>OY365755.1:0-10000000 GCA_959347395.1 Mechanitis mazaeus
GTACGCCTCCCTTCGGCGACCCCTCTTTGGACGTCGAATGGCAACTGTGCTTATGGCCTCTCTTGTTCTTTCTGCTTCTTCCTTCTGGAATATAACATGCTCACAAAAGATTGCGACCGCATTCCAAGAACTCTTGCTCCCTACCATTTTAGTTATTACTGTCGGTAAAGACAGGTCATGTCCGATCACCGATTGTAAATTGGTCCGCTCCTCCTGCCAGGCTGGGCATATCTCTAATGTATGTTGAGCCGTATCTACCGGACAGTTGTCGCAGTGATGACACACTGATTCTGGCTCCCTGCGTGCAATACGAAATAGGTAATCCCCGAAACACCCGTGGCCTGTAATGATCTGAGTCAAACGGAAGGTTAGGATACCATGGTGCCTATTTAGCCACAGCTTGAAGATAGGCCCGATTGCTTCAATAGTCCTAGTCCCCGCATTCACTTGAGTCAACCTCTCTTCCCATGCTGCAATGGCTTCTATGGCCATTGTTCGCTTTATCCGAGCTAATGTCCTTGGTCGGTATCCTTGGGCTTGCACCTCCTTACGCCGATGAAACATCGTTGTAAGGGCTCTTGCATTGAGATCCCATGGCATTGAACCAGCCAAAACACATGCAGCCTCAAACGATACGGTGCGGTAACCACGAATCAATCTGATCGCCATCGCTCTCTGTGGTTTACGTAAGAGAGCGATGTTTCGGCTGTTCAGAGACTCGGACCACACCGGAGCTCCATACATGGCCATAGACTTCACAACACACATGTATAAGCGCCTGCTTAGCGTGTTTGGTCCTCCCAGGTTCGGCATTAATTTACTAAGAGCCACTGTAGTTTTAAAGAGTCTCGGAGTTAGCTGCTCAAAGTGAGCGGTGAAGTTCAATCTGCTATCAAGGACGATACCGAGATATCGTAGTGTCGATGCAATGCGGATGCGTATACCGCCCACATTGATGTAGGCATTTGACGGTGGCTCTTTTCGGGACCCATGAAAGCAAACAGCCTCGGACTTATTTAGGGCCACCTCAAGACCCAGGCTTCGGATTCTCTCGACCACGTGCGTTACGCCAGCCTCTGCAAGGATTATTGCCTGCCTTTCGTTATTTGCGCGTGCTGTCACTAACGTGTCATCAGCATAGCAATTAACTTCGACACCTCTAATGTTGCTTCCGCGTAAAACCCAATCGTAACCAAGGTTCCACAGTAGTGGCCCCAGAACTGACCCCTGTGGAACCCCGCAGTACATTGTTCGGGTGTTTGGCCCCTCTCGTGTAGGATATGCTACAGAGCGATAGGAAAGGTAATCTTCAATAATGCGACGCAAATAGGAAGGAACCTTATGGTATATGAGTGCAGTTCTTATGCAACTCCATGGCATACTATTAAAAGCATTAGCGATGTCTAAGGATACCGCCAATACCATCTCCCCCTTTCCCATTGCGTCTTGCACCACGGTCTTCACTTTTAGGATAGCGTCTACAGTTGACCTGCCACTACGGAATCCAAACTGGTTTTGTGCCAGGTTAGGCCCAGTGTTTTCGAGGTGTCTCACTATTCGGGTGGAGATTATTCGCTCAAAAAGTTTTCCGACTTCGTCTAGCAACACGATAGGACGATAAGACGATGGTGACTCTTGTGGTCGTCCTTCCTTGTGGAGCAGCACTAAACGGCCTGTTTTCCACTGTCGTGGGAATTTTGACTGCAGCAGGCAAGCATTTAGTAGCTTTTTAAACCTGGGTTTGAACTCGTTTAAAGCCAAACCTAACACTCGACCAGGTATTCCGTCGGGACCGGGAGCAGTGGTCTTGGCCTTAAGTCTTGCCGCCGCTAAATCGAATTCTTTGTCGGTTATCCCTGGTGTTTCCATTGATTCGGTCTCGTGTGTTACAGGAGCCATGGGGGGAGGCAAGAACTCTGACGCGCAAGGAAAAAGTTTCGACACTATTTGTTGCGTGAACTCTGGGTGGAGTGTCTGAGATAATGGAGGAGTCCAAGGTCGAAGCTTTCCCCGCACCATCATGTACGGCCGTCCCCAGGGGTCCCTGTCAACAGATTCTATCAGTTCCGCTCTAGCTGTATCTTTTGAGCGAGCTATGCAGTCCTTTAACTTTTCTTTGGTAGAGACGTAAAGAGAATAGAGTTGTGCCTCGAAGTTTGAGTTTCTGCGTCTCCTTCGGCGACTGCGAGTGTACTGACGTCTCGCTGACACGCATGCTGTACGTAGCTGCGCGATTTCCGCGGACCACCAGTACACCTGCTTAACGGGAGAAGTAAGCCTTGCCCGTGGCATAGACGCATCACAAACCTGAGTCATTATCTCACGGAGATGAGTTGCTTCGTTCTCAACCTGAACAGACTCATCGGGAACAGATATCCAAGACTGGACGATGGCTGCTTCTGTAACCATATGTTCGTCCAGTTTTTTCAATTGCCATCTGGGGCCAGCTCTTGTGGCACAAAAGGTTGGTCTACGATGGGGGATAACCCGTTGAAGGACCTCGAATCGGATATATCGATGGTCCGAGAGGGTTTCCACGTTCTCAAGGACTCTCCAACGTTTTATACGGACCGACAATGAAGGACTCGCAAACGTGACGTCGACTACAGAGCCACCCTGCTGTCGCACGCACGTATGTACACTTCCCTCATTGACAACGTCGAGCCCAACAGATGGCAACCATTCTTCTAACAACTCACCTCGAGCATCTGTAACACGTGAACCCCAGGCCTGGGATTTGGCATTAAAGTCTCCCGCCACAATGACTGGGTATGGAAGAAAGTGGCCTATAACTGCACCAAGTTCTGTAACGAAATATTCGAAATCCGCCAAAGGTTTGTTGGGAGAGAAGTAAACTCCAACAAGGACGATATCATCTATTAAGACCGCGACACATCCTCGTATCTTGATAACCTTTTTGAAAGATTGCTGAAAAGCTCTGTTGGGAAGGACGATGGCAACTAAATTATCCCGGTCGCTCACCCAGTTGGAAGAGGAGGGAACACAGTAGGGTTCAGCTACTACCGCTATCTGAATCGACCACTCTGCAAGGCTTTGAAGGAGTAAATCCTGTGCCCTGGAACAGTGGTTTATGTTGCTCTGAATGAAGGACCACAAAGCCATTATTGACAGTCTTCTTGTTCAACTATACTCGTATTACGCGCCGAAGAGTTGACATATCGACGCTGGACCTTTGAATGTTTAGCGTTATGTCCTTTCTGATGTTTTCCAGAAGGGAAAGCGGCGCAGAACTTGCTGCCAATGATATGCGCTGAGGATTTTTTGGCGTCGGCACACAGCACGCAATTTGGTGCTGCTGAGCAAGAGCTAGCTTTGTGGCCAGGCATACCGCAGCGGAAACAGAGATTGCTGCGGTCGATGTTGGACGTACATCCTTCCCTCACGTGAGTTACGTCAAGACACCGCCAACAGAGTCTCGTCTTAGGAGTCAACAGCTTAGCTCGAGCAGAAACCCAACCGATAAGAATTCGGCCGCTCTCCATCACCTTTTTGGCTGCAACGACTGGGCAACGAACCCACACAGTAAGCAATCCATTTCTATCTTCTCGTAAGTCCCCTATCTTTATTTGACTTTGAGGGCAGCCACCTAAACGAGAAATAGCGACAACAACTTCTTCCTTCGTAACGGAGTCGTCTAACTCCGAGATGCGCATTTCTACGCACTTCGTTACTCTCGATATGCGAACATCATCTTGGTTTAGGATAGTCTCTAGTCGCTTCGCCATCTCGTCCGCCTTTTCAGAATTAGCTGGGCCAGGTATTTCAAGAATTCTGGCTCCAGAAATGGTCTTCCTTATACGAATGGAGGTAAGTCCAATTTCCGAGAGGTCCGTTGTCTTGGCATTCCGAAGCACACTGGCATATGAGACCCCTCTTTCCTGGGCTCCAGGCTTTAAGGTCAAAACTATTGCAGCTGAGCGTGGGGCACGTAATGTCACTTCTCTTGAGACTTTTCCTTGATCTGTTTTCTCTTTGCTACCTGGTTCTTCATTCTTATTTCGCCGGTTGGGGCGTCGCCTTGATACCTTTGTCCAACCTGTATTCGTAGACGTAAGGTCGGTGAGAGTAGGATGAGCGTTTGTCTGCAGCTCTGTTGGTCTAGTTGCAGCGTTGCGACTTTTCTTCTTCCTGTTCTTGGATTTGATCTTGCCCTCCTCTTTGTCTTTGGCAGTACTAGGCATTGGTTGTGGTCCTTCAGATGCTTTTGGCACTTGCTCTGACTCTTGAGCTACAAAAGGAACTGGACAGTCGATGCTTCTGTCAATTGCGAAAAGAGTATCGAAACGCTTGTCCAAAAACAGTCTTTCCTCTAATGCTTTGAATTTTTCGTTCATAATGCACCCGAGCTCATTCATGATAGAGTGAGTGAACTGTTGCATGTCGATATCATTTCTCGGTTGTAAGCTTGTTCGACCGATACGAGCTATTGATGCCTGTTCGTTGAGCGCGCGGAGCTGTGCTACTTCTTTTCTTAATTCTACGACCTCTGATTGTAAGCGCGCATTGGCTACTTGCAACTGACGAGTCTCCTCTGTCGCGTTACTTTCTGCAAGAATTTCTACGCAGGATCTTATAGAAGAAGCAGCATCTTTCAGGGCTCTTTGAAAAGTGCCCTTCAAGTTTTTTGATTTCGTCGCAATACTTGTGACAAGATCTGCATTTTCCTCTACTTGGTTTCGAAGTTCAACAAATGTTGCACTTTTTGGCAATGCATGCGAAACTTGTACATTCCTGGACTGTTGATGTACATTGATACGCTCTTGAAGATGGCGCTCAGCTTCTAAATCTATTTCCTTTCTTTGGAGTCTGAGGTACTCCTCCTTCGCCTTCTTTAGGCCAACATATTGGCCTGTAGTAGGAGGACGACCTCTCCCTCTCTTTGGTGTCATTCTCTTTTTGACGGTGGACACCTCTTCTTCGCTCGAACTTTTGTCCGAGTCTGAACGACTCCTCTCCCTGGAACAGGGCCGTTTTTTCCTGCATAATAACGGCGGCGGGGACTCCCTTGATCCTACCGTTACCAAACTGGATTCCGATTGTTCGGAATTATTATTTAGATGGCGGTCTTTTCCCCCCCCAGAATACGAGGGGAAGACGGAAGCCGAAGCCTCCGTGAGGGATTCCCCGGCTGCTGAGCAGCCGGAACCCTCCTGGGGTAAATTTCTATTTAGAGTCGCCTTCATGTTTTGTTTTCCTTTTTTAAGGGGGGTGAGGTCCCCAGGGTGACACCCTCGCCCTTACACAACCCCTCAGCAGGCGTCGAACTTCAGGGTTGACATAAAACAATAACTAACATAAGACAATAACAAGACACTCTCAACACAGACATGAATAACAAAAGACTCAACGAACGATAACGACACAACACATCCCACCCATTTGCCAGCTATGTACCGGGTAAGAACCCCATAGCTGACCCCCGCTGCGCCGGGCATTAGCCAACGGCTAACGCGAACCCGGAGGAACTCGTTAACCGTTGCCCAGGGAGCACCGGCCCGTACCGCTTCCCATGCCGCCGGACGTATCCGACAGCATCGATAGCAGACGGGCACACGAGGAGGTTCCCGGCGCGTAGCCCCCCAACCTAACCTAACCTAACCTAACCTAACCTAACCTAACCTAACCTAACCTAACCTAACCTAACCTAACCTAACCTTTTTTTTTTTTTTTTTTTTTTTTTTTTTTTTTTTTTTTTACATGGCGAAAATCCTCATGGATACCACACACCACGGGGGCAGCGTGTGGTTATGCCGGACTCCTACCGGCTAAAAACACCATGGTGCATTGCTCAAGTCGCTCTGCGCCGAGAGCACGGGTACGCCTTCGGCACTCTTCCGCGAACTCGGCAGCGACATGGCCTCATCAGGCCTCAGCTTTGGGGACGCCCAACTGCGTCCCTCCGCACCGCACTGCTGCACTACAGCACGGCGCCTTCTCCCTTCAAGGACTTAGCTGGGAACAGGCTCCCCCGAGCCTGCCCCAGCGACTCTATCAGGGAGGGTGAAACTCCCAGTTCGGCTCTTCGGCGGCGGCGCCCTGGTCGTCGGCGGCGCATCGCGAGATCGGTCGTCGCCTCCCGATCCCGCTCGTCTGCCTCCTTCCGAGCAAGCACTGACTCGCAGTAGGCGAGGGTAGCGCTCCACGACTCCTCGCTGTCCACCATAGATTTGACCACGGCGGGCAACGAGAGGTCGGAGCCGACTACAGCGCAGAGCTGAAGGCGCTCTGTCGCCCAGGCGGGACACACTTCTAACATATGTTGGGCCGTTTCCTCCGGACATCCGTCACAATGGAGGCACCTGGCGGTCGGCTCTCGCCCGGCAATGTGGTGCAGGTACCTCCCGAAGCAGCCATGCCCCGAGAGGACCTGCGACAACCTGTATGTTAGTGTGCCGTGACGTCTGCCTATCCATTTTTGGAGAACTGGACGGATGGCCTCGATGGTCCGTCGGCCGGCGCTAGGGTGCCCCAGCCTGGACTCCCACACTTCTTCAGCTGCTTCTTGTAGCCGTCTTCTTCTTTCCCCGATCTCGTGGGGTGCCGGTGCGCGCCCTTGGGACCGTACCTCCTTGCGCCATGCATGAAGCTGGGCAAGGATCCCGGCCTCTAGGTCCCAGGGCATGAAACCCGCCAAAACACAGGCCGCTTCCTCCGAGATTGTGCGGTATCCCCGGATGGCCCTGACCGCCAATGCCCTCTGCGGTTTGCGCAAAAGCGCGACACTCCGGCGATTCAGGGCATCGGCCCAAACAGGAGCCCCGTAGAGAGCCATGGACCGCACAACTCCAGCATGAAGGCGCCTACAAGTGGCGCCTGGTCCACCGACATTTGGCAGCAACCGCCCCAGAGCAGCAGCTGTTCGAACGAGCCGTGGGGCCAATCTTTCGAAGTGGGCCTTGAACTCCCACTTACTGTCTAGAGTGAGTCCCAGATACCTCATCTGGGACTCTACGACAATTCGGACTCCTCCAACGACAATGTGCAAGTTGGCAGACGGCGCGTTTCGGGGCCCGTGAAAGCATAGCGCCTCCGACTTATTGAGCGCCACCTCTAGCCCCAGACGCCTTATTCTCGACACAACGTGGGCCGCTCCCGCCGTGGCGAGTATGGCGGCGTTGCGGAGAGTCTTGCTGCGCGCAGTTACCAGGGTGTCATCGGCGTAACATGTCACCTCAACACCCTGGAGATTGGCGCCACGCAGCACCCAGTCATATCCGATGTTCCACAAGAGTGGTCCTAGGACCGACCCCTGTGGAACACCGCACAGCACTTCTCTATCATCTTGCGAACCGTTTTGGCAGGGGAAGATCACCCTCCTGCCGGACAGGTACGACGCTATGACGCGGCACAGGTAGGAAGGCACCCCATGGAACCGGAGTGCCTCCCTGATGCAAGCCCAGGGGAGTGTGTTGAAAGCGTTGGCGATGTCAAGAGACACCGCCAAAACGACCTCACCCCGGGAGACCGCATCCTGTGCGAGGGTCCGGACTCTGCCTACAGCATCCACCGTAGATCTTCCTTTCCTAAACCCAAACTGACAGTCCGCCAGGTTCGGCCCGACCTGCTCCAGATGTTCGACTATGCGCCCGGCCACCACTCTCTCAAAGAGCTTGGCCACATCGTCGAGTAGCACGATCGGGCGGTATCCGGAGGCTGAGTCAAGCGGCCGGCCCTCCTTCCGCAAGAGGACGAGTTTTCCCTCCTTCCATTGGTGGGGAATGACTCCTTGCTGTAAACAGGCGGAAAAGAGCGCCCGGAGTCGATCCCCCAGATCTTCCAGCGCCAGAGCTAGGGCGCGTCCCGGTACGCCGTCAGGGCCGGGAGCAGTGTTCTTAGCTCGCAGCTTTCTGACCGCCGCATTGAGCTCCTCCTCAGACACTGACGGCGCTGCGAACGATTCCGGCGACTGCACAGGAGGGTCGCGGGACATGACAGGTGGGGAGAAATCCCCGCGATGTGGGAACAGGGATGACACGACGTCCCGAAGCAGCTGGGGCGATAGGGTCTCTGTAACGGGGGGGGCCCAGGAGCGGAGCTTGCTCAACACTAACTTGTATGGTCGCCCCCATGGATCCGCGTCCAGAGTACCCAAGAATTCGCCCCAGGCAGCCTCTATCGCCCTCCCGATGGCCGTCTGCAATTCGGTTTTAATCTCTCTATAGGAATCATAGAGGAGCACTTCCCTATCGAGGTCCCTGCGTCGTCTTCGCTTACACCTGGTGTACTGGCGCCTAGCCACGACACAGTCTCTGCGCAACTGCGCGATATCGGCCGTCCACCAGTACACCTGGGGCTTCGGAGGCCGATTTTTAGCCCGGAACATTGATGCGTCGCACACCTGCCGCATTGTCTCCCGGAACCAGTCCGCCTCACGTTGCACTACCAAAGGGCCAGGAGGAGCGGGTGACCAAGATCTTACGATCACCGCTTCTCGAAGAACCTCACGATTGAGGCTTTTGAGTTGCCACCTATGGCTGTTGTTGTATAGGGTCCGCTCGGGACCACCCGGGTTTACAGGGAGGGAGGAGACGCTAAATCGTATGTAGCGATGGTCTGAAAGCGTCTCCTCTACCTCCAACACTCCCCAATCCTGGACACGGCGCGCCACGGCAGGGCTTGCGAACGTGACGTCGACGATGGAACCGCCCTGCATCCGCACGCACGTGTCTACCGAACCCCTATTCAGAACAACGAGCCCGGTCTCAAGCATCCAGCGCTCAACCATGGAGCCTCGCAGATCCGTCGCAGGGGATCCCCACGCCACAGACTTCGCGTTGAGGTCCCCCGCAACGACAACGGGATGAGGATGGCTCTGCCGTACTAGACCCGTGAGCCGAGCCAGGAAGTCTCCGAAGTCACTAGCCGGACGATTTGGAGAAAAATACGCCGAAACGATGACCATGTCCCCAACCTGGGCCGCGACGTAGCCCGAACCTTTCGCTACATTGTGAAGTAGTGGGGAGCCCGCGGCCGGCCTCGAAATTATACAGGCCAAACCGTCGTTGTCTCCTGCCCATCCAGGAGACACGCGATAAGGCTCAGCCACTATAGCTACACCAATCCTCCACTGCGCCAGACTCTGGAACATTAGGTCCTGAGCCCTGGCGCAGTGATTTAAATTTACCTGTAGGAATCGGAGAGGGGCCATTAATCTGTAACCATACTCTCCGATATCCCTCCGGTCACAGGAGCGGCTTTGGCCGCCTGATCCCTGGGCCCAACTTTGTTGCCGGCTGCCCTTTTCCCTTTGCGCCCACTCCCGTGGGCCTTGCAGGCCCATCCACCGATCTTATGACCGGCGGGCCTGTTTGCAGCGGCACACACCACACAATGCGGTGCTCCGGTGCATTCCGCCGATTTGTGGCCAGCCTTTCCGCACCGGAAACACAGGGTGCTGCGATCATCAGCTACTGTACACTGCTCCTTTGCGTGCCCAGCCTCCAGGCATCTGAAGCAGCGTACTGGCTTCCTATCGAGCAGGCGGATGTGTGCCGACACCCACCCTACTAGCAAGCGGCCGCCATCCACTACTTTTCGCGCTGCCGTGACGGGGCAGTTGACCACCACTGTCCCTATGCCCGATCGATTCCTCCGGATTGTGCCGACTCTAACCGCCTCGACCGGGCATTCGCCGATGCGGGCGATCGCCGCAGCAACCTCCTCCGCCGTCACCGAATCATCCAGCTCTGAGACCCGCAAGCCAGCAGACTTGACGGGCCTGGAAACAGCGACGTTCTCCGGGTCCAGGATCGAGCGCAGCTTTTCAGCCAGCGCATCCGCCTTGTCTCCACTTGTGGTGCCGGGTATTTTAAGTACCCGCGCACCAGACGCAGCGACCCTGAATTGCACGCCGTCAATCCCCAGCTCAGGCAGATTTAGCTGCTGCTTAGCCTGCGACAGGATGTCGGCGTACGAAAGGCCCTTCTCTTGGGCTTTCGTCTGAAGGCGCAGCACCACCGCAGTCGATCGCGGCGCGCTCAGGTTAGGCTTTCGGTCTTTGCCCCGAGGCTTGGACGTCTTCTTTTGTGTTTGACCAGCGGAGGCCACCCGCTTCGCGCCTTGACCTCGCTTGCGACGACGGCGGCTCACAACCGTCCACTCTTCCCCATCGGCTGCAGGGACCGGAGGAGCACTCGGCTGTGATCCTGTTTGGGGCGATTGCGTACTCGCCTTCGGAGGAGGGGGAGGTGGCTTCTTCGTCTTAGCCCGGCTCTTACTCTTTGTCTTTGTTGGAGGCTTTTGAGGGACAGATGTTGGTCCCTCTGGGGTTTCCTTGGCCTGTCGTGGCTGTCTCTGCTGTTCGGAGACGCCGACCGCCTCCGCAAATGTTGGCGACTCGCGAGGACCCTCAGGTGGCTCTGCGCGCGCCCGATCCGCGGCAAGTGAAGGACGCACGCGTTTTTCGGGCAGCAGCCTGTCCTTTATGCCCTCTAAGCGGGCATTTATCATAAAACCGACCCGATCCATGATGGACCGGGCCAGTTCCTCCACCTCGAGGCCGGTGTGTCTTTCCGCCGGTGGGGGCACTCTGACCTGTGCCTGGGCACGCTGCAGGTCGGCTCGCAGCTCTGCGACCTCTCCGCGCAGCTCGGCCAACTCCGCCTTGAGTCGGGCGTTCTCAGACGCAACTTTTGTCGTTTCCGCGGAGACTGTGCTACGACGCAGAACCTCGACCGCCTGTTTGATTGCCCGCACTTCAGTGTTTAACACCTTGCGGGTGGTGCCCTTAAGATTTGCTGACTTATGGGTCACCTCCGAGATGATCTCTGCCGTTTTCAGCAACCCGTCAAGGAGGACGGGCGCCGATGGCTCCCCTTCCAGGACGGTCTCCTCTGGGGCACTCAAGCCATGTGCCTGCCGAGTCTGGTGGATCTTCCGGATCTCTTCCGCAAGCTCACGTTCCGCCTGAAGCTGCATCTCCTGCCGCTCCAGGTCGAGAAGCTCCCGTTTTGCCTTTGCCAGGCCGACGTACTCCCCGGTGGTTGGGGGTCTTCCGCGCCCTCTAGAAGCGTCTGACTTTTTCGACCCACCAGACGCTGGCTCGTCGCTCCCGCTATGAGGAAGGGATCTGCAATCCTGGTCAGTGGGAAGCGGCGTGTCTACCCGCTTGAAGCGGCCACGCTCATCCCGCACTAGTGGAGGCACAGCACCACTCGACCGTAAGCGCCCCCGACTGCAGCGACCCGTCGACAACTTACGAGGAGTTGGCTGTTCCCCGTCTTCGTTCGACGTCGAATCCGACCCCGAACGTTTTCCTCCTCGGCGCTTTTCTGGTTTTTGGCGAGGCGTGCTCCAGAATTTGGAACGCCGCTTGCCAGCGCCGTCATCCGAGACACGGATATCGTGGAACTCAGGGCTACAGGCTCCTGAGGCACAACTCCGCATCTCTCCTTCGTCCATGAGTGAGTCTCGAGAGGACGATGGACCCCTGCTCGAGTCACCCGATCGAAACAGGTCCTTTAGAACCACTTGCGGCGTTCGCCGCACCAACCGAGACCCTAAAGCTACAGAGTCAGCAGAGCGAGAGTCCGCTGACACTGCAACAACATCCGAATCGATTTGCATATCGGAATCCTTTATCGCGCAATGGTCTTTGGGGACCGTAGTCCCCCCGGGTTTAACAAAATCCAAGTCGTTATGCTTATCAGAAGTCCGTGATGATTTGCCATGGTCGTGAGTAGGTATACTCAAGCGAATGCTGCCCCCCCCAGAATACGAGGGGCGGCCGGTAGCCTGACGCAACGCCGGGGTGCGCGAGACTACCGGGAGGGATTCTCCGGATTTACCGGTACCCTCCTGGGGTAATAATTTTTTACAATCCGCCATCATAAGTTTTGGGCTCATTTCCGGGTGAGCTCCCCCGCCTTCTCAGCGCTTACCGGTTTACCCTACGCCGCAGCACGCTAGACTACGGTTTCGGGGTGTTTTTTTATAGAGGTTTCCTTCCTCGCAGCACATCACGTGTGATGTGCCCCCGGTCCCGGCCGTAGTGCAATGGCCGGGTTACGGTATGATTTGTGCCTCGCGGCTTTTCGACTGATTGCACCGGTTTTCCGGTGGGCGATGGTGTCGTCACGTACCTACGCCTGGAGTGGCTGCTCTTAGTCTGGCCCCTCACCCTAAACCTCCCGGTATGAGTGACTCTGCCGGTATAGCCTCAGGGATCATTGGGACACGCAAGCCCCCCCACCACGACAAGGTGGCAGCCTCGGGGGGGAACCTAACCTAACCTAACCTAACCTAACCTAACCTAACCTAACCTAACCTAACCTAACCTAACCTAACCTAACCTAACCTAACCTAACCTTTTTTTTTTTTTTTTTACATGGCGAAAATCCTCATGGATACCACACACCACGGGGGCAGCGTGTGGTTATGCCGGACTCCTACCGGCTAAAAACACCATGGTGCATTGCTCACGTCGCTCTGCGCCGAGAGCACGGGTACGCCTTCGGCACTCTTCCGCGAACTCGGCAGCGACATGGCCTCATCAGGCCTCAGCTTTGGGGACGCCCAACTGCGTCCCTCCGCACCGCACTGCTGCACTACAGCACGGCGCCTTCTCCCTTCAAGGACTTAGCTGGGAACAGGCTCCCCCGAGCCTGCCCCAGCGACTCTATCAGGGAGGGTGGTCACCCAGATCTGCTCTTCGGCGGCGGCGGCGCCCTGGTCGTCGGCGGCGCATCGCGAGATCGGTCGTCGCCTCCCGATCCCGCTCGTCTGCCTCTTTCCGGGCAACCACTGTCTCGCAGAATGCGAGGACGGCGCTCCACGACTCCCCACTGTCCACCATAGATTTGACCACGGCAGGCAGTGAGAGGTCGGAGCCAACGACTGCGCAGAGCTGAAGGCGCTCTGTCGCCCAGGCGGGACACACTTCCAGCATATGTTGGGCCGTTTCCTCGGGACATCCGTCGCAATGGAGGCACCTGGCGGTCGGCTCTCTTCCGGCTATGTGGTGCAGGTACCTCCCGAAGCAGCCATGCCCCGAGAGGACCTGCGACAACCTGTAAGTGAGTGTGCCGTGGCGTCTGCCTATCCATTTGTGGATAACTGGACGGATGGCCTCGATGGTCCGTCGGCCGGCGCTAGGATGCCCCAGCCTGGACTCCCACATTTCTTCAGCTTCTTCTCGCAGCCTCTTTCTTCTTTCCCCGATTTCCTGGGGTGGTGGTGCGTGCCCTTGGGACCGTACCTCCTCGCGCCACGCATGAAGCTTGGCAAGGATACCGGCCTCTAGGTCCCAGGGCATGAAACCCGCCAAAACACACGCCGCTTCGTCGGAGATTGTGCGGTATCCCCGGATGGCCCTGACCGCCAATGCCCTCTGCGGTTTGCGCAAAAGCGCGACACTCCGGAGATTCAGGGCATCGGCCCAAACAGGAGCCCCGTAGAGAGCCATGGACCGCACAACTCCAGCATGAAGGCGCCTACAAGTGGCGCCTGGTCCACCGACATTTGGCAGCAACCGCCCGAGGGCGGCAGCTGTTCTAATTAATCGTGGGGCCAACCTTTCGAAGTGGGCCTTGAAGTCCCACTTGCTATCTAGAGTGAGCCCCAGATACCTCATCTGGGACTCTACGATGATGCGTACTCCTCCAACCACGATGTGCATGTTGGCAGGCGGCGCGTTTCGGGGCCCGTGAAAGCATAGCGCCTCCGACTTATTGAGCGCCACCTCCAGCCCCAGACGCCTTATTCTCGACACAACGTGGGCCGCTCCCGCCGTGGCGAGTATGGCGGCGTTGCGGAGAGTCTTGCTGCGCGCAGTTACCAGGGTGTCATCGGCGTAACATGTCACCTCAACACCCTGGAGATTGGCGCCACGCAGCACCCAGTCGTATCCGATGTTCCACAAGAGTGGTCCTAAGACCGACCCCTGTGGAACACCGCACAGCACTTCTCTAACATCTTGCGACCCGTTTTGGCAGGGGAAGACCACCCTCCTGCCGGACAGGTACGACCCTATGACGCGGCACAGGTAGGAAGGCACCCCATGAAACCGAAGTGCCTCCCTGATGCAAGCCCAGGGGAGTGTGTTGAAAGCGTTGGCGATGTCAAGAGACACCGCCAGAACGACCTCACCCCGGGAGACCGCATCCTGTGCCAGGGTCCGGACTCTGCCTACAGCATCCACCGTCGATCTTCCTCTCCTGAACCCAAATTGACAATCTGCCAGGTTCGGCCCGACCTGCTCCAGATGCTCGACGATGCGCCCGGCCACCACTCTCTCGAAGAGCTTGGCCACATCGTCGAGTAGCACGATCGGGCGGTATCCGGAGGATGAGTCAGTCGGGCGGCCCTCCTTCCGCAAGAGGACGAGCTTTCCCTCCTTCCATGGGTGGGGGATGACTCCTTGCTGTAAACAGGCGGAAAAGAGCGCCCGGAGTCGATCCCCCAGATCTTCCAGCGCCAGAGCTAGGGCGCGTCCCGGTACGCCGTCAGGGCCGGGAGCAGTGTTCTTAGCTCGCAGCTTTCTGACCGCCGCATTGAGCTCCTCCTCAGACACTGACGGCGCTGCGAACGATTCCGGCGACTGCACAGGAGGGTCGCGGGACATGACAGGTGGGGAGAAATCCCCGCGATGTGGGAACAGGGATGACACGACGTCCCGAAGCAGCTGGGGCGATAAGGTCTCTGTAACGGGGGGGGCCCAGGAGCGGAGCTTGCTCAACACTAACTTGTATGGTCGCCCCCATGGATCCGCGTCCAGAGTACCCAAGAATTCACCCCAGGCAGCCTCTATCGCCCTCCCGATGGCCGTCTGCAATTCGGTTTTAATCTCTCTATAGGAATCATAGAGGAGCACTTCCCTATCGAGGTCTCTGCGTCGTCTTCGCTTACACCTGGTGTACTGGCGCCTGGCCACGACACAGTCTCTGCGCAACTGCGCGATATCCGCCGACCACCAGTACACCTGGGGTTTCGGAGGCCGCTTCCTAGCCCGGAGCATTGACGCATCACACACCTGCTTCATTGTTTCCCGAAACCAGTCTGCCTCGTTTTCGACCTCCACCGGGCCTGGCGGCGCGGGTGACCATGTTCTTACGATCACCGCTTCCCGAAGAACTTCACGGTCGAGGCTCCTGAGTTGCCACCTGTGACTGTTGTTGGACAGGGTCCGCTCGGGACCAACCGGGTTCGCAGGGAGGGAGGAGACGCTATAACGTATGTAGCGATGGTCTGAAAGCGTCTCCTCTACCTCCAACACTCCCCAGTCCTGGACACGGCGTGCCACGGCAGGGCTAGCGAACGAGACGTCCACGATGGAGCCGCCCTGCATCCGCACACACGTGTCTACCGAACCTCTATTCAAGACAACGAGCCCGGTCTCAAGCATCCAGCGCTCAACCATGGAACCGCGCAGATCCGTCGCAGGGGATCCCCACGCCACAGACTTCGCGTTGAGGTCCCCTGCAACGACAACCGGATGGGGATGACTTTGTCGCACTAGACCTGTGAGACGAGCCAGAAAGTCCCCAAAGTCACTCGCCGGACGATTAGGGGAGAAATACGTCGAAATAACGACGATTTCCCCCACCTTAGCCGCGACGTATCCCGGACCCTTTACTACGTTGTGAAGTGGCGAGGAGCCCGCAGCCGGCCTCGATATTATACAGGCCAGACCGTCGTTGTCTCCTGCCCATCCAGGAGACACACGATAGGGCTCAGCCACTATGGCTACGCCAATCCTCCACTGTGCCAGGCTCTGGAACATTAAGTCTTGAGCCCTGGCGCAGTGATTTAGATTTATTTGTAGGAATCGGAGAGGGGCCATTAATCTATCGCCATACTCTCCGCTATACCTGCGGTCACAGGAGCGGCTTTGGCCGCCTGATCTCTGGGCCCAGCTTTTTTGCCGACTCCCCTTTTCCCTTTGCGCCCACTCCCGTGGGCCTTGCAGGCCCATCCACCGATCTTATGACCGGCAGGCCTGTTAGCGGCGGCGCACACCACACAATGCGGTGCTCCGGTGCATTCCGCTGATTTGTGGCCAGCCTTTCCGCACCGGAAACACAGGGTGCTGCGATCGTCAGCTACAGTGCACTGCTCCTTTGCGTGCCCGGCCTCCAGGCATCTGAAGCAGCGCACCGGCTTCCTATCGAGCAGGCGAATGTGTGCCGACACCCACCCTACCAGCAAACGGCCGCCATCCACGACCTTTCGTGCAGCCGTGACGGGACAGTTGACAACCACTGTCCCTATGCCCGATCGATTTCTCCTGATTGTGCCGGCTCTAACCGCCTCGACCGGGCATTCGCCGATGCGAGCGATCGCCGCTGCAACCTCCTCAGCCGTCACCGAGTCATCCAGCTCTGAGACCCGCAAGCCAGCAGACTTGACGGGCCTGGACACTGCGACGTTCTCAGGGTCGAGAATCGAGCGCAGCTTTTCAGCCAGTGCATCCGCCTTGTCTCCACTTGTGGTGCCGGGTATTTTCAGTACCCGCGCACCAGACGCGGCGACCCTGAATTGAACGCCGTCAATCCCCAGCTCAGGCAAATTTAGTTTCTCCTTAGCCTGCGAAAGGATGTCGGCGTACGAGACGCCTTTCTCCTGGGCATTTGGCTGGAGGCGCAACACCACCGCAGTCGATCGCGGCGCGCTCAGGTTGGGCTTTCGGTCTTTGCCCCGAGGCTTGGACGTCTTCTTTTGTGTTTGGCCAGCGGAAGCCACCCGCTTCGCACCTTGACCTCGCTTGCGACGACGGCGGCTCACAACCGTCCACTCTTCCACATCGACTGCAGGGACCGGAGGGGCACTCGGCTGCGTACCGGTTTGGGCCACTTTCGTACTCCTTTTTGGAGGAGGGGGAGGTGCCTTCTTCGCCCTACCCCGACTCTTACTCTTCCTCGTTTTTGGCGGATTTGGAGGGACAGCTGTGGGTCCCTCTGGGGTTTCCGTGGCCTGTGGTGGTTGTCTCTGCTGTTCGGAGACGCCGACCGCCTCCGCAAATGTTGGCGACTCGCGAGGACCTTCAGGTGGCTCTGCGCGCGCCCGATCCGCGGCAAGTGAAGGACGCACGCGTTTTTCGGGCAGCAGCCTGTCCTTAATGCCCTCAAAACGGGCATTTATCATAAAACCGACCCGATCCATGATGGACCGGGCCAGTTCCTCCACCTCGAGGCCAGTGTGTCTTTCCGCCGGTGGGGGCACTCTGACCTGTGCCTGGGCACGCTGCAGGTCGGCTCGCAGCTCTGCGACCTCTCCGCGCAGCTCGGCCAACTCCGCCTTGAGCCTTGCGTTTTCTGCGGCTACTTTGGTCGTTTCCGCGGAGACTGTGCTACGACGCAGAACCTCGACCGCCTGTTTGATTGCCCGCACTTCGGTGTTTAACACCTTGCGGGTGGTGCCCTTCAGGTTTGCGGACTTTTGTGTCACCTCCGTGATAATTTCCGCCGTCTTCAACAACCCGTCGAGGAGGACAGGCGCCGATGGCTCCCCTTCGAGCACGATCTCCGCTGGGGCGTTAAGGCCTTGTGCCTGACGAGTTAGGTGGATCTTGCGAACCTCCTCCGCTAGCTCTCGCTCAGCCTGAAGCTGCATCTCCTGCCGCTCCAGGTCGAGAAGCTCCCGCTTTGCCTTCGCCAGGCCGACGTACTCCCCGGTGGTTGGGGGTCTTCCGCGCCCTCTAGAAGCGTCTGACTTTTTCGACCCACCAGACGCTGGCTCGTCGCTCCCACTATGAGGAAGGGATCTGCAATCCTGGTCAGTGGGAAGCGGCGTGTCTACCCGCTTGAAGCGGCCACGCTCATCCCGCACTAGTGGAGGCACAGCACCACTCGACCGTAAGCGCCCCCGACTGCAGCGACCCGTCGACAACTTACGAGGAGTAGGTTGTTCCGCCTCTTCGTTCGACGTCGAATCCGACCCCGAACGATTTCCTCCTCGGCGCTTTTCTGGTTTTTGGCGAGGCGTGCTCCAGAATTTGGAACGCCGCTTGCCAGCGCCGTCATCCGAGACACGGATATCGTGGAACTCAGGGCTGCAGGCTCCTGAGGCACAACTCCGCATCTCTCCTTCATCCATGAGTGAGTCTCGAGAGGAAGATGGACCCCTACTCGAGTCACCCGACCGAAACAGGTCCTTTAGAACCACATGCGGCGTTCGCCGCATCAACCGAGACCTTAAAGCTACAGAGTCAGCAGAGCGAGAGTCCGCTGACACTGCAACAACATCCGAATCGATTTGCATATCGGAATCCTTTATCGCGCAATGGTCTTTGGGGACCGTAGTCCCCCCGAGTTTAACAAAATCCAAATCGTTATGCTTATCAGAAGTCCGTGATGATTTGCCATGGTCGTGAGTAGGAATACTCAGGCGAATGCTGCCCCCCCCAGAATACGAGGGGCGGCCGGTAGTCTGACGCAACGCCGGGGTGCGCGAGACTACCGGGAGGGATTCTCCGGATTTACCGGTACCCTCCTGGGGTAATGATTCTTTACAATCCGCCATCATAAGTTTGGGCTCATTTCCGGGTGAGCTCCCCCGCCTTCTCAGCGCTTACCGGTTGACCCTACGCCGCAGCACGCTAGACTACGGTTTCGGGGTGATTTTTTATAGAGGTTTCCTTCCTCGCAGCACATCACGTGTGATGTGCCCCCGGTCCCGGCCGTCGTGCAATGGCCGGGTTACGGTATGATTTGTGCCTCGCGGCTTTTCGACTGATTGCACCGGTTTTCCAGTGGGCGATGGTGTCGTCACGTACCTACGCCTGGAGTGGCTGCTCTTAGTCTGGCCCCTCACCCTAAACCTCCCGGTATGAGTGACTCTGCCGGTATAGCCTCAGGGATCATTGGGACACGCAAGCCCCCCCACCACGACAAGGTGGCAGCCTCGGGGGGGAACCTAACCTAACCTTTTTTTTTTTTTTTTTTTACATGGCGAAAATCCTCATGGATACCACACACCACGGGGGCAGCGTGTGGTTATGCCGGACTCCTACCGGCTAAAAACACCATGGTGCATTGCTCACGTCGCTCTGCGCCGAGAACACGGGTACGCCATCGGCACTCTTCCGCGAAATCGGCAGCGACATGGCCTCATCAGGCCTCAGCTTTGGGGACGCCCAACTGCGTCCCTCCGCACCGCACTGCTGCACTACAGCACGGCGCCTTCTCCCTTCAAGGACTTAGCTGGGAACAGGCTCCCCCGAGCCTGCCCCAGCGACTCTATCAGGGAGGGTGGTCTCCCAGACCTACTCTTCGGCGGCGGCGCCCTGGTCGTCGGCGGCGCATCGCGAGATCGGTCGTCGCCTCCCGATCCCGCTCGTCTGCTTCCTTCCGGGCAAGCACTGATTCGCAAAAGGCGAGAGTAGCGCTCCACGACTCCTCGCTGTCCACCATAGATTTGACCACGGCGGGCAACGAGAGGTCGGAGCCAACTACAGCGCAGAGCTGAAGGCGCTCTGTCGCCCAGGCGGGGCACACTTCCAACATATGTTGGGCCGTTTCCTCCGGACATCCGTCACAATGGAGGCACCTGGCGGTCGGCTCTCGCCCGGCAATGTGGTGCAAGTACCTCCCGAAGCAGCCATGCCCCGAGAGGACCTGCGACAACCTGTATGTTAGTGTGCCGTGACGTCTGCCTATCCATTTTTGGAGAACTGGACGGATGGCCTCGATGGTCCGTCGACCGGCGCTAGGGTGCCCCAGCCTGGACTCCCACACTTCTTCAGCTTCTTCTCGCAGCCTCTTTCTTCTTTCCCCGATTTCCTGGGGTGGTGGTGCGTGCCCTTGGGACCGTGCCTCCTCGCGCCACGCATAAAGCTTGGCAAGGATCCCGGCCTCTAGGTCCCAGGGCATGAAACCCGCCAAAACACACGCCGCTTCGTCGGAGATTGTGCGGTATCCCCGGATGGCCCTGACCGCCAATGCCCTCTGCGGTTTGCGCAAAAGCGCGACACTCCGGCGATTCAGGGCATCGGCCCAAACAGGAGCCCCGTAGAGAGCCATGGACCGCACAACTCCAGCATGAAGGCGCCTACAAGTGGCGCCTGGGCCACCGACATTTGGCAGCAACCGCCCCAGAGCAGCAGCTGTTCGAATGAGCCGTGGGGCCAACCTTTCAAAGTGGGCCCTAAAATCCCACTTGCTGTCTAGAGTGAGCCCCAGATACCTCATCTGGGACTCTACGACGATGCGTACTCCTCCAACCACGATGTGCAGGTTGGCAGGCGGCGCGTTTCGGGGCCCGTGAAAGCATAATGCCTCCGACTTATTAAGCGCCACCTCCAGTCCCAGACGCCTTATTCTCGACACAACGTGGGCCGCTCCCGCCGTGGCGAGTATGGCGGCGTTGCGGAGAGTCTTGCTGCGCGCAGTTACCAGGGTGTCATCGGCGTAACATGTCACCTCAACACCCTGGAGATTGGCACCGCGCAGCACCCAGTCATATCCGATATTCCACAAGAGTGGTCCTAGGACCGACCCCTGTGGAACACCGCATAGCACTTCTCGTGCATCTTGCGTCCCGTTTTGGCAGGGGAAGATCACCCTCCTGCCGGACAGATACGACCCTATGACGCGGCACAGGTAGGAAGGCACCCCATGGAACCGGAGTGCCTCCCTGATGCAAGCCCAGGGGAGTGTGTTGAAAGCGTTGGCGATGTCAAGAGACACCGCCAAAACGACCTCACCCCGGGAGACCGCATCCTGTGCCAGGGTCCGGACTCTGCCTACAGCATCCACCGTCGATCTTCCTCTCCTGAACCCAAACTGACAATCTGCCAGGTTCGGCCCGACCTGCTCCAGATGCTCGACGATGCGCCCGGCCACCACTCTCTCAAAGAGCTTGGCCACATCGTCGAGTAGCACGATCGGGCGGTATCCGGAGGATGAGTCAGTCGGGCGGCCCTCCTTCCGCAAGAGGACGAGCTTTCCCTCCTTCCATGGGTGGGGGATGACTCCTTGCTGTAAACAGGCGGAAAAGAGCGCCCGGAGTCGATCCCCCAGATCTTCCAGCGCCAGAGCTAGGGCGCGTCCCGGTACGCCGTCAGGGCCGGGAGCAGTGTTCTTAGCTCGCAGCTTTTTGACCGCCGCATTGAGCTCCTCCTCAGACACTGACGGCGCTGCGAACGATTCCGGCGACTGCACAGGAGGGTCGCGGGACATGACAGGTGGGGAGAAATCCCCGCAATGTGGGAACAGGGATGACACGACGTCCCGAAGCAGCTGGGGCGATAGGGTCTCTGTAACGGGGGGGGCCCAGGAGCGGAGCTTGCTCAACACTAACTTGTATGGTCGCCCCCATGGATCCGCGTCCAGAGTACCCAAAAATTCACCCCAGGCAGCCTCTATCGCCCTACCGATGGCTGTCTGTAGTTGCAGCTTTAGGTCCCTATATGAGCCATAGAGCAGAGCTTCTCTATTGAGATCCCTTCGCCTTCTTCGCCTGCACCGTGTGTACTGGCGCCTGGCTACGACACAGTCTCTGCGCAACTGCGCGATATCCGCCGACCACCAGTACACCTGGGGCTTCGGAGGCCGATTTTTAGCCCGGAACATTGACGCGTCGCAAACCTGCCTCATCGTCTCCCGGAACCAGTCTGCCTCATTTTCGACCTCCACCGGGCCTGGAGGAGCGGGTGACCAAGATCTTACGATCACCGCTTCTCGAAGAACCTCACGGTCGAGGCTCCGGAGTTGCCACCTGTGACTGTTGTTCAACAGGGTCCGCTCCGAACCAACCGGGATCGCAGGGAGGGAAGAGACGCTAAATCGTATGTAACGGTGGTCTGAAAGCGTCTCCTCTACCTCCAACACTCCCCAGTCCTGGACACGGCGCGCCACGGCAGGACTTGCGAACGAGACGTCCACGATGGAGCCGCCCTGCATCCGCACGCACGTGTTGACCGAACCTCTGTTTAGAACAACAAGCCCGGTCTCAAGCATCCACCGCTCAACCATGGAGCCTCGCAGATCCGTCGCCGGGGATCCCCACGCCACAGACTTCGCGTTGAGGTCCCCTGCAACGACAACGGGATGAGGATGGCTCTGCCGCACGAGACCCGTGAGCCGAGCCAAGAAGTCCCCGAACTCACTTGCCGGACGATTAGGGGAGAAATACGCCGAAACGATGACCATGTCCCCAACCTGGGCCGCAACGTATCCTGGACCCTTCATTATATTGTGAAGTGGCGGGGAACCCGCGGCCGGCCTAGCAATTATACTTGCCACACCATCATTATCTCCTGCCCATCCAGGAGACACCCGATAAGGCTCAGCCACAATGGCTACGCCAATCCTCCACTGCGCCAGACTCTGGAACATTAGGTCCTGAGCCCTGGCGCAGTGATTTAAATTTATCTGAAGGAATCGGAGAGGGGCCATTAATCTATAGCCATGCTCTCCGATATCCCTCCGGTCACAGGAGCGGCTTTGGCCGCCTGATCTCTGGGCCCAGCTTTGTTGCCCGCTGCCCTTTTCCCTTTGCGCCCACTCCCGTTGGCTTTGCAGGCCCATCCACCGATCTTGTGACCGGCGGGCCTGTTAGCGGCGGCACACACCACACAGTGCGGTGCTCCGGTGCATTCCGCCGATTTGTGGCCAGCCTTTCCGCACCGGAAACACAGGGTGCTGCGATCGTCAGCGACAGTGCACTGCTCCTTTGCGTGTCCCGCCTCCAGACATCTGAAGCAGCGTACTGGCTTCCTATCGAGCAGGCGGATGTGTGCCGACACCCACCCTACTAGCAAGCGGCCGCCATCCACGACTTTTCGCGCTGCCGTGACGGGGCAGTTGGCCACCACTGTCCCTATGCCCGATCGATTCCTCCGGATTGTCCCGACTCTAACCGCCTCGACCGGGCATTCGCCGATGCGGGAGATCGCTGCAGCAACCTCCTCCGCCGTCACCGAGTCATCCAGCTCTGAGACCCGCAAGCCAGCAGACTTGACGGGCCTGGACACTGCGACGTTCTCAGGGTCGAGAATGGAACGCAACTTTTCGGCAAGCGCATCCGCCTTATTGCCACTTGCGGTGCCGGGTATTTTCAGTACCCGCGCACCAGACGCAGCGACCCTGAATTGAACGCCGTCAATCCCCATCTCAGGCAAATTTAACTTCTCCTTAGCCTGCGAGAGGATGTCGGCGTACGAGAGGCCTTTCTCCTGGGCATTTGGCTGGAGGCGCAGCACCACCGCAGTCGATCGCGGCGCGCTGAGGTTGGGCTTTCGGTCTGAGCCCCGAGGTTTCAACGTCTTCTTCTTTGCTTGGCCAGCGGAGGCCACCCGCCTCGCGCCTTGGCCTCTCTTACGACGACGGCGGCTCACAACCGTCCACTCTTCCCCATCGGCTGCAGGCACCGGAGGAGCACTCGGCTGTGATCCGGTTTGGGCCACTTGCGTACTTCTTTTTGGAGGAGGGGGAGGTGCCTTCTTCACCCTTCCCCGACTCTTACTCTTCCTCGTTTTTGGAGGATTTGGAGGGACAGCTGTGGGTCCCTCTGGGGTTTCCGTGGCCTGTGGTGGCTGTCTCTGCTGTTCTGAGACGCAGACCACCTCCGCAAATGTCGGCGACTCGAGAGGACCCTCAGGTGGCTCTGTGCGGACCCGATCCGCGGCAAGTGGAGGACGCACGCGTTTTTCAGGCAGTAGTCTGTCCTTAATGCCCTCAAAACGAGCATTAATCATAAAACCGACCCGATCCATGATAGTCCGGGCCAGTTCCTCAACCTCGAGGCCGGTGCGTCCTTCCGCGGGTGGGGGCACTCTGACCTGTGCCTGGGCACGCTGCAGGTCGGCTCGCAGCTCTGCCACCTCACCACGCAGTTCAGCCAGCTCCGTCTTTAGTTTCGCGTTCTCTGAAGCGACTTTGGTCGTTTCCGCGGAGACTGTGCTTCGACGCAGAATCTCGACCGCTTGTTTTATTGCCCGCACTTCGGTGTTTAACACCTTGCGGGTGGTGCCCTTGAGATTTGCCGACTTATGGGTCACCTCCGAGATGATTTCTGCCGTTTTCAGCAACCCGTCAAGGAGGACAGGCGCCGATGGCTCCCCTTCGAGCACGATCTCCGCTGGGGCGTTAAGGCCTTGTGCCTGACGGGTCTGGTGGATCTTGCGAACCTCCTCCGCTAGTTCTCGCTCAGCCTGAAGCTGCATCTCCTGCCGCTCCAGGTCGAGAAGCTCCCGCTTTGCCTTCGCCAGGCCGACGTACTCCCCGGTGGTTGGGGGTCTTCCGCGACCTCTAGAAACGTCTGACTTTCTCGACCCACCAGACGCTGGCTCGTCGCTCCCGCTATGAGGGAGGGATCTGCAGTCCTGGTCCGTGGGAAGCGGCGTGTCTACCCGCTTGAAGCGGCCACGCTCACCGCGCACTAGTGGAGGCACAGCTCCACTGGACCGTAAGCGCCCCCGACTGCAGCGACTCGTCGACAACTTACGAGGAGTTGGCTGTTCCCCCTCTTCGTTCGACGTCGAATCCGACCCCGAACGTTTTCCTCCTCGGCGCTTTTCCGGTTTTTGGCGGGGCGTGCTCCAGAATTTGGAACGCCGCTTGCCAGCGCCGTCATCCGAGACACGGATATCGTGGAACTCAGGGCTACAGGCTCCTGAGGCACAACTCCGCATCTCTCCTTCGTCCATGAGTGAGTCTCGAGAGGACGATGGACCCCTGCTCGAGTCACCCGACCGAAACAGGTCCTTTAGAATCACTTGCGGCGTTCGCCGCACCAACCGAGAAGCTACAGCTAAAGAATCAGCAGAGCGAGAGTCCGCTGACACTGCAACAACATCCGAATCGATTTGCATATCGGAGTCCTTAATCGCGCATTGGTCTTTGGGGACCGTAGTCCCCCCGGGTTTAACAAAATCCAAGTCATTATGCTTATCCGAAGTCCGTGATGATTTGCCATGATCGAGAGTAGGAATACTCAAGCGAATGCTGCCCCCCCCAGAATACGAGGGGCGGCCGGTAGCCTGACGCAACGCCGGGGTGCGCGAGACTACCGGGAGGGATTCTCCGGATTTACCGGTACCCTCCTGGGGTAGTAATTTTTTACAGTCCGCCATCATAAGTTTTGGGCTCATTTCCGGGTGAGCTCCCCCGCCTTCTCAGCGCTTACCGGTTAACCCTACGCCGCAGCACGCTAGACTACGGTTTCGGGGTGATTTTTTATAGAGGTTTCCTTCCTCGCAGCACATCACGTGTGATGTGCCCCCGGTCCCGGCCGTAGTGCAATGGCCGGGTTACGGTATGATTTGTGCCTCGCGGCTTTTCGACTGATTGCACCGGTTTTCCGGTGGGCGATGGTGTCGTCACGTACCTACGCCTGGAACCTAACCTAACCTAACCTAACCTTTTTTTTTTTTTTTTTTTTTTTTTTTTTTACATGGGGAATCCACACGGATACTGCTTTGCCCATTTCGGGGTCGGGCAAGCGAGTTATGTCGGCCTTTAACCGACTAAACCCCATGGTGTTCCTTCTCAGCGCTTGATTGACGGGGATGCGGGAACACTGTTCGCACACAACCGCTTCCCTGTCAGCGTTTGCCGCTAGGTGCGGCCCTATTCTCTCTGTTATTGTCAACTGACACATAGCTACTCGGAGTGGCGCACAGGAACACAAAGTGCACCACCCAGCTCAGGGAAAAACTCTACAGGTGATAAATTACCCCGTGTTTATCACCCGGAGGTCTCAATTACGGAGGCAGACGGCGATCTTGTGCAAGTCTTCGGCGCCCAACTCTCCTTCTGCGGAGCTGATCTGAAGCTTCGTTCTCTCTTATTCGTTCCGCTGCCTCCTTTTGTGCCATTACGTTTTCGCAAAAGGACGTTAGTGCTTTCCACGACCTTTTACTGGCTACGATAATACGTATCAGGGATGGTAGGGAAAGATCGTTACCCACTATTGCTACGAGTGATGCTCGTTCTTCTGACCATTGCGGACATACCTCAAGGGTATGGTTTGCCGTATCTTCGATGCAACCACACTCGTGGCACATTTCATTACGTTCCCTGCGAGCCACCCTACACAGATATCTTCCGAAACAACCATGGTTCGAGAGAATCTGTGTAAGGTGAAAGGTGAGCACGCCATGCTTTCTCTCGACCCATTTTTCTAATATTGGACAAATTGCCAAGATTGTCCTATTTCCAGCACTCCGATTCTCGAGCCTATCTTGCCATAGACTGAGAAGTTGTCTATTGGCCTCTCGCTTCCATCCTCTATTTTCGACTGATGTAGTGCGATCTCCCCGAGCTTGAGCCTCCACACGCTTCCAATATACCTCAGCCAGAAACTGCGGCTTCTAAATCCCAGGGTGGAGTTCCAGCTAAGACACAAGCCGTTTCACTGGATATAGTGCGATAGCCTCTGATCAACCTAGCAGCCATGAGTCTTTGCGGTCTCCGCAGAAGACTCTGATTGCAGGATGTCAGGGCATTCACCCAGATAGGAGCTCCATATAAAGCCATCGATCGCACAACTCCTACGTACAGACGTCGGCAACCACTATGAGGGCCACCCACGTTCGGAAGAAGTCGGCCTAGCGCTCTAGCAGCCGCAATGACTCTGGGAGCCAGACGCCGGAAGTGTTCTAGGAATTTCCATCGGCTATCGAGGACGAGTCCTAGGTACTTCATCGTACGCTCGACACCGATGGTAACTCCTCCTACAACTAGATGTGACCCGACCGGAGGTGCCATCCTAGGCCCGTGAAAGCAAATCGCCTCGGATTTGTTGAGGGCTACCTCCAGTCCTAGACGTCTAATCCTTGCCACGATTTGCGCTACACCGGCGGTCGCTAACATGCGAGCCTCTCTAAACGTTCTTCCCCGAGCCATCACAAGGGTGTCGTCTGCGTAGCAAGTCACTTCGATTCCTCGCAAGTTAGCACCTCGCAACACCCAGTCGTAACCGATGTTCCACAGGAGTGGGCCGAGGACTGACCCCTGTGGAACACCGCACGACATCTCTTTCTGTTTCCATACACGAGACCCCGGGTATCTGATCTTTCTATCGGTGAAATATTCACCGACTATCCGCCGCAGGTATTTAGGAAACCCGTGGAATCGCAGTGCTTCCCTGACACAACTCCAAGGCAAAGTGTTAAAGGCATTAGCGATGTCTAATGAGACCGCTAAGACCACCTCGCCTCGGGAAACGGCGTCCTCCGTCAGGGCCCTCACCCGAGAAATCGCATCGATGGTGGACCTGCCCCGACGGAAACCAAATTGAATGTCGCTCAAGTTGGGCCCAGTCTCTTCTAAATGGCGAATAAGTCGAGCTGCAATTATTCGCTCAAAAAGCTTGCTTATTTCGCTTAGAAGGACTATTGGTCGGTATGCTGATGGTGATTCTGCAGGACGTCCCTCCTTCTTGATAAGAACAAGCTTACCTTCCTTCCAAATGAGCGGAAACCGACCATGATTCAGACAAGCGCTGAAAAGAGTCCTCACGCTCATTTCAAGAGGTCCAAGGGCAAGAACCCAGGCCCGTCCGGGGATGCCGTCAAGGCCTGGAGCTGTATTTTTAGCCCGCATTCTAAGTACAGCTGCCTCCAATTCTCCCTCTGTGACATCGGGGGCGTTTGCATTGTCCTCATTGAGTTCCGACCAATTGGATGGCACCATACGTGGCGATTCTACCTCTATTCTCTCCGGAAACAGGGTTTCTACTACTCGCTCCAATAACTGAGGCTGCAGGCTTTGTGTCAAAGGAGGGGCCCGAGTTCTCAGTTTACCCCGTACTAACCTATAAGGTCTACCCCACGGGTCGCTGTTTAGAGACTCCAGCATTTCTTCTTGGGCTCGATCTTTTGCGTTGCCAATTGCTATTCGCAAAAGATCTACAGCTTTCCGATACCGAGCGTAGAGCATCTCCTCTTCATCTTCATTTCGCCGTCGCCGTCGTCTACTCCTGGTGTATTGACGTCTCTCAGCAACACATGCTTCGCGTAAATGCGTGAGTTCTCCAGACCACCAGTATATGGACCGCTTTAAGGTGTTAGTGCGGATTCGTGGCATGGCAGCATCGCAGACTTGCATCATGGCATCTTCCAACTGGACAGCACTCTCTTCTACGTCGATTATAGCTCCTGTAACCCAAGCCTGAACAATAGCCGCCTCAACGAGGATATCCTGCTCCATCCGCCTCAAGGACCACCTTGGACCACCTTCTGGAAACGATCGATTTACGCTATACTGTGCGATAGAGGACATAGAGATTTCATACCTAATATACCGATGGTCTGATAAAGTCTCGACATTCTCTATAACATTCCAGCTACTGACACGGCGCGCCAGGGCAGCATCGGCGAACGTTACGTCCACAATGGAGCCACCCCGTTGCCGCACGCATGTGTGAGTCGATCCGCGGTTGAGAACATCGAGACCGGTAACTAATGCCCATTCTTCAAGCAGCTCTCCACGTGCATCCGTTGTCGACGATCCCCACGCCACAGACTTAGCGTTGAGATCACCGGCTACAAGTATCCGACCAGGGCGGCTTCGTCTGACGAGAGAACTGAGCTCAGCAAGAAACGTCTCGAACTCTGACAAGGTCTTATTCGGCGAAAAGTACACCCCAATGACTATCACATCTCCTACAAGCGCCGAGACGAATCCCTGTCCCCTAACAATAGACCCGAAAGCTGGTGAACCGACAGTAGTTTGGGTAATAATGGCAACCAATCCGCTATGGTCTCCGACCCAGTTATCCCTCGATGGAATATAATACGGTTCAGTGACAACCGCAACGTGTATCAACCACTCCGCCATGCTCTGACACAAGAGGTCCTGAGCTCTGGAGGAGTGGTTGATATTCGCCTGAAGGTAATTATATTCCATAACTATTCAACAGCCATCGGAACCTCCTCAGCTCGACAATTTGATGGCGAGGTGACTGACTGCGAGGGGACACGAGGGCCATCGCTGCCTATCTTCCTTCTTCCTTTCTTTCCTTTTCCACGTAGGGAAAGGCACGCCTTACCTCCCAATTTGTGGTTTGCAGGTTTGTCAGACATAGCGCACATGTTACAATGCGGTGCTGCACTACAAACACCAGCTTTGTGGCCGACTTGACCGCAGCGGTAACATTCGTTACTGCGGTCGACCTCCGCCGTGCATTGTGCCCGTAGGTGCCCTAACTCCCAACACCGGAAACATCGCATGGGCCGGACGTCAAGTAGTTTGACATTAGCCGACACCCAACCAATCAAAAGTTTGCCGTTCCCAGCCAGCTTCTTAGCAGCCGCAACCGGACATCGCAGCCATATAGACCCCAGTCCGTCAGAACCCCTCGAAATGTCGCCGGCCCTCACTTGGTCGGCTGAACAATCCCCAGCTGCCGCTACAGCCGTAACTACATCGGCACTGGTCGTGGCGTCGTCTAGACCATAGATTCGGAGTTCCGCACATTTCGTCGGTCTGGAGACCCAAACGACGTCGTCTCCCAACAAGGTTCTAATCTTCTGGGCAAGAGCGTCTGCTTTATCACCGCTGTTGGCACCCGGCACCTCAAAAATGCGTGCTCCAGTAGCTGCCTTCCTGAACCGCAATCCAGTTATGCCTAGGTCAGTGAGGGCTATCCCCTGTTGCGCCTGGGAGATCACTTTGGCATAAGTGACGCCTCTCTCCTCAGCTCCGGGCTGCAGAGTAATAACCACTGCAGATGAACGTGGTTTGCGGAGCTTCTGACCCTGGATCGTTGTGGACTTCGTCTTTGACTTTGGTGTTCCTGCAGGATCAACCGTCTTTTTCTTGGAGCCTCTTCGAGCCACAACGTTCCAGCCTTCATTCAAAGACGAAGGTGCTGGCGGAAGCGGACGTGGTACCGCTACATCACCTGTAATACCTTCCTTTTTACCCTTACCTTTCTTCTTGTTTTGTTCCTTCTTCTTTTTCTTCTTTCCAGCAGCTTGGGGTGAAGAAACCTCTTTAGAGCCAGGGAGCAGCATCTCTTCTGTAAGGCTGCTTCCAGGACCCGCCGGAGACGGAGACTTTGTCGTGGCTCCTGAACCCGCTTCCCTCTTCTTTTCCGCCGCCAAAGGAGGCCGCAGACGCTTCTCTGGTAAAAGCCTATCATCAATAGAGGCAAGGCGAGCATTTACCATGACCCCCACCCGGGTCATTACTTTAGAGCATAGCTCCTCCATTGCCTCATTATGGGAAGGCTGCGATACCGGGGTCGCAGCATTCGTCGTATTCGAGGGAGAGGACGTTGGACAACCTTGCTTCCGCGCCCTCTCCATGTCTTCTTTAAGCAATGACAGCTCCTTGCGGAGACTGGTCATTTCGGTCTGCAAGCGGGTGTTATCCGCCTGCAACTGTCGTGTCTCGTCTGAAATAGTTCGTGAGCTCAGAAGAGACACAGCTCGTTTGATGGATGCCGCAGCGTCCTTCAACTCACGAACAAAAGTTCCTTTCAACTTACCTGACTTTGTGGCAACTTTTGTGATGATCGCCACATCGTCTTCCACTTGTTTTTGGATCTTCGCCACGGTGTTAACAGACTCTGCAGGGTCCGTTGCCTCCACATCTGAAGAGGACTCAGATAGCCCTTTCATCCTGCGTTCCCTACTCTGTGACACACTCCGCATCAGATCTTCTTCAGCCATCAGCCGAAGTTCTTCTTTTTTGGCTGCATTTAAAGCTGCCTGAGCCTTTGCTAAACCCACATACTTACCAGATGTTGGTGGTCGTCCTCTTGCTCTGACAATCAGCGGCTCTGTCGTTGCTCTCTCATCATCGGACGGGTCCGAATCAGGTTCCGGCACTCGTCGTCGTTTGCGACCTGCCCAAAATCGGCCGCCCTCCTCTGAAGACATTGACCCTGTCCTCGTTCTGACTGTCTCTAAACTGCAATCTGATGTTGCCGCCTCATCCAGCTGCATGCTGTCATACTTACTGGCAGCTCTCTTCGTCGAATCATCATCGTCTCCTACTACTCTCACCGACAACGTTACATTCTTACCAGTCTTATCCTCACTTACACCTTCTCCTAACGCTCCCTGATCTAAACCTTCTTCACTCGTTACTCTCTTCTCCTTACTCCCCGAAACAAAATGTGCCCCCCTTGATACGATGGGGCGACTGTTCCGCCGCAGACGCGACGAAACAGCAAGGGATTCTTCTTCCACGGCGTGGTCGATACCCTCCAAGGTAGTTTTTACGTAACTGTTGTTTACCATTTTGTTTATTTAACCCCATAGACCCCCCCAAGTGACGCCCTAGTCACCGTATCCCACGGCTATACATCCCCTCGGCGGGCGCCGAACCACTAGGATTGGGGTAATTTTTTAAAGAGGTTTTCTTCCTCGCGGCTCCTCGCTCAGTGCGAGGTGCCCCCGTCTCGCTCAATGCGCCTACGGTTTGACCGACGGTGGCCGTAGCCTGTCCGGCAAATACGAATAACGTACAATACCGAACCCGTCGCTCACATAACTCCTCTTCCAGTCTTACCAACAGAGGTAAAAACCCATCATCAGTAGCATCACCGCCACCGGCAATGCTACAGCAACATCACTACCACCACTTAAGACCATTCGCCATCTGGTACGATAATAACCATCGCACGTAGGATCGGCATCGGGTCTGGGATAAACTCCCGACAGCACTGGTTACGACAGCAAGCGATGTGGGACCGTTCGCCACCGAGCACAGTAAAAAATACCGTGTTCAGCTACCGGCATCGGATCCCCATTAAGAAGGACAAGCACTAACTACCGCTAACTACTATCTACCAAGCAATCTACAAGCCACGGCTATCCAGAACCATTTGCCACCGTGTGAGTTGAACCCAACTCACCGGCTACCGGCATCGGGTTCGGACCACCGCGTGGGAGAAACACTCTCTACTGCGTCGAGCGGTACCAAAGAGTCTTCCACACAGTCTACTCTGCTAAAAGCAGGAGGACCGGGACAGACTCCCTAGTTTAGCTCCAGAACTACTGCAAAAGCCTCAAACTAGAACTACCTATGGTCGCTCGCGTACAAGCAAGTTGGAAAACCAACAGGGCTGCCTGCAAGCGACCGGGCCTACAAGTATAGAAGCATGGGCAGCAAAACTACGCCCCAAACCTACAACCCTCGAAAGCGACGCAAGCACCGCCTCCGAGAGACCGGCCGTAAGGTTCGGACCCACCGTCGCGAAAGGTCAGACTCCGTCCAAGACGGCCCCGCGAACAAGGCCGCCCCAGGGAGCATAACGGGACCTCGCATCCCGACACCTCTGAAACCGGGCACGAAAAACCCTCTAAAAGGTGTCAGGCCCCCCCACCAGCTAAGAAGTCACAACCTGTTGCCAGGAGTGACCCCAGAGCTAGTACCCTCCGGCTAGTCTCAGAAGGAGACCACCGAAAACAAGGTTTCGCCAGGCATGACCCTATAGCGGCACCCCCCGTCGGTCATGAATCAGGTACGAACCCTCATGACCGACCCCCTCAGCGCCGGGCATTAGCCAACGGCTAACGCGAACCCGAAGGAACTCATTAACCGTTGCCCAGGGAGCACCGGCCTGTACCGCTTCCGATGCCACCGGACGTATCCGACAGCAACGATAACGGACAGGCACACGAGGAGGTTCCCGACGCGTAGCCCCCCAACCTAACCTAACCTAACCTAACCTAACCTAACCTAACCTAACCTAACCTAACCTAACCTAACCTAACCTAACCTAACCTAACCTAACCTTTTTTTTTTTTTTTTTTTTTTTTTTTTTTTTCCCGGGGAAATGCGTTACGCACACCACCGCCAAGATGTTAACGACTCCCAAAGGTGTAGAGGGGGGGGACCTCTGGGAGGGAGCGGTGGTAGTGTGGGACTCCCGGTCTAGAATGGACCGGTATACCCACTAAAACCCCGGGGACATTCCCGGCTTCGCCGTTAGGGAGGGGTTCTGGGAGACCGGCATAGCCTTTACGACCAGGACCCCTCTGGCGATTCCCGCAAGTTTGCAGGCCGCTCATGCCAGGAAGCGGTCATAGTGGGCGATCGCTTCCTCACCTCTTTTTAGGTGAGCATTTGTAGCGGACGCAGGCGCCCCCGCGCCTGCGCCCGCTGCTCACCGCCGCACAGGAGAGGCGACTCGCGCTCTCCTGCGTATCTGCCGTCTTCTGTGCGGAGGTGCGAAAGGGTCCTCCTCCCTCGCACGCTCCGCCGCCTCCTTCTGCTGCATTATCTCTTCGCAGAAGGAGGCGACCGCTACCCAAGCTTTTTCGCTCCCCAACATGGCTTTGACGACACCGGGGAGCGAGAGGTCGGGGCCGATTTCCGCAGCCATACTGCGGCGGAGCTCGGACCATGCAGAGCACACTTCAAAAGTGTGCTGTGCCGTGTCGTCTGGCGCGCCGCAGTGGCAGCACGTCGGACTCTCCTCCCGCCCGATGCGGTGCAGGTACGAGCCGAAGCAGCCATGGCCTGTCATTACCTGCACCAAGCGGAAGGAGAGGAAACCCCGCGGCCTCTCGAGCCAGTCCTTCAGGACAGGCCCGAGGGCATCCAGCGTGCGACGACCGAATGGGGCGGAGGCAAGGTCTTCCGTCCAGTGACGAAGGATGGCCTCCTTCGCCTCACGCCGCACTACCGCCTTCTCTTGCGGGGCCGGATGCTCTCCACGCGCCCGCTTCCCCGCCGTCCACTCGTACACTCTGGCGAGCACCCACGCCTCCAGCTCCCAAGGCGGTGTGCCGGCCAGAGCGCACGCAGCTGCGAAACCTACCGTGCGGTAGGCTCTTGCCACCCTTTTTGAAATGGCCCCTTGGGGCGCCCGAAGAGCGGTTGTGTTCTCCCTTCTCCGAAGGGAGTCCGCCCAGATGGGCGCCCCGTACAGAGCCATGCTCTTCAGGATGCCGGCATATAATCGCCGGCATCTAGCGCTGGGCCCCCCCAGGTTGGGCATCAGCCCAGAAAGGGCGTTTGCCGTCTTCAGCAGGCGCACGGACAGCCCGCTCAAATGCGGGCCGAAGTGCCACCTGCTGTCCAACAATAGGCCCAGATACTTCATCTGGGCCCCCACTTGTACCCGGACACCCGCCACGAAAATGTGGGCATCAGGAGGAGGGCGCTGCCGCGGGCCGTGGAAGTACACGGCTTCGGTCTTCTGCAACGCCACCGTCAGACCTAGCCTGCCGATCCTCTCGACCACTGTCGACGCACCGGCCGAGGCAAGGTCAGCCGCCGTTCTAAAACTGCCGCGGGCAGTGAGGAGGGTGTCATCTGCGTAGCATATGACACCCGTGCCACGAGGTAGCCTTCCCCGCAGGATCCAGTCGAACCCAATGTTCCACAGGAGGGGTCCCAAGACTGACCCCTGCGGAACACCGGACCCGACATTGAACCGCCGGAGTTGGCCCGCTTTGTCTACGAGGAGGACTATCCGGTCCTCCAAGTAGTTGGCCAAGAGGCCCCGCAAATACCGAGGCACTCCGTGAAAGCGGAGTGCCTCAAGAATGGTAGAATGGGGGAGAGAGTTGAAGGCATTGGCTATGTCGAGTGACACAGCCAACAGCCCCTCCCCTTCTGCCATCGCCTCTTGTACCTGGCTCTTGAGCCGGGTTAGGGCGTCCACTGTCGAACGCCCAGCCCGAAAACCGAACTGGGCGTCAGACAGGTTTGGACCCACGTCCCGCAGGTGGCGGTTTAGCCGGGCGGCGATTATGCCCTCGAACGTCTTACCGACCTCATCGAGCAGAACGATGGGTCGGTAAGCCGAGGGTGAGTCCGCTGGCCGGCCTTCTTTGTGAAGGAGGCAAAGCTTGCCTTCCTTCCATGGTTTCGGGAACCTCTCAGCCGCTAGACACGCGCTGAAAAGTTCCCGAAACCGCTCCTCCATGTGAGTGGCGGTGATGGCCACCACCCTCGCCGGCACACCGTCCGGACCTGGTGCCGTTCTTTTGGCGCGGAGCTTGAACACCTCCACGCCAAGTTCGCCCGCCGTTACCGGAGCCGTCTCGTCCTCCTCCTCTATAGGAGCAGCTTCCCGCGGGGGTGCCATTAATGGGGGGGCAAAGCCCGCGTCCCTGCCCGGAAACAGTGCCCGGACCACCCCGTCCAGCACCGTTGGCTCCAGGGTCTCAGCGACCGGGGGGCCAAAGGGGCGCAACTTGTTGCGCGCCGCTTTGTAAGGCCTCCCGAACGGGTCGGCGTCGAGGCCCACCAACATCTCTGCCCCCGCCGAGTCTCTGGCTGCGCCAATGGCCGACTTCAGCGCAGACTTGGCCTCCACATACGCGTCGTAGAGGCGATCTTCTTCGGCCAGGTCTCGATGGCGCCTCCGGCGGCTCCTCGAGAACGCCCTCTTGGCGGCCATGCAGGCGGTCCGCAGCTCCGCTAGCTCCTGCGACCACCAGTATACGGTGCGTCGGGGGGGAGGACGGCAGGACCGAGGCATGCTGGAGTTGCACACCTCGGTCAGGGACACCTTCAGCTGGGCAGCCGCAGTGTCTACGTCGACCAGGACGGCCTCGGGCGAGAGCCAGTCTTGCAGGAACGCGGCCTCCTTCGCCGCCTCCAGGTCCAGGCGAGTGAGAGCCCATCGTGGAAATGGGGATTGGCGTAGCCTTGATCGGGCATTGCCCCTCTGGCTCTGGGTGGAGACGTCGAACCGCACGTAGCGGTGGTCCGACAACGTCTCCACCATTTCCACCCGCCAATTGCTGACACGCGCGGCTATCGCAGAGGTGGCAAATGTGAGGTCCACTATGGACCCACCCTGACGCCGCACGCATGTCTGGACTCTCCCCCTGTTCAGCAGAGAGAGACCAGTCGACGCCGCCCACAGCTCCACTGCTCTCCCGCGCGCGTCGGAAACTGGGTTGCCCCAAGTAACCGACTTCGCGTTGAAGTCCCCCGACACACAGACCTGGCGTGGTGCTGCTCTCCCAACCACGGTGGTCAGGACACCGAGGAAATTCTCGAAGTCCCGAAGGGGGCGGTTGGGAGAGAAGTAAACACCTACAAGGGCCAGGTCTCCGACCGCGGCAGCCACGTATCCCGGTCCTCTCTCTAAGGGCGAGAGAGGAGGGGAGTCTGAGGAAGACCGCGTCGCTATCGCCACCAAGCCGTCCCTATCGCTCAGCCAATGACCAGGGACCGAGTACGGCTCGGCAACCACCGCTACGTCCACCAACCACTCAGCCATGGCCTGCACGAGCAGGTTCTGAGCCGCTGCACAGTGGTTGATATTGGTTTGGAGGAAGCGATGGATTGACCCCATCACTCGTCCATTGCTTCACCCTCTACTGGCGCGACCGACCCGGAGGCGGCGTTGGCAGCGGCGGCAGGGCGCTTTGGCGCCTGCGGCTTCCCCATCTTTTTTGGGGGGTTACACTTTTTCCTCCCCATAACATGGTTGGCTGGGCGGCCACTCGCGGCGCACACTGCGCAGTGCGGCTTGGCAGCTGTGCAGGATGCCACCATATGGCCCCGTATCCCGCAGCGGAGGCACGTGTCCACCCGATCCACCGTGGCCGGACACATGGCCCGGGTGTGCCCGATCCCGAAGCACTTGAAGCAGCGGAAAGGCACGCTGTCAAGTGTTCGGACCGCGGCCGAGCTGAACCCGACCAGTATCCGCCCCTTGGCTAGTACGGCTTTAGCCGCAACAACCGGGCATTGCAGGCGCACGGCGCCCAGACCACAGCGCCCGGCTCTAATGTCCCGACCCTGTACTGCCTCGACGGGACAGCCCCCTGCTGCCGAAATAGCTGCCACTACTTCCTCCTTGGTCACAGAGTCGTCCAAGTCGGTCACCTCCAAGGTTACCGACCTCGTCGGCCTGGCCACCTTCGCCACGTCCGCCACGGCCTCCCGCAGTTTTGTGGCAAAAAGGTCAGCGTTTTGCCCGCCCGTCACCCCTGGGAACTCGAATATTCGGGCTCCCGTTTGGGTCCGGCGGCAGGTGACCTTCATCCCCAGCTCTACGGGGTTGATGTGCGCTCGAGCCCGAGTCAACACGGACTCGTACGTCTCACCCCGCTCCTCAGCCTCTGGGGAGATGGTCACCGTGACCGCAGCAGACTTGGGAGGAACGAGTTTTCTCCCGCCGGCAGGGGTCCTCTTGGCCTTCTTTGCCATCGCCTTCGTTGAGACGCCGGCTTGGGACTTCTTGGCCTGGGGCTTCTTAGCCTTGGCCTTCTTGGCCTTGGGATTCTGGGCCTTGGCCTTCCCTCCCTTCCCCACCTCCGTCCATTCTTGGTCTTTGGGGGGTGTGGTCGCCCAGGAGGGTTCCGCTCCATCTCTTGGGACCTCAGTCCTAGCTTCTGCTGCACCCGCGCTAGTGTTGAGAGTCGGAGCCGGAGCCGGGGCCGGGGCCGACTTCTTCCCTACGCCCTTGCCCTTGGAGGGCTTTGGGGGGGGTTTTCGGAGTTGCGGCAGCCCACTTAAACCTGGGATCGATGACGGGCCCGCATTGGCTCCTGCTCTTCTATCCGCCGCGAGCGGTGGACGCAGGCGTGGCTCGGGCAGGAGCCGATCCTGAATGCCTGCGATGCAGGCTCTCACGAAGGCTCTCTCCTCCATAATCACCTTCCGGAGAATCTCCTCTAGGTTGGCTGGGGACGAGGGTCCTCGCGCCTCCGACGCCTGAGCAGGCGGGTTATTGGCTTCAGCCAACTTCCCGCGCAGCTGGTTCACTTCAGCCTGCAGGCGATCCACCCTCCCCTGCAGTTGACGTGTCTCCTCATTCGCGCTGCGCTGCGCAAGCTCCTCTACGATGCCGTGCATGCTAATTGCACGGCACTTCAGGGCCTTTTGAAAGGTCCCTTTCAAATTGGAGGACTTGGAGGCGACCTCTACGATCTCTTCCTTGTCCTCCTGTGCCATCTGGAGCAGTTCCGCCACGGAGTGGTCCGCGTACAGCACGCAGGACGCTCCGTAGCCGGCCTTGGCACGGGTGGTGCGGGCCCGTTGCTCCTTGGCTGCCACCACCTCCTCGAGGTCCGATTGGGCTTCGTCACGCTTTGTACGCATGAGGGACTCTCTCAATTCGCGCTGAGCATCCTCAGTGCAAGACGAGATCTTTTTAGCCTTTGGCTTCTTTTTACCGCCGGTTGAGTCCGACGTCGACTCGGTCCTTTTTATAAAGGATCGCTTACGTACGATCCGCTCGGTCGATACCGAGGGCTCCGTGTCGGATTCCGACACCCCGCTATAAAAGCTGTAATAGCTGCCAGCCACAGATGGTGCGCGGCTGGATTCCTGCTCATCCTGGTGTTGGCCCTGAGAAGGGCCTTTGGGTTGGCCCTGAGAAGGGCCTTGGAGTTGGCCCTGAGAAGGGCCTTGGGGTTGGCCCTGAGAAGGGCCTTTTGGTTGGCCCTGAGAAGGGCCTTGGGGTTGGCCCTGAGAAGGGCCTTGGGGTTGGCCCTGAGAAGGGCCTTTTGGTTGGCCCTGAGAAGGGCCTTTGGGTTGGCCCTGAGAAGGGCCTTTTGGTAGGAAGCGTCCGAAGACGTCCCGCGGATGCGACTGCGACATGTCGCCCGACAAAAGCGCAAATAACAAATCTCGAAAATTCACGCAAACTCAGTGTCTCTTAGCCGCTGCCCTGCCACTCCGTTACGGTGGTCAGGGACAACGTTGCCCGGGGCGTAGTACGTGGAACTGGACACTGAGGGGCACGAACCTAACCTAACCTTTTTTTTTTTTTTTTTTTTTTTTTTTGTTCACGTCAGGGGAAATGCCTTTACGCACTGACCGGGCCGCCGCCCGAGTGTGGGACTCGTCTCGCCGAAACGCCCCTCCTAACTCCATGGACGCCCGGAATACCCACTAAAACCCCTGCGAAGTCCGCCTCCTACTGTGCCTGTGGTGGCGTGGGGTGGGAACGCGTTTGCAGTCTTCCACCCCTCCGCCAGCACCGGCCGACGCGCTTGCGAGTCGCGCCGGCCTCCATCGGGGACCGAGGTGCACCAATGCCGGTGCCTCCCGGTGACGGCTTAGGAAAGCGCGTGGTATCACACGTGGTACCACGCGCACCTCCTCTGAGGCCTTTGGGGCTCATAGCCCCGGCCCCATTCACGGGGGGCGAAGCAGGGCCCGGTAGGCCCTCCTCCGCGTTCCCGTGCGTCGTCGACGAAGCGGGTGGGGGTCACCACTTGCCTCCCTCGCCCGCTCCGCCGCCTCCTTCTGCGACATCACGTCCTCGCAGAAAGAGGTGACCGCCGTCCATAACCTTTCGCTTGAGGACATCGCACTGATGATGCTCTCAAGCGACAGGTCAGCCCCTATGGCATCGCGAAGGGCACCGCGCTGTTCCACCCAGGCCGAACAGTCGACCAGGGTGTGCTGCGCGGTGTCCTCGCTTGCCGCACAGTGGTGACACTGGGTCGTCGGTTCTCTCCGGGCTATTTGACTCAGATACTTTCCGAAGCAACCGTGCCCGGAAAGAATCTGAGTCAGCCGGAATGTGAGAACCCCGTGCCGCCTGTCTAGCCAGTTGCGCAGAACCGGCCGGACAGCCTCAACGGTCGAGCGGCCGGCCGTAGGATCGGCCAGCCGCTCTGTCCACCTCCGGACCACGGACCGTCGAGCGTGGGACTTCATAGATTCCGTCACCGTCGGCGATTCGCCGCGAGACCGCAGCGCCTGACGTCGCTTGTGGAGCTTCGCCAGGGCCACGGCCTCCAAATCCCAAGGCGGCGAGCCTGCCAATACGCACGCCGCCTCCGCGGATATAGTGCGGTAACCCCTAATGGCCCTGATCGCTATCACCCTCTGCGGTTTTCGCAGGAGGGCGACGGCTTCGCGCCGGAGTTCCGGGGCCCAAACTGGGGCCCCGTACAGGGCCATCGAGCGCACTACACCCATGTAGAGACGACGGCAGGCCACGCTTGGTCCCCCGAGATTCGGCAGCAGACGTCCGAGGGCGCCGGCAGCGCCTAACAGTCGGGGGGCCAAGCGACGGAAATGTTCTATGAAGTTCCACCGGCTGTCGAGGGTAAGCCCGAGATATTTCATATCGGCCTTAACCTCGATCCGGACACCGCTAATTACGACGTGAGCTCCAGGAGGAGGCGAAGTCCTAGGCCCGTGAAAACACAGGGCTTCGGACTTGTCGAGCGCCACCTGGAGGCCCAGATCGCGTATGCGGCGGACGACCATTGCCACACCGGCCGTAGCCAGGCGGGCGGACTTTCGGTAGCTCGTCCCCCGTGCGGTCACCAGGGTGTCATCCGCGTAACACGTCACCCTGAGACCGCGGGGGAGGGTGCCCCGCAACACCCAATCGTATCCGATGTTCCACAGGAGAGGTCCGAGGACAGACCCCTGTGGAACACCGCATGTCATCTCCCTCCTCTCGATGCCGTACCGCCCTTGGTACAAGACGTACCTCTGACTCAGGTAGTTACCGATCAGGCGACGGAGGTAGAGAGGCACTTGGTGGTAGATAAGTGCCTCTTTGACGCAACTCCACGGCATGGTGTTGAACGCGTTGGCGATGTCGAGCGACACCGCCATCAACACCCCGCCGCGGCCGGTCACCTCTTCCGATTCGGCCTTGACTCGACTGATCGCATCGATCGTCGAGCGGCCGGCTCGAAACCCAAACTGGCAGTCGGCCAGATCGGGACCAACGTGAGTCAGGTGCTCGATGATGCGGGCAGCTATGATTTTTTCAAAGAGCTTGCCGGCTTCATCGAGCAGCACGATGGGGCGGTAGGCAGAGGGTGACTCTGCGGGGCGCCCGTCCTTCCTGAGTAGGACCAAGCTACCGGTTTTCCACACATCGGGAAATCGCCCCGACTCCAGGCACGCTTCAAAAAGCCCCCGGAGCCGGTCCCCTAGAACGTTAAGAGCCAAGACTAGAACACGACCGTGGATACCGTCCGGTCCGGGCGCGGTGTTTTTTGCCCGGAGCCTACCCACAGCCGCGTCGAACTCACAATCTGTGAGCTCAGGCACGCCGCTAACCTCCTCCTCCATAGCGCGACCAGACTCGGTCGATCGCGCCATTTCGGGGGGGATGTGATCCGCCCGGTGTGGAAATAGGGCGGACACTATATCTCTCAGGAGTTGCTGGTCGAGAATCTGGGTCAACGGCGGCGTCCAGGGGCGTAATTTGCCCCGGACGGACTTGTATGGACGTCCCCACGGATCGCGATCCAGAGTCTCGAGCTGCTCCTCCCGTGCCTGGTTCTTGGCTCTGCTGATAGCGAGCTGCAGGGACTTCTTCTTCTCTCTGAAGATCCCGTACAGCTCGTGCTCCGTCGTCTCGTCACGATACCGCCTCATGCGGTATCGCCTTCTGCGATAACGGGTGTACTGGCGTCTGGCCACCACGCATTCGACACGCAGCGTGGCGATTTCGCCAGACCACCAGTACACCTGTCGACGAGCGGTTGGCGGATTGGCTCTGGGCATTGACGCGTCGGAAGCCGCAGTCAAAGACCGACGGAGCCACTCCGCTTCCTCATCCACCCGCACAGGCCCGGCCGGCTGAGAACACCAGGCCTGGACGACGAGAGCTTCCAGCAAGGCGTCTCGATCGAGACGCCCCAACGTCCACCTGGGAAGTTGTGGAAGCCTACTTCTGGGACTCGTGACGGGGGCGATCAAGGAAGCGGAGACGTCGAACCGGATGTATCGGTGATCCGACAACGTCTCCACATCCTCGATCACCCTCCAGTCGCAGACACGGTGTGCGACAGCCGGGCTGGCGAACGTCAAGTCGACGATCGACCCGCCCCTCTGCCGCACACAAGTGTACGCCGACCCCCTATTTTGGATCAGGAGGCCGATCCCCGCTGCCCAATCCTCCAACTCGGAACCTCGCGGGTCGGTCCTGGGTGACCCCCACGCCGATGATTTGGCGTTAAAGTCACCCATGACGACCACTGGGCGCGGATGAGCCCTTCGAATCTGGGTCTCAACCTCGCTCAGGAATTGCTCGAATTCGGCGAGACTGCGGTTGGGAGAGAAGTAGACTCCCACAACTGCGATCTCCCGCCATGCAACAACAATGAAGCCCCGGCCACGAGCGATCACCGAGGAGACCGGGGTTACAGCCGACGTGATGATCGCCACCAAGCCAGAAATGTCTCCTACCCATGTTTCGCGGGTAGGGACAAAATATGGCTCGGCAGCGACCGCAAGATCTATTTGCCACTGCGCCAAGGACTGCAAGAGCAAGTCTTGAGCCCCGGCGCAGTGGTTTAAGTTTGTCTGCAGGAAGCGATGGTTGTGTCCCGCTAGGGCCATTACGTTACAACCATCGCCTCCGAATCTGCTCTCGGAGCCGGAGCTCGGGGAGCAGGATTTACCGCCTTGCCCTTTCTGGGCTTGGCTGGGGTTCCTTTACAGGATGGTGCCCCAGCCCTATGATTTGCCGGCCGGCCCGCCACCTCGCACAATGAGCAGTGCGGAGCAGCGGAGCAGCCGGAGGCCTTGTGTCCCTTTTGACCGCAGCGGTAACACTCATCGCTGCGGTCAATCTGGGACTGACAGAGAGCACGGGTGTGGCCCACTTCAAGGCAGCGGAAACAACGCATACGCCTGGGGGGCAACACCCGTACTTCTGGTGACACCCAACCGACAAGAAGTCGATTGGCCGAAACTTTTTTAGCCGCTGCCACGGGGCAGCGTACGAAAATCGTACCGCTGCCCGAGGGAGCAAAGCGAACTGGCCCTGTCTTAATCGACTCGACGGGACAGCCCCCGGCCCTAGCCACAGCTGCCACTACTTCCGACTCGCTGACGGAGTCGTCCAGCCCGACAATGCGCAAATCGGCGCTTTTCACGGGCCGGGCGATATAGACGTCCTCCGCCAGCGCTTCCCGTAGCTTCGCCGCCAGCTCGTCCGCCTTCTGCGAGCTTGCGACGCCGGGCACCTCTAAAATACGCGCCCCAGACGCTCCCTTCCTCATCTTCAGGGAGGAGATCCCCAACTCAGCGAGAGAAACTTTCTCCTTCGCCTGAGTGAGGACGGAGGCATATGTTGCCCCTTTTTCAACAGCGCCAGGCTGCAGCGTCAGGACGACGGCTGCAGACCTGGGCGGGCGCAATTTAGGTGCCCCTTTCTTCGTTTTCTTTTCTTTAGAAGAAGGTTCCTGCACCCTCCGGTTTGGTTTACCAGACGACGCAGGAGCCTTCCTCTTTTCCTTCTTCCTCCTTCCTCCCTTTTTACTACGCTCCACCCGAGTCCATCCTTCGTCATCTCGGGACGTCGGAGCAGGCGGAGCAGTAGCGGAGGAAGAGCCAGTGGCAGCTGGTTCCGGCCGGGTTAAAGGCAGGAGAGGAGGCACTGCCAGACCAGCAGTGGGCTGAGCACTATGACCCTTGCCTTTGCCTTTAGAGGACTTAACCTAACCTAACCTAACCTAACCTAACCTAACCTAACCTAACCTTTTTTTTTTTTTTTTTTTTTTTACATGGCGAAAATCCTCATGGATACCACACACCACGGGGGCAGCGTGTGGTTATGCCGGACTCCTACCGGCTAAAAACACCATGGTGCATTGCTCATGTCGCTCTGCGCCGAGAGCACGGGTACGCCTTCGGCACTCTTCCGCGAACTCGGCAGCGACATGGCCTCATCAGGCCTCAGCTTTGGGGACGCCCAACTGCGTCCCTCCGCACCGCACTGCTGCACTACAGCACGGCGCCTTCTCCCTTCAAGGACTTAGCTGGGAACAGGCTCCCCCGAGCCTGCCCCAGCGACTCTATCAGGGAGGGTGGTCTCCCAGATCTGCTCTCCGGCGGGGGCGGCGCCCTGGTCGTCGGCGGCACATCGCGAGATCGGTCGTCGCCTCCCGATCCCGCTCGTCTGCCTCCTTCCGGGCAAGCACTGATTCGCAATAGGCGAGGGTAGCGCTCCACGACTCCTCGCTGTCCACCATAGATTTGACCACGGCGGGCAACGAGAGGTCGGAGCCAACGACTGCGCAGAGCTGAAGGCGCTCTGTCGCCCAGGCGGGACACACTTCCAGCATATGTTGTGCCGTTTCCTCGGGACATCCGTCGCAATGGAGGCACCTGGCGGTCGGCTCTCTTCCGGCTATGTGATGCAGGTACCTCCCGAAGCAGCCATGCCCCGAGAGGACCTGCGACAACCTGTAAGTGAGTGTGCCGTGGCGTCTGCCTATCCATTTGTGGAGAACTGGACGGATGGCCTCGATGGTCCGTCGGCCGGCGCTAGGATGCCCCAGCCTGGACTCCCACATTTCTTCAGCTTCTTCTCGCAGCCTCTTTCTTCTTTCCCCGATTTCCTGGGGTGGTGGTGCGTGCCCTTGGGACCGTGCCTCCTCGCGCCACGCATGAAGCTTGGCAAGGATACCGGCCTCTAGGTCCCAGGGCATGAAACCCGCCAAAACACACGCCGCTTCGTCGGAGATTGTGCGGTATCCCCGGATGGCCCTGACCGCCAATGCCCTCTGCGGTTTGCGCAAAAGCGCGACACTCCGGCGATTCAGGGCATCGGCCCAAACAGGAGCCCCGTAGAGAGCCATGGACCGCACAACTCCAGCATGAAGGCGCCTACAAGTGGAGCCTGGTCCACCGACATTTGGCAGCAACCGCCCGAGGGCGGCAGCTGTTCTAATCAGTCGTGGGGCCAATCTTTCGAAGTGGGCCTTGAAGTCCCACTTGCTATCTAGAGTGAGCCCCAGATACCTCATCTGGGACTCTACGATGATGCGTACTCCTCCAACCACGATGTGCATGTTGGCAGGCGGCGCGTTTCGGGGCCCGTGAAAGCATAGCGCCTCCGACTTATTGAGCGCCACCTCCAGCCCCAGACGCCTTATTCTCGACACAACGTGGGCCGCTCCCGCCGTGGCGAGTATGGCGGCGTTGCGGAGAGTCTTGCTGCGCGCAGTTACCAGGGTGTCATCGGCGTAACATGTCACCTCAACACCCTGGAGATTGGCGCCGCGCAGCACCCAGTCATATCCAATATTCCACAAGAGTGGTCCTAGGACCGACCCCTGTGGAACACCGCACAGCACTTCTCTAGCATCTTGCGACCCGTTTTGGCAGGGGAAGATCACCCTCCTGCCGGACAGATACGACCCTATGACGCGGCACAAGTAGGAAGGCACCCCATGGAACCGGAGTGCCTCCCTGATGCAAGCCCAGGGGAGTGTGTTGAAAGCGTTGGCGATGTCAAGAGACACCGCCAGAACGACCTCACCCCGGGAGACCGCATCCTGTGCCAGGGTCCGCACCCTGCCTACAGCATCCACCGTCGATCTTCCTCTCCTGAATCCAAACTGACAGTCCGCCAGGTTCGGCCCGACCTGCTCCAGATGCTCGACGATACGCCCGGCCACCACTCTCTCGAAGAGCTTGGCCACATCGTCGAGTAGCACGATCGGGCGGTATCCGGAGGCTGAGTCAAGCGGCCGGCCCTCCTTCCGCAAGAGGACGAGTTTTCCCTCCTTCCATTGGTGGGGGATGACTCCTTGCTGTAAACAGGCGGAAAAGAGCGCCCGGAGTCGATCCCCCAGATCTTCCAGCGCCAGAGCTAGGGCGCGTCCCGGTACGCCGTCAGGGCCGGGAGCAGTGTTCTTAGCTCGCAGCTTTCTGACCGCCGCATTGAGCTCCTCCTCAGACACTGACGGCGCTGCGAACGATTCCGGCGACTGCACAGGAGGGTCGCGGGACATGACAGGTGGGGAGAAATCCCCGCGATGTGGGAACAGGGATGACACGACGTCCCGAAGCAGCTGGGGCGATAGGGTCTCTGTAACGGGGGGGGCCCAGGAGCGGAGCTTGCTCAACACTAACTTGTATGGTCGCCCCCATGGATCCGCGTCCAGAGTTCCCAGGAATTCACCCCAGGCAGCCTCTATCGCTCTCCCGATGGCCGTCTGCAATTCGGTTTTAATAGCTCTATAGGAATCATAGAGGAGCGCTTCCCTATCGAGGTCTCTGCGTCTTCTTCGCTTGCACCTGGTGTACTGGCGCCTGGCCACGACACAATCTCTGCGCAACTGCGCGATATCCGCCGACCACCAGTACACCTGGGGTTTCGGAGGCCGCTTCCTAGCCCGGAGCATTGACGAATCACACACCTGCTTCATTGTTTCCCGAAACCAGTCTGCCTCGTTTTCGACCTCCACCGGGCCTGGCAGCGCGGGTGACCAAGTTCTTACGATCACCGCTTCCCGAAGAACTTCACGGTCGAGGCTCCTGAGTTGCCACCTGTGACTGTTGTTGGACAGGGTCCGCTCGGGACCAACCGGGTTCGCAGGGAGGGAGGAGACGCTAAAACGTATGTAACGATGGTCTGAAAGCGTCTCCTCTACCTCCAACACTCCCCAGTCCTGGACACGGCGTGCCACGGCAGGGCTTGCGAACGAGACGTCCACGATGGAGCCGCCCTGCATCCGCACACACGTGTCTACCGAACCTCTATTCAAGACAACGAGCCCGGTCTCAAGCATCCAGCGCTCAACCATGGAGCCGCGCAGATCCGTCGCAGGGGATCCCCACGCCACAGACTTCGCGTTGAGGTCCCCTGCAACAACAACGGGATGAGGATGGCTCTGCCGCACGAGACCCGTGAGCCGAGCCAAGAAGTCCCCGAACTCACTTGCCGGACGATTAGGGGAGAAATACGCCGAAACAATGACCATGTCCCCAACCTGGGCCGCGACGTAACCTGGACCCTTCATTATATTGTGAAGTGGCGGGGAACCCGCGGCCGGCCTAGCAATTATACCTGCCACACCGTCATTATCTCCTGCCCATCCAGGAGACACCCGATAAGGCTCAGCCACAATGGCTACGCCAATCCTCCACTGCGCCAGACTCTGGAACATTAGGTCCTGAGCCCTGGCGCAGTGATTTAAATTTATCTGAAGGAATCGGAGAGGGGCCATTAATCTATAGCCATGCTCTCCGATATCCCTCCGATCACAGGAGCGGCTTTGGCCGCCTGATCTCTGGGCCCAGCTTTATTGCCGGCTGCCCTTTTCCCTTTGCGCCCGTTATTGTGGGCCTTGCAGGCCCATCCACCGATCTTGTGACCGGCGGGCCTCTTAGCTGCGGCACACACCACACAATGCGGTGATCCGGTGCATTCCGCTGATTTGTGTCCAGCCTTTCCGCACCGGAAACACAGGGTGCTGCGATCGTCAGCTACAGTGCACTGCTCCTTTGCGTGCCCGGCCTCCAGGCATCTGAAGCAGCGCACCGGCTTCTTGTCTAGCAGGCGGATGTGTGCAGACACCCACCCTACGAGCAAACGGCCGCCATCGACAACTTTTCTTGCAGCCGTGACAGGGCAGTTGACCACCACTGTCCCTATGCCCGATCGATTCCTCCGGATTGTGCCGACTCTAACCGCCTCGACCGGGCATTCGCCGATGCGGGCGATCGCTGCAGCAACCTCCTCCGCCGTCACCGAGTCATCCAGTTCTGAGACTCGCAAGCCAGCAGACTTGACGGGCCTGGACACTGCGACATTCTCAGGGTCGAGAATGGAGCGCAACTTTTCGGCAAGCGCATCCGCCTTGTCTCCACTTGTGGTGCCGGGTATTTTCAGTACCCGCGCACCAGACGCAGCGACCCTGAACTGCACGCCGTCGATTCCCAGCTCAGGCAAATTAAGCTGCTGCTTAGCCTGCGACAGGATATCTGCGTAGGAAAGGCCCTTCTCTTGGGCATTCGGCTGGAGGCGCAGCACCACCGCAGTAGATCGCGGCGCACTCAGGTTGGGCTTTCGGTCTGCGCCCCGAGGCTTCGTCGCCTTCTTACTTTTTTGACCAGCGGAGGCCACCCGCTTCGCGCCTTGACCTCGCTTGCGACGACGGCGGCTCACAACCGTCCACTCTTCCCCATCGGCTGCAGGGACCGGAGGAGCACTCGGCTGTGATCCGGTTTGGGCCACTTGCGTACTCCTTTTTGGAGGAGGGGGAGGTGCCTTCTTCGCCCTACCCCGACTCTTACTCTTCCTCGTTTTTGGCGGATTTGGAGGGACAGATGTTGGTCCCTCTGGGGTTTCCATGGCCTGTCGTGGCTGTCTCTGCTGTTCGGAGACGCCGACCGCCTCCGCAAATGTTGGCGACTCGCGAGGACCCTCTGGTGGCTCTGCGCGCGCCCGATCCGCGGCAAGTGAAGGACGCACGCGTTTTTCGGGCAGCAGCCTGTCCTTTATGCCCTCGAATCGGGCATTTATCATAAAACCGACCCGATCCATGATGGACCGGGCCAGTTCCTCAACCTCCAGGCCGGTGCGTCCTTCCGCGGGTGGGGGCACTCTGACCTGTGCCTGAGCACGCTGCAGGTCGGCTCGCAGCTCTGCCACCTCACCACGCAGCTCAGCCAGCTCCGTCTTTAGTCTCGCGTTCTCTGTAGCGACTTTGGTCGTCTCCGCGGAGACTGTGCTTCGACGCAGGATCTCGACCGCTTGTTTTATTGCCCGCACTTCAGTGTTTAACACCTTGCGGGTGGTGCCCTTGAGATTTGCCGACTTATGGGTCACCTCCGAGATGATTTCTGCCGTTTTCAGCAACCCGTCAAGGAGGACAGGCGCCGATGGTTCCCCTTCCAGCACGATCTCCGCTGGGGCGTTAAGGCCTTGTGCCTGACGGGTCTGGTGGATCTTGCGGATCTCCTCCGCAAGCTCACGTTCCGCCTGAAGCTGCATCTCCTGCCGCTCCAGGTCGAGAAGCTCCCGCTTTGCCTTCGCAAGGCCGACGTACTCCCCGGTGGTTGGGGGTCTTCCGCGACCTCTAGAAACGTCTGACTTTCTCGACCCACCAGACGCTGGCTCGTCGCTCCCGCTATGAGGGAGGGATCTGCAATCCTGATCCGTGGGAAGCGGCGTGTCTACCCGCTTGAAGCGGCCACGCTCATCCCGCACTAGTGGAGGCACAGCTCCACTGGACCGTAAGCGCCCCCGACTGCAGCGACTCGTCGACAACTTACGAGGAGTTGGCTGTTCCCCCTCTTCGTTCGACGTCGAATCCGACCCCGAACGTTTTCCTCCTCGGCGCTTGTCAGGTTTTTGGCGAGGCGTGCTCCAGAATTTGGAACGCCGCTTGCCAGCGCCATCATCCGAGACACGGATATCGTGGAACTCAGGGCTACAGGCTCCTGAGGCACAACTCCGCATCTCTCCTTCATCCATGAGTGAGTCTCGAGAGGACGATGGACCCCTGCTCGAGTCACCCGACCGAAACAGGTCCTTTAGAATCACTTGCGGCGTTCGCCGCATCAACCGAGACCCTAAAGCTACAGAGTCAGCAGAGCGAGAGTCCGCTGACACTGCAACAACATCCGAATCGATTTGCATATCGGAATCCTTTATCGCGCAATGGTCTTTGGGGACCGTAGTCCCCCCGGGTTTAACAAAATCCAAATCGTTATGCTTATCCGAAGTCCGTGATGATTTGCCATGGTCGTGAGTAGGAATACTCAGGCGAATGCTGCCCCCCCCAGAATACGAGGGGCGGCCGGTAGCCTGACGCAACGCCGGGGTGCGCGAGACTACCGGGAGGGATTCTCCGGATTTACCGGTACCCTCCTGGGGTAATGATTCTTTACAATCCGCCATCATAAGTTTGGGCTCATTTCCGGGTGAGCTCCCCCGCCTTCTCAGCGCTTACCGGTTGACCCTACGCCGCAGCACGCTAGACTACGGTTTCGGGGTGATTTTTTATAGAGGTTTCCTTCCTCGCAGCACATCACGTGTGATGTGCCCCCGGTCCCAGCCGTAGTGCAATGGCCGGGTTACGGTATGATTTGTGCCTCGCGGCTTTTCGACTGATTGCACCGGTTTTCCAGTGGGCGATGGTGTCGTCACGTACCTACGCCTAACCTTTTTTTTTTTTTTTTTTTTTTTTTTTTTTTTTTTTTTTTTTTTTTTTTTTTTTTTTTTTTTTTTTTATCGTGGGGAAATCCTCATGGATACCCGTTGCCTTAGGGTTGGGGGGACGGCGAACGGGTTATGTCGGACTCTTACCGACTAAAACCCCACGGTGTCCTTCTCGTCGCCATATGCCGGAGTCACGGGAACATCCAACTGGCAATCGTCCGCGACCCGACGACGATGCGGTCTCAGCAGACCCCTTCTCGTTTGGAGTGGAGGACAGATGTTCGTCCTTCCACTACGCAACAGTTGTTAGAGTGGCGTGCAAGAACACGCCCACGCCTACTCGGGCTAGTTTATGGCGGGTGCTAGACTCCCCCGAGTCCATCACCCACTAGCAAATACTAGGGAGGAAGATTGCGTATATGAGCCTCCCGTCGGCGGCCCCTTCTGCGACGACGCATGGCGAGAGAGCTAGATGCTTCTCTCTCTCTTTCGGCGTCTTCTTTCTTAAGCATGACTTGGTCACAGAATTTCTGGACGGCTGTCCAGGCCTTTTGATTCTGAACCATACATCGGACAACGGCAGTGAGAGAGAGGTCTTGTCCTATTGTACTAGTTAAGGCCGCTCGATCTACATCCCAGGCACGACAGCTGTCGAGCATGTGCTGAGCCGTCTCAATAGGGCAGCTGTCACAATGATGACAGACTGCTGTCGGCTCTCGTCCTGCAATCCTGAACAGATATTCCCCAAAACATCCATGGCCAGTGAGAACTTGCGTAAGGCGGAATGACAGTGCACCATGGCGTCTTGACAGCCACTGTTGGAACACTGGAACTATTGCTTGGATGGTTCTGATCCCTGCGCTGGGCTCGGTAAGCCTCTCTTTCCATGCCATCGTAGCAAGGTGGGTAACCTCTTGTCTCATAATAATTCTAGCTGTTGTTTGATTTTCTTGGGCTAGTATTTCTCCACGTCGATGAAATAGCATTGTGAGGGCTCTTGCATCGAGATCCCATGGCAAAGAGCAGGCCAAAAGACAAGAGGCCTCATATGAAACTGTGCGGTATCCACGAATCAACCTGATCGCCATCGCTCTATGTGCTTTGCGTAAAAGAGCGATATTTCGGCTATTCAGGGATTCGGACCACACTGGCGCTCCATACAAGGCCATGGACTTTACAACGCCTATGTACAGGCGTCTGCTCAGTGCATTTGGTCCTCCCAGATTTGGCAGCAATGTTCCCAGAGCCGCAGATGCACGTAGCAGTTTAGGTAACAGACACTCGAAGTGGGCGGTGAACTTCCATCTACTATCGAGGACGAGACCGAGATATCTCATCGTCGACCCGATGCAGATGCGAGTACCCCCAATTGTGATGCTGGAGTCTGAGGGTGGTGAGTTACGAGGACCGTGGAAGAAAACAGCCTCAGATTTTTGCAGAGCGACCTCGAGGCCGAGACGACGTATACGCCCCACCACATGTTCAATTCCGACGGTAGCTAAAATAATAGCTTGCCTAGGAGTTTTTGCCCGGGCTGTAACCAGTGTATCATCGGACCTACGCCTAACCTAACCTAACCTAACCTAACCTAACCTAACCTAACCTAACCTAACCTAACCTAACCTAACCTAACCTAACCTAACCTAACCTTTTTTTTTTTTTTTTTTTTTTTTTTTTTTGTCAGGAAATGCATTTACGCATACCCGGCGCGTCGGGGGGCGCAGCCTGGGGTATGTGGGACTCGACCGAGGTAATACCCACTAAAACCTGACAGTGGTCCGCCGTCGGCGGGAAGTAGGAGGGCCCGCGGAACTCCTTGCGGAACGTCACAGGGCCCCCACCCGCTGGCTATTGCTAGTCCCGTACCGGGGGAGCTTAACACGCGCTCCCCCCAGCACCCTCGCCGGTGCTAGCTACGGCAAGACGGTACCACGGGCCGTCAGCCGTCCTTCCCGAGGTCGCGGAGATGGTGAGAAAGGCCCGCCGGGCCCCCACCCGACGAACCTGCGACCCCAGGGGCCCCGCTTATGGTGGGGGAGCACCAGAAGGACCGCGACGGGACTTACCTGCGCCCCGGCGGCGTCCTCGTCGAGCGGGATCCGAGGTCCTCTCGCGACCCCGCTCAGCGGCCTCCTTCCGGGACATCACTGTCTCGCAGAAGGAGGCCACGGCCCTCCACGCCGTATCCCCGCCGAGCATTGCCGACACCACTGCTGGCAGGGAGAGATTCTGACCGATCCGGGTGACCAGGACTTGCCGCTCTGCACTCCACGCAGGGCACACGGCGAGCGTGTGCTGGGCACTGTCCTGGCTCTTCCCATCGCAGTGGAAGCAGTTCGCCGTCGCTTCGCGTCCGATCTTGCACAAATAATCACCGAAGCACCCATGCCCGGTGATTATCTGTGTGAGTCTGTAGGTGAGCCTTCCGCCCCGTCGCTGCATCCAGGCTTCGAGGTTCGGCAGGAATGCCCCCACAACGCGTCTGCGTGCTACGTGCTCTTCTGAGAGCCGCGCGCGCCAAACCTAACCTAACCTAACCTAACCTAACCGAACCGAACCGAACCGAACCGAACCGAACCGAACCGAACCGAACCGAACCGAACCGAACCGAACCGAACCGAACCTAGTTTTTAGTTAATAACTTTTTATAGGAAAATCACAGCTTTTCCAAACCTTCAGACGACTTATAGACATCGTTGAGGCGCATCTTTCGGTGCCACTCGCGATAGTGAAAAGTCATCCTCGGGCGGAAAATTTTCGAATTTTCCATAAAAATTATTGTTTTTGTTAGAAAAAATTTTTTGTTTTTATTTCTTTTCAAAAATTTATTTAACAGCTATTTAGAGCTCTCTAATAGCTATTTTTAGACACATCGCACACCCCGATCGGCTTATCCAGTCGGGAGTTATAGCATTTTTAGAGAAAATTTTCGTTTTCCTCAAGGGAAAAATCCAATTTTCCAAATTTCTAAATTCTTTTTGACTTATATCGTGCGGCTTGACGAGACGCATCTTTCGGCATCTCATTTATAATTTTAGGACGCATACTTTCGGAGATATTTAGGAAAAACCGATTCCCGCGGCCCTCCCACCCGCCCTTTTGTAACTAACAAAGGTTGGAAGCTAAAAATTTTAGCAAAAATTTATTATAGCTGACAATTAAAGAGCACCTCTCGGTGATCATTTATATACACTTGGAAGCAACCTTACGTATTGACGTTTACTTATCCAGATTATAAAAATCTTTTTCCTTTTAAATTTTGACAGGGTACCATTTACATACCCTTTTTTTATAACTTGACGTAGGCACCCAACTACCCCCCTGACGTAATGTTTGGCTTCCATACACCCACTAAGAGGATGCAGGAAGCACCTGAGAGCGAAAGCCAAGAGGACAAGTCCCCACAGCAAGGAACATCCTTAAGCCAACCTTCAATCGTAAGAAGGAGCATCGGCGAATGGGAAGCTTCCAAAAAGGAAGCACCAAAGCCGAAGAACATAAGACCTAAAAACAGGACCATGGAGGCAAGAGAGTGCCTGGTTAGAGCCAAAACACATTTAAATAACTCTCGAAACCTAAAAGCAGAGATCAAGACAGAAGTAACACAAGCAATTGAGAGACTGTATAACCTTGTAAAAGAATCTGAGATGGCGAAAGGAAGAGGAGAAGAAAAACAACCAAGCGAACAGATATCACAAGAAAACAGGAATGAAGTTAACCAAGACGAAAGCAAGGATTTGCAAATAAAAATCGAAGAACACACCACTCTTCTGCACAAAAGCATGGAAGAGATGAGAAAACTAAATCAGGCAATAGAGCAACAAACTAAACGCACAGAAGAAGCTGAAAAGACCGATGCAAGTAAGAATATAGAGATTTTGGACAAAATAAAACAGCTACATAACACTACTGAAGAGATAGGGCAGAAGATAAGTCAAAACGAGGGACAGCGGTCGTACGCAGACGTAGTATCTCAAACACGAAAAAAACACATGGAAAGACCTAAGTACTCAATGATAGTATCCTCGACTGATGGAGATGACACTAGCGCCGAGGTAGTTGACAGACTACGCCAGGCGCTAAATGCTAAATCTAGCGGAATCCAGGTCGAAAGACTAAGGAAGGTGAGAGACCAAAAAGTAGTCTTAAGCTGTGCCAGTAAAGAGGAATTGGATAGAGCTGCTGGGAAACTAAAGGAAGATAAGAATTTAAAAGTGGAAGAGGTAAACAACAAAAACCCACTCGTAATACTGAATAACGTCATGGCCTACAACTCCGACGAAGACATAAAGACTGCACTCAAAACCCAAAACATGCGTTTGTTGGGGGATTTGACGGACGAGGACGCTGCAGTCACGGTCAAGTATAGGAGGAGGGCTAGGAACCCATTAGAAAATCACGTTGTTCTCCAAGTTTCCCCTAAGATGTGGCAACGACTCACTTCCGCAGGCAGGATTTTTGTCGACCTGCAATTTGTCAAGGTTTTCGACCAAAGTCCCCTAATACAATGCACGAAATGCCTACAATATGGACACGGAAGGAAACTGTGCACAGAGGTGGAGGAACTCTGCACATTCTGTGGCGGCCCCCACCTCAAGATGAACTGCCCCGGTTATTCTGCAGGAGATCCACCCACCTGCAAAAATTGTTCAAGAGCGAGGATGCCAGATACCGCCCATATGGTTTACAGCCAAGACTGTCCAGTGAGGAGGAAGTGGGACGCCATAGCGAGAGCCGCAATAGCGTATTGCTAAAGTGGTCTCGGGCGTTTCTTCTGACACTAATAAAGACACCAAAAAACAAATGGGATATCTCGTGGTTCAGGCGAATTTGCAACGGCAAAAATTGGCAACACAAGAAGTAATCATCGAAGCCGGTAGGAGGAAAATTGCTCTTGCACTGCTACAGGAGCCTTACGTCGGTGGCATTAGAAGAATGAGGGACTACCAGGGAGTGAGGGTCTATCAGTGCGCGGGATCAGGAGAGGAGACGGTGAAAGCGGCTATAGCTGTATTCGACCAGGACCTAGATGTCATACAGTATCCGGAATTTACCACGACCAACGTCGTCGTGCTGAAGATCCGAACCTGCGCCTGGGAGATCACTGTGGTCTCTTATTACTTTGAACCCGACAAGCCAATAGAGCCATACCTGGAACATCTAAAGAGGATACAAAACGAAACCGGGGCCAGACACCTCATAATAGGAGGTGATGCGAATGCAAAAAGCACCTGGTGGGGGAGCTCAAGGGTGGACCACAGGGGAGAGAGTATGGCCGGAGTGTTGGGAGAGATGAACCTCCATATACTAAACCAAGGAGATATACCCACCTTCGACACTGTGAGAGGAAACCAGAGGTTCAGTAGTTATGTAGATGTGACCGCCTGCTCCACGGATATAATGGACCGGATAGAAAATTGGGAAGTCGTGGAAAACCTCACAAATTCGGACCACAATGGTATCCTGTTTAAAATACAACTAAAGAAATCGAAAGGCATGAAAATAGAGCGCACAACCAGGTACTATAATACAAAAAAAGCGAATTGGGGTCAATTTCATGAGAAATTGACACAAATTATGCGAGATAGAAATTTGGAAATATCAAATCTAACAGAATTAAAGGAAGTAACACAAATAGAAGCAATGGTAGAAACATACACAAATGCGATAACAGATACATGCAAACAAACCATACCAGAAAAGAAAAAAAGAGAGATACTTACCTTACCGTGGTGGTCCAAGGAGCTGGAGGCGCTGAAGAGAAGCGAAGCCACGAAGCGTCGAAGAATTAGGTGCGCCGCACCGACACGAAGACCCACTGTCGTAGAACGGTACCTGCAAGAGAAAGAAAATTATGAAGCAGAGGCTAAAAAGGCACAAATACTTAGCTGGAAAGAATTTTGCGGAAAGCAGAAACTAGAGAGGAGGATCTACCTCTGCAAATTAATGGGACAACATTGGACGCGAAAGGCTCGGCAGAGCTGCTGGCTGGATCTTTCTACCCAGAAGATAATGAGGAAGAGGATAACGAGGAACACAAGGAAACCCGAATAATGGCAGAGAAGGTAAACGAACGACATCATAATGAAGTCCATGATCCGCCGTTTACCCAAATTGAGCTAAGTAGGGCTACCGAGTCGTTTAATCCGAAAAAAGCTCCAGGCGAGGAGGGATTCACTGCCGACATCTGCTGTCACGCCATAGGATGTAATCCTAAATTCTTCTTGGCCCTGCTTAATATGTGTATGGCGCACGGAATCTTTCCTAAACTATGGAAAAAGGCGATAGTGGTGGTATTAAGGAAGCCGGCAAAAACGTCGTATACAACGCCCAAATCTTATAGACCCATAGGGCTTCTGCCCATTATGGGAAAAATCTATGAAAAGATGCTGATTACCCGTCTTAAATATTATCTAATACCGAAGATTAGTACACGCCAATACGGGTTCATGCCACGGAAAAGCACAGAAGACGCTCTCTTTGATCTTATGAAACATATTCGCAGCAAACTTGACCAAAAGCGCATAACTACAATAGTCTCATTAGATATAGAGGGGGCGTTTGATGGAGCTTGGTGGCCGGCAATAAAAATACGTTTGGCTGAGGAAAAGTGTCCGGTTAATTTAAGACGGGTAATGGACAGTTATCTGTACGATAGGGTGGTGAAAGTCAGGTACGCCGGACAGGAAGTAACCAGACAGACTCATAAAGGATGCGTACAGGGATCCATAGGGGGTCCGATTCTTTGGAATTTGCTGCTGGATCCTTTATTGAAGTTACTGGAGGGGTACGGCATCTATTGCCAGGCTTTTGCCGATGACGTGACAATGGTCTTTGATGGTGATACGGCACGGGAGATCGAGGGGCAGGCCAATGCCGCTCTCAGACATGTTCATGATTGGGGTACTCGGAATAGGCTGAAATTCGCACCGCACAAAACTTGTGCGATGGTTGTCACGCGGAGGCTAAAGTACGATGTGCCACGCCTGAGCATGGGGGGGAGCGACATTGGAATGTGCCGAGAAATGAGGATTTTGGGACTTTTGATAGACGACAAGCTCACTTTTAATGCCCACGTCACAAATGTATGTGCCAAAGCCATTGGGATTTACAAGCGTCTATCGAGAGCTGCTAAAGTCAGTTGGGGTCTTCATCCGGGGGTGATTAGGGCAATCTACATGGCAGCGGTAGAACCCATTATCACCTACGCGGCTGGCGCATGGGCGCCGGCGGCTGATAAATTAGGCGTTAGGAAGCAGCTGGATGGAGTTCAGAGAGGATTCGCACAGAAACTCTGCCAAGCTTACCACACGACCTCTCTGAACTCAGCTTTACTCTTAACTGGCCTCTTGCCTCTGGATCTGAGGATTAAGGAGTCGGCTGCACTTTTCGAAGCTAGGAAGGGCCTACAAAGGCCGGAAATCTTTGGAAGGGATGTGGAGATACCCGTGGCTTTCGAAGAAAAGCCACATCCTGCTCAGCATTTCGACATAAAGTTGGTGTGCCTGGAAAACCTGAGACAAGTCGAGGAAAATAGTGCGCAGGACATTCGTGTCTTTACCGATGGCAGCAGAATAGACGGTAAGGTCGGAGCGGCTCTTTCATTTTGGAGGGGAGAAAATGAAATTAAAGCCGTTAAACTCTGTCTGCCATCGTTCGGTACGGTTTACCAGGCAGAACTATTGGCCATATGCAGGGCAACAAGGGAAATCTTGCGGCGTCCGGAGGTGTCCTACGGAATTTACAGCGATTCCAGAGCAGCATTACAAACCATCATAAATAACGACGCCCCTCATTCACTGGCTGTAGAGGCAAGAAGAAATATTAGTCAGGCTCTGAATCAGGGGAAAGCTGTGGCTTTCTTCTGGGTCAAAGCACACGCGGACATACCGGGGAATGAGCGAGCAGACCATTTAGCTAAGGAAGCTGCGACAAAATCAAAAAAGAGGCCAGACTATGATAAATGCCCCATTTCCTTCATAAGACGAGAGATCCGATCGGCTTCCCTAAACCAATGGAAGGAGAGGTACGAGAGAGGTGAGACGGCGTCGACGACCAAGATCTTCTTTCCGGATGCGGTGCAGGCCTACCCAATCATAAAGAAAATAAAGCCAAGCGGAATACTCACCCAAGTGATGTCTGGACATGGTGGGTTCTCCGAGTACTTGACCAGGTTCAAGTGCAAGGAGAACCCGGCATGTACCTGCGACCCTCGAGTGGCGGAGACGGTGAGCCACATCATTCTTGAATGTCCAACTTTCGGCAACAAGCGAAGCGATCTGGAACTGGAAATAGAAGAAAAATTAGATTTAGTTACTATTAGTAAAATAATGAATGATAAAATAAATAGAGATGTATTTCTAAAATATTGTGTAGACTTAGGAAAAATTGTAATTTCAAGGAACAAGGACAAATAATAAATGATTCCTATATATAAAATGTATATATACGGAAAGCATAAGAAGTGATACAGATGTTTAATCAATTATAGATAGTATAATATCTATGCAGTAAATATGAAATGTTAAAATGAGTGTATGTGTAAAGCTAAATTTAAAATAGATATTAGGACTAGTAATTAAGAATATAAAAGATAAGGATATAAATATAAAACAACATAAATAAAAGTACAATGTAAATAAAAAATAGATATAATACTAGAATAAGAGTAAAGGAAAATGAGTATGTAAGTGAGAGAGTTGTGAAGTGTTTTATAGGGACGCTCTACCTGTGGGACTTTCAATTACTATATAGCAGTTCAAAACATTTTGAAAAAAAAAAAAAAAAACAATTTTAAATAAATCAATTATCTAAATATAAAACAAAATAATAAAAAATGGACTCTGACTCCGTCAGGGGAATAGCAACGACAGCACTCTGCGATGGCGGGTGCATAAAAAAAAAAAAAAAAAAAAAAAAAAAAACCTAACCTAACCTCTCTCAAACATCTCTCAAAAGGTACGTAGGGCAGGTCTGATATATATAGTGACGTCATTGATGAGTAACGAGTGTAGTCTCGGCTTCCAAAAGTCTTGTTTCTGAGACCCAATAATGCATGTTTTATTATTTTATAATTTCGCTTTATATTTCAGTAATAATATAAATTTTAGCTATGTCTTAAGTCTTTGTCTATCCCATGTCTAATACACTTATTATGATTGTATATATGTGTATATGGCCCTTCATGTATAATCTATAATAATATCATAAAGCAGAAAAGGGGCAAATCTTTAAAACTTCCGGATGGATCTGAGATATTCTTCAAATCTATCCGGCTATCTAACATCACGTTGTAGTAACGTGATGTTAGATAGCCGGATAGATTTGAGTCTTAGTTATCCTAATAGTAACTAAAATCTTTTGACCGCGGGTGATTAATTTATATTATAATTAACTTTGAATAATGATAAGTCTTTGAGTGACTTTTTTGGTAAAAAACATCACCGCTTTTTACTGGTTTTTTTTTTTAAGTTTTAACTGTTCCTATATTCTCAATAAAAAACCGCATTTAATGGTCTTACTAGTAAAATCTCGTGAAGTCTCTTTTTATTTCTAATCATATATTCTCCAATTCAACAATTTTTAAAATTTAAAACAGTACCGACAAATTTTTACTACGATAATTAATACACACGGACTGACAAATATATATCTTTCATGTTCATTAACATAAAAACTAAGGAAAACAGATTCCACAGGAATCACTTTTAACAAGAAGAGAAAATAATTGAGTTAAAAATGAATATATTCAGTTATAAAGTTAACCTTAGTTTTTATGAATACTTTTCAAATTGTCACATCATACGCTTAATACAGTTCAGTTTCTATGCTTGATTTGTGTTCTCTATTGCACCTACTTTCGAGCACCCACAGAGGTGAGGAACCCCTGGATAATTACCAATTACTACAGTACCTTTGACTCTACGGACGCAGAAGTATATGAAGTAGCAGCACAGCAAGAGCAATAAGAATAGCACGACAGCCAGCGCCACGAAGTATGTCGTGTAGCTCGGAGGCTTGGCACCATATTTAGAACCCATGCTCTGTTGAAGGATTTATTGACTGTTGATTCGATTGTTTTACACCAGAACTGATTTTTTATAAACCCTTATAATATCTTAGATCAATTTTTGACAATATTTAAAATATTTTTATAATGACTAAAACATGAAAAATTCTTGTACTTACTTTTCAATTTAGTAGCCAGCTTCAAAAGAAATCTTTTGCGGTATGTATTTTCATAATTCACTCCATTTTTCATTTTAAGTTAAGAACATTGACAATATTGATATCTGAAAACCACTAGAAATAATCTTTATAATAATGTTTTATATTAGATTTTGAACGAGTTCCAAAATTTAATCAATCGTCAAAATTTCGAATAAATATTAAACTATTATAGAATCTTAAGTAAAATTCTACGATCAAAGGATAACTGGATCTTTCACAGACTTTCAAGTCAAAAGAACTTGCCAGTGACGTGTTGGAACTGTCCTGTCGAGACGCAACAATTGTTCCGACACTCTGGCGCCGGTCCAGGGCTGACAGAGATGTATCCTTACGTATTTCATATATTATTTCTAGGAACAAGACATTGTACAGTAGAGATATTATTATTATATAATAACAATATTTACTTCAATATTCCAAATTTGATTTTAAATTACTATCAAAATGTTAATGACTTTCTAACTATACTTTTTTTATCTTCTTCTTTTCACTCTTCTTACTCTCTCCTACGACTGTGCCTACTTGCATTTTTCAAGAAATTGTTAAGATAGTATATTCCTTGTTAGATTGTGTTATGCTTAATCTTAACTAATTGTATATTATTAAATCTATAGGCAACCCTGAGATAAAGATGAGAAGGCGCCGCAACGTCGCAAAAAGAGTCTAAGTACGCATGCGCGGGAGTTAAAACTGAAACAATGTCTTTTGGAGCGAGATTTTATAGCAGTTTCTTTTAGAGTAATTTGATTTATTTTGTGTTTTTGTAGTTATTTAAATTCTGAGAAGTTAATAAATTTTTTATTTGTGTGCAAACGTTTATAAATTTCTAAAGCTGGATCTAAATGAATATTATAATAGAAAGTTTGTGAATAATACTGTTTGTGACAATATTTATTACCGAACGAATGGCTGACATATAATTATTAAGACGATTCATTGAATAATAATGTCAAAGATATTTAAAAACAAAATAAAAAACCTATTTTCAAAGTCTATTTTAGTACATTAGTACGTTATATATTATTTTATTAATTTCAGTAATAAAAAATTAAAAAGACATCAACGAGTTCCGTAGACCGATCGTAGCTTGTGAGTATTGGTTGGTTGTTGGTGGCTGTTGGCTGTTGGTTGTTGGTTGTACAAAAATAATAGCGTTGTTTCAACAGTAGGTGTTGGATAAATTTAGTGTTGTATGTTTATAAATAATAAAAAAATAACTATGTTTATATGATAAAAATAAAAACTATATTTTTGTATGATCTCAATAAATTATGTCCAAATGAAAGTTTAATGATTTTCCTTATTTACTAAATTAAATAAGTTTACTTATAAAAGTAATTAATATAGGTCCACTTGTGTAAAAAAAAAGAGAATACTTACTTTTTCTTACTACTTCTTTGAAAGTATTAAATTAAATTTAGTTTAAATTTATATTATAAAACATTATAATACTGGAATTTACTTTCTTTTTGAGGTGTTGCTATTTGATTTCACTTCTTCCAAAAATCTAAAGAACTGAAAAAATACAATTATTGTAATTAGTTTAGAATTTGCCATGTGAACTGTATTTCATTAAAAAAGTTTTAAATATACATATCCTTCTGTCTCCTGGGAAACTTTAAGGAATACTGGTCGAGATCTTTTTGGACTTTTTTCATGAAAAATTCTACCTTCACGTAAAGATTCTTCCTTCCTAATTTAACGAAAACAGGCCAATGAATCCTTGGCTTCTTATTTGATGCTATGCTTATTAATTATTTAATGCTAATAATAAGTGATACCTTTCAAATCATTTAAACTTAGTAAGTATAACTTAGAATCAGTAGATCGTTGACAGATCTATTAAAGCATCAGCCAAGAACTTTCATAAAAATTATGAATTATTTTTTTCTAAAGCTAAGATTAAATAAAATATTATTTTTGTATATTCTTTAAAAAACAGAAATTCCGCACTAGAAATAACCCGTGTTCCATACAGCAATAACGGATACATAATACTTTGACCCAAAACTGCAATTTATACATAACGCACACTTTTCCGTATGGGAATCGAACGCACTATTGCTCAGCAGGCAGAGCTACCAACCACTAACCACTAGTCCAGGGGTTTCCAAACCTATTTTGTGTACTGCCCACTTTGAAAATAAATTATTTTTTAGCAATTTTTTCCCCTACATAAAAGCCCTATAACTTCAAATTAAATTAATTCGTTATAGTCAGCTATAGAAGCGGAGATTAAACATTAATTCTCAACGAGACTTGTACTATATCTCGCAAGAGTTAACTTGAAACCTGTGCGCAGTTGGTAATTCACAACGGCTTTCAGGTCTCATGTTAACTCTTACTGGCTGCCAGTGAAATGTTTATTGGAACGCAACTTTATAGTATTCAAACAGAGTATCTTTTATTCAAAATAAAACAAACATAATTGATTCTTATATAAAAATTAATGAGAAGGATGAATCTGATGCTGTTTAATAAGTTTGTTGATATTAGGTTACAGTTTACTCAAGAACAGTCTCAAGTCGCATCCTTCGGTAACAAGCTAACGATTTCCCTTTTTAGTAAGCAGTGTTGCCACAGCACAATCCAGGGTACAATTGCGGGATCGGTTTTTGTAGCCAACATTTTAGGTAACCATTTTTGAACTTTAATTTTTATTTCCTCGTTTGTAGGTAATTGTATAAGTTCTTCTTTCAGCTGAGGTGACATTGCTGTGATGACATTTGAAAACGGATCCAACACACAGTCTGGTTAAGATAAGATGGCATTATCGCCCACTTTGGGAAAGGCTGCACTAGACCAATCGGCCATCAAAGTTAAATAATTAATAAAAGTTTGTCTAGCAACTTGGTTTTTTTATTGATATAGGTATATTATTATGTATTCTATATTAACGTTATGGAGAAAATAAGCTTTAGTAGGGTCGGAGTGTGAAGAGGGTATTTGTAGAGCAAACCCAAATTTTACGGAAACAATATTTATTTCAACATCTCGTGAACGGATTCGACATAACAATATTACACTTACACGGTACATACAGCAGGCCAGTCTTGATACAAATAATATAATATGGAGTTTTACTTGTACACTTTCTTAGTTCCATGTAATACTATCGTAATCTGGGGCCTTATTCGGTATGTCATACGAGATTCCTTGCAAATAACGAGTGACGTCACTACGCACTACAATTAAACGCGACTCATAAACGCACTATGGTGTGCAATTGTAAAATTGTATTCTGTATGACACATGGTAAGTCGTCTATAAGTTTTTGATTACATTTAACTCATGACGTGTTTTAAAATGGACATAGAGAATACAATTCCACGAACTTTTTACAAATTTCTCGTAACGCAGTACGTTACGTGTCCGTTTGTCATAGCGAATAAGAACCCAGGTATTGGCTATAATATTACTGTTACCTACGTATATCATAGACACCTATTTATCCCTTTCGGAACATATATCTTTAACCCTTTCCACTCCAATGTCGAGTGTCACTCGACACTGATTTTGTTCCACTAACTCCACTGTCGAGTGATACTCGACATGGTGTAATACCTGTTTTTGCCGAAAATTTTAAAACTCCTGTTTTTTTTTTTGATTTGATTGAGGGATTTTTGTTACTAATATGTTTGAATCACGAATGAATGAAACATTCTAGATTCGTAAGATACTATAATTCGATTAAATTTTATCGATGCTACATAATAAAACTAGTTGTTATCGCGTCGTAAACAACTTATCTCTGTGCATCATCGTGTTTGTTTTCATGCAAAGACCTGTAATGTCATGTATGGTGTGAATTTTCCTGGCGGATACGACTGTGACTGAATCAATTACTTGTGGGACACGGACGGTTCCAACCGAAAAATAAAAGAGGGGAGAAAAGAAACATGCTATTTTTGCAAAACATGTGAGACAAAACCTTGGCTTCATCCTGGGCTTTGTTTCGAAAAATACCATACCAAAAGGGATTATAAAGATTAAAATTTAGGATTTCAATACAGTATCATGTAATTACTCATAAAATAAAGTTTATTAAATAAGAAAAATTCGTTTTTTTTTACAAAATACACAAAAAACACTAAAAGTAATAAAACGTAATTTTAGCGTGGAGCTGGTGGAATAAAAACAAAAACAGCTTTGGAGTGGAAAGGGTTAAAAGATCGTCCATTAATCACGTTAGGCTCGAAAGGGGGATGGGGGGAAATTCATTCTATATCAAAAAGGAAAGTATATAAAAATCTAGTATATTATGACGTAGATTTAAATATTACGCTAGTAATAGTTTCTAAAACATTTCATGAGTAATGGACGCCCCTCGTATTATATATAGATCCTATTTCCGGAGGTGCAATTTGGTAGATTGATTTTAGTAGATATAAAAATACAAATTAATTATTAATTAATTTATTTTATTTTTATTCATTTACTAATAACTTAAAACTTGCTTTTTCATTTAATATTTGACGTTGCAATCGAGTGTATCCATTCCCTTGTGATAAAATAGAAGCACAATACTGACCACTTATACTGATAATAAACTATTTAATAAATTTAGAGACCAGTCAACTCCGGCAAAGGCTAAAATTATTGATTCAGTTGATTTGGTTTTCGTCAATCAACTACTTAAAAACAATTCTAAGTTTGAACAAAATCGGTCAAGTAATTAATTAACCTAACCTTACAACTTTGACCCTTCATAACTTTTTTTGAACAAATCCACCAAACCTAAAGCTAATTTTTTCGTATTATTTTAGGTCAAGATCTGTCAATAGGGTGACTTTCATGAAGTTCATGAGTCAAGGGTTATAAGTATATTTTTTCTATTATTTTTTTAAAAATCAACAGAAGAAAGAAAAAGTAATCAATATAGCAATATTACAAAATTATGTTTGCATCTCTAAATTAAATAACAAATTGCACATCCGATAAAGAAGTTTCACATAAAAAAGGTTATAAAAGTATTTAGTAAAAGTTTAATCTATTGAGTGTTTTATTTGTGAGTATCGCAATTAAATCTCATAAATGCGTAATTAAATCTTTATAACAATCATAAGAATATTATTCTACAATACTCATTTCGTATTTTTTTGGTACTTATATGTATTTCAAGTCTAATATTAGTTACAGATAAATATATTTTCTATCTAAAGAGCAAATTTAATATTTTATTAAACTATGAGGATATTTATTTATAGAGCAATATAATATATAGGACAAAGTCAGAACAATGTCAGAATAATGTCAATAAAATGTAATTATCATATAAATCATTTATTGGGAATGTATTAAAGCATTAATCGGAAGTTTACAGTTTTTAAATAGGACGAAGAAAATATAAAAACACTATTGTTTAACGTGAGCTGGAATCGAACCTGATAACTATTGGTAGATTTTTTCAGTCTTACAAACTATTTTTTTTAAGATAACATTACTACCTAAAAATACTTTTGAATATGAAAATAGGAAAGAAAATATTAATAAAAAAAAACTTCTTTTTAATTTCAACTGCAAATGATTAAAAATATTTTATAGTCTCAAGGCTAATTACGAGCCATCTACATCTATAGAAATGTTTCTATCTACAAAAGATAAAATCGTTTAGATTGAGCCCAATATTTTAAAATTACAAACAAAAAAAAATATTATAATAAAAAAATAACATAATATATTATTATTACGCTATGACAATTTTTTGATGAAAAAAAAAATGGTAACCGGATTACGTAATTTTTTAAATCATAAAAAAGACAACCTATACAATTGAAGAAATAACAACATATATTACACTTATCATTATTATATATATTTATCTTGACTCAAGTCAACTATATCAGAATATGCCAAATTAATTTGGAATCATTCTTATGAAGCCGTGATGTTCACGCCGCGATTCTGCAGTTCTCCAAACTCCAGGCCTTGAATGGGTTCGAAACTAGTCTAGCGAAATTCGATAGTACTTATATAAGTACAGCTGGATAATTATATATAATAATCATGGATCATGTATGTTTAATAACAAAATATGAAAAAAATCTATATTACAAAATGGCAAATAGATTACCTATCACATGCTTTTCTGTTATTGAAATATAAAAATGCCTTCCCATTTCTCAGATTAATTCAATTCTTTGTATTTCATACGTACTATAGTGCATATATCGCCATTTTTACGTAAGAAAAATACATGAAGGAGGAAGGATTGGTCGGTTTATTAATTATTTTCTTCGAAATTAGCCAAATAGTATAATTATTTGTTAGTAGAATATAAAACATTTTGCATTTTTGTTTGCATTTACTCATAACATTTATTTATAACAAATTGTTATATTATAATAAATCAACTTACATTCTGTTTGTACTTACGTAAATAATATCAAAATTTGCCTTATCCAAGCATTTTTAATTCAAGCAACGATTCCGCCATAGCTTCAAAGTTTTTCATAAGGAAACCAGTTGGGCAAATTCTGATTGTATTTGCGTGAGTAAAAACCGGATAATTATATATAAATAGTAATCATATATCACGAAAGTATACATACCAATTACATTCTATTAGTAAACAATGTTATGACGCCATTGTTAATGTAGGCCTCACTAAATAACATCAATAAATTATGCACTTCTGAACTAAATAAAATAACATTTTATTATTACAGCTCAAATTATTGATACAAAATTTCTTTGCCTCCATATTTTTATTATATCCATCGCTTTCTATTACACATTCACATCCAATCGTCCAATGAACGACATCCAAACATCGAATCTACATAAAACAGCCAATAAGCGTCGAGTATCACCAGCGGCGTTAGTGCGCTGCTTGGTTGTATGGCGGCTGTTTGGCGCATACTTGCTCGTACGGTGGCGGGAGAGCTGTAACAGATACAAAATTTTATTCGTAATGCTTGTAACGTTTTGAATATTTTGGCAAATTTAAAACTTAAAATATTCGTATTATGACCAAAGACGCCAAATATTTATTAATTTATGCCTTTTGTCATAGATTTTAAATTTGCATTAATGGTCTGTTATCTATATTATATGAAGCTAAGATAAGTTTTACAGTGCTAAGCTTATATATTATAGGTTTATAAATAGCGTGCTTAGCTATGCTTATATATGTAATTAAATCTAAATTTCATAGCCACAAAGAAATACTTTAAAATATACGTATATAGTTACAATTTAGTTTTAAATTTACATGCAGAAACATGCAATTGCTTTAACTAAATTATTATTAAGGATTTATTTTAAAATAACTATAAAGAAATCATGACGGGTCAGCCGTGAAACCTCGCGTTTATTCAACAGATATTTTTGGGAATATCGAAGCCTATCACAGGTTTTGTTTTAATTTTATTTCATTGTAAACATTTGGCGCCAAAATTTTTTTGTTCTCTCTATTTTTCTGCACAACTACTGGCTGGAGTTCTAACAAATGAGATCATAGCCAATTTTCTCTGTGCAGTTATCTTCCGGCGACAAGAACAAAAAACCGGATAACACTTAATATATAATTTTGGGTACAACCCACTTCATATATTTAAGTGGTGGGTATTACCAAAACCAAAGCTAAGGACTTATATGTTTTTTTTATAATTTTTTCCTTGTCTAAGTTAAAGCAAATTTTTGAATCAAATCGATTAAAAATATAGTAGTCAGTAGTGTAGATATTATAAGTTCAATACAATATATGAGTCTAAAATATTTATTGTATGAGACGAGATAAAGCTTCTCAGCATTCAGGTCTTATCTGCTGAGTGAACCCATGGAATTGTAAGAAATGCAAACAGTGCCTCGGACTTTTGCTGGACTAGGATCCAGTTGCAGGGCGCAAGCTTTACTGTATAAACTCCTCTACGTCACTAATCAAATTTTAAATATTCTAATACCATCTTTGAAGTACGTGCAAGAAATTAAATAATGATAGTTCTAGAAAGATCTCTAAATAGCTTATAGAGATATCTCTGTCATACCTCTCGCTCCTATTTATACAGCTTATAAGTAGCGTTAATATAAGCAAAACGTATGACTAAAATCTACACTCTAAGAAAAAATAACAATTTTATCACATTACAATATGATAAGGAATAAATAATAATATCTACAAGTTTCCGAACTCAAGATAACAAATTCAATAAGGGTTCCGTTTTTTCTTTAGGTTTACGGAACACTAAACAATATCTAGATTAAACATGAAACATGCTGGTATTTGTGTATTACATCATAATTTAATTATGAAATATGAACAAACAGCAAACCATACCTACAGAAAAAAGTCCCTGAGATAAGAGATATATCGAGCACAATGAACGAACATATCGTGAATATGATAAAAAAATACAGTATGACTAAAAATCATATAATTTTATTTATGTCCGTTTGAGTCATCTGTCAAATATTTTGTCTCTGACGTTGACAATGGCAGATTGTATCACAAGGGAGCAAAATAGTATTTTTACGGTGAGGGCGCTTCTTTGAAACACGAGCAAAGCGAAGGATAATTTCTTTCTTTAAGAAAATATGTACCTACTGATTACCAGAACAGAGACGTCATTGGCGCGCTTTTGTTTTTTTTAGTTAGCGCTGTACAACCAACACATACAGCCAGTAATTCATACAAGTTGCGTTCGATTTCTATGAATTTTAATACCTATATGTATGTTCCAAATTCAAATCACTTTTTCGTCCGTTAAAAAGTTCCCATCGGAAAAGTGCTATTTCGCTCTCACTTATATAAAAACAAAACTAAGCTTTTCGAATAGAATGGATGAACATTGTTCTTATTGAATCTGTACTTAGTACACTAAGTGCGACTTTTTTAACTTACTCGATAGCGTTAACGTAAATTTGTATTTGTATGAAATAAGAGTTACGTTACTTCCGCTAGATGGCGTTGTTCTTATTTCTAAAAACCAACATTTACTTTAAAGCAATCGAATAAGTTAAAAACTAAGCCCAAGGTCAAAAGCCCCTGGGTCTTATCATAGTATGTGGTCAATGAAATTGTACACTCGTCTCTAAGAGCTTGTTTATGTTCTCAGAAGTTTAAGTTACAAGTCTTGAAACTTAGCTGATAAGAAATAAAAACATTTGCATTATTAGTTTTGTAAAACCCTTTGTTGAAATATCTGGGGCGATATTCGCTATGATAAACGAGATTCCTTGCAAATAACGTCACAACGTGGTCTAAACTTAAACAAGATTCATAAACGCACAACGTGTAATTGTAAAATAGTATTCTGTATGACACGCATATAACTCATGACAATGTGTTTTAAAATTTTAACAAATTACACAAGTTTTCGTAATGTGGTACGTGACGTGCCCTTCTCATATCGAATAAAAACCCAGGTTTTATTAAAACCTGTTTTATTAATAAAAAAAAAATATGTTTTAATATGCTTCCGTTTTTTAAAACTATTCTAAAAATATTTATTATTTATTGTTTATCAAAAGGCAATGATGCATGTAATCTTTATAGAACCACTTTTTCACTCAAAAATATGATAAAAAAGAGACCTACAAAAACTACTATATTTTTTTAGGCCAAATTACTGAAAAGCGTCAGAAAAAAATCTAGAACAATTTTATTATATGCTCTATATAGGTGTTTGGTAAAAGTCAAATATTCTCCCACCAAGTAATTTTCTAACAAAAGTAAGTTTTTCTCTATCTAAATTTGCTTTTTTTTTTTATCTTTAAGAACGGTATATATATAATCCCGAATATTGTAAATATATTATCAATGGTTTTTTGTAATGACTGTACGTGAGTCATTCCGGGCCAGTGGTACGATGCAATGATGTTTCTCGTAATCCGTTATCCTGATACAGCATATTGTTTCAAATTTCAAATGTATATACAATATTAAAATGCTACATACTCTTACACACTCAAAAAAAACACTATCTCTACGATGCTATATATTTAGGTTAACAGAAGATCGAAAAACGCACAAACTATTTATACAATGATTACAATATTATTATGTTAAATATGGAAAATGGAAAATGTTGCTTAAGGAAAAATTATTAATTAATAATAAAACAATATACCACAAGAATTAATTATATACAAAACAATTGAAAATTAACAAACATAGAATGAGTCATTGGGTATTTTTGGGTCTCCAGTCTCCGGCAGCTTTAAGGAAAACCAGACGGTTTGTTGGTTACAGACTTTGTGATTTATATATATATATATATGTGTGCGAAGGTGAAGGTGTGTATGAAGGTGTATCGCACCAAAACAGAAAACTATAAATTTTGAAATATTAAAAAAAACTCAACAGCGTGTCGGCGCAAAAGAATTTCGTAAAAAAATTTAAACCCTGATCCTTCGACGTAAATGAATACATCTCATGTCACATTTTTTGAGTTACGACAAGATAGCTCTCTAGCGTGCATACTATATGAGAGGATCATAGAACAAATAGAAGAGCCTTGGCTAGCTAAAATAGCTCACATATCAATGACTCAGATATACTTAAATTAATTATAATTCTATAAATATGTCAAGGGTACTTCTAGATCCCATAGAAAAATACTGCTTCTTGTCGGTTCTTTTCATGGACTTTTTGGGAACGTGCATGAGTATGAGGTTTCATAATTACATTCTATATCTATAAAATAAAAAATATATATTTTGACTGCGATATATTTCTTTGTGTTATAACTGATAGCATATCCCCGGTTTAACGTCAGGGAAATCGTATGTTTTTAGGTTTGTTTCGAGGTCCCCCTCGTTAAGTATTATTGAAAAAGCTATATAAAAGAGTTATCCAATGAATATCGAAAATATCTAATAATGTTTGTAATGAGCTTATTATAATTTTAGATAAATAAATAATGAAAAATTCATTAATGATTTCATTGGCCATGAACATTGTCCAATATTGGTCAATATTAGATGGATTATGTGACTGGACATTTGTTATATTTCTAAAGTGAACAGTACTAGTAGTAGTATGATAAACATCTTACAAATAAAATCTCATATGACCTTCAGTCTTAAAAAATAATTAAAAAACTCAACGCAGAAAGAAAAGAGCTTTATGACGTCATAGTTATAAATACTCGTGCGGTTTTCGACCTTTATCAATATGATGAAAAAACAAGCATTAATATATATATGTCTGGTTGTATGTTTGTATGTACCTGGCGGGTTCCACCCGGGCGCGGCAAGGCCGAAGAACACTGACAGGACACAATTATTAATTATGATGCACAAGACAGCAAAAACGTTTTTAATTAAAAATAAATGCTAAATATAATAACATTATATTCACTATAATAGTCATATAAAAAATATATATTGTTAATGTATTGATATTGATGTAAGTGTTGATTGAACTGTCACGTTGGTTTAGTTTCCATTACACAAAACGTGTAATAGGATCGCAGGTTCATATATGGTGTTGACAATAAGTATTATAACTCTATACTAAATTTGATAAACATACATTTATTAGAGCTGTTGAAAAAATATTTAATTTTTGACCAATTTAACTTTATTTAAACGAAAATCCTAAAATTAAGATTAAACTGTTCAAATTCTGATACAGCAAAATCCTAATACAAGAAAATCCACAATCTTAATACATTATGTAGAGGTCAACGATGCCATATCCATAACTCTGTTCGCGATACATCCAAAAAGAGAGTTTCTGGTGGTTTCTAGAGTTTCTAGAATTAATTTCTTTTTCTTTGAATGGTTTTAATGTTTCTTGTAATAAAAAATCTATTTCCTTAATAAAATATTTTACAACTTATAATCCTTTTATCATCTATATGTCTGTAAGTTTAGCCAAATTCTATTTATATTATATGTATACATCTCTAGTATACTGGTTATATCTCACCGTTTTACCCACGTATATACTACATTAGCCTTCCTCACAAATTTACAATAATTTTTCAAATCAATCCTGCAATTTCGAAGTTTATCACGTAAACAAACAAATTTTTCTGATTTATAATATTAGTATAGATAACTCTCTTTGTAACTACAACTTTATATTCTAAATACATTCAAACATGTATGTAAATTTCATGACTCATCAAAAAAACTATATCCATGTTGACTTTTCCATCTTGTTCTTATAAGCTCATTTAAAGGAACTTTTAAATATAATAGGTTCCGTAAAATTGTATAATTTGGATTTTCTCATGGAAATATCGTAGTAACGTTAATTGTGAAAGATAGGATTGTATGGCGATAGATATAAGACAAAATAAGCTTACAAAATTAACTTTGACTTCAACAATGCTTTTGATAGTGTCAATTTTGATATTTATTTATTTATATTGATATCATATTTATCGTAATAAGACCTTCTGGACACTCTCCAACTTAAAAGTTAAGGTTAAAAGGGTTCGAAACGCACCCTGGTCTGTGAAGAACCACACAATAAACTCAGACGGGTTTTTTTTATTGTGATCAGTATTTCACAAACCATAAAACATTTAACATTTTCTAACGAACAATTAGAGCCATTGCAATCAATTCAATATGAATGCCCAAAAATTTTAATCAATAAATATTGCGATTTGGCTTGCAAGACAACCAGCCATCACAAGCAGATATATAATTAAGCTTCTTGTATTCTTTTAATATATCTTTATGAGGGATTGACTGGTTTCATATTTATCTCCGAGGACAAGTGCACCGAATTCCTATCAACGAGATTATATGAATCATAATGACGTGAAGTTATTACCGGGATACCTCAAGGTGGAGTATTATCGCCTTTGCTATTTAAAATTTTCATAAATTCCTATATAAAATATTTTCTCTTTATCATATGATGCATACAAATGATAAAGAGAAGATATCTTATTTGAGTTACAAATATATTTACATTTCACAACCCAAGTCTTAGCAAGTACTTTCATTGATCCTAACAAGGATCTTGATTGTATTTATAATGAATATGTACTATAAGAATCAGAAATGAAGATTACTTTAAAAAAAAAAAGAATCCAACGACAATTACAATTTATTTTTAACAGAATTATGAAATAAACGTAATAGAGGTAGGAAATCAAATTAACAATAAATCAGCAAACATAAACTAAAACTCAACTAAAATATAAACGTAACGATTACTTTCGTAATTCGATCAGCAAAAATGGCTGACGTGACCGTTACACTAATACCGAAACCACTAAACGATTACGTCCGTTCGATTCGAGAACAAGCCAGCAAATGAACGTAAATATGATTGAAACGTTCCATTTATAGATGTTTTACCGAAAAAAATCTTTTCTCTAACAGTACTATTTTATATAATCCAACTTAATTATGAAACGTCCTTCGCCTCTTTTGACGAAAATCCAAATCTGTGACAATATTTTAGAAGTAAAAGTTTACTTATCAGAAGAAAACTGTTTTTCTCATCTCAGTTCCTATTTATACAAATGGATGTTAATTTGCGTTTCTCTCTCAAATTATGTCAATCAAAACAAGGACCAACCTAAAAAACTTGAGGAATTTCGGATTTTTTATTATATTTGGTTCATAAAATTTTATTTATTGTTTATATGTGAAGTTAGTCTAAGTTGTAAATTTTTTGGATCACTATTCTTTCTTCGACAATTTTGCTTTCTTTACGTATTCCTACAAAATATTATGTTAGCAGTTTTTAATATACTTTCTGAATTTTAGAGACGCACAATTATATCATACAAAACTAACGAAATTGAGAGACTTCTAAATCGCTTTGTAATTGATTCAAGTAAAAAGGCTCTTGTGTATATTTTAGTTTACATTTCAAGTTGTTATTCGATTTCGATTTAGAATGAACACACTTGTATTCAGTATGATATAAATCCCTGGGGGGTTAGGGGGTTGAACCTACTTTAAAAAATGCTCATCTTAATATACCTAAACCAAACTTGTCTACTACAAATTCAAGCAACCCAATTATGAAAGCCAGCTGGAAAAAAATCCCAAATTCTTTTTTTTAAATTTGTTAATTCTTTATGAACCATATATTGTAAAATCTATATATGTCTGTTTCTGTGAATATTTATTAAATTTTATGTAAAATATCTTTAAATTTTATATATATACTAACCACCACCCGCTTTAAAGCGGTATATCATGTGTTTTATGTTTCTGTCTGTCTGTATGTTTTGGGACAGTAAAGTATATATTATTATTTAAATCTTAGACATACGAGTTTTAGTAGTAAAATAATGTAAACTAGCCATCTGTCAACATGTGACAACATACGACAATCACTTTAGTGAGTTTTAATTTAATGTAATACCTCACATAATTATTATATGTGTATATATTATTTATTGACATAAAAAATATATTAAATATTAGTACTATTTTATGAAAAAATATAACAGTAACAAAAAATCACGAACAAAAGATAATGAAATTTGTGAGTACATTAATAATGTTGGTGTATGTTAATAAATAGGCAGTTATATGTGACACACATGTGTATGTGAGTGACAAATTTTGTGTGTATGTTTTACTCACCGTTAGCCTCGGGTGCGCTGGGAGCACTTGGGTAGGGCTGCGGCTGCTGTATGTAGGGCGCCTGGTAAGGGTAGTTGCTGGTTGGGTAAGGAGGGTTGTGATGGGTGGCAGGCCCAGGGACTGGGGCGGGGGAGTATGATGGGTAGACGTTCTGCGGTGGAGGGTACACGACGGGTCCTAAAACGATGGAAGTAAAGAACTTATAAGACAAGGAAGTATCAAAATTAAAAAGTATACATCAATTAATATTTCAAAATCGACCAGTTTATGTTTTAGAGAAATTGATTCATTTAAAGTTTTATTTATAAAATAGGCTAGTCCATGTCATACACACCCGCCATTACGTATTGTTGCTGCGGGTAGGGTGCTGGTGCTGGTGCCGTCACGACGTTCGCTGGAGGTGCTATAGAAATAAATATTTTATTATTGATGACAGCTACCAATAAAATTATGTAGAATCTATTATTTTGCACGTAGTAATTTAAATATTGGGTAAACTTGGTTTATTTAAAAAAATATATAAAAATTACTAATCGAAAATAATAATTATACTATTTTCATCAAGATTCATCAAGCTACTTCTGAAAAAAAAAATATGTGAATTTTGGGACAGTTAACAAAAATACTAAAATTACTAAGAAAATAAAAGTACAGACAGGATTTAAATATGTATATAAGTATACATAATTTCATAATATCTAGTGTCTTACGAACATTAAAGACGATTTTTGTTGTAGAAATAAAAAAAATTTAAGATAGATCTTAGATGTCTTTGTGAACCTCTGTTATGAAAAGTGTCTTCATAAACATGTCATTTTGTTACGTAAACGGAAATGGAACAACAACAAAACAACACGAGAATAAAGAATAATCTTTATATATACTAATGTATATATTTATATTTTCAAACATATATATTTATTTATTTATGTGTATTATTATTAGTAATAACTTAGATTTAGTTTTAATTTCAACTAAGTTTTATGGGTCAAGTTTTTCATTTTATTGTTTTGTTGTTTATTGTCATATTTTCTTTTACTTGTCTATGGGTTGACTGGAAGAGAATGCTCTATAATCTGTAGCAGGAATGGCTAACCTTTTTTAATCTTCATTCCACAAAGCCAAAAAAAATTGTTAAAGTAGGAAACGTGCCTCTATAAAATTTCATTTGAAATGTTAGCGATGTGAAAATTTAACTTAAGTATAATTAAATACACTAAGAAAAACAATTCTTTTTAAAATATTTATTTCAATCAATGTTTTTTAATTATTTGTTTAGGCCATCAAAACTTTCAAACGTGCCACTTGTGGCACGCGCGCCATTGGTTCGAGATCCCTGCTCTATAGCATTAAGTCCGCCGATGTACTTTTTTTTTATACAATAAAAATAAAAAACTAATAATGTCATGTTTTTGTGATCTATAATAAATTTCGTTTCAATAGATATCTACCTTGATTTTTACAACATTGGATAAAACTACATGTCTAAATATTATTTGTTACTTCTTATAATTTTGTTTATTTTTTTATTATAATACTAACACTAGTTTTTAAGAATAATTGTTACTAACAAAATATGGGCTTGTCCCGAAATAAATGTTTATTATTATTATTATTATTATTGTAATATTGCCAGAGGAGGCCAACCCGTCGATCGCCGCCCCTAGGTCAGTCGATCGCAGGCAAGGAAAAAATTATCGGTACCCTCCTGTTCCCGTCCTAAATATTACGTAAATTATTGGAGTATAGTTAAAAAGTCCTAGTAGGTTGATCGCAAAGAATTACAAAGGAAGACAATATCTCGAATTCTCGAGTATCTCGAGTCCAATTGAGTTGACCATTCCTGTAGTCCAATATTTTTTTTCCGTTATTAATGACCTTGATTTTGACTTACTCTATGACCCTTATTATTATGATATGATAATAAAAAACCTTGAGAATTCTTAATAAATTAGCATATACCAATTTACAATTATTGATTTTAGGCCTCGGGGTTAGTGGCCCTGCATGTTGAGTAAAAGGTTATGGGTTCCATTTTCATACGGAACAGTTCTTTATTATTCAGTCAAATGACATGGGTTCGATTACCACGAGCAGCTGTTTGAGTGATTCATAGATTGCTGAGTTTGGATGTACTTTGAGTCTGTTGATTTGTAAAACCCCTAGTAACAAAAGAATTATAGTACTTATGTGTCAACGGCAATGCTGCAAAAACTCTTCTAAATACGTGTTTGGGATTTGCCAAAAAGAGAACGAGATTCAATTAAAGTTTTTCCTAAACATAAAAATGTACCTAATCTAACCTGTTTTGAATTTATCTTCAATTTTATTAGTTGCTCTAGCGGCGTTAATAATAAAGTTTCCGATTTATTTATTTATTTATTACTAGTAAATGTAATTCATTATATTACAGTGTAATATATACGTACGCGACAGTATTTGTCCTCTATTCCGTCGTCGTCGACAGCAGCAGCCTAGTAGCAGCAGTGCAACGAAGACACCAGCGCAGATGTACAGAATCACCTTATAATCCATATCGGTGCGTTTGTATTCGTAGTACTGTTTTAAATTAAAATAAGTTACAACATTACACATATAATTATTTTGATAATAATGATAAAAAATATTTAGAGAAAAAACATGTTTTAATTGAGCTGAGCGAAGCTCTTTACCGGTCAACTTGATGAAATTTTGTCTGCTATCCGCTCCTACACCTACACCGTTCAAGCTATACTAATCCAATTTGGACCAGCTTTGCAAACAAGGCAAAATCGTATTAATCTTAAGTTTTCTTGATATATTTTTCGTTTTGCTCATATTCCTCCGTTTGCGTGCTGGCGGTTCTAGTACATTTTAGAAATATCTTAATGAAGTATCTCTCAGATTACAATTTTCTTACAATATTAAACTAATTGAAATGTCAGTATGGAATTAACACAAACCATTATATATTTTTATAAAGTATTTAATGGCTTTGGTATGAAGACCTTTTAAGCCACGTATGTTTCTATTTCATTGTGTTACATTTTGTATTATTGATATTCTTTCTAACTAGGTCCGTCACTGTCCACGGCGGGTGGAGCTGAGCGAAGCATTGTTGCTGAATGAGTTTAACATACTTGTAAAATTATCAATTAAATAGTGGCTATAATCTTAAGCGAAATAAGTACTCGCGCGTGCAATTTCAAAACGTTCCACATTTTAACTCTATGGGACACACTTTGACTGTTTAATACAGCTACAATCACAAATGTCACCAAAAATCTTCAGGACTTAAAGTCGCTGTCCTTGACAACTCTGACAATTTTCAACATCCTACCATTATTCAACTAGGAGTATCATTAGTTATGAAACACATTTTTGACCAGAATAACTTCGCTTTACTCAGCTCAATTAAGTGACAATATAATATCTACAATAACTCCTTTGTAGTAGATTAATGGTGTAAATGGTGGTCTTAGAGACCAATGAAATAAAAAGAAAACTAATATTGGAAGTACAGTTAATAAGAAGTAAAATTAATACATTTTTAAATATTTTATTTTAAATGGTTTTAAGGTTAGTGTTTAGACCAGGTCCTCCCAACCTCTTTTGTGCCATGACCTTTTATGACATGATATACTGAACTTTTATATTAAAAATTGTAATTGGTCACTTAAATAACTTAAATGATAGGTTTTGTTCAGAAATTATTAGAAAAATGAAAATGAACCAAATAAAAATAAATTCTGAAAACATATCATGAAAAACTGAAACATTAAAAGTAAAAGATTTGCTATTTTTGTTAAATTTTGCTAATAACTGAATTGTTCCACTGTTGGGCTTAGGTTCCACATTGGGAATAACTGGATTGGACATAGCACCCCTTTATACTATATAATAAGACAATTGTTAGCCACAACATCAGAGCAATTTCGAGTAATCTTATATACACATAACAGAATCTAAATAAAAGCAAGAGTAAGAGGTAAAAAATTGCAATCATGTACAACATACTATACATGTTGATATACAAATAAACAACACAATAATTATTGTATTCTGACAATGTTTATTAAAATATATATTTGTTAATATACTTCCGTTCTGATATTGTTATCATACATTATAGAAACAAATTGTTAATCATAAAATTAACACAATTTGTAACAAAAGTTTAAAAATCCTATATCTTTTATCTCATTGTTAATATAACAGAAAATAATATTTTGAAATAGAAATTCCAAAGAAATGTTTTATACAGAACCATTAATAATATTTAAGATTGAAGCTATGAATTTATAATCATAATGTTAATATTACAACACATCTATTTCATTTAGACATTATTCTAGCTTTCTTATTTATACTAATATAATAAAGTAGAAAAGTTTGTTTATTTAAATGCACTAATCTTTAGATTTTTTTTATTATGGTAGGCAGTTTCACGAGGATAACTACATGGTATGTAGCACCACTCTACTATTGCTAATAGTAAATGAAATTATTGATCTTCAAGTGGAGCCGCTAGTATCAATTGGTATAAAATATACCAGTATAAATATATTCTGCTATAAAACTAAAAATAAAAAGCTGTATCTTGGTAAGTGCCTTACTTGAACAATGTCTAGAGCAATGTAGCTACAGAACTTTTTAAAAATGTTTCTTATAAATTTTCAATCACGTTTGTAAATGATTTCAATCGAAAATGTAGTAAGCAATAAAAAAACCCTTACTCTTTCATTTAAATTCTTTTCACTGCTCATTATATTTTTTATTTAATCTATATTATATATGGTAAGGTTCACAATTGAAACAGCTTACCTTTCAAGGAATATTAAGGCACTTTGGCCTCGAGTTAGCGACTGCACTTCACTAGCCTATTCAGAATATAACAATGCACAATACACGACAAATACTGCGCTCAGAACCGAGTCCTTAATTTAATCCGCCAATATATATTTTTTTTTATTAAGATTAAGATTATTGTCTCATAAAGGAAATAAACTTACCTTAAATATTTCGTCGGAATTTTCGTCGACCTTATAAAACATACTGAAGCGCTTATATTGTTATAATATCATTGTAATTAAGTTTATTACGACTTGCCACTAATCTTATCAAGCACTTATATATTATATTCAAGCCTTGTGACTCAGAAAAATATCAGGGTTTTGCCTGTTATAAATCAGTACACAAAATGTTTACTAGGTAAGTTGAATTTATCTCAATTTTATTTTAATTTTTTATTTTTATCACAGCCACTACAGTACAAAAATATGAATTACTTTTATTTATAAATTTGGTTTTTGCGTGAAAGAGCAACCACAACCAACAATTAATAACATTAAAGACATAAAGAGTACTGACCAAATATCAATAATCAGTATGCAATAGTATAACTATTAAGATATGACTGATATACACACTCAACAACACTTTACTCTCATCTCTGTGGTCTGCTCACAGATTACGTAGAGAACAAATACTACTGACAACTGCAATTGACTTTGACTGATAAGTCAATATTATAGGAATCCTATGGACATTAAATTTCAATTTGTAAGTATATGGATATAAACTCTAACATACAGTAATAGTAGATTGTATCATAAGGAAGCAAAGTAGTATATTTACGGTAAGGGCGCTACTTTGAACCACAAGTGAAGTGAAGGATTCTAAGATAGAATCCTCAGCGCAGCAAGTGGTACGAGGTACATCGCCCGGGAAAAATAATTTACTCTCGAGTCATACACTGTACTTTTCATCCCCTTTCTATGAGAAAATATGTATCTACTGACTACAAGTGCAGTTTTTTTTTAGCGCGTATCCCTACCCCGTGCAGCCAACACATACCAGCCAGTAATTCATACAATTTGGTTTCGATTTCTATTAATGTTTATACTAAAACGTATTATCCAAATTTAAATCAATTTTCTGCCCGCTAAAATGTTCTATAGGAAAAGAGCTATTTTGCTCTCAAGAGGTAACCTATTTAAAACCGTCAACCTTAAACAAAAGCCAATTTGATCAAGTTCAAAATTTTATATATTTGGATGTATTTATTACCAAGATATTACTATTAGAATTGCAAAAATAATAATATAATATTATAGAGAAGCACTGAGGGGAGAATTTTACTGATACTGAGAGGCAATTTGAAAATGGACTCGGTACGGGCGTAGCTTTTTTGCTCTGAGATATTTAAATGCAATGCTTGATTTCGGTGAAAAATTTAACCAAAAAAGCAAATTAAATTCTTTTGAAAATTTTGAAAGTTCTGTGTTCGTTAAAAATCTCTTAGTAATTTCTCAATAAAATCTATATAAATTATAGGTTTTAAACAATATATATTTTTTAAATATTAAAACGTATATATTTTACATAAAGGTCATAAGTATTTTAAAAAGGCAAATAGTTTTGCAAGACAGTAGCGCTTGTTCTTCATGTTTTCGATACTAATACGAATGTGTTCGATGTTTTACGACGTTATCCCATGCTCATTATTTATCTTGAAATACTGTAATTCAATGTTAAGAATATATAAATAAAAGGAGAAAATACATCTTATTTACGAAGGCTGATAAAACTTCAGCCTTCAGGTTGATATTTTTTACAATGTACTCTCATTATATTTAAGCTGCCATGTAATATGTAACAAATTATATCGATTTTTATTAAAATTATGACTTTATAGAACCAATTTATTTATGAAAAATTTATTGATGTTTATAAAAATATGAATAAGTTCAAAGAAAATTATATAAAATTACCATAGAAATTAAAACAAAACTTGCTTTGCTTGCAATAAGCCTCACAAAAATTGGTAATTCGTACAAATTTAATTGTTAACATTTCTACAATGAACTCTCTAATTAAGTCTTGTAATACTTTTAAATCATTTAGTAAAAAAATAATAATAAGTAAATCGTATTAAGTCTAAAGGATTACATTTAATACGATATGGCCTAGAAATGAATTGTATCTTAAGGAATCACTAATAAACTGCGCACTTTTTTTAACTTCTTACTTTTATTTAGACAACCGTATCACACTTCCTTAGTAGTCATTACTAGCAGTAATTTGGTTTTGTTTGGGGGTCGGGTTGCCGAAGAACTTATTTCGATAAGTATGGCATGGAAATAAGCTCTCCTGACAGTCACTGACGTACCTACATAACTGATAACAGATATTGATTAAAATCGGAGAGATATAAATAAATACATTGTTTCTTATTAAAAGTATAATAGTAAAAAGCGTATTGGCTGACTTTAATTGAGATTCTAATTGAGTTTTAGATTACAAGACTACGAGTGACTATTTCATAAAAATGGTTATCAATATAATTTATTCTATATTTATTGGGACACAAATCACTAAATGGAAGTATTAAATTAGATTATTTCATAAAGATATAAAATATCATAAAAAAACAATTTTACAAAGTATTCAATAACGAAACGCTTAATGTCAAATAATGACAGTAACCCCAAAAAAGACATGCCTGACTTTTTAAGTTTTGACATAAATATAACCCTACAACGTTTATGAAAATAAAATAATATAAAACAAATAACGTACAAAATAAATATGTCGAGTTTTTACAAACTCAGTTCGCTGTATACAAGTTTACGTCCCCTTAAGATTCATTCACAGGTATCTAACATAAGCCCTATTAGTAATGCTAAGTTACATACAAATACAACCCTTTGTGCGGTTAAAAAAACGACGAGTGCTGCAGGAGGTAAATTTTTTTTACATTTAATTTCCTTATAACTAATGATTAAGTTTCGAGAAGTATTCGAGTAGTAAATAGTAGTGAGTTTTAATTGTAAACTAGTTGACTATTTTATGGCTTGCTGAACATCAATTCAAGTAACCAATAACTTGGTTTACAGGTGTCTTGGGTCTTGGTAAGGGCAAGAAAAAAATGACTAAAGTCGGCACTATGGAAAGGAAAGAGTTGCCGGTAGAGTCAGACCCTGATAAACTGGTCAACTATGTATGCGGCTCTAATATTTATAACACAGGGGAGGATGTCCAAGTACGAATAATTTTTAAGACAAGTATTATATAAAAATCAGACATATATGTCAAATATTTTAATTACAATTAAACTAAATTTAAATTTAATTTAACAGTAGTATAATGTCCATTTAAACCATCATAATTCAGTGAATATTGTATGTTTATTATGATACATAGCATGTTCAGTACAAAAATCTTTGCCAGAACAGACACCTACCTACTACTTAGTTAATTTTATTGTTACAAGATGATTTAACAAGTACCTACTTTAAATACATAAGAAGTAGTAAAAGTAAATAAAATTGATAAGAATTGTTTAATAAAATATATTGAGAAATAATGAACATAAAAAAGCTTAAAATTTATATTTTGATTTACTTGATTTTTGCTTGTGTTACTCAATTTTAATAAAAAATAAACACCATTTAATAATATCAAATTTTCTATATATATTATATAAATATTAAAATACAATTTGAAAATTATTTCTGACATTTACAGATTGTTAAATATTGTTTTGTTTTGTATTTAAACTTTCGTGATCCATTTTTGTTATTTTATATAATAACTTGCTGTAGTCACATAAATACTATTGGAATTTACCATAAGGTAAATTGTATTGATGTATTATTACTTTTGCACTAATAGAAACTGTTCAGGTGAGCAGTTCATGTTCAGAGTTCCGCCATTCTCATGTTCATAATGAAATCAATCAAATTCAAATGGGTTCAAATTTCAAATGGGTTTGAAACTACTCTGGCAAATTCTTATAGTATTTACGTGAGTACAGTTGGATAAATATATTATTACATGCTTGTGTTAAATTGAACAATAATATTCTTGATATCCAGATTAAACCAGACAGTGAGTACCCATCCTGGTTGTGGTCACTCCGAGTGGGACGTGCTCCAAGAATAGAAGAGCTCGACCCCAACACCAAGGAGTACTGGCTGCGAGTGCGTACTGAGGGCATGCGCAGGAACAACCGCCTGCGTGCTATGAGGAAGTTCTAATTCAATGACTTTAGTGAAAGCTGCTATATTAGTTTGTTATTATATTAATAAGAATATAGAAATAAAACAATTTACACTTTAATACTTTTTATTATTTCTGTTTGTTGTGACAAAAAACTTTTTAGACAAGTAAAAAATAATGAGAAACTAAAATAAAACAGACTGACACTCAGTTGAGATTTCTCGAAAAAACAAATTACGTTACATTTTCTACAGTATACAATTTTTTTACAATTTGTATACAATTATTAAATCTCACAAGAGGTACAATTATACAAAATACAGTTTGAAGAAATCTCAATTTATTTATATACACCTACTTTTCCTCTCAAGACCTTCGAAATATTTTATTATATTTCGGGGACTAAATAATGTGATTTATTATGTTTTTTGATTCAACTAAAGGCCCTATGAGTTTTTGATATCATATGGATTTAAAGACAATCCATTGTGTCTTCTTTTATGATCATGGGCGGCGCGTAGTCACCGTGCTTCGTACCAAAGGAATAGGAATATGGATTCTGAAAAGAAATGTATTGAATACAGAGAGCAACTGAACATAATAAACGAAGTACTGTAAAGTAGAGAATATTGATCGTAGTCAACTCCTTTATAGTGTTGTCGAAATACCTTCTTGACGTTGTAGAGGTTGGGAGGGTAGTTGGCGGGTCCGGGAGTACGCGTGGGGCGGCCGGCGCCCTCCGAGCGTGCGCCCAGTGTGTAGCGAGGAGACCTACCGGTCGCATAGTTACAGACGATCTGATAAACTAATATAATGGCGACCAGTGACCACGTACCTCGTTTTATAAACGTCTGGGTCTCTCTGAAAGTACACGGCTGGTCCGGGCGACTTAGCCTTGGCGTTGAACCCGACCCTGGCGCCCATGGTGTAGGCGGGCGTGCCGGGGCCTAGTCGGAGCGCGTAGGCGTTAGCGGCGGGCCCCACACGCTTGAGACCAAAGCCCAGCCGCGCGCCCATGGAGTACTGCGGCGCGCGGGGCTCGCGCGTGGGCGGACAGCGCTCGGGAGCGTGAGCGCCCGGGCCCGGCGTGCGAAGTGTGGCGCGCGCTGGGAACCTGAGGAGCGAAGAGCGACTGGATCACACCGGACAACTAGGGATCTTGTTGTTAATGCTTATTTTGAGGGTATTGCTCTAAGAGCGCTGGATGAAGCAAACCTTGTCCGCTCCGAAAATAGTAGATTGTATCACAAGGGAGCGAAATAGCATATTTATGGCGAGGGCGCTATTTTGACGCACGAGCGAAGCGAAGGATTCCAGTATTGAATCCCGAGCGTAACGAGCGATTCTAACGTAGACTCCTGATCGCAGCGAGGGATTCAAAGTACATCACCCGAGTGCAGAAAAATTTGCTCTCGAGCCATACACTCTACTTTCCATCCACTTTTTATGAGAAAATATGTACCTACTGAATACAAAAATAGAGACGTCATGGGCGCACTTTTGTTTTTTTTTAGTTAGCGCCGTGCAACCAACACATAAAGCCAGTAATTCATACAATATATGTTCGACTTCTATGAATGTCGATACCCATATGACGTTCCAAATTTAAATCACTTTTCCGTGCGCTAAAAAGTTCATTTCGAAAAAGTGCTTATTTGCTCCCGCTTAAAGAGGAACAAAGCGATTCTTTTCGAATAGAAGGGATGAAAAAATATATACTATTTGAATATTTGCTTCTACACTGCAAATGTTTTTTGATATCCGACAACTACTAATATGCAAAAATACATGATAAAATTAAGAAAATCACATCCCTCTAAAATGGAGGGATCAGTGTGTCGCCATTTCAGAGTTTTGAGATAAATTTTAAACAATTAAAACGATACTTAAATACAGTAAAATCTTGACAAAAAATAATAATTCAAGCACTGCTTTCGACCTTATTTCATACTTATAGTTTTAAAAAGGCCGGTAACTTTGAACCTTTGGTAGACTCCAGCCAAATCGAGATATTTTTTTCGTTTTTAAAATAATAATTTCTAATAGGATATTGCACAAGAAAATATACTTTTTATTTTATTTTGATTGATTCATTGACATTATAAAGAAAACAGCAAATCGTTATTTTTTCCAAATATAAATCAATTCATTACAAACTTTCTTTTTTTTGCTTTTGTGTCAAGAAACTACTGTATACATATATTTATTAATGTAAGGATGAAGAATCGTTATCACCGACTAGACCTGCGACTTTTGTGATCCAAAATAGTAAGTCGGCAAGTTTTTTAAAAAGTTGGAGGTTGTAAAGTTTGAATAGTAAAAGATGGCTAAAGAGTTTATAGACATTATCAAATATAAGTCTGTTACAGATAACTACTTTGTAAGCTGTATTGTATCATGATGGTAATTTAGTTCAATGAAATCTCTGTTGATGTTCTTCTTTACCATCGCAAAAAAGTACCTGGCTCCAAAGCTCCAGTTGGGAGACGAGACAACTCCGTCTCTGGTGACGCGGTCGATGCGGTAGGCAGGACCAGGTCCCAGCTGCCTTACTCGGAAACCGGCATTTATACCAAACGAGTACATAGGGTTGCGGTAGCGGGAAGGGTCGTGGGACGGGAAACCCACAGTCGTTGGTAGCTTATAGGCCCCCGGCCCGGGACCTACCAGAGAAATGACTTTCTTGTAAAGTAATAAGTATACGCGGAAATTTATGATTATAAGAAGTGAGTTATAAGTAGATATATTTAGGAAAAAGGGAGGCACATACACATGACAGTGAGATTTAATAATTATAGCTGAGGTGAAACTACCAAGGTGACGAGTACTTTAACAATATTTAAAATTATAAATATTTTTACTTAGTAATAATATTTGTGCCTTTGTGACTTCATTTGCTCATTACCACCCCTAGCTACAAAATTCACCTTATATTATACTAATTCAAAATACATAAAATATTGCAGTAAGACATGATCAAAATTTTGTCACACTCGTTTTATCAAAATTACTTTAATTATATTGTTATTCTCATTTTTATTGATTGTAAGAAGTAAAAACTATGAAAGGTATTTATTGTTAGAATAAATTTTAATTTCATTAAAATCTGTCTAGTCATTTTGTATTTAAAAACACGTCAAAACATTATAACTTATTATTTTAATGTATGTGTCGTGAACTTAAAATGGTACTTAAAATTTGTCGTTACTATTGCATTATATCTATACATGCTGTAGTGAATAATATTTTTTTTTAGTGTTGGATAAAAAGGAATTTAAGAAATTAAAAACCTTATATTAACTATTATTTATTATAATAAATATTGTCGGATTTCGCTCAACTAATTTCAAACCCATTCGGGTCCTTATACTCCGAGCATAGCAAATCAAACTAGACAAACTAGTCGGGCAAAATTCAATAGTATTGACATGATTACAGACGTATTATATATAATAGTATTCATGAATTACGAAAGCTTAAAAAAAACTGAAAATTTGTTTCTTAACTCGTTACTTTTACTTTAACATAATTGTTACTACTAGATACTTATTAAGACTTACCCAGTGGTTTCTTGCAGGCCATTGTGTGGTTAAACAGATAATTTTGGTTAAAACACAAAAATTTCGTATAATTCACTAAAACATAATTCCCAGCTGCTCGGACTTTTGTTTGTGGTAAGTGTCAAAGAAACAGCATGTTTTGAATTTCGATTACCCGCCAAATATTAGAAAATTAATAGTATATAATTCAAAAGAGTTTTATTGTACAAGAGGTCTCATCATTTCTGTTTTTTTATAATTTTTAGTCAGAAAAAGTAATAGCTTCAACTGTGTCAATGTAATAATTTTAAATATTAATAAGCCGATTTTTGTCCCAGCAATTATGGGATGATAACTACAAATAAGACATCGAATATGGTCTCATTATGAAGAGCTCTAGGTGTAGATGTGCAGAAACATAAATAAAAAAAAAAAAAAAAAACAAAAGAGAATAAGTAGGTTACACCATTTTGTCGCCATATGTAAGATAAGGGACTAGTTTAGAATGAAATGAAATTAAAATATAAGTGAAGGTGAACCTGTATGCGCATTTTAAAATTCCCTTAAACCTATACCTGGGTCGCAAGTCCCAGGCACTGTTTGCACTCCTCTCTCTATAACGTGATGGCTTACAGTGATTCCATGGAATGCTGAGAAGCTTAGTATCTTAAACAGGTTTTATAATGAAATGAAACAAAATGTTAAGTTATATTAATATATTATAAATGAGCATCACTGGGTTATAGAGAAACAATAAAGTAGTTGTATATTTTTAGTTTAATTAATGTAGTAGTGAGATGTGGCGATTGTTGGCTGGTGTCTGCAGCGGAGTCAGCTCCTCACCTTCAGCTTCACTCTCTTCTGGAGACTCACTGGCCCCCCACTTGACGTAGAATTATATAAAATAATAATATTAAATAATTAATTACAAGCATCTACAAAATGTATTGTTGCTACAGACTTATAATGGAATTTTACCTAAAGGACAAGACGGGGACACTTTCGGGATTAATGAAATTCATCCTCAAAAGGGGACCTCTAAAAACCCAAACTCAGTTAGAGTAAGAAGCAAATATAGTATAGTAGGGGGAGGTCACCTGCGGCGACAGCGGGTGCCTTGCGAGCGCGCGGTACAGCAGCGCGGCGTACAGCGCGTTGGCAGCGCCCAGCACGCACAGCGCGCGCTCGAAGCCCGCCGCCCACGACACCAAGCCGCCCACTACTGGACCTGGGCGGAATGGAAGAGCTTCTATTTTAATTCTTTTCTTAAACGTAAAGTTTTGATTTTTATAGAAGAATGGACGATCGACATGGTGGTTAGTAATTTCGTTACTTCTAGACTACTATGCGATTGGAGCAACAGAGACTTTTGCCTACCATGTGGACATGTCGAATTTAGATAAGAGATTTATTTTGAGGGGATCGATATGATGGTATGGATTGATCTTTGTTAAAAGATTTTTTAATATATAGCAGGAATAAAGACACAAATTTTTTGGTATCCCGTGAGCTTTAGTGAATAGAATACAGTAGATAAGGCTAGTGCGTGTGATCACCGACGGCGTAGGCGGCGCTGGAGGCAGCCTGCAGCAGGGCGGCTCGTGCGGGCAGTGCGGAGGGCGGGGCGCGCGCTAACAGCGCTGGCACCAGGGCCGCGTCCGCTGCGCCTAGGCCCGCGCCCACTACACACTGTGGTACGGACAGCCAGCCCACCTACAACACGGACGGATGGACAGAAAAAAAAAAAGTGAACAGAACAAATCGAGTGATAGATCAGAGCTTGTGTAATGTACGGAAGGAGCGAGCGGCAGCAGCATTGCGGCGCCTCCGACGCAGGCGACGGCGGTCACGGCCACACGCTCGGCACCCGCGCGTCGCCATGCGCCGCCCAACGCGCTCGCTGACAGGTAGCCCACACTGTCCGGCACGAACACTGCGCCCAGCGCCCAGCGCTGAGAGGTGGGGCATGAATATGTTCACAACAAATTGATAAGTACTATCATACAAACTAATATCAGCGTTTTGTCTATAAGGAAACGTTAGATTACGTTTCCCAAAGAAATATCTACAATCGAAATGTAATAGAATATTTTTTCATAATGGGCGGAACCTGTGGATGGAACTTGGTCATGATCCACAGAGGCAGACAGGGTTCGAGCGCGGCCATGACGCTGGTGGTAAGAAGAATGGCGCCCGCGCACGCGCCGGTCGCCCCTCGACCCGCCTCGCGAAAGAGAGCGCGTGCTCCGCCCGCTGGGGTGGGGGAGGGTGGCGCCACCTGTAGGGAGAAGTCATGAATAAATAAAAACTAGGTTGGTACTTTAAAAATATATATATATATATATATATACGTACCATGTCGTATTCTTCCTTGCTAAGATAGATGTATTGTAAAGCTATCCACGAGTATATTAAAATTATTTAGTACTGGCACAACAAAATAGTATATTAAATAGATAGAACAGTACTACCCATCTACCTACCTACCTAAATTTATAAGGAGTGCGATAGCGATCAGTTGAAACGGAGCAGCTGAGCTCCACAGCTTGTACGCCGCTCCACCAAATGGATAACCCACTAATACTCCTGAAATATTTTAAAATAGAATTGTAGAAGTGAAAGAGAAGCATTCATAGCTCAGTGTAAGTAGCTCCGACCAAGTGCCACAGCGCCCAGTAGAGCTGCGAGCGCGCGGTGTGGCTCGTGTGGCAGCGCGCGCGCCACCAGCGCCAGCCCCGACACGCCGCCCACGGCCGCGCCCGCACCCTGCACCGCGCGCCCTGCCCCCGCACACGCTGCACCCCCACCCGCACCCCCGCCTGTACCCTCGCCAGCGCACACACCAAACGCTATTGAAACATCATATTCAGTACAATGTGGCAAGTTTTTAACCTACCCGATCAAATAAAAGTAAACGTCGATTTCTACTAAATAAAATCAAAGCCTGACCTTATTTCATACAAATAACAATTTCATTTACGTTCAAGTTGCTTAGAAATCAATACTTTTTTAAACTCAATAACTATATTTTGGTTTTTATTTTTTGGTCTCGTTAAATTAAAGAATTAGTATAGTATTCTACATTTTTTTACTGCCAATGAATTATAACAACTCTTAATCATAATTAATCATAAAACAATTAAGTACAGGCAAAAAAACAAAAAAAAATTAAAAACGAATTGGTCATATGCATAGTTATAGTTTATAAACGATTGATACTAATATCTAAAAGTGCTTTAACGAAGCAGTTTGTATAACCTACTTTATGTCAAATAAAAATTACTTACGACCAGGCTGGATGGTGGACTAAAAACTTTTAAAAAAATCAAATTAAAATAAATAGTAACTTACTGTCAGCGTCAGTGATATTATTGTTATATAAGCATAAGTGATATTTTAATAATTAATGTTATATCTTAATTTATTTTGAGTCTGTGGCATAATTTTTTCAACAGGGTAATGCTCATACATCTCTTCTATTTGAGCCGTTTCTTTTAAAAGCATAAGTCACTTTTTCAAATAAATTGGACTTTAAGTGATTACAATTGAACGATATATTTCATTAAAAAAAAATTGCAATCAATAAGTTTCTTCAAGAACTTTCTTATCGAGAGTAGATGCTATTATATTTTAAATGCAAATCTGTAAATATATCGATTTCAAAACAAACTGACTTATGCCACAAAAAAAGGCTCGTATCTGTAATATGTATAGATATAATGTAGAGAGAGTCGTCTGTGCTTCAGGATATACAATGAAAATAATCCTTTAACCAAACGCTTCGTTGCAAATATCCGTTACCGTAATCCGTCGGTCAAGAAAGCTGAGAGGTTATTTTGGACTACCGACACAAATGACGCGTCCATTTTGAGCTCTACCCACTATAATCAAACCTAACCTTACCGAGTTATCTTCGAAATGCTTGCAAAAGTACGAAAACGAAAGTACACGAAAGTCTCTTTGTAAAGTCCGACCAACTCAAACTTTTAATACACGTAGTTACAGATTGTTTTTTGGTGACCTCACTTCTCGTAGTTACAATTCGCAATTATAAAAATACCGCACATTTTAGTTTGATATATACCTCGTTACGGCATTGCTGAAAAATGTTATGAATGTTTGTCAAAATTTTTTGTATTTTATATACATTACAGCAGATTACTTGTTTTAACAACCTTTTTGATAAGTTTTTTCTACTTAGCTCTGCTATTGGCTGCAATTTTATAAGGAAATCATTAATCTTCCTCAGAATACCTATCTAAGCAACGAGTACTTAATTGTAGTAAGTAAAAGTGGATCAATATTTTAAGGTTTCTTAGAATATTAGAGATTACTTTTTAATTATATACCTAAAATCTTTTTTGGCAATATTTTATTGTTTGATAACAATCGCACCACACGCGACGTTCATTCGTTACTTTACATTTATTTATAATCTGTATAGTATAACAAAAACCAGTATAGTATATTTAAATATTTAATTTAAACATTTATATATAAGTAAACAAAATAATATTTAATTAGGTCTTCATCAAGCGTTCTATTTTTTTTGTCTGATATTTTAATAATGGAGGTATGAATGAAATATTAAACTTCTGGCATTGCTTTAAAGTCATTAGGTAATTATTTTTTTTAGTTGATAAGCCTCTTTACCTTAGTTAAAGTAAGTCATTTGTTACAAGTAAGAAAGTCATGGTGCACGGAAACTTATATGTTGTCTTCCCGTGAACTGGATTGTACTGGATTAAAATTGAATTCAAATGTAACTAATAATTATATGCAAATTAATTCGGTTAAAAAAGGTTTATTACAATGTTTAAGTTTAATTAACTTTATAGAAGAAAAAACTTAATCCGCTTTACTGTTAAAATATTTATACTCATTATAATATATTCTCTGTTTTGTCACTGACACACCTTCGACGTAACTGGCTAGTGCGAAAGGGACAAAACAAAGAATAAGTTCGAGGGGGTATAAATATTTCATTAGTAAAAATTTAAAATAAAGTACTCACTGAGCGCTGCAATCGCCAACAGGGCGGTGGCGAGGCGCAGGCAGGTGGCGGCGCCTCGACTGGACACCACTGACGCGGCTCCAGGAGACGTCAGCAGCTGGGCGGCGGCCTTCGCCCCCAGCACCGCACCCACGAGCAACTGAGAGGAGCCCACGCCTTCCCCTGGGACGAAAACCTCCAAACTAGTAAGATGTTTAGCGCCATGTTTTTGTACTCCTTAAATATTATATTCACCATCGTCCTGAGTGACGTGTCTGACAGTGCTGTTGAGCAGCTTGGCAAGTGGCGCATCATGCTGTGACCACAGCTCGAGGGACTCACCGCGCACCCAGTCCGGGATTATAGGGACTAGTCAATAATAAAGAAATATAGGTCTTTTAACTTGGAAGCTTAAAACTTATTGATAAATTATGAAAAAATAAGTATAAATAATCTGCAAGTTTAATAAATAGTATATTGTTTGAAAAGTCATATCACAGACCCAAAAAAATACCAAATAATTAATATCTGCTCATAAGATAGTGCAGTTATAAACTGACCCAGCACTGTTAGAAGTACATTATCCAAGAAGAAAGTGAGGTATACCAGCGCAAAAGCGATGGCGCCGGAGGAATCTTGCTCCTGCATCCTCCCTGGTAGAAGGCTGAGTGTACACTGAATTAAACATTGTCCCTGGATACATTGTAGCCAGATAACAAGCAATTCATTTTCAATCAGCGTGCAGCCACGCGTGTGAACTCGCTTAATAAAATTTGCCGCTAAAGGATGTCTCCATGAGATAAGCGAATAGAATCTAGTATTGATTTTTTAAATTGTGTTTGAAATAGAGAAGTAATTCATAATTTAGTAGTTGGAAATTTTTATAGTAGCAATAAAATAGAGCAAACTTGATACTTAATAATTTAAATGTGTTTAATCTATAAAAGACTATTAATCATTTTAGGTTGGTTGCTTATCCTTACACAATGCTAAAAGCAAACCTTATTGAATTTGATGTCTGTGGGTCTGCTTGGACGAATCATGTTCGGGCAAATTCGGGCAAGTTCGGCAAATTTTCGAAAATATTTAATTAAAAAGGTGTAAAATGATTTAATGGTACAATACTCAAATGAATTTACATATCTGTATTGGTAAATAAAATTTAAAAATGCTTTCTATTCTTCCGATTTATAAGGTTTTTTCAACTACTTGTTGAAGAAGATAATTATAAATATATTAGTAAATATATAGCTATTAAGAAAATACCAAACACTAAGATTTAGAAATAGCTATTTGTTTTAAGAATCATTACAAAAATAATTAACATAAATATTAAAACCTAAATGCCGTTATTTTATAAATTTTTGAAAATTAATTCTAAAATAATAATAGAATAATTTCAAAGCAACTACGATCAGTCTATTTTGAGAATTGAATTAAATAAACATTTACTTTTGAAAATATTAAAAGATCAAATGAAAATGATTTGTCCTAAATTATCAACATTTGTTTCCCCACATTTGTATTCGCGCCAAATATAAATATAAATTATTTGACTTTTGGCGTATTTATAATCCACTGCTATTTCCTACCCCATATTTTCTTTCGAACTGTTTTTTAACTGTGTGTAATTTTAATATATAATATAATATTACAATATGTGCTTTATAGATGTATAATTACAAAACTACAATCAGATTAAAAATAGATACTAGAAAAATAATCTTCAATGTTAAAATACGGGTATATACAGTCCAAATTTTAATAGTACAAATTGAAACATATTTTTTATTTAGTTCTATATTAAAATGCTAAGTTTTATATGGTATCAGGCTGATGTTTATTCAAGAACTTAGGTGTTAAAAATTTTTCTAAGTCTCATTGACCGTGGATGTTAGTCTCAACATATTTATAATCTAAGTATATATATTTAAAAAATATATATGACACCCATGTTTATCCAGTGGATTCACTACAAATAATCTAAATGTTTTATCTTAATTGGAGACGTTGAATATATGTGCTGAAGTTTTTTTTTATTAGGGCGTTGGTATTTTTTAATTATTTGGGTTATAAAAACATCAACATAATTATAACGTTAGTCATTCATATTGTTCCATATATTATACAAAATAATCGAAATAACTGTAAAAGTCTATGAATTTTATATTCTTTTTAATTATAACCATACAATATACATTATTAAACAAAGCAAAATCAAAACGCAATTTTCAACTATACTGTCATGTTTGCGTCAATGTCACATTGCCAAACTGAGGCGGCAGTTGGGAGGAGGTGATTGTGGCTTGCGAAGCTGATTAATGTATTTAGTTCACAGTTCATAGTTCATATTTCAAGCGTGGAGCTTCTCACTGACGATATGCATAGTATATCTGAAATTATTTAAAAAGTACAAATTTTTCGTTGTGGCTATCCAAACTTTAACGAGCAAGTTGTAATACATTTCCTGGCTCCACGCTACCTGCTGCTTCCTTGCAATATTATGGTGAGTTGAATTTAAATACCATTTATTAGTACTTCATTAATTGCGCGTTCATTGTTAAACTGAATTTAACGCACTTCAGCACCGTATTATTATTTTTAAAGTGAATTCGCACTGTTATTATATTTGTTACCATGTCGACAATTTTGCAAAAATATAAAAATAAATTTATAACTTTCAATTTTTTTTCCCTTTCAAATTTTTCTTATTTCTAATGTAAGACATGATATAATCATATTTAGAAATAGTAATTTATCTTATTAGAATCTTATTTTATCAATCAATTTAACAAATATATAGTTCCTGAAGTCAAACTGAAAAATAATAATGTTATATCAAACATTATTATTTTTCAGTTTGACTTCATGATTAAAAATAGTTGTAAATTAGTTGAGTTTATCATATTTTTATCATATCTATAATTTTCATTATTGAATGCTGAATGACAGTATCCACTTAAAATAAAATGAATTTATGTAAAAGTACTTAAATTAAGTGAGTATATTTAGATAACATTCAGAGATAAAAAGATATCTAATATATTTATATTTAGCTCTGACCTAATATTAATTAAATATTACAATGTTAAAATATACTTTCAAAAAGTATATATTGTAAGTATTTCTCAAAATCAAGTATAAGGTATCATTGTCACTTTTAAGTATCTATTTAATATTATCTATAATTTAATAGTAGAAACTAATCTTCTATCATAACTAAATCTGCCGACATTTGTTATGCTTCATCTCATCCATTGTTATATTCAAGGTTCTGATTAATTGTAGTTACATTGACAGATTTGTCCTTAAATCATTATAAAATAATATAAAAAAAAAGTACCTAATTGTACACATTTCTAATATTGGTTTCCTGTTATTTAATAATAAATAACTATTGGTGAGTTTCTTATAATTAATATATTTAAAAAAAATCACATTTATTTTTTTTAAATTAAATTTTAAATAATTTACAAATTTTAATATTGGTAGGTTTCCACTTCCTATTTTTTTTTAATAATAAATATTGGAAAAAACCACCCACTAATTGTACACATTACTTATATGAATTTCCTGTAACTTAAATCATTAAAAAACTAATGATTATAATACCGTATGAGAATTGTAATACATTAATTATAATTTACTCCATTAATTTACCCAATTAATATAGTTAAGTAAATAATAATAATATATATTTGGAATTGTCTATCCATATGTTAGCCATGTGCTATAAATTTATTAAAAATAACATGATAGGTTAGTTGGCAACAGGAACAAACATCCAGAAGTTATAGATTGAAGTCTTGTTAGAATTAATTTTATAATCTATATTAATTTTAATATTAATAATAAACATAAACAATTTTTTTTTGATAATTTCTAACTCATAAGTATTATTGATAACATTTTTTTTTTCACTTTTTAATGACTTCGAAACAGTTTTGAACATAATTATATTACTGTAGTTTTTGAGAATGTAAGTTACAGAATTTGATTCCCTTTATTCTAATCTAGTATGTAAGTTAATACAGATAGAAGGTCCCACTATGGACATGAGATTGTAGGAGGTAATCAAAAGTTAAGTATTTTATAATTTCTTTTTATAATACAAGAGGTAAACTTACCAACTGTTAATGTATAGGTCTATGGAGGTACTCTATGTAGCAGAGAACTTTCTACTTATTGAACATAAAATGAATTTAATATTCTAAAGATATTGTACAATGCAATACTCTTTATAGAAAAATAGAAATTCCTAAAAATTCTGGTATTTGAAAAATATAAGAGGTAGTTTTAGGACTGAATTAAGAGTGGGATTCTCAGTGGTTAAGATCAAATTTGTCATTGTATCCAAAAAAGTTAATATATTTTAAAATTGCATATTATTCTTGAATATTATTATATTGTTGTCGAAGTAAGTGTGTGTAGCCTTATTTCCAGTTCCCACAATTGAATTTGGTTCCATCTTACATACTTCATTATTAATTTTCTTTTGGAAAGTTATTGAAATGTGACAATATATATTATTATAATATTACTAGTCATAATAGACTTGCACACTTTGTAATTTATTATGATTACTATATGGTGTGAATGGTGGTATTTATGTGAAAGTAATAAATATCTAATATATCAAATTCTTGTGTCACATTATTGGTATTCAAAGTACTATAAAATAGCTTGACTGTTTTTTATGTAATTTTGTATGTATATTCAGTAGATCTGAGAATAGGAAGTAAATTATTTTTCACACACCCAAGTGAGAAGGATGGTCCAAGGCTTTTTTTAGACAACATTTTGTATATAAAGTTATATAAGTACTTTAATACTTTTATAAAGCAAAAAAATGTGTGCTGGGTAAGCTAGCATATATATAAATATATATTATTTAGTGCCTTCTTAAGAAATAGTTAATATTTGTAAATATATATGTTGTGAGAAAAATCAATTATTATTAAACACTTATGAAAGTTAAAAATGTTTCTCAAATTAATGATACAGTTTCAAAACTGATTTATTTATTATTATCAATAATATTTTTATAGATATTATTTTCATAATTATTACTAAGATACATGAATAAATAACAAATAAATAAATATAACATTTTAAAGTTATAACATTTTTATTTATAAATGATCAATAAAAATGTTAGAACTTTAACACGTTAATAAGGAAAGACAAAGTTATTTTACGAAAAAAATAAAAAATGTGATTAAAACTGGAAATAAAGCATCAATTTTACGATCAAAGTTTCCTGCACTAGTGATTCAGATATTACTTAGAAATGACCTACACATGATCTTTACTTCCTCAACAGAGAACAATGACTCATGATAATTTGGGTAATATTGTTATTAAATATTTACGTTACTTATTTATAAATAAACATTACGATAATCGTGAGAGCAAGTTTGATTCTCTGGCCTTCTCACACATTCACACACACGCACACACAAAAACACACACACAAACATCACACATTATTGAGGTATATTATGTGAATCCGGTTATATCTCTTAACATATGTATCGATGTATTTTTAAATGTAATATCTGATTTACGAACTAGTTGATGTAATGTTAGGTGAAGAGCGAGGTCGCTGGAGGCTTTGCTCTCATTCCTCGTTTTTTTGCGTGTAGCTATTTTTGGTATTAATTCTCTCTCGTGAAGGTGACAGACATTTTTAAATATTGAGCGGTTGGTATGTAAAGCAATTTAGTTTATTTTTATATTATTTGTGAAGTTAAACAATTTTATTTGTAATTAAAATTGTCACGCTTGAATTTGTAGACGTTTGTATATATTTTTTAATTAGAATTAATAAAAATAAAGGGTTGATTTTATTATTTTCTTTCAATAGTAATAAATATAAAAAAAGTAATTATAACAGTTATTAGATACTCAAATTATTATAATAACAAAGTGAGGTACGGAACCCTAAAAATTCTGTCAAATTGAATCCATATTTTGATGCTGTTTTTATCTATAGTTAACAAATATTTCAAATATGTATAACACTGCGGCCTTACCACCATATTAAAGTAATATTACAACAACCTTACTTTCCCTTTTTTATCTTACGTGGTTATTCATACATCGCATTAGTTACGTCGATCAAACTTCGAGGTTATTTGTTTTTTATATTTCAAAATGAAAATCTACAAAATATTAACATCGTATCAACTTTCGTTCGATAAACGCTATTATTTTGTTTTGTAGGGTTTATTATAATGAATACCATACTTACATACATTGTGATATCGTACTTCTAAATTATTTGTTATAAAATCGCATATTTCTAAATTAAAATCTAGTAAAGAGTACATCAAATCAACTTTCGTACAGTTCTTCAAAATAAATAATGGACATCGGCTAATTTCGTGATTCCGAAGATGACCGACACATCTAGTAGTATAATGATATAGAACTGTCTTACCAAATAGCTTTTACCATTCTCTTACGAGATAAAATGATATTTTGTATATTGCTTTTAAAACAGATAAGTTAATTTAAATCCATCAAATTTGTTTCAATTTGAACAATCAATAGATCAAGTAAGTACATCATTTTAAATTTTGGATAATATTTAACAATATATTATGACTAGAATTGTAGCAATAATAATATAATAATAAAAATGTCAATTATTAATGTATATAATTATATAACTTCATATTGAAAAGGGGATTAATTTATATATTATTATTCTACTAAACAAAAGCGATTGTCCTGGCTTTCAATACTAATACGAATATTGCCGATATTTTCCGAAGTTTTCCGACGCCCATTATTTCTTTTGTACTGAACGAGTAATTTTGAGTTACAGGGTGTATCCTGGTGAAGCTATCAAATTTGATTCAAATCGAAGTATAGTAAATACAGTGAATTGTACGGTTAACGTTTTAATTTTGCGTCACAGAGAGTGTATTCTGGTGAATATCGAATGTGACGCGCATTGAGAAGCGATAATGAGATTTTCACACTTCAAACATCTTTCAAAACAAGCTTGCCGCAATATCATTTCAGTAATCTTGTGAAATAAAATACAATTCTATTTTATACTAGGTTCCGCCCACAGATTCTTTCGCGGTATCAGTTATTTTGTATATTCTTAATATTAAAAAGTATTTCTATTATATTCTCAACCAAATTATTATTTATTAATTTATTTTGCCAAAAATTTTTGGAGTGTTTTCAATAATAATCCGTATTTTTCGGTTAATTTACATAATTTAATAAAACTTGTACGTTCGTACAGACAAACACGGCTACGGGATATCATTTTACAATATCTATAGAGAAAACGATACATTTTTAAATATATTTTTTTATAATAATAGTAGAGAGGTATTTTAATAGTTTTAAGTAATCGCGTCATTAAGGACTACCTGTAGGAACAGTTCTTCAAGATAAATAATGGGTATCGGGTAACTTCGTTTTTCCGAAGATGACCTACACATCTAAGCAGTATAATAATATAGAGTTGATTTTACAAAATAGACCTAACCATTATGTTTTCTACGCAATTTAACACACACACACACTGTACACTTCATACTGACAAGGATTTATTTTATTTTTATAACTCGCAATGTATAACCCCCACACAGCTCTATATAGTTCTACAAGACAGTCCTTTTTGCTTTCAATACTAATACGAATATTTCCGATGTTTTCCGAAGATTTCCAATGCCCATTATTTAACTTGAAGTACTGTATGTACATCTTTCACACATAAGGTTCCATATAAATGGATATATTAATAGGGATGTTTTATGACCTTAGACTCAGAAAACTATTTAATACAATTGATCATAGCTTAGAATAATTATATATACATATAATAAATAATAATACTTATATTTTCTTATTTTAAATAAGTATATATATTATTATTTAATTTTTTATTATGTATACATAAAATATTTTAATCATAATATATATATTTATTATTCTTTTTATATATTTTTAAATATTTATATATAGAAAAACATAATAATTAATTAGTACATTATTACATTTATATAAAAATAAGAGTTCGTGATAGCCACTTATAAACTTGTTATAATATTGAAACAAAACTTTTTAATGATAGTTTTAAGAGTACACGATAGACTTGTCGCTGAGTCTGACTCCAGCTGTGTAATAAAATGAGATACTAAGATGTTTTAAATATGGTTTCAATGGTAAAGTCTTGTTTCCCGTGTATGTAAACCCAACCTGTTTGTACTCACATTAAATATTGGAGCAGGTGTTCTTATATATTTACTGAGGTGTAACTATTTATAATAAGTCTATATCTATATATATCTACCAGGGATTGCGAACCTTTTTTGATGTCCGTGCCACAAAGTAAAAAAAAATAATTTTTTAATAGGTAACGTGACAATGAAATTTCATTCGAAATGTAAGCGTATTGAAACTATATATATATTTAACTATATTTTAAATTACATCTTTATATACTTCGAGAAAAAGGAATTTATAAAAAAATGTTTTTGTTTGTGCCATAAAAATTTTCCAACGTGCGACTACTGGCACGCGTGCCATTGGTTCGCTATCCCTGGTGTACACAGATATATAAATAAAAATGTTTCTAAATAGGTTGACTAAATATCAAAAATTACAGTAATTATAATAAAACTAACATTGGTTAGGATTTTAGTTTTGTTTCATTAAAAATAGTACTAGCTTCCGCCCGCGGTTTCGCTCATGTGATGTAAATTTAAAAATAAGTAAGTTCTTCCCCAATCTTTAAACTATCAAATCTAGGCTAAGCTAAGGTTAGCCGTGAAACATACTGTTATTTATATACTCAGATAATAAACGCACAGACACAGACAATTTCTTTTTATAGTTTCAAGTGAAGATTAGTATACATATTGAAATTATTGAAGAGTATTACTTAGTATAACGGAATCTCTTGTCGTAAGCCGCAGTAAAAAATAAAAACTGAAAGGATAAGAATAAATAAATAGATATTAGTTATAAATATAATAAATATTAGATTTTATTAGTATAATATATGGTTATATTTCTAGTTTTAGTAGTTCTGCGAACATATCACAATATACTCTTTTAAAAGGTATGTGTTCGTTTAGCCAAATGTAAATTTTACGAGGTAACTTAGTAGACGCTTCATAGCGCTCAGGCTATTCCAATCTTATCTTGATAGCTGAAACTATTTGTTCAAATTAGTTAATGTAGAAGATATAATCTACATTTAATACTAAAAGCCATAAATCTATTAATTTTGATAACAGTAAGTCGGAATGATTGCAGTGGGTCTGGTTCTTCGCAAATTGCTTATAAAATATTTTGACGTTTGTGAAATGATCACAAAAAAAACTACCCGGTTGAGTTTGTTGTGTGGTTCTTATCAGACCAGGGCGCTTTCGGAACCCTTGTAGTCTTAGCTTTAATGAAAGAAAGAATGAATGAATGAATGAATGAATGAATGAATAAATGAATGAATGAATGAATGAATGAATAAATAAATCTATCAATCAACCAATCAGTCAATCAATGAACAAACAAACCATTTAATAAATACTTTAAAATAAGCATTGTTAAAAACCATGCAATTGCATTGTATTTAAGGCTCACTATTTTTGATACAATATCTTTTATATAAAAGCAGATATGTTTTTATTTAAAAATTTTTAAGACAAACAATTGTATAGTATATTATTTGTTTGTAATTTCAACAGTTTAGGCAGCGCACGCCGAGATATCTCTTAAAGAGCAAGATATTTTGCGAGTTACTAATATTATATATAGAATATTCAATTCACACAAAATATTTATAAATTTTACCCGTTATATTTTGATGTATAAGCTATATTATTGCAAAGTTTCATCTAAATCCGTTGAGTAGATTTTACCTTGAGCAACGAACATACAAACTTTTGCATTTATATTAGTAGGATTAACCTGTTCTTTGTCATATTGTGAATCAGACTTCGACATAACTTTTATAAATTGCGGAATTCATTGGATCACATATCAGGTAATTGTTTTTTACATGCTCATACAAAAACGTAAGATGGAATACACGTAAGAACGTAAAAAAATAAAAACGTAAGAAGAATAATATAATAACGTAATAATATATAATCCTTACTTTAACCATAGTTAAAAGTCAATTGTCGTTTACTTTACAGTTTCGTCTTATTAGCATTCCCAAATATACTTATTTTACTACTATTAAATTTGACATTTTAATTTTTAGTTGTTTCCTTCATAACATCTAGGGAAAATGACTCGTCATGAGTGTTTTTCAGATTCAGTACAAAATTCCGTATCGATTGATATACAGAAATATTTTTTTTAATATATTTTTTTCCCCCTAATACTATAACTATATAGAAATAATTATTAATAATATTCTAAATTAGTCTCCTCATCTGTTTGTATTAACGGGATAAAATAAAAAAATATTGGACAGATTTTTGTGCGGTTCTTAACATAGTGTGATTCCTGAGAATTCATTATGTTTTTAGTTTAGCTAATTAATTTAAAGATCATGTTTACGGAAAACGAAGGTGAAGCTGGGAGAGGAAGCTAGTTACATAGATTTATAATTTACAATCTAAATCGTTGAATTGGATCGAGGTCGAGGCCTGTTCTTGAAAATTGAAACCGTGTTGTCAATGGTTCTGTTCATGTAATATGAAACTCAGACGATACTGGTCCCATCGCTATTAACAGACATGTAATGTTCCCCCCCACCCCCCCTATCGTATCTAAGGTTATAATTTTAAAGATAATATATATTCCGAAAGGAATAAATAGGTGTCTGTATACGTAGAAAACAATGATATTATAGTCAATACCTGGGTTATTCGCTATGACTAGACCGATACGTAACGCGTTACTAAAAATTCATGGAACGTTCATGGAATTCCTTATAAAAATATCAAATTTCTACACGTTTTTGAAAGTAATGTCTAATAAAAAACTGTCTAACAATTTACCGTGTGTCATAAAGAATACGATTTTACAATTCCATACCATAGTGCGTTTATAAATCGTCTTTGATTGGAGAATGCGTTGTGACGTCACTCGTTACTTGCAAGGAATCTCATATGTCATAGCGAATAAGGCGCTTCAGACGAGATCAACAACTTAGCATGGATCATACAAAATACTATTTTACAATTACACACCATAGTGCGTTTATAAATCGTGTTTAATTGGAGTGCCTTGTGACGTCACACTTTACTTGCAAGAAGGAATCTCATGTCATAGCGAATAAAACCTGAGACTGGATGTATCAAGTAAAGAATGAGGGATTTTTATTGTTACCCGCAGACTATTTCTGTTGAGTGGGTAATTTCATTATCTCGCTGATTGCTATGCGGCGCTCGTGGGCTCGCTGGGAGTGCAATAAACTACATTCACTCTATTGTGGGATCTTAAACCTTTTAGTGCCATACATATTTTACCAATATATGATAAAAACGCCAGTAAATAAGTGATTTTTTATAAATAATTTATATGAACAAGACATATATTCACAATTTCCATTACAATATACCAATATCATAATTTTTTCATCATTATGTTCAGAAGATTTTATACTACGATAACAAAAAACAAAGAAATTGAATACACTATATTTATTGAAAAGAAAACTAAAGAAACAGAGTGAACTGTGAAAAGGGAGCGCTATCGCGACGCTGGCATTTTTCACAACCAGAGAGAGAGCAGCGCGACAGCGCTTCTTGGTACTAAAAGGTTACGGTTCAAATTATTTTTTTCATTTTGTTTTTTGATAACTATTACGTGTTTTATTAGTATTTGATAAAAAGAATATAATACTAAACTAGCTGTTACTCGTGGTTTCACCCGCGTAGGAACGATTTTATTGCTTATTAATATAACTAAGAGTAGTAGCATAATAATATATATATAGCCTTGCTTATTAATCTGTCTATCATAAATAGAAAGAATGTTCCAAATCCGTATCAGTTTCGAAGATTAGTATATAAAACTAATTGTTACTCGCGGTTCCACTCGCGGACGAGCAATATTATTACTATTAATATAAGTTAAAGTATCATAATAATAAGCTACAACCTTCTTCATGAACTTGTCTATAATCAGAAAAGCATCAAACCTATCATGTAGTATTGAAGATTAATACGTTTATACAAACAAACTTTTTTATATTAATACATGTTACATCACGATACACTACATTAATTAGAAAACGTATAATCTGGGAGTTATAACACTTCTATAATATTTGAAATATACTTGAAATATACAATTGTATAACGCATTTTTATTACTTATCTATTATGAAACTAATATTATAAAACGTAAAAGTTTGTTCGTTTAAATATAAATATTTTTTTTTTTTTATAATATACAGGTTGATGAAGAAGGCTATAGTTTATCATTATTTTCAGTTATCGTAATAGTAAATAACATCGTTCACCCGCGAGTAGAGCCGCGTGTAACAGCTAGTTTCATATAAAGGTTGCGTGCAATCAATTCGCAATGTCTTACACAACAGTACATACCATCATTTTATATGTATTTGGTAATTTAGCAATCTAAACGAGTGTCTTACGTATAAAAGTTAAGATAAAAATGTTTGTTTATTGGAAAAGTAAATTTACATAAATCATGTTTAGTTTTAAAATAAATATATAATAATCCTGAAGGTCGCAGGTTCGAGTATTGTCTATTGAATTTATTTATATTCAACATATTAAGCTTTATAATGTCAATTAACTCATACAAAAGTAATTATAAAAGATATATTAAAGTTTTTATGTTGGTACCTGTTAAGCAACAGGAAGTACCAACCTGCAGGTAATATTGTCTGAGACGTCAAAGAGCAATGACCTCTAGCTATATATTTGACTATTTTTACAAGATTGATTGAAAACGAACAGACATTATAAATATAATAAGTTTTAGACTTGTATTACGAAATTTACTAATGTACTAGCTGTTTCACGCGGTTTTACCCGCGGACCGATTTTATTTACTATTAAAATAATTAAGAGTAGAGGAGTAGTGAAATGAAATTCCTCGTGAACCCGTCTATCATAATCAGAAAGAAATTTTAAATTCTTCATATTGTTTCGAAGATTAGCGCGTTTAATAAAAAAAAATCTGCATAAAAAAAAATATATATTTTTAAGAAGATTATAATTAGCCTAGATTAGATTAGATATAGGATGTACACTTTTTATGTTTATATTAATATGATTAAAATAAAATAAATTTATTATATTATATAAAACTAAAATACAATCAATTTAACTAATTTCAATTGTTGGTACGTCGTGATACCTGTACGTGTGTGTGTGTGTATGTGTGTGAGTGAGGCCGTTAGTTTGCGGAGGGCCTTGACCCGTCGGTTTGACCACCGGCTGGTGATAACTACCTATATTAGTGCAGCCTGCATGAAACTAGTGATTGCACCCGACTTTGAATGTATTTTATTAAATTTATTTATTAAATTGTTTAAGTAATTTAGAATCTACTATTTATATAAGATTGTTAATGACATTGTTTCTTAGTCACACGGATATAACATTCTGATTGAATAATTAATATTTAATAATATACATATGGAGAATAATAAAGTGTTTTATATATATATATTTAAAATTGGAGGTCGATTGGTCCAGTGGTTAATGATGGTTCTGCCTGCTGAGCCAAAGGTCGTATGTTCGACTCCCACACGGGACAGTTTAAGTGAGTTTGAGCGTTATTTGTGTTTTATTTCTGTCCGTGAAACACACATAAATATTATTAAATATATAAATAGTTGACTATGTTCGTATATTTCGTCTTTGAATTATTATAAAAAGTTGTTTGAATGGCAATGTACTCACTGCTCGTGCTTGATATTTACCTCAGGGTCTGAAGGTACGAAGCCTTAAGCAATAGTATAATTATTATAATAACATAATAGTTATATTTACGTAACATTTATAAATCAAGATTATATATATATAAATATAAAGGGATAGTTTGTTGGTTTAAACCTGTTAATTTTCGAAACTGATATGGATTTGAAAAATTCTATCTAATTATTATAGAGAGGTTCATAAAGAAGGCTATATATATATAAATATAAATATATATATATATATATATATATATATATATATTTTGTTACTACTCTTTATTATTTTAATAATAAATAAAAACGTTCGCGGGTGGAACCGCGAATAACAGATAGTTTTAAATAAATTAAAACCTGACTGTTCTGATCATTTTAATTTCGGAATAAAAACAAATTTTTAAAAGAATAGAAAACACAACGTGGAAACCCTTCAGACATAACAGTACAATGGAGACAAACAGACATATATATCTATAGATGTATCTCTCGTCTGGTTCATATCTCTCTACATCAGGGATGGCGAACCAATGGCACGCTTGCCACAACTGGCACGTTTGAAAGTTTTAATGGTATGCACAAAAACATTTTTTTTATAAGTTGACTTTTTTTTTAAATAGAAGAAATGAAAAATAAATTAGTAATCTACACTTAATTTTTAATTAATGATATAAATTTGTAATACTGAATACCTGTTTTGCTTTTTTTCTATATTACTTTTTGTAAAACAATGATTAATAAAATTTCTTTTTTAAGAAGATTTCCTTTATTTTTTAAATTAATTGTACTTATGTATAATGTCATCAAGCTAATATTTCGAATGCAATTTTATTGTGATACGTTACCTATTTAATAAAAAGTTGACTTTGTGGCACGGACTGAAAAAAGGTTCGCCGTCCCTGCTCTATAGATATAACCTTCAAGTAGCATAGCATTAGAAGTGAGTGAAGTACCCCAAAATAAGCATTGCGGCTCTTTCTCTCGTATGTATATATGTGTGTAAATATCTCTTAAACTACTTACCCGATTTTGATGATTCTAATTTACTCTGCGTACTTTAAAGATGGTTATAGTAACTAATATTTAGTAACACTTTTTTTAATTTATTAATTTTAATACGGACAAGGTACTTCTGTCATTTTACTTCAGATTTCGGGGATTATGTCAAAATATACTTGACCGATTTTGATATATATTGTAGTAATGATTTTAACATATACTGTCATATTGTCTATACTACTAACATATTTATAAAGATATGAAACTAGGTATTATCTGGCTTATATATGTATATTAAAAACTTCAGATATCTCTGAAATATTATAAATAATTAATTATTCCTTTGGTATTAAAAAAAGAGGTTGCACACATTTGTACAGTCAACAACAAAAATGGTTGAACTATATAAATTCAAAGCTCAAAGAAAAAGTATTAAATGTATGTTATTAAATTATTTTTTTTATTTTTTTGAATTATTATTATTGTTATTCATTTAATAATTTTGTTTTTATTATTATTATTATAATTATGAATGGCGTTTTATTGAGTAACCAACATGGTCTTCAAGAAATTATTGCTAAAAATATATGGATGACAATCTGAGATAAAGTTATATTATTATTATTATATTCAATTTAATAAAAATATATATTAAATTGAAAAATAAAAATATATATAAATATTTGTTTTATTATACAAATATTAAAATGTTTTTTTAATACAATACGATCTAATTAGGGTGAAAACAAAGAAAATAATTAATTTTCCATTAAAATAAAAAAAAAATTATGTTAACAATCCAATTTTTTTTAAATATCCGTAATATGAATTGTGTTAATTGAAATTGGCTTCTATATTATGAATACAAAGAAAAATTAACGTGAAAGAATTAATGTGTAGTTTTTCCCTTTTTTAGATAAGATCTCTCTTACTCTTACGTACTTTTGTTTGGTGTATGTATTTCCTTAAAAAAATAATTTGATTGTCACCGAAATAAAAAACTAAATATATTTAATAGATATTAAAAACTTTACAGTTTTCGATTTTAGACGTAACCAACTTCAAAGTCAGCTTTCATTACTTTTTTATTTTTTTTTTGGAAACTAACATCTCAAATAATCTAACTTTTTGAAATACAATCCTATCATCATCAGAAAGAATTTTTCAAATCCATCCAGTAGTTTAAAAAATTAGCACATTTAAACAAACTTTTCAACTTCATAATGTGATTATATATTAAATAAGAAAATAAATTTCGTATCTCAGTTATTATGAATATACAAAATATGAACAAAATAACGTATAAATTTCTCGGTACAGTCGCGATTTAAACTTACTATTTACAAACATAAAGAAATGTTATTTTTTATTCAAACATTTATATAATGATTAAATATTATTTTAATGAAATTAGTTCACAATTATCCTGCTTCGTGTCGCGACAACCACAGATTAAATTAACATTTTAATTTTGTTACAAAATGTTTTAACTATGTCTTCATAATCTATACTAATATTATAAATTCATTCAAAGTAAATAACTTATGAACTATATACACTTTAGAACACGCTTGCGTGATTCGGATTTGATATTTTACAAACGCCATCTGTTGGCATATAGCGAACAAGACAAATAAACTTATCTAAATTCACAAATATATAGAGGAAAAGTTTGTTTGTTTAACTTTTAATCTTTGAAACTTGATGACTAAAAAATATTTCTGTTTATTATACGCAGCTCTATATAGTAAATTAAATCATTTATACGCGGGTAAAACCACGAGTATCAAATATTAACTTATAAACATTTATATCAATAATAGAAATCAAATTAAAATGTTATGTTTGAACATTCTGTAAAACATTCCAAGACCTTAAGTATAACGGTAGTTCAAGTCTTGTCATGTCTAGTACAAGTTTTTTAAGAGTTCATTTCTATTTAACAGGAACAACGCCATCTAACGGAAGTAAAGTGACACTTATTTCATACAAACAAGTTTACGCTAACGTGATAGAGTAAGTTACAAAATTTGCAAGGCATTTGTTTTAGATGTAAGCATTATGTGAAAATGTTTGACAAACTTCTATGATGAATATCAGTAAGAAAATTTTGTGTTAGTGTTAGGAGATAGGTTGGTTCCAATGTTGGTAATAGTTCAGTACTTGGTTACCAAAGCCTTTGTAGACGTCTTTTCCCAAAAAAATGTAAATCGTAAAAATTTTAGTATACCGTTTTATAGATACAGTTTTATAGATGTCGTCTTACGAATATGAAAGTAAGGTTGTTGTAATATTACTTTGTTATGGTAAGGCCGTTGAGCAAAACGTAAAGCCTTAGTGCACAAGATGAAGCTTACATCCGGTTTGAAATCACCTTGGTAGTTTTATCAGATGTTTTATGAAGTCAATCATTATGACCATACAAACGTGACGTGACCATACAAACTGCTTATCCTTGAAGAATTCTGTTGATATTTACAAAACGATTTCCTAAATTCTATAAAATATAATTAGTTTAATTGATCACGTTTTTTTTGAGCCTTGATTATGTTTTCCGTGTCGCTAATGAGGCGATAACGACAATAATTAAATATATTAATATGATTAGCTTTTGAATGACATTTGTTAATAAAAATGTCAAAAGGAAGTATTTTGTAATATAAATTGATATAAGTACATTTTTAGTTAATACATATCCAATATTATGTCGTCAGATTAACAACTTAACCATCACTCGTTTTTTGTTATCATTGAGTTATAGAAGTGTTTTATATAAAAAGTAAAAAAAAAATATTCAAAGTGAATAAAATTTGACTAAAATGATGCTATCGTCTGCAAAAAATAATATTTCAATTAAGGTTTCTTAATGTTTGTATAAAACCTTGTAGCTTACCATGACCTCTTAAAAAACTGTTTAAAAACTGTTTTTAAACTCTTAAAACATTATAGTATAACAAAATGCTACCAAATTTACGCTTTTATAGGTAAAGTAAATATTTTTTTTGAGGAATATAACATTTTTGCATAAATAATGGAAAAAATATGGTACTTTAAGAAAATTTAAAGTAAGCAATCTTTTATATATTGGTTCAAGTTTGTTTATTCTTTTTTAAGCCGTAAAAAGTTCGTAAAGTTTTAAATAATTATAGGAATATAAATTAATCATTATAATATAAAAAAAATATAAATATTTCATTAATTTTAATGGATGCTATATTTCTTTCTTCTCTTGGTTTTCTTGTTTGAAATACTCAGTAACGTACCCAAAATTGTTGAAATTTTTTAACACATTTTAATTTTAACATGAATTTGCCAGTTCTCAGCAGTATTTTTTTATTGACACTATTATTTATTGAGTTTAAAAAATTCATTCACTGTAATAATTAATCCTTATATACTTAATACAACTCATCCTAAATATTGTCTAGTTTTGGAAATTCTATTTTAATTTTTGATGTAGCCAGTTTGATTATTATCGACCCTTTTAGTTAAAAAGATTTAACTTTTTTTAATTAATAACTATTTTTATTCATGGGGTATCTTTTTTTAAAGTTTTTTTTTTACTTCTATCTAACAAGAAATCATTTACTTTGAGTTGCTAATTCGTAAAGTGCGATACTTTAATTAGTAATGGAAATATATGAAAACAATATATTTGATGTACTATATTTTTTTTATATAATATATAGTAAAATTTTCTGAAACATTATTATTATTGGGCGGGTGGCAACGTTACTTAAAAATTTTTCTCTTAAAAATTCAATTTTTAGTAGTTTCATTTAATTTAAACAAAAAGAAATAATATTATTTTGATATTAGCGAAAGCTTTTTTTTACAATAACATTTACTTTGTATTTACAAAACTTGAGACTTTAGTCTATACAAAAGTAGTGCTATCACTACTCTTAAGGCGTGTTTAAATTAACTCAACATATACTTTTGAATTTTTCCGATTTAAAACAATATAATACACAGCGGAGCGTTAATAATCGCATACTTGATTTAATCTTATCCAATGTTACTTGCCGAACACTTCACATTGCCCTCTTAAACCTGAAGATCCTCACCATAAGTCATTGCTTGTCGAGTTAAATATAAGTATAATATCATCACGTAAATGTGTACCCCGACGTAGATATAATTTCCATAGAGGTAATCATGACGAAATAAACAAGTCACTTTCAGAAACTAACTGAAGTTTATTTTTTTTACTCTTTAACTTTGGATGAATGTCTTTCGACAGTTTATGGCTTATTATATAATTTATTTAATATTGACGTTCCACAAAAATAATAAATAAAATAGTTCAATCCCAGTTTGGCATACCAGACCATTAAAAAAGATAATAAACGAAAACAGGAAACACCATAAACGTTGTAAGTTATATAATAATCCTATAGATAAGCAAACTTTTAAACTTTTAAGATTGCGGCACATAATATGGAACGTAATTGTTATTATAAATATATAAGTTATTCATAGGAAAATATTAAAATAAATCCAAAATGCATCTGTTCATTCATTAAGTCGATATCATCTACGAGTGGCCTGCCCCAAACGATGTCTTATAAAGGGGTCTTAATATCAGATGAGCAACAGATTTGTAACTCATTCAATGAATACTTCCAGTCCGTTTTCGAGCCATGTGACTTGTACTCTTTGGATCCTAGCCAGATGGAGCCCTGCTTGGATGCTCCAGTAAGTTTATATTTATTAGAGGTTATTATAGCTAGTACTATAGAAAAATATTTAAAATCAGTAAATATTAACAAGGGAGCTGGATCCGATGTAATTCATCCAATATTTATTAAAAATTGCTTTTCCACTTTGAAATGCCCTCTATCATTTCTGTTTAAAAAGTCATTGACCGAAGGTAATTTTCCAGACATTTGGAAAATAGCTTTGATAACACCAATACCTAAAAGTCAAGCTACACAATGTGTTGAGAGTTATCGTCTTATATCGAAATTAAATATACTAGGCAAACTTTTAGAAAAAATAGTCGCAGAGCAAATTTTCTTGACTCTTAGAAACAGTTTAACACTCACCAACACGGTTTCTTCAGAGGACGTTCTGTCGATAATTTTTTCCTACTTAATACTGAAAATATTCTAAATGCAATGAATGATGGTTTTCAGGTAGATGTTATCTATACCGACTTTTCCAAGGCCTTCGATAAAATCTGACATAGTACCTTATTACTGAAGCTTTGGCAGCTCGGAATACATGTCAATCTTATCCGTTGGTTGAAATATTATATAGAAAATAGATGCCAAGCAGTGACTCTATGAGGTATTCCGTCAAGTTATGTAAATATCAGTTCTGAGAGTTCCGCAGGGTTCTCACCTAGGTCCCCTTCTTTTTGTATTGTTTATTAATGATATTACCAAAAAAATTTATGGATCTAATGTAATACTTTATGCTGATGATGCAAAGATTTACAGAATAATACGAAGCACAAGCAAATGTGAACTTCTTCAATACGATCTTTCAAATTTAGAAAAATTTTGTGCAGAAAATATTTTAATTTTAAACTCGGGAAAATGTAATGTTATAATCTATACCAGAAATAGTAACCCAATTAAATCAAATTACACAATAAACAGCAATAAATTAGTTAGAGTAAATCAAATTAGGGACCTCGGTGTAACATTGGATTGGAAGAAAGTTTTGATTCTTTTGTGCCTCACATAGACAACATATTAAAAAAAGCTTTTAAGCAACTTGGTTTCATTTTAGATGTAGCGAAACCCTTTAAAAGTTTACAGACATATAAATTACTTTATAATAGCTATGTTCGTAGCCACCTAGAATTTCTACAAGGTTCATGTAAACCGGATTGAAAGAGTGCAAAAAGCATTTTTAAAATCGTTGGAATATTGTTTTGGACATATCTTTACAGACTACGGTGAATCTTTGAAAACCATAAGATGTTACTTTTGAAACATCGTAGAGATCTTTTCGATGCTATCTTTTCATATAAAATAGTTAACTCCACTATGGACGCTCCTCTTTTATTACAAGATGTCAACTTTAGAGTTCCTCCAAGACGAGAAAGATATACTCGTGAGAAACATTTGTTCTCAATTAGACATGCAAGAACTTGTTATACAGATAATAGTTTCTTAAGAAGAGCGAGTAGACTATACAATAGTAGATTGCGAAATGTAGATATTTTTGGACAGTCTGAACAACAATTTAGAACTATGTTAAAATATGTATAGAGAATCAGTAGTAACAGGTGTTATTAATTATCACTTTATTTATGTTTACCTATTATTTATTTATTTTTTCAATTTTTTTTTTATAAGCCTGTAAATTTTCTCGTTCTCATTAATGTTGTATCCACAACCTAAGTAATTGATATTTTTATGGAACTGTAAGTTTATAATCTTTAAATTTTAAGTGGTAATTTGTTTTTTTGTTATGACTGTTTGTTCCTAAATAAATTTAAAAAAAAATTGATTTATAATTTTATTATACTTATATTATTATTATTAATTTTAATATATATTGATTGAATATTAAATTATAGAGACACATTTAAGTCTTTTTCTTAAAACTTAAGAAGTATATACCGATATGTAACAAATAAAATGTCGATCTTCAGAGGCGGGGGTGTCTGGTGTCCGAGGCCGGGTGAGGCGGCGATGGGCGCTCTCGGGACAGGCGGCGCGCTGCGGCGCTCGCACGCGGCCGCGCTCGCCGCGCTCGGGACGCTGCTGCTGCTGCTGTTGGCGAGCCACGCACCCGCGCCCGCGCCTAGAGCACTACCGCGCCCGCTGCGCCCCGCGCCCGCCGCCCCGCCCGCCGACCCGCCCGCGCCGCCCGAGCGATCGCCTCCCCCCGCCCCTCCCGCCCCGCCCGCGCCGAAAGCCCCGCCCGCCCGCTCCGCTCCCCCCGCGTCGTCCGCCTCCTCCGACGCGCCGCCCTCCCCGCCGCAACGCTCCAGTGCCGCCTCCACCAAGGCGAGCGCGCGCGCCACCAACGCCACGGCGGCGGCGGGCGCGCGCGTGCTGCTCGTGCGCGACGTGTACGAGGCGGGCCACGAGCGGCCGCACCCCGAGCTGTGCCCCGCGCTGGGCGCGCGCCTGCGCCTGCTGGTGCTGGTGACGTCGGCGCCCTCGCACGCGGCCGCGCGCGACGCCGTGCGCCTCACGTGGGGCCACTACGCTGCGCGGCGGGACGTGGCGCTCGCCTTCGTGCTGGGCGCGCCGCCGTCCGCGCTGCGGCCCGCGCTAGAGGCCGAGGACGCGCTGTACGGGGACTTAGTGGTGGGCCGCTCCGTGGACTCGTACTCCAACCTAACGCTGAAGACGCTGTCGATGCTGGAGTGGGCGGACACGTACTGCCCGCGCGCGCCCCGCCTGCTCAAGACGGACGACGACATGTTCATCAACGTGCCCCGCCTGCTGCGCTTCGCGGCGGCGCGCGAGAACGCCACGCGCACCATCTGGGGCAAGGTGGTGCGCAAGTCGCCGCCGAAGCGCACCACCAAGTCCAAATACTACGTGTCGCCGCTGCAGTTCCCGGGGCGCGTGTTCCCGGACTTCGCGACGGGCCCCGCCTACCTGCTGACGGCGGACGCCGTGCGCGCGCTGCTGCGGGCGGCCCCCGGCGAGCGCTACCTGCGGCTGGAGGACGTGTTCGTGACGGGCGTGCTGGCCGCCAAGCTGGGCCTGGCTCGCAGCCACGCGCCCGAGTTCTACAACAAGAAGGTGGCGCCCCACCCCTGCGCCGTGCAGCGCGGCATCGCCATACACATGGTGCAGTACCACGAGCAGTTCGACCTGTGGCGCAAGCTGCTGGACGGCAAGACCAAGTGCTCCAGCTAGCGCGGGAGGGCGGGCCGCCCGCTCGATATTATTTTTGTACTCTACTATTGCAGAGTATATATTTTTTATATTGATTACTTTACTTTTGTTTTTATACCTTACAGTTTTATTTTTTTTATTGAAACTACGATACCGTAATCGACTGCGATACAAAGGAATGCCATAGAGATGTATTATTTTATTATGGATTATTAGAAATCGCTTAGAATAAGTCTCAGTGCACACGTGACCTTCGTATAATTGTAATAGCAAAATTAGCCTCAGGCGTGTGTGCGAATGTAAGTGTAGTAGGCCTCGTACCGCGTTGCGGTGCGACAGTAGCGCGCGCTCGCTCCCTCACTGAGCGAAGATGGGACTATTCCACAATAGCTCTGTCTCGCTCGCTCAATTGTGACAGGAGCGTGCGACTCCCGGCCTTGCTCCGAGCGCGACGTAGCGACACACTACACACGGGTGTAGACAATACTCTATAATATATAATATAACGAGCGCGCTAGTTGTGTAGAGAACGAGCTACTTGTGTAGAAATCGCGATACTGTTGTAGATAGTGCGCCACATGTATAGAGAGAGAGAGCCCGCTACTTGTGCTACTCTACTCTTCTAAAAAATGCGTTTCTTATATAGAGAGGGCGCTACTTGTATTGAGAGCGCGATACTTTCGTAGAGAGCGCGTCTCTTGTAATAAGAGCGCGCTATTTTTTAAAATGCTCACTACTTATGTACAAAGAGCGCTACGTGTGTAGAGAGTGTGTTAGTAGAGTGTATAGACGAGCGCTCAGAGTGACGTCGCAGCTTTTAATAGAAGCCTCGCGACACGAGCTGCTCACTCGGTGACAGTGGACCTCGAGTCAGTGTTGCGACACTCGTATATTAAATCAATATTGATATTGAAAGTAGAATTATTTAATGACGTATTAAATGTAACGAATTGTACACATATAATGATTTGGTTCAGATGTTCGAGTTGTAAATATTCTGCATAAAATATACTCATATGTACAAAGTAATTGTTGTTTTTTTTCAATATATATATTTTGTTTATATTATAATACAAGAAAATTTTATATCATATTGAATTTATTTTATATTGAATTTAATAAAAAGAAAGTACAATTTCAGAAAAACTAGACTTGAAAGAGTTGAATGTAGAGTAATAGGAGTATTACGGCTCATATTTTTTACTAATTGAGTAAGCTCAAAAATTTTTAAAAACTATTACATTATATTTATTACAGATAATATATATAGTTTCACATGATATTCAGTATATATGTTTTTACTTTTAATAAAAAATATCATTAAGGGGCTTATTGTAACTAAAATAAGACAAATAAAAAACTATACGCAAACCATAGCAACAAGAATTCTAGACGCTAGATGGCGTTATTAATAAATCTATATATTTATAGAATCAAAAGAATTCAATTATTCTTCAATAAATGGGACTTTAGAACACGGTTATCAGATATTTCATAACTGAAATAGGTCATTTGGAAATGTATTAATTTTGTTTTGGCAATTCGTCGCTAGATGGAGTCGACCAAAGTAATTTTCTATTTCCAGTTTTAAATTACACGACAGATGAGTTTACATAGTAATTATTTTTATCGCTACAACACAAATGGAATTTCACACAAGTTTTGCCGACCGTTGCTTGGTCAGTACCGCAATTTAGATTTATCTTAAAAAAGGTTGTCAAAATATTCGCTCGCAACTGATTCTCGTTTCTTTTATAGTTATATATATTCTCAGTACTGCCAATTTACTAAAATGTTAAACAAACATTAAATGTTGTTTATTAAACAAACGCCTAGAGTAATTTAAAGAGCATTATAATTTTTTAATATATTTTGCTCATAAACATCTCAATTTTATAATTGTTATCCTCAAAGTGTGAATAATCAAATGATCTTACTTCAGTCGAATATTTACCGGTATTAATCGGGATTTTTATTTAGCGAAAAATCAAATTAATAGAAATAGAAAAGTATGAAAAATATAAATATTTTTGTTTTATTAATCTAAATTCTAAAAAAATGCAATTCTTTTTAGCTACTATTAAATTTGAATCCAAATAGTTGAGCGATCTAGAGAAGAAAAATAAATAGAGACGAGCCATTTAGCTGACTTCAATACTATAAAATCAACATCAAAAAGTCATTTAGAGAAGAATGACGAATACAGAGATATATATTTATACGTATAGTTTTAATGATTAAGTTATTTAGTCGAAAACGTACTCTACCTTAATCGATAATACGTAGAGTCAATGATTTTCGCACTCGTATAACTCACATATCGTTTATTTTGTTATTCAACTCAAAACAAATTGTAATATGTATAAAGCAAAAATAATAATAATAATAATGTTGTCTGTATGAATGTTTTCTTGTGAATTAGGACTAAGTATTTGAGTCTGAAAATAAATTTACAATTAGGGTTCTTTGCTGTTGCTTATTGAATACCTCTTACACAGGCTTATAATCCTGAGAGGATAAAAAAGTTAGCGCAGTAACGTATAGCCTTTTCACACACCGACATATATATATATCTATATACGGATATATATATATATATCCGTATTTGAGTTCATCTTTAATTTTGTGGTAATATGTAATGGTTACTTTCGGTATGTGCAAAAAAGACCTTTATTAAAATTATTGTTCTGGTGAATAAAATATTCAGTTTTTAGTATTGTAGTTTTTATAACAAAGGATTTTATATAAGTACGTTGAAAACATTATACTTCAAACGTAACTAGGTCACATCTGATACATTAAAGTCATCCAACAATGTTGTGATCATTCATTATTATTGAATGATATATTACATTTATCATCAGTCATTATAAAGCTTAAAAATAATCATAAAATAATAATAATAATATGAATATAAAAGAAATAATTTATCAACATGACACTCGTACCTATGATCTATGGGATAGCTTGTCGATTGAGCCACCGCGTTTACTCGCCTCGATGATTCTGATGGTGATGAATCTAAGATTCTACACATAATCGTTTTTGGTTTTCGAAAGAATTCTAATTTTTAATAATAAGCTTCTTTCAAGCTAATATTTCTAACTAGGTATTATAGAAATGAGTTTTGTAGTTTTGTATTCCAATTCCTCGAACTGACTCGAGATAAGCTAAATCTCGCCATTAAAAAAACGCTAAAACATAAACATGATCTTTCTTCAACGTCATATAAAAAAAAGATATAATAAAAAAACATATTAATAGAAATATTGTTGAAAGATAAGCCGATTTTTTAAAAAAGTAAGATTGTGTTTTTATTATATACAAGATATCATAATAATATCTTTAAATTTGTGATAATTTATAAATAAGGAGACAATGCTACTAAACAAAAGTGCACATAATAAGGCGTAAATTTTATCACTATTTATTTATCTTTAGCACTACACTCTCTCTCTATAGCACTATAGCAGAATGTCATATATTCTAATAAATATGGTATTAGATGCTAACAGAACTTCGCATTTACTAATGGCAATCTTTCTGTCTTGTTAGATGTAACTATTTTCAAATCTTTTGAAATAAAACTGCTTTACATTTTTAAACTTATGTTTCGGTAACACATTTTTTGTTCAGATGACTGATTTTACCAAATAAAAACATTGCATTATTCTATCTATCTATCTATTTGTTTGTTTATATATGATATCGGCTTTTCTTTACACTTATGTCTTTGTTGGGATTGAAGTTTTACACTATAAACCGAGGCTGGTCAGAACTTTGTAAATTTTTGTGTGAAATAGATATTAAAATTTTATTTATTTTTCGTAAACGAAACTCATCCCAACCCTTTAATTTTATTTCAGTGTTCTTAATATGTAACACATAATATCTGCTTTCGAAACCTATATTTCTAAAACATAGACACATAGACAGATAGATACTCGTAGTGTCTATGTGTCTATGTGTCTATGTATCTATCTATCTATCTATCTATTTATATGATAAATAAACATACTAAACTTTCTTCAGGTTATAAGAAGAAAACAATAATATGTTTATTCATTAATGTGGCCATTACTTGCTGAAAATAGCTTACCCAATTTAGATTTTTTTTTCATTTAACAAAAAAAACAAATACTTCAGTTTAATTACATTGAAACAGACAAAGTTTAAGACATTTAGAAGTATTTTTAGGAGTAACAATGAGATAGCTGTTACGTGATATTAAAACAGCGGAGATTTTAATAAAAATAAATGAAATATACGATATGTGTAATAACAACACATTTCAAATACATACAATGCTATACAATAAAAAATCATATTAAAACGACTTCTACGATAGTTTGGGGAAGGATAGACCTTTTGAGGAAATTATTTTTAATATTTTTCAGAATTTTAACATGAAAATTTATACGCTCTATCGTAATCTGCTGACGTGGTTAGAAAAGTACAAAGTGGTGACAGGTTGGATTAATCCAAAGTATATATATATTCTTTATTGTACACCAATAACAGTATAAATTTACAAAAAAAAAAACAGAGCAATAAAAAAACACAGTACAATGGGCGGCCTTATCGCCTTAGGCGATTTCTTCCAGGCAACCATAAGAAAGGAAATAATTCTTTTGAAGGCAGGTGGTGCAAAGTTATAAATAAGCAATAGACATACATGCAAATAATTACACCCTAATACGTATAAATATACATATATACACGTAAAACATCAGTTATTAAAAAAAATGGTCCGTTACAAAAATATGACATTTTCAGATACGTCATAAATTTCTAAATTTATCTTAAGTCTAAAATTTATCTCAATCTAAGATTATGGCGTCCCCTAAGAAATGTATTTAAATTGTACTTCTTTATATCATGTTCTATGTCTTCTATTTTCTTTATGTATCTTCTATCTTCATAATATGAATGAAATTAGAATCTAAATATTTTTCAATAAATTATAAAATATATATTTTTTTTAAATAATCCAGAAATTTCACATCTGTGGGTGGTCCCACGCGTTTCCTTATTTACATCGACTTGAGCCTGTGCAATTACCTATTTATCAAAACTATAGGTCAATCAAAATAATTATCAGAGTATATGTCTTTATTCTGTAATCATCTTTAAACAAATTGTAAACAAGTGATATCTTTAAACAAGTGATATCTTTGTCATTTCTGTTTTCAATAAGCGTCGCTGTTTTTCATTTAAATATCATTCCGGTTTAAACTTTATTAGTGATCGCTTAAAGCAAAATGTCTTTGCCAATAAAATTCGAGGAAATGTTCAAAATTTCAACATTTGCACTCCGATTGAATGGTTCTCATCCATTTTATAGAACCCGAACAAAATTATGGTTGTTCAAAAATTATTTCTTTCGAAGTTTAGTATTAACATGCTGTGTTTTACTTATTAACTCTATAATATCTCACGACATAAGATCTAGAAACTATACCGAAGCAATAAAAAATGGTATTATGGCAATCGTAGCTATAACTATATCCTTTAAACACACGATTCTTTTACATCACCACGAATCTATGAAACATCTTATAGATGAATTAAACGAGGATTACAAAGTTGCTGAAGATATCGAGGAAGACGAGAAAGAAATAGTTTTAAAATATTCAAAGAGGGGAGTCAAAGTATGTTTGTTCTGGCTCGCGTCCGCCTCTCTAACTTGTTTCATGTTCCCTGTGAAAGCTGCTATTGAGATGGTGACATTATACATAAAGGGAGAATTCGAATTAGTTCCTATGTTTGACTTCACATATCCAAATATCATTGATCAGTACAAAAATTATCAATTAGTTTACATAATGTTGTTTGTTGTATGTATTTTGTTTGATATATATTCATGGTCTATATACGTTGGATTTGATCCACTCGTCCCTATATTTATGCTTCATAATTGCGGGCAACTGGACTTACTAAGTAAGAGAATGATGAAGATATTTTCGAATAACTCTTCTCTTCAAGACATAAATGATGAGCTTAAGAGCATTAATATAAAACTAATGAATATATACAGGTTAGTATTAAAATTTACTGTTTGAAATTTTGGATAATTATTGGATATAATTTAAAAGAAATCATGACATAAAGATTGGTTTTCATTTACCCTTGAATTTATATAGTTTATAGTTTCTTTTTATACGTATTTTTTCAGATAGATCAAATAATAATATAGCATTTACAAAAACTTATAAATATGTTCTTATTTCTTGTATGCATATATTGTTTCAAATACCTTTTTTTTTATACTACATTGCAGATTCGTTGAAACTATACAGAAAATATTTATAATACTCTATGAATTTAATATGAAAACGACTACGTTTCTCCTACCCTTTTCCGTTTTTCAAATCACACAGGTAAAAAAAAATATTAATTTGTTTGCATTGGTCTAAACTTTTCACAATTTTTTTTTATACTATATGATTTTTTTTTCATTTTCAGTCCCTACGTGAAAAGGAAGTCAACATTGAGTTTATTTTATTCTTTACTAGTACTATTTTACACTTTTATATACCGTGCTATTACAGTGATCTTTTGATAGAGAAGGTAGGTGAAAAAAAAGCTTTTATCAGTTAAGTGGCTTAAAAATTCATCTATAAGCAAAAGTAACACTTTTTATTATTGTTATTTACAAGCACAAATAACTAACCTTACATCTATTCTTTGATTTTGCATTTTTTTTTTAAATGAGTAGTGGCCGTGTTAGCAAAGGTAGTGGGTTCGATTTTCGCACAAGACATTTGTTTATCTTGTATATTTGTTTGGATCTGGCATCTTCTTTGTGATCGTTAGTCCCTTGTTTGTAAAACCTCCCGTCACATAGACATTATATATCTTATGCGATGTTTTTTTTATAATTAAATTCATAACTATATTTTTTAGAGTGAATCTTTTCGACAAGCAATATATTCTTGTGGCTGGGAGAGACAACCGAATATAAAAATTCGTAAAACGATTCTGCTGATGCTGACCAGAACTTACGTATCCCTTGGCATTAAGACTGTATTCTATACAATTTGTTTGGACACGTTTGCTGAGGTAGTAATATATTTTATATGTTAAAGTTAATCTTACCACAGTGTAATTATTTAAATATAATATAGAACATTCTAATAATTAATTTATAGGTGCAATAAGCAGTTTAATATGTTAGCATTGATTTTATAATTAATATTTAAGCATTATGAGTCAAATTCCAAGAAATAACTTGTAGAAAAATAAATAAATTGAAGAAAACGAAATAACTTGAAGAACTTGGTTATTGCTTAAACTCAATGGTCCTCTATCATCAAATTGTAACAAATGTAAAAACAAGTTAACCGTTTTAAACTTGTTAAAATGTCAACATGGACAAGATTTGAACTTGCAAATTTGGAATACCGTCTATTTCTGTTATCTGATCTACTGTGGTAACTGCCTTGATGATGGTATCATTCCCTATCTAATCGTTATGTTTAATTTAGACGAAAGATATTTCCGTGTTAATATATCATCTTTAATTTCTTTTTTCATCTATCATTTAATTTATTTTCACCAGATGGCGCGTCAGTCGTATGGGATATACAATATTATGAATGCTGCCTGGGGTTGATGTATTTATATAAGACAATCACACACTCATTGATTATTAAATAATAAAATCAATTAATATGTAGTGTATAATACTACCTTATTATTTTTTAATAATTGGTCGTTTTGCTTTATTGTTGTTTTGTTGTTAATCTTGAAACCATTTTACTATAACTGTATTATTTATTTTGAAATAAATTGCAGTACAAGCTTAATAATATCTTCATTTTGTAAATGTTATGTGATGTCTGGAGTTGATGTAAATGAATGATTCCCATAATGTTTGTCGGGGTACATTTTTTGCAGTCTCGTTTTGCAATTAATAAATAAAAAAATATATTAAATTTATGATTTCAGTTTATAATAAAATTCTGTTTATAACTATAAATAGTCGATTTTTTTTTAATTTTTATGGAAGTAATCAAATTTAAGTAATTTGTAAAACTTTTACTGATGACTTTTCCAGACAGATCATCGCCTTTGGGTGACTCATCATTGTCTGGTAAAGTCTATATACGTTTACTATTCGCCCAATTTTATATATATATGCCTATGCGGTGGATGTTTCGATACATAGTATGATATGTAAGACATAGTACTTACATTAAAAAAAAGGGATAAGCAAAAATTTTATAAAAACGAAGTGTCTAATCTCATGACTCTTGGAATATATAAATTATGCAGTACAATATTGTCTATATTTTATCAGTAAATTCGGTATTGTTACAAGTAAAATGCTTTGATGATATATATAAGATATCCAGACTTATAAGATTTATTGGCTCTGCATGAGGACTTTAAAATCAGATTTTAAGATATTTTGAGGTTGGAAATCCCAACATGAATCAGAAATTCATTTAATGAAACGGAAGTGGAGAATGTGATATTATAAGATATACAAGAGGCACTCGAGCCCAGCACTAACGAAGAGCTGAAGGTAAAATTTAAAAGTGAGTATCAAACGTTTTGGATGCTGCTAGAAATACCTAATAAATATCCTTTTTTTTTTTTGTTCGTTGGAAAAATCCGTTACGGATACCCCGTCGGCCAAGAAGGTGATGGCCGGGGGGTTATGTGGGACTACCCGGCAGCATAGAGGACGCTGAAAATTTTAAGGCTACCCACTAAAAAACCAACGGTTGCCCTCATCGCCATAGTGGGACGTCACGGGATCGCGTTAACACTCACCGTGACGCCTAATAAATATCCTAAACTGAGGGGAATTATTAAAAAGTTTTTGATACGTTTGATTAGTTTCCTTCGTCTTGAACTGTCGAAAAAGTTAGTGTCGTTCCGTAAACTTCACAAAACGTAGATGCTTGTTGTTATTCATAAAATTAAGATTATTTTGTTATTTCCTTTATTACGTAAGTATAAGAAGAATAAGAAAAAACTAAGTATGTATGAATCTAGAATACATATTTTTTTAATGTTGGTAAAAATAACTTTTGTTGTAGTCTCTTCTAAAGTTAATTATTTATATTGTAAATTCGAGGAAAATAACCTTTCAAACAAATGAAAAGGAAACTAATAATATTACAACTGATCTAATAGATTTGTAAGTAGTTGTATACCGTTCTGCTCGAGTAAGAACCAGCCATGGAAGAAATTAGGTACCTGCGAAGAAGCGTCAAGTGTACGCGTGCAAGCTCGGTCATGTCACGCGTGTCCAGCACGAGTAATGTCACTGCTCATTGCTGCCACATACTAGAGCACTGAGCAGTACTCCATTAACCTCCTCCTGAAATAAGTATAACGGGGAACGGATCACTGAGCAGCCAGAATATAAGTTATTATATTAATTTACGATCTAAATTTTAAAGATGAATATGAGAAATCGAATTAAAATTAGCACAGACATCTTTAATTAATTCATTTTTAATGTAAACATTTACAAATTTAATAAAGTCTGTTACAATCCTTCAGATCATCATATTTTAAGTGAATTTGCATTACAAGTAAATATAGATATATGTATATGCTTTTGTATTATTATTATTGAGACTTACCATCGCACCAAGACGAGTAGCGAGAAGGGGCTGAATGGGGTAAGAATCAAGTTCCTGGCATGTCTCGGAGTCACCCGTCGTTGTATTTACTTTAACTAAATAAAAACAAAACTCAGTTTCAATTAAAGTCGTAATATCTTAAAATATATTTGTATTTATAAAATAGTAATTATCTTAATTTTTTTAAATTTTCAATATGGCCACTTTACAAATATTTCAAGATGTCACTTTAGAAATATTTCAATTCTCTATTAAAATTTAACTCACACATCCTGCACCTATTTTGTCAATATCTGGCTCAATACCGTAGAAGTATATTGTCGATTTGAAAAGTAATAAAAAGCATTTATTAGCGATTATCTACATATGTTTTTTTTAAACTCGGTTACTTTGTCTAATTAGTATCAGTTTTTTGGTCCTTGTATAATTATGAGTATAATGTGGCTTGCGATGGGAGGGTGCTCTACGTTGCTGGGGGCACCCTCATTCGGGGGGTCTCGCCGGGGCGTCACGGTGTGTGCTAACGCGATCCCGTGACGTCCCATTACGGCGAAGAGGGCAACCGTTGGTTTTTTAGTGGGTAGCCTTAAAAATGGCAGCATCCTCTATGCTGCCGGGTAGTCCCACATAACCCCCCGGCCGTCACCCCCCTGGGCCTACGGGGTACCCGTAACGGGTTTTTCCAACAGAAAAAAAAAAAAAAAAATTATGAGTATAATGTAAAAAGCCATTTCACCGTTTATAAGAATCGTAGTTGATCCTTGAATTTGCTTGTCTGGGGCCTCTGTTGGAAGTGCAATACCCTTGATACCACTGATTGTAGTCAGGATTGTTCAGGTTCAAATAGTGTCTTCGTCTGTACAACTATTGGCCTTCCAGCCAACCAGCCAATGTTTTAAAATGCATTGAAACTATTTTAATAATGCAGTTAATAAAATGTAAGACGAACAGATAAGCAGTAGTTCAACTACGGTGCATTGTGAAAATACTATTAGTGCGCTATTTGTTATATATAGTCATATACTTTCTATGTCACATTTTTCGAACTCAAATAGTGCTATAGTGTAAATATGATAGTGTATATTGTAATATCGTGTTTTGTCTCTATTGTATTATAAGATCATACATATATTTTTAGGCGATTTCTTCAAACGTGGATGTTGAAAATTCTGGAATGTTAATATTAACAAAGTTATATTAAAAGTTTATTTATTATTTGTATAACTTAAACATATTCAAAGTGTGAATTTAGTCACATCAATTACTAATAAGTTAAATTATAAAGACTAAACAATGATTTATAAAGAAATTATAATCAAGCTCTGAGTTCAATTAACTTCTGTACTAATTTGATGACTTCATTTTTAATAATACTTTTAGATAATAAGGGTATTGTACGATATAATAACTGGTGACATGATAACCTGGTTTGCCGAAGGTTATAATCTGAGCGAGCCTGAGTTCGTTTCTCATACATATTCAAATGTAAGCTTATTGCCTTCCTCTTATGGCAGATACTCTTTTTAAACCTGTAACTCTATACATTTTCTTCATTTGGTTTTCGTCAAGTTCTTTTAAATTAAATTAAACATTAGACGATTACCTAAGAAGCTTAAATACTTGTTTATTAGATTCTAAGAAAAATAATTTAAAAAAAGAATGTTTTATATAATATTAATACTTAATTCTTCCTCCTAAAATGTTATATTTAACATTTATAATAACAATATCGCAAAAGGCCACGGGCTCCTAGCCAAAAGGAAGCCCCTGTTCAGAAAAGACCGCGAGTATACGTCAACTAAGGGTCCCTTCTGGTGAATTTGCCACGGGCCTCATTTAGTATAGTTACGCCACACTATAGTATAGTTACGACTGAAACACCTCCGGAGGAAGAATAGCATGATGGACTACTTCTGACCTAACATGTAGCTATTCCCTGGTAGGAAGAGGACCACGCCGTGGTGTCGTCAACGCTGGAGAAGAATGCTGCCACGCTGCATATTTTTGGTGAGTTTGGGAGGGGGCATGCTGCTCGTTGAACACTTCCTCGCTTGCACCTAAGTCCCTGCAGGTGTTTTAATTGTCTAGCCGACTATCTTTCTTGAATTTGAGTTGCAATCGACTTGCTGATATTAATATTTTCTTATCTATTATTTCGACTTGGAAGCGAAACTAGTGAATTTTATAAAACAGGACTTAAATTACATAATTTTTTACTTTATTATTTTTGGATTCTTTCTTTTATAAATATATTTTTATGGCCATATAAAGCTGAACCTGAAATAAAGATTATTATTATTATTATTATTAAAACTTACTTAAATGTAAAAAATATATAGCAATAATGTTATTGCTTAGAATTCTAAGGATTTCTTTTATCAATAAGTTCATTATTATATTGTTATCAATAAATAGTATGTGATTTACTATTTAAAAATGAAATTATTTAATAAAATCCTGTACTTACTTAAGTTCAACTGGAACCTTGAAATTATGACCATACAAATGAACGATTAATTATTATATAGGTATAATAATACACCAGAACAATGAAATATCATGTCTCTTAAAAAAAAAAAAAAAATATTCTGTTTTAATTTTATAAAGTAACTTGTAAAGTCCTGGAAAAAGTGAATATTTTTAAAATTCCTTAAAAAATAAATTTAATTAATTAAATATTCCTTTTTTAAAGGAAAATATTATACCCTTGCAATTAATTACGAAATTTATAATCTCTTAACAATTATAATATAATCCTAATAAATATTAATAAATATTTATTATTTTTTTGGTCATTTAGTTTTCATATTGTTTGTTACTACTTCTTCATACATTTTATTAAAATGTTTCATGTACCATATATCCCAGTACATATAATTATATTGAAATGGTTTTACTATCAGGACACATTATATTTACAACGTATATATTTACATATATTTTAATTATCTATAATACTAAAGTACCAAGAACACAGTAAATAAAAGCACTCCACACTTCAGCTCCGTGAAGTACATTCAAATTATTGTAGTGCAAGAGTCAAAACGGTTCACTTTTCTTTTATTATTTTATAAATTAAACAATAAGTATTAGTTATCTTATATGTTAAGAAGACATATAATAAAAATCTTTATTGTGCTGTTAATAATTTTTATTTGGTAAGTTTTTATAATTTTACTTTTATACATGTAAATTATTTAAGAACTTATTTTTAATATTTCATTAATAAGTTAAGTAATATAAATATATGTTTAACAAAGAAAAAAAAATATTTTATATGGTTATAAATACAGGCTTTTATTATTTGTACAACAAAATTTATTTGCATAACAAATTATTTGTATAACAAAATCAATCAATATATATGAAAGGGAATGGTGTTAGAAGAGAAGAAAGAAGAGTTTCAGAAAATAAGGATGGTGTACTTAAAAAATTATATTTTTTAAAAGCTGAGATGACGTATGACAGGAGTGTAGAAGAAATAAAAATATTGCCATGATTGGAATAGACATAAAATAATTTAATTATAACATAGGTTAAGGACATAAATTATTATTTTAAGATTAAAGTGTCTTTGGAGTGCAGATGTTAAAATTGAACATTTCCTCTAATTTTATTGGCATGAACATTTTTCTGTAAGCGATTATTAATAATGTATTAACTAAAATAAAATTCAAATGAAAAGGTTGGATGTTTTTTGTAATGTTTGTTGTTATATATAATTATTAAAATATACATACGTTAATTTTATCGGAATTTGTCCGATTAGTTCCTAACCAGCACTATCAGTACACATCGTGTTTTTTCTATGCTCTGTGTTGTTATAATAAGGATCCCAAATGGGTTTCAAATTAAGAAAATTCCATTAAAGTGAGTACAGCCGGATAATTATATCTAATAATAATTATAGATCATGAAATTCTTAATAAAAAACCTAACTAGGTACGTTCATAAATGTAAATCACAAATATAGAATATTTTTCAAAATATTAATTTAAAAACAAGACAGCAAAATTGTACTCTACTCTAGACATTACATTACATTTACAAAATGAAGATATTAATAGGCTTGTACTGCATTTTATTTCACAATAAAAAAAATTGTTATAGTAAAACTAGCTGGTGTGCCCCGTCCGTGATGTCGGGGCGTCTAGAAAATAATGTATTCATCGTTGATTAAGCAATATTTATTGAAGTAGTTTTTGGATGTTGGACGTTTTGCTCTAATATGCATAGCTTAACCCACTAAAATTTCGAAATTTTTTATATTTCTTAATAGTCATTCCTCTTTTTAAGTAGCTTTCTAATGACATATTGCACATGTCTCTACAACGCTTCCTAGAGTAACGGTACGCGACAGACAGGCAGAAACACAGACATGACAGGGAAATTATATATATATATATGGTTAATCTTGTAGATTAACAACAAAGCAACACAAATAACATTAAAAGAACAAAACGATCGATTATTGAAAACAATAACTTTGAATGATTTTACAATACATATTAATTGATTTTATTATTTAGTAATCATTACGGATTGATTGTGTTATATTAGTAGCTACATCAACCCCAGGCAGCATTCATAATATTGTATATCCCATACGCCTGACGCGCCATCTGGTGAAAATATAAGTAATAAGAAGTTATAGAATTATGCATAAGTAAATACAAATATAAGCGAAATTATAAAATATATACTTAATATCATAGTTTTGTTTCATCGCTTCATTCTCAATTTAATGACATCTGTTCAATCATATTGGTCGGTAATGGTAATTATTTAAAGATTTCGAAAAAGCCGCTTAGATATAGCTCAATCATAATTTTCAAGTGAAGCGCTTTTAGTATGTTAACTTTTTAATTTTTTATTATGTAAATCATAAAAGTGTCATCCTAGTTGGTCTTTGTCATAAGCAAATATTGTTGAGATTCATAATATTGTAACACTGTTGGATTACCAAAGAAAATAAATAAATAAATAAATAATTTATATAGAATGCTAAATTCATCAAGGCAAGAATCAAAGCTCAATCGCCAGAGCGACGAACATATAACGAGATAGCAGAGTGTAATAATTTACACAAGCTTAACATGGCTGACATGTTCAATACCAATTGACATTTGTTACAATTTCATGATAACTACCATTAGTCAAAATAATAACTTGAAAGTATGTTATTACCAAAACAATCCTCCTCCTCAGTCGAACACTCTTGACAGAGTGATCGTGGCTGTATTGATGGCGTGCGAGGTCGACGGCACGCATACATGTATTAAGTCTTCGTTTGCATGTTTCGGTTGAATAGACTTCTCTTCTATAGACTCTAGGTCTTTTGCCTTCAACATGACCCTGTACCACCAATCTTTCAATGGAGTTCTCCTTCCCGGTTATGTGACCAGTGACCAAAACAATAACCTACTTAAAAGTTATTCTTTTGACTTTGACTCAACGCTTTTAACGAAATCAATTATTAATGTAAACATAATAAACGTCTTATTGCAGCTATAAACAAATAACCTCGCGTGTAACAATTAAAAATGAACGTTCAATGTCACTTGTTTATAATTAAGTTAGTAGTAGTTCTTAGTAGTTGTAAGGAGGAAGTTATTGGGAAAATTGTACATTGTTTTTAAATAATTACTCTTAGGAGACTTTAACTTTAAAAAAATAGTAAGTTTAGAAAAAAAGTAAATGTGTCCAACCAAATCGAGTAGAAAGTAAAGAGTAAAGTTTTGATCAACATTAGCATAATTGTTTTTAAAATTCTTATATTGTTTTCTTTCTCCCAGCTATTTGAATATATGACTTGCGAAAAGATTCACTCTTAAAAATATATTGTTTTTATTTTATTAAGGAAAACTCCTGCATTAGAGAAATAGTCTTTGTGTTGTTGTCAGTTTTACAAAATAATCACATACATTAAGAATACACTAACTCAAAACGGTAATGTGTGGTTTACACAAACACCTGTCCCGTGTGAAAATCGAACTCACGACCTTTGATTCCATAAGTAGCTTTGATATCAGAGTCAATAAAAAAAATATGTTATAAATATTCTTTGAAGGATTTTTAACGAATCTGTTTTATAAAAGAAAATAAGAACATATTTATATATTAGAGACAATGCTTCATTACTAATTTATTTATCTAAAGAATGAGTTATAAGAAGCCATGATAACTAAAGGGTGTATTCTTTATGACAAGAAATATATTTATAAAATAATTTACACACAATAAAATCTTATTGTCCTCAAGAAATTATTGTAAATTAACACACAATTGCTACAGATACTTTACTGTACTCCCGGATATACAGAAATAAATGTAGTTATTGAAATGAGCACAAAGGGGCAAATTCGGCTGCCATATTGCTAAAGAACAAACTCGTCCAGGCTTTCAATTACCAAGGAAAGAAACAAGAAGAGATGTTATGTGGGTGTGTTAAAGCAATATTATAGAAACAGAAAGTTAACATGTATATGTGTAAAGCTTCTATTTCTATGATATTGCTTACATACATATACAACTATCTATATACATGAATATAAATAGTAGTATATGTACCGATAAATACCGATGACGTACGACGACGTACGTACACTGTAAGATTTACTAGTGAGTTTTTAGGCAAACTTAAAATGAGTCACACGACTGTGCGAGTTACATATTTAAAGGAAAGTCATTCAATGCAAATCATGGACCAAAATAAGTCCAAATAAAAAGTAAAATGAATGAGAAGAAAATTTAAGGATAAGGTTTTGTTTTTAACAAAAAGCACGATTATGATAGCTACTCAACAACTCAAATATTTTTTTAAAGTAGAAAAGAATGGAAGAATTTTACAGCAGAGAGTATATAAGGCTGAGCATATGTAATAATCCTGCGAAATAGAATCTGGAGTATTTCATGAAAGTTAGAAATACGTTTATATTAGAAAATGCTAAAGATCTTGAATACACTCAAGTTTATCAAAGTAATAAACTCTTAAATCAGGATAGACGACATCCGGACAATCAATAATATGAAACAGTAGAGATTGAGCGAAGACAATTTTAGATTAATCTCCTAAAACTTCCCACGGCAAACAAATTTCTACTCAGATTACTAATCTGTCTTCCAAGATAATGTTTGGTCTAGTATTATTTCAGGTTTTTGACGTGTCTTCAAATTTTTTTTTTTTAATTTTTGAGTCAATATTATTTTATACCTTTTTTTAATAAAACTGTAAAGAATGAAAAGTTAAAGAGATTGAAAAAAATAATACATAGATGGTGCGTTGTTCTCATAAAAATAAATGTTAGGGTTAAGTTGTGTTGCTGGGAAATTCTGTGACGTCCTTTTCCAGTGCAAATACTTGTAAAGTCCACACTTTAGCTTTCGACTTTCAAAAATAATAATATACAGTTTTTATTTTGAAATAAATTGTTTTGAATTTGTGTAAGAAAGTTTTTCAGAGTTAATTTCTAATTTTATTGAAATAAGTACGAGCTCTGCCTCTTCCTTTGTTCTAGTTCAACACAATAAAGAAAATTTACCACTTAAGGCGTCATTTATACAAACAAAAATTATTAGTTAACTTTTTACTGGCGTTAAATCAATACGCTACGCAAATAATATCGAAGGTACATCTAGTCTATATTAATATTATAAAGCGGAAAATATTCTTTGCTTAAACGATAATTTTTTTTCTGATTATGATAGCTAGGTTCATGAGGGAGTATATGAGGAAGGCTATAGTCTACGGTTGCGCTACTGTTCTTAGTTAAGCTAATAGTAAATAAAATCGATAATCCGCGGGTAGAACGATGGTCATAGCTAAAAAAAATATATAGTTTGCCTCTTTCTCGATATGTAAATTAACTGCTTTATCCTCGTTTAATTTATCTATAAGATGTTTCATAGATTGGAGTGTCTAAGAGATTACGATTGCCATTATTTTGTTTTTATTGCTTCGGTATATTTTTTAGATTCTATGTTATGGGCGAGAGATAAAGTTAACAGATAGAATTGTATATTTACGCCAAATACCGAAAAAAATATTTTTTGAACAGCCAAATTAATTAATTTGGTTCGTCTTCCGTAAAACGGATGAGCAGCAATTGGAGTGCAGATGTTCAAATTCTGAACATTTCCTCTAATGTTATTGACATGGACATTTTTCTGTAAGCGATTACTAATAATGTATTTACGAAAATAACATTGAAATGAAAAGGTTGGATGTTTGTTATAAATAGTAATAACAGAGGTCTGTAATTCGTTTAAAGTTAATTAAAAGTTGAAGAAATATGCTCTGATGATTATTTTGATTGACCTATAGTTTTGATAAATAGGTAAATATACAGGCTCTTGTATGTAATAAAAAAATTGCATGGGAGAATTGGCAGATGTGAAAGTTTTTGATTTGTTTGTATTTCACTGAATGATTTATGTTGTTTTTCTTTTATATAAATCTATGTTAAAAAATAAGAACGAACAAAAAAATGGTAGAGGATGTGAAATACAACAAAAAGTAGTTATACTATAGGTCATAATCTTTCTTTTAGATGACGCAATAATATTAAAGTATGATGAGATAAATTTTAGACTCATACTTAGTTCTTCACAATGTTAAGCTACAACATGAAAATAGACTTTAGAAAGAAAACATAATAACTCTATACGAAATATCCAACTTTGGTTTTTTGGATAGAACCTTGGTCTTCATTTTTTCCAGTCACGCATCTTTTGGTGCAGTCTATTTACCCCAAAAACAGATCATAACTTATAGTTCAACAGGGAAAGACTTCATTATTTATAAAGTCCGATCAGTCAATTAATTAATACAAATAGTTTTAATTATCAAATAATAATAAATATTCAGAGGTTTATTCCAAAAGACTTGAAGATAGATCGTCTAAGAAGATAAAAGGATTGATATAATATTGTAGTTCCGTTATGTAACCATCGCCAAAGCGCCATGTAACATATACTTCTTCTTATGTGAAGTTTTCTTTTGTTAGAATATCTAATTATTTATAACTTATGACAATTGTATATGTAATTGTATCATATGTAATATATCGTATAAACAAAGATTCTTACCTTTTTAAAAAATCGGCTCCTCTTTTACAATTTTTATTCATTTGTGATGATATTATATCCTTGTTTTGCATGACGTTCAAATAAAATAATTTTTATGTATTTGTATTTTTTCAAAAGCAAGATTTGGCTCCAATGTAATTACACACAAACTTTTAATGTGATATTATAAGATTAAATATGAACTTAAATCCGAAGAAGCTCAAACAGAATTTCTTTGACTTTGGAAAAAATCATTAAAAAAATTGTCTATATAAAGGAAAATAGACGGACAAATGGTTATGCAGACAATTGTATGCTACGTGTCGCTCTGCCTGTGTTAACATTTATACAACTCATGTAGCTTCTTATAAGTTAAAAATATTGGCTAGGATTTTCGAACTTTTATTAGGTTTTATGAACTTTTATAAGGTTTCTTTTGAAAAGTGAAGGCGATTATATAAAGAATTTTTGAGTCATCAGGGCGGATAGACGCGTTGACCCAATCACGAGAGCGTTGACATTTTATTCCAGACATCAGAAGTTCGATGTCCGTGTTAATAAACTATTATTCTATATTTATACAATCATTACTCTTTTGTTATTGTTTTTAATTGTTATCATGACTGATGACAATATTAATTACTGTCACTGGAAAAATTAATGATAACAACAATGGATGACTTTAATTTATCTGAGGTGATCTATAATCACTGATTCATTATTTTGTGTATTCAAAATTACCTTATAATATATTATAAGGTACTTTGAAAGACTAAGTTCTTATCGTATATAAAATATTTTTTAGAGAAAGTATAATATTGAATATTCACAAAATACCTACCACTGCCACTACTATTTATTAATTAATTTATTTATTTATTATATACATACACGTACATTTACAATACAATTTATCAATATTTTGTATAAGTCAAAAAGGATGGTTTGAACACTTAATTACCCTGGATATTTCACTAGGATACCCTGTGCTGAGACATCCAGTGAACTCTGATCGTGCTACTACTGCACCTGCATTTTTTTTTATTAGTCCTATTAAAATATAACACTAACTACCTTGGAGGTCTTTTAGCAGTACAAGTATCCATTGACATTTTCTAAGAATTAGGTCAAATACATTTTGAAAGGCTGTTAGAGTACTAATTATAATATATAGTTTTTAGGGGTCAAATATTTCCTAATGTATTAAACAGTGTAAAAGTATTACTTTTAAAACTGATTAGTTTCTTTGTGAATATAAATTTGTGGAAACATCTATCTAAACATATAATACAATTATTAAAACTGTTGTTAAGGCCTGACCGAACCTACGTAGGAAAAATGCATAATACCTGCATATTGTTGAATTAAAACAATAAATTCCTGCTAACGCATATCCAGGTGCGCTGCAGAAGCGCTGTGACATCCTGAACGTGATAATGTAATGGATTTACTGATATTCATGTCTATGCTTAAAGATAATCTGTATATGATAAGATGCAACACTCTGAATATAAACATTTGCAAATATGTAAAGGCAAGAAAATTGGTTTCATAATATAGTTTTAAGAGTGATCTTTGCTCTATTTCTAGATTGTTAAATTCTTATAGATAATAGGACATAAGCGAACTTTGTACTCTGTCTGTCTAACTTAATAGTCCAATTATAATACTCAAAAAGATGTTGCCAATTTAACTTTGTTGATTTTTTTTTTGTTGCAGAATAAATTTTTAAGTGTATCAGATATATTTTTCTAACATGTCAAGTATAGAGAAGTTGTATCCTTATGATATGAATATTTGGACAAGAAGTTGCGAACAGGAGATTAAAGAACCCATGACAGGAAAGATTACAGGTAGAAAAGATTGAAATTAAAAGATAAAAGATCGTATGCATTTCAATAGTGTTGTTATTTTTGTTTAAATAAACTGAAAAAAATTAGAACAAATCTCATCTTAACAGATGGAACAGCACGTGCTTGTGAAGAAGATTGCTACTTTGTTGAAAAATAGGTTATATTTGTTGATAATGGAAATCATTTGCCTTTTAACTATTATGTGACACATCTAAGTAATTTTTCAGAATTTTGATCTTCACGAAACTGATACGGAAACGAAAAAAAAATACATATTTTTGTTAAACTGTATGATAAAATAATTATCAATTAACATTCAAATGAAAATACTTATTATATTAAGAAGTAAATGTTATTGTTTCACTTTTTAATTTATTTATTATATTATATGCTATTTGTTTGTAGGTAGTATACCATCTTGGCTTAAAGGAACTCTCATAAGGAATGGCCCTGGCTGCAACAAACTCGGAGATTCTCAGTACGAACACGTTTTTGATGGACTGGCGTTGTTACACAGGTATTGTAATATAAATAAAATGTAAGTAAAATATATTTATAATTTTATGCAAATTTATTCAATTTATATTTTAGAGGTGAAAATGATATAAATGAGTAGTTTTCATCTAAATTGTTCACAGTGGTATATAATTTCTTATTCAGGTTCGCAATAAATAAGGGCAAGGTGACTTATCAGTGTAAGTTCGTTCACTCAGACACGTACAAAAGGAACACAACAGCTAAACGTATCGTCGTTACAGAATTTGGCACTGTGGCTGTGCCAGACCCTTGTCAGAGTATATTTGATCGGTAATAATAAATAAATCAACTTATAGTCACTTTGATAAATCACATATAAAATTATAACTTATGCTGTTGTTGTTAAAACACCAAACCTAGCGGATATTTGGAATGAGAAAGTTTAATAAAATTTTGACAAAAATTTTCAGTATATCATCGACATTCAGCTTAAATACTGAAAAAACAGATAATACAGCTGTGTCTGTTTATCCGTTTGGGGATCAAATTTATGCCATGACAGAACTACCCGTCATGTACAAGTATGTCAAATTTATATAATTTTTTTAAAGCTAAAGTATTAAAAAAATTAATAAAAAACTACTTCACAAAAAAACTTCTTAAATTTTTCTAAATTTTACACTTTATTATTGTTCATGGATAAGATTAATATGATATCAATGTATTTAAAATACATACAGACAAGAGAATTTATGTCGCAAATCTGAGAAAGCGTAGTCCTTCGCTAGTCACTTGTAATTATTGTGTACTAATACAGTGTCGTTATTTTTTATTTATTTTTAAATATGTTTTATATAGAATAGATCCAAAGTCTTTAGAAACTATAGGCAAAGAACAGATTGAGGACGCCTTGGTGGTGAGTCACACAGCTCACCCACACGTAATGCCCAATGGTGAGTGTTATATTTATTACCATGACAAATGCTGTATACTCGACAATTTAGAAAACCATACAACAATAGTAAGACTAACAACATTAAAATAGTAATTGTCCAACAATGTCCAAATTTTGTAAATCTTATAAGTATCATGACTGAGAAAAGGATAAAGTAAATTAAGTTTACTAAAATTTATTTACAGGGGATGTGTATAACGTAGGCCTAAGCAAATCAAATGGTCTCAAGCATGCTGTTGTCAAATTTACACACAATGACGAAGGTATTCCTGGTTATCGTTACAACTGAATTGATTTTAACGGATTATTACAAATTAATTGCTTTTTTGTTCTACTTTAAAATGAAAAAAAAGTAACGAATCAAGGCATGGCATTGAAAAAAACTGAACACTATTTTTGGGAAAATAGTAATGGAAAAATATGATACAATTTTTAATATAATAGCTGTATCAAAAATATGTAATATTAATATCACGACAGTTGTCCCCTTGGTAAAAGCTTGCTTTACAACAGCTTTATTACTGGTGAAAAAAAGTTGTACGGTAGTAGTTGTACCGTAGTGCCACTTTTGAAATCTAATTTGTGTATTATTTCAGGTGACATGTTTGATTCCGCTGAAGTTGTAGCTACTATAACACCGAGGTGGAAGTTAAACCCTTCATATATGCATTCTTTTGGTAAATAAGAGTAATTAAAAATTCAATAAGAGTTTTTAAACTTGCTGATTCCATATATGTAATTGGATTTTTTTTTAATTTTAGGTATAACAGACAATTATTTCATCATAATCGAGCAACCGTTAGTGATATCAATGCTGGCGATGGTGCGACGTCTTTTTATTAATTTACCTTTCGCGTCTGTTCTCACCAGCTACCCGGATGAAGAGGTTTTTTAACTAAAATTGTTTAATACTTTCGTAGCGTAATTTATCTTAATTTTAAATAGTTTTAAGAATGTAAGTGACAGTTTTATTAACGTCAAAATTTTGTCTACCCGTTTTATGTCGATTGAAGTATTTTTTGTGCGCACGTTAGAGTACTGTTGTTGTATTTGCGCTGTATGTTTGAGGCGGTCTGCCCCTCAGCTGTTCGTGGTTATATCCCAAGTCCCGTCTTGCCTTAGATATTTTTAGGAGTAGTCTGTTCATCTCTTGTGTATATTTGGGTACGTTTCATCTTTACGGAACCCCAGTAAGTTAACAAACTTCTGTGAAGAAGGCCATCATCTAAATGACCACTGGATCTAGCTAATTTCACGCTGCCACCAATCACCTTCGTCAATTTGCGCAGTTCAGCTGAGGTTTGTAATTTTATCGATCGATTTATTATTTGTTGGACTATTGTTGTTTTTATTATTTTATCTTTATTGTATCCTCCTTTCAAGAGAGCTCTGTGTGTGGTTATGGATTCTGTGAGAACTTTAATCTTATCAAATCAGTCATCGTATGGGAATCGTGTGAGAGTTATAGTGTGTTCGCAGTCTGAGTGGAATAAAACATTAGCTTGATCAGAACAAGCCTGTAGTCTGACTAACATTTGTCTCCGTCCATGGCTCGAGCAATCGTGACTTCTGAGACGTCTTTTTATCTAACAACGACATAGTCAAGCAAATGCCAACCTTCAACTTCAGGTGCGATCATTTTTTTTATATTTCGGTGATTGCTAGAACAAATTTTGCACAGAAAGTCCGCAATTGCAAGACATTGCTATTAATGTTACAAACACCTTGTCAACCCAAAACCTAGGCCATGCTTCATAATCTCGGAATCCAGAAAAGGTTGATCCGCAATCTTGTTCTACAACTCATTTTTCTTTTAATAAAAAAACATAAGTGGACATGCAAACACAGTTGCACGCTTTCCTCCATGTTCCACTAAAACCTGAAACCGCTACTAATTGATCTATTCCGTGTTTATTTCGAGTTTTCCTTCTCTGTGCGATAATACTAATTGTATCTGTGCACTGAAGCGACACCTTAGTCGTCTCTTACGACACCTCGGTAAGTGAGAGAAAGGTCTTATTCTAATCTGCGGGGAACCCGATAGTTGCTTCTAGATTATACATCTTAAGAAGTAGAGATAAGAGTTATAAGAGTTATAATTATATATTTGCTTGTTGTTTATTAAAACAATCCTAATTGTAAATTTGTTTACAGACTCAAATAGTCCTAATTCACAAGAAAACTGGCATACAGACAAGATATACAACTGACACAATATTCTTTATGCATATTATAAATTGTTTTGAATTGAACAATAAAGTAAACATCGACATGTGCAGTTATACAAGTGCGAAAATCATTGACACTATGTACATCAGTGCGATAAAGGTAGAGAAGGCTTTTAACTAAACATTTATTTAAAATATATGAGTACTTATAAATATATCATAATCCTTTCTTCAAAACGACTTATGATTTTGATCTTGCCTTCAATGTTTCGATAAAGACAGCTGAATGGTTTTTAACTAGTTGGCTCCCTTTTTTTTTTTAAATATTTTTTGTGAATATTGCTTACAAAGTATAATCCAATAATAATAATATAATAAGTTTTTAAGTCAATACTATTTCTGTTCTGTTCTATTCAATGCAATGATTATAAAATATATTTATAAAATAATGAATGTATTTATAGTATTGGATGAACTACGAAATTTTGTTTAAAATAAAATAGAAACGTATATATTTTTTATTTTTACTTATTTTTCCAAACAGAATATAAAAGAGTTAATAACAATTTAAATCAAAGACACTGCATTTTTCCCGTTTTCTGGAGGAACTGGTATCTTAAAAGATAATGATAATATTTTTTGATTTCCACAGTCAATGCAGAACAACCCAGACTACGGTCAGTGGTGTCAATGTTTGCCTAAGCGTATAGAACTTCCATTGGATGCACCAGATAGTAAAGTCGAAGCTAAACTTCTAGCTGACATAGGCTGCGAGACTCCGAGGATCAACTACGAAGCTTTTAACGGTAAACTTACTTTTTACGTTATACGCAGAATTATACAAAGTAGTCGATGGTTTTTTTTTTTAAACATTTACCCAATTGGAAATAAATGCTTTTTGGTACATTTCAGGTCGACCATATAGATACTTCTACGGTATTGGATCAGATATTGACAAAATAGGTGCAGGGTGTGTGAGTTCAACTTTAATATAGAATTGAAATATTATCTATAAGTTATTATAAATTGACCTTTTTGAAATTGAAAAGAATTGAGATAGTAACTATTTTATGAAGTTGAATATGTTTTAAGAAACTACGACAATACAAATAAAACTGAGTTTTGTTTTCAGTTAGTTAAAGTTGATACAACGACGGGTGACTTTGAGACATGGCAGGAACTAGATTCTTATCCCAGTGAGCCAATTTTCGTTGCTCGTCCTGGTGCGACGGTAAGCGTAAATAATAATATTACAAAAGCATATATCGTTAGTTGTAATGTAGCTTCACTTAAAATATGAGGATTTGAAGAATTGTAACATATTTTGTTAATATTCTAGATTTTTACATCAAAAATAAAGATCTCCATCGTAATTTTAGTTCGATTTCTCATTTTCGTCTTTTATTTTTAGATCCCAAATTAATATAACAAACTATTCAGTGATCCCTTTCCCTTACTTGTTTCAGGAGGAGGACGATGGAGTATTGCTCAGTGCTCTAGTATGGGGCAGTGAGGAGCACTCAGTGACACTACTGGTGTTGGATGCGCGTAACATGACCGAGCTTGCTCGCGCGCACTTTGACACGCCCTCGCAGGTTCCTAAATGCTTTCATGGATGGTTCTTATGCGATCAGAGTACGGAATAAACCTAGTGTAGTGTCTATATCATTAAATAACATGTTATTTTAATAGTTTTTATTTGTTCGAAGCATTATATTTCATGGATTTTAAAATATAAAAATTTGCTTTAGAAGACACAATAACAAAACTAATCTTTTTATCGACATTCAAAAAATATTTTTCGTAGTTTCGTAGTTTTTAGAAACTTCAATTATTTTTATTCTATTGTATGTGAATAGAGCTAATATACGTATGCTATTATATATTTTGTTGTTTTAAATGTTTAATTACGATATTAATATTTAGTAAGCCGTTTTTTACAGAGTTTATACTTTACATCAATTTCCTTAACGTTTTTTAGAAAAGATATGACGGGGTAAAAGCTATCAAAAGCTATCTAACAGTCACAGTCTCGAATTTTTTTGGGGTATTCCTAATTGCAGCCAAAATGTTTGACATCCTCTTTTAAGTTATTCCTTTTCTATACCTAGAATAATACCTTCTCCACTTCCATTGCAGCAAATGGTTTTATGATTTATATTAGATATTTATTATCATGGAGGGCAATTAAATATTGAACCGTATTTATGAATATCGTGGTCAAGACATTCCAGCTGTGGCAAATTTGAAAACTGTGAAAATACACGTCTACTAATATTCTGCTTTATAAATTGAAACTTTTCACGAAGCACCGATTTCTATTACATTCTTTATTTTTATTAAATGGAGACTGTTAGTAAAAAATAAAGGCCCTTAGGTAAAACAGTGTAATAGTAAATTATTTATTTGAACAAATAATCAAATAATTCATGCAAGATGGCAAGCACTCATAACACGAGTCGTATTACGTCCCTTTTGCACATCACAAGCAAACAGCGGATGGCATCACATGGTGGTGTTCGGCGGCGGCGACCACGGCGGCACTTTGAAAATCTCAACACGTCATGAATATGGAATATGCATATTTTTACATGAATCAGTCTCTAAGCTTCTTAAAATGTCATCTATCCATGATTCGACCCCCGATTACGAATCATGAACTTCATTGTCGACCACACCATAAATGGAATATGAAAGTTTATACAAGTATTAGGCGCTGAGCTTCTTCAAATATTTATTGCCTACATTGAATTTTAGTTTTTTATTATTTATTTTTAGAAATTTTAGTTTTCCACTATCGAAACTTTTGTGGGCCCCGCTTATGATTTGTGAACCCCCCTTTTCGATAATGATAAAGTAAAAATATGGAATATGCATGTTTTTACATATAACAGTCGCCGAGCTTCTTAAACTTTTATCTGCCTATAATAGGTGAAGTCAAGCCAACATTTCAGTTCTTTACTGTCAAAACTAGATAAATTTCCGTGGACCATCGCTATAAATCGAGAACCCTATTGTTGTTCAAGACAACATAAGAATATGAAATATGCAAGTTTTTACATGTAACAGTCGCTGAGCGTTTTAAAATATTATCTGCCTATTTCTAATTGTGAACCCCCATTTTTATTAATGCTAACGTAAAATCTCCTGTGACCCTGGGCGTTTACCTGAACCACTTTAGGAACCAATGCTGTACAACGATGTATATTTGTTTTTTTTTTATTTATTAAAATATTCTATTAAAATTTTTAACAAATTCATAACCAATTTAGTTTATTTTTGTATGAAATTGAGATATTTTTTCAAAGTAAATATAAAAAATAATAATTTTTGCATAAAGAGCATTAAATTGCGCTTATGTAAAAATAACGGCCATGCGAGGATTTGGTATTCTTTGACGACATACGTAGCACTAAAATTCGAATACAACTCGTCTACAGTTTCGCTTCAGCAGTTATCGAACAAAGATAATATTGCCGTCTTAAGAAAAAAAATATAATTTCTATATAAAGGACAACTGGGAAAAAAATGTGTTTTAATATCTTTCTGTATGAAAAAAAATTATAAAAATTGGTGAAAAAATTATGTAACACTTTAACTTTAACTATCGAAATCAATTATAATTGATGATCAATAATTTTTTTTCTTTTTTTTAATATTAAATATATATTATAAGATATGATATTGCAATGAAAATACGTTCCAGCTTACAACCACTTTTAAAAATTTATGATACATCTTTTCTTTTAAGAGCCTATGACATCTTAATTATAAAAAACTAGATTTTTTTTCTACAGTTTGTTTCTGAAATTAGGACATTCAAGTTACATTCGGTAAATAATCCGAACATCTACAAATATGGTAATGTTGCACATTTAACAATTGATATTATCTATACACATATAGCCAGGTTAATCTTAAAATATCCGTATATGGACTGAGGTAACGTAATAGTTTTTTGAGTATCCTGACCAACGTTTTTGACTTTGCGGTTAGAAAAACATTGGAATGAAGACATAACAAAATTTTAGTGATAGTGTCTATAAACATATTTACAGGGAGTTGAGAAATTAAAGAGATCTAGAGTTCCTATTAATAGGTGGGCATTTTAACAAAAATATAATTAAAAATAAAATGTCGCTTTTTATCTGAAGTAGTCACTCTTTGTAAGTTGTATATTGTCTTTTAATAATTACGCTATTAAGAGACTTTAGTTCTAAAATTAAAAAATACTACCTCAGCAAACGTGTCCAAGGAAATCTGGGAGAATACAGTCTTTATGCCCAGAGGTACTTTAGTTCTGGTCAGCATCAGCAGAATTGTTTTCCGAATTCTTATATTCGGTTGTTTTTCCCAGCCACAAGAATATATTGCTTGTCGAAAAGATTCGCTCTAAAAGAATATTCTTTATTTAAATACTTTAATGAATTTTAAAATCAAAACAAAATACAGTCGCAATAACAGTCAATAGATGTAATGTTAGATATTTCTATTATGTTTATACAGATATTTGGCTCAGTTATCAGATAAAAGATTGGAAATATTGTTTCACCTACCTTCTCCATCAAAAGAGTGCTATAATAGCACGGTATATAAAAGTGTAGAAAAGCACCAGAAAAGAAGAAAATAAACTCAAGCTTGATCTCCTTTTCACGTAAGGCCTGAAAAAATAAAATACATTCTTAAAAATATCAAAAACTTCTTCTATCTCCCAAATTATATTAAACTAAAACATTTATTTGATAAATTATTACAAATGTTTAGAAAAATGCAAACCGTATTGAATAATAGTTAATAGAAATTTTAAATTAAAAATGTTTTTTTTTACCTGCGTAATTACAAAAACGCAGAAAGGTAAAAGAAATGTAGTCGTTTTCATATTAAATTCATAGAGTATTATAAATATCTTTTGTACGGTTTTAACAAATCTGAAAGAGAAAGATAAATATTTTTCAGGAAAGAAATAAATAATCTTTGTGTCAATAGTATATTATTATATTTATTCTGACGAATTTCTTTTCTAACATAATTTAATAAGGAATAAGCTCTTTCTTTATGTCTTAAAGAAATAATAAAAAAAAAAACATTTTATATTACATTATTTTGCTAATAAACTGAAATACATAACCTGTATATATTCATTAATTTTATATTGATACTTTTAAGCTCATCATTAATTTCTGCAAGAGAGGGATCGTTCGAAAATATCTTCAACATTCTCTTACTTAGTAAGTCCAGTTGCCCACAATTATGAAGCATAAATATAGGGACAAGTGGATCGAATCCCATATATATAGACCAAGCATACCAATCAAACAAAAAATGTACAACAAACAACATTATGTAAACTAATTGATAATTTTTGTACTGATCAATGATATTTGGATATGTGAAGTCAAACATAGGAACTAATTCGAATTCTCCCTTTATGTATAATGTCACCATCTCAATAGCAGCTTTCACAGGGAACATGAAACAAGTTAGAGAGGCAGACGCGAGCCAGAACAAACATACTTTGACTCCCCTCTTTGAATATTTTAAAACTATTTCTTTCTCGTCTTCCTCGATATCTTCAGCAACTTTGTAATCCTCGTTTAATTCATCTATAAGCTGTTTCATAGATTCGTGATGATGTAAAAGAATCGTGTGTTTAAAGGTTACAGTTAAAGCGACGATCAGCATGATGCCATTTTTTATTGCTTCCGTATAATTTCCAGATCTTATATCGTGAAATATTATCGAGTTAACGAGTAGAACACCGCATGTTAACACCAAAATCCGAAAAAAAAAATTTTTGAACAGCCATAATTTTGTTCGTTTTCTATAAAACGGATGAGTACCATTTATTTGAAGTGCTAACGTAGATATTTTGAATACCTCCTCGAATTTTATTGGAAAAGACATTTTGCTTTAAGCAATCACCAATGAAGAATATACCAAAATAATATTCAAATGAAAATCAGCTATGCTCATTGAAAAGAGTAATGACAGATATCCATAATCCGTTTAAAGATAATTAAAGAATAAAAAAAATATGATTCGATTATTATTTAGTTTGTCCTATAGTTTTGCTAAATACGTAAATACACAGGCTGTAGTCAGTAAACAAGCAAATAAAGAATTGCGTGGGACGACTTACAGATGTGAAACTTTTTGATTTGTTTTAACATTTTATAGTGAATCGAAAGATTTTTATAATTAAATGGTTTGTATGCCCGACAAGTACATTTATGTTAAAAAGAAGAAACTTATAACACTATATAATTATAATTATATGTAGATCAACTTTTTAATTCATGGTACAATCATGCTACAATTTTAATACAGCAACAAGAACAGGCTGATTCTACAAGCATTTAATTTATTTTAGATTGCCCACGAACTTCAATGCCGTCCACTATCATCTTGAAAAGGCGCAACTGGTCTTGTTGTTCCTAACGACGATGTAGATATCTGGAACAAATGGTAAAGCGTGATGATCATACCCGGAGTATATACTCCTACATTACTTTTATACTTCACGGCCCCATGTCGAATATCTTTTTGCTATTTGAAATGTAACTGCTTTTGTCAAATTGGCAAAATTTTAATGCATTAAAGGCACCTATACATGGACGTAAGACTGTGTCAAAGATTACATGTGCATCTACAGATATCATAGTTGTAATACCAGAGACAGAGGACAGAGTTCTGACCCCACATCTCAAGAACTCCAGGTAACTGTAGACACTCTTCTGGGATCGTCTGAGCTTTTGCTATGTTGCCAAAATTGGGGAACAGACGGCCGGGACACGATATTTTTGGGACAATCGTCTTTCAAACATTGTTCAATACGGGTTGAATCGGTACTGTGTAGTTCCAGACTCAAGAAAGACCGCCATATGCACCGAATCACTTAAAAAAGGCGCAAGGTTAAATCCAGTTAACTAGAGGCCTTTTGCCATTACCTACCTGCTCTGAAGTATGTAGAGTATCAAATACGACCAGCTCTTTGATTGTCTTGAGGATTGCCAGTAAATGAATGAACGGTAATATGATTTTTGCCATAGTTAATTCGCTTGTGATTTTAGATTCGCGTGTGAGGTTTACGTGACAGTAAGTTATATCACGTGTCCAGCCCCCTGTCGATTAGGCAAACGACTGGAGTTTTATCCTATTATTATTATTATATAACTTAAAATACTAGGAACGCCACCAGACCCTCAATTTCGACTCACTGCGATCGCGAAATCTCGGGTGCCGTTTGCATGTTGAGAGAAGTGAGCCAAGCGGAAGGCTTCGTCTTGGTGTGGGATAAAAAATTTAACAGGGGGACAGTACAATTCGATTAAAAAAATTCGGCACGCGCATCCACAATGAGACTTCAATTTTTCGCGCAAATTTTTTTACATTGAAGTCTATGGGAGTGATGTTTTTTGAACATTATGGGAGTGATGTTTTTTGACTATGAACTTTTTTGAATTTTTTTTTTACAAACCAGCACACATATCAGTATGGTATGTGTGCAAAATGTGAAACCGAACCGTTAAGCCGTTTTAATGACAACTTTGTACAACCAATGCAAAATCCCCCCAGTAGAGCGCTCCGATCGCTTCGCTCAAATAATAAATTAAATGTCAACTAAAATGGATCTGAATATATTGACATAAACTAGGACCGCCGGCAAGCAAGCGAGGAAAGCTGAGCGAAACGAAAAATAGTATTACAAAAACTTTAACTTGATATTGTCTGCAATTAACAAAAAATTGTGCATACAAAGTCCGTCCGTCCGTCCTAAGTCCGTCATACTAAAAATTTACCATTTGCGCGTGTAAAAGAAAGTTTTAATTGAAAATAAAATTAATTGCAAATCTACAATTACTTTTTTTTACAAAATCGAAAGAAAGTGGACATGTGTTAATGAACTGGTCAAAATTAAATTGGTAAGTATTGTTTGATCGGTGTAGGAGGATATCGCGGACAAAATTTGATCGAGTTGACCGTTATAGAAATTAACTAAGCCTCAGTGTATCCCGCGTCCAATGCAATAATTGTCTAAGGCAAACGATGTCCCGTCAGAATCCGCAAAACTAGAAGTACAGTGAACACATCGCTTTTTGCTAAATAAATAAGAAAAAAAGAGTGCTAGGATACTTTTTAAAACCTAAGTTTTATAACTTTTTATCAAAAGTTATGCATTGAAATGTGGCTTATAGATATCAAAAAGTGTTATATTTGTGTAAAAAGTGTTATTTGGATGAAATTTATAGGTGGTCGCCAAACTAACCCAGACAAAATAAGTTTTGTCGTTTCTCGACTGCATAGTCAGCAAATGACTGAATTCGAGTTTTTTCTCCGTAAATTAAACTTTATAAAGTATACGGTACTTAATATATAAATTCAAATAAATGTTTTCGAGGTTTAATTGAAATACATGAAATACAAATAATTCCATTTTTAATGAAAGTTTTACAGTTATTAGAGGTGTTTAAGGAAAGAATAAATAAAAAATATATTATAAATTAATTGAATGTTAAATTTAGTTTTAACTTATATATAATAAAAACATTCCAAATATACAAGATTATACAGTATTTTCCTTAGAGTTAGTTATAAACTATGACAAGACATAGAGATACAATCAATTAATTAAATCGCTATCTTAAATATAAATGATATTCAAAAAAGTCCAAAAGGATGGATAGCAGATAAAATCAAATTTTAGTAAGGCAATCACAACTCTTAATTTAAGTTTGAGAGTATAACTACAACTAGGCAGGCAGGAACCATCCGTGCAAACACTTGGGTGCGGGTGAGGGCGTGTGGAATGAACACCGCGCCACTTCACGTAGCGTGCGCGCGCACAGACACACCAGAGACACATGTCGCGGTGCGCTGCCTTGTACCAGCGCAGACAACACCACGCCGTCGTCTTCCGTCTGGAGATAGACAACATAAGTTAAGAAAGAGAGAGTAATCTTAGAACCTATCGTACCACATTATTCTATCTATCGATTTGTTTCAATCTGTATAACAGCTATACAGTGCCACGAGGCATTACATACAGAGATGTCACAGTTTCTGGTGTCTACCGTACCCAACATCCTCTAGAAGAGTTTCGATCAAGTTTTGCTTGAGAAAAATGTATACTAACATACTTTATATTTTATAATAATTTACGAAAGTGTAAAGACTTAGAAAATAAACGAAGGATGTATCTATTATACGGAAAAGGCTCTATTCTTACTTTTGCATGTGTATGAGGAACGAAAACAGGCTCGCTGGGATAATAACCTTCATCAAACCAAGTAATCGTGTCTCCAGTAATTGTATCGACTTTTATTATCTAAAAGTATAATTAAAAATAAAGTCAACGAAAGAATATCATATGGAACTCAAAGCCTAATATAAATTTATTTTAAACAATTATTTATTTATAAATTTTCAAATAACTCATATTAAATTGAGGTTAATAAACTAAAGTAGCATGTTATAAAATACTATATAATATTTTAATAAAACTGTGTCAACATTACCATTCCCGGATTTTCGACATCCACATCTGAGCTGATTGCATAAAAATATCTGTACGCTTTTCCTATAATGTAATAGAGACATACAATATAGCAAAGAAGAAAAATTTCACTGAGATGATATGACAGACGAACTTGGAATAGACATTAGTGTAATAGAATAGACGTCTACCTCAGATAATTTTGAAAAGGATAGGTGAAGAACACCATTATGTATTGTTGGGCAACAAACCCTACCATTGCATAAATTATAATTGATTCTCGGTGTCTCGCATCCCAAATCAGCCAGCAACCTGGGTTCTACGTTGGTTAGATTTGGCGCATTTAGATCCATTTCGAGTCGCTTCGGTCTGCCTCGGAACCAATCTGCGTAATCAGCGTTACTTTGCATATTCTGCAAAATAATTATTTTATTTTATACTACTCTGTACTTTGTTCAAGCTGAATTACATTTTTCAGTAAGCTAAAGGATTGTTAAACAAAAAATATTCGGGTGCATATATATAAATTAATTAGTAAATTTATCTTAAAAATAACATAAAACTAATAGTGGTTGCGGAATTACTATTACATTTATTCACTTATATATTCAATATTAAAAATTTAAAAAAAACAAAAGAGTTTGTGAGCATATTTATGGATGTACTTAAACTCAAAAACTACTGATAATATGATTTTGAAAAAATGTGATATGGAGGTAACTTGATTTCTAGAATTACATATAATATTATAGATTTGTTATAATAGACAGCACTTCGAAATAAAAAGCTCTTGATTTGAAGTGTCTTTTAAATGTCAGAGCTAGTTTATACCTTGTACAATTTAATAATTTGTCATCAATAATCTCATGAAATAGTGAGCAAACTGAATACCAAAAAAATATAATAATAATAATAATAACATTTTTTTGTATACCCAAATTATACAAAATAAATATACAGTAACAGAAACAACAAATTGACACAAATTTGGCGTCCATATTGCTACAGAGCAATTTCTTCTAGGTTGAGCAAAATATCCAGCACGAAACCTTTTGTGGGTGTGCTTAAACAATATCATAGATTGAATATATTTACCATACATAGGTATATAGGTAAATATATACATACATAAATATATACGTTTATTTATATTCTTACTTAAAAAGGCTGACTTACTTCAATAGCTTGTACATACATGGCGTCTAAGACTTTCGCGTCCTTGTAAGCACACAGATCCAAAACCAGGATGTCATCCCGCTCGAAGCAGTTAATGATATGGAGAAAGAATAAGGTCTGAGTTTCATATCTTTTTAATTCTTTTCCAGTTGCACGACATATCAGTACTACGTGTGTCTGAAATCATAAGTCTAATTTGTTTTTAATATATTGATGTACCTAAATGTTTCATGATATGTACTAACAATTATTTGGATTTTGCTTTTTATTTTGACTTTCGAAATAAATGATTAATATCTATATATGATAAACAGTCGGTATGAAGGTGAAAAACTCAAAAAACACCGAATGGATTTTCATACGGTTTTCACGAATAGACAATTTGATTCATGAAAGAGTTAACTTGTTATAATCCATTAGAGTTTTATTGATTTATTTAATTGATTGAAATATTAAAAAGTTATTGCCGCAAACAATCGAATATGAATTGTCGAATAACTAATACATTAAATTGATCTCAAGTAGAAATAACTTATTATTTAATATTAACACAAAGAACCGAAGTTACCGAAAACTACGACGGTAATACTGCGGCCGATAGTTAATTATGAAAAATTATCCGACTGCACTCACTCACGCAGGTCACACCACGATTCCACCTTGTTTTGAGCTCTGAGCTCATGAATTATATGTGTTCGTAACTAGTCTGTCAAATTCCGAAAAAAAAACTTGAGTTCAGCCGATAATTATATATATAAACATTATATTTTGGCCATTTAATGTATTCTGTTAAAGATAGTATTTGGAAAGAGTCTGCGTGATTATTATTATTTGTAAATAATTCTTTATTTACCTTATACTCTGGATACCACTGCAGACAAGACGATAGAGGCTGATTGGCCAATTGGGTCCGCACCAACCCACAGACAGACACGGCCAAGGGCTGTTCCACAATCACAAAGTAATTGTTGGTTACACCTGAATGTACAGTTTATTAAAATATCATTCTCAATGTCAGTATCACCTCAATATGAATTGAAAATATATTCTTCTTTCATTTTTGAACCTTTTAAAAATAAAGAGTAATAGAGTTTCTTTCATACAATGGGTATCTCAAATAATAAAGCCTTCAGTTCTCAAATTGATTTGAAGTTTAAAAAGAATTCTTCAACTTACTGAAAGTGTGCATGTAGGCTGGGTGTAAGGGCCATCGCGGCTTCATAGTGCCTACAATATGTGCGTTTTGAAACATATCTCCTGAAAAATTAGATAAATAACATTTAATATAATCTGTAATTCCTTATGACGCATAATAATTTATATAAATCGTTTTGAAAATATATTTATAATAGTAATTTACCTTTTTCAGTAAAAGGAAACTTAACGACGACGTGTTTCAGTCTGCCTCTGACAAGCGACATACCGACATTGTATACGTCACCTAAATTTAAACTTTAAATCATTACTCACTCATTTATATCTGTAGAAAAAAATTTGGTAAACAATTAAAAGTACTAGTTTTTTTAATTTTTGTGTTTTAATTTGTTTATTTCTATGAATACAAGATCAATTTTGAGGACATATGGTATAGTTATAAGTTCAATATATATGAACTCTTAAATCCAGGAAAACTCTTTATTTTAAGGGGAACCCAGAAAGTTATACTGCGACCAACGAGAAAATGGTTTTGATTGAACGGTGGACATAACTTTTAAGTGACATTGAATTAGAAATTAAATTTAAAGTAAATAATAAAAGGGTACCGTAAAATTGTAATATATTATACAATTCTTCCTTAAGAATCGCACTATCTATTAATGCAAACTGTACCCATTCGGTAGTTTTTTGTTTATCTCGTTCATACGGACAGACAGCACGGCCGAGGGACTTCATTTTATAATTGTACAAGATGTTTACCATTGTTCATAACATGTGGATGAGACGTGTGGTTGACGAGGGCGACGCTCGCCATAAGATTCTTCCTCTCCAACGTATCCAATGTTACTGGATCTATCCTGTGGAATAAATTGTATAAGACACTATTCAATTTATTCATGTATGCTTATCAAAAAAATTATTACTAACACTACCCACACTCAAATAACATTTAATGTTATTATTTTTATATACCAGACCTAGTATTATTTTTATATACCAGATATAAAAATAATACTAGGTCTACGCAAGCGGGGTTAGCCTCGCGACGCAGTCGAGCGCATCAATGTTAAATATTGATATTTATTTATGGATAAAAATTATGATTTGATGTCAATACTTGTTTTGAGCAAATTTATACAAAAGAAAATGTCCTATACGTTAACTATATGGGATACATTTTATCAATTATCTCGAAAACTACAATTACAATTCGGCTGATTTTCAATCCAGAACGAGTTTTACTTATTATGCGCATGTGTGGAAAATTTCGTGCGTGTAGCTCGTAAATTAAAGGAGGAGTAGGGTAACAAATAGTTGAAAATTTGAGTATTAAAGAGCTCCGCTTCGCTCACCTCAATAATTTTACCAAAACCAAGAACAAATTAGGGAATATATAACATTAAATTTGAAGGAGCTAAGTTATATAACAATTTACCTATGAATATAAAAAAATCAAAATCATTAATTTCTTTTAAAAGAAAATTTAAAAAATTATATTCCAAAGATTATAGTAAGTTGAGTATACACACATTTTCTTATAATATAAAAATAAATTATAGAAAATTTAAACTTCTGATGAAAATTATTACATTTAATCTGAATTTAAGTTTTCTCTTGTAAGTGACAATATTGTAATGTTCTTTTAAAGAAATAAAGTTCTTCAACCTGAATATTGTAGCCATAAAAAACAATGACATCAATGGCTAAAGATCATTAAAATATAGTAACTAATTAATAATAATAATCTAATTTAAATTTATACCTATGTATTACTGGTCCTTCAGTAAATGCGTATATTTCGTCCCCGAAAGGATATACTGAGATCATAGCGTTATCGGACATGGACTCGCCTGGGTTAAAAAGTGCGGCAAATCTATAATAAAGAAGATTTGACTAATATAATGAGACTTATATGAAGCAAATACTATGTAAAACTTCTTGCTATTCAAAATTGTACTGAATTTGAGTTTTAATATTTTTCCTAATAGGTCTTAACCTGTCAAAGATAGTGTGGCAGGGGTCTGGCACAGACTGTGTGCCAAATTCGGTAACAACAATTCTACCCGCTGCATGGTTCTTCTTGAACGTGTTGGATTGCAGGAAGCGGCACTGATACGTGACCTGACCCTCTTGGATGTTGAACCTAAAAAATAAGAATCATGAACTGCTGGAATAATACTAGAAATGGATTTTCTAAGATGCGGAGTCAATAGGTTAGAATATTAAAAATAAGACAAAATTCAATAGTATATATGGCTATCAAGTGGACCGCCTTAGCCTCGCTACTTTTCAAAAAAAACTTATCAAATATATTATTGTAAACTGTACAGTATACAAAGTCAACAAAACTTTTGTTGCAGTATTGTGTAAGTCATGTTGGTGATTAATGATTTTGAATTTTCACGACGTCTACACATGTTAATGAACATGTTTCTTAAAGTATTGTTACTTCGTGAACACAGCCGGTGCAGTGCGGTGCATTTGGCCAAAATGTTGGGAATATACAAAGATATTAATTTACCTTTAGATGCTTACGTTAAAAGAAGACCTGCAAATATATAATATGTTGGTGATATTAAAGTTAATGAATTCTGAATCGGTCATATGGCTTCATTGCCAATCTAGTCCCATTTTTCTGTACAATTAACATTAATTTTGTTATTAATTTCATATAATACTTTGGTCATAAATGGCAAGGAATGTAATTTTTTTTTATCTTTCTTTTGTTAAAAGGAGTGTGGGATAAATCCAGAAGTCCTACCACCACATCGGATGGACGAAACTTAAATGATGGGTTATATTGTCAAAATTCTGCAATGTTGGTTACCTATGAAGTAGCGCAGAGCTATCAAACAAGTGCTGGAAACGCATCGATCCAACATTTAAAGAGCCAGGTCCATTACGAAGTAGAGTGCCGCGAAGCCATTTTGGAAATTCTCCTGTAAAATTTATTTAATATATAAAAATAATTATGTAATTTTTTTCGCGAAATATTTATTGTTTTGGAAAATTATTTTTAGGTATAAAATATTTCTATTATCTGCCCGTGGCTTCGAACGCGCGTTTTTGGAAATCTTGTTCGTAAAAAGGGAGTTATTTCAACTAAATAAATTATAAATTTACTAAATACTTTTTAAACAATAATCGTTATATTTTTAATTATACACCTAAATCTTTCTCAGGAATCACACTATCTATTGGTGAAAACCGTACAAAAAATCGTTCAGTAGTTTTTGAGTTTATCGCGTTCATACAGAGAGACGAGATCGGGAACATTTTATAATATGTATAAATTAAATAAAGTGTATATCTAATATCTGATTACTATAGCCTTTTCATTGTTAATTACTTAAATTACTGACCTTTGATTTCACCAATGATGGGTTCAGTAACTTCAACTTCACAGGATCTGAGCCACACTTGGTTGTCACAATTTGGATAATATTTTTCTTTGGACTCTTCCATATTATTCTTTGCTGTCTTTTTTGGAAAGTTTTAATAGCAATAAAGTTAGACAACACACTGCTAACTTACGTAATACTAAATTCAAACTCGAACTAAACAAAACAATAAACAATAGACGTCATTGGAACAAAATTATATAAAGATTAACATTAATAAAACAATATATATACAAAGTTATTGTTAAATAATGATATTCACTTAACATACAGAGACCACAAATAACATAAAAAGAATATGAGTAGTCTTTAGAGTTGTACTTTGGTTATTTCAGTATTTAAAATTTCTTTAAACACAGAAAGTATTACGTGAAATAAATATATATTATTAACACAAAAGATTTTTTTTTCAAAGTTATTAAATATTAAGTATAATACGAACTATGAAGCGAGCGAACTCTGCGGCTTGGTCCAACGTAATAACACTTCTTAGGGCTGGTACACCCCGCCCGAGACCTTCAAGAAAAACTGTGGTCCCAGTGCTAGCGATTTACAGTATTGATGTAGGTACTGTCTGATATATCTTCCGAAAAACAAAACAACATATACAAAATACAAAATAACATTCGTAGATTTAGAACTACCAATAATATTTTAATTTAATTTTTGTAAATTTTCATAATTCAACTGTTAATTCCAAATATACAAATTAATATAATATAAAAGTCTGTATTCGCGTCTTATTCAGACACGTCTCGGCTGAAACTTTGTTGTAGTATTACTACACGTGAATTAAATTGAACTACTAATTGTCCTTGAGTTAATCGCAAAATTTTGAGTTAATATCGTTACTTTATCATTATTGCAACAATACAATGTATAAAAATATAATTTAACAACTAATAAACATCGTTATTTTTATACATAAAAAGAATATATTTTATATTTTTATTTAAAAACGTTAACTATTTTGTCTCCATAATCATATTTTTTACACTATAATAATATACTTACACCTCTATATAAGAAATAGTCGCCACATGTAAACCTTTCCTGAAAATCAGAATCTGTCACTTTCTCGATACAACTGTAAACCCAAAATATCCAGGGAATTTAACTTTAAACCGGGCATGGCTATCTTTTAAACGGTATATAAAACACAATGGTGTATCACCACCATTACAACCATCACCAAGTGACAATAAAACGGATAGCACAATAATTTATACATTTGTCAACACTCAAATATTATTGAAAATTGTAATAGCTTTTGGTTGTGCAGTGATCATAGAACAGCGAGATTTGATGGCGTTTTACAACAAAGAGATAATATATTTTTTCATGTTTTATTTTTACTACAAACTACCACGATGAGAACATAGATATACATGAAAGTTAATGTTTAATATGTAGATGATATGTGTAAAAAAAATCTAATTGCTTTAAATCATTCAATTTCGTATTAAAACATCCTAATCCCAAAAAATAACATGAAACTCATTGCAACGGAGAGCACAGTGGTGAAAAAAATGCTAAAAAATTATATACAGAGAGTAGGTACATATTATTTTTTGTTTAATATTGATTTGGTGATCTTATTTAACATTACTTTATATAAGTAAAGTAAATATTCCTTTATTAATTGCTTCTGTATTTAAGGTTACGTTAACATTGAATCTTCATCAATTGACATTTGACAATGAGCATGCTAATATGAAAATTACCTTCATGCAGTTAGTTCATAACATCCTGAATTTATCATTTTACGAACATGCCGCGTAAAATAGTTACTGAGACAAAAAAAATATTTTTTAATAAAATTATTTTGTGATAAGAGAATCATAACGAAAATTTAGTTTATTTTTTTTTTTGTTATAATAATACCAAATTTTTATTTTCTATTCTAGCTTTTGGATAGAAAATTAGTAACAAAGATATAATAAAACTGTAACTAAATATATATTGTACTGAAACTGATTCTCTTGCGCTTGCTCCTGACATTGAAGACGACAAGGTCATTGAAGTTGAGTCCAACGCTCGAGAAAATGCGATTTCTCAAAAGAGTTAATCTCATGTCTGTGAGGTATACGATTAACAATTTATATCTCTGAAATATGAGATTAACTCTTTTAGTTAAGTCAAATAACTTTGAATTACAAGAGATATATTTTGCCAATGGCGACTACATACAACAAATCAAATTGAACAATTGAACGAATACCTCCCATATGAATTTAAAGTGTTAGTGAGAAGTTATTACATTAAATGTATTGACATTCTGGCCTTCTTAAAAATTATCATTGTCTAAAAAAATATTTAAATATTATAATAATTTTTTAACATTTTTGAGCATTTGGAAGAGCATCAAAAAGTAAATCTCATAAATATGAGTAAAACAATATTGTTTCCTAGATGTCGTGCTACGAAAAGAGTAAAGGACGATGGTGATGAGGTCTCTTATTAGTATTTTTCTAGATTCGCTTGTCACCAGTCAATTGTATTCGTAGTAGAGTGGATAATCCGTTGTGGCTTGTGGGGGACGATCCCCGGTGACCTCGCCCGAGCAAGGTCACGAGTTCGACATATAGTGATGAACTTTAATATACATTATATGATATTATTATAGACTAAGTAAACGAAACAGAGCCTTTTAAAGGTACCTATCTGACAGACTGTATTTCTTAATTATAACATTTAAAGGGTTTTCTCGTTACTTACTTATTTGGTCAAATTGCCACAGCTTCTTCCAATGTATATGAAGCCTATAAAAATTTTGTGTTCAAATCTATTCAAATTGCGCTAAACGAAAGTCACGTGTTTGAATGCTTTGAAAAGTTAAGTTCACGTTGGTAAAGTTTTATTAACGTTATTATGTTTGCCAATATTCGATTACATTTACCAAATGAATAAGGTTATATTAAATTATAATAGGTATATTTAATTTTCATAACTAGCATTTATCCCATTCGGCATCTTAATTTATAAAATCATTCATGTGTTTTAAGCATTGCGAAATCACGGGGACTCCGTCATGTTTCAGGCACGGATCATAATTTCCATACAAAAAATAATCAGTGTAACAAAATATTAGTTTTTGGATTTTTTTTGCATATGTAGTAAACTTAGGACATAATTGTTAAATTGCTTTTGTTTTCTTAATAAATAAATTTAAAAAATTCAAAACGTAAAGAAAAAAAATTGTTTGACAATTCTTAGGTCGTTCAGGATTATCTAAACTCATTACTCATAATTGCGTACATCTCGTGACCAATTTCCGGCAATGAACTAACTACACGTGTGTCCTTGTCTCTTGAACTCTTTATTTTTTAAATTAATAATTTTCGAACATTTTTCATTATATATTCATTATTTTGTATAAACAATATTGTACTTAAAAATATATTTACATAATTACGTTCAAGGCATTATAATTTGTAAACAAATAAATAATTTATGCAAGCAAAAACAAATTTCATTTAAAATTATTAATAAAACCACAAAAATGTAAAATTGTTTTTATTTATAGGTTTGATTTGTATAGACATTCAACTATTACGCAAGACATTTTTTTGCAAGAATTTGTTTATTGACTTTTTCTAGCTACGCAAGGTTTACAGACTTTACAGGGACAATAGTTGCAGCATGGGCATACTTTTGCCGGATGGACGAAGTACTCGTCTCCAACCGCGTGACACCGACCCAGGTTTAACATGTCTTCCAAGTCACATCTGATGATTATGATATAATAAATATTAGACTTACTACATTTCACTTGCGTGATGTGTAAATAAAAAGTACACAACGTATTTTTTTTTAATTTTGAATCACAATTATTACACAGATTAAACGAGAACGACAAACCACTACCTTTAAAATGATTGCTAGCGCCATCTATTGATAGCTTATCCAATACAAAAGAAAACCACACATTTCATATAAATTTGCAACCCCTATTCCGTTTCTTGAAGAGTGAGTGAGTGAGTGTTTTTTGCTTTTTTATATATAAATAAAAAGCTCTTGTTAGTGATTTCGCCAACACTCTAGTTATAAAAAGTATTTTTTTTTAGAAAATTACATAAATTAAAAAAGTTTAAGGCCATGTTTTTTCGCAACGAAAGGTTTATTATTTCGGTCAATTTTTTTTGGACGAAAGGCTCATATGTATTTTCGGTACCCCTGACGGGTGTGCACATGCCATGGTGATAAATTGGATAGAGTGTATAATACTAGCTGTTGTTAAACAACTTTACCAATTCGTTACGTTCTAAAGAAAAAACAGTCTTACCCTCCGTAGACCTCAAACTATATCTATAACCAATTTAATCTGGCTCAATTTAGTGGTTTCAAAGACTATAAAACTGAACCAATTAATTTTAACAGAGAGACTGACAAAACTTTCGCATCTATAATGTTATGAATTAGTGAGGTATGATCAATTTAGTTTGTTTTTACTCTTAATTAGTTATGCGTCAGGTTACAGTCTGCCTGATGTTAAACATCAATGTTGTCTACGTTACACGCTTAATTAATAGAAATCTGTTTAGTCTGAATTTGAAGACACCTAGATTGAACAGAAAACACCGACGCCGGTAGAGAGGTCCAAAGTCTTGCCGACAGAGAAAGTGTAATGAAAAAACGTTACTTGCTGAACTCCAGCAGCCGCTTCTCCGCGTCGTTGAGAGTGGGCACGGCGTACTGCTGCACGCCGGCGCGCCCCACCGTCACCGGCGTCGCGCACACCGGCATGTTGTAGCACTGCTCAGGGTGCGCCTGCTCCACCAGCGCGCTGTCCAGCAGAGTAGGCTTCTCGAACAGACCTTGCAGATATGTTCCATTATAAAGTGCACCATATTTTTTTTACCTTATAAGAGTACGGAAATATTAAAGTGCTTATAAAGCTCTTAAAAAAATATGGGTTTGGTGTATAATGGTAAAAAATTTTCTTTGAACATATTACAAAATATTCTTAAAAAAAAAATATTTTAAAAAATGAATAAATTAATGTTTTCTAAGATTTACACGAGTACTACACATTTCAATAAAACTATTTTTCGGATATAACTCGCGTTTATTATTACATTTTTATATTTAACCACCACCATCGTCCCGTCTTACCGCGAACACGTTTGCTGCAAAGCATCCGAAACGTGAATATTCACACAAAATGTCATAGGAATCAGTCAAGCCGTTTCGTAGGAATTTTGATAGAAACAAGATACGACATTTTCATATATTAAATTATCATTTATAATTTTAACTAACAATATTATTTCTACGTATTAAGTTTTGACTTAACAATATCAACTTAACTGTACTTGATACTACCTTTCATAATATTGATCACAAATCGTGCAGTGGAGAAGCCGATAGACAGATGCCCTTGTTCATTATTGCTCTTCACCCTACATATGATGTCATCTGCCTCCCTGACCAGCCGAGTTAAGCAGTCTACCTGAGTCTACGATGAATTATATTATAAATTAAATTAATAAATATGAAAATGCTTTTATTGTGTTCGCTTTCATTGGATAACTTTCGCAAATGATCGCTACTAATATTAAAATCTTATTTATAAAAAGCCTAAGCAGATTTTTGTCCCAGTGATAATGGGATGATAGTTTCACGTAAAAAATCAATTATGGGCTCATTAGGAAGAGGTTGATGGTGTCATTTTGACGCCGAAAGTAGGTGAAACTAAATTCAAATCCTGTCATAGATTTCCATAATCCAAAAATATATGTTTTGAATAAACTAAAGTAAACTTTCCGAACTTTAATTATTATTAAAAACGATTTAGAGTTATATAGTCGGTTTTTTTTTAACCATAATCGCATATATACTATTTTACTATGTAAATATTCTTTGAGATATAAATAAATTATTTATTAGCTTCGGTATTACGTTTTAGAATAATATATTTAACTTAATTTCCTATTAGTTTCAAATAATATTGTGTATTAAATAAATTATAGGTTATGATTATGTTATAGGAGATGCAACTCACTTGTGGGAAGTTCCCAGCTTTAGCCGCGGAGAAAACAGGGACTCTAGTACATCTACCAGTTCCGCAGATGACAGGAGTCGTACTCTTGGAAGGATCAGATCCCGTAATGGCACAGAACAGCTGATTCGCTCTCATGGCGTTGATGGCGTTGACGCCTAAAACCTTGCGTTTGTCGTATACTCGCGCTTGTTTTAGGGTCTGTGTGATTTAATTAATGTATTAATGATTTCCTAAACAATATCAAAAATGAAGATAGGAGGGTTGACAAACTTTTTTTTTTTTGCAAAATATGTACAGTAATTTTTTGAATATAAACTTTCGTGATCCCTGATTACTATTAAATATAATTATCCGGCTGTACTCACGTTATTACTATCGTAACTTGGCGACTAGTTACGAATCCATTAGGAGTCCTTATTCATGAGCACTGAGCATGGCGGAATCGCGGTGTGAACTACTCATAAATAAGAACACCGAATGGATTCAAAACTAGTAATAACGTGAGTACAGCCGGAATTATATTTCATAGTATGTCTAGTTAATTTATTAAAATTCTTGTTATCAACTAACATGTGTGCAAAGCGCAAAGTTGCAATCAACAGGCGGAGTCTGCACAGCGATGATTGCTTGTGGACAGAATTGTGCACAAGCGAGTGTTATAGTTCGCACCAGGTGAAGATTTTCGAAAAACAGGTCTCTGTCCTCGATGTTACAGCATGGGGGCATCACGTAATGGCCGCCACATATCAATACAACGTCGGCATCCTGCATAGATTAAGTTATTATTTAAAAAAAAAGTTCTTAACGAACACAATTTGCAAAATTTGAAGAAGATTAGGAAAGAATGATTTTGTGTTTAAGATGATAGATATATAAAATTTTCCATTACATTCAGAGAGCATATAAATATAAAACCTAAACGTTACGCATTTTAATTCTATATTTTTTGAAAATTAATTCAACAATTAATTTTAAATAAATAAAGAATAAAACATTCATCGACACGAGCAGGACTTGAACCCGCCACGACAGTTTTCTCAAGGTCTCAAAAGTTTATTAATTTTATTAATAAATATATAGTAAAAAACTCAATTTCAAATATTTAACATTAAGTAAGAATAGAAAATACACACATAAAGGGCACACTTCAAAAAGGCTCTACCCTGGTACGCTTCTACTTCCGGACTCGTGTCTATGTAAGCCAAGTCATTCGCCATTCCAATCACTCTGTTCATAGGTTCATCATCATATAGAGCTAGTATCTTAATAAGCTTTTCTTGTTTAAGAAAAAGTGAAGTGATGCATCCCACGTCGCTGCCAGCCCCAACTACTGTCACCTGTTTTGATGTGTTAACTTATTTATTTAATGAGATAATGATGTTAACCTAAATTGCGTGAAGCCTGGGGCAAATTCCACGGATGAGGGATCCCATCCGGCGAATTCTGTAAAACTAATAAGCTGAACCAATGATGTATTTTTTATATTATTCCTAATTACCTTTCATTTTAGGCTGGGACCCCTTCCTGCTGAGAGCATTTTGCATCATTTATGTAACATTTACTAACCTTTTTAGGAGGAAATCTAGGAACTGGACAGAATTTCTCACAGTCCCTCTCAATTTGCGCTAAAGCATCAGACATTACATAGTTTTGATACTTTACTTTGGGTATTACTAATGTGCATTTTGATTCCAATAAACTTAAGAATTGACGGAACATGATTAGAAAGTTAAAGATTACTTAGAGAATATATTTCATGCACTATAATTTTATATTTATTAATAGCTTAGAGTTTGGTTTGAATCGGATTTTTTTACATTTTTCCTATTTATTTTACATTTTTGTTAAGATATTATAAATACAGATTTTGTGAATGTAAATTGACATATTACGTCACTTGAGGTCAGAAGACGAGGTCAGACAACTGAAGGGAATAATAATTAGTAAAGAAGAAAATATTTTAGAATATTATTTGCATAAATACTTTTTTCATTATATTTACAAATTTATTTTTTTGTAATGTAGAAATTATATATTGGATATTTTAATACAATTATTTAATGAATTTGATTGTATGCTTCATATCACAAAAAGGACAGATTTCATTAATTAATATTGAACCTTATGGTGCAAAAACTAGTGTGTGGAAACCCATCACCACCCACAATTTAAAAACAAAATAATTGTGCTAAATCGATGACCGATAGATGATATATCCATCATATATCTTATATATATATATGTTAGTGGAGTACAAACATCAGAATAAAGGTGTACAAAGTATTTTAATTATTTAGATGTAGATACATTGCATATATTTAAAGCTGGTGTATCATAAATACCTAAAACATTTTATGTTAGTAAATAAAAATTAATAACACACATATTTATGTATAGACGACGATTACTGAGTACAGATTTGAATTTTATTTTATTTTTAATTATTTTATCATATAAGTAATCTATTTCATAAATATTTTTAAATATAACTTCTTATTTGATGGTAGCTACGTTAATTTATATTTTTGATTACAATAAGTTCTTCAACAAGGAGAGATGATACTAATCGCACTAGCTCCATTTCGCGATGTCGTCTGTAGCACTAGTGCAATAATATTTAATATATATTATTTAATAATTACAATCTCGTAGATATCGATAATAATAAAGCTTGTAAGAATATTTTGTTTGTAATGATTATAATGCCAATATGAAGTTTACTTAGTAATATATATATATAAGAGAGCATTTTCTCAACTTTGCGGAGGTACCATGGCCACATAAAAAAAAGCTTTAGCATAGATTTTGAAGTATTATTTCCAGCTTTATGGACAGATTGATTGATTGATCTTTAACTTGCTATTATACATGTCCAGACACAGCAAAAAAATAACATCTATTTAAAAAGATATGATAATTTTTTAATTGCCATTGCTACCAATTTTCAGTTTTCAGAACGTACTGCATATAATAAATAAAACACACAGAGAACAGACATCAAATTTAATAGATAAGTTTCCCTATATAATATATTCATAACATTGATATTGATTATATTGTCTACCCATACAGAGGCACACTGCACACACACATACAGGAATTCAAAATGACTAGAATTATTCATTTACAGAGTGAAAGCCGTCCAAACCCACAAATATAACCAAATACTCAATACAGATTACTGAAATTCATTCATTTTATATAGTTATGTATATCTAGTATTAAATAACCAACCATATTTCAAATAAGTACAAGTGATACTTGGCAGTTTGACTCATTTTTTTATATAACATATGTTAGAAAATAATTTACAGTATAAAATTCATGAACCTCATGTTGAACCTGAGGGGTGGCGTCCCCGCAGTATGAGAACATATATATATTTAATTATTAAAAATATTTTGAAATATTATATGACTTGATATAACAATTAAAAATATATTATTAAATAATTTTGTTACTGATTTTTTAATTTTATTTTATATAATAATTTTTCTTTTAACTTTTAGTAACAATCTTGCTTATAAATTTTTATGTAACCAAAACTTTAATAGTATAATAACAAAATATATTTCTTAAAATAAAAAAATATAATAACATACACTAACAAAAAACTTCACACATTAATATTAGTTTCAAATACACACAAATACAAAACAAATGCATGTTAAACTTAAAAATAAAGTATTATATATTATAATATAAATTAAAAGGTTTAAAATTATTACATACTAAAGTGCAAACACGCCTTAAAACGACATGACGTTTACACAAAATGGGGGTTTTCGTACAACACAAACTGATAACACAGATAATGCAAAAATGGCAAAATTAATTAATAAATAAATAAATAGCTTTTTTTACTCTGTTATAATTTGTAATAATCGGCAATAATAATCCCATTTGTTAAGAGCTAGACGGCTCCCGTGGTTGTCACTAAAGAAAATGCGCACAAGCCCTTCCTTATTCACAACCCGTTTCGAAATACTTAGAAGTAGATCATAAGAAGTATGTCAATCACTAGTTACACTCCGCTTGACATATCTACAAATTATTGAATTCATGACCCGGATCTGACATGATATTGACGTACAGATATACAAGCGGAGTCAACGAACCTTACAACTACATAAATTATTATAATGGAAACAGTTAGTGGACAGAAGCTTTTGTAGAAGAGATATAAAAACATCGAAAACTCGCTAACATTATTAATATTAAATATATTGCACGTTTTATTTTATAAAAAAACGAAACATTATTACCTTCCAAGGACGATTCACACGATTTCCTAAAATGTTTATTTATATTATATTTTTTAAAATGTAACTTCTTTTAAAGGAAAAACAGTATTTCGAAAATAATTTTGGGACTTTTATTAAAATATTAAGAAAATAGTTTTGAAAAAATCTATAAAAATTGGCGCCATTTTTCATTAACACCAACGACGCTTATTTGATTCAACATTTTTTTTAGATTTGACGTTTACAAGACTGGGAATTTTCTTCAACAATGTTGTTGATTAAAATTGTTGCTTAAAATATATCATATTCCGTATGAAGAAATGTTACCTTGGTTTTCATACAGCATGATGTTAAGATGATTAAATTTATTTTAGCAAGAATAATATATTATTTAACAAGCAAAGAAGCTGCAAGTATCTACGATATAACTCTTACATACTAATTGGCAAAGTATATGAGGTTATAATAAGTACTTATAGCTTATCATTATCTAACGAAATAATACTATTAAAATTTATATTTATTATCTACTTTCTTCTATGTGCGTAGTTTTAATATTTTTTAAAGAAAGATCAACGATAAACACTATACGTATATATGTACTAGATATACGAGTATGAGAAGGCAATTTAATTGTATTATAAATGAAAAAAATATAACAACTTCAAATTATAAAAATATTCTCATTATAAAATGTTGAAAGAAAGTTATAATTGTATAAAAAAAATGACTTTAGGCCGAAATTCCAAACACAAAATAACAAACAGAAGGATAGACTTACATACTCTTACACAAATATACAAGGCAAGAAGTGTCGCGTACTACTTGTAACATTTATAACTACTCTAATACACTACGAGTTCAATCTGATGGATTCACTTCAATTTAGTGTCCTTACTAAGCACTGTTTGACCACATTTAGAACACTAACAGACTTTTTTCAAAACAATATCAGTACCCTAGTTTATATAGGGCTAAGGTAATTGAATAATGTAATGACTTCGAAATTGATCTATACATATGACTCCAAAACCATTATTATTTTTATATGTTTGTGTGTATTAGACCAATTAGTAATAAACATACTCATTAACTTATTTTTAAGTTAACCTCAGTTGTTATTGTGCTTGTTATTAAATATGTTATTAACACACAGACTGTACGTTGACATCTACATCACTAATTATAATCAAACAGTTTTAACGTCTTATGGTTACAAGGCTTTGACTAATACTTACTTGTTAACCTACAAATCATTCAATAATGAACAAATGTACGAAATGAACGAAATGACACAATGAGATTGTATTTGAGATGTCATGAGATAATCCCTGTTTTAGGTCGAGATATCTTAAGTTATACATTTTAATCATATTTAACGTTTCAAGAGGGTTTATAAAAAGTTATTCATCTATAAAACAAACATATATACAATATATATATATCATGGCACTTCATATTGTGTACACTTTACTTGATGTTAGTGAACTACATCTGGTAAATTTAAAATGTTCATTATTTGTTATATAGAATGTTACGTTTAATTTATAACGCTGCCATGTTATGAAAAACATTACTGAAATACGTTTAATAAATCGTTATTAATATGACGATTTTATCATAAGTTATTATTGCAATGTAATATTCAGTTTGTGAAATTTCGTTTTAAAAGAACCATTTATGAGAGCTAGTAATCCTCACTCGTAACAATTTAATGAAAACTATTTAATGAGGAATGAATAAACGAATGAATGAATTAACGAAATGTTCCAATGAAAACGAAATTTCACTAACTGTGTACTAACCTTAATTCTAGGAAGAGGTAAATAGACACTAATATTGCGATGTTTCGTTTCATTTAAATGCATACGGAGTCCATCCACAGTAGAGAGAATATAATATATTAAAATATATGATTAAGTACGAAAGGCCGAGTTGAACAACACTTAAATTAATTAATATATGAATTAATAATTTAAAAACGAGATAGGTTTGATTTATAAATATAAAAGGGCAGTATTTTTGATTGGATTTTTTGTTCGCAAACATAAAATCAATTTACAATTTTATTTTGTCTCTGTGCGATTATCCAATGTGTACTGTTTCACAGTAATTGAGCAAAGATTGTGACATTAGTTTGTGCGAAAAATAATTCTAGAGTACATAAAAAATACAAATATATTTTATATATATGTATAAGAATATATTTTGTGATCGACCGAGAAAAAAAATAAAGATCGAGTTTAGGATCTCAAGATAAAAGAGATAAACATTACGAGAAATATATTTTAATTTACGAGAAGGAGAAAAACTCTATCTGATATACATACATCTCTTTCTGTACCAGATCTGTGGACTAGAAGTTCATTTAAATTAGATTGGAATGTTTATCTACAACCTATAAAATGTAACCGAAACTGAAGAACCTGAATTCGAGCATTATTATGCAGATCATAGTATCGCATTGTTTCCGTAAGACAAATAATAATATATCTAAAGCTGCTCATCCATTGCGAGCGAATAACAACAAAATATATCTTAATAAATATCGCTTCGCTCGGTTAAGCTTAAACAAACGTATATATTATTCGGTGTTAATTTACGACTATCGCCGGTTCGTGCCGTCGCTATGACGACTGTGTGGTGTCTTATGATGTCATCAGTTTTGATTCGGCAATAAATAAAAACACTTAGTAACATTATTATCTAGTATGTATTTATGTTCGCAGTTATTTATTTCCACGTATATATATTTTTTTGCACCAAACGTTCTCTTCCGTGTAGGTTAAGATTGGTAAAAAATGCTTATATAGCATTGAGCTTTTAAACATAATTTTGTAAGTTTGTGCTATAAAGTAGTAAAATAAAAAATAATAAGTTACTATGTATATTTAGTCGTATGTTTGAGTAATATCAAACGACATTTGTGATACGAGAGTTTAGGGTAGAGGTGACTTCGTAACCCCGTAGGTATAGTATCGTAGTATGTTCCGCGCCGTATTCGGGACTACTATCGACCGGCACGTCGCCGGAGTTAAAACCGCCAGTATAATGTTAAACGCGACGACTCATCGTCGGCTCGCTCGGCCGGGCTCCGGTCGGAGAGGCGAGGGTTCCGTGACGTCACTCGGCACTAAAAGTAGAGAACGAACTAAATCTATGAGATTGCGGAGGCCGGAGACGTAACTCCGCCGACTCCTTAGGAGGTAATATCACAGATTCCTAAAGGAAATTAACACGCAGCGGCGCACGGACGCACGGGCTCGGACGACGGACGCCCGCCGCTAGCCCTCGGGGGAGGGACGGCACGGGCGTTCCAACTCCCGTAACTCCTGGAACAGTGAAATACATTGAACGTATGTAACGCACGTCTCCTCCGGTGCAGTCGGCGCCCCTCCTCACCCGGTCCCTCGTGCGCTCGAGCGCCGCGAGCAGGCTCTCGTGCAGCGCCACGCGGCGCGCGCGGCTCCGCGCGTGCGCGCGCTCCAGCTCAGACACCTCGTGCACGCCGCGCGACACGGACTGCACACACACACACACACGTCCACGACATGCCGAGACCTCACACCTCAGGAAGCGCTTAAACTGAGCTATAGAGTCGATGCTCGACTTAAATAAGTTTAGTATTCTATATAAAATTATCTACATAATAAAATCTACGAGTTAAACATCAATGAATATATTGTGTCTAACGGTTTATTTTATTTGGAATATACTCGTGATGGAACGTATACCGACCTCCGAATCTATCTCCCTTTTCCTTCTCAGTAGTTCGTCCTTGTCCCGGGCCGTTTTTGCCAAGGTTTTTACGTCCTCCCGTCGAGAATTCGCCAACCGGATCAAAATCTCCTTTTTTTGAACCTCCAACGAATCCTAAAATTAAAATATTAAAACATTTAATAAATAAATATAAACTCGAAAAACAATCGAGATTCTAGGAACAAAACAAAACTTATTAAATTGCTTTTAAATTTCATTTAGTGACATCTAGTGATCTGAAATGTAAATAAGAAATATAATTTTGTGTACATGTGCACGAGTGCGCGTATGCATGTACGCGTATGGATGTGTGCGTGCGTGCGTGTTTGCAATTATGCACGTATGTGTATGAATTGCGGATGTGTGTACGTGCGTGTATATGTGTATGCGTGTACGTATGTGCATGTACATACAGTGAGGTGCTTCATCTGGTGGTGGTGGTCGAGCCGCAGCTGCTTGTCGAGCGCGGCGTAGAGCGCGTGGTGGTGACGCAGCCGCAGCTCGCGCTCCGCCTCCGCGCCTCCCTCCTCCGCCTCCTCCGTCCTGACACCGCATGAGACCAGATTTACAACGACCACACGTAGCTAGCAAACGAGCCTTAAATATACTGGCATTCAATATATTTAATAAAAATAATGAGAAAAACGAGTAGAAAACACACTTGTTTATTATTTCTAATAAATTAAAAACTTGTGTATGTGTAATTGTTATAGTAGAGTAGTCGATATCATAATGAGCTCTTGGTTTCTTATCTAGATAAATAGAGGTGCGAGCAGTCTGTGTGTGTTTGTGTGCGTGCGTATGTTTGTCAAAGGCTAACGTTTCATAAATAAGCCTACTAAGGCTGTCGGAATCGAAATCTCTTTCAAATGACTAACTAGACTCGAGAAATAGACAATGAAACGAAAGATATTTTTCTAATATGTAAGTTTTAATCACTTTATAAAATACTCACATATTCCTAGTGGACAGTCTCTTCACAAAGAACTTGGCGGACACGGGTCTCGGCTTCGTACTCTTCCTTCTCAGAGCGTCCAACTTACGCGCCAGATCAGTCTTCTTGTCCTTGACGAGTTTGCTACTAAATAGCACTTCGAGTGCCTTCTCGATGTCTTCCTGTGTCGCCTTGCCACCATTAAGCTTATCACTCTCTTCTGAAATATTTAGTAACTTTTAAGTTTATAAACATTTTAAATTTCTTTGGATAAAAACAACAGAGGTAAAGAAAGCTTTTTACTTATAAAAAAAATAAATACAGCTGTGATAAATATATACACATTTTCATTTCATTCGACATATATAAGATCAAAACTCACCCTGTTCCGTCGCCCTAGTTCCGCTGTCGTTCTCTCTCCTGTCACCCCCCGGCCCCTTGCCAGGGCTGAGTGCGGGGAGTGGGGCTGGCGCGCGGGGCGGCGCGGGCTGGGCGGGTGATGCGGCGGCAGTGGGCGGGGCGCCGGGGGCGGGCGGGGCGAGTCCTGCGGGCGGCTGGTCGGCGCGCGGCTCGTCGGCGTCGTCGGTGAGCACGGCCAGCTGGTGCGCGCGGCGGTCCATGGCGGTCTGGTATTTGATGGGGTTCTCCAGAGCCGTGGCCAGCTCGCTGTGGCGCTCCGGGACGTAGTCCTGGGCGACGGAATTTCCATAATATATATGATATTTATCAATTTAAAATTCGATTTATGTATTTATATTGCATCGTTAGAGACGTCGATGAGTAACGCAATATCAACAAAGAAAAATATCACGGGAGGTAATATCCCCGGGCATCACCTTGACCTCGACGTGAAGCAGCAGGCTGGCGGCCAGCGGCAGCCCCAGCTCGGTGCGCAGCCCCACGTGCCTGTAGCCGGAGCACAGCCCCCTCACCGGCAGCACGCGCTGCCCCACCAGCCGCCCGCCATCATCCAGCGCCGCCACGCGCACCATCGCCAGCTCCGGCAGCACCACCTGCGCCACCGGCACTTTATTAAGGGGACCGCGATGAAGGCGAAAGCACGTTGATTGTTTACTTATGTTAATCTCTCAGAATGTCGACCTTTGAGCCTTACAATGTGATATTATGAAAACATTTTCACATATCGTTGCATCTTTTAAAAGAATTAAGTTTCACTGTTTTGATAAACCATTAACCATAAGATAGTTACATAAATCAAAAGCGATATTTGAGTGACGATATGTCACCTTCTTAAAGACGAAGGGCTCGTGGTCGTAGACGGGGTTGATTGCGTTGTTATGCACTAGCGGCGTGCGCCTCTTGCGCACTGTGTCGGCGGGCAGCCCCAGCAGGTCCACCTCGACGCAGACGGCGGCCCGGCGGCCCAGTAGCTGGCCCGACAGCACGCGGACGGCCAGCGAGCCCGCGATGATGCCGTCCACCGTGCTCTCCGCGAAGGGGTCCAGCCGCCGGTCCCGCCGCCGCATGAATTCCGGCTTCAGCAGGTAGCCCGACCGCGCGTTGTACTCGAAGGCGCCCAGGTTCAGCTGCATGGCCAGGTCGGGCGTCTGGTAGTTCAGCGCCACCAGCTGGCAGCCCGCGTTCCAGAACAGCTGGAACAGAGAGGGATTAAGCATCCTAATAGGACTATGAACACTATGAACTCCTCTTACTTTTTATTCTATATATTCTTAATCGATTTCCCTAAAACTCCCTTATTTTTCAGATATATATAGTGTACGTACCTGTGGCATGAAGTTGGAGGAGTCGAAGCGAGTGCCGGCCGGGTACACCCGCGACAGCTGCTGCTTGTTGTAGTTCACGAACTCCACGGGCTTCTCCTTCAGCAGCGCCGTAGCCTGCTTCTCGTCGAACGACGACATCTCGTAGAAACGATTCTTTTCTGTGTGTATAAATTTTGAATCGTTTTAAAAAAGATAGATTGTCCCTAACACGACTGGTCAAATCGACACGGCATAACTTAAATATTATTCAAGCCAAATATTAACAAAGATGCTCCCCGCCCTCCCCCACTCACTCTCCGCGTTCTCGAAGGAGGAGAAGTGCACAGGCTGCACGTAGTTAACGAGCGCTGAAATCTCAGCGGCGGCGTGTGTCTCCCGCGCCGCGTCCCCGCCCGCCCCCGCGCCCCCCGCCCCTGCGCCGCCCTCCCCGCCCTCCTCCTCGCTAGAGCTCTCCGTTTCCGATGACTCGGACGAATCCTTCGACCCCTGCTGGGTGAGCTGCACGGAAAGAATATGGGCTATGAGTATTAGATAGAAAGTCACATAAGTGTAAATAAAAAAAAATAGTGGCACCATTTATTTATCATCATCGCGATCATAATGTTAGTTTTGCGGTCGAGACGAATCTTCACAATAAGCTGACATTATCCATATTCACCTTAACAAATTATGACTCTACTCCTACTCCACTCACCGGTCCTCTTGCCACCTCTCCATTCCCGTGCGTCACATTCTTCTCTGTCTCCCCTCTACACTCCTCTTTCTTGTGATGGTGGTGGTGCTTCTTCTTGTTCTTTATTATTATCTTATTTTTCAATAAGTTCGGTGACGGCAGCTCTCCGCCTGTTTTATATGTTACAGATATTATTAATAATATTTCAGACACAAATCAATTACTAATATGAGCGTTATAATGAAATATCAAAGAAAGTTCGTTGATTACAGTTGATACAGAGTTAGTTATCTTCCAGAGATATTTTATTTATATCTGCTATTTAATATACGTACTCTAACTTCCAAGCACGTTAATGAGCTTAGTAGAAGATTTTTTCCGTTGTTATTATTACATTAGGTCGAGGGAAAAATTTCTTCGTATATTACTTTGAAACAATTGGTGTTAAGACACGATGAGACTTTTTCAATAACCTGCAATACTAATCGTAGTTTGCGACTCTGTCTATCATGGATAACAGCTTTTACAAGACCTTTACAAGAGATGCAAGATCTTCAAAAATCTTGAACTCTTATTAACCTAAACACAATTCATAAACGCACGATGGTGTGGAATTGTAAAATCGTATTCGGTATGACACAGTAAGTTGTCTATGAACAGTTTTTGAACAAAAAGTACCAATTTTTTAGATAAATAACGTTTTCAATGGATTTATTTAAAATAAAGCTTTACTAAATTTTGGCCAACAATATTATAATATAATTTGAAAGTTTATGATACAAATACAATCACTAAATCTTTCTTAATAACGGTGTAGTTGTTGGACGAAATGACATTAAATGTCAATGTCCATGTCGTTGAAGTACACTCGGAAAAATATCTAAATATAAATATATAATATATAAAATACAGAATAGAGAGTTGAAAATATATTTCATTCTCTTTGAGACTCTTTTTATTTAATATAAATGTAATAAAAATGGGGTTAATCAATTAATAAGAATATTTGAAAACTATTTAAGGATTCTACTGATTTGAATTTCAAATTATTCGTTAAATAACTAATAATTTTTTTAATAGTAACCGTACAAACATTTTTGTAGACGCGTGAGCTCAAAGTACGTCATTTTCACAGTTCAAAAGATGCACGTAACGCATGACAAAGCATTTTAAAATGTGATATTAACGGACAATATGATTCCACATAAATTCCTTGAATATTTCACGAGACTCTCTATTCAAAATGTATAAGGTCAACTAAACATTAAATCTAGAAATATTCTTAAACCCCGGATGGGATTTTTTTTTCATTCGCATTTGCCTACTTTTTACAAGGAATTCTGAACACCATGTTCCTAGAATTAGTTAATATATCGTGTATAATAAAAAAGCTATCGAAATAAATATGTTTAAATCCGATATGCAGTTCCAGAGAAAGATATTATATTAAAAAAAAACCCGATGCTTTTTTCTTTTTCCATAAAGTTTTTAATATATAGAATACTAAATTGATCAAAGCGAGCAGCGACACTGTAGCTGAATTGGTAGAGTGACGCGATAGTTTTCCAGAAGTATCGGATTCCAATCCTGCGCGTATATGAAATAAATGCTTTCTATATTTATTTAAAGTTAAGTTTTTATAGGTTAAATGATTCATTTATAGTATTTTTTAAAGTTTTTAAAGGATTTACCTCACGTATAATTATTGGATATATTTTATTCAAATCACTTATTAACTGACTTACTGATTGACACTTATCTCGTCTTCCTAGACTAGATTGCTGCAAAGCATTCGAAATGTTATTCGAAATGTTTATTATACGCGAGTTAAACCCATTAAAAAAAGTTTCATTTCAATATTAGTAAGAAAATTAATATATATTTTAATCTTATCTAATTAAAACGTGAAGATAATAAGACGCTCTTTATAAAGCTTAATAAAACTAAGTGCTAGTTGTAAATTAACGACCATCTTTACGAGCTTTTGTGTAAACTGTTTTTTACAGTCTCCGTCGTTTACTGAAAATGCATTTCTAATGGAATACTATTTTTATTTTTCATATCGGAAATGGAGCGGAGATTTCGCTAGTGATTTTTAAATATTTGAATAAACTTCCGAGTAAAGCTCCTGAAAGCTTTAATCAGTTATCTTTTAATGTAGGGCTTATAACGATTTTATAATGTAATCGAGCCATTTTTAGTCAACATTTTTTGGAGACTAGTTTGATATTATACTGTAAAATTAAAAAATTCGAGATGGGCCAATTAGTCGGTAAAGCTGACTAGTCGGCCTGTTTAGTAGTCGACTAGTTTTCGATTAGTCGGCGATATTCGCCGAACCTTTTTAGTGTTGCATAATTTGGAGCTTAAAAGTAAAATGATCGAAGGATTTCCTATTTATTAAATTAGCTTGAAAAGAATTTATTTGTTTTAGTTAAACTTGCTTTACGTCTGCGAATACCATTCAATTTGTTTCTGGAGTATATTTATTTAGATTATATTAAGAGTCTACAAAATTTTAGTAGTTTGTATATTTTAGCATAATTTTTAGTAGGATAGAAGGATTATGAAATTATTATACATGTATAACTCGAGTTATCTAAATATATGTTACAATATATAATGTCCCTAATAGGATTTGTGAAAAAATAAAGTGTTTATTTCGGACAACTTAAAAAATATATTTACAAAATGATGTTGTGCGGCACTTATCTATACATTTTTTGCGTGATTGAGTAAAAAACAGTACATCTATATTTTGGCATTTACTATATTGGTTAGTAGAATAATTTTGGTTTTTAATTACATAACATAAATTGTTTGACTATAATTAATTAAATAAATAAATAAAATGAATAAAGAAGTCTTTAACAAAAAAAAAAAAAAAAAAAAGATATGGTCAACTAGTCGGCTGTTTAGCAACTGACTAGTCGGCTTGTCGGCTAGTCTGGTAAAATCATAGCATGCCCATCTCTATAAAAATGTTTACTCTCAACACTAAAACGCCTGCAAGCATCAGGTGATCACTTCAAAGTATTTTAATAGACTGTTATATACGGTTTATACTTCGATAAAAGGTTTATGTGAGACATATATGTGATGTAGATATCATAAAATCACACACACACAAACACACATACACATACAGAGACACACAAACACACACACACACACACATGCACTTACATACACATACATACAGAGTAAAATGTCCCAAGAGTTCAATATAACCCACTGCTTGTACGATTATATTCCTGAAGCGAATCGAAACAAAATGGTATACAAACATTAAATACATTATCGACATCTTTTAGTGAGTCAGTATATATTGTAGTGTCTTTTTTTGTATGTTTTTTTTATTTTTGCACTCACTACACACGTATTTTTTTACGAATTTTAGTGTGGCTGGTAGAAAATGCTTAAGGGTTAAGGCCACCCTTTGTACCGTTGTTGTGCTATAAAGAATCACTCACCAGGCTCCAGGGGATGAGAGTCCAGCGGTTTGTCCAGCAGCATGTCTCCGAAGATGTCGCGACAGTAGTTGGCTATCTTCGCCTGTTGCCTAGGGTTGCAGTGGTTCTCGAAGCTGAGTATAACTGGATAATCGGATGTTTTAAACGCGCTTTCAGCGATCGCTTCCAGGACCTCCTTGGCGCTTATATCAGGAACAAACGTGTATCCATGCACGATCACTGGTTCTTCAGTTCTACTGTTCCAGAAGTCTAGTTCAACACACCTAATAAATATATATATCGATATATTAAACATATACACAAAAAAAAATATATACACCATACCATAAAATCAATATATATCAAGGTGTAATCAACATAGATTAGTTAATCATTAATTATACAGCATTATACACATATATACAGTGTATACAGAGCCTTATATAGAGTCAGAGTGTATACCATAGAAGAATTAGCACTCTAAAAAACCACCACAATTATCGTGCCTATAACTTGAAAACTCCTAATCAAAAAGAAATTATATACAAACTATAAAATAAAACTTATTTAATAAAGTTCAAATAGAGAAAATAATATATATTTCAAAAATCACAAAATATACTCCATCCTAGAATCAAGATAGCCCGAAGCTAGGAACCAATGAAGCTGTCAGATACATTCGAACATATTGGCAGATGCACCGACTCTGAACATACAAAATGATAACAGTTCTACATTGCAATATCAAATTCATACTTTTACGTTTATAGTAAACTAGATTCCTCCCGCAGCTTTGCCTGTGTGGTTTTCAGTAACCCTGAGTCTTTTTAGTCATTATAAAAAGTAAGTTACAAAGATTCGATCTGATAAGGTCAAGAGTTGCTGGTATCCAGTCCAATGGTGTACATTTGAACCAATATTGGATCCAATATTGGCGACAAACATTGGCAACTGCACACTAACAGACAGAAGGGTAGCTTTCGCCATCCTATTATATGTAGTAAAGGTGGGGTTGTGGATTGAAAGAGGGTTGAAAGGGGTTACGTGATCTGAAATACGTAAAAAGATAAGATCTACCTCCAAGTATAGGTGTGTTTGAGGCGTGACACCTTTGAGGTAATTAACGAACTTTTATTAAAGATAAAATCTTATGGAACCAGTTTGGAATAATCTTTCATGTATCCAAGATAATATATATGTATATGTATATGTATATGTATATGTATATGTATATGTATATGTATATGTATATGTCTATATGTATATGTATATGTATATGTCTATATGTATATGTATATGCATATGTATATCCTCATATATGTGTTTTATTTTGAAATCCTCATTAAAATTTTGAGAAATCTCCATGGTTTTTCTTTATATTAAACTATATTTAAACAAACCTACTTATACCGCCTTTGAATTACGTTCTAGAAATGAACTAATGATACTTCTATAACTATGCTAGCTTCTCTGGAGAGGCCAAGATCATCAAAAGAATAAAACAAGAAATACAACATCGTTATGTTACAAACTGTCTAACTTCATCGATGTACAGAAAACTTTACAGGCGATAAAAGAGATTTCTTCTTTCTTGTTAAGCTACAGGTTATATCTATACAATAAAATATAAAACTGTAAATCACAAAAGCTGATAGATAGATACTTTTCATCCCCCTTCTATTTGAAAAGAAAAGTGTCGCTTTGTTTCTCTTTAAGTGGTAGTAAAATAACACTTTTCCGATAAGAACTTTGTTGCGGGCGGAACAGTCATTTGAATTTGGCATAGACATTTAAGACAGGAAAATTTATAGAAAAAGAACACAAATTGTATGAGATACTGGCTGTATGTGTTTGTTGCACGGCGCTTACTAAAAAAAAATACATAAGCGCGCCAATGGCGTCTCTGTTTTCGTAATCAGTAGGTATATATTTTCTCAGGTAGAAGGGGATAAAAAGTAAAGTGTATGACTCGAGAGAAAATTATTTCACTTATTGCATAATAAAACAATAAACAGAGAAAAAAACATAAAATGACTTATAATTAGCTTACATATTGTGAGCATGTAGATGCCTTATAGCAATTTTTTCACCCAACTTTTTGTCAGAGGATATTGTTCATGAATCTGACAATAGTAAATAATTACAACCCTATATTACGTGAGTTAAATAATATAAAATGAATAAAAGAAGCTATTATACTCTTTGTAAGGCTTTATATACACTAATACAGAACATGTGTATAATTAACTAATCAATGTTGATTACACCTTAATATCTTATAAAGATTGTATTGTAATTATTACATATATAATAGTAGAATTTATAATTATTGCAGAGATACACATATTCTCGCGATGTATAAAAGATTTTATTTACTATTAGTATACCTAAGAGTAGTAATATAATTCTAAATAGCCTTCCTCAGGAACCTGTCTATCATAATAAGAAAGATCTTTTGAAATCCGTTCAATAAAATTAATGATTATCGCGTTTAAACAAACACACTTTTCCGCTTGATAATATTAGTATAGATGTTATAATTTGTTTACGTTACACATATCTGAAATACCGATTGACTTTCATCAAACGTTTTCGGAACTTTAAAAATGTATTTCCAAGGTCAAAATCAAGGTCAGTTTTTAAGATTCATAATAGGCATCGGAAATAGTCGGAAAACATCGGAAAACATCGAAAACATTCGTATTAATCGTGCTGAGCGAAGCGAAACTTTACCGGTCAACTCGATCAAATATTGTCCGCTATCTCGTACTACACCGTTCAAGTTATACTGACCGAAGTAGATTAACACTTGACCACCTTTCTAAAGATAGATTTAGAAAAAGAGTCTAATTGTAGATTAATAGTAATTTGCAATTAACTTTATTTTTAATTGAAACGCTCTATTACATGCGCTGATTGTAAATTCTTACTATGACTGCCATATTTTTTTTATTAATTATAGACATTGTTGAAGTCGTATTGAGCTAAAGTTTTCGTGATATATTTTTCGTTTCGCTCAGCTTTCCCCGTTTGCGTGCTGGCGGCCTTAGTATTGAGCGCATGAAAGACAAACGCTACAGTAGCGCTGTTTTTAGATGTTTTCCGATGTCCATTATTTATCTTGACACACTGTACGTGTTTTTTAACGTTTTTGAAGTCAACAGAAACTTCCATATTGCCGTCCCTTTCTTTTCTATTTCTTTCGCACTCATACACAATTGTCTACTGTACGATTTATATCAAAGGTGTGAACAAGACAAAACAAAGAAACTTAATATATATATTTAAATCAGTAAGGGATAGTTATAGAGACGTCATGTTTAAAACAAATTTATTTAAATTGTAAAAACACACAAGAATATATAAATAATTAATAAACCTTTTAGTATGTAAAGACAAAAATATTCAAAACAATTTACTAAATCACCAATTAATTCCGTGATCTATAAATAATTCGCACGTCTAAAATCCAATAAAGCGAGTGTTTGTTTACATCGACGAGTCGTTACCACCGATAACACATTTTTATTAATACCTTTTTATATTAAAATAACATTATATTAATTTTGAGATTTTCATACGCTGAGCGACCGCAACCTGAATTATACGTTCTTGTCTGTGGTCGTTCATTCGTTCATTCTTTCTTTCATTCATTCGTTCTGAAAGTCTGCGTCAATAAAGAAAGATTGATGAAAAATATGGCTATGCTTTCTGCCAATTCTGCATTTTTATCTGCGTTCATTCAATTGTTTGTTCGTTACGTTAACAACAAAAGATGGATGAACTAATATGGGAATGATTTGTGCCAATTCTGCCTTCTTGTCTGTGTTCGATCGTTCGACTATTAATTTGTTCATTGGTTCATTGGGTTATTGGTTCATTCGTTTATTCGTTCGTTCTTTCCTTCATTCGTTCATTCATAGAATGCGTCTGTGTCAACAACAAAAGATTAATGGAAAAATATGGACATGCTTTCTGAAAATTCTGCATTCTTGTCTGCGCTCTTTCGTTCGTTCGTCGTTCGTTCGTTCATTCAATCATAACGTTAACAACAAAAGATTGATGAAGAAATATAGAAATGCTTTGTGCCAACTCTGCGTTCTTGTCTGTGTTCGTTCGTTAATTCCTTCATTTCTTCATTCGATCTTTACGTAACAACAAGATAGATAAAGATATATGCAAACTCTTTCCGCAAATAAAAATTGCATTTTGCATTCATTTACGATTTCATTCAATGCATTTGCAATTTAAATCATAATTAATTATACATAAAAAGAAAAAAAAAATATTTGAAATTAAACATATATTAAACTTTTGTATTATTTTAATAATTACACTTTTTAATTTTATGTTTATATATATTCTTTTAATTTAATAGCCACTTCTGTTCTGTTCAAGAGTTCTTTTTATTTACGAGATCTTTTCTTTCGTTAGCAAATCTTTATAATATTATACGGATGGAAAATTTCATATATTCTGATATAATTTTCTAGGTTGCGGCCTTTCATAAAGCGGCTGAGATTTTTGCTTATTATAAAAATACAACTGAACGATCATCTTTTTCTTCGAATTCTAATAATCTAATTATATAATCTCCCTATTCTGTCCATTTGTTTGTCTGTGGTGTCGCGTCGCCTAAACTCGAAAGCTCTTGATGAGAGAAGATGAATGGTAACAATTTGGACCTCCTACGGTAGTCCAAAGGTAGCCGAGTGTAACAATTTTTATGAACGTATGTGATAAAACTGACGAAGACGTGAAATACATTCATCATAGATCCCCGAATGAAATTTTTTTGCCACATCTACTACAAATACACCACTTTCTGGACTCCCGATGCTATAGAATTGTGCCACAAAGCTAGTGTTATATTAGAAAGACAGACATATTATATAGGATAGTCACATTACAAATTATTATAACTTAAATTAAAAAAAAATAAACAAACTTTACTTAATGAATTTTAAGTAAAAAAATATATTAAAAAAATGGCTTTAAAAATCTGTAATCCTTACGCACCTGCATCCCGCCAGCAGTCCCTGACGATATATCTCCACGCTGGACTTGCCAGTAATCTGATGTCCTGTCAGGTAGGTGTTGTGCGAGCTGTTAATGAAGTAGTGCGCCATGGGCTGGTCCATGTCATCACACAGGTCCAGTTTACTCGGAGCCACTATTGGGTTATCTTCTGACATCAAGAACCTGTTGTCAAAGAGTAGTATTTCTATTATATATAATTATCCAGCTATTCACTGGAAACATTGCTCAGAGCCCAGGAATAAGGACCCCGAATGGGTTCAAAATTAGTCTGGCCAAATCCGATAGTATTTACATGAGTACAGTAAAATAATTATATGTAATAATCATGAATCACGAAAGTTTACATACATAAAAAATAGTTTTTCTCTTAGAATTATTAATCTCAGAGTCCTATTTTTTGTGGATGGCACATAATCCTTTAAAACTTTTAAAATATTTTATTAAATCTTTTTTATTAGATAAAACTCGACGTTTATTCGAAAATCTAAAACGACCATCGAACATTCCCTGGAGCGTAATAAGGACGCAATACACGTCAGTCTTCACTGATGCAGTGTTAACTCAATATACGAGTATATTCCAATGTATCCATAACCTAACCTATTCTAACCTAACGTATGCTAGATATATTTAGCCAATAGAAATATATTGACGTGTAAATCACCCGTAAACCATATTAAAAAAAGTTATTAGTATTCTGCCCGCCATCTTTTATTTACCGACACTTTAATAAACCTTTGCTTGTTTCAATTTTAATTAAACTTAGTAGGGTAGTTTCGTTTTTATTCATCACTATGTCTGTATTATTTGCGATGATTACTACCTTACAAATTACTAGTCAAAAATGGCAATCGATTGATATACATGTGATCTAAAAATCAGACACACAATTTTTCCAATTTTAATTTGTAATTTTTCAAGGGAAAATTTTGGCTCGTTATAAGTGTTGGCTTTTTAGATTCAGTATAACATATCGCATCGATTGATATATAGAATTTTTTTTAAGATAAAAATGTTTTTATTCCCCAAATATTATAACTATATATAGTATAGACAGTAATATATTAACCTTTATAAAATTGAGATTATCATATTTGTGACAGACAAACATAAAAAATAATTTATTTTACATATTAACAAAAAAGATACCTTACCTTAAAAACCCATCCATCGTCAACTGAGACCTTTGCTGGTGATATTTATTGTGCTCGTAGGTCTTAATAAGGTCCTTGGCCCTTTGGATGTCCGCATACGGATGGAGTATCTCATTCAACCTCGGATCCCTTTGCACTTCATTTAAAAAATCGACCAACTGGTTGGCCGACAAGTGTGGCTTACCGCCAGTGCTGTAAATATTATCTAATTGAAAATTCTAGATAGCGAACTTCGTTGTTTAAAAGTAGTTGTGGAGTGTTTTAGTTATAGAATTAGAGAAAGTTAAACAATGAACAAAGTTTAATAAATTTATTAACTAAGATGGAGTGCCTTTGCTGAAGGGTTTATTTCGATGAGTATGGTTACAAAATAGCAGCCCCGGAATCTACTATTGATCATTGATATCGATTTAAAGAGAGAAAGAAATTAAATAAATAATAAGTAAAAAAAATATATAATATATTTAACTTTTTGTTTAAACTTGTTGAAAGATTGAAAGAAAAGTAAGACAGAGATCAGTACACGAAATAGTATATGAAAACTTTCAAATATGTGAAAAGACGATATATTATATATTGTCATGATTTTCATAAATTAATGATTTGTGTACATTTTTTATTTTCACAATTTGAACCACGAAATTATTGTATGGATTGAAAAATAATATAGAAAATCTTTTTTTAAAAGCCTATTAAAACAACATTACTCGTAAAAGGCTTTGTTTCAAATTATGTAAACGATATTGGTAAAAGATAAATAGATATAGGATATTATAACTTTAGATATATATAAAATATATTTTATATATTGAGATATCTAACATGATTTCTTTCTGCAAGACTGATCGACAAATATTAGCATTCATAATATATATTGTCACGAATCCGGAACCCGAAAGATTGCGAACAGCAACGCCACCTAGTGGATTACTATCGACTCTTAAAACTATCATAGTAAAAAAAAATTCAATCTAATAATAATAGTACTTTTTGAGACCTTTGGTTTTAAAAGAACAATCATCTAGAAACACCATAAAGAGAAAGAATAAATTTTAGAAATTTGAGTAAAACAATATTGGTTTATAAATTCCATAGTATAGAAAGGGAAAGTAAGATTGTTTTAACATTACTTTGAGAGATTTCAGAGGGACGTACCTTACAATGGAATAAAAAAATTTGAAATAAAATAAAAAAACTACGGAAAACATTGTTATGTTTTTTCTATCTCCAGGTGGATTTTCTGAGAGATAAGCTTTATTAATGAAAGTTTTGATGGAAAAGAGGGTGTCTCTATCTACTTGATCTCATCTGAAAATAATCATGAAAAAGGATTATAAATATAGAGATTATTATATAAACCCCAGCTTAAATATATATATTATAAAACAACAATTCTCGCACACCCCACAAGCTACACACTATATATATGTCGTGGGGGGTTTACAAACAAAATTAATTAATTATTTTTTTTTTAAGTCATTGAAAGAACAAATAACACATAGACCATATTTCTTAACTTATAAACAAAAAAAAAATTATACTATGTAATATTCACATTTGTTTAAAAAAAAAAAAAAAACAAAAAAAAATCGAGATTTTATTTTATTGTGACCATTTTGTTCTTTCATTAACGTCAATTGATTTTAAAATTGAAGTGAAATCAGTTTAAAATGTAATATTTATAAGAAATATTATAATTTTATTTGTGACTGTCGTTATTAGTATATTGTTATTTTTTTTTCATAGTAATATACCCCCCTACTGTCCTTGTTTCCTAATCTACTTTCATTGTTGTGGGTAACTGCAAGAAATCTTTTAATAGATAAAAGGTATCCAATGTATAAAATTATTATTTTAAAAAGTGTATTTTGTAAATTTTCTGGTGCATAAATAAATAAATTCAATTAAAAAAAACGTTTGATTGATATCGCTGGAAAACTAATCAGCTCGTGAATACGTGAATAAGCATTGATTGGTACCAAAACGAAGTCAACTGCATAATCAAATCGTGCGAAAAAGAAAAACAAAAAAAAACGAGTGGGAAACGTTTCGGAATCGAACCCACATCCTTTGACAGCAGACAGTACCACTAAACACTAGATGAATTGGTAACTCATATCAATATAACCAAAGTAACATATTAATGTTCACTCTAGCGCTACGTTATAGATGTACAGTTTAGTCTAGTGATGCGACTCGAATAAGATTTTGTGACTCGAGGCACTCGAGTATTTTACTACCTCACTTGAATTATATTCGAGTTTTCGAGTCACTCGAAAAAAAAATGTCACTCGAATGCATATTGCAATTACTAATATACTTTTAGTTACCCACAATGATATACCTAAGCGACAAAATCAACTCGAAGTGCCGAGTTGATTTGTCAACTCGAGAGAATAGTGACTCGAGTAATTTTTTTTTTCACTTAGTACGAGTTTGAGTAACGGAGTCATTCGAGAAAAACAGAGCTCGAGTCACATCACTGGTTTAGCCACGGAACGAAATTATCGATAAATTAGTCACTAATAGATATGGATCTATTTCCATATCATTAATAGTTAGAAAATTTATTGATTTATAATAAACCGAGTTATTCCTTTTAGAACTCTCTATTTATAACCCTACTTATCGATATTACTCATTATAAATTCTTTTCATCTCTAATGATATATCTGATTTTATTATAAATAATCCAATACGAGAGAATTATTCATATATTCAATGATAATAAACTAATCTTTCGTATGTAGCTTCGCTCGCGTTATTTTAGTTTCATTGGACTTATAACCTGAGTCATTTCTATTAACAATATTTTCAATTAACTGTATTATTTATTTAGGCAAGATTTTTTTGAGATCACTTTAACAATAATTGTTATATTTCAGTCAAAAAAACAATATGAATTAGACATCTAAACCTTCCTCAGAGATTTCAGTATCTATAGAAGCATACAAAAAACCATACTGTAATTTATAAGTAAATACAGACAGACAGATGCAGCTGGGTGACTTCATTATATAGTTATAAATGAGGCTAGTGGTACTCGTATATACATATTTTACCCATACATACATACATATATATATCTATAGACTTACAGATCATTAAATATCTTCTGCACCTCAGTCCGCTGGGTGAGATTCTTGTAGAGGGTGAAGAAGTCCTCAAAGCTGAACTTATTCTTACTGATGGTTTCGTTCTTACGCGTCGGCAGCCCAGTCTCGCTCAGAGCTTTTTCCACACGTTTCTTATCCTCCTTGTTTTGTGCGAACAGACGAACTATACTGAGGATATACTTTTGATTAGTATGAGTTTAAGGTTCGTTAGTTGTAAACTTATAAAATTATTAGTAATTATAAAATAGTAAAGTTAAGTAATAGTACTTATTAGTAAGTAGGAAAATTATCGTTTCCAAAGAGTAGTTCAGCACTTGTACTAGTGATGTTAAAATTAATAATTTTTATTTAGATTTATTTATTAAAACGTTATCCCTCTTACTAATAAATATACTCAGCATAATATATTCTCGCTTTTGTCACTTTCACACCTTTGACGTACATCATAAGTAAGAAAGTGACAAAGCAAAGAATATAAAGTATTTGGTATATTTTTTTTATTAGGTCCACGCAAGCGGGATTAGCCTCGCGACGCAGCGCGCGCGAAACGTTCTATGCTATACTATATGGGATACATTTTATCAATTAACTCGAAAACTATAATTACGATTCGGTTGATTTCCAATCCAGAACGAGTTTTGCTCATTATGCGCATGTGTGCAAAATTTCGTGCGTGTAGCTCGTAAATTGGAGGAGGAGTAGGGTACAAAGAGTTGAAAATTTGAGTAGTAAAGAGCTTCGCTCAGCTCAATAAGCAAGGCAGTATCTGTTCCTAATTAATAGACATTTTGTACAATTTCCTAAAAATATAAATCTTGAATCAATTTTTAGTGCAAATGAACAACAATATAATGAAATAAATTAAATTACCTGTAATTTCTATTTGAATTTAGTTTATTATCCTAACTATCAAAATGCTAAAATGCTAATAACTTACTTCAGAAGTTTCAAACTACCAAAGTACTAAGAAAATACTACTAATAAGTTTCCAGAAACGTTGAATATTTAAAAAAACTTAATACAACATAAAATTTTAAGCTTCGCTTCAGTCTTAGTCAATTCGGTACTTGCTATTCAATACTATCTGTGCTTTGCGGTTTCACTCGCGTATAATCATACTACAATAGCCTATAGCCTTCCTATACCAATGCCTATCATAACCAGAAAGAATTTTTCATAGTCATTCCGTAATTTTAAAGATTAGCTCGTTTAAACGAAGAAACTTTTACCTTATAATTTTAGTATAGATATTCAAACAAATAAATGAATCATTAATTATTATTAATATAAATAAAACACTTAATAATAAAGAGTATTTTTAATAAATATCAAATGTCACTGAAAAACTAAAGCCTAAGCTGTTAGTATCAAGGCCGGCAACGCTCTTGTGAGTCTTCGGATGTTGCAGGAGTTCATGGGCGGCGGTGATCACATTTTATCAGTGACCCGCATGCTCGTTGGCCCTCCTTTTCCATAAAAAAAAAAATAAATAACAACCCCCAGGGGTGCATCTTGTAATGTTGACAAAGTCCACCAGCAGTAAACATTAAACTTAAATAACGTTACATACATTGAAACGCGTTTGTTTGTTCGTTTTGTTATACTTTGGTGAATACTGAAGGACAAATTACCATTTATAAGTGAGTAATTGTATATATGTATTTGATTATTAAATTTTTAAATAAATATACATTAAAAAATTTTTTTAGGAGCAGGATTCGAACTCGTAACCTCTGGGAAACTGTTCCGTCGCTCTAACAATTGAGCTACAAGCTCGGTACTCGTTCTGAGGAATTTAGCATTTTATATCACCGTCGTTATAGGGTTCCAATTATGTTCATATCGATAATAATTACAGTGTATATTTATTTTAGTATATATATTGTGAGATTTTAATTACTTACTAAAGATTATAAATTGAAATAAACTTTCAGATATTTTCATTGAAATTTCATCAAGCATGAGCCTACTATATAGGGTATTGTGGAGAGATCAGCAACGTGACCCAATTACTAGTAACTACAATATATACGAGTATAGTGCGGAATACATCAAAATTATTAAAACGTACTTTGACTTGGGATAAATTGTTAAAAGACTATATATTATAGAATATTCTCTTTTAAGTTGATTTTGGATTTTGAAAGTAGAAATGATAGAAAAGATATATAAGAAATGATCTTTTTGACTTTTGAAACTAGAAATGATATATAACATATATAAATAATCTTAAATTTAATATTTTTAAGGTTTCAAATAAACAAATATAGAAAAGTTTTAACCTTCAACATTCAAAAGGTCTGGGGAGGCTCCGAATTTAATTACGATGAACTATTTATAAACTCATCCGTTTATACGGGAATAGCTTATTTGTGAGAAGGTCACAGGTTTGATTTCGTAATTCCAAGTTATAATTGAATAACCAGAAGACTTAGTCATGTCATACTGTAAGAGAGAAATTGTCCGCCGTCGTATACAGATGCTTTTATAATTAAAATACCTCGAAGCTATCTTAGATTTTAATGTAAAATCTATATTAAATTTTTGATTTGGTTTGGTTCATATTATATGTTTCAATGTTCATAAAATACTAGTTCGCGTTCAATATAGATATTTTAGGAATTTCAAAATCTATGAAATTTTTTTTTGTATATTGTATTGTATTGTAAACTGCAAGTTACTCAGTTACTGGTGGCAACAAAATGATAAAACCTTTTTTATATTTTTTTTTTCTGCACATTTATGGCTGGAGCTCTCCAAATGAGACCATGTCAGATTTTTTCAATAATCACTGGAATAAAACTCGACTTACGTTATCATATATAAGATTTACCTAAAAATATAAAACATATAATTTACGGTCTGAATATTCAAAGCTTACGAGCTGTTGTTTCTAAAAGGATTACAGCTAATTTTAACTCTGCCATCCCGTCAGTCGCCTCACTCAAATGAATCCTCTTCAAATTGAACAGAAATATTTGTACGTAATATTATATAAACTCCATATATTAACTTAAAATAAGAGATACACAATCAAATTTCATTTATAGTTAATATTATATAATTTTATATACCATTAAAAATATTAATAAACCAGCAAAAAATAATAAATAAACATACGTTAATATTTATAAATACCGAAATTACTGTCGGTGAATTCGTAGCCCGCAGTGCTACAAACCTAATTGTCTACGAACTTACTTCCGTAGCTCGGCGTAGCTTTAATTGCATTTAATTGTAAATTGCATTTTCCTGTCTTCAAACCAAGTTCTACGTCTGGTTTAATTGCTACCAGTGACTTACGACTTTGCGAATAGTTACATAGGGTTCAATGACTTTAAGGTATAACTTTGTTTTATTAAAAATTATATTATCTATGTAATATATGTGTATAAAGTGATTTTTTGTGTGTGACTGACTAAATTACTGCACCGATTGAGCTGAAACTTTACAAACAGATAGATCAAATACCGGTAGGAGTTCGTGGATGTATTTATGTAATACCAACTGCTACCCCCGCACTCGCCCACGCATTTTCTGTAACTGCTGAACCGTTACACTGATTTCGATGAAATCTTCAGTAATGTATGTAATATATATTATATTTCACGGCTAAGCTGAGCCGTTTTATGATGAAATTTAATATAGACAGGAGCCTGTGATCGACATTTTAGCTTATCCAATGTTTTTCTTTTTGTTTCTTTCCTATTGTAATTTATGTTTCACTTGGTACATAAATAAATAAAATTTTCAATTTTTTGCGCTCGGGGAAACTATTTAGTAATATTTATCATTAAAACCAATATAGATTACAAATAGTAATAATAATAATTTTTAACGCCTCATTTGTCTCACTGACGATGTATGAAAAATATAAAATTCAATCATTTCTTCCTTTTCCTTTATTTTACCTAAAAATATATTTCGGACGCTGAAAATACTTAAACTATGCAAATATAAATAACATGTAAAAAAATCTATAAACAAATAAATATATATTGATAAAACATCCCTTACAATGGAACAGGATGAAGGGTTGAAACTTTTGATTCTTTCCATGAATTTAATTAAAACTCAGTACCAATATTCTTCAATACGAATCATTAAAATTTCGACACTGAATAATGAGATTTCCAAATTTTTTCGAAAGTCATGTCCAAAGAGAAGGAAATAGCTTTGTCCTCTGAAATTTGTAAATTATAGCTGAAATTTTTATTAAGTGTTATTTTCTTTTAATAAGATTATGTGAAACTTTGTTTAAATTTAAGTACTCTTCCAAAAGTTATTTGATACCTTTATATAAAATAATCCGGCTGCAGCCATATAAATACTTCAGAATTTGCCAACTAGTGTATGAGTAGAGCTTCGATGCTTTGAGCACATGAATGAAAACCTCGCATGAGTTCGTAAATAGTTCGGCAAATTTAGACAGTATTTAGTGTAGTGCAGTTATTATATATAATATGAAACATAACTCACGATGGTAATTTCACAGTGTAACTAATATCGAAAAGGTTCTATAAATGAGGATCTGAATTAAAGAATTTTCTTTAATATTTATTAGGTCAAATGTTTCCAGCATGTTATATTTGCTATAAAAAACTATGATTCTCATAGTTTTTTACGATTTTGGCAATTCTCGAAATATATATTGTTAATAAAAACATCACACAAGTCTGGACGATATTAATATAAATAAGTCAGGCGAAACTGCGAGTAACAGCTAGTAAAAAAATACCAAAAACCTACAGCCTCATAACTTCTATTATATGGATTACGAATATTTATAGTCCATCTATTTAAGCTCCTTATTTAACATACATTTAAGGTTTTATTATTAATATAAAAAGTTAATAACACATCTTAAATATAAATTTGATGGAACTAACCTCTTTACTATTGTTATATAGTAATTTTGTATTGTAACGTGATCCTTGTTTGCGCTAAAATATATTATTATTTTGCTGTACTTAACAGTACTTAGACTTGTTTTAGAACCAATTCAGGGTCCTTATTCATAAACTCGGAGCATGGGGAATCGCGGCGTGAACAGCTCAGCTTATTTGTTTAAAATAGGTCAACTGAATGTCTTCGAGTGTTTGAATATTTTAGATTTATATCAAGAAACAAGACTTTTTGAACAGACAAAAAAAAAATTAAAATTATTTTAAGACAATCTATATGAGTTATTGAGTAGAGCCTGAATAACATTAACGTTAGAGTTGCTCTATAGTTCAGTAGCCTGTACGCCGAGCCAAGGATCGCGAATTCAATTTACATATCTTGATTTATATAGAAAATTTATTTCATCAACATTGTTTGATATTAATTTCTTAGATATAAATAAGATTGTAAAATACATTTTTTTTTCTGTAAAACTTTTTTTAATATAAAAATATTAAACAAGAACGTAAAGAAACTATGCTTTTAAACATTATATCGTAAAATCAAAATGAACAGATATACATTCTCTCGAAAACAAATGAGAATCTCTTAAAAGCAGTTTTAATATGTACATAGCATTATCTTCATAACTTAAGAATTTAAAGACTGAAGTCCAAGTGTAGTGTAGTTTTAGAAACTATAATTTGCATGTTTCATAAACTTTTGTGATCCCTGATTGTTCATATATAATTGATTCCTAGTCTTTCAAATTCTGATAGTATTTAAGTGAGTACAACCAAATAATAATATATAATAATATTTAAAATATATTAATAAGTTACCTAAAAGCTATTTATAAGTAAAATATTTTAATAGAATAAAATCTGTGATTGTTAGAAAACAAATATGTTATTCTTATTACAACTCCGTGGGACTGACAAAATTCATTACACTAAAAGAAGAAAATATTTAATTTTTCAATGAACTTTTTCCACGCTTAAAAATTCGTTCTATGTTTGTTACATTATTTGTTTTTAGCATATATAATTAAAAAAATAAAAAGGAAAGAAAGGAAAAAAAGAAGAAGAAAGAAGAAACGTAAAAAAAAGGAAAAAAAACTTTTTCATACGTATAATCGAGCTTTAAGGCTTGTACCTATTCAAGCATTTTTGATTGATAAAAGAAAATAGAGGATACAAACTAACTAAAATATTTAACTACCCATTCGTCTAGGATTATATTTGAATTACGACAACCGCAAACATGAAAAAAGACGACAGTAATAATAGTTGAAAAACATTTTAAAAAATTATACAAGAAAACATTAGTATATAAATTATAACCTGAAACAAATTTTAAAAAGTACGAGATAAAGTTTTGGTTAATTTTTTAGTTTTGGTATTGGATAAATATAATGAACTGTATCTTTGAATTTTTATTTTTAATATTAAATATACCAAAATAGTACAGACATAATAAGTAAAAAAACTTTAATTTTGTTACGGGTTACACATTTTTGAATCTCTGAAGATTTTTGTCCCAGCGATTATGGAACGATATCTGCACACAAAAATAGGTTATGCTCTCATTTTGAACTCAATCCGTAGATGTGCAGAAAACGAAGAGAATTGAACAAAGAAAAAATAGAATTTCGTAAAATTTGCGACAAATGTAGATACTTTACATATAAACGTAAAAACAATGTACTTGCTTTACAATAAAATGAAATCAAATCTAATCCTGTCATAGGTTTAGAAATACCTAAAATATCTGTTTAATAAATTGCGAAGTTTCGCGGATATCAACTAGTAATAATAGACAATATACAGTTCATAATTATAATTTCGTAGTAAACCCCAATGTCTCTTACAATCTGTCTTACACAAGGGTAACTGGGAGCTATCTTAGAAAAGATAACCTAATCCTTTGTATTGAATTGTCATTTCTATATTCTTTTAATACCAGTAATTTCAAAAGATCTGCAATGATAAAAATTACTAACATGTTTTCCTGAGATTCACATTTAATTCCCAGAGTAAAAATATTTCCGTAACAATAAATTTAACGATAAATTCAAACTGACAGCTCGACATCTGATAACTCGGATAACTCCAATCGTTTATCTTTCACAGTTAAAATATAAAAATTGTTTGAAAAATTCTTTAAATCATGTATACCTTGTTAAGTTTATAAAATTTTATACAAATATAAAATGATGGAATCATCGCAGCGATTAGTGACACGGTGGCTTAATTTGTAGAGCGACGGGACAATTACTCAAAGGTCCCGAGTTCGAATACTGTTCGTTAAAAATTTAAGTTTTTAGAATCTTTCAAATTGGACTCTATATTTTTAGATTTAAAAAAAATTTTGATAAATCTTGATAAATATCACTTTCCTCCCGATAAAGACTATTATATAGAAAGCTAAATTCATCAAAGCGTGCAGCGATACGGTAACTCAATTAGTAGAGAGACATTATGGATACATTTCTCACTCCATATTTATTTTAAAAATAAAAATTATTAAGCCTCTTGTAGTGTATCGCTATAATATTAATACAAAATATGTGCTATCTTTGTGTTTTTTTAAGTCTTCAAATGTAAATCTTTATCATGATGCTCAAAAAAAAATCACAATATCTGCAATTTGTGTTTGTTTTCAAGGTCTTGATATGTAAATCCTTACCCTGGTGTTCAAAACAGTATCAATACAATTCATCATCCATACATAAAAACAGTTTTATCATTCATAGAAGCGTTACATCAGATACTCGAGATCAGTCACATGTATCTTTTTCCCACGAGATACAACAGACAGACAGTGAATCAGAGTGGCATATGGAAATGAGAAAGGTCAAAGCGACATCATCCCAAATGACTCTACCAATAATAAAAGCACAAAAGAAAGCAAAACCTAATATTATACCTTTAGGTACACCGTAAATATACTTGAATAGATTTGAAAATTTATATGAAATTTTAAATATTATTATTCTGTATAGAAATAACTATAAAAATAATTCGATTCTAAAACAATGCTCAAGAGAAATAATAAAAAATAAAATAAATATTTTTATATTTTTGATATTTTACCAGCTATTGAAACGCATCTATCGTATCAACATATATTTTGTATTAAATCAATACATTCAGTATAACATCTATGAAATTTGAATATTGCATATAAATGTATGAATAATATGAAGTTAAGGTATTCGAACGTTTCTTGTCATTGTTAAATTATTAACCTATAACAAATTTAAAGATATTGTTTCTTCATATATGTGCTAACAGATATTATTATGTATCCTAGGAATAAGATCTTCGTTGCCAGGAGTATACAAATTATAAGAAATTGTAAAGGTCTTTCTGTGTTATTTATAAATATATTTATACTTAGTAGAATTTACTCTCTGTTTTGTCACTTTCAAACTAACGATTTACGTCAAAGGTTAGAAAGTGACAAAACAGATAATAAGTGTAAATAATTTATTAGCTTCAAATATTTTTAGTAGTGAGGGGGTTTAAGTTCTGAAAGAAAAATAAAAAGGACAAGTCCCCTGAAATTCTATCGTCGACTTTTATTAGGACTGAGGCATCTATCTTTTCAAACCGGTCTATATTTTAACATTATTATTAACTTGTTTTCCATAATAAAACCATTTCATTAATAAACATTTAAATAAATCTACTTGTAAATACAATATTCGTACTGAAAACAAGTAGATAATTGTATTAAAATAGTATTTAAAGCCGATTCAAGGGTCGTTGAACCTTTCCCTTTGTACCTTCATAGATTGAAGTATATCCATTAGCGAAGTCACGTTTGTCAGGGGACTGTTCAACTTAATTGGGAATTCTAACAATCTAACATCATTACTGACAGACAATGTTTTGTACTGTTTTTACATTAATTATTATTGATTTCGTCAGTCCCGATTTCAGCGATTAAACGATTTTATATACTATGATAATTAAGAGTAATAATGCTCATGAACCAGTCTATCGCAATCAGAAAAAAATCAAATGTAAGCCGTACTTTCAAAGATTAGCGCGTTTAAACAAACACACTTTTCCGCTTTATAACATACATATAACAGTAACCACAATATATATAACGGAAACTTCAGAATATAAGTATATTTATATTATAAATAATAATTATAACATTGACTCGTATTTTTTATTTTTATTAAATATAATAAAAATTGTATATATATACATAACATCCTATAACATCTTATATATTGTCTTCAAATGAAATAAATTTCAAATCCTATAACAGCTGAGGTTGAGATGACCAAAAATCTGATGTTAGGCGGAATTTCATGAGTAAATATATTTAAAATAATTTTTTAGCTCCAGTGTTTAATAAAATTATGTTATTTTATTTAAATACATAGCTGATATCCTTGATATTTTGAACATAACGATAGCTACATTTTAATTCCACTTAAAAAACTTTTAGTCAACGTAGAATTTTAAATTAAACCCTGGATAAAACTGACATTTTGAAAAGTAGACATTTTTAGAAACGTCCTCACATTGAATTCAAGGAAAAATACCTTTTAGTGTTAAAAATACATGAAATTTAAACAAGAATACTAAATCTGAATAATACAGCAACTGTAAAAATACACGATCACTATTTACGTACTAAAAATAACCAGAGAAAAATACAAAAATACTGAATGTCACAGTCAGTGATGGATGACCCAGATGTTTCTACACCTTTGAACTTACGATATAGATCTATATGTTTTTAAAATAGCCAGAGATATAATATATGTTTTACTGATGTTAACTAGCCTTTACTCGCGGTTCCACCCGGGTAAGAAAGGATTTTATTTGTTATTAAGATAATTAGAATCAGTAGAGTAAAGCTAGCATAGAGCCTTACTCATGAACCTGTCTATCATAATCAGAAAGAATTATTCTAATCTGTCGGGTAGTTTCGAAGATCAACCAAATCAAAAATCAAAATCAAAAAAGAAACTCTTCAGCTTTATGATATTAAATGTTATATCAATGTAAGAACACTTAAATATACATTTCCAAAAAACAACAAAAGATCAAGATCTAAATTACTCGTGAATCTTCATAGCAAAAAGTTTAACATCATTATCACCATCACGTGATATCCGAATTAATTGGGGCCAGTATAGTATGATAGCAAAACAGTTGGGTTATAGCTATTTTCACAAGGGTTTTTAGGCCCAACCGCCCTCAGTATGTCAACCCTTTGAAACACATGTTTTGGATAAGTGGTATATTATTGTTTCTAGACATCCTTCGGAAGATATGGGATTTTATAATAATTTGCCAAAACCTCACAAAGTATAAATAATAAAGAGCACTTAAAAATAAGCCATCAGGTCCGTATTTTTTAATATTGATTACTTACTTTTTGATGAGAATCTTGCCCGACTTATCAGCTTGGAGAACTATCTTGGTGTGCAACTTCTCCAGAAACTTGATGGTGGGGTTGTTGAACTGGTTGATATTATAAGCCAGCGCGAACAGCTCCTCAGTCCACATCTAAACAAATTGATTTCTTTCAATAAAAGAAAGACGTTTGATACAACTTGCAACTATGTATTATATATATATATATATATATATATATATATATATATATATATATATATATATATATATATATATATATTATACATACACATACTTGCAAAAATTTCCGCACTAGAGAAATAAAAGAAACAGAAATAACGGGCACAAATAACACAGAATCGAAACAGCATTTAATATTTATTGCTGAATATCCTGAACACCTCGCCGATTATGAAGGTTTCATAATATCTCATAGATTGTTTGAAATTGTCTATAAATATGTTCAGCAATATTTGTTATAGACAAACAGACAGAATGCTGAATTTATCAAAGCGAGTAGCGATACGGTAGCTCAATTAGTAGAGCAACAATGCCCACTTATTAGTCAAAATTTAATAACTTAACACTATACAAGTTTATAGACATTTTTATTTTAATAAATAATTGACACATCACAGACGTTTCACTCATGCTCTTTGTGATCTTATATTTTTGGTAGAATTAAGTTTCTTATTTATTTAATTATTATTTCTTATTTATTTATTTATTTGACTTAAAAACATGACAAGAGACGAGTTTGTTAGTAGTAATATACTCACACACACAAAGCACTATAACTATGAGTTCTAATATGAGGTTGTCCTTTTGTGATCATAAGTAAATCACACACATTAATTTCTCTTTTTTTTGTTTATATATAGCAAAATTTATATATCAAACCTATTTTAATTAATATTAATTAATGTTTTCTGCAAAAAGTTTATATATATTTTGAAATATTAATCTTAACATGTAATTCATGTAGAATAAAGAAATCATTTATATAGCTAGGACTCAAATGTGTGATCTCTGGGGTACAGTAATTATGATATTTGAGCCGTCGTGTCTCTTGATATAAAAAATATTATTATTTTATACATTCGTCCTGCATGCCTACAATAATTATATAATATATATTTTTATCAATTTCATCAATGAAAACAAAGTTTTATTAGAGGTCAAAAGTATTCGAAAGGGCGGTGTAACATTTTGCACAAATATAATAATCTGGATTTCAGCCAAATACAGATCAAATGAGATTTGACATATTAAGAGCAAACATTACAGAAATATTTTAATACTATAACTTACTCCCGATTTTTCACGCGAATCTATTATTTTATTTAATATAGATAATATATGTTACTCAGATATAATCTATAATTCTGGTTCATTTGTTTTTGAGTTTATTCATTATAAACATTCAAAGATACAAAAATTCAAAAATTCAAAATTCAAAATATCTTTATTCAAATAGGCATTTACACGCACTTTTGAATCGTCAATTATTACATTATAAAAATGCCAGTATAGTCAGTCCGTCCTTAAGCTACCACCAGCTCGGAATGCTGTTCTGTTGAGAAGAGATGGCCAGAAACTCAACAGTTGCTCTTTTTAAAATATGTGAACAATGTTTGATATACAGATTAGAATATCCTGCAAATGAGTCAACAACCAAAGCTCCACAACCTAACCTTTTACTTTATCGAAATACGATCAACTAAGAACTCTTGTATGCTATAATAAGCTTTATTTACCAGTATACTTTTAATTTTAGATTTAAAAGCAAGTAAAGGAAGATCTAAGATATCTTGTGGAAGCTTATTATATATGCGAACACTCATGCCCATGAAGGATTTTTTAACTTTTTGCAGACGAAATATCTGCGTTGAAAGTTTATTTTTATTTCTAGTATTTATAGCGTGTCTGTCACTGTTTCTTACATATGTATCCAAATTGTGACGTACAAATAAAATGTTAATAAATATGTATTGAGAAACGACCGTAAGAATACCAATTTCTTTAAAGACATCTCTCAGGGAATCTCTAGCTTTTAAGTTATAAATAACCCGCACAGCTCTTTTTTGTAAAATGTTCCTATATACTATTTAATTAGAAATGAACTATTCTGGACATGTTAAAAAGTACTAGATAATAGAAATACCATACAATAATAAATATTATAAATTTTTCATAGTTTAATTCAAAATAAACATATTTTCAGTTTTGGTGTTTTTATGCAAATCACAAATTTATCAAATTAATTCTCGCTACTTATAATAAATAGAAAGACTAGATTCTGGAAGACCAATGAATTTCGAGACTAATTCATAAAAAAATATTCAGATCATTTGAATGCTGATAGATGTTCTAGTATTCAAAATTGCTCTTTTATATACATTTTATATACAAATGAATGATTTCTATTTCATACCTAAGATTAAAATTTCAATGTTTGTAAATCGATTCCCTTGCCATGTATAGAAATAAAAATCTATTGCTGTTTTTCATTCTCTTTTAACATTTTTTGTGATGACATCTTATTTATTTACTGATTTGACATGTGTGCATGCATGTGTGAGCGCACGTGCGTGTGTGTGCACGCGTGTGTTGTATGCGCGCGCGTGTACGTGCGTGCTTGAGTGTATGTGCGTGATGTGTGTGTCAGAGTGTGTGTGTGTGTGCACCTGTGTGTGCCTCTGTGCATGTATGTGTCCGTTTGTGCATTATATCTACCGGAAGGTGAAGGGAGCGTTCTTAATTTATTTACATACAATCCAAGGCAAAAATAATAATCCTGAATATGTCTATAAAGTTATAGTATTAAACCCCCACAAGGCTGCGCTAAAAAGATATGGGTTCTTTTTTATTCAATACAACACGAACAAAGCTCAGCCACAGAGCTGCGGAGACACAAATGAAAACTTTTCAATATCCATTTACTATATTAAAGTTCAAATAAATGGAGTTACTAAAGTTTTCTCAGTATTTTGCAGAACTCAACTTGTATCAAAAGCCTCTAAAGATACCTATGTATATATAAACTTGTCTGTCTGTAAAATAAAGTTTTCTATACTTATAACTTTCAAAATAAATTTAAAACACCTTTATAATAAGTTATAGATTAAAATTATACATTTATTTCAAATCATGTCTGTCTGAGCGTTGTAATCGAAAAATACTCAATATATTGAATATATTTTTAACTATTTTGTGTCTGTTCGTCATTTATATTTAAAAACTATTGAATCTGTCTCTCACTGTTGAAAATTTGTGAAATAACAAATAGAGCAAAGGAATGTTATATTTAAAATACAACTTCTATCAAATGAAGCTATTTGCAAATTGTTTTATTTTAGATATTTGTTCTTTGTAAAATAATTAAATCTTATAATATTTTAAATATACTAATTCTTTAATATTAATTTCTCAAACAATAACATATTCTAACGCGTTTTGCGTAAACAAGAAAAAAATATAAAAGAACGTCATTTTAAAACCTATTTAAAAAGTAATTACAATCGAAATCGAGGTACAAGTCTTTAAGAAGTTTTAGTAAGGTGTTTCGTGGCTTTATCGATAATTCTAATATTAACTCGGATATTCTCTTAGCAAATATTTAAAATTTATAAATCTATGGAACTATTCTTAAATCAAGATTCGAATGATGTTTATGATATTTATTGAATTCACTTAAGAATCAAAGAAAAGAAGTTTCACAAACGTATTATCAAATAAATTATAAAACAACTCATGTATAAGAGAAATATAGTCTCTGTTGCTAGGAGTTTTGTAACAAATATAACTGACACAAAGGAGAATCAGACACAAAACGAAACTGTACACAAAAGCTTTCCCGTGTGAGAATCAAACCCACCTAGACTCCGGAGGTAAACTGAGGAGGTAGGGGATCTAAACCCTTCATAGATATTATATATAACTCTCAGACACAAGATCGATATCCCACATCTTAGAAAATCTGAAAATATTGAAATTTATAAATGCGAGGATACGAGGGGTGAGAGATGCAATGGAAGGGGTCTCAGTCTCCAGCCCGCTCGCTCTACGAAACTTTACTACAATAGCTACTTCATGCTGATCTTAGGGGAGCAGGTGGTACCAACCCCACAACTACCCTGTAAACGATCGGCATTCAAATCCCTAACACTATAATTTTTAGATATATATATCATTCTCATGAATAAAAAGTATTTTTCGTATTTTTTTAGACTGTAATATCATATTTGTAGTACATCGCAGATAGTCGGTTCAACTGACGCAATGTTAACTAAATCTAAACCGTAAATCTTATTTTGTTGTATTGATTGATTGATTGAATTGAGTCGGGAAGAGATGGAGGGAGGAAATTAAATTGGCTGGCATTATTACTATTTATATTTAATAACAATACCACCAGAATTGTAACTATATATATTGTCTGTGTTTCTAGTCAACTCATAACGTTTTTTTCTTTGGCTTTATTAATAAAATCAGAACCTAGTGGATGGTCTGAGTATGTTTGACTTTCTTTACGCTAACGCTGAAGCACGTGCTATGGACTATGCACTAGACCACCATCCTTCATCCCTCATCCTCATCGCCTCAGCAGACCGCCACGGAGTCGATTCAGCATTCGACCGTGATGCTCTGGCAGATCACCAGCAAGACAGCACATTAATAGACAACTAGACAAAACCTCAAAATCAGCCTCCATACCTCGAAATACTCCAGCTATATCTTGCGTTTGAAATATAGCTAAATTTGGTCACCTAGAAGTTCAATTTGCAAAAGACGAGACAATTCCCATAAGTCGCAGATTCGAATCCAATCCACATCAATGAATATTTACAATAAAAAATAAAACTATTTTCAAAATTATGTTAAATTGCAAAGAACAATTGGTTATAATTTATCAACATAAAATGTTAAATACGAAATACTAGATTCGCTGATACCAATACGGACTCGATTCTCAATTGGCAGAACGTTTCGACGATTTCCCGAATCCATCAGGTTCGAATCCTGAAGTATTGATAAAATTTTTAATATTATATTTACTTTGAATAAATATAAATTCTATATAAATTCATGAAACACAATTGCATATTCAAATCTCAGAGCGCAGGTGACGTGCAGAGCGTAATCCTCTCCATTGTAACAATAATTCAAAAGCGTGCCTACGACATATGAGACATATGAGACGTTTTATAATATTAAAGTACAAAGACAAAAAAAATACATATTAATATTCTGTTAAATTAGTATAAAAAAGTTTCAAACCTGAATTGAAAGATAATCTCAACTATTTACTTGCAAATAATAAACCAACATAGTATTTTTAATATGATAATAATTTAAAATATATAAAAGTACTATATTTCCGATTTTTAGTATATTTTATATGTAAGTAGGTTTATTTTTTCATTCCCCTCAACCAAACAGATCATCTCATTTTTAAACAAGACATATTGTGTGGGGTGAAGAAGTATACCTTTTATGCCTGAAATCCTGTAAAGATTTATAGTTCCTTCAAGATTGTGAGGCACAGATACGTTATCATTTCAAACAAAACCACATAAAATAGTAAAAATAACAGTATCGTATACATCACAAATAAATATTTGAGTATTTGAAACTGTAATGCAATTTAACTTTTAAATTAAATTACAATTATTATAAAAATGCAATTCTTTTACATATTATGAATCAATCAGAGCACGGTCTAACCTGTTTGACTTGGAATCGAAGCTGGAGGTTGGGAGGCTGGAGGGTGGAAGGTGTTTTTAATGAACGATAAGAATGATTAATGTTCTAATTTCCCCATACGTACAGACAGCGGTATGAAACAACTGGTCTTTTGCTTATCATTAATACTACCTACAACATAATCAGTAAGTTATTATATTCTACAATAAATAAATGACTAAATAAACATATATATAATATAAGCAAATTAATAACTAAATAAATAAATAAATAAATAAATAAATAACTAAATAAATAAATAAATAATAATAAATATAATAAATGAACACTGTCTTAAAAGGTTTGGGTTCTGCGATTGTGTTTTAGCTTGTATTGTCCCCAAAACTGGTCTCAAACATTGTGAAATAATGTTGATATCTTTCAAAGACATGTTTTGTTATACATTTTTTGTTAAGAAATGTAACATTTGTTACCGCCTAGTTGTGAAACAAACGCAAACAAAAACAAAGTGAAGTTTTTCAATGTACTTTGTTTTCTATTGCTTGGCTTCGTTTGTACGCTTTGGTTAGATTAGTAACATTAATACCAGGTTAAAGGAAATGTATCCTTTCTTTTTATAAATCATTTTTTCCCAGCCGTATGAAATAAACATGAAGTTACGAAGATTCAAGATAAATCAATAATCTTTATGTATTATGAAATGTCGAATAGCTAGTTAAAATAATATTTTCTTCAAACAACCCTGAGCTAGAGATAGTTACATAAAAAAGACAAACCTACCATTTTTTTATAATAATAATAATATACGACAGAAATATTCCTACTATATTTAAGATTTATTATATTATAGAAAAACCAGAAATAAAATAATAATTTAGTTTTTCCTAAACTAAAAAACCATATTATTTCCAATATACTTAAATAAGTAAAATAAATGATTTATTTGTACATAATAAGTTCAAAACTCTCCACTAAAAATGGTTACTAAACAAATTAGGTACTGCGTCTGATATAAATCTCAAGTAAATATTTTAAAGATATTAGTAGTACTAAATTCGTTAAATTAGTGTATTTACACATTAAACATTAATTTAACAACATAATATGACTTTTAATAGCGGTTTGATTAAAGAGCATTCATATTGATTTGTTTTCATATGTATATTTCAGTATTACAGAATGTTTTAAACATGACGAACCCTAATCTACAAATATTCTTTACTTTGCACCTAACAGATTTATTATATACTAGCTGTTACTCGCGGTTCCACCCACGAAGAATTTTCTTTATTGATAAGATAAGATCAGTAGCGTAATGCTAAATAACCTGTAGCCTTCCTTATGAACCTGCCTATCATAATCAGAAAGAATTTTTCAAATTCATCCAGTACTTTTCACTATAAGCTTGTTTAAACCAACAAACTTTTCCACTTTATAAATACGAGGAGCATGAACCAGACCTCAATTGACTCGCTCGCAAGATCTTATAATGTGTTAGGATATTGAGTGGAACGAGGTGCAAACAGCACCGAAGTTGTATTTACAAAACTTCGACGCATTCAGTTCTCAACTATTTTTCAAGATGAAACACATTATTACATTTTTTGTTTTTTTTTGGTATTTTTTTTTAAACCAACACCTGGTCAATCAGGTTTCAAATTTGGAAATTTTTGGATATACTTTCATAGAGAAATTCGCTCAATTAGTATGGATATTCTTACTTTTACTGTTTCTAATAAGTAAAAAAAAATAAAAAATAAATTAATTTTTTTCAGCTTTAAATTTTATGTATTAAAAAAAGGAAACAAGCTGATTCCTCGAAAACTCCCCAAACACAATATCAATTTCCTCTCCAAATCCCCGCCCGGCGCCAGACAAACACATGTCATTTAAAATTAGGTAACATTTCACACGGCAGGAAGTCCCCAAGTAAATCAATGGCAGGCCAATGGGGGGGCAATGGGGAGGCCTTTAAAGCGTTTCCGAATTTTATCAAACTATATTTTTATAGATAAATAAGTACAACATTTTCTGCTTTATTTTTAGCTGTGATTTTATTTACGTAAACGTGTATGCAAAATGTTTTAAAAGTAATATGGAAATGTAAATAATTCTATTAAACAATTGTTTAAAGCTTAAACGTGTACTTCAATGTGTGTGCAATTATTAGCTTTTGTATAACTCTTAGGTGTCTCTTATCACCTATTTAAGAACAATCTTAAATTGCCTATATTTAAAATGTCAAAATTCATTATATGGAAATTAAAATATAGTTAAAATAAAACGAAAAATTTATCACACTGGAAGAACTTGAACCTGCGACCCCTGGGATATCATTCCTATCGCTCTAACAATCGAGCTACCGTGTCATTACTCTCCTTTTAGAATTTAGTATTTTCTTTACAATAGGAACTTTTAATAAAAATTTAAAGCCCATAGCCAAATGGCACGCGTACGTTGTAGGTTACGTTTCAATGTAAAGGCTTAAAATAGTATATCTTATGTTAAATCGCTTCTATTCGAAAAGCGTTAATACTCAAGAGCACAGAGCCTGGTTTGAGTCCATAAAATTAAATATGTTTATAAATTAAGATATTATAATTAACATGTACAAAATTAGTAACCAACGAACATTTGAAAGAGAATGTATCCAAAATTAGTACTAATGAATACTTGAAATTTGTACGAAAATAATTCGTACAAATTAACATTTAGAACTATTCAAATATCTCGAACAGAAAATTCGTACTATTCTCACCGTTTCGTTGTACAAATTGAACCGTATATTCCCCCAACGCATTTTTACAATTCTCATCACGTAGACATCAGAACAAACTCTGATTTGAGAGACGGTCATTTCATTTTCTATTAATGAAACGCAGAACAATAACTTGCTTTATTTCAACTAGCTTTTTCTCGCGACTTCACCGCGAAAAATGTTATTAAGATAGCATAGCCGTGCTCATTGAATTTATATTTATGAATTTTTTTATCCAATATAGTCTATCACAATCAGACTGATTTTGTTTTATCCGCCCCATAGATTAATTATTTAGAGCGTTTAAACAAAAATATTTTTTGCTTTACAATGTTAGTATGGATGTATCTTATTTTCTATCTTTGTGTTTTGTCAATAATTTAGGGTTGTAGGTCCTTATAATTTTATATATTTAAAAACAAACAATACTTAAAAACTTATAAATAAAATTTACAAACAATGCATAAAATCAATAAAGTTTCCACTGTTAGAAAAAGAAATATAACTTGAACTTCAAAACCAAAATATATATATGTTACAGAAAAATTTGTGCAGCTCTAAAGTGTTACTTCAAAAATATTAAATTCGAAAATTACAGCTTCTTTTTATTTCAAATCGGTTCCATGAATTTCAATAATCTTCCCATAATGTTTTAAGTCACACATTATAATATAGTTATTGCAAAGATAAGAATAAAGTTAAAGGAAAAGATAAAAATAAGATATCCACAACAACAATGAGGTTTTGTTTTTCATCCATAACACCACTTTCTGATTATTCTCAAGTAACTTAGTAAGAAACCCTAAACTTTCCTAAATTTCCTTGATATAAATATAATATATATGTATATCACTTGATCGAAGCATATCATTGGGGTTAAAAAAAATTGATATAATCACCGCTAATAGGGTTAAATAGATCATAAAACAGGAGCCATATTTTTAGATTAAGAAAAATACATTTTATACACAAGCTGTGTGCCCGCGATTTTACTCGGCACTAAGGCTTATTAATTACTCATTAAAGACATGATTACATACATACAATGTAAGTTAATCTTATTTATGAATGGTCTACAGAATAGAATGAACTACCGAATTACAACACAAAATATAATGCAGGTTATATTTTTAAATGGTTTACTTCGAAGTTTTTTTTTATAATATGAATGGATAAAAATTTTAAAATAAGTCTTCATTAAACAAACAAAAACGGATCAAAAACTTTGCCTCTTTTTTCACCCCCTTAGAAGTAAAATTTTAAAAAATTTAGGGATATTTCATTCTCAATTTCTAACATAATTTGTTACAGCTAACAGTAATTGTGGACAAAATGCGTCAACATTTTGTTAATGCATCTTCGGTACTGTTTGCACCTCGCTTCGCGCATAACGAGATTTTGCGAGCGCAGCGAGTCAAAATTCAGATCTGGTTCGCGCTCCTAGTATTATTTTTTTTTTTTAAATAAAATATATTTCTTAGGGTATTTATATCGTAGCGTTGTGTCGGTCCCTTATTGTTCCCGGACCCTGTGGCTTCATGTTGTCTGACATCAGACACTGCATTAAATTTATGTGTCAGGGATAGGAGAGCAAGTTTCATAGACATGATACACTAAACCTAAACTATGACTAATAAGTTAACTAGAAATTTCATAATAAAAAATAACATAAGTGTAATCTGTAACTACAAACCTATATTAATAAAATAGGAAAAATTTGTTTGTTTGTAATGAATAAACTCAAAAGACTGATCAAAAAATTCTATCGTTACAACGCCACATTACCCCCAAGTAACTTACTATATTTATTTAGATATTATAAACAAAACCACATCAAGAAACACGAAAAACGCCTAGTATTTATACTAATAGTATAAAACTAAAGAGTTTGTTTGTTTGGTTGAAATTTTTGAAATTTCTTACTATATTACTATATACCTGTACATTTGAAAAATTCTTTCTGATTATGATAGGCAGGTTCATGAGGAGGGCTATATACTAGCATTACGATGCTACTTTTAATGATCTTAATAAAAAAAACTGTTATCCGTGGGTGGAAACGCGGGTAACAGCTAGTATCATGCACAATTGGAACTACGTAAATAATTTTTTAAGTCGCTTTGTATATTGTTTATATGAACCACATATTTATTTGTCATATGTACTAGTATAATATGTAAATCCAAAGCGACCAAATCATCTCCTATATATATTATTTCCACTCAATTATTAATTGCAACAAAACGAAGTAAGAAAACTTAAAACAGAGCTGGTTTAAATCTAACCAGAGCACTTATTCGTTATGATCAGAAAAATGTTTTGCTTTAGGAAGAAATTGTGAAAAGATAGGGGAATCTATGTCAATTTTAAAACAAGTTACCATGAGTTATATGAAATTAAATACTTTTAATAGACAATTTACGGTGTGACATACAGAATACGATTTTACAATTACACACCATAGTGCGTTTATGACTTGAGTGCGTTGTGACGTCACTAGTTATTTGCAAGAAATCTCGTGTCATAGCTAATAACACACAATTTTATGTAAAAAAAACTAATTAGAAATAAGTAACTAAGTATATCTCCGGTTTCGTAACTAAGCATTCAAGATTTTCTTTGTTGAGATTTCATTAAATAGATTGCAGTATTATAAAAAGAGAGGAACTTATTTAGAATGGATAAAATGAGCTTTAAAAAAATATTAAATTCCTAAAACAACATGTACACCCACCTGAGCTATCTCCTTCCTCGTGCAGCAGAAATTAACAAACGTGATGTTGACGAAGTCCAGGCCGTGGCAGACAGTTACTGTCTTCTCCTCCAGCGATCCTTGTGATCCGATCAGCACCACGTTCCTTATCTTCGGGTCCTGAGACAAACAGAAAAAATATTAAGAGCAAACTCTACCGAGCAAACTTTACCATGTTTGACAATATATGTAAATAATTTTACAAACGGTTATGGGAGAGGGCCCCATTAAATTAAAATTAAAAAAAATAATTAAAAATAGTTTTGTCGATTTTGCTGGAAAAAGAAGTTAATTGTATAACATAAAATAAATGGAGCCGAAAAAAACGCTTACATAATTACATACATACATACACGCACACACACACATACATGTATATATACATTTTCTAGAATTTGATACCATACCTCAAATCGTAAAAATATAACAAAAAATTGGAGTGACTATAATAACTTCATCGATAACTTCATAGTTTCTTTCATGTAAAAACTATTCAAGCAAAACATTCTCATAACTAAAGTCTAATGATTAGTTATTTTGAAGGTTCCGTACCTCAAAAGGAAGAAAAAAGACCCTTTGTAGCATCACTCTTATCCTATCAGACTGTCCAATTATCTGTCGAGACTCAATTTCCAAAAACGCTTTAGTAGTCCTTATGGCTATATAACAATAAAATAATACATTAAGAAAGTTAAAATTTAATAAAAAATGGAAATCAGAATATTTCATTATGTCTGATTCGCCAAGCTTTTGATAGCAGATTTAAATATAATCTGGCTCGCCCTCTGGCGAAAAAAAGAAACAATTTTCGTTTATCCTTTTCCATTTTAACTTTGTTATAAGCATTTTTTACCATTTATTTGAAAACATTTCAACATCAAAGCCTACATATAATTAAATATATAATATTTTTATTAAATGACTAATCTAAAATTATTTTCATTTTAATATTAATTGTTATATTATTGCTTTGTGAATATAAATGATTCAACACTCTCAATTAACGGAGGGTAAATTGATATATTAATAATTTATTTGCTTTTACTTTAAGGGCGGTGTTAAGGTTAGTAAATTGATATTTTCTTGCTACCTTGATATTTTCTTGCCGTCTTTTTGTTTTCTTGCTATTTTTGTATTTTCTTGCTATATTGTTTTGTGTTATTAAATTATTATTTTCTTGCTATTTTGTTGTTGTCTTGTTGTTTTCTTGCTATCTTGTAATTTTTTTGCTAAATAATTTTTTCTTGCTAAATTGTTGTTCTCTCGCCACCTTGTTACCTTCATTTTATCTTGTTTTTTTTTTGCTATATTGTTATATCTTGTAATCTTAATCCTTGTAAATATATATTTAAGTTGAATAAGTGTAAAGGCGTGATTGTTAAAAGTGCATCATAAAACACAGAACGACCAGGAAACACTTAGCAAATGAAACGGAAACACCATTTGTAATTAAGTCGAGTGATGACACGATTTCAACAATAAAACCTTTAGTAACTCGCCATTTTATGTTTAGTGGGATCTTTTATAATTTTAAAGATAAAAGAAATGGGTCAAAAGATAAAAGTATACATTTTTATACTTTTATAACAAGTGATACCTTAATTTTAAGAGATAAATGGAAGCCATATTGTTTTCTTAACTAGATGGAAGCCGCGGCTTTGCCCGCGTTGCGTTGATAGAAACTACCCTATGACCTATTTTAGGTTCTAGATTTTCTAAATCAAATTTAATCATACAACGGCGTAAAGATACACATTTAATACGTTTTATTTACATACACAGATAAATAAACGGACAGATCTACAGAAGTTATATTAAAGAAGATTTTAACGGAATGAGGGTAATGGTTCAGCAGTTAAAGAAAATATGTGGATAATTGCGGGGGTGTGGTAATATTTCAAACATAAACGCGAATACCCGCTGGTATTCGATCTATCTGTGTGCAAAGTTTCAGCTCGATCGGTGCAGTAATTTAGTAAGACAGCGAATATACACGAAAAAATAACTTTTTATATTAATTAGATAAAAATAATTAATGGGTCAAATAATGTACATTAAGTACTTATTATTATAATATTAAAAGTAACAAGAAAATTTCATATTAATATTAAAAATAATATAAAACTTGCTTACTAAGTAGCAAAGTATGTACGGAGGGGTAATAATATCAACCCTCTGGATTTCAAGATACGTCAAGGAAATCCATCTCGTTTTACCTGAGACCATCAATTACGAACTCAAACATAATTGGATGGGACAGACCGACGTGCAGTCATATATATATATAAAACATACACCATATGTACAAAACCTAAAAAAAATATAAAATTTACTTATTATTTTTTAATCTAAAAGCCGAGCTGAAAATATTTTAAGCTTCAGACTTCAAATTAAATATAATTAATCCAACCAGTAATTATTTTCCGAAAAAGCTTTGATAGCAGAATATTTTATATGAAAATGAACATATATTGCAAAATAAATTTCATATGGTTTTTTAAACAAAGACATATTTAATTAAAATATAAAATTTACTGTATACTAGCTCATGCTCGCGGCTTCGCCTATCGTGTGTTGATAAAACATACCAAATTATTATTTATTTATTTAATTACATATTTTCATACTCTCTAAAACTCTCAAAAGTTTATACAGATATTGCACATTCCTCATAGTATTTTTAAAAGACATGATATAAATACATAATTTTAAATTATTAATTACTACTAATACATTGATAATATTATATAAATAGCAAGTTGCACCGCCTGTAATAGGTTGATACAGCTCTATTCAGTTTAATCTTAATGTGATAACTATGAGATATTGAATAAAATTCTAATTGTATATTAAGAGTAATTTGTATTAAGATAATTTTTAATTAAAACGTTGTTTTACACTCGCAGATGGTACATTCTTACTAAGACTGATATATGTATAATTTTAGTGAATTGCAAACATTGGGGAAATCGTTTCAAGCTGAAGTTTTCATGATATATTTTTCATTTCGCTCAGCTTAACCCGCTTGCTTGCTTACGGTCCTAGTATAATTATTTGTAGAATAAAACCATATATTTAATAACTTAGAAAAGTTTTTAATGTACACAATGTGTAATGCATTATTCTTGAACAATACAACTTTAGCCAAATGGAAAGACTAGTCGGACAATTGGTCTTAAGGAAAATTTTTCTAGACCAGACGCTTGTACCGACAATAGTACGGACAATACAATGTTATATATTTTATTACAAATATTATTACAGCTACCCAGACTTGCTCTTATCATAACACGATTGAAGCTTAGCCAGTTAGAATTGTTAAGCCTTAAAAATCTTACAACATAAAAATATATTATTATAAACTGGCTGTATCTTGTGGTTCCAACCGTGAACGAACAATTTATAAATATGTATATATATTTATGTATCTGTGTATTGTATTGTTTTGTTTGTAGTAAGAATATATTGGTTTTATTTAAATTATAATTAAATCAACACTATTCAGTTTCTTCTTATAACGTAGTACCTACTTCTGCCCTTTGGAATGATCTTTGTCACACTTATGGGTGCTACCCATACCCGGAGGTCATACACGGAGGTCTCTACCAGCTGGTAGAAACCTCTTATTAGAGATAAGCATATATTGTATTGTTTTCTTACCTGATGTAATTTTTGTTTCATCTGGTACATAAATAAATTCATTTTATTTATTATTAGAACTAATTCTAGATTTAAGGCCTTCCTTATCTATCATAGTCAGATTTTTTTTCAACATCTGTTTTGAATATTATTTTTTTTAAACAAACAAAATTTTCAGCTTCATAATATTATTATAAAATTCCAGAGCAACGAATATAATATTAATATCGAGTATGATATATTTTTGCAGCGATTATTTTAGCTGACCCAAATAGTTTAAATACATGACACTTATCAAAAGTTCCGGTCAATAAAAAAAATATTACATTTGAATTTTAAACCATTCTTACATGAATATCCACTATGTTTTTTCGCTCCAATCTGTGTTGAATATATAAAATATGGCCATAAATACTGTTACAACAAAAAAATATATATTACATTTGAATCTGTCATTCTTACATGCATATCCATTATGTTTTTTCGCTCCAATCTGTGTTGAATATATAAAATATGGCCATAAATACTGTTATAATAAAAAATATATATATTACATTTGAATCTGTCATTCTTACATGCATATCCATTATGTTTTTTCGCTCCAATCTGTGTTGATTATATAAAATATGGCCATAAATACTGTTACAACAAAAAAATATATATTACATTTGAATCTGTCATTCTTACATGCATATCCATTATGTTTTTTCGCTCCAATCTGTGTTGATTATATAAAATATGGCCATAAATACTGTTACAACAAAAAAATATATATTACATTTGAATCTGTCATTCTTACATGCATATCCATTATGTTTTTTCGCTCCAATCTGTGTTGATTATATAAAATATGGCCATAAATACTGTTACAACAAAAAAATATATATTACATTTGAATCTGTCATTCTTACATGCATATCCATTATGTTTTTTCGCTCCAATCTGTGTTGATTATATAAAATATGGCCATAAATACTGTTACAACAAAAAAATATATATTACATTTGAATCTGTCATTCTTACATGCATATCCATTATGTTTTTTCGCTCCAATCTGTGTTGATTATATAAAATATGGCCATAAATACTGTTACAACAAAAAAATATATATTACATTTGAATCTGTCATTCTTACATGCATATCCATTATGTTTTTTCGCTCCAATCTGTGTTGATTATATAAAATATGGCCATAAATACTGTTACAACAAAAAAATATATATTACATTTGAATCTGTCATTCTTACATGCATATCCATTATGTTTTTTGGCCCCAATCTGTGTTAAATATATAAAATATGACCATAAATACTGTTACAATAAAAAATATATATTACATTTGAATTTGGAATCTGTCATTCTTACATGAATACCCATCACGTTTTTTGGCGCCAATCTGTGTTAACTATTTTCGTCACATTAAAATAGGATAAGGAGAACCGAATTGCTGTGATAGCATTACACAGAGTGGTGATGGTGACAAATGTAATTTTTGAAACCCTCCATCCCTTTTGTACTTATTAGTAGAATGTTGTGGAACATACTATTGATAGTTACAATGGACTTTGTTAGATATAGAATTAGATCTGACCATTCACTTAATGTTCGCACAAAAAAAAATAATGAACATTTTGTTTCCGGAAATAATTTTAGCACCTAGAACCATATCATTTTAAAAGATGACCTAGGACTTGCTTTATAAGAGACGTAATGGACATTATTTGACTAATGTTTTATAAACGGTATAGGGTCTTAAAATAAAAAAAAACTTCTTAAACTAGGCATCAGGCGGTCACTGAAAAAATTTGTTTACTGATGAAAAATGTTTTACTATTGAGCAATGTTTCAACTTAGAATAACCAAGTTTATGCTCTAACTCTTTAGAAGATTCCCAAATAGTCTGTCAACATAGGACATAATCCAGCTTATTGAGCCATATTTTTGTTACAGAACAACAGCATAAGTGTATCAAGACATGAGAAGATGGTTAAACGTCCTAACAACACCAAGTTCCATAACACATAACACATTCCTTTCGGCAAGGCTCAGCTCTGGGTCAGAAAGTTGTCACCCAAATGTGATAGGAAAATTGACTTCCTCAGAGCTGAAGACTGGCCGTGGTATAGTCTTCATCTCAACCCCCTGGATTATGATTTATGGTCAGTTTTAGAGAGTTAGACATTTACTCTAAATATCAAGAGAATTTGCTCATAAGAATTTGGAGTCCCTAATAAAAAAAGCAGTACTTAAATGTATTACGCAAATGAAAAAAAGATTTTTCCTTATAACAATATTTATGTCAACATATATATAATATATAGGGATATATTAAAAAGAATAAATGAAATCCGAACCAGCAGTTGTAAATAACGAACTTATTATAGATCGTTGGGAACCAAACTTCTTCAAACGGTATTACAATTTTTGCATTTTCTTGAAATGAAATTTATTTATCTCTGAGCATATTTTACTCTTTATGTATATACGATGCAGTGTAAAAATATGCATATATGTTTAAGGAATATATGTAAATAAAATCTATACCAATATCATAAATTAGAACAGTTTGTTTGTTTAAACGCGCTATCTTCGAAACTACTGGACGTATTTTAAACACTTCTTTTGATTATTATAGGCCGATAGCTAGCATTACGATATTACTATTAGTTATATATACTATTAATTAATTTAATTGTAAATTAAATTAATTGTCCGCAGGAAGAGCCGCAAGTAGCAGCTAGTCTTAAAGTTGAGATATTTTAGTACAAATGAATCTTTTAAATGACGTCACGAGCAGTTTTATAAGCGCGCTGTCAAATATTTATTTTTTAAAGTTGACTTTAAAGCATATGACCTACATTTTTCGCATTATAGAAAGTAATCTCCGAATATAATTTAAAACTTAAATTTAGAAGTTGATTCAGAATTCGGTTATTTTAAATATTCTATAATTGTATACTAACAAAAAACAATAAAAACAAAAGAACAGAAAAAGGATAACAAATGTTTGTTTTAATTACTGGTAATGAGTATCTATGAAAAAATTAAACAATAAAAACAAGAAATAAAATATATTCCATATAAAATAATTTCTTGGATAGTTTTATTTTTTTTTTTTGTTGCAGCGCTTTGTTTTTGTAAGCGTAAATTCGTTTTGCAATAATATATCTGTTTGTTTCTCTATTCTGATAAATCCATAATTCGTCAACTGTAATGACGTAGTAAACAAGGCCGGAAAAACCTGCTGCAAATTCATCAGTCATATCATGGCAATATTCCAGGCGCATCTATCTAGTTCTAAGCATCTGAACCTACACTACTGTAGGTAAATATAAGCCTATAAGTAAAATTGCAATATGCAACTCGAGTGACATTTTTTATTCGAGTGACTCGAAAACTCGAATATAATTCGAATGAAGTAATAAAATTGCTAGAGTGACTTGAGACATAAAATCCTATTCGAACTATTCACTAATCTACACAACGAGGAGCAGTCCCTTAAAATTATGTAGAATATCATGAACTTCCAATCCAACCTGCAAATCAGAATCTCCTCTTCCCTTCTTACGAATCTCTTCGTGATTCGATTGTGTATATTTATAATATTTTTTTATTATTGGACTAAACCTTAACCAGTTATCTTAGGTACATAGTAGTTTCAGAATACTGCTTGTCCAAAAACTTAAATAAGATCGATGAAACGATTCATCAAGTTTCAAGATCTTGAAGTCTTAAAAAAATCATTGAAAAATAAAGATTCAAACGAAAATATCCTGTACACATGACAGTGCTCTACTGTTGGTAAGAAAAATAGTGGGACATTTTTATTTAGAACAAATATAATTTCTTTTGAATGATGTAATTTTTTAAATAAATCATAACGAAAGAGTTCCAGATATAAAAACTTTATACGCAATACTTTCTGTGGCACGTATCTTATATCAAATATTTATGTCGTAAGACTTAAGATGTAAGACTATTGATTAATGATTCCAAGAAACCATGATTTAGCTCAAAATTTTTCATTAAAAAAAAAGATAAAACCGTGTACCAAGAGAAATGATATCTCTCATAAAAAATAATGTAATACGTAAGTCATTTTAGTTGTCTACTTCTGATAACAATATCTTCATTGAACCAAACATATCAAATGTAATATTTATTTTATGACCGCTAAAAATATATATTTAAAATGAAAAGTATGAAAAATTTGATTTATTCTCAGATTTTATTTTGCTGCTCCAGAAGTGAAACGTCTACATATTTATAAAATTTTTCATATGTATAATTTATTAGCTAAAATAAATACGATATTTTTATGTAAACAAAAAAATACTGGATACTAATAATTTGGAAAAAAATCTGTATAAAGGAAAGTTTTATTAACATATAAATACTAGACGAAAATAATACCCAGAGTGGAAACAACAACCTGTGGCACACAAACAAATGTCCTGGATGAAATCGAACCCAAAACCTTTAGCTCAGCAAGCAGGACAACCACTAGATCAACCAGCCGTCAAAAATGTATATCATGTTTAACCCAAATTTTAGACAACACAAAACAACAACAATTTAAATAATAAATAAAAAAACTGTACTAATTTTCTTATGAAATCAGCCCTGATATTCAAAATTTTATATTTGATTATTACAAATTATACACATGAGGTATCTGTATATAATTAAGACATATTAAGAACATAAAACCCCGCAGGATGTTGGTAAAGAGATTACACGAACGTAGGATAGCCGGAAAATAATAATCATATAATAAACCAAGAGACGTAACACTACTTACGACGAAACAAATTACAAAGATTTGATCAAAATAACTCACTCCAAGGAAAAATTAAATTCCATACACTCAAAAACTCAATAAAATTCAATACAATAGGCGTTCATATCGAATTGATTGCGATGGTTAATGTTCGCAATTTTTTTATTAAATATTTTTGAGGTTTGTGATCACAATAAAAAACATACCTGACGAGTTTGTTGTGTGATTCTTTTCAAACCAGGGGTCTTATGCCACAATTTTTTGCTTAACTTATCTTGTCTCGTTTGACGTCACACGACTTTTTAACGTTTTTCGTTCTTGTCGAGACAAGACAACAAAAATGGAATTCTGCACGCCATACGATAGGTTATCGCATCGATTTACTTCGAGATTAGGAATAACTGACAAATCCTTTAGAAAAGCAAGTAAAAGGTCATTAGGAGGTTCATATTGATACAATTTACTACATATTGATACCATTCCACTTATCACGAAATTTACGTATCGTAGGTAGGACGATGGCATCTGGCATAAGGCCCCAGGGCGTGTTTGAAACCGTCCTAGCCATAGGTTTAAGTTGGGAGTGTCCAGAAGGACTTATTTCGAGAAGTATCAATATGGGCTCTCCTGACTCTTCAAATTGTCGTACACTAGTTATTACTAATATTAATTCAAAGTGGATAACATTTAAATAACCCGATGGTTGAATACTTATTTAAATGTTAAATAAATAGTTATTTAACCAATGTTAAAAGAATTTTTTTTTTTTTCAAATGTTTGATGTAAAATACATCACAAAATTATTTTTATAAAGTTTGCCAGCAATTCATTCATAAGCTTAAATTATTATTTATTCAACTCCAACAATAACAGTCAAATCAGTCCCATAAAGGATTCTGTTATTAAATTTTCAATATTTGAAAAGGACTGCAGGAATAGCCAGAAATTATAAAATCTATATTAATAATACAAAGCTGAAAACATTGTTTGTTTATAACGAGCTTTTTAAATACTAAAGGATGGATTTGTATAATTCTTTCTGATTATAATTGCAAGTTTATGAGGTTAGAAGCTATCATTACGCTACGATTCTTAGTTATCCTAATAATAAATAAAATATTTTTTCCGCGGGTGTATCCGCGTGTAACAGATATTTAAGCAGATTTTTTTTACAGTAATTTCTCAAAACCAAAATCATTTCACAAACATAATTTTCCGATACAATTCTATTTCTGATAGTGGAAACAAAGCTGAAATATTATAAATAACAAAAAGTCATCCGTAATTCCTGAAATTCAGACTAAAGTTATTTTCATCGCGTACAATAACCCTTTGAGCAATTTCAAAGTCATACAACGATACGGTATCGAGCACAATACTCGTTACGATAGGACTTTTTCTAAAATAAATGTCTGACCTAGAACTGCTCGTGATCAGAGGTTAATTCACCGTACTATGTGACTACATGTACTGAGCTGAAAGGAAAAATTCAATTTGAGTGAAATTACATTTCTGATTCGGAAATGAAATTAATGAAACGGTGTATACTTTTATCATTTATTTCAATTTACGGTATGAACAAAGAATAAGGGGGGAATGAATGGATGGTGGGAAAATAGGGGAATGACAGAAGAAGATATTTTTTATGTTGGTGGGTCAATTTGCTGAGGCAGAGGTCGGTAGCTCGATTCTTACGCGGGATATTTTTTTCTTTGAGCCACAGGTTTGAGCCTCTGTGTGATACAGAAAGTATTTCTTGAGTGCGTTAACATTTGTTTTATTTCAAAGAAAAAATCCCTCATTCTCTTATTTGTAACAGAGACAAGTTACTTCTTAGTTGCAATATTTTTTTATTAATTTTAAAAGAATCTACCTCATTATTTTTAAAGATTTAGAAAAGATTGGAAAAATATATTTGTTATTAAAGTTAATATATAAAAACAGATTCAAGACCATATAACTTATTAAAGGTTGAAAAGTTTTTTAACACTATTTCTCTCTTAAAGTTGACTGAGACAAATATATATTGTAATCGATTCTAACATACAAAATTTTACTTGTTAGTCTTTGTAGTGTGAATATTTAAGAAAAGTTAAATATTTGTGAATTTTCCGTTACAACTGAACCAGCTGTTGGTAAAAATGAATTCCGTACGATTCTGAAGGCCGTTACATTTATAGTACGAAAAATTTAACATATTTAATATATTTTTGTATTTTAATTCTCGTGAATCAAGATTACTATAATATATTATTGTTGACTAGTTTCAAACACATTCGGTGTTCTTATGAAAAGTTGAGCATGGCGGAATCGCGGCGTGAACTGAATATATACTTAATATTAAGCTTAATTTTATTTCACCTTAACCTTTCATTTTTTATTGATTTTTTTTCTCTTTGTCTATGAGTATAGTATATACATATAAAATAGAAAACCACTAAAATTTTGTTCATTCATTTTTTTAAGTCTATTTATCTTTATGTTTGTTCGCTCACACATCATGAAAAGATAATCGACGGCGTTTGCTTAATTGGATATAATTCAAAGTTATTGCCCGGTACTTTAACAATAACTTTTTACTCCGAAAAATTGGCCTGAAAGTGACATTTATTAGGATTCTTTTAAAAAATCCTAACCATACAGACGGATATAGAATGTAAAATTTATTAAAATGAGAGGCAGAGCGTCAGACGTTTTTTAGAGGTCGCAGGTTTGAATCTGCTTTTATCGATAGATGGTTTACCATATTTCTTTAAACTTTGATAAGCTTGATATCGCAATACGTGTTAAATGAAAATTACAAATACTGGATATATTTTTTTTGTTAACTCTATTGTTATCTACGTGTTTTTCAACCCAAAAAATATATAAACTAAAAAAAATATATAAAATACCTTGACATGGAAAACGAACTGGAAATACCAAGATAAATTAACATTTGTCGGAATAAACATATAGAAAACTTTTCATCAGCTTCATGATTTTAAAAGCAGAGACAGCGTATATACATAGTGTCAAAATTGAAAACATAATGTTTAAACATAACCAAAATAAAACGTGTATAGCAACAAGCACTGACACACTTGGAAGTCATCAAAATAAATATTTACACTACTTGAAGTAAAAGAAAAAACTATTTTTAATCTTTCAGTATTTTAAAACGTTATTCGAAGCTTACAGTAACGAGCAATGATCTTCAATTATTTTATGAGTAAGTACTTTAATTAAAATAGAAATTAAATAATTTTAATAAAAATAAATTATTGATTCACGATATATTTTTATCAAATATATAAAAATATTTAACTTATCTGAAACGTACATTATTAACTAATTTGTTTAATCATTATTAGTAATAATGATAAATTATTTCTCTTTAGAATGTTAATTAATTTATTAAATAACAAAACCAAAATTTAATTTGTGATTAGCGAAAATATCATCAAAAATGTGATAAAATTTATAATATATAATTATTTTACTCTACTCACGTATATACAATGAGAATTTGCCCGACTAACTTCGAACCTGATCGGCGCTTTATTCTCAAATATATAAAAAATTAAAATATAAATATTTAAAAAAAAATTGAATGCAGAATTAATTGATAGTAGCAGGATTCGAACCCGCGTCCTCTTGGAAATCTTCCCATCACTGTACCAATTGAGCTACCGTGTCGATACTCACTACGACGAATTTAAGATACTATATACGACCTTCATCAGGACGAAATACTAATATCATTCTCGATCCCGGTATATTAATATATTGAGCTAAATATATATAATATAGTATATAGTTGTATGGCACCTTATTTGTATATGTTATTTATTGTTTAATATTTTTAATTTATGTTACGTCACATTTATATAAATTACCATTATTATATGTTTCGAATTCTTAAAATATTTTTTTTTAATTTATTTTATATGACTTTTTTTAATATATTTTTTGCACTCGTAACAACAGCCTCCATTTTACGTCGTAAGGTTGGTCGGTAGAGAAAGTTTCTATAGCAATTAGCCCGCCTTTAGTTCATTATTTTGTATTTTGTGTAATAAACAATTAAATAATGAATAAATGGATGAATGAATGAATAAATGAACGAATAAAGGAATAATTTTACTGTAATGGGTAATTGTAAAATAAATAATTGCACTAATTCTCGAGTAATATAAACATATTTGGCAAATTTGTCGGAATTGTTTGAATCCAAGGGCAATTACCAAATTTAGCAATTATTTTACTTCAGGCCTCACAATAACGCATTTAACATTCAAAGACGTTAAGTTTTGGTAATAAATTATTTACTAATTGCCTTTTAATATGATTTAGTTCACAAATTATATTTTAAACAAATTATTTGATTATTTTTTTTAGATTTTGCCAAACAATACATAGGACTTACTCGTAATAATTATATAATACATCTATCTATAAATTCTTTAATTACAAATATATACAAGTACTGTAAATCTGAAAGAGTTTGTTTTTTATTTGTCTGTTTGGTTGAAAGCGCTCGCCTTAGGAATACCTGATAGATTTTTTAAAAAATCCGATTATTATAAAGTTTATTTATATATATAAAGATTATCTAATTTCAAACACGCCCTGGAAGATTACTATCCAAAAACATCTGATAACTTATCAACACATGAAATTAATGACGATAGTTTCAGCTTGATATATTGAATATATATCGATAAACATCACAAACATAATCTACTATAAACTGTTTTTAACCGCTTCAAAACGCTTCAAACTGGTACAAACCGCTTCAAACTAATTCATTCTAGAAAATATGAGCAAACTAACCTGCAAAATAAAAATAAAACCCTATATAGACATGATCCTATCATAAAATGAACAATATACGAGAATCGATACTTACGAACAACGATCTCCATTCTTACCCGAAGCTTTCCATTACTAATGGTATAACAGTATTCTTTACCGACGTTCACTAAATGTATAGCAATGGAGGGCTATAAAGGCCACTCCTTGTGATAACGTACGTGGATTCCATTAGAAGATGTCGTAATACACGACAGCTATGAGAAAATAATGAAAATATTGATGAACGAACATACATTCACGGGAATCTTTGATATATGTATATATATAATACTAGCTGTTACTCGCGGTTCCACCCTTGGACTATCGATTTTATTAAATATATAAATAAAAATTGCTATTTTGGTAATGAAGCCTTGAAATTGAGAAAGAATTTAACAAAGCGGTCTAGTAGTTAAGATTGTTCTTTATAAACATACAAACCGTTCCTTTTAATAATATATAAGTTATTAATCGCGGTTCTACTCGATATAATATTTTTTATTTAGTATTAAGATGATAAAGAACCGTAGCATAATGCTAGACAGTCTAGCCTCCATCATATATATGTACTACATATGTTTCTCGTAATTATATACATATATAATTACTGGCTTTGATTTATAAATTATTATATATGAGATCTAAAAATTGATAAACAGTTTAGAAACAAAAAAAAATAAAAAAAAAATTGAGGTAAAAAAGAAGCGAAGTTTCTAAGTTTTTAATATTTTTTTTTTTTTTATTTCACGAAGTTTTATTAAAATAAAACAATATTCCTTATTTATGATTTAAACCGATATTAACTCAAGAAAAATATTATTCTGCTAAATACGAGGTCACTTTTATAATTTTTAATTTTACGTTATAATGGAGTTATAACAGTATAATAAAAAGTAATTTATTTTTAAAACAAATTACGAAAAACTAGTAAAAATCATACATGTTAAAACAGTATCTATTGTCTAGTCAAGCCAAGGACAGTTATGTTTGAATGGAAGCTTTGTCATACACGTACTTTATGTATTCTGTGCATAACTTAGTAAAACACATTTTAGTCTCAAGATACACGGGTACCATTTAGAGTTAAAATTTTACTATACTTGTTATTACTCGCGGTTCCACCCGGGGACGATTTTCTTTATTAATAATATAGTTAGAAGCAGTAGAGTAATACTAGATAGCCTTCCTCATGAACCTGCCTATCAAATCAGAAATAATTTTTCAAGTCCATCCAATAGTTTTAAAATTAGCGTTTTCTACAAATAAATAAACCAATTCTTCAGCTTTATAATATTAGTATAGATTCAAATTCTAATTAAATCAAACTTTATTTAGGCATTACAACAAAAAACAGAACAAAAACCATAGAATTTCCAAAATAAAAAAACAAATAGAACTGTGCCATCTACAACGATAAACCATTCTGCTGATGATGGAGTATGTGACTCCATCTATTGTTAGTTTTCTGTGACAACCGTTATATAAATATTACTTCCTGAATACTCAAATACAATTAAAGTAAGGAAATAGCATAGGAAGTGAACGGGGAGTGAAGGAAGAGTAAATAAGAAGTAAAGGAGGAGTAAACGAAAAGGGAACGCAGACTGAACGAACAGTTAACAAGGAGTGAACGAGGAGGAACGAGGAAAGAGCGAGAGGAATTTCTTTATCTTTAATAGATCGAAAAATCATCCTTATTTGAATTGCTTCTAATACAAATGTAAATCGGATAGCAATAATACAAACAAACTGTCGAAACAGAGTTATTTTATTGTCTTACGTAACTATTATTTTACAGCTGTTCTTATATCGTTTGAATAATTTAACCGACTTGCAAGATTTTAATTTCGTGATTCTTTTTTTATTTTTATTCATTTTCTAAGAAATTTTTGTGTTTAAGATCTTTACTCAAAATACTATTAAAATTTGTTTTTTTTTATATTTTTCATTATTTTTTTTTTATTTACTTTATTACTTACTTATTTAATAAAAGAATATAAAAAATTATAATTATTAAAAAAAATATACATGTTAAAAAAAATAATTAAATTTTAGTAATTTATTTGATCAGAATATTATTTCAATTCCTAAACAGAATCTGAAATTTTCTAAAATATTATTTGAACCAATCAAGGACAGGCTACTCACCCTGATTTTAAAAATGACGTCACTGCGTGGTCTTATTCAAACTATAATCATAGCATCATCCTTGTTAACATCATAGAGTATAAATCAATGCAGCCCACTGGGGTCAAGAGTTTTGCCCGTGTTAATAAGTCAGTGAGTCATATCCTTTATTCAATTATACTTATTATATAACCACCGCCTGGACTCGTCTTCGTCTCCCCTTCTCTCAATAGAACTTTGTTACAGATGTTTAGCTGTCTACCTCCTTTTTTTTTTTGTTGTTCGTTGGAAAAATCCTTTACGGATACCCCGTCGACCAAGGTGATTGCCGGGGGATTATGTGGGACTACCCGGCAGCATAGAGGACGTTGCCATTTTTAAGACTACCCACTAAAAAACCAACGGTTGCCCTCATCGCCCTATTGGGACGTCACGGAATCGCTTTAACACTCAGAGAGACGCCCCGGCGGTGAGCTGTCTACCTCTTAGCCTCATTCATGTTAGTGTTCTCGCATATCCATCGGTTTACAACAATTATTTTACCGTTTTTTTTTTCGTATAAAATCTAGCCTATAGCACCTAACTACTAGCTTCTTGCCAATGAAAGATTTTTTTTATCAGATCATTAATAACTGAGATTACCTTGAAACATTAAAACACACACACTTCACCTCTTGACATATATTATTTTTACTGATTTTTTTATAATTTTTAGGTTTTTTTTTTATTTCATTCGCTTTTTTTAATATGACACGACAGTAAACGAGCATACGGGTCACTGGTGAAATGTGATCACCGCCGCCCACGAACTCTTGCAACATCCGAAGACTTGCAAAAGTTTTGCCGGCCTTGGTTAATTAATTAAAATTTTATAGATACTTTATTATAAATAAAATTCTTAAACCTTAAAGAGAACAACAATATTAATTTTCAATGAAGAAAAAGTTACTAAACTTTTTTGTTTTCGTTATTAGCAATAAACATACATCCCATTGTATGTATTAATGATAATATTACTGTTGTATCACTGTCATTAAATAAGTGTAAGTACACATACACGCACGCATGTACGCACGCATGTACGCACGTTAGCTACACACACACACATACCAACAACTATTCATACATTCATAAGTTTTAACTGAGATTATCTTAAAAGAAATTCCTTTTGAGATGATAATTCAGAAAAAAAAAAATACCAAATATATTTGAAAATACAAGAGAATTAACACAACCTTTGTTCTCTGAATTGTTAAAGCTTACTTTTCTCTATACAAGACCTAGACAAATATCAAACACATATCAACACACACAGTACCAGAGTGTAGCCTCGGGGTAACACCGAATATACTGTATAAATTACTTAAATACGTACAACATAAACTAATTTAATATTATACCCAATTTACGTAATTCAATTATGATTAGTACTAATCCGGGTTCAGTTGGTTTAAATTTTAGTGTTTTTTTTCTATTTTAGTGGCTTGTGTGCAGAGGTAGAGATAGGCTTAATTTATATATATATATATATATCCAATAAATTAAAAAACAGCTTCCAAGCTGTCTCACAAATCTAAAGTTTATACTCTACCAAAGTCATTGCATATACAGAAAGACATCTGTATACTACAGAGAAAAACCGATCTCAAAATTCTCATTACCTCCAATTCCACTAATCCCAGAAAAGCTACATGAAAACAAAACCAATAAAACGAACGAAAATGAACAATAAATACCACTACAATCACAATGTTCAAAACTCGATGCTGAATATTATTTTTATCAAATTTTTCGTCTTTTTTTGTCTGCAGTGAAATATGAAAAGCATTTTTCAGTTCAATATAATTTGCAAAATCCTTCACTTTAATGTGGCTAGAATAGGCATGTGCTAATAGAGACAGAGTCCTCATAATCCAGATGTCCAAAATCATAAAGGAATTTGTTATGTTAGGACTTAGGTGCTATTACAGGAATAGCATGTTACCTACTTTCTATAGCTGGTTCTGTGCTGATAAGACAATAGGCTTGGTGTAGGTGAACACCTATGTACAGATGTCTGGGATCACCTATGTGCTTACTATACCAACTAGTTAATTAATCAAATTATTAACATATCATTAAAACCTTCTACCCTAAATTGAGAATAACCAGTACATCAATAAAGAAGAAACTAGCTTTCCAAGTTAGATACATCCGAGTTAGAAAGCCGGTGGACTGCGGCAAAATGTTTAAATGCAAGATTTATCAATCTTTCTCTTGTTTTCCAGGTTTTTAACCTATACAAAGCGCTCCCAGAATAGCTCCAATTGTCCAGAAGATTGTGAACTCTATACTGTAGGTTCTCCGTGGGGTAAATTGGATCTAGTTTAGGTACGGTTTGTCATCGTCTACTCTTTGAGACGCCTGTATTATTAAATTTCAATGAATTGGTTAAATGCTTACTAAGATCTCGTGTCCATCTTTAAAATGGTAGAATAGACATTGTTACCAGCTACTAACATACGGTGCCACATGGTTGGTTAATATTTTTTAAAAGTATATCCCACCGAAAATAAATACCTAAAAAAAAATATACAATACAGAAGATATTTCCTTATTATCACGAATATTAATACTATCATTATTTTCTTTATGGTCCCTTATAATTTTTTCCCAGGTATAATGACATACCAGGCCTGGGAGTTGTTCAGTGTGCCGTGTTCAGACCCCTACAGTCAGCTTCGACACCGCAAAGGCCTTCACGTATAAAAGACACGAGTCTAGCATGCACCAAAGAAAAGTAGGTCACTAAATACATTAAATATTTAAGCATCCGAAGACACGTTGGTTTTCTTTGAGCCAACTTTAATAACAGTTCACATGAAATGAATATTAATAAAAATAACCATGTGCGTCTCGGGACGCTCAATAGAAGTGATAACTTAAACTTATCTAAGCTGACTATTTAATTTTGAAATTGTTTAACTTGAGAAAAGCTCAGATAATTGAAAAATTATATATATTAATATTATAATGTAAGAAAAGCTTATTTATTAATAACATTTTTATTGATTATAAAATATATTTTATTCTTAGTTACAATTCTTGAATATGTACATTCGCATTTTCATTATTTGATCATACAAAATACAGATATACTATGTACCGAAATATACGAAATATACTATATGCCAAAACCAAGCTAGCGCTGTGGTTTAGAATGAGATAGGAGAGGCTTGCTTGAGAATAAGAGTTTGGCGCCGTAACGCGTTACGTAACGAAGCGGTTTACCGTCCCATAAAAAATTATCATTTCAAAAATTTGTTACTTTTTAGATTAACCCATTTTAGAAACGATGATAAGTTGAAATTCATTTCATTTATTTGCAAAGGAATTCCTTAAGGAAGTTGTAGTAAGATTGTTAAATGAAATAATAAAGATTTAATTATCCACAATGCTGTTATATTTAATATTTATTAATTCAGTTTTTTAATAGTTTTATACTTACACCAATAGATTCTTTATTGTATTTATAATTAATAACTATAGATTCATGTTTTTGAACAATTAATGAAAATCTTATTCTTAGTTTTATTTATTTGTTTTTGTTTTTTTTTAAGAGCTTTGGAAATGCTGAGTTTTTTAGTTTCATTATTGTTTCATTTTGGTATATAGGTAAGGAAAACGTGAGGCATTAACAAAAATATTAAAATGTGATTTAACAATAATATATAAACAAGATACAATTCTAGTTTAATTCTAATATTTCCAACTTGTCTCTAATTTCCCTTGGGAACTAGTTTGCCTGAATTAAACGATTCTGTTTGTTTTAAAACCCTATGTGTAAAACGTGAACCTACCCTCTCATAAAGTTGGGAAAACTGCATATAGACATTAGTATAAAACTACAAAACACTAACACCCCCACTAATAAAAAATATATATAAAACTTATGCTCTATTTTGTCACTACAACACCTTTGACGTAAATCGTTAGTGTGAAAGCGACAAAACAGAGAATATGGTCCAATGGTATAAATATTTTTAGTAGTAAGACAGTAAAAATCAGAGTGTGGTCTAAACTAAATAAAAAAATGACTATTTGACAACTTTGATGTCTCTAGTTAATGCGATAAATTTAAAAAATAAAGATCCTGAATTTCATGTAATATTCAAATAACATGTAGTAGTTTTTAATTAATGACCAAATAACAGGAAAAAAATAAATAATTAGATGTGAACATGACGTAGCATTTATTTTTAATAATAAAATATTTAATATACAAATTAGGAATCGTTTTTAGTTAAATAAAACTTCTTTTTTTAAAAATCTTTTATGCTTCATACAAAAGATAGATTGATAGATGGGTGGGTCCATATTTCCAGGTATATCCAGGGCAAATGCCTAAATCATCTATAAATAAAAATAGATGTTGATGACCTTTAGACATTAACATTCCAAAATAGCACAGAATGTGATAATATTTATTAAAAAATAACAAAAAATACTTTGAAATTATATATTTCCTAAAGTGTTGCCCACTTTAAGAAATATACAAGCATACAGGTTGTCTAATGGCAAGAGATCACCATCGCCCTGTTCTCTTATCAGGGGATACACAAGACCGTTGCCGGCCGTGTCAAATACAAAATAATTTTTGTTAATATAACGAGAATAACTCTAATTAATAACTATTTATATATATCTTTCATTTATTTATATCAATATCAATGATTACTTGTGTACGTCAAATAGAAGAGTCAGAAGAATCAACATTTTGTACCATATTTTGACGCTATACTTATAGAAATAAGCCTTTCTGTGAAAACTCTCTCTAACTTATAGTTAATGCTACGAGAGTTCCAAATGCGTCCTAGTCTCGGAGGAACCATACAACAAATTCAGCGGGATATTTTTTTATTGTGATCACGGTTTCACAAACGTCAAAAAAAACTATTTGCAAAAAACTTGCACCATCGAAACCATATGGAGGCCTAATGATTTTAGTCAGTTGATATTGCAAACACAGCCTTAAAGGCAACCGGTCACAAGTATAATGCAAGGGTTAGCGATCACCGCCTTCTCCATATTTGAATGAAGAGCGCATCAATACCCAATAAGATAATAATTTACCTGAATGCACTTATACTACTTATTACTAATTACATAATACTTTTTCTAAACTTACCTTAGGCAGTTTCGCATGAACCCCAGTCCTCACATCTCGGATGGTGGCTATATCTAACATCTCAACTTCCATATTCTGATCCGTCCAGTATAAATAGAACCCCATGGGGTCCACGCGAAGTGTAACAGGGAGACCTGTTCCAGAGTCCTGAATAAAACAAAAATCTATAAGATTTTGCCTGTGTTTAAAAAAAAATTACAAAAAAAAAATTATAACAAAAAACATACATTTTTGTTACTTTTAATTTTTCAATAAACAATATGACTTGTGAAGCAAAATATTCATTGTGTTTGACTCTACCGTAATTAAATTTCGTAAGTTATATTAATTTTACATTATTCCGACAAAACAACAGTATCAATAAAATTTTGCTTCATTTTGTTTGAACAATACTAATTACTACTACTACTACACTACTACTACTACTAATATTACTACTGCTCTAATAATTGATAAAGTTATGTATTTAGAGGAGTATTTATAATCGTAAAGACAATGGAAGGTTGGTAAAATAAAATAAGTCTTAAATCAAACAGGTTGTATCTTTTAGATATGTAAAGATATGCCATTGTTATTAATCAAGTTCATTATTATTCATGATTTTATAAAATAGTTTATTTCTTATTTGCATGATATTTATCTCACTAACAATTCACAATTTACACAGGTAAAATAAATGAAAAGTGAGATATATTTAATATCCTTATTTTTTGTCAAAATATGACCAACTATTCCATACCTCACAATTGCGGCATACTAAGAACTCATGACCAAGCATGCCAAATGGGTTCAAAGCTAAATTCCGATAGTATTTATGTGAGCACAGACGGATAATTATATAGAATAATATTTGCGGCTCACAAAGATTTTAATACAAATGTGAAATTAATATAAGATATAGTATTTAAAATAATTATACAATAAAAATTCAACATGTATATATAAATTTAAAAAATATATGAGATATTTATGGTAAGACTTTTGTGATCCATGAAATCTATTATATATAATGTGTAATGTTTAAGATTTTCATAAAAATCACAGACTTTTTGATAGATTTTACTTTTTTTACACAAAACAAAAACATTACAATTTATTAAACCATTCTCAAAATGAGATCTCATACAAAAAGAATTGATTTTGTTCATAAATTTGTAAATTCATCCATTAATTTTAAAATATTACAAAAAGATTTTGTAAGAAAAATAATGTACATATTTACTAGGAATATTATCAAAAAACAAATACTTTAATAAAGGATGTATAGTAATATATAGTCTAAATTTTTATTCTTAAAATTGTATATATTGAATTTCTATAAAAAAATAGAACGTAGTGATATTTTTATGTAAGATAATATTCTGAATTAAAATTAAAAAATTAAAATATATAGTTCTTAACTTCTATTAAAAAAAATAATCAACTTATTTAAAAATATTTTATCTATAAAGAATATAAATAACTTTTTTTATAAATTCTAATGATTGTTATTTTTTAAATTATTGTATAAGTAAAACTTGTGTGGTATTGTTGGTCATTGATTTGTATATTAAAACAAATTATAAATGAAGTGGGTTAATAACTGATATATTACTTAATTATTTTATAAAACTTAAAAGCAATATATCTTATATTTATTAAATGCAAAAAATCCAATAAGATTTCTACAATACTAGCCTCATCCCACTTGATGAACTTCTCTCCATCTTGCAAAGCCTTAGACACTACAATCGGCTTTATTGATACTTTGGATGATTTAGATGTACTCATCTTGATTATCGAATCCAATTATACGAAAACCAAAACAATATCGCAGATATTAACCGTCATCTTCCTCTCGCAACACGAATCTAAGATAACTCAACGGTTCACTTAGCAAATGCACAACGAATACTGACACGCCACGAATTAACACTTATTCATAAAGTACTAATATAAGACATTCAGACAGTATTCATCATATAGTTATTCTTAATCTTTGTTATTGCCAATAAACGAAGATTCCCACATACTCGCGACACGACGAAACGGAACCACCGAAAAATCAGAAATGTCAAAAATTATTGCTGGTATTCCAGAATACCAGATTCAATCGGATACTCAACCTATGATTTGTAAATAATGTACCCAAGATAGAATAAAAAACAATATCCTTTTTAAAATATATATTTTTTTATTTAGGTATAAAACAAGAATTTTTATAGTTTTTTCTGTCGAGATAATAAACATACCATCAACTCTAACATGACCAACAATATGTAATTTTTGTTTATGTTTTATATTACCTCCATTAAATTTGAAAAGTCTATTTAAGCTATAAATCTTTTACATGCATATATTAAAGGCAGTTAAAAAATATTAGTGTCTTACGACACTGATATTTTTGTTGATAGCTTAAACAGAGCAGTATGTCATGGACTTTGACTTCTTTATTACCCCACGAGCGAAAAAAACAAAATGACAATATCGTACAGATGTTATTGTCATTTGTCAAATGTCGGCTCAAATGGCTTGATAGAGCTGTAAAGCACGTAATACTTTCGTACGAAATAGAAAAAAAATAAATTTATTTGTATTTTGTTGTTATTAAACAACTGAATTCTCACTTTTAGGAGTTATGTGTTTTATTTGTTAAACACTAAGTCAAATCTAGTTTTATATAGGCTTTCGTGGATTTGAATATATATGTGATTTAGTGAAAGACATGATTTGATTTAAACTCTTTGGTTTCGGATGATAGTAAAAGTTACAACCACATAATAAAAAAATTAAAAAAATGGCTAATTCTGTTAATATATCAATAGAAGCGCCTATAGAAAACCAAATACAAGAAATTACATATGATGGCCAAGAAATATATCAAGCGTAAATTTTTTCGTATATACTTTAAATGTTTTTTGTTTTTCTGTACATTTTAAGGTATAATATTAAAAAATATTTGTGTTTAGGCCACTGTCAATGTCCGAGAACCTTGCGAGATTAGCACAGAAAATAGATTTTGCGAAAACTGATGATGAATTTTGCAATATCAAGAAAGAAGGAGAAAGCAGTTCAGAAGTGCGGTCTGAAGAAGACAAAGAACCAGGGTATCAATCCAGCTTGTGGCCTTGGGATTCTGTAAGGAATAAGCTGAGAAATGCCCTCACAGAAGTGTCTGTTCTTGCCGATGTCTTAAGTATTGCCAAGGAAAAGAGATATATGGTATGTCATTCAGTTCTAAAATATAAGTCTAATGGGTGGTTCTTGTTACGATCAAATATAAGGCAACATAAATTAAATTGATTATAAGGGCATATATTGAGTATGTAGTAATTCACTTATATAGACTAAGTAGGAAGCCAATGATAAAAAATGAAATAAAAAACAATGTTCCTTACTTTAAATGATAATATTGTATTATTTATTAGAAGACTTATTCATTTAACAAATCCTTAACAAATACATAAAATATTTTATTAACTATTTGACTAGTTTATTAAAATAATAAACCACTGGCAAAATTCACAGTCACAACAGAGGTACCAAGTTTCTTTGCTTTATGCTATATTATGTATAAATGTATTGATTAAGGCTAGTTGCTATCAATTATATTCATCTAGCTGTTACTCATGGTTTTAGCCTTTAACAAACTACTTTTACGGGTCAAGATGAGTGCAAGCTCTGAATAATTTTATAATAATAATAATGATAATATTATTTATTTTACTCCTGGATCATACAAAAATATATACAGTAAAAGAAATAAGAAAATTTTACAAATTTGACAGCCTTATCGGTAACCAAATAGTTGAAGGAAAAAATTCAGGCAAGAAACATTTTGTGGGTTCACTTCAACAATATAGAAAGAAAATTAATTTTAAGTTTATATGTATATGACTTGATTCAGTCATGCCAATACTTTTTGGGTTATATACAAACATTCAAAAATACAAACTATTACTATATATAATATTACTTTAGATTAAATTAGCAGTTATAAAAGAGAGATTTACATTTATACATTTATGACTGGTAAGAACTGCTGAATTATTAATAATATTTCAAAAACTTAATTCATTTAACAATAAATAATTTAATAACATTTAAAGTTCAGAATAAAATAAATATTTATTGGATTTCTTTGGCAACACTTTATTTATATTCTTCTGATGTTGCAAGAGTTCATGGGCCGTGGTGACCCACTTTTCGTAAAAAAAAAATTATATGGCTTATGCTAGCTGTCACTTTTATATCAGAAATCTGGTTTTTTCATTCAGATGGTATATAAAAATAAATAATTAGGTATTTTCATTTTTGAATTTGATATAATTATCTGGAATACAGCCGGATAGTTATATATAATAGTAATTATGAATTACAAAAGTGTTAATACAAAAATTTGCTTCGTAATTAAAATTAAAATCAAGTAGTTCATTGTTTAGTATTCCGGGATTTCAAGTTCAATGAATTTATTACATTATCAACATGATGAAATTTTACCAAAATTATTAATTTTCCTTATTTTTTTTTCGGTCTCTATTTTTCTGCACATCTATGGCTAGTGCTGGTGGTTTTTAATGTGCAGCTATCAGCACTGAGACCAAAATTGGTTAATGCTATTTATAACATGACATCATTATCTAACAGTATTAGTATATACAGAGAAGAGCCTATGTATGCTAATATTATATTATGCAAACCTGAAACCTGAAAGATAAACAAACATTTAACCTTCCAGGTGTTGGATCCGATTCAAGCCGATCAGGTAGAGAGCCGACCGATGGTCCAGGTCTACGGTCGGAAGAAGGCTCTATCGGCGGCGGGGGCGGTCCTTCTCAACGGCGTAGAGAGACTCCGGGCCGGCGAGACCATGAGAATGACTCGCAACATGCCCGACTTCCACATCGACCTGTTGAGACTGAGACAGAACTGGAGGCTCAAAAAAGTATCGAACACGATCGTCGGCGACCTGAGCTACAGAACCGCCGGCTCCAAGTTCAGTCAGACCGGCGTCTTCGAGGTACGAGAAACGCAAAATGAAACAATAGTTTTGAAATTTCATAAAAAGTAACCCTCACCCCCTCGTGGCTCCCCAGGTCAGCAAGGCCCCCGAGGAGGCAGTGGCGGCCGCGCTGGCCGCGGGCGGCGCGCCCTCCGCGCCCTCCGCCCTGCGCGTCACGGTGCCGCCGGAGCTGCAGGGCGTCGCCTTCATCTCCGTGCGCTGCCAGAAAGGTGCGCCCCCCCCCACTGTGAGGCTGCCGGTGGCGCTGTCTGACGCTTTGTGTCCCCTCAGAGCAAGAGGACGTGGTGACGGCCACGCTGAGCTCGTCCGCGCTGAGCTGCCCGGGCGCGCTGCCGGGGGACGGTGCAGAGCTCCACTGGCAGCAAAAGCTGGAGGCGGCGCAAAACGTGCTGTACTGCAAGGAACTGTTTTCGCGCCTGGCGGCCGAGGCGGTGCAGCTCGACGCCTCCATCCCTCACATCGTCGTCGGGAACAGGATTATGCTGACCGTGAGTGGAGTCAGTTAATCTAAACCAGAAATGTCGAACCTCTTTTGATGTCCATGCCACAAAGTAAAAAATATTTTTTTTAATGGCTAACGTGCCACAATAAAATTTCATTCGTTTCATGTTGGCGTGGTGAAATTATATGCAAGTATAATTAATTAAATAAACATATAAAAACAATTCTTCTTTAAAAAACTTTTATCACTCAATGTTTTACCATTATTTTCTTGTGCCAATGGTTCGCTATCCCTGATCTGAACCAATCAAGTAAATTTTGGTACATCACGGCATAAAGGTTTGAAAAGAATAGGTTTAATCTATAGAAAACAATACAATATAAAAATAATCTAAGATGGCTACCATCACAAAATAATATAATAAATATTTTGATAAAACACACCCAAAATAGGTATCCAACGATAGGATTGGAAGAGTAGAATACAATGTACCTTGAAAAATCCAAACCAGAACAAGCATATACATAAAATTTAATTAAGTTTTAAAACCTTAAAAAAACCTTAGAATGAAAAATTTATCGATACAGATGAGCCTCGAACGCGCAACCCCTAAAATACCTACCCCGCTATCATTTTGACGACCGTACCTATGAATTTTGAAATTTCCTCAGGTGATTGGGACTTCACCATATATCCATTTTACAGATCCTACCGAGCATACAGTTGATGATCGGACTCTGTCACAACAACGGACAAAACAATAACAACACGGACGGAACAAAGGTATTTCGGAGGTCGAGGAGTAGAATATGATATCCCCACTCCACATTCTAATTGTCATACTGGTGTGGTTCCAGAGCCAGGGCACGTACATAAAGTCTGAGCACGACCACGTGTTGGAGCACTCCCTGCACCAGCTGCTGCGCGCCGTGCATCACGCCAACACACACCACCCCTTCCCGCACCCCGCCACCGGACCGCTGGGACCCTCCAAGAGACGCTCGCTGGCAGGTACCACCACACACACACACACACACACACACACACACACACACACACACGCACGCACGCACGCACACACACACACACAGACACACACACGCACACACACACACACACACACACACACACACACACACACACACACGTGCATACACCTACCCACTCACGCACACATCACACACATTATGGACATGTGTGCGTCGAAGAATAGTGCAGTTATTTTTAGTTAGTTATTTGTGCGGTATATCATGGTTCGGGTGACATCTGTTTAATTTAATTTACAGGAGTTATTAATGATATAATATATTACAAATGTGGTACAGCTGAAATACTAAGTCATATTTTGTAAACCGCGACAGCTTTCAAGAGTTAAACGAAACGTTACTGAAACAGTCACCCGCACCACACTACAGCTCAGAAACTATAGTTGTCTAGAATCCTTGTAACAAGTTGTGGGCCGGCACGACTTGTGGGGAGAAGCAGCTCGCTCTTACCCTCGAAGCAAAGTCTGCTTACTGGTCGCACGCACGCACATACACGCGTTAACACACACATGCCCACACTTGCTCGTTCGCAGGTCCCATGGGCGCGGATCGCCACGAGCTGCTAGAGATGTCTCGCGAGCAGTCACTGCTGGAGCAGATCGTGCAGCAGGCTCAACACTTCTTCATGAGGCGCCGCGGGGAATACGTGCTGGATACCATCGCCAAGGAGGTGACACACCACCCACCGTTATTTATTTCTTATCTATGTATCTATTGATTATTTCTGTTATTGTTTTTTAGGTGAAGGATCCTCTCATAGTGTCGCACTGGAATGCGCTCAACAGCCCCACACACTCGTGTGTTAAAATTAATATTATGGCTTATGGGTAAGTCATATATTGTCAATTTTCTTTTTCTATCTTATACTAGAGGTAGCTTGTCTAGATAAGCACCTAACAAATATATATATATATATGTCGTAAGAAGACCTGGATATTCATCCAATGCCTCAGCCATTGTTTATTATAATATATAAATCATCATCATCATTAGCCTTCTTCATCTATGAAAGATGTTTTAAGCACCGGCCGTGGTAGGTGTGCAGCACTTACGCATATGACTCGTAAGGCCGATACGGGAACGACACCTCCGTCCGCATAGAGTGCAGATAAACTGCGTGCCCGGGGAAGTTGGAGGCAGAGCATCTCGCTGATGACGTGCTACGCGCTTTTGGGCCAGTTGTGCGAACCATGTGTTGTCATGATTAACAACACCATCGCGGAGAATCTTTCTCCAAGCGTCTCGATTTACAGCTTTCTCCTCCCAGCTCTTTGGGTCGATACTAAAAGACCGCATATCGCGCTTAACGCAATCTTTAAAACGCAACAGCGGTCGTCCAATTGGTCGTTTGGCATGTGCGATTTCGCTGTGGAGAGTTTTTCGCTGCAAACGAGAAGGCTCCATCCGTTGAACGTGGCCAAGCCAGCGCAGTCGCCTTTGCTTCAAAATACCTGTAACACTAGTCATGCGCGCGATACTGACCACCCTCTCATTCGTAACTCGATCCTTCCACGAGATGTTAAGTATGCGTCGGAGACAGCGCATGTGAAAGCTGTTAAGCCTCCGCTCCTGTTTGGCGTACGACGTCCAGGTTTCAGCTCCATACAAAAGTATGGATAAGATGCATGTCTGATATACAGTTATCTTAGTGTTCACTGTCAGATGTTTATTATCCCATACTCTTGTACTAAACCTCCCGAACACCGTCGATGCTCTGCCGATGCGAACGCTAATCTCAGTATCCAGGGAGAGATTATTGGATACGGTAGAACCAAGGTAGCAAAAACTATTCACAACTTCCAAACACGAACCATTCAACATAATTTCTGGCTTTTGTTGTAAACCTTGCGCCATTATAACTGTTTTCTTGGCATTTATAGACATAGCGAAGAGCTGACAAGCCCTGTTAAATTTGTCTATCATCTCCTGAAGCACCTCCGGCGACGCTGCAACGAAAGCTGCATCATCGGCGAATATCAAACTATCGACATGGTAATCTTCACGGTATTTTCGAGATTTCAGTAGTGATATGTTGAAGAGTTTACCATCACTCCTAGTGTGAAGATGTATGCCTTGAGTACGCTCGCCAAAAGCAACTTTCAGAAGAACGGAGAAAAATATGCCAAAAAGCGTAGGAGCCAGTACGCAGGCCTGTCGAACGCCTCTGCGCATGTCGAAAGAGTCAGATGTTTTTCCGTTGAAAACGACAGAGCCCTTCATGTCAAGGTGGAACAACTTTATTAAGTTTAGCAGCTTAGGAGGACAACCGACACTTTCCAGGACCGTGAATAATCCTTCTCTACTAACTGTGTCGAAGGCTTTATTTAAGTCGACAAAGGCGACAAGTAGTGGAGTACTTTGCTCTCTAGACTTCTCCTGTAGTTGGCGCAATGTAAATATCATATCGATAGTGGAACGCTTCGGACGAAAGCCACACTGAGGTTCAGGATACACGCGATCAGCCAGCCGTTGCATTCTAGTCAGGATGATGCGGCCTAGTAGTTTTCCGGGAATGCTCAGCAAAGAAATCCCTCGGTATGAATTGCAGTCACCACGATCGCCTTTCCCTTTGTAGAGTGTAACAATATTGGCATCGTGCATGTCTTGCGGCACGCATTCTTCATTCCAGCATTTCACAAACAAATTGTAAAGGGTTGGACCCACGCACTCCAACTTAACGATCTCCGCAAGAACATCGTCGCTACCCGGGCTTTTTCCGCACCTAAGTTGCTTAACAGCAGCGAAAAAGTCCTCAATCGTAGGGATGTCGTTCAATTCCTTCCAGATAGGCAGTACGGGTATTGAGTTTATGGCCTCGGGTCGTAATTCAACTGGTTGAGAATACAGTTGCATAACATGTTCCACCCAGCGATGAAGTTGGCGGTCCGGCTTTGTGATGACAGTGCCGTCTACTTCCTTAAGAAGAGCTGTTTTAGATGGTAAGGGACCGAGAGCCCTCTTGATACCCGAATAAACGCCAGCCAAGTCACCTGTAGACGCACAAGCATGAATACTCTCGCAAAGATCGATAAAGTAAGCGTTAGCATAGAATCGAGTGTTCCGCTGTAGTTCTGCCTTGGCGTTAGATAACTCGGTACGGGTATTCTCGCTTGGGCTGAGCCGATAATGTAACGCGGCTTCCCTTTTAGCATCGAGAAATGGCTGAAGGTGTTCTATATTTCGCTGCAACCAGTCACTTTTGGGTACTCTTTCGCAACCGAACACTTCTACGGCGGCTTCGGTAAGAAGAGACTTCACCCTTATCCACTCCTGGTTGGCATTCATGTCTTGATCCCAAGAAGCAGTCTTGTTACGAATAAGCTTCTCGTAGACACCGACCATTTCGCAAGTTCCTGATGATGGAACCCTCAACTTTCTGCGGCCAACAGTACGAGACGAATATATAAATAGACTGAAATATAAGAGACATTGTATAATAGAATTAACTTTAAAGATAAGTGAATATAGCAACAAAAAAAATCAGATAAACGCTTTTCGCGCCAAACTCCACTGTCCGCAGTGGCGCCATCACGCGGGCTGTCATATACTTTTTTTTACCTCACGCTAAGCCAAGGCATTCATTATTCGGCCTCTACGACATATATAAATTTATATCTCAAATAATCAATCTAGACCTAAAAACATAATTAAGATAAAAAGATCATGAACAACGCGTCTGTGTTATGTTAATTATAAATTAAAAAAAAGAAATTTCATTGGTTTTAGTACAACTAATTAAACCGTTTGTTTGCAGATATGATGCCGTGTGTCGGACGTCTTTAGTAGTTCATGTCGGTGAAAAAACATTAAAATGCATCTGTAGGGATGGGAAAGTGCGAAATTTATCATATGAGTTACAAGAGCTAAGAGACCTTATTTTCTGTCAGGTATGAGCATTACTTTTTCAATTATTACAAAATTATTTGAAAACTAAATATTATTATATATAATTATCTTGCTGTATTCATGTTATTACTATCGAAATTGTCCCGAATAGTTTCGAACCCATTCGGGGTCCTAATTCATAAGTTCTGAGCATGTCAAAAGTAGTTCATGCCGCGATTCCGCCGATAATATTAACGTGATTACAGCCGGATAATTAATATTGATTTTAAAAAATTGCGCTATAAAATATTCTCTAATTATTATATACTTTTATCAAATACAGTATTACATTTCATTGATCAAAGTAGAATCATTTTTCTAATAGAAATTTTTGTAAGTAGGTTTTTAAATCAAGTAAAGATATTATTTTAAAATATCTTACTTTTATCCATGCATTATGAGTTGCTTTGGATAAGGAAAACTTAATAATGTTTAATGTAATAATTTACATCAAGCATTATTAATCTTTCCTTATGTCTAGACACTGTTTCCAGAACAACTCCCAAATTTGGTGAAAAAGCGCCATAAATCGCTCTTATAAACTTTTTTTTGTACCGTCTTTGTCAACCAAGTGAGCCCAAATAATTAAACCATATCCAAGTATAGTAAATAGTGATACAGCTCTAGTTGATTTATTTAGTTTTTTCAAATAGAACAAAAATTGATTAAGTTTAAAAAATCAATATCGATATGAATTTTTAAATTAGAGTTTCTTTCCAAGACCTATGCCTAAAAATTTAACTGAATTTATTTCACTAATCGTACAATTATTATATTGAACATGAAGAAAAGTATCTTTTGCTTGAGAGCTTTTAAAAGAATATTTCATTTTTTTTTGTCCAAGTTATTATTTATATGAAGCCAGTTATACGAAGTATTGTTAAATTTATGTTGACGGTAAATATTTTTCATCATTGAGCGAAGCGAGCGGAGCGCTCTACTGGAGAGAATTGAATTGGTTTTACAAAGTTGTCATTAAAACGGCTTAACGGTTCGGTTTCAAATTTTGCACACATACCATGCTGATATGTGATGTGGTGGTGGTTTGTAAAAAAAATTTCAAAAAAATTCATTGTCGTAGAGGAATAATGTCCAAAAAACATCACTCCCATAGACTCCAATGTAAAAAAATTAGGACGAAAAATTGAAGTCTCATGGTGGATGCGCGTGCCAAATTTTTTTAATCGAATTGTACTGTCCCCCTGTTAATTTTTTTTTCCCACACCAAGACGAAGCCGTCGGCATGACTCGCTTTACTAAACATGCAAACGGCACCCGAGATTTCGCGATCGAAATTGAGGGTCTGGTGGCGTTCCTAGTTATTTATAGTGAGGATAGTGGTATCAACTACAAATAGTTTAGTATTGTGTTACTTCAGGAATATCATTTATATAAAGTAAGAAAAGTATAGAACTCAAAATACTGCCTTGAGGTACAATACATTTATTATAAATGTAGATTAGTAGTAGTACGTTTAAGACGCTCTACAATTTTGTTTTAGTATGTGGACTGCACTCTTTTTTGTCAGATTTGATTGTTCCAGTGTCCAAAGAGGTATATCGTGATTCATAGAGTCAAAGGTTTCAATTCATATAAATAATGCTATAAGAGGAGTTCGTTGGTTTATAGTTTTCGTTATATTAACAAAAGTTGAACATACTTTCGTTGTTAAATATTTTTTCAAATTCCGAATCGTTCATCTTGTAAAATGTTATTATTATTTATTGAAATAGTTAAAATAAATGGCTTTCTCAAAGATCTTTGATAACTTTTTAAGTTCATAGTTAGACATTTTAATTTTGCCTCCTTTTAAATATGAGACTAGCAGTATATATTTAAAAATTTTGAGGAAATTTACTATATTTAAAAGATGCATTATTTAAATGACTTAGTGGATGACACAGGCATAATGCTACTTCTTTGAGAATATCGGTACTGAAGTCATCGTGAAGTCGTCGTGATTTAAAGTTTCCTAGAGATTAAATCAAGCTGTATGGTATAGATGAGCCATTCGGCGAATCAAATACGGTCCCCTTTTTGTACTTAATAAGTTATGTCTTGTTGAATTGTTAATTATTGGTTGCGTTTTATTAAAGATGTCAATAAAATATTTGTTAAATTCTTCATCTATTTGCTAAATATAAAAAAATGTCTTTATCATCTTTTTATCAATTGTATTATAGACTTTTCGTTGCTAGTTACAGTGGCATTTTTAATGGCTTACCAAACTTGCACTAATTAAACAACCGTTTAGGGAGAAAGGTTTTAAAAAGGTGTTATTGACCGGTCGCCCATCCTCCAGATCTACCAGCACCAGATGACGGGTGTGCAGGCGGTGGGTCGCTGCATGGGCTGGCAGCTGCTGGCCAGCTCGGCGCACCTCGGCGCGGGGCCCGTCGAGCCGCTCGCCAACGCCTCCTCCTGTCTGCTCGCCTCGCCACACGGTATGACACCTGGCGCCTGTACACACACCTTGGGTGACAGCCCTTCAATCCCCGGCTTGCTCATATGGTTATGAAAGCCACAAAATGAGGAACCTTTTAAAATAAAAATGTTTATTTTAATTAGAGGACCTCTCCTCTCAGATAGAAATTAATAATTATTGTAATTTTCTGTCATAGATCTTTACTTGTGATTCTGGGTGTGATTGGCTTACTGAAATTATACTTAGTCTCACCATATATAGAGAATGCTTTTTAGCGTTAAGTCCGCCGATTGTACCTTTTTGGGCAATAAAGAATTAATAAATAAATAAATATAGTAAACGGAAACGTAGATTAATGAAATAACTTGGTGGCGAAAATTTTTTTTCTAAACAATAATCAGAGAAATTTTTTTAAATTCTAAATATTAATGAGCACTTTTTTTTTTTTTTTTTTTTTTTTCCGTTGGAAAAACCCGTTACGGGTACCCCGTCGGCCCAGGGGGGTGACGGCCGGGGGGTTGTGTGGGACTACCCGGCAGCATAGAGGATGCTGCCATTTTTAAGGCTACCCACTAAAAAACCAACGGTTGCCCTCTTTGCCGTAATGGGACGTCACGGGATCGCGTTAGCACACACCGTGACGCCCCGGCGAGACCCCCCGAATGAGGGTGCCCCGAGCAACGTAGAGCACCCTCCCATCGCAGGCCTATGTTAGGTAAGAGGGGTCACCCTCCCCTCTCAAATATTAATGAGCACTATAACTACAATAATACTTGTAAAAAAATAGTGAAATCATGTTATTAATAATTCATTACTTGAATATTGACACCCCCCCCCACCCATCATATTGATGATGGATTTTCTATTTAGTCAGAGGTGGTTTAATGTCTTAATATAAATGCTCCAATATGATTTTTTGCCTATTCTTAAATAACAAGTTCTAGAATACTCCTTTTATTGAGCTGATCGAATCGAAACTCTTGCTGGTCTAAAGTGTTTCGTTACAAATGGTACTTACTCCTCCTAGACGACTAATGGTAGGAGGTAGAAAATTGGCAAAGTTGTCAAGGACAGTGGCTTACAGATCCTGACGTGTTGGGTGACATTTGTGATTGTAATTTTAATTCAATGGTCAGTGTGTCCCAAAGAGTTAACATGTGGATCGTTTTGAAGTCGCACGCGCGAGTTCTTATGAGGCTTAACATTATAGCCACTATTTACTCTGCTAATTTTACAAGTATGTGAAACTCATTCAGCAACAATGCTTCGCTCAGCTACACCCGCCATGTACAGTGGCGGACCTAGTTAAGATAATGTCAATAACATGATTTATCACAAAATTATCTACAGAAAAGATGTTATCAAATTAATTCCTAAATAACCAAGATAAATTTAAAGGCAATATGTGAGGATTGATTTAGAATTTCACACACTACTGGTTGAACATATTTTAACAGAATTAAGTCCTATATACATAATACATTTATTTTATAGCATTTTTTATGACTAATTTTAATCATGACATGTTTCATTTGATAACAATTCTACGACTCAGACTCGTTTATTTTTTTTAATTTTTGTTAATGTCTTCTATAAAATAATTGTAAACATCAATAATTTATTTTTACTTGCAGGTGATAGAATGATAGCAATAAGATGCGAGCCTTCAGTCGGAATACAAGTGTTTATAGCTCAGTCTCCTAAAAAGGACTTTTTTGTTAGTGAACTAGTTCAAGATAAGAAGTGGGAAAATTTGGGTGGGGCTTTCAAGGAGGTAAAACTGGAAAAAATGGAAGGCAAGAACTTCCTGAACAAAATGGAATTACTCATGGCTTGCCTCAGTAGCCCGTCATAAATCTTGTAGTAAATAATAGTAAGAATTCTTATTTTTTAACATTATGTAATTAAAATAATACAAATCGGAGTTGTTGTTTTTTATTTATACATAAGGAAACTTAGCCCATAACATGCCTTAGGTTAAATGTTAAAGATACTGAAGATTGTTCGACGATTAAGCTTGATGTAGACTCAGCATTCATAATTATTCAAAGGAACTGGAACAAAGACAGTTTACGATTAGCTGCAAGTTGCTTATGAGTTAATACTGACTTATATTTGGTTTAATAAATACATGTGAAAGCTAGTTTAGTAAGGCGACAAATATTTGTAGGTGCAAATTATTTAGTTTAATTGTCTATTAAATGTATTGAACGGAAACACTTGTACGAGTACTTTCTAAAAAGTAGGTAGCAATTTATTACATATAAGTAATTAAAACAACACCAAAATAAAGAAATGTTAAAAAAGACTCCAAAATTACACATTATTAAGTACTAAAATTATCTTTTAGTGCTTAATGATATTTCTGGAATAAAAAACATTTAACTCAGATGGTCTACATTTACAGAATAATACAAGGATGTCAATACTTTTCTGAACCATTTAGACATAAATGAAAAACGAAATAACGATAGAAATACCTTGATATGAGTTTTATAAGATACAGAATGTATGATGTTGAATGAATGATAGATTGAGTCAACTTTTTATAAACCCATCATGATTTTTAGGTTATGTTTTTAACTACATAACAAAAATTAACTACTTTAAACTGTCTAAACAACCGTATACCATGCCTAAGGTCAATGCTAACTACCATACTCAATAAAATGTATAATTACTCACCTCTAATTCCTAAGACATCAACTTCATGAGGAATCATACTAGCAATAAACCCCCAGTATTAAGTAGACATTGAATTTTTAACACTTGGAAGGCTTCAGATTACAATAACACTAAACCTAACTATTAACTAAAATTAAATTAAAATCGAGAGAGTGGTGACCTAGATCTGAAGTTACTGCCGCCGCCGCCGCCGCCACCGTTCCCTGACCCGTAGCCGTTACCCTGGCTGTTGCGGTTGAAAGGTCGGCCTCCTCCCCCGAAGCCCCCGGACCTGAACCCGCCCGAGCCTCCAAAGGAGCGCCCTCTGAAGTTGCCCCCGCGACCGCCTCTAAAGTTGCCGCCTCCACGACGCGGCCCGTCTCGTTTTCTCGACAGCTCTACTTTTAATGTCGCGCCTAACATTTCAAAGCCATTCATTGCGCTACAAGCATCCTCCGCTTCTTGCATGTTCTCAAATTCAATGAAAGCAAAACCTGGGGGGTTAAGTGCGACCCACACGGAATTTAATTTGCCATATTTATCAAATTCTCGTTCCAAATCCTCCTTTTTGATACCTTCCACGAGTCCGCCAACGTACACGCGTGTTCCTCCCGAGCTCATGGTGGTGTTTTCTACAATTAAATTTAAAAACTTAACCAAGAACACAATTCGTCGGCGGCGAAATAGATAAATACAATGAACTAAACAAGATGTCGTCACATCAATAATGATGCCACGACATCCGACATTATTAAATCAAAAATGTGGCCATTAAAGAATTGATACTTACTGATTTAATAAAATAGGTACACTTTAAACTAAACTAAAACTATTTATTGAAATTTATTTTATGATATTTATATAAAATCTATTTTTATTTTAGTCAAATATGAAAAACGGATCAATGAAGTTGATGATTGAATGGTAAAGAAAGAGTGAACGAAATTGAAATGCGACCATTTCAGAATGTTGCAAGTCCAATAAATTTTTATATAAATTTAATAATATACTGAATGAAAAAAATATATATTTAAAAGTAATTACCGAGATTTTTTATTAAGTTTTAAAGATTTTATGATAAATTATTTAATTTAATATAAATATTTTGCACACTTCAAAGAGTGAATGAGCAAATATCATTCACAGATATTAGAAAATATAAACGAAAGATGAAGAAAAGTTTAAAAACTCTGAATAAAAACAATAGTGGAGGGGAGGAGGCTCTATCCACAGAGTACATTAAACCTACTCTGCCACAGTGTATATGTGAGGAAGGAGGAAGGGCAGAGAGGAGGGAACTACACAGTACACTGTACACGTACAAAACCGGCCAAACTACTTTACTCAACGGTCGCGCGGTGGCGCGTGTTTTCGCTTATTTTCCTCGCTAAGATTCCGATCCGCCTTTGTTTAGTTGTTGTGTTAGGACTCTTCTATAAAGGAAAGTAAAAAAACTTTTTAATTTTACTACTCAAGTGATATATTGGCTTTTAATATCATATAATAATATAAATTTGTAATAATATTCTGAAGAAAATCTAGCGCCATGGATCCCAGGCTTTGTGTACCTGCGCCTTGTTTGCCTAGGTATGTCAATTAATTATTTTGCAAACTGCATTATTAGTGAAATGATTATTAGTGAATAAATATGTATAAAAAGATGGGGGTGCAAAAACGACATAGTCAGTTCAGTGATACTAAATACAAGTGGCGGACGGTGTTTTTAGTGTTGTGTTTTGTATACTGTGATGGTCAGGAGTTAAAGGTAGAAGAGACAGACCCGTATATGTTAAACAAGTCATCCAGACTTACAGAATTGCCCGGTGGTATTGTGACTAGTGGTAGAACTGTTTGGAAGACTGAAGGTAGTCCATACTTACTTCGAGATGATTTGCTTATAGAGAGAGAGGCCGAATTGGTCATAGAACCAGGCGTGGAAGTGAAATTTGCTCCCATGATTGGCATCACAGTGCGAGGGAAGTTGGTGGCCGTTGTAAGTAAATTACGAATATTTTTTTCTCATTACAATATTTTATTCCAATCAAAACATCCATCACATTCTTAATAAAAGACAAGTTGGAATCCAATCAGATATTTCATTCTCATATCCGACAATATATATTTTTTTTATTTGTGACAATAATATACATACTGTGTTTTGATGATATCAAAATTTCATTATACTTTTATGGGGACAAAACAGCGATATACAATTTTTAAAGTAAGTCAAATTGTCCCTTCACCTGATAACAAAAGATTAAGGCATGTGATAAGGGCACGTACTTGTCCTGATAATGATATCACTTTTATACACTATTGATTTATCACCTGTTGCAATAATGTAAATATAATTCTAGCAAATAAATGTGGAAATTCACAAAAGGGAAGCAAATATTTGCAAACTCGATATTGACAATGATTTAAAGGAAGTACATTTAAATCACTTTCGAGACGTTTTTGAATTTGTAGTTTTATACGTCCAGCACATAAAGAAATAAACTATTACTTTTATATATTTTTTGGAATTTTTATTGCCAGGTAAATCAATACAACAATATTAAAAAAGTGAATAATATTAATATTAAACATAACATTTAATTATAATCTTCTTCAACTTCAGACATTTCGTACATTTTGTACCTACCTTGAATTCCTTTTTTAAATATCATAAATTTGTAAAAGGATTTTTTGATAGTAGGTGTTTAAACCAAGGCAAACTACCTTGCTTTATTTCGTTTACATACTAATCATAACCTTTCATCCTACGTTAATTACATTTGATGACTCAGAATATTATTTAAACACACACATGTACGAGCAGATGTTCAGAAATATTGGCGGCATAACCTGAGCTGACCTCTCCTGTAGCAGCTAATTCAATCAGTCATAATCTTGTCTAAATCATTGCCTTAACATAGTTTACGTATTATAATGCATTTTTTAACGAATGAATGATGAATGAATTCGATATTTCAATGGTGTCAAGAGCATTCTTTTAACGGTTATGTCAATTGTTAAGATGTCTTTTGCCTGTCCTGTGAGTAACTATAAAACTAAAAAAAAAATATTAAGTTTTTAGGAAGTTGACATAAAAGATCATTTATAATTTGTGTAATTACGTATAATTTCTATATTATTATTTAAATCCTTTGAAATATTATGACATATTTTTATTAAAAAACTTGATTTCTGTGATTCATAAGATAAATTATTAGTATTTTAAGAAGAAATTGGTCGTTTAAGATCTAATGTGTTCGAATTCAATAGTTCTGAAAGCCGATGAGTGTCATTAGTAATGTCAAGGCTTTCACAGTGAAGTACCTATCGTCGGCAGTCTCACGCTCCACAAATAATGCATATCGAGGTATTTACACGAAATTACGCAGTATTTGTACTTTATTACAAAAAATCAAGCAACATTACTCAGTGATTTGTTTGTAAACATTTGTTTAAGTAGGTCAGTTGCTGTATTATAAGATAAAAACTACCTAATAGCTAATAGGAACGCATTTGGAATAAAAATGAGTCTACTAGATAATAGATTTCACCCCAAGCATACTTTCACTGTTCATGGGGTTGAATGTTTGACAGAACCTGTATTATTCGAAACGCGGCAAAAAACGACGACCTCGTACAAGTGAGGGGTTGAGTGTGTAGCTACAGGTTACATAGTGGTAAATAATTATTAAAAATATACTTTTACTTTCATCATTTTATGGCCTCCTTTTCACATTACTTTTTATAATAAATATGTAATTTAAAAAACTAGTTTAAGCCATATTTAAGAGAGATTATTAATAAGGTGTAATTCTTTACTGTTACTAGTATTTAATTTAAAAAATTATTTTAATTTGTAGTTTTTCCTCATAACTTCTAGCGAAAATCTTGGCTCGTCGTGAGTGTTGGTTTTTAAGATTCAGTATAAAATTCCGCATCGATATATAAAAATATATTTTTTGAAGATATTTTTTTTTTATTCCCCAAATACTATATAGAAAATAAATATAATGTGTTATTTAGAAAAACCTTGGTCTTAAAAAAAGACAAATAAAAATAGTTTAATTTAAAGCTGTCTATGTGATAATCCTCCGTGTTTGTTGTTTAATTAGGATAGCTGTTATCAATCGTGTCAAGATCCGTAAACAATGATAACCGCGTCTGACAACGGTTTTTGATAAAAGTTTACCATAATGGCTGTCAGTGTTCAATTTTAACCGAAATATGAATCAATGAAATATGTTTATATTTACTGTGATATAATAATGGAGATCCATTATTATTATTAAACATAATTTGTAATTATAGGACTGCATTCGCGTTAATACACAATTTTTCCGATTAATTTTGAACTAATTTTGGGTTCTTATTTATGAGCTCGGCTCAGCATATTTGAGTTTTGGTTTTAAATAGATAAGTTATTATAAATTTGCCCACCACATTGTAGGGGCTACAATGTGGTGGGCAAATTTACCTCCTCCACCCTCCCGCTTCAGACTTAAAACTCAAATTGATAATCGTCTTTCAACTTAAGATTTATAGAAATATATTGCGCCTAAAGCCCAAACATAATTGTGTTTTCCATTGAAAATTCAATATTTTTTTATATTGAAAAGCTAATTATTGAAATCATATACGATAGGTATTTGTTGATCTGTCACGGTGAGTATTAACGCGATCCCGTGACGCCCACTAGGGCGATGCGAGCAGCCATTTGTCTTTTTGTGGATAGCCTAATAATGGCAGCAACCTCTATGCTGCCGAGTAGTCCCCGAGTAGTGCTGAGTAGTAATTTTTTTAAAGGTTGATCTATCAACCAACAATACCCAAAATTACATAAAAATTCTCAAGTAAATTCGTATTGCAATTATAGCTCATATCGATTTTGTATAAAGTGAAGTTAAAATTCTATTTTTACTATTAAAATGCATTAAACTCAGTGTTGTATCAAATTCAAAGTGTTTTCATATAAGTATACATGCACTTATAAAGCGTCATACTCTAGTTCTCGGTTCTAATATGATGTAATGCTATCGATTTTCTCACACTTACAAGAACTTAAAGGATTACAACTTTAAATCTATTCTAATACTATAAAGCGGAAAAGTTTGTCTAAACGAGCTAATCTTTAAAACTACTTACTTAACTACTTTTTTAAAAATTTGATTATGACAGATTCATGATTAAAACTATAACAGGGATGGTGAACTTTTTTAATGTCCGTGCCACAAACCCAAAAAATAAATTTTTATAAGTAACGTGCCAAAATAAAATTTCATTCGAAATATTAGCGTAAGTGTAATTAAATAAACAAATAAATTCAGATCATTAAATATTTTTTATCAATCAATGTGTTACAATAATTTAGTTTTTTTGCGTGCCATCAAAACTTTCAAACGTGCCACTCGTGGCACGCGTGCCATTGGTTCGCCATTTCTGACTAACATACGCTATTAAAATTATTCGTCCTCGTGTGGAATAATAACAATATCTATATATGTATTAATTAAAAACAATAATTGACAACACCTGCAAATACAGTGAAACAACACGTGCAGAAATGTTGACAGATATTTGCCACCCTTTATACAGACCGGGCAATAAACTAAGTATAACACGTTTTCAAATTCGCCCAAGTCAATATAGAACTCACTCCAGCAAAAAAAACATTACTCGCCGTGATATAATTTCCCGTATCAATTATTAAGTAAACAATAAAGTATACTTTCTTCCTCTGGCTTCTATTAATAATAATATTTGCCCCAAATGCCCGTCCAAGCGTGTAGTGACCGCAGCGTTCACCTATTAGCTAGTTATCAACAAAGCCGTAAGTTATTTAGGTTTTAGTTATTTGCAATTTTTACTAGTTTTTGATATCTCTGAAACATAACAAAACAGATACTTTGCTGAGTTTGTTGTGTGGTTTTTCTCAGACCAGAGGACTTTTGAAACCATTTAGGTTAAAAGGACTTATTTCGATAAGTATCAAAATAGGCTTCCCTGAAAGAGCCATTTGACGTACATGATCACTGGTATTGATAGAACTTAAAAATAAATAAATATAGCGCCTCTAAAGCTGATTCCTTTTATATAAAAAAAAAACAAACAGAAAATTCTAGAAGAAATGTCTACTAAAACTACTGGTAATTCCCGTGAATGACCTCTTATCTCCAAAGTTAACTGGCATAGTTACAGTTATCCTCCGGTTGACTGCCTCTAAACTATGTACGAGTACATCTCATAGTACGGTCAACCTTACGCTGATTCATACCCGCTAATAGCTTGATTCAAATGGCAAGCGAACGACATAAGTTCGATTGGAATTCAAGGACGCAATCGATAGTTTGGCGTTACCTTATGTCACACCCATACATTCAACATTCTATTCGACTAACGTCAATGTCACTTGTCTAGCTCCTTTACTTCGTTGTTAGAAGTTCGTATTCATACTCGTTAACAACCTGAGCCAAATGGCAAGGGTTCCTTATAGATTTAAATTTAATCGATTGTTTGTTGTTACTTTTTTCACACCCATGCATTCAACATTCTATCCGTCTGGCGTTAATGCCACACGCCTAGCTCCTTTAGTTCGTTGTTTGAAGGTCGTGTTCTTAACCGCTAATAACCTGAGCCAAATGAGAAGCGTTCGTTATAAATTAAAATTCAAGGACGCAATCGATAGTTTGGCGTTATCTTATGTCACAAACAATACGCAACAGTCTATTCGAATAGCGACAAAAAAAAACTATTTTTTTACATATATTAATTAATTAAAAACTAATTAATTAAAAACGATTGTTTCTATTCGGTGATTTTTAGTTAATTTGTATGCATACCCAGTCTTTTTGTTAATTTTTAATATATATTTATAAATAAAAGAAAACTGTACCGAAACTCCTGCCTAAAATGTGTGTCACGAAGTAAAAATCGCTTTATTTATTAAAAAAAAACTATAATTTAAAAAAAAATATATAAATTAAAGATATATAATCATTCTATTAATTATAATCATCATTATTTTACATTTAGTATAGTTTTGCTATAATTCGATAATTTTGTACATATCCGTAAATGCTTAATACTAGTCTAGTCTCTAGTTTGTTCGTAACGTAATAGAGAATAGAGATCAAGCTAATCGATACTTCTATAAATAGATATCGTGACGGCTCACCATAAACAATGACTCAAGCTGAGGTCATAATATATAATGTATTCTAGAGAAAACTGCAAATGATTATAAGTTTAAAAATTAAATAGTAACCAAAAATTATTTTTGTGTTAAAACTTTCGTGATCCATTACTATTATCTTTAGCTATCCAGCTGTAGTGATGTTAATTTTATCGATTAAGCTATCCGTCCATACTAACTTTAATTCTATCGATAAATTTAAAAAGCCACATAGATAACATTATAAACAATTATTATTAAGTTACAGTAACACTAGGTTACAAAAACTATATCATTATCAATTAGAGAAATACTTAAGTCAACTTTAACAATATGAAACATATTTCCAATCGTTAAATAATTAAATTTAAAATTAAAGTATAATAAGCACACATATGTTTACATGCAACTTATTAATATAAAAAAGTGGACAAGTTTGTTCGTTTAAAATCTATTCTTCAAACTATTGAAATTGAATTGAAAATTCTGTCTGATTATGACAGTCAGGTTCATGAGGAAGACTACAGCGCACGCTCTTAATTATCCTAATAGTAAATAAACTTGTAGGCGAGTGAAACCGCGACTAACAGCTAGTATTCTATAACCTGGTATTTGGAAAGGCAGGTATTCATCATATGTAACTACTTGTACGTTTGTCTAGATTGTGACGTTCTTATGAGTCACCATGATTCACTGAGAGTGAAACTAGTAATCGTAATAAGAAATGATGATATAAAATTTAAACTAATATTACAAATACTTTACGGACATTAGCATTGAAATTATGAATTAAATTAATTCGTTAACTACCTATTAACTCTTAAAGTTGACCACCATTAACTCTTTCAATATTACAATAATATTACTTTTCGTATTTTTTAAGGTTTTAGAATAGTAATCAACTAGTTTAAAAATAAAAGTGAATCAGAATTTTAAGTAAAATGATATAGTATTAAAGATGTTTTGTCACAAAAATTTAAAGTAAGATTATTGCGATATTATTTTAAGTGATGGTAAGACGGTGTTAAATGCCTTAAAATAAAAAAAGATATATCAAAAATAAAATAAAATACTTATAATATGGTTAAATAGATTTGTAGAAATTACATTTGTTTTTATTGAGTTATCTAAGCATGACTAATGCTTGTCTATTATGTGTGTATATAATATATGTCACCAGAAATTTTCTGTTTATCCATCACTAGCTGTTATTCGCAGTTTCACCCGCGAACCAAATTTTATTTCCCATTAACATAACTAAGGGTAATAGCGTAATTTTAGATAGTCTATACTATATATATACTAGCCTTTATGAATCCGGAAATTATAATTAAAAAAAAATTAAATCCATTAATTAATTTCGAAGATTATAACGTTTAAACAAGCAGACTTTTATATAATTAGTATTAGTATAATGTCAATATCGTTTTGTAGCTAATTATGAACAGTTAGTTCTTATAATAACATACAATGTGAGACATACCAACTCTACTGTTCCACTAATAGTTCCACTCGCAGGCAAATTCTATTTACTATTACGATAACTAAGAGTTGTATCGTAATGCTAGAAGATAGCCTTCCTCATGAATCATTCATTATCAGAAAGGATTTTTAGGTTCATCCAGTTATTCCGTTGTTTTTCAATGGCTGTTTGGGCAGAAAGTTTCTCGAGTAGAGGCCACGTATAAGCACGCGCAGTGTTGGACAACTACCCACAAGGTGGACGAACGACATTAGAAAAGTGGTAGGAAGCCGCTGGATGCAGACCGCTATGGATCGGTCTCTCTGGAGGTTGATAAGGGAGGCCTATGTTCATCAGTGGACATCCTTGGGCTGATGTGTGTGTGTGTGTGTGCGTGTGTGTTTCGTTTAAACAAACACACTTTCCTCTCTATAATATAATCTGATGAGTAATGTCAGTTGTTATCGGAGACTAGTCTGGCTACTTCCTGTAGTAATTAAATTGTTTAATATTATCTGCTACTTGGCATTTTATTAATAATAAATTCTTGGAATGTGACCATTGGAGCTCAAGTACTAACTTCCGCTCGCAGCTTTCGCGTCGATTTCGGTAACCGTATTTTTTTATTAGTATTAAAACGTTTTTTTTTATTAATATTGAAAAGTAACTTAGAATATTCTCAAGTTACTATATTATTTATTTATTTAGGCATTCTTTGCGACTATAATTGTCACCCAATCAATTTATATAAAATCACAATTATTAATACTATATATTAGTGCAAAGCGTACTTTTGATAGTTTTTGAATTTATCACATTCATACAAATAGACAGACAAAGCCGGAAACTTCATTTTATAACATATATAAATAAGCCACAGCATATAATAATACTATTTGATTACTATGAAGTACACACTCACTATTTGCCTGGTTGTTTTATAGGATATATGTATGATAAAACAGTGTCAAGGATAAATATGTATATTTAATATTAAAATCATACATTGAAATAATAATTATAAATGGATATGGGAATAGCTTATTGTCTTTCCATGTTAAAAAGTATCCAATAAACTGTTTTCTTATAGAAAATTTAGATTCCACAGCAAAACAAAAATATAATAAAACTAGAAATTACTAATAGATTTTAGATAAAATGTACATATGTTTTGGGTGGAGACATCAACATGATATATACAAATATAACAAAGAAATAAAATATAGATAAATAAATTATTATTATAACAATTTTTAAAACACACATACTAAACCCACCATTTTACTTTTATTGCTATCTTGTAAAAATAATACATTGAGAAAAGAATAGTATAGTAAAAAATAAAGTATGAACATGTATTATTACCTATTACTCGCAAATCCATCCATGGACGAACAATATTTACTATTAAGAGAACTAAGAGTAGTAGTAATGCTAGGTAGCCTTCTTAATGAACCTGTCTGTCATAAACAGAAATAATTTTTCAAATACATTCAGTAGTTTATAAAATTAACCTATTTAAATAATTTTTTCTCCTTCATATTATTAATAGAGTTTTATAAAATGGTCAATTTACAGCAATAAGTTTATTGTATCGATTTTGATAGATATAGTTAGTTTGAGTATCGAACTTAGAAAATCGTAACATTTTACGATTAGCGATCTCTCTTCAGTTCAACGAACCTATTGTTATAAAAACGTTATGGTTTTGAAACAGTTTAAAAGAATATCTTTATTAAACTTTAATAGTGAAAATATCTATTTTATTTAATATTTATTTATCTTAAAAGATACGAATTATTTAATAATATTTTCAAGTTAACAGAAATCGGTAAAGAAAAAAAACATTAAAAATAAAAACAAAGTTAAGTTAAATTCATTATAAAAACTTTTTATAAAAATATAATATTAATAAACAAATATAATATAATAATCTCAAAAACGATATTCTAGTATACATTATATATTACGAAATACATTTTGCATCTTAAATTTATAATGGAAGAAAATTGTAAAGAATGAGTCAGTTTTAGAACGCAATCTTGGGTATTTATAATCTATACTTATACATATATGGAGGCAAAATTTATGAATTTATTTGTTTGGGGAATACCCCGGTCTTTTAAATTATGATTTATTTAGTACATGACACAGTAGCATGTACTAAACCAATCATAATTCAAAAGAATATTTCGGGTACAGATTTTGAGTAAAAACCGTTTTTTATATCTATAGATTTAAAAACAATTTTAGAAAATTTGTCACACTACTTTATACTTAAAATTATAGATCAAGCTACCAGTAAGAGAGCGAAATAATTTCGAAGCCATTCATGACCTCTGAATATGCCGATTCTGCCATGGACTTTCGAATCTTTTCGGGCAAATTCCAATATCATTTACATAAGTACAACCGGATAATTATATTTATATCGAATACATTGCGATGGCTCTAGTTGTTCGTAAAAAAATATTTATGGTTTTGACTTTGACAATAAAAAATACCCGGCTGAATTTTCAGTACAGTTCAGAACAGGGCGCGTTTGGGACCTTCGTAGCCTTAACTTTTAAGTTGGAGAGTGTGTACGTCTTTCGGTAAATATGTTATCAAAATAGGCCTTCCTGACTCTTCAAATTGACATATACGAGTGATCACTGATATGGATCAAAGTGGAAAAAATATAAATAAATAACTAACATATGCAAATTTATATTAATATAGTACAGGTAAATAACTTTGGAGTCGTTTTTGCATTTATATATACAAATACAACAAATTCAAAAAGGTCTCGAAAGTGATTTAACTGTATTTCAATTTGAATGGTTTGTTCATTAGTCTCGCGGTATTGCACATCCATTGAACAGCGCTTGCATCGCTTGAGGGGTCGATTCTTACGCAAGTAACCTCAATGCACCGGCAGAATATTAAGTTTCAGACCGATACCAAATAAGGACTGTTCATTGGCCACTACATTTTCGATTCGCATATTTTTGTGTACACAAGTTTAAGGATGTAATAAACATATACAATCTGTTACAATTTAAACTAAAAGAGTACCCTACCAATTTGCTGGTTTATTATTTTTATTTTAAAATCAATTGTATAGTTTAGTATTTAGTGATCTTGCCTGCTAATCCGAAGCTCCTGGGTTGTTTGTGTGATCCATTGTGTCATATTGAGTTTGTCTTTATATCGGATTTTATGTATGTTATACCGCGACCCAGAAATTATTTATATTATAAGGAAGTTTAAGAAAATCTAAATACTATTCTGTAACAAAAACGCGATTAGACGACCAAATCATACAAGAATAGTGAATTATTCAACTTATTATTACTTAGTAGTTGTAATTTATAGATTATTTAACACCAAAAATATGACCTAAATAGCAAGTAGGATTTATATAATTGGCTTTTAGTTATGACTAGGCATTGCTTGTTTAAACTAATTATAATTATTGATTTACTTTTTGTTTTATTTGAAGGTGTATTCATTATTTTTTCTTTGTATTTAAACTTTCGTGAATTATGATTACTATTATATATAATTATCCAGCGGTACGTAACAATACTGTCGGATTTTACCCGAACTTGTTTCGAACCTATTCTGCGTGTTCCTTAACCCTTATTCATGAGCTCGGAGCATGACTGATCGCGACGTGAACTGGAGCGTAAATCAGCCAAGTCCGATAATATTTACAAGAGTTCAGCCCGAGAATTATATATAATAGTAATCACGCATAATGACCATTTAAAAACAAAGAACTCTAATATTAAAATTATAGATATGTAGAAACTACTAAATAAGCAGTTTCATGGTATATAAATGCCTAGCCAAGTGTTATCGATGCTATTCGAATAGAAAGATTAATGTATTGTCTTTGACATAAGACAACACTTAATATCGTTAGCGTCTTACATTTGAATGGAATCTATGACGAACGCTTGCCACTTGGCTTAAGGCTCAGAGATTGCATAAGACGGAAACGAGCGTTCTTGTCGATTCTTTTGTGGTAGACCGTGTCTCTTTACTTTCTAGAAATATTACATAGCTCGCAGCAAATACTATAAAAAAGGAACAAGATTAATAAGCAGTAGAAACCTTAAGTATATCCATTTTAACAAATAAGTAATTCAATTTCTCGTATTTATGTTTTCGTGATCCATGATTACTATTACATATATTTTCCGGGTGTACTCACGTAATTATTGGACGTTGCCCGATTTGTTTGGAGCCCATTCGGAGTCTTTATTCATGAGCTTGGAGCATGACGACAGCGTTGCGTGAAAAATTCGTTTGTTTTTTGAAGTGTTCACGCCGCGATTTTGATGCAAAATTCCGTTAATATTTATATGAGTATGGCCGGATAAATAGATTAAAATATCCATATTATTTAATTTAATTAACTAGATTCCGCCCGTAGCTTCACGAGACTTTTAGTAAGCGTGAGTCTTTTTGGTAATTATAAAAATTGAGTTCTTATTATTGGTCTCTTCCCCAAAGATTCGTCCTTGTTAAGTCAAGAGTCGTTGGTATATATTTGAACCAATATTGGAACCAACTTTGGCACAAACTACACACAGACAGACAAAAGGGTAGGTAGCTTCCCATCCTATTATTACATGTAAAAGATATATGAATTTAATATTACTTGGGGATGGTCTTTCTCCTATTTTAGTGTTTTATTCTAATAAGATGAAATCGCAGTATGTGTAAATACTATTATGTATTGTAAGAGAGAGTGGATTGTAAATGTTTTTTATTTGTAATATCCATTGTGATGTTACTGAATAGATCTTGCAACAACTAGGCTTCATTCAATGATTGAAGAGACGTGAATGACTTCTGATTGGCTCAGTGGCCGGTACTCCGGGTATCATGTCGGTGTCGGTCGGCATGGGTTTGATGCTTATAATAATAATAATAAATATTTATTTCAGATAAGATCATCCATATAGCTTATAATACAAAAATATTTGTAATAATTATTTATAATTTTCTGTCTTGGTTTGTTTCTGGGCTTTAAATATATGTATTGAATCTGACTGTCGTTTGATTTAGTGGTTGGAGGCTCTGTGTGTTGAGCTCAAAGGTCTTGGATTTAATTCCCACACGGCACAGCTATTTGTGTGATCCATAGATTGCTATTTCGAGTCTGAATATTATTTGTGTTCGATATTTTTATGCTGTCAAAGACACAGGAATCACTCTGTCATTTCTATATTTGTAAAACAAACAAACAATATTAATATTAATGAATTTCAAGTGCAGTTTTTTTTAAATAAAATATTATTTATGAAAATAGTTACTTAATAATTTTCTAGGTACTTTTTGTACAAGATTAACTTGGTTAGAGCTATTACATTTTACTACTTTCTATCTAGGTCATACGTACTAATATCGTATTGTGAATTCTGTGAGAGCGTGAATTCTTATACATTTTTAGGTTACTATTTTTGAGGTCAAATAGTGATCAGTAAATTGGATAGTGTAATGGCTGCATTAGATTACGATGTGTAAATTTCCGATTATTTTTATTATTGGCCAATTCTCACTTCACTCATAAAGCAGTTAACTTTTTTGTAAACTTCATCTACTGTATTAAATTTATTAGCTGTTATAATTTTTTTTAAAGATTTTTGGTTTTTATACTTTCACGAACCATGTTTACTTTCATATTAACACTAGAAAACGATCTTGTGGTATTTAGAACACACAACTTCACATGAGAATAAAAAAACTATACATTTTGAAATATTTACAAAAAAAAGCAACAGCATATATAAGCAAAAGAATTTCGTAGAAAATATAAGCCCGAATCATTCGGTGTAGTATTTTTAAATTAAATAATGAATATACCTCATATTCGCATTTTTTAAGTTTCGACAAGATTGCTTTCTGGCGTCGATATAAAATTTTCCGGCTGTGTACGTACATATACTACTAGGATTTGCCCGATTAATTTCAACCCCATTCGAGGTCCTTATTCATCAGATTGGAGCAGGGTGGGTTTTTTTTATGAATACTAAATTAGGAGATTGTTTGGATGTCATTGGTGTTGCTTACCTAAAGTTTGTAAATTTATTATAAGGAACTGTACAATGGTACCAACTGTTCAAAGTAAACTGAATCTGATCATTTTAATGTCTCATCTCTATGCACGACTTGTAAATGCCGTGTTCGTGAGCTCGTTCAGTCGTTAAATGCGACACGGTTTCACAAGTGACATCTAACAATATCCTAAGTATACCTTAGCCGTAGACAATTCCTAAATCATCCTCTAAAGTAAATTCATTTTTATTCTCAAATGACACTGTTTACTGTCACTTATTCTGTTGTGGTTGACATAACTGACCTATTGAAATTTTTTATCGATAAATGTAATAAAATTATTTCTCAAGGATTAAACTCGCGTATAATTTTGAGTACATTTTAATTTTAGCCTGACGTTTCGAATACTTTGCAGAAATTGTGTTCACGGGTCGACGAGATGTGTCTGTACACCCGACACTGACATATCGTCTACTAAATTAAAATGTAACCTAAGTTATACGCGAGTTTAATCCGTAAAAAATAGTTTTATTTCGAAAGTGTACTCATGAAAATCTAAGAAAATAGTGTACGGTTTTTTTTATTTTTAAATTGTAGACACCTGTTCAATCACCATAAGTTACATATGATAATTAAAAACTTAAAATTATACGAATTATTAAACTGTGCTAGTGCTTATAAGGTCAAAAAGTAACAGACTATATTACCTTTTTACAAGTACATTGTTTTTTTTTTTTAGATCCAGCCATCTAAAAGTACCATATAGCGTTTAAGCATTTCTTAAAAAATACATCAAAACATTAATATATAGGTTAGACCTCTGCCGGTTTGTTATACGAATATATCTATAGAATGGATTTAATGTATAGATGATTGTCAATAGTGGCCATTATTTTCTATATCAAAAGAGTTTAATAGCATATTATCATACAGCCATGATGACAGACGTCAAACAACAACCGCCAAATGGTACGAGATATTCGGTTCGAGATACCATTGCGACGTCCCGCTCTGCTTGTGATCGTAAAAAGCGTGACTTCCTTTGTTTTTTAAAAAGAATAGTTGTGATTTAAATGAATGAATGAATGAATGAATTTTGTAACCAAAAACTTATAACAGATGATATTAAAAGTTTAACAAAAGCCATAGAACATCATTGTTTTGATGAAACCAGAATAAAATAAAAAACACAGTATTGATTTCGTAGTTTTGTTGTTTTTTTATTTCACTTCATTTTGTAAAAGGAGCTGTTATAGACAATCATACGTCAGCACTATCGTACCTTATAATTAACATTATCACTAAATAAATGAAGTAACAATATTGTAACTATTTAAGAATAATATTTAAAAAAAATACTGATAGCGTACCGTCATTAAATAACAATTTTTTAAACTTATTTGACTATCTTTTAAGGGCTCTTAACTTTGAGATAAGGATAATTTAAATTTTGTTTAAAATTATATGTTAAATTCATAAACGTGATTATCGATACGACAGTTCCATCGACAGAGACCGAGTACGGTATGGCTACAGTTGGCATACTTGAACTCATGAAAATTATTGTTTAAAAAAAATGTTTCAATATTAAATTAAAATCTCTTTTTAGTGAGTGTACTTGCTAGGCCTGGAATAGTAGCCCTTCGTTAAAAGTCATAAAGACAGGTTAAAAGTTTAGAAAATTTACAGTTTTTACCTTGACATTTAATATAATTAAAAACTTCAGTTCTTTAGGAATGTTCATTATGTATATTATAATCTGTGACGTTATTAAAATAGAATAAATTCACGAACACGCTGATAATACTTACTTAATATTCCACGCGAGGTGTCTCATTGTTTTCGCGCCGGAAGCCCGATGGAACAACATGGCCGTCAACGGTCATTACTGTCTTGCAGGTGTCATGCTGCTACAAACAACATAACGTTTATGTTTAAAATGCGCCATATTGGATATGAATCATTAATTTGTATTAAATGTTTGAAATTGAAAATTTGCCTAATTTCGAAGAGAACGTATTTATTTGATGAACCGACCAATCTTCTTCGTATCTTCCCCATCTTACATAACATTTGCGAAATATCGTGCAATATTGCATTGATGAAAGACCTATTTAAAAAAAAATAATTTTGAAATTGTATGCTACTTTAATTATATACAAAAAAAAGACAACATTAAAATGTTAATTATAGAATTCAAACAGTTTCTCCATCAATATATTTTAGTAACACAACTTGGGTTAAAAACCTATTAACTCTACAAAAAACGATAACCAAATTACTTGTCTCCATAGCATTTGCATTTTATATCAATACCAAGTATTAATTTTACAAATTATAAGTCTGACAGAATGAATTAAACGTAGATACTAAAAGTCAAAACAGAGTTATCAAACATTAAAAATAAAACGCTTTATGAAATACAAGAAACATTTTCATATTTTATAGTCTCACAGAACAAGTACGTTTAGTACTTACATTTTAATAACAATACATTTGTTTAGAAAAACACCTTATTTATTAAATGAAAATGAAAAAAACATAAGCAGTCATTACATTATACAATTTAGAATTTCCTAATATTGTAAAAAAATTTTTAGTTCACTAAATGTCTTTAAGTTTTAAATTCACTATTTTTAAGAATCAATTAATTGGAAAAATTCGTAACTTTGAGATTGCCAAATTAAAAAAAGAAGAATTAATTAATGTTTAATAAATTGTATATTGTGCATTAGTCTATATGAATAGTAATTTGTTTTGTTCAAAATGTCTTCCGTTAAAGCATTGACCCCATTGACTCATATAGGTAAATACTTTCCAAATCGTCCTTGTTTCATCCTCTGATGCATGTCTTTTTTGTTGTTTTTTGTCTCGCTCTCCGCCATGTTGTAACGGTTGCTGACCTGCCTTAAAAATTCCACTTATTGTAAATGCGTATATCAACATCTAGTTTTATTTTTATATCAAACTGGACTCAATCAAGTGTGACTGTGACTCAGTCAATAATAATGTTGATTGTAATTTTATAAATTAAAGTATATATACACTTTCTGACCGAGTCTTCTCAATGGACCTTTTGGAATCGTTCAACTAAAGATGTCTATGTAAAATAATAAAAAACCGATCAAACACACATTAAATTTTCTTTACCATACGAATTAGAAAATAATATGAATTAAAATAAAAGTAAAATGACAGTAACTAAATGCTGCATATATTTGTCATTGCAGCCATTACAACAAATTACAAATAAATAAGTTAATTTTTTGTTAATTTATAGTTTTGGTTCAATAAAGTTGATGTTTTGGTTTTAACTAAATAAAATTTTAATTTTAAAGATCTTAGGTGATTATACCTCTGATATGACGAAGTCTGAAGTTCACAGGTTTTAATGCTAAGATTTTTAATTTATATATATTTAAAAAAATATATATTTTATAGGTTAACTACGTCAGAAGAAAAATCATTTTTTAAAGATTTCTACGATATTAAAATGAATAATTTAAATTATTAATAAAAAATGTAATTATAAACGCGAGTTAAATCCGCCTTTTCCAAAAGAAATTAAATTTCAGTTCTGTCAAAACGGAAACAAACTTCATTATAAATATCTGTAATAAAAACAATCAAAGAACTACTTATTTATTTTTTATCATTAACAAAATTAATGTGATAATTTGAAAACGTAAGCTTAATTTAGCTTATTTCATCGTAACTTTAACAGGGCTATATAGCCCATATAGCTTGGCTCCGATAGAGTCTAGATGGCGCCACAATTGTTAAAGAAAGAAAAAAAAGGGCCTCAGTTGTAAAGAACTAATATCAATAACAATTGTATCAAAATATGCCTTCCTGACATTTCAATTTGACATACACAAATAATCTAACTAAAAGAATTAATAAATAAATAAATAATATTTAAATGAATAATAAATAATATTCGGCGCAATATAGCATGTGATGCCAGGACGCGTATTTTACGTATCGATGCCCTTGCACTTCATGCATGGCTTCCCGCCTTTTAACATCTCCCATTCATATAGTCACGAACCACTGGCTTGTGAACGGGCCCTACATTCTTACAAAATATTAGCTCTTATTTGTATGTACATAAGGACTATAACTGATTATATCGTTTCTAAATTATATATGATATAATTTATGCAACTGTGTTTGATAGTATAAGAAGCCATTCTGATGTTATTGGATCACCTTTAAAACGTGTTTTAATATGTAAATGATTTTAGTGATTTGTTAATCATACTTAATGATCAAATATATTTTTTAAATAACTCATTATACAAATATTATAAAACGGATAAGTTTGTTTGATTAAAGGAGCTAATCGAAACTACTGGATTTATTTGAACAATTCTTACTGATTATGTCAGGCAAGTTCATGAGGAAGGCTATAAGCTATCTCATAGTTATCCCAATAGTATATGACGTCGTTCGTCTATGAATTTAGCAGTCGGCATATATTATATATAGTCAGGGCCGGACTTGTTTTAAAACTTGGTTAAGTAAGAAATATATTTGTTTAAAGGATTTTAACAGAAATGTCTAAGTCTAAAGATTTTAAAATCCTAAAACATAAATATTTATATATATAATAACAATTCGGGTAAATGAGAGCGGGGGCATTCTGTAACAGCAGCGGAAGTGCGAAAAAGACATGTGGGTTCCGGTTATAGTTTGATCGATAGTCCTGCACTTTGAGCCAAATGACGATCGCTCGTTGTCGATTCTAAAGCGATTATACTTTATCGATATCTTATGTCAAATATTCTCTCATTCTATTGGACTATCGTAAATGTCACTTGTCTAGGATCTCTGACCACACAACAAGCCAAATACGAGAATGTCTTTTCAATGTTTGATGTTTTTTCATATAACTGGTTTGTTTTTTTATAGCGGATATAATTTAAATATTTTTAATTTAATTGATCGAGTTAAAGGCGTGTATTCATTCATAGAGTAATGCCCACCTACCAAAAACATATTGTTTTGATCGTTTCAACTTATCATTAAAGACTAGCTTAGATATTCCCGTTAATTTCCTGATTAATTAGTCCAGTCGAAGCTCTAAAATATCTTAAAGATTCGTGAGTCTTAGATTAAGATTATTGTAGTATTTCGCTATGGTGTTGAGCGATCTAAATCGATTTTGATATGACTTTCACAGCCAAAAATCTGCGTAAATAATAAATTACTTTAAAACAATGTTCTTAGCTCCTTTCTTATTTTATCTCATCTTGAATTAGTATTGCTGTATAATAAAACCTAATTATTGCATCGTTGAACAAATTAAATAAAATTGTTATTGATTATCAAATTAATCGAATATTTTCAAATATTTCAGGGCGAATCCGGTAAAGGTATTTCATTTACAAGTACTGAAGAGCCACAGAACCAAGCGAAAACATTCCCGGACATTCGCCTCGTGGATGGACCCTCCATCCTGGCCGGAAGAGTCCAACTACTGCATAGAGGCCAATGGAGATCTGTCTGCACCAACTCGAGGAAGTTAGTAAATTCAATAATATATTTCCATCGTAATAAGTGCAATGAATATCGTTATTCACATATATAATAATTTCCTAATGAGGCAACGTCTGTAAATTAACCATTTTTTTAAAATAATGAATCTGATCTCAAAACAATATTTTTTAATGTCTGTTCATTTATTAGCGTAAAAGTATATTTTACTAAGAAGCTGAGAATATATAATTACTACATATTTAAAAGGCAAAGTCGCGGTTAAAACATACTAACTAAAAAAATCGGCAAAAGTTAACATAAAAAATAGCATAGCAAAAAAAGACATCCGAACAAAACAAGGGTTAAAAATTAAAAAACATCAGTTATAATAAAAATAATGTATATTATCAATATACAGTTGCATACATATACCTGATGAGTATATCTAGGGCACTTAGCGTTAATTGATACAAGATATATAATCAGTTTCAGGGCTCTGGTATATGAGTGACTAGTTATACCTGAATCAGTAGTCGAGCTAACATCAAATTATGTAAAATTAAGTTTAGTCAAAACATACTATTAATAAGTTTTGAAAATAAATGAATCTTTACTGTTATACTATTTCAAGAAATGTTTCGATTTCTATTTATAGAAGTAATATGTTTCTGTAGGTGGTTAGAAAATATATCATAATTGAATAGACATTTAGATGGTCCCTCGGGTTCCTAACATTAAAACTATTATGCGCATAGATAGATTGTAATTAGGTATTAAATACGCTTGAATTAGTAAATTTAAGTATATATTGCCAAAAGTTACATTTGAGTCGCTATTCAAAAGCAGTTAGCGAATGTAAGCTACAAAACGTCGGACAAAGTCGTTGCCAAAAGCTCAATTTAGTATTAGTATATTGACAGTAAATCCTCTTAAGATTAATTTTAATGAATTAAAAACTATGGTAACGGGTATTTAATATATATATTTTTTAAGTTTCGTTTATCACCCATAATTAGCAGGTGTCATGGTTAGGTATTTTTATATAAAACTATGTTCAAACATGGATTTTCCTTTACAGTTGGACCATTAACGACATGGAAACAGCTTGCAGACAATTAGGGTTCATGGGCGGAACGTTCTACAATTGGATGGATCGACAGCCAGGAAGGAGAGCACGACTCTTACTTGAGGAACCCAAGTGTAAAGGCACTGAGTACGACCTCTTTCAATGCGATTGGAATTCACGACAGCTGGGATCTGGTGTTTGCGACTATCACCCTGACCTGGGCATCCAATGCCTTCCTCACCATGATGATAATGAATTAAGAAACTCAGGAATCCATTGGCGAGGTTTGCGATTTGAAAACGCAGTGTTTGAAAGAATACTTACTTCTGCGAATACACTTTACGTGCCCACATCGATGTCAAGGTTAGTTCATATTGTTATACGAAATGCAGGTCTAGGGAGGGATAACAATGCTACAAGCGCCTTGGATATAATTGGTGTACCACCTGTAATGGAAGATATAGAAATATCTAACTCTGCCTTCAATGCAATAAATGTGACGTCACCAAACGCTCCAATTAATATAAACAACTGTACAATACAAAATAATAGAGGATACGGTGTGTATGTTAATTCAACGTATGGGATGACGAAGATTGAGAATTGTCTGATACACGACAATGGTGGTGATGGGGTCAAATACGTGGTACACGAAATGAATATTGATGAAAGATTTGATCGCAGTGAAGTATTCGATTTATGTACGCTTGCTTCTACACCTAGTCAAACTTTTCCTATACAAATGTCTATAGAACAGTCGAGATACTCAAATATGGAAAGAGACTGTAATCAAAAATTCTACACAAGGCCAGACCACGTTCTTACATTAAGCTTTTTAAAAATACTGACAAACCGCAATAGGACTGGAGAGATTTTTGTTTATGATGGCTTAACGACTAATGATAAACTATTATTAAGGTTTAGTATAAAAAACCACACTCGACCACAAAGCGTTACTTCAACGAGGAACCGAATGTACGTTAGATTTCGTGCTAATACTAGAACTGATATTGTTGGTTTTTTAAGACTGACATCTGGAAATAGTAAAACCTATGATCTAAATGTAACAGACACTCTTATTTCGGATAACAATGGCAGAGGAGTTGCGATTGAAAACCTAAGGTCTCAAGTTCATATCCATCGGACATCCATTTCAAACAACAACCATGTGGCTGGCCTTCAAGTAGTAAGTGGTGCGGGAGATGTGAATGTTACAGAAAGCAGAATATCTTTTAATCAAGGGGATGGGATCAACATAACGGTTACTGGAGGTAACAGAAATATATCTAGAAGTATAATAAGCTCAAATCAAGGATACGGAGTTGCTATTTGGCTCAATAATACAGATGAAACCAAATATATATACGTAAATCAGACAAGTGTTATAGAGTACTCAGAAATATTTAAGAATCTAGATGTTGGTATCTTACATGGGAACTTTTGTGGTGATAGTTGGGTTAACATTACTGGCAACTGGTTTAACTCAAGTACTGAGAGTACTGTGGATATAGGAACATGTTGGAGGCTCAATAACCCTATAAAGTTGCTCAATTTACAAATAGGTCATAATAGATTTTATCAAAACCGAAGAGTGCCTGTAAAAATTCAGCCCGCCCTTAATATAATTGGTAATATTGAGTACAACTTTTTTGAACACGGAGATTATGGAGCAATAGTTATTTTAAATAGAATAGAAGGTAAATATTTAGAAGAGTTCGAAATATTACCTGCAAGATTTTCTATTCAACATAATTATTTTTATGGCAATAGTGGACCATTCGTTGTAAACCTTGGTCTTTCTCCCTACAGTGATCTTCATTATATTTTGTTTTCAAGAAATTATTTGAGAGAAAATAAAGTTAAAGAACCATTTGAAATTCTAGAAGGTTTATCTTCAAGACTAACTCCACGAAGTCGAGTGGCTGCCACCATAGTTTTGGCGTCCAGTAACGTTGATGTATTTAGAAACATTATAAACAATCCTGAAGCTCAATACGAAATAGGTTCACATGTTGAAGATCAAAGTAAAATTCTAAATTGTACTTATAACTGGCTTGGATATGGTGAGGAAGAAAAAATCTACAATCGATTATTCCACCGTAAAGATAGATATAATTTAGCCAAAATTATTTATATGCCCTACCTATTACATAGTAGTAATCCTGGCGCTACTCAAATTAATTACAACTCTTTATATGTACCGCAATTCAATGTACCAGGTTCTTCTGTTGTTGGCGGTGAAGTAGAGGGCATTGAAATCTTGAGACAAGGTGAATATGACGTCGATAAAGATATAAACATTCGACCCGGTGGTAAACTTGTTTTACAATCTGGAGTTACCCTTAAATTTCCACCGGCTATTGGGATAATGGTTGCCGGTAAGTTGGATGCCAGAGGTAAACGCCCAAATGATATAACGTTTACGTTAAAGGAAGAAGTGACTATGTCTAACGATAGTATATATGAAACTGATACAGAAATAGAGCCTACTACTCCAGGTTACCAAGAACCAGTAGTACCCATAAGGCTTTTGGGTGGAAGGACTCCTATTGAAGGAAGATTACAAGTTAGGATAGACAATAAATGGGGTACAGTATGTAATTATCGGTGGAATATTATTAATGCAGCATTAGTATGTAATCAGCTAGGACTTGCTCTTAACCCTGATGATTGGTTTTTAGAACCAAATGAAATACCTAATGCTGGTACGGCAGAGAGTATTATCTTATCAAATGTAGAATGCACGGAATTTGATAATGACATAACTAAATGTAAAGCTGAAAATATCGAAAGTTTTGAAAATTCCTGCATACATGAAAACGACGTTGGTATACGATGTTACGAGACAAGTTGGGCTGGAGTGAGATTTAGTGTAATTGCAGAAAGAGCAGATTTGCAATATATTACAATAGAAAAAGCGGGACTTCTTGATTATTCTTCTAATTTATTTAAGCCTGCACTGCAAATAGATTTTGCAAGACACAGTCTGGAGAGCGTCAAAGTAGTGAATAACTATCATGACGGTTTAGGTATTCTATACTCTGATTTGTATGGTGCTGACGCGATAAACACTGTTCGTAATTCTGAATTTAGTAATAATAGAGGTAGTGGCATTAGTTTCAAGCAATTGGGATTAAAAGTTTATAGTTCTGTTATAGAAAACAATAATTTAGCTGGAATATCACACAACCCCCATATAACCGGTCCGCAACAAAGAGAAATTGCAGGATGGTTTAATTTAGATCCTGGTTTCAATATGGATGAATCAAACTATCATCCGATTATGGTTCCACAATATGAAACAGATATTGCTTTAGTAAATGGCGAAACCAGACATATAGTATTTACTAAACAATTATCAGGAAATATTGCAAAAACATATAATATTAAATGCAACCCTGGTTATGTTCTCGGCCTTCAGCTTTTGAACCCAATTCACAATTTTTCAACTGAAAGTATATGTATATATGACTCACAAAATATCAACGAAGCTAGTACTGTATGGTGTCTTGATCGCGATTTATCATCATTTCCAACAACAAGCAATACATTTGGAGTTGTATTGAAATATGAAAGTGGTAACAACGCTTTAGGTGGGGTTGTACTTGTAATAAGTACAATTATTGCACCTGTACAAAACATAAGAAACAGGATAATCAAAGGCCCAGTACCTACTCTTCAAGTATTTAATTCAAAAATTAAAGGGAATACAAAAGGTGTAAAAGCTTTATATTATAATCGTTATTTAAATGAATTAGGTGATCACTTTCTAAGAAAAGCTAATGAAACTATTAAAATAATAAATTGTGAAATCGCCCATAATAAGGAAGAAGCTATATATATCAATACACCTTTTTGGGACATACATGAAAGTAATATAACAGAAATAACAATAATGGTAAATAGCAGTTTAATAACAGATAATGGCAAAGGAATATATCATTTTGCTAGAGATTTAAGAAGCTCTAATAACTTATATCATTATGTTATGCAAGATAACACGATAGAAAGAAATAAACATGGTGGTTTTGATATTTCCTTGCCCTACGTTTGGAAGTATAATGAAAACTTTACCCATTCAATTTATATGGTTAATAATACTTGGCGAAATAATCAAAATTTTGGCTTTGTTATTGATGGACATTTTGCTGAAGTTAATATCACAAAAAATCTATTTACGGATAATGTTTGCAAAATGGGTTTAATATCTATAAAAGGAATGGAAAAGAAAATGAAGATAGACAGTAACTTAATCGAACGAAACAATGGACAATATATGGTACAATTTTATATGGACAGCCAAAGTGAAATTATGGGTTTTGTTTACGCAGTTTTTGTTTTTAATCAAGTTAATAATAATAAGTACGCATCTCAAGTAAATCGTGGCGCTCTAACGAGGAGTATGGAACCTACTTACGTCATAGGATTTAAGGGAGTGCAGAAAGTGAAAGTAAGCAGAAATCTTTTTGGTAATAATGCAATACAATATACCTTACTGGCTGGTATTAAAACTGCAAAAATTAATAATTTGCTAGATGCTACCGAAAATTGGTGGGGTAGTTCAGATGAAAGTGAAATCAGAAAACAAATATTTGACTTTGACGATTGGAATAATCACGCAATTGCTACATATTTGCCATACTTACTCAGTGATAATTTTGATGCAAGTAGTTCTGTAACATTTAGCCCTCAGAGAGCTGTCGATTTTAACGATCTTGGGGGGAGATTGACATCAGATCTTACCTTAGATGCGCGTGCTCAACCTTACATTATAAATGTTGATATAACGGTAATGCCTGAAGTAACTCTTACATTAAACCCAGGAGTAGTATTGGAATTTGCTCCTAATGTCGGTATTTTGGTAATGGGAACATTTAATGCGGTTGGTCACAGTCAGTTACCAATCCTTATGAAACCAAAATCGTTAGCACCAAACGTAGAAACAAATAGAATTGAAAGAGATGTTGGCCAATATGCAAGTCACCACAAAAATAAAAGACAGCTAGAAATGTTAATGGTTCCAGAATCAATAAGGTTATGCACAGGACGTAATTGCTCAATCAGTGATAATAGCATTGAAAGAAAACATGAAGGATTTTTAGAATATTACAATAGAACCACATTACAGTGGGTTCCCATGTGTGACAATAGATTTACGGAACGAAATGCTCAAGTCGTGTGTCGTGAATTAGGCTTTGATCCAATAAATGTATTCTTCGCTCACGATAACCGAGTAGAGTACCACAGTAATTCCCTTTCAAGAATATGGTCATGGCCGGAACCGTTACAATGTGTTGGTGCAGAAAGTCGATACGAAGACTGTCCAATTCGACTAAATGGACAACTTTATGGTCATAGGCATGAATGCAAATGGAATTCCGAATTTGTCTTTATTCATTGTGGTTCTAGAAATCTGGAAGACAACTTGGAATACTGGGGTGGCATACGTTTCACAAATCCAGAATTTGAATATTCACTCTACGAACACAGAATTCACGACCACCATACTCACGAGACACTAAAAAAAGTTGAAAGCAGTTTGCGGCACGTGCAAATTATTGGAGCAGGAATATTACATAACGAAAAATCGCCTGCAATTCAAAGTATTATAAAAAACCCTGTGATTGAAAATGTTAACATTAGTAAATGTGCACACCATGGGATTAACTTAATATCCCCAACCGATACTATAAACATGATGTTTAATACTGTTAGTGATACTCTAGGAGAAGGAGTAAGTGCTATATCATTGAACGGAGAGGGTCGTGAATCTGAAGAATCTAGTTTTACGCCATTAAAAGATTTAAATCTTCCTTATCATTTATTTTCTCTCATAGATATCTGCGACAGTACAAAAGTAGTAACAATAGAAGAGAGAGTGATTTTATACTACAAATATGATAATAATCCAGTAAATTGTGTCAAGATCTTCAAGAGCATGTTTAGAGTAAAACCTTTCGGATTTAGGTTATTACAATTTAATTTATTCAACCACACTCTTAACTATGGAAAACGTGATTCGTTAACCCTGTACGATGGAGATATTTACAACATAACAGCTCCACAAATAGCTTATCTCGAAAACGGATCGCCAGCTGAAAAGAAACTGTTCAGAACTGAAGGTGCCAGTTTGAGCGTGAAGCTGTTTGCCAATGGTGCTTCCTCCGTCCACGGTTTTTTTGCTGAAATCGTTACTTTACCTATATCGGCTATTGGAATTAGTAAGTTTCTTTAATATAATATAATATAATTTCTAGATATTATAATATAATATAATTTCTAGATATTATCTACAGCTTAACTTATTAAATGTATGTATTTCAGGTCGCGATGTTCAACATAATATCTCGAATAGTGAATTTACGAATAATAGAGATGGGGCTATAAGTTATCAATCGGTGGGAGAAGTAAATCCTTTAGTAGCAATAACTAGGAACGAAATCACCCATAATTGTCTTCAACTCTACGGGAACTTTACAACCTGCCAAGCAGCCGTTAGAGTTGATGTACAGAACACACAGACTTTGGTGTTCAGAGTATGTCAATTGATTTTCAAAATTCTTTAACTACAATTGGTCAAAATATATTTATTACTATTTTTATTTCAGAATAACTTAGTTCGAAAGAATGTGGGTGGATTACTTATCAGAGCTGATTCTCGGGGCTCCGCAACTTCTCTACGTGGCTGGATACATAACAATTTATTCTTTGCCAACCATGACCGACCTTCTCTACAGGTTGAAGGTAGTTAAAATGCCTTTTTATGGTCAACAAATAAATTTCTATCAACAGTTACATTACCACCATTTAAACGTTTTCTTACTGCCATTCATGCCATCAACTGATTTAAAGCTATTTCTCGCAGGTCGCCAATCTTCACCATATCAGGAAGTCACTATATATCGAAATTATTTCACTCGGAATAAAGCTCTTTACCGAGACGTGATAGTTCTCCGTCAGGTTGTATCTAACTTCACCCACAACTACGTTCACGACAACACTGGCTTAAGGATACTGGAAGTGTCTGGATTCGACAAAGTGAGATTGCCCATCTATCAAACTACTTCACATAATGGATTCTACAAGTAAGTTTAGCTTAGTATCAATTCCATTTTAAGTAGCTCCATCAGGCGTAAGCCTTCGAAAATAATTCACTTTAAATTAACTGTATAACTAAGCTTACATATATATATTTTATATTATTTTAATTGGGTGTGTTCGGTAAAAAAACCCAAGCTTTGATTGATGAGGTACATCATCAACTAATAAAAAAATATATTAATTCTATATTTCGCTAGTATTCCATTCCATACTTTTGTATAAGAATGTTATTTGTATTCGCTCGTAGGAACTACGCTCTGGACCGCGACGGTCGCGCGACTGTCGTGGCGGGGACCGCGGGCCAGCATTATGTCGACAACGTGTTCTTCAACCCAGACAATGATTACGAAATGATCACTGTTAACAGATCTATGTAAGTATACATTAAAGAAATTTTTATTCATTTATAAAATAAAACTGCAGTATTTTTAATTAAATGTGTATTTGTAGATTATTTACCAGTAAAAATATTCAGTGCTAACTTCATTAATATTGATTCAAACTAGTTAACTATATATACTTTCATAGATAAATATACTTTAAGATATCAATTGGGTGGCTTCCTATATTGAAACTGGTAACTCAAGAAACTGTAATTTCAATATTTAATGGCTAAGATTGGATCAGGGTCGAATATTTATTTCAGAATTAGTATATAATATTAATTAGCATAATATATTCTCCATTACTATTATGAAATATTATTATCTTATTCTTGGTATAAAATAAGTTATTTGCATGTTTTTGTTGCATGGCCGGACATAGCTTTGTTGACTATAACCCCAATTTTATGAGGTAAGTGCTCATATCATTTATATATGCATAATAAACAGCATGACAAAAAAAATTCATCCGACTGAAATACTAAAATATAGACAAAAAGTGTTACTGTTATTAAAATTACCCCAAACTTGGGTAAACTAATTAGTTTAATTGGGTAATTACCCATATATCTTTATTTAGTGTGACAGCAGTCTTTTTAGAGACTATATTATAATAGTGCTTGTGAGACAGAGGAAGTAATATTAAAAAGGTTCCGAGAAGCAGGAAATGTCAATTAGATTTGATTTTATTCTTACCGATTATTAATAACACCTTTTAAAGCATTTCAATAAAAATATTTTACAATTTGTAGGTGACAAATAAACTGACTGACAGACACCAACATCTCATCTTACTGCGACCACGTTTGTTGCAAAGCACTCGAAACGTCGAGTTTTAATAATATAGGGTTTTTATCATATATTGACATCAATTTAAATTATAATTTCTCCTTTAATTGATACATTTACGGAGACAATTGCATGTCATTTGCTTAATTATATACTAACTCTTAAATCATCTATGAATTCTTAAACGTAACATAATCATTTTTCGATTTAACAAAAGATAATGATATCATAATTACAACTCCTAATCACATACCAATAGAATCTAACACAATACACACATTCAGCTCCCTGGATCTGTGGCGCACTCGTGTGGACGCCAAGCACAACTACTGGAGCTACAACGAGAGCCTGGCGGTAGCAGGTCGCGTGAGGGACCAGGCTGATGACCCTCGACTCATAGAGGTGGATTACAGGTGGGAGGCACTACCACTTACCTATATAATATGAAAAGATACAAGTATAAGTACTTACCACAGTTTGTAATTAATATCAGAGTTTAAACAAGCCCGAAATTAGTGCAATCTTTTCTTTTATAATTGATGTGTGTACTAAATTTATTATAATAACAACCCTCAGACCGTACTACATGAACAACGCGTCAGTACTGGGGGGCGGCAAGTGCCCCCCCGGCTGGGACGCCCTCGCGGGCACGTGCTACGTGTACGTGGGCGCGCCCATGACGTATGAAGACGCACGCGCCTTCTGCCTGGTAAGATTATAGTTGAGAAGTTTATTAGTTTAATGCTTACTACTCTGAGTAAGTTACATTTTAACTCATTCTCACTCTAAATATATCCTGTAAAATTTATTCTCCTTCTTAATTACTATATTTAAAATCACCATTAATTCACTCTTGCGTTATCTAAATTTCCTTATTGTGAACGTTAAAGTAGCGACATAATTCTGACTGATTATTTTTAAGAAAATTTTGATTATTTGTATATTATAATTATATCTTTTTCGGATATGTACAGTGTGTTTTGACCGAGAAAATTTTCGAATGAGACACATTTTGAAAACAGTCCTGTAACTGTCATCTTGTATAATAAAAATTTCACTTTCAGTCTGATAACGCATCGATGCCGTACGTCCACGGCAACTACGACGTGCTGTATGAGTTCATCCACCGCCAGAACCAGTGGTTCCAGTATGGAGACAGGGTGTGGGTCAACCACATCGATTACGTCACGCAGTGCACCTCCTTCGCCTTCTCCGATATAGAGATTACAGACTGTAATCAGAAGAATGCTTTTATTTGTGAAATCGGTGAGTAGTTTTTGTGATATCTTCTTATGAAGAAAAGACAACGTATATACGGGTCTCCCGATGGTGAGTTATCTTCACCACGGTCTCTTGCAATGTCGATATAGATGTATAAGAGCATTGTTTTTCAAAGAAGTAACCGCTCTTCTTGGAGGAAGTTTATTTCACATTTCTGTGGTTTTAAGCAAAATATTCAATGAGAACCACAAGTTCGAAAAACCCCACGTACCCAATGTTAGAGGTGATATCGTAGCAGTAAATGATTATCTTCAAACTAAAAGCAAACCGATACATGTGAATTAAACTTCTATAACCCCACTTGCAAGTAAATCCTCATTTTGACCTAACGGAGCTCTGTGGCGTGTATGGTCTCAATACTATTTGAACATCAATATAAAATCACCGATATCATAAATCATTTGGTTAGTTCTTAACTTAAATAGAAATAATCATTAGAAGTGTAGACAAAAAATTATTTTTTTAAATGCACTTCCGCCAAATTCAGTAAGACGTATAATCGGAACTCGGAACCCATTTTAATAATGAACCGTCCCTCAGACCCCAAGATCTCCATCGACCCGCTGTCGTGGCGCGGCGACGCCCTGGCGCTGTGCTTCGTGGGCGCGCTGGCCGTGGCCGCGCTGCTCGTGGGCTGCGCGCTGGTGGCCTGGTACTACAAGAGCAAACACAGGTGACACACACCATGACATAGTAGGGGACACGAGCTGACAAGCCATAAGAGATAAAGGGTGACCGATTAAAACTTCTGGGATCGAAAGAACGACTAGACTCCTAAATTTACTACGATATTTAAATTTATTTAATAGATTAACAAAAAAAATACTTTCCACTGTTGGACCGATATAGAAACGTTATACTAATTTACGTTATACGAGTCGAGGTAGTTTTATTACAATAACTAACTCTATAACCATAACATAATCTTTGTTGCAGACACGTTCAACGACTAGAAAGACGAAATTCGATACGACAATCGTTGCACTCGGTGCGATCTATCGGTAGCATTAACGGAGGCTTCCCGGACAACACTTACAGGAGAAAAATTATACAGATGGTAAGCTTTGAGTCACTATTCTACCATTAATTACAAAATTTTTATTTATGAAACACACAAAGTGATAACATAATATCTTAATTCTTAATTTTCTTCAATTACAAATTTATTTCCAGAGTACACGCTCAACAGACACATTAACAAAGGGCTCCGATTATAGAAAGATGCTTGCTTCGACAACATCCATGGAATCCATGGAGAAGAGTCAGTTCAACTCTTCACTCGAAGACACCCAGAGTTTCGATATTTACGAGGCACATAACCCCAACAACATCATCCAATTAAAACACAGTTCATTTAATAGAAAACCAGCTTCTCCAGAATATAGCGTACCACAAAATAATAACAGACCTTTTAATCTCGCATATAAAAACGAAGGGTATAAAGAGAACTCAGGAGCCAGTGGAGCGCCCTCTATGAACACTGTCGCTACTGAAGAGATACCAATAATTCACCATCCTGGAGGTCTGATCTCTCCAGATGACGATACTATATCACCAACAAGTCCATCACAATATTTCAATTCTGATACGTTACCATTGACTGGTATAGACAAGTCTGATGATCCGATCTTTAGGAAAAGAGAACTCGAAAGAGATGGTAAAGATTATGGTCCCTATGGTGCACCTTCTCATGGTGGGCAACCGAAGCTCTCATTTCTTATGGAATTGAGGTCAAAATTACCGGAACAGCCTCAACCAGGGGCTGTACCTGCAACGACATTTGGCCATAGGTTGCCAGGTATAATAACTAAACTTTTATTGAAAAATGATTGAATCCAATAATTTAAAAACATTTTTATTAACCGAATTTTAAAAATGTGAATTTTTAAAAATCTCACTTTTGTTACAGAACCTCAATACTACGGGGACAGGTTGCCCAGTCCTCCTCAGCCACCAGGCTACCAAACGGACTACCCAACTAGCTACGAACCAAGCTACCCGGACAGCTACCAGCCAAGCCCGGCCTCCTCCCCCGAGCTGCCTCTTCCCTCAGATTTATATTTGCGTTCTAGATCCGAAGCATTACTAGAAACGAATTTTGACTTTGAGGACTCACAAAACTCTCATTTATCTGAGGCCAACAGATCACACAGTCAGCCGCTAGAAACTGCCATGTAAATATTGTACCACAAATTTGAAACAGGGTATATATTAAAGCTTTGATTATTATCTTTACTATGAGAAGCTATTAATATTCGAAGACACCTTAATGTTCAACCTTAAATAAGACTATGTATATCTGATGAGTTGGCAGTAAGACTTATTATAGATAATTATAGACATAGCACATAACTAGTGGCCTTATAAAAATGTATTTACAAAAATATATAAATAACTTCTATGTCTAGTAGGATAAGTTTTATGAAAAGACTGACACGTCTTATATTTAAAACTCTTGCATTTATAATTACGTATTTCAATATTTAAAGGTTCTCGTAACCACTGCTTATAATATTCTTTACCAATGTGCTAAATAACATAATCTCCGAAATATTTGAAATAAGTAGATTTAAAAATCTACTTAACTATAAAACAAGATCTCAATTGACAAAGATAAACCGGTGACATATTTTTTAATTAAATTGTGATTGTTGAAGCATTGTTACCATTACAAAAAAACGTACCTCGTAATTGTTTATATTACGTGGAACATGACGGTTCATTGGAGTGACCTAAAATTTGTTATAAAAATAATTTCATTAGAATGATTAATTAAATATATATAACATAGATATATTTAGTTGAATTTTTTAATTTTAGATTTATTGATTATACTATAATTTAGTTCTAATAATATGATAAGTTTATGTTTATGTCCGTCCTTATAATATATTAAATATAGATAAAGAGATAAAAAAGTTTATATTAAAAAATATATATACTATATATTACTTTTCATTATTTTTATACTTTTTGGTATTTTTAATTTTTCTAGATAGATAAGTTTCTTAACTATTTTTCTCAGTTTACGTAACTTTTAAATGTATTTTTTATTATAAACAATTTTTTTAATAAAGAAACCATGCTTTAATGTTTTATCATAACCCGTACAAATCTGTAAATAAATAAAAAGATAAAAGAAATAAATACAGTTGTACTATTTTCTTACATATAGTTTTTTTATTTCGGTTTAATTCGTTGCACAGTTCCAAGAAGTATTGTAAAATAAAATATATTGTATAACTACTTTTCTGTCAGATTTTATAGGAAGAAAACATTATCACTTTGTGATATTGTTGAAATCATAAGGGTGTGATCAATAGAGCGAGGCAGTATTTCAATGCTGGCCAAAGACTTGCGCTCTATAAGGCGCAGGTCCGGCCACATATGGAGTACTGTTCTCATCTCTGGTCTGGATCACCCCAATATCAGCTTCTACCTTTTGACCGCGTACAACGGAGAGCCGTACGGATTGTCGGGGAACCGGTGCTCTGTGAACGGCTGGACTCTTTGGCATTGCGTAGAGACGTGGCTTCCTTGTGCGTCTTCTATCGCATTTACAACGGGGAGTGTTCCGAAGAGCTATTTAATCTGATGCCTGCCGCCGAATTTCATCACCGCACAGCGCGTCACCGCCTTCATTACCACCCTTACCACCTGGATACATGGAGTTCTTCTACTGTGCGGTTTGCAAGAACCTTTCTTCCACGTGTCACAAAGATGTGGAAAGAGCGTCCTTCGGCGGTGTTTCCAGATCGATACGACATGGGTACCTTCAAAAAAGGCGTTTATTCCTATCTCCAAGGCCGGCAACGCTCTTGTGAGTCTTCGGATGTTGCAAGAGTTCATGGGCGGCGGTGATCACATTTTATCAGTGATCCGCATGCTCGTTTGCCCTCCTTTTCCATACAAAAAAAAAAAAAAAACTTTTTTATAATATATTCTTTGAGTTGGTTATATATTTTTGACTTTGAAACATTAATAAATAAAAAATATGTTCATAGAAATAGTACAAATTCTAAAATACGTATATATAATAATTAAGATATGTTCAGTGTTTCAAGATACATAGTTTGCATCAACTAACTTCGTATTTCCAAGGATGACCGACACATCTAGGCAGCATAATATAGAGCTGTCTTGTGAAATAACCCTAACGATTGTATTTTCTTCAAAATATAACGATATTGTTTGTATTGCTTCAAAAAAAGAAAACATACTTAAAATCTATCAAAATTAAACAACAACCAATAGATCAAGTAAAATATTTTAATAAAACTATTTTACGGATATAAGACGCATTTATTTTTTAATTTAAACCCGACATTTCGAATGCTTTGCAGCTAACGTGTTCGCGGTAAAACGAAATGATGGTGGACACCATATCTGTAAAATGGTTTTATTGAAATGTGTAAATCTTAGAAAATATTACAAAAAGAAAATATTATTTAGGAGTATTACCAAGATATTTTCGATTATAAATTAATATAATCATATAATGCAATACAATTACTTCATACTGAAAAAGGAATAATTACTATTTTTACAATCAAACGCAATGGCTTCGCAGCTCTATATAGTCCGTACTATATAATTAGATTTAATTTGGGGTATACCTATACTATGGTTTCAGTCTTCGTTAAATGATATATGCGAATAGTTTTCTAATTATATTTTGTAAAAGAGTAGCGATAATAGTTCTTCTTTAAAACAAAAATTTTTTCGTGACTAAATTTTAGCCACTGATATATTTATTTAATAGTAGGTGTATTTAAAAATTATTTGCACTTTTTAACTTTTTAGTTATGACAACACTTACTTGCAAATGTCTTGGTGAAAACCTAAGTCTTATGTCAATCATTCAAATTATAAAAATAAAATGTCGATACTCGATCACGATCCACAGCGTAACTGGTAACTGTTCATCGCGGTGTCTATAATGAATGATCTAATATCATAACATCGCTTCTATTAATTAAAATATAAATGATAGCTAAATGTGATAATATATGTTTTTTATCAAAATATTGTTCGTAAATATCAAAATCAATACAACTATGGACGTAGCTGGATCAATAAACAATGAAGATTATGGTATAGAAAGTATCGAACAAGAAGACGATGTTGATTTTTCGGAGGAACGGGAGTTGGTGGAGGATTCCTGTTCAACAAAGGTCTTGGACACAAGTCAGGAACCCCGGGACAGATACTGTATTGTTTACATTTTGTTTTATTTGTTTGGAATAACTTCCCTGGTTTCTTGGAACTTTATAATAACTGCTAATGATGTGAGTAGTTTTATGTTTATTAATTTTAAATTGCTAACTATTTATTAGGTCACTTGGCTTACATTTTTTAATAAATTAAATATTTGCTACATTTTTGTTTGTCCTTCATTAATTCTTAATATTAAACAGGTATTTAAACAGGTATTTATAAAATTAATGTCAATCTACTCTACTGCCTTTTTGTTAAAGTCAACTTTTCTGTTTTGCTTTTATTTTTCTTTTTATTATAAGTTATCATAGTTAATTGAATGCACCTTGTCCTAAATTTTTTATCATTATTATATCATTAAGGTAAAAGATAATAAAGAAAAATTATTTCATGAAGTGAATATATAATTGTTTTAGACTATTCCTTATTAACTTATATAGTAAATTGAATATATTAAAATATAAAGCATTTATTTGTTATAAGATTAGTTTTTAGTCAGACTATATAATTGCATTATTTTTATTAAAATAAGTTTTGCCTTTCCTACAATAAAACGTTTTAGAATAGTACTGTTTATAAATTAAATCTGTCTATCTTTAGTACAACTACTATATAGGGCTAGATAATAAATGTGTGACCTATTTGCACAACAATATAGATAAAACTCATTCTAGATAGTTACTATGAAATTAACTATAAATATGTAAATATGATTCATAATAACAAAATGGACTCTGAATTTAAATAGTTAGTGACTGAGAGGTTCTAAATTTTAATAAATATCATTGTAACTATTACTAACTATAATAAGTCCTGTAGTTATTTAGTTTAGTTATATGATATAAAACTAAATATGAATAATAAGAATGTTTACTGAATAATTAATAACATAATTTATTTGTTAAGCAGTTTTTTAATAACTTTATGACTTTGATTTTAGTACGGGCAGGTCAGCTACATAAAAGAAATTTGTGAATAAATATACTACTAAGAATAAAAATTCTTTCCAAGTCAGTATTATGTCATAATTATGTCAGTATTTTAGTTATGGCTAATTTTATCTGTTTTAGTACTGGATGTACAAGTTCCGTGATGTCACACCCAACAACCTTACCTTCTATGTTCGCAAGACACAGTTCCAAGCGGAGTTCACCTCATATCTCAATGTTGGCACTGCTATACCTAACTTGATATTTCTTATTCTCAACTCCTTTTATGGGCATTTGTAAGTATTAATAATTAATTTGATATTTATTTAACATTTTGATTATTAATATATAAATAATCTATCCTGCGTGCAATTACAATCTCTCACTATATACTAATTTTAAACAAGGTTAACAACCTATAAGTTATAAGAAAATATACAGACAGATATAATTATAATATTTGGTTTATTGAGTAATAAAATCAAATTTAATTAATTAATAACACTTAATATATAAACATACTTAAAGGATGCCATTCTATATAAGTAAGCATATAAATAAATATCTATATTTAACTTCATTTGTTATATTCATATATGCAAATGAGGGTATATTACGTAACCACCTCATAGGTACTCATACTGGTGCCATTTATTGATTAAAATATCTTATATATATTAAGTATATAAAGTTGATGATGGTATAGTAATATGACACCAAAAGTGAGTGAGGGATACAAGGATATTGATGTATATGTTACTGGCCAAAGATGTTTTTAGGACAAACTAGTTTTGTCTAGGCTAAATCAGTTCATATAAGCGATAACTTGAAATTATAATCATTTTTACTTTATGTAACCTAACATACTGGCCAGTTTAGTTTAGACAAAAGTAGGTTTTCTTAAAATCGGGTTTGGCCAGTAACATTTATACACAATGAGATAGAAATTATATGTATCGCATTTTAAAGGTGTTGTTATTATATTATATATATTTAGAGCAAAGTTACTGAACTTTACTGAACCAATTTTGATAGTATACAAACGGTGTTTGAATAATTTTTGCGTTTTAGGTTTAAGTTTATCACTTCAACCACATATTTAAAGACATGCATTTAGTATTGGTTAAAAATTCGGGAACAGTTTCACTTTAGCAATTAAGACATGGGAAATATTTAACACAAAAAAATAACCTAATTTGCAAAAACTTTTGGTTTGTTTGCATACAGCAATTAATATATATTTTAAATATTGTAATTGAATTATTTGATATTTGACATTAATTTAACATTATCTGTCAACATTAAAAAAAAAAATTTTTTCATTCCCATATGACAAAATGTGTGTGTGTGCGTGCCTGCGTGCGTGCGTTGCGTGCGTTCTTGCGTGCGTGTGTGCGACTCGAAAAAAACATTCGAAATTTATATGAAATAAATTTAAAAAATGTTTGCGGGAAAAAATTAAAAAGTTATATATGTTATAAGTGTAAAGTTGATAAGAAAACAATTTAATACACTTTGTTGCAAATAACTATATTTTCTTTGAGTAATTATTTCTAAAATAGTTTGCCGTTTTTGTAATTAACTTAAATACCCCATACAAAAAACAATGTGCCTGCAATTTGCAACGAAGTATTGACCATCTATATTAAATAATCATAAAATACTAGCCATTGTCTGTGGACTCCATAATTATCATTTGGATAAATTACAATTGACTTAATTTATATTGTCTTTTTTTTGTATACACTCATACACATACAGTTCAAGAGATATAATTCGCATCGGCTAAGTTCGTTATTCCGAAGATGACCGACACATTTATTCTGTATAATGATAATAATAATAATAATTTCAACTAATACATATATAAATACATAATTTCAAAACCACTGTATTATCCTTTCCCAGGGTATCAGTGAAGGCAAGGTTGCAAGGATCCCTGGTGGTGGTGACGATATGTTTCTTGATCACAACCGTTTTCGTGCAAGTCGACACTGATGAGTGGCAGAACACATTCTTCATCATCACCATGGTCAATGTGGTGATCATGACTGGTGAGTGATGAATTAGGAATAAGAGAATATTGTTTATGTTTAATTTCAGGCTTAAAGTATCCAATTCTTAATTGGATTAAAAGTAATATATGACATTTAGTGCACTAACAGACTTTTTAGTGTTACATTAGTACCTTAGTTAGTGCTTAGTAAATTGTATAATACAGGGATGGCGAACCGTTTTTGATGACCGTGCCACAAACGAAAAAAAAAAAATTTAAATAGTTAACTTGCATCTCAAAATATTCGAAATTTTACCGTGGTGAAACTATACGTTAAATTTTATGGTACGCATCTTTGTATACTTCAAGAGAATTCATACGATATTTTAATAATAAAATTGTAATTTGACGGTCCTTGTAAAATTGGTTTTCAGTATCACAAATTAACATCATAAATTATAAATTAAGTGTAGATTAATAACTTATAATTAATTTCTATCTAAAAAGATAACTTATATTTTAAAAAATAACTTTTTTGTGCGTGTAATCAAAACTTTCAAACGTGGCCATTAGTTCGCCATCACTGTTATAATACAATGGCTGCTTAAGGATGTATATAACCTTATTAATTTAAAAAATCTAATATCTTTAAGTTGCAATATATTTTTTTTATATTTATATATTTTTTCTTAATTCATATATAAAAAGGTTCTATATGTCCTTGACATTTAATATCTGTTTGGGATATATTATTTATCTTTCTTTTCTACTAATTTAAGGTCTAAATTGTAATATAGATACCAATGCTTGCAAAATTTTTATAAAATTTGCATTTTTTGTTACCCGATCCAAATATAAGAAACTAGTTGTCACTCGCGGTTTCACCCGTGAATTGACAATTTTTTTAATATTAGTATAATTTAGAGTAGTAGTAGTAAAATAATAAGAAAGATATTTCAAATTCAAGTTACGAAGATTGCGTTTAAACAAACAAATTTTTTCGCTTTTTCTTATTAGTATGTCTATACATAAAGCTACGTTTTATTATTATAAAATCAATTAAATGTGCAGTGATACTGAAAAAAAAAGTTAATTAAATTAAACAATAACAATTACTTAGTTATTATATTTTATTCTTAATTGGTATATATTTTTTATTGATGATTTTTTTTTATTCATAACTTTCAAGTGTTTAATATTTTATAATTATGAGGTTTTATGAAACTCTTATTTAGTAGTAAAATAATCGATACCAATATTACAAAATGGAAAAGTAAGTTTGATTAAGCGAGACAATCTTCAAAACTATAAACTCAATTTAATTTTTTTTTAATATTCTTTCTGATTATGATAGGAAGGTTCATTAAAAAAACTATTTTCTAGCATTATACTATTACTCTTAGTTGTCGTAATAGTAAATAAAATCATTCGTCTTCAGGTAGAAGCGGGTCACACCTAGTCTATATATAAAACCAATTTGTGTTCGTTAGTCTCTAAATTTAAGGGTGGCTGGATCGAGTTACCTCTTTTCGGTTTTGTAATTTGCAGAAAAATTAGGGGTTAAAATTAATATGAAACCAAAATTATAAGCTAGTTAAATCCGTTAAAAATAATTTTATAGGAAGAAAAAATAGATAACTAGTAAAAAATTATATATAATAAATTGTATACATATGTATTGTAAAAAAGTTTCATATAATAAGATGTAGTATTATAAGAAGTTTTCCGTCTAGTACATAGGTATTATATATATTTTCTTTTACGTGGAATTCTGTCTCATTTAAATGACTCATTCCTTAACCAGTTTATATATAACAGAGCTGATGTTTCTGTGTTTGTTTGTTTAATTAAATACGATTAAATATTTTTATACCGCGACTTCGTATGCGTTGACTTTTATTATTATATTCGCGATAGTTCTTTTGATTTAAGCTAATTTCAATTATTTTAACAGAATAATATAAAAACATCTTATACTTTAATAAGAAATGGTAAAAAATTAAAATCAAGATTACTTACTCCTTATATACAAGCATACAAAACTACAATATAACATAAGTATGGATAAATAATATCCTAAACATAAATAACATCCTGAACATATACGTTTCCTATATTACTAATATTATTATCAATATAAAGCAAAAAACTTTGTTTAAATGCGACAATTTTTGATACTATGTGATGGATTTAAAATATTCTTTCTGATTATGATGACAGGTTTAGGAGGACTATATATTATATATCATTGCTCTACGGCTTTTAATTATATTAATAGTACATAAAATCGTGCGTCTGCTGGTGGAACCGCGAGTCAGAGATAGGTTTATATGGAACAATATTATTTTGTGCAAATCATGTTAGCATGACTTGCAGTTTTAATTCTGTTTAATATTATCATTGTTAGTGATGTTCTATGTTTGTTCCTAATTAATCTCTCATCTAACAATTTTTTTTAAAACTAGCTGTGACTCGCGGTTCCGCGTGCGGACGATTTTATTTATTATTTAGATAATTAAAATTAGTAATGTGATAGATAGCCCACTTAATAAATCTGAATATATCTAATATTATTATTGGTATGAATTATAATAATTAATCTTTATTTGCATAACAAAACAAAAGAGATTTGAATCAGTGTCTATTAGATTTAATAGTTTTTTTTTAATCAAATCATCATATAAATATTATTTAGAAGTATGTCTTCGTTCGTTTCTTTAAGTTTTGTTTATAAATAAAAGATAATAGTTTTTTTAAAAGTAAAACAACTAGTAGGTTTTGCAGCGGAAAATTCCCTCAAAATTAAAATACGAACATCTCTCAACGACCTTGGTTAACTTTTGTATGTTTTATAACATGCCTCTATAGCATTGACTACAAATAGGTACGAAAGATAAAAGGTATTTTTTATATCTTTAAATAAAATATTTTGTTTATCTTTTCTTTCGATTTTTTAAATACTTCTCATGTTATACTTAACTAGCTGTTACCCGCGGTTTCACTAACAAGAATGATTTTATTTACTATTATAACTAAGACACGTGTGACACGCGTGCCACAAGTGCTACTTTTGAAAGTTTGATGCACGCACAAAAACAAAATAATTGTAAAAAATTGATTGATAAAAAATATTTAAAGAAGAATTGCTTTTATTTATTTATTTTATTATACCTACGTATAATATCCACACGCTAACATTGCGAGTGAAATTTTATTGTGGCACATTACCTATTTTAACAAAAAAATATCTTGACTTTGTGGCACGAACATCAAAAAAGGTTAGCCATCCCTGATCTTTAGTATTTCTTATGAAGCTGTCTATCACAATCAGAAAGAAATTTTCAATACCATTCCATAGCTTTTAAGATTAGCACGTTTAAACAAAGAAACTTTTCTGCTTTATAATATAAGTATAGATATACTTTTCACGTCATTGAGATTATAAAAAAACCTTTTAGTAGCAACTGTTATATATTTTGTGTATAAGTATTGCTCTTATGACACAGTTAGATGCAATCCCTTTCGCATAATAATGTAGATTTGAATGAGCCTTAAAGTATTTATATTACCGGTGCCAATTAAACACTAGAGGGCACTACAGTTGCAAAAAATTAAATAATACGTCAATTTAATTTGTAAGAGATTTAAAGAGACTTTAGCGGTATTTTGTATTTTAAAAGTAGGTTTGAGCCACATATTTTTATTATATGGTTTGGTTTTTCCAGCTGCCAGCGCAATATACATCGGCAGTCTGGTGGGTGTGGCCAGCAAGTTCTCTAATGAGTACATGGGGGCTGTCATCAGCGGACAGTCCCTTGGAGGCATCATCGCTGCCATCGCCCAGATTATATCACTTGCTTTCAAAATATCCCCCCTGCACAGCGCTCTCATATACTTCATAATGGCGGATATTATTTTGATTTTGTCTCTGATATCCTACATGCTATTGAATAAAATAGATTTCTTCATGTTTCACGTCTTAAGAGGCGCGGGCGTAGCCTCCAACAGACACAGAGACGTGTCCATGATATTGATAATGAAGAAGATATGGGTGTATGCGTTCAGTATATTCGCTGTATTTGGGGTTACCATGTGTGTGTATCCGTCTGTGACGGTTTTGGTGGAATCGCACCCTACTACTGCGGGCACTGATTGGAACAGTAAGTTTACTATATTATTACGTATATATTATATTATTAATAATGAATATAAATGTAAGAATTTCTTTGTTGTTTCAGATATATTCTTTGTGCCTGTTGTCAACTATCTTATATTTAACTGCGGAGACTACGCCGGAAGACTTGCAGCTGCCTTTATAATGCGAGTAAGTGTATTATTAGTTTTATCTCTACCAGACTTTGGCCCCCCGCGCAAAGATTTGACCTTATTAAATCAAGAGTCGGTGGTATCTAATCCAATGGTGTATATTTGAACCAACATTGCAACTAATATTGGAACTAACTTTGTCATCAAGTAGCTTTCCCAATCGTACTATTATATGTAATAAAGAGTAAAGATTTTGTGTGGAGTGGAGTTAATCAAAATTGTACTTTAACTTTCTCTATTTAAGGCTTATATTAAATAAAATTCAGTCTGTAACTACTGCGCTCAATAAAGTCCCTTATTCAGTATATTAACACATGTGTGAAATTAAATACCATTTTATTTTTTGATCTTTCTAAGACTTTCGATATCGTTTATCACTGTGTGACAATTGAAATATGTTTTAATTTTGTCAAGATTTCAATCAAATGGTTACAGACACAGTATATATACTTACTTTTAAATATATAAATATAAAATGTACTATATGATTAGATATGATAACTACACTGTTCAAAAAATAGTTGTGTAAAATAAAAGTTGACCTAAGAGGTGTCCCTGAGACGTATCTTAGATCAACTTTTATTTAGCGAGTTAATATAGAATAAAATGTTAATTTATATGGTAAAATATCAAATAATATATAACCATCCATATATTCGCATGCACACTCCTCACTACGTCACTTACGCACACATACATACATTCGAAATCTTTACTTTTTTTCTTAATATAATAAACTTGTTTTGACGTATCTTGATCGTAAAATAAATACTCTTTTTTACTATAAAGATAATAATAGTTTTCTATAATGTTGATTCTTCTTACTAAGTATAAATTGATACATACATTACTTACTCATACATTTATAACAAAAGTAAGTTCCATCAAACTATACAATCTTGATATATGGTAAAGTGCGTCAAGTTTTAGTTCTATCCAATAAAATTTTATCATATTAGCACAATATTCCTTACAAAGTTTGTTAAAAATATTCTAAATAGGTGATACTAACTGATTGGTTAGTTATTTCTGCTAATATTTTATTCTTATGAAGACCGTATTTTCAATAGTTTCACCTGTAGTACATTACTGATGTGGGCAAAGAGCGTCTCCACTATTTCTGCCTGTTTCAATTCTGTTTTTTTTTCTTTTATGATATGGAATGGTTTTTAGGGTTTTAATTGTTTAGTAGGAATTTGCTAACAACAAAATATAAGATTTTCTTAATCATGATTGCCTCTGTAACTGATCATGGAGAAGTAATGGTCAATTAAATGAAATTTTTATATTGCCGTATCTCTTTCAATTATCCAAATATCCACATGGTTACTAAATGGTACTGAGAACAAAATAGTAATACCACGTGTGCTGCAGCCTCGCAACCAGTGGGTGCTGGCTGGTCTGAGCGCGCTGCGGGCGGGCTGCGTGCCGCTGCTGATGCTGTGCAACGCGCAGCCAAGGCATCACCTGCCCGTGCTGTTCCCACGAGACTACCAGTACATCTGCTTCATGATTGTCTTCGCCTTCACCAACGGGTACCTCACCAACGTGCTCATGATCGGGACCACCAGGTGAGGGTTATATCTTATGACCCGCCGTGACGTCAATTTGATGTTAATCTGATACCCTCGGTTGCAAGTTTAAGTAACTTATAATTGGGTATTTTTTCTTAAAACTTTTAAAATTAAAATAAACTTTAAGTTACTAGAACTTTTTCAAAATGTACGGTGGATTTTTTAGTATTTGGTAAAATGTACATAAAGTATTGTTGTCCTGTCCCAGAGTGGTGGAGCCCCACGAGCGAGAGAAGGCGATGAGTGTGTCGGCCACCATACTGTCGGTGGGCATCACCACCGGAGCTGCCATGGGAATGCTGCTGGTGCGACTGCTGTAGGACGGACTACTGACGCAGGACTTACGTACCACTGACCTAGGACTGACGTACCACTGACTTAGGACTGCTCATACATTTTATGTTTGACTTCTTTGACCACGACAAAGGATAGTTGACTTGAAGCAGTTATCCTGACGTACTTATTATTAAGATATTCTTTTGTATTACAATATTAATTGCAATTAAACAGACGTATTCTGCTTTTAAATAGATTATAACTAAAAAAACAACAAAATCAATTAAAAGATAGTCTTCCATTAATAAATAAATATTATTAACATTCAAATATTACTTTTCGATTATCAATCAATATTTTTATATTCATGATCTATAATTATTAACTATATATACTCACGTAAATACGATAGGAATTGGCAAGACTACTTTCTAACTCTTATGGGGTTCTTATTCAATAGATCGGAGAATGCCAGATTCACGGCGTGAAGTCTAAACTAGTCGAAAAAATTCCGATAAATTTAAAGTGAGGACAACCGAATAATTATATATAAAAGTAATCAATCAATCTTATTTCATAAACTATATATATTTATATAAAAAAATGTCTAAAAATTATAGTATTCATCTACTGTATCTCAAAATATAAATAATTCATGTAATTTAATAATAATTTAATAATATAATATTTTTTCAAAATATATTAATAGTTACGTAGAAGTGATTTCATAAATGTACCATACGAACGCACAACATGCAGACACAGATTCTTCTGACTGTTTATACTTAATTTGAAAAAAATAGAGAAACAAATTACTCAATACGACGAGGATTTGAAACTGTGACCTCGTGGAATCTGTTGTATTACTCTAATTGAGCTATTGTATCTTTGACTGCTTCGAAGACGATTCCCATTGAAGTTATTGGCAATTTCAGCCATCTTTTCAATTACAGTATTGAATTAAACAGTTGAATTAAACAGTTGAATTAAACAGTATTGATTTAGAAAAATTGGTTAGGAATCTTAACGATACATACAGAAAGTTATATATAGAATGCGAAATTCATCAAAGTGATCACCGACACGGTAGCTTAATTGTTAGACGAGCTCAATTGAGACGGTTTTTCAGAGGTCGCGGGTTCGAATCCAATCTGAAAAAAAAATCATTCTGTATTTACTTAGATTTGACAATTTTATAAAGTATATGTAACAAAAAATCGTTGCTTGTATATAGTTTAGTAAAATTGCTTAAACAAGGTTAACAACCAAATTATTATTAATTAGATCTTATAATAAGTAAAATAATTTATATACGAATATATAATATTCAGTATCTTATAGGACGGATTTCTAATAATATGTTATAATATATGTTGGTTGTGTGTTTGTTTCGTTATTCGTTATAATACTATATAATAAAAGGAGGCGTCCACAAGGTTTGTCCACCCCAGGCTGTAAACACAAAATTGAAAAAATATTTCGATCAAAGTTTATGTAGTTGCCCCTTCTTCCGTTAGATGGCGCTAATTACAAATTCGAAACGACAAAAATAAACTTTATAATATAATAATAGATATTGGTGATATGAATCGTTTGAACGTACTTTTAGAAATGACGCTGTTAGAAAATGAACAAATTAATTTTTTAAGTAATTGCTAATTAATTTTTTTCTGGTATAACTAAAATTATAAATGAAATAGTGACATTGACTAAGTATTTATTATTAATAATAAAATTATTAATTTTAATGCTTATATAATTTTATGAATACTTTGCCTGTAAATAATATTTTATAATATAAGTTATAGTCTATAGACAATTTATTATATAATAAGAAATGTATAGATATAAGTTAAATATATATTTTTTATTCTTGGCTTTTTCTAAAATGAACTGCTTTTTTCTTGTATTTAACTTTATTAATCTTTGATTATTTCTTTTTCATTAATTTTATATAATATATAGATTTAAAAGTATTAAAAATGTAAATATGGTGGATAATAGAAGTTTTTCAGTGTAATTAGTTTAAGGAATCATGGCAGTCTACGAACTGAACCATTTAGAAAATGTGTACAGATTTTTTAAGTTTTGATATATAATTTTAATTAAATACAAAAAAAAAAAAAAAATATTGTGTTAATATGATCAATTTCTTTGGTATGTAGGTCTAATTTATTTCGATATGAAAATAATATTCTTTGGCTACAGTTTAAAATTCTATTTAAATATGTATATTATGCTTTTAACATTATAAGTATATGTAGAGTGAAAATCGATACGAGCAGGATTCAAACTCAACTCATCGAAGCTAGAAGTGATACAGTATCTCAATTGTTAGAGTGCCAAAACGGTGACTCAGAGGTAGCGGGTTTGAATTCTGCTATTCGTTTATTTTACATTCCATATGTAATTTATAAATGTATACTATATATTAATATCATATAATATTAAATGAAAACCACTTTACTATATCAACTGACATACATAATGCTCTCTGATAGTTACAGTTTAGTATTAGGTAAAAGATTTAGTGTATTTATTATATACCGGATGGGGGTAGCGGACAGTTAAAGTACGAAAGAGATGACGATAGCCTCACTAGCGGCACTTGTAGCTCGCGCCATCTTGGATGACTCCCCACCATGCGGCTACTGTATAAACCACTGCTCTCATGTATCGGCACTCCCCTATTAACCACCCACCCTTAGGGCGTACGTATCCCCCGCGCCTCTAAGGCCCGGTTTTTAACAGGCGGCGGCTGTCCCTGCCCGCACCACCCCTGTTTCACCAGGTGAAACAAAGCCAATAGAGCTAACTGCATAAGCCATCAAAAAAATATATATATTTCTTACGATTTTGTATTGGTGCATGGACCGATGCACAGGAGACTGTCTGCTACCACCATTACTACCAGTAGTTGGTATATATCGATACTTTGACAGTGTATTAATATATATCAATTTATGAACAATATATATAAAATCCCTCTGTTGAACTTCTGTCCATTTTGTATGTAATTAAAAAGACATTATAAGTATATTTAAGATTTTAATATTGCCAGAGTTACCGTAATTATAAGTAATTTTAGTTTATTATAATTACTTACTATTTGTTACCCACAAAGATTATTTTGAATTTATTTATGTACTTATAACTTTTGTTTGTTAAAATTAATGTTTATGTTGTTTAGATTTGTTTTTGTTATTTTCTACGAAATAATGTAACATTCCTATAAAATATATTAAAAAAATATTATTTCTATAATTGATAAGTTAAAAAATATATATAGATGTAAATATTAATACGTCATTGGATATATATGTCGATGTCGATGTAGTATGTATAATAGTATAATAGTCGGTGTACAGTTCTTCAATATAAATAATGGACTTCGGCTATTTTCGTGTTTCCATCTAGTAGTATAATGGTATAGAGCTGTCTTACCAAACAGCTCTAACCATTGTTTTGTACGAAATATAACGATATACTGCTTCTAAAATATAAAAATATTTAAACCTATCAAACTTAATAAGAGCCAATAAGATCACCTTCAACATTTTTAATATTTGGAAATCATTACCGAATTATTATTACTAGAATTACAATAATGATAATAATATCATAACATCGTTTTTTCAATTATAAATTAATATGTTTGTGTAATTGCAATTAATTTATACTGAAAAGGTAAAGGATAATTGTTATTTTTATAAAAAATGCAATGGAGGGTTATATAGTTCACTAGCACCATATAGTTCTACAAAACAGTAGCGCTTGTCCTTGATTTCAATACTAATACGATTGTTGCCAACATTTGCCGATGTTTTCCGATGCCCATTGTTTATCTTGAAGTACTGCATGTGTATATTTCTAAGTTAACAGCACTTTTTTCGTGATATTATAATAATATATTAAGAACCTTATCAATTATGTTATTTATGTTAGATATACCTTTTTGTCTCTCGCATAAGAATTTAAAATATTTTTTTATATAAACTTTCGTGATCCATGATTACTGTTATATATAATTATCCGGCTGTACTCACTTTAATACTATGGGAATTTGCCAAATTTGTTTTTGAACCTTATTAATGAGGTCAGCATCGCGGAATCGTGGCGTGAACTTTTCACGCCACGATTTAAAGCCAGTCGGGCAAAATACGATAGTATTACTTGCGTACAGCCCTATAATTATATATAACTTATAATAATGCTAAATATTAAACTTAATAAAGCGTTCTTAATAAGAATACTAATACGTTACCATAGATCTCATAAGAAATTGTGGTTTGAGTAAAAATTATATTATTAAGAATAACTATAATATTTATTGTTTTTTTTTATTGTTATATAATTTAAAAAGCTTTAATAGTAATATTTTTTTATAAAATATGTACGCATTTTTTATATTACTAGCTCAATTTGTATATGATTCTTTTTGCGACTGGAGTAATGTTAGGATTATAAAGTATATTATTTAGGCATGTATTATATGTTACGTACATTTTATATTATTAGTGATCAACTGACAACCAAAATTTGGGTTTAACAATTTGTTTCGTTTATATAACAATTCCAAAAATAAATAAAAAAAATTATTTTTAATTTACTTTATATAATATAACTGGTTAAAAGTATATAAGATTGATATATAGTGTATTTTATAATAGGGTTTTTGGATTTAATAAAAACCCAGAGCAAAGCAAATCTTCGGTTTCGGTTGCAAAAATTTTTCGGTTGGACACTAATAATTATATTGTTGGATATAGTATTGAATATTGATGCAAAAATTATATTACGAATATAAATAAAGTACCATGTGTTATTAGAATTAATCATAGATGTGTTATATATTAGAATTACGTTCATCAACGAGCCGGATGCGAACCTGCGACCTCCCGCAGTCCGTCCTCGTCGCTCTTCACACTGAGCTATCGTGTTTTGATTCGTCTTGATGAAATTAGCATTCTATATATATTGTCTGATATACGATATGTCTATAGTCAATTTCAAGTATAATATATTACATACAGACAGACAATTATTAAAAATAATTTTGTTTATGTTTTGTTAATAACGTAGAAAAGTTGCAAGATGTCTACTGAAAAATTATAATTAAAATACGTTATTAGTTACTATAGTCAGTGGATTTTTGTTACTGTTATTAAATATTTGCTAGTAAAAGGTCACAACAAATTGCAACATATCCTATTATATCAATAAATCAATAAATATGTAATTGGTTTTTTTTAAAGTACTTAAGATCCAATTAACAATAGACCAATTTCAGTACTACCCACATTTAATACGATTTATAAAAACAATAATGCTTATTCTACTAGTTGTTCATATTAATAATAGTGACCTATTAAATAAAACATTTTGGTGTCACTCTTATTTGCTCAACAATAGATTGACTTGAATTAATGCAATCTTTTTAAGTCCTGGAAGAACTACAAGAAGCGCTTGATATTCTCTATGACTTATCTAATGCGTTTGGCCTTAAGCATGGAACTCTATTTAGAAAATTACGACATGGAAAAATAAAAAAAGTACTTGATTTGATCAAATTAAACACTAATAAAATAATTCAGAATGTGGACGTAAATGTAGAGAATTCCTTTAGTTCATTTATTGAAATGGGTGTGTCACAAGGCTTTATTTAAGGGCCTTTCCTGATCTTTATTGACATAAATGACTTAACTTATCTTCGGTGCGAAAAACATGATATAGATGTTTGCTCATGTTACTTCTCTTATTATCAAATTTGACGGACAGAAATTGATAAATTAAATACTCTCTTAAATGTTGAATACAAAATAATAATCTGTTGCTTAACGAGAGAAATTAAAATGGATAAAATTTTTATCAATGAATTTTAAATTGTCAGAATCAATGTACCTTCAAATAATGAGGTATTGAAGTTGATTGACTGCGGTGTTTGGAATATGATTGAATTGAAATTGGAATAGGATTCAAGAGTGCAATGATCTCAAATATAGCGAAAGCTGATTAGTTAAACCTTGCGTTATACTCCTGAACAGGCGATACTTCTGGTCACGGGGTTGTGGGCTGTTTGCAATATAATTTACCAAAAATCATTGGGTATTCATATCTAATTGATTGCGATGGTTCTAGTTGTTTTAAATAAAACTTTTTTGAAAAAGTAATCAACATAAAACCATAATATAAGTCCGAGCAAAATATAGCTCGTGACGGTGCACTACGCAGAAAATTATAACCTCTTAGTAGAAAAAAGTTGATATACAAGTTTAAAAATCACAGTTACTGTAACAATAGTACACCAAAACAAAGAACAAAGTGCAAGTGAACGATATTTATAATAAACATCACTCTAAAGGACAGATCGTGGAAGATTGCTACAAAAAACATACCGGCAAATCATTTAAGGTTGGAATTGTTTCCATAGATTTCCAATATACGAAACGTCAAATTGATACTTATATGTCAGGGTTTCCATTACTCAAAAATACTATTTGATGATACCATCAGCAACATAGTGTTGCCAACAACAATTTAGGGTTACCAACTAGAATCCAGTGTTACCAGCTGTAACTGAGGGATACCAACAACATAAACTCGGAGCTACCAACGAGAAAGGAATCAAATATACGTTTCGTTATACACAAGATATGGACGAACAATTCCAACTATTATTTGATAAGATGAAGATTGAGATGCAGAACCAAACAATTGAACTAACCAATAATATTCTTGATAAAATGGAAGAAAAATTAAAACCCATTCAAGAAGAAAACCAAAGATTGAATCTCAAAGTAGAAAAGCTAGAAAAAAAGGTGGAAATTCTAGAGAGAGATAGAAAACGCAACAATATAATAGTCCACGGAATGGCGGAGAGGGAACAGTCAACACTGGATCTAATTAAATACTTCAAGAAACATCTGTCAGACGATCTAGGCATAATCATAGAAAGTCATGAAATCAATAACATATATCGTATCGGCATTAGAAATAAAAACGAGAAACCTAGACCTCTACTTGTTTCATTGGTTAGCGGATGGAAAAAGGTTGAAATTATGATGAACAAAAAGAAGCTAAAGGAATTATATATTACAGAGGACTTCTCAAAAGAAACATTAGAAATTAGAAAGTCACTACAACCCAAACTAAGGGAAGAAAGACAAAAAGGAAATCTGGCGTACATAAAATACGATAAACTCATCGTAAGAGAAAACACGAAAACCACAGATAAGAGGAAGAGGGAGATAACAACTTCACCGCAAGATAAATTACAGACAAGGAAACAGCAAATAACAAAAAATAACAGAATAAATGCGTTTGATATGATGAGAGGCCGTTCCCACTCGCTCTCAACAACCTCAACCTCAACGAAACAATAGCAACTAACAACCGGAGATCGGAAAACAAAACAAAACAAGAATATTAATGAAATAGAAAGAAACTGCCCTCCCCCAAGCCGGCTGGTCCCCGTGGGGGAAAAAGACCACAACCCTCCAGGAAATATTAATGAATCAGCAAAAACAGAAAAAATAATAAAGAAATCACAACAAACTCTCAAGATTGGAACATTCAACGTAAGAACACTAGCAACAACAAAAAGATTTATAGAACTAACATACATGTTACAAAAAATAAAAATTGATATACTTGGCTTGGCAGAAGTCAGAAGAATGGGCTATGCAATAGAAGAACACGAAAACTACATATTTTGCTATAAAGGTGAAACACTCGGGCGGTATGGAGTCGGATTTTTAATCAGTAAAGAACACAAAAATAACATTGTCAGTTTTTCAGCTCTCTCAGACCGGGTTGCTGTGTTAAAAATCAAATACAACAACCATTTAATTACAATAATACAAGTATACGCACCTACTGAAATGGCAACAGTCGAAGAAATTAACTTGTTCTATAAAACCTTGCAAGAAGCTCATAATCAAGCAGGCAATGATGTATTGGTTATTGGTGATTTTAATGCTAAAGTGGGTCAACCAAAAACGGAAGACAGTGAAAACTTGGCTTTAGGAAAATTTGGACACGGAAATAGAAATGAAAGAGGAGAAAAACTACTTCAATACGCATTAGAACACAAACTGTACATAATGAACTCTTTTTTTAAAATCCGGAAAAACCGCAGATGGACTTGGGTATCCCCTGGGGGTAATACAAGGAACGAGATCGATTTTATACTGTCAAACCACCCCACGCGGATTAGGAACGTCGAAATCATACATAGCTTTGGATTCGCATCTGATCATCGCTTAGTCAGGGCTACGTATGTGCTAGACCAGAGAAAAAAGGGGAGAACAGCATTTAAAGCGCAAGCCATGACACTAAAAACAGATGAGGACATATCTTCATACTTGAAAAACCTCCAGACTAATATACACGAGCTGGAAACAAAACAAGAAGAAGATGTCCAATCTTTCTACGACAAACTAGTTGACACCATTAATACTAGTCTCACATGCAGATCAGTAAACAAAGAACTAAGATCCATGAACAAAATACTTAGTGAGTCTACTAAAACCCTTCTTACAAGAAGGAATGAACTTCTGAAAATTAAGAAAAAAACTAAAGCAATGAAGGAAGAACTTAGTACTCTGTTTAAAACTACAAGCAAAGCAATAGACAAAGACTATAAAGACCACAGACATAAAGTAATAGAAAACAACCTAATCACTTATAGAAGCACGAAAAAAGCCTATAAGAAACTGATCACACACAAAAATTGGATTCAAGACTTAAAGCCAAAATCAAGGGAAACAGAGACAAGGCAGGATGTCATGAATTGCGCCACAGATTTTTACAAGCAATTATATGCCGCGCCAACCCTTTATAAGACTGATGTGAACACAGATAGAACAGTTTCACAATTTATAAGCGAACTGCAGCCAGTAGACGAGCAAGAAGTCATCAATCACATAAGGCGACTAAAAGCAGACAAAAGCCCAGGTCCTGATGGCATACAAAATGAAGCACTTAAAGCTGGCGACACTTTGCTAACACACCTACTTACACATCTGTTTAACAAAGCTCTGAACACAGGTCAGGTACCGATTCAGTGGAAAAGATCCGATATAATATTGCTATACAAGAAAGGAAATCCTCAAGATATCTCAAATTACCGTCCAATTAGTCTTCTATCTAGTGTTTACAAACTGTTCATGTCAATCCTCCAAAGCCGATTGAGCCCCAAGATTGATAGCTACCAACCAATAGAACAAGCAGGGTTCCGTTCGGGGTTTTCTACGACGGATCATATACAAGTACTGCAACAAGTAATGGAGAAATACACAGAGTTTAATAGACCTCTATACATTGCTTTCATTGATTACGCCAAAGCTTTTGACACGATCTCTCATAAAGCTATTTGGGAAGCGCTGAACAAATGTCATATAGACGAAAGTTACATAAGAGTACTGAAAAGCATCTACCAAGGAAGTATAAGCCAAGTCAGACTGGAGACGCGAGGTCCCGATATACCGATCTGCAGGGGAGTGAGACAGGGGGATCCTCTCTCTCCAAAACTATTCATAATGGTACTACAACAAATTTTTGACAATATCAACTGGCAGTCGGAAGGGATTAGCGTTAACCAAAATCGTCTTACACACCTCAGATTCGCGGACGATATAGTCTTATTTGCTGCCACAAGTAAAGCTTTAGAAAAAATGATAAGTACTCTAAATGCAGAAAGCAATAAGATAGGTCTTAACATGAACGAAAGCAAAACTAAAATAATGACAAACAGCCACTCACACACTATTCTCCTGAACGGAAAGCCACTCGAATACGTGAACAATTACATCTACCTCGGCAAACAAGTATCATTCGAGGACAAAAACGATGAACTAGAAGTGGAGCGGCGCATTAACATGAGCTGGAAAAAGTTTTGGTCTTTGAAGGAAATACTAAAAGGCGAATTTCCCCTTCACCTAAAAAAAATGGTCCTGGATACCTGCGTCTTACCTACCCTTACATACGGATGCCAAACATGGACATACAAGATAAAAATAAGGGCTAAACTAACAGCATGCCAAAAAGCAATGGAAAGGAGCGTACTAAAAATAAGAAAAATACAAAAAATAAAAAGCAAAAACATTAGACTAAAGACCAAAGTTATAGACGCCTTACAACATGCTCTAAAACAGAAGTGGCAGTGGGCAGGACATATGGCAAGGTGTACCGACAAAAGGTGGACGCTAGAGACTACATTATGGACAGGACCAAGCAGTAAAAGGAAAAGAGGGCGCCCGAGAAAAAGGTGGATAGACGACATAAATGCGATAGCAGGCACAGAGTGGCGATTGAAAGCTATGGATAGAGAGGTCTGGAAAAAGCTGGGGGAGGCCTTTACCCGAGAAGGGGTTCCGATCGAAGGTATCATAGAAAATGACACTAATTAAAAATAAAACCAAATAAGTTAAGTTATTAGATATTAAGTAGGTATTATAAGTTTATATAATTAATAAGTTTAATTAATAAGTACATGTTATACAAAACCATTATATGTAACTATTTTTGTAGATCGGAAATAAAAAGGCTTTATTATTATTATATTATTATTATAATCAACATAAATAAATATCCGGCTGAGTTTGTTGTGTTTCTTCTCAGACCAGTGCGCGTTTGGAACCTTCGTAGCCTTAACTTTTAGTTCGAGGGTTTTCCAGAGAAAGTATAATAAAAAAAGTTTAAGAAAGGTATGAAATCGAAATTACTCGTCTTACACTTCTATTTGACGTACACAAGTGATACTAAAGTTAAAAAATAAGGGTTAAATAAAATAAAAAGTTCAGACTTCTGTTGCTTTAATAAATAATGTCATGTAAAAATAAAATCACAAATAATGACTATTCATAAAATGATTTTAAATCTACTTTTACTTTATTAGTAATATATTCAAACTAAAATCAGGCACCATTATCTTTATCACTACAAAACAGCAACCACATCTTAAACATATGAACTATATTGTTTAAAGAATCTTATTTTAAAGCAGTCAATTTGTAGTGACCTTTATATAAAGTAGCCCCAAAATAAATATTTCACAAGATTCAGTATTACCCATCTTATAACTAACTGCGACCTAGAAAATATAAAAAATTTAGTTTCACAAAAATTTTACATAAAATATAATAAACATATTTAGACACACCCTGCATATATCTACATATAATATATTGTCTTTTAAAGATGTCAATGATATGTCAAATATTTTTGAAAAAAACACTCATACTTTGAAAACAAAACTAGCAATAAATAAACAAAAACCCGCTGCAAGTAATTTAGAAAACTTTAGGTCAATTACTTAGCATTATTATTTTTATAAAAAAAATGTAATTACTCGATTTTCAATATTTTTTATAATATACAAATTTGTAATGATTTGTTGAATATTTGCATTTCTCAATAATAAAGTTTTATTCTAGTACATTATCACTAAGCCTCAGTTTTCTTCCATAAGCCACTAAAAAGTTCCAGTGCACAGTAGAGTATCATCTCTTGGTGTCTGAGTCTCTTCGCACAAAGCGGAATATGGCATTGGAGATGGCCACCACCAGAGAGAACAGACGCAGGGGACACTCACTGAAATATTAATATTTCTATTCAATTTCACATAAGATATGTCTGTAGTAAGGAAGAATATACCACCAAAGTAGGTAGTTAATTAGTTAGTAAGGTAGTTTTAGGTAGCTAGGTACATAGGTAGGTAGGTAGGTAGGTAGGTAGGTAAGTACCTACCTACTTAGGTAGGTACAGGTAGATAGAAGGATAAAAGTAAATTAAGTAATAAGTAAGTATATTATTTTATGTATCTAATCAGATAAATTTTTAGTCAATCATATTTATCACATGATTTGAAAATCATGAAAAATAGTTACAGTTATAGTAATAATAAAGTTTATAATGTTTATATACAAACACTTTGAAGATTATATTTTAATATGAATTACCTTCCAGTAACAGGAGTAGCTTCATTCCCGCTCAGGATGAAAATAGGAAAGAATATTGAAAAGACACAACCACTGAAATGAAAAGAAATATGTAAATTTTTAAAACTTAGATATTGTCCAATTATTCTAAATAAAATTAAATATTATACAATTTATTAAATTTCATATATAATAACCCAATTTAATAATAAATATAAAACAATTTACTAAATAAGATAATGAGTAGGGCAAAGTACAGTAGCTATCAATATTGTTTCTTATAATATTGTATTACATTCATGACAAGGTCGTTAGATATCGAAATTTCAATATTTGTAATAAATAACTCATTTTGTTATATAAAACAAATAACTTACATTTTATGAAATATATATATTGTATAGAGTAACTTCGTACATACCTGATAATGTAAGATTCAGGTATTTGGGTCAATATTGCCAAAGGTAGACCAAATCCAAGGAAATATGGCCAATTTGACTCAATAAATGTGAGCCGTTTGTGCAGTTCCCAGCCCATGTTGAACCATTTGTACTCAAAAGAGTACAATGAGTACAGAAGACACATGTGCATTAAGCATAATAGTTCACCGATGTAGGTTATCGGCAACATACCCACAAGCATACTCTGGAAAAGGAATTACAAAAATCTGTATTATATGTCAGCTAGTCAAAAGGTTACAGTTTAGTTGAACTACCAGGCAAAGATGATGTTGCTATTTTTTTAAGGAATTATAGAATGAAAAATGTATCAATATGAGCTGGATTTCAACCAGGAACCTCTGGGAAATCATCCCACCGATCTAACAGTTAAGCTAGCGTGTCACTCTCACTTACTCTCACTTCAATGAATTTAGCATTGTATATTGTATTGGCTATATTTGAAACCATGCATTAATTAATCAATGGTGTCCCTTATCACCAAAGTAGAGCCCTATGGAATCATTTAAACACTCACTATGAATCAAATAACTTATACAGTAATTGAATACTATTTTTTCATTGATTTATTTTTACTTTTAGAAAATGACGGTAAAAAAAAATACATCTAAAAAAATTGAGTCTTTACTCTTGGATAACCTACAGCTGAACAATATTACCTGAAATAAAAACAAAGCTTGCACCAGTAAACTGAACAGTGAATCAGCTATGATCTTGCTAACACTAGACATGAACTGAGGTCGACCTCTTCTGTGGCGGTACGCTGAATCTGCTATGTCCTGGAATATTGTAACTTGTTTTATGGAATGTTTATTAATAAATTACTATTATTTTTATAAATATCCGGCGACTGGTTTGGACGGATACGAGAGGTGAACCTTTCATGCTGCAATTCTGCCATACTAAGAGCTTATGAACCCCCAATGAGTTCAATACTAGTTGAATAAATTTCAATAGTAATTATCAAAATAGCCAAATAATTAAATGTAATAGTAACCCTGGATCACAAACTTTTAAATATAAAAAAAAAAATTGTTTATATATAGAAAACATTTGGGCTCACCTGAAACCACAAACTATTAACAAGTTTGCTTAACAGAAACAGTGGTAGGACCCATATCATTCTAAATGTCATAGTCAAGAAAGGTTGCATCCAGCCCCACACACTATGAGCCACTCCAGGGTTGTGACCAAACACAAGAGTTACTAAGTACTTCATACTTGGTAATAAGGCATACTCAAATATAAGTATACTTAACAAAAATATGAACCCATTTAGGATACATGATTGTAACACCCTAGTAAGTACTTTTGATTCCCTAAAAATATAAAAAAATATATTAAATAAAATTAAATATTTATTTTAATTATAAAAAAAAATCTTATGTTTCTGAAGTTTAAGTAAGTTAATATGTTGTACTGCAATGTTTATTATTTTAATTTACATACACTTTGTACTTTGTACTAATTAGTTGCCACATACGTAAAGTACATACTTACTGTTTAACTTTTGTTTGTTTTAATTTTTGTTTACTATTTTCAGAATCATTTTGTGGCGAACGACTGAGTGCTCTTTCATTTATTTCTTTATCCAAATAAAGCAAGACAGTTACTCCACGCAGGCTGTCTATAAAACCTTTGATAAGCGATACCGAAAAATTCTAAAACAAAGAAAAACAATATGTAACATCTGTTTACTAAAAAGCTCAATAAACAACAAAGGATAATATTTTTATATAATTACTGTAACACTTTCCATCTTGAATCGAAGTGTTTTCTATAACTTCATTATTATTTTGTAGTAAAATTAAATTTCACATCCTTATTGTTATTAGTTTGACGTATTAATGAAAATTTTAACTTTGAAGTTTGAACAAATCACCATGTTTTGAAGTTATGACATAAGAGTTATGACAAGACGAGTTTTCGTTCCCGGACAGAAAATACTATAGACAATTGTAGCAAAGTCAATTCAATGGACGCTGTCTGACATGTGTCAGCTTCAGCTTCGTAGAGAGCGGTTAAAAACATTGATTAAAGTTAAGTACCGATACGAACTCCTTTTATTGTTTAATTCCATTCAATTATCTTTATATTATTAAATCTCAGGAAAAACATTGTCTCGGTAGAGTTTCTATAGTAATTAAAAAAAATAAACTAAGACAAGCATATAATTTACATAATATAAAAAAAGCATTTATTTTATTTAGCCATTAAAACTGTCATTAGTACTGTCGTCTACATAACGGATAACATCAATTTTGTTTTTTATATTTGTAGCTTATAAAATGAATTATATGTTCTTATTTTAACTAAAATATGGTTTTTAATTTATTGTGTGATATTGCTTTCATTTTATGGATTATTATTAGTCTACCTTGAGGGGGAGGGTAAAAGGAAAGCAAATGAGGACACAGTTGCAGATCTCCTATATTTCACTTTTAGCATCCATTATTCTCACTTACATTAGGAAACGTACTCTACACAGATGAGTCTTCCTTAAAGCTCTAAGAACATAAAATAAATTACTACGCAACACGTTATACCTGTAACATATTATATTGATGTATTCAACTCAAAATTAGGCTACTTTTTTAACGATTAGCAATATGATAGTAATTTCAGTTTTTTTATGTATTTGATATATTTATATAAGCAAAATAATAAATAAAAAATTGTATATATTTATAATATAGACAAAATAAAATGATTAAAAATATGTCTTTCTGATTGCATGTTTTTCGTTTACTTATGGCAATATAAAAATACTTGGCGCAACTAGTAAGATAAAAATATACATTCAAGTTTTATTCTTTAACAGGCTATTATTTTATTATAAGGAATTAACACGTGACGAAATAAGTTGTCCGGTGCAGACTGGTTAAAGCGTCTGGCAATAAAGAGATATGCAATACCTATTTCTTGACGCGTAGTTAATAAAATAATAATACACTATGCAACGCGAAAGTTTAAGAGTTAATTCCACAGGCTAATTTGTTTTTTGTTATTCTACCATAATTGGGAATTTATTTTAATAAATATAACGTCTTTCACAATCATTCGGTCTCACATGAGGTCTTGAAAATGTTTTTCTATATGATTATCTGTCTCTGCTTTTGCTATTAGTTTGTGATTGTCACAGTTATAGCTTTTAATTTTATGAAATATCAAATATATGTTTTGTGATGCCGTGAAATCTTGTCTTTAATACCATATTTCCAAACGAAATATAGAGACTGGTAAGTCAATAAAGTTAATATATATTTTATATATCGTATTGTATTAATATTTTATTGACTAACCAGTTTATGCACTTGTATAAACTGTCTTATATATAAACACTTGGTGTGTACTTAGTTTTATAATGACAGCTATAAGTAAACAACTGTCAATTGTCAAATGTATATGACATTACTCTAAAATACGAATTGAAAGTAAAAACTTGCCTATCTACAAGGTGTTTTTAGTTTTGTATAAGTTAATAGTTAATGTTTCTCAGTTTTGTTGACTATTGTGAGATTTAAAAATATCAAGTGTATTTATTTCTTTATTAGTGTTATGTGTACACGAATTACTAACAATGGATAGCAAGTTTCTCATCGACAACATAGGGTAAATATTCAAGTTAAAGCCTTCGCATTATTATAATTCGCAACGTAGCCATATGCATGACCTCTTTTTGTATTTTCTATTTATATTAATATATATTTGTAATATTTGTATGTTGTTTTATATTACGTACATTGAAATCAAATTTCGTAAGTTACAATAAAATATTTAATTTTATTTAAAACTCCTAATCAGATCATTGCAAATTAGAAAGTTTTGGTAAACTAAGTAATAACAGTAGTTAAGTGATTGTTATATTTAAGTCTAGTATTACGATATCAATAATATATTTTTTTAAAAATTATTTTCTGCTTAAGTAACGGTGGGCAAAGAAACTGGTCAATTCGCAATTATAAAAAAAACAGGTTTTAAAATCATGCCATATAGGTTGTCAAATGCTTCTCACTTTCTGTGGTTAATTTTAATGACATGACTTGGTGTTTCATTTAAAATGTATATATATACTATATATTATTTCCTTTTATTTGTAATAATTTATAATTATTATTAGTCAAAAAACAGATTTCACCCAAATATTAGTGCAGTCACAACCTAATTCCAAAGGCCTACCCTAATTTTGTTCCTGAATATTCAGATAAAAGATCTTTGTAAGACATTTTAGTTTATACATAACAATAATAAAATTATTATTTTCATTAAATTGTAGAAAAAACGTTTTAGTATGCACTTTGTTTTAAATATATAAAAATATGTACTTTCCAATATTTTCTACATTATTGTTAATCAAAAGTAAGTCACAAAATAAAGAAAAACTGCAAAAATAATTAGGTATTATAATTAGCATATTTTAAATGAAAGTAATGGGTCTAGGTGGAGACACAAGTTAAATGTTAATTATCATTTTTGTTTTCCATTATTTTGCATGATTTTTGCCAGTGGCAGTTACGGAATGTTTGAAATAATTACGGTTGCCAATATGTCTATGAGTATACTTGACGTGTTAATACAGTATCAATCTATCTAGAATATTCGTACATTTAATGTTAGAAAGTCAATCAAATACGTAGAAAGAGAAAGAAAATGACTGAATTGTAACTATATCTAGATTTAAAAATTTTTGTTACACATCGTTTTTATCTTTAGTATAAGATAAAAATGTCTTAAAGTATATGTACATATGAAAGTATATTAAAAACTTGTTACTACATCAATTACGAATTTCAGACAGGAAATTTCAAATTTTAGTACCAATTACAACTTTAATTGTTGCCCTTTTGATTATAAAAGTAAATTAAAAGTTTATTTCTTTCAAATGTTAAATTATCGGACCCTGATAATGTTAAAACATATCCGCTGCGCCGGCGCAAAGTTCAAAACTCTATCTAGACGTCACGCACGCCCCACCACTCGCAGTTTGGTAATCAGTCAACACTCATCAGTGTGTGCGCGGGAGTGTGTCAGAGCGCGCGTTTTACTTTTCATTTCCTCTTCACCTCCTTTGTGACGTAGGACATGAGAGTTTGATTTCGAGTTAAATATCGTAAACAGCTCCATTGTGTAAAATGAAAGTGGATAAAGAGTCGTGCCTCGTTCTGGAGGAAGCTAAACCTATGATACCTGACAGGAAGGGGAGTCTGAAGGTGACTATCACCCCGACACAACACAAGACCCTCACCCATCTACCAAAGCGACCCCCAGTGGATTTGGCGTTCACAGACCTCACCTACAAAGTCCAGGAAGGAAGAAAAAGCAGTACGTATATATATTAACATATTTTAATATAAATTACTTAAATCTTGATTGAATGATTTTTAACAAAAAATACAGGGTAGTTAAAAAAAAACAAAGTTTGTTTTGTTTAAAATCATATATTCTTTGTTCTTTGTTAGAATATGTATAATGTTATTATTAACTTAATTGTTTGACTTTGTTATGTTGACAATAGATTATGAAATAATTATAACGTTTTCTATTATTCTGTGACTATATTTTTCAGATATAGATTAAAGGACGTGTTATCAAATGTAATTAATAACGAAATGATTAAGAATTACAAATAATTGTGTCTAATAACTTAACTACTCAAAAGATTTAAGTTTTTATAACAAATTTACATACAAAGATAACGTAACAAGTGACGTCACGATTGAAGGATTTTTAGTTTCCTCATTGATATTTAAATATAAAAAAATTTATGAATATTTTAATTTTAATTTTTGTGTAAAAAAGCAGAAACTTGTTTAAGATTCAAAGTTAAAGGTTGAACATGCAAAAGGTTTTTGAACTGTCTAGTTTTGTTTTGAAATATAAAAAATAACTTACGTATAACCACTACAAACCAAATATCATTAAAAATATCTGTAAGATTTTCATTTGTTTTCTTTTATCGCATATTCAAACAACTTTAATTCTGTTTTGTCACTTTCTCACTAAAGATTTACGTCGTAGGTATGAAAGTGATAAAACAAAGAATATTTTATATTTTTATTAGTGCAAGTGCATATAGTTTGTTGCTCTTTAGAATGACGATGATAGCTTAGTGTGTCATATTTCGTTCTATACATATTTTTTTTTCTATAATTATAATAAAAAATTTAATTATCCCACTGTACTCACGTTTTTATTATCGGAATTTGCCCGACTAGTTTCGAATCCATTCGAGGCTGTTTTTCATGAGCTCAGCATGGCGGAATCGCGGCGTGTACTGCTGTGTAATACTTGCGTGAGCACAGTAAGATAATCATGGATCACGAAAATTTACATACAAAAAAATATAAAAAATTGTTTATGTTTAAAATATTGTCACTATTAAGCTTGCGTGATATCGAAAAAAAGAAATAATAGGTAATTTAGACAAAGATAGATGTACTAATTGTAAGCTATAGTTTTTAATGACAGACTTTACGATATTTATGCCAATTAATTTATAAGGAAATGGGATAATGGCTACCGTTTAAACGAAATCAAGAAAGAAGCAATCATATATCTAAATGATATTTTATATGATAAAATATATGTAAAGGATAAAAATATTCAGATACCTACATTTAATTCTACATAGACAAAACATTGTATGCACCTACTTTTAAAATAGAGGATGATAAAATCTAAATTGAAATAACATTTAAAAGGAAAGTTTAATAATAATGAAAAGCATATAAATACTTCCCAAAAGAAAGTTTTATAAAATTTCCAAAACAAATCCTAATAGATTTGGCACAGTCAATTGCAACGTCAGTTTCTATGAATCATGGAGTATATGGTTGCGCATTTGTCTAATTATGTCACTGGATTTCATAATGTGTATCTCTTTTCAATTATAGATATTATTATATATAATATTTTATATAATACTATTTAGAATTTTATCCATCTGTGCTCACTGAAATACTATCGGACTTTGCTTTGTCGAAACTATTCGGGGTTATCAGGAGCTCCACGGTGAAATCGCGGCGTGAACTAAGAAGTATTTATGTGTTTAATTGATATTAGTGTTATGGTTAATAGCATATTTATTTTCTATGCAAAACCATTTATAATTTGTTTGAATATATTATTTACTATTCGCATTAACTAATTAAAGCTTCAGATTTTTTGTCTCATTCTTATTAAATACAATACAGTACACGGTGCAGGAACTACTTTAGGCATTTAACTCAATGTCATGTGACTGCGAAAAATATTTATAAATCTTTAAAACTCATAATAAGTATTTAATTTTGTTTTTGTTATTTCTTTAAGAATTTATCATACATGTGTAACATAACATTTTACGAATTATTTTACGATTTTAAGGCGGATAGGTTTAGTGGTTAGTGGTTGTGGCCCAGTGAGCGAAAGGTCGTGGGTTCGATTCCCACACAGAACAATTGCGTGATCCACAAATTCCTGTTAAGAGTCTAAGTGTTATTCTTGTCCGTTTTATCTGTGTTTTTTAAAATCACAACACAGAGGTTATTTCTGTAATAATAGAGTTCTATTTATATAAAAAAAACAACAACAAATAAAAAAACACCTCATTTATTATTATCCTTAACTAACTTGGCGCGAAGAAAAAAAACTATTTATTGCAGGTGGGATGTCTCTAGGAACCGTTCTAGGACCACAATGTAATAGCGTGTTTATTTTTGGACGGGTTTATTTATGTCTAAAATAAAAAGATAAACTTTAAATGTGTCCTTGATGTCTTCTTCTCTTAATAGTTTTTATTTCAACAAATCACCTCTAAAGCATGTGAAAAAATATGAAAAAAATATTTTACTAAATACAATTTAAAAATAAGTCAAAGCCTTTTTTGATTTTATATAGCAAAAATTACACTTGTGGAACGGTATATTTTAATAAAAACCTGAAATAACAAAAACAATAACAAATCACAAGCTGTTTATATATTTTGATGAACCTAAAGGTTTTGTGTATAACAATAAAAAATATCCTATTATACATACCATTATTAAAAAAGTTTGTTTATATAGATTATATTTCGGATTATTAGGATATAATAACTATGATAATTTGAATATAAAAAAAATATTTCGGATTAAATTACTTATTTATTATATTAAATTTTATATTCTACTAACAACTTCGTTCTGATATAATTATGTGTAGTTCGATTTCCTTAATTAAAGCGAGTGGGATATACCCATGTCAAGAGTACTAATACTCTTGAGAGATTTACTCTGCAAAAACATCTCAGTATATGCTTTTAAAAATCGTAAATTTTTAACCACAATATTTTTATTGCAAACGTTTTAATGTCTTAGGTGCTGGCTTTAAAACTCAGATTTCTGATGTCTTTAAACAGTTTTTAATAATCGTCATTTGAAGAAACTTATTTAAAAATGAATGTTCTAGATCAATAAACATTCTAGGTGGAAAAGAAAGAGAAAGAGATAGAGAGCGAGAGAGTGAAAATTTTTATCCTATCTCTAACTAGATTATAATTTCGACGTGTCCAAAATTCAGGAACCTTCGTTCTTAATTAACATTATTTTAGCTCTGTTAAATATGATTATCTGTATGAGTAATATTAAATTACAGTGCAAAGTCCTAAATGTCGTAATAGGGTATTCATTAACAAAGTCATTTGATACTCGTAGGTATGAAGTAAAATTACATGCAGTTAATATTAACATTGGAAAATGATTTCTTTTGAACAAAATAAATTCCACTAAAGGGACTATTCTTAGCCCCTCTAATATATATTTAGCATGTTCCTGTGTATTTCGAAACTCATACATTGAGTACAAAAAGGGACATATTTCAATAAATCATCTTAGTTTTCATAAAATAAATTGAAACCGGTTTATACCTAGCAATTATTAAAGTATTTATATGCAATTTAACATTTCATTTAAAATTAATATCTTTTTCTCTCTTTATCCTGATGTAAATTTAATCCATCAAAAAGTACTATATTTCAGAAATATTAAGAACTGTTTAGAATTATTTTTTTTTAAGATAATGCTTTTAAAAACATGGTTCGGCTTGGTCTCCTTAAAATATGGTAAAATTTGTAATTGCTAACTCTAGCATTGTAATTGTATATTTATTTATTTCTTTATATAATTATTTAATTTCCACTTTGTTCCACCAGTCACTTGTGTACATCAAATAAAAGTGACAGAAGGGCCTATTTTGACACCATACTTATCGAAATAAGCTTTTCTGTTGAGACACTCCAACTTAAAGCTAAGGCTACGAGGGTTCCAAAATTGATGGGTTTGATGGGTTGTGGTGACTTTTTGTGTTGCTGGCTATTATTTTGTGGTTGTTCTTTGCAATTTTAATTGACTAAAATCTTTAAAAATTCTTATAGATTTTATTGCGATGATTGTAATTGGTTCAAAATTGCTTAATAATGGTAGGTTTTGTGAATCAGTGATTAAAATAAAGAAATACGAGGTGAAATTTTGTTGTGTCGTTTTTCTGAGATCAGAGCGCGTTTGAAATGATGTAACTTGACTTGGAATGTCTTCATAGAAGGGCTGATTTCGATAAGTATGGTATTAAATTAGACCCTCTTGACCCTCTAACGTACACAAGTGGTCACTTATTCAAAATGTAAAATATATAAATACTTAAATAAATAAACACAATAAATAAAAAAACTAAGCACCTACAAATAACAGTCAAATGACTTGAAAAACTCCATTTCATTGAAACATTCTTAAAATGCTAAGATAATTGGAACAGAAAATAATTTACATAAATCAGAAAACAATGTATAAGTACAAAACTTTAGCAAGTGACTTTTTTTAATTTAAAAAAATAAAACAGGAAACAAAACATATTTGTTACGAAAAAAGTCTCAAAGTCAAACTTTATTTGGACAATGAGATGTGTTTTTTTAAAAAACTACCTAAATACTTATAATTTGTGCCCATCAATGCCTTGGTTATTATGGCTGTCTTAGTCTTTTTTTATAAATAAAAATAAATGATAATCTATTTAATCTTAATTCTTTTTATACACTTAATACTTGTTATATTTTTTTTAGGAATTTTTTTCATAAATAAATGTTTTTTTGTTGTTTTGTTTGTTGATTAGTTTTCATATATTCCGTTGCCCCAATATGTGTTGTTTTAGTCGTAGATTTCTTTATCATCATTTTTTATGCTAACTTTAACACATATATGTTGTGTTCTTCACCAATCACATCGTAATGATTGATGCGGTTGTGATTTAACACGTTATAAGGAAATTGATTACCATCTACATTGACATCAGATACTTTTTAACAATGTTCAATAACTTACTACGGATGATATATATATAAAGATATATAGATTGCTCAGATTAATCAAATTTTAAACGAAACTAAAAGTCTCGCCTTAGTCTCGATTAATAAATATATATATATAAGGCGATGGTCACTTGAAAGACGATGAAAAACACCAAGAGGTCCCACATTCGAATTTTTCCCATGATATATGATATATGTTATATGCTGTATATAAAAAAATCAACCTATGATTGATTGATTCCAGATGGAAGAAACGTTAAAACATAATCTTTCTGACCTTGATGTTAACAACAAAATATGTCCCACTTACAAAAATATATTTATAACATAGTAACAAATAATTAATTTGTTACTGACCTTTATCGATAGTATCATTATCTTTGATAAAGAAGATTAATAAAACGTGTTTAAAGAATTATGTGTTTGTGATGTCGTTGCACTAAAAAGGTTGTTATACATTCATATTGAAATACAATATACCTAAGAAGATATTTCGCAGCAACGAAGCAAAGAAGTTTTATAGCTCTTAACATATTTTTAACTTATGCTGAGCTTAGATTGCGTACAGTCCATAAATTAATGTAGTCTTCAGCGATTCTTTTTGCCATTTGTTTTATGTATTGAGATGAATTCATAAGTATAAATGCTTAGAATAAATTTCAGAAACACATTATATGGAAATTAAATAAAACAGAAAAAGAAAAAGTGGTGGATCCCGTCAAGACCCCCTAAACCAAATTTTAACAATAAAAATTAGAATTCTAATGGTTCGCATATACTTTTGAGGCATCAAATGCTTATATAAAAATTTTACCCGCAACATATTCTCTGTTTTGTCACTTTTTCACAAACGATTTACATCAAAAGTGTGAGCTTTTAATGAGAAAGGGTTCTCATTAATATACTTATACCGTGTATAAGTAACGTTCCTAAAAGAAATATAAATAAAGTACCTGGTAAAAAATAGTCTTATAAGGAATTGTAAATACCTGAAAATATCTTTCATGTATTTTAATTTCTCCAGCTATACGTACTATATGATATTTTACGTAAGTTCTATTTAATTTTCTTATGTTGGTAATTCTGTAATCGTTTTATTTTTACAAGGTACAATATTACTGTTTTTTTTATATATAAAATAGGTTTTTAAACTTAAAGCAGAATTTGTCGCATAATGTCCTCGTTATTTAATTCCAATGACAAAACATATACAGGAAAAATATGAAATAAATATTCATTCAATTTTTTATTAATATATAATTATTCCTTATATAAAACAAGTAAAACAAGAGATTTAAAATCCAATCTCAGTTTTATTTTATTCAAACATGACACAGGATAAAAATAGTGATAATTATACATAATAATTTACTGTTAAAGGGCTGATATTAAAAACATAATGACATTTATACTACCTTTCTTGAACTGAAGTTGAATACATTTTCTTCCAGATGTCAAAACAATTCTCAAATCCGTATCGGGCAGACTTCGTTCCGGCGAATTGACGGCCATAATGGGTCCGTCCGGTGCCGGCAAATCTACATTACTCAACATTCTTACTGGATACAAGTAAGTTACAAAATGTTTGTAGATACCATAACTTAGTTTCGAAAATAAAAACGGTCCTGTAATGTTACCTTGAAGTACACCACATGCAATAGGTACACTAATATTTTCTAAGATTTTATGCAACTATTATATTATACATTTTAAACAACTCTTTAATGTTCTATTTTTCGAAAAGTTTGATACTTAAATTTCAATAGAAATTAATAACTAAATTAAGTATTATTTTAATTTTTTTTTATATATTGTACAAAAATTTTACGTATGGTTCAAGATAGCATGAGAATGATGTGAATTTGGTTATATCAGGCTATGCAATAATCTGATTCTTCCTGTAATAACGCACACACACATATATACATACACTTTTCCTAGATGAAAATTGACTAAATGTAGACGACTGTGTAGCAATGCGGTTCACAGAAACGATGGCCATGTTTATCTTTTCCATAGCGTGTGATTTGTATGCTATACTCCCAAGTAACTAAAAATTTTAAAACTATTATATAGGTCAAAACTGGAAACTACAGTCACTTAACCAATTTACACCATGAAACCTTTTCACCTAAAATATATACACAAACAAAAAAGATAACAAATGATAATAAATATAATTTATTAAAAGCGAAGTGAATGATCAAGAACAAAATATTGGTCGCCACTGTCTTTTGTTTTTCTAGCGATATGACATACACGTCGCAATGATACACCAATGTAATGTATGTAATGCAAGGCTTTGATTTCCATTTTATTTGTTTTTAATCTATAAGATTTATAATTATCATGTTTGTGGAAATATATTTTACTGTTTTTTATGTGTAACATCTTGATTTCCGGTTTCCTGTAATCTGTGGGAGTGTGGAAGTTTTTTCGTAGAAAGGATTCCTAAAAAAAAAGTTGGAAAAGTTTACACTATTTTAACTGACAAATTGACTAAATACTTTGTAGTTATAAGTTTATATACTTTAGTCATTTCTATTATCTTAACTTTTTTCTATATTAAACAAAAACTGTGTATAAAAAATGACTTAACTCCTTGTGTTAGATGTAATTTTATGCTACAATTCATTTTATCTAATTCCTGAGTCATTGTTTCATCAGTGATTGTTGTGTGTTAACATCAGAGTCTCCCATTGTTTAGAGCTTGCTATATTTATTACTGTTCAAAGAGCTCCCGTACCCTGAAATGTTTTCACGGCGTCTATGAAAGTACAATATCTAGTAAAGTATTATCTGATTGTTTATAATATAAAACTCGTAATTAAGGAAAATTTTTAAATAATTAAAATGTTAATTAATTCTCGCCTCATCCACTAATTCTAGAAAACCTTTCAGTAAGTATACTTGTAGTAGTTTAGTATATATACTACTTAAATCTTAGTTACTACTAAATATATATGTGTGTGTGTGTTAAGCAATATTTTCTGATGTTGGACGATTGACCAACTTAGTGATAATGCAAAAAACATAACCACAGTTGCTAAAATGTGACTGGTTATGTAACAGAATTTAAAATATCATATTTATATATACACAATCTTAACTCTAACAGGTTTTTAAGTAAACATTTAAACCCCAAATAATATGTAACTGTCATTTCATGTTTTATCTGGTAAAAATACGATTTTTGTGATTTTATACAAGAGGATAATTACTATGTGAAATAATTACAAAACTATAAATATATATACATATATATTTATACACATATATATATATATATATATATTTTTACACTTATATATTGCTTAAATTCCCGGTGGCTCGTTTCCTTAACAAGGTGTTGTGAAACTAACATGAGTTGTAATATCAGTAAATAGACACTACCACAGCTTAGACTAAGTTTCTACGTTTAATTTTGTCCAACAAATTTTTGTATTTAGACTTTTGTGATCGATAATTACTCTATACTAATATTCTACTGAAGAGTTTGTTTGTTAGTTTGGTTGAATACTTTAATCTTCAAAATTTACTGGATGTATTTGAACTATTTCTGATTATAATAGACAGGTTCATGAGTAAGGCTATCGTTCATTACGCTATATTTTAATAATAAATAAAATCTTTGTTCGCGGGTGGAACCGCGAGTAATAGCTAGTTAGATATAATTATCAGGGCTATCAAACCCATTCGGAGTCCTTATTCATAATCACAGAACATGACGATATTATTATCTTTCTATCTTCTTTTATCTATCCATCTTCTCTTTCTGTCAAAGTACTTGAAATTGAAACCATTAAAAATACTTATTAAAAAATTCAATTCACAAAATGATGTACTCGTTAAAAATGTTGGTAAATTCAAAGTTAATGAAGATGTAAACCGGATCCTTCGTTATCTAAGTCTCCAGCAAGTGGGTCAGGCGGTCAATTGGAGAACCAACGCCCTCTAATAGTCGTAAGAGTTTGTTTACAATAACAAGTCAATTTTTCTTTAACACATACATATATAACACATGTTTTTTTATTTATTAAATAAAATATTTTCTGATCTAGAGCTATATGGGGTGCGGAGGGACTCATGTGTGGGGGTTTAACAAATAGAAACCAAAAATAAAACTCTTAGGTTAGACGGGAACTTTGGGTCACAACAGCACTGTCCCTGGAATCGAACCCATGAACAATGGCTCAGCAAATACAGCCATTAACTACAAGATTTACCAACAAATTATGGAGCAAACAAACAACTTTTCCATGTTGAATCGAATCCACTCCCTTGGGATCAGAAGTTATGGTCCCCAACCACTAGACCATACCTAACGTATGATTCATTGAAATTCACATCATATCAGTTCATCATCACAAACATTGAATATTATGCAGGAAGGCTCGTATTTTGCTATTGTTTGCGTTTGATACAAGTATAAACAAATGTTATACTGGATATCCTTTGTTGGAAAACATATCTGGATTTATCAAGATTTGAAACAGAAAATAAATTGTTTTTTAAGCCCCAAGAGAGTTTTATAAGTTAAACGTTGATGCCTGTGTCTGTGTTTTTGAGCATATACGCTAGTGTGCATATCACTGCGTGTGTCGGGGTATGTGTGTATGTATGTGTGTGTCTGTCAGTCTGTCTGTCTATTGGATCGTAGGGTTCAAATGGATAAACCGATGTTGATGTGTTTGTTTTTCATTCGTAAGCCAGTATTGTTGCGTTGGTTCTTAGCTGTTCGATAAAAATTCGTCAAGCAGTTTGAAAAGTATCATCCCTTTTTCAAAATAAAGTAGGGCATTTTTGCGTAGGGTGTTTTTTAATTTAATTTTACTTGTAGTTTCATTGACTATTGACATACATATCATGTGATTATAGTTATATTAATATTCACAGGACAAACACTCTTCCAATCTTTATTCCTATAAAGACAACGTGATTTAGAATGATTAAAGCAAATTTTAAATTATATTATATTAGTAAAGGTATGTTAGCAATGTATAGTTTTTTTTTTCTTGTTTCAATTCATAGTCTTCTCAAATCTTCCTAGTAACTTAATATCAATATTTTCTTAATTTTATACACAAAGGTAAAAAAAAACAATAAATATATGAATATAAACTTGTATTATTTATTCATTTTTTATTTATTTATTTATTTATTTATTTATTTCTTTATTTTTATATTTTCCACTTACAATCTATACAAATGATCACTTGTGTACGTCAAATTGAAGTGCCAGGAGGGCCTATTTCGATGCCTTACATATCGAAATAAGCCCTTCTGTAGAGTCACTGTAATATTTATAAGCCATGGTGGGAATAATTTGTATTACTTTGAACTTATAATGACTATAAATACTTATATTTCGCTCTATATAAAATAGCCTTATCTTATATACGCAAACTTTTATAAGAAATGTTACAATGAATAATATAATTGACATACATTTTATATACAAAAATGTATTATAACTAATAATATAAATCTAAAAGTAACAAATATCTAGTTTGTTCTTGTCCTTTATAACAGACTGTATTTTTTCTAGCGATGTCTAGTGCTTAGTATCATAATACAGTCAGTGTAGTGATGCGACTCGAGCCCTGTTTTTACTCGAGTGGCTCGAGTCAGTTTGTCAAATTCGTACCCGAGCGAAAAAAAAAACTCGCTAAATAGAGTAGCTATGTTACCGAGTTACTGAATCAACTCGGCACTTCGAGTTGATTTTGTCGCTTAGGTATTTGATTGTAGGTAACTATAAATATACAAGTAATTGCCATATGCAACTCAAGTGACATTTTTTATTCAAGTGACTCGAAAACACAAATATGATTCGAGTGAGGCAGAAAAATTGCTCGAGTGCCTCGATTCACAAAATCTTATTCGAGTCCTATCACTGAGTCGGTGGTCGTATATTTATCTTTTCATTTTTTTTTTGTATGGAAACTTTCATTTTTACACAACTCCTCCCAGTGGATGTGGAAGCTGATTATGTGGGACTCCCGACAACATAGAGGATGTTGCCATTTTTTAGGTTACCCACTAAACATACTGCTGTCGGTTTCATAGTGGGATATCCCGGGATTACTTTCCAACCTCGACATACATTACCCCCACTTAGCGAATCCGGAACTACGCGAATTATCATTTAATTCGTTTATTTTTTTAAATTATAATTGAGCTATATATTTTTTGTTTGACTTATAATTCCAATAAGTAGATAACGATGACCTTTTAGAACTGTTGGAGTCCCACAATCAGGAGTTAATGATTGATGACCTCATAGAAATGCATGCCCATTGAAGACCAGTTTAGATCCAGTTCAATCTTCTGATTCAATCTTCCATCGTCTGATTGAAGGAGGGTTACAAATTTGAGTAACGGACTCAGGTGAATTGAAAAGTCAAATGTTAAATAATCGAAGAGAACATTTTCTCTACAAAACGAGGAATAAAAAAAATGAGAATCTTAAAGTAGTGTAGAGTAAAATAATGAATATAATAAATATTTTATCGTCAGAATTGATAAATACTTTGGCTTCCGGAACCAATTTAAAAATAATTTATGTTTTTATATGGATATTTTACCTCTACTTACGCAGTTATCGATCGGGTTAGTTCGGGGTTCGTCGGCTAAGTTCCGAATACTATATATATATATTTAAATGCGAAAACTTTTGCATTTTGTGGTCGGAAAGACTCAAAACGAATAAAACAAAGAAATAATTACAAATGATGACACAATTAGGAGTTTCAAAATAAAATGATGACAGATACATATCGTTATCAGTACTTGATTGTAGTCGCACACATGTACACATATACCAATACGCACGCACTAACATGGTATTTGCAATGATACTTGCATGTACCTTGAACATATCCTCGATTGCCGACCTCTACTCAGATCTGATGGCTTCATTTCAACTTGTAACTTGCAATTTCTACCCCAAAATGTCAAAGTACAGGAAAACCGTTCTGAGGTCATCTACATATATATAACCGGTTTTGAAGGTTTCGCTAAAATTATAGTAATTTTTTTAGTACATGTTTATGTATATTACTTGTATTATTATTTTATTTATTATATATCTTTTGTAATTAAAATATAAGGCCAATGACAACATTGACATCGTATCTCTTGCTGTTGGTTCACATCTCCAATCGCTCAGTATTTTTTCAATAATATATTTTAAATAGCATATATATCTATTATCTTATCTATTCTAATATGATAAATGTAATATTTGTTTAATGACTAATCTTTAAAACTACCAGATGTATTGAAATTGTTGTCTGATTATAATAGTCAAGTTTATAATATATCTATTTGACATTATATAGTAAATTAAATGTCTATCCGCGTGTATATCTGCGGCTAACAGCTAGTCTGAGATAAACATAGTAACATTCTGTGTACGAATTGCATTACTTTACAGTTCTCTATCTATTATTACTATCAAATTATGTAGGATTAATTTTATACCTTTTTTAACATGATAGAATAAGCCCTACTCGAGAGCAAATTAGTTTTATTATAAATCATTTTTCCTTTTTACCAAAATTACTCAATTTGATTGCAACGCCAAAAAATTGGTGATATCATTTTTTATTTTATAATTCAGGATTTAAAAAATAAAGTAATCTAAGAAAGAATAGGATAATAATTAATACTTGTTAATAAACTCAATAATTTTTAGAATAAAACTCTTAATGAAACCGCTTATAATTATTGTAAATAAGATGTCAAATAGAAGTAATGATTAAATATTGTCGAATGTTAGAACATCGGGCATGGAGGGAAGTATCACTGTGAATGGGATGGAGCGCAACTTATCCAGCTTCCGGAAGCTGTCGTGCTATATCATGCAGGACAACCAGCTGCACGGCAACCTCACCGTCGAGGAAGCCATGTCTGTGGCAACTGCTCTCAAGCTGCCCAGCGCCACCGCCCGAGCTGATAAGGAAGAAGTGGTAAGTAAAACATTTATCAAGTTTCTTAATTGGTATTACGGATAAGAATTTTATGTAATACCGTAACATAATTAAAACTAAATTAATAAAAATAAGAATCATTATAATACAATTCAATTATAATATATTTAGACTTGGTATATTGATGTATATATGTTTTTAGATCCAGGAAATTCTGGAAACTCTAAGCTTATCAGAACACCACAAAACAATGACATCCAATCTCTCTGGAGGACAAAAGAAAAGATTGTCCATAGCGTTGGAGTTGGTCAACAATCCACCAATCATGTTTTTCGATGAGCCAACATCTGGGTTGGATAGTTCTTCATGTTTCCAATGTATATCGCTATTAAAGAATTTGGCGAAAGGGGGACGGACTATCATCTGTACTATTCACCAACCTTCAGCCAGGTTGTTCGAAATGTTTGATCATTTGTATACATTGGCGGATGGTCAGTGTGTATATCAAGGCAGTACAGGAAGATTAGGTGAGCTGTGAACTCTAATTGCTTACGTAAGAAATTAATTGATCAGGTCATTACTAAGTAGGCAAATGTATGGTATTACCAACGAGAAGTAAAACAAAAAATAAGGAAGAAAAATTTGAATGTATTGAATAATTGACCATACTAGGGTCCTTATTCGCTTTGACCAGATGGAAAAGTTACGCGTTACGAAAAATTTGTGAAACTTTTGTTAATAATCGTATTTTTTATGTAATTTTTTTTACATATTGTAATAAGTTATGTGGTATTAAAAACTGTTTATAAACCACTTACTATATGTCATACAGAATACGGTTGTTCAATTACACGCTATTGTGAGTTTATGAATCGCTTTTAATTGTACAGTGCGTTGTGACGTCACACGTTACTTGCAAGGAATCTCATATTTAAAAGTTGTTTTTTTATTTCTTAATATTATACTTATGAAACGATATACTCTCGTTACATAGTACCACAGAGTAGCTTCATAGAAACTATGGAAACTCTTAAAATATTCATTTTACTAAAACAATAACCAAGGACGTACAGATTCGTACCTTAATTATAAAATATATTAAGTGGTAATTAATTATTTATGTGAGTAATTTTATGATGTGAGAAGTTTTATATTTGTTTAAGCTTTAGTTACCTGTAACTGCTTCAGGTAATTGATTTTTGTTGATATTAATAGCTTATTTTTTTTATAATATTCTATATTTACAATACTATTCATTTATTTAATTTTTGAGATATTTTTTCAAGAATAATTGTTATATTTCAGTCCACTTTCTTAAAACTATAACTAAATATATTTCAAATTTTCTCAGGATTCACACTATATATTGGTGGCAACAGAATTAAAATATGTTTAGTAATTATCGAGATAGCGTTGATAGAGACAGACAGATATATATAGAAGTATTTTTAATTCATCATAAATTTTAACATAACATAAGTATATTTAAATTATTTAAGAAGATGAATGCTTTTAAAATATAACATGATAAGATTTTAATAACTGAAATATTCTTACATATAATTTTAAACCGTAACGAGTTACAGTAAGGTTGTGTTTTAATTGAAGTTTTTTTTCATATATTTATTTTTTAATTAGCTCAGATAATATAAGAACATGTACCAATACAGCTTCCGGAGTTATATAGCTTTAGTTATATTGAAAATTGAGCTTTAAGTCGTTCTAATAAGAGTGTATTTTCAGTGGAGTGGCTCGGAAGCCTCAGTCTCCAGTGTCCTTCATACCACAACCCAGCTTCTTTCATTATTGAAGTGTCTTGTGGGGAGTATGGAGACAATACTGGCAAGCTGGTCCGGGCCATAGACAACGGGAAGAATGATATCAGGTATGATATTAGTTTATGGTATTCTTTTTTTTTGGTAGAAAATATTTGGATATTTTTCATAAAATTAAATCTGTGTTTTCCATTGTTACTATTCAATTATTGTTGATATATGTACATTAATTAACCCGAGTTACCTCTATGACATCAGCTTCACACACACACACACACACACACACACACACACATACATACAAACACACAGTCATATACACTTAAACTTTTTTGATGTTTACTCATGCATACATACATACACGACACAGTCATACACACAATTTAATTTTTATTATATTTATACTCGCACACACACAAACACTTACAAACACTTGAAATTTCTTACACATACACACAGACACACATACACATAAATACACACACTACACTGTTGAAATTGTTTGATGTTTATACACACACAAACACATACACATTTGGCTTCTTTTGTTTATACATACACAGAGTTCACTTTTTTTTTTGTTTATACACACAGAGACTCAGTGGAACGTTTTTTCATGTTTAAACAACGGGTAAAATTTTGGTAACGGTGTGGTTGTAGCTATTTTTTATATTATTCAAATAATTATGCTTCTATTTCATGGATAGGATTGAATAAAGTATACATCTAACAAATATAACAGTACACTATACATTAAATTTATTACTAAATGTATTAATTAGAAGGTCTGTACTGATAGTGCTTATCAGATTATGAGATGGAATCTCTGCCCTCAATATTTAAAAAGATATTTTGAAGGTTGAAAAATACCTGTACTGTTATCAATGGATTATTACTATCTATAATTATTGATATCAATATAAAACCTTTTCTTAAATAATTGTAAATAAAATAACTAATATAGTTTTTTAATATAAAAATAATTTTTAACCGCCGTAAAAAAAAAGTGATTCTCAATTTGAAAGTATTTAAATTTTTTTTCTTAGAACTTTCGAATGGGTGAGTTGAGTTGGGTGGGATGAGTTTTTATTTGAAAGCTAGTGCTTCTAATGTCCCATTTTAGTTAGTATGCTGAATATCTGTTCATAAGTTTTTGAGATAGAGAATGAACCTCTTAAAAAAATACAGCAGATATCTCATGATTGTAAAAAACAACCTTTCAATATATAGTTTGTACCATTTCATAAACACATCACGCCTACATAAAGAAACCACAAAAAATGAAAAACTGTCTTTAAAAATAATAAAATAATTTTATTAGGAACTGTTTAGGAGGTACATTGTCTCTAGTAGAGTTTTCCTTATCAAATTATTTTATTATTTTTGAAGATTTCACATTATGTAATTTTTTTTTATTGTATGAGCATCATATAGGAATACTACAATGATTTCCAGGACTGGAATGCCTCTTCCAAAGCCGGCGGAATACAATAACAAGAATGACATGGAACTCTCTCTGAAGAACAGCTCCTGGGACAAGAATGATGCGTCACAGGTGAGGGAGAAGGACGTTAACGGACACAGCAACATACACAACGGACTCATACAGTACTCACAGGACTTCGCCAAAGGGAAAGGTTAGTTAATTGATTAATTGACTGATTGATCGATTAAGATTGATGAAATGTTGTGATTGAGGTTTGGTTGCATATTATTATAGTATACTGGTTAAAGGATCTACATTTTTTTTTATTTTGAAATCACAATTAGTACACATGCTGATTAATACGAACGACAAACCACTACATTTAAAATGATTGCTAGCGCCATCTATTGATGACTTGCCCAACACAAAATATAAATTTGTAACCACTTTTTCACCCTTATAGAAATGCAATTTTCAAAATCTAATTAATGCATTATTATTTTTTACTAACCGCAAATTTGAATTTCTTGTGTCCAACATTAAAAATGAGGAAGTTCAATACAAACTTGCAACTCTTGTCACTTCTTTATGAATGGAATTTCTAAAAATCATTTCTTAGCGGACGTCTCCTAGTGGCAATTTACCTTCCTGCCAAATTTGATTTTTATTGGCTCAGTAGTTTTCGAGGTTTTCGTGATGGCAGAGTTAGTGTTTTTCTTTTATATATATGTATATATAAATGAAAAAAATAAGTATATGTATTTTACATATATTTCAATTAAAGTAGACCTTAAACTTGTCTGTTTATTGCATTTTAAATATATATATATATGTATAAAATTTTATTTTGGATCTTGCGGCCATGGACTTAAGGGTTACTTGTTATTGATAAAAAGGGGCAAAGGTCTCTGATAAGTTTCCTGTTTGCGTGAGTTAGATATAAACGAATGCCAATAACTGACAATTCTATGAATATAATTATTAAATCTCAGTAAATTATAACTATTATCTAGGTACTTAGTATAGGCGAGAGGTGTTACCGCTTTGAACTCTAATATGTTTATATATATAATATGTATTTGAAATTAAAAATAAATATACTTTTAAAAATATATGTTTTTATAAGAAAAACTCACTCTCTCATCACAAAATCTCAAAAACTACTGAGCCAATAAAGAAATTTGACAGGAAGGTCCATTGGAAATAGGAGACGTCTACTAAGAAATGATATATGTATATATTGTATATATATTGTATTATATAATACTTACTTTCTTGTATATTCTTTTTTTATTTTGCTTGTTATGTGATATTTTTGATTGCTTTATGATGGTCATGTGTAAGTGCTTTTATGTGTTTTTGTCAAGTTAAAAGAAATGGAAAAAATAATTAGAAAATATTAACATATTCTGATTAAACCTTGATCTTTAACTACGGAAAAAAACACAATAAACTCCGACATTTTGAAATGTTAAATAATGTCACAATTAAATTCAATAATTGGTCTAAAAACCTCATGTGATCCGGTACTTCCGGTTGCGCTCGAGGTTGAAATAAATATGCGAATTCAATTTTGCTCACAAAAAATTAATTATAGTAATTTTTCATGTATAATTACAAAGTATAGCAAGGATTTTCTGTTATTGTTAGTATATTACTGACTCGCGGTTTTACTCGCGTACAGATTTTATTTATTATTAAAATAACGAAACAGTTGCGTAATGGTAGATGGCCTTCATGAAGCTGCCTATCATAATCAGAAATTTTCAAATACATTTCTCACTTTAAAAGCGTTTACACAATCATTTTTACATTACACTAGCTCTTACTCGTGGGTTCACTCGAGAAAGAAGGATTTTATTTTATATGAGTATAACTAAGAGTAATAACATAATGCGTCCTTCATGAACCTGTCTATCATAATCAGAATTAATTTTTCAAATCCAGCCCGTGGTTTAGTAGATTAAACTGTTTAAACAAACTTTTTTATAATATTAATATAGATAGAATATATAGATAGATAGATGGAATAGATGGATCAATATATAGAATAGTTGTATTCACTATATGTATTTATTGTATTTATAATAATAACAGTGAATAACAAAAAAATTGTCATTGTACAAACAAAACACAGTTTTTTCACATCATGGATAATTATCAGGTAGTTTTCGTAATGTATGTCTGTATTTAAAGTTTCCTGATCCATGATTATTATTATATATAATTATTCTTCTGTACATTCGTATATACTATCGGAATTTAATCGACTAGTTTCGATACTATTCAAGGTTCTCAATTAGTACCTCAATATTATATGGAGCCGTAAGAATATTTTTAAATTGTAAAGGGCTGGCAATATAGTTTTTGTCTGTTTCGTTAAAAGATTTTCTTGTTATTTTTCTTTTTTACTATTCTTATATATGTTCTTTATAAGACTTGTGTTATAACTTAAGAGGCGGAATTCGTTCTCATTTAAATGAATTTATAAAGGTATTAATTTCTTACTGATATCAAATATGAATTTTCGAATTGCAAAATACTTTGTATATAGTAATAGCATAGGCAAAGTAATTTCCTATTATGGGTTTGAAAAAAACACAACCATAGCCAGTTTTAAAAACCCTTTAGCGCCATCTAGTTTTGAACATCGAAACAAATTTATAGGACGCATTTTTTTGTATAATTCTGTAATTCTTTTAATCAAATATTCAAACAATTTTGCAATGTGTTCTTATATATATATATAACTAAAATTAAAACACGTTTATATAAAATTAAACAAAAGAAAGATTAGATATAAAAATATAAGTTTGAAAAAAAAAAACTCTGCAACTGTATTGTGCCCCTAAAAGGCAATATCACTCAGCTGTTTTATTGAGTTTGGAGAAACAAAACACTGATTTTCAGTGATGTCCTATAAATATAAATAAAAATATTTACTTTTTAAAAATCATATAAGTTCCTAAAAAATTTCGGATCAGTATATATTTGTAAACTGTAGATGTGAGAAGTAGGAGCGAGAGATATAACAGCAAAATCTCTTTATAACCTACGTACAGATCTAGACCTATTTAGAACTATTTTAAGTTCATTTCTAGAACGTACTTCATGGACGGCAAAATATTAGGTTCGTTTCAAATTTGGCTAGGTAGGTAGAGGAGGGCATACAAAGGGCATGCGAGTTTAAGATACTGTTAATATCCTCTACCTGCAACACGATGGTTTCACCGCTACGGTAGGTCCATATAATGATGTTAAACTTCGTCGTAAAGTTGGGTTAGGTTCATTACAGATTGTTGCAGGTTAAGCTAGATTCAACAATTCTACCACCAACCTTTTAATCTGATATCTCAAATCTACTTCTTTCTGTGATATAGTCCAAGAGCCCGTGTCCGCCGACGACTCAGTGTGTGTGCGCGTGGAGGAGGCGCTGCTGGGCGGAGACACCTCCCCGCGGCGGTACGCCACCTCAGAGCTCACGCAGTTCTGGGTTGTGCTGCGGAGGACCCTGCTGTTCAGCCGAAGGGACTGGGTGAGTACGAACCATCCTCGAGTACATACTGTACCACCTCAGAGCTCACGCAGTTCTGGGTGAGTGATTACAATTATAAATATTCATACGTATGAAGTTCATGAGAAAAAGAGGTGTCAGTCTGTGTAATGTAAAATGTCTTATTATATATTTTTTGTTTAATAACAATGGACAGATCATCAATCTAATAAAAACTCGTTATGTATATTTTATTATTAATTCTTAATAAATTGTTTTCAAAACTAGTTTTTGTGGTAATTCTTGTCTGTGACGTGAACGAGTTATAAAAAATAAACATACCAGGCTGGAAATTAATATAAATAAAAAATACAATTAATTAATGTTAATATATGTTTTTTTTTTGTTTCCATGTGAAATATATTAAAATAAACTTCCGTAGTAATAGACCTTGGTATATTGAACCAATAAATATTTAATATGTGCTAATATATAGCTAAGGATTTTAGTACTTAAGACAAGGCTATAAGGTGTAAAAGCCTTTGCCTGTACTGAAGGACTAAAAACTTAAAAAAAAAAGCTAAAGATTTTGTCATTTACCTCAGAAGGTACCAGTAAAAAATGGCGCGTGTATAATTTTTATTTCCACTTTATATTTAGTTTAATATTTTGGCAATTTGAAGTATTTTGTTTAAAAACCCAAAAAACAAAAACAAAAATAAAATAATAAATGATTTATATTTAATGTTATGATGAACAAAAACTTTCCTTGTCTTTTTGAAATACTCGAACATATTGAATAATGCTCTAATTGGTTATTGGTTGATGGGCCTGTCTATTGCGCAAAGGACGTGGGTACGATGCCCATATTGAACAGGTATTTGTTATTTATTTGTGTCCATTATGTCTAGTAGTAAAACTTTAGATATTATTTAATTAAAAAATTTAATAGAAATTTAATATTTTATAAAAAGAACGTGTTATAATATCCAGTTTATAAACCTGTCTCTCAATTATAGAGTAAAATGAATGACTTTTTAATAAACAATAATTATTCGTCGCCAGGGATTGTTTTTTTCAAGGTCAAGACTGATTCTTTGAAACATGACGTATATGAAACTAGTGATGCGATTCGAATAAGATTTTGTGACTTCAGTTATTCGAGCAATTTTACTACCTCACTCGAATCATATTCGAGTTTTCGAGTCACTCGAATAAAAAATGTCAGTCGAGTTGCATACTTACATTCATATACCTAAGCGACAAAATCAACGAAGTGCCGAGTTGATTCAGTAACTCGGTAACATAGCTACTCGAGCATTTTTCTTGTTCACTCGAGCACTAAAGTACGAGTTTGACAAAGTGGCTCGAGTCACTCGAGCAAAAACAAGACTCGAGTCGCATCACTATATGAAACAAGTGTTTGCGTTAATATATTTATACGTTAATAGTATTTTTATGACTTTTTCTTTAATCTACAAACAATTTCTGAGTTATGCTTATTTTTTATTCTCATATGTTAGTGTAGGCATTTTAGATTTGCATTTTGTTAATTTATTTGTTATGGGTATTGTTATAAATTATTTATTTTGTTTTGTGCAAAGTTTGAATTGACTAATTTTAAAAAAGGTAGATTCTGTGTTTTATCCGTATGTAAGTATTTTTTTATGTCAGCGATATTTCTAAAACCAATAAACCGATTGTGATGGTTTTTTTCGCCGATTCAAGCAACTAAAAGATTTTTCTTTATAATAGAGATATTCAGTTAACACTCCTACAAATTAAGTTATTGATGTTAATACGAGATAAAGTACTAACATTCGGTCACTTTACTCCAAAGACAAAAAAAATGCTCACTTAAAAATTTAGGTCACGCGGTCCAACTATTCATTATCAAGCCAAATTTGATGAAAGCTATTCATTTGGTCTCACCAAAAAAAGAAAATGTATTATTTTAGTAAAATTTACAAATTTAATATCTGGATTAACAAACTAATGTATCCCCCCAGACTCTGATGTACCTCCGTCTTTTCGCGCACATCCTGGTGGGTTTCCTGATAGGTGCGCTGTACTACGATATAGGAGATGACGGCTCCAAGGTGCTCTCAAACCTTGGGTTCCTGTTCTTCAACATGCTGTTCCTTATGTACACCTCCATGACTATCACTATACTTAGCTGTAAGTAACTTTTATAAATTTTACGAGATATCCTCAAAAAAATATTAAAATCTTCACTTACGTAAAACAAATTAAGATACTTCATTAATATTATGTTTTTTTTTCGTTCTAGTTCCGCTGGAGATGCCGGTGCTGGTAAAGGAACACTTCAACAGGTGGTATTCGCTAAGATCCTACTACCTCGCCATCACTGTCTCTGATATTCCATTCCAGGTGAATATACAGGATATTAAATTTGTATGTTGGTATGTCTGTTCCATGATTTGATGTGACGATTGCTTCCAGGCTATCTTCTGCATCATCTACGTGGTTATAGTGTACCTGTTGACGTCTCAACCGCTGGAGTGGTTCCGCTTCAGTATGTTCTTGTCGTCGTGTCTCCTCATCGCCTTCGTGGCACAAAGCGTGGGGCTCGTGGTGGGCGCCGCCATGAACGTGCAGGTAACCGGCGACTGATCCCGGAATCCAAGAGCATGGTTTGTGAGGAGGGGTCTATAGGGCTAGACAGTGTGATCTATGACGTCACAATAGTCACCAGCAGTGTTGGTCTCTGTGTTGACTGGACTTATAGGCCGGATGAGTCTCATTAGTAGTGGTAGAGTCTGTACATATGATACATATTTAAATATATAAATAGGTTACTGGTAGAAGATATAAGGTAATTGCTGTCTGAATGTCTGAGAATATATATAGAGCTTTGTTAGGCATTATTTTAAAAAAATAATAAGAATTTAAAAGAGAGAAGAAAAAGGGAGAGTGCTACCGAAAGAATAATAATAAGATATGATAAGATTATAATAAGATACGTCCTAGTACTTATCATTCTCTGTGACTTCGTGGTTAGTCAAGTTATGCGTCACCATTTTTTTTTTTTTTTTTTTTTTTTTTTTTTTTTTTTGTTCGTTGGAAAAATCCGTTACGGATACCCCACCGGCCAAGAAGGTGATGGCCGGGGGGTTATGTGGGACTACCCGGCAGCATAGAGGACGCTGCCATTTTTAAGGCTACCCACTAAAAAACCAACGGTTGCCCTCATCGCCATAGTGGGACGTCACGGGATCGCGTTAACACTCACCGTGAGAGTTATGCGTCACCATACAGACAAATTATATATGCTAAGAATAAATAAAATCCCATTATAAATATTGATAAATACAGTAAATTGTGAACTAACGATCCAATCCCATCAGAACGGCGTGTTCCTGGCTCCAGTGATGTCTGTCCCGTTCCTGTTGTTCAGTGGTTTCTTTGTATCCTTCAACGCCATCCCGGTCTACTTGCGCTGGATAACCTACGTGTCCTACATCCGCTACGGCTTCGAGGGAACAGCGCTTGCCACTTACGCCTTCAACAGGACCAAGCTGCAGTGCCACCAGGTATGGACACTCAGGAAGCCACTCCTATTTTAAGGACGGCAATAATGCACAACACACCCAGAATACCATGAAATAAGACTCTCGAACTTCACTCAGAAATTGGGATTATAATCGATAAACAAAGAAAAAAGCTTAATTTTATGTTTATAATTATAATTTTATTTATTTTTATTTATTTATAATTTTTTATACTTTTTTTATTTATTTGTTTATGTATCCTAAAATAGAAATAGAGAAGCCAATTTATACAAAAGATGACTTATGTCATAACAAGAGATTTCTACCAGAATCCCTATTTACAGGAAATATGAAACGGCAAGGGTACAAAGCAAGAAGAAAACAAAATTAATATACCTAAATTGAACTATATCTTCGTACTATCTCATTGTTTAAATAGTTTAAAATAATACTAAAAATGCCGTATTCTTCCAGGTGTACTGCCACTTCAAGAACCCAGAGACGACCCTGGAAGAGCTGGACATGATGGACGCAGACTTCACCCTCGATATCGCGGCCTTGTGTCTTATATTCTTAGTACTTCGTATATCTGCCTTCCTCTTCTTACGTTGGAAGCTGCGGTCCACGAGATAGGCGATTCTCTGTCTTATGTATTAATAATAAGGTCTAATTTTAATATCCATGTCGCAGATGCGAGCGCAGTTATTGTGATATCGTGGTTCTTTGAATAGAATTAATAAATGGAGTTAGATGACAACTATTTATGTTTAGTGCCTTATGTTATGTGATAGTCACAAATATTAACGAAATTATATATATATTTAATGTTCTGTCCATAAACAAGGTAGAACTCTATATACATTCTGCTCAAAAAGTATTTATATGAACGCTTTTATTTAAAAAATAGGAGTGGGATAGAGATATGTTTGTTTATTGTCGTCTGTTTATATTTACAATGAATAAGAGGAAAATGATATTTTTGTCTATTGTTTCAAATATTTTCACTCTACTATCTATGGTTTTTTTATCTGTATGATATCGTAAGTTTAAAATTTTTAAATGATTTTGAAATTGCTCATTTGATAAGTCTTGCCTCTTTGGCTTGCCGGTATTGTAAATTTAAGACAAATAATGATATTTGTTTGTCTGTTTAATATAAAGACTTAAAGGGATCATGGTTTTTGTAATTGTACTTATATTTGTAATCACATACAGAAATGTTCCAATATTTTAATGGTTAGTTGAGGTTAGAATGTTTATAAATTTTTTATTAAATGGTTTATATAATTGAGGTTTTTATTTTTTCCTATACGAAATAATATGATTTACCTTTTAATTGTTACTTTTTTATAAGTATACTGGTTAACTGATGGTAAGTGTTCACGGCAGTCCACGGTCTCTGGCATTATTATATGCACAAGATAAAATATTTTTAAATCTTATCAATTATTTTTAAATGTATTAGTATTATCATATTTAAACTTTCGTGATCCATGATTACTATTATACATAATAATCCGGCTGTACTCACGTAAATACTATTTATGTATATGTATTTATTTAAAATTCGCCCGACTAGCTTAGAACTTTTCTCTGTTCCTTATTCATGAGCTCTGAGTATTATGAAATCGTGACAGGAACTGCCCTATTTGTTGGATTTTTTGTCGGTCAACTCAAACAAACTGTTACCTATGGCTTGACCTATACGTACCGCAACACCACAACCACAAAACGTTTTACGTATATTTTGTAATGAAAATGAATACTTCAATTTAATGTAGACTCACACGTACCACAGCCACACCACATCGCAACAACAAAATGTGGTCAAGCAGTGGTTGATGAATAGCTGCAGCTTTTTGCAGTTGCGTTGTGGTACATACAAAATGTCGATGTGGTTTTGTCGATAGTAGTTGCGATGTGGTTACTTCGTATGTAAACATAGTTCATCAACCCTTACGTACCACAACCATAATTCATGGGCGGGCACATATTTTGTATTTAAAATGAATAGTACAATATGTACATGTTCCACATTTTGCAGTCATTATCAATCGCTTGTACGACCACATCGCAACCACACCGCTTCCACCAGTGTCACTAAAAACTAGCTGGCCATATCACATACACGGTGGCTTTCCAATAAAAGATGTAGCCAAAAAATTATATTTTGACGAATACGCTGATGTCATCGTCGTTATACAAGGATAGTAACAATGTTCTTTGTTCGAACTCCATGAGTTCGTTCAGGTCAAGGCGTATTTCCTCTATCAAAGTCAGCCTTTTTTTCCCGTTAGAAAAATCAAAATCATCGGTTGCTGTCATAACCTGAGTGGGACGGCCAGGGGATCGCGTTAATACTCACCGTAACGAACCAGCGATACCCACCATATAAAGGTGCCCCGAGTAATATACTGAGAGCATTCCTCACACCAAGGTACTACTTCTGGGGAAGAAAGCGACGGACGTCTATGCAAAGCTATGAATCCAACTGTCTACATTATCCACACGTAATCACTGTTTGACCCAATTTTATCGCTGTATATAACTACAGATAAATTTTTGAAGTTTTTGAGACACGTGGCATTCTATGTCGGAGAAGCATTGAATAGAATGAGGGGAAGATATGATTAATAATAAATAAATGATAAATATGAAGTAAAATAATATAATAAAATTACAATTTACAGTTGAATTTTATTGTTTAAGTACAACGGAAGTTCACAAAAAAATACAATAAATAAAACCGCTGTAACGAGCAATAATAATAATTGTAATAACGTAGCTGTAATATTAAGTTATAAAACATTACTTAAAATAGCAACTTTTTTAATTGTACAACAAAATACATAAATGTGAGGTAATGTAAGGTAATGAAGCTTCAAAATATACATCATTACGTCATCCACTGAATGCGGTGCGTTTACTTTATATTTCGTATAAGACAATATTTCCTTAGTTTAAAAAAACCTGTTTATTTTTTATTATAAAGTATTAAATGTACACGTTCAGAGAACAGTACTCTATATATCTGGTAATTTATCAGTTTTATTAATTTCTTTCATATTTAGTACGAAGTTTTGCAAGCCAAGCAAAATGTTACAAAGCTTATTTTATTTTTTTATCTATACTTATTATTTATAAAACGGAAAAGTTTGTTTGTTTAAACGTGCTAGTCTTCAAAAAAACGGAATGAATTTGAGGAGTGCTTTCTATTAATGTTAGGTAGGTTCATGAGTAAAGCTATAGCCTCATAAACCTGCGATAGTATTTTGTAGGATTATAAGCTTGTGAAACTGCGGAACCCAGTATTTATACATGTATATAAAAATAAAAATTTAATTTTTACTAATATAGAAAGAGATAGAAATATGACAATATATTTCAAATAAAACTATTTTTACGGATTAAAACTCGCGTATAATTTGGTTACATTTTTGATTTCAACCCGTTTCGAATACTTTGCAGTTAACGTGTTCACGGGTAGACGAGATGTAAGTGTCTGTAATTACTATATGACAATATATGTTTGAATAACGGTTTCATATATACCTTTAAAATTCTTTAAAAAAAGTTTCAGGTTGTCTCAGGTTGAAAAGGCATAGTAGGGAAGGAAATGAGGGGCGCAAGAGCAAATATGTATTCATACATTCTTACTTATAGATTAGGATACATTATATATTATAGTAAATACATATTTTGGCGGAAGGAGACAAAGTAGCGGAGATCAGCTAATGAAAAGAAATAGTGTGATAAAATTAAAGTTTATACAGTGGCGAAATTATTTTGTGTGAGCCCCGGGTAAAATCACTGGAAAGGGGCCATTACTTTCCTAATATGATTAAGACTAACAAATAATTATTAATTAAAATTTAGTAATAAACTTAAGTAATTTTATTAGATGTAAACATACAAACGTTAAGATACCTGTTTACCTTTCTTTTAACCCGGGGGCCCCTTACCGCTGGGGGCCCTTCGCATTTTGAACTTTTTTCCGATTGTACTTCGCAACTAGTATTTCTATGAAAAGTACTAACGTGGATACACTACACCCAAAAGTTAATATATACCAAGGAACAAATATTTCACAAACACGTGTTTTAGCTTTGAAACGATATTGTCTAGAAATATCCCAAACCATATGTAGTAAATAAGATCGAATTAAACCGTTTTCTCTCAATTTCATTAAATGCATTTGAATTTTTTCCACCAATGGAAACCCTTTATAGAAATAAATACTGTAAATTGGTTTCAGGAGAGATTGTTTTATTCTATATATTTTTGGTTTTCCGTACTCGTTGTAGAAATCAAATTTATAATAATTGTATATCGAATTCAAAGTTATTGTAAATGAGTTAAAGTCTTCACTAACGATCTTAATACTTTCTAAAAGTTTTTGACAACCTTTTCTTTGATTAAATTTGTGTTCATGCTCTAATGACGATGTCATATAATCCAGGATAGTTCTGCTGACACAGGATTGTAGTTTATATTTTAGAATATCATCCAGCGTCTTAATTTGGTGGTTTATGATAGGATGGGTGGTAACACTCGTGAAGCTGGACTGATAACAGGAACTGATTAAGTAGGCAAACCATACCCACCCAATAAAAATAAAGTTCCTAAACCTGGTGCCTCTTATCCTAGAGCCATTAAGAAAAAAATAGCAAAGCATCTTAAGAATAAACTGCCCTTTATCTTTAGGGCGGTATAAAAGAATCAATACAAAATAATATACCAAGAACGTTACCAGCAAAGCCACCCAAACGGTTATATCAAATCCCAGGTAAATATTCTTCCATATTGGTACTTGATTTGCTTTCTTCACTAAATAGCTAAGGTTCTCTTGAATTGTTGGATATTCGTAAATATAATCAAATGTTTCAGCCCGATCCTGTGTTAAAAGCAAACCACCAAAAACAACATCAGCTCCTCCATTTTGTAGGTACATCAATAGTCCAACTCCTGATCTATTTTTGGTTATTTTTGTGAAGTTTTCTCCATAATCATTATAAGAAACATTGACGTTAAAACTTTCTAACGCACTTATCTCTCTAAATACATATTCTTCAACTCCGAGAGGAATTCTAGAAGAATTCAATGATGGATTGATTGTGAATGGCGGCCAATGTGGTAACATAACGTTGAAAGTACAGTTTCTCAAACCAGTTACTAATTTGTTAGGGAATAAGTTTAAGGTCTTGGATTTCGAACATTTTCCTAATTCAATAATTTTATCGTATCTTCGTCCGCATCCAAAGTTCTCGTAGGGGTTATAAGTGTATATTTCTGGGTCTGGAGTATAGTTCAAAATCACAACATTGCTAACATGCTGTTTAAGTAAAACATCAAACATATCTTTAAGATTCTCTCGATTTAAGTTATTGACTAGAATTAAAAATCGAGTACCTGGATTCCAGAAGCTATCCTTCTCCAAATTTCGGAATTCATTAACAAAATCCATTGAACCATTTGTTACTACAAAATAATGATCATTCGAGACTTTTAGTCCTATGTTAGATGTTCTTGATATAAGAGGTTTATATTGCAGTGAGTGTAATAATTTAAAAACAACATTATTGTCACTTTTGATATCAACAAATGTGATCTCTTTGCCTTCTCCGAAATAAGTTTTAGTGATGTACTCTAGACATCTTTCTGGAGAACCAGTAGGAATTTCTTGAATGCTGCCTTTGATTATTTGAAAGATATGCAATAGAAGAACACAAAGCAACACCTGCATTTTCAAAAACCTAGAGAAGATTGAGGTGTTACTGTGATTGTCTCAATTATTTCTTCTATACTTTTTAAATTTAACATTACTCGGCATAGTCTAGGAGTTTGCGATAGATTTATTAAATATTTTTACGTACAATCAGTCTTCGTAGTTTTATTATTAATAAAAGTTGGACTTTTTACATATAAATACAAAGATGGATTAATATATATTATATATATATTTATATATAATATATATTAATCCATCCATATTTATATATATATATATATAATTATATATATATATATATATATATATATATATATATATATATATATATATATGTGAATTAAACTGTTAAATCTTTCTACAGCGGTTCTAAAGCGGTTTAGAATGGTTTTCTATAGATGTTTAAGAAGTTTTATAGAATAATATGATGTAATTATTTCGCTAACTCGATTAGCAAAATTATAGCAGCTCAGTAAAATTAACATACTAAGTAATCTATTTTTAACGCCACAAACTACAAATACTCTTGTACTATGAGACGACTTCCTTATCAACATTACTTGCGACATTTTGTCACGTTATTACTATAAAATGGAGTCAGTAATAAATCAATGCCTAATTAAGCTAGAAAGGACAATACAAATCACAATACATAAGGTAGTTACTTTATATTTCAATAAAATTTAACCATTAATAATAAAATACAAATATAAAAACAATCCCGTACATTTTTGTTTTGTCTTTTTGTTTGTTATGCCAAAAGACACTATTTTTTTTTTGTTGTCATTGCACAATTATTCGTATATCTCTTACGCACTTTTGAAATCTTCAAGTATACCTAAAACTAGCAATTTGTGTAACCTAGATGTCTAGGCATTTGAATCGCCGGTTTAGTATAATTGGACGAGTCATTTTTCGTAATTTATTACCAAATTTATTACTATCCGTTATAAACAAAAATCATCCTATTTTAGTCTTTAATAAAACAAAAGAAATATTATCAAGAAGACTTCTCACTTTCATCTGTACGACTATTCGATTTTTATAAATATTACTATAAATTGAAAAACTAATGCCAAAAACAAATGACAGTCTGCTTTTTTATTAAAACATGCAATTTACCGCCAATTTTTTATGAACTCGCAAATCTTTGGTTGCGCTAAATTCTCATTCAATAAATGTTAAATTTAAATTGAAATTGAAGGACATTAGAAAGTATAAAAGAAACAATACATATATACAATAAAATAGATGCAATACATCTGTTTTAAATAAATTTAACACAAAAAAATCTTGTAATTTAAACTTATATTATTTTTTGGTGTTTTTTATAAATATCGTGTCGTTGTCGTAACAGTTGGATTTAAAACTTCAGACGCATAGTGCACTTACTGTTAAATAATTAATACAGACCTCTCACCTCAGGAAACAATACTTATGACTTATGACGTGAGGTGTGGCAATTGTGAAATAATTTACGTACATTTTTTTTACATAGTTTAGAAATTTAAAATATTTTATCAATAAATTCTTTTAACATTTTGTAAATAAATGTTATAATTAATTGTGTTAAATGTTGATTTAATGACATTTTGTTATTCGCTACCCAATTTCCTAATTAGTAACATTTTGTTTTGTAAATAAATGTTATAATTAATTGTGTTAAATGTTCATTTAATGACATTTTGTTATTCGCTACCCAATTTCCTAATTAGTAACATAATTTACAATATCTTTATGTATTTAGATTTAGGTTTTACGAGTAATCTATTTACAATTTTTAAATAATGAAATAAGACGAATAAGTTATAATCCTTATTTTTCCTGTATTTATTGTAGTTTTAAGATATAATTGCAATCCTTCGTGTACATTTTTACTAAGTATTGCTCGTGGCGTCACCCGCGAACCAACCAAAGAACAGAAGCACAATACTAACCTTCATAATCAGATTCTTCAAATCCAAAAACAATTCTGATAGTTTAGAAAAACAAGTGCGTTTAAACATATTTGTATGATATTAATTATATTAATAACAATACTCATTTATTTGAAATCAGGCAAATATAAATTATATTACATTTAAATATATTATTATTATGATGTGTAGGTGACAACGGGTTAAACAAAATATGTCATTCTAAGAGACTGGTGATGTTTGAGGACAAGACACAAAGATTAGATACATGCAAATGAAGTCTCTTCATATTAGCATTTTTCTACAAACATTACAGAACTACGCATATTTAAGTAATTACCCAAAAAAAACTATAATTAAATACAAACTCTATTGTATGAAGAAATATAGTAATATGTTAAATGTTTTCTTTGTTTTAACATAGATTTAATTAATATTAAAGCAATTTTTACGAAATTTAGTCTGCAGGGGTTTTCGAGGCGATCAATCTCCTTTTATATATATATTACATCTTTACCGAACATGACATATTTACCGAACTTAGCCCGGTATCATTATTTTGTTAATTGTGTTTTAGAAATTACATCTAAGTACGAAATATATAATGAAATATGAATGTTTTTCGATCTTTGCGACATTTATAATATTAGATATTATCTCATATTCGAAACTACTTAATAAAACTCTAATATACTCTGACTTATGAAAGCCTAACTACAAATTAGAATTTAATGAATACATATTGTATTCCTTACCTATCTTAGAGTTGTTTTTAATTTCGATAAAAAAGACGAAGCTTACTACAGTAGGCGAGTGTATGTACATCGACAACTTGACGATGACCTTAGGCGTGGAACTTAGAATTACTTTAAAACCATTCCTGAAATCCTAAAATATATAATATAGCTAGTATTTATTAGTAGATCGGGCAATGGGCCATGTGTACATTTTGGTCTTTTCGACTATATGAAAGGTAATTGCAAAATCAAATCACCACATTTATTGTCAGTATATTATACAGCGCCATCTGTTATTACCTTTTATAATCTAAGGATCTAACAGCATGGAAAATAACATAAAATAGTTTTTGATTCATATTAAACTGGTAATAGTTATGTTTAAATCAATTGATTTTAAAATAAAAAAAAATGTAAAAATGTTATTGTTATTCCCAAAGTAGGTATATATTTCTGGATTTAAATTTTCGTGATATATGATTACTGTTATATTTATTACTATTATATATATTATATATATTACTGTCATATATGTTTATCCATCTTGACTCACGTAAACACTATCGGAATTTGACCGACTAGTTTTAAACTCATTCTTGGTCTATTCATTAAAAAAAATAACCTACTTCTATAACCTAATTTACAAATACTATATATTTTTAACAAAACAACAATGTGATTGAATGTTAATATATTTATTTATAAATATCTTTTTTTACTTTTAATCAATAACAGTGAGTTTGTGTTCGTCAAAGGCGCCTATTTTGAAAGTATTTTTTAAACGGCGACATTTTTAGAATGAGGTATATTAGAAAATACAGCTGTTACAGAGTCCAGCGGAGCTTGGTGTGCATGGTGGTGTATCAACAGCTGTGGCAACTTCTCTTCTTTATTAGAATATGTCTTCATTATTATAATAATAATTCAGTTGTCTGAATATTATATGACTGAACATCTTATATATTAATATCATAAGCCTATTAAAACCCCAGACATTATTGGAAGATAGTTGCACATAAAAATTCTGTTACGGTCAATTGAAGAGCAAAAAAATTGTAGAATTTTGACGCCATATGTAGACTTGCTTTACAATGAAATGAAATCAAAACAAGACCTGTCATAGGTTTGAGAATTTTTGAAATATCTATTATATAAGCACAAAATATAATGTATAATATAATAAAAGCAAAATATATTATAAAAACTTTGCTATAGATTAGTTGTTGAGGAGACAGTCTGCCCAACCTATATGATTCAGAAAAAAAATTAATATGATATTTTAAATTTATTCAAATTCATATCTTTTAGCGATTGTTGTTTTAGTTGAAATATTTTTTATCCTTAAAAAAAATTGTGGTAAAAAAGTAACTTGTTATGAATTTAACAAAAAACCACATTAATAATTTTATGTGACCCTGTCCAGTTTGTATATAATACTAGATTTTGCCCGCGACTTGGCCCACGTGGTGTGTGAATAAAAAGTACACAATTCGACCTTTCTTTTTTTAATTTTGGCGAACGACAAACATATACCGACATTCAAAATTATGGCTGTGCTAGCATCGTCTATTGACGGCTTGAACGAAACAAAAAAAAACCCACACATTTCAAATAAATTAGCAGCCCTTATTTCACCCTGCCAGAATACCATTAATGTAATATTGATTTTTTACTAAATATATAACGCTTATATACTACATAAGGCTTATTGGAACAGTAGTTTTTGAGATTTCATATATGTGTTTTTCGCTTTTATATATGTAGATTAAAATTTAATTAGTTAGATATGAGTTTTTGTTTTTCCGTGAAATTGAGATATACGGCCGATATGTTTAGTAGTTAGTATTAGTTAATGGCCCTGTCCGCTGAGGTCGTGGGTTCTATTCCCATACGGGACAGTTGATTCACAGTTTGTTGTTTCTTGTGGGTGTTATGTGTCTGTGAAACCCCTCGCTTCACAGGGATTATGTCCAAAGATCATGCACTAAAGTGCGGAAGCTGTTTTTTTCATAAAAAATAAAAAGATGTCTAAAAAAATTTGCAAAAAAACAAAAAGTAAAAATAAAACAATGATTTTTATGTTCTGTGTTTATGTTCTACGTCTTTAAGAAAAATAATAATGTTCTGTGTTTTTGTACTAGTCCTTTAAGTGCTGTAGAACTATTATAGAGCCTAGAATGTAGTTTAGTTATAACCTTAATTATAATATAATTAAGTTTTTTTTAACAAAAGCTATTTTATTAATAAGTTAAAATGTAAAAATGGGATGTTTAGTAACCTGCAATAATATTTAACGAAATTATTTTTATAAATAACTATGTAGTCGTTAGTCGTGTATTTAGACGAGGACGAACGATGTTATTTACTATTAAGATAACTAAGAGCTGTACCATAATGATATAAAGCCTTCATCATACACCAGTCTGTTATAATCAGAAAGAATTTCACAAATCCATCCAGTAGTTTTGAAGATAAGTCCTTTAAAAAAAACAAACTCAACTTTATAATATTTCTATAGATTATGTGTAGTATAATGTAGTAAATATTCTTTTAATATCTATCAAGTTCAACTAAACTGCTGTAGGATCTAATGGTACACTTCTCAACCTTTAATTAACACGATTTAATTTCAAGGAATCTTTTCTAAATCCTTTTCTTATCATTAAGATAACAAATTAGATATTATGTTATCAATTTTGATTTGAAATAAGACTACTTGTAATAACTGGGTGATATCGTGACCTATTTATTGAAATATTAAACAATTTGTATCATGAATTGTGTATTGAAATGTTTACTGTTTTGTTAATGTACATGAAATTTATACTCACATTGTAAATCGAAAAACTTTGTTCACACATTGACTTCACAAATTCACGCAAATTCATGATTACTACTCTTATATATTCAAATAATAAATATACTATATCAACACCTACTATATAATACATATTAATTAAAAGAAACTGCAAAATATTATAACTGTTATATCAAAAATATGTTATAACAATATTTAATCTCTAAATTAGTTGTAAAACATAAATTGAAAATCTAAGATTTTTTTTTTAAATCATAAGTAATGTGTTAAAATTGTAGTGTTTATGTTAAAAATGTAAAATAGGAAGTAAATTGAGGTGAAATTAATTTGTATAAACACAATATTATAAGAGGAAGCGTGAATTTTATTAAATTGTCTGTTATTTATGATTTTAGAGTCTACTTATCATTAGACATTTGAATTATTTTCAAATTATTAGTAGAATACATCGTATTAGGGACACGTACTTTGTATGAGAGTAAAAGTATTTTTTGTTAAAGTAAAAATATTTTGTATGAGAGTAAAAGTAATTAGTGTTAGAGTAAAAGTACTTACTTACTTAGTTAGGTACTTACTTTTTTTTATAATTCAAATTGATTACATTGGTTTTCATTATTTTATATTTGAGGAGTATAAATATACACACCCTTCTGAATAATATCTTCATATATATTATATATAATTCCTAAAATATATTATGTTAAGTATGAATGTATGTATCAATGTATATACGTCTCCGTTTTTAAATATTTTACAAATAGTACTCAATAGTGTGTGGGTCTCATTTACAAATACAGCAAGGTTACCTATGCGTCTGTGTGTGTGTGTATGTGTGTGTGTGTGTGTGTGTGTGTGTGCGTGTGTGTGCGTGTGTGCGTGTGTGCGTGTGTGTGTGTGTGTGTTTGTGATTATATTTTTCTTAGTAAAGAAGACCCGCGTTTAAAAACCTGTTTAGATTACACATGAGAAGTCTGACACGCCATCTATATGTTTTTCAGGTATGCGATTTTCTTTAATTATTATATAAGCCTACTACAGACTAAAAACGAATGCAAACTTTATAATTGTTATATTGTGAATATTATTACAAAATAAAAAACAATTAAACATTAATCTTACTAACAATTTTTATTTACATTTAATCAAAATGGTTATTAAGATTTGTCATAGTTATTGGCTTATTATAAAAAAAATTACAGAAACAACAGCGGAGGTTTAATAGAATTAACGGATACAAACACACACAAAACACCGATAATACGAACCGGGATCGAACCCAAGATCTTTAGTAAAGAGCCATAAACACTAAACTAATCGACAGGCAAAATATTTAATTGTTTTTCTAAAATGGATTCTTTCTGTTTTTTTCTATTGTAAATATTGGATAACGCCAGCCAATGCTTTTATAATAGCCATATTATTTCATTTAATATTATAAATTTGATATTAAAATACTAGCTGTTGCTCGCGGTTGCACTCGCAGACGGATTTTATAACTAAGAGCAGTAGCTTAATGATATATAACTTATTGCCTTCCCCATAAAACTGGGTATAATGTATATTTCAAATCCTTCTAGTTGTTTCAAAACTAATCTTTTCGTTTAAATAAACTTTTCCATCTTATAATATTGGTATAATATATATAGACAAATTTGACAATAAATATTTGAAAATTCGTCTATCAAATTCGTAGTGTTATAAACTCATTAAATAAAATGGCGTCTAAATATCGTAATTCATAATATTATTCACGACTCTAACAATGTACAGTTCGCAAGTAACATATAAAAACTATTAAATTCATTTTCTCTTTATATATATAAGATTCAGATAAATTAGAGGTAGTTTTAAATATAAATAAAAGTCATCAAAATCTAAATCTTTCAATAAAGTCAGTTTTTAACAAACATTTTTTCATTGTCAAAGCTACCATCAGCTCGGAAGGATATTGCCTCAGAGCTGAGAAGAGATAGCGAAAGAAACTCAGCGGGTTTGTCTATATATTATTTATAGCCATACTTGAAGCCTGAATTACAATTGTGGCCTGACAGCGATCACTTGATACCCAGGGTGCATCATCATGTAAATATTCGGAAATAGTATCCGCAACCACACCAATATTCCTTAAATAAAAAAGTACTTAGTATATTTTATTCAATTAATATTAATTAAAATTATTATCATTACATTAAAATAAAACAATTTCAATGTCCTTCTAAATCAATGTATTACTCTTCTGTCTGTATGCTTCATTCAAAAGAACAGTTACACACTAAAAGGCCGTTTATATCATCCGTTATTTGTATCTCCAATTAAATAGAAATTTTGTATTATTATTTCATTAACCGCAATTTTAATGATTAGTAATTGATTTAGATAAAAAAATCTTTATTAATAATGTGTACAAAATAATTTATAGTTATTATATTATTGAAACTTTTATAAAATATCCTTGAACTTTTACATTACACCTAAATAATACTAAATAATAATATGTTATATATGTTAACGTTCAGATTTAGTTCACGCCGCGATTTCGTCATGCTCCGAGCTCGTCAATAAGCTGCAGACGGGTTTGAAACTAGTCGGTCAAATTCCGATAAATTTGTGAGTGCAGCCTTGATATCTATATATAATAGTAATCATGGATCGCGATACATCACTATATAAATTTTGTTTGTTTGTTTTAACCTTATAGCATTTAATTACTTACTTACTTAATTAGTTACTTGTCTAATGTTACAGTGACACGTGACTTTGAAGTTAGTTTTAGTTATTAGTTCGCTATCTAACATGGGTGTAATAGATTCGTGATATTCATATAAAAAATTACAGTTCATAATTTATCTGTAATATCTCTGAATAATTGCGATTCTATATAAAGAAAAAGGTTTATATTTTCAGTATTTAATAATAATAATAGGTTGAAAGTGTATTTATGAATTGCTTTTCCATAGACCAACTTATTAGTGTTTAACGCAAAGCCTACTTAAAAATACTAAAACTGATAAACTACTGACTTTGAATGGACAGTATCTAACGTTTCAAAACGAGACAAAAAAAAAATTATGATATTTTAAAAATGATTGACTACAAGACACAAAGAGTAACTCGTAGTTAATAATATTTGAAATAAAAAGAAAATATTGAAATAATATATATAATATTATTAAATTTTATTATCTGTAGGTGTAAACGCTCTCTTGCGTCATTGGGAGAGTAAGTAGTTAATGTTAGTTTCAAACGAGCCATGCGGTTTAAAATACGATAGTCAACAAGCGGGAGTCGCGCTGACGACTTGGTTCATAATAAATTATATTTACGTGTATGTGAATATATATTGCTGGAATAAGGTAGGTCTTTCATACTATATATATAAAGAAATTTTGTTTTTTTTTTTTTATTTAATAATTAATAATCAGAAATTTTCTATAAAATATTTAACTTAACTAAAAAATAATTTATTTTTTGTTATATTTTTTTTTGCTAAAATTTTAATGAATTTTTTATCATTAGTCAATGTTAATGATATATAAGGAGGTTGTAGGCCAGCAGCTATTATTTTTTTTAAAAGTTAATTTAAATAATAATATATAATTTTTTTTTAGTTAAAATATTAAAGTTAGGTTAGGTTATTTATTTTACGTATTAACAGAAATATTATTACTTCAATATAAAGTTCAATAAAACTAACGTAATGTCAAAATATTTGAAATCTATAAAAATTACAATTAAGGATAATTACTAATTAATAATATGTTTGAATCAAATCAAAGTGAGGACTTATCTGTTTTGCAGATTGGTTACGCCTGTGTTGTTTCTGAACCAAAACGAACTTTAATAAGCATTAAATAAAGAAAGGAAAAGAAAGGAATGAAAAGGATGTGTCAGAAAGAGTTAAGTATGAAAGAGGGCAATTTAAGACAAGAATGGAGTTCGTGAAAAATGATATGCCAAAAGAGTCTGCTTTGAGATGACGTATGATAGAAGAGCGTAGAAGGATTTGATATATTTTAAAGTTCAAAGATATTATTAATTAAATAGAATTCACCTTGAGGTTAAAATTGAAAAAAATATAAGGATAAAAAATTACTTAATTCATATTCCAAAAATAACAGACTATTATCTATTTTTTTATTTTGTTGCTATTTAAATCTTTAATTATAACTTTAATTATATTTGATTCTAATTATATTTTAATTATTCTATAAAATTCTTATATTCTTATACTAATATTATAAAACCAAAAAAAGGTTTGTTTAAACGTAAAAATCTTCGAAACTGTGGTACGGATTTGGAACATGATTATGATAGACAGGTTCATGAGGAAAGTTATAGGTTATCTAGTATTATGCTAAAACTGTTCGCGGGTGGAACCGCGAGTAACAGCTAGTTAATTGATAATAAATGATGTTATTTTAATTACCTAACTATTTTTTAAAGTAATTATATTTATACAGGAATCTTAACATATTTATTTTTTTTAAATAATAAAATCATGGACCAGTATAAAGTTTTTTTATGTTATTATAATGTTTTAGGATTTAAATCAGTTACACAAAAAACATTATATTATATACATATTAAAAAAATATACTTGTAATTTATCTTAAAATATATTAAAAAATGAAAAACATGAATATATAAATAATACAACAGATCTAGACAATCATGTTTAAAATATTTCATGAAGCTCTTTTTGAGCTTATTATTTCTTAAAGAAATGCAAGTATTATATATATGATATATGAGATATGAAATAAATGTCAGTGTTTGTTTAACTTTTCTTAAATGGTTTGATCGATTCTTATGAAATGTTGTACATAATCCATAGGTCTAAGAATATTACTAATATACTATACTATTTTTCATACCTCTAAGGATGGTCCACCCCAAATTTTTTTGAGTTTTTTTATTGTTCATTACAAAATTCATAGAACCCTAAAAATCCACCGTTAACGAATAACGTTATAAACAGTCCACCATTCTGTCACTAACTACCGTTATAATCAGTTTAATATTTTTTTATTCTTTATAAAGCAAAACAACTTTTCCCAGGTCAGCTGGTAATATATGTAATTAATAATTATATATTGTTTATTATATTAACCTACTGATAACTAGCTGTTAATGTACTTTTAATATATTGCATGTTATTACTTTTATTCTATCTCTTTGTTAGGGTTGTAACTTGTTCTATGGTATATGATTTTAAATAAAAATGGTTTGATAAATAGAGTCTAAGAAATAATAATATTTCTATTAAGTTATTTAATTAAAAGGCATAAAAAAGAAAAAAGATACAATACAAAAAGGAAACTATTTAACTCTGTTTCAATAAAACTATTTTATGGATATTACTCGCGGTTATTATAACATTTTTAATTAAAACCCGACGTTTTAAGTGATTTGCAGCGAACGTATTCAGCAGCAGACAGGATATTGATGTCTGATGTCAAAAAATGTAAAAAACTTTAATAATAAACGTGAGTTATATCCGTAAAATAGTTCTATTGAAATGTGTCGTACTCGTGTAAATCTTAAAAACATTATATTTAAGTCTGTTTTCATTTAAAAAGTAGCTAGGACTTTTATTCTTATAATAATATCAAAACCTTGATTTTATTATTGAAGATAAATTGAATATTTGGAAAAAGAATTCAATATAATCTTATCAGAGATGTGATTGTATTAAGATGTGATTGTATTTATTTAATTAGTAAACAAGTTTTTATTATATGAAGGTTGTCTCAAAAGATCGGACGTTCCACACACCTAAGTCTCAATCTGGCTCGTATTAGAGGTAGTTTTGTAAACATAAATACTCTTTATATCTTTGTTTCAGTATATATTATTATTAAGGATAATAAACAGATAAAAATATACATTTGTGGCAAATATTCTTCTAGTGTTCATCATTATTTAAATTATTCTATTCATGAATTCAGTTTCAGTAAATGTTTTAAGAAATTTCAGTTTTTTAAAAAAATCATCTTATTTCAATTATTCAGTTTTAATGTTATACCCATTATAGGTCTGTCTTATAATAATGACATTTAAAAGAATTTATATTTTTTATACTTACATACAGACAGATTAACAAAATATGGAGATTTCTGATCTATAATTTGTTCTATATAATGATCCGGTTGTAATCACGTAATTACTATCAGCATTTCGATGAGCTTCGAATCTAATCAGTTTAAGGCGAAGGTTCCGCCATGCTAATAGGACAGATAGGATAAGGGCCCCGAACGGTTTTGAGACCAGTGAGGTAAATTCTGATAGTAACTACTAAAGCACAGCCGGATAATTATATATAACGATAATTGTGGATCACGAATGATTACAATCAAGAATATTGTTTCCTTATTTTCTAATATCCTTGTTTTTTTTATATTTTTAATACTGTATTATATACATTGCATACATATAGATTATAAATAAATCTTTTTATATTTTTCACACTTTTTCTCCTCGTTGCTGGCGTGATTTCTGTCTATTTTGATAAGTGAACTTGCATTACTATAATGATAAATAATTATAAATTAACGGATACTTTAAATTAAGATAACTGAGGTTAGAGAGTCAAGTACACTTCGTATAACTGTACATCCTAGATAAAGAGTTTGCACATCGAGCTAAGCGTTACGAAATGGGTCAAGAATCTTTTCGCAGACTAAATTAATCATCAAGTTTGCAACTTTTGAAAAATGTAATGGTTATTGTATTATTTTATGGGACTACAGTTAGGTTTTTCTTCTATATCAAATAGAGAGTGTGAGTACTACTCAGATTTGTTTATGAAAAAAAAGTTCTCGAATTTATCTATTAAGACGCTGTGTTTTTGAGTGTGTGCGTGTGTTTGTATGCATTTGTGTTAGTGTTTGAATGTGTATGTGTGAGTGTGTTTGTGTTAATGTGTATGTTTGATAGTATGAGGGCATTTCTTATCGTGGAATATCCACACTTGGATTAAAACATGTTTGAAGGGTTTTCACTAAGATCTTGTCAAGCTTTTTTCCAGTTATGGTTCTACAACGGTTGTTTTGATGTCTTCAAGTTTTTTCCCAATTATAGTTCTAGAAAGTTTATATGAGCTGAGTTTGCGTTTGTACAACGGTCTAATATGACTCAATCCATCTTGTTTACTTTTCCACGTCCTTTTAAAACCGTCTGGTAAAAAAACCACCTGACGCTGAACCAGAAGAATGCCAAAGACACCAGAAAAATACGCCAGGGATACAAGCGTACTAACTTATATGACAATCCCTGGCATTTTTTCTGGTTAAAAAAGCAACTAGTTTTGACAAGTATTTTTTTTAGTGTACCCATGCTTAGAACCAACGAGTTGACACCCCTGATTCTTTATAGACATTACATACGAGGATTCACGCTCTGATAACAATAATTGCGTGCAATGGACCCTTGCAATGTTCCTATATACAATTTGTATAAAAAATTATTCCTAGAATAGTGACAATATTAAATATAATATTTATTAATTTCCTGATTGAGGAAGTTATTATAATTGGCCCGATTTTCGAAATCGGATTTTTTTGTAATATCTGTTCGGTTCAATAAAACTATTTTACGGATATAGTTGGCGTTTATTATTATATTTTTAATTAAAACCTGACGGCTCTCCATCTCAACTGAACGAGATTAGATCATCAGATCAGATCAAATCATAACATCTCGTCCCGTCGAGTTATATCCGTAAAAAAAGTTTTATTGAAATATGTCGTACTCGTGTACATCTTAGAAAACATTATATCTGGACGTTTTAAGGACATTTATATAATTAAAGACATTTTTTAAAACATATATGTGTGTGTGAGCGTATGTATGTGTGTAAGATTTTTTTGTAGTTCGATTTCCTCGTGACTTGATTATGCATTTTGATACTAATCGATGCGTGTTAATATCTGCAAAAAGTGATTATAACTATAAAAATATTATTTTCTATTTTTTGTTCTTTTAAACATTTTAAAAGAACAGAATCAAATTTAATGTTGTTTCTTTTATTTTATTAAATATTCTATATCTGTAAAAAGCTGGTTTATTGACTTTAATGCAAGAAATCATAGAATGGGTTTTATTAAAACAAAATATTAAAAATATAACATTATAATATTTTTCTTAATTAGGAAGTTGATGTAATATTACGCGCATATTACCGCTTGTTTTTAATTAAATGGAATAGATAAAAAAATACATAAATGTATGTACGTATGTATGTTTGAAAACTGTATTGAGGATTTTGTGATAAACAGTTAATTAGTAATAAGGTATGCTATATTTTATTATTTTATTTTTATAAATAGATATAAGGCTATTACAAAAACTTGCCTTAAGTTTGACTATAAATAATGATTAGTTATTTATTGCAGATTTTATTAAAATACTAATAACCTAAATGTTAATAAAACGCTAAATTTAGCTAATATTTTGGGTATTTTTAAATGTGTGTGGTTTTGTTTTGATTTCATTTTATTGTAAAGCAAGTCACTTAACTACATTTAGTACCAAAATGATGAAACCTTTTTCTTTGTTTTTCTTTTATATTATATTTTTGCATAATTTCGGCTGGAGTTCTATAAAATGATACTAATTTTATTTATTCAGCTATCGTCCCATAAACACTGGGAGAAAAATCGGCCTTCGCACTGATATATGTTTTTATTAAAAAAATGTATGTGAGTTTACGAAATGTTTGAAATAAAGTTGTTCATAAATGCGAGTAAAATGTTTACGTTGATTTGTCAGATAAGAGACATGATCTTGTCTGGACCTGTATCTGATGTAACAGTTATATCACTAGGGGTCAATGTCTATCTTGACCGTGAATCTAAGGGATTATGTGTCGTGTTTAAATATTTTAAAGTTTATTGACTTCGCATTGGTTTAGGTAAATTAAAAAATAAAAATTAAATATTTTAAATACTTACTGCCTTATTTATAACCAGTAGAAGTTATTCTCTGTTTTGTCACTTTCTTACTAACGATTTACATCAAAAGTGTGAAAGTGACGAAACAAAGATTATGTGTTATATTGTGTATAAATATATTTATTAGTAACTAAGTAGTTATAATAGTAGTTTAACATTAGTCTCGTAATAGTAGAATATTAGTAAATCCTCTGACACCTTATCTAGTTCAATATACAAAATTTTCTAAGTGGAACTTAATCCCAGAAAATAGTCAGTTAAAAACTATATAACAATTCAAATCAAATCAAATCAAAACTCTTTATTTGGACAACACAACAGATTACATTACATACAAAAAAAACTTAATATAAACACATTTATAACGAACAGGAAAAGAATAATAATAAATACAGTCAAATGGACTGAACTTAAAAATATTAATAATAATAAAATGATAAAGTATGAGCGCACTAACAGATTTTTTTACAATGCGATTTTAGTATCCTAGTTGACTTAGTGCGTAAATTGTGTACTGTAATGCTGCTTTAGTCTCTTCTTAAATCTATAGTTATAAAAGCAAAATTTACTGATTGAGTGATTTTGACTGACTGGAAGTCCCTTCTTTGTTTCATAAGACCATATCTTAACTATACTTACCATCCAGATTGTCTGCTTTTAGACCTTTATTTACCATTTAATGCTTCTTGTCTCCTATTTCATAGTTTTGTCACCGGTTCTCCATAGACATATACTTTGGAACAATGCAACAAGATGTTTTTAAGTGTAATGAAATACTTATTTCAATTTATCGATTCGTAACATTCCTTGCCTACTGAGCTAAAGGGTGTGGGTTCGATGTCCACTTGGAACAGTTTTTGTATAATCCACAAAGCTGTTTCAAATCTGGGTGTTTTGGGTCCGTTAGTTCTATTTTTTATTTGTATGTAAATTTTCATGATATATGACTACTTTTATTATTATAATTATTTGCTGTACTCACGTAAATGCTATTGTATTTAGCCCGATTACTTTCGAATCCATTCGGGGTCATTATTACTTCGTTAAATCCATGTTTAAAGCGGTTTTTATTTCCGTAGTGCAATAAAAACTCGACTTTGAGTACTTCCTTTCTGTAGCTTCCACAAAATCTGAACTGAAGAATCAACTCAGGTTAATTCTATGACCTGCATGAGACCTCCACCTGGCAGATGTGAGCTGTGATAACTGTACTAATGTAATAAACTGGACATGAGTTGAACATTCACCTCTGACACAGTTTAAATTATTATCATTTCCGCCCACCATTGATGTTTTTTATCTACTATAGCATATATTTCTTTGTTTTATAATTATTTATTTAGTAATATGTTAGTATGATTAGGTTTATGTTCCTGAGCTTAGCCTATAATATTGAAAAATCTAATAAAATAACAAAAAAAAAATTAAGAAGATACAGCTTCATTACTTGGCACACTACTCGAAATAATTCTGTCACCCAAAATCTACTAAACCAATTTTTATGATGTTTAGCAAGGGTACCTCTTAGCTCCGAGTATATAATATATTAAGTTTAATAAATTTTTAAATTAACATCTCTTAGCTCCGAGTATATGATATATTAAGTTTAATAAATTTTTTAATTAATATGGAATAAAAAAATTATGGATTAGACCGGAATTTGAACCCGCTACGTCTGAGAAGACTTTGTATACTTCCTTCGAAAATCTCAACAAATGTTTCTATGTATAAAAATATAAAAAAACATGTCATGACGTCAATGCCAGAGGTCGCGCATTCCAATCCTACTATTGACAAATTTTCTTTCCACATTTATTTAAAAATCATATTCTTTTAATTTATGGCTGTAGTATACTGATAACATATTTTTCTGTTATTGTCTGCTCTTTGATCTATTGTCATTCGTTCCTTCTGATATATATATGTATATATGGAAATATTAAATACATTTTATTTATTAATGTCTTCACATTAATAACCTTTTATTTAATAAAAATACATATTTCAATTTCGGTAATATATATAATATAATCAAAAACATTTTAGAATTTTACAAAATTTTATTTATTTGACATAAAAATAGTTCTATTATCTATGATGGTTTGGATTCGAGTGTTTTAGTTAAAATTATTTAACTAGCTATTTAAGTGCGTAAACTTAAAGTTCTTAGAAAATACTAAAATAAATACCATCACAAAACGATGTTGTAATGTTTGAACGTTCATTTAGCGAACTTACGAAATATTGGATTTCTAGACTTGAGATTTGTTAACTTGGTTTCTATGACCTACAGCTGGATCTATATAAAATAGAATTTCAATATATTTATTAACTTACTCTATTTTATTGGTTTCCAGACGTGATTTAGAAGAGAACTCTCCTATGTGTCAGGTCTTATGACTTAAGTCTGCGGAACCAACATTTATCACTAAGAAGGATAGTTGTTATGCCGACTTCTGATGAACTTTTTATATGGTTTTACATGTTTATCGACAATTAAAAAAATATTTCGGTTTTATTATTTTTTAATCTTATTTTAAACTTTAAAGTTAGAAAAATTGGTTAGGATTTTCGAAAGGAGCCTAATCATCTATTAGTCTCTTTCGCCTCTGTCCGGATAAGGACGGTTATACATAATCGTAGAATGATAAAGTCATCGAGTAGCGATACAGTGGCTAAATTGGTAGAGCGACAATACGGTTTGCAGATATCGCGGCTTCAAATCCTGATCATATTATTTTTTTTTTCATTTAAAATTTAATTTAATAAGCGTAACATGGTTAGAAATGTTTAAAATATTAAAATGTATATTTAAAAATATATATATAAAAAGTTTTGTCAAATCATTTTGCAAATAAACTTATTCCTAATTTCTTTAATAATAGTTACAAGGCTAGATACTAATCTAGCTTTTAATTGATTTTCATTTTTTTAATAACACATATTATTGTCTTTGGTCTAAGGTCATTGTATATATTTGAAAGTTTTTGTTAGCATTGACATAATTAATAAATTGTAAAAAATAATTTGTTTTATTTAAGAAAAGATGAAGTTTTAATTTTAAATAATTAAACTAATATGGACGCTTTGTTGACGTCAAGATCAAAATGGCCGGTGCTACTGTCAAATGACATTTGATTATTATTGTGAAATTTATAACAATGCTTCACTATTTTATGTTTTTAAATGGTAGATCTTTATGTTTTGTTGTTTAAACAATTAAAACACTAAAATTAACATATTGTGAGCAATACGTTATTGTTGTTGTATGACTGAATGTATCTAGGTGTCATATTTTCCTCTTCATGTATTGTTATTTGACAAAGTGAGACAGAAATTAAAAATAGTAGTCTATGTGTTTTCATATGGTTAACGCCCTCTATTACAATTGTGTTATGATATTTGTGTAGTATTAAAAGTTTTATTACTAAAATAAGTTGTTAAATATATATACCTAAATTTTAAATATTAGAAATAAAAATAATAATAACCTCTTTTTATATTATTATTGTCGAATAAGATGTTTATCTTGTAATTTTTTAATGTTTTGGATATATTTGTCTTACGTTTTACAGAGTATTTTTTTTCTCTATACCTTCTGTAAACTGCGAGGAGTAATTATGTATTTCAAGTTTCGTGATTCATGATTATTATCATACATATTTATCAGAACACCGCGTGGCCATCATGTGTCGAACTGATTAATAGTCCCGAATGAGTTCGCAAGAGGAGGAACAAAGTCGAATGATCCAAGGACAAAAAAATGAGAATTATCATATAAAAATATTGACTATATTTAAATATATAGATTATACAAAAAACAACATATCAATATATATTATTTATTTTCACATAATTAAATAATTACTAATTAATGTCATTTAACAAAAGTGTCGAACATTTTGGTTTTGACATCAAGAATATTCAATAACTTTTTTAAAAATGAATACTTCCTTATTAATAAACATACATACAACAAATATTTTTTACGTTAATTCATGTTAAAATTGTAAGTTATTAAACCAGAAGGTCTAATGGATCGGTATAACATATGAAGATACGTAACTATACGTAATAATAAATTATACAATACTATTTCTTCACTGTAATAATGACTTTTTTATTATATACTAGTTGATACTCGCAGTTTCATCCGTCGACAAACAAACCGATATTTTGTACAAGAAATCGATATTTTGTAATTAAATATAAATTCAATTATTAGTCACAAATAAAATAGCATTCCAATACAGTATTTATGAAATTATATCCGTAGTTTTGAGTTTATTCGTTTCAATTAAAAAAACTTACAAATCTTTTTTTTTTTTAGTAAATATAAAAACTAAGTATAGAATATGATGAACAAACAATCAGACATAATTTTATATATAACAATTATAAGTACTTTACAATGAACATAAAAAAGATTTTAAATAATCATAAACATTTCAACATGATAACTAAATACATACATATGTTATTATTTTTTAAATGGAGTCACAGTACATGAACATCAAACTATCATTTCGTGACACATACAGACATCATAATATATATATGAATCATTTAGGTCAGTTGTACGTAATGCGGAATTAACTGGGACGTTTTTATGAAGGTTTATAGATAAAACGAACGTACAGATAACATTTATTTTTATATTGAATTTGTAACCTATTTGATCGTGGTAGATTTCATTTAGATTTGAATGAAGTAAGAGCAGTTTCATATTATTGTCGCTAGATGGCGTTAATCCCGTTACAAATATCTAAAAGTCTACGCCAACGAACAAATTAGATAAAAAATACGCACGAGACACAATACTTATATTTGTTAAAATTTTTGTATTTATTTAAATCCAAAAGTATAATTTAATTAATTATTTTTAATATATTTCTAATGAATTGCAGATAAATGACATTTGGAGTCAGTAGTTTTTATTAGATAAGATAATGAAGTAGTAGTACACTTTGGAATTTACTAGCACTATTTAAAAAATATACACAAAAATATATATAAAAATAATGCTATTAAATTGGATAGTGTCAATGACAGTTAGTGCACTAACTGCCTATTCACAATAAGATATTAGTACTCTAGATAGTGCTTAGTAAATTGTATTAGGACCAGCACGCAAGCGAGGGAGACTGAGTGAAACAAAAAATATATCACGAACAAACAAAAGATTGTTTGATATGATTTCAACAACAAAAAACGATACATATGTCAGTCATAATAAAAATACAGCAAAGGTAATTGCATAATTTACATTGAGAATTGTTGTCAAAATCTATAGAAAAGGGGGCATGTGATAATTAACTGGTCCATCGTTCTAGAAGACAGCAGACAAAATTTGATCGAGTTGACCGGGAAAGAGTTTCGCTTCGATCAGCTCAATTGCGTCACGTTTGATGTTACTAAAGTTACAAACAACCAGATACGTATTGTTTGTTGCACGTAAATATCAGTGTCGAGTGCAACTTCAACCCGTTATTATACAATTATATGAGAGATAATATCATTTTAATATGTATTTACGAAAATATTATCAAAATCGTACAATTATAATAGAATTAGGTTTTGTAATGTTTGTGTGTTGTTCTTAGAAGTGTTTAACGAAACTTTAAACAATAATGTGTTGATTATAAAACGCTCACAAACTGATAGCTTGTTTTTTAGAAGATAAATATTTATATTTTTAGCTGTAGCCATTCTTTATCCAAATTTTGTTTTTTTTGTAAATAAAACAATATTATATATCGGCCATTTTAACAATATGTCAATCTTTTTCCCGCTCTTTTAACATATTCATTTTTCACACACTCCATCCTTGTCTTTTGTAAGCCTCTCTTTCATGCTTGACTCTTCCCGATACCTTTCTTAGTTATTAGGTAACATTGTAACAAAAAAACATCCAGTATAATATTCTAATATTAATATTATAATTTAAACTATTTTCAATTCAGCTATATCCGTTACTTTATACATTAGTATTGTTAATTATAGTGTCTACAAAATATCACATATAATATAATAAATAATAAAATCATTTGCTATATTATCTATGAATTTAAAAGTACAACACACGAGACAACTGTCTACAATCTTTATTTTTAGCTTTTATAAAACAGTAAAAAAGAAAATAATAAATTGGATCTGGAATCAAAATCTAAATGGTCCATCTTTAATGAACTTCGGTCGTTTTATTGAAACGAATATTAATATTATTATTTTAACTATTGAAATAAAAGCAGTATCTATGGCAGCCGAATGTCACCTGGAATAAAATGTATAGTTAAATGTGCTATATTAACTAGTTATATCAGAATAAAATTTTGAAAAATCAGGTTTTGTTATTGCTGAAGATTAATATTTTAGATATTGGTGTTGTCAATTGTATTTTGACGGAACCGCACTCAGTGACGGCCAAGATTTTGTAAAGTATTATATTAAGAGATTAAAGGATACTTGCGATTTAGTCGGAGGTTTCAATTTATTGTCTTATTTATTTATTTAATTATATACTGTAAATATTTTGGTTTAATTAGAATTATAAATAGTAATACTATCTTTATTTGTTTTTATAAAAAAACCAAAAAAGAAATAACAAAATTGTTTCCAGAGTCAAACTCTAAAATCTAAATTCTAAATCCACAAGTAAAGTTTGATCGCTTTATTTCGAAATGGGTGTTATTGAATACTTTTTTTACTGAAGTAAGCCTGTTTGATAACTTAAAAAAAAATACAACATTTTAAAAAAAACATTTCCAAAATTTAAAAAAAGACAACTTAAAACCTGTGACAGGTTTTATTTTGATTTTATTTCTTTTTTAACTGCAAGTCACTTGTCTTTATCTAACGTCGAAATGAGTAAACCTTTTTTTTATTTATATATTTTTTTCTCCTTCTATTCTGCACATCTGTAGCTCAGGTCCTTCAGAATGAGAGCTACTTTTATATGCAGAAATAGTTTTTTTATTGTACTATTCTTCACATTTCTTTTAGTTTATTTTTTTACTTCCTATGTTTAACTTTCTTGTAGACATTTTATTGGTATATCGGTTTTTTTTTTATTTAAAAATTACTGAAATATTGTGCTGATTTTTCCCCGATAAAAAAAAATAATGGGCCAAGTAAAATAAGGTGCCAAAAGCAGATTAGAATAAGTAACTTTGCTACTACTAGTTCTTTGATCTTTTACCCAACTATTTATCAATAAAAAGAACCTTGGAATGAATATGGATTTCCATAAATTCAATTTTCAAATAAAAAAAATGATACTTATTATTTTTAAATTTGAAAATTTAATTTAAATTAAAATTTTTAAAATCTTTACTGTACAAAAAAAAACGTACTAATGGCGGTCTAAATGCATTCTCTACCCGTACAGGGGGCACATATAACACTATTTTAAAATACATGCTACAAATATAATACAAATAAAATTTAATAATAAAGACTACGTAACAATGTGCTAAATCTTTATATAAACACAAATAACTAGTATTGCAAAATTTTAGTGTTTAAGAAATTCAAGATTAATTTTTTTTTCCCCAAATACTATAAACACAGATAAGCATAATATATCATGCTAAGAATATGAAAATTAAAATAAATAAAAAAAAATTATAATAAGTAAGTTATTGTTCAGAGATATTTAGTGAAAGTAATTTGTATATTATTTCTATTGCTCAGTATTAGTTTGAGACTACTGTTTTTTATTTATTTGTAATAGGACTTAGAACGTAGAGTGAATGCTTCGTTCGATTAGATAAGATTAGATAAGATTAATATATACATATATAGTATACTATCTGTTGTTATCAAAAGTATAAATAAATATCATTAAAATATGCATAGGTCTTTATTTATAATACTTTGTTTTAAAAAAGTAAAAATAAAATAAAAATAAATTATAATGAAATGTTTTAAATCACTGCACAATATTTTTATTTTAAAATAAAATGTATATTGTTTCAGAAATTCAGATCAAAACAACAGGACATCATTTATTTCGAAAAAGATATAGTATATGAAGTATGACTATGAAGTTGTGAAGATGGAAGCATCGACAGCACTGAGCTCTATGAACCAGACGTACTTGTCCCACCTGCCTCAGAGACCACCTATCCACCTCGGCTTCCAGGACTTATCCTACACCGTCTCCAATGGCAAATGTAAGTACACATTTATTTACTTCTGTACGTCGAATGAAAATAAGAGAATATTTTTAAATCTATATGTTATATTATTTACTCTAAAATATACTATTAACAATGCTTTTAATTTATGTGCATTTGTGTGAAAAATAAAATAAATATTTATAATTTATATATAATATACGACTGTACTCACGTTTATTATCTATACTTTGAGCTCATGGTTAAGGGTTTTAATTGGGTTGGAAAATAACCGACCAGTTCCTATAAAAATAATATATAAAATATTTTTGTTGTCACAAAAATGCATTAATAAAAATTATTACTTTTGAAGTGTGACAAGAGTATTCGTTTAAACGTTGCGAAAATCTGACACGTTTAAAATGACTATTAAATAAGCGGTTAAAAACGTTGTTTATTTTTCATTTAATTGATATTTTATATTGTTCTTTATTATTTTAATAATGTAGTTAAATATTTTTTAATGCCCTCATTAGCTGTTCGTTATTCAAGCTCAAAATGTGCAATAACTCTGGAATTCTATCGGTTTGCAATCACGAGTTTGCAAGCTATTTCGAAAGCTCTAAGCGTTGGAAAGATTCGTATCGCTAATATTCTATTAGATTATTTATAATTATATATGTATAATATATTTGAGATTCAAATATATTATATCTAGTATAATATATCTTTGTTTTTGATTTGTTATAGAGAAATAATAATTTTTTTAAATCTTTTTTAGTTGAGTACTTGTGTAAATATATATATATATATATATATATATATTTTTTAATTTTCCAAAAAAAAATTTGTAGGAATTTGTATTTTTAAAAGTTTTGCAAATGTTTTAAAGTTTTTTTGTTAGAAAATAAGGGGCATATGTGTATGTTTATCGATCAATTTTATTAAAAATATTATTGATATTATCGATAGTTGCAAGCACATCACTAGCTGTGGCTAGGCACGTGACGGTGTCCTGTGCGACCTACTCACGACACGTGAACGGACTAAGAACCGTGTCGTGTGAGTGTGTGTCCTTCACTTCTAATGCACATTTATTTCGAAATTATGAGGTTAAGCATCCTTTAACGAAACCTTGGTTGGGTGGCCATTAATAATTTCTTATAATTTGTATTATTGTTGCAATTCATTATATATTTCCTCATGAAACATTTGATAGGATTATTGATTTCCAATCAATACAGTGGTTACGTGTTTAGCAGATTTTTTAAAATTTATTAAACTTTCTTTGTTATTATGATAATGATAAAAAAATGATAATTTAATACAACAAACATTATTTCTGAATTATCAATTTTCTTAAGAATAATGTAAAAACAAATATTTATTCTCATTGTTAGATTATAAAAGATTACTTATACTTAAGAGATGAAATACGTATTAAAAATATCAATAATCAAACTACATAGTTCAAAAATTATAATAAGCTAACATTTTGTCTATTTGTCTATAGATAGTCAAGAAAAACAAAACTAAAAATATGTATACAAATTTATATGTATATAATATAGAGGTTCTAATATAAACAAACATAATATTATGAATACTATTATATATATATATAATAGTTTAAATGTATAATTATTAGTATTGCCTTATAGTCAGTTTTGACAGAAATCTAGTATTAATGCCTGTCTCTAGGATGTGTGCAACATATGTTGGCTACAAGTTTGGCCACAAACATTGGCCAATGCCGAGTTCTTGTTTTACAGTACTCATATTAAAATTTGATATCTACAACCTATATAATAATATAACTATGACTTCTCTCTCTTTCTAATATTATAAAGTAAAAATAATTTGTTTATTTGTTTATGGATTTTTTAAATTCTTTATGATTATGATTGACCGGTTCATGAAGGTTATAATCTATCTAGCATTATATTACTTATTTTTCCTAATAGTAAATAAAATCTTTTGTAGATGAAACCGCGAGCTAGTATTTTATATTTTGAGATATTTCCTTCTTTATGATATAATAAAATCCATATTTTGTCATTTGTTATTTTAATATCTACTTGTTAATTTGTGGGTTCTGAGAGTTAGTCTAAGTACCGCTTTGAAATCTCTTTAACATCTTATTTGGCGTATAAATAAGTAATAAAAATAATTTGAAATGATACTATAAATATTATAATTACTTTCTTGCCCGTTCCTGTCAATAGATCCACTCTTTGAAACAGTGTAACTAGAGTATCACATATCATGAGTGCAATCAATGTCTGTTTGACACCAAAATCTTTGAATTTTTAAAGTTTTAAAATTTTTTGTATGACTAAAAATATTTTTAAAGTTTATTGTCCTAATATTATAGTATAAATATTTTTATATTTGTTAAATATATATCAACAACAATTAAGAAGAAACTTCTTGATTACGATATTATCTCCACGACATATCGTATGTTATAAAACACTCAGTATTTACTATTCAGCGCTGCACTCACTGAATACTAACTAATACTATTGTTATTCAGATCACTTAAACTGAACTGCAAAACCCTTTTACTTGAACAATTTACAATAAATTTAAATAGAAAAAAACTATTTTATTTATTTACAAGAATAGTCTTGAATATATCACAAAAAAAAACAAATGAATATAGTTAATGGAATTAGAAAAAATATAATATCGTAATAATAGTGTAAGAGAGTGCATAATGCCAAAGGCCCCCAACGAAAAGGGGCCTCGCGCTAAATTTGGTATCTAAAAATCAATTATGGTAGCGTTTGTATGTAAATGCTTTTAATAGATCTTTAAAATAAAAAAAGTCGACATCATTGCTTGCGCTTATTTGTATCAGTATAGGAAAGGCCCCTTTCGGTGTTTTTGCCTAGGGCCTGACGTAATATAGTTTTACCAGTGAACATTTATCAGATAGGATGAACTAACAGACTGAGCACAACATTTCTAAAGATAGATATATAATATAAAGATATATTGTTAGAAAGACGTTCGAGGCTGCAATTATATAAATATCCCATTTTATTACCAGATACCCTTTCATGTGAAATATAGAATTCTAATCTGTGACCACAATGCCAAACCCAGAGACGCTATTAGTGTTTTTATGCAACTTAAAAACAAACCAAAAAAAAACTAAAAAAACTATGATAATCTAAAAAAGGTTTCATATAAATATTGTAAAATTAAACATTTGACCTTCAAGTTTTTAGAAAAAGTTTTTACAAAATAACAAAATGAATCGCAAAAATGTTAGTAAAACAATATTGTTTTAAAAATGTTTCAATTTCAATTTGAATTGAATTTGAAATTTGAAAAATACGGGAAGTAAATGACTAAAATAGTTCCATTTAAATGTGTTAATTTATAAATTTATCTTAATAATAATTTATTAAAGTTACTGTTAATATTTCTCTATTTTTTAGCATCTTATCAAAGATCAAAGCTATTTGTGACTTTTCTCGTACAATATTAGTGTGATTTTCAATACAAGGTCATTACCACAAACCAAATAGAGTTAAGTGAACTAGGCCTACAAGTCATACCTGTTACTAACTAAACATATTTTATTTTGCGTGTGTGTGTGTGTATAATATATGTATGTGAAGGATTAAAGATTCAAAGGACAAATCTGTTATCGATCTTCCAAAGTACTAAAAAAAATCCTAAAATTACATCATAAAATCCGTTCCCAATAAAAATATGATAACGTGTGGCTCTGTTAATTAAAATGATTTTAATTTATATTCAATATATTATTTTTTGCTTTAATCAAATGTTTTTGTTTTGTTTCTATTTAACCCAAAAAAAAGATTAGTTGCTTAGGTTTGAGCTTATATCCTTATAAAACTGGATTTTTGTAGACTTTGTTTTAATCACACATAGAAATATACACACACACATGCATAAATAAGAATAACAAGAAATACTGGTCGATCCCAACGAACTGTAACAGCTCAAAATACTAATTGACCTTGAAGTAAGTGCAGACGTCTTTAGCTGACATTTGAGCTCAAGTAAAACAACATAGTTTACAATAGAGAAGATAGACTCATAGACCAGACTTGACACCATGGGTTAATCGTGATCACAATGAAGTAGAAGATTGTCTTAATGATGTTATTTGGTCATAGTTGCCATTGGAGGTTCCTTCACAAGAATATTCGCCAGGGTTTCCTGTTCGTCCGTTCATGGTGGAAAACCAGAGCACTTATCTTGGAAGGAAGCTTTATTCTGAAAACCTGGTAGCACCACTGCTTGCTCTTCTTATTTATTTATTTATTTAAATCTTTATTGTACCATAACGTACAAAAGTACAACAGGCGGACTTAATGCTACAGAGCATTCTGTACCGGTCAACCCATAGAGAAAAAAAAAGAAAAACATAACAAATAGGCGGTAAAAACAATAAAATGAAAAAGCTTAAACATATGCTAAATTTAAATTAAAACTAAATTATTATTTATTTCTAAATACTAATACTACACATATAAAAAAATACATATAAATATTTATTAATATAGATACATAAATGCGAATGAATACTTACATAAATATAATATTCATTAATATAAAAGCAATAAGTGATATATATATATATATATATATATATATATATATATATATATATATATATATATATATAATTTAACCATATTTATGGATCATAACACGAACTTCACATATAATATATTTAATTTATAGATCTACCGTCATGTGTCAACCTCTGACCATGGACTTCTGATCAATACAAATAGTGGCAAGTTACTTACTGCTTACTCGATCCACGCACGGAAGAACGATTTTCATTATTATTAAGATATCTGAGAGTAATAGCTTAATGTTATGTAGCCTATAGCCTTCCTCATGAACCTGTCTATCATAATCAGAAAGAATCTTTCAAATTTATTCAGTAATTCCAAAGATAAGCCTATTTAAACTTTTCCGCTTTTTCCTTATATAGGTATTTTTCAAACGACTTTGGTACAGGTAACAGCTAGATACCAAAGCAATAATAATAAAAAATAAAATACGATATGAAATTATATTTATGTATATTTTAATAAAGTTCAGATCAATTAATATTTTTTATGTTTCCGTTTATTGCATTAACTTGTTGTTTTATTATTTAACGATTTAACATTCAAGGTTATGTGTTCAATATAATATGAGTTACAAATTTTGCGTTTATATTTGGTTGCGGTAGCTCAATTTATGAACCTAAGACGGTTTCTGAGAGCTCGAGGTTCGAATCTTGCTTGCATTGTTAAATTTTAATTATATATTTATTTAATTCTTTGTATTATTTAGGTACTATTTTGCATTTTATATTTATTAAGAAGAATTGTTTGTTAAAATCTAGTATCAACATTTGGGGTTTGGTTTTACGTAAAACATAGTGATTTACACATTACACCATCAAAATTAATAAGCATATTTGACCCCAATATATAGTTTAAGAAACCCCAAAAAATGACAATAAATCCTAAAATTATAATTGTTGTTCATTATTATTTATTGTGTTGAAAAAAATAGTCTGATATGACCGAAAATCCAACTGTTTCCAATCAATAAAATTTAATATTTTTTTATGTATAAACTAAATAACATAACTTATAATATATATTAATACTTATAAATAATAATATATTTATAATTTAAAATTCTCTATTAATGATTATTATGTAAATTTTTATTTCAATGACAGTCGTTTTTTGACTTCATTAAGTTCTCTGACCCACATATTATGCTGGAGCTATTTTTAAAACTGTTTTAAATATTTTAAACATATTAACACTTGAATTGTTTTTTTATTAATTTATTCTAGACTAAGACTTATTTATAGATTTACTTAATTTGTCGAAATAGACTTTTTGTGTATTTGAGACCTTTCCAAAATCAGTTTTGGAAAGAAGTTTGTTTTTTCTTTTACTTACAAATTTTTAAACAGTAGAACTTACAACTTCGTAGTGTCATTTACAAACATATACAGAAAATTTTCCGAAAAACAGTTAATTTTTTATCTTTTATTCCAAATTTTTATAAAGAAACCACCTTAACTAAAATGACACTTATGAGCTTTGAGTAAAGTTCTCAGAAAATTTTCGGGAAAAATTTTTTATATCTTACTTTTCATTACAAACTATTCAAGTAACGGTCAAATAAATTGTAATAGAATATATATTTTTTAAATATTTACGTATGCTAATGACAGTTTACATAAAATCAACTGATAAGAATTTTAAATAACGTCTCTGTCCAGTTCATTGACATAAAACGGACATAAAAAATAAATATTTGTTAATATATTCAATATTAATGTTTTACGAGTCAACGAACCAATGAACACTAATTGTTTTAACGCGAAGCATTTTAAACATTGTTCAAACAGAATAAGGTTTACATTTCTTTGTAAATACCGCATCCATTATATTAAATTCGATTTGTATTGTGATTTCTGTCATTTTAATACAATAGCAAGGCCAAGAAGTCAAGTTATACTAGTCAAAGATCACAGCTGCCAATTTCATATTTCATATTTAGTTTAAATAAGAAAGGGGTCAAATTATGCTAGTTAGAGATCATTGCCAAAAATTTCATATTTTATTTTTAGTTTAAAAAAACATGGGGTAAGTTAAGCATAACTGGCAAGTTAGACATCATTTTCAAAAATTTCATATTTCAAATTTCATATTTAGTTTAAATGAAATTGTATTATTATTTAATTTAACTTTAATATTGTTAACTGTGTCGTAAAACGGGACAGGAATAAAGAGTTAGTGTGATTATTAGTTCAAGGCTGATCAGTTTGATTTCTAATAATAACTGAGCACAATAGTCATATACAAACTTTGAGATAGACTAAGTACTAGTTATATAAAAGATGACACACACTTTGTTTTTCATTCTTAATTTTAATTAAGTTTCTAGGAAAATTTGAGATAACTGAATCAGATATAGATTTTCAATCGCTAGTTTGTTTTTCGATCCTAAAAGTAGACAAAGTTTTAATAAGATTTTGAGATTAGATGAATTCTTACACCAACTTGATAAGTAAATACTTTTTGTATTACGACTTTCGTGATCACTATTATACTATGAACTAGCAGTTCACACCGCGATTCCGCCATTCTTTGAACTCATGATTAAGGGCGCTGGACTGGTTTGAACCAATTCGGGAAAATTCCGATACAGCCGGATAATTAATACTTAAATAATTTTAAACTATCTTTATTTGCATTTATTAAAAACTTATCAGCAAAAATCAATTCATAGTCAGTCTGTTGTTATTATTACACAAAATTGTGACATCGTACACTTAAGTAAATAACTGTATTCAGGCGGATGTCGAAATAACATTGGTTTATTTATATATAAGATTAAAAATGTCCTTATAGATTATAATATACTAATGAAGTGTATTACTTTGTTGCAACGCCATCTATTAGCTACAAATAGAGACTGACCTTTATAATTAAAGTTTTAAACCCGACCTTACAGATTAAATTCTAATATGTAAATTACTTTATATAATTAAAATCTTTATGTATTAAATCTTCCTTATTATATTTTACATTCATGCAATATATATTTTTTTAATTTAGCTTTTCATACAAAGAGAATTAAAGATATAAAAATTAGAGAATATTTCAGATATGAATAAAAGTTCAATAATTATTTCCTCTTTAATACCCCGAAGATCTTTGCTCGCTTAAAAAATATATTAATTCGTATAGAGAATATTGTAGAAATATATCGAATTCCAAAAATCCTGTCATGATAAATATAAAACCACGTCTGTAAACAAAATGACAGACCCAAGACCATTATCGATGCTTTTGCTTTGTGTGCGCTTGCTTTTACGTTTTGTTTGAAAAACCTGATGCCCGTAAACTAAGGAATTGTTAGAGGTAGATAACAAATTAACTGACTCACTGTCAGACACATTTATGTTGTCTTCCCATGAATATATATTTTTTTTAGGATTGATAACATTTAATTCCGTAAAATACTTTATTTTGTCTCGTTATTGTTTCAGCATCAAAATTAATATTACGTGGAATTAGCGGAGAATTCCGTTCTGGACAGCTGACAGCTATTCTCGGGCCTTCAGGTGCTGGCAAGAGTACCCTTCTTAACATCCTCGCTGGTTATAGGTACCTTCACACTTCACATACTCGTATGTAGTTTTAAGTAGCATTTATAATGAATAAAGTTTAAAGAAATTTATCTTATTAAATTTATCTAAATCTATATTGCAAGTTACTTTATACAAAATTCAAAATATCATTGTGAAAGTGATAGCTTTCGCAACTCGGAAAATCATTTCCCACAGATTTGAGACGAGCTGAGCTTCGACAGAAATATAGCGGCTTTTCTTCTATTATTGTTCAAAGACGTACTTAAAACCTAAATTTATTCATAAAACAGTTCATGGTCACCAGCTACACCTTTTTACCCCGGGGTTATTGTCCTCTAAATATTAAGAAATACTAAAGTATCGAGTCGCAAAACAAACTATTTGCTACTACTCTAACTTGAATCGTGTTTTCTTTCTCTCCAGAGTGAACGGGGCTACCGGTTTGATCTCTACAAATGGAGAGCCAAGAGATTTACGTCTGTTTAGGAAATTGTCTCGGTACATCATGCAGGACGACCTGCTACAGCCGCTCATCACCGTTCAAGAGGCGATGGTGATGGCAGCTGACCTGAAGCTTGGAAGTGATGTTGGGAAACAGAAAAAGGAGATTATCGTAAGTCGTTTTAAAAAACACATTAAAAGAAAAAAAAAGGATATAAAATTTAATCGAATATATATATATATTCAAATTCATCAAAATACGTCTAGTAGTTTTTGCGTGACGCATAATTACCAATAAACACACAATCAGATAAATAGACAAGCAGACTATTGTTTTTATCTATTTCATGTAAGGTAAATAATTTTTTTGAATATATTGAATGAACAGATTGACAGAACAGAAATATATACATATCTTAGCCATACTTTTTTGTTAACAACGTTAGCCTACAACTACCCACAAGTTTTCTAAAATATAGACTAGGTATTTTATTCAGAAAGGTTTTTTGGAAAAACTCTTGAAAACTGTGTAAGGAGGCCATAAAACTCCTTAGCGTGATGTGCAACCATGCGGACAAACAGACCGTAAAAACAACGAGTTTGATATATACTTCAAATTATATATATAAAATTTATGCACAAAGGTCTGACTATAGTCACATACCATGTTCAAGGTCACGTCTATTGTTTGCTGAAATAAAAATAGAAATACACTATGAACATTGAAAATTATATTTGAACTCACGTGTGGTTTGATTCACATTACTACATACTATTTGATAAAATTTAGAAGATGTATCGTGTTCAAGGACAGGTGTCTTGTTTGCTAAAAAAGATTCAAACACACTATGAATATTGAAAATTATATTACTAGTGTTGCGAGATTTAGTATAGGTTTCAGTTCAGTTAAAATTTGATTCTTATATTAATTAATGACATTTGAAATATGTACCATGTACAAGGTCGGGTGTTTGTTTGTTAAAAAAGGTGCCAACACACTATGAATATTAAAAATTATGTTTATAGTGCAGCGATATTTAGTACAGGCTTGAAAACACGTAAAGTTGAATTTAAATACTGTGATAACAGAAAAAATATAATTTCAATATTCATAGTGTGTTCAAATTTTATTTTGCAATTAAAAGATATATTTTAGAATATATCTATGAATATTGAAATTATATTTTTAGTGCAGTTATATTTTATACAGATTTGAACAAAGTTGAAATTTGATTTTGTAATTAATTGAAATCTAAATAAAAAACATAAATTATTTTATTACTCTTCGATTAAGTGTAGTTTTAATAACATGACAGTAGGTAGAAGAATAGAAACATGTTATTAAAAGTGTTATTATATAATTATTATTAATAGATTATTCCGGACCTTTTGTTTTTTTAGTTTACCTTTAAAGATTGTTTAAAGTAATTATTTTCTATTTAAAATTATTTATGGTTTAATTAATCAATAATTATATAATAAACTTGGTTTTGATGTTTTTCATATAAAATAAAATAATTGTCTTTTTTTGTTTACACATTCGTGATCGATGGTTATTATTATATATAATTATACGGTTGTGCTCATGTTAATTTTTATTAAAATTTGCCCAACTAGTTTCGCGGTCTCGCCATGCTTCAAGCTTATTAATAATAGCCCCGGTCGAAACTAGTACTGAATATTGCTATAAAATTAACGTGAGTACAGCCGGATTAAAGATAATAATAATTGTCTTACTTAGACCAAAAATTGTTGTAGGTAGAAGAAATAATCCAGCTCTTAAGACTAAACAAGGCTCGTCACACTTCCAGCGAGCGTCTGTCTGGAGGTGAGAGGAAGAGGCTGTCCATCGCGCTGGAACTTGTCAACAATCCGCCTGTTATCTTCTTGGATGAACCAACGACGTGAGTTACTATTATAATGAACCCCTCTTTTTGACCGTAATATAAAGTTCCATTTAAATTAAGAATTCGTAAAGAGATGTGATAATCGGAATTGACAAAACATAGGTCTAATAGTGGCAGAAATAGTTAACTCACTATTTTCGATCCAACTGGCTCGCTCTTTTTTTGGTATAACACTGTATTTATACGTTGCACGTTGCACGTTAACAATTACTGCAACTCACATTGACAATAAATATGAAATCTAATCGAGTATTCAAAGAGTTTCTGGGTTCTTCTCCAACCTATCAACCTTGGTAGTGTGCAAGTAGTCCGACGTTTCATAAGCGCTATGCAATATTTGAATAAAATAATTTATGACTTTAAAACATACATGAATTAATAAAACGTTTAATGCATAGGATTACTTTGTCAACTAGTTTGTTATATAATTCCAGAGGTCTGGATGATGTGGCTTCATCGACGTGCGTATCGCTGTTAAAACGCGTGGCTCGTGGCGGCCGCACGGTGGTGTGTTCGCTGCACACACCGTCCGCGCGTCTCTTCGCGATGTTCGACCATGTGTACGTGGTGGCGGCGGGGCGCTGTTCATACCAAGGTGCCGCAGGGGGAGTCGTGCCATTCCTCAATGAGCTGGCCCTGCCTTGTCCAAGAACATACAATCCCGCAGATTTTAGTAGGTCTTTTTTTTAACCTGCCTGTCCTTTTTGGGAAGTAACAAGTCATCATTTAAGAATATCAGTTTTGATTCTATTTCATTATTCTAGTTATAGAAGTATCAAGCGGTGAATATGGACCGCATGTTGATAAAATGGTAGTAGCTGTAGACAATGGTCGATCCCACAAATGGAGAAACTATTCAATAGAAACAAATTACCAAGAAATGGAGATAGAGCAACTAAATACAGGAGTGGTAGAGAATCACATTTACAGGTATGAGAGCACGGCATTTCAACAGTTCCATGTGCTATTGAAGAGAATGTTGCTGCAGACTCTTAGGAACAGGGTGAGATATTGATTCTGGGATTTAAAAAAAATTATAGTTAAATATTTCGTTATTGTTTTTAGCGTCACTGAACGTCATGTTTACTTGTTTTTTAGGGTTACCTCTGGTTGCGGGTGGGTCTTCATTTATTTCTGGGAGCTATAGTCGCTTCTCTCTTTAGTAAAATGGGCTATGACGCTACCAAGGCTCTATTTAACTTTGGATTCTGCTACGCCTGTATAATCGCCATGCTGTATATTCCAATGATGCCTGTATTATTGGCATGTAAGTATGTTTTTATGAATCTCTTTGATCTCTCAGTAGAGAGGTCAAAATATCTACCAATTTGTCAGTCCTGGTTTCGATCCTTGGTCTGATAGCTTCAGTCTAATCTTAGAAGTAAAATTAATTAGAGACCTGTGGTTCCAAGTACATGCTCATAGGAGCATTTCAATAAATAAATTTCCAAATTTGATTTTCAGTAGGCACAGTTTAACAAAAAGTAAATTTGATTATTTAAAATAAACGCTCATGTGTCTTATGCTTGTTATATTGACTAATTGGTCACGATCTGTGTTTACTTCAGCAATATTAACTTAAAATACTAAAATTTCAGTTCCAACAGAGGTGCTTCTAGTAAAGCGGGAGTACTTTAATCGATGGTACGGTCTGAAGCCGTACTACGCAGCTCTGGTGGTATCTCGAACGCCAGTCACCGTGTTCTTCTGTCTGCTGTTCCTCTGCATCGTGTACCCTTTGACGTCACAGCCCATGGAGCTGGATAGAGTGATGATGTTCATGACTATATGTCTGTTGATCGCTCTGATATCTGAGACCATGGGGACCTTGATATCGTCGACTTTGAGTGTTGTAGTGAGTTTAGTTTATATAAAAATTATACTTATTCGTAATTTGTTGTATCAAGTTATAATTTCCGTTTTATACATTTACCGCAAGTCGTTACAAACCGGAAATGGGAGCTAGGTCAGTTGATAACACACACTCAGACACTCACACACTTATTCATAGACATACAGACACTTTTAGTTTTAATAAACGATTCTATGTTTTTGGCTTTATTTTTACGACTTACGGTCGGACGTCTTACGAGACACCCTGTTCATAGAAAATAAAAAAGATATTATTTTAATATTCCTTCGAATAAGGTTACCGATTGTTCGCAAACGCAAACGAGTTCGGCAATACAGCATCTATAGTCTGTATGTTTACAGAGCATAACTATTTCATTTCATTTTTCCCAGAACTCAATGTTCGTGGGTCCCGTGGCGGCGGTGCCGCTCATGTTGCTGGCGGTGTACGGCTACGGCAGCGGCGACGTGGCGCCGGCGCGCGTGTGGCAACTCGCGCGCGCCTGTTCCTTCCTGCGCTACGGACTGGAGGGGCTGCTGGCGGCTGTATACGGGGGTGCCAGGGGGGACCTCGCCTGCCCCGAGGACGTCATATACTGCGAGTACAAGAACGTCAGGTGGGCCCAAAGATTATCACTATTTGTGACGTTATCAATATTTCAATATACCAATAGGCATCATCTAAAAGTGAAATAACGTAATTTTATTCTGTTTTCGAATTTTCGAACTCATGTGAAGGCGAAACACGTCTCGTCATTACACAGCAAGCACAACTGAAATATATTACATACTTTGAACTACTTACAATTATAAACCTACTTTGAATACTAATTCCTATTGTCTTTTAAAGGTATTTTCTGAAGTTAATGGGCATGTCGGGGGTCTCGTTTTGGTATGACTTCGGAGTCCTGCTGCTGATGCTCTTCGGCATGAACCTCGGCGCATACTACCTGCTGAGTCAGAGACTGTCGCGCAATCATGCATTTAAATCTATCAAAGTTATAGGAAGCTTGATAAAAACTAAATTAAAAGTTTAAACTAAGTATATAATGTATATATAATCCGAACTCATTGGTCTGACTGTTAGTTTGTACATCTGATGGTAGAAATTTAATTAAACATTTATTTTTTCATCCAAAAACGTGTTACAAAATCCTAAAATATACGACTAGTGACATTAATATTTAATTAAGATCAATTAGAAGTGTGTATGTGTGTGTTAATTGTTTACTGTGTGTATTTAAATTATAATAACCCAGTTATAATGATAGAGCAGAGTAATGTGATATAAATACGAACTGTATATTAAGTGACTTAAACAAATAAGGAATTTAAATATATATATTGGTAATTGGTATTTATAAATTACTTATAACATAAAATTCGAAAATTCCTAAGATTATTTGTATATAGTTTTTTAAGTCTTAAAATTATTTAAATTATCTATCATGTTCAGAAATAGAGTATAAACTTTATTGAAATGGCATGTTATATGTGGTAAAACAGAATTTTAATTGTATTTTTATATATGTATTTTGGTAGAGGCACTTAAAAATATTGAAGACTACATCAGAATTAGATTATATATAACGAGAATTGACTTGTGATTTAACAGACACAAAGTTGTGTCAAATGTCAAATTGACATCTTTGTGTAATATTTACAAATTCCAAAACGGTGTTAAGACTTAAACTGGTTTGTGATATAATTGTGGAATAAATAAATAATATGTAAATATACATGTATTACTGTCTGTCCTTGAGATTTAATAAATTAATTTTACGTAATCCAATACAAAGGAATTTCAAGAATATAATTTTTTCCTGTTTGAAATAATTTTATTAAAATAATTTATTCACATCAAAATCTTTATTGAAAGTAAATTGCAAAAGATTTTTTCGTTGTCAAAGCTAAGACCAGCTTGGAAGGATATTACTACCTGAGAAGTGCTGGCGATAGAAACTCGGCGGATTGTTTTATACAAATACTAGCTGACCCGGCAAACATTTGCCATATAAATAATTCCATATAATGTCTAGTCTAGACAAAAAATAGCTAACTTATTGTAACCAAAATAATAATTGTCACCGTTACTACTACACTTGATGCATAAATAATAATGATGGACGACACTTCTGTAGGGGGTAAGAGAAGTCTTATTGTGTGAGAGAAACAGGAGACCGGCTTCGTTCTCATCCCTACTCCATGCTGTTTACTGGGTCAGAAGTGACACCTGTAGACAACTGGCGAGGATAACTAATTAAATGACCATTGATCAGTTATTGACCGGGGATGAAAAATGATTAAATTACTAAAAATGCTATTAAAAAATGGGGATTAGTGATAAAAGGGTAAGAATTTAGGGTTGTATGTATTTTTTAACGACACATAATAAAAAAAATTAAAAATTAAAAAAAAAATGCTAAGGGTGGATAACCCTTATCACTAAGGGGTATGAAAAATAGATGTTGGCCGATTTTCAGACCTACTGAATATGCTCACAAAATTTCACGAGAATCAGTCAAGCTGTTTCGAAGGAGTACGGGAACGAACTTTGTGGCACGAGAATTTTATATATAAGATATATTTTTAAATAAACCTTCATTTCATTTATAATAAAGTTTGATATGACCTAGCAGCCATCAATGTCTTAGAGCGTAGATAGAAAAAATGCAATTATAGTTGTACAAATAACATTTATTAAAAAAATCTGTGATTTTCTTTTAAGTCACCATTTTGCTTGTTATACAATATAATACGCAATATAATTTCAGTTATTAAAAAAAATTATATCGATATATTTTTATTATATAAATATTAAAAAAAATGAAATAATGTCAGTCTAGTTCTAATATACAAATAATTTTCAAATAACAAATAATAATTATAAAAACACAACAAATATTCGGTTTGAAACATAAAATTTACCAAAAATGACTAAGTATAAACACTTCTTCATTATTAGGTACTCATTACCATAATGTGACATTTATACCTAACTGGTGTATATTTATTTTACTTGATTTTTAATTATACAATTATAATTATACTATAATGATTATACAATAAGTACATATAGGACAAATATATAATTTATGAACCCATATGAGAACTAAAAAAGTAAAAGATCTGAAGTTTTTAATTCAATCAAATTTTAATGTATGGCTTCTGTAAAAATTTTGTTATTAATTTAAGTAAAACCTATTCCATGATCTAAGTTGGGACTTATCACAGAAAAATGAACTGTTGTATAAACATCGCCTTGATAGTTTCGGAGACCATCGCCATGTTTTGCTTTATGGACGTAAGTATCTCTCCTAACCGCTAGATGGCGCTATTGTAAATTTACCAGTTATTTTAGTGCTATCTAAAGTTTATAGTATTTAGTATTATTAGTTATTTTAGTAGTAAAAAGGTCGAATTGAAGTGCAATATTCAATTTTACAACACAATTTCGAGAGCAATGTCTTATGGAATTGTCATTTGGAATGTTGCAGTGAAATTAATTTTGTCATTACATTAAAAACAGCTGTATACCTACTTCAGTTGATATGTTAAGCAATATTTTACGAATGAAATTGGCAGTGACAAAATAACATTTAAATTATCCTGAAAATATATTTTTAATAAAATTAATAGTGGACCCTTATTCGCTATGGCACAACACGAAACTTACTGTTAAAATAACGTTAAATTTTAAAACACTTTATAGTAACTTATGTGCAATCAAAAACGGTTCATAGACAATATGGATCACATAGAATAGGCTATTATAATTACATATCATGGTGCGTTTATGAAACGCGTTTAATGTTAGTGCACGTGTTGTGTCGTCACTCGTTATTTGCAAGAATCTCGTATGTCATAGCGATTAAGGCCCCGGTATACAACAGTTAAAACAAAGAAACAACATTTAAATAATTAATAATTTTTAAAATAATCTTTTTGATAAAAATTTAAACAAAGTAACAAAATCAATATCATTATTTCCAAAGCGATTCTATTAATAACAATCTATACATTTATTTTATTATTTAACTTAAAAATATTTTTGAGTATTTTACACAAGCAATAGATAATTTGTTGATTAGTTATTTTATTTATTACTTACATTTTATTTTGATCTTGAAATTTAAACATTGTATTAGTATTTCTGATAAATTGATATTAATAAAAAAATAACTTATTCATAAATGATAATAACTTGCATCATTTAGCGAACAAATGAATAAAAATTTCATGTTTGATAACAAACTGAAAAAAAGTATAAATATGATAATTATGATAAATATTATATATAATAATTCATATTTAGAATACTTTATCTTAAATGCTATATTTGTAGTACGTCGCCTGGTTCATTGATGTCTATTTACATTCCACATTCCCGGCTCTTATAACTATTATATACACTGGTAACTGGTTATTAAATCTAATCTATGATTATATACACATGAATTAATATATAGTTATAATCGAAGTGTAGAGTTTAATGTATAGATACTTAATTAAATCATAATGTTTATGTTTTTGAATACTTCATTGCTTTTTTTAAAATTAACTCATTACACTATCTGTAACAGTGGGCTTGATTAATTGATTGAATTATTATAAATGATCAAACTATGATTTAAATCATAAAAAACTTTTGATTGATTTTTTGATTAATCAATTGTTTGATTGATTGATTGACTTATTATAAATTATCAAACTTTGTTTTAAATCATAAAAAAATTTGATTTAAAAGAAAAGATATTGAATACATTCATGGAATGTAAGTTAGTAATCTAAAAATCTCTACATTTTGTTCATTATAACTTATGGACTCGATGTCTGGAAATCAAATCTAATACGTTTCAAGGCACTGAATATTTATGATGTAATATTTTTCAGGAATTATCACATGTTTTTAATTTAACAAAAAAGGTTATTGTTAGGCACCTAAAAACTAAATTGCTGACTGGGTTTATCCTCATCACACTGCTCCAGGTACAGGGTGGTCCTGTCCGAGTCCAGACACGCGTCGGTGTGTTGGTGTCTAAGGCTGAGGCCGTTTCGTCTCCACAGCTGTGCATGGTCGTGCAGATCGCAGGGCGCCAGCACAGCCGTAACACGGTCCTCAGTCGACACAGACACGCACAGGCTGTGGTGGCGCAGGAGGCCGTTCTCCAGCCGCCACTCCTGGTTGCCGCCTGTGTTATGGCACGGGTACATACCTGGACGGAAATAAGGACTTTAAACTTCTGTAGTTGTATATCTTACTCCATTTGATACACTGTAAATATGATATGACGACCAGTTGGTTTAGTGATTAGTGGACCTGTCTACTGTGCCAAGGTCGTGGATTCGATTCACATACGGGAAAGTTGTTTGTGTGTTCCACATATTGCCGTTTCGGCTCTGGATGTTAGTTATTTATTATAGATGTTCGTAAAATTGCTTATGTGCGGGAGTTATTACTTAAAACAGGTAATAGGGAATAATTCGAAACCAATCTTTTCAACAAGACCTAGAAGAATTATTAATGTAACGACACGATAGCTCAGTTGTGAGAGCAACGCGAATGACCGTTCAAGTCCGTGATATGACTCACCCAGTGTCCCGTCCACGAGGTGTCCCATGGTGTCGAGGCAGCGCGCCCCCTGCCGCAGCGCGCGGGCGGCGCGCGGGGGCACGGACAGAGAGGGGTACACGTTCTGCAAGTACCAGCGGAACGACTGACACTGCAGCCGCGAGCGTAGGGCCACGCGCTCCGAAATACTGTAAAGGATTTACATGCATTAGAACAATTACATACGGTTCATATCTTTATAAGGTGACCTTGGTCTTTGGGTTTACTGGTTCTGTGGATTTAATTGTAATATGTATACTCACTCTCCATATTCGACTTGCTTAGCCAGCGGCTGGGACCTATAATATAGGTCCTTGTAGTCATCCATCCAGACTTCGGCTGCTCGTCTGGTGTTTCTAGCGAACACTGCCCCCGAGCCACCGGGGAAGGTGTAGGGGTGACGCTTGCGAAAGACGTGTCCTACCCGGGAGCAGGGTACGATCTCAAGAGACCCCCCACATTGCCAAACTCTAGAAACCAAAAGTACGTTTATTGCTAGATTACTGAAATTTAAATTAAAAACTATAAAGGACGAAAAGAACAAAACATGTTAGGCAAAGAAATATGAAATTATACACAAATTATAAAACGGTACCTAAAAGAGATCTCCAAGTTCTCTCCTCCCCAGACATCCATCTTCATATCATATTTTCCCAGCTTGTTGAAGTACTTCCGGTCCATGCTGAACAGTCCCCCCGCTATCATAGGCGTCCTGATCACCTGAGTGGGGTCACTGAGTCTGGCACCACGCTCTGAGTGCGACAGATACTCCCACTGAAATATGAGCCATGATTTTCAATGAACATTTAATTTTATTCAATGGAAAATTATGAGACGATGCTTCTTAATATTTCATGGGTTCATCGTGCGGGTGCCAGGTTTTAAAATGCGCATATATGTAAAACTTCACTGTATATGCTCCTCTCCCAACCTAAGCAAATTCTAAACCTACTAATGCCGCTATTGAAGTACGTTTAAGAAATTAACTGATGATGGCTCTAGAAACGTCAAGATCTTTAAGTAGATTATAGAGAGATTCCGCTGTTACACCTCTAGCTCCCACTTCTACTGCTTACAAATTAACTAAAAATCATCATATTAGGGAAAACACTAAATGAATGTAAAATAATGTTTGTAGACTAATAATCAATACATTTTATATCGCAGTGACTAAGTCAATGTAAGAGGTGGCTTACCTTGAAGACCAGGTTCCAATCAAATCCTCCGCGCAAGTCAGCGGAGGCACCGATGTATTGGAACGTGTCCATACTGATCACGTCTATCACTGGACACACTACACGAGTTGGGTCCTGGAATAAAAAAAAAACAATAATTAAATAAAACAAATAATTATTTGTTGTTGGTTTGGACAAAATCTGTACATTTTTTTAAGATAACGAATGAATATTCAGTTTCGATTTCGGCGAAAAATAATGTCGGCCTTAGTTTCAATTTCGGTCCAAAAATGGGCGAAATTTGAGTGTTCATGAATTATGATACTTTATGCTAATTATTATGTAATGTATTAAAAACATGATACAATCTCAAAACTTTTACCAAGATTACAAGATTTTTCTGCTTATCAGTTTATTTATCAGAAAATATAACTCCAAGTTATTAATAAAATAATTTATTTAAGCATCATCTTATTAAAAATATTGTTTCAAAATGTCTAATCAAGAAAATTAACGAGATAACATCAGGATTACCTCTAAGGAAGAGGTAACCTGTTAATTTCTAAACGGTCATAGGTCATTTTTGCGATATTAAACTTCACAGAGAAATGAGGAAATAAATAAATTTACAACATCAATAAAACTAATTGAAAATTAAATGTTATAATATTTAAATTCCATAAGGTTTAGAATTCCTTTCCGAATATGATTTTTTTATGAAAAAATTTGTGAATTCAAGTCGTTGTTCTTGACCATAATATTGTTTAAGGCTGCCACTAGCTTACTTTGACTTCGCAGAAATAAAATTTGTCCTTATTATCACTAGCTAGTGTTCGCGGTTTTACCCGCGGTCAATCGATTTTATTTACTACGCTGCTTCAATTCTAGCAGCAATAGCGTCATGTTATATAACCTAAAAAAGCCTTCCTCAATAAGTGAACTATTCAATACAAAAATAATTTTCAATACAAACCAGTAGTCCCTGTTATTAAATTAGCACGTTCAACCAAAAAATAAACTTCAGTTTTATAATATTAGTTTATATAGATTTCGTCATGTAATATGTCAAATTGAGGATCTCAAATATGTCATTCAAGTACGGACTTGCTTCTCTGACATGATATTTATCACGGACTCCATCTTTGTCACTCTCTCACCTTCTCCTTTACCCAACTTCATTCTTTTCTTGTAATTATTATCATTCATGTCCTGCTTTAAATAACATTTTTTCAAGTATCACATAATTTTAAAGTTAATTAATTTTGAACCATGACCGACATTCAAGATATTGGACCTGTCTTGAAAGGTTAAGGTCACATAACAGGTTCACAGTTTGGTCATTAAATTAAATTATTTTTCGACGATATTTTCAGATAAAAACAAAATATAATATAAACCTGTTACAGACCTAGAAAAATTTATCTAGCTTTTCTTATTATTAAAGATATTTATAATTTGGAATATCACTAATCACATCAAGTAACTATAAACTAATATATTAAAGAAAGTAATTATATCTCACTAAATTCTGGCTGATTTTTGAACGTTCTTACAGACAACGATAACAATATATAAATGTAAAAAACAACAAAACAACACCCATGGTACTAGTAATATTTTCTGTACTGTACTGGTCCTTGAGCCTTTGATAATTGTTCACAAATTAATAATTTAGAAGTCATTTGGTCTTTTGATATTACACAAAAATATACACTAATAAAAAAAAGGTGTGGGGATTGTCTTGTATACTATAATCTTTGGAACTACTAGTGTGATTAAAAAAATATATTTTAGCATCTTATAGAGATCTGCTTAATAAAACATAACATGATCTTTATATAAAATATTTTAAAGTGGTTTTAAAAAAGTTAAGTTAAAGTCACGTTTCCTGAACTAATGATTTTCTATAATTCACATGGACGGAGTTGGGGGCCATGGCTAGTCAATCAATCAAATGTTTACGATTATCTATTTGTCTATATGTTAGTTTGTTCAAATTTAAGCGGGCATTACATTACACTGAATCGACTACAGTACTAATAACAGATTGTGCAATGTCAGTTAGTAAGTTAGTGATCATATCTAGTTTCAATCTCACGATTTATTAAGGTCAAATATAAATATAATAACTAGCCTCTCAAAATAATTAAACTCATTATTTCGTAATCAACTTTCTCACGTCAGTCCTCTCATGGTTAAGGTTACATCACTTAAGCTTCAAGATATTTCTTTTGTTGTCATTCCAAGGTCATTGCGAATGTCAGGATCTGATCTGACAGTGACAGTGCAATGATCTTAGTTACGCAACCTAAACCATTATTACGTTATAATAAGAGTGAAATTAGCGTGAAATAATTAGTTTGTGTAGTCTTGGAATGACATAATGTCATTTAATTAAAGTCTATTGCAAGCGGTTTTAGATTTCATTTTATATATTGCATCATGATTTAATGAACCTTTGATGTTCTTCAAATGGAATTATTTCAAAATAAATTAAATTAAAAATAAACGAAGGTTAATCGAATTAAATGACATTACATTCACCTGATATAGCTCATAATATGACCTTATAAGACATCGCATGTAGAATGGTAGAATGTTCTCGATGCTGTTGTAACGCAGCGTCCGAGAATGTGATGCCGAAACAATGATGCTACGTAAGAGACACGAGGGTGAAGGGACACTGATCAGGTTGCGCAACGCTGCATCTTCCGTTCACTATGCTTGAGTGACGTAAGGGATGAGCGGATGCGATCTGAATACTTTTAAGTTTGTGTCTGTGTGTGTGTGTGTGTGTGTGTGTGTGTGTGTGTGTGTGTGCGTGGGTGTGAGTGGGTGTGTGTGTGTGTGTGTGTGTGTGTGTGTGTGTGTGTGTGTGTGTGTGTGTGTGTGTGTGTGTGTGTGTGTGTGTGTGTGTGTGTGTGTGTGTGTGTGTGTGTGTATGTGTGCATTTGTGTGTATATCTATGAGAATAATTGTGAGTGTGTACGAGTGTTTGTGTATATGCGTGTTTGTGTGTGTGTGTGTGTGTGTTTGTGTATTACCGAATTGTTACCATTTTTAATATGGTACAAATAAAATTTGTTTAAGAACAGCAACAGTTTTAAACTTGTACCACAATAACAAAGTATATCTGTAACGACTCTGTGGCAAGATACTTTCAAATAAATTGCTATCGCAATATTACAGCCCCGTGAAGGTGTTTCTTACACGTTTATAAGTTATCCGGCTATCAGTGATGGCTGAACAAATCATTTGAGTTTGATATTAGTACTTATAACAATATAAAGCAGCCTATAATTATATACATTATGTTATTTATTACAAACTATATATCAAAATGGTGTGTTGAAATAACTTTATAACAGTTAGTGCACTAACAGACTTTTAATAATATTAGTATCCTAGATAAAAAATATATATAAATAAATAAATTTGAATAATTAATTAATATATAAAATAAATAAAAACATTAATAATAAAAAAATTACATCAATTAATAAAATAAATTAGTAAATTGGATAACGTATGCTTGAGTTATAAAATATGATTAATTATTTTTTATGATTATCTATAATTATTATTGTTTCTTATATGTTTATATAAATTGCACAAATAAATTTAACACATATACCAAAAAATAAGTTTTCTAACCAATTGGCGGCCATTACGAATGATTTACAATTAAACACACATCAAGAAAAAATTACTTTTCAAATATTTAAGAAGAATTAATTGATTGATTATAATTGTTCATTTGAATTGATGTAAGAAGCATTTAAATAATATAATGGAATAAAAACAATTATATACTTTATAATACTAAAGAAATTAATGTTATATTTTAATGTATACAGATTTCGATTTTTCACTGCAAGAACTACTACTACTATTTTCCTCCAATTATAATATAATAAGAACTAAGTGACATTTAGCGCACTAATAGTAGTGCTCTAATTGTTAGTGCTAGTAAATTGGATGATGTAATATCGGCGGAAATCAAATAATAATATTAATTCAACTGATATTTTAGGTATTTTTTAATCTATGACAAATTTTGTTTTGACTTTCATGGGGAAGTAAGTCAATTATCTACATTTGGCGCCATAATGATGAAACGTTATTACTTTAATGCTTTTCAAATATTTCTTTGTTATCTGTATCTTTTTGCACATTTACACTTCAAAATGAGAACATAACCTATTTTTTATGTGTAGCTATTATCACATAATCACTGGGACAAAAATGGGCTTACACTATTAATATATATGTATAGAGAACAATATAGAAACCAGACTAGTATACTGATATCTAAGTAAAGGAATGTATGTCCGTGACATTACAATGCAGGTCACGTGGGGGATGACTGCAAGTGCTAGGAAAAAAAACCGTATGTAGATAGTTATTACTTGTGTTACAATATACTAGTTTTTACACGCTGTTGTTATTATGATAACTAAGCAGTAAAGTCACGTAAAGTAGCTAGATAGCCTTAAAGTCTTCCTCTTGAACCTGCTTATTATATGATTTTTTCAAAATTTAAACGTTTAAACTAACAAACTTTTCCGCTTTATAATATCAGTATTGAGACTAAAACATTATTTATTATAAGAAAATATCTTAATATCAACCAGAATAAGATTCTTTTTAAATGTTTGTAGTCAGTATTCCAAGATGTTGCAGAACCGGTATAAATAGAAGCATATTATAATAAACTAAATGCCAACACACCATATAGGTGTTACAGACAAATATAAAACAATAAAATTACATCTATAAAGTATTTATGAATCTGATTTTAAAATAATATTACAAACAAAATGATACAATTGAATCTAGTCTATATATAAGTCTTCGTGATTGATTACTATTATATATAACTACTATCCGGCTGCAGTCACGTAAAATTTTGGGTCTCGAAGACATTTAGTACACGCAGCGATTCCGCCTTGCTTTAGCTTATGAAATAGGACCTTGAATGGGTTCGAAACTAAACTTGAATGGGTTCGGCTGAAAGTAATTACGTATAGCTGGAGAATTATATATATTATATCTTGCCTAAAAAAAATATTATTTTTCCAAAATTATATATCATAAAAATTACTATTTTTCCAATTTTAAATTGTCATGTCTTGGTAGAACTAGTCTAGACAAAACTAGTTTCTTTTGAAATCGGGTTTGGCTAGTAACATATACAATAATCAAATCTAGTCATAATAAAATGTAATACCAAATTTAGCTACAATTCAAAGTTCAATGCCTGCATTTGTCATGTGTGTCTTTATGTCAGTGTTGCATTCACACTAAGGAAACGACCTTTGTCTTAAACGACCTTACCAAGGTCAAGTGTCAGCTGTCGCATGTCTGACGTAGTGATACGATTCGAAACAGATTTTGTGACTCGAGTCACTCGAGCTATTTTACTACCTCACTCGAATCATGTTCGAGTTTTCGAGTCACTCGAGTAAAAAATGTCGCTCGAGTTGCATATTATAGTATGCATACAATTACTCATATACTTTGTGACCTACAATCAAATACCTAAGCGACAAAATCGAAGTGCCGAGTTGATTCGGTAACTCGAGTGCGTAGTGACTCGAATATTTTTTTTTTTCACTCGAGTAGGAATTTGACAAACTGACTCGAGTCACTAGAGTAAAAACAAGGCTTGAGTGGCATCACTAGTCTGACGAGACAGTCGTTGTGAAAATGGCTATTCAAAAGGAAACCGAAGTTGTTTAAAAAATACGGGTATTGTCCTTGTATTATTGTGCTATGATACTATACACCAGTTTCATTAACATTATAGATATACAAAAAAGCGATTTAATAATTTATCAATTTCTCACATACATTCATTTAAAAGTTACGAATATGTATTGAATAAAGAAGATTTTTTAAATAAAATATTTTTACACAGATTATTCAGCGAATTAATAAATATTTAGTAACAATAAAAAAATGAAAAAAACAAATTTGACTGTAGACTAAAAATCATTAAAAATTTGCCCAACGTTTAAAAAAGTCTAATGTTCTTCAATATAGGTTGACTGAGTTGCACTACATAGATAACGATCTTTACCTCTTACATAATTCAAAGCTCAGCTTATCTATAATCTGTTACTAAGACTAAATACAAAACGTTCGTTGTCTATTCTACTTAAATATTGTAGAATAGATAACAATAAGTGTCAATTCTGCTTGTCTAGACCACCGTACGTTATTATGTAAGTGTTGCTTGCAATTTGCATATCATGATAAATAGCGCTTAGGAAAATAGCGTTAATAGAATTTTATTAAAATATACTGCAGTGTCGTAATAAATTGTGGAGAATTGTGCATTGTTTATGGTCAAAGTTATATATCAAAACTAACGTAACAATGAAGATTATTACTTAAAGCTTTCATAATAACGAACAAAAATGAAACTTTTAATATAATATTTATTATATAATCTGTCAATAGAAGAAGAAAAGTGAAGTGTGTTGCCAATTATAAGCAAACACATATAACAAACAGTTTAGTTGAATTAAAAAGCACAATTACTAAAAAAAACAAAATAAATAAACTTTTTAGAGATTGAATGCATTGCAATACAATTGTCGTAGTCTCAGAATAAATACGAGTATATACTTTAATAATAACAGGGTATAGCTGCAGATAAATCAATCATGAACATTCGTGATGGGTGATGTTGTTGAACTTTGAAACATTGCGTTTCAACATAATCATTACTTGAATATAATTCTCAAAATTTTCTAACTGCACATTAGAGGCCAGTTTTATTTTATATGCACTAAATTATATATATTTTTTCTATTAAAATTTTCGTGTTCCATGAATACTATTATACGTAATGATCTGCCTTTACTTTCGTAATTTATCGAACTTTGTTTGTTTCTTTAACGTATCCAAATTTACCGATTAATTTCGAACCCATTCGGGGTCTTTATTCATGAGGTCTGTGCATGGCAGAATCGCGGTATCCAGTTCATATGAGTACAGTCGAAGAAATATAAACATATTATTTGGAAGATATTATTGATAGAATTTTCTTAACTTTTAAGATCTAAGAATATTTAAGTTTTAAATAAACCTTACCTCCTTGATCCTCTGCAGCAGCGGCTCCAGCCAGTGTACATTGCACTCCACATGTGAGTCCAGGAAGGTCAGTACTGGTGCGGAGGCAACATCCGCTCCTCGGACCCGGGACCTCATGAGGCCTTCCCGCTTTGAGTTACGTATGACATGAACTTTGCGTATCGCTCGCAAAGCGGCGCCATCCTCCGCTAGACAGACAGTTTTAATTTATTTATTTATGCTATATAAGCTTCCAACAATTAAGACTTTGACTGTGAATACGTTTGATAATATTTTAATTAAACTATAAGGAGACATTAAATCAGCCAAATTATTTTGTGTCAAATTTACTTTAAAAGTAAAGTAACCGGTCAAAATCATATTAATGTGGAAATCGGAAACGGTTAATTAGACTTTATATAAAATAATTTTATTTGTATCTATAACGCAAAATATTATTAAAAAAAGCGCTTTTTTTCAATTACAAGCTTATAGCTATTAATTAAATTTAATGAATATACATGATAGTACTAAAATAACACGATGAATACTGAGAAAAATCTGCAGACAAATGTAATATAAGTTAGCAAGTACCTAATTAATTTAGTATTAGTCGTGACTTTTTATCTCATAAAAAACGTCCTTCTACTTACAATATAGTTCATTAAGTGAAATGGTCTCGAACAATTGTTCTTAAACAATGCTGTGAATAATGTTTTATCTCTCAATTATTTATAATAATTATGTTATCATTGTCTAGTCTCTGTTTCTCATAAAATCGTATTCACAATGAACAAGTAACAGATTTCCTTTCCGATTCCTAACTTAAATCGTGGGTTCTAAATGTGTAACAATATTTAAAATACTCGGTTTTGCTACTGACTTTATCTATTATTTTTTCTCGAGTTTATCAAAGCCTGTCCAATAATTTTTGCTGTGTGGGCGAAAGTACAAACGGATACAGACTATAATTATTCATTTATTATAAACTTACTTTAACATATTTTATTCATAAAAAGATCTATTGAGAATAATAAAGTTTATAAATAAAAAATATTGAATAAATAACAAAATAACCATTTCGTTTTTATTAATTAATTTTTATAAATTCTCTCGACATTTCTTATTAACTGTATAATATTATTTTAATTTATATCAGTAAAATGAATAATCATTATAATACAATATATATATAATAATAAACTAATGATGTTTATCGAAAAACGTTAGTTTTGTCATAACGCTTTAAACGGAACGAAAACGAAAATAAGCGAATAAAAAACGCTTTTTAAATTGCGCTCGTGTCAAAATGACAAATTGTCATATAATTTACCGCGAATATAAAGTTTATAATTTAGTTTATTGCAAAATATGTTTATCAAGGATTTATATTTATAATGAATAAATTATTGAAATTAATCTTTGAATATATTTTATTCCTTATAAAAATTAATACTTACGATTGTCGCTGAAGTCATCGACAAGAATAATTTCTTTTATAAGGTGTTCCGGACTTCGATTTAAGACACTGGAAAGAGATTACAAATGACAAAGGTAACTTAGATTTTTTTTTTAATTTATTTTATGTAGCCTTTACAGTATGCAATATATTAAGCACTATTTGACTTTTTTTTAAACCTAAACAGGTACGCGTTTGACTACAGCGCGCCTGCTGTTAAGGATGAGCTGTAGTCTAAAGTGTGGCACGCTTACCCAGTAAGTACCTCTACATTTAAAAACCCCTAGATTATAATTATCATGAAACAACGACTTCGGCAGAGTTTCAAATTTTCGCCGTCCGCACAAGTAACGCAGAAGCGACATGCTTTGTACGGGACTTTGGAACCTCAACCGCAAATCGGTGTTTTTCTGGTTAAAAACTATATAAAATTAATACTAATTATCTCTCACAATGCGACATTACTAACCTTGATAATATAGTGCGTAATATTATATAATGTAAAGGCTGTTTCAATCACCAAAACGCAGTGCATCATTGTGATGACGTGTTTTTTTACCTAACAATGGTGCGTAGGAGGGTGGAGCGCGCCTCGTTGTGGAATGTGATGATCACACTGGTCTGTGGAAGGTCTTCTTCGAATTTTTTAAGACGGCACCTGTATATTTATTATAATTAGATAACTTGTTGTCTTTACGCTGACGAGTCCCCGCTTCGATTTTATTGCAACATATTTTTATAACAAATACTATTTATCAAGGTGTGGTCACTAAAAGAAAATGTTAAAAAGAATCATACATGTTTAATAAAATCAGATATTTTAAACCTTTCCGGACCTTTCAGGACCTTTCAGGACGTTCGCCTACATTCATGGTCTCATTCTCTAAAAAGTATACTTTACAAAAGTTTAGTTTCAATATTACAATAATTTTACTTGAGATTTTTGTTTTTAGAAGTAGTGCAATCTATTAATACTTAGAAAAAAGTGAATTTGAATGTTTTAGTACGAAATGAGAAAGTAAGATTGTTATAACATTACTTTAAGATATGGTGTTAAGAACCCTGAGCTCCCATCTAGGAGCATGTACAAACCGATGCAATACATACTAATTCAGTTACGTTGGTTGAAGAGCGTAATTTTATGAATCATTGCTTAACTTTCATAAAAAGTAACAGATATTCATAAAATTTACCATTTCATAGTATATTTAGTATATTAAAATATCAAATAATCACCGAATATAATCTGAGAGCCAGTTTTACTGTTTTTTTAATCATTGTTAACTTTAGGTGATAATTACTCGACCTCGTAAAAACAGAAAATTATATGTGAATATGACTATTTTTATTTTAAGGTAATATAGGTTTACTTCAGAATATTATACTATTATAATATAAACTATATTTTTTATGATTACTACTATTGGCATTTGTTCGACTAGTTTCAGTTCACGCCGCGATTCTGATATGCTCAGAGCTCATGAATAAGGACTCCGAATGGGTTCGAAACATGGACAAAGTTCGATAGAAATTACGTGAGTACTGCCGGATTATTATACTTAGTATACTATATTCTTCTATATAAGATACTATATTACTATCTTCCACAAAACTCGCCTAATAATAAAATATAAATACGTACATAGCATTTCTCGTATCAGGAACCGCTCGGTTACTTGGTAGGTTGTCAGACGCAGCCTGGTTGAATCTGTTTCGTACATAGGGGTCATTGTCCCTCGCCCCCCCACTGACATATCCTGCCTCGTCGAAGTACCTCCCCGTGCTTCCTGTGTACTCCTCGAGGGAGGTCGGGCTACTTTCTGGCTCGTCTACATGTTGTTTTATGAGCCGGAGTGCGACGTTCTCTTCCTGTAAGAGATAACTTTGTTTAGTGTTTGTTGACTGCATTTATATTTGAAGATATGCATCTTTGTGAGGATGGAAGACTAAAATATATAATGATATCCTGCTTATCGTCTCCAAAACATGGTGGTCATCCCACCAATATTTCCCAAGGAGGAGACGGATGATTCTTACACCTTTTTTCTTTACCCCAGATTATATTTTACTTTAATATGTTAAAATACAAAACTTTAGAAGATCATTAAAAATTATATTATTTATATCAAATAATATTTGGCAGCAAATTTCATATGCAATTATTGAAAAAATAACGTCTGAGGGTTTTTTCAGCTCATACATTGTTTGATACATCTTTCAATTGTTTTTAAAGTAGTATTATTTAATTATTAAAAACAATCCAAATGACATGAAAATAACACAGATTTACCGCCATCTTTTAAAGTAATATTACAATAATGTTACGTTTCCTTTTCACATCACATCTATATCTATAATGGTATAGTTTTAACCAAATTTTTCGGTTTTTTATGTGTTATTACAAATTCAATGATTCTAAAAAGTAATATTATTGTAATATTGAAACAAAACTCTTTTAAATCATGATAGGTTTAAAGAGCTTAGCGCAGACCTGTTTTTGTTTCTGAGCAGTCACAGTAAACACTCAATCAAATCAAATTAATAAGTGTTGGGATCAAATAAGTTTCTAATTATGCGGTTATTATGCATAATTAACTAAATTTGCTCGAGAATTCTCAAACCCAACGCTCTGTTGATATCATTTCAAATAGGTTGGATTTTATAAATTATTTAAAGTAATGTATATTTGGTGGTCATATTAGGAAGATGGAATTAGCTTAAGGTTTTTTTGTCCATATAACATGTTTTTTTAAAAGTTGTGTCTGTTTTTAAAGACTTTTCCTTTCCTAAAACTTGACAAAAACGGCTATGATATAGTAGAAAATATATTTATAAGGAATTTCAAAAGTCATATTAGTATTGTGGCAAGTGGCAGTCCATCTTCGAGCAGAAAGTGGACCTTCTACTCGTTATGCCACCACACCTTCTAATCCTCATCACCGTGATAAGCAGACCAATATCAACCGTAAGAGTAGTTTGCTATCCATAAATATTTTTAAAAGCGTTGTCATCCTTGAGGACTAAGAATGCATTCAACGGCGTGTTGAGTAAAGAAGGAAGCGGGTATCCGACGCTCCCATTAATGTAAACCCAGCTACACCAGACATATCATCAAGATCAGTGTGTCCGTTAGAATCAACCTATGTAAACCATTTTTGACGTCTGGAAATCTAGTATGGGTCTCATCCTCAGCTAAGGGGGAGACGGTTATGTGAAATATGGAAGACCACAGCGGACATCATCAGAATACTGTCCCCTAAAAAACTAAATTTGAATACGCCTTCATACGACAAACTCTACCATCCTAATAAGTGCTTATAATTCAGCATATTTTACCATATTTGCTTTCTGATATTACTTCACTGATATTTAGTAAAGTTAGTGGAGTATATATTACTAATAGATTCTCAGGTAACGAAGGTTAGATTGAAATTACAAACGCAAGAGGCAGCCTTAATTAAATAACGCTCAAAAGCAAAGTTTGAAATGCAAATCTTATTAGGTAATCTGTTCACCTTGACACTTGACACCCATCACGATATAAGCATGTTACGTAGATGTCAAGTTCTAGACATGTTAAAACCTGCTTAACTATATCGCAATTATATAATATTTGATACTACTATCAGAGTGCCTAGAAACAGCTTTTAACCTAATCGCGAAAAAATAAACGTTACTTCTATGAAGTATTAATAACGCCATCTATCGGAAGTACCGTCATTGCATTTTAAACTAATCACGAAAAAGTAAAGGTTAATTTCTATGAAATAAGAGCACCGCCATCTAACGGAAGTACAAACACAAAAAGTAGTTTACACTAACGCGATCGAGTACGTTCGAAAACTCGAACATTAACAGTCTGCTAACAACCTTAACGGTTGAAAATTATTAAAAAGTCAAATCTATTAAGAATGACGTCAATGTTAAGCACCCTCATATTATTATATTTTTCCAATAGTAATATTGTAAAGCGGAAAAGTTTGTTTATTTAAAATAATTTAAGTTAATCTTTGAAACTACCGGATGTATTTAAAAAAATATTTCTGATTATACATAGACGAATTATATATAAACAGATTAAATATAGATACATTCATGAAGAATGCTATAAGTATATCAGGGATGGCGAACCAATGGCACGCGTGTCACAAGTTGCGCTTTTGAAAATTTTAATATAACCAAAAAAAAATTTTTTTTTTAATGATAGAAAGAAATGAATAAAAATTATTAATCTACACTTAATTTATAATTTATGATGTCAATTTGTAATATTGAATACCTATTCACCGAGAACCTTTAATTATACATTTTATTATTAAAATATCGCTTGAATTCTCTCGAAGTATATAAAGATGCCCATTAGATACAATTTTATGTATAGTTTCACCACGCCAATATTTCGAATGAAATTTTAATTTGGCACGTTACCTATTTAAAAAAGTTTTTTGTTACTTTGTGACATGAAAAAAAGATTCGCCATCCCTGACATAGGCTATCTATAATAGTAAATAAAAACTATATTTAAAAATATAAGTATATATAAACAATACCGTTTTACCGATGTTGCGTATGCCTTATCACATACTTGAAGCACTAATACAGTTATAGAATACAATGCTTCCTGTTTAGTAAAAACTACCATTGTCTCAGTAAATGTAGTTCTTGTTACTACTAGTTGAAACGTGAGAGAAATTCAAGATATATTGTAACGTCTGCGACGGCCATTATTTGTGTAATTTCGATGTTATTACTTCATTTCAAACAAACTACAATATTAAAACATTTTATATATTTTTTCTTATTTACCAACACACTTCCAAAGGTATAATTTTTTTTTGTACAGTACTTTTCAAAATTTTGTTAAAAAATAAAATAAAACCGAGAAAATCAATGAGTATTTTTTATGAGTAAATATTTTCACAACATCAGTGTTGTGTGTGTGTGTGTGTGTGTGTGTGTGTGTGTGTGTGTTAGTGTGTGTGTGTGTGTGTGTGTGTGTGTGTGTGTGTGTGTATGTAAATAATGTATTCTTGTTATTTAGACTCTCGTGATCATGACTTCGTGATGATTACTATTACGTAATATAATTATCCTGCTGTAGCTGCACTCACGTCTGGTAAACTCAACATGGTCCTTATTCGCTTATCCGAGATTTCTTGCAAATAACGAATAACGTCACTAAGCGCTTTAAACTTAAACTCGATTGATAAACGAACTATCATGTGGAATTCAACAATCGTATTCTGTATGACACACGGCACATTGTCTATGAACAATTTTTGACATTCCATTACCCTTGTTTGAAAATTTGACAATGACATAGAGAATACGATTTAAACATTTTTTATAACGCGGTACGTTACGTAACCGTCTCGTTAAAGCGAGTAAGGCCCCTGGTAGACTGTTAACGCAACGAATCGGCCTACCTTATGAGTAAGCACGAATACGAAAACAGTCAAATTTTGATAGAGTTGAGGTGAGTAACTACATCCCTAAAATTATATACTAGGTCCGCCACTGTGCGTGGCAGATGGAGCTGAGCAAAGCATTGTTGATGAATGAGGTTCACATACTTGTAACATTAGCAGAGTAAATAGTGGCTATAATATTAAGCCTAATAAGAAATAAAAAATTAAAAAACACAAATGTCATTAAAACACTTTAGGACCTATAAGTCACCTTCTTCGACAAATCTGCCAATTTTCGGCATTGTACCATTATTCGTCTAGGAGGAGTAGCATTAGTAACGAAACACACTTTGACCAGTAAGAGCTTGACTTCGTCCAGCTCAATAATAACAAATTGTATTACACATACCCTAGTTATCAGACTTGGAAACATGACCTGGCATTTTTAGTTGTTCCTCGATTTTACATAACTTTAAATTCAACGTAATAGTTGCGTTTATATTGTAAACATTTTGTAATAAGTTTTAATAAAAGTATTTTGTATTCGTGAATATATACAGGAATATTCCGGTGATATTATTACTAGCCGAGAACAAACTACTTTATGATATTGATACGAACATGAACACTGAGTTATAACAGCTTCGTGTTCGAAACCGATCAGAATATGTTCAAAATGTTCACGAGGAACGGAATATTCCTAGAAATAACAATATGTTATAACACTATAATAATATTATAAAACTAAATTTGAAAGCAACATTATTTTAAAATCCCAAAATATATATTTCGTTTCAAATATGATAAGATTTTCTTTGTATTAATTATATATTCATAATAATATAAAAAATATTATTTTTGTTTATTAATATGTGTATTTCCGGGTGTTATCGTTATTGGATACAACAATTAGTATGTATGACTTAACCGATTTTTATTAAAATTTAAGGAATTTAGATGCTCTAGTAGAATACCGTTATTCTATGTTTATGATTGTATCTACCTGTCTGTATCCCAATTATTTTAGGTCTGCGTAATATGTCAAATACTTCTACGCCCTTTATTATTCAGATTTTATAATTATTTTATCTTATTAATTGTTTGTTTTTATAGATTTTAATTATTTGTTAAAATGGATTTATCTTTTCTTTCTTTCTTTTTCTTTTTCTTTTCCTTATCCATTCCATTTCCATCACTTATAATTATCCATTTTCATATTTAAAACTCTTCTCGGTACATCCTCTCCATCCATCTCTTATGTAACAACAAATGATTACTTCATCTTTTCTTTACAAGGCTCGATATATGTATTTAAATATCAATTAATCTTCATATTTATTTATGAGTAATGCTTGTATGAAACTATGTTTGTATGTAAACAATGTAACTATATACTATCTGATACTCAGTTATAGGATATCAGATATAATCATCATACAAGGTTATGCACAACAATGACAAGGTTGTGATTGTATTTATAATTGAGTTGAGCAAAGTGCAGCTCTTACTGATCAAAAGTGTCTTTCGTTACTAATGCTACTCCTCTTATGCTATTACTGACAGTTGTCGAGGACAGTGACTTACAGGTCCTGAAGTATTTTGGTGATATTTGTGATTGCAGTTTATTAAATGGTCAAAGTATGCGAAACTCATTCATCAACAATGCTTCGCTCAGTTCTACCCGCCGTGCAGTGACGGACCTATTCAATTTTCAGATAAACATACGTTACATGTAAAAATTATGTCCTTATCTCACAATATCAATTTAAAACATTTTAATAAGTAATAAGGTTTTAATAAGTAATACTACAATTTGATTATTTCACATAATTTAAATAAACACCCCGTTTAATATTTTTACACATCTATAAACTAATATAGGTTTTGAATCTTTCATTTGTAGCGTAACTATAATAAAACACTTAGACTGCTCACTTCGTCCGTCGTATTGTAAAAGAGTATGAACATTCACAAATAATCGCTACATAAAGATATCGACAAGAACAGAAAACCTAGCCAAGTATACGCTAGTCGAATAGAACATTAAAAATATGTTTTGACATAAGTTAACGCTATACTATTCGCGCCATTCGAAGACAGCCGCCACTTTGTTTTATATTAACAGTCGACGAATGAGTCTACGGGTCACCTGATGGTAATTGATTACCTGGTCTCTTATCAGGAGATGAACATTGCTGAGATATGAGGAAGGAGTGCAATTTTGAAGGTATGTTGAACTGGATATCCCACCATTTGGCTAACGGAATACTTGTTATCGCAACGCTTTCACACTCGCCAATTGACCGATAAGGTGTTATCAATGTAATATAAGGAAGTACAATATTAAAAGAGTCAAGCGTAACGGACAGAACAGTGGTCTGTCTAATAACATATAATTTACAATTATTACAAACTGCGAAGGTTTAATGAGTTTAATGTACTATTTATAATTGCGTAGTTTTTTTAGATTTGCAATCGAGGTGTGGATGAAGGAAGTGTTTTTGTTATATGTTATTTGACTCAGATATATTGTAATATTTCCTATTGTTTTATAGTATAGTTCCTTAGCTATTTCTATTAGTTTCAAACAAACAAACAAACAATAAATACATCAGTTACTCTGTCATATATACAATGTTATTACTCGTGGTTCCACTCGCGTACAAATAATTTTATTGACTATTAGGATAGTATTAGGATAGTAGTATTACAATAGTAGCAGCGTATTGTTAGATAGCCTATAACAGGGATGGTGAATCAATGGCACGAGTGAAACAAGTGCCACGTTTGAAAGTTTTAATGGCACGCACGAAAACAAAATAATTGTAAAATATTAATTGATAAAAAATCTTTAAGAAGAATTATTTTTATTTGTTTATTTAATTATACTTACGTATAATTTCACCACGATAACATTTCCAAAATTTATTGTAGCACGATAACTATTTAAAAAAAAAGTTGGTTATGACTTTGTGGCACGGACATCAAAAACGGTTCGACATCCCTGGCCTATATAGCCTTCCTCACCTGCCCATCATAATAATTAGTATTATTTATTATTCAGTCGTTATCCTGCCTGCTAATAATTAGCTATATACTTGTAACAAGAATTTATAAAAATATACTATCAACTAACCATTAGAAATATAATATTGGTATCAAAATCGAACAACGTTTTCATTTCATTTGTTTTAAAAATATTTCAAGAGAAATAACACATGGCGTTGTTTGGAAAATACGAAACTTATTGATAATAAAATAAACAAATTTTTTAAACAAGAATGCTTTTTGAACATTTTACATATTGTATATATATTATTTAATACTTTTTTAACATAAAAAAATAAGTGAAACTAAGAAGGTTTAGTATAACTTTAAATACAGTTTATTATATTATTACATTTTTATAATAAAGTCAAACATCAATAACACAATAACAAAAAAGGCGCGAATGTTCAAATTAAAGTAACGTAACACAGATAAATGCACACGTGAAATTTTAAATGTTACAATAAATAACGGACAGATTAAAAATTTTATACAAATTGTGCGATCGAAACTAGTTTTTTAGTTAAAACCGAATTTTCGGCTTTGCTCTGGGTTTCGGTTGCGGCAAAAACCGAAATCGAAACCAAAACTTGATGGAACGATCTTTAAAATACACTTTATTTCAATGACGCACTATAATACAAGAATATTCGAGGTTTAACGCCAGCGCATTTTGGCCGAAACTGAAACCAAGGCCGAAACTGACCGATCTTTCCGTCGTTCACTAGTTATAACTAAATCTCCGGGACGTGACGGTGAGTGTTAACACGATCCCGTGACATCACACTAGGGAGATGAGGGCAACCGTTGGTTTTTTAGTGGGTAGCCTTAAAAATGGCAGCGTCCTCTATGTTGCCGGGTAGTCCCACATAACCTTCCGGCCATCCATTGGCCGACGGGGTATCCATAACGGATTTTTCCAACGAACAAAAAAAAAGTTATAACTAAATATAGACAAATTTGAACACTTCAATTGAATTTCTTATATAATAATATTATTATTAATATAAAAAGCAAGTGAATGGTGTATCTAAATACACGTAATTACATATTATAATCTAGTTCACATACTTGCATAACTAGTGAAAGCGTCCTTGGCGTTGAATGTCGATCCGGTTTTCTTTGTTGCGATTACTATTTGATTTTAGGAACTCCACAGACGGGCGACTTGTCTTACAATAACTATGTTTAGTTAGTAGATTAGCTACTATTAGTTCTTGGTCTGAACTACGTTAATATTGTATCAGAAAATCATGATATGAACAACATTGTATACATTTCGGTTTATTATATAAAGGTTCATAGTTATCCGGCTGTACTCACGTAAACGCGATCCCGTGACGTCCCATTACGGCGCAGAGGGCAACCGTAGGTTTTTTAGTGGGTAGCCTTAAAAATGGCGGCTGTACTCACGTAATTACTATCGGAATTTGCCCGACTAGTTACGAACCCATTCGAGGTCCTTGTTCATGAACTCTGAGCATGGCGGAATCGCGGCGTGAACTGGTTTATAGTTAATTAAAGCGAGAGGTATAATAACGAAATCTCTCAATAACCTACGTTAAAATCTTGGCCTCTCTAGAACTATCATCAGTTAATTTCTAGAACGTACTTCAAGGATGGCAGTAGGTTTCGTTTCAAATTTAATAAGGAATAAGAGCGTATACAATGAAGATGTATGAACATTCTTAAGTTCCAGGAAATGTTTGTCGTCTCCCTCCAACGTGATTGGTCCAGAACGAAGAATCCATGGAATGTTAAGAAGCTTCGTCTTTGAAATCTGTGCGATACTACAAATTTTTTATTTTTTTCTTTTAATATTTAGGCTGCGGGAGCCCTAAGCGGTTACTGGTTAATGCTTTATATCTTTGGATTAGCCTCACATTTCTTAAAGTGAATGTACGCTTTTATATACCAAGTATTACGAAATGACATTAATGACATATCAAATAGGATTGGTATATATATTTTTTTAATTCTTAGATTGACAGTATCAAAAAAATAAATAAAAAAAGCAACAGTAGCTTTAGTCACCCTTGATTTTAACCATAAACAATATCGTATTTATAATATATCATACCTAAGAAATGTCTACTCTCTATATTATATTTCAAAACAATATTATTTCAAGGTTACTTAATGTACTAAAAAGTCTTACATTAAAGTTTAAACAGTAGTTATAGACATAAATAAGATCTGAATATGAAACAATGTTATTTCAAGGTTGTTTAAGAGCGGAAAGTGTGAGATTTAACAAACACCTGTCATGTCAAGGCCACATTAGATATCATAAATATTTATAAAGCAGAAAAGCGCCACATGTGCGCTTTAAGATCGCTTGTTAGGTAAAAATAAAAATGTTTCTATGGTTAATATTAAATTAAATAAATATAAAACTTTGGAAATAAAACTTAATTCATAATAAATTTAATATAGTTAGTATTAACTAATTAATCAATTAAATGTATTAATAATAACATATAATTAAAATGTTCATGTCAATCATAGCGTCCTCCGTCTGGATTTATTGAAAATGGGCTTTAATTATTAAAAAAAAACTAACTTACTGGTTCAGACAGTGCTCTAGTCACAGACAGAGTATAGTCTCACAGACTAGAGTAAATTGACAAATTACATAATTAAAATGTTGACAGATATTTTTTTTAAGGAATAAAAAAAAAATCTATATATCAATCGATGTGGAATTTTATACTGAATCTTAAAAACTAACACTCATGGAGGAGCCAAGTTTTCCCTAGAAAATATGAGGGAAACACTGGAAATCATTTTAAGTTTCTTAAACACTAACATTTTGCTATACTAGTATTACGTATTACGGATCACTAGTAAAAATAAAGTTCAATAAAAATAACATAATACATGAAACTATAATATAATATAAGAAATATATAAGAAAGCTAAAATCACAATCAATCAATTCTACACTCACAATATATCAAACCCTTTTACACTCTTCTATCATACGTCAACTCAGAGCAGACTTGCGTCCTTGACAACATTTTCCACGCACTCCATCCTTGTCTTTTATCGCCATCTCTTTCATGCATGAAATTCTTCTCGAAAAATCCTTTTCACACTTTTATACTTATTTCTAAAACATTCAGATTATAATTTATTATTATTAGATTAAATGATATAAATTTTACAAATGGAATTACATTCGAGCCCCGAACAGCGATTTCTCTTCAAATTATTTCTAACTTGGCAGTTTTAGATCTAGAACTATTTCCAATCCACTTACTAGCTTTAGTTTATTTCTAGAATCCCAAGAGGTTGGTATCTTCGATTGCTTGTTATTTGATTTTGAAATGTTATCTTCCCTTGCGATTATATATTCATAGAAATGAGAAACTATTTTAAAAGTGCATTGGTTTAGTTGAAATATTTTTTATACTTAGTATATAAAAACTCAAAAGGTCATTAATATATATATTTTTAAAATAGATAAAAAAATATTTAAAAAACTGCGTAACAATGTACTTACGTCTTAAACATTTTTACATTTGTTGTATCTTTTTTTTTATATTTTGTAAGAACTGTTACATCGTGTCTTCTAATCTAATGGCGTAACAATACTGTGGCAAGATGTCAAAATACCACGGGCCCCCAGCCGATAGGAGCCCCAGGTCTGAAAAAGATCGCGAGAATACTAGGAATCTATTCAATTTGCAACTTCAATTAAAATATTGTTCATATTTATTAAATTTTATTTATTTAATTTATCTACAAGATAAAATAATTAATGCATCATTGTTTAAGCTTATTTATATTAGGGAACGCAGGGCTCCATCTCAGAAATTGCTAAGGGCCTCACGCGTAATTTGAAACATAAATTTAGTATAGTTCCTAAAACAAATATTGTTTATCAAACAAAGGTTCAATCTCCTATTCCTTGCTGGGAGCGGATTTAACAAACGGGTTTCGAAAGTTACTACCGCTTTTCTAGTCACGAAGCCATTTCATCGATAAGACTTTGGTAATGTAAATTTCACCTTAATTAGATATAATAAAGTCAACTTTACTATAACACGCAATTATAGACTTATTAGGCTATTATTTTATAGAAAGGAATATAGAAACAGTATAAGCCATCTCTTAAAGTAATATTACAATAATCTTACTTTCCCCTTTCGTATCAGAACTATAAAAAAATATTATTAATTCTTTTACTTAATTTATGGATTTTTGAGGTAATACTCGTTAATTGATTTTATAACTCAAAGTTCAAAAAGTAAAATTATTGTCAAATTTAAACTTTTTAAACTGTATCTATCTATTTATTTATTTATTTATGTACCTTACTTTTACATAGACATTTTAGTTATAAAATATGTATAATAATTTGGAGACTTCATGATAGGTCACTTATCTTTATAAGCTTGTTAAATCAATTGCATACACATTATTTTTATATCTATATCATTATCACGTCACAAGAAAGTCAAATGGATGACTGTTACCTTAACCGTGTAATTTTGATCATTATTACTCTTATAATATTGTTTTTGTTAATATTTTCTTTCATTCATACTATTTTGGTTTGGATAAAAGATAATTTATGATAAATGAAAAATTAATCTACATGGACAAAACTCGAACCTGTCTCTTTTCAGATATAATCCCGTTACACTGTCAATTGAGCTAACATGTCAATATCGGCCTCCATGAATTCTAGTTATTCTATTCATTTTCATTATTATCGGAACGCAATCTATTAGGTTTCCTTCTAAAAACATAGCAAAAAACTTTTATACAAATATCTTATTATTTATTTATATCTTTTCCATATTTAATAAATATCAGTGATCACTTGTGTACGTCAAGTGGAAGTGTCAGGAGGTCCTATTTTGATAACAAACTTATCGTAATAAGTCCTGTACACTCTCCAACTTAAAAGTTAAGGCGACGAGAGTTCCAAACGCGGCCAGGTCTTAGAAAAACCACACACTAAACTCAGCTTGGTATTTTTATTATAATTACTGTTTCACAAACGACAAAATATTGAATAAGCAATGTACCAACAACTAGAAACATCGCAATCAATTCGATATGAAGTTCTAATGATTTTAGACAAATAATATTTGAAACTCGACCTGTAAGGCATCAGTTACTTCAAATACAACTTTTCTAAAGGTGAACAGAAGAAAATAAAACCATGTTTATGAAAATGATTGGATTAAATGTAACACGGTCAGTTGTGTTTCTTATGACATTTTAACTCTATGAGACATACTTTATCGATGTAATAAAAAAACACTATCACAAATGTCACAAAAATAATTCAGGACCTATAAGTCACTGTTCTCGACAACTCTGTAAATTTTCGACATCTTACCATTGTTCGTCTAGGAGCATTAGTAACGAAACATACTTTTGACCACTAAGAGCTTCACTTCGTTGAGCTCAATAAAGTTTATAGTGAGAGTTCATATTAACGTCACTTTGTATATCAGATAAAAAAAATCTCATCTAAATTCATATCTTATTCTATATAACTTTATTTGCAAATTAAAACTAGTTTTAACTTTTGATCATACATTAGGTGAAAGTGATTTATTTGTAATATTTTTTTTAATCAATCATATGTACGAATCTTTGAAGGATGAAACGAACGAATGAGAACGAATGAATTTTGTTTATGGATGAAATAGTTGCTTCAGTGATTGTATAATCGCAAAAGTTATATAAATTTGTAAAAAATATGCCAATTAAATAATAGTTTGAAACATTAAAAACGAATTACTTTGCATGCAATAGTTTATTGAATAGTTTCGTAAGTTCTAATTGGGAGAATGCTTAGACCAGTGGCATTAACGCTAGTGGAATAGAATGATGAATGTATGGGTTTGATTTAATGTAACGCTAAGGTAACGTTAACAATTTTTTTTAATTTTTTTTGTGTTTTATATAGAGTACATAATAAATTTTATGTAATGTAAATCTATTTTATCGTATTTTTGATTTATTATTCAGGTAATTCTGGGTAGTTTTGAAACGTAGTTTTTTGATTTATAGATTTTTTATTTCGATTTTGGAAAAGATTAATAAATTTCACTTAAATTCCGTTTAAGACAGACATATAGAATTCTAGATTCGTCATTAGATGACGTATGATAGAAGAGCATTGAAGAGATTGATATTATGCGTCGACCGCAAATTATTTGGATGTTGAACTATCTCACAATACAAGCTAGGTTAATACAACTAAGAATGAGTTTTTTAGACTATATCCATAAGGCTTAATAAGGCTTAAGGTCCTAAATGTTTCGTGTCGAACGTATTTTTTATTATAACCGATCTTAATTAAGTAGATTTTAATAAGAATTAGAACTAGAAATTATTTGAGACTGCGTCATTTTTTTTATCATTGTTACGTGGACTGACAAACATACATCAAAACCTGACTGGTTTAATTTAACTTCCCTAAATAAATAACACTTTCTCTATCAAATGTAATATATAATATAGTAAAAATTTACAAGAAATAAGCAGATATTAAAATTAAGTATTGTTGAAACAAATATCGTTACTTTTAAAGATCTTCATAAATTATTATTTATATATATTAAATTATATGAAATCATAAAACCAATGGATATAGTTTTACACATAACTTTCTAGAAACGACAAAACAAACTGAAACAAATGTTGCATAATTATATATAAACAGCGTGAGAAAACTTAATATTGGTGCAATTGTCTTATTATATAACTTACGTAATCGTGTACATGTTTTTTTTATTAAAAAAACGGATTAGACTATAATGTCACGAGAGGATTTTACCAACATAGAAATAATGATCTTTAAAAACATCAAGACTCGAAACAGCAATGTATGGTTCACACAAACATCTGAACTGTATAGGAATTGAACCCAAGACCCAGCGCAGCAAGCCACATATAAATTGAACATTCAGCCGTAAATGTCTTGTTTTTATTTGTAATATATCTTTAGGTAATAATTATATAAAAAAAGACAGACAAAAACCAAGAAATCATTCATAAACCGTAATTATTATTATACCATAATTTGGAATAAAAATTTTATCGTTTTTTTAAATTAATGTAAATAAATCAAGTATATAATATATGTGACTTTTAATAGTATCAGATGGATGACTTTTACCCTAGAGGGGTAACTTTGATAATTACTAATTATAATCATTACTAATATAATTAATTATATTCTAAAATGTATATTGTTATTGTCTGTAGATTTTAATTGATTACTATACAATAAGTGGATTTATTATTGTTGACCTTTGTTTAATATTATTGTTTTAACTAAATAACGTTATCATTAAAAGTATTATCATTTTTTTGGCCGCACCTTGTTTTATATTATTATTTAAATTAATATTATAAGCATTTTTTAGTATATCTTTTTTTTTTGTTTTTAACAATTTTTTTTATTTTTAATATTTTTCTAGTAGATATCAAAGCCTTTACCACCGGTACAAGACGATTTTACCACTGCAACAAGTAGTCGCCATTCGTAAAATCATCGAATTTACTCTTGCGTTATACTCGGGTGTTGCTTGCGATGGCTGATGGCTGCATGCCAAATTGTAATAATGATTGATTAATATTAGTTCATATTGAATTCATTGCTATGGCTCTCGTTGTTCTCAAAAAATGTTCAATGTTTTGATTACAATGAAAAAAAAATATGCAGCTGAGTTTGTGGTGCGGTTCTTCTCAGACTAGGGCGCGTTTGGAACCTTCGTAGCCATAACTCTTAAGTTGGAAAGTGTACAGAAGGGCTTATTTCGAAAAGTATGGTATCAATATGGGCCCTCCTGACTCTTCAAATTGACGTACAGAAGTGATTACTGACTCGGAATCAAAGTGGAAAAGTTATAAATAAATAAATAAAATAAATAAATTAGTCGAAGTTCAAAAAATAACACCAGCATCCGCAATTGAAACCAGTATTTACAATGTTCTAGGACCTGGTATCGATACGTTCTCTAACCTCATTCAATGGTTATTTCAAATTCAAGTTAAATCAAAGTACATAGTTTCTAACTATAATCGTAATTTTTAATTACCTTAAAAAAACATGTTTTTAATCACATGTGAAATCATGCGAAAGTTTTGGTTTAGACAACAATTACGAATAAGTTTAATCGCTGTAGTTAATATTTAGATTTGCCAGTTTTTGAAGCACAGGCTATTATAAACTTTATGATCATACAAATAAGGTATTATTTTTGACATTTTTCATCAACTTTTTGATATAGTGTAAGCTATTATAAACTCTATGACAATATAAATAGAGTATACTATTATTATAATATAGAATAATGTTCTAGTTTCCAATGATAGCAAGGTGAGCTTTCCCACGTTATTTTTATGGATAATTCGTTCATTTCTGAGAGGGCACGTTTCTGCCAAGAGTCTGGTGGTCACAATTGGCCGATTGGTCTAGTGGTCTAGATTGATGTTGGCTTTGCATACTGAGACAAAGGTCGTGGGTTCGATTCCCACAAAGGACAGTTATTTATGTGATTCAGATAGCTGATTAAAGTTTGTTCTTGGTATTTGTTATTTTTGTTTCTGAAACCATAACGACAGAGATTATTACTCTAGTTCAGAAGATGTTCCTTTAATGAAAAATGAAAAAATGTATACCAAAGTTTTATCATATGTTGGACACAGTTTTGTTCGTTTGTTTGTTGTAATGTCATTGGTATCGTAATAGTTTTGTTGTATTGAATAAGAGCACAACAAATTTTCAATATATAGACACTTTTATATTATTCATATATATATAAAAATTTAGAGTTAGTTTCACTCACTTCTATTACAATTTGATAAACGTATCAAATATCTAATTAGCTCGATTGTTTAGAGGAACACTTCCAACGCTATCCAAGTTACACAATATTTCACTCTAAAAATATGAGTTTAGAACTATATATAAAAATTAGAAAGTTCCCTAATTAGTGCTTAGTAAATTGTATAATTTAATAAGTGCTTAAGTCATATATACAAGATTTATCAGTATACTGTTGAAAGTTAGATCCTGTCTACTTTCTCCATTACATTAGTTCCCTGAAGGCGTGGATTGCGGATTTCTGCTCAAGACCTTTAAGGGCTTGCCACGCTCGGCCAAGTTGGACCAACTTTGGCCAACGTTAGTCAAGTTTGACCAACTCTGGTTTTCTAAATTTAGGTTACGATTAACACCTCAATCCTATATGACATAAGGATCAATTTATTATGTCTATATATACCAATGGATGACGTATATTTCTAACATGATGTATATTTTTAACATTATATGACTACACATCCAGAACCAAAAACTTTCATTTTCTGTTTCATTCTCAGTGTCTAAGTGGTGCTAACAAATACTGCAAGATATTTGTAAATTTTATAAAGGAAAGTAAAATACGTTCATATATATATTAGTATATATATATATATATATATATATATATATATATATATATACTAAAATAAGACCAGATTCTTTATTCTCTTTTATATTTTAAGATTTACTCTAGCTAGACTAGCTTTATTTCTTTAAATATATATATATCATAATCATATTCGATTATAGCAGTCCACTGCTGAAAATAGGCTTCTCCGAAATTGGGCTATAATATCCGGTTTTCCGCTTTCCACATTCATTCCCAGTTATTGTCTTTAGGCAATCCACCTGGTCGGGGCACGTCCTACCTTACATTTGCCGAGTCGAGTTCTCTAGGACTCGTTTGGTCTATCATCAGTTGTTCTCTCACCAGTTCTGACCGGCCCATTTCCGGGTCATCGTCTGAGATGTTTGTAACTGTAGTTCTTCTCATTCTATATACAACAATAATTATTTCAAATTTTAATTATATTAAAAATTTGTGCTTATTTCATACAACATCATTTCAATAAATTAACTATAAAAAAGAAAAACTTTTTCAAATGTAGTTGAAATGCCTGTTGTAATGTCAAAGTGTATTTAAACTGGAACAATAGAGTATTAGAAAATTCCAATGTCAATACAAACTCTCAGACAATAGATTTTTTACTGATACAATATTGTTTTCATGTACAAACTGTCTCTGAGACAATAAGTGCTATATATTTGTCTGTCTTGTTGCAATATATTTTTAACTAGCTATTACTCGCAGTTTCACTCGTGAACGGTTTTATTTTACTATTAGGATAACTAAATGTAACCCCAGCTAGCCTTCCTCATGAACCTGTCTATTATAATCAAAAAGAATTTCACATAAACATGCAGTATTTTCGAAGATTAGAGCTTTTAAACAAACAAACTTCTTTTCTTTATATGTTATGTTCAATGTTTGTTCATATCGATAAACATATAAGTCCGTAGCCAAATGGCAAGCGATCGTAGATTCTAGGTATAATCGATAATATATCTTACGTGAAACTACTCCATTTAACATTCTATTCGACCAGAATTAACGTTTCTTGTCTACACTCGGTATTATGGCTGTAAATCTTCCTAAAATATAGATTTCACAATCCAAGGAATATGTTTAAATAGAAATTGCTGGCAATCTTCATTATATCTATTCTACATGTTGCTTCACTGTAAATACATGATATCTATTAGTATTTCTACTTAAAATAAGCTTTATATAACTAATTGGGATGTTTAAAATAGATTCTTTACCCCTAATATAAATATTTTTGTCCTGTACAAAATATTTTCTGTTCTTGTCACTTTCACACCTATGACGTAAATTGTTAGTGGGAAAGTGACAAAACAGAATAAATTCTACTGGGTATTTTTTGTGAGGCAGTATGAGTTTAGACCTTTCATAGAACCAGTAGCAGTTTTTAACTAATAGGTCATAGTATTATTTTACATAAATTCTAATTTCTTCTTATATATGACTAATGAAAATGATAATGATATATATTTACGTCACAATTTACCATTTTTTTAAACTAGGAAATTTAATTTTAAAACAATTTTGATATTACAGTTTAAATAAGCAAAGATTATTTAATATAATTATCCGTCTGTACTAATGTTATTACTATCAGAATTTTGCGTTACTAGTTTCGAACCCATTCGGGGTCCTGTGAACTTCATGCCGCGAATCCGCCATGCTTAGATCTCATGAAAAAACCCCGAATGGGTTCGAAATTAGTCGAGCAAATTCCGATACTAATATTACAGACGGATAATTATATTATAGTAACCATGGATCACGAAAGTTTACATAAAAAGATTCTTAGCTAATCAATTGCTATTGCAAACCCAATGCTATTGTTTTCGGTTCGTTAATTTTATATTCATTGAGTTCTCTATCCGGAAGTTTTAATTTATTTATAGTTTAAACAGACCGCATCGTTATATAATTTAAATTATGTTATGTACAGTTTAAATAAAGTCTTATTATATAATTGTTTTTACGATCTACTTAACACGAGACATCAGTACAAATACTTTGTATATTTGATCTTTTTATATAATCGCTTCTTATTCGTATTTGGGTTTTGTTTTGAAGCTATCCACAAGTGACTAATAGAAAGACATCTTAACGTTCTTACTCTTTTTTTTTTTTTCCTTTGGAAAAACCCGTTACGGGTACCCCGTCGGCCCATGGGGGTGACGGCCGGGGGGTGATGTGGGACTACCCGGCAGCATAGAGGATGCTGCCATTTTTAAGGCTACCCACTAAAAAACCAACGGTTGCCCTCTGCGCCGTAATGGGACGTCACGGGATCGCGTTAGCACACACCGTGACGCCCCAGCGAGCATCTTAACGTTCTTACTGGTCATATTGTGTTTCGTTAATAATTCTACTCCTGAACGAATGTAGGATGTCGAAAACTGGTAGAGTTGTCGAGGACAGTGACTTATAGGTCCTGAAGTGTTTTGGTGACATTTGTGATTGTAGTTTATTATTAAATGGTCAAAGTGTGTCCCATACAGTTAACATGTGGAACGTTTTGAAATTACACGCACGAATTCTTATTACACTTAAGATTATAGCCACTATTTACTCTTTTAATTTTACAAGTATGTTAAACTCATTCAATTACAATGCTTCTCTCAGCTCCACACACCGAGCACTGTGGAGAACCTAGTATTAATTATAGCCCAGTTTTGATTTATATTGATAAAAACAAAAGAAGTTCTGAATGAAGCTTGACTTTAATTTCAAGAGATGTCATTTGGATTTGTTCATTTTCGTTTTTTATTTCTTCATTCGAACGTTTCATTTGTTAAATGTTAGATCTATTTCATTTGTGGCTAAGTTCGTTTTCGTTTTTCGTTCTCTTGTTCGTTTCTCATTTGAGATCTATTTTCATAAATACAGAATACATATTTAGTAAACAATTCTAGTGCTGTGATGTATAACGTCTTATAATTTGTTATTATATTGTTTGGTCGAGAATTAACACAAGTTCATATTTTATTATTGCACTTTAAAATATTAAACAACTAGTTATAAGTCGCGGTTCCACTCGCGCACGAATTTTTATTTATAATTAAGAAAATTAGGAGTAGTAGTGTAATGGTAGCCATAGCCTTCCTCACGAACCTGTCTATCAAAATCGGAAATAAATTTTTAAATCAATCTTGTAATCTTGTTTCACACCAGCTTTTCCGCTTTATAATATCAATAATAATATATTAATATATATTTTTGTTTAACGAGATTTTATTGGAATCGAAATTTAAGAAATACTTAAGTATTTTTGTCTGTGTATATAAACGGTTATTTTTTTTGTAAATTTTTGGTTTAAAGTTTGAGTAAAAAATTGGGAAGATAATACAATAATATAAATAAAAAGGATTTTATTAAAATTTCAATATAGTATTTTTTTACTTTAGTAGAGTATATAATTACTTTAATATATATATGTTTGATAAGAAATATATTATCAATCAAAATCAATCTCTTCTTTTCTTCCGTTACTTAAAGTTGACGCGAGTAAAAAGGTTCATTGACACAAAATAACAATAGGCGAAAGATAGACAGAAAAAACACAAATTCTTTAACATTTATAAATAAATAATCGAAGTTACAAAACTTGAAATGTTATTATTTTTTTACACTAATTCATCAATGTTCGAGAATCTCTATATATATATTATAAAACGAAGTCCCTACGCGTCTGTCTGTATGAACGCTATAAATTCAATAACTAACTAACAGATCTTGATACGGTTTTCTCGAATAGATAGTGTGAATTTCAGACAAGGTTTAGATGTATATTTTTTTATGTATTCAAAAGACGATTACTGTTACAGATAACGATTATTATTATAGGCAACAAAAAACTAGATTTTATTTTTTAAATATTAACAAAAATAATCAGTATCTAACCAAAATCCAAGCGAAGCTGCTGGAATAAGCTAGTCAATATTGAGTGTGTCAATAAGTTGTAAATGAAGAGAAAATATATATATTTTTGTATTTTTGTAATCTGGACCGGATTATAAAAAAGGTAAAGTGGAATATTTTTTTTTATATTTTATTTTACGACACGTGATAGTAACGAAAAATAACTTTCGTTTCATTAACAATAAAGGTGGGTTTACATGAAATTAAAAAATAATGTTATTTTAACTTATTTTTAATATTTTTAATTTCATGTATAAAACAATTAAGTATTATAAAACAATTTCTATTTCATTAAAGCTTATAAAAGAAAGAAATGGTCTAAGGACCGTTTTGATTCATGAGATATTTTTTATGTTATTTTAAATATTTTCCTGAGAATTTACTAAAAAAATGCAAATGTATACTTAAATAATGTCGTAATTAAGTTTGGTAACTACGTTGCTAATAAAGTTTTTATGCATTAAAAGACATTTACATTTAGTGCTTTTAGTGCACTAACAGACATTTAGTGCACTAACAGACTATTAAAATGTAAAATATCTTTGTTCAAACCGGCACTTTGGAATCTTCAATTATCAAAGTATATTCTTTAATTTAATTTAATTTATATATTTTCCACTTTAAATCTATATCAGTGATCAGTTGTGTGTGTCAATTTGAGTCAGGAGTCAGGAGAAATAAGTTATTCTGAACACTCTCCAACTTAAGAGTTAAGGCTACGAGGGTTTCAAACGCGCCCTGGTCTGAGAAGAACCACACAACAAACTCAGCCGGGTATTTTTTTTGTGATCACTGTTTCACAAATGTTGAAACATATAATCATATATAATCAGTTTGTGAGTTATCTACCACCAGCTCGGAATGCTGTTCTGCTGAGAACTGTCCAGTAACTCAACAGTTGCTCTTGTTAAATGAAATTTAACAATGTTTTATGTATACATCATAAAAACTATCCTGGATATGAGTTAACAAACCAAGTTCCGCCCATTTCCATCGACTACGGACTCTTGAATGCTTTTGACAATGATAGTACCCTAGACGATTTAGTGCTTATTAATTGTATATTGTAATGAATCTCAGGCATCATAACTTTAACTATACATATTATAAAATGAAGTCTGTCTTTCTGTCTGTATGAATGCGAGAAACTAAAAAACTAATGAACGGATTTTTATACAGTTTTCAACTATAAATAATTATAAAAGACTAAAAAAAATAGTCATTATAAATAATTCATAATATATATTGACTGAAATATAATGATGCCTAAATAAGTAGAAATAACTAACTTTTTTATAATAACAAAATTATCATAATTACGCGAGCGAAGCTGAAAGCGGAAGCTTGTGTAAGATAAAGCTAAGCAATATATGAAAATATTACGTTATGTAGATGGAGGCTAATATTAATATCCGGAGCATTTGATCGCTATAAAAACATGCTATAATTTTTAATATTATTACATTTATTAAACACTCTCGCTTCTACCCGTTTTTATTTATTATTAAAATAATTAGAAGCAGTAGAATAATTCTAGATAGCCTTCCTCATGAACCTGTCTATCATAATCAGAAATAACTTCAAACCCATTGAGTAGTTTAGAAGATTAGCGCGTTTCAACAGACAAACTTTTCTGCTTTAAATGTTAATAATTTATTATTACAGGTATTGCTTTATTTATTTACGAAATTTTACACAAACAAAGAAACAAACTCTAGTTATGCGTGGACCTGACCCCTCAGTCTTAGATTATGTGCAGGTGCAGCATAATGCTGTGTTAGCCTTTAAGATACCAAGGCATGATATTACATCCGTTCCCATAGTCATAAGCTTAGCAATATGATTTCTTTTGTATTAGAAGAACAGTTAGAATAAAGCCTCCAAAACGGCTACACGTAGTTTAATTTAATTTTAAAATAATTTTAATTAGTTTTTAAAAACACAGTAGGACGAACCTAAATCAAGACTCTTGAGCTTTATAATATTAGTATACAATTAAAAATATATAAATATACTATATTTATTTTTTATTTATGTATGTATGTATGGTATTTTGATATTTTTAAATTCATCGTTCATTCACAACAAAGAAGGTCATTAAAAAATACTTTTCCATATCCTGGTTAGATATTTGCGAGATTTTTAATGAAATTTCTCAGCTGTATTATTATAGACATAAAGACTATATTAGTATAACCCAGCGATCATCGCAATTTGAATATAAGTGAGGATTTGACTTTCTTATTCGTGTAGAGAATGATGTATAATCCGAAATACCTACTTTGTATTCTGTACTTCATGATGGACGAATTCTTGGATGGACTGTCTTGACTCCATAATTGTTAATAGATTTAGGATAAGATACGGTTGGGTCTATCATATTAAGTTCTAAAAAAATACATTGTGATTTTTTTTTTGTATAATCCATTCCATCATTACTTTCATTAAATCATTAAAATACTTTGTTACAGATACAGCATGTTTCATAACATTATAAATTTCGTAAAAACTTTGATAAAACTTTTTTTTTTGTTCTTATTTTTTTTAAAAACTAATAATACTATATACTTTTTCCAATTTTGAAAATTTTTTTCTGCATGAACACGTGTCTGTTGGTTAATCCTAAATAAATTAATCCTAAATACGAAGATTTTAGTTTCTTTTTTTTAAATAAAAAATCTTTTTGTCAATTTCTGTGAAAAACTAAATAGTTCTATGTTACATGAATACGCAATCATTGGTACAATCACCACGAACGGTTTTTAGATTTATCATAAGAAAAAACGATTTGTCGATTTCGATGGAAAACCAATCAGCTTAAAATTACGTGAATACACATCAGTTAATACCAAAACGAAAGCATTTGCAAATCATATACATCAAATCATAATCAGGTCTCGTGAAAATGGGGCCAGGACTGCTCCGGGCATTTTTTAAACTTGCCTTTATTAAAAAAAAAAAAATAGATAACTTTACTGACTAGCCAAATAAGCTTTTAGATAAAATTACCAAAAATCATCGCAAAGCGGTGTTTGCTGATTTTTGTAAACTGTAATAGTAGAATTTATTCAGTGTACCTAGCACGAGGTTTTAACGTACTCAATAGCGTAAAAGTAAATTATTTTTATGAAGTATGAACAACGCCATCTAGCGGAAGTAACGTCATCTTATTATATACCAATAGAAGTTAAGGCTAATGCAATCGAGTACGTTGAAAATTATCGAATCACAAAAGTCCTATAAAAACAGAGTATTTTTTCACTCTATAGCTTAAATATATAAAGATCTTTTACATATAAACATTCTATTTTTAAAATCGTATAAATAGATAGTTTTGAATATACAATAAAACTAAATGATCTAACTTGCATAACACTTATATCTGCTAATCCATTGGTATTACAACTTATGTATGTTACAATAATTGATATATAATCTCAGCAGATTAAAGCGGTCTTTAGACGTTAGGTAATGGTAACTAAGATATGGTCTAGAAAGGATATTATGCAATTGAATTCAAAAATCCTTATATAACAAATAAAAATAATATAAAGTACGTAACTATTATATTTAAGAAGTAGTTTGAAAGTAACTGTTAGAAAAAACTCGTTTATAATCACGTAACGCAGAGGGATGGAGAGGATGTTAGAAGAGTATCAATCATGCATGTGGATCTAAGAGAGGGATGAAAGACACGGCTGGAAAAGTTGCGTGTGTATGTGTGTTTCTATATGTGTCGAGGATTTGACTTATGTACCAACCACAAATATTTAGCATAGAGGTATGCGTTTGACTTCGGCCCGCCTGTTGATAAGCAAGACTGTAGTCTAAGATGTAGCACGGTTACCTTTTTTTAAAAAAATATATTAGAAAAATAACTCTTGTTAATCATTAATACAGATTAATATGTGAATCACACCGGATATTTATATAAAATATTTATTTCTCATATCTATTCCTCACGTGTCATGTTTTTCCGCTACTTAATGTCTGTGAAGGCTTAACCTGTCAGTATTGCATTTTAATAATGGAGCTGTACGAGGTCATATTTCTTTTATTTACACTATAGGAATTGTTAATAGACACAAAATGAAAAGAGAGAGCAATAGGGACTGCGCGTGAAAGAAACAAAAGAACACTAAAATTACTCATGTTTTATATATTTCAAAGATACATGAGATTCAAAATGCATTCCTTACAATTGCAAATAACACACACATACAGAAAATAACAAAGATAGCATGAAGGACTGAGAGAGACAAAACACGCTAAAATGCGTTTAATATATCACATTAATTAAATGAGATCCAAACACTACATGCCTTTAGCAATAGCAAGCTTTCTACCCTTGAGGAACAGGAAGGAATGTTCAAGACCCATTGAGAGAGAGAAGAGAAGGGATTTGGAAATCCAGTTCTTTGACAATACGACTCAACTATATTGGCTTTTTCAGACGGATTCTAGTACTTCATACATTTTTGATTCAGTCACTTGAGCAATTTTACTATCTCACTCGAATCATATTCGAATTTTCGAATATGATTCGACACTCTAGTAAAAAATGTCAGTCGAGTTGCATATTGCAATTACTTATATACTTATAGTTAGCTATAATCCAATAACTAAGCGACAAAATCATCTCGAAGTGAAGAGTTGATTCAGTAATGAGTGCATTTTTTTTTCACTCGAGTACGAGTTTGACAAACTAACTCGAGTCACTCGAGTAAAAACAGGGCTCGAGTCAAAGCCAAATTACCTAGTTATTTGTAATACCTTGCACGTTTGTAATATAATATAAATATAATCTCATTATTCAAGTCACACGAGTATTCACATACGGATTCCGATGTTCAGGTTTGTTGTAATTGAAAAAAAGTCATATATAGACTACACTTATACCCATGACTAATCATCAACTTCATGAAAGTCATCCTATTGATAGATCTGGACCTCCTGAGTACGAAAAATTTATCTTAGATTTGGCCGATTTGTTGATCGAAAGTTATGAAGGGTGAAAGGGATAGGTTAATGAATTATTCGACCGATTTTGTTCAATCTTTAAATCCTTATTAAGTGCGGGTAGGTGATTGATGAAAACGTAATCAACTGAAGAACGGTTTTTCAGCTTTGCCGGAGTTGACTGGTTATAGTTTTGTATTTTAATAGTTTTAGGGTAATCAATTATTTCGGAATTATTCCGACATGGTATATCGCGGCGTGAACTGTTCACGCAACGATTCCGCCATAACAGATTTAAATTTTTTTTTAGTTTTGCATTTTATTAGACTTCTAATATAACAGAATATCATATGATTACTTTTATATCGCGGCGAGAACTATGTTGTTCTGCTAAGCTCCGAGTTCATGAAATGACCCCGAATGGGATCGAAACTAGTTTGACAAATTCCGATAGAATTCTCTTCAGTACGGATATTTATTTAATTTAAAACTTACAGTTTAAAAAAGTTTTGTTTGAATATTACAATAATATTACTTTTGATACTTTTGAGATTTTGAAATTAAATTGAAACAATATTGTTTTATAAATGTTTCGATATCAAAAAGTGTAGTAAGATTTTTATAATATTACTTTAAGAGAAAGTGTTAAGACCTGATAAGAGAGGTGCAGATTATTATATATTTGCATTTCAATGATTTTTTTATACAACAAAATATGTTACGATACTAATTCCAATAACAGATTTAATATTTTTTCTAATTTTGTATATCATTACACTTATACAACAGAATATAATAATACATAATTACTTTTATATAAGAGTGTGAAATGAAAAGTTCACGCCGCTATTCCGCCGAGCTCCGAGCTCATGAAAAGACCTCAAAAGGATTCGAAACTACTCGGACAAATTCCCATAGTAATAACATGAGTACAGCCGGATAATTATATATAATAGTAATCCTAAATCATGAAATGTTGTTATTTACTACATTTATTTAAATGAATGCAATCTTAATTATCTTGCGGATATAATTTACTCACTAACTACAAATGAAGCAACTTCAGTAAACCTGTTATCATTAACAGATTGCGTTACAAACACACAACTGAGCAAAGAAACAGATTAAATATTTAAGTTTCTTAGATTAGTCTATTCTAAACATAGAGTAGAATAGAATTATACTAGTATGTATATCCGGCTGTATTCACGTAAATACTAAACTCAAGGATTCAGAGAATCACAACGTGAACTGGAATGAACAGTTCAGTTCACGCAACCATGATCCGGGCCCATGAATTCCGGAAATTCCGGACATATTACGTAATTACAGACGAATATATATATGATGGATCACGAAAGTCTTCATTAAAAATTTTTTTTTTATATTCCGTCATACACACGTTTAAACGAAGTTAATTTCTTGAATACAATAGCCATATTAAAATTATTTTAAGCTATGAACTGCACCCCAAGTAAACATCCCTTATATCGATCGAAACCTTCCGTTGACAGGGAAACACTTTGCTATATACCTCCCTTTCACACTCATTGATAATTTAAAAGACATCTGTTTCACTTGTGTGTTATCTGTCCTTATCTAGCGTAAATGGACAAATTAACGAGGTGGAAACATGGGACAGTTGAAAAAATATACTTTGAAGCATCAAAGAAAACCTTAATTCTCACTCATGTGAGAGTAAAAGTATATTGTCCTTTTGAACCTTTTTTTAAATGTTTTATTTATATAGCAGATTATTTAATAACATGAAAAAATAAAAGATGAACGAGCTGAGCTGAGCGAAGGTCTTACTGGTCAAATGTGTGTTTCGTTATTAATGCTACTCCTAATAGACGAATAATGGTACGATGTCCAAAATTTGCAAAGTTGTCGAGGACAGTGACTTATAGGTCCTGCAGTTTTTTTGATGACATTTTTGTTGTAGTTTTTTATTAAATGGTCAAAGCGTGTCTCATACATTTAACATGTGGAACGTTTTGTAATCATGGACGAGTTCTTATTAGGCTTAATATTATAGCCACTATTTACTCTGCTAAATTTAAAAGTATGTGAAACTCATTCATCAACAATGCTTTGCTCAGCTCCATCCGCCATGCACAGTGGCGGACCTAGTATATAATACTTATCAGATAACAGACGGTGATGTTTCTCTGTAAACTCGCTTATCTCTTATCAGTCACTGTTTACAAAACAAAACTGGTCCATCGGGTGTATGACATTATGTGATGAAATAATTAACGAATTTAATCATACGCTGCTTTTAATTATTGAATTATTTCGATTTTTATTAATTCGAAACAAATTATTTAAAAATTAATGCTATGACAGATATAGCAAATTGTCATAACGGTTTCAAAAATATATAAAAAAAATAATTTTTAAAAGTGTTTACAAAAGCAAAAATTTTTTGAAAACAGACCAACAGTATCAACATTTTATTGTATATGTTATTTTATATATTTCTGTTTAAAACATATGTTTTATATAATACTTTTTAAACAGGGAAAGTTACATTGTAATTTGTATACACAAGATATTAACGACCGAGAACAAAGTAAGTAAGTAGATTTCACATGTGATAATTTTTTAATAATACATATATTTTATATTATAGCATGAATTGAAGTATATATACATATATTTCGTTAAAGACATAAGTAATAAGGCTTAATTCAAATTGGAAGTTCTGAAGCGGGAAGAAAATTACGAGAATGTTCTTGAATTGTCACAGATTGAAATAGCCTTTGTTATAATTAATACTATTATTATTCATTCATTAGCTATTATAATATTTTTAATTAATATATGTAATTCTGTATATTATATATATTTAATATTATTAGAAACAACAACTATATAACATAAAAACATATTGAATTTCTAATGTCTTTTGTTTTTTGTGACGAGTTCATTGTATATTTGTGAAATCTGTCACTTAAGAATTTTAGGGTAACCGAACTTCGGGTCCCTAAATTTAGGGGCTAATAATTATACCATGTAAATATGTAGACTATATAGTTAGGTTAAAAGTGAGGTGTTAAGTATGTGAAAACGCTCATAAATTATATATATTATGTATGTATATATATAATTAATTCTTGTATAAATAAGATTGTAAGTGCTGTCCATCGCGTGGTTACAAACAGTTTAAACGAAGCTGTCAAATGATATACAAAGTTAAATTCTGATTAAAAAGAAAGTAACACGCATGTTGTAATGGCGCCTTCATAAATATCAAGCTCAAAAAATACTACATATGTCAATATATATTGAGTATTCGTTTTTACTAATATTATAAAGTGAAAAAGATTGTTTTTTATTGAATAAATTAAAAAAAAATCTGATTATGATAGAAAAGATTCATGAAGGTTTTATATATCTAGCATTATGTTACTACTCTTAGTTACATTAATAGTAAATAAAATCATTGGTCCGCGAGTGCAACCGTGAGTAACATAGCTGTCAATTTAAGCAAAAATTTTGTGTGTAATTTATTGTAATGTCTATTACTACCCTCTTTGTATATAAAGAAAAATGAGGTAATAAAAACCTGTCTGCCCAAAATACCTATAAACACAGGTTAAATAAGTATTGTTACAATATTACAATTTCAGTTTTTCAGTATTTTAGTTTCTAGAAGAGTTTGCAACTAGAAACACCTAAAAACAAGAGCGTCTTAGAAATTTGGGTAAAATAATATTGTCTTATATAGTAACATTATTATAATATTACTTTAATTTAATTCGATCAACATATATTTTTACTCTGGAACATAAAAATTTTGCAGGAAAATAGAAAAACTGTTATGGACTACATAATAAAAACGACGAAGTCACTGAAAACAGCTCGTAGTTAAAACAATAACTTGTAAGTTGTTGACTTTAAGATAAATATATTTAATATAATATTAATCTAAACAGAAATCAAAGAACCCTTTACGAACCCTATTTATTACGTAACGGACATTTTGTTTCATAACAGTTATTGATCTGTCTGTTTGTAATTTGTATTTTAATTAAATATATATAAAGTAAACAAGACTCCATAACGGATCCAGTTTACGATATTTCAATATTTTATTAATAAAATCAATGTGGCATTTTAAATACAGATTATAATCCTGTTTCAACCAATTTTTTCGCAGAATATACTTTATTATGCAGATGTGTTTTGTTTTATTATTTGGGGGGAGGGGGGGTTTTTTGAGTATTTTTAATTGATATCTCTTCTTCTGAACATAAAAGTATTTCTTAAACATGCAATATATTGAAAGAATGTTATTTTAATATAGCACGGTGAAGGTCTTCTTCAGTCTTATTTTTTTTACATAGCTCCCATACTAGAGAAACACTTTGTTGACGGATTTCTCTCTGCTAATGTGCTTTGTTAGCGGGTGTTTCTTATACATAGAAATAATGGATACAAATAAACAGACTTGAAACAACAAAATGTGAACATGAACAACTGTCCCGTTTGGGAATCTAACCCACGACCTTTTATCAGGCAGAACCGAAGAGGGCAACCGTTGGTTTTTTGATGGGTAGCCTTAAAAATGGCAGCATCCTCTATGCTGCCGGGTAGTCCCACATAACCCCCCGGCCGTCACCCCCTGGGCCGACGGGGTACCCGTAACGGGTTTTTCCAACGGAAAAAAAAAAAGGCAGAACCACCAACTACTAACCCCTAAGACGAAGAACTGTTAGTTGATAGACCTTACAATTTTGAAGAAAACATGTCTAAGACCTGGCTTAGGGTTATTTAGTGTCAACTCCATTCATATATTGATTATAATTTTATTTATAAAATAATTTCTATTTTACCCTCTTACAACAGAAATTTATAAATTATATTTTTAGTGGGGAGTCAAAAATTATAATACTGTCTATATCTCAAGCTTCCAGCTTTAGTTTAAAATCCAGCTGTAATAGTTGTTATCAGGGCCCTTATTTGCTATGATTAGACGGACATGTAACGTAACACGTTACGAGCAATTTATGAAATATTCGTGGAATCGTTTTCTCGATGTCAATGTCATTTTAAAACACATTGTAATGAACAAAAACAGTTCATAGACAACTTAACGTGTGTCATACAGAATACAATGTTACAATTACACACCATAGTGCCTTATGAATTGAGTCTAAGTTTAGCGCAAGTTGTGATGTCAGCCGTTATTTGCAAGGAATCTCGTATGTAATAGCGATTAAGGCCTCAGTAAGTCAGTTAGTAGGTAATCCTAGCGTATTTGCTGATCATATTTTACGCATACATCTTCCTTTCATTTACGAACATCAAAATAATGTATATTTAATAATACGATGCGTGTCCTAAGGCAATCAGATGTGTCCTAACGAAATAAGATGTGTTCTAATGCAATATGATGTGTTCTAACGCAATCAGATTTGAAAGTAAAGCTCATTATAAAATAATTTAACTGTTTATGCAATTTATAGAGATAGTGTAAAATGTCAAAATAATTAAATTAATAAATAACATTATTCAATATGTATTTATAATAACATTCAAATGTCTTTATATTGTTAATTGAAAATATTATTTTGAACTTAATAAAAGAGCCGTGTAGAGTCAATATAAAAAAGTTTCGGAAATAATACACTTTCAAATATTTACAAGAAACTACTTAATTAATTTATTTAAATAGTTAGTTCTAGCGCCAGTTAAGCTTAAAAAAAAGTTTAAAAAAAGAATAAAATGTGAAATATGAAAACCGTTAGAATGAAGACAATTTTCAAAAACGGAACTTCCCTAAATGCAATGCGCTTGTGACGTCCACAATTGAGTTAGGTAAGACGCAAAAAAACCATCCATTAAGTAAAGATGGAGAGAGAGAGAGAGAGAGAGACCTGAGAAACACGGTCAGTAGAGTGTATATTAAAAGTATATTTTTACTACATATCATAATAGGATTAGGAAAGCTACACTTGTCTGTCTGTGTTCAGTTGGTACCAAAGATAGTTCCAATATTGGTTCCAATATCGGCCATACATACTCTTGACTTAATAAGGTCGAATCTTTGAGCGGTCGGCCAATAATAATAATAATAATAATAATAATAATAATAATAATAACTCTTTTTATAAAGCTGCGGGCAAAATCTAGTATATAATAAAATAAATTATTGTCAAGACTAACTCTCATACAGACAGACAAACAGCCTTGATACAATTGTCTTGATATTCTATTGTAGTAAATATAAAAACAAACAGCATATATGAAATCATCTTTTGATATTATTATTTACTTCAGAGAAATCCTATTTGGAAAAAACTCACTCACGGCTACCATCGCTAAAGGATCAAATATTTATACAAGCTTCGACCTGACTTCGGTTGGAATTTTAAAATCGAAATTATTAATTTTGGAGGATACAAAAAAAACAAAAAAAAGATTAAAAGAAACAATAATATAATAAATATTACTATTTTTACTTAACTGTTTTTATGTTTAAATAACATAATATATCTTTGAAATATATTTGTTATAAGTTAATTATTTTTTTATATATTATTTAATATTTGTGAAATAATACAAGGAATTTGTCATAGGTCATTAAATCAATTAGAGAAGTCAATTAAAAGCAACTCGTAAGAGTTGATTAATAAACGAAATAGTATTGCTAAATATGAGGTTTGAGTTTCATATAAAATAAATAGAATTAACCTAAAAAGGTTATATATATATATATATATATATATTTAGATTTATTTAAACTTATTAATAATAAAAATATTATCTTTAAAAAAATTGGATTATTATTAATAAATGTTCAATAATAAGGAAATTTACATAAAAAAATATTGTTTTAAGCATAATGATGCTAAGTCTGACGCGGATTATAAAATAAAAAAAAATATTGTCAACAACTCATTTCAGTCAAATTAGGATAATTAATAAATAGGCTACATTATTTAATACTGCAGTTCTGATCATGCGCACTGCAGCTAACAGCTGAGCTGATAAACATTACCTTAGATTGTGTGGAATCCGCCTGCATGTAATAAAACAGGACCAAAATCCAGGCAATTCCAACAAGGAACAAAATTTTGACGTTTCGTCTCATTTTGATATGTCACTTCACGCGCGCTTTTTGACGTATTTTTTTTAATCGCGAGCAGCGCGCGGCCGCGTCGGCTGCGGCGTGCGGACTGAAGCGAAATACAGATTAAAAAATTGTCGGTCATGCGCGTATCGTTCAACTAAAATAGAACGGTCTGCAGTACGCTGCATTGTTTCTAACCCTGATAAGATGCAGTGATAGTGAAAGTGTGGTTAGTGGCCTCATGTGACTTAACAGTTTAACTAAATTATTATTTTATTACAGACTAATAAAATAAAAAAATCTTTAATGTAATGTATATTTAGAATAACATTTAACACTTCAAAACAAAAAAATATATTGTAATTTTTGTCATAAAAATTATCTAATAATTTGAGAAAAATTTTTTTTTTAATATCTTATAAAAAATCTAATATTCCTGTGAGCTGAAAAATTTAAGTCATTAAATATAAACTCCAAATAATTGATGTTTTGTTATCAAAAGTCAACATGAACTTATAAAACAATCATAGTATTAAAATATAATACAAGTTTAAATATTACAATAATCATACTTTTTGAGAGCATTGAGATTGAAAAGCTCATCTTCTTCTGCTTCTTCTTCAATCAACTCGTAACACTTCCAAAGGTGATAAAAAAGGGACAATAAGGTTTTTGAAATATTACTTTAAAAGACGGCAGTGAGGTCCTTAATTATTTATACACTATGATAAATTTGAAGAATATTTCCTAAGACCTCAGGAGATATTTTCCGAAAAAAATGTTACCAGATATCATAATTAGACGTATTTTTATAAATATAATAAATATGTACATCCGTTTTAAATACAATTATCATATAAAATTAATATTACAATAAGCTATGAATATAAATTAACAAAAAATAGGATTTGATTCAGTTTTAAGCTATTTTTTTTAGTAACTGGCTGTGCGCCGCGGATTGACCCGCGTAAAATCATACTGCTATAGACTATAGCCTTTTTTTTTTTTTTTTTTTTTTCCGTTGGAAAAACCCGTTACGGGTACCCCGTCGGCCCAGGGGGGTGACGGCCGGGGGGTTATGTGGGACTACCCGGCAGCATAGAGGATGCTGCCATTTTTAAGGCTACCCACTAAAAAACCAACGGTTGCCCTCTTTGCCGTAATGGGACGTCACGGGATCGCGTTAGCACACACCGTGACGCCCCGGCGAGACCTCCCGAATGAGGGTGCCCCGAGCAACGTAGAGCACCCTCCCATCGCAGGCCTATGTTAGGTAAGAGGGGTCAACCTCCCCTCTCACCAGGCCTACCATATAGACTATAGCCTGCCTCATGAACCTGTCTATCATAATGAGAAAGAATTTATCAAATCCATCCCGTAGTTTAGAAGTTTATCGCGATTAAAAAAAACAAACATTTCCGATTTATAATATTAGTATAGATAAAAAAAGATGTAAGAACTTATTTTTATTATTATTATTATTTTATCTATACAATTATTATTAATTATGTATTTGGAGAAAGAACAAAACAAAGAAACTATTTATTATTCCAAATCAGTTTAATAACGAAACAAACTCCTTGTTGGTTTTTACATTTGTCGGTTTTAACAGTAAGTAATATGTACTGTTTAAGTTTGGTACTAAAGTTAAACTTCGATGAAGTAATCACAGAAGCATATTTAATTATAATATTTTGATAAAACACGATAATTTATTAAAAGTTTTTTTATATGTTGTTATAATTAATCTGTCTTATGTTTTCATTTTTATATATCTTTAATATTATATAAATATGTTTTAATTTTTTTTGAAATTCTAATTGTATTATATGTTCCTATGTAAAAAAGTCTGTGGTGTGTGTACATCAAATAAAAATTTTTTCTTTCTTTCTTTCTCCCTTCCTTCCTTTCTTTTCGTTTTTTTTTTCTTTCTTACATAGATTATTAAATTATCTATGGTATTAATGTGTATACATACACACAATAATAGACAGTACTATAATAATATGGGATATGAGTCAGAAAGATACTCTTTACTATAAATATAGTATAAAACAATAATTCCCAATGATAACCCATTTGACCTGTTATCAACAACATTAAAATAAATAAACTATATATGTGTGCGTGCACAACTACAAGTAAGATGTACTGTAGGATATTTAGTGCTCATGTATATATCAAATAAAAAATATACCCACTTCGAAAAGGTAATCGTGGAAAATATTAAAGTACTTTATCTAGAACCTAATATTCATTAATGTATAAGAAATCTAGTTATAATTTATATAATAAATAAAAAGTTAATATAAGAAATTTAATTTAAACTTATGTCAAAGGTTAAGAAATTAAAAAAAAATTGTAGCGTCTGAAGTTTGTATAATCTGTGCATGTCATTAGAACTTCAATAAAAAATATATGACATTTATCATTTGAGTGAATGATAATGACTGAGATAATTACAATTGAATGATATAATTACAATACAACAAAATTATTTTGTGTTGTCTTGAGCTTTTTACTTCAATATATTATGTTATTTTCTCGAAACAATTAAAAAATTTTGTTTCATATAGGGTTGCCAGGTCGCCAAACCTAGTAGCCGAATAGACCAGCCAGTTCGGCCGGACATTTGGGTAGAAAGGCCGGATACCCTACATTATTGTTGATTTTGTCTAGGGATTAATAGGTACCAAAGAATGTACGTAAAATTATGCGTGAGCAACCGTCGCCTGCGCTCGGCCACGCTCGTTGGCGAAATGTAAAAAGTTTAACTAAAGCCGGATAAGCCGGACACGCAATCAAAAAACTTACCTATGTCTGGCTTTATCCGGACGCCTGGCAACCCTAATTCTAATTACTTATGAAACTTTCATAAGAGTATTTTTTGAATTAGTAACGATAAGCGAGTGATTATTTGAGTGGGAAGGGACAGATGAAGTCGCCACAAAAAGCTAGCACCTAATAAAGTTCTAAAATGTATTAAAAGAAAAACAAAAAAAAGTTTAAAACGCGGCAACCGCTAAACCACATGCTATAATGGTGATTTCAATGTTTACAAGTTGAATATTAAATTACATAATAATTAGGAATAGTTTTCTTATGTTAATTTGTCATAACATATTTACACAGACTAGAAATATTTATTTTAGTTCCGCTAAAATACAATTGACAATACAATTGCCTTGTTACTATTAAATAAAAAAAAAACGAGTAGTTTATACTTTTTAGCGCACATAATAAAGAATCAAACAAGCATATATTTATATATATATATATATAGGTATATATTATAGTAAAAAAAATTTCCTGATTATTTTTTGATTTAACTGATTTAATTTACATTTATTTTTACCTTTTTAGTTTCATTATTTACTGAATGCTTTGCAGCAAGTGTGTTAGCTGGAAAATTAAATATTTGAAAGACACTCCGTGCAATATATATACTTATATATATTGCTAAATATGTCCTATAAATCTTCCTTTAAATCTTTTATAATAAATGGTATCTAGTTTTTGTTTACATTTTGTGGACTGATGAAAAGTATAATACAATGTATTAGGTATAAATTAATACTGAACCACACAGACATACTTATACACAGATGAAATTAGATTTGTTGATGTATTTTTGTTTTGCAGCTATGTGTCTTTTTTTTTTTTTACACAGCCTAAGTCAATGCTTGACTACATTCCACCTGATGGCAAGTGGAAATGCACTCATAGGTGGTAAGGCGCATTAACTTAGTAACCTATTCACTCTTCTCTTGAAGACACCCAAATAGTCCCTTTTTTATATGTTTCTCTTTCTATATTTTCACTTGGAAGAGACAGCAAATGTATTTTTCCTTGATTTGCAGTGAACATTGTGATCTTGTTAGGTACAGGACTCGAGTTGTAAAAACCTGTTTCATAAATGTATTAGTATCATCAGGAAAATGACTTTGTTTATTTGTCTTCTAATTTGGCAAAAACAGAGTATCAGACTGGAATCATGAAGCAGTAAAAATGTTTTTACCGTAAAATTGACGGAAGACAGTCAATTTATTAGAATATCTGTGACACAATGTTTAATTTAAAATTAACGACCATTTATTTAAGGAATCTAGGTTGATTTGAAGTTTCTATTAAATACGGAAAAAATATTAGTTTATACTTTATATACACATATCATATAATATCACTTTTAAATTTTATTTATAACCTGTAATGATAACGTTGGTAGCACCGGCCAGCTGTATTATGTTAATTACAGCCCGTATACGGGTTGATTGTCGATTGTTACTACCTCCCTCTCCTTTCTTTTCCTGAGAGTCTATAATTCTTGAAGGTAGCTACGCATTTGAAACTGTAGACGTCGAGTATAGGAATATTTTGCTGATGTTATGGTTAGCAAGAGTTAAGACTAACAAGCCTAATATACGAATTTAGGTATTGCACCTAGCTATTCTGCTAAATTTCTGTCGCTGACTCTTCTCAGGACTGAGTCTTATCTTTCTGAGCAAGTTCTTATAAATTTATTTTAAATAAAAAAAGAAAAAAAAAACGTTTTTTTTTTTTCAGAAACAATATATATTCCATAAAATAAATGCCATACTTTTTCCTTATTTGAAGGATAGAGAGCCGAACAAAACTTTCACATTTATAATACATTGTAGGATTTTAGTAACATGCAAATGACGTGAGGTCACGGACAAGAAGTACTTTGATTATTTCAAATCAAAAAACACCGGCATAACAGCCGTATCTCCTGTCATTAGTTCTAATGAGGACAATCTTTGACACAAGTTGTTTTATTTCAACCAAACTAGTAATCTTCTGAAACACGACTTTTGATTAAATAAAACTGTCTGAAATCGGGTTATCAGTAACTATTAAGACTCAGACAGACACATATTATAAACAGATAGACATTGTAAACTTCGGGTTAGATTAAAAACATAAAACATTTTTATGTTTATAAATTCTAAGTTTTGTATTCTCAATCTCCATCTATTGCCAAACCTATGTAACCTATTATACCTTTAATCTTCAAGAAAATGTAAAAGTTCATCAAGTGTCCACAAGATGACGCTATAATCAAAATTTCGGTGAACTCAAAAAATAAAATATTTAATTTCTAAAATTATATATTATCACTTACCAAAAATCTTTGAAATAAATTTTGTTAAGACAACTTTTGGTTAATTTTAATTTTATCTTAAAAATCATACAATATACCTATTAATAAAACGTTTCTAATTTTTGTTTCAAACAAATCAACTATTATAACTATTGTTACTTCTAACATAAAAACAGTTGGTTTGTTAGTATGTAATTGAAAAAATGGTATCCGTAATGGAACTAGATATTGTATTTAATGCGTATTGCTAACCTAATAAAAAAATACTAAAAATCAATGTCGTTGTAAAATTAATGACCCCAATCATCTGAACAATAGCCAACCTTATTCAGTCCGGGTTTATTCCATCATGTTAAATTTAAAAAAAGTAAAATAGTTTTTGAAATTCGAATTCGCTTCCCTTGCTCCATTCATATCCTGGCAGAGTAAGCGCGGAGTCCGTCGGGAGCGCATGTCCTCTTCGTGAGCTTGACAGATTCTCTCGAACTTACTTCGATAAATTCTCGTTATGTTCTCTTATTTTGTTTTGTGATTGGATGAAAGTTGAATTTTGTATTGGGCAGATTTTTAATAGGTAAGAATTATAATATAATAAATATATTGTAAAACATTTATACCATAACTAAACTTATTAATTATAAAACTTAATTTATATTTTAAAGTAGTCAATAATTTTGTTGTTTAAATAATTGCAGTTTTATAATTTTATTACATAAATGAAGTTTGTCTTTTATTTACTTTTTAACATAAATGATTGAAAATAATTTGAAATTTGAAAATAAAGTTATTTCGTAAATAAATGATTTTTTTTCGTAATAATCATTAATATCACAAATTCGTATTGATCCGAGGTATGTGTTTTTAATAATCTAAAAGGGTATTGATTAAGTTCTTTTTATAAACATGTATAGTCATGTTAAACTTATTAAATTATAAATAAATAAAGAATAAGATTTTTACGACCAGAATCAAACCCGACTGTTTCTAAGGCGTGGGTTCGAATCCTGTTCCTATTCATTGTTTTTATTTAAATTTAAAAGGTCATTCAAATTTTTTATTTTTTTTTCAATATAAGAATAAAAGAAAAAACACGTTACTTATGATTCGATCTCAAAAATAAAGTATCAATACACAAAAGTTTGATAAAAAATACATATAAAAAATTTTATATTAAAAAATAAATAAAACAAAAGTTTGTATATAAAAATATTCGTAAGGACGGGTTAATATTACCTGCTCGAGATATTTTTATAATCCCGTAGGAACTGCGGTGACCCAGAAAAAATTTACATTAACTTTACAGTTTTAAAGTTTAATGTAAAAGGTTTTAGCTAAATTACAGTACATACTACAACAACGTACTCTCATTAAGAATATTATTTTATATATTATATTTAGGGTTGAGGATCTATGGAATATTGAAAAACAAGTTGTTACAAACTTTTTATATTTTATATTATTTAATATTTGTAATTGTTGATTTATTAATAAATTCTAAATACAGTTCTCAATCAAAATAATATCCATCGGCCACTATTAAAATTTATTAAAAGTTATACAACAATCTTACTTTTTAGTACATAAATATCTATAAGCATTGCGAATATTTATAAGCAAAAAACAATTATAATCCGAAAACAACTGGTTACGGTTTAGGTGTGAAGCGCTGAACCGATTTTGATGATATTGATTATCGTGCTTGGTCTCTTAAAAATGATTTTAATATCTTCTCAAGAAGTCTATTTATAAACATCTACTATATATATATTAATATTAAAAGTTGCTAGATTTTTAATGTAATAAAAGAAATTAAAGGGAGACTAACCCCCCCCCCCCTGTTTAGTATAACCTTTAATTTCTTTCGATGCGTTGTACTCAACAACAAACAAACTCCTTTCTTTCTCTACCTGCATGGTGTGACACGTCCTCAAGCTCTTTTCCCCTCCTTTTAACTGCTTCCACAAACTTAGCAGATATTATTCAAAACGATATATTTTCTACGTTTGCGTGCCTAAAAAAAAAAAAAAAATTAATATAAAAAATGGAAAAAAAATAATTTTCCAAAAATAACTTTATTGTCGTTAATGTTATAATATTAGGGATGTTATTATAATATTTTAAACAGATTATCTTCAATATAATTTGGCAATGCACTCCACTAACGAACTAGACTCCATACATTACATTCAGTATTGGCTTAGCGACTGTTTACTTTCGGGCCGGATATTTACGTAAATTCTAAGCAATAAATAAATATACATTAAAAGACTAATAATAATATTAGTTAATACTAATATATACAATGAATTTTAACACGTTTGCCTGTTTGTATGAAACAAATTCAAAAACTATTAAACGGATTTTTGTACGGTTTTCACCGAAAGATAGTGTGATTTTGAGGAAAGTTTAATACATAATATTTTCAGTAAAACAACTGAAATATAACGATTTTTGTTGAAGTTACAAATATATAAATAAATAATGAAGTATTTACTTCAGAAAATGTTTTTAATATAATTAATTAATTTTATATTAAAGAAGGTTTAGTTATTATCAAAATATTACTTTTAAGGTTAATGGTATTGAAAATACCATATTCCTGTGGTGATGGGTTTTCATGTTATGTCTTGGTATTAACAACTCTAATAACTTTGCTATCAAAGTTTAAAACCAATATCAACATTATAATCTACTTTGAAACTGCAATATCATAAAACTATGAAACTCTTAACTCCAATTTACAAGTTAAGATACACACAGCGAGGTTTTTTATATTTATATTATATAGTATAAATAATTATTTAATTATTTGTAATATTATAATAAAGAAGAAAACTTTGTTTGTTTAAACGCGCGAATCTTCGAAACTGCCGGATGAACTTTATTGAGCGAAGCTATCTATGAAAGACTGTTCTGCAAGCATCAATCAAAAACGGTATATCTTAAAATTTCCGAATTTTTCACACTGATAGACATCAGTCTGGTGGTGGATTTAAACCAAAAATAAAAAAAAATGTACTAAAAAAATTAAAAATAGTTGAGGATAGAAAGCGTCGACGTTTTGTAAATGCAACTTCGGTTCTGTTTGCACCTCGCTTCGCTCAATATGCTAGCACACACCGAGATTTTGGAAGCGCAGCGAGTCAAAACTGAGGTCTGGTTCCCGCTCCCATTATATTTGTGATTGCGATGGAATGGTTCTAGAGGAAGACTAGGTTATCTAGCATTACGCGTCTACTCTTAGTTATATTAATAGTAAAAAAAATCATTAGCTCGCTGATGGAACCGCGAGTAAGTATAGTAATAAAAGTTTAATATGTATAAATATTAATATTTTAGAAATAAAAAACGTGTGCAATATACGATTGGGAACTCCAAAACAATAGTGTGAAAATGTAAATTTGTTTGTTTGTACTCGAATTACTCAAAAACTACTAGATCAGTTTTGATGAAATTGGCTTGGTTATTAAAAGTTACCATAAAAAACTATTTCGATTTATTTTTTAATAAAAATAGTCCGATTTTAATGATTATTTCATGTTTCTTATTAAAAAACTTAAAACAGGTAAAAAAAATTATAATATTACTAATAAATTATTATTTATCTTAATGATTTAATACGAATAACTATTAACTATTACTATAATTAAATTAATATATATATATATAAAAATCTAAGCTCAAAATCAGGACTGTGTCCATTTTAATGTGGTTTGATCTCATCCACGTCAAATGTCTGTCTCAGTGCCCACTTACTCTGCTCATTTGCAACCTTTTTTATATAATACTATATCCTCTGTGAGTCAAGTACGCTACCACCCTCAGCCGTCAAACGCACTCACCCTCATGCACCCTCATGCACCCTCATGCACCCTCATGCACCCTCATACCTAAACATACATTAATTTTGAAGGTCAAACTTATGAATTAATAACGAAAAGATAGATATTGTTGTATTTATTTGCACACAATTAAAAACATATAGTTATAAAATATATAATAAACATAAAAAAATTGTCGTCAAATAAAAAAGATTAATAAAAATATAACTTTAATGTTGTATTAATATATTTACATAATGAGAAAAAAGGTATGATATACGTTTCTTTTTGTTTAACTCTAAATAATTAAATATATGGAAAATTATTCTTTTTTTTTTATACATAATTCATCCCTTAAACAAACTTACAATGACAATATAGATACTTGTCCTTGTTCAAGCGAATTGAAACTTCACACACAGACAACCATTTGATATCTTTAAAACAATTGCGACCATATTTATTTATTATTATAACAAAATATTAAACAATGAACATTATGAGAATCTTCTTAATGCATTGTACTTATTAAACATACTCTATTTACATAGTAACAAAGAATAGGATCATGGAGAAGAAGAAAGAAACTCCATGGATACTCTTTTAACTGCTGTTTAAGTTATATATAATTATACGGCTATACTCATGCTAATTCCATCGGACCTCGGATTCCGCAAATCCGGATTCTGTTTTGAAACTAGTAGGTACAATACAGAGTTCAATCCGATAATTATATATCAGAGATGGCAAACTCAATCGGACTCGAGATCTACTCTCTTTGTAATTCTTTGCGATCTACCGACTAGGAACTTTTAAAGACACATTAATTTTCGTAATATTTAGGACGGGAATAGGTAGGAACCAAAATTTTTTTCTTTGCCCGCAATCGACTAACCTAGGGGCCGCGATCGACGGATTGGCCTCTCCTGATATACACTAAGAGTAACCACGAACAAACCAAAGTATTCGTAAAAAAAAGTATTATTAGTTAGTTTTTATTTTTACATTTCTATTGAGTTACAGTCATAAAAAAATATATATTAGTTTAGTTCGAACCTATGACCTCGGAGGGACCGTCCAGTCGCTCTGTAAACTGAGCAAAGACGCCATAATAACTGCTGTCTATATTAATAAATTTTATTATATATTTGTAATATAAATATAAATTTAAGTATATATATGTAATATTGATATTTCGACGGTTGATTAATCTATGGGGTTGTGGGTAGTATCCCTGCATGCTGAGCCAAATGTCCCGGGTTCAATTCCCACATGGAACAGTTTATCGATTGTATGTTTCCTATTGGTTCTTATTGTGTATGTTCTTTACTAAACCCCTGCAATACACACATTATTTCTGTAATGAATAATAATAATAATTATTATTATTATTAAAAAATAAACAACAGAAAATGACGTTTAGTCTCAAGAATGTTCCAAATTGACGTCAACACTTGAAATCATTAATCAAACACAATTGCTAGGACACTCTACTTCATTGATGCTTCCATGAATTTTGGCTCATGATTTTTATCTCATTGTTGATACAGACGTACAACAATGTATCTATTATATATACAATTATCAAAACAATGATAATGAGTCTAAGTAAGATTTAAATTAACAAAATGAGGAAGCTAGATAAAATTAAATTAATATCTATACATCTATATTTATATTATATAGGCAAAAAGTTTGTTTATTTATATTTTAGTCACAGTATGGATATAAAACTCGGATTATGATAAGCAGGTTCACGAGGAATGCTATATAGTATTATGCTACAGCTCTTACTTATCCTATTAGTAAATAAAATCGATCATGCGGGTAGAACCGCGAGTAACAGCTTGTATATATAGTTCATTGATAAACGGGGCTTTAAAGGTCTTAATAAGTATTATTTTAAAAACTCTGCAACTATTAATCATCCAAAAAAAAAAGAAACTTCTGTCAAACGGACTGATGACCAAATGTTTTATTTTTAAAGTAGAAACTGTTAATAGATACGATGTTCCAATATAATAAGTGTACTTATACAGTTTTGCATGTGTTTGTAATTCACTCACACATCATATTACTCATTATTATTCACTCACACATTATACATCATTTAAAAAAGTTCTCATTAAAATTGAACACTAACCTTTTTTTTTGTGGCTTTTACACATTATTCAATTAAATAAAAAAATATAATGTCAAACTGACCGGGGACAAAGTGTTATATTATTGAAGTAAAAACTCTTAATAAATAAAAATTTAAAAGAAAGAACTTCATTAAATTTAAACTTTTGGATCTTTTACATAGAATAATCAATATTAGGTATAAGTACTAAAAGTTATCATTCTAAAAATAAATTACATTAAAAAAAAGTGAATGTCAAAGTGACAGGTGACAAAGCATTATATTTTTTAAATAGTGTTAATATAATAAGTGTATCAAGTTTTATATGTGTTAGTATTTCACTGACACTTATGCATTATTTAAAAAAAAGTTCTCATTAAAATAAAGTCTAAACTATATTTCTTTGTGGCTTTTACACACATGAGCCAATATTAAGTAAAAGGACTTACTGTTGATCATTATAAAACTAAATTACATTTAAAAAAACTAATGACAAACTGACACATCTGTCAGTTTGTCATTATAAAGTGTTATATTTTTAATTTAAAAATAGATACGATACGGAAATATAATATGTGTATCAAATTTTACATGTGTTCATAATTCACTCACACTTATGCATTTAAAAAAAAAGTTCTGATTTCAAACCCTAAACTCCAAACTTATTATTAATCATTCTAAAGTTCAATCAAATTAAAAAATAAAATGTGACAGTTGACAGAATTTACTATTATAATAAAGTACATACGGTGCTGCAATATACATGTGTGAGTTACACATGTGTGTATCACTCACACTTATGCACTTTTAATCTACATGATATGTTTTAGAGATTAAACTGCAGTCTCATCACCTCAAATGGTTTTCGTATTTATTGTATTGTCTCTGTGTGAGTTTTATAAATTCCATTTCATTTGATACACACTTGAATGAAACATTTGAAACGATTTTGTGATTTATTTTACTAGAAAATTGTCAGTTTTGTTGTCAAATTTTTTTTTATATTAAAATATGTTTAATTGTACTCTACATTCATAATATTAACAGGAAAAAATTTGTATATTATTTGTTTCTTTTAAACTTTGAATCAATACCCGTGATGAGTACGTCAAATAAAAGTAGCTGAAGGATAATAAGTTCTTCAGCTACTTTTATTTATTTATAGAAATAAGTCCTTTTGTAAATCATGTATTAAACTTAATTTAAACGTGTTGATCTTGATCTTCGAAATGCGATGAATTTGAACAATTTTGATAGACAGACAGGTTCAACGTTGTGATAGACAGGTTCATGAAGGCTAGAGTCTACGCATTACGTTACTGCCCTTAGCTATTTTAATATTAAATAAAATCGTTTATCGGGTGGAACCGCGAGTAATAGCTAGTTTACACATAATAAAATATAATAATTGTAAAGCTGCCACATTTGCAACAACATATTGAATAAAATTTGTGGGTAACCGTAACAGCAGTTGTTAGAAATATTATGAAAATTAATTTAATCTTTTGCAAACATTTATGACGTCATAAATCATAAATGACGTCATAAATTTGTATTGATACAGACAGACAATACAGGTGCAAAAATTATTAAGGGCAGATTGAAATCATCACGCATTTTCAATTAGAAAACTAATTGGACTGTACCGTCTCTTACTAATTAGCACTCTAAATAGCGCTTGGAGTGTTCATACAAAACATGTGTTTTTTAATAAAAATGTTACTCTCATATTAGAATAATGTTTTTTGTGTCATGGTTTTTTTTTTTTTTTTTTTTTTTTATGGAAAAGGAGGGCAAACGAGCATGCGGGTCACAGATAAAATGTGATCACCGCCGCCCATGAACTCTTGCAACATCCGAAGACTCACAAGAGCGTTGCCGGCCTTGGAGATAGGAATAGACGCCTTTTTTGAAGGTACCCATGTCGTATCGATCTGGAAACACCGCCGAAGGAAGTTCATTCCACATCTTAGTGGTACGCGGAAGAAAAGTCCTTGAAAACCGCACAGTAGAAGATCGCCACGCATCCAGGTGGTGTGGATGGAAATGCAGGCGGTGACGTGCTGTGCGGTGATGGAATTCGGCGGCAGGCATCAGATCAAATAGCTCTTCGGAACACTCCCCGTTGTAAATGCGATAGAAGATGCACAAAGAAGCCACGTCTCTACGCAATGCCAAAGAGTCCAGCCGTTCACAGAGCACCGGGTCCCCGACAATCCGTACGGCTCTCCGTTGTACGCGGTCAAAAGGTAGAAGCTGATATTGGGGTGATCCGGACCAGAGATGAGAGCAGTACTCCATATGTGGCCGAACCTGCGCCTTATAAAGCGCAAGTCTATGGCCAGGATTGAAATACTGTCTCGCTCTATTGATCACACCCAATTTCATCGAGGCCAACTTGGCCTTGCTCTCCAAGTGACCACGAAACTGACAGTCGCTCGAAATGTCGAGTCCCAGTACTTTGATACTTGGCGAGGCATCGAGAGGTGTGCTATCGAAGAGCGGCGATACGACAAATGGGGTTTTCTTAGTGGTAAACGCGCAAACCTGTGTCTTTTGGGGATTAAACTGAACGAGGTTCAGTTTACCCCATTCTGAGACCGTCCTCAGGGAGGTCTCTATAGAAGACACAAGTTTCTTACGGCACTCGTCGACGTTTTCCCGAGAGAGACCTGCACGGCCGGAATATACCGCATCCCCAGTGCTGTCATCCGCATAACAATGTATGTTGGAAATGTCCAACATATCATTGATGTGCAAGAGGAACAGGGTTGGGGATAGCACGCAGCCTTGGGGTACACCAGCATTCACGGGCTTGGGGTCCGAGCAAAAACCGTCGACAACGACCTGTATGCACCGCCCAGTGAGGAAGCTGGTGATCCACTTGCATAAACTCTCGGGAAGCCCATAGGAAGGAAGCTTCGAAAGAAGCCCCTTGTGCCATACACGATCGAAGGCTTTCGCTATATCCAGACTAACTGCCAGACCTTCTCCCTTGCTTTCAATAACCGCAGCCCAACGGTGTGTAAGATATAACAGGAGGTCACCAGCCGATCGACCATGGCGAAAGCCATATTGTCGGTCATTGATCAACTGGTGATCCTCAAGGTACGCGAGGAGCTGTCGGTTTATGATGTTCTCCATTATTTTGGAGAGAAGAGAGGTGATGGCGATAGGTCTGTAGTTAGCTGGGTCCGAGCTATCACCTTTTTTAGGGATCGGATGGACAAAAGCACACTTCCATGAGACCGGGACTACGCCTTTGAAATAGGAGTACCGAAATAGACGCGTTAGCACTGGAGTCAACTCAGGGGCACATGTTCGTAGCACGATTGGGGAAATGCCATCAGGCCCACTCGACTTATGAACATCCAAGGAAAGTAGAGACCGTCGAATGGTTTTTTGCCGGAAAATTATTTCCGGCATTGAACTCTGACACCGCTGGATGGTAGGCGGTGTTTTCCCTTGGTCGTTCAAGGTCGAGTTTGAGGCAAAAAGAGTGCCCAAGAGATCGGCTTTCTCTTTTGCCGTATGGGCCAGAGAATCATTCCCCGAGTGCAGTGGCGGTAGGGATGGCTGGCAAAAGTTACCCAAAGTGGCTTTAGAAAGCGCCCAGAACTTGCGCGTGCCTGGTGGGTACCTTGTCAACTGATCCCCAATTTTGACGACATGCCTAAACCTTGCTCTAGCAATTTGCCGTTTGAAGAATCTGGAGGCACGATTGTATTTCCTCTTCAGAACTCTAGAGTTCGGATCCTTGATGACTAACGCATTAACCCAAGCCTGATACGCCTGACGTTTTCCGGCTGCTGCAGCCCTGACAGACGCATCAAACCAAGGCCGCGATCTGCCACCAAGTGGTACCACAGAGCTAGGTACAAATAGTTCCATGCCCTGTAGTATCACATCAGCAACAGCCGCAGCGCAGTCACTGGGATCATCGGAAGAGAAACAAATCGGCCCCCATGGGTAGGATGCAAAGAAAGACCGCATTCCATCCCAATCCGCTGACTTGTAGTGCCAAACGCGTCGGGTCGCAGGTCTTGTGCGAGCCGGACGTTGAATGGGCACTACACTCCGTACCAAGCAATGATCGGAGGACCCAAGGGGAGCCTCGACAATGACCTGGTACTTTCCGGGATGTGTAGTCAGCAGAAGATCCAACAAAGAGGGCATGTGGCTGTCCACGTCCGGTAGACGAGTGTGCGTCTGAACCAACTGGGACAGACCATTTGCCAGAGCAAAGTCAAACACAGATCTCCCCGCGAAGTCAGTGGAACGCGACCCTAGCCACTCGGCATTGTGCGCGTTGAAGTCCCCAAGAACTATGACCTCAGCGGAGGGAATCTGTGATAGCAGGTCGTCAATCTTCGCCTGTACATGGCCCAAGAGTTGTTCCGTTTCTGCATTACCACTATGGGATCTGTATAGGCACGCGTAGACTCTGACATGATCATCCATGTCCACGCGCAGCCAGAGGAGAGACAGATCCCGACCTTCAAAAATCTCGAGGCGACGGTAGCAGATATCCTCCCTAACGAACACAGATACCCCGGCGTGGGGTATAAAATGATGCTCTAATTTATACCCGGGGTATGAAAGGTACGCTGTGTCGCTAGGTTTGGATATCTGCGTCTCCGTCAAAAACAACAAGGCCGGCTGCGCCGTCTCAAGATGATAATGGACGGCGTTTAGGTTGGAGTGAAGTCCCCGGATGTTGCAAAAGTCCACATTCAGGGTGGATCGGGGTGCCGCTGTGTTACCTCGTCGTTTGCCCTCAAAAAACACGAAGTGCGATTCTTTGCCCGCCCCAGATACGACGGGCGGCCCGAGCAAAATCGGAGAATCGTTTCCCCGATTTTGCTCGGGGAGGGATTCTCCGACTTCATTAAAGCCGGTACCCTCCTGGGGTATATTTATTGAAGTAACCGCATTCATGTTTGGCAGGGAGGAGGGGGGAGGGGGGGTTGGGCTTCCGGAAACTCTCACTCACCGACGGAACATAACCAAATGAATTTGGTTACTATACGTCGATCTTCTGTGAGAGGGTGGTCCTTCCCCGGTCGAGCCAGCCCAATACAAGCTGCAGTCAAATGACAACAGCTAGGCTCTACCACCTAGAAAATATAGAAATAATGGATACAAAAAATAGAAACTGAAAACAGGAAATGGATCATACGAACAGTTGCGTGTCTGAATTAAAGTAAAATTCAACTTCAAAGTCAAAGACAAAGTCAAAAATCAAAGTCAAAGATTTTTTTAAAATTTTATATACAGATTGCACTTACCAAACTATATTCTTTATTAGCCCCCAATACAATGGAATAACATCGAACCCAATACCTTAGGCTTAAAAGGTCATTAATTTGGTCAACAGATCATCAAAAACCCGTGTAATGTTCAAAAATTTCACGCCTTATGCATAAAAAACCATTGTTTCGTAAATAATTCATAAGATTCACTTTTGTTACTAAATTACCAGGAAATGGACTTCATTTAAATAAAATGTTTCACATTACATTGATGAATGCTGAAAACCGATTTGCATGTCGAAGGATTTAACTCCCAAAAAGTTTTCTTTTGTATATCATATTTACACAAACATACACACACAGATACACATATATCAATAATTTTTTTGTATAGACCATATTCATTAAAGTCACACACACACACGCCCACAGAGAAAGACAGAGAAAGAGACACAGGCACATTCATACACATTCGAAATTTAACTGTTTCTATATTTTATTTATGTAGACAATATTCATTAAATTCACACACACACACACACACACACAGAGAGAGAGAGAGAGAGAAAGAGACAGACGCATCACACACAGTCGAAATAAAACTATTTCAATATTTTTTGTATAGACCATATTTATTTTAGTCACACACACACAAATATAAAGACACATTTACATTCGAAGTAAAACTATTTGAATATTTTCGTCAGAAATTTATATAAAAAAGGTGGATTAAAATCAGCATTTATCTTGAAATAGTTTGATTTAAATCAAATCATTTTAAATATACATTTTAATATTTAAAAGCAATTCTGAGAAATGTTAAAGTGGCTAATTAACTTAACACGAGATGTCTAGGAGCCCTCAAAGAAGCGTGAAAAATGTAGGGTTGACAAAATGGAGCTAAAATAGTTAATGCTTACATTTTAATAAATGTTTTATGAACTCAATTTAAGTTGATATCTTACATATATCTTTAATGTATAAAAATATATCTTATAATCTTCAATATATATAAAATTTAATTTTATATTTAAAAATACATAATTGTCTGTACATTGTAAAAACAAGATTATTTCGAATGGATAAAATTGGATTACATGCTTAGGCTTAACCTAAATTGATAATCTTTGTAATATTGTATTCCACACGACGAGGAATTGATTAACAGACAGCAAAATAATATATATATATATATATATACATACTACTGTACATACTTACTAATATTATATAAATACATACTAATATTATAAAACAAAACTGTGTTCAAACGCTCTAATCTTCGAAACTGTATTTAAACTAATTTTATTATTATAGACAATTTCATGAAGGCATTACATTAGTAGTCTTAGTTATATTAATAGTAAATAATATCGTATTTTCCAGGTAAAACCGCGTGTAACAGCTAGTATATAACTAAAATATTTTATGTTAATACTAAAACAGTCTCTATAACGAATCACTTTTATTTTCATAACTAATGTTATTCCTGAAGCAGTTAACTTATGCGTCAAACTTGGGTTTATGTTTTAAATATATAACATAGCTTGTATGTACACATACTACTTTTTTTTTATACCCAGTACAACTTACACAGTATATTCTATTTTGTCGCTTTCTCACTAACGTTTTACTTCAAAAGTGTGCAAGTGACAAAATAGAGAATATGTTATACTGGTTATTAATATTTATACATTTATTAATATTTTTTTAGTCAGGGGTTACGACTGTAAGGTAGTGTTTTGTCACTTTCACACCTTTGACATATATATATAGTGCGAAAGTGACAAAACAGAGTGTAAGTTCTACTGGGTAAAAAACATTTTAAGTAGGAAGGCAGATAGTATTTTATAAGCAACAGGCCTAGTATATTTGTACTCATGATATATTGTATATAATGGAACTTTAATATATTATATTTCATATTTATTATCTAAATCTATACTTAATATAAAGCAGAAAAGTTTGTTTGTCTAAACATGCTAAACTTTGAACTACTGGAATTGAAAAATTCTTTCTGAATATGATAGACAGGTTCATGAGGAAGACTATAGGCTATGGTATGATTGTACGCGAGTGAAACCACGGGACATAGTGTAAGATAAAGTAGTGTTTTACACCACAGTAGTTGTATAAACGTTCTGTAATGCGAAGAATTTCATGAATAAATTTCATGTAATATGTAGCGCTGTAAACTCCTGAATTGTGCTGAAACCGGTAACTGTATTGTTTATAAAAATGTGTTAAGGAGGTTATTGTTTGGTTTTACAGCTGTTTCAGCAATTATTATAAATATAACCTATTGACCTATTTTATAGACCTTATATACTTTTCCGGTTCCTTTTTATCTTAAAGTAATATTACAACAATCTTACTTTCGTTGCAAAGTATCGACAATAATTTTAAACTGAACTTGATTGCGCTTTTAAAAGCTACAAAAAGTATGTATTATGTATGTGTTGTATGTATGTATAGTAATTTGATATAATTTACTGTTTTATAAATGTTAATATTATCAATTACTCTAAGTTTCTATTATTCAGTGTACCACCTAATTGCCTTATGAACAATTTTCTCAAAGTTAAGGGTAGTTCGAAGATATCTCTCTGTAGGGATAAGCTATCCTATGTACATGTTGTTAAATTAAAATGTCTTTGTAAAATTAAGGTACATAAATAAATAAATAGATAAATAAATAAATAAATAAATAAATAAATAAAATTGTTGTAATATCAAAATATATATTTTTTTAATTTATAGTTATAAAAGTTCATGGTAGGCTCAAAGTATCTTTCAGTAAATCAGCAGAAAAATAGTCATGTTTGTTTGGCTTTAGAATATATACATATATATAGAGATTATTAATTTAAAATTTAGATAACTCCATGTAACTCTATGTAAAATCACAATTGTCCGTTCGTCCGCACCGTCTGTTCCATTGGTTCCCTACAAGTCATACAAAAGCTTTTGTAATTTGTACAATAGTGTGTTTATTCTTTCGGGATTTGTCCCGACAGCTTGGTTTCGGGACATGTCAATAAAATGCGTTTTATTTCACATTATTTGCTTAACAATTTTTGTATCAATTGTGTGTTATATTAATTTGGTTAATAAATATATAATGAAAAATGTTGATAGGATTCGAACCCGCATCCTCTGGGACTCCGTTTCGTCGCTCGAACATTTGAGCTATCGTGTTGCTATTCGCTTTGATGAATTTTGCATTCTATATACATGACCGTCAACACTGAGCTGGTGGTATGTGTAAGGTTTGATTTGTTTTTAAATATAGAATGATTGTTTTCGATAGGATTCGAACCCGCGACCTCTGGGAAACTGTTCCGTCGCTCTGCCATTTGAGCTATCGTATCGCTACTCACTTTAACGCTTTGCATTCTGTATATCATCTATCGTCTATCGTCTGTATTAGAATAATTATATGATTAGATTTTTCTTGAAAGCTGTATTCCATTTTTATTTAATTAATAAACTTTACCTGTCTATACAAGTTTGTAGAAAATTTGTAATATATATTTTTTTAAACAAAATGTCTTTATTAAGCTATTGGTTTTCGCCAGTGTAGTCTGAGCTTAAAAATGCATGTCAATCAATCAGGATAATGAAGTTATCATCAGATATCTAGGTTAGGATGAGTTTGTTTCGAGTGGAGCTTCATTGAAATATGTACAGCACTTAGGATGATGACACACTGTCGTAATTAGTAACTAACATCCATTTATTTTACAATAATACTTAACATGCTATATATTATATTAGTATTTACATACACAAACACATACATACACATATACAGACAAACATAAACTACCCACACACCCTCACACACTCATGCATACGTAAAGACATACACAAATACAAGTATCTTTATGAATACTAGGAACCTTAACCTTGCTGTATAAGTAAGATGATTTTAGCCGTCATCTTTAAACAAAGACAATATATTGGTTGCTTTTGTAAAGTCCTAGGTTCGATTTTTAATTAATTATTACTACATATATTAAGTGAAAAAACATCGATGTATCAAGCAATAGAATTTATTTTGCACCAGATCGATCTACCCTGGGGTATGTTGCCCGAGGGTAGAAAAAATCGCACCCCCTTCAATAAACAAAGAAACTTCAAATTGGATCTCGTTGGATCGATATTTTAATTTTTTATTAGTTCCTTTGTAAGTCTTGATTGTTGCCGGCTTAGTGTAATAGACTTTTTTGTTGGTTTTAAAAAGGTTTGTATTATTGTTACACAAATAGTTCCGAAGACAATAATAGACACCTTGCCATCTCTTAAATTAATATTATAATAATGTTACTTTTCCATTATCTATAAAACAATATTGTTACACTAAAATATTTTTGATACTTTATAAAGGTTTGTTTTATGAGAAATAGTGTTTTTTACAAATAAAACATAGTATACACTATCATTTACAACATATTGATCTTAAAATAAAATTACAAAAAGATTACAAAAAGTAAGATTATTTTAATATTAAAATAAAACTATGTTAATGACTTAATAGTTTGAACACATTATAATAATAATCTCTTTTTCATACAATTAAAATGAAATATAACTATTTCAAACAAACTTCGCTTTTATTGAACTGAAAGGTAATGATAAGGTTTGCTTTACACCTATATATTTAAAGGATATTGATCCTTATTATATGGAAATAAGAGTGGAAATAGTATGAAAGTAATAGCCATTTACAAGTCGTTAGCCGAATACTCGTTAGGTGCATTTGTTATGGTTCTAGCTGAAGCTGAAATTTGGGTTAAGTTTGTAACTATTCAGTGTAAATAAACTGCGGTTTGGAATTTTCAGTACTTTTTATACAATGTTTAAATTAAAATGAGTAATGGAGGAGCTATGTTTAATTTGAAAGGAGGAGTGATGGAGGAGTTTTCACTAAGAATATAACAGCTGGAAATTTTATTCTAGTAAAATTGATTTTTTTAAACGTTTATTGAGAAAATCTAATTAAAGCACATATACCTCAATATATAATTTACTAATATATTTTTATATATTGATATTTTTGGGTAAAAACTTTAAATATATGCCAGTATTATTTCGTAGGTGGTTTGACACAAAAATTATAAAATTTAAACGATCAAAAATTTTTTAGTGTCTGTTTTCAGTACACAAAAAAAGCCGATTTATAATATTTTTACATAGTAATTAATAATCTTAATTTTGTGTTTTTTTTTCTGGAAAACATTTTTCTTTCAACGATATATTTATTTAAGTGACACCGAGTCACAAAATCTAAAATCTAAATCCTCTAATATATATATTAGAGGATTTAATTTCGAGTTATAATAATAACTCGAAACTAAACGTTACTAAAAAGCAAAATCAACTCTTATATAAAACGATTCGTTTATTTTAAACTCGAAAACTTGTGAAAATTTTTCCCTCGCTTAGCGTCTGTTGCGCTGTGAAATTTGAATAGCTTCTATCGTGTTTTTATGTTAGTTTTAGTTCAGAAAACAGTTTAAATTTAATATATATTAGTTGATCAATATTAAATATATATGATGAGGTTTTAATAAAGAGTTTTAGCCGATTATTTCCGAAATGCTACCTGATATTAAAATGCCCTAAAAGTATTTGAAATTAGCTCGTATATTTCCAAAGAATTCATAAATTTTGTAGCCAATTATATCATTGAAAAACGGCCATGGTGTATAAGTTATAATATTAAACAATATATATATGTATATACAACTCAACAATTATGTAAAAAATATATTGTATGAATTTTATTTATTCAAAATATAATAGTTGATTAATACTATTACTTATGTGTTTGTATGTTTCTCGGCAAGGAGTTTTCTCAGGTGTATATGTATATATATAATATCTGAATGTTTATTATTTGTAATTATTTCTCAAAAATTGAAAGAAAATAATTATTTCAATTTAAATTTTGATATTATTAAAGTATATCTATATTATATGTTTATTAATTAATGATTGGATTTTAAATTATTAGAGTATAACCCGTGTTGCTAGAAAAGTGAAAATTACAACATTCTCTTTCATAGTACTTTGTTCTCGAGCGTTGAGTGATTACATGTTCCAGGAGGACGTATCTTGATCATGTCTTTCTTTTAGTAGAGTTATTTTATTTTTTTGAGGAATTTTTTGTTCCTGTGAAATTGTTTATAAAAAGTCAAAAGTAATAATTTTTAAATTAAATTAGTTCTGAACTAAAAAAATCATCGACACAGGATTCGAATTTGCGACTCCTAGGATACCGTCTCGTCGCTCTGTTAATTGAACTACCGTGTCGCTACCTGTTGGAAGAAACTAACATTATATGTGTCATTTTCATTCGGTTGCAGAGGTCGCAGGTTTGAGTCTTGTCTAAATCTTCACTCTTAAAATTTCTTTTTACTTATAGTAGAATTAAATTATATCCACATTCTGAAAAAATTGTATATTTAATTTATAGAAAAAATAATAATGTTGTCTAAAAAGTGCTAGTCACATCTACAATCAATATAAGTAAGTCAAATCAGCAACTATAAACACACACACACACATACACACAACTCTTACACATATACACACATAGGACAGGTCCTGAAAAATAATGAAGGTAAAAAAAAATACTTAGTCACACATTTTTTTATCACCAACATGTGATCCAATCAATTTAAAGTGCATCCAGATAGTCATTGTAAATACGTAGCCTCTTAAAATATATGCTTTGAAGTATTTGCGACTCTATCTGCTATTATATTGGGTTTAAATTTGTTTGTGGAGGGTTCGGTTGAATATTAAAGATTAACACTAGACCACGCGATGGTAAAGTTCATTTTGGCGTTAACACAAAAGTGGACGTCAAAAGGAAAAAGTGAAAACGGCGATTTTGCTGAATGTGTTTATTGTAACGTTTTACTTTAAATGGTCGATTTTACAAATTTTACATTTATAAAAATATTTTAATTGATTTATTTTCATCCTGTTTCATGTTCGTGTAATGAAACATACCATACTTCTCCTGAGTGTTAAGCACGTCATTACGTCAGTGATTCTGATGCATGTATCTCATTGAAGAGCTCTGTGGGTTTGTTTTGCTTAGATATAAATAATTACTGTGCATCATTGGTAGGTTACTGTTACTACACACGTAACTTAGGACGAGAACATAATTCTGCATTTATTTTATCACAAACAATGTTAGCTTTTATATGTATGTGTATTTATAACATAAATCTGATTTTTATTGGTCACAATAGCTGAGAAGGACTAGATAATTTTAGCCATTTTTTTAGTTCTTCCTTCAAGTTTGAAGGTGCTGAAAAAAATTTATAAAAACTGAAATAAGTTTCAATAAAATTATTTTTTAATGGCATAAAATATTAAGAATACCTTGTGGAAAATTGTCTAAATTTTACGGAAAAAACATTCAACTGAAAAATATATAGATTTTTATATTCTGAGGAGGAGGGCGAAAACGCAGTCGCTGGCTACAGCAAATATGAAATAAATATATATTTGTTCGTGCATTTAAATAATTTTTTAAAATATCATTAGAGAAATAATTTCTGTGTTGAGGAGGTATCGCAAACAAATAATAGACAAAAAACACTCAGATTTGAGACAGCAATGTGTATCATACAAACAACTGTCCTTTTTGGGAATCGAACCCACGACCGTTGGGTCAACAGGTAGGACTAACCAACTACTAACCATTAGACCAATTGTTTGGCACTTTTAAATAAAAAAATAAATGCTTTTAAAGATTTATATTAAATCTAAACCTAACTTCGGTAGATATAAAACATTCCTTTCAGGTTATAACTGTCTGTGAGACCTTTGTATAGATAATTCATTCTGAATCCGTTTCAGATGTAGATCAATTGAACGCCGCTGCGCCGGCGCATAAACACCGGCTAGGTGAATAGGGCTGCCACTAGTTATTATATAAATAAATAAATTTATATAATAATTACGATTTTTTTTTGTGTCCTGAACAAGTAAGTCAATATGTTTTGCATAAAGTTAAATGTGTCTATAATTTAATTAGTTTTTACAATTACATCATATACAATAATATAAAATCAACAAAATTCATATATATTTGCAGTTTAATCGTTGGGTTTAAAAAAATTCAACATGTTCAAGCTTTATACAAAATGTGTAAAATAATTCTGCGTAGAAAAATACATAAACATTCCGTCAGACTGGATGCTAATGTTATATTTATATTTTATGTTTACGTCTAATCTTTATCAGGTGCAAGAATAACACACAGTCGATGAACCGCATTCACTAAACAAAAACTAAAAAAAACTGTGTGTTCGTAATAAAATGTTAGTACATACGGAAATGTATTTTGTAAATCTTCCTGTTCGCAGATGTCGAGCTATATTTAACTATTTGTTTTTGTAAGATCTTGAACTCTTACAGTCCAAAAGTTTTGCTAGTATGTCTGTTTAATCGACATATATATAAAGTTGATGTATCTGTCTGTGATTTTAAAATAATTATGCTTGAGTTGAGTTTTTCTCTGATACAAAGAATTAATCACCCTTTTTTAATTTTTGTCTATATTTTTATTTTTTGTACTGATTACCCGATTTTGATGGGAAATTGTAGGAATTTTGATAAAACTTTAACTCTGATATAATGGAGTTTGTAGTACTAATAAAATCTCATAAAAATATCAAATTTAATATATAAGTTGTATTGAATTTGACTCAACAGTTGATTACTGAAAAACAAAATTGATAATCACTGACAAAAATAGTTTACTTACAAAAGCGAGTGAAGTCGAAGCCAAATGCTAGTGAAACCAACCTATAAATCTATTTCATCGAATCACACAATACAATTTCTGATGTGTATTTATAAGACTATCTACATACGTCCCCTTTTAATTTGAACATTAAAGCCAACTCGTGAACTGTAAATATCATCCCCTAGTTTGTTTAGGGTTGTCAATAAGTAGAGTTTATTTGCTTAAAAATCGCAACGAGAGCAAATTTGTATTTCTGTAAATAATGAAAGTGCTATTGTTAGGTGTGTTGAGAAGGATTTTAATACGTTATCACACACTACCAGAGCCCTTCTACTGTGTCGTAAAGTAATATTATAACAAACTTACTTTTTTACTAAAACATCTATATTTTTTTACTCAAACTTCTGATTCACTTTCTTTTTTTATGTGTTAGTATTAGAATGCTTTTCGTCCAAAATCTCAAAGGTCTTAAAAGTAATATTATCATAATACTGCAATAATTTTTGTAAACTATGATAATTTAAAAAGATAATGGTTGGCCTGAACTTAAAATCTTTAAAAAAGAAAAAAAATGTTAAAATATTAAATAATTAAACAAAAAATATAAACCCTAAAACATACTACATATTATTTCTATTCATATTCTATTTTTTATTATAATAAAAGAAATACATATATTAAATTAAACTCTTATATATATAATCTATGTAATATTTTGTGCATTATTTTAATCTCAACACAGCAGCTTTCATCAAAGAGAGAGCGCTGAGTTATTAAGCACCTTTCGTATTCACTGGCTCTACCAGTAGCGATCATAAAACACTTGTACGAGACTAGTCGCTACATTATATATTGGACACAAACCTACAATAACATTACCCAAACTCATGTTTACTAGATTCTGGATATAACTAGGTATCTCTCAGACTCAGCTTTTATTTATTTCAAATGTAATATTTTAGTACAAATAGGATAGAACGATGGCTTTGAAACCATTTAAAATTATTTTAAACTAGAAGAAACGCAAATACGAACAATAAAGTCATACACAAGATTTCTTTAGAAAGAGATAGAAGTTTAATATATATATATATATATATATAATATAATTTCAGTTAACATCTTACTACCGTGATCCAAATATAAGGTAAAGCCAAGATAATTCCAGTAAAATTTAAAAACTGTGTTCTAATTACGAGCTATTAGGGTTCAACTCCATCTGGTGTCACATAATTGAATTAAATTTGTGTGTAAAAGTAATTGCATAGGTTTATTTTTACGCCATTTGTTTATATAAAAACATATAAAGAGAATGTATAATATATATATATTATCTGTTATATGTTATGTAATGTTTAAAATCATTTTTTCATGATAATACTCTCTCCTGAAGTTTCACTTCTACTGTATGTGAATTGCACAGACACATTATTAGTGATATACATATAACGAAGGAAAAACTGATGATGTGTCTACCATAAAGTATATTAAAAACTAATTTCAAAGAAACATTATTATTATTTATTTGAAATTAATTTTAACAAAAATAAAAATAAAAATTATAGATTAATGTTTTTATAATTATTTAATTGGACAAACGGATTTTAATGGTTTCAAATATATTATATAGTTATGGAGAACAAATATTGTATGCTTAGTTTTGAAATATATACAAAAAAATGGATGAAAAAATTAATATTGACCCATACACAGAATTCAGTTAATGTTTCTAATTACCCAAAAAACAATGATTGGACCAATTCCGCCCTAGAACCAAATACTACTCCTTCCCATAGCTCATTACGCAAGAATATTTTAATAAGTCCATTGAAAATAATATACAAACTAAGACAGGCCTAAACTTCAGGTTACATTTGAAATCAGTAGACAGTTAAATTGAATCCACCAGTCTTGGCGTTGGAAAATCTTAAACAAAATGTCATATAATTATCATTAGTAAGTAAGCTGAAGCAGCCAAGAAAATTCATTATAGGATAATAAAATGATTATTTGTCTCTTTTTATCTTTTCTCATAAAAAGAGGATAGAAGATTGGTTAGAAATTAGATGTAACTTCATTGTAGGAAATGAGATCTTCAGATTGAAATTGTATTGTCTTTCTATTTATCAGCTACATAAAAATTTATTATTACATTATTTTAATTTATGTTTGTGTGCATATTTATAAATACAGACACACGAATGCACACACATTTATACACATACACAAACAAACAGACGCAAATGCAACGATTTAAACCAACTTAATGTATGTACCTTTAAAATCTTATGTCTATTACAAAATATAATGAACATTTTCATATTTGTTAAATCTTTTTGTGGAAGGGTCTTTACATCAACTTGCTGAAATAATCGAAAATTGTTATAAAACTTCAGAACTCTTGAACGAAAACAAACTTCAAGTCGGCGTGAAGGATTCTCAACGATATATTTTACTTTCCAACTCCTCTTCTCTCACCGTCATTATTCATAATGTCCAATCAGGCAGAAAAGTGTAAAATTCTATACATTATGCGAAACCACGGCGTCTACTCGAGATGAACTTCATTTAGCCTTCACTTATAGTTATAACATGACTTTATTATTTAACCTTAGTGGTAATTCATTTAACATTAAAAATGAGTTTTTTTTAATACTAACTTTTCTCGCGGTTTCACCCGCGGGCGAATTTTTTATCTACTATTAGGATACATAGCCTTTCTCATGGAACTGCCTATTATATTCAGTAAGTTTATAGATAATGATATACAGAGATGCTCGTAATTTGAATTATATGATATGATTTTACCTGTTTTATACCTGTATGAAACACCCTGTATGTGAAACAATAGTATTATTTTCATTAAAAAACATTTAAAATTACGATTTTATAAACGTTAATATAAATAACAGAAAAAACCTCATTCAGGTCAAAAAACCTGTGGATCACTTAAAGAATTGTAGTGGGAATCGAACTCACATCCCATTGTTCAAAGAAACACAAGAAACCACTAGAGCCATGTCAAATTGTTTTATAATTGCCAAATTCTTTTAAATAGCAAACCCATCGGAGTTTCAGTTTCTTGTTACATACAGAATTTCAGCTTACAAAGGAAATTCAATATCTTTTTGAATTCAAATATGCGCTGTTGAAAATTCAAAGCTTATGGCGAGTGGCATAGCTTTATATATCTATATATCTATAAGATATCTTTTACATCGGTCGAAAACTCAGTTTTCCTTTACATCGCATACTTTGCATTTTTAATTTTCAATTTTAAATTCCGAGTTTTGCTCAGGAATTTCTGTGAAGTTGTATGAGCTGAAAAGTTTGAGGGTTGATTTGTGAGTAACTGTATATGGTTTTATAAATTAATTTTTGATTAATATTAATTACATTTGGATTCCTATTAAAACATCTTATAATTAAAAAAACTGATATGACGTATATATCTATAAGCTTATTATTATATATAAATAATAACTAATCCGCTAAATTCAACTCATTGATCACGTAAATATCAAACTACTAGAAAATACGCAGCTGTTTATAAACACACACACACACACACATATATGCACAAATAAAAGCAATTAAAGAGTTAGGCATTCATTCACACGTATATAATATCGTTTATCGTCAAATCACGTCTTGTATGTGATATTTTGGTAAAAAACAAGCCTTATTTCTTTTTTGAAATGTGAATTTCCTCAAACATTATATATTCATTAAAAGATTCCTTCAATTTGAATGTTATTTAGAACTGAGATTGTAATTCGCAATCATTAGAACTCTGGAATTAAGAGGCTTTCTCGAGAATTCTTCAATCGAAGGAATCTAACAAAGATGTCCACTGGGTTTTCAGCCTTAAGAATCCGTAATGAAATTACAATAGGAGTAATTTAAACTAGCGGGTCGTCCGCGAAACTTCGCTTTTATTCGACAGATATTTTAGCAATTTCAAAATCGTTGATTATATTTCATTATAAACTTTAAGTCATCCATGAAACCATTGTAAAGTGATAACTTACCGCTTCGTTACGTAACACGTGATGGCGCTAGTCTGTCTGGTTTCTTTTTCTCTCACGCAGCCGCAATCAGGCTCTTCCTCTCTCACTTTAACTCACAGCGATAGCCGTATTTCGGTATGTAGTATATTTCGTATTTTTCGGTATACAGTATGAACTTATTTTGTAGGATTAAGTAATGATAATAATAATGTACGTATACAAAATTATAATTTACATTCTTTTATCTCTTTTATCTAAGAATAAAATATATCTTTTAATCAACGAAAGATTTTATAAGGAAATAACCGTTCCGTTCCTTACATTATCATATTAATATACATACAAATTAAGTAATAACCTAAGCTTTTCACAAGTTAAACAATTTCAATGTTAAATAGTTCAACTTAAATAAGCTTAAGTTATCACTTCTCTCCGGTGTCGTAAAACGTACACGTTTTTTTTATAATTTATTTTTTGCACATCTACAGCTGGAGATATATATATATAAATATATGTCTGTGAATAACGAATGTCTCCAAAAGTAATAGCTTTGAAATGATGTAACTTTCTGTTTTCATTGGCTTTAAGAAACTTCAACTAAAGGTTGGCTTCTTAATTTCAAAACTTCTTGGAATCTCACAAAACTCCAGTTAAATATTCCTAATTTATTAACTTTGTAAGACTTCTTTACTTTGAACAGATCTTCGTTAAAGTTGTGAATAAAATAATAATTTTGAATTTAACTACCAGTTGATAAACCGTATCTGAACAGATCAGAACAGCAATGACAATCATGGATTTCTATTCTTTTTGTTCTTCATCATAAAAATATATATGAACTTTTTTCGGCTAAAAAAGCCTTAGAGAAATAATCTCTGTGTCTTGGGGGTTTTAGAAAGATAAATAACGGGTACAAATAACACTCGGGCTTGAAACAGAAATCTGTGGATCACACAAAGAACCGTCTCGTGCTGAAATCGAACCCACGACCATTATCTGAGTAGGCAGCGAAACCAACCAGCAATCACTAGACCAATAGGTTCAATATATAGTATACATATATAAAGGCTATCTAATTATGTTTGAGAATTAATTAATTATATCTAAATCAATTATAACGATATTAGATAATAATAACATAGATTGGATACCATATAACTATTCAGTTATCAAACGTTTTGTAGTTAAACCTAACAGGCAATTTGAAACGTATTTAAAACGTTTACACAATAGGTAAATACAAGAGTTATCCCTCGTATAGCTGGGTGTTAACTAGCAGCTAGGAATTTAAAAGCTATACAAAATCTGAGGCTACAAAGCCTTGCCAGGCCTTCTGGCACCTGGTACCTTGTTTAACAAATGAGAATTGACTTTGAGAGTTACCATATGAGAGATACCTTTGATAGCTCGCATACCAAATTGAATAGATCTGCCGTGTTAAAACTGTCTGGACACAAGTGTCTGGATAAAGCCTTTTGCAAACCTGGATAAGGCTTATGCGACTGATATTGCTTTGAAGATTAAATCATTTTTTTTTATGCCTGTTAATTAGTAAATTATGGAGATTGTGTGGTTTCAAGGAAAACCAACTTTATATAATGTATTATATTGTTTACTTTTTTCAATAAAGTTCTGTTTTTCATTGTCTATTTTGTTTGTATATTAAAAATATCTTAAGAAGATCCTTTTAAGAACTTTGAAATAAATTATTTTACACAATTATGATATTATAAGTAACTATATTAAAATAGTAATGTTAATACATATTAACAAATTCCATAGGCTTATTACATTGAAACCATACACTTGTAATATATAACATTTTTAGTTAAACGTAAAAGAACTCGCATGAAAATGAAGAATAAGAAAGTGCCACTAAACTGAGTGCTTGTTGCAGTTCTGACAATGAGCGAGACTGGCATGAGGGGGGGCAGGCGCATCCCCACCCCCTTCCCGCCCCCCAAGGAAGTGCATCATAACAGGTGAGCAATATGTGTTTCAATAGAAGAAACTAAGTCCTGAACAGCTTGCGCTAACTACACTAAAGGATAAAGTGTTAAATTGGATAGATTTTCTATCACTATTAGACTTGATGGGATTAATTATTATAAATATTTCAATTCCATAGAAACTAAACAGTTTTTCATAGTATTTTTAAATTTTAATTATATATAATTATCCGACTGTACTTACGTATTTACTCGGAATGTGTTCGTCTAGTTTCGAACTTATTCGGGATCGCGGCGTGAACTGCATGCAGCAATTCTCTGGGCGTGCCGCAATGATTGTATGTTGTGTGCGTGTGCGTTACGTGAGAACGAATAATTATATATAATAATTTTTAAACGATCCTTTGAAAAAAGGCTTACCTTCTATGAAAGCTGGGATTAGTTGAGATATTTCTTGTCTTATTAAAATGATTACAAATATAATTAATTATATTCAAATTATTTAAGATTATTAATATATTCTCAACCAGCATATGACTTGTCAAAACAAAGAGGGGTTTTAATTTTAAACAATATTTAGTAAGCGATACTTTTGAAATACGATAGCGACATTTCAACCCTTACACGTGTGTACATACACTATTATTATGGTCAAAAATAACATCCTTTGAATGATTATTAAAGCAAGAATTTGATTTGTTATTTATACTAGAAGCGCTAACCACACCTCAGTTTTGACTCTCTGCGCTAACAAAATCTTCGAGGTGAAAACAGCACCGAAGTTGCATTTACAAAACGTCGACGCATTCTGTTCCCAACAATTTTTCAAGATTTTTGTTGTTTAAACCAACCACCAGAGGGATGTCTATCAGTGTGCAAAAGTTTAAAATTTTCGGATATATAGTGTTTTGATTGATATTTGCACAAAGGATGCAGAAAAGTCTCTCATAGAGAGCTTCACTCAATTATATACCTATATAGTTTAAATTTATTTATTTTCGAAACCTATAAATTATCTTCTGGGTCTGGACTTCGCCCAATCTATCATCCCATTGCAATTTCATCCTTACGACAGTTTTTTTCTCAGACTTAACCACCATTTTTTAAAGTAATATTACAACAACCTTACTTTTTTGCTTCGTAACGCGACATCACTAAAACAATATTGGTTTACTCAATTTTCTCTGATTTAGTTTTTTTTTTAGTAATTGGTTGCTCTTCTCAAACTATAAAAGGTTAAAAAAGTAAAATTATTATAATATTAAAAACAAGATGGTTTTAAACTCATTCTAACTTCCTAATTAAAATATTTATACTCCATAACACATATTCTCTTTTTTGTCACTTTCACACCTTTGACGTAAATCGTTAGTGAGAAAAAGACAAAATAAAGAGTGAGTTCTGCTCGGTATATATATTTAAATTCCCATAAAAAGAAGACATCTTTTTAACTACTAATGTGTTTGTCACCGGTTTTTTTATTATTATAAAATTATACACCGCTCATTTTAATTCTTATACCTGACTGAATTGTAACATGAATTATTTAAAAGAACATTACTATGTTATTTTTTATTTTGATTTTATCTGCAGTATCGTTAAAACTTTGTCGGTCATTTTATTTAAGTTGAAATTTCTTTAACATTTGAATCGCTTTTGAATGTTTAAAGAATTAAAGTTTGAAAATAAACGGTCAATATGAGCTGGTACTTTTTGGTTTACTCTTTTTGGTGTATTTGGTTCTTTTTGGTTCAATTTTATTTGGTATAATTCATTAGTATAATATATTGATGTGTTATACATATATTTATAAATATATTTAACGATATACTGACAGGCAGTTTCTAGAAAGATGATGAATGAATGATGAAGGATAAAGAATGAAGGATGATGGATGATGTATGAAGCACGAAGTATGAAGAATTAAAATATGCGTTGATGACATTAAACTCAACCACTTACAGCACATAAAAATCATAACATGTCCCAGTTCCAAATGTTTTCAATACATCATATTAAAACCAATACATCAACATAAATTAAAAACTAATTTAGTTCAGAAAATCCAATTAAAAATTAATTTCAAATTGACAGCATTGTATAAGACAGATCCGCAGTATAAGCCTAGCGTATAATTATAGGTAATGCATGTATTTTCGTTTGACGTGACGTGAATGTAGAGTCATATTGATTAGTACCTATGAGAGGAATTATGATACAAAGGTAGAGTCTGGAATTCAGTCTGCGATCTGAATTCACCAATAAAATGGAGTACTCTGTTTATTCAACTCGATATTACAAGTTACAAATTGGTTTTTGCGACTAGCGGAACTTTATTCGCAATTTGTTATTGCGTCAGTGAGTTTGGATTTGATCATAACAATAAAATGTTTTGTTCTGTTTTTATTACATTTTATTTATTAATATATTTAATTAATTTTTTTTAATTATTACAGCTCGATAAAGAGATTTTGTTATTGGTATTGATTTTCAAAATCATTATATTTTGTAATACTTTTACGCTTTGAGGTGTACTGAGCAATTCTAAACACTTTTTAAAAACACATATATGTATGTATGTAAGCGTTTTCGGTTCCATTTTCTCGCGACCCGATTAAGCAATTGACTTCGTTGTGGTACCAATCTAAGCGTATTTACATAACTTAGAGCTGATAAGTTTTCCAATAAGATTAACCAAGTGCTTTTTTATTAAAAAACCTGGAAAAATAGTGAATTAGTTGTGGTACCAAAGATCAGATTATTAAAAAAACATTGGTTTTTGTTCCTTATAGAAATGTAAAAAAAAAACATAAATATTATCTAAAAACCAAAGGTGGAATGGATTTTATTTAAAAAAATTACTAATAAATAAATAATGACAATATTTTTTTAACCAGGAAGTTATTATGGGAATAGCACTCATTGTGACTGCATTATAAATTTATAAATTGAATTGTCATTGGTGTATTCAGATTTTTTTTTGTGGAAAAATCTTTATCTTTACCTTCAAAGGTCAAATATCAAGTAATACCAAGCTTGCAGCATACGCCATACACCGATACCATTTTTAAAGCCACCCATTAAAAACCCAACCCTCGTTCCCTGAGTGGGATTTCAGGGGATGACTTACTCCCCGACACATAAAATTCTAGAATGATAATATATAATGCTAATCTTCACTGTATCCTTATTATTTAAGTAACCAATGCTGGATGCTTTCTTTAAATCTACAGTTTAAAAAAGTTTTGTTTCAGTATTACTATAATATTAGTTTTTACACAACACAACTATACAACAATATTGTTTTACTTTTTAACTTTCTTTAAAAAACTTTACAATAATGTTGTCAAAAAATCACCTTATTGTAAGAATTAATATTCTTTTCGATAGTAAAAGAATGTATGATTTAAGACGTCTTTACAACATTATAAAACAAAAATAATCTCATTTTAGGGATGCTAAAAAAATTAAAAGTAAGATTGTTGTATTATTACTTGGGGGTAAGCGGGTATAAGCGGTTTAAGCGTATGATTTGAACCCTAGACAAGACATTATTGATATAATCTTACAGAAACTTAGACGTAAGTTAGTTATTACAAACTCCTATAAGTGCGAGGTAGAATTACATGGAATTTCAGGGCATTGATTGCACTGAAACCTGATATAATAACCTGAAGATAATGTTGTAATCGTCTGTACGTACATTATTGATAAATTTGTAAATAGATTTTATTTAATTAATAATTTTTATAAACTTTTGTGATCTATGATTACTGTTATATATTATAAGTTTATTTATTTATTTTTTGTTTTATTTTTTTATTTTATATATTTTTTTTGTACGCCTACCAACAATCTCTCCTGTACGTCGTAAGGTTGGCTGGTTGAGAATGTTTTTGTAGTATTAATTCCTCCTTTTGTGCATTATTTTCTATTTTGTGCAATAAATAATTAAATAAATAAATAAATAAATAAATAAGTACTAACGGTAATTCTATCGAAATATGGCCGATTTGTTTCGAACCTATTCGGGGACTTGAGTTCAGAGTATTACGAATTCGCGTAATTAATAAAACAATTATTTATATAGTCCGTTATTTATTTTTATCATGGTGTTTTTGTTTTTCAAAGTTTTGACAAGATTTAGGATGGAATCAGTCTTTTTCATAAAAGCATTAGCTTTAAAGACATTGTTAAATAAAATAGTATATAATAATAGTATTATAGCTTTATAATTTTAATATATTTATTTCAAAAAATATTATAGGTTGCTTTTTATTTGGGTTATAAACTGAAATCGCAACAAAATCAGTTTAGCAGCTATGGAGACCTGCAATACAAACTTGACTTTTTCAAACATAACTTCAGAACTTTTATGTTTATCACACACATATCTTTAACTCTTAGATGTCGGTGTGTATGCGATATATTTGCTGATATACACACACACAAACCCACATACATATCAAATATGTCTCTGAGTGTGTGTCGATACCTTTGCTTATATCGATACACACACAAACACATCAAATATGTCTCTGTATGTGTGTGTGTTGCTACTTTTGCTGATATCCACACACACACATACCTACCTCAGATTTGTCCGTGTGTGTGGTAGGGTGCGTCAAAACTATGATAACCGCTTATTATCACATTGTATCATCGCTTTCAAATAGTATATCATCTTAATATAAGTGATGCATCATTCAGTAATAATAACAGGAGATAACCCCTCACTAGAGGTCGATTACTCGCGGGTGGTCATTACTATATACTAATATTATAGAGCGAAAAAGTTTGTTTGTTTAAATGTGCTAATCTTCGAAACTGATAGTTGAGAAATTGTTTCTGAGCTGAAATTAAATTTGCAAGGTTTATGAAGGGCTATATAGTAGTAAGATTTTACGTAGGTGAAACCGGAAAGCACAGATATATTTATATTCTTTTCATAAATTAGCCTGTAATGTACTATTGGGGGGAGGAGGGGGCGAGTGAAGTCGCGGGCAGCACAAAACCACACAACTAGAGAATACCATTACAGTATAAACATTCAGATTCCTATATATTTATAGACATAATGTTGGAATCGAACCCAGGACTTTTTGATGCAACCATCACAATATCAAATTTTCTAATCACTATTTAACCACAAAAAAATTAGATAAAAATAACATGACTGTTAGTATTCTAATAGACTTTTCAGTGTCAAGTTAGTACCCTAGTTAGTACCTCGGTTAATTGTATAATGTAATGTCCTTAATAAGAACTCTAATATAAAAAGTAATTAACTAAAAGAAACGAAGGCAGTTTCTGAATTTTATTCCAAAAACTTTGAGAACAATTATATAAGTTACTTTATTACTAAAGTTCTAATATTTTAGTTAACTTTTTTAATATTCAGTCTTTAAATCTTGGTAACTACTACCCCCCTTAGTAATAATGTTATACTCAGTATAAAATATTATTTGTCACTTTCACACCTATCACGTAAATATCTAGTGAGAAAGAGATAAAATAGTGTATAAGTTTATGAAAGTAAGAATATGAAATAGTGATGTTCTTACAGGAAGGAAGAACAAGGATTTAATATACCATAGGATATGAGGCTCCATACTAACATTAACAGTTTGTTTTATAAACATACTAGCCTCCGCTCCCGGTCTTGTCTGAATTTCGATAAAAGTGATATTTTACGATAATATTAAGCAGTTATTTTAATTAATTATATTAAGGCATTTTTTTTTTATTTTGTCGGTTTAAAATGTCTGTAAATATTTGTATATATAGCCATGTTAAGCTTATTAAATATTAAATATATTAATCACTCAATCAATCAATCATTTATTTGAATAGAATAATGTCAAAAGAGATGAGTATTTATGAGTACCACTTATTCTACTACCATAAGCTAGCATTTATCAATACCAGCAAGATTTGAACCCGTGACCTCTGGGAAATCGTCGTCGCTCTATAACTTGAACATAGCGTCGCTACTGGTTTCGCTTTTTTTCCTTTTTATATTTATTAGTTTTTTTTTGTTTTCTAACGAATTATTAATAAACAAATATCAATTATAATTACAATTTATATAAAATCATATTAAATACATCTAACCTTATCTCAGAAGTCACTTTGTGTATTGTTAAGACCATATAAAAATCCGTTCAACAGCATTTACGATATTTATACAGATGTTCAGTCAGATGGCCGGAGGACTTTATTTTATTATATATATATATATTAAAGTTAACTTATGAATAGATATTATTATTAAAAATATATATTTTATGTACAAAGTTTTGTCTCTAACTTGTATGTGTATAATTAATATTAAATTCAAACATTTGTATTTTTCATACATTTAATTAAAAGTTATATTTCAATTACGTACATCAAAGGCTTCACAAAACGCCTGAAAGTCAAGTTTAAAACTGTCTGTTTATGAAAAAAATATTCAGAGTAAATATTTAAATGGCGCGTTTAACATTAATGCACCTCATATGAATGGAGTTTTCGATGACAGAGTATTATAAACACACGTGTTGGGGGTGTGGTACAAGTCATGAGAGATAGGAATTAATAATATGTTTTTTGCAGACATATTATTTAGTAGTAGGACAAACGCTGTGACGTCATTTGATTCGTAATGGCAGCATTTTGACAGTCGTTTTTGTATGTATAGAGCTGTAACTTCTTCTGGAAGTGCAGACCTAGTCATTTGGTTTTTGGTGGTGGCTGGTGAGTGTATGTATATATAGTATGGTAGAGAAGTGCAACAGTGTCGATGTTGTTGTTTTGTCACGCTGTCAATATGGGCACTGTAACAATTTCTAAATTATGATGGTCTATCGTTCCACCATCCCTCGCTTGAACATGTTTATTAATTTTGACATATTTCATCTCTCTTAATCAATTTAAACTGAAGTCAAGAATATTTTCATGAATTATAATTAATGATTTGATTATTTTATAAATTAGTATTTTTTTATTAATTTTGTCGCTGTTTAGTAGTCTTTACCATTTTAATTTGTTATTATTCTCGTGAAATCTTTTATTATCGTCAGGATAGTTAATCGCAGATTAATTTAGGTTAGTCCAATTTTGAGAATGTTTTGAGGGTTCGAATTCATGATAATCTATTTATTTTTTCCTAATTCTTATTAAAGATTAGGCATCATTTAACATTATCGGTAATGTTGATAAATATATATTTTTTAAATAAATTCTGAATGTCAAAAGTATGATACGTTAATTGACAGCGAAAAGTAACGTGCCTACGAGCCTATTAAAGGGAATGAAAACGTGGTAATGATCCTCTTGAATCATCAGACTTCGTGATGACAAGACTATAGCTAGGTGTGTGTCTTACATACACACACCTAGCTATAATATATTTCCAAGTTAAAAATCGTCATATATGGATGTAAAGTTTAATATGCTTTACATGGCTATACATCTTTCAAGATGATATATATATATATATATATATATATATATATAAATTTTTGGCTTAAAGCTTTCGTGATTTGTGATTATTATTATTTATATTTATTAGACTTTATTGACGTAAATCGTATCGGAATTCTTAGCGGGATCGCGGCGTGAACTGTTCACGCGATTCCGCCTAGTTTCGAAATTGTAATTTCGCGATTCGAAACTAGAATTTAACATTGTATATGCGATTATTTTTATCGGGACAGAGGTGACATCTCTTAGGCTTCTCTCGTTTTTTCGAAAAACCTAACCAATGTTACTTACTAACTTACTTTGCAGTATAGAATAACAATAAAGATTTCACAACTGATATATTAATATTATATGTGTAACTAATATTTTCGACAAAGTTTAATATGCTTTACATAGCTATACATCTTTCTAGATCATTTTTAACTTAGAAATATATTACACCTATATATATATTTATAAATATATCTTTAAAACAACACTTGTAATTATTTCATTAGACGCTTTTCACTTCCACCACCATGTTAAAGTAAAAAATGAACAGACTCCATATTTCTTATTAATAATGTGTGAACTCCCGAAATATCATGCTCTATGGTTTTTTTGAGCCTATCATGGTTTTTGTTAACAAAAACTTTAAGTAATGATAATCTTAGTAGATTTTTTCTTAAATTAAAGACGAAATGAGTTGAGTAGCTGAAAATAATTTTATAATATGATATTATATTTATCTATATTTCGTTATATGTTAAGGGAAAAGTTATTATTATTATTATTAGTAGTAGTGTTAAACAGATGTTACAACAAGTTAAAAATGGTCTTAGAAAACATTTTAGAGTTAAACTTACAATAAAACTAGAAACTTATAAAATAAGATAAAATGCTTGGAAACTAGACACAATATATGTAGTATATATATATTATAGCTGTTAAAAATATTAAAATCTATCATTATTAAGAATAGGGGTTGCTGCTTATCTGGTTAAAATTTGGGGATTGTATTTTTTTAATGAGAAAACATGAAAAGAATAAAAAAAGTTAAAAAAATATATATGTATTTTTTGGGTAGATCACCTTTATATTTAGGGGTATGAAAAATAATGTAAGTTCTATTCTCAGACACACTGAATATATATATATATATATATATGTATTTCATAAGAATCGAGTAGACTTTTGGATACAAATGCTGTGATATGAGGATTTTATATATTACATTACTATGGTAATATATATTTTGCGAATAATATAATATTTTTATTTCAATAATATGATTGACCACTCCTTATATATGTAGATATATTATATTTAGATACAAACGCTGTGACACGAGAATTCTATATATTAGATTACTTTGATAAAATATATTTTGTGAATAATATAATATTTGTATTTCAATAATTTTGACCTCTCCTTAATGTTGATATATATATATCATACATCAAAGATATTAAACGACAAAGAGTATGGGGTACCTATCATTAAGTAATCAAGATAAGATGTTTAACATTTCAAAGAATTGCTAGTCTATCCAATGACCCCACGGCTCTCGTATCGCTCAATGCTTTGGGGGACTTGAAGTACCATCATGACCCAAGACTTAGAAATATTCAATGGGGCCCTTTAACGTTTATATAAAAAGGTTTTAATGAAATCATTTTGGATTATGAATTATATATTATATAATATTAATCAAGGTTTTTTCGACATCTTTCTTCATTTCATACGATCATACTTTATAATTAAATTGTAGAGATTTTAGTGTGAATATTATTATTTTATTATTTATCCAATATTTAGTGCAACCTAGGCATAATCGAAATTTTAGGCATATAAAAAGAGAAAAGAGTTTCTCTCCATTTCGGTATTTTGTGTAGTATCCTCAAACTACATTATTTATATGTTTAGGCGATTTTTTTGCGAACTGTTCAACAATAATCATTGTATTTCAATAAATTGACATAAAACTATACTTAATTATAAATCTTTTCATGAAAACCGTACCAAAAGCTGTTCAAAACTTTTTGAGTTTATTACGTTCATATAAAATAACAGACGATGCAAGCGATTGCTTTTTGTAAAATTTTGATACATAAAATTTTCTCTCACGTTATTTTCAGTAAAAAATATATATATTATGAAACCCATACATAGGTACCATATGTTAACAAAGCATTACAATATGAATATATAACATATATCACATCGATGTCCTATCCAGTGCTTGTGTGAGGGTGTTCCTTTATTCTGCATTACCCATTGAAGCGACCACAACAGACCTGGACAATGCCTATACACAGCTGCATTCTTCAGCTTCCATCAGACGAATAAAACGATGGGAGATTAATAAACTCTGATTAAAAGCTGAATCTTCATTATTGGTTATTTCTTTAATCAGCAGCTTGTTTAAGATTTCTTAAGATTTTATTTTTTTTGTGGATTTTCGTTTGATTTAAAATATAAAGATTTTGCTGAATTAAATTGTTCTGATTTTTCGATATTTATTTCGTTGTTTATTAAGTGGATATTTTCTGTAAGTCTAGTTGAAATAATTGATTTTATTTTCTTTTTTGTGTTTAAAAAACTAGATTATACCGCTTCTTTCTAAAGTTTTAACTAAATTGGTTCAGAAGACTTTTTCTTATCAACTTAATCCCTACGGAGATAATGTTTGGGTCAAAAGATCTCGAACTACGAGCTGTTTTTTCATAAAAGTATTCTTTCCCATTTATATGATTAGTACTTTAAATAATCTATTTTAATATGAATATGGTACAAGTTTGTTTGTGTGTTGAAACGTGATAATCTTCGAAAGTACAGGAAGGATTAGAAATTATTTTCCGATTATTTTAGGCAAGTTTATAAAGAAGGCATTACGTTATTACTCTTGGTTATTATAATAGTAAAATAAAATCATTGATACTCGGAGGGAACTGCGAGTAACAACTAGTTTAAAAATAAGGTATAATAAACTCGAGAACAGTTAACAGTATCTTAGTTAAATTAAAGAGTTAAAGTTATTAATTTTTAATGAATGAGGTTAAAAGTAATATGATAAGAGATGAGTCAATATTAGTAATTATATAATATTACTTGTAAATACCGAGAAATGTTTAAAGACAAGTCTGTGTTGTATGGGACAGCTATGGTTGACCGATAAGGCCATCATCATTTAGAGACTGGTACAGAGCCTACATTATATATATTAATTATTATATACAAAAATAAAAAAATATTAATAAGAAAGAAAAAACACAGGTACAAGTGGCGGCCTCATTGCCTAAGAGAGATTTCTTACAGGCAACCTTAAAAAACAGGACAATATTAACGAAAAATAATGGTAGGTGGTGCAGTTATAATACAGGAACAGACATACATACAAATGGTAACACACTAATACATTTACACCTAATAAAATAAATATAAATTAATAAACTAAATATTTTAAAATTACACAATGTCCAGTGAAAACAACAATATCTTCACTGTTACACTTAGCTTCTTTACTATATATAATAACAATCTCAGCTCTATAATACAGTTTCACTAACAAAGACTAACAAATGGACCAGATTTGCGCCTCCAGAAGACCCGATCTATACATACAAAAATGTATGTCAAAGTTCCGTCATTACAAATCAAATGACGTCACTGCGTTTGTCCTACTACAAAGTAATCTATTGTCGAAATATTAAAATGATATTGTTATTTAATAGATATATGACTAGGTCCGCCACTGAGCATGGCGGGTGGAGGTGATCGAAGCATTGTTACTGAACGAGTTTAACATACTTGTAACATTAGCAGAGTAAATATCGGCTATGTCACGGTGAGTGTTAACGCGATCCCGTGACGTCACACTATGGCTATGAGGGCCACTGTTGGGCTTTTGGTGGGTAGTCTTAAAAATGGCAGCTTCCTCTATCTTGCCGGGTAGTCCCACATAACCCCCCGGCCATCACCTTCTTGGCCGATGGGGTATCCGTAACTGATTTTTCCAACAAACCAAAAAAAAATAAAAATAACGGCTATAATTATAAGTCTAATAAGAACTCGCGGGTGCCATTTCAAAATGTCCCCAAAACACTTCAGGGCCTATAAGTCACTGTCCTCGACAACTCTGACAATGTTTCGACATCGTATTTGTCTACAAGAAGTAGCGTTAGTAACGAAACACATTTTTGACAAGAAACAGCTTCGCTTCGTCAAAAAGACTTCGCTCAGCTCAATAACTATTTAATAAGCCATTAACGTCAAATATATTTACTGTTATTTCTAAGGTAACATATGTTTTATGTATTGTTTGAATTTGAATTCTTATTTATTTGTTTATTTTATTTAAATATCTATATTGCACACACTTAAGAAATGTATAGTACACAAAAATAAAAGATAAGCATATAGATACATAGCAATGGGCCACCTTATCACTAAAATGATTTCTTCCAGGCTTTCCCTCTCAGTGCCAAGGAGCGCCGTCGCGCTGCTCTCACTAGTTTTGAAAAATGCCAGCTCGCGATAGCGCTCTGTTTCGTTCACTCTGTTTTTGTAATTTTCTTGACAATCAATATGTAGTATTTAATTTCTCTATTTTTATTATCATAGTATAAAATCTTCTGAATAGAATGTTGGAAAAAATTATGGATTGTGGTAAATTGTAACGGAAATGGTGAATATTTGTCTTGATCATATAAATATATCTACAAAATGCATTTTATAACTGGTATTTTTAGTATATATTGGTAAAATATGTATGGCACTAAAAGGGTTAATATAGTTGTATAATACTCATTTGAGGTTTTATAAGGCTTTTTCTAATTAACAATTTCAATATTTAAAGTTCTTTGAGCTTTTTAGAGTATGATAGAGTTTTGTTGAGTCTTGATTAGTTATTCTAGTCTCTACTTGGTACCTCGCCCAGCTTGAATTTTGCTAGTCTTTATATATCAAGTATAACTGACTTTAATAATTATTATTAATAATTGTAAATTTGTAAATAGATTAAAAGAGTATCCAAAAAATTTCTTGCGTTACAATAGACTTTTGAAACTAGCCGTTACTCGCGGTTTCATCTGCGGACGAACGACTTTTAAGATAATTAGAAGTTGTAGATGTATAGATTAGCGCTTTCAAACGAACAAAACAAAAAACTCTTTATAATATTAGTCTAGATAAAAAAAACTGTGGTTTCGTCTAATATAATTAATTAATAAATAATAATGCAATTTATTAGCTGTTATAAAGTTCTCGAGTTTAATTTGTAAGATCTAAGAATGTCTTCTTGGAGAACCTGTTTCTTGGCAGGAAACAGGTTCTCCATCAGTTTCATGATGTTCCTGTGAAAGCTACAAGAACAAGAACCATCTGGGACTTAGCATTAATATAAATAAAGACAATCTGTTTTTTATATTTTATTTGAAAATTAATTTATAAAATGACTTGAGTTTGAACTAAAACATTTTTTTTACTTAAAAAGACACAAATTTTTTAAATATAGATTGGTGATAGAAATAATTATAATTTTAATGTATTTTTCACTTATGACGTCATTGTATAAATCTCATATAGCTAAATATTTTACTTTATTTTTAACTTATGACGTCAGTCGATTTTTTTATTTATCGATTTATTTCGAATAATCGTTAATAAAAAACATTTCAGATAGAAAAGTAATTCCTGTGTGATTTACAACAGTAAAAATATTTAAACACCCAGACTCCAAGCGAGATATTCTTTTTGTGTGTGTGTGTAATCGACTCCGTGATTCTTGGATCATGGAGGACCCAAACCGTTGGACTAACAGGATACAATACAATTCATACATATTTTTTATTCTTAAAGTATATGAAAATAATGTCTATATACTTTTCGATTTATCTTTACTACATATAATAGTACCATGGGGAAAGCCTCCGCTTTTGTCTGTTTGTGTGCAGTTGGTAACACGGTTGGTTCCAATATTGGTTCAAGTATACACCAATGGACTGGATACCAACGACTCTTGACTTAATAGGTACGAATCTTTGGGGGGACGGCCAATAATAATAATAACAACTCTTTTTATAATGATCAAAAAGACTCACGGTTACTGAAAGCTACGCGGGCGAAGCTGCGGGCAGAATTTAGTTAATTATAATAGTAAAGTCATACTCTTACTTTCAAAAAGCATCTGAAAATTTATTACCAAATTTATATTCAGTTGCCTTATATCATCCCTTAAAGTAATATTACAATAACCTTACTTTGACTTTTCGTAAAACATCTATAAACAAGATGCTTTTATTGAAATTTCTGCAATTTCTTTTTTGAGGTGCTATTATATTTAATATTATTGTAATATTGAAACAAAACTTTTTTTAAACTATCATAATTTTAAGATCATTGTAAACAAGGTTTATAAACAAAATAAAATACAAATAATATCATATAGTTACAACTGTAACTCAAACGAATCGAACATGAACGCACACGAACGAACACGAATACGAACGAACGAACGAAAAAAGAACGAACATTTGAACTCAAACGCAGTAATTTATAAATTATATTTGATTGAACATTTCCTTCAGATCTGTTTTGTTTCCAAGATTTTGTGTTAAATTAACTTTTATATGATTTTCCGGTCATATTATATAATGTCATAAATTCTTAATGTACTGTAACAATTTTTGTTAGAATTTTGGCTTTACTGCTTATAATACACTTATTATTAGGTACATATAATATATTATAAAGCAGTTCGTTTGTTTAAACGCGCTAATCTTCATAACTAATGAATGGATTTGAAAAATTCTTTCTGATTATAATAGACAGGTTCATGAGGAAGCAAGGTTGTCTATTATTACAATTTTTTTAGATTAATAAATATAATAAATTTTATTTTCTCGTACTTTATTTTTTTTAAATACAATTCTCGCATAAACAAACATGAAACGATAATATGAGGATTTAATTATCAACTGTCCCAATGGGAATCGAACCCTCTACCTTCTGAGCATCAGGTCACCAATTCTTAACCACTGGACCAATCGGATGTTAGTTGCCTATTTCGTAACAACAGTCCTACTGTCTTATTATTCAAAATATTTATACCCAAACTTATTGTCTTTTGTCTCTTTCACACCTTTGGCGTAAATTATTAACGAGACAGTGATAAAAAAAACATAAACATTGTATATATATTTTTATATTTTAGGTTATTGGTTCTAAAACTCGTCATAAATATTCATTATAATTTTCGAATATAAAAGTCATTTCCTTTCGGAAGTAGAAATAGACTACTATATCTTTTTCCGCCAATACTCAATAAAATTGAATTCACAAATCGCACAATTGCGTTATTGTCAACGCTGACGTCCGGTGCTCTCTTTGAACGACCATGTGGTTCCGGCGCACGTGCCAGCGTTGAGCAGGTCAGTTATGACTTCTGAGTATATACACTGGGCTACTTCACGTACAACCACTGAACAAACACTTGAAAACATACCTTATTTTACGTATGTAAGTCATACAATTCCATGAGTTTATGTGCAGACATTCGCAATCACTTTACAAACACTCGAAAATATTCCTTATAACACTTAGATAAGTAATACAATTCCTTGATTACATTTAGCGTTTGAATGTACAGACATTCGCTCAATGAAAATTTTACAAGAACCTATGTTTAAGGGCTGATTTTGTGTAAAGTCAAGGTAATAGGAGTTAAGGAATTATATACTCTACTTTGTTCAGTTAAAGACTGATTTCGTGTGAGCTTTTTAAAATCCATTCAAGCTATTTAAGTATCAATGAGCTGTTAGTCGAGACATGACGTGAGACATTTGTTGTTAATTGTATAAAAATCAGTTTAGTATTTTTTAAATTCATCGCATTCATACAGACAGACACGCGACGCGACAATGGAATTTCATTTTTTTAAATGTATATTACAAAATTATTTATTATAACATTATTTAAGAAAATATTTTTTATAATATTTGAGAATACATTCTAAATAGTTTCTGAATTATATTCTTCTTAATTAAACAATTTAAATTATTTTTTTTAACTATCTAATTTATTAATATCACAAAATATAACAACTCTCATAGACAAACAAAGCGATTTATGTTGAAGATTCAACATAAATCTGAATCAATGTCTTATTCAATAATCTGAATTAAACTCACAAGCAAACAATCAAAGTATAAAGCATGTGCAGATCAAAGATACAGGAAGTTATAAATCACTAATTCTTTTAAAATAAACATCGCAAATGTTGCAATCATAAAATACTCAGAATCAACTGCAGCCAATGTACATTTAAAACTTAAACTTAATAAGAAAATCTGTTTTGTTTTTGAGTACTTTTATGAACTAGTTTTGTTCCGTGGATTTACCTGTGTGATCCTACTGTAACAGATTACACAGATGTCATCCTACTATAATCTTTCTTATTAATCTACCTATCATAATTATAAATAATTTTACAAATCCATGCAGTAACTTCGAAGTATGTTTAAACAAACAAACTTTTCCGCGTAATAATAATAATAGAGATAAAAGCAATTTCTAAAATGTGAACTAGCTGTGTCCCGTGGATTCTCCTTTGTTAATCCTACTACAATAGTCTTCCTTATGAAAATGCCTATAATAATTATAAATAATTTTACAACTCCATTTAGTAACTTCAAAGATTTGCGCGTTTAAACAAACTTTTCCATTTTATATTAGTATAGAAAAGGCCAGTTCTCTGGACATATATGTATAATTTTATATGAACTTAAATGTACACAATATAAAACCCTGCAAAATATTGGAAAGAAAATGGCAGCCCTTATATTAGAGGGTCTTAATCGGTACGCACTGTGTGATAATAATGCCTGGGGATAGCTATTGGGGTCCGGCTATTTGATCGCGGTTAGCGAATGATAAGGTCCCAAAATTGCGCCCATTGTCTATGGTATGATGAATGCTTGCGATAGCATTTTTTCTGCGTATTTTGCACTTTCTTCTAGATTTTGTCTACGCTAACAGATATTGCATTATTTTTTGAAAATCTAAAATATACAGATTTTTTTTATTTTCTTTATTCAGCCTATATAAAAACAGTATTTCTCTATTAATATGGGTTTCTTTTAATAATATAAAAAAACAACGTATATATATAATTACTTTTATTTTGTTTATAACTTATTTTATAACACTAATTGTACTGTGTCGCGCCATCTTTTGACAATGATGAAAAGTTAAACTTACTAGTGTGTAGTTCGGATTAAAGCCGCTAGGTGACTTTATCCAGGGCAATGTAGTTCCAAATTTTAGTGTTAGATGGCAATAAATTGGAATTTTTTGTAAGTCATTATAGTAATACTTGTAACTTTTTAAACTATATTGAACTATTTAAATTGTTTGTTAAGCAAAATTTGATAATATAGTATATTAATGATTTTATTTCAATAACTTTCAATAGGTTGTTAAAATTTATGATTTTTCTTTTACCTAATTATTATATATTACATACTTTTATTCAGTTGTTGTTGAACATTATAAGGTACATTATAGCTGTAACAACGTAATATCATTCTAATGTCAATGCTAGACAGCATTGCAGCAGCCATTTTATTATAACAATTTACTAAGCACTCAAGCATTTCGGCCCTAAATTTTAGGATATTTATATTGCATTGTGAAATGTTATTAATAAACTAATCTTATTTAGTTTTTGTTACTATTTTTTGTGTAAAATAATCTATAAATTGAATAATAAAATGGCTATATTAGTCAGTATTAGTAATTAATTGCACATTTTCATCTAGTTCAAGGTAGTATAATAGACTGAAGACAATAAATCACTGCACTCAATAATGGGTATTGCATTGAATTCCTGAATACCTGATGTTCAGATATGTTCGAATAGACTTCCTTATCAAGTACACGAGTAATTAAGTATTATTCATGTATTATTAGTACTCAGACTTATATATCTATATAAGCCTATATTTACATACATATGTTCCTATTCGTATATAAGTCTGAGTACAATTGACCTTTGTCAAAACAATAAGAAGTAGTTTTTATTAAATATACAATGAAAAATCCATCGATAAGCTGGAATTCAAACCTGCGATCTATGGTATACCGTCTTGTCACTCTGACAGTTGAACCATCGTGTCGCATATCCTCCTATTGAAGAGCATTATAACCGCATTTATCTCGAAGGCGACATCTTTAGGCTTCTATTGTCTTCAAAAGATCTATCATTACTTACAAAATTAAGAAAAATAAAACATACATGTTGAAAAAAGATAACTTCAAAAACATTACTCAAAGACGAAAAGGTTTGAAATTATTTATAGATATATGTCTAAACTGTTTAATTAGAAATAAAGAAACATCGATTTTGCTTGTAGTTCATATTGAGGTTGCCGTGATTGGAGCAGTACCAACTAAGAAGTAACTATAGATGGAGTTGGAGATCCAGAACGAAGAGCTCAAAGATTCATTCTACTCCTTAAATTTGATTTATTTTCACATCCAAGGGAATATATGCACCTGCAACTCCTGTTCCATGTACAGACAGACATACAGTGGTGACTATTAGATAAGCTGTCTGCACGTTTGTATAACATAATTGTTTTTCATATATATATAAAATCTCTGTGAAAAATAAATAACTGACACAAATAACACCAACAAGAAACAACTTTTGGGGATTACACATACAACTACCATGGATGGGAATAGAACCCACGATCTTTAGCTCAGCGTCGGACTACTTACCACTAAACCATCAGTTCTTAACCCATACATCAAAAATGCAGAAAAAAATTGTATTGTTCGAAAAAATGAAATACTTAAAAATTTTGAAAATATTTGTAAAACATTTTTAACATATACCACGTTAAAATGTGTGTTTGTGTATATTATAAAACAATACGCATCTGAAACCTCTGAGTAATCTTACCTTGAGATGCAAACGGATATCAGATAGCTTGGTGCATAAATTGTGTATTGTTCTGAAACAAGCAATCTATATAAGCAGAGTGCCTTTGTACCTGAAACATATACTAATATGAACAAGGGTTCTATACATATTTTTCTATTTAGTATTAAGATATAATTTAGTTTAATTTAAATTTAGTGTAATATGTAAAATTTTTCATTTTATTTTTTTTATGGGTCAGCTGGTAGAGAATGAACTATCAATGATGATACCGTTCAGTCCGCCCGTTCCATCTTTTTTGTATAATAATGATTTAAATAAAATATAAAATATTTAGTTATGCTTGCGTGATCCAAGATTATTATATATAATTATCCGGCTATATGCACTAAATATTTTCTGTAAATATTATTCTAATTTGACTGATTAGTTTCAGTCAGAGATTCCGCCATATTAAAAGCTCATGGGTCAGACACCCCCAATGGGTCAAAAAATGTAGGCACTATGTGAAAACTTTAAATTGAACAACACTGACAGAAGGATGAACAGATATACAGACACGCTTAGTATGGGTATTAGTTGAAAAATACAAAAAGATAAGAATAATATTTCTTTTCAAGTATATATATAAATATTTATACAAATCTATATAAAAAAACTAGGAATCTTGCATTTCATATTAATTTATAAGAGATAAGTAACTAATACTATTTTTATTTATATAAAGAGGTCATGTGTAAATTTATCTTATTATTTATATTATAACACTAGCTGTTGCCCGCAGCTTCACCCGCGTGGGTTTTGTTAACAGTTATTCTTTTGTATATATATAAATTAAGTTATGTATACTTATTTACTAAACACCTAAATCATATTCTGGAATTAAACTATTTATTAGTGAAAACCGTACAAAAATCCGTACAGTATTTTTTGAGTTTTACATGTTAATAGAAACAGACATACGCGGCTGGAGGACTTTATATATATTAAAATTATAGAGCGGAGAAGTATGTTTGTTTTTAACCCCCGAATTTTCTAAACTACTAAATATATTTGAAAAATTCTTTCTTATAATAGACAGATTCAAAACGAAGGCTATAGTGGAACTGTAATATTGATTGATCTTATATCACTTTTACATTATAGTAGCTGTGCTGTGTAAAATCACGGGCATAACTAGTTTTATATGTGTGTTGGGAGAGCTAGAGTCTAGAACTACGAAACTAATTTTCCGAACTATTTCACAAATCTAAAGTTCTACTTCCGAGTGACGTCACAGAACTGTTTCATTGTAAATAGAAATAGTTCTTTGTATAAAAATAACGTTAGTAGCAATAATTAAATGAAATATTTAAATATTGACACTATTTATTAAATTACTCTTTATAATAAAATGCTTAGAAATAATTAAAAAAATATATAAAACAAAAATTGTAATTGGATCAAAACTGAACAAATAATAACTCGATCATTCAGGGACATTAAGGGTGTTTATATAAAGCAATGAAATAATTTTTTTATTTATCATTGTCATTAATAAAAAATTATGAATTTATTTGTAATTTTTATATATATCTTACTTATTATTGCATTTTTAAAAGTAACTGAAAAAGCATATTTGGAACATTTATTTTTCTTCACACTAAAGATATTTTTTTTATTTCACACTTGAACTAAAAAGACATGAAAATTCAAACTGATATTCTACAATTATAGCCATAAAACCTTTTTTTTCAGCATGTTGCAATCCTGAAAGATACTTAAAAATATTCCACTTGAACGAAGTAAACTGATAACTAACTGATAACTGTTAGTTAATAATAAAACTTTATATTATTAGTCTATTGAAGAATAAAAAAACAGTAAATTAGGTTACAATATGAAAATAAACATTTATAAGGTTGTATTATAATACATATATCATAATATATATATTCAGATGGTGTTTCACCATCTGCGGGTATTAATATTTATATGGTAAAGCCTTTTGCGTTGTCAAATATATTCGACACCCCATATATCATACTGGCTGTTACTTCCGGATTTAAAAGTGGATAAATATTTTTTACTATTGAGATAACAAAGAACACATCGGCTTTCGTATTATTGACGTTAAAAGTGTAATTACAATAATTATTTTTAATAGCTATTTTATTAATTTTACAAATAATTTAAAGACAATTTTATATCAATATATGTATTCTTTTGTCTGTGATAAAAAGCTTTTAAATAACTTAAGCTTAAATTTCTCTAAAATAATTAAGAAAAAAGATAAAAAATACACATTCGTCTCGACTCAAGCTCACAGCAAAGTTTAATTAAATTTATCTGCAGTTTTAACGTTCATTAAAAGAAACTTATTTCTTAGTTAAAAGTAAAAAATAGGAATTTTCTAATTACTCAGCTCCCCTCAAACACATAATTTGTTTATTACGACAATTTAGTTTGGTAACATTTTGACAGATGTTCGTCCATAGTTATTTTTATTGCTGAGGGTGTAAATGACAGACGGCCATTTTGAAGTTACGTTTCGCGGGTAAAAGTGAATTTGAATTACAGACATTTCTGAGTAATTGTTTGTCAAATTTGTTTCATTTTGTAATTTAATTATTATTGTTTTGTTTTCGTTAAATCGAGTATATTTTGTTGTTTTGTATTGTTTTATTTAATTTTTTAAAATATTTATTCATAAATTGTTACGAATTGTTGATTCAAATACATTTTTTATGCAATCGTATATTATTGGTTTTATATATTTTTTTAATTTACAGTAAAATTTTATATATATTTAATTTGTCAAATTTTATTTAATTTTGTAATTTAATTATTACTGTTGTGTTTTTGTTATATTCAGAATATTTTGGTATGTATGACTGTTTTATTTATATAAAATATGACAGTTTAAAAATATTATTTAATTTTAATGTACTAATTCTTAATAAATCGTTTTATAAACTTTTTTTATTTTATGGTACAACTTAAAATATAGTTAGTATGTTCGTAGAACACAATTTACGTATACAAGTAACGGTTCAGTTTATTCTCTCAAGTAACAATGATTAGAGTTGGTGCATAATTTTATTAACCGTATGAGAACAATAATGATGGTACATGAAAATTAAATTAAATTACTAGCTTTTAAACGAAACGTGTCCGTAAATGTTATACTTAGAGCCCATTTTCTATACATTACGAATTATTTTAATATGCGTATAAAATTACAGGTTTATTAGTGTTATTAGTACAGTTAACAAAGGTTTTCAATATGAAAGTATAACTATATCAAATTTGTAGTAGTGTAATGTCTGTTAATTTAGATTTGTTATTAACATATAAATATTACGGTTTTGAACTTTTAGAGATTTATTATTATAGTTTTTGATTTAAATTAATAATTTAAAATATATAATAATAATCGTTATCAATAAATTTGTTTTTATTTCAGTATACCTTTGGAATGATTTTATTTAAAATTTCAATTTTTTTTTAACAAAGTTATCGGACAAGGTTTCCGGTAATCTAAAATCACTTTTCAATATTCATAACCTGCAATAGAGTGGCTTATACAAACATTTAAATAAATTTTCGTATATAAGGTATTTTTATAACATACGGGTATTGTTGGAGGCACAGGGTTGTATAGATTCCTATGGTACAAGAACAATAGCAAGTGACGTGAGAATCGTTTGAAGAGAGCAGCGGTCGTGACACCGACAGACAAGCAGACAATCTAGATATAGGCTAGATATGGTAGAGACACCATGTATTAGATGTATTGTCATAATTTATTATATAATATTATTTAAAATAATAATATTATGATGTTTGTAGCCTTTTCGTGATTTTTGAGGTCCTTTTTGTAAATTATTTTTTTAAATTATTTTTAGATGATTTTTTGAGTTTAATCCCTCATTGTTTAGCAAAAACTTAAAAATAAATTTTACGAATAGAAGTCATATAAAACTCATATAAAAGTCATATAAAAACGAAAGTCATACAAAGTCGTATAATAATCCTAAGATAACAAAACGTGTAGTGTCATTATGAGCGTGTGATCTGCTTTTGAAAATGTATTACCAATTGCGATTTGTGATGCCCTTTGTACTTGTAATGTATTTTAAAACTTATGGCATGGATTTTAAAGTCCTTTTTTGGATGGTAATAATATTTTAAATACTTTTCTAAGTCCTTATTGTTTCCATAGAACCAGGTTGCGTCGTGCGTTTTGTTGTAAATGTTATATGATGTAGTGTAGGAGACAAATCAAATTGATAGTAATTTTTCAAATTAAAAAAAAAATCATGTCAGACACTGCTAAGTTATATACTTGATAGACAAATTTATAAATATATGAAAAAAAAACAAAGTAAAATTTCAAAAAAAAATTGCATAACAGTTTTTAAATTTTCGAATTAAGACTTTCGAAATTCATCATGGTTACTCTTATCTATAACTCTTATGATAACTGACGCCTGTCTTTCTGAAACGTCAGACAGACAGACGTCAGTTGTTAGATCCAAGGACTAGGTCCATGAGAAAAACGGACAAAAATTTAATTTTTTTAATAATTTGATATCTGTACTAACGTTTACAATAACGAAATTTTCCCAAATGTAACAGAACTCTGCCATGCTCCCAGATCATGAAAGCTCATGAAAGGGCTCTAAATGTAATCGAAACTATTTTGGCAAATTCCGATACATTTAAATCAAGTACTGCTGGATAAAATATTAATTATTAGTATTTTTTGAGGTTTTTCTTCATCTTCATGGACCTATTTTTGAATCCAAGAAGTAAGACATTTCATAAATGCAATGTCTATTTGAATTAAAAAACTTCACTTTGAAAGCATGATCACATTTTGTTAAATTTGTGATCACATTTTATTAAATTTGTGATCACATTTAATTCAATTTGTCATAATTATATTAATAAAAATATTTTTTATTGTTTTATAAATTTATCAAATAATTGGAAAATGACCACAATCTGTTTATTTTATTTCTCAAAAAATGTAACATATATTCATATTTCTGTATATTGTATATCTCTTACACTACAGCGTACCAAATAAGATGAAGATTTGGTATAACGGTGCCATTGTCTGTCTGTCTGTACTATATGACCCATGAAATAAGATTTCTATATATGATTGGACCGGTCCAATGACATGATTTCTAATTCCATTATATTTGATGTAATACTAAAATGTTTTAATATTTTAAAATTTTTATAAATTTCGTAATATTTACATGTAAGATATCTATACTTATATTATAAAGCAGAGATGTTTGTTTGTTTAAATTAAATCCTCGAAACTATGCAATGGATGCGATAAAATTTCTTATTACTATAGGCGGGCTTATTATTAGCCTTTTTAAGCGGGTAGAACTGCGGGGCACTGCTAGTGATAAATAAATATAAAATGTAAAATTTATTAACACAGTAAGGACTCGAATCTCCTATATCTGGTAAACCGTCCAATCAAGATATATTTAGATAGAATACCAAAAAAAATTACTTTGTTTTGTTAACTAAAAATTAATAATTATACAATTTTAATACCTGAAGGCGGAGGAGCTTATATATAATATATCAACATTGAGTCTTTAATAACAAACATTCTGGTACAGCTATCAGATAAATACTACACCTGAATATTACCTTTACAAGATCTGGTATTCGGTCATAGGATACTGATGATATGAGAATACAATAACCTAGCAGTGTGCAGCAGTGCTTTGTAGAACTATGTATATAGTTTCGTAAATAGCACTATGAAACTTCTGTAGATTTTGTAAGTTGGACAAGTCATGATCCTGAAGCTATGAATACAATACATAATAAGTTAAATTAATATAGAATGCAAGCTGTGAAGATAAAGACATTATTTAATTTAATGATAAATCTATTGAATAGAGATACTTTAGCTCACTTGTTAAAGGGACGGGACAGTTTCACAAAGATCGCTGATTCGAATCCAGTGAATATGTATCGATGTATTTATTTTTCTGTACAAGTATTTATTTAAATTAAATAGGCTTAACAGGACTATACTATAACAATATACTATAGACAATTTCAATGTACAATGTTTGAGTACACTTCAGAACTTAATACATATAAGTACATTCACTTCAATAAATGTATGTAAATATATATTCAAAACATTATAATATACCGTATGTTTACTCAAATTCTTTTTAAAGGTTGTCTGTCACAGACTGGTCTTGCATTGAGATTTCCTTTGGAATTTTTTATTTGTACTCTGCCTTTTTATTTGTTATTTTATGTGCGATAATGTGCATCTTTTTTATCTATCTTTCTCTTTCTCTTACTGAGAAAGTTTCTTTTGGCCCAAGGATTAAGATACTTAGTTATTATTATACCTAACGTTCTTTGATTCAACAAATTTGGCAATCTATATAGGTATCATAAAATACATCTTAAAGTCATGTAAAGTAATTGGCAAGCGATGGTACCACAGCAACATCTAGAATATTAATAAGGGAAGACTGCCGCGGGCAAGTCAGTCCCCTGCGACCACAACAGTATTACTATTAGTTAAAACGAGTTTTATTCGAGTTATTATAGCACGATATAAGGTTTGTTTATTTGATTTATATTGAGATTTAGTGGTTTAAAAAGTCCATTTTTTTTTAAATACAAACAATGTCTTAGATATTTATATATGTGTTACTGCGTAGAAAATTTTGGTCAAACTAGTTTTGACTAGGCTAAACTAGTTCTTCCTATATTCCTAGGATAGGAATAAGTTTAACCGGTAACATGTTGCCTAATCTTTTTTTTTGCGTTGGAAAAATCCCTAACAGATACCCGCCGATCAAGGAGGTGGTGGCCGGAGGATTATCTGAGACTGCCCACTAAAAAAATCAATGGCTGCCCTCATCGTTTTAGTGGGACACCATGGGGTCGCTTAAACATTCACTATGAGGCCCTGACAACGTCAACCAAGTCTCACCTAATGTAATAAAAATGATCATTTTCTATTTTTTTATTATCACGAATAGGAAGAACTTTAACCTAGACAAAATAGTTAGTCCTCATATTAGATTTGGCAAATAACATTGAAATATTAACACTAATAAAATACCGATATATTTGATGAGTTTCAATGGTAACGTCTTGAAGGAAGTTGCAGTTAAATGACTCAACGCAAGTGTCTATCGTCTAAGTGAGTTACCGCGGGGACACGTCACATGACTAGTTTTATTATATTTAAGGTTGCATACTTAACTATTTCGTGAAGAATTTAGGTCATTTTATGACTTATACATAACTATAATAGAAACTTCATGTTTATTAACTTATTTAACTTAATTTCAAATATACTGCAATTATTCATAGAATATATTTTTTTCTGATATTTGAGTAACAATATCATATTTTTCTTAGTTTTTTCAAGTGTTGATCATTAATGATTGTTTTATTTTTTTATTAATGTAATTTTTTTTCTTTGCACCTTTATCTTTTTTTTTGGTAATTTGAAAGCTCGTTGGTAGAGAATGCTCGTTTCATTTGGCTTGATTTGTCAAAAAAAATAAATAAATAGACATTATATTACATGTATACAATTATTCGGCTGTACGTTAATATAGTCTTTATTTGACAAGATTTGAACAGTTCACATAGTCCGCCATGCTACGACCTTATGAGTACGGACCAAATGGGTTCAAAACTTGTGAAAATTCCGATAGTATTGACGTGAATAAATTTATTCTTTTCTATGAACATTCAAATATAAAAAACATTGTTAAAGTGATAAAAATTCTCAATATATGAGGTGACAAAAAGAACTATGTATTAGTTATTAAAAATACAAGTTTTAGAACCAGAACCTTAAAAATATTATAAAAAAACAATCTATAATACAAAATATTAATAATATAAACTAAAAATAAAGCTGTGAGTATAATAACCGGTGTAATTTGTCTGTTTGGACGTGTGTTCCACGCAGGAAATAGACGTATTTGTCTTAACTGAGGCGTGGTCTCACTAATAGCGTGTTCTTATGAACTGCATTCAATTTGTTATGTGGATATTAATATTGTATATTCCAGGGCTAATAATATCACAATTTATCTGTTTATTGTACACATGTTTAAAATAAAATGAAAGCCATTGAAATGATTGAAATAAATAGCCATGATTCTTTTAAATCATAAACGAGATATCTTATTCTAGAAGTCATTTGATGTATTGGGTTTAGCCTGTCTTTCTTGTGCCAGGTGTGGAGTTCAAATCCCATGGAATGCCATAGTTTATTAGCATACCTATAAAAACCAGTTTTTATTCTAAAATAAAAATCATACAAGGATTTATATTTTGTTTACCAATTTTAATAAAATAAAATAATAATTAAATACATTTTTTACCTTTATTTTATCTTTATCTTTTATAATAAATAAAAGAGATATATCAATATTTTTATTTGTTTATTATTAAATTTTAATTAGATAAAATAAATAAAATACCTTTTCTTACCTTTTATCCCATTTATCTTTTATTATAAACAAAAGATATATATTGTTGTTTATAAGTATATATGTTTATGTACAGGTCCACTCTACGCTTGGTGGGGTCTGATGCCTCCTACAAGCTGAGTCCCTATGAGATGGAGGCTCTTAACGCGGTGAGTCTCTTTATTGTAATTGTATCTTCATGTAATTGTTTTTTATAGTACTGTTAATAGCTGAGAAATGAGGAAACTGAAAAAGAACTGGGATATGTTTAAGGTCTATCTAATTGTTGAAAGGGTTTTGTATCTAAATATTATTGTGGTGTTTTATGTTTAAGCTTTCATCATCTATGATTACTATTATATAATATTTAGCTATACTCATGACATACTCGTAGTATTGGCATTTGCCTGACTAGTTTGGAACCCATTCGGAATCGCGACGTGAACTTGTAGTTGGGCAAATTCTGATCGTAATTACGTGAGTACAGCCACATTATTATATATAATATTCTAGTCTGCGGTTATTTAAAGTATTTTATTACTCGCTAAATATTTATTATATAATAAATCAAGAAATAAATGTAGACCAGTTAACGTACTTTATTAGACATATTTGTTTCTTTAAAATTTTTCAACGACCAGATTCAAACAACGGCGACGAAACCGACAAAAACGACGAACTCGTCGAATTAATCTTGTTTTCAATTTTATGTCAAACCTTTCTAGGTTTGTTTTCTTTGTGAAAAGATATATATATATATAATATAATATAAGATATATATATATATATAATAAATAATAATATAAGATATATATATATATATATATATATATATATATATATATATATATATATATATATATATATATATATATATATATATATATATATATATATATATATATATGTTTAATTATGTTCAAAATATATCTATACATACAAACTTACTAATTGTCAAATATATTTGTTAGTTAGTTAAGATTAGAAGATTTTGAGGATCAAATTAGATGGAAAATAAAACAACCGTATCTCATGGGGCGATATCACAGAACAAATAACAAACCTACGAACCAATTAATATATTAATTAATGTTTGTTTATTACATATGTACTTATAATAAGTTTAACTATTTATTTGTACAACAAAATTTATTCAAAATTGTAAGAAATATGGTATCAAAGAAATTTACAAACTGTCTTAAATAAGTTAGGGTAATTTAATCTTATTAATTTTAATAAAGTTTTGAGAACTTTATTTGTGAGATAAATCCGAAAATAGATTTCCAAAAAAGGCAAAAGATTTCTTTCCAGTATCAAGTAACTCTTGCTCGTGTAACGCCTTCAAGTCACGAAGTAACTCCTAACATTACTGGAGATATAATTACATACAGTTTAACTGTAATCTAGATATATTGAGAATACTTGTTGGTCATATTGTAAATTTTAAGTAAGCCTTTGTACTATACCATTTAGTAAGCACGATTTGACTCCAAAAATAAGTTAAAAACTATGAAGATTTTAGTAATCATGTGTATTTAGTGATTATTAAATTGTAAAATAATCATGAATTCTTAAATGAAAAACACAAAAATCTCACAAATTGTTTGATAAATATACATTAATTGGTAGAGTCATTAAAAATTTTATATACTTATTTATATTATAATTTTCGTCATCCATGATTACATATTATTATATATAATTATAAATACTTACGTAAATAATATCGAAATTTATCCGATTAGTTTCAAAACCATTCAGGGTCCTTATGGTCTTATTCATGGTGTGAATCACGGTGTGAACTGCTCAGTAGTGTTTACGTACAACCGCATAATACATATTTTTAATACTGAGTCTACACTAATGACCCATGGTCTGAAACTGAGTAGGGTTTCAATAACACCACTCTAAATCCTGAACTATGCTGGTATAGTTGGTCTTTATTTGTGGAACGCACCTTAAGACATTGGTCCCAAAACATACTTACATTTATATCTTATCAATTATATTAATAATTATTAAAAAATCTAATCACCGCGATCTAGATTTTCAATATACCTAAAAGCGCCATCTGTTTTTACATTTTATAATCTACGGATCATAAACAATATATAATATATATATTGTACCCCACACCCAAAAACCAAATTGAAGTTAATTTGAATCAATGAAGTTCAACAAAAGGTAAGTTCACAGTAAATTAACCAGGTTTCATCACAATCATAACTAAGAAGATGAAGCTATTATTCAAGTTATCCCTTCCGTTTCCACGACACAGACTTTCTAAGGACATCATAATTTCTTGCTTTTTGATAAGAGATAGGATTATTTTAGAAGATTAACTTACGGAAGCTAATGGTGTGACAGCTCAGTGGTTAGTGGCCTTCTGAGATAACAGTGGGTTCGATTCCACATCGATAATTATTTTGAGTGAACCACGGATTGTTAATTGGAGAGTTTTTTTTTTGAGCCTGTTATATCTTTTTTTTCAAAACTACAGATTATTTCTCTGAAGAGGAAAAAAAAATCGCAAAAAATTACTTGATGTGACTCAACAAAATGCACAAACAACAAACAAATTATTAATTAAATTGTCATAACTTTTGACATATTGTCAACAGGACAATGTATCTTTAGTTTTCTCTGAATCTGATTCACTTATCCGATTTATAGAAAATCAGAACATTAGCAAAGAAAGGAAAGTCATGGAGGGGGGATAATTCACACTCTATTAGGTTGAGGTGATTCAGCAGATACCAGGATAAAAGATAATCCAAAGATTATAGCAAAATGTTATTTACATCTTTACTATATATAATAGTAATATGGGGAAAATTACTATTTTGTCTGTTTGCAGTTGATGCCAAAGTTGGTTCCAATATTGGTTAAATGTTTGTTCAAATATACACTATTCGACTGGATACCAACGACTCTAACAATAATAATAATAACTCACTTTTTATACTGAAAAAGGCTACTGAAAGTCACGCGGGCGAAGCTGCGGGCAGAATCTAGTAATAATAAAAAAAACTTAGATGAACATTAAATAGTAACAGAAAAGTAAAAAAATAGGAACAAAAGAGTAAAACTATCGGGCTATAATCACGTTAATATTATCGAAATTGTCCGACTATTTTCAAAGCCATTCAGGGTTCTTATTCCTAATAATTGAGCGAAGCTCTCTATGAGTGACTTTCCTGCATCCTTTGTGCAAGCATCAATCAAAACCGGTATATTCGAAAATGTTAAAATTTTGCACGCTAATAAACATCAGTTTGATGGTGGTTTAAAAAAAAAATTTAAAAAAAAGTGTTATGTGTTAAAATTATGTGTTAAAATAAATAAAGTAAAAAAGTAATAAAGTAATCAAAATGAATTGCTTAATCGAATAATCACAATCATTTAAAAACATTTACTTTAATTTGCCTAAAAAATATCAGAGGGGGTGTAATGCAGCGATCTAAATCGAGGGGTGCATAATTTATCATCAAGCCAGTACCTATCTAACGCTATTTTTATTACATCACACGTTGAAGAATGAATTTCAAATGTCGGAAGTTTGTGAAGGGGGAAATACAGGTACCTTACTATGAGTTTGTTTATGATTTATATACATTGATGTACTATATAAATAGAATATATTTTTTGAAATATATATTTTACATTTTTTTGCCATTTGTATATGTTAATTTATATATATATCAAATTCGTATATGTATAAAGAAATTATGCAAATTATGTATTAATAATGTTTCGTCAAAATAATTGCTAATGAGCTATATAACATAATTTTTTTTTTCAATATATATGCAATAGAAAAATTTTATATGACTATAAAGACATAAATTTTATATAACAATAATGAAATTAAATTGTTCAATGTTATGATAAAATAATATAAAATAATTTTTATTTTGAACTCATGGTAGTGGATAAAAAGGTATCAGAGGGTGTAAAAATCTCGAAAGAAATATACCGGCAGTGTAAATCGACTTGTATGATTTATATGTAGTATGAGTGATCATCATAGCGTTTAAAAATATAGAAGTCATATGTTTAAGTGATATGATATTTAAAATTAACTTTTATTTAAGTTTTTCTACTTATTTTGAACTGTTGACAGCGGCTTTTCTTATAATTTTCCTCAGTTTTATAATAAGCCATTCATCATAATACCATTATAAATCCATAAATAATGCCTTTAAATACATAAAGACAGACAAATATATAAAAAATAAAGGTTATATATGTTAATCTATCTACTTAAGAAAACATGTTTTGAAATTACAGACATATAATTATTTTTATATATATTCTTTTCGCCTCTTTAAATCAATATAATTTTTCGCTTTATTGTTAATAATAATCAAATAAAAAAAAATATTTTTAAAATTTGAAATCAAGTGAACCTCAAAAATCGTACTATTGGATGAACATACTCTTTATTTATTATTTATACCATGAAAATATATATTAAAGCGTCATAATACATAGCAAAGTTATATATATATTTAAATTATAAAGCGGAAATATTTTGTTTGTTGAAACATGCTTATCTTTGAAACTACCAGATGAAAAATTCTTTATGATTATGATAGACAGGTTCACAAAGAAGACTATCTAGCATTACGTTACTGGTCTTAGTTATATTTATAAATAAATATGCGTGAGGAAATGAGGGTCACAGCTAGTATATTATAAAAAAAAAATTAAAACCGTAGTGTCAAACATTCAAGAAATAATTTTGATAGTCGAGAACATTCTTTCAAATATGTTTTGAAGTTTATCATTTCAGGTATTCATGAAACAAAATATATAATATTGTTGCTGGAATGCTAAGAAATATGTCAATAATAAAGGAATGTTGTTATTGCATTCCTGAAACCATTTTGATGAAGCTTTAACGGAGTGAGAAAGATTCCAAAATCCTGCGAAAGTTTTTACTTAGTACCAGACTAGCCTATATACAAAAAATATTATTATTAATAATTTACAAATAAAAGTAAACACATAAGGTTTATTTCAATTTATTTCATACGTTTTCACTTGAACGTAAGCTGTGCTTGGAATAACGTTATGAATATTTCATATCTGCAACTTCTCTAACTATAAAACTTTATTTTGGAGTTTTTCGGTAACCATCAAAAGATTTAGTTGGTGACAATTTTCTTGTTGGCTGAGTTATATTGTTTTTATCTAGTAAAATCATTATTTATATCCAATGATTGCGATGTTTCTAGTTTTCGCAAACTTGTTCTAATTATTTTCGTTAGTGGAATAGTCTTCACAATTAGAAAATACCCGATTGAGTTTGTTGTGTGGTACTCAAACCAGAGCATGTTTGGAACCCTCGTAGCCTTAGGTTTAAGTTGGAGAGTGGTTTTGCAGAAGGTTTTATTTCGATAATTATCAAAATCTAAACAATTAGACGTACACAAGTAAAAAATAAAATAAACTAGGAGCACGAATCAGACCTTAATTTTGAATCGCTGTGCTCGCAAATTTTGATATGTGTTAGCATATTGAGCGAAGGAACGTGCAAAAAAAATAATCTAAAATCTATTAAAAAAAAATTAAGACGTGTATGTCATTGTACAGCTAAATTTTAGTTCAAAAAATTTTTTCCATTGAAGACTATGGTATTTTGGTTTTTCCGTGAATATTCCTCAACGACATCGAATATTTGAAAAATTTTCTTATTGGATTTCTATCACGGTGCAAAGTTTGGTAATTTTCGGATATACCGTTTTTGATTGATGCTTGCACAAAGGGTGCAGAAAAGTCTCTCATAGAGAGCTTCGTTCACTCTGCTCGCCCAATAAAAATAACATAAAACTCTTTTAGTCTTGAAAATCACTTAACGCATGATCAAAGAAACAACGCATCTAGTGAGAGAAAATCTACCAATTACATACTTGAAAAGTAAAGCCTGGTGCCATGTTTCTCACCCTCTCATTACAGCATCTCATAATCTCTGTATACGCTTTCTATTACCACAATTTGCGCCAGGTTTACTTCACCGCATTCCCCTAAATTCCCCCGAATTCCCCTAAAATCGATAGAATATCTATCAATATCGTAAATTTGACTATAACAACGTGTTTCCGGTGGCCGGGGGGAGCAAAAATTAATAAGGGTAAACGCGATTTTAACGACTCCGAGACAAATTGACGCAGAACGAGAATTTGTTTTTCTAACTTCGGATATTCGGAATCACCTGGAATTTTTTGGATACAGATGCCTTCTTAAATATGATCTGAATATCTAAGATAAGATACAGTTTTTTCGACTTATTATTTATTTATTGGATTTTTTACCTTGCGATTTGAAAGACGTAGTTTGATAATTAATATATATATATATATAGTGAATTATTTTTACTTAACTTACTTAATAATTCACTTTTTAATATTAACAAAAAGAGTGATTGTCGAAATATACACGAGCAAAGCTGCACGCGTAAGCTAGTGTTATAATGTTCTGATAATTTAATTTCTTTATAATGTCAATAACATATCCCTTATACGTATAATAAAGGAACTTAAAAATATATAAATATTTCCCCACGACACGTCGAAAATTTAGTTACTATTTGGACAAATATCTCGATATTGTTTCCATTTCTTCTAAACTATATAATTAGTAGCAGATGTCTGTCTATTTTAAACAAGGTGTGTTCAAACCCCAGACACATATTATAGAAGAAAACATCTTATCCGTAACACGCCCCTGAGGCAACGTTTCTATTATCTATACTAATATTATTCAAGCTATTCTGAGCAATAGCCACTTTAGAGTATAAGTAAGAAATTTTAGAATAAAATTACTAAAAAATATACATTTGATGGCTGGTCTAGTGGTTAGTGGTGCTGTTTTTAAACCAAAGGTCATGGGTTCGATTCCCACACAGGACAGTTTTTATAATTCACAGATTGCTATTTTGAACCTGTGATTTCTGTTCGTTATTTTTTTACACAGAGACAATTTTTAAGGTGGAGGTTGACTTTTTTAGATAGATAGGTATCTAAGCACTGTATTACATATTAACAATACAATGAAAAGTTAAAAACGTATAATATTAAATCAAACAGAACAATTTCCAAAGTCTGTCTTATTGCTAAGAGCAATCTTTGACAACCTTTAAAATACAAAGTACTGATAGTTAGTACGATTAAAAATAAATTATAAAAATTATAATTGTATACAATAAAAAAATAATTACTAATTTAATTTTTTTATATGTATCAATTTATTGCTGACGTCATATCAAAGTACAATGACCTGACAAGCTCATTTTGAATTAAATTATCTTCAAATATAACGAAAATTGACGTATGTAAACTTTCTATGGCATTTGGATATTAAGCAGATAGAAATCTTATATTTGAGTGTTTACACTGATGATTATAAAATGATTATATTTGATTAATAAGAGGTATATTTACCTCTATCCAATATTGACTTTAAAAGATCCCTTCATTTCATAGGTCCGCCTTTTTTTGTGCAGAAATTAGACCTCTGTGTTATGAACCATTTATTTGTATTGCATTTACTTGTGTACAACAAAAAAAAACAACAAACAAATACCTCATAATACTCAGGTATTCTGTTGCATTATAATAGTAAAAAAAAATTGTTAATATATTAACTTTTAGGTTTATTCATTACAACATACAAAATTTTATATAATATTAGTATAGAAGTATATATAACACAAGTCTTATAAACTCATATTTATTTTAAAGCGAGGTTTGAGTTGAAGGTATTTCATATTTGAAAAATCATTATAGAGGGTTGATTGTCAAAACTTGTTCAACTATACTGTATACTTGCTTAAAGCCTTGTTAAGCTGAGCGAAGCGAAGCTCTTTACCGATCAACTCGATCAAATTTTGTCCCCTATCTCCTACACCGGTCAAGCTATACTAACCAAATTTGGACCAGTTGATTATCACTTGCCCACCTTTCTATAGACATATTTTGACAACAATTCTCATTGTACATTATGAGTCATTTGCAATTAACTTTGGTGAAAGTTAATTGAAAATTGCAATAAAACTATTTTACGGATGTAACTCGCGTTTATTATTACATTTTTGTCTGTCGACACCATAATCTCGTCTTACCGCGAAACGTCGGTTTAAATTTAAAAATGTAATAATAAACGCGAGTTATATCCGTAAAATAGTTTTATTGAAATGTGTTGTACTCGTGTAAATCTTAGAAAATATAAATTTCAAATTACTAACATATGTTAGTCACAGTAAGTATTATATATTATAGTATAGTTTTTTGTTAATTACCATTGACACTGGGAAAATCGTATGAAACTAAAGTATTTTTAATATATTTTTCATTTCGTTCAGCTTCCGCTTGCATGCTAGCAGCCCTAGTATGAAAGTATGAAATACGAATACAGATCCTACAGTGTAGGGTTTAAATGTATCTCGCAAGTATTCATAAACATAAAAGGCGCGAAAAAGAGATGTTTTGAAGGTAAAAGATAAAAAGCCGATAAAGATTTGATACAAAGCATTCGGCGCATCTCTTTGTGATGTAATGACGTGCGCTGTATAACTCACCGCACTTATTAGTGCACTGCAGGTAGGGATGCTGGATGGATCATCTTAAATATACTTCAAATTATACATAAAAATATAATAACTCTGAAATGTTGTATGTTATTTTGTATTGTATATAAATATTATAATATAGTATTAAAACTTTTACTTTACTTTTTCATAGTGCTAAAAAATCTTATTTAAATAAAAAATATTTAAATATAGAGTATATTTAAAATTAGATTTCATCAGACATTTTTTTAGTATATTGTTGATTTTTACAAAATGGAGTCAATTTAAGCTAATATTATAAAGCGAAAAAGTTTTTTGTTTAAATCCATTCGATAGTTTCGAAAATTAGCTTCAAAACTATCGAATTTAATAATTCTTTCTGATTTTGTTAGACGAGTTCATGAGCTAGGCTATCTTCTATTATTAAGTTAGTGATCCTAATAGTAAATATTCTTAGATATTTCTGTCTTAGTGAATAAATATATAGATATAATTGGTATTTATTTTATGTAAATATCTGCTTATATATGCAGTTTTTTTTTATTTCGTCTCTCTTTCTTGTTGTTTATATTTTTTTTGCACCCCTTCTAACGTTCGCTCCTGTATATCTTAAGTTGATTGGTAGAGAGTGTCTCTATGGCATTAAGCCGTCCTTTTGTACATTAATTAGTACATTGAGCAATAAGTAAATAAATTTATAAAATTCATCTGCTACAGCTATAATAATAGAAGTACCAGTACCAGCTCCAGTAGTTCTAGATCTGGAACAGACAATCACCTAGACAAATCCACCCTCCCGCATTGTCGCTTTGATCTCTGTTTTGGTTTTCACGCTGGTGTATTGATGTACATCGAGACCTTCAGTTATATGTATCATTAATGATATTCAAGATTTCAGGAGACATGATTGGAGCTGGTGTGTCTGTTTGTTTGTGTATGCAAATTATAACTTTTATTAATTTGATCTCTGTATTTTAAATGTGGTTATTGTTTGAATATACAAACATATTGATTTTTTTAAATAGAATTGGTTAAACAAAATTGCTTTTTAAAATTAGTGAACTAAATAATTGTTATATGTTCTGTTACAAAACGCCGATGAAGTCACAAACAAAAGCTAGTATTTTATACATAAAAACTTAAACCAGAACCTAGTATATTTCAAATAAATAAAACATCTGTATTTTTATTAAAATGAAGTTATATTTCAATATATAGGTTGAAAAATGAAAATCTGAGCTCAAAAGGCAACGCAATAAAAATGATTACGGCTGGCCAAATCGTTCGTGGCGCAGGTGGCAAATTGAATATGAAATCATATAAAAATATCCACACATACACGTTTTGCAATTATAGTGACACAGACAACCTGTTTGTGTTGCTTCATGTGTTTATATATTATATAATAAACGTAACGAAAATATATAAAGTCGGTAACTTTTATATTATTATATATGATTATTCGGCTGTACTCATGAAATTATTATCGGGATTTGGCCAACTAGAACTCCTTTCGCGCCGCGATTTCGCTATGCTTAGAGCTCATGAATAAGGACTCTAAACGGGTTTGAAACTAGTCGGCTGATAGTTCTTGCGTGAGTATAGCCGGATAATTATACATTTTACCTTACTATCGGTATTTGCCCAACTTAACAGAATTTTTAACCAATGAGGCGCGTTTTGGCAAAATAAAGCAAAGAAGAAGAAGAAGCAAAATTAAGAATGAGACGGGTAGGCAGTTCACGCCGCGATTCCACCATGCTTAGAGCTCTAGAATAAGAATGAATTCGAAACTAGTTAATACGTGAGTACAGCCGGATAATTATATATATTACCAATCATAGTTACCGAAAATATATTTAAAAAAAGTTTATGTTATAAAGATGAAAATACGCCTTTCATATAAAACAAAACATCTGTCTGTCTGTCTTACAAACTGTGAATCATAAGCATACAAAGTTCAGGTATGTTCCTTTGTACTTAATGACTACAGCTGATCGTCTTAGAGTTTGTAATCAGTCTGTCTGTTGTCAGGATTTGTTTCCTTTGAAACATGCAGTCGAGCTATACTGAAAAAAAGAAAAAATTCATGATAAAATAAATATTATATTTTATCAAACAATATCAAACACACCCTTTGAAGCATCCCTTAATTGACGCATTGCGACACAGGTGCCATTTGTACAACTGTTGAGTTGAGTTACTATATAGGGGAGGTTTTTCTCGCGAGATATATAATTTCATTGACAATTTTTTTTACTTTATATATTTTAACTATAGTATATTTATTTTAATTATATATTCATCATTTTTTATGTTATATAGTAACTGCAAAACAAATTTATAATATTTGATCATGTTTGACATAATGTGATCAACAAAATTACTTATAGTATGAAAAAAAAAAAATTATTATAAAATTAAATATTAATACATTATTTGATATAAAAAAATACTTAAGTAATATAGAATTTCTGAAAAATAATATATTTATAATCAACAAAATATATAACATATAAAATAATCATATTTTGATTATAACTATAAAGTAAAATAATAATAATAAAATAATGTTAAAATCATGATAAATTACAACAATTAATATTGTTCAAGATGGCGGAACACCCCGTTGACGTGTTGATCAATATGTGTGCTTTTTATACGGAATCATATAATTGGGGATCAGCTGCTTGCTTGGAGTGGCAATTACTTGGAGATTTAATAGTGTGTTTACTTTATATGTTATTTGTATTATATTTATATTATTATATTAATATAATATAGCCTATTTTATACACTAATATATATTATTCTATTAGACAAAGAGTTTTTGCAATCGGTGCAGTTTTTGAATTAATTTGTAAGAAACATACAGATATAAATTGTTCTTATAATATTAGTACAGAAAATGGTTAATATGGTTATCACAATAATTAATCATTTCAAATAAAGTTTTCATAAACATAATTTTTATATATAATAATCAAAAAAAGTCTAAGTGTATCCTTAGGTTTTACAAATAAATATATAAAGTTTAGTAATTTTGAGTTATCAGTCCGTCTGTTCAAGTGTTATTGGACATATATATAAAGATAATTAAAAAAGGATTAAAACTCCAAAGTGTGAGTTTCTCGTTAGATCCTGGTTCAAAGCAAGGATTACGAGATTGCAAACATATCTCACGTGATCTCCAACTGCCAATTAATGATATCTGCTTTTGATCATATATGTTATATTAAATTTTTTAGAAGTGTATATGTTAATTTTGTTTTTACATATATGTATGTATATAGTTTAAATGAAGAACTAGGCATCAAGCAACGTTTAACCTCCATCGTTTAATATCATTCGTTTCATTTCACTCACTGTCTTCGGTCATATATCAAGGCGCGAAAAAGAAAGAGTCGAAGTCACCAGACCACGCGGCAGATCACCAATGAGATGGTTAGACCAGGTTGAAGCCACTATAGAGCTACCATAACATAAATGTACGAGAAATTCAAACAACAAAGAAGAATGATGGAGCACTGGAAAGCGTGCCACACCTTCATGATGACCTTGTCGAGTCTGCCAAGATTCCAACACAAAAGAAAGAAGAAGAAGAAAATAATTTATATGTATGATATTTCATAAAATAACTAATCTAAAAATATATAATCTTAGCCGTTTGAATTCCGATAAAAAGAGTGAACATCATTGTAAAAATTTGACCATTCGGATACCCAGGTGACAAACAGAGCTTAAAAATTGCTCCACTTTTCGTCGAATCCAGCTTTTATTGTTTTGGAAGAAAACTATAATGCATAAATCAAAAGACTCTAGCGCAAGACCGGTTATATATGTTATATATTATGTACAGAAACATACAAACAAATAATAGGTAGTTATATTTTTGTATTTAAATTTTCGTTATTCATATTTACTATTTTATATAATTATCTGACTTTGATCATGTTTGACTAATTAGCACTGAACCTAGTTGGGGCATATATGCATAAAAATGGCGGGTTCACGCCGCTACTTCTCTATGCCCCTAAAGGATTCGAAAATAGTCGTGCAAATTAAAAAAATTACGTGAGGATGGCTGAATAAGTATATATAACAATAATGGATCACGAAAGTTAAAATACAAATATATAAGTATACAAATACTATTAATTTGTTTGTTTATTCGTGTAGTAGATAACAGTGACGGAGCGAATGACGTCACCCCGGTGACAGCTGCGAGCGATTATGACGCGACTTAGTACGCTTGGATGTAGTGGATAGGAAAAATTTTATATATTAAAATATTTAGTTTTTGTTTCTTTAAAAAAAATACTGTCTTTATTTTTTAAAATAAATAAATATTATTATACATTATTATACATTTTCAAACCACAAATTATACAATTAAAAACTGATACAGTGATAGTTTCTTTATATAATTATAAAAATATGTCTCTGTGTTCATTTTGTAAAACAAACTACAAAAAAAAAAATTAAACCGAATTTCTACATTTAAGATCCAAGGCGTTTTTTTTTTTGAAAAATGTATGTTCTATAAATATTTAAAAAATATGAAATTTACAATCACGGCTTACCATTTTGTTTTAAATGAACTGGATTACACATGTTTATTAAAAATTTTAAACTTTTTTATTTTATTTTAGCTTACGTATTAATAACAAATAAATAATATAATGTAAAAAAAATAACTCATAACTCGGAAATTTATATATAGATATAAAATAACTATTGTATTGTAAATAAAATTCAAATGGACGTGTCTATACAAAATTGACATCACAATAGCGTAAAGGAAGGTTTCATTACCGCTGGTTTCGTTTACATGAGGTTTTTATTTTGGTCAAACCGAGCGTGAAACCACGAGCGATATGCGATTCATATCTCGTGACACCAGAATAAAGATTTTTATTGATTGCTTCGACAATATTGTGCTTACATGTTATTTTGTTACAAACAGACCAATACATATATATATATATATATATATATATATATATATATATATATTGAAATTAAATATATATAATATATATATTGAAATGTTTTAATTTCGAAAATTTACATTTTATATATATAAAATATTGATTTTCATAAATTTGTTCGAAGATAGTCGGTAGACGTAAATACTATCGGCATTGCCGATAGTATTTACGTGAGTATAGCCGGATAATTATACATAATACTATTAATATTATTATAATTTTTTTCTTAAGTATAAACATTTCTTAATAATGGAATTAAGTTTGTGAATAAATCACTTTTAAAAATGTTGTAACAAAAAAAAGTTGGTTGCATCTGTTTTTTTTACTGATATTTATATATGCTGAATACTGATATTTACTAATATTTATTTATTATTTGGTTTAAATGTTTGTACATTTATTATTTATATAAAAATTTAACTAATTATTATAATATTAACAAATGATGCGTAATAATAAAAAGTCTTAAAAACCGCATAAAATGAACTCCAGTACTTTAAACGCAAATCCTTATTCATAACGAACCTTAAAAGGGTATTCAATAAATAATGTATATTTATATTAGATACCTCAGGTATCGCCCCATTCAATTATTGGTATAATCCCACTCTTTAAAAGCAATTAATATTCCATTGATCTGATAATACCATGGTGTGTCCTGAGATAGATTGATTTTAATAACCCTCCATCAATCGGACACACGACTCTGATATGACTGGATTTGTATGAACCCGTGTGTGAACCAGTGTATGAACCAGTGTATGAACCGTTGTATGAACTGGTTAATATTGTTTATATTCAGACTTCCGTAGTCCATGATTATTATTATATATTTTATAAAAGTTTGAAAAATATTTAAGTACTTAAATCTCTATTAAAAAAAGAGGGGGGTGGTAGTGGAAATTTAGGGTTGTATGTATTTTTTGTTATGTTGAGTAATAAAAAAAAAATGATAAAAAAATATAGTGGGTCATGCTTACCATATATGAAAATAATTTATGTCAAAATTACAAAAAATACACAAAATTTCATAAGAATCGGTCAAGTTTCGGAAATGTTTGAGTACAAACACTTTGACACGACATTGTTATATAATTATTATTCTGGACATCTATACTATCAGAATTTGCCTGACTGGATTCGAACCCCTGAACGTTCACGTAAGCTCATGAATATAAGTTCATAGTCCGAGACTAGTCAGTAATAGTATTGACGTGAATTCAACCGGATATATGTATAATATATATTATATATTTTCAAAATAAACGGCTAAAACACCAATAAAAGCAATAAAATTCTTTGAAAAGCCCGACTGAAAATTTGAATAGATTGACGCACAATACTCATCACAAAGCCAAAAAATACAAAAGGTATGGCCAATTTAATATGCGCTGGTGTATGCAGGCTTTTATCGCTCTTATTGCTTAGAACATTAGGGTGATATTAAGAGGGTGGTAAGATAGAGATGATTTTGAGTACGTTTGTTGTTAATATCGCGGTCCACTCGAGAGCAGAGTCTACAGCTCTGAACTAAATTTATTCGAGGGTTTACTTCGCCCGTACTACGAAATTTTTTCAAGCTATTTTTTGTTACATATATTATATATTCGGTATTTTTAGTAGTGTCTGAATAGGTTTTCCAAAGAAAGTTGTCATCGAAACCGAACTTTTGGTTAGGCTTTAATTTTTAGGTCGAAACCGTACCCAAAACCGAACTTTCAGTTTTGCTCTCAGTTTTGGCCGAAATCGTAACCGAAACCGAAGTTTTGATTTTTTTGCTCTCAGTTTTGACCAGAACCGAACTTCAAGTATCTAATTATTAATTCTATTTCTTTAAATACAATAATAAAAATTAAAAAATATATATTTTATTAAATAACAAAAAATATCGCCTTTAGATCTCAACAACACCAACATTTCATAAGTTACAAATAAATGTTTACTACTTAGGATTTGTACTCATTAAACAGGAGTTTATTTTTTTAAGTTTTTTATATGTTGAAAAAAAAAATGTTTACATATATTCTCATCTATACTAATATTATAAAGCGGAAAGTTTGTTTGTTTAAACGCAATAATATTTAAAACATGGAATAGATTTGAAAAATTATTTTCTAATTATGATAGACAGGTTCATGAGCACTATATATATAGATTATGTTGTAGCCTAATGCTAGCATTACGCTACAACTCTTAGCTATCTTAATAGTAAATAAATACGTTGGTTCACGAGTTACAAACAGTTAATAAACTAGGAGCGCGAACCAGAACTCAATTCTAAGACGCTGCGCTTCCAAAATCTCGGTATGTGTATATTGAGCTAAGCGAGCTACAAACAGCACCGAAGTTGCATTTACAAAACGATGTCGCCTTCTGACCTCAACATTTTTTTTCTTTTTTTTAAGTTCTTATTTTTCTAGACAAATTTTTCTCATTGAAGTCTATGGGATTTTAGTTTTTCCGTGATTATTTCTCATCGAATTGGAATATTTGTTTTTTTTTTAAACCCACCACAAGACTGATATCTATCGGTGTTAAAAATTTGGAAATTTCGGATATACCGTTTCTGATTGATGTTTGCACAAAGGATGTAGGAAAGTCTCATAGAGAGCTTCGAACAATAACATTTATAAAGCAGTACTATAGTAGGGGTCACAGCAAAGTCAACTCTCCTCTCACGCGGCGTCTAATACAATTTGAACCTATAATTTTATAACTTGCGGTTTGATATTTCGTCTTACTTTGACGTAGTACTGACCTATGGCCATTGACTATGAAATTCAGTATATATAATAAAGTTTATAAGATACGCTTCAAAATATTGAATTATAGTCATCGTGATAAATATGTAAATCAATGAAATATATATATATATATATCACTTTTTTTTGTGTTTTTTTTTTAGTTACTGTCAATTTCATGTCATAAAACTGACATAAAACTGATATAGCACTGATATAAAAGATTTATTTAATTTATTATTATCATTATTTATTTTTGTATAATCTATTTTAACTTTCTATATAAATAAAAGTGCCTAGAAATTATTAAAAAATGTTTTCAGTAAATATCATCTTAATTACTATTATTTTTAAACATTAAACAATTTTGATTTGTTATAAAATTTATAGTAACTACTTTTGTATCTTTTGTTGTCTTATGATAGTTCTGTGTTTTTATTAATATCTGAAGACTTTATTGGTTAATGTATATTTTTATTATTACTATGAATGTGTTCTATAATGAATGAACGGACGGACGGACGGAAGGACGGATGGATGGACGGACGGACGAACGAACGAATAATCAAATAAACAAATAAACAAACAAATATATAAATTACGTCGGTCACAACCGGAGGATACAAAAAAATACAAATTTATTAACTTAAAATTTAATACTTATATTTAATTTACAAACTACGTGATCCCTGCTCAAAGTTGGAGACAAGAATGAATAAAATGAAGTTATAATTAAAGGAATACAGAAAGTGTAACAAACAAGGGTTTCAGATTTACATTCTGGGATTTTAACATGATACAATGCACCTGTGCTTAATCAGCGCTTCCACGGTTCGTGAGAATATAGTAAATGCTAATTTAACAATTTTATTATTAATAAGTATATATGAAATATCTAATAAATGATCACATAGTGTATGGGAATATAACATATAAATAAATAAATAAATAAATAAATAAATGAATAAATAATAATATTAATATTCAAAGCGCAGGGCACCGCGTGTGTACCAACAACTATTTATCTTATCAACTTTCCCAGCATCCGAGGGGATTAAGATGTCGGCACATAATTTTTCAATTTGCCCAGTTAAAACGTGTTAAGGAGATGGATTAATAAATCTCTAGTGGGGGAGAGCACCCTCGCTCTGAGAAACCATCTTAGTTAGGTAACTTACTCATTGATGTGTCATATGTACTGGGAATATATAATATAATGTTATTCTTATGTCTCATAAATGAAATATAGAATGAAAAAATATCATTACGAGCAAGATTCGAACCCATGACCTCTGGAAAATTCTCCCATCGCTCTACCTATTGAGCTACCTTATCGCTACTCTCTTCGATGAATATGGCATTGTATTGTATATACGTCTGAATGGGGACGGAGGTGACATCTGTTAGAACAAAATAGTAATTATATTTTTATTTATTTAAAATTCTAGAAGTTAGCTATAAATATTTATAGACAATTTAAATAATAGCCTCAAACTCTAATATAATAAATATGACAATAATCTTACTTTTACGTACAAATAAATTTATGAAATAATATTGTTTTGTTAAAATGTTTGCTTAATACGTTTGGCATAAGGTGTTAATAGTTGCTCTTCCAAAAACGCAAAGTACTTAAAAAGTAAAACTTTTATAATATTAAAATAAAACTTTTTAAGTAAAGTTTTGATTATTTATTTTCTATAAATAATTCTAATTATCTTCTGGTTTGTTTGTGTGTACTTATTCCAGTACATCCTCACTGTTGAATGTTTTAGGAGACAGTTGTTTAATAATGCAGTGTATCTTCTTGATTGTTCGTAATTATAACTTGCGTGTCTCTGACGTTGATTCATTTGACAGTTCCGAAATTTCAGGAAATTTCAGAATGGTTTGTTATTAGCTTACAACCTTTTCATCTCCATTTTATGATCATCCTGTGGTTTTATGTGGAGTCATTTGTGTGTGATGACGTCTATCATACATCACAGATTTGAGTCTTTGACAAATCATTCATGCTCTTCATCCATGTGTCCTTCCTTGAGTCATAACCATGTAATTTAATGATGAAAATGACTAATATTAGATTATAATATATGTAGATTATAATATATATTGAGATTATAATGAAAAAAACTCTCTGGCTGTGGAGGCTGAAACCACTACCTTTAGCTCATTCATCAGGGCCACTAACTACTAGACCAAATGAGCTGTCATACTAACATCTCTTCTTTTATTTTTGTAATTCCTTTCGTCCCAATTTTTAATGGATATTATATAGATTTATATAGTCAATGTATCTATAGTCGAGTCTATTATTAACTGTAGTCAATGTGACTTAACCTAGTCAATCTATACTTTTATTTCTGTATGTTTGAGCAAAGACTTATTAGCAGAACAATCATAATAACTTAATATTTTTCTTGGCTCAAGAAATTAGTAGAGGAACAGGGGTTCGTTTAGTTTGCTAAGAAACTTCGTAATAACTCGGAATAAGTGATAAATGGTGGCTAATGGTAGGGGAGCCTGGTGGGGGGGAGGCCAGCGGACCTTTTAATTGAGATGGAAAAACGTAGCAAGAAGTTTTCGTGGATAATTATAAGAATCGTCTTACGAGTTAAGTTATTTTAGTATTAATAAAAAGATTTTAATGATTCTAATATTAATAGTTATTTAGTTATTGTAATAGTATTTGTAATGTTAATGCAAACATATTAGTTGAGACTAGTAGATTTGAGTCTAATCTGAATTGATTCAGCATCTATTTGTATCAATTATATCTCCCGTCTTATATGTGATAATTTATCATATCATATTTATGATATTATATATGTCTTTCTTATGGGTAATTTTTGGTATTTGGTATCTAACCCACTTGGGTTAATTATGAACTTAGATGATATGAATGACACAGATCAGTCATGCTTTCAACATCATGAATAAAAATCCCGAGTGGGTTTTACACTAGTTCAAAGTCTAAAAAGATAAACAAACGTAAGTAGAGCTTTTTGAAAGTATTAAAAATGTTATCTCTGATAGTTTAGGAATGATATGTGGTGTATGTTTTATATGAAACTTCATACAAATATATATGTATATACAAGGACTTTCTTTTCCTTGCAAATAATGTCAATTATTGGATACAAACGATTCTTTGTAATGTATTAGTAAGGGTTCTTATTGCAAGTCACAGAATATGATATATATTATAGATATTGTATTGCGAATTTATATGTTTGTTGTATGAAATAATTGGAGAGTATATTTTATTGTTATATAAGAAGGAATGATAAAAATAAAATGAAATATTATTATATCAAAATAGAAATTAATAAGAAAAGCAAATATTCAAAAACAAAAGAATAAGAAATGGTAAGGTGTATTTTTAATAATTTTTAATCCGGCTTTCCTTCAGACGGCTCAAGACTGAAGGTTTCTTTATGGCATTCCTGAAAATATTTAGCGAGCATTTGCCACAAACAAAGTGCAAAGAATTCAAATATAAAATGTTCAAGATTGAAATTTCGACTCTTAATAAGACGGTTTGAGAGTAATTTGTTTATTTGTTTTATGCCTTTTTTGAATAAGATGGGTTCGTAACTGGTCGGGCAAATTCCGATAGTAATAATGTGAGTACTGTCGGATAAATAGATTTTATTTACCTAAAACTAAGAGCAGTAGCACGCTAGGTAATCTATGGTCTTCATGAACATGTTCATAATAATCAGAGAAAAGTGAAATCGGTAGTTCGAATATTTGCACGTTTAAACAAACTATATTTCCTTTTTATAATAATAGTATTAAATAAGGCATAACTGAGAAAACTCAATGATATTGCGTTGGTTGTAACCTGTGTGTCAGTTTATTTAAATTTATATAGTAAAAAAATACATTTTACAAAAAAAATTAATCCAAAAAATGACTATTTTTAACACCATTTTAGAAAAAAAAATTATATACTTATAGATGTGTTTAATTTTATTTAAATTATTCTATTTGTATCAGTTAAGTCCATTATAAAATAATAATTGATATCAAAATCAAAACAAAATACCCCATGGCTAGTTATTGATGATAGACGCATGATGAGCCATAAATCTGAAGGTGGTAATGATAGCTGTTGTGTATTACAATACAACACAACAATACATTTAAAATAAACAGACTAACATACTTATAGGGTTATATATGTAAAAAAATTTTTTTTGGAATATTTTTTTACTTTATTACACTTGTATATTTAGGTTATGATTAAAAGAAAAAGAAAAAAAAAAATGATTTTTTTTTTTTTATTTTTTTTTTTAATTTTTTTACATTGGCTTTTTAGTCTATTATAAAAAGAAAAAAATATGTTTCTTGATATTTTTTTTAATTTATTGTCCAAATCAATAGATAAATAGAATAAAAAAAATTGTAGAGTACTTTTTCTCTAACTAGCATTTTTTCTTTTCTTACTTCTATATTTTCAATTATCTCTAGACATGTCAGCCATGCTATGTTTATCTTAAATTTATTCTGAATAAATATAGAATAAAAATTTCATCAACATGAACTACGACTTTCTGGATTCTGTCTCCGTTATTTTATTATATTACGTGAATGTGTATAAAAAGTAAAAAAAGAAAAGAGTATTATTGCAAAAAATATTTTATTATGATAAAAGTTACAAGCAGATAGACTTTTATAAATATAATTGATAAATATTGAAAACTGTTATGGTTTTTTCATTTTGCTTTATGGTATTTCTTATTTAACTATATAATTGTAACCCACACATGATAATCAATTAGTTATTTAATACTAGAAGTGCGAACCAGAACTAAATTTTGACTCGTTGCGCTTGCAAAATCTCGGTGCAAAACGCACCGGCTACAATTACAAAACGTCGACGCATTTTTTCCTCCACTATTTTTCAATATGAGACACATTATTAAATTTTTTGTTTTTTTTAATTTTTTTTTTAAACCAATACCATAAAAAACATACAATATCAATACTGATAAAAAAAATGCGGCAGCCTACACGACGTGAATCACCATTATTGAATCTGCTTTTTTCGAAACCTGGTAGACCTTCAGCTTGTTCTGATATCTTGTTTTTTCACATGATTTTCTTCATTAACACTAGAACAGTCCTCCACAAATTCACTTTTCTCACTATCTTCAACCAATTATATATCAGTCTGACAGACCTTCCAATCATGCATTGTTTTCTTAAATATATATATATTGTTTTACCATATATATATATTTTATGTAAAAAACAGATATAAAATAGATATACATTAGAAATTAATTACTTACCTGAGCACCTACTTATCCACTAAGATGGCGGTTCGAATTTTTTATACGTCACCTTTTACATAACATTTTTTGAGTTTTCTTTTCTCAGTTTTCTCAGTCAGTTTTCTTAAAAAGGATTTTCGTATTTATTGTGTTTTTTGTCCGTGCTTAGTAATAAGAGAAATCACTTAAAAATTGCAGCTGAGAAATGGCAGAGGGCTCATTTCTTACGGTTTGGGACACACAGTTCTAAAGTTCAGTGAACAAATCTTTATACATATTTTTAAAAATATAGAAACAACAATATTTATACCTATTAACAATAGTTTAATTATAAATATATATTTATTATATTAAAATATATATATTATGTAAATAAGCCTTTATAAATATTGCTTTAATTTGTGTTTCTCTCTATCCGTGAGTATCAATGAGGGTGAAAACGACGGGGGTGCAGAATAAAATCTGGAACCGTTAGGGGTCGCCGGTTTGCAAGCAATGGAAGATTAATACATGTTCCCTTTGTACTTCCTTGACAAATAACTAAGGGACCGCCCTGGAATCACCAATGCATCATCAGATCAGCATACAGTTATATGATACTTCAAAAATTTTAGGATAAATTTTCTATAATCATTCATCATTTCGTATAAAAATAAATAAAATAAAAGTTTTTTTATTATATTGTATATCTAATATATAAAATAAAATTGTTATCCGAACACCTATGAACCGTCTTGACTGATTCTTATGAAATTTTGTGTATAAATATAATTAGGTTTAGGAATAGGAATAGGACATAAACTAGGATAGGATAAGGATGGTCCTCCCCAAAACATATTTTTTTTTATTTTTGGATAATATGATATGACGTTAAAAATACATCCAAACCAAATTTACTATTCTATACCAACTCGTATACTTTGATAGGTAGCGATATGAGAATTTTAATATTGTTTACTCTTTTCTAAGGCAAAACAACGTTTGCCGGATCAGTTAGTAATATTTATATTTATTTATTTATTTCAATTTTATTGCGATAGTAAGGAATAGAATATTTGTACTTAATGTCTGTCTGGTGGTAAGGGTGCATCTAAAAATGCTCATTCTAAATTAATGTATGTTACATAAAAAAAAAACTTATAATAATAAAACACACACTATGTTGATTTTATATGATGGTACAGGTTTGTAAAAGATTATAGATAAAATTATAACAAAGAAAAGAACAGCAAAACAGAAACGACCCAACCAAACGAAAATGAAATAATCTAAAGTGTTAGAAATATATAATTAAACAAGTTATTAATATTTACTGAATTTAGGTCACATTTATTTAATAGTAAAGCAATACACGTATACCTACAGCTGTTCACTTTACGAGCTTTAAGCTGCTGATATTACGAGGGTCGGTAGCAATTGGTTTACAGTTTATTGACGTTTTGTTTTTATTTTAAGATATTTTTATTAATACCTATATTTTTTAATAAGCAAGGTTCTAGTTTAAAACAAAACAAATTATTTTATTATATATAAATTTTAAAAGAAATCTGCTCAAAATATACGTGTTTTATTGTGAAAAATGTATTCAAACTTTTTTATTATATCTTTAAATAGTATGATTAATATGACCTAATTACTACTTGAAGTAGGCATGTAATCAAATTATTTATTTAATTAATTCCAACAGAATCAACCCGCTCCTTAACCTGGTTCAAGGCACTTTATGTAATTGGATATATTTTGCAATTTGGCACCTAAATATTACATAAAATTTTATAATTTAAATGAAATCAAGAATAATATTTTTTTTTTATTAATATTTTTATAAATTACAGTTATGTTTAAAGTTAACAATATGATGTCATCTGTCAGTTTTGACAGAAAAAGGCGCGCCTTTATTTTTTTTTCAATCATTTTTGTCTTGAAAGACTATAGCATTATCCAAGGAGCTTATGAATTTTTTTTTGGTTGTTGTTGTATCGAAAGGATTAAACATTAAGGTATACAGCCGCCACTTGGCTGTATAGTTTAATGATTCAATTTTGGAGTTATCGATTTTAAAAGTATTTGTAAATGGTATTGAAAATATTTTTGGTGATACAGTGTGATGTTTAATTCAGATCCCCTTATCTACCCCGCCCCGACATGGAACCACTTACGGCTCTCCTTAAGGGTGTTGCGGTGAAGAGCTAATCTTTTCATTAAATGTCGTCGTCAAGAGCACTTGATATTCCTGTATGTATAGCACATGTGCTCATACACCTACTTATCAAAATCTATCATATGAAAGGGGTAAAACTAGTAACTATTTTAAGTGTTCTTCGTATTTTACGCTTTTATTTTTTTATCTGTTGCTTAAAGATCAAAAGAATTATATTCAGCTATCTGTGGAAATGTAAACTTTTGATTAGTCCTAGGTTCAATCCTTGTTTAAAATTTGTCCTTGTTTAATAATTGTTCGTTTAATATTTGTCTGTTGGTAACAGACGAAGATACTATATATCTTTAAAAAAAGGGGGGAACTTCATCTATAAAAGATCACAGAAAAAGAAAATTTATAATATATATCGGTAGTGTTCTCACAAAATTATAAACACTTATGGAAGTTTAAACCTGGATCAAATGGAACCAGGTCCAGATCTGCCCAGCTATGGGACATTAACTATTTAAATACATCAAAACTCCATCATTTGTTCCAACCACAAAGGTATATAATATTTATACTGCAGTAACCTCGTGAGAACTCTTAAACGGTCTGATATCAAACTTATGGGAGATGAAGCACTTTACAAGTGCATTCACATTAGAGATTTGTCAAAGGATAAACTAAAGAGCAATGAAAATGATTTAAATCTGTTTAAATCAAATGATTTAAATCCATTTTTTTTTATGTTAATATCGAGTAATTGAAAAATGTTATTTAAAATAAAACAGTTCAGTAACGGGTCATTTTTTAATTTGATTCTTTTCTTGTTATTCAATTTGTTTTATAAAATTACTTCTTTTTTCTACTTCCCTAATATGTTTCAGAATTCAGACTTTACTTAATTTTAATTAATTACAGAGACTTTAATTAATTTTAATTATTTAGTCAAAAAAGCACAAATGTTTATTTGAAAAATAATATATATAAAATCAATTTGTCACCTAACTTAAAAAATGTTTCTTAATTATACTTATTTTATAAAACGGAAAAGTAATTATATAACGCGCTAAATTTTAATATTTAATGAATTAAAAAAAATTGGGTTGGTTTGTTTAAACAGCTAATCTTTGAAACTAACGCATAGATTTGAAAAGTGATTTCTGATTATGACAGACAGGTTCATGAGAAAGGCTATAGAATATCTCGCATTAAGCTACTACATCTTAATGCTAAATAGATAAATAAAATCGTTCGTGCACCGGTGGAACCGCGAGTAACAGCTAGTATACTTATAATATTTATAATGTATCAAACTGACTACAATACACCACAAATCAAGTAGAAGATATATATAAAAAATCTTATAATTATAAACTAAATATAACATCTTAAATACTTGTAAGTCGAGAAAATAAACAGTTTAAATTTAGTGGTAATTTGCTGGAAACTTCTCAACAAGTTCCAGGAACAAAGACTTCAGGAACCACAAATAATAGACAAGGACACGTCCATAGATTATTACTATATATATAAAATTATATTTATTTAGTATAATTTGTTTTAATATATATATTTATTAATATAATAGGCTTATTTTTCATTTAATTACTATAATGTTTTATTTTGTCTTGTCTGTGTTTAGCCTTCTGTAAAATTATAGGTTAGTATAAAAAAATAAAGCTAGTGATATATCATTAAAAAATCTTGCATAACCTTATATATAAGAGTATATGTTAGTTTAAAACAAAATAAGGCGTGATACACTCTTTTGAAAAAAACTTTTCCATTTCTCCCATGTCTGTACTTGCCCTTTTCATGTCTGGTAAATTAGTATAGGTTAAAAAAAATAAAGATACACTAAAAAAACTCTTCATCTTGTTTCATGTCTGAGCAATTAAAATTTTTAATAGGTTACTTTAAATTTTTAATAGGTTACTTTAAAAAAATAAAATAAAGCACGTGATACACTCTTTAACTAAAAACTTTTCATCGTGTTTCATGTCTGTGCTCCCCCTTATTTTCTACGAGAAATTATTATAAATCAGTTTAAAAATACAAAGCGAATGATAGACTATTTAAATGTCTTTTCATTGTGTCTGATGTCTGTACTCACCCTTTGTTGCATGGTGTAAATACGGCTTAGTAGGATATTATCACGAAGCTGCGGCTAAGTAGACAACTTCAACAAACTTCTACTACTACTATAGTTTAAAGTTATTTAATTTCTTGATTACTTCTTACAAACATTTTTATGCAATTCTAGTCTTTGGTAAAGTTTCGAGAAATTCAAAAGTTTCAATTTTAAAATCTTATTTGGTATTTTTCATGAGATATAATTTTATTTATATACAAATTACGAAAAAATAAACAATGACAAATTAATCAGCACAGGCTGGATTCGAATCTAACATACCTCTGAAATATCGTTACGTGACTATCAATTGAGCTACTGTGTTGTTAGTGTAATATCATATATCTTATTAAGATAGATTCGAGTCCTGTGTTGAAGAAAATATTGTATATTAATAAATATAAACCTTAATATGGATAAAGAAATTTTCTTAATCGATAAATGTATAAATCACAAAAAATGTCCTTAATTATAAAATGATTAACAAGAGTTGTATAGTATATTAATAATTATTCAAGCAAACCAATTCACAGCGCCTTGTTTCAACTAATTGCTTCCTGGATCACGCGAAAAATGCATCAGGACTGGCAGGGAAAAATGCATTCACCTCTAATTGATCACCTTCTTACAGCTTGTGTTATCTCGTTTGTAATTAGGCTTGAAAACCTTTAAAGCTTTCAGGAGAGCTTAAAGTTGTGAAAAAACCCTTCCAAGAGAGTTATATTCGTGAAAACATCTTCAAAGTTCTTGGTGCATTGACGGATCAATCAGATATATAGACAGATAGAGAGAGAAAGAGCGAAAAAATTACTTTAGTTTTTAATTACATTACAATTATATATAATTATTCGACTGTACTCTTGTAAATACTATCAGAATTTGAACGACTTATTTCAAAACTTAATTTACGCCGCAATCCCACCATGCTCCGAGTTCATGAATGAGTAAGTTATGTCATATGTATATATGATCATGGTTCTACAAAGTTTAAACACAAAAATTAAATAACAATACATACACAAAGTAAAATATTTTTCGAACAACACGCCAACTACATGCAAATTTATCTCTAAGATGTCTTTGTCTCCAAACTGTTTGTTTTCGTTCCGTTAAACAAATTGACACACGGGACCCTCCGGAAGTTAGCTGGAGATTACAGATTTTTTATAACATTTCTTACTAACAATGACTTAAAATGAATGATAATAGAAGTATTTTAAAATCCACATGAGTATTTCCTTGTTTGTAAACTTTCGTGACCTATGATTACTATTAAGTATAATTATCCGGCTGTACTCACCATGCTCAACTCATGAAGGAGCCCGATTTGGTTCGAAATTAGTCCGACAAATATCGATAGTAATAATGAGTACAGCCGGATAATTATATGAGTATTTCTTTGTTTGTAACATTGTGACTGCATGCAGTCATGAAAATTAACTCAGATGTTTCCATTCCTCCATTCCTCAGTCCATTGGGTTACGTTCCGGACAGTTTACTTTTGTGCTTTCTGTCGTCCACTACTAAGACATTTGTTCAGGAGTATTGTGATAGATGTCATCCATTGCTTTGCGAATTTAGATCTTGTACCATCACAATTGAGTTCAATTTATATTGAACTGAATTTCACAGTCTTATGTCGCCAAAACCTGGTGCATTGGTAGATAAATGAAAGTAGAGATTTATTAAGATTTAAAGTTTAAGATATATCATTGTCTTAATCTAAGTATTTGTTCCTCTTTCCAATAATAATTACCAAATTAAGTATTAAAGTCCCAATGTAAAACAAATCTATATTTTCTAGTTGTAAAGAAATTCATACCTGATTTAAAAAAAAACCGACAGAATGTAAAGAACAATATAACCTATTAACCTTAAATACCTGTTTAACGTATGGAATGAAGATGAAATGCAAATGGAAAGAAAAATAGCTTCAGGCCAGTCGTTATCAAAGTAGGGATCGCTCACGTAGTTGTCGTACGGGCAACGTTTATGATTCAGAGAAACGCCACGAGCGTTTGAGATAGGATCTGCGCAGATGACGAATGCTATGAGTAAAGATCAACTCTTTTCATATAACATATGGGGCAGTACCCACGTGCGTTTTTGCAAATAAAAGTTTTAAGATATGTATTTAATCTTCTATAATCCATGATAAGGTACTATCTATACTAATATTTTAAATCTGAAGAGTTTCTTTATTTGGTTGAACGTGCTTATTTTTGAAATTAATATGGATTTAGATTTTTTTCTGATTAAGAAAGGCCAGTTCATGAGGAAGCTTACAGACTATGTATCTTAATAGTAAATAAAATAATTCTTCCGCGGGTGGAACCGCGATTAATAGCTAGTCTTATATATTAATAACATAAACCAATTTATATCCCAGTGATTATGGGAGGATAGCTGCACATAAAAAATTGGTTATGGTCTCATTTTGAAGAGTTTTAGCAGCAGATGTGCAGAAAATTAAAAAAAACTAAGAAAGGAAAAAAAATAGTTTCATAATTTTGGCGGCAAATGTAAATGAGTGTTACTAAGCCAATTAGTAAAATGTAATGAATTCAAAACAAACCTGTCATAAACATGCCTTATTAAAGCAGAGTTACGCGGACGACCAACTATTATATAATTATCCGGCTGTACTCACGTCCGTACTATAATAATTTGCCCGACTAGTTTGAAGGGTCCAAGGGTCCTTATGCATGAGCTATTCTTGGCGCATTCTTGGTGTGAATTCAAAAGATTAAAGATATTATTACACGGTACAACTTCTAATTTTTGTTAGCACAATATGTTCAAGTTCAGTGTGTTGTTTTCAACTTATAAGTCTCTTAGAGACTTTTGTATTGTTTATAAACATTTTGTTCCTTTTATTTATTTAGTTTTATTTATATATAACTTTAAGTTACAGAGTCTTAACAGAGAGACTTATTTCGATATGTATGTTTTCAAAATAAGCCTCCTGACTTTTCTAATGGACGTTCACAAATCAACACTGATATCGATTCAAAGTGGAAAAGATATAAATTAATAATTAAAAATAGATAAATAAATAAATAAATAATAAATAAAATAAATAAATAAATGTATATTTATACCCCCAGTATTCATAATAATGGTAGTGCCACTAATCCATCATTGTCTATGCCAAACATGGCATTTTTGTACGATTGTATTGTCTTACGAATATTTTCTCGCATTTAATTTTTGCAAAATCATAATATGTTATATCTGTAAGTTGCAGATATTATATATATTTTAATTCTTTGTATGATTACTTTGAATTATGTCGTATCTAATGTGGTGCAGAATGACTTAAAATGTGAGACACGTTTTTTCTAAATTTTGGTTTATAATAAAAAGTAACAAATTAAATAATATAATATATTTTTATAAAATATTTAATATATGTTACTATTTGTTTGTACAAATTAAATCGATACAAAAATACAATTGTAAAACACAAAAGCTGTTCAATACAGTGGAGGACTGAAGGTGTCTCATCTCTGTTAGACGTAACTAGAACGTGGGAAATGTACATCAAATTTGTGTGAATATTTCTGACAACTATAGAAATACTTCCTTTTAATTTGTTTTGAATAAAAAGAAGAAACAAGTGAAGAGTTAACGCTTTTAATGATCAGAATATGTTACTTTTTCTAATCCAATTAGTATAATTAGCTAGTCTAAAAGAACGGTTTCACGAGGGCGTATACTTCAGAATTATATATTTTTTAATATAAAGTTGGAAAACGAGTATATGGTCACCTGGTGGTAGGTGATCACCACACCCAAGGTATCTGGTATTGTCATGGTATGCATAGGACAGTTGTGGGCCTTTGATGAGCTTTCTATAAGACCAAAAAATTCTTAAACAAAAAAAAATGTATTGTATATATATAAATTCGATTTATTTTACATACTCACGCCATCTAGTATACGAAAATGCAACTATTTTGAATTTAATTTTATTTATCATATTTTAATGATACTAATTTAGATAAATACTCTCTTTTTATACCTTATTCAAGATGTCACATCTTAAGTGTTTCGCAAAAATACATATATATATATATATATATATAATAACAAAAGTTTGCTTCTCACACTCACACATTTTTTTTGTTATCTGACTTGATTTTTTCTCTCCCATTCCATTTAACTGCAGAAAGGCGGTACGTTTTAGTTTTTTTTCGGTATATTCGAGGCATTACCATCTCGTACAATATCTATAAAACAATAATGATTTACTCCAGTTTTTTTTTGAGGTGTCATTATTTGATTCTTCGTCTAAAAACAAAAAGTAAAATTATTGTAATATTAAAACAAAAATATTTAAACCATAATAGTTTTAAGAGTTCATTGTGGGCCATTGTTTTTTTATTTTTAATCATACTAAAATGCAGCCGATAGTAAAAGAGATTAGGTACGAACCAAAATATAAATTTAAATTCTATATGGTAAATGCAAAAGTCCGAATATTTGGTTTATAACTCAAAAATCTACAATCCACTGCACAATAAAAAAAATACATTTTGACATAAATTGTTATTATATTTCCCTTACATTCTTTTCGTATAAAATTTTTTTGATTAATTGAACTGTATTAATTTTAATTTGTTAAATTAAATAAAAGCTTTTCTAAAATCCGGCAAGTTGATGACACATACATTTATTATATGTGTATATATTTTGAAACTTATAAAGAAATAATGTCTATGTCAAAGTCTAAATCTGCCGATTATTTAATAATTGTCCCAATTGAAAATCAAACCTGTTGCGACTAAGTGGCTGTCATATATTTTATTATTGCTCATAATTGTTGAAAATAGTGCAAGCTCAAAAACCTTTTTTATTGACTCTATAATAAATGGAAAAATAATAAAGTACATATTTTATTATACGGTCCTTTGTTCACAGGTGAAAGCCACAACACCAAAAATGGACCGGAATGGTTACTTTTTTTATGTAGCCTCAACCGCGAAGAAGAAAAAGATCAGTCTGATGCAGCCGAAGCCGCCAAGGATGGCTTTTGAGGAAAAACGGCGGCCAGGGGTGGCTGAAAGAGTATATGGCAGTGTGCCTTCGACGGCCAGCGAGAACGCACGTGGGGTCATGTCGCAACGCGGCCCGAGTGAGGCGCCACGCGCGCGTTTGTACACGCAACTTGAGAGTTACCAGCCAAAATATCATACCATTCGTGATAACAGTGATAGAAAGGTGGAGAGTGAGTGCAAAAAACGAAGGACTGAGAGAAGAACACATCAACAGACATTAAGGTGAGTATCACTTGTTGAATGTTCGGCAAATTGTTGATTTTTTTGATAGATTTTTTAACAATGTTTTGTTTTAGGTTTAATATGTACCGATAAATATTAATTATGTGTAAAAATCATAGTTTAAATTTGGTTTAATTGCAAATTAAGATTTGTTTATCTGTTGCTCGCAAAATATTATTAATATTTTAAAATCGTAAAGCAATGACAAAAATTATTATATACTAAACGATAAAAATCTAGAAAAGTGAGTTATAATAAATAAATTTTATTAACAATCTGATAAATTATTTTTATTTTTATCTTTAATATAAATAATATTTTTAACTTTTTTTTATCAATAATATTAGATTTAATAATATAGATAGATCTAATATTAGATTTAATATTATAATATTATAGATCTCGAATTCGAAGTTTTTTTTAAATTCTAAACTACATAAGTACGAGAAATCTTGATGTCAAGATCAAATGAATATATATATACATATTGTTTCAATGTTGGTCTGTATAGAAGAGTTAATAATCTAAAATCATATAACATATATAATATTGTTAGTGAATATGAAAGTTACATTGATTTTAGAATGTTATGAATTAAATAGTTTATCATAGTAATGCGATCTGATGAGTAAATGAATATTGATGGAGTTTACAGAATTAATTTACATCAAACGACTACGGTACGAGTACGACACGATTTTTGTTATTGAACGGATTTGCAATAGATTTTTAAATCTCGACATATTTATTGCTCCCACAGTCGTCTTTAATACTGGTTTATGGAACTTAGTATTGATTTATTATTAAAGAGATATTTATGTTTTTTAATCTTACTGGACCACCATCATCGAAATATATAAAACCATAAATCTCTTAGTTTTTTGTATGTCACACTTTGTAATAAATGTTTGGATAAAATTATTATTAAGTATAAATAATCGTTGTCACAACGTTTCGTAATCGTCAGATATAAGTTTTAAAATGCATCTGAATAAACATATTTTGGTGATATAAAGCTTTCTGTTGTTGGCAATTGAAATTTATATTAAACTGTAAACTGAATATAATTTCATGTACATTATTTTTATTATATCAAAAATATATTCATATAAATTAGCTTATTTATTCAATAAAACGAAAAAGAAATTAAAAATAATATATATCTATAAAACCGATTTCGTCAATCCGTTTATTTATTTGAAAAAAAAAGAGAGAGAAAATATTCCCTCTCTTTCTAAATAAACCTCTCTTCAAACCTTTATTTTCATTTCATTTCTGCTCGCCATTTATTATTGGTTTGTGATATTTTACTTTTATATAATATATGTTCAAAGTTTATTTATCTGACCGTATTTGTAAAGGATTGGTTAATTCAGACTCTACAATGTAGAGTATTGTAGCATGTATTGGTAGAGCTTATTTATTAGCAATTTATGATCAACTTCTGCCATCTATCTACGGCTTACTGCTGGAGTAACAGCACCCAGTATTGAGGCTGTATACTCTAACATACGATATAGAGACAGGTTGTATTAGTTATATTAGTTTATCTGAACATGTTATTATATATTATATTGCTCTATATTTATGGTTCATATGATTATTAATAGAGTATAAAGTGTTATTAAAGTTTTTTTATGGTTCCTTAGTTTTTATTATTTTTTCGTTATCTATTTGTTTAATGTATTGCCAGATAAATGAAGAGAAATTAATAATATCAATTAAAATTATTAAAAAAAATATTTTATTTTTTATCGTTAATAATAAAAAGGATTCAAATAATTTTATATGTAGTTCAAGATTTTTGTGTTCATAGACTACAAACACATGCACAATATACACACACATACACATGCACAATATACACACACATACACATGCACAATATACATACACATACACATGCACAATAAAATAGTTTATATAAAAGAAATCTGGTCATAATCAATAATATAGTTTCGTATACACAAAGAATACTGACCCCTAAAGTATGTTCTAGTATATATTGAATTATTAATCACCTTCATACCCTTTTTGGTAAAGAGGATTATAATTGAACCTAATCTTTTATCAAAGACCACTTGCAATTTGATACATCTAGATTAAGGATTGCGGTCAATTATGTACACGCTAAAACAGTTTTTATGTCATGGCTGTTAAATACTAAAGTGCTTTAATTTAATTGTAATGATTGATGTCTGTAAGTGTTTCATAGGATTAGGATTTTAAGCTTGAGTGGTTAATATTGATTAATTTTTTTTTTTTCTATATTTTTTTAACTAAACTAAATATTTGTATATGTGGAAGAATATGTATTTATATAAAACTATTATGTGTATGTAAAATTATATAATATATAAAATTTTTAGTGTATTCAGATCATATTATATTTTTTATTTATGTCTTTACGTTTCGAAATTAAAAATATATACGACCCTAAATTTTCACCATTTTACCAGCAGCTATTTTGTAGCGATACAAGTTTTAATATTTTTTTACTCTTTCATGCTGGGTTTGCCAGGTTAGCTAGTAAATACATATATATGATTTTAGTTTTATTACATGCAAGTTGATTTTATACTTTTCTGTACGCGACAATACCAATTATATTGATAAAAAAATACTGCAAAATTTTCAGTAACACGTGTTACACTAAATATCGTCTATATTTGTTTTTATTATTTTTGGAGTATTTTTTTCGCTACATAGAGATCAGTAACATTCAACTTTTCAAACAAATATTTTAATGAAACAAAACGGTAAGATAATAATTAAATTTGTTAATATTTTGCTTTATTTTTTAAAATAATCTTAGTATATACAAGGTTTCAGTTTTTTTGTATGCAAACTTTTGTGATCCATGATTACTATTATATATAATTATCCGGCTGTATTCACTTTAATACTATCAGAATTTACCCGACTAGTTTCGAACTCATTCGGGGTCCTTATTCATTCGCGGCGTGAACTGTAGTCTGCTAAATTACGATAACAATAACAGAATCATAATTTATTCAGAAATGTTGAAAAGCATGAATTCAAAAAAATATTACTATTTCACGCCGCGATACCACCAGGCTTATAGTTCATTAATAAGTACCCCGAACGGGTTCCAAACTAGTCGGGCAAAGTCCAACAGTAATACGTGAGTACAGCCGGATAATTATATTTAATATATTAAAGTTGTTTGACAATAGCTCAACATAGTAGGCTGTGTAAAGGCTCTCTTAATTAGCATTTTGTAAGGTTGACATACTACTGTACCCTACTCTATGCACTCTTGAGGCTTGCAGTCACGAACCATATCGCTTTCAGTTGTAAATTAATGAATTCCTTGCCTTTTTGTTTTTAGGTGGAGTTCGTTACACTGTTTGATGAATGTTATACTAATTTTGTTATTCGACTGCGCTTGCTTCTGTGTTTCTTGTATTGCCTTAGTAATTAGAACAGAGGATACTATTCTTTCTATAGTCGTGAAGTATTAGTATAAATATTATAAATAATTTTCCGGCTGTACTTATGTAAGTATTGTCGGAGTTTTTCGACTAGTTTTAGAACGTGAAATCAATTCACACGTGAAAATGGGCTCCGACTATGTTCAAAACTAGTCGACTAGATGAGTACAGCCGGATAATTGTATATAATAGTAACAATGGATCACGAAATATTAAATATTAGTATAATACGAAGTTTCGTTTTTTCGTTACACACAGGCATTTCAGTCCATTATTGTACTGTGTGAATAAAGCAATGAATACATAATAAATGAGAAATTAATCTGAAAAAGTAAAGAAATTTACGAACGCTCTTTTCTAAATTTCAGTACTCTCAAACTTCCTACACTGTTAAGTACAATATAGATTATTTTGACAAACTAAGCCCCTGTCTTTGTCTTATAATATTTAATGTTATATTAAATATAAATTAATTTTAAATAATGCAAAGATCTACCTTAATAGATTAAAAACATTTGAGAAAGTATACTCTTTGTAAGGGAGGTTCCCTACTGTAGCCCGTATTATCTACTTTGGAGCGAATTTGGAGTTTTTTGCGTTATATGAGGGTGCCCTTTGTGATGTCCCTAATCACTTTCTTTGCTAAAACTCCGAACAGTTAAAAGTTTTAACTTAAGTTAATTGTCTATTTTTTGTTACGTCATTAAATTGCAATAGATTTGAGCTGTCAAATTACAAAAATCTATTTTAATTTGACAGCTGGAGTCGTTTAAGATGATTTTATTAATTATGTTTTAATATTTGGTTAATCAATTAAATATGATTGATTAATTTCATATTGTTGATAAACGTCGGTCGGTCCTGAGGGATAAATGTTTCGACTATTCAAATATCGTATTCATAAATATTATATTAAATATAATTTAGGTAATACATAAATATAAATATTAACATGAATATTATCTATAATTATCCGGTTGTACTCACGTTATGACTATCGACATTTGTACTAGTTTCACGCCGCGATTCTGCCATGCCTGCTCATGAATAAGAACCCCGAATGGGTTCGAAATGAGCGGGGTAAATTGTAATAGCAATAACGTGAGCCGGATAATTATATATAATAATATTATTATCTATCACGATTTTAAAAAACACGTTCATGCCACGATTTTGCTAATAAGGTCCCCGGATGGGTTTGAATCTAGTCGGGCAAATTACAAAAAAATAACATGAGTACAGCCGTATAACATGTTATAATTATATATAATATTACACGTTATGCAAATATTGATCAAAAGTACATAATTATTCTTGAATCGTATCTCATTTACGATCATAAATCTTCTGTAATATGTGGCTTGATAGGTCTTTACTGTGATTTTTTAAATTACAAGTCACTGTCAAATTTCATACTGTAATAAAGTGAAGTGGAATTTATAAGGTCTTTTATTAAATTGATGCTTACGAAGTCTTAAACATGCCATATAAGAGTTTCTTGAGCTATTTGCCGCTCCCCGTAAGTAGGTATTAATTATATTTATACGTTTATAAATATGATACTTATTATATTTATGTCTTTTAATTTTTATTAAAATTGTTATTTTCTTTTCTTGTTTCTTCTTTGGAATATCTTAGGTTTGTTGAATAAGTTTCAATTAAAATTATTATTTTTTATTCCAAGGTTTAATAATGATAACTTTATTACACATTTTTCATGTATTAATGCATTTTTTTATTGTGTTTTACGAAAACTTATTAAAAATTTTTCATTTTAAAAAGTTTTTTTTTGCTTTTAACTTTTATGATCCATGATTACTATTATATATAAATATTCGGCTACACTCAAGTTATTACTATCGAAATTTTGGCAAAATAATTTCTCGTATCATAGCGGAATCGCGGCGTGAATTATTTGATACAATCCTACGGTTTTAACGTGAGTACAGCCAGATTATTTATAATAAAAGATTTCTTATAACTAATAAACGAAGAGAATAAATCCATTGTTTGAGATGAGGGTCTAAGATTACTCATCTGACTATCTATAACATAATTAAAAAGTTTAATTGAATGGAGATGAGATTAGCGAAATGGCGGCAGATTTAATTACCAAAACGTTATCTCATTGATGACTTGTGTCTAGCTTCAGTGGATGAGTTTGGACTTGTAATGTAAGAATATCGTAATGTATATATTGATATATTGATAGTAGATTGATTTTAATTAACCTAAATTTGACAACTCATTTATTTTTTTATTTCTTTGTTTTTTCGTTCGCTTGTTAGTTCTTTAATTCATTCATTGACAGATTTCTTTATTTATTAGTTTAATTTAGTTTTCAAAATATTTATTTAATTAATTTATTAAATATAAATCATTTATTTATGAAAAAGAAATTCATTATTATAATTTAATTATTTTTTTCGTCGTTCTTTCGTTCGTCCCTTCATTCATTCATTTTTTCATTCTTTCATTCATTCATTCATTCGTTCATTAATTAATTCATTCGCTCATTAAATTTTGCATTCTTTCATTCATAATTTCATGTATCACTAATCTATTAACAAATCTTAAAACAAATACTTTGTACATTTAATAGCTTATTTATTAGAAGATATAACTTCCAGCAACTTATAACTATGAAAAAAACAACATTGTGCTAGGAGAATCATACGAGGTATACTGTCACAACAAAAAAATGGAAAGAAAATAAAAATATCTATATAATGATTTGATTTATGTATGTTTACACATATTTATATATGTATATAGAATTTTATTAAAACATTTTATATAATTTTATTTGATAAAACCTTTAGGAAAATCTTTGTAAACAGTAAGCAATTTTCTATTATTTGTCGACCTCAAAGTTAGGAGAATATTTTGGTACAGTCCAAAAGTTTGATACGACGCCAACTTGTGTAACATGGAATCAGTTTTGAGTGCTTCAAAACTATATACACACGTACAGTCATAAAATTAGTTGATATATTTTATTATATTTAAATTATGTTATTGTTTCGTTGTATATAGTTTTTATTTAGTATTTGTACTATTTTCTGTATGTCTGTTTTACCATCGTACGAGATGTGAATTTTTTAGATTTTTTTTTATCTTATGAATGTTATTATTATTAAATATGTAGGAAAAACTTGACATATTAATAAAATCTTTCCAATGAAAAAATATTTTCTTGGACCCTAAGTTATATTGGTTGCAACTGAACGAATGGAGAAGATTATTTCAAAATATTATTTGTATTTACTTATCTATATTAATATCATAAAACTTAGGAGTTTGTTTGTTTTTTAGTAGAATTAATTGAATTGAATTTTCGAAACAACCGATTGTATTTAAAAAATTATTCCCTATTTTGTTAGACAGGTTCATGAGGCAGGATATAGTCTATCTATATATACACTATTCCTATTAGTTAGTAGTCTTATTAAATTTAATAATTCGTCTGCAAGTGGAACCGTGAGCAAATACTAGTATTATTATAACCAATTAGATTAAAAGTTCAAAATATGTTGATAAAACTATTTTAATGTAAATATCATATCCATTTCACTAAACTTACTAAACAAAGTTTGTATAATGAAATTAATTTTCTCTCAGCTTTCATATTATGTTATGATTTGTTAAACTTTTGAGGTAAAGAACGCTCCTAGCCGCGTTCTGTATTGTAATTAAAACTGTATGTTTGTCTACTCGTATACTATGCTGTGTATATTATTAAGTGGAAATAGAGTTCTTTTAAATATAACATAGTTTATTGTAGATATTTGTGCAATTTTTCATATAGTATATATGTATGTTACTTTAAAAGCCTGTATATTGAATATTTTAAGGTTTTATAAAAATCTTAGACATTAACTGGTAAATGCAGGGGTTTTTAAAAATAGGACAACTTTTCTAGACTCTTACATTTAGAGTATTCCAGTGTAAGAAAAGGGTGTCATAACGGGTAAATATGCCACGGGCCCCCAGGCCCGTGGCATATTTACCCGTTCATCATATCATCATCATATTTCAAATCGAATGCCCCTTTTGACTGGGGTCAAAAGGGGCATTCGATTTGAAAAGACGGAAAACTTAGATCAAGTAGGGGCCCAAAACTAGTGAATTTTTCACGAGCCTCAAATTGTATTCTTACGCCACTTATAGTACATACTAGGTTTGACGACATGCAAGTGACGATTGGTAAATGTTGGTTTTCGTTAGGATAGTAATAAAAGTTATTGTCTGTCTTTTTTAATATGACTTCGTCCATAATTTTCTACTATCAATATTTAACTTTTAAAAATTAAAATTTTAAGAACATATCGACTGGTTGCATAAACTTGAATTGTGATAACAGGACTGTTGAGACTTTTACTTCTGTAGTTTTTAGTGTAACATATACGTGACGGCGCCAGCGATGGCAGAACTTCAAGACTGTCATTATTAAAAATGGTAATGGGTTCATGTTGCCAGTATGCTTAAATTAACACTATTACACTCATAACTTTATAGTTTCAGAACACACACTCTTATAACACACCAATTGCACTTGACCCCAACTCCAAAAGAAGTGGCTTATCCATGAGTATAAGCCAGGTCCGTGACTCCAGAAGAAATGACCATTAGCCTACCCATACTTTCCAAAGCAACTTTGTTCAAGTGCCGCCATTACTAATAAAGTATTAATGACGTCACTTGGTCCTACTGAGCAATCAATTGATGAACTTTAATTAAAACAATATTATCCAAAACATGACTCAGCACAAAACATAACATTAAAAAATAAATAAATACAATCACATCAGAGCTTAACAGTGACAGCTCATATTGTCATGTCAATCATTGAACTATAGAGATGAATTGAACTAATTAGTGTATCTGATCGACTCCACATCCAATTAACAGGTATTGTTATAGGTTTAAGGTTATTCACAATGTTACCAAATTAAAATAATCTCTCGTTCTGTGGCCTTAATTATTTGTTGAAATTTTTGAAATAAGATGATAATTCTTTTTAGCTTTATTAAGATTTATTCCAGCTGTATTCACGTAAATATTAGTATGGATCGGACTGGTATCGAAGTCATTCGGTTCTTATTCATGAGCTCGGAATATGCTGGAATCGCAGCGTGAATTACAGCAGCTCATGACGACTCAGTAAGTCTGGACGCGTTGCGAAAGTGGTGCAGTAGGGGGGGGGATGTAGTTTCGCCCAGATCTTGTGTAGGACTTTTTCACTCCCCTTCTTATGGTAACGGATAAACACTGAATTTTCGCTGTCATTTTTTAACATTTAAAAACAGTTTTTGAGCTTAATAGTTTTAAGTACCGGTTTCCAAGTGTTAGTATTGGGCTAAACTATCGGTATAATGACCTTGAATAGGTTCGAAAGTAGTCGGGCAAACTACGAGAGTATTAACGTAAAGATGGATAATTATATAGAGATTAATTACTAAAAACGTCATGAAAACAAGAAAATCCTTCCTGTAAATAAATCAATTCTAAGACAGCTTCAGCTAAAAGTATAACAAATTGTAATAAAACCACTATCAAAAGTAGTCCTAAGACTAATAATCATTTAACAGCTGATTAAAAGAAGATTTATATAAAATTAATCGACAATCCATTATAGTCATTATAAATATAGCACTATGGACTATTTTCAATTATATAATATATTCAAATCATGTTCGAGATTACTTCAGCAAGTTTTATTGGAAACGACAAAGTTACGGAACCCACTTCAATTCTGACATTCAAATGTTAGTTTTCATTTTAAACTCGACTCCTGAAATGGAAGTTTTATAGAAGTAACATTAATAATATTTAAAAAATCAGGTATTATATACATTTGAATAGTCATTTAATTGTCGAAATGGACAATGGTTTATCAAAATCTGTTTAATTTTTTTATACATAGTTTAGAATACATTTGTTTCAATGTAATATGAATATTATTATTCATTTGATCATGCTATAAGTTTTTGTATAAGAAATTTAAGGTTATCTATAATAATATTATAGAGGAAAGGTTTGTATTTTTGTGTGTTTATACCGAAATACAAAAATTACTGAACCGATTTTAAAAATCCTTTCACAATTAGAATGTTAAATATCTCTGTGTAACATATGCTATATTTATATATTTATCTAAATATAGTAAATAAAATAGTTTTCAACAGGTGGAACCGCGAATAAAAGCTAGTAATATATAAAACGCATGCTATAAAGAATTCCAAAAATCATTAATCTCGTGACGTTATGATATTGTGATTACATTCTTGTGTTCATTGATATTGTTATTTTAATTAATTAAAATATTTTGAGAGAGATATTATAATAACTATATAATACATACACACACAGATACAAACACATACACACACACACACACACATACAGAGTAAATTTTTGTAAAGTATCACAGGATGGATTTTTATTCAAAACTTTAATATAATTATATGCCTTTTTTGTAAATATTGTATAATCATTTACGTTTTCAGTAACTGAATTTATTGCCTTGGACAGGACTCGAATCTATGATCCCTGGTAACAGCTTTGTCACTCTACAATTTGAGCTATCACACCGCCCAATGAATATAGCTATATATAGAAAATTATTTCAGATATGGTGAATTGTTCACTTTATTTATTTCAACATAAAAACGTAAGCAAGTATTTGGCAAAGATCACAGAAAATTGAAAATTATTTTTTTACTTATATATCATAAATATAACCTAAAAATAGTTTTAATAACATATAGTTACACGGACGTCAGGCACTCAAAGGTACTCTTTATAATGAAAACTCTGTGGTAAATTAAAAAATATTTTCAAATAGCACCGCCGCTAACATTGTTGTAGGTTTGAGATCCAGAATGTAATTTTATATACTTTGATGTGCTTTAATTAATATTTTGGTTTTAAGCTCGTTATATTAATATTTTGTTTACTGCCTGTTATAGCTATTATATTATTATTTTATTATTATTATAGCTTCAGGTTTTGTAAAGTTTTTTGGCTCTTAATATATTTTTTACTGCTCGTATTATAGTTTTGGATATTTGTTTATAAATTATTATTAGAATGTTATATTGCCTAGACTAGCTACTGATTTGGTGGAGTTTCACCCTGAAATATTATTTTAAATAATTTTTAATAAATATAAGTTGTCGAAAGTAAAATAATCATATCTAGTTCAGGTTTTAATCTAAAAAAAAAACAATTATGAATAATAATAAAAAAAATATATTTTTTATTTTTGTGTTTAAACTTTCGTGATCCATGATAACTATTATTTATAATAATTATCCGGCTGCACTCAATACTATGTATATGTTATTTACTTATACAACCTAATCAAGGTTGAATCGCGCCACGAACAGTTCACGCCGCGAACTAATGTAACTCATTATCTTTACATCGAAATTGCTAACTAGGTTAGAAAATAATGAGTAAAGTCGGATAATTATATATATAAGTGATCACAGAATGGATCATGGATCACGAAAGTTTAAATACAAATATATCATTGACACATTATAGACTTAGCTTCATACAAAACAAATTGTTTCAGTACACACTCTTACGAAACTAGTTTTCAGAAGATTGTCACAGAAATCGAATACAAGAACTTAGAGCGTTTTCTTTTAAATTGTTCCCATTTAACTTGGTAACAACAAGAAATTTTGCAATTAAATGCATCGCGTGGCTCCGAACTTCTGATAATTCTACTTTAGCGGAGAAACTTAAGTAATAGTGTCTTAGAAAATAAAAATACTAGGATCTACGCACGGACAGACTGGATGTGGCTTCATTTATAATAACTTAACTGAATATTGTTGGAGTGCTTATATCACTTTTTAATTAAATTTTCGTAGTTAATTTTGATAAATCTGTTTAATTTTAGTTTAAACGAATTTGTTTATTATCATTATGGAATCAATATTGATAGTATTTACTATATTTCAATTATTAACAATCGTAAATATATTTTGTGAAATTCCAAAAAAGTATATATCTATAATCTGACATTGTACAAGTATTTTTTTTTCTGTTGCATAAACCATTTATTCATGTTACTTGTGTTAGTTTACTCAAAAGTAATATTTTTTCTTTTTTGTTGTAACAGTATTTATCTGTAAAGTTTTAAATTCATCGAGGCAGGTAGCGATAAGATATCTTAATTACAAAACCTAGTGACACTGTAAATAAATTGTTCATTAGAAATTTAGAGAAAATCTGAATAACATTAAATTTTAAAATTATACTATACTCATAAATATTTATCCCCTATACACATTTTTTCACATTCACACTAACGTTTTTCTTCAAAAGTGTGAAAGTGATAAAATATATTATATTTTTATTAGTATTGGAGAAGCTTTGGTACTTCCATCCATCTTTAAGTCCTCGATAAGCAATTTATTTGGCCTTTGCCTTAAGTTTTTCGTTTTGTGGCTACTGGCTAGACCAGCCTCATAATGGAATATTAAATTGACGGAGAACTGATTCCCCGAGGTTACTTACCGAATCTTATTTTACTTTAAATGCCATTTCATTGTAATCGAAGCTAAATATTTAAATATACTTAGTACTTTTAAATTGGTTTGTTAAAATAATATTACTTATGTGATAGAAACTTTGGAGGCTGCGTGGATTTTTTGTTAGATTTTTACAGTGTATTTTTTTTTTGTTTTTTGGGTTTCGAAATATTGTTTTTAACGTATTAAAGCTATTTTATACATTAATAGCATAAGTTCATTTTTATCCCAGACATTATGGGATGGCAGCTGCACATAAAAAATTGGTTATGGTCTCATTTTGAACAGCTTCAGCTGTAGATGTGCAAAAATATACGACAAAAAAGGAAGAAATAAAAAGGTTTCATCATTTTGGCTCAAATGTAGTTAAATGACTTGTTCTAAAATGAAATGAAATAAAAAAAAACGTGTCATAGGTTTAATAAAACCTAAAATATCTGTCGAATAAATGCGAAGTTTCACGAGTGACCTGCTAATAATAGGTCTTATGCCCTATCTTCAATTTAGTTTATTAGAGAGAGAGAGAGAGAGGGATTATAAGAGTTATTTTGAGGTCAAATATATCTCTGTGTTATATAAAAAATATTAAAAGTCCCAAGAGACGCATATTCGACCTTTTTTGTGATTTATTGACAAGTTCCTCTGTAGTTCGCAAGTTTTATTATGCGGCCCGGCGAGAGGACTTCCGGCTCTTTTACACTTAACTTTATGAACCGAAAAAACGTTGATTTTTCGGCTTGATTAAGCTAGCTTTGATTTTACCACCCAATTGATGACAAACAATAGATTCGAGACTTGAACCTGATGTATATAACTTTCGCTTTGTCAATTTAACTACTGTGCTATCTATGTCAATGTATCTTACATTCTATATATTATTATCCTTATTCGGGATGAAAGTGATTATATGATTATATTCAATAGAAACTATCTTCTATCTATAATTTGTGTAACTGTAATTGTTGGTATTAACATGTGAGGTATTTATAATTAGGATATTCTAGTTTTACTGTATTTTTTTATTTTTATCAATAGTTATTATTTTTATATCAATTTACATAAAGTAATATAATTCTATACACCTAAACCTTCTTCAGTCACACTCTGTTGTGTACAGTTATAGTCCTGTTATATTTTAGAATTGATCGCGTTCATACAGACAGACGCGGTTGAAGAACTTCATCCTAAAATATTTACGGATTAAAAATCCTGTTTATACATAAATTTAAACAAAAACAAAATAATTTAAATATTTGAGCTTTCGTTTGAGAAAACCATTTCTAAATAAATATTATTCTTAACTATAATAAAAAGCAAATATATAACCCATCCAAATTGAAATGTTTCTAAGAAGATTACAACCTGAGATATACTACGAATAGTACGTAAATAGTGCAATATATGTTATTCTCAAATACTGGGGTGATTATTAATTCCAGCAACATCGGGAACTAATCAGCAAAAAGCGCGCTAATTTACAAGCCATGCGATCAAAGCCACATTAGGGCTAGTGTACACTGAAGAATAATATTATCTATTTTAAATGTTACCTATACTGCAATTACTATACGGTACATTGGTACATGGAACAACGGTACAAGGTAAATTGGTATAAGGTATATCGTAACAAAGTACATAAGTATAAGATATATTGATAAGAGGTACATTGATACATGGTACAGTGGGACAAGGTAAACTGGTATACGGTACAATGAACTAAGGTACATTGGTGCAAGGTACACTGGTACGACGTACAGTGGTACAAGATGCATTATACAAGGTGCACTGGAACATGGTATAATATACTAAAGTAGATTGGTACGAGGTACAAGGTGCAATGGAACACGGTACAGTGGTACAAGGTACCAATGTACCTTATATCGATGCATCTTGTACTACTATACCTCGTACAAATGAACATTGTAATTTAATGTATCTATATCTTAGTGACCAAGCAACCATAATGTGCATAATACATATAGAAATATACTTTATTATTAAAACATATAGTATTTCATATTTCTTTATATGTATTTTCATCTCGCAATAATATAAATATTTAAAGTTATTGTACACAAAACCTTAATAACCATTCACTAACATACATATTCTATCTTCAGTGTACACTTAGCTGTATTATTTGTAACTAAACAAATAACATGGTTATAGAAAACTCAACTTTAAAGTAAAGGTAATAAGAGCTTTTATAAATCACTTAATCATAATTATTTAAACAATATTGAAACTTATACAATTGTAATAAGAACTAATATGTTGATACAAATCACAGATCAACCTGTTTTTGCGCCGACAGATGTTCGCGAGTTAACGCCAATAAATCTACAAATTTGTTCGGCGGCTTCATGGCATTTTTTGTTCAATGCCATATTTTAGTGCGCACGTTTCTTTTATGACATAATTTGATTAATACGTCTGATTTCATAAACAAGTTATTTATATCTTGAGAAATTTGAAAAATAATGTTATAACAATAATGATTTTGTTGTATTTATATATTGCAAAATATTAAAAAAATAATAATAAATAAAATTTAAATAAAATAATTAGCACAAAAATAACAAAATAGGTAAATAAAATAAAATAATTAAATTATAAAAAGAAATAAGTGAATTAAATAAAGAAATTAATTAATAAAAAAATAAAAAATATATATTTTGGTAAAAAAAAAAAATTAAAAAAATATAATAATTAATTAATTAATAAAAAAAATAAAAATATGTATTCAAGAATGTAAAAAAAATATAGATATTTTAGTGCCTTAATTGAGGTATTTTATCTTGGCTTTCTATTTTACTTGTATCAGAATCTTGTGAGGTAAATATCTAGTAGAGACTCAAAGCAGTCAGTTGCATTTACAAAACCAGTAACCAGACATAACTTACTACAACGCGGTATGCAATTCTTATATATACTAACATTTATATATAATAAAGTTTGTTTGTTTAAACGTGTTAATCTTTGCAACTACGGGAAAACATAGGTTCAAGATAAAATTTGTGAAACTGCGGGCATAGCGAGTATATAATAACTATATTTTTTTATTCATTCAATATTTTAAACATATAAAATATAGGAATATGACAATAAATGCTACGAAAACCTCACGGAGTTTATCTGGCAAAATTCTATAAGTTGAATATAAACTAAAATGTTCCATTAATTACATGAGAACGTAGAAAAAAATAATAAATAATAATAAATAGAAAGAAAAATTATATATATTAATTTTTTTTTATACCATAGTATAGATAACTAAATATAGTACTACTGAAACGCGAAACATCAACATATTTTTTATTCTATATTATTAAAGTTTATTCAACAGATATTTTAGGTATTAAAATGATGACAGGTTTTGTATTGATTTCATTTCATTGTAAAGCAAGTCACTCATGTACACATGGCGTCAAATTTTTTTATATTTTTTTATTTCTGTTATTTTATGGACTTTGGCTGAGTCTCTTTTAAAAGAGACCATATTCGATTTTAAACATATAATCACTGGGATAAAAATCGGCTTACGATATTAGTACTATTGCAAATTAAACTTTCACAATACAAACTTCAACCTTAAGGTTTAATTGCAATGTATGGGTTACATTATTATAAGCTTAACTCATTTAAAGAAAGGGTCAAGTTAAATCTCCCCTTCCATATATTCTATACGTAATTTGTCTGAGAACAATGAATGATTTTTCGCTTCAAATGGAGGTACCGTCGGTGAGGCTTCTGCGATATCTCATGGTAGAAGCAATAAGCGATTATTATCAGGTCGCGAGAAAATATAGGCGAAAAAATTATAACATACATACAGATCAACAGATACACAAATTCCCTTATCAGGAAGTTATTGTATATTTGTGTGTATATGTAATCGTTTTTTTGACTATTTTTTCTCTATTTTTTCCTGCAATGGACCTGCAATGGACCTGCAATGGACTTCGTTACCAGTACCAATTTATGTATATTCATGTAACTCAAGCTAAAAAAAATCTATAATATTATAATAATATAACATTTTTTTTAACCAGGAAGCTAATATTATAGGATATCACCCTAATGGGTGATCTAGTGGTAATCTACTATTTTATTTAAGACACACCACACAGTTAAAAACACAAAAAACACATAACACAAAAAATATGTATAAAAAAATTAACAAAACCGTTTAAAATATAACAATAATAACAGGACATCAAATTCTTTTATTTATTTATTTATTTATTTACTTTATTGAGTAATCCAACAGTGTATATAAAGTTAAAAATACAAATATAATAAAAATGTACATAAAATAGGACCAAAATAGGACTACACTATTTAACAATATTTAATATATGAACAAAACAAAAAAAAACAGTGTTTATTAGATATTGGCAAAATATAAGATATTTTCATTTATATATTTTGATTTATAGCAAATATGAAAATGTTGTTATTTTTTTAACAATGTGCTTATTTAAAAAAAAATTGGCTATTATGATGTAAGATTTACAAATTCATTGAGATACCGTTAGTAGAAAAGTGACACAAATATATAAAATGCTTCCTGAGGGTCCGTCTGCAAAATACCCAGGATTCCTCGGACACTAAAAATCAACTATCAGAAAAATATTTTAATATTATATACATTTTCATAAAGTTTATATTATATCTATATCTCTTTTTTAAAAATTCTAATTTAAAATTTATTTATTTATTTACACAAGTTTTTATATGGATTACATTTTTATTCAACATTTAAAAAGTTTTATAATAATCATATTCAAAAAATTCTAAAACCTTGTGAATATTTTGTAAAACTAAATAATATAAGATTAAGATTCTAAGTATTTTAAGATAAAAATTAAGATAAAGTATTCCAAGATATTTGAATTTTTACACTCTTGCCATAATAGTAAAAACTTTTATAGCAGATATAAAATAGAAAATACTAAAATACATTGTGCAAGTCAGTCACGCTGGTACCTCTTTACTAAAACCACACTCTAAATGAGAGTGATACTATCGCTTCAACTAAACATCCATTGAGCTGATAGAGATCTGCCATTGAGAGTCACATGTCATTAGTCTTCTTGGCATCAATATTTGAATCAGATAAATCAAAGGTAACAACATTCACACACACACATACAAAATTAATGATATAATTACAATTTGATATTACAAAAAGATGAGTATTTCCTATTCTATATACTCTCAAACCGTACAAAATACAAAACAATTCTAGATGTTTTAAACAAAGCTTTAATAAATATCTAACAGGATCTGAGCATGAATATTACACGTGAACGTACTGAGACGCTCTGGTATGCTGTGTGGCCCTATTTTACTTATATTATGGCTCTATTTTACTTGTATTGTGGCTCTATTTCACTTGTATTGTGGCTCGTTAAATTCTTGAATAACTTTGTGAAAATAAATGCAACATTCTTACAAAGCTCGTTTCATTACGAGATAATTAGGTATTGAACGATTTTGGTTATACAATGTTCGTTAGATCGCTGAGACGATTCATTTTCTTTACTTCGCATTTAACGTGAGTTCATAAACCGGTAGTAAACCTCTAGAAGTAAATGAACTAAGATGAGCTTTAGATGAACTCACATAATTGTTTCACTTTACGATCTCTGAATGTCTTGCAGCGTCCCTCTTCTCGGTTATACTTAAATTTATTGAAGACATTTTAAAGTACGTGTGTGCGAAAGACAGCGATTTTAAACCTTAGCGCATCTTTAGTACTTTCAATTCATAATTTATTCTATCTCTGCATGTTAAAAGATGAAGTCCTTATGCAGTGTCTGTTAGTCTGTATGACGACGATAAACTCATAAGCTATCGAACAGATTATTGTTTGGTTTTCAGGAATAGAAAAGGCTTAGAAGGAGTGCATTCATTTGGTTTGGTTTTTGTATAATGATTATTGTCGAGGTCGCAATAAATCTTTCTAACCTAAATAAATATAAGAAATAATAATATAGTAAATTGGGAAAAAAATAAATCGCTTTTTAATATTATCTACGCGAGCGCAGCTGTAGCCAAAAGCTAGCTAGCTATCTATTTATCTAGAGCAATCTAGAGCAATACATAACAATAAATAACTTATAAAAACTATAAAAAAAATGTAATATTGTTTATTAATCAGAGCAGGTAAATAATAATACGTCTGTCATAGCATTACAAATAGTCTAGACTAGACAGGATTGCGCATAATTTAGTCAAACACTCGAGACGCGATCTGAAGCGATGATTCGTATGCGTTTAGTGCACTCTGATGTCGTGTCTGTTTGTTTAATGTTCTACAGCCTTCGGTGTATCCTGACCTGACCTGGAAAATTAATGTTGTTTGAATTGGGTGGTATGTATATTATATATACTATTAGGTAATTTTAGATAAGGGGGGAAAAGGGGGGCGGTAGTCATTTGTCATAGATATATTGTTAATGTATCACGAAGGAAGGTAATTTTTGTCTTGTCTTCTTGTTTGTAGTTATTATAAGAGCAAATGAATTGATATAGTCTTTAGCACTAGTTACACTCAATGAATATATTTACGTAATATTTTCTCAAAATTATAGTATTTACAAACGTTGGAAACTAATCTACATTCGTCTAATGGAGTCTTTATTAATTAACGCTCTGAGTCTCAGAGGATACGCTCCAATTGAGAGATGGTAATCAGATTTAGTAACTTAGTACCTACTTGGTGTAATGTATAATAGTATATTAAGTATTATATATATTATATATCATATAGTAGGAATACCCCTTTTTCTATAGAAATAATAAAAGGTAGCAAAAATAAAAACTACAATTTTTTTTTTAAAGATAGCTTTTGAGGTGGTAGAGGTTAGTGGTCACTTGATTGCAACTCGTATACGGACAAGCTGGACGGTGGTACCAACTTTTCATAATAAAAGGCGTAAAGTTAATCCAGTTAATCGAACAATAACTTAGAAGAAGAAATAAGATAGCTAAACCACCCCTTCTCCATTTCTTTCATCCTTCTTTCCACCATGTCATATTCCTCATAAGTTGCAATGCATAGATAACTTACTTTTTATTTTATATAGTGGTACCACATACCATCAGGTGGATCGTCTGCTTATTTACCACTCAATCGTATAAAAACCACGTTTTTTTACCTACATGGTGATAGCATGAGATAATCATACAAAAATTTAAAATACTCTTGTTTGAAAAATACACAAAAATAACAATACGGAGTTCACAATAGATTAAAAATATATGAGAGATTAACTTAAAATTAACAAATATAAGTAAAGAAACATAAATTTTTTATATTTTTTAAGCGATAACGTCTCATGGGTGGCTTAACCGTGTCGTTACGTAACGCGTTACGGTCTCAGTCTGTCTGGCCTACCTTTCTCTCCACTTATATGGCAGCGGTAAGTAGGCTCCTTCTCTCTCAATATAAGGCGCTAACCAATTTCGGTATAGAATGTAACCGTACTTTGTAGAGCTAAATAATGATATTAATAACGTTCATACGAATATAGTATAATAATAATATATATTTAAATTTTTATAAACATTATTTTTTCTTTTACATCAATATGTAAGTATGTTCTTCTATGAGAGTCTATTTTATTTATAGTATTTACCATATTTCTATTTTCGAGATATAAAATATTATGATATCCGATGTAGCATAAGCTTTCAAGGAAGAAACCTAATCTAGGTTCTCAGGAACGCCCAGGTCTTATTAATTTAAATTTTAATATGCATGTTAAAGCGCTCATATTTCATGGATTATATCTTAAGATTAAAGTTTTATGCAGATAAAGAGAAGCGATGTTTTCTTTACCTTCCTTTAACTTTCAAAATTTAATAGATATTTTTGTCTGTTATTGAAATCTATCTACAAAACAGAATAAGTTTGATTGTATAGACGCGTTAAATTTCGAAACCACAGGATAGATTGGAAATATTACCGTTTATGATGGGCAGGTTCATGACGGAGGTCAAAGACTAATAGTATGATTATACGTGGGTGAAACCGTGGGGCACAGCTAGTTAAGTTTATATAATTTTTAAATGAGTATAGAATAAAACATTTATAAATACGAGAAGGATTTGAACCCGCGACCTTTGGGAAAACTTCCTATCGCTCTACAAATTAAGTTAGCGTACGGTTACAAATTATTACCGTTACGTATAATTATTTAGTTACATATATTTTTATTGATTTTTTATTATTATTCTGTATTCCTCGTTTCAACTCAATTAATCTAATCTTAACTATTTAAAATATATACAAAACTTTCAAAACTACTTTTAATGTTATTATAAATAATACTCATAAGAAAATAATTCAAAGATTATAAGTGTATCTATTTTCTCTGTTATAGTGTTTTATATTTTTGGTTTTTTTTTTAACTTTTTTTAATATTTTTTATATTATTCTTGTGAAGTTGCTAAAGTTATGTGCTATTCTTGAATAAATAAATTGTTCTTTCTTTTTTCTTACTTTCTTTCTTTTTTTTTCATTCTTTATTTCAATATACGACTTAAATAAAATTGAAGTCAGACGATAAAAATATACCAAAGACTACATTTTTCAAAATCTTTTATTAAGTCTCTAATGAATATTAATAAACTGAAGCATATTCTTGAGAACCCTTAACTGTAAAAGGGCTAACTCTCATTACCCAAGAATTCTCGTCCGTGTGAATGGAAAGTTCCGGGTTTTATTTAGTTTCTCAAGTGCTGTCTGAATAATTCTAGAGACAATTAGAGCATGGTTTTATATATAATAATTAAATTAACACCCCCTCTAGCTTGTATTAAAATGCTAGGACACTTCATTTTTAGTCTGCTCTTAGGTTTTCATCTTGAAAGTGCAAAGTTTTTTTTGGTTACATTTTCTTAATTAAAAGTTTTTTCATTATAACTGTAATAAATCATATTTTATATGGAATTTTATAATGATAACAGAAAAGCTGCGATTAATATAAAATTTATAAAATATAATTTCATTCAATTATCAATATTTATTTATCATTACTTATTTAGGGTTTTTTTTCCTGATATACTACTTGTTTTATGAATATAATTCTCTCCCTAAAAGCACAGTTAGTTTTTTCCAAATATTAATAACACTTAAGTAAAATAATAAAACACGTAAAATTCTAGATATGAATATATTTGATGCATTATTGGCTTAATTTAGACTGGACTATTGTTTTATGCAAGGAAAATTCGATAAGAACAATTTAATTAGAAGATTGTATGTTTTCTATTTAAAATTTCGTGATCAATTATTATTATATATAATATAAAGATACTTATATAAATACTATCGAGAATTGAACCGACTACTTTCGAATACATTCGGGATTATTCATGAGTTCGGAACATGGTGAACTGTTGTACTGTCAGTTTGTTTCCGGATGTCATGGGTTCGAAACTAGTCGGGCAAAATGTGATAAATTTAACATGAGTAGAGTTGGATACTTAAATAAAATATTGTGTAAGTTATTTTATAATTTAGACTATTATCTTTCTGTGTTCTCATGCGCTCTTGATGTTTGAAGTATCCTCGTGTTTTCACGGGAAATTGGAAGATACAATTATCTAGCGTTAGCCTTTGAGTGTAATAAATAAACAACATCGTTGCCTCCAGCCCGGGCCAGTATATTACTTACCACTACTATTGTTAGACTCGAAATATATTACGAGAATTTTATTTAATTTATTTGTTATTGCATTAAAAGTCTCTATTTATATGTAAGTTTTTATAATTAATTATTTTCTAATTATTATTTTTTTACGAAATAGTCGTTTATACCATTATTAATATATATATTTTATATTTTCTCGATTTTTACCACTTAAATAATAAATGTTCGTGCATCCGTAGTAGTGGTATCGTTTATTTAGGCCGATCTCACTCGCATTTCTTTGTCCTCTTTACCTTCGCAAATGAAATATTCAGCGTTTCCCCACGTACGGGACGATATTGATAAACTGAAATACGGTATGTGAGAACCCAATTTTATGATATCCTATCGCTTTTTAAATATGACTGAATTTTGTGCAAATATTACATAAATTAGATAAGGTGAAGGGTTGTGAAAAAATTCTATTATATAGAATTCGGTAAATATGATCGTATTATTTTGATAAGCTTATATTTGTACTGATATTTGATGCGTATATTATGGTCAGGTAACTGAAATTTGTCAATTCAACTGTAAAGTAGCCGACTGAAATTTGTCAATTAAACTGTATTAACTAGACTTGAAATAAGGTTATAAATCTTTTTAGGCCAGAAAATCCGTTTATTTAAAAATTGTTTTATTTTTGAATGTTAGTAAAAATAAAGTTCAATAAGTTAGGAATATTGTTTAAAACATTTTTCAGGTTTATTGTTATACATTGATAGTAGAAACTAACGCCCTGAAAAATGTGCATATAGAAAAATATGTGTATTCCTTATGAATTATCAGGTTGGGGATTGTGTCGGTAATTTCTAATTATTTTTTCAATATTATTTCTTGATCAAACCCCAAAAAGCGATTATTATAGCCATGTAAGCTAGTAATTCTTTTGTAAATCTTTGGTTTCTAAAACCTATCAGCACTGGAGATTCCCAACTTGGTAATAATTAACTAGGAGCGCGAACCAGACTTCAATTTTGACTCGCTATACTCTCCTCTCAATGTTTCGGTGTGTGTTAGCATATTAAGTGAAGCCAGGTGCAAACATTACCGAAGTTGCATTTACAAAACGTTGACGTATTCTGTTCTCAACTATTTTACAAGATGAGACACGTTTCTACATTGTTTTGTTTCTTTTTTTTTGTTTAATTTTTTTATGAACACTCCACAACACTGAGGTCAATCAGTGAGCAAAATTTGAAAATTTACGAATATACCGTTTTTGATTGATGCTTGCACAAAGGATACAGAAAAGTCTGTCATAGAAAGCTTCGCTTGCTCGCTCCGTTCGCTCAATCACATGAGATGGTCTTAAATCTAATCAAATATATTTTATTTAAACTAAACAAGTAGCATTATAAAGTTTTCGTCATAGATTTATATTCACTGAATAAGAGTTGTGAACTCGCCGTCATAGTCTTGTTTTTAAGTACAAAGTATTGTATCGATTTATATTTATATTTTATTATTAAATTTTGGACTTATTATCCTAATCATAAATGTTGGCAAGTAAATAAAATTCTATAAATAAATTAACAAATAGTATTTCCGATAAATGATAGTCGTGGTAAAGTCTCTATAGACTACCACCTTCATCTTTAGAAAATATACTAAAGATGAAGGTGGTAGTGGATACAAAAATTCCATTAAAAAAAACATGTTTTTTCTAATTTACGGCTTCTAACTTTCGCGTTATAAAATTTACTTACTGTAGCGTACATGTAAAACACATATATTTCTATATCAATCACCTTAAAACGAATATTGTGAAATAATAATTATAAAAATATATTTAATTTCATAATATTCACCAAACATTGTAACATGAAAAACTAACAAAGGAAAATTTCAACAAACGAATAAAATACGTAAATTCCGATAAAAACATTTAGTTGAAACTTACACGTCATTACAACTCACGGGTTATTTACAACCATCAAAACAATTCGAGGCTAATTTTATTAATTTTAATGCTAGCGTGCTAACACACATTACTGCATGAAACTCGATAAAATAACTAAGGACCCTATTTCAAATATTAAAGTGCGATAAGAATTGTTAATAAGGTGTGATTAATGTGATATGCCTTCTAGTGGTTGATGAGTTGAGTTCGAGTTGTTTATGAATTTTTATGGTAATAAAAGTGCGTTAATAAATTATGTTATTATAATGAGCAAGATTTGGTGAAAGTGATATTTTTGTTTTTAAAGTTTCGTGATCCGTGATTATTTTTATATATAATTATTCGGCTGTACTCACGTAAATTCTATCGCCATTTGATCAACTAGTTCCGAACAAATTCGGAGTCTTATTCAAAATTTCGGAATGTTGCTGAATTGCGGCGTGAGTTACGTGCGGGAGGAAGAGAGGATGTAGCGTCTCCAGGCTGATTCGTTTTTGAATTATCAAGTTCAAATATTGTTGGGGCTTTACGAAAGTGATAACAGTAAGTTCGATGTATACCTGATTACGACGGCAAGTAACGAAGACCAGCACGAAGACGACACTACATCCTTCCGCCCCTCGCTGCGCTGACGCAGCGCTCCCGGAGAGCTGCTGCACGCAATTCAAGACACAATTCCACCAGCATTCTTACAGCTCCTCCTAAGGATCCTAACAAAAGAATCAGGCAAATTCCAATTCCAATTTACATGAATACAGCTGAAAAATTATATGTAATAAAAAGTTATATTATTTTAAAATGTTTATAAAATTGTTTTGGAAAAAAGTTGCTTAATAATGTTAAATTGTTTCTAATTACAGCAATTTATAGCAAACAGTTAGTATTTAAGTTTATCTAGTCTATATTAATAGTATAAAGCAGAAAAGTGTGTTTGTTTAAACGTGCTAATCTTCGAAACTTATAGATATTACAAATTCATTCTGATTATGACAGGCAGGTTCATGAGGAAGGCTATAGGATGATTATGTCTGCTCTTAGTTATCTTAATATTAAATAAAAGAATTTGTGCGCAAGTGAAACCGCGTGTAACAGTTAGTTAGTGATAAATGCATAATCATTATTAATATCATAAAAAATAACAACAAAAATAAAATCCTCATACAAAAGCAGAGTTAAAACGAAAGACAAATTTGCCAGACGCATAATTAAATTTGTATAATAAAGCTTACTTAACATTCACCCTCTGTTTTTGACGATAGGTATGTATTTAATATTAACTAATAATTTAATTCTGTGTACAATAAACAAACTTACTTACTTAAATAATAAAACCTACTCAAAAGAATTACACGTAACAAGAAAAGTTAATTGTGATAGTAGAGCAAGTAGAAGAATGATATAACAAAGTAGGACGTCTCCATTGATATGACTTTTGATAGAAGAATGTCCAAGAAGTTAACCTATTCCTCCTACCCTTAGAATGGGTGATAATTATTAATAAGATATATCAATATACTAGCTGTAATTCGCGGTTCGACCCGCGGACGGGCGATTTAATTTACTATTAGAATTACTAAAAGTAAGTTATGTTAGCATATAATTTTCCTCAAAAACCTGCTTTTTTATATTTACATATCTATACTCACTCATAGATATAGTAAAGTGGAAAACTGAACGTACAATTAAATTTGAATACCAATTAAGTTATCAAAAAATGTTTGAATCCCCAAAGATCGTTCAGATCGCTCTTTATTAGACCACAATGGAACCCGCATTTAAATACCGGAATTTACCGATGCTGATCATTACACCCTTTGTCTTATTTACCCTCTGAGGGTTACTCACTGATTATTGGGTTATCATTTGAGTCTTGAAATAAGTCAAAAGTTCTTTTCGAAATTACTGTTAACATATTTTTATATAAATAGTATAAATGTATTCGATATTGACAGGATTCGAAACGAACATAATCGAAACAAACCAAATGGGCCGGTGTTTTGTATTCTATATAAAATTAAATTGAACTCGGAAAAACTTTCAGATTTTTAAAAGACATGTTCAAGTCCAAGCAAGAGCCTTTCTTCATATATAGAGTGGTTATAAGTACAAATACAAGTAAATATTAAATTAATTCGATATTGGCAATATTCAAACCCAATATAAACGAAAAAAACCGAACGGGTCGGTTTTTTGTATGATTTATTAAATTAGATTAAAATAATCTGTTCAGATTTTTGTGAAGGACTTTGTGTGTTCAAGGCTTGTCTTCATATATATATAGTAGATATAGGTATTTATATACAAGCTGATATTCACGGTCCACTCGCGGACGAATAATTATATTTACTATTAGGATAAGTAAGAGTAATAGTTACGTAATGCTTCCTTTCTATGTCCGTTCTCATGCTAACTAATTAGTAATAATTTTTCAAATCTACCCGATAATTATATATCATTATTGCAAAATTTATAAATGAATATATATTGCAATTTTTTATATATATAAATATATTGATATTAGTATTTATATAAATATATTTTGTATACAGTGTATTTTATGCGTATATATATATATATTATTGTTATGTATTTTATTTACATATCTGATTACATATTTTTTTGCTTTGTATCTCTTTTAACTTTTTGCACTCCTACCAACGTCTTCTCCTGCACATTTAAAGTTGTCTGGGAGAGAATGTTTTGGTGCCATTCGGTCAGCCTTTTATACATTAGCACTAAAGAATAAAGAAATAAATAAACACATCTTTTTTGCAAAATATTCGTGATTTTCAGTGAATATATTTGTAAAAGAAATCTGAAATATTTTAATATTATAAATAGTATGAGCCAATTATTTCTGAGACCAAAGTAAGCCAGAGCATCTGAACTTACTGTTGAAGTGATGTTAATTAGTTTTTGTCGTAGCGTTCATTTCAACGGACACCATATTTGAGAAATAATTACTACATAACTCACCTGCTGAGACATATACTTAAACGTTAAGTTAATGTATGATTGAATATGTTTATTTATTTATTTTCTTTTTTATTTAATTCTATTAATTTTTTTTCCTATTATTTATTTATTTATTTTTTTGTTTATTCATTCATTCATTCATTTTTATTTAAATAAACAATCGATTCCAACAGGTTCAGCAAAAGCATAACTATTAAAAAAGACAGTAAAAAAATACCTATAAAAGTAAGTTTCAAATTAAAAAACATCTGACACGCGGCAATCGAGCTTGCCGCTATGAAAAACTCCTAATCGGCAAATTATAACTCGCAAATTAATTAACAAACAAAAGAAAAAAAAAAATTAAATAATTAAATTAATTAATTAATTAATTAATTTTTAAATTTTAAAAAATTTAAAAATTCGATTTTTTTTTTCCATTTTTCGGTAACTTCGGCAGCCGATCTGACCACCTTCCCGTTGGACAATCAACATAATTTTGAAAAGTGAATCTTACATTTAGATGCTGATTCCAAATATATCTTTAGTTTTTCAAAATTCGAAAAATAAAATTCGACAGACACACAGACACACATACAGACAGACAGATCGGAAGGAAAAACTGAGTTTTTCGAACAGTGAAAAATTTAATTGCATATAATTATAAATTAATATATATACATAAATATATATAAACTGTTTATAACATTAGATAGAGTTAGAGATAGAGCACAGATGGAGCTACCTCTCCAATCTATTTAGATAATCTCAAAACGCTCTGTGTAGTGCTTTTCCAATATTAGCTCTCATTAAAGTCATTAGTTTTATTTGAATTATGACCCTTCGTTACTTATCGATAGACGGGTTATTAGCTCTGTTATATGCTAATAGAGTATTTGATCATTTTTCAAAGCAAAATACATTATCATACACTAGCTTTCGCCCTCTGATTTAGCCATTAGCTTCGCTTTTGCGGATTTTACTAACCATTTTTGTTGATATTAAAAGACGACTTGTTTATATTTAGGATATTTTAAGTTTACTGTAATATTTATTTATTTTAGCAAGATTTTTTTGGATTTTTTTTTATAATTATATTGCTATAGTCAATTTAAATAAAACTCTATTGAATTCTACTTAAATCTTCTTCAGAAGTTACACTATATGTTGGTATACAGTACATTCCTCTTATACTCAGAGGAATGTGCAGTGTTCGTATAAACTCTATGTCTATGTAAATTTGTCTTTATGTCCTACTTATTTCGTTTATTATTTAATATGTTATATGTCACATTAATGATATAAAATGCACGGTCGATGGGTCTAGCGCTGAGCCAAAGGTCGTGGGTTCAATTCACACACAATAGAGTGTGATTTACAGATTGTTGTTTCTAGTCTGGGTGTTAGATGTGTGCATTATTATTATATTTGTAAAATTGTGACACAAAGATAATTTTTAAATGGAGTTGTTTTTAAATAAATAATAATACCATAGAAAATATGATATAATTTCGCAAAGAGAGAAATGAAGTATGACTTCAATGTACGAATCAAAAGTAATCAATCTTTGTGCAAGCGGAACCTTTAAATAATTTTATTCTCTCAAAGGTAACTTCAAAGAAGATCATCAAACATTCATAGTCGTTCAGAACATTATATTTTCCGAACAAAAAGCTAAAATTTCATAAAGCTAAGCTATTTTTAATATTTCATAGACTTTGAGTGTGCAAAGGGAATACCAAAATGCATGGAAATAATTAGTTACGAAGCGAACGCGATATTTGAGTCACACGGCTAAGAAAGATATAAAATAATTATATTATATTAGTTTTCTTTAATTATATTATATTTATATAATATATATTATTATAGTGAATTATTTTCAAATAAAGTTGCAGTGATTGAAACGAGTCATATAATAGAACTAGGAATTTCGATAGAATCCTCAATTTCGACTCGCTGCGATCGCGAAATCTCGGGTGCCGTTTGCATGTTGAGCGAAGCGAGCCAAAAGCGAAGGCTTCGTGTTGGTGTGGGATGTCGTAATTGTAGACCTTACACTTGCGCTAGGTATTTTACATTGAAGTCTATGGGAGTGATGTTTTTTTGGACATTATTCCTCAACGACAATTAATTTTTAGGAATTTTTTTTTAGAAACAAATTTCGCACATATACCATGCTAATGTGTGGTACATCAGCATGGTATGTGTGCAAAATTTGAACCGTTAAGCCGTTTTAATGCCAACTTTGTAAAACCAATGCAAATTCTCTCCAGTAGAGCGCTCCGCTCGCTTCGCTCAATAATTTCTAGTCATAAAGTTTTAAAAAATAAAAACAATAAGAATTACATATTAATATTATTTTATATATTAATAAGCTTATTTTTCTTCTAGTGATTTTGGGACGATAGCATATAAAATATCGGTTATGATCTTATTTTGAAGCTGTAAATGTCAGAAAAATAAAGGGAACAAAAAAGGAAAAATCAAAAAGGTTTCATCATTTTGGCGTCAGATGTGAATCACTCATTCACATCTTGCACACTTGCTTTACAATGAAATGAAATTTTAAAAAAAACCTGTTTAGGTTTCCAAATACCTAAATCGAATAATAAACGCGATCTTTCACAGGATTTTTCGCGATTTTTTCTTATACTAGTAAAAAACAAAAAAAAAAATTAAATATAATGTATGAAATAAATATAATCTTCTCTATAAGCTGCATGTTTTCAAGAACCGTGTGTATAAGGGATGCATATATAATGCAGCGACGCGTCGAGAGGGGGATGCTGGTCACCAATCACATTAAAATACCCCCCATTGTGATGCTGGGTTAGATCTCGTTGTCTGTTATTGAGACTAAATACTACGGGAGAAGCATTTTTTGGAATTATGATAAATTTTAAAAAAAAGCCCTTGGCATATAGTCTTGTTAAGTATTAGTTAATTATTATAATAGATAGAAAATTATTTTCCTATATATTATAAAATTTCTATAATAAAATATAAATAAAATGTTCCCTGATCTAATATGTTAATAAACTTCATAATTAGTATTTAAAAATATCGAAAATTACAAAAAAAAAACTATTGTCCACATTTATTTAAGAAACTATTTCTTTAACCTTTTTTGGGATATATTAAAAAAAACCATTGATCATAAAGATATTTCTTGACCAACTTTATGCTATGACCAAAAATTTAGACAGGAAGTTGAGTCAACGAGAATAATAAAATTTAAAATCTTTTTACATAGAAGCGCATATATTCTATAAATTCATTAATTTTCGAGACACGACTACCAAAAGATACGAAGAAATGTCGGTAATCTTTCCTTAGAATTAAAGAAAGATTATCATAAGTTAGTTGTAATTCACGTCTATGCTTGTGTATTTGTTCGGCGCGTGGCTGTCGGCTGTCAGGTCTTTGAAGCCGTATGTCACGAATCCTTCATAGCCTGAATATTAATAGACTCGGGAACGTTACCTGAATTTTGTCACATTGGATGAGCCGAATTAAATTTAGCTTTATTTGAACGTTATATTTTTATATTATAAAAGTTTTTAAAACATTTTAACATGATAAATGATTTTAAATTATAAAAACATCAAATTTATACTATTTTTTAATTATATTTAATATTTCGTGATTCATGACTTTTACTAGATATCATTATTGTTCACGCCTCGATTTCGTAATGCTCTGAAATGAAAAAGGACCCTGAATGAGTTCGAAAATAGTCAGGCAAATTTCGATAGCATTTACGTATAATTATATATATTTTTATTTTTCGTAAATTTATTATTGTTAATGTTATTAATTGTACAATTTGTTATTATAATTTATACCATATATTTCTATTGATTGTAGCTTATAAAGGTTATATAAAAATACAAAGATACAGAGAAAAAAATCATAAAAGTATTATAGAGGACAATCGGTTTCCAGCAGAAGTAGTTCACAGTAATGACGTTATCATGGCAACAAAGAACTCCTGTTCCCCTCATTCTCCTTTGTTATCAGCTCATTTGGTATTTTTCTTCGAATAAAAGATAAAAAAATAATATTAATGCCTGTATTGATAACATATATGTATATTATTAATCGGAAAAATTTGTTTGTATAATTTTCGAAACAATGGGATGGATTTTAAAAAATCTGATTATAATGAGTTATAGGGAGAAATATTCACAGGTGAATCAGCGGGGCATAGCTAGTATATATACACGATGTATGACGATATGTTAAAGAGTAATATAAGTTATAACATAAGTTGGTTTAATATGAAATTTTAATAAGTCTTATGTAACTAGCTTCTTCCCGCAACTTGGCTCGCGTGTTTTGGTGAGTCTTTGTTAATATTAATAAGTGATTTCTGAAGAATATTCTGACTTCACTGTATTATTAATTTATTTATTTAGATAAGATTTTTTGTGACCATTAATCGTTATATTTGTGTAATAAAATATTAAAAAAAGTAAAAAAGTCATAGTGAGTTATACAACTCACATTTTCTCAATAACCACCCTATCTATTGGTGAAAACCGTACGCAAATCTGTTTGGTAGTTTTTGAGCCTATCGCGTCGATACAGACAGACGCGGCCTTCGAAATTCGTATTATTATTTATATAGATATATTTTCAATAATCACAAGAATTAATTGAATAAGAAATCACCATATTATCTATTATCATTTATATATTTTTTCAGCTTTTCGTTATTTCGTACTCATTTCGCGGTATTTGTTTTACTTTAGTATATCAGATTAGTTTTTCAGTTTGATGTTTTTCTAAATCCAGGATTAATTAATCCAGATTGGGACGTCAAAGTTTGCACCATCGAAACTGACCTAGTTTCCCATGGGACTCTCTCACGCGATAAATTTCTTTTAAGCCAACTCTACCGTAAGTATCTATAAAAGTTACGTCGGATACGTTATATTTTTTTGTTCATAAAACTATAAAAGTGTAAATGGTTTATTACTAATAAATGATTTTTTTTTTGTTTTATTTTTCTTTATTTATTTTTAATATATTATGACTATTACTTACATTTATATAGATATTTTAATCAAATTAGCCCTATTTATATTATAAGTATATGTATTATTTCTTTAAGCCTTTTATGTATACTAATATTTATAATAAAATGATATTATGTATACAATATATATATATATATATATATATAAATGTCTTGTTAATTTTCTTTTGAAACTAAACAGCGCCATCTATTGCTATGACTTTAAGTTAAGGAGTTCCCCTTGGAATGAAGGGTGCTTTGCTGTTAGTTTCTTACTATATTTCTAGATGGCGTTAATACATGTAAACAATTTACAGCAATACTTTTTAACGCCTACAATTTATATCATCACAAAAAAAAATGTTACAGTTTATTAAACAATGTTCAAAAAATATAATATACTTGAGGTAAGTAATTAATAAGTATTGATGAAATAAGCTTTAATCAAAGTAAATATTTTTATTTACATGTTTCAGTAGCTTGTAACTTAATTCAAGTGTGTTTTGTATAATAATCATAATTAACAAACGAACTATAAAAACGTTTCAATTTACGCCTATCGTTCTACACTAAACTGAACACAACACAGGCTCATGAAGTTTTAAAAACAACTTGAGTTATGGTAACGAATGGAAATTTAATTCCATCCAAATCATACATTAAAAGTTTTGAAATTTACATCCGAACCGTTTGGTTATTTGGAAGGTGTTTGTATAATTATAATATACATAATGATGAAATATATATATATATATATATATATATATATATATATATAAAATATATAAATAAATATATTCGGAATTTGGTATAATGTGTCTTAACATTGATAATTGTAAAAAGTTTGTAGTCTTGTAAACAAGTTCTTCAAGTTCTTCAAATATTTAATTTTGTTCAGCGCCATCTTTGCTTTATTTTGGGCTTAAAAATGTCAATTTTTTCTTGCCACTGCATAGTATATCTGAAGATTAAATCAAACGTCACTTAAATGTCAATCTGATTTTAAAAATTCTACCAACAGTAAGTATTATTGATTATTTTGATTGTCTTTTTATGAAGTGGCTGTTTACCGTTCACGTTTAATGAAAAAGTATGTATGATAAGAACTATTGAAAATACATATCAACTTCTAATAATAATATCTTTAAAGATACTAAGCTATAGTAGTATTTATACCAACATGGTAATTTGACTTTACCTACTCTTTTACTAATTATGTCTCTTAGTAACACATCGCAGTAAATGACCGTAATTTGACATCATATGTACGTCATATATGGGTCACTGAATATATATTTAATGGTGTCATATATTAACGTAAAAAAATTCTCTAGTATCTCATATTATGGTGATTAATTTTTTATTATATTTTTCATATATTTTTTAACTGAATACATTTATGATATAGTATCCGCAATTAGTTCATCGTTGGTTCATTCTCTGCATTGTATTTACTTTATTTACATACATATAAATTACATATAGTTTGTTTTTAAATTAAAGTTCTATGCATTCGTAACACGTCCATTAACGTCACTATGACGTCAGACTTATGTCATAATAGTATAGAGATAGCTTGTAAATATTTCTTACGTCACTTATGTCAGAGCTGGATGTCGGTCTGACGTAACAATTCCGTAAAGTGTTTCACGGGATAATGTTTATTATTTTAAGACTTTGTTATGAAATATTTCTCATATATTCACAAATAATTTATTGTGAATTCGCGCTTACATAAGACAGTTATAATTTAACTGATATCTGACGTATAATTAAATTGGTAAGTCTGTCTGTGTGTAGACAGTTAACGGATTAACTATGGCGAAGTATTATTATTGTTTCGGAGAGCAATCTCGCGTCAGTCGTGACAGACAGACAGACGCTTGTGTTGTTATGTTTTCAAATTTGTGGAAGAAGGGTCGAGAATTTGTAAATGACATTTTGTTTTGTATTTAACATCTTATGAATTAATATTATTTCATTATTGTGTTTGAGTATTACTATTAGAAATAAAATTAAATAACTTATTACTGTTTGATAGATTTGTTTAAATTATAATCTGCGTTATTTAACACATATTTTTTACGAAAAGTATGACTATTGAAGGGAATTTTTAAATACTCGATCGCGTTCCCGTAAATTTTAAAGTATTTGAAATAAGAGCAGTGCATCTTTACTTCCAATAGATGACGTTGCTCAGATATCTATAAGATATTCCTAAAACAAATTCATTAACTTCGTAATTAATAAAAAATATGATCTTTAAATGTCACTAAGTAGAAACAAAACCGTCTATTTTTCGTATTCCAAAAATAGTTTAAACTTACCACTGAAACTCGTATGATTCAAGAAATGTATTCACTTTTAATATTATATATGGAACAACAAAATATCCTAGTGAAATCTAGTTCAACTAAAAGTAGACGTTCTTGTCATAAGGGATATAAATAATTGGAATTTTATGACAAAACTTTTTAAACAACTTTGTAGTGTAGTTTTTTTTTTCTAATTTCAGCCCTAAAAGGTTGAAAAGCCATGAATTTGATATGAATATCGTTGTTTTTAAGTGGTGTCATGGTCTTGATGTCGCCGATGGGAAATCTCATCGAGTAGCTAGTAGTGTAATGCCCACTTTATCAACACTTTGTTACTTTGTTACGAATACAAAGTTTTGAATAGGGAATTTCATATTAAATTAGGAAATTTGGAATGGTAAGTGCCTTGTGTCAAGATAAGTTTTTTTTGTTTGTTTAAACGTGTAAACTTCGAGCATGGCTCCATCTGAAAAATTCTTTATAATTATGATCGACAGGTCCATGAGTAAGGCTATATTCTATCTAGGATTATGCACTTATTCTAAAAGTAAATAAAATCTAAAACAGGTGGAACCGCGAGTAACAACTAGTATATCTAACTTCAACTAGCTGATGGTAATTCTACGAGACTATTTGTAAATTATTTCTGGCATACGCTACGCCTATTAGAACATCTTGATAGCTCTCTGACAACTTCTTTCAACGTCTATTTTAAAGCTACTGAAACATCCCTCAGTATTCTTAAAGGAGTGTATATTGCTGGGAAATTGAACTTTATATTAATAGACATAAGGTAGTGCTTTGTTATTGTTTTTTTAGTTTGTGTGGTTGTGTATCCTGTAATATTAATAGCTACATGTGTAACCAACGTGAAGTGATCTATCTCGAGTATGTTTTATTTTTAAGGTAAATATATATTTTTTTGTATTTAAACTTTGGTGGTCCATGATTATTATTATATTAAATTGTCTGCCTGTACTCCCACGTAAGTGCTACCAGAATTCCTCTGGCTAGTTTCGAATTTATGCACGCTGCGATTGAACTCTTCACGCTGCGATTCTGACATGCTCCGAGCTCATGAATGCGGACAGCTAATGCGAGCTAACCTAGTCGCTGAAATACTGAAAGTATTTACGTGAGTACAATTAGATAATTATATACTTCGGACATCATTTTATGAATATGATTTTTAAAAATAAGCAAATATTTTCATTAAAAATAGTAACAAATTAGGGTTAAAAATAGTTGTTATAATTATAACTTGATGGCAAAATATTTTGTTCGTAAAAACAAAACAAAATTACACTAGATACAAATTTAAATTTATGTATGTATAGCCGGATAGTTATGTACTAGGAGCGTGAAGCAAACCTCAATTTTGACTCGCTGCTCTCGCAAAATCTCGGTATATGTAAGCATATTGAGCGAAGCGAAGTTTAAAAAGCACCGAAGTTGCATTTACAAAACGTGGATGCGTTCTGTCTTCAATCAAATATTTTTCAAGATGAGACACATTATTAAATTTTTAAAATTTTTGTTTTTGAATTTTTTTTTAAAACCACCACCAGACTGATGTCTATCAGTGAGCAAAATTTTTAAAATTTTCGGATATACCGTTTTGATTGATGCTTGCACAAAGTCTGCAGAAATGTCTCTCATAGAGAGCTTCGCTCAATAATTAATACATTATGATTTTAAATTATATATATTATCTTAAGATAATGTTTTCTAAGATTTACACGAGTACTACACATTTCAATAAAACTAATTTTCGGATATAACTCGCGTTTATTATTACATTTTTATATTTAACCCGACGTTTCGGATACTTTGCATCAAACGTGTTCGCGGTAAGACACCATCAACTCGTCTTACCGCGAAAATATAATAATAAACGCGAGTTATATCCGAAAATTAGTTTTATTGAAATTATCTTAAGATTTTTAACGAAATCTTGTCACAGTCTTTTGTTTTGTTATGAATGGTCTTACTATAAACGCTCAGGGTTCAACACATCCTGGTATGGGTAAACGCAGTTTGTTACGCCTTCAAAGCTGGTGTGGATGGATTTAAAATATTTTTAAATATATCACAGTTATTTTGGTAATATCGGAAATGAACGTCACTTACAATCCTCGCTCAATTTATCAGTTTTTAATTATATTAGTGTATTATGTTTAGTATTTTTGTCATTTGGTAATGTTTTATTATAAAAGTTATGAATTTATATACGATATCAATCTTATATATGCTTTTCTCTATATGTCTTTATTTAGAATTATATAAATTATTATTTGAGCATGTATGTATTTATTTCAAATTATTTAAGGATATCCATCATCTATATATCTAGCTATACATATATTGTTTTGCACACCTACAGACGTTATCTCTTATCAGAGAATGGTTACTTAGCCTTAAGCTCGATTTTTGTAAAAAATTAGTAAATTAATGCAATAAAGTATTAAATAATAATAAATAATAAATAATAAATAATATTTTAATTAAAATTCGTTTCTTGTTTACTTAGTAATAGGACAAATGCAGTAACGTCAATTGATTTGTAATGGCAACACTTGGATACAGTCGTTCTTGTATGTATAGGCCGGTCATGTCTTCTGGAGGCACAGACCTGGTCACTTTGTTTGTTAGGCTTTGTTGATAAGTGTTTGTTATAGACGCGAGATTGTTGTTATATACAGCATGGTAGAGAAGTGAAACACTGTTGTTTTGTCACACTGGCAATGTGAGCCCTGTACCAGTTTCTAAATGATGACAGTCTTATCGCCCCACCATAGCTGGCTTTGATATATTTAAGTAGCTAGATAATTATGTTATTGTAATTAAAATATATCAAATTTTAAATAAATCATCAGAGATTATTGTTACTCGATATAATCGAATGTCTTATTTTTATAATAAACTCAAATATCAACAACATCATTTTGTGAAGTCGGTTAAAAGTGCAAGGCATCTCTCTCATCTCAGTAATGCTATGATTTATTAAAGCGAACACCTCATCAACGTTTGATGTATTAATAATGACCGACCGGATTTGCTAAATTTATTTATATATTCTCATTTGAACTTGTTTTAAGCAAAATTACACACAAAGAAAAACAAAAAATATAAAGACGTATACACATATACACAGAAATTCCGACATATATTTACATATTCTTATACACACATGCACACTGCATAAATGTTTTTGTCTCTATCTTTGGTTAAAGGATAGTAACATATACGTATCACATCACGTTATAATAAATTATTGATCGTGATAAATAGTGATAGCCCTTGCTTATACACACGCCAGTACACTTTGATTTAGTATCCGCCTTTATGCACAGACAGACACACAATTATGTTACCTGATGGACGGTGTGATGATCACCTATGAACAATATAAATTGTTGAAGGTTTTATTGATGTTGTCAACTTGGTTCATGATGTTAAATATTGTTTTTGTGTGTCCTACTTTCATATTAACATCATTATAGAATGACACACGTTCAGGGTTGTCATATTATTTTTTTTATTTATATGGTCAATTACGGGTAAAGTCTGGAAAAAAACAATGATTAGGAAATTATACAGCATTTGACCTAGTTAAGTGTGTCGTTTATAGAAGAAATCTTGAATAGTCATAGCATCCAGCTTTTTTTTGGTTTCTTAATGAGATAAATTGTTTTTTTTTTCTAGATAAGAGGCTAAAACCTTTTTGAAGGTACCAGCTAATAATTCCACAATTTATATCAATTTTAAAATATGATATCATCATATTTGACAATTGGTCTAGTGATTTACTCATTAGTAGTCTGGACTGCTGAGGCAAAGCTCGTGGGTTCGAATTCCACACTCGACAGTTTTTTGTAGTCCACAGTGTTATTTCAAGTCTTGGTATTTTTTGTGATTTATATCATCGATTTTTTTTTGTATGGTCTTAGATGGTAAATCTCACTAATTTCGTAATCGCCTATTCACTCTTGCGTTGAGGAGACCGATGCAAACCAGTTAAATCTTTGTGTCCCTTATTTTTGTTTGTAAGATTGAAATTATTGCTGTAATGCGAAAATTTTATAAAATAAAAATAACTAGGAGCGCAACCCAGGCCTCATTTTTGACTCGCTGCGATTGCAAAAACTCGGTATGAGTGAGCATATTGAGCGATGCGAATGCTCAATTATTCTGTGCTCAATTATTGTACAAAATAAAAAAATCTTCAAGGACATCGAATTTTTGATTTTTTTTAAAACCACTATTAGACTGATCAGTGTGCAAAATTTGGTAATTTTCGGATATATCGTTTTTGATTGATGCTTGCACAAAGGATGCAGAAACGTTTCTCATAGAGAGCTTGGCTCAATAAAAATAAAAATATAATAGTGATAAAGAAATCTTCATAAATGTTAGTTATCCAACCATTGTCAATGGAGTGCCGTCAGTTCAAAGGGTAGATATCAAACAACCACAAACAATAAATCAAATCGACAGCGGAACAGAAACGAAATAAACGAAACGCAGTGAAACTTTTCATCCTCGCTTGGCAGAGTGCACTTTAGTAGAGACGCGACCATTACTAGGAGTTCTCGGTTTATTATTATAAAAATATGAACGATTTAATATCAAACATGTTTTAATATTACGCCTATTTAATTTTTAAATAAATATAGAAAATAATCGTTAAGAAACAAATTCGAACCTGGGACTTTTGAGACAACGTCGGTCACGTTACCAATTGAGCTATAAAGTTGCTACCTGCTTCGACGAATTTGGGAAGGTTTATATTGTTTCTTTATAATGTAATGCCTAAACGAATTTTGATTATGTTTTACCAAGAAATTATTGGGCTTAACAATATACTGCTATATTTTGTAAATAATGTTTTTGTGGTTCCAACAGTTTATCTAACTTTATTGAACGGCTGCTATACATTGCTTCATGTGCGAAGTGAAACTTGTTATGTCTTTTATCATATAGTTTTTACTATTATAAAAATAATAATATTATTTATTACAAATCACATATATAAAAATAGAGTCAAGAAAAGTATGAAGAATTAAGTATTATATATCTATCTATTTATTATATTTGTACTCGCGTAATTACTATCGGCATTTGACCTACTAGTTACGAAACCCATTGGGGGTTCTTATTTTTCATGAGCTCTGATCACGGCACAATTGCGGCGTGAACTGAAAAATTATATATTTATAATTTATATATCAGTTACCTATGGTAGGGTTGCCAGCTGTTAGCCGCTAGCTCGGACAGTACTACATTAACCTCAGATTGTTTTAACACATCCCAAATGGGTTACGAGTTCGTCTCCAACTCTGCGCTCACTTTAAAATTTTGTAATATACATTGCTCTCCCGCAAAAAAACTTATGCTCTTTTAAGTAACCCACTTTGTGTAATGGAATACTCGTAGTGCTAAGTTTGTGATGAAAAATTTAGTAAAAGCTTTTGAAAATATATATAATTTAGGTAATATATTTAACTAATATTATAACAGAAATATATTCATACTAATATTATAAGAGGAATATATTTATACTAATACTTATAAGCTTAAGAGTTTGTTTTTTGTTTGGACGCGCTAATGCGATTCTACCGATCCATTTTGATTATGATAGACAGGTTCATGAGGAAGGCTATAGGCTATATAGCATTCCGCTGCTATTCTTATTTTACTTAATACTATATAAAATCCGCATGAAACGGCGAATGATAGCTAGATATATATATATTAAATAATTAACATAAAAATCAGTCAGTGTATAGATAAAATATTTTGTCACCCCATTTTCATGATTTGCATATGAAAGTTATAATTCGGTGACATGGAAAATTTAATCTTTTTCATGATTAAAACAGAGCCTCTGTCCTCTAACCTAATTTATGGACAATTGCGTCATGTAAAAATCTAATTAAAAATGTTTCCTTTTTCAGGTAAGCCGTCGTTCTCTAAAGCTTTTAGGATATGTGTAAGTTTTTTCAGGAAAGTAACGAGCAATTAATTTCAACAGGTATTTGATGTTTTCATTGAAATATATATTTCTAGTATACATCTGATGACTGTTTGAAAAAAAACTAAATATTTCTTTTTGAACCTCATATCTTAGAACTTTATAACTCATGTCGGTAATAAAACTTTGTCAATCTATTTTACATTCTTTTATGGTATTTTTGACCTTTTACCTATTTATTTTAAATTTTTAAATATCAATGATCATTTGTGTACGTGAAATAGAAGTGTCAAGGCCTACTTTGATACAATACTTGTCGAAATAAGCCCTTCTATAAAGTCACTCTCCAACTTAAAAGTGGAGGCTATGAGGGTTCCAAATGTGGCCTGTTCTGAGAAGAACCACACAAAATACTCAGCTGAATAAGTCTTTGTTGTAATCACTTGTTCACAAAACGTCAGTATATTATAATTTGTGAATAACAAAAACCACATATCAAAATGACTTCAACAATTTTACAAGTATATATATAATTTATTTGCTAAGTAACTTTACTTAAATGTTGAAGTCATTTAGATATATAATTTCTGCAAAGTTTTTTGTTATTTACAAATTACGTAATATATATTGACGTTTCTGAAAAAGTTATGACTACAAAGAACTATCCAGCTAAGTTTGTTGTTATCTCTAATTCCAGAAGGATTAAAACCAATATCAAAAGAATACTATTAAATATAATTATTTGGCTGTACTCTCGTTATTACTATCGAAAATTGCTCGGCTTGTTTAGAACCCTTCGGGGTCCTTATTCACAAGTTTACGCCGCGATTCCGCCATGCTCAGAGCTCATGAATAAAAACCCAAAATAGGTTCGCTACTAGTCAAGCAAATTCCGATATTAATAACATGAGTACACCTGAATAATTATTTTAAATAGTAATCATGAATCACGAAATTTAAAACAAAAGACTACTAGATAAAACTATTATAACAGTAAGGTTTATTTAAAAGGCTCTTTATTATTCTGAAGCCACTCTGTTAACGCATAACTGATTCATGTGAAGGAAGTGACAGAATTCCTTAAAAGCCTTCTATTTCAGAGACAATGTAGATTTTTTCGTAGTTACGTAAGTGCTAGAAAATGTTTTATGTAAAAAACGATAAGCTCCACATCTTACTAGACGCAAAACTGAGAAAAGACATGAACACACAGACACGTCTTCACTTGTAATATCAATAATGTTAAAGTAATAACACTCTTATTACCTCCCAATAAGATTCAGGTTAATTAGATGTATTCGGGTGTAAATTTATGTTGGTATTCACGAACTACAGATTTTTTAAATTGTTAGATTTTGAACTCAATTTCATAGAAAATAAGAGCTTTATTTAAATTATGAATACGAAACACTATTTACAAACATCAAAATAATGTATTAAAATGACATGTTCCTAAAATAGGAAATCTTCTGAAACATTTTTTGTAGGTGTACCTCAAGTCACTTATTTATTGTCTATATATTATATACTTATTTGTACACTATTTAGAATCATATTATTATTATTGCATTTTTTAAATTGAAAAGCAAATATATAAAAAAATATATGTCATAATATATAAAACTAGTTGAAAATAATTGTAAATTCTTTTTAGAGCTAAATATATCTGCGTTTAATCCATTAGAAGTATCTCAGTGCTATTTCATTTACTTTGTTAGTTATCAGTCGGTATTTTATTTTGTTCTGGAACAATGGAGTGGAACATTTGTAATGGCTGCTGGAACCGTCTCAAGGATCAATCGTGCTTCAGCGATAAGATTTGGTTTAGTGTTGAGTCACTTCGAAAGAAATGCAGTGGAAACCAGCTTTTTAACAAAATAAAAAACTATATATTTTATTTTTTTATAAAAGTACACAAATTAAAGTTCTTTTATATTGTGTGTATTTTCTTTGCATTTTTAGTTTTAAGAAAATTGATTTTTTTTACATAAATTGTTATAAACTAACAAACAGTCTACATTATGATAAGTGGTTCATGAACATCTTTGAATATGAAGAGTTGAAGATGCATTGAAAATCTTGGGGAATGAGGAAGAGGATAGGAGACTAACAGGATGTACAGAGGAAGTTTGAACGTCCAGCTCCATTATTAACTCTACGAAAAATAGGGTTTATATAAAAGTAGGTTATAAATAATTAGATACATTTAATTTATGCCAATTTTTTTAAAATCTGAAAGGTTCTTGTTATAGGTATGTAAATTGGCTCCACCGCCTTAATGAAATGATCAAATATTAAACATCAATTGGGCACGTTTAAAATAATTTTATGTTAACTAATACCTCTAAAGACGCTATGAAGTTTTATGTTATTGTAATAAATGATAACAATAACCGTTATCCCTTGGTTATTGTTATCATCGTTATAACGTTTTGTAACATTCGGACAGATGTAAGACGTTAACTCAAAATGTTGCCTGGGTGTAATTGTTTTATTCTTTTATATTTATTTGTTTTATATATTTAATTATTATATATTTTTTATTAATCTTTGCAACTTTTAATTAATATACAACTTGTGTATTTGAGTGGAAGTGTGTTTTGATATTATACTTATTGAAATAAGCCTTTCTGTAAAGACACTCTCAGACTTCAACAACAGTTATGAGGATTTCAAACGCGACTTGTCTTAGAGGAACCACATAACAAACTTAGCCGGGTATTTTTAATAGTTTCACAAAAAAAGTCAGTATTTATTAAACGTAAAACGCAAAGCAATTCAAAATGAAAGCACAGTGATTTAGTCAATACTTTAAAAAAACTGGTCCTGGTAATTTTATTTTGTAATATTTTTATAATTCCATACAATACGCCACAAAGCAATAGGTACGTAACAAGTGTGCCCACAACGTACGTAAATTAATTAAACTCGTGTCGTGTCGGACGCGTCCCGTGCCCGCTGTAAATCAATCAAGAGACCAGTTCATTTTGCTAAGTCCCACCAATGTTTTTTGCAAATTGACCCACAGCATTTAAATTTTGCGTTTAACATTTAATGTCCATATCAAAAACAAAATATAATTGAAAATTCATTGGTATATTTATAAAATATAATTATCATATAATAGCTGTTACTCGCGGTTTCACATAAGGATAATTAAGAGTAGTAGTGTACCGCTACTAAGCCTTTATCATGACTTAACCTATTATAATTTGAAAGAATTCAATCGTTTCGGTGAGTAGCTCGTTTAAACAAACAAACCTTAACTAACGCTTTATAATATTATAGATTAAAAAAGTATGTATTTTGTATTAAAGAATAGAGCTCTAAACGAAATTTATGAAGAATATATTGTAGAGATACTGTGTATATGCAGCCAAAACTGAATAGAAAGGTAGGTTTCCATACATTCGTAGCAACATGTACCTCTGCTATATATAATCATTGTTGGTCTACTTAAAACTTGCACTAGTTGTTGGCAATAGAGAGAATAAATCAAAAACCGCCAGTCGTAGATAACGCGCCACTGGCGACTTTAATTAAAACTTAAGATTCATTGGTGAGCCTTAATTTCTTTGCCGTCTTCAGTGCAGATGACAGCTGTTCGCGAATATTATAGAAATAATTTACAATGCTGTCATTGAAGCAATGCTTTCTCTTTAACTTTTGGTACTATATTTTCACTTATTTTTAAGCTTTTAGTAATAAGAAAAATATTGTAATTAAAAGATAATTCAGTTAAACTAATTATTTACTTAATACTTAATATTGTATATAAACATTCCTACCAACCGATAAAGATTATAGAATCAATTCATGGCGCGATAGCTCAATTGGCATAGCGCTCTGACGAGAGGCAACTGCTTCAAGTCCTGCCCGTGTCATTGGTCCTATAAACTACATATTAGAAAAGTCACTCAACCACGTCTGTCTGTATGAATGCTAAATTTAAAAACAACTAAATATTTTTTTAATATTAGATAGTGTGATTCCTGAGTAAGGAAAGGAGAATTCCTTACATACAATTTATAATTGAATATAATTTAATGTAAATTGAATGAAATATAACAATTATTGTCCAAGTATATAATTAAAAAATAATCCAATTAAAATATATTATTGTAATAGAAAAACTTACTTTTTAGGATTAACAAAAAGGTTCATAAGTACTGAAATATATGAACAAAGATGCAGGAAGTTAAAAATTACTGTAATTAACAATATAATTATTAATAATATTATATTTATATTATATTTATATTTAAGTCCAGGTACGCTATAGTATAAACGGACGGAAGCAAAAATTGCAGGCATTTGTCAAAGTCCCCTTCGGAAATGGTGCATAAATAAAGTCCACTTGAAAAAATATGCGAGACCCTTACTAGTTGTTTAGCCGTGGGTTTATTACCATTTATATTATATATATATATATATATATATATATATATATATATATATATATATATATATATATATATATATATATATTTATATGTATGTACATGATTAATCTCTATATTATAATAATCCTAAGTATATTTGGCAATTATTTTTCAGCTGGATTCATTAAAAAGATTCCTAAAAACATTTTTTCGATTGAATTAGTAAAATTTAAAATTCCATTCTTGGTCACCCCTGAACCCTTGGATTGTTCTAAAAATTATCAAATATATAAATTTTCTAATTACTAATAATTCTCACTTTTTAAACAAGAATGATAGCTACCAGTTAGTTGCTAAATTAACTAAATTAAGTCATTCAATGTTAACTTATGGTAGGGGCAATGGTCTACAGCACATTTCACAAAGTAAGCCATAAAATTGAACGTAAAAATAGCCGGTAATAACGTCTGTCTGTAAGTCACTACAGGCTTCTCTTAATAGCAGAACGTTACGTTGTTTTACAAGATTTGAACCATTTTACATTATTTAGCTCTCAATTTAAAAGGTATATTCAAAATTTTCTTTTTAACGTGTAACGTTATGAAAAAACGTTACAAATGCGGATAGAACCAGATCAAACCAGTTAACGGCTTATACTATAAGTAATAAAAGGCTCATTGTTCTTGTGAACCAATATAATCTGCAAATTCCAGCAGTCAGTTTATTAGTAAATAATTGACCATAGATTTATATTCAAAAGCAAATAATTTACAAAGGGTAAAAGTATGATATAAATTCAAAAGCAAATAACTTAAAAATGGTAAAACATTGATATAAAATCATGAACATCTAGGCATATACAATATTTTAAACGAATTTCAACCCCCTCATTGAATATCAAACCCTACCTACTAAATGTTATGTATTTCATTATTGGAAATCTTTAACTCTAGTTATCGACCGTGTTAGAAAATCATTGTAAGTAATGTATTGTAAGATATCTTAGAGCCCATTCAATTACTTTGTTAAAGATCCCCCTCGCAATAAATATTACAAAAAACATATTTCCTGTTCATTGTTACACAAAGTTTTACAAAAACCCAGCACAAGAGGAACCAAAACATAATGAGCTCATAAATCATAGACTTTAACTATAAGAAATAACTTTAGAATTATATCGTTTTAATTTGAAACAGGTCCGAGATTCTTAATTTAATTAAACTCTCGTAAATATTTGCTTAAAATAAAAGTTTTACATTATATATTTTTTTTAAATGTAAACTTCCGTGATCTATGATTATTATCATAGATAATTATGCGGCTGTCTTCACGTAAATGCTGTCGGAATTTGACAAACTAGCATGGCAGAATCGCGGCGTGAACTCAAACAAACCATAAATATTATTCATTGTTGTTCTATCGGAATTTGCCCGGATTTGCTCGTAAAATTCACACTGATCTCGAGCTCAAGAATAAGGACCTAAAATGGATTCAAAGATAGTCGAGCAAATTCCCATAATATTTACATGAGTACAGACGAATAATTGTATATAATAATTATAACAATACAGTATATAACAATAAGAGATTTCTGTTTTGGATTTTAGTACAGTATTATCTCTGAACACATGATCACGCACGAACAAACATTCAAACATACAAATATCTGTAGTGTCTTATGATACTATGCTAATAATAAAACAATATAATAACCAGTAGAAGTAATACCTTTATTACAACAGGAAAGAAAGAAAGAAAACAACATAATTACCGTTGGGTTTTACAAAAATACATCAGTTGTTTTTGGTAAGACAAGCCATCCTTGCTACTTTTACCTGTCGCAGGCCACTTTAATAAATTGCTACAAGTTGTTTCATAAATGTTAAGATATTTTATTTTGTACTAGCTTTGCTCGCGGTTTTACTCGCATAATATAGCCTATTTCGTTTCTCATGATATGTTTATCATAACTAGAAAAAAATTTTCAAATCTTTCTAGTATTTTCTACTATTGTATATTGTTTTTATTTTCAATATTATTTTACGTCTTTTCGAGTTTTCAATCTGTTTGAACTATAATACACCTAATAACAGTTCACGCCGCGATTTCGCAATGCTCAGAGCTTTAATAAGGACCCCAAATGGGTATGTAACTAGTCGCGCAAATTCCTATAGCAATAACGTGAGTACAGCCAAATAATTCTATTTAATAGAAAACCATTATTAATACACGAACTTACATCACTCGAAATTTTACATATAAAAATATACCAAATGCTTTTAATTTCGTAGGTATTCTACTTCTTTTCGAGTTTTCAATCTATTTGAACTATTATATACCAAATGCAATTATTTTCGGAGGTATTTCAAGTCTTTTCAATGTAGCAATTATATAGTTACGAAGAAAAGCGACATCATTCAGGACTGAAAGCAATTAACACTATTCTGATAAATGAAAAGCTTTAATTTAAACTGACACTTTTCAGGATGGGCTTTTAGAACTGCATCATCTGCAGTTTGAAATTCAAAGGTTTTAAAATCGACAATATAGCTGTATTAACGAAGCCACAGGCGTATTTTGGGATGGCTCGCGGCGGTACTTTAAAATTTATCGATGTTTCGTGTACGCATTGCGAACTGAACTAGGGATGGGGTGGAGAGTTATAGATATATTTAGACAGTATATTTTGCTAGAATTTTTATATAATATTCAAATATATAATGTATATATTCATCAGGTATATAAAAGATACTAAAAATGTGTTCAAAACATATAATTTACATACAGAGTTTGTGGACAAATAAACGTGGTCTGAACAATGTAGGCTGATTGCAGCGTCAGGTTGCGCTTAAAACATGATTATCTAAGAGAATATTGAACCAAACCAAACAATGATAACTGATTACAATCATTATTGTATTATTTATTTATATATATTATATACGATACTTGTATATTTAATTTTACACATTATAGTATACTCAACAAAGCCACACACACACACACAAACGCAAACGCACAGATATATTAAAGTAATACATATCTTACTATTCAAGTGAAGCACTTTTAATATATCTTTTTAATTTTCTATTATATAAATCATAATAATGTAATCCTGGTCTAAGTAATAAGCAAATATTGATAAGATTTATAATTTTTTCACCCTGTTATCACCAAAGAAAATAAAAAATAAAATAAATAAAATATAAAAAAAATTAGCCTGTAATTTTGGCCATAAACATATTTAAATGCGTCATTTTTATGTATATATATATTATAATTAAAATGTATATTATAATAAAATATAAAAATTATATCTTACTATATTCTATAATCATTTGAGTATTATAAAAATTCACGGAATTACAAATAAATTTAAAGTTCCGTACACAAGAGATGCCAGTTAGACACGTCTGTCTACATCGTTAGGTAATCAAATTTGTTTGGCGCTAACGAGCCAGTGACGGTCAGAACTGCCTGTGAGTTGTTTGCTAATGGAGCGATGGATGCGCAACTTTCAACTCCAACATCTTTGATAATATCAATAATATTACACTTTACTATTTATATATAATATATTATACATTATTTTATATATTTTATATATTTTCATGAAATTATTCTTGTCTGTATGTATGTTATTCATACGAAGTTTGTACATAGCAATTTCAAGTAATTATAAATTTTGGATTTAGACTTGTGATCTATGATTACTATTATATATAATTATGCGGTTGTACTCGAGTCAATTTTATCAGAACTTGTCCGATTAATTTTAATCCGTCCGAAACTCTTATTTGTAAGCTCAAAGCTTGGAGGAATCGCGGCGTGAACGTGCTGAAGTTCACGCCATGATTCAGCCGGTAGTTTAATTATTTATGAGTAGTTTAATCAGACAAATTGCAATAAAATTAACTTAAGTACAGCCAAATCTACATAATATATAACATCCATAAACATTTTTATTCTTCAGTACATATGCATTTAATTAAATCCAATACAGACAATAGAACAAAAACAAAACCATCACTTGTCTACACCCTCTTCGGAAATAAAAGACGAATTTCCGATTAAGAATAAAAGTGTTCGTAATACAATGACAATCACATTTACCTCATTAGTAATAAAAGAAAAAACAATTAAGCTGATACACCCATACAATACTTTACCAAACCTGAAACACCCATCGCGCACCCATTAAAGTTTTAGACAATAAAGCTCATAATCCTCTGTTTCTTTCACTGAACGCCGAGAATTGGTACTTAAGCACACTTCATACATGTTTTGAGTACTGCAGGCGATTCCTTTATGAGCATTGTGACTTTAATATGAATGGTATTGTTCTTAGCCAAAGGCTGGTTTTATTGTATTGTTACAAAAATACATACATTCACTTTGTACTTAACTACATGAGTTTATACTAATATTTGAATTTAAAATGGTTTAATATCAGACGGCAAAAGTGAATTAATAGTATTATTGCAAACAGTTTCGAGGTATCTTTAGATATAGACGATGAAATTAATAAAAAAACCAATAACTCAGTTAGTAGAGGTCACAGCTTCAACAGTTAGACATTTCAATGAATTTTAAATACAAAAATATTATATATATAGATGACTAGATGACTAGATGACCAGATTATAACCGCGGCTTTGTTTGCTGCTTTGATAGAAAGTACCCTTTGTCCTATCCTGAGTTTCAGACTATCAAATTTCATACATATATTAAATGTTTTATTAACATAAACATATAAATCAACGAACCGATTTATAGAAGTTACATTAGTAGATATTTCATCGAAGTCAGTGTAATCTTCAGCAGTTATAAAAAATGTGTGGGTGAGTGCAGGGGTGGCGATGGGTACTATACAAACAAACACACGAACACCCGCCGATATTTGATCTATTCGTGTGCAAAAATTTATCTCGATCGGTGCAGTAGTTTAAGGCATAGCGAGCACACAAAGAAATTTTCACTTATATATATAGAATTATAAAAGTTTTTCAAAACAAAACATATAAAATACTTTAAAATAAAATAAGCATTCATAACTGAACATTTTTGAACATTCTGAACATTTTAAGTTAAGTATAAAAAGCTCCATCACTATAAAAATACATTGAAACATTTCTATAAAGTCGTAGTAATGACTTTATTTATTATAGCAATAGTTAAAATACTTGAAACAGCAAACAATAAAAGAAACTGAGGTTTGACGACGTTTACCAGACAACAAATGTACGACGCTTTTATAACAAACTCCACACAGGATTTTCACCTCTATGTTTAGCAACAAGAGTCTTTTTTTGTTTGATTATATTAATGGGTAAAATTAGAACTGCAAGGGTGTACGTAATTCGACCTAAATCACATTTTGTGTCAGATTGATTGCGAGATAAACTAGAAAGATTTATGTTAACATGTTTCCTTAAAATTTATAAAAATGTCTGTGTTGGCATTGATTTTCTTCTATGGTAGGAAGCTGGCTGGTAAAGAATATCTTTGTGGCATTAAGCCCGCTTCTTTAAATAAATAAATAAATAAATAAATAAATAAATAAATAAATAAATAAATAAATAAATAAATAAATAAATAAATAAATAAATAAATAAATAAGTAAATAAGTAAATAAATAAATAAATAAATAAATAAATAAATAAATAAATAAATAAATAAATAAATAAATAAATAAATAAATAAATAAGTAAATAAATAAATACAATTCGAGTTAAATTGATGAATGTGAGTTGACACCACTTCTGTATATTACCTTCGATATTATCTCAGCTGTCAGTCTAATAAACTGATAGATCGAAGTTTATACTAAGTTTGATCGATCTAATAATGATATATTACTAGTATATTGTTTGTATGTTTGTTCCACCACTAAAGAGAAATGGTTTTTTTTATATATTCTATTAACTCTAAATCAATAATGCACGACTGGAGTGGTTGTAGTACTAATCGATGATACAGCAAAATGTGGTCACAATAGGAGAAAAATATTCTGAAGCTTTTTGTTTTTTTTTTTTTCAAAAATTTCATAATTTTTTTTGTTAAAATTATAAAATTATACAAAATTCTATATATTAAGTTGTTGTAATAGTAGAAGTATGATGGAATGGATTCTATAAAAAATAAAATAATAATCATATAATATTTTTCATAATCAGGAAGATTATGTGATGGGACCCATTACTGCTAAACTTTTAGTTATGTATAAAAGTTATATATATTATAGTTATAGTTATAGTTATAAATTTAGTAGATAAGTATTGTAATTTTAAGTATATTATAAGTATGTGCAACCTCCAAATAAATATCATTTTGAGCAGGACGAATTTATAAATTATAATAATGTTTTTTGTTTAAAAAAAAAAGACAAATACGAGTAATCCAGAGGAAAAAATATTATAAATTCTAGTTTATTAAACATATCTCTCAATAAAATAAATAAGTTTAACATATGCCTACATTTTTAATAATAAAGATTCCATTTAAAATAAGAACCGTAGAATTACAATTCGATAGATTTTATTGAGCTAAGCTCTCTATGAGAGACTTCTTATGCAAGCATCATTCAAAAACGGTATATCCTAAAATTTACAAATTTTACACACTAATGGAAATATGTCTGGTGGTGGTTTTAAAAATTAAAAAATTTTAAATATTGGAAAATTTACCTTAAAAGGCGAATTGTTGAGAACAGAATGCGTCGACGTTTTGTAAATGCAACTGGGGTGCTGTTTGCACCTCGCTTTGCTCAATATGCTAACACACTGAGATTTTGAAAGCGCAGCGAGTCAAAAGTGAGGTCTGGTTCGCGCTCCTAGTTATTGTTTTTATGATCCAAAATTTCATCAATCATCATCGTCGTATCAAGTTGTGTATTAGCGAAACAAATTATTACAGAAAACTGGAGTTCAAACAGCTAACAGAGCAGATTTGAAGCTCTAACATTATTGTATATAAAAATAAATAAAGAATTTCGTTTCATAATTTAAAATTCTTAACATAATTGAAACATGTTTTATTCTATATTAACTTATTTATCGCTCTCAATCTCGTGAGCTCATTAAAGGTTATTTCTAGAACATTCACGTCACTTTACATGTGCTCGTAAAATGGCGTTTGAAACGTTTTTTCCATTTCTAGTTTAAGAATTAGCACTTCTCGTAAATCAGTATTACAGTCCATGGATGCGTTTGTTTTTGAAAAGACCACCAATGGAACATCTAATAATAGTCAGGATGAAATAATTCCTACAATGTTGTTTGCTTATTGCTTCGGAAAATTTTAAGTAATAAATTTATTACGGATATACATAAAATATATTATGGAGAAGTTTATGAGAAATTCATGACGTATTAATGACTCCAATGAAATTGAAGCAGTTCAAGCATTATCCAAGTTATGCAATTGACTCCAAAATCTTGTTAACCAACTAGATGGGAATACTATTGGTAACCAAATTGATCTAGTACACGACAATGTATCATTTCGATAAAAACTTAATACAAGTAACGAAACATCAATAATAAATATTTTTCATTGATTCTAAAATACATGAATTCAGTCCAGATGTTCTAAAAGGCTCGTAAAATTTGATTATTTTATTTGACACAGCATTGAAATGTTCGTGTTATAAAGTAATGTTAATTGCTGAGGGTGAGGTGACGGACCATTGGCGGTGTCACCCCGTAATGGCTTTTAAGAAACGTAATAAATTATTCTGCACCACCAGGTGACGTGGTGCGATATTGTGTGGTGCAAGGGACGCGGGAGGGGGAAAGTTTTGAAAAATAGTATTTTATTTATAAACTAGTTATGCCCCGCAGATTCACTCGCGTATAGTCCTACTACTATTGTATACATAAAATACCTCATGAACCTACGTATCATAATCGGAAAGTTTTTTGAAATCCATCAAGTAGTTGCAAAGATAAGCGCGTTTAAACTAACAAATTTTTTCTGTTTATAATATCGTATAAAAAAGGTCACTTCAATTTTTTTTTTGTTTTTTACAGTGCTTTTATTATTAATGTTATGAGTCCAAGAGTTATAAACAATCTAGAGAATACTATCCCCTAAAATTTCTTTATATCTGCGTATATGCGCGTCATTTTGTAACTTAGACCAAGCCCTGCTGTCAGAGGCGACATGTTCTTATCGTTCCAGGATTCTTCTCAAAGTATTTCTGAAGAATAAATCTTTGAGTGACTTTGTTTACTTATATCAATGTATTTTATTATGAAATAAATTAACTCATAGAAACTCTCATTATACCAGTATTCATTTGTTGAAAACTCTAGAAATATACCCATGTAAATGAATATTTATTTTAATTATATAAATTGTATAGAATATATTATCCTTGTTGTTGTAAACACAACATTTCAAGCCATTCCATTTAAATGATACATATTACAGAAGATTATCTCTTGTCAAAAGTTACTTTAACACAGACAGACGTGTTGGTACATTAATACAGTTTAACAAATATATATCTTATTGCCAAGGCAATAAAGTATGTTTCTATATGGGATAGTCTCCTGGGACAGCATCCATCCTCATTAATAATTAGGATTGTCAAGTGTATCAAAGCAGGTAGGGTTGACATTTCATCCACTGTTATATCTATTATGTAACATGTGGTTTTTATTTGAATTGTTTTGAATTGTTGTGGTTCTTATCGTCATACAATATTCAAATTATTATTCGATCACAATTATTTTTAATTCAATTTTAATTCGTTAAATAATATTTTTGATTTAATTTTAATTGGTTTAAAATATTCTTTTATTCAATTTTAAATCTTTCAATATAATTATTATATTTATAAGATATATTATAATTATTATGTTTATAAGATTTTATTTATCAAGTTTTTTTTTATCGATATTAAAAAAAATTGTTTTCAAATATTTTCAAGAATTAAAAATATTTTTAATAAATTTTACTACACCGACAAATATTTTGACTATAAAGACTTAGTTTTTTGCTTAAATTAAATAGTTTTCTTTAAAATGTATAAGTGATATGAAATAAAACTATTTTTATTAATTTAACACGCTTCTTTACCAGATGAGCTTTTTAAATTAAACTTATATTTATAACACGGAGCTAAAATTATATTTATACTGTTTTTGTGATTTTTTTATCTTCAAGTTCAGTTATTTGTCAGTAGATGGCGTTAAATAAAATAATTTTATATGTTTTTTTATTTCATAATACGTTTTTTCTGATATTAAAAAGGTCTTATTATTTTTTAAATTTAACCTTAATTCGTTTTTTTGTCACTAGTAATACAACATATTTCACAATCTTTCGACTGTTACATTTACATCAAATAATTGGTAGTTTTAGATTAATATCCACAAATCATTTTATTTTCTCATTTACGTTTCTTACACTGTTCTTAGACGTAGCCTTCACGTCCCTTCTTATTTGGATCAACTGCGTTGGGGGACTGGAACTGAATGTGAAAAATCGAAATTTAATAGAAGGCCGGCTTTTCGTAAATGGATGCAAGGGAAGGGTGATGATTTATTTCTAACTCGCTCCTAAGCTAAGGGCAAAACCTATTTTTCAATGGGAAATCACGCTTACGATTTCCTGGTCTAGTTAGAAAAAATGTGTCGACATGTTACATTAGTAATCTTGTTTTAAACGTAATAAATAAATGAAAACTGGTGACTTATTGAAGAATGGTTTTATGCAAATCGATTTGTTAATATAATAATATTAAAAAATATTGTATTAACAGAATTATTTAGTAATAAAAATGTAATTATTACGTTTGTATATTTATATTTAATAAATATCATTATTGAATTATAGTGTTTTTGCCAATAATTTAGAACTGATACAAGAGTAAGTGTTCATCTAAAATAAACATACACACACAGGCATGCATGCATGCACGCACAGACGCATGCACGCTCGCACGCACGCACGCATACATGCACGTACACAAACACACGCGCACAAACATATACAGTAATTTGAAGGACTGTCAGTTATAAAGTACTAAAATCCAGTCGGGTCACTTGGGTCAGTCAGTGAATCAGGAACTGGTTCCCTTGAAATCAACATCAGCTGTCAAACAGAATGCGACGTCTCCAGGAAGTGGCATACAGGAAGCAGAGGGAACAGCTTGAGGCGCATTATATGAGAGGAAGCGATTGATTATATTATTACTTTGATTTCCATTAACATGTTAATACTACGAGTACATAAATACTATATAGGGATATATAAGGTTTTAAAGTTATATGTTAAATTATGTGTAAAACATCTTTAATATAAACATTATACAAAACCTTAAGAATATAGTGAAGATATTATATAATATATGCAAATTATATAAAATAAAGCAATAAAAACGATAATAAACCTCTGACTTGAGCCGTAAAATGTTGAAGTATTACGTACGCCGCCATTTTGAGATTACCCACGGCTTGTGTGCAGTGCGACTTAATTTATTGTACATGAAAGTGTTTGAATTGTTAATGTTTTACTTCTACTTAGAACTACCGTGTGAACTAGAACTTTCATGAAAAAGTCTGGCATATTTCTCCTTTGGAATCTCGCTGTAAATGTCTAGACGCAACTTTTTATACTTATTTAAAATGTATGTTTTATGTAGACATTGAAATGGCGTCCTGAAAATTTCTGTTGAAAATACATTTTGTAGTATCTTTCACGATTTGTATTTCTGAATAAATTTTAGAAAAGAGAGCTTTATTAATAAACATATGTATATTCAGTAAAACTTATTTTCCTTTTAGTCACTTTCTCACTAACGATTTACGTCAAAGGTGTAAAAGTGACAAAAAAGAGAATATATGATACTGTTTTTCAGACTAAATCCTGCTTGGCTTGAAGGCTTGTATGCTTCACTATTGCTCTTTGGTATTACTACACCTCAGAGAAGGTAGGGACTTCGTTTCGTACAGTTAGTGATCAAGGCGGAGTCCCGATCCCCTCATATACCATTTTTTGTGATAAAGCATCGGAAACTACCATATTATCAAAGGACCATGACCGCCATCTTTTATTTTTAGATAATCAGTCTGTTAGTCCCTCCTCTGCTAATACTAACCGGACTAATGTCTATCAATGTGCAAAATTTGGAATTTTTCGGATATACCGATTTCTCATAGAGAGCTTCGCTCAATAAAATTATCAATATATATATAAGTATAAACCATCGCTTCTTTTGGTGGTGATACCAATTTCAATCTGTAATGATATTAGTGGAGTATATTGACCGATATATCCCAGAAGATTGTACAATAATTTCATTTCTAATTTCCTAATGGACCTCCCGAGGGATGTTCCTTTATATCAGAATAAGTTTATATTTTTTTGTTATCTTTTAGCTCATTACGTAAATGCAAAAATATTATTTTAGAGTTCTGACACCTTTAGCTTTGATAATGCCGTATTATCTTTGAATCTTAAGCCTAAAACTTTTAATCATAGAAGTAGATTGAGGAAGCATAGGTGATATAAATAAACTAAATATAATAAAGATTATTACCAACGATATGAATAAATAAATTCCATATATGTATACATATCTTATACGTTATTATCATCAATTTAAATTTATCTAAAGAATTTGATAAAAAACATATAATAGATATAAGATCGCATGAAGTATGTCTATACTTGTATTGTTTTCAGATTTGTATGTTTGTTTACAATAAATTTAAATTGAACTTGACAGATTAAAAAATATATCATTAGAATGCTATATTATTTCTGAATAACAAATCATTTATCTATATATGCATAGTAACTAAAATTGTTCGTCTGTGCATGGAATCGCGAGTAACAGCTAGTATTAAAGCATGTAGGACGGTGAGACAACTAAAAGAAAGTGAATGGAAAATTCTCGTGTCTCTATCAAATTAGACGGCAGACGCCCGGGGGAGATCCCTTGTCAATCAAATAACACTTTCTTATCTTGATGTATTGGATAGTTATTGAGTTAAAGACCGACTATTGTTAGCATTACTAGTATAAAATTGCGTGTTTTGAAAAGACAACATGGAAGCCAACCCTGGACACCTAAAGATAAAGGTTGTGCAGTTTTTCTTATTTTAATGAGAATTAATTTATGAGATTTTAATGTTTATAATTTTTCTAGATATATCATGTTTTGTAATATTGTTTAATACAAATCCTAATTAAATTTGCTGTCAATGAAAATTCTATTTGATACTTATATATATTTTTCATATTTACTATACTTTATACGTATTCGATTAGTGATGAACTCGAAATTATTATTAAACTAAGAAGTTGCAAATTTTCTTTATATGAGAATAAAATAAGGTTGATTGTATTTACTAATTAATATATATATAAATTCTTTTAATTAATGTTTTCTTCAAAAACACTGCTGTAGGTACATATAATATTATATTAATAAATACGTGTTGGTTTCTTTACCCCATATGTAATAAGTACATATAATGATCAAGACTGGTTTTCTATACTATATAAGAATAGTTATCTAGAACGTTGTCGCTGTACACAAATTGTCATTCTTATCTCATACCGAAGCCCTACCAACCCCCTAATTATAGAACGTCCATCGTCATAATGAGAAATTGTTATACACACAGTTTATAAGAACATTTATTATTATATATCACATGTAATTTTATATAAAAATTGTTTTTAATCCTTTCTGATTTTTTTTCGGCAATCTGGTAATCATTTTAGTTTCATACACTTCAATCATAGAATAGCATGCATAGAAAATATTACTTTTACATATAATTATTTTTTAGACTTTAGATATATTTTGATAAAACACTAAATTATAATACAAATAAAAAAATATTTTATATAAGTTGTAATAAATAATATTGTTTATAATTATCCGGCTGTACTCACGTTAATTTTATAGGACATTGATCAGTTTCAAACCCATTCGGGACCTTTATTCATAACTCACAGCATGGGGGAATCGCGACAAGCAAAATTTCGATAAAAATTATTTGATATAAAAATAAACATATAATAAGTAAAAATGAATCACGAAATTTTTAACACGAAAATAATTAATAATATTCTCATGATCTTTTAATAAAATAAAATTTAATTATAAAAGCTTATCATAAAGGCTTCAAAACCCGTATGTAAGCGAGGCATCGAAAGGTAATTGGGGCGGGCAAAATTGATCGTTCTCAAATACGGGCAATCCGCAATCGCCTGTTGATATCTCTGTCATTACTCTCTATTATAACTTTGACTGACAAATGCTTATTATATATAATTATCCGGCGCACGTAATTAGTTCACAGAGTTCACGCCGCGATTTCTCCATCCTCAGAGCTCATGAATCCCCTGAATGGGTTCAAAACTAATCGGATATATTCCAATAGTAATAGCCGCCGGATAATTATATATAAAAGGTAACAATCATGAATCACGAAAGCTTACATACAAAAATTACTAGATTAACAAATTCAAATAAAATAAGTTTAATGTGTTTTTTGTGACAACACTGTGACATCATTGTGATACTGAAAATAATTAGCCATTTGAGAAAACAACTGCAACTCTTGAGTCACAAATGAATTTTAAACCAAGAAATAGTGTATCGATTTTTTGACTCTGTTTAATAATATCTTTCATTTTCTTTGTTTAAATGTAGTTGAAATCATTTTAATGTTTCAAATTTAAAGCAAAACATTGTTGTTTACTTTCAAGACGTAAATAACTTTAAAATAGGTGTTTTATTCACGCTATAAAACGATTAAAGTAAAAGTATTAAAACTAAACGGTCGTTGAATGAAGTTTATCAGCAATTTATTTAATAATACATCTTTTGATAAGTAAAAACAGGTAATAAATAATATACTGTATCGATCAGCGCCCTTTCGTTTTGACGTTTCGTTACCAAAATGTCATGTTAAAATACGCTGTCATGAGTTATGTGCAATCAAAACCTGTCCATGGATAACTTACTGTGTCATACAGAATACAATTTAACATTCCAAATATTTTGCATTTATGAATCGAGTTTAAGTTTAGAGTGTTTTGTGACGTCACTCGTTATTTGCAAGGAATCTCATAGCGAATAAAACTCCAGAAAAAATTATCAAAAAATATAGTACTGTAAAAGATACTAACTTTAAATATAGATTTATAATTGTGTTATACATATATATTTTGATCTAAACCACATAAATTAAACTCTAGTATAATCTAAATTCTTTAATATCCAAAATATTTCGTGTTATCACAGTATGTATATTTATATAATCATAAATTTCTCAGCTACCGCGTTGTTCGAGAATGGGCTCAAATGTAAACATGGCTCTATATCAAAGACTTTATGATTCTTTAAAGCATCCGATGTTGATATGAATTTAGAATATAGAAGAATTTTTATACTTATACTTGCAGATTAAATTCTACTACAGTATACAGCGATATCATAGCTCAATTGGTAGAGCAACGAGATAGTTTACATTATGTTGCAGGTTCGAATCCTGCTCGTATAATCGTAAAGTTTATCATTCTATGTCTATTTAAGAATTTAATAAGCTTGACATATATAACATATAAAACAATTCCAAATATATATTTTTTGTAAATATATGGCATTTAAATTATATATAATTGTCAGAAATTAAAAAATTACTATCGGTATTTTCCCGACTAGCTTCGAAATAATTCGACCTTATTCATGAGTTCGGAGTATGGCAATATCGGCGTGAACACATTTATATTAGGACTTTTAGAAGGGCTTTATTAAAGCCTCATCAATCGTTTAAAAAAGTCTATTAGTACATGGTTTTCAGGTCGCTTGCTGATACAAGTGTTTATTATCTGATGAAGGAAGTTATTGTAATCACCTCGATTGTCGAAGTAGGATTTTACATAATATTTAAACGTTTTTAGGTATCCTGTGTGTGTGTGTGTGTGTATGTATGTGTGTGTGTAAGCTATTTTTCGGCTACGTTTGCTCGCGACCTGATTTTGTAATTGATTTCATTTTAGTATCAATCAATGTGTATTTTTGTAACAGAGCTGATAAGTTTTTCAGCGAATTCGACCAAGTACTTTTTTCAGGGATTCGAAATATCGAATAAACTAAATTAATTAATTACTATTAGTTTTCTTAACCAGAAAGTTATATTTTGATGGGACTCGAACCCATTACCGCCTTTTTTAAATTTGCATTTGAAAATATATAACACAATAATAATAAAGAAAATGTTTTACAACATAATAGACTTTATGTAAACACAGTTTCTACAAATACTTATACCGACAATCGACAGCGTTTCAGTTTAGTGGGTTTGATTCCCACACAGGACAAAGTTTTGTATGTTCCCCAGAATATGGTTTCGTGTCTGAGTGTACTTTGTCAATTATTTTAGTTCGTGTAAGAGAATGAAACCATATGATGAACCCCAACATATGTATGCATTCACTTGATACTCAAATGTATATGATAAAACATATTTATATAACGCTTTATTTTAAATCGTTATATTAATTATAAACAAAAATGATGATGGATGTTATTTACAAACAGACCGTCAGTCAAACCGTCACATATCAAGCAATATAGGTTATGAGCTGTTCTGTACTCGTCATTTCAGTTGGTTTATCTTAAATGGCCTCTTTAAATATTTTAATTTTACATATAAAATAAATACATAATAGTTTTAAGCTTAATCTAATCTATGTACTTATTACGTCTGGTCTGGTTTTACTCTGTGCTTGCTGTGTCTCTGATGATCCCTCTACGGAACATAATTTAAGTTTTTATTCAACTGGTCCGGTTTTATCATCAAGATCATAATGTCATATATATGTTCAGAGAGAGAGAGAGAGAAACTTTCACAATATAGCTCTTTTTAGGATAAGCATAGTCTATGATATAAAAAAATAATTAAATAACAATTTAGAAACAAATACTACAATAATTTTTAATTATAATTAGTGGGTCGTTTGCGAAACTTATCATTTATTTACGAGATATTTTAGGAATTTCCAAATCTATGATAGGTTTTGTTTTAATCTCGTTTCATTGTAAAGCAAGTCACTCATCTATTTTTGGACCCAAAATTATGAAACCCTTTTTTTTTTTTGTTCTTATTATTTTTCTATACATTTTCATCATAAGTTCTTCAAAATGAGGCCACAACTGATTTTTATGTGCAGATATCATCACAAAATCATTGGGACAAAAATCTGCTTAATTTATTAATATTTTATAAGATTTTTAAAACGTGGTGTGAAACATTGAATTCAATATTGCCTTTAAGTCCTAAACTTATCCTGTATAGAACACCTCACTCCATACGGGAAACATTTTACTTTGTTTATAAAATACTTCCTCTGAAGATAAAAGCGTACTGACGTGCTTTAAGATTCGTAAGAGCTGAACTGTGATGAAATAACGACAAACAATCAACACTGTTACGACACTTCAGATAAATATATATCTATGACCATTTTATATTTAAAACGAGTGATATTTAAGGTCATTGGACTTTCATTAATTATTCTAATTTTTTTTTTTTTTGTTTTGTTCTTTCTTTTTGTTTTTTTTTTATTTTCTTATGATTTAAAAAGGTGAAAAGGAAAATCTACAAAAATATAAATAAATAAAAAAATTGATTACTAAAACAATATTATATTAAATATATAATATATATATATATATATATTGAGGCACTCGCTCAAATAGAGCAGATGGTTCCGTAAATAATTTTTATTATATTTCATTTTACGTTCTCGAATAATAAAATATCTGTTGGAAGAAACTGTGAAAAATATTCAAAACTTTACTATTGGAAATCCTACTTTTAGACTGAAGTTGCAGATTCACAGCAAATGTCATTTAAATAGATCGCCACGTGGCACTGAGCTGAATAATAATATTTATTCAGAGAACTAAACATTTCCATAAAATTATTATTTTGCTATTCATGACATAACGCAATCACTAGTTCTGCTTAATAATTCTCAGGACATATACTATATTTTTTATTCTCATATATACTTTACTTATTGAATATATTATATATATTTAGTTTTATTCGAAACTACAACCTCTAAGAATGACTGATTTGTTTTTACAATTATATATAATTATCTGACTGTATTCACGTAAATTTTATCGGAATTTGCCCAACAAGTTTTGAACCCCTTCGGAGTCCTTATTCTTGAGCTCTGAGCATGGCAGAATCGCGGCGTGAACTGCGTACAGGTCTCTAGGCACGCCGTGACAGTTTTATAATATGTATCGAAACTAACATACAAACTTCATCCCTTATTACCTTTTATATTACCCTTTAGAAATCATAAATGTTTTCTTAATCTTATAATATTTCTATATAAATAAGTAATGTTTTTTAATAACTATCCTATAAACAACTGATATTATAAACATAATAATATCCTATAAGGATGAGAGAGGCGGTAGAGCATTCACTGTGACCGATGAGCTTGAATAAACTTTATATGTCAAGCGTGACTTCTTGATACTTATAATTGAGGATATTATTATACATTATAAAGTGCAAAAATTTATTTGTTTAAACGAGCCAATCTTGAAAATTGCTGGATAAATTTTAGAAATTCTTTCTGATTATGATAGACAGGTTCATGAACTAAAGGATATCTAGCAAATCTACTGCTCTTAGTTACTTTAATAGTAAATAAAATCGTTCATTAGCTTGTAAAAAAAGTTAGTGTTATATACATTTATATTACAATATAGTAGTGTCGGACAATTTAAACTTTCGTATTACAGAGACGGTCACATAAAAAATTTTCAATTCATCAACGCGAGAACTTATACTATAGCTCAATTTGCAGAGCGCCGGAACGGTTTCCCAGAGGTTGCGAATTCGAATCCTGCTTGTATCAAATAATCAATCATTCCATATTTATTTAAATATCAATAACCTTAACACGTTTATGTTTATAGACAATCAAAAAAATATACATATTAAATTCAAAATATTATTATAAACTTCGTTTGTGAAGACAATATTTCATGAAAACAAAGGATTTCATTTCATTTCAATCCGGACATAAAAGATAAAACGATTGTAACCCAATCACCGTCAAACAAACAGTCACACGAGTAGTGCTGACCAAACGTACACTTTGAAAGTCAATTAAAAATGCATTCACACTATACGAAGCCACAATAAAAACAATGAATTACGTGGCTCAGATTAATTCATCTCTCTGTGAACCACTTTCGACTTTATTGGCTGGTATTAAAAATTATTATTGAGGTGTTTATGGTATTGGTGATAATGAAGGGGGTCTATTAAGTTGTTTAAGCAGATGGGTTTATCATTTTAAAGTGACGCTAGCGCATCCGGTCCGTATAGAAGGTAATATCAAATTATTCATTCGTAAATCCGGGGTCAAGATTATAGTTTTTTAGTTTTATGTACACCATAACTAGTTAGTTACTCTAAAGAGCAGTTGCTCTAAAAATCCCTCAAACGAAAACAGTTAAGAGTACAAAATATTCAGTATAAGAATAAGAATCTTAAAACGATGAAGAAAATAGATGAAGAAATATTAAATGCTTAGTCAAGTCTTGTTAATTTAAATTTACATAATGGTGATTTGAAATAGTTATTATCTGAGATAAAGTGTATAGACAAAGAGTTAGCTGACGTAGAACGTTTAAAGAACACATCTTATTAAGATAAAGGGGTTGAGATAAACAGTACAAATCACTGAGTGGAAAAAACGACTTAATATAGCCTTTCGGATGCAAATCGCTGTATTAAATTTGCAATTTAGACCTTGGCGGTATTAGAGCTTTGTAAGGTACAAGATTAAGCGGTAGCGGACAACTGGACGCTGGTCTAAATAGCAAAAACTGATCAAACCTGTTAAAAACTGAGTGAAACTGGCATAAATAAAAACTGAAAAAAACCTGCCCAAATAACAAAATTTAAGTCTTAAGATAGAAATTCAATTTAAGGATAAGGCTATGTTAAAAGGAAATATTTAGGTAACATAAAGTTTAATATAACTAAAATTTGTAACTCTTTACTAACACGATATAAAAAGTGTTTAATAAATAACAATTTCAAATCAGAGACCACACAGCTGGTCATGCAGTTGGGGAGAAGGGATGGAAGTAATAGGATTACAAATAATTTAAACACAGTGCTTTGGAAAGCATATAGGCTTTTCATTATCGATTGTTATCGTTAGAAAAATATTTAATTTACTTATACTATTAATTAATAATCCCAGTGGTATCAAATTATCTTTAAACTACAGGTTAATGTAAAAGGTAAGTTTGAAATGATATGATATGTATTGAGTTTATTTATCAGACTTTTTTTATATAATAAGATTATTTTATATGTATGTATGCAATTAAAATTCTGCTACGAAGTCATTTTATCGTAATATTTTTATACTTTTTACAGAATGTATTGTAGAATGTCAAAGTTCAATTCATTTTTTTCAAAGAAAGGATAAGGGTCGATGGAGAAGAACTGTCAAAACGCAATGCACTTTAAAATCATTTGCTAATTTTAGTTTTAAATATTTTATTACTATAATGTGTCTGTTCAAATAAGACCTCAAGACACAACCATCACTAAACGAAAGACATTAATTATAACTGACAATGAACAGCACCAAATTCTTACCAAAATAAACGAAATAATAAACTTTGAATTAAACTTTATAAATATAATAAACTAAAACTTAATTAAAATTCCTTATATTCTAACTATGGCGATAGTTTAATATTTTGTGTTGTTTTAGCGTATACAAAAAATTACCGATCAAAATTTAAAGTTATGCTCTCATGCCTGACTTGACACTGCCAGAATTCGTATCTTCGAGATTACCAAATTATGTAAAAGAAGAAGAAGAATTAAAATGACTTAACTATGTAAATAATTCAAAGCTTATAACTTAAAGCATACGTAAATGTTGGCAAGCGCCAAGAGCCTTCAGACAATGAAGACGTCCCTATTGTAATCCTGAAATAGGTTTAATGCCTCAAGATATTTTAATTTTTGGTCACCCATACGCTTTATAAATAAGCCATAAAAGATTCACAAATTAGTTAAAAGAAATTTTAAAATCGGGGACATGGGCTATTACTCGTAGAAAACGACATTTGCAGATTATAAAGATAAATTATCAGAATACGAAAACATCCTCTTCTGAATAAAATAGAAAAAATAGGGGGTTCAGGAGGAAAGTGAAATCATAAAGACATAAAACTAAAAACACCATTTCTATATATGAAATTACTCATTGGGGTTCGAAGAAAAATGTTGGAGTGAGGATAATCTTACTAAGATAATTTCCACTCAAGTGGACCAATGTCTTTAGGTAGGAACAACGCTGCAGGGCTCGCTTAGTGATGGGGACTTAGCGGGATCTCTTAATTTATAGCTTTATTGGTGATAGTACAAGTTTGAAACTTTTGACAAAAATATTCTTGATAAAGATAATTAGAATTATAAATAAGCTATATGCACTATTGTTTCATAATTTCTATTATTACTTTCTTAGGAAACTGTTGACAAGAATACTCTTGATAAAGATAATTAGAATTATAAATAAGCTATATGCACTATTGTTTCATAATTTCTATTATTACTTTCTTAGGAAACTGTTGACAAGAATACTCTTGATAAAGATAATTAGAATTATAAATAAGCTATATGCACTACAGTTCCACAAATTCTATCATTACTGTCTTAGTAAATAATACCTATACGAGCGAAAAATATTACTAGTTTGACTCTCTTATGTTTAAACTACGATCAATTATACACTTCACTAAGCACTAGGTCAAGATAGGTACTAATATCGCATTGTTAAAAGGCAGTTAGGGTAGCTACTAAGTTGTATTATATAATTTTTTAGTTATCGTCTTTTAGGATTAAATAATGCTAAGAAAATTGGATAGTGTGATGGTGTTTTCTGCCTTATTTAATACTAGATTCCGCCCGCAGCTTCGCCCGCTTTCAGTAGTCTTTTTGGTCATTATAAAAAGTGAGTTATTAGTATTATTATTCTTGTCCCAAAGATTCGACCTTATTAAGTCAAGAGTCGATAGTGTTCATTTGAACCAAAATTAGAGCCAACCTTGCCACCAACTGTAAACAGACAGACAATAGGATAACTTTCCCCATCCAACCATTATATGTCGTAAATATTGTAAAAACGCTTTCGCTTGTGTTATTGGAATGGAATTTGTCAAAATGTTATCTACGGACTCATAGTGGGTGAAATAATCAGATTTGTCCATTTGCCGGTCGTGGGACGGTAACAAACGGCCGCGGCTTCGATTAACAGGATTGCTGTATTCACAATCATTGCGTTAATAGACGAAGAAAAACTCTCGAGATATCGAACCTTAATCTTTGTTAGCGGCATTTTCTTTGTATTCTAAATTGCTTGCATAATTTAGTAGTTGTTCGTTGTTTTATAACTTGCTTTGTGCTAGTATTACTTGATTGGATGAAATATTTTCATTTACCTGTAATTTATATTTTATTTAATCTATTTATAAATGAGAATTCTTTGTTGTAGCGTTAACTTTTGCATACTTAAATGTTTATAATTAGATAAGAAAATGCACAATTATGACTTATATAAGTAAAAAACTTTTATATATTATACAAATAATTATGAATTATGCGGGTATACTCAAAGCTATCGCAGTTTGGAATCGCGGCATAAAATATTAAAAATATTATAATTGAAGATAGTAAACAATTTTCGCTTATTTGAACAAACACATACAGGATGTTGGGGACTCAAAATGCCCCACATCGATTGGTAGCACTTATCGCGTCATCCCGTCCAAAATCTGGGTGCATTTGTAACAGCCCCGGGATTATCGGTCTGCCCCCGGCAAAAACAGGGACAACCAACGCCGAACATAAATTTACACCAATGATTCATGATCGCAAAGTTTTTGCCTACTGACGGTAATTTTGCAAAGTTTTATGGTAATGTCGCATTGCAATATTTGGATCTATTTTATAAATCGGTACGAATATTATATGCTTTATAATTTAAAAGTATGTTTAAAAGTATTAATATTCGAAACTATCGAGCGGAATAAAAAAAATCTTTCTGATTATTTAGCTTTTTCATATTAATCCTAATTATCTTAAAAGTCAATAAAATCAACCATCAGCGTGTGGATGCACGGGTTACTAATTGTTTATAAATAACATGTGTGTAAAAAACGTTTATATTATTTTTATAGAAAAATATTATTTAGTTTAGCAATAAACCTGCTTAATTGAGTTAGTTTTCAAAGGATTCAAAAGTTTGCTGAAGTGCTAGAGATTCTAAACTATATTAGATATATTTTTTTACAGTAATTGAAAATCAAATATTTTATCATAGCAAATTAAAATTATAAACAGTTTTTACAAAATACTTGGAATGTACGAGAAAAGTTGTTGATAATAATTAATGAATGTATCCATTACATATTATATTTCATTGAAATGCCATGTTCATTAAGAAACAAGCGGCAATGGGTGCAAGACTTATCATATTAACTTCCTGTTTAAGAAAAAATATATATTGCTATTATTTTTTTTATTAATTTCCTACTAGAAATAATGTAATTAAAAAAGTTATAGCACATTTCATGTTTTTAAAAATATTACAATAAATTTTATAAACATATTTTTAACATTATCTTAAAAAACAAAATATGGTCACATTGTGCTGATATTAGCATGCGTCGTTTAGCACAACCACCCCAATTAGTTTTATTATAAATCGGAATTATGTGCTATTCAGTTGAAAAAAAAATAATTAAAAGTCGCCATGTTGATTTCGATAAAAACTAATCAGTTTTAAGTTACGAAAATAGTCATCGATTGGTACCAAAACTACACAGATCGTAAAATTTGTTCTTTATTTTTTTTATTAAAAATAAACTTTGTAGAATTTACTGAAAGACTATCAATGGACTTAAACAAAGTTATTTTAAAACGAAGTCAATTGCATAAGTAGGTCGAAAATAACGCTTACATACAAACAAGCATATATATATGCACAGATACTTAAACACACGTACACACACATATAATTTTTTTTTAAAAGTGTCTTGAATTCCTCGGAACACCTCAAAACCTAAAGGCCAAAAATCCGATTTCGAAAATCAGAATTATAACAATAACTTTCTCAATCAGGAAGTCAAGGAATAGTCATGAATTAATTAACTGTGTGTGAACACAGTCTGAATAAGAGGCGTGAAAACTTAATACCGTCATGACGTCATGACAAGCTCGTCTCAAGCGTCTTGAGTGCAAATAGCCTGGCGTCTAATTTCAAAATGTAAGCCCTTGGATGACTTGTTTCAGATATCAAAGGGTTCATTGGTGTAGTTCAGTCATTACGAAGTTGCATTTGGATAAAGGAATTCAAAGTCTACTTGTGATGCACATATCAGTGTAACTCAAACAGTACCTTATATGAGTTTATACTGACTCTAAGAATATCATATCAGCTAATATTAAAACTGGTTTTTAATTGATTATTTTTATTTACTTGTTGTTTAAAATAAAAGACAAAATAAACATAGTCTAAGCTTCAGAGTTAGGTAACATTATTCCATTTTCTATTTTAATACAGTATAAAATATTAAAGTTCACGTAAAATTATTATATTTTAAATTATTTTCATGGCAATTGGTATAAAGGTTTTTAGTTAAAAAAAAAAGAACACAAGTGTATAAAAATTTACTTAAAAGAAAGTTTAATAGAAGTTATTTTTTAATTAAAACTGTTGCTTGTTGAAAAATGTACTTCAAGGAGTTAATAAAAAAAAGTAATTTAAAAAGTATTAGTTTTCAACTAAAGAAAAAATTGAAACTATAAAGATTTATTACCATTATTTGATAACCTTTGGGGTTGGCCAAACATGCCTATATTTAGATCACGGTAGTAAGATTTTAACTGTAATTATATAATTCGTTTGTGATTGTTTATGTTTGTCTGACTCATTCTGAAGATTCGTTTGACTTTTTTTAATTGTTTTTTGAGTCATTATTATTATTTTTTTCCGTTGGTAAAACCCGTTACGGGTACCCCGTAGGCCCAGAGAGGTGACGGCCGGGGGTGATGTGGGACTACCCGGCAGCATAGAGGATGCCCTGCCATTTTTAAGGCTACCCACTAAAAAACCAATGGTTGCCCTCTGTGCCGTTATGGGACGAATTTGAGTCATTACCTAGAGAATGCACTTGTTTGCACTTTATCGTTCGCAATTGGCGTTTCATCGAGTTTCGAATTACAACTACTACTATAAAAAAATATTTCAAAAATCATTACCATACAGGCATAAGTTCTTATATGTGTCAGCATAATATAATATCAAATGTTACGAATAAGACGTTTAGTAATATTTCAATTTTCACACACCCACGACAGCCATATTTCACGTAAAAGGCAATTGATATAAAAGTAGGTGCCAAACGTAGTTCTGTATAGACAGGAGGCAATTTCAAATTACTTCCGCTTCACTTACCTCCCCTCTCCTCCTTCCACCCCCCTCTCCGCGCACTTGACACGAGGCATTTGCGTTGTCATTTTCCTTGTGTCGCGATTTTTATTATTTTCTTATTTTCCAGATTTGTTAGCATTACAGATGACGTGATTTTTACTTTAAGCGCGTTAGAGTTGGCTAAGGGTCCTGTGAAGCTAAGTTCTAGAACAGATTAAAGTTTACGATTATAATTTATTAACTAGAAATATAAAGGTGGGGGGTCCTGTATGAGAAATCAACTGAATTAAACAAAAAGAAATCATTAAATTTCATACATTTTACAAATTCCAAATATTTCAGTTCTTGGAACAAAAAACATAGTCATAACTTTTTTAAGTCGCTATAATTATTAATTCAACCATCATTAATACCATACGTACAGCTGAATTTAATAGTGTCAAATTACTCATTTTAGTTTAATCCATCTTGATTTACAAACTACCCGAAAAACAAGCCGACTCATAAATTGATGGATGATAACACAATGATTTCAAATAGAAAACTATTTAATCAAATTATCACTGTATCATTCTACTCTCACACAAAATCACCCTATAATTAAAAAGTGATGAAAAATAAATAAATTTGACAATATACTACGTAACTTACCACAAATTATTGTATAATAATATTTACAATTACAAAAAATCTTAAGCGTTGTAATGTGTCAATGTGAAATAATCACATAGTGTTTTTAGATCTGAGTTATTTAGATATCATTATTTAATATGTTTCGGCTTTATGAATGACTGAATGATGGGCAGAATGAATTACTGAATGATACGACTAAAAATATAAAGACAAATAAAATGACAGACACCTGCGACTATAATAAATACTCGATTAAAAATAAAAAAACTCCCCCATTAGCCAGACCGGTGAAATCCGTTCTTCGTAATCTCGGGATCCGGGATAGAGTCAATTAAACTGATCCCAGTTACACCCTGATGTGATGGGAACCCACACCGGGTTAGGATTATATTCATTTTTCTCATATTATATCCTTTTAGCTTGACAACGACGTACAAATACAACAATTTTGGTGCCAAAATCTTATAAAAAATTTTGGATTTAAACCTTCATGATCCATGATTACTCTTATATATAATTCTTGGGCTATAGTCTCGTAAATATTATCGGGATTTGTCCGACCAATATCAGTTTACGTCGCGAATCCATCATGCTGAGAGCTCATGAATAAGGACTCGAATAGGTTCGAAACTAGTCGAGTAAATTTCGATAAAATTAACGTGAGTATATCCGGATAATTATATACATTAGTAAGACCAAATTTTTATTTCAAACATGCATACATACCAGAAGACAGGAACTAACTAACCGACTGACTATGACCAGTTCTAGTATTGACTACAGTCGTAATTAATTGAATTACAACAATTTTCAGCCTATATTCAGACTAATTTGTATTTGTTTAAAACAAAATTATAGAAAAATGTTTTTAATTTAATAACAATCCTAACATCGCCCACAATGGTACTCAATGGTCAATAATAATCACAATGGCGGTCAATACTCGTCAATACCCATAAATCCAGTGTCCCACGAGTCAAAAACTATCTTATTACTGAGGCGGTAGCATCTTGCACTTTACTCGCCCCACCTAAACATTTTGACAACCCTTACTTTACAGCTGCTACTGTATTTACAACTCTATTCCCATGAAATAAAGTTCTTATATCATAATCAGTAAAACTCAGTGATAATATAAAGTTGGTAAAAATAAAAATCTGTTACAAGTGTTTGAAATGACATAGCAGTACATTACTAAGGTCACTCGAGGGATCGTATTAAACGGTACGGTGGAGAAGTAATGTAATAAAAACAAATTTAAGTTACTTTAATGCGTCATTGGTTACTTACTCGAGTTTGAGGGGGTTTTAATAAGTTTAACAGAATTAAAACGAAGTACATATATATTTTTTATAAAACGTTAGTGCCCACATAATGTTAAGTAGTACTATATTAGGTGGTATCTCACTAATTTAGTAACTGCCCATGTATTCCTTGGTAATGATTATTTTAACAATCTAAAGAAACCTCTGACAAGAGAAAAAACACGTGACATTAGATTTTTTTTCTATTTTCTGATAACTAGTAAACCTAGCTCTTGTTTCCGGCTTGAAATCAACTAGGTTTCGACTGAGGTATTTACATAAATGGTTCTCTTTACGGAACCCGCAGCTAATATCTTTTCCTAATTTATTACTTATAAATAGTCCAAATATAACATTGCTGTATTTTTTTTGAGTTACATTTTAGGTGTGTTTTGTATATCCGCCTTAACTAGATTTAAAACCTAAAAACAACTTCAAAAAATGACAGTTCTTTACACTTTTTCAGATTTCATGATATTTTAGTAAATGATATTTCGATATCATTTTATTTATTACATTTCTTTAGATATTAAATATATTTAAATAATTAAAAAACTTGTCTTTGAGATATTTTTTATTAGTAAAATATAGTATTGGACGAATCTCGATATAAAACTATTTTTTATGTAAGTGTCTTACATCTCGTCTACCCGTGAACACGATTGCTGCAAAGCATTCGAAACGTCGGGTTAAAATTAAAATGTAACCGAATTATACGCGAGTTTTAATCCGTAAAAAATAGTTTTATTTCAAATGTGTACTCGTGAAAATTTAAGAAAATACTAGTTAACATAGGATTTTTTTGTATTTAAATTTTCGTGATCCATGATTACTGTAAATATAATTATTCAGCTGTATGTATTCAAGTAAAAACTATTAGAATGTATCCGATTTCGGAAAAGAATCAAGATTGGGGAATCATGGCACGAAGTTCGCGCCGCGATTTCGGAATGATATGTTGAAAACTAGTTCGACAAACAAAATTTAGTGAGTACAGTCGAATAATTATATCTGAACTAAAGTTTCATTCTATTCCTGTCTCTCAGCTAGGCTTTTTGCTTTACTAGTTAGGTGCTGAGTTTTAAGTCCATGCTGTGCGTTTGCAAATGGTTGGGTATATAATAGAATTTCTTTGGCACTTTGGTTTCCTTAAAACCAATCATTACTGCATAAACACATGATCATTTGGGCTAGATTGAGAGGGAATCTTTTCACAAAAAATCTACTTTAAGTAGATGTTATATGTACTTTCTATTGTTGAGTGATATAATTTCTAGTATTGTGATCATCATTGCTTTTATATGTAATCTGTCAATATCCATTGTATGAGCGCACACGTTATAATCAGATTAATTCGAACTATACGAAAAACCATTTTTACCAATAAAATAATTGATTAGACAAATTTATTTAATAAAGTAACTTAAGTATTTTAATAAACACGATATTAACTATTAAGATCAAAGGCAGTTTTTTCAATACCAAATACCCGTAAAAAGGAATCTATAAAGGCTTGCAAATGAGGCAGCGTCGATTGAGTGGCTCTATGGTCGCCCTTTAATTAATAGACGAAATTGTTTGTTCGACTTTCAAGCCTTCCGGCTCTAATTACACCGCCCTACGAAATCTTTCCTTGAAGTATACAATTAGTGTTTTTTTTCAGTTGATCGTAAACTTGTTTTAATGTATTTAATGCTTTTGAAAAGCTTTTTTTTTAAACAAACATTTTAATTATTTTATTTTATACTGATAAATGTTTTAATATTATTTTGTTGCACGTTTCCTTCTATACTTAAACTATAATTATAAACATGAGGCATTCATAGAAGCGGGGCATTTTAAAACTCTTCCGACGTTTCTGGAAAACGGGAGTACATTTTCCGCGGAGTCGATTCCGGCCTACCAGGCGTTCATAGCCACGAGGAGGTATAGCGAGATGCACTAGATATATCTGAAGTTCAGGTCACTCAGTACTCAGTAACGCCTCGGACGCGGCGGGAGACGCACGTTCGCGTCGCTTGCTCCCACTCGTGTGTACAGTTCGTGTGGTGTTTCGGTATTATATTTTAAGTGCAATGAATGCTTGTTTCTATGAGGTTCGTAAATTAAAATTAATTAAAAAATTGTATTCATTTTTCATATTCATTACTCAGTTTTAAAACAAATTATTTTTAACTTGTAATGTTTTTAATAAATAGAGATAATATGACTTTATTAATGTTTTAATAGTGGTTCAAAAGTTTAATAATATATATATATATATCATAGTTTAGTAGAGCATGGCATAACGTGAGGTTTTGTAGAGGCCGGATATCCTTGGTAGAGTCTAGCGCTACACGTGAAAGATTTTTATAAAGCATATATTACTATTGTTATAAATTTAAAAGAGCAAAAAAAATATATGTTATTTAACAAGAGGTTTTATAATTTATAAAGAAACTTTTAAAATAATTTTGTCTTGATTATTTGATGATTAAATACTAAAATCAAATAGCTATTGTGATGTTTTTAATTGATATCATATAAAAAAGGTACTTAACATTTTTTTTTTGTTTTTAATAACATTTAGTAAAAACTAAACTAAGTATTCCGTTTCGTTAATACTGAAATTCAGACTGAAAGCGAAAAGACACTTAATCTAGATATGATAAGTAAATAAATCTAGAACTTTGAGCTTGAAATAAATTCATCATAATTATTTCCTGAAACAAGTTAACGAGCGATTTGTCAAGTGGTTTGTGGTGGCCCTGCCAGCTGAGCCAAGGTCCTAGGTTCGATTTCTAAAAGGAACAATTGTTTTTGTTATCCACATTACTGTTTCGAATCTGAGTGACGACAAAGACTATGGATTTAGTGCGGGAGTTTTTTTTAAAGTCCTGAAAATAATAGTTTCATATTTTATTATATTTAGTTATTTATTGCAAAGATATATTTTTAATTAAAAAGCCTGATATATTTATGTCTATATTTCTCCATTGTATGGGCTTAAGCTTAAAACGTGGTCTTATAACGATATGTTTTAAAGGAGCTTAACGTGTCTCTAGACGATCTTTCTTGTGTAGCGTTTTAAAAAAGAAAACATTTTTTTTATCTTACTAATTACTAATAAACTTCTGTAGAAAATTATTATTTCAAATATATTTAAACCAAACAAATGCACTAATGTATAAATATATTTTAAACACGGAAAAAATATAATTTTTTCTTGCTACTGACGATGAACAGAAATATTGAATGAAAAACGTAATAAAAATTATAAAATTTATTAGAAGTAACATTAAATATGTATTAGAAATATGTTATTAGGAATTCTTTTGCGCAATAATAAGCAAATAAAAAAATTTCATTGCTTTTTATATAGACATATTTTAAAGTTTTTTTTACTAATGACAATTTTAAAAAAATATTTAAAATCTCTGCAAATTTTAAATAATATTATGTATATTATTAGAAATAAAAGTTATTCATTAAAAAAATGAGATAAAATAGTTGAGAAAAAACTAGGCTCTAATTATTTTTTTATTATAAAAAAAATATTATGTTTTTAGTCCTTAATGGCTTTTAAAGTAGTTGAGATATTTCAAGTTGTACTTTTAAATAAGCTTCTTAGTGTCTCAAGTTCGTGATTTAAGAACGTCCATGAGACGTTTTCTAAATTACTTATTTTTAAGTTTTATTAAAAATAAAGTAGCTTATAGTTTTCAGGTCACTGGAAACTACTATCTTATACTGTTGGCATAAAATAATATTATAATATTGTGAGTAGCTATTCCGGTTTTACCCACGAACCAATGATTTTATTTTCTATTAAGATTATTAAGATTCTCTATAAACTGCCTCATGAATCTGATCATCATAATCAGAAAGAAATTTTCAATTACATCTAGTAGTTTTTTTAAGATTAGCACGTTTAAAATAACAAACTTTTTGGCTTTATTTTGTTAGTATATATTACGATTTAGTATTAGGTTTTTTTATTGTTTTACTACAAAATACTAAGCTGTTATATAGAGTAAGTATAGTAAGTACTAAACTTACTCAGTATATATTTATAGATCTCAGTATGTAACAACCCCAATGCCTAAATAGGAATTGGTAAAAACAATTATTCTAAGTAAATTTTAGGTGTAATAAACCGCGATGAATGTAAGTGGAAGGAAATCGCTGGATTTCAGGGATTTTCACCAATCCCGCCTTTCACCTTAGAACCTGTTCCAACTGTTTATTACCACTGTTATATTCAGCTCAGGTTCAGACTAGACGCGGTTTGAAGAATTTATTTTATAATAAATTTTATAAATATATTATTAAATAAATAACAATGAAACTGAATTGAAAATAAAAAACTTATTACATTAATAGAGGCATAATAAATGCACGCTATCAAAATAATTAATGTTAATAAAACATAAATTTACTGAACCAATTAGTTATTTGTTTGAAACACGTGGAACTAACCTCTGGTTGCCTCTGAAGACTTGTGCTTGTAAGTATTTAAGTCTATAAAGTATATGTTTGAAATATTCTTAAGTTATAGTATGAGTGTTTGATTTTAATTGTCTTCTAAAAATAATATTTATTCAACTTTTTTTTTAATAAACTAATTATGGTAGAAATATTTATATATTTTCAATATTATTTTATATGTTTTTTATATTGACGTAGTGGTAACTCCTATATTGATGGTGATCGTGGGTTGGATCCACACACTAAAAAAAATTAATCAATCAATTAATCGAAACTTTTATTATTCTATTATTATGTATATGTATTATATTATATGTATGTCATATGTGTGTCATATGTATGTCATTTGTTTATCACTCAAAATATAAGTTTTGCATAAAAACGGAAAAGAAAAATTTTCATTTTTTATAAAAATAAGGTGCACTTAAACGTTAGTACTTGAGTAACAATATTTTTTCATGTAAATTTCTGACAAAGATAATATAAAGTTGACAGCGAAGAAAATTGTTATGAAAAGATTTTCTTCAGAATAAGTTATAACTAATATGTTCAGTTTTCATAAAGATTTTCAGACCTTCAAATAATCTTAAATTTAAAAGTTTACATACAAATTTAAGAATATATATATTTTTAATTCAAATAGCTTCAAACTGTAATAAAAAATGTTGTAAGAAACTTTCCACTCTTCATTTCAGTTGCTAGTGTTGTTATTGAGTCTATTAAATTTAAACAAACACATTTTACGATGTTTCGATCCACATACGTCCCTAAGTAATAAACGACATAGGCTAATCAAATTTATATTCCATAAAACCGTTGGTACACCGTTGTTTTATAAAGTGTAATAATCATAAAACTTTGCTTACACTACCCATATAGTACTACCCTTCAGTAATATTAGCTCCAACGCTTAATATTAGGATAAGTTCCTATTTTTGTATATCTTAAACTATTTTACTTCTAAATTGTTAGCGATTGAACAAAAGAATATCTCGTCTTCCCAGAAAACGCTTTCTTCAAAAGCATCATAGTTAAAAATGCAATAATAAACGTGAGTTAGATCCATAAAATAGTTTTATTTGAATATGGAAATCTTAAAAAACATTAGATTGAACATTTTACAATACAAGCAGGACTCAAACCTGCGACCTCTCGGAAATCGTCCCGTCATTCTAACAATTGATATTTGTACTTGTTATTTTTAAATATGTGATATGTATTGTGGTGTGCAATAAAGAATATAAATAATAAATAAAATAAAAAATTGAGCCATTGTGTCACTGCCCGCTTTGATGAATTTTACCTTATTAAAACAAATAGTATTTATACATCTATATTTTTGATATTTTTATCTTAAAAAACATTTTTATGATAAAAAATTCTCAAATTATATTCTTTTAATATCACGAAAATAAGAGAAAAAATCTTGAATCAAATAACAACTCTGTTTATTCAAAAATCCATCGGAAACAAATAACATATCAAATATTCCTCTGCAATGTTGAAATAACTCGATTTATAAAACGACGTAAAACAAAAGGCAGAAAACAATAAAATTGATTGGGAAGAAAGCCTCTTTGAGTATTACTTGCGTTTTTTAAACTAAAAGACTTAGTGGCTTCGAATTAATTGTATTAAATCGATTTGACATTTTAAATTTCAAAATCTGTAAATTTTAATAGATTGGTTCTAAAATTAATTAAACTTGGACCAGCTGGGTGACAAAGTTTGTGTCATTTGTAATGATAAGTAACTCATTTGAATTCGAGTGGCGACCTCGTGGCTTCAGCAGATTTGTAATGGTCTTGTCCAATTTGTAACACTCGCTGTCTTAGTTTGTTACTAAAATTCATATATCGATATCGATAACATTTTTCTTTTTATTTTGTTTTTATCGTGCTCCGTCTCTAGGTTCTTTTGTTTACTATGTTTGATAGAGAATGCGATAAAAATAAGTTCTCATCTTTTACGATTTTTGTGGTTGTGTTTTTTTGCAATAAGGTGTTCAATCGTTTTAAATAAATTAATATATAATATTTAATAATTAATTTTATTTCATTCTAGTTTTACATCTTGTAAGTTTATTTATTTTATTAATATAAAATAAAATAATAATAAAATATGTACCTTTTAAATGTCTTCAAACCATTTAAAACTTAATTTATTCAGCACTGGCTGCTCCTAGTTCCACGGAGTGACAATAAAAATAAAAGCACAGCGAAGTATATACATAAATTTTTAACGTCTTCACAAAACACCGTTCCCTTTGAGACATTATGAAAGTAATCCCTTCAATAATGGACTTCCGTGTAATCAAAAATTTAATATACTCTGTAATAAAAACATACCTAAGTAATAATTACAGATTTTACACACAGACACACGCACACACACATACATAAAGTCAATAGAAACAGCTATCAATATATGTTTAATTCGTTTTAAAAATGTAGCTATGTTAATCTTTTTTTAGCGTTTAAATATAGGGTACTGCGTCCTATGTTCCGAGTTTCAAATTCTGTGTGAAGAAACTTTTAATTTTATATATAATAATAATTGGGTGAGCAAATAATCCAGTTTAAAAGTGTATTCATAATAAAATGTTAAATTCAAAATATTCTATATAGTTATAGTATTTGGGGTATAAAAAAAAAATCTTCAATAAAAATATATCAAACGATGGGGAATTTTATACTGAATCTAAAAAAAACTTATGACAAGCCAAAATTTTCCCTAGAAGTTATGAGTGCAATAAATTTATGTACTTTACTATATACTAGTAATATAATCGAAGGATAATATAATAAACAGAATCATTAGGTTTATATTTGATATTGTGACACATGCACGGATCATAAACATTAGTTCATTAAGGCTCTATCGCTGTAACCTCGATAAATCAAGCTATCGTTTAATGACTCCATACAAACATTTTACGTCGTACTGTACCTTAACGTTATATAATATTTTATTGTATGGAAGTCAAAATTAATATTTCAATTTAACTGTAATATTTTTTTATCCGAACCTCATAGTTTTGAGTTTTTATTAAAATATGTTATATATTTATAGCAGTGTAATGAATTTGAGACTTAAAATGTGTGTAAACTGAAGAAATGGCCTCATTCAATCACCAGGAGACACAGTCTAGCCCCGCCAAGGAGGTATCTAGGTAAGTTAATATAGAAAAAACTTTATCTTTCGATTTTTGTTAAGGTTTGTGATATATTTTTTTTATTATTTTGCAAGTAATTTTTATTGGAGGATTGAAATCATTATAAAAAGGTATTGGCCTGAATATTCCATCTCAGGGAAAGCTTTTTACAGAACAAATGTGGAAAGCATAATCTACAATCACTGTTTTGTATTTCTTGGGTCGCTGTTAAAAGTGAAATTCTATTCTAATTAAATTTATTATATCATTTCACCGACTAGACTTTGCTAAATTTATAAATTGAAAAAAACGTTTTTGGACAGATATTAACCTGGCGTCCTGTCTAAATATAGATCTCCATCAATTGGAATGGTATCCATTATTGAAACTTAATTAATTAAAAATATTTTGATTGTGTTGGTCTTTTTTTATTTATTACGTGCTTGTTTTGTTTAATACATGAAATTCACAAAAAATTACTGTATTTTTAGATTGCTCAAAACTCTACCAAACATAACATTGAATTCAACTACTATTGTGATAACCTAATATTCTTAATTGATATCTTATATATTAGATTGTTTTAGAAATATTCTGAGTATTAAAATATTGGGTAATAATACGTCTTGTTACGTCTCGTTAAGACGCCAGGACTTATCTATGTAGCTTACAAACCATTTATATGAAAAGATCAAAACGAATACATGTCTAATGAATAACAATATTGTGTTTATTAGTCACCAATTGACTTATACATACTTAGTTGTAGTACAAATGCAGTGACGTCAATTGATTTGTAATGGTGACACTTGGACAGTCGTCTTTTTAAGTATGTATAGACCTGCTGACGTGGTCATTTTGTTTGTTAGTCTTTGTTGGTGCATGTGTGTTATAGAAGTAAAACTGTTGTTATATACAGGATGGAAACGAAGTGTAACAGTGTTGATGTTGTGGTTTTGTCACGGGCCCTAAACCATTGAATCTAAACGATGACGATCTTATCTCTCTGTCATGTCTGTCATATTCAATATCTTTATTTTTTTTGTACAAAAACAGATATTGTATTATTATTATTAAAGGATTTCCAAATAGTAAAAGGCTATCACTTGTCAAATTATCTTGGACGCCCGCCAGCGAACAAGTTATCGTTCCCAATAAACTATTTTATTACAGTTGACATTTGATTGACGAGGCCAATTAGTTATTGATATAAAAGTTTATTTTAAATATTGATTTGAAAATAATTGTTTCCGTTTTAATAAATATTCAACAGACATTTTAGGTTTTTTGTAACATATGACAGGGTTTGATTTTTTTCATTTTATTTTAAAGCAACTCACTCATCTATATTTGGCGTCAAAATTATGCGAAACGTTTCATTTTCCATTTTTTTCTATATTTTTCAACATATTACATCTGTAACTCGTATAATTTAGGAGTAATATACTCGATATTACGAACTTTTTAAATACAGGGCCATTATAAGATTATTTCCAACTTATTATTCGTGAAACAACTAAAAGCTATAGTAGTAATAAATGTATTTAAATGAAATTAAATAGATATGATAGAAAAATAAAAATTGATTGTAATCTGATAGGATAAATTGGGAATGTTTTACTTCACTTACTTTATTTTCAACGTAACAAATGGAGCGCTTCAATTAAAGGCCTGAATTTCAAACATTTTTCATTCACCACGTTGTTAACATACTAAAATAAAACACGAAATGAATACTTGGATGTATTCGGTTGAGAGGCGAACATGTAGCGACTGTATACGCGAAAAATCGCTCGCAAATCGTTGTATGAACAAAAAACTACAGTCATACAACCCTTAACGTTTGGTCAATTTAAACCACTACCATTGTTAAAAGATTTCAAATCATGTAGAAACAAAATCTATTAATTTCGCTGGTATAATTTCTATTCTAATTCATAGACTTTATAAATATTTGTTATATAGTTTAATAACGAGTGAAAACTAATCGAGAAGCTGTAGTAGTGGTGGTTCATTTTTGTCTACAGTGGGATGTAAAATCGATACAATGACTGCAGCTCACAGACATTTGCTTTCGGCCCGTTTTGATTTAAATGTTTATTTTTTTAATTCCTTACAAAAGATTCCAATGTTTGTTTTAACCATTCTGAAATAAGCGATATGAAATAATTCAAGCAATTCTACTTAGTTACAAATAATTAATTGGAATTCCTCCTTGTATTTTCTATTTAAAGAATATATTTAAATTCTTTTAGCTAACTGAACACGAAGAGTGAATATTTTAAACTAAAAAAATATAACAATTCAGTTGGAAGTTTTCTTTACCTATTATTTAATACTACCTGTTACTCGTGGTTTCAATCGCGGATGAACGATCTTATTTGCTTTTAGGAAGACTTTCCTCATGGACCTGCCTATCATCAGAAAGAGTTTTTAAATTCATCAGATAGTTGCGAAGATTAGCACCTTTAAACAAACAAACTTTTACGCTTCATAATATTAAAGTATAAATTAAAAAAGTACATTAAATAATGTTCCAGTTAGTAGAATTTAAAATCTATCATCTGCATGTGATATATATATAATAAAATATCTCTAAAAATGTTAGTGCTTCCATCAATAACCTAGGTTCAGCTATAAATCCGAATATTACACCTTCATTCGGGAATGGGCAATAAATTTTTATTTTAAACTGATCAGAGACATTACCACTTTAATATTAGTGATGTATGGTATTACATATTATTATAATAATGGATGAGTCTGAAGTGAATGTTGATTATAAACTTCACTGAATACTTCATATATTTCATATTAAGTAAACGTGCAATGGCTCTTTGATATATATGTACATTACAAACTTAGGAAAGAATATTGGTCCGCGGATTGAACGTAGTTGTAGTCTTTTGACTGAAATAAGATTGCTACGGTTAGAGAGTTAGAAGCCAAATCCTCTTAAGAATCATCTCTGAGTTCTAGTCACCTTCATTCCTAACATTCCTCAAAGAGAAAGAGCACTACCTTCACCTTAAAAATTATATTTATTCCGATGGAAGGTACCGCTTCCGTCTAGTCTTTAAACTGATAACCAAAAAAGAAATTCAACTAACTATATGGCATTATCATTATTATTCTCAAATTATTACATAAAATGCTTGAATGCTGTACAGTCTTTTCTAGAATTTCATTCTATAAAACACAAACGATCGTCCATAATATTTATTCTCGTGTGTCGTATAAATTTTTCTAAGCTTCTAAAAATTACATATTTCGCACGTCCCCCGTCGGAAGGCGAGTGTGTCGCCGGGCCCCGGGCGGAATTAAAATGAGAAGAAAATTCTTAGCATGCAAATAAGTTCACATGCTGAAAACAAGACAATGGCCTGGTTATCGTCAGTACAACGTGTTTTGGGTTTCCGTGAATTATACACAAATTTAATTTCCATTACAATAAAAACACTTGTTTTTAAAATATTGACAGAAAATCTAATTTTAACGACAATTCTATATAGTTATATACTATAACGGGAATAAAACTTTTTAACTTCAAAAAAAAATATTTCTATATATCAATCGATCGGAACTTTTATACTGAATCAAAAATTTTCCCTAGAAGTTATGGTGGAAAAACTACAATTAAAATATCTGTTGAATAAACGACAAGTTCCACGACTCACTAGTAAATTTAAGGATATCTAATCAACAACAGTTCTAAAACAGGTAATAATTATTTATTACCAATACAGTTAAAAAAATAAGTTAAAAGAGGCATATATAAAACCAATCCACTAATTAATTAGCAAGCAATTACAACATTGAAATTACATTTATTTTGTTAAGAGCTTGCTGCAGTTACATAGTTTATTAATTAAAGTTCGTAAATGAGTCCAAATAACGTTGGTTGTTCAGAGCTCTTCGATCTTTTAAGACTAGCTCATACCAATGCAATGTATGGGTCTGTTTTCCAAATTGTTTACAAAAACTTGTACGACTCAGTACTTAAAATATTTATAGCCAGTTTAATATATTCTCTGTTTTGTCACTTTCACACTTTTAGGGTAAATCATTAGTGAGAAAGTGACAGTATAACTAAGGCAGTTAATGTATGAAGTTATAAGAATGTTTAGTTGAAATCAAGAATTTTAAGGACACTTTAATACGACTTCAATCTTTGTTAATTTCATCTATATTTTCATATGAGTAAATAGCTTTATTCGTCATAAGGCATCATATGATTTCATATTTTCTTCTACTATATTCTAAGATGTCTTGTATATTAACATTTATATTTGTGGCATTCGCGGTTGTTATAACATCATTTTACTGCTGATGACCACAAAATTCACAACGAGTTTATTGGTCGGAATAAACCACACGCTGTATACAACTGTAGTCAGTATGGATGTGTATGAACTCATACACAAGGTTAATTTATCACGAATAGATTTCACTGCCAGAAATAACCGCTTATTGCAGCTGTGGATAATTTTAATACACAAATAACATTTAAAATCGCCGATGGGCTTGAAGCCAGACCAGGATAGAAATAAATGATCCAATTACATCCTTGTTGTACATTCTTTATTTACAAGAGAAAGAAACGAGATATCTTAAATAAATGTATTGGCAGTTTAACTGGCCCGCGGAAACCCTCAGTAGAATAAAGCATTTTTAATCGATTCAGAATTGAAAACATTCTTATAAAAAAAACTAAATTTTGCTATTAACAATAATTTCAATATTATCTATTCTATGCTCTAAATTGAAATCCTTCACGAAAAATACTTTTACTTTTAATAATAATTTCAATACGGAACAGTAAAACCTTTTTGTAAATTTTCCTGTAGCGTTATGAAATTTACAACAAATTAGGATAATCGTTAATAATCGGCTTGTTTCAATAAAGACATTGATTTTTATTACAATAATATCCGATTCGTATTGTGTTTGAAAATCGGCTCATATTTTCTGATCAGCAAATAATCGGCTAAACAGACCGGATTATCGAATACCGTCTAATCGCCGGTTGTTTCAAATAAGAAGACTAATTTTCGTTCACGGCGCTTCCGGATCGCTGAACCAAATAAGGTGTAAAGTCTGTATTGTTTTGAGGATATTTCTGAACACTGAATAAAATTGGATTGTTTGTCTTTTTGAGGATTGGTCTTGTAGCTAGTTGCTGGGGATGTCAGCTGTCAAAGGTCATGGGTTCAATTCCCACAGTGGAAAATTCTTTGTGTTATCCACAAATTGCTGTTTCCAGTCTTGTTCTCATTATTTATTTCAGTTTGTTAAACTTATCGCGAAATAGAGATTATTCCTATATCACCGGGAGCTGTTTCCAATAAATAAAAAAAAAGAAATCATAAAAGAGGAAAACTCCAACATATTTTAAAATTATATAAATTAAACTATAGGACCCAAAGAATTGCTTTAATAAATGTAGGTTTAAGCATCAAAGCCATATCCGGCATATCCATTCACTTTCCGCTCCGTTAGACTAAGTTCCTTGGTCATCGTCTCAGAGTCCGTGGATTAAGTCACGTTGTATCTGGGTCAGTGTCCCGAACTCGGATCACGTCCATCCATTTGTTCCGATGTATCGGCCGACTGATGCGCACACCTGGCTTCAGTTATTGCTTACATTCTTATTTGGGGTGCATAATATTTGTCTTGAGCTTACTCGCTTCAATCGTACGTGATTTTAGTTTATCTTCAAGGATATAAAACTGTTTGTTTGTGTTCAACAGTTCTGATGATTTTGAGGCCTTTCGTTCATGTCTATATAAATATTTAAAGATTACAACTGTCTGTAATATAAATTGTATTTTTTTTTGTATGTAAACTTTCGTGATCCACGATTACTATCAAATATAATTATCCGGCTGTATTCACGTTATTATTATAGGAGTTTACCCGACTAGTTTCGAACCCATTAGAGGTTCACGTGAACTGTTCACGTCGCAATTCCGTCATACTCAGGCCTCATGCATACATAAATAAGAACCCCGAACGGGATTCGGGCAAATTCGGATAATAATAACATGAGTATAGATGGATAATTACATTTAATAATAAATTGTAGAAGTTCTTTAAATTAAATATTTACAGCAAAAAGGCGAATGGCACGAAGAGCTAATATATCTAGTAAAAGTCAATATTCGCAGCAGTAGACCAACCAATCTCCAAGTTGATGGATAGGCGCAGTTGCGTCGGCCATTCTTGACAGATACAATATTTTACATGTTCCTTTTGCCTGTCAGCCCCCGTTCCCATTCAATATGATTTATATGAAGTTTCGATTGATATGTCTCGAGTTTAGACACGTAGATGTTTTATGAATGCGTTTTATCTATTTCATAAAGTTCAATTTTTTTTTCATGTACAAAATTCTTTTATTAATTTTAATTATATGAATGCTGTTGTTCTTAGCATAATAATGAAAGTAATTTAAAAAATCGCAAGTCGTTAGAGGGATGAGCCTTGTTGCATTTTAAGTGAGCCGCATTCTCCGCGGAATGTAGACGTTATTGGCTTCCCGTCATGAATGTTAATATACTGAAATTACTTTATTGTAGTCGCTCGTTTTTAACTTAAAAACTGTAGTTCTATTCAGTTATTTAAAACTTTTTGGTTTTGAAATTGTATTCGCAAGAAAATTATTTTATTCGAGCTTTAAATTTTATTATATTATATAATAGAAAAGTGTATTTTAAATGTGAAACATTCAGCTTATTTAATAATTTTAAGTTTTTAAAAACTTTGAAAACGTCTAAGCGTTTTAGAATCGTCCTCGATCCTTTACAAATCACATTTACAGTGAAATGGAAACAGATAAATATAGCTAACGTCATTTAACTTTTATCTAAAAGGCAGTAAAAGGCCGATAAGAGGTAAAGCCTCCCTACATTGAAATTATTCTGACAAACGCAGCTGCGGCATTCCTTGCGCAAAACGAATGAGACTTTTAAATGGAAACATACTTCTCTACGTTAATCTCGAAATGTCCCCGAAACAAGGTCGATGAAACGCCGTACACCCAAGTATCTGTTCAAGGAAAAGGGAATAACATGGATATACAAAATATTGATGATACCAATCGAGAAAATGATGAATTTGTATGTAAACTTTCGTGATCCATGATTACTATTAATTATATTTATCCTGCTGTACTCAAGTTATTACTATCGGAACTCCAGCATGGCGGAATCGTGGCGTGAACAGTTCACGCCGCAATTTCGGCATGCTTAGAGTTCATAAATAAGGACTCTGAAATGGTTTGAAAGTAGTCAGGCAAATTGCGATAGTAATAACATGTGTACAGCTGAATAATTTATGAATTTGGATGACAGTTTTATAACGATGTACTGTTTCGGTCTTAGAAATCTAATAATTTAATTATTATATTTCAAAAGCATTCTGAAGACAATCATGATGTTCTATTCAGAAACACTGGATAGAAACAATGACGGGTCAAATAAAATAAATTGTAATTAAATATTTGTATCATGTAACTAACAATAACTAACCTAAGTAGTTTATGAGTAAACATTGTTACTAACATACTAACACAATATGGGTGATCTTATCTGAAATAAATAATAATTATTATTATTATTATTATTATTTGTAATAACTATATTTTGAACATTACTGATTAGCATGTATTTTTTTAGAATCTAGCAAATTTTTAAGTACAAAAAAGTCCATCGTTATATCAATTTTTAACTGGAAAGATATGAAAAGTCAGTAAATATATGTTTCCTAATTTTATGCCAATCACGGTAAAACCTTATTGGCCGTATCCAGAATTCCTATATCCTGGATAAGATATAGATGACACGAAGGGGACAGAATTTGCATAATGTAATCAGCAGAACCGATGATTTGAGCCACTTGGCCTAGCTTGTTACGACCCAAATCAGGGGATTTTAATTTTGTTAAAAAGTCCTATCCATATCTCGATCCTTGGAGGCTATTGATTGATTGTCGTATCGGAAAAAAGGTTTTTAATCTTTGATGTAGAATTTTCTTTGGATGATTTTCCTTTAAAGATAAGCATGTATTAAATCGTAAGATTATTTTATTTTCTGCTGTATATTATATGTCTTCCTATACACAAATCAATATATCTTTATTGATATTATTTTCAAATATGTATATTTTTTACCATATTTGTGCAGCTTTAATATCGTTATATTTTTCGTTTTTCTTTTGTTTTTCGCGTTCGTCAAATTTTTGCTCAAATTGAATAGAAATGTGCTTAATGAAAGTTGATTCAAGTCATGTTTAGTTTAATTTCAGTTTGTAGATTGAATATTAATCTCCGCCGTTTATTAAATAATACATAAAAAATACTTTTCATTTTAAATTAGGGTGTTTTCTTGTTATATTAGTAATAAAGGAAGAGGCAGTCGACATTAAAAATTACCTATTGTTTCCCAAGATTAGAATCTACACACAATTTTTCTGTTTAAAATTCATTTCTGGGACTTGCTATTGGATACACATTTTGTTTTAACCAAATTCTCTTTGTGTTCGTGCAATGAAAGAAACTTATCCCAGGTGTTCCCCACCTTGAGTTTCCTTTGCATATTTCGAGCATTTTTATATTACTGTCCTTTGGATAATGGCCACTAGAACAGCGTTTTTGTAATACTTTTCATATTATAAAATATATTACTACCTATAGTTAAAATTCACAAACACGAATATTCATATTTTAATTTCTAGTTGTCCCTCATAACTTGTAGGGAAAATTTTTGGCTCGTCATGAGTTTTGGTTTTACGTTCAGTATGAAATTGCACATCGATTGATTTATAAAAATATTTTTTTTAAAGATATTTTCTTTTAATCCTCAAATACTATAACTATATATATATATATATGTTACGATCTTGTTTAATATAAAATTTGTCCAAAATTATTTTTATTGTTTTAACTTTTTATCGTTATATTTTAATTTAGTTTATCTTATAAGTTAGTTAATTTAGTGGCCACACATCAAGTGTCTTATTTCTCATTTTGTCTTGGGATATACTTTTGTTAGAAGGTTTTTATGTCTGTCCGTGTCTCCGTTATTAAGCTTTAAAAGTCGCGACAATGAACATTTTGGTCAAAACGTTTTGCCTGATGGAATTTTTAATTATTTTTCATCGTTACAGCTCATTGAGACGTAAAATACACTAAAGAATGCTTTATATATTTTATATTTTATGCTTTTTATGTGAAACATACCTTAAGCATTCTTAACACATTCTGAATTTCTTAAGATTTCTTTCTAATATAACTGAAATATTTTCTATTTTTCCTACAATTTCTCAATATATGTAGTACTAATTACAAATATTAGGTTAAGTTCTATATTTATGTATGTAAACTTTTGTGATCCATGATTACTGTTATATATAATTATGCGGTTGTACTCACGTTATTACTATCGGAATTTTCTCGATTAGTTTTGGACCCATTTGGAGTCCTTATTTATGACGTGAGCGTGGCGGAATCACGGCGTGAACTGATAGCAATTACGTGAATATAGCCGAATAATTGTATATTATATTAAGTTCGATATATTTTACTAAGACATATGGTATGTTATATTAATGTAGCAGAAGCTTAAATAATTCAAAATTTCGTTGTAAGTCAGAAGTTATAGCATGCTCTGTCACCGTTAATTACTCTAACAAACGCACCACGAAAATACCGGCTCGAGAAATTAGCGTGTAAGAGACAGACAAACATACATAAATTAATTCTTACAATTTATGTAGTTAATTTTTGCTGCGCTCTCCTAATTTCGGATAAGGTACACTTAAACACAAGTGTGTTTTATTTTAAATAATTTCATTGTAACTGTTATGTTTGTAATAAGTATAAAAAATATATTGATCTTATGTGGTAAATGCACCAAACACTTTTTTTACAATAATTTTCAAATTATTGTCTATACTAAAACAACAACTACAATAAAAGCAATAACAACAAATAAAACGAACATTACAATACGAAGAATAATAATGTTCACAATTATACCATTGTTAGTGAACTCGTGGAAACTTCTAACTTACCCGAAATAAACTGCTTGTGTCGCAGTAATGAAATAAAATAGTGTCCTGGGATATTAATTATACCAGGACACGACAAATGGGGTTTGGAATTAGGGAAAGTAGGCCAGGAATTTAAGAATAGGATTTACTATATCTTAAGACGGCATTATCTCCCGGATTGAATAATTAATTATTTAAATGGTTTTTTTTATTCTTTTTTCTTTTTTTATAGTAATAAGAATTTCTTAATTTGTGATTTATTTATTAACGCATGTAAAACCAAGACCCAATATTTGAAATATATATTTATTTATTTAAAACTTGTCAAATTTGAATCCATGTCATTGATCGTTTGTGTACGTTAATTTGATGAGTCAGGAGGGCCCATATTGATAACAAATTTATCGAAATAAGCCCTTGTAGACACTCTCCAACTTAACAGTTAAAGCTAAGGAGTTCCAAACGCGCCCTGGTCTGAGAAGAACCACACAGCAAACTCGGCCGGGTATTTTTTTTTTGTTGTGGTCACTGTTCACAAACGTCAAAACGTTGAACATTTTTTTACGATCAACTAAAGTCATCCCAACCATTCAAAACGAATGCCCGAAGATTTAAATCCATAAATATTGCAATTTAGCTTGCAAAACAACCAGCCATCGCAAGCAGCACCCGTTCACGAATATAAGGCAATTGTAATAGAACAAATGACTTACTACAAAATTATTTTCAAAAATATAAATAATATAATTTCCGTAAATAAACCAACGTCACGGAAATGTGCGTTACGGGAACGGAAATAAAAATGGGAATTATCACAAGAGATTGACTTCTGTCGTCTTATTTATAACTGGAGGTAATGTAGCAGACCGAACGACTCTGAGTTATGTCGTTATACTAACGTTGCGTGAAGATTAATATTAAAACTTTCGTCAGCATCTAATAGAAATAAAATGCTTAGCGTTTCAAGTTTTTAAGATTTAACTGACTTGAGTTTGTTTCCATTCGTTCGTTCGTTTCATTCGTTTTATTGTGAAAAATATTCCACGGGACCGAAACCAAAATATATATATATTATAAGAAGCTGCTGAATTTTCGTATTTCTTTGTTCTTGTTAAATGCTCAAATTGTATAATTTACTTTTTTACTATTATATAAAATTATCTGGCTGTACTCACATAATTACTATCGAAATTTGTTTGCGGCGTGAACTCAAATTCACGCCGCGATTCCGCTTACTTAAAAATAAAGACCCAAATAGGTTCAAAAGTAGTCAAGCAAATTCCGATATTGATTATATGAATTATTCCGAAATAAATATATATGCAACCAGTAATTACGTGATTATATCCGGATACATACATATATACAACTATGAAATATACTGTATAAAGCTGTTCTGAAACAATGAACTAAGTGGCCTCGCCCTGCCCTTTTCTTAAAACATTTGATGTAAAAGAAGAAAATAAAATCGTTTTTCATCAAATCTTTAAGAGCCACTGAAGAGACTTATAAGTGAACATTTTTAGTAAATGCATGATTTAAAACTCTTTATAATTAAAAACATATAAAACATATATTAATTTATTTATATATTTTCCCCTTTAAATCACTATTAGTGGTCACTTATATACTTCTTTTAGAAGAGTGAGGATGGCCTATTTTGATACCATACTTATTAAAATTTTCCCTTAATCTAAGTCTTACAATTCAAATAAAAAATGTAATATTACAATAATCCCTAAGAATGGAACCTTCCCTAATATATGAAAATTATATGCCAATAATTAAATACACTTTAAAACCAATATTGTTACCTTATAAAAACCTTGTGTTCTTGATTAAAATAATAAATTGTAGATTGAAGAACTTGCAACACTTATTTAAAATAATCTGATACTCAGAATATATGAACACTTAACAAACAAACTCATTATTATTCTCTGTGTGACACCAATCAGCTTGATTGCATTAAAATATGGAAACACATTTATAGAAATACACAATCATTTTGCAAAATAATATATTTGAATCTTTTCAATAGTTTCTAAATAAAGTTCAAGTTAAATCAAATGCGATTCAAACTACAATAAATGTTCATTTGCATTCACATTAGAGTTTCACGAAGCATTACGAAGCATTAGTACGAAGCACTATTTGTAGAGAAGCAGAGTTATTTACTAAGTCTGATGCGTTATATGTCAAGGGAATGGAGTGCATAGATCTGGACCTTAATTTTATTTGCTTCAGTTGCTTTTCAAGTTTGTTGGTGCTTAAAAACTTTGTTATATTTAAATATGTCTACAATTCTTTATAATGTAGAATGGGGAAGGCTTCTCTTTTGTCTGTCTGTGTGCAGTTGGTGCCAAAGTTGGTTCCAATATTGGTTCAAAAATACCAGTGGACTGGATACCAACGACTCTATACTTAATGAGGTCGAATCTTTGGACGGGCGGTCAATAACTCCCTTTTAATAATCACCAAAAAAAGAGGCATGTTTACTGAAAGCCAAGTTAGCGAACCTGCTGGCGGAATGTAGTATAAATACACAGAGTCAAAAAATGTTTTTTTTACTTCAATATTTTTATATTTTATAAATAATTAGGCAATTTATCCAGTAACAGCTTTGCATTGCTTTATTACTTATTATATTTATAACCAATTGACTAATAAATTTAAACAAGTCTTACAAATAAAGCAAATAAAGTTCAAAGTGAAGAACAGCAGGAAACAAATCGTCGGCATCACTCAGGAGGCTTAAAATAGGGCTGCCTTAATCTTGATTAACTTAGTATAATCACGGCTAATCGAGAAACCGAGGGTCGGACTTAACACACAAACACACATTTTAAACACAATTTTTTTTTTTAAATTATTAAATCCCAACACTTCATATATGTGTGTTAATTTGTGTGGTTTTATCGTTTTGCAAAGCAGGTGTTGTAATCTAAAGGCATCAACAATGAATATGATTTGCCACTACTAGTACAGAGGGAGAGGATCAAGTTCTTACAATAATTATTAGTGTTGATTCCTGTTGATAGTAAAATAAAATTGAAGAATACGTTGATCATAAACATATTTTGAACATTTAAGGAATATTTAGTGCAACTATCTGTATGTATGTAAATAGGTCTCACTAGTTGTAACTTTCGATGCTATAACATTACATGGTTACATGAATTTATAATACTCTAAAATAAACACATATACTTACATAAATATATTACGGGCTTTTATAGTTTCTAAAACTATTTAAATATTTCAATATAATTTTTGTTTTAATTTATTTTGTTACTAATAAAGATATTGATTTTATAACAAAAACTGAGATCCGATACAGCCTTAATTAGTCTGAATATCAAAGGATTTGCTTATAATATTGAATGTTGTTTTATAAATCTATATAGAGGAAACACGTTTGTTTAAACACGCTATCTTCTCTATCTTCGAAAAAAGCAGATTTGAGAATTGGAAAAATTCTTACCAACCATAACAGACTTAAGAAAGCGATAGGTATATCATTACGCTACTACTCTTAGTTATCTTAATAGAAAATAAAATTATTCATCCACTAGTGACACCGCGAGTAACAGCTACTGGGTAATAAATGCTGATTATATAAATTCTAATATAATGTTAAGTGAATTTTTATTAATTATTTTGTAATATCATATCATAATTCAGTATAACAGTCCGTTTATTGTAAAATAATCGTTAAATCTGTTCATTATCATATCAGATCCACCATTTTGGGTTTTAAATGTTATGTCATATATTAATGGTATCATTATTATAATTATAGAACACCATTTTAATGTAATGGAAACGCAATGAGTACTTTGTACAAACAATGGACAATTTGGATATGGAAAATTGAATACTGATTTTGCGGAAATCAAAATATTGCATATTCAGTGTTATTTTCTGGTTGATTAAGTTCATTTTTATATGATTGTTCAATACAAGAACTTTTACTAATATATCTAATATATATAACATAGTTTAAAGGTCTATCTATGTTAGTTTATTAATTGCTGATCTATACTATTCTATCTAGATTAAACTCAAGTTATCCATGGATAGCAATACTTGGTCTATTTCCGTTTTAGTTTATCCAGTAAGACGCATTTGCCTTGCTATCACCAGTCCTCTGTTCACGCGTCGGTGTTTGACAAACACTCACTGCATTGCGCAGACCAAACTTATAGGTATATATTCTGACTTTCAGTTAACTTGGACCAAACATTATTTCACCATCACATTTGAATGTGTAGCTTGAAAATAACTTAGCATTAGTAACTAATGCTTGAAATACTTTATATATTGTAGCTATATTAAGCTTTATATATAATTGTCATTATACTAACGTCCATGATGCATTTGCTCGACTAGTTTCGAACCAATTTGGGTCCTTATTCATGAGCTCGAATCACGAGCACTTTGAATCACTCAGCACGCACTCGCACTCAGTCGAATCGCGGCGTGAACTTTTTTACTTCAGTCCTTAATAAAAGAGAAAATTCTGAAATTGATCTGAGTATAATCTCATAATTGTATATAACATGCCGCCTCTGCTTTAAGATGTGTCTTCGTCCGAAAAAGTACTTACTATGTATATAAAATGCTACATATAGGTATGTAGCAGCACGGTAGCTCAATCAGCAGACCGACTGCAAAGTTTGCGTGAGCTTGTAGGTTTGTGTCGAATATTTTTTTTATTCTATATTTATTTAATACTGATGTTGATTTGTATGTATGTCACAGACTGGGCGACAGAAACTTCATCTGCAACAGAAACATGTACTTGATTTAAATCGCTTATATTCAAAGTCACCCGCGAGATTTACCACAGTAAATCTCTCTACAAGTTGCTCGAAAAAAATATCATTATGCAAATTTACATAGAAATAAAACCTCCGCACTTTGGGAATAGGGAGCTTTGTTTGGGGTTTGCCAATTTTCCTACTTGCTGACAATTTACGTTTCCACTAGTGACTAGATTTCATTTAAACAGTTGCTTTATACATTGTCTAAATTGAACGCAATTATATGATTGGCTAATCTAATCCGTGTAGCTTTACCAAAAATATGCTATTATACAGTCTGGTTTCACACAAATTAGGATGTTGTTATCAAAACCAAACTATTCTGTTTGTACGGAATTGTTAATAACACAAATATGAAATTTGGGGACGTCAGCAAAACAATTCAAATAATTTATTAACTAGGAAATACGGGTATTAACATCCATGACAATAACGGAATTTGTAATATGAATCTGCTATTTTACAGCTGTTTTGTTTTCAGATGGTTTTTATTTTGGACCCCAGCCTGTTTTGGGTTTCATAAACAGAAATAATGGAAATAAAAAAACCCAGACTCGAAACAGTAATCTGTGCGTTATACAATCAACTGTCATATGTTGGAATCGAACCAACGGCCTTTGGACTCAAGAGCAGAGCGACTTACCACTAGATCAATCGGCAATTAAGGAAAGATAGACAGCTAAATTTACAAACGTACTATGAAATGGCGGGTTTCATATAACACATTTTCTTTAAACATATGCAACTTTCCTCACAGACACAAACGGACTATTATTTAACATTATTTTCTTCTACGTACCGGACAGTTAAAAATTACGTTAATACTTTTTCTTCAGACAATCGATGTCAATAAAATAATTGTAATATTATATAAAAACTTACCAACAAACTATTGAAAATATAATAGAAAACGCTGCTTAGACTACATATTTTATTTTACAATATAACCGTACCTTATTCATACATTTTAAATATGTCTGCACAACCCTTTGTTTACCTCCATACTTCTGCAGATATTAATTTTGCTGTGTCAATTACGTATACTGAAACAATACAATGAGATTTAAGCTTCCTGTTCTGAACATCCAAGACATGACAGCCAAGACAATGAAGGCATACAGCTTTTATGTGAATCATTTTGAATTATAACATAACCAAACAGTTTTATTGCAAATGGTTTTACATTCTGATATGTTTTACGTATAATTCCAACACATGCAACGTCGTTTTCTGTATTTTTAACAATATTTACTACTAAAAAACAATAATTAAATGAATTAAAATACATTTAACATAATAGAATAAATAAAACACAATTTAAACATATTTTTCTATCAGTTTTACTTACCATTACTATAGGTTATTCGATAGCAATTGCTATAGCGATACATAATTGGTACCATGAAGGGTCCCTGTTAATCCAAGTAGATTCAGGCCACGATCTGACAAAGGACAGAACCACCATGCTTTAGAACAAACACGAAGTTATATGGCAGCGAAGATTTTGTTAAATTGAATGTCTTATAGGCTTATGAATTGTCTCAGCAAATCGAGCTTCTCTTATGTGTTTATGTTACTTACATATAGGTTACTGTAATAATTAGACAAGTCGTAAAGAAGTTACCGTAATAAATTTAATTAAAATTATACACAAATGGTATATTACTTTGTTTGTATGTATATATTCCTCAACTAAGTATATGGAGAATTTACAATATTATTTCAGTTGTTCATGATTTTTTTTTATATAGCCTTTATATAAACAATCATGAAGTCGTTGGCGACAAAGCTTTGAATCCATGTTCTTTGTCAGACTAAGATTGCAATCTTCTTCTGGTACATCTGAAGATCTATTCGTTAAATCAAATAATCCAGAACGTTTCCCTGAGCAATTCAAGTATACCAAGATTTAAATAGAACTTCAGACTACTGTAAATTTGTCACTCATGCAGCCTTTACACTATCAAATTTACCAAGCACTTTAGTTACTAAAAAAATATATATGATATTTAACGCTCAAACAGATTTTGTACAATCCTAAGATTTAAATCGTTTAAAAACAACTTTAAATTTGTAGTCTTACAGTTTTTACACTATCCAATTTATTAAGTACAAAATAGTAACTATATATGACAATTAGTTCACTACCAGCCTTCTTACAATGCAATATTAGTACCCTAAGAGACCTGGTAATTAAATTGTATATGAATATTTTAGTAATGTGTAGTACTCAGTTAGGTATATAGCAATTCTCTAAAACCGCCAACACTTCCAAACAGACCTATAAATCATCTGAACGCACCGAAATTCCAGCCCTCATTTTAATTCACACCCGGTACATGGTTCTTCTCATTTCCGTATTCCTTACATTTATTTTTATTCTGTGTTTGTATTCGTTTCTGGTGCCGTATTCGCTACGTCTCCGTATCGTATCCGTCAGGGAGTCGGATATGAGACGCCTTTGTTAAGCGTGTATCACGAGGAAATCATTTTGTGATTTGTCCCCTTAATATTTTATTTTTTGGTTCGGTTATTATACTTGACATCTTCGGTTCAATGTCTGAAAATTATTTAATAGCTTTGATACCAATATTCTTATTGCCTTTCTGTTTTATTTGTATTTAAATATTCATACATTATTGTGTTTCTAAATCGTAGAGATGTGATTGTGTGAAATATAATTGTCAACATTTTCTTGCTGTTGTTTTATCATTAACTGGGTTTATGTGTGTGTGTGTGTGTGTGTGTGTGTGTGTGTGTGTGTGTGTGTGTGTGGGTGTGTGTGTGTGTGTGTGTGTTTGTGTTTTTATGGATTCTACTAATATCAAAGATACGTCATATATAAAGAGAAATGCTATGTTATTTGCATGTGACTACAATTCTAAACGTATAGCATTTAGAAGTAATAATAAAATAAATTGAATTATACCACGTAAAATACTATACATATAGCGAGTGGATATGGTACATATAGCGAGGGAAAATAAGCATATGCTTGAATAACAGGAAAAATAAATTTAAAATAGTAGATATATTCAAGAAAATCCTTAAAAATTTAAATATTTCTCACATCTAGCGACCTCATAAACCGAATCGACTTAGCGGGCCCTTTGCTACTTTATATCCGACAATCTTTACCCTTTCGAGTTCGAACCGTTGACATTTATAAAATCGAAATAGTAATCTGCTATACTTGAAGGTCTTGTACGGCTATAAAGAAGAATTTTCTCGTGTTTTACGGCGTAGTTCCCAAGTTTCGTCCTCTTAAGCACGTGCTTTATCTGGAGCAGCTTTTGGGGACATGTGCTTATGATTTATTGTTACTTTCGTATAAGGTGAACTTACTGCCTAATATATTAAGTTATTTTCATAATAAGTTTATTTTGCTGTTACTCTTGGTGACATATTAAACTTAGTATTCTGATACGTTTAATAACTACGCACGATGATTTATTTATTTCTGCTGTGAATAACTATGAAGAGATCTATCTTCACAATTAATAATACCAAGAATTTCCAATCTTCATAAGAACTCTTTATTAAAATTGTCCAAAATATTATACTTTTCGACGTGAATTTTTTAAAAATGAAGCTTTGAGGTATCAATAAAGTAAAAGATATTGCAAAAGTCCATATATCAATTGAAGTTCTTTGTATCTTTTTGTAAAAACACGTCAGACCGCAGTCTCCACTAACTTGAACTAAGCTGACAGAAAAAGTCAGAATCAAAAAGCCGCCGGCACAATACAAACAATCTCTAATGAAGAGTTTATAAAAAGCGACCAGCTCCTTTATTAATACCCCGTGGCTCGTGCGGGAATTTCTCATTTAAATAAGTATACTTTAGAATCTGGAGGTGATTTTTATTTCAAGTTTTAGAATATGCTTCAGAGAGTTCGTATTTAAACATCGATATTAAGTTGTGACTAGAACTGTCCTGGTTGTATTTGTGACTAAATAGAATCATTTATTTTGTCTTTAGGTTAGTTTAAAATTTTAAGGTTCTAGCGATGCGGTGTAAGTGCTTGATAGTATCTAAACATTCCTTTAAGCCATTGTTAACTTTAAAGGGTTTTCTAACGAAAATAGCATCTCTAATTTAAAAAGCATACTAACTCTTGGAACAGCTTATGGTTATGTTTAATAGCATCATTTGTACACGAGTATAACAAGCTTAAAAAATATAAAGATATTAAACACATAAGCTATTTTTCTTTATTGTGTTTCATTTTTATCATTATAAAAATATGTTTTCGTAATTAATTGTAATCTATATTATTATATAAAAACGAAGAGTTTATATGTTTGTTTATTTGGTTGTACGCCCTAAACTTCGAAACTGGATGGTTTTGAATAATTCTTAATAATTATGATAGACAGGTTCTTGAAGGTCATCTAGCTTTACGCTACTGCTTCTAATTATCTTAATAATAAATAAAATCGTTCATCGTCGAGTGCAACCGCGAGTTAAGTCTAGCTGTAATAAAAAGATTGTTGTCATTAACATTTAATTTCCATTACTTTAAAAGCATTTTTCTCATGTTTAATTTTAATAGTATAAAAGTTAGTAAGTTAGTTATTTATTTAACTGACAGTTTTGAAGTTGTAAACAACAATCGTATAATATAACGTGTGTGATAAACCCAGAGGTGATGACCCTTATAAATAATTCATACCTCTAAAGTTTAGCGCAAGTCGTTACGGTAAGTGAAATCTCTGTAATGTTACCGTCATGACTTTTAGTATACTTATAAGTATACTAAAAGTCATGACATGAATTCTTTGACTCCAAAAATGAACAAAACAATTATCCCTACCCGGCTTTACCTTTATCCCTTTAGATGAGAGCCTTAAAAGGGATGAAAAGTACATGATGTTTAACTCTGAGATATCTGCGGCATAAAGCATTAGTGGAGTACAATTTTTCACATAAAATATTCATTGTACGATTCTATCCTATGGGGTATGTCGGCTACATTTTCACCCTCATTTGTGTAATGTGCTACCTTTAAATGAAGTGAATATTTTATTATATTTTTTTTTCTTTATTCAATATGTAATCATAATGTCAATATATTATAATACTAACTATTCTTGCGGGTTCATTTGCGGACAGACGATTTTTTCATTATTAATATAACTAATAATAGTAGTGGATAGCTCATAGCCTTCTTCGTGGTCTTGCCTATCATAATCAGTAAGATATTTTTACATCCATGGCATGGAACTTGTTTCAACAAACAAACTTTTCCCTTTTATAACATTAGTAAAGATATTATTGGTATACTTGAGATAGAATCAATAAGTATATTTAATATAATTCAAATGATTTCCTTTATTTAAAGTTGTAATGTATGTGATTTATATTTTATTGTATGGAATTCAGTTTATAAAACGCCAAGTCGATCTGAACATGGATCGGAAAAACTAAAAATGAGCTTAAAACGTCGTATACCACGTATTGAAAAGCTCAAACTCAATTGGACAGTTTTGTTAAAGGCCTTTCCTTATATTTATTGCCATCATTTTCCCAAACAATACTGGCTTTACGAACATACATTTTGCTATCGGAATGTTTGCTGTATTCTTTATTGTAATGGAATAGAGTTTAATTTCGGAGTATATTCTGTTGACAGATAGCATTATTATTTTGTTCTAGCCTGGCTGGATGCCATGTAAAGTTGCTATCAAAAAAATAGTCTAGTCAGGAATAAAAGGTGTAAGAGAATTGTTCGAATTCAAAACTTTGATAGCGTGCATAAGTTCGGGACACTATCTTAATATTATTCAAAGAAGATCGGAAATAAGTTTTTTGTTTTCTGAAATATGTAAAATATCTCCAGTTATAATATTTTCTAAACGGTTTGTGGAAATTTATTCCAATGCTAGAATAATATAGTTCTTACATGAATAATTGAAATACGATATTTCATATGGAATATATTCAAAAGTAAGCTCGTTATTACTTTATAAAATGTATAACTTAATATGTTGTTAAATCTAAAAAAAAAAAAAAAATCTCACTTAGTAAGAAGATATATGTTTTTGAAATATATTATACATAAATATTAAAAATAAAATATATAATCTTTAAATATATATCAAAATGATAAAGCATAAACCGTTTTGTTTTTCGAAATAAGTATAAAAATAATATACTATATAGACAGAATTATATATAATAAAATATAAGGTATGATCTTAGATTTTCAAGAGTACACATTTAAAATGAAATCATTTTTTACAGATTTAATTAACTTACGTATGTATGTATGATTAAATTTACGTATGTAACCAAAATTATACGTGAGTTAAATCTTTGAAAAAAGTTTTATTTTATTAGGTATGAAACTGAATTCCTTCAACATAAATGGCCATATCGCAATCTATAAAAGAATTTTAAAACTTATAATTCAATATAAAAACCTATTATAGTATCAAGTTTCATTAAATCAAAAGAATTCCGCGCCATAAATAATAATTTCGCTACTAGAAAGTAACTCAAATCACGAACATTAATAAACATTTATGTCGCCATTTAACACCATTACCATTTATATCAAAATTCCAAGAGATTTCTTACTCATAAATGCGCTAAGACTTACTCTATTTATTTATTTATATTATAAAAATACATGTGCTATCCGTTATCGAAATCTTTTATAGAAAATACTTTGATATTACAAAATCTTTTCCCCAGACATGATTCAATAAAACATAGGGATAAGTAAAAATAATAAAGATTGTACAAAATACCAGCGTCGACTTATTCATGGTCCAAAGAACTTATCAAATGTCAAGAGTCGGCCTTTCCAGATTGTTTTCAGCGGGGTCATCGACCCGTGAAATCAACAACATCATAGAAGCATAAACAACCCTTGCAAGATTTCTATCTTACGGCAGGACATTTTATACGAAACTGTTTTGCGATGTCATAAGTAAAAGATTATGGGAACGCAAAACGATATGAAAAGACATTTTGAATTATCTTTTATTCAAAAAAATGAACGAGGGATTAAAAATATAACAATAACCCAAATAATAAAATTAGTTTAATGGACTGTTCGTAAACATCATTTACAATGATTTCAAAATTCAAATCAAAGAACACAAGAAATAGATTTCTCAATATACGCTTAGAAGAGCATATTGACCTCGCTCCTAACTCACTAGATGAGTGACTATATCGGAAATAGATATCGGTATTTTCATTTACTGCATAGAACTAGATTCTGACATACACTCCGGGTATTCCATCTTAAATGTATTGGCATTTTCAGATAGACTGACTAATCGTTTTTAAATGTACATTAATATAAGACAGATTAAATATTATTATCGATGAAGGCTTTAGAAATAAAACTCTACATTAGTTTCATTTAACAACACATTAAAAATATAATCAACTTATTATTATTTATAATTAAGGGCTGTACTCACGTTATTACTCTTTGGATTTGAAGGACTAGTTGCGAACCTATTCTGAGCTCTTATTCATGAGCTTAGAGCATGTCGGAATCGCGGCGTGAATAGTTCACGAATAAGGGCAATGAATGGGCAATTCGAAACTAGTTAGCTGAATTCCAATAGTAATTATGTTAGTACATCCAGATAATTATATATAATAGTAATTATAGACCACGACAGTTTATTTACGAGAATTAGTTTAGTTAAATAAGTATCGTATTCGTATCGTAATAAATTTAACGTCTATTGCCTGTGAATGTTATTTGCTCAGACTTGAACAGATTTCTCAGAGGACCCATCAATTGCTTGCCAATTAACAAGTTCAAGTCAATAACTTTATACCTGCACAGTCAACTAAAACAGGCCTAAGGAAGCAGAAGTAATTGTTTTTATGATAAAAATGTACTTAAAAATACAAACTTTGGTGATGATTACTTTTATATATAATTATCCGGCTGTACTCAGGTCAATACCATAGAAATTTGCGCGAAATGTTTCGAATCCATTCGGGATCCTTACTCATGAGCATGGTGGAATCGCGTCGTGAAATAAACAGTTCACGCTACAGTTCCGCCATGTTCAGAGTACAGACGTATAATTATATATAATAAAAAGAATTCAATTAGCTTTCAAAAGATAAATAAAATAAAGTTTTTATACATTTATAATACAAAAAAACGAAAAATGTTTGTGAATTAATAACAAACGACATACAGCTGTAGCAAATCAAATTAATGACCACATTAGAGTCTAATTAAGGAACCTGAAAGTTAGTAAAATTTATTTTTATCAAAGCCTAAGCGCATGTTAGTTTTAACAAAATTGAAGTTAAAAGAAATAATGTAAAGACGCACGCTAAGAGGGTTAGTCGCGTTGTTAAATCTAATCAATTAGCAAACACAAATTACAGAGCACGATAAGAGTATCTCAAACCTAAAAGTACCTTAACTGTTTTTGGAACAGAATGCATTAGTTTCACTAAATGCCTTATAAATGTCAAAAATCAATATTTCATATTCGATCATATTTCGAAGTGATATAAGGTTTATTAGTACCGTTTATTATTTTATTTGCTTTGTTACTTTCCACCGACACACTGTAACGCACGCATCCATACAGAGTAAATCAATAAGTCGCAACCATTGGATATCACACATGAGACACGAAGGCCGTTCTAGCACGTCGAGAGTTATCTAAACATTCCCCTATAAGAATGTTAATAGTCCCAAACACAATAAACTGTGGCCAGCACGCGATCATGGCACGCTAGGACACGGTGTTTGTCCAATGTTATGGGTATGAAAGTTTTTGAGGTCAATTTTCGACTGCCATGTGAATTGTCTACCCTATTTCATAAACAATCATATATTAAATTTGTATACAAATAAATTTCATAAACAATCATATATTATATGATATATATATATATATATATATATATATTAAATTTGTATATTTATATTGAAATCAATGATCTTGCAAGTATGGATAAACATTCGTAATGTTAGAGCTACCTACTCGTTATTCTTGTTAATATCCAACATTTGAAAAATCGACAAACAAGGCGTCCAACAAAAGCAATGTATAGAAAGGATGTAAAACACTTTCTTATTAAATTCCGAAAGCAACACTAGAAAATATAAAATATCTACATGATGTTTTACACAGTGACACAGGAAGGTACTCAAAACGCTAAATCGAAGAAAGGTGGTATGACAGAATTTTTAATCCATCACTGTTCGAATGTACTGAGAGAATTTTCAATTTTGAGCACCGTACCCGTGGCATTAAAATAAAATACGTTTCGCCGTCACGTAAAAACCATCCATCAGCGAGGCCCTTTATGCCCCGGTATTGACGCGGGGCGAATTTTTGAAAAATGTTAAAAACGTCACCGACACCTCACGTACTGTCCATTTATTTCGACTTCGAATTCTTAGGGGTTTGTCAAGACGAGGTTTCCGTTTTCAATGAACTTGGTGCTTTAATTAAGTCCTGTTTTGTTTGAATGTTCTATTTCTTTAAACCTTTAGCAAATGTAATCTGAGTCTAATCGCATTGATTTATATACAATTATAGCGCAAAGAGACCGCAACAAAATCGATGAGTTCTCTCTCTTTCTGTACAAAAATGCATATTGTTACAATAAAATTTCGTTATGAAGATCACAATCTTTATCTAACTCATTTCTTCAAGGCCAACAAAATGCAACAGCGGTTCACCACACCGGGAGCGCAGACGACGAGAAGAGGAGCAGGTATCATCAGGATTCAGTGCCGCCCTTCATCGAACACCCCCACCTGCTCCTCCAGCGTTGCTGAGACGACTGGGGGTTAAAGAACCTACTGGAGTCGGCAAGGTTAGTCAAATTATTATGTTCACATTTATTTTAGTCTATATGAAGATTCACAAAGGTGATAATTAATAACTTAATATATGGACAAAGTTTAAAGAAGAAAATATTAAAGGAAATGTATCACTAATTTCACGTCCATAAAACTCTCTTTTAGCTTCCCCTCAAACACGATTATGTGCCTTATTTAAAAACAAATATAGACATAGTTTATCCAAGGGCTTGATCAAAGCGTGTTTGTTCTACCAATTTGCAATACAAGTGCATAACCAACACTCAGCCTTAAGAGGCTATTAAATAAATTCGAAGCATAATTCCAGCTAAGGTGCAGACGAACGGAGTCGAGTCACGATTGTTGATAGATAATCTTGATTACAGGCGCTTGCTGAGACGTAGATGTCGATAACGTGTATTTCTTACTACCTTTTCACCTAACTATTTATAATAAATAGATTTTTTTAAATATTTAAACAGATGATATTATTATATTGTTTTAGTAAATTAATTATATATTATTAATAAATCACGGTTCCAAAGTCAACCAAAAAATAATAAAACAAATAATTTAAATAAAAATCTTCAAATAACAGCTTAACATTGGCCCTGGAAGTCAACGCTAAGAACCGGCGTTCGCTAATTGGTTGCGTTTAATGAGACAACTGATGATTTACCGCTAATGAGCGTGCTTTCCGAACACAAAGATTAATCTTTTATTAGCTACTGAGTTTAAAATAGATGTAATATAATTATATTATATATTTTTATATTACATTATCATGGTATCACGAAAACAATAAAACTAATTTTAAGAAGTATTTAAATATTAATAGTCTTTTAATAAATCATTCATAAAAATCAAATTTGGAAGCAATATTTTGTCACAAACTTTTGAACATTATGCTATCAAACTTTCGAAGGACATCTTTTTGAGACTACAAAGAAGATATTTATTAAACCTAAATATATGCCAAATTTTCAAATGAATCTATAATATCTATAATAAAATGAAAAGTGCAAAGTTCACATCCGCCGCGCTCGTTAGTGCGGAAAACGAATTTACCGCACCACTGCCTTTCTCGATAACATTAGCAACTGTCTTCAGTTTGCATGCAACAAGTGTTGTTTTTATAATTTTCTTAAATGAACAGCTACACAAACTAAAGATGGTAAATTTATATTTCATTTAATATTTTAATTAAGTGATATATTTCCACTATGACTACATTTATCCGTATTAAGTATTGTTTTGTTAATTATGTGAATTATTTAATTATCCAAAACAACAACAATAAAAATAACAGGAAAAGTATTTTTTTAAAATAATTGGAGGGCAAAATTAACTATAAGTCCTTTGCCTACCACGATCTCTTAAATCTAACATAGTTAAAAAAATTCAACTTTGTTATTTAATAACTGAGTTTTAAGATAAAAATATCATCTAGCAACACCTGAAAAATAAATTGAATCGCAAAAATTTTAGCTAATCAGTATTATTGTTTAGATATTTGTAGTAAAAGAAAAGTAAGGTTATTGCATTATTACTTTAAAAGGTAGTGGTAAATGATGTTTAAAAAGATTTAATTGTTCCATATAGATTTGATGATACACCAATTCTAAATCCAACTTTGTGTATTTGACTTTTAAACTCTTCTAATTAGTTATATGTTCAATTTAACACAAAGTTGATCATTTCGTATTCAGTACACGGTCAGACGGTCGGTGATTAAATTCCGCTCTAATCTTGTTACTTGATCCTTTATGCTGTCTCAGATCTGTTAGTGTCTTATTTAATGCTGACTTTCATGCTTTTAATTGATTAAGGATAAAATTCTTCTTCTCTTTTCGTCAATGTTTCATATTATTTTATCTAATTTTATTTAAAAAGTTTTATCATTGAATATAGTTTTATTATCAATAGCAATAACACATTGTCGAACTGATATATCTTTAAGAAAATCTTTTGCGTGTTCGGTTCCCGCTTGTGTTGATGATTTAAACTCTAAACTTATTTGACGGTAAAGACATTTATCAGAACTATAACATAACCCTCACCCTACTACCGCTAAGGCTTAAACGTCCGAGTGTTCCCGCAGACCACTGACGTCATAAGACAAGCGCCTAACGAGCCTCCCTGCTTCGCTGTGGGATTCAAGTCGTAGCGAAGCGTGGCAAGCTTGCAAATGTGCAGCTTGAGACGTATAAACATGTTTGAGCATATGGTCCTGACTACGATAGACTAATGTAACTACCAGACTTGACTGGAGTAAATTGTTTGTCGTCCATTATAACAAAATATTTTTTTAAATTTAAATAAGAATTTGTTACAAATACGTTGACTGCATTAATTAATTGCTGGTAAAGCTGACTGCAAGAGCGAGTGGTATGCATAAAAATGGCAACAAAAAAAATATTTTTTACAAAATGTTTTAATTTGCGATAGCCTTAAAATTATGTATTTTAAGCACTAACGAGCTCAAACAGTAAGCTCGCTGCAGAAAACCGCTGTGTTTAGTTAGTTATTTATGCGTGTCGGCAATTACCAGCTTGAAACTTATTAAGAGAAGTTAACTTGTTAATGGTGTTGTTGCAATTTTTTCTATTCATTAATTATTTAATAACATGGTGTGAATACCTTATATTTTAATTATATGCAAAATTCGTTGATTTTTAAAAAGGTAATAATTACGGTACAACTTGAGGTACATATGTAAATATATAAAATTATAGGATAGAGTTTCCATTAATTATTTTTACTACTATATTATGAAACTATTCTATTATAAGGTGGAAAGGTTTTTTTGTTCAAACGGGTTCATTTTCGAAACTACTGGATGGATTACAAAAAAAAATCTGATGATGAAAGGTAAACCTATGAGAAGGGCTATAGGCTATCTAACATCACCCTACTACTCTTAATTGTCTTAATGGTATATAAAATAATCCGCCCACGAATGAAATCGCTAGTAACAGCTTGTATGTTCAAAGTGACAGCAAAAACCTATGTAAAAAATTTCAGTAAGCCTGTAACGGCGCGAAATTTGCAATTCAGGAAATAATCTATGGCCATGATAAGGACTCGGTACGCCTGCGCAAAAAGCATGAACACATAGAGGGTTAAGATAACAGAATTTGGCGAGGCTATACCGTTAACACAAGTGGAAATTTATTTTGTAAAAATTAATAATATTTCTAAAGGAAAAATACCGGTTTTGGTTATTCTCTTCTTATATAAACTTTTCTCAAAATACAATAGAATCCGTAAATCCCGTATCATGTCAAAACAATCTTATACGTGTTATTAAGCACTAATGTTATTTGGACATTGAGGGTCTCCATGGACCCTTCAGTGATATAAGTACTTTGAGAAGCATCAGCGTTCAGGTGGTTATAATATCTCAATGCAAACTGAACTTTACACCTTTATAATAACGTTCAAAAGTATTATATGACAAGGGTATATCCAATTAGAGTGATAGATGAAGACGCGGTTTCGATATTTTATTTCCCCTTTGTTAGGTGTTATTTATGAACTCAAAAATATTTTAAGATTTATATAGCGGAAAAAATGTATCATTTTATTCATAAGTATTATAGCTTTTTAAACTAACAAACCTCAAATACTTTGAAATGTAATAAATTTTATAAAGTAACTAATTTCTGAAAGTTTTATTGAAATCATTTAAAATATTGTAAGAAAAAACAAAACAGCTCAATGCGCCACTTCCCCGTCAATTTGTACCGTCCAATGAGATCTTGGCCGCTGCCCGCGGGATTAAACTTCTTATTGATTCTACCCTTTTTTATTTATAGCCCGCCCGTTTCATGAGAGATAGCGGATATATTATAATGGTCTTAAATTCCGCTTTCCGCTTCCACTTTAGTGATGTTTTTAATGATTTAGTTCTATTCAATTATATTAATGTCATATTCATTTTCTTTTTGTTCCCAGCAACAAGTACCAACTTATAACCTACTTGCAGTATGTTGATGATAAATACTTACGATGCGACAAAGACAGTTTTCAGAGGGCATGATGTTTTCAAGCTTATTTGATACTTATCGTTATATCAGGGCTAAATAACAACATGATATTAAATTGTAATGTATGTATTATGTAAGTAGTTTTCGGTGACTAATATAAATACATCCAAACACAAACAAAATACACAAACTTAGGCATTTATAATGTTATAATAAAAAAATATTAAAAATTATAAAAAAATATTATATAAAACCAATATAATTATATTAAACTGATGGTATAAATATTATTTGTATTTTTTCTAAACCAGGATTTCCATTTTCGAATCTGTTTAGGACACTGTTGAAGCTCGAATGCAGCCTTATTAGTAGGGATGAGGTATTTTGCCTTAAGTCGGCTTGGAATTCTGTTTTCTTTATACTAAACAAAGACAAAGCAAACCGCAAGTACAACCCCTGAACCCATTTTTGTATTGCTCTTTAACTTTACTGATTATGAAATAAACAGATATGAAAAAAATATTGTACAATTACTTTTTGTCTCTTTGTTTATGAAAAAAAAATATTTATGTAATAAATTTTAGTTGCAGAAAAAGATGGTCTATTTCTGGGATCAATTCTTTCTTCAACTTGGACCCACTGTTTTCCCACAGTTCAAATGATTTATACAGTAGAGGGTGTACGTTATTGATACGGATTACAGGCTGACTTCTTTTCTTCTGATGTGCACGTGGGCTCGCAAACATATCAATTTGACTTGTTTTCAACATTGTGTTTTTTGTAGGACACAAAAAATGATTTCTCTTGGACCAAAAGAAATGTTAGGTGTAATAAAATTGTATTACACATTATATCATACATATTCTCGCTGTGTTTTATTTTATACTATCATTCGACTATGGCTTTTCTTGATAACAAAAGAAATTGTAACATGTATTGCACTTCTATGCAATTTTTTTTATAACTAAGTACTTTTATTGAAATTATTAGGACCTACTTAAAACCCAAATAGAATATCATTTCTTTTGTTTTGAACCAAATGTAAGCATACATTATTAAAATAATATAGATTGATTATTTTTATTCCAATATAAAAAGAATGGCAATATTTTATTACGGAACATTTCTCTTACAAATTTCCAAATAACACACATTCGTGGGTAAATGGATTTTTAGGTTCGCTCCGTCCCAAATAAATATAATACGAAAATTTTCTTATGTAATATAAATCTTATTTTAGGTTTTCGTATAATATATAAAATACTAGTCTATATATCTATACAATTATTATTATTTTACTGCCATTACAATACTTAATCAACGAAAAAACACTAAAATATGTTGAAGAACAAAACTTGGAAAAAAATATTTGCTCAAAAATATTCTTTTATTTTCTTTTGTAATTTCTTATTTTAACGATATAAAATTATGGTTATACATATGACATTATAATTGTAAGAATCATAAGAATCCATACAGAAATTCTTAAAAAGTAAGCCTGTAACAGACAGAAAACAACATTCAAGTAATAATATTAAAATACTTAGCTACGAAATCTAATGCTCTCTTAATATTATTTCAAAGAGAATCTTAAAGTATGTTTTCTATTTGAGATTAAGAATATTATTTGATATGAAAATATATTTAAGGATAATAGATTACGGATTGAATTTGATGAAGAATATTTCCATACTGTAAATACGTTCCAAGTATATGTACTTGGAAAAAAAAACTGTATGCAGTTGGCTTAGATATTTATCAGAATAGATTATATTTCTACATGGTATTGGAAAAACTGAGATTGCTTTTAACTTAAATGCTTGGTATCTTTTGTTTTGATAAAATATTATTTAAAAATATTAAGCATTATATCAGCCATGGATTTAAAAGGAAGCTTAGAAAACATTACTGAATGTATTATTAGTACACACATTATCATTTAATTATTTTAATAAAAATTAAATTTAAGAACCTATAATAATATTTGGAAAAAGCAGAGATAGATCAGGAGAGTCAAGATTCGGGTGATAGCTAATTTTGAAGATTGTATACGGACTTGTTTGGACAGTATTATAACACCATACCACCAAAAAATGTTGGGGTGAACTGTTTGTTTGTCTTATCCATACATATGTTCATATATACTAACAAGGTAAGCAAGACGTAATCAAGAGGTTACCTCATTAGTATAGGTGAACTTATACTCTTTTTACGGTATCTTATTAATTAAGGACTAGTTTTACAAATCATTAATTCAATTTAAATTTAACTATCGAAACCACATCCCATTTTCTATCTTTTCTCTCTTCGGAAATCGGAAATTTTTAAAAATAAAGTGAATATAAGTTGAAAAACACAAAGTTTTATACACTTTTATTTCCAACTCACCAGTAACCAGTAAAATTCATGTATATAAAAACTTATATTACCGAATATTACTAAAATTTCTGAACTGGACATAGTAATTTTTGGTAGTTTTGTTTTTGTCGTTTTATAGAATTTTATTTCTCCAAAAGAACATTACAATATTTTCTGCTTACCAGAGGAAACTTAAAGTAAGATAATAAAAAAAAATTTTCTACACTATAAGAATTTTCCCGACTTAGTTCGCACTCTTGAGGTCCTTATTCACGAGTTCGAGTATGACGGAATCGCGGCGTGAATTGGTCGGGCAAACTCAGACATTATTTGCTGTATCATAGATCACGAAAGTTTGATAATAAAACCGAACATTAAAAGATTTTTTTGAACTAAAATTGATCAGTTCATTATTAAAGTGAAACTATATGAAGCTTTATGAGGAAGGGCGGTGAATATTCGCATAACTGACTAATAAAGCTTGTCTAAAGTTTGGCACTGACCCTTGTTGGGCGTTTTTATCGAATTACCCGCACTTGGCACGCAGCCAGAGTACCTTCGCGAGAACAATGCTTAATCATTATTAGTTTGTAATATAGATTTATTGCACTTATATGCTAATATAATAAATAAATTTATCTCATAACGTATACATTTTTTTCCATTTTTAACAAATCCTGTTCAAAAGAAAAAATATATGTCTTTGGGGATTTCACTATCAGAAATAGCGGACACATAACACCCAGGCTCGAAACAGCAATGTGCCTCACATAAACAACTGTCCTAAATGATGATGTTATCAGGAATCGAAGCCAAGACCTTAGACTCCGAAAGCAGAGCCACCAACCACTAATTACTAAACCAATCAGCCATCATTTACGTTTTTTTATTTGAATTCATATGAATGTAAAAACTTTATACAAAACCAAATAAATAACAAAAGAACCATTTTAAAAATGTATGCAGCGGTAGAATTGTTAATTGAAATGAATTTTTCGTTTGTATGTACCACCCAACTAATGTTATCTATTAGCCTTGCACGGCACTCGGTCCCTGTCTACTTGTTACTGCTAGTTTAATTTTGTGATTATACAAACACTTATATAGATTTAGATTTCATTGGTTCATTGTTCTGCATTATTTTATATGTTTTTTGTATTGTATGAATGTGGATGATTATATGAAAAGAGATGAGAAGAGCTGGCAGAAAAGGGATGTATAAAGTATATGTCGTGTCGAAGAGCTTTAAAGAAATAACTTTGATATCTAAAACAACATAAGCACATGTTAATGATAATTAGTTTATAAAATATTAATATATTTTTTTACAAATAATATATTTTATAAAAAAATATATTATTATTCATAAATATAAATATTATTGTCCATAGATATTATTTATTCTCACAGAAAAGTCATAAAACTATTATACGTTGTTATTCCAAAATGCATTTTCCTATTGTTCCCTCTATTATTGGAAATTAGCATACGTAACAACTCTTGTGCATCTCTTGAGCAAATTTTGTCCATTTCTTGAGCAACTCTTATGCATCTCTTAGACAACTCTTGTGCATCTCCTGATTTTGTGCATATCCTGATATTAAAAGGAACTGTAGGCGTCGGTGACTACTTACGATCGTAAGAAGTCACCGACGTGACCTGCATACTTGGTTGCCCTTTTTTAATAAGAAAAAAAACATATGTTTTACGTAATACGTTATAGAAAACATATTCTTTCTCTTTTTATATATTATTTTCTTACTGACTGGTAGTTAATATATGTTTTATCTTTCCAGATTATATATTCTTTCACTTTCATTTAATTATTACTACTAATAAGTAACTGTTTGTAAAATTACATAAGATAATATAACTGTATATATTAAATTTAATGATCTAGCAAATACTAAGTCTCACATGCTTTCAATATGGAGCCTTCATACGTAACAATATTTGTCTTGTTAGTACTGTATAAAATTAATTACAGCTTCAACAAACGTGGTGCAAACTGATAGACGATGTTGTTGAATTAATGTTATGTTAGTATTGAAAATTCAAAATACATTCATATTTATAAGCTTTGTGTATTTTTAAATTAACTGGTAATTACTTAATATTTTTTTAATTAAAAAAAAAAAAGTTATGGCTTTTGGATCTTGAAGCTTTAGTTTCAGATTTAAATAAATGTTAATATTACTAAAGAAATTTTTGTTACATTTATAATAAAAAATTCTGACAACAATAATGTTTAATAGATATTGATTGTTTTTTGTGTATTTAAATTTTTGTGATCTATAATTACTATTATATATTATCCACCTGTACCCAAGTTAATTTTATCGAAATTTTCCTTACTTCTTTCGAAGCCATTCGGTATTCCTATTCATATGTTTGAAGCATATCAGAATCGCGGCGTGAACACTTCATGTCATGACTCCAATTCATTACGTGAGTACAGTGAGAAAAAATATTTGATATATTTTTTTATCTAAGTAATAAATATTCTTCAATTACAGCTGATAGAACTGTACAATAATAAACCCCTATACACAAAGATAGCGCTCATTCACAAATAGCCACGATAAGCCACAGACAGACAGTTTGAAAAACAATGAAGTGTTCGAGTTACATGGTCGAGCTCTTTAATCAATTATACGCTTGTTTTCAGTTAAACTACAGCCCATTATTCCGAAATTGAGTTGTTTAATTGGCAGTTTATAGTATATTAATTATTCGAAGATACATTACTTAAAATATGTTAATGATCTTAAACTTGACTTGATATTTTTACTAATATAATGAATTTACCACGATGATAGATGAATGTCAATATTTCGAACCAGTTGAGTGGATCGTAGTCAGGACTTGACTGCTGAGCTGCAAGATGTGCAGCTGTTGCTGTCAGGAGTTTGCATCCCTGACAGCTGCAGCTTCAATCTACTTTCAATCTTTTTGGACAATTTCCTTCCAAAAATATGTTATAAATAAAAACTGACGGAGGTTATTCTGTTCCTAAACATTTTTTTATAAATTGTATTACTCAATTAAATAATATTATAATTGTTATCAAATATTAATAATATTAAGTCTGAAATTTTCATTCCATTATTTCTCATTTCATGTTTGTTTGAAAAGCGCTTCAGTTTATTTTTTATTGTAATTATCTCATTGACTCTTCCGCTTTCGCTTCAAACTCATCAATATCAATTGTAATAATATCCGTCTGTTTGACACTCTCCCCTTGTTTCAATATTATTAAGCTTTTAATATTAAAAGGTTGAGTTCTTTCCACATACATTTATGTTACATACAAATATATACATGTAAAGTTTCTTAGTTTGTATGTTCGGTATTAAATCGGATCGGATTAAAAAAAATGTTTCCATTTTAAAAGGTCTATTACATTTTTTACAAAAGGATTTTTTTTTTTGTTAAATACGTATTTTTAAAAATTATTCACATTTTTTTTAGGTTTTTTTATCTTTTTCAAATATATTTAAAAGTATATTTTCAATAGTTTTTCACATTTTTTAAGTTTTTATTTTTTTTATTTTATTTTTTTTACGTTTGTCATAGAAAAGAAAAAATCTATTATCTGGCTATACTCACGTAATTATTTTCGGTATTTGTCAGACTAGTTTCGTACCCATTCGGGGTCCTTATTCATGAGCTCTGACCACGGAATCGCGGCATGAACTGAGTACAGCCGGATAATAATATTTAACATTGTTTTATGTTTCAATACACAGCTATACATAGATAATTTAAAAAAAAAAATCACAAAAAAATAAATAAAATTTAAAAAAATAATTTCTATATAGTTATAGTAATCGGGGAATAAAAAAAAATCTTCAATCGATGCGAAATTTTATACTGAATTTAAAAAACCAACCCTCATAACGAGCCAAAATTGTCCCTAGAAGTAATGAGGGTAAAACTATAAATAAGTGTAAAATATGTAAAAATGTAATCGCGAAAATATTGAGTCATGTGCAAAGTCAAGGAATACTGCAATAAGTAATAAGTAAAACGTAGTTAATAATAAAAATGATTGTTCGCAACTGTCGAGGAAGTAGTTTCACCTGCCTCTTAAAAGAAGTTATATATTGCGTGTATTAAATAAGTACTCGTAAATAATAAGTGTAATGAAGGATCAAGTCAAATTAACTCCATGAATGTTCGGTGACAATTTTATAGTCGCGCAGAACTAGTTGAGAGTGTAAAAATTAAATTTACGACCGGAGCCGCTTTTTATTTATTACAGTTGATTAATTATGCGATAGTGTTCTGTATTCTTACTTGATTTATGAGATGTTCTGTTTATTTGTGTTATGTATTAACAGCTTCATTTATGGTTTATGGTGTGTTTATGTGTATGCACTTATGTGTGTGTGTGTGTTGTGTGTGTGTGTGTGTGAGAGCTTCATTTATAGTTTATGAACGTATAACTAAAAACTGTTTGGTAGCAATAAATTTGCTGTTATTTATATATTTACTATTTTACTACTTTTGTACTTTATACAAAATCTTTAAATAGATAGAATGGAATAAATAAATATATATTAATAATATAAAGAGGACAGATTTTCTTTTTAGAATACAACATTAACCCTGAGTAACTCTGAGTAACATAGACTGTGTTTATCTTTATATATTAAAAAATATATATTTTTTCCGCGGGTAGAACCGCGCGTAACAGCTAGCAAATAATGTTTATTTTTTCATATTACCTATTCGCTGGGAAGTGTACCTTTTACCTTATAATTACAGTCCTAAAACATAATTGGGTAAATTGAACCTCAATTTTGCCGGTCAATAAGACTCCCTCTAATTAATTTCGCGGACGTTTCGCGGTAATGAGCTTATCAAACCTATATAACGGACAATGGGTCACCCCGGCATGGAATATGAAAACAGTTATCGATCCAATATGGTTGTGTTCGCTTCTAATTGGATAATATCCTAATTACATTCATAACCTATCATAATAAATGATTAAACTGTGGATATATATTTGTATATAAGTATTTAAATGCTCTTTTTTATGAGAAAAAACTTTCTCACAGAAGATTGAAGTAGAGTTTTTGTATATGTATGTAGCTATTAATTTTCGTAAAACTCAGTTTTTCCCTCCGATCTGTCTGTCTGTATGTGTGTCTGTGTGTCTGTGTGTCTGTGTGTGTGTCGAATTTTATTTTTCGAATTTTGAAAAACTAAAGATATATTTGGAATCAGCATCTAAATGTAAGATTCACTTTTCAAAATTATGTTGATTGTCCAACGGGAAGGTGGTCAGATCGGCCGCAGAATAACTTCTGCGGCCGATCTTTTCCATCTTTCGGTAACCCGAAAAATGGAAAAAAAAATTCGAATTTTTAAATTTTTTAAAATCCTATCATAAACTATATAAAAAAAATAAAAAAAGCAATAGAAGTTATTTTGTTTGTTAATTAATTTGCGAGTTATAATTTGCCGGTTAGGAGTTTTTCATAGCGGCAAGCTCGATTGCCGCGTGTCAGATGTTTATATGTAAACTTTTGTGATCTATAATTGCTATTATATATAATTATAGGGCTGTGCTCACGTTATTATTATCGGTATTTGCTTGACTAGTTTTGAACCCATTTGGAATTAATCATGAGCTCTGACCGTGACGAAATCGCGCAAGTTCACGCCGCGATAGTAATTATGTGAGTACAGCTAGATAGATATATAATAGAGCTATTGTAATAACATTTCAAGACAGAGATCTTTACATGCTGGCGTCATCACACTCTCACAGAACGAAAAAAAGATACATATGAAGAAAGACATCTGGATCCCCAAAACTCCCACATTATGTTTGTTTATCCTCCTCTGTTATTTCCCTTCACTTTCCTTAAGGGTAACAATGCGTTTTGCTAATTTCTATTACCGGATGTCATGATGTCATGAACGTCATGGATGTCATGATGTCTATTGAGAGTGCATCCAACTTACAATCCAATAAACCGTCCGATTTTCCCGAAGCCATAAGAAATGTAATAGTGAAACAGTAACATAGTATACACAATTGTATACAATATACACAGGAAGAGTTGGATACCATCAAAACACGGAAACTTCAATAATATATGCATGAGAAAGATAACAACGTGGGCAAAATCAAATGCAAAAGTTACTCATAATATAAAAGCAGTTACAAATATTTTAATTCTTAAGTATAGCTCCTCTCCGCGAACTATACTGCAATTGAACTACTGTATATATTAATTATGTATACTATGGGAACCTAAAAACCTCTTCATACGTTCGAAATTACTGATCGATAGATATTAATATTTTCTGAAGATTTCTGTTTCTTTGGGATGCACTTTTAGATACTGTCTTGGTGTAAAACTCCTTATACAGTACTTAAATAGTTTTAACTAAGTCAGCATATTTCACAAATATTTATCTATCAGATTTAAATATATTTTTAAATAAATATAGGTTGATAAATTTATAAATACGAGCCGGATTTGAATCCATAAGCTCTGAGAAACCGTCCCGTCCCTCTATTAATTGAGCTACCGTTTCCTATTCAATCGACCTATTCAACCTATTCAATCGACGAAATTTTTATACTTTATTTATTTAAAAAAAATAATGAGCTTAAAATAGATAAATATTTTAATAGATAATTTTAGATGTAAAGTTTTAAATCCAATTTCAAAACTTAGAGTTCTTAAACAAAAAACAAACTATATCAGTATATATTCAAAATGGCATTACTTAAAAACTATTTATATTAAAAGTTTATATACTATTTTATTTTCCGAGTACTCAATAAGAAAGGCTAATAAGAGTCAACTATATTGTATGTAGTATTCTAATAAACATTCGTGACCGACTTTGCACTTATTCTTCAAACTAGTTAGATATTATAACTAGAGAATAAAACTATTAAATTATTTATCATTTGGTGTTTGTTACTTGCTTTTCCATCTGAAATAATGATAACTGAAAGTAGTAGCATAATGCTAGCATATAGTTTTCCTCATGAACCTGTTTATTATAACAAGAAAGAATTTTTCAAATGCATCCAGTAGTTTCAAATTTCAATTAAAGAGTTTAAAACAAAATTGCTTTATTATATTAGTATATACAAACACTACCAAAGATGTTTAAGCAAATGTGCTTGTGAATGTGTGTTTGTGTGTTGCTTAAGACTTTACGCGATGTAATTTAGAAAGACAAACGCACAAAACCAATAATAACTAAACCCTATGACCTATTAACTAGTATATTTATTAAGGGAGCGGCGGTCACGTGACTGGTGCACATTACTGCAATTATCAATAAAATACCAAGTCAGTGGTAATAAGGTATTACAATAATCGTATATCGTGTGGTGTAATTTTTACTAGCTCCAGTGTAAGTACATCGCAGCACGCTAAGAAAAAACAATCCTCGAGGGAAGGTTGAAGATTAAAATTGTCTTTTTATTCTTTTTTAAGGCTCCATTAACTGGCTGGTTCGTGGACTTCAATTTTCGTTTTGTTTTATATTATTAAATATAAAAAATATATTTATACATAAATATATATATTCTTAAATCTGTGGTTTGGTCTGATATTATTGTTAATAATTTTTTTTAAGCCAAATGTTTGTCAGACCAAGAAAAATGTATTGTAGCTATATCCACCAATTATCTCCATATAACCTTATTTTGTGTTATATAAAAATAATATTTAACTAAAAATATTCAATAATTATAATTAATAATAACTAATGCCAATCTAATCTATCTTGTATGTCATGTTCTCTTTTCTGTTAAAGAGTTACAAAACGTATAACATACTATCTCTTGATGTTATAAAACACTCACAACCTATTTTCTTCTACTCTGTAAATAATACCTGGTTATTTTTAGCATTTATGGAATACGATACGATATATCGTTAAACAATAACGACATTGAAGAGTTTTATAAGAGTATCTCTATCATTTCGTATCGTTGAGTCTAAAAAGATTTTATAAGATAGAACTCTCACGGTAACCGCTCGTTACAGCCAAGAGATCTTGACATAATAGCACAAAAGGGTTAAAAGAAAAAGCTGACTTTCCATTGCTCGTATTGAACCTAGCTTACGGTACTAAGATTATAGGTTTTCTTGTATTGCCTTTTAGGAATTGTTGTACATAATTTGTTATTTATTTTATATTTGTATTACATATATTATGTGTAACTTAATGTACTGAGTTAAGCTCGGCACCCATCAGATAATTCCAAAGACCCACTTTTGTGACGTATAAATCTGTTCCTACGGATACTCCGTCAGCCAAGAAGCTGATGGCTGGTGAGTTATGTGGGACTATCCTTTCGTCTAAATGACGCCACCATTTTTCAGACTACCCACTAAACATCTAACTTGTGCCTTCAACGCCATAGTGTGTACGGTATAGTTGATATTTTACTCTAAATTCTTATATACTTTATATAAAACATTACAATAAAATCCCAAAAAACCAACAAAATGTCCACTGATTTAGCACAACTACACAATTCAAACTTAACAATAACAAAAGCAATCCCTACTGAACCACTAATACATAAAACGCTTTGTCTTTAAACTCAGCATTTTTTAAATAATAGAGGGCATTGTGACTGACATCTGACCTATTTATACGAGATCGAAAAGAATTTTGGAGTCAAGAGGACAAAGAGATTAAAACAAAAAGGTTATCGACATTTAAACAATACTAACCGAATCTTTTTCTAGGAAACTACCAGCTATTGTTTTTTATTGTTAGGTTCAAGCATCGAGTTTGCTTCCAAAATTTTGAAATAAAGCTAAAACAGCGTTTGATAATATAACTTCACAAAACGGGTAAAACTCATGTACACTTTGCAAAAGCTATTTTCAGAACCAACAAGTCAATAAATAACACGTGAAAAGCTAGAAAAGCCAGCACAAAAAGCCGTTGTACTGTCGGTGACAGTCTGCATAAAACATTTTGTCTGCCGAGTATCGATTGCGCGACGTAATTGCCTGCCCTTCCTCTTTATTGACAGCGTCTTCTGACGCATTCAGGCATTCAGATAGGGCTTAAAAAGTCATCTACTTAATTTAATTGTTTTTATACCGCTCTAGTTGAACGGAATGGAAGGTAAGGAAGGATTTTATTTCTTACATTCTCTTAAGAAACTTTGAGCATCTAAAGATTTTTTTAATTTGATTTATCATTTTACTTTTTTTTTTAATCCAAGGTTTTTTTTTAGCTGAGGATTCTTTACATTATGTTATAGAAAGAAGCCATATTTTCATGTTTTAGAAGTTAATCGTAACAGTCAGTGCTGTGTGACTTATATAGGTAGGTTCTACCTTCATGTAAAACATCAGGTAGAATATAAGCCATCCAGCTGTTGGCTGTTTTTTAATGTTACCATCAATTTATTAAGATAGAAAGTGTAATTCCTTCTATTACTTTTTACAGTGGTGTAAAAGATTATTACCAGAAAACACTAGTATGCTTATTCGAAAGTGTAATAAGTGTGCTGAGATATAAAAAAATGACAAGTTACCGAAACATACTAGTATAGACTGAAAATCGAAAAGGAACATGAGAAGCGTCATAGTATGATAATGTGATAGTATGATAGTATGATGAGATATTAAAAGGCATTAACAAAAGAGTAGTTCATCAAAACGACTGCTAAACAAACACCATTTATTTCATTTACACTTTATTAGCCTCATAGAAGTGCGAACGGTTCAACAGTCTCTCGGGACTGGAGTGTATTAAAGTGCAGCCTATAAATTTGAATAAAGTATAGTTATGGAGTTTTCGTGTCCGTTGTTATATTAATTTAACTAATAGTTGTTTGTTGTCTTCGCAGGTTGAACTGGAATTTTGGAAAACTTTAGTTCTCATATACTATAAAAGAAATCAAATCAAACAATAGTATTGTAGAACATTTAAAGAAATATATAAAATGTGCAATCCTAGTTTAAAACTATAAGATTTATTTTTTGTACTTAGGCTTCTAAGATTATGGGGGGAATTTAACCGACTAGGTTTGACCTCGTTCACGCCGCGATTTCGCCATTCTCTGAGTTCTAAGCAAAGACCCCGAATGGGTTCTAAATATGATGGATAAATTGAAATAGAATTGACATAAGTATAAACGGATAATTATGTATAAATGCTGTTATTGCTCATTAAATGAATAAAATATTATTTTTAACAGATTACTTAATCGTGACTTTCATTAATATTATGTATGTATGAAGTTAATTAAATAATTATTAATCAATTCTTAGTTAACGATGTTAATATCACGCCGGATCGATAATGCATTCCATCCACGTACCAAATTAATAATGATATTAATTTCTACAAAAGGTAACATGCAAAAAGCTAATTTGTTTATATTTTATATTCAAAAACTGTCATTTATCCGTAGTTCCCTCCTTTTTGTTGTTGCAATTAAACTTTCCAAAGAGATGCCTTATATTTTTAGTGTTTGTTTTATATTAGTATAGTTGTATGTACAACGAGGAGGAAAGCAGTTAACATAAAAGCCTGTATATAAACCGTTTCTATATAAGTACCTATATATAACCGCCTGTATATAAACACCTGCATATAAACGCACTTGTGTCGGTGTGCATTTCTTACGATTGCAACTTGGTGCATGAACCACTGTCAGTCGACTGAACTGACTTCTATTAGTACCATTAGCTGGTTGATACTTATAATAATAATAATAAAGACTCTATCTTGCACACCAAAAAAAAAACAATACAAAAAAGTGAAAAAAAAAGTAATAATAATAACAATATGGTAGTACAAATAGGCGGTCCTACCGCTAACAAGCGATCTCTACCAGATCTCTACTTATTTGTTGGTTTAGTGATTTTTATTAGACTAGATAATTAACGATCGATTGATACATAACTTTTTAATTCTGACATACATATTAATGTGATGTATTTTTTGTTTTACAACTGTTAACATTATTATACAATTTAAATTTCTATTCTATAGTAACACCCACTTGCTTTATGAACAACTTTCTCACACTTAACTATCTTAATATGTATGTTAAACTAATATAATACATAAATGAATAAAAACAAGATATTTCAACTAACTTCTTTTTAATAAAAATGTCTATAGATTGATTCAATGAAGTGACGTATAAACAAACATTCACAAAGTTCTTTTATATCAAATCTCATCAGTCACATTCATGGAAGATTTATCATTAATATTTAATACATCATACAACTGTGGTTATATCCTCAGGTACTCTTAGTAACATGTCCAACTTTGTGATAAATGAATGTAATGTAAAAATAATTAAATGTAAGATATAAGAGGTATGTAGTGCAATGCATTAGTGTAAGTGTCCACAGCATCGCTACACGCTACTAAAAGTTGTGCTCTGTGTAACGTTTGGTGGAGACGAATCGCAGCTCTGGGAATTGTTACAAACTCAAAGCGACCAGTTTAATTTACTGAATTAATTATACTAAAAAAAATATTAAATAAAATTTAGAACGATTACGAATTTAAATTGTTAATTATAATATAGTATTTTAACTTTTAATTTTTAATTTTTTTAAACTTCCGTGATACAGTATTGTAATTGTATATAATTATCCAGCTGTACTTACGTACTTTGCCTTACTTTGTTGCTACTCCGCTATGCTCAGAGCTCATGAATAAGGACCATAAGGACCCCGAATGTGATAGGGTAAATTCCGATAGTAATTACGTGAGTACAATCGGATAATTATATATTTTATTTTATCATATATGAATATTTCGGACACTTTTATTTTGATTTCCTAAAAATTAACAAAATATTTTTATTATTATGAAAATTAAACAATAAAAAAATTAGGGTAAAAAGAGATTATAAATTACAGTTCATTAAGATGTGACTGACATTTTTTTATTATGTTTCGATGGTTTGTTTGTTTGTAATGTCATAATTTGTAATTTTATTAGATCTTTTGTTGTATATTTCATTCAAAGTAACAGTTTAAAATTAACAATGGAAACAGTTCAAACCATTACAATGTAAATCTTTTGTTCATTATAACAATAGTTTGTTAAAAAGTAACTTGAGTGATTAAAATAATATACATCGCCATCATTCTCGTGTCAAGGCTGTTAATTGTGTCATTAGTGACAGTTGGTGTCAGTCATTAGTGACAGATATGTTTGTTCAATGGCTCCCTGAAGAGTGATGTGACAACTTTTAACATTACCAGTTCTTAACTAACAGATAAATGTAGTGACCCTTACATTTATTTAAAGCACTTATGGTGACTTTTGGTCATAATTTATCCTTTATTTGTTGATTTTTTTATAAATATTAAAAATAAATTATTTTTATATATATTTGGAATAAACAGTTCACGCCGCGATATCGTTACGCTCCGAGCTCATGAATAAGGACCCTGAATGGTTTCAAAACTTATTTTATAAATCCAATAGTACGAATACTATCGGATTTGTTAGACTAGTTTATAATTATATAATATTATAATTATATAAAATATTAATTATGAATTACAAAACCCTAAATAAAATAAAATAAAATAAAATAAAGTGACAATAAAAAATAAAATTATATTTTACTTTTTATTTATAGTTAACGAGTTTCAAATAAATACTAGTGAATCGTTTATTTTTACATAATTCACTATGTATTATAAATATTGCAATGTTCATAGTACGTTAGCTCTTGACATCTTGAGTGACGGCTGTAATTTAAAAAACACTTTTTTTATGGTTACATCGAACGCTAACATACTAAATACATGCAACCTATTTAGAATGAAGGAGTTTCTCACAAATTTCTATATAATATACAACCTCTTTAAAGGTTCACCATAAATTCCATTGCACAGATCTTCTCTTTGTCGTATCAAAGAAATCAAATCTAACTTACCAACTTCTAACCCTAGCGTTTGAAATAGTCTAAGAAGAATCAGTTCAATTGTTACTTACTTTATGATGATATATTTATAACATTTTTTTTTTATACAATTTTAGTAATATTTTATATATATAGAAAATAAATAAAAAGGTCTTTGGTTATCCATAATTACTTATTACTATTATATTTTATATTGCTATACGTGAGTACGTAAATTTTATCCACCAGTTTCGAACCTACTAGTTTTTGACTCTGTCAGGGCCCTTATTCATGAGTTCGCTGATCACGACGCGATTCCGCCATGCTTCGAATTATTATATGTAATAATACTAAATTAGTCATTATAGTCTGGGTTTTATAAGATATTTAAAAAATATATAAAACATTTTTAATTGTTAATAATAAAGTTATTAATGTCTTAATTTCGAACTCTATTAAATTAGTTGGTCTCATACAGCAAAAGTTAATGACAGTAAATTTTCTGCTAAGTTTCCAAATATCTTGACAATCTTAAATCCCAGAACACATGGATCTCAGGCAGGGTGCGATATACGATCAAAGTTATTAACTGCCAAACTTTTTGATACTATACATGAGGTTGTGCAGTAAAATGTTTGTCATATTGTGTTTGCTACAGTTTAAAGTTAACAAATTTCGCCTATATATTTGAGGTGCGTGTCAAAAAATATAACTGGGCCAATAAAAACGATATATAAAGTACTAGCTGTTACTCGCGGATTCACTTGCTAACAATTTTATTTAATTTTAGATAAGAGTAGTTTTGTAATGCCAGTCTTTTTTCATCTCTATCTAGTAGCTTCCTAGATTAGCGCTTTTAAACAGACAAACTTTCAACTTAACAATATTATAGATACGAGTAAGTAAGACAGTAAGAAGGAGTAAGAAGGTTATCAATACACCAAAATACAATACAGCATGACAATTTTTTTTTAAATTAAAACCGTTAAAGAAGTGAAGGCGTACTTGATTCTTAAAAGATTAAAAGAAATAAAAGTTCCATTTATGTACCTCAAAGTTTAAATTCCTAACCCTAATTTACCCTAACTTTCCTCTTTGACACTCGGAGCACGTATTTTTACCGTAACTTTCGTACGCACAACGAGCAAGTTCCGTAACTTTGAAATTATAACGAAGAAACTTGGTGTTTGTGCGACTAACAAAAATATTGTTGTTATAACTTCGCTGTTTAATGTAATATTGTATGCTTATAGTTAAATGAATGTGATCATATTATATTCAAGACAAAAATAATATCATACTTCCATTTTCTTTAAAAATATTTTCAAAAAAGTCAATACTTCCAAAAAAGTCGATATAATTTCATTACTTACCTGGTATGACTTTTAAATAATGTTTACGAATAAATAGTCTATTACGCATAAATTGATTGTCAAAAATATTAATAATAGAAAGTTATCTAATTATCTTACAAAGCAAATGACAAAGAAATAAAAACAGACCAACTAATTATTAAGTTCAACGAAGCAAGACGAATTTCAAAACTTGTTTAATTTGTGGTAGAAGAAGTGTCCCTCGTTCGCGTTTAGGCACGTAATCGCTCTTAAAACTTGTAACAATCGTTAGGGAACTGAAGTATCTACCTACTGGATATAACTAGAACAAATAAAACTATATTTAATAAACTTATCGATTAATTATAACTAATTCTTAAGAATGACATTTACTCTAATTACTCTCGTATTTTAGTATATTGAAATGGTTTTGATTCATCTGATCTGAAATTGAATTTGAAACAGGATTATAAATTCTAAATACTTTATTATAATTATTAGTATTATTATTATTATAGTTATATTAGTATTCTTTGTTAATTTCGGTTTCTTATATCAACCTTACGTAAGTATAAACATCAATAGCTAGGTGCTAATGAGTTTCGTTGTCTACCTGTCTCAAGCTTACGAACTGCGTTTGAGAGCCATCAGCGTTAATGAGACTCTTAACTGTCCCTCGCTGATTAAATATTTTGCCTTTTCCACTTTTTAATAAAGAATAATCTTAATTTTGTTTTTCATCTCAAGTAATATCAATTTGGGCAGATGAACAATATTTATTTTTTAAACGCAATTAAATTGTTTTTGTCAACATTCCCAAAATCAACTTAAATTAAACAGATAATTTTCATCAAAAACTTGATATAACTTGGTACAAAAATTCTTTATAATCAAAATAATATTAATAACAATAGTATTCTTAACACCGCAATCATACAAAGAAAAATCAAGCAAATGACACAAATTGAACGAAATATTTAAATGAATTTATTTAAATAATTCTTTAATTGACGTTAACGTATCTAACCATATTTGAAAAGGTATTCAACTAACATGTCAAACTAGCTAGTATACTACAGTAATCCAATTTGCAGTAAGTTCCTTCAAACTTCTCCAACTCACTAGACTTAGTGATTTAAATTTACAACTTCGTCCTCCCACACTTGCAATTTTAACGACCACCAGCCAACTTAAAATCAGATGCTTTTAAGATTCAGGTAGAAAAAAGTTTAAACTTAAACTTAATTTAGAAATGACTGGCGAAAAGTCAACCATCGAAGAATCTGCAAATCATCACCTGTTCTACAAAACATATATCAATATATTTTGTTTTGTACCCTTATAATAATATTACGAAAATAAAAATGAAAATGTGTTTAAGTTCGCTATGCCTGCCTAATCTACTACACCGATCAAGCTAAAACTTTTGCACATGGATAGATCAAATACCGAGGTATGTGTTTGAATGATACCCACCATTATATCGTTTTTTATATTTTTGATATGTTTACACCGACCCAGCTGACACTGTGCACACAGATAGATGATATTCGTGGGTGTGTTTGAATGATACCCACCGACACCGCACTGACCCACAAATTTCTATATCTGCTGACCCATTACATCGATTGTGATTAAATCTTCACTAATATAATTCCTGTTGATCTATCTATTTATAAATATATATATACATAAAACTTTTAACAAATATTTGCTCTAAACTGAGCCCTTTTTCGATGAAATTTGATATAGACAGTCTGGAATATGACATAGGGTACTTTCTATCAATACAAAACGCGGGCGACGTCGCGGGCAAAATGTAGTTATATAAAAAGGATCTAAAAACAATATTATCTAATATAAGTACCATTTCTATAACTAGCAATAAAAAATAAGTTTATCGCCAGTAAAAACGGATTATAAGGGAGCTGGAGGACTGAATTCACTTGATGACACCTCAGGATAATTTAGTTGGAGTATCTTTTTATTTTTCTCAAGTTTATGAGATCGTTTGCGGCGATTTAACCTCCCTCTGGAATTTATTGCCTCCACTATCAATTGTTGAGAATGGTAGGGTTTAAATTCACCAAAATACAGAACAACTGGATGCAAAGGTTTTAGGTACCACTTACCGTGTACGTACAAATGCAAATCTGTCCGGGATGGTCTAACAAAGGTCGTAGGTACGACTCCTCGTGATATTTTTGGTATCAATTTAAAATTTTAATTCCATATCTAATATATTAAGGTATATATCTAATTGGTATCAATTATCAATACTTAAGTTTTACATGTATAGATGTACAATGTATAAATATATATTTTTTTTAATTTATTTTTTCAGTATTGCAGAATTTTGTGGCTTTCGCAAGTAAATAAATGAATGGCCTTACATGAATTTGTAAAGATGTTTTAAAAATACGAAATATAGTAATAATTTTTTAATAAACGGGAAACAACAATTTTTTCCTGGCGCTAATGCTAGATGAAGCCTTATTGGGCTGATGGTATATCTAATAAATATATTTTTTAATTTTTATACTCATCATATGTGTATATATGTATACATTTATTCTACATATAGGTGTACATATTATGATAAAAGATAGCGTATCTTAACTTAAATATTTGCCCCCTACAGTTATTTATACCCAGTATAACTCATTCTCTGTTTTGTCACTTTCTCACTATAAATATAAGTATATGTGATACTGGGTATAAAAAAATTATTAGTAGAAGGTTAAAATTAACCGTTTTTAGATTGTATTCCAGTTAAACATAATCCAATGCAATTACTTAAGTAAATGGTAATTGAGTTAACCCTTTTAACGCATTCTCTACCGGTATTTTATTAACGAATTAAAATGTCTACTTTCGAAGTAACTTGAAATTTTTTAATCACCCTTATAATTAAGTTCCGGGTATTCTTAGATTTTACACCGGTCATAAAAGTTGATTATTCCAATAATTTAATTGTTGAAATTATCATAGAACATAATAGAAGTAATAATTATAGTACGAGTATATAAAGTAAAAGAAACTCTTCAATTCTCTGTAAAATATATATTATACTACTATATGTTATAATATAATATATATAAATTAAAAACCCATAATATAATTGGCTATTACATTTATTAATTTCTATTAATAATTTGAGGCATTTCAGTTTCAGATAGCGCAGCGTAAAATAAGCTAAAAACTCTATATTAAAACCTCATCATCTTGTTTAGTTAAATGATAAAAGGTTCTATTATGTTTGAATAATACACATGTTAAATACATTGAATAATGTATGAACATAACTCTTGTTACTAAGGATTTCATTGCTGCTACGCTGCCTTTACAGGTTAAGTCAACTATCACTAGAGGAGAATGTTTCAGGTAACATAAGCTAAGAGCTTACAATATTATTCAATATTTCTTGGATATATATATATTATATATTTATATACTAAATGCTTCTCGCGGCTTCACACGCGACTTGTTTACTGTTAGGTTAACTAAGTAATAGCGTAATGCTTAATAGTCTATAGCCTACCTCATGAACCTGTCTGTCATAATCAGTTAAAATTCAAATTCGACAGTTTCGAAGGAAGCGTTTAAACAAACAAACTTTTCCGCTTTATAATATATGTTTTAAACGTCCTAATCCAATAACGTACCAATATATAAACAACATAAATTCACATATCATTTTTAATAAAACAAAACAATAAAACACGTCGTCCGTGCTCCACATCGTAAATCAAAGATGAAATTGGATGCGAACTTCCCTAGTGAAAACTAGAAATGGCACACAACAGTACGGTGTACTCATGATATTTTATCAAAGATAACCAACCATTTATATACAGACAAGAGTCGTAACTCCGTAACCGATGTTGGTTTAAATCTGGCGCATTCCCTCCCCTTTTGATAATTTTCACCTGAGCTCTGCGCCCCGCGGCGCCCTCTTCAAATTTATGTTGCCTGAGATACCATCTTTATTGTAAGAATTCGAATCTGCAGTAAATTAGAATGACTAGAAGAGACAATTGCGCAGTTTTTAAAACGTATGAACATCTTTTTTTGTCATTAAAAATAATGAATTGTTAAGCTCTTTAACAAGTTACGTTGTTAGTAACTCTACTCTTTTGATACTACGCTTACCTTGATTTTAATTTTTTTCTCAATTATCAAATTTAACTGCGACTCAAGTCATTAGTATTGTTTCTTCATTACTTCCCCTAAGCAACAATTCTAGAGTTTTACTCGATTTTTTTTGAGTATATATGAAACATATTCAGCCATTTAATTATGTTAATTGCAAAGACCAAATTACTCCGCTAAGATCCATCAGTTTGTTACCTCTTCCAGCAAATGTCGTCTTTAAGGAGGGCTAAAGAATCGCTTACAATATTACGATGTTAACCGCCATAGACGATTTACATAATTCATTCGGGAAGATAGCAAACGTATGCTCTGGTTTAACGTACACCACGTTAATTGAACCCTTTTAAGCTACCGTGTTATTTTAGTCAGCAAAGTTATATTAGTTTGTCTCATATTAGGGATAGTGGTGATATATTAAAAAAAGTGTTCTATTTTCTTTTGCGCGGTTTTAGAAGATTATACATAGTTATTACATATAATTGTCGGGTTGTACTCAAAAAAGTACTATCGAAATTTGTCTTTCTAGTTTCGAAACCATTCGGGAACTTTATTCATGAGCCGAGCATGGCGAAATCGGGGCACACATTACTTAAAAAAATTAATAAAAAGAAAAATTTTAATATATAAAATATTAAAACTTTTTCTTTTATTTCAATACTATTTATATTTGTCCAACTAGTTTCGAAACCATTCAGAGTCGTAATTCATGAGTTACGACTCTGAATGGTTTCGAAACTCCAAGCCTCGCGGAAACATGGCGTAAACTGCCTAAAAAAATAAATAAAAATAAGGTTTTAATATAGCATTATGTAAGACGAAAAGCATTTTATATTTTCTTTATTCGTTTATATTTCCTGTGTTTTCTTTAGAAGGCGATAAAATGGTTATTCACACGTATCTCGGCAACTCGAGAACTAAGGTACAATGGTAGTGGTTTAGAGTGCCAGTAAGAAAACCTACAATTATACCGACGGCTTTGTGGCTGTTCTTAGTAAATTCAAAACAACCCCCAGAGCATTGGATTCTGACATTTTAATTCATCAAATTCCTAACAACCAACAATCACCACACTTCCTCGTTTACAACAAAAATAAAGAATTAATTTGTTTTTTCTATCAATTTACTTATTACTGATTGTTATGTTATTTAAGTATTTTGTTCGTTTTTTTTAATCAGTGCAGTTTTTTGGATTTATTCGTTACAAACACAAATAATTTCTCCTTATAATATTCGTATAGGCATGACCCAATAATTTATATATTTCTAAATCTGTTACTATTAAAAATCTAATCAATATTGCATCATTTGATCCATAATTTAAATTTTTGGAACCTAAATACAGCTTAGCTTACTCTATACACTACATTGTCCTACATCCACCATCTGTGTCATAACAATACACCCTATATCATTCACCCCGAGTTGTGAATATGTAATCACATTCTACTGCTATGTCACCGTTTTATGACGTTGACGGTGAAAATAAATTGAAAAAGACGTAGCTACTAAACCTTATTTTATTTATGGACCATATTTTTTAATTTTTTAGGTATAAAGGGCTAGTTTTGAAACCGTTCGAGGCTTTTATAAGCTCGGAGCATCGCGAATCGCGGCGTGAACTTTCGGAATGGGTTCGAAGCCAGTCCTGTAATTTATTAGTATTTACATGAGGCCAGTCGAATTTTTGTATATAATATCAACAAGTTTAAAATCAAAAATTAAATATCTTAATAAATAAACCTGATTTCTTATAAAAATTATTGAAAATGACACAAAAAGTTTCGAACAAAGATGACGCTTTACACTTCTTTAAGTTTTCATAGGGTTCATAAAACTATGACGGTTTCCATGTTCTGGTTACGTAATTCTCATACAACAATACTGTCATTTTACTGTCAACTGATAAAGTTATCATAGTTCATATCAAAGGACTCTACATAGAGTTACTGCACATATTTTAGCTCGTATATAAAGTAATAGAGCTTTTCAATAATTAGAAAATAATCCTCTCTGAAATTATTTTAATAAAATTGATGTGCATTCAGATCTAATTATTGGAAGCTAATAAGCTGGCATTGTTCGCTGCGCCATATGATCTAATAACAATTAATTTACGAATAATTAAAGCTCTATTGACTTCGAAAACATATTATTTCAAGATAATTTATAAAACATACATATTTAGTGTTAAACACAATCTAGAATTAAAAATAATTTAAAAATTACCCTCAATACAGACGAAATTGAAATATAACAATTATTCTTCTCTCTGAGGAGCTTAGATACAAAAAACATGAATTTGTTACGCAATAATTATTAAATATACCATCTGAGGTTGAAAAACATGAATTTGTTACGCAATAATTATTAAATATACCATCTGAGGTTGAAAAACATGAATTTGCTACGTATGTTAACTAAATCAACTGAGGTTGGAAAACATGATTTTTTTTTACATAATAATTGTTAAATAAACCATATGAGGTTGAAAAATATGAATTTGTTACGTAAACATTGTTAAAAATATCATCTGAGGTTGAAAAAAATTAAAAATGTGAGTATTATCCTTTAAAAAATTCTTACCATATCTGCGATCGTTCAAAACGACCCCACCGGAGTTTATTACACGAATATCTCAGTTTAGCACATGGTACGTTTCATTACCCGCCTTTAATTTTATGCATGAACGCTTTCTCACCATCTACAGAACTTGCTCCAATTCCACCCCAAATATTAGGGTTAACCGCGAGTTTTTCTAATTTAAGAAACGCATATTCTGATTACAAGCTCACCGATTGGCGCTTTTTGTAAATAATCGTTTTTTCATCACATTTTGGTAATATAAGATACAATGCTTCTCAATAAAAGATAAAATTTTAATCTCTGTCAAGTCTCGACGCAGAACGCGTTATTATTTACGAGGGCGCAAAAAACAAAATGGCGAAACCATTTCACTTCTTGACAACAAGATTTGTTTTTCTCATTCCAATTGTCGTTCAAATATTATATAATATTTCTTAGCCACATTTGTTTAAGATTTTCTTTTAAAAATTTTTTGTTTGTAAATAACTATATTGAGTTTATTAACCAGTTCAAAGTACCTACTTTAAGGAAAATATCTTGTATTTACTCGAAATAAGTTGAAATGAATAAAAACAAAATAGGTATAAATTAAATTTTTAATTTTAATAAGAAAAATGCGTTTTGCGAATACTAAACTATATAACAAAATATTTTTTAGGATCTATTTAATGTTAATTGTTAATGGTTTTCAGCTTTAGGTTTAGAAAAGAACAAATAAACTAGACTATAAAGACCCACTGTATTTATATAATATGCAAATAATAATACAAGATTTGAATGTATGAAATGCAAAACACTATTTAATTGTAGCATACATATATATCTACGTGTTTGTATGTATGTATGTATGTATGTATGTATGTATGTATGTATGTATGTATGTATGTATGTATGTATGTATGTATGTAAAATATACATTTTTATATAAAATATTTCACATGATAAATACAATATTATTCAATGAATATCAAACATATACATATAGTATGTAAATGTCCTGCGTTATCTGGCGTCAGTCAGTCAGGATTTCGGGATTAACTCCTCAACCGAGCTTGCTCAACTAACTCGTCATATAGAATTAATTTATTAACCTGTCTTTTTAGTACAAGACAACTAGACTTACATAAATTACATTGTTAATACCTTTACCACATAATAGATATATATATCCCTTTCAAATATATATATATATAATCTTTCAAATTATTTCTTAATTAGATTTTGTTCTTTTTTTATATTTAATATATATGTTACATATATTGTGTGTATTAAAGTATATATTAGTATGTTTGTTATTTAATTTTACTGCCTCATTGTCAAATTTTCTTTCTATTATTTTCTTTCTTAACTGGTAGAGAAAGCTTTTTAGCATAAAATGTGTCTTATTCTTGGACAATAAAGATTAAATAAATAAATAAATAAATAAATGAATCAATAAATGACCGAATGAATGAGTAAATAAATAAATAAATATAAGTCTGTCTTATCAAATGCAGCAGAACTGTTCTGACATTGTCAGAATTTGCATAACACTAGCCAATAGTTGACAATGTTGACAATCACCAATCAGCGGCGTAGACCTCTACTGTCCTCTACAAGCGAGTTAGCTTCAGATCTGATTATTAAATACATGTTTGTGCTTTATATCATAGTATCGTATCAATTCATCTCGAACAATTGAGGTAATAGCTCAATTTGCATAACGCCGTCTGGTGATAGCGTCAATAACTAATCAGTATCGTAAAGCTATATGGGGACTGCAGACAATGATTGTGCTGGCTTTGCGAGGTGAAGCTCTGAATATAGAGATTTCATTTTTCAGACATATGTTTGTGGATTTTTTAATCCGATTGAAAGCGAATGAGTGCTGCAATATCCAAACCTGTCTGTCACAACAAATATTTTATATGATTTTTAATTTATTAACTAAATGAAGAAGATCTCGTCTTTTATTTCCAGTATCCTCAAATAAGCGTCTTGTAATCAAGTAATGCAATGCTAGACACGTTCCCGACAAAGACTTATCAGACGGATTATGCCTATTAGCTAATTAGAATTCGTTGTTAATCATGTTTACTTCTTGATACCAATGTTCCTATTTTTGTGGTAAAAATACTTTGGTTTTCGGTAAAATAAGATAATCTTTTCATTTTAATATATGTTTAATTTACAAATAACTAAACTAATCAAAAAAATTAATAAAAAAAAATTATATAAGCAATGAAATAATTAAAAATAGTTGCTTAAATCGTTTTAAAGATACATTTATCACAATTCAACTCATCCCCTAATTCTAGAAGGCAACTTAATGAATTTCAAACTAATTACCCAGTGATTTGCGACTCACCTATCCAATTACATTATTAATTACTTAAGTTAAAGTAAGAAATTGTTTTAAAACAATTTACCGCACAAGGACCAGATCACTCAAATCTTGAAACAGTGTCTAACGAAGCAGAACAAACAACCTTTGAAGCATATCCTCAAATTCAACGATGCAACAATAGCCTAAACTCTATTGTGATACATCTCTAAATGGTTTCCTTAATGTTCCGTCTTCATGTTCACGAGCACTTCAAATAAGACGTTAAATCTGGTTTAAATAATTGTTTTTGTTATGTGTATTATACATTACTCAGTTATCTTGTTATCGTTCTAATGAAGCAATCTAATTTATTAATGACTTACATTAATAGTTATAATATTAATTGGTTCTTGGTTCTAATTTAGTTTTATGGGCTTATTAATAGTATATCAGATATTTGTATCTAATTAATGTTAAAGTAATTAGTTAATGATGATATATTAAGATTATGTTCTATAAAATAATTAAATCTGCTATTGCGGATAGATCAATCACAATTCTTAGATTGCATTTATCTACGCTAATTGCATCTTCAGTCTAATGCTTTATTAATATCAAGCACCGTCAAATATAATGAGTTGACAGTCAAAAAGTTTTTTTTTATAAATTTTATCCACAGGATTGTGAAGTGTTAGTCAGAAACTTTCATATGTCATATATTTTTTACACATAATTTTTTTCTTTCTTAATAATTTTTCCTTAATTCTTCTCTCTCGGACTAACATATAAATAGCAAAAATAAAAAACGCTTGGAATAGAAATCATTTGATCACACAAACTGTTAGAATCAAACTATGTCTAGATTAGAAATAATGGCTACATATCACTAGACCAAAGGCTGTTTATATAATGTAAAATAAGATTGCATAAGTAAAAACTTTATTTTTTGTTTCAGGTGAAAGTAATGTTACGAGTAGGAGCATCAGGAGAAGGTCCATTCACGAGTGGGACTCAAACATTTTCTTTGGACAAACGCAAGAGGCAAGTAACTCTCTGTGAGGCGGCAACTGCAGCAACGGCTCCGGAAGACAGAAAAGTTGGTGTCGCAGCCCCAAAAATGTTTGCTTTTGATGCTTTATTCTCACAAGATGACCCGCAAGTAAGGATTTAATTAATTTGATCAAAAATGCTTTTTTGTATTCTTCATAATATAAATGTAAAGAAAATTGTTTACAATTTCAATGCACGGAAATCGAAAACACTTTAACCCAAATCATTCGAACGGTTACGTAAAATTTGATTCAGAATACTGCTATCCGTTATATTCGAGTATTAAGAAGAGCATCTGTGGAATAGGAAATCCAGGATTTATTTTAATATGTCTTAAAATCCTGGTTAACTAGAATGAAATATAAAATGTTCTGAATATCAATCAAAGTTATGATCAAAATTTCTTCAAATATGTCTAATTAAATTCATTTCAACTATCGATAAAAAAAATTGTTGCAGATGCTTAAAATTACTTGCAAGTTACTACATCCATATCTCCTTAAATTTTTCTGAAATATGCCGAGGTTAGCAAAATGTTGATATTATTATGAATCTTCTTATTCCTTTGTATGAAAATATTTTAAAACCTTCAGTATTTCAACAATTTTCTAACTTGGTTCGTCGGCAGCCCGTTGTCGCGATGTTCCATGCTTTCGAAATTCATGCTCAAAATTTTCTCACCGAATTTCATGTTTAAATTGTTAAAAGGCCATGCAACGTTCAAGTATCACCAACTATGCAGGAAAATTCACATTTTTCGTGAGCACTGAAAGAGTAAAATATCTGAGAAGTTCGACAGAACTTTTATCAATCTGAAGAATTCGGATTATACTCATATGTAAGAAGATTATCGCATGTTTGAGAACTTTTGAACAAAGTTTTAGATGTTATTTCAAACAGATATTCTATTTCAATATTATTATTTCAATAAAAAAATTGTTTCTTTAAAAAAATATATTATAATTCTGAATGTTACTGGTTAATCAATCAGGAGTTAATAAAAATCATCTAAGACATGTAAAGCTTTGTCAGAAGTGTCAAAAATGATATTTAGATGTACGCGTGCGTCACCTCAACGCACTAAATCACAGCAGCGACACACAGCATCGCCATTAATATCATGTAATCCCTATATCCGACGCGTTGCCGGTGCATTAGCCACTTACCAAGGCTTAATTTGTAGCCGTTGTAATTACACTCAACTTAATTCAAATTCGGTTTGTTGTTAGCTCCGCATATTTACTCTTACGTATACTCTATATTTATGAGAGACTTAGGTTTGTTCTGCATTGCGCATGTACTGTACCTCAGATTTTGTTATGGCAGTTCATACTTGTGCAAATAATGTGAGTACGAATCAATCTATATTTCATTATTATCAAATTTTGATGTAACTTTGTGGTATAAAGACAGCAATCTAATAATACATTTAGTTGATGATTACAAATACTATCTGTAACGTGCTGAATATAAGATGAATTATAATTTGTTTCCATGTAAGCCCGTAAGTGTATTGGTATAAACCTATCTATAAATTTTTTCACACTTCAAAAGACTTTATGTCGAAAAAATTTGTTATAATAATCTTATAATAAAATATGATTACTTTAAGAAGGAAAAACTAAAAATTTATTATACCTTAAATAAAAATAATAAATTCATACGAGCAAAGCCATCATAACTATAACTCTCTAGCAGACACAAACTATATCCACGCTGAGTACATCCACCGGATATAACTCTGGCTTAGAGGCTTACTGCCGGTCTCTATGATTGTAATGAAATTTTCACTGAATTTCAGGATGCTACAAGAGATTAAATAACATCAAATTTTTCAAATTTTAATACACTATATACTATATTGCTAAAGAAAAAATATAATCCTTATTTCATTTAAAATATGAGCACCCTCCAAGTGACCTATATTCAGCTATTTAATAATTCAGAGGAAGTCCTTGAACATTAAATAATTGATAACAAAACTCACAAAGGGTACAATTCTCTATAATACTAATTGTTACGATAATTTGATAAACTACCCCCGGTATTAATTCTAAATGTTTTCGGTAGGGACGGAGGGTCGCTCATTAAAATTTTCATTCAAAACAATCTCAATATTGCCGCGCCCAATAAACAGAATCTGTTGTAGGGTTACCATTATATGAAGATAATAAAGAATTTAATTTAATAGAACAAAAAACAATTTTGTATTTATTAGTTAATTATATTTTAAAGCATATACGACTGTTATGCTATAATAAAAACAAATATAATATTACTTAAACACGTATACAAGCACATGATTACAAAACTATTAAAAAATAACTTTATTAATTCTATATAGTTACAATATTTGGGGAATAAGGAATTTTTATCTTGGAAAAAATTTTTCTATATATCGATCAATGCGAAATTTTATTCTGAATCTAAAAAACCCACACATGACGAGCCAAAATCTCTAGAAATTATGAGGAAAAAACTAAAAATAATCTTAAGTTTCCTTGCATTTTGCAATACTAGCAATAAAATAAATGAAAAAGTATATTAAACATTTTTTATCATGGCAACCCTCAATGTAATCCGTACGCTTTACCTTAAGTCCATTTAATTATCTGGCAACCTCCGCGTAAAGAAAACACTGCATTAGATCGCTTTTGGCCCTTCCTACTGAGTACGAGATTTGCGTAATTTATTCAAAGCCTTATGCACTATACGAAGTGGGTTTAATGTGTCTATATTAAGTATAGACTGAAAATAGTGTACTAATGCCTTATATTTACTAGAGAAATAGTATAATTTTTATTTGTATGTCGAACTTTGAATTAAAATATTTGTATTTAAACTAAAACTGCATTTTAAATTAGTACTTTTTGCCTCATAACTTCTGGGGACAATTTTGACTCGTCATGAGTGTTGGTTTTGTAGATTCAGTATAAAATTCCGCATCGATTGATATATAGGAATATTTTTTTGAAAATAACTATTTTTATACTCCAAAAATACTATAACTATATAGAATGTACATTATTTTTGAGTTCTTTTAAATATGCTATACTAAGGTTTACGCGTGGTTCCAACTACTGACGAATAATTTTATTAAATATTACGATGTAGTAATAACGTAATGCTAAATAGCCTACAGCCTCTCGCATATGCCTGCCTATTATAATCAGAATCATAATTTTTTACAATCCATCCGGCAGTTTCTTTTAGCTTATTTAAACAAATAAACTTTCTGTTTTATATGTGAGTATAGATATATATACATACTTACCATTTTTATATTTGTTACAGACAGAAATATGTTCGAGTGCCCTGACTGACGTCATCCACGCCGTCATCAATGGCACAGATGGTTGCCTCTTCTGCTTCGGACATGCAGGACTAGGTATACCTTCAAAATATTATTTTATAAAAATAATGATAAGGTTGAAAAACATGTTTACATCCACCTGAGACTTTTTTTTACAGTAGATTTACCTAAAAATAAATATAAAATTTCTGTCTATATTTGGACCACTGTAATTTACTTAAACAATCGATATCTTTACTATTGTTTTTGTAAATATTCGACTGACATTCACCAGAAAAAGTTTGTCATCAATTATATATTTCTTGTGTACTTATAATTTTCTATAGTTCAAGAACATTACTTTTATATTTTTTATAGTTTAAGGATATACTCTGGAATACTTATAATTTTCTATAGTTTAAGAAAACTATATGAAGAAAAACTTAGTTTTTTTTATTTTTATTTTTGTCTCTATTTTATATAATAATGCGGGTACTTTAAGATAAATAGTGTCCACTTCAGTTCTAACTAAATATTACACCGGTAAGGAACAAAACTGTTCCCTTTATAAAATTTGTAAAATATTTAGTCTTTAATGCAATTCAACTCAACTTTGATCTTTCTCTGTAAGTGAATTTGAAAGTTATTTTTAGAATATAAAGTTTCTGTAGTCGTAACTGTAGCGAGACTTATTCTACTGTATTCGATGGATGTTTGATATTAGTGTGAAAAAACACAAAAAGATCTTACAGTATTTTAAAAGCACCTTATATTATACCACAGAATACGTTAAAAAATATTACTGTCAGTCAGTCAGTGTTCAAGTTATATTAATATAATTTAATCCCCCACAAGAATCTTCGTAAAAGTGATTAAAATTAAGGCAAATCCAAAGAAAGTTGAACGCGGCTCCTAGACGCTCGGATCTAACCATTTAAATATTCAGGGACGTTGCACTATTTATTAGACAACTGCCGTGCTCATAGCGTATTTGCATCGAAATGGTAAGGCGTGAACATTTAATTGAAACTTTAATATGAGATGCGGAAACTTCTTCAGTTTAACTTTAAAGCGTTACTGCTCATATAAAAAATGCGACTATTTGTTCGAGAATATTAAGGTTTGCTTAATTTTTTTTATTTCAACTCTCTTAATCCATGATTACTTTTATATGTATAGTTAGTAGTTCACGCCGCGATTTTGCTATGCTTAGAAATTATTATTGACCCCGAATAGGTTCCAAAGTCGGGCAAATTATGACAGTAATTTATAAAAATAGTAAACTACTAATTGTTACTCGCGGTTTCGTAATGCGATAAATTTTATTTACTATTGGGATAACTAAGACAATAATAGACGGCATATAGCCTTCCTCATGTTGCTGTCATCAAAATCAGAAAGAGTTTTTCAAGTTTTAAACATTAGCATGTTTAAACAAATGAACGAAAAAAAAAATTTTTCGATAAAGTCCCTTGTACCAAACTTCGTGATGATGTACTAATTGTCTTCAACATAAAAAGCGGTAGTCGAAAGCAGAATTAGTGTAATGAATGAATTAAGTACTCTTAAACGTTGTTCTTAATAAATATTATTAACGACTCCGACCGACATCTTACTCAGCTGCAAGGATTAAGGTTTTAAACACAAATTGAATGAAAGCCTCAGCAACGGAACTTTGAGGGAACCGAGAATCCCGCGGAAACCTGGCTTACTTCATCATCCCACTTATTTCGGAGAATTTCGGGAACTGGCTGAATAATTAGTCTTATTTTAATTTGGAAGGTAATGTTGAATAAATATCGCGGTTTCGAGACGAAATTAAATTCGGATTTGAATCGTATCGGATTATGTAGGTTTCTAATTGAGTTGTGGAATTCAGTGATTGGTGGAACGTGGCTTGTAATTGAGTGTGTGTAGTTTATTAACATAAATAAATGTATTATTCAAAATAACGTGTTTACATTTAATAGTGTATACTCTACGAATTATTATGTACATAAGTTTTCGAATTGTCTCAATTATGTTAGTTAAAAAACTCTCAAATATAAATATATGTAGAATGAAAACTTTTACAATACATGTAGGATTCGAATCCGCGACCGCTGGAAAATTGTTCTGAAGCTTAAAACTATTTTCTTTTGCTCGAAATATAGACTCTTAGTATGTGTTTTTTACAAAGAATAAAGTTTTATATTATAAATTCAATTTATAATAAAGTTTTATAAATTAAATTTATTGTTCAAACTATCTGGTCACTCTTTTAATACATCATTCACTATTCAACAATAGTTTAAAAGTATTCAATTACTTAAAGTTAGCTCGTACACTCGGTTCCACCCGTAGAGTTACGATTTTATTTACTTTTAACTAAGAGTAGTATCGTGATAATAAATAAGCCTTTAGCCTTTTTCATGAAACTGCCTACCATAATCACAAAGAATTTTTCATTAAATTTCATGTAGTTTCGAAGATTAGCGCGTATATACAAAAAAACATTCCCGATTTATAATATTAGTATAGATAAAATCTATCGGCGAGTTTATAATAAAAATAATAGATAAAATATGTTATTTGTAAAATAAAGTAGTTTTCTTTGTTTTAAACGCAATACAAATGCAATACATATGCTTTTAATATAGTGTTCTGCCATACTTATTATTGCTTTTTTATCGCAGGCAAGTCGTACACAATGTTAGGGCGACCGGACTCTTCATCAACTCTTGGAGCTATTCCTTGTGCAATCTCGTGGCTGTTCCGGGGCATCGCTGAACAGAAACACAAATGTGGAACACGTTTCTCAGTAAGAGTTTCTGCTGTGGAGCTCTGCACTAATACAAATCAGATACGGGATTTGTTAGCACCTTATCATAATGGTAAGTTGATAAAACTTTTTGATATTGTCTGTATCCACGTCACGTCTTGTAGCTAATAATAGTTATCCAACTTAGGTAACCGTAAAATTACTGAAATACAAATAATATATATTTCAATTATTAAAATTCATGCTTAAAATCTTGAATTAAAGAATAGAGTTGCATCAGATGTATGTATGATTTTTCTACAGACACAGAACAGTCTCCGGGCGTATATCTTCGCGACGACCCTCTCTTTGGCACACAACTGCAGAACCAGTCAGAGTTGCGCGTGCACAGCGCTGAACGTGCAGCCTTTTACCTGGATGCAGCACTAGGAGCTCGCGTGCGAGAGGAAGGACGGGATAGCCATCTTCTGTACACACTGCACGTGTACCAATACAGCGTGGGAGGCAAGGGAGCCGGTGAGGATTACTCCTTGATATAATATTAAATAATCCCTGGATAGTATTTCGGCTTCGTTCATATCAGTCTTGTCATACATTTTGATTTCACCTGTAATATAATATAGTTCAAAAAATACAAGAAAACCCATAAGTTTCTAAGCTTATATTTTGTCTTAGATTACAAGGACAAATATATAATAGAATATGCAATTATCTTATACTATAAAGTTATTTTATACCGTAAGTTAGTCACACAAACAATATATAAAAACTTTACGAAAGCAAACATTGCTTGTACATTTATTGCTTTTCGCTAGTAAACACTAGATATTACGAACAAATGAAATAAACTTCAGAAAAAAGTACAGGGACCTGTTTAATATTACAAAGTAATATGGCTTTACACAGCGGAGTTTCAATCTAGCTATTTGTATTGCACTACTGTTTTCACGGTTTCAGTGAAATCGAATGTTTGGTTAATCTCGTACAATAAAATGTTCAAAGTTTTCATCTCACAGGCTGATTTAAAATAACGTTTCTTTTATTTACAGTTGCCGGGGGCAGAAGCCGTCTGCATTTGATAGACTTAGGGAACTCAGAACGTGGAAAAACTAACGGAGGAATACCACTATCCGGTTTAGGCAATATACTTTTAGCTATATTTAACGGCCAACGTCATTTGCCATATAGAGATCACAATTTAACACATGTTCTGAAGGAATGTTTAGGTTCACTTACCTGTCACACAGCAATGGTAGTGCATGTATCTCCAACTGTCCAGAACTATTCAGATACGCTAACGACATTACAATTAGCGTCAAGGATACACAGATTAAGAAGGCGGAAGGTAAAATATAGTGGTAATAATAACGCGGGCTCTGGAGGTAGTTCTGGCGAAGATGCTTCGAAACCCAGTAGTAGTGAACCAGACCCTTCTAGTAGTGATTTATCTGCAGATACTGTTATATATGTGGGTTCCTTGGATGATGCAACTGATGGTGAACACCCTCCTGTATATATACCACATATTAATTCTGGAGACAATAGATGTTCAGTGAGCAAAGCTTTACGAGGCTCTGCAGCAGAACATAAACATAAATCTTCATTATCTAAAGTAATAGAAGAAAAGAGTCCTATCCATAAATTACACGCTTCTCCAAAATCTTCACCTTTAAAAAGTGTGATACCAACTTATACGCCAAAATCATCCCCCGTACACACAGCCATTCCAAAAACTGCTCCGCTAAAGAAACAGGGTTCAAAACACAGTGAAGGAACAAGCGACGAACAATGGATAGATGGTCCTAGAATATCAAAATCAAAATTAGTTGAAGCTCGACATATTATTAAAGAGACACAAGTTAAAAAGAGGGAAACTTGGATTGATGGACCTATGCAAGAACCCCAAATACCATTACAATTCGAATCAGTTCCAATTCAACCTAATGCTGTCCCACTACAAGTTGGAGTTCTTAATTCTTATGGAAATGAAAATATTGGATATGGTTATATGGATAATCACAAAAAGAACATGATCAAAAAATGGGTAGAAAATCAAACATCTCAGATAAATAAATCCAGACATAACTCGCCGAGCCATAAAGCTACACCACCTCAAAAGGAAGGTTTAAGAATACCAGATGAAGGTGAAACAACCCATCGAATGGAAATAAAAGAAGGAACCAGACGAATACATGTAGAAGAATCTACCATTAGAACTGGGTTAAAAGCTGGGTCTAAAGGCATTGCAATAGAAGAAGAAAATATAGGTCCTCCGGAACAGAATTCTGTGCGTAAACTAAGTAGTGCCAGGTCGTCAGCCAAAAACGAACCTGATGAAGATGACGATAGTGAAGAATTAGCAGAAATACCTCCTGCGCTACCTTTAATGCAACCCAGTAGCTTAAGTAGTAGAGAAGTATCTATGGAAAGCTTAAATAATAAATATAAAGAAAGAATGAGGATGAACGATGAATTAGTTTCCAACCACAGTCGAGATATTGACCGACATGGGATAAGCAAAGGTCCAGACGATGAAGATGATGATATTTTAGAAATTATTGAGGTTGAAGAACCTTTAGAGCCAGTTCCTATGCAAGATTGTTGTCTTCAAGTTACAGAAGAAGATATTGCGTATTGTATGGGATATACAGACAGCCATTTTGCAGATATTGATCATGATGACGGAACTGACCATCCTCTTAGAATATTAAGTCAAGAAAATTTAACTGTTGCATCGACTTTTACCGACACACTTTCCATGTATAGTGAGGTAGAAAGACAAATTAGGAATGAAGCATATCTACGACAAACAATAGGATTTTACGTTCACGGCTATAGTGAAAATCCAACAGATTTAAATCCACACGAAAGCGTACATTCTTCGAGAACCAGATTAGAAGACCTTTTGGGTTTAACTGAGCTTTATGGCTCAAGAAGAGTGCTAGATAGCAGTAATATGCCTTCTTCTAAAATAGCTCCTCAATTTCAATCACTTTCATTATGTAATGTGAGAGACACTGAAGAATACCATGGCGACGGATCTGTCTATAGTGAACCTGCATATCGACCGAGTGATAAAATATGTGATAGTTGCAAACGGTCGATGTCAAGACCGGGTAGTGCTGTAGGAGAATGCGATGCATATCATGACTTAGATGTCGCTCATAACGACTCTTATGGACCATTCGAAAGATATAGATCAAACGATATTACTGATGCCCGAATAGCATCTTTAAGACACCCGGATGGGGCATCTGATCCAAACTTGCGAGAAGAAAACCGAATGCCTCTAATCGGTGCTCCCTCCAGTACATTCAGAGAACTTAAATCGAATTTACATTTGGAAGTGGCACCACCTGTTGTTACCGTAGAACCTCGTTCAGATAAATGTGAAAAAAGTGACAAAAATGTCGCGAGAGTGGTAGCAAGTTGTAAACCTGACGGTTATGACAGTGGCCACGAATCGACGCCAAGAACAGGTAAGCACAGTCCTGCTGCAACATCAAGAAGGGCAGAATCAGGATATGACTCGGTTCCTAGAGATTCTGATGCTTCTTCATTAGATTCTTATCCTACGAGGCGAGCGGCGGTTGCACGAGCTCACGCAAAAAAACACACAACTGCTAAATATAAACAACACAGTGACCGATCATTCTGCTCGTGGTTACGAAACCCCTTCACATGCAAGTACGCGGATACAGACCCCGAAATCAGTGACTTTTAACAATAAAAAAACACTATATCATAAGGTACAAATTCGTACTTACTATGTATAAGTATAACTCTAAATAGTCTGTATCATTAAGCTACGTTACCGAATTTAATCTGGAGACTGCTTTTGTACTCTAGATATACTCGTATTTATACAAAAGCTTTGGCACTGATCCAATGAGGTTACCACTGTATTTTTCTAAACCTTATGAAGCTTCTAGTTCTGCTCCGAAATATATTTTTAAAGACGTACTTAGTAAATTTATTGAATCGTATTACAAATGTAACACTTGTAGATATTAAATACAGGCGTGTTAAGCGACGATCGACCCTGTGTCTATTTCTGCTCATTTTTTGTACTTTTATATATTCGGCGTCTTCTAATTTATATTTTATGGCAACTGTAAAGTTTCAATGAATATTTTATAACATCAAGATCAAGAGTCTTCCTTTGTCTTCCTTGCTACAGACGAAAACTAACTGCCACATAAAAAAATCATAAAATTATCTTTCTTTTTGAATTTAATACACATTTCTTCCAATCACTTAATACCTATAATACATAATCTAAGTAAATGAAATCTTTGATTTTATGAACAAATTTGAAATATTTATAATGACTTAAATTAATTAGATTAAACATTTAGTTTATTTAGATTTTTTTAGTCTAATTAAGTGATGGAGAGAATGTTGTTTTTATTGATATAAATTTAGTAATAAGACTGTTGTCATGCCATGTTCTAAATAGCTTTAATATTTTATTAACTTCATAATCGGTCTGTCCGTTTGTACATAATCGAATGCAATCACTATGGCTTTATAAAATGTTGGTGAACTTAGTTATTGCTTATGGTCGATGTTCTGTTAAACCATTTAAAATTATATAAATATTTATCGTAAATTCTACTATGCGTTCGTATTAGTTTAAAATAAATGTTCAATTTGAACTGAGTTTAATTGTTTTTTTTACCGTTTGAATATTTTGTTTTACAGGAAATTTCGTTGGTGAAACTACAAGAAACTACCTGTACATATTTATTAATACATATATATTAAATATAAAATTTAATGTTACAGCCTGTTATATATTTAGCTACATCCTAGCTATAATTTCTCAAGAAATTACTATAGTCTTTTACTTATAAGGTTATAAAAACTTATGTTCAATGTTTATAAAAACCAGTTTTATCACATTTTAAAAAGATGGTATTTGCGTCCAAAATAACACACTAATATCCTGGTAAGAGTACGTAAGTAAAAGGCCATGAATATATAATCTAAAAGTTGATTCACTCCCTTGGGTGATTCGAAAATCTTATGGGATCCGAAGTTTTCCCCATTTCAAAAAGTTTTAAGGGGAAGCCTATTATCTTTCATTTCTGTTGTAATTTAACATTCTTCTTACGCCTCGGGAAAATCATGCTATCAAACACTACGTTTACCCTCTTTAGCGAGGGGTGACAACTTTTTCTTACCCACCAATAATTTGGCAAAGTGGCAGCTGCTTAGCCCATAACGATTATCGGGCTCTAAAAAGATTTCGCTTTTATGATTTCACGTTGCGATTGAGGGGAAAATATTATCATGAACACAGAAACCTGTAGAAAATAGCAAAAAAAGTTACATTACGAGTTATAATTAAATGTATCTAATCATATAAAGCTTAATTTTTTATTATTAAAGCTATTATATTTACATTTAATATTCTTAAAACAGAACTTGAAACTAATGATTCTATAACCTTATCAGTAAAAATACGATCGTAAAATAGTATTTACGTTGAAACTTTTACAGCCCATTTTAATTAATGAAAAGACTCATAAAATAATTACCTTTACGTTATTCCCCTTGCGATGATACATTTAATAATGCCAAGACTGTCACGAAACATAATACCACAATAAGAACAAAACGAGAAGAATAACGTAGGATAAGGCGAAACACGCGTCGGCCGGGGAGTCGAACCTTGTACGTGATGAGAACACGAAATTGAGAAATATATTTAAAAAGACATACGCTAATATAAACTCTATGGCTTTCATAATAAAGGTGATAGGAAATGGGGTGCTGCTTATGTGAAATATATTGTACGTGATACGCAAAGAAAGATGTTCAGAAATAATAAAATGCGGGGCGGTAATACCGTTGCGTTGTAATACTGAGTCACACTAATGACCAAGGATAATAGATACATACCATTACACACACACACACACACACACATACACACACACACAAACATTGATGTGACACACACATGTAATAACAACTTCTAGAGTCCATTAAAGTTTTAAGTTGATCATAAAAGTTTCTTTACTGAATAATTTTGCTATTCTACCTGTCTTGATCCATGATTACTAATCTAAATATTTATTGATTGCACTAACGTTAATTCAATCGTAATTTGACCGACTAATATTGAACCTATTCGAGAATCTTAATCAACTCTCTCAGAGAGCTGATGCGCGCCGATCACTTCAGTTCACATTGCGCCATACTCATGCTTAGGGAACCTGAATTGGCAGCTAGTTGGCTAACTTCGATTTAATTGACGTTAGTACAGACGATACATAAATGAAAACAAACTGCTTTTATAAAAGTACTTTACATTCTGTGTGTGTGTGTGTTTGTGTCTTCACATAGTTACATAATATTTCCAATTATATATATTCCTTTAATATTCTTTAAATTTAATTATTTACTAAACACGTTTCCTTATCATTACCATTTCAATATAAATAAGTACGTGTGCCACATCTCAGACTACAGCCATGCTTAACATCAGACAGGTTGTATTCAAATGTGTACCTAAAATAAAAACTAAAATTATTGAGAAAAATTCATATTTATACATGATAAAGTTGTCATTTTCTTATATTCATAAAAATGTTGGATTCTTTAAAATTGACGTAAAAAGCTACCGGAAAGCTTTTAAACTGAGCTGAATCCGTAATGCCAGTTAGCAGCTCTGCACGTGAGATCTAACGCTGATCCAGTTAATTATTCAGTCTTCTCTTGATAAATGCTCAGTCTGGTATATTTTACCTACTAGATACCTATGAAGTGGCAAAGAATTTTATTTATATTATAAAAAAAAAAGTTACATATAAAAATATTATAGTATCCGTGCCCTGCGGTTTCATCAGAGTAGTAACTTTTTTTATGTCTACTTAAACAAAAAAAAAATTGTAGTACTTGACAGATAATTTACTTATACTCAGCGTACGCTATTATATAGATTTATTTATTTGGTTTTGATTTAAGAATAGTAGCATTCTAAATAACATTCCTCATGTCTATCATACTCAAAGAATTTTTCAAATCCTTCCAGTAGTTGTAAAGGTTAGCGCTTTTAAACAAACAAACTTTTCCGCTTAATAATACAAGTATAATTTTGTGTAGAAAAATACAGTAATATATGAAAAACACTTTCCAAATCCAGATTCACGTTGAAGACGATCGTTTACAATCTAAAACCATTTAAACGACCCTCTTATAATGGAAGTTAGACTTGATGCGGGAAAAGTTCTGTTTTTTGAAAACGGGGACATTATGGTACATACGTGGTTTGAATTCATATGGAATTGTATCGTTTTGTTAAAGTTATGGATGTAATATTCCCTATATCTTTTTCTTACAGGTGACATTTTTTGTGGCCTTAATACCAAAGAGTTCAATAACGCAAATGTAACATTATTAGTTAACAGTATAATTATATATATTCAATATCTTTGTGTTATATCTATTCTTCATAATATATACAATTAACTCAAATAAAACGATAATAGATTAATTAAAAACTTCTGATGTTTCATTTTTATAGGGTTAGCAATAACACCCAAAAATTGCCTAAAAAATAATATAAAAACTTCAGAAATGGACAAGACTTTATAGTATGTTTCGATGAATGATTAATAGTCTTTATAAAAAGGTGTTAAATGCCCTCCGATCCATTACTTGTGGTCGTAAAAATCCGTATATTTTCCAATGTCTGCCCTATATCGAATTTGTCTTCTCAGGAGTTGAGCCGACTCAATCTACATTATCCTATGAAGACAACACTGTGTCCCAAGTTATGAACTATTGACATCTAAAAGTAACACAATATGTTATACAGTATATCATGTATTGATGATAATTTAAAGAAAACTTAATTTCGATTAAAGATATACTAATATTATAATGAAAAATATATATATTTTTTACCAATATAAATATTTTAAGCGAAACCTCTAAAACTCTGAAGTAATATAAAAACTTTTATTTGATAGATTTAAAATTATTAAAAAAAAACTAATACAAATAATATATATAAGGAAGGAAATTTTCTCTTAATCATAATATTGAAATTATAAACATATCAATATTAAGACCTTAATGTACCTTCAATATACATTTGAATCTTATATTACAATAAGCATATTGTTACATTTGCCGAGATAAAGATTTCTTCAATCGATAAAGATTTTTCGATTTCATATTAATCAAACTTAAAACCAATTTCAGTAACAACTTGTGTGAAATTTCCTAAATTGCGCCAAACTTTAAAACGTGTTGAAAGCCGTCTGAAGCCGAAGCGATTTCTCAGGATTTGAGTAGCTACTCCAACTTTAAGGCACGCACTTTACAGTGTTTACACTGGGAATGGAGGGGAGCGGGGAATTACCTTTTTTAATAAATTTAAATATATATATAGGCCAAGGAAGAAACAAAACATGATATTCATTCCTCACTTGCTAGATACTCTCATGTATTAAAAATATAATGAAAAAACAATATATGTACACAAAATATTTTTTGGATAAATATATTGGTCCTTATTAAGTATATGACAATTGCATAACTCAAAACCTACATGACGGAGTTTGATGAAATTTAGTATAAATAATATATACAATATAAAATAACTTTATACTTTTTCTTCACCAAATCTACTCATTTCCACGTAAAAACATAAAAATGATGTGATATAATTACTTATTACAATGTAATTACTGAACAGATTTTGATGAAATGTATTTTATTTTTTCTTAATATATAAGTTAATACAATGCCTTTTACTCTTAAAAGTTCTCTCATTTTCCCGAAAAAATATTCCTTAAATCTATAATATAATAAAATAATTCGGTATCGACTTGTATATATTTTTAATAATTAGAAATGGGCTAAAAAGTGAACGAATATGGAGAGACAGTAGTCGAAGTAGCTTTCAATGGCCAGTTATATATAAACATATAGTATTAAATGACTAAACTATTCAGTATAATGTAATAGTAATATTTTATTAGTATATGATGCAACTTCCTTCTACTACCTAAATATCTGTAGATTAACGATTGTATTTGTATATTACAAAATGAATTAACTCGCGTATACAAATAAAATGTTTCGCTTTTCATTTATCACCTCGCGTAATCGCGGCGTGAACTGCGTAGTTTATTAATATTAAATCTTAGAAAATAATATGTAATATTGACTTATCTCTGATGCTCTTACCAAATTGTAATTTACTAGAACGTAGTACTACATTGTAATAAATCACAATTAAGTTTTCCTTATAAAGATGACGCGACTACATATTTATAGTGCGATAAAATATTACTTTTTGTAAGATGACAAGAGTTTATTTTATCTTCTATTTCATGTTAAATTCATCCACCGGTTTTGATTTGTCGTAAACGAACGCCAGAGATTTATCAACACGAATAAGTTGCTTCAGTAGACAAATCCGGTAACCAATACATACTCAAATAACATTTAATAGTACAGATAAATATTTATATTTTTGTATGTAAACTTTTGTGATCCATGATTACTATTATTTATTTATTTATTTATTATTTATTGCCCAAAAAAGGTACAAAAGGCAGACTTAACGCTAAAAACCATTATTTACCAGTCAACCTGTGAATGCAGTAAAAAAAATAAAACATTGGGGCGCTTAAAGTAATAAAAAAAATTGAAACAATAAAAAAAAACAGCATAAAATTAATTAATTATATATAAAATTCACGATATTACTATCGGAATTTGCCCGACTAGTTTCGATCCCATGCTAGGTCCTTAGTCATGAGCTCTGAGAATAGCGGAATCCAGCTCTGAGCACGCCGCGATTCTGCCACGTTCAGAGATGAGGACACCGAATGGGTCCAAAATAATTATATTTCATATATGATTATAGTTATATATTAAATAAAAATATAGATTATATAATAGAGTTTAGAAAAGAAACAAAACTATAGTATAGTATAACTTATGTTTAAATTGGATGCGGCTAATAGATTGAAGACTTCTAGTCATTCTGATTCCCAAGAGCAATAGTAATAAGCATCGATACTTACTCGATATTAAAGCCACTTTTTATTACTGTCCCGCAATTTATAAGGATTTTGTATATTTTATTGTAGTAATCTTGTTACTTGATCCTCTTTTCTTACTTGATTTGCATGAATGTTTGTTATATTAATATAATCTCAGAAAATAATGTCAAATAAAATATTGCAACTCAGGTTTAATAATAAATATATTTATAAATAAAGTATTCGATGAAGTTACTTTGATATTTTAAAACAAAGTATGTTTGAATTTTAATCAAATGAAATTGCTTAGATATTTTTAAAATAGAAGTTGTGTATAGTGCTTATTAAATATATTTTTTACTATCAGCTTTATATTTAAAGTTGCTTTTTTTTTCATTATGTTTAATATATCCAACATTTAAATGAAATATTGTAGTTTTGCAAGTTTGATGACTTTTATTGCTTCTTTAACATTTTGATAAGAATTATAATTACTAAATCAAATATCTGACAACTAATTTCATTGGGTAATAAATTTCATGTAGGATTTTTCTCTCTTTCTATCTATCTCTATAACTTATTTCTGTTTTTTACTACAAAATCACTATACTTCCTAATAGTATCTTGGCACGTACATATTATTTACCTAAATCTATAATAAAATAAAGACCAAGAAGATATAGCAGAATGATTGTAAATTGTATCTTGAAGATTTCACTCCATCCTCAAACCTTACCTAGTTCGCACTCAATCGAAAATTCCATTTTTCGACCACACTTGTTTGTAGCGGCTAGTATGTCTATAATAAGTTTAGTTACGTATAAAAAAAACATGGGAAAAGTTGACTTCTTATCATTTCTAAATTTATATTAACCAAAAAATAATTTTACATAAAAAGTGAATCATAATGAAGACAAAGCATGATTTGCAACGAATAAGTGTTTTGTACAAACTCACTTTTCCTTATTTCTTATTATCTAAAACAGTATTAGTTTGAAATTAATATAATAATATAATCCTTATTTTTAATTTAATAAATTGGCTAATATCAAAAAACACATTTCTCTTTTTATCATATATTGCAGGCTTCTATAATTAATAATATATAAACTAAAAAAATTGTTTTATTTATTTTAACATATTAAATCATGTATCATAGGTGTCATATATATGTCATATATATGTAAAATGGGTAGGGTATCTTTATCAAATCTGAGCTGATAAAACAATATTTATTAAGGGTAACATTTTACAACACCCACGTTAAATTTTATAGACCATCCCCTGCATTTTTATTGAAGACAATAAGGGTGTATAATAAAAAACGAATGATGAGCTCCAAACAAAATAACGAAGTCGCTTATATATTTGTTCGTGAAAGTGTTTTATGTAAAACGTTTTCTTTTTCTATTTGTATAAAAGATAAGTTTAAGAAAGTAAATAGATAGTAGAATGTATGTATAGAAACATATATATGAAAAACATCACTCTTGTAGTAGTACTTGAAGCGATGAATATAAGAAAAAAAATGTTAATGTTAAAAAATAAACTTTATGAAGTTTTCTACTTGTATATGTGTGTTTGCCTGTGCGTGCGTGTGTGCGTGTGCATGTGCCTGTACGTGTATGTTTGGCGGTGGTGCTGCCTAATATACCAAAGACCATAACTCTCTTATAATCTAATTCGAAAGAAGTTTGTGAAAGTGTTATCTCATATATATTTTATTTTTTTATTTCTATAAAATATATTAGTTCAATAAAATTTATAGTTATACTGTACATTTGTAGTATATTTGGATAGTAATATTTTACGAAGCAATCGATGGCCTGGGACACATTTAATGACCCGCGGTAGCCGCTCTACGCTAAATGTAGAGTTACTCAATTTAGACTAAATTATTGGCTGTTGAGATTGAACTGATAACAATAAATAAATTCAAACTTGTTTTATATTATTACTATCTATATTAATATTATAAAGCGAAAAAGTTTGTACGTTTAATCGTTTCAATCTTCTATACTAGGAGATTCATTTTTCCTAATCAGAAAATAGGCAAGTTCTAAAGTAAGACTATATATAGGCTATCCACTACTACTTTTAATAATATTAATAGTAAAAAAATAATTCGTTCGAGGGTGTAAAAGCCCGTAACAGCCAGTGTTAAATATACGAATTAAATATAATATTATTTTTATATATAAGAGTATTTTTAATGTATAATAAAGGAACAAATTATCACAATCATTATATTTTTTGGTAAACTCAATCGGTTGGATATTCGCCAAACTTTGAGTCGAAAATTTTCTGATGAATAATTTACTACTGTAACTTTTGGGTTTCTTTTAACATTTATACATTTATTTTAAAAGATAAGTTTTGATTCTTTTGAAATAATATTATATGAATATACATTTAATACATATAAGTACTACTAAGTCACCGCAAACTTTGTAATTATTCAACAGATATTTTATTATATAATCTTTTTATTTCATTGTGCATTCAATCTGCAAGTCACTTTATACATTCTGCACATAAACTCTGGGACTAAAATCACTTACACTAATAATATATAAAATATGTCATAATATGCTCTTAAAATATCTGATCTAATATATTCTCCTGACTTAGTACCAAAACAATATAAATAATTTTTCTGTTACAGTTACAAAGATACTAAACAAAAATAATTGGTAGTATTTTCTTAGATTTCACGAGTACACATTTCAAATAAAACTATTTTTTACGGATTAAACTCGCGTGTAATTTGGTTACATTTTTATTTTAACCCGACGTTTCGAATGCTTCGCAGCAATCGTGTTCACGGGTAGACGAGATGTAAATGTCTGTCAAAAAAACTGGTTTTTCCACATCTTAGACTACAATCATGGTTAAAATCAAGCGGACTGTAATCAAACGCGAACTATTTCGAAATATAAAAAGGTATTACATTAAATTATTTTAAAAATCAGAAATCTATTCTATTAACCCTGTCACGTCTGGTACCTATCAAATACAAACTATTTGAGATGCTTGTTTCAAATCCACGCCTACAATACGCCATAAAATTTATTGTCACGGAGCGACATCTGGTGCCCCTTAAGATAGCGTTGTGTAAACAGGGGCTCGCCATCCGAGTTTGAATTTGAAATTTTAGTTTCACGAATTCTGCACACGGAGATTTATATGGATTTTATTTGTATAAAGTTTTATAGTTTTCAGCATTTATTGAATATTAAATTTTAAACAAATTATTGTAAGATATCTAAGCTTTCTTGTATGTTAGTTATTATACGTAGAAAATCATAAAAACTTGACCGAGTACTGCTAAGGATGGAAAAACCCAAATTTATATCATAATCTCATTGAAGTTAATAGAAAAGGAAGAAAATATTCAGTGAAAGGCCAACTTTTTAAATTTTAATATAACCTGAAGCGAAACAAAAAACACATTTCAGCTGAGTAGTATTCAAATGAGCGTGCTCAGATTTTAAGTTCGAAATCAGACCTGCTTTGGTTCGATAAGGAAACAGCTCAATATTTAAATTAAGATATAAAAGAGAATTTAGTTTTCTTAAAGGAGTTATTCGTAAAATGTAAAAAAAAATTCTATACAACACATATGAAGAAAAATTCTTCAGCAATATACGAATAACTACAACAAAAACATGATATATTAAGTGGCACAAAATGTACGTTTGCAGAAGAGTGTGTGTGTGAAAGAGAGAGAGAGAGAGAGAGAGAGAGCATGTGTTTGTGTGTATGTATGTGTGTGTTGTGTTTGATAGTGGGAGAGCTGCATAGCCAATAGTCCACAACTAGTTTATAATCTACTGAAACGTAGTACTTACTCTTCTATAGACATAAATTATTCAATAATTATATTTTATTGGATACCTTGCCTTTCTCATGTTAAAGGTAAAAGACTTTTCTTATTATAATTTTTTTTTTCCACCTGGCAATCTACAACCCATTATCAAATAAGGTTGATCTTATATCAAGCCACCGTTACTTTTTGACCATTAATAAAAATCTTTTAAACTAAAGATTCATCTATGTTTGAATTTAATTAAGTTACTATGAATATATCCAATATAATCTCAAGTCAATTTCGCAGAAGCTATCCCAATGCAATAATATTCATAAAATCGTTGCGGTCTCTCGGCAATGAATATTGAAAATCAAATTAATATCATATTGGATGTCTGGAATAAAATCATAAATAAAAATATAATAAGATAAATTAAAGTAAAATTATTGATTGTTTAAACGCGCTAATCTTCAAAATTGCTAGATGCGTTTGGATTTTTTTTTCTGATTATGATAAGCAGATTCATGAGGTTATCTAGCTACTGTTCTTAGTTACCTTAATTATAAATAAAATCGTTTGTTAAGTGGAACTACGAGTAAAAGCTAGTGAAATATATAATAAAAATTTCAAAGAATGTTGAGCAAAATAGTAGTGGATATTGGATATTGACATCTTTAAAGAAACTAAAATAACAGGGATATTAATTAATATTCATTTTATTCAAACATAAAAAGGAAAGGCATATTCTATTCCGGGGGGCGTGAAGTTGACTTTTGTTTTGTTTTAATTACACCCCAGCGGCCAGGGGGTGAGTTAAAAAGTTAATTAGGTTTAATTATAACGGAAAATGTTTGAATCTTGATGGTATAAAGCACCGTAAAACGTTTTGTTTTCCTGAAATTTTATTTCCAACTGACCATAAAAAATTAAATTGCGACTGTGATAACGAAATTTCCTGAGGCTACTTTTTAACTGTCGTATATTTTGAATATCTTTTGAGATATTAAAAGTGGATTTCATGTTAAGTCCATTCCGTCTATAGCCTAAAGGGTATGCAGACTGGTGCTTCTAGTGTGTAGGTAGAACTCGAAAGAAATGCCTCTTCACTAACATTGGACGAAAACTGAAATAAAGTGTGCGTTACTGCTCGTATTTGCTCAGCATTCGCTTTCAAGATACCTGGTTCAGACAATTTAGTTATGTGAAAATAATTTATTAGACTTAGGCAAAAAAACAATAATTAAAAATGACATGATAAATTTATTTAAATATACTTCTTTTATGAATCTGGCTTGCTATATATAATACAGTCACCATTTCAGTACGTTCGAAACTATAGCTCAGTTAGCAAAATGACAAATATATCTTAAGAGTCACAGGTTCGAGTTATGATAATGTTGAATATTTTTAAACTCTAAATAGTAATAAATTATTATCTTACATAGTATTTTCATACATTTATAAATTGAAATAAAACTATTTCAACGTATTTATGTTATATTTTTAATGATTACATTTTAATTAAATTGCTACACCAAATCTTATTTATTGGCTTAGCTTTTTACGTTGAAATTAAACTATTCTTATCATATTTGAATATTTTGATTGAATTGCTACAGAAAACATCGTATGTATTGAATGTATTGTGTATTTTGTTCAATAACCTATAGTTTCTAACCCAAAGCTTGCAATCAATTGTCCACCAAACCGTCGCATCTGTTGCGGTTGAAATCTATTGTAATGCACTTACCAATACCGATCTCTTTTAAAATTACTCACGAACGTGACCTGAAGACAAACCACCCTATTGTCTTAATGCTCTTTTAAAACAACTCGAGCTGAAAACTAAGTGAAAATTTACGTTCTTTTTGTATTAGAAAACCTTTATTTATTAATGAAAGTATTTGAAAGAACTTGATTAATATAGTTTTTAATTAAACTTATCATTAATTTTGACAGATATATTTGTTAATAATTCATAGTAGATAGATAGATAAGCACTTTATTGCATATTAAATAATACAATGAAAAAGTAAAAACTTATAATATTATATAAAACTAGCAGAAAACAGAACAACATTCAAAGGCTGTCTCATTGCTAAAAGCAATCTCTGACAGACTTTAGGTGAAAGTATTTTAATTTAATTTAATAGTTAGTGCGATTAAAAAGAATAAATTATACATACAATAAAACAATATTTACTCATATATATACATGTATATATAAATATACTATAGACTATTAATATATATATGATACTAATGAGCGATGACAATGATATTCCTAATTTATTGTAGGGACCAATAAAAATTAGATATACGACTTTTAAATGTAGGTTATGATTTTGAAGAATGGATATCAGAAGGAAGAATATTCCAAAACTTAACAGCTCTCGTAGAAAAAGGTAGAACTAATTTAAATAATTTTAAAACTATGAAAAAAAAATTAATAATCATTTTATAAAATTAAATTACTTCATCACAAATTATTTTTATATAATATATGGTTACAAATTATCAAAATCATCCGACAAAAATTATCCAGCTTACATATCGTCCGGTTCTCATGGAGAAAAGCAAGTCACCCTGCGATCCCAAAATAATAGAGTTGGCCAGATGATTTGTCGGATCGATCCCTATTTTAGGAAATGGGATCTGTAGATCCTAGATAAGGAGGGAGGTAAACGGTAAGAGGGCGCCTTATCACTGATTTGTTTATCGATTTTCCTGACTGACATTTATTTAAGTATTCCTAAACGGGTTTCATGAGTGGTCCAGGAAAAGTTTTCATGGATAAATGGAAGATTCAGTACATATCGAGCTGTGAAACTGGGAAACACCTTTCTAGTGACACGTAACACTCCAACGCGTGTTTATTTATTATACATATGAATTTATTATATATTATTATTTTAAAAATTGAGTCAACAAAACAGTGAAGTTACTTTTCTTTCTTATGAACATTATTTTTGAATTTTTTTTTTTTTTTTGTAACAAAAATTTGTTTTTTTTTTTATAAAATATTTTTACATAAAACTATGCAACTAAACTAAGCAAAGAAGTAAAATTTTATGTTTTTTATCTGTCTTATGTTATATTATAAACATCAATATATTTTATAAAAAAATTCAAGACACGCGTTAGAGTGCTACGTGTCACTAGAAAGGCGTTTCCCTGTTCAACAATTTTAACTCTACATTTGCTTAAAATAAAAATAAGTTTAATAATTCCTCATTCACATAATCAAAAACTCTAAATTATATTATAATATACATACATGACATTATCTAAACTTCTCCAAGTAAGACAAATTACAATTATTATAATATCAATATAAAAATTATAAATATAATATTTAAAGATATAATAATTTAATTGTGAAATTTATATTATTTTTGTATATAAATGTTAAATTAATTGAAATAAATCAAAATAATGCCTGAAACAAAGTTTCTTATGAATAATTGTATTACTGGGGAATGCTCGGCATATATTATAATGTAAGCTGCGTCAGATTTGAGAAAAATGGCCTTTTATAAAGTAGGGTTTACATGGATTTTGTTGTACGAGGGACGTTTTTATTACATTTATTCCTAATAATAACTACGTGAGAGGTATTTTATTTTTACCTGTTTTACTGAACCTTGTATTTAATAGCCTGTTAATAAACATGTAACTTCTGAGCCATTTGACCGATTTGAATTGACATCAATTTGAGCTCGATTTGACCAATTTGATTTCACTTTATCTTATATCTCTATTTTCAATGATGATTTAAAACGATGATTTAAAGCTAGTATATGTAAATGTGCCAATTCTGGAAGACCGTCATCGTCGCTGTTCCAACTGAGCCATCGTGATGATAAATACTTTGGTAACATCTTATTCATGTATTCATATGTTGCTAAATAAATCTACAAAAAGTTGATCACAACTCAATAATATTTTACGAAAATTTTATTTTTAATATCACGCTTTAAAACTTATGAGTAAAAGTTATAACAAAATTTTAAATATATTTTGAAAAAAATATCCAAATTCTATTTTAAAATATGTATAAATATATTACAATATATTCAATTGATTTTTATTGGCTTTGATCTGTTTAAAATCAAATATTTACACTTTCGTGATCCATGGTTGCTATCATATATAACTGTCCGGCTCTACACACGTGAACAGTTCACACCGTTATTCCGCCATGCTTTTAGCTTATGAAAAAGAACTACAATTAGGTGCATAAATAGGTGTTCAAATATCGATAGTAATTACATAAATACAACCTGATAATTATATATTATAATCATAAAAATAACTTATAACTCAAGTAAATATTTACGTCTAAACCGTAAATGTAATACGTAGTTCAGTTCTATTTAGTTCCATGTTGCTTTTACATGTTTCTAAAAGTTCGGAAAACGGTTTTTCTGTTCCGTGGAAAAGCGCTGAGCTTCCAAAACGTGAGACAAACCAGATGTGACCCAAAACCTTATGACTTTATATATGAGTTTACCCTGAAATCTGAAGGGATGAAAATACCCTAGCAATGATACAATCGGCAATAAAATATCTAAATGTTTCTTGTATACATATAATATACAAAACTTAAAACTTAAATGATTAGTTAAAAGTGAAGACAAAACAATGAGGAATCATTCAATGAATTCAAACCAAAAAGCTACCTTAACGAATTAGAGCTATCAGTTTATGGGCCCAGAGAAACTATCCAAAAATTGGCTCTTAGGGCACGCCTCTGAAATTCAATACTAGTTAACTGTATCCGTGACAAAAGTGTGAACGAGTTCGTTACGAATTTGTCGTAGTAAGTGTGAAATCTGTGAACCTAATACTTAGATTATTCTCCTATTACTTTTAAATTATATAAAAACTTTCTTTGGTAAGATTATTTTAATTATATGTTATAAACAATAACATGATAGTAATTATATTATTAATAAATTTAAAACAATTAAAGAAACTTAGTTTAAAAGTTTTTTATAATATAATACTTTTAAAATGATTGTAAATTTTAAATAAATTTTGTAGATATATTAACACAACGAGAGTCTTTAAATTAAATTACAGTGAAAACAAATTGTCTGGACTTTTACAAATTTACCAATATTCCAGTTCATCTGTAACGTCTCACATAACGTTAAAGTGCGGTCATGAAAACCTCTGAGCGCTGTTGTCTACACATTCAGGACTATTAAGTACGGGGTTCGATGCCGCGGTCAGACAGCTTCGGGTTACAAAGCACTTTATCCACAAAACGGTATCGATAACATCACTTATAAGGTACATTTTATAATATCCTGGCTGTTTAATATTAGAGTTACAATTTATTAAAACTATAGGAATTTGTTAATTAATAATAAAATTAGTTAGTTATTTATAAAATAAGTTATCATTGCTATATAACTAACGTATAATGTATATATAACATTTCAAATCGTATGTATAAGCCTTATTTACATAACAGAGAAGGGGGAAGCACGCCCACATGAAGCTAGTCTTAAATTCTATTACAAACACATTTCACGTACACACATACACGAGTGTTTTGTTTTTGGTTTTAAATTTGCCTTCAGTCGTCCTTTTAGCGAAATTTTATGTGACAAAAGAAATTTTCACTTTGGTATACACTTTCATATGTTTTATCGTATGTAATACTGTACTATACGATTATTAGCATGTACTTTACTATATAATATATATACATATTATATTTTGCTTCCAAGACATTCCCTAATATTATATTTATGTATAAATCTGTTTAAAACGTAGCTTTCCCCGACTAGCTGTTTGATTTAGTGAGGGCCACAGATTCGACGTCTTTGTGCACTGAATCGCTTTAAAAATTTGTTATTGTTTAGGAAAATAAATAAGAAGACAAAAATCACAAAAATAACGATAAATAACATATTTTGTATATAAATTTATCAAATTAAAAAGTTAATTTTTTTTTTTTGAGTATAATATATACGAGTATGTCATGCACTGAGCACGTCACAATTGAAGAAAATTGCACAAAAAATTTTATTGGTTTGTTGTCAACCGTTTGTGATAACAATATATGAAATGATAGATTCATCAAAGTTAGCAACGACACGTTAGCTCAATTGATAGATTGAAGGTACAGTTTCTAAGAGGTCATGGGTTTGAAATTTGCTCGTGTCAATATATTTTTCATTCCACATTTTTTTTACAATTATTTTACAACATAGCCTTGTCTTTTATAATTTAATATGTGCTATAGTATTTTATTTACTTGTACAACAACTTTTTATTAGTATTTCATGAATGTGCCTTTTTTTCTTGTCATTTATGACAACTAAAACAAAACAAAACACTAGTAATATTGTTAGTAAAAGATAAAACCTTTTACTAGTCGAATAAGGTCAGCGATAAAATTGTTACTTTACGACGAGGGTTTTCATATCATATATTAATATTTACACGAAACTTATCTCGATCAGACCCTTGTCCTAGATACAACAAATACGTTAAAATTTATAAACTTAAATATTTAAGCATTATTCTATTTCTGTATAAGACAATTCTTTAAATATCGTATTGAAAAATTGCTGTACAGAGCATTCATCTTTAAACATATCTGAAATGTCGAGGTCTATTTTATCTCTGAGTTTAAAGCTTATAAGTTATAATATATAATATAATATAATATATGACTGATAGAGAATGCTTGTGGCGTTAAGTCCGCCATTGAATTTTGTGCATAAAGAAAGAAAGAAATAAATAAAATATACAAAGACATTTGCACATAGGTATAATAATTTAAAACAACATAAAAGTGGAGGTTGAATCCAAAATGGCGGCTGCTAACGGGCACTTTTGCGGAGTAGTTTGAGTGACATTTTAATGGAGTCGAAAAAATTTATTCAGGCTCTCGACGGTCCGGACACACGAATAAAGTGATCTTTGAATGAATAGAAAAACTATAGAGGGGACTCTTTTGTTTAAAATAATTGGAATAGTTATATAAATTTTTTAAAATACTTAACTCTAGAACCGAGATATTATTATTTCAAGTTGCTTGTATCTAAGACTGAATTAATTTATTTAAATATAACTTTTGTATAATCTGAAAATTTCTTCAATGAAATAATTCAGAATTACGTCCTAAAAAAATATTGATAACTATTGTATTTGTATATTTTTATTATAATAAAAGAAACATAAACTCTATTCATTTCTGAACTCAAAAACATAAGGTTTCCAAGAGAACCGCTGATAAAGATAAACCCTAGTTTGAGGAGGGTGCCTGGCAGTTCAAATGTTTCAGTGGTTGCTAAATGTCACAAAAATATATTTCTCTATTGTTATAAAACATTTTGTGGCTCAGATTTCTTTTAAACATGGACGTGATATATATTATTAAATATATTTTATGTATTATTAAAAGTTTAACTTTTAAAAAATTACAACCTATCAAAAACTAAAATAAAAATAAATATTACTCAGTAAAGTTTTTACTTTTCAGAACTGTCTAAATCGTTTTCGCGGTTATAATCAATGTGACCTTTCAATTCATTAATTAATTTAGTCATTTAAAAAAATATTAAAACAAATAAAAACATACCATAAACCTTAAAATGTACTACATAAAATATATGATTTAAATATAGAAAAAAAAAAAAAAATTTCTAGAAATAATATTTTAAAATATTTTTAATTACTTCTTATTTATATAAATTATTTTTATTAAATTTATAATTATTTTAACATAGTATAAAAATATTAATATATCAGACTCTTTATTCATTTTTCTTTTGAACTAAAAGTTGTATATTATTTTACAACGTCACCCCACTCTGGACACTCGCTATAAAAAGTCAATATTAGTAACTTGGGAACTAAAGTACGCTGTATTTATTAATTTTAAAACTTTCTTGAAGTCTTATAATCAAAAACTATCCTCTTAAAGTAGAGAAACCTGTACACTGGAGATAAAATTAACTATATTATTTAAAAAAAGTGAGATAACAAATACAGTATGCCTTACAGCAGTATTTTTGTAGAAATCATTAATTAAAATAAGTTTGATGTATAAATTTAGCTATATAAAAAAAATTATAAATGTGACTTATTTGAGCAAGTTTTAATAAGTTTTAATAATAATAATAAGACAATATTTTTAAGGTTTCCTATTAACAAACTCCTCTTTTGCCATGTTTTTGTCTCAAATAATAAATGGACGATGGATCTGTGATATGTTAATTATTCACATATATATAAAAGTTAATTTACACAACCTGTTACAGCTTTTATTTTATTAAGTAAGCTATCCAAGAGTAATACACTAAAGTACACATGCTAGCGACATCTTCTGTTTGTGATTTTGTTAGTGTGAAAACATAAATTGTATCTGTATTGCCGACGTTGTACTCGATGCTATAAAGGTTAGCCGCTTATCATTTTGAATGTGTTCTTTACGTACTAGAAGCGTGTTTTGGCGCTAAAGCCGCCATATCTAAAGCTAAACGATCGCTATTGGTCGTTTTGTTGCAAAATGACGCTATCCGGACACGGTTTGTGAACTTTATGTTAAAATCTTGACATTGGAAAACTATATAGTTAAAATGTAACAGTAATAACTACACATTATATAAATATTTTCCAGCAACATTAAATTAAATGATGATAAAAATAAAATTTGATTAACATGGAGGTTCTCTTATTTTATCTATCCAATCTTATGTACCGTAAAGTTGGCGGTCGCTTTCATTAAATAGTTTAAATGTAGGAAACAAGTTTCAATAGATGTCTCTGAGGTAATTTCTCGTAGAAGTTCGCGGTTAATCAGCACGATCAAACACCAACTTATCTTTTTGCTTCAAACTTTTACGAAAATGATATTAGTTTCTAGTTTGATATAAAAATCACTCTTTACAGGTTAGAAATTCATTATATCAAAGCCAATGTAAAAACGACGTAATGTCAAACTTTTGTCACTAGAATTCTGACACTAAGATTGTTATTTAAAAGCAATAAAATTATAATTTAAAAGACATCTTTTGGCTATTCGATCCTTTTTTATAATCAATAATCTAAATAATGTACTAAAATCAAAACTCCAAAAAGTATATTTCCTTTTTATGAGGACAGATAATAAATCCAGTATTACATAGGACCTAAAATGGCGGGAACGCAATCCTCACTAACAAATCTAATTTACACATCCATCGTCACGTTCGACTTTTGATCGCCCATTTTCAAGCACCATTTGGTTTTGTGCTATTTTTTCAGGGTTTTCACGAGTATTTCAGGTAATTTAATTAAGAGGACATTCGTTACTAGCAACTTTTTTTTCTATATGTGGTTGTTTTAATCATTTTTCACAATATGTCTCTGTAATTTGATTTAACGAGGTTCCAAAACTGGTGCTTGTTCTGGAATAGTGCTATTAAATTGAAAATCCTCGTATAGTTTATTAATAGTTTTCTATTTTAAACTTTTGATAGTATCACCTGTATCATTGTGTTAGAACTCAAACTATTTTAAGTAGAGCAAGGCTAGGGGACTAATTTACGTCGGTCGATGACTCTTCTATTATTCAGATTCTATCCGCCAGAGTAAAGGATTAGCTAATGTGCGGAAGAACTTATACGAGCGCAGCAGATCTAAAATCTTCTGTCTATCTATACATATAAAATAAACTTCAACAGTCGTCTGTATGAAGCCTTTAAAATCATACACTATCGAATGGGTTTGAACCAATACATAGTGATCACACTATGTATTGGTAGGAATCATCCTGTGAAAGATTTAGGTGTAAAACTCTCTATGTTTTTATGTAAGTTTACTAAAATGTAACAATTATTGTTAAAGAGGTCGAAAAATACTCTTGTCTAAATAAATAAATAAGTAAATTGTAAATATTCTTATCAGAAATATCTGTCTTCTTAATACTAACAAAATCATGTTTACCGAAATCTATTCAGGTGAGGCTACGGGCTAAAGCTAGTATTAATTCCTCTTTATCACCTCCTATAATAATTACGAAATAACTTTTAGTACTTCTATCTAGCCATTTACATTCAGAACTATATGTGTGTGACCTTCGTATTATATAATAACTTCTATATTTTATACCGTTTTAATTTTCTTGTCTAATTTCCTTCGTATTCTCTCCTATAATTTGATACGAGAGATTAATAGAGAGATCTCTTGGCGAATAATAAAGCTAGTTCAAGAACTAATACTATAGAATAGTTAGAATAGTTTACTTTTTAGTTTTCTCGTTTCACTTTACACATATAGATGCATATATTTTTAACAGCATATAGCGTCAAGAAATATTATCGAAATGGTTTTCTCATAATTCTGTAATTTATTTAATATATCAAATATTTTTAAGCTTGCTATATATGAAAATATTTATACTTTAATCGATACTAGTAATAGGAGTAAAATAATAGTTTTTATACTCCTATTACTTTATTGTTTTTCTCATTCTCTATTCTACTTTTTTAAATTACACTTCTGCGCTGTGTAAATTATATACATCTTATTTTATACCAAATTATATTTTTGTAATATGAACAAATACATTGAATATCTTTATTTGATGGACAAAACCTGTAATCGTTAAATTTATTACATTACTGAATCCAAAAATAACAAATTTATATTTAACAAAGGAAGCAACTTACATTTAACAAAGGAAGCAAGGATTTTGATTTATTTCAATACTACTAAATTTTTCAACACCAAAACAAAGCTAAGTAACACGTCAGCACCTGAGCAGCTCTAATTGACAGACAGACGAGTGCCTCCACGTATCCCCTTTTAGAGTTACAAATGAATATTAATATATATTTCATTGAAACAATAACATTTTTATAAATAGTTATTTATAATTAGGTTATTTTCGGATATTAATCTGATATTATTTATATAAAATTACTAATAAAGTTCAAAGTTTAGTCCAGTTTTATAAAACGGACTAGACTATAAACTCTATAGTCCGTATTATCCCATAATGAAGTAGCAAAGTAGCCGCAGTAAATATTGTATTCAGAATACAACCGCGCCAAGATCAATACTGCACCACTCGGTATTTATCAACCAAGTTTAAAATAGAGGGCATAAAACAAAAGTTACTTTTAACTACACCATTGAGGGTGGAATTTTTAATATTATTTTAGTATCGAAATTTATATCATAAATACTGATAGTCTTATTTTCAAGTATTATATTTACATTTTTTATAAGTACCAAAAACTTTTAGTATTTCAACTTTTTCTATACAAATGTTTGTAATAAATAAGTTGAAATTTTTATTTTGATATTTTATATTTATTCATATGTGTGTGTTACATAAAAGATACAAAATCACAGATATTAGCCAAAGAACTTTATAATTATAGAAATATTATGGACCTCTTACTCACCATGCAGCATATTTACATATAGTATTATACAGATAGTGTAGTAGATATAGTGTGTATTACATATAGTGGAGGTTTACATATAGTATTTTATATATATTATTACTTAAAAAACATGATTGCCAATCTTAGGAATCGAAGTCTTATATAGTGTTACTATATACGATCGCTAAATATGAATTTGATACATTTTAATCACCACCATCATCATCACCATCATCATTATAGACTTATCATCATTTTGTACAGAAAAAGCTTAAGTCATAGATTGTGACATTTGGATCAAGTAGAGCCGCGGAAGGACGAGGCAAAGGATGAAGGACTGTAACTCCATATTATACAGTATGCAAATAGTGTTGTGTGGTACAAGTTACGTTCTCTAGCGTGTGTGGTACAAATAATAAACTTACTTAGATTTTTTTATTAAATTATATAATAAAAGTAAGTTATGTTTTACGTGCATATAAATTCGGTAGGTAATAGTTTAATCAATAAACATCAATTTGACCGTAGGTCAATAAAAAAAACACAGGTATCAAATGACTGATTATGATAATTATAAACAAAAGTGAAAATGCATTGTCATCTTACAATACAACTGATAAGAAAGCAATAGTAGCTCGTTAAGCTTTGCTATAAATCAAATAAAACAGAAAAGGTGCCGTCAATCTTTAAGAGCTGAGTGCCTCCAAATTCATTGCAAATATAGGAGAAAGGAGAAGAGTAAGAGAAATTAAAAACTGGACGCTAGGATCGGTAATCCGACATTTATGTGATTTACATAACAAAGTGGGGTTAAATTAATAATAAAATTAATTAATATTGTAATTATTATTATACTAACCTTTACTGGCGCTTCCACTTTCGGAAGAACAATTATGTTTACTGTTAAGATAAAGAGTAGTCGCGTCACTTTGATTAGTCTATAGCCTTTCTCATAAGCCCTTGTATTATAATTAAACAAGCGTTTAAACAAATATACTGATACGCCTTAGAATAATGCTTTATATTTTAATATCATGTAAGCCTATGACTTGGACCACAGCCAAAGTCGAGATTCGCAACGAGCGGATCACGCACTTTACGACCGCAGACGGGTTGCGATTGCTATCCCTCATAAATGTTACCCGATGTTCTATTTATAATTAGTTCCTATTGCTGCGGTGAGACCAAGAGTCCTCTGTCAGAGGATTTTGAATTGTTTTTAAACTATTTATTTACATGTACATTTAGTCATCTCTACACAACTAGCGGTTACTCGCGGTTCCAGTCGAGAATGATCGATCGAATTTATAATTAACATAAATAAAAGTTGTACTGTAATACCAGACTCGTTCCTTTGTTAGTTTCAAAGATTAGCCCGTTTAAACAAACAAACTTCATGATATTAGTAGATATAGATAGAATCTTTGCCATCTGCAATAGAAAGAAAGGAATTATGTGTAGGTAGTATGTGATTGTGTATTATTTCTTTTAATAAAAATGAATTATTTTCTAAATTTGATTCTTTAAGCAAACAGAAAGTGAAAATATTGTTCTATAATTAAGTAGATTGGCCAAGTTCACGACATTATTTATTCAAAAGTAACATAAAAAAACGCAATATACATTAACAGTCCGCCCTAAGTTAGCAGTAAAAAATTTTATCTTTATTTTATTCAATTAAAAGAAGCCGAACGTAATGAATTAAAATTTAATATCATAAAAACGCAAAGGCTTTTAGAAATGAAAGCCGAGGCTATTATTTCTAGCGAACATTAGAAACCTTCATATTACAGCTGGCAATTTACGAGCGCAGTGTTATCTTCAATATTAAAGATTTCATTAAATCATACTAGACCGCAATAAAACAGTTTGATACCACATTTATGTCGGTTCTGACTCGGGTGACCGACTTAATGACGTGTACGCATTGACCCTTATATTTGGGTAGCGGGGCGTGGTCCAAGACTAAGAAAACAACGGATTTTAAAATGTAATTTAATTTAATTATTTCTTTAATGCAAATTGTAATTAACAATAATTTTAATCTAGGAGCGCGAACCAGACCTCAATTTTGGCTTTTTGCGCTCGCAAAACTCGTTATGTGTTGGTATATTGAGCGAAGCGAGGTGCAAACAGCACCCAAGTTGCATTTACAAAACGTCGACGCATTCTATCTTCAACTGTTTTTCAAGATGAGACATTATTAAATTTTTTTTTTTTTTAAAACCACCACCAGACTGATGTTTAACAGTGTGCAAAATTTGTAAGTTTTCGGATATATCGTTTTTGATTGATGCTTGCACAAAGGATGCAAAGTCTCTCAGAGAGAGCATCACTCAATAGTATATCACATTTCAATAAAACTACTTTACGTTTTTCAACAAACGTGTTCCAGGTAAGACGAGATGTTGGTGTCTGTGATAGTTTTATTGAAATGTGTAATAATCGTATAGATCTTCGAAAACATGAATATATCTCATTTTTTTATTTTATAATAGAAAAAAATATTTCTCAGAAGATAAAAGTTATTTAATTTTCTGATGACTTGGTCTACAGATACAAATATGTTATTACATTTCACTTTAATATCAGTAAAATTTTGATAGGATCTTATTGAACGGTGATAAAGTAGAAATTTGATCAAACAATATTAAATATATATTATATTGTAGGAGTATGTATGATGATTTATGACATACATACATATTTTGATATACAGAACATATATTCTAAAAATAATAACAAAAGTTAGTGTATTAGTTTCGTGATTAGTTGCCTTGTCTGCTGAGTCAAACGTCGTGTGCTCGATTCCAATACAGTTGAATTGTCTGTTAGATACAAAGATACATTATTTCGACAATGGGTATTCTTTGTTCTCGTTATTTATGTGTTCCTAGAACACCCCTCCCCGTGACACAGGGATTGTTTCATTTTAATGCCAAAGTTCTTGTTTAAAATACTATTCCTTCTTTCGTTCTTTCTGTGGTAAGTGGTTCCTGCCAAATCATGGACATTTATAAATTCAGAAGAATTTGGAAGAAGGAATTAGTCCAGCAAGAGTGATGGAGATTCCATACTGCTCTTTCACTATACGTCACTCATATCTTATGTCTTCTATAAATGCTCCACCGTGTTCGAGCCAGTCTGATTATGAACTGATATAAAAGATATATTATAATAAACGTATACGTTAAAGTATATGTCACTAGATCCGTCACTGTGCACGGCGGATGAAGTTGAGCGAAGTATTGTTGCTGAATGAGTTTCACATACTTATAAAGTTAGCAGTGTAAATAGTGGGTATAATCTTAAGCCTAATAAGAACTCGCAAGTACACACTTTGTACACACTTTTTGTGCCCACACACTTTTGTGTGTGGACACACATATATACGTTTTTGTGCATATCTACGTATATATTAACATAAAGGCCCAAAATTATATATATACCTACAATGAAATAGGTCCTACGATACAAATTATCATATTTTTTCAAATATTATATCCCCCATCATAGTCCAGTAAGTTGCTCAACATGCTTCACACCTTCCAATAAAACTAACATTACTGAATTAATCAAACCCTTCGATGTTCAGAAAATTCAAACCGAAACGTATTGCCCTTGGGAGTGTTTATAATTATTACTTGGATCTCGTCTTGGCCTAAAGGGCCCAGAGGGACGAAGGGTTAGGGATTAGACAGTGTATTAATTAATGTTAGGAAGTATTTTTGACGTTGTATCATTGAAGCCCTAAGGAGATGATGGGATAATGGATAGTCCCATAGATTACATAAATATGTCATTCCGTCTTAACATAATATATCGTAAAAGATCAGATCTGGATTAAAATACAGCCTAGGCAATTGTCGCAGAAGTCACAGTTTCAAACACGTCTTGATGAATCTTTTTATATATTATTTACAAATTTAAATAAATTTAACAGATTTATAAAAAATTTAAAACATTTTTTTCATATAATTACTTTAAATATTTAAAAACTATATTTTTATGTAAAAAAAATATGAAAAAAATATTATTTACAAACGGGAATCGATCTTACGTTCCCTAAATTTAAAAGTAGTTTAAGACTTGGACATCAAGGCCTAATTCTCAAGATACCTTCAGACATTCAAAATTATTTAAGAACAAGCATCTTCTTTAACTTTAAAATATTATTACTATAAGAAAATCTGTTTATAAAATACTTAAAATAAACTCTATAAATGGTTTATAAAAGACTTAACGAACTCAATAACACAAAACTGGCATCAATTTCAATATAAATTCCAATTATACCACAAAACGACGAAAACAGATAATTAAATTCATACAAAAGACCGCAGCCCGCTAGTATACGTCTATTTAGAAATACCAAAGATTAACAAAAAAAATAACAGGCATACAAAAAGAAAAAGATAAATTAAAAAAGTAAATTACAGTTAATTTCTAATGATGTTAAATTAAAATTTACAAATCTAATTTTTTTTAAAGAAAAGATTGCAAAAAGAAATCACTAAAAGAAAAGGTTAAAAAAAGATACGTCGGATAAATTATAATGTAATAAATAGACGAGACAGAAATTTGTTTAAATTTTTTTTCAATTTTCTCATTTAGAATTGTCATTATTATTGTTTTTTTATAAAAAGTTCTGATATCATAAATGTAATATAAATTTAAGTAGAAGAAATTTTGAAATATATAATTGAAGCCACAATCTAATCTACGATGAAACCTCAGTCGCGCCACTCAATGCGAAGGTATTTTCCAATTACTCTCGAATCCTTCCATTTTCCCCTAGTTGGGAATTTTATTACGCCTGTCCTTGTCCCACCATCTTTAAATTGGGGAGAGCAAAGGAGACAAATATTTAAGGTTTTGAGTCATCTCACGGGTTAATTTTCATTCGCCCAAGGCTAAGTCCCGACTACCTTTCATACGTAAATTGAAAAGGTGATCAGGAATTTCAAACTATTTAATATTGTTATACTAATTAGAATGTATTAGTTTTTTAATAACATTAATTATATAGTAACACTAATTTAATAGATTGTTCAAAATATGTTAATTCGTTGTTCTGAGTGTTTAACATATACCATAAATATTTGCGTTCGCAAGTTACTTACATTTATTATTTTTATTTACTTACACTTGCAATTATTATAATTATTTTAAATCAAGACACCTATAAAATATTATAATGTTACAAATATTTTGGGATTTACTTGTTCTTGAAAATGTTAGTAATGTGTTGCTCTTCTAAAAACTAAAAACTCTTTTTTAAGCTTTTAAAAAACTTTCAAAAACTATGTCCTACTAAACATCACATTTCTATTTTTTATTATATTACAGTATTAAGTTCCTAATCCATTATTAATTTTGTTACAGAAACTTATTTATTGGTGAAACTGTAATAAACACCATTTTAGTCGGACGAAACTCGATTCCTAGTTGTTATAAATACTTTATTGATAGAAAAATAAAATGCAATATAGGTTTACTATTTAGATACCTATAAATATGAATATAATATGTACATCTAGTCTTTTCTAGTTTTCACATTGACTATTAAATGTGTGTGTGTATGTGTGCTTGTGTGTTTTGTATGTAAGCGTATGCTTCTATATGTGTGTGTATATGTAAGTTTATACATCTGTATGTGTGTATGAATATATGTAAGCCTTTTTTTCGGCTCCACTTTTGTTTTTTAAATTAAAAAAACAATAAGATATATATTTTTTGCAATTCTTATTATTTTTTGTTGATATTAACACACAGCGATTGGTATCTACTGCCACTGCGATCGTGCTTTAAGAAATCGCGTATATCCGGTTTTTAATTTTTTTTTAATCTAAAAACCGCCTGGCTGATTTCGCTGGAAAAGTAATCAGCTCTAAATTATGTGAAGCTTTGGTCGGTACCAAAACGAAGTCAATTTCATAATGAAGTCGCGCAAAAGTGAAGTGGACAAAAACGCATAAACATATACATATACATAGCGTATGTCTGTATATCTGTATATACACACTCACACACACACAGTCTTACACACACATTTTATAAAGTGCTTCGATTCACTCTGGACAACTCAAAACGTGAAGATGTTACAAACCATACTATTACGAAAATCGGGGTAATTACTACATCTTCCTTAAGCAGGAAGTTAAAAAACCTTAGACTCGTTAATATCGTTGAGTTATATAAGTATTTAGTCTTCAAAATTCATAATTTCTTTGTTTTCTTAAAGTAAATAAATCCAACTGACGTTTTAATTTGTAGAACGGCATCGTTAAAAATAATCTTTCTCCCCAGGAACAGTTTCTAAGACAGCCTTAATTGAAATGGCGGCAAGGTAATGATATTAAATTTTATTGACGGTCAGCTACGTGCCTGCCGGGTACAGTTAATCCCATCTTTATGAAGGTACCTTCTTCAGTTGTTGTTTGTGGAACTCTGCTGCGATTTCAGAATTACTAATTTATGTTTCTTAGTCTTCTTGATCATCTTTGTGAAAACACAGCTATTGTTCACAAAGAAACCTGATGTTCATGCTCAATCAAACAATTCAAAGCATTTCTGCTCAAACTGTGTCAAGCTTTTTTTTTCGACGAATGCATAAAAAATTTTCATATGCTTCTGTAAATTTGTGTATATTACTAATAATATACACAAACAAGAAAATATATAGATACTAATATCTATATATTTTCTTGTTCTGCCACTGTAAGATATACACGAAGATCTGTTTCTTAACGAAAAATATATTTCTTTTTAGTATCAATTCAATACAATGCACCCTTTATACTAATCATGGAAAATGAAATACTAATAGACAAGAGAACATCACACTTGAAATTAGTTGTAATTATAACTACTCTCAAAACTTGTAAATTTCGTTCATACGTGAACAAACAAACATAAAAAAAATAAAAAAAATCTCGAGTTATTTATAAAGACGTTAATATATTTCATTTATGTTTACCAAAAAAATTAATTTGATATTAATTAATTCCTTATTACTCTGAATACAGGAAGCCCCAGATTGATGATTATATTGGAAATTGGAAAATTATATTTGAAAATGTAAATATTATTGGATGTTAAAATTGTTAGAATTGGTTTGCGAAAACTGTTACGAAATTTAAAAATATCATTAAAATGAAAACGAAAAAGGTTTACAAGATAACTCTTCATCTCTATATTTAGAAGTAAAATATATCTCAAGGGAGCTCTCGCCAATCGTAATGTATCTTGTAATTTGTACGAGGGTCACTTAAGTTCTTAAATGATCTATGTCAAAATCTCTGGACACTTACCCCGCCTTAGAAAAATATTTATACGAAGTAAAACATCTGTTTTATCACTTTTCCACCTTTGACGTAAAGTCATACTTCGAAAGTGACAAAACAAACAATATGTTTTACTGGTTATAGATATTTTTAGTGCTAAAGCAGCTAGACTCGTAGAATTACACCAGCTCAATGAATTGAATTCAACATTTTTCTTTCTGACAGTAATGTCAAAGAAGTAAATCTCCACTGATATGACGTAAGTAGTTAGAAGAGCGTAGCAGAAATTGAATTGATGATAATAATTATAAAATCTCTGTATTCGAAAGTTTTATATTTATTTGTTTACATCATATTCATTTTGAATTAGTATCAATGACCACTTGTGTACATCAAATTTGATACTACACTTATCGAAATAAGCACTTCTGGATACTCTCCAACTTAAAAGTTAAGACTATGAGGGTACCAAAAGCCCCTCGTCTGAGAAGAACCACACAAGAAATTCAGTCCAGTATTTTATATCGTGATCACTGTTTCACCAAACTCAAAACATTGAATACAACATACTTTGGCGAACAACTAAAGTTATCGCAATCACCGATATGAACGCCTTAAGCAATTCGGCCTGCAAGTATACCTAAATACATCGCGGACTTGAATTTTTTTATTCTTATTCCGTATTCATTAGAAAAAGCAATATATCTTTAATTGTGTATATTTCCTTAATTTTAATAAAAATAATTATTAACACAACCGATTATATATCTAAGAATCAAACCATATTTTACTTAAAACAAAACTACGTACCTAATTACAAAAATGAAATTAAAAATTTCTTGTTTACAAAAATAACATCTGACAAACGTAATTTCTTGTATCTATTGAGATGTAATATGTTTTTACTCACACAACTAATAGCAAATCTAATTAAACACTATAGAGGACACATTACGCAAACCGTAAAACACAAATCGTATTAGAAGGGTTGAGCAAATGAGCGCTATGACGTATCACGTGTGTTCTACGTAAAAAGCGGGAATGACAGGAATATTAAAAAAATATACATAATAAAGAGATATAATATAAATGTAGCCTTAACAATATCTAATTTATTAAGCACTTTTTGACTTAAAAAAGAAACAGTAGACAAATCTGATTGCGAGTAAACAAAATGTTAAAATTTCGATATTAGTACCCTGTGCTTGTCAAATTTGGCAATGGCTGACGAAAGAAAAAACTGACCGTACGAACCCAGACCTTAATAAAAAAAATAATTTTACAATATTGTCATTATGATGATCCGCCATAGATCGGTCTCTCTGGAGGTCGAAGGGGAAGGCCTATGTTCAGCAGTAGACATCTTTGGTCTGAAGTGATAGTGATGATAATGACGTTGTTTTTAATAAATGCTAAAGTGGCTAAAGCCTGTTACTTATGCCGTAGACTCAGTGGTCGCTCATAAACATTTTACGATGAGTCGCCGGCGGCGAAGATTACAATCATGCATTTATTTTATAATGTCATTATTCCTCCATCGCCCTAAGCTGTTTAGTCTCCTCGTATTTGCTCTTAAACGACGTATTCCTTCTTTTGCACAAAACAAGTATCGCCTGTCGACGGATAAATGTTAAAATTTAGCTAGAAAGAACATAAAATTTTGGTTTTGTGATTTTTAACCAAAAAGGTTTAATTTATGATTATTATTAACAAATGACAAGTGACAAATAATATTTTTTGTACATCACTTACATTTTTAATCTTCCCTAAACACAGATAATTAATATTCAATGTTTAAAAAGTATCGTTTAAGTTCACAATGTTAAAACGTTAATGGTGACCTAAATATTATTATTTTATGATTTGCAAACAACACTTATCGAAGAATATTTCTTGGACCATACTCTAGCTTCAAGTGATATTTGATACGGTACTCAGATGTCAGCTATAAACTTTAACTGCCCAATGTCTCGAATTATACGACTTCTGAACGATGTCTCAAGATTATTCTAAAATAGCATACTTCAAGTAATAAATAATTTAATATTAATTGACAATTAATAAAAAATAATAAATTGGAAATATAAAAGAGGAACCTAATTCAATCTAATTACTATTTTACTATGATTAGAGTTTACAGAGATCTTAATAAAGAGACATGGTCTGGAAAGTATAGTTTATTTAGTTAGTTATGGAATGGTTAATGTGATTTAATTTTGTTTTATAAAAGATTATAAAGAACCTGAATATATAAAGTTCATTTAAAAACAGACAATATTGTCTTTAGTTCAATAATCCCAATTAATACTATATACTATAAATTGATATTGTAAATATTATTCTTTCTAGATGATTAGAGTTTGCAATTAACTTTATTCAGAAAAATCTAAAATTGTTTGACTTATTAGCTGTTTAAGTTTAAGTTTTTTACAAAGTTAAAAATTTTTTTATACGAAATGCTCTGGGTGGTTCTCGACAAAACTTGGATTTGAAAATTATATTTCTAATATTTAAATATAACCATTAGTTCTGGACTTACTGATGTTTACCATGTTTTTATCTATATACCAGTATGTCCTTCTGTAACGTGAACTACTTAAAAGTTATTGATTAGTATAAAACTCTTAATAGGCTGTTCAGCACATCTTATACAGTATACCTAATAGATGTCACCTTCGTCTCGTCAAAGACGACTTTTAGGATTGTAAAATCATCAAAGCGAGGAATGACATTGTAGCAGCTCAAGTTACCAGATCTCATTAAAACGAACAAAGGTCGTAGGTTCAACTTCTTTACGTGTTGATAAATTTTTAATTCTATACCTATTAATTAAAATGTGTTAAAATAAAGTGATAGTTAAAAAATACAAATAAACATTTACTTAAAAAGTAAAATACCACGTGTATCGTTAAATCATAAGTCGAGGAAAACAGGAAATGGCGAATCATTCAGGGTGGCCGGAAGTGGCGAGGAGACGCCGCGAGCCCAAACTACAGATTCAATTATTATACTCATTGCTTACAGACCACTTTAGAACAGAGTGTTTGAAAAAGAAATATTGTATAAATTATTAGTTCTGAGAAATTTTGATCGAATAATAAATAAACTAAAATAGTTAATGTCTATAAAAAAGTTGATGGTTGAAATTTTAATGTTGATAAATTCTTTATATTTTTATAGGTTTAAAATAAAACTATTAGTTATAGGCAAGTTTTTTATTGACTTATTAGCTAGAGTAAAATCTTACTCAAATCTTTAAATATTAAGAGAAGCTTAGCTCAAAAATAGAAATCAACGTCAAAACTATAGAATAATTAATTGAAGTATTTAAAACCATTTTAATCTATGGTAAAAACAAATGACCGTAAAAAGTTTGACGATAAATTGTTTTGAAGGGAAGTCGTGGCTGAGTAATGAGAAGGGAGTTTTTATTTAAGAAAAATTCGGATGGCTGAGTTTCTTCGATATTCGTGTGGCACTAGCAAAACTCATTTTATTTCTTCGAGCTATTACCAAACAAGTCAAAGAATAATTGCAGAAATTGTTATCCATTCACTGTTTGACAAAAGACAACAATGAAATTAATTATAAGTAAACCCCATTCTTAATACAATTTATATATAAAATATTAGAAATTATTTTATTAATATTAGGTATAACCGTTACCCGCGGAAAAACGATTTTAAGTTATTAAGATAATTAGAAGCAGTAGCGTATTGCGGAAGCCCATTGCCTTCTTCATACACCGGCCTCTCATAATCACAAGAATTTTTAAATCGGTTTTTTTATCTTCGAAGATTAGTGAGTTCAACGAAACAAAAAAAACAAACTCCTTAGCTTTATAATTTTTTTTTTATAAGAGATAATACGAAAATCTAAGAACCCATGATTGTCAAAAACTAATATTAAAGTAAAAGTTTTATGAATACCAAAAGAAAATAGCTCTATGTATATATGCTAGAATTAATAAATAAAATAATGAAATAATTTTCATCGAAGATATGAAACTCAATCTTTTGAAAAGTGCAATACATTTTGTAACATAGAGGCATTAAGTTATTTGAAATAACTAAAACAAATAACTGTTTTTTGTAACAATAATTAAGCGTCATAATCAAACTTAAAGTGGATACTTAACTATATTATATATATTTTTTAAGGGACATGAAGAAATAGATTCTTTATTATTAATAAACAATATTAACTGATTTTGGGCTAAGTCAAGAATTTATAAAATATTTCATTTCAATATAATATATACAAATAACAGTGAAATACTTTTACTTTTTAGTTTCATATTCTTCTATTCAAGATAATCGTGTTTGAAATATTACACCGATATTTTATTTTATTTTAAAGTGAATAAATATACATGTTAATATACCGATAGAAAATAAAAACATAAAAAAAATAACACCAAAAATGTTATTAATTATATAAGTCTTACGAATATTCAAAGTATCGTTCACAGATTACCATATATCTTTATCTGTAAATTAAAGACACTGACATTTTAGAAACCAACTGTCATTTTTATTTACTATTGCAACTTATAATACAGTATTCAGAATTCAATACTTGATTTGAACATATTAATAACAAATTCAATTTCAAATTATTTCTAATTTTTAAAAATGAGTTGCTTCGACAATATGACTATGCCAAGCTGCGTTTGGTTTGAAAGTGGCGAAAAACGCAATATTCTTGCGTCCATATTCTCTGGTTTACTGGTTTGTATATTGATGAATCATTTTACTTTCCCCAATAAGCCTTCAATTATTTCTTTGTAATAAGATATTTTTCACAAGCAATCTTATATCTACTACAAAATCAATAATCATAGAGTAATATTTCCCAACAATAAACCAAATCACCATTTTATCGAGTATATTTTTCTGTTTTCAATACTTTAATTTAATTCTTATCTATCAACAATATTCAAAACACGATAACACCATGTACTTCAGTTAATAGATGTATTAGTCTTAGAAAAATTAGTCTTTAATACTGTAACACTAATTACAGTTTTTTGCTGGCTGGTGGTTCATAATTGACGCGGCATCCGTGTATCCTGGGGAGCTGCCCAATGCGTCTCATGTGTGTGGTGTCATGGCAACTCTTTCACTTCTCATGGTGAATTCTGTGTCTAATGCTCAGGTATGCTGTAATATACATATATATACTTCACTATTCAAATTACAATACAATAGATGAAAAAATTAGATTTAATGCTGTTTAAATGCCTAGTTGTTAGATAGTAACGACAAACGACAGTTTCCCTTTACTCTTTTTTTTTTGCAGTACCAAAACATTTAGATTTTGAAGAATATTTTGAATGAATAGTTCATAAAAACATTTACTTGCATCTGCAATCTCCTCGATACTGTACCACAGAGGATTCTATCTATTTAAAATCATGACTGACATGTTTATAGACTATATAAATTATAAATATAACTGTGGCACCCTCTATTTTGGTGTCTAAAATGATTGTTTAACGAAATCAACTTTTTATTAATATATTATGTGCCATATTATTATAAATTATCTTGCTGTACTAATGTTCACACTATCAAAATTTGCCTGACAAGGTGCAAAATCTTTTGGGGCTCTTATAAACTCGAAACATGGCATAATTAGTGACTTGAACTTAGCTCATTTCATAGGAGTTTTTATTGTAGATTCAGATTATTATATATAATAGTAACCTTAGATCTCTAAAAATTTAAATACAAATATTTGCCATTAACCAAAATTTTTATTTTAAATAGGTTCGTGGGGAAACATATACAGGAGGATGCATGGGACCTCGAGGGGCAAGACTCTGGCTGTTCCTTGGGTTTGTTGTGGGTTTTGCATCATTGATTGCTGCTTGCTGGATTCTGTTTGCAAATTATGTTAATGCAGGTAAAATAGACCAGCTCATCATTTGGTTCCTTTATTAATATACTATTGCTTATTTGAATAAGATTTAATACATATTTATTTATTTTCTATTCTACTTTGAATCAATATTAGTAATTACAAGTGTATGTCATTCTTAACTTAAAGTCAAAGCTTTGAGTATTCCAAACACACCTTGGTTTGAGAAGAACCACACTAAAAACTCAATTGGGTATTCCTTTATTATTATTAAATTAAAACCATCGCAATAAGTTTGGTAGAACAGGTAGTATTAAGTCGGCCCATTATAATTTTTTTAGTACAATAAAGATTAAATAAATACATTAATAGTTTAATAAATTTTTAAACATTTTTAAACTTTTATATTTTTGTAATTACTAATTATATTTTATTATTTCTTTACAGGTAGTAATAAACACACTTGGCCAGGTGTTAGTCTTTTTATGCAAAATGCATTCATATTTGCTGGTTCATTAGTATTCAAGTTTGGACGCACCGAGGATGTGTGGGGTTGATTATTTTCTGTAATTCAGTGGTCTTATTAGTAAATGTTAATATTGTAATTTTCAAATATTACTGTATTTTTTTGTTTGATAATATTAAAGAAACACTAATCTTAGGATATAATGCAAGCTGTTAGTATTTCCATATATTTTTTTTCATATGTATTGAAAGTATTTTTTTTTTGTAATTATAAAAGAAGATATTTTTTGTATAAAAATTATAATTATTTGATTATTATCTTTTATAAATAAAACATCACTCATTAGTTTATTACTTATATTTACATTATTAAATACAGTGTTGTTCAATTTATTGAAAATTAAAATTCATACAAATGTAATCAAACACTCCATAAAATTGTGAGGAGTAAATAAATATAATTAGATTAATAAATTACTATTGCTTTGGTATATTTATACTTAATTAAAAATAAAAATATTGAAAATGCTTTTTACTACACTATTGAAGCCTGATACCTCATTTTATTACACAGGTAACAATAGATTGAGGTTAAGTACTTTGTTCTTATTAGGATAATATAATTATAAACTTATAAAACTCATTGTTGCACTCCAAGGCAAAAATTATAATTATAATATTAGTTTTATTTAGTTTCTTTTTAGTTTTAGTATTGTGGAGGGTTGTCTCCTGAAACACAAGATCTTCCACCCTGGCCATCTGGTAAACATATCTGGTAAGGGTCGCAATTGCCGTTGCGGATCTGACAGACGTTTCTCTGGACTGGACATTGCTCTGGTGCAACTGTTACTCCATACAGCCTTCTAGAAGCTGTGGCTATCGGTACTTGTCCTTTGATTTGACTCAAATTGTCAATGGACTCGATCTTCAATCTAAAACAAAAATATTTATGGTATATATGCTTCCAAGTTTTATAATTTCAAATTTGTTACTGTACACACGTTTTCCAGTCCGTCCAATAGTAAGTATCTCCTCTGATAGCAAGGCCAAATGGATAGGAACAATTCACAGCAATGGTTTCTTTTTCCATTGTATCGATACCAACGCATTTTATGCTCGAAATACCAGCATCAGAATAGCACAATCTGTCCCTGGACCAATCAATGGCCAAAGAATTGGGTAGTTTTACATCTGATTGATCCAAAAACACTCCTCTTTGGGAACCATCCATACTTGCCCACTCAATTTTTGGGCCACCGCGATTCCAATCACTCCAAAAGATTTTGCTGTAAAAACCAATTGATTAGTATATATTTGATATTAACATAATGTTTTTTTTATGATAATTATTTCAATTACCCTTTTCCTGGATGAACAGCTATTCCTCTTGGATTATGAATTCCTTCTTTTTGGAACAGAACTTTCCTTACTTTGGTGTCTATGTTCGCAACCTCGATTGTAAGCTTTCTTGAATCAGTCCAGAAAACATTTCTTGCAGACCAGTCTACCGATAAACCTTCCGGCGATTGAACATCTAAAAAAACAAGGAACTATAAAAATGTATAAACCTTAAAAAAATACATTTCGTTCATTTAAATCTTATATAAATATGTATTACGTAAAAAATATTTGTATTTTTTTTTACCGTTCGACAAGAAAGATTCGAATCCAGACCCATCGTACGCGGCTCGCTTTATGATACTGCCACTTACATCTCCCCAGTATATTTTTCCAGTTAGACAATCAACATCTATACCAACTGCTATTTGATTTACACCACTATTTATTGGAGCTGCAAATTCTCTTGGTGTGACTCTAAAGGGAACGCGATACACAGAAGCACCATCACTCGCTACCAAAAAGTTGCCAGCTTGTCGTGGATTGAGTTCACAGTAACTGCCATTACCATTATAACCGGTGTTGCACTCGCACTCATATCCATCACTTGTCTTCAAACAAGAAGCGTGATCATCGCATAAATAAATATTAAATCTGCAATTCCGTTCTGGCGTGCAAGTATACCCATCACCATTAAAACCCTCCTTGCATATACACTGATAGGAAATTTCTGTAAGATTGCACACCGCATTAGGATCGCAATCATGAGTAACGTCGCAGGTCCTTCCCTGTGGGACACATTTCGAGATACCGTCACCCTCGAATCCATCGTCACAATGACAATAGCTAACACCGATAGCTACATCATATAAACAGGACGCGTGTTCTGGACATACTGCTCCATTACATAGCTGTCCATCTGGTATACAAGCGTCACTTTCATCTTTGATGTATCCTTCTATACATTGGCAAACATATTCATTAGTGCTTAGAGCTGGTCTACATTCAGCATTGTATTCACAATCGGAATTGTTTGTGCAGCTAAAATTAGGCCGGCATCTGTAACCATCTCCTTGATAACCAGCATCACATACACATATAAGTCCACCGACAGTTTCAATACAGTGAGCAGCAGGCCCACAGGAGCAACTAGGCCCCGTCCTTTCAATACACTCATAAGCGTCACCCTCGTAGCCTTCGGGGCAAACACAATGTCCCAATCCTGAATCGTCTGATGAATAATAGTTAATCGAACACATTGCATTCGGTGGACAATCTACATCTGTAGAACACCTAACTGAAATAACAAAAATCTTATTAAAGATTGTAATAAAATATATTATTTTAATGATATTTATATAAATAGAACTTACTTGAATTTGAGCCGTGATTATTCTCCTCGAAATCATTATCTTCAGGGCTGCCATCACGACGACATAAATCGTTATTTCTTTCATCTTTATAGCTAGAATAACCTACCGGGCAAGTGCATTCATATGCGTCACAATTTGGTAGAACATATGTTTCATTGTAATCGCTTTCAGATATTGATGGCGTTGTTGATTGCATAGAAGCTACGAATCCTTCAGTAGGCTCGGACTCATAAGATTCAGTTGTAATATCCTGGATACATGATTGTCCGTCACCCACAAAGCCAGGATTACAATAGCAGCTTTCGCTATTAGTCTGTTCTGAAAATGCACAATGAGCATTCGGGGAACAGTTACTGCAGGCATTATAATATGCTACCCAACATCTTTGGCCATCTCCAGTAAAGCCTGAATTACACAGACACATTGGGCCTTCTGATGGATTATCTACGCATTGAGCATTGGGATCGCAAACTTTATCTCTACAAGTTAAAAAGCGATTACAACTAATACCATTGCCTTCATACCCCTCACGACATATACACTGAAAGCCGCCATCATGATTGTAACAATCAGCATTTGTGTCACAGTTATGTGTGCCAGCGACACACTCATCGATGTCCACACAATTTCCACTGTTAATACTAGTAAAACCTGATTGGCAAACGCATGAAAATGACTTTCCTTGTGCGACACATGTACTATGTAGATCACAGGAATATCTGCCTTCTTCACAAGGGTCCTCCTGAGCATTTGATTGAATTTTATTAGTTGTCCCATATCTGACAATGTTTCCTCTGGTTTCGTACCCTAGATAATTTTTTATAACTTTCAATGTAAGCAGCTTATTTCCATCTTCAATGAGCGGGGCAAATTTGCATGGGTTATAAACAAAAGTTTGTGACACCCTTTGCTCATATTTTTCACCTGACATTTTATTTGTAAATGTACGACTTGAAACACTGTGAATAAGTCCCACGTCAACAATTGTGTATTGTTCCTCATATTCTGAAATTTCTAGTCTAGATCCGGCCAATACATTAGGAATTGAACCACGGATGTCAGTTTCAAGAGTTATTTGATCAAACACATCATGTCCAACGTACTCTTGATTAATAGTTACTCTTTCACCAGAAGCAGGAAAGTAAACTTCTGCGGTGTGGTTAAAATACCCACCAGTCAGCTGATACCCATTTTGTGCTTCTCCTGAAGGTTTAGCGAAGAGCCACCCGACTACACCTCCTAGTACACTAAGAAGTTGCAAACTGCTACCTAAAGATGGTGGGACTTGGGATAAGGCTGTATATGATCTTCCATCGGCGACAACAACATAGGCTTGAATATCAATATCATTTAGATTTACATTATTAATAACACCATTTAATTTTCCATGCACTCTAAGCGGTACATCATTTTTGATACATGATTTTCCATTGCCGTAAAACCCATCATTACATTGGCAACAAATTCCAGCTTGATAATCCACACACCTTGCTTGCAAATGACATACACTTGGACCGCTTTGTGCACAAGTTTTTGATTCTTCTTCCACTTCTGCTTCGTATTGATCAAACTGGTCAGGAGCGGCAATTGTTCCTTCAATAGGAATATTTCCTACACGATAGACGTATTTTCCAGGTTCGTGTGTGTTTGACCATCTGCAATTTGAATATGGAATTCAATAATTGAGCCCAAATAGTAAAAAAAACTACCTGTAGCCACTTAATAGATAAGACTTTAAACAATTTTAGCTCAAATGACAGTGATTGAACTAAAATTACACATGAAAAGATAGTTTATAAAAACGGCTTAAAAGTGCTTTTAAAGATAAAGTCGAGAATGATAATTTGAGACTGCTGTAGCTCAATCAGCTACTTAGGTAAGTAACATGGAATTCTTTTTATCTCTTTAAATATTGAAAAAGCCTATTGAAGTAATCGCGATTATTTTTCTACTTCGCACATGAAGGGCAGATACCTATCTCATTCATATTATATAAATGTAAGTTATGACTTGAAAATGATAAACTTACGAAACGATATTTCTAATTTGATGACTGCCAGAACCTCTTAGAGTAAAAACACGTCCATCTTCTGCTATAAATCCAGCTTGCGCCTTTGCATCAGGCAAGCCGCCATCATGAGCTTCTCCCTGAATCCATTGAATTTCTCTCTCCGGGTACAGAAGTTCGACAAATGTTTCAGTGCCATTGCTAATTACTGCGATTTGAAAACTATTTTTGCGATTCTGTCGTTGACTTGTCGAATATGTCACGTCAATCCATGTGGCGATAAAAACACTGCTTGGTTTAAAATCATAATAGTCGTGAAAGTTATTTTGGACACTGTCTTCTGCTTTCAATAATATGTAAGATTCGTTTGTTTCTCTGTAATAAACGGTTCCCACATCCGTTGTATTAATATTTGTATAGAATGCTGCAATAGATGGGTAGGGTAGAGGAAATTCTGCATTTAGAAAAGTCGGAATATCAGCTCTAAAGGATAGAACTCCGAAGTTGTTTACCTGTAACAAATATTAAATTTAGGCTCAGTTTTCAACCTTTAATCGTCGTAATGATACATACAAAAACCATTATAAGTCTTTTTATAATTAATATGAACACATAGTTTTCTTTAAAGATATATGATTAGAGCAACATTTAATAGTTACGTAATAATTACATACACATATAAAGTTATCTTTTTGATTAAGTAGGCATACCAACTAGCGTTGTTTGTGACCCGCCCATAGATAACAATATCACGCATAGGCGCTACTAAGGTCTTGACACTTGCTTAATGATAACAATGGTTTCAAAAATTTGTTAACTATTTGAGAAACTAAACTCTTATATTGAAATAAAATTAATTACACACTAGACTGTCTTTACTTTCATTGACTTGACCTGAATTTTTATTATTAATTGAAATTATGTAAAAGATGTTTTCAATAATTTGTTGTTATATGAGAAACATAAGTCACGTGGCTTTTTGAAACTATTCATCTCGGTACATAGGTAATCTGATTCAATGTTTTAAATAATTGTACTGTTTCTGAATGACTTAACTCACTTGCCAAAAGAGTCGTTTTTACTAAACAAATGTACACTTATATATATTTTAATGTTTGCCAAAATCTGCAATATTATTGCAATTGTCCACGAACATGGTGATAACAAATGCACTGAACGGAAACGCAAGTGGGTGCAGGATATACGCGTATAGGTCAACGACTGACGTTTATAATCCAACGTAGCCAAAATACTGATTTTTATTTTGCACATAAATAAGACTTTGTAAGTTTGTTATTGTACATCCTACTTAACAAAATTCTTTAAATTTCTTTGCGGTCTATAAAAAACATCTGCTCTTTATTTATATGTCAACAAACTTATACAGCAATTGTACTACACATTAAATTAGCTTCTATTAGATCCAATAAATAGTGAACTAAATATTATATATAATAATTAACGCACTAACAAATTTTTCACAACGTTATTTGTATCTTAGTGGACCTAGTGCTTTGTAAATTGCACAATGCAATGGCTGCCTTATTCTCATTAATAAAAATCTAAATTAATATTGTGTTTTGTATGTACATACCTACGCTCTAAACAAATACAATACTATATGATTTTAACTCTAAACCTTCCTCGGGTTTAATGTAACAAATATATTTATATAATTAATCTTATATTTGCTTACGGATAATATTTAATATTGTCTTGTCCCTAATAATTTTATTCATTTCTGACACGTGTAATTACGACTACAAGGATAGTTTTAAAAGTTTTAAATATTCTATATATATAAAGACACCGACGAACAAAAATACAAGCTACTATTTATTATATACTTATTCTATTTATGCGGTTTAATTTTAAATTGAAATAATTTGGCAGAAAAATACAAAGAAAACGTCTCATTATTTTCAGCAGAGCTATAATGTCTCTACGTTTATTTTTGCATTTCTTTAAATACGCTTTCGAAAACAAAATAAACTCTTGTGATGCATATTTTATTTCGAGTGACGTACCGCTTAAAATAATATTTAGCACTAGCATTTATTAAAATTAGATAATATCTTTCTTATTTTTAAATTCAATGATTATTGTATTAAATGAATGAAATGAAAATAAATAAAACTCATAATTACTGTTTGAAATTGTTTTTAAATATATACAGCCATGGAAAGCTTATTAAACTTTAATATTAAATGATAAAATTATTATTACAAGCAGGATTTCCACCTATAATCGTCACATCGGTTCCTTTGACAAAAAAAAATGTTTCATTGCTATACTTATTATTGCATTAATGCTATAATTATATATATTTCAGAAAAAAAATTATTGTTATTTTTAATGAATTTTTAAACTAAGAATACACGTCATTTGTTAGTTTTTTATTATTTTCTCGTATTTTTTTTAAAGGTTTTTTTAAAGAATATAAAATATTATCAAACTAGTACTGGTTCGGAAATTATTTGTCACAGACCTAATCAATTTTGTTCTTTATTGATTTTAAATAATATAAATAATATAAATATTTTTAATTGGAGAAATACTAAGATGAGGTGGTCAAAATTTTCTGTTAGGATTAACATTCTGTTGGTAATAGCCAGAATAACTTTAGAAGGAATTTCACTTGAAAAATTAAAAAAACAAACTACTCACGAAAATCGATTCATAAGTTTCTCCATAGAACACGATGGGGACTAACAATTGTATTTCTGGAGAAGAGACTTCAGCACCCCTGGGCAACCTCTGGTCCAGCCCATGGCCATGGGGGTAGAACTGATCGCGCGTGATAGCGCACGCGCACGTTGCGAGAGTCACCACTAGCGCGCCCGTCCACATTGCCGTACAATATTATACTAGCTCATACTGCCTAATGGGATATATACAGGTTAAGTATACATTATTTGGGATGTATTAATGATATTTGTTTTGCTTATCAACGCGAATGTTTTTTTATTTAACATAAGTACCATAAAGTTATAGGAAACTGATTATTGATATGGAGTATATTTAGCATATTATTTTACATATAAGAGGCCCTGAAATATACAAGTAACCTTAAATAAATAAGTAGTTAAAGTTCTTTATATTATTTTAAGGATCATATTTCTTGAAAACTTATTTTATTTTGTATAATTTTTTCTAATTCAAAAGTTCAGTTAGAACTGTCTTGTCATTATGCCATTCCAGGTGTCACGTACAGATCAGATCAGCTTGTAGTATTATAATATTGGATTGTCCTAAAATTTTATAAGTTACTCAAGTTTCGCCTCAATGAAATGCCATCAAATGGTATAATATAAATTTCTAAAATAATATATTTTTTAGCTACAAAGTGACTAACGTAAATATTGTGACGTTCCGGTGATAAAACATTTACAGTTTTTTCATCTTATCATTCATTGATTCATTTCAGGCCCAGAGCAAGTCATAAGCAAAATTTAAACGAAGTAAAACTATTTCCATTTTCTTTACGTGTCGTTTCGTTTTTGTTTATTGTCGGTGTTGTTAGATTGATCAAGTACTAGAAATTATTTATTAATATAACTCTTACCTTAAATTAAAACATATCATAAACAATGATGATAATTAAATATAATAAATAAATAAATTCAGCAATATGTCAATATAACTATACTGTATAAAGTTCGGGTTTATATAAGTACTGGTTGGTGGTACTCGAAACTTCTCGATCATTTAACATATATTTTAGGATTTTCTAAAACTAGGACACGACTTGTTTTGATTTCATTTCATTGTTAACAAGTCACTCATTTAGTGACAAAATGATGAGACCGTTTTTTTTTTCTTTTTTTGATATATTTTTTTTTTATTTTGAAACTGAAACTCTTCAAAATAAGACCATGAAAATTTTTCTTATTTTCGGTTATTATCCCATAATCACTGGGTCAATCGGCTAACACTATATATACATAAAATATGGTAAAATGCTTGAACAATTGAATATTATTTGCTTTTATATATTCTAATAAGAAGTATTAAATCTTAAATATTTTAATGTACTCGCGTTTTGATTTAATATCACAGCTTAACATTTATATTATTATTATGTCATTTTCTTGTTATTGCTGCTATATTTTATAATATAACATATAAAAGTATATAATTTTTTTTGGTAATTCGCATACCATCCTGGGTGGAAGTCGCAGACGACTGTAGAACAGTTAATACTACAACAGACGATTCTTATTTTTGTTTATATTAATTATATGGTTATAAATGTAATAAGAGTATTTGTATGAATAAAGATTATTATTGTTATTATTATTATAAGTGAATATGTTCAATTTATGTTAATTACACATAAAGATTCAATTCCGGAATTAGTCTTCAGAAGTACTGAAGGGCTGTAAACTGAAACCGGTCGTAAACCTTACAATACGGAACAGTGTACACTTAAGAGTTACGACACTTTGTGAAATAAGATTTGGGTTAATATCTCGTGGTTAGCTCTTTGCTAACATCAGTGTTAATCTTGAAAGGGATAAAAAGTAATTAAACTAAAATAGTTTTTATTCAAAACTATTAATTGACAAAGAGAAAATAAAACAACATATCCACAATAAAAGGTTCGTAATAGAAATACATTACGTAATAGAAATATATAGTTTCACGGATCAACCCCTGACCACGATCAGTGCAATTTGATCGAAACTTCGGGTGAACAAAAGTTGTCGTACTTAAAAAATATTCACGCGATTAAGTCCCGATATATTTTGTATGTAAAAATCACGAAAGTTTAAAAACATAAAAAAGTAGGTAATTACAAATACTCTTTAAGAATATTTTTAGAAGTCATACAATAATTTGTATTTGATTAATATATTCATTATGCTATGACAAGAACATCTTAAACAATTTCAAAATAGATATAATGTAAATAAAGAAAGCCCTTGCGACATGTTACCATTCTGGAAAATCGCTCTCTTTACGACAAGTATCGGCATAATGGATCTCGAGATTTCAAAGGATTCTTTGATGTTTTTTGGCCTCGAAAATACAGTTTAATGCACCCAAACTTCACTGTAGTACATCACGGTAAAATGCTACCGATCCATCAATTCAGATTTCTCTGTATATTTTGTACGGTTATTATATCTGATTTGGATCAAGTATCAGCTTCTTATTTAAAATCGTATAGGAGGTGAGAGGATGTGAAAAGCGCAGAAGCAACTATATATACATATACATATAATTTTATTCTACATTAGACTATATTACCTGCATCAAAGGACTATTGAGGATGGTGAGACGAAGTAGCGGGTAGCAGACAGTAAAAATATTATTAAAGTAAATTTAAAAAAATGAGACAGCTTATATCATTTAAAAATATTTCATCTCTCTTCTTCATGGTAATGTTGCTCAGTTGACTTGAAAAAGAGAAAAAAAAATGGAAATAAAGAGCTTTTATTTTTCTTTAATAAATAATATATAGTATATAGTATGTAGTATTTACTATTTAGTATGTATTATTGTTCTAATAAATAAATATAATATAAACAATTCAAACCAAATAGTTTAGTTATGAATTTTTATAATTTACCGCAAATAATACACGGAATTGGTCTTTTTAAGTCGGATACAAACCTTTCATTCAGTTAGAAATGCTTAGATCAACTAACATGGTGTCGTTTTACGTTTTATATAACATTGTTTTCGTAATATTACTAGAATAGGTATGTGAAATTATCTATAAAGATAAACTCCGACTATATTTGTATTTAACTCTAATATTTAAATTTGTAATCAAATAAAATTAATTTTAGTTAAAGCTGCTTTTATTACTTCAAAAAGATATTAAGACAATTAAGTAATTACAAATTAGTTACGATTCAAAGCTGCTGGCTTATATTTATATTTGTTTATAATAATTATATTTGTAATAATTACAATAATAATTATATTTGTAATAGAAAATGGCTACTTAAATTATTATTTTTCTTTAAGTACGAAATGCAAACAAACAATTTATTCTTCTTTCTTGGCAATTTGAAAATGTTTTATTTTGGGGGGAACGTCCAATCTTTTGTGTCGTTGACCTAACCGATAAATTTTCAAGTGCAAAAATATCACTGTATAAATTCAATGAATTTGGGTGTCGCCATCTTCACATCTTCAAGCGACCCTGGCATCTTGCCCTCCTGATAAAACTTTCAATTGTAGATAATTTTAATGTTCGGTTGACTTGAACACATAATAAAACTTCAAAAGAATATTCTAAATGTAATACAAACTAAGTAATATATAAATATTCGTAAACACAAATAAATAAGTATTTTGGGTTAATCTTTGGACTTGGATTATCCAAAAATACTTTCTTGTTAAGTTGCAATAGGAAAAATTATTAAAAAATTATAAAAAATTTGATCACATAAATATTTTCTGTTTGATTTTGATGTCACTCACATCGCAACGAAGAGTTAGTACACCCTGGAAACATAATACACCCATTCTTCCCTGGAAACATAATACACCCATTCTTCCTTGGAAACATCTCTGATAATCAAATAGACGAAAGCAGACACAAAAACAGTACCAAAGAATATAAAATATAACTGATTAGAAAAACGCAATTTACACATTACAACGCATATATAAAATATATGACATAATTTTTGTTTCCTTGCCAGAGAAATTTGTGGAGAAATTTCGTGATACGTGCGTTATATTGTTATCTATGTTACATAATTAATAATATTTACTTAATTTTTTGAATAACTCAACAAAAACACAATTTTCTAATAAATTATATTTAGTAATTGATTATGTAAGTAGCAATATGTCGGTATTGTGATAAACATTTATATAAATAGGACAGTAGGTTAGTACAAATCATCAAATCAGTACTAAGTACTTATACATAATGGAAACCAAAGTACTCCTCACAATCTGCTTACAAATCGTACTTGTAAAGGTAATTATTTATTTATATTAATTGTCAATCTGTTTATTTTATGTTTTAATGGTTTTGAATTAACTAATATGATATGATGGGTATTTAAAATGCTAATATAAAATATAATTAATATGCTAATTAATTTTACTGTAATTTTGGTAATCATTATTTTAGAATACACAAATATTTGCCATTTGTGATATTATATTGTTTTGTTTACAAAACATGATTTCCTATTAACCCAATTAATTTTAATGTCCTTCTGTTTTTGTTTTAGTACACTTCCTCGCAATGTGTAAGTACAATACCAGACCCATTTAGCGCGGCTGGTAACGTATTCAGCAGCCAGTTGACCATGCACAACATGCCGCTTCCAGCTCCGAGTTTTAGCATATTTTCTGAAGGTCTGGTTGTAGAGGGAATAGTTGGGGTGACCGGTAACTTACCTTTCCTTGGCACTGTGAGCCTGGAAGGGATTGTGCCAGCAGCGGGTCAAGGAACAGTCATGTATAATACGGGAGATGGTTCTGTTGGTATTACATCTGAAATCCCAGTCAATCGAATGGCTGAATACCCATTAAGATATTAATGTTCAATTTGTTTTAATTTTGGTTGAATAAATGTGTAATTCTTACGTTTTTTTTTTTATTTTGTTTAATGTTATAAGTTAAAAACAGGTTAATTAATTTGTCATAGTTCCCACATAAAAATATATATATATTTAATACTTTTCAATATCTTATGATTGAATATCTACTATGATAATCGTAATAGAATAAAAACTTTTATTCTATACTTCTGAAGCATCATTATTTCTATGTGTATTTGTAGAAAAAAAAAATTTATCATTACCAACGGAGATGCTCCGTTAATTGCTAGACAAGCTTCAAGAAACATAAATAATAAATAAATTTTGATTTAAAGTTTCATAATAGTCACCACGACAACAAGTCAATCATTGTGTGATGTATGCTGTTGAATATTTGGGGCTCAAGCAATTTGATTATCTTGTGCTATATCTGTAGTAAATTAAATTAAGCGCAACCAAAATGTTCTAGTCTACAAATAAAATCTAATAGAAAGGAAAAATAAGCAAAGTGTTATGCGTATAACATAACGCCCTAGCCGCATTTAGTTAGAGGATGTACTGCTACGATGTTTATGTTTTTTTTATATTAAAGTACTACTGATAGTTGATGTTTTTTTTTATATTAAAAAAGTTTATTGTACGTAAATTGTTCAATTTTGATTCTATTATTTCTTAAAAGGTTGCTAAGAAAAAATACATTTTATTCACCTAAACTCATATCACAGTCAGTGCTAGCAATCGTACTGAACACAGGTAAACAAAGTACCCGCAAAAGAATACGCTATGGAGCAAAAAAGTTGTCACGAAAGAAAAATTATTTTCAATTCAAAATTAATATTAAAAAGCATGGAAAGTCAGATGATTTTATGAATGCAGCTAAACAGGTACAGTTTACCGAGATATGAATGAATAATAAAAATAAGCTTATAATATATTTAATGGTGTTACATTAAGTGACTTGTTTATTGTAAAAATATATATATTTTTTTTGATATTGTAGTGTTTTAAAGAAATTGGTGTCTTAGGTCTTACCACGTCATATAAAACCAAGTGAAACCGAGGCAGCTGTTAGTGTATCTAATCAATAAAAATCTTGATGTTAATGGTAAGTTTGGTTCCTGCAGAAGCAGACGCAAGACTTCAAGGTCATTTTTACTAAAGCACCTTTAGCAGTGCTTTGGAAATTTGAAAAAAAAATCATAATTTTAGAATATGTAATTATTGTACGATTTTCAGAATTTTGCTTGAGCAATGATGAGTTATGGTAGTAGTATAACGTTGTCACTTTTTGTGTACGACGACATGAGAATTAAGTTATTGGTGAGTATTTTTGCTTTAATTTAACCAATCATTAAATTAATCTTAATTTAATCAATTAATCTCAGAAAATAAAGTTATTTTTGTATTAACATTTTCATGAGTAACTTGAATTTAACGATTTAATGCTAATGAATATTTAAATGTAAAAGACATACTACAGAAAATTTGAATGTCCATTCATATTCGTCATTTACAATGTAAAGAAATATCGTAAGATAAGATACGTCTTTAGTTTGATGGATGGCTTAAATGAATACAGAATTTTAAATGAACGAGAATATAATTTATGTCTAGAATTAAAACATAAGAAAAAAACAATACTGTGGCCGAGGCACGGGTTTAGTTTAGTTCAGCCACAGAGGCATGAAAATTAAAAACCAAAATTAAAAATTAAAAGTAATAACTTAAATTTCTTTAAAGTCAAAACGTTAATAAATGATGGAAAAAAATTAAGTCGTTATTGTGACTCCATACTTTATAACGCGTTTTCCTAAATACTATGCTTCAGCTTATGTTATAAAATATTGAAATTGTCAATCTGCTATAAAATAATGATCTTTTATTTTCGAGTTATTATGAACAGTAAAGTGCTATACAATTTTAATCAAATCAAATTTAATGTAGTTCTTTGTTGTTAAATATAAACATATGTTTATACATGTACAATCTTTTTACTACAAGTATGAATAGACTAAGCCATTGCCTGTAATGAGATAAAAAATACTGGCTGTAACATATTATTTTAGATCCGCCATTAGCGGGTAAGGTTATTTTGACAATGAAACATTGTAAAATAAAGATACAGGTGAGTCTCTGAAAAAAAAACTTTATAAAAAGTATTTGCGTTATAATACATAGATATCATAGGCAATAAATAAGTTTAATATATTTTTATAACTTCTTTTGTTGATTGTTCGTAGATATTTTAGTAATTTATTACGACATCCACGTACAAAAATAACCTGATACCCAGTATTCGAACCAGTTGGATGGATGAAATACAGGAAACAGTTGGACGGACAATAGGAGAAGAAAACTTTTTAAAAACTTGCAAGAGGCTGATGTCGCATTCGTATTTGAAAGCTAACCGTAATGAGATTTTTTAAGACTAATAAATTGACAAGCAATGAAGAAATACATAGTTTATTATCTAGAATGTGAATAGAAGAAGAATTATGTAGAAAATAGAGAGGCATAGCTTATTATTAGTCACAAGATCAACTCTCCTAAATACTTTTCCCTAACTGATATTGTTGATAAAATGTGAACAACCTGTATAGTTCCAACATTATATATATATTGTAAGAAAATGTAATAAAATTTTGCTACTTTTGTGTGTTTTATTTCCATCAATGTTAATTTACAATTATTTTTAAGTATTTCTGATTTATTTTTTAATAATTATTAAGGAATAAAAAACATTTTAGGATTATCAATATATAAAAAAAACTAAAAATACTTCCGTACAAGACTATACCGCTTCATCATAAGTAGGCGGCAGACGACGGAATTTAAAAAATTGCGGTACCGCGGCATATCAGGGTTAATCTCCTTTTTTTATTCCTTCAAATTAAAGTCACACCTATGTATAAATAAGTATAAAACAGGAATTGGTATATCTTGAAGGTTTTGGATACATCTCTTTTATTATCATAATATGTTACTTAATGTATATTTTTCTATTTTCTAATATTTTACGTTGCTTTAAAAAATATAATATTAACTTTAATTATATTTACTTTGCTTTCGTTATTATTTTTTTGTATACATAAATTTTACAATAATATTTGAAACAAAAACGGGCTGTCTCAATTGCTAGATGTTTTTTATAAATAATATCTGTATTAAGTTTTATGATCTTTATTTAATAGTACAGTGTTAAAAAAATTAATTGAATTTTATTGAATAAAATGTAACAATAATTTTCCTAATAACAAACTAGCTACATTATATAAAAAAAAAATAGTTAAAGAAAATTCAAAGTCAGTAGCAAAGGCCTTCGTTCTGGTAACACCACTCGGGTTCCAAAACTTCGGCATCGATCCCCATCCGAACAAGACGTTTACTGGAAAAAAGAATATTTTAAAAATAACATATGGGATATGAATTCATGAATTGAATTTGAATTATTCATTATTAAAATAAAACTTTTTTTTTACGGATTAAAACCCGCGTATAATTTGGTTACATTTTTATTTTTACCCGACATTTCGAATACTTTGCAGCAATTATTTTCACGAGTAGACGAGATGTAAGTATCTCATATCTTGTGTCATACTGCTTTACTACTATTATAAAAATAATATAAAATAATATAAAAAGAAAGACTAACAGACCTAAAATTTAATTTTGATGCACTCCAGTAACAATTGTAAAACTTTGATTGATCTTTTCATTTATGGCAACTCTCTGAATTCTTTTAGATCATTTAAATAAAATTATTTTACGGATATAACTCGCGTTTATTATTACATTTTTAAATTTAACCCGACGTGTCGAATGCTTTGCAGCAAACCTGATCGCGGTAAGACGAGATGATGGTGTCTGTCAGTCAGTCAGTTTATTTATCACCTACCTCCAACAGTTCCTGAATTTACGGGCATACATTTCAGGATGCACACAAAACGCACTAACTGTGTCTGTGTCTATCTTAGAAAATATTATTATTAGATCAGTAAGAGATCATTAGATCAAAAGCGGTGTCTTTTATACAAAAACCTGACCAATTTTTAGCGGTCGTCAAATTCGAACCTCCTTCGATAAATTATAGTTCATGTTACATGCTGATGATATAGTTGTGTGTCCTTACCGAGCGTGAAGCATGCGCCTCTCAGCAGCGTGCCAGTCTTCCTTTGGCTCGGCCCAAAGTCGTTCGGCCAATGCAGCAGCGCGCGGCCACAGGCGGCCGTGCACTGATGACGAGTCAGCCTGTTCCGACCACAACGCCGCTTCACCACCTACAAGGGAACAAATGTCATAAGTTTAAGGGATCTTAAGTGTTATATCAACTGTAAATTAGGACTAAAAGACTATTGTTCATTTTCTATCTCACCTAGAATCTGGTTCACGTATTCACCGGCCAGTTGCTTGGGGCTATTATCGTAGATCTTCTGCCATCCGATGTACGGTGAACACCAATTGTTACCTAGTTTTGTGATTGAACTTACAGTATTTTATTGAATAAATTTTAACTACATCTAATTTGTTAATATCAGTTGGTTTTCATTGTTAACCGTACCAGTTCCGACCCAAGCACCAAACCCGCAATCCAAATAAAGAGCATCGTAGTTGGACAGGATGAGCTTGTAACCTTTTTGCAGGAGGCCCTTGATCTGTGGGTCATCTCCTTTCGTCCACGCCTAGAAACGATTACAAAATATTATAATTGTACAAGATTTGAAATATTGTAGACCTTAATATTTAAAATCGCCTTTGATGGTCAGTGAAATATTTGAAACCACTTACTTGAATAATATAATCATCCTTGTTAAGGTATTTCTCTATATGGGCATAATCAGTCAGCGTGCTAGACCATAGAATTAACGGAACCCTTTTTTGAAAAGCCTGTCAACAAACAATGATGTTAAAGTGAATGAACATATAATTAAAACAATGATAAATCAAAATCTGTTCTAAGAATTTTTGAAAAAAAAAAGTTGATGTAGTTATATATTAGGTGTCATATTAATCCAGACGGACAATGACTCGTTAGTTCAGTTATTTATTATTAATCAATGTCAAAGCGCAACTTATTAAAGTTATAGCATACGTTAAAAAAAAGTAAAAAAACTCCTAACATACTATTAAATTAAAAAAATTAAAAATAAAATAAACAAACACAACTGTGGAGGCCATGTTTTATTTTCGCAAATAAAGTCAAAGACTTTTCGTCTGTTTCTAGACAATGTAGTATTCTTCATGTAGTCAGCGAAAATATCTATGAACTTCGGACGTTTATCAAATACAGTACATATGCGCGTAATCGAAATTTTTACCCAATACTGTTCTACAAGAGGTCGATGGAAAATATTAATTGTTTTTTAAACATAGAAGGCGCATTATACTTTATCAAACTCATGAAATATCTCCATATTTCATTAGTATGTTCGATTCTTCAAGTATTCGATTCTCCAATCGATTTCATTATGGTGAAGTTTATAAAGATGATAAAATCCAAATATTCAGAGAATCAATAATAGATCAGTAAGTAGAGCGACTGGACTTGCCCTTGTATTTTTCATTACTCAATATTAAAAACAATAATGCCTAACATGGCTTACGTTTTTAAATAAAAAAATATTTATAGATAAAAAACCACTTTTAAAATCAGGTAAAAAATCGGAGATCCTAATTACTTTATAAGCCCTTTCCTGAGCCTTGCTCTGGAAGTAGTTCCACAACTCCAAGTAGCTGCCCTTGCCCAGGCCCCAGTGCTTCTCTTCCATGAACTTCTGCACCTGGCTCGATGAATTCCAGCAGGCCTCCGACACTTCGTCACCACCCATGTGGAATAGGTCCGATGGAAATACGTCTAGAATTGTAATAAAATTTCTACAGATAATGTACGAGACCGACTAACAGTAGAAGTAACGGAGTCACATCTTATCTCCACATCTGATTTAGATTTAGATGCACTATAGATGAAAGAAGAAAGCAGAAAGTTTTGTGGCTCCATAACTAATTGCAAGAATTATTATAATATTAGTATAAAAAAAAATTAAGTACGGTAAGCATATGCCAAAAGACAGATACAATTTTTTTTTCTGTGTTTTTTAAAGCGGTGAATAAATAAACAAAATAAATAGACCATGTTTTCGTAAATATTGTATTAAGTATTGATAGTTGAATGAATAATTCACCAGTTCCATGGACGACGTTATGATACATGTTATATTTTAGAAGTTTTGAAATTAAAAAAAAAACTAGAATAACAGCTATCTGAGTATATTATTCACATCTAATGATATTTTTTTTTACTATCTGGAAATTAAATAAGTTAATATAATTTTCTCACCTGCCATATCCTTATAAATATTTTCTAATACATTGTATAACTCTTCCTTGGTGGGATTTAATTGTCCACACGGTGGTTCGGCGCAGTACTGTCTCCAAGGTTCCGCCTGTAATTATTGTATATTGGTTATAGTTAAGGAAACAAACCATAGATATCAAACTTATACTTTAGCTGTAGTGTAAAAAGGGAATATTTGTATTAGTTTATATAGACTATTAGAATTTTAAAATCATATCCCAATTTTTATAACGATAGAATCAAAAAAACTTTGAAATTGAATGAAAATAAGCAAAAAAACTTTATTTATATTACAATAAAACTTAAAAAAAATATTGTATCAATAAATAGACTAAACTGTTGATAATCAAATCTAAGTATCCATGATAAAAATACAAGCCAAGAGGATTCCAAAAACGTCAATCGTAAATGAGAAAACCTCAGACCACTTAATAACAAAAATAACCTTAAAGCACACGGTGAGGTTTGTGTTCTGCCAGCCTTCGCCTACGTGCGCCGGCGCATCAAATTCAGGCAGCACACGCACGCCGCGCACCGCCGCAAACTGCACCACCTCACGTATCTGCGACTCCGAGTAAACCTGCGGATTGCAATGTGTAATTTACCAGGATCCAATACATCATGCTCGCAACCTTAGTTTTTGGAGCGAATACCCCATCTTCCCCCCCTTGTCTTTTCTTTCAAGTTCTTTAAATTGACTGTACTTAGTGTGAGTTAAATAAAGCGATCGCGTTAGGTTAAACAGCAATTTATATAAAATAAGAGCAACGCCATCTGATGATAGTAATGCTCTTATGTAACCTGCACTAAACTTAAAACAACGAAATCCCAAAACTGCACTTAGACATTTGACGAGGACTAGGGAGAAACATTGTAACTGTCTCTTATCGTAGAAGTAAAGTGGTGCGGTCTCCTGCACTATTAGCGATCGCATTTTTCTGTTGTTTGCGGTGTGTTTACTTTTACTTTCAGTTGTACTAACCCGCGAATGAAGGCGAAATATGGCGTATGTTACTGAAGGATAATGTAGAATTCTATTGGTGACAGTATTTTTAAAATCTAGCAACTTTAAACATTATTTCTTATAAACATTCAATAATATAAATCTCACCTCTTTATAATATAACTACAAAAGTGTGTATTTGAAATGACAAATCGTTGTTATTTCAAATACACACGTAAAAATCAAACACTAACTCACCTTGCTTGGACTGTATGCTCCATATTTTGTGAGCTCGGGTTCTCTTTTGGATATGAAGGGGAAACTTTGGCTATCCGTGATATGCCAATGGAAAGTGTTTAACTTCATCATGCCCATAGCCTCTGTTAGACAGAACATATTTATTTTCATTTTGGTTGACCAAAACAACTATAAAATAATAAAAACCAATAAGCATATATTTAACATATCCTTTGCCTGTTAGTAAACTCAAAAAAAGCAATAATCATGAAATTTATTATTTTATAAATTTAAAGCAAATATATGTTAAATGAAAACTTAAAAATTTGCAATTATGACTTCTAACCAATAGTTTCCTTAATTAATTCAATGGAGAAATAGTTTCTAGCTGTGTCGAGAAGGATTCCTCTGTATGGGTAGACAGGCTTGTCGTCGATTTTCGCATCACGTATCATCTGTAAGGTAAATTTACTTTCATACAGTATTTTAGATAAAACTGTAGTGACTTTAAAATATTTTAGATAAAAATAAACATCTCACAAGATATTATTTGAGACCTTAGAGTATAATAAACATTGATTGTTAGTAACAGTTTTAAAAAGGAATTAAAAAATTGGGTAAAACAATAAAGTTTTATAAATGACTCTCCCAGATTAAGATAAGATGGAGTAAAGCCTTTCACGTGGCTTTCTCCATCTTATCTTGCAAAATCTGTGGAAAGGCTGAAGGAATGACTTAACATAATTGGTTGTATATACGTTACTTCTGACCATAGATCAATACTATCGTCACCATGATAGCGTTTTAGAAATCCAATAGAAAGCAGGTTTTCTTTCAATAACAAGAATACAGAAGAGTACAACACCCCTGAAAGGATATGTTGAAGTAAGCACTTCTAAAATGCCAATACAAAGTTCAAATAAATCTTTTTGGACCCTCATAAAGCAATATAAGAAGCAATACAATATCCTTGAGGATTTTTCTTCATCCAGGCCGGATGTATTTGGATATAAATATTCCGACATATCCGGATATAAGTATAAATCTTACCATTCAACAAAACTATAATTCGTTCGTTACTAGAACGTACTTCAAGCAGTATTACGTTAGTTTCTGATTTGGTTAGCTTAGTGTATGTTATAAATTTAGATATTCACTAGCATTAAATCATTTAACTCATGTTACTTAAAGAATAATAACAAATATTATGGACTTTTAAACTGCAGAAATTCTAAAAAGTCACTTGATATAGGAAGCTGTAATAAATAATCGAAAACTCTAATCTATAATCGTATAGTTAAACTCGTATTTATAATCTATTTACTTAATAATAATAAAATACTCTATTAAATTTAAGGACGTAAATTATATCTTTATACTAAGCTACTACTACATATTCAACACACTATTCCATTTACTAACTGATTTTATTATAAATAAATCAATGAATAATAGATTATTTGATTAATTGATCAAGTGATTTGATCAAAGCAAAAATACTCACCAATAACTCATTTCTGATGTCATCGTACACAAAAAGCTGTGACAACGTTTCTAGACCGTTTCTGAGACCGAAGAAGTTACTGCCGAAAATCGTAGCGTTAATGCAGTCTTTAGATCCTACTGATACTCTAATTCCATAACTTTCATCATTGTTGAGGGAAATTTCTGTAAAATCATTAAAAAATGTTCTAAAATTTTGCAAATTACCAAACCAATAACAGCGCATTTAGATTTGGTAATTTGCTTTAGAAGGAATATCTTTGAAGTCTTGCTTCTTCTGTACGAAACATCATTTACCTTTAACATCAGGATTTTTATTGACTAGATACACATGAAGAGCTAAACCGATTTGTTTTGGTTTTATATCACGTGGAACAGCATTAGACACCAATTTCATAAAGCGCTAAAATACCAAAATAGAAAATTCTTTTTAATATTAATAATACTTTAAGTAAAAGTATTATAAACAAATCTCCACAATGCGACACTAACAAACTATAAGACCATTTTTTAAACCATACCTTTCCAGCTGCATTCATCAGATTATCTGACTTTCCACTCTTTTTAATGTGTATTTTAATATTATTTATATTAATTTTGGACAAAACTTTCCCTAAATCCGTTTGTCCCGTTGGTTTTGGTAACAAAAGACCTTTAAAATAATTGATTTTGTTTTAGAAGTCCCCACCAATAATATTAAATATACGAATGTTAAGTTGGGTTCTGAAACCGGAACCCGTTACTTTTAAGGCAAGCTTTAGTGCTTGCCTCTATATTCTTTAAGTCTGTTCAAGAGTTGAATGTATTAAAAAGATTGAGATATATTCAATACAATAAAAAACTACATTTTATTACTAAAACCGTTGCTCACCATATTCATTGCATAACATCTTACACGCCTCGAGAGACTGCGCAGGCTCAGAATCCCCAGGCAAATGTTTCATCTTCAAGCACTTACCGTCTCCACAGCTCCATTTCCATGCTGGCTGTTCTTCTGCGCTTACACTAAGAAAAGATGGAGAAATCGATAGATTTATTAGCTTAAGTGCTGTTAATTCTTGCGAAAAAAATAAATAAAAATTAAGAAATTATATGGTTTGCTTTGCGTGAATATTGATTTCATTAAATAATAATCTACAAAACATCAAATAATAAATACAAGATGAGTTAAAATCTCTCTAGACGGACTACAAATAGTTATTTATTTCGAAATATTAATTAAACCTGAGAAACAGGCGGTATTAAAAGAAAAACCTTTTTTAATGTAGATAGTTTTAATTTTAGGCTTATAATTTCATATGTACAGCTTTTCACCTTTTTTACTGATAAATATCTCATAAGATATATCTTTATTAAACAAACTGATCATATATTAATATCAAACCGAAAATGAATTCACTTGGTATTATGAATATTCGATGTACAAAAATTTATTTTTTCAATAATAAAGTGGTTATTAATATACTAACATTACTAATTTACGGACTGTGAAATATTAAAAAGAATTATAATTTTGAACACGTCGTATAATCGACAATAATGTGTTTCTTTTTCGAACTAATCATCAGATTTGTTTTCATTTTGGTAACGGAGGGTTTTCCTTTAGTATCCTAAATACTGTTATATCCAATATATAATTTATATACTTATTTTAAAATAATTTTTTGTAACGATTACTTACCACAATAGCGCTAACAGCAAATATATTTTATTAAAATATAGTATTTGTCGCCACATTTTGGAGTCTGAAACAGAAAATATTATTATTCAAACAAAAAAGCATTTTTCTACTCAAACGCCTGCGGGCTTACCACCACCGGTAAAAGTAATATTACAACAATCTTACTTTCCCTTTCCGTGTCCAAACATCTTCAAGACAATTTAGTTTTTATGAAATTTCAGCGATACAATTTTTGTAAGGTGTTACTATCTGATAGCTCTTCTTCTATAAACGTTATCGACTCAAACAGTGTTATTGTAACATTTAAACAAAATGTTTATTATAACAGTTTTAAGAATCTATTACGCTTGTTCAACATGACATTATTAAATTGATATTAATAATTTATAGCTAAAAAAAATTTATTGCGTCATCTTAAAAAAATTATTTATTACAATAGATATAGACAATTATTACCTCGTATCTTGAAGAAATTATTGACATTTGAAATATGACTGCAATATTTTTATGTCAAAAATAGTCTCTTTTGTATATTTAAGAAACGCAATACCAAAACGTAATTATATATTATATAGTGCATCAATAAACATATAATGATATAATGTTATGTATATCATTATATGTGTATTGATGCACTAAATATACAATAAATAATTCAAAATATTATTATTTCATTCCAGGATTAACACAGTATTGTTTTTTAGATATCATCAATCTCATAGTGCGAAAATGGTACTAAAACGATTATTATAATATTTAACCCTTTCAGTGCCATACATATTTTACCAATATATGTTATATATGTATAGTTAATTTAAATGAACAAGACAAATATTCACCATTTCCGTTACAATTTACCAATATTCATAATTTTTTCAATATTCTCTTCAAAAGAATTTATACTTTGATCATAAAAACAAAGAAATTGAATACTACATATTTAGTGATAAGAAAATTACAGAAAAAGAGTAAATTGTGAAAAGGCATTTTTGCCATTTTTACAACCAGCGAGAGCAGCGCGCTTCTTGGCACTAAAAGGGTAAACCATACTTTTCTTGGCTATGTTTTTAAAGTTTCATTAAGGAGGCCCTTACTGCCTCCTGATTGAAAAACCCGTACTGAACTGGGGAAACTGTTACCAGAAACTATCTATTAAATAAAGATTATTGATTAACTCAATTACAAAACATGCAAATATAAACTTCATAAAAATCTACTCATTCTTAACGTATATAATTCTTATTGAATTTCAATTTGTCCTAAAGTTTTGTTAATTTTTATAAATTCTCAGATAAATCTAAACAAGACGATTTTATCACTGTTTATTTTGATTTAACTTTATATTTTTTAAAAACAAAACATGATTGTATTAAAATTTTATCTGGAGACTGAATATCGGTGCATTTTCATCTACTTTTTATATTTTATCTACTTGATAGTAGAATAAAATAAAAGATAAATCAGGATTTCCGAAGTATCTAACATCTTCTGAAATCAACAATTATATGTTAATTATTTTTAAGAATATTTTCAATATGTCAATTTTGAAGATTTTTACAATTTATAAAATATAAGCCTGTCACTTGATAATCATTAATTGTTATTACAAATAAAATATTTTTAATTAGACATCATGTTCAAATATATTTTATTTTATATTACTAATTTAATTTCTACATATATTTTTGACTTTAATTTATTCATTTAAATTTAGTTAATAATGACATGTTGTATAAAGTTAGTTATTATTTAAGTTAATATTTATTTTTTACATTTTTTTCATATAAGTCGTTATTCAATTTATAGATTATTTATTTATCCTTTTGCATAAAAAAGGGGGATAATAAAAATACATTGAAACTCTTTTTCGAAAATTAAGAGACCTTATAATTTCGTCCATTTTAGCGAAAGCAATATATTCATTTAACTATATAATTTATTAATTAAAAATAATTTAATCTAATGTTAAACCTTTTGTTAAAGATTTTAGAATTCTTAAATACAGATCCGTTATACGCCTGTAGTATTAAAACCTAGTTAAAAATTCATACATGTTTGATTTCTGACCTATTCTTACATAAAATATAAACAATAATATCTAAAAATAAGAAAAACTATTTGCTAAAATAAAATCAAAATTTACTTAAAAATATTCGTTGCGGTAGTTTGATCTACGAGAAATAATATAATTATTGCAATACAATAATAATCTTTTAAATGTAGGTCTTCATTATTTCCACATAATAATAATAATTAACAGAATATTTGAATTGTTTCTATAAATAAAAAATAAAGTCGTTATTCGTGTTAGTAAAACTGCATGCCTTAATAAAGAATCAGATAAGCGTAGGATTAATAAAACTATAATTTTAAAACGCACTTTTGATCTTATTGTAGATTGATGTCAATGTTAGAAATAAAATAAGCTAATAAGCTGTTCTGATCTTTGTAACTAAAGCATTTATTTTTTTACCATAAAAAAAATATCTGCAAAAATTTCTCATAAATGTTTGTCCTATTAAATAAAATAGTAAACGTAAACTCACAACAAAAGCAATATTTTTACACAGTTACTTAGACTTTATAGTTAAAATTGTTTTAGAAGCGAAAACATTTTATTAAAGATTTACCTTTTAAAATTCCACGTCCGTTCGATGAATGGAATCGCGACCAAGTGACAATAATCAATTCGCAAAACAATATTTAAAGTAACTAGGAGTTCGAACCAGACATCAATTTTGATTCGCTGCGCTCGCAAAATCTCGGTATATGTTAGCACATTGAGCCAAGCGAGGTACAAATAACATCGAAGTGGCATTTACAAAACGTCGACAGACTCTGTTCTCAACTATTTTTCAAGATAAAAAAAAATCTAAAGCAAAATTTTCCTTCGAAAAAATTTTCCATTGAACTCTATGGGTTTTTATTTTTATATATCATTTCTCAAGAACATGTATTTTTTTTTTATGTTACGCGTATTATTGTGTTATATAAGCCCTGAATATTTCAAACCGATTGATCGCACCGTTTACGTGCCAACCTCGGACAAAATTGTAGAAAATCTCCAGATCTCTGCGGTCGTTTCACTCAAAAAGTTTCCGTTTTAATATATATTTTTTAAGACTATTCCATCTGTTATTTGTATATTTATCTGTTTCAACAACTGATGCAATACGCAACCTTATCAAATATATATTTTTTTGGCGATCTTAGCTATTAATACCTTTCACTTCACCAAAATTTTCAATAGGATACAACAAGCATCAGTACATATTTCGAGTACCGAGAATAAAATAACAAATTACATTATTTTTTAATTATACGTTTTTGAGTTTTTTAAATGTTTTAATCTTCCATGGATGTACATAATTTTCATATTTGAATCAATTTAAATATTACTTTAATTGGGTATGGTTTATTTGTTTTCTAAAAGTGACATAAGAACAAATTGTGCAAATATATGTATAACTATGGGTGGGTAGCGAACAAACATTGAGTGGTCTCTGCCTATTGTGAATTCAAGAACACCTACCACCTGGTATATCAACATATCAAGTTAAGAACTAATTGATTTATCTGAAGATACGTCAATAGTTTCAATCGTAAGCAATAACCAATTTTGTGGGGCTACGTTGCTGGTAACTGTCCATACTTGTTGGATGGAGCTATGAGCATACTACCTCATTTTCTTCATTCTCTATGAGACCGGATTCTCTAATACGGCGAACATTATAACTAAATACGGAAATAAATTTGACATATCAAACTCATTGCAATTGAAAGTGACTTGTAATGTCCAAAAAATAGGAACCTGTTACACTCTTTTCTTTGAACACAACAGAAAAGAAGAAACAAAAAAATATATTAAATCATTGTTTTTTGAAAAGTCCTTTACTCATATATGTAATGGTTAAATAAAAGTAGGTCTTGGGGAGCTTCTGGCGTGCTCACGATATCCAAGCGAATTCTCCATCCCCAATATGACCCAAATATGATAAATACTGCCAATACACGTCGCCTAAGTAAATCACTAAATAAATCTTTTTCTATGAGAGCTGTTAAGCTTTGGAATATTCTTCCTTCTGATATCCGTTCTTCAAAATCAGTACATACATTTAAAATTCGCTTATCTAATTATTATTTGTCCTTACAATAAATTAGGTATAACATTGTCATCGCTCATTAGTGTCATTATATATATTATTAGTATATAGTTTATTTTGTAACTTGTGTTATTGGTTTATAATTTATATATAATATATGTGTATATATGTATGTATATGTAGTTTAATTTAATTGTATTTTTTTGTTGCATGCAATTAATTATTTTTATAATATCTTTTTAATCGCACTAACTATCCCGTATTTTGTACTGAAATCCTTTCACCTAAAGGTTGTCTAAACCGCCTTTGCATGTTGTTCTGTTTCTCGTGTGTATCATTTAATTTTGTAAGTTTTTACTTTTACATTGTATTGTCTAATATGTAATAAAGTGCTTATTTATCTATCTAATACTAGTAGTACCTCTTCCCAACATATAAAAAATAAAAGTACGTAACATCAGAGGGATTTTTGTTGTGGTACCTCACTGTCAATTGTCGGAGCCGGTGATAGCTTTGATTATGAAAAAATGTTTTTATAAACTTTTTATAAAAGAAACGTTTTATAAAAGAAACTGGAATAACTTGTCTGCGTCTTTGCTTGTATTCTAGTATAATATGGGTATCTAGAAAGAAACAGTGAATAGGCTGCTAATAAGTTTATATCCACCATTGTTTATATATTCACTTTCCATCAGCTTAGACTGATAAAAAAAATTATTCAACCCAACGGCACAGTTGGTTAATCTACTAGTTGCAAACCCTTTCCCTGTGGACAACTAGCTTATGTGAAAGTAAAAATCTGAAGAATGGAACGAGATGAATAACTTCTTCGTTTGCGGATTAGTCCTGACTGTTTTTGCAAATGCGGTGACAAAGGTAGTTCATCAAACAATGGAGTGTTTCATTTAATTTTCTAGAATAGTTTAATCACACCAAAATACAGGTGTGGTATTTTCTGATAAAGGAGCTCCTTCACGTTGTCTCCGCCCTCCATAAAATAGCAATACTGGTACACCAACAGATAAAACTGTTGAATACGCTACGCTGAGTTTCGGCTCATATATATTGATTCGAAATACCATATCGTTGCGAGAAATTCTGAGCATTTACAAGTTAAATTCAATTTAAGGTTTAGATAGTAAATTTTGATAGTAATTTTAGTATGTTTTCTATTCTGACCTAAGCTCAGTCTTTTACGTACTTAAATTGTTTCGTTTTATTATTAGAAATTAACAATTAAAAAAAATAAACAACATCGTAAAATGTACTTACTCAGTTTATAGTCAATGTGACTAATATTTAATTGGGTATTAATTTATCTACATAAATATAGTTATACATTAACGGTAATCGTATTAATAGCAGTAATTTAATAATATATTTTTGTAAATAGCCATGAGATTAACATTTTTTGTATTGTGGTTTTAACAACAAATATTTTCAAGGACTAGGAAAATAGATTCTTTAAGATGCAAATTTTGTAATGCTTAGTTTCCAAAAATGAGTAAAATAACAGCAATTTTATTATAATATTGTTCGCTAGCGTTTAGCATATATTGTTCCTCCACTATAATTTATTAGCAGAAATTTGTTTTTTTCATGAAGTTAATTAAAATATATTATATCTCATAAATCACATATGCACATATGATAAAGATATATTATTATATAGTAGTATTACATAAGTCAATTGATTTTTAAAAGTATATTCGAATTTTAACATTAAGACATGAAAATAAGCACAAAACATTTTGTTTATGATTGTTTTTTTCTTCGATAAATATCAAATGTGTAAATTGACCTCACCTACTTGTGCGGGCGCCTTGGAATCGGGAATCACCCATCTGTGACTCCTGCGGACGACAGTGTCTAATATATAAGTTGATCCAGCACACCTTCCTAATAACATGGGGTTATTAATCCTCTCCCTTATCTCACCTTTCGTTCCTCAATATACTTAATTTACATTACACATAACCTGTTAAAAAGAAGAAATTTAGTCGTAGGTGGTGTTTTGTACATTGTACTAAGATGGAAACACCGTTGTAGAAATCAAAAAGACCAAGCAAAAGGGATTTGTTCTAACCAATGCGATGTCCACGATGTAAAGGTGTATGCTCGCCATGTGGGACGTTCCCGATTATGGAAGTGGAATGGTTGAATCATTTTCTGCAGTTAATACTCTCACTCACCAAAACGTAGTCTATAGAACACTAAAAGGTTAGCAATTCTACCGCTATGAAGATTGGTACCAACCAAAACAGTCGCCAATTGACATCCTTGCTCGCCTCTTAATCGAGTTCACAGCTGCATGATGGCATTTTATGGCACCGGCCAATATGTGGCCAATATGTGACCAGTGTTTTATATAACATTTGAATTGCCCCGCTGTAAAGTACTGTCGGAACGGTGAAAGACAGACAAGTTTATTGCAGATGCTATTGATCTGGGCTCAATGTGGCGACCAAAGTTGAAGTTTGAGGAAATCTCTTTCTCTAACTACTGAAGACGATATATACTGAAAAGTGAGTAGGCTTCATTAGGTAGTAGTAGCAGACTCGTCTGCATTTGGTGGCGTTATAATTAACAACATTGGCACTGCTTTTTTTTTTTTTTTTTAAACCACAATAGGTAAGCGTTTGACTACAGCCCGCCTGATGTTAAGCATAGGCTGTAGTCTAAAGTGTGGCACGCTTACCTAGTAAATACCTATTAACTTTCGATTTGAAGACCCCCAGATTGTAACAATCAGGAAACACCGACTCCGGCAGAGAATTCCAAATTTTCGCCGTCCGCACAAGGAATGTGGAAGCAAAACGCTTTGTACGGGACTTTGGAACCTCAACCGTAAATTGGTGTTTCCTATTTGAGCTTCTCGTCGTTCGGTGACTGAAAGGAGCTGGGTGTATCAAGTTGTGCAGCTCTGTTGCACACTCTCCGAAATGTATCCGATAAAAGACCGACAAACTAGCCACCTTGCGGCGATGGTTCAAACTTTGGAGTTTTGCCTTGGCAAAGGTGGTATCACCTACGAGCCTCCTAGCCCGTCCCTCAATTGATTCCAACGCCTCTAGCTGGTATTTTGCCGATCCATCCCAGAGATGCGAGCAGTACTCCATGCACGACCGAACTTGTGCTTTATAAAGTGTGAGCAACTGTTCCGGCTTGAAGTACCGACGCACCTTCCAGAGAACACCAAGCTTTTTAGCAGCTAATTGAGCCTTAGACTCAATATAGGAACCAAAGCTGAGAGACGAGTTTAGCCTGACACCAAGAAGGTCCAGGTGGTTCGCAATCTTCACGGGTACATTTCGAAAAGTAGGGGCCAGATGGAATGGCCTCTTTTTGGCAGAGAATAAACACGCCTGGGTCTTCGCTGCATTAAACCTAACCAGGTTGGCATCGCCCCATTCGGAGACTGCCTGGAGGGAAAGGTTTGTGCGCTCGACCATGGCCTCTCTGAGTGACTGGATTTCGGCCACACTAGCTCGTGTGTTTGATTTATAGCTCTCCACAACGGTGCTGTCGTCTGCATACCCAAAGATACCGGGTTTAAGCAGATCGTTAATGTGCAGCAAGAAGAGAGTTGCGGAGAGCACTGACCCTTGAGGAACACCGGCATTAATAGCCATTCGATCAGACGAGCAGCCGTCGATGACTACCCGTATTGACCGATTCCTCAAAAAGTCTGATATCCACACACAGAAACCAGCGGGCAAACCGTAGGAGGAAAGCTTGCTAACAAGGCTATCGAGCCAGACCCTGTCGAAGGCCTTGGAAATATCAAGAGAAACCGCAAGGGCTTCTCCGAATCTCTCAACTGCCTCACTCCAGATATGAGTGGCGTACACAAGAAGATCCCCAGTTGATCGATTCCGGCGAAAGCCATATTGTCGATCACTGAGGAGGTCGTTTGATTCCAGGTACGCCAATAGCCTGACATTAAGGACGCGTTCCATGCTCTTGCAGAGTATGGACGTGACCGATATGGGCCTGTAGTTGGCAGGGTCAGCACGACTGCCTGTTTTGGGCACGGGTTGCACATTTGCAAGCTTCCAAGAACTCGGCACTTTTCCAGTCTCAAGAGAGAGCCTAAACAAATGTGTAAGTATGGGAGACAACTCGGGCGCACATGTCTTCAGAACAATTGCAGGAATACCATCTGGACCGCTGGCCTTGTTCACGTCCAGATTGCGTAGCGTTTTCAAAACCTCTCTCTGGCGAATTCGGATTTCCGGCAATGCCACCGAACTGCCAGGAAGAACTGGAGGTATTGCGCTACCAGCGTCTAAACGTGAAGATTCCGCAAATAGAGATGCAAATACGTTTGCTTTCTCTACAGCGGCGTGAGCCAGTGATCCATCAGGTTTCTGCAGTGGTGGTAGCGAGGGGCGGCAGAAGTTCACCTCAACCTCTTTGGCTAGGGACCAAAACGCTTTACTCCCCGGCGGGTATGAAGCCAGTTTGGACCCTATGCGGCCAATGTGGTCAAAATGAGCCTTCTTTAACACCTTTTTGCAGGACTTGGCAGCCTTGTTAAAAGCTCTCTTCTTGTCGCGAACATCCATGGCCTTACGCTGGCGAGCTTCAGCCCAGGCTAGGTATGCCTGATGTTTCTGCACTTCTGCGCGTCGACAATCAGGTCCAAACCATGGACGAGCTTTTCCATATGATGGCACGTCAGAAAATGGGATGTAATACTCCATTCCCATCCGTAGCACATCAGTAATGGAATCTGCGCAGGCACTGGGATCACTCGAAGAGAAGCAAACTGACTGCCAAGGGAAAGATGCATAGAAGGACCGCATTTCATCCCAATCTGCTGACCTGTATCGCCACATCCGCCTCGTACTTTTAGGGCTGGGATCGGGAGGGGAGTAGACGGATACAGATTTCACCAGACAGTGATCAGAGCTACCCAAGGGCGATGAAATCGTCACCGAGTACCTGTCTGGATCAGTCGTCAACAGAAGGTCCACGCAGTAAGGTGTGTGGGAGTCAACATCCGGCACCCTAGTGGCTCCTTGGACCAACTGGGTGAGGTCTAACGAGAGAGCAAGGCGTCTCGTCTCTCTCCCAGCATGGTTCGTGTCTAGGTATGGATATAGCCAATCCTGGTGATGGCTATTAAAATCCCCTAATAACACTAGTTGAGCCGACGGGTACTCCTGTTGAGCTAAGTCCGCCACCTCGCTGAGGTAGTTAGTGAGCCTAGTTGTCTCAATATCTCCGCTGTGCGACCGGTAAACACAGGCATAGAGAATTTTCTCAATTCCTGTATCAACCAGTATCCACAACACCGAAAAACTGGGGTCTTCAAATTTACGGAGACGTCGAAAACAAATGTCATCGCTGGCATACACGCATACGCCCGCACGTGGTATAAAATTGTACTCCAGGGTATATCCCGGGTAGGATAAGTACGACACGTCGGATGGACATCGTATTTGGGTCTCCGTGAGAAACAGGAGATGCGGTTTGTCTGTCTCGAGATGGTGGTGGACAGAATTGAGATTCGAGTGCATCCCTCTGATATTGTTGAGGTGCACTTTCAAGGAGAGGGTATGAAACCGCTGTTTATAATCTTTTCGTTTCTTCTTGTTTCTCATAATTTTTTAGTTTATATAGGAAGAAAGTCGGCAGTGGAGCGAGGCGTTTACGACGCAAGGCCAGTGAAGCACATCATAACCACGCACATCGATGAGGGACTAGTCTGGAGACTGCGGGGACGCCCGAGCCCCCCCCAAAGTGTCCATCGCGCCCTCTCATCCGGTAGCCAACCGGCACGATGACGCACTCCCGGGATTTTTCGACAGTTGGCGGGACAGCCTTTCGTGAGTGGCGAGCTCACAATTGGGTCCCCTACTGACTGCGGTCGGCGAGCGGTGCACCGTGCCTCGGATCCCGCTACCCTCCGCGACTAGTCTCCCGATGCTTGTTAGTCAGTGTACTTCTTATTCGGCATTTACTCGCAACGCTACTGCTCTGACCCGACTTCCATAATGGCGTCACCAGACTACGCGCCGGAACACGGCTAGGCCGCTTGGCGGTACGACTTAGTCTGGTGGGTGGTCACCAGCCACGGCCGAAGCCTACCACCGGTTGTTTGTCGCCTGATTAGCACCACCCGAGGACTACGTGTGGGGTATCATAAAAAGGGTATTCTCCCACGGACGGGGGCGACTCAGTCCTCAAAACATGCTTCATGCAGAGACTTCAGTTTTTTATTCAAATGTTACGATATGGCTTTTCTACCAGTCTCAGTCGCAGACATATTTTTATAGCTGAGCTGTTGTCTGCGTAGTCCCATAGATATTGGGTAGTTATTATATTGTTATCCTAATCTGATGATTTATATATTCATACTCGTACAAATTTCACCAGACAAGGACTGGAAGTTGCTTACCTAACCAGATAAAAGTCATCTTACAAACTAACTCAAACGACAAAGCAAAGCTCCTCGCCCATCTTCCTATGAGATTAGTCTACGAGTACTCGATTGGCCAGTGAGTTAGTGATGTCAAGCAATAAGTCTGCCACAAAGAGCTGCGCTAATAGATATCTGAATACTCATATAATCGAAATATCTCATTATCATTGATGTGTGAACGGTAAATACAGAATTTTTACGTTTGCTGTGTCTATTAAACCCATATTTTATAAAAATGAGGTCTTCAAAGTGGCAATGACGCAGAAACTATACGTCGTTCTCAGAAGCACCTGAACCAAAGATGTATTTTAAAGTGTATTATCAAAATCCAGGTGAAGAGCGCTCAAAGGACATTCTATCTACGTCACTGACAGATTTAGCAAGTTTGGCTCCGCTGTTAGTAAGGAACTCTTCCTTACTTACAGAGTAAGTACTGTGAATTTTTTTCCTTGTATAGTTGTCTTAATTGAAGAGGTTGCTCTCTATTAATGCTTTTTAGAGAATATTTTTATGAGCGAGTAATTAACCACACTTAACAAATATTAAAAAGAAATTGAAGGTTATGTACGAAATAAATATAGTTAATAATTTTTTTTTCTATATGGGTATTAGACCCAGAAAACATTTGAAATAAATTTGTTTTGTTTTATACAATATAAATTTAATTAATAACTTTAATTTTTTTTTTCCGTCTCGTTATGTCGTGAACATGTTCTGTTTGATTTATTTATATGTTTTGGCTTTTGATTTGGACTCCGATTTCCTGATTTTATTATACTGGCTTGGAAAGCTTGTTCATTGGGTTTAACAATTTGAAATAATTTCAGTGAATAGTACTTAATTTATTATCTACTATATTTTCCCGATTTGCCGGAGATGTCACAAAAACCTTAGACTTAAAATTAAGATTGTTTTTATGAAATTTAAAAAAAATGGAATAAAAGGAATCCGGTCTTTAACCATTATTTATCTTACAAAAGAGCTATCCTCAATTATATACATCACACTTTATCAAATTATAATATAGGAATAGGTATCATTCGATGAAGAGTTAGATTTAAAAAGTATTACTATATTGCAAATAATTTCGTCTCAATCAAAACACAAAATGTATGCTCAATATTTTCAAATCTCTGCCCGTGATATGCCACTTTAAAGTGATGAACCTTTAGTCTTTGGTAGACACAATATTATATTTATTAAAATTTTTAGTGACGAATACAACAATAAAACATACATAACATAAAAAAAATATAAGCCGATATTTTAAAATTTTCTTTGAGTTGTCAAAAAAAAAGAGCCGGTAATGATAAAATCGGAAAACTTACTATTTTGCTATTGTGGCGAAATATATGTTGATAATAAAAATTAGCAAATATTATTTCTAACAAATAGTTTCCTTTATCGATTCAATGGGGAATTAGTTCTTTGTCGAGATGAATCCTCTGTATTTGTAAACCGGTTTGATTGTACACCACATAAATGTTTACAAGTATTTAGAATAAAATACATGTTGCATCACAAGACGGCCTTATTGCAAACCACCTATTTCTTTCAGACAACCTTATTCGAGTACTGAAAAAAGATATTGTGAAATGACAAAGACGGTGCAAAATATACATTCAATTGAGTAATATAAGACAATAAATTTTATATAATATTATATAAATGAAATCAATAACATTGGATATTTGAATACTAATATTCGTGACCAAGGTAATAAATACAATTGTAACGTCTTTTAAAGTAATTATTGATGGAAATTGTCTTAAATTTATTGTTAAGTCATTATATAATAGAATAGCTTTAACCACAAAAGATTTTTTATAAAGATGAATACATGTTAATAATTTTAAAAACACAAAAAGTATCATACATTTGAGCTATCAACTTGTCTAAAATCCATTATCTTACGTTATTTCTATACATTGTAAATGATGAATATGAATCAACGCTCAAAACTCTTGAAGCCTAAAGAGTTTAAATTTTAATTAACATTAAATTATTTAACTCGTGTTTAAAAACTCGTAAATTATTGTTTTGTTATTTTGTTTCTTAGAAACTGCAGAAATACCTAAATTATTTCTCAAGGTTTATTTTAAAATGAAATTGTTAATACACAACTCAATTGATTTATGAAGCTGTGATAATCTAAAACTCCTATCTATAATAGAGTCACCTAATTATTAATACTTATAAATTTTTGACAAGTCAGTGCCTTTAGCCAAATGGCTAGCGTTCGTTATCGACTCTACTTAAATATAGGAACCTGAACTGTAGTGTTACATCATTAATGATAGTGTAACGACTGTAATATGTTAAAGTCATATACATAATAACATTTTATTTTTTGTATTTAAACTTCCGATAGTGTGAATTTATTTCTGTGAGTACAGTCGGATTATATATAATATAATTCTTTTCAACTGGCGTAAATTTTGCTGGTCTACGTCTGGTCGATAGTAGTAAACGTTCGAATATTTAATAAGACAGTTTATTCTTTAGTATAAATAGAACAATATTATTCACTCCAACAATAACTTTCGAAATTAGAATTAAATTAAGGTTAATTTAATAGCTCACATTCGACACTTTATAGAAATTCAACAAATTAATCTTTTAATGGCAAAATAAAATATTATTTAATTTTTCAAAGTTAGTAGTCCACAATTGCTGTATTATTTTCAATGTTGTCACCTGTAACTGTCTGTATAGACTCTCACTCTAGACATTGAATAGGCTGTTATTAAGCTACTACATTTCCACTTTTCATCAAGTGGTTTGTGGTCTAAATTAGGTTAGATTAGATTATAGATCGGGGGAGAGATCAAAGAAAAAATTGGTGAAGGTAAGAATTTTCTTAAATTGTTTCATTCACGTGGATGTCTTGAAACCCGCAATCGTCACTTCGAAGATAACCGTAAGTGTTTGACTTTAAAGTGTTACTGGTAATGTTGGCCTCCATACTCAGCAAGTATCTTCCAGAGGTCATTGTGTTGAAAAGATTCGATCTTTTACTTTTTCGATTACTCGATGATTTCAAGAATTTTAACTTATTGCTAAAAGGGTTGGAGAGACTCCGCAGGTTTATAATCCCTAGGCTGGTGTTTCGTTTTCAAACACCATTCTGACAGATTCACTTCCATGGTTATCTTGCGCTTATGATTTAAAAAAAAGATAGAGCATTAAAAAAATAACAAAATTCTTGAGGGTATGATCGCTTGTGAGTGGTCGATGACTGCTCATCCGAACAATTGGCTATTAACATTACTCCTCTTGGCAACACTTTTCTCACTTCTTTTGGTAGGAGAGGTGACTTAAATCTATTCATGATTAACTGACTATAAAAAGTGTATTCTTATAATATATTTTCAATATTTTTCAATTTCAGTTTTATTGAAAAAAAGAGTTTCTACTAAGATTCGTGTTACAACAGCACTTTAGGAATTAGGTTTGTTTTCCTTTAATTTTTAGTAATTTGAATACATACCTGCACTTGTGGATTATTTTCAAATGCGTCCAAGTCATAATTTCTAGTAGAAGTTTTTTATAAATAATACGACTATTAAATTTTAAAATCTTCTTTTAATAGTACACTGATAGAAAATTAAATTAATTTTATTTAATAAAATTTGTGATAAAAGGGGACATTAAAATAGTATTCTTCTATATAAGCTATATTATTATAGATGAATTATTTTTTAAAAAATCACAGTCAGGCGTAACAGAAGCCATCGTTCTGGTAACACCACTCGGGTTCCAAAGACTCGGCTTCGATCCCCACACGAACGAGACGTTCACTGGAATGTAAAATATTGATAGATAATAAAACATAGTCGGATTCGGCATCATATATTGAAATTATGAATTTCATTTTAATCTAATATCTTGATTTACGAAACTAGACCATTAATATGAAAAAGAAATAGTAATAGACCTAGAATTTTAGCTTGATGCACCCCAATGACAAATGTAAAAACTCGATCGCTCTTTTTATTGATTGAAATTTTCTGAATTATACTAGTCATTAAGACATCAGAAGCGACGTCCTTTATGCAAAAAAACTTAATGAATTTGAATGAGCCCATTTATCAAACGTCTCCGATAAATCACAGAGGGTGGTACACGATGTGATTGTGCTTGTATGTCCTCACCGCGTGTGCAGCATGCGTGTCTCAGCGGCGCGCCAGTCGTCCTGTGGCTCGGTCCACAGTCTCTCGGCCAGCGCGGCGGCGCGCGGCCACAGGCGCCCGTGCAGCGACGACGAGTCGGACTGCTCGGACCACAGCGCGGCCTCACCTCCTGGAGGGGGACAGGAGTTATGAGATCAAAGCGCTACGTTGTAGACGAGGCTCTTAAATCTAATTTCATTTTTAACTTAGTCTTTTGTTTACTCACCTAGAACCTGGCTCGCGTGTTCTCCGGCCATTTCCTTGGGGCTGTTTTGGTACACCTTCTGCCACCCGATGTACGGTGAGCACCAGTTGTTGCCTGGTGGTGTTTTTTAGATTATAATGTTTTCTAAGATTTACACGAATACTACACATCTCGATAAAACTATTTTACGGATATAACTCGCATTTATTTTTATATTTTTTAATTTAAACCCGACGTATCGAATGCTTTGCATCAAACGTGTTCGCGGTAAGACGAGATGATGGTTTCTGTCAGTCAGTTTATTTATCACCTAACTCCAACGGTTTCTGCAAAGCAAAGCATTCGAAACGTCGAGTTTGTATTAAAAAATGTAAAAATAAACACGAGTTATATCCGCACAATAGTTTTATTGATGGTGTTTAGATTAATTTTATTTCAGCGAAAAAATTTTGACTAAATCTAATTTATTTTATTTTATCTTTTTAATTAGATTATAATATATACCGCTTCCGACCCAGGCACCGAACCCGCAGTCTAAATAGAGAGCGTCGTAGTTGGACATGATAAGTCTGTAACCCTTTTGCAGGAGACCCTTGATCTGTGGGTCTTCTCCCGTCGTCCAAACCTGAAAACATTAACAAAATAATATAATTTTCGCTAATATAAAAATCACACCTGATGGTTATTAAGAATTAGTCACAAAATATGTGGAAAATTGAAAAAAACTACTTACTTGTATTATATAGTCATCTTTGTTAAGGAATTTCTCCACATGACTGTAGTCAGTTAGCGTGCTAGTCCAAAGAATTAACGGAAGCCTTTTTCCAAAAGCCTGTCAACAAATATGGTGTAAAAATATATAAATGAATACATATATAAAATTAAAAAGTGACGAGGCAAAATATATTCTTTGCATATATCCTATATAAAAACAAAATAAAAGGTGTTAAATTCATCAATGTGGGTAACAACTCAATAGCTCAGAAGTAAGATTGACGAGCATGACATCTAAAAAGATGCAGGTCCAACTCCCCCTCGTGTTAACGTAACAGCTTATAAGGGCTTACGTTTGTAAATAAAAACTTATTTAAATAAAAGAGAAATGCTAAATTCATTATAAACATTGAGATCTTAATCACCTTGTAAGCCCTATCCTGAGCCTTGCTTTGGAAATAGTTCCACAGCTGCAAGTAGCTGGCCTTGTCCAAACCCCAGCGGTTTTCTTCCATGAACATCTGTATTTGGCGCGACGAGTTCCAGCAACGCTCCGACACTTCGTCTCCGCCCATGTGAAACAGGTCCGACGGAAACACGTCTGGGATAATAATGAAATTTCTACATATGAGGTACAAGACCGACTGATAGAAGAAGTGACGCTAAAAAGTAGAAGGTAAAGGTCTCTACATTCTGGTCCAATAATAGGAATCTGCATCTTTACGAAATTCTATAAAAGGAGAACTATACAGTCAGCTCCTGCCATAGAAAGAATGATCTGAAGATGATGATGAAGAATGAAGATGACTGAAGCACTGTTTTTTGGATGATGTGATGATGTTTCTTAAGGGTTAACGTTAATTTTATAGGATTTAAAAAGTCCTAGTATGACCACTACAAAATTTTATTTCCTCATTTGTCATAAGATTTTGGTACACTTATGTATGTATCTTGTTCATAAACAATTTATCTATAGAACCTTTATATATATTCATAGTTATTTATGTTAATACTTTTTATTAAAGCAGTAATTTAAAAAACTATTTTTTTGTAAATAGTATTAAGATTTCAAAAAAATATATAATATATATTTTTGCACATTAGAATTAAGAATTTGTTAAATATTCAAAGTCATATAAATAACAACAATTTCATTATAATATTCTCTGGCAATTAATATATATTTTATCCATCGTTATTTATTTGCAAAATAAATTCTCGATTTTCATTCTTTTTTTCTTACCAGCCATATCCTGATAGATGTCTTCTAATACATTATATAGCCCTTCCTTGGTCGGGTTCAACTGTCCGCAGGGTGGTTCTACGCAGTACGACGCCCAGGGTTCCGCCTGGAAAGAACTTATTTGAGTGAAAATCGAAGAGAATTTTCTTATTAAAGTATAATATACTGTTGCCAGGGTTTTATTTAATTTATATTTTGGACAGGTCATTGCAGCGTTATATTTTTTACATTAGATTATAAGTTTTAATCTACATTCTAACTTCAAGCCATGAAAGTAAGCAATAAGTCTTTCGTCTATCTTATGATCGTTGTTAAAGTAAGCCATAGTTAGATTAATAAACAAACCTTAAAGCAGACGGTGAGGTCTGTTTCCTGCCAACCTTCGCCCACGTGTGCAGGAGCGTCGAACTCGGGCAGCACGCGCACTCCACGCTCGGCCGCCCACTGTACCACTTCACGCATTTGCGCCTCCGAATATACCTGCGAACCACAGCTTCTAATATAGATCTGGATCGAGCACATCCCGACGTTATTCTTAAACCAGATGCTTCTGATACTGTTATCTATCACAAAAACATAATTTTTGGCTTCTGCCACTTGACAGACCAACCCCAAGCTATCACAATTTTCTTGAAGACTACCTACCACCTCTTAGACTGCTTAAATCCTAGTTTTATTCATTTTACAAAAATCGGACTGTGTTTTGTTTTTTATAGTCTGACTTAAGGCATAACTACATTCCACCTGATGGAAAACGAAAAATATTTGTAGATAATAAGACGAATAAACTTATTAAAGCTTTTTCAGAGCCGCCTCAGGGACACCCACAGTCTACGGAACATACAACTTCACAGTGCAAATAAAAAAAGGCAAATCAAAGCGATTTATTCAGACGGGAGAGATTTCTACGACGTAAGGGTGGGTACTGGCTGTGTTTCGGAACGTCCGATATTAAAAAGAGATATTGGTAATTCTAATCCATTATTCGACGTTGTGGAGTTTCCCATTAACCAATTCAGGGTCACCAATTGATTTCTTTCCTTGCCTGTAAATTGAGTCTAAAGATGCAAGATCTCATTTAGTGGCACATTATGTGACCGCAGTTCGCGACAAACTACCGGTTTCATAGCTTTATATAATGTTAAAAGTTTTCCCGGTGTCAATTATTGTAGATTTTTTTCAAAAACGCTAAGTTTGGTAAAAAGATACCAATTGAAGTCACTATGTCAATTAAAACTCGTTCAGACAAACCCCGGTAAGTTTATACTGCAACAGGAACATCCAAGGAAAAAAGGATATCCGGAAAAGGCTATTTCTTTTCTTTTCAGCCTTCCATCGATTCCAAATTTATACGACAATAAACCAAATATTAGAGTCTCCAAATGTAATTTAACTCACTATAATCAAACACAAACTCACCTTGCTAGGACTGTATGCTCCATATTTAGTGAGCTCAGGTTGCCTCTTAGACACGAAGGGGAAACTTTGGCTATCCGTTATATGCCAGTGGAAAGTGTTCAACTTCATCATGGCCATAGCCTCTGTTAAACAAAAAATATTTTTATAGACAAAAATAACAATAAGAAAACCCACAAAATAATGCTTAAGAGACCGATATTTTGACATTTACTCTACCGACTAGATAACTCGTAAAAATATGAAGATTAAAAACCCAAAACCAAACAACTTATTATTTTTTAAATATAACGACATTCATGTTCAATACAAAGACTTCAATTTGAAAATATTATTTCTCACCAATAGTTTCCTTAATCAATTCAATGGAGAAGTAGTTTCTAGCTGTGTCTAGAAGGATTCCTCTGTATGGGTAGACCGGTTTATCGTCGATCGTCACATCACGTACCATCTGTAAAGTAAAATAACATCTAGTAACTATACTGTATTACACAAAATAAAACTTAAGTTAAGGGTTTGAATCCTGGTGATCTACCAGGACTGATGGTTTTAAGCTATGATTAGCTTAAAATATTTTAATTTCAATATTACAATAACAATACCTTTTGAGACTTTTGTATTTTTAAGGAAAAACAATTAACTACTAAAACAATAAAAAAGTTAATTGCAAAAATTTTAATTAAATAATATTATTTTATAGATATTTTGAAAAGAAAAGGGAAAGTAAGATTGTTGTAAGAAAATAATAAAGATATTATATATATAATAGTAAATAGTTAAGAATCATGTCCGTTTTAAAGTGTATGTTTTCAGTACGAAAAGATCAGATATAAATTATATGTATAAATACATATATGTCTATATATGTATATATGTATATATTATGTATTTTATTTAAATATCTGCTAACATAAGTTTTTTTTCGTTTCTTTTTTTTTTTTTTTTTTTTTTGCACTCCTACTAACGTCCTACGTCGAGAATGTCTATGTAGCATTAATCCTGCCTGTTATACATTATTTTGAACAGTGTGCAATAAAGAATAAATAAATACATCGTAAAGATCATATAAAAATTCGTCCTTTCAAAGTGATTGAACTTTTTTTTTAGTATACAATAATGTCACAAGAACATAATGTTATGCAAATATAGGGTCGTTGATCTTAAAACCGGATTGCCATGGACTTGATCTAAAGAACTTGTCCAACAGAAAATAGTATTATATTATAGACTATTAATATTATATTAGTAACATTAATGGCCGTTTTTATAAAAAAGGAGGGCAAACGAGGTCGCGGGTAACAGATGAAGTGTAATCATTGCAACCCCCGAACTCTTGCAACATCCGAAAACTCACAAAAGCGTTAAAATGGCTAAGTTATTTTTTATTCAAATAATAATAATAATAATAATAATAATAAACTTTATTTCAGATTTTCCATATATCCATATATTTGTTAGTAGCGATTTCTTTAAGACTATGTTAGTTAATAGATGAAATGCCATTGATAATAATAACAGACAATGTAATTAAAAACTCAAAACTCTACCTTCAACATTTATTAATTATACCAAAAAAATAAGAATAAAACCTAAATCTTCTAAAGGTCGTTAAATAGAGTGTTGCCAGTGTTGATGAACTTTTTATTTGATATTTATTAAAATATGTCAATAAAAAAAACGAGTTATTAAAGATTAAAAAATCCTTTAAAAAAATTATTTAATTTTTTTTTTTGGTATTTAAATCTAATGAAAGTCATATATAAAACGTTTCTTCCAAAGGTTTCAATAATGTATAATATACTTAACATTTAATTCTTATTATACTTTTAGGAGGAGGAGGAAATTTCAAAATATTCTAAGAGTGTTGTTAATAACCTATATCATATCTAAATATCAATAAGACTGCAATTAGCTAGATAATAACTTCGTACATTGTATTTTTAAATTAATTAAATATAAAACTTGAGAAATAGATAGAAATGGAGAGAAAGGTAATATGGATTAAAATAAAATCAAAGAAAATTTTTATTTCATAATAATGCTATGATTATTATTTTACAAGAAACCTAATCCATCGTAGGTAGATATTATTTATAAATAGTATTTACTCGTAGCATAGTACGATCTACACGTCTATATTTAGATTAACATCTAAGTATCCGTACTATTGTACGAGTAAATCTTATTTATAAACATTTACCCGATTAAAGACTAATAAAGTTCATGAAATATTTTCTTTAACATAAACTAATAAAATGATCGAAAAGAGAATCAGATTCTTAGTTGTTGTTTACATTATACATGTCCTCTTATATTTATTAAGGACATCTCCATTAATGAAGTCATCTAATTAATATTCACCTCGTATCAGAATTAGAGGTGAAAAGTATAAAATAAAGGACAAGAAAGGACATCAGATTTAGAAATATAATGATCTAATTAAATGCTAATAGCATCCCATAAAATACAAAAAATATATATAAAATACTCACCAATAAGTGGTTTCTGATGTCATCGTACACAATGAGCTGGGACAAAGTTTCTAGACCATTTCTGAGACCGAAGAAGTTACTGCTGAAGATCGTCGCGTTAATTCGGTCTTTAGATTCCGTTGATACTCTAATACCATAACTTTCATCATTGTTGAGGGAAAATTCTGGAAATCATTAAAAAATACCGATATACCTTAAAATTATAAAAATGTCCAAAATCTAAACGCGATTTCGAAATGTCTTTAATAGAAATATCATTGAAGCCTTGGTTCTGCTTCTACTGAAACCATAATTTACCTTTTACATCAGGATTTTCATTGACTAGATACACATAAACAGCTTTCCCGGTGGCTTTTGGGATTATACCACGAGGTACGGCATTGGATACCAGTTTCTTAAAACGCTAAAATATAAAGACAATAATCACGTAACACGTAAAGAAGTCGCCATAATACCTGCTAATGCAATGCTATTATATATATTATAAGCCAATTGTATTTTAATCTTGCTTCATATCTGATTAAACTATACCTGTCCAGCTGCACTCATCAAATCATCTGACTTTCCACGCTTTTCGATCTGTATTTCAATATTATTTATATTTATTTTAGACAGGAATCTGCCTAAGTCTGTATGTCCTGTTGGTCTTGGCCACAAAAGACCTATAAAAAAACATTTTCGGTCAGAAGTCTGTAGTAAACATCGTAAAAAATATATACTTCAACATACAATAGCTACAATGTTTTTCAAATTTTTGAATATTTATTATACTAGTAAAAAAAATGGATAATTGGTAAAGTTACTTTTTTTCTTACGTTGGTTTCTTTACTGACCAACAATTTTGATAATACAAATACAACGTATTCGAAAAAACGTATGCGAAAAAATCCTTAGAAACGTTATAATAAATAATTGCTCTAGAAGAATTATAATTATAAAATAGTTTGGAAGAAATTAAGAATTTAAAAAAATAGGCCGAAAGATCGATTTAAAGAGAAAAGAGACTCAATGCTCACCATATTCATTGCAGAACATTTTACACGCTTCGAGAGACAGCGCCGGGTCAGAATCCCCGGGTTGATTTTTCATCTTCAAGCACTTACCATCTTCACAGATCCACTTCCATGGTGGCTGTTCTTCTGCGTTTACGCTATGAAAAGATTGAGCAATCAGAGTTCAATGATTTAGAATTTTTGAAAAAATATATTCTGTGAATTATATTTATTATTTTAAACCTTAATGATGTGACCATAATTTAAAATTTATTGGTTTAATTGGATATTAAATAAAAATATAAAAGTTTACATAATTTATACAAAATGAGGAAATTCTGTGTGACAGGATTATGTAAGGGCGATTATTTAGTTCAGTACCTAATTGAACCAAAAAAATAATATATAAATAGAAATATATATATAATATAGCTGATACAACTCCGGCTGATTTATATTATGGATTAAGAACCCGATACCTTATATCCCAATCTATCGTTAGCAATTACCAAAACAGACCGTTTCAATAATAATTTGGTCAAAATATTATTAGTAATGTACTAGAAAAAAAGAATTCTATAATTCTTGACAAATTGCATTAATGACGACATTAGTGTCCTTCTTTTTCAAGTAATCTTCGGATTTATGTTATTTTTGGCAACATAGGGTTTCCTTTAAGACTGTACAAAATGTGTTAAGTTCATATACCTTATTAGAGATATATGATTTTTTTTATCTTATTCTGTATTTTAGCTTGGTTGTATATCCACTTTATATCTAAAATGTTTTAATCAATGGTCAAATAAAATCGGTCAAACACTTTTTTACATTACAAAATAAAACCTGACAATGAAATATTTATTGAATAATGTATTATTATTATACGTAGCAAAAAGTTTAAATTTATTGAACACTAAAAAACATTTTCGTTTCATTTCATTTATTAAGCAATAAAATCATCAGTTTGAACTATAAGACTAACTAAGAATGGTTTGTATAATTAATTGTAAATGATGTTAATATTACAATCCTATTAAATGGGGAGAGTTCCTCCCCTGGGAGGGCGTACTTGGTAACAACAGCTTACTAATATCCGGTCGAAGCTTAAGCCTTACTCATAGTACGTACATAATATAAAGATAATATAGAGAGAAAGATAGAAAAAATACTGTTATATCCAACAAATAAGTTATATACGTATATTAATATTAAAACTTATGTATTTTCGTAAAAATGATTACTTACCACAATAGCGCTAACAGGAAATATATTATATTAAAATATACTATTTGACGCCACATTTTGTCTCTGTAACAAAAAAATATATTACTATTCATTCTTAATAGTATTACAATCCTCCACCTTATATTGATTATATTACATGTAATATAACAACAATCTTACTTTCTCTTTTCGTAGCGTATCGTACGAATAGGGAAAAAATATCTATAAAAGAACTTTTTTCTATTTTATTGCTCTTTTAAAAACTCAAGTCTCCAAAGATATTAAGGTAATATTCAAATAAAATTTTTTTTAATTATAATTTTTAAATATTCACGGGAGACCTGAACCTGAACCTGACCTCGTTTAAGACAGACTTGCCGTCTTGATTCTGACGCTGACAACATAAAGATTTGTTCATAAACGCAATAAGAAAACATGCAAATATAAACAACATCAAAATGCGGTCATTCTTAGCATATTAGCTTGTTGAATTCGACATTTCCTAAATCGAAATGTCATTTCTTTTTTTTTCGAATCTTTTTCGAATCTTAACTATGCCATATATATGTATTTTGCTACATTTTGTTCTTTACAAACATACAAAAAACTTTCAAATTTTTTGAACAATTTCATTTTCAAACCGAAAATCCGTCAGAAAACATTATTTTCATATACTTTTTATATTTATTGTACTATCAAAGCAGGGACGTGAAATAAGGAAATAACCACTTCATAAATCAATCCTCAAACAGATTATATGTTGTTATATATAGCGCACGTCAATTATATTTTCATATTTATCTAACAATTTTAAAAAGTTTCACTCAATTTAGGAAATTTAATAACCATTAGTATACAACTTCAATAGACAGACTTTTATTGACAATTTTTTTTTTAAATATTATTATTAATTTCAATTTTTTATTTTTCTTAATTGTATTGGCTACACTTCATAATACCGTTGTCTAGATAACAAGTTGTAATTTTAACGATTTAAAAATGTTAAAGAATCAGTTCTTCGTCAAAGCAAAATCTTATGTAACTTAAAAATACTCAACGCGGTAGTTTGACCTACAAGAAATAAGACAATTATTGCAATTCAATACTAAAGTTTAAATGGAGTGTGAATGAGAACGAAGCCTTAAAGCTGGTAAACTAGGTCGTAACTTCAATATAATAAATATTAGGTACCTATAAACTAAATAAATAATAGTTCCGAAATGTAATCCAGGTATATATATAGATCAAGACTAAAAAGGACCCTATGATTTCGAAACTAGCTTTGCAAAACTCGATTTTATTTACGTGAATACAGCCGTTTAATTAAATATAATAGTTGTTATTTATCACGAAAGTTTTGATACGAAAATAAAATCGTTGGCCATGTCAGTAAAACTACGAGGCATATTAAAGAATCAGATATGAATAGAATTAATAAAAATATAATGTTATTTTTCGATTTCATTATAAAATGATGTCAGTCTTAGAGGTAAATTACAATATAAGCACCACTGCCTGAGAGGAAAATCATTTAAATAAGCTGTTCTATGTGAATACACATTAACACCTTTGCAAACGCATTATTAATATTATTAATAACTTATAATCTTATCTGATCCTTAAAAAAACAAACAAAAGCACATAGACTACAAAAAAAAAATAATATGAAACCAATAAAAATTATTAAATTATTATTATTATTTTAATTATGAGACAATAAAAATGGAGCAACAAAATAGTTATCTATATAAAAACAATTCATTCTTAATCTGATTAGATTTATAACAAACATTTGTCCTACTTAACTATATAAGAATCCTAAATTAACAACAAAGGAACCAAATTTCCAACTAACACGATTAAAATTCATGTATTTACATAACTCATACCTTACAGTTAACATAATTCTTTTAAAGGATATACAATCAATGGAATTTAAAATCATATTTACCTGTATAATCCGGTAACGTCCGCTCGGTCGCTTGTATAGCGAACAAGTGACAATAATACAAACAACTAAAATTTGCAAACAACAAACTCACTTTTAAAACTAGTTTTAAAACAAGTTTTTTTTACTGACTATTCTGTCCGTTAATTACTTGTTTGTTTGTTTGCCTCGAGGCTTGACAACAACACGCAACTTTATCAAATACTTACAGAATCTACAATGCAATCTTATCTATAAAACCCTTTAACTTTATCGAAACATATTTTAACTTTGTAATAAGAATACAACTAGCTTGAGTATATTCTATTCTTCCTACAAGAAATAACAAACTACAATACTTTTTAATTATATTTAAAGTTGTATTAAATGTTTCAATCTTCAACAGGTAGGTCTCTACATTGCATTATTTAAATAAATTATAATATTACATTATTTCGGCATAGTTTATTGGTTTTCCAAAAAAAGGACAAAAGACTGAAAGGTTACTTTGCGAAAAATACAATCTTAATAATTAGTCAAAGTCGAGCGAGAGAGTTGGAATTTAAAAAGGAAGACAAGGTTTTAAATGCAAAAAATAAATGATTTTTTTTAAGGCTTCAAAATCATTACAAATACCCGAGACGCTCGACCGCTAAAAATAATATGAGTAAAACATTTCAATACAAACAAAAATGAACAAATATGAACTAGGGATTGTCCTTGTCATCACTTTAAGAAGAGTCATCAAAGACATTTTCAATTTATATTTTTTTTCTAAAAATATTCTGGGTTGAAGATTTATACATCAAAAAGTAAGTGCAAAATAGGGCTACATATTACAATTAATTTAACATCAAAGTAGAGTAATGAAATAAGCAGTATGAACTCTAATCTTTGACTGGTCTTTTAGACCGAGTGAAACAACTTTACAAACTGTCATTGTATGTCACTTGTCATGCAAGAGAAAGTTGACAATTGACATTTACCTTCATAGAAATCAATACGAAAGAACACAATGAAAATACAAAACATTATCATTATAACATAAAAATACACTTACTTTAGTTACGTTGTATTAAATCACATAAATATGGATCCAGCACTGTTAAGAGAGCGGGAGGCGTTTAGAAAAAAGGCACTTGCGACTCCGAGGTACGTTACATACTTGCTTACTCGGACTAACTATCCCCTTCACTTGCTATACAAATGCTCAATTATTTTTCATCCTCTCGCTCCCACTCACCATTATACTATCACCTACCGTGTTTTATAAATCTTATTCGGTCGTCAGGTAGTAAATCTGTTGTTTATGAATTGAGATTATTGTGATTTAGTTTTATAATCTAAAGTTAAACAAGAAGTGTTGTTATAAAATAATGATATAATTTTTTTTATAGCGTTGAGAAAAAGAAAAGAGATGATTCCTTTAAAGATGACAGTAAGAAGAAATCAAAATCATCAAGCTCTGCAAATGCAGCCCCAAAAGTGGACGCTAATAAGTAACTAATAATTTATATTATTTAATATTTTTATATAATTATAGACTTTTTATAATATAATAATTATTTGTATCCCCAGTTACAAAACAATGCCTGGCAGTTCCTCATACCGTTTTGGAGTGCTGGCCCGCATTGTTAGGCACATGAAGTCAAGGCACCAAGAAGGAGATGACCATCCTTTATCTATAGATGAAATACTTGATGAAACAAACCAACTAGATGTTGGGAATAAAATAAAACAGGTGATATCATACAAAAAATATCTTTACTACATATAATAGTAGTATGGCAAAGCTACCCTATTGTCTATCTGTGTGCAGTTTGTGCCGAAGTTAGTTCCAATATTGGTTCAAATCTATTTCATTGGACTGGATGCCAATGACTCTTAAATTAATCAGACTCACAATTACTAAAACCCAAATGAGCAAAATCTATTATCATTATTTTAGTACAGATCAATTTGAAATGCTGAAAAAAAAATAATACTTTTAAATTTGGTAATTAAAAAACTTTTTGTTTTAATTTTATTTTATACTTTTGCAGTGGCTACAAAGTGAAGCATTACAAAATAATCCTAAAATAGAGCACACGTTTGATGGCAAGTTTATATTCAAACCTGTATATAAAATAAAAGATAAGAAGTCATTATTAAGGTTAATAAAATAATAATTGACCCTAATTATATAAACTTTATATAATATATAATGAAAAAAGAACAAAACTGTATATTATTATTTAAGATAAATATAAACATAAATATATGCTTAAATTTCATAGGAATATATATTATGACTACATAAAAGTATATTTAATGAAAAAATATTTTATATGACAAATATAAAATTGAAATATTAATTTAAATTTGTACAATTTTTTCAGGTTACTAAAACAGCATGATTTAAAAGGACTTGGAGGGATCTTTCTAGAAGATGTCCAAGAGTCACTACCTCATTGTGAGAGAGCATTGAAGAGCTTAGCTCAAGAAATATTGTATATAACACGACCTACAGATAAGAAAAAAATATTGTTTTATAATGATAAAACAGCTACATTAGATGTAATTATTCTTTATTATTATTTTTTTTGTAAAAAACTTTTTGTTAATTGTAATATTTTTAGGTTGATGAAGAATTCGTTAAATTATGGCGCGCCACAGCTGTAGATGCGATGGATGACGCTAAGATTGAAGAATATTTAGAAAAACAAGGAATTAAATCTATGCAAGACCATGGTCCTAGAAAACCAGTGGTTCCTAAGAGAAAGAAAGTGTCACAAAAGAGAAGGCAGTTCAAGAAACCAAGGGACAATGAACATTTAGCAGATGTTCTTGAAACATATGAAGACAATACTTTGACTCAGAAGGGTGTTAGCATTAAGTAAATAAAAAATATATTTGATTAATTATTGTTTTAATTATATTTTAAGTATTTTGTTGTTCTTTTAAGACTTTATAATACAACCACACACACATTGCATCATTTATAGTTTTTGAGTAGTCAAAACAAGAAATCTGCATTAAGACTTGTTATACATGATTATATGTGATTATCCGGCTGTACTCGTCTTCATTTTATCGGAATTTAGCAAACTAGTTAAGAACGGTCCAGGACTTTTATTCATGATCTGTAAGCATGGCGGAAGAGCGGTATGAACTGGAAACTAGTCAAAAACCGATAAAAGAAAGTAAGTACTACTGGATAATTTAAAATAATAAAAAATAATCTATGATCCCAAATATTTCCCTATAAAAAAATCTGTTATTCGAACTATTCCCCAAAACTATACAAATACTTTTGACTACCATTATGTTACCACTAGGTGCGTGGCCTTAGAAAAGTAGTTTTCTAGTCACGGAATGAGGTTTTGTGCAGACTATCGTTTTTATCATAGTGGTAAGGGGGCATCGCAACCGTCATCGTGGGTTCTAGACTCCATGTTGGCAGTTGCATACCAATAAACATAATGCATCAGGGGTACATGGAGAACGTGCGTCACGTGGCGCAGGATGAGCTCTTCGTATGGTTGTCGTCTAGGTGGTTACTGAGTAAGATTTCGGAAATCCTAGTGCTAAGAAGTCGCAGTTGACGAAGCAATATTAATATTTGTGACAGACATCGCATTTTGAGGAAATGACAAAAGGAGGTGGAGGACGCCACCGTTCAAATGCGCCATAGTCTTCATGATCAAACTGCTTGTATATTTAAGAATCTTAAATAAGCAGAAAAATCACATATGATTGATTCCAGCTGTTTGCTCGTTAGTCGTTACGGAATCTATTTAGACTCTATGCAAAATAGCACTCCCTTTTGACAATTGAAATGACGTTTGACGAGTATACATTTTGTCAACACGAAGTCTCAAAACAAGTGTAGAATAGTTCGTATTTTTATATATACAGTATAAAATACGTTTTATTGAAGAATTAATTATAACAAAGTATGACTGATACTCAATCGCAATTTTCTCTTTCTTGGGATGACCATGTCGCGAATGTTTGTAACGGATTGAGTTTGTTACAACAAGTACGTTATAATCTATTATTTATAAATATATTCAATAAACGACATAAACTAATGTATTTAAAATATATACATTTTTAAAAGCTTACTGATTTGACAATTCTCGCAGAATATTACAACTTTGTAGTTCCTTAGATCTTTTATAGCAAACACTTATAATTTCAGAATGGTGAATTTGTAGATATGACACTAGCTGCGGATGGTCACCTCGTAAAGGTGCACCAAGTGATAATGGCTCTCAGTAGCCCATTCCTTAAAGATCTGATATCTTCAGCACAATGTAAACATCCTGTTATATTTTTAAATGTAAGTAATATTAGAATAAAAAATTATGAGTACTGGCATGAATCATTTTAATTAAGGTATGATTATATCATTATACATGTCTGACTAATTATTCTATAATGTTTCAGAAAATATCCTATACAACCCTATCAGCATTACTGGAGTATATCTACACTGGTGAAGTATTAGTAGCCATAGAAGACCTAAATGAGTTAATAGATGCTGCTAAAGAACTGCATATAAAGGGCTTACAAGAAATGGTGAATATATTATAGAGATAATTTATGTACCTATAAAAATGTTTAAAAAATTAACATTGATATAGAACCTTTGCACTGTGATTTGTAAAAATTATAAGAACGTAATTAATTTTTAGAATTTGGCAGAGGCATTAAACCTTAATGAACAGAAATCTCATCAAGTATATTGTTCACAAACAGAAAGGCTGGATGTTGATGAAGATATGTATGTAGATGTACAAAACCAAGAACTCAACAAACCTGTAAAAGATAATGAAAGGTGAGAAAAAGACATTCTTATTATGTAAAATACATTTGTTATACATTATAAAACTTTTTTCTTTGTTCCAATGTGTTTTGCAAATACAATATTAATATCAAACAGGTATATTTCAGAAGTGAATTAATTGTAGGTGATAAACTCAGTGTTGACAGTATTGATCAATTATATACAGTATCATATGAACGACAACAGAATACAGAACTGATTGAAACTATCAAGAATAGTAGTAGGAGCAATGTTAGTACAGAATCATGTAAGTATGTTCTACCACTTTTATAATGGTTATTGTGAATGTGTTTGTTAATCTGCTAATCTGTTTAAAACTGAGAAGTTTTAAGATTTTAAACACTAATCAAATTTAATTATTTATTTAACTAATACTTCATTGCACTAATAAAATAAAAGTACAAAGGGTGGGCTTTGAGCTAATGCATTTTCTACCCGACAACCGCAACATGCAAGAAAAGTTGTAGATATGCAAAGCAATATCCATAGAACTTGTACTCATTATTATTAATCAGTTCAGTAGATTTTGCAAAATAAAAGAATATTTCCAAAATATTTTAGCAAAGTTTAACTTTAACATACATTTAGAATAATCTATTGTAACTTGCTAAAACTTCAAAATAAATTACCTGAAAATTATATGCAACTCTTAACTTTATATCATATTTTCAGGTCTTAAGACCCTTCAATACACAATATCAAACCAGGGCTCTCTGCAAATGGTACTAAACAGGTTCATCTATTACTTGAAACACAGCAACAGAGACAAGTCTCGTCAATGGCGGTGTGTGGACTATCTCAATCAATGCAAGTGTCCTGCATATGTTGTTACCAAAGAAGATGTTGTTGTACAGAGGTTAATATCTTTTATTTTATCTTAGAAGGAAGAAGGGAGAAAAGAATACTTCAAGGAGTTTGACCAACAATAACTAGACTCAACCAACTCTAGTGTCCATTCTTTCCTTACATTGATTTGTGTTCAATAATTTTAAGTTATTCTCCATTCTTATTAAATTGTTAAGCAGAGCGAGTAAAACTCTCTATGAGAGACTTTTCTGAATCCTTTGAGCAAGCATCAATCAAAAACGGTATATCCGAATATTTCAAAATTTTACACACCGATGGACATCGGTCTGGTGGTAGTTTAAAAAAAATCAAATATTCGATGTCGTGAGGAATAATCACGAAAAAAATAAAATCCCATAGACTACACTTCAGGAAAATTTTTCGCGCGAAAATTTAGCTTGAAAAAAAAATAGACAAAATGCGTCGACGTTTTGTTTATGCAACTTCCGTGTTGTTAGCACCTTGCTTCGCTCAATATACTAATACCAGTATTCATAAAAATATTGTTATTATAGATTATTGATTTATTATATTTTTGTTTTTATAGTGAACTCTATACTTTATCTAAATTGATGTTTATTTGTATCTTTATAGGATATCATGTCACAACCACCCATTCCATGATCGTAAAATACTAAAAAAGGTGAAAACAGGTTCCGTGTTCTCAGCATTCAATGAGGCAGAGATTGAAGGAAACAACAGAAAAGCTAATGATAAATCAAATAGTGAATAAATATAACTTTATAATATTGTCTTTTATTTGTATGACAAGAAAATAAAAAAAGAAATAGACAAAAGATAAAATTTATTGTTCCCACATTAACATTGAATAAAAATATGCAATAACATACAAAAATATGTATTTACGATTTTATATATTACAAGACTATATAGTATTTTTACTAGAGGCACATAAATTGAAAACCTTTAGATTCTTTTGTATTTTTTTAGTTACAACTATAAAAAAGGAATGTAGTGGAATGTAAAAATATGTATAATAAAATAAAAACCATCCCCAAGTATTCTTCATAATTATAGATTTTAATTCTATATTTATTACCTTCCACCGGCTCTTTCGCTCGATAGGATATATTCTGATTTTGTATTATTTTATTTTATATTATTCTGAAAATCCGTACAGAAATCTGTCATACAGATAGACATGGCCGAGGAACTTAACAACTTACATAGATAATGAATAGACGTCTGTCAAGATGTAGAAATAAAAGTTAGAATGAATGCACTATTAAGTAAAAATTATAAAAATTACTCATTTGACATGATTTCGTTTTTGACAAAATTGGGTAAAGCAAATGCTGCTCTATGAATATCTACATTGTAATATCTAAGACCCATATTATTTAGCTGCTGATGAGAAAACTGTACTGCTGGTTCGTCCAACTTGACGGTCTCATCCAAAGATCCAAGCACAAAACCGATTGAACCCGACGGATAAGTCGGCACCGAAGTTGTAGCATATGCAGCGACAGAAAATTGATTCTTGCAGAATTGGAGAGTATTTTTCACTAACTGCATATTGTCCCAAAATGTACCAGCTTGTGAACATACAATACCATTAGGTTTTAGCGCGCTTTTCATCAATGTGAAATAGTTTTCTTGGAACAAACTAACAGCTGGTCCGATGGGATCGCTGCTGTCAGTTATAATGACGTCAAACTCGTGGCTATGATTTTTCATAAATTCGAAGCCATCCCCCACGTGAAGCGTCAGCTTTTTACTTTCAAAACCCACCGCCATAAAGGGCAGGTATTTCTTGGATACTTCTATTACCTTTGCGTCTATTTCCACCTGAAAAAATGAATTTGTCACTGGTTTACAAATTTAATAATTAAGTATCTTTTTAATTAAAACGAAAATAGAATTCATTTAATAAACTGCAAAAACATATAGTTCAATTTATTTTTAAAAATAAAAATAGAATGAAATATGCATCATCGACAGTATTCGAAGCTGAGATCTCTGGTAGACAAATTGTCTTAGTGCTAACTCAGCTACTGTTACCCAACTTAATAAAAATATCATTTTATTAGGAGGGAGACGATATATTATTGTAGGTTTCTTTTAATTCAATCATTTTTTCTAACTTTCTCTCATAATACTTATAGAATAACATGGAAAAGATGCCGCGCGTAATATTAATATTCCATGCACTCTATGCTTAATTCTATTGAGGTTCGTAAAATTATTATTCCATTCTTATTTTTAAGTATTATTCCCTTTGAGTGCTGAATACTCTCGGCCTATGCAGCTCGTACGGACGACGCGTATTTGGGTCCATAGTCTACTTCGATGTCTTTCGCTGGACGCATATGTGTGCCCATAACAATCAGTGTTAACATTTTTTAAAAAACTTTTAATATAAATTGTTTTAAATGATGACATTTAACTGCCCAGTAGCAACGACAATAATTTTTAAATGTTTAAAACCTTACAATGTTTAAACATAAAATGGCTGATAAATTGGTTGACCCATTAGATAATATTTTTATCTCGGTTGTTGGTATCTTTATTAGATACAAAGTTGTAAGATACGGTACGCTATACTGTTAGAGTGTGACGAAAAAAAAGTAAATGTAGCAGAAACAATGATTTGCAGGGATAAAAAATAACAGAGATCTATCTATATAACTTTTTCCTAATTTAGGATTTTTTTTGTGATTAATTAGTTTTAGACAGATTTATATCTTTTTATTTTATTTTAATTGTGTGTAAACATGTATTAGTATGTTAAGATAAAATATAAAAATATATAAAGTAATAACTATGTATATATTTAAAAGTTATCGTTACTAACAGGATTCAAACCCGCGACCTCAAAAAATGTGACCCATGCTTTACCAATTGAGCTATATGGTATTTATTTTATATTTTTAATTTATATTAAGATGAAATGTTTTGTTTTTTATAGACTTAAATAAGCTTTGGGGCTTGTTTCATAATGCAACTTTTTTAAATTGTATCTTTAAATTTATTAATTATTTACTTTTTGGTTTGCTTCGTTCTTAAATAGTATTGCAAATAGTGGTTGTTAATATGATAATTAAATTTTGTAGATAACTATTGTATTTTAAGATTATTTTTATATTATAAGGAGTGTGTAACATCCATATACTTACATAAAGTTTCAGGATATGAAGTATAAGTTATATGTTGTATTATTTTTCTTTTAAAAAAAAAAGATACAAAATTAATGTAATATATCTTGTGTTTTTTATATTTCTTTTATTAAATAAAATATGGAACTATTAGGATATTAATTCAATATTGCACTTATTGTGATATTGTTTGAAAAAGAATAGCAAAAATACCTTAGTTCAATATTAAGATATGACACATACATACAACTAGCAGCTTAGTAACTATAACAAAACATTAATACAATTATTATTAATGTTAAATAATACTATTTATCTTACCTGTATCCGTTTGTCTGCACAAACACAATGAACTCATTAATATTATAATAGGTATTGCTGTGTTAATTTAATATAATACATTAATTAAAATCATTATCATCCTGTTATCTAATTGAACAAATTCTCTTAACTTACTTTTTTATAACTTATAGTTGTTAGATAAGGTTTTGTAATTGGACCGTGAACTCTGATAATATCTCATTTATATGTATTTAGTAAAATAATTATATGAATATGTAATAATAGATAACACTAAAGTTTCGCATAATTACAGAAGACAGTATTAATATTATTTTTATGTTTTTGTGTTTTTGTCAAATTCTGTATGTACCTTAGGATAATTAAATTCTATTAAACAATGTCACAAGTGGGTTTGGTATACAACTGTTCAAAACTTACCTGTACAATCTCTTTAACACCTGGATGTTTGGCCACATCTCTGGCAACCCCCCCATCTCCACCACCCACTATTAAAACCTTCTCAGGATTCTTGTGGCAGCAAAGAGGCAGAAAGGCTATCATTTCCTATAAAAGAAAGTTAGGAAATACAATATATACTAATGAGAATTTTAATTTTAGGAATAAAAGCTTAGCAACAAATTAACATCAAATTGTAAAATATTGTATCACTAACTGGGGAATTAATAATGTATACTCATTATAACTCAAAAATTATTTTTTCCATTATATTTTTAATTGAGTACTGTCTCCAAAATTCCATATATGTGCTTGTAATATATTTCTAGGAAAAACATCAACAGAAACAAATTAAATGTTTATTCAATCAAATATTATTAACTAAGTGTTATTATCTTTCTCGAAAGTTAACACTGTTATTCCACCATAATCCAAACTTATAAGGACTCCTTATGGGTTGAGAACTTGTTGGGCTTACTCAGATAATACTTATGTGCTGATAATTTCATATAATAGATGAGTTAAAAACAATAATAACCTGATAAGAATATTCATCCTTTTGGGTACATTGTATGATACCATCCAGCACCAGCACTCTGCCGAGACTTGGTGTGTCAAACACTTCAATCTCCTGGTATGGGGTTCGCTCCTTATGGAGCACCTCATTGACTTCAAATGAGAAAGTACTCCCAGGCCACATCTCACATGACTCAGTAAACCAATTCTTCTTCATAGCATCCATTTTACTGAAATATATAATTATTTAAAATTTTTAAATAACCTATTCAGTTATTCTTATTATTTTCCTTTTATTTATAAATATTTAATAAAATATGTGAGTTGTATGAAATCTTTTTTGTTAATTCATATTTACCTTTAATTTGCGTTTTGAATAATTAAATATTTTATTATATCGGTATTTAAAAAGTACAGTAGTGAATTTGTATTCTTAGTCCAAATTATTTTCTCTCAAAATCACTCACGAAACTAAACTCAAAAACAAAAAGCATAAGAATACTATATTCCTTCAATAATTAACTTTTAAAATGTAGAGTCGTTATCAAAATATATTTTGATGTAACTATGATCTTAAGCTGAAAACACATTGAATAGCACAGCAGTAACTAGTCAGAGTCAACGAAATATGAATTACACTGACAATTATGACAGCATTTAACAGTTCAATAGACAACCAAAGTGTATAGTTATTTTACAGATAACAATTCAAAGAAATATGTTTTATAAGGAAATATCAAAGAATAACAGTTTATCTACATAACTGTAAGAAAGAGATGTAATTATTTACCTATTTTAATATTACATGTTTCTGATATGCCATATTCTTTAAGATTAAGTTAGAAAGCTAAATTTGTGAACGGTTGTGCTAGTATTGATCCATTCCCTCTCCCTTAACACTTTTATTGGGTTGTGGATTATTGATTCTCTCAGCTTCCTCAGTTCTGTTAAGTAGTGCATTGGCTAAGTCTAGTTTTAATTTTTATTTTGCATGACCTTTCTTTCATATGATAATTTACAAGCTTTTCGGTTCGCAATATGAATTCTTTTGGTATTTCGCCTGAGGAGTTCGTGTACGCAGCTAGAGACTTCATAGGTTTATCAGATAAGTACCTAGATAGCTGGACTATCCACCAGAATGACAACGAGATATTACAAACCTACTTAAGAAAAGAAGAATTCGTCAGTCACCGAGATGAAAACGACAAAGTATTTCTCTATAGGGCGGAGTACGTAATCTTCTTTAATCTCAGCTATGGCGTCCCTTCATTCAGTTTCAACGTGTGGGACTGCTCGGGGAAGCTGTTAACTCTGGAGGAAGTCCGACAAATCTCTCTGATGAAGTAAGTATAAAAGCAACACAATTATTAATTTTAAGTACACTTGATAGATTACATGCAACATTCCTGATTTTTAACTTAGTATAACACACTAACACACACATACACAACCAAAATTGATGTCGTCACTAACTAACACATACTTATTTACATTTCAACAGGACGAGGAAAGAAGACTTCTACTCGGTGGTGACCCAGCAGGAACACCCAGTGCTGTACCGCCCTTACTTTATCATCCACCCATGCCGAACAGCTACCATTCTTCAGGAATTTAAAAATAAGTCTAGGAACATTATCCTTACCTTTCTGGGTCTTATCATTCCTCTTATTCAACTCAACTTGCCGCTAGAATATGGTTTATGACAAAGAGCCTAAATGCCTACACTCTGTTCTTTTTAATCTGCAATTTATGCAAACAAAATGACCTATAAATATTATTTTAATAATTTCAATAATTAATTATTTTGTTACATATTTTTTTTACTATTTATCTCTTGTTCTTAACTTTGTAAGCATAAATTGTAGACAACAGGGAGAGGCATTATATATTTTATTTTGTTAATACTTCTCAAAATTACACCCTATTTTAAAGTATGTTATTTTTTAATAACTTGTAAGTTATAATATATGTTTTGGAATCATTTATAACAAAAACATCTTGATTATCTTTTTAAATTTACTTAAATATATTTATATATTTTAAATCTCTTAGAAATAAGTAAATTAAGTTGCATTATTCAATATCATCAATGTTGTCTGACAATTCTATGATCTCTATTTTAAGTTAGCAGATATTTTACAATTAATGTAATTATGTAGTTAATGTGCATTTGATTAGACGTTAATCGTAGTTGTTACTAACATAAGGTATGTATGTTGTATAAGCACAATAGACAGGTGTCTGAGGTTAAGTATTCCGAAGTTAAGTATTTGAGGTTTTAAAAATGTTTTATGTGATCTCAATACGGGAGGGAGCATACAATCATCCAAATAATTGTAAAGATTGGCAACATCAAGAGTATTGCGTCTTTAGGACTATCACATGAAGCATTTTATTTATCTCGATACTTCTATTGTGCATATACTAAAATATACAGAGTAAACATAATATTAAATGTCTGTCATTTTATGTCATATATTATCCAATAAAAATGTTGTTTTATTTCTCTCCTGGATGTGCTACCTTGAAAAATATTTATTTAAATTATTATTAAATTATTTAGGTATTGAAAGTTTTTGTTCAAACATTGTTTAATTATCAAAGCATCTAGTGACTCCAGATCTATCACTTGGTGGGTTATATATTGAGCTGAGTGAAGCGAAGCTCTTTAATGGTCAATTCAAGCTAAACTAACCAAACAATTTAAATTAAATTTCACATGCTTACCTATAGATAGATTTTGAAAAAAAATCTAATTGTAGATTTTAGTAATTTGCTATTAACTTTATTTTTAATTGAAACCAACAGAAAAAGACCTACGATAAATACTTGTATTTTATGAGCAATTACAGTACAACAAGAGCTCTTACGTCCAATCCTATAGAAACATTGATGTTATAAATATTAAAAGCGTTCCTGAAGGTAGAACGGTCTTTTTTTTTTTTATCACCAAGTGTCAAGTGTTACCAGATGCATATTCTGGTGAAAAGAAATGGGGAACCACCTAATTTATTGTGGTATATTGAAACGTGACCAAATTTCTGCAAGCCAAAAGAGAAACCTTGTGTCAACAAGTTTTAGGACATAAACGATGATATTTCTCTACGGAGACTATCAAAGAGCATTAATAACTTTATGTCATGGATTTTTTTAGGTCGTAAAATATAGCGAAGTATTATCAAGAGTTAGTCATATTAGTAAATATCTTCAAATCTAATGATTTTAGAAAGTATCATCTACGGTATAACACTATCAAATAATTTTTTAAAAGCATTTAAATCTCTTATTTTAATATCAACAAGATTTAAGTAGTGAAAATTTAAGCACATTTTTTATATACTTAAAAGAAATTATTTTTGCTTTATTTGTGTTTCATTCATGGTTATTGTAAAAGGTTATATTTAGAATATTTTACGTTACATCTATTGCATATTACATTTTGTTTGACTAGTGGTTTAACTGGTTGTACCTAGTTCATTTTCAAGTTGCTCGACCTCTTACTCCACTGATAGATTTTTGTTGGTAGCAAATTTTTTTTGCTAGATGTTTGAGTATTTGGTCGACTAATAAAACAATAAGATTTATATATTTTTTTAGGTACATTTATATATTATCTTAATTTTATTATGTAGAACAAAAACTGTAAACTTGAACAGTATTCCCTATCCTATTCAGATCATGTCGCAATTTTAAATATACATTTATACACAAACATATACATGTGGGATAAATATGTCGACATCCTATAAACGTATATGCGACAAACATGATTAGGAGCAACAAGGAGGACAAAGATGATCATATTAATGATGAGAGTACCAATTCCCTGGGTGCAGATGAAGGCAATGTATAATAAATAAAAATTTCAAGTACATATTTGTAAGGTTTGCGTATGTTTATGAGGTAAAATATACTCCTTTTTTTTGTTTTATACAGAATGCTTAAAATTTTACTTTTAAAATACACATACGAATTTCCCGACAATTCTTTTAAAATTATGCCTGAAATTTAGTTTTCAGCATATATTGACATAGAATTGAGTTTATTGTTTCTATAACACGATATCACTTTTTAAATGTAAGAACTTGTAGATCATGATATCGCTTTCAATAAATATTATTGATTATAAAATATTATCTCCTCAACCTCTGTTCCTATATGAAGCTTACTTATAACTTAGAAATGCAATTTGTTTATAAAATTATTTTTGGATTATGTTTAAAATTAGTTTGAAAAAATCTGCCTCTCGTTTTATATATTTTCCGTCATCATCGTCATCATTTCAGTCGGGAGTCGTCCAATGCTAGACAAAGGCCCCCATTTCGTCGGGGACTTGCTGTAGGGTCTAGGCTACGCTGCGTCTCCCTGTTTGTGGTCTCCACTTCAGAATTTTTCCTTACTAAAATTTTAAATTTTTTATAAAGTAAATCAAGCGATTTCGCTGTCATAATTATAGTGAGCGCAATCATAATTATTAATTTGTAGTTTTAAATTTGTGTTAGATCTAATCAACTGTTGTAAGATACAAACTAAAATAACAATATTTTAAGTCTCTAATAGTACACACAGTTACTTTAAATCTTGAAAATTATATTTGTCCATTATCGTATGTTATTTGTTAACGATTTGTGATAAACATTATATCTCATACTTTATTTTTTAAATTGGTCCTCTGTAGAATGGTTGTTATTTGAAACTCAATGAAAAGCAAATTGTGAACGATAAACAAACAAACTCATTGCCTCGATTCCTATTAATAGCCACGAACAAGGTTTTTCGCAACCAGAATCTACAATTTTACTAAAAAGGTACACAAACTGCAACATAATTTTAGTTTATGTCTAACTACCGTGATCTAAATATAATCAATGCTTTGGTCAACTCCATCTACTGACGAATTATTGGACTAAAAACTGTAAACGTCCTAAATAATTTCAAAAAAAATAAGCTTACTTTGGTCAACCCAATTTAATCATGAAAAATGAAATTGATTCATTTAACTTTACTCAGATAAATGTATAAATTTATTTTTAACGTCATCTACCGTCTAGAAGAGTTGTCGCTATTGTTTTTGAATAAGTATTTTTATTTTGTATTCTATTTTAATTACCATAAAGGAATATGAATAATATGTAATATAATATAACTGAAATATATGGCATATAAAATATTCCTTCAAAATATTTTTTGATATTACACAAATGAAAAATCTTACAACTATTATTTTAATAATTTTATTGATTTATATTCCTCTTATTCTGTAGTAGGCTATTTTTCTGAATCTTCACTTCTACTGTGTGTACACACACACACTTGCTTTTATTTTAACTTGTCTTTCTATTTTCTTCTAAAATTAAAAAGCAACCGTATCATTGCGAATATGATATAAATAAATAAATACAAATAAATAACATAGGTAAGACATATTAAACATTAAAATGTTATTCATATTTCTGGTACTTTCATATATTCCATTCTTCCATGTGTGTGTGTGTGTGTGTGATATACTAAAAGTTTATGCGTTAAAACTGGTTTTTGCAAGTAAAATAAATTTAAAAAATAGGTTTTATTAAAAAAAAATATTGTTTATCATTAAACTATAACTAGTTATATAACTATAGCTTAGACTATGAATTTTTTTTAATTAGTTTTCATTTTATTAAAAATTCCTTTTTTTTAAATAAACATATAACTATTTTTAAGCATAAGGTCTAGGTGATAGTAAAATCAGGTGAGTCGTGGCATTAATTGATACCATATTGGAAAATGTCATGATAAGATAAAGAACAACGCTTCAGTCGCCAAGCTGTCCTGTCGATTGCTGTGTGTTTTATTTGTGTATCATGATTATTGTACAATGAAGGATTGTGGAGTTGTTGTGGTCAACTTTTGTTTATGTTTGCTGGATCTTTTGCCTTCATGGTTTCTAAAATTATGGGGGCGGGTAAGTCAAATATGTATGTAATTTTTTTATAAATTTCGAAAAATATTATTAATTTATCGAATTTAAGCAAAGAAAGACAAAAGTTATTGTTGTTTTTATTTATAACAATCTGTACTGGCAATTCTGATATTTTTCATTTTCCTTTATTTTAAAAGGTCTAAAACAAGAGCCGTAAAATATATCCTTTTGTTATTTAAAAAAAATGTGGCCTAATATTCGTTTCATTTTAATAAATTGCCGTCATTATATTGTCATTGAATTACTTTTCTAATCTTAAGTATTATTAGTTAATCATTATCACCAAATTAAAACACAATTATCAATTTTATAAATTATATTATTATGGCAGTTGTTTTCTGATTTTATAATTACTAGTTTCTAAATTGATTATAGGTTTTAATTTACCATAGATTCACCCAACCCCTTGGTTGTTTTGAAAGGTTATGCCATAATCAAATAGTCAATAATAGTTTTGACTGATGTCAAATTGGATATGTATTTGGCGTCCAAAAAACATTCGTAATACCTTTACATCTTATCGTTTACAAACCTGGATTAAGTAATAAAATTCTCTAGTATTATCTGTTCTGTGCTTTTAAACCTAATTTTACGGATTTATATTAAAATTTATATATATATATATATATAATAAATTTCATGTCGAATGATGCTTAATACTTTAAAATATTTTTTTTTTTAAATATTAAGAAGCTAAGAATTTATTTATAAATAAAAATATAATTTAATACAACAAACTTTTGCTGCTGCTGCTTTTCTATTATGATTTTTGACATTAATTTATTTTTATTAATTATTTATAATTGTTCGGCTGTACTCAAAAAAATTATCGCAATTTGTCGAACTAGTTTCCAATCCGTCCGGGACCCTTATTCGTGAGTTTGTAACATGGCGGAATCGCGGCATGAACGAAAAGTTTGGCAAATTCTAATAAAATTAAAGTTAGTAATACTGGATAGTTATTTAAAATAGACATTATGCATGCAATTATTAAAAACATAAGAAAATATGCATTCCTAAATAAAGAAATTATAATATTATCTTATCTATGGAAAGATTTAAAGACTGCCATAGCTTCGAACTCACAAACAGAAAATACTACATTAAATTATAATATTACAAACAAAAGCAAAACTAGTATACCTTAAAATATAAAACTACACATAAATATGGTTATTTTAATAACTAGTTCCTGCTCGCGGCTTCGTCCGTATGGACTGTTGGTGAAAAATACTAAATGAAATGTGCACCGCCCAAAGCAGGCGCTTGGTGACGTTCCATTCGGTGTAATCCTATTGTGATAACTAATCGTCCAAATTACTTACAAGATAAAGTTTATCTATAATACAAAAGTGATGAATGTGTAAATTTTTCATAAAATTTTTGAAAATACTTAAAACTCTAAACTCATCTAAATTTGACTCACAATTTTATTTGATACTTTTTTGAAATCCAAATCGGAGTATCAAATTTAATTGTATTTATTTTAGTTATATATAATATATAATATCTAACATAAATTCCTCATAAATGATAGATATGTTTGTGTAGATTTTTATTTTGAAATATTTAAGGAAAACAATCCTAAGGTCCATTATCTTTTTGTAACTTCAACGGTTTAGGCAGCACACGCTAAAATAGTTCGCAGAGAGCAGAATCTTTTCCTATTTACTCGATACTTAGTTTTATTATGGCCAAATTACACAAATATGACTCAACAAGTTTCTCATTCATAATATGAGTAGGATAGGAGGAAGTAGGATTATTCACACTTTTCTATGATATTAGTAATACGACAAATAACTATTAGAAGTCATGCTTATTTGAAATGAAAATATTTTCATATCATCATCATCATCACTTCAGCGCAAGGATGTCCACTGTTGAACATAAGCCTCTCGTTCAACCTCCAGAGAGACTGATCCATGGCGGTCTGCATCCAGCGGCTTCCTACCACTTTTCTAATGTCATCCTTCCACCTTGTGGGCGATCGTCCAATACTGCTTATACGTAGCCTCCACTCGGGAACTTTTCTGCCCCAACAGCCATCGGTTACTTGAGCTATGTGCCCTACCCACTGCCACTTTAGCTTGCTAACTCAATGATCTATATCGGTCACTTTAGTTCGTCTGCGAATCTCTTCGTTTCATAAACGAACTCGCTGAAAGCATCGCTTTCTCCATAGCTGGCTGAGTGACGGAGAGCCTCCTTATAAGACCCAAATTTAGAGGTCACGTCTCGGTTCTGTACGTCATCACTGGCAACACACACTGCTTAAAGCCCTGTATCTTCATGCACTGAGGTATTTTGGATGAAAAGATGTCTCTTAATTTCCCAAATATATAATTTATCAAAAATAAGATAGTGAAAATAAAATGGTTTTCGGGTTACATCATTAATTTCATACAATGATATATGTTAAGGAAGTAAGTCAAAATTTTTATTTACACTCAAGATAAAAATAATCGAAATTGTTAGAGATATCCTTATTGTTATATATTTTTAACCATTTATATATATATATATATATATATATATATATATATATATATATATATATATATGACTAAAATTATTTCTTATAAACAAGTATTTTGTTGTTTATTAAATTATTTAGTTTAAAATCATCTATCATTAAACCAATAGAATTTTAATTTAAAATTATAATATGTGTTAGATGCTATATATTTTTGATCATATATACAAGAGGCACAGAGTTTGATTTTTAGTCTTCTCTTAAACCATCTAAAATACTAATTTGTTATTTACTTCTATAAGATTAATCGACTTATGTGTATTTTTATTCAATTTTCTAGACACTATTTGACACTTTAAGCTAATGAGTTAAGAGGATATATGACAATTAGTGCATTAGCAGACTTTTCACAATACGGATTTTATCATCTTTGTGGAATAAATTACATACAAAGAAGAGTATAAGTTAACAAAAGTTGTTATTGTTTTAAGGTTTTTTTTTTTAATGGGGATAAATATAAATTCACTGATAGTGCTACTACAACCTTCCTTGTACTATTTGGAACAAGAACGATATAGGTATATTTCATTAATAACATATTTAACTCTTACGAGCTTACTTACATCTTCTATTACTCTTACTTATTAACTACTTACCAGAAGTAATAATTTCCAAAAAATGAAACATTAGATGTTTTTTATAGTAATGAGACTTTTATAATAAAGTTAATTAAAATTGTCATTCAAGAAAGCATTTTTTTTTTCTTAAAAGAAAAATATTCGTATACATTATGTATTAGGAATACACGGTGACCTATTGAGGTGGCTAATTTCCTATTTACGTGACCGGTCCCAAGCTGTTGCAGTTAAAGGGTTTACTACGTCTTTTACGCCTGTCACATCTGGGGTTCCTCAGGGCTCTCACCTCGGTCCACTATTATTTAATATTTTTATCAATGATTTGGGTAAATATATACATAATTCAAAATTTCTTCTATATGCCGATGATACAAAGATATTTAAAATAGTAAAATCAAAAACGGACTGCATCGAACTCCAAGATGATTTAGATCGATTAAATCTTTACTACAAGAATAATCGATTAGCATTAAATATAAATAAATGTTCAACCATCACATTTTCACGGAAAAAAAAGGAAATTCATCATAAATATTATCTACTTGGTGTTAATTTGCAAAGGGTGTTGGAAGTGAGAGATCTGGGAATCCAGTTGGACAGTAAGCTATTATTTAAATCTCATCTGACTAAACTACGAGGTAAAGCTTATAAGATGTTGGGTTTTATTTTACGTCAATCAAAGGACTTCAAGAATCCTAAAACGCTTACTTTGCTTTTTGATTCTCTTGTTAGATCCCATTTGGAATATGCTTCGACTGCCTGGAATCCATACTATGATGTTTATATTAATATGTTAGAAAGTATACAACGAAAGTTTTATAAATTTCTGAAGAAAAGATTTGAAACTGAAAATACTTCCACTAGTTTGATTTCTTTAGAACAGAGGCGTGAATACAAGGACCAAATCTTTTTATACAAAATCATTAATGGTTTGGTTGAGTCACCTTATTTGTTAAGCAAAATTTTACTACGTTGTCCAAGAATCAATAAACGAATTAATAAAATTTTAGAAGTGCCAATAGTTGGAACCAAATATGCGAAGAATAGATTCTTAATTCGAGCTTGTAATATATACAATTGTAAATATAACAACATTGATCACTTTAGATATAATTTAAATCAATTTAAATCTCTAATAAGAGCTAAAAAACAATTAAATTAATATTTAAAATTATAATAATATGTACTTTTCTATCTTAGATTTTGTGGTAATACTACTCTCATATTACTGAGTGTAGTATTACCATGAAATCTTACGATTAATGATATTAAGAAATATTTACTGTTTATGATCCGACTACTACCCGCTTATGATGTATGTATTAAATATATTGTGAAAACTTAATTGGCTTATGTATGAATTGTTTGTTATGTTTTAAGTTTATTATTGTAATTGCTGTTTGTTTTCCTTAATAAAAAAAAAAAAAAAAAAAAAAAAAAAAAAAAAAATAACTATCTGCACATTCGAAACCATTTGGAGTCCGTGTTCAATATTCGCAAATATAATTATCCGGCTGTACTTATATTAATACTATCGCAATAATATTATTTTCGAACCCATTCAAGGTTCTTTTTATTCATGAGCTAGGAGCTCGACGGAATCGTGGCGTAAACATGGATCACGTAGTTACAGTAATAAATAAATACAATATTAGTATAACAAGAAAAAAAACTTTATTCCAAGGATTTCATACATAAGTTAAACCGTTCGATTTTTACAATTACTTGTAACTAGTAACTAGTAACTAGTCATAGAAACAGTAATTACAAACCATGGTGTTAATGACAGTCTGGACACAGACTAGATGCTTTATTATATTATATATTTATTATATTAAACTTTATCAGTTAGCATATTGTAAGTTTTATTACAAAATAATTTTGAGAAATGTTATCATTTCTAGTAGATTTAATGTTTCTAAAATGTTTAATGTTTAGTAAATTTATTCAGATTTTAAGCGATAAAGTGATTAATGTAAAGTTAAATTCCTTAATAAATACCTTCGAGACTTTTAAAAATGCGTGCGTGCGTGCATCCGTATGTGCATGCAGGCTTGTGTGTGTGCGTGTGTGTATGTTTGAAATATATATATATAAAATATTAAAATCTGGAAGCCTTTGAAATACCCTGTAGATAGAAAACTAACTTAACAATATAAATTTTATCGTTCACCATTTTGTTACCTTAACAATTAAATTTTATCAATTGAATAAAACAAGTATTGACAGTTAGATTAACTTATCTTTTCTTTTAAACACTTTAGTTAAGCTCTTGTATTATGAGTCAGCATATAGTTTAATTTGTAGGTATTTGTAAATGTTTGTAGGTATTTGTTTATAGTTATAGCATTTGGAAAATAAAAAAAATATCTTAAAAAATGTTTCTATATATCAATTGATGAGGAATTGTATACTGAATCTAAAAAACCAACACTCATGACGAGCCAAAATTTTCCCTAGAAGTTATGAGGAAAAAACTACAAATAATCTTAAATTTCTTAAGCAATAACATTTGCAATATAACAATATACCCCAATAATATAGGTAATGTATTGTTAAAGATTTTTTTTATATATCTAATAGGTTTTATTGACTGCGGCGCATTATCTTCATTAAAAGTCATGGAAAGTGATCAGTTGCGAATGTCAGATGCTAACTATCTCACGATTACTGACGTTGGGTTTAAACGACGCCAGTGACTGATACAATGAGGAGCTTTGCCTAATTGGGAGACACAGATGAGGGTAACATTTTAAACTTATTAAAACTTGACGGTTAACATTTAATAAGTGGGTGATTATTTAAATTTCCTCAGTCAATAATCGGGTGATTTCAGTTACGTGCTAGAGTCAGAGTCATGGGACATTTCTAATCGTAAATTTGAGTCGTGATCGTAGTTTGACTTCTTTTATCTAAAATTATAGACATTTTACGAATGATAATTGATTGATAAAACATTTTTATTACTGTGCAGTTAATTTTCTGGAAATTCTATTATATTCTTTAATCTAATATAGTATTTAGAGTATTATATTGAAAAATAGCGACAAGCGAGTGCGTCTGACTCTCCACTCCTGACTATTCGTAAGCATTTTTCATCAATTTCAGTCATATTCATATCATGTTAGTTCATTGTAATTAGTGCAAACTAGTTTTTATGTTTTCATAATGTTGTGACATAAGTCAATTTTTTTGTTGTAGTACCATGTATTAAGACAAAATACGTTATATATTGTACTAAAAAATGTTTTCTTTTATTAATGTATTATTATAATTGATGCTCTCTTTATTAGTTTAATATATGTTCAGTAATAGTATTGTATTAAATACTACTCCCAAAAATACACAACTCAGTTTATTTTATTACATTTAGTAATTCCCATTATGGACCAGTGTCTTCGTGCTTATTTTTTACCCCTTTTCTATAGAGGCCTGTGTTATGTAGTAGGTATTATAATATATTTATATAGACTCAGTAGCGTATAATTAGGCTATCATAATTTGCATTATTATAAATTACACGCTTTATTTACTTCTCACTAAATGTACGATAAACTTATATTACGAGAATCTTTTCTCCCGTCTTATAATTTGTTTGAACAGAAACGATAGCTTCTATTTAGATTCTTTATGAAATTTATCAATCATAATAATAACTCTTAAGACTAATCAATCGGAGATAGTTTTCACTGCACCGACCAAAATTTCAATATCGATTTGGGTGTATTTAGGCCAGTTTCCGTTTTTTTGTTTGGTCTCGCCGACATTTGATTTTTTGTGACTAACTCGTGCTTATTCGCGTTTTTGAACCTTCGAAGAGTTACTTTTCAGTTCCAATTATTTCAGTTAGTTTACCTCCTTATTATATTTGTGATCGTCTGTCATTCATCAAAATATCATTATATTACGATATATAAAGATAAAAAAAAATTTAAGACAAAGACAGTTGTTGCCAGCGACTTCTGATATCTGATTCTACCCTTTTTACTTTCATGTATCTCGAATCAATTCTGAGTAGGTTGGTTGTCGATAAACAAACATAAAAATGATAAATATTTGTATCTTTATAAGAAATGTAATGAGAACTCAACTATCATTTCGAGTCTAGGCGCCAATTTTGCCTGAATACTACTTTATTATAAAACAAAGCCAATTGGTTGATAATTTAAACAATGCAAAGTATACTCTTTTCAAGTACATAAATATACATTTTCTAAGATAAATATAATAGTTACAGACAGTTCGGAATAAGGTTTTGTATATTTGTAGAAGATAGTTTAGTAATCGTCTAATTGCAGTTTTGTTCATTTAATAGGAGAGAAAGAGAGAGAGAGAGAGAAAGACAGAGAGAAAGAGCGAATAAAAAGGGGAGACTTAAATAAATTTGATTTACACCATTTTCAACTTTCTATGCCTAATAAAAATCTCTAAAATATAAAATATACTGACTGTCTCGTCTATTCAAATCTAACGTTTCCATGTTGGAATATGTTTTTCAAAATATTGTGAAAAAATTCTCTCTCTCTCTCTCTCTCCTATTAAATGAACAAAACTGCAAAGTCACCTTCACACTAAGTAAGGTTAGAATAACCTACTAAAATATTAACATCTTTCACCACTTACAATGATGATTAAATAATTTAAAATTAGTTATGCACTCCAGTTTTTATTGATTGTCATAAACGTGGTTAAGTTCTGACCCTGAATTCACTCTTTTCCTCGTATTTTGTCCCACGCCTTATTACATAGTATACCTATGACACAGCAAAGAACAAACATTAGTTCTTTATGCATTTTATATGTACATAAAATATTCTTGAAGATAAGGCCAACATAACACTATTATCGATTTACGAATGCTAATAAAATATTAAAATTATTTATATCGTAAATATAGACATAACCGTTGTACAAGAGTCTACGCCGTAGTCTGTGAAATGCTACGAGTATAACATTCTTTTTTTTGTTTTTATGTGTATGGTTATTACTTATATTAAAGTAAACATATTATATATATAAAATATAATATGTAAACTAAAACGCCGAATACGAATTAATGATTGCGGATTCACGATAACTGGACTTTCCGTTGCGCATACGCAATGAAAGTTCATCCAACACATTTTACATTATTTTAAAAATATATTTTTGATAAACTATAATTTTCTAAAATGATCAATTCAAAATCGTTTTTAAGTTTAATTACAAAAAGTGTCAGATAAGTGTTATCTTTTTAAATTCAATTAAATATAAATCATGTTTAAAGATTCTTTTAACCGATTGCGGCATTAAAAGACGAGTCCCCAACTCTGACTTGTTAAAAATATTCTTCAATTTTGGATAATGTACAATCAAGTAAAGGCTATTTTAATTATTTTACAACTCATTATCATTTATTTATCGGTGAGATAAGATAGTTGTTTACGAGTTTAGTAACTTTATTAATCTGAACATTATCGTAAACGGGGTTTTTATTATTATTTTTGTATAAATTAAAATTCTGATCTATAACTGAGTTGTTTGTTGGTATGGTCTTATAAATGATGATTTTTTCGTTACTTTTTGTCATATAACTTAAAATAATCCAGTCATTGTCAAATAAAGTTAATTATAACAATGCATTTAAAATCAATTTTAAAATAAATTCATAATTACAAATGAGCCTATCTGAACTAATCAGTGTCCTAAAGTTTCTTAATAACTCCTACAGTCAAACAAGGTTTCTGCAGTGTCCGAAACGCGGCAGATCAGCGTGGGAGTGGTGGATAGTACTAAAAACAACAAGATTAAGACATCTAAGTACTCTCTCCTCTTCTTCATTCCTAAGAACTTGTCTGAACAGTTCCGAAGAGTTGTCAACTTCTACTTCTTAATCGTGACCGTCATAGCTATTGTTATTGGTGGGTAGTTTTTGTATTAATAATTCTTTAAAACTCTATTATATACGTATAAGAAACATACTAAATAGATTTTTGTTGGACTAGTTTGTCATATTGATTTTACTTTAAAAAGTTTTACATTTAGTAAATACTCTTTAATGATTGTTAACATTTATTTTCATTGCAGATAGTCCGGTTTCTCCTTTCACAAGTATTGCTCCACTTAGTTTTATGGTTTTGGTGACAGCAGCAAAGCAAGGATATGAAGACTGGCTTCGGCACAAGGCTGACAATACAGTTAATAATCAAATTGGTAAGATGCTTACTCTTTCCTGATGCTAAGTTCATATTTGAAACTTTTTAGTGACGAATTAAATAGCCAATAAGTTGCGAATTAAAATGAAAGAGCATGTAATGAAAATTATATGTAGCTGTATATATTATAATTTTATTATAGTTTTTATTTGTTAATCTTTTTTTGAATATAAAATATCGAAATGGATATTATAATAATATACTAAAAGTTTGAACTACATTTCGAGAATTATTTGCACATTATGTACTAATGCTTTCTTTGTCCGAAAAAATTATAACACCAGCTAGCTGTGTTTAGTCAACCTCAGCTAAGTAAATAACTAAATCAAATCAAAATTGTATAAAACATCTAAAATATGCTTAAAGGAACATTTAAAGATTGGAGTGATTCGAAATTAATTGTTACTGTCGAAGAAATTAACTTTGTAGATAATAAATGTAAAGATATCATTAAATAAATTATGTCAATTATAATTCAGAACATATTGTTAATTACATCATAGTTTTATCGTAATTCTGAATAGAATGACTTGTCATACATTGCACTATTAATAATCTTACTAGAATGTTAAGGAAATCTTGAACTCGAATATACTTAATTGATAAGAATCAGGAAAATAGAGTTCGTTTGATTATCACAATAATATGTATCTTTGGTTTATCGATGTTAATGTTATTAATGTCATCTTTATCTGATTTTGTGTTTTTTACATATTCTGAATTTACATATTCTTTTGAGTCTAAAATAAAACATACACCTTTTGAATGCTTGTATCGATCACTATCAATAAACTATTAGTTGAAATAATATGAATTAAAAATTCTATCAAATCCGCTTTCTCTCCAAAAGACGTGTAAAATATCATAATGTTTATTTTAATAGTTGAAATAGTCCACAAAGGAGTTATCCAAGAAGTAAAAAACTCAGCAATCGCGCCCGGCACCTTAGTTAGGGTCAAGCGTGGGAGAGAAGTTCCAGCCGACTTGGTGCTGCTGTGCTCAGCGGGAGAGAAGGGGAAGTGTTTCGTAACCACAGCCAATTTAGATGGAGAAACAAATTTAAAAACCTTGAGAGTGCCTTCACCGTTGGTCGGATATACTGCAGGTTAGATGCACATTAAACATTTGGTAACAATGATTGAGGATTACTTAATTAATTAATTAATTTATTCATTTTCTTTTCCACTTTGAATCGGTATCAGTGATTACTTGTGAACTCAAATGGAAATGTCAAGAAGACCTATTTTGATACCATCCCATATACGAATTAGGCCCTTCTATGAACTCACTGTCCAACTTAATCTTTGAACTACGAGGACTTTTACCCATACTTATATAGGGGTAAACGCACTCTGGTCTGAGAAGAATCACACAACAAACTCAGCCAGATATTCCTTTATTGTGATCACCGTTTCACAAATGTTAAGAATTAGAACAGTTTGCGAACAACTCAACCAATTGGATATGAATATAAAGAATAAATTTTTACTAATTTCAGATATCTTACCTCAAAATATGAGGATAGAAGTTCCAGATCCAGTAGCTGATCTATACACTTTCTATGGTCGTTTGGATATTCCAAATTTAGACAGCCAGGTGCTGGGCACCGACCACCTTATGCTCAGAGGATCAAGAGTTAAGAATACAGAATGGGCAATCGGTTGCGCCGTCTACACTGGTAAAACACCTTCCTTAATATTAGGGATAAGTGAAACTTATAATACTAACTGTTTCTCTCGAATGCACTCGCAGGCGAAATTTGTTATTTACTATTAATATTTCTAGAGATCCTATAAGCCTTTCTCCCTTATTATAATGAGCAAGAATTTTTTCAAATCCATCCGATTATTTCGAAGATTGAAGCATTTAAACAAACCAATTCTTTATAATATTAATATAGATATTTAAATAGACAGACTAGACCAAAGAACTTCACATAAACTTTAATTTAAAAAACTAAAATTTTTTGTTATTTCACAGGAAAGGAGACGAAACTGGCTCTTAACTCAAAATACTCAGGAAATAAGTTTTCATCCAGCGAATCAGCGGTCAATAAACTCTTAGTATTTTATATCTTCGTATTGTTACTTGCAGTGTCATTATCATTTGTGGCTAAATATCTGATAGACACAAGGAATACAGGCCGTGACGTGTACTTGGGAGATAATCCAAACATTCCTCTCACATTTTCGGGAGTATTACAAGATCTATTTTCATTTCTACTCCTTTACTATTACATTATACCCATGTCCTTGTATGTCACTATTGAATTGTACAAGTTTATTGGTAAGCAAAAATTTAAGAATTTCAATTTGTCTAAAAGCGATTTTATTAATTTATTTATATATCTATTATATATAATTATCCGGCTTAACTTATGTAATTACTATCGGGATTTGCCCGATTAGTTGTCGCTGCAGTTAAATGCGTTTGAAACTGGTTGGACAAATTCCGATAGTTCAGCACGGCAGGGTAGTACAGCAGGGTAATTATATATAATAGTATTAAAGAATCGAAAGTTTAAATATAAATATGTATATGTAATTTATTTAATTTCAAGGTGCTCTTTTTATTGGGTGGGATGAAGAACTTCATTGTGATAATACAGGCAGACCAGCAATTGCCAACACTTCAGATCTTAATGAGGATTTAGGTCAAGTAGAAGTCTTGTTTTCGGATAAAACAGGAACCTTGACCAAAAATTTGATGGTCTTCAAAGCTTGTTCTATCAACGGACAGATATATGAAGAGCGGGAATCAAAGTTGTATGATACAGAGCGCTTTGATGAACCTGTAGATATTTTTCAGGTCAGAGCTTGTTTTAAAATCATATACTCTCTCAAGATAAGAATAGTAGACTTATCAGTCCTAGAAAGCTCGTGATTGAATTACTATTAATAAATAGTTATCAAGCGGAGTTATGTTAATAGCTAGTTATATTATGTAAAATAAGCACATGGTTAGGATTATGACCAACAAATCAAGTTATCTACATTTACATCTGATATGTGTCTCTAAGGAGACGGAGATAAATATTTCGGTGTAAGATGATCGTACTTTAGTCATGCGCTTCACATACGTTAATTCATTGATATAATATCTTGGTCAAGTCTATACAAACATAAATTCCTATATCATATAAAGAAATATCTTAAATATTTCAACTCTTAGATCTTTTTATCATAAATAAAACTGTTTTTGTTTTGAATATCTTTTGTAGCGAATCCTTTCTATTTCAGACAGACATCAAATTTTTCTTTACAATTCTCGCACTATGCCATTCTGTGCAAGTATCGAACGATGATATGAAAAGAATAAGCGCCAAACTCTCAATGAGTCCTAATATGCAAATCATGAATATTTTTAAGAAAAAGAAACAGAACAAGGCAAACGGAAATGCTGACATACAAGGGGAAAGTTGGAGAGATATAATGAGTGAAACAAATAAACTAGATTATCAAGGTAGCAGTCCAGACGAAAAAGCACTCGTTGAAGCGGCTGATAGAGTTGGTGTTACATTTTTAGGTGAAGAAGGAAATAATATGCTGCTGAGAACTTCAGATCATACAGAAATGTATGAGAGGTTGCAAATTATTGAGTTTACATCAGAAAGAAAGAGGATGTCTGTTATTGTCAAAGATAAAGATGGCAAGGTCAGTGTCGATACTTTATCAGAAACCTTGAAAGATATATCTTATAGGAATCCCAAAAAAAACGTACGAGCGTGTAATTTTGAGAGTGTAGAAAACTGCTTATCATGCTTATCTTGTCACTGTTTAAACGTAAAAGTAGTTTCGTTTCAAAAGTAGTTAAACTTTTTTTTCAGATATGGTTGTTTTGCAAGGGCGCTGAAACTTCGGTGTTTCCACTCTGCAAGGATAATACGTTAATCGGAGAAGTCGAGAAAGATATAAACTATTTCGCAAGTAAAGGTCTCCGGACATTAGCGCTTGCGTATAGAGAAATATCAAAAGACGACTATGAAAAGGTTCAATCTTGTACGTATATTGTATAGATTTATTGGAAATTTGGCCCACTTGAATGTCATGCCTTCGTTCGTTTTTCTTTATTGCATCCATTGTCCCCCTCTCCTTATACAATTTGTCTTCGTCTTCTCTACAACTTTTAATTTCAGTGCTCACTTCAAGTATAAAATCAAATAAAAAAATGTGAATTAAATTTATAATTATAGTTTTTTATGGTCTCTTTTATTGTTGACCTTTAAGTTGGTACTGATTGACCAATATTCTTTGTTTCTTCTTATAAAATATGTACTTAATTATTCTTAGGCAAAATGAGAATGTTAAAAGGTTTATATTCATCCAGCTATCAAACAGCTCGACGGTACGAGCACGGTCGCCTTACAGCAGGCGACACAACTATTCCGCAGCCTCGAGGGCAACCTAACACTAGTGGGAGCCACCGCGGTGGAGGACTGTTTGCAGGACGGTGTCGCGGAGACGCTGGCCGCCCTTCGCGCCGCTGGTGTCAGGACCTGGGTGCTGACAGGAGACAAGGTATACGGATACCTACCAATACAAGTTGTGAATTTCAGCTCGCATAACTAATTGTTACTTTACTTCTAGATAGAAACGGCTATTAATGTAGCTCAATCCTGCTCTCATATCTCTGAAAACGATAGGCGGCTATTTTTGGTGGGGATCGAAAATGAAGAATCTTTACAAGCTAATTTAGAAGTTTGCAAGCGTACTTTAGAGGAACCCACTTATAAAGATCTGACGCTGATAGTGGACGGTACAAGTATGAGTTGTATACTTGACAATCCGGCAGCTGAAGTATTTGTAGATATCTCTCTTAAATGTAAAGCAGTCTTGTGCTGCCGTTTGTCACCGATACAGAAAGCTAAGGTGAGTTTGACTTCAAAGATTTATTTATACCAAGGGACATAGATAGTAATGTATAAAGTGTGTTTCAGATAGTAAAGCTAATAAAGAATAGCAGGGAGCGTCCTATAACAGCGGCAATAGGCGACGGAGCTAACGACATTTCCATGATACAAGAGGCCCATGTCGGCTTCGGTCTATTCGGAAAAGAAGGACATCAAGCCGCTAGGTAAGTTACAATTGTACAACCTCTTTTAACCACACACAAACATTTCATCCGAACTGCTAGTTCGGACAGAAAAGGTACAAATAGAAATAAGACTATGTGACTTCAATAAAAAGTAGAAATTTCTACACAACTATTTAATATAAAGGGATGGATTAGTTCCTATCATTTCAGTAGTATAACCATTTAAAACAGTGAAAAGCCACATCTATTTTTATTTATAGATTTTTTTATTCAGGTCGGCTGATTTCGCATTCACAAAATTCTCTATGGTTAAAAAAATGCTGCTAGTGATGGGACACTGGTACTACCAGCGACTAGCGACACTCGTACACTACTTCTTCTACAAAAATCTGGTTCTGGGTATTATAATGGTAATTCCCCAATTGAATAACAATTTTCAATATTGTATCCACACACTATACCTCCCCTTCTCATGGTCTATGTATTCTTTATTTCAGATATTGTTTCAAACCACCTCCGCATTCTCCACTCAGTCAATATTCGATTCTCTGTACCTCACGTTCTACAATCTTTTCTTCACGTCAGTGCCGTGCCTGGTATTGGCTGTGACAGATCAGCGTTGGCCGGCCGAAATGATGCTCAAGTACGTTATAAAAGCTCAGAGAGCTTCATTTTCTATGTATAGTTAATTTGAAACTACCTTGTCAATATAACACAGATATCTATAAAATTGATGGCAGATTTGACCTTAAAAGGTATTACGGTTAAAGAGAAGTGAAAAAGAGGGAAGGAGCGAGTGGGATAGCATAGGCTATAAATGCCCTAATCTCGCCCTAAAATACACAAAAAAGTAACAATGTAGTGTATGTAAGAATATAACCCGAGCTCATTAGCTAAAATTTACGATTTACGATTTTGACATTGTCTGATCCAAGATTTATTTATCTTTAATATTATGTATTATTCAATGTTCAATATTCTGACACAATGAATCTTTATTGCAGAAACCCAGCGTTGTACAGAAATATAAGGAAAAATGGACTTTTGTCGTGGTGGTATTTCTTGGCGTGGTTCATCTCGGCGCTCTATCATTCTCTAGTCATCTATTTTTTCTCAAAAATTTTATTTACTACCTCGGTCATAGACGGAGATGGAAAGAATGTAGATTTATGGTAAGCAATACCCACTTGTTCAAGCTGTTATTGAATTGTTGTCATTGTTTCACCTTAACCAAAACTCATTTGTTACAGGGGCTTTGGTGCCGTTCTATTCCACTTGATGCTGGTGGTGGTGACTCTCAAGCTAATGCTACAGTCTCGATATGTTACAATCGTACTTACAGTTACTGCAGCGCTCTCCGTGATCGTCTATGTGGTCTTTAACAGCCTCTACTCGTACTTCTATTTGTTAGTATTGATTCCAAATATATCTTTTTTTCTTACTAATGAAAATGTAGACACACGACAATATGAGTCACCTGATGGATGGTGATCTCTGGCACTATCGGGATCTGCACAAGAGCGTTGAAGAGTTTTAAAAAAACCTTTTTTTTCTAAATTGTTTATAATAATCTTTACTTATCTGTACAATATTAAGTTTGTTAATTTAATGTTACAGGCCAATGGATGGCGATGTTTTGGGCACGTATATCAGGCTATTACAATCACCGACTTTTTGGTTTTTAAACTTACTGATCATTATAACGACCATGATACCTAACCTTTGCGTTCGTATCATCTCCGAAAAGATAGGACGCCGCAACGTAAACACGGATACACGTACCGAAACTGTGTTTGCGACTAGATTATAAGTATTAAGTTAATATTAGGTAATAGTTTCGTAATGACAATATTTTTCACCACGGGTCTTAGATTTTATCTTTTTAAGAATAATTAATAATAAGAAAATTAATAAGCATCGACAAGGCTGTAATTAGCAAAACATTATAAAAAAATTACTTCTTAAATTTAAGAATAAAAGGGAACACATTGTCTAGGTAAATCATATTTTCTCAATCTAGTCATAAGTTATTTTCTGATGTTTTATTCAGTAATTTGCTGTAATTATGTAATTAGTAATAAATTCAAGTTCTATAAGATTCTCTTACGATAACTTAATGTAAAATAATAATACTTTACGGAATATTGTCGTAGAGTTTAGAAAGGACTCGATTTGTAATAGTTAAGATGTAAATAGATTAAGGTTTATTTAGTTATTTGTTTTGAATTTGTTTTTTTATACTTTTTTATTTGGTATCTCATGTATAACAAAAAATTTAACATTATATATATATAACATTATCCACATTGTAAATATTTATAAATATATATTAAATATGATTATATAAAATACGGATACAGACCTAGTAGTGAGAATATTGTATCAATTAATAATTGAATTGCAATTAATAATACACCAAATATTTTATACTATTTTGTCGTTTTAATTAACAGTTATATATTATGTGATAGTATTGAATTAGTATTCGTTTAAAGAATAAATGACAGTATATATACTATATGAGATGGCAGAATTTGTTTTTGTGAAATTGTTTTGTTGTTAGCGAGCCTTAAGTTGCGAAATGGTTTAAATACAATTTTTCAGCGATTCAGTCACCGAAATATACGTCAAAAAATTTTTCACGCAAGACATTTAGATGTAGATAGTATTGCCGGTATTGTTGCATAGATAATTAAATTAACTTTTCAGCTACATTGACTGTAAGATGCGATTTTAGTAGGGAGTATGTAGAGGCCCATAGACCATAATGCAAATAGTTACTAGTGGTATTCAAACAAAACGCTTGCCATGGGATATACTTTAATAAAATTCTAAGGACATCACTTGAGCTTTGCTCGCCAAGATTTTATTTATTAACAGCGGAGTTTTGACAGTTGACAAAAAGATATGCTGTGGCTAGGTCATAAGTCATTTAAAGCCAAGCTTCTCATTACAGTTGTTAAAGCTATGCGTTGATAGATTGGATATTTAGTACAAGATTTTTAATATAATATTAGTTTTTGCTCGCAACACCGTTCATGTGAACTACAAAAAAGAGTCATAAGTTCGGAACTAACTAAGGGAACTTCTTGAAGATAACATTGCTACATTTTTATAAACTTGCAATAGATCGAAAATAACTATTTGATTGGAATCACAGTCATATTTCGATTTCCTACTGCAAGGATAACATAAGCATGCTAATAACGAACCTACATGGCTTTCTCAACTTATTCAATTCGAAATCTTTAGTAATACCTAAAAGATCGGTTAAAGAATATAATCAATTTATAATGATGAAATTTTTTTTATTGATTATATTTTTATTTATGTATATTATTTTAGCTATGTATTCGTGTATAATTAATTTTATATAGGTTCATTTATTTCTGTACATTTGTGCGATGGCATAGAGAGTAAGTGTACTCCTCTATAAATTTTTAAATGTATAGCAACCATAACACTGCTTCTTTGGAAGAAATCGCCATTAGGCGATAATACCGCTATTTTTATCCCCATAATTTTCTATTTTTATTATTTTTGTTGTTATTAATGTTTACTTGTTTTAATAATATGTATATATGTATGTATGTATGTATGTATGTATGTATGTATGTATGTATGTATGTATATATGTATGTATGTATGTTTGTATATATGTATGTATACAATAGAGAATATAAATAATTTTAAAAAATTGCAAAAAAATAGTTCTTCTATAGGATTCCAGAATGTTGTGAAACCTTCATTGTAAAAGTCAATAAATTGATAAGTATTCTAAATTATATAAAAATATCTTTAATTTTTCACAGACGTTCAAAGTGATACAGTATGCCATAAAACACATAAATCCAAAAAAAGTTGGCAAAATATTTAACAAATAACCCTAGAAAATTTAATAATAATAAAACTATGTAAAATAAAATGTTATCTTATTTAAATAGAAAATAAAATAAAATGAGAATCACATTACACTAAACCGGTCCTGGGTTAAGACCTAATTAATTTTTTTTTTCGTCTATATTTATTTCAAAGTCGATTGTCTAAGCTCTACCAGTTTCTGCATTAATTACGCACCAAGTTGCTGGTATTTTACTGCCATTACCAATTTTTCATCTAACATTTTACTGCTTTACATCCTTATTTAAAAGGTTTCGAAAATCATTTTAATTTTTTTTCAATGATGATATATCTGTTCGTATTTTGAACATGATAACATAATGAGATAACACATAATAATACTATTAAAGTATGCATATTAAACCAACTTAACTGTGGCGATATTCGTTAGTTAATCTAATCACGTCATATTCCGCTAAAAATCTTTGATTATAATATCAGATAAATATTATTTTGTGCGTAAACATTGTATATGTATTCGATTTACTATTGTCAAATGTCAGTGTCGATGTCAAATTACAAAAATATATTTGAATTCTATTTTCTGGCGTCATTGGAAAAAGTATACATTTGGCGGTGTTTATTTTCATTCTAATTCGTTAATTCATTTTAATTCGTTAATGACTTATAAGATATTACTATATTAAAAGCATAGTAGTCAAAATAATTGTTTTAATGGTGTTTAAGCTTTGTACTACTAACTACTGAGGGATAAGAAATCAGCATGAATTTAGAATTGCTTGGTCAGTAAACAATGAGATTAACTATAAATTCTAACGGTTTATATAATATTTATAAACTATTTAGTTTTGTTTTTTTTAAATAAATAACTCCATGTTTACTTTTGCAGAATCCTTCGGTCAAAACTATCCAGAGGTTTGTAAATAAATAATTTTTTTAAATACTATATTTTTAATGCATACTAGACGATCTATTTTACTTGTACTTATATCTTTAAAAGAATTTATTTTTAGGAATTTGATGGCACGCTAGATTCAATATCCTTAGCAGCAACTTGCGCCTTCAATCGTCGCGGTACACTCTTGGCGGTAGGTTGTAATGATGGAAGAATATTTATCTGGGATTTTCTAACTAGAGGCATTGCTAAGTCTATATCAGCTCATGTCTATCCAGTATGCAGCTTAAGTTGGTCCAGAAATTGTAAAAAGGTACATATTATATAAATCAAATATAAAATATTGCTGTAATCAATCTGTCTAAAATATAGTCCTATGATTATATTTGTCTAACTTTTAGTTGCTATCAGCATCAACAGATCACAATGTGTGTATATGGGATGTATTATCTGGTGAATGTGAGCAGAGATACAGATTCCCTACTCCAATATTACGAGTACAGTTTGACCCAAGGAATGACAAGAGATTCCTTGTATGTCCAATGAGACATGCTGCTTTATTAGTTGATACTGACGGTGAACATAAAATTTTACCTATAGATGATGATGTAAGAAATATTTTTATTTTAGAATATTAATATGTAGATTGCTTTTGAAGTATTACATAATCATTTATTTACAGGGTGATATAAATGTAATAGCTTCATTTGATAGACGAGGTGATTATGTTTACACGGGAAACGCAAAGGGTAAAATTTTAATTCTAGACTCACAAACATTAACCGTGAAGGCAAGCTTTAAAATTACTGTTGGTACTTCTAGCACTACTGGCATAAAGAGTATTGAGTTTGCAAGAAGAGGAGAGTAAGTATTATTTGTCTTAATATGTGTATAAAGATGGCCATATTTTTTAATTTTGAGCTGTATTTTCCAGCTGTTTCCTTGTCAATACATCGGATAGAGTCATCAGAGTGTATGATGCAAACACAGTTGTAAAATCTGGAGTAAATGGAGAACCAGAACCAATACAGAAGTTACAGGATCTTGTCAATAAGTATGAAATTTTACTTTTTCCATAATAATATTACAAAGTGGAACAGTTTGTATTTCTCTCTGAAAAAATTATCTCTGATTAGATTAGATTAGACCTGCTAGAGAACATTGTAACCTCCTGTTGCTGATCAACGCTTTACCTACAGTGAGAACTCCCTGCTTCTTACCCTTCACCACAACTGTCAACAAAGTACATTGATGTTCCCAGACTGGGCTCCATCAGTGTGGTGATGAGCCATAACAGCGGACTTGTCTGAGTATGTGTAGGAAGGTCATCTCTCTTCTCACAATCACGATCTTTTGCAGAACGGCGGCAGGTCGCATAGGCTCTCGTTTTAATACAAACTTGTTTAATATTTATAACTAAATATAATATTGTCCCTAATAGAACAACATGGAAGAAATGTTGTTTTTCTGGTGATGGAGAGTACATCTGTGCGGGCTCGGCGAGGCAGCACGCGCTGTACGTGTGGGAGAAGTCCATCGGCAACCTGGTGAAGATCCTGCATGGGACCAAGGGTGAGCTGCTGCTGGATGTGGTGTGGCATCCAGTGAGACCCATCATAGCAAGTATTAGCGCTGGTGAGTGCATGAACATACAATATTGAAATTAGATATAGCTACATAATAATAAAAATATGATGTGCTCAGGTGTGGTTTCAATCTGGGCTCAAAACCAGGTGGAGAACTGGTCGGCATTCGCTCCAGACTTCAAGGAGCTGGACGAGAATGTAGAGTACGAGGAGCGAGAGAGCGAGTTCGACGTTGAAGACGAGGACCGCTCTGTAGACCAGGGAGCTGACAGTCGGGATGATGAAGAAGTGGAGGTAGGAGTTGTGTTTATGCTTTGTGGTATATAATTATAGATATTTTCTCTTTGTTACACAATTATAAAATAAGTAACATGTGTCATAATGAAACAATTTTCAAAACTATTGTTTGAGTAGACTGCTCGAATGATTGCTACCATGATAACTCCTTTGATGAAAGTAAATGCGTGAAGGTGGATTTGTGTACATAGTGTGATATATGTGTGTGGTTGTGTGTGTAGGTTGACGTCACGACGTGTTCTGCTGTGGCCGCCTTCTGCAGCTCAGACGAAGAGGCGGAGGACGACACGCTGCTCGCCTTCCTGCCCATAGCGCCAGAGATAGAGGACCCTGAGGTATACAGAAATTTCATTGACGGACAGACATTTTCGAAAATATCGGTTTCATGTATTATAATTTAAGGCTTACAATGTACTTATGTAAAAATATTTTGACGATATTATTTACATTATATTCTTAGTAGGATGAATTTTATTTATATTTGAAAAACAAATGAAAGTCGAAAAAACTGGAGACAGCATTAAGACATAAAATTGGGATATAGTAGGACTTAGTAACAAGGATTTACGACTGCGAAGGTTTTACGGAGAATTACAAACGCAAAAGGCACAGCATGTATCGCGTCGCTTTGTGGATAACAAAGCATTTAAAGAAAGATTTCTGAATTTAAGGGTACAGGCGACGAAATAGCCGTACAAATAACTTAAAAATAAAATATACAATAATAAAAAATAACAACTATAATTGAAAAATACATACACCTTACTTTTTATGGCTATGTTATACAATAATACTATAATACTTATGTTATAACAATGCGTTCGACTCACTAATAATATTTAAAAAAGTTTAAGGTTTCCAAAAAATATTCAACATTAAATTTAAAGGACATATACAATAATAGGTAGAAGAAGTAAAAATATAAATATGGCAGTGACACCTTCTCTCCGAAGTTGCTTTCAGCTGTCCTGAAAGAAATCTTATAAAATTCGGAATGGGATAGATAAGGCGCGAACATTAATGGATTCGCGTTCAGACAGCTCAGGTTTGGGCATGACAATATTATTGGCTGTAAAACTGGAAACATTACAGTTCATGTTAACACATTTATCATCAAAGCAAAATAGTTGGACCAACAACGAATACATCCAATACATTTGTATTGTAACATACGTAACATTTGTATTTGTGATGACTAACGCGACCAGATCTTCATAAATATGGAGAATCGGGTCATAACTAGACAAAATAATCTCATCCCATCACGAAACGGAAAAAGTATAATGAGAGAGTCACAGTCAAAATACAAAATAGAAGTCACAGTCATACAATATTTGTATCCTTTTCTAACAAAAATTAAAAAAATTTAAACCTGTCACAATTTTTTTTTTTTTTTTTTGTTAATTATTCACCACACATTCTATGCTTAAAGTACACACTATTTCTTATGGTGAGCGACCTGAACTATGTAATTGCTATCAAAAATTGTTTACAAAATTCGTCGCAAACTGTTGTGTCATATGTATAATAAATAAAATAAATAAAATAACACATGGATCACTAAGATTGTGGTAACAACTAACCGTTTTAACATGGCATAGGAAGCATAATAGACAACAAATCAAAAATATGTGATAACTGGGCCTTAAAAAATACAACGAAAGTAACAGGTGTGATATCAAAGATACTTACACTTAAAGGCGATGGACTGGACTCATGATAAGTAAAAGAGGAAGAAATCGCGTTTATTATTACATTTTTAAATTTAACCCGACGTTTCGAATGCTTTGCAGAAAACGTGTTCGCGGTAAGACGAGATGATGGTTTCTGACCATGATGACAATAAACGCGAGTTATATCCGTAAAATAGTTTTATTGAAATGTGTAGTGCTCGTGTAAATCTTAGAAAACATTATGTTCGAAAGACATTACTTTGGTAGCCCAGAGATGCCAAGCGTGGAAGACAGAAAAGATAGGACAATCTCCTAACTGGCTAGAGGAGAGCATACGGTGACTGGGTTGTAGGCGCGAACTACGGGAGAGGACAAAATGACTACTAGTTTTTAAATTAGTTAATATTTTTAATTGTAAGGAAAAGTCAATGAATAAAGTCAGTGAATAAGGATATTCTTTTTTATATATTATCAGGACGGATGGGCCGCTACTCAAGAAACAGTCACTCCTAGTGAGACTCCTGAAAAGTTGGAGCCGGCAGCCAAAAGACCGAAGAGTAAGACATACGACATATCACTGAAGATAGCTCCTCCAGAACAACAATTATCATTTGGGGGTAAAAATAAACAGGCGGCTGGAAACAAAAAAGTTGCAGGAAGACCTCGTAAATAAAAATGCTTTTATTGTATTGCCTAATAAATAAAACAAATTCAAAATAGGAGAAAACATTTATTTGCAAAATGAAATAATCGAATTCTTGTTAGAATTCGAATTCAGAGTATACTGTAAGTACTTATCGTTTTGTGTATAAATAAATCTCACTTAACATAAACAAAAATAATATTACATCGTTTTATTCGAGACCAAAAAGACTCATTAAACCTCGTCGAACCGAACGTTAACTTCATAAAATATCATACGTAGCGTACGACCCGTCGTCTACGGCCGGCGGTATAAATAAAATTATCTATGTCTGTATTTACAAGTGGACTACTCGAACACTACGCGTCTATGTCGTCCTCGCGCTGGCTGGAGAAGTAGCTGACGAGGCCACCGAACACGCCCCCTTCCTCGCGGGCGTCCGCCTCCAGCTTCACGAGGGATCTGCCGGGAATCGGGGGGACTCGCGGCGGCGCCTTGATATCCGGCGGGGACGAGCGGTCCGACGGGGCCTCCCCGGGCGGGGCGGGGCTAATGCGCTCCGGCCGTCCGCATAGAGCGTAGGGGGCCCTCGCGCGGACGTACGGGTAATGGGGAGTCATCTCGTGGCCCATCAGGCGCTCCGGCGGCGGCACCTGTATAGGCGGTCGGTCTGGCCCCGGAGGCCGCGGGAGGTCGTGCAGCGGCGGGCGCTCGGGCCCCGGGGGCCGCCCCGGGCCCGGCGGCCGGTGGATGTCGTGCATGAGTCTGTCGGCGGCGGCCAGCCTGTGCATGTCGTGCATCAGCGGACGGTCCGGACCCGGCCCCGGAGGCCTGTGCATATCGTGCATAAGCGGCCGATCCGGAGCAGGTAATCTATGCATATTATGCATCATCAGTCGATCGGGACCGGGAGACCTCTGCATATCGTGTAAAATTGCACGCTCGGGGCCCGGGGGTCTCGTCATCTCGTGCACGCCGTGTCGATCGGGTCCGGGATGTCTCGTCATGTCGTGCATGAAAGGCCTGTTCGCCATCGCGGACCGCGATAAATCGTGCATTTGCGTTCTTTCCGGGCCTCTCGATAGATCGTGTGATAGGAGGCGATCCGGTCCGGGTGCCCGTAACATGTCATGTAGAAGGGGCCGGTCCGGGGGCCCCGGACGAGGGCCCTCGTGGGGACCGGGCGGTCGGTCGGAGAATCTATCTCCAGGTCCCGGTATCCCACCCGCATCCCCAGATTTGCCGTCGTTAGACATATATTGGCGAACGTTCGCAGGCATCCGTTGCATGGGGTTGTGATGTATTCTAGTTTGAAGGTTGAGAAGACCGTCTTGAGGTTGTTGATTTCCTTGATTTCCGGGCGCATAGGGTCCGTACGGTCCGTAGTGGGGCGCATAGGGGCCCAGGGGGAACCTGGGTCTGCCGTCCTTGTTCTCCGTGTGCTTTATCTTGGGGTGGTTTCGAGGGGGCTCGGGCGAAGGACGCTGTGCGGGAGAGGGGGGCGGCGACGCGTATTCCGGCTCGGTTTTCACTTCGGCTTTAATCTTCAGCGAGGGCTCCTTGTCGGAATCCGGAGATTTTCGTCCGGGTGCCGGAGATCCTGCCGCGGTCGAGGGCGGAGGCGTCCGGAACGGAACGGGTCCAGGCGCGTAGGGCCGCATGTTACCTGCCGTTATTAATCCCGGCGACGGACCACGCGGGATAGAGTTACCCGGCAAATGCGGGGAGGACACCGGGGGACCATGGGGGACCGGCGGTCGCATGGGCGGGCCGTGTAGCGCGGGGGGTGGCCCGTGTGGAGGCAGGCCGGGGGGCCCCGGCGCGTGCTGCGGCAGGCCGGGGGGGCCCGACGCGTGCGGCGGCAGGCCGGGGGGGCCCGACGCGTGCGGCGGCAGGCCGGGGGGGCCCGACGCGTGCGGCGGCAGGCCGGGGGGGCCCGGCGCGTGCGGCGGCATGCTGGGAGGCCCGGGGGGAGCGTGGTGCGGCGAAGCAGGCGGGCGCGGCTGCGGCGACGCGGGGGGGCCTCCCGGGCGGTAGGGGACGCCCTGCAGGTGAGGGTAGTAGGGCGAATACTGTCGCGCATGCAGGCCGGGGTGCATCTGATACATGGGCACAGGCTGCCCGCGAGGGCCGTACGCCGGGTTGCCGCCCGGGTACATCATTTGTCCTCTGGAATACAAAATCATATGGTATTTGTCTGTGAAATAATGTAAAAATTACAGCGTTCGCTAAAACAACGCCCCAATGACTTAAATTTATAATGACGAAAAGAATTCTCGGAGTGAATCAGTTCAAAACAGATCAAGTTTTAGTCACCGTGACTACTTACCGATAGTTGATAACATGCGGCATGCGCGTGATGACGGAGGGCTCCTCGGGCGCGGGGGCGAAGGGCTGCGGGGAACCCGCCACAGACAGAGTGCCTACAAAAATATATGAATGTAATATTGGCAAAAGTATAGTTTCAATAATTCTTTTGTAATACAGAATGAATAAAATTTTTTTTTTTTTCTTGATATTATTTATTATTATTCTACTAACGAAAATCTAATCCCAGTACTAGTAGCAGTAGTTTATAATTAGCTACCTTCTCTCATCACATTATGTGGTATTTCCGGTCGGTGTGCCAGCGCGCGCTCGTCAGAAGATATACCACGTAGCTCAGGACGAACCTGTATATATTATTATAACAACAACAGAATTTGTCACACAATTCATTGTAATGTTTCGAAACTAATATATAAAACTAATTGAAAATGTCAAAAATTAAAAAAATATATATATGAAAAAATGTTCAACAATAATAGTATTAGTGAACTTTGGTGCTACTAGGCTTGTTTTATCTTGTGAGTTTGGTCTACTTAGCTAATTTTACTGGGTAGAATAGGCATTTAGATATAAAGATCAAATGTGTGCAATTTCTTAAAAACATCCTCAGTAATACTATTACTATTGAACATAAACACAATATGAAATTATGAATTCACCTGTAGTCTGGGAGGAGGGAACCTCTCCTGGTATTCAGGATGTCTCTGCATAGGACTATTATACTCCTGGGGCCTCATACCATACATGGGCATAAAGTCCTTCTCTTTCTTATTCTTTTTACTCTCCTGTAACGCAATTTTCGCTAATCTCTTCTCTTCTCTCTCTTTTGCTTTCTGTTCTTTCAATTTCTCTTTCTCTTCCTTCTTCTGTATTCGTTCTTGTTTTCTGGCTTCCTTTTCAGCGAGTTTTGCTTCTCGTTCTTGTCGCTTCTTATCGCGTTCAGTCTATGAAGTAAAAGGTAAGTTAGAAAAACTTATTTAATTATTATAGAATATCTTATTGGGCTTGTATGAATAATTTACTTGATTGGCACGCAAAGGGCCGGAAACGCCATCCGGTTTCAATTCTGAAAAAAAAAATATTCAGTTAATAATAATAATAATAATACTTTCTTATTGGAAAAACGTTCCAATAAGAAAGTATTTTCTACAATTTCGCATTCAGGGGAATCAAAGCTTGTATGTGACTCTCGTATTTCAAATTAAATCCATAAAAATTTTATATTAACTTCCAAAAAGTATCAAAGAATATGTGTTAAACCATACCTCTTATTTTGACACCAACAAGTTTAGAGAGAGCGTCGTCACCTGTCTGGTTGGAGCCACCGGTCGAGCCACCGCGACCGCGACCACGAGACCCTCTGTGGGGTATTTATAATCATTTCACAGAGCATAAAAGCTTATACACGTTAGTAATTACGACATAAAATGCTTCAAGATGCTTGTTTAAGTATTTTTTACTAAAAAAAAATTTTTTTCACTCGAGTAAGAGTGTGCCATACTGACTCCGAGTTACTCGAGTAAAAACAGGGCTCGAATTGCATCACTCAGGCTTAGTTAAAATCTATATATATATTTGATCTGTGTGTGCAGTACTGACCGGCCCCGGCCTCGTCCTCTGCCGCGAGCTCCTCGGCCGCGGACACACTCCGACGACCACTCTGTAACGAACGTACAATACATTTAAATCGTTACAGAACATTTCATCATCACCTCTATAACAATGATGACTATATATGAATTGCTGTATTCATAAAGACAAGACAAATGTGACAAGACAAACGTTTTCAACAATTACAGCCAGCGGGTTCACAGTAACACGAAATGTTGGTGTCTGTCACAGACACGCGAACACGCATGCTGCAAAGCATTCGAAACGTCAGGTTTTAAAAACAAAAGTAATAATAAACGCGAGTTACATCCGTGAAATAATTTTATTGAAATGTGTAGTACTCGTGTAAAAAAAGGACTCCCAAGGCCAAGAGGACTAGAGGAAGATTATGTTTTTTGTTTTTTGCTTTAAAATATCACTTACCTCCGTCGGGGTCCGTTTTGACGCTGGTGACATCATCGGGCAGCTTTGTAAGCGGCACGACGGCCGTCTTGCTGACGAGATCGGAGAGAGCGCGCGCTCGTTCATCAGACTGGTCATTCTGGTCGTTCTGGTCGGCTTGATCGGTCCGATCGCGATCGCAGTCCGAGTCGGAGCTGTTGTCGGAATCCACTTTGAACTCGTCGGAGCTGTCCGGCATGTGCTTGCCACTTGACTTGTGCATCTCCTGGATTATGTATTTGGTTTTATTTAAATAATGTAACCTACTCGTTAAATAACTCATTAGTAAAGAAGAGAAGCTCAAACAAATACATTTTTAGTAGTAATAATAAGACTTACATCCTCTGACTCCGTATTGGGCATCTCAGTATAATTGATCTTCTTCTGCCTGGTCCTGTGCTTAGGTGACCAATCGTTGTCCCTCTCCCCGGGGGACCCGTAAGTTACCCTCGCTCGTATCACGTTACCCTCCGCGTCGTACTGCGTTAGACGCTTTCTCGACTTGTGACCTTTGGGACGGGATAATCTGTAATCATAGTAAAATCAGAAATAAAGTATTAAAATAAAATAAATAGGATGCCAAATACATTACCTAATTGCAATACTACAAAAAAAAAGCAACAGATACTATTATAGTGGTTAATCAGTCTAAATTAATTTAAAATTTAATAAATAGTATTTTGTTTTCTGTGCAATATTTTTGCTTTTTTAAGTTTTTTTTTTTTCATTTAATTTTTTAATTTCATAAGAAAACTATTTGTAATTTAAACTATGATCATACTTTTTCTTCTCTTTCTTTTCTCCAGATTCACTAGAACTGTCTTCGAATACGCCTTTCTTCTTCTTCTTCATTTCTGGTGATGATTCTGATTTTATTCGTTCTAAAAATTACAAAGACTACACATTAACAAAATAATTAAAAAACTAAAATAGACAGACAGTACATGACCAGATGCATCATAAAATTTTAATCATGAACTTATAATCAACGAAGCAACTGCGTACCTTTCTTGTCTGGTCGCACTCGTCGCACGGGCAGGGAGTCCGACGAGTGCGACGAGCTATCACGCTCCGCAGACGAAGAGATATCCTCCGACGAAGACTCCATACTGCGAGATCTAAAATTTACATAAAGTTTTATCCACAATACAGTTCATATATCATATTTTATTATACTTAACTATCAGTATAAGAAGGCTTTACAATTATTACTTAATTCAATTAAGGGGAAAGGGGTGCAATTAGGGGAAAACCGTTACTTGAGGCGTTAAACGATGCCTTGAGGGTAAAAACATCTTTAAAAATTGCATTATGTCATACTCGAATGCTTTCTAGTGCAGAAGAATATTAATGATTCATATTTATTTATCAATTCTTTATTGCCCAAAACAGGTACAATATGCGGACTTAACGCTAGAAAGCATATTATATTTATTTACCCGGTATCCTTAAAATCCTCGTCGGTTTCGTCGTCATCCTCCGACGGTACGTCCAGTGAGTTCAGCTTACGAGTCTTTTTTCGTTGTTTCTTCTTTGCTTTTTTATTTTCAACAGGTTTTCCCTGTAATATTAAATAAAATTGTTTTGTCTATAACCTTTATATATACTGTATGGGTTTGAAAAATGATTTCTGATTATTATAGGGAGGTTCATATTAATAATAACAAATTTAACATATTACTTTTCACAAAATCGAAAGAACAGTTTATAAAATAGAATCGTGAGTTACAGTTTGTATTACAAAAAAGTGGTAAATATGGAAGTTTTCATTTCTTACAATTTTTAATGAATATTTAATTAACACTATGAAAAAATATATTAGAACAAGCACATCATCAATTTGCTTTAGCTGATGGAATATCAGTTTTCAAATTTATTTCAGATATATAATAATTACTAATGAATTAACCATAGTCCTATCATTGAGTCTAAGTTTTATGATATGAAATTTAAAGTGTTTATGGTCAAAATTTGGTCACCATTCCTTTAACATAATTTTCATTTTTAATAATAATTTAAAGTGTAGTTTTTTGTGAAGAATTAAGATAATACTATTAAATATAAAATACCTTATATAAAATAAAACAATATAATATAATATATATATAAATTATAGAAATATAGACAATATATAATATATATATATTGTCTATATTTCTGTAATTTAAATACCCTTATCTTACCTGTTCTATGGCCTCTCTCTCCGCCTTCATCTTTTCCTCTTCGGCTGCCTCAATGATGGTGGAAATGTCCTTCCCTCGTCCCTGGTTCCCTGCGCTCGTCGTAGGCTCCACATACTCCTCCTGGAACAGTTAGTTTATTGTTTCAAAAACATATTTAGGTTTTATTTTTAATCAAAATTTAGGGAACTTCATTCCACAAATCGAAGCTGCTCCAAGGAATAGATTCTTAAGTTATATTTTTGTGTTATTTAGCTAAATTATAATGAACATAATACAATTACAGAAATATAATTTCATTTTTCGTCTTTGAAGCAGCTATATTTAAATACGTACCTTGATGGCAGAGCTGATAAGCCTGTCGTATTCTTGAGAGCGATATGACACCGGTAGGTGCCTCCTGGCGCGCAAGCGGTACACCGCGCTGGCTGACGACCAGCCGCTGCTGCCGGAGCACTCCGAGCCTGGAAACATATAGACACTAGTCATTAATACAACCAAACATACAAATTCTTAAGCTTTATAATATTAGTATAGATATGTTTAATTCAGTTTCGTTTTCGTTTTAGTTTCGACTTGAAAACCTTCAGTCAGACAGTATTATTTTCCATATCATAGTAACACATACCGGAGTTGGAATCAGAGTTGTCATCGTGTTTGTCATCTCTATCCGAAGTCTTGTCTGGTTCACTGGATTGTTCCGGTTCTTCCAACTTCTTTTTCGCCCTTAATTCTTCCACGGTAACAAACAATTCGTCGTACTTCTCAAGTTCCTTTTCTAGTGTTTCTATTAACATATCCTGAAAATAAAATAAAAAAAATATATAATAGATAGAATTTCATAACATTCAAAGTGATACATAACAGGATATTTATATCAAAGCCTGAAATTATTTATTCTACAAAAACTTTATAAATTATAAAAAAAAACTATTAATTATTTTAATTTATAGGAGACATCCAGGACTCGAACATGCGAGCTAAGGAAGTCACTATATCACTGTAGTGACTGAGCTTTCGCCTCAAGTAATTTTGCTTTGTATACATCTAAAGATAAGAAATATGAGTAATAAATGCCACAAAAAATTATTTTATAGGAATATGGTGAGAAAGTTTTTGTTTATATGCATACTTAACGTATATTTTGTTAATGATGTTAGTTTATAGATTTTATATCATATTTACAAATAATGATTCCTCATATAAAATAATTTAGGAGTAAATAAGAAATTGAAGGACCGGACTCAAAACAATAAACTTGTTGCTCTCTTTCAGGTGTTAGTGGTGAGTATTCCTTACATGGCTGCAGGTGGGGCAGAACCAGTCCCCCTCTGGCACCAGCAGCAGCAGCGGTTTGAGGCAGCTGGCGTGGTAGCCAGCGTCGCAGCGCTCACATAGCAGGATCCACTCCGGCTGAGACGACAGCCCGCAGCGAACGCACGAACCTTCCGACTCTCCTGGAGGGCGAAACTTCGCGTTTATTCAAGTAATATTTTAGGAACAACAAAACGCAAAAAAAAAAATTCATTTCATTTTGTAAACTGCTAGTCAGCGTAATTTGAAAATAATGTAACCTTTTCTTCAAAATGACCGATTTTTTATATACAGCAGTCGTACCATAATCAACAGAAAAGATATAAATATAAAAGATGCCTTCAATTGTCAAATTTATACCTATTTTAATGCTTTGTGGTCAAGTGGATTTGACATACTAATAGCTGTAGTGACCTACCCTCCTGCAGCGTCCTCGCCCTCTTCACCGGCTCCACGGGCTCTCCGTCTTCTAAATCAGATTCTGGTGAAAATTCGTGGTCAGACTTCGTGAAGTCCACTGGGAAGAAAAGATTTTACAATTAATAAATTATAATAATCATCGTAATTGTATAAATACAATCAACAAATGAGGTTTTAGTCCAATACTGTCCAAAATACATTATAGTTATACATTTAACGAAACCATGACACACCTCATTTCAATGAAAAGATGGTTATAATAAGAGACAGAATCGAGTTTCGTTGTTTATTGTCCAGCTTGTTATTTGCGGTTCGATTCGTGGATGAACGGTCTTATTCACCATTGGGATAACTAGAGCAATAGCGTAATGTTAAATAGTCTAGCTTTTATTATAAACAGAAAGAATTTTCTAAATAGATTCGCTAATTTCGAAGATTAGCTGGTTAAACAAAGAAACTCTTCAGCTGTATAATATGGGTATAGATGGTAGGCTCACAGTCGGGCTCGTCGTGCTCGAACAGCGGCTCGGAGTCCGGGTCTGAGTCCTGGTCGGGCGCGGACGAGTGTCCCTCGCGCCACTCGTCCTTGGCGCGCCGCGGACGACTCTCCGACTCAGAGCTCTCGCGACTGCTGGCGCGCCACTCGTCCTCCTCGTCCTTGGTCTGACACATACATATGTAACATTTACATTGTACTCACTGACAACAGTTCTTGAAATATAATATGTTAATATTCTGAATGGATTTAAAATTCTGATGACCCACCGCTTTCTTCTTATGTATCATCTTCAGCTCCCTGAGCGCCACCTCCTCCGCGTGCCTTCTCTCCGCCTCCTCCTTGATCTTCATCTGGGCGATGCGACGCGACTGTCGCACGGGCGTGCAGTCGTCGTCGCATGTCTTGTCTTTGTCTTTGCCCTTAGGTTTCTTTTTTAATACTTTCTTTGTAGTTTTCTTGCCTGTATATATAAATGATTGATAACGTGTTTTTTTATGGAAAGTGTAAATTTTTATAGTTTTTGTATCGCGTAAAAAAGCAATATAAAAATCAATACCGATGCAGACGGTAATATAAAGAATGCTTAATTCATCGAATTGAGTAGCGATACGGTAGCTCAACTGTTAGAGCGACTCGACGAATTTTCCAGAGTTTGTGGGATCGAATCCTGCTCGTATTAACAACATTTTCGTTCTATATTTATTTAAAAAATATATAATACCTATATTAGATAGAGTTTCTTCTTCAGATTCACTTGAACTTTTCGCCATATGTTTAGCTTCCACTTTTTTCCTAAAATTTTAAAATATTTTACTATTTCATCAGATAATTACAGAAAAAATATAAATTTTGATTACCTGGTTGTCATATTAATTTTCTTCGGTTTTATTTTTAATCTTTTTCCACTAGTAATAGGTTCGTCCTCCTCACTTTCACTCTGAGATTCATTTGTCTTATCACTCGCATCTAACAAAGATCTTTTTACAGCTTTGCTTTCCGGCTTTTGATCACTAACTTTATCATTTTTATCAGATTCAGAAGTAGGTTTCTGAACAAACTTTCTTGCTCTGAATCTACCCTTTTTTGCTTTAATTTTCTTTCTCGCCGTCACCGTGTTTTGAACATTAGTGTTTGATTCGTTTTCGATGTTGTCATTTGAAGCATCCTCTTTACTGTCTGTTTCTTTGGAATGTGATTCTGAATCATCAGCAGCAGGTTCTAAGCGTAACTTTTTAGGCGGTAAATCATCTTCTTTGATCTCTTTTTCTGAACTCTTATCTTTATCATGATCACTATTTTCATCACCTTGGTCAGAAGACAGACTGCTTTTCCTCTTCTCTATAATACTGACTTTACTGTTCTGACAATTTTCCGATTCTGATAAAGTATTTAAAGCTTCTTTACTTACACTCTTCTTAACTTTACGTGTCAATTGCTTCTTTTTTACTTTACTTCTGACTTTCTTTTTGCTTTTATTCGTCTTTTCACTGTCTGTGGTGCTCTTATCGTTAATACTACTTTCTCGCTTGGCGTTATCGGTAATTGTATTAGAATTAGAACCATTAGATTTCTCTGAATCCCGTATACAATGTTTCTTGCAGTCTGATTTAGAGTTATCAATGATATCATTTGGTGGCTTTTTCAACGTCCTCTTATTAACCATGGACTTTTTTAACTTTACACCCTTACCTACTTTAACTTTTTTATTAGAATTAGATACGTCATAGTTTTCACCATTACATTCCTCCTGAGGATTATCTTCATCGCTCTTATTATCACTGTGTGTCTGTTCTGCAGCTTCAGGATTACCAGTGTCATTTTCAGCTCCCCAGCCTTCACCATAAAAATACATCACTGGCTCAGAAATCTCTTCGCCAAATATAAAGGAGCTTTCACAATCAGCCCCACTGCCCTCTCCTGTGATAATCATAACCGGCTCCTCTATTGCTTCTCCTACTTCCTCTGTGCTTTTAGATATTGTCTCAGATTCAGACTTTTTCTCATTTTTCTCATCATCTGGACAATGTGATTCCTCTTTTGTAACTACCTCATTATCACTAGCTTGTATGTCTTTTACATTATCATTATTCTCTACATTCTCTGTATTATTTACAACTTTTTCTTTAACCTCTTCAGGATCTTTTGCTGTTTCTGTTTTGCTTTCCTTTTGATCATCACTATCATGTTCTGATTCAGATTCAGGGCTTAGGAACTCTTCCTCATTGTCATCCTCCACATCAGGTTTTTTAGACTAAAAGAAGATTATAAAGAAATATAAGAAATTTTGTTTAAAACAATGAATGAAGTCTACTTTTTTTCTATTTACCTCAGTCTGTGTTGGAACTCCCCCATTACTAGAATCCTCATTATTAGAAACCGAAGTTGTAGACACTTCTTTGCCACTTTTTAGTTCTGCTATTATTTTCACCAATTCCTCCCGATTACTAAAACAATATGTAATAATAAAAACTACACAGATTTATAATTTGTTTTAATTAATAAAAGTTCATAATAATATCTTCACCAATATTTATAATGATTATAGCATTCTAATAAGACTAAGTATATTAATTGTTTAAAAAATTTACATTTACCTGGCTATTAGGTTCCAGGTTTCCTCATCCTGATCTTCCTTATACAGACATAAATTTGCCTCATGATCCACTTGAAGCCAGTAAATACAGCCATTTTTATCTCGACCAATTGGATCCAACCTCAACTCCTTACATGATATTGCATTAACTGCATTTTTAAACTTTGGATGACATGTGAATTGATATTCTAGAAGGAGCTGCAAAACCTTTAATCTTAAATAAATTGACTCCAACATATTATAAAAATAACTACAGAATTTAAATTTGGATTTTTTTTTATATTTAAAGCATTTAAAATAACATTCTAAATCATAATAACAAAATTTATACATTAATGACAAGCATACCTGAACTATATAACATACTAAACTTTAAAAAATAATACACAATGTTAAGTATTTCTTGAAAAACAAATCCTTATTGGAATATTATAAGATTACTTTATAAATCTTAATAATATAAATTTGTTTAAAATATAATATTACTTACTTTCAATATTCTTAGCTTAACTTGCGTGCTAGCTTTCTTGTAAGAAAACCTTTCTAGTTCCCAAGCTTCTTGATGATAGGACTGCTGATGACAGAACTTGATAAGACTTCTTTCCCATCGATTGGTCTGTACGGATTTTAGCGCGCGACGCAACAATCTCAAGTGTAACTCCTTTAACGGTTCCAACACTAAAAGAACAAACAACATGTTTGTCGACATTATGTATATTTTACGTGACAAATCAACACCGTAACACTTACCTTCTTGAGTGTTTTCTATCAATTCTTGCAATTTGGCTATAGTGGGCACATCTAAACTGTATAGCTTACCGAAAACTTTTAAGAAAGAGTAAATAACGGCGAAATTAGGATCATTCGTACACGAAATTTCTCCATCAGACGCCATCGTCGTCAAATTTTAAGCTTTTTTACTTATCATCGCTAAGTGATTCTCACTACCGGTATATAATAATTTCACTTACAGCTATTAGATTATTACAAAACATGTACATGATTCACGAAAATATCATCATTCTTCAATCACTGTAAGCTTCTTTAGCTATTTTCATCTAAAATAATAAAATAAAACTCAATGACAGCCATCACCACATAGACACTTGTATTTTTTTCAAAGCAAGAATTAAACCTAGATTACAAATATTTATTTAATTGTCTATTGATTGATTCAGTTTAAAAAAATAAGGAAAAATCAAAAATTTGATCCATCGCAACAAATATAAAGTTACAAGATATATTTTGAAATGTCCTTTACTATGTATATAATACAAGTTTATATTAATATATATGTTTTTTTAAATGAAATTTCATTTACGTTTTTTACTTAATACTGACTTTCTTATACATTTTATAACATATTTTCTTATTTTGTTTTATATAGATGATAAAGTACTAAAAACACGTCTTGCAACACCACAATGTAAAATGCTATATTTGACACTATCTGTCACACAAAAACAAGAAAAGTCCACTGAAGGAGCGTGTATGTGTGAACTGTGATTTCGTTTATTTTATACTTTGTGTGACTGGTTTGTTTCTTATTGTTAAGAATTTAACTTGGTACCAACCATCATGTCTTCAGTATGTTGTGGAACTAAAAAACAAAAGCTGAACAATTCGTACAGTAATCACGTTGATCGTCCTCTAAATGGATATCCAGAGCCTGTAGCAATACCTGATATGTGCTACTTTTGTTTCGATGTGTTATACTGTCAGCTGCACAGTATGGACCCACCACATACGCCAAATTTTACTAATGATGCATAGTAAGTTATCTTTTTACTATTCTGAATTTTTTTTTTCATTTTTTATTGAAATGATATAAGCAACAATTTAATTTATGCAAAAAAGTTTGTTGAAAAGAATTACTTTTACCATAAAAGTGAAATGATGAATATGTTAATTTATGTGCATGGTATTAATGAGAATTTTACTAATTATATATTTTTACATTATTTTATTAACATTATTAAGAAATATTTTACATTATTTTTAAAAGAACAATATGATAAAGAAAAAAGAATTATTAGTACATTTTAAGTTTTATTTTTTATAAATTTTTTTATTATTAGATATTATAAAATAAAATATGTTTAGATTAATATATTAACAAAAGTTCTTAAGTCTGTCTTCTCAAAATAACCAAAAGCACAATCATGATGCTGTATTAATATTAGAACAAAGGAGTTACATTACCAAACTCTTCTCTTCAAGAGCATGTTATCTAAACTACCTCAAATTGTTGACCAACGAAATAAATAGTACATTATAAATGACTATTTCATAATTTCACAGACAATTGCTTTGTCATCTAATTATTGAAACACACATTCTTATTGAAATCTTAAAAAAAGCAAATGGCATTGTAATATTCAGGCATATATACATATTCATGTTAGAGTTATAAAGCAGAATAAGCCTAAATCATGATCAAAATCTTAATTAATTAATTTCACTAATAATAATATTATAAGGTAGATTATAATTTGTTTTGTTAAACCTCAGTCGTCTTTAAAACTATGGAATTGAAAAATTCTTCTAATTATGATAAACAGGTTCCTAAGGAAGGCTATGTCTAGCATTATGCTATAGCTATTAGTTATTTTAATAGTAAATAAAATTGTTTGCCTGCGGGTGGAAGTTTGAGACTAATTCATAAAAAATGGATTATATTTTGGTCTTAATTTTTTTTAGTCCCTTATTTGTTACTTGGAAGATTGGCAAGGAGCATCGTCTCCGTGGATGTATTGGGACTTTTAACGCAATGCATTTACATTCAGGTAAGTTCATATAAGTATTCATTAGACATATATTACTTATTATTAAAAAGATTATACATAAAAATATGCCTTTTGAATCTATGAATATCAAATTTTCTAGACTAGTTAATAAATGTTCTAACCTTAAGGTTGTCTGGAAAAAATCGCAGACTGGCAATAAGACAGCCTTGTGTATTCTCCTAATTTGTTTTTTTTTGTCCTTTATGTATTATATTCATTTCATGTGGTGTACAATAAAGTATATAAATAATTAAATAAAATATCCCATATTTTATTATGTCAAAATCAATGCATTGTAAAAATATTATTGAAATGGTTTTGTATATGTATTGTGATTTACAAGTGGAATGACCAGATGGCTTAACGCTTTTTCTCATATCAAAGCCATTATCCTATTGTATTTTAGCAACATGTACCAAAACTCGTGTGTAAATCTTTCAAAATGTAATAATTTCCTTAGAATATTGATGTTAGGTTCTAATAATGTAACTGTAATGTAACTAGGTAAAATGCATAATTTTTCTTACTTATAAATAAATAGTATCATAGTTTCAAATATAAATAATTATTTTTGAAAAATGTGTTTTAACTTTAAACAAAACAATATTTTTAAAAATTTCATTAAAATTATTTTTGAGCCCAGTTTTATTTCAAAAGTGATATCCAAATTCTGAAGTGTTTTTACAGGCCTTCGAGAGTATGCGATCACAAGCGCGTTAAAGGATTCTCGTTTTGCTCCAATAACGCGTGAGGAAGTGCCTCGTTTGACGGTATCCGTCTCCATCCTACAACACTTTGAAGAAGCTGAACATTACCTGGATTGGAAGTTGGGGAAGCATGGCATCCGCATCGAATTTATCAGTGAGAGAGGCTCAAAGCGCACTGCAACCTACTTACCTCAAGTTGCTACTGAACAAGGTAACAATTTTTTTGGCATTAAATTTGTATCATTATTTAAGTTTAGAAAACATTCTATAAATTTTATAATGTTTTTTTCAGGTTGGGACCAAATCCAAACGATTGACTCTTTGCTCCGAAAGGGGGGTTATAAGGCGGCAATAACTGGGGAAATGCGTCGGAGCATTAAGCTCACGAAGTATCAGTCTGAGGAGGTGTCGGCTTCCTACGGTGATTACATCGGGCAGCGCTGCTAGCGCCCGCCCCTGGCCCCCGGGGGTTATGGAGCCGGGCCCCCCGGTGGCTACCGACCCGCGTTCCTTTGGCCGGGGTCCCTTTACCGGAGTGCAAGTGAACATGTTAATAACATAGTCTCTAAGTGTACTAGTGTCTGTTATAAGTGGCGTACCTATAGTGCAAGGGGTCAAAATTATGCTCAAAGTGATTGGGGTAAGTGTTTCATTGATTTGGTTTAAGGTTATATCACTGCCAACAACATTCCTGATGCTAAGGGGACATCTTTGAAATGCTGTTTTTGAAGGTACTTTGTCTTTTCTTTGTTCATTGCAATCATTTGGACTCTTGTCTTTTAGTTTAATAGCTGGTTTCCAGAGAGATGTTAAATTTAAGATAATTTAACAACTTGCCAGAGTTGTGATTGCAATTCTCCTTTGATAAACCAGAAGTTAGACTAACAACCAAATCTTTCAATTATGTATAAGCCAAGAATTGTATGGATACCACTATTTTTTCAATCTGTGTTTGACATTACATGATTATGTGAACAACGAAATATCTTAAATTGAAATAATGTTTAAAATAGAATTTTATTTCAATATAACAATCGGCTTTATATTTGTATATTTTTTTAAATTACAAATTATTTTAGTTATTTTTTTATACATTTTTATGAAATCAGTTATTGTTTATATATTAATTGTTAAATAGTTTATTGATTTGAGATATACCAATGAAAATATGACACGAAATAAAAATTCCCAATGTTCCTCCAGCCTTATACAATCTGGCTTGCTTTCTTGCATGGGCCATAATTCTTCAACTCGAAAATAAATATTTAACTCATAATGTTATTTTTAGCTGTTGTAGCAGAAAATTTGAATTAGACTTTATGTGTTTAACACAGAGTTGAAATTGCATCGTGGATAAGAAGAGATTTTTGAGAATTTAAATTCTATATATAATCTACAGTTCAATGGCTTTGCAAATATTTGAAACGGAATGCACAGATAAATAATTATAATGGCTAGATTTAGTATGTCTTATTTTATCGATACAAAGATTGAGTGTTCACTTAGATCATAATTTTGACTTTATAATAACTGTTGTAACTCACTGGTACGCCGACATAATCAGTGGGTAAAAACACCGAATTATTAAAACAATAAGAGCTGAATGTTTATGTTGTTCAAAATTGTCTGGAAGTTAACTTTTATATGCAAATGAATGTGGTTACATTATCGTGAATAGGTATAATACGAAATTGTTAAGTTTTGGAGGATTCCCATTTACTAGAAAATGAATCTAATTATAAAATCTTAACTAATTTTGTCTGAACTCGAAACTATATACAAATTCTTGTTATTGACAATCTTAACCCAGAATTTCTAGTATTTGGGAAACTGTAATCTCTTCTGAATAAAAGTAATACTTATTTTTTAAAAAAAGTTATTAATGCCAGAACTTTTGTATAATTTCATTATAATAGTCAAAATAGGGTCACAGTAATTTGTTTAGTTATTATTTAGATTTAGAAGTTAATTTTTCTTTACAATAAACAATGCAGATCTTCATGCACTGATTTGTGTACTTAGGGTGAACTTATAATAGCACTAAGGGTCACTACATAAGGTAGTTGAACACCTGGTTGTGGTTGTTACTTCTGGAAAACATCTTTAAAATACATACTGCATTTGACTGCATCTATGCAAAATAATTATTATAAACAATTTATTACTTTTAAGAAATAAAATCTATTAAAATGCTTATTGGATGTCATTGTTTTTTTTTTGTTTAAAAATTTTAAGTTTCTATTTTATTTAACTTACATACATGTTACTATATAAGAAGTTGGAAATAAACAATGTACAATGTATAGTGACCCTTATTATTTCGTGGTAATTAAATTTAAAAAAAAGAGATGTCAAAAATAATATAAAAAAATTATAAAATAAACATGAGAAGAAAAATATTAAAAAAATATCTATAATATCTAAGGTTTATTTGTTTTAGATTATAAGGAATTACTTTAAAATACAGGCTTTTATAAAAATCAATTATCTGACATAATAATCAATTGTCCGCCAAAAGAAAGGTTGTTGTGAATAAATATACCATGAAAGTCAGTACTTTGATGATGTGCGTAATATACTTAAAATATAAAGCATAATATAACAATTGCTAATCCATGAACATTTTTTTTAATTTAGAAGGGCGACTTAGTGAAACAATAGTTTAAGCTAGATTAGTGTTATGTCAGAATTATATCTTATGGTACTAATAAGGTTCAATACGTCCGGTGCAAACAAAATCACTATCGATGAGAACATTGTGATATTATAAAATATACCAATAGAGACACGGCGTCCATGAATCGTGAGCTGCTATTGGCAGCAATTTGTATATAATTAAATTTGATTTTGTTTACTTTCGATCACATAAAAACTAGATAAAAATAATAAACAGAACCAAACAGATCCTAATGCAAAGCAATCCTTATCCTGAATAAGGAAATTCAAGTAGTCCCAACTTATATTATTAGGATGCATACGTCTCCATATAATTTTTTATAAAATATGTGATTAGCTATCTAGTTTTTGTTTGTGATTGAAAGTGTGTAACATGAATTATGTAATTTATTATTGGTTCACACTTGTCGGTTAGTGGTAAGAGTGTTGCATGTGTTCAAACTTAGAAAATGTACTTCCTCAGGTGAGTTGTGTGCATTAGTTTGTTGTCCGTTTTTGTAATTTATAAAGATTAAAACTTTAAGATTATACTACATCTGTTTTATTTGAATACCCTTAGACTAGAAAAATAATTGGTAGCTGGAATTAGAGATACCATGAAATTTAAATGTATTTTCACAAACTGATGTTCGATTGCTAGAAAACCTAAAACGCTCATTAATGATTGATTATAAAAAACTAAAACAAAGAGGATAGATGAATTAAATTACAATATTGAACATATCTAAACTATAATAACAAATTAGTAAAAATATACAGTATGTCCCTTAATTGTAATGTTCCTCATCAAATTTCTGTTCTAATACTTTTAATTTTCTTTTTAGCGACAAGTTATTTTTCATCTCATAGTATGTAATTGTAATTGATGCAGCCAGTTGTAGTACAGCAAGGTAAGTCAAAGGCCCAGTTAGTGTTTTTGTTGTGTGTTTCCTTAGGAAATTAAATATTACCTTTGGCCCTTCATATAAATGTGGTATTCTGTATGTAGAATACCTATTGGCATACTGAAAATATGTAACAGTTAAATATTTAGAAAATTATAAAAAACACTACAACTCTACAAATCAGAGAATTTGGCTTACCATTAGAGATGCTGCAGGACCCAATACCATTGGGTAAAGTGTACCAAAGCTAAATTGTATTAATGTTGACTTTACTTCATAGCATATGGGACAGTAACGTTTATTATTTAAAAGTAGACTTGTTGCTATAATCTTAAAATAAGATATTAAGTTAATGCAGGCTTATTCACTCATAGGTTCATGTTAAGGCTAGGAATGTATATATGATCATAATATAATTTTTATTTTTAAATTAATTAATTGTTAAGTTAATTTTCAATAATGTAATGTATTTAACATTTTTTTTTTAATAATAAACAATTCATAAAAAAGGAATGATTTCTTATGCTTACATGCTTATGAAAAACAACAGTGAGGATTCCAGGCATCACCACAATAGGAATAGAAGAAGAGAAGAACCCATAGTTTCCCAAACGAAACTTCCATCTATAGTGTCGATTGATCATAACACCAGCTACTGAGTTGATTGCTCCCAACACAAATGCACCATAGCGCAAAGCCCATCTGTGACAAAGTTATGTAAAGAAAACATAACCTCAACTTTAAAAATAATGGTCGATTGCTAATGAACATACGTGTCTGATTTGTTCCCCCAATTGGAAACGATATCCCACATATGAGCAGTTGCTTCAAGTTCACTCAGTTGTACAGCATCTTTAGGAATTTCTCCCGAATTTATAAGAGACATGTTACCGAAACACTCAAAATAATATGGTATATGTAAATAGAATTGTGAACATATTATTGTTTCTTTCAAAATATATTACTAAAACGACATTATTTATTTTTGGTTTGTTTCAAGCATAGCAATAATAATTCGTTTATAGTAAGCTTAGTTTATGAATAATTGTTTTTAATATGAAATTGAAAATTTGAAACTATTTAACCAATGTTGCCCTAAAACTTTAATTTATTTTAGGCAGAAAATAATACGAGAACTTATTTTTAACTTTACTTTCTTTGTTTACTAATTTAAAGATATAGCAATAATAAATTTATAATTATTGTTGGTATATATAATGAATGTATTACATATTGTCAGCTTGTAGCTCGTGTCATTAAAGAATAATTTTCTCTTTATAAAATTAATATTATTATGAATTAAATATTGATGTTTATTAGTTTTTGAGAACGATTATTAAAGATAATAATAATTACTTTTTTGTTAATTTAATGTGTATATTATGGTTCTGCTAAAATACCTACTGATAAACAAAGGCAGAGTATTGAAAGTCAGAGAATGCTATAGACAATATTAAAGGTCAGAATCTTATGAAGTGATTGTTGACATCTCAAAATACTAAAATATAAGTTGACATATATACTTGATACTCAGTTATATTAGTTATTGCTGAAATAATATTTTTTTAATTGTAAGGATCGAATTATTTGTTATATCTTATAAATCATTGGTAATCATGTAACTTAATTCCCAGGACTTTAAAAAAAAAAATGAATCCTTAAATAAATAAAACATTGTGAAAATAAATATATATATTGGTTTATTAGAATTCCCTAATAATAGATAATACAATACAATACTATAACTAGATACGGCGTGTCTAATAAATATATTGAAGAGTTCTTAAAATTTAAAATGTCAACTAGTTGGAAAGGTGTACCTATTGCGTATGTAATTGGTTCTCAATCGCCGTGGGGTGCACCAGAGTTTCCTTTAGTGCAGCCGTCGTATAAACACACTGTTTTATACCACATACCAAGTGACTCACAGCTGGACAGGCCTCCAAAACCACAAGTTGGGCATGATAAGTGGGATCAGGATCATGTTAGGTTGCCGTTTTCTACACACAGCTTATATCCTGTTGAAAATGTATGTGTAATGTGTTTTTTAATAAATATAGTATGAGTAATTATATTAATAATATTTTTAATGATATAAAGATTAATATAAAATCAATATTTTATTCTTTCAGAGTGCAGGAGAAACTCAACTAAAAAACAGATGGGATATGGTTGTAAATGCCCTTAATAGACCACTACGGAATAGTAAGGAGCTGACTGAAGCAATACTAAGTTATAACTCTCAGTTTAAAAGTAAATGGAAGTTTACTTCTTTACATTATTTGTTTGAAGAGGTTAGTACTAAAATTGTATTATAAAAAATGTTGTCACTACTATACATACAATTAAAATGTTTTTAAAGTCAGTATTTGGTCAATAGTAAACCAGAAAATATTGTATAGTATGTTAAAGAAACAATTCTCTTAATGGATGTATGATAGAAGATTGTAGATGGAATTAATCTATTAAATTGACCCCAAAATATTGAGGATTGCAGTGGATGATGACAAGATTGGTTATTAAGCGTTATTATTGTTTGTATTTAATATATAATGATATTTAATATATTATTAATAAATATAAATGATTTCATGATACATGCTTACTATTATATATTATTCAAAATATATTATATATAAGGCTGTAATCACATTACTATCCTAAGTTGCCCAACCAGTCTCAAGGCAATTTGGGTTCCGTATTGATAAGTTCTAATGCTTGTCAGCATTAGAATTTATGAATAGCTATAACTTGAGTACAGCCAGACATTCATATATAATTATTCTTACGAGTAACATCTGTTTTTAGTATTTAGAAGAGGAAGAAGCCAAATTCTTCTTTGATGTTACTCTTCCAGAAATTGTTAAACTTGCCTTGGCACTTCCAAAATTAATTCAAGCTCCGATACCTTTATTGAAGTAAGTGTTTGTAATTCATATTATTTTCTTAATTAATTAGTAGTAATCTATTGTAGATAGATAGATAAGCAACGCCTTTTAAGGCAATGAAAATATACAAAGGCGTTCTTGTTGCTAAGAGCAATCTCTGACAGACAACTTTCTGGTGACAGGATTTTAGTAATAAGAACAGCATAGTGCAAATAGATAAAATAAAAACCACTACAATAAAACAATACATAATTACACATATAATATATAAACATTTAATTTAAAACACTAATAAATAGTATACATTTAAAATAATAAATAAATAATATATCTTGTATACATATATTTCATATTATATGGTATATAACTAATGGGCTGTACTTATCGGTATTTACCCTATAACCTTCGAAACCATACGGAAACCTTATTCATAAGCTTGAAGTATATAGAAATGGCGTCGTGACGTGAGCAGTGGTAATATTTTCTTTGAAATTATAAAAAAAAAATCATATAATATTAATTTATATTACAGACAAAACAAGAATAAGTCAATATCACTGTCGCAGCAGCAAATATCTTCATTACTGGCTAATGCATTTTTTTGCACATTTCCCCGACGGAATACAACAAAGAAAAATTCGGAATATTCTTCATATCCGTATATTAACTTTTATACGTAAGTTGTGTTCGTGATAATATTATTGAGAATTATATGCTATTAATAAAAACATTGTAATTACAGGTTGTTCGAATGCTCTCCATCCGACTATATAATGGAAAAACTCAAATGTATATGTCATTATTTTAGAAGAGTGTGCACTAGAGGTGATAATATCTTTATAATATTCATTTAATAACATAAGAGAAACAGGATTTTAAAACACTAGTATTTATTCACGGTTTCTCCCGCGGACGAACGATTTTTTTATTATTAGAATGACTAAGAGCAGCATCATAATGCTAGATAGCTTATTGTATTTTCATTTGTCTATCATAATCGGAAAAAAAGGAAAATTCCATAGTTTCGAAAATTAGCACATTTAAACAAACTTCGGCTTCATAAATTTAGTATATATTGAATGTATGGAATTTTTATCTTTTCCGAATTGTTTACAATTATGTAATGAAAATATATATCGGGACTTTATTGCGTAAATATTTTTTTTTAGGTACGATACCTTTTTTTTTATCCGACGTTTTGATCGAAAATATATTTACGCGATAAAGACCCTCTATATATTTTTATAATGCGTAAAAATCCTGAAAGTTTAAAAACAATGTTTACATTATAATTATTTCAATCTATTGACAGTACAGTCCCAGTTGGTGTGGTGACAGTTTCCCGTCGCTCGGTGCCTCCAAATAGTCTGCCTGACTGGCAGAGCTGCCAGCGAGTAATAGCTGAGCTACCAGTGCATTGTGATGCTGAGAACACTATAGAGGAAGCACATGGCTTAATACAAGTTGATTTTGCTAATAAGTGAGTCACAATAATAAAATTGTTTTTTTTTAATGATATATGTATAATGATCAACAACATTGACAGGTCTAGAAAACTTCTTTCTAGTTTCTTTTTTAATAATTTGAAATTCTCATTTTAATATAATTGTTAGGTTTCTAGGTGGCGGTGTTCTGAGCTATGGTGCCGTGCAAGAGGAGATTCGATTCATGATATGCCCTGAGCTGATGATATCAATGCTTTTCACTGAAGAATTGAAGCCTAACGAAGCATTAATTATTATTGGTAACTATGCATTTTACAGTTAGTTATAAATATTTAAGTATCATTAATTGTTAATATTTATTTATAATGCACAAATTATTTCAACTACAATAGATTGAAATTTAACAGATGTGAACATCATAAAAAAAACTGTCTGGAAGCAATATTCGTCTATAAAAAAAAAAAAAAAATTTTGAAATTGGAATGTGTCACAGGAGCAGAGCAGTACAGCTCGTACGCTGGGTACGGAAATAGCTTCACGTGGCGCAGTAACCACGTGGACACGACACCACGTGACGCGTCCGGGCGGCGGCGTACTAGCGTGCTGGCCGTGGACGCGCTGCCGGCGCGTGGGCGGAGCCACGAACACAGCGCGCGGAGCGTCACGAGGGACATGCATAAGGTGTGATGGTACAATTGACACATTTTGTGACTCATTTTATGACTCGAGTGAAAAAAAATATTACTCGAGTCGCTATGCACTAGAAGTACTTTGAGTTGATTTTGTCGCTGAGGTATTTGATTGTAGGTAACTAAGTATATAAGTAATTGCAATATACAACGATTCGAGTGAGGTAGTCAAATTGCTCGAGCGACACGAGTCACAAAATATTATTCGAGTAGCATTACTACTGTGACGTCACTGTATACTTACATTTTTAGTCTGTCTGGATAGAGGAGAAGAATTTCAATATTTAGTGATATATTTTGCACTTAAGTAACATACTTGCGCTTTAGTCAAAGTGCAACTATAAGGCTTCGGCCGTTCATTGCATAAAAATCTCTTTCAATAGTTAAAAATATGGGTCGGCTGTTTAATTTTTTTTTCTATTATTTTTCTAGATTATTATTTTCTTTTTTATTTCGATAGAAAATACCTTACTTCTTCTATACTCCTGTCCATGCGTTTAAGGCATTAAATCATCGGTTGCATTTTCTCATTAGTATATTAATATAATTATAAGTTAGGATTTAAGTAAACACACAACTAATATATTTGTAGACAATTTTAAATATTAAAAAAAAGTGTTTTTGAAAAAATTTCAGGCGTGGGTGGGCTTTTCGTTCTACTCGTCCTCTGAGCGAGGTCTCCAGTACCCCGGCGTGGCGACCGGCAACTGGGGCTGCGGGGCCTTCGGGGGCTCCCCGAGACTGAAGTTCCTCATACAGGCCATGGCGCTGACTGCAGCGGGGCGCCCTCTGGCGTACTACACTTTCGGCTGCAGCGAACTGAGGGACGATATCATCAGATGCTACGACATGCTGGTCAAGCATCGAGTCACTGTCGGTAAGTGGGTACTTTGAGATTTATATTTATTTTAGGTAATTTTACGAATATTATTGTTTAGTTTAGTAACCTATATGTTTGTTATATGGTGTAGATATATAGGAATATATATATTTCTATGTATTTTTTTTTAAACAACTGCTGCACTTGAAACATAATCTCTATCTCGTGGGGGGTTTCACAAAAAGAAATAACGAATTCAATTAACACCCCGATTCAAAACAGCAATTTGGATCACAAATAACTGTCCCGTTGGGGTCGAACCCACGACTTTTGGCTCAGCAGACATCTCATCAACCAGTAGCCACTAGAACAATCGTCTGTTTTGTTAGTTTCTAATTTATCAATTGTAATTCTATCTAGATTATGAAAACTAACTTCCACTCCACAGGTTTTTTTACTTGTGTCAAGGTTAATGAATTTAAAATATAATTAAAAATATTTTTTTTATGTCTATTTTATTTATTTACAGGTCAACTGTACAAAATAATCATAAATTATTGTGAAACTGATGTCGTGAACGCTGATATATATACGTATTTGGAGCATATTTTAGACAATACGAAACCTGAGGATAGTGACAGCAGCCTCGGAACAAAGACTAAAATTGAACAACCAACAACAACTATGGATGTAAGATATATTTATATTGTTTATTTAAAATTAATTTTGTAAGTTAGTTTTAGTGTTACAGTGTATTTAACTCTTATTTACAAATGAATGTCACTGTCCCAAAGCATAGGGATATACACCAATACCTCGCTTTGCGTCGTTTCGTTTTGCGTTTTTTTCGAAGTTTTTTATTTTTTTTTTTCCTAAAATATCAATTGCTTATTTTCCTAAAATATCAATAACAAGGAAATTTATTTAACGTTTGAAAAAAAAAGCTGTTCAACAATCACATCACATTGGACCAATTTTTGGAAGAAAGCCGACCTACGACAACAGCCACTATGGACTCATCAGACAGAGATTAATTTTAATTAAACGTTCATAAGTTAAATGAATATGTAGTTTATTTTTTTTAATTGAATACGTTTTTTGTCTTTTTGTGAAATTAAATCTGTTTACCATAATTTTCATTCTAATTATTATTTATTTCAGAGCGGTATGACCTGTGATGAAAGTGATCGAACTATGCCGATAGCACTAGATTTCTCACCAGACATTTTTTTAGAAGATGAAGATAGCAACCAGTTCCAGACATCTCCAAAACCTATAAATGCTGACGAGCAAAGTATCATTGACCTAGACTCAAGTCAAAGCGATATAATGAAAGACACAGATAAAACACCAGACACAGAGAGTAAAACAGCAAAAACAAACAATGTAACACCAGACACAGAGAGCAAAATCCAGGACACAAATACAAATAAAACGCCAGACACAAAATACAAAGTACATACACATGAAGAAGTTGAAAATAGCAAATCAAATCAAACATCAAGATTGTTCAATGAAATGGAGAAATTAGATGAGAAAAGCGGCAAATTGAATCTTAAAAGTCCTCATAAATCATTTTTCGGGCATAAAAGTAAACAGGATGTTTCAATGGATGTAGAAGAGAAAATGAATACGGATGCGTTGCCAGATGTGAAGAAAAAATTAACCAAAAAAATTACAGATTATTTTGCCAAGAGACCTATATGATAATATTTATTTCATTCATGATATTTTTATGAAATATATTTATGTTTTGTCGATATTAAATTTTTATATAAAAATATATATTTTTCTTGTCTTGTTATTTTACCCCAACCCAATTTCTGGGGTTTTTCATGAAAATAAGATAACTTTCCCGACTTTGTCACTGAGAGATTATTACCAATTTTAAAATCTAGTCCAATAGTTATGTAAAGTTAGGGTCAATAATATTTTAATTCCCATGAAATAAAAATTTCCTATATTAAAGTGATATATAATAAAGATTTCATATGTTTATCTGTACATTAACGAACTAAATTTAATCATTAGAATAACAAACTAAATTTAATATTTAGTCGTTTTTGCGTAATGCTCAAGGAAGTAAACTTTTTTAGTTCCTATTTAAAGAGTTTTTTAAATTTATTTAAATAAATCTCTTACGTAGAATTACTAATAATAAAACGTAAAATTATTTCTCCGTATTTTTTTTTATATGAACTAAGAATAAAAATTATGTTAATTGTTTTGGTTCCTTTTCCGTTTTTTATCGTATCTTTAGAATGATGCTAAAGAAATTTATACATTAGAGAATGTAAAAGAAAGATAAAAATTTAATTTTTCAAAATTTCGTCTATCAACATGATTAACGAATATAAATCAGCCTGCGATGTCTAAAATAAAAAGAAACAAATTAAACTATCTACAGGTCTTAAAATTAGTTATTAGTGCCAAATTTTCAGGAACGATTCCTGAAATAGACCTGGACAAACGGATTATCTTCAGGTACAGTTGACAGTGCTTTTAAATGTATTTTATTATTATACAAAGGATATTGCTACTGACTGGGCTCTCTATTGACAGAGATATCAGTATTTTAAATATCCATTATAGTCTCATTTTGTGTTCAGTCGTAGATGTGCAGAAAAAATAAGGAACACAAAAAAAATAGGTTTCCTCTTTTTAGCGCCAAATGTAAATCAATGACTTGTAGTTTATAATAAAATAAAATGAAAACAAAATCTGTCATAGATTTCGAAATTCCTAAAATGTCTGTTGCGAAAATACGAATTTTTTAATACTCACTTTATAATAATATGTTAAAAAAATTTCATCTCCTACGATTTATTGTTTTTTTGTTGAAGTCGAATTAAACTGATACCAACTACACTACTAAATTATGCAAATTATTAAAATATTTGACACACGCGTCTATACAGCGATTAGTAACTTGCGCGTGCAATAAACGGTCTGATATTCATGTTAATCCTATATTAATTATATTTTAAAATCTATAATTCAATTGTTTTTCAAATTAAGCAAAGGCTTTAGCTCTTTATACATGCAAAATTTCAAAGTTCTATCTCGTCCACAATTGATCAAGTGATTTCGTTATTTTTTCAAAAATCATAACAAGTAAATAATTCTTATAATAAGTTGATACTATAACACGGTATTTCGACAAAATAAGTCCGGTACCTACATTTGGCACGAACAAACAGACGAACAGCCAAAAATTTAAAATACTGTTGTTTAGAGGCCTTACATCATATACGTAAAAATCTCGATTCAATATATTTTTAACAAATAGAGTATGTACTGTGTAAAAAACACTAATAGAATATTCTATATATATATGTTCAATTTGAGAATTTCATACTTTTTGCCGATTGTGCAAAAATAAATTAATACACATAGACTAACCTTTAAGATATTTTTAATGGATTTAAAAATACTTTCTATAATATTTTCATAGAAAATTATGTTTATATTTGTCTGCTGTAAAACGTTATTTATTATTTATTTATTAAGTTAGTTATAACGTAAAAATAATAAATCTACAAGGATAAGTATTTTTAATAGATATTTTAATACAATTAAGAATACCACACTTTTTAAACCGCTGAATATTCTTTACCCATATAAAAACAGTATATTTTTTCCTTATAATCATATAATGTAGTATCGTATAGTCTTTGTCATTAGGATCTCCGGTGATATTTTATAAAAATCAGAGTATATAAATATATTTTACAAACATCGATAACGTTATTGATTGTTGACGTTGTTTTGCTTTCGTTATATGATAACTGATAGTTCCAAAATCTTTATATTACTCTGTGAGTGAGGTGAAGACAGTATTCTGTTGTGAAGACTCAATTAAAATATTGTAAACATTAAACAAAAAGGACATCAAGGTAAATAAAAGCAATACTGTTAATTTATTTGTGAACCGTAAAAGTAAATTTTCTTTGGTCGTCGTATTTAAAATTGCATTTATTCTGCTGTTATCAATATGTATATATTTTTTATATATTTTAGAAATTTCATAATGATTTGTAATCTTAGTTATTTTAAAAGTTGCAATACAGTTTGGTTAACCATATAAACCAAAATAAATGCTGATCTATGACACCTTTTAAATATTAAATTTCATTGAAATTACTAGAGAATTGAACAGATTTTTAACAATTGATAGTATTACAATATTATATAGATTATCGATACCAGAAGAAATTAAGTAAAGAAATATTATGAAATTTATGAAAATGTAATGTTTTGTCCCTTTATAATTTACATAACTCATTAATTTTATAATTTGATAATATTAACTAATTATTTGTCTTATTTGTTAAAGATTAAACTTACAAAATGTTTGATAAGCAATCAACGTGGTCTGCATCTGAGTTTCCTGTGGTTGAACCCAGTGAAGATCACATTGTATTATATGAAATAATAAATGGAAAATTTATACCTAAAGTTGAAGATGATAAATGGGATCATGACCATGTAAAGATGCCATGTTCTGATAAAAATATGTGCACAACTGAAGAAGGGGTAATGTTTATTTTTAGTTTTAGTTTTTTTTTATATACAGTAGTTCAATAGTTCATATTGTTTAAACTGATGACCTATTCACAAATCTGTTTTTGTAGGAACCATAATGAATGATTTTTGTTTTTAAAAACTGTTCTGTAGAGTCCCTGAAAATATTTATTTAATATGAAAATTATTATCAATAAAATTACATTATAGAAATCTAATCTTACATATGACATATCTTCATTCTAAGTATAGTTCATTATTTAAAGCTTAAATATGATAAAAAAATCTGATAATTTATTGCTTCTATAGTAAATCATTATATTTGTTTACAATTTTTTTTAAGGAAATTTACAAAATATATTTCACATTAAAGTACAAATTATGTTTTTACAAAGTAAAATGTATGCTAGTTTATATTTTGAAATAAATGTATGTAATATATTTGAAATTAAATGTAGAAATTATAATTTGAAATATACCTTTTTGTATTCCAACATAAAAATAGAATATGAATGATCAAAATATATTTGGAATAAATGTAGAAATTATAATTTTAAATAATATACATATATTCTGTTTTCAAAATTTACAAAAAAATGTAGAAATTATGTTTTAATATAAATATATTCTAGGATAAAGGTACTCAAAAGCTATGGCATATAATAGTAAATTCACTATCACAAAAGATGCAAAACTCTCAAGATTTAGCGGCTGCTATCCTCACTCACCAGTCACATTTCAAAGATATTTGGAAGTTTAAAGCTATGCACAGGTTTTTTAATGAGGTAATGTTTTTATTTTTAAATATTTTAATTGATACATATTCAAATATTTAACTATATTTGTATTTAAGATTTCCTGATCCATGATTACTATTATATATAATCTGGCTGTACTGTATAAATATAACATGTATAAACTATTGGGTTTTGAAGTAGTTTCAAACCCATTTGAGGTCCTTATTGTGAACTTAGAACTATTCTGTTATGCTTTTGGTTCAAAACTAGTCTGGCAAATTATGGTAGTATTTATAATATCTTTTCAAATTTCTTATTCAGTACTGGGAAGAATCTGAAAGTAAAACATTCTTTGAAAAAACCTTACCAAAAGTAGCTGAATTGGCAATACTTTTACCAAAATTAATTAAATCACCAATACCATTTTTAAAGTAAGTTCATTTTATAAAATTTTTGAATACTCTTAATTATGTAAAAAATATCTTTTCAATAAATTTTTTAAATATTTTTTAATATCAAATATGATAGTAATAAAAAGTATATATATATAAAAATAAATTATTATCTATTATTTTATTGCAGACAAGGAGATAATAAGTCTCTATCTTTCACACAGTTGCAATTAGCAAGTATACTCGCAAATGCATTCTTCTGTACTTTCCCAGAAAGAAACAAGAAGAGGAAAGATTCAGAATACAGATCTTATCCGCCTATTAATTTTAACTTGTAAGTGCTTTATGACTGACATAAGTAATTTTTTTTATTTTATAAATGTTATAAATTGTTTTTTTTAAGAACTGCCTCTTTTAGAATTATTCTTTTACTTTTTAAGAAATATAGAATGATAAATTTATCGATGTGAGCAGGATTCGAACCCGCGGCGTCTCAGAAACCCTGTTGTCGTTGTAACAATTGAGCCATAATGCTGCTCGATTCTATGAATTTACCATTCTATATATATTCATATGTATTGGAATGGAGATATTATTTTTTATTAATAGATGCGAGTCTTAGTGATTATATAATACTTAAAATTATATAATATATATATATATATATATATATATATATATATATATATATATATATATATATATATATATATTTTAAATTTTATTTATAGATTGTATGATGGCGGGGGACCTAAAGTAATGGAGAAATTTAAATTTATTTGTCATTACTTTACTAGAGTGTGTGCAGGTAGTTTTTATATCTTTAATAATAATATATTTAAAATGGTGGTGGTATTTGGGAGTGTATATATAAACTAGCTGTTACTCGCAGTTCCATCCGCTGACCTTATTTACGCTGATCTTATTTATTATTAAGATGACTTAGAGCATCAGCGTAGTGTTTAATAGTCTATAGTATTCATTATGAAACTGTCTATCATAATCAGAAAACGAAATCATATAATAATTAGAAATAATTTTTCTTATCCATCAGGTAGTTTCGAACATAAGTGCCCTTTAGCAAACTTTTCCGCTTTATAATATTAGTATTTTTTGGCAAGTGACAGAAGTCGATAGTGATGAAGGATTTTTGTGTTGGGACTCAAAAACTGGCGGTTTTCAATGGGTTTTCATTTTCTTGGTCATTAAAACGGTTTTAATAAATTGCCATAATTTCAATAAATGCTTTACATTTAAAATGGATTAGGTTTTTTTTTATATAAACTTTCCTTATCCATAATTAAGTACTATTATGTATAATTATCCAACTGTATTCTCGTATTTACTATCGGAATTTACCCCGAGTCGTTTCGAAGTTATTTTGCGTTTTTTATGACTGTAGAGCATGGTTAAATAGCGTGGATAATCAGATAGTATTTACGTGATTAAAGTGGGATAACTATATATAATATTTTAGATGTACTTATAATCAATAATGTTAACGTTGTTGCAGAAAATCCGACTGGAGTTGTTACATTTTCTCGTCGCCATGTTCCAATAGAAAAATGTCCTGATTGGAAGAACATTACTATACCGGTATCCTCTGTACCTGTCACAGTGGATGCAGATAAAGTCATTGAAGATGCCCACGGATGGATACAAATGGATTTCGCTAACAAGTAATTTTATTATTTCTTATTTGTCTAATTACCATTTTTAGCTATCTTTTTTTAATCTTTTTTTTTTTAAGTTCAATATTTAACTTCTACATATATACGTAACTATCTTGCTTTTATTATAAGTAAGGATGGCTTGACTATAATATTTATGGTTTTGTATTTTTTTTTTGTATTTCTGTATTTTTTGTTAATATTATCCATTAAATTTATTAAATCATTAAATTGAATTAATAATGTGGCCTTATAAAATTTTCTTTCTTTTTTCAAACAAGTAAAACTAAGCTAAAACTTTATTAACTCCCCCCTCCCCCCAGGTTCATAGGCGGTGGTGTATTGCGTCGCGGCGGCGTGCAGGAGGAGATCCGCTTCGTATCGAACCCGGGACTCATCGCGGCGCTACTGTTCACTGAGGTGATGGGACCCACTGAGGCCGTCATGATCATAGGTACGGTGAATCTGTATTTGTTGCTGGTGGAATTTATTTACCTCTTTTTCAATAATAATGCTTTTTTTGTTTTTAAGGATATTTTAGACACTATTGCATAGATTTTTGTTGCATTTTTGGGGGTTTTGTTCTAAGTGGGGCTCAATAGCAACTTCTATGGAAATACTGTGCTTAAAGTTACCTATGATAAGTTATTTTAAATATTAACAGGCACAGAACGCTACAGCACTCACACAGGCTACAGCTCCACCCTCAAATGGTGTCAGGACTACAAGGACACCTCCCCTTTAGATTCGTCCTACCGACGACAGAGCGTAATACTCGCGTTAGACGCTAAAAGGTTTCCAAAACCTGAGCTGCAGTACTGTAAGGAGATGGTGGACAGAGAGTTGAACAAGGTACTTACTTTGTATATTACTTCGTAGTTCATAGGGAAAGTTTACCCGGGGGTAAATTAAGTCACAATATTTTTTCATTTATTACATTTTACTTGTTTTATTTTATTTTTTTATATTTTTGGTTTTATTTCTGAATGAAAATGTTAGTCGTATCCAGTTAAATTTTAAAATGATATAAAATCTTTAATAAGTTCCATGAAATCGTGGTGTAACAATATTTTTTATAATACTTTTATTTTTTTTTGTCTGGGCTTCGAATTTTTTACATTTAACTTGAAGAATTTTCTTGAAAGATTTAAACCAACTGAAACTACAAAAGCTAGACATTATAAAACGCATTTGTTCGTTATGTTATTGTAATAATTGATAAAAGTTCTAATATGGTGTTATTTCAGGCCTATGTTGGATTTTCATTTTATACGACAGAAAGTATGAATTGCGGTATAGCGACCGGCAACTGGGGCTGCGGGGCCTTCGGGGGCTCCGCCACGCTCAAATCACTGCTACAGCTCATGGCTTGTGGAGTGGCACGGAGGCCTATGGCCTATTTTACATTTAAGGACACCAAATTATGTAATGATATCCAAAGGATGTTTGAGTTCTTAACAAAACACAAAGTAACAATCGGTAAGTCATTTGATTTTAAAATTTAATATTTCCTAATCTTATTCTGTTTGATCTTATAACTTGTTTGTAGGTGAACTGTACGAATGCTTGATGAATTACTGTGAATCTGACGACCCTGTCAGTATTTTTACTAATTTATATGAAAATATTGAAGAATATATAATAAAAAGGGGAGACTCAAAACATAATATTTAATATTACATTAGAAAAAATAAAATAAAATATATATATTTGGGTTTATGTAGATAGAATATTAACATAAAACACCTATAAAAATATCTACCAAAGATTCTGTAAATGAAATAAAACACACACCTAATATAATTAAAATTATTTATTATCCTTCCTCATTTCTAGCATACTAAACGTAATAAGTGTATAATAATAAATAATTGAATAGTAATTTAGTTTGAAACATTTCAGCCATACACAACTTGACAGGTTAAACAAATAATACATGCGAAGTAGGCAAATTATTATTGTATTAGTTTCATTAAACTGTGGTACTATTAGTAGTCGATTAGCTACAGAATTTTGCTAGACTAAAGAATTAAATAAATTATTACCTAGCGACGCTTCAAATAAGTTAATATCTCTCTTAAATTACAAAACTTTGGCGAAATATAACAATATAATATGATTCATTAGAACAGCCTAGCTATCAAATGCACTGCTGGTAACTTCGGATTACTTAGTGCGGTCCACGGACACACAAAATGGATTACGTCACACCTACCGTTTATTCCCAGTATTTAATTTAGGGTAACGACACTTACCCCATCAGGGTAATACTAATGACAAACATTAACCCATCAGGGTAATATTAGTCGTATTATCCTATCAGGGTAATATTAGTCGTAACATTACCCTGATGGGGTAATGTCAGTCGATATAAATTCTTGACAATATTCAACAATGTTGTACTTCCAGGTGAGTACTCAACAAAGGTATAGAAGTCAATTTAGCCTAAAAGTTCGCTAACAATATTACTTCATTAAGCTTTTAATTCGTGGTACTGTTAATGATAAAGCAATCCATTTTGTACGTCAAAAAGAACATTCTGTATACATTTGTGGACATTATTTTATTGTGCATTTTCGACAGTTGCTATATTAAAACCTATATGTGTATCATCTCATAATACAATGCGGCAGGAAATACAAGATTAATTATTGTAATAGATATTCAAGAACAGATGAAGGTACCGCCATATACATATTTGATTGGGCTAGAGTTATACTAAAGAGATTTAAGTATGATTCTAAATTGAATACAACTAAATCTGTTCTTGAAATCTTAACAAGCGAGCGACTAGCTAACTTAGCCGTCTTATAATTTCTTCAATACAAATTTTATATTATCTAGTATTAAATTCAAAATGTATTAAAGAAACTAGAGACAGTTTGTACTCATTTAAAGGTAAGTTGTTTGCCGCGCGTGAAACACTTTAAATTATACTATCAATTAACAATTAACCCCATTTCGCAAAAAATAATTTTCTTACAATATATAGGAAAACGGATTCCAGTAAGTTATGTTACATGTGTAGGTTAAACAGGGTATAGATAGATTTATAATTCTGTTATTGACGCAAACAATACTCGTCAATCAGTTATATATTAAAACTGACAATTCCGTTTATAAACCAACAGCATAACGTATAACTATTTCAAATCTCTTATCTTAAATTGTAGCAAATCTATGGTATATAAAACTATATAATTTAAAAAGAAGAAAACCTTTTTTATAAGCGGCTATTTTAGTTGTTAAAAACGTTTTACAATTTTCTTACATAGATCGCTATTCTTTTTCTTTTATAGTTAAATTGGAAAAATTACCATTAAGTGTAAAATACATTTGAATAATGTCAAATGTATGATTTTTCTTATAATTAAGAATTTATTTTAGCAAATCGATTATTTGTGGAAAAGGAAATAACAAGGGTTAAATGGACGATCTTTACAAGCGTATATCACAAACACCCGTGTAGTGTATTTTGCTAAGCTTTAACTCAGTTGCTAGTTTGGTATAGGTTATATACATAAAATTGAATATTGGCTTCGGTAATTCAAACTCGATAGCGGACTGCTACAGATTATATAAGTTATCCAGAACAATGTGATGACAAATAAGTTGCCATGTTTATGAAGTTAATGTCAATTGAATGAAAGAATTAATGGCACATTATTTTCGTGCGTTTATTTTAGATGCCAATAATTGTATGTAATGGTTGTCCGCTGGTTTATGGTTCAAATAGTTAATGATAATGAAGTCTTAGCATAACACAGCGACACCCTGTCACCCGCCCGAGTGGCCTCGGGGCAAAACTAGTAAGCTCCTAAATTAGATATGATTTTATATGTACATTCTGGAACAAATGACCGTTTCCAAAGTCCAAAACGTCTTAGAAATAGAGCCTTGAGTTTAAAATTTAAAGTGACGGATATTTATTAACGTGTATAATTGTTAGTAGTGATGTGAATGCCGGAAAATTATTTGTGAGAAGAGAGGTCTTATTGATTAGTCAACTTTTTTACCTGTATCTAATTATTTTAAGATGAAAGCCATAAAATTTCAGAATTTATATCTATTAGTTTTATATTATAGTTGCCTTAATTTGGAAATGAGGCTTTGTAGAGCAAAATGAAACGTTTTCGGACGGCGCGTTTTTCACTGACGTTACAATTAGTGCAGTAGATGTACCGTCAGCAGGACACACTAGTTATGCGTCTACCTATACTTTATAATCTTCCTACCGTTAATTCTTTAACCTAACCAAAATGGTTACACCAATACACCTCGCCTATACTCTATACAAAGTGGTAATAGAACAAAACAATATTCTGGATAACTTATCAAAAACATTTCATAATTACTTCTGTAATTATACAAACTATTTTACTAAGCTTATACATAAAATAAATACAATTAAAATACGGACGATCGTCCTTAAGTTTTTACTATCTAAATTTCCTTTACGCATTCAAAACAAATTCAATAGGATACGAAGTTTTGAAAGAATTGCACGAAATTAAATAAGTGCTTGAAGCTAAACTATGCTAAGCGATAAATATTAAATAAATTATAAAGATATGACTAGAGCTTTGTTCCTCGCTGGATTCTACAGTTTATAGAAGCACTATGCGAATATTCTTCATATCTTTACATAAGTAGAGCATAACTTCATGACTCCAAAATCTAATATTCGTTAATCCCCATTTTATTATTGGCATTCATTTTACTCGCTAGCATCGAACGGGGCTTAAGATTCTTTCTAACTGACGACACGAGTGCGACACGATGTGATGTCTGGTCGTGATATATAAACGTGTCTCCACCGTTTTATCGACTTTTGTCTATTATTTGTTTTATTTCATATGTCATTCCATTAAAACATTAATATTTGCTTCTAACCGAGCGCTATAGCGAAGAAATATGCGAATAATATTAATAAATTTTAGATGTTAAAAAGTTATTTATTCAAATTAGATTCCGTAACACTAGAATGTTTTATAATGGATGTCACATAGTGTTACTGATGCTAGAAATATTCGTTTTCATGCTAGAGGTTAATAACCCAATTTGGCAATTCCAATAAGGATCATAGAGCTCCTATTCATGTTTATATTTGTGAATATTTTATTTTAAATATAATTCAAACACCATAAATACCTACGCAACGGTAAACATGTTTATAATTTATGACTAAAATGACAAGTGAATAAGGATACTTTGCTAACTTAAATAATACTACTGAGAAGGTTAGTGCTATGTAAATAAAACACTAAGCTAGTATAAAGGTCGCAAGTGATGAGGTTATAGGATTTGTTTACGCTACGATAGTGAGAGTATAAAAATTCGCGACAGACTACAGTGGACCCGAGAGTGAAACAGCGCGGGCGTCGCCGGGAGCCGATGTACCATCATCATCAGCTAACTATCCACCAGCACCGATCGACAAGGTTTCCAAAAACTGGCTAAATAAGTTGAAAAAAATCCCATCTTTGTACACCTTCAAGAAATTGAAACTAATCACAAATCTGCCAGTGTTCGATCGGCACTGGTTGTCGGCGGACATTCAGCGAACAGACTAGCTGAGAGAGGCAATACCTGCCATGAAAAACATTTAGATAGATTTAAATAATTGCAAAGCTTTACCCTGTATCCTAGAATCACTTTGTGAGCGATTTTACATTGAGTGAGGTTATCGATTTACTTATACCAGACGTTTGCGTCTTTGAAATATTATAAGAGAAATTTTATTTTTATCAGTATAATATAATACAATACAATAATCGCCAAAATATCGACGGGGTGTCGATTATTCTAGCGCGTTACGTCTACTTTAACCCACGGGTGATATAATCGTTAATCGATATATACACTAAGTATACGTGTTCCGCTTTGGCATCGTTTTTCAGTAACCTAACAGCGGACCGAAGCCGCTTCAGCGCCACTATTCATCAGAGCTGGCCAACAGCGTCCAACATTGAAAGTATCTCAGAAACGAAAACAGTGTGCGTTTGAATTCCTCGTCGCCAATGCAAAACGAGTCCGCTCCATAAATCTTACTCTAAACTAAAACGGCCAGCTCCTTCCCACTGAACGAGACCACTTCAACGAATAAGTTAAAATGCTAACAGAAACAAACGAATGAATACGTAAAAGTAGTATAAATAAGATAGCTAAAACAATTAAGAAGCGTAACAATATTGCACGAACTGTACCTACGCTTTTAACGACAACGGTACAATCACCGAATTCCAACTTACAGCTTATTAGTAAATCATAAACGCCTAAAACTAGAATACTATATCAATATAATATAATTATTTGTGTAAATATAAAATTCTATGTCTTGTGAAGATAGTAATATTTGACTAGAGGCGGGCGGCGATTATTCAATTCTACCGCACGCGGCAAGCAGAGTATCATTATGACACCTGCACACAGAAAATACTACTTTCAGAATCACCACAGATTATAAGAAAACAGCTCATTAGTGACAACTTAGAGCGATTTTAGAATAATCTCAAAGATATTTACCTAAAGAGAGAATTATTATTCCTGTGTACAAGTTGGTTAACAATATGCCTCTTAATAATATAAACAATTATAACGGGAACGAACATATCTGTGCGCGGTCACACCTCGGAGCTCGTATTTAGTATGATGACCAAATATTCAGAATATTCGAGAATTCTTAGTGATATATTGTTTAGTAATTTACCGGATTCTTTACAAACGGACGGAGATTAGCTGTGAAATTTGGAAATATTGATATTTAAATTGTGTGGAACTTTTTATATTAATTTGTATTATCAGATAAATATTAATAATTGGTTTGAATATTTTAACATCATACTCCATCATATTTGGCGAGCTCAAAGGATTTCTAAGTATTTTTATAAAGAGTGTACTTATATATGAAGCCATCCAAAGTAATTTGTGTGAAGAAAAAAGTGTTCTCACTCTACTTTCTGCTTCACGTCTAAAAATTTTAGCTCCATGACACTTTTTATAAAAATATAATCATCAACGTCAAAAACGTGTACGCCGATTTACAGTTATTTTCTAGTAAAAGTAGTAAATGGCACATACATTTTTGCCTGTAATTTAAAGCTGTTGTTAAATACAACGGCACACCGAGGTACGGAACCCGCCCGCGCGTACGCATTATCATCTAAGGTATCTCATTATTATAATTTTATATTGGTACGTTTTGATTATGAATCTATGTTTCCTTCTGTAGAAATTACACTAGTATATGTAATCTGTGTCGCTCTCCCACTGTTGACTCCCCGGACGTATCCACCGCTGTAACACCTACATGTATAGATTTATATATGTTTATACAGACACACACATACACGAAATAAATATATGGGATTCACGCTCTTTGTGAATTGACTTGCGATTTACCGCTCGCACGGGTTTTATCTGTACAATATAATCTGTGCATTGACATTTGAAGGCGCCAATTTTGAAAGAAGATAAAAGTCAGAGCTTGTCAAAGTTCGTCTAGAAATCGTTACCAAATCTATGTTATTTATTTGACTAAAACATTGGGGACTATCTACATCTTTTCTATAATTGGTAACAATTCTGACGCACTTTTACGATCTATAAAATGTCAGTTATTGTCTTGAACTTATCGGATTGATAAAGTCTATGCCTTCAAAGATACTTATATTTTAGATCAAATAATGTGTAGTAGAAATTAATTATTTACTTGTATTAAAACGTTAAAAGTTTTATATATAATTAGTTTTCAGATTTAAAATGTATTATAAGTTTTTGAGGCTCGTGCGAGCGGGATAGAAGAGCGATACCATTAGCATAGACGGCCTGTACAATTATCTTTTTTTATATCACAGCCCATTTTGGAATTTACAACAGACAAAACGATAATTAAAAATAAAGATCTTAGTAAACGGTAACGTCAAAGTGCACTTTTCTTTGTACACGGTTATTTGAACATCAATGTCCTCTACGATGGGTTAATATCTCCACTAACAATAAGGTACAAGGAACCGAGCCGCTTTAAAAAACAGTTTAAAATCCAATGCACTATTTACATCTCATTCAGGATCCATGATCGTTCAAACGAGCGGTTCATACATCGAAGTAGTCTTCAGTATTTTCCGCATCGTTCAAACGGTCAAGTAGACCTATACGGCTCGGTGGATACACGGACACACACCATATAGTAACAAAATATAGGACATATCCGAGCGCGGTGTTCCGAGGAGACAACAGCGGTGTCCCGGGACGCTCCCGCCCCGCCCCGGGACATTATGCGATATACGATCATTAAAATACATTTTTCTTACTCTCGACTTACTTAATAAATTCAGTTTGGCTTAGTTCAAGCAGATAACTAGTATAATAAATTTATGTTAAAAGTTTCGGTCGACCGTATGTTCTTAGAAGTAGAATTATGATTACGAATGACGAAATTTTTATAACGTGTCCTTCGATAATAATAATAATTTAATCAAAGTTAATAAATTGTATATATAATAATATAATAGAGTAATATAATGATTAATCCATAATGATAAGAATGAAGCTTTCCTACGCGTTGATTGATAAATTACTTTAACTAATATAGTATACTCGCCGCGTGGGCTTGCATATTTCTTTAAGTAATGTAGTTAATGATATTTACTATACAATAAATGTTTTCTTAAATTCCGTAGAATTCTTGATAAATCGCAAAGAAGTGCACTGCGGGAGAAGGGTACCCGCGCGCTGGCTTCTGTAACAATACACCAAGTTCAGAAATCAATGAAATATAATCCACGTTTAACAGTTTTATTATAAGTCTTTTTTTGTGTTAAGCGCGTTTCTCAAATTAATTTTTTATACAACAAAAGACTGAGAGTTATCAGCTATAAAATCATAATATATATTTCTAATATCGAAAAAGAGTGAGGTTAACTACAGTTTACTAGAAGTTTTTGAAGGTAACTATTTAGTTTTTTGTTTGTTTATTATATGTATGTATGCCCATCTGCAACATTCAAACAGGCATGGTGATAAATATATAGACGCCACAAAGCAATCTTGTGGTATCTCGAAAAATGCTAAATTAACTTAAAATTTTGAAATATTTACATAAAAACCCGAAAAACTGAATCATATTCAGTATTTTTTTTGCGATTCGAATCACTAATATATCTCATGACAAATAATATGGTACAAACCCTGGGCACTGCATAAAAGCGTGCGGACGGTGTCGAGGGTTAATAAGGCCGATTGGCGTCCTTTGGCCGCTTCAGCTGAACCTTTAGCCGCTTCATGCCGATCTGGAAGCCGTTCATCGCTTGGATAGCCGCCTGGGCCGACGTCGGGTTGTCGAACGATACAAAGCCTGCTCGCGGACAGAAAACCAGTTAAATAGGAATTGGAATACAAATTATAGGTTTAATAAAATGTGTCTGATGTAAGCGTACCGAAACATTTGCTTTGATTGGTGGCTCGGTCAATGAAGACCTTGCTGCTGATTACGTTCCCGAACGGGAGGAACATTTGCATCAATTCAGCGTCCCCAAACTCTTGGGGTAAGTGGTAAATGAACAGGTTACAGCCCTCGGGCCCCGAAATGGAGCAGCCTGGAAACACGAGAAAATCTTTAAAGAACTCACAAATCTGTCTTTATACACCAAGATTCAAAAGTATTTTAAATGCCGACGTTGTTGAGATCCCAGAGTCCGGCTCTACGATGTACATAAAACAACAAAAGCATAAAGCTGATATACATACGGATAAATAGATGTTAAGTCATCACCAACAGCGAAGCTTTCTATATAACACTGTACAATCGTGCGATGTTGCCAAAACGACATGAAACATAGATACAAATAACTACATATAGACATATTATTTTCCAAATAATGTAAATTACTAGAAAAAACTGCCCATCGAAAAGTATAAAGTCGAAACATATTAGTTGTTTTGTTAGCGTTTGTTAGAAATGGTAATCAGCATCGATTACCAAAAACCAAATAAACATGACGTGAACAATGACGTGAACCCACGTTTTTGTGACGTATAAATCCATCGTCTAAGGATCTTGGAAACCAGCTAGATCTTCAGCTCAGTGCTCAACTTACCTTCTCTTTGCGCGGGCGCTATAGTTGACATCGGGGGCGGGATTGGCTGCGGAAACTGCCCATAAACCGCCGGATAAGCTGTCGAACATTAATTTGCAAGTTTTCACAATGAACACCTATTATGTTGCGTGTATCATGCGATACCAGACCGATGTAATTGAACTTACGAGTACATAGTAATAATCTTGCAAAATTTCATGAATGAATCAGTTTCATTTACTCAAGAGAATATATCCCGATTGTTGTTAAATTTAATCAATTTCAATTTAATTTATATTTTGTTACATAGGTCCGGTAGTTCTACACATTACATTTATAATTAAGCTTACAGTATAAATTGGATGAGTCAATGTTGCAATGTTTTATGTAACGTTTGCTTAATCTGTAATCATTGATTGGGTTCTTAATTTTATTTTTTGTTTGTATTTGTGTGTTTAAAATGAGGAAATAAGTATAAATAAAATAAACACTGAATATAGACACCGAACAAACTACTTGATGAATCCACGCATTCATGAACAGACAGCACAGTGAGGGAGTAGGCATACCATCATCTCGCATTCATTTTGATATGTTTAATCTGCTCTGAATTATTTCATATCATTTGTCATGTTCAAAAGCGTTTTAAAATAAAATATCCCGCAAGTTTGAGAAAATTATGCAAATAATAAATTTCGTTCGGAGTTATAAACAATAAGTAATATTTTGTCCTATTTGTCAGCTGTCACGGGAGATTTCTTCCTGTTTAAAAACTTTAGCGGCGGCTTCTTTGAGATGCAGGTTTCGTGTTCGAAGTTAAAGTATCCCCTGGTTTCGGTGTCTAATAATAAATAACGATCCAACGGTCAAAATACTCCAGCACGAGAACATCTAAACGGGCCGGTCAGACATTTGAACGGAGAGGTCGGTGTAAAAGCGACATCAACTACACACAGAGGCTTTACAAGCGTGGTTTGCGCGCGACTCACCGACGCCGGGGAAGGGCTGCATGCCCGGGTACGCGGCGTGCTGCAGCGCCGCCTCGCCGTTCGCTAGACCCTGCGCCGTCACTGGGACCGCTGGGGAAGAAGTAATATTATATAAATTGAATGATGTGTTGATTTTGTCCCGGTTGAGAAAACCACATATTTAAAAACGATACATTTTTCCTAGAATTGATTTAAAATGATGTTTTTTAAAGTGTGGTTGGGTCGAGACACCCACATTTCTAAAAACGATAAAATTTTCCTAGAACTGATTTAAAATGATGTTTTTCAAAATGTGTTCCGGTCGAGACAACCACATATTTAAAAACGACAAATTTTTCCTAGTACTAACACAAAGATTAGAGGCTTTGAGCTCGTGTCGATTTTTCATTCTGCATGTATCCCAATTTTGCAGCTCATATATTTATATACAATGAAATTAACTCACGGCCAGTAAATGTCTGGTGTATGCCGTTAGTGTAAACCGCTTCCTGCGGCGGCGGCTGTCCGTTGGTCTGCGCGGCCATGTTAAAGCCGGGCATCGTAGGCGACGGCAGCGACGGTAGGGCTCCGTTGAGGGGCTGTCCTCCTCCCGTGCCTATCGCAAGACCGGTGAAGTTATCTGCAATGTTATAGTTTGCATGTCATGGTCTGGCATTGCGTTTGTTGTAATATTGATTTGTTTATTAATAATATATATATATATATATATATAAATTATTATTATTATTCTTTTTTTGACCTGCGATTGCATGTAAAATAGGAACACCTAATATCTTCCTGAGAGTGGTGGAAGACCAAAAAACATACAAATAGATACCACTAAAATACATAACTAGAGTTGCGGTCTGGCAGCAAGTTTTGAAAACTTTCGGCGAAAACATTTCAATAAAATTGAAAGTTGAAAATTCCTGGACATATCGCAACAACTCCAAATAATTGTGAATAAAAATGATAATATAGTAATCTATTCCCGATGGATATTGTAATATTTATTTGTGTAATGCCAAAATATTGAAGAATATTCACCAGAAGTGGGTGGCACGACCGAGTTGGCCATGCCGTTGAGAGCATGCGACGCCAGAGCAGTCATAGGACTTATATAGCCCTGAGCAGTGGCGGCTACCATTAGCGCTGCTTGTTGCTGTTGAACGGACGGTATTAAAATAAAAAAACTTCTAAATCTTTCATGAAAATAAGGTTTTTGAGAACATCCTTTCATTGTCAAAGCTGCCACCAGCTCCTACATTGCCACTAGCCTGGGTGGAGTTGGAGACAAACTCAGCACACTTGTCGGGTATTATTAATATTGCTTATATATGTTATATAATGGATATTGCTTCTAGTAATTGTACTAATTATCTCTGATTTCTATTGTTGATAAATGTAGTAGTGCAGTACCTGTAAGTCCACTTGCTCAGTGATGACCTGAGCATAGGTTCCGTACGCTCCGAACTGGTTAAAGACAAACGGGTTGAGGAGACTCATATTTCCTGCCATCTGCTGCATGCGACGTAATTGGCGTTCCTTCTCCGTGTCTGCGAATTTTACTACCAGACTCGAAGACGCTCCCTGAAACAAGAGTTGGAAGTTATTCTCATCTATCTTATTCTCTGTTTTTATCACTATCTTACTAACGATTTACTTCAAAAGTGTGAAAGTGACAAAACAGAGAATTACGATACGATGTATAAATAATCTTATTAGTAAGGGGGATAATGTGTACACTTTTAAATCTTTTTGTTAAAAATAAATAATAAAAAGTACGATATTATTAAAAATGAAAAATGGACACAATAAGAATATAATAAGAAAGTTAATAAAAAATATACTAAGTTGCTACAAAACGTTGAAGCAAATTGAACATTTTTCAGGCCGGTAAAGTGGAGCGTAATATTAATAAAACACGACCAAGAAATATTTCAATTATCACTTAATTTAACAAAGTGTTGGAGCGACATAACCATATTTCATTACAGCGATCGTCACTGCGATATGAATTTCTTAGCCCTTTGCCTGTTATATAATAAAAATAAATTATATCTATTGTTTCGTGATTTGACAGAATAAATTTAATTGAAAGTTCTCGAATGAAAATTAGCACTTTGATTTTATAATTTGATTTTGATTTTCTTTTATGGTATTTGTGGCGTGTTTTCACGGATATTGAGTTTGTTTATAATCACAAGGATTTAATATAATATTTAGAACACTTAGGCATAATTTATTTGTATTTATCTCGTTTGTATTGTTTTAAATTTAAATGCAATGGGGTGTAGACATTTTTTTTATAATTTAGTTTTATTTATTAAATAAAATATTTTAAAAAATATCACTCATATATAATTTAAAATATATTCAATTTTTCCACTAAAAATTAACTTCTGTCAGCGTCGTAATGATATAACGCCTTTCACGTGATAAAAAGGATAAAATATTAGTTTTTTCATAATTATAAGAATATTTTAATAATAATAAACGTGAAAGTGTAATTATCGGTACAAATTAAACTCTACCAGAAAAACAACAGTCATAAAACAGTTATAAAACAACCATATTAATCCCGAGAGCAAAATGTAAACATTTAAAAACCTTTACCAAACCAAGTGGCAATCCCTTGAAAAATAAACGAGTACATTAGCAAAGCATACAACGCCTCTGAAAATGAGGCTCGAGTGTACTTAAAAATGCAGGCGACGGCCCGGAGGCAGCTCTAGCGAACTACAATGCGGGAACTACCGACGGGCGCATTCATTATGTATTTCTGAGGCAAAAATATCGTGCTATAGGCTCAGAAGCAACAGGTTGGTTACCCGATGCAACAAGTCTGGGCCAACGTCCAAAAATGCATGCCCAACTTCCAAGTTATAGTTCACCACTTTGCCTAATTGACTTCTATTTGAATGTTAAGTGAGTGTGATTTCATTTTATTGAAATTTACTGTAATATTAGTTTATTATTAGAATGAGACCTTTATTATAAATTTTAAGTATTTAAATATTATTAAAATAATAATAACTGATTGTTCTTTTAGAATAATAAGAATATAAAATATACAAAATATAGTTAATTTTATCTCACTAGTATTGAAAGGAACGTAAAGAATATTTACGTTTTAAACAAATTTATATATTTTTTTACAAAACCTTGTATTCGAATATTGAGTTATGACGGGATTATTTATTCACTGCGCGATTCCATTGTTTGTGTAACAAATGTTTACAGCAAATATTGGGGCTGTTTCGGTGATACTATTTTAATTTAAAAAATAAATTTCATTGTGAACTTCTCTGCGGCTTTTGTATTAATTGAATTGGAATGGTTGTCTTTTGTTTTAGTATTTTCTTTTGTATGACAATTTTCGTGATCCATGATTATTATAATATATAAAATACTGTCTGTACTCGCGTAAATACTATTATAATATGCTCTAGTTTATATATAACAGTATTATCTTGTAGTTTTCTATGATTTTGTGATGTGTAAATGACAGTTATATGGATAATAAGTTTTGTTGTTTTTGTAATTTTCAGTTTATTATGAACAAGTTTTTTTGAACTGTCATTTGATCTTAGTAATTTGATCTTAATAAGCTTAGTATTTTATTGTATTGCTAGCGAGTTTCATTATTTTTTAATTAGTTTATAAGTGAAAGTCCTTCAAATTTCTTTTATAAAAAAGCAGACTAAAGAATTTAATTAAATAAAATAAATTGTAAATTAATTTTAATTTTTTAAAAATGTAAGATAATATCTAAGTAGTCCTTCCTCTTGAACTTTTCAACTATTGCTATTATGTTTTAAATTCCTCTCACATGACCTATTAATTATAGCACTGGTTTTATAAGTGGGAATATCATATTAGTTTAAGTGTCTGGATAATAGATAGTTTAATTTTTTAATACGAGCTGTTACTCGCGGTTCCACTCGCTTACTAACGATTTCATTTACTATTAAGATAAATTAGAGCAGTGCTAGATAGTCTATAGCTATAATCTTAAGTCTGTCTATCACTATCGGAAAGAATTTTTCAATTACATTCGAAGTATTGTCGAAGATTAACGCGTTTAAACAAACCAACTTGTCGTCTTTATAACATTAGTATAGACTTAAACTTTTTATAGATAGATTATAAATATAAAGTAAAGAAAACAATAAAAAATGATTTAGTATAGAATTCATAGTTCGTCTTTGCTGACATTAAGATGTTTGTCTACAAATATAACGATGATAGTTAGGATTTTATTACGCGGTCGTATCGTCTCCGTCGCGTCCCCGTAACGAGGTTCAGGGGGCCATTCGTTACAACGTAACGTCCAATTAACTCGACTTGTTACTCTGTTAACTGTTGCATAACTTCACTTTATTTAACTATCTTATTTATATTACAAATCTATTAATTTGCTGTATTTAGTTTCTCAATTTAGTTCAAGATTATGAATAATTAATTAATATAATTCCAAATAAATGTTAGATATTTGTATGCAAACATAAAAAAAACAATAAAATCTGAGCTGAACTTTGATGTAAGTAATGAATTTTAAGATGTCATTTTGTGCGTCGTTAAATGTTACAAAAGAAATGAAATATTTTATTAAGTAACATACATTTATAAAGTTATGTAACTATATATTTATTTAAGTCTCAGCAAAAACAAAAGTAATTCTATTTAAAACAAATTCCTTTGTTTTGTACGTACTGTTTCTATAGGAAATGGAGCCACTGTTTGTTCCAGGGGTTTCCTAAAAAATTCAACGTCTGGATGTCGTTTAGAGCAGGCTATATCCTCTTTGATGTAATTTGTAGTCCATGTTCAGATTTGGCTTAGACTAGGGTTAGTGTTAAACTCTAATAAAGTTCAGAAAGTTGGCTTTAAGCCAGGGTTAAGTGTGTGTACCATGTGACCAGTTGCCAGAGTTTTGCTTTACAATACATTACAAATTGGTGAGATATTTTACAATAGGTTACAAAATGTTACAAAAGGAGACTCCTTTCATACATTTGTGTTAAAGGAGTATATCATTCATATTTATGTATGATATACTCAGGCTAAAGAATTAACTCCTTAATCTGTAAAAATGTAACATGAAAGTCATAGGAAATATCTCCCTAAAATATCTGACGCTGGATGATGTCGTTGCATCGTATCACCACTTGCATACTTACATCTTCTGTAGCGAATACTTCTTCTTTATTTTATTGAACTTCGACAATTATTTCATCAACATCTTAATTTCTTCAAGTATTATCTATACTTCTGTTCTTAACACCTATGTATCGGGATAGAAGGCAGTTTGATCCATCAAGTCTCTCGCCCTCTTTAAGAGATTGATTAAGGATAGGTATAGCCGATAATCAACGATAAATCTTTTTCATCAACTTTATTTAAGCATTTTTTTTTAATAACTTCTTCGAAATCTGAATTTACCAGCAATTTAAATTTCTAACATGCGGTCACTCCGATCTCTACGTTCTTCGACAATTCCTTTGTTGGTACATCTCTCGATATACTGATATATGAACAAACGGCAGATACCAAGCTTTTGAAGAGTCTTGTAAATGAATGATGGCTCCATACCGAGTTGTGCAATTCAGTCACTGCACTTGTGATGCTTTAAATTTAAACTTCATTATAAAATAACTAAAATGGCGAGAAATCAATCAACAAATACATAATAAACGCATTCCAAAATGAAATGTAGAATAAAGTTACATTTATTGGTTTTAAAATAGTTTCAATTTTTTCAGATAAACGAATTCCAAACTGAGATGCAGAATGAAGTCAAACTCAGAAGTATTTAAATACAATATGGCTTGATAAATGGATAGAGAATCATTGAAAGTAAATATAGAAATATAGAAATAGTAAACACAATGATGATATGATGTTGCATACACAATTAAGGAAATTAATCCTAGCTATAATTCACAAGATAATTTTAAAGACATCCGCCAGCCGCGTCACAGATATACATATACAAGGATAGTTTATGGACAGACAGACAGATCGGGTCCGCACTAAATAACTGCCAGAGGGTTTCCTGTCAAATGTTAATGCGATATAATGGAACTGTAGCCACCGGTTAGATAAACTGTTCATAATGCTAATCAAAGAGAGAAAGACTATAAAGAATAGATGGAAAATATACATAATTAAGTAATTTTCATGAGTCTAAAATAAAAGTAAGATATAAATTTTATGTGTCAGTATTTATGAAAAGGTACTTATAATCTCAACAGAAATAATTCATAACAAACATATCATAAAAACAACGATATTTCTCCATTTTATTTGATTTTCTTGAAGCAAGTTTGTAAAAATGATAAACATTAAGTTAGCCTTTAAATAAAATCTAACATTGAGTATATATTTTCCTTTTACTTTAGAATTTGGAGTTGAAAGTGCACTTCATCAAGTCGTTTCGTAAAATGGATTTAGAACTTCGTCGTGGATAGTACTTTGTCTTGACTTAGAAGTCACAGAAAACGTGATTTTATAGTATCGAGTTTACTTTCTCAGGAAATACGCTACCACTAAAATGCAGTGTATATTTCTACCATAACTGTAATTTGGATTACTTCATTATATAATATTACTATCTATTCAATTAATTACTCTGTGTACATAAAAGAATCTTGTAGTTCGCGAATTTATTACACTTTATTCTTGTTTCCAGTTCTCTGTAACTGCATCTATTAGATTTTTAATAAGACATATGTTTTCATTAAGTCTAAAATCAATGAGTGTTCCTGTTATATAGATATCTAAGTATGTAATGGTACTGTAACGTGTTACACTTTGTCACAGCTGTCTGGACATAACGTCGTATTGTCTCCGGTTTGTCCACCGTGAGATAGTTAGAACACATTGTTCTAATATGGTACTATTCCACCATTTTGCTAATTTGATATTAAAAATAATGGAACAATTTTCAATTCAAATAAAAGCAGACTTTAATATTAAATATTAAATGTTAAGAATTTAATAATATACTATAATTTAAATTTAATTTAAACCACTTTACAAGTACCCTAACAAGGTCAGAGGTATTCGTCTCCAATTAACAAACTCGTCGAACATTACACAAGTGAATACAGAACACGAGTTATTTTGATGAAAGTTAAACACGAGGCTTATAGAATGATATTCTGATTAATGTAATTATCAGAGAAAGCCGCAAGTTCACTCTCACTTAATTGAAACACAAATAGAGAGGTGTGATTGGTCGGTGTCGAGATTACGGCAACGTTCAAAATTGTTTAAACTAGACAAAGGGAATTATAATCTGTAAGGATATTTACATAAATACGGAGTATCAAAATCAACTATTTCAAAATTGAACTATTCAAATGATTGTGTAAATTTCGAACTATCAGAGTATTTTGGAAAATATTTTTAAATAATTTGAATTTATACTAATATTATAAAGAGGAATCGTTTGCTTACTTAAAAGCGTTACATTATACATTATACTTAAAAATACTGAATGATTTTTTTTTTGTATGATAGGCTAGATTACGCCCGCAGCTTCGCCTGCGTGACTTTCAGTAACTATGAATATTTGTGGTTATTATAAAAAGTGAGTAATTATTATTATTATTGGCCGCCTGTCCAAAGATTCGATGCCAAAAGTTGTTGGTATCTAGTCCAATGGTGTATATTTGAACCAATATTGGAACTCCTATTGGAACTCATACTGGTACCAACTTTTGCACCAACCGCACTCAAACAGACAAAAGGATAGCTTTCACCATCTTACCATTATATATAGTAAAGATGTAAAGAGAATTTTATGGAGAAGCCTATAGGATATCTAGCATTGCGCTACGACTCTTAGTTCGCGGGTGGAACCGCGAATAACAACTAGCTTATGATATGGGGTAGCAAAAAATAGATAGTATATTTAATAATCACGGAGATAATCATTTATAAAATTGTAAAACTAAACCATTTAAGTAATAAAAACAACCAAGAAAGTGTCTAATATAAGATAAGGTCAAAACGTTGAACAAAAGCTTCAAAGATTCCATCCTCACAATAGCCATATTAAAATCAGGAACAATCCTGGCCTGACCGTTAATGGTCCGAAACAGATTTCGCTGAACAGATTTGACCGAAAAATCTCCCAGAAAACGCTTAACATTTCTGGGCCTCAACTGCCTTAGTGTAATTGCAGCTCAACTCTATTTTATTACAAAGAGCTCTACCGAGTCTAATACTGCGTATAAATGGTCGGTAGTGTCGAAGACGGCGCTTATACGGTATTGTTCTTTAAAAAGCTCGCTGCGCGCTTTAAGGTTAAGGCATTCTAAGCACGGACGAGACGAGTTCTTTTAAATGAAGCAATGAATTAAAATGTGAATTAAATTATAATTGTAATAAATTGTATTTAATAAACTTATTATATATTTTGAAAACTATTTATTAGTTTATTCAATTAAATGAAGAAATTTTTAATTATATTATTATAATTAAATAATAAATGGATTCGGTTTTTAATATACTTATATGATTTATGTAATAATTATTAATTAATTAAGATTGTAATGATATTACATACATATAATAATAATGGAAAATAATGATGTATTCCAATTAATGAAATCAATGTTTCATTCAATCATTATCATGTGAAGTGAGTTAAAGGCAGAGGAGAAAATGTGACAAGAAAATAGAGCTTTTATAACGGTTTCTTTCAATTTTTGTTGAAAGCGTTAAAAAGAATGCGGCTGAAAGTGCAGTTTGCAGCTCCAGAGTTCACAGGGGATAATAACTCTTAAATTGATCTGAATAAGGTTTGAAAATGAGGGTATTGTTTTGAACAAGTCTTTGTATGATGAAGCTGTGGTATACAATTCTAAGTTAATTGGAATCTTTTAAAGTTGAATGTAACAAGGAAGAGGATGCAGACCCTCGTAAGGATTTGCGCTGAACCGGTGATGTATCCGCTTTTACTATACAAGAATGAACTTTGCCTTCTTAATTAACAACCATAAATATATGACTTTATAACAAGTACCAAAATAACAAAACTGAAAATTATTCTCTCAATATTCCCCAAGTTAAACAACATTACAAAGTAAGGATATTTTAAGTAATCAGAACCTAAATAAAACAAACAACTTAGACGAAGTTTTTAGTGAATTCTTGAAATAAATTCATTAATTCAATGTATACAAACTACACGGCGGGCGATTCGACAAACGTTTATTTATTCGAATTTCGGTCTGCAATAACTGCCTCGTGTATTATTCATAGTCCAATTATAGTAAAAGGAGTTTTCTGTTTCTTCCGACGCACTTCGCGAGGGTCCGTTCGAGTGGGCTTGTTTCACAATTGCGTCTACCTTGTATTTTCATTATTTACCTAATACGAGATCAAACGAATTAATTTCTCAAGACTGTGCCATTATGTTGGTGCTTTTGATAGGCCTCGAGGATTTGTGAATTCGATTTATAGCTGACCTATTGTATGTAAGGATCGTTTTGTCCTTAATTTTATTATACTCTTTATTTTCATTATTCACAGCAAGAATAGTTGAATTCTAGTTAAATTATAAGTAATTTTCTGTAAAAAAATATATTACAAAGCTGATTATTGAAAACTAAAATATGTTGAAATATTCATCCCAATACAAGTAATATGAGAGGCTTTATTCATATCGTAAAGCCGCACGATATTTCAATAAGTACACACGAGTAGAGCCGCGGGAGGTCGTATGTATTAAGTCGTGGGTTTAACGATGTATTGCACATATTGTTTATATTCTATACAATACTTCCAAAATCCTACTATTTTATGATCTTTACTGCCTATACAATAGAGGTTATCTTGCAGTATCAAATGAACATGGGGCTGAAATTTCACATTGTCCGAGAATCGGGATTAGGGAGGCCTTTTAAGCCCCAATTAAAAAGAAGAGGACTTATGCATGATGTTTTATTCACATACTGTAAGTAGTGTTCATCCTTTATTTGTTTATACATAAATATATATAAGATTTAATGGAGTTTTTTCACTTGTCTATGTTAGTATGTAAATAATAAATGTGCTTAAAGATTATCATATTGATTTTAGTTATATAAGAAATTTCTTTTGCATTTGTATTTATTTATATAATATAATTACTTTTTAATACTATATATTATCGCTTCTGCTATTTCTATACTAATATTTGAAACCAAAAAAGTTTAATAAACGCACTTGTCTTTGGAATTGGTATTGATATTTTCTCTGAATTTCGTAGACAGGTCCATGAGGAAGGCTTTAGGTTATCTAACATTCGCCTTTTACTCTTAGTTATATTAATAGTAAAAAATACTTTCTCGCAGGTGGATCTGCGAGCAACAACTAGTATTATAATATCCCAAAGGGCAAATTAGACATCCATCAAAATATAATATATAATTGCAGCGAAATATAATTAAAATTCAAAACATCGTCTGTACGTCAAAACGTTGGTTATGTTACATAATATAAATTGATTAAGCCAGCGCTCAGCTAATAAATGTAAAATTTCAAATCCATTAGGGGAAAGTTTTGATATTAAGCACGCACCTTAATTTTGTTGATGGAAAACTTAACTCAAGCCTAAACTCCTTATGAAGAAGTTTTTTTGAACCGTCTAGCGACTTGGGGCTAATGAAGACTGAACTCGATTTCCCGGACTGGATGGAGGTATAGAATTTTCACTCCATTTTTGTTTCAATTCTATTCGTTTTAACTAAATAATCTTAATGCTTATAAAACTTTATTTATTTACATATACTTGAATTTTAATATGGTAAGCATTAAATGTATTTTTTATATTAAGACTTTCATAATTATTATTATATTTTATTATACGGCTGTACGCACGTAAATTTTATGGAAATTTTCTAGTTTTAAACACGTCTGTGGTCTAATTATGGTCTTGAAAACCGTGAGTACAGCCAGATAATTATATATAACAGTTATTTTTTTATCTATTTTACCGTAGTATTTTCTAATGTATATACAACTAAAACACAAAAAAATACTTTCAACAATAAAATAAATAACATCTTTATACTATAAATTCGTATCGTTTGTCATTTATAAAGACAAAACTATTTTACAACTTGGACTGTCTCTAGCATATAAAAGAGTTGTCACAGAGTGATATTGATTCACTAATAAAACAGACTCGCCCAGCTGTTATCAAGACCGATGCAGCTTTTATTTCATTTGCTAACAATAAATCAATATGAAATGAATAAATAAAATCAAGGTTTGACTCTAGCACTCTCTTATACACATTCATGATTCATCCTGGTATAAAAAATATTCCAAAACAACAGTTACAACCGGATAAATATAATATAATAATATTTATCCGACTGTATCCATGGTAATTTTATTTGAACCGTGATTTGAATAGTTCACGCCGCGATTTCACAGTACTCCGAGCTCATGATTACGGGCCCAGACTGATTTGAAAATAATCAGGCAAATTCCCACAAAATTGACGGGAGAACAGCCGGATAATCTATATATATATATAAATATATATAAATATATGAAAATTGATAATCTATATATAATATGATAATCTATATATGTGTGTTCACTATGCCTTACTAAACTAGTGCACCGATCGAGCTGTAACTTTGCACACATATAGTTCAGTAATCGGCTAGTGTTAGTACGTTTCAATGTTACCCACCGCCACCACAGCACTCATATACGCATTTTCTGTAACTGGTGAACATTAACCTGTTTCGATGAAATCTTCACTAAAGTAACTTCTATCTGTATATTTATATATGTATGTAAATAAAACATCAAATAAATTTTCATTTAACTGTCAGTTGAGTTATGATGAAATTTTATACAGTCTCAAGCCTGGGATAAGATAGTACGCTCTATCAAAACAAAGATGAAGCCGCGGGCGTAACCTAGTTATAAATAAAAACAAAAATACATCAGTAATATAATCCCGTAACTAGATATTACGTCGGCCCAAATAATAATCATGGCAAATACTTTACTATATCTAAGATGACGGCCCTAAGATTATTATTATATCTTCCCCATTGCGCTGAAGCAGAAATAATAGGAGACGTATTACTCTCAGTTCCCTAGTGGTGGTTGAGGGATGGTGTCTCGTTTGGAAAAGTTTTTTATGATTAAGGTTGAGTGTACCAAATAAATCAGTAGTTAAGTTTAAATAAGATTGGGTGCTTAACCTTTATATGGGTTGTTTTTTTTATTTTTTGTGCGTTTTTTGGTTTTGTTATTTGATGGAATATCAGCTGAAAAATCTCGTGATTTCTTTGAGTTTTACATATTTTGCTAGTTTGTTGGTATCGATTGTTATTACTTATTAAGTACTCAAATCAAAGAATATATAATAAATTAAATATTTATTTTATAAATCATTTAACATACTATTGATAAATGATAATATTAACCAATAAATTTCCAATATAATATTTGCGCTATTATAATACTATCTGTGAATCGCGATTTCACACATTTTTATTTCCTTTAAGGATAACTAAGCTAGATAGTCTTCCTTATGAACCAGCCTAATACCTTGTCTGTCTATCATAATTAGTTTACGTAGTATAAAAGATTATTGCAATTTAAACAAATAAACGTTGTCCGCTTTATCATATTCGACATTAGTAGATTTTATTTATTCATTAGATTCATTTTCATTAGATTCTATTTTATGTAATTTATTTAGTTCTAAAAACGATTTATCTGCATAATACGGTAAAAATAATGTGTTTTAAAAATAATAAAAAAACCTACGTAACAAATCGTTTGCATTCATCCAATTTTATTTTAAAATTAAATTACAATTTCGTATAAAATTAAAATGGAAATAAATTAAAAACGTATTAAAACCCACAAGGATTTAAATATAAGAGCAAGTTAGCAATTTTAAAATAAATCTTTCAGCGTTCATTGAAAAAGGGTCGATATTTGAAGGCGTTGCATGAAAAGGCAATTGAGTAATTGCTAGTTCTGGCCATAATTCCTTTTAAAAACATTAACTTCATCCACTTCAAAAGAAACTACAAGCTTCAAACGTCATTAAGCGCTTAGTTTCGCCGCGTTTCTTAGTTTTACCTCATTAATTTTCATCTTCGTGATCATAATTTATCCTCGAGTGCCCATATTCTTGATAAGGGTTTCTTTATACTGGGGCATAGCATTTTTATTAAATCCGGACCAAGTCGCTGGAGTGTCGACAACTGATAGCGCCTGTTTATTTATAAAACACCGCTTTTTCCACTCAAAGTGTTAAGGATTTTTTACGCACCGTGATTTCGTTTTGTCGTATCGTTACCGTAGAGTATTATTGCACGCCTACAATTCAACTTGGAGCTCGCAACTGGAGTTTAAAATAAGATAAAAATGTCTAAGATTTTAATATTATTATAATTTTTTACATGACAATTATGAATAATACAACGAATTTTTATATGTATTTATATTCATTCTTAGTATATGCATTTTTTATATTGTATTATACACTATTCTTCTACTTACTTCTATTACTTACGTCTATCAAAAATAAGGTTTCTCTGGAAAATGAAACCGTCTTCTTGAGTAACACATTTATTTATATGATTGTTATTTGTCTTTATATATAATTATTAATATTTCCTTGTAATAACATAAATGAACCTCATCCAATGAAAATGTCAACGAAATATTACATTAGTAACGTTTATAATTTACATAAGTTGAATACAGTTTAAGATATCTTCTTGTTATTTTTTACACTGATTCTGTATTGTAGCTTAAAACGTTTTCATTCCAACGCCTACAGTTAATTTTAATTTAAGTCCCGACGCTCCGAGCACTTTAATGTCAAATTCAGAAACGCTTATTAGCTGCCCGAGTTTGAATTTAGATTTTTTTAATTCGTTACTAAAAGAACAGGTAGAGCTTTCTCTATATACATTTGTAGCGTTGCTTTAAAAGTGTATGTGTAATTCTAAATTTAATTTTAATTTGTCTTGTGATTCTAAATTTAACTTTATTTTATCTTGAGATTCTTAATTTAAATTTATTTTATGTTGTAATTCTAAATTTAAATCTATTTTATCTTGTGATTCTAATTTTATTTTATTTTATTTTGTGATTCTAAATTTAAATTTATTTTATTTTGTGATTCTAAATTTAAATTTATTTTAACTTGTGATTTTTTAAGCCGTTATTCTTTATACGATTTACATAAAGTATTTATTTAAAAGTCTAATAGAGATTTTAAACAAAATAGCTTCTAAATACGTATTTTTTAAATCCTTAAGCTTATAAATTATAAATTCTCATATTACGTAACATTTATATATAAAATCGTTCTAATATCTAAATGTAATGAAAATAACAAAAACCCACAACCAGCTACTTACAGTAAATATCCCCCCACTCCATGATTGGGCAAACAGCACTGAGATTCCACGAGCTCGGTCCTGGCTGTTATTCTATGCAAATGGCCAGCCCCTGTAGAGGTGTGCTCACAAAGAGTTCATCGGGTAGCCTTATTATCTCTTTAAGGGTCTGATACCATCAGTGCCTACAAATTACCATGGTCTATCTTTGTGGTTATACTAATCTGATAGTTTTTTCAAGTTTTTTAAAATATATATATTTTTTTGGATTTAATTATTTTTAAATAACTAAGGCATATTATCTGAAAGTAATATTTCTTGGAAGATATTAAGCAAATTAATCATTGCTCCTCTAGATGAAGAGAGGTCCAGCATGATAAATAGTGCACGTCATGTCATTAACATATTTGTTACAAAATGGAATTAATCTTAAGATTATTATTGTAACTTGAATCAAAAGTTCCTTATAAAATAATTCCTAAACTAATATCATGTGAATAGAGCCTTAACCAATTCGGAGATGCAAGTTTTTATGCAAAACAAACTTAACTTATTCAAGTACGCCGTTCCCTGAAACTTGCATACAGACCGACTAAATGACGACGTTATGCGCAATGTTTGCTCCAACCACCTGAATTTGTATTTTTAACCGACACTGTTAAAAAGTAACCATTGTCCATTTGAGATTTGAACTGGATATGAATCTGATATTGGAAAATGATCTTTATATTTTTATCAGTAAAGCTTTTATAGGATGAAGCTGTCTCCAACAATTAGGGATTTCATTTCGCCAGCAGTGCGACCAATTTCCGACGTCCAGTGGAATTAAAATAGCGGAGATGAGGACTAGGTATTGCTATTGAAGAAACTTCTAGGAATATTCTGTTATTAACCTTTCTGAAACACGGTTTTGTTAATTTAAGTTCATTTAAATATAATAAGTTCTTGTTGAATATTTATAAATTAAATCTTTATTAATATTGAAAAGTTGAAAAGTTTCGTTATTTAAGTGCACTAATCTTCGAAACTACCGGATGGGTTTGAAATGTCATTCTGATTATGAAAGGAAGGTTAATAAGGAAGGCTATAGGCTAACTTACTATTAAATAAAATTGTACATCCGTAACCGCGAGTAAGGGTTAGTATAAAATAAGAAAAAAATTACTGCCGAGTTTTGGGCAAAATGTTATTTAGAATATTGAAATCCCTTGAGCTCCACTGGTGTTGACTAAGTTACAGTGTAAAAGTAGATTCGACAATGTACCTATGTAGCTTCGACTCTGAAGTTGGCAGTCTGCCAATGACTTCATTCGATCCACCTTGAGTAATCAGTGAACAACAAACAAGAGGTCATTAAACTCTCACAATTTGGTACCTATGCTGTGTTCGCACCTTTTTCCGTAACAAACCATTTGACAAACATTTCCTGCCTGTTTCCTTGGACTATTACTGTAGTAATAAAGTGGGCGATTAAAGTAGGGCTACGTCGTAAACAATTAAGATAGCGAAATTTCCCCGTTTATTATGTCTTATATACCCAAGTATATAATGGACTAATACATTAAGATGTGCGTTTAGATATTTAATTAAACTAAATAAAGCAAATAAAGAAGAAATTTCCAAATTATCTGGACTTGTAAAGTTTATGTGGCTATTCGAATAAAAGCTTCCAAATGAAAAATCACGAGATGTCCGAGATCCATAAAACAATTCAGAGTCCCCGGCGCGCTGTTGTCTTGGGACTCGCATGAATGTAATCAGCTCCAACAAGGTGTATGTGTATAAAACATCCGCTACAAAGTGGATTGAACCGGATGCCTCGTGGAAATCAGATTTATTCTAGCTTTTAGGTCTTCCTCCTTTTAAATATATTCATTGTATATTTATTTATATCTTTCCGTTTTGAATGAATATCAGTGTTCACTTGTGATTGCGAAATGGAAGTCATGTGTTGCTATTTTGATATAAGGTGTTCTGAAAATAAATTTTCTATCTTAAAGTTAACAATACCCTTATTTTTTTTACAAACTCGTCCCAGTCTGAGAACAATTACACAACAAATAGTCTTGTACTTCTTTATTATGATCACTGTTTCACAAAAGTCAACATAAAAACATGGAAACTTTGTCAATAATACAAGAAATAATACATTAAACTGAATCGAAATTAACAAAACCAATTATTAAAATATACAAAAAAGCATAAAAACCGAATGGCATCACATTTTCCAGGTTAATGAGAAATCTGAGATCCCGTAAAGAATATAAAGCGTATATTATAAAAAGTCGTTATAAATGCAGATTTATTCGAGGAACGGTTCAAGGCATTTAAAATTGGCCACTAAACGATCCACCGCGTATAGATTGGTGCCACTAACGAGGGAATAATTGCGCAATGATCCACATTACAAATGCAAAAATCTGGACCCCTGATGCATATAAAATGGTTCCTTCATTGTGGTACAAGCAGTGAGAAATTGCAGATTGATGTGACGTTAAATGGATTGTTCTCAATAACGATGTTTTTATAAATTAGACCACCGTACCTGTTGTGGATATTGATTGGTAATTTTGTTTTGTAGTCATTGGCTTAGAGGTTTTCATTCGTCTATATACTCAATGTCAACTTTATCAAAATGACAAATTAATGATGAAAATGAAAACAATCCAATTTTACGTTAATGATGATAAAGTCTCTGTTTTTTCTACGTGTACAGGATTTCAGATTTTTTTATAGGAACTTATAACAAATAAACAACCTTACTGTAGTCTGCGATTGTATGCTTTCGTTTTTAGATTTTGTTTTATTAATTAACTTAAGCATTAAATGCGATTATTACCCTTTGTCTATTGTTCTCTTCATATTCAATACATTTTTTATATTTTGGTTAAAATATTATGTCATATAGATTGGATAAATCTTTCCTTGGGCATGATGCTCATTTTTGCTGGATGCGCTATTTTCTCCACTTGCACCATCTTTAGCCTCGCCCAAACACCGCTCGTAATGACTGGACAAACACACATCTGCATATGACCTCGACGAGAACCTTCGACCCGTTCCATTTTAAAATATGCTGGTACAAAAATGGAACGGAATTAGGTTGCTTTGTTCCCTTGGTATAATAAATGTCTTAAATTTCGGTACTTCATTACCCTCTAACCTTTTAAGGCTGCCTAAAAATATCTATGAAAGATCACAGACAATTTTAGTTCCAAATTGGTCTTTTTAAGCGCTTTCAAAAGCTCTCAATTATTTGAAAGTAATTATAATTAAAATAATGCTTCTATTGTTATAAAATACTCAAAATAAATTTAATCATATAATAATATTGTGAATTATTTGAAATCTTTTAATTGAATAACGTATATTTTTTTCAATATCCTCTAAGTAAGTTTAGTTGTAGCATAATAAAGTCAGTGGCTTTTATATACTTCTATTAATGAAATATATAAACAATAACGAGTTTACAGTATAAGCATAATTAGGATATTCCCCTGTGAAGCTAGAGAAAACAAACATACTCATACAAACAAGCTAGAATAACTTTCAACTAAAAGTACCCACGGCATATACGAGGTCCTGAAATACAGTTGAGTGATATTTGTTAAATATCATTTAATTAAATATGAATTAATTAGTTCTTTTAATAATATTGTTATAAATTTCACCAATATTAATTCTTTGTCTTAGGATTATTAACATATCTTTATAAACAAATTAAATAAAAATGTTAACAGACATTATGTGTATATAGAACATAATGTTTCCTGGGCTTGAGGCCTTCGCTGCGAGGATATTTTAATAATATAAAAAAAAAATCTGATAGTATTTAAGTTTGTTCTTTTAAAAAAGAAAAAGCCCTCTGATTTTCAATAATACAATAAACTATAATAGTATTTAATTTTGTTTCTGAACTAGTGATATCATTGATATGAAAAAATGATTTTATAAACATATTTTCAATACAACATTTTTATTTAATCAATGACGCTTTAGTAATATTGAAATCATCTCTGCTAACAAAAAAAATAATGTAAATTGGTAGACATTTTGGTTAATTTTTTGATGAATTGGCTTTCTTTTGTTTCCAAAAAAATTATATATATAAATAAATCGTCTAGGTGTTCGCTTTCCTAATTATAAGGTGCACGGTGCAGCTGATTTAATGCGAGACGGGAGATAATATTATGCGAGGAGGCGGCATTCAACAAAACCGGGGGCTAATTAGTCTTTGTTACTTTATGTTAATAAATTTAATCCCGATTACTGGAGACTAGACCAAGTGCATTATATTACTCTTGTAATATCAATAACATATAAATATATATATTTTTTGAAATATTATCTTAAAATATTTCCAATAGCAGCCAGAACATTTTACCCTATTTTTGTTATCCGTTGTCGGAATCACCCCGAGGGTTGGCACATAGATATGCAAATGTTTTCAATAAGGGTAGGTATGGAGTTGTGACATACGGATATACAGCGTGAATATTCGTTATATTGTATAAATTATGGAGTCTGTAAATTGTCTCGTGTTGCAAACGATGACGCGAACATTTGTTGTCAAATAAAGATACATTTATGACTAATGAATATGATTTTTTTATATAAATAAATTATATAAAACATGTAAATATTAATAATATTTATCCGGCTGTAGTCACGTTTAGTTATCGTTAAGTTCACGCCGCGTATCCGCCAAGCTACGACCTCATGAACAAGGGTGTCGGAGAGGTCTAAATCTACTCGCAAATTCCAATGGTATATACGTGAGTACAGCCCGATAATTATGTATAATATTAATCAAGGATTACGAGAGTCTTATGTAAATATCAATTTAAAAATTCAAAACAGTTGTTCTACGACAAAATACTATTTAGCATTACAGAAGTAGAAAAATATAAAGTATACCGTCTTATTGTTCTCTAAATTTAAACAAACAGTGCACTTAACATACGAGTCCGCCATGTGTTGCTATTAACAGCTTTCGTTGCTAGTACACAGGATGTAATATCTCGAGAACTCTTGAAGGTAATAATAAGTTTAGAACGAATTTTATAACAAAGTTCTTAGAGTCAAGATGAAACTATCTATATATGTACATATAGTAGTTCATATTTCTTTGTGTTCGCTATGCTTTACTAAACTACTACACCGATCCAGCTGAAACTTTACACAAGGATCCAATACCGACGGGTTTTCGTGAGTTTGATACCCACAGCCGCGCCGCACTCACCCACGAATTTCTATAACTGCTAAATAGTTACACCAATTTCAATGAAATATTTTCTGATGTGACTTCTGTTAAACGGTCTGTTTATTTATTTATATGTAAATAAAACTTACACCAAATTTTTGTTTTACGGCTGAGCTAAGCCTTTTTAAGACGAATTTTGATATAGATATTTTGACATAGGTTACTTTTTGTCAACACACCATGCGGCCAAAGCAGACAGATTCTAGTTTTTAATAACGTTGGTATGTTTGTTCAGACATTTTTAATAATATAAAAATATGTCAAATGAATAAATAAATGTTTCTGTGTTTATGCTCCACTGCTTGTAAAATAACTAAATTCTCATAAAACACTATTCAAACAAACGTTTTTCCTTAAAAGCACTAAAAAGAACATGAAAAAGAATTTTAAATATCGTTCCGAGCTTCCAGAGTTTGATAAAACAAACAAGTTAAATAAAGAAAAACTAAAATAATACCATTTAAATAGCAAGTAAAAGGAAATCCTTTTTAAAATCGGATCATATTTAAAAGTTGGAACTACAATATCAATAGTTCAAATTGCTTGGTGAACAAACATCGTGTTGATCTTGTAAGTTTTGAATGGGTCCAATTTAGATCAATTTCATCGTAAGGCCGAGACGCATTCCCGGATTTGTAGGGATGAACTTTTATTGACATACTATCCGGGGAATCGCGTACCTCATGCTACTAGATAAGGTTACGGACTCAGTTTAATTCACAATATTTTTTATTAGTATATCACCTATTTTTTATTAAAAGATGGTTAAGAAAGACATAAATATATAATTTTTTTTTGTTCAAACTGACTGTTTTTGAAGCTACTAAATGAAATTGAAAATATATTTCTGATTATAATAGGAAGGCTATAAGTTATGCAGCAGTAAGAAACTACTGTTAGTTATCTAATAGTAAATGAATAAAATCTTTCGACCGCGAGTGGAACCGAGAGTAAGAATTAGCTTTATTATAAGACCGTAAAGACTGTCAGTTCGTAATGTTATTTTCTCAATATAAGGTTATTTGTTTAAGAAGTACATGATTTTTAGTCAGAATCATCCACTTAGTCGTACATGTAAATAGATGAGCTTCATAAACTACGCACGTAAGCCTCTCGCACTTCATAACGTTATTACAGCACGTATTCTGATTCCTAAACAAATATACTGCCTTATCATCGCGTCTTCATTTTAAAATGGCGCCCAACGTGAGACCCTTTTGATACTACCCGCACTGTGGTATATATTATTTATTCATTTAAAATACATAATAATGAGTTATAAATAACAATGAATACTTAAAGTTTTTGAATTATGTTTAAATTATAAATTTATTCTTACATTTTTTTTTATTTATCCGAAATCAAAACTTAAAGAAACTTTGTGACCAATTAATAAAAACTTACTTAAAGAGTTTTCGGTTGCGCTGGTTTTTATAAAGTCTACATTTAAAAGGGAAATAGTGGAAGTTGTGGCTAATTAGCATCTGTATACATTTATGCTAGTATTTTTAAGGCTATGGGATACAGTGCGCGCTTCAACCACGCCTACCGGGGTCTCTTTAATAAGGGTCGTTACACACTGTTTGTACTGATGCTGAAATCTCTTAATTTCGCGCCCGCCTCGCCCATAAGCTCTGTAAATAGTACTCCGTGCCTTTAACGCTTGAAACAGAGCAAGATGGAAATTGTGAGCGACTTTGTGGGCACGTTTGACAAGCTTTTAACAATTTATCCGACATTTTTCATAGTAATTTCGGTCGTGTACCAAAATAACAAATGTAGAATACATTTTATTTACAATGTTCTTCTGTAACAAAGATGTCTTCAAATAAAACAGAAACCTTTTACATTTATCATAATATTATGTGATGTTTTTCATAAAACCTTTAGGTTTTCTTGTTATTCAAAGTTAATTTATCTTTAGTAATAGATTAAAACATAATTTTAACTTCTATAATAATTGGTTGTTGAGTTCATAATTGTCTTGGGACATACGTGTATCATTTGATACGAAGTTACCTTCTTGATGACTTGGGACAGACGACGTGCTTCAGGTAACTATGTAATCTATTCTCGTTATGGTTATGAAATACTAGGGTTGGCACCCTTGTGTAATCAATGACTCGTTGAAATAGGGTACAAAGACGTAGAAAGCTTTGTAACCTATCCTTAGAGGATGATTGAATTTGTTTATCAAAAATAATACTTTAGTGTGTCCATATAATATAAAAGATATAAAAAAATTATTTGTTGTTTGTTATTGTTTTAAATATTTATCAGTTTGTTTTTATGTTGTATAGTTCTCAAAATGTTTTATTCCATCAAACTTATTTTGTGAAAATTAAACTGGCATAGAGCAATTTTTCTTCATTCAGATCTTGTCTATTCATGGATAATTGATACTCGAATAAAATGAACTTTATAAACTTGAAACGATGGAATTTACCTGATAAGTAAAAAAATATCTACTTTAAATCTCCTTCAATCTTCGGATCTATCTCTGATCCGTTCATAGCTGTCAATTTTTGTACAAAAAGAAAGTTTTGCAAGGATTACTCTGGCTTTAGAGTTTTATGAAAATGGAATCCAATTATTCCCGACGTTTCAGACGTTTTAACATTGTCTTAGTTAACTAAATTTATTTAGGCCCAAAGTTGAAAAATTGAAATTGAGGGCACTTTTTCATTTTCACGTCTTATAACTAACGGGATATTCTGTAACCTGACGGGGATGAGCTTATCTTGTTGACGCCATCTTTAAATAATTCCAATTTGAACTTTAATCTTTCTTAAGACACATCAAACGAAATTCTTGTCTATTTTCATAATTAGAATAACTCTATTAGTTTGGTTTAATTTTTATTTTTAATAGATATATATATATAACTGTATCTGTTCCAATATCTTCAAACTGTAATTTGCAGGCAAAACAAAACTTCACAGCGTTGCAATCTAGATATATAGGGCTGTAAGTAAATTAATTGATTGCGGTCAAATTTACGGCTTAGTCTGGTCCAGGAGTTTGGATGAGTTTGTCAATGTTGTAATAAATGGTAAAGGTCACTGGATTCTGGCCAAGAGAAACACTCGTAAAGACAATATGGCGCCACAATTTGTGCACCTGTCATAACTTGTCAAATAACTTTATTTATGTTTGTTTATTGGTATTATAAATACATTACGTACTGTCGTAACTGTTTTTGGCTTCAAAGCTTGAGTTGAGCTGCGATCAAGTAAGAAGAAAATATTGCTTAAAAATACAGATTTTTTTAGGTTTTGCAATATTTTCATTTTATTCAGAGGATACAGGTATTTATTAATTTGAAAGTTTTATAACAAAAAGTTGAAAACGCAATATCTGTTTTTTATGCTTTTATAAGAATAACAAACAAAACAAATATATACTATATTATACGAACTATTTATAAAGTTAGAATGTTTTTACGTAGTTATTTTGTGAAAATTTGTAGTTTCAAAAAATCAACCTATGAAAAAAAAGTAAACAACATATGTATGTGAAAGTGAAATAAGAACGAGAAAGATACGAAAAGACCGAGTGATTCATAACATATAGACAAAAAGATTTCATATATTTCTGTCACAAAAAATCTAAACACAAGTTTTTAGTATATGCTTATGAATTTTCTTTTTATGTTTAAGATATTTTGTTTACTTATAGTATTCTCAGAAATTTCAATAAATATATATATATATCTCTTTCAGTTCGAATCCATATCAGACTCTTGATTTTGACATTTAGGAAGGCCTATTATAATATATAATAAAAGTAGTAACTAAACTAAATGTCTCTCGTATTTAAAACCACACCACTCAATAACTTCCCAAGCCTTAATTTTATAGACATTACACGATCTTGTCATCTACTTTATTCCCAAAGTCTCTCAATTATGTATAAACCTGTTATAATTTCTTGAAAATTAAACAATAATGTAAGCGTATTATAATTTTTTTATAAACAAACAACAAAAGTGTCAAACTCCTAATAAAGAAAACAGGGCAGAGAGTTGTGTTAAATGACACCATATAGAAAAATGATCTATAAATCTATATCTGGAACGTATACCTATTCCTAATATTATTAATCTCAGATTGAATCCCATCTCGGTCGTAAACAGTACAATTTATAGAAACAATTAGTGATATACAAGCTGTTCTTTTCATATGTATTTTCTTAAGTAGATGCATCTCTAATCTTAGTTGTTCGAGTTGCAGTTATTCATACAATTGATATACAATTGACAATTGACGTTTATATAATTTTAATTGAGTTTCTTTTGTTAAAAAGAAACCACAATCATAGTTTATAGGTAAACATCATTTAGCTTATAATAAAAAACGGTCAGTACAATTACCAGAGAAGATTTTTGTTGGCTTTCACAAAAAGACAACTCTGAAGATGTCTCATAAAAAAGCCGTCGTAGAGGCATGTTATTAAACGAAATAAGTTTATAGTTTCCATAAAACATCCCCAACAAGATCCCGGTGATATAACGCGGTAGATTCTTAAAATGGCTCCCCGGACCTAAGCTTCGTATGATTTTCTTTAATAAGCCAAAATATTTTGGAACGTTAAATTATTACAAATTATGAATAATATATTGTTTGAATCTAAACTATTTATACATGTGTGTATATTTATTTATAAATAATTATATATATATATAAGATATATTAACCTGAAAATACATCAAATTCTAAATAATTTTCCATTTAATATCCTAGAATATAGTGAATAGGATACGAATAGAATTGGGCAGTCCGATAATTCCTTTAACAGCGACAACACAAAAGGACAGCCCATCGGCTTTGCTCTCTACTTCGCTTAATGACGTTTTTGTCTGTCCCGACTCCGCGCTCGTAATCTTGTATTTCGAAATTATTGATCCGAGGGTTTTCGGATTAGATGTGTTAATATTATTTTGAGTATTTTCCTTTGTCCGATATTATCCAAATAACATTGCTACAATAACCAAAATGTTTACTCAAAATGGTTTTAGCTTAATTACGGAAGTATATCATTGAATTAGACAATGTTTAACAAAAAAAAATCTGGGAGATATATTCAATATTTTGATAGATACAAGTTCTTGATTTCGTAATTGTGACGATGGCGTACAATACGCGTCGTATACAATGTATACCTTTTAGGCCGGTGATTGCTTTGCCAGTGTATCTCCGCTCACAAGTTTGCAATATCGTTCGAATAACTGATAATATAATAAAATAAAGCTTAATTTGAGCGATGGCAGACTAAATTCTCTTTAAATTATTTTTTCAAAAAATTGATGGTTAAAATTAAATTTTAATATTACAATTCTCTCCACTAAAGAAATCTAAAACACATAATGAAGAACATTACGTAAAAATAAATGATTCATGAAAGAAATGTGGCTTCATCGAGATATGAAGTCGCCTTTTACGAGAATTAATACTGAGCTTCCGTAGGCAAAGAGAGAAAGGCAGTAATAGGATATTGGGATTAACTTTGTTATAGAATATTGATTTATAAGTACAGAACACGTTATACGACTTAATATAGAAATTACTTACGTTTCATTAATAATTATTACAATAAAATATATATTAGTTATAACGGTATGATTATTATAACATTTATAAAATCTACTGATTTTTATTAGTGATGTATATTAATATGAGAAACATTATTAGTATGAATACTTCTATTTCGATACATCTTCTTGATTTAACTAATATGTGGATAAATGTATATAAAATAAGAATTATTTAATCATGTATAAATAACTGTATATTGTTATGTATTGTATATAATGATATTTACGAATTATGTACTTGTTTATACAAGTATAATAGTTATGTATGTATTAGTAAATATGTTTATTGTTTGCAGTTTCCCTAAACCTTTAGATGTTATGCCGTCGCTAGTACGTTACAATTTTTAAATACTTATTTCTTATTATTTTTAATTATATGTGTTGCAGTGTAATAAAGTGTACAAATATATAAATAATAAATCCGTTAAAATAAAGTTTTTTTAATATATATATATATTAAAAAAACCGTATTAATATATATATATATATATATATATATATATATATATATATATATATATATATATATATATATATATATATATAATTAATTTATACGTTTAAATGTATAATGTACATATTTTAATTTTATTAAAATCTTTGTAGCTACGCGGAACCGCTAATTAACACTGAAGCGCTTTCCCGAACACTTAATTTGGGACTTTTTAACTCCTGAATAACTAACATGTTCTGGTAGTATAAAACAATATATACATATATTCATTGTATATTATATATTATAAGCAATGTTTGTAGTTAGACTGCATATTTAACTTCCTGTTAGTTTAAAACAAAACTGTTTCTTACTATAAATGCGTATCTATACATATTTTTATATTAAGTTTCTCCGTCGCATCATTCTGTCTGTATTAACGCGATAAGTTCAAAAACTACCGAATATATTTTGATACGGTTTTTTAAATAAGTGTTATTCTTGAGAAAGGTTAAAGTGTAAACTTAATTATATTATTATGTAAATTGACTGAACTATATCGATTGTTTTGAAAATTCTTGTAATAAATAAATAAGAAATGTCATAAATAAATAAACAAATAATAAATTCATTGTAATATTTTCGTCGAACTCAATTTTATTTTGTTATATTTAATGTTAATTTTTTTATGTAAACAAAAAGGGTCATATTTACCGAAATACATAAATCGACAAATTTACGAAGTTAGTCATATCATATTACTACATCACTGACGTTGTTTTATCGTTTTCTACTAATTACCGCCAGCAGATAAGCGGGAGAAGCTGAGCGAAACTCTCTTCAATAAGAGAAACAACGATAAATATATCATTGGCAAATTTTTTTTAACGTTTGTCCGTTCTAGTAAGAATTTAACATCTGCGCGTGCAATTAATATATCAATTAAAAATAAAGGTAATTGCAAATTACTATTAATCTACGATTAGGATTTGTTTTCAAAATATATATAAAGGTGGGCATGTAAAAGGTCTAAATTTCGGAGATAGCGGACAAAATTTGATCGAGTTGACCAAGAAAGAGCCAACTATATGCTTATATTTCTGTTAAATTTAAATCAGTTAGTATTCAATTAATTGCACTAGAACTGAGTTAAAAAGTTGTTATACACGATGCTATATATTTGTAAAACTTAATAAAGTCACATTCGATACATTGGTTTCGTGGTCGCTGTGTATCACGGTTAATGAAAATGTTAAATTGTTTCACTTATTGAGTACATGTTAATTTAAGAGGGTTTTTAATAAAATATTTTATTGAAAAATACTAAAAATATTCTACTCATTATTTTTTATGACTGGTAGAGAATGCTTTGAAGCTTTATGTTCGTCTACGATGCCTTATTCTTGTATAATAAAGATTAAAGTAATATTTTCCAATATTCTTTTGTAATAAATGTTGATTTTTTATTTTTTTTTTCACTTTGTATGTTTCTAAATATTTGTAATATAGTTGTTTTTTATTATTAATTTCTGTTAATAAAGCTGTTATACTATCCAATTTACTAAGTATTGTTTAGTTTCAAATAATATTGAATTAAAATCTATATATGGACAGTTAGTCACTAAGAACATCTACACAAAGCCTTATTAGTATCTAGTTAAAGTGGGTTAAGTAAATTGTATAATGTAATGTTATACGCAATAATTAATTATAAATCAAATTTATCGATTGGTTTAGTGATTGCTTAAACGAAGGTCTTGGCTTCGATTCCTACTCTGGTCAGTTATTTATGCGATCCACAGATTGCCTTCGTGACACTGACATTGTATAGTGACGGTGTTTATTTGAAAAAAAGGAAATTTGTAAATATGTGCAGTTTTCATGGATAGTATGAAACAATCTTATATTTTCATATAAAGTTTATGGACATAATATACTCCTATAAGATCAGAACTAGCCTATATTACGTAGTATATACTAACTATATACTCGTAATATGGGCTAGTTCTGTTCGTGCTAAATGAATACACACCTGCTATACAATGAAGTGTTTGTGGACAACACTCGTTTAAAATGTTCGACATATTCAGTGGATTATAAGAGCCTTTTTGTTTTTATAATAGATAATGTTTTCGATTAATGCATAATAATATTTTCTTATGTAAGCGTTATTATCGGTAATTTGCCCAACTAGTTTCAAATCCGTTCGGAGTGATTATTCATGAGCTCGTGGCAAAATCGAGGCGTGAACTATCTAACTATCTGAATCTAGTCGGGCAAATTCTAATAGCGTTACGTGAGTATAGCGTGACTTATTATATATAACAGCAGTCATGGACCACGAAAGTTTAAATACAAAAATATATCGTTCATTTAAGAAGCTCTGAGACCTGAATCTTCAAATGCCTTACTTAGCCGTTTGTTACCGTTTAACCAAAACTTGGCTATTAAACGTGACATATGCGGCATAAAATAAGATAGAAACAACTAGTTCGGATGCTCTAAATGCCGTATAAACTCGCTACCCACTTTAAGACCACGATTTAGTTTGGTTTAGGGTTGTACATGAACAAGTTATAATATATTATTTATTTATTATGACTAATTAGCAGTAGTTTAATAAATGTATATGGGATATTATTCGCTATGATACTCAAGATTCCTTGCAAAAACGAGTGACGTCACAACGCTCTCTAAGCTTAAAGGCGATTCATAAACGCACCATGTTGTGAAATTGTAAAATAGTATTCTGTATGACACATGGTAAGTTGTCTATGAATTTCTCGAAACGAGGTATGTTACGTAAATAGTAATAACGAATGAGAACTCTGAAATGGAATGTGAGGTGAAAACTATATAATAAGTTAATATATTTTATAAGATATATAACTAATTATATCTAATGAAATAAATTAGCAGCAATTCAATAAATTTGTTAATAGTAGACAACCCTGTAAAGGGCAAATACCGTATTTATAAATAATTATACAATATATAACTATACTATATAGATACTAATACATAAACGTATGAAGAGTAAGAAAAAGACAAATCAAAATCTTTATTAAGATTTCCTATTTCTAGAGTCCAGTTCAATTTCAATGATCACACTAAAAAAAAATTAAAGGATTAAACCATATGTTATTAGTTTAGAATTTTATCTTAGATCGCTAACAAAATATTACATTGTGTGTAAATTGAAATATTTCTATGTTATTTAGATATTATTATTATAATTAATTGCTACTTACGGGCATAGTTTGACTGCCGTGAAGACTAGTGATGGCAGCCTGGGCTTCCTGGTGTGAACTGAACTTGACGAACGCGCACCCTGGACAAAACAACCTTCATAAGCATCTAAGAAAATTATACTACAAGTTATTACATAGTTAAAACCTAAAACTCTGAAGCTCCTAGACTATTACCTAAGTGTATTGTAATTATAAATTTGTTGTATCCTATTAAAATAAACACATTAGGGCCTCTTACGAAAACTATTCCTGACAGTCTATTCCAAACTGTCTCCCCAATGTGTCTCACACTTGAAAATGTCACATCATATTAATGTAATTTGCATACATTTGAATGAATAAGCTATGACAAAGGCTGTAAGGGACATTGAGTTCATTTGAGGACAATGAGGTTAGGGACAATTGAAATTTAACATCGGTGCACTTAAATATTAATAGTGGAAATACTATTTAATATTCGGGACCATTTTGCAAAGAAATTATTTGAATGTAAATTTTGTAAATGCTAAACTGTCCCAGAGGTCGCGAATTAGAATCCTGCTTGTATCGAAAAAAATTACATTCTATATTTCTTCAAAATTTAATAAACTACACATGGTTATATTAGTTAAAAAAGTCTACTTCAGTTATTTGAATGTAAATGATGAATACTAAGTTTTGTCATATACACAAAACGAAATTCACACACGACAAATTTTAGACAGAGTTATCCATAAAGAGAAATCCATTCAATTCTCATTCGTCGCTAAAAGCATTCGAAAAAAATTCACTACCAAAAAAATCTTAAACAACAGCGCGCATTGGGATTATCGCTCAATTTTTCAATAACAAGCTGTCAGAGTACAGTGTATCTGAAACCTTATCAATCTTGCTTTCCACAGGTGTGGGAAGTGGGACATAATATACAAAAAACACTAAGAGAGAAAAAGGGGGTGGATATGTTCATCTAATGATGACTGATGGATCTGCCGATTATGAAGATAGGATTAAAGAAGCTGGATTTAACAACCAAATCACCTGTGATCCTTCAGAAATATTGGACGTGTCTTCATTTCTAAGATAGAAAATTATAAAGGCGAAAGGTGTTTTTTACAATTTTCTTTATTCTTATCCTAAATCCGTGAGATCTTAAGCAATGTCTTCTCAAATATTTTATGTCGTCTCGTTGTATTTACTTTTATGGTATGTTTTCTTGAGCAAACTTGACGGAGCTTTCGTTTATTGGGTTTTCTGATTTATTTATACATGTACATCTCAACTTAAAACCTATTATTCAAATGTTAAAAAATAGTTAAAATAATCAAAATTTAATTTAAATAAAAGCCACTACCATTTATTAACTTATAAATGACTAAGTAAATGAGCGGCTTCTTATTAAATCAGCTTCCGTGGAATCTTGTGGCGAATAAAGAGTGTACCAAAGAGATTGCGGACTTTTATCTTTTGTGACAGTCTTCAAAGGAATTATGCCTGATTGGTTTCATTCGTTACTGCTTGGACACGCTTGATTTAGTTTCCTTAAAATTCACCACAATTTTTTCTGGTATTTGATTAAATAATATATCTTATAAAACATTCCTTTTATAGAGAGCAAATCGCAATTCGTATAATAAAAAGCAGTTTCTTTTCTTTGGAAACTATTATCAGTCTGGATTTTCCGACTTAACAGTATAAAGGTATAACCGATAAAAAGCTACAACTCTCAAACTAATAATCGGAAGCTGTTTAACGATAGACAATTTCAACCCGTCGGTCTGGCGCCACTACAATAAGATTCCCCATTAAGGTAACGTTCGTAAGTGAGAAGTCAAAAGTTTCAACTATTTACTGCAGAGAAACTTGAACGCAATTTGTAATCCTGTTATCGGGCACGCATGCGGCTCCGAGCGAAGACTTAGCATATTTGCGTATACCTACAGCTTTCGAGTTCGCAGACTTAGATTATATTTGAAAACTGCTGCTATAATATATACAGACTAGCTATTACTCGTGTTTCCACGGACTAACGAAACTATTTACTAATAGGATATGTAAGACTAGTTGCGTATGCTAAAAAAACTATAACCTTCCTTATGAACCTGCCTATTATGATTGGATAGAATTCTTCTAATCCGTTTCGAAGTTTCGAATATTAAAGTGTTAAAGAAAAAGAAACTTTTCAGCCTTATAATATTAGTATAGATAAGTATAAATATTAGACTTGCAAACATTATGTCCAAGATAAATTGATTTAATAATACAAATATTTTTCTATAAAAACATATATTCAGGTATTTTTATCAACATTATTTCTTTTTGTTCATAAAAGGGATTGTACAGTATTTTTAGGTCGTTTGTTTTCTCGTTCAGGTATTAAAGCTGTTAGCAATAGTTGATAGGAGCTCTATATTATTTCGCTTCTGCTTTTTATTACACGAGGGTGTTTAAAACATCTGCAGATATAAAATATTGCTAACAATTACTAAATAGTATTAGAAATTATATACAAAAAATATTTATAAAAGTTGTTCCTCGCTGCTCTCAATTTTTTCATTTATTATTAAGAAAAATGAGAGTTGTACCGTAATGATAGATAGCCTTATAACCTTCCTCGTGATCCTGTCTATCATAATCAGAATTTTCCATTCCATTTATTAGTTTCAAAGATTAGAAAGATCAATCTTACAAACAATAACATCAATTTTATAATATTAGTATAGATTAGTATAGACAAAGGCTTAGATAGTTATATCTTCTTTTATTTTTATGACACACAAGCAAAATTTAACATTGTTTCAAACAAAGAGATATTAAATCTAACAGCACAAATGGCAGACGAAAAACCATAACTGTTAGCGCCAAAGGCATTCTGGGAGGAATCAATAATGATGTGTTCACCGCCTATAATGTCTGTACATCGGTGCGTAAGGCGTGGTGCAGGTAACTTGGCGATCGTCCAAAGATCTGTTTTCCTGTTGCCGCCGAACTTGCAGATCAGTTTTTATCGCCCGAAAGGCCTTTATTGTCGACAGATACCGTCCAAAATGTTTTCGTGTCGCCAAATATTATTGGATGGTTTTATGTATCGGAAACATTATATTTTTAAAAGTTTGGCACTCGAACGGTTCGTATTTCAAATCTCGGCGAGATATAAAATAGTTTATTACTTAATGGCGTCTTTATCTAAAGAGGGTTTATTACCCCATGGTGGAGAGACTACTAAAATAATTCCATCATTTTCAATTTGGATTATGGTGGGTAGTCATTTTATGTAAATTTTTAAAGCAAGTATTTTGTCTTTGCACAGAAACAGTTCAAAAACAATTTTTAATGTAACTTATATTATGACATTATTTTGTTTTACTTTGTACAAGGAGGTTAATAGTTTTAAACTCTGGATAGTTCAATGAGAGAAGCCAATTATAATATATTTCTCACAGTATATTGTCAATCTATATAATTATTTGTTTAAGGATGAGTTTTTTCTGAGGATTTAGGTGACAAAAAGTATTTACCCAAAGAATTTATATATTCTAATTACTCTATCTATACTAAAACTTTAAAGCTGAAGAGTTTGTTTATTAGTTTGGTTGAACGCGCTAATTTTCGAAACTACTTGATGGATTTGATAAATGTTTTCTGATTTGATAGGCAGCTTCATGGAAAAGGCTATTTAGCTTTACGCTATTGATTATAATTATCTTAATAATAAATAAAATCGTTCGTCCGCGAGTGAAACCGCAAATAACGGCTAGTATCACATAAACCTACAGGTAAAGTAAAAAGTGTGGATATCTAAAACCAATATATGTAAAAATAAGTTTCAAATCTCTAGACTGTCTGTAGTTGCATTGCAGTAATCACAATGTATTCGAAATCTCCACAAAAATGTCATGACTATGTAATTCCTCTCATCTACATTTTGATGCGAGTTTAGTAACTCGAGGAATAGCGCTTCCATACGCAAATACGTTGTCGCATAGAAAAAGTATATTGAAACGGGAGATTCTGTATTACGTCTGGTATTAACTGAATACTTTATTTATATACAATAATAATTTTAGTAACAAGACAATTTTGTATTTGAAAGAATAATATTAAAGGTATGTGATCAAACGTAGGTGTTAACAGCAATTGCTTTTTATATTTGTGTATGTGTTTTGCTACATTCAACATCTCTTGTCAAATATTTACTTTGTGACGTCACAATTCATCAAAGCTTTTCTTTGTGTTTTTTCGTATCCGCCTTGTATCTTTGACATACGTCAGAATAAATACGTGTATCTCTACATATAAGGCATCTTACACATAAATACAAATTAAAGGTATTTATTTATAGCAAAACACTTTAATATATAATGAATGATAAGTTAAGCATATGAATAAAATATTACTTCAATATAGAAATAAATGGTATATGTAGAATATAGTAGATGAAATCAAATATAAACAGAGCAACGATTTTAAATTATAAAAATTAATATTATAATTTAATTAGACATTAATGTTTTTCCGTATGTATTTACCCTTAAACCAACATCAGGGATCTGAGGACACCTTCCCCCTAAAGATTTTTGCGTAATAGATTTTGTGTTTAAGGGATCTTACTTACGTTGTTTGAATAAGATAGGGCTTGATGTATTTTTGATTGCAAACTCAACTTGCGTCTGAGGAATTACTCAGAGTGCTTCAAAGTTAACTTAATATGTTTAACCATATTTAAGTTTGTTTTCTATACAAAATAAGAATTGCCAAATGATTTTCAAATTTTATTTCCATAATATATTTTTTTAAAGCTTTAAAAATATTGTTGTTATTTTTGCTTTATTTACAATTGGTTAGAAAAACAATTCAATTTGAATTTAAAAATAACGTTTAAATAAAAACAAAAGTAGCAATGAATATAATACTATTGAATTTTCAAAAACCCGTTATCGAATAATCAGATATAGTTATAGTTACTAGAAACAATTTATAAACATCTTAATTATAGTTATAACTTAATATACTTCTTTGAATGTAATATATTAATATATAATTTATAAATAAAAATCTACTCTTTTTGATAAGTATTGAAAAACTTAAAAAAATTTAAAAAAAAAACAATGATTTGAAGTTAAATTATGGCATCCTGAAATATTAATGAAAACAATAATATAGTTAGCTTTTTATTAAAAAAAAGATATTGAACCGATTGTATTAACAGTATTTTAGTAATAATTTCCTTTATTTTCTAATACATCAAAGTAGAAAAGATAGATAAACTTAAATACTTCAATGTATTTTCAATTAACAAATATCTAAAACTGTTTTATATAAAAAGATATTTGAAAATAAAAGCATGTAAACAAAAAGTCAGTGTTGTAGTTTTAATGTACGTTGGTAGAAAAACTTTTAAACGTACTGATAGACCAACATACCGTTAACTTTCCACTCGCTTGCTGATAACAACTTCATTGAAACATACAATTTTCTCTTATCAGGGCACTTTGAAATATTGCCGAATTTTGGATATTTCGAAGCAGGTAAGAATGAAAAGTAATCAGCGCTTAAATATCATTATGTAATTAAACTTTAAACGTTACAATAAATGGCAAAGGTAATGGTATAAAAGTTTTACAATATTTTAGTATTACAACGATATATCTAGACCACCTGAAATACATTTAAACCTAACTTACTAACAAAATACTTAATATTACCGTTGTAAAGTAGCCGTAATAAAGCCCTTCATAAAACTTCCTTATCCAAAAAATGAGCGGAATAAAGCAAATTATTTATATAGTAGAAAAAGATAAAGCAAGAAATTCTTGTAACAAACGTTAAGACCTCTTTAAGAAATTACACCGAAAAGTTACCTCCTAAATAATAAGGAGGGTATCGCTTACGGCCCTCAGAGTATAATTAATGTTATAGGGTAGTATTAGCTTTTCAATTAGCCGTCTTTAAGTATCTTAAAATCTCTTGTTTCAGGTGAATTCTTTCCCAGCAGTACCTACGTGTAAGAAGATAGTTAATTAAATACGTAGACGCTTGAGATTTATATCACTCCTGAATTAATTGCTAAAGTATTGTTGCCAACGACTGTTATTGATATTTTTAGATTTTACTGAACGAAAAATACGCAGTGGATTTTATTCCATTTTTTTAAAATTAAATAAAAAACTTCAGTCTACATAATTTGTGTTTCAAAAAAGAAATCCATAATTTTCGCAATTAAAATTAAAGATTCTTTTTTTAAAGCCATTCTTTGGTTAAACGCTTTTTAGCGAACTCCCCAGTCTAAGTAACAGCATCTTTTGCTTATTAGTCAAGTTAAGACAAAGGGCTAGCAAGTTCTTCCCTTTGTTCTTCACTTCTGAATGAAACAATGGCTAATTTTCAACTTTATTTCATCAGGTGTTGCGGCCTCCGTTCTCCAAATTGATGGAATTTTCTCTGTCGCTTGCATGCTCTGTTTACTTTTCAATTGCTTAACTAGGTTTTCTGACTTCGTCAACGCTATTTCAGCTTTGTTTATTTATTTTGTATTTGGAGTAAAACATAACAATTGAAATCTTACATCCATAAACAATTGTAAAATTTCTAATTCATGGAGATATAAGATATCAAAGTATACAAGAAGTAAACTTTAAATTCATAATATTTGCATCTTTACAAGGAGTGACGTAATTCCACCCCATTTGTTTTATGTGTTGTCGATGTAAGCGGTAACATAAAGGGGAAGGCTCAAATCACTGCCAACAAAAAACAAATACTCAAATGCGAAGGCTCTTTTGATGAGGTGTAATGAGTTGTGACGTCATATTATTAAATTTTTTAAAACAACTGTTTGAATTGAAGTAATCCTGTATGATATGAACATTGCTTCTCATAATTCATTTGTTTGATATCCAACTGTGCAAAATCTAATTCTTAATGTACATGTATTACGAATTGCTCCCCTTTAAGACCTAGTCTATCAAGCTATCTGGTTTCAGGAGGCCTTGCGTGACCGACAGTCGTGGGCGTTATCACAATTGCGCCTTGGCGTCTCACTATACAATCAGCGACACGACCCTAACCCCACAAACCATAACCATCTTTATTACACTACGTTATAGCTGGTTTTCGTTTACGCACAATTACGCTTTTACCTAACTGTACCATAGTAAAACTAAACGATACCATTGAAGAACCTACATGCGATATTCCGTTTAATGACAGTAGTACTAAAGTAACTTTTCGTGTGTTTATAATTGTGATGTATAAATGCGTTGAAATAGTAACACCTCTATCTTGTATCGGCAATTAGGTTGTATTTATGTGGGTAGATTGAGTTTTAAAGACCCCGTTTGGAATTACAGTGTTGGTGTAGTTGTGTTACATAATTTTTGTCTACTCTCAATCCATTAACAGGAGAAAAAAAAATAAAACGATACGTTGTTTATTTCGACTGAAAATATATCAACCGAACACAACCAATTATCTTGGTTTTTACATTTTTCTTTTTATCACATCCATGATATTTTTTTCATCTTTTTATGGCTATGTTATATACAAAGATGTCAAATGATATATTGAAATGAAATGAAATGAAAATCTTTATTAAAAATATTGTTTTTAAATATACATTTTTTCATAGTTAAAGCTACCACCGGTTCGTAAAGGTAAATGCCTCAGTCCTGAGAAGAGCCGGCGACAGAAACTCAGCGGGCTTGTCTTATTTATTTATTTGTTTTTTAATCCACCTTATTGTCTAATACAATTTATTATAGACTTGAAATATCCTGACAACGAAGATCTCAAGTATTATTAGCAGTTCTTTAAAAAACGAGCAATCTTCCATACCAACCGTAAGTATATATGTACATATGTATGTAAATATTTGCGATGGTAGGCCGGTAGCCGCTCCGTTGGATCCCTCATTATTTTTCCGGTCGTCAGCCACTCATCGAGAGCACGTCGAAATGTAAAATAACGTACAATGCTGACTACATAAATATTATGAATAATATAAATAATATTTATATTAAATAAAATCTTGAATGACAATCAATAATAATAGCAATCAACGTATTTATTACTTATATTTTTTTAAATTATTAATAAATCTAAAATATATTATGATTCTGTAATTTTCAATTTGTTAAAATTTAATATATTATTTAATAATTATTATTAATTATAATTGATATAAAAACTAGGTCCGCCACTGTGCACGGCGTGTGGAACTGAGCGAAGCATTGCAGAACAGAAAATAAAACCATGTTTATGAATATGTTTGGACTACTCATGTAGTACAGTCAGTTGCGCTTCTTATGACATATATTATGGGACTCTATGAGACACATTTTGAACATTTTATAAAAAACTACAAAAACAAATATCACCAAAAAAAATTGGACCTCTAAGTTACTGTCCTCGAAAATTCTAACAATTTTCGACATCCTACCATTATTCGTCTAGGAGCAGTAGCTTTAGTAACGAAACACACTTTTGACCAGTAAGAGCTTCGCTTCGCTCAGCTCAATAAAGTATTTTCAAGTAAGCAGTGTACGCATACACATTGTGCCAGTCAGTTGGCGTGTAAATTCGTCTGACTTCAGGCGTTTTTCTTTTCCTCAAATGATAAGTACGTGTCGACGAGCTAACGTGTTATATGTTCAGCTGAAAAGCAATTTTGATAGATTGACGGATCACTTACCAATAAAATATTATTACATATATGTATATCAAACTTATCACAGTGAAACAAGGTAGTCGAAATTTGTAATACTAAAGTTATCATAAAATGGTTTTAAATTAAAAGTATGAATTCTACGAATCATAGGGGTTAAAATTAATAAAATTGCTTTACAACTACATCGCAATACAGGAGTATGGGGTAAGAACCCAGAAAATAATATAATATTTTGAACTATAATACCTAAATACAATTAAATAATATTGAAAGTTTCGAAAACTTTAAATCAATATGAGTTACTTGTAATTATACTTGTATGTTATATTTCTTTGTTATAAAAAATACTTTTTGAGGTTAGATGTGTTTAGAGTAAATTGAATAAATTTATTTAATTATAACAAAATAGACCCGGCTATTAAGCTTTGCTCCCTTATCAGTGCGTTAGATAACAGACGCCATTTGTTAACCAAAAGTTTGCGTGTTTTAGTTAACTGTTAAACAGGTGATTTTAATGCAGGAATAGAATTCAGTATGCATTAAAAATACTATATTTTTTCTACATTTTGTATGCAAATAAATATATATATGTTAAGAAGTACAATACTTGTTTATTTATCTCCAAGTTAATGAGCTCCATTTGACCCTTTCAGGTCGGAAACTAGCCTAGAACATCTTTATCTCCGAGAAACAATTTATTGTTTCAATCAATTTATATAATAAAGTATGCCACTATTGTCAAACACGCCATCTGAGAAGGGATACACAATTAGCCGCTCCACTAGCCTTCCTATCTCTCCCGCCAGACTTTCCTAATATATAAGGCTTGGATCAGAATGTGTCAAATTTTAGATAAAAAATATAAATGTAACTCAATTTGAATTTACAACGAAATTATTAATTGTATTGAATTGAAAATGTGATCTGAATAAATTATAAACATAGCAGTTGTTACATACCTCCTTATATATTTTTGTTCTTTTTACCCCCTAAATTAGAAGGGTTATACTTGTCACTCGTCCACGCCCACGCACCTACATTGTGTTTCGACCCTTACACTCCTTAAGAAATAGGTCAGTCGGATCCTTATTAACGTTCATTGTGTTTGATATATTATGGTGGCCTATTGATTATTGATAGTTTCCTATACATCTGTAGGCGGGTTTGAGATCCCTTTGTTATTTATACTCGGTGGGAGTTTGTATCTAATCGTATAATGTCATTTGTTTCATGCCAGTTGGTGACAGTATGAATAATATATATATGTAATACCACTCTATTTGTGTTTTATTATTTGGTTGTAATTGTTTTTCTTCTGATTATAGAACCATCTATATAAGATTATATTTTATGTATATAAGTCCCAAAACCCACAGGTGGACAGTCGTAAATCAGGTTTAAACTATTGGTTACAATTATAATTTTTTTTCTTCTATTTCTGATTTTGTAATTTTTTTCTGTCAGATATTTTTTAAAACTAAACTATGAATAATATAAGTATTATCATTTTAGAGTTTTGTCCTGACCGCTCTTCCAGTCTAAATAGATATACTAATGCACCAGGTAGAAAAATAATTTTAATATAAAAACATAAGTGTAAAAGTTGTTATTGTCTTGCATAATATAAATTAAATTAAACTTTTTGATCAACTACATATCTTTGTTCCTCCAATTTGATATCGCTTATCATCTGCAGGCAAAAAATATTTAACAGATAAACACTTTAAGACACAAGGATTCCCGATAAACATCATCAAACCCATTAATGAACAAATAAAAAATAAACAAAAGGTTATAAACGTAACTGGATACGTCTCTAATACCGATATTAATATCACATTTATAGCTAAGTATGGTGATTGGAACGAACACCTCACGCTCAGTCATTCACAATAAGTGCGCTCAATATAAAAACCGCAATAACTCTGTCCATCTAAATGCTCCATTTTCACAGAATTCGTATTCAGCACACGCTGGGTATAGCCGGCTATAGCTTTTTATATCTTCCAGTCTTAATAACCGACCCTTTATATTTTGACAATCCGATTCTTACTTAGCATTTTAAATTTATGTTCTTATACAATTTTTATAGGATTAAATTTTGGCAATTATTTTTAATTGGTTACAAATTTTAATAATACTTTGGACAAATCTATTCATGAGTAAGTCGATTATAAAAGTAATAAAATGATATTATTTTTATGGTTACGATAAAATTCGCATTATATTTAAAATAACACTCGAAATCTTAAAAAAAAATCTTATTTTCTATTAACTTTTTAAAGACTTTGCAAATCGGTTCGTAAAAATGTAAACGGGCTCTCAAGGCTAAGCTGCAAAGTGGTTGTAAAGAGATCCTAAAAGCAACAGTAGCCGACCTTAAAGAGTTTTTCTTGGATGTGCGATTTTCTTCATGCACTCGTTAAAATATCATGTGCCTATTAAACCGTGTCTTCCATTTTCCCTGATGTTCTTGGCCTAAAATGTTTGGACATAAAAGTTGTCCTTACGACTTTTAATCTACAGATTTGAATGTGATATTGAGGTGTTAATCTATGTCTTAATTAAATAATAATAAACATAAATTATAAACATTTGTAAAAATACCAACAACAAAATATAAATGTTTTCATAATACAAAATAATAGAACACATTCTAGAATATGGTTTAATCGTTTTAAAGTAAAAGATTGGTACCAATATTTGTATGTAATAAAGCAAATTGAAAATATTACCCTATTTATATAGACAGAAAGTATAAACTAAACCTTAAAGATAAAAGCAAATAGTCTTTGATACCATCTCATTATTCCAAGAAATGACAAACAAGATGTACTAAAAGCTTCAGAAGACTCCAGTACTGTTTTTAAACATCTAACGGGTAATATTCGAGTCCAATAAGACCGTACCTCACTGTTTAAATAAACTTCAAAGGCAGTTCATACTGTGGATACCGAGAATGTTACTACGTATGTATGTGATGTTATGTATAACAAATTTGACAAAAATAAATATATACAATATAAAAACATAATTTTTGTTGTTGTTGTATCAACGTAAACCTGTGATCGATACGGTTATAGATGAGAGCGATACAACGGCCCAAACAACCCCTGATGAGATTCATTCGAGTCTAAAGAAACAATAAAAAGACATAGGAGCTTCATTACTCCGTTTGCAGTTTAATTAATTAGTGTAAGTGCCGGTGAGACCCGAGAGATTGGTCATTAATTAAGCGGCTCTTTGGCGATCGATCTAGAAGCAAACAATACAGTTTATTACATTTATTATACCCGCAGACGCAATATTAATGGAGTCGGGAGAATCATTGAATTCTTCATTGTACTATTTTATAATTATCGTTAATTTAAAATCATAGTCAGATATCTAATCTGTTAAACGGTTATATTTTTATTAATCATTTCCTGAAATTGCAATTGAACTGATAAGAAAATAAGTTTACCAAAAAATATGAAAGGAAGTCTTTAAAATTATTTAATCACTTATTATAATTATATCTCTTATATTTTATATGTAAATATTGTTCTCGTAAGTTATATAATGTGACGATTATATGTGCATAAAACAACAGATAATTTATTACACAATGTCTGTGTTTTGTAACAAAATATACTATTACAATAAAAAAGTCGAAACCTGCGATAACTAATGAGGTGTTTATACATTTTATAAAGGCACCTCTAAAATAAATCAGTTTCCTGTTTTCACCAAGAGAACCAGATTCAATAAGAAGTATTTTATATTTCTGAATGAGCCTTTCGAGAAACCTGTGAAAGGGTAGCGGTTCTTCGGAAAACTTGTTTCAAAGGTTATATGAATCAGTTGCGTGGCATTTTAAACGAGGATCGCATGTTGAAAATGGTCTTAAAAACTTGGTTTCTTTTGAGAAAGACTTCCAATTTTATCGCTTTTGTATAGGCTTTGAATTTCAGTGTAAATTGGTAAATGTTCTTTATCACGTCATTTATTATTCAATTTTGTATAAACTGAAAGAATTTTTCACCTTGAAGGCGTAAACACAAAAAAACCTTTTTATTTTCTCTCCTCATGTCAACAAAGAGCTTCCTATTTCAAGGGTATGAAAAAGGCTATGTCTAAACTTAATGTGATCCAAAAAACAATCAAGTATGAAGACGGGTATAATGAAAGAGGCTTCAAGGAAATAGTTAGAGATCGTGAGGGAGGATCTAATCTTAGAGGATAATCCGAAATCAATGAGACGTGGTCGGGCAAGGTATGTTTGTTTTCTTGCCTATATCGATGTTCAAAGATCTCTTCATCATGCTCTCTACTTTTGCATTCGGATTACTTCATTTAAATTGCAAGATTTTATCTGCGATTGAAGAAACTACTTAAATAAATATGTATAAATAGAATTCAGTGTTATTACTATATAACATAGCAATGTGAGTGAGATACAATAAAATAAATATATACATTCAAAACCGAGTAATTGCTGCCATTATAATAAAAAAAGGATATAAATACAACGAACCCACGATGAAAATATTCCGAGCGAGATTTTAATTACAGAAATATTATTAACTTAAATAAAAGTGATTTAGAGCGAGAATATTTTGGGACAAAGGGCATCCACAGCATAAATAATTATGACGGTAGCCCAACGCAAAAATAAAGTACTGGTTGAGGACACGTGAGTAAACTGCGAGGACAAACAGAGAGTGTCAATGTGTGGGGGAGCGTGCGAAAAATAAATACGTACACAATCTCCACCACACAAATACACATTCGGAGGACGTAATGTGTTTGCGTTGTTGGTTCCTTATGACGAACGTGCGACAGACCTGTGCAAATATTGCCATGTTCGATGACTCTATCACGAGAGTACTTCTAAATAAATGTGTTAAACCTTTAGTGCATTTCATAAAGTTTCTTTTACTTAGACGGTTTTAGAAACAACGATAATCGAATTTTAGTATTTAAACAATTGTGATCATGATATACGATTATCTGTCTGTACTCACCTAATTACTATCGGAATGTTCCGTCTAGTTTCGAACTTATTCGGAGTCCTTATTCAGAGCACAGAGTATGTCGGAATCGCGGCGTTTACAGATATCTGTGTTATAGTACTTAATTGAAAACAGCCATATAATTATATATAATAATAAAAGCATATATAAATAGCAATTTTCAATCAAAAATACGAAATAATCAGAATCGAATGGATTAGGACATTTACATATCGAATATTGTGTATGTTCAGGTAGGAGACCGTTTTGTCCTCGTTTGAAAACTATAACTTCTAAATATTCCATTACAACACCGCATAACTGTCTGTTTGTCCATCACACCATTAGATGTATTTGAATTGAATTTTTGACTTTATTTATATATGAAAATCTTTTATCAAGCTTGGATCTGTACAAAGTTTTAAGAAGTATTTGAATACCATGTGTATAAATATGTAGACATGTAGACAAATGCATTTTTGTGTACTATAGTCCTGTTACAAATAATATCGGTCATAGCAAACAGTTGCATTTACTCCAATGAGGTTAAAAACATAACGGTTTTTAATACCCTGGCTAGCTTACAGTTAAGTCTTTAAGGCGTGTTCTTTAAGCATATAAGCCAAGTCATTACCTACAACCATAACTCCTGTGAACGCACCTACAAAGTTAATTTATGGAGTCAGTTAGTATGAACGTCATTCATTTACCAAACCCATTTTGCATAGGAATTATTTGTAATTGAGCAATTTGTCTTAGGTTGAGGGATCTGGCCCTTTGTTTCTGAGTTTATTTATTTGATCCATCACTTGTTTTGAGGACTATTAAGTACACGAACGGTATTGTTATACTTTCATTGTATCTAGTATTGTATTTTCTGTTACAATTTAAGTAACTTTCTAATTATATAAAGCAAAAGAAATATTTGTGTAAAAGAGATAATCCTCGATACTAGAGCATAGATTCGAAATAAATATTTTTTTAATTTTTTTCTGGCATAGGCAGGTCCATAAGCCTAAAAGCTATCTAGCATGCGCTACTACTCCTAGTTTTCTTAACAGAAAATAAAATGATTAGTACACAGGTGGCACCGCGGGTTATAGCTAGTGTATTATAAAGCAGAGTGTAAAGCTCCTTTAATTGCTAGTTTTTATTTTATAATCTAGGTCACTGTAAAAATAGAAGTATTAGCTGCAGTTTTATTTTTTTCCTTTAAAGCTAAATCCGTGATTTTCTTTTTTTATTTACGAAGTAAAAACCTTTTTATTTGGAATTTAATAAGCAAATTATCGAGATTCTTTATTTAAGATATCAGTTCAAATACTTTGATAAATATCTAATACAATGTTGAAAACAAGTGACCGCTGCCAAAATAACAAAAGTGGTAAACAAAACTCCACCTAAAGTTCTATTTAAGAGACAAATGAAACCACAAACTTACATTTCATAGATCGCTAAGCAAGTATATTTGCTGAGATATTCCAATTTAACTCCCGCAACGAAAATTTTGCTGTTTGTTTACGGTTCCTTCACTTTCCATCCCGTCCCCGTTACGTCCCCGTTACGTTCACGTTTTGGCACGGGACCCAGGTTCCTGAATAAACAAATGTGTAGGCCAACTTGCTAACTTTCACTGTCTGGCCACAAGCCAACCCCTCGAATCACCAGTAAACATAAAATAAAAATTATTTGTTCGCCCTCATAGGCTTGATTTAAATTAATAAAATGGTAGATAATCTTAGTTATTTGGAATTGAAGATAACTTTATAACATAATAAAAAAATATTTTAATTTTTTGTTATAAAAGTTGCTTTTTTGTAAATTATTTATATAAAATTAAAAATAAATTATTTAAATTACCGGCCATGTTTATAATCCTGGGTAAATTTGAGTTTGAATGTAGAATTTTTGCGAGTGGTCGGTAAATGAGATTAGTCCGTCTTATATTTTAAAAGTGTTTGAGTAAGGATTGAGATTTTCGAGAACGGAAAGTGATTTGTTGCTTAAAGATTACAATTCTGTTTATACTTATGTACATTAATATAATATATTTCATTAATGTTTTTTAATATTAAGTTTATATTTGAGACAAAATCTTTAGTAGGCGGGGAGAACCGGAGGAATAGTTACAAATAATATGTTAAATTATACTTTTTTCGTTTAAAAACCAGTCCATAAAAGGAACTCTGTGAAAATAAAAAGAATATCGAAAATACACATTTAAAACATAACAAATTTAATGTAGACGAGACGATATTAAAAAAAATACACCAACATGCAAATATCTTTTCTTTAACAAAATAAACGGTTAATTAGTGTACCTAACTTTTCTTTTAAAAGCCGCGGAAACCTAGTGTTCCACTAACCATTGTTTAAGAACAATTGAGTAGATAATTCACTTCACAATTATATGTACCGTTAAGGCAATATGGGGTTAACTATTGTGTTATTTAACTTAGCAATAAAACGCACGCGTTTCGCGATTATCTTGAAGACACATTAAGAAATAACTTACACACAATAGGGTTTAATTGTACAATAATATTTGTATATACATGTGTTTATAAGTCATGTAAATTTAATCTTTTCTACACAAACTATAGTATAAGTTCTTTTAATCATATAGCTACGAGTATAACCTGGCTAAGAGCTAGTGAAGCATACAATGTACTAATACATACTAAAGATGCACATAGGGGATAAACGAACCCATAAAAGCTTTTATACTATCACATAGCATTTTCTATGCAAATTTCTTTCAGATTTTACGTAAGCATTTTGCATGTGAAGATTCTAAGAACATTACAATGTAATTTGTTTAGTTGACTCGTTTCAGGTTCGCAGAAATGTTTACAGTTTCATATAATTTACGTCTTTACTTAAGTGTAGTACACATATGCAACTTATTTAAGAAGATATGTACCATTTATTCTATGCCTATTTAATTATATTCTTAAGTAGCCGTCTCATTGATTCATGAACCCAAGTCCCAAAGCAGTCTCTTAACCTTATCTGAATATTAAATTCATTTGACTCCCGCTAGTAAAATCGCTGATGGCAGTATTCTGTCTTCGATCAAATTATACGCCACGCTCACGCATTTTCTTGATGAATGTGTACGCAAACGCGCATCAACTCGAGACAAAATTATATTTATCTGACGGGTGCAAAAGGGAAGCACAAAATTCGTTTTCCGTGAAAAGTTAAGTGAGTTAAATCTCCAAATAAAAGGTGGGTTGTGGAGTCAGCAGGCTCGGTTGCTGACTCGCTATGTTAATGAAGTTCCCGCTGCCTCCCTTCGGTACAAAACATTCGTTATCTCCCGCGATGATCTAAATCTAAGGGGCCCGTTACTAGTGATTACTGACGCCTCCAGACATGTGATTGTTCCCGCGATAACAACCTGCTCTTGTTGCGAACTAAATGTTGCCCAAAATAATTATGGACCGATGAAAACCCTTCTAAGTTTCTAGGTTAAGTGGTTTGTATTGTTTTGCTATATTTTAATTATTCAAATTAATTAACGTGAATAATATGGCTGATATATCAACTATATTGATTTATATGTTAGGATAAACAGAATCTTTAAAGACACTTACTAATAATATGTTTTAAATATAATAATCGTAGAACCAACCATGTTGAAAAGTTGATTAAGTAAAAGATAACTAAACTGCTCTAGAAAGAGGCCATCAAAGTTTTACAAGACGAGATCCTATCTTTATTTGATGACGAGATCGCGTTAAAGTTCGAGCTTTGATATCGAGATGTTCATTTCAGTTAGAAAATTGTAAATTACATTTGCTTCTAAGATTTCGCCTCCGTAAATTTGATTTTAAATATAATTGTGTTTTTCGGTATCCAAGTCTTTTTAATGTTTTCTACAAAAGTAAATTAACGCCTGTTGTAAGCTATAATTAGTTAAAAAGTAATTAGCTAAGGAATTGGAATATACTCGTATGTAATCCTTTAAATATATTCAACTCTGTAATAAGAAGTAAGTGGAGGCGTGGCACAATTTAATACAATTACCTGTTAATATGTAAAACTTAAGCAAAAATAAACTTTAATTCATTTGTATTAGCGTTCATTTTATCGTTCTGAATCTCGTGGAATGTAATCGCAACTGGCGAAGGCACTTAGTGTGCTCACATAGGAATAGACTAGAGTCAAAGGTTGGGTTGTAAAAGCGTGAGTTGTACGCTTTAACTTGCTTTATAAGGACCGTGAAGTGATGCGTTTGAAAATAATCAAACTTTGAACAACTGTAGGAAAAGTCAATAACTTATAATTATTGTAAGCTTAAAAGTATTTTCTATTCTTGTTAGTTTTTACTTTTTTACGTTGTACTTAGAAAAATTTAGATTATTCGTCATATAATTATTATATAAATTAAAATATCGGGTTCTAATCTTAACCGAAGGATAACCTTACAAATGGCAATTGCCGGCTAGTCCCACACAACCCTCCGGACATCACCTCCTTTGCCGGAGGGGATGGCCGATGGAATAACTGACATTTCCAACAAAAAAAATTGGTTGAGCACTTGTGAAAATAAAATGTGGTTCAACAGAAATTTGTGCAATAATCAAAGCAATTGAGTCACTATTGGAAATAATGCCCCTACTTCTAAAATATTCTGAAAAATTCATGAATGTTGTGTTTGAAAAACGCTTCACAAAACTTAGTTTTATCAAAAAATGGTAGCATTGATGACGTAAATAGGTATAGTAGTAACTTGGGTCAGGCTAAAATTGTCCAGTTTTATTATAAAGTAACAATATCAATCAGGATCTTATAGGCCATAAAACTTGGCAAGATAAATAAGTGAATATATTTTTAGACATAAAACTTTTCATCTAAAGTAAGGGTGCGTAGGTTGTAAAATGAACGTTTAAGCGAAGGCAGCGCTGAAGTCGTAACCCGCTGTCATTGACTCCAGCGCTAAATAATTGAAAAAAAGAGCAAAGACTAAAAGCCTGGTGAAAAAATCAAAGTTCGGTTTTACTATTCGTCCTAATACTATAGTTTTAGAAAATATTTTTAACCTTAGTAGCAAATATAGGCAAATCATTTAATTAAATAGATTATTAAACTTGTTTTATTAATAGTTTAATTTAAAGTTAAAGATTATGTTTTTATACATCACGTTTAGTGTATAGTAATACAATTAAGCTGGAAGTTTGTTTGTTTAGACACGCAAATTTTTTTTTTATTTCAAATTTGAAAAAAATCATTTTGATTAATTTAGGCAGATTCATGAAACTGATTATAATAGAATTATTACATTCTTTTGAAATAGTTGGGCTCAGCTAGTGAAAAATTTACTTAAGATGTAAACTTTTGTGCCCTAAAAAGAAAGATTTTGTGACATAATTCCATTATTCAGATCGAACTAATTGTTTAAATTTTAAATAAATATAGAATATAAATTCATCAATTTGGGATCAAACCTGTAACATCTAGGATAAAATCCCGTCCCTCTAATAATTAAGCTACCATCCATGTAGCTAACTGCTTCACTGAATTTAAAAGCTTATATAAAGCTTATATATAACTTCTATTGAGAATTTCGAATTTACACAAATTATTTTATAGTAAGGTAAATGTTAAACACATGTATATTTTCAATTCATGTATATACAAAGTGTATGAAAACTGATGTAAGTGTTATCTAAAATTTAAATTTCTGAAAGTTGAAGATCGAATTAACCTAGAAAGGTCAATGAAGGTATAGTTTTTAGTTTAACATTCTGTTGTTTTCCATGTTAAAACCTTTTTCTTGAATATAATCTTGTTACATTTTTGTTATAAATATTTATTTCCTTGGTACAGCAATACATATATATGACAATATGTTTGTCTGATCCGTCGCAAAAGAGCAAATGATCGTTGTTCTATTTGCAACGAGACAGTTGGAAAGGAAAGTGACATAAAATTTTCATCGCTAGAAACATCTTCTTGTATTTGACATTAGATTTGTTTTTAATATAAGAGGATTTAAAATAATAAGATAAGACTTTAATATTACCTAAGGTAAGAATTTGTTGTAAAAGCGAAATATTGTGACAATGACACAATTAAGTTAAAACAGTCAGTTTTGAATTTGAATTCTGCAAGAAAACCAAGAAACCTTATCTGTTCTTCACCTCTAAGCAGAGTTTAAGAGTACACTAAAATTTAAGTACCGTAGCTTGAATACCGACAAAAATAAATTAACTTTGTTTTGTACATATTGGGTTACTCCGACAGTTGAACAGAAACCAAGCTACGCTTATAACTTGCCCCACCAAAGAGCAGTTTCAATGTTCTGCAGGCAAATTGGCTCCTTTCATGTCAATTTCCGGAATGTCTTACATTACAATCGGTTGGCGCTGTTTGTTGGCTAACAGAACTTGTAGATAATTAAGTCATCCAGGAAGAGGTGCCTAGACTTTGTGGAATCTGGTGATATACAAAGGATATCTCGATCGCTATTTAATCAGTGCTCGTTGTTTAAAAGTTTTATATAGATTGGAAATGTTTTTGTGTGCTTGATACTTTACTTTCTGTGGTTAAAGGTGGATTAAATTATTAACTTTTGCTTTATAATCTACCGAAAGTGAATTATTTACCAAAACTTGATTAGTGTAAGAATATTTTAAGAAAAACGAACGTATGAATGCTTTCTTATTTAAAGTCATAGCATCTTCGATATCTTATTTCAATTTCAACGCTCCATTGATTGCAGATGCCGGGAGCGGTCTTCTTTTGCAGTCACAGAGAGCGAGCGAGACAGGTTGATATCTCGTCATGCAGGTAGAAACAGGACAGATTCTATTTTTCTATGGGGGAGACGAAAATATCGAAAAAAGTTATCGCATCAAAGTCTCTGCGCCCGTAAAGGTCTCATTAAAAGTGCTTTGTGAAAGAAGTCTCTCCAATTTATAAGGTAGTAAGCGGTAGATTGGTCGGAAAGTAAATAACGACATTCTCTGTTGTTTAAGCGAACTCCGCACTGACGGGTTAGATTTTACTTGTTAAAGCAAGGCTCGTCTATACCAAATTTATTGTTGGGACAGAGAAAAGGTATTCGACGGTGACAAAAAACGAAAAATAGGTAAGAACTCTTTACAAACCTGATTCTGGAGTTGAGTTTTTATACAGTTGTATGAAGTTTTTTTATTTATATTACAAATCATTTATAAAATAAAATTGATGTGATCTTTCTGATTTATATTAATAATAATTTCCAAAATTTTTAGCTAAGCTAATGTTAGCTAAATACATTCCCTAAAACTAGTATAAAATCTTTTACTTAATTGTAAAGACAAATTTTATATTAAGAATAAAAAAATGGGAAGTTTGAAATATACTTATACTACTCTGATCCTCTGAATATATAACTAAAACTTTATATAATTTTTTCCCTTGAATACTGAAACTTTTTATAAGTTCGAAGCTGAATCAAGTAGTTCAACGTCCAAAATTTTTGGTTTGCAAGTTAGAGGAATCTACAAAATGTGAATTCCAAATTTGAATTCCGAGCTCCAGAACTTACGATGGAGTTTCGGAGTCTGTCAATGGCATAGTCGCGGAGTTTGCTTTTAAAGCATGACATTATTTTTTTTATTACGGCGCGTGAGCAAAAATGTACTTATTTCTCGCTCCGTTGATCTGAAAATGTGACATCAGTGTGTGAAGGCGTGCCTACGAGGGTATATCGCGATATTTACGAGGTGCCGTACTCGATATCTGAAGCTCTTCGAATTACGGTCACTGCTTTTTATTCTGAATGATATGTGAAGATATTGACAACAAAACAATACCCGTAAAATAAATTATTATCACTTTTTATGTAGTTATTTTTACACAATAAAAGTTAGTTAAAAATGTTCATTCTAAACCATGCAAAAAGATCAAACATCATTCTAAAATGACAAAAAAATCAAAACATGTTTTTTTATTGTACGTTTTTAATTAACACATCTCGTCGTCGACATTAGTTAGCCTAACGAGGCTGTTGTTAACTGAAAAACGGTTATGTGTACGCGTCAAGTGACAAAGGGGCCCTTTAATGACGTGCGTTCGGCCGCTGTAACCTTAGAACTCTGTGGAATATTCTCTTGATTATTGTTATTACTCACCTGAAACTGATTGACGTTTTGGATATTTAATATGTCTGTTTTATTATGTTGTGTTTTGTGTTGATTAAATGTGTAGCCTTTAATATGATTTTTCCAGAAAAAACCTTGTCTATTAATGCTGCTTCTATTAATTTATTATTGATGGTTTGTTTTAAAATTAAAAATGTTGGTTAATGTAATTTAAATAAATTATCTTAAATTAGTGTTCCATTTTTCGTTTACCCACAACAAATAGCAGATAAAAACCCAGCATCCAAATCAGGGCACAAACCCGCAGCGTTCAACGATAAACCATCTAAAACGAACTTCGGTCTGTAATCTGAAATCAGAATCCTATAAAATGTAAACGCAAACCCCAACGTTACAGTGCCTTTGTCCACCGTCGAGCCTATATTTAACCCTCGCTTGTCGAGTAGGTTGTGTAAAAAGGTCGAACCTGTCCACATCTGACCCACTGTGGAATAAAAATCGACAATATAAGCAATTGTAAGGCAGTCATATCAAAAGTAAGCTAGTTATTATAAAAGTTAAATCATTGTTGGAGTCAAGTAGACGTTTATTTATCCAACTAATAAGAGGAGAAATATACGGTCTACTCTAATCGTGTAATAATTCTGCTTAAATTTATTTAGATGCTCAAAATATTTTAGTTAAAAAAATATTATTTTTGTTAATCGAAAAAAAATGTCTCTTTCAAAGACTCCAACGGCCCCTTTGTTTGTGCAAACGGATTTGTGGGACAAACCTAGCTTAGCATAGACAGAATTCATCACGTAATCGAATGCACGCTATCCTCCAAGGGTTCCCTCCAAGGCAATTTGCATCAGGTACATACTGTTCAATATTTTACGTGGCAATATAGCCAAGGTATACGGGATAATTTTCTTCGAAAATAACTTTTCGGATGTGATAAGGTTTTAAAAATTGGTTTTGCTATGATGAAGTTATATTTTTTTAAAATAAAGCGACAAATATGGTAGTCTATTAAAATAAATATTTTGGATCTTATTTTTTATTTATGTTAAACAATAAAAGTGTCAATCAGTTTTATTAAATTTTATGTTAGAGTATATGAAGTACAATATTACTTCTTAAGCAGACGTCGCCGATGTGAATAGAAGCCAGGTCTTTGTGTCAAGACGTCAACTTTATTAAGAACGAAGAAAATTTATAATTGCTGAGAACAATGTGATCATAAAGTTACAAAAAATATCATTTGAAGATTCTAAGCTTTCGCTCGACTGATTTATGTAGATGACAGTTAATCCATCATTTTTTATAATAAAAAAAATTAAATGGTCGTTCTCACGTTTAAGAGTCGATTGCATTGTTCTATTAGTTCGTAAATAATTATAAAATCCTAAATTAATACGTTAACATAAAAAATGTCCTGATAAAGATTTTATACAGAATGTTAAATTCATCAAAGTAGGTAGTGACTCGGTATCTTATTGCACTGAGCGACAAAAAGGTCTCCCAGAGGTCGCCGGTTCAAATTCTGAACATAATGATAATTCTTTTAAATATCTAAAATTTAAATACGCTAAACATGCTCTAAGAAAAATTAAAACACTGTTCTTCTATTAACTTTTCTATCCAAGACAAAGATTACATATGGAATTTATTAGGGCTAGAAAAGGTTCAACGAAGATCTTACAAAATTCTATTTCTTCATTCAATTATAAAGGTTAAATAGACCGTAAATGTAACTTAATCTCAAGAAGAGGTTAAAAGACTGTTCAAATATATGATTTATAACTGAACTACAATACTCTTTGATGGCCAGGAAGGAATCGTACAACGAAAATAAAATCTATTCCAAAAGGGAAAGTAAGATTGATCGGCGAAGTTGTAGAAAGTTGGCTTTGAGTTGCTCGCTACCGCGGGCTGGTGGAGCAGACAGCAAATATAATCAGGAAATAACTTTGATTGGAAAGAGGTAATGTTTGATGAAGAATAAGTGTGAAGTGGACCTAACATATAGTATTTTTAAGGACGTTTATTGCTATGTCTTACTTGATTTAGTTATTAAGCTATATGTCCTAATAAGTTTCTTGGCTCAAATGAGGTTTCAAAACTATTATGACACTATTCCAGGAATCTAAATTCCATATAATTACAATATCATCAAGGTTTGCCATAAGTTACCACATATATTGTGAGAATGCCCGAAATTTGAGAGGAATATGCAGGATAAGTATGCGCGTAGAATATAAAGGTCGTTTGTATGGAGGAGCAACCCGTAGATTGATATTTGATCCTCGATATCGAGCCGCCGATCCGCGCCTCGGGCGTAACAGACCACCTATCGCATAGATTGCTTATAGCTATTTTCAAGTGTAAACAATAAAGCTATATAGGCTACATAGGTTAAATAAAATCTCTCTAGTGGCGTGTTGATGTATATTAAAAATAGTAGATGAAGTTTTCAAATGTTTATATAAATTTTTTAACATAAACAAAATATCTGGATTGGCAAAAACTTATAGCTACATTGATGCACACTGATTATTGTCTTATTTCATTTTTGTTGTTTTTTCTTGTTGTGATATATCAATGAGTATCTAAGTATGAATCTATATTCCTAGTTCTGTGTATATTTGTCTGTATAATTATTATTATACATAAATAAAGAAAGTAGAATATAAAATTACTTAACCTCTCCCAAATGTCCTCATTGTTCGAATTTCTCTTACCTGCAAAAGATAACAATATAATTTAACAAAAAAACGAAAATATCTATTAAATTTAACTTGTGTTTTATTAAATTTAATTCAGATTAGACACGTACTAAATAATTTATGGTGGACGACATAATAAATAAACTTTTTAGTATTAATGGAATCGATCCTTAATTACACTAAAATAAAATAATATATGTACATATATAAAATGAAATAATAAAATATAATTTAAGAAGTAATTATTACATACAACCGAAATAAAATAAAGTAAAATATTTGTGTGTATGTATGTGTATTTGTATACATATGTGAATTAATAAACTGAATAAATTCACAATTTTCTATTAATAAAATGGTTTAATATTGACTAAAAGAGGAGTTTCTAAAACAAATACTAATGTACGAAACAGGCTTTCGAATTGTGTTATAATGTAAAGGATATTAAAAAACTTTTATTAAACGTACCACGACAAGGCCTATCTATCTGAAGAAAGGTTCAACGTATTTACATCGCATAAAAATATAAATGAGACTAACTTTGAAGGTTAGATTATTGATTTATTTTCCAAAGATATTTATTTTTATGATGCCTATATATCACAGTAGCATATAGAAAAATAAATTGAGTCTTTAAATGTATTAACTCTGTATATAGTATTTTTACTATTACAATCACAAACAAAATTTAATTAAAAATTGTTTTTCAGAATATTTGTAGAATTTATTAAACACATTCTGATTTTATTTTGTCTTGTTATTTTATTTTTATGGTTTACTCAAGAAAAAAAACTACATTTTTGTTGAAAACGCAAAAAATATATAAAAATAAACGACAATGATAAAAAAATGAATTTGAATACTTTGCCCGTTGTATTAAATAGTTTTAAGTATAATAATATAATTAATGTGAATGAGGGAACAGACAAAGTCAGTAATAAGAGTTTATATGATTATCGATACAAGTTCTTGATGTTTAATTTTTTTATTACTTTATTCTTTATACCGCCTTATTGTAATATTATTCTCTTTTACTTTTCTATGGGTTGATACATAACACAAAATTTATGGCCATTCTAAAAAAAATATAATTTTCAAAACGTGTTTTTAATATATCTATGCTTATCAAATAATGATCTGACGGATTCATTGTTACAACTATATTTAGTTGTTAATACTGTTAATAAAGATAAACTCATAAAATAATAATTAAATGTATGTTTTATTCGTATTAATCAATTAAATTAATTACAATAAGGATATTGGATAATAACCAACATAGGAATGTTGGTTATTATCTCATAATCTTTTATGCGTACATTCAACCTCACTGATCACCATCTGTAACCAGCACAGGCAGTTCCAATAAGAGCATAACTGTATATATTTACAGCTTAAATACATAAACCATATAGTACTATCGTTGATACTTTTGATTCCATCATCAGACCCTGGTGTCCCAGAATGACCTTAAAACTATCATAGTTTAATAAGATTTCAATGTTACTTTTTGAGACCTTTGAGTGTTTAACAATCCACTAGTAACCTAAAATCAAAGTGAAAAGCATAAATCTGAGTAAAAAAGAATGAAAACTATTTACTGAAAAGGTTAAGTAAAATAGTCGTAGTAAAATATTGCTTTAAGAGATTGTAAGGCTTTTGATTACTACTTACTTAGTCTTAAATGTTTACTGAGACTTAGGTACTGATTTATAGTTATATAAGAATATAATTGAATCATAGTTTCTATTATACTTTGGCCAAAATCATCATTATAAATACTAATAAATCAATAAAAGAAAACTAATTAATTTAAAATATTTAATTCATACATACAAGTGAAACAAACCACGAGATCAAAACGACCCACTAATAATAGTATAAAGTAATATTATTGTATAAAAAAAAACCCTAGTATAAAAAATAATTTGCGTATTTCAAATAAAACTAAAGGGTGCATTTATCCTGTATTCACGCAAGCCACTTACTGACGCTGGTAGCTTTTCACGATTGAACAAACATTTTCGCAATTGTCAACTGAAAGTCACTACGGGTGGCTAGTTTTAAACAAAATATATTGGGACTGACAAGCTGTGTTGATCGACAGCTTCGCAATTCTCATTAAAGTGAGTTTGCTTAACGCCCTGGACCACCCGTTTCGTGCTTCACCAACCGTGCCAACCTATAAAAAGTGCCACGGATATTATACGATATTGACTACTAAAAAAACATTACTCTTTTTTGTTTGAAATTGTTTTTAATATAGCCATGTTAAGCTTATTAAATTTTAAATAAATGTAGTCAGCCCGTGATAAAGACGGTCTTATATATAAAGCTAAATTTATCGAAGCGAGGAGTAATATAGCTCAATTAGTAGAGCGATACGACGGTTTCCCATAGGTCGCTAATTCAAATCTGTTGTTATCAATAATTTTTTAACCATGTTAATACTATAGGAGTTTGTCCGACTAGTTTCGATCCCATTCCATTTCATGAGCTCTAAGCTTGATTTAATTACGGCGTGAACAGTTCACGCCGCGATTCCGCCATAGTAATTACTTGAGTACACCCAGATAATTATATATACTAGTAATAATGGATCACGAAAACGTAATTTTTTTTATCCTACATTTATTTCAACAAATATTTTGCATTGATTAATCAAAACATTATTGTTGTTATAATCTCAATAAAAACATTATATTTAGAGTTTTGTATTCCATTAAGAATGTGTTAAATTTTTTTAATTAAAGCGTCGGTCAGCTATTTTATTTGGTGTAAAACATTTACGCGGTCCATTTACAAACAGGAAGTTATTGGTCGCGACAATAATGTTAATGGCGAAGTTGCACGCTGTTACGGTTTATTGCGTTTTATATTACTTTAAATATATTAATATGTGTCAAACAAACTTTATTATTATAAAACACATTTGCTTCTAATAGCAATATATAAAGTTTGAACATCATGATAAATATAACTATTATTTTTATATTTTACTGTTACGATCATATAACTGTTGTATTTACTTTTAAAGTAATAGTACCGTCATTCTAATTAAAGTACAGCCTTCCTCTTGAACCTATCTTTCATAATGAGAAAGAACTTTTTAAATACATCCCGTACTTTCGAAGATTAGTTAACTTAAACAAATAAAGTTCTCCAATTTATGATTTTAGTATAGATTGGATTATACAGAGATACCTTTTATATTTAATTATATAATATTTAATTAATAGTAGTACACAATAGAACCGTATAATAAATTATGGAGAGCTTAAAAGGCAATCCAATAGTGCAGTAAATTCAACAATATTAGCGTGTTTATGCTCAAATGACTATATATCACTCGATATTCAGTATTAGAATATTTGTCTGATGAAATCGAATACTTGTTAATAGTATACATCGATTTGTTTATGTTTAATTACATTTTATAGGAAGAATCGCGTGTCACTACGTTCATTTGTTTTGACCGCCCTCACTGTAAGGGCTGTCTAACAGTGACAAATTTAATATATACTCGTACTACTATCATATAGGGTTTTTGATCTAAAACATACTAATTATATTGTTATTGTTATAAAAAAATTGTACTTATTCTCCACTGATTTTTGATGTTATAAAAGATTCATAATATATTGTAATACATAAAAAAAATAAGTAATTGTTTTTAAAATATGAAGATATATATTTTGATTAATATAGCAACTATTTTGATTTGTTTTTTTGGATTATTGTACTATATTTTTTTGTTCTTTTCTTTTTGTACATTTATAACTTTTTAATGGTATATAATAAAGAATATATAATATTTATGTGTAAGTGAATTAAACATGACCCTAGCTAACTAATTAAATAGCGTGGTTCGACGTGGCGTGCGCTTCTAAATTATTGTGACAATGCATCAATTAACTTTAAAGTGTACTATAAAATACAGTACACACTGTACGTTATTAAAGTTGGGACAACTTGTATATTTGTCTGTCATTTTTATATCTCTTATATGTGTAAATATCTTGATTATACGTTGGTATATGTCCTGTTACATTTATTATTATTAGTTTTTAGATTAGTTATAAATTATATGTTATTGTAAACAAAAATTATTATTATTTTTATAATAGTGTTAAACGTGATTCTACTGACGGACAAATTTTATTTATAGTATATATGTTGAAGAATGTTTGAAATTGGTTCAGGTACATACATACAAAAATGTTTTCCTCTTTATTTATATATATATATACAAACGAATGGCGAGATAAAAAATAATGCCGGTCTATCTTCCGGTACAAATTAAAACATTTATAAAATATTTTCGAAATTTTGTTTATTCGAATGAAAAAGAATTTGAAAATTGCCATAAATATAAATAATAATAACATAAAATATGATCCCTCGGAGCGAATAAAATGTAAAGGTTCAGATCACATTCCATGATATCAATTCTTTGGTTTCGAAACCTCGCCACAAATCTTTACGTCAATATTCGTACAACTTATTAGATTACATGCCGATTGTGATGTATATTACAGATATTATTTTATCGATTTTTGGTATATCGAATTACTGCCAAATTATTAGTTTATAATATCGTGAATTTGTGTACCAAAGCTATAGATAAAACGCATCCCCATGCTTAAATGCATCTAGACACATAATTCAGGCACGCACTCCATCTTTTCGTGTCGCCTGAAATGTAAAGGTAGATGGAAATTTGTCTTCTGCGTCGTTAGAGCAAGTAATGTTGCCATTTTTGTATTTTGAAACTCTTTTATAAAAAATGTATTAAAAACTCTTTTTACTTATCCTAATAAAAATGTTAATCTGTCAAAATTATCAAGTACTATATTTGTACAGTATATTTATAATATATTTACTGTTTCACCTAAACCCACAACTTATATAAACACTACAAATTAACCTGCGATATTAGGAGTCTATTAATTTTACCTTTACCCTATAAAACACATGAAAAACTTTGTATATATTACCCAGCCTATGAACCACACCGTTAATCCGAGTTAAATGATCTGATATAAACCCCTATAACTTAGTAGGTTAGTTTTATCGTAGACTATTAAACCCAGTATATATATGCTACAAAGTTGGCTGAATGTAATATAATTTCGCCTCCTTATAATAAAAAAAAGCAGCTGTCATCTTCATGTCTTTTTAGCATTAAGTTCGCCTTTCTAAAATTATAAATTAAAATTTCTGATATTGTAACAATGGTTATGGTTTAACATTTTGTGTTGTTTTAGTGTATACAAAAAATTACCGATCAAAATTTAAAGTGATGCTCTCGTGACTGACTTGACACTGGTAACTTCGAAATTATTTAAAAGAAGAAGAAGCCCGCCTTTTGTGATTTATTTTAAATATTGTGCCATAAAGAATAAATAAAGTCATAATTCACTATGAAATGAAATCGCAATTTGTAAAATAAATATAATTTAGAAAAGCGAAGTAGGCTGGACGAAGGTAATTTCACGTAAGTGTCATCTACTTATACATTCAGGGTTACCTTTGCATATTTTACCCGCGGGCGTTGAATCACAGCTTTTATTCGTGACGAGCGCTTTGGTTCTTAATTGCTGAGCTGTTGAGTGTTTGTTTATATCATTTTAAGAGCTAAACTACTTTGTAAGTGACTTTAAACTTCTCTTATATTTACAGTATTTATTATTTTTTGTACTATAATAAATTGACGTTTAATATCTACCTTATACGAAAATCTATGTAGTTTACGTAAATTGTCAGTCGAACATGGCTGGCTTTACGTAAAACGAGCCCCCTCATGGGTCCCTGTAAATTGTGTTCAATCTCGAATCTTACCGGAGTTTCAAAGCTCTGAATCCTTGAATTTTGTTTGAATTGAAAACTTTTCCGAGAGCAACAAACAATATTTTGTAAATGAGTTTTGTTTAATAATCAAATTATGTGCTGTTTAATTTGAAATGTTATTAAAAGATCATATTTGAAACGAACTTTAAAAAACATTAATTGTGCTGTTCTTGTTGAGTAATTGTAACAATCCTGTAAAGAGGATTAGGAAAAGAGGATCTACATTAAAATAACTATGTATTTGGTGTAGCAACACTATTTAATAGGCGAAACACTAATGAGTTTGTTTGAAGTGAGTGTATGTACTTTGCGGTGTTGCCAAGCTAAGGAGAAATCTCATTTATATGAAATTAGTTTTCGAAATGTATGATACTTTTAGTCTATTTTGTTTAAACCTTAGTCACATGCATATTCCAAAGCTACATATTCTTTTGACGGAACTTACTTTATATCAAAGAAACAGTATTAATGTTAGTAAAATACTTTGAATTGAAATAAACCTCATCGCTGGACTTTTAAACTAAAAATAAAATATTTTTTATATTTTAGCTTAACAGGATTTCAATATTATTTCTAATTGTCGATTCGAAAACAAAATATACTTTAGTTATTTCATTTAGGTTTAACTTTAAGCTAGCGGTTACTCGCGATTCCACTAACGGAAGAATTATTTTATTTACTATTGGGTTAATTCAGTCAATACCGTAATACGTCTGTCATAATTTGAACGAATTAAATTTAAATTTAATTTAATTAAGTTTCATAGATTCGCGCGTTTAAACAAACAAACTTTACGCTTTATATTCTTAGTATATATTATACATATATTATATATTATATAGTTTAGACTCATTTCATCGGTTGCTGTTGGGTGTATATTATCATAAAATATGTTTTAAAGCTGTCTCGACTCGATATCTCGGGAGCATGTTGGAGACAAAATGGATCAGGTCGTATCTCGCGTGCGCAGACCAGCTGCTATTCATACAGTTACTGGATATGATACCGAAATCCATTTATTCGAACCAGTGATATAATTGATGTAAATTTTCTTAAAATTAATAATGGTTTAATAATTACTTTGTGTAATGTTTTTTTGTGGTGAACATTTTTATTCAAATTTGTTTTTAATTTTTTTTCTTTGTGTTGTTTACATTATAGCCCTATAGCCCTATCTTTTTATGTTATATTGTCATATAATTATTATGTCATTTTATATTATATATTTTTTTAACGTCAGATACTTATATTTTGTTTTTTGGTCAACATATTTTTCCCAGTGAAAAATACTAACACAATTGTTACAATATTATGCATTGAATTGATAAATATATATATTATTATTATGTTACAATATTATTATTACAAATACTGTTTACAAGCAATAGTTAAATGTGTAAAATCATAAACAAATAACATAAATAATCCTTCTAGAATTCTATATCGCTGATCCAAGCTCCGTAGACCTTGTACAAGTAGAGATCTTATTTTTCGCACATTACACCTCCCAATTGTTTCATACGTTCCACGTCATCGTAAATTGTCCAAACACTTCTACCCCATAATGAAATACACACTGATATGAGTTAGTGTTTGAATTTTGAGCTTTGTAACTAGATATTTGAAAAGTTTTCAGAGATATGTTACCATTTAACATTTAGCTTTAATATACAAATATTTTACGCTGAAAATGTTAATATTTAATAGTTGTAAAATTTGTTGCTATTATATATAATTATCTAGTTCTACTTATGTAATTGTAGGAGGTAGATTGAGTAATTTCGAACCCTTTCGTGGCTATAACAGAAATAGAGAAACAGTTCACGCCGCGATTTCGCGACTCTCCGAGCTCGTGAATAATGGCTAAATGGGTTCCAAATTAATGGGTACAAATTTCGAGTGTGTTACGTGATTACAGCCAGATATATAACATATAATAATAATCATGGATCACGAAACTAAAAATAATATTTATAACATTTTTCTTAAAGTTATTATTTAACTTAAATACTTAATATTTCTAATAGTCTCGTTAAAAATGTTAAACAAGAAATGTGTCATATGTGAACACTTATCGTACGTCATTAGCTCCTCCCTGATGAGCTGAACAGCTAACAGGCTGTATTCACTGAAAATGAAGCCTTTGGCGGGATTACTTTTGTATGGATGAAATATTATACTTGATGGGTTATTTTTTAATTTCACTTCATACAACACAATATTTAATTATACTTATTACTAATTAGTGTTTATAGGTATTAAGTTACGTTCAGAATAAAATAAATTAGAAACCAGCTTTTGGCTATTCTATTCTGGATTAAAGATTATTTATTAGTTAAATAAATTATAGTAAAACAAACAGCAGCAACCAGTTTTTATTAGAATGTACTTTTAACGTTGTTATATTTTAAAATAAATTTTGTGGTTTCTTGTTAATGTCATTTTAACTGCAAAGACAGAAAACATGGGTTAGAGATTTCGAAGGAAGCCACTATTGGTTTATCTATATATTATGATGATTATATACAGAATGCAGGAAATATCAAGGCTAGTAACGGCAAGCTAGCCAGCTCAATTGACAGAGCGATGATTCGGTTTCCCAGAGGTAGCATTTTCGAGTTCTGCTGGTTCCAATATTTTAACTATATTCAGTTCAAATTACTTTAAAATATTAAAATTTCTAACTTATTTCAAAGTACTATAATTCTGCTTGCCAGCATAGTGTTTATCAGTTTTTAAATTTATTTCCCTAATGAGAATTAAAAAAAAATATTTTTTTTGTTACTTCAGCTTCACTGTCTGATTATACTTCTTATTTAAAAAAAAGGTTAAAATTTTTTCTTTAATTTTTGGAGGAAAATTTAAGCAAAAAAAACTCCATTTAAAAAAATTTATAACATTATTGGTTAATTTTTAATGTTTTCTTTTTAATATATTATTCATAGAAATTACAAAAAAATATGTAAATTTAGTTATTGAATATGTTAAATTATAACGTGATGTTTATACAATACCCAAGTGAGGGAGGAAATAAACGCGTAATTTTGCTGAATTTTCTATTTAAAAAACACAGTCGTCGGCGGTTCTTGAGTATTTGGGCAACAAAGCTGTAAGGATCAGTGCTTGCTAGAACATGTTAACGCTTTGATGTATGGGTTAAGACACAGGCGAACGATTTATAACTATTTTTTAATAAAGTTGTATTTTATAATACTTTCGGGATTCATGATTATACATTGTTATTCGGCTGTACTCACTTAATTTTATCGGATTTTGCTCAACTAATTTCGAAACAAATCGGGCCTCTTATTCAAGAGCTCGGAGTATTTCAGATTCAGTCCGAGACAAAAATAAACGTGAGTACATTATTTATAAAAGTTGTTGTGATAATTGACTGTAATTAAGGTCAATATTGTATATATTTAAAAATATTAAGCACTTTTAAAATAGCAAAATATTTAAATAAGTAATATGCTACTACATCTTTTAGCTCAAAACTAACAGCTATGTCATAAGATATTACATATATTAAAAACGCTTAACGCGTCTAACTTAGGCCGGCTTCAGAGTGTGTCATTTTATTAAGTCTGAGATAAAATCGCGATCGGCATCAGATCGACATGTGTTCCGTACGTGAGGAAAAAACCTTAGAGAACTCTATTAAACGCTCTCTTAAACTTGTAAGCGCTTTAAAAAGATTTGGAGCGCGTCATGTGCGCTTAATACGCTGAGCCTTTTGAATACAGATCAAGGTGTATATTGTGAGATATTTTATTTAATAATATTTAAACCTTCGGTAGCGGCAGCGGTTTGTAGCGGTACTTTGTACACCTTTTTTGAACATAAGGCTCAAAATAGTATGAGAGAAATAATCACATAATCTACCCCGATACAGACGGTTATATATACGATGTTAAATTTATAAAAGCGAGCAGCGATGAGGCAGCTCAGTTGGCACAGCAACGTGACAGTTTCCCAGATGTCACGGGTTCGAATCCTGCTCGTATTGATACATTTTTATTTTATATTTATTTAAAATCGCATAATCTTTGATATTTTAAGTTTGTATATAGTACTTTACAGTAGTATTTGACAAAAAGTAAGGTCAAAAAAATATTTTTTTTCTTAAATAGTAAAACATTACATATGCAAAAGTTAGACTGTAGCTGCGAGTTTGTAGATAGTCTTTTAAATTATTTATTGTATTGACTAATAAGTCACAGGCTAAATTGAAATGTTAAGGTAAACTAGAATATATACAATAATAATTTTTATTTATTTATTTATTTGTTTATTTATTTATTATTTATTGTATGTATAAAAAAAACAACATTATTACAAAAAATAGTTTCATAATTAAAGTGTTAAGTTAATGCGTAAACTTTATCAAATGTAAGCATATTTTAAAATCAAATTGAAACTGAAGAAACTTCTAATATATATTACCTAGTAACAAAATGATTAAATCTTTCTTCAATAAAAATATTTAATAAACAAATGCCACTGTGGAGGCAATTTGATTTTCTCAAATAAATTTAAAGTTTTCGTTTGTTTTCTTATTATATTAAAAGAATAATTGAAAGAATATATACAATCAACAAAATTATAGAATAAGGATGCGGTGCAAAGAAAAATGTTCGTTTTAAAAAATCAATGTTCAGGTAAGGCTTTATTGTTCGCGCATGCATTCAGAAGATTGAGGGTTAAGATTTCCTCATTTGTATTCAAGAGGCGGAGGGTGCGCTGGGCATTGGCAAGGGTTTTTCAGCCTCAACGGGCCTTAAATACCCCGGATTCTATTAGTGTTTTGTTTCGCGCATATGTCTGTTGTTGAACTAATCTCTGATCTGTTTTTTTGGATCATAAAAATGTATGTATTTCCTATTATAATTTCTTAATGACTCGTACTGATTCTATTGACAAAGGTTTCAATGATAATCGAATTTACGTAAAATGTTTACTTCTGAAAATTAACAGATATATTTATATTGCTAATATTAATATTTTCTTGGAGAGGATTTTTTTAAATATTTTTCATAATTTTGTCATAATTTTTTGGAAGAATTCTTTTATTAAAAATACGTTATAACGAAAAAAAAATTTTGTTTTAGATTATATAGATTATATTGCTTTATATTTATAAAACAATTATTGTTTAATTTCTTTTTATTATGTCAGAATTGAAACTTACTATTTATAGTTCTTGAGCCTTTTCTCTTGTATAAGCTATTTTTATTTAAAATATAATTATTAAATATTTAGATGTTAATTAAAAAAAAAATCTTATTAACACTGCTCTATAATATAATTTATACAGTGTATTTTATATTTGTTTGAATTATATTTTTTCGTAGATAGTTTAAAATAATACTACATCAGAGTTGTCATAAGAAAATAAATCTGTCATACAAAAATAAAAATAGCATAAAAAAATAACTGTCTTTTTTCACACCTGACCAAATTATTATATTTATAAAAGACGATGTCGTAACGACATTTAGTTGTACTAACAGGCAATGGTACTTTAAACATATTTACCTATATATAAATACCTAAATATTTAAAAAATCATAATATTAATGTTACAACCATATTTAATCATTATTTTTTGGTTATCTTATATAAGTTAATAAATTGTAGTAATTCTTATATAAGTACAGTTTATTGTTGTGCTATAGGCATATGTTTTATATATATATGTTATTTCAATATATCCACCAAGAGTACAAAGAGATTAAAAGCGACAATCTTTTTCAATAAGATTTACTTTTACGAATATTATAATAAAATGTTATAAACAGAAATAAATAATGTATATAAATACATAAATTTATTTTATATTATAGGTCACAATTCGTAATGTATAAATGGCCTTACGCGAAAACAAAATGATGTATTACGTTTATTCTTGAGCCCTTCCTAATTTCCTCTTCGCGTAAACTTAATAATGTGAGAACGAAACAATATGAGAAGTTTTTATGCAGTGCCTTCAAACATTATTAGAGTCCATGAGATATATAACAAATTAAGTTAATCATAACATTAATATTTTACTTATATAAACTTATTATTTAGTCTCGTTTTTTAATATTTGAATATATATTTTTTTAACTTGGCTATTTATTATTAGAGAAAATCGTTAAGTTTATTATATTTTAAACAAGGGATAGTTCTTCTTCTTGATTAAGAAAGTTATTCTAAGCACCCCTATCTTTGAAACCAGATTTTTTAGAATATATGTTTTAAGGCGTTCTGTCCCTCTTGTGTGTGTGTGTTTGTTTGTGTGTGTGTGTGTGTGCGTGTGCGTGTGAGTATGTGTGTGTGTGTGTGTTTGTGTGTGTGCATGTGAGTGTGCGTGTGCGTGTCAGTGTGCGTGTGTGTTTGTCTGTACACGTGCGTGTTTGTGATGTGTGTTTATGTACGAAAGCGTTTCGGTTACATTTTCTCGCGACCAGGTTATGCAATTGAGTTTGTTGTTATATCATTTTATGTATATCGATAATGACATTTTTTAACTATTTCCACGTAGCTTCCTTAACCAGCTTAAATTTATAGAGAAAAATTTATCGATACGAGCAGCGACGGTTTGCCAGAAGTCACAGGTTGGCATCCTGGTCGTTTCGATAAAATTTTCACACTTTAGTCATAAAAAATAATATTGAAATAGATAATAAAATATTTTTTTTATGTTATTTCAATTTATAAAATATTTGTAGAGAAATTTGTAAATAAATATGACGGTCCTAGTTGATTTTATTGATAATATTTATATAGACTTTTTATTTAATTGAAGGTTCATAAATATATGTTGTCTGGTTGCGTGTAACTTATTTTCAACACACACTTAGTAATAATCACCTTTGAAACATGCGAACTCATGTTTTTAACAATGGGATACAAACCACATGTCAGAGAAAATGAATAATTAGAACGTTATGACGTCAAGAATACAAACGTAACCAGAAATAATACACAATAGACCTAGGGAGCGTCACTTTGTCCAATTACAGTGACCTCTGGTCAAGCCTATTGTCAAATGGCTTCCCAAATTTGACCTTTACGTGTATACTAATAAGACCTCGCTTTGTGTCCACACTAATCCATTAGCGATGCGACTCTTACTGAACCCCAAAATCCTTTGTGCTTTTCCATTATTGATTAATAGTTTAGGAAATCGATTTTAATTCAGTCGAATGTGTTCTAATGGGAAATAAATTGCATTGTTTCTATCATTGTTTATTATTTCTAGTATCAATATCCGCCATATTGGAAGCCATATTTATAAAGCAATTTAAAATGTGCTAGTAACCCCAAAAACACGTGACCTTAGTAATCACAAGATGTGTAAGTGATTAAATAAAATCCAATTCAATTCCAGAATACAAAGACAAGTATCCCAAAGAGTAATCAACTCCAAATTTAGTCAGGCTCACGTACGAATCAGCACGGGAGCGAAATAAAGTTTTGATGTAAAAAGTTCTCTTTTTATATACGCTGTTTGTGAAACTTGTTGGGTGCTGAGTAACTGGGTTATTATATAGCTGAGTATATGTGTTTTAGCGGATATTGATTGTCTCTTTCACACATATGTGAAGAGATAGATAAATACAACAGCTATGTATGAGGAACAAAAATTTTATGACAACTACTTTACAATAATTAAAAAATTAAATTTAATATTGTACTAGTTATTAATATAACTTAAGTGTAATTAATAAAATATATATAATAATTGATGCGTATATTTGGTTGCCTTTTTCATACGTTAAAACAGAGAAAAAAGAATAGAGCTACGAAAAATTCGTGTGAAAACATTTCAGAAGAGGGTAGTTTAACACAGGTTTTTTTTAACGAAAGGTCACGAGTTTAATACTTGCACCATATTTAAAAATAGGTTAGATATATTATAATATTATTTGAAAGGCCTGCACTGTATATGCAAATAAAAAAAAATAAAATTTTGTGTCTTTTGAATTCTTTAGATTTGAATATTTGACATACTTTAGTATTTAACATTTTTTATTATAATCAAAATATATAAAAGTAAAGATCGTTTGTTATAAGTATTTTAGACGGAGTCTACAAAGAGGTGCACAAATGAAAAATGTGTCAGACATGTCACAATTATTTGGGGGATAACGTCTCCAGAAGTTCTGACATTGTTATCAGTGAGTTCCTAATTGGCAAAAGTTTTTGCTCAGTCCCGAAAATAGGGTAAAAGGGTGAGGTGGAATAATATAAATACTTCGAAAGTATAGTTAGATAGGTAAGTTATTGGAAGCTTAATCAAAATAATTATCATTTACTAAAGTTTTATAAAAATTATTTAAATTTATACATATTTGGTTTTAAAGTAATATTACTTTATCGAATGCAATAACATTTGGGTTCGTTTTTATTTGTTTCGCTCAGTCAATTTATTGTACGGTAGATACCAAAAGTTAATCATGGAGGTATAACAGCAATACAAAGTCATATCTCGCAATAAAAACGGCACGCAACAAAATACGTTTCGAAAAAATGGCTCTCAGTAGGAATGTACCCTTGCTCTCATTAGTCTCTAATTACGGCCCACCAGCTCGCCGTCGGAAATTCAAATTTAAATTTTATACAACCCTCGCAATATCGTAAAATATGCCAACAATGACTACGCTAATGTGCTTTCTATTTCGTGATCAGAAAGCCCAAAATCGCAAGAATAAAAACTGGTACTTTGAGAATACTGCGCTGAGTAAGCCTGCTGTACTCAGTGCCTACAATAATATCTCTCATATTAGGAGCGGTGAAGATTCACAATCCATGAGATTCACCAGATGGTTGCTCGTGGCTCTCCGTACGTTTCACGCTCGCAAATTGCGAATTTAACCAATAAAAAGGCGGTTCCGATTCGAATTTTAAACGATTATTGTTTCCTTTTTATGTTAATGCGTCCTATTGAAATTTGGAACGAAGATATTGACGCTGATCGTGTAACTTTTGTAACGATAGCGTAGGATTTAGTCGTAGAGCGGTTTTATTGCTTATTCACTTTGTTGTTTGTCGTAACAAGTCTTGATTGTTTTTCTTTTTGTGTCCATGTTATTCGTTTTTTGAGCTGCTTTCCTAATTTCAAGTTGAGTCTCGGACAAAGGAATAACAGCTTCTTTCTCCATTAAAATACTCGGTTTGGCTTACAATTATTAATATGCTGATTAATAAATTGGCATATTATATAATAATAAAAATATTTTAACCTGCTCATCCGGGTTAGGAAAGAGACCCTTCTAATTATCATCCCTTGACACCCACCGGTATAAGTCCCGTATTTTTTAATTTCTTCCCGAGCCCTAAATTCAGGGTGTAAAGAATTAAAGCGATAAAGGAAAAGGACCGTTCATTCTTATTACGGGCTCTTATAACCTCTCGCGTTTAAATAACAGTTGTATAGTATACAAATTAAAACACAAAAAATCAGAGGACTTCGTGAGTACAAAGGGAGTGGAATTCGTCAGGATGACTTAGGATAAAGGGGGGTATTCGTGTGCCGTTTGAAAGGAGTTAGGCGTCGCTCATAGACAACCGACGGTCCGTAAATGCCGTCGGAACCGGGAACATTAAAATATTCCGCGCGCTCGCTCACCACACCATGCGTGAGACTCATCGGACCATGTTTTAAAAGTGAGTTTTGTTTATAAAACATCATGTCTCGGATTTAAAACGTGGCGAATTTTCGTTTCTTTTTATCGTGTCCCGTGTCGTGTTTTATTCGTTTCGTAAATCATGGAACACCATTAAAAATAATGAACCAAAATTTCACATTTAAATGTCGGGGTGTAGTGTTTTACTCTTTATTGTACGATAATGTGAGATGAAAATGACCATTCACCAGCCGGCGCGGCTGTCGTTAAATAATCAAATTTGTTGTTGCAAATGTTCACATGTCGTTTTGTCTTTTACGGTTGAAATGTAATGTTTAAAGTTGTGGCAAATATAAACGTTCAGTAATTTGTGTGTGTAGTCTTTCATTAATTTAAAATATAACTCTGGATATAAATTTATTGAATATAACCTCATCTATATTTTTTGATATCGCACAAGTAGTTTGTAATATTTTTCTTGGATTCACATTATTTTAAATTACAAGTGTCTTCCTAAGTGTAAAAGTTTATAATCACTTTTAAGGTAAGAGTATTCACTACAGAACAAAGTTTAAAAGATTTCCATACCATAAAGCTGTGTAGATCGCAGTCATAACGATTGAATACACATTGGAAACTTTAAAGAGATTACGAATTTCTTTCAAAGTTTAGTATTTGTCAAATTAGGAACATTTACCTATAATAGGATAAGTCCAATTTCACCAGAAAAACTTAATAGCTTATGTGTTTGTTTGCGAATGTTGTTGTAATCATAAATCTTAGCTCAGGTAAACAGATCGATTGTTATTTCTGATAAGTTTCCTTGTTTCGTGCCAAAAGACGAAGGAGGGGGACGTAAAAATATTGTACAGGTTCCCGTTTTGTTCTTATATTTGTTCTGGGTTATACGAGTTGATTTAATAACTTTATTATGGTCTGATTTATTCTTAATACTAAGTGTATACTGTTATAGCAAATGAAGATGAAGTTAATAGAATGATGACTGTTTCCACCGATAACCTTAAGTTTTAAAGAAAAACTTACGTCTAGAAACTGTGTCACTTAGCAATAATATCATTTTCACAGACTTTTAAGTAACATTTATACAATACCATAAATTTTATTGGCTATAATTTTGACTCACTAAAAAAGTCTTATTTAGTGATAAATTTGACAAATAAATAAAGAAATTGAGAAAATAAATTACAGAGAAGATGTAATAAGCACATGTACAAAATATGACACACAAAAAAAAAAAAATATAGTAATTATTATTAAGACTAAAATTTAGTGATTGAATATTTTATTTCCATTTTAATGTTAAAAAGTTCATTTTACAACTTTTGAAATGTACAACATTTTGAGAAATATAAAAATGTGAGTTTAACTACAGAATAAGTAATTATTAAGTAAATATCATTTAGGACTGTGTTATTAAATTTAGGATAGGAGACAATTTAAGTAATGCATAGCTAAGAGATTGTTAGAAGATTACTTAGGTATTATCGGTGAAAATGCACATGACACTTGGACTTAGCCCGTGCTTTTTAAAATTACATATTTTTATCATACATGTTTAATATAGATATAGGAACCAGTAACTCTTTTTTTAAACCTCATTAGGATTCTGTTGTGTTTATTTATTTATATATTATCTACCACACTGTAAGATTCTCACTATTCTGTTTTAAGATATTTGAGTAATAGCTATTATAGCTACGGAGAAATTTGAACTCTTACCGAGTTCACACATATCAAAGTCAATCAATCAGTTGTATTTATGTATGCTTGTACGTCTGTGCATTATGAAATAGCATAAACCATTTAGAGAATTCATTAGATCAAAACTCAAATTATCTAATTAATAATACTTAAGTATTTATTTATTAAAATGCAAAAATTTTAAAAAATATCGCAAACGAATAATATAGAAAATTCCCAACACGATTTCTGACTCGCCCTGGGAACGAATTAGTGAACTTCGTGACTGCCTCAAGTTTTTTGTCGTCCCAAAATATTGTGCTTTCTTTACATGTCATGCGTATATTTTATATATATATATATATATTGTAATGGGAAATAGATTTTACGACCTAGATAATTCCTGATATCAAGACTGGTTTAAACTGTTATTTTTTATAAATAATATACATTATTTTTATCACACAAAAGACAGAATGGGTGATATTTTTATTTTTTTAATAAAAAATCTCGTATCTCTTTAACAGTCATAAGACTCACATAAAGAGCTTTTTGTAACTTAAAAGCTACATTTAAACCAATTGTCACAAAGAACTAGATCGAGTTAATGGCGCGACACAAACGAGGCATCACTTCCTCGAGAGGCCTGTTTTTACAATGGACCAACTTGAACGTTATCGACTTCTGTTGAGTTCTAATGACAATTTTATACAACAATATGATAATTAAGCTTTGCCCTCCGGAATGCATTGGGACGTGATTTCCGACGAGAATCAAGTATCCTTTTATAAAGTGTTGGAAATTCGTCCAAGTTTGCCTTAATTATTATAATAACTATATCTTCTTTGTTTATTATACTCAGTGCTATTCTTGGGTAGATATTTTAAGTTTATTTTATAATGTATAGAAGTTATTGTTTTAACATTATTGTATTGACATGATGATTGAATAACATGATTATTTGTGGTCACTTAATTGTCATGATTATAGACTGATTTCGTAATCAGGTAATTGATTTGCTTGATTGCAGTAGTATTTATTATGCAAATAACGTTAAAAATAAATAGATAATAAATGAATCAAAACCTTATCTTTATTAAGAGTATATAAAGTAAAGAGTTATTTAAAATTGATAGACAATATTATAAAAATTAGATTAGACTATTCAATAGTTAATGAAGAATAGAAATATAATTCAAAACCATGAAAAAAGAATGACGTACATCTTGATGACACACTAGCAAGAGTCTAACATCCTAGCACTCTAACACCCTAACACCCTTGCATCTGAGAAGACGCTTCACAAGACATTCGTTAGAGATCATTAGCGATGCATATATGTCTTGTTTCTTGTTTGTCACGCCCGCGCTGGCGGGATTATTTGTATTAATAATTTTAAGTGTAAATAAAAAAAAAATAACATTCATAACATGGCATAACATTTACAAAGTTATCAATTTCATTCATATTATAGCATACATATAACTCAATAATTCTTTATAAAAGAAAAAATCAAGAAAATAAGAAGTAGAATTAATATAATCACAAAATGGTCAATAAAAACGATTCGTACCCGTATCAAAGTTATGAATATACCAAACTCTTCAGTAAACTATTTCCTTGTTACATAAACTTAAGACTCCGAGTTGGCATAAAAACAAATAAATAGAAATCGTATTTTTATTTCCGTGCACCACTGGTCTCCCGGATTGTTTTTAGCCATCAATGTTTACGTGACTCTACTATATTAAAATTCCTACTTTTGCCTCCTATTTTTCCTCCTTATTTGACGTCGCTCTATGGTAAACTTAATTAATTTTCAGAGCGCTCTAACGTTTGTACGTGGAAGAAAATCTTCAACGCAATTATAGTTTGCTTAATTTATTATTAAAAATATTTAATCAATTTAAAATTTGTATTAAAATTTAAATAAAATCAATTAAATTTATTTTCAAAATTTTAAAACCGATTATTAAAAACGATGTTATTATTAGTTGGTGTAATAAAAAAAATCGATTATATGTTCTTTAAAAATGCATATTTTTGTGTGAATAATTTCTTCAAACCAGATATGGTATGGCGTGTTTTGTAGCGGTCCACGGGGATGAGTCGAGAGAGTTTATTGAACGATTAAAAAGATACGCCTCGAGTTCCTTACCCTTGGGACAAATTTACTTACTATACATAATGAGTTCCTTTGTAAAGCTTTATTGGAGACATTTTTACTTACTAATAAAAGTGTAGCGGGATATTGTTTTTATACTTTGTTAATTTATGAATAAAACGAGTTTCGGGTTGACGTATCTTGTTGAATGTAATAGCTAATGAATTTTTTGTCAAAGTTCATATTGGTATCAAATGTTTTCAAATATAATTTGATAATTATTTATTATACTAAAGAGATTAATACTTTTAATTGACATATCTAATCATATATAGTGATGTTACGATTATAAATGTTTAAATAAGTATAAAATGAAAAATTTATTGATACGAGCAGGATTCGAACCCGCAACCTCTGGGAAACCATCCCATCGTTCTAGTCTTAAAGTATCACTTTGATGAATTTAGCATTCTATATACCTTTATTGGGACTGGGATTCTGCTGGCATCAATTACTTTTTTATTCTATATTTAAAAGATTTCATTTTATTTATTAGTGTATATTTGTCAATAATTACGTAGCTATCACAATATTCATATATGCTTACCGAATATTATACGGTATTATACGAATATGTTTATTTTAGTAGATTTGTGAGTCAATTACTAAACAAAAGGTAAGAGTAACATGTTTTGGCAACGGATATAGGCCACTGGGGGCGTGAGTTGATATATATTTGCCTGTCAGTAAAAGGTCAGAAAAATACTTGTATTTTAGTATTTATAGATGTATATCTATATAATAACTTAGAGTGATTATTTTAGTACAATAATAAAAAATATCAATTCTAGTTTAGATTCAGTTTGTGTCATAAATAATACAATAATCAGTGATTTTATATACACGTAAAACAATTTTTGAGACATTAAAAATTATATTTTAGGTTTTTTGAATTCATTAGTAACTATTATAGAATTGTTCTTTACAGAGCTATTTTGTGTTATAAAGGATTACTAAAGTCGCTTTCACTATAACCACGTCATTAAGATTTTACTGTAACGAAGAATCACATATATGTCAGAATAATAAGAGAATGCTCTTAAATACAATAATAATATTTATAAATCAGTAATAAAGATTTTCAAGGCTTATATACAATTATTCGACTGTGCTATAAACTATCGGGATTTGGCCAACTTGTCTCACATCGCGATTCTGTCATGCTTCTAGTTCATGACCTGGAGCCCTAAAAGGGTACGAAGATAATTAATATAACTAACCACGGATCATGTAAATTTAAATACAAAAATGAAGGGCATGTATTCTTTGTCATATTCGTATATGATGTTCTCTTCATGGCCTCGTGACCACGGAAACGAAATTTGAAGCAAAAAATAAGTAACTAGTCCCATTTATAATTGTTTATTTGGCTTGTTATCAAATTAATAACATAAAGATTAGCTATTAGAATTTACTAAGAACTATTTCACTCCAATAGTGGGTTGAAAATTATAAGACTTAGCTCACTAATAATCTTTTTACAATTATATAAGTTCTTATATCCTAGGTAGGTCAGCTATAGCTTAATATATTGTAATTTATTATGTCTGTCTATGTCTACACCCACTTTTATGTCTGAGTAATCAACACCTCCGGGTCATTCGCGTGTTACGTAATATCCAGAACTTACCGTACATTGTTAATTTATGGTAGGTTTTAAAAGTTTGTTTAACATAGACGTTCTAGCGAACTGAACCTTATTGTTTTTTTTTGTTTTCCGAGTTCATTACCATATCGTGATAAATAAAACGCTTATATGATGACTATACTCACATAAGTATTGTAAAAATTTGTGACTAATTTTGAATCGATACGGAGTCCTTATTTTGGAAATCCAAAGGTAGAGGAATCGCCATAAAAGTTTCTAAAACATTCACCTTTTCGGTCATTATTCTTGAGCTCGGAAGATGTCGGAATTGTGGCTTGAACTGACATAGTGATTCCGTCGAATGGGTTTGAAACTAGTCGGTCAAATCTCAATAGTATGAACGTGAGTTAATCCGAAAAAATATATATTGTATTATGATAGCTAACATTTTTTGTTAATATTGCGTAGGTTTTATCGAATACAATTTACAGTGAGTGGGCTACTTTAGAATATTAATAGGAATATTTTGATCTTTTATTCCATCACTAGTTATATGAATTTTCAATTAATTGAAAAAACGTCACATATTTCTATATTTATACAGAAGTATATTTATTCTTCAAATATAAATAGTGTCCAGAACAACAATAAGCCTTTAAAATAGAATATATTCTCTTGTATTTCTCGTGTATCTTTTCCATGTTGTACTTCCATTTTTCTCTTTGTACTTTTAAATCCGTAAAACGCTTATAGTTAAGTAGCGTTGAAGGACGTTAAATATAGTTCTTGAAGGTCTGTCTTGTAGATTGAATCGCTATTTTAAGGTAATTTTAAAATATAATAACTCTTAACAAAATCTACATACTCTAAATTATTTGTCCTGTCATATAACAGCTACTCCTATTAATTATATGTAATGTAACTAACAATATACTAAATTATAAAGACATTAAACTCAATATAGTAAGTAGACTCCTCTCCCTAAAGGAGCAATTGTCCTTGCTTTCATTTATTCATAGAAGCTATGCCAGCATTTATAACCAAGTCAAATGCTTTGCTTACTCCCTGAGGGATACCAAAAGACGTTGTAAATGGTTCTTGAATACTTCTGCAACTTTAATTGCTTGTGTTAATATTTTAATGGCTTTTTAAATTTATAATTTTTAATGTATATTGAATTGACAAATTAGTTATTAGATTTCATTTTCCTGCTATTGTTAAATTGTCTTATGACGACGTGTATTGTAAATGAATCTGCAAGTAAATCGGTTACCATCAATATCGTTTGAAACCATCGGTTCATCCATGACTTAGCTTATAAACCACTTTTCACGCCACGTCACGCTGACGCGACGAATCCGACGCGGGAATTAATAGCCACTTGCGTTTCACTTGAGACTCAATTGTGTTGTTTGCTTAGCTTGTTTTCTATAATTTTGCATGTGTTCAACGAAACGATTATCCGCTTTTAATTAAATAACCAGTGATTTACAAATTTCCGTATTTATAGCGTTGATGAAAAAAATTCACGAATATTTTGATTTATTTTTATTAAACATCGTATATTATAACTTATATATCATTTTAAGTTATTCCCTTTTCTGTTTACAACATTCTTTAGATCGATCATGGGGGATTCAATGTACCAAAGCACCTATTAGGTCGAGGTGTTTGAATAATCCCCTGTTTCCACGGGGATCGAGTCATTACTACGATATTGCCAGGGTAATGACAGATAATAAATCGTCACGTTGTCTGACAGAGGAATGACGTTTTCTAGAATTGTGCTGACAACAGGGTATATCTTTACATAGACATTCTAGGAACATTTCTTTATAAAATACATATTTATTTGTTATTTCCGTAAAAACTTGACTTATTCGTTTTTTTATAATTATTTCGTTCTTATATTACAAACTGACAAAAGACCTTAAAAATATTTCCTTATTTGAAGAATTTGAATGCAACATTTTTTCTCTGTAGTAATAAAATATTGTTATGGCTTATTTTGTTGCTTCTTCGTGTTTTTATATTAAGTACCTAATTAAGTCCATCATTACCCTGGGGTCTCGATCTCGATTATGAAGATCAGTTGCTCGTTATTACCTTTACGGCCTGAACTCACAGTCTTATGTGGCTAAGATATTGATAGGGGTAATATACTAAGATAGAGTCCGTCTATCTTAATTGCTAGAAGGTTTGAATATAATATAATAGCTTTCGCTTCAGCCACTCGTTAAATTGTGATAAACAAATTTAAGACATCAATACTCATTTTTATGAAGTTCAGAATAAATTTTAAAATATGTGAATTTTTGTTTAATATTTAAGCATAGTAAAAATAAATATTGTTTTTGAACTACCTTTTATTTCATTATTTTATTTCATATATACTTTTTATTATTTACTGCGTCGCCCAAGATGGTAATCATATTATTTTTTATAAATTTTACAATAATTAATAATTATTATAAAAAAGTAAATCTATTTGACGTATCGTCGTTTATTTGCAGTTATACGAAAGTTAATTGATTTGTTTTTTATATACGAGAAGCTTGAATCAGTGAACTTCTTTTTTCCACTTAGTTGGGCACTTCCTTGTCCGAGGCTACATCTAACAATGCCACGTACTGAGATCAGATTGATTTGCTTATCAAAAGATGTTTGATCTAATTAATAGTTAATGTAATGTTATATAAAGAGTGGTCTCTATAATAATATATTACAATTATACAAATTATAAATTCAATAAATTAATAATACATAAAATATTTATAAGATCTATTATACGATATCAACGCAACCTGTTGATTGTAGAGTGTGATTTATAAATGAATCACTCCGCGGTGTGCTACGTCACTAGCACGCGTCAGTTGGCGTGACACCGCAAAAAAATCATCGTTTGTATTTGATGGGTCAATATGTTTATATTTGGCTTCGAGTGGTTCATATTTAATATTCTATTTGTCATATAATTAATTGGTTTTAAACACCGACTTATGTAGTTTATTAATATTTTCTAGAAGTAAATAAGTTTTGCTATAACTGCTTTTAATTGTTATATGAAATTATATTATTTGAGAGCAAACTTGGTGCAAACCACAGTAAAGGTCGTGTCGTATTGTAATTATATGTCATACCGGCGCGGTTGATTTGCGGTTTGCTCCGCGCTGACGTTACTTGGCTGACGACGTGACGGCGACGGACCAACGTGACAGCTGCGAAATTGTTGCTCATAATGAGGGCAGAGTTTAGGGTTGCTTTGAGATTGTTTGATAAATAAATTAGTGATATTTATTTTTATAATTTGAACTTTATATTTACACAGTTGTTGTTTTTGTTGGAAAATGTTAGCTAAAACTAAAACAGCCTACAATTACACAAATCACACTGACCTAGAAAAGCATTTGATCGTCGCGTTGTAATTTTGCCAGAGGAACCGGTGCGCGGTTGATTTGTGGTTAGCGGCGCGTTGACGTTGCTTGAGCGTGACGACGACGAGACGGGAACGGACCACCGTGACAGTTGCGAAATTGTTGCTCATTATGAGCAGCTAAACTTCGAAGTATTTATGTTTATGTAATGCAAAATTATTTTCGTTATATTCCTTATCACAAATATAACGTCTTTATATTATCTATACCTATATATTATTATATTCAATATTTTTTACAAGTAAACGTTTATATTGTTTCACTATCTCTATATCGCTTTTTTGGTTAGCAGTTTCAGGAATTGTGCACCCAATATAGACCCCGAGAAGATAGAGTTTGGTAGTAATAAAATATCACGAATCACGCCAGCACGATCGCGGCCCTTGTCCCGACCAATGAGATTTCAATTTTACCTCTCCACATACTCAGCTTTTCGGCTTTGCATGTGACATACGGCCACTTAGAAAGTTATCGAGAGTTGTCGATATTCTGTGTATGAACATATGAATTTATATTAGTGCAGTGGCTTGCTTTATAGGGGCTGAGAAGACGTTACAAGGTTGTTACTATTTACGTAATGTACATAATATATAAGACAAACCAGCGATCCATAATTAATATGACAATTTAAATGATGCTTCAAAAAGTTTCATTTTCATAAATCGCAAAGGTACGCTTCGCTGTAACCGCGTTTCATTCGTTGTTCCTTACAAAGGACAACAATAAATGTAGGCAGTGGCTTCTAGCGATTATGTTGCGTCGCGTATCAAAGTACCGGATCGCGGAGTTTCACCGACGTTTCTAGATACGGGTCTATACGAATTACGAAATTGGTAAGCCATTTGTTTTGAATCGAATGTTGAAGATGCGAACGATAGAAGGGTTGCAAGTTGAGCGTTATTTGTAATGTGGGGCCATTCTTGTAATGTGGGTAGGGATTGATTGTCCCGACTTTTAGGGTTTGTATTATATTTTTTTACATTGAACGCTTAATTTTTATTAAATAATAAATAATGTGTAAAATATCACTGGTTTTATAATTTGTATTCATAAAAATATATTTTAGATTTCTCTATCTCCTTTTTTCATAAATTATAGTAAAGTTTAACTTCACTTTAACGTGTTTTGCTGTTTTAACTTTAAATATTAAGAGAGTTAGGAACAAGTAACTTGAGTTAGTTAGCCATCAAGGGACAGCTGTGCAAGTTAGTAAGTAGTTCTAAAATACGATTTTGTACATTTGAAAATTATTGTGATATTTTATTACCTCAGTCTAGGAAACTGCTGTTACTAAATTTCTTAACCGATTAATCCTTTTATAAAAGAGTTTGTTCGGTACCCATTATCATATGTTATGCGAGCAGACAATACGTCAGGCGACCTCGTGAGTCGTCGCTAAGTGTGAAGTAAATTGGCGATATTTTACGACAGAATCGTTACTAGGGCTGTAAAGAGAGCGAGTTTGCGGCAATTTTACGATAGCTATACGGCGTGACCTGCACCCTTATTACGGTTGGACGAAACGATAACAAGAGCAGCGTTACAATGGATTTTTGGGTGTGTTATTTTAAAATGGAAGTTATTTGACTCACAAAGTTTATGCTGCACCCTTTATTATTACAATTAGTTAAAATTAGTAGCTTCTGTATTTTACATTTAATTATTGCATGATTTTATCAGTACAAATTAATGTGGTATTTGTTGTTATAAAATGTGTTTTTCTAAAAATATATTATTATTTAGAATAATGAAATAATGTTACGGCAAAATTTCATGAATATATTTGATTTTCTAATAAAATTGAAATGTATGCTGTCAATGAATTATAAAATTGATAATTTTTAGCGTGTTATATTTAGAGTAAAAATGTTCTAAAACATTATACAAATCGATGAAGGCGTTAAGAATACGATAGCCGCACGGTGAGTCGTGATAACGCTAGAAATGGGAGATTAAAGAGACTTTTATTGACCGTTACCAGGTTCTGTTACTAGCCGAAAGTGATTTCGTTCCTATTTAATTGTGAAGGTAAAATACGCTAGTACTTTGTGGCACTCGCGAAGAATTATAGACCGTTTATATGGAACTATTTATTGTCTTTTGTAGTATAAAATCCACTTATATTTTTTTAATAAGGTAATTTGATATAACACTTATATTCTTTAAATTAATTTATCAGATGGATAAAAAGCATTCTTAGAAATGTATTGTATAAAATAAAATTGAAAAGTTATACAATAACAATAATTAATTTCCTCTTAATAATAAAAACGCTTATAAATGAAACGTACAGTTGGAAAATTGTAATTAAATGTGGATTAAATTAAAATAAAAGTTTGTTTTGGAGGACTCTCGTAGGCATAATGGAAAAGTAGCCTAAGAACGTTTACTTTTTCACAACTTGAAGCATCAAAGACTGAAAAGCGACGCTGAAATCCCACTTAATTTATAATTAAAACGTCGACAGCGATAACGTTTAGGGGCTCATAAAAATGAGTTTACCGTTCCGCGGCTTGTAATTAAAGAGTATTAACAATCCGGTCCTACATCTGTACATCTGGTAATAACTTTATCGTTCAATAATGACAAGCCACCGAAGCGTAAAAAGCGTAATGTACATAAAGAACGCTTAGGCAACTAACAAACCGCGCCGCGTTATCCGAGTTTACGAGCTCAAACTCAATTAAAATCCGACGAAATTCGAGCGAGAACGAAATGAAATTAAAGTTGCGTAACGCCCAGACGGGCTGTCGCTGTGTCGCTATGACGTATTACGTGGTCGCGGGTGTTTCAATTTGAATTAGTAGTAAACATTTGCGTGTAGTCAACTTAGGTAATTGTTGGTAACAGCCAAATTTAATGTCGCTGCTTAACGTTCAAGTGCTGGTTGGAATTATTGTGAATGATAAATTGTTTCTCCGAAGCTTTTGCACAAAATTATAACATTATTTAGTAGGAAAATTAATTTGCACATGTTCAAAAAGTGCCTCGGCAGTTTTAATATGATTTTCCAAACAAAGCCGTAATTGTATAAAGATTTTATAACTTTAACATAGCTTTTTTATTTTCATTAAATAGTTATTAAATAATCATTTCAGTGCTTTATACATTCATAATAATAATATCATTCACTAAATATTTTGTTATAAAACTTTCAATTGATTGTAACACAATATACACCGCGCTGACTGTAACATATTACTACATTCCGTAGCACTACGCTACGGCACTCGTAGCCGATAATAGCTATCGTAGCGAATTGACGTAGCACATGAAGTTTTACACTCCACACCAAAAAGATAACATCGCTGGCAGATTCTATTTGATCTTAGCTCTATAGTTCAAAACGTAACATATTGAAAATAAATGTTATCTAAATAGTCGCTGTAAATATTTCTACTTTATTTTAGACTTAAGCTAATAATATAATATTTGATGTTCGCGAAATTAAAGACACTAAAGTGGATCTTAAATTTTATTTTATAATATATAAAATAAAGGTCTCAGCGAATTCAAATTACATACGTTACGCTGAATCTGCGTCTCCTCCATGATACGCGTTCTTTCTATTGACCTTACTGTCGTTATTAGGCGCGCTTTCCATTTTGTGTCAAAGTAAATTGGGTTTTCAATTTTCGCGAGCTCCCGTACGTATAGGAACAACAGAATTGGTACGGGAGTGAAATTTATCGTATCAACTTCTTACGTCTGATTGCTTCTCCTACGTGCGAATATTAAGCTTCATATGCAATTTTTGGAAGAAATTTCACCCATATAATTTTAAAAACAAGTAGTTTTCAAAAACATACTTGAAATTCAAAAGTGATTTTAAAAAGAGACAATATTGCTAGAAGAAAATAAAATATACATGAATAGATAGTTTAAATTAAAAATGATTTATTTAAAAGATTTATAAAACTGCATAAAAAACTTACCTTTACTCGCACCGTCCGGGCCACGTAGTATAGAACACTCTTCTATTGTACCGAACGGAGTGAACAACTGGCGCACATCCTCCTCAGTTTGTTGTTTACTGAGCATGCCAACGAACAGCTTCCGATCTGCGAGGACAATAGAGCATTAGTTAAAGAACTGAGAACACTACAGGTGACACTGAGCCACACCACAAAAGCTCAGCGGTGGTGCGTGGAGCGGCGGACTTAGACTATACCGTGCCAATTAGTATTTAGTACCCCAGTCGATGTGCGGCGTGGCGGGCGCGAGCGGGCTCCACTTTAGAGCCATGATGTCATATATACACTCAGTTTAAAGTCATTTTAGATATTACAATATTTTTATTATAAACGACATGTCTCCAAAGTTAAAAATAACAAGGCGTTAGAAATTTTGAACGTGCCATGTGCGCTCAAAAAAATATAAAAAAAATTATGAAAACTACAAATTTTTGTAATTTAAAACTCTGATATATTTTGATGGTACATTTTTTAAATTAGTTAAATTTAAAATTTCTGAGCGCACCAGTAGTGTAACCAACGCCCTGTTCGAAGCCCCACCGCCCCGGCACGCGACCCCGCGCTTCACCGTTATAATGACACAAAAACAACAGCTTCTATAAAACACATATAACACACAGTTTTAGTCAAAATGAAACAACGAACAAAATCCAAATCCAGACCAACACATAATTAGCACATTACACTAAATGGTGACTCATCTTCAAACGCAGAGGGTTCCGTAGGATCATTTGTCTAAACTTTCTAGGGAGTGGGCAGGGGCGTAGGCAGTCTACGGAATCCTCGAATTAATTCTGAATTACCTTTAAAGTGCAATTCTTTTTAACGTCATTTAGCATCTGTCTGATATAAGCGCGGCACCCAATACGTTTATCCTCAAACATCTAACTAAGCGGCAGTTGGGCTTATTAGCATTGGGATTTTTACAAAAATGAACGCCATTGGAACAAATTAACGACAAAATAACATTAATACACTAATTACGTCTCCAAATGAATACGAAAATAAAATATCTGTTACAGCACGAAGATAACTAAGTGCACAGTGAGCGTTGCAATGTTCGATGTCGAATCTACGAGGCTAAAATCAGCCTTTAATTATATCAAATAACAATAAATAATAACAGTAACTTAAAATAGCGCTCCAATTTATTTAGAAATAATGTGTTACTCCATTGCAATATATATTTGGTGAATTAAATAAATTGAAGCACTGTATTCATACATAAATTGAAACAAAGTTAGTCGTACATTTATATAAAAAGAAAAGAAATGAAACATTAAAAATTCAGATAACTTAAATAAAAACAGCGAATTTCACCACAAACTTAACTCCGAGCCTGTTAAGGCCTTGGCGCGGATAATTAATTTTATTAATGTCATTTAAATTGAATCCGCTTCTGTCCATTATCATAAAAATACAGTCGTCAACGTAGCGTTAGGTCATTAAACAAATTATATTAACGCCAGTCGACGCATACGTCAAAATTATACATAAATTTTCTCGTCTTAAATTTTTTATAATTTTTTTTTTAATTTACAAAATGATGTACCTGACGGTTATTAAGTGGTGAAACTGCGTTGACTAATTATATTTGAATGTAAGCAATCCTGTAGATTCGACGTTGAACGCTCTCACTTCGCGCGCTATTTGATAGACAGTGATACAGAACAGCCTAGGGCACGCACAACAAAATCTACCTTGGTCCGCCTACGCGCGTCGTCTTCCCGCACCCCCTGTAACACAAAAATAAGCTACACACGCGTTCCACCGCTCCATTTTCAGCTCAATGCTGTAGTGTTGGTTCCATCTTATCATCTATTATCTTCTTTGGATTTGGTTTTATTTATTACTTTACCACTTCGAATCAATACCACTGATCGCTTGTGTACGTCAAAGAATATATACATCTATGAATTACTTAATAATGTTATAATTTATATTTTTGATGAGTTCTAGGGAAAGTTTTAACATAAATAAATATAGTAATAATAATACATAATATATAAAGGACAAAAAATATGAAAAATTAATATTTTTTTATTATACCTTGAAAAAATCTTTAACGAATATTATAAAAAAGATTCACACATTTTATTTTAAAGATATTTCGTGGACATATAAGAGGTATCAAGTATATTATAAAAAAAGGCATAACGGCTTTGAACTATATTGTTGAATTCTTTACTAACTATTCAGACGCTAAAATCCAAATACACGACTAATATTTGTCAAAACTTGGTTCTCATAAAATAAACGCAAAACTAATAATAAAGTTAGGGATAAATTACATGTCGCTTTGAAAGTAGATTAAATTAGATATATTAATACTTATCCAATATCATATCTTATTGGTTCTATCAAATTAATTACCGAAATGTAATACTAGAGTCCATTTAAAGTAACAGAAATTTTTGTACTTATCCTTTTATATTTGATTACGAAACTAAAAAAATTTTTTTTTGTTGTAATACTGGAGTCCATTTAACAACATATCTAATCTATATTTTTAATATTTCTTTACGAAAATTCGAAAAATTTTTTTTTTTGGTACAAATTGCAACAATTAACATATATTATTCGCCATTCGCCGACACTGTCGTAAAATGTTTCGGCATCCATGTATTTATAAATTGTTAAAGATTTATTAAACTGTATTTCGCCGACAAATCTGGAATCATTGCAAATAAAGTATATCGATGGATCTACTTTTACCTAATTGCTAATCAGAATCACTTTTAGCGATAAGGCTGCATGTTGTACCTAAAGGCATACAAAATGAATTATTTAAAATATATTATATGTACTTTTCTTTTTTTTTTTTGTTTTAACGCGCAATAAAATAACTATTTGTCTCTTTCTCTAATTACTCTTTATATGTACATTGATTTGTAAAATTATTGTATAATTCTCTTTATATAAATATCGTCTTATTTAATTCTTATATTTTAATAAACTATCGAATCCATTATCACATGTTTCGATGCTTCTAATGGGTATGCAATAGGTATTAGGTTAAGTTATAAATATCTATCTATGCTTTTATTTTCTAATTAATTTATGTTCATTACTGAATATCTTAATGAGTCTTAATTATTTGCAATCATGTGACCTTATTAACTAAGTTGAGGAATAGCTTTTATTTATTTATTTATTTATTCGTTTGTTCATTCATTTATTTGTTATTTAATAATTGAATTTATTTATTTAAATATTTTTATATCAATTTCTTACATTTTATATATTGTGTTTATGGCATAATAGTTCAACTTTATCAAATTGGTATGATCAAGAGAAGCAATTAAACGAATTAAGATTGACCTTTAGGAACGTGTTTTATAATAACACCATGTGGACGTTGATAAGACTTTAAAAATTAAATTACCTGTAAAGGTCACTTCAATAGCCGCAAGTAATATTTCCTCGACCTCGCCTGTCAAAGATATCAACTAGGTTGTTTATAAATTCATTGTGATTGCTACAATTTTCTACTTCAATTTATATTCTATTGTCTGGAGTTAATGATTATTGTATTATGTCCTGTTATGGAAAATATTTGTATTAAAATATTTTTTTTTTACGAATATTTTTGACTGTAAAATTTTTAAACTTTTCAGAGGTAAATTTTGTGTTATAGTAGTTGATTTTTTTATTTAAAATTAATGTTTCTAAAATTATTATATTTAATAAGTTGTGTTTTCGTTAATTCCTGCATTTCGTTAATTGTTAACAGAAAATATTTACGTAAAATAAATAATTTTTCGTGAATATTTGTGTCTATAAAATTTTCATAAACTTTTTTTAGAGGTACTTTTATGTGTTTTATAATTTCAAAATAATAGTAAATTTGTTAATCTTTTAATTAAAAGTAATATATTTTTAATATTTTTTCATGAATATTCGTGCCTATAAGATTTTTATAAACCTGTAAGAGGTAATTTTAGGAGTCTCATACTTTCAAAATAGTATTAAATTAGTTGATTTTTTAATTAAAAATAATATATTTTTAATATTTCATTGTCGGTTTGTGTAAAATCCCAAAATTTAGTTGATTTTTTAAAACTTTTAACATCGACTATAAGAAACAAATGTCTAATAAGGCTGTACAAGGCACGTAGTGTTCAGAAACATTGTTCAATATCAGACCCGTGGTCATTAAATTCAGATTTATACTCGGCTGGGATATCTCTCCCGTGCGACCACGCTAATGACCGCCTAAATTGTGATAATTTCACACTGAAGTTGGTCATAATGAGCGCGACAGAGACCATGGCGCCGGTTTAGTATATGTCCGACTAGTTTGCTTTATGCAGGACAAACACGCATCGGCTAGACGTCATATATACGTTTTGTTGCAATAACTTCACTGGTGAAACGTTAATGAGATGTCACTAAACATTAAGGAATATATAAAATTTGTGTATATACTTATATTAAAATTAGATTAAGTTTTTTATGTATTAATTAAGTAATAATTTCAGTCTTTTTATAAATAGGTGTGAAAACTTTTTTGTCTACATGTATAACTATTATTTGTATATTTGCCCTAAATAAAAAATAAATATAATATAATTTCCTATTTATAATAGAAAAAATAAAATAATTTTCTATGTAGTATGTGAACTTATCTAATAAGGGCCTATATTGAACTAAACTAAATCATACCTGAGCTCTCTTAGTTGTAACTTTGTGGCAAAGCTTAACTGTAAAACTCCACAGTGGGTTTTAGCTTAATCCGTGTCGGTCTCGTCCCGTCCCCGTGCGGTCTTATTAGACTATCCCTTTAATAGTTATAAAATTATCGTTGATCCGAACCTCTAAAATTTTGATATTATTTTTTCGGAAAAGGTATTTTTAAATTTACGTTAAACACGTTAAATAAACAATATTATTCTTTTTTAACATAAATACAATATTACAATCGGTTGAGATATTCTTTTGTCATATTAAATTTAAAATTCTTTTAAATTTTAGCAACAGTCCAAAAAGTTATGTTGATAAACGGTTTTTAAAAATACAAGAATAAAACATGTTAACTTTATTATAGGACGTTATTCAGTAATCAAGAAATCACTTCAAATATTCACTTCGAACATTTGCAAGTAAAGAGCCACATAAACAAGTAACTCGAAGGCATCAATCACTGACTTTTTGCAAATGGATTTTCAACGCACCTGACTGTACCTACGATCAATCATAACATTGTTTGTGATACCATCAGGTAAGGATTTATGAGGGGATTATTGAAATTATTAGGATTTGTTCGAAATGAGTGTAGGATTAATCTAAAAAGCATATATTTTTGTCTATATTCCGAGATTATCTGGATTCATATTTTTATTAGGAATTTTATTTTATTACTTAACTTTATTTCTATTGTAAGACATCGCAATTTTGTGTTCCCAGTTCTTTAGATATCCGTTAGCAAAACATTACAGTTTTAATTCGACTTAAATAATTTAGATGAATTCTTGCAATTTACTTCAACCATTCAAGGCATTCCACACAAATTCACTTGAAATTGCTTCCATGTAGCTTTAGACTGGTGAAGCGAAAATTTCAATGTTCAGTTGATTCTATTAATTAACGATGCCGTGCTCGCCCCATCGCGCTAACTTCGAATAGCCAATTACATTGATAATTGGAGGTCGCGCAGGTGTCTTGGGGACAAAGACGGATGGGAGTGTGGTGCAAGATATGATATTAACCATGGTCTGATCTTATCTCGTGAGATTGTCAATATTTTTATAGTTGACAGCATATCCAAAACAAAAAAATATATTTTATATTTTGGCTGTAAAACCTTCAAAAGTTTCTGTGATTATAAATGAATTCAAAAGAATATTTTGGTTACAAGTAAACTGTTTTCCTCATTATATTTTAAAGATTTTCTAATAAAAAGACAGAAGAAGAAGAAAGTTGTATTTTTTCACTACTAATACTATACAAGTTACAATTCTGCAGCTGCAGTATTCTTAAGTAAAACTAACATATTTTTATTTTATATTTTAAACTTTTAAATTAATTTGTAAACGATACCCGCTATCGCTTATGATCTGAACCATCATTGTTTAGTTATGTTTCGTCTGTTGTATACAGTATGTAATGTTTACTATCGTCAACGTACAATGAAGTTATTACTGTCGACGTAACAAGGGTAGCAAAATTGTTTGCCGAGATATCTATATTAACCTGCGTCAAAAAGGATAGGTTGAATACGTGAGGCCAAATTTCAAAGCACTTACAAGGGAACTCCAAATTTATGAACATGATTATAGTTATTACAGCCGTCTAGATTTATTAAACTAATATCGTCTCTTACTGGGTAGGGTAATGTACTTCACTGACTTAATGGAGTCGTAATGAAAAAGCCATTAAAGATTATAAATTTTATATGATATTGTATATGAGAAAAGTTGTTGTGAACATATTAATAATTGTATTGTATGCTATATTAGTATTCTTAGAAACTAAATTGGATAAGTATTTTTTCTATACGATGCTATTTACAATATTCAGGCTAAGTATTCTACTTTACCGGAAAAAAGATCCTGAAAATCGTATATGGATCGCTTTTATAATCCCGATTTAGGTCAATAAATAAAAAGCTGAACTAATCATAGTTTTGATTCTTTATATATAAAATAGAATCAAAAATCCAAATTTAATTAAAATTTCATCATACACCAAAACCGGACGGCAGTTTAAATTGCATTTGTGCATGGCTTCGATATACAGCGTTTAATTAATGCCTGTGAATTAATCCGGTCTGTGGAGGTGCGTTTTCAGGGGTTGTCATTGTCAGCGTTCGTTAGGAGGTGGCCTGTCGGTTGCACTGGCGCCCTCAGTGACTACTCCACGCCTAAATATATATATTTAAGTAAATATTCAAGTTATTTGTAACAATAGTGCATTTAAATATTTTTGTATAAATGTAATCCAGTTCTGAATTAAAGTTTTTTGTTTGTACGATTTGAATTAATAAAATTATATATTTCTATATTTATTACTTATAGAAGAAAATAAGTTATTTTAATTATAAAAAATTATAACAAAATATTAAGAAAACAGACAATTGCTGATCAATTACAATAATTAATTTTGATGCTATTTAGTAATTTCCTATAGTAATTCTATTAACCGTTTAACCCTTAGTGTTTCCGCTTTTAGTATTCCCTTGAGAATAGCTGGACTTGCCGTGCCTGTAAGCTTACATGACATCTAGATGTATGACTGAAGTGAGTTTCAACTATAGTTTAAGTATTTCAATTTGAGTAAATAACTTTTTTGTTTTTAACTAAACATTTATTTTACTGTAAATATGTTTAGTTAAAAACAAAAAAGTTAAACCGTAAGGTTTTCAAACATAGAAATAGCCACAAATAACACCCAGACTTGAAATGGCAATCTATGGATCATATAAACAACTGTCCCTTGTGGGAATCAAACTCATGACTTTTTGCTCAGCAGATAGAGCAACTAGAACAGTCGACCGTTGATTTAAAATGAAGAATATTTTTGAAAACTTAATATTTAAAAACAGAAACTGTAATCAAGAGTGACTTAATTCACTTTTCATTATAGCCAGTAACAAATTATAACTAGATTGAGCTCTCACATTAATGAAAAAGTGGAAATTGAGTCCAAGGTTCCAGACTCATTTTCTGAGTAATTTTACAGTTACCACATAAAAGTGCTGACACTTTCGTTAATACGATTTTCATCATTAAGCGGCTATCTGATTTTACCCAAATTTGTGGTCAGGATGGAGCCGAGGAAGGGAGGGGATAAGCATAAAACCGGTGTTATCCAAGTCGTTAGGCCTAATAAATGTACTAGAAGATAACAATATGTTCAAGATACTAACGGTGTAATAATACTAAAATGATTATATTATATGTAATCATATTATAAATAAAAAAAAAATATAATAACTTAATTTATTGAAAAGATCTTTGTCACACTCACGGGTGTGACATCTCTTATTACAGATAAGATTTCATATACTTCTTTTCTTTCCTAATGTAATTTTTGTTTCATTTGGTACATAAATATTTAAATAATTAATACAACATAAGTGGTTTATAAAGTTTAAAAATTGTCTATTTGTTCGCATTTGTCGCTATTTTGTTCTATCATGAAGTACGTGTGTGAAAATACACATGGAAACTGCGGCTTCAGTTAATAGTCATAATTGGTGGTTTGATCCCATAAAGCAGGGATACATTTAATTCATTTGGATTATAGATTCTAGCTTTGTGATATTTAGGGGTTGAATTGGCATCCGTAATGAAGACCTCGTGATTAAATCTATGCCTGCCTCTATTTAATTGCGTTTCATTAAAAATGTTCACTTCAAAATCTATTACAATGCAACATTACGTTAATGAAAATTGATGAAAGAGTAAAACTAATACTTCAAATAGATTACATTAGCTTAATAAATTATCCGTAAATATTAATTAACATATATAAATATTTTTTATTGAAACATGTGATCCATGATCTATTATATATAATTATCCGGTTGTACTCACGTTATTATTGTGCTCATGTTATTAACAAATCTGATGTTCGATTGATTTCAGACCTATTCAAGTTCCTTGTGAAATGTTAAGACAAATTCCGATAATTACATAAGTGGAGCCGGATAATTATATATAATAGTAAATAAATATAAATTGAATAGCCCAACTTGTTTTTAAATAACATATTGTTAGATGTAGGTTTTTTATTAACATTCTTAGAAATTTTTAAAGATAACTTATAGTTTTAGAGATATTATTTATTTTTGTATAACAAACAATAGACGTATATTCTGATCTCCAGTACAGTTGAAGTAACATTAAAATGCATAAAACGAACTAAAACCCCCAAAAGTAAATTATTACGCTTTGTCTCCAACAAGCCTCAAACTTTTAATTGTTAACAATAAAAACTTTTGTTATCACACACGATGTTTTTCCTGTTATGTTAAACAATGTAAATAAAAACGGTACAATTGCTTTTTAAATGCGAAATTTATGTGGATTTTTAAAACCAGTTGACTTTTTTTTGGATGCAGATAAGGCAGTTTTGTTTTATAATATTGTTGGAAATATTGTAATTTAACATGCTATTGTTTTAAGTTTTAAATAATATATTATTAATGTATTATAATTTATTTGTTTTATTTATATCTTTATAAGGTTATTTCTGGAGGAGTATGATTAACTGTGATCACAAACTATTTTCATTAAAGTGACATTAGAGAAAGTTTGTAGCACTTGTCCCTTGGCCCTCGTTGTCTTTGTTGATTAATTTACGGTGCTTCCCCATACATTCTACATAACAGAGACGTAAGAGTAATTGAAGTAATAATGTCATAGAGTCAATATAATTAGTTATCTATTCTAATATAATAAAGCTGAAGAGTTTGTTTGTTTAGTTCAATGCGCTTATTTTCGAAATTATTGGGAAGATTTGAATAATCTTTCTGTTTGCGATAGGCTGGTTTATTATTGGGGCTTATGGGCTATCTAGAAGTACGGTACTGCTTCTAATTATATTAATAAGACGTCAAAATAAAACAAATTGTCCCGGGATGGTACAGCGATTTAAGGCTAGTCGAAAATGTATGTATGAAATTTTTTAGTTCAAATAGTTATTACTTGTAAAACGTTCTTGTTCACAAAAAAATATATCAGAGATTAAGAAAAATTGTCCAAAGGTTTGTTTTTTTGAAGAGGAACAGTAATGGTTGGACTGAATTAATTAACTAATCGTTCTTTTTAACTAAATGTTCTTTTAATTAGTTTAACTATTCTAGTCTTACTTTAACTGATCTGGTTATCGCGTGACTTTGAATCATTTAACTATACTGTCCAGTATTAAGATTGTTAAAAAATTAAAAGAACTTAGATGGTATGTTGCAATATTTCTATCAGATATCAAAGATTATGGACGAAACAAGAAATATATTTGTATTTTTAAAACTAAATTTTATTTTATTTTATTTTATTTTTAGCCAGTAAAAATAACTAAATTAGTCGCAAAAACAAAATACCCCACTGAAATATACAAGGAAAATTAAACCCCTTCAAATAAAGTGATTAAACTTAGGAACAGCATGATAGGAATCGGCGGTATCGACGTCATTAAACAATCAATGGCGCGATTAAATCGGTCCGGGATTCGATCCCGGTCATAATGGTTGGTCCACACTTGGGTTAACTTTGTATAGAAACTCATTATTAATTTAATGACAGATAACGACCGTGTTGTTATAAACTACGATGCAACGCCTATTGAATTTAATTAAACTTTTAATATACCTTAATTATGTCATGTTATATTTTTAATAAAACCGTTTATAGTGAAACATTTTTTCTTTTTTGATACTCAACTACCGTGCTTTCGTTAACTGCAGTAATTTGAATAACTGTCTTAATAAACCAGTGATTTAATAATAACTAATGTAACACATAAAATGTATTTAGATATCTGATGTTTATACCTCCATTATAAGGCAGTACAGGAGCTTCAATAATCTGTTGCTAAATTAAAATAACTATCTTAACAAATCAGTGAGTTAATAATAAGTAATGTAACATTTAAAATGTATTTAGATATCTGATACCATACCTTCATTATAAGGTACAGGAGCTTCAATGAAAATGTCAAATATTTTGATAAAGGTCACTAAATTTCATTTATTATGTGTAGTGTTGTGACGTGAACTAAAATAGAACCGACGAATAAATAATACTCTAACTATACTTAGACATGAATGTAATATGAAAATGATTAAGGTAATCTAACCTTGGACATTAACGAACAAAGTCTTGAGAATATGTTTCTTACCTACGGTGTCTGAACAGCAACAGAACTTATTATGACCTAACTTGGACTATTTATCACTTGGAATTTTATCTTAAATATCCAAGAACATAAACTCGCAGCTATTAATAAACTTATATCAGTATTATATCAAAATAACATCATAGATATTTTTATTATCTTAAAAACTTGATCTGTCGTACGAGTGATGTGAACACCGTGACGTCACACGACATAACACCAAGGATTTATAGACGCCATTAACATGAAAATAATAATTGTATACTTTATCGTCCATAAAACCGTTTTGATGTGTGCCAGTTTGATAAATAATTCAATTTTGACCGATATTCGCATCGACATTATTGCTTTGGGGATATCAAGCAGAGATTGGAATAGCTTACAGAAATATGGATAATGTAATAAAAATGCTCTCTTGTGTAATCTTTTTATCAGGCTGTAGGTTTATATTTAATTTATATTTGGTGATATATCTGTTTCAGGAACATCCTTAATTTGTTGATTTTTATTTTAATTATATGAAGCTCATTTGTAACGTAATAAATGAGAAACATACTACATGTGTTCGCCAAATATAACAATACTTGCGTGGATAAATGACCCGTTATCCTAAATGGTATTGCACCCTCGAGTACAAAAAAATTGTTTCCCACAAAACTATTGCGCATGATAGAAAAAAAGCGAACATCTTCGTGAGTTGCAGAAATAACTCAAACATAACTAAGAAGTGGTATTTCGTGAGACCATACCATCAGGCGGTGGCTGCCATAATTTATTAACTCCTCATAAGTGCTAAAGTGTGTACATTCATAAGTCCAGCGGAACGTGTGTTGGCTTGGCGTATAAATAATTCAGTGTATCAGGGCACTGGGAACGTTCCCTCTCGAGGATTCGATTGTACGTCTTTTACTTGCGCGGGAAATAAAGTTAATAATAATGGCAGACGGGGAATTGCTGAGTATCATTTCGACTGTCTATTCGGTTGTAACATAAAATAACATACACTTTGCTCAGACCGTAAAGTTGAATATAATTTTGTGTCGTGGGAATCGAAGAGAACAATCTTTAAAAGAAATATTTGAAAAACATTTTCGTTTTGTGTATAGATTAATGTAATATTTGATAAAATCAAAGTTTCAATAATGATAAATCAAATTCATGAGCCACATGAAAGATTTACTGATTTTTTGATACATAAAAGGTTTTAGTGGGGATGATAAAATGTCGCATCGACCCTCTTAATGCGGCTCTAATAAAACTTTCAAGCGTATGCCAAAAACCCATAAAATGGTCTCAACTAAAAAGCATTAAGAACCCAACAAAATTGAATTACAAACCTTCCCTTACTAAGCTATTTACGGGTGGATAACAAGCGTCCCAGTTGGCCCCGGCAAATAAAATTATAATTGGGACATAATATGTGGAACACGGGATTAGAGAGTTGCTGATGCCTTGCATTGCTTTTTCATGACCAATTTATGAACAAAAAATATACTAGGAAGTGATAATTTCAATAATTGGTTATAAGAAATATGAATACATTGTTAAACTACAAAGTTATTTGAGTAAGGTATTAACGCCTATGTCTAAAATTAAACAAACAAATTTCAAACAAAATTGAAGTGTATATATATACTTTGTTCAGCTTTGAATCTGAGTTATGACAAAGGTTCTCTGTCCCCTGGGAATACCAAGAAATGCATTGTATGAAAACAAACGAGTCGCTAGTAGTGTCCCATCCTAAACTTTTATATTTGAAGTTCCAACTCAGTTTCGACGGGTTTATTTTGTCGCTGGCCACCTCGAAGTTTTCCGCAGAGCGTCAACACTCGGTGTCACTTTTCCTTTGAAAGTTACTTTAAAATATTTACGACTGAAACTTTAGTAGTATAAGAAAATTTCGACGAGTGGAGTCCTATGGCAAAATTTATAGTTTTCTGATAGAGAGTACAAGAAAGTTTCGTATAAAGATACGTTATCATTCTCTTTTGTCATCTTGTGATCTATTTGTTTTTAAAATGGTTTCGGTTGTTGTTGAAGTTGTTTCTAGTTTAATGTAGCTCTACGTATAGAGTGCTTTACAGAAAATTCCACTAGCAGTAATTGAATTTTCAATTTGGCAAAGCTATATGACTTTATATTTTAATATACTTTTAGTAAAATGTAAACTGCCTTCAAAATGGACTTGGCAAATTTGTAACGATATTCAATTTTGTGAAAGCTTTGCATATTTTATACAGTAAACTTAAACGACTTTAAACGAAGGGGCTTGTTCGTTAATAGACAATAGATATGCATATATAACACAGTTCTAACTATATTATGTTCTTGTAAAAAGTCTAGTAATTAGTGGATCTACCTAAAGAGTGACGTCCCATACGGCACATTTTTTTTTGGAATTGTTGCTTCGAGACTGTTCATTCTTCATATTCGTTATTTAGATGTAATTAAATAAAAAAAATCTGCATTGATTTTCAAAATTTATACTGTACTATAAATGTTAATACTATTGATATTTAAAATATGTAGTAACATATTTAGAAACAGATAAGTACCACGAGATAAATTTAAGTAATCTATTATCTCACATTTATTTCAACAACAGCCATCGCAGAATCTAATTTATTATTATTGTTCAAACTTTATTTGATTTGGTAAATACTCGGAATTGAGAGGCCGAAAGTTTCGGCTTTGAAATTTTAGTAAATATTTACTGAATAAATACATTACGGGATAATAATTCCTTGAAACTTCTGTCTAATCTATTGTCGATGATAAATTATTTTTAAACAATAATGATTTTCTTTACTCAATACATGAACTTTGATTGTATTATAGTTAAAAAACAAAGCAAATATGCAGCGTCAATTTACTCTGTGAATAAATAAGAAAGAATCGCCGTGACAAATGGTTTTGTAAAGATGACTATTTGTCGCTCGCGTGCTCTGAATCATTAGCCTTATATTACCGATTACTGTAGAGATAGGAATATTTGATTGATAATGGAAAGGAAAATAAACCGTTGCAAGTTGTTACATTAATATTATATACAAAATTTAGTTGTTTATTATTAATATATATATACATTAGCTTCAAGCAAACACTGTGAGACAAATATAAATAAGCTGCAAATAATTTGACCATATATGTTGAGTAGTTTTGATGCCTGTTTTGTTTCATTTACTACTTGGTGCATTTCATTGTACATTAAAGGTGTATTATACATAAGACTATGGTGTATATTACCCTTTATAACATTGTATTATTTTGTTATGTAACCAAAAAGGTGATATTGTGATACAGATGAGCTGGTATCATCTGTTACCAAAGCAAATAATTTCAGTAAATGATTGATCATCCGAATTCGTTGTTTGTACGCTTCACTAATTAGCTTGAAAGTGAAATACGATTGATTAAACGATTTGCGATACTTCAAAGAAAAACCTTTTTATAAGGTCTGGATAGGGTAACAAATTAAAATAGGATCGACTTGTTTCAGGAATAATTGATTTAGATTTTATTTCATATACATTTTGTTTGATTATGCTTTTATATATATTTTTAAAATTAGATATATATTTTTAAATGAAAGCAATAATGATGTCTTCAAAACAGCTGTAATATGTAAAATATTCCAAGCTAAATTCATACCTATTTCAAGGGTAGACACATCAATATTGAGTCCTCAATTTTAAGTGTTTCTACCACTATTTTAGCTTACGTGCAGATGGTGATAGCTTGCACCAATTTAATAACCATGCCTAGTTGAATACGGAGCTGGCACCAAGCGATTAGGTCACGATCACATTGACATAATGTTAGTGAGATTTCTTATTCAATTCTCGTTCTTTATTCACGCTGAATATCTTCGGGAACACGCCGTCTACTTCTAGTATTTTAATGATGTTCGCGACGTTCAAGGAATTGCAATTTCTTTTCAGTTTCCCGACGTGTTTGCTGGTTCAGGCGAATTTTTACTCAAAACCATGTAAGTATTATTTTATGTCTTGGTTATTTCCTATCTAATTCATTTTAACATTTTATATATTGAAACTTCAGTATGTATTCAAAATTTTGATATTATATTTATTAATTTTTTAGTAATTATTTTAATATATTTTAATTTTCGTGATTTAGGATTATTATTATATATTACTATACTGCTGTACTCACGTAAATACGATCGATAATTGCTTATTGCCTATAATTGACTAACATAAGTCTCTATTCATGAGATCTAAGTATGGTGAAATAGTGGCGTAAACTGTTTCACGCCGTGATTCCGCTGTGAAGATAGTCAGCTAAAGTTCGATAGTTTGTACATAAGTACAGCTAGATAATTATAATTTATAGTATTTTAATACATTTTACTTTATGTAACATAAAGTGACAAGTGTACAAAGTCCAATGAGGACGGAGCTTTATCAACCGAGTAACTTCCGAGTGGCAACCGCAGTAATTCCCTTCCGATCTGGTTTCAATACATTTACACTCAGTATTAGCGATATGAGTTTTGTAATATAAATGCCGGTAACTTCAGAGACCTCGTCTAAGAATGTGTAATTTTCTATTACGATCGCTTTATATGAAAATATAGGTCTTGTGAAGGGATGTTTGTCTCTTTGTTCGATGAATAAAAACAGAAACCAGTTACAATTTCTCACATATATTTAAATTATAAAGAATAATTAAGAAACATATTTAATAAATTCAAATTAACAAAATATATTCTGATCAGAATCGTCATAGAATCACAAATTTTAAATCAGTCGGGATCTGATAATTTAAAAATAAAGTCATATTAATGATAACATTCTGAGACGGACGATTGGTCTAGTGGTTAGTGGTTGGTGGGACTGCCTGAACCAAAGTACTTGGGTTCAATTCCCACAATGGACAGTTGTTTGTGTGATATACAGATTGCTGCTTCAAGTCTTTTTGTTATTTTTGTAAGTCTTTTGTGTTAGTGAAACACATACAGACACAGAGATTTTCTTTTCTGTGAAAGTTGTTTTTTATTTTAAATAATTATTTTTATGATGATTAAAAGATAAATGTAATTTATCTGTACGTGAGGTGGAGAGTTATAATTTCGCTTACAAATATCTGAAGGTCCAACACATTGTATGAACGGGTGAATCCGAGCGCGTTTTTCATCCAACTTGTGTGCAACCAGCCAGGGCCGGGAACATTGCAATATTATTGTATATTCTCACGCCGCTAACTGTGCACACATTGTAGTGTGAAGATATTGTGCCCAAATTAATGTTTTGCGGTTTGAATGCGGAAAATCTGAGTCTGAGGTCTTGAACAATTAATTTTAGGTACTTTTTGTTCTAAACTTAATATTAAAACATTATACATATACATAAATTGGTGTCGGAATAGTTGTCATATTCAATTTCCTTGTTCATTTACACCCACAATATTTTTGATTGATGTAAGCACTCCTAACAATTAGTATGAAAACAACACCGCACGCAAGAATAAATTATTTCTCAACAAGTTATGCTATTTTATTATATTTATACTAGCTTTCGCTATCAGCTTTACCCGTTGAGCTTTCGTTTTGGTTAATATTTAAAAGTAAGCTTATTTTTAAAGAGTATATTCTCTATTTACTATATTTAATTATTTAGATAAGATTTCTTGCGATTTCTTCAATAATAATCCTTATATTTTATATTATGCTTTCAATATATTTTTTTCTATATGAATATTGTTTTTGATAAAATAAATCTAATATTGAAAATACAAAGAATAAAATATATAAACGCGTTATTTTTAAAATAGAACGCAGCTGAATATTTTTAGATTAAACTCCTATCACAGAGGCCATGGCTGGCCTGACGATAATTAAATTCGATTCATCAAAAGCCTTTTAGTGATGTCCAACTATCGCTACATATCGATGTCAATGACGTGAGAATAACATTAGTCGATGATTCGATTGTGATGATGGAGAGCGATCTGTAGAGCTACTTGATCGTTTTTTTGGTTAAAAGAGTACTTTTTATACTATTATATTTTGATATGTGTATATGCCGGAAATAAAAATATTGTTTTATACATTTTTAATTGATTACTTAGTATAGACGCAAGCACAGTAACGTCAATGGGTTTGTAATCGCGGCACGTGTATAGAGTCGTTTTTGTATGGATAGACCGGTCAATTCTTCTGGAAGTGTAGACCTGGTCATTAGATTTGTTAGTGATGTTTCATGAACGTGTGATATAGAAGTGAGATTGTTGTTATATACAGTATGAAAGAGAAGTATAACAGCGTTTGTTGTTGTTTTCTCATACTAACAATGTGGACCCTGTACCACCAAATCTAAGTAATGATGGCCTTGTCACTCCGCCATAGCTGCTTCGACATATATTTATTGTACATTGTAGTTGAATTACTTTTCAAGATATTAGGAATAATTTGTTTATAAAAAAAAATATAACTATAATTTGTTTTATATATCAAAACAAACAAGCTCTCATAAAACTTTAGATAATTTACCAGCAAAGAAAAACACACTAGGTATCTTGTTAATGTAACTAACACCTAAATGCGGTAATAATTTAACGTGATGAGGTGTTGAAATAATCGCTACAGTCACGCGATTATATGAAACTCGAGTTTTATGAATCTGAGAACATCGTATACGAAAAGAAACCTGTTGCTTAATAAAGCACTAAGAGTGATTGATGAATTGCCGACGACTTATTGGTATCGATTTTCCCCTTTATATCGTTTGTATTAGAAGCTATTTTTGTTTGTCGTGCAAATTATGGGGTTTGTTTATTAAAATAAATGTTTTCAAATATAGAAAAAAAGAAAGAATGTGTTTAGATTTTTATTATTCGATGTAAATTAGAAAAAATAGAATAATTAGAAAAATATACTCAATATTATTAATATTTTTAATTAAAATTAAGTTTTTATTTAAACAAACGTGTTTTAATCAGTGTCCCATCACTATTACCGTGTTTAAGTTTCTGTGATTTCCTCGGGGGTTCCGTCGGGTCGGTGTGATGACGAATTATTAACTATCTCAATACGAGGGTCAAGCTAAATAGATATTATTCGTGATCACAAATACTAGTGTCCTCTCTGATGTAGGCTGATACGAGGACTTGCTCAATATAATTAAATTTATTCAATTTGCATTCATTAATTAAATTGACTATGAATTATTAACAAAACTCATTAGCATAATTGGAAAATATATTTAGATTTTTTAAGCTTAACTCAATAGTGTTTTCTAAGATTTACACGAGTACTACACATTTTAATAAAACTATTTTTCTGATATAACTCGCGTTTATTATTACATTTTTATATTTAACTCGACGTTTCGAATGCTTTGCATGCTTTGCGGTAAGACGAGATGATGGTGTCATTTTTTGTTATCTCAATAGATTTTGTTAAGAGTTTTTGCGACATTATGTTATTTAGTTGGATATGAATATTTTCAATAGTTACTTCAAAGAGAAATAAAATATCTTTGGTCACCCATCAAGCAACCAACCTGGACTAGTTTTATTAAACCACGAATATCTTAAATGTCTTAGTTCAAATTACAACCAGTAATTAACTTATGAATATTTCAATATCCATTAAGTTTAGAAATATGAAAACCAACTTTAATATTTACTACAGTCCCTCGTCATGATGACGTTTCCGAAAATAATTTGATAAATGATCAAAATTAACCAATCAGATTGTTCTTATAATACACTATAATAAATGATACAAAAAAAAAAAAGTATATCAAACTATTCCAATATAATTTTATTCTGTAATATAACTCTCAAAATATTTTTAGTATAAGATGTATTCGTGTTCATTGTTCGGTAAAATATGTCAATATGAAACCTCAGTAATATTTTTATTAAACCAGTGGTCACGTAGATACTCCAATAAATGGCAAAAAATGTTCTTACTTAAAGACTTTCCCCAGGTCGAGTGGATTTGGGCCCTTTACATGAAGAGGGTAGACGCGTTTTTGTGGAAAATTATTTTTCTTATATTTTCATCTTTACAATATCTAATTAAGTTTGTATATTCATTATATGAAGTGGACTTTACTGTTTATCTTTTTATAAATAAATATATATCTACCTAATTATCTAATTAATATATTTTGATACTTATATTAATATGAGTAGTAAATGAATTTATCTAACAATTCTTCATTAATCATTAGTATCTTTATATTTCAATATAATATATAAATATATACATTTTTTGTCAAATATAGTATAATCTATGTGAAATGTAGTAAAATATTCTTACCTCCTCTATTCTCGCTGTCCGCTGGTTTAACCTGTATCGCTCGGTTCATCTGAAAATAAAATAATATGTTTGTAATGGTCTATACACAAGTCAATGACAGCAAGAATTAAACCTGCGAACTTCGGCAAAAGACATCGTCGCTCTAATGATTGAGCTACCGTGTCTTCATTCAGGTGAAAGTAACATCTATTAGGTTTAATGGAATATTTGTTATTTATTTGTTAACAAAAAATATGAATATATTTATTAAAATTATGTTACGTATTAATACTGACTGATGAATATAGCATTAATTTAACTAAAAAATATAAATGTTATAATTATTTCTTTTCATGATGTCAGTTTTTGCCAAGACATTTTTAAATTTTATCATCAAGAGTTAAGAGGAAATGTCACTATTATGTAATTTTTGTGATGTTGATAATCAGTTAGGATATTGCATATATAAAGTTTTTTTCAATTTATTATATTAACTTGGAGCAATAGCGTAATAACTTAGAAGATAAATGTAATTTAAAAGATTATATATATTTTTTTGTTATAAACAAGTTGCTCTTTACATTTTAGTGATTTTTAGGGTGTAAGGTAGGTTTTATTAAATATTTATTTTTGTAGATTTTTAATAAGTTTTATTTAAACAAACAAATATTCGTTATGGACTTTTTCAGGCTTATCTAAATATTATCTCAAAAAGGCAACGTAATAGAGTATAGACCCAACAAAATACATTTTTTCATGTTTCTTGATATATATCAAACATACATACAAACTTGCAATATGCTTCAACATAGTTAGATAGTGCGGTAAGTAAATTAGTAATAAGGTACCTACATTTCTAGGAAACTGGAATGAGCTATGTAAAATGATCTAATTACCTGTTTTAGTTATTTCTATGAAGAAGAAAAGGGATAGCCTATATGCAGCGGGGGCGTGGTTTGGCGGCCTTTTGTATAAATATTTTAGTATATATATCATTTGCTGGTTATGTACTGTTGCGAAACGATAAGAAGATCAAATGGAAAACATTTTTATTTTTCTATTGTGTTTTCTTACTCTACATAAAAGAAATCAAACTTAAGCTCTACATATTGCTTCAGGTTGTAATAACTTCAGAACACACATTATAAGTTTTATTCTATTATAAATCTGCACTTTTTATAAGGTTTTGTTTTGCATTTATATCAAATATAATAAAAATATCTTAAAAAATAATCGTTACAATTCCTTAAGCAACTGTAGAGTCATAATGTACTCAATTTTTTTAAATAATTTTAGTCAGTTCTGGATTATTGAAAACAACCATACCCATTAGCTTAAGCGAATGAAACCATATCAGTAATACATTCTAATTCGTAAAACTAATGTATTTAGTCAATAAAGATGTTATCCATACTTTTACACCGCTCTATCAAAATAACTCGCAGGCAAAAATTTGTAATATCATCACACAATTTTAGTTGTTCGCTTCTTTGGTATAAGGGTGACAATCAAATAGTTAATTTGTTTCATTAAGGTAGAAGCTTTATGGCTATTTGTATAACAGTAGTCATAAAAGTAGGTGAATTAGTAGACACATTTTATTACACGTAGCGTGCATGATAAGTTTTCATATAAATCTATGGTACAATATATTTTTATGTTTACAATAATTAACATTATTATTTTATCATATTTACTGATCGGTAAAACTAACGATTACTTTATAATTCTATACATGCAAAATACATATCGTTATGTCGCATCGTTCTCATGTTGTGTCAGTCAGTCGTAACGCTTTGCAATCTAAGTTGTATTGTCATCGGCTAAATGAACTAACCCCAATTAGTAAATCAACAGTTTCATATTAGTATTAATATGTTAGTGTGTTTGTTTGAGCAACATACCAGATCAGCATATTTCATTTTAAGACATGTTCACCGGATATTTGAGCTGACACACATTTTTACAAAGATATATACATATACATGTGCGTGTATACATATACATATACTCGTATTTAATCAGTTCTATGACACAAAGACAAAAATGTATTTATGCATTATATGAAAATCTATATACTGCTAAACTCATTTATGTCGTATGCAAGCATATCGGTGTTTTCATGAAAATTTATAAGTATGATGACACATACACATATATAAAAGATACATACGTTGTATATTGTATTGACGCACACAAGGATATGTATGCATACGGTTCCTACACAATCTTTTAAGTGTTATTCTCTGTTAATTCTATTTTCGGTTTTCGGTAACAAAGTTCCTAAGAAATACCGGATCTGTGGAATGTAAGCAATCAATAGAGATCAAAAGATCTAGTGGTTCTCAATACTGTAAGTAAAAACTCCGACTAGGTGAAATTGCTTTCCCCTTCAAATTACTCCCTGATACAATAAGCCTTAGGCTCTGCAATCGTACCAGAGGGATAATAATAGATAGATTTGTACATCTTCTAATTGATTTCTTATTATTATTTTGTATTCTACAAAAGTTTCAATAAACTAAATAAATACTACCCATGTAGATATTATTAACCTATTATAAATAAAAATATATAATATTTTTATTATTTAAGACATTAATTATTTATAGTAAAATTACAATGACGTCAACGTAGCCATCAACGTAGCAATGATGTAGCAGTGACGTACCAATGACGTAGCAATGACGTCATGATCTAAATTTTTATTTCGTCTAACAAAAAAGCCTATACAGTTATTAAAGTTCAGAATGTCCATAATATAAAACATTCCAGCCCCAACCATTAAGTGTTACCTATGAAAACATATTTATCAACGCTTGATGTCAACAAACGGACGGTTATCTGAAAACATTATCGGAAGGGAATAAAATAGCGTAAAACAACATGTCGGTACATGTACCGCGCTGTCAAACTGAATAAGCTGCCCGCACTTGTATTGTAAGTAATGACTTTGACAGTTGTCAGTGTCATCGTTGCTAGGGAACAGGGCTACCAACATGTCATAATAAAATAAATGATGCTCTTTGTTTAATATAAGTGAAAAGGTGATAAGAAATGACATATTCGATCTTATGTTTTTTAATATTAGATTTAAAACTAAAAAGAATGATAAAATATAATATTATAGAAAAGAACTTTCTGAATACTCTAAGGTTCATGTTGACCTAAAAACTTTGTTAACTTGCCTTCAGGGAATTGGAGGGTCATGAAGCTTCAAAAAAATTATGAAATAAGAAAATTGTTTGTTAAATACACTTAGAAGATTTCAAAAAAAAAGCCACTAAAATTTTCTCTAAGCTTTGTGTTATTTAAGCACGGAAAAATGTTATATATGTAATAGTTAAAAACAAAAAGAAACAAAAAAAATATATTACGCTACTGACGCAGTAGTTGAGTTGCAATGTCTATAATAAACACTGAACATATCCCACTGCTGGGTGAAGACTTCTACACATACATAAGACGTGTTTCTAATTATAATCAATGGGATAAGTAAACCTTATATTGTAACCAAAAGATAATAATATACCTGGAACTTTGTCACCTTAAAGTCAAACATACAAAATTAAAACATAATATAAAATTAATAAAGTTCAAAAGGCGATGTGGTTCCAGCTGAGAAATTTCAATTTATTAGCTTTTGTTGGGAAGTAAAACCGATCATAAATTACGAATCCGACCAATCCTGTATCTAAACAGAATTTGTTAAATAATTTGATAAAATAATCTTGTACCGGCCAGGGGGGAAAAAATTTGTCCTCTCATTTTGAAACTGTCGTAAATTACTGGGAAAGAATTCTCGAGCATGTTAAGTAGGACGTTCATAAATTAATTAAGGTAAGGGTATTACAATTTGTTTATTAGAATTTAAAGGGTATGAAATTATAACGAAAGTAAAGTTTGGAACTGATCCCTTTGTAAATGAAGATGAGTTTAAATTGTATAGAACTCTTAAATAACCTACAAATATAAGGTACTAGCAGAAGATACAGAACAATATGTCACTAGTCACCCAGAACCTAAACTAACTCATTCAAGCTGCAAAAAGTTAGTTTGTCTATCATCACCGCACTAACCCTAAAACTTATAAAAAAAGAACTTTACCCACTAACTCTTGGAAGTAATGGGGCGTAGAAGGGACATTCTTTCGGAACTTCCTCCACCCGGTCTGGTTAGGGCATGATAAAAGTTTTTATGTAGTGCTTACGACTGACCCAACAGTTTAGAAATCCATAACAGATTATGATATCGGGTGATGTCTTTTGGTAACTGGAGCTTCTTAGGAGTCTAGAGCTGTTATTTTATCGGTATGAGAAAATGAAACAGGTCTGACCTTTTGTTTTTTTACCATTTTTATGTTCAATTTATCAACAATTTAGATTAAATATTTAATTTGAATGAAAATAATTATTTTTTGGTAAAAAAGTATGTTTATAAAAAATATAAAATGAAGTATCGAATATATGTTTCAAATTAATAAATATGACCTTACAAAATATTTTTTCGAAATAAAACACGTTATATATTTTAATTAAAAAGAAATTAAATTAAAAAGTAGTACATAAGAACTTAAAAAAATAATACTGAAGTATGTATTCTATTCATTTACTTCCATTTTCAATAAATTAATTTTTAATAAGGTTTAATGTTTTTCTTAGAAGTTACTTAAAATTCTAAGACAGGCCACGAAATTTTATTTGCATTTAACTGATACATATTAAAACTTTTTTATAATAAAGACTGGTAAAAAAAAATTAGTAAGTGTTCATAAATACAGAAATAAAAAGCATTTATAAAATTGATACTTAGTTTTTTATTTTAACAAATAAGAAAAATAACTAAAAATATTTATGAAATTCTAGTAAAAATAAATAGTTTATTAATGGTTTTGAAATCCATAACAATGTTCTTAAAAATATTAACAAAGGTAAAATATTTTTTATTAATTAATAATATTTTAATTCACTCATAACAGCATATAAATAAGTATTAGCAGGATGATCTGAAAATAAAAAATAATAAAAATAATATTAAAAAAATAAATAAACACAACTAAACAAAAAAGTTTTTTAAACTAAATTGAAAACAAAGTTTACTTACAATAATCGGCGGCGGGTAATCAACTTTCGCCGAACGCAAAATATCTACGAGATGAACCATATGGACAGATAAATTAGTTACAATTTAAACGAAACTGTTAAGACTATATTTGAAGACGCGTTCGTATGTTACTCGATAAAGGAGCGGTACGTGCTACTCGCGCGGAGTTCAGAGGTTGACTGAGAGGCGCGCGAAGGCACACGCACGCGGGAGAGGGGGTACGCACTCACGCAGCCGTGACAGCCAATCCCGTGCGTGCGTCGCGCGCACCCCCGCACTTCAGGCCCCGCCCCGCACTCTCCGTCACCTCACAATCGATGCCCTATATTGCATTAATTATTTAGGAAACACGCAATGAGATAACACGAGGTGGCAGATAAGGGATCTATGGAGTTAAAATAAATCATCAAGTCTTAGTTTTTTAGTTGAGTGCCGGCAAATACTTGTAGCAGATTGTTCACGTGACACGCTCGTTTGTGATTGTTTTTTTAGATTGTAATGTAAACATGTTCTTGTTAACGCTTTGTAAATTGTAACTTTTATCAACACGTGGTTGAGTTCTGATATGAGCTTGTAAATATATTTTCGCTTCTCTTATTACTCACATTAAATTTATTAATTACTTAAAAGGTCTTAGATATTTTATTAAATGAATAGAACATCTAAAAGTTACTTCGTAGATGTAGACGTAGATTTTAGAATAGTAACATCTGTTTTATTAGCATTTACTGATTACTTGTTTAAAAAAAAATACTTAGATGGGTGTTATTTATAGGAATATGATACTTCTAACCTTTATAGGTTTTGTACCAGTAATTTTTGTTATTATAGAGCTTTGCTAAGCTAAGTTAAATAGTTTTGTTTTGTTTTACATGCTTTATATTTTTAATTTAAATAATATATAAAACAGTACTAAGAGTAATATATATATATATATATATATATATATATATATATATTTATTTTACTTATAAAAAATAAATGTTAAATTTTTATTACAATTGAAGTTAACTGAAGTTAAATTAATAACACATTATTTTGAACAAAAAAGATTTTCTAAAAACTATGGTTAACATATATGTATGTGTATTTATGTATGTGTGCGTAAGGTATGGAGGTGTGTGTACTGGTGTGGTAATTATTCGTGTGTGTAATGTCTTACAATCAAGATGCAACGCGCTCGCGTCACCTGCTCCGGACGTGGACTGAATAACAACTGGACAGGATATTACAACTGTACTAAGTTGTTATCTGTTCTAGGGGTGCCTAGACTAGCCCAGGATATGTTTAGTCCTATTAACAAAGTGTATTGTATTTAATTACCATTTAATATACCAAGACTTGAAATTTTGCGATAGGCCTTGTCCATCTCTGACGGAAAAGAAAATTGTTTGTAATAATAATATTTTAATAAATGCCATAATATAACTAAAAAGATAATAAAGAGTATTTAAGAAACATTATTCTATATTTGAAAGTTTTAAAATTTTAAACGTTTCAAACGTCACGATGTCAATTGTAAAGACAAATATGGCGTCCCGATTTAACTTAGAACTGATACTTCAATAAATATGTTTTTACGATTTAAATTGTATTTTGAAATGTTACTTGTGTTATGTTTCAATAACATTTCAAGTTCTTTCAATCTTTATATTTTATCTCTCTTATAGGTTTCGTTTAGTATTTTCGTATTTATCGATTCATTTATAAAAAATATTTAAAACTATTCCCTATAATTACTTAGGTCTACATTATAAACATTTTCAACCTGGTGTTTTTGGGAGTAAGTGTATTTTTGTTATAAGTATATATATTTTTTATGTTTTGTATGCTGTGGGCTATTGCCAGCAGAACATACATATTCAATATAGGCCTTATAGACATGTTGATACATCATCTAGGTTCAGAGTTTCCAGGTGTATGCCCATAGAATATACTAATAATGATTTGTCTGTGAGTGACTTAGAGGTAATATTTTATTTATTAGAGATGTATTATTTTATACAAAATTAATTATTAAATAATATTGTTTTTCAATTATTTAGAAATAGATGTCTATTAAAAAAGAGATTAAAATTATTTTGTTCCATTTATTCAAATTTATAACTTTAAGAGAATAAATATTAAAAAAGTGATAGTCTTGCATTTGTGAAATTTATTGTTAATATATTTATAAATAAATATATATACATGCTATGTTTGAGACAAATTCGTTTTATAGTTATATAATTCTTATCATTTTACTTTAACATAGGCCAAGGTTCAAGCAGTTTGGCACCAACTTAATGTGCTATTAAAATTCTGTTCTGGTTGAACTAATTTTGAAGTAGAATATGTGGATGTAGTCGTATGCAATATGGATGTGGATAAATACAAAACACTTATATATTATATGATTTGTATTGTAACTGTTGTGAACTATGAAATTGTGCTAAATTGTAATAAAATTATATTCTGGTAATCGTCTAATTTTATCATAATAGGAAACTAAGTTTTAGTATTAGGTAACAAACAAATAGAAATATTGCTCTCGTTCCTTTGGGGCGGAGATTGGATGCATTCCAAGGGGGATGGCCTCGCCAGGTGAGAGGAACTGAATGCAGAACTACTCTAAGAAAATAAAGAAATAATATACACCTAAAAAGAAATATAAGTAATTGTTTGGTTTTAATTTAATTATAAAGATTACAAAAAAAGATATTATTACAAGGGACCCTAAATTGCATTATTGAAAATAATTAATTTTGTATACCACAGGTTATGTCTTACAAGGAATTGCAAAATGATAATCCCATAAGAATCTATAGTGCAATACAAATGGTAGCCGACTGGTCTAGTGAATAGTGCTACGTGAACGTGTCTGCTGAGCCAAAGGTCATGGGTTCGATTCTTAATTTCGAATCAATTGTCTCGACATTTGTTTGTGTAACCCAAAGATACACAGTAATTACACAGTAATTATTTTTCTAACGAAGGAATTGTTTAAAAAAAAATATGGCAACACAGAGATAAATTGTCAAGTTGTTTTTAAAATAAAATCGAAATATATAAAAAATTTTATATACGAAAATATTAAGATATGTATGGTAATATAACAGGAATAAAATCGTAAAAGTTATAAGAAGAACATTATATAGTGTTTATATATTCTGGTATTATTTTTATTGATAAAATCAATCCATTACAACATGCATAAACAAATACCGAAGTTTGAAAGGCCGGGCTAGGCTTAGGGATTACGAACCCTCTTATGGCCAATGCCCACAATCCTCCAATACGATTTAACTTCACTTATCGTAACGGTGTGTTCGATCAAAATTTCATGTGTTTCTTTAATAATTCACCAAGATTTTAGTTATTATGAATATTTACAATTTAATAGGTCTGTTTTAGAAAGAATATTTCTTAAGAAGGCGTAGCATTTTAATAATTATATATATACGTATACCATAAGTAATGGATTAAAAAATATTATTAATTTTAAGAATATAGCATTCCTGGAATGAATAAACGTGGACAAAACTATAACCTGCTATCTTTGGAATACCGTTACTATTGTTTTACTAATTAGGATAAAGTGGTGACATTATCCGCCTTGATGATGATGATGGTCTCCTTTGGTACATTTGTTAGAGCGATGAGAATTGTTTACCACAAATCGCAGGTTCAGGTCAGGTGAGATTTGAAGAACTGTTTATTTTTTGTTTATATAAAAAAATATAAATCATATAATGGTTAACAAGTTTGTAGATAATTTTAATAAATTTTATATATGAGGCTGAGTAGTTAAGCGTAGCAAGTTAAATGAAGAGATGGATATATTAAAATAAGGTCATATACTGGACAAATATTAGTATAATAGGAATAATAATTGTTATGTATCTGATCGTTCTCTTTTTCTTTTTGTCAGAGTGAGAATTTTAAAATCGTAAGTTCTAAATAACTAGACGTAGATATATATCGCATCGCTGTCGTGTCGTACGATTAAAACTAGACAGCGTCCCCAGTAGGATATTTTATTCATTACATGATCAAATGAAAAGCAATGTGATCGAGTTTCAAAATCTAAAGTTGTACTTAATTGATGGCTTTGAATTATTCAGCCGTTCGTGTTCGCTTGATTTATGTAACTAAGGTCATTCGGTTTCATTTTATTTGTTAGTAAAGTTCAAATATGTATTTTTAGTTAGTATTAATAAACATTTGATATTTTAATGTTTTTTTTGTCTGTCTGTCATCGATTATGACATATAACTTCGTTTTAGTATTAACATATTTCTGAAATCTTAAATTCAATGTTGTAATATAATTCAAAAAGAAAAGTTGAATGTGAAACAAGTCTCGAAAAAAAAAAACATAAAACATACCCGCCATCTTATTTATTGATAGCATATTATATGCTTATAAATTTTAATAAAGCCTCAGCTCCGGACTATAAAAAGGTAGGAACAGGCAAAAAATGATAGGCATTACTCACAGAGCGTCGTAATACTAGCGCTCCCTTTAATATCGGTGCAGGGAGGTCCTTTTATATACAACATAGATAGAGGATAAATACAGGGTGTTATATTGTGAATCATATAATTACAATATTGTATGTTTTCTTTTTAATTGGATAATAACAAATTGGATGTAAATATCAATATAGCATTGAAAAAAATTGACAGATTTTCCATGAAAATTGATGTGGTATTGCTTGTCAACAAAAGATAATTTTCAATATGGGTTTTTTAACGGTATGTCAAAAAATATTTAGGCTATAATTAAAAAGAGGAAATGGACTTTGTACACTTTTTGAAGATAGATGGTTTATGGGATCGAGACGGAGGATGGGAAAGGGGGTGAATAGACCTCATCGTTAGAAATAAGTAGTAACATATAAAAGTATACAATACAATTTCTCATTATATACTTTTATATATTGTACTTTAATTAGGATATGTTTTTTGATTGTTAATTAAATCTAAAAGAGTTTGTTATATAAAACTACATAGGTAGGTAACCTTTAACAAAATGAAGAAAAATTTCCTAAGAAGATCCGACTCAAATAATTCGTCGCTTCCTAAACTTTCTTACAAAAATACTGGATTCACGTGAATTTCAGAGTTTCAGTTGTACTAACAAGGTGAGGACAGACTTCTGAAACGACTATTTTTTACTGTCAGTTACATCCAATTATCTTTTTAAATACTTATATAGAAACTTAACAAAATAGACTCTATAAAAATTAAAAAAAAAAATGTTTTTCGATCATATTTATTCTTAACAAGGTGTGATATTAAAAGAGAGTTATTTATTATTATAAATTGGTGTTAGTTTTTTTGCCGATTGTACAATGGTGATAACCTTTCCCAACACAAACGAGCGCGAACTCGTTAACAACCCCGTCGATCATAGCTTGTTAAAAGTTAGAATAGAAAAAAGTTATAAGGATCGCACCAACCATCAACGGACAGTAGGTGTTGTGTTCTGGATAGTTAATGTTATTTCGAATTCAACTTGGATTGCTCGCGATATAACAACTTTTTTTTTATTTATTTATTAATATTCTTTATTGCACACCACAATACATATCATATATTTAAAAATAACAAGTACAAATAAAAGATGGAATGTACAAATGGCGGACTTATCGTGTAAAGGCGATTTCTTCCAGCCAACCATTGGGTTAGGCAAAATTGCAAACAATCAGGTAATTGTTGGTGGTGCGATTATAATAAACCTACTTACTAATAATTACATATAAATACATACGAATAATACATAAATATATATACAATACATATCAATATACACTAATATTTACATGATAACATAATAAATAGTTAATAAAGAGTAAAAGTAGAAATTAATTATCTTCTGCTAAGTAGATTTTTTAACTGACTTTTTAAATGCTGCTAAAGTTTATATACGTCGTATATTTATATTTATATTTTTATTTTGACTATAATAACATTACAACTAAAAAAATATTTGTATAAATTTGTGATTTTTTATCGTTGTTTATCTTTATTTTTAAAATTATTTTTAAATTCTAAGTAATTTTAAGAACTTATAAATTTTTTTGATATAGATTTTTCTATTTAGTTTCAGTTTTTTTATGTATTACTATAATTTTTTACTTTTTAACTTACTTCGATTGTAATTTCACTCCATGTATAAACACCAGTAGAAACTTTGCTGGCAAATATGTATTATTATTATCTGTACTTTTATATACTAAATATAACTGCTGTTTGTGTCCCTATATACAATAAAATAATAAAAATATTTAATTAATCAAAAAAAAAAGATTACTTGCCATTTATATGGTTCTTAACTTAAATAAATGATTGTTATTTACACACCTTAAAACTTTTAAGAATTTATGGCTAAATAATAGAAAATTCTATTATTTGAATGACAACATCAAGCGGATTGTATCATTTTTGTATATTGCACTTAGCCCTTCTTAATGCAGTATTGTTAAGTATTAATTGATTAAGGCCAGACTACTTCAGACACTCCTAAACCAATATTAATATAAGATAAATCCTTATTGCATTAACTTAGTTCAGTCTAGAGAACTGAAAATTAAATTACACTTAAAATATATAGACTCAAGTTCTCATTACATAGAGCAGGTAATACCTACATTATACTAGGCATTGCCGCTGCTCCGCTCGAGTGACGTCAAATGGAGTGGAAACCAATGGAGATCAAGACCTATAGGTACGGTCTCTTGGACCGTTTTGAATGAGTGCACGTGACTCAGTAATTTCTTTCTTTTTATCAAATTATAACCTGATTTGACAAATGGTTAATGTATTAATGTATTATAACATGTCAATCTATGTCTTTGTAGTTGTTACTTTTTTTAAATTTTGAAAATAAAACTATGCTTTAAATTTTTACTTTTATGTTTGGATATCACAATATTTTTTTACAGTTTACTGATCTTACAAAACCAAAATAACTTATTATTGAGTTATTGTATCAAATCGGCTTTTAGGTTACGTTAATGTTTTTGTTGGGATTATACTTTTATGCAATGTGTAATAAAATGGGAATATTTACTATAATGGTTTGAATTTTATATATAAAATAAATTTTGATTTCAAAACAATTGAAATTCTGAATGATTTTTATGCGGTATGAAGTATCTTTACTACTTAGCAAAAGATTTTTATGGATACAATTATGTATTATAAACATTAAAAAAAATGTAATATAAATTATCTATCTCGTATCAAAAAATTGTGATAGCAATAACAGAGAAAGTCTAGTGTAATTATTATATCGAACAAACTCCAGCGATGACGATGAAGTTTAAATTAGTTTGTTTTATACAAGTAGAGCCATCGATTCGAAAAGTTTCCGAATAGGTTAATTAGGTTCGCGATATTCGGGATGGCTTTGAAAAATATTTGTTTAATCTACTAAAATAATATAAAGAGCTGATCCCTAATATTTACAAGCCAAAGTTTAGAAAAGGTTTGAAATTAATTTGATACCGGAACAGATGAAGCCTGAAAGGTTATTTTTAATATTAATATTCTTTTCATATTTTCAACGTTTGTATGTTTAAGGTTAATTTGTGGGTTTCTCGATCAAACATCGAACAAGAGATTTACTCATTTCTAAATAACAGTCAGAAATATTGATATTTTCTTGTAATATTAAATTTAAAGTTTATATTTGTTTTGTTTTCACGTATCAAAAGTTACTTGGTGAGGCAGTTTCACGTACATTTTAATAAGATGTCTAGCCTACGCTAACCGGCGCGACTTCATGAAATTGCCTGCCTCGTAAAATATTGTGACATGACTTTCTTGTTGTAAAGCGTGTGTAAAATTTATTACAAATACTCTACTAGCAAATTGGTTCTGGAAATGAGGTGATGTTAACTTCCCAAAGATGATAAGTTATTAAAGTTTTTAATATTATATCGTTCCTGGAAGAAATTGTTATATTCATACAAAAATAATCTAAACAAGAATAATTAGTGTTATATAAATATAAAATAAACAATTTTTAACTCGAACAGAACTCAAACAGCTTACCTTAATATTAAAAATAAAAAAGAAATTGCTAACAATATTTTATTAAAACAAACGAAGTTATTTTACATAAAACATAAAATAAAATTATCTGCAATGAAAATATATACAATTCTTTCAAAACGCAAAGGTTTATTTAATGTAAAAAATGTTTATAAAACAAATCGGCTATGTACTATCTTTTTTCTCAACACACGCCGTCCTTTTAAAAATGGTGGAAATCTTGCTTGCTTTGAAGAATCGTGCAACTTATTACTGCGACGTTTACGAATGTTCACTTCTGTTTTTGCATAGAATTTTGTCCGTTAAATTTAAAAAATCATGAATTCTCATTTTGTATTCAATGCCCCGGGGATAGAGATGAAAGTTGAGTGCTCTGATTAATACACTCATTATCTTTGAATATGGTTTGTTTTGAAGAAAAATAATGAAAGGTGTCTTTATAGACTGGTTCTATGAAAACAATTAATGGTGTTGGAAATATAATAAAGAATTAATTTCCAAATATTTGTTATAATATATTTACAATATCTTTATTGAAATCTCGTTAAAAATAACATAACAAAATAACCACAACGTAACACACACTCCTATTCATAAAAGAATCCAAATCATTTATAAGAAAATTCATCCATCTGTTTGATATAATTCGACGCTTCCCAAACTTTACTACAAAAATACGGTATATACCTGATTTGAAAGTTTATCAGATTCACTAACAAGCTAAGAAACTTCTACGAAGACAATTTTTTTCTCTTCCGTCTAAGCTTTTGCAATAATTTTGAACATCATCACTGTTTTTTTTCCCGTCTATTTTGGGTACGCTGATAATATTAGACGAGTTATGCAGTGTTTTTGACTAAACCAAGTTTAGAATATTATTAAGAAAAAATAATAAAAAGAGTTTCTGAATAAAGTATATAAATCAAATTAAACAAAATTATTTTATTTAACACTTTATAGTATACCAGATACATTAAAGAACAGGCTTATCGACACATGTAAGAAGGGCAAGCTTATCTCTGTAAGAGATTTCTACCAGCAAACCCAGGAAGTGGAATGCATAAAATAATTAGTATTAATCAGTGCACAAGTAAAGTTATAAAACTATTTAAACTAACTAAAACTAATATACCTAAATACAAATTATTGTGAGAGGTGATGCTCTTTTATTGAAAATTAATTTAAATTATTTGAATTAAATAATATGAATTTGTTAATTTCATTTAAATTACTATATAAATAGTATTATTCATACAGTACTTGTAGTATTTTAAAATTGTGTATGTATTTGGTTTTAGAGGTTAATTGTAGAATGTACTCAACATTGTAGACGAGGATATAGGTCGAGGTCAGGTTACGAAGTACAATATAGTACTATCTAATAGAATTTTAAATTCTATAATAATATATTTATTATACACATGATTATATACATTCAGAATTAATTATACCAACAAATAATATCAAATTAATAAATATTACCACATATTAAAATAACAATATCAAACCGATATCTTATTTGTTATGCATTTTGAATACACATAATAAAATCATAAACATCATTAAAGTCAAATAATATTATCTCTATTCAATCATACAAATATTATTCAAAACATTTATTGAATATATTCATTTAATCACGTTTTGTATACTGTAATAAAATACACAAATTATAACTGAAATTAGAAATAAAATGACACGCTAAAACAGATGTTATTAACTATTTATTCAATTATAAATATTTAAATTAATTGAATGAATAATTTCAGTCTTCTGATAAATAATACATTATTTATAAGATTATTTTAAAGCATTGTCTGTTATTTTGAAACTATAAGACGCTGCTTAATCCTACTGAAATTATAAACTTGAAAGTTTAGCTGTTAGATGATTAAACGTCTGGAAATTTGTAATTCATTTATGCCAAAATATTTTAACTTCGTATATTTTAAACACTTCAATAATATACATGTATAATAGTATTTATATTATATTTTACAAAATTATGTAGTATTAAATAATTTTCAAATGAAAATTTAAAAAATGCAAGTTCATTAAAAAAGTGCCAATTTTGACAAAAATATAACGTCAGCTTTTATTCCTAAATGCTTGACAACGTGGTCCTTATTACAAGCACGTAGGGTTTAGAATGTTATATATTTTGTATAAGGAAACAAAAGTCCGGAGTGACCGGACAAAATGTTCCCTTGAAAATGAAACCAATTAGGCGTCTGGAGTAAGTGATAGGAGGCAGTATTGAGATGTCATGTTAGTATCCCTCTCTACATTTTATTTCAAAATGGTTAAAAAATTTTTTCGACACTTTAAGTCACAAACAAATGACCATTAATTATAATTCTTTTGTTCAAACAGTTGTTAACATTACAATTAATTTCCTATATGATTTAATTATTATTGATAATATACATGTAATATAAATTGTTACTTACCTCCTTAAGAGATGTAATAAATATAAATGGATACTTACACAATCGACAAGTACTAAACAAAGTTGTTGTAAGTCTTTTATTTTCTATTATATTTCTTAATGTTCTTTAGAAGGGAACCAACAAATAAATTTATTATATATCCTTTTATCAGTGGGTTAAAAAGATATAAATCGATTGTTATTTAAAGTATGTGCATAAAACCATTTTTCAGATGCGGAGCGGAAAACGCTCAAAGGTAAACAAAAGCGTAAACCCGTTCTCTCTGAAAAAAGGTCAGAATAAGTTTAATTTTTTTCAACAATGCCCTGTAGTTTTTATCTAGCAGGACTTTCGTATTTAACTTTTCAACGCAAAATCGAATTTTCACGGAAAAGCGACCGTTTCGCATTTATTCAAAAAGAAGTTAGCGCAAAACAATGTGCTCGTCACTCGGGTTTTGTCGGAATCCTATTAAATTAGAGATAGAATGGAAATTTTGTCTCCACTGTAAACAGACTATTGTTTCGTACGTTTCATACCGTTTGTTCTGGCATACAATGTTGGATTTTGTTTTAATTTTCAAACATTTGCAGGAATATCTAACAACTTAATAAATAAATAAATAATAAAGCCTATTGTTCCAGATATTTGTTTGTGTGTGAAGTTTGGGTATTAATTGAAATCTAAAAACATTGAGAGATTTATATAAATATAGTCTTTCAAAAACTTAGACTGTGTTGAGAGCAGTTCATAATATTAATGACTTAAAACATTATCAGAAGACAAATAATGAATTTAAAACTGTAGCAAAACCGCACTCAGATATGGAAGTTGGTTCGTAGCAATCGTGGTACGAAAGCGACGAGCGGTACGAAACTCTCTTTAGAGTACTACGAACGCGCACTCGTTTTTTTCTGATGAGTAAATTCCTTTATAATGCAGTGAAACATTAGTTTATTTAAAAAAGTATATCGTTCATATTTATCTTATTTTTATTTTTCTGTCTACATATCTTTTTCTTATTTCTGTATAACTGTATTTACTTGAAACACAGAGGGTTAAAACTGAACTCGTTTTTCGAGTAGTTTATGACTAAAATTTTTAAATGAGTGCCATTTCTGTTTTAAAACTTTTTTCTTTACATGGGTTTGAGATTTTAAAATTCATACATCATTACAAGACTGAATCCTAGAAGTGAGTAAAGTCGTGGTTATTGTAGGCTCTCGAATGTTTATAACATGTTTTCATAATTATATTGTTAAATAGTGTTTTTTCTTTTCATTTCTTTAGGTGAAAGTCTAAAATGGTCAAAGTGCCTAAGATACAAATTTGTTTTTCATTTCTTGTACTTTTAATCTCAGTGTGAGTTTAAGAACATTTAGTTTATAAACTTTAAATTGCACATAAATATAAATACTGTAATATAAATATTAGCTTTATTATTTAAATGGAAAATAGTTGAAATCTAATACAAATAAGTAAGCTTTTTATACGTCACTGGTCAATCTATTTATTATTAGCTCTGTATACAATAATTGTACACAATTGTACATTCTGTTTCCCATTAGATCTGTATATACACGCATTAGGGCAGCCTCGTGACGGCCTCGAGTAATCCTCACACACAGTACGCAGTCACGTAGGCGCAGCTCTGAAAACTCTGAGGCCTAATATGAGCCATTTCAAACTCTATTGCAATAGTGTCCGGTTCATTTTTATTTGAACTTAGCATTTATATGGATTATTGAAGGATTTTTTAAATATTTTTTTTATAGATAGATAAATTCATTAATTCTTTTGGATTATCATATATCTGTGTGTATTACTAATAAACATTTGTTGTTTTTTATTTCAAAAGAACGGAACTAACACATACAATCCTAACAAAAATGTTGTCTGTCAAGGCACATTTATAGGTTTATCTGAAGATATTACCTTAGCATCCAAAATTTAGAGTATTCTTGAATTCTTCTTTCTACAATGAAAGAGGTAGATCCTATGATTAAAGAAAATTGAGTTTGGAACGCAAGAAAAGAAATTGAGAGGAGAAGCGGGCTAAAGGTACACCCACTCACAGAACGAAACATGACAATAACAGCGTTTACCATGAGAGGGTGGTACTCACCAATTTACCATGAGAGGGTGGTACTCACCCTGTCGAGCAAACTGCAGTTAATTAGCTTTAGCTTGAATCTAACAATCAAAAAACTTTGAACAAGCGTTTCTTGAGGATTAGGTTATCGTTCCAGAATTTTTAGGTCAATATACTGCCACCATGCCTTAAGAATCCGATCAGCGTTACCCCAGGGTAATGTTTAGTTTGTCAATAGAGCCACATAAAGCGTAAGGTATGGTCAGTAAGTAATGAGCCAGCAAACATATAGTGTAACGGCGGGTGCGGCTAATTGATTGCGACCACGCCTCGCCAATAAATGCTATGTGAATGCTTTGGCATTAATGCTTTTATCTGAGTTTGATTGATTGTTGTAGTGTCTTAAAGTCTTCTTGAATTCTTGATTCGCTTAACTGTATAATTTTCTTATGAGGTTTGTATGTATATTAAATTATTTAAATTTTATTAAACATTTTTAAATAGTTTTTTTTTATTGTTTGGTGGTTTGTGCGAATTGTTTTTTTATGAATTTTTTCGTTCTAATTTATTTTTCTGAAAGCAAAATAAAAATATTATATTAATAAACGTAATGGTAATATTACGATAAGATATTTTAAATATATATCAGTCTGTACGTCGCACATCCTGTCTGCGGCTTGCAATGAATAAATTTCCCTGATTAAGACATTAATTTAATTACTTCGTTCAACCACCCCGAATAAGAACTTGCCAACAACTATAACATTTAAAGTACAACTTTAAACATTATATATCTAACAAATATATATTATATTATGACTTTAATAATATAAATACGTCACAGTTAATCAAAACATAGTTGAAATCATATATTATATTTGAAATAAGTTTTATATACAAAATATTAAACCTATGTAAACATGCATAGACAAAGAAATAAAGAGTTACTTAAGATTTTAGTCTTAGTTTAGAAAGAATTTTCCTATAATGTGCTCTGCATGTCAATGATAGTAACACAGTTATTTTTATTTACATTAAAGTTATAGTTTAAGAATATGCAAATATAATTTAGTTGAATAAAATGACGTGAACTTGAGCGTACCTAAAGCTAAACCCTTCATAATTATGGAGTTAAATGCAAATCAGTTAGCAAAGAACTCAGAAAAATGGTTCACGAATTTCTAAATATACAAATTGTTACCTTTCATCAAAGAAAAAGAAAACGAAACAACAGAAAGTTTGGCAGCGTTTTTAAAAGTTAGATGATTAAGATTTTTTACGGGCGCGCTCAAAGAATCGCCTGAAACTTACTGAAGTCTGTCTAATTGCACGAAAATTAGTCTCTCACTTGAACAATTACAGTTCATATCTAGACGGTTTTTTTGTCATAATTAAAATGATACTTTTTGGCTTCTAAAAAAATATTTAAATAAATTACTGCTTAATGTGATTTGAACAATCTTCTTTAAAAACATAATATTAAGAATAACTTAGATTAACTAAAAATCATTTTCAAGAGAATAAATTGATACTGTTTGCATTCAAATTATAATTGAGGCAGATTTGGAGCAGTAGAGATAGTACAAGAGCTCCGGTAGTGGCGTTTGAACGGATTGTGGGCACTTTGCAATATAACTTGGTATTATTCATGCTTTCAGCTTGGGCTTTACAAGAATCTGTTCCCGGTAATATTATTTGAAGTTGAAGTTCGTGATTATAAGACGAGGTTATATGCTTCTGTTCCTTTTCATCGGATGTTATGGAAATTATAATATTATAATTAAGTAGAATGATATTTATAATGAACTAAATTCAGTCTTCGGTCTTGTAGCTGAATTATAAAGTGTTGATAGAAAATAAACTATCATATCTATCCTACTCATGTCCTATCTGAGGTTCTAGTCTGTCTATATCAAATTTCACCATAAAATGGCTTAGTTAAGCCGTATAACAAACATTTATTATAAGTTTTAATTATATACACAAATAAATAAAAGGATAGATCGGCAGTAACTTCTTTAGACTAACGGTTTGGTCCACAGTAATTTATTTTGATCAGTCCATACATTTATTAGCATATCAAAAAAAAACAGTGTAGGGGTTCAGCAGTTATAAAAAATACGTGGGTGAGTGCGGGGCTGGTGGTGGATACTATTCAAACAGACCCACGAACAAACGCCGTTATTTGATATCGCCATGTGCAAAGTTTTAGCTCGATCGATGCAATAGTTTCGTCAGGCATAGCGAAAATAAAAAAGATATTTTCATTTTTATATTTGAAGATTGTAGAAATGCACCAAAAAAATAAATATATTTTTTAATGAAAATTATAAAAGAGTAAAATAAGTAAATAAATCTAAAGTAAATTCTTTAACATTAGCATGAGTTGACTTCAAGTCTTTTAAAAACTTACCTACAGGCGCTTATTAAAAACTCGATTACTATTGGACAACTCAAATTCTGAACAATGCTACGGAAACCAGTAAAATACTTCTTAAATTTCCACCCATAGTTGTTCTATTATCCGGTTTTGGCAACGGCTCTGAACAGCTGCTTCTCAGATGTTCACGATTTTATTTTCTTTTTTCCATGTCAGCGGATTTCTTTGTTAGAAGTGGTGGAGAGAGATTTTGTGCACATTAATAATAAATGACATAGTTATTAATATATTGTGTTGAGGTGTTTAGGCGGCTGACTCTTTTATCTATCTACATATTTAAAAGTAATACAATTATTGAGAAAGTTTTTATAAGTTTTTTTTTTATTTATACTTTTGTGATCTTTTATACTTATATCTTACTATTATTAGCAATTATACTTTTGTAGTCATATACCATTGGTATTTTTGAGCGACGGAGCATAGTGTATTCGCGGCGTGAACCATATTTAAATGTGAACCCGCCCATAACAGATCGGTGGGTTCACATTTTAATTATACCATTCTCCAAGCACATGAATAAGGGCCCTAAATGGATTTGAAACTAGCAATCAACAATCTTCAACCTCCGATAATGTTGTTGTAAATATAACCAGGTAATTTTTTATGATTTGGAAGTTCGTCCAATTTTTTTTTTTTAACTACTTGTAGTAATCGCTTTTCTAGTTAGTGGTATATTATATCTTGTGGTTATAAAATAAACAACAAAACCGGTACATTGAAACGCGGCGTCGTTTTAATTATTTCTCAATTGCTTGTCCTAAACTTAATTTATCGGTGGCAAAACAAGAAACCGATTTCAGACTTTACAGAAGCGGCTCCTAATTGAAAAATCTAAATTCTTCGTTAATTTTGGGCGCGCTTAAGTCAATTTATCTTATTTAATCAAGCGCGAACACTTGAAGAGAAATAGATGGAAAATTTACAAGTATCCTAATAAAACTTGCTCAGGAGTTGGAGAGCCAAAGTTGGGCAAATATTCGACAAATTCGGCATCTACGTACACAGCGTGAGGACCCGCCGTTCTTCGATATTGCTAACTCAATCAGTTGAAAACAAATTGATATTTTACTTTTTATGAACCGCAAAAGTTGGATTAGTCTAGATTTATTGAGGTTTCGCCTTATTTTTATATTTTTTATATGCAATGTATAAAATCGTCAAGTAAACGACAGTAAAGTGTTATATCTCAATGTACTAAAGCATTTATGTTGTAAAATCAAATTATTACAGTACAATTTTATCTTGTCACTTGTAACTTTACACTTTTCTCTGTTAATACAATTTTGTACCTTAGACTAACAGATTTAAGGATTACAATGGTTTAGAGAGTTCATAGTTGTATAAACATTTGCTAAGCAAATTTGTATCTAATCTATAGATATTAAGGATCAAAATCAACTTCGCTCGGATATCAGTATTTGCAAAGCGCTCGTGTCGGGACGTAGACGCTACTGCCAGAGGTTACAATGGTATGTGATTTTTGTGTATTTCTATTTTAATTTTATTTTAGTAAATATTTTATTTAACGGTGAAATAGCAGTTTTATGTTAAAGTAGAATGAACTCACTATCTAGTGTTCATATAATATACTAGTTGTTACTCGCGGTTTTGCCCTCGGACTAAAGATTTTATTATTAGGATAACTAAGAGTAGCAGTGAAATGCTGAATCAGAAAGAATTTTTCAAAATCATTTGCTAATTTCGATGATTAGCGCCTTTAACATTTATTATTTTTATAATATTGTTATAACTTACAATAACTTTTTCTTGCTCTAGTTCAGGTGTTGATTCAACAACATATAAAAAACATTGTCGAACTACCTGTATACTGTCACTGGGATTTACGTTTTATCTTCATTGTTTTTGTTAAAATAATTTTTGCCTTTAATATAATTTAAGAACAATGTAATAAAATAATAATAAAAAACTTAAAGATTTATTAAATTAAAACTCATAAAACAAAAGAGTAGAATTAATTTTATTTTAACTTCGTACATCATTAAGAATATCATTGTATTATCACTGATCGTAGAGATTATTGTAAGCTTTCGTTAATTTCATAGGTATAAAGCAGCTCTTTTACGGTAAGTCGCGGCGCAGGCACTCGCCCGTTCATAATCTCCTCTAATTGCTAAGACTCAAGTTTACTAATAAAGTGGATGGTTCCGTACATCTTGCGAACTTCAGTATGGATACTTGTTGTAGAGTCTTATATTTTCCACTTATATTGGATAAGAAAGTGAGATATATAATAATGATTATCATATTATATTCATTATGTACTTTTAAAAGTTCTTTCATTTAATTACTTCTTAGTTTCATAATATTTTCAAAGTTATGTTGAATGTCACTTATATATACTGATCATCATTACTTCTTGAATCGTCCACTGCTAGACATAGGTCTCCCCCATTGAGCGCCATAGGGACAGGTGTAGGCCGCCCTCATCCATCGGATTTCGGCGATCCTCACCAGGTCGTCGGTTCCTCTCGTGGGGGGGCCTGCCTGTTCTGTGTCCCCCGGTTCGTGATCGCCAACTCGTGAAATTTTCCGCCCCAACATGCATCAGTTCTACGAGCTATGTATCCTGCCCACTGCCATTTGACTATGTCGGTTACTTTGGTTTTCCTCCGGATCTTCTAACATCTCATTCGCTCCCGCAGGGAAACTCCGAACATAGCCTTCTCCATTGCCCTCTGGATGACCTTGAGCCTTCTGATAAGGGCCATAGTGAGCGATCACGTCTGTGTTCCATATATCATCACTAGCAACATACACTGGTCAAAGACTTTCGTCTTTAGACAATGCGGTATTCGAGACGAGAAGACTTTTCGGAGCCTCCCAAACGCTGCTCAGCCGAGTTGGATTTGACGACCGATCTCAATCTCAAAGTTGGACCTACCTAGCTGGACTGTTTGTCCCAGGTACTCGTTCACAACTTCGGGTGTAGCGTCACCTATCGTGGGCTGTCTTCCAGTGCAGCGGGTAATAGTTTCGGAGATATTACATCTCCCAGTCTCATACCACGCTGTAGCTGTATAGGTTTCGAGTTCTGGTCCTGAAGATGGTTTGACATATACCGATTTTATAGAGAAAAGTTTTTTTGTTTGTTTAAACGTCTAATCATCAATTTTTTTGAATGGATTTGAATAATTCTGTCTAATTATGATAGGCAGGTTCATGAAGAAGGCTATAAGCTACTAGCGTTACGCGACAGCTCTTAATTTTCTTAATAGTAAAGAATATCGATAGTGGGTGGAACTGCGAATGACAGCTAGTAAATAATATGTAAGTCAAATTCAGTGTACAAAAATATAGAAAAGAAGTAAATATGCTTCAATGTTTCATTCTCTACGAAAATAATATTCAATGAATTCCTTTGTGACATTTAAGAACATTTTTTTTAGCTAATTCTTAAGTAATAAACTTAAACTTTTGTTTGTCGAAAAGTTTTTGCTACAAATATCGGAGTAATATTATGACATTTTTTTAAGAAATAATCAAAAATATTTTATAATAAATTTTTATTAATTTTATCGATACCTTTTAAGGTACATTTTCATAGTCGTTTTTCTGAAGTCTTCCAGAAACTACATTTTCATTAATTTTTTTAAAATGTAGTCCACTTTTTTACATTTTTTTTCTACACAGTTTGGTGATTAAATGTGAGCTATTTTTATATTTGTAAAATCTTTAAATTAATTTCTGTATAAATTGAACCCACGTGAGGGTAGCTATTACGGTAAACTTGTAGGTATTATTACCGGTAATTACACTTTAAATTACGTGCGATATAAAACACGCAAACCTAGAATTTCATTCATATTAAAAGACAGATATTTCACACAAATAAATAATATTAAAAAAAACACAGAACCAGAAACAATTGTATTGAAATAATTCAATAAAACTTGTTTAGGTTGGATTTAATAATGGCTTAGTTTTGCGCAAAAGTGTTACATAGTGAATGGTTATAATTGGAAAATGTCAAGCGCAGTGTGACGCCCCGCGGAGCGGTCTGGATTAGGGTCTGCTGTCAGAACGACGTCCCGGCAGCGAGGTTGGTGCAAGCGATAGCGGGTAGCGGAAATATTACAGGTACAGAGTTTCGCTAGTGTTATAATACTCAATTATATATATAATAATAGATGTAGTTGATTATACTTTATGCAATAATTACGTTACTTTAGTTTGATTCTTTAGAATTCTATGTAATAAATATATAAACTAGAATAGATATATAAAATGCAAATAAAAAAATGAATAAAGATTATCCGAGCAACTAAAATAAATAAATAAATTAAATTTATATTTTGTTAAGTTTAAATCCGCTGTATTCTATTAACTACACTACAGGTCAAATAGGAAATTATTAGGCCACGTTTGCCCTTTACAACCTTTACCATCACAACTAGATCACAAACTTATTTTTAATCATAAATGTCTCATGCATAAAGCCTCACCCAGTAATGACATTGTCAAAGTCAGATCCGCATCGCTTTTGCTTTAAACATATCTAATTTTCTAAAAGAAGTTATTAAAACCCTGCTTTGAAACGCTAAAACACCGCTTCTATAGTGTTTTAGTATTTAAGTATCCATTGCACGGATTTTCAAGACAATTAAATTTAAAGAAAGAATTTACTCCGACAATTATAGAGGAAAACAAGCAGAGTTTTCTTTTTAATAAGAACATTAATTTACAAAAGCAGTGCATTTTGATGTCAAAAGAAAAAGAATAAACAGTGAAAAGAATAGTATTCCTGCAGAGCCTCTTTTACACTTTGTAATTGCTTTAGTACTCATTTTTGTCGCTTTATATTTATTGTAGAATTTATTAAAACCGTTTGTATTAAATAAAAATATAAAAATTTTTTAATAAATCTTAATTAAATGTTCATACTAATATTATAAAGGATAACAGAAGAACTTGAGTGAAACAGGCTATTTATCTATATACATAGTAAATAAAATCGATCTAAATAGCTAATTAAATTAAAATATAAAATGTAGATTTTTATTTAATTATAATCAGTTTATTATTGAGTAATTGTGGTTGTAATCTAAAGAATAATTCAATATTCAGGAATGTATTTGTTGCTTAGATATCTTCATGTTATTATTATGGAGGGAGGGCTATCCAGTGAATTTAATAAGACGACATTGTTAATTAAGTATAAGTTTCAAGTGGTTCGTGCAGCCTAAGGTATGTCCCACAACAACTGGGTGGGGTTATTTTTCATTCAAACAGTACGGATCTACCAAACAATAAAGCATATAAACTGATATTTCATCGATATTGAAACTAATGTCATCCAATTTTTTAACTGAGTATTTGCTTCTGATTAAACATGTATAATAAATAGTAATGTAATGTTAAGATTTCATTTAAGTACTACATTTTAGAAACGATTTCAGTGTACCTTCAAATTAAAATTTTATTTACGGGACTTAACGTGTGAGGAATTGCGGCTCGTTTCGATGAACTGGTTCTAGCTGCAGTTTTATATTTGTAGAGACAATTGGCGTTTAAAGTTTAGATGCTATTTCTAATATAAAATAATTTAAAAGCTATTAACTTAGTAATAGTGGGATTCCTGATATATAAGGACAATAGAAATAAAACATTATTTAGTGAAAAAATTATTGTATATTTTTTTGCTTTCAGACATATAAATGAGAGTCTTCTCAGACAAAAGTTTTAAGCAAAGATTCTAACATATTTATTAATATATTATGTATTTTCATGGCTAATTAAGGTTTGTGAACATATTGTACACTCGATAGATAGTAATGTCCTTTACATTGAACGCATTTATGGAGAATTTTATGATCGCTAAGCTTTTAAGATATTTATGATCTTTATATACAGGAAAACAATCGTTAACCTTAAGTGAAACACTTTAGCTATATAGTAAAAATATTGCCATTCAAATCAATATAATTTATTCTTGATTATTAAAATTTTGTTAAATTGCAATACTTTATTTCATACAGGACATATTCCTAAAATAGATTCATTAATTGGATTAAAAACTAAATGAAAGAGTACACCATCTTTATTGGAGATAAAAGCATCACCCAACACTGAGCGACCTTTTAAAAATGTATCGTGAATTCAAGCCTATAAAATTGACGAGTAATCAAGTTATTCACGAAGCGGAAGCAAAGTAATGCGAAACTGTGACTTTGAGAGCGGTCAAAGCGTTGTGGAAGCAAATCCAATTTACTGTTTCGACTTTCACAAGCCCTAAATGCTTGTACCAATTAAACGATGCGTAAAGCGTCCCTTGGTACCCTTTTTTGAACCCTGCGGCTTAGCACGCAAAATATTCGATTTGATTAATACTGTGGTCCTGGGATCGCATAGCATCTGATTGATGTATTTTTTATTAGTAAAAAAAAAAAAACAATAAAATTTATCGAGTTTTGATAAGCTATTCAGCTATCAGTTGCCAACTGTTTAAATTAAATGTTATAAATTTTTATTTACATATTTTTTTATTTATTTAATATTTAAATTGATTGCAATGGTTCTAATTATCACCAAATTATTAGTATTGATATTTGTGAAACAGTGATCACAAATAAGAAATATCCAGTTAAGTTTGTTGTGTGGTTCTTCACAGATCAACGCACGTTTGTAACCCTTTTAGCTTTAACTTTTAAGTTGGAAAGTGTCTTTACAAGAGGAGCTTTAAAGCATGGTATCAATATAAGTTACTGACACTTCTGTTAACAAACGTCAGTGATTACTGATATTAATTCAAAGTGGACAAAATATAAAACGTATAGTATCCTTACTTTGATTACGCTTGAAGAAAATTTGAAATACTAAAAATAATTTTCTTTTACTTAGTTAATATGTTATTGATTGAAACTATTACCTAGCAAGATTATAGCAGATTTAGTAAAAGTAAATACTGCTGTAAAATTACAAGATGAAGGTTAATTTCCGTTAAGATTTCCTATTGCATCAAAGCAGAGATGTTCTTTGAAACGTCACTTGCATAGGATATGGTTATTGACGGCCTCTTTTATTAGACTTAAGCTGATCAAAGAGTATGCAAATGTAATTTTGTAGCTTTAACCTGACAAGATGAAGCCAATACCGGATTATCAAAGTCAATGCAGTTATTAAATATAAATAACATTTTAACAAAACAAAAGATAAACATTTTTAGAAATATTCTTCTATTTTTATTTTTTAGGATTAAAAAAATTTAAATTTATGTGATTATTTAAGAAATTAAATTAAATGTTTTTCACTCACAGATTTACATATAGAGATTACAGCCTTATATAACTTTAATTATCAAGCTGATTGTTTGACTTGTTTGTTATATTAATACTAAAATACTCAAATAGTACAATTTAAGTAAGTTAAACAAAAACAACTAAGGTAATATCATCAGCATGTCCCCTTTATTGGGGGCGTGCGTTATTAAGTTTTAATTGTTCTCATTTTGTTTTACTTTGGAATGAAATTTCATTTAAGGCCGCTTTTGATTTGTTTACTTCCGACTTTCTGTTAATGTTTTTGCATTTGACTTGTCTCATTTTAATTTCTTGAAAGTGTTTTGCTGATACAATAATTACGTGGCACGTTGCAAGAATAATGAAATTGAAAATAAAGCTTTTTTGTGTATGATGGTAAAGTTATTCTCGGTATTTTCATTATTTTTAATTCAATATTTGTTTTTAATTGATAGTTGGACTTGAGTTAAAAAATATATTAGAAAAGAAAATAGTAATATTAAATCATTGGTTATGTTTCTTGAATTATTTTAAATAAATATTATTTTAAAGTTCATTCAGAATCGTTAATAACTTAACCTACATTCTGTTTTAAGTGTAAAATTTTCTAATAAATACAAGTTGCTCTAAAAGCAAATCGCAGTAAGCCGTAGAATGCCTCGAGGAGTCGATCCTTAATTACGTCACGTACTAGGGATTTCGCTAACTTTCAACTAAGCCGAGCCTACATGGGAGTAAACAACGCGCCTTCTTTGAAAGATATGCGTTAAGCCTACCAACTGTTTATAATCCCTGATCGAGCCTCTGATATTAAGAGTTTGCAATCAGCGGTAGGTAACAGTTTCTGTTCAAAGTTTTATCGTTATTTCTATGCAACATACACTAATAGGTAACCTGAGATAAGAAAGTATTATCTTTAGATTGCTGGAGTAAGGCTAAAGTAAACCAATATAATAGTTTTTATTCAAATAACACAAGTAATGTTGAAAATATTTCTATAAAAGCTTCGATTTAATTCTTATTAAAATATAACCGAACTATTAATTCTGAAACGATTCAGAACAAACTCATTCAAATCAACACTAAGGGTGATGTCAACTTGTCATTGTTTTCGTTGGAGTAACGACTACAAATAAAAAGGTATTGGCTGTCTGACAATCACTAACAACGTGAAAATAACAAAGCAGAACTTACGTGTGACGTCACTCAAATTTGAGGAGGTGGTAACAGTTGGACGGTGATTGTGCATTCATTTTTAGTGAGACCAACTTTTAGTCTGACAAAAAAAAAAACATTATAATTTCAAAAAAAATCTGTCATTGGCATCTTTTTAAATAACTTCCGCAATGGACAAATAAATTTTGTATCACGGTTTGATAAACTAGTAAATAAAAGACACATAAAACGTAGACTTAAAACATCTATGGATCACACAAATAACTGTATCTTGCGAGAATCGAATCCACGATCTATAACTCAGCAGGCAGGGCCTCCAACAACTAATCAAAAACAAACCAACCGAACCACCAAAATTTATTTTAAAATAAATAGCCACAGACAAACAATAATATGAGAACATTTAAATTTATTTTATTCATCACAGGTGCTTTTAAAGTGCTCAAAGATACAAAGTATACAAAGCTGTGTCAGATTTCTCAGCATTCGAAAAATTCATTAGAGAATGTTCCCCGGTACTTACGACGTCTGAATAAAATATAAGCGGAGAATAAAGCGAGCCTCTTTATCTATTAAACGCATTTGATGTAACAAATCTTCGTCGTGAGAGTGCGAGTGTACAAGTTATAAGATTGTATTTTTAATAATATTAAAATATATTCTCATTTATTTTTAATTATTTTTATCAGTTAATTATAGAAAATAATTATACATTTATGAAGCTATTTTTTCATATCTTGTTTATTATTTAAGCAGTTAATCTAAATACTGTAGTATTCTGAACAAATATATAATATCAAGAAAGTATGTTAATTAAACATGTAACAATTTGAATATATAATTAATGAGAAACTCGCTGTCTCTTATAAATTAAGAGTTGCTTGAAGAGAACCTCATCAGTAAGGAAACGGCTGGCTGGGACTCTGCATTTAGAATCACTAGTAAACTCTTATATTACCACGTGTTAACTTATTGTGGTATTATATTTAATTCATATAAATAAAGTGTAAAAAGTATTCACTGATTTTCACGGATTGACTGTAGAATCGGACTTTTATTCATAAGCTCGGAATAAGCGAAATCCTGGCGTGAATAGTTCACGCCGTGAAACTAGTCGTTCCAATTTTGATAAAATAACGTGAGTAGATCAGGACAATTAAATATAAAAGTAGTCATGGATCGCGAAAGTCTTAATAAAGAATAAATAAAAAAAGATTTAGTTTCATAATGAATGTAAAAAAATTCACATTAAATATGTTTAAACATAAGAGATAAGAGTTGCACATGGAAATAAAATTATTATTATTATATATTGTAATAATTACTATTATATAAAAATGTATCAGTTCACGTCACTATTCCTCCATGCTCAGAGCTCATGAATAAGAACCCGGAATAGGTTCGAAACTAGTCAGACTGATATTATTTAAGTGCGCTGGATAATTATATATAGTAGCAATCATGGGTCACGATTAAGTTCAAAAAAAATATATGTATGTATATTATTATTATTGCAATTATAAAAATGAAGTAATAAAAAACACCAAAATTAACATAGATTTCTTTTTCCCAGTGTTTCTTGATACAATTTAATACAATATTATTCAAAGAAACCGAATTCAGAGAACGGCACTTAAAAAAAGTTATAAAAGTTAAACTCGTGAGAAAAATTAAACTGAAAAAAAAAAATACTGAGACAAAATTTTTCAAACGAATAAATCTATAGAGTTAGAAATATTTTTTATTAACACATTTAAAAATACGTGTGTCCTTTGTCGCATTACTTTGTTGTTTTATACCCCGAGTTGAAACTTCTCTTGCATATGAGAAATGTTATGAAGTAATTTCAGTTATTGTTCTATGACTATCTCATTTTGATGTAGCTTTATATACATTTTATTATGCATACAAACATGTTTTATTTACTCTTTCCATAAATTATTATATGAACTTTGTTGTATTAATTTCGTTATTAGCTACAATGTTTTTTTTTTTTTTTTTTTAATAAAATATCATTCATGAGGCACATACGTTTATAGTTGAGCAGCATTTAGTTACACTTTCTTGCTTTTCCTTCGCTGAGTGGTTCCAGGTACACTGCAAGTAAGAACTCTTTCACAAAGAATAATAGCGTTAAAAGGCTTCAAGGCTTTGTGGTGAGTTTTTCGGACATTTTTCTGTCGGAGAAGATAATTGCTGTGTGTGTTTGTAAATTATTTGTTTGTTATGGTTGTACATTCTCATGTCTTACAAACTTGTTTTCAAGTTTTTGAAAGAACATTGTGGATATACGATTTTGTTAACTTTAACTCCAGTATCTCCAAAAAAAAATAAATGTAGTTTTTAAAAGAATAAATAATCTTTGTTTTTAGTACTAAAAAAACGCAACGGAATGATTTCTTTTATATAAGTTGTGGCGATATTAAATCACCCAGTCAGTTTGCATTTTAATTAATTAAAAGAGCTTGTGTTTACACCTAACAGCTTAGAGCCTTACTCCATTAGGAAAATTAATGTTTTGAATTACACGGCCGAGGTGACGTGGGCGAAGACGTATTGTGCGGACGGAATAGTGATGCGACTGCTCCTGGAAACAGTAGGTATAGTTTGACAAGGAGGAGGCATCTTATTTGAATTATTGTACAGACAGACGAAATAGGATCAGAATTCTACTTTAATGCATAAGTTAGCGATGATTTTAAATAATTTATTTCTCCTTTTTTTTCAAAATCAGCATGCAGAGTTTTAAGGGATGTAAATACAACATAACATTTAAATAAAGGCTGTACAATTAAAACATTTAAGAAATTTTCTAATCATATAACAAAGCAGCGTTAATGTGAATACATATTATTTTTTAATAAAAATTAATTAAGGTATGTAAATATTCAAAAAATAAATTACCTTCGCAAACAAAAACATAAAATATTATCCTCGCCGGTATGCCATATGCATCAATCTTCAGTAGGAATGTGACATACCATTATAAATCTCATTGAAGATACGCGTCATCCATCAGCGAAAGGAAATGAAGTCCCGTACGAGAGCCGTACAGCAATAAATCTGCTTCGCTTAGGTGCTAGTTCTAGGTACTGTTTGGCATACGAACAAAAATAATATATAACACCTCTCAGGTATGCATTTGAGACCTACCTTTTGTATGTTTACTTACACCCTTATAGTTATCAGCTTAAGGTTTAGAATCACTTAGTAATTTGGAAGGCGGTAGATTCAATGAAAATTAGAACTTATTGGGGCCATTGTGAAAATCGTGCCAAAAAATAACTTGAGAAGGAATATATTTTTAACTTTTATAAATCTAAAAATTTACTTAACTTTGTTTAATTAATTATAATTAAAAGCTTGCTGTCATAAAATGAAAATTCTTAATTAATCGTGCTCATGTGAGTTATAAGATTAGTTCGTTTGAAGTGACCCTTCAATAAAACGTGAAACAACAAAGTCCAAATAACAATCAGGCAATGAAAGGCCTAATCAGTTCAAAGAGAGTAATTGGTCTGCGTATTAGCACTCAATCATGATATTGCAATGGAATAATACAATTTAAATACAAAAACGCCTCGGGTGTTTGCAATTTCTGTGATTTCGTATTGAATAATCCCCTTCACAAAAGATACACATAAATATATGATATTATATAAAACATGTATCAGCTATTATAAAATGAGCTATTCAAAACCATCCAATCAAATCAATGTTAACATTTTAATAGTGATTATTAATAAGGCCTTCACTGTAATTCTTTGCATGTATTGCAAAAATAAACAGAAAGAACACGTTGAATAAATTGAAGAAAAAAGCATTACAACCTTTTTGATTAATAAACCAAGACACTCCAAGCAAAAACCAAACATTTAATATATTTCCAAACATCTGAAACCCTTCCCAAAGCATACACTTAGGTAATTCAATTGCGTCCAGGCTCACCTTCAGTGCGGGTTCAGGAAAAAAATTCTTAAAAGGATACCCATAAGAAGCTTGGGGAGTACAATCGTTACTTATGCATTAACCTGGCATCTTCGTAATCGGTCCCTGAGGTCTGGTGCCTCTTCGCATGATTTTATTTTACCACTTGCCCGCATAAACCTTCTTTCTAGAATGAGTTTTGACAATATACTTTCCCTGAACGATGTTGTAATTGTTTTACGTGATTTCTGTTTTGTGGAACTAAATTCAATTTTGTTAGTTTTCATTTTAGTTACGTATATGTATGAGATGTGTATATATCATTTCATTATGCATACATTTGAATTAATTACAGATTTTTGAATCTCTGTATAATGCGCAGTTTATATACTAATTGCATTGATTATATTTTTTTTTCAAATCACAAAGGCGAAAAAGGTTAGCCCATTAACCTTCTGTTTGTTTCTTTGTTATAGTAACTCATGTTTTCTTCAATTATTCGACTCGGGAATTGCCCAGATTCAATTCTTTTCTTAAGCACAAAGTTTAGCATTCTTAATAAAATTCTAAATATGATTCATCTTAATATCTTGCCTTAGTTTATCAGAAATATACACAAGTTAGCGAAATAAAATATTTACATTATTTCCATATAAGAACCGTCCATCAATGGATTAACTAATAGAAAAAGGTATATTTGAAAGTGTTTTCAGATCAATCTTTTGCTTTTATATTAAATAGTATATGCAAAGACCAAAAGATTTCAAAAAGGAATAATCTGGGTCTAAATGTTTTAACCACACAAGTAACGAATGGACCGTCCTTAAAACATGTTTTAATAATATATTTACACAAAAACATAAATTATTACTCCGTCGGATTGATAATAAAAATAAATTATTTCGTGGACCTTAATGTTTTTATCTGCTATTTATAAGTAAAATAGGATAGCAATCTATATTTGTTTTAAAGATGTGTTGTCACCTTTGAAGGGAATAGGGAGAAATAGGTTAAGTGGACAGTTATGCACAAGTCAGACACCTTTGGAGAACATATTTTATTTCAGGACAGATTGAAACCACTTAGTTTCTACAGAATCTTTGATGGCATTGCGAAGATTCGTTTGCATAGTCGGGTACTACGTGCTTTGTAAAAGACTCGATCCTTTGGCATTGCGTAGGAACGTCATATTGCTAGAAAACGTACAAATTTTCTAGCACTGTCACAGTATCGAAGAGCTGTTTGAACTGATTGCTAATTTCATTGTGTGATACCAGTAATCCGATATGCCGTGTACGGCACCGATATGGGCTGCGCTTTTCAATATGAATGGGCAGCGTTTTTCAAGTTCGGTTCCCAGTATCTATCTGTCAATATTATTTCTATTAAAAATAAATCCCGTAGCTTCAGAAGAATTTAACTGACTTTTCCACTAAACATCATAGAACACAATCCTACATAGAATATAATCAAGCACTACTTGTTTATCTCGTAGCTGGTAGCTGGTTCTAAAACTGGTTTGCAGTTCTCAAACAAATCAAATTATTGTCTTCGTAATCCCATAAACCGCACGCAGCTTATATTTTCTTCAACAAAGTTCAAAGAAACAATAAAGTATGAAAAATGCATTTAAGTAGTAATCGCTGTCAAGTTTAATAAACCGTGGAGTAAATAAGGAATTATCTAGCAATTTTTCAAATATAAAAGAAAAAAACATCCTCCCGGCTTGATTGTATTAGTTCCGAGATGAACGGCTTCGGTCGGAAAAAATCAGTTATCCAGGATCATATTTTATCAGTATCTCTACTTACAGCTGAAGATTTTTACTTTTTATATTTGATTTTTCATCTTAATTCACCAATAATATAATAATTTTATCGGCGAAATTAATAATAATCTTGAGATTGAAGCCAACCTTGGGTTCTTTAGCTTTCAAGAAACTCAATTTACAGGTCGGTTATTGGTCGATTATAAATTAAAAACTGGATTGCAATTTCAATATTTTATTGCAAAAAAAAAAGATACAATTTGGTATGTTAGAATAATATTAGTTTTGCTCATAGTTATATTAAAAAGATTTTTCTAGTTATGAAACAGTGAAATGAAAATGAAGAAATTTGTATTTATACGGTAAAATGTTATTTACACTCTCAGGGAGTCTCATATTGCTTGGACAAATTATTTACTACCTGTGAACTTCATTTGTATTACACACCTTAGGTCATTTTTCATAGCCCCGGGTGGCCTGCTATTAGCAAGGTCCCACCTTCGTTCATTTTATGAGGTCCTGGTACATCACTAGTCTACTACAATTTTTCTACAAAAAATATATTTTTTAAATATATTCATATTATTCAAATTTAAATAATCTACTTACTCCTTAATTCATTATAACATTTATGTCAAATTACTCATAATTTGAAGTGCTTTGTAGTAAAGCTAATTCAAAGTTTATCTCTTTATTATTTGCTTGATAGGCATCAGACCATCTGTGCCACTTACAATGACAAAACTTACTATAACCATATTATACTACATTAAGCCTTATTACAAAAGCATACAGTTCCAATCTGCTTGAACAGTATATACTCGGAACATAGTTTTGTAGTTGCTGCAGTGTAAAGTTCAAGTGTCGAAACACCGAGTTCTTAGTCGAATTTGATTCGTTAAGTTTACGACTTACGTGTAGTCAGTCTCGCTTTAGACGCTGCTTCAGGTGTTTCTAATCTTTCCATTAGTTTGACTTTATATTCAAGATTTAAATTATCTTCTACGTGTGTATTATTATCGATTTGTCTTACTCTAAGAACTGGTTTAAGATTTGGATAAATTAACTTGCTTTCGACTTTTTGCCCTTAATCACACTTATTAATTTGTCTATCTTTTAAACAACTGTATATTCGCCTAATAGCATATGTTATTAAGCACCAACGCTATAACATTGAATATATGAGATGAAACGTCACAATAAAGCGGGATACATACGTTCTAAAAAATCTCTACTATTAGCGTGCGACATTAGCGTCGTAATAATAAAAGTCTAATATCACTGTACCCTGTAGATTCCTTTTCTTTATTAGCAAACATCCGGGCTTTACGGAGACGACATTTTTATTTCCGCTTATCCGGGAACTCGGCTTCTGTTATATTTTTGAAGACGTAAAATATTTTATGCCACGTCCCGGGCTTGACGTGACAATTAAGAGACTAAGGGCGAAAACATGCGAAATGCGTTTCAAAACAAAATATACGGGATCAATCCACCAACGCTTTTATTTCTGTAGCGTTTTTTATCACCTTGTGGAAAATTTATGGTAAGATAAGAAAAAGAAAGTATATTAAAAATACTTTAGATAAAAACACCAAACTGAATGTAAATAACCATAAATCATAAAAATTTGAAATCCATTAGTAATACTTAGGAGTATACGAAATTTAATAAACCGCAAAAACAAGAAGACCAATAACTGTTTGCCATTTAAACTGCTATTAAGGTTTCCTTGCTCCTTTAGGGTTCTTTTATGAAGCAATCACGCCACCTTTCGACAAACTTTACGTTCACTTTGAATACGTACAATTACGAGGCAATAACTCGTTTTGAATTGTTCCTATCGGCGGAAACCTTTCAATTTATTATACGTAATTACTGATTGATATGGCCCACTCTTATTTTCCACGCATTTTTACGACAAATAAATGTGATAAATTGATATCATTGTTAAAATTTTTATTATTTGACTGTTTGACCACTATTTGATTGCATTAATGTTAATTTTATTGAAATTTACCGAACCAAATGGAGTCGCGGTGTGAACGGTTCACTCAATATGAATTTTATTCTTTTAAATAAACATTATATCAAAATTTAAATCCTATATTCAATATTGTCTTATCAATTTGTAAATTCGAAAACTACATATACATTGAGAGATGATAAGTCTTAAACCTTCGTATATTTTTAGGCTTCTCTAGCTAACTTTAAGCAATATCCCACATAGCAGTTTTTGGGCTGCTCTTCCTTAGATTCATAAACATCATCTTTCCTACCCCAAAATAAGATTCAAAATCCAGTATCCTAATAATAACCTTTGTAATATTACACTTTGACATAGTCTCGTTATATAATATTGAATTAAGGCGTAAATGGTTAATATACGTATATTATGTCAATGTCAATAGATACACTATACAAAGAAAGATCGAAATAGCTTATGTAACAATGGCCGGATCCACAGTTAAAACACCCACTCAATATCAGGGTATACGTCCGAATGAAGCAAGCCTTCACCACGTCACGTTCTGCTGCAAACAATTAAATCTTTCGATGCCATGTCACGTAAAAGTACACTCCGTTTATTAACGCTGAAATTATACGGTTCATTTTTCATTTTGATGCCGGACTGGAAAGTGTTTTTTTTTGGTTATTTTCTGTCGTTTGGTTATTATTTCAACAGTTTATATATTTTTTAAAATACACTCCCATTTAACAGTTTTGTTTATATAATAATGTCTAAACCTCCTTTAAGTATTGTATTGTATAATAAAATTTGTATTCTTCTTATTATAGTAAATCATTATACAAATTAACGTTAAATTGTAAAGTAATACAATGAAACTAGTATGTAAGATTTGTTTACCCAATATATTATAACATAGTAATAAACAGCGCAAAGTGAGCCTACTGGTACATCTTAATTAAATGGTAGATACAAGTAAAATGAATGGCTTCAATACAGCTTTAATTATGAAATTGTGATTAAATTTGGTTGAAACTTAAGCTTCTAATATAATTTACTAGTTTATTTGCACATACTTTATATGGGAAGATATTAACTATATTGTTTATATACAATAAATACTTCATAGTGTTAAATTAAATATTTTTTTTACTACGAAAGTTTCTTATCAATTATAAACATAAATTACATTAAAGAACATTTCCGGACAGAACCGCTTTTAACCAGTTTAGACTGGACGTAGCCGCTTTCCTACACAATGTAGCAGCTGTGGCGGACTTAATTCTGTTCCTTGGTTTCTGAATGTTGCCAACATCATATGAGGAAGATTATTCGATTTGTTTGGGTGATATTTTGTGGAGCTTTCAATATAACAGAGATTTAACAAAAAAATGTACAGATGTTTGTAGTTTGGAAGTTTAGTTTTGAAATATTCAAAAACAAAATTTTTCAATAAATATAATTAACATCAATAAAATGTAGAATATACCGAAAGATAAAATGATAACAAATAATCAAAATAATGTCTAGAAACACTGGTGATACAACATGAAGTACAAGATCGATACGTGTGACACGGTACGAGCTGGAACACAACATGGTACCCTGTAATGAAGGCGAACCCGGTTAGTGGGTTCGTCAGGCGTAACAATTGCATCTTCACACCGAGCCAGGCCATACGCTGTATAGTTTACCATGCACTCGACTGTAACACGGTAATTTTCGCAGAATTTTGGGTGCAAACTTACAAAATTTCTTGCACGTCAGTTTTGCTTTTGCAATATTCTTATTATTACAGTAAAATTACTAAGTAATACTTTGAAATTTTCAAGTATTATTTAGTAATTTTATTGATCTCTGGGTTATAATTATTATTATTATTATTATTATATTATTCAACACATAAACACAATACATAAAACAGAGAACATTCAAAGGCCAAAAATACAACTGGATAGTTAATATGTTTGTTGTAGCCAATATTGATTGATTGATTCATTTATTTATTGCCTTTTCTACTCCAAATCGATATCAGTGATCACTTCTGTACGTCAAACACTTCCAGTTTTAGGAGAACCTATTTTGATACCATACTTATCGAAATAAGCCTTTCTGTGAAAACACTCTCCAACCTCAAGTTAAAGCTAGTAGGTTCCAAATATGCCCTGGTCTGAAAAGAACCACAATATACTTAGACGTATATTTATGTATTATGACCCCTGTTTCACAAATGTCAATATGTAGAACAATTTGCGAATAACTAGTATCATCAAATGAGATTGATATGTATTAGTTCATGTTTGTGATATTTTTTCAAACTTTTACAAATATGTATAATATAAATTAAAAATGAGTTTATGAAGCACTAAACCAATTCAAGGAAGATGCAGATTTTTATTTATGCTAAGAACCCTGAAGAAATTCCACTCAAAATTTGCATTATAGAGCTATGCAAAATTCTGGCAGTTCTTAATATTGCGGCATCTTGAAAACGGGAAGGAAAATAATTCAAATTAGTACTGTGATTGTTACATGCATAAATAACCTGCAGCCTCAAACCAGTTATACATTACAAGTTAAAATAAATATTTAACTAACATTATTTATATTAGATTGTTAAATTTAAAACGATGAGAAAGTGCGAGTACTGTTTTATAATAATTGTATAATTAACCATAAAAATATTATTATTCCAGCCAGAGTATTATTTCTAATACTAAAATTCAGCAATATTTAAGAAAAAGCATTAACACTGTATCCATGTGTGACTTCACACAATACGTCGATCTAAATCGAGAGGCGTCCGATCCGGAATCAATTTTGCAGAGTCAGCCAAGCGATTTATTGAGTTTCAGATGTAAGATGTTGAGCATAGACGTCATAAAAGTTCTTTAATATGATTTTATACAAAATAATGCGGTATAGTTTTAACGTTTTTAAAAATATGAGAATGCAACAAACATACTATACTATATAGGTATATTTGGTTTTGAAAATAAACGCAAAAATACTATGTTTTTTGGTTTTTTTTTTTTCATTTTTTTTCGCCTTCCTAAAGACTTTTCCTTAAAAATGAAATGAGGTCTGATTTTGTCAATAAATATCGTAACGTTGTTATGTACCAACAAAAATATTTTATGTTATACAAAAAAGTGTTACAAAGAGAATCAATTAAGGCGAAGTCTAACTTGTATCATTGTAGTCCTAACTTTCACAGCGAAGTTAATTAAGTACCATAACTTGTTTTAATTTTTTCTTAATCACCGATTGCAGAAACTTCGAAAACTTTTACTCGAGATAAAACGTTTTTAACCATAAGGTCTTAGTTTTAAAGCAATTTTTTCAAAAACTAAATTATTTCAAAATATTTGTGAAGTGGTCGCTAAATTTTATGTTTGAACCTTTTTTTTTATAATTTTAAATACTCACTGTGTATATTTATAAAAAAAAGTAAGGGAATTTTTTGTTTCCAAAAAGGTTCGAGATAAATCTTGTAATAATGTGATATAAACACTTCGATAGAAATGAAAATTGTGAAATCTTATAATTTATTTATGTAACCAATATGGTAGTTATTAGAACTTATAAGGGTCACTATCAAAAATTACAATAAGCTCATATTTCTGCTCTTTGTTGGTAAAGGGTTTTGTTTTGAGTTTGGAGACAGAGTACAAGATTAGGTTGGACTTGATCAAAATAATACTAGAATAAGGACCAACTTCTTAGTTTAGAATTGTTGTCGTCTTTATAAAAACTCTGTTTCTTTCTTTGTTTGTTATTGTACAGAAATAATAATAGTACCTGCGTTAAGTTGAAATCACCGTTGTAAATCGCAGTCATCGGAGATCAGAATGTAAAAAGATTTTAGATTTTATTTTCTTCTGGTAAATAAGAAGAAAGAACTAGTAGTCCTAGATCAGATTTCAATAATAGAACCTTAGAATCAGATCTAATCTACTTTAGATATATAAAATAAAATAGTTTTATAGGGTCAAGTAAAGCGATATCATATATAAAATATATAAATACATACAGAAGAACTGAAAACTCTTCCTCTTAAACATCAAAAACTCATGTATAAAACCACAATTCACCATTTTTTATCACAGTGGGCGATCTCAAAAATAAATGACATGATGGCCGGTTTGAAAAATTTTCTGTTGTCAATTTTATTTATTTCACACAGACATTCGATCGTCAAAGTAAGGTATGGTCGTTACTCACGCTGCTGTGCTACTATTTTTGATTGCTTTTTTTAATATTTATTATTAGTTATTTCATATATTGAGGATTACAATTTTTTTTGTACGTATATTAAAATTTTTTATAATATGCATGGGTCTTGATTTTCGTTTAAATTGAGATTTAATTTGAGTATTATTTCTATTTTTAGAAAATCTGTTAAATTAATAAGTCCCACAATAATTTAATTCAGCCTGAGTGGAGCCCAGTTCAACGTTACTTTATTTATACAAATTAAACTTAACTAGGTCAATTGACTTAATGGTATTTTCATGTTTGTAACATCTAAATATAATTATAATCGTACCCAATAAAAGTATCACACTTTTATTAAATTTATGATTGATGATAAATTAAGAATTTTGCTATTACTTAATTATTTACTCTATTAATTTATTTTCAAACGACAATTACGAAAATACGTATTATATTTTAAACAAATGAAGAATGAAAAATTTATTGATACGAGTAGGATTCGAATCCGGCGTCCTCTGGGATGCCGTCCCGTCGCTCGACCAATTGAACCGTATGTTACATGATTCATTGAATTTAGAAATTTATAAAAATTTACTAGATTAACATGCCTTAATATATAGACAATTTAAAACATTATATTATGCATTTTTTTTGTAGTACTATATTTATAAAAAGTATGTAAATCATTTGAAAATTAACTGGAGCTTTTTCTTTGAATGTACACATTCAGTTAAACAGAAACCATTATTATTAAAGGCGGAAAAGAACTGTTGACATATAAATTAAAAATACATCAATTCTTATATCTTCTTCACACTCGAACGCACATAAGTGTATTGGAGCGAGATAGTTCATTTGGACGTGAAAATACGGCCTCTTCCATATCTTACAGCAACAGGTTCCTTATGTGAAGAAATATTTTTATCCCATGTAATGTATCACTCTAGTACCGGTTGGAACCAATCTTCGAGTGCTGGTCCCAATCGAACAACGAGAACATCGATATCGATACCTGACCCTAGTCGATATTTCAAATATTCGTCCCCTCGTTATTTATGGCGTCTCGTGTTAGGACGTGATATAAGGATTTTATTTGTTGTCTGCGTTACCTTTTGGATTTTAATTGAATATCTAAGTTTAATGGTTTGATTTATAGTCCTTGAATATCTAAGAATATATAGGTTTGTAGGAAATATGTGAATTGATTTTATGAAAATTTTTATTAACTGTTAGTGTATAAATTAAATATAATTTCCAAATGTGTATTACATATCATTTATTATCGGTTAATGAATTATCAAATATATTCTAAAACTAATTAATGTAACTTATTGGAAAATATTGTACTCGTAATCGATTTCTATAGAAATACAAAACTAATTATAACTATTTGTATCGCAAATTTATATATATATATATATATATATATATATATATATATATGGAAATTGTGATTTATTATCGATAAAATATCAATATTGTAATGGAAGCACTACTTGGAATGAGATTTTACGTCTCCTACACATCTCATTCTTGACTAAGGAAATATTGCGAGTCATTCTATTATTATATTCGAAGAAGGAAAACAATTGCGGTTTTTCGAGTTCGATCCCACATGCTGCCGATTTGGCCCACGTCATCTTGTTAGATGGAAAATATATGGGAAAAACGAAAAAGTCATTTTCATATCCAGTACTTTATATTAACCCTTTGATTTTGAATGTGGTTTAATAAGACCGGACTCAGAATGTTTAGAAAATATGTTACGACGTTTGGGTCACCGTAAAACCTTTCGTTTTTTATGATATTTTAATATGCCGCTTATGTAAATATCTTTTGGTTTGATTTCGGGATTGTTTCGGAATTCTTAAAATGTATGTTCTGTATAAATATCTCTTACATAATAAAATTTAGTATACTATATATTTCATTAAACTATATTATAGTATATATTTTATTTTTATTTATTTATTAAGAGTTGCATAGAATGGCCATCCCCATATACAGAGGAGCTTTTTGGTATTTAATACCAATTTAGTTCTTTCATTTAAATAAATATTTTTATAGATATAAAATTAAACTATTTTTTTTCATACTAAACAATGCGAAATCCACACCCCTTGTTTGTACATCTTGCTAATTTATTTTCAGATACGTGTCTCCCACTTACCTGTAACAAAGAGAAATATTTACTTTAGATAATATATTTATAAGACACCATTTTGTCATTCAAATAAAATAGAACTGATGCTTACATAAAGTGTTGTTCAACTTCACGACTTTGAACTGATTGTTTAATTTTGTATAAATACCAATATAACATACAAACACAATATTCAAGTGTTATTATACATAATTGCATAAAATGAATGTGAGAGAAGGAAAAATTCATACGAATTTTTCCTTCTCTCACATTCACAGCCAGTTTAAGCAGATCTATCCCACAGTTTTATTTGTTTAACTGTCTACAACTCTGAAATATAGACAGAAACAGAGAATTTTTTTTTAAAACATTTATTAATAGTTCATATTTTATTTTGTGTATCTTACTTGATAATTGAAATATAAATTATAAAGCTCAAGATAATACTATTAACATGCTATTTTATTTATTTGGAGACGCAATATGTGTGAAGGAGACAAATATATCTATCGGAAACTTAAACGAAGGAAGTGCATGGCGGCGGAAACGGAGGTTGGTAGCAATTTGTGCAGTTGACTCTTCGACTAATATGGACACAAACAACAAACAACCTTAAAGCGACAGTCTTAGAGCTGTTTATCCAACTAACAAAGGCGCCAACGAAGCAACAAACTTGTGTACAATAAAAGACCGTAACCTATAAAGTTTAGAGCTTATAGTTGAATGCACGTTCATGTGGTCCACCTATATTGTAACTGCCAAACTGAGTAAAGCAAGTTTGCTAATAGCAATAACTTAATACATTACAGTGGACCAGAAAGTAACAAAAAGTTAAAAGGCTGAACACACAGTTGCTGTACAGTTCGTTCAATTGTAGACTAGTTTAAATTAATGTTGAACGTAAATTAAAATACCTAATAGAATGAAGCTTACATTTCATTTTATAAATTATTAGTTAAATATTTTGAAACAGTATGAGATATTTAATCAGCACTAACACCCGTGTATTGAACTAGTAAAATTTTCCGAAGCGCCAATCCGGCAACATTGAATGAAAATGCAATTTTCAAAATGCTGCCACAATAGCTGGGGGTCCCATTGTTGACGTTAAAGCCCTTGTTCCATACAAAATAACCGTCACGCCAATACCAAGTTTAATTACATATTTCGTAGAAAATCCACAACGTTAAGCAGATTTGCGGCCTCCGCCTACAATGTTAGTTGTAGCATAATTTTAACAATACCAGGTACTCTGTTTAAAGTAATTTCATGTATTATTTTGTTAGAATTGTTCGTGTAATTATGGTTTTATAAGGAATAATAAAATAATCTATATTTTATAAACAATATTACTTAAAATAACACAATCTTTTTTTTTAAGGTCCTGGAGCAGCAAAAAATATGTTTAGTATCAAAAGAAGCCTAATCCTATAAACTCAACACCCTTATAATACGCACATACACTGTATTTGTTGCGAGTCTATAAAAATACAGAGATTCCGTTTCATATTCAAGTTTCACAAACGCTTTGAAACGCCGGATCATAAATAATCCTATCACCCGTATTAAATAAGCAACTGTTGAACATATTTGTATACCACATAACAAGACAAAGTGGACGCAACCCGCGTTGTTCCCACGCTCGTATTTTTTGTACTGCAAACAATCGATCCCACCCAATTAAAACTAGGGCTACCATATTTTTCATAAAAATAAAGCTTTGTTCCGTTGAAAGCGGTTTATTCCAATTTCAACCAGGACTCGCAGGAAACTATAGTATTCAAGTAAGCGGCTTTAATTTCAGACTTTAGACAAACGGACAAACAAAACGACTCTGTCAGTTCGAAAAGCTCTTTGTATAAATTATTACATATGTAGTTATAACGTATATAATAATGTTATATTTTATGTTTAGTCTTGAATATTAGAGCAGCCTAAAAAAAAACGTTAAAGATAAAAAAATCGAAAGCGCTTAAACTTTTGTAATACCAACAAGAATGATACTTTCGATCTCGTTTGTTCTCGAATTTGGGTGTTCTTATATTTATATTTATATGGGTATATAAGTTAATTGAAAACTTAGGTCTTTGTAGTTAAATACAACGTTCTACAGATCCCATTTTATTAGTTATTAGTTTATAATCGAAAATTACTAAAAAATAAATTACATAAATTTGTCAGATACTAATAAAACTTTTTTTAATTCTAAAACTTAAGACAACTTCACATTCTTAAAAATAAATTCTAACCGGATAACATTTTTATGAATTTGCCAGCGAGCGTAGGCCGCGCTTAGGAAACTTCGAGATTGACATGAATTTAACATGACGACACTCCTCTTTATTCATTTTGGTTGATTCAAATTATTTTAAATTACCTTTAGCGATTATGACTAATAAATGATATATTTTGAGTAATTAACTATTTAAAATGAAATTAGATATCACATTTATACAAAATTAAAAAGCTATGTTGTTTATATATACTTTTAACGTTGAATTTATTTTATTCTTTAATTTTTATAAAAATAAACTTAAAAGTAACGTATATTATTATTATAAAACACCAGTTACATTGAAGAAGAAGAATTTTAATTAACTTAGTACTATATTAGAATTCAATAGAACCTCTTTATTTTTTACACAGCCTGTAAACTTAGAAAAGAAATTTACATCGCATTCTTTGAATTTTAAATTTAACAAAAATTCAATCGACCTTTTAACATCAAATAAAAATTTGGGTAAAGATTTCATTAATTTTCTCGAAAAATTCCTATCAAATTATTTGTTAATAAAGTGACCCTGTGTTCTTTGACGGTATTGAAATATAGTCCGATTCGAACGTGTCAGTCGAATGCTGCAAATAAAATGAGTAGAGGCCGGAGGCAACAGTAGAAAATTGGAAACGTCATTTTCGCCCTTTTTTAATGTTTGGCGGGGCTCGTTTCAAACGCGATAGGATTCGGTTGGCACGCCTCGCCGCCGGCTTACCTGTACTCCCGTTTTACACGAATCACTGGAAAATAACCAATTGGTCATTTCAAATATTCCTTCATTTCCCCTATTAATACATTCCTAATATTGTTTCTTTATTAATAAGATAGTTTATTAATAACTACAATCGAACTTATGGTATTAGCAAAAAAGTGTGGTCCAAGGCTAAATAAATTACTATATTGATATAACTTAAAGATGTATTTGTCGGTATTTATAATTAGTATTATACACATCACTTGAGTAATCTCATCTGGTCACAGTAGTAGCGGCTAATTGGCAATTAATTATAACTGCCTTCGTATATGACTGATCATTCATACCATGCAACTCTAACGGACATCAACTATTCCATACAAATACAATTATAATCTTAGAGTTTATATACATAACAAAACCATTCAGAACCTAAATACAATATAAAGTTCTACCAAATAAAATACATTGTTCAGATTTTGTGATTATTTAGTAGAATCGTATCATTTACATCATTAAAATAGGCTTACACTAAACCTCATGTACACTAAGAGACACGAATACACACATGCTAATAATATCGCTCGTCCTTTAATACTGTCTCCGTCGTAATTATAGGTCCGTAATTGATTTGCTTTGTATGCGGATTACCAATTAATTAGCGTGTAATGTTAGACGGGAGCTGGATCACTGTAGTGTAGGTGAGAAGGCAAATGTACTACATAATCTTATAGAACATATTGTACGTAATTAGCGACGTATCAATTACTGTTACATCAATTAGGAAAAGTCCTATAATGAAAACAAGGATCTTGTTAAATATGATGTATTTTATTTTAATAATGACATAATGAATAGCAATTTATTATTATACTGTGAAATCCATTAATATACTAACTGTTGCTTGCGCTTCCATATGCTGAACAACGATTTTATTTCCTATTAAGATAACTAAGGACAGTAATGATAGATAGCTCAAAGCTTTTTTTGTTAAACTGTCTATCATAATCATACAAAAAAAAAAAAAAAATCCAACATGTAGTTTCGAAGATTAGCCTTGTTAAACAAAGAAACTTTTTACTTTATAAGACAAAAAATAGACATTTTTGTAAAATTTCCAATGAAACAAATATTTTATTAATATAGGTATCGCTATGATAATCATACACGAATAATGTAAGAACAGAAACACGTTAATGGAAGGAGTATTATCATGAATAATAAAAAAATGTACGGTTGAGTATCATAAAGTGATGTTATAGAAGTAAATGGGGGATAAGCGTCCCAAAGGGGAGGGTGCGTGCTTACATCGGCTTCGATAATACTCCACTGTGTCTGGAAGAGCCACAGTACGTTATTACCGATATAAATAATGATACCTTACATAATTTATTGCATGCTTAGCAAATTATGAAAACGGATGCTATTTGTTAATGTAAGCTTAGCTTTCGTGAATTAATGTCGTATCTAATAAGGAATCAATCTTACCTATCAACTTTACATATAAACAAAATTTTGTTTATTTTCAAAAATATTAGATGGAAATAGATATATATCGAAAATAATATTTATTTTAGAAAATTTAATCTCATCTAGTAATTCATTCTCTTTGACCTTGACATATCTATCTCTGGGGCCGCAGTCAAATTCAATCTGTAGCCCGCACTCCCAAATCACCTGAACACTTTCCGAAGCAGGCATTAGGTTTCGGGCAAATCTTATTTGGATACATTTAAAATGTTTTTGAATTGTACATTCTTTTTTTTGATAAAATTCAGTATTTTAATATAGTTATAACACATTTTTCGTAAAACCTTGTTTTATTTCTTTTTATTAACTTTTTCTTTTTTTAAAAAGCTTCGTTTTAATGAAGCTAATATGATCTCAGTTTTTAATAAGTATTCTTTTAAACATAATTGTAATTTTAAATTGACAAAATTTAGCTTTCTACACTTTAAAAGTGACGTTTTAGGCCAAACTTCTTCAATATATATACAAATTGAAGAATATCGAAAATCTAGTTTTGTAAATATAGATAATTGTATTTTTAAATTCAAGATGTAACTTCTAAAATCGAGCGAAAACTGTAATAGCAGTATTGCTCATACAGACATAATATATCTTGCTTTGTCCCAATGTTGAGACGGAGGAACGACAGTGGCATACTGATGCGTTACTTTTAAAATTTATTACTGAGTCTTAGGTATGACGCGTCAATAGTCAAAGCTTATCGATAAACTTTTAATAGAAATAATAATAATTTATATAATACCTTAAAAATTATCGAAATTCTGAAATTATATTTAAGGTAACGTTCGTACAAGATACGTTATGTTTACTATATTGTCAAAAAAAATATATATTTATTTTTGTGAAACATCGATATCAAGGTAAAAACGAACAACACTACTAGTATGACGTTGGTGAATAAGAAGTAATGAGTTTTCTTTTCCAACGTGCCACCTGACTTCTGGTCTCGCCGACGCCTCGACGTTTTTACTAAACAAGATTAAAATCATTTTTTTTTCTTACACCTACTATTCCCTTTTCCCTATTCACCTTGAAGAAATTCTGTCTGAGCTTTTGAAGTCAGAAACGATGTTTGTCCTGACATTCGAGTGTTTAACCCCTTGTAAAAGGTTCTTTTATCTAGATTAAGATGTTTCGTTTTTGTTTACTCCGAGAAATCGTCGAGAAACGTAAATAGCGGAATCAGCCGACGGATATCATCAAAGCAGTTTTGAATTGCCTTATAATTTATTTTTTATGTATATTTTTTCTTCTTTGAAGCTCTTGTCAGATTTCATTTTATAGATAACGTTAGCTTCTTATTAAATAAAATAATTTTACCCAAAATGTGAAAAAATATTAATCGAATAATATTTTTTCTATTATGTATCTAGATGATGATCTTAGTAAAGAAATCTGATAAAAAAAACATTGAAAACGTTCTTGAAAATAAGTAATATAATATTTAGAGCTGTCAAAATGAGTCCTTTTGTAACTATACCCATTGCTATAATTTGGTCTAAACCGTCACAATCACTGATGATTCTGATTTATCGAAGCGAGGATATAAATCGTTACGCATTCGCTTAGTATTGTATTTGTACATTTCATGGGATTCCTAATGAATAATTGTTGTTTAGGAGAAATGTCGTAGAGTCAATTATATTTAAATTGGATGTTTTTATCGTTTTTAAAGTTTCTGAAGTTTCTACATTAAATATTTCCATCAGATAGAATCGTTTTTCTTAATGGACGTTGATGATAACATGTAGCATCGACAATACGCCATTTGTTAAGTATTTGTATGCGGGAGGGTTTGCTTGCCTCACTTTTCTTACTTTCAGAGACAAGCGAGCTTCGCTTATATCTTATGTATTTAAGTAAGTATATTTTAGAAATGTATATCTGTGTAACTGTTATCGGGCAACTTCAATATTGTAGTTTTAAAATAAGTATATATCGTGTTTTGACATGAATCACCATTAGCTTTATGCTGATCATTCGTTATTGCATATGAAACTCATGTATTTATAAGAAAAATTTGAATTGTGACATATTATTTTCGTTTACTATTTTATAAATTTCAATAATTTACAATTTATTTGTCACTTTACTTTTAATTCCCTTTGAACAATTTTATCTCTTTTTTAGATATTTCTCAGACTGAGATATAATATTAAAATCTTTTCCTTTATCATAGGAGAGAAATATCTTAAAATCTAAAGATCCGATATTAACATAAAAAACTAATTAAATACTCATCCAATATAAAAACCTAGTTTTTTTAAAATTTCCTCTACACGCCTTATTCTAAAATGTAAATTTACATATAATAAGATCAAAAAATCATACTTATTAGTAGCGACGGGAGATTAAATTTCTAATGAGTTAAAATGTCTGCTGATAAGTGGTGTATTTAAATCATTACCCATCCTAGCCAGGGTTGAGTAAAAATTTGCATAAGCTTAACTAAAACTTAAGGACCAGCTCACCATCAACTAATCTTGCTTGTCCAGAATACCAAAATCTTCTCAAACTTTGCGAAGACATGTACGATATAAATAACAATGTTCGCTAAGGAAGTGATATACCGTTTATGAGAAACTTAAGAGCACTATTGTAGTTTCGTCTCACCCGTTTCGTTTATATCCTAAGCTATAAAAATGCATCGAACGCAATGGTTTTGTGCGATACTAGTTTATTTTCAGCTTCCTTAGTATGCTGTGCTGCTAGACATTTTTGTGGCATTCTCGGAGACAGCTCGCTTCTTTTTCACTCTGATCGAATTTTCGTAAGAGTGAGGGTGATAGGTATACTTGGCTGATCTTGTATTGGTGTCCTATAAGCTTAACAATAAAATTTTATGAATCAGAGTTTGGACCACTTTTTGTTTTTAGAGAATATTTTCTACAGTAAAAATAAAATGTCGAAAATAAGACCACTACGTTCCCAGAATATCTATTAAAATTTTAATAAAATTCTCTGAATTTAATTTAAAGTAAAATATTAATATTCTATAAAATTGGTTTTCATATTTATTTTTCAAGTAACTGGCAATTTTCATTTAAGAAGATATATTTTTGATAACAAGCATAATATTGTGAAATCAATATCTTTTTCATCAATAAGGTAATATTGCGATGAAAACATTATTAAAATGGAAAACACTACATCAATTTCGTTTCATTATTTGCTTACGCTTCATAAAATATTGAAGAGTGAAACATTTGCTTAATATAAATTAAAACAATATTAATTGAATTCTAGCGTAATGAAACTCGCTGGAGTGGCATTCGACAAAGTGAAATTTCTATGTTCATGATCCAGTGATAAATTTATTCACATGTAAATAATACAAAGCGAGATGCAGTAATTATTATTTGATAGACATTTTATTTAATTTCCAAATACTCTTGCAGAGCGAAATAATTCTCTATTGTTGTGTCTTCATATTTTTGTTTGATTTTATTTATTTTTTACACATTTCGTGTTACTTTGTTTTCAATCTTTATTTGCTTTTATTTTTTTATATATTTCAAATGTTTATTTGTTTATCTTTTTTAAGGATTGATTGTTATTAATACTCTATATATCTAGGTATATATTTAGATAATCTTGTTCATTTAATTTTCTCTTTAAGTATTTCATAAATATTTAATTTCATTAGTGACAAAAAACAAATTACAAATTTTGTTACAAGTTTTATTATTTTACCATTTTTTGTTAGTCTATATGTGATCTTATAGTTGAAACAGTATGACAAAAATTTATATAAATTAATAGATTAATAAAGGCAATAAATAGCACCCGTAAGCTTTATATAGAAGTACATTCTAAAGTTCCAGTAGTCTAAGCTCTTTACTGGCTTACTTATATTTTTAGCTATAGACTATCTACGACCCATAATCAGAAAGTTTTTTTATTTCGCACTCACTCGTAAAGAAGAAATACAAGCTAATTAATTAATGAATTCTGAAATATCAATGAAAGGACTCTATTATTAAAATATAAAACATGTCGATATTTTGTATTGAATTCTCAAAATGTTACGTGACGGCTCTGAAGTAAAATAACAATGAATACATGATGTTTTAATGGAACACGGTATTCGAGAGAATTATTGTGAAATATATATTTTAATAACCGGATAAACTGCGTCGAACTCTGATAGCGAATATGATATTGTATGGTTTTTTTATTTCCATTTCTAGATGAATTTTGTACAGTGGTTCATTTTATTTTATTGCTTGTTTTGTGTAATGCTCTTACCAATATTTAGTGTATGATTTGATTCAAAGCAATATGATTTATATTATTAATATATCTATTACATTTTAATATATTTATAGCAAAGACAATAGTAATGAGTAATACTTATTTTAATAAATAGTATTAAATATATAATGCACAATTTATCGAAGTGGGTAGCCATTCAATGTCTCAATTGTCAACAATAGGACGGTTTCCCAGAGGCTGTGAGTTCAAATACTGCTCGTATCGATAAAATTTTTTCTTAAAATATATAATAACAAATAAATACTGGCATTAACCTAAAGTGGAAAAGTTTTAAGTGTAGATAGATAGAGCTAATAATTAAATTCTAATGTAGAGTCGGCCATCACATAATAGCACAGTGTACGGGGACCGCGAGAGAGACGCTCTAGTACTAACTTGAGCAAATGTTTGGTTTAGCGTACTGTGTCTATGTTAACGGACGGATTAAAATAGTTATATAAATTTGTTTGGTATGCTTACCTACTTTTATTTATTAGTGCAGTCTGTTAGGTATTGAGTGTCTCACGGTGTGTGCTAACGCGATCCCGTGACGTCCCATTACGGCAAAGAGGGCAACCGTTGGTTTTTTAGTGGGTAGCCTTAAAAATGGCAGCATCCTCTATGCTGTCGGGTAGTCCCACATAACTCCCCGGCCGTCACCCCCCTGGGCCGACGGGGTACCCGTAACGGGTTTTTCCAACGGGAAAAAAAAAAAAAAAAAAGGTATTGAGTGTCTACTGAACTTGACCAATATATTTATTTTGTCGGATGAAGTTTTAAATCATTATCTAATGGGCGATCAAACAAATATAATAAAAAAATTAATAATATAATTGTGAAAAGAAGAACCTTATGATAAACTACAATATGTTGTACATTTAATTTTTTACTAAATAATGTATGATATTAGGAAGGATCACGTAATATCAGTCAAAATGGCCAAGAATTAGAGATAGTAATTTCTAATTGCAGGAAATATCTCAATTAACTAGAATCATGGTGTTCACATAGCATCAAATGCTTAGAAAGTTCAACGGAGCGAGCCGTGGTCTTACGGTAATCAAACTGAGAGACCGGTGCCTGTATGGCGCTCTACCGGGAGATATAACTTTGACCAACACTATTTACATACTGCGTTTAATGTTTCGATTAAAAAGCCTTTCCTGAATTTATGAAGCACTACTACAGTACTACTACACTATAAAACTGTAGGTTCTGTCTGTCATTGTTTACATCAAAGTACGATTGAAATAAATTTGATACTTTTTAATTATTATCAATGTGTATTTCCTCCGTTAAAAACGGATTAATCTGGTTATAAGTTTGTATTTTAACATGTTAAGAATTTAATCAACAAGTTAACATGAATAGAGCTAGTGGTGTTATTATTTCTAGACATCTACAATATTTAGGATTCTCGACATCTCAATCTTGAGGAATAGGAAACGAACGAATGAAGGATACAACGATATACAGAGAGAAAGGGGGGGAATCTGTTATCTGGTTTTGAAAGTGACCATATCAAGTGTACCTATAAAAGCTACTGTACTTTGATCCTCTGTAAAAAGGTGAAGCTACCCTGATCGAGTTCAACGTATACTAGGTGTTATCAAGTATATATATATATATTCTTACTCCCTTTTACTTAGAAAGATAACAAAAGGCAGTATTTCGTATTGTATATATAGGTTTCTTAAAATATTTTAATAGAGTTTGTATAATTCGATTAAAAAAAGCGTTATTTAAAAGTTGGTTATGTTATTTAATTCGTTATACTTCAAAAAGTAATTTATGATCTCAATTCACGTAATACAATGATTCATATTCAAATAATCTTTTTATTAAATTCACGCGTCTTTAATTTAATCTTCCAAGTTCCATGGGCGATGATGAAAGCCTCATTTGCAATGACAGAATTAAGCCGAATCACTCATTTCAATGTAATTACTTAAATTACTACAGCGCTCATGATAATTTCGTTTTTCATTAAATTCACTTTTTTTGTGAAATGAGATATGATTTGCATAATCACTTCTTCGTTTAATTAAATCGTTGCCAGATTTTTTTAAGGAAGTAAGCTGAAATTACCTTATAATCACTTTGTAATGACGATTCAGTTTAATCGTTAACGTGTTTCTTTATGAAGCACTTTTATAATATAAATTTATATTACATGTATTAGTGATATATACGTGGTAATCTTTATTAGGCTTTTGGATTTTTTATTTAATTTATATAAATTAGTTTTTAAAATATTTTTTTTAATACAAGCTTGTTTCAAAGAAAATTATATGTAAATTTAGTTATTCATTAAAATGTAGGCATAGTTATTGTTTTTTTAAAAATAAAAAATAATAAAAATCCTAAAAAAACTTTTCCGCCAATCTAAAGTAATTATTTTACCGTAACTGGAAGGGGTATTTATTTTTCAATCGCCAACTAGATTCTGTTTTGCATACAGAGAATATCGTAAATCACCAGGTTTATTGGACGTCCGATGAATCGGGAGTAAATTAATAATCGTATTACTTTTTCAGTGGAATGCAAATATTTGATGATTGGGCGGCGACTGCTGCGCTCCGATACGATGTGCCCTTTGTTCACGTTTTTATGAATGGGACTTGTTGTTCAATACATTTGGTTTGATATATCAATTTAATAATCTATAACCATAATTATATTTTTAGTTTTAAAACAGGTATATATTGACGTTTTAAACTAATATTTAATTACGAATATTTTAAAATATTTTAAGTATAACTACGAGTAAATAAAAATATATATTTATTATTAGGAATTCCTCCATTTAAATAAAAAATGTATTAAATTAGATGTAATTATAAAAAAAATAAAAATATTATTTCTAATTTATTAAATTTCTAGTTCTTTAGAACCTATGGTATTAAAATATTAATATCGTGTACTTAAATATTCTTGTATAAAAGGGTGTTGAGGTGTTTGTGTGTGAATGGCACTTAATTATTCCCGTGGGCCGGCGGGCGGTTAAATGAATTTTTAATCAAATTACAAGGCGAGAAAATTTACAAATAAATCTTAATATTGTTAGCGTGATGTAGTGGTCGAAGCATTGTGTCTGACAACGTCAGCTTCTAATACAGTTAGAAAATCAATCCAAATGAAAAATCCCCCATTGGTTATGATGACTTTGAGCAAAGCAAAACGGAATTATCCTATTTTTGAGTTTATTTATATTTTATTATAGAAAGATTTGCTAATTATTTTTTATTATTAATTTTAATTAATTTATAAATTTATTTTCTGTATTTACTTACTAAATATAATTTAAAGTTTTCACTGACTTATTGGATTTAGATTTCTTTTAAAAGCTGTGTGTTAAATACCAAACTTATCCTACTAAGAGATATCTAAAAAATTTAAAGCAAATATTTTATCTAAAGAGTCTAAGGACCCTTTATATTTTTCAAATATAATTTATCTTTGACAGTCTTTATAAGAATTTACAAAAGATGCAGCTAAATTTGAAACCCAGAGATTTCAATTTTGTAGGTTCGTATGGATCATAAAAACACAGAACACTTCTTTAACCTCATACCGATGTTTGATGCACTTATGAGTAAACAATAAACATCAAACAAAGATAACAGAAAAGTAAAAAGTAGCTTCAACTCCTGCAAGTACTGGGGTACTGTTTATGAGATCAAATCTTTTGACAAAAAGTGGTATTGGATGAAAAAAATATTATTTAATGTCTATCTTAGACTGGCAAGCGGAGAAGCATGTTCCTTAAAAATAAGAATAAATTATATAAAGCCTACATAAGTTCGATCATATTCTATGTCTGTATCGTGCATTCTTTATTAAATATGAAAGAATCAAAATTATCGTCATTCGAAGCCTCTTTTACATAAAATTACACACAATTACAAAATACCAATACAATGCAGGCAACTTCTTTGCCCATGAAGACAAGCTATCCGAATGACACGTTTTGTCGTAGAAAGACCGAAGCCGTGATTCTAACTGCATAGGAGATGTCTCTATAATGTACGTTTTCTATAAGATTTTCACCTTTTTCCCCTTTACCACTAAATCTGGGAAAACCAGTAAAAAAACTTAAAATAATAAAAATAATTTTGACCCAAGTTGTAGTAAGAACCGTGAATTAAATTTTAATTAATAAATTAACTAATGTCAACATCACTATAATGAGATAACCCGTTCTTTTAATGAAACACTCATTACATGTCTTGTTTGTCAAAACATTTCAATCTCAACGTTTGTTTAACCGTCTCGTGTGTTTAGGGCCTTTCAAATGGCGGATGGGGTATTAATTAATATTTCTTATACAAATGTACAATATACATATAATATATATGGTTACATATGTCTTATCTAAAAGCTGTCACAAGAATGTCCTGTAATTAGATATAATAAAATTTAGTTTCTTTTAATAATTGCTTAAAAAAATTATACAATTTTAACATAGTTTTTCTTAATATCAACTATCGCTGTGATTTGTAGATACATTACACATCCTTAATATCTCACGTATAGACATAGACACAGAAATAATAAAATAAACAGATCATAAATATATGATTTAAAGAACACATATTATAAGACTTTAGCTTATATACTTTATTGTCAAAATTAAAATTCAATAGAAAAACAAATTTCATGTCAATTTAAACATGGGTTTTAATTTTTATATAATTTTTAGAAAGTTTAATTAAAAACTATCCGCTAGAGCAGGGGCCACGCTCCACGCTTCAGTCGGTAGCCTTTACTTGCTTAATATTGTCGTAAAAGGGCACAACCAGTGGCTCTCATGCATATTAGATTGTGAATAATGTGCGCGTGTCCTTATATGTCATGGCCACTTTTAGTATTTTATGGGCATCATTTATTGCACTTAAAGTTGTTTTATCTTGCAACGTACTATATCATAAATGTCACTGAAGAATTACTTATTATTATTATTTCTTTCACATTAACATTATATATTTCATTTTTATACTTTTCGACACTTAAAATATATATTAGTTCGTAATAAATAAAAATCTACAGACAAGTTTGGTCTAGTGGTTAATGGTTTGGTCTGGATGGGTTCGTGGGTTCGTTTCTCATGATCTATAGATTACTGTTTCAAGTTAGGGTGTTATTTTTGTCCGTTATTTTTGTTGTGAAACCCCCTGCAATAAAGAGATTATTTTTCTAGTGCGGGAGTAGTATTTACGAAAAAAAAAAATTAATCTGATAGATAAAAAAATAATTTCAAAACAATATTATATATTTACATCAGTATATTAGCATGGTAAATATGCTAATACTTCAAGTTACTTTTGTGTACAAACCAGACGAGAAACTTATAAGTCCCTGACACCTTTTCATTTTTATATAAATGTATTATCAAAGCCATTCAAAAGGATCCAAAGGCGAGGACTATAATAAGCTACAAGGTATTTTACTTTGAAAGTTATAAAACAAACGGGATCCACCCCAAGAGGGGTTAGCCTGACCTCACTAAACTCAGTGCATTACTTAGGAAAGTCGAAAAAGAATTTCAATTTAATAATTAATTGTCTCAAACTTTACTGGCAGCGTTTTTAGAAATGGGTCTCTGATCGCTATTAAACTGCTACTGTTTTATTGATAAAAAGTTTAGTACAACTTTTTTAATAGGTCGTTAGAAGAAAATTGGATAATAAAAAAATAATAATTTATCATTATGATATATCAGTTTATAAAAATATAAATGCTTAAATATATTTTGTATTATGTTACTCTTAAAGCAGTTTTTAGCAGCAAAATGAGTGAACCCTCTGCTTTTGTTGATTCTTTGCTAATTAATAGATGGGACTGTGGTCATCCATCACCTATGTTGGGACAGCGTCATGAGCTTCGAATATTCACACCCATTTGCAAGCTTCTAGTTATCAGAAGCAATTGATAACGAAATGGTACTGAGAGGAAAAGTTAAGATCTATGTGCAATTTTATTAATGTTTTATCTTTAGGTACATGGTTTTACTTTTAAAGATAAGTCAATGTCAACATTTTAAATAATATTAATATCATGCAATAACAAAAGAAAGATGATCAAGAAAACGTTAATAGTATACAAAAATTATTTTAAATACATTACTTATATAAAGAAAACAGAAAAAAAACCGCTTTGTTAAAAAAAAGTTGTAGAAAAACGAATTATTCAGTAATTTAAGGAGAGTGCCATAACATACAAAAGCATGAAAAATATTTTTAAAAAAGCCATAAAATACAAAAGACTGATGATATTTATAAACAATACAAACAACTGCCAAGACATAATTACTGAAATGATAAGCCCTTGAAAGATAGATATAGATATTCAGTTTTACACATTCATAATATTAAAAGAGATTTTTGAATATTTCGTTTACATTATTCATTAATAATAATAAAGAAAAAAATGCAGTGCCTTTTTGTATCTTGATAATCTTACACTTATAAGAAAACTTAGTTCAAGAAGTTGTCTATAATTTAATGTGCATATACATCAAAAATACCAAAGCATCCCAAAACAAGGCAAACACCTTAAAAAAATTGCGACTACACCAAACAAACCCTATAAAACATCGTTCCGTAACCACTTAAGTGATATGCGTAGAGCGTGCCTCGGCATGAGGTGGGTGGATTTATACCGTCTGAACCGAGCAAACGTTTGAACTTCAAAAGAATACGCGATATTATTGATATTTGAACGCTCCACGCCTGCTAGACGACTGGGTTACTAATGAATTTTTATTGAGATTTTTTTATTAATATTCTTTTTGGAAAGGCCTACGGAATTTCTTTTTTATTTTCTAAACTAGGTCAGTTGATAAATAACCTGATTAAAGATGACAGGAACTGGGTTGAAAAGTATTTCTTATAAGGTATTTTAAACTACTTATTGATAGATTAAATCTAGATTTTTACTAATGGCAAAAAAATGTAACATAAACAATAATTCGTTTAATATAAATTATTCGAATAAATAATTTGTATTAATTTAATATTTAAAAAAAAACGATTCTTCGAAAATTTTTCGATAGCATTTTTTATATATCAGATATATATGAAAAGTGCTATCGAAGAATTTTAGTTTTTTAAAAATGCTTAAAAACTCGGAAAAATACAATGTTTAAGAAATATCATATCAGAAATATTTACAGCAAAATCTTGCATCGTGCACTCAGAATAACTTCGAAAGAAAATCTCAAAATCCCACCGCGATCGTATAGGATAGGATCAAAAGAATAAACCTTATTGGAATTATATCCGGCTAAAGTATCGGCTAGCGATATGGAAGCTAGGCTAAGTCTCTCATATCACAATCCAGTAGTTTATTCAAGCTCGTACAATTTACGAATTGTTGTATTTCTGCAACTACTAATAGTTGTGACAATTTATATATTTATTTATTTACTATATATATGACACACTTAACAGTTTCCGACGATTTTTGTTAGCAATTTAATAGAAATAACGTAGTTCTGGTGGCTCACCATAAAAACTAGTGTGTACTTTAAAAGAATGTGTTGTGAATAATTAACAAAAAAAAAAAACATTATAAAAACAATAGTGACAGAGGTATTACATTTTTTTTATAACTAATGCGAAAATAAAAACTGTTTTGTTAACTGTATCTCATACTTTGTTATCAAGAATGAATCATAATATAAAAAAGATGTTTGTGCAATTCCTACACGCCCGAAATGAAACTTCAAAAAAAAAACTATGCAGCCTGTTAGAGAAAGAGATGATATTTTGACCAAGCTCACAATACATTTCATATTCTTAAAATAATTGTACTCGTATTACATAAAATGAATATTATATTGCACATTTTTCGGCTTTTTATTTTTAACAAATATATATTATTATAGATAAGAGTTTAAATTACGATAATACTTTTAGATGTTAAGTGACGGCAAAAATAATCCTTTACATTTGTGTGTATAAAGTTAAAACTACTAAACCTTAATCTGATTTGTCAAAAATTAAGCTTGCTTATATTTAGAACACGGTGTAAAGACTTTACTGAAATTTTACATGTACTTTATATATTTTTAATATAACTCCACGTTTAAAACATTAACCTTTTTTTTTCAACTAGCAATAATCGCACCTCGGATTAACCTCATTGGTTACGATATTGCCTCTGCCCAAAGTTAACCATGGGTTACAACAATGGTACTCTAGATATTAGTTGTTTTTGAACGTTTAAAATTTTATTATCATTGAGTTTCATATCACAAGAATTTTAAAGCAGTTTCATTTTTATACACAGACGAAATTTAAATCTGTATTACATGTGGTATATAATTTTTTTTTGTGTTTAAAAATATCCTGTATTCCAGAAATAATATCTGTATGTGTGAAGGGTGGGGGAGGGGGGGGGGAAGGTTTACAAACATACACTTATAAATATACAAAATAAATCCCCGTTTGATTTCATTAGTTTCATTTTCAAATACAGGGGAATTTAAAAATCTGTAATATACGGCATATAATTTTAAAACAAAATATTTACGGGATTTATTAAATAAAATGTATCGCGTGTTTTATAAACAGAAATAAAGAAAACAAAAAAAAAACAATACTCGAAACAGCAGTGTGTATTTCACACAAATAATTTTCAAATGGGGAATCGAAAAAACGTTCTTTAGTTTATCAGGCAGGGCCATCAACCATTTTAAATAAAAACTAAAAATATTTTTCTTTTACATTTTCAATATAACCGATCATGGATCGCGGACACACATACACAAACATCCAGTTCCTCTCGCCTGCAGCCGATATTAAATGTTTGCGTTCGAACGTTTCGTAGGTAAACGTAAACATTCTGTATACTCGCCCCAATAACATACGCTACATTCAATTAGAGGCCCTAATTCATGATATATAAAGGTCATATTTCGTTCCGAATATGCTATTGGGTTTTCTGTAGTAGGCATGGATTTGTGTCCAATATCTCCTAATCCCTACGCTATATATCTGTTTGCATCATATAATGTTACCAATACGTCACATACTTTCAGTATGTACAATATATCTGATATTGAAAAATAAATTTTTTGTTTATCATCTATTAGAGTTGTTATTTTTTGTTAAATTTAAAAACTTTTGTTAGTAAGGTTTACCTCTATGAAATTATTTTAGAGACATTATAAGCCTCCCGATTTTTGTCCTCTTATATAAAATAAGATATTTTCTCTAGAAAATACTGTTAAAAAGAATTTCGGCAAAATGTATCCAAGTTCAGGACTGATCACCCGCTTGGGATCACAGCGCATCTCATAAATATTTACTAAATAAATATATTACCAACATAACGTACAAGTTTTGCAAAAACCAATGAAATAATTACGCAAAAAAAAACATATATTTTTTATTAGTAATTTATTATATAGAAGGAATATTACTAACTTCGACTTAACAAACACTAAATATATCTATATATTTTACATCTCAAGTGAGACGCATCACTAACCATCGATAATTGACGGGTCCTTTCTAAATATTGACTGTTACTGAGTACAAAACGTCCGAAAGTTCATCTGAGTACAAATTACTGTGGGCGTTAAAGTTTGTATTTTCCTTTATAACCCGAGGCAAAGCATAAGCTGTACTTTATATGTGTAAAGTAACTTGTGGTTTAAATTGTGTGTGATTCATACCACCGGCTTACATAGGACCTCGGTTACCTCATCTAAACACTAAGTGTTTATAATTTAATTTTTAAACTAATAAAAATTCCATGTGAGTAATAAGAATAAATAAAAATAGTCTGTAAATCTTTACTTGCAATTTAAAGCATCTGATTTATATATATTTATTATGATATTATAGTAAATTCTATGCACACTATTTGGAAATTTGGTTTAAAGAAAACACTATATCTTATAGTTAAGCTGTGAATACATTTAATAAGTAGGCTGTCCTTTTTTTCTAATATAGTCAGTTTATTCAACACAAACAATTCAGTTGCGCCGAGACACAAATGAAGATTAACTGCTAATCGAGATTGAGCCTCGATAAATATATATATAACATAAATTTCCTTCTAAAAGTTATTTTCATTTACTTTGTAATTAACTAAAACTGAGTTTAGAAAATATACAAATACTTTTATTTGGAAGATTAATCAAAAATTCAAAAACATTTAATACTTCTTCAATTTTTTAAATAATTATACATATTTTTATATACAATTTTGTTTTGAAATTTTTACGTTAAAGTGAAATCTATTTATACAAACTAATTACTTGAAAATGCACAAACAACTATCAAAGAACCGTATATGTTCGTGTATCTGCAACCATCGCACTAGAGTCAACGAACTCATTGCTCTCATGCAACGCTAAGAACAAAGTGCTTTGAAGGTACAATTGACTGAAGAAAGCGGTTTGCTTTAACCGTAATAAGAAAGCGGTAAAATTAATTTGTTTCACATAAGTATGCACACTAACATTCGTGTTTATCTATATTTATTTATCTTAATAGATAATACTTCTATTCTATTATAATTAAAAATATTTGAGTATTTAAAAACATTAGTGCATTTAATGAAACAAAAAGGTCATTAACAAAATTATTGTTGACAAAAGAGTTGAATAGAAACACAAAATTGACAGTGTTGACTAGAAACACAAAAACAGTTGACAAGGCACACAAAATTGGAGTGACATTTTATTGAAAAAATTTAATTCCAATAGAAAATCGGTTTTAAATATTATTAAAGTTTGAAGCGACAAAAGCGCTATGTTACGTTGTTTATTACGTATAAGGGTCAAGAAATTTACTCTTCAAGCTAATATGCTTGCGAGTAATTGGATTGCCATGAGACGGGATAGCTGCTAAATTTGCTAAATGGTTTTAGAGCTCCACTCGAATAAAGAGCTTAGAATTTATATACATTAAGAGTTTGTTGATTATATGAAAATCTAGTCTTAATTCTAGTGAGATTTAGTTTGGTTCTGTATTCTTTTCATGGTAGTGCTTTATTATTTATTAGTTTTATAAATTTTGCTTTAATTAATATTTGCTAAAATATATTTTAAATTTTCTAATTTGATTATCTATTATCATTGTATCTTTGTTAAAAAAGTCCAAGTGATAGTTCTTTTATTGTGGGAAAACATTTAGAAACTAAATTTGAAAACTCGTCTACTAAACGCAATAAAACATGCTTTTAATTTTAACATTGCTCTTAGGTATAATTTAGAATCTAGAATTGGGTAAAGAAAACATTGTATTTGACTTCTATGCTCACGAATAACTATTACTAAAACAGAGAGACTTATTTGACTCTTACAAACTGAACTCATAATTATTTTTATTATTGTATTTTTAATTCACTAAAAAAATAAATAAATTCAGTACTAATATTAAATTTATTTCTTATAGGTACATTGAGTCAGTTAGTCTACGTGTCATTATTCAAATCATTTATATGCTATTATGTTACAATGTCAAAAGTTTTAAAATTACCGCGGAAAGGTTGAAAATATCTAAATAGATTTAAGACCGTCATACACCGTCCAGTTTAGCGCCCGCGGCCTGGAATGCGTAGCCTATTTCCAATTTGCGTCTATCAATCAAGTGCAATCTCACTGAGTGGATTACGCGTAAATGAAATTTGCATAGGCTGTCGCGCTCCGACGCGACATTTGTAGCGAATATTTACGCTTCTCTTGTTGGTGGACGAAATAACACCTAGAGGCTAGTTTAGTTTTTTGTTGTATATTTTTTTCTTATTGATTTCTTGAAATAATCAGCTTAGAACAATTTATGTCATACTGGCTGTTACTCGCGGTTCCATCCGCAGACGAACTATATTTCTATTAAGATACACAAAGTGTTATCGAAATTCTAGATAGTCTTCATGATAAACTTGCCTATAATCAGAATAAATTATTCATATTCATTTGCTTGTTTTGAAGATTAGAGCGTTTAAATCAACAAACTTATCACCTTTATTACTAATGTTACTAATGTATAAATAAGTATCAAAGGTTGTGTATTCATTTTTACGGTAGTCGGAAGTTATAACTAGTTTTTACTAAACATTTGGTATTTTAAATTGAAAAAAAAAAAAAAATACTTAAATTTCGGAGGAGTTATATTAGTACTTAATTGCGTTTCATTTGTCTGTAGAATGAAACCAGAACTATATTAAAATTTAGATCTACGTACTATTAAAATTTTTGATATACAAACACTAACGCTTAATTGTGTATATTGGAGTAGAGTTATAATTTACTTCAGAAAAGCAATGTTAACATATAACTAGAGGAATTAAACTGCAAACCAAGCGAAAACAGATAGCAAGGTTTATTTAAACAGGTTATATTACGCATTTACGCAACTAAGCCAACTAATGCAAAGTTATAAACTAAACCAATAAAGGCGTAGGTAGCGAAAATTTATATCTTAAAGTATTTAGACCATGATTGAGCGAGTTATATGTATTTATTTATATTTTTTTACTTTATATCAATATCGGTGATTCTTTTTGTACGTCAAGTGGAGTAAATAACAAATCCTAATGAAGTACATTTGAATTCAGTAGGATCTATTTTGATACCATATTTATTGAATAAACTCGCTTTAAAGACACTTTCCAAATTACGGATACAGCTACGAGGTATCTAAACGGGCCCTGATACGAGAACCATACAAGAAAATTAGTAAACTATTTTTTTATTGTGTGAATATTAAGGAAACAATTTGCAAACAACCATTAAAATACGGACTAGAGAAGAAATATATAAGATATCCTCATTGTTCGTGGAGTTAAGATACTACCTATATCCTAAAAATAACATTTGGTTTCATGAATACTTAAATTTTGAATAACTTAGTTTTAACTAGAAACAAGTGATGAAGATTACCTTATAAAAAATCAGTTACAAATACTACTATTAATACATGTTAAATTACAGAAATCAATATTTTTTTTAATATCAGAACAATTAGAAACCTAGAACTGTTAGTTTCGATTATAAGAACCATTTTATCAGAGCTTCTGGCGAACTCCCGAATACCCAATTATGATTTTAATTGACCCGCGCCGTGGATTTGACACGATATCCAATAAGGACGTTTCACTCGATAATCGCCTTTGCAAACGCGCAAAAAGCAGACCGATTCACTGGATCTAATTTAACTAATTTTGAAAGTTACAATCGATGGCAAAATTGAGATACTAAATTCAAATTTGGATTTGAAGTATTGATCTGTTTTTGCAAATTAATGCAATTAATTAGTCATTTAAATATATAATATCAGGCTATACTACTTTACTTAATTATCCGATAAATATTTATTTATTGAATCAATCCAAAACCTACAGATATTTGATCTCAATTCCCAAATAAAATAAAATTTCATTTCTACTAAGCAAGTGTAATACAATCAGCCTGTCGATACATATTCACACCGATTTCGATAGGACACCTGTCCAGTGACCCCGTTCCGAATAAAACGGAACGGAACAGGGCGAAAGGAACAATATAAACTAGCTTTATTTTTATTGCTTCGACCTTTTTTTAGGCGATTGGTCTGGAGATAAGTTCAGGCATTAGTTTTTAAGATCGTCGTATTTATTTGATTGTTTTAGGCTTGTTTCTTTAAAGGATTCTGTTGATTGGTTCCGTTTATGGTAACTATTGGTTTTGATATACGATACCCTGTTTTCATGTTTAAAGAATCAAATTGATTTTTTCTCATTAAATTTTCACTAACTTCAACTTATTGACCATTCTTCAAAATCAAATACTTAAAAGTAAAAATAAAAAAAAAAACATTTCTTATATTGAAATATAAAATCTAATTATGTTTTGAACATTTTAATTTAAATTGCCATCGAATTTATTTCGTTTGATTCCAACACGTTTGATGAAACAAACGAAACGAATTTCAGGTAACTTTATTGAGCGTCATTCCTCCCCTGTGGTTCATAAACACCCAAAGCAATTTCCTACAGAATTATAGATCTTCATTTAATACCTCAGTAGACAGCAGAACTTATAATTAGCAAGTAATCAGATAAATACGAGTTGTATTATGGTTTGAAAAGATATAATAAAATAGACTTGTTCCAGCTTTTTGGTTAGGGCCGAAAATTTTATTGAATCTACTCTACTACTGTTTTGAATTGCTATAACATGTCTATGTGGTGATTCTTATTTTTAACTATAATAAATTTAAAAGACATTTTACTCCTTTCTGTAAACTTGAGGCCAAATATAAGTATCAGCTAACAATATACATACTTACCGAGTGGGTAATGATTATTCATATCTATAATACATTTGTCGACAACAATATTAAACTTACCTGAAATAGAAAAATATAAGCATTAGTAACTAATTAATAAGAAATAGAAAAATGTGAGCATTAAAAGCTAATTAATAATTATATTATCGGTCACAAGTACATATATAATTCTATATAACATGGTTATTACTAGATTACTTAATACACTATAAGGAGATTACTGATGGGTTAAATATTTATCTGGAATGTCTGAACCTAGGTCTTAATAGTATTATTTAATTCAAGTGAAAAGATTTAATATGAATGATTATTGAAGTATAGATGTAAAGCAAAATGCGCATAAAATGTATGGGTCAGTATACTTAGGCTCCAAGCTCACGGACGATTTCGTTCAGCATCTTAAAAGGAATTTATCCAGGAACGTAAGCTCGTAGAAAATTCAAATATTCGAACGATAAAAGCATTTTTCATCTGGATATCTGTTCATATCAATGAAATTCTATATTTTTGAAATATTGTAAAATATCAATAATCATATATTTTTTGTTAATCTCAATAAAAAAATATGGTATACTAAATGATATACATGATAAAATTCAAAACTTATTTGAAGTCTTGACCAATACAAAGTGTATCTTTAATAGGAACTCCCTTATCGTCCAACTTAAAATAAAACGGAGTTGCATGCAGCGTTCCATTATTTCCGTCACAAACATTTAACACTGACTCGGACGGTAATATCCTTGCGATAACACGGACTTACAAAAGTTTCTTTATTTTGAGAAAGAACAGTACTCAGATTGCACATAATATTTTTGTAAACTTTTTGAACTGATTATTTATAAAAATCAACTTTTTTATTAAGACTTTCGTGATTACTATTGAATATAAAAATCCGGCTGCACTTACGTTAAATTTCCCAGAGTAGTTCCTAACCCGTTCTGGACACTTATTCTTCAGCTCGGAGCATAGCAAAATCGTGGTGTGAACAGATAACACCGTGATTCTTACATGCCAGTATGAGTACAGTTGGCTAATTATATGTAATAGTGACTATGGACCACAAGTCTTAATAAAAATTGTTAATTTATATATTTTATAAAAATGTATTTTTTGTACTATAATTTTTTTTTTAATGTTCACGAGATAAAAATAATGTTATCAAATAAAACATAGTTAAAAACCTTTAAAACAGATAAGCAGCACATGATCTTGATAATGGGGTAAGAGAAGATAAAACAGAAAATATAAAAGATATTACAGTGAAGCGTAAAACCAAATCTAATAAAGATTGAATCTACACATGTGCCTGAAGGCAGAGACAGACGATGTGGCATTACGGATAATTTGGTTTAAATGTGGACCACACGAGTGGGATTCGTAACTCATTTAACACTATTTAAAAGCATAAATACGTAGCAAGCATCTAAAACGACTGCAGGACTTTAATTTTGGAATTCTGCATTTTACAACGATATATAACATGGTTGTTGTTTTGTTTTATAATCCTTATTTCATATAAATTATAAGAGATAACCGAAAACGTATATTCCTAATATGAAAATATATATAAGAAAGTGAAAGTGTCATACACAATACACATGTTTCACATAAAATACAAAGAAAACGTATTAAAAGGCGTCTGGAACCAAGGAATTCTGTTTATGCCGTCTAAGAAGGTTGTAAAGTCGACGCTCCACAAAAGAATTGCTTCATTCTTTCTAAATTTCAGGTTCAGCCCGTCGCGAGCGTCTAGGAGTTATTTATCTTTACCGGGGCATAACAGAAATTAATTAAGTAACCTGTGACATGGTTTACGCTCCTGGAATTTTACTCTCACCAATTTGATACTATGCGGTGTTGATGTGGTGCGGCCATTATTTCTATTTACTCCGTGACATTTTGAAATTGGATAAACCTGCTTAAGGTGATTTTATAGTTTTTTTTTTTGTATGAAATAGCTTGATAGCAATAGTTAAACTATTGTTCATTTTGTGAGTAAGGGAAACTAATTGATGAAGGTTTTCTTCATTCTCAACTTGGTATTTCAGTTACCGAAAAACCTCACTTATTCCTCCACTATACAACTAATATGAAACGCACTTAACTAAAATTTATATTCATATTATATAGTTATTTGGTAATCATATAAATGTGATTTCAAAATCTGTTTCCTAACGGCTACAAGTTTCAATGTAATAATGTTAGTAAGGTGTGCTTGTCAGTGACATTTGCACTGGCTCCATAATGATTTCAGACACACTAGAAAATATTACGGTAGTTCTGGATATAAGCATACCAAGAAAGAATATGATCTGACATATAAATAAGCATTTTATATTTTGATGTTATATTAAATTCTATTAAATATTTTTATTTACTTATATTTAGTAATAATAAAACACGCATGTCATTAATAGAAGTTTCCCCGAAATCAAATTATCTTGAGGTTGGCTAGAAATGTTTTTAACTGAATATCCTGTACTTTGATCATACCCTGATCGAATTTCCTCTCAAACTTTGAACTGGACGGTGAAGTTTCCACCCTGTTTACATTATGTGAGACCGACAAAAAATAGGAACTGCAGACCGACGGAATACATCGTTAGTATTTGAATAGTATAAGTCACATCTGTTGGTTTGAGAGTTAGTGTCTGTGAAGATTACAATTTCATTGAAAAAACTATATAAATAATTTTGATAATTATTGACTAAGTTCATTGACTTCTATTATAAAATAATGTGGTAGGTATAATGTGCAATAGAATAATAATATATACATATATATTTTTGTATATAATTGATTATATTATTATAACATATACATTTTTATATTATATAATATCTTTGATTTTGTGTCTTTTCTTTCATTAAAACGTCATTTTCTCTAAATAACAATTACAATGGAAACCAGCTGATCTTTTGCAGTCTCTGCGCATGCGCTTCATAATATAATTACAGAGAGTGTTTAAACTCATTCCACAAACTTGTATAGCATGGATGAGAGATGAAATAATTAGGCGTCATAATATATAGAAAGATAGAGACAATCAAATACTTGGCACCTTTTATTATTAACCAAAAATATAATATCAATACTTTTTATATACAGATGTATAGAGCAGAATTTTTTGTTAATATATTAGAAGGCGATTGTTTTCGAAACTACCGTATGGATTTATTTCTGATTAGGCAGGTTCATTAAGAAGTCTATATCTAAATAGCATTACGCTACTATTCTTAGTTATACTAATATGAAATCAAACTTTCGTCCACTGATGGAAATGAGAGCATCAGATTCTCGTAGTTTGATTATAAAATAAAATTGAAACATCAGCAGTAAAGTATTTGATAATAGTATGCTTGTTTAAGAAATGATGTTCCATATTCTAGATAGAATAGATTTCAAAATGAAACTAATCTATTGATATACATATATGTAACTGTCAGAAAGCCCTCTCCAAACATATTATGTTTCATCATATCACTTTGTATCGTGTTTGTCACCCGTATGCATATAGCAAATACACGTATCAATACATACGCCAATAGTATAGGAAATTACGATTGGTGAGTTCGTTATTAGCTTGGTTTCATGGTTGGGAAGAGTGGGGGGAAGGGGGGGAGGATAATCGTGTTACTGCTCCGTGTGTTTACGTCGACGCGTTTGACGGTTGACTTACGTTTGTAAAATGAGGTATTTGTTGACGTATGTATTTGGTTGTTTGAATTTGGAATTGCCTATTTGTAATTTGGTTAAACTCTTATGATTATTTGTAATGATTACAATTTTACCTATGACTCTGTTTATTCGTTTATATTTTATTAATTTTAAATTCCTTCTCTATCATGAAATAAAAAAATAATATTAAAATAACAGTATTAGTACTTAGATTTATATAGAAATATGTATTTAAATTTTAGTAACAATATTTATATAAACATCAAGAAAGCACAACAGTTTTTCAGGAATAATAGAAGAATACGCGACAAAGTTTCTTTAAGAATTTCACAGAAATTCTCTCTTATTGAAAAGAGGCCATAGCAGTAAAGCGAAAAATATTATAATATCTTCTTGAACTTCTTTAGAAATAAAAGTGAAAATGGTATATTACAAGCTAGAGAATTAAGTAATTGTTATAATTTCTTGTGATTTATCAGTTTTGTTGTGTCATTTTAATATTCTGAATTATCTTTTGAATTTTTTTCGAATTTTCATCAAGTTAAAGAAAGTGCGAAAGTTTTCTCAAAAATCGAAGGCAATAATAAACCACATCACGTACATCTGTAATGTGGGCGTATAAATGATTATTGCCATGAAAATGGTCCACTTGAAAATGAATGCACGTGAAAATCCCCCTTTCCCTAACCTTTACTACCTTAAAACTAAATAAATTCATCTTGCTTCAGTAAAAAAGAATGAGAAAAACAAGGAAATCTATTGCATTTTCTTTAAAATATAATCTTAATAATAATTATCTAATTTTGGTTCAAAATATGTAAATGTTAGTAGTAAGTACGGTTATTCAAGATAGTCTTTGAAACTACTAAGATCTAGACTGTAACAGGAATATAATTTCAATTAAATTTAATATCACCTTATGATGTATTACCTGTTAAGCTTCCGAGACAAGTTTAAGGCTTGGTTATCGCTAGACGTAATGAAATTCACTTATGTTAGTATCTAGTTATTTCATTAGAGAGGTTTATTTCTCATTGCTTTGAAAAAACTCTTTTCTTTCTAATATAAAGTAGAAAGATAATAAAATTACAGTATTCTTTATAGTTTTTATAATCAAGGTTGGTATTATTTGTTTAATCATATTTTTTTTGTAAAGTTACTGTTAAGTTTTTTAGTATAGAAAATATAATTAGAAATTGTTTATTACATTAAAAATATATTTTTATATATCTGGCATATCCAGCATTCCTATAATACTATTACTTTTTACTATATCAGTTAAACAATCGTCACGTACCTGAAGATACCTTTATGTAAATATCGCCCATACAATACAGCGGTTTTTATGTTTGATATTGCAAGCCTCTGACACTTATTATATAACTTATGAACTATTACATTAAAACTCGGCTTTTTATGAAGGTGTTTTCCATTTTGTTGATGGTTTTTGTTTAGTTTAACATTTTAATATCGTTTCATGTGAATCTAGTTATTACTCGCGGTTTCGACTGCTTGCGAACGATTTTATTTACTATTCAGATAGCTAAGAGTATAAGTGCTCATAATAATCAGATTTTTTAAAAATCATACAGTAATATCGATTTAGCACGTTTCAAATTTTTTTTTGCTTTATAATATTAGTATACTCTCAACAAAGAATTCTTTATTTGTCAAATTTAAATAAACCCAGTTTTAATGTGTTCAGTATATTAAAATTATTACAACAAATATATATATTTTTAAAAAATAATACACAGAATCTCTCGCTTATTAGATGTCATTTAGGGACGGTCTTGTCTAGTTTTATCAGCTGTAAAATTTCACTCATAAATATTCGATTGAACTCTACGCTCCCGGCGCTTTCAGATTCATAATTTGTCCTCTCAATAACTTAGTTCACTGTTCGAACTAATAGACTGGACTATTAAAAAGCAATAGCCACAAATTACTAAAACGTTCTGCTAAAAGGTATTATAAAGCTCAAAATTTGTACGCCAGATTGAAATTTCATTTTATATTCCGGATTTGAAACTGATGCATATAGGAAAATTGATTTTCATGAAATGGATTACAAAAACTTTCAAGATTTAAATTATATTAGATTTGAAATGTTGTGAATATTAAATATTTTAATATTGAATATTTCATTCAATGTTCTCATATGATATTTACTAATCATATTTTGAGGTCGAGTAGTTTTATTAAAATGATGAACTGAGCTTGAAATTTTTATTAAAATGATCTAAATGAGAATGCTATATATGTTAAATATTAATTTTTTGAAATTTAATATATTTAAAAAAAATGGCACATCTCAATTATTCCTAACGAAAAAACAGAAAACACAAAACGTGTCTAAACAGAATGTCTATATATAAACTTACCACCAATGGTGTTATGAAATAAAATAAAACAGTTTTATTACTACCAATATTCGATATATTGAAATAGATTGATCTTTGCAGCTTTACCGAGAGCTAGATAAAAATAAAAGGGGCAACGTCTATCGCGCGTCATAACTCGAACCATTTCCTTTCGCCTCAATAAAATTTGCAGTCGTGAAATTGTACAGGAATGTCATGCAAGTTTTGCCAGTTTGGAGACGGTTTAGCTGTCGAACTTTATTAGGTTTGGGGCAGGAGCTGGAGCGAATAGAGTTGCGTTATGCTGTTATTCACTGACCCAAAATAATTCGTCAAATTTTAAGCTTCTCAGTAATTTTAATTCATTTTTTTAACAACATTATTCAATTATATACTTTATTATTTTAATATTTATTAATAACATTGCATGTGTGATGAATAAATTTATGTAATATAAGAAAATGGTTAAATAACAATATTCAGTTTCATATATGCTGAAAATTTCAGACTCCTTTAGCACTCTGCGTCAATTTCGAGACAAGCGTTGATGCCATCCCATCCTTGTTCCTTTGACTCGTTCGAGAAACTATTCGCTAAGTACTTTTGGAAAATTGTTCGTCTGTCGCCTATTACTGTTTGAGAGACAATTTTGAGAAGCCACTTATCTCAGTTCATACGAAAAGCAGGTATACCCTTATCCAGCTTTGTTTCATACTTTTAGTTTCTCAAATATTCAATTACAGTTTGCAATTGAAATTTTTTTAAAAGTTATTATATTACGTTAATTTGTTATGTTCTTTCTTTTAAAACTTTTCAATATTTACTATTCCATTGACATTTTTGCAATCAAATTCTTTATTGTACAACCAAAAATGTAATCTTAAATCAAAATTGTAACCCTCACATGTATTATAAAATTGAATCGGTCACAAATTGCAGATGTTTTGGTGCGAGCCTCATGGGCGTGTCCGGCCAATTTCGTTGAGAGCCACTTCAAAGCCGAGGTGGAAATGACGTTCACCAAAGTACCACGAAATTTATCGACCGTACGTGCCTCGTACTTAAATAAAAACAAACCTGAAGTGTCAAACTCCATTCTGTTAAGTGTATTTAGTGAGCTAAAAGGGATTTAAACACTTTCACCAGTCAGAAATTAATGCTTTGTTCAGGTTAACTCATAGCGTAAATAATTTTACTTAAAACATTTTCATTTCGCAATAAATAAAAAAATTAATGGAAACCAATAACATAGTTAAATATTTAAGAATCCTGAAATCTGCAACGGTTATGAAGGCGAAAATCATCTTAAAAAATAGCTGTATAGTTCAATTGGTACAGCGACGGAACCTTTTCCTAAAGGTGAAGAAGATTCGATTCCTGTTAGAATTTATTAATTATATTTATTCTAAAAAAATAAAGTAACGGTTCATTTTTAGTTTAATATTTTTCCAATCATTACTCAACAGTGAAAGAAAGCGTAATGTTTATTGACATATCACCTGAGAAGGATCCGGGGCAATGCCTATGAAATTTCATATCAACTTTTATTATCATCAGCCTATTGGGCATAATATATCAATGTCTTATACCAAGAAATAAAAGGCTATATATAAGTAAATATATTAGTAGCTTCAAGGATGTTTCAATTTTATGAATAAGGCAGCCTATTCAGTACCATTTGCTTATTTTTCTTTGGGGTATATTTTCGTATTATTAGTATTTGTTATTTTTTAATTAGACAGTTCTTAAAATTATCTTCAAGATCTAAATAAAATGCTTAAGCAGAATATAGCGGTTTTAATTAATTATTTTTTAAAAAGGTCTGTATTTAAACAAAAATTATTTTCCTTTTAAATGCGTCTAAAAACCCGTCACTGCTGGTGATAAGCAAACTCAAGTGCTCAACTCTGATCAACAATACCGGGATTCATTTCCGTAATTCACTTTGAGAACTTCAAAACAGCTTTTGAAGTTAATACCTGCTAAATTTCAAGGAGTGTTTAGTAAAAACATGGAAATTCTACACTACAATTTAAATCACATTAGCTGTATTTGTAATAAAATCTTTTAATATAAAAACATTTATATTATAATATTTATTGAAAATTAACCCTTATTAGCTTAAATCATTAGAATCGTTACGTTTTTAGTAAGACTCTAAAATAAATTATTAAGAAAAAAAACAAAACATGTACCATGAAAAAATTATTTAAAATAATTGGTGTAGAGTATAAAGTGAAGAAAGAAGTAAAGAAGAGTGTGAGTAAATATTTTTATATATAATTATCCGGCTATATTTACGTTCATACTATCGGCATTGGCCCAACTACCGACTGAACTGGCAATTCTGCCATGCTCAGACGTCATGAATAAGCAACCCGAATTGGTTAGATACTTCTTTCTTACAATTCATATAGATCTCATACAAAATTTCTAGTGTTTGAATTTCAAAATACTATAAATCTCATACAATTATAAGTAACATTAAAAGTCTTTTCATTAATTATTTAACTAATTCCTTGATTATGATTTGCAATTAAGAAAAGCTTTGATGTAACAATCCACATATTTATTTGCACTTGAACTTGGTGTAATTAATAAGTAAAATAACATGAGTGTAGTCTCCATATTAAACGTACGACAAAGCGCGGAATATCAAAGGGGTCTCTTTGACCAGTCACACGTACTTTGAATGAAAGGCAGAATAATCTGTCTCAGTGCATTTACGGGTTGGCGTATCAAAAAGTTTCCGTATTAGGTCGGTGTCCAATTATAAGAATTTTAAATTTATAACTCAAAATATATCACTAATTTATATATAATTCATTAATCAATTACAGTTGTTTTAAGTTCAGTTGTTGTATATCTGGATAAAATGAAATATCTGGATGAAGAACAAAAACAAAATCATAAAATGTCTATGACATTGTAATTTTTACAACATTATTAATCGGATTGAAATTTGTTGAACTTTATTTTATAGCTAATATCCGGGACTTCGTTGATTATACAAGTTTGTAATATTATTATTATTATTGTAATATTATTGTAGAAGTAATTCGATCTAATAGTTTAATAGATTGTTTTAATATCTACATCAAGATATTGATTTTGAGTGAATTTTAAGATCAATTTACTTTTAACAGATACCTTTAATATCTACCATATTAGACTCATAGGTAGAAACACATGAAGTTATTTGACTGATCTCTATTCCAACGCAATAGTTTTGAATCAAAATTAATAAATGGACATTTGAAATTATTGTTAATTACTTTAATTTTTATAAATTAGAAATATATATCCTAATAAAGATTCTAAAATTAAATACATATATAAAAAAAAAATTACTTTAATACTAATAAAGTAATAAAAAACTCTCAAAAACAACTAAGTGATTAAATTCTAAGCGTCGTGTGGGTAAGGCTTTATTAACTTTGACCGATGTCGCGTGGGTCCGGAAGACCCTACGCCGGAATTAATCAATTTCTCTTATAACCGGTACATACGGACTCTTCCTGGTATCATATTATATTGATATATGGACGAACACAATGTGAACTTTTGGTTTTGTTATTTTTGTATAGAATATAAAGACATGAAAGATTGCGGATTCATGTTTATGTTATATATCCAAAATATTGTATTCAATTTTAATCCAAAACGTGTTTTCATACAAAATAATAGACTTATTATATATAATTTAAATTGAAATATCAAAATTGTAAACATAAGTATAGAACAAAATTGAAATGTAATTCAATAAAGCAAAGCAATATTACCAACCATTCACATAGAGGAATGCTTAGTGACTCAATACGATACATGTACAAATATTTAGCGAGCTTAAATTTGTATTTATGAAAACTCAACCTTGTTGAAATGATGTTATGGTTCAAAATGTAAAAATAATATTAGTTAAAGAGCTCGCTAAGCTAGTAACAACTTAACAGACTATAAAGAGAATTATTAAGTAAAGGCTATAAAAAATCTGATTTAAGTTAGAGTTGGTGTCGAATTATATATTTTACTTCGAGAATATATCTTCCCAGATGAAGCTTCTTAGAATTCTTTGGATACTTATATTATAAAGCACAACAGTTTGTTTGTATATACGTACTAATCTTCGAAACTACGAGACAGTTATCAGAGACAGGTCCATGAGGAAGGCTATAGCCTACCTAGAATTACAAAACTGCTTTTAATTATCCTAATAGAAATTAAATTTTTTCGATTGCGGGTGGAACCACAAGTAACAAATAGTTTAAAAGATAAGTCTATTAATAAATAGTTTTATATAAAAACTATTAAAATATATTTATTTATCATGTTTATTACAATAGAAAACATAAATTTATTAAAAAGCAATTTATCAGTGTATTAAAGTGAAGTTCATTACTTTTATTACATATTTATTGTTCTAAAGTTTCAGTTTCATTTTCAGTAATATGTAAGCTGCATCCGCATTCATGGAAATACCTTGTTTTCGAAACTTTAGGCTTTCAAGTATAATGAATAATAAAAGTAATATTGTTAAAATCACAATAATTAAATGTTCGATTTCATCTACAGTTTTGGAGTTAAATAAGTTTCATGTGAAAGGATGTGAGAGAATGCGAGAATGTAATTATAATAATCTTATGTAGTTTATAATAACTATCAACAACATTGTTTGTAATAGAATTAAATATGTCAATATAACTTAGTTAAAATCAAAAGGTAATAAAAACAAACCCTGAAAACTATATTATTTCTTTCGAATGATTTTATCACATCTGTGACATCTTTAGGCACAATACAAAACTCTAGTTTCGAATACTTGTGGGAATTCTTCCAAGTTACGATTTACTTTCTGTAACTCTGGACCCTTGGTGGTACAAACGTCGAAAAAATCTTGTTAATGTTTATTTTAGAAATATCCTGCTATAAAGAGGATTTTAATTGTTAAAAAATTGCCCTAACTGATAATAAAATAAAGCAAATTCTTTTTCTGAGCAATATTATAAGTAATTCTTTCACAACTTATTATAGTAATTATAGTAATACTTACACAAATTATATAACATCAATGTTGAAAAACATCTTTATCTCAATATTTGAATCGAAGACTACAAATAAGACCACAAACTTACAGCATCTTGCAACAATAATTTTCAAACTAAATGTAAGTACAAAAACAGTAGGGCATCGCAAAAGAAAACTAACACTTCTGTCGGTAACAGTACCCGACATTGTTACTGGAGACTCGAAGAACTAAAGATCCACTTCTATTTTCCGATAGGACGGGCATAGTATCATTCAACTTTTATATTATCTCGCACAGGTCAATGGAGCGGTCCCGAGTTATATCGATCTAGTCAAATACGGCCGCAGAAAGTCGCAATTTTATTTGTATATTTAGTTTTCTATCAATAATACATAACACTGACATTTTATGATTTAATTCATAAATAAGAATAAATTTGGAAATAATTACAAAAAAATAAAAACAGAAAAACTCCACAAAAGTTACAAATTACGTTCCCAACAAAAAAAAATTTACGTAATGAGAATTTCACTTGACTCGAATTTGCCACCTCTGGGATTCCAGATCCATTCTATAGCATTTGAAAATAAGATCAACATGTCTCATATGTTACATTCGGATTCAAAAAATTCCTGTGTTATTATTTAACTTATACAACCAATAAAAACATTTATTTGTGCCGAATTGCAAAGTAGTAAAGTTTCTATTTGCACAAATATACAAATTTTTGTATAAAGCTGCTTTCATATGTACGTGAGATTTATCTAATTTTGTCCATCGGAGTTGAGTTTCACAGCCAATATGGTTTAATTACACAGTGCTATGGTATTTTGTAAATCTCGTTAAATGTTGTTTTTATCCAAATGGACCGGATTAATCTGGACTGTAGCTGATGCCATTAACATCTTTAAATCTCTGATTGGCTGTGACACTGAATTCAGGAGCTCCCATTATGCGAAGGATAAGCCAATTATTCGCGAGGTCTTGATAGGCTCAGTCCAAATTCTTTTTTTCAATACTTGTTCATGTTCATGTTTATTTCAATAATGGATGCAAAATAATTTAAATCCAGTATGGTTCTTTCGAGGGTTGAGAAATGAATTTAGTTTGACGATTACGAATGCGACTTATTAAGTGCTGGTGGGCAGTGAGTTTTTTTAATACATACTATTGTTGGGTTTATTACTTTTTTATATATTGATGATTTTATATTATTTCTTGTAACTGGTTTACTTTAAATTACAATAATTAGTTAATGAAATTCATCAGACCTAATAACCGACAAATAAAATTTTAATGAAAAATCGTCGAAAATACGTCGCCGCAACTTTACAATACTAAACCACAAACGTATTCATTAGAGTTCATAGTCTGTCATTTAATTTATATAATGGATTCAAATAATTTCAATTCGTAGATTGCCATCGGTTATTTTCAAGTTTTATATTTGTTATTCAAAACCGCATACAAGTTTTCCAATATGGCGGTTTAATTATTGCTCTCAAAGACTTTTCGGTCAAAGCTTTCGAATCCTGTTATTATGAAATAGTCATCAAATAATTATGTATCGGGCAATTTCGAGGATCAAATAGTAATATTGAAATCTTTATCTTTTATAAGTAAAATTTTATTAAAATAAATAATTAGCGAATCAAATGATTGGTCTGAGTGGAGTGTTAATACAGACGAAGTAGCTGGCCTAATAAGAGAAGCAAAAAATATTTAAAAAATTATTATCGTTAATATTGTCTGAAATCTTTCACTTATACCAATGAAATCTGAATATCTTGGAAATGACTACTTCTATTTGTTTCAAACATAGCTAAAATCCATCACGATAAATAAGGCTTTAGTATAAAAAATACCACATCCTAAAAGGTCTATTCGTTTAGGAGATATAATAGACGTACAAGGATACGTCAAACTTATAACACCCATCGCCAGTAAGGGTTCAGGAAATAAAAAAGTTAATTAAAAAATATAATAATGCCTTAGATTAAAAAAGTAAATTATCATCCATGCGTGATACTATTTCTAACTATCAAGACACGATGATGCAGTACTGATTGAGGCTAATTGACATTTGAGCCCTCCAGCCCTTTGATGTGAGGGGTAGGTGGTCATTAATCATAGCCTTTATTAAAACTGGGTGCAGTTCAATTTATAGAGACTGTATTTGGTTTGCTGCAGATAGTGATTTCAAGTTTATGTTTTTATAAGTGTATACTCGATATTTTTGTGGTTATAAAAGAATGAAATATGTTACAATAAAATAGATTACCTTTAACATTCATTAAGTCACACTTGAGCTAGAAGTTTTTTATTCCATAATAAAGGATTCTTGGATCTTGTCAAAAAAATATTTTTTTATTATATATATTGTTTTTTTTAAATATTATTTTTGAACAGTGATACCAAAGATACTTTGATACCTAGTGTCTTTCGCTTTTAACCTGTTAAAGGATATTCTATTTATTTTCTTAAACAAAACATACAATTACTATCTGATGTGTGTGTATTTATTTAAGATATATATATATCTTGTTTTGCTAACATGACACCGGGGTGTATCAAAGGGTGATCGAACTAAAAATCTGTTGAAAACTTGTAGAGGCGATATGGTTCTAATTAGAAGACCGTCTCCTTTGAGTACACGAATTGAACGCCGGTCTGTGGATTAAGTAGCGAGCGATTAAAAAGATAATATCGTTTAAGAGAGGATGGCACTTCAATGCAGCGTTTCTAACGAAAAAAATGCAGTTTTACCGTAAAATTTGTTATTGTATAAAGAAAAAATGCTTTGTTATTTATTTATCAGCTATTAATTATAATATTAAATATACATCCCGTAAGTTACCTATATTTTTATAATAAAATTAAAGTTAGTTAAAGCTATAATGAGAGACATAATACATGTAATTTTTCATGATATATTTCAACCATTAAACATCATTTATCTTGATTAAATTTGAAGATTATTGCACAGATTCATTAAGGCACGTCTAGCCCCGGGACAGTCGGGACTTTAGTAGTTACTAAAGGATTAGCAGCGCACACAGCACCATGTGAACTTAATACTTTCATTGAGAGAAGTTACTGTTAAATTTATCCGATAAATATATCGTTATTTTGAATAGAATTCCATTTTTTATTTAAATAAAAAATTTAGAAAACATTATTTTCTATACTATACATGTTTTAGTATATTCCTAAATATTTTTATGAACATTAATCTTTATCCTAAGAGAAAACGAACGCGACTGTCGACAAGTGAAGCGGGTTGAGGGCATTACAAAAAGCTTTTTGTCAAATGCACTGGTCACTGCCGATAACCTTTAGTGATTTCAAATAATAGTCGCTTCAGTAAATTTCGCGAGGTAAATGTTTTATATTTATGCCGAAAACCACTGAACTGTGGTTGTTTTCACAACATTTTAGCGTTAAAATGTTCATCGTAATTATTATGTTTTTGAAAAACAGACTAGAATCTTGAATTAATACACTGTTTTCGACTTTTTTCTATTAACGTACGTGAAAAAAACGCCTTTAATTTGACACTTTTTTAAATATAAGATATATATTTATTTCTAATTATTCAATAACAATACATTGATCTTTAGTTGAAATTAAACATTTAAATGAAGAGTTAAGGTTGTAAAAATAATTGATTATGTTTTAATACTTGTGTTTCAAAGCTGGAACAACAACAAGTGCGCAACATTACTCTTAAAACAGACAATCACAATGAAATTAAAAGTCGTGGGATTTACTTGATTCCTGGTAAAATAAACATAAAACGGAATCCGACGCTACGCAAACAATTAAGGCGGTGTAGAAACGTAAATCCTAGTTACAGAGGGACGCAATGAAAACCAATTTTAATTCACTTAAAGAGAATTGGAGCTTCTTTCTCCTTTAATTAGACTATTGGTGGCACCTGAGGCGAAGTACAACAGTCTCATCGCGCCGTCCGCTGCAAAATGTCGTCTTTATTTAATGATGTCGTTTCTTGGTATTCTTGCTTTTCAGATACAAAACTAACTTAATTATTTACTTAAATACAAAAAACTTTAAAAAACTATCTTATTTTTATAAACAAAAATAGATTTAAAAAATACAAGTCTATTAGTGAAGTATTTTATGCTATTTTGAATACAGATTTTATAATCTGATAATCTTAGTTATATAGATCAATAGAGACGCAGGTATTAAGAGTCGATGTTCCGCGCGTTGCATTCTATGAAAGCCGTCTCGAACGCAACATAACTGTGCTCAGTCAAGCGCGTACTTGTCGTGTAATTGGAGGCTTATTGGCAATTTCGAGTTAGATATTAATATATACTCGTAATAAATTAAACGAATTAAGGATTTATATTTTCTTGGTAATACAATTTCGATATTTATATTGATTAGTATATAAAAAAATTAAGATTTTAATGGTGGAAGCTTATTTCAAAGTTTGATAATTGTTCTAAATGTAACAGGACTTTACCACAAATGCCTATGCATTGGCAGTATACGAGTAGGGAGTTCAAAGCCGATCGCATTAGCTGAACCACCCGCAGCAACCTATTTAAATCTGGAGAGGGAAGGCATTGTGATGGCACAATGGCATGTAGTCTAATGCCACGAAACGGATTGAAAGTTCATTGTAGCTAGAACCAAAATAAGCATTTATTCACCTTAAGAGAAACAGACACATGGCCTGTCATTAGCATAGTTCATCTTTGTTATTTGTAACATAGTACAATATGTTATGGTATGTATTATACGTAATTGAATCTTATTTTCAAATTGGAATATTCTTTTTTACAGTTTTATGATATTATGAATACAACAAACCTAAAACGAAATATATTTAAAAAAAGTCAGATTTATTATTTTACTTACAGTCAGAGCTCGCTTCATGTCATATAAAATAGTCAATAATAAGAAGAGAAAAATCCATTCTTTCGATGTTCAGGTGAAATAAAATACTTAGCACTAACATTGAGGTTGTCTTGTTTAATTACTTTATTGTTCTATACCTTTTATATCAAAACATACGAAATAAAAATAAAAATTTATATGCAATTTTATAAGTGTTAGACATATACAAAATTTAAAAGTCCGCGTAAAAATCCAATACACTTAGGGCGAGTCCATTTTAATATGTGTCAAAGTGAACTGCAGCGGACGTACGCTATTGTTATTCAATAGTACTTCATGAAATATGTATTTATTGTCCTCGTGAATACGCAATATTGTACAAGTTGTGAAGTTTTTCACTTGTTAAATAGTTTGTATGTAATAGTACAATTAACGTTCGTATCAACTCTTAAGTTATAACAGCAACAGGATATTTCTCATTTTAAAAGTTCAGTGACGTAAAATTTAATATAAATAGTATGATATATATATTTTCAACAACTAAAATATACTTTCATATTTGCCGTTTGGTCTAGTAGTTAGATTTGTGTTCATTATTTTTATAAAACTAATGGAGGAGGTTGTTTTTTTTAAACAAACAAATGTTAATATGATAAGGTTTTAAAAGCATTAATCATTCTACTATAACAAAGTCATAAGAAGATATATGAATAATATTGAAGTCAAATTCAAATACAAACCTGTACATTGAAATTACTGAATACAATTTAATTTTCATCTCAACTATAACTAAAAGTAAATGTAGTCTTTCTATAGACGGTACCGCTTAAATATATTTTTGAAAACAATATTCACCAGCATTTTTAGTTCTTTATGCTAGAAATGAAAAATAAGTTTATTTTTTTTATGCTGTGATTGAAAAATAAGGAGTGATATAAAATTTTTGCTTTTAGGTTCAATACAGTTTTTATCTTAATTTTTTTTCTTTATATTTCAAGTTTTTTTTTCTGTTTATCACAATCTTTATTTATTATTTCTAATAATTCTTTATCTAATTATCCGACAATAAAACTAACAACAAAACATTTGCTAACTACAATTTTGCAGTTGGAGTTTAGGACATCGTTACCATTAGTCACAAATGAGCTGAATTTAAACTTGAATCTTCTAACATTAGAAGTCAGGTTCTCATTAAAATTCATATCAAGGATCCCGGCTAAAGTTGAAATTAATTAACCCGTCTAATGCAGGGGAAATGCACGGACATCCAGCTGTTCCTAACAAAAACACCGGAACATTCAGTCAGTTGAAATGAAAGCAGTAACAATCATATTGAATGTATAACAAATAGCTTTTATTCATTAGACAAATTGAACTTGAAAATATATTATAAAAATAATATTATATATAAAGCTAATTGACTCGGCAAGCATTTTTGTCTTATAAAAGTGTAAAAAAATATTAAGGTACTTATATTGCTATTAAAAATAAGGTTTGGAGGTGGAGTGGTGAAAATTTAGCATTGAATATATTTTTTGATGTCAAATCATTAAAAAAATATATTAAAATATGTTGTCCAAAAAAAAGGTAGAAAAACGCTGTGAAAGATTTTTAGATATAAGATATGCATTAATATATTCTTCTATACTAATATATGTCAAGAGATTAAGGGTGTTAGTTTAGTTGTTCGATGTTACCTTCATTGATTGTTATATTTCAAAACTATTTCGCTGTTGAAAGGTATATGAAAGGTATATTATTTCTGAGAGCTTGGACAACTTTTTTTTTTTTTAATATATAATAACATAAAAAATTTTACTCGGCACCAATTTAATAATATGGCGTGCGATGCCTGAACGAATTGAATTAAAGCCATAAAATATATATCAAAATATAAAAAACTTTAAGCTTTACAATAAAGTCCGTGACATTGTATATCTATGTTTAAATCAGCCAAAAAACAGGTTTACAATTTGAAAGAAAAATAAATTATATAAGATAAGTTTAAATATCTTTTCAACGTATATATTATTAATTCTTATAAAAACATATTTTTTCTTTACACAGCCTTAGTTAAAGCTTGACTACATTCCACCTGATGGAAAGTGGAAATGTAGTCATATGTAGGTAGTAAGGCGCATTAACTTACAAGCTTCTCTCGAAACACTCTTTTCTTGAAGATACCCATATTGTAACCACACGGAAATACCGATGCAGGTAAGCTGTTCCAATTTTTCAGATCGAATCAGGAAAGCCGAAGCAAAGTGCTTCGTTCGGACAGGTGGAATATTCACAACGTAAGGATGTATCAAAATTGTATGAAGATAACTACATTGTTTACAGCGTATTATAATTGGCGTCTGTCAAAATAATTCGAAGTAATACCAATAAGGTGGTAAAATGAGTGTGTTGTCTTTACATTGTGAGAATAGCAGGCAGGGTGCTGAGGCTGGGGCGCGGAAGCAACTATATATGCAATGAAATAAACTTGGAGTGTCTGTTAGTAATATTTAAATATATGATTTTTACGAAATGCACTTACACGGTGCATATTCTAAAATATACATTTTTACAAATTTTGACTATTTTTCTGTCTGTCTGTTTGTTTGTTCCGGCTAATCAACTAAAAATGAAACTTTTATTTTAGAATTATTTAATTTCATGAGGACGATGTTGCGGTCACAGCTGCTATGTTAATATATTCTTTAAAAAATTAGACAAACTACATATAGCAAGGATCTATTGAAGGAAGAAGACAAAGACGCAGGCAGCAGCTAGTGAATAATTTATATATTTAGGACATTTTCCAGAATAAGTTGAAAACCAACAAGGTGACAGTAAATTGAATATAAATCAAAGGTACGAAAAACAAGAGCGGATTTATAATCGCAACCCCGAACTAATCAAGATGCGGACCACGTGATTTATTTTGTGTCAAAGTTAAAATTAATTCAAAACAACGGGCGTCTCACGAATCAGAGTAAACTGGTAGTTCTTTGCAACTGGGAATAAAGGTTAAAAGTTTTAAAATATTGACAGGATACGCTAGCGCATAGGATATAGCAGGAGGTTAATCTTTGAAAAATTGTATAGAGATGACGTGAAGAAAAACCTGATAATATATAAAAAATAATCAAATTTTTAGCCAGATATATAGTAATTATTGAATATCATATAACAATTAATAAAATGTATATAATATAAGCATACTGTTAAATATTCTTTTTACTTTAACAATACAACAGAAAAATTAAGATTATTTGAAGTCTAATTCAGATTTACAATAATCTATACAAATTTTATAAAACGGAAAAATTTGTTAAAACACTATCTATATATCTAGGTAATCTTCGAAACTTCTGGATGGATTTGATTTTTTTTTTCTGATTATGTTAGGCAGTTCTATGACTGATGATATGGCTACAATAGGCTACGTAGCATCCTCTACTGCTCTTAGCTATGTGAATAGTAAATAAAATAGTTTTAGAGTAAACCAGCAGTAACAGCTAGTTAATTATAATATCTTAATCATAAATAAGATTAGGTGTTAAAATGTCACATTTGGTCTTGATCGTTTTCAACGTTCGTGATATGTTGATTACTTTACATGAACCGATAAAGTTAGTCAACAACAAATTTGACGTTAAAATTACAGGCCTTATTAGCTTTTAATGTGTTAATAGCTTGTATCTGAAACTTTGTGTATACATTTTTATTACTTTTTGAGTTATACAATCATACAGTTCATGAATTTTGTTGTTTTATATATTCTATAAAAAATTAAATGAATATAGGCAGACAGAAAGATTTAAACTTAAGAAGATTTATTGAAGATCTATTTTAAGAGTACTATAAATACTTTTTTTACATATTATTATTACTATTAAAATCAAGGAGACAAGCAAATCCTTTCTGATTTGTACAGATGCTTGCAACAAATTATCTCAGAATATATTTAAGGCCACAAATCATTCCGGTGAAGTCTAAAAAAATATAACACCCTCCAATTGCTCGAGCCATAAATAAAAATTGTTGCGAAAACACCTCAGCAGTTTTAATATTTTAATCCTCGGAGCGAGAACATAAATTCGGTTTGACTGTTTGATCATTCCTCGAAATGAATAGAATTTGAACGGATTGAGAAAGTAAATACTTATTTTTAATGTTTAATTTTAATAACTTAAATATATTTAATAATTTATAATATCAATTCGAATAACTCGGTGCCCGTTCAATGTAACTTTTCAGATATAAAATTCATTGAATATTTGATATGTTTATAATAAGCTTTTTAAAAAGGAGATGCTTATATATTTAGGTGTACATTGTCACCTTCTAATAATATCTTAATATAGCGAGCATTTGCCACTTATTTTATTGTTTTATAATTATGTTTAAATAAAGGGAAAGAAAAATATAATTAAGATATAGTAGTATTTACTTCATTTACTAGTGTTTATTTTAAATAATAGTTAATATCAATACATTAATACATGAAAACGAAATTTAGTCGTTGTAAAGGATTTTTGCGTTGTCATAAAAAGAGTATTAATTTTGGATACAAAATATTAAATTTATATTAGCATGTAGAACTAGTTATTACTCGTAGTTAACCCCGCAGACAAACGAATTTATTATATTAATATAGCCTATGTATATATATAAATATATAACCCATGTTAGTCTAGGATACTTTAATATTCTAATAAGTACAATAGTTTTCGAGCTTATTTGTTACAAAGATTTATTTTTTCCTATTGGTTATGTAAGTATATAAATATTACAATTACTATATAATAAAAGCAACAAAAATGTTATACATACTGCAAATGTTTTAGAAGTAAATACAAACCTACTGTGGAGGTTCCGCGAGCAACCTTTTCAGTCTTTAATGGAAAAATCACTAGATAACAGCATCTGTAATGCGATAGGGGCTGCGACTCAAAGCATTGCACATTTGCTTACTGTGGAACATGAGTAAATATTTACACATAGAAAACACGTTATTTGAGCCCCGCTTAGAGACATGGCAAAGCAAATAACCTTAAAGTCATCTAGAATGCTTTAATTAAAGTGAGTGTGTTTAGTCTATGAATGTTTTATACGATCAGGTGATCAGGGAATTTATTAACTAATTACATTTAATTCTATTTCACAGCTATTTGGATAATTAAATTCATAGTAAGTGATATGATATCTACTTTTACTTCTGTTTGAATTAACTTATTTATGTAATTTTTTAATGTTATTATTATACATGCAATAATATAGGGGCTGAAATCTGAATGCCCAAATTTTATTATTACCTTATTTCGTATTAACATCAAATATTAAAATTGAAAAAATCTAGCTGGGTATATTTTTTTACTCGATTTATTCTTGGAGTACGTTGATTAAATATACAAAAGAATCATATAAATTAGTTTAATAGTCGTAGACATGGTCGCCAATATACTTATTCATATACATACATGCAGATAAAACAGAGAACGCTCCTTTTTTCAGGTTAATTAAAAATAAACTAGTTATTTAAATAGCAAATGTTTTTATTGATTGGAGAGACAAACGTGGATATATATCAGATCATACAATTTTAATATAGTTTTGTTTGTATTCAGCTTTCCTTGTTAGGATCAATCGAACAGCCTCCGAGCTTGAAGACATGATATACAGAAAATAATATGTTGCTTTACACGTCACACACGGTAACATATTTGGCTCGAGGGAAACACGTCATATTTGAACCAGTTATGAACGATATCTCAAAACTGAAATCACTCGAACATTTTACATCTAGTCCTTTAAGGTGGAAAGAGAGTTCAGAGGTCACGTTAAAATGGTGGGGCCAGCAAAATACATTCACAACTGACATGAGCCGGTGAAACATTGTTCCTGACCTGCATTTTTATATCGAGGCGGTAAAATGGAATGATGTTTTTAAACTAAAAATAGAAGAAAACAATAGACAATACCAATGATATTATTAAAGCTTATTGTTAAAGTAACAATACAATTTATTAACATTAATGAACAAATTAGCTGTAGGAAATAATACATATTTTAATTATACTTAATATTAAAGTCAGTTGTATAAAGGCAAAAGATTTGGAAAAGAAATTCGAGAATATAATATTATATATAAAATATGGCTTTAATATTTGTGACAGGAAATGCTGTCTGTTTACTCATAGCTGCCCGGTCAAAGGGAACATTGGTGCGCAGGCCCTTTGATACTGTTTGCAAACGGTAGTAAATAAAGATTATATAATATTTGTTGCAGTACATTTTGGATTGTAATTTGTTTTTTATAAGCTTGGGGCTCTGTTTTTTATGGAATTGACTAGTTTTTTGAGGCTATACAATATGTTGTTTTAACACTTTTTTATTTTGGAATATATCCAATATATGAAATATATGGTCGAGCATTCATGAATATATATTTTCAATTTATCTTTTTGTTTGTATAAAAAATATGTCATGAAAAGATTGAAATTATTTCCTAAGCACCATTGGAACGACTCTTCTTCTGCCGTCAAACGGCATTCGTTGCGATGCATGGTTTGTTGGTAATATGGAATTTATAAGTCGATTTTGAATGAAATGAGCCATGATAAGTTTTACTTATTATGTATGAATTGACATAAAAAAAATAGAATTAATTGATATTGATGTGATAAAATTATATATTATGTTGTATTATATAAACCGTTAATGAATGTAATATTTAGACTAAATAGCTATCGCGACACTCTTTTTAATCAATTTGACGTCTATTTTTACATCTTCTAAGATATAAAATTCTCGTGACATAGTGTTTGTATTGAAACTTCTCCGAAACGGCTTGACTGATTCTTATAATATTTTGTGTGTATATTTAGTAGGTCCAAGAACAAGACATAACCTATTTGATATAAAACTAAAATTATCGTCGTTTTATCAGTAACCCCTATTTTTTAAAGGCGACATAACTACTTAAATTGTTTTTTCTAAAGCAAAACAGCGTTTATCGGGTCAGCCAATTAATTTATACAAAAAATAAAGTTTAAAATTACCAAAAAATCTTTGAAGAAAATAGAAATTTAGAAGACATGTAAATGAGACTAATTCATTGAAAACTAGCCTCAACTAAATTCTGACCCACTTCATCCATTTTAATTAAACTTCCAGCGTTTGTGACCTTGCCTTTATTCCCCCATTTGTTGAGGAAAATTTAAATATTTTACACTCGAAAGAACCTTTCCGATCGTTACCTTAGGCATTTTAACGTCCTGACGCAGCCGCCCACCCATTACTTCAACTTCAATTAGATGATATCTGACGTTTATAGTTCTTTATGCATTCAAGGAGCCAGATTATGCTTTTACAGTTCCAGATAATGCTGTTTAATGGCGGTCCGATCATTATGCTACTTTCACGAGTGTAATTAAAATTTTGTTCAGGTTTACGATTGAAATTTGAATGGCTGGTTCTGGAAAGGTGTTTCGTAATTTAAGCGACTGATGGGCTGGTGTTTATTAGTTTCAGCAGTGTAAAATAATGTATATAAAACAGAAGTTCTTAAAGACATCTAAGGGCAGACGTAAAATCAAACTAAACACAGCTATTTGGTTCTAGGTTTTAATAACTAAGTTCTGAAGAATTCAAAAGACTCTATAATAAGTAAAGTTTCATAAGAAATCAATTACTGATTCTTGATAGCTTGATATAAAGCTTTGAACCCAGACCAGATGAATATAAATAATTGGGATGAATTAAGTTTAATAATAATTAAGATTAAGATTAAAATTATTATTATTATTTTTTTGTAAATATAATAAAAATTATTTATATATCATGCTATTGCTATTTATTTCTTCACAAAAACACTGTATATTTATTTCTTTGAAAATTATTAAAATATATATACAAATAAATATATATAGTAATTAAAAGCAGTGATATGATGCAGTGTATGTTATAAAATTACATGCATATTGTTTACACGGGCAGATTATTCGATATACCACACGGTGGCGGCATATCAATGAGATTCATTACCTCCTCATTTCCACGTATATTATGTATATCTAATATTCGTGGTACGACCTATTTGGGATGCAGGTGACTTTATTAAAAAGATTTTGAAAAAAGGTTGATTAAGTAATAAAATTAAAACCATAATGGCTTCTAAATAGATGGTTTTAATTCTTTTATGTTCGAAATGATAAAAAAACTTTTTTTTGTATTTTGTTTTCCGAGAGGTGCTAAAATTTTATAATCCTTATTCTGTTATGAAAACATGATACACGCCAGAAATCAGGTCAGACTAAATACATTAAACTTCCTTATAATATTATCAACATTAATGAAAATGTACGTTAAAACCCAAGCCCGTATAAGTTAATTATGTGTTTATCCACTCGACCATCACTAATTGGTTATTACAGTTTACACCACAAATTTAAAATTTCCATCTGGCCTTTAAACCGAGTCACTAAAACATTTTAATAATAAAAACACATTAATTTGAATATAAATATAAGGACAATTTTGATAGCGTTTAGTGTTTTATATGCCAAAGGGATTTATGTTATTACCGTCCATATTTCTAAGGACTGAAGCGTTGAGAGGTCACGAAATCTTGCTGAAAACAGTCAACTTCTTCACTCGTATAGCTTCATCTCCCTTACACCCGTGCTACGGTTTAAAGCGATGAGTATTACGCCAGCATATTCCGATCACGTAGCAAGGGAGCGTCGCGACCGCTCATGAACTCTAACTGGAAGATGTAACGTTAACAATGAAAAAAATTTGCGAAGGTGGAAGAGTTGTGACGACAACTGCGCACCAACTTCCTAATCAGTTGCTACAAATTTATGTGGTGTGCGTGCGCCTCCGCGAATGTTTTTATATCTAATTGATCTTTTGATACTTCTGACGTTAATTTGACGCTTACAAGGCTGCTCCTTTTGAAATGGTTCATTTGTACGAATTCTCCCAGCAGTCTAATTAGATACCGAATTATGGTTTTACTTTAGAATTCAAGCGACGTCATTAATATTATATTTCGATGAATTCAAATCTAAATATCCGTAATGATGTTATAATTAACATCGTGTATAAATATTTTTCTTTTATAAAATTATTCAAATAAATATAATCTTGTGACTATTGGGTGATATGTTTGAAGTCCTAAAAATTATTATACTATTATAGTAAGTAAAATTAGTATTATTATTGAATTCCATACAAGTTGTGATCAACAACAAATCAACAAATTTTTTTTGAACTAAATATTGGAGGTATTCATTACTAAGAATATAAAAATATTTATTAAAACTGCTTGTATATTAATTTTTAATAAAAACATCATGTAAGATGTAAATATTTTATAAGATATACAAGAGTGTGAACATAATTTCAACGTGATATTAACAAACAGATTAAAAGCTTATCTTATCCGTTCTAACAAAAGGGGTGTTTTAAAATCAACAATTTAAGCAAACTCATACAAAACAAAGTTTCTTAGCAGGTCTTTAGAATGCTATTCCGCTTAGTTTTCGCATTTCTTAATACAAGATAAAGTATACGGATGCAAATATTAAACAGGAGCGGATAGTAAAAAGTATGTCATACAAAAAGTATAATATTCAAAAAGATTGGTGAAAACTCCCGTCTCAATAAAATTTTAAGAAAATGTTTTACAAAACTTTATAAATTTAAAGAAAATGCAGTACATGATATAGATAATCCCAATTTTTTATTACAACTTAGTATCTGAATGCTGTATTTAGTCAAGCCGTCGTCTTTTTCAACTCATATCTAGTGAAATGGAACCGGTTAAAAGACTGAAACTGCACCTTAAGCGTATACGTGGAGTCAATTTGTGAATAAAGTTTAAATAAAGTTTGCCCCTTGCTTGGCACTGCACTAGAGGAAAGCACTAGTTACTGTTGTTAACTGCTGTTTAGATTTTTGCGACTTTGTTAGTGGAAACGTGACTCAATAATCTAATATGGTATTTCAGCTGCTTAAGCTAAATAAATCTGGAAGTTTAAATTTACGATACCGATTGCTTTAAATCTTTGGCTTTGTGCTTTGTGATTTCTGATCTTAATGGATATTTTTATAGTTCTTTATTTAATTCTATTTTGTTATTTATAAAGAAAAATAAAATATAAGGTAAATGAAATAAAAGCAGCCGGTTTTAGTATACCCTTTTCACTTCCAAATCCAAAAATGTTGAGACAGGAATAAACAACAATATACTTGGGACATAATATCCGCACTACTTTATATTTTACGGTGATTCATCCATCTTCGTTACGGAGCAAGGGTTAGGCCTATCTTAAGTGAGAAAACAATTTGCTGCTGGATTCGTTCAAGCTGTTCTTATCGGTATTAACTCTGAATGGTAAAACATTTACAGTTACTGGAAGTGGAGTTTAGAGGTATGCTGGTTCTAAATGTAATATATGTTATCCTTTTTTCAAGATTATTAACCCGTGATTAAATATTTTTTTATATCTTTACTAAATTCAAATCATCTTAAAACAATAAGAATCATCAAACGGATGTTTTGTAAATGAAAAACAAAAAACCAAAAACTTGAAAACGATGTTGTTGAAAGTTAAAGAATATAAGACTATCTACTATTGGTCCTCAGCTAATAAATAAGCAAATAAAGTGAAACACATTAATATTCATGGCAGTATTACGTAACGTGTCTGAGGCGACATACTGGATGAGGCCGTGCAGACAGGATTTGGGCTAGATTGTATTTTGAGACTCGGAAATGTTTCGTTTTGAGTTAAAGTTTAAATCGTTACAAGTTTCGCCTATAATTCTAATAATGTGTGTGTAATTTTTTAAGATATCTTAAAATATATTTTATAATATCTTTCAGTTTTAGAAATTCTACTGAAACTATTTGATTTAAAAAGCTGGTGATGCGAGCAGGTAATGCCAACTTACGAAAAAACTTTTGAAAACTTTAAATAGGAAAGTCCTAAAGAAACACCATTAGGGAAACATTTCCAAGAAAAATTGTCAACATATCGGTGAAAATAAACTTCAGGTCTTATCTTTCTGGCAGAGTTAAGTAAAATATGGTATTGCAGATCTTTTATAACGGATAGCAGATGATTGAAAATCGTAAAGCGGTTTTGGAAGAGCAGAAAACTTTATTACTAGTTTTAACCAAACCGCAGTACTAGATATCAAATAACATGAAAATTATAAAACGTTTTTGAACTAAAATGTAAATACGTCAGACAATAAATCATTATGAATTTAAAAAACAAACAGAAACACAAACACTGAGAACAAACTAACTGTAAATTACACCGCGATCCGGTTCAGAACCGGTTATTTGTTCGGATGCAATCTCTTCTTGCGTATATGATTAAAACACTGCATAGTATTCCTATGGGAAATTATCAAGCCAACGCACTGTATAATTAGCGACTACGGTGCAACATTTTGTATCTTCACACCGGTATTCTTTTTAAATATTTTTTTGTTGTTATTTTGTTTTAGGAAGACTTATGTTTGTTTATTTAATAAACATTTTAGTAATACGTTTATTATTTTGCAATTGATCATAATTATATATTTATTTTGATTTTACAAGACATAATTTAGTATCTTAAAAAATCGGAACAGATCTAAAATAATTCAATGTGTTTTGGAAAATCAAATTATGTAAATAGAATTGCTCATACAGTTATAAAATTCCTATGCAGAATTTCAATCAGATGAAATTCAAATTTTAAATTATGCAAATTTTAAAACTCAATCGAATAGCTAGAACGCAGATATTTGATAACCGAAATCAACTAAATATGAACTATGTGTGTTAATAAACACACATAGTTATACTTTAAATACACAATAAATTAATTATAAAGACGCATAATATTGGTTTTAGTAATATTATTTTAATTTTGCTTCTTATATTTCGTGGTTCCAAATACCGAATAACGATTTTATTTCGTGAAAGAATAACTAAGAGCTGCAACGTAACGTTATATATATCTATTCTTATAAATCTGCTTATCACAATTAGAAATAATTACTCTAATCTATCTTGTAGTTTCGAAGATTACACAAACAAATTTTTCCGTTTTTTAATATTGGTATAGTATACTGTTATCAATCTTTTCATTCCCTTGATATTTCATTTCTTTTATAAAAATATATACATAAAACGTACTCAATATAAAACAAAATAAAAATATGTATACATACAAAGGAAACTAAATAAGAAAATTAAATTAAAAATACATTTGAATGTATAGAATCTGTAAAATTGAGTCTGCCATCTCGCAGTGGACATTCCGCACAAATAAGTCCGCAGCAAATGGAAATAAAACTACAAAGACTTTACATATTCCCATGCAGTCTCTTCAATTATATAAAAGTTGCAAATATGGCTGCCACTTTGTAGAATTTAAAATTAATTTTGCATTTCATGACCATTTCTCCGGACACAGGCTTGTTTTTAGTATTTAAACATACTTGAGGAAGTTTTTATTTGCTTCGATGGTTTTTGGGAATTCTAAATGTAAAAAAAGTAAAAGTAACGTACTAAAGATACTCATTTCTAATTTAGTTGTTTGTCAACTTTGATTTTATCAGACAGTTATATGTACCATGGAGCTTTTTGAATGCACGATTTTGTTGATTGAAACTTCTTTGAGATGGGTGTTCTTATCGCAAACGACTTACTTAATTTTAAGTTTTATCTCACTATCTAGACAAATATATAGCTAACTGAGTCAAGCCCATCTAGTAACGAAAATTCGAATAAAATTTATTAGTTTTAATTTTACACATCTAAATGTATAGGTTTACTTAACGCCATCTAGCGTCAAAAAAAATTGTTGCAGTGGTTTTGCGTAACGTTTTACTTATATGGTTTCTTGTTTTACTTCCGTGTTTTAAGCCTCTAATGAACGCATTTATAAAAGTAAAAATATGTAAACTAATTAAAATGTAATTTAATGTATTATCTAAGTTAGTAAATTAGTAAAAGTTTAATTCAAAATATAAAACAATTTTTGAGCTTGGTTAACATATAAAAATAATAAATCTTACGCTTATCTTAATACTATGAGTATTATTTTCAATTTATCTCTTCTCTAGTAGACAAATTTTTCTGAACTTTTGTTGATTGTGAATGATGGCGTGTGTCACATCCCTTTAATTAAGTGTAAGTATACAATTTTGAAGCAAAGAGTTTGATTTTAGACTTTAACTGCTGTACTAAAAAAGATTATTGTAATTATAAATAGAAATAATAAGTTTTACAGCATGTTAATGCTGTAAAACTTATTCTCTGTTTTTGACGAACGAGTTACCTTAAAGGTGTGAAAGTGACAAAACCGAGAATATGTTATAATGAATATAAAAATTTTTAATAATAAAAGGGGAGTGTTATATTTGTGTCTTAATTATCTTAGAAAAACTATAAACTATATAATTTCCTAAGAAGCGTTCACTTCGATTATTTATCGTATCGTACACGGATCGTGAGTGTAAACCGATTTGGAAGTTTTCTGACTTCGTGATTGATTACTCTGCCGACAATTTTTCCATTCATCATAGTTAATTTCATTGAAGTGTCACCTGGAATCAATGAAGGTGCTCTGTAATGCACGCGGTGGATTAGTTTAGTTTAATGGAGCTTGATTTAAAATGAAACAATTGAGAGTTGATCATAAATTAATATTTAATAATAACCTTTGTTCAAATCTTTAACTTACATAAAGATTTAAAAAACGAATGCTTTTTCTATTAAAGATTACATTAAATGTACCACAAATTTTGAAATACTTAAAACAAACAATATATATATATATAATTTTCAGATTATTTTTTAATATAGGGCAACCCTAGCGTAAAAAATCTCGCATATTTGATTTTAAAATAAAATACGATGAACTAATATGATTGCCTTTAAATTTTACAATTAGTAATGAAACCATTAATTAATAATATTACTGTTTTATGACATTCACGAAACTAAATAAAAATAATGTAGTTTTATAAATGACTTTTATTTATAAAATCGCAATTATTTAAAATATTTCTTAATTATTTAAAACTCGGAACCAAGTGTTAAAATTTTTTTAAACTTTAAAGATTTCATTGTTTGGATATTGTAATTGCTTGGTCTTGATGTTTTTTAGTTATGATAAAAAGATGGTTTATAAAAATAATCAAATAACATTAAACAAATTGAATAAATAAAGTTTTAATAATTTACAAAAGGATTTCTGAATATGTCAAAAGTTTTTCCATTGTAAACCTGGATAAAGCTTTAGAGTATTACCTGTATATTGGTATAACAGAACTTAATAAAGAATTAGTATAATAATAATAAGTAATGATTGAAAGAACTGTAAGTTTGTTAGCAATGTAAGTAAACGATAATTTTATTATAGCAATAACTTGCAAGAAACAACTTGGATACAATAAATAAATCACTCCAATATAACCTTCAAACATCAGCAAAACCTAGAAACTTCGTTATCACCCATTTTGTATAAACATTATTAATAAGTTAGTCAAACAAAGAAATAAAATGGCGGAGACGTTATTAGTAAATCCCGTACAGCCTTAACGGCTGTAAATCTTACCCTTTAATTTAATGAACTCTAAAATTCAGACTTGCTGGAGACAAAAGGTTCAAGCCATCTTTATTAAACCCTTGCTGATGTATTCTTAGATGGTGATGGCTATATCAGTCACTGAAGACTGTATCAATCACTTTATCGCTGTTTTAAATAAAATAACAGAAAATATTTAATTTATTTCATAATATTATTGCTAACAAAATGTTTGAAATTGTTATAAAAGAATAGAGAACGTATAAAGTTATCAATAAGTGAAACTATTTTAAAAAACTTGTCGAAAAATCATTTTGAAGACTACACTTTGACAAACAAAAATAAATTATTTAAGAACTCCTTTTGTACTTGACAAATAAAGGAAAAAGAAAACTAACAATATAATGGAAGAAGATAATGGACACATATCTCAGGTCATTTAGAAATATTACACAAACTAATGCAAGTCATTTCCTGTCATCCCTATTGTCTCATGAATCTCATATGTCACGTGTGACTTTTAGTTTCGAATAACAAAAAAAGATGTAATTCTTATAATGTATTAAAAAATATTTTATACTTACCTTTTGTCCTCGGATTTACTTTCGAGCTTGCTTACTTTTTATAACTAACAATAAAGCAACTGTATACTCTGATCTTTGTTTAACATCAAAATATATAGAACCTTTACTGAAAAGTATCAATAACGTGGTCTGGTCTAGTGATTGTGAAGAGAGAGTCAGGGAGAAGTATGCAAAACTATCCAAAACATCAAAGTAAGGTCATAAATTGGATAAAAAATCATAAATGAATCAGAATTCTGTAGTATTCTAAATAAAAGAGAATCTGACTAAATATACATACACAGGCTCACGTAAGGAATAAATTGTAAATTACTGCGACAATAATTAGAATTAAGATGATAAGGATTTATTTAATTCCTCCCGTGGTGTGTAATCGCTGTTAAGGGATTTCCTCGAGAGACATTTAATTCCGATTATACGTCTATAATAATAGATCATGAGAAAAGGGTGTAATACGCGTGTAATATGTGTGTAATTTGTTGACTTACTTATTATTAAATATAGAGAAAAATCTTGTTTATAAATAAACATGTGTATGTAAGTTATTTTTTTTGGGGTCGTCTAAGATTCCTATTACATTTACTTTTATGAGTATTTAATTTACAATATTTATGTTAATCTTTTTACTGTTGTAATATTATGACAACTTGAGACAATCTTTGCAGCTTGAAGTTATCAAAAATGAGCATAGTTTTGTTAATAACCTTAGGATAACAGAAGGACAAAATGAACTAATAAGGTTTTTCTTTGAAAACAACTAGAAAAAAGCATAAAAACTATTATCTATAACTGAACAACCAAAATCAACAATCATATGAATATAATTATTACTCTTTCAGACTCCAACATACCTGAAACAAAAATAATATAATATTAATATAATAATCAAGATATATTTAGTTTCAAATATGATTAATAAAGGCATTGAAATATATTTAAAACACGTTTTAATTTCAAAATAAGCCTAAAGACGAAGTGTAAGGCTCCTCCCTTTAAAGCTATAATCTGCTTACAATTTCTATAGATTTGATACAAAAATAAGCCTTAGGGGACTTGCTTTGAAGCGTGTTTTAACTGTAACCTCTCCTATATAAGGAAAGGTTCACTTAATACTCTTAACGGTGTTATAAGACCTATATTTGTATACATTGCACAAAAGATTCATAATATTAATATATTGCTATAAAATAATAATCAGATTAAAATTCATAATAAAAGAATGTGGTACGTAAACTTAAACTGCGAGTTGCTTTATAAAACCATTGTAAAATTTCTACATTAAAACAACCATAAACACCTCGTATTCGTAACATTATTATATAAATGGAAGGCAAAGTATTTTCTTAGAACAAACGTTTCATGACGTCCAAAGCTCTGCCTTATTCAATTTACATGCAAATGGGCGACCGTGCCAATGGTACGCTGATGTATCGCGTCAGAACGTGTCCTGTGGAAATATTGCAAGTTGTTACAGTTAGCGGATGTATTATTTAAATAAATATTTTTAATGTTAACTTTTGTAATTGGCTGGCATAGAAAGATGACAGAGTTAAGCCTACCTTTGTTTATTCTTTGGTTTTAATTAAATTATTGAAATTAAAAGTATTTAAATAACTATCTTTTACTCGCGGTTCCGCTCACGGAAGAACTATTTTATTTATTTTTAAAATAATTTTAACCAATAGCCTTCATCAGTAAGAATTCTTTAAGTCCATTGGATAGTTATCGCTTTCAAACCAACTACATTTTCCTCTCTATAATATTATCAGAGATTGTTAATATTCATAAAAGTTTATTACTAGGATAAGTAATATAATAAGTTGTAACAAGAAGTTAATATATTATGTATGTATTATCATAGTCAACGACATAAAAATGTTATAAGTTAAAACATTTTAAGAATTTCTATTGATTGGATAGAAAATGTTGTTATGAATAACTTTTAATATTGTAGTAATTAATATTTTAGACTTTCTTTGTTTTTTAATATTTTTCTTACTCTTGTACTAAATAATACAATAATATTTTAGTCTGATTACATCAATCGCTTAAGTTTATGATTTATAGCGTATATCGAAGTTGATAGGTCGCGTCGGAGGTCAGCAGGATCGCGGGGATTTTTTAATAACATTCGACTTAGCTTTGCAAGAGATTTATTGATGTGCTCTGATACGTTTGCAAAGAGTATGTGTTATGGTGTTGCCATCTGATTTATAATTAGTGCCTTAATAGATATATTCATTGGATTCAACAAATTCCATGTTATATGATAACAAGATACAACAGTTTCAAGGAGAGTTCCGGATATTACAATACCGCGATAGTAATTGTTTCGGAATTACGATAAAGTAGTTCGCGGTGAGCGCGGTCTCAAACTGTTGGCATATTGCATTGCGGCCATTAAGCAATCCGCCCTTGCGGTTAAGATGATGCCGAGATTTACGATTGCTCTTGAAATATGATCAATAATGTAATTGTAGTTTAATTAACGCCAAGATTACCAACGATATCAGAGGATATTGCTATTTGCAAGTATACTTTAAAATATACAATATATATGAAGGTTCACAATAAATATCTTAATCTTAATATTTACTCTTTTAATTTGACAACTGTCTTTTTAAATGTTTGGATTTTTTCTATTTATTCTGTCAAAACAAACTATTTTATATTCATAAAAATTATTTGTGACAAATAAAGAGCTTTAAATGTATTATAACATCCGCCATTATAATAAATGAATGAAAAAGAAAACATAATACCATTTTTTTTCACTTAACCGCAGCATGTTTGTGAAAATGTCCTTTCTGTTTCAATTAGCGCTGAACTAAAGGTTGGAAACAAACGAGGCGTCACTGTAACGCTGTTGTTTAATGCGGTGAGTGCAACGCTATTTTAGAACTGACCGTCGTTTTGTAAGTGACTTCTGTTCTTCTGACTTCAGGTGCAAAAAGAGCTATATTTTTTATTTTATTTACTTACAATGAGTAATATTAAACTATATTTTGTAACTGGTGATTTTGAGTGCATTAAATGCCTATTTGGGTTAATAAGTTTTGGTAAACGTTAACAAAAATATTTTTTCATAGTTAAAGTTATGACCGGTTTTGAAATATATGTATATGCAGTCCTTAGAAAAGCCGCCGACAAAAATTGAACGGAGTTGTTTTTTTTATTGCAAAAACTTTAGAATGTTTTATCTTTTGTAATAATGTTAAACATCATCATTAATCTAAATATTCGTACAAATTATAAAAAAATGTTTAAGACAATTTTTTTTCTTGGATTTTAATAATAAAACAAGTTATTTATTCAGATTTATTTGCTTACAAAATAGTAGAAAATGCTATTTAACAGTACTACTGTCCAATCTAAGTAAATACAGCAGACAGTATAAACATATTAAGTACTAAATCATCGCGATTAGTCGTAGTATATAGTATATTAGTCCGACAGTATTTACGTGAGCTTTGCCAGATAATTATAAATAATACTAAATCATAGTTTATGAAGCAGATACAAGATCAAAATAATGTGCAAAATATTTAAGTGTTATTGAATTAATATTTAATGGACAGTTTCTTGTTGAACTAGTAAAGCTCATGGCTTATTCCTGTATTAGTTCATAAGTAATTACACTTTATGTTCACTGTGTTTATAAACAATATCAAATTACGCTTTTGATATAACATTTCTCTAATAAGCCTGATAAATACGATAACACCAAAGCTTATAAAATTCCCCATAGAACTGTAACCAGACACTATTGAAATCATGGAACAATACTCCATTGTGAAACCATCCATTTAGTGTTTTTGCGTGATTTATAACAACGAAACAGAGTTATTATTTAAAACTTTTATACATTATCTTGTTTCAGACTTCAGAATCATTAGTCTGTATCAAATGACGTTAATTAGCAGAATAGTATAATAAAATAAGAACATAATAACACAAATTTTCTTCTATGATTTGAAAGATAATTATAAATGTATAACATTTTGTCATTCGTATATAAAAATCCGGCTGTGTTCAAGTTATTTCTATCGGAATTTGCCCGTCTTTCACGCTGCGATTGCGCCATGCTCAGGGCTCATGAATAAGTACCCCGAATGGTTCGGAACTAGTTGGGCCAATTTCGATAATAATAACGTGAGCGCAGCCAAATATTAATTATAATTAGTAATCATAGGTCACGAAAGTTTACATACAAAACATTTTATTAAAATATTTTTTTTCTATAAACCTATTTTACGGATATAACTCGCGTTCATTTTTTACATTTTTTAATTTAAACCGGAAGTTTTGAATACTTTGCAGCAAACGTGTTCGAGATAATACCACATCATCTCGTCTTACGTAAAAATAAACGCGAGTTATATTCGTAAAATAGTTTTATTGAAATGTGTAGTACTCGTGTAAATCTTAGAAAACATTACATTTTTTCTGTTTTGATAGATATCAAAACAGAAAAAATTATAAACAACATAGGTAAACAACAAAGCAATATAAAAAACTAATAGAAAAATGATTAAAAATACTATAACAAGCATTTTCAAAGCGAGACGTTTCATTCCTGACTACGTCTTAAAGTAAGGCTATGTCTCATCGGCTCAGAAAATACCGTTGGTGCTCTATTAGCCCCGAGCGCACCCTGTATAATTGCGTTTCACAACAAATTACAAGTTAGAATGAGGTAGAAACATGGACGGAGAACTTCTGCCCGACTTGGGATAAATTGCTGGCAAGTTGATGACGAATTTTTGGATATTCCTGATATATGTGGACCATGTATGTGTTAATTGATGTTTTGATATAAATTTTAGTTTCACAAATTTGCAGACTTCAAAAGTATTAATTATTTGTTCGCATTTTTTTCAAACTTTAAAGTATCAATATGTTTAAAAAGTAGTTAAACCAGCAAACATTTTATTAAACTTATATCCTTTAGATTGTTTTAAATTAATTACAGCTGTGAGAAGGTAGAATGTGGATGTTAGATAGATGTATTAGTAACATTAAGAAATTATATTACAAAATTGACTAATTTAACACTAATTAATCTTTTTTCGAAGTTAAACAACTTTAATGAATAAGTAGGGTTTTAGATCTGTTACATAATGGATAGCCTATGTCATTACCTAAAACCATCTCAACGCATTACCAACCAGAACATTTTTTAAGCAATTTGAGCCAAAAGAAGGGTGGGAGTCAGAATATTTGAAATCAAACAATTATTTTACGTAAATTGCATTCCCTTTGCGCTAACAATTCTAAATTAAAGCCAAAGATACACCGCGGGAGGGGAGGCGACTCGCAATTTCCGCGAATCTTCGGATCAATTAATTAGGAGCCCTTTAAATTGAACGAAACATTTTTAAATAAATGCAGGGTAGTTTCAAACTGTGAAATTAATGTTTATTTTCATGCTTTTCGTTGTTACATAATACTTTTTTGTTACTCGAAAATACATCTTATTTTGAAAATAGGTTTATCTCAAGAAGTACTAGAAATCAAGTGATAAATCCAAAACACGAACTCTGAGAACGAGAGACGATACACCTGAGATGATAATGTATGCAAATTACCTTAACTTAGCGGAGTGCTGTATCAAACTTGTTATTTGTGTGTTTTAAGTTGTGATGATTTACGCGCTGCGGATTACGAGCACACACGGGTTTTGAACATAATATATTAAGATATAAAAATAAATATGTAACATATATTTCTTATTACTTTTAATTAAAAGTTTAAACATAATTTTAACATTTTTTAACCTATTTAAAACTTTAACCTATTTAAAAGTAGCTAATAAGAAGAATAAAGAATCTTTCGTTGGCATCTGTTATAATAGTTAATTATTTATTTATAAATTATTAAGGTTATCAAGTCCCAAACTTAGGAGCCCTATGTATCACAACGCAAAGCAGTGTTAGTGTAATTGGTTTCAACTGTAGCAGGTGTCTGGTGATGAGTAACTGCGTTTTGTCTGCTGCCATCTAAGTGGATGTTTGTCTATTTATTAATTACTTTTGCCTATAACTTGCTTTAGCTATATCGTAATTATATATATATATTTATTTATACACATATATATGCATATTTTAGTATATTAAACTATCTTGAAGATATGAGAGTTACTAAGTTAAAAATACGTATGAATATGTTTTTTTTTATATAAATCTATGTTAAATGATAAACAAATTTATGTAATACGACCTTGTAAATCTAAATGGTCTTGTTATCTTGACATAAATACTGATAAAGACATACCTCTAAAAAGATTAATATTTTAACTGTTGAAAAATACATATTTTAGGAACAATCTGTAGCGACAAACTCCTCATCTGTATTAGACCTGAGTTGTGTGGAGTTAGTAAGGAAGTAAGGTAAATAAGTTTAAAGAGAACTTCGTAGATTATTATCAAATTTCATTCACTGCTTGCTCCAGCATCAGTTATTCTACGGTATCTTCTTCTACTCTTAAGTTATACTTTGTTATTTCATATTATACTGAATAAGTTAATTCAAATTTGTAAATCTTAAGTGATGTTTATATTTATTTACTAAAACAAGGTGTTTGAAATATATTTTTTAGCTTTTTTATTTCTTAATTCCTCGCAACCAATACTTTTTGAAAAACGTAGATTTTAAAATAATTTCTTATCAGAAACTTTACATATAAAATATATAACAGAATCAAATTAAATATAAACTAAGCAGCAAAACTGATGTTAATTATATCAAATGAATATTATAAATAATTTATTTTTGTTTTAAGACTATTTAATTCAGTGCTGTTTACGTTCCCTTCGGAAGGAAACATGGCGTTGTTATGAAAACAAATCCAGAAATTCTACAGACTTAGATTATAAACAATTGCCGTATTTTAATAAGGATTTGTATGGAAATTAAGCCTTTAATTAAATTCTCTTGGGAACCTCCGGCCTAGAGTACAATTGGGTGAACACGAAATTTTCATAAATATTTTTATTGGCTGTTTGTTTATTTATGTTACACAACTAGATGTACTATTGTTTTCTTTTAAAAGAGTTTTGTCTTAACGAACAATGTTAAATTATATTATATACTTTTTTATTTTTATTAATATATAAAGTATTTTTTTTAATTTCAACAACATATTTCTCAGTGAATTCCACTAGGTTTGTGAAAGCAAATTTTTATCAAGTTTATTATTCTCCTAACTAGTTTATAGGACGCTAAAAATTTATATGATGTCTTAAAATCTAAAGGAATTCAAATTAAAATAACTTCCACGGAAGACGTATAAGGTTTTGTAATAAATCAGCCTCTGAGAAAAGAAAACCGAGCACCTAACAAAAGGAGTTCTTTGCAATTTTTCAACTGCGCCATACGAAAATTCAGCTTAGGTACCTAACATTATTACTTCTAGCGACGAAACCAGGGTTTGTCGCTTTGAGCAAGGTACAACGCTCCCTCTATTACAGGTTACGACTTACCTAAGATAAGTGGAACTGCGATGCACTATACAGCGTCTGGAGTACCGTCTTGACCGGTCTAACTTAATAATAAAACCTCTTCGGTTCGCTGTTACGTCTATTTTGGAGATCCTTAATCATAATGTTAAATAAAAAATGACATATTTGAAATTGATTTCAAATAAAATTTTTATTTCTAAGATGTAAACTACTTTTTTTTTTATCATAAAATGCCGTATATGACAGATTTTTTCATTGTCAGAGCAAGGAATAGTTAAAGAAAACAAATGTTTTTATTAATTTTTCGAAAATTTTTATAAATTAAAAATATTGTAAAATTAATTATTATGAACAAAACGTTACAATAAATATATACGGAACATCAAATATTTTAAAACTTTTATCGCTATCCGTCCTATTTTTTTGCCTGCAGCGGGAGGTTCACTCGGAACGGAAAACGCTTCCTTCCTTATTTGTCTAAAACCTGACGTGGACTCGAGTGTATTCCAGTAACTTTATTTTCTTTAGTTTTCTATTTCGTAGTTCGTGTATCGTGTAAATGAGAAAGGGTCACCGCATTTGTCATTTGTACATTTTTTTAGATGATTTATAAACATGAAATATATTAATTTTTTCTTCGTTTTTTGTAAGAAAAATATGCAATTTTTAAATATGTATATATTAAATGAGTATAGTAGAATTAGTAGATAGTAACATTTACAACGGAATCATTGGATAAGTACTAAAATTATAAAGCTTATTATAACTTATTAAATTTCTTTGACATTTCATAAGCAAATTACAAGATAAAATATTTTTTTTACAATAATATATTTTGTATGTTAAAAGAACAAGTACTTATGGGAACAAAACGTCAATTAAGGTGATTTAACCATGCAGTTTTCGTCATAATTAAAACCGCAGTATTCATTACATGCGAAGAGTGTGTCAAACTCAGTTCGAAACTGAAAAACTGTCAGCTGTCACACGCAACAGAAATCCGATTTGTATTCATTTTAACTCAACTTTATTTAAATGGTTTCTGTTAATACAAAATTTATTTATTACCTTGATTAGACATTGTTGTGCTAAAAAAACTTTGTAAAAACCTACCATTCTAATGTTATTGTGCGTATAAAAACGCAACTGTTCAGTCCATTGTTTAATAATAGTTTTATTCAAAAACTATTGTCTAATTGTTCGTTGGATTCAAAGTATAGGTACACCTACAAAATATGTTTTCTGTTTTGTTGTTGATTTTGATCTATTTTATTTTCTAAACGGGGCATAGTGCCTCCCGAACGAGGGAGAATTCAGTTACGCCAATGCACTTAGGAAGTAAAGAGGTAATAGGGTTATTTAATTTACAGAGAATAGGCCTAGCGTATGCGGTGAAATACAACTTTGATGAAATTACAACTCGTCTAGGATCGATGGTAGAGCTACGAACTCTCGGAATTTTAGACGATACCATAAAATTACATTAGCAACGTGCCTGCTGTCTACTGAAACGAAGCTTTTAACTGAAAAATATTTTTAAAATCTTCATATAGTTCAATGAATTTTTTAAATTACTATAAATTATAACTTTTGTAAATTTATAACATATAAAAAAACAATGACTAGTCATTGTTTTTTCACTCATCCAAAAAAAAAGAACATTGTAAAGAGAAGAATTGAATAGCCATCAAATTCTTCAAAAAATGGCGACAGCGACAAAGTCAAGAACTTTCGAAATCAATTGCGAATCATCTTATATCATTCTAGCCATTCTACTTATTACCAGTGCAATACGATTTATAAAATGTTAATTGATTGTTATCTATACTAATAATATAAAGCGGAAAAGTTGGTTTGTTTAAACGTGGTCATCTTCGAAAGCACGAAATGGTATTGATAAATTATTTCTGATTTTGATAAGGTTCATGAGGAAATTATAGAAGGAATATTGCTCGCGAGTTAATTAACGGTGCACACGGTGTATTCTGGTTTTTATAAAATGAAAATCGTTTAATTGACTGAAATTGTAATGTTATTAACATGATAAGTTCCATTGTCAAAAGCGGTTAAACATTTCTTTTTGATTGATTACAATTAAACATTGATTAGGTTTAAAATCAGACAACCGTAACTAAAATTCGTTACATCTGCGGCGGAACGCGTAATGTGCATTTAATATCTTTACCACTTCAAAATCTGCCAAAATGCTTTATTGCTCTCGCGAACTTGCCGGCTCCGGGACGCGATAAAACTTTAGAAGTATTATGAATCTTAATCGCGGCGTCAATTTCCAAAATTGTTCGTGAGTTTTGTTTTAAAATAAAACTCAAATTTATCTCGTTGAAGGAAATTAATTTCAGCTTTTGTTGTCGCGTAATCGGTTACCTGTCCAAGATTTTGATTTCATTCTGCCTCGTTGATTTGATTTCGGTATTGTGCGGAGTCGACAATGTTCAGAATTTTTGGTACTTTTTCCCTCCGATAATTGACTTCATTTTTATTTTATTTATGAGGCGCTCGCTTCCATACTAATGACTTATTTAGTTCTCCTGATTGTATTTTTCTTCTGTACGTTATTTAATTAATTTTTAATTCGAAAATATAACTGTTTATTGAAAAAAGTTTTAAATTGAAATTGTTAGAATATTTTACTTTAATATTGTTCAGTTTTGAAAATTTGTAAGATAAGCCAATAACGTTTCTTACTTGTTTTAGGTACAACATAAGTTTCTTAAGAGTACTGCCCATGAACTCTGTGCCAAAGGATTCCTTACAGGACTTAAGTCCAATTCAGTCCTGCTCCGGACTTAAACTTCATTTCCTAGAAAGGATATTAGGATTAAAAGTTCGTCCAGCCCTAATACCCAGAGACATCTGGTCTATGTCTGGTTCAAAATGATATTAAATCAGTTTTAGTTTCATTGACAAGTTTAAATTGCTCAAGGATTAGTGAAGACAATATTATGTAGCACGAGTAAAAATAATTTATAATAAAATTAATAAAAACATTAGTATTAATAGTAGTATAAAATTTTCTAGTAGATTTAAATAAAGCAAGAATGTGAATTTTAGTAAACAAAATCCTCAACATCAAGTCTCACGTGTATGGAAAAGTTTTATCTTAACTATTTTTAAACGAACAAACTTTGAACCAAAATGACGGCAAGAATGTGTGAATGATGAAAATTTATCACTAAAACTTTTCATAATCCACACCGTTATAAACGCAGCCTTTGCCAGGGATTAACCGGTTATATTCCCTGAAGCGATCCTCTAAGCCGGTGAAGTTTCGGGCATCGGTCGGTCAATGGGGTTCGTAATAGGTATTCGTCGACAACTCCTATCATTACTCAGATTGCGCTCTATTAATAAATGTATCACGATCCAAACATGAGGCGGTAGTACATATATTTGTTTTTGATTTTTACATTTATATAATAATACGATTTTGAAAAGAAAGTTCATCGAAACCTTTTTTATTAACAGTGGTTATATAAATAAAATGTAAAAAATAAAAATAATATTCAACTTTTTTTATACTACAAACGTCACTCAACAAATTTAATGGTATTAAGAATTAATTTAATTATACTAATAATGCATGTGATTATAATATCTGAAACTAAACATAATCATAAAAACTAATTTATAACCTAGTGCATTGTGAAGCAGCGGCGTGAGGAATGTATTTCACACCTCCATTTTGCGTTCAGCACTTCGGGAGTGGAAATAAACAAGCTAACTTTTGCCATTTCGCTCTGACGACACGGTTTATACGGATCCCATTCGAATTAAAGTTGCTGGATTAAATGTAACTAGCTCTCAATAATAATCGCTACATGAAAAAGGATTTATTTTATGAATATCGATATTTTTCAGTTATTTTTATAAAGAAATTGATATAATCCATTGATTTTTTAAATTGTCTACTAATATGTGAACGATGTTTCTAAATTTAAATAATATTGTTAAATCTAAATGTATATAAATAATAAGTACAACCTACTAATAATTACGCGTCGAATGTAAATTGTTAATATTTCTAAGTCAGTCGCTAAATACAATTGCATGCAGAAGGACGTTTGTTTTATTAATTTCATTCTCCAATAATACGTAGAAAAACTCAATTTATCAAAAGAACCTTATTACATTACCATATGGTCCTTCGAGCCGGATAACAATACCTGTGCATCGTGCGGTCGACGTTAGAAAGGGTGAGAGATACGAAGCGGCCGAACGAGTGTTATACTTGTTAACGACTTAGTTGTGTTAAACATTGAAAAGAAATTATAATTATTTGAGTAATTGTTTTTAAAAAATTGAAGATTATTGAAATTATTAAGTAATAATGAGTACCAGCAGTGAACAATCGATAAGTATATTAGAAGATATTGCCGCATTGTTACAAAAGACTCAAACAAATATAAAAAAGTGTCCTAAACAACGGATGACTACTGGATATTTACAATCAAGAGTACAGTGTCTAGAAGACTATTGGTCTACCTTCAGGCAAGCTCATAATGACCTCATTAAGTCTACGACAAGAGAACAACGTGGATTGCTACCATATTTCGTAAACGAAGAGTTTTATATACAGGAAGACAGGTATTTATGTACGATGGGCGATCTTCAGGACTTGTTAAAAGCTACGAAGAAACCTGATGCAAGTACTAGTAATAACTCATCGCGTGAAGACGACTTTCAATCACAAGTAAGGTTGCCACGAATACAATTACCAATGTTCACCGGAAATTATGAAGAGTGGCCATCTTTCAATGATTTGTACCTCTCTTTAGTGCATAACAATAACATGTTGTCAGACGTACAAAAATTACATTATTTAAAATCCAGTACATCGGGTGAAGCCGCATTATTATTGAAGCATATTCAAGTTACAAATGCAAATTATACACAGGCCTGGGAAACTTTAAGCCATCGATACGGCAATAAACGTTTAATAGTGAACTCATTATTAAAAAGATTATTTGGTCAGAAAAGGTGTAGTAGTCAAACGGCAGCGCAGTTAAAATCATTATTAGATACCACTATCGAAGTTTTAAATAGCTTAAGCAATTTAAATGTCAATGTGGACTCTTGGGATCCATTAATAATATTTTTGGTAGTACAAAAATTGGACTCAGAGACACACAAGGAGTGGGAACAGACAGCGTACACCGTAAATTCAGAAGAGTTGTCTACACTTAAAGACTTAACAACATTTTTAGAATCTAAATTTCGAACTTTGGAACTATTAATGCCTACTACAAATATAAAAATATTTAAAGACCGAGTTCTACACGTGTCAACGGTTCAAAGGTCATGCGCTATTTGCAATGGGACACACACCCTGTGCCGTTGCAATGAGTTTATTAAGATGCCAATTATTCAGCGGAGTGATTATGTGAAGAAAAACAGACTATGTTTTAATTGTTTAGCATCGGGACATGCAGTATTCAAATGTAAGGTACCCATGTCTTGTCATATTTGCAAGAGACGTCATCATACACTTCTACATCAACAAAAACACATGGACGCGCCGGTATTAATTGAAGAACGCATGCAACCGATGACGTCAACTCAAGCGGATGAAGAAGGGAAGCAAATACACACGATGATTACGTCATATTACAACGCCAAGCATACTATTGGGTTACTAGCAACTGCCGTCGTTATTCTTAAGGGTCCTCAAGGTCATACTACTATGTTGAAGGCACTTATCGATTCGGGATCTCAAGCATGTTTTTTAAGCGAGAAAGCGACTCAGATCCTGAAACTCGAGAGAAAACCTGTAGATCTTCTCGTCTCCGGCATGGAATCCATGAAGGTTCGCGTGAAATATGAAGTCAAGGTACAAGTTTTATCACGATGGGAATCTAAATTCAACTTACCTATTCAAGCCTACGTGATGTCCAAGCACTTGACAACAAATTTATCTTCAAGCGGTCGGATGGCAGATATGTGGCCACATTTATCAAACATAAACTTGGCAGACCCGAATTTTTATGAATCAAGTAACATCGATCTGCTCTTGGGAGTTGATGAATATGCTGCAATACTACAGGAAGGATTAATCAAGGGTCCACCAGGTACTCCATGTGCTCAAAGAACCAACCTGGGCTGGATCGTGATGGGAGGAGTAAACATGAAGATAAACAAGAGAGAAAAATCCTTAACGGCTATGGTACAAGAAGTAAATATTGATGAGTTACTAAAAAATATATGGGAGGTAGATACAGAAACAAAAAGAAAACATACACAAGGAGAAAGGCTATGCGAAGATTTATATGAAAAGACATACAGGAGAAATGAAATGGGACGCTACGTTGTGAAGTTACCTTTTAATACAGAAGAGCCAAAATCAAAAGAAGGAAACACAAGAGATACTGCATTACGAAGATTCGTTCAACTAGAAAGAAGACTAAATCAAAACACAGAACTTAAATACGAATACACTAAAGTGATAGAAGAATACATAAAATTAAAACATATTGAAGAAGTACCTGAAGAAGAAATAAAAAATAAATCAGTGTACTTACCTCATCATGCAGTAATCCGACGTGATAAAGAAACTACGAAGACGCGTGTTGTCTTCGACGCATCCTGTAAAGGTTCTAACGGCATTTCACTAAATGATGAACTTTTATCGGGTCCAGTTCTGCAAGAGGATCTCAGAAGTTTGTTGATAAGGTGGAGACTTCATTCGGTTTGTTTTGTTGCTGATATTGAGAAAATGTATAGAATGATTTTAGTAGACAAAGCGGATACGGACTACCAAAGAATGTTATGGAGATCCAATTCATCAGAAGAAATTAAGGACTACAGATTGTTAACTGTTACCTTTGGAACAGCTGCAGCTCCATACCTGGCTGTTAAAACACTTACTCAGCTGGCAAAGGATGAAGGTTATAAGTTTCCTAACGCTGCAAAAATCTTGTGTGAAGATTTCTATGTTGATGACGTTATGTCCGGATGTGACGACGTAGAAAATACTATACAGATCAGTCGTGATCTCAAGGCTTTACTAAATCTTGGCGGCTTTGAACTAAAAAAATGGTCCTCAAACAGTAAAAAATTTATGGAGTCGATTAAACCAGAAGAAAGATCATCAAATGCTAATGTAGAACTTAAGGTTAATGGAACTGTAAAAGCACTTGGCATACAATGGAATTTAGGAAATGACCAATTTGAATACAATCTCAACTTACCTGCTCTTAGATCCATGATCACCAAACGGAGTATTCTTTCTGATATACAGAAATTTTTTGACCCGCTTGGTTGGATTTCACCTTGTATGATATTAGCAAAAATACTTATACAAAAACTGTGGCTTGAAAGGGTATCTTGGGATGAACCTTTAAATAAAATACTTTCAAAAGAATGGATGACAATACGCCTAGATCTGGAACATCTTCATACTATAAATATCAATCGATGGCTAGGAACAAAAATTGCTGAAAAGGACTCAATAGAAATCCACGGGTTCAGTGATGCTTCTATTAAAGCATATGCAGCAGTTGTATATTGTCGTGTTAAAAAATCTGATGGATCCTTCAAGACGACACTGATTGCTTCAAGAACTAGAGTAGCACCATTGAAAACTATTTCGTTGCCGAGACTAGAATTATGCGCAGCTTTGCTACTAGCGAGATTGATAAAACAAGTTAGAGAAGCTATGAGAATCCCATCATCAAGGATATTTGCATGGACTGATTCATCAATTGTTATTTCTTGGTTGTTCGGTGACCCTGGAAGATGGAAACCATTTGTAGCAAATCGCGTCGTAGAAATAATAAGTAATCTTCATAACAACCAATGGTATCATGTACTATCTAATGACAACCCTGCAGACATCGCATCTAGAGGAATGTTAGTAAAAAATCTGAAAAAGTGTGATTTATGGTGGAATGGACCAGAATGGCTATCTGCAGAAAAGATACAGTTCACAAGACCAAATGCATTACCTACAGATGTAGAAAAGAAAAAGGAGAAGATACAAGCTTTAAGGATAGAGAAAAGTGAAACTGATAAATCATTACATTCACAATTCGAAGAGTTTGATACATTGAAAGAGCTACTAAGAACTATTGTAATTTGTAAAAGATTTTTAAAATTATTTAATACATTTTCCGAAACTTTACATAATGCTATTGGTATAGAAGAATTAGAAGAAGCTTTAAAAATTTGTATTAAATCAGCTCAAGAAGAAGAATTTTTAGAAGATATACAGACTATAATAATAAAGGGTCATGTTAAAAGATTGAGTAATTTAAGGGTATTGGATCCATATTTAGACAAAGATGGTATTCTAAAGGTGGGCGGTCGCCTACGTAACGCACCTTTGAGTGATGACATCAAGAATCCCATTATTCTAGGAACAAAAAGCAAGTTAACAAAATTGATTATAGCTGAAGCACATCAAAAAACACTTCATGGAGGAGTTCAACTTATGATGACATATTTGAGATCAAGATATTGGATTCTCAGAGTAAAATCTTTAGTGAAACAATATGTTCATCGCTGTTTAATATGTGCCAAACTGAACGCGAAGGTGAAGACACAAATAATGGGTGATCTTCCATCCGTACGTGTCACCCCAGCACGACCGTTTTTCAACTCCGGTGTGGACTTTTGTGGTCCATTTAATATTCTCACCAATAAGGGCAGGGGAGCTAAGACAATAAAATCTTATATTGCTATATTTATATGCATGTCTACAAAGGCTACGCATCTAGAACTAGTTGGTGATCTCAGCTCGGCAGCATTTATAGGTGCTTTCAAACGATTTTGTGCTCGCAGAGGTAAATGCACTCATTTATGGAGTGACCAGGGGAGGAATTTTGTTGGTGCTAACAAGGAGCTTTGCGACGCGTGGAAGGAAGCTGGTCTGCAATTTGAAGGAGAAGTTACTAATCTATTAGCCAATGATGGCACTCAATGGCACTTCATCCCAGCATACTCTCCAAACTTCGGGGGCTTGTGGGAAGCAGGCGTAAAGTCTGTAAAATTCCATATGAAACGAATTCTTGCTACACATTTGACTTTCGAAGAAATGACTACCATACTCTGTGAAATAGAAGCGTGTTTAAATTCACGTCCATTGTGTCCTATAAACGATCATACACTTGAGGCACTCACACCAGGTCATTTTTTGATTGGAGAAGCCCCGATCACAGTGCCAAATCCAAATTTAAAAGATTTAAAAATAAATAGTCTCACGCGTTGGCAATTCACACAAAAACTACTTCAAGATTTTTGGAATAGATGGCAGAAGGAGTATGTTACAAGACTTCAACAAAGACCAAAATGGCTTAAGCGTGAATCGGAATTCAAGCTGGGTGATATTGTTCTAATAAAGCAAGACAATCTACCACCGGGTAAATGGTCTCTAGGCCGCATCATAGATAAACATCCTGGTCCTGATGGCCAGACTAGAGTATATAGTGTTAAAAGCGGTGATAGTGTAATTAAACGATGTGTAACCAAACTGTGTTCATTGCCAATAGATACCAGTTAATATTTAAAATCTAATTTATTTCATGTTTATTAGTTATGTTAAAATTGTATAACCCACGTATGATTGTTTTTGATAGCTTTATATACTTTCAAGTTTGCTTGTAATTTATAAAGGACTCGTATAGTCCTTTGGTGGGCGGTTATGTTAAATCTAAATGTATATAAATAATAAGTACAACCTACTAATAATTACGCGTCGAATGTAAATTGTTAATATTTCTAAGTCAGTCGCTAAATACAATTGCATGCAGAAGGACGTTTGTTTTATTAATTTCATTCTCCAATAATACGTAGAAAAACTCAATTTATCAAAAGAACCTTATTACATTACCAAATATATAATTAAAAATTCGTCAAAATTTAATTGAATAGCAATGTCTAGTCGTCTTTGTCAATTAAAATACCACGTCGCTATATGTTTTGTTTATTTAAAACTATTATTGAACTACAACTTGGATTTATTTTACAAATATCCTTAACCTGAAGCGTTAGTAACACGCTTGAATGTGTTTAATATGTATTGTATGTTATTTTTTAAGTTTTTTATTATTTTTTTATTTACAGAAACCGTAACTCAGTCAAACGCCTTGAAAAGATCTAAGAAAACCCTTTCATTTGATATTAAGTAAATACTAACTCTATTGTGTTGTAGCAGAGTTCTATTCAGATTTTAATTAATTGTCAGAAATTGAATGAAACCCTTGGGGACTTGTTATATATTGTTTGTACAGGTTTTGTCAATCCAGATTACGACATTGAATTCTCATTCACTTTCTGAAATCAATTGTTTTACTTGAAACTGAAATCAAGGGGATTTGTTTTATAAAAAATAATATTCTATGATATTCTATACCCCATAAATTCATTATACTTTAAATATTTTATTTTATTATAAGTAACTCGAAAAAAGAGTCAGTACATTACTTCTGAAACTCTTTTGGAGTTACCAAATCCTTATCATAATAGATATATTCTTTTTAAAAGTGTCATTAGTTAAAGAAGATTTTTTTACCTATTAAGAAATATATTTATGATATAGAATACGATAAAATGATTAAAGAAAGTTATTAAAGTCATCATGATTATAGTGAAAAAAAAAACTCTTATAAATAATTATAGACACAAGAAACGTTTTGCTAAAACGTTATATATTTTTATATATTTTTAAAAACACTTATTGAAAACAACCAACAAAAATAAAACTTTGTTGTATTTTGTTCAAACAAAAGTTACAATTTTATTAAATGTTCATATTCAAAGTTATTTTGCTGCAAGCATTATATCAATTTTATCATAAGCTATAGAATTTGATAGAATGAGGAAATGAAGAATAGGTACGTAATATATGTACATTAAAATCAACAAACTTTTTTTTTTCATTGCTTTTTTAATTCATAAAATAATACTTAAAAGATTATTTTAAAAGCTTGTTTAGCTCTTAAAGATTATTTTGCTGCATATTTAATGTTGAAAAGTTATTTTAATAAAATATTTAGTGTACTTTTATGAAAACATCTGACGCCACCGTGCGACGGCAATGAAAATAATTTAAATAATTACAATATTTTTTCAGTATTTTTTGTTCTTTGACGCAGTTCCGAGAGTTAGTATAGGTATTGTGGTTATGGTAAATATATTTTTTTGTTTTAAGTAGGTCAGTAGGACAATGACGTATTATGCAAGTTTTAGATATTTTTCAAAGTGTTCTGCATTTTTGTAATAGAAAATAAGGTGTTTTTGTATTTTTATTTACTTTTAAGTTTATAATACTTTTATTTACAAGTTTGTTGTGGTTTTTTTTTCGACTATATTGGGTATTAAATATGTTATATTTTAGTGTCTTGTTTTTTTTCTATACATTTATTACTACTAATTAACATCAATGAGTACCTGATTTTGCCGACCCTCATTAACTTGCACTAGCGAGATGCTTATAACGTCTGCAGGTGCTGAGAAGGACGACAGTACTATAACACGGTTAGAGTTCATTAAAATTTACTAGCACAATGACCGAATTAGCATCAATTTTACATATATTTCGATCGTAGGACCATGAGGTTCAAACGACAACTGGCGTGCGGCGAGTCCGGCAGCAACAGGCTCTCAAATAGGCGGAGTCAAAGGAAAGAACGCGTCTGCGCGGTAAATTACCGGTTGCCATGACAACGCCTCCTCTAAATGTTTGTGATTACTCCATGATTACTCTATAAAAATAAAGTTTTGCTGAGATTGACATTATTTTCAATAAATGTGTTTGAGTGTCTTTTTACATAATTTGATTTGTTTTTTGGTATTTGTTTAGTTTTTGCTCGGCCGAAACTGCAATATTGAAATCACACATAAATTACAAATAAAAAATTTTTTTTTTTTAATATATTATTTTAGTGTTTTTTCTTCATTTCTTAATATGAAGCGACAAGCTTTTTTAAAATGATTAACGATATAGGATAATTAAATGTTTTTGATGTATTATATATATATAAATTAAGTATATTAAAGTGCATAATCAAATAGACAAATATTATATATGACAAATGATTGCAATAAAGTAACACAACACAATCGTGAAACAAAACCCGTCCACTTCATAAATTGCATCGCATTGCGACTAAGATTAAAAAATATCTCAACTAAATGAAAATATTTCATCACTTAGTATTACCAGGTAATTTGTTTGATTGATAACGAAAAAAATTAAGAGTTCATCCTAAGTGTTTGTTTAATTGATTTGAGTGGATCAAAATAATTACAATTATGATCATTTTATAAATCTGTTCTGTCATCTATTGGATATCTTTAATTTATTAAAATGTAATCTTGAATTATATATCAATTAAAAATAGGATTTATTAATATTGAAGTTTTAAAGTTGATTGGAATTAAAATATTATAATATAAATTTAATTAAAATAATTAACTTCTCACATAAAATCTAGAGAACTAATTCAACTAAAGGCGTTATGTCTCACAGGCAGTAAAAATTCACTTGAGTTCGAACAATCAAAACTTTACTATATCAAGCGTTTTACTGCTCATTAAGCGATTCAGTGTGAGAATCTAAACTGTACTGATGCAGTAAAATGAGTTGAGTTAATGAAAAACTTTACCCAACTGTGGGGTCAAAGGCGTTAAAACTTCTATGAGACGGATGTTGCGGAGCGTAACTTCACCAGCGATATTGCTTGTTGAATCACAAAAGAAATCTGGTTTTATTGAGAACGCATCAACCGTGAATGGTAGAAAAGTTTTAAAAACTAATATTGATTTAATATATTAAAATCACTTATTACTACCATTTAAGGATCTAAATTGAACTGTATTTCTTTATGCCATTCGCTTTTCAAGGGCAATTTAAAACATGAAATTAAAAAGAAACTAAGTTGACTTAATTAAGTATATCAAAAATTAATTCACAGGTAAAAAAGTCGTAAACTTGAGGAGTTTTATATAAAACCTTTTATCATATATCATCTTCGTTGCAATATATTAGTAGCATTTTATACGCGAGATAGTAAAGTTTCAAAAATGTTATCTTTCAGCATACAATGATCCTTTACTGTTATACTACCAAGACCTCTTAGTGTAATACTACTCCCGAGACTGGTATATGTTTAACGCACAGTATTTTGTTATCGTGAAAAATGTTACCTTGTAACTTCACTGAAGTTCCAATTAAAACTGAGCTCGAAATAAAGTTTAAAAGAAAACCTGGCAAGTTGTTCTGAAGCAGTGTCATTTACCCTACCCTAATGCACCCCCAGGTAAGATTGCGAAGGCATCGACCAAGTTTCTTCATAGCCAATAAATTACCCAGTCACTTTTACAGCTCATGAGAACATACGACAAAACTTTGTCAAGCTTGGTACAAGTGCCGAGAGATTAATGTGATTAGGAATAAAATATGTAGGTGTTTATTTAAATAAATAAAAAATATCGCCTTAGTTTACACAAGTCAAAATAAATTCAATTTAAAATTTTAACTTAATAAAAAATATCTTTAAACAAATGTTAAAAGTACCGTAGCAACGTAGCACGGTACGGTGTGTTGCGATGTTGCTACAATATCATATCAGTAATTTCGCTGTTTTCAATTAAAACAAAACCGCTTCCATTCGCTACGTGGACCACATTGTAACCCCTGCATTAAGTGGATAATCCCGGAGTTCATACTTTCATCTCCTTAATGGATGCAGCGAAAACCATTTATTGCTATCGGTCGCTTTTTATATGCACTCCACTGGAGTGACTTTATCGAGTGTCCGTGAAGCGGAGTATTTTGTTATGGATGTACACTAACTTAGTATATCAAAAAGTAATAAAGAAACCATTAAAATATCTAAATAACATTATTATAAAATAAGAAGGGGTTATTGAAAACTCATATTAGTTGGTAACATTGTTTTGATTTCTTTGTTTTATAGATATGATTTAAAAATAAACTCAGTTTTTTTTTTATATTGATATATTTAGCATTTACTTAAGTTAAATTAAATAAAATATAATAAAATAATATAAAAATCTAAACATTTCTTACCACTAACATGAAATAGCACTCAACCATATTTACCGTAACATCAACATGAATGAACATGAGTTCCATTTTCGAGATCCTAGAGATTGAAAGCTCGTTATACATCTCCTGACAATAGACACTCATGTACGTACGGTTTTACAATGTCCGAACCCACGACCATCCATCTTGACGGTCTCAGATCCGTCTGTCACTGAGCTACCATTGTCTTGCTTGTGATGTTCAAATCTTGAGAAATTGTTCATACTCATCTCATTTGTATTTTGTCTCAGCTACGTAATTATAATAATAATAGTATATGATTATTAATTTTGTTGTGATATAACAATAAAAGTTTTTTTATATACAAATAATATAATACGTTTTAATAGTAGTGTTTAAATATATGTAAAATATATCTTTATTTACTGATTAATATTTTTTTTTACTGTGAATCAATATGGTCACTTATGTTCGTCAAATGGTACTGTCAGGAGATTTTATTTTGACACCATACTTATCTAAATAAGCTCTTCTGTAAATATAATGTCTAACTACGTTAAGTTTACGAGAGTTCCAAACACGAACTGGTATGAGAAGAAGGACAAACTCAGCTGGTAATTTTTTATTTTAATCAATTTGAAAACTGTATAACAAACATTAAAAAGTATAAACAAGAGAATAAAAAATTATAATAATATATCAAGTTAAAAATAAGTTTATTATTGGACATCAAAACTTTCTGGTAACACATGTAATAGGGTATATCTTGTGTGTTTCTTAAAGTACCAAAGTTAGAATCAGAATATATGTCTTTGGGTAATTGTGTTGAAGGTACATCACTCAGCTTTCTTTGCAATTCCATTACTCTACCACAGAAGTGTTTGTTATATTAAACAATATAATTAAAATCAATTAGAAGGGCACTGAATATTTTAAATTTATTTTAATTCCTTTAGAATTGTGAATCTATTTACTTTTCAAAATACTTTTGATTATTATTTATTAAAGAAAAAAACAAAAACGCATTAAGTTTCATCAGTAATATAAATAAAAAATTCTAAATAATAAAGAAAATTATTGAAAATTCAAAACTTTTTTGGGCAATGTATAATTGATTAAAAGATACAAATTGTATCCAAAATACACGACTAAATATAGTAAGTTCATAAAATGCTTTGCAAATATTTTTAATTATACGCCAAGGAATGAATAATAATTACGAACCCCGAGATGTACGAGGGAGTCATTTATTACGGACTTATTACCAGATGCCTAGAGAGGCTACATTACAAGTTACCTAAAGTGGATCATTGTAAACTTAACGTAAGCGAGGATTCTAAATGACATAATATGTTACACCTTTATTGAACGATTTGAAGTTTTTTATTTTAGATTATATATTATAAGAGCAAGTTATATATGACTATTTAAAAAATATATATTTAATGATTTTATTTTAATTACAACTGTAACCTACTCAAATTAAAAAAAAAATTGTGGCACTTAAAATGTTCTAATCAGCTTACTATTACGTTATACGTCAACAATAGTTTAGTTTAGTTTAGTGTCTTTTATTATTATATTATCGGTTAATTATGAATATCAAATTACTAATTCAATAATATATATCAAAACAAGTATTTCTATCTTTCAAGGCAATAACAAAAGAATTCAAACTCGATTAATTATCACATAACCTTTGCATTATCAAACGACTTAGAAAATAATATATTTAACAAATCCACAAGTCAATCGATAGAAAGCATGTCACCATGTCTATAATAAAATATCATGGTTGTAATATTTATTTATTACATTTTCTTAGAATCATTACTCCTCTGAAACACAATTGAAATACATTATTTATTCATAACATAAAGAATAAGAAAAAACTAATAAAACGAAACCATATTATTAATATATGTATTTTCTTTATTGCTGAGGGCTGTAATGCTCTTAAAAGATATTTAATAACAAATGTGCCATGCAAATATAGCTCGTAAACCAATGAAGGTAAGAGCGAGGGTCTTAAGTAGCAATTAAGGAAGAGCGTTTGATTGCGTAATCTACCTTGTAGCAGCGCAAGAAGCAATTAGCAAGGAATTCAGTTACCATGAAATGCTTAGTTTCGATTTGATATAATTAACGGAATTATTGATTTTAATGATATCTCGTTATTGACTTCCATGTATTACACATATATAATATGTACTAAAACATACAAACATGTATTATATGTATATAAAGAAATCAGGTGTGAGTCCTGATATGCTTAGGTAACATAAAGTTCAAAGTATTGTCTAGGAAAAATTGAGTTCACTCTAAAAATAAATATGATTTCAAATAAATTTATATTCTTTGAAATGCGATCCAATATCATTTGTTTCTGAATATTTATTATTTACCCAATGATAAAGCACTGGAATAAACGTATGGGATTCTGAGGTACATTCAATTTGTTGTAAAGTCGTTTTGATGAAATATAAGCGCGAACGTACTTATATGGAATTTATGTCCAAGAAATGTGTTGCGTCTGTATAACCCTTTGAGACACACCGTTAGTAACCGAGTAAATAGAAGAATAATATAAATCTTTATTTTCTAAAAGTAAACACAAATGTATAATATATCTACTGTATATACTAAAAATAATATTAAATCTTTGTATATCTAGTTTTTTAAACCAAAATTACAGTTTTAAGTATTTAATTTAATAAGGAATTATGTTTGTAGTACCGCTAGTAGCAGTTATTGGAACGCAGTTACCATTCGGGCTGTCTCGATGATTCCTCAACAAAAGATCATTGTGGAGTACCTTTTAGCTTATTTTACCTCTGTGCCTTAACTTCTTTTTCACTTCAACCATTCTTATAATTCAGCTGTATGCTGCAAAGATCTATAAGATACTATTTACCAATAAATTACAATCTCTAAATATATAGAATTTCAAAATATTCATTGTTTAGATTTCCATAGAAGGTACATATAATATCTTACTAATAAAAATATGTATGCTCAGTAGAAGTTATTCTCTGTTTTGTCGCTTTCTCACTAACAATATATCTCAAAGGTGTGAAAGAGACAAAACAGAGAATATGTTATGGGTATAACTATTTTTTATTGTAAGGGGGTTGATGTTTAAAGTTTAGTTCAATGTATAATTCTTATAGTTTTATATAACTGTGTGTCACAATGCACGTACCAACAGTACAGCATCGTTAGCCTGCTTTGAGTCAAGTTATTTATGATGCTAACGACAAATAAAGAGGTTCATTAAGATGTTGTGAGGCGCCACGAGTTATTTGTACGTTTTCAATATCGTAGAATCGTGCCACGATGGGGTTTCAATGACCAAATATTTACTTATATATAATTTATTTGTATTGGTAATATTGAAATAATATTGCTTGATTTTCTATTGATATGACTTTTTCATCTTTTTAAGTATGTTTGTAATTATAATATCATGATTTAAAAAAGTAATAATGATATCAAGTTACTTGATAAATATAATAAATTAATTTATTATTTTTCTGCGCTGGGGGTTGACTTATAAATAAATATTTTGAATCAAATAATGTTTAAATTTATATGTTAATGTCATATTATAATAATGATCCGAAAGTAAGTACTCACATAAATACCATTCCCATTCTTTAAATTTTTAACTAGTTTGTTTCAACTAGTTACTGTCCATTTAGGGCCCTTATTCATGAGCTTGGAGGATGGCGGGATCGCGGCGTGAATGTGAATCACGGCGTATTGTAATGTTAAAATTATTGTGACTTAAGACAAGACAGGTATTATTTTTTATTTAATAATTATTTAGATAACAAAGTTCAGAGTCAATCTCTAATCTCAATATATGATGACCGAGTGCTCTAGTGGCTATGTACTAGTTGGTGATAGTGCCATCTAAGCCAAAGTTCCTGGGCTCGATTCCTATGTTAGATAGTTGATTATAGGTTCTGTAGAATGTTGTTTCACGTTTAGCTGTTATTTGTGTCCTTTATGTTTGTGAAATTTCCCGCGGTACAGGGATTATTTCTCTAGTGCGTGAGTTATTATTTTAAAGAAAAAGCAAAAAAATAAAGAAAGAAATATATACCTTTTCTCATAACACACTAAATAATATAACCATGTATTGATGTTTGAATATACATCAGTAGTCTTTATGAAGCCAAAAAGTCTAAGTATTACTAAAACGACGATAAAAACAAAGTGAATAGGTTTGTTTTCTCCCGCAAGTCTTCTAGAACTTAACATACATACGTACCATGTTCATAAAATATGTGTCGTTGAAAGAGATTTACGAACGGCTAAGTACCACCGGGCTCACGTTCCCACCATAAAACTGAGGCTTTAACATAAAAGTGTGCAACACACCATCACGATACTATATTATTATTAACTCCGTTTTACTATCGAAGATGAATAAGATAATATAAACTCTATAAAATAACTGCTCACGTTAACTAAAGGTTAATAAAAGTAACATAATATATTCTTGATAGGACATATAATCCTAATATGAGAAAGCGTCCATGCAAAATTTCGAACTTTTGAATTTTCAAACGTCATAAACTAGAAATTAAAATTGAAATAAAAGCCACACGAAATCCTTGTAAAACTGAGACGGAATTACACAGTTCCACCAATGTACCAGTGATTCGGGTCGGGAACGAATAAAAAATATAAAAAAACACATATCGCCCGAAAGCCGACAACTTCCAATTTTTTTTGTTTTTTTCGTTCGCTTTTTTTTTCCTGGGTTGCCAGCTACCGGCATTGCGATGTTGCTAGGTGTTTAAAAGTTGATGATTTTTTTTACTTTTAGTCTGTACTGAAGTTTACAAAGCATTTACATATTATATATTAAGTTTTAGTATATCATATATGTTTAATTATTCTTCTTGATGACCGATACTAAAAGTATAAAAAAATGTAACAAATTTTTATTAAAATGTGTAGGGATTTGGAATAAAAGAATTATAGAATCTTCAGACACTTCTTATAGTATTGTTAAAATTTCACAGAAGTTTCTAAGTCCCTGCTGACTTGAGAAATAAAAGTTGTGAAATAAAATCAAACGACTAAGACTTTACATACAGTTAAAAAAGAATAATAAGCCTCCACCTTGGCGATACAATGTTGCAAGAAGTTGTACAATTCCTTCGGCATTCAATAGCGATCTGTTCGCGGTTTCTTTATATTTTCTCGGTTTACTCGTACTTCAATTGCCAGTGAATTCAATAGATATTTTTAAGTGGCTTCCCCGGGCTTAGAATTGTTCTGCTATAGAGAAAAATTATATTACTAAAGGTATATATTTGTTTAAGAACTTTTATTGAATAAACGATATTGTGATATCAGTGTATTGTCTATTTTATTTTTATATACAAATAGAATTATACAGAATATTTGAATCTTACAATTTTTTTCCTTTTAAAATATTTAAAGGGGAAAGTATGATTATGAATAAAGTTGTGAAATTGGAGGTATTATTTAAAAACATATATTAAAAAAATTATAAAATTAAACAAAATTTGCTTGACCAAAAATATTAACACAATCTGAAAAAAATGTACGAAGATTCAATTTCAATGTTTTGACATCGCGAAATTATTTTATACAAACATATTGATGAAACTGAAATTTTTAAAACATGGTAAAAATTTTACCTTTAAAAATATAGGCACAAATTCGAAGTGTCAATAATTGAATTTCGGTTTCACGTAAACATATTATAACAAAATATTGGAAACAAAAATGTAAAGCTTACTAAAATGTGGCGACCTTTTATTAAACATCCATAAATACTCGACCAAAGAGGTTCATTTGAAACTTGGAACGTTGATGTTATAAAAATTTTCATAATACCGACCGCAGCTGATGCTGTATTAAATTTTAAATATCGAAAGCTCTTTCAACGTTCAATTTGTCGCGAAATCTCTATTGCTATATCTTAAGGTCGGAACACAAATGAAAAATTATTTGTCATAATTAAAATGTCATTTTGCCTATTGCTGTATTTAAAAATATATATTTTGTTATTTTGATATAAAAAACAAAAATAACTATAAATTAGGTAAAGTTCACAAAATTAAAAGAATTTTTCATTATATTCTTGCAAATATTGGTAATAAACGTTTTTGTTATATTTAGAACTAAATTAGCTTTGAATGAGAAAGTAATTTAAAATGAAAGAAGTATATTAAATCTTATAAAATTGTAATAACATCAAAAGTTCGTGTAATAAAAAATCTATCGCACCAATTTACTTGGAGTCCATAAAATGTGAATGAAGAAACTTATCAAAGGAAATTTTCTCATGTTCTACGTGAAGCAGAAGCCATCAAAATTCGAGGCAGTTTTCCTTGACTGGGATATTGTGAGATACCTTATATTAAAATGTAATAAAATTCCCATCGCTAATATAATTTCGTGGTCCGAACATAAGGTTCGGAGTTCACGAGCTGACATTTTTATGATTTTATAGCACATAAATTTATTTTATAGTCGCATGTTATTAGTAAGTTGTGGAATGTCTGAAAGATATATTATACGGCTTTCATAGCATATTATAACCGATAAATACAATTTTTATTATAAATAATTTAATGATTATGGATAGACAATCATTCTTAACGTTTAAAATAAAATATTAATAGATTTTTAAATCAACAGCAATTGACATACATTAATATATTATGTATATATATATGTTAAATATTATTAGTTTACACAAAATGCGAACCAATTATTATAAGTCTGTTCCAACCCTAAAGCAGGCGGGAGCCGCGCGGCGGCGCTGTCGGCAATCAATCGATACGCCGTCGCCTAGCAACGATCATGTTGCAAAATAAACAATCACAATCGAGCCTCCGAGCAAATTTACTTTCTTATTTTATTACTTGTGTCAACATTTTAGATCGATATTATCCGATTATTTACTCTATAATGTTTTTTTGAGTGAGTGTACAAGATGGTTCTATTGCCGCCGTGCGCTCCCGATATTTGCGGGAAGGATTTTCGGAATTCCTTGAAAAAACCAAGTCCTAACTATCCACATGGAAATAGACTTAAAAAATGCAGGGTTGTACCGGCCTTTACGATACAGGCAATGCAGAAGAATACTAAAGTTTTGCCTCCACCTAAATGTGGAGTGTACGATCCTTTACCACCGAAGCCTACAATGTTCAGGAGATGCTATCAAAGGGGCGAGTTTCCGGTGTCTATAGAGTTCACTACGGGCGGAAAACAGCTGACTTGGAAGGTAGGGATCAATATGATTTTAATTTAAATTATTTGTTGTCTGAAGTAATTGACTTTAATGTTATTAAAATGTACTTAAATGAAATATATTTTAGAATAATTTTGAATTCGTCTTAATACCGACTAAGTAAAATAATTTATACCATGCAAACATTGATAAATATAAATAAATGACTCATATATCCATGCAAAAATTAAACAGGTTCCTATAGAAAAGCTAGATTTCCATCACTACCTACCCATGTTCTTTGATGGACTCTCAGAAGCCTCCTACCCTTTCAACTTCATTGTAGAAAGAGGTATTCACGACCTAGTCACCAAAGGCTCCTACAAAATATTGCCAGTCGTACCGCAGCTGATAATACCAATTAAAAGTAAGTAAAACAAAAATAAATAAAAATGTAATATATACCATTTCTTTTTTATTATTAGTTTAAATCAAAATTTAAATGACACTCAATTCCAAAATAATTTAGAAATATTAAAAACAAAAAAAATGTAAAAACTTAAGAAAGTTTTCATTTAAAAGGAATCTCATAAAGTTTTTATTATCAAAGAGATGAGCAAACATCATGCAACATGATACGTCTCGTCTGAAATAACTTCGAGGGAAAATAATCAAATTCCGAGTAATTTTCAGATTAAATGTGTAAAATGATCACTGGGTTTTAAATATCATTCAGTTTTTTTGATGACATTCAACGGATTTTTTGAAATGAAGTATAATGTTTAATGAGTCTTAAGCATCTTAAATATAGGGTATTTTATATTGACGCAAAATGAATAAATTATTTATATAAATAAAGGAATCTGTATTTTTCAAGACGCTCTGGCTACAAAACGTCCATCGGTCCTGTGCCACGCGCTTAAATGTATTCAGATGATTGTGACCGGTTCCGACAGGGTTGGCGAAGCATTTGTTCCTTACTACCGACAGATACTACCCACACTCAATCTATTCAAGGACAGAAACCGTAGGTATCATTTATTGTTTTATTTATAACTCTGCATTCAATCGCATCTATACCTTATCGTTTTATATTACATATAATATTGGAGAAATTGCCAACAAATCTACTAAAAAATATTTTACTTTGAAAGAACCTCGTAAAATTGACAATAATTGAATGTAAGCTCCTAAAATAGCACATAGTTACATGGTATCGTTTATATTTACACTCATCGATCATTACAAGTATCAAATTGACGTCCATGACATCATATTGTTTTCAGTCTAATAGACTCGTTGGGGCGCTCGAGTAGATTAATTATACGTCGTCGGGACAACGTTGCGAATTTTGGGTGTCACGCTTAGGCTTGACACCCGACCGCATTGTTACGAGAATTCTGCGAGTTCCAAGCGTTACCTTCGCTTTGTTGACTTGCGACTATTCGTTTCGTCCCTTTATGGATCTGTAGACGTAACTTACCATTTGATTTTTAATATTTATGAGAAAATTTAAGTTAAACCTTTTTTTAGGTAATGTATTTTCATTATTTGATATATACCAAAGGACATAAGGATTTTTTTTACACTAAAGTTGTTTTAAATCAATTTGTATCTAATTAGAGTTAATGTTTGATTTTTTTAATTATAAATTTTTAGAAATCTATGACACATTTTATAAACTAATATTTTAATCAGTAAGTAGTTTTATTGATGCACAATCTATTTTAGAACAGGCTAAATGAATTACCATTTACGTGAATATTCCGGTTGAACCAAAATTACAGCATAGAAATGCTAGCATAACATTCTTAATGTAAACATCCTTTGAAACATAGACTGGTATGTTTGTGCTTTGCGTCAGTTGCGTCGCAAGTTTGTATTACTTCACGCCTTCTCATTTCTCGCGTTGCCAAATAGTTGCGGTTGAGCGAGGTGTCTTCGTTGTCGTTTTACTCGGTTTATTCCAGTGAGGTAACGTTTCGCAAATTATGTCCCGTGTCCTCAAACTACAAGCCCCGGTAAATGACTAACAACGTGTTAGAATATTTTTTTATTGTACCATATAAAGCAAAGAGAAAACAAATGGAAAAATACATTACGAGCCCTCTGGCTTGAGTAATGTAAATGGTTGATTTTTACTTTTTGGTGTGTTTATTAACCAAAATGTTGTCAAGTTTTTGATATTATAATTAAAACAGCGCTGCAGTCTTTTTACTTTATCTTTTTTGACTCAGATATGTAAAAGTAATTAATTAACCATGTTCAGATTGCATTTGTCCATTTCCATCATAGATACATTTGTAAATTTGGTAAATATATTTTGATATATATGTTTAGTATCGTTAAGTACTAAGTTAAAATAAAATTAGCTTTGGAGATGAAAAACTATTAAATAAAAAAAAAGAAGACAGTTATTTTTCGGTTTGTATTCGGTTTTTGTTTAATATTATTAATTTGATCAATTGTTTTAAATAATAATTAAATTTCATGGTAATAAGATTTAGCTTATATAGTATTAAGAATAGGATCATTATTTACTATTAAATATGCAAAGAAGCATTCTTAAAGTTATGTTTTCTTAGTACTTCAATGTACCTGGAGTTTTTTAGTCAAGAAGTTAGTGATAATTAACAAGAATTATGTCATATAATAAATAGTTTTATTTTGTTAAAGGTAACATGGGCTCCGGTATCGACCACACAACAACTCGCGGTGAGAATGTCGCAGATCTGATCGAAGACACGCTCCAGATTCTAGAACGCTACGGCGGTCCAGACGCGTTCATCAACATCAAGTATATGATACCTACGTATGAATCTTGTGTGTTGAACTAGGTGTTGGCTATTTGAAGCTACGAGCTATAAATTATGTTAGTATACCTGGCTTGGATTAAAGGATCTTCATCTGATATTTGGTTAAATCTTACTCGACATTTCACATGTGCTGTGGATTTCATTTATTATATATATTAGACTTGTTTTTATATTTAATAGTTTTAAATTTCTTTACAACAAAATACTAAATTTGTTAAAATTGTTATTATATTTAATATTTTTTCAAATTTTCAAGTACACTATAAGACAAAGCATAAATTTGTTATAATTTTGATTTATCTATTTTTTGTTATATATATTGCATATAATAAATACCTAATTTTTCTATAAAAATTTATACAATTTTTTCGTAGATATAGGTATATAATATTCACAAAAATTGTATGACTTGCACTTATTAGAGAGAAGTATTCGCTTTACTAGAACATTACATTTGCATAATTTCGCTCCGCTGTTGCCTAGTTAGTGATTTTAATATTAATTTGAATATTGAACATACTAGCAATTATTATTTATAAATACAGCAATATAATCTACATTCGTAATTATAAAACTTTTTAACCAAATTTGTATAAAACGTAAATTAAGCTTCTTCCACATTTATGTACGTGGTGTAAAGATGGATCGCTTAGACGCCACAGCTTGAATTAAAATTCCGCGCATTTAGAATTTCTAAGTGGATGTACGCCTTAATGAAATGAGAATGTGATCGATGTATTGTACTCACTTTTTTTAATGTTGATTAGTTTGTAATTTTTCATGTTAATTAATTTATATATGTTGCATTTTTTAAATATAATTTGATGCTCAAACAATGTCTTATTATTTATCATCCTAAATTTATTTTTTTATTATTCTTTAAAAGTGTGTGTACACTAATATTTATTTTTTTTAGATATATATAATACGATAGCTCAAATGGTAGAATGACGTCACGTTTTCCCAGAGGTCGTGGGTTCGAACCTGCTCGTATCGATATATTTTTTAACTTAATAAACTTAACATGACTTTACATATTTTAACTCCATTTCTAAAATAATATATAGATTTTTGAATTAAGTTTTTTTAGTAACAATGAGATAGCTAAATTAGTAGAGAGATGGGATATTATCAAAACAAATTTATTTAAAATTATTAAAACAACATGGCTAAACATTTTTATAGACAATTTCTAATATTAATAGACCTTTATGTAATACTTTGTAGTAATAACCCAAATATAGTTATAGCGTTTATTACACGCGGTCCGCTTTCACCTCTTGGGAGTTTCAAGTCAATATTTGGATCAAAGCGATTTACATGCTCTGGGGCCGAATGTCGCTATGCATGCATGCAATTTGCATTATAAGTTACTTTAGTTTCGGATGTTATGTATGACCTATCTTAACTAGATTGACTAAACATGTTTCGAAATGGCTTTCACTAAACTTTAATTAAAATATAATACATTTTCATGTTTATATTGGAAATTTTATTTTAATAATAAAAATACTCATCTTAAATTATGTTACATAATATACAATGAAAATTTATATTTCCAAGACAAGTATAAGGTAACATCAAAGCAGTTCCAGTGATTTTCCACTTGAAGACTATATGAAATCTTATGACATGCTTCTCTTTATTAAATATTAATCTATAAATATAGAGAAGATTAATTATAGCGTATATTTTATATTCATTTATATTATTTTTAAAAAAAATTTGGAAATAACTAGTAAAATAATTACATATGCAAACATAATTTTGTTTAATATTTATGACGTTATAAGCGTGACTGGATTCAAAATGCTATCAGCAAAGTGAGGTGAAGTAAATATTAATATAAATGGTGCGGACCAAAGGCTTTGGAGTACATTTATCAGTTGTTCGCAGACGCTGGTGGAGATGAGCGACACCTTTTAGTCGCCTAACATTTATAACGGGGGTGGCGTCATGTAAACCCTAAAGTGGCTTGAAGGACATTGGAATTTTTTTTAATTTTTTTGGTTGCAGTTTGTAATATAGATATATTCATATATTGATATATATTATTGTTAATTTAAATAGATTAAATTCAATACAATAACAAATATTTTTTTTATAAAAGTATGCATAGATTATATGTACAATATTTTTTTAAATATATTTCACTCTTTCAAATTATTAAAATTTGTCAAAGCACATCACTACTGGTCCTATCCAGACTTAATGTGTCTATGTATAACTGTCTCGAGAGTCGAATAATTTATCTTGGGACCAATCAAGACGGTAATTTTCGTGAAGAGTGCGCTCCGAAACTATTTCAGCGGCCCCAAGTTCCATTGTTGAGCAACAAAACTATTTTTTGTTTCCATTGTTTCTTTCTTAAGTAAAAGTCACATAACTTTTTTAATAATAATACTTGTTATAACACTAAATGATTTTCAAGGACTACTCTAATTTCTGATATTATTAAATTATTTCGTTATATTATATTATTTACTTATTACTGTTGATATTTTTATACACCTAAAGATTTTGAGCTATAAAATTGAATATTGTAGTACCCACATGTAAATAACATGAACTAAATAGCATGTCTTAAATTAATTGGCTTGTGCTCACTTTCATTTACAAATATTTTGTTGAAAAATACCAAATGATAATCTAATAGTCACTGGAAAAATTAACTTAATAATTTGTAAGTTCAGCTAAATTATTTCACTTTTAATCAGTTTCACTTTCTTGATCAAATTATATATTTTTTTAATTTGGTAGATCAAAGTTCTTTTATAGTAAGGTTACAATAAAATTGTGTTTAATAATATTAAAAATCTTTCAAATTATTATTTCATATATTGCCAAATTGAAACCCACTGAGTAGAACATGACAATTATACCTGCAATCATGAGTGATCTTATATGTATATATGCATGTGTGTCTGTATGTGTGTGTATAATTAACTCATTCATATTCTGTACTCAACTTTGATATTCGCCTATGTTGCTCTTAACTGGTTCTAAGTTCAATGGTACGTGACTTTGTAATAACATTTAAATTTGCGAAGGAGCATAAATTAGGTAGTGGATGTTATTCAAAAACACTTAGAAGTAAATCTTCATTATTATATGTATATAAGTTACAGAAAAACACATTTTATGTATCCTATAATATAACAACCTACTACTAAAACCAACTGATATAACATCGGTTCTTCCTTCTAGCAACTTAAAGTTTTTGTAATATTTTATTTTATTATATTATCCATAAGGTCTGATATTTAATTATTTCTTATGCAATAACCAACATTCACAGTGAAATTAAATTTAAAAAACATACAAAATATACAACAAATAAATACAAATATATACTTCATACATTTGCAAGGCGGTAACTTAATAGCGATACAAGGCGACACACTCACAATCTAACAATATCATAACGTTTCACACTGTAAAGATTGCTGAAAAATTATCTTATTACATTAATGAAGTTTTGTTATTTTGAATAAAGTTTAGAATCTCATGTAAAACTATAGCTTAGTTCACATAATCGACCTGGGAGATGTGCAATTGTTAATATGACTTAATATTAAGCATTAATAAAATCAATATTAATTTTGCGTACTATATATAGTATTTTTTTTATTATATTTTTGTGTGAAATGTAACAAAATTGCAATGCAACAGTTCTTTTATAAGGAAAAAAACTTATAAATTAATGATCGGAATATGCTAAGTTATTAGTAATATAGCTACGCAAAAGCTGTTGATTAACAGTATTTAATTACGATAAATACATTATTGTTTTTGCCATAGTGTCTGGTGTCTGGTCGAAGGTTGATAAGGGGGAAATGCGAAGGTCTTTTTTGGTGGTAATCGACGTAGCGATGGGACCGGACTTGAGCCTCTAGTGCTAGAAGCTTTCTGTACTCTGGACTCCATAGCTCTTTCAGAGCGACGTCGCGATGATGGGGAAACTCCACAGTCAGGTGGCGGGTAGGTCGAGGTGCTATTTTTCGAGAATCTAGCGGAGGAGCAAAATCGGGCTATTCCAGCCAGTATGTAAACTAATACGTAGAAACTTGAAAACTATTGCAGATTTGCTTCTCAATTAAGCGTTCAATAAAATAAAAACAAATATACTAAAATGAGACTTAGGAAACTTCTTAGTATAGATTATAATAATAATAATTCTTTACATTCATTTTTGTGATAATAAACTTCTGTTTTATATTATTTATATTACCCAGTATGATATCATTATCATATATTGTGATCTAATTGCCTCGTAGTAACGAGTAGAAAGGCTAAAGCGATCGTACAAACACGCTTTTACATGAGCATCACTGACTAAATACTGTCAAGCAATTATACTATTAACTTCTGATTATCTTAGAAAACGTTATATTGGCATCTTCGAAGCGATATTCTTTTTAAACACTTTGTAATTTTTGTTTTCGATGCTTTAAAATATATAGATTAACTATATATATTAATATAAAGTATATATATAGACTTCGTTTCAACATTCTTAATTTGTACTTAATCTACACGTAATCTCAGTTTGCAGATCGACGGCGAAGAAATCGTCAAGGTCGCTTTTAATATTTTTATTTATTATTTATTATAAAAAATTACTTAACGAACATGACTATAGGCAAATTTAAAAATGTACCATATACAAATATAATATTTATAAGGCCAACTAGATATAGAAATATTAGTAGACACGTAGACAAAGTAGACAAGGGCATCAGCTTAATACTATATATAAAAAAACAGTCAAAGCCATAACTAACCCTAAAAAGCACTGAGCGCTACTATCTTCCATTCCACGCAATAAATGCTCTCAGAAAAATTGCTGCGATTAATATCACAGGGCGACTGTAATACCATATTTTTCATCATTATGTGCTCATTAAAAGAAAGGCACTGCAATCGGATCACGGTAGAAAGATTTCAGACGGAGTTATTATTCAGTCTGCCACTTTAATATATGGTTTTTATAGATAGAAAATTTTGTTATTTGAATTGGATCCACGTTTCTTAAATATTAATACTAGATAAATTACTATATACATAGTATTTTTATTAAATATATCATGAAATAATTCCGTAACATATAAAGTATGTTTTAGGTAAATTAAATCATAATATACCTATTGTAATAATCAGTGCTATATATTTGATTGACAATTATTCTATATTTTAAAAGCAGTGCTCTCATAACCACGATCAGTGCAACCTGATCGAAACCTCGCGATATATTTATTACTTTATAAAACTTTTATTAATAATTTATTTACGCAAATAAGTCACATGAACCGAACTTAAAATGAAAATTCGACAAAATTTCAAAAATATGATTTAAAAGCAAGGTTTAAACTTAAAAACACCGCCAACAATTCATTTCAGCGTTTTGTTTTCAGCACAAATAAAAGAAAGGTTTCCCGCCGATTGAATTGCAATGATCAGTTTTCAATAGAACGTGAGAAATACGATCATTTTTGAGCTCTCATTCGCTAATAGACATACGTGTATTAAAACTTCGATCGGTAGCGTCAGCGAATTCGAAGCTTTTGTGAAAATGAAAGTAGTTTGGAAAATGAACCCTAAAGACCTTTTCCATTAGTTCTGTTTTAATAATCTTAAATTATTAGCTCACTTATTTAATTGCAACAAATTTTTGTTTATTCTCTACCAGGTGTTTTTAATATCATTTTATAAAGTTGCCAGTAGTTATAAGTAGGTTGGTGTCAGTTTAAAATTTATGTATTATACACGTTGTTTGCATTGATGTATGGTCAACCGCCGATTTTTTTAACGTGTTATATTCTGCTCTCTAAAATTAAAATTGTAACAAAATGACATTTAAATGAGTTCAACCAAAGCAGACGAGGTTTATAATGTTGATTTTTATGATTACTTCTGAGTTAATTTTCTGAAAATATATCTTAAACATTCTTAGAAGTACGGAAACACTCCAACAAGAAAAAAAATATATATTAACCGAAGCAATACACAAATGATGGTTTTCAAGCCGGAGATTATTGAAACAAAAAAGCAAAATTAAAATTATGTATTTGAATAATGTAAAATATTCAGACCTTAGTTCAAAATATTTTCATTATCATCACTATAATTTATATCTTAATTGGAACTCGTTTTCATAAGTAAATCAACTTATACCTGAAATCTATAATTAGAAAGTAAAAAAAAACCAAAGATAAGATAAGCTAAAAATATTCCTGCAAAAAAATATTTATATACAGAATCAATAATTTCCAGTAAAAAGAGCCGATAATATTGTTCAAAGCTTAAAGCATTTATCATAAAAACAGCGCCTTAGCTTCAATAACAAATGAAAATATTCATAATTGCTTGTTATTTATTCTAATCCTCTTCAGTACTCGACTAAACGAGCCGGTAGAAATTAAAACATTCAAATATGAAAACACTCGATATAATCCGTCATTATTAAACAGACGTACTATCGTTTTATATTCATATTTCGCAGTAAGCTCTTTGAGTGCTGAAGTATCGAATACAAAAATAACATATATATGCTATATATGAAATATTAACAGTAGAATTATTTTTTAGTATAAAAATTGTTTAAAATGATTTAATTTTAAAATAAAAGATTATATATATGTATATGCTTTAGTACTGTAGTTTTGTGAGTAACAACACTGAAGAGTAAACTAGTATATATAATTATCAGTCTGTTCTCACATACTTACTATCTGAGTATGCCCGATTAATTTCGGAATGTAAAGTGAAATAGTTCACGCCGGGATTCTCGTTCACGTCTTGCTCAAAAGATAACGAATAAGGACCCGAATGGACTCGATACTAGTCAGAAAAATCCCGATAATAATTATACAGACAGATTATATATAATAGTAATCATCTATCACGAAAGTTCACATAACAAACAGAACAATAAATATTGAATTATATCATTAACTGATTTTAGATATAATAAATGCTATATTTAGAACTAAAATTCTATTGTACCATTATTTAACTCTAACAAAGGACACGTACTATGCACTAAACTAATATATTTTCCGCAGACTGACTATTTTACTTTACCTAGACAAATTTTGTGGGAGATAAGAAAGAAACAAGCAAACAGGACAAAGACATTTGGGTTTCCGGCATTAATGCGGATTACTGGAACAGGATTGGAACAGCCCTTAGTTTTTGGCCAAGATAATGGTGATTAAATGAATTTAAGGCGTTTCGCTCGAAAGCACTGGGTTTTGGGGAACATTTTATTGCTCTAGTTGGGTTGTAAAGCGAAATCTGAATGATCTTGAATAATTAGACTGAATTAAAATACTTTTAAAGGTGAATAGTACAACTTTCTTAATTAAATTTTTTAACACATAATATAATAATAATAAATTAATTTAAAAATAAAACGTTTCGAAATATATTTGAAAATATATCTTTAATATAAAAGTGAAGTACGGTTTCTGAAATAAAAATAACAAATTTCCAGATTCTTTTTATAATACAAAATACTCATTTATATATTTCTTTCCTTATATGGTTGTGAAGAAATATAAAGGCAAAAATGAAATAAACGAAAAAAAAAATAAAACTTCATAAACTTCATATAATAAATATTCTAAATTTCTATCCGTTATGATTAGAATCGATAATAACTATGCTCTCGAAATAATTACAAGCTTATGTTTATGACAGCAAATCAATATGTATGTATTGTTACTATAATTATGAAGCCTTTACAATTGACCCCACCTCGGTAAGGCCTTGTCGAATCTATCCATGTTCTACCTTTGAGCTATGAAACCAGAATATAAGTAATATAATTATAACAATTTTAATAATAAAAATTTATTTAAGCGTATTATTTTTTTTTATTACGTAGGTTGTAAATGAATATGTAAACCGCCATTTTTTTTTTGCGGCAGCCATTTTTGATTGACAAAAATATTTATTATATATAATTGCATTGTCATCAGTCCTAATGGTGGATTCGAAAGTTCCAATCAATCGTTCGAAATAAACTGATTCAAAATTGAGTTCTTAGACTCGTTATTCACAAAAATACTAATAACAGTTGAAAGAAAATAAGAGTTTGAAAATTTAAAAAAATAGTTGAAATATTTATTAGTAGCTAAATTAAATTCAAATATCTTTATCTGTATGTTTGTAGTTTTAGGGTTTAATTCACTCACATTACAATTAATTTTCCTTTACTAAATATAGATCCTAATTTGATATTTCTCTACCTAAACATTTCTATTTGGTCTGAGAAAACCAGCACGTGTAGTTTCCACTCCACTAATTTGAAACGTCTGAAGCGAAGACACCGACTGTTCCCACCATTGATGCTCTGTTCCAGGTATTTTAACTGCACCTTGCATATATTCTTTGATACCTTTAAAACTTTTACACCAACACTGTTACGAAAAATATTAAATTTCAATAACATGTTTGCATTTGTTTTTGAAATATTTTAAGATGATTACAATTTTTCAATAATATGTTTTAAATTTCATGATTACAAGTAAAATTGGAACCTGGGACTTGAGCATAGAATTCTGTTTTAAATCGTCTTTATAAAGATTGAGGTTACATATATAAATCTTTGCAATATAAAATATCAATGAAAGATACCACAAGTGAAATGAATGCCATTATTATTTTAATCTTAATCAACAATTACGACTTTGGTTCGTGTCATTTTTCAGTGACATAACACATTTTTAAATTTCGCAGTAAAGATGCAGAAACGTGTAGTTCTCAAATAGAATTATTATGATCTTAGAACTAATATTCTTGGAATATATAAATCAAGATAACATTGCTCAGTGAAGGAAATAGTACAGCAAACAATTTTCCAATACGTATTTACTGATTCTCGCATTTCTATTTTAACACCTTGTTAAGTTCATCCGTTCACGCTTCACAGCGATTACTTCGACTTATAAATAACATAGTTCTGATATTTGTCGTTAACAAGAACGAGCAACAACCATGAAGATATCTAGAATTCATTGGAAAATGTTGTTTATTTATATATTATATTTACTTTATTGTACACCGGATACATTAATTAACAGGCTTATTAACACTTATACAAAAGCTAGCTTATCTCTATAAGAGATTTCTATCAACAAACCCAGGATGTGAAAATACATAGAAATAAACGGAATTGAAATAACAGTGCACAAGAAAAGTAATAAAACTATTTAAACTAATTACAACTAATATACCTAAATACCAATGATTTTGAGAGGTAATGCTCTTTTATTGACCTTTTAAAAATTGACAGCGACTCTGTTTAGTTTATTTTATAATTGATATAAAAAATGTTTCTATACTTACTCTCCGTTTTTATTAATGATTTCGAAATGCAACTTATTAATAGTGAAGAAAATTTTCTACTCAAAACGAGAATCTAATTTAAAATGAATTACCGAGTAAGAAGCCACATGAAGGAGAACTTAGTGAAATATTATATTATAAATATGTATAACCTGTTGTTTAGTATTTTAGAATATTGTAAGTAAGAAATTATACTTGGAAAAGATAAATATTTATCAATATATTTATTTAATACTTAAATTACATTGACATTGCTAATAAAGTTACGAAAATTTCACATTCAAAAAAAATTATTTCAATTCTTATATATTTATTCAAATACAGTTTTGATACTCTTATAGGAACATAATTAACTTGGAAAATCTTAATCTTAGAAATCTTATAAAAATGTATCAACAAAAAACTATCGATGATAAAAATTACAATAATGAACTGATTTCGTTTATATTTAAATAATTCTATAAATGAAAATACGAAAACGGACTGAAATGTTTTTTATATGATGCTAGATATTCTTTAACAGATGATGCAAAAATTTAACCGTCGGAATGTTCACTTTCATATATATAAGGTTTCTAATATATTTATGTAAAAGTCATTATTGTGGTGATTTAAAAAACATTAAGTAAAAAATATTTAACTGAGTTTTTTTTTTGCTGACCAGTGCTTATACTGTTAGAATTAATTTTAACAACTTAATATATTTTACTCTAGTTTGATGTGTTACTTTTTTATTTTTTTATAGTTTTTATTTGTCATTTTAGCCCTATGTGTGTTTTTTCTGTACGTTTATATCTTCGCTTGTATTATATAGATTGCTAAGCTTAAGCTTTTAAACTATATGTTTGTTAATAAAGTTTGAATAAGTAAATATAAGAGTTGTGTGAGTTGTTTGTTGGACAATAAAGTTTGAATAAGTGAATATAAGAGTTGGTTTTTGCGTTATCAACAAACAGGTTTTCGTAAATATGGAAAACGTTAGAGCATCAAATATGTACGAAAAGAGGAGTCTTCACTCAAATTGGATTAAATTTAGGCTGCAACCAAATACCTGAGTGCTCTCTCAATAAATGATTTCGGCTGCAATCCATTATCTATAAATAAAATCTTTCAAAGGCTAGAGGGATAGTGGGAATCAATATCAATTTCATTTCATACGTGCTTTATCTGCTGTTCCAGTGTTTACTGTACACCCACTGACCTACATCTCAGGTCACCTGGCGTTATGTAATATTTCGACCAATAGCATAAGAGCGTGTGTCAATTGGTTAACTTTATTAACCAATGGTCGGCCTAGGCGTGGCATGGCAGAGTGCCAGGCTCGTTTTACGCCTAGCACTTGTTGATACTGTTGGAAAATTTCTGTATTCCAAGTATTTTAGCTCGGTTGGTTCAAGGTAGGCCCAGTGAGGTCTCGTCTTAATACCTAAATACTCACTGAGGCCTGCTCATTGGTTGGCTCCAGATAGTAATATTAATTAAATTCTAGGTAACTTTGTAGTAATATCGTTACTAACTTTAATCATACGATAATTTTAGACTATACGATATCAACATTTTTAAAAATTTTATAAATATGTCCAACTTCAAAAATAATTTTATAACTAAATTTTCAAAATACAATATATAATAAAATACCAATTGTATAATCATGGAAAATGCGCGTGAGTTTAATATTATTAAACATACATCATTGTAGCTATTAATCTGATGTTAAATAGATGTAACATGTTTGAACACTTTACGTATTATAATAAAAACAAAACTACAAATATTGTCATAATATTTCTCAAATGTCTATTAAATAAATAACATCCAAATAAATAAGTACCATATCTGGTATAAGTACGAGTTAAAAGTGGAAAGAGAGAACATCATCATAAGGAATCATATCATAATAGCCGCGGTTTGGCTCCGTGCCTAGATAAGACGCGCCGATCCAACGAGACATTCTTTTACATGACCGCTTGTGAATGCTCCAAGTTACTGACTGAAGCGGTGAATTAAATTCTATAAGTAGCTAGCTGTTAAACGCAGTTCTATACACGGATAAATGATACTGCTAGGATAAGTAGTTGCTGTAGCATAATGCTATATGGCCTACACTTTTTTTCAAAATTAGAATTTATTCAAATACATAAGATAGTTTCAAAAATAAATATCTTTAAACAAACAATAAAAACAAACATATAAATGCTATGCAATATTAACTAAAATTATTAATTTTAAAGAAGGTATAACATAAATCTATTTTATTTCTTAAGTTAACTTGAACGATCTTTGACAAATCTAAACAATTACAAATTCTTTTATAATACTATGAATATCTAATATTATTATTTCATACTACCAAAAACCAGTAAAAACGAAGTAAAAACCAGTGTAAAAATACAGTAATTTGTACAACAATTCATTATAGATATAAGAAAAATAAATAAAATGTTTCCGCTTCCGCTTATACCTCGCCCCGCCGTCTAGAGATCACATGCAAGCAATTTGTTGAGAGAAGCTATGGGGTTGCAGTTTTTATTATGAAGCCTGCATATCGCGACGTTACTGAGAACAATTTTATTATTTCTCTTCCGACGCTAACTGTCTGTTATGAACATCAAATACGTTTCGCTTCCACAACATTGACTTTTTATATTATTCTTTACTCTAAAATTCCTTTTGTATTTACTTTTATCAAAATATTATTATTATCAGTTTCGTTATCTATATATTATATTACAATTACTATTACTATTATTACTACTATTTATTACTTTGTAATAAGTTTTTAATCAACAATTCGAGATAGTAATTTTTCACTATATTTCGTTGTTGATGTTTTCAAACGAAAATCTACTTAGTCTAAATGAATGGGAACAAGTTGCTAGCTTTTGATTATAGCGTCTTAATAAACCTTTGAGAGATGGCACCTACATCGATATCATATTTCTATAGAAACGCTATTAAAACGGAAACTCTACAGGAATGGATGCTTTGAAATTATACTCAAAGTAGCGATAATGAATTACGAATTCAAAATAAGTTCTGCAACGCTATGTATACAATTATATCCGTTTTAATTAACATCGGATTCGAATGTGCGGACAAAAGACAGTCGGATGTCCAACCGAATGGTATTTAGTGCCACTTTCATAATACGATATGTTAACGATCCGATTTTGATAATAAAATCTTGTTCTAAATATATATTGTAAATATATATTTGTATTTAACACATTTTTAATTTTTGTTTTAGTTTTTCATTTGTGAAATATTTATTTATATTTTGATTGTTGATGTATATGACATTATTGTTTGGTTGATTTATTAATTCATAATTTTTTGACTTTTTTTTATTAATGATTTTAAATTGGGAATCTGAACCTGAAATAAATATTATTATAATTGAAAACACCATTTTATGGTATTATACGTAAAAGATAAAAAATTTGTTTCAAATAAAGTTCTACAGGTACCATATGCGAGTATATGTGTTTATTATTTATCACTACCACATACACAAATAAATGATAGGTCGAAATGAACCCCTACCCTTTTGTAGTTTAACTTCACCATATGATATGAAAATGCATCAAGCTCAAAAAGATTCACAGAAAAATAATAGCGTCTACCTAAATCGTAGGTTGTAAATGCAAGACTAGTTAAATTATTCGGGATTTCTCGAAGCGAGGCGTCAATGCTATTGACAAAGGTCATTCATATTGTCCTTCACGCTCCGCAGCCCACACTAATTCGGATTAAGCCTATTGTCCCGCACAGGACCTGCCTGCGTTCATGATACACATGTGAAAAGCTATTCACTGAACATACAATTGTTGAGGTATTTCATCAAACATTACCTATAACTATTTTCGTTTGAGTTTCAAACTATTGTTAATTTTAAAATCATAACACAAATATTTTCAAACAAAGATATATTGCTTTTATTCAGATATGATATATATATTTTTTGAATAAATCATAATTAGCTTTCTTAATACGGTGTCTAAACTAATTAATTGATAAAATTGACCTTCAATTATAATAATATAATAATTAAACTATAAATGTCTATAAAGTTGTAAATCGTCACTGTGGTCACTATGACCACATCCCGCGTTAACATCTAATTACCAAAACAAGAACAAATTAAGCCCGAATTAGCGACAAACTGTGGTTATAATCGCATTAACGAACGCTATATTATGTATGAAGCTGATGATAGTATTGTGGTGGCTTAATTATATCTCGGATTCATTAATTATTCCCAAAGGGCGCCCCCAATCCGGAACTAATGAATGCAATGCACCTACGTTTAAGCTTGAAATCGATATGACATGAAAGGAAGTCGATTTTTGGGATGCCATTGATGTCATCATACTTAATAACTTACCTGAAACAAATAAAATATATATTAAGGAAAAGAGTCAAAGTTTTTAAATATAATTATCCGGCTGTACTCATGTTATTAGTATCGGAATTTGCCCGGCTAGTTTCGAACCGATTTGGGGTCTTTATTCATGATCTCTGAGCATGGCGTAATCGCGGCATGAGAGAGACGTGAACGGCGGCCGTGGCAGTTCACGCTGCGATTCCGTCACGTTCAGAATTCATGAATAAGGACCCTGGGTTCGAAACTAGTCGGGTAAATTCCGATAGTAATAACATGAGTACAGCCGGATAATTATATTTAATAGTAATCCTGGATCAAGAAAATTTACATACAAAAATAATCTCATTCTATTTCAGAGTGCACAGAAAAATATAAACTTTTTGTAATATTCTCTTCCGAGATAAAGCTCAAAGCTCAGGTGTTGCCATGGAGATAACACATGAGTATAACCTAAGAGTCAACGTTGTTCAAACAAATTGCTACTTGTTTTTAAAGAAGCATTTTAAAAAAACCCATACATATTAAATATATGTTTATGATATTAATTTTATCAGAAAATTTAATAATCCACATTTTGTAACAAAAACCGAATTATTTAAATGTACTGAGAATAATAATTAAGTTTTACTCATTTGGTCATCCTTTTCAATATAGTGCTGCAGATTTTTATGTGGGATATTGTAGAATTAAAATAAAAAATAATGAAATGACAAAGAAATGTAATGAAATATTTTAATAACGAACACTTTAATCTATACTAAGGTATACTAAGGTATAGAATAAAGTGGTTGTTCTTAAAATATTTCATTACATTTCATTGTCATTTCATTATTTTATATCTTAAAAAAAAAGTCGGAAAATCTTTATTAATTTTAAATGTCTTAATAAACGAATCTTTGAAAGTACGGGATTGGGAAAAAAAATACAATAGCCAAAAAAAATTATAATATAATATGAAACCAGGTCATAATAGACAGGTTCATAAGGAAGGTTGAGGCTGTAGTAGTAGGATTAAACGCGGGTGAAATAGCCAGATACAACTAGTAATTGATACAATAAGGCTGGCCTTAAGAAATGTAAAAATTAAGCTGATGGTTTATGTAAGGATACAAAAACAAAAAATCATGAATTGTGATAAAATAGTTACATTCCATCCGAGGTGTGGGTAATGGAGTGTCATCTTGGGATAACAAATGATCTCACGTCCCAAACTCTGACACTGTTTTTACATACCACATAATCTGCATTACAATCTACCCTTTTAAAGGCACAATACCAGAAACCATGTCCAGCCACCTGACGTGAAATATGATATAATGCTATTAATAACCCGAACAATAGTGAAAAGCGAGTGATTTTTTTCGTTAAATTTATAAAAATCCTTTAAGAATTTTTATGGCTTTGTTCAGTGAGTTTTAATGATTCATCGGAAATGTTTTTTGAATTTATTATATGATTTTATTATGAAATATTGGAAACCTTATATTAGTATACTGACTATCTACTGACTGCATATAATATATATTATTATATATTACAAAAAAGTTCTTAAATCATTTAATTTTGACTTTGATGCTCTAGGGAGGCGAGTATTAGAAGATCACTCTATCTTAATCAAATTCTTATTTAAATATCAGGACAAAAAATTAAAAAAAGTTAGGAAAAAAAATTACAATATATTTTTAATTATCTAAGCTAATTTGAAACCTCAAACAAACTCCTTAAAAAACTACAACCTTCAAGAACATAGAAAGCCAAAAAAATGTCAGCTCCATTAAAATCTATTCGCAACAGGCACCGGCAACAGGAAGCCGTCTTCAAAGAAGGGGAAATTGCCTATCGCGGGCCTATAGTAATCACAACTCCAACCGATCATACTTTGCGGACGGTATATGTTTAAATAAAATATTTCCATTAATATTTCATATTATTAACAACGCCAGCCCCACACTTTTACTTAATTTTTTTAATTTCTCCAACATTTTATTTTATAATTTTTATTAAAATAAATAATATATTTAGTTTTTATTGATATATAAATAATGAAGATATATTTTTGTTTATTAATTTAAGTATCTAATATAAATTAGGATAACGGTTAGTGTGTTTCTAAATAACTCAATAGCAACCGATTTCACGCTTCAATGATCTTCTTTGGACCACGCCGCCTTATTACGTAGAAGAAAATTTGCGTCAATAATAAACATCAGAGATTTTATGTTTATTAATTCTGTTATCGTTTATTTTATCCTTTTATTGTTTAAAAATAAAAAACTTATTGTGTTATATTTAATAATATTCAGTAAAGAAAATCACTGACATATGTATTTTATATCATCGTAATAACAAACATGTCAAAATCAACAATGTTATAGAGAACAAAGAAAATCGGTGGTACAATATTTCGATTTCGAGCATCAAGGCAAAAATTTAGTGAATAATTTCACTGAATATTACCGGACGAATAATAGTGAAGAATGCTTTTGTGAGCTGAAAAGGCCTCGTAGATGACATATTGGTTTACATGTGTATGTGTGTCTATATATTACAAGCGGAACTACTAAGCTTTCTCACTTTTATATGATAAAGATATTAATATTAATTTTAATATATATAAAACCATCTAATTCATAGTATGAAACTTTTTATTCTACTTGTTACAGCCACTCAAGGAAATTACAGAGATACAGCGCGAGTGATTTATGAGTGCCTAATGACAATATAATAACTAGACATTATGCAGTTTTGTGTCTAAAAGCATTTTTAAGAAGAGCTCTCGTATATTCCTACTATAGCCTATATTTCATATGAACCTGCCTATCACAATCACAATTTTTTTCAAATATATCCTGTACTTTTGGAGATTATTATGCAAACTTTTCCACTTTAAAATATAAGTATAAATAATGGTGTGATATATATTTATAAATTGTTCAAGAACTTAATAAAAATGGAGTTAGCGATAACAGGTATGTTATCAATCAATTTAGTTTTACATTTAATATATATTTATAATTCATTTATAATTCTCAAGTTAAATATGATATATAATACTAAAACCATCCCTAAAATATGAAAAAAAAATGTTTTTTGTACATTTTCCTGGTGTAATTCTTGGTAAATTTTTAGAAACTCTTTGTATTTAAATAAAGTAAGGATAATAACTAAAATCTATAAACTCCTACATTTTAATCTTTTTCATGTTTTCCATATTATACAGTATACTGTGGCTTATTTCAAATCATGAGGTCATAAATTTGATAAAGTCAAAAATATAATCATAAGGAAAAAAAAATTCAAAAATTTATATTCCAAATATATATACCATTTATTTGGATTATAAATTTTTGACTTTTTTAATGAAAATGAAATATTCAAAATTATAAAAGAAGGTTATAATCTCACACTTGAACCCTTCAATCGAGTTGCATTCGAGTTTAGTCACATAATATGCCCTTGTTGGGAATATTCAAATTCTTTGCCATATCCGATAATACCGCTCTCATGCAAAATGCATACAATATCATTCTTTACTTCATACGCGAATGCTTTCCGGGCGTAATTCATGTAAAACTGGCTTTATTTGAATTTTATGCTTTCAAATTTTTGGTGTATCTTAGCTGAAGTGGAATACGTACCGGTTTCTCTTCCACCTTCGTATTTTTATCATTATGATTTCCGATTTTTGAGTATTTATATCCTCGTATATATAAAACATTCCCTGCGGTAGATAATTCTGATATATGGAATGGAAATTTTATTATTTTATATCTTTTACTTTTATGGTAAATATTTTGATTTATCAAATGATTTAAAATTCTTCCATGAACAAGGAACAATAAAGAAAATAGAATTCTCTTTACTATTAATATTTGTGTTATTAAATCAAAAGTTATTAATGTTGATTTTAAATAAAAGCTGTTAGATATAAAACATGTATTAATATATATTTTATTATATCTTAATAGCCTAAAAACCTATCTCAATTTAATCTAGAATTGGAAAAATAAATAGAACGAAGCAAATAACTTGAGATCAGATCAATAGATGGACCCCAGCCGATAGTTTCAATGAGCAACTAATGTTTATAATCCATTGAAACTAACTTTCCAATTAGACTAACCTTTATTAAACCACAGTTCAATAGGTCCTAGCAAATTTACAAAATAGTTTGTTAGAGTTATTCAATTGGTATTCATTATAAAATATGGCGGTATATTTCATAAAGATCTCGAGAGGTTTCCATAGACACAGGGGGTTGCCATTGGTGACTTCAATTGCCTCGGCATCCGACAGGCTTCAGCAGAGTGTGGTACAAGTTATATTAAATAGTAGCCAATATGTAATTTGATATCATTTAGTAACAATTTTTTTTTTCGTTACATTTATTAGTACTAAAAGGTATTTTATCGTTATATTTTACCTTGTTAGATCATTTCTTGTTGTCGTCTGCCATTCAAAAGACGATAAAAACATTTTTTTTAATTTGAAAAAATAATATCTCCCGCCGGTTAATTATCTCTGTCTCGGGATTCCACAAAGATAGAAATTTTGGACACAAATGACAACTAGACTCGAAAGTACAATCTGTAGATTAGACAAACATCAATTCCGTTACGGGACACGAACTCGCTACCTTTGGCTCAGCAGGTAGGACCACCAACCAATGACCACTAGATCAATTGGCTGTTATTCATAGAAGATACATACAGTATGAAGTGGTAGACCGATGACACAATGTCTAGACGTGGCTAAGTCCAGCCAATGATCAGAATGACTGGGAGTTTTCAACCTATTAGTTATTGTTATTTTTATTTAGATTAATGTCAGTAATGTTCCCCACTGCTGTAAAAAAGTACCAACAACTCCTCTTTTATTTCAGATGTTCATATAGTTGGCCGAAGCATGACTTCCGTACCATCATATTAACAATCTGTTCTTTTAACCTTGTCACGTTATCTTGAAATGGGGATATTATAAATTATATTTTAAAATGTATATGATTATAAGAATGTTCTTAAATTGAATTTTAATAATAACTAAAAAATGTAATATTCGAACTATTTTTTCATTAAGTTCCTAATTAATTTTTTATTGAATGCTCTCTCATCTGTTTTTGATTTTAATATTATGGTACTTCAAATTTTAATTAAATAAATTTAAAAAATTACACCATCAGGACTCGAACCTGCAACTTCAAAAACACTGGCTTGTCTCCTTGTCCACCAATCTATCATATTAATAAGCAATATCTATGTTAAATTAATGTAAGCCATCTTGAATATCTCTCAGCTTATAAATTGAGCCACGCGCAGATCTCCAAGTCCTCATTACGAGTTGAACAACAAATAAACAGTCGGCTATCGTCTACTCTCTATTGGACAACATTTACTGTTCTCTTTCTAACATCATACTGCTGTTATATTATAATCATATAATACCATAATTGAGAGTTATTGGTTTTGCGTAATTACATATGAATTAAAATATAATAATATACAATAATTTATGATTAATCATTAAAATAATGATTTTTTAAAGTACAGTACAATGTAATATTATTTTTATTAAATAAATAACATTTTATTTGTTAGTTGTTAATAGTTAATTGTTTACGTTGTATTTATTGTGTTGTTAGAGTTACATACATACACGTTTTAATTTATATTAAATTTACAGGCATTTTTTTAAAATTAAGAGCATATAATATAAAAAAACATAAATCCTTTTAAATATTATATTTAATATTGTAAATTTTTTAATTCATATTATAAAGATAAACCTTTTTTCAAATCAAAGATTTCTCTTCTCAAAGATCATTTTCCACGTGTTTCTTTAACAGGCACAGACTTAAACTTTATCAAATAATAAATATTTTTCTTTAAGAGCTGGAATCGAGCCAGGACTTGTGAATTTATTGACAAACTATTGGTTAAGCAATAACCAAAGGTCGTCAAGATCCTTGCTATTTATAAACTTCAAAAACATCTTAAGAATATAAAATACCTTAATATAATAATTTAAATCAACGCAAAGACGTATATTGAAGGTTTTGATTTTATTATTTGTCTATTTGTAATTTTACAATAGAAAAAGTAGCAAGGTATTGTAGCGCCATCTGTGCAAAATGTTGTGAACTTTATGTTTTGGGCGGGCTTGAGCAGAACGCAGCCTGCAAAATAGTTCCTGAAATCCATTGGATGGCGCCACAGTCACTAACTTTCAGCAGTAGAGTTTGAGTTAGAATCTCTTGCATAGTGTAGATGGCGCTGAAAGTAGGAATTTATATAAAGTTGAGCTAATAGAAGCATCATAAATAATATATATTATATATTATTATATATTGTTAATTTGAGATATATTCAAGTTAACAATATATAATAACTAATATTGTAAAAAAGTAAATCTCAATTTTAAATTGTAATGTATATTTTATTTTCTATTTAGTGTTTTCTTTAAAAATATTTAATTTAAGGAGTTCTTCTATCTTTAATTAAGTAATTCATATTTTTCAAATGATCTGATAACTCGTAAAAGAGGTGTTATATAGGTTATTTGATGTATGCTACACTTTTCTAAACTTAGTAAATTAAAAAGTTATGATGTTTTCGCTGGATTATTTGAGTAAAAATAACAGAACGTCCCTTTATGAGGTATTTCAGTTTTATTATTCGTATCACAATAGGCATAACAAAACTAAAATAAGAATTAATCCTTCTCAAAAACAAATAGAATCCAATTAAATCCATAATCCGCTTAATAAAAAACCATCTAAATTCAGAATATATTACTAAATCACCTAAAATTGTTAAATTACAAATAGAGCCATAAAATGTGCGACATAACTGTCACATTTCAATGTACAAGTATATTCTGTAGGTTAATACGTAAACACGGCACGTGCGAACCGGTAAAACTGTATGTAATTTGTTCGCGGGGTGTCGCCTGTGTCGCTAGTCTACTAGACACCCACGACACTCAGGGACGTACCGGTGTTTATCGGTAAAATATTTGTCAATAATTTGTATGGACATCGTTTGTATACTAACCTAAATATAATGTTACATCTAAATCTGTACAAAATTTACTTTAATCCTCAAAAAATATAATTTAAAATATATTTTTAAAAACGACATAGTGTACTGATGAAATCGTCTGAAAGGTAACATAAAGTATATAATAATATGAATTTAATAATAATAGCGATTTTGTGTGTTTTCTCCCTCAGAGTCTATCCGACGCAAACACCCTCTACGTTAATGTAAAAATGTAGTGTCGGTATGTCCGTTGACGTTACGTTAGTTCCGATTTGCGGTACAATATAACTGGATATAGAAACTAGCAGCGATATTGGATAACTAAGTATTGCAGCGCAAAGCTATACAAGTTGAATTTAATGTTCATTTTATATTGAATTGTTAAGTAACTCAACATTAAATCGTAAAGAATATTATATATAATTATCTGGCTGTATTCACGTAAATACTGTCGGAATTTACCCGACTAGTTTCAAACCCATTCCGGATCCTTATTCAGTAACTCTGAACATGGCAGAATCGCGGCGTGAAGTAGTTCAGAACTACAGAGTTCTGATAGTATTTACACACATCCGGATAATTAAAATAATAATTTTATAATTATGGATCACAAAAGTTTAAATACAACAATTTATAAAAACAGGCTAATAATTTTGAACATACATTTTCAAGCGACTGCGTGATTCTTTGAACAAATTATAATAATTCTAATGATAAAGTTACATATACGAGATATGTAAATTCATATTATATTTAACTATCAACCATTATTCAAAAGAGAACCCTTTCATACCTCAGGCGCGACTAAACACGAAGGCATTCACAACTTTTGCTGTATACCAGCGTTTTTGGACATTTATGACAGAATATTATTTTAGTTGATGCGCCGGAAAGCGACGTCGGATTTTGGTGAAATATGTTTCTAGTTTGATTTAGTGTTCAAGTTTTTAGGCTGTAACCGAATCAGATGCTATAAATTCATCAAGAACGTCCGGACGCTCATTACAACTTCTATCTTAGATGAAAAAACATGTAAAATTGAAAAAAATAATCCAACCATGGTATCTCCAGATCTCCATTGGTATCTCCAGATTGGACAACAAGAACGTTAATTATATTAATATTTAATTACAATGCAATCCAGCTGTCGGTAGTAAACACATCATTAATTAAACATAATTGGTAATACACATCGCAATCACACAATGCTTGATATGATTATGGCTTTAATTGCTTAAATCACCTAATACCAGTGGGACGAATTCATTGTTAAGTAGACGTGGGCAGTCATATTAATTGTTTGGATACATTCTAACTTGTCTGTTTGTCATGACATTTGTTCTGTGATTTAACACATAAAATTTGTTTAGTTTAATATGTGCTTTGGTTAAAAGCTTTTAAAAAACATATCTGTTACTGGTAAATTATTTCTAAAAACTATGAACGGAGAATAAAGACTTTAAGGTACTTGTCTAAGTAAAACACCTAATTAGTAATTAGCCGGTAATTTGTGGCTGGCTTTGTTTTACCTTGCATTGAAACTTACGGGTAGGTACTGAAAAGTCCAAACAAAATATGAAATTAAAATTCTTAGTTGCTTGATGCATCTTGAACCAAATTGGGTTAATTTAAGAAACGGTAAATTTAATTTTCAAACCAAATATATAAAGAAATTTTTTATTTTTTGGGTTGTAATAATTAAATATTTGATTTTAAGCATGAGATACTCGAAATATAACCGTGTAGATAAAATCTTACTTATATGAAATTTAATATAAACTATAAAGAAAACTAATTTCATGAAAAACACTTCAAGTTGTAGAAATAACTAATCGGGATTCACTTGATAATCAAAAGAGACCCAAATTCCGAGAGGCGTAATATCCCCTTGGCCCATTGTGTGCGAAACGCTTTGAAAGCGAAGTAAGCGACCCATTCCCAATCGAATCGACCTTGGCACGGTACCAAGTGTTCTCGCCCAGGTAATGTGGCTTTTATACATTCGAGATCATAATTTATAACGCTATATTTTATGCGAGGCATTATTTTTAAATAGTTGGATTGTAGGAGATAAATGCTTTTGTATATTCAATGGTAATAAATCGTTTATGGCGGCCATTACCTGCTGTAAGTAGAGGCTATAACACCATGTACAATTATATAATATATAATTCAATTGCAACATTAATTTTATGTGTAATTAAAGCCTAAGTTAGATGGCTTTTCGAATCTTTTTTCTTTTTAGTTAGAATAAAAGTTAATGATTTTGATAAACTTCTACCCACATACTAGATAAAAACATTTACACCCAGCATACCTTATTCTTTTTTTTGGTCACTTCCAAACCTTTGACGTTTGAGAAAGTGACAATACAGAGAATATATTACACGGGGTATTTATATTTTTATGTTTGTAATGATACAAAGATTTGTTTATATGTCCAATATATTTAGGAAATTGATAATTTTTTATAAGATGTTTTCTTAGGAATATCTACAGTGTAGTTTTTAAAATAGTAAAGTTGAACAAAGTAGGTTAAAATCCTACCTACCCAAGGCTTAAATGTCATTAAAACCGGTCAGTTTTTGAATCAAAATGAGATAATATATGCACTTTATTTATAAACTTCTCAATGCTTAAAATACTGTAGGAATCAATACTGGTTAGTACTAAAAGCAGACAGTTTGTAGGCAAACATTTGTGTGTTCCCATACACGTTTGTCAAAGTCTTTTATACAATCACCGAATTTCTGAACGACAGTCCTGGACTTGAAACCGAGTTAGGGAAATCAGATTGAATATGTGAATAATAAAATATCTAAGTACTTGGGGATAAGATTTGAATGAATTTTTCATACAGCTTTTAAGATTACTCTTTTAAATATACAGCAACAAACAGGATCAAGGAACATAAAAGAAAAATTTGAATTAAATGTACTTTGAATTTATTTATTTAAGGTTAGTTCTGAATTCAAATGTAATTGAATATTAAATTTCTAAAAAATAACTTTAACTACATAAACTTCAATTTGACTTTACAATAAATAAAAAAATATAATAAGAATTTTACTGATGTTAATATACCTATTGAAAACTGGTTTAGTGCGGAAAAATTCGTAGTAAAAATCGTAAAACTACAAAAATGTTCAGCCTAAAATGCCAAAGGAAGGTGAAGAGGCAAAAGAGCTTTTATGGAGCAACTTTGGCGTTCAGTGTTGTACTGAGCGCGTATAGGTGTTTTGGGTGAGGTGTCACTTGCAGCGTTTTTAAATTTACTTTGTTATACTTTCAGAAAATAAAATGAAAATATCGAAAATAAACAGAAACAAATTCAATTATATTTATAACAAAAGTTAATAAAAACAAAACCTAAAGAAAAACCGTCCAATAAACAGTCACTACAGATTTTCGTAGATATGCAAACTCCTTTGCAACATGATCTTATTGTGTACGAAATCCACGCTAAGCTGAATACGAAACGACTGTATGTCGATTTAGAAATTTATTAGTACGCGAGAGAAATTCCCATTCCTATCGCGACTGGCACGATCTGTTGCAAGTCCTGCATTTTCAAGTGTTAGAGAAATTTATGGTTAGACGATGACAGCTAAGAAATTTGTTATAAAAATATGTTGTATCTGAACGTGAACGTAAATCGCATTGGGTGAGATGGAGCACTACACAATTATAAAGTAGCAACTTTATGTAGATCTTATTACAATATTACTCGTTCAGACTTACAATAATCTTTATATAGCTTATAAGAATATTAAGTGTTCTTTATATTTTGATATCTTTTGTTCTTGTTTTCAAAGTATATTGCGCAATACTTAGTCCATGTTGATAAACAATGCATATTAAAAAAAAAATGTATCGCCGCTATTGAAAAAGATTGATAAAATTCTGAAGTACAATGCAAATCATGAAATAAATCTCTCAGTAACCAATCAGTATCCGACCGCACTCCATTCCTGTGTCCATCGTTTGTGACAATGACAAGTCGAAGATTGCGTCGCACTGTTGCAAATCTCTAGGGTCCGGAAATTGATCGTAGCAATTTGGTCGCGTTCAGACAACCACTGGGCGATTCGTCTGTGGCAAAAGGGGTTATATGCAAGTGACAAGAAAATAAAACCAAGACAAGAAATTAAAGACAGGAAACAATTACTTTAAACAAATCACATTATTTTCATAAGCCATAGGAAATAAAATTGGTTGTTTTATCCTATACGCAAAAATGCCAATGATCCATAACACATTACTCAAACAATACGAATCGTCACACGTTCTCAGAATAAAAACACACCAATTTGTATCGCTACTACAATTTTCGGGTTCCAACTGGCAATGCTTTCGCAATTGAAATACGTGTCCCGTATGATCGTATTGTTTGTTTTTACTTCCTTACAGTTTGTTTGAGCATTTTATTAAATTGTTACATGAAGTTTATATCCTAGTATTTATATTGAAATGGTTTTATATATTTCGTTGCTTTCTGTTAATGTTTCATGTACGCTCTGTTTGAGGTTTCGTTAATGTATGAGAATAAAAAAACTTGTCAAAGTAAAAAAAAATCAATCAGGAATAAAAACGAGTTAGATGCTAATTTTAGATATATGGAAAAAAGTCAAAATTATTCATTAGTATTACTATGATCATAATCAAAATATTGACTATTGAATAACTTATATATGTAAGAACATAATAGATTTAAGGCAAAAACGTTATATAAAAAGAAATTCTAAATTCAATTATACATAAATTTCAAAAAATATAAAAAAACCTGTTTAAAGTGTGCTTATGTTGCTTCCTGTTCAATTCCAGTAAATAGCAAAAGGAATTGTTCGCATCTTGGGAGTTACTTTGCATCTATAATATGGTATAAATTCAATTCGCTAAGAATGAAAGAATGGAGTCGTAGCGTCAATTTCACGGTAGATTTCTTCCACGATCCCTCAACAGTTATGTCCTGGATATACGCTCTCAAGCGTTTAAGCGAGTGGCGGGTGACTCAAGATATATTTACCTATTTAGACCTGTATTGCATAGTCATTCCTATGAGGATTCTGATATCTACATATACATTAACGCTAACAGACAGAGAGCCTGAAGAACATTTACGCTCGTAAATAAAAACTAGAACTAAATATCGAAAACGTATTGGAAATTTAATGTTTAATTCCTAATGTTATTTGAAAATGTCTTAAAAATATTAAGCTTGTTGTATTTATACAATGAAAATAATATGAATTTATAAATTCATCAACAAATGCAGAACTTGTACCTGCGACTTGCTAGGACTGAGATAGAAGATTAGTTTATGTTGCCTTTATGACTATATATATATATTATTATATATAGTATGTAAAATGAAAATAGTGTGTATGATACGATAGCTCAAATGCCATAATAAATTGGTAGATATTATAGGGACGTAGGTTCAACTGTCTGTGTTGAAGAATTTTTCATAAAATTTTTATAAATATCCTATTATTACATATTAACAATATGAAATAATTTTCATTCTCATGTAACGTAATGAAGTAGCATATATTTTTCTTTATTGTTTGATTTTTCGGAGTTATGAGAAATATCAAAACGCCAATACATTTAATTTTACATCGATCTGTCTGTTGTAACAATTATAGAATAATTAATCTGCAAAAGATGCTAATAAATCTTCTAATACACACACTAACACTTTATGACTGACACACTTACCTTCTTAAATATCACTCTTATTTATAGTTTATATATTTATTATATAAAATTCTTGTTTCACAGCATTTGTATCCAAACTACGAAAAGGGTAGACCGAGTCTTATGAAATTTCGTAAACATATTCAGTAGAAAATAAGAAATATTTTTTTTCATACCCCTAACTGATAGAAATGGTCCAACAAAGGAACTTTAATTTTTTTTGAGATTTTACTTTAAAAACTTTATACACTAAATTATGAGCCTTCCACCATCAAACTCTATTTTTTAATAGTAATAAAAGAACTTTAATAGTTTTACTCTTTTAGAAGGTAAAACAACGTTTACAGTTAACTGTTAACTGTAATATTCTAAAAAGTAAGTCGACATAACTGGCGATAGGTCTACCTTATTATCATTATATGTAAGCTTTTGACGCAATCATTAAACTTATGAAGCGACGTTTATGTTTCTCTGATTGTTTAAAAATACTAACTTCTTCATATTAATTCAGATTCCTGTCTTTTCTCAAACCGCATCCATTATCCTTACATCTTACCCCTATCAAACGCTCGTTTGCACGAAGTATAGAGTCAGACTATCTGCAATGTGGATGGCTTGAACACTCTTCCATTCCGAAAGAATAAAAAGGATTCAAAAGGGAACTTCATGACTTTTGTTACATCGTATCGCTTTTTATATCGTTCGGGTAAAATTTTTACTGCTCTTTGTAATCTATAAGGAAATGGCGGTTTTTCATATTGAGGATATAGATGTCGGTTATATGAAAATGATATAATTTTTGTATATAATTTATTATTGGAACATTATTTTATTATTTTTTGCATAGATATTATTAATCTAGTTATGAAATTAAATAGAAATATTATTTATACAATTACTATCTTCAATTCAATAAAACTAAAAAAAGGCAAATGAAAGAATTCATTGTGAGAAATCTATAAAATGTACTATTTTTTTGTGGTAGAAAAAAATAAAAGCAATGTATACCTTTAACCATTAAGGCAGGCCTTTGTCCTGAAGTAACTGTAATAGGCACCAAGGGGAAAGTAAAGTTCCTCATTAAAATGGTAGTGAATATTGTAGTTATGTGGGAATTCGTAAATGTGGCTTTTGTTGAAAAGGGTTACAAATTGTTTCAATGATAATATTTAAAATTATTAAATTTACAAAAATAGCAAGAGCTGTTATTGACAAAAACATTTATAGTAATAGGTTTTTATAAAAAACACACAAAGAAGGACTTTACAAGGACTTACAGATAATTTCAAATGGAAATATAATAGATAACTCAGTCATTTTATTATTACTGACCTGACTTAAAATCATACATAACTTAAAACTATTTGAGTTTAAGAAAGTCAATCCGCCTGCGAGTCGCACTTATCAAAGGATTATACATCTCGACCCTAAAGGGAGTGCCCTTCTATTGACATTGTTTTGACGCAATGCAGTGTCTTATACGAGAATATGTTTACCTGGATACTCCTTTTTTGTAGAACTACTTAACCGTTAAACAGGTTGTGCATCATAACTTCATAAATCACCAACTAAAATAAATTTCCAATTAGAATCGAATATTAGACAAGATTTTTTAAATCTTGGTTCAAATTCCTTACTTAGTATTAATATGTTCAAAGGGCATCAAAATATATCTTAGTTTTTTCTCTATCTATCTAAAACTTTAATCACAGTTCCATCACTGAGCATTTTTTAATACATTATTCTTAAGCTGTATCATCCATCTTGGTGTCGATGTATAGATTTCAATGTATCTTCCTCGTTACAGCTTAAGCGCTTATCGTTACCTGAGTACATCATTAAGGTAATATTGATCGCAAGGGGATTAGGCGACAAATTGTCCGATCATTGGACAGCTAATTGATTCTAGACTACATCGGCTTTGCTTAAACTTCTCATACTTAATTAGGGTGCATTATTTTAGAGGGAAAACCAAACCATATATACTAGACAGCAACGTGGTTATTTTTGTAATTAAGCATTACGTAATGTAAACAATTATATAAAAAATATTGAATTATTTTAGAATAATCGTTTCTTAATCGAATTTTTGCGACACAAGTACATTTATGAAATAAATTTCTGATATAAAAAAGTAGCATTTTTTTTCTAGCAAAACAAAACTACACGATAGCATTAAGGTTCTTCATGAGATAATACTCTATATTCTATATAATAAACATATTTACAATGTCAGCATAATAATTCTTATATCGAAACCTAAAAAAATTACGTAAGTTCAATATTTAAGCATATTAGTTACTGGCAATTATTTCTTTAAAATTAAATAATCACGTCACATTTACAGTATATCAATAAAATTTTCATGAATAACGTGTTGTAACTAACAATTAATTTCGTTCAGACAATACATCAAATTCAACAGACTCGGATCAATCTAGATCAGGTGTAGTTTTTTATATTGCTGCTAAAATATTTGAGTTGTGATATCATGATCGATGTTTGCGTCATGATGATGTATTTATGTTTTCTATGAGCGAACAGTTTTATCCATTATATATGTTACAAATAATTCAGGACTAACTTTTGTTTAGGCTTGACTAGTTCTTTCTATGCACGATAACGGGAAATTTGAAAAATAATCCTATTTTATTAATCATATCACGTAAAGGACAAATAATATCACTTAGGCAAAACTAGTTTGTCCTAAAATCGAGTTTAGCCAGTAACATATATATCTGCACCGTCATCGGAATAACGTTGGATTAATCTTATTGAAATTGTAATATAACCAGAAGTTATTAAATCTATTTTGATACATAGCTATTAATATTAATAAAAACGCTAGCAAGCACTAAATTTATTTTGTTGATACATTGTTGAGATATTATCTAACATAATTGTCTACGTAAGTTTAATTAAAACACGACGTAATACTCACCCCGTAATAATCTTGCCACCCCTAATAAACTCTGATGATATAATTTGACCCAATCAAACCGGGTAAGTCTCAAATTTAAAATTCCTAGCAGAATTTGCATAACGACGGGTCAGATTACGGCTCAATCTGGCGGGTTATTGTGCGAGTTGTTCCATAAACCTCCTTATCAAATTTGTTCTATCTTGGGTCCTTTATTTAGTACATAAACGTAAAATATGGGGCCTAAAGAGGGTAAAGAAAACCCTTCATTTGGCGCAGCATTTGGTAAATCTGAGTCCACCATTGGATCTTTCAGACTTGAAACTATAATTTTTTTATATTACTCTTATTATGAATACAAATAAAGATATTGTGCCAACAAAACAAATACTAAATAGTTTCAAAATGAGTATTCCACTGAATAGTTTAGAATGCTAATGGTGCTAATGTATTACATAATAAAACAGAAAGCTTGTTACTGAAAATGAAATGCAATGGTCATCAAAATTAAACAGTGGAGCTTACCTGAATAGTTACTACTTTTTGTGGCTTTTTAATAATTCCAGCTTTGAATGTAAAGATACTTCGCGAAAGACGATGTTTTAACTGAATATAATATTGTAAGTAACTTTAGTTTTCAGTTTTAGAAGTGGTTTGGAATATTATTCTTTCAAATGTTGAAATGTTCAAAACAAAATTGAATTTATAATTGTACTAGCTATTAGTCATGACTTTAGAGGCAGAGAAAGTTTTTATTTACTATTAAGATAACTAAGGGCAGTAGAATAAACTAAATAGCCTATAGCTCTTCTCCTGAACCTGTCTATGATAATCAGATAGAATTTTTCAAATCCATCCAGAAGTTACGAAATTTATCGCATTTTAACAAACAAACTTTTCCGATTAATAATATTAGTATAGATTATTTATATTACTTAAGTTATTACTAAATGATTCATTTTGAAATACTTGTTTCAACAATGTAGATGTCTTTTTAAAAATATATATATTATATCCAAAAGGAAGTTTAAAGTTAGTATCAAAGGAATATTCAATCGAAAAAAATAGTTTATGAACTGGACAGAGATGTTGTAAATCAAATTGATATTAATGTACAAAGCTACAGCTTTAGTATGTCCTGTATAACATTATGTTAACTAAAACGATTTGTGAAGACATTTACAAAATTATTATGATAAATTCATCGTTTAAGTCGTAATACTGACTTGCAATTGTTTGCAGGGCCTAGTTTTAGTAACTTGACTACCACTTGTATACGGGCTGACTCGCCTGGGTCTGATGGTTTGGATTGAAGTAGATATTTTAAAAGAAGCATCTCGTATTTCGTAATGTGAGTGACAGAGCTTAAATCCTGGTCTATGAAACTCTGGGCTTTTGGACTCTGTTCTGGTCTCGGTTCAAGGCTCTTTTATGCCTCAGTGTGCAACCCACTCCAATTCTCAAGAACGGAATTGTCAAATATAAATTAATTCAAGATGGCTGTGGTTCATAGCAATTCTACTAAAGTAGACCATTTTTTTATTTTGTCACCAAATCCCATAAAAATATTGTGAATAAAAATATAACACCGAATAATTGTCCAAACATATTGCTTGTCTTTTTTCTTAAACCTGCAATACATAGACTGAAAATGAATTCAAATTGAATGTTTCCCGTTAAACTTTGATAAAGTAAACCGAAGTTTGTCCAGTGTTATTAACGCTAACTTTCGTACGGTTTTAAATTTGAATAATTTCGGACCACTTCGTGTAAATACACTCAGCGGAATGGAAAGTTTTCAAAAAATAAGTTTCGCTGTAACTCTTTGCGGTGCGATGTCTTAGGTAGAGGAAATTATGCATTTATTTTATATTATTAGTATATCATTATATTTAATAATTTTTGTGATATTTACATTATATCATCTTAATACAAAAATATTTTCATTTAAACGTAATTCATAGCTTTTCGTATATATAAAATTGGCTACCAATAAAACTCATATATATTAAATATATTGTAATCATTTTCTGTAATTTTTAAAATATTTTAGTGAGGTGTGGAAAAATATACCAAATAAAAAGGACAGCATAATATATTATTTACATACAATCGTAAATTACACATGTAATAATTTCCCACAGATTACGAGCTAACAGTTAGATAAAAAATAACGTTATTTACGTTCAGCGAATAAAATTGCCACATACTGCTATTACAGCCCTAACCACAATTACGTGTAATTGAAAACAGGGTGGTTGTTATCGCCTCGTGTGACGTCAGCCTTGCTTTATGCAACTGTGGATAATATTGTAATACGCTACACCTTTATTACAAGGGCTTAAGGTTTCAAAAGCTCTCGTTCAATCGTAATAAAGCTCTACAGATAGATAAGGAAATGCAATTTTGCAACACGGTAATAAAGGCTCAGTATGATAGGTACTAAGTATCTTTACATGTGGGGGTCATGTTACAATGTGTGTTGTTTGTTCCCTATTTAAGCCATATAAGTTGTATAAGGTAATATAATTATCAATTACAATTAATCCTATATAATATATATTTATCTTTCTTTATTATCTTTATTTGTAATTTATTAATTATTTTATAGTTTTAAGAATAAATTGAAAAATAGAAAAAATGTTATTAAGAGGGTTATAAATTTTTTTACTGCACTTATGTTTTCAGAGGTTTAAAACATTTTAATAAATAAATTGATAAATAATAAAGTATATTCCATTTTGAACTTAATATTTAAAATTCCATCTAAAGTCAAGAGTTGAAATATAAAGAATAAAGAATAAGCTGAATAAATATAAAAGTAAGTTCAACTACTACAGTAGTCCTCCCAAGTGTACCAAATTTATCTAACTTATAGTGAAAGGTGAGACGAAACGCATTTAGCGAATGTTCATAATTCTAGCACCTGGGGCTTTGCGATTTATAAACCTAAGTAGAAACTACCATGACCTTTAAAAGTAATTAGAAATAGTTGAAGAGTACTTACTTATCGTTTTACAAGTTACTTTTTTAAATTATATTTTTCCAAATTACTTCTTCCTAATATACAGTTTTATTAATATCAATTTTTTTAGATTATAATAAATAGAAAAAAAAAACTATAATATAAATTGTATTAAAATAATTCATTTATCATACCGTGAAGTTGAAAAAATATTTTAAATACTTTAACATCTCAATATACTGTTATTTTTTAAAAGTATCCACAAACTTAGCCTCTAACAAGTGAAGGGCTTGATTGTCTTGCCCTGAGAGTGTCGCTTAAACATACAAACGGGCGTTCCACTTTCTTAAAGGCCTATTGTCTGAAGAACTCTAATTTTTAATTGGAAACTGTACTTATGAGCTGAAAATTTCTTTAAAGGCGATGTTATTTACTTTTTTAACCAATATATCGGTATTATTATATAATTTTATTATATTAATTGAGACAATCAAAAATATATACATAAATCTTGCTTATATATAACTGGTAAATCATTAATCTTTACTATTCTATAGAATAATACTTAGGGACACAGTAAATAAATTATATATTCTTTCTTAGAAATAAATTTAATATATTTTTTAATAAGTTGGTAGCTTCTATTTCATTAAAAACGTTCTCTGTCATTAGCCATAGTATGTTCAAGGCTCATATTGTACATTTATTTATGTAGGTCTACCTAGACTTGGAGCTCTGCCAGCTTTGTTATTTTGATTCATGTATAACATTTAGACAATCTAATCTACTAATTAAATAAAGGTCTCTCAAACTATAATGAAACAAATTGTAATTGTGTATTTGCATGTAACATTAACTGACGTAATGGCTTCAATAGTTATATAAATAACAATGTTATTTAGCCAAATGATCAACCGACGCTTTTAATACATTTGCTATACATTAGTCTCTAAACCAATGTACTAGGGGCTTAATAGAACTGACTGTACGAACCTCTGGAACGATTTTCAAGTTCGAACTGTTTAAGGCTTCATTTGAAGCTATTAAGTCTGTCTGAATGCCATAAATCTTTTGCTTCTTGAATTGTTGAAAGTCACTTGCCGGGCAACGAACTCAGAACATCGGCGATGACAAGAGCTAAGTAGCTTTTTGTTAGCGGATTAACCCTGTCCCCAGCTGGGTTAAAATTGGTACATTAATTCTGTGATAAAATTCTGAAGCTTTCATTCTTTTTTGTAACTAAAATATTATCTTTATATAATAAAGTTTAGCGAACTATATTTATATTTGGTGTAAGGTGACTTTCAATGACTTTTGATTTTGTTTCAATAATATGAATTTGACAGTTTAAAAAAAACATTTGTTCGGTCAAAATTTCATGATAAATTACCCAAATATCCCATGGGGATACATAAGATATTCTTATTAGAGTATAGCTTCTTAATTTTGTTGAGTTATTAATTATATCAGATATTAGAATACAAAACTATTGTAGCCTTAAAATTAGTTTAAATTCATTTTATAATATATATGGAAAATATTTATTTAAATAATATTTATGGAAAATTTATATAAAAAATGTGCTGTCACTAGTGTTTCTTACAAAGATTGAGGAAAGAATATTGTAAGTTAGCAATTTACTGTACTTGCTATTTTATCTTAAATACGAGGCTTAAGGTCTCGCTGACAAGCAAATACCCTTTTAAAATCGGATTAGCCTTCTTTAACCTAAGCTTGTGCTTTAAGATATAGTGAACCCAAAAAATATGTTCATAATTTATTTTTAGGCATGTTATGTTTTTGTTTGTCTTTAAATTATTATTATTAACAAAAAATAGCGGTTAGTTTTCAGAGACTTTTACAGCGGCTAATTTTATGCATATTTAAAGTATTGCGTTGTTTTTAACTTTAAGATTATAATGCAATAATCACGCTTATTATTATAGAAATAAAAAAAAGTCTGTGTATTTATATAGGCTGTAAAATAAATTTTTGGTTAAAAAAGAAAAGTAGCTTGAAAGTAATAAAATGTAACCGTAAATTAAAATCTAATAATGATATCTACAAAATCTGAAGCTTAAAAGGAAAATGCATTACGTGTGTCTATAACGTTTTAACACAATTGCCGTCAAATGAACTGAATTCAGTCGGTAGAAGTCCGACGTTAGAATATAATTGAGTTACATACTTTGTTTCAATTAATGACGTGCGCAGAGTCTCTGCGGAATCACGTTCAGTTTTACGTGTGACAACAAATGCAAAATTTTAGGTAAAATTTACATTTTGGTTGAAATATGTTTTAGGAATTTATACTTTTGGAGAATTTTAATTGTCTATACGCATTTTAAAATGTTTCCTTTTTTGGGTTTAATTTAATTTTATCTCTGTACCACTATATTCACTTTTGCATCTGAAGTCTGAAAATCATACGAATCTTCTTCAATAAATAAATGTAGAGCCATCTACGCATTAAAAAAACAGTTTTACTTTACTTCAAAATGCGATTTATAGAATGTTGTTTCGGTTAATAAAACTGAGCAAGGTCAATCTGAAATGAGGCTCAGGTGAGATATGCCATGCTTCTAATTGAAGGACAAAATCAAAGGTTCAGGTAGACGGTTAAGGTTAATTATAAGGTTTACTTAATGAATATTAAGATAAACTATTTTCATGATTATTTTGTAGGAACTCAAACCTTCTTTTAAAATTAATTAGCTATATGTTACAAAATTACAACAGTGATAAAGCTAGTAATTAAAACCTAATAAAAATTGTCTAACTTGTAATTGTCTGGAAAATAAATATATTTTTTTAAATAAATAACTAAATAGGTCCTTACCTTACTCTTACCTTACCTTATCTTACCTTATTCTTTCCTAAACAGATTAATACTAGTACTAGTAAATCACTTTCCATCAAAGCATTCACAACCAGTAACATGATCCCAAAATATGTATTCACAAGCTTCTCTTCACATATCTTGATATAAAATGACGCATGCCTCTACCGGCCCATTTCAATTAAACAACCAAAGATAAACACACCCCAGAATTGTTAGATTACAATCAAGGAATGGGGACCATAACTCAACCATGAGCAAACATGACTTGTCTATTCTATGGTAATGTTTAAACTTTGGTATGATGTTTTCTCTTCACACATAATACACACACATATATAATAGGTCTTAGAAGCCATCATTTACTTTTTAAATTTCGTATTATTAAGTTTTTAAAAGCACTTTTTGTTGGTCCTTCTCAATGGATTCATCTTTTAATAAAAAGTTAAAATAGTATCCATGTTGTCTTGCTGATTCTTTTCTATGGACATTTTATTAACGTGCAACTAAAATGTGACCTTCAATAAGTGAAAAGTTTTGGTTTTAATAAAAAAAACTTTTTTTTGTTTGTGTGTTTGACATTTTTTCATGTTTCATATTTGTTGTGATATGAACACACTTATCTTTATTGTCAATGAATATTGAACTGAGATTGATAAATGCTGAAGTGAAAGAATGTATTTTCAGAAACACGTTTTTATTATTGCTTGACATTTCAAAAAGCTTTCATCAATCATAGTTATTATGAATATTAAAACTCGAGTGACCCCATCAATTCTGAGAGAGAAATAAAACAACAGAACAGAACTTTTGACAAACAGTGAATGCATTTGACGGATTTATTGAACTAGAAGTGATTTTACGGAATAAAATTTTCTGTTTTGCTCATTCGAATAATCATTTAATATACTGCATTTTCAGTTTTTGGAACAGCCTTTATATTGTAAATGAAATTTAAAACTTTTCACATATGTAAGAGATAGTGATGTGAATAATATAATTCAATGCTGATATTTCAACAATATTATAGTATGTATTATTTTATATATTTAGGCCGTTATATATTTAATACAAATTCTATTCACATTCATTGTCCTATCCATTGTCTTTATTCTCTTTTGATACGGCACAAAGCCTTTTACTTCGGCGGTGGCAGTGCCAACAAATGAAATACCCGATCGAGACGAATGGGTGTGCATCGCTCTTTTTTGCTTGTTGAAAACGATGCCCCCATTGAACACCGAGCGTTGTAAAGCGAAATTTTTCTCGATAAAATATGAATGCAGCAATTTCCTTTACTATCTGATAGGTCTTTGTTATACCAGCTACGAAATAGATATTAAAATTACTTTCGAGCGCAATAAATTTGATGTGTATAGCAGAAAATTCTAAGCAACATTTTAGTCGTTCAAGAACATTAGTCACTTACTTTATTAATCCTTTACGAGTTTTATTATTTAACTAACGCTTAAGCAAAGCTTATTTATGGCAAGTAATAAAAAGAAACAGTCAATTTATATAAAGCCTGACCTCTATATTCAATCGTAAATTGTATGTTAATTTGTCGTGCCAGGTTGGCAAGATATTCAGAAGGGACAATGTTGGAATATTCGTCCGTGGCGACATCTTGGCCGGGCAAGTTGCAAACTTGATTATTAAGGGGTGGGGGTGTTACTGTTTGAATTAATGTCATAGTTCAGGATTAAAGTTAGACAAATTAGTCTTCTTTTGCAACATTTTTTGTCGACAACCTGATTTTGTTATTAGTATGAAGAATGAAGTTTGAACGACATATTTTTATTATACCGACTAAGCTTTTAGAAATTGTATATGTTTTTATGTCTTTATATAAAATAAAATCGATATTTAGTAAATAACCTATTATAGACCCATTCCCTTGTGAGTTTTACACAATTTTCGTAACAACATAACCCTACCGCCCCTCGTTCATTATTACGATAGCTCTTAAAGAAAAACCCGTTGACATTTCCCTCACGCGGACCACTCCCCTAATGAATGCAAATTTCATCAAGCTATGGACTCAACACACGCTTCGCGTAATGCTTTTTAATTTAAAAGAAGGAAAAGAAGAACTTTCGTTATTAAATCACTGTTAGGATTATAAGAAATGGGTTTTTTAACATATTCTTAAGAAAAACATACTAAATAACTATTGTCATTTAGAATAAGTATATCTACTTTTATAATATATAACATGTTAAGTTTATTATAACACGAAGTAGAGCTTAAATTTAGGGTATACTTGTATACTTTGTCGAAGGAGAGCGTAAATAAGAAAATCTATAAGCACTTACTAGATTTCTAACGTATAAAATAAATGGTAGTTGAAGTTTGTAATCAAAAAGAAATTCTTAAAATTAAACTTAAATTGTATTTCGATAAAATATATCAAAAATGCTCTTCTATATATGAGACATTGATTTCGAAATAAAAACAATCAGTTGAAGTTTGGAAATAAAAATTAACTTAACTGCAACTACGAAATAATGATAATATATATTTAAAAGTTAAGTTATTAATAAATATAATAAAGACACTAATAAGAAAATATTATATTTATCAAATCCCAATGTATCAAAATTCATGCACGATGGCCAGAACAGCGAATATAGACTTGCCACGACTGAAGAGCTGAAATGGATTAAACTTCAAATGTGTAGTAGAGACTATCAGCTTCCGTGGGATTTCCAAGCCTGGACCATCACAAGCTTCAATGATATGTGAATATTTTTACACAAACATTTGACAGCCTTTTCTAAATTTATGGATCTTTTCGTTCAATCATTGAAAATATTTACTTATTGTAATTTACTGTTGATATTTTTTAATCAAAATATCATAAATGTTAAAGAATACCTTATTGTTTATTAATTGTATGAAAACCATTCAGTAAAAGAAATATTGGCTGCGATTGAATCTGAATATTTGATGTATTCAATACAATTGTGTACAACCAATTATAAAGTTTAATATCCACACAAACAACGAATTTAATAACTAGATTGAAATCCAAAAACGTAAAAGTAGAAAAATAAAATATGTGTAGAATTAAGTCCGGTACACACATGACATTAAGCGAAGCCCGTGTCATTACCATTTTTCGAAACCTAAAAGTTGTCTCCCAACATTATTTATTCAGAAAGTTTTTCATATGTATATTAGATAGCCATACCTTACATTTCAAATACATTATTTATTGTGTTCGAAACATGAAAGTAATTGTGAATTCATGAAATTTCGATAATTTTGTTTGATAATACTTAAACAAGTCTTAACTTATCTTTTAGAACTTTGAGTTTTAATATTTAATAACATTATTTTTTTGAACCATCTTTTTGCTTTGAAGAAATAATATTTATTTGAATATTATATATGAGACCTTTGATATTTTTTTTTAGGTGGTAGAGCCTAGCTGTAGTCATCTGACTACAGCTCGTATTGGGCTGGCTCGTCCGGGGAAGGACCACCCTCTCACAAAAGATCGGCGTGAAGTAACCAAACTTATTTGGTTATGTTCCGTCCGGTGAGTGAGAGCTTCCGGAAGCCCAACTCCCCCCCCCTCCCCTCTCCTCCGCCAAAACATGAATGCGGTTACTAAAATAAATATACCCCAGGAGGGTACCGGCTTTCATGAAGCCGGAGAATCCCTCCCCGAGCAAAATCGGGGAAACCACTCTCCGATTTTGCTCGGGCTGCCCGTCGTATCTGGGGCGGGCAAAGTATCGCATTTTGTGTTTACAGAGGGCAAACGACAAGGAAACAGAGCGGCACCCCGCTCCACTTTAAATGTGGATTTTTGCAACATCCGGGGACTTCACTCTAACCTAAACGCCGTCCACTACCACCTTGAGACGGCGCAGCCGGCCTTGTTGTTTTTGACGGAGACGCAGATATCTCAACCGAGCGACACAGCGTACCTTTCATACCCCGGGTATAAACTAGAACATCATTTTATACCACATGCCGGGGTATCTGTGTTCGTGAGGGAGGATATCTGCTACCGTCGCCTCCAGATTTTTGAAGGTCGGGATCTGTCTTTACTTTGGCTGCGCGTGGACATGGACGATCATGTCAGAGTCTACGCGTGCCTTTACAGGTCCCACAGTGGTAATGCAGAAACGGAGCAACTCTTGGGCCATGTTCAGGCGAAGATTGACGAACTGCTTTCACAGACTCCCTCAGCTGAAGTCATAGTCCTCGGGGACTTCAACGCGCACAATGCCGAGTGGCTAGGGTCGCGTTCCACTGACTACGCGGGGAGATCTGTGTTTAACTTTGCTCTGGCAAATGGTTTGTCCCAGTTGGTTCAGACGCACACCCGTCTACCAGACGTGGACAGCCACATGCCCTCTTTGTTGGATCTTCTGCTGACTACACATCCCGGAAAGTACCAGGTTATTGTTGAGGCCCCCCTTGGGTCCTCCGATCATTGCCTGGTACGGAGTGTAGTGCCACTTCAACGTCCGGCTCGCACAACACCTGCGACCCGTGGCGTTTGGCACTACAAGTCAGCAGATTGGGATGGAATGCGGTCTTTTTTTGCATCCTACCCATGGGGGCCGATTTGTTTCTCTTCCGATGATCCCAGTGACTGCGCTGCGGCTGTAGCTGATGTGATACTACAGGGCATGGAACTATTCGTTCCAAGCTCTGTGGTACCACTTGGTGGCAGATCGCGGCCGTGGTTTGATGCGTCTGTCAGGGCTGCAGCAGCCGGCAAACGGCAGGCGTACCGGGCTTGGGCTAAATCGATAGTCACAAGGGATCCGAACTCTAGAGTTCTGAAGAGGAAATATAATCGTGCCTCCAGATTCTTCAAACGGCAAATCGCTAGAGCAAAGTTCAAGCATGTCGTCAAAATTGGGGATCAGTTGGCAAGGTACCCACCAGGCACGCGCAAGTTCTGGGCGCTTTCTAAAGCCACTCTGGGTAACTTTTGCCAGCCGTCCCTACCGCCATTGCACACGGGGAATGATTCTCTGGCCCATACGGCAAAAGAGAAAGCCGATCTCTTGGGCACTCTTTTTGCCTCAAACTCGACTTTGAACGACCAAGGGAAAACACCGCCTACCATCCAGCGGTGTCAGAGTTCATTGCCGGAAATAATTTTCCGGCAAAAAACCATTCGTCGTTCTCTACTTTCCTTGGATGTTCATAAGTCGAGTGGGCCGGATGGTATTTCCCCATTGGTGCTACGAACGTGTGCCCCTGAGTTGACTCCAGTGCTAACGCGTTTATTTCGGCACTCCTATCTCAAAGGCGTAGTCCCGGTCTCGTGGAAGTGTGCCTTTGTCCATCCGATCCCTAAAAAAGGTGATAGCTCGGATCCGGCTAACTACAGACCTATCGCCATCACCTCTCTTCTCTCCAAAATAATGGAGAATATCATAAACCGTCAGCTCCTCGCGTACCTCGAGGATCACCAGTTGATCAATGACCGGCAATATGGCTTTCGCCATGGTCGATCGGCTGGTGATCTTCTGTTATATCTCACACACCGTTGGGCTGCGGTTATTGAAAGCAAGGGAGAGGGTCTGGCAGTTAGTCTGGATATGGCGAAAGCCTTCGATCGTGTATGGCACAAGGGGCTTCTTTCGAAGCTTCCTTCCTATGGGCTTCCCGAGAGTTTATGCAAGTGGATCACCAGCTTTCTCACTAGGCGGAGCATACAGGTCGTTCTCGACGGTTTTTGCTCGGACCCCAAGCCCGTGAACGCTGGTGTACCCCAAGGCTGTGTGCTATCCCCAACCCTGTTTCTCCTGCACATCAATGATATGTTGGATATTTCCAACATACATTGTTATGCGGATGACAGCACTGGGGATGCGGTATATTCCGGCCGTGCAGGTCTCTCTCGGGAAAACGTCGACGAGTGTCGAAAGAAACTTGTGTCTTCTATAGAGACCTCCCTGGGGATAGTCTCAGAATGGGGTGAACTGAACCTCGTCCAGTTTAATCCCCAAAAGACACAGGTTTGCGCGTTTACCACCAAGAAAACCCCATTTGTCGTATCGCCACTCTTCGAGAGCACACCCCTCACCGCCTCGCCAAGTATCAGAATACTGGGACTCGACATTTCGAGCGACTGTCGGTTTCGTGGTCATTTGGAGAGCAAGGCCAAGTTGGCCTCGATGAAATTGGGTGTGATCAATAGAGCGAGGCAGTATTTCAATGCTGGCCAAAGACTTGCGCTCTATAAGGCGCAGGTCCGGCCACATATGGAGTACTGTTCTCATCTCTGGTCCGGATCACCCCAATATCAGCTTCTACCTTTTGACCGCGTACAACGGAGAGCCGTACGGATTGTCGGGGACCCGGTGCTCTGTGAACGGCTGGACTCTTTGGCACTGCGTAGAGACGTGGCTTCCTTGTGCGTCTTCTATCGCATTTACAACGGGGAGTGTTCCGAAGAGCTATTTAATCTGATGCCTGCCGCCGAATTTCATCACCGCACAGCACGTCACCGCCTTCATTACCATCCTTACCACCTGGATGCATGGCGTTCTTCTACTGTGCGGTTTGCAAGTACCTTTCTTCCACGTGTCACAAAGATGTGGAATGAGCTTCCTTCGGCGGTGTTTCCAGATCGATACGACATGGGTACCTTCAAAAAAGGCGTTTATTCCTATCTCCAGGGCCGGCAACGCTCTTGTGAGTCTTCGGATGTTGCAAGAGTCCATGGGCGGCGGTGATCACATTTTATCAGTGACCCGCATGCTCGTTTGCCCTCCTTTTCCATAAAAAAAAAAAAAAAAAAAAAAAAAAAAAAAAAAAAATATTAATCTATTTAGGTGATATATTATAAATAATTATTTTATAAAGTTTTTTATACTCATAATAAAATTTGATTAAAAGCGGCTAAAGTAGATGGTTACAGTAAATAACCGCTACGCGCTGTTCTCGTCGTTGTTCAATTTTTCATTTTGTCTCAGAGCGAGCGCAAATTAAATATGAACAAAATATACGCCGCGAAAGGCTTTTGTGAGCGAATTAATTAGTAATATGAGTAACTTTCTTATCATATCGAATATTAATTTATGTTTATTATTAAAGCAGCACATGTAGTAATTAGTCATTAATTATTCAAAGCTTCCGAAAAAACAAGTTAATTCAATAAAAATAATATTTTGAGATGATAAAATGAATTTAAAAAATAATTAAGAGAAAAATAAAATAAATTTGTAATTAATTTCTTTAATATAAGAAAATCTACAATCCTGCATTATTGTAGGAATATGTAAGAGAAATGCATGTCTTACTGCTATTTACCAACTCATATATCAGCTTTTCAATAAGGTGTGCTGGAAATTCTTCCAAAGCCATCACAGATCTCTTATTTCATTCTTAAGATTTTAATTAACCAATAAAAGCTTATATCAAACGCGTTTTCATATCTTAAACCTATTATAAGAGTAAGAAGTATATTGTAGATAGGGAGGTCTGGCAAATAATCAATTTGTTGACAATTCTGCACATGTTGCTTCATTGTAACCCCTTTTGCAGGTGGAGTTTAGTTAAAGCTTGTTAATTAAAATATTTAAAGATAAAATCTTTAAAACCCTAGTAAATGTGAGGGTATCAATAGAAGAAGTGCTTGAGTCGTAGGACTGTAGAACTACATATTTATTCTAGTCTATTTTTTAATACAACGTTTGACTTGAATTTTAATTAATCAAAATAACTGTGGATCAAAAAATTAATAGTTATATTGATTTTAATTTTATAAATAATTTAAAATGGTGGAAAAAATGGCTTTTCTGGGCAGTTCATCTCCGATAGGAGATTATTTAAAAAAATAATCAGACTTTGATTTTGTTACGCAATTTGATACAATACTCAGATAAAGAAAATGAGATCAAAGCTGTTTAAATGATTATTAACATATTTCATTGCAGAATAATTTGAGTATTCTACTTTTATGTGGAAGACAGTACCAGTTAATATTTCGTTACTAGGCCTATCCAAGATTAAAATTTGAACAGCGTCTTAATATTTGAAACCTGCATCCCCTCTAATGACGGCCAACTTGAAGATTACCTGCGGGAATCAGCCTTCAAAATTAATACTGGCATTTAGTATTTTAAATATTAATTTCATGAAAAGCATCGCTGAGAAACACAAGGTACTTAAATTAATTATTGATAGAGTCGTTTGCGTTGGACGGAATCTTAAAACTTATTGTTTTCGAAATAAAAAACATTTTTGTTTAATTGTTTATTTTAATCTTAAATAGTTTTATTTGACAATATAAATTTATATTTTAATACTATTTTATTTTCCGAAATTTCAGCTGAATTTCATCAACCGTGGTCAGTCATCCCGTCATTCGTAAAAACAAGTGAAAAACATTAATTATTTATTGTTCTGAATATAATTTTATTTTATTATGTATCGTGGCATATTGATTTAAATATTACTAATAGCATTTAAGATTATTACAATTGAAATATTGGTTTATATAGAATTCTAATATATTATATACTTTGTATGTTGACTTTCGTGATCCATGATTAGTATTAAATATAATTATCAGGCTGTACTCACGTTATTATGATCGGAATAGAACTATATAGTTCACGCCGCGATTTCGCTATGATCAACGCTCATGAATAAGGACCCCGAATTGGCAAGAAACTAGGCGAGTAAATTCCGATAATAATAACGTGAGTACAGCCGGATAATTTTATATAATATTTTGTACTGTTTATAATATGATATAGGAATTAATAAAACCAAAACTATAACATCTCATAAAGTAACATATATATTATATTCTATAGGCAATTGCGACTCGTTTTCTTAATGTTATACAAATCAATTCATGTATTCAGAAAAAAGCTTATTTTGCACGTCTAAAATCGGATTCTTTTTCATGACAAGGCAAAAACCTTCCTAACTTTATTTATTTCTTGGCAACGAAATACATTTGTTATTAAAATACACAAACTTTTTTTAATATATTTAATTTATTTAATAAGTTAATAAATAGATTTACAAAATATAATAATAATTATTGGTAAAGTAAAAAAAAGTACTTATTAGAAAGTAATGATTTTATCGACTACTTCTAAAATATCTTTCGTAACAAAAGCTACAGAATTTATACATTCGAAACAGAAAAGGCAAACCATTACGTGGCGATTAACACATAATACCACATTTAATATTCACACAGTCATGCAATGAAGGAATATTAGGGGAATATTACATTAAAGGGAGTATTCGATCAATGTGCAATTTATTTGGTTCATTTACCATGGGCCATACGTTTTTGTTTTGGTGCAAAAAGCAGTGCTTTTTGGTATTACGAAAACAAATTTGTTTTTTTTTATTACTATAGAATAAATATAATGAAAATCTGTTGAGCTTATTAAGTTTAATTTCAACTTGAATAGTTAATATTACAAAGGTCAAAATTGATTAAAATAAAGATTATTATATAAAACGATATATTATTAAAATAATAAATCTCTAATTAATCTCTCAAAATATTATTCCATATTTTTTTATTAATTATTTGATATAATCTATGTAAAATATTTTAAAACTTGAAATCCGCGTCTGCTATGACTTAGACCAGATCCTTAATGTACGGTTTATGTAAATATTATGAGAGTTTAACTATTCAGTTATTCACTTAGCGTCAGCTCTCTTAGGCTGTCTTTTTGTATCGCAAGTCGAAATACTTCGCTTTGCCTTTGCTAAGAGCTGAAATTTATTTTTGTCGTCCAACTTTTCTAAGTCGATTTAAATGTATTTAAAACGATTAATTCTATACAGTAAGTTTCTTGAGGAAATTCTATTTTAATGCAGATTGGATTCTCTATTTGTTTAAAGCGATTTAAAATCTTAATATCCAAACTTTAAATTGGGAGAAATAGAAATGCTTAGAACAAAATAAAATTATAGAATTTATTCAGAATATTGAATGAAAAGGCACTAAGTACTATAATTATAAAGGAAAATAATTATAAAATAGATAATATATATAAGATAGATAATACTATGGTATACATATTAAAAATATATATTCTTATAAGTACTATTATTATATATTGTTACAATTTATATCAAACTAGCTGTTACTCGCAGTTCCACTCGCGGATGAATGCTTTTATTTAATAATAACTAAGAGCAATAGTATATTTCTAGATAGCCTATAGATTTTCTCATAAACCTGCCTTTGTTAATCACACAGAATTTTTCAAATATATCTGCTAATTGCTCATATTAACTCATTTAAACAGACAAACTTTGCTGTTTTACAATATTAGCATAGATATACGCTAGTTCCATTAATGGAAGTCAATTATATCATAGCAATCCATTATCGAATTATACTCGAAGTATTAAGTATCGACCTGTCCAAAACAACGAGTAAATATTTGAGTACATATTCACCACTTTTTGATCACACAGTAAAGTTCGAAATCCTTTGTATATTTTCTAAATGTCGCCTACCGTACACAATACGAGTTAGTTTGTCCGCGAAGCGTAATGCTCATAAACAATAATTTAATGCCAATTGCCGATGGGAGTTAGAAAACTGCTGCGATAGTTTCACGTATCGTTTGTTTTATGACTGTTGCAATAAACTTATTGGATTTGATTATATTTTTTTATTAAATTAACTAGATATGTTGCTACTTCATCAGATTTTATGACATTTACGAGAGACGTAGACGCGAAAGAGATAATGTAAAATAATACATGTGTATAAACCATGCTAAATAATACGATTCAAAAAATTTATCAATGTTTTGATAGAAAAACATGGAAAAAAAAATCCATTAACATTTAAAATGGACATAAAATATTAATATCATTATTTATTTATTTTTGTCATTAATTGTCTGACTCGACTCTGCTAAAGGACACACTAACATAGTTTTTAAGGCATCTTCAATTATTTTTTTATAATTGTGTTTTTTATGTCTTAATATGAAAAAAATTTAACAAAGAACGTGAATAAAATTAAAAAGAGCAAGGGCGACACGTCTTTGGTGTGTCAATTATTAATATATACACATAGAGTTCACGCCGCGATTCCGAGCTCATGAAAAAGGTCCCCGAAGAGGTTCTAAAGTAGTCAGTAAATCCTGACGTGTTTACAGCCGGATAATTATATATAATCTATACATATACTTACAGTTGTAGATGTACACACACACTTCTAGACTTATTTTCATCACAGTATCTGTGGATATCTTGCTCAGGTTTAGATTAGTAATTAACCTGGCTGTACCAGAAACTTAATAATGTAACAAACAGACGTACAATAGAAACAGGTACAATCCAGTTACCAAACTCGCGCTAAGTACATAGGTGTAACTACTGAATTAAGCCATGGCCTTTTGGAGCCATGAGTACGGCGTTTTTAAGATGCCTTCTTTCATAGATATTACACAAATATGTAATCCTGACGGCATTTGCTGATATTTTTGATTTACTTTCATTTTGTTTTCATTATATTTATATTTAACATAAACTTATATATATGTCGGAAATAGATGGCGTTGTAGTGGCTGTTTTAATAAAACTCAAAAATGTCATTTGACTCTTAATATCTAATTTGACCAGTTAGTACGTGGTTTGACTCTAAAAATAAAATTTAATAAAGGAAGTGGAAGCACAGGTCATTTTGATTGGTTAAAGCTAATCAATTTGCCTGGACATGATCTCGAACGTTCGGATCGATTAGAGAGAGCTTATTTCTCAATTTGGTGGTCATAGTACGTTCCTCGAGAACTTATCTGTAACCGTTGTAATATTGTAAAAGTGTGTTTTATTACTACCTACCCTAAGACTAATATTAATTATGAACAATGAAGTAGAAAATCATATGATGTCGCGCTCGGCCACCCATGACACGACATATATATATTACCATTAAAGTTTATTTTTATTTATTTTCCTTTAAGATCCTTTAAGATAAGATAAGATAAAATATTTTCTCTCATAATATGTTATCACAGTTACTTTAATGGCCCGACGTTAGTTTTGAGTCAAGGCACGTACCACCCTCTACGTATTCACTGTCCACCTCCGACTTGCTTTCTTAGCCGGATTAACTGGAATTAAGATCTTTGTTATGTATCTTTGTTCTTCCAATGTTGAATATATTTTTATAACATATAACCCTGTAATTTAATTGATAAACATTTTTGTAGAATATTACAGTATTCAAGTATTTCTGTGGTATAATACAAATTCTTAATAAGATTTGTGACGTAGTCTTCAAGACGTAGATAGCTGAAATTTCAGAGGAAAAGATAAATATTAGGAAAAAACAAATAGAAAGCGTAAGAAAATAACAACAAACTATCACTTTTCGTTAAAAGATAAAAAAACTTAATAGATCCGCAGCACCCTTCGTATCCCTTATGAAACTGGCAAGCTGAAACTTTGCCAAGATATTGTATAGGACGAAACGAGTTTAAAAGCCCAAAACACGCTTCGAATTTCCAAATGGCATTTTCCATGACTATAATACCTCTTTTGTTATGTTCTTTTTGTATGACACGCTTTCTGTTGTGTCTTCGCGATTTCTTTCTCTGTTTTGCCAAAACCTGCTGCAAACAATTTTAGTAAAAGTTAGTTACGTAATGTTTAAAATCAAAGTTTGGACTCCTTCAGAATGTGTTTGATAATGTTTGACACTTGGTTTAACTTTTTCATCAAGCATTGGACTTATTATATTCCTAATTAAATTCACTTTTAAATATAATTAAGTGTAAGTATGAAATATATTAAAATATGCATATGTAAAACATATACGAACATTAAAGTTTTGCAGCAATGAATATTCATAACATTTTCAAATGAAATACAATCCATATAATATAAAAAGTTGTCGGATCAATTTTAATAACAATGTAAGCAAACAATTATAGTCCTTATTGATGTTGAAACTTAAATAAATAACAGGGTGAATCGCAAAACAGTGTCATTATTGGCGATATATAATTCAGGCGTTGTCAACGACAGGTCGGTTCACACGGTCCGCTTTCAATTCCATAATATTACTGCCATTGGTTCCGCATACCGCAGTTTTGTATAAATAAATACATTTAACGGATAATCCCGTGCGGTGAACAAATAAAATAAACTATACAAAACAATTCTTGGTTTTAACTACAACAACAAATGAAAGCTGGATTAAATATAAATAAATCTTTTGGTTACTGAAACCACTTATTTTGATTATAGAAATCTAAAAATAAATTTTTGTATTTATTGTTACCAAATAAAATAAAATTGAATTAAGTTCTGCCAGTTTTGATGAGTTGTTTATCTATACATATGAAAAAATCTCTATAAAAATCATAAGCAAGTTATAAAAAGCATGTCAACAATTTCAACCGTAATTCAGTACCAGGAATCAATTGTGAAGACACCTGGCAGGAGGTTTGATAAAGGATTCATGAGATTGTTTCTAACGTAATCGTGTTGTTAGTGCACCTGATTCGGCTTACCTTCCAGCTTAACAATGCAAGTATTGATTGATTGATTGAATGATTGATTAAAATAAGCTTATGCTGCAATGTGGACGAGAATAAAGTATTATAATACATGATATATATTTCAAAAGAAGCGAGAACTTGTTTAGACATTTAATTCACATTTAATTCATATCTAGTCTGATTGTCGGACTGCTTTCAATTCAAAGTTTTTATGAATAGATAAATATAATAGATAAATATAAATAAATGATAAATAACTGTGAGACAAGCAGTCTGTTTACCATTTTATATTTTGTATATAATATAGTTTTGGTAAACATACTGCTAGTAATAAACTTCTACAGCACATTTACTTAAAAAGTAGAGATTATATTATCCTTCAAAAGAAAGCGACGGAAAGTCATTACTATGCTGGGTATTGTTTTGCAGTACTTGTTCAACCTCGTCTTGAATAAACAGAATGAGATGCATCTAGAAACGAGAAACAAAACGGTATGTTTTATGATTTAAATCAAGTCTGAAAAATATGGAAATACATTATGGAATTTGCAAATGTCTTAGAAATATGCATAGAATTTTAAAGAATTTATAATGACAAAATAAGCAAATAAGTAATGGAAATTTTCGATTTTTTTTTTTATATCACACGATCTGTTTGATACTTTGAAAGATTTAATCTGAAAAAAATTACTAAGATATTCCGTCAGCGTTCCCTTTACCTAGATCAGGATAAAACAATAGCACACGTGGTTCCTCTAACAGCCACGTGCGAAGTCGTGCCAGATTTACCACCATTTTTCTTGCACGATTTCAAAGCTGGTACATTGCCAGATAACGCTTACAGTGGTTATACACTGCACTTTTGAGTGCTTATTTATTATAGACTCATAATTCACTTGCAAGTCTAATTAGATCAGCTATACTTATTATGTTTTAAATCACTTTATTAAGAAAGATTGAATTAAGAGTATACTACTATTAAATCTGTGTGTACTCACGTAAATAGCATCAAAATTTCTCCAAAGAACGGAGGAATTGTGGCGTGAACTGTTCGTGCCAAGGCCCAGAATGGTTTGAAAACTAGTAGGAGAAAATTCTGATAGTATTTGTGTGAGTACCACTAGATAATTTTATATAGTAAATATATATAACAGTAATAGTAATTTACATTTAATTGCAAATGTTTTTTTTTTTCATTGAAAAGTATTAAATCTTTTTAATTATTTTACACTAAATGAAATATTTATTTTATTATCAAATATTTCCAGAAAAATACATTATAATAATTTTAAGGAATAACCAATCGTCTTATTTAAGTAAAAAGCATTTTTTTAATTCAATTTAAATTCGAAAATAATTTCAAGCTTACAGCCAAATCTAGAAGATAGATGATAATGTGCAGACTCCTTAAGACAATAACTCGATCTTAATTCACAAACTTTGGACTCTAATACGTTAGGAATAGAGGTCACAATAACATTATTATATAAAACGTATTACCAAAAAGGAGGTTACGGAAAGTTTCTTTAAAATTGGCGAATGCAATAAACGTATATTTGTGTCTTCACTTTTATAATAAAGTTAGGAATTTGGTTGTACTCGATCTTTAATTTCTTTGCCAATTTTTTTAAGATAAGAGTTATATTAAAAAAAAACTACAACAGATTGTTTTAAGAAGGTTTTAAAAATATAAAATAAATTATTAAATGATTTAATCATGATATTATATTTAATAAAACTGCGAGTAATTACTAGTTATTCCACCCGCAGATGGCTAATTTTATATATAAATAAATATAGTTTATATTACTATGAGTGAAATATATATTGATATCGATATAGTAAATTTTGAGAAAATTGATTAAAAACACATCCAAACCATTGACAAGGAGATTAGTATAGATAATAACAAAATAACTTATTATACGTTCTCTAAATTAAACTATTCAGTGGGTAGTTGTCAAATAGTGTACATCGTTTTTTAAAATCTCTAAAAATTAATTTTGGTTTTTAATTTAACTTACAGTAATTACATATTTTATTGTTTTCGCATGAGTCTGTAAGGTACACTGCCTACCAGTTCTATTAAATTTCCTATCATTATCACTGCACAATAGTAATTTCACCGCACAACCAATATCACAGCTGAGTGTCACAATGGAGTCTATTAAGGAATCCCTCTCTACTATGAATGATTTGTTTCATAGCAAAATGAATGAGTTCCAACAAAACCTTAGAAGCACTTCTTCTCCATCTTCATCTACATTGTTGTCATCTGATTTTACCGCCTTCAGATCATTCATTTTATCAGCAATGCAGACTTTGCAATGTCAGGTTGAGTTTATTGGAAAAGAATTGGATAGACAAGAGATGAGGAGGAGGCGCAAGATGGTTCTTCTGCATGGAGTACCCGAAGACAGATCTGAAGAAACTACATCTCGGGTAACTAGTCTTATTGCTGACCATCTGGACTTGCCAAATTTTTCTACAGCAAGTATTAAGTCTTCACATCGATTGGGACGTTCTCCTGGAGATAAGCCAAGACCTATCTTGGTAAAATTTATGGATGTCACTGTGAGGGACAAGGTTTGGTTTGCCAAGACTAAGCTTAAGGGTTCTGGCTTTACCCAATCGGAGTTCTTGACTAAGCAAAGGCATGAAACGTTTATGGCAGCTAGGCAACGTTTTGGCGTCAATAAATGTTGGTCTAGGGGTGGCTTCATTCATATTCTGCTGCCGGATGGAAATCGTCACAAAGTTGAGTGTATGTCAGAACTGAACTCAATAGTTAGCTTGACACCGATGCCACCTTCGAAAGCTAAGAGTGCCGTTGCCACCAAAACTTCGGATGACAAACCACAGCCGAGATCCAAAAGACTTATAAAAAAATAGTGTTTTTCTTGTGATACTTCATTGTTCGTAAGTGTTTGTCTTGTCACCCTCACTAATTGTTTTTATTTAAAATCTTAATATTTTTATACTTATTATTTATACTTATTAGTCTTTGTAAATTAACTTTTTTGATTATCTCTAAACAATAACAATTTGCTTATTTAACTCTTGAGTTAATTTGCTTATTTAACTCGTGATTTGACAGATTGTCTTGACAATCTGTCAAATCACGATATGTCATCTTTCACTGTTTTTAATTAAATCATAGGCTTAGATTCTGGGAGTTGTCTCAATGGGTTCGTAATATATGTTTGTTTTTATTTTTATTTTTATTTATTTTTTTTGTCTACTTGTGTTTAATTTTTATTTTTTGCATTAACTTAATTTATTTTTAAATTATTTTTTTTTTTTTTGTTCTTTTTATAGTGATTTTTAATACTAGGCTAACTGAGGGTGACAGTATTATCATTGTTGTTATTTTTAGTGATTTTTGTTTTGTATCTTTACTGGTGGGTATGTTGTGAACAGTTTATTTAGTTTTATTTTTGTTTGTTTTTTATAATTATATATATATATATATACTTATATATTCTTATTTTATCTATAATTATTATTTAAGTTTATTTTATAATTTATTGTAATGTCAAACGACGACAGCCAAATCAACGACTCTTTTATCTCTTTTTCTTCATCGTCCCATGAGTTAAACAGTAGCGACAGTTTTCATAATATCCCTTCATTGAGTGACAGCCTTGTTTCTAATTTCTCAGATTGTCTGAAGAATTTTAATATAGTTCACATTAATGCCCAGAGTATTCCTGCTCATTTTCCTGACATGCTTTCTACCTTTGTTGATAATAATATTCACGCTATATTAATATCTGAATCTTGGCTAAAGCCTTGCCTACCCTCAATTGCTTACTCCTTGCCAGGATATTATTTAATACGTAACGATCGCATTGGGCGCGGAGGCGGCGGAGTTGCTATTTATTTGCGTTCTCACATCCCCTTTTCTATTATTAATACCTCGCAAAATCTAAATGTGGGCCCTGAACATCTATTTATTGAACTAACTCTATCACACTCTAAGCTTCTACTTGGTGTCTACTATAGCCCTAATCTTAATATCGACTATTTTTCTTCTTTCGAAAATCTTTTGGAACAACTGACTCCTTCTTATAATCATACAATTATTATGGGCGACTTTAATACTTGCTTACTTAAAAACGACTATAGGTCGTCTCGTCTGACCTCTACCGCCAATGCCATTAACTTGCATATTCTTCCTTTGTTGTCCACTCATCATGCCCCTAACTGTAACTCCTCTCTTTTAGATCTTATTCTGGTTTCCTCTCTTGATCATGTAGAAAAACACGGTCAATGCTCCGCACTGGCTTTTTCCTATCATGATCTTCTTTACTTATCTTATAAGATCAAGCCTCCCAAATTAAAATCTAAAACTTTTCTTCAGCGCAACTTTGGTAGAATGGACTTAAATCAACTACGTGTCGATGCCATTAACATTGATTGGTCTGTGGTATTCACTCCGAGTACTCTAGATGAGCAAGTTGCCATTTTTAACTCGGTACTGACGAATCTTTATGACGCACATGCTCCTATCCGACCTGTACGAATGAAGCATCTTCCTGCTCCCTGGCTAACGGATGATATTAAGAGTTTGCAAATAAAAAAGATTGAAGCTAAAGCTAAAAATAAAAGAGAACCCAATGATACGAATAAGGCAAGGTATATAAAAGTCCGAAATCGCTGCAACAGGCTTTGTAGAAATAACCTACGACGCCATATCTACAGATCTGTTACTGAGGAAAAAAACTCCGTAAGGGTCTGGAACTTTCTTAAATCCTTAGGAGTTGGTCGAAGTAAACAAAATAATGAAAATCTGTCCCATTCCGATTTAAATAACATTAATCAACATTTCTCTACTTTAGCACCTTTGGATGGAGCTACTAAAGCTTACACTTTAAACCAACTTTCATCGCTACCAACTCCAAATACTCCCGCATTTCATTTAAGTCAGTTTTCCGTATGTGATGTTAAGAAGACTATCCTATCCGTGAACTCTGATGCGGTCGGTCCTGATGCCATAAGTCGTAAAATGATCATCCCTATCCTTGACATCGTAGCCCCCACCTTAACATCTTTATTTAACAACTCCATTTCATTATGTGACTTCCCTTCATGTTGGAAAGATGCTCATGTTATACCTCTCCCGAAAAAGTGTAACCCCTCCTGTTCTTCTGATTTCCGACCTATATCTATCCTTTCCTTTTTGTCCAAAATCCTTGAGCGTCTAGTTCATTCTCAATTGAGCACTTTTCTATCTAAACATAATCTGTTAAGTAATTTCCAATCCGGCTTCCGTCCTGGGCATAGTACGACTACTGCTTTAGTAAAAATCACTGACGACATCAGGTCCGGCATGGACAATTGTCAGGTTACGGTATTGACATTGCTTGACTTTAGTAATGCTTTCAATACCGTAGACTTTGATATCTTACTCACGATATTGGGTACTCTTAACATATCTCCATCGGCAACTCACTGGTTTCGTTGTTACTTGCGTGGGCGCCGGCAACGTGTACGTTTAAATGATCTGTACTCTGACTGGAGTGCAGTTAATGCTGGAGTCCCGCAAGGTGGCGTGTTATCTCCACTATTATTTTCAGTGTTTATAAACAGTATTTGCTCTCAAATCAATTCTTTCTACCACCTGTATGCAGACGATCTTCAGATTTACCGGCAATCCTGTTTTGATGATCTTGCTAACACCATTTTTAAAGTTAATGAAGATCTGGTGCGTATCTCTGTTTGGAGTAAGTGTTTTGGACTTACAATAAACACATCTAAGTCTAAGGTGATAATCATGGGTAGTCCAAGGTTAATTGCGCGCATATCCGAGTCTCAACTACCTCCCATCAGTTTTGAAGGGTTCGTCATTCCTTATAGTCATACCGTAAAAAATCTTGGTGTAATTCTAGACCAAACGTTTTCTTGGAATCCGCAGATTAGTGAGCTGAGTAGAAAGATGTTTGCTGCCGTGGGAGGTTTGAGAAGACTACGCAATTTTCTTCCAATCTCTACCAAAGTTGTCTTAGCTCAATCTTTACTATTTCCTATACTTGATTATGCAGATGCTTGCTATCCTGATTTAAGAGAGGATCAATTGAATAAACTTGAGCGTCTTCAAAATCTTTGCATAAGGTTCATATTTGGTATTCGCAAATATGACCATATTTCACATTTTCGTAAAAAACTCAAGTGGCTCCCAATTCGCTTTCGCAGGAATATTCATATGCTTAGCCTTCTTTACTGCCTACTGTTTAATCCTTCCACTCCCTCCTACTTGAAAGATAGATTTGAATTTTTAAGTGACAGTCATATTCGTTCTCTTCGTTCCAAACAAAACCTTATCCTGAAAGTTCCTCCCCATTCCTCTTCTTATTACTCCAATTCCTTCACTGTACGTACCATTCGTCTTTGGAATAATCTTCCTCTTAGTATTAAGCTCGCCAAGTCATGCGAGTCATTCAAACGTTGCTTAAAATTTCACTATTTAAACTTATAGTATGTTAGTCGTTTTTTATATTTTAATATTTCTATGTATTTGTATTTAAGTATGAATGTTTATTATATGTATGATTTATATATATGTGTATATGTGAATATTTTATATATATTTATGTATGTATATGTTTTTATATGTATACTTATGTATTTATGTAGGTTTATATGTATGATTGCGCTATGTTTTTCTTTCTGTTTCTGTTAAAGCACACCCACATTATGTTTTTCTTTTATATTTTTTTTTCTACTTCTGATTGGTTGCCTGGAAGAGACTGCTCTTTAGCGGTAAGGTCGCCAAATTTGTACCACGTTATTATTTCTGTTTTTTAATGTTTATATTTTTGTAATTTCCGGGTGTACAATAAAGTATATTATTATTATTATTATATATAAGCATTATGTACATTAACACCTCGTAATTAGTCAAGAGTACAGCTGTTACGACTCAGTATTGTTATGTCTTATTTACTCTTACCCTCGTTTATAGCATTCACTGAATAATAACATCACATAAAATATCATTGAATGTTTAGGGTAAATACATTTATATGCATGTTATGAGACAAACATACAAATATTTGTAGTTTATCATTTTTTACATAATTAAAAATCATATATCTGTATAATATTTTCGTAAAGTAATTTTGTATAAAATTACTCAAATATATAATTAAATAGATAATATATTTAAATATATAAAGATTTGAACTGGTATAAGACGAATTAACTACAATTTTGCTGTAAAAAGCTCTTTTGAATTCAGTTTTGTATTATATATATAATCTAAGGTTCAATTTTATAAAGTATAGTTGAATTGTGATTGTGTATATATGAATTAATCATTTTAAAAAACTCTTTTTACATTGCATGTTGGAAGATTGTCACAATACTTATTAAAGAAATACCTCAGTCTAGACAGTCAAGCGCTTGCTTTATCAGAGGGTGCTATCCAGCATAACTGGTTTCACTAATAATAAATCTCTTTACTGTTTTAAAAGAACTGGAATACCATTCTTAAGTTTTAAAGACATAAAAGTTTAATTTAATTAATAATATTATCTATTTCAGATTTCTCAAAAAAAAATTGTTCATTCATTCGTTCATTTGTTCAGTCTTACGTTCATACATTCATTCTTTCATAAAATAAAATTCAAACCAAATTAAGTCAGTCATAGATAACATGTAGTTCAAACTAATTAAGTTACTCTTGTCAAGTATGACTCGTGAACGATTTATAAGACAAGATACTAGAACATCATAATAAAAACAAAACAACATTTCTCTTAGCTTTAATACTAAATAAAAGTATACAGTAAATATATATTTGTGCATCTAAAAGAAGAGCTCTTTTTATTAAGTCTACGAATTCATTATAAAAAGAGCCCGTATTAAGTTCTATGGCATGGCAGATATTTATATGTAGTTCCATACAATTGTCAACAGCGATTATGAACAAAAGCCTCGAAAAAGGCCGCCAGTGCTGCATCGCTGCACAACAATACTAATACGACGAAAACGCGTCAGCTTTGTATGAAACTATTTAAATAATTTAAATTCTGACTCCATTATATGGATTAACATGTTACTTCGATTTAAAATGTCAATACTTTAGTTGATGCAAAATAGATTATCGTATGCTTTTTTATATTATGAATTTGAATTTTATTAAACCATCAGCGTCACATAAATCCGTCCCATCCAGCGACGTGTGGTCGCGGAGCAGGCATAAATCTAAATCTTGACTCAACCTAGACTAGTCTGGTCTCATCCTAGGCTAAATCCTGCGTGGCATAAGCAACATATGTCGCAGGCATTACCTTGTCTCCTACAGAAATTTTGCTTAAAGATTAATAGTTTTAAATTTGATTAATGTTCTTCATGTTTGTTATTTAATAATTGAAATATTTTTCGAATAACATAAAGTGTACAATAAAATTAGTATTAATAGAATAAAATTAAATTAAAAAACAATGAAAAAAACTATACAAGTGATTAATATTCATACGGTGAGGTTATTTCGTGGCTTAGTTTAATTTAATGAATCCAGTTAGTATCGAGTTAGTGCCACAGGTGCTTGTGGATATTTGTAATAAATTCTACTGCTATACTACTCTTACAAAGTATTCAGTTTATTTAAAGTTATATAAAATCTTACATTTTATCTTATTTATGCCTTAAAATTACAGAAATATTTTCGTCAATATTTTATTATTTTTTATTTGTATCAAGAAAATAAAAACTTAATATATTTTCATATTGAATATACAAAATCCTCAAACACTGCAGAGATAGTTGGGAAACGATATAGGATCAAGTTACCCAAGACGGTAGAAGTGGAATCGCCGCGGGTCTTGAAGTTAGGACATAAAACAATTCGAACAGATCATGTGTCTGAGAATATAAAGGTTTTGTTGTGACTAGTTTATTATTGAAAATATTTTTAATAATATCTTTATATCATCAATGTTATTTTAAACGAATGTTATGTATCGTCAGGTTAAAGTAAGGAAATTTTTTAGTGGACAAACTTAATAATATGTAATGATATTTGACTTTATTCAATTTAATGTATTCAATGTATCTTTATGCAATTCGATTCAATTTTATTTTGATTTTATTATGTTTTTATCTTAAAATTACTAGAATTGTAATAAAAAAGTGTAGTAGTCAATTGTAATAATGCTTAAAACTATGTTCTATGGAATGTATGTTCTGGCAATAAAGATATTATTATATTTTGAAGTAATATATCAATCAATGCTTTAAGAGTATATTTACTATACAATTTAAACAGAAGTATAATAAATAATTTTATGAGCCACACTCATCAGATTCTCAATGAAGCCTGTTTAATTTCAATCAAACGCATGGCTGCGGACATAATAGCCTGCACTGTCACTTACAGATCTAAATTGCTAATATGCTTAGAATAGCTTGTTAGTATTACAAATTTGATTCCTACTGATACTCTGAAATTGAGATTAATTTGAATTAGTATTTCCCTTTTTTTTAACAAATCCTTTATTTCATAAACATGATTAAATTAAGGTAGTTTTAAGATTTTAATATACTTTCTTAATAATAATTTAGTAAATGAACTTCAGTTCATGTGATACGTTTCAATCGCTCTAAAAATGACACATTTTAATAAAAAGTAATTACATTTATAAAGCCGTACCCAGACGTGCCAGCATAGCCTAGATATATTTATGAAACTTTATGTAGACTTTGCTCACTGCATGTATTAAAAATTCGCTGACTGAAAGCAGGCTCGCAGAACTGATACGACCGTGTAAAGATCCGTACTAGCTGCCAACTCCGCCAATATTTTTCTTCACTCCTGATAAAGTGTGCAGATAACAGGAAAGATAAATGTAGATGTACGATGGATGGAAACAGTGTTAAGGATTATTTCATTTTCTTCTGCAAATATTTGCTGGAGATAAATGAAAATCTACTACGAACTTGTTAATTAAGCTTTTAATAAAAACGAATAACTTATGTAGCTTTGCCCCGCAATTTTGCAAGTGTATAAATATACTAATATAGTCTATTATAAATATACTAATATAGTCTATTAGTATATTTATACACTATAGTGTACAATTATACTAATATAATCTTGAACCTACCTAAAATCGGGAATATTTTTTAAAAATCATCCCGTTTTTTCGAACTTTAGTACATTTAACAACAAACAAACTTTACCGCTTTATAAAATGAGTATAGATTAAGAAATCTCAATGATCTTATCAGATACCGATAGCGTTATGGCAGGAATCATAATTATATTGAATCATATATTAATTGTTCTTTAAAAAATGGCAGTGGAATTACAATATGAGAAATTGAAAAAATGTTCATATTTACATGGTTGTAATTTAGCATGAAATTAGTTAGAAAATATAGAGGCTTTTCTTTTCTTTTAGTACACATATTAAAAACATTATACCAATTTATTTTTGAAAAATGTAATAAATTTTTATAGAATTTTTAAAATATTGTGTTTAAGTTTTCTTTAAAAAGTGTAATTATTGTTTTCTTTATTGTATTAATAATTATTCAAATTAATACGTATTAACTTATCAATATCTATTCAACGACTGCGTAGTTAATAAAATAATATAAAATATATATGTTAATATTATAAAAAGTGATTAATATATCCGTCCTCAAATATTCCAATTTAATTTCGTCATCGCATGAACATTAAACTGATTAAATTTTGACATCACTTTATTTTTAATTTGTTTAATACATTTTTATACACAATTTGGTTAATTGAAGTGTTATGCACTCAAAGTAATACTTAAAATTTTAATGACAATACCAAAATAAATAACCTTATTCCTTTATATATTAAGAATATTTTAATAGTAATAATAATAATAGTGAACATTTTAAAATACTCCATTGGATAAATATGTTAAAAATGTTTGTTGAGAACAGAGCTTTGAATTTACATAAGATGGCTATCACTCCACATGGTTTACTTCACAGAAAAGAAACTAAACAACTCCTAGACAGTTAAAAGGTAAAAGGCTTACAAAAGAAACGATTCATTTAAACGTCATCGTAAAAACTCGTTCGTCTCTAACGAAACAAAAACTATGAGGAAAGTGGTTAATGTGAAATCGATAAGTGGAATGATGGCTCTTGATGAATGCCCGGGAACATCATGATTGTTTTTGTGATTTGTCGAATTGAGATACGATATTAGTTATTAATTATAATCTATATATATTATCGCTTTATTTACATATTGATTTAAAAATTATAGTTTTAAACACTTTTGACGTTAACAACAACTGTAAATATACTAGCTGTTACGCGTGGTTTTACCCTCGGACAAACGATTATATTTTCTATGTAGATAACCTTTCACTTCAACCTACCTATCATAATAAGATCGAAGAATTTTTGAAATCTTTCCGGTAGTTTTGAAGATAAATTATATAGGAACGAAACAATAAACGTTTCCACTTTACAATATTTGTATAGATCAAAATATTAATAAAAACCTTAAAACAAATTTCAGCATTGCATTGTTTTCATGTAATAACAGAAAAAATGAACCCTAAATACGTGTGTAGATGCTGCATAATACAGTTTTAATTCGACTGAGATAGCTACTGCAATCAACAGCACCGTGACAAATGATATGAGTAGTGTTTGTGACGCACGAGACAAGGGCGTGACGAATGTGATACCACAAATTAAACACGTCGCGTGCATTCTAATTATGCTCTGCGATAAATTTTATTAAATACATAAATTTTACGATAAATTAAATACATCGAATGGCAATATTTCTTTGAATTAATAAAAACTTTTACATTTAAATTTATTACAAAAGATAAATTATTTATATACTTTCTTTTTCTCTTTATTTTGTAAGTTACCCTACGTGAATCTCAATAGGGTTTTACATATAAAAGGTGTTCTATTCTCTTACTTCTAGACGCTGTAATCAATTGCAGCGTGACAAATGACATTAAGTTGCGGTTGTGACACGAGACAAGAGCTTGATGGATGCGAAACCGCAAATTAAACTTCACACGACGCACCTATAGCTTTGCTAGATAAATCTTGTATGCTAAAGCAATTTACTTCACTTCTTAAGATAACAAGAAAAGCATACTCAAAATTTTCCCTTAATAAAACTTAAATGAAAAACTAATAAAATAAATTGACAGCTCCTGAGTAAATAAGTTATTCATATATATGAAAGTGTGTACAAAAAATATTTAGAAATATTGTTTACCTTTCTGGTGTTCAGTAAATAACAGTTGAGTGGTTGAAATCAATACCAGCGTGACAAAGCGGTACTTGAGCGAGATGGGAGCATGACGGATGCATGGCTGATTTAAGTCTACATTCAAGCCTTAGTATTAGGGTTATATGAGTGGCTTTAAAGCTTTGTTGGCAGACTACGTCTTAAAATAAAAAGTATTTTCGTTAAAAGAATTTTAAGTTACATTGTTTCGACATCATAAATAACTTAAAGAGATGTTTTTTTTTAACGGAATTATTTCTTAATAGAACTATATTAGTTTGTGGAACAACATTTAAAATCTAATTTACGAACTACAATAGCCAGATAGTAATAGATAGTAAATGTCAAATCATTTTGCGGGTTAAGCACTATTGACCTGAATCAGTTGGATATCGAAAACAAATTTAAATGTCTATTCAGTTTAGTTACCATACATTTGAACAAATAAGTTATTAAAATTGCATGACATATTTCATTGCTGTTCTTAATTTTGAGTTTTGGTAAATTACTTATATAAAATAAACATTTACTTTAATGGCTGTGTATGTCCGTTTAGTTTTGATAAACAATGCGTTTTATTTAAATAAATTTTTCAGCATTTACATTTTTTTACTAACAGTAATAATATGCTCAAATAACGTTCAAAGTCGAAACAGCAATTTGTGAATTACACAAACAACTGTCCGGTGTTGGAATCAAACCCACGACCTTGGTCTCAGCAGGCAGGGCCACCAACTACTAACCACTAGACATATTGGCTGTCCATATATATGTATATATGGAAATAGTAATAACAAAAAAAAAATAGTTTATTTTTCTGTTATTACTATTATAGCTTTGACATTTTTATGAAGTTTTTCAACTTCTCGTTACTTTAATATCGCATTCAAAAACATGGAATAAGTTATACCCTCATATATTCTCTGTAATAACGTTGACGCTTCATCCCGACATCTGTGCTTGCAGATTAAAAGCTCCAATATCACAATTTAATAAAGATAAGTACTTTAAATTCAAGAATTATTATAATATTATGTTGCATCATCACTGTAGGTATTTTATGATTTAGGATCGAAATGATTACCTCTTTTTATATGTCGCAGACAACAATATTGTTTTAATTAAAGTTTGTCAATTCATAACTTATTATTAGGGCAAATGCCGTTATCTGATTTGTAATGGCGGTACGTGGACAGAGTCGTTTTTATAAATATGGATAGGCCGGTCACTTCTTTTCGAGGTACGGACCTGGTCCTTGGGTTGGTTGTCGTGGTTGTTGAGTGTGTGTTATAGAGGTGAGGTTGTGTAACAGTATCGATGTTGCCACACTGACAATGTGGGCTCTGTATCACCAAGTCTAAAATATGACGACATTATCACAACTACTGTCTCTCACATATATATAAAATTCACTAAACATAATGTTTATGACAACGTAAAACAAAAGTTTATTTCTGTTCTGGCTGGAAATACAAATAGTTTTTCCAAACTATAAACCCTAGTCTACATCCCAGTGACAAACACTTCCGGTAGGCCGGGTTATGCTTTTATTGTCTTGTTAGCAAACTGTGCTTGGCAACATTTTGAGTAATGTTACGGCTATGGAACTGGCTTGAAAGTTGGACATTATTTCCGGTTTTACTTATTTATCAAATGCCTTGTATTTTTAAACAATTAACATAAAAAAATGGGTTTTCATGTCGTCTGTTCATATTATAAATATGTAATATCTATACTATGCCCTAATTTTAAAAGTGAAATAACAATTTGATGGTAAAAAATTGTAAATTAAGAACTACATAAGTTTTATGAACTAAGTCATTTTTTTAAATAAAATAATATCAATATGGTTAAATATATTTTTTTACACTTTCACGTAAATTTTTAAACCATTAAAATAACTTACTTCTCGTTTTATTTACTTTTGTAAAAAATATATTATAACTTTCATTTTATAAAAGTTTTGCACGACATACGACGAGGCAAAACATATATAAAGTTTTTTAATTCATTTTAAGAGATAAAGTGTTAATGCATTTTTCTCTAACTCTATGTACCTCAAAAAACATTTTAAAAGCTTTGTTAAAATACCAAAAATTTAATCTTAATACTACATAAATTTTAATACTGATCCCTGGAAATAAATAAATAAATAAAATAAATTTTAATACTGATCCCTGGAGCTGGAAAGGAATTGGGCATCCAGCAGTCTTATTTCCTAAATTTGACTATAAAGTATAATGCACAACGTTTTCGTGACAGTATAAAATAACACCAGTCAATATTGCTTTTCTACGAGATGCAGGAGCTAGACCAATTAGACTAGATAAGATAGAAAGTTCAGTGCAATAGACTTATGTAGTATGTAGGACCTACAACTGGAGGCTTTTAACATGTTGTTATTGTAACCGTCATGTCGTGAATATATATTCGTATAATAATAATACTAAGAAATAAAATTTATATACATATATCATGCGTTTTCAGGTAATAAAGGTTTATTTAATAAAATAGATGCACTTTTTTTTGTTAATTTTTCATAATAAGCTTTGTACTATACATATATATATATATATATATATATATATATAAGAGGTCAGGGTCAAAAAATAAAAGTGAAGAAGAAACATTATTTTATTTTGGTTTGAACAGCTACAATAAAAAGTTGATTATTTTTTGTCCTTTAATATTTATTTTATAATTTAAATTTTTCTAATTCTCTTCTAACAGCGTCATTAAATTGATAAACAACTAATAATATGATCGAATGATAAAGTTACGAGCAATCTGAACATCATTAAAAGTTCACCTCAAGCGCACTGACTGTAATACCGTTCATGTGATTTCAGTATAATTGAAATTACATGACACGTGTTTACTTTATAAGCGAGATATATAAAGCCTAGTTGAGTGGAACGAGGACAAACAATGCGTTCAGTGAGCCGGCGCAGCTTAGATAGCATAGTAATTAATTGAATAACGCTTATTTACTTGAGATTATGAGCATATCCAATGAAATTATTTAGTTTTTTCAACACGTTTTGCTATAGATTCAGATATTTCAGTATTTTTTGGCAATAGGGAAAACTTAAATTATTTATATAATGAAAACAGAACGATTTTTTTTGTCTTCTTTTGATCGTTGAATAAAATTTTTTAAGTGTAAAAATTGCACTGAGTCAAATAACACAAAATGTGATTTCCAAAAAATATTTTAAATTTATTAACTTCCTGATTAAGGAAGTTATTTTAACCATCTCGATTTTTGAAAATATTTTTTTTTTGAAATAGCCTCACGTTTTGAGGTGTCTTTGTGATTCTATAGTATAAAATATAGATATATTTTTTAAATGATGAACTTTTTAAAAGTAGTATATACTATATCTGTAATCAGTTTTTTTAATGACTTTTGTGCAAGTTATGATAGAAAAGGATTTTATAAAAAGATTTATACTATAAATTTTTTTTGAGCAATAAAATTAATTGCCAATCTGAATAGAAACGTGACGAATTCAATTTTTACTGTATATTTATTACTATTTAAAAAACAAAGAAGGTAAATGCGGAAATCAAGTACATATACACTTATATGATTGGTCATTAATCTAAAAGATTTCATAATTATAGAAATGTTATCAAAAGCATACCTAAGCGCTAGGGCATAAAGGACTCCTCTTCACAATGCCTGCCACGCAAGTTCCGGTAAATCCGGACGTACCGGTCTTGCAAATTGACTTGTCACAACCGACCGACTGTACTGACGCAATGTGCAAAACGAAACAAGAAATTACTAAATATTTTCGTTTCGTATTTATGTGAAGTAATTCAATTATTATGATTTAATAATGAAATATGAAAGTTGTGTAACTTTATTTTGGTATAGAGAAAAAAAAAATATTCATATTAATGGATGTATAAAACTTTAACAATACTTTTTTGTAAGGAAAATCTATAATAATTTAATAAAACAAAAAAGTTTGTTTGCTTAAACGCACATGGATTTGAAAAATTAGTTGTGATGAAGTTAGGTAAGTTTATAAAGAAGGCTATATATAATAGGCTAACTAGCATGACGCTATTAGTTATACTAATAGTAAATGCAATTATTCGGTCCCGAAACGAACACCGAAACACAGAAACATAGAAACGCGATTCATAAAAAAAAGTAAATAAGAAAAAATAAAAAAAAGCTAGTACAAAAAAAAATATATATAAATTATAATATATAAAATGTTGAATTTTAATAAATTTCATTTGATGACAAAGTTAAGTAAAAACCAAAACAGCATATATTATTATAACAATATTAAAGAACAAAGAACTTTATTAATATATAAAACTTTATGTATTTTTAATTTTCGTTGTAAACAAGAGTTTAAAATTCCGTTAAAGCTGAGTGAATTAATTTATTGCATATTGTAATGAATACTTCAAATTAATTTTGAGATTCCTTTGACGTAATTCCCTTTTTTTATATCGTTCTGATATTAAAGTTCATTTGTGCTGTATATGTTATAAGTTTAAAAATAATATTTATATTTTGCTTGAGTATCGTAGTTTTTTATTTTTAATGGACAATTCGTTTTGTTATGACTTTGATGTATTTCCCAGGTATCGAATTAAATAATTTTAAGTAAAATTAATAGGTTACACTTTATAGTTCTGAAAATCTTAAATCTCAATAGAAATAAAATAAATAAACTAATAAACATAAAATAGAAAATGTTTATCAAAGTTTATTAAATTTGTTCCCCACTTAATCAAAATCTCACGTAAAACTTTTCGACCCGGGCAAGTCATACGGCAATCCCAAATTTCAGTGATTTCCCCCGGGAGATATTAATGGAGCCACAGCCGGGATCCAGACTTAAATAAAAAGTAAAGTAATAGTCTTTAGTCCAAGCCGAGAAAGGTTTTTCTATTGACTCAACTAGAAGTCACTTAGAGAAAATCAGGTCTTTAAGAAATGAAAATTTTATAAGAAGATCCGAGAAGGAATAAATATTTTTAACATAAAACATAAGTGAAAATTTAAAGCGGGTTTTATTTAAATAGGGGTTTACTTTTATAACCATTCAAAATATTATATATAAAAATTTTAAATATTAATGAATGAAAAAATAATCAATACGAGATAGATTTGAATCTACGACTTCGAGAATATGGTAACGGAACTCTGTTAACTGAGCTATTGTGTCATTACCCTTTCTAATGAATTTATGATTCTATATATAGTCGTCATTATTGTGTCACGACAATGTCATCACCATGTCATGTCCTGTAAATTCGGATTTTAATCTGTCTTTCTGTTTCAGTGAATGTATCCTGAATGAATGAAACATGACAAAAATTTATAATTTAATTATTTTATATACATACTAAGTCAAAAAGTTACAAATTTTTTTTAACAATATTATACCATATTTTATTTTCTTGCATTGCCCTTTATTAATACATAATTGTTATTTATTCTCTAAACACTCACAATATCTATATCTTCCAACTAAGAAACTATTGAAGATAGGTAACTAAATAACTGACTTACTCACAGACACTTACTTCTCGTCTTCCCGTGATCACAATTGCAACGCATTCGGTACGAAATTTATAATACTTAGTTTTGATTTCAACCTGTAATCTTTTTTAACTTTATATTTAAAAACATCACTCTGAGTGAACTTTATAAAACGTTTAATAAACTTCACTCTGAGATTCTCTAAAATAAATTTTAATACAACAGACACTCCTAAAGGAAAATATTATTAATGTTCTTTTCACGTTCAAAATCCTAATACGAGTAATATGTGAAATTGAATGGATTAAACAAGAAAATATTAAAACTGTTTTTATGTAATTTCATGTTAAAAGTCATTTAAAAATACCTCTTAAGTTCAAGAACAATGAGAGCAATCATTCTTTTTTAGGTTCATTTCATGTTCCCAAGATACAGCCGACAATTACCGTTAAACTGAACTACCGCAATACAGACCATTACGGATTATGAGACTTACCTTACCTGAGGTTTAAAAGCGTATCATATTTTTTACCTTCAAACCATTTTACTAAGAAAACTATGATTATGTAATAAATTTAGGCTTTTTACGGGTTATAAATGTTAACTTTGTTATATAAATCTTAATAAATAAGTAGTAATAAGTTCACAAAACGCTAAGCTCTGTTAATTTGCAGGACATTAATCCGATACTAATTACTGAGTAATTAAATACTCTCAAAGTTAAGTAAACGACTTATTATTCGCGATAACACTTTTATCATCATAAATATTATGTTTAGAGTTGTCCTGTTTTTAAAAAAAAATTGCAAGTTTGCTTTTACTCGTTTTTTCTAATTCGCTAAAAAATAACAATAAGTTAATATTTGCTTATTAATAATGTTTATATTTTTTTTAATTGTGGGTATAAGGTTGAAATTATTAATAGAATTTAAAAAATATTTAAAAACTAAAATTACCAAAAAAAAAAACCAAATATGAATAAAAATAAATTAACAATTTAATAAAAAACTATATTTTAAAATGTATTACAAAAAAATAGACTTTTTAATCAAATTAATTCTTTAATCGGAAAAGCTCTGTGAATTCTATGAACCAGAATGACAAAGATTTTAAATCAATCACTGCTTTGATCATTTTTTATTTTAGTCCAGTTTTTAGCAATAAGGAAAATAATATAATATATTATCATATATTTTTTTCTATATCAGAATAGAAGAACAACAAATCCAAAAATCATAAAATATTTGCTAACACTTTCTTATCTATGGAGAAGAACCGGCAAGAAACTCCTTGGATACTTATTTATGTAATAAAATTAAAGTTTATCTTAGTATTGAATTTTTGAGTAATACTCGAATTTGATATGTGAGAAATAATTAGAATTCAAATCCACTACCATAAAAAAGGCTAGAATATCTAACAACATCTCTAGTTTTATAATGCTCTCATATTCACAAGGGTTTCAAGAACTCTAATTACAGTAATTATATCATACTTTTCTTATAACGTTGACTCTATAATATATGGAAAAATTAGAACAAAGAAGTACATTAACAGATTATTATTTTAGGACATTAACAGCAACATCGATTGTTTATTTCATTGTCAGAAAACAATTCTTACTTTCACTAACAAAATCTAGACATTTTTAAAATTTATAAATTGTTATAATATGTAATTTATGTATATTTTCTTGCTTTATTATAGGTAAAATTTCATCTTAATTATTCATATTTTTAAACATATAAACATGTATCAATTTTGTTGTTATAAATTTTAACTACCTTTGAATATCTTTTGTTGTCTTACGATAGTTCTGTGTTTTTATTAATATGTGAAGACTTTATTGGTTTATGCACGTTTTTATTATTCCTATGTATGTGTTCTATATAACTGTTTGTCTTCCTAATAAATAAATAAATAAATAAATATATTATTTTAGACCAAATTTATATTCATGAAAATATTTTATAAGTAAAGGTGTTTTGCTTTTGTTAGTACTAACGATTATATTTAACAAGATCATAGAAACACTCAGATGTTAAGAAACTCTTGTATCTATCTATCGAAGACTGAAGATATCTTGAAACTATCGAGAAGTTTAATTAATTAGTGATGATTTTAAAATAAGTAGATTTGTATGTGTAATTTAATTTATAATTATATAATAAGGAAATGTAAATAATGGACAGATTTTAAGAGTTTAATGTCATTTTCTTATCGAGGACGTAACCATAATAGTAATGTTTTCTAAGATTACTATTTATTTACTATTATTATTATATACTAAGATTACTATTATTATTTTCACACGAGTACTACACATTTCAATAAAACTATTTAACGTATATAACTCGCGTTTATTTTCACATTCTTTTTTTTATTATTATTTTTTTCTTTCTAAATTAAAACAATGTAAAAAATAACAATAATAATCTCGAGTTATAATCATAAAATAGTTTTATTGAAACAATAATAGTAGTTTATTTTAAATAAGTTCTGATTATAATAGCTGTTGAGAATAATAATTTATATACGGTCGAATTATATAACTATTTTCGCCTAATTCAATATTTATTAATTATTTGTGCACTCACTAAATATAAATTTAATTATTTGTTAATGTTAAGTTTATTTTAGATCAAAAATATAAAATTTGGAATCTATTTAATTTATTTTCAGATTTCGGTGAAAATTTTTACTTTGAATTCCAAAAAATAAAAAAAAAGAAAATAATAAAAAAGCAAAACCAAATTTGAATTATTTCTTTATTATTATCTTAATTCTTCTTTCTTATTTCTAATTATTTAATCATTCCTTATGAGCAAACAAACAGATCCATTATATATTATGGAAAGTTCAAATACAAAAGATCATACTGATCTAGATTTAGTGATATATAAGAACTGAAAGGCGAAGAGCAATTCAAATATAAATGGGATTGCTGAGGTGATAATGAGAGCTATTATTGAGATATGAATGGAATTCGAATGATTCTATTTATATTGAACTAGAATGGCTCTAATTTTTTTCATATTTCTATAAAATATTTAGAAATTTGACTACTTATCTTACAAATTATACATAGAATTGTAGATAATTATATTAATAAAAAAGGAATCATACTATCTAATAGTGTGTTTTAATCTAAATAAGAAAGAAATCTGAAAGATTTGACCTTTGACTAAATAAAGACGATATGTTAAAACTAGATTCTTTATGGTGGGTAGCGACACAGTAGCGCAATTGTTATATTGACAGAGCTTTTTCTAAAGGTCGTCAGTTCATAAACTATTGTTTTTTAAGTCATATTTGTTTAAGATTTATATATTTTTATTACAGTTAGATTTTCTTTTGACGAATATAGAAGAAAAAATTTTAGGTTTTAAGAAATTTGTGTTAAATAATTTAAGGGAAAGTGTAACTTATAATAGAGCATTGAATTCAAATAACATGTTATTATAATTTATATATTTAAATGGAAATATCTTATTTCACATTTGTCTATAACTTTCTTGATGAAGCTACACAGATCTATAAAGTTTTATTGATTCCATTGGATGCTTTTATTTCTGGAGCTGCCTTCACACTCCGGACATGTTTCCAATAACATTCTACGACATTAAATTTCGAACAAAAATTTGAAATTAAAATATTTTTTTAATACGAGTTTACAAAATGGATCCTGACAGTTTTTTTTTATGAAATTAGCATCAAAGGAGGAATTTATCCACTCGATGAAGATACAGAAAATCTAATATACAAATATGGAACAGTGAACTATCGGCATCTGATATAAATAGGCAATTGCAGATGCATTGCAACCCTAAACGTTGATTTTCCAAGTTGAGCAGAAGTCTTGAAAAAGGCAGGTCTTGAAGGAGTTTCAAGTTCATTCAAATGTCCAGTCACTCCTTTTAAAAATATTTTTGTTCATAAAAGTAATAGTAACTGTAACTACAAACTATATATAAGTATACTTATTTTATTGATTTTATGTTATTACTTGTTCAAATATTTTGCAATGAACGAATACTCTTCATAGACGCAACTTTTCAGCTTATTATGACAAAGGTCTTACTGTGTTATAGACTATGTTTTATGATGTCTTATTAAAATTTAAAATAACGCAACATTTAGTTGAATATTTATAATTGTCAATGAAAACACACTCTTATCAGAGTCTCGCACTCACAGATCAGAGCAAAATTAAAGCGGATATTAGGTTGCATTCGTATATGACTTGTGTTATAAACAGTCTAAGAGCTTAAGTTAGAAACAATAAAACATATTATAATTAGTTATAATAATGTCCTAACTAACTAACTGTATTTTAATTATAGTTTATGTTATTGCAGTCATTAAAAGTTATCAAAATGTGAAATATCTGTTTTTAGATTAAATTATTTACTTTGTATTTTGAAACCCCTACGTATTTTGTATTATTTCTTAATTTCAGTAATAATTAGTTATTTCATTACATTTAATAATTATAATCTTAATAAGCTAAACGAAAACCAAAATGTAACAAGCTCAACTCTATTCATTACCAACTATCGAGTCCAAAACTAAATCCGTTCGGATATCGGGTTTGATTCCCCGTTTAAAGTCGAATAGGCCGGAAATCGATTGCTTTGGAAGCTTCACGTTCGAATTGTAGGCGGGATTTGACGGAAATGCCATTTTTCTGGATATGTCTGGCGGCATTTTTTTAAGATCATAAGATGCAATTGATTTTTCTATAATAAGTTTAGTGTTTACTATGAAACTATGTAACAGTCCTGTGTAGATTGTAGTGAGAATATTATGTTGAAATAAATATTAAATGTTCATACATTGCGGTTATAAAATACGTCAATAGGCGAGGCAATTTTTGCTGACAGCTGACAGTCACTTCCATACAAACTAAAAATCGATTAACGGCTTCATATCTGTTGAATCTCAATTATGCATCACTTGACACTTCCACTCAATCTATGGCCGCGGGTCTGAACGTATATAACGCGCTTAATAGATTCGCTTCAGCTCACAGCTGACAACGTTATTTATTTATGAGCACTATGTATCAAAAAACATGAGTTCACGTTTATAAAATCATTAACGTAAGAGAAAAAGGTAATGTTCCTTAATCAAATTTGCGTTCTATACAGTCTGTAGTTATTCTTATGTAGTTATTTTGAAAGTGATCCCGTTCATAAATCAATAAACATTTAATCCTGCCTTTAAAGATATCATTTATACTTACAACAATCCGCTTACGCCCATAAATAACATCACTTACCTGAAATAAAACAAAAAAAAAAAATATATGCATATTCATCAATCATTCCTACCGGACTTGACGCTATCATGGATGTACATTAACAATCTCGATGCATTCAATTTTGAAGCATGAAAGTCATAAAACGTATTCAATTATCATTTTATTGATTACAAGAGCTTTCTGATAGCGTCACTATTTTGTTATGATACCTACATTTATTTTAATCCGTCCGCAATGGATTCATAATTGTTTTGATCTATAATTATGATAAAAATGAATTGATAGTCAAAATTTTAAAAAAAAGTAATTCATTTATATAAAGTAGTAATAAAATAGTTTTTATTGTTTTAATGTATTTGATCTTTGTTTTTTATCTTATCTTGTACATTTTTCATCATATTTTTTATATATAACTCTATTCTTTTATTATTGTTATTTCAAATAAAACTTTTAAAATTTATTAGATATATAATTGTTATTATATATAATTATCCGGCTGTATTCCGGTATCAGAATTTGCCCGACTAATTTCGAAGCTATTCGAGGACCTTATTCATGAGCTTATCCTTATTCTGTACTCAGAGTACAGATATATTTTTTTAAATTAAGTATTTAGTAATATTATTTTAATACTAAAATAATAAGAGTAAAGCCACAATAAAACACAAGTGAAGGATAAATCAAAATGAAATCGCGCCGCCGCGTCCCATTCATCATGTTATACATATTTCGTGCAACGCTTAAAAGGTTTACTTAAAGACGGATATCTGATGCAGTAAATTTTGATATTTTGAAGAAGCTACGCTATAGACTCATATATTTTTTCATAGATTTTTTTATATAATTTGTACTAACTTTTTATTACTAATCTAAAGTAAAACATACAGTTTGATTTCATAACAACCTTTAAATTTAACCTGAACTGAATTATTCATGGAGTTTCGTGTTAATTCAGTTGAACATAAAGATTTGTTAGGCGTTGATTGGTGGAATTATGTTTTGAGGAACGCAATCGCATTAGCTAATGCACTAGCCATGAAGATGAGTATCAAGACTGTAGAAATATAACGACTGGAAGTGCTTCGAATTATTAAGTTTACGAAATTACATGTCGAATGAGTTTTCATATCCTGTGTCTATCTGTCTGTTATCGCTTTAGTATAGCTAGAAACTACACAGTCTATTACAATCCAAAAAAAGAAATGATACAGTTAGAAGCTACATATCTAAAACCGGACAAAAGAAAATGAAAAAAAGGATGAACACCAAAAAAGGACACATTCCATATTATACAGATTTAATTTTTCATATCAATGTACAAAGAGCTCAATATTTCTCAAACTTATTAAATTGTTTAAAAAAATAATCTTAAGATCAGATTAAAAAAGTATAATAATTTTTGCATAATCATTCCTCAACTTTTATATATCTCTTGTCTATTGCTTTTTTATAAAATTTTTTATTATATATTATAGATTCAACTTGAGACACAACAGTTAAGAACATTAATATTAAAAGGAAGGCCTCGCCATCACTAGTTTATTTTAAATAAGTATTTTTTTTTATTATTTTAAATACACACCTAATACAACTTTAAATACAAATATACTAGATCTATCTAACGAGGCGTTAGGTTTTAGACTACACCTTTTCTCTCTGTAATTAAATAAATTTATAAACTAGCTGTTACTCGCGATTCCTCTTACTGATATACAATTTCTTTTTCTATATACATTCATAGTCTATGCTACTTAAGGGTATAGCATTAGTGCAGAAAGAATTCTTATAATCGGTTCACGTAGTTTATTCGTTACTAACATTCAAACATACAAACTTTTCCTCATTATAATAGTATATATTTTTATATAATTATTTCAAACCACTTCCAGTGAACTTAAAGCCTCGACTGCCACATTAGCCAGCTACCAACCAAATAATGTTTAGTTATGGTCGAAAATTTTCAGATTCCGTGTAATTGTGATTTACTCGTTGCAACGAATTTGATATGCGATAAAGTTATCGTTGATCGCTGAGGTTTTGAAAGGTTATTACTAATATTGTTGTTTTCGTTATATTTTCACGGAATATTTAGTTTTGTACTCGTTAATAGTGTTTTAATGTAGCGAAGTATGTTTTAAGTTACTGTTAAGTTTTAATGACCTTTTCTTATTATTTATTTATTTATTCACTAGGGTTCAAAGGGTGAACTTAATGCTTTTTGGCATTTTCTACAAGTCAAACTTTGTATATGTAGAGAAGTTGCGGTAGGTACTAAAATTAAAAAAATAAGAATAATATGCATATTTATATAACTATATAAACACATAATATGTACATACATATAGGTAATATATATCATATAAAATTACTCAGACAAATAACGCTCATGCATTGGCTTTTTGAATGACCAGGGAGTCGGTGCCCTTCAAATGGATTCAGGTAAGGCGTTCCAAAGTATTATTGCCTGAATAGTGAAAGCATTATTAAAGAAACCTAATTTATGTTGGAATCAATAATTTTAGTTGGAATCAATAATATATTTTACGTTTTTTGCCATTAATACATTTGTATGAAATGTTTTGTGATTAGAACAAATTATTTTTCAGGATTTCTAAATGATTTCAAATAACATAAAATATTGAGTATAAACCTGAAAAGCCGATTTCAAATTAAACAAGCGAATTTGATAAAACATTTCGTAGAACTATTATGTTATAATAACACGTTAAAATACTTTGATTCTTTGTAAAACTCGGAATTATTGTAGTAAATGAAACGAACATTAAAATTATCGTAGCAAATGAAGGCGCCATAATTCGTGTCACATTGGCACGACAATTATATATTCTGTGGTGAAGTAATGGCCGCGATATACCATGAGGACAAATTACCACTTTTTGATGTAGTGCGAAAAAATATATATCTTTTTCATTGACTATTCATACTATTTGTTCTATAACATTAAAAGTTATAGCATTAAAATGATTATTAAATGGGATTTGTGCTATTCACACACAGTAAAAGTGACTACTATAAAATAAAATGTATATAAAGGAACAGGTATATTAAGATAATTGTAAGGTTTATTATTTTTATAATCTGACCAAGCTCTTAATTTGTTTTATATTTTGACATAAAATATTACATTACACAAAACATACTTTATATAGTATACTTTCAGATTCCATGTTTATACTTTAAAACATATGCATGTTACTTACTAAAATAAAGTAATAAAAACTTTACACAAACCACTGCGATAAGACTTCTAGACCATAGATAGCGTTAAAAATAAAACCTATTAATTGGGGTGTGTAAAACTGAAAAGACTTAATTCAATTATTAATCTTTTAATACAAATATATAAAGTAATCTTTAGTTCGGCAATATAGTATTCAACTATATAGTATTGATTATAAATTATCATTAATGAAACAAAATCAACAACTCAGTGTACCTAAGAATATTTAAGCCTTATTTATATGAACGCGATGTAAGCGTTATGAAATGAGATCATGACCGCATTTATCCAAGTTTATGATGCCTATGATACAAATAGATAGTATTGGCGTATTGTGGTCTAGTCTAGCGGTATGTCTATATATAAGTATGTCTACATACAATGTCTACATACTGATGTCTACATGCTATCAGTGCTTAGAGCTTAGAAAATGGAATATTTAAGTTTGCCACTCGTTGACTAAATATAAATATTTAAAACGGCCTGTTTTTACTATTATCATCTATATATTATACTGTAGGGTTAGTTTTAAGATTTTGTAAAAATATCGACTTTAAATAATGGTGTATCGTCTTTATATTATACTTTGGTGTTTGTTTAATGATAAAGATTTACAAAAGATATATGTTTTGACGATATTGTGATTTATAGATATGTTAACATGTGATGTCTTTTGTCTACTAAAATGCTTTATTATTGGTTTTTCAACATATATCAAGAAACAATAAAAAAATTATAAACAGAAAATGAAATATAATTTAACATTAATGAAAAGTTTTATTATTATTTTAAGAGTTCTTTTTTGTGTTCATTGTGTCTGCGTGTTGTTTCATGTGTGTTATAAGTAATAAATAATAGCCCCCCCTCTACCGGCTAGACGTGACGCAAACGAAACGTGCTCGATAGTAATTGCTTATGATTGTTTATTTTAAGACTGAAAACAGAAGGTTCAATGAAATGTAAATACATAGAAACTTTACAGAAGCTTAAGCGTATATGTTTGTATTAAATTATATAATTAATGTTTCTATAAACATTTATTTATTACAAACTGCATTATTATATCACAAAAACTAATAGTGTACTTAGAAATTTTAAAACTTAGATTACATTCTTCGTAAAATATTATTATTATAAATTTTTCAATTAGGAACCCCAGAGACAACATACACATAGATGATTACAAATTGTAAACGATACAAGTAAAGAATACAAATTTAAACAATGCTATATGTACTCTAAAAAACTTTGTGATACATAAACAAAAACAAAACAGATATGGCGAAATCGCGGCGTGAGCAGTTTATTAAATTTTCTCTAAGCTCGTGAATAAGGGCAACGAATGAGTTCAAATGTTGTAGAGTAAAATTAACGTGAATACTGAGGAATAATTATATGGAATAGAAATCATAGAACACGAAAGTCTTAATACAAGAATAAATTCAATTATTTTTTAATAAATATGACAGATAAATGTAGAAATATGATCTGAGGTTAGCACGATCAAGAACATCATCAAAGATAGCGTATAATTTTCTCAGAAGCATGGTTATAGCGTTACAGAATTACCTTCCAATGATTCAGGCAAACACAAGTTCTTGAATAAATTTTATTTCTTTCTTTCTTTCTTTCTTTCTTTCACAAGTAATCATTTATAAATACTAAGTTACTTCAAACAAAGATTTACTAGACAAACAATTATTCAACTGTAGCTCGCAAGATTCATATTCTTACATGTTTATGACTCCCATTATTTCATACGATTATATGTCTGTCAATATACCTATTAAAATATAAATATATCATATAAACTGAGAATTATTTGTAGCAAATGAAGAGGACTCTTGCCAATCCCATTTACACATGTGTACTTCATACTTTTTGTTCGAAGCGGATTCAATCCACGCCACTTTGATTGCAGTCCGACACTTTCCAAGTTAAGTTATAACATTTTTTCACACAAATAAAAATCGCGGTATTTTTTGTTTGAATTCAAAATAGTTTTAATAACCTTTTGCTGAAATAGTAGTATGTGGTTTTCATTGTTATGCTTCCGAGTTTTTTTTTTAGAATAGTAAAATCAGAATTTAATAATATTATAATTATATGCAGAATCATAAAACTGATATTTCGGTTTTTTATATTTTAAATATATATATAATAATATAAATAAAATAAAGAAATTATCGACAAGGAGATTATGAACCTGCGACCTATTAAAGACTGTAACGGTCGCTTTAACAATTGAACTACCGTGCCGCTGTTTATCTTGTTATTTTATTTGACCTTTTTTAATAGAGATATAAAATACTCAAATACTAAGTTACTATTTTCCTTATTAAATATGTTACAATATGTCAATAATTTGCAGTTATATCCAAATAACAATTAATAATGTATGTTATGATATGTATGTATCTTATGCATAATGTAACGTTTAAAATCACAACACAATATGCATTTAATTGCGATAAAATTTCAATGGGACACAATCTGCGTCGAGTTAAAGCTGAAATGGTATTTCAGTAAACGCCATATGTAAAAAATATGGGAATAATTTTCACAAATTGAATGAAAAAAAAAATTGTTCGCACATTAAAACAAATAATACAAAATGGTGGACCGATGACGTCATCTGCCACGTGGTCATATTTAAAAGCCTTAAATTATATTTAATTATACCATTGTTTATCGTTAATAAGTATTAGATTCTTTTTAAATTCTTTTTAAATTAGCAAATTGTGGCAAAACCATAATTGAAAATCAAATTGAAATCTTGTTATTACCTTAACGGTAGTTTTGACTATAATTTTGATTGGTAATATTTAACATCAAGAACTAAAACTGATGCTAAATAAAAATTGAAGATATGGCTTACAAATTGCGCTTTTTACAATAATCCATTAGACAAACGTTGTAGGCAAACAGAACAATGGAATCCAATGAGTAATCGACACCGCATCTGCTGCAAGCCATTCCAAGTAATAACAGCGATATATTACCACTTTAATGAATCTTTTTTTTCATTTATTCGCGTTTTAAAAACTTTTATTGTAACAAACCAATTATAAATAAAACACTCACATAAATAATTCAATGTTCTTATTTCTTTTATACCGCAGTTACATTCACTGTTGTTGAATTTAAAAGTAATAAAAAAGGAACGAGCATCGGCCAACCCTTAAGTGTATCGGTCGAAGAATAAATAGAAACGCTTAGGGCTACGCAACCCTGTTCGTTAAGAATTTATTCATCGATACCCTTCCCTTCTTAGGGTTGGCAGAGAAGTCGTTATGTTTTTCACCCGAACATTTTATTAGAAATCATTATAATTTATTTATTTATTCTTTATCACTCAAAACAGGTACAGTAGACTGACTTAACACTAATAACCATTCTCTATCAGTCATCCTGAGAATACAGTAAAAAATAAAATAGTGGGGCGCTTAAAGCAAAAAAAAAAACAACATAAATTCAACTATAAAAATAAAACATATGTACACATAAAAGTCACACGGTACTTGTAAATTATATGTACATATTTTTAATAAATACTAAATACCTACACAAATATATAATATACATAAATATTAAAAGAATTATAATACATACCATACATATACATATACATATATATATATTATATTTATATACATATATATTATATTTATATACATACATATAAATATAATAATTCTTATCATTATCTTTATACTATTATCTTTCTATTTATAATTTGATGTTTGTATACTAATCAAGATCAAAATAAAAAATGGTTAATCCAAAAATTTCCAAATTTTGCATACTGATAGACACCAGTCTGTCACGGGAAAATAAAAATTTTATAGACATCAATAGGAAAAATTTTTTCGCTCGAAAATTAAGTATGAAAAAAAAAAAAACAAAAAATCTGAGGACGGAATTTGTCGAAATTTTGTTAATGCTACTTCGGTGCTGTTTGCACCTCGCTTCGCTCAATATGCTAACACATACCGAAATTTTACGAGCGCAACGAATCAAAATTAAGTCTGATTCGCGCTCCTAGTTAATATGCGAGAAGAAATTAGAATTAAAATAAAGTAAGTTACTAAAAGAAAAAAATAACTAACCTTACCACTACTGACTGTGTAATACTCTTCCATTTACAAAGTCATTCAATATTTTAAATTCAAGCTTTTAAAATAATAGTAAAGATTTTAAAACTCTTGAATTAAGAATGCTAATAGACAGTACTTTTGATGTGATCACATTTAAGCAACATGTGTAGAATTGTTAGCAAGTTGATTGTTGCCAAGCCTCGCCAGTGTCAAATATTTTTTATAAACAACTTTGGAAAAAAAAATACGTTTATATTTTTAATCCGATACTGCTACGAGAGTTTCGAAAAAAATTATTCTCATTGCACAAAAATGTCTTCCTTGTTTTAGTGAGTCAAAATTTGTCTCAATTCCTTTAGTATTTATGTTACACACGCAATTGTACTCACAGCATCTTATAAAAAATTCCTCATTTATCTTTATAAATAAGATAATTAATTACTTCTTCGGGATTCTGAATTTATATAATTAAATTATATTATTATATCTTGTGTTACTGTTTTGTTCAAAGTAATCAAAGTTGTGGTAATTGGAAACTTGGAATGAATTTTCATTTACGTTATTTCATTAACTTGTTTTAGTAACGTGTATTTTAGGATTGGTAATGATCGTTTGAAATTGTAAAAGATTTATTGAATATGAATGAGTCATTGGAAAAGTAGTTATATGTAATAAAAAGTTAATTATTAACGTTTATAGTCTAATAAGGAATAAATATAAACAATATAGTATATAGAATCCCTTCCCAGCAGTCAAATTATTTTCGAAATTAGTACTGAAAATTGCCACGAACATATAGACTCATAAACTGTATCTATATGTATATTATACATATATTAACATATAAGTAACCTTAAAGATATTTCTAATGTTTAAATGATTTCTTAATTCCATTTATTTTGAGTTTATTAGTCAAACATAAACATTTATATCTTTATAATTTTAAGTTTGATCTGATTGTTTAGTCTGATTTAATCTTACTAAAAAACTGTTAGCAATAGTAAATATTATTAAAATTCATAACTGTATAGAACTTAAATTTCGAGAGGGCTTTGTAAATAGAAAATAGAATTCAACAAAATCCATGTGTTAGCTGGAAGTGGACTAAAAGTTTGGATCGGGTCAAGGGTACACCGGGCGAGTTTAAATATATTTATTCTATATATAATGTTTACTTTTATATTTGATATAGGTTTTGTTGCTTATTATTTTTAGAATATGTGTTAGTTTAATTTAACAATTATATAATAAAATTTATACTTTTTTTTACCATAGAACAAATATTACGCAACTCTTTTTGAACCACATTTAAACATTGCCCAGTATTTTATATACAAATTAAGTAACAAGACATTTTCAGCCGTCTCTTCAAACATTTTTTTTATTTGAAATCCAACGCTCCGACAAAAGAAACAAAAATGGTCCGCGAACACTTTGAATTATTAATGTTATTGTAGAGAGATTCTTGGAAAGCATTTTCTGTATTATTTTCATTATTATCCGACTTAAATGAAGACAGAGGTAATAATTCTGTCTTGTGAGAATACAATTACGCGTTATTATTTTTAAGGGTCCCGAGTTTTGTTAAAATGCTCACATTTTTGTCAAAACAAAGGACACGCTCCTTGTTGCTCGTTATTTTCGGTAATTATTTTTTGGGAGTCTAGAAACACAATATTTAGTCTTATAAAAATATAATTAAAAAAAGATAATATCTATAACATTTCAGAATTTTCTTTTCAATCGACATCTAATGGTATTAATATCTTGTATGTGTAATGTTTTTTAAGATTTACACGAGCGCTACACATTTTAATAAAAATATTTTACGGATAAAACGCGTTTATTATTACGTTTTTAATTTTAACCCGACGTTTCGAATGCGTTGCAGCAAAAGTGTTCGCAGTAAGACGGGATGATGGTGTCTGTAAGTCAGTCAGTTTATTTGTCACCTACCTCCAACGGTTCCTGAGTTTACGGGCATAGAGTTCAGGATGCACACAAAACGCACTAACTGTGTGTATGGGCTTGGCAGTCTGTTCACGAACATGGGATTTAATATTTTTCATGATAGGATCCCAGGTGTTCGATTTTTAAAGAGTTTTTCGGTATTTTTGTCAAGGTAGAGATTGAAATTTTTAACGTTCTATGACTAAGAACATTCAGGAGTGAGCAGATAAAGGTTTCTCTAACGAAAATAACAATAGTATAGTTGATCTGCGATCTTTCATATTTTTATAAACTCCGCTTGAAAATTACGGGCAACAGCTTGTTAATCATATATCAATAATTTTAAACGTTCACCAATCAAAAGTACGTTTATAGAGTAATGTTATATATATTAAATATAGTAACATACTAAATTTAAAGATCTGCGACCAACATCGCAACCCCGTTCTGTTGCTAAATTATTCACAACCTCGTAGGCATTACTAAGTAGTCAAAGTGAAATTTAATGTAATATCACTTACACGACAGTTTTCATAGAAGATATACTAAATTTATTAAATTCAAAATAGTGTTTTCTTAGATTTTCACGAGTACACATTTGAAATAAAACTATTTTTAGAGATTGAAACTCGCGTATAATTTGGTTACATTTTGATTTTAACCCGCCGTTTCGAATACTTAGCAGTAATCGTGTTCACGGGTAGATGAGATGTCATCTCATCGCGATTAATTATACGCGAGTTTCAATCCGTAAAAATAGTTTTATTTTAAATTCAATATGTATATTATTATAAGTATTATTGGAGTTTTGTAAACCATGACATACAAAAAAGATTAGCATATTTTAAACATTTGTTCAAACAATAACTATTATCTTGTATATACATTTTAAATGAATATAGGAAATAAAATTCATCAACATGAGCACAGTCCTGTCGTTCCGGGCTTGCTTTGAATATTTTAGCAGCAGATATATATGTATATATTTTTATATATATCTCAGAAAATAAATATATAATATATATGACTATAGTATGTAGAGTAGTTTCAGGATATATATCGTATTTTCTTGTGATAGAAATAAAATATAAGAAGGAATATATTACATATATATATATAGTTTAAATTGTAAGCCTACTTGAAAAAATTATTATTTTCATTTACAATTTCTCTTGTTAGTGAAACATAATATACAAAACAGCTTTAAGCGAAATAAAACTATTTAACCTAAATAATTTGGTTAATGCTTACACTTTTTAGGCTAATACTTTTTTTTAAAAATATAGACACCGCGAGCTTTGGGAAACCGAGCCTTCGAGCCTACCAATTGCGCTACTGTTTCTACTCTTCGAGACGGAAGGGTTTTTAAGAAAATTAAAACAAAAAAAAATAATTTCATTCCTACTTATGCTTTTCTTATACTTTTAGACATGAGCAACTTCGAATGCGCTTTAAAAGCAATAATTCTACTACATACGACAATATAAAAATGACCATTGTGAGACTTCCACTTAACGACTGCTCAACTACACAATACAACTAGATTGCAGAATGGTCTGTGAAGTATATATATAATGGTTTGAAAATCTATATTTAAGTATTTATATCATGATGATTCTGATTCTAAGATAAAAATGAGGTTCATAATTTGATAAAAGTTTCTATATCTTTATCATTACTCAAAATTTATTATTATAGACTCGTCTTGTCATCTACCTTATATATTTTTATAGGTAAATGAAAAATGAATATAATATATAATATAATATAATAAAGTAATTTAATATAACCCTGTTACATTGAACTTAATTAATATTTTTATAAGATAACTTTTACAGTTCTTCATGGTATATAAAAGATTTCAAATATCCTCACAGCTAAGCTTAACTTATAGTGTAACTGTTTCCTTCAGTTAAATGTATACAATGAAACAAAGTTTGTAACAAACGGAACGACACACAAATTTATCGTCTCGCACGGATCTCTAAAAGCCACTGACGTACTCTTTTGTTCGTGCAAATGGTTGCAGAAATTGTTCTCTGTGTTTATTTTATTCACAATATATGGTATACTTTTAAAGTTTATTACATGTTGAGAAATTGGTATCAGATCAGATTTTTTTCCAGCAGAAATTAAAAGCTTAAATTAATTGGTCATTAGCCATATAAGAGCTATTAATACCTTAAGCACCAGATGACTTATATATGTTTAGAGCAAAATATTTATATTATAAAATATTCAACAGACATGGTGTAATTTGAAACAAACTTACACATTTTTTATTTTTATTAACCATCTTAATATTTCTGCGACTTCATTCCTTATTATAATTTTATTGCTTATTTAATTTCGAGAAAATTTTTATGTGAAAATTGTAGATAAATATGTGGAATTGATTAATGAATAAACATCCAGACATAAATTTAACATTTATACTATTTGTAGGGAAAAGGTAATACAAACAAACTAATGACGTCACACCTCATTACTTTCAATTCACACTAAAGTTAACAAATATACGTTATTTATTCGTTTAGAGAGCAAATGTTTCGAAACCAGTGAATCGTTTAAGTTTAAATTATTTATATTATATATACTCCTAATATTACCATATATAAATGTGTTTTATATGAGCATTATGTGTATGTTATTGTTATCAATTTTGTTCGGTGACGGGTTTCGAATTACTTCGCAGTCACAATGACGTGTCAGTTGAAACTTATAATATTTAAGTGTTAACTCTGACTTCCATATAATAGCGTAATTTATTGTATTTTTCAGAAGCAGTACTGTAACTGTAATTTAATATATTTATTACTTTGTCATTTGATTTATAAGGCCAATCAAACAGTTTCATAGACCATTTAATCATGACATTTGTAGAATAAAATGAAGCCTCATCTTCTCATCTTACCGGATAACAATATTTTTAATTTATTTACACATAATAGAATAAAAAACATAGAAAAAAAAACAGGATCTATTGCATAAATTAATAAAATATTTATTAAGTACGAGACTTGCATACGATGGGTGAGAGGCAGATAACCAACTCTCCCCTCTTCCCTCTCTGTATCATATTTTCTTTCATCCACCCTATTCCACAAAGATGGTACTGAAGGTGCATTAAAATACCAAGTGCTCTGTCTACTCGTTAAACCAATGTTAATAATCTATACTCTTGTTAACATCTGAAGAAGGACTTTCATAATATTCTTTTATATTTAATATATTGAAATTATCGAGGAATGCTAGCAAAACAAACATATAGTCCACGAGGTACTCGAAAAGAGAACGTTCTTTTCAAGTTTGTTAAAAACAACTTAGCATTCAGCGAGGATTCGCTAAAGGAAACGAAAGACGTTCATATAATTGTATTACGAGATCTCGGGCCTAATTTGTGTATACGAGAAATAAAAACTTTTCTTTTGAAAGATATACCTTGTTTATCGCTTTCTGTTCTTGGAACGGACTGGTAAAGTTATTTTCATTTGCAAATATTTTTATTCTTTCTGGCGTTTTCTTTCTTTTATTTCTTATAGCGTAATGATAAATGCCATTTGCTTCATATATATGAGTATAGTTTATTTTAAGGTTGGTTCTAATTTCTTATATCTACTTGTAAGTATAAACATATACACTATGCTATTCTATTAATTTTTAAGTGGTTTAACTATAGTTTAAAAGGTTTATCGTAACAAAGGAACAAAAAGACTAACGGAGTTAGTATAATTGGCAGTAATTGAAAGTAATTTCATAGTATTTTCATATAAAAACTTATATCCTAATAAATAGGAGTAAAGCAGTCACGCGAGCTGTCACTTTAATTTTCATTAGTGCATGTTTTGTTTGACCATTGTTTTAACAAGCTTTTACAGTTATTGTCAATTTAATTGAAACTACAAATTTAAAAGAGTTTAATAAAGTTATTATGACATTCCTTGGATTCTTATGTTTAGATTAAAACAAGAGAGAATTTTATACTGATATAATTTCATCTGATACATCTTCTGATAATAACTAACACATCGTTTCTTTATTCTGCAGAGTGAAGAACTTGAAAGGTTCGGACAAATTCACTTAAAAAATGTTCGCAGGAAAAAAATAGGTTCTAAAAATGGCCACAAAAGTAGTTTAATAAAATATAATTATAATAATTACACCTAAGAGATTATATTTTTATAGGGAACGATGAGGTCGTTTAATTTTTTAAGCAAAAGAGCGTGCAAAACTTAAATTATAATATAAACATACTCAAATAATCCAAAACCTTTAATTATATATTTTATAGTATACGAAAAACACTACGAAACGGTAAATATTTTGGTTTAAAAAGGATTTTAGATCCTCTGCATATTGCATAAAGATTTTGACGACAGACTTTCAGTCTAATGGACTAAGCTACTTGTGAGTTTTAACGGTCTTTACTTACAGCTAATGTCGCTTACAAAATGCCTCGCTGGTACTAAAATACTAAGTGAAATGAAAATATACACTGATTACCTCTTTGGGTGTTTTGTGTTATTGCTTAATTAATCTTAGTATCACCATTTCACATAAAAACAGTGCCAGTATATTTTAAATTATGTTTATTTAGGTTTCATAGTATTAATGGTAATTGGTGGTAATATTTAAGTATTACTTGTAATATATTAGACGTTCTCAACTCACATGGAAGTGATTACCATAGAGTAATGCGGGCTATTTACAGTTCATCCATTCTCTTTACCCACTAAATATTGACGAGCGTTCTATTTAGTAAAAGCCCAAGTTCCTAATCGAACTTTGTGCATAAACTAAGAAAGTTACCAAACTATTTCTAACTCTTAGTGCTCATGTGAATACTTGACAACCGGCTTACGTATATATATTGAATATTTGAGTCAAGTTACTCACATACTTTTAAGTTTCAAATACGGTTTAAATAAAGTAAATAAATTTTTTTGTTATATAAATATCATTATATATAATTTTAACATTTACCTTATAGTTTTATATATATCTTCTCAATGATTGGCGTAAAAGAAAATTGCCGTCAAAATTAAACGCCCTAATGGATTGGGTTGGGCTCATAAGTCAATCAGTGTCCACTTTGGCGTCATTTGTGAAATATGGATTTATAGGCTTAATAGTAGGGATCACAGAAACATTTGAAAATCGGGCAGTAAATTGATGTTTCAGCCTGATAGTTTTTTATACTTATTCATTCAGAGATTTTAAGAAAGTTACGAGAATTTAAAAATGTGAAAATGGATAAAAAAAAGTTGATAACCGTTTAAACATTTTACACCACTTTTTATATTTATTAAAAAATATATATTGTTTAATAGTTCAAATCTTTAGGCTTTAGACAACACCAGTAATTTATCTCTTCATTTTGTTAAAGCAATACAAATCAAACCAAGTCAAGACAAAACCAACATTGATTACCAACTAGAACTAACCTTAACATCCAACAAGAACAAAACTGGCTTTTTACCTAATCCTAAATCACGAGGACAAAAACCCGAACCACCCCAAAGTTAGAACAAACGAAGCGTTTACTAAGTTTGCTCTGATTCTGTGATTCAGTCTGAATGGGCAAAAATGTTAGGGAATGCATTTTGCGGTTTGGTGAGGAATGCAAGTTTGGATTTAGTCTAATTTGGGGTTTTCGGAGCAATTGTGAAGAAAACCGGAGACTTTTTTATTTGAACGGATATATTTACAATAAGGTCTGTAACAAAAATTATCATTTAACTTATAAATTATGCTATTACATGTTATTGAAAACAATTCACCATTGATAAAATTTATAATAAAAATTTTATATTTCTAGCTTAAAACTTCGTTTGTGCATAACAAATATTTTTTGTTTTATACTTTTAAGTAAGTATTGTATCTTCAAACTGGAATTACGAGATTTTGTAAAAAGTAATATAATATTATGTACTATAATTATTACTTTTATTTATATAAGTCTTTCGTTATTACAGGGCACCGACGTAAAAAGTTATTAGCTTATAATAACAATGTTTTGTAATTGAATCTACGGAGCGGTTATAAACTAAGAAATTGCTTTTTAATTCTTGTTTTATGACAAAGAAAAATGTCCTTCCTTTTATAATGATTATAAATTATATGATATATTAAAACATTAAATTCAGATTTCAACAATTTTATAGAAAAGTAAGGTTGGTAATCAAGGTTATATTTTCTTTGGTATGAAAGAATATAAAAAATATTAAGGTTTTTATATATACTAGAACATTTAAAAAAAAATCGGTTAAGAAGTTTAACAACGTGTATATTCAAGTTTTATAAAAAACGTTGTATGAAAAACATAAACTATAGGACTAATATTTTTTTGTCTTTAAAGAGAGTAAAAGTTATGGATGTTAAGGTTATTTAGGTGGTGTTTAGTGGCCTGGCCTAGTGGCTGAATTGTGGCTGAAAGTGAAATTAGATTAAAAGAAACAAATTTTAGATTTATATAGAGAAGTCTAAAATTTGTCTCTCTAGGCACACTATGAAAAAATGGATAGATTTTAATAAAACTTTCTTTCCTAGGGGTAATTTATTAAATATTTTATTTTCTTATGGAAAAAACAAAATTTCTTTGATAACTTCGTTGCCTAGTATTTGCTTAGATTTTCACAATTACAGATTGAAATAAAACTTTAAATCTAATAATTTAATTGATTTAACTCGCGCATACTTATTGATTATATTGTAATTTAATTATAACACTATGTTTCGAATCCTTTGCAGCATTCGTGTTTACGGTAAGACGAGATGTGTCTGTGTCGAGTAAGTGAAATGTCTGTCAGTAAGTCATTTAATTAAACATCTAACTGTTATGGTTTCCTAGTTTGAGGGCATTTTTGGATTAAAATTATGTTAAAATGTAACCAATAAATATAAGCGAGTCAAATCCAATTATTTTGTCGTTAAACGAATCTTTATATACTATAACTTTATGGGGTTATCTAATACATTTATTTTTTATTAAGAAATTTTATTTTGAAAAGTGATTTGTATATTCGATCTGTATATATATATATATATATATATATAACTTACATATACAATATATATATATATATATATATACAGATCGAATAACTTATATATATATATATATATATATATACAGATCGAATATACAAATCACTTTTCAAAATAAAATTTCTTAATAAATCTATATATATATATATATATATATATATATATATATAGATATATCTTGAGTCTGTACATTTATTGTTTCTAAGCTTTTTCACGTGTAAATACAAAAAAAGTAAGTTATAATTTACAAATTTCATACATGAAATCCAAATCATAAATGTGAATGATTTTCACACATTACAGTTTCCACAAACGATATGCAAACAGTATTAGCGTATTAATCATCAACTATTGACACTCATTGGATATTCTGGCAATCAATTATAGCCTTTATGTTAATAGCTTTTAGTTCATTTTAATTTAATTGTTTTATAATGCAGGTTTATTGGTGTTACCGTACATTTAAGTCTAATGATTAACAATTTGCCATTCTAAATGCTTCTAATGCATACATTTAGTTCAAATTAATGATTTATTAGTTAATTTGTATATTGGGTTAGTTTTTGATTACTTTTAATAGCAATATTAATATTTTTTCCGCTTCCGCTTATTAAAGTTAACATAACTTGGTTTGAAATGAGTTGTTTGCAGTAAGTTTAGTGAGTTTTCTGTTCAGATTTTCTTAAGGTATCTTTACCTGAGTTCTGAGGTTCTGAGTTAATGTTTTTTATAAATTATTAGATAAAAAACTCATGAAAAAATGTTATGCTCCTATTATTTCACACTTTCTGGCAATATTATTAATTAATGATTTTGATTCCATTTAAATACATACAATCAACCCAAATACACGATAATAACGAATTCCCATAAAATTTACATATCGACTCTACTTTAAATATTTAATGCGAATTGGGTCCATAACACTTTGCAATAGGAAGGAAATCGGCATGATCGTGTTTAGTAAGTTCACCGCGATTTTGAATCCAAAGCGAAATAAAAAGGTTACCCCCCATTATGTGGGACAACAATACCTTCAGTGAAAAGTAGCTGGATAACATCTGCAACATAATAATAAAAGGTAACTGTATGGTTTCCCGGATAAAATTTTATTGTGTAGCATCGACAAAGGATTTGATCTGGACAAAAGTCGGATCGCGTCTGGTGGAATAATTTCGACGTCTAAGCACAAAATTATTGTAATTATTTCGATGGAATGGAATTTACATCAATTCTTTATTACTAATTTTGCATTTTAATGCGTATTCCAAATGTTTAATGAACTTTGTTTTACTTTTAGTAATAATTGTTTTGATTATAATACAATTTATTAAACTGTTTATAAGATCATTAATGTTTACTAGGCGGTGAAACTTTACTTTTATTCAACGAATGTTTTAGGAATTAAATTTAAAAAAATGGCAGGGTTGAAATTGTTTTAATTTCATTGCAATCTATATTTGAAACCAAAATGATGAAACCTTTTTTTTTGTTCTCTTTATATTTTTGCACCTAGGAGAGCTCTATAATATGATACTATAAAATTTGTTTAATGGACAACCCATGTATTATACCATAATCATTGGGATATATAAAACTTAAACTGTTATTATATAAGATTATGTGGCAGAGTAAAAATAAACCAAATATACTAACTGTTTAAATAAAAGTGACTGTTAATTATACCAAATATTTATTATTTATATCATCTAGAGGAGAACATCTCTGACAGTCACATTTACAATGAAATATAATTAAATTATTTAAATAGGTCTTCAAAGGCCTTGTTCAGTTCAAGACAGGCAGTCTTTAAACTATTCCATTCCTTTATATAACAAATTCATTGTTTTTGTGAAGTTGGTGTGAGTAGAACACTTTGCCCCAACTAGGAAATGGAAGCCGGTAGACCGCGTAGACAGCTATAATTTATGGTTCTAGTACAGATGGCGCAATAGATTACCATGTGGCATATTGTTGCACACTATTTTGACGTCTACCACAAAGCAACAGGGAACAGTATTGTGTGAAAAGTATAACTACGTCTTCCGCTTGTCTAGGTAAATTGCAAGACACGCTATTTTCATATTTATTACGATGTGTTTACGTGTCATATTAAATAATCTTTGCCTATTTTTAAGAAGTGCAATACCAGTAATTGGTCTTATTTATTTTATTTCTTTTAGCAGTTAAAATGTATAAATCAATCGAAATAAATAGTAATATTAAAAATAGCCTTCTTTATAGATAACTCAAAAAATATAGCTTCTACAAGCGTAAAAAAAATATATATTTTTTAAGTTTTATAATGTTCAACTAAAATATTATGAGAAATATATATTAAGCAAGAATTATCCTTTGTTTTCTCATACTTTAATTTAAAATTTTGCGAGAATTATTTCGGGATTGACGCTAGAAACTGACGCGGCCTTAAGAATATTGAAATTTTACGTAATTTCTAGAAAAATCCTTGGAGCAAGTCTCGATTCATATTCGGTCACTGCGCTTTAACTCATATTCATAGTCGGTGGTCTGTCACCACTTACACAACCCTTATGATTTAGCATCGCATTAAAAAACTTGAAAAGAAAAATATAATAGACCTCACTCAGCACATGGAAATGTCGCGCACATTCAATTTCCTTGCTCAAAAATAAAAATAATATGAACTTGATTGAAATATACGTTAATATATATATTTTTTATAAATTAGTATTATACAAGCTGTCTTAAGTAAAATATTTAACCTGAATTTAATAAGAATCTTTATGTAACAAGCAAGAAATTAAACATGAATTCTTTTTATTATTAAGAAAGAAGACCTCACCCTTACACTATCAGAAAAATATTTAATCGTATAGAGGGTGATATTATTTACTAACAATACAAACTTAGATATTAATAACAAAAACAAATCTTTTAAGAAACATTAAAAAAGAAAATAATACTCGAATTATATATATTTTTAAGCTACTTTAGTTTAGTTTATTATTAAAACAAAGTAAATAGTTTTTAAGCAATGATGCACATCCCTATGGGCGGGGATAAAGTAAAAAGTCTTTAAGCGCATGCGCGTCATAAATACACCATTTTGTTAAACTCTAATTAATTAAGCGCCAGGGGAACGCTGTATCGCAAGGGAACAAAACTAAAAACATGACTCCCTTAAGCTATTTGCTCTAAGAAATACTTGTTTGCATACTACTCTTTGAGAGTAATAGTGAAGAGAATTCGATCAAGCTATTATCTAACTGAATAATTGAAATAAAAACAAATTAAGGTAATTCTTTTTTATTTTAACTAACTGCTTAGATTTCGGTCAATAAAAAAATATAAGACGATGATTGTTTTAAAGTTTAAATCTTTGAATGTTTGACCAGCAATACCGATAGCCTAACAAATTATTACAGCATATTGGTCTTTGAACCCAATTCAATTTGCAAACAAATCTTGAGCTAAACCACAATGTACCTGAGCATACTACAGAGCTTTTTCATGAAAAAGAATACTAAATAAATTTAAAAAAAATTTTTGTAAAACTTCAGACCGTCTCTTGAAAACAGATCATTCCAAATAACATGAAAACCAACATCTCATAAAACAACGACTGATCAATTTTCAAAGAGCACAAGTAGCTTATCCCATTCTTTGTGCTCGGAGCTTGGAAACCAATTTAGAATTGCAATATCAATAATCAAGTGAATCCTTGGCGCTTGTTCAAGTCTATTACGACGCGATATAAGCACATTCAAATGTATTGCCAATCATTTTGCGGGATGCATCTGCGAGATGTATTCACTTGTAATAATGTAACTTTGAGTATCTTCAATTTGGGACGTGGTCTAGACTTTACGTTTATAATCTAAATCAAATAATCAGGGCTATATATTTTTTTATATTCTCAAGTTAAATGGCGTTAGCTAAAATACATATTTCGTTCTTGAGCGATTCCTAAGCTACACGACATATCTGAATATATCAGGAATACATAACATATCTGAATATATCAGGAAGCTAAGCAAATAACCTTAGCAGGTAATTTGTAAATTGATTCCTGGCGCCGGTTTGGCACTAGATCGGTCGCGATCCTCTATTGTGTCCGGCGTTCTCTCCATTTGCATAAACGTAGATGAGATCAGAGTTAGGCTTGGTGCAGATATACGCACAATGCTGCGACTTGAATATTAAATTTGAATACTGAGTGGAATTGAAACATAAGACAGTCATAGCGTCAATTCACATAAATTTGGCAAATATAACAGATTTTCAAATTATATTAAAATTTTAATAGACAAAGAAGAATATGTAAGAATATGTAATGTTCATACATCAAATATGAAAAATTAAATGTTAATAAAAATATACAAGTATTAACACTCCTCTAGTATTTGAAACTGTTTAATAAGTGGCGACTGCGTTTGTCCTATCTTTGAAATTAACAAAAGGGTAGAGGTCGCTCAAACTGATGACAGGGTTTAGTCTTCAGACATGGAACTAGTCCAATGCTTCCGTCTGTAGCAACTGTAATTGCTTTGTGGGTTGCTAATGTAGGTGCTACTCATTCTGTATCTACACACAGCATATAAGATACAGACATCCATTTCTCAGACATGTTAACAACCCTTTGTGGAATTAAAAGGTATGTAGAGATGATTTAAAATATCATAATGACTTATTCGGTTCTATCGATTCTATATATACAAATTATAACCGTAATACTAAAAAAATACAAATAAAAATAAAAACAAAATCTATTGTGTGCATCCCAGAATAGGAAAAACAATTCCATAAACATATTCCGCAACATGTACTCAGAAGTTCAGATATTTAGTTTATGTATAAAGTTTCTTTGAATATCTTTCCAGAACTAATTCATATGCTAAATAAAAATATTCCCGTGTCCCAAGAACTTGAGCTAGACATCCATAAAATGATAAATAAACCGTCGTAACCGCAGGATAAACATAAAATCGACGTAAAATATTATGGTCTATCTTTATTGCTCTAATAGATGCAGGCTTAAGAAACTTTGCATAGATATTTTGTTAAGTAAACTGCAGGCTTACCGTCAACTCTTATTGCGATCCATTTACGATCCTATATATGTTCATATAATCTGCACGAATACTTCTTTATATTATTAGATTATAATTAAATATTACAAATATATTCCAGTCAAGTAATATTCACTAAACGAGTTTTGCTTAAGCACAATAGACCTAGAAGTAGGCTACTTTTTTGACATTTGAGCTTCAAAGTTTCGAAGTAAAAGGAGTATTAGCTCGCAGAAGTCAAGAATGCCGCACCTCTGCATTTGCTGATTGCCATCCACTCACTTATTTTGGAATAGTGTTTTATGATCGTATTAAGTCTTCGATCCAAATTGAGCTCGCCTTTATTACCAAACACATAAAGATGATGGAAAATTCCGCCTAAATTTATTTAGATCAAGCACGTTTCTGCTAAATTGGAAAATATCCAAAATTGCCTCAGGGATATTAAAAAGTTTATGACACCAAGAAATGACATTTATATATTAGGAAGCGAAGTATTAAAAATGTCATATAGATAATTTGATTTCACCTCGGAGTGTAAGACCCTATGTGTTGTTCAATTGAACAGTTTGTATTACCGTATAGAGTCCAAACGAAAAACATTATTATACAGTTACATTCATTATCTTGTTGCCGGCTGCTTCAGATGTAATTATTTACTTTGGAATCATATACTAATATATCAAATACTTACAATACCAATAAAATTATTAATAACATTATGAATTGAATTTTACAAAAATAACACTATTTCCATAATAAACAAAATAGTCCTTTAAAAGGAGTTATTAGAACAAAAAGCTCTCCAACCATTTCCATAGAAGTTTTCATGACAAAAGTGCGATTCGACCTTTGATGCGATTTATTGTAACACCACATTTATACTTTCTTTTATAACATAATGATTTCTTTACGAAATAATGAAATCTAAATAACTCAATTTCATTGTATTTTAGCAATGTTGCTATGTCACATTAAAATTTAATACGTAATAACCGCAACCATATTTTACAATCACATTTTCAAAAGTTACTTTTAATGATTGATCGATTTTTTGTTATTGATTTGTTTGTTTGTTCGTTCATTCATTTATTAATAATTTTTTATTGTTTATTTTCTATCTATAGAAATTACAATGTAATTTCCGAATTTACAATATGGAAACATCTATAACCGTGTCGAAGCCATTTACATCCACTCCGGGATGCGGTGCAAGTACCATTATATATATTATAATTATAACAGTTCTTATTACAAATAATAATATTTATATATATATATATATATATATATATATATATATATATATATATGTTCTAAGAAATAAAGCCTTGAACCTAATAGTTTTATATGAAGTGTAATATATAATTTTAAACTTAAAATTTTGTAAAAAGATTTTTCAGTTATCGATTTTTAGCACCAGCCAACTCGAAACTTTTGTCTTTATATGAATTCCCACGTCTTGCAAAGTCCCACTTGACCGAGCCAAAACTCCCAACAACTAAGAAGTATCGGGAACTTGGGCTGTATTTTGAAGATGCGCAAAAAACCTGGTGCTTTGTTCATGCTGATAGTTTTCTACACTGGTAATGTTAGTTATTAAATGTTTTCGGTGAATTTTTAACCTAAAAGAAATCGTAAAAATCTTGAACTTGAAGCTTTACTTTGTCATTAAGACCGGTTTTCTATTTTATATGCTATTAATTCAAAAAATTACATAAATCCACTAACTCTGCAACATTTCTTTAAGACAATAAAGATTTACTAAAAAGAAAGATTTTAATAATAATATCTATTTTATTTCTTTTAAAGAAATCTTTATACGTCTTGCTTAAAGGTTTTTACAAATTCTGCAAATATTTTTGGTCAATCTCATTCCCGTAACATTTTGTTTGCATAAAATACAAAGCATATGAGATCGAACAAAGAATATTCACAGGAAAACTCCAATGCCACAACGAAGTCTCTTGAGAACAATTCTTGCCAGAATGTAGTTCAAAACATGGACCCAAACTTTATTATAATATCGATTATTTTGATTACGACCGATGTGCTTTATTTCAAACCGTTTAGTGGAGTCAAGTAGATGAGTCAATATCTGTATTGGCAGACACTAAATTAAGAAATAATGGTATATTTATATTTAGCCTTTTAGATAATACAATATATTTTAAAAGTAGATAAATTATCAGTTTAATATTATTATTAATTTCTACAGATATTTTCATTATTTATATTACCAAATAACAACAGTATATTCGTGTTATCGGATATGTTATTTTGGAATTTCTATACACTAGATTACAGTACAAAATAAAAAACAAAGTTTTATACTAATGCTACTTTTAAATTTCTCTATGTAGCGCTATTAGTAGAAAGGAAGTGTAATATAATAACTGTAAACCCCTTTGAAGCGCTTTGAAATTCGTGAGAAAAGCTTACAAAATAAGAAGCAATTAAACCCTCACGCTATCTTATGTGGTAAAGGGTATTTTTAACAAGGGTAGAACGTGGACGTATCAATCAATTACAGAGGCCGACGCCTCAAGCGATATACGCTGCAGATAGCGTGCCGCACCTATCCCGCCCGTCAAGTGACAAGATAATAGCGATTATTATATATATTTACTTTAACAGTGGATTGATTGTAACAAATCAAATAATTTTTATATTAAACTAAATTAAAAACCCTTAATTTACTATTATTGATATTCTTTTGACTAATTTAAGGCAATACAAATATAAAATTAGTTTATTTTATTAGCAATCTGGTCTGAGCTCTTGGCATAAACCTACTTTAATTCCTGATGATGTTTTGTCATTATAGAATGAAAAATGAACCTATTCGATCAGGATTTGAACTCGTGACCTCTAGGAAACTGTCCCGTCTCTTTATCAAGAAGAAGAAAGAAGAAGTATATAAGTTTCCGATAAATTTAACTTCTATATTTAGCCATCTAGACCCGAATGGAAGTGACTACCATTAGGTCATTCTTACGAAAAATAACATTTACGACAGTCACGAGTCTTGTATTAAAACATTATTATATGAATGAAATGTTTTGAATCTATTCTGTAATCGTTAATGCTTATATTTTGGGCCACACCACACGCCTATTGCTCACAGCTCTAATCAATACCTATCCGGCTGTTATTTGCTGACATGACGTTTTTATTAAATAAACGTATACTGGACTTGCGGTTTTTTAGTGTTTTTAATATTTTTGTATTTAAACTTTCTTGATCCATGATTATATTATTTATAATTATTTGGCTGTACTTACGAAAAGTATTGAGAGGTGGCGTGAACTGATGCTGAATTACTTACAACTCATGAATAAGTTCCCCGAGTGAGCGCGAAAGAAGTCCGACTGATTTCAACATTATTTACGTAAATTGAACCGAATAATTATAAATAATGGTTTATTATATTTTAAAGTTATTGAGCACAAATAAAAAGCACCATTTTGGTTAAAGATTTTTAAAATGTCAATATAAAAAGATGCTATTTAGTTTAATATTTTAATAAACATACATTATTTATACATACATATATAATGTAATACATAAACATAATTTGCGCTGTGAATAGCATTCGGTCTAAGTTATAACGAAGTTAATTCAGGCTACGTTAGGCTCGTCTTCTAAGTTTAAGACAGGAATGAGGACAGATACTGTTCACATATCGCCTCTTGACATGTAATTGAAGATATAAATAAACTTGCAATTACTCTATAATGACAAAATTAATATAATCTGAAGTTATAAACAATCATTACATAAGATTGTAGATTTATGTTAAAATTTCTTTCCGTTCTGATAAAAAAGGCTGAATTTACAAAATTTATATTCTAATTATTATTAATTATTTACTACTCGCAATTACTTCCGCGAACGTACTATTTGATTTATTATATATAGATAAACAATATCTAAGTTATATATGACAGTCAAGCACGCTAACGGTAAAAGTTTTTTTTTAATCAGTTGTATTATATTTGAATTTATTCGTTACAAAACTGTCAATTTTTCCTCTTCCTATGAAGACTATTCTATTCTAATATCATAAAATGGTAATGTTTGTTTGATTAAACGCGCTAATCTTCACATCTACAGGGTAGATGAGAATAATTCTTTCCCATTATGATAGGTAGGTTCATGAGGAAAGCTACAATCTCACTATTATGTATAAAGACTATTTAGCATTAGCTTACTGCTAATATTAAACTAGGTGCGCAACCAGACCCTCGATTTCAAGTCGCTGCGCTCGCCAATTTTCGGGTGCCGTTTACATATTGAGCGAAGCGAGCAGTGGAAGAAGAGATCATTTATTGAAGCGTTCTTTAACACTAATGTAGAAACGGCCATCGAGACATATTTATTTATTTATTTTTTATTTATATTTTTTTCACGGGCCTTTTATTATGACTATAAATTTTTTGCGCGAAATATTTTTAACATTGCGGTCTTTTGCGGGATTTTTTATACAATCATTATTCCTCAAAACAACAGATTTTTTTTACGATTTTATTTTAATAACACCATATGGACATGCTTAATATGAGTATAAGATTTCGTCTTGATCGTTTGAGTTTAGACGCCAACCCCGGATACGGATTCAAGCAGAAAAGACTCATATAGAGCGCTCCGCTCACTCCGCTCGCTTAGCACAATTAAATTGGTTGCGTTGAACGAACATAGCTAGTGTTCGTATAGAAGAATAGATATAGAATATAGGGATAATATGTATTACCGTATTAGATTTAAATTAGAATGATACAATTTCAAGTCGAATGATATGTTGAACACCTTAACATTCAATATTATTAAATATCCAAGACTTAATGGATTCCAACAAATTTTCATATTATAAACTTGGTTAAGACTGAAGAATAGAGGCAGATGTCGTTGTTATATTATCTTCGTATCTTAGTCATTAATTCCGTTTATTTTACATTTTCAAATTGAGGAGGTTCAATTTAAGGTGTTTCTAATTATCGGTTAAAATTATTTTCAAACAATTATTTGTAACAAAATAATGAAAATAAATATTGTTATGGTTTTTTTAGAAGGATAAACGCCCTGAAGCTGTTTTTATAAATGAGTTTAAATCGAATAAATCCTTAAATCGAATAAAATCCTTTTAGAAATTAGTAACTTTAAACAAGCAAACTGAACAATTTTCAAATACAAATAAAAAAAAAATACTTAGACATCACAAAAAAACAACGAAAAACATATTAAGGCACAAAAACAAATAGAATTGTGACATCTCTGTAAAACAGTAACCCACTCTTTGGAGTTAGATTCTGATAACTTGCTAATAATAATATTGAAAAGAAGAAAAAAATCTCATTTTATTAAAAAATATATTTATATTTCATGTAGTAAACAATTTTGAAGTGATAGTTTTGCTAATAATAAATTAAGTTAAATCAATGAATCAGATTTAGCTACGAACATTTATACAAGTAAGATGCTGTTTTATTGATATTTCAGTGTTATATTCTATTTGTGACCTACATAATTTAAAAACGCACAAAACCTTTCATTATATAAGACAAAGACGAAACGGAAGAATTACTCTTAAAAAATATACCATCCCAGATTAATTTAATAGCTGTTATGAAAGCAAATCTATCGAAAGTAACTTCAATGATTAATATTTCTAAAAACGTACTAGGTCCAGTAATTATATACTTAAGTAATATAATAATTGAAAGGGGTATATTTCGTGACATCTTTAAATCAATAATTACGCATCCAGTACACAATGAGGCTCAAAAATTTATGTAAATATCTACCGGCTAATCTCTGTAGTTATAATTACTTAAAAGTGAAGAAAAACTCAACACAATCAATTACAATACATATTGACAATAACAAGAAATTTTGTGTATATTTTTAGATTTAAGGAAGGCATTTGACACCATCTGTTTCGCAATGACATTGCATAAAATGGACGAAATTGCTTGTGGTCCGTGCTACTCGCCACGAAGGTTAGAAATCTTGTACCCCCCCAAATACAACACCATCGTTCCTGTCTTCGAGAGTGAATCACGTTATTAGCTACGTGTCGATGTTAAGCAGCTAAAATGTTATCATATAAAAATTGCCTAGAGAAGAAAACAATAATAAATTATAAAAGTAATTCTAAAAATATGTTTTTAAATAAATATTTTTAAAATCACTGACAGCCCACCAACGACGTTCCATTTTTAAAACGAAGGTTCATTTGTATCGATCCGTTCTTTAACTGGATTCCACAAATAAATTGTTGCTTGTTTTTAATTTATAAACAAACTGTAGGTCGTTACGGTCGTGTTAATTCAAGTAGATTAAAATATTGTTTAAAAAAACCTATGAAGGTGTTCTTTTAATTCTATGGGCTTCTATTTATTTTGTAATTGTTTATTATTAAGGATTTTTGATGATTTTTATTATTGATGAGAGTATAATAAATTTATTAAAAAAACATCAAAATTCCACTAATTGTGTTATATAGCATATAAATTAATGTTACTATGCTATAGTAAAATAAGGTAATAAACCTAGCCTCATCATTAAAAACAAACCAATTCATGCCAATAGTAAATCCTTGAATATATATATATATATTCTATAAATATTGAATTAAATAAGAGTCCAAGATTCATTAACATATGTAAGCGATTGTACTCACGATAATTTTAACGCAACTAGGAAACGTTGTTATGAGCATAGAAGCATCGCGGCGTGAACTGAGTTTCACAATTAACATAAGTAAATATAGTAGTAACTATTGATCACAAAAGTCTTAATACATGACTAGATTAGAATTATATTAGAAATGATAATTATAATATTCTCTGTTTTAAAATCTACTTTCGAATTCTCATCTAAAAAATCAGGCCACCTCAAAATCTACACAATTTGGACATGTGTTACAATAATGTTCTATTTCTATCCGCCGGCGAACTCGTAAATAATCCATTTGCCTTTGAATCGAACGCATACGTTGTTAGTTATAAATAACCGCATACCGTATCGCATTTACTACGAAACTGACGGGGTTAAATCTGCGGGTTAAACAGATTTGATTTGTCGATATGTTGCAATGTTAAGCCCCTGAGAGACTGCAACATCTCTTTTATATGATACTATTTAGTATATCCATCATATTATGGAAAATATGCATCGATTGCTTGGAAAGTCCTTTATGGATAGATGAAGGTGATGGTCGGGATGTATGAAATATACGACTAGACGGCATAGAGGGCGCTGTCATATTTACCAAGGTAAAACTACCTTTATCGCCTTAGTGACGACACAATCACTTTCATATAGAGGTGTCAGATTCTTTCAACTAAGAAATGCTTATGACGCGTTACAAAAATTTGTTCTAATACACAACAGCTGCTCAGTTTTCTGACTGAAATAGTATTGTAAAGTAGGTTCTTCATCCTAGGAACATTACACCGCCACAAGTGTGGGTTAACGAATACTATGAATCCCTTTTTAGATTATTATTATTATATCGAACTCACTTGTTACACATTAATATATATTTAAAACAACAATTCGGGCCATGGTCTAATTTTATGAGATGATGCGAACAAGTAATAAACATATTTATACAGTGATAAAATATTTTGATTAAACAAATTAAAATAGATTTTCAGATAAACTGTTAAACAACAACAAGTCGTGGTGCAAAATTATTAGTATCTCAGAAGTTATCCAAATTTTCGATTCAATATTTTCTTTATTTTTTAATATAACTAATTTTCTTAACTTTGCAACCTATAGCACAGTGTTTAAAAATTTAAACTATAAAAATGAAATGATTACAAAATAATTAGAAAAATTAATACCTTTTTTTCCTAATAGTTATGCTACAAATAAATCTTGAAACTTCCCAATAAATCTTGGATACTAAATATTACCCAGTTGCAACCGCGAGTTATCTTCGAATTAAATATTGTTGTCAGTTATACAAAGTTCCTAGAACAACGTCTCTACAATATCCAGTATTGCTATTTAAGTTTTATATAAACTTAACTGTGCACTGATAGTTTTATATAGAAGCTCTCAAAGAAAACTCTCAAAGCGATCCACAAAGCAATAGGAAGAATAAACTCCAACGACTTGATTGGGTCCCAAGTCAATCAATAGTTCCATTATATGGATTTAGGTTGAGAGAAGACGCTTCAACTAATTAAAAAAAAAAAAATTGTAAACATTTACACTTATATTTTCATTAAATTTATGTAGAAGGTAAGTCTCCTTTTCTCGTCAAAAACGTTTAAAAATTAATTAGACAAAAGGAATTTCAACAACAAAATAATTCGTTCAACTATATTAATGACTAAATGTAGATAATAATTGATTTTGATAAATAATGTTATCTAGAATATATTTCAACAATACTCATGACCTGCTCACATATGTTTTTTAAAAGATTCTGTTTCAAATATGTTTTTTTTTTCAAAACTATTTACCGTTTTTATATTATTTTTGAACTACAAATAGTTTTTCCTGCAACATATTTTTTCCTGTATGTATAAGAGTATATTTCTGTGAATTAAGAAATGAATCAACGCGTGTTCTTAATATTGCGTGTATAATTGCAATAAAGGAAGCAATATAATGCAGCCACATGCATCGATTGAGGTATAAATATATTTTTAATGTTACATTGACCCTTACATAGTAAGAATATTACCGGGTTTATTTTAATCCTACACTGGTTTATTTTATTGTTGTAGAAAAATATGTTTAACGTGAAAATTTATAATTAAAAATTACAATACCATAAAAACTTACTTAAAGTAATTTCTTACAATTACTAAGCTAATTTGGTTATGTCAAATTTTTTATTTTTATTAAAAGAAAAAGTATCAAAGAATGCATATTTTTAATATATATTATTATCCAGCTGTGTTTTTATCAATTGACGGATCCGAATCGCAGCGTGCACAATTCACGCCGCGATTCGTGTAAGCTCAGTTTAAGTTCAAAATTAAAATTTTCATACAAAGTGAATTCGAATTAGAGGCCTATATGTCCATGTACCCAATCTGTGTGACTCAACTCGGTATGCTTGTGTTTTCCACCTATTCTCTAATATTTTTTTCAAATTTACATGCGTTGGACTGGTTTTGCTTGCAATGTAAAAAAGTGATAAAATTAAGGTTAGAATTTTGCAAATATCTAATAATTAATAATAGTTCCTTTTGATTTTTTTTACTTTATAAAATAATAAAAAGTATTATAAACTTCGATATGTAAATTAATAATATCGATTTCGATTCCAATTATCTTTAAATCGACTTTTATTTCATATTTTCAACTTATTTTTTGTATGCAGTAAATTCAGTGTTGCAATAATAAAGCGAGAAAAGCAAAAAATATACCAAAAAGAATTAACAATTTATACGTTACCCTTGGTATATATAATCATGTATATTGTTCGTAGCTCTAATTGCTCTGAGGTTGATCAGTCTAATTATAAGTGCTAATTATAGGAGCCTTCGAGCCTTTTAGCTCGTCTAATACAAAAGTAGGTTACAATTATGCCTATACATGCAAGACAACAATTACACTTGAATATATGTTCTAAGTTACATTTTATATTGCAAAGGACTTATAGAGCATGACTAACATACATTTATTTCATAATGTACAATACGTGGGCCACTGAGACTATTTTGCGAAAAAAGTTTTTATGTTCAAAACGCTGGCAAGTTGTAATTTATTTAGAATATTCGATTTTTTTAAAGTAAAAATATATTTGTTCCAAATTTAAATTTTCCTCTCATTTCATTTCAAAACATTAAGCGTTACTTTCGTAATGAAATTAATCAAAATTAATCAAAAGACCGTTGAGCAACCTGCTGCTGACTGGATAATGACTTTTGAATGGTGGTGACAGACACATGAAACTTTTAAGTGACGCAAGTGGATATTTCCAAAAGGATTGATAAAAATTATATGTATCCTCGAAGCTTTTTGAGTATCCTTCTATGTGTTTCTTATATATACATAATTTGTCTTTTACTTTTAAAGTTACTTTGATATTGTTATATTTATACGTCTTTTGTGCAGATGATAAATATTAAGTGAATTATCTTGTAATCTTATCGACTAATAGATATGAATATTTTTATAACGTTTTGTTGCGGTACACGCTTTGTAGAATTCTTTTTTATTATATAAAGTCAAAAAAACGATGAAATTATATATATAATAATTATAAATTATGAAAATAGGCAACTGGCCCTGAAATATACAGCATGTGTAAACTTCCCGGCACAGTCATGTGGAAATAATCACTTTGTATGACGAAATTTAAACCTTTTTCATATGGTAATAAGTACGAAATTTCTATGAAATTATCGTGTACTAAAAACATCTCATTACATGCTTTCCATTTTCACACCTCAGATACAGATTTTTGATTTGGTAAATATTTATAAAAATGTATTAATTTCTTTTCGTGTTAATTTATTGATGGGGTAAATTTTTCAGCATATACAAATTAATTTTTTAAATAATTTAACATTTCTCTTAACCCTTCACTTATCAAATATATATTTTACACTGAGCTTATGTTAATTACTATTTATTCATTCTAGACGTTTAATACTTTAATAATAGATAAAGATAAATAATCCTTGCAAACTTTAAATTTTTTTGCCTTAGTTTGAACTATTGATTGAAACGATTTATCATTTTATTTCAAACGATTTATATTAAAAAATATATATTATTATTAAAAACTTACCAAATCATCATAGTAGTTCGCGATATGCGAATATATTAATGAATCGTAATCCATCGTATCAGTTTCGCAGGTTGTATAATTGCCAGAACTTGAGTCACTGTGTTCAGTTGATTACCTCAGCCTTATGTTCACTGTGTTCAATTGGTTACCGAATCTGTAAGGTTCACTGTGTTCCAAATACCAATGTTCCAATGATTTAACTTCCTTACGCCCTGGTGTAAGACGCATTCGAGTAACGTCAGACGTACACTACCGCCTGTACAGCTAAAATAAGACCAAATTTTATACACAAATCTTTGATGCGTTTGGATTTACAAAGAGATGTTAATACCACGCCTGTTTTGAGAACACGCTACCAATGTACGCGGAGAAGATAAAAATAATTAGTAGTTTGTAATAGCATTAACATGTGTTATAAAATTTGTCATTATTAGAAAAAAAATATTTTTTTAATACAAATTGAAAAAAATATATATATTATAAATAAATCATAATGTTAATAAAATGATATACAAATATTGCATGATATAAACATTTATAAAAGTTTATTTTAAATAATTTTAATATTATTCTAAAGGAAGTATAGAATAACACCTCTATATATTTATTGTTTGAACATTAGCAGAGGAAGCGAGTTATAGCGTATGCTCGACTCACGAGTTACTTCCAACATTAATGTTAGTTTGTTTTCTAATTTTACAGATTTTTTAGTGTATTGTGAAATTAACATGACTCTATGATAGCGGCTCGTATAATATGGAAGTCAACGGGATAAGTGGTTTTATTTTTTTTTTTCGTTGACTAATTCATTTTTTAATTTTATACATATTTTAAGGTAATATATTAAGTCCTATTAAAAAGTGTTGTACTGAAAAGTCCATCGCCATAATTGTAATAATGTTTTAATGATTCCTTCAATATTTTTTCTATTAAATTTTTAACAATCTATTAATAATATAGATATTTTTCTTAAAACTATCTTAAAAACTTTAAAGACAATCAATAAGTTTTATCGAAAAATTTTTTTTTTAGACTTCCAACGAAGGATATGTATCTTACAATTATAATATTGTAAAGAAGTTAATTAAAGTTTCATTAAACTGAATCTTATATATTTACATTTTTATTATATTACGGTGATGAAAAAATTTTTATTTATTCAAATAAATAAAAATTTTAAAATAGTTTTTAAAATAGTTTAAAATAGTTTTGGGTTTAAAATAGTTTAAAAAAACTTTTTCTTTTTATAATATTTGTATAGATGTAAGCAGTTAATAATAAATGCATATATAAATTAAAAGACATACAAACTGATATGTTAAAGCGAGGGAGCGGGTAAAATGTCGCTAAGCAAAACCGCAGAACCGAGAACAATTTATGGCTATACCAGACTGCGGCTTGTAATGCACGCATCCAGACAAACCTATTGACTGGATATTGATGGTATAAATAATTAATAATTAAGGGTGTGTCATAGATATCAGTCCAAAATAAAACCAGACAAAAAATTATATAGTTATTTTAACAGTATAATAAATTTAAAATAGCAAAAATATAGTCGATAATAATATACATAAATGTATAATGTCTTGACATCGTCTCCACTCATGCCATCGTCCACGCACGACCTGTTGCGATGCACTGGATCCTTTCCAGTACTTAAGTGAATTATTCTCAAATAAAGCCATTTTAGTTATCATTTACATTTTTCAATTCTCTACATCCCCATGCCAAGTTACTAATAGTCATATTACAGAAACAATAAAATTAACACATAAATTTCAAATCTTTGTTCTTTTTTGGTAATATTGTAATGTAAAGTTTATTTCATTTACTTCAAAGTTATATTTAAACGAATAGTTCTCATAATCCTGTTAGCTATACATATGAATATCAATGAAGTCTGTGTATCTGTATGAAAGCGATAAATTTAAAATTGATCAGATTTTTGTACGGTTATCTTTTGGTAGGTTTCAGTATTTAATTCGTTATAGTTACAAATTGTTTAATATATTACGATTATTCTTGCAAATTGTGTACACTAAATTCCTACCTACTACTTCATTTCTTTAATATAAATAATACAATAAATTAAAAATACCCGAAGTACAAAATAACTCCTTAATATTATCTTAAAAATCACAACTACAGAAAACCGCACGGATGAAACTGCAAGCAAAATATAAATATATTAATAATTATTAGAAATATATTAAATATTACAAAAAAGTATAAAACGAAATATCTTAAAAAGTATTTAGAAAGTAAAATGGCGACAAAGACCCAGAGAGTTCACACGGCGAGTGTCGTTGCGAGCCGTTACTTCACCTGTAATTTCAGCTGCACTTTAAACCGTAGATTACAGCGATTCAAACGTCAGAGCACGTGCGGAAAATTCTTTAGCTCGCAAACTTCTATTATATATATAAACGTTATTTTTACTTAATCGCCTTCCATAACTAACAATTTCTATTGCAGTTTGTGTAATTCATTAAATAAATTGTTTTAACTTGTAAGAAGTTGTTGTGTCCAGTTGTTTGTAACGTTATTATATATTGTAGTTTCTAAGACTTTCAGAAAACATACAATATAAAAATATATTTCTTTACATGAAATGTACATTTATAATGCGACTTAATATTAATTTCCAATTACACGTTTAATTTTCAAACAAATATTTAAAAAGGTTAACAGCAATTATGTTTCATTGAAACAAGTTTATTACATTTTGTTATAGAAATAATATCGTATATTTACACCAAATATGACAATCATTTTATTTAAGCATTTAATGCCCACCCTCTGACTACAAGCTCTATAATAATGTCAACAAAAAATTTTATAAGAAAACTAATGTTGGTTCACCGAGAAAATTAGTTATTAGATGGATGGATGGATTGGATGACTATGATTGTAATAATAGATCTAAAAATAAATAAAAAACCTACTCTTAAATGACTTTTAGGGTTTTTTTTTATTATAACAATTCTTTATATACTACAATATTTTGAATATTATAACAAAAATATATGACATTAAGTAAGTGTAGCGAAATACATGAAATAAAATAAATCAACTATAATATTTATTAAAACGGGCACGTTTGTATTTCACGATTTTTCTATGATCACGTACAAAAACACACGTAAACTTGAATTCTCTGGAGATAGTCCGTGAAATAACGTTTGAATTTCCCTATGAACTACTGGCTTCCTTTCACACAGTGCCTCTTAAACTGGTATATGTTTTTAGAAAGACATTTAAACCTTATATAATGGCAAAGTAATCTGAACAATCTTTCTGAATGAAAACGGTCTCTTTGAGAGAAAATGTAATATATTATCTTTATTTCTATACTATTTAATTATAGTATACTTAAAAACTATGCTAATATTGTAAAGAAGAAAGGTTTGTATTTTTTTATGTTCAAAGGATATAAACTCAATAACTACGGGTCCGAATTCAAAAATTCTTTCAATATTATTTATGTTACAATACATTATCCCTGAGTAACATTTATAGTAAAGTAGTAGTACTTATATTTATCTATACATAGTAAATAATGTGCGTGAGCAACCGCGGGTAACAGCTAGAGAGTAATAAATAATCGCCTACACTTCACTGATGCTTTTTCTGTTACATAGCTAAAACTTAAGAAATCCTATATAAATATAGGTAAGATATGAAACTGGGAACTATGACAGAACTAACGGAATACTTATTATTAAAATAAACACGACATTAATTAATAATAAATAATTTAAAATATGTAACTTTATATCGGTAATGGTAAAGTAAGGATATTTGTTTTAAAATATTTTATAAGATTATCCACTATGATATATCTTAAGTTTAAATTGGTACTAAAGTAAAAACAGAAAAATATTTTTGTATTTTTAATCTATATCTTTTTATCTAAATCGTATAAATGTTTATTAATTTAAATATTTAAAAACAATAAGTCACGTAATGGTATCTGGCACACCCTATGGTAACATTATAATTTATGGGCGTTATGGGCTCAAAATTTCTTACGCTTGAATTATTTAATCTGCTTTTCCATTAGGGTTTTGCGAAATGACACAATTTATATTCAGTGCGTAGGGCGGGTTCACGAATATGAGTTTATGCGTAAGATTACGAGGAGATCAAAAATTAAAATACCTTACGATTGTATTGCAATTTTACTCTCTAATGCATTGGTAAGGAGTTGAATTGATATTTCATTACAATATACATGTAAGCTTTATTTTATTATATGTATTATTAATATTATGTATTATTATCATTTTAATATTGATATTTGTTTTAATGTGGTGAATGTTTTAAAATAAATTAATTAATTGTATCTAATAAAGAGGATCAACATGGTTTTATAATTTATACATTATTTTATTAATTATTGGCGTCATTCAGTTTCTTCAATCCTTAAAGTAATTCATAGTTCGTGTATTTGTTTTGATTAATTAATTACCTATTTTGTGTTTAAAGTTGATGATTTGACTAAGACTTAATTATTTAAGAAGGGGAGATTATAAGCTAAAAAGTATATAAACAGAATTTTCGGGAGTTATCAAAAAATGAAACTATTGTATTGAAGCGAAGAAGTGCTAAATACTAGTAAAATAAACTGAAGTGTTCATAGAAATACATGTTTTATTCCACTCGACTGTGCCTAACATACATTATATAGGATAACATTTTGTAAATTTCAATTATGTCATAGTGTACTAAACATGAGTGACTTACAAATAGTATATAGTTGAATGTTATTAATGGCGTCACTGAATATATAAGGCTTATTATATATAATGCTGTAACAAATTTAGTTTCTGAATTTTACATGAAATCCTTTACAAAGAGAGTTCCTTGATGTATGGTAATTTTGGCACGCGTTGGTAGTGAGGTCGAATTAAGTACACCTGATCCGTGGGCCTATTATAAATATTTTAAACATCTCAGTGCAAGAGAAAATGTTTTAAAGTATAAAATATTTTTGGTAATCATTTAGAAATGAACTTAAAACATAAATGTGTGTGTATTTATTGACCTAACCATATGGAACAAAAAATTTCTTAATTTTAAACTTACGCTCTACCTATTGGTAAATCATTATTGATACTAATACATTAGCTTACTGTAATATATTAGCTATATTAAATTCCTGATAAAGATAAAGAATGCCTCAACAAAGTTTAGTTGTAACCAAGTTATTAAAATTATAATAAAATGCTGGATATCATAAAATGTTATAATTAATTTATTCTATTATATTATTATTTTAACCCTAAAATGTTAGGTTTTGATTTCTTTAGGCAACAAACAGTCCACGGGTCGAGACGCCCACCGCTTACGATGATACAGTCATTATACAGAATCGTTTTATGTCCCTTAATAAAATTACCTTCGTTGTCACAGAACTCGAGCAACGCCACGAATATAAAGTAGTGGTTAATTTTATGTTTGCATTTAAATTGTATAAGGGAAAATTACTTTATACCAGGCTTTTAGTACCCTTCTACTGTATACAAAAATGGGCTTTTAAAGGGTTGATATGAACATCACATTTAAATAAAAGTAATACCAACTGATCAGCATTTTTGTAAAAGAATTGTTTTTTTACAAAAACACATCACAACAGTAGCTATTTTAATTTATTCTCAATACTACCAATATCAACATGTGTGTGATTTAAGATTAAAAAGTACAAAAGAATATTAATATGAATACACATAAAAGTTAAGTAATTGTCAATATAAAAATATCCGTTAAAGTAAAATACATAAATTGGAGCGAGTTTCAATTTGATAATAAAATACATTCATACCAGATATCCACTTATATTGTTTGTTTAACAATAACAAATTATTCGACAAACCAATGAATAAAACTACGAGAAATATCGCTTTATCTCTTTAAACGCAGGTGCGTTGAAAATATTTTATTTGACAGATCTGTCTTTATTTTATTATATAAACATTAATAAGAAAATGGATTATTCCATTTTCACATTAATGTGACAATAAAATTCTTGTTTACCTTCCGTCAGATGTTTCAGTTTACAAATGACTTTAGAGAGTTAAAACGTATTTAAAAAAGTAATACTTATTAAAGACAAACTTGACATTATATTAAAGTGAGTAAAAAGCTGGTTGTATTTTCTTAGATTTTCATGAGTTCATATTGAACTAGTAATTACGTAAAAGTGAAATCCTTTAAAAAAAGTTTTATTTCAAAAAGCTAGTTTTTTTACTATTTAATTTTACGATTTTAGATAACAGCGAAAATATCATAAAAATAAACTCAACATAATATTTACATTATCAATTTATGTTATAAGTCGTGACGAAATACCAAACAGAAAAAAACTACATAAAATCATTATCAGTTAATATCTTAGTAATAACATATAACAGTAACTTACCCCAGGCAATGTTCGTTTTTCATGAAGTGCTGTTTGTGCGCTTGAAGCGCTTTCTGGGTTGAAATATGTCAGGAAAGCACACCCTGTGAACAAGACAGTATTTATAAAAAACATATAAAACTGAGACAATATATTTCATTACATTAACATATTTAGCGCGGTGAGAATACCTTCCGACTTTTTGGTCCCATATCTGTGCTCCCCAAAATTTTATTAAAATACAAACATAAATTTTGGTTACGGTATTTTTAATATTGATTCTGCACTACAAAATGAGAGCGAGATTGGGAGTTTGAAAGAAGTCTAACAAATGTTGCCTCCATAAAAACGAGAGAATGTTGGATTCATCAAGGCGGGTCACTCAATCACAGCGGCGCGACGGGTCCCAGAGGTCGTAAATTCGAGTCATATCAGTGTTGATGAATTGGTCATCTTATATTAATTAAAAAATAAATTGTCATGATAAATACATTCAAATGTTCTTATGATCTACATGACATACTTATTCAAATTAAAAAAGACGAACGAGATATTCATTCCACATGTCGTGGAAAACAACAGATACGTATTCATGTTTAAAAAATATGAGCTTGAATCGAATGGAGCGGAAATGCATAGGCGCAGGAAATGAACACGCTTGCGATACAAGATGGCGGCGATTCACATTCAGCTGGACGATGAACAATTTTGACATTTATTAGGTAGATTTTAAATTTGTTTTTGACGAGTATGATATCTATATTTAGATATGAATTGTAAGCTTTTTAACTTGTCTGTTAGTTTGTGAGTGAGGGACTAATCTTGGACCAGTTAACTTCAACCGATTAAATTGAAATTTGGAACTCATCTTTAGTTCTGATGACAATGCAATTATTTACAATCAGTAATGGGTGCGGGCCCATCACTGTAACTGTCTTGTTAAGAAATATGTTATATCAATTTTTATTTTTTTATCTGTTAAAATTCCATTTCATTATTTAATTTTTATAATTGAATACTATATATTTTTAAAATTTTCTTTAAAAACAATAAAACTACGAGATATTTTTTTTTATTGTAATAACTTCTATATGAATTTATACACGTCGATTGGTACCGCAACCACTTTAATCACGATATTAGTTTTTAAGAAATCACGAATATGCGTTTTTAATTTTTTTTCGAAAAACTAAAAACTTCTCTAGATTAAGTGAATACGCATCGTTTGGAACCATAACGAAGTCGAAAAAAACCCTTATATACTTATGTAAGTAAGCGCTTTTTTCGGCATTGTGTTGCACACAGACACATAAATTCATTTTTAACAGTGTATAGAACTCAGGATTCTTAAAAAGAGGAAATTATTTAAAATCCAAATTTGAAAATGGGGGTGATTACAATAACTTCCTTAACGAGAAAGTTTGAGAGAATAATTAGTATTGTTATCAATCCAAAATGGCGGCTACAACGAAATGGAGGATTACACATGTACAATCCACGCAATATGATCATTTAATACTATTGATTTGCACCAAAAATTATATGCAAAAAAAATCTAACTAAATAAACTATTAAAACAAAATAGCGATAAGTTTAATACGCTTCAAAAAAATTTTGTTTAAAAAATTTCACTTAATACTTACCTAAACTTTAAAAAATTCTATTACTTCTAACCGCGTATGGTTAAAAAGGATTGATATAGGGTTATATTTATTATCAATCAATCAGTCCAATAAAAATAATTCAAAGTACCGAAAAATCTTTAAACAAATAATTAATGATGACAGAGTGATAGGTATTTAGGTAATTAATGTTAAAGCTTCTTATATTTTGACAAAAATATATTTTACATCATATATATGAAAACAAATAAGTTATATCAATAAGTAAAAATAATCACAATCTCGTTTTGTATTATTTCTTGTATACTGAGTTATGAATTTGTTACTAATATTTAAAAAACAGCACTATATTATTAATTTATACTTCTTTATACTTTATAAAACTCGTACTTTAATATGAAAGCGAAGCTTCATAATATTATAGTCTTATCAGGAAACATGTTTCCTTAACTGACTAACTGACGCACAGCTTAAATATCTGCACCTAGAGTTAAAAGGAACATTCCTTATATTCTCTGGGGGTGCACTAAGAGGGGATTATTCCAAACCCCACATCCCAAGAGCGTGACCAAGAGGGTAAAACCGTATTTTGTATAATATATATTCTATCTAGAGACTTGCAAATTTGAAAGTGTATTTCTCAAAAAAGGGAAATCGAATCAATAAGGGTTTTTTTTAATTAAACTCCCAATATGCCTTTTATAGAAAATTTTGTTCCTTTATGTAAAACTCTCCTTCAAAGTTGTTAAATGAAACATTAAAAGAGTGGAAAATTATATCCTAAAAATCTTACTAAATCTCTACATGCATCTCTACAAAATAAATTCTTTTGAAGTCAATTACAGCGCCACCAATTAAGCGTAGCAACAAAACAAAAACTGTGCGACTTTTATAATAAGAATGAATTTAATTGTAATAACTTTATTTAACATGTTAGTAGTATTCAAAATATTTAATAAAATATGCACACTTGCTAGATCAATACTCATTAGAAACTTGATTAACAATTCTCAAACGAGCTGCAATATTTTAAAGCGTGAGTTTGATAAAAACAAAGCTTGCAACTCTAAAAATCAATTACTTGAATATTTTATTAAGAATAATTTCTTACAATAAAAAAAGTATAGTTTTTCAAAAAGGCGCTCTACAATAGTTGCAAAACTATATTTGAAGCCTAAGTGTCGCATGATGTCCTTGCCATGTTTTGTGACTTGTATAAAGTATTATTATAATAATTATATTCTTTATTTTACACATGAAAAATGAAACAGACATGAAACAGTTATACACAAAAGATCAAAGTACAAATTAAAGGTCCTGTCGGTTTAAAGCTATTTCTTCGATTTGATTCGAAGTCATTTTTATTCGACAGCATAAAACATTGGTCAGAAAATTATACCACTATGCTTAAGATAAATGCATTTACGCTCTTAATTTCATTTTTGTCTTAAAGAATTCAGAGAGTTAAGGTTTAAGAAAGAAGATCTTCTGGAAAACTAATTGACGTGGGTGTCCCCCGCAAGGCGGGATATTAGATTATTTTTCCAGAAAACCTTAAAATATTAAGATAGTAAATTAGCACAAACAGAAAATAAAAAAAAATTAAAAACCTTTCCAATTATTGTAACATTATAATTGTTGAAATTGTTTTTAAGTTTTGCAAAAAAAAAAAAGACAAGGCGATTGACATTTTCCCGCAAGCAGTTCTCAAGGCATATATCTATCCGAGCCGGTAGTATCACAGACTATTGAAAAATGTTTTTTTATAAACTTGTTTTCCATAAAATATTTTACTTATTTTTTAATTGTGGTACTTGAATTTTCCTTTGTTTTTAGGATCTTGCTACTTTCTTGGTCTTATAAAATTTCAGAGATCTCAAAAAGTAAAATTGCAATTAAGACAATTTTTAAACTATGATAGTTCGAGGCCTAAGCAATAAAGTGATTTACATTACATAGACAAACTAACACACAGACAAACAATAAAATAAGTATATAATATAAAGAATTAATTATTAAACAGTTTAATAACAGTCAATAATTAGATTTCTTAATGAAAACTTTCAGCGCTGAACTAATAAACACGTAAGATATTAAAATTAAATGCAATTATACTGTAGACATTATATCATTGTGATTATCCCATAGTTTAATGTACCATTGGAATGTTGGTACTCGAGTTAATTGGTCCGTCTGTAGCTATGTGGATTACATCGGCTTTGAACGGGCAATGGGCTTTATTTTAAACTAGGTTCGCTAGTGATTTCATCCGCTACCTCTGAAATAACCTCCGTTTGTGTCCTTTATAACTGACTGACTGTATGGTTGTATGTCATTATTTTAATGTATTGAAACGCCACTATGAAGTCATCTATTAGTTATAGAATACATATATTTGTTTTTTTAATTATATGTTTTTCTTATGTTGTTCACATGTCTGAAATATGAAAATATGTCTGTCAAATTAAATAATGTATGATAGATGTAGGTTGTTATGTATCTTATAATAAGTAAATTATATTTATATTGTAATAAATTAAAAAATTATATAAATTTATAAAATCGACTATACTCTAGGATAGGACATCAAAAATTATTGATGGAATTTCCGATGTTTGGAATGATTTTTCCCTTCACAATTGCCAGCCCCTTGAAACCTTTGAAAGGCAATAAACACTAGAATCGACGCGAGCATATCAACCATATCCGAATCCAAATACCTTCACTAATTGCACCCAAATAAGTACAATAGCACGCGAAATTACATTACAGTGTCAGTAATTTACATTGCATGGACGAATTTGCATCGACGCTCGCCGACCGCTAGCCGCTAATTAGCCAGTTTTATTTCTGTGCTTATCTAAGCCTTTGTAATCTGCTACTGCCACGCCTCTAACAGGAAATAAGTTTACTCGTATATCGTATTCAGAACACGTAATTTTCCACTTAAAAAGGAGGTACTGACTTATCTTTTATTACATTTTATATGCGGAAATGGCCAGCATGCGATGCTATTGAATATAAAATTATAAAATATATGATCCCGAAAGACTGTTAAAGTTAAAAAAAGTATCAGTCTTCCAATACTTATTTAACAATAATTAACAATAATTATTTATTAACAATGTTCTCATGGTATAGCACCACGAGATATATATATATATATATATATTACTAAAGATAAAGCAAATGAATAAACCAACTTAACATTTTCAACACAATAGTAAACATATCATAGCAACTCGTATAATGAGTCTCTAAGATCTAATTAGGAAAAATTCGCAAAATTTCTTCGTAGAAAGGCAAAAAGTTCCCTGTCTCGTTCGCTTAAAAGAAGCATACTCACTAAAACAACCTACTTTATCCCATATTTTTATTCTCAAAGAAAAATACACTCAAATCACTTAGGAATAAGTTAGATTTTCGCATGTATAACATTAAGATATACATTTGGTAGCAAGTTAAAACTTCTTCAGATTACACACTACGTACAGAAATTAGTTATGGATGATATTCGGAGCGAATATAAAGTTATTCAATAAGAATTTATCTTTCACAAATTCACCTCATATTTCTTTGATAACCTTTGCATAATATATGTACATAACATTTTTGTTTTTCTGATAAAAATAGTGTTTAATTAAAAATATTCTATTAAATAATATTTTCCGTCACAACCAGTAACATTTAATTTTTCTTTATGCGAGAAAATTTTGATGTTATTCAAATTGCCTTAAAATTAAATTCTTTTGTATCGCGTTCGCGTACTTTTATGTTTTTTTTTTTATAAATAACTTTTTTGTCAAAAAGCGTTAGGACAACAAAAATAATATTATGCTTGGATAAATTGTAGCTTATTCTTATATTATTTTGTAAGTTCAAAAAAAAGTAAATAGATGGATATGTATGTTTGTCATGAAATCTTTTAATCAATTTACTATTTATGAAAGCATAATCATTATTGACTTTTTCAGAAACAATAGGCAATTTTATGATTATTTTCTTTCCAGAAATTGTTCTGGAAAGAAAATAATCATATATCTAATAATCAGTATCTATTGAGATATCTTAGATATTTATTGATTTAACGAACAACAAACTGCTGCGGGCTCTTTGATTACAACAGGATCTCATTACATCTTGTCATGTAATGTCATTATTTGAAGGTAATGATATCAAATAATAATATTGAGTATAATAGTATAATAATAATATAATACCTCGTTAGTACTTAACAAAATAAATTTATTTATTTTTATATATATTTATTACGTAAGACTTCTGACTTATATATTTTACTAATATACAAAATCTAGTTAGAAATAAATGTATTTATTTAATTGCAATAAAGTCATTATAAAATATAATTATAAACTTTAGAGTTTATCGATTTCTTCTTTTCATACTACAATAAATAAAAAAGTACGTATTGTAAATAATTTACGAACTAATTGACATGTAGATGATTATGACGTCATAAGAGTACTACAACGGTGTTGTATTTTCCTGATTTTCAATTAAAAGATTTATTAGATCTGCTTTGTTGACTTTATGTTGTAATTTCAACTATTTTTGTAATTGTATACATAATACTTAGTAACAAAACTCGTTCACAAAAATGGGAGCTGGAACGTAACAAACGTTTAGTCGAGTGACCGGTGAATAAAAAGTTAGCTCTGACTATTTGAAATGGTGGTTTTTGTATAAAAGGTTAGTGAAAAGGTCAATGCGGTATTCTATAGAGTATACTCGACATATTACAAATATAGATAAAGGGAGAATTTTAAAATCAGAATATTCTATAAAATAAAAATGGAAATATATATTGTTCAAGTTTTTTGGTAATAATTTTTCATATTGGAGTACAGTTTTTTATTATTTCTGTTTCTAGTGTCATATTCGTACGGAATTAATTGCTCTCACTATTTGTATCCCAATTAGGATTCGACTGTTTATCCAACACCACCTATTTAGGTTTAAATATAAATATACACTTTATTATTTATTAAATTCACTCTAATTAATTTGACTAACAGGTATTATTGATATTTTAAGAAAAATATTATATTAAGATGTGTTTCAAAGATAGAGTTAGTGAATTTATGATAAGCAAAATATATTTCCATATAAAAATAATAGATGTACTAAAAGTACATGTAAGGAGAAATGTTTATTGTACGTGGGTCTCTACCCTTGTCCTTTGGGTACAAACAATTCTATGTCAACATTTTGCGATGTTAACTTGATTTCTCCTGTTAAGACTCGGTCAAAGTTAGAAAAAATACAACATTTTTGGTTTAAAATATTCACATATGAGCTTAGATATCAACAATTTTTTTTTTTTTTATGGTTGTGTATTGTATTACCTGATGTTCATGACTCCACGTGTTCTACCGCAAGATCTGACGTTTTGAATATTATGTCAAAAATACTGATCGTGTCCGAATAAGCTACAGAATTCTCAATGGGCATATTTTGTAGAGGTTTGTTTTTAAATACTAAGTATTTTTAAGAGGCATATGTCCTACTACACCGATTTTTGTTCTAATAAAAATACAATCTTAGGTTTTATTATATTAGCATAGTATTCAATAAATATCACAAGTAAATATTTTAGTTAATTAAAGCAATGTCTTTATGTACACAAAAACAATCTTAAGTCAGGGTTGTTTTCTGTATACGTGTCTACGCCTTTATGAAACTGCATTTGGCATGCGACGCTGTTTTCTCATTTCCCCAGATCTTATCTGACTTGTTTCACAAGGAACGTAACAATGATATTCACGGACAGCTATTATACGTTTGTCATGTTCGTTATTACCTTTTATTTATATTTATTGTTTGAACGTGCTTGTTGTAGTGAGGTTGCTAATAATATTTTAATTAATTTACCAAAACAAATTGAGAATAAATTTTGTATGTAAACTTTTGTGAACCAAGATTACTATTACATATTATTTGGCTATGCCCACGTAAATACTATCGGAATTTGTCCGACTAGTTAAAAACCTATCAGGGGTCCTTATTCATGAGCTTTGAGGCATGGCGGAATCGCGGCGTGAACTTTACTTACATCTTTTAAGTAACAATGAACTGTACTAGAGTACAGGAGAAGAGAGAATGGATTTGGAAAACAAGAAAAAATAGTAGTGTCTATGATCATAATATTTTGGCAGTTTAGTTTGTATATCTCTACTTATAAACTTCTTTAAATTTCCACATAAGCTTTAAAGATCAGAGATTGACAAACTAAAATAATCATCAATCACTATAAAAAAAAAAATATTTATCTTATATACCATAAAAAGTGTTTTCCAAATAATAAAAAAATAGATAATTATTATTGTTTAAACAATACACATGATTGTCAAATACGATTTTGGGAATTACATACGTCTAATGTAATTGAGAAATACAATATACTAGTTACAGAAATGTTATGATTTGATTAAGTTAATTCAATTACTAATAATTGACATACAGTAATTGTACATATATCTTGAGATCTACTCGTTCTTTGAGCAACATTAATGTAGATGTAATTGTTTAACTGTCGACGAGACTACTAAGAAATATTCTTAGTTTATAATTAACATAAATAATATTATTTCTTCTTTAATACTTTACTATAAAATATAGTGAAATAATAGTAGTGAACATATGATTTACTATCGCTTTATAAAGAAAACTTATATTTGTATACTTAACACTGCAATCCACTGGCCAGTCTAAGGTTTTTTAACAGAATTCTTTCTAGACTTAGCAATTTGCACATTGTTGGGCGGTGCTTTACGTTTCCTTTTGTCGGCTGATTTGTTAGTCTTTTTTCCTCTTTACTTCTGTTCTGGTTCCGTAATAATGTAGCTGTTTGAATTTCTATTTGTGTTACTAAGTGCTCAGTTCAAAATCAAGTGTTTTAATGCAGCTCAGTTAGGCTTATTTTAAGTCGACGACTCATTTGTAAGCGGCTTATTAATTTGCTATTAACAAAAAACTGGTTTTTAAAACAACTTTTTACTTTAAAAAGTTGAAGTGGATGAAATATTTTAAGCCATAATTTAAATTTGCACTTATTACAAAAAAAAAAATATATAATTTTTAATGAAATCTGAGATAAAAAGCATTCTGTCATATTTGTAATTAAGCATTTCATGAAGACAATTATAAGCGGGTCACAACGGAGCTAACGTTGACATTTATGATATTACCACAATTACTTTATTAAGTTTAATACTTAAGTGGTTTTTACAAGTTGTTAAATATTTAAATAACTTTTTTAAATAATAAAAAGCACTTTCATTTTGCCCTAGTTCTAAACTTTTAGAATGCTTGCCATAAACATTCATTCACGGCAAACAACTTCACTGTTAGTACGGCCTGTTCAGTTAAATTGATATGGTTATTATTGTTTTATCACTTTCAAAGCTTAATTTACACTCTTTGTTGAAGATTACGTTATTATTACTTTTATCTTTCATACTTGATGATCTGAATTCCGCTTGAATTGAACATTCCTTTTAAATTCTCTTTGGGTACCGCGAGATTTGTGTTTTTAAGAAGTCGTTTACATATAAAGCTTTGCTATAGTATTTAAAATTTATAGAATTTAAAATCTATATAACAAAAACATTGGTAAACTAATACTTCTTAGAATATTTTGATTTCTAAAATGATCTTTAATCTTTTTGTTCACATTTTTAATTAGTTTCGTTTTATAATTATATAATCTCCTCATGCTTAAAAGGTACATGTTTTCCTCTGCCCCTAGATAATAACATGATGAAATTACTCGATTACCCCAAGCGAAAATACGATGCTTCCAGAAAATCCCTCTTATATTATGAATATAAGATTAATTGATTTTTTGCCTGAAGCCTCAATTTGTTGTCTGCACTTTTTTGGTTTTAGAAATCAAATTATTTTTTAAACATATCAATATAAAAAGTTTAATTAAATCACTGATTAATACTTTAGGTAAGCATTATAATACTTTAATAATAAAGATGACAATCACAGTGTTAAAATAATTTATCGCGATTAATTAAATTAATCCATATAAGTGTAAAAGCTTAAACGTGGTATGTTTCATGATTAAGTGACACAAGTGCCATAATGAATGGGAGGTAATGACTTGCTTCACGCCGTCATAATGAGTTGCTTGGTTCCGACAAAACGTCGTTTCTTGTCACGTCGCTCGCTAATTATGTCCCGCTAATTGTCTACCTTTTTAATTTTGTAGTAATGGCCGTATATGACAGATAAAACTCTGTTTGCTTGTAGTGTTTTTAACACATATAGCACATATATATTATATTATAATATATTATCAATACAACCTACCTTGTATTAAAAAGTATATTGTTGTTAAAAAAAATGACATGCTGTTTTCTTCAGTAAAACAAATAATATTATTCCTAATTTAGTTGAAAGATAAATGTTATACATTTGATTTGTATTTATTTTGTGCTAAAATCAAGTATAAGTTAGACCTGTTTAATAATAATTTTTTAATGAGAAAAGCCACCTAAAATTACAATTTCAATCAGACCATTTATTTATTTACTCTTTCTTTCATAGTAATATTTTCATATTTAACAGATATATTGTTTTGCCATACACATTTTTTTAAAAGCATTTTTTCTTATTTTTATAATATCACAATTATTAAAAATGGAGCATATAAATTTAGTATTAAATGTATATATTTATCTGGCTGTACTTGCAAAAATTTTCCGAAAGTGTCCAACTAATTTTGAACCCCCAGTCGAGGTTTCTAGTCGTGGCTCGTAGATCGGAACATGAGCTCGGACTATGGAATGATCGTTATTACCACAGTATTCGTATAGAATATTATTATATTATATTTTCATGGAGAGATTGGAAAAACCCTTTATATTAAACACGTCCCTCACTAAGATCGGCTTAATTGTAATATTAAGACTATTTTTCGACTGCATTGCTAGTAACGCTCAACCTAATGACAAAAGCAATCTATTTATCCCATGTATGTCGTAAGCACCACATAAGGGAAAAATTTGGCAAATCAGCAGTTTGGGATAACATGCGGTCCCTTTTCACATCCTTAGAATGAGAGAAGACATGTTTCTCTATGTGTCACTGTAGCAACGGACCCATCCTATGAAGACAGTGTGATAATGCCTGGATAAATTAAAACTCAGACGTATATAATCATCTTTTGGCAATTTGATTGGGTTTAATAAATCTGTTAGAACAACTACTATTTCAAAACAAATAGCGTTTTTTTCCTTGTCTGAATTTGCAAGCGACAAATTCATAGAGTAAAATTTAAAACACTGGGTCGGGAAATGTAACAACGAACTTGTACTTTACTTTGACTATTCAAGGTAGGGTATGAAAATATTTTTGCCCCGATCGATTATGTCCTTAAAACTAGCTAAACAGCTAGCAAACTATTGGCCTAGGGCATAAAAATTCTGGACGTTCTCTAAAGCTGCTTTTGGCAACTCTTCTTCCAATCAACCAATCAACCAATCTTCTCAACGCACTTAGGGACTGATATCCTTGCCCCAAAAACGCTAAAAAGAAAGCCAATCTTTAACGTATCTTTGTCCCTCAAATTTCATTATGGAAGACTATAGAACCTCGAATTATTACCGCGTTTTCAGAGCTCAATTTCAATTATTGTGCTCCGACAAAAAATATATCATAAGAACTCTGCCTGGCTTGGATATTCATATGTCAAGCGGGAAGGATAAGCCATATATGTCGTTCCCCAAGTGATCGTAGTTATGACATGCTCATGTACAGCTATTTGCGAAAGTATCTATTTCAATAATTTTCTTTTAAGGCATAGTTCCTAACTCAATGAGGATGGATCTTGTATTATTCGATAGCTCAAACCGAAATAACTATGAGCCTCTTGCTTCCCAAAATAATAGATGCATTCATCATTCATCTCATTATCGCGTGATGCGTCACGTTTTTTAAGCGCTTTTCAAGATTTTTTTTACAATTAAAGATGTTTAATGAATTTATTTCGGCGGCTTCTTTCCAAATCGATGCAATATGGATACTTCTAAGAAGAGGATCTACTCCATCTTCAAGTCCATCATTATTTATTTCAACAACGCTTCTGGGCAGCATCCATTGAAATTACAAAAATAGAGGTATGCATACAAATGTTAAAAAACAGGACACGTCTTGGAAATGAAAAGTTTTTAGTGCCGTGTAAAATACGTGAAGTTGTTTTTATTAGTCGTCTGCAGAATTTCAATACATATAGAAGTTGAGGCTACCACTGGAGCCTGGAAACTGGTCATTAATTGTATAAAACTAAAAAAATATCGAAAATTTCATTATAATACATGTACATAATGAAAAAGTAAAAAAACTAGACCTGCAACGGCGACACTATACTTTACCCCCCTCGCTGCGATTGCCTTACTCAGAGCCCTTGGTTAAGGAACAAGAACGTTGAAAAAAATTCTCATTTAGTTAACGTCAATGTAGCCAGGTACATTCAAATATATATGTAATGGTAATCATGTATTATTAAAGTTGAAATATTTAAAATTAGTTTATTTTTGATTACAATGCTATAAAACTAATATAAATGCCATGTAAAAGTTTCTAGTTTTTATCGTTATTTTAATATAAAATTTAATATAAAATAAAGCAGGAAATTCTGCCATTCATTAAAAGGTGTTCAGGAAATTGAGTCCACTCAAACAAGTTTGAGGTAGCCAGTTTGCAACACTCCGACACACTCCAAGTGTGTATTGACGAGGACTTTTTAGTTTAATCTGTTTAATATTGCAAATAATATCTAAATTAAATTTAAACAAAATTATTTACATTTATAAAAAGGTAAGTGTTGGAAAAGACTCATGTCAGAGATCATGAAGAATGTTAACTAAAATTTTATATGGAAATACTTTTATAGTGTTCTTGTTAGAAATGGTTTAATATCAGTTATAATGTTTGAAAATTATTCTTAATCTTTACCATAACCTCAAAGAGGTTTGCAGAGGAGTTGTTCATGAGGCTCTTTTTTATGAAATAAACTTATTACTTTATCGGGCACAATCTTTTCCCAGCAATTATTTTTGATTGTTACCCTGCAAGTATTTTTAAAACTGAAAATCCCAAGTCCAAAATAAAATTTTAACGCCAAAATATTGTTTATAACTGGATAATGTCAAACTGAAAACAGTTAGTCAAGATTCAAAGATAAAAAATAAAATATACTTTGATTTGCTCATGGATAACGTGTACTCTCCCTAAACTCAATATAAGATTATCAAATGCAAAGTTTTTTTTGTATTAAAAACTAATCGGATTTTGTAACCGTTCGTAAACCGGTTCGGAATTGCGATCCTTCCCTGGCGTAATTACAAACTTTCAGGCATTCCTCGGACAACAATTATACTCGGATTACGTTTGAAACTCATAACCGTGTCCTGAAATCCCGTTAAATAGGTATAATGTGCCGCTGGATTTAGTACGGCAGATCATATTATCCCTAATTGCTTACTTAAGTACAAGTTTATAACACGGATTACGGATAATGCTGTTTTTTTATCCTTTTAATTATTTTAATTAACGAAACATTTACTTTTGATTGTATTTAGTCCTGCTTTAGACTTGGGTATTAAAAATATCATGACTATATTGTTTTAAACTTGTAAAATCATTTATATAGATTCATCAGCACCATTCGTAATTAATAAAATCAGATGCTTTATTCAACCAAATGTGGTAGCGAGCAAAAGTAAAAGTAATAACACGAGTCAGATCAAGATAGTGCGTCCAACATGATTGCAGTCCAAAAGGGACGGACAGGATGAGATAACTCGCTGAATTCACAGTGCCTAGGGGCGAACTGACATGTCGATAAATTTATTTTTTTTTGAAAGACGATTTTTTTTGCAGATTCACATTTATTTATTTAAAAAGACTACTGTTAGTTTTATAAAAAAAAAAAGTAGATATAGTTGTTATTATTGGCTACAATTACGAGATTACGAAGCTTAATAAACTTCCTTCAATAAGTAGTGAACCAATCATGTTTTATTTCGAACTAGAATCAAGTTAAAAGAAAAAAAAGAAGTCTGGCTGCTGAGTGCTTCTAAAGTATAGTTATGTAAAAATAGTCCAAACCAGTCCAAACTAATCTTTCTTATATTAATTTAATAAAAGTAAAAAAGAAAATACGAAAACAGATATATACATATACAAATATCTTTTTTGTCAAGTGCAGAAGCCTGTCAAATTTATTGATTTATAGTTATACTTAACTTAATAAAAAATAAAACATCTCACAGAAAATCTTTTACCAAACGGATACCACATTTAAAATTTATGAACGTCAAAGCTACCCAGTTCAGAGAAACTTCAGAGCTCCAAGAAATAGGTATGACTTTCTGAAATCTAATTTACAATAACTTTCTGAGATACCGCAAGAAATATGTTCGCCATTGTATTAAGTTTAACTTCTAATTATATTGTCATATTCTTCTTAAGCGATAATTTTATAAATAATTTAGTGTGTACTTATTCATTTAGATTTTATTATTTAGATATGATTTTATTTACGTAGTTTTTTACTTAATATTAAGAAATTGTATTTTCAAATCAAAATCCCAAGCTACATAATAATCTCCGTGTTTCGGAGATTTCAAAAATGTGAGAGTAACTGACACAAAGAGCAGCCAAACTCAGAAAAAATAATTATCTATATATAGCACAAAGTACAGGTCTAGTGAAAATGAAATCCTTGATAGAAGCACTGACCATCAACAGTCAAGCCAGTCGTCATCAATAAAAAAAACCTTCACAATCATCTAATAAACAGTAGCTAAATTACGAAGCTGAGTTAATGTTTAGAAGTGAAAGTTTTATATATTTTATAAAAAAAAAATATTCTCGAGAAACAATCACCGGACTACCCTCGTTATTAATAATATAGTCGGAATCGCGGCGAGAACAGTTCACACCGCGATTTCACCGTGCTTGTAGCTCATGAATAAAGTTCAAAACTAGTGCTAGCAAAATTTCGATAGTATTAACATGAGTACAAGCAGATAATTATATTCAAATAACCATATCTTTAATCAGTATGAAGAGAATTCAAACGATAAACCAACATACCTAACCCAATAAAGAATCTATAATATATTAAAAAAATATATTTTTTTATATTTGATGCTAAATGAGATCGATGTTTTTAAGGCAGGAAGATCATATCCCATCCCTAGCTTCTACCTAATGGAACCACGTGAATCAATAACTGCTGACCGTCTCATTACAAATCCCCTCTTTCAATCAAAACCATGCACAGAAATGTCACCATTTTCCTCCTTACTATAAAGTCTATAGTGCTCTGAATCGAATCTATTTTTATGTCCTTTAATCGCAACGGTGTAATAAAAGTGTCAAACTGTTATGCCTTCTGAAAGAAAAACACTGAAAGGTTTTATTGAGTATAGCTAATAAAATAAAAGAACATAGAGTTCTCCTTAGACGGTGGAAATTTGATTATATTTGTGTAGGACATTTGAAAGTTGTTAACCTGGAGAACTGATGTTTTATTAAAAATAAAAGGTTTTTTTTAAGGTGTGGTACAACAAAAGGAAAAAATCATGATTATAGATAATTTTTAAGACAAATTTCGTAATTTACACATTAATGAAAAGTAAATTATAAACCATTTGAAACCAATAATGCAATCCTACCCGAGCAGGGAGGGATGTAGGTGAAAATACATCTCCCCATATTCTAGCGCTACCTTTAAAAGTACCAGTTGTTCTTTTTAAAATTGATTCTTAATATTCTGTGACTTCATCTTAATACTTGTGGCATACGTAAAAAACAGAAGAACATAGACAGACAGAAGGACTCTATCAAATTATAAGGTTACAATTTTGATGCACAACATTAAAAAATAAAGACGGGAGTAATATTGATTTTGGATAAAGAAATCAAAATATGATTCAAAACCAATAATTCTGATTATGCATTCTCATTTATTTACTAATTTCTTTGAAGTAAAAGATATAGACTTAAAAGATATATCATCTGGAGCAAATGTTCATTTTGCTTACAGTCTGCTTGTGTCCGGAACCGGACTGAACCGGCTGAAGATGATTAATTGAACGGCGGGAATTTTAAATTTATAATACAGCCGCTGTGTTTGGACATCCAAGAAAGGCTTACGTGTTTCAGAACTTTTTAATCGTGCATAACAGAGCTTGGGTGATGGATTACTTGCTACATTATGAAAGCAACTTTGATGTAAAATTGATGCATCTTTGATGGACATGAACTTTTTAATGGGATTTGTCGAATATTAAGTATTATAAATTTGAATATAGATCATATTACATCATATTTATAACATAAGCTTATAGTTTTTCTGCTTATTTATAATGTTATCTATTTTTTTTATGTTTACTTTTGTATTTCTGGACGTATGTATGTACGTAAGAGTAGAGTATTTAAATAAACCTTCCTGATTCTTCCATTTGACGTACATAAGTGATTAGTAATATCGAATAATGTTTTTCAAGAATTATTGAAATACTAATATCGATTCAAAGTGGAAAATAAAATAAATAAAAAAAATTAATATATAGTATGATATTAATAAAATACAAAAATAAACTATAAATTTTATTGTTTACTTAAATTCATAAACATTAATGTAAACAGGTACAAATTTCTTTTAATTAAAATCAAGCAAAAAAGAATATTAGCTCGGTTGTAATAAGTCAAATGATAGTTCATTCGTTTCAAAGAACACCAAAAATAGTCTACATAAAACTAAAGAAACTATTAAAAGAACTGTAGACGCTTTTAATTATGCAAAATCAGCAACTGGCTTTTCGGGTCAACCGGTTCGAAAGAGGAGTTTTTAAATGAAACAATAGACAGGAAATGAACACTGGTATTTTGTGTTAGGGTAATAGTGGGTGAGGTACAAAAGTGGTGCGGTGTTGTACTTTATTGTACGATTTGTACAATGGGATCACAATTGTGGTGTGGTTAATCAGGAATGAGGGTAATTGTAGAACGTGCTGATTGGTCAAATCTTTTTTTTGTATTGAACTTAACGAATTCACATAAGTAAGAAGAATTACTAGGTATATCATTGATACTATTTTTAGAAATATTAATTTTAAACAAACAATAGAACTAAAATAATTATTGATATTTACTATTTAAACGAAAGTCTTTGATTAGATAATTAAGATATACTACTGTATAATATGAAAAAGTATATTATATAATTTGTCTTTTTTATCATATTTTGCTGGTTTGATGGAAAGGTTATTAATATATCTAATATGTATACTCTTATATATATACTCAATAGTCACACTAAGGCATTCCTGTAACCTACAAGAGAATCATAAATGAGTGAAGAGAATAATTTAACTTTCTAACTCGCAATTAAATTAAAAATACAATATTACTTAACAAGTTGTACTTAACAAATTGCCATAAAGGGGTTAAGTTTAAAATATGAATCGTAACCTTCATAACAGTGCGCTTATCTAAATGCCGTGTGTATTGACGTTACCACGCAATGGTTTTTTAAAAAAGTGTAAGGGTTTGTTACATTAACAGAGGTTAGGAATAACAAAAAATAAAGTAAATATCATATACAACACATTATGGGATATATAATCCGCAAAAAAGGTTCAAATTTTAGGATGAAAATTGTATAATCTTATTATGAGTTAATTGTCAAAACTCCAAGATAAGTTAGTGAGCTACAAAAATACATACAAAATAACAGTGTTAACCAATGACCACAGTATTCAGTTCACAGACAGAAAAAAGCTGGGCGTGTACTAAGAATTATCTATATAAATGGTAAACGTCCAATATTTTCGGCTTTATTGGAAATTCTTTAGCTTGCTCGCATTCACCGCATACCTTTGAGAACCGAATGAATTTATCGTTACATTTAAAAAGCAATTGTGGATAAAATGAGAACTTTTAGGCCACGCACCGCTCGGAATCAGCTTTGAAAATGTTTTAATATGAAGCGAGCTTTCATAACTTTTAGCTGTTTATATTTTTTAGCACAAATATTAAGGCAATGTTAAGTTTTTTCGCGGCTGATTTATGGCATTGTTACTTACATTTTCATGTTTCCTCAACAATATCTTAGTATATTTTCCTTTTTAGTTTTTAAGGGTTTGTAACTTTAACATTATAAAAAAAACTTTACATTTTGAAACTTAATTAATTATCTAGTAAAATTGTTAATTTTCATATGTCATGTATCATGTAATTGGTATTATACTCAGTATAAATATAATTAACGTGCAACTAATTTCCATGTAATACTGCTTCAGAGCCCAATATAGAGCAGACCAGAGCAAGCATCTACTCTAACTAGAATACGGAGTGGACTATTAAATCTAGAGTATAGGACAAGTTGATGTTTAGTGTCTGGTGGTAAGACCTTGTACACATTGTTCTGAAAGTTTTTTCTGTAGAGATTTTTAACTTAAAAAATAATAATTATTAAGTAGCATTAATAGTTTTTGTATTTGTAAAAATAATAATTGTAGCTCTAGTGTCTTTTTACAATAAACAAAATAACTTTATCATGAATCAGCGTATCAGATAAGCGTAATATTTATTACATGAGGATTTGTAGAAAATAATATAAGGCTTTAATAGACTGAGATATCTTCAAAAATATATTCGCTCATTTATATATTATACCTGTTTTATCTTGTTATTATAATTGTACTTCATATTCCATAAAGTGTGCAGTGACCCTTAGGGGTCTGTTCTTGAAACTGAGACATAAATCCGTGTGATGGGACTTGGAAGTTTCTGCTCTATTTCAGACTGTTACAAACAGTGCCCTTTAAATGGGTGTTTTCATCACTGCTTAATTATCGTTAACGTGTTTTGTTTAATGTTTTGCTGAAATATCTCACAAAATGAATCTATATTATTAAAAAGTTATAATATTTAATTTTGCTACTTTATATAAAAATTAAAGAGTATATATAGTTAAAAAAAAATTAACAATTAACCTACGGTTTAATAATACCAAATATTACACCAAGACAAAAAATGTATAATTAGTATTATATGATATTTTTTAAATTAGTTATATTATATAAAACGCCATAAAAGATATAAAATATCATAAGCACAAGACCTTTATACTTAGCTAGCGCACGCTCGTGTAATATAATTTGATATAGTTGTAATCAAGGCGCTTGAGAGAAGTCAAAGAACTTTGAGGGTAATTATTACCCTGTTATTATTAAAAGGAAAACGGAATAATTTTATGAATATCTGTTTTGTATTCTGTAAAAAATACTAAATTATATAAACGTGCTAATCTTGAACATACTGGATGGATTGGAAAAAAAACTATTTGAATATTATAATAGGCAGGTTACTATATAGACTACCTAACATTAGTCTAGTACAGTTAGTTATCCAATATCAATAGTGAATGTCAATAGTGAATAAAATCGTTCGACCGCAGGTGGAACCGCAAGTTATAGCTAGTTTGTATAAAAATAAGTTTTTTGTATAAGAATATAGTATTATTAAATAGTTCTATATTTTTTTGGTTTATTACTAGTCAGTTAGTTAGTTAGGTTATTTTTTCAATAAACATTATGTGCCTCTTTGTTCAACAAATATAAGAGATAATCCATTTTAAAATTAGTTTGTTTCTTTTAAGCAACCTTGAAACACTTCAAAATATTGAACATTGTAAATAGTTTGAATGTTTCAAAGGATTCATAGTTAATTTTAATATAAGGTAATTTTTATTAGTTTATAAAATTTGTTTCAAAAACTGAAATTTTCCGATCTATATCAACCATTATGTTGAAGATCAACCAATATATACCCGTATAACGAAAAAGAAAAACCACACATATATTTTTTTATGTTTGTTTCTAATATGAAAAATTAATAGACGAGATCAAGATCTTATCAAGTTTGATAAGATTACTCGATATCTACTTAAACTCTGTCATAATATTCGTTTTATGTTGCTTGCATTTTAAGAGTGCTTTAGAACTAGTTTTCATGTTAATAATGTATTACATAATGAGCGGAGAAAGAAAAGTAAAACATTTATTAAAACTCTTGTAAAATAATATTTATTATTGGTTCCTAAAAGAAACATAGAACTCGGTGAATTATAAAAGCTGTTAACACGTTTTACACCTTGTTGCATTTTCTGTATAAAACAGAATTCAACGTACAAATTATATTCACCATCCTAATCCAAGTTCATCCTTGTTTAGCGGTCTTATGAACTTTTCCACCTCTGTATAAACGTCTAAAATCTTAAAAAGTGTAGCCGTGATAAGCAACACACTGAACTTAATCATGAAAGCTTATTTACATAATGCCTTCATCCAACTTTGAGGATGAAACTTTACCTTGCTATAATGTGAAATGTAAATGAAAATTATGCCTTTCATTTTGTTTGTAGAATAATTAAGCGATATTTAAGATTATATCAGTACACGTTTTGTAAATAATTAAATCTTTAACGGATATTTTGGTGATAAATGTTGAAACAATTCACAAACCAACATGTATAGTATATTCAAATGACATTTGTAGATAGTGTGGCTAGGATCGCGGATGCGAATTTAATATTTGTCGGGAACAAGGCACGTCGCGTCCCGCGTTACTGTCACTGCTGTGGGAGCTATTTTTGGTGATAAAAGATAATTTTCACAGACCGTGTATATTATCTGTTTGTTTTGTTTAATGTTATTTATTTATTGTTTTTAAATTATATTGTATGTAACAAATAAAGATATTGTACAAGTAATATTGTGTGACAGATTCCAGAATTGTGAAACCTCGTCAAGCCGTCAACTCACATTTCAAACAAACGTCATATGACAACATTTTTAAACATAATCCAGCATAATAGCGAACGCGCTGTCAGCATCCTGCATCCTACCGTTATGAGACATCTCATTTCATGTGTTCATTCCTATTGTACCAATGGGAGCGACATTGTTTACACGAGGATTCTATATTTTTCCTACGTCTCCGGAATTCCAACTTAAAATTTCTTACTCAAGAGATTATTTATTTAAGTTACACTCGTAACTTACTGGGAATTATTAAAAATTTTATATCTTTATTTTTTATTTCTTTATTATTTATTTTTAAATATGCAAAAACGTGTGTATGCGATGCGAGAAGTCTTGCGTCTGCCGTGTGTGAATGAAAGGGATGAAGCTCATTATACATTTCACAGATATCATATTATATCATAGTACATATTATTCAATTTCCATTTTTTTACTTTAAACAAATGCGTGTCATTAAAGGCTTATGTTAACTAAAATAATACCCACGATAACAAGAACTATACGCAAAAAAATGTGACAAGACTTCTAGACGCTAGATGGCGTTAAAAATGTATACTTTTATTGTTTGTAAAGTTAATTTTATAAAGACTTAATTGGACAATCCGTCACTAAATCGGTTTGAACAAAATAATCTCAGATTTAAAAAACGATGTTAGATTTTTTTTATGAAATGATACAGGTCTTTTTTTTTAATTCATTATTTCTTCAAAATTTTGTTATTAGATGGCGTTGACAAAGGTATCCTTATATTTAGATTCCAATTGAAAGATTTAAACTGAAATTATTTCGAGATTCTTTAATTAATTGTTAGTGCAACAATTCGTAACTAGATGGAGTTCGCCATGACTGATTAAATTTAAATCACAATGGAATGATTTAAACTCAATACATGTGAGTTTATATGTGAAATGTCTAATTTATACCGAAAGAAACCTTTGTTTGACTTTATTACTAGTACTTCAGGAATTGTCAAATAATGTCGTAAATATATTCTTTGTTGCTTTTTATTGTTTTATCTTGTCTAAGAAAAATAATTTCATAAAGTACGGACTACGAAGAGGACAAGCAATAACTAAATACAGACAAACAGATAGACATAGCATTCTCTCATATTGCATTTGCAGGACTCAAGACATTTGTAATATGAATTTCGTTCCACCTTCCACACTGCTTTGAAGAAATGTTAACTGCCTGTCATCTCAGAGCCGTCACAAGGTTTTTATCAATTTTAGTGGCATATTAATACATTTTATATGCTTATATTTAAAATTATTTTATCACTTACTCACTTTACTGATAGTGAGTAAGTACGCAGTAACGCTTTTTACGGTCAGTGAATTGTTGGTTGTTTATTGGTGTTAGTTATAGGACAGAATAATTTTATTCCAAAATATAACATAATATCTTCTATTACTTTTGTATTATGTGAAATAAAATATTACAGCTAAAAAATACATATGGTCTTGTAGTATTAAAATAAAAACATTTTACCAAAAAAGTTCATTGGGAATATACATTAATTACTATATCAAATTTATCTTGTCTCATATCATATGGTAATGACATATTCATATACTCTATACAAATAGTGTGTTCTCTTGTACATCGCTAACATAGCATCATTAGTAATGGGTAATGGATCAATAGATGAGTGATTACAAATCACCTCAATTCTGAAGCTCATCTCCTCTTACATAAAAGTACTATATGATATCATTAAATATATTGAATCATATTGCTAGGGCAAAAATCATGTTCAGATATAGATATCCAGTCATAGCAGCTGAAGTCATATATAACTAGCAAGGAGGTCCAAGTAATGACCGAGCACGAGAAATCCAATTAAAGAAAAGGCTTCATTCCTACCAATAATAAACGGAGAATTCGATAAAAAAAAGTAAATTAATTCAAAGGTCATATATAGTTCGAGAAACCTAAAAAAATTTTCGATATACATTAATATGTTCTCCAAAATTTACTCCAAAAGTAACAGGTTCTTAATATTATATCAAAATAAGACTATCCTAATATTTACATATAATAAATATATAATATTGTGAGCAACAAAGAAATTATCAAGGCAATACACGCTACCTCTTATCCCTTCTCATCCGCAAGGGGTGATTACCCCTCATTGTTCCCCGGAGTGTGGCCTAATGCATGACACTATTACGCTTGATGTGAACTAATGCTCCCAATGTGTTTTTTATAACGAAATTATTGTTTCGCAAAACCTATTATAGGATATTATATTTAGTTTTTAAAATTTTGTGTAGTGTGGTTTCGTTTAGTTTAAACGGATTAAAAATTGATGACAAATAAAAACTTAATAAAAAAAGTTGCCTTGTACACAAATGAAAGCGATCCTTTCACGCCTGTAATTTAAAACAAACTATTACAAAGTATACATATTATTTTTATAACCTTCAACTAAATTAAAGAAGATACTAAATATTAGTACGACTTTAATAGACACTACTGTATAACACTAGTTTTATTCCATGACATTCAAAAATCCCGGTACATACTATGAACAACAAATTTGATCTCTCGCACAGGGTAACGGACATCAATGAAGATTTAAATGACGGACGGACAGCCTGGACTGTTCATGACACAATATATACAATTACTGCTAAATACGTAGTACGTTTACGTCAGTGAAATTTAAAAGTATCGTCGTATAAGGATTATATAAATATTTGGTCTTATTTAAATAAAACATTATTTATTTAATAAAGACATTATTTATTTAATTTATATTTAAATTTAAATTTATATTTGTTACTTAAGTGCAGAATTGAATCGTCTTTGGCACTGAAAAGGTCAGACGGCCATAGGTTTGTGTAAGTGGATTACAAGCAAGTCTACTAGCTACGAAGCTTGTCTTTTGTGCTTTTGCTCAAACTTAATAAGTTGGTTTAGTGCGTTCTGTATTTTAATGTAATATTTGACTTATCAAATGTATGTACATAAATGTATAAATAATTATTTAATACTTAAATATTCATCTTTATCTCGTCATCATATCTTCGAGGCGAGGTTGAATAATCTATTATAGAGCGAGTTCTCATTTACCACCTACAACTATATTACCACTTACAATCAGGTGTCATATAGTTATGCAATAACTTATTCTATATAAAAAAATTATATGTACTGATTTGGTTTTAATTATCCTCAGTAGAGTGTTGCTTCTGGGTCATATACTTTTTAACCTGTCTAAGTTTTATTATCTACATCTATTTATATTTAAGCCGCTAGGTCCAAACCTAGGCATTTAACCCCCACGGCTAAATGCCTACTGAATACCTGCGGTAGTGGGTTGGATTCCCACACAAAGTAATTTTTTGTATGATCAATAAATTACTGTTTAGAGTCTAGTTATTTTTTTGTCCGTTATTTCTGTTTGTGAAACCCTGCTACAAACAGATTATTTCTCTAATGTGGTTCCTTTATTCTTTTAAAGGATAATATATATATATAGGTGTACAAAAAATCACATAGAAAGGACCAAACGAGAAATCCAATGCGGATATTTTTTAGTCTTATTGTACACATCAAAGAGACGCACGTTGGATAATAATGAAACGTCCTAATTGCAGTCGCCGATACAGGCGGAATATTGAGTTAATTAAACAAGGCAGGTATTCTAGACACGTATCGTTTGATACGGACTGACATAGCTAGCAATTGTATAAACGTATGATGAAAATTACTGTACCTGTCGGTGTCTCCAAAAATACCTTTGTTTTGTCATTTCTATTTATTTTTTACCTCATTATGTCTTCAAGTTGGAATTAGTAAGTTTTTTATTCTGTTTGCAAAGATAATATTAATCTTTTATTATATGTCAGCTTTAACGTATTTTTTTTTATATTTTACTATACCGCAGTGAAAAAGAAAAAAGGAAGACCGCCTTCACGATGGGAAAATGATATAAGAAAAATTACAGACTCAAATTGGTGTCAAAAAGCCCAACATAGATATGTTTGTAGCACGTCTGGAGGTTTTTACCCAATCTGGGGTTCTCTGATTTAGTTTTAAAATAGTAATTGATATATTTTGGATAACAACAAATATTACTAACAGAAATTTAAATCAATTTAAGTTTTACAAATAGTACAAATAGATCATATTACGATATTTCCAATATGATTACTCACATTTTATATTCAATATCAATTTGACGAACATATAACATGAATTTAGCGTCATTTCATCTGAAAACGTTTAGTATTACGTATTTGATCTCGTTCGAAATTCGACAACGTGACTGAACTGTAAAAAGTCAGCAATGATTATACTTTATCAGTGATAGGCAATTGGTTAAGAATGACAAAATATATAAAAATATATAAAATGGATATGACAATATATATATATATATATATAGATAACCACAATGTTATATACGGGTCTCTTATTCATGAGAACTGTGTAAATGTTCAGTGCAGTATTCACGCCGCGAATCCACCATGCTCCCAATTCATAAATAAAGGTCCCGAATTGGTTTGAAACTGGTCTGGAAAATTATAATTAAATTATAATAGTATTTTCGTAAGTATAACCGGATAATTGTAAAAAAAAATGGACTACGAAATTTTGTATACATAATGTTATAATATAAAAATATATAAAGTAACAAAGATATATTTTTTTAATTATTAAAATTGGTATAATAATATATTTAATAATGGGAAAATAAAATAATTATTGGATTTTAAAAACAGAACAGTTGAGAAGTCACAGAAAAAGATAAATAGTCCGTAAAGTTTACAAAGCATTATTTTATGAACTACGCATTTATATTGTTTTTGGAAATTAAAAACTTTCAATTATATAGAAAAATAGAAAGAATCAAAGACTGGCCTGACCTTGAACTATGAAATATTAATATTTTCAGTCTCAAGTTTTCGGTAAGGTTTATTTTATTCTTAATTTATTAAAATTTTAATAATATTTATAAATATTTGCCTTATTCTTGATTTGACATCATAAATAGTATAATATGAGGCAATGAATTTTCACTCAATTTACTTTTTTTAAGTTAGTTAAATAATAGTTACACAATGGATATTTGTTTAAAGGAACATTAAATTTAGAGTTAAGAAGAACTTTTAGGGTAACTTAATATAAATAATAATTAAAATCAAGACAAGAGCTTAACAAATTTTTTGATGATGAAAATACTCTCTATTAGGTTACCCATCAAACAAAAAATAAAAACAAAATGTACATCCGTAGAGCTACGATACCACGAATAACCTTCTTTTTTACCGTCGGTATATAAAATAAAAAAGTAACATAGATTAAAAGTGTAATAAAAAAGTAACATAGATCAAAACCTTCACAAATATCTGCAAATATATAAAAGAGTATATCTACATTAAAAGTATATTTATCTGAGATCATTATCATCATTTCTTTGCAAATGTTCGTAACACATAAGTACTTTACGCTTGGTTCGTTCGTAGAGTAATTGGACCCTTTCAGTGTACACAAAACTGACCCTCTATAGTGTGTAATTTTCATCTACGAATATATTATTTCACTTCGTTTCACCTTTTATACACTTGACCCATAACCATATGATTATAGTATATTTACATGAGGTTTGCAATGGAGCTAAACAAATTCGATTGCTTTTAATTAGTGAATACCTTTTATTCGTTTATTGGAAATGATAGAAATTTAAATTAATATTATAAAATGGTACTTGGATTATGTTTCTTTATTAATATTTTATTTACAATAAGCACCACAATATATATCGTTAAGATTCAATAAAATAAAATTGCTTAATATATCATTTTAAAAGACGACTCTAACTGGACAAAATATCGTGGAGAGAGTTGAATTTTTCGTTTGATGTTTTTCTCGTCAAAGCCTCTCTGGATCGAAGTCGCCAACAATGAAATCACCATGAGGAGTTTAGTTCTAGTAGATATTATTATTTGATCTCACGACGATGCTTCACCAAATTCACCTGTGGTGTTGGCGCCTAATAGTCTTCAGTTTTGTAACTCCGTCGCACACCGTCCGTCCGTCCGTCCGTACACTTTCCAGTTATAATAATACGCGAAAAAAAAATGGTTTCTGTATAATATTTCAAAAATACATTGCATTTAATAAGTGTAAAGGTTAGTAAAACAGTGTATAAATTGATATATATCTAAGAATTAAGATTGCAAAAGGAAGTTCTGAGAAAAATCATATACATTAAAAAATATTTATTAAAATAAAGATAAGATTAATTATAACATACGTTAATATTTATTATTTGTAATACTTTATTTAATCTTAATTTACATCTTTACTTTTACGGTAAATTATATTTCAGATCGGGTACGTATTTCAGTTCGTTCAAAAGAAATCTCCATCTCAGAGAAGCTATTTTATAAAGGAAGTAGATACTGACCTGTTCATTAATGAGAGAGGACATTCACAACTCTCTAATTAATTCGAACCTCCCAGATTCGATGGAAAACCTCAATGTCCCTATAAGGATCAAGTACCGTCCCCACTCCTAATTGACGCTCCGAACATTAATTATCGACCTTATTCTGTTTGTAATAAGAGCGTTGTTAAAGCACATTGACCGCTCTTAAGGTACTAATAATAAGAGTTATAATAAATTCTTGAATGTACAGCACTTCAGTTTAAGTGCACTATTTGAAGCCAAGAGGTAGTTCCAATTACTTGAATTAATACTTTCAGTGTACTTAATGTTAATGGAAATTTTAATGATATTTGAATCCTGTAAACACGTATTAATGATTTAATAAACGGAAATAAACAGTAAATAAGAAATTATGAATCATTATGACTTGCAGCTTAGTTACTACTTAATGATGTTTGTTTCCAAAACAAATGTTATTGCAAGTCAGGTTGTGTGGAATTTATAAATGAGCAAATAACTTCTCAAACATAACAAATATTGGAATACAATGTAATGTACAGGTTAAAATACTTCATCAAACTCTATTATAAAATGTATTGTAATAATTATTAAACATTGAATTCTTTCTAAGTCATTCTCTTTATATTAGACGAAAGTATTAAATATTATAAATATGATATTACTTCTAATCTATAAATTAAAATTACAATAGATTTTATTTCAGTTTCAAAAGAGTCTTATTTATAAAAACCCCATCTCATAAAATGTTATGGGTACCAAATTTTTTTTTTATCTAATTAATTCTTTCACTTATAAGTGTTGGTATCTTATAAGTATTTCTTTTTTTATATAACATAAGTGTCAAGATCGTCTCCGTTCGTGAGCAAAAATAATTAATCTTAATATTTTTCATCATAAAGTTTCGTGTCACTACGCCACTTCAATGAATTCTGAAAAAATGTTCATAAAAAGCGTATCGTCCCGCGATAATAAGCTGATTCTTTAATAGCATTAAGGGAGACGGGCAATTTATATTAAAATTGCATATTTGTTAGAGCTAGTTATAAAGAACGTAATTATTGTGAAAGAGTCCACGTAATTAATCATAAATAGGGTAACTATAATGTTGAAATTATTAAAAGACTGGACAAAATTAAATGTTATTCATTTACTTAGAATAATCCTCAATGCTACTTTTGATCCGAAGAAATCTATCAAATACTTTTAATGCTATAAATTATTTTAGGGGTTTGAAAACTAATCAATTCTAGTCTTTATCAATCAAATATAATTTAAAATTCACTGGAGATTTTTTTGACATGGTCACCCTAATCACAAAGGCTTTTCCGTAAACGGATCGGAACCGAGCCAATATTTACCCAACTTTAAAAATGGAAGTTCACATTGTCAACTACTTTTTTACGTCGTTGGTTTTTTGCCAACTTGAAATCGTTTTCAGTGAAGTTAATACAATTTAAAAGCATTGAACGGCGTACTTATTGTTTTTTTGTAATGTAGAGTAGGCTTTTTCAAGTCTACAAAGTAAACTCATGTACCGTCAGTTTTATTTATAATTCTGAATTGCATACGTATATTTATTTATTTATGTCTTTTCCATCTCGAATCAATATTAGTAATCGCTTGGGCGCGTCAAATGAAGGTGTCAAAAGGGACTTTTGTGATACCTTTCTTATCGAAATAACCCTTTTATTAAAAACATTCTCCATTTTAAAAGTTGAAGCTACGAGAGTTTCAAACATACTCTGGTCTGAGAAGAACCACACAAGAAAATCAGCTAGATATTTTTATACCTTGATCACCGTTTCACAAGTGCCAAAACATTAAATAAACAGTTTTCTAAAAATAAGAGCCATTGCAATCAATTTGATATGAAGGCGTAATGATTTTAGTAAATTAATCTTACCAACTCGGCCAGCAAGACAATTAATCCCCGCTAACAGTAAATGAAAAATATCCTTATAAATGATATTTGTCAGGATAGAGAAAAATCATCATAGTATAAGATATTAATGTTAAATCAAAATTATATAACATACTAATAATAATAATTTTAAATTCAAATCAATAGCAATATTAATTATTTTTACGTAAGTGTACGAGTGGAGCAACGGCCATCAATTTTTAGCGAATCACAATAAATCGTCACAAATGTGCGGTGACAGATCAATATAGACCGCCACGAATGGCTCTCAGTAGGAAAATAAATAAGATAGTGCAGCGGTACCCACTGAATTATATGTCACTGGATTTAAAACTAGACCTCTGTTTTTATTTTAAGACCAATCGATTAATAGAGTTAAGGTAAATACAAATTTGAAACTTATTTAAATATATTTATATATTTAAATTGAATAAATGTATGTAAAATATATTTAATACCAAATAGACTTTCTTCGTTACTATATCAAATAGTAGTTATTTTGAAAAATGGTATAATCATTCACGAGTAAGAAGCAAAAAGTTTCTTTTTAGTAATTATTTATGCATGAAGAAAAGATTTAAATCCATAGATTAAGATAGGATTAAACTATAGATAAGTTTTCGATAATTAAAACCAGCTTTACCCATAACTTTACACGAAACATCACATTGAAAATCGCAAACTTCAACACAGATTAAGATAAGAATAGAAAAGTAAATGAAAACAAAATTTCAACTTAGCTTAATTAACTTCAATGGTATAAAATCGATTACGCTGACGTGAATCGAGATAGTGGAATCGATATCGAATGGTTTTTTATTTTTAAATTTATTTTTAATCCGATTAGAACGTATGTTAGAAATTTAAACGAGGTTGTGGTAAATAATATACTTAATAGAAATTTAGTAAGAGAGTGAACGAGATATTTTTTTCATCTAATTTATAGAAACCTATTCTTTTATTACAAATGATGAATGTCTTATATATAATCATCCGGCTGTACTCACGTAAATACTGTCAAATTTTATGCGACCAGTTGCGAACGTGGGTCTTATTCATGTCTCTGAGCATAGCCGAATCGCGGTCTGAGTGATTAGTAATTATGGATCATGATATAAAAGTATAATTATATAATAATTATGTAAATTGAACGTTCCATACTACACCAGCGTACTTTGGGGACGAAAAGCTCTAAATTTTTTTGCTGCAATAATAAAAACCTATAAGAGAAAATTATAAAATTCCATTAAAACCTACAGCTACAGATCATAATTTTTCATTGAGATTAGAATAAATTCTAACGCGCCATCGAGGCATGGAAATATAATTGAAATTTTACTCAATTATTGAAAGGTCAACTTTTAGATATATTTTTAGTAATAATTTGCATATAAATGTGGTATTGGATTCATACACTGTAATTTTCCAAAAGCTAGTAAGCAAAAAATCTTCATTAGAAAAAAAAAAATAGATTATTTTTTGTAACAATAATGAAAATACTGATCATGTATAAGTTTTTAATATAAAATATATAAAACAAACCGAGGATCATTTATACGAAATAATGCATATTGAAAATATTAAAACTTTCATTCAAGAGTCGAAATATCACAGACGCATTAGGTGATGAGAACAACATTGTTTCAAAATTTATTATTTTGTTTTATTGTAATAAAAATGCTTACAATCTGCAGTACATTGTTAGTCTGTGTGTTTTATAAGTATTCTAAATATTAAAAAGTTTAAATGAATTCAATATTATTATTATAAATGAATTAAACCATATTTTCATATTTACTAAATATATTGATCTTATATACTAGGTCTGCCACTTTGCATGGCGAGTGTTGTTGCTAAATGAGTTTCGCATACTTGAAAATGTATAATAAATAGTGGCTTTACTCTTAAGACTAACACTTTGACCATTTAAAAAAAAAACTATAATCCCAATTGTCACCAAAAAACTTCAGGACCAAGTCACTGTCTTCGACAACTCTGCCACATTTCGACATCCTACTATTATTCGTCTAGGAGTAGCATTAGTATCGAAACACACTTTTGACCAGTAAGAGCTTCACTTCGCTCAGCTCGAATGATAAACATACCGTTAAGTAGAATTTAAGATAATAGTGACAGGACGTCAACCTCTAAATGTGATGAACTGCAAAAAAATAACGAACTGAAGTACTACTTAGAACAAATGCATCAAGTTTATTTTTATTATTAATATCAATTTTTATTAATACAACCATTTACTTTTGAATTTTTATCCCGATTATTATGATAGATTGAAATATTGCCAAAGTATTTAACTCCAAGAATATGAGTATATATAACTAGCTATCAAAGCAAACGTTGTTTTGCTGGATAAAAAATATTTAGCTACTAGGATTTGTGGTAAAATGGTGAAACTAAATTGTCGTTTTTTTTAATGTCAAATAATACAAAATAAATAACGGCCCGAAAAATGAAATAAAAAATTGGTGTGGGTCATTTTTATAACGCAGGGTATCAAAAATAGTCTAAGTCCTTTTCTCAGACCCACGAACAAACACACACAATTTCATAAGAACGATGTGACATAGAATTTTATATATGAAATCCGTTTGTATCCTCGTAAATACATTACATTATTACACGTATTATAGTAATCAATATAATTAAAATCGGGATTGCGAAAGTGTAAATACAAAAAAAAAATATTGATTAAAATAAAAGTAATACTTCATTAACGAAAGATCAATTGACTGATCGACCAATATTAGATTCAATAACACCATCTTTGTTTGTGAACGTTGCGTTTTGACTCATTATACAGCACACAGGAATTATTGAAAATAATAACTTAGCTTCGAACGGTCGTTGTTTATCTCAGAAATTAACTGTTATAATCCTCATTGTAACATCCCAGAAATTTTACAAACTAAATAATTAATAATATCTAAAGAATTAAATTTACTACCCCATACTACTTTTTTAAATAGAAAACATAAGGAAGGTTTGTGTAAATTCTTTAATACTAATATATAAAATAAAGTTATCTGATTTAAATAAATAAAATTATTTTTTATAAAAGCATTATAAGCTTAGATAACATTACCTTAACTTTGTGAAGCAATTTATAATTGCAAACATTTTAGCTTTTTTTATGAATCTGCTGAATTTCTTTCACGGATTCTCTTTGAATCTTTTGAAATAAAAAATTTTGCACATTGGTTGATGACAAAGAACTTGGTGTTCTTTCAAAAAACGATCTATTAATATTAAATGTCTGGTCTATCGAATGTTTTTAGTAAAAAAAAATTTTCAATGTATTTTTGAAAAAATGGATGTTTTCTAAACAAAACTTAACTCCATAGCTAGACAAACAGTTATTTAGTTATTTACATGGCGGATGTATAAATTAAACCTCATATGAACTAACTATGAAAAGTTTAATATTTGCTATAAAACATGTTAACCAATCACAAGTTAATATAAGATTTCAGAATAAGACTAAAGTTCAGATAAAATTTAGATGCATTTTTAAAGTAACTCTATCTGCAATATACATACAGACAGCTATATTTTACTACTTAATTAATACCAAAGTGTACGTACGGATAATTAATAGAATTCATAATTTATTTTTAATAAGCTTTGTAACCAGATTACAAGCAATTTATTATAAATTTACAGGTGATTACCTAGTTAATGAACTTATTTTTCAGCAAACAATGAAATAAAATTAATTTGAAATAATTAAATTAACTGTTTCACAAAAGTAACATAATTTATGTTAACAGTTAACAAAAATATATCATATTTCATTTTATTTAATCTGTAATACATTTGGGAAATATGTATATTTATAAAGAGAACATGCGTTAATAAAGTGCGGAGTCACTGAACCAATTTCAATGAAAATTTCACGCCTGGACAGCTTAATATTTCTGAATAAAAGCTTCAGTAATTTTTAAATAAACTCAAAAACTATTGAACCAAATTGAATGAATGTTGCGAATTATTTTCCAATAAATTTTAATTCATTTTTAAATTGCCTTGTAATTTAGTTTCGATTTTTTAATACAATTGAAGAATGAAAATGATAACACTGCTTCATAAAAAAAGCACATTAATAAGTTTGTATAATTTTATATTAAAAAATAATAATAAAATCGTCATAATTATTAGAATACTCGGAATATTCTAATAATAACGCGTGTTTGTCTTTGCATGGGCACATTTTGTTTATATATCAAAGGAAATTACACTTATCAATATTATTAATTATTTTTGAAAGTATTTTAATCATAAATGGGTTATACTGTTTACCGGCTGTAAAGATAGATATAACATTATATTTATTCAGATATTCAATAAAACTGATGTTCAAATTTCCGATGTCTTCTTTGGATTTTAAAAAAATCTTCTTTAACATAAACCTTGAGATAAATACGAAAACAACAAATGAGACTGCAAAATCGGTAGAGCTGTTCTCAGACATGTGGAAATCTATTTTAATTATACAAATATATCTTATTTTAAGTAATTAAATTTGAAATATATAAAACTTTTTGCAATTAGTAATAAAATATATTATGTCTAGGATACCATAATACAATACCTGACATGGGTGACTTATATAAACTCAACAGTGGTTCAGACATTAGGGGGCCGCCCGGCTCTGAAATATAAAAATAGTCTTAAATACTAAATAAGTTACTGTTATTCTATTTTGATTTGATTGCCGTGAGAATAGTGACGTATTTTAAACCTAAAATTAATTAAAAGCCAGGGATTGAACATTAGATATTTATTTTTAAGGATAACGATTTTATTTCTATCTAAAAACTGCCAAAAGCTAAAATTTCGTAAAAAAATATTTACTTTTATAAAAGGTACAACAATTTTCCCACAAACGCTAAATAGATAAAAAACTGCGCATTACTTTCTTATTAAAAAAGAAATGATATTTTTATTATAAATAAAAAAAAGTAAGACTTTATAATACAAGAGATGTGACTTTTTTAGTGATACCAACTGTATCCACAATCCCATCAATCCAAGTCCACCTCAAACATATCAATCCATTATTATTTTTATATTTATATATTAACAAAAGTCTCTTAAAACATATGTTACATGAACTCGTCGTTTATTCTTAAGTAGCGGAATAGTACGGAAGTGCATCTGGAACTGCCAAGAAACTTACAAAGAGTTACACTTTGAGAGCAATTTCAAAATTTTACTTGATTGTTAGACTTCATTCATTGGGTAATTGTTATAGCGTCATGATATAAAACTGTTTGAAGTGTTATATTGAGTTAAATAAGTATAATTCAAAAAAATTAACATCTACTATTTAATAATATAATAAATTGAGGAATTTCCTTCATGTTAATAACAAATGAAATGTTATAAAACTTATCCAAATTTTTACTTTTATTGACGTTTTTAATGACTTCTTCCTATGGTATTTTTAAAAATAATAATAAAAAAATAATAATAACAATTGAAAGATAATCAAAATAAAATTTAGAATATAATAATGTTCATATGCTGCATTTTGTTTGAACCTATTACATTTGTTAATTATTTATTCATAATTTGAAATTTATAACAGCAGACACCGAATTATAGGATAATCAAATTTTTTATTACTTTCGTTTTATGGATATCGATGTATCTTTTTGCAAACATATGTTAATCTATCTTTATAGACTTTCAAATATTACAAGAATATTTAAGACATCATCAGGAGATTATTTTTACTAAAAACGAAAAAGCACGGAAATAAATGAGAAATAATGTATGTATGTATGTATATGTTCTATAAATTCAAATTGAACTCATACATTTTATATAAAAGTATAATTTTGAATAAAAACAGTCTTTATAAATAATGCTCTATCACATTTATGAATACAATACAAACCTTAAGCCAATGCGTAAGTATGAACAAAATTACTTTTAAAGAAGTTTTTAATACCAAAGAAATAAGTCAGATTAGATAAAGAAGAGAATTTTTATTTTTCTTAAAATCTACATAACTTTTGATTTATTAATTTTTTTATTTAAATACGGTACCACTATTTTATTAATAGTAGAGTCTTTGTGGCTTCAATTGAAAGAATTTTTTAATCATAAATATGAAGTTATTTGTAGATAACTATGTTTGTATGTCTCTGTGCTTGAACATTCTTCCACGTCAGTAAATACCATCCAAAGACCGAGCTTAATACAATCGCACCACAATCATTTCAATACAACCAGTGCTAATACCGATAAGGATAGCTTGACAAACCTACTATTGTAAGTTGCTTTAAATTTAATTCAAACTTACTAAATCTATAGTTTTATCACATTTAGGAATATTAATTGAGACTTTCGATAAACGACTTCAAGAACTGTAAAAAACTACGTTGTAAAGACTGAAAATTATAAAATCCGTAGATTATATTTGCATTTGATTAATATAAGTAATAATATATCTGAAAAATTTATGAGTTTTAAAATCAAAGTAAAATACAAAACAACGTGATTTATTAGTTGAAAACTAAATATATCAGATTGAGTGATACGCTGATTTTATTAAAGATATTATTAGTCAGAGTCACCTTGGAGTTACAACTATGCATTGAACGTAAAAAATTCGGTTTCCAATGCGATATTTTTACACTGGAATGCAATGAAAAAAACTGTGTATTTATATTCTTTAACTTTACTAATGAAAATTATATGCTGAATTATATTATAAGCTGAATCAACATAGTCCAGACATTATATTAACTAATATTCTTTATAAGAAAATTTTGTTTTAAAAGGTTTAGTTTTCTTTGATGTAGTTCAAGAACCCGATGTAAATTTTTAGTAACAAAGTAGTTCCTATTTTCTTACCGAAAGCAAGTCAATACAAACGTATCTTTTAATTTTTTAGGTGATTGTACCCAAAGATCGGGTGTTCGATTCCCATTCGGTACAGTTGTTTGACTTAGCCATAAATTGTTTAAGGTCTGACTTCTTTTCTAATAAAATAATACCCGAAACATAAAAAATATATGTCTTATACGGGATTTATTTTTTTAAGAATAAACTTTATACTAAAAAATTATGTAATAATAATTTTTAGTAAAATATAAATTCTTGGTAAATTGTATAAATTTATTTAAAAAATAATAATAAATTATAAAATATATATTTTTTTTTCTATAACACCATAACCGTTCAATTTTTGTTCTAATACGAATTTTTGAATTTGACTTTTCTTTAGTTTAGACATCAAATATGCAAATAAAACTCTATACTTTATTACTATATAAAATTATAGTTTTTAAGATTAATTAATTATATTAAACAGGAATAAGGTAATAAAACACGTGATTATCAGAGTGCTCTATTTCAGGTCTCGTGAGACAAATAATCCATTAACGATATTAATTCCATAACCCTTTAACTATTTTTTTTGTTCCTAAAATAAATTAAGCCGTATCCGAATCTTTAACATACATATTTTCGTGTGTTACGCATATAAAATATGACCTCTTGAAGTCTGTATATTCCTTTGAAAGGTCTCTACTATAGCCCATACATCACCGCCATAACTCAATTTTGTTGAATTAATATCAACCAAATATAAATGATTGTGTCAAAGTGAAATATGACATGCCGCTTACAGCTTATGTTAGGTTATTATGAATTATTTTATTTAAGTGTTCATTAATTTTCCATTTTTTTTTAAAAAACACTTTCCTTAGAAATAAAATTGCTTTTTAATCAGTTTTTGCGGGAAAATTGATTGATTATTATACAGCCCTATTCTCACGGCAAGGTGAAGTTTAAGGAGTACACTCACCTCCACAAATCAGAGACATCGATAATGATTTATATCAAAACTATTCCAAATATACTCTTAAGTCTTAAAAATCTAACTAGCGCGCCTAACTTTGTACAAGCTTTCCTATCAACTATTTAGAGGCAAGAAGGCAATCGAATATTAAACTTTGTACTGGCAAGATATCGTATCTAAAACTATGGTATAGAAAAAATGGCACTAAAAAGACACGTTTATTAATCGGTGACACAAACACTATCCACGTTAAAATTAATACATCAAAATGCGAACTAAATACACCAAAATATCGTTACCACGCGGCCGGTTTATCATAAGTGGGAAGGGTACATTGTGACGTGTTTTTATTATTGTTTACGCGATGTGGCGTACGCGGCGGCGCACGATTGTGCGGGCATGTGCGCGGCCGGCGGAGGCACGACTGACGCCGGACACGGCGGGCTCGACGGACGCGTGACGTCACGAACGCCCTACGCATGCGTACACCACTCACACATGCGCCCCTACACACACGCATAACTTATCAAAACTTATCCATATTAGTGAGTTAAAAGTTCCTTTATTAGTTTAGTTAAACATGATATTGTTGTTACTCTAAGTTCCTAAGTGGCCACCTTCCATAATTTCAGAGAGCCGTAACATTTCTCTGGAAGTGAAATTTAGATAAGACATGTGAATTATTATCTTGTTTGTGTCGTTACCGGAGAGGTGCTTTATCCGAATTCCATTAACAAACTTTTACCTGATGTTCACATGAATTTCGGAGATACCTATACATTTATGAGAGCAAGGTGGTTGAATCCAAAATATATGATACTTCTTCAATCATTGTGTATCACTTGTTTTAAAAATAATAATTTTAACAAAATCACAATCAATAATATTGTTTGATGGAATGAGAGGTCTGGAAGCTATTACTGTTCCAGTCGTTGTAAGTAGTTTTAGGTTAAAGGTACAGAAAGCATTATCTTTCTGTCTATCTATCTCTATCAGTCTCTATCTCTACTTATCTGTATCTCTACCTGTCTCTTTAACTGTTTCTGTATCTCTATCTCTCATTTATGAAATCAAATTTCTTTTCTTTTTCACTTAATTTCTAGCCATAATTCTACTATTGAAATAAAATGTAAATAAAAATACTTATAAAATGTGAATCCTGTAATAAATTTAACAGACATATGAAATAATACATATTTATTCGGCCGCACTCATATAAAACTATCGCAATTTGCCTGACTAGTTTCGAATCTATTCGGCTTTCTTTTTCAGAAGTTCGGATCAAGACGGAATCGCGGCGTGAACAATTATTTACATGAGTAGAGCAGGAATATATAATAGTAGTCATGGATCATTATATATATTGCTTTATATATGTTTTACTTACAACATACATTACAGTATTTATATTTATATTGCTAAAGCTTTATGTCCATCCATTCCATCTGTTTTGCTTAGAATGTTAGCAATGATACCTGATAGACACTTGCCTCAATAGAGCGAATAGCGTTAATGAAGTGGCCCTTGACTTCGCTTAATTGTCTCATAGAATTGCGGTCTGCCGCATGTACCAGCTGAGGCGTTACATACATTACTATAGGTGATGAATTATTTAAACTACCACTAATGATGGTTGCGTTGGAATCAAGGAAGCTTGTGGGTGAAATACAAAAAATGTAATAGATTCATTATATTTTAATTTAATTTACCTACATTATAATTTAAATATTGCTAAAACAAACATTAAAATTATTAACCTAAAATAATTTGACAAAAGTCAAGAATTGTGATTGGCTGTGTGTGTTTCATGCTATCCACCAATCAGAAAGCCTAATTTACATGAATTTCGATAACTTGAAGTTCATTTAACACCACATAATCATTACGTTATAACATAATCCAAAGCAGCTATTCAGACGAATAGCGCAATTTGTAAGTATTGATAAAAAGGTACATTCTCCATAGTAATCGGTTTAGTTGCAAAAAAGCTTTTAGAAGCTCAGGTGTAGTGAGACTAAAGTGTAATAATCATTTATACCTTTCGAATAGCCAACAGGCTACAACGACTCGACAATTGAATAATGTGAATATGCTCGTACTAAGTAGAGAGAAAATAGCATGAATATTTTAAAAAAGTTTTTTTATAAATAATATACTAATGGTTTTTATTTTTATAATAGAATATTCACTTAATATCGTCTTTATTGATTATTTTTCTCTATAAAATATTACTTAAATATTTAAAATTACTTAAGCTAAAGATTACGTTACTATTATAACAAAACTATGAATTTGTCATCTCTTACAGTTATTATAGAAAGATAACTTCATCAAAGCAGGAAGATATGTTAGAGCTCAATTGGTAGAGCGAAAGGACTGTCTATCATCTGGTAGACCGTCGTAGCGGTTTCGAATCTTACTCAATATTTTTTTTAATTCTATATTTATCTAAAATCTCATAAAGCTGCATATATAATTTTTAGTTATTATTATAGTTGATACATTTTAGAAATATAATCTACAACCTACATTTCATGTTTCATTCGTATATAAAATTATTTGTTTCTTGTTACACAACTAAAAAAGTATGAAGTATGAGTTCCCTCATACTCAACACAAGAACACTCCTATATAATATAGTATAAACATTATAAATCTCTATATCCAATTACATTCGGAATTGAAGAACCAAATAAAAAGACAATAAAATGACGTTTGATTTAAAATTAATAAAAAACAAATAACTCGCTCACTCATATTCTTGTAAAGAAAGAGACGAAAAGAGGGAGAAAGAGAGGGGGGGAGACAAAGCTTTCTGTTAGTATTTCTACAAATCAACTTCTACCGGTTATGAATTACGTTGCAAAAGTAAGACAATATTATTCAGGAAGGTTATGAATTGCGAATTATTAATATCTTGGTCCATGTGTGGTATAATCAAATTAATACATGGTTACTGGTAAATAAAATTTTAGATAATTCGTTAGTTTTCTCATAAGCACGATTGTTCTTAACATAAAAGATAAATAATTAAAAAATAAATAGTTAAATCATTTCCATTTAATTCTACAGTACTCGTAAAAATTACAGAAAAGTTACTGATATTTATTTATAGAAGTGAAAACAAATTGAGTTTTTTAACTACATTTTTAAAAATTTTCATGAGTAAACATATATTTAATAAGTACATATTTAATAAACTTTGTTAAATGTATTATTTAGAATTGTAACATGGAAGTGAGTTTTATAAATTTAGATATAAATATATTCTTAAATTATTTCTTTCTCTCTATTTCTTCTTTTTATTAGAATTCTGTATGTCATTAATTTTATTTTCAGATATATATTTTGTTGTACCTATGTGTTAGTCACACGAGCATTATTTTCGTTCAATCGAGCAGAAAACTGGCTTTATTTTTTCAAGCTTTATTTCGCTAACGTAAAACCGGTGCTCTTTGAACCGCTCTATTCATTCGTTAACATATTATGAAGATAGGAATATTTCGTTTTGCACCCAAAATTCTATCTTAAATTCCCTATTTTTACAGTAATTAGTCTGAAATTTGCGTGGCAATGAATTTGATAGTGATAGCCCAAAATAGCTAGCGCGTTACAATTTCGAATTGCATTTCGATATTAGCATTCGAAAAAGGCTTACAGACAGAAAGTTGCGTATTTTTATTATCGGCTTTTTATTATTTTATTTATTAACTGTTCCATTACTGTTTGTGAACCTGTAATATATTATTTTAAAAGCTTTAAAAAAACTTTTTTTTTAAACAACATAACTGGGATTAAAATGCTGGGATTAAAGCTTGTATAATAAAATATTTCAACAATAAACATTAAAATATACATAAGAATTATTTTTAAGTAATGTATATTGTTTTATTACTTAACTTTTAACAATTTTATATTTAAGTACCAGAGACCTCTTAATATACTATATTATGTACCAAATGATATATGCGTTCGCAAAAAACGTTAGTATCATATAAAAATAAGACGTGCTACGAGTTCAGTTTCAGTATTTTCTTTTGCTCCAAAATTCAGTATAAATATACATACTATACTACTTTTGTTATTGATATCTTAAGATGAATATATATATTATTACGCATATTTGGAAATAACTTCGCTTTTATATCTATATTAAAAATAAGGTTGCTAAAGATGTATAAAACGTTAGACCATCTATCATATTATAATAATAAAATATCATTGAATAATACTATTCTATAATACACTTGAAAATATATATTTCATAATAAAACTCAATTGACCATTCCTTTGATGTAATATTCTTTGACACGCCTGATTACAAGCGAGAGATGATTACCTTTGACTATGTCTCATATTTGTGTAATCAGCCTTTGAGTATTTCAATCTTTGTAGATGTTTTTTCAAATGAAAGTAAATATTTTATATTATAGAGTTTTGCTTATTATACATATTTCTTTTACATTTGTAGCAACTTTAAATTACCATTTCTTAAATTTTATTTCTATTACAATATAATTTGAAAATTTTTGCCATATATTTTTATGAAACGAAGTTTACTTCGACCCTGAAATTCCACTCGGATGTGTAGACTGTAATGATAATAATAATATTCTTTAAATTTATGAATACAGAAAAAAAATTATGTTGGACTTGAGTTAGTTAAAACGTGTGTTCTCCCATTCAGAGATCAGTTTCGTGATAACCTCGATTATCAATATAAGTTTCATTTTGTCTTCTACTTCTACTAATCCATCAAAATCCAACAGAAAAGGATTATGACAAAACTAATTTATTTACTAATGCAGTTTAGAAATTTTTAGCATAACAAAATACCTATTTTGAATGTCAGCAAAAAGTTATCGCAATAGAAAAAAAAAATATTTCGTAGATTTTTTGTTTCTTAAGAAAAAATAAATAATAAATAGTATCAAAATATTTGGTAAATTTTGAAAGTTACGCAAAATGCTTTATCTGCAATGAGTTGATGGAATTTTTCTTAAACAGTTAGTTAATGTGATGATGCTCGCACCTTTTATCCTATATTCAAGCATCAATCAAAAACAGTTTATCTTAATATTTCCAAATTTCTTACAGCGAAAAAAAAATTTTTAAAAAATCACAAAAATTGTAATAATGTGTTCCATCTTGAAAAATAGTTAAGGACAGAATGCTTATAGCATATTTATTGTTTGAGATCTCTTTTACGAGAATACGTCATTGCCACTACTTTTATAACGTTGTAAATATTGTATTTAAATTTTAATATATATATATATATATATATATATATATATATATATATATAATCTGCTTGTAGCCTTGCGTGGTAGATAGTGGCTTTCTTTGTCTTTATCCTGTCGTAATAAATATCCTTAACAAAAATATGACTAAATATATCAACTATAATCAAGTGTTGTAAAGAATCGTAAATGAACCTAAAACTCATTAATGTTTAATAAGTTTTAAATAATATTTAATATTTTAAGATAAATGTATGTTTAAACGCATTTCTCATTAAAACAGATAGCATTCCAAACCCGAGTTCAACGAAACACTTCAGGTGAGAGGTTTTTACTCACCGCGGTATAACCGCACCAGAATTACTTTACAATAAACATTTAAAATAAATGTATTTTAAGACTTAAATACGTTTTTTTAGTTAAATAAACACTTAAACACATACCATTTTAAACTCGTTTCTATAAGTAGTATAGCTTTTAGCTTTAAAATTTTTGGTTATATTACCCCACAAATATATTTTTTAATTTTCTTTTGTCAATAAATAAGAAAAACAGTTTTTATTTTGTTGATATATTAAATAATGTTAAATAGTATAGTCCTATTTTATATAAATTTTAATTATATCTGTATTTTTAAATTTGTATGCATCGTTGGATTACCCAAAAAAGTAAATAAATAAATAAGTTTTAACATACTTTTAAATCACTTTTTAATGTATACTTAGTAAAAGATGTAAGTTAAGATATTTGGATACCTCTTGTCATTGCTCTACATGCTTAAATTGTCTCCTATTTTTTTTTATCCTTTTACAACTTAATTAATATATAAAGTTGTTAATTAGTTGCACTACCAGTAAAATAATAGCAATTAGCACTATTTCATCCGACTAGACCCATTGAATGACTGGTACTGGATTGATACTTCGGCGACGAATATTTTTGTGCTAGAACTTCTATCACCATCAAATCTTTAATGATACTGATAAACAAATTAATGTCTCTAATAATACCGTCATAAACAGTTAATTTGCTCAGAAATTAATTAAGTCAGTGAAGGCGGTATCTTTGACTTCAGTCATACTTAACAACAGGCAAGCTCTCATCAAACGCATAGCTATTTAGAATTATAAAAAGAAAAAAAAAACACATTTTTTTAAGATAATACAATATATAGAACTCATTCTCATTTCCAGTTTATTTCTATTCAACTACACACTTAATATTCTTTTTACAATGTTAAAGATTATAAAAATAAATATAAAATAAATTACTGTAATAAGTCACTCTAACTCAACTCAGAACAGCGAAAGCCTATTATAGTCGATTTATTATATTTATATTAACTTCAGTTATTAAATGGTAAGAAAAACTGCGGTAAAACAATTCTCGAGTATACAAAACACTCCTAGCGACAATATTTTTACAACAATCGCGTGCAAATAAAGGTCTTACTATTTAAAACGGGCTATTTTTAAATAAAATTATGCATTATATATTTAAATCTCTGTTTGACTAAACACATTGTAATTTGAGTATACAAATGTTGATTAGGTATATACTTTCTTTTTAATTTTAATATTAGTATCTAAAAAGTCGTTGCTAGTATCATAACAAGCAAAATATATTTATTGTAATAACAATACAATTAAAAAAGTTCACTTAGTACTTTGAAATACTGATTTTCTAGCAAAGTATTAAATATTTCTTTAATCAACAGTTATTAAAACATAACTTACTTGCATGTTGGAATAGTCCCAAGAATTCACTTGTAGGATATAACCACAAAAGAAACCGATTAAATACTATAATAGTAGTTAGAACCTTAATCTTAAGAATTTGAACGACTTAAAAATTTTAATAGAAAAAGAATTTTCAGTCGTTACATAATAGATTTCTATTTATTTAACCAAACAATGTCCATTTAGTTTTAAATTTTGATTATAAATTTATTTAGAGTTAATTTTTAATTATAAATCTATATTTACCTGCTGATACATTTTACACTTACTTTACTGTTGGTATTTTTATATTATAATTCTTTTATTACATAGTTCTTAGGTTATATATATAAAAGTGTAAATGTAAATGAAATATATGAAAGTGTAAAATAAAACTCTTAAATCAATTAAATCAACAACGAAATTTTCAAATATGCAAAAAAGGAACTTTAATATATTTTAGCCTTTAAAGTGATGAGTTCCGGGATCGATATCCGATCAGACAAGATTTTCGTATCATTAATATTATTATTTTCCAAATTTATTAATGAAAGTAAGTACCGTGAAGAAATCAACATATTCTAGAAAAAAAATGTAATCTACCCAACTGATTTTGGGGCAGCGTTGTGGGTTTAGCCGTAAGTCCCTTTTTATAAGTGGGGTGGAGACTTTTCTTTAGCGCTAGGGAAATATATATACTATATCCTGTATGGCCTATGAAGCATGTGTTAATTTCTTTTAACTTTAAATAAAATTTATAACATATAATATCATAGTCCATAGGCTGTTTAGGTATTTGACATGACGAACATTCATATAATAATAATATATGATGTTACAGTCGATGTCTTGTGTACAAATATGACGCATCTACACGATAAATCATTTCTATATATAATAAACTTTTTTCTAATACAAGTTGACGATAAACACAGCCTACGTGACGACAGTTCACGCTACAAAATGTATTACGTTTTTTATTGTTTACGTCGGAATACAATCTTGTGGTCACGTGATGTTACGCCATCTTTGTAATTGTAATGATTTCGTTTTCAATAACTTGTGTGATTAATATTCGATTTTGGGGTTTTCATAAATGTATAAACATTTATGTCGGTAATTAAGTGTTGTGGTTTTGTTAAAAAATATTTTAGTATTAAATTGTTTTAGTAAAGTTTATGCTATTTAAATGATATGTATAAGTAGTATCTCCATTAACATTTCAAAATTAATTAAAAAAATATATTTATTTTGAAAGAACGGTTCAGAATTGAAAAATAAAATATATATATTTATTGAAACTCCTCGTAAGTTAATCAGCAAATTATTGGAATAGGAGATTTCGTAGCGCTGCGTAGCTCAAGCTACGAGGCCATGTAACCTACTTACTCTAAAGATCTCATTTATCGTTTCATAACAACTATCATTCTTATTTCTTGTCGTGTAAACTTTATAAGTTTATAAGAGTAAAATATTAATTTTCTTTGTTTTAAAGTTGCAAAGTAAATGTTAACAATGTGTACAATAAATTATAAAATCAAATTTCTAAACAATTTACAATATACAACTTAGCCTTATGCTATATTTTAATACATCAACCACAAATATGAGAACCGTGTTCAAACAATAAAGCGGACTAAAACTTTTATGTACTAACAAGTCAAGAACAACGCAACACATATGGGAATTGAAATTCATAACTTACGAGACCCCGAATATTGACCTTTTGATAAACTAACCTTTATGCATGCCTGTATGCTTATCTTTAAGGACGGTCAACTCATAAATCTTGCCAAATTCCTCGAACATCGGACGAAGGTCCTTCTCTTCTAAGTGCCTAGGAATCTGACCGATGAAGAGTTTCACCGCATCTTTCCCAGCTCCCGGTGGCGCTCCGGTCCTTTCAGCTGGGGTGAGGGGAGAAGAACGATTGTCTGATGCACAATGCACAGGGGTCGAAGGCATCGTGCTAACGTTCGAATCCTGGTGATTTTGGTTAACATTTTTAACCTGATTTTGAGCAAAACTTTGAAAAAACACCGGGTTACACAAATTCGCGCCGACCAACATGTTTATCACAGTTTACTTGAAACGTAATCACAGTTACTTTGTACTATAATTTCTTATTCTATAAATTCGGTTTTGTTTTAAAGCTTTTGCGCTGTTTATTTTCGGGGGGTGTAGGGTGAAGTGCGTCTGTGTGCGTGGATTGTGTGTGTTTGTGTCTCACTCGTAATGCGTAATGTTATCGATCCTTATAGTAGCAGGAGAGACCTCGTGTATTTTCACTCAATGTTTCACACGTGCTGCTCTATAAACAACGTATGCTTTTCACGATTTGATTTAATTTTATTATTTAAACACACTTAAAATTTAATGTTAATTTATTTGTACACTAAGTTTACACTAAATTGGCACAATAAAGGTAACAGTTAAGCGTTAATAGCTAAAACTAGAGCACATCCGTTTTGTCAATTTATCAAAAATGGTTCGCCAATAAAACGTTTATCACGTTCCGTGTGTTATGTTTACATTCGAGCGCATGCGGTCGTGTTTACAAACAAACAGGTCAAACACTATTTTTTTGTACTTTTAATCCGTAAACGACACCAAAAATATATGTATTCGTTTATTATTAAAACTATGAATTTCAAACAGTAACTAAACACTTAAATAAAACACTTAATACTAACACTTATTTACAGCGCTAACTTATAAACCACAACAACGAAGAACGATGACCTTACGCACAAAAGAAACACAAGACACGAACTAAATTAGGCAACAATTTTGCCGTGTTCCCGTCTATATGTCTACATGTCCACTAACCTAAAATTCTCTCCCGGTCCTTTCATAGCGTACGCTATGGGGGAGTCTCGAATCTTGATACAGGCCTCCCTTTCACTCACCCTCGCTGATATTTAGAGGCAAGTGAACTCAGTTTATGTGACGCGGTTGATTATTACGAATCTCTTGTCTCTCGCGGTGTTTTATAAGAAATGGCAACATTGAGATAAAATGAACCGACGATGTATGTTTGAGCTTACGATGTTAATTTATGCCTTGACTAGATAAGATTGACCTTAGCCCAAATAAACAATCCAAGGACATACTATTTATTTTAATCTGGTGAGAATAATGCGATTCACTGTCAGGGATGTGTTGAAATAAATAAATAAATGAACTATTTATAGACTAAACTCAAGATTAGGTTATAAGTCAATAAAAATTTATTTAAATAAAAAGATATATTTTAAATGTATATTTACAACGATTTTAGATTGGTTACATATAGTATAACACATTTAAATGTAAGTATATTTTTTTATTGATTGCCAAACTTTGAATGGAGATGTAATTGTATTGCTAAGACAAAAACTCTAAAACCATTTTAATAAACCTAAAACATCAGCATCAGAAAGAACATGTGAATAATATATTCGACCGATACTTAGGAGGCAGTAAAACAGAACGCGTATTTCCGTAAAAAGGTCTTCAATGCTTGGCCGGACTATAACTCAAGCTCCGAAAATAGAAGGGGATGCACCCTTCTACCTTCTCCACCCCCTCCCCTAACCTGCCAGCCTCAGTTTGGATGATTCGCGCCCTTAATGTTTCCTTAGAAAAAATGAATTAGAAATTGGAAGACTTGGCGTTCGGGTATTACGTTTTACTGTAGCAAAAATCTTTTATCCACAATGTTGATCTGCAATTTATTTTAATATAAATAACATGCACATTTATTTTGTATTATTATATTTACAACTCTAATTTACAGCTTTAAGTATAACAAGATTTAAGTTATATGGAAAGAAATATAGTAAGGGTTAAAAAAAGTTAAGCAGAAAATGTTATACTTATCACAATGATACGTAAGATTTCGTACCTAAAAGTTCCCAAAATTAAAAACGAGAAGATGGGTATTGTAAATAATAGTCGTTCTGGCTAAGGTATTATATTAAGAATTAATTTCATTTTTTCTTAAATAGAAAATGCACAATATACTTATAAACAAAGACAATAAGAAAAAATATATATATTAATACGAAAAAGATGCGAAAGCACGACCTTTGCGAAACTGTTCTCTCAATTGAGCTACCATATAGATGCTTGTTTTGTAAAATTTTTCATACGCGTATAATTATAATATTCATTTACCATTATACCTTACCATTGCTGAAAATTTGTAAATATAATTACAAACAACCGTTTAAGTTAAAATTTAAAACTATTTTACAATTATAAAAATATTCTGAAATTATTGATTAAAAGACAGTCATTAAATCTAATGAAATTCAACATAAAAGGCCTATAACATACATATTGCTGATATGAAAACCACGCCTGTGTGTTCGAGTCACTCTTCACAATTTTTTTATTGAATTTTGTATAGAATTATCCGGGAATTGGATCGAGGGAGTCTAATATCGTTCAGAAAATTTGTTTTGAGGTTATGGAAATTCTATGATAGCGAAAAGTAAGGGCACACAATGTCGTCGTATTTCAATGCATGGTTAGTATAGAAAGAAAGGAAAGTAATTTTAAGATGTTGATATTTTGACATTATTTGCACTTGTACGACATTCTCAGAACATTTATCAATTTTGGAAAATTAATTATATGACCCCTCTTTTGCTCACAAGTATTCATTGATAATTAATTATAAGTATTTTGGGATGAATCCTAGTCTTAAAAATTTAAAATGTTCAATTATGTTAAATCACTTTTCGAAATATCATCCCTGGTTCATTTATTTTATGTTTAAAATAGAAAATAAAGTTGAAATTAATTGATTTTCTTTTTTATTTAGCTTCAATATTTTAAAACCCAAGTTCTCTTTTCTTAACTCAAAGTGAAAATTGAGAATAATAGCAGCTGATACATAAACAACAAGAACTGATACCGGATAGGAGCAGCACTAAAATCTGGGTACCTCAAGCAAAAACAAACTCTATCTCATTACAATAAAGTACGTAATTGCTTTATAAAGGATCTCCCCTTTTGATTAGAGGTACGCAATAGTACCTATTATAGCAACGTCAGTAGAAATCTTTCCTTTGTTTTTCTCCGTGACTGACTTTTGCCAAAAGGATAGTACCAATAAATATAACATTTTGATCCAAAGACTTGGCGTTGCCCTTAGTTAATATCCTCGTCAATCAAGCTTGATTACTGATTATTAATTATTAAAATCTGTACGAATGATGTGGTAAAGTACGCAAATTAACGTATCTTATTTATATTTTTATTATTTACAGTCTTTATTATATCAAAGAAATATAACTCAATGTATTTTCTTTATTCTTTTAACAAGTCAAAACCAGTCATACTATATAATATAAACAAAAGAATATTTATAAAATATAATGATAACTGCCGAAATTCCCCTGCATGGTATTAGAACTGACCCTCGCATTGTTCTGAACCGGCACCTGTGGGAGATATAATTTAGGGATACTTAGTTGAAAGTCCCCAAGACGCATATAGACGTTAGACGGACGCCAACTTTGTCAGACGGTAATCGTGAACATTTGCAAGTCTAAAATGCAGAAATTGTCCAAAGATGTTATTCTGTGGGGACGTTGAAATTCAGACAAAGGTTACTTACAGTATTATAACTTGGGACAGTAGGTACTTGTACGCACTAATTTGACCCATTTAATATTTATGAAGCTTCAACCCAGTTCAAGTTTCCAAATTCTGTTTGTTTATAAAATAAATTAATATATTTATTGTTTGTATTATATCTTTTCAGAGTATGTAGTATATAATTTTTGAATATATTTTTTTGTTTGAAGGTAACATTTTACGTTTATTATTGTTTAATATAATTAAATAAAATTTTAGTTTAGTTTAGTTCTAACATTGTCTCACCAATAAATGGTTTAACGTCTTGATAATTAAAAGGAATTAAGTTGTGATAAAGCTCTTTTTTAGCTTTCTGTTTGTTTGTTGTTTAAGTACAACTTCACATGATTTTTATTTCGAACAGAGTGATTTATGGCATTTCAGAAATGTGTATGTAAGAGATATGTATGTAAGAGATAGTATGAAAATATCACCAGTGATAGAAAAGATGACAAATACCCATGTTGTGGTATGGCAATGTAATGAGGTCAATGAAAAACACGTGACAAAGTCTTGAGTACGAATATAGATGACTATAAGTTAAAAGGGCGGTTGAGGAAAACAAAGATGGAATGCATGAGTAAATATAACAAATTGCGAACAAGCAAATCTGAGCCTACGTATGATAGAAGATCGTTAAAACGATAGAATTATTGAAACGATATGAAATTATATGAAATGATAGTAATTTAAAATATAACAATGGAATTAAATGACTTTAATTGAAACTGGTAACAATTATTCGTACCTTTATTTTAATATTTAAAACAGACATTTACAAAGTTACATCAAATCAATTTGTTAGTTAATTAATAGATAAATTTTGATCCAAAACTTTGTTGGTCTCAGATCATAACCGTATAAATATTAGACTCATATATACCCAGTGTAACTATCATATTTCTTTTAAATAATGGCAAAACCTCATTAAATTACATTTACGTTCAATATTAGTATCGTTTACACAAACGTACAATTGTTATATGTTCAATTATATAATATTATTTGTAGCTTCATTTCAAGCTTCAAACTAATTTGAGTGTATATCCTTTGTGATACCTTTTTGTATAGACCATATCTTTAACAATATCAAAATTGTCATCACAGTAATTTGAAACAAAGATCACCCTGTTAACACATTCCACAATTATGATAATAACAACACATGTTTCCCAAATTCCGAGTAAATGTGCAATTACCACCGCCCTGTCAACCCTTCGTGATACGGAACAATAAAAAAGGCTAATTACAAACGTCCAGTTGCAATCGCGATCGTTATCAGTACCGAATTTCTCTTGGGATATTTATGGGCGCAAAATTAACTGAACCCCAGAACAGTGACATAAACGCTATATAATGCATGTGCAGTATAGGATCATTTTTTAATGTTTTTGCCTAATTGATTATTAAAAGTGTAGACTAGTGTACGGTTTCATTATTTCTAAATTAATATAAGCAATGTAATCCTTCCTTTTAAAATAATAATACATCTAAAATATAACATGTGATTAATTCTAAGTTATGTTCGATATTTATTTTTATTCCATCTTGTTTTTATATTTTGCTCCCTCGTATGTTTTTTCCTGTTTACAATGTTGGTTGACTGGGAGAGAACGTTTCAGCTTTAAGCCGCCATTTTTACATTTGTTTGTTTGTTATTTTGTGAAATAAAGATTTTAAATTAATATAAATATATATAAAAGTTTGGTGTCACAGAGTTTGTATTCAAACTTCATCGCAACGGCTTGACCAATTCTTATAAAATTTTGGGTGTTAATTCATTAGATAAGCTTTATTTCATACAACTATGTAATAAAGATAATCCCCCCCATTAATTTTGTATTTTTTTATTTTTGATTCATTAAAATTACATACAAACCTAAATTGTCATAATTTTACCACCAACCTAAATAGCCATATAAGTATTTTAATATTTTTTAAATATTTTATTACAAGGCAAAATATTTGCCGAGTCAGCTAGTAATACGATATTAATTTACTGTTAGTAATAAAATTAAGAGAAATTCCTATCTGAAATTATACGAACGTCTCCGTCGCTGCGGCGTGCGTGAAATACAATAAACAAATACCGCAAATGCTTTCATTTATAATGTTGAATTCCTGTGCTATAATAATCTTATTAGAACCTGTTACATCTTCATATCAACATACCTTTCATGAATGAGTTGTATGAAATAATTAAATATGAATATTTGAAATTGTCTGTGTATGACATAGTTCAGTACTTATAAGGTCTCTGTTTCTTCACCTTATTTTCTCTTTTTTTTATTTTCTATTTGGTAATAATTTTATACAATAAAGTTAATTATAATCTTTTATTATTTTTCAGTTTAGTTTATTTACTGAGCTTTTATGTATTAAAGTATAAAAATATATAGTCCCAGATATATAATGCTAAATTAAAATAATTTAAAAAGTCTAAATAATTTGTATAAAATATATATAGGTCACGAGTTAATTTCTCTTCTTAATGACAATTGCATTGTAAATTTTCAAGTTAATTTATTCTTTAACTTATCTCATATATCTTACAAAAGTCATAAAAATGAAAATGGTTGTCGCCTGCAATTACGAGTACGTACGGAAAAGGTTATTATTATGATAATTGCTCTTTCCTCGACCCAAGTGATTGTTCGGAAAAAATTACAACTTGCTATTTGATATGAATTTTCGACTGAGGGGCGGAATTCAGTAGCTCAGCTTATTAAAGCATTTTGTTACTTGTTATTTTAAATATATATTTTTCCATTACTGTCTACAAATTAAACTTGAAATAATTATATTGGAATTTGGAATTATATTTAGCATTGCACAAATTTCTTTAATCACAATTTAAGGCTGAATAACTGCTCAGCGAGCAATATTTTTAGATAACGTTGACGCAACTAGGCCACCTCGTCATTGTCGCCGCGACCCCTACAGATTCCTTCGGTTGAATGACCTTCAAAACCATATTGGGGTGTTGTCCAAAGGGTGATTTTTAGGGTTACAGAACAAAAAGACATGAGACACATCAAGAGATTTCTGAATCATTTACATTGTGGCTTTCAGAGAAAAAAACAATTTTGTCTTAACTTGTGAATCATGTGCGTAGATGTATAGTACTGCAAAATACATATAGTAGATACATATTTATATATAACATACTTTATATAATCAGTTAGTGCATTAAATTCTCAAACAGGTACATGACATAAACGACATCAATCATGATAAAAGCCTGTGTTTATAACACTGAGGTGCTATCGAATACCGCTGTATTTAAAAGTATAGCGAAAATATAGATATACTCCCAAAGCAGAGAAAATGTATGGAGCTGTTTTTGCTCATGTATTCGTTATATATTTATCATAATCTCATAATGTATTCGTTGGTATAAATTCAAGCTTAAAATTAAAGCATTTCCCATAGGACCGTTATCTCTCAGTTTAGCTCCTTTAAATACGATCTCAAATGTGGTTTAATAATAAATAATGTACTCACTTAACATTTTAATTAGTAAAGTAAAATACTCGTCTGTCTATCTTTCTTGACGCAATCAATAAAGATAATATAACCATTTAATAAAATATATATTAAATCTTAGCAAACTTAAGATCTTTTCTACACCTTTCACTAATAGATAAAGGTGTATGATTCATTGAGTTCTTATATAATAAATTAATAAATTAATAAAACTTAATAAATTAACTGAAATGTAATAATTATTTATGAATAATTCGCAAAAAAATCTCACCACAAATCATAAATAATACAGGAAACTGTAAATATCCTAAAACAATGTTATAACAAGTAGAAATAACTCACTTTAAATATACGGCTGACGATTAGATTATAAAGTTTAAAAAATGTTTTAGTTATCCATCAGATAAAAAGTCGAAGTAAAATATTTTGATGTTTTACTGCAGTTTCGAGACGTCTCTATAGATTTGTGTTCCCAAAACCGGTGAGAAGGGCGGCTGTCTTGGACTTGGAATATTGATTTCCTTTACATTATGCCTCTCGGGATGTCACACCGGTTTTAGCATATTAGTTAAATATATAAAAAGAACTGTTTGTCTTTGAATATTATATATACAAGTATTATGTTAAGATACACACATTAATATATATTAAATATGTATAATTTTATTGAGTTCAATTTTAGAATATGGTATTAGATCTAACAGAATATTCTATTAACAATATAAACTAAAATTTGGAAGAATATGTTCTTCAAAACCTTGTGCTTGTTAAAACTTTTTGACGTGATAAACAATTATATAGAAATAAAGTTTCTGAAGTCAACAGTTAGGTAAGTCCTGCGGCCATCCAAAGGTACTTGAAATAAGGCTGAAGACAATTTTATCTTCCCCCTGTGCCTCAAACAGGACATTCAACCATATTAGATTAAATAGGGTTTCTGGTAATCCACCAATATATTATTATATTATTTAATTGTAGATCCGATAGTTCTCATCACAGATGAAGTAATAGAAAGACACTTTTTTTTTTAAATAGTAATGAGGAATTTACTAAAAATCTTGATTGTTTGACTAAAAAAATATTTTTATATTTTTATGTATTAAACAAAAAAGATTATAAAAAATGTCTAAAGGAATAATTTTGAGTGAAGACCACAAAAATAATTTATTATTTTCTGAAAATAAGATCTTGACACGGAACGTAAGGGCCTGTTTCAGGAAAAAAGCAAAGTGGGTGGTATATTTTATGCATACTTACAAACTCATTGCACCATTATAACAAATTTCTGGTGACGTAAAAATGAAAGCGTATCTTTAAATTGAGTGGGGAGGTTTATATAATATCTTCAACGATATATAATATATAATACATTGATTAATGTTATTATATATGCTATTTCTTGGCAAAATAATTGATCTGTAATATATTTAATTAATTATCAAATAATAAAAAAAATTCACAGCTTTTAAAACGCTTCGAAATATTTCATATTTCAGTACCATAATAGAATTTCTTTTACGATAGCCTCACGATCGAAACCTACTTCAATATTTCATTTGTACCGCAATTTCTTTGTCGTCACCTCGAGAATGGAGTTATGGAATACGAAATTGGCACACTTTACTTAATGGGTTGTATTTTGAAGCGGTACAAATAATAAAGGAATTTCGTTGTTACCGATGTTTTTGTTACTCTTTATGATTTATAGAATGACTTTAAGTAAATGAGAAAATCTGTTGAAATAAAGGCTGTTTACGGTACAGCTTATAACGAGTATAATGGTAATAAAAAGCATGATTTGGTTTGAACATGAGCTTGGATATTACGGAAATTATTGTATGTTTTACCTTTAAAATAATAAAAACAAGGTTGTTTTTTTTAAATCAATTATTAGTTTTTCAAGAAAATTCTAGTAACTAACATGGTTACCATATGTGTTCATTGTTACCATATTTGTTACCATATTTTATTTTTTGTGGCTATGCAGAGGTATGATCCAGTAAATTGTAAGCACTCCAACAAAATTATACCAACTTTATTACAACGCGACGCATAAAACATAGCGATATAAAATAGTTACGTCATAAAACCGAGAATTCCCTTAAACACGAGCCGCACTGCCTCCTGAGAGCAATAAAGTGGATAGGAAAGGGTTCGGTTACAGTTAGGCCTTATCGTTCTGAACTCGTCAAATAAAAGCAACTAAGGCGCGTGTTTGATAACTAGCTTTTGAATATAATTGGCCCTACGTTTACCAATTACATTTTGGTTTTATTTAGTTTTGATTCTACCCTGCCCTGCATAAATTCAAATTAAAATCATATACATTTGGATGTCTTACAAAATCTTTAGAATACAAAAATTTTCACAAATTTAATTAATACAAGACTAGATCCTAATCCAATGATTAGGATTGATGATTTGAAAGTGCCAATGCACTTTCTAAAAATATTGTTTTTTTTTTACCATATTCCTTCAATCTTTCGAAACTATGTCAATATAGTTCTTCTGAAAAGGGACTATAACGAAAATATTGTAAAATTGTATTATAAAGGCCGAGTTTTCATTTTAATATTCAGTACCTACAGTATGATGAAAAGAAAAATATACTCATTATGTGTGATAAGATATTTATTATTGCTGGAGCCTCAAATACCGACACGTTTTAAATTAGAATTAAGCATCGTTGAAGATATGTGGACAATTTTCCAAGTGGTTTTAAGACAATAATCAAACTCATAAATCACTACAAGTGTTTAGTAAGCCTGTCTTTTTCCGAATTTCATTACCAATACCGCACAGTCATAGGCTCAGATAAACACTTTTGTAGGAATTCAACGTGATCAAATGCTCGGTAATAAAGATAGATTAATGACGTCCCTTCGGACGAAAGTTCCCGAGCTGGATGGACGGTGGGAATAGGAAAATAGTTGCCAAATGTATTGAGAACATTAGGCTCGGGAGACATGGCAGATTTATTGAAATGATCTTCTGGAGTATTTTGCAGTAACTACTTTTTTGGAGTAAAAGACCTTGTATAATAAATATAGTAAATTTATTTGCAAGAAAAATCCCCTACCAAAACTAAAAATAAAATAAATGCATAATTATTTCAAACCACGGAAAATTTATCTCTAAATGCAGAATTTTGACCATGCTACATAAACTTTGGACAACGTCGGTCTTTAGGGATGTTTAAATTATTATAACGTTATAATTAAAAGTCTAATGTAACGCTTTAGTCAACATTAGGAACATTCTAAATACTTCTTACTTAAAACTTTTATTAACAACCCATAAAAACTATAAAAATTATAATAAACAACTACAAAAAAAAAGTTTAAATTGAGGAAAATTTGCTTATTTTTCCATCGCTTAAGGTAACCCATATCATGTCTTGTTTTTTCCATCACAAAAAATGTACTTTACTTGACAGCGTGAAAGATTTATGACTTCATTTTCTCTACGCGAAAGGTAAAATCTGTATTTTCTGTTAATGGTAGACTTTCTCCTTAAGCCAAAGTACTTTCTTTATATATTACTCCCTTGTACTAGTTTGAAATATTATTTTTACAAAAATATAGATAAATGTATTGCTATATATTTCTGTATTCGAGAATAACGTGTATTTTATTATTTTTGTTATGGATAAAGCAACATAGCACGTAGGTACAAATTTATATTATAAAAATTTACAGAAATATATGAAAAAAATATAAGAAGATAAAAAAAGGTTCTTTCGTAAATACAATAAATTGATTGTTAAATCATTTTTTGTAAAACTAGCAGTTAAACCCTCGGAAAAACGATTTAATTTACTATCAGGATAACTTAGAGCAGTACTTCATGAACTTGCCTATCATAATCAGAAAAAAAAAATCTAATAACCAAATAACCAACCCTTCCAGTTGTTTCGAAGATAAGCGTGCTTAAAGAAACAAATAAATAAACAAACTTTCCCGGTCTACAATATTATTATAGAAAAAAGTTTTAAAATTTATATACTATAAATTTAGCTCAATACTTGAAGTATTATTTTACATAGGAAAAATAACAAACAAAAAGGAATCTACCACAATTACCGCTCGTTCTCTAGAAAAGTGTTGATGACATATAATGACTTCTGTTATACTTTAATCGTAAATTTAAGACATCGTAAGCTTTTGCATACAGCACAATTTCAAAATATTCTAATACATTTAAAACTTTTTGAACATAGCGAATTGTTTCAAAATTTTCAACAAAAAATTCAGTGCAAGATGGTTGAAGAAATTAGCCAAATCCAACATCCTCACAGCCGTTTGAGTTTCAAGCAGGTAACGTTTATTTCATCACTGCATTATGAAATTCTGTGTGAAATATTCTGCACCTCGAAATTTCACTGAGATTCAAGCCGCATTTTCAACTATACTAAATTTTGGAAGGCTTTTTGTATGCTTTAATATTTTCCAGTTTAATTTAAAATTTTAACTAATTAATATACTTTAATCCATTTCCTCCTAAATGCCTCTAGGTCATAAAATCTAGACATAGATCTAGATTTAAAATAATATCAAAATTTTTTATCACAAAATTTTTTCAAATTCCTTTTTAAAATATTTTATATGATATACGAGGAAACCATATTCTATATTTTTCTGCAATAAAACTTAATCAACCAAATTCTTAGATGAATTTTGCTGGCATTTTCACACAATCCCTTTAGATGTGGGCGTGACTCCACACAGAACATAAAAAGGGACGCTCCCAGATGTCGCTGGGCAAATTATTTACTACCAATTCTTTTGTCAACCTGCATTCACGTTATTGGGAATTGTCTCTCTTATATTGTATATTTAATGCTTGTTTTAACACTTACGAATAACGACCATGATAAATTATATTTAGCAAAATTATATTAGAAAAATATCGTTTTAAATATGCGGCTATATTACTTACTTATACCATATCGTCACTCTAAAATGTATTTTCCATATTTTTTTACTCCAACAGGTTGGGTAAACAGATAGTACTGCAATCCGCTATAGTACTAATCTTAATTACTGCTAGACACCAATGGATAGCCTTGTATAGAGATAATTTCCAATAAAACGTAAATTGAACTTTATAGATGGTTATAATTAATTCCATCGTATTTATTCGTATTTAACAGTAGAGTCATCCTTAAAACTTTTTGTTCTAAATTAATTGACTGTACCTGTAAGTTTTAGAACTTAAGCATATTTTCTAATCTAAAAATATTTTATTTTTTCTCATATTTTATTAATGTCTAATCTAACGAAACAAATCATTTCTTTTTTACTGTCCAAGTTCATTAAATTTTCGAATTAATATAGACGAAAACGCTTCGTTCGGACACAAGAGATGGTAATGGTTACTCGTCGTGCGTCGCAACATAAAATGATACAAGGGGAGAATTAGCTCATGTACCTTCGCCAAAATTTATACCATACGATACAGAGAGAGTGCAAAATCTGTGCTCGAGGAGTCAGCGAATTCCGGGTCACCACTTGGTTTCTTCTCTCGCCTCTCCATTAAATCAAATTATGCAAGATTACACTTTGCAGAACCGACCAGTTTGTGTCCGCAGTATTTGCGATTTAACAAAAGTGTTTTTTTCCCATACCACTTTTGAAGTTTATCATTCAAACGCTACCCCATGATTTCTCTTACAGACTGTACTGTTCATTCATTACTGGCCTGAAAACACGGTAAATGTATTTTAAGACTGTAATGTAGTCTGCGTACCCAAAGATAACAATTTTGAAGAGATTCATTAATGTACAGTAGAGTTGCATTAATATCGAATCCCTGAACTTCTCCGTAACCAAACTGCTTCTCTGTTCGCTATTATGGCATCACCTAAAATATTGTATGTAGCATACACTAAAAGTCCCCACTTGATTTATTTTGGCGGAACTTGTACTGTCGGTCACCAATAAGTTCAATGCACTCTTTATAATTTTTGGTCTTGGAGGTGATTAAAATCTGTCTCTAACTAGTAGGGTCGGCACCGGCTGCCATTTTTGGGCACGAGTTGTACGTTAACAAACTTTCAGAATTTCGAGACGATTTTTGTTGTCTCTCTTAAGTTTAATTGCTGGTGCCTTCAGGATAAGTCATTTTATTCACATGCAGATAACCAAGAGCTCTTTCCATAATGATTTTTCGTGATATGGTTTTTGGTATGGAAATACCGCAATTAGTAAAATTTTCTGATACAGCGTTGCCAGTGTCTACATGCAAATTATTAGACAAAAAAGCAGCAAATAGATTTGTTCTTTTTTACTTTATGATTCTCACAAGAGAAGGAGACTTGTCTTCAATGATATAACGTCAAAAACTGCCGATCTGTAATTCGATACTCGGGTAATATCAGCTGGATCGAAATCTCATGGGGAAATAAGTCAACAAAGATTTTAGCAGCCAGAAAGGGATTGGAAGTTCCAAAACAGTAGGAAAATTCGATGATACTTATCCGGATCAGTTGTTAGCAGAACGTCCAGGCAGTTTGTTGTGTAATCTTCTACATCAAACGCCCTTTTCGCTTACCTAACCAGTTGAAAGATATTGAGAACCCCACAAAATTGTGCTGCTCTTTACTACCAGAATAGTCGATTTTCTGGTAAAGGAACAGCAAGTCCTTATGACAGGTATTAAAGTTCCCCAGAAAAACGGGCTGTGATAATAGGTACCGATGGAGATCCGTAAGAACAGCCTCGCTATGAAACTCAAATAATCTCATTGCCTCCTGATCATTGTCGAATGGTAAACCCAGGAATACATATTGTTTACGTTTCCTCTGTCTTATTTATTAATTTAGGATCTTTTTTCATTCTACACCATAAAAAGAAAAATAGAATTCATTTACATTTAAACGAACAAACATAGTTCACTTAGAAAAGTTACATTAAATAAATTCAAAGTATTTTTTGTAGGAAGTACATTGCGTTTATAAAACATCATGTAAGGTATCAATGATTAATTCCTAAAATCTGAGAAAGTACAAAAGCCCATTAGAACTCTTTAAAAATATTACATTATTAACAGCTGAGTCACATAAATATTAAGAAAAAAAAATACATTCAAAGAATTCATCAAAGTAAAGATTGACTACTATTAATAAGGTTTTAATTTACACACTGAATTGTGATTCAAAAATGATGTTTTTGTAAAATTTTGTTATCAAAATTAAAAATATTTTTTTTAGGATATATGGTTATTCCCTCTCTTATTCTCTTTGAAAATGCCTGTTTATGTCAATTATCTTAAGGTTTTCTGAACTACAAACAACCTATGTATTTATTTTTCTCAGAGTATCTGATATCTTACTTAAATTTCAGAACAGTCAGTCGATGTAGATACTATTAAAGCCCACACAAAAATTCAATTGGCTTTTCCTAATTCAATTTTAATTACCGCAGCAACTAGTTATTTTACTATGTAGAAATTTCCACCAACAAAAAAAAGCTTTCTAAAGTACTTACTATTTTGTTAGGTCACATTTTATTGTTTATATCAATAATTACAAAATTATTGTCTTATCTATTGTCAACATTGTTGTACTATCGATTGTCATTTGCCTCACGCCAGCCGCAGCCGCGGTGGATTACACTCTGCAATTTAGGGTCAGAGAAACTTTTATTATTATTTACTCTGTTAATTAAACTTAATTACTTGTAAGACTTAAAGTTATTTCGACTTCTATTTTCGATTGCATATTTTCTATATAAATTATTTTTAAATTTTTCTCATCTTAGTTATGACTGAATTTGATTCACAATGGTTATTTTATATTAACTTTACAAAACTTAAAGCAAAAAATTAAAAATCAGTATAGTGCAAAAAAGTTCTTTAAAAAATATGTAAATCCTACGTGACGTTACAATGAGATTTTGGATGACAAATTTGGAGAGCATTGAACCGGACAGCGCAATCTGTCATAGCAGAAAAATCTGAAAATATTCCGATGCTCACCGCCTTTACAGCAAGCACTAAAAGTGTATACAAAAATTTAACTAGAATCCAGAGAGTTCTGAAGGAAAAATGTAGAAATAAGTAGATATCTTCTACCATTTTTTATTGAACGTAAGAACTTTATTAGAGAAAACACAAAAACAAAAGTGTCAAGTAAAAAGTTACAATATTCTCAACCGATGTACTACCATACGAAAGCTGTAAAAAGTCTGAAACACATGTCGTTGGCGCAATGACCGCATCCGAGGCTCTAATAACACGGCTTGTTAACTTTTACTTCGGAAATGCGATATGAAATTTAACTCGTTCGAAGATTACCGGTATGTGAATATTGATTATTGATTATTGATTACAGATTCTGGGACAATCTTTCTGAAGCTGAAGTTTATAGTAAGTGTCGATATAAATAAAAACTATTCATAATAGTAGTTTGATTTTTTTCCTAATTTTTATTTAAAATAAATAATATATTTTTAATCTCAAAGTTCTACAAACATTAGATTTTATACCAACTTCTAAAATAGTACTACCATGTTTGTTTTCAATTTATCATCATAGCAAACAATGTACAGCGCCGAATTAACATGTCAAAATATACACCCAATTTCCATTCATATCACTACCACATAAAGGTTAGAATTGCACAAATCAATTTAGCAATGAAATGGCTACATTAGGTTTGCTATTGGTGGTGTGTTGTTATGGATTGTTGAGAAAATCTCTTTTTTCCAATACTCAACTGAAATAACAAAACTTGAGCCTAAAAAATATACAAACTTTTTTATATATACGAATTTTGTTAGAATAAAAACAGATTTTAAGTCTAACAAAATTTTCATTAAAAACAAGATCTCTTTTTTCGGACAATAACTAAATACTAAAAGACTTTATTAAAATGGATATTGCTTGAAATAAAAAAATATCGATAAATACGATTGGTTGTTAAGAAGTACACAAGATCAACATACTAATATTTGTGCAGCATTTATTAAGTAAACTCTATATATAGTATATCACCCATACAATATAAACTTACCCGTTTTCACTCTGGACGGAGTTTCTTATAATGTCCCATATTCACTGCAGTTATAAACAGTTAGTTTTTTTCTACCTATGCATGACTGTTTGCATGTCATTACCGTAGTAAAGCATAAACTTGAATCTAGATTATAGGAAACATAATATATGCACCGTGTTTTATGCAAATCACCTCCACTATATTCTTGTCAAATTGTCGCGTTTTCATTAATATTTTTATTTTAAAAGTTTAACTAGTAATAAGATTACATGAAAAGGTTACAAGATATTTTCTTTTCAAATAAGATAAGTATTACTATTGTCTTAAATTACTTTCATTTGTATATGCCATGATATCCCCTAAGAGAAATAGATTTGAAAATTTATTTAAGAAAAGGTAAGTGCAAAAATCTTTTTTGTAATATGAAAGCATAATAAGCATTATTCTCTCCTGAATATCGAATTGAAAGCATGCTTAAGTAATTTAGTTTTCTAAATTTATTTGTTGCTATCAAAAGATAAAATAGGTTTCGGTGTATAAAATAAGTTTCCTTCCTGTGATGTTGTGATAACCGGTCCTACAATCTATTAAAATGAAGCATGACTAAACCTTTTTGACTTTTAAAGAGAACTAGAATTTTTTTTATGATACCTACATTGTATTCATCTAAATAAGACCAAATCTTCTGGTTATCCTAAATATATTCAACTAAATATTATTTCCATTTCTATTTTGGAAATCAATATTATCTTTTTATTTTAGTAAACAATTAGATGCTACTCGCGGATCTAACGACCCGGACAGGTTCGAAACTAGTCGGTCAATTCCGATAAAATTAACTTAAAATTCAGTCTCATAGTTATACGTAATCAAAATTGAGATTCCCTCTTTTTATTTTACAATCAGATATAACATAAATGTTACTCTGATAAGAGCTCATTGTATTTTCCAAATCCTATTTAAATCTGTAAATAAAATACAGAGTTTATTAAACAATTAACTTAAACAATTTCCCTTACATGATATTAAGAATTTATACCAATAACGGTCCTAATCCCGACTGGATTTGCATACAACGTATATTTGTTCTAAACATTTTGGCGCTGGCCACTACTATGTGCGATGTTTCTAAGCTAGTGCCTGAATACAATAGAATTTAGACTTTATCGACTGTGTAGAAAAGTTCATTTTCCGCCATAAAAATAGTATTCAAGTACAGAATTGTACTGTTTTGTTAACAAAGAGTATTTGTTTGCTATTGCCGCTTTTCGATACCGCATCTGACGGTAAACATTCGGAAATTGGAGTTTTGAAGTGAATTGTACCAATTCTAGTTGATTGGAAGTCAGTTGTTATCATTCTGATAACTAACAGAAAATTATTATGATCAAAAACGCGATTTGTTTTTTTTTGGTTTATTTTAACTAATTAATAGTTTTTTATTTTTTTTAAGTATTATATTATAGGTTTATATATATTATTATATTAAATTTTATAAGAAAAATAAAATCTAATGTATTTCTATAATATATTTCTTTATTATTGTATATGTTTTATGGATTACTAACCAGTGATTTTGTCCTCGGAGGCTGCAGAAGAGCTTCAGAAATCGAAACATTAGTTCAACTAAACCTGTGAAAAGGATTTGATTTTTGTGACACTATTGTTGGTAGAGCTGGTAGTATAATGCTTTCAACTCGCTATCAAATACAAGTAAGATATTTCAAATCAGGTAATCGCAAATTTTAAACACATACATAAATAAAAGAAAATCTGCAGCATCATTTACTAATAGTAAAAATTCTTTTCTTTTACTAATAGTAAAAATATACTAGAGATTGTGTTTAAAAAACTCTATAGTAGTCTTATATTATCTACATAATTTTTTTATGTGCATTGTTAACAATGTTTAAACGTTACGTAACTTTTTTTTTTAACCAGAAATAAGTTGTTAATAAAATAATAATTCTCGTTAATCATAACTAATACATAATGAAAGGTAATTTCCTTTCATCAGGCATTATTTACGAGTATATTTACCTGTAACTTATATTAAGGCTAGGCTATCCAACCTCAGTACAGTAAGTGTCAAGTGCCATGTAAACTAATTTAACGCACACAATAAATCTCAGTGACGCCACGGTCTCCGTCTAGAACTAACTGTGTTGGTATGTGTTGATGTATGTACATTTAACCATTTAAATATATTAACGTTAAACTGTTTTACTTTTCATTAGTGAAGTACCTTTGCTCTGTAGATAACTATCTCGTTGTATCTGGTATTAACGTCTTTATAAGAACGAAAGAACGAGTTTTATTAGTCTTTTAACAACATTAAAAAACTTTTTTTTAAATATATCTATAATAATATACAATAGTAAGATGAAAATGCAAAAGAAAAGACTATTGTATATTCACTTATTTTGAGGTCTTAAAAGAATAATAATATTACAGTAATTATGTATAAAAGCCGGCTTGGGATTTATGGCTCTTACCAAATTAGTTAACGTCTATAAGATAATGGATACAGCGTTGTTCTTAATTATGCAGCCTGATACAGGATGTTCATGTACAGTACTTAATGTAAAATCATTAGACAAAACAGTCGCTTCACAAAATTAATTTAGATTCACTACCATGTATACTAAAGATTAAGTTTAATCATACAATGCGATCTTTAATAATTAAAATTATTTTACGTGAATTACCTGTCTGTCTTGATACGTGGTTATTTACTGTGCACTAACTTTACTTATATTATAAAGCTGAAGAGTGTGTTTTTTTGATTGAACGCACTAACCTTCTAAACTACTGGATGGATTTGAAAAATTATTTTTGATGATGATAAACAGGTTCATAAGAAAGCGATTGAGCTATATAGCACTACGCTAACTATCTTCATAATGAATAAAATCCTTCAAAAAAATTAAATAATAACTTATTTAAGCATTTTAAACACTCATATCGAGGTTCAGAATTCTACAAATATAAAGATCTTTCTAATTATTTGAAGCTATTAAAAAAAAACTTATAATAAAATTTAAAGATGATATTAGTATCCTTTACTTTAAGTTGTATTTTCTCTTTAATTCAATTACCCCACTCACTTGTTGCAGCTTATTTTAATTAGCAGCAGTTTTAGAGAATATTACATCTCTAATTTAAATTCTTAAAACTTAGATGTTTCTTTTGTAACTAAAAAAAAAATAAGTTTTCTAAGGTTTATCAAACTGATTTGCTTTCATTTAAACTTTAAAACAGGAGTTATTGTGGACGTGAAATGTTTTATAATTTCGACGAAGCAATTAAGACCCTCTATAAATTATAGCGCAGTTATCAAGTATGCAAATGAAGCATAAAAATGGTAATATGTGTGTCTAGGTGAGAGAATTAAGTTGTTCTTTGAAATTTAAATGCATTGTCTTATATTTAATATTTTTATATTTACGCTTTCGCTATCAATGATTACTATAATGTATGATTATGCGGCTGTACTCACGTAAATACTAAAATAATTGACAATAATAGTAATACAAGACCTACACGAGAATTCCGAAGAAGACACTACATCCTCTCCCGGTCCCACCAAGAGAGCTGCTTCTATTAACGCCGCGATTCTGATCAGAGCTCATGAATACGGTCTCTGAATAGGGTGGAAACTAGTCAATAGTATTGACGTGAGTACAGATAATTAAATATAATTCTGATAATTAAATATAATACTTTACTATATTAGATAATTAAATATAATACTTTACATATATCATAATTTCAATTAAAAACTAAATCTTTAGAATTCATAAATTATACGTCCAATCCAGTCTTTGATTTCATTCGTTCTATTTCCGTTTCGATAAAAGTTATCACGTCCACTTCTGTTGTCATAACATTTTCGAAGGGTCCATAGGTGTTACAATTTTCAAACCAGTTAAGATTTACGGACGCACCGATTCTAACTGCAGGTCAACGGCGCCTGGGGGACATTCCCAATTTGCGAGCGTTGCCGGTCCATTTCAGATTTTTACACGCCCTACACTTTAATTACAATCCCCTTCCATGTATCTCGTACTGAGATAAAATCGAATCAAATAGTATACATTGCGAGGAATCCCTGCCTGTTTGTTTTGGTAAGCTATATCCATCGCGCAATGAATACATTAAAAGATTTAATACAGGTATTATTGGGTGGTTCATAATTCCCCCACCGAATAAATGATCACGATGGCCGACGGAACCAAAACGAATGTCTCGTAAACCTCACGCATTCAATTACTCTTCGCGCGTTTTTTCGATTGCTACTGGACACTGTTACTGTAAGCAATTTAGTGTATTCGAAAAACTGATGGAGTAAACAGTGATGTTAGGTATTCTAATTTCATACTGCCGTGTTTCTTTTAGAATGTATATGACGCTTAACTAAAAAGATATCACTCATCTAAAGTGTTTTTATTCGTGTATGGTTTTGAGCTAATTAGAATAGAATCAGTTAATGAATATTTTTTGATGATCGACGAAATCATTAACAAAAAATTAAATTAACAATTAATCATATAATAAATTAACTAAATATTATTAACGTTTTATTCATTATCATTTTCCCTAAAGTAATGTATGTCAATTATGAAATAAACAGTCAATTCTTCCACTTGTATGGTTTTTGTTTATTTACAATTAATTTTATTCAATTATACAAATATTTAATTAATAAAACGCAACCGCAACGCGGTTATCGATTCTATAAACATTTGTCATCAGGTGAAATGGTTGAAACCACATATAATTAGTGATTTTTATTTCAATACCACTGTGGAATTGAGATTTATATTTGAATTTTCTATGATAATAAAATATACGTTACAGCAATTTTTTTCATCATTAAAACTGACAAACTGCTGCTTAATAAAAACCTCACTACTCCTCACAACCATGCTAATTGTTAGCAAGTTTACATGATAGTTGAGTAACTTCACCTGCATTGCGGAGATGATGTGCTGTACTTGATACGAGGATAAGGTAATTTAAACTTATCACAGGAAATTCGCAATTTCAACTTTTACATGCGTTTATTAAAGTTATTTTATGCTCATATTTTTTCAACCAAACAAACATTAATTTATGATAAAATATATTATATCTACAGTTATTGTACAACGATGAAATGTTTTAAAATATATCATATCACACATCGTTCTGTATGTGTGTATTTTTATAGATATTAATTGAAAAAGTGTAACGAGAAGGGTCTTGTAGGTATAAGAGAAGGGGACGAACAAAAATTATATTTATAAAAAATGTGTACAATGATGAAAAAGGTGTGCAAAGGAGCAAATCTCTACTGAAAAGCGTGGAAGGACTTATTTCGGAACATATTACGCCGACCCCAAAAATTTGGGATAAGTACAGGTAAAAGGACTTTGGGTATGTTATTATAGTAAAGAGTTTGTTTTTTTTGTGTGATCACATCAATCTTTAAAACTACCAATCGTGGTTTACTACGGTTATAAGGATTTTGTAGCCATGAGCAACTTTTTGTGCATATAAAATATAACATTCGTTAATAACGCCAAAATAACTGAATCGATTTTCATGAAAAATATTGTTTTATTATATAAATCTATAAAATTATATATATTATACAAACATTATACAATGATAATTAAATTGCTCTACAAATTGGAAGCAAATTAGTGTGTGATAATAACTAATTATTTATACACAAATAATTAAAATAATTAATTGATTGAACTTTTGAAACAATTTTATTTTAAACGTAGCAGCTATCTGTGAATTATTAGAATACTATTTTTTTTTCAATGTAAATGAGAATATTGATATATAAAATACTTTTTTACCTCTTTATGGTCTTTGATAATTCAGTGATCCTCTCTTATTTATATGAAAGAAGTCAAGCTATAACTTTTAATAATATTATTTCACATTTTACTAGCTACTTGTCTATCCAGTTGTAGTAGAGAATGAAGGCACAGACACATGATACACCCATCTATGAAGTGAATAACTTAAATAATATCAAATAATTATGAATTATTTATTATGCTACAACGTGTAGTTAGAATCAGAACTAAATGAGAAATTGTACTTTGAAATATATTCAGCAAGACACAGAGTAACAAAGTGAAACAAAAGCGAATGGAATCCCAAACTAAAAAGAACCTCGCAAACCCAGTCCTACGTAAGTCGTAATTCGCGACACAAACATTCGGTAACAAAAGCGCACGGACGGAACACATAAACCTGCCTAGCTGATGTTCCGTTTTGCCATTCCGCAGCGGTACCCGAATAAATGAATAAACGTATCCTTTGAAATGGAAAAGCATACCGAAAAAAAACCGCCGCGTAAAAATATATGAGCGCTGAAACGGTTTTTTATAGCCACAGTTATAGGCTTCCACGCTAATCTCTTAACTCTTAGCGTGAAAACAATGAAATGTCGCAAGCCGAGTTTTTCACATGGAAAAATTTCGCCAGAATAACGTTTAGGCTAGTTCCAGTGCTTTTACTAGCTTTAACGTTATCTTGCTAATTCATGTAGCACAATATTTTTAAAACTTACTGCCCGCTTTTAATGTATAAATGCATGAGTTATTATTATTTGTTTAACGACAAGAGAGAAATAAATAAGGTTTTTAATTTTTATTAAGTTTTTGACTATTTCCAGGAAATATCGAAATTAACAATTGATTGATTATCATCTTTTCGCAATCGTATTCATTTCGTTTTATAATTTTTCATCATTAAAGTTTCGAAGCATTTAATTAAAGAGTGCAACATTAAAATTTGCCATAAAATAAAAAAAAATAGCAAACTGTACTCCATATGGCTATACATATATTAGGACAACTATACTATTGTAATAATTTTCTGGCGTTTTTGTTTGTCTTTTGCCCTAGATCGTCCATTTATTAAGGATCCTAATGTAATATGGTACATAGACATATGACATCACAATAAATATTATTACAACCAATATAAAATAGCTTTAAAAATATCTACTCAAGTCCCGATTTTTTTTCCCGGGATTTATCAGTAGTTATACAATAAAGAATCGCATAAAACAGTTAGTATTATAAAAATAATATATTGTATATACATATATGTAATATATATGAATGAAGTAGGTGCGGGTTAGCTAGTAGCTTTACCGCACTAGTTCCCGCACCGTCTTCGTTCTGGTGGAAATTTCTTTTAAAGTATTAATTTTGTATTCAAACATCAAATGCAAATCTACATCAATATAACTTGAAGCATAACGAATTAAAAACAAACCTTCATCGTTTCAAAGCGCCTTAGGTCAGACATTTTCAAGTCTTTTGAACTGCTATTTCATTCCCTAAATTTAGTTTTGGTTGAGTTGCGTTGATAGTCAGTAAGTTAAATAAACGAATTGATAGGTGGAGATTACACAGTATAGTCGGAAAGTAGCAGTATGAGCCTTTGGATTGTTGACTATTCATTGTATATCCAACTTTATCCAACTTCGTCTACTATTTCAGAGTATATTTTGTAAGAAAATTAATATTTTTTAATTCAGAATAGACAAAATATTAAGTTTTAATATAAATTCATTAAAAAAACTAGTCTTTTCCTTGTTTTAAATAAAGAGGGAAATTTGTACTAACTTTACTTTTGAAATATGTTCTAGGTCAGGACATCTTATTTAATAATAATTAAGTTGCATGTCGTTCTTAGCTTTACAAAAGTCTGTATTCATATTCATTTGATGGATTTATTAATTTTAAATATATTAAAGGTAAAGGTTATTAATATTAATTTTATTAAACAATTAAAACACCCTAACAGATAAATCAATACTTAATCATAAAATTGTCTTTATTGGAATAAAATAGGTATTATAAAGTTCATATAGATTTCCAGCCACCAGAATTTTTCCTTCATTGCGCCACTTAATACAAAATCCTCCTACATAATTCAGACACGGAACCGCAAAGGAAATTGTATCCGCAAACTCTACTTATCTTACAAAAAGTAAATAAAGCACTGTGAGGAGCGCTTAGCGCAATCTTATGAGTTTATCTCACTGCAAAGACTTTTATGGCGATTGACTAAATTGTAATCTTAAAAACAATTACGTTTTATTATAATTTACAAAACTTCCAACCAAATTTATAATTTTATTAACTTTGTATTTTCTTTTATTTTTTTTTCATGAATTACAGATAGGTATATTCCATCTGTGCCAGCTAAAAATGACAAAATACAATATTTTTTTTTCCCAATTTCATCAACAATGGATATAATTTTTCTCCTAAGATCTATTACAACGATAACTCAGAAATTTTCGTTCACAATTATGTCATAACCTTTAGACTTATTTTGTTGTATGTGTATCATTGTATGTTTCGTCTGAAGCATATATTATTAACCAGAACCTTATAGAAACACATGGTTTACTGAAACCGGTTGATCTCTGATAGCTTGTGTTACAGTTACTTCGCATGCGGGCGTTGCATGCCCGCTGTAACAATATACATCTATAGCTAATGTTTGTACATACAGACAGATCCTTCACCTAATAAAAGACATATAATATAATAGTATTAATTTTAAATAAATGGAATGAGACACTCATCTTTATAGCATAGTCTTGCCAAGTCCTGCCCATGTTGATTATTTTTATTTATATTTTGTTTAAAATTATATTCGCTCAAATAAAGAAATGTGTGTAGACAATTTTAATTGATAATAGTAAAGCTAAAAAAAAAAACAATATATATTTACCTAGGTTTTAACGGCAAATGTTGGATAACACAAAATAACATAACATAACATCTTTTTAGAATTTAGTATTTTAAACTTATCTGTCATTTCTACAAAATAAATATATTGTCTAAAAACATATTATTTCTACAATATATATATATATATATATATATATATATATATTGCCGATAAACATGTTTACACTTACAAATATTAATTTCAGTTGTGTCATTTTTAATTTTTTTCCTCCTACTATAAGTTAGAATCATAATAATTAACATATTTATTTAATTTGTCCTGTCTACAATAAGGAGTTATTTATCTCCTGTTAACCATATAAGTACTATCCTACGATACGGATGAAGTGAATGAAAAATGTATATTGATATTCTTTCTATTCTCAAGATAAAATTGTTGGTTATATAATAATAATACATATTTTAAAATGACGTACGAACAAAGGTGACTTTGTCGCTAAAAAGCCATGTCTTCCAGAAAAACCTTTGGGTAAAGAAATTAAGAAAAACTGATAGGATTATTATTACCTTTCTGTAAGAAAATTATTTTAAAATGTGCTATTGTTACATTTGTTCACTTTATTTATTAAATAAACATCAGAGGTCACAGAACAAAAATCATTGATTATGTAAATGCGTTATACACCTTTAAAAAGAATAAAAACTTCTTACCTTTATAATATAAGTATATTTCATTATAATTCAAAACTGTACAATTATTATCTCTATATTATTTTATTTTCTTAGATTAATAAAAACATTATTATTTTTGTTTTGAATTTTTGTTAACATAATTAGTAATCGTTTTATTTTTTATACACATATACTTATTTTTCGACATCTTGTTTTTCTGATATCATCTTAAAATTTTGTTAGTTCAATCAATAATAATAACACATTTTTAATTATATTTCATTTTGCAGATTATTAATTTATTATTTACGCAACAAATTTACTGAAAAGAAAATATCAGAAAATCTGAGTTTATAAATTTACATTACTTTAATTAAAAGATTTGTTAACTCGGTCTCATTCAATGTATATATCTTTTATGACTTCCGTTTTTATTATTCATAAAAATATATATCTTTAAACTTGTTAACTTATATATCTACATATGTTAAGCTTTCTATCCGTGTGTCAGGGTAGTATCGGCCATGATGAGGCTTCCTGCCGCCGCTCAATAGACTTATAATCAAACATCAATCCGCTATGGAAATTTAACAGAATTGCTGAGAAAATTATAGCGCGAGGTGCAATATGATAAATTCAATTCAAAATAAATTGTTCAAGCTTGATTTATAATAAATTTTATTTCAATCATTTTTGTATTTGCATTTTCAGTGATAAAAAATATATTCTTAATATTTGTGTTCATATTTATTTGAATTTAGATAGAATGGAAATCTTTTATTGTATTTGTTTTAATAAAACAGAGACAGCTCTAGTCGCAATCTAATGTTTTTTTCTTTTAAGAATATAATGATTGCTTGCATGACCTTAACTTTTTTTTCGAAAAAGTCGAAAAGTAAAGTCGAAAAAAGAATAATATGTTATATTTTATTTATTTCTGTTAACCAGATTCTTTGTTTTCATAATTGTGTTTTAAAATAAACACTGTGATTTACATAAGAGTAATATTCCAGGTTTTAATCAAAAGTTATACTTAATAAAGTTTATATAAGAGAATATAAAACATATAATAGGTTATAAAAACCTCTAATAACATATTTCATAGATCACAAAAGCTACCATTAATCCATCGAATTACTTTCCGTTGTATCTGAGCAAAATGTGAGCAAAACACTCTGTTTGCATCATAAATAATAAATATCTGTGCAGTTTCCACTCGCAATCGAAACTTGCAATTAATTTTAAGATGAAAAGCTTCGGAATGGAACAAAGATAGGGAAACGACCGAGTTCGGAGAATTTTAAACGGCGCTAGCATTTATTCAACGTTATAAAGGCTTTTGCGATATCGAAACAATTTTTTCTGTGCCACATTTTTATTTTTCATTATATATTTTTTATTCAGAGACGGGTTTTAATGGATTAGGTTGAATTTTTTTTAACATTACGTCTAGAACAGTTCAAAGTGTTTTTCTATATATATCCACATAAGTTTCAAAGGGTCCTGGGTATAATTACTGATCGTAGCGGCGTAGCAACTGATTTTTCATGATGAATAGTAATATTTTCCCGAGCCTGATAGTTGATACAACAAGCGTACTTTCTTTGTTATCTGAAATAATCGTTTTTTTCAGATTTTTTCATTAATCACTCGTGTATTTATTGAAAAATTTTCTATGAACACTCATTACAGTGAAGTATTCAATTATTAATTAGTTTTTTTTTAGTCTAACACGCAGAATTTGAATACTTTCATAAATTCATTTAATAAACTATATCAAATATTTAGAGAATAAAACATCAAAACGTCTGTCCAAATTAAGCATCGGCCGAACATCGAACCGACTCGTAAATCTGGCGAACTATCTGCGATACAGCAGTAGTCTAGAGAGCACTTAGTTCTGTCCTCGACTTTAGATTGTGGCCTAAGTATAAGCGGAAGCGGATTAGACAGCTTTGCATTATAGAAAACTTTTAAGTAACAATAATATAATATAAAAAAAAATATTTAATTAAAAAAAATTAAAGGATATTAAAGTTTATTAATATTAGAAAATATCATCCGTAAATTATCAGATGATATAAATTATTTCAATAGAACTGAGGTAAATAAAAATATCAAAACTGAGTATCGTAGTTTATTAAAGTGAAAACCTACATTGTGTTATATTAATATATAATATATATAACCTAAGTCATTCACTTGTCACCGATCCTAGCATTCGGCTACACCAGTTTATGCGCTTTTTAGCGCCTCTGAAAGAGAAAACGTCTTAGGAACAGCTGCGATCGTAAGAGCCCTCGAGGGCGAGACGTGAATTATATTTGTTGTATAGAAACTACAAGAAACTACTATTCTATTCCCAAAAGCCTGTCTAAAACGCTAGCGGTCATTCTTTCTAATATTTCTCTTAATACCGCCCGGCATATCTGAGTTTAAAAGCGTATCTACTTCGTAAATAGACAGACAATATTTGTATTTTATAAACTCATACTTTACATTGTCATATATTAATATAATTTTTTGAGTAAAATTTAAGTAATCATGTTACACATTGTTGCAAAATTGAATTTTTATAGAATTTTGCAATTCAAAATGAAAAAAGGGAACCCTTATAGGATTATTTTACTGTTCGTCGGTTTGTGCTTCTGTCTGTCAAGGCCCTTAATTTCGGGAGTTGAAATTAAAATTATATACCTTAATATACAATCCATTGAAGATGTGAATACATTAAACATATAAAACATATAAAACATAAGATCTGGCCGATTATGTCGTTGAAAACTCATATTGCAATAGTCACTCAAGGATTCAAAATCGAAATATGCAATTTGGCAATTAACTTCGTTTTATAGTGCAAGTTCAAAGAAAATCTAAAATATATTTATAATTAAATAATAAAAAATATATTTCTATGGGGATCGAAATTTAAAATTGAAGCTTTAGTTGGAGGGAATATATGAAAGGGATCTAGATGTGCATTTTTTAAAATATTATTTTAAGACTAAATTTTCGCCAAAATTGATATAACCCTTCAAGCGTGAGAGAATAACAAACATCCATACAAACTTTCACGTTGATAATAGTAATTAGTTGAATTTAGAAAGTTAAATTTCAGTAAAAGCGTGACTCGATACAAAAAACTATTTGTAATCTACAAATTTGTATCGACTCGCACTGAATCATACTTGTCCAGTTTTAATCATTCAGCATCTAAATTAAAGATGATAAGGACAATGAAAATTATATATAAAATAACACAATATGAGGGTAGTTCAGTTTAAACTTTTAAAACGTGTCTGTACTAACTACTTTTTATAAAAGTCGCAAAATAATATATACTTTTTAAAAATTAGCTTGATTTATATTGGTTTATCCTTTAACCAAGCTTTAACATGCTTTTATATATTATTTTAATGTTTTCTCTCAGTACTTGTACTTACAAAACATAATAATAGCTTTACGTCATACACTGCCTTGTTATTAAATATTTTATTAAAATAAACGTAAATTTAAAAATGTTTATGCTGTTTATATTTTAATAAAAACGATTGAAAATATAATATTACTTATTATAAATATTTTCAATCGTTTTTTTATACTTTTACTTCTTATAATTTAATTTCCTTATAATATAGAAGTATAATTAAGTATGATTATTGTTCTAAAACCAGAATTTTTCTGAATTAACATATATGTGTAATAACTTAGAAGTATGATCTTGTATCAAAACTAACATAAACATATAAACATATATATAAATTTCCATATAAACCTAACATATCTGAAAACCACATTACAGAACACACGGTACACAAACGCGTCGATTCTGAGCGTGAGGACACAGCATATTTAGCGTTACCCGCTTCTGTCGAGGGCCTGAATATTCAATCGATAGTGTGAGATGCCTAATGGTTGGCCGCAAGCCCGCTAGACGCTCCGTTCAAATTAATCCTATGTCTGTAAAGGCAGCATTCGAATTAAAGCAACTATTTAGTAAACTTTCATGGCGGTAAATTGGTCTTGAATAACATATTACTTGCTGTTCCTGTCTATTCATCTCTGTATGTCCATTAATTATTATTATCTTCAAAATAATATGTAAGAAAGATGGTTACTATTTATTATTTTATTCGTCTATGTTAATATACTACATGTAATAAAATATAGTATATTCTATTAACAACCTGACTTCTACCTAGTACAGGTTATAGCATGTAGTAATCCTCAATTTTCTTTACTATATAAGCGATAGGCGCCTAACTTTGTCGCTAGGAATATGATTAAAACTGTTAATAGCATCGCTTCGGCTATAAAATTAAAATGCAAATTGCACCTATCGGCCTCGGTTGATTCCTTAACCGCTAACTTATTGGTCCAACTTTCAGTCTATGAATAATACATTATATCATCTGTGCTTAAACTTAAAGTTTTATTACTAAAAAATGTAATAATTTAAATATCATAATTTGACAACAAATAGTTGCAAGTCACAACTGGTTTTAACATAATTGTGTACAAAAGTTTTTAAATACGAGTCGAAAACAGTACTTAAAACATTAATTGACGCGAACAATAACTGTGGTCTTAATTAAGGTATTACAAATATAATTTAAAAACAAATCAAATTATATAATTTACATTCCATTTTGCATAACAAAGAGGAAATATTAAACTAAAAATGTTGCTAATAATCTAATAGTTGAGAATAACATTGTTTGGCTGAAATCCAAATCGCTATAATACGACATATCACTTGCACCCATATTCCTTTCTCACTACAATAAAATACAACAAAATGTTGCAGTTTTTCAAGTTTGTTCGAAACCGAGTTCATATGGCGTTTAGCGAACATGCAATTCGGGTAAAAAAAATATTACAAGCAAGTTTAACACCATAATAAATTACTATTCTGTAATTTGGTACTTTATTTGTATTTTTAAGCTTTACATGTATTTTGTACTTTTTATTTCAAGTTGTTAAGATCTGAATAAAAGATAAAACCGTATAAAATTTTACTCTATGCAAAAATCATTTCAAAGCACTATTCACCCTTAGGCTTAACTTTAGTTTTAGTCTTCTTTCGCTAAAAATTATCTATTCATCTTGCCACTTTAAACTCGGTTGAGCTTGCGTCTAAGAAAACTGTGAGGCATCTATTGACCCATCAGACCCATCCACACTGATTCTCATCTTCACTTGAGAATGCTTCTGAGACAATTTCTGCATAAAGACTTCTTTACTATAATGTATGGAACTATTTTTATTTCTATCAAACTAATTTTATTTATACCGCTGAATAATAATGGAAAAATTACAAAAACAATGCAATTCTATAAAATATCAATCCATCAGGACACATTTTGAGTTTAATTACATCTTCTCTTAAGATATTTTAAATATAAATTCACTTTAGGACCATACTTAACTCTGAAATCCCGATAGAACAGCAGTCGCATCACATAGCACTTTCTAAATTCATCTCAAAGAAATCCATTCTAGAATTCGGCGACGGCTTGCAATTTTGCAGTGGGAAGATTCCGAGCGCGTACTCGAACAAATCGGATAACGCGTCACGCCGAAACTTGCAGACTCAATTTCAAGTGGAACACGATTACTCCACAGAACAAGGCTAGAATCTTTAGTACCTGGATCTGGGAGCTCATGTTTTTTGATCATGTAACGTTGGATCAATATTTATAGTAATTTATATGTTATAATTACCCTAACTGAACTCTATATCTGTATCAACATAATCATATAGCATTAGTTTAATTTTGTCGATAATAATAATATTTAATATCAACATAGCATATTACTATGATGATTTTGTTGATACGTTTGTAGATTTTTTTTTTAGATAGACAATCAGTTAAATAGAACACATACAAAGAAACAATTAAAATATACATAAACCAATAAAGTCTTCACATATTAATAGAAACACAAAACTATCGTAAGACAACAAAAAATTGTGATTAGATGTGTAGATATAACATCTTTTCAAGTATCAGTTGTTAGTAAACCTTTTTGAGATAATCTAGAATCAATAAATCCGAATCACCAAACCAATTATACGCCACTTCGTCAATTTCTCCAGGTATCAAAGGTGTATTTACCGTCCAATTCGCAGCCAAAATGTTGATACAGCTTATTTACCTCAGGTTTTGCACCTGCTTACATTTGTTGTTATTGTACTAAGGTTACTTGGCTATTATATAGAATGACTTGTGGTTATCGTGTTTGCTGAATTTGTTTGAGGTTTAAGTACCTAATCATCTGGGAAATCTGATTATATCTTCTGAATTCATTTTATTAATTGATGGGTTTTGTAACTGAATTTAAATAAAGTTGTCAGAATTAATATAATCACAGAACAACTTTATTGTATTATCTATTGTTTTTAGCATATTAACTATAAGATGCATAAGATGCTTAATTATGCCAGTCTATTTCGGTTAAATATTTTACATTTATGAGCTGAAAATAATTATTATAAATGTTTAAAATATATATTTTTTTCGGTTATTTAAAAAAATATATGTACTATATAAAAACTAGTACTACACATATCTGTTCGCCTAGAAAAATGTATAATACAATTATTTTCTATTTGCTATGGAAATGTCGAAAACACTTTAAAGTTACTTTAAAACAGCACTGATGATAATATATTAGTAAAGTCTCTCCTAAACTAGGTTAAGGTGCTCTTGTACCAATATTTCAAATCGAACGTCAGCACAATCCAAACAGATCCGAGACATCAATCTTACGAACATACAGGACAAATCGCTGTACTAAATCCGAACACACTGTATATACACCGCCGCTGCCAGATAGAGAGGGAGCCAAAATTCTCATTTTGTTAACTATTTTTCGTTCAATTGGTCGATTTTAAATCATATTCATTGTTGTCTTTAAGGAATTTTTACTACATATTCAATAATAAAAAAATAAATATATACTTATTTTTACTAATATATTGTAAGTAAAAAACTATCTGATAATAAAATGTTATTAAAATAACTAAAATATGGTTCAATACACATAAAAAAAGAAAAAACCCATATAAATCAGTACTAAGAACCTCTCGGATTTAGAATTAAAGAATTGACTGAAACGAAGAATATGAATGTCAATAAATTAGATCAGAGTCCGACAATCCAAACAAATTCGGCACATCAATCCGAGTCTAACACAAAGCGACAAAACGTTGAATTAAATCCGGACCCGTGCTAGTGGTTGAATAAGCGACGCGATTTGTAATCTCGTTATTAAGGGAATGTATCGAGCTTGGCATTAGTGGGTCTTGCTTGAGCCAACAGATGGCATGTGGCCGCCGAACGTTGGCATCCAATCTTGATAAACAAAGGAGATGCTTCCGCTATAATATTTGAAATTGGAATTGCAAGATGTTTTAAAATGGAGTAGTATTTGTCTTTTCCGGCACCACAAATTCGTAACATGCAGATCCATAATAAAATACTTAAGAAGGTCAATTAAATGTAATAAACGTAGCAAATATAAGGTTATTAATATTTTTATAACAATTAATTGCTAGGATTATAGATAGATGCTTTAACAATAAGTTTTAAATTTGGTGTATGTTTATTAGTTTAAATAAAAAAAAAAAAAATTGAATTTAAATCGAATACTTGTTATCTGTGAACTAAAGAAACTATAGAATAAAAAACTCGGGAAAAATCTGTCATTCTCATCTGAAAACCTTTTAAGCGATACTTAAATGTTTTAAGTTATAATTACAATAAAATAGAACTGGATCCTTATCACCATCTCTTAAAATAATATTACTTTGACTTTTTAAACCAAAACACCATATAACAATATTTTTAGACTCTAATTTCTGTGATTGACTTTCATTTTGAGTTGTTACTTGTGATTGCTCTTCACTTCAACACTCAAAGGTTATCTCCAATTATTGTAATATTGTAACAAAACTATGATAATTTAAAGACTACATGGTATACCAACTGAACTATTTTTAAAATGCAACTCTCTAAATAAGTTTGTTTTTTGTTTCATTTACTTCATAAATCATTTTGGTATATAAAATGTATAGTTTAAATTAAATACAATTTATTTTTTCGTGTTTTTGTGGTACAATCAATTTATTTTTAAATTTCAATTATAAAATTACAACTTTTGTTCATATTGTTATTTCGAATAACATAACAAAAGTGCAATTAGAAAAGAGAAGCAATTTGACCAACAATACATTTCATTCCGGTTTGCCGGTTGTTACCGCCAAATGTCGTAATAACAACTAGCGGGGAATAAAGAAGGGAGGAGGGGGCAATTAGGACCACAATTAGAGGACAGTATGTTGCAGATTACCACAGACTCCGCTGAGATTCGCATCCTGGTTTCGAGAATAACAAAGCTTGCCAACTAACTATTAAGACGTTCTGAACTAGGGGCACTTTATAGCATCTGAGATTGCATTTTTGTTATAACTGCCCAAGTACGTTTGGAAGATTTACACGCGGTTTTCGGACTTTCTATATCCATTTCATGTCTCTAGGTAACTATGTACTATTCAATGACTAATTAATATATCGATTATACGGGTATATTTATACATATTTGTACATAATTTTATATGGAAGGGTATTTATAAACCTAATTGTCTTTATATTTGCTTTACAAAATATTATTAAAATAAAACTACATCAAAATTTTGGTGCTTTTATAAACAAACCAGCTTATAACAATTTCATTCCTCTTACCTTGGGAACATCTAGTAGCGAATTTTAATATATAAAAATATCTGTATCAGTGTATGCAAATGCACGATTCCCACTCCAATATATTTTATTATGTGGTTTAGATGCTGCGGTTGCATTTGAAAATCATCCTTTCGTTGAGCATAAAATATTATTTGAGATAAATTTTTGTTACTTTAGTGAAATTGCTAAATATACTCTAGTAAATGCCAATTTTAATACGATTGTTAAGAAAAGACAGATTCTGTATCATAGTAATCTTACTTATAATTAAATGGTAGGTTTGTTCTCCCATTAGAATGTGCAATTATTTATCTTCTGTGTCAATTTACAGGAATATAACTCTTTCTACTCTCATGATAAGGATTGGAATCCTTCAAATGATAATAGCAACCGTTCAATAAAACCCACTGGGCATTCACGTAACGCAAAACAGAGGAAATTAAAACGGATAAAATTTTTTCAGAGTGTTTGGTGTTTTTACAGCGAGCTAAAAAGCGGTAAGCCGACCGATATTTATTGCGTCTGTTATAAAACTAATAAGTAAATGAAGCGAAATTGCTGCCATAAATTTTAAATATTGCGGAATTTATAAAAAAGACCAAAGCATTTAAAGTCCGACAAAAAGTTTGAGACAATTTGGTTATTTACTATAAACATTTAAATTTAAATTATTTATTTTTGAATTCAAAGTGACTACTATAAAGATTTTAAATATAAAATTTCAAAATAAAAGTTCAGCTTTCGTTCTTTTAAATTATTTCTAAAAACGATATAAAGAACTGTTTACTGGATTCTACTTCACTCGGGAGGAATTAACTCAAGCCACACTCATCTTGTACACGCAACTTAGCAAGTCATTTTCCTTGCAAATAAGGAATGCGCATCACTGAGCTAGGATACTGGTATTTTTTAATTCTACTGAACCCAGTCTCGAGCGTATTTATCGCCACAAACCCGTGAATTACAACTCGCCGTACATCATAAAGTACGAGAGATTTACATGCTTTTGTCTTCAATAGTATTATTTACAGAGAAGTTAAGTTAAAATTTTACTTTCATTTGTTCATATAGGCTAATATTATAAAGCAGAAAACTTTCGTTATTTAATAGCGCTAATCTTCGAAACTACTGAATTTCGAATTTGTGATTTGTGAAAGGTATAGAGACGGGAAAGAAACCAAGGGGTACAACTAGTTTCATATAGAGTTAGATATAGTATAGTAGTTGTTATATCAAGTTATATAAGATTCAATATCTTTTGTAACGTGATTATGTTTTGAAATAAAAATAAAATGACTATTTACAACCTGAAATGGAAAGACTTTTTTACGGTTTTACGGAAACAATAAAATTTTTTTCAGATTGTACTGATCGAATAACTAAGTTCAATGAATTTTAAATGCAAAAAAAAGTTATATTTTTTCGTAAGTCGAAATAAAAGAAACCGAAGCTATACCGGAATATGAATTTCTAAAACCAATCAAAAAAAAATATTTTATTCTAAACCGAAATGTTGTTTGAATTTAAAAGAGCGGATCTTAAAAAACTGAAACTCTTTCAATTCAATTCAATTGAAATGCATGTTTCGCTCGGTGAAAAAGTTGAAAACCGTGAAGGAGTGGGTTCGGCGGATTCCAGTGCAACGCTCTGATTAAATTTTCATCAAGCTGGCAGGTGGGCGATATAAAATACGTTCACATCTAGATGCTCGTAAAAACTTTTATGTAAAAGTAACTTGGGTGTCCTTGATGTGTCTTTATTACATACGTAATAATTATTACCTCTTACATTTAGTCCACAGGTTTCCAAAATATATACATATATATAAAGATAGTGTTTATATACAAATAAAAGGTATTTTAATCGTTTAATTTCTTTGTGTCTATTCGAATCGACATTATATGATTATTTTCGTCTAATTTTGAGAAATTAAATACAGTAATTTGGGCCTTGAAATATTACTAGAGGTATTTTTGTTTTAGTAGTTTATTATTTGTTGTTTACGACATGAAAATATAATGCTTTTAGCTAGCTAACTCGTGCTAATTGAATCTGTTAAATAGTTTTCAATTTTACTTTACTACTATACTCTTATAAACTTAATAGGTAACTTTATAAGACATCTCACTACAATTAATGGTTTAAAACTTTTAATAGTATTAAAAACAAATCTTTTAGTTAAAAGATAAATCTAATGCCGGAGTTTTAACTAAAGATATAATCAGTACATGTAGAAATAGAGGAGTAACTTTTGTCAAGGGGCACGGAGAGGACAAAGTTTATAAGTCTTGACGCTTTTACGAGTGGAACAAAATACGTCATTGTTAGCGAAATTACCTTTGCTGAGTTTGCATTTAAATGACTTTCTCCTTTGTGTCAAGTATCGTAAGTTTTAATTCTATTAGATCTCTAATTATGTTGAAGCAATTAGTTTTTATTACAATTTAGATGATATTATTATGTACTAACACATAATAATATTGTTAAAAACATGTTGAATAAAATTTGCAAGATTTATATTATAAATTGTGTTTTTTTCTTAGATTCCTGTAACATAGTTTGCAATAGACAAACACCGATTCATACACGGCTAGGACTTGATCCTGCGACCGACAGCGTTTTTATGGTTGATTAATTCTTTATTTATTTAAAACTGTTACTTTTGGTTTTTCTTTTTGCGGTCAAACAAAATATATATAAATATAAATATATTTCAAATGTAAATAAACATAGCCTATGTTACTCAGAGATAGTGCAGCAATTTAATAGCTATCGTTTCTAACATTCGAAGAAACATTCTTTTTATAATAATAGTATTTATAAGACTAAGATGGCTAAAAATGATTTTAAACTATTTAAAACATTTTATGACTTCAAATATCTGTATTTATTAATATCATTTATTTAATATTTATTCATTGGCAATAAAAAAAAAATTAAACATAATATTTCTCTTGCTCATAATATTAAAAACATGATATCACGTTTTTGAGTCAAATAAATTTGTAATATCATAATGTACAATACTCGTAAAATGCGACCATTTAAGATTACATCTAAAACTATTTTCCAATACCAACCTAACACTAACAATGATGAAGAGTACACTAAAAGAACAAAATACATGTCTCCCAACAAATTCGTTCAGTTTAGAAACTTCAGACACCCAGGTCGGTTGAAAGTTGAGCCAAGGTGTCATAACAAACAGGGAAGAAAGTTTGCCGTTCGAAGTATTCGAACATTGTATACTGGACATTGTTATAAACTAACATAATTTATGTAACGAAATATAGCATAGCAGGATTAGAACCTCAAACTCTGGGAATCTGTCCCGTCGCTCTAGCAATTCAACTCCTGCATAGCTATTTTTATTTTTTATAGTTTTATATACTCCGAGGGTACAATAAAGCATATTAATATATATATTATTTGCTTGCTAGGACAGGACGGTTTCCCAGAGCGGGTTTGAATAATAATAATATTTTTTATTAATTTAAAATTGAATAAACTTAACATAACTACGTGTTTATAGATATTTTCAAACATTATAAATATGTTTAGGTAATTTAGTCATTCTTAAAAATAAGTCAAGCGACAAGAGACAGAATGTCAAATAAAATTTAGAACATTCAGATGATTATTTTTAATTAAATTGAATAATGCAGTCATTACATGTACTGATATAAAGTTGAATAAACTCAATAAGTCCTGCAATCATAGGTCAGAAGACTACAAAAAGCACACACAAAAAGCCGGCAGCGGCAGGCGAAACAATTGACACTTGCAACAAACTATTCTTCGGCATAGCGAGTTGAAATTTATGACTTTTGTTCCTCAGATAGTTTCCGAGCACTAAAGATTTATGGTTTAATCGATTACCGTTACATTCAGGTGGCGTTTGTCGAACCGCTAACATGGAATACCTGTTTCATTGTAATACAATTACCTCTCAGCCTTATCTCCTACTAATTGAATTAATATTTTTTATTTTTAAAATAATTTGATTGGTTATATTTCAATTTTTGGTTGATGTTCACAGTGTGGCTAATTAATTATGAATGGCCTTTCCCGACTTCATGTTCACGAATCCCCAAAAGTGGTTTTACTATTGACGTGATAAAGAGATTAGTTTTAGTTTAAAATAAAGATACTTTATAGAATGGGGTGTGTTCCTCAAATTTCTTAAATAACTATAATTTTTTATTACTTTTTCAATATTTCGTTTGAAATCTGATGAGTTGGAGCAGCCATTGAATTTAATACACACGTTTCAGCAGTCAGGTCTTCTATAAAATTAACAATTCTTATCACTGTCGCCGCTCGTAAAGCTGCCGTATATGAGAATAGCTTGAGGATAGCTACCATTTAAACTAGATTGTTACTCGAATATTATGACCACATAACAAATTTTATCAAATATCTAATAAAATCAATGAAAAGCAAGCGATGCACAATTTTAACGTTGCAAAGCTTTTTAACTTATTTCAGCGGTTAACATTTTTATTTAGATATGTTAAAGAAATACTTTTTTATTTAACGTTACTAAAATCTAACAACCGTAATAGAGAAAATTGTCTGAAAATATGCAAATATGCACTAACTGTTTCAAACCCAAACAAAACATTCAAGTTTAACAATAGTAAGAGACGCAGTAAAATCTCACTATCGCGTGACTTGTGAAAAAAGCACTTTGACAGCAGTGAAGTTGAAATAAAAAAAGCATCCATCCGAGGGAGACATAAAAACTGCATTTTTACGGCACAGTACTAAAAGTCGGCTCGTTTACACTAGAGCGGCTCAAGGAGTAATTATTATCGTCACTTCGTAATCGTATCGCGTTGTGCAGTTTATGAAATCATTGATGTTAAGATTACATTTCAATTTAGATATTAGTTTTTTTAACAACGTGATTTACCATTTTCCTGATTTTTTTTAAAATAAGTTATTGAACTGAGCGAAGGAAAGCTCTTACTGATCAAAAGTATGTTTCGTTAGGTATACTACTCCTCCTAGACGAATAATGGTAGAAAATCCAAGATTGGCAGAGCTGAGGACAATTTCTTTTTGGTCTTGAAGTTTTTTAGTGGCATTTGTGATTATAGTTTTTTATTAAATCGTCAAAGTGTATCCCATAGATTTAATATGTGTCATAAGAAACCCACCTGTGTTACATTTAATAATCCAATCATAATCATAAACATGGTTTTATTTTCTGTTGATAACCTTTAAAATTCTCATTTAGCAACAATAATTCGCTCAGCTCAACCCCTCGTGCACAGTGGCAGACCTCATAATGTTGCAACAGAACTTTGCAAGGTATTTTTTTTTATAACATTGTATAATTTGAAACTGTATTAAAATCAACTTAAATAGTCCACCAAGATTTAATGGCATATAATTTACACAATAAATCAGTTATGTAAACGAAATTAAAACTCTAACACAGGAAACCTATTCCAAACACGAAGGACTCAGGTAAATTATCATAAATAAATAATAAGCATAAATATTGCTACAACATATATGTATAGTAGCATTGTGACAAAGCCCACATCACACCTTCAATTATGCATAATACCCAACAACCGGACATCAAAAAAGCGGTTCATTTGCCTAATGAGGTGGTTGACTTTTTCACTTTAAAAAACTTGAATATCAAAGTGCTTGTGGTCGCTATAAGTCCTTTTTGTTTGGACAACGCTTATGATGTTAAGTTCTAAATGTTAACAAAGAGAAAAACAGTGAAAATTAAATGAGAATATTTTACACTTAACGTTAATTCATAATTATAACAGAAACAACAGTTTCAACCTAATATTTAAATATTAAATAAAAACTAATCAAAGGAAAATGTTTCAACTCTCGTTATAAAAATTAAAACAATAATAGATATATAAAATTTCCATACAAAAACACAACAAACTAGAGAGTTCATTTGAAATAATGAAATTTAAAAGTAACAAAAACATTTTGAAATAATGTCATTCATAAAAACGGTCTGTGTATTTATTTTAATTAAATCTCTAAATATGCAAATAGGAGCTGCCTTTGCCTGAGTTTCAGGGAAAGCTGCTTTTTACCATCCAAAATTTTCCTAAACATTATAACGCTGAAATTAGTTTTTTTTACGGGGTCGTTTGTCGCGGAATTTGATGTCTCGCTACGAAGCTTGTGACATATTTTTAAGATTGAGTATAAAAACATGCTCTTCATAAGCACATATTAAATGTAGCTATCTCGTTCTTATTTTAATATTTGATGAAATATTTTGATAACATTGAAAAATTTAAATTAATAGTCAGCTTTTAATTTAAGGGTCAGCCCTTGCGCTATACTCCTGAACGGATGCTGCTTACGATGACTGTTTGTCTTGTAAGTCGAATGCCAATATTTATTGATTAAATTCTTTGGGAATTCATATTGAATTGTTTGGGATTGCTCTAGTTGTTCGTAAAAAAGTTTTCAATGTTTTGACGTTTGTAAAACAGTGATCACAATAAAAAAAAGACGCAGCTGAGTTTGTTGTCTGATTCTTTTCAAACCAAGGTGACTTTGGAACCTTCGTAGCCTTAACTTTTAAGTGGGAGAGTGTCCAGAATGGCTTATTTGGATAAATTTAATATCAATATGGGCCCTCCTGATTCTTCAAATTGACGTACACAAATGATTATTGATATGGATTCAATATGGACAAGATATAAATGAATAAATGATAAGAGTATACATAATAAGTAGTTTATACAAGGTTTAAATCAATAGTTTAATTATACAATATTACAATACCGAAATAACAGCTTTAGGTACATTTTGTGCAAACAACCTTTAGTCCAACTCTCGCTAAGCATCTATTAATGACAAAAACTTTGTAACTACCGCCAAGTTGCCTTTGTGGCGTTTTACGTCCGTCTGAACATTTTATGTCCTTACATCTTCACTGGCGTTTAGATACGAGTACATACAAAGTTGTTTTAGAAGTTGCAAGCATTGTCTTATATTTTATGAATTTGTGTTATTTTACAACAATTTAAACATATTAAATTTGTTTTAAGATATTTTATTGTTTTATTAATTTTAGATTAATTTTAGATAACTAAATTAGTTAATTATTACCTTACACTTTTCAATTTACTACGCATTAATTGTAATACAAAGATTAAGTTAAATTCTATATATGTAAGCGAAATAACATTTTTTTATAATTAGATATTAGTACAAAAGTTGTGTACATAGTGCTTATTATTTCTTTATTTTTAAGTTTTATAATGTAATAGCGGCTTTTATTGTTACCAGATATAGTAAAGAATCATTAATACATCTCACATATACACCAGATTAATATTCATCATCTATGATGTCCATCACCTATGACAAATGATACCCTGAAAGTTTTGAGCATGATATCCGATATTGGGCTATGTTACAAAACTATAAAGTTTTTTTTATGTGTGTATTTGTTTTGTATGTTAACCTGAAATTATACCTTTGCTAGGAATTGCTATAACTCTAAAATAAGTATCGAATTAGAATTTGTTGTCAGCTCTTAGACGTACGCGGCGATAAAACAAATTTATAAGAAGAAAATACCGTTCCTACCTAGCTTTATCCTTATAAAAATATTAATTTGGGAGAAATTTGTGAGGTATTGAAAAAGTGGGTATGTTGGATTGTTTTAAGTCACTTCTAATGATGAACAATAAATTATTTATTAGGAACTATTTAATACACATACCAAAAATCTAAAACGATAGCCATATTTTCGAAAGCTTCTTTTGAGTCCTTACTTATAAAATCTTAATACGGGGTTAAAATCGCAGTGACTATCAAAATCTGTTTTTATTAGCATAAAACGCACGGACGCGCCGCGCCGTTAACATTGTCATTAGAAAACATTATGTCAATAAAAAAAATAATAAATATAATGTTAATAAAATTATAGTAGCAAATAAAACAAATTTATAAAACTTTCATTTTAATATAAATCTTTGAAATTATTGTGTTAAGCTCGTTTTAGCATAATAAAACAATTTATATAACATTAACACATAGTAACGTATAGTATTTATTAATATTTAATGATAATGGTCCAACAGTCTTTAATTACGCTTGTACTCAATTTCAAAGTGTATATTTGCAAAATGTTAGTATACCTTGTAGATTAAGTACTGGACAGTGTACACAATCCACAGCAGGCGCGCTTCTAGAGGAGTGCTAAAATGGGTGCTGCAGTGCCCCCCTTCCTCCCGACTTAAAGAAAAATCCCCCCCTTTAAAACTAAATCCAGTATACGCGACTTTAACCTCTAATAATTAAATATTCGTATGTGCGAGTATGAAACACTATTTATTTTTCAAGTCGATCAATTAAAAAAAAAAAAAAAAAAAAAAAAAAAAAAAAAAAAAAAAAAAGGAAAAAAACAGATTTATAACTTGGAACATGCTAAGTTCTTCTTGCTTCCTTTGACATGTGTCATTTGTGTTATTAAATTAATTTTAAATAAAATTAGGAGTGATTTTTAATTACAAAAAAAATACCAAGTTGACACAGTTACGAGGCAAGGTGCTAGACACCTAACTGATGAGATAGGTAGGTCTTATGTCTTTTAAGTTTTTTAACATATAAATACCTCGATTATTTGTAAAACGGAAGTCATATTTATCGTATCATCCTATAACATAAGAGTATTTTAAACTGTTATTTTATGTAACAAGTTACTGTCTAACAAATAATCTAAGAAAATTTTTAAATCAATTCAGCTACGAATTTTTTAATTTTTTTTTACCTATATACTTACTAAATGGATTTCCTCTTAATGGGCTTTCCTTGTTATTCTGTGACGATTCTCAAAAAGTTTTCCAATTTGTAAAAGAAGTAATTTAATAGGCACAGGTAAGACTTCCTGAGACTTGGAAATATTAAAAGTATTTATAATTTTAAATATCAGCTTCACGACTTTTAGGTTTTTAACGTAGTGGTAGTGTCAGGTTTGTATGGAATTCTTGAGAAATATCCCCGAGACAATATAGTTCCTAATAGTATTCTTTATTTTTATTCAGGAGATCTCGTCTCGAGGAGTCTTAACCGTATTACGTATATCCATTCTCTTCCTTCTAGAGAGTTATTCAAAAGCTTCAGAGTCTGCTAAGGTAATTTGTATATCTTTACAAGTAAGTACATATTTTAAAAAAAATAGATATTATACCTACATATGATATCAACTCTATCAATATCATATATGAAAAAAAATAACTATCTATTGTAAAATCATAGTGTAAAGTAAAATATAAGCCGTATATCATCAAGTATAAAATAAAATATTATAAAGTCAGTTAAATTGATTTAAAGTTCAAATATGTTACTAAAAATAGCATTCCCAGAATAAACTCTCAGTTTCCATTTCCGGAGGAACAAATCCACTGAGGCGGGATCGACTTTAATTACTTTTATTTGAACACCGGCTAAATATTTGAGAGAAATATTTTGACATGCTTACTTGTGATTGGCGATAAAATTGAAATGCTGTGCTTTAAAATACTTTACACTAGAAAATTAAATTTTCCAACCGGTAATGAAAATTGAAGTTGGATTTTCGTTTCTTAATTAACAATAATAATTAACATAAGTTAAAATGTAAATTATGTCAAATTTGTAAATTTAAAATGAAATAAAAAAGCTTGCACTGCAGAGGTTTTTTATTTTTCAATATTTACACAAAAGATAGTGAGAAAATCTGTTTAACAAACTACAAGATCTCAACAAGTAAGCGCTTGTTAGTGAAATGCGAGATAAGCCTACAGTTGGCAACTGAACATTACGTAAGTCGGAACTGTAAACAAGCAAAGTCAGTTACACACTAATTCCATCTGGACTTAGCTTCATATATTATTTACGCTTTCATGAATATTATAATTCCTGGCGTTACTTTTAAAATAACAATAATGCATCTGATTTAAATTAAATAAATCTGTCTTACATGGTAATAACAGAGATTAAAAATATCCAATACCATCGAATGAGAAAATAAAAACAGAGGAACACGTTGAGCTAAACCTACTTAAAGCAAGTAAACCACAAAAAAGTAACATTATCTGGCTGTTGCCAGAACAAAATGTAAAAAAAGTAACAAAACAAACGGATTAGCCGCAGGGAGTCTGTCTCGTTGTTCCGTGTCAAAATCAGTTGGAAAACACAAAGGAAGAGTATTAAAAGAGGTAATGAAACTCTTGCTATGATATTAAGTTGTAATATGAGGTTAGAATATATATTAATGATATATTGCTAATTGGAATCCTTTTGTATTTAAAATTTCATGATCATAATTTCTATTATATATATTTATCCGACTGTACTCACGTAAATACTTTTACAATTTATCCGAATAGTTTTAAACCTAATCGGGACTCTTATTCATCAACTCGGAGCATGGTTGAAACGCGGCGTGAACCGCTTTCACGCTGCGATTCCAATCATATTCACCTGAGTACAGCCGCATAATAGTATATAATATGTGGGATCACCCAAATTTTTTATGAATAATCCAAAAATATTCGAATATGTTTTTTTTTTTTTTTTTTTTTTTTATTATTATTACACTGTTTAACTATATAAAATTAAACTATAATTAAATTGAACCAAAATAAATTATAATAAACAGTTTTGTATCCTTTCACTACGAGTTATGAATTACAAACAATAAATGGTAACATCCTAATATTGTTTTAACTTGGTAATACTTGTATAATAATGGATTATCCAAAATTATATTGTAACCAAATTTTAGTTTTACATTTTAAATAAAAACAAAATCTTTTGTCTAAAACTATATTTAACTCGCGTATAATTATTGGTTATGTAACTTTGATGAAAACCTTAAAAAATAGTTTAATTTCAATGTGTAAGTACTCGTAAAAATATAAGATAATACAAAAATCTTTTTAAAGTTGGCGGTGCAATTCTATTCTGATCGTATTTTTTTGTAATTTTGAAATGAAAAGTATATAAAGTTTTCCAGACACTGTTCAATAGTCTAGAGCTTTTATTTGTGAGTTCTATAAAATTTAATACTAATATTATTTCATAATATTTTATACACTTTAAGAATATTACTTCAACATTGACGAAATAAATGTTGCAATAACATGATTATTTTAGAGATATCATTGAATCTTCGAGATCATATAGACTGTACGAATGTCAATATTTTTAATACAAACATATTTTTAAGCCTAAAAAAACTGTACATATTATATGGCACTGAAACAATAATACAACATATAAATATAAATTCATTGATAAATAGACGTATAAAATATTTGATGATTAAAAAACAATATTTTAAGAAAATTCCAATAATAATACATTACCCCAAAAGCCAACTACTATATAAAAACGACATAGTAAGTCTTTGAAGAAAATTAAGTGAAAATAAGTTTCCTTGTCTAAAGACACGTAAAAGGCGAGGCCACACACGGTCACGTCGCGCATCGTACTGCGTGCGCCCTCGTGCGTGTCGTATCGCGAACATGTTTGGACATGTTCCATTCTGTTATGCTACAGCTGTTTTGGATTTTGTGCTTCAATGAAACTAATAACGTTATTTATTTTCAAATTACGAATGAAACTTAACTTTTTATTAGATAACATTGTATAGATATACAATGTAATAAATCTTACGCTTATTTTTATTTTATTACAAAATGCTAATTAAAACAATATAAAATAGTCCTTGATAAAAACATTCATAGATTTGTTTGATTTAATTCAATTACAACATATCTAACAAGTTTATATATATTAATTTAAATATTACAATTTAATGATAATTATAGGATGAATAAAATAATAAAATATGCTAATAACATTCTGAATTTTATCATACGACAACTTAAATGGCTGGATGATTAAATAATTAAACTAAAATTTGAGCCAAGATTCTTTCAAATTTGTTTTATTTTTATGAAAATATAAAAAACAAACACTGTTCAATTGTATTTATTTTGTAGGTAATACTTATGCTTCTTTAAGCTATAAATATAAAAACGAATTATTTTATGTATGTGAGGATATAATATATAAGTAGCTATTTTACAGTTATTCATACTTTGTACAAAGCAGTGTGTAGTAAATAGCAGCCGGTTCAACTCGAAACCCGCGAGTGCTTGATCCAAGCTCTCTTTTTTAATTAATACCACTTCGAACACTACCCCGAAAGAATGCTTCAGTCATTAAAACTTTTAATGGCATTTGACTTGAGCCGAGAATGGAAACAAATTTTAGGTACGTCAGAGCTTTTAGTTTTTATAAAGAAATACTCTTTGAAATAATATTACTTTGAGGAACATTTTCATTTAAAATGTTTTAGAAGAATTTGGTTTTCTAAATTTTTTGCTTCAAATTATAAAAGGCATTTCTTTTACTTTCATTACATAATTGTTTTTCTATATAAAATATTAATTATACTTCTGATTTATTTCTAAGGTAATGTTAACATTCAATCTTAGATAACTTAATATACTGTTATATAAACTGCACCAATTTTCTTGTTCCGTCTCCTATATCTCTAGTTCGTATGTTTCAGCTTTACTTTCAAGCCTTTTCTGATTATGTTTTGTGAAATAGGAACAACATAAAATTTTCATTTTGAACCTCAAGAGTTTTAATGTGATATATTTATATATACTTCTTGTGCTTCAAAATAATACTCTTTAATGATAATGAAATAGAATGTATTTAGAATTATAAAATTTTTTATTACTATCAGTTACCTCTAAAGTACGCCACTTAAAATGTTCACTTTCCATAACGATGCCTTTCTATCCGAGTACTTTTTATCTTGTATATACATAACATAACCTCATATTCTAATAAATACTAACTAATAACCAATATTCCAATCAAAACATTATTAATGAATAACTGCCTCTGACACTATCAATATAATAAGCACGTCACAAGTGTTCTCATTTGTGTAGTCTCTTTAAATCGAAAACCAATTATGGGAAAAACTGAACATACATATAACACGCATTGTCCCAGTGTGGATGTGGACGAGAGCCGATCGAAGATGTAAAATACTAGATAGGACTAGTTTTGTACATTTATTAGCTTTGGATTAATCAATACTAATATTAAAAGACAGAAAAATTTGTTTGATGGTTTAAAATCGCTAATCTGTATAAATAACACATCTATAGTTATAAGTCTAATTATAATAGGCAGAATCCTAAGATAGGTTATAGGCTATCTAGCCAATCGCGAATATAAATGTATTTATTCTAGGAGCGCGAACCAGACCTCAATAATTTTGTCTTGCTGTGTTTGCAAAATACTGAGCGAAGCGAGGTGCAAACAGCAAAAGTTGCATTTACTAAACGTCAACGTATTTTTCTTCAACTTTTTTTTATTTATTTTAATTGTATAGCTTAATTATCGGGCGAAAAAAAATTCCCATTGATGTCTATGGGATTTTAGTTTTTCTGTAATTATTCCTCAATGACATCAAATATTTGATTTTTTTTTTAAACTACCATCAGACTGATGTCTATCAGTGTGAAAATTTTGGAAATTTTCGGATATACCTTATTTGATCGATGCTTGCACATAAGATGCAGAAAAGTCTCTCATAAAGAGCTTCGCTCAATTATTAATGTAGTTATGCTTGTTAAGTGTATATTCGGACTTATATTTATGTATTATAAAATGTATACAATAGAATGGTTCCTTACTTAAAAGTAAACATTAATATAAAATATTAAAAATTAAGTCTTAATAATTTGTATCAATGTTCACTGGACTGATCCATAACGAACTTCTCAATAATGCTAGTGATGATAATATACTTTTTAAACTAAGCAAAGTTCTTGGCATTTTTGCTCGTCCTACCCGAGGTCACCGACGACCCGAATCCTAAAAGTCGAATTGTCATCTCATCGGTGCTCTTATGAAAGAATTCTATCCCTGCGTCATGACATAAGTCAACTTTAACAGGGATATTATGTGTTATTTCAATTTCTTTTAATACTACATTATTTATGCATATATATGCATAAATGTTTCGATTCTGGAAACGTAAATGTGGTCACCCTAAACAAACCTAGCGCCGAAACATACTGACAGAAGTGTAATGTATATGCAAATCATGAACGAGGTGAAGCGTGAAGCCCAAGACAGATGCAACTGGAGCTCACTGTGAACGCCATCTGCCCGATCACTGGGGATGGAGGAAATTAAATGAGCTAAACGAAGCAAAGCTGTTGCTGGTCAAAAGTGTATTTCGTTACTAATGCTACTCCTCCTAGAGGAATGGTAGGATGATGAAAATTAGTAGTAGTTGAGCACAGTGACTTATAGATCCTGAAATTTTTTTAGGTGATATTCGGAATTGTAGTTTTTTATTAAATGGTCAAAATGGGTCCGATAGAGTCAACATGTGGAATTGTTTAGAAATCGCATGCGCGAGTTGTTTTTACGATTAACATTATAACCACTATTTTCTCCGTTAATTTTACAAGGATGCGAAACTCATTCAGCAAGTGTTTCGCTCAGATTCACCCATCGTGCACAGTAGCGAAGCTAGTATATAATATATATTATATAATATAGTATATATAGTATATAATATACTCACAAAAAATCATATCCAGTAAAATGTGATCTGTGATTATAACGTTTAATTAACACGACTGACAGCGCGATGTGAGGCGACACACAGACGCCATACATTACGATATAACGACCTGTTCTGTGTATGATGACATGAGGCTTGATTTAAACGCACCTACGAGGTTTATAGGGCGGAATAAAGAGGTAATATATTTTTAGATTTTTGGCGAAGACAACACTAAGATAGACGGTTACTAGAAGGTATAGTCTTCAGAAAAAGAAATATAAAATAAATGTTAACATATATACTAGCAATATACCTCTGCTGCGGATGTGTGGAACTAAAATTCTATGTCTTTAATATTTATTTGGAAATCTTTTTTGTATTTCGTTCTAAATATTTTTTCAATGAATGGTTGAGTAATCACCCGAATGACATTCGGTACTTTTTAGTTTATTGCCTTTTCTCACAGACAGATACATTGAAGAGGAATTTTATTTGATACAGATAGTGTATTATCTTATAGATTAGTAAGAGTAACTTATGTCACATTTATATATTTTCATATACAGTGATATATAATACATAATACATTAGGTACAAGCTCGTTGTTTTGACCAGAGCTTAAAGCCTTACAAAATGCAATTTTATTTTCGCCAGCGAAAAACGTAGTCTTAACGAAGAGAATTAGAAATTTACATTGTAATGGCCTTTTTTGGGTGGAACGAGTAAAAAAGTTTTTAAGTTCAAGTTGAGGGATGGCGGGTAAAGAGTTTCCACAATGAGATGAACAAGCTTTTTGTCGGTAGACTTTTACACTGAATTATAATTAAAGTTAATTACTTTTAATTTTTAATCATAATAAATTGTTATAAAATATTTAAGAATATATAAACATATAAAATATATTTTATTTTCATTTCATATCATTTATTTGTTATATATTTTTCGAATTGATTATTCGAATTTTTTAGTACGAAGCATAACTCAAAAATAAATTGGATAACCGCTTCAAAATTAATTGTTCACGAATCCGTAGCAGTGCATTAACTTAATTACTTAACAGCAAATTTTAACGATCACTTGATTGCATGCACTTACTGCGATTGAAATACACCTCCATATTACACATATAATAGTAATGTTCAATTACTTAATATTCTAAGATGTATTTCTTTTGTTTGTATTTTCTTTTGTATATTGTATATTGTAATACTTTTACTTAAACTTAAACTTCTCATCTTTCATTATAATCTTATTGACCCTATGAAACTAAGAATCTATATATTAAGGTAAAGAGAGAGATGAGAAAAAGAGATAAGTGAGAATTAAAAAGTAAAAGTAACATAAAAGTTACGTAAAATTTAGACTGTTTGATAAGTTACTAACGATTTTGTTTTTTATATAAAAAATACTAGATATGTATAAAAGAGTGATGTTATATAAAATCATAAACAGGATATACAAAAAGACAGTCTCTTTGAATATTAGCAAGATTAATACACGATAGTGAATATATGAGCCGTGAATTGAGTCGGCCAACGATGAGTAATATACCACGCTCGATGGCCCGCAGATTATACTCTATAAATTATTATGAAGCAATCAGTGTATGGCAAAAGTTTCAGGTGCCTTGATAGGGAACGTGGCGGCTGCTACACGATTACGATATGATACGATTTAAGAATATCTTCATAGTATGATGACATTATTTAAATAATAGAATAGTAGAATATCGAATAAAAAATTCAGTTTTTAATTACAATAACTTTGGGCCATGTTTTTGTTTATATTAGAATCTCTTTCACATGTAAAAGTAGACGATAAAATGGGAATATCTTGAATGTTTTCATGAACATAAATAATATTAACCATTTACATAGGCCGTGAATGCGTTGTATCGTGTAAAGTGTATTCCGCCAGCGTGAGTTTCGTAGATTTATTGGTAATATAATTTTGATTGATCGACGTGAAAGAGCCGGATATAAGTTTAAACGAACACCGCTTCCATATCTTAGATAATATTCACAAATTCTATCATTCATAAATTAAACTTTAACACATATCCGATATTGTAAAAAGATTGAAAAATGTCACGATGAAAACTGTAACTATTTAAAGCTTAAAAGTAAAGTAAGTATTTATAAATTATTAAAATTTAGAAAATATGCAAATATGCACTTTTTAAAAGTTCGTAATACTAATAAGGATTTTTATGAAAACCTCATGCTTAGTGTTTCTAAACATCTATAAGCATTTATTATTTAAACTTAATAAATTAAAAAATATATAGAATAGAAAATTTAACGCTACAATTAGGATATTTTGTAGGACCTTTTCCTCACCGGTCTTATATAGAATGCATGCAAAGAAGACAAAAAATTCATTGAAGCAGCCTTACGGTAAATAATTTTTTACAACGACAAGACGGCTTTAAAGATCTCGCAAATTCGACTCCTGCTCGTATCAATAAATTTTCCATTGTATTATTACCTAATTCTTATTTAAAGCATGTTAAAGGTGATACGTCATTATGTATCCCTAATGACCGCTTGTAGGAAGTTAGTGGAACTAAGAGAACTTAAAATGCAAGTTCTAAGACGCAGCAGTTGCCAACTCACTAAGTGAGCGTGTGATGCTTTTAACAGCATTTAATTAATTTAACTTGTTTGTTTAAAAACATTTCTAATATATGTATAATATTAAAACACGTCTGTGAAATTCACACACTCCAAAAGTGAAACTTGATAAAAGTCTACAAGTAAAAAGGAAAACCTTTAAGATAATTATAAGTTGTATTATTTTAAAATTTTGTCCAAATTTAAGGAATGTTTTTTATTTTCAAGTAAATTATATAACATTACCAATGTAATAAATAATATATATACAATTTTGATGTATTTACTTTAAACAAATGCATGTCATTTGAGGCTTGGTTATTTTAAATAGGAAACAAAATAAAAAGAATCATAAACTACTGCAAAAATCTTCTAGGCACTAGATGGTGTTAAAAAATATCTTAATATCTTAGGTAAAGTTTACGTGAATTGATTTTATATTTAGTTCACGGTGGTAAGATTTAAAGTTGTGGTGTTATGCATTGAATGTTTGTTTTTATTCAAAATAAACCTTTAGTTTGTCTATATTAAGAGTAAGTACTCTCAATGTGTTGCTTTCTTTATCGTTCGAAATTTATTTCATTAAGTTTCACATCACAGCCATTCTTAATTTCACTACAATAAAAAATATGTGTACTAATATATAACAGAGATTGGGTTTTGTAAGTTTATCCAAACACCTCCTCCATATAGGAAGGGTAAACTTCAAAACTACTGCACCTATTTCAACTTCATGTACCATTTGCAAAGTTTATTCCAAATGGACATTGGGTATCTTACAACTAGTATTGAAAGTGATTTGCATATGCGGATAGGTTTCGTGTAATCCTGACCCAAAGGGACAGAATTATATTTTAGATGAAATTTCAGGCAACAACTAATAAAATATATACATTTACTTATATTTTAATCTGCCTTTTTATTTGTTTTACGTGTATATAATATATTTGTAAAAATAAAAACAAATACCTTTTAATAAAATTTTATAAATGTTAAATTTGTAAGTCATAATATTATTATATCTTTAAAGATGTGTTCAAAGTAATTATAAAAAACTTTATTAGATAAAAATATTTAATAAATACTAATTTGTTTTGGACAGCTAGTTTTGGATTCTAGAATATGAGCTTATTTCTCCAGTGTGTTTTATTGGGTGGTAATTTTTTTTCTAATCTAATTCACTTAAGATTAACTTATCAATTATTAACTTTACGTATTTTTAAAATCTCTCCCGCACTAGAGATATAACGTTGAAAAATGAAAAATGGAAATGAAAAATAAAATATGTTTTACAAAATAGAAATAACGGAAACAAATAACGAGACTCGAAGCAATCTGTGGATCACACAAACAACTATTCAGTCTGGGAATCGAACCCACTAGACCTTCGTCTTCGTCTAACAGAAATATGTGTAAAATAAATTATATATACTTGCATAATATATATATATATATATATATATATATATATATATATATATATATATATATATATATATATCTATGTAGGTTGTTATGACAAACTAAACTGAGCTTTATGTAAAATAACTTTATTGATATAAAGTAATAAGTAGTAATAGAGACGAGAGAATTCTCTGTTATCTTTCATATAATTGGATACCTTATTGGGGAAGTATACATTTTTAAAGCATTATAATTTTTAAGCTTTTGATATAACGGATACCGTCCCAGTTGCTTAATTATAGGAGAATTAAAAGTTTTAACAATTTAAATCGGTAAATGGTTTAATCTCACAAATTTGTCTTTTTAATTAATACTTTGTTCTGTTTTGTAAAGATAATTTAAGACAAAAAATTCTTGTTATTATATATTAAAATATTTTTTTAATTATATCTATAGTAATCTTTACAATATAATCATACTATACACTCATATACCCAGACAATACACAGCAAGCTATTAAACACACACATACACATACACCATAATGCTTTGCATGTAATTAATTATAACTAATTAGTGTTGTTTTGTTTAGATTAACTTATATAAATAAAAATAGATTTTTATGCTATATTCAAGTCTTTCATATCAATAATTTTACAACTAAATCTTCAGTATTCGAATTTACGATTAAAAGTACTTTAGTAACACTAAACTATATTTATTTGGTTGACTAGAATCTAGCGAAGACAAGAAAGCTTACCAGTTAATTGATAATTGATAATGGTTTGATAGTCGGCCAGGTGAAATATGATAAATATAAAAAAATATTTGTTTACAGGGGAAAGAACATAATTAAAACATATTTATATGTAAAACTGAAATACTAAAACTCCATGGCTAATCTTTATTCTGTGAGATCTATAAAGCCTTATGTATATACATATATTCATATATATAGTATACGTCAGATAGTTTTGAAAATAACAAAAAGATTACAAATAGTCTTGAATATTCAAAGGTTTTTTATCTAGCTAATTACAGACTTGGACGTTTTCCATTTTTCTGTACTTTTGATTGGGTATTGGGAATATGGATCCGATTTAATTAACGGCGGTTGACGTCGAACCGTTGAATAAAATTGCTTTTAACGTTTCAATTCTTGTACCTTTTTAGTTTGTTACTTTAGAATTTAGGTTATTTTAATGTTATTTGTAACGTTCCTTAACAAGTCTTTTTATAACATATTTGTACTCAATTGTTCTTATTATTTATATAACGATAATAATTATTAATAATAAATAAATAATTATTGAAATTAACAACAGTGTATCGCTGTTAATGACAGGTATTACTGAAAATATGGAGAGATGCGTGAAGATTTCTAGAAGAATGAAGAATGCAACAGAATAGAACAGAGTGATAGAAATATTTGGACATTTTGCTCTCTTACCAACAGTATTGTGTTTTACAATACTTATTAAAAGAGAAGGCTGGTTCAGCCAAACCATATACAATATAAATTGAATTAACTTCAGCTGGGCTCTACTTACATAATTAGATAATACAAAATGCGTAATGTAAACAATATCAATATATATAAAATAATTAAATAACAGACTTGAAATATAATTTGAAACTTTAGTTTTATTATAGCGTGAAACTCTTATTGCTAAAATTTTATTACGAATATAACAATTAAGCTTCTATTAATGTTCGAGAAATATCATTAGTAAAAATTATTTTCAAATATCAACTTTCAAATAATATTAACAATTATAATAACAGTATTACAATTTTATCTGTTAGATGGCGTCTGCCTTTAGCTAAAAGTCATTAACATTCTTAAAATAGTATATATTGTTTTATTGAAACTATTTAAGTATATTATTGAATTGTTAAAAGGATCAAATAAAATATTTTTACCAGCCATGATGAGTTTAATATTTGGTTATGTGAAGAAAATTCTTTGGCGGAATAATATAATTTCAAATTTTATACTTTAACTTGAGTCCCAAGTATCATCATCTGGTGAATTCAAGAACATTAACTCCGTTCCGTGTCACCCGGGTCCAGAGACCCACAACTCATTGATAACATTAGATTTGACGTTATCTGGATGACGAGGGTTAGCAAATCGTTATAAACAATGGCCTCTGCAGATATTAGATCAGTTTTTACTACATATTTCGATTTTACGTACATCAATATCGTTATTGTTACTGGTTTTATATATACTAACTACGTCTTATCAAGTTTACGGAACATTACTTTTAATACAATGTCAAAAACTAAAAACCGATATTTAAATAAAAATCTAAGAAATATTATCAACATAAATTTCGTTAGAGCATTATTACTTTAAGTCTATCCCAGCGCTGTTAAAAATACGTTTACCGCTGTAAGTAGCTAATAGTTCATCCTCGTGGAAATCGAAAATCATTTTCTATAAAAGCACTTAGTTAAATCGGGAATCGAATCCCATTTCGTGGGTTGTGTTAGTGTAACATTCGTTAGATTAAGCCTGCCCGGTAGCCTGTGATAGGAGTCCTCAGGGAGAAGAACGCTTGGTCCTTGTGGGGTGCAAGTCATAAGAGTAATATTTTTACAAATATTTAAAAGTATTTACAATATAATTATTATAAATACTACAAAATAACAAACGCGTGTTGGTTGTCCGGAACATAGACATAGCTGTAAAATAATTTGTATAAACTACAAGAATGGCTGAAACATTAAAAATGGTTAAAAATTTTGATTTTCGTATATAAACTTTCGTGATCCATGATTACTTTCAAATATAATTATCCGGCTGTACGAATTATATTTAAATAATTATATTTCATAAAAATAATGAGGTCTAAAAAAAACTGTCTCAGAACTGTAATGGGACTCGGTATGATTAAATATCAAATTATTACTCAAACTTATCTTTCTCTTTTTTTAACTTTTCTTCATTAATTACCTATCTCTAAAGGTCAATTCTATTAGTTGACTGAAACTTTTTTTAATTAGCATTCGTAGTTTTGCACAAACTTGAATTTATTTTTAAATATATTTTGAAACTTTCATATATAACATTCAAGACGGAAATAAAACATCAAATAAAAGTTTACTTATAACTTTAGTTATAAAACTAAGTAAGTTTTTTGAATGATTTGTTAATGATTGCAGAAATTTCCTAAAGTATATGAAAATATAATTGATATATAAAAATATGACTTAACTTTAGTCTATTTTTGTAAAAAAATATATAATTGATCTCATAATCTTGTAACTTGACACTGTCTAAAACAAAATTGGAGTCGAAATGATTGAATGCAGTTGTAAAAGCGAGTCCTCTGAAATATCCGGGACCTTTGTCTCAAATGTATTTATTGTAGCTGCAATAAAGAAAATAAACTTACATTTGAAATATTAATAAAAATGGCTGCAATTTAAATCTGTCCTTGGAAATTGTAACTCGTACTTGCATTTGTAATAAGAGCACTTCTCTTAATCATTTATAATAAACAATACAATGATATATCTTAAAAGGATTTTTCAAATGAATAATTGGAATTATTTACTAAGAGCTATTTCATTTAAATAAACATACATAATATTTTTAAATTCAACAATTAAAAACGTCGAAGCCTCTACAAACCTCTACAAAGAGATCAGAAAAGAGTAATTCACTATTACCAATTCAAGAGCTCAAAGGAAATGGGAGTATTTTAATAAAGAGTAGCAGTAATCATTTTCCGCGGCTTAGACGTCTATAGAGACAAAGCACAAAGGAGTTTATTTTAAAAACAGGAAAATAATCAATGAGGACTGTCCGGGAGCTGAAGGATTTTATACTTTTTATTTTTCAAGCAATTTTGTATTGTATTATGTACGTGTGTATACGTGTTTATATACGTACATTATTAATAATAGCAAAGAGTTAAATAAGATTTTAGAAATTGTATGTAAAAATTTTTTTTACAATGAAATAGATATTTATTTGTGCAATATTTTAAGAGACTTATTTTAAAACATGGACATAATTTATAATAAAAGTAGGAAATGTCCAATTAATAAAATATTTAAAACATCTTATTTTTAGCCCTTCAGCGCATCATCAGTATCCCAAAACCCTTGACGCCGTCATCTAAATTCAGTGAAGGAGGAAAGATGTCAACCGCCATACCTTCAATTTGAGAGCTCTTCTAAATTACAAAGGTCCTCACATAAATTGTTCCAATATTCCAAGACGCCACCGGCATGTTAAACTCAGGCGAGCCCCGTCTTACGTGAATAGCATAAATAAATATTATTGATTTTAATTTTAAAATTAAATACAGCTTTAATTTAATGCCTCAAAAATACATCTTTGTTTTAGAGTTCAAGCACATAAGACCATTCCTATAGGTGTAGGCATGACCCAGTATCGTCGGAGATGCGTCACGATCGATGGGGAATGCCGAGGCGTGCGTATTTTTCATTAGCGGTGAATTCACAGAGGGAATGGAATGCTATATATTACAGGCTCTTTATGGTTTGAAGGATATATTACGATGTCAAACAAATGCTTTCAATGTCGTCGCTGTTCTACTTCGTTATTCAATTTAAATGGTCGTAGCATTAGTAATTTCGTTAATTAAAAATTTAAAGAGGTATTTATAAAAAAAATATTAAAATAATAACAAAATGTTATTCTGAATACTGAATAAAGAGTACTGCTGTTTTTAGTGATTTAATCAAGTTGGAAATCGTAATGATTTTTAAGTTCAATGATCTAATGTTTAAAATAACTGATTTTATATGTAGGTCATATGTAATTAATTAATCTTATGTTCTTAAAAATACAAAAATATGGTTATCAAAACTAGGAGCGCGAAACAGACCTTAATTTTGACTAGCTGCGTTTCCAAAATCTCGGTGTTAGCATATTGAGCGAAGGGAGGTACAAACACCACCGAAGTTGCATTTACAAAACGTCGACGCCTTCTATCCTCAACTAATTTTTATTTATTTATTATTTTATTATTATTTTTTACATTGTAAAGCTAAATTTTCGCACGAACATTTTTTCCCATTGAAGTCTATGGGATTTTAGTTTTTCCTTGATTATTCCTCAACGACATCGAGTATTTGATTTTTTTTTTAAACCACCACCAGACTGATGTCTATCAGTGTGCGAAATTTTCGGATATACCGTTTTTGATTGATGCTTGCACAAAGGATGCAGAATAGTCTTTCATAGAGAGCTTCGCTCAATAAATCGTAAGACGATATTTGAAATGATAAAGATAAATAGTATAAAAACTTTTAAAAAAATTGTGTTTTCTACTTCAAAGTTTTTTATTTCTGACACCAAAATAATAAAATGATGACTATAAGATTTTTATGTTCTCTCTGTATCTTTACCATGACCTTGCCCTGTTTATAAAATGGTAATACATAAATAAATATGTTACAAGTTCTTGTGAAAAATTTATGGGTAACATACAGTGTTTCTTTTGTACAAAGTATTTCATTTCATACCCATATTGCATGGATTGTACAAAAATATGTGAAACCGCATTTTGTCGCGGCGGCCATTTTTGATTATGTATAATTATTATTAACGAAACTCATGTTAAATTTCTCATTTCAGCTCAATAGTAAACTGTTTAAAAATTTTTAACCATGGTTTTCCCTCACAAATAAACAGTAAAATAAAAGATTTTTAAAAATATCCAGTCATACCTCTTTAAATACTTCGAATGTTATTAAACTTACAATTGTGAAGACAAGTAACATATGTTTAATTTTTGTCTTCTACTTCTGTAATACCGACAACTTCTGCTTCATCTGAACCATCGATCATCCTGTCACACCTTATTTATTATATATTAACGTGAAGTTAATTGAATTTTCCTTGAATTATGTGAAGAAATTATTGTGATATTAATTTATGTTTTACTTACCAAGACCTAACTTACCATCTAAAATAAACTAAATGACGGTTTCGATATTACAGAATCAGATTAAATCCACAGTAAAAAAAAATATTATAAAAGAAAATATTAAATACAATAATATCTCCTATCGAAAATAATAAACTTGTACATTTCACAATACTATTCTAAGCTATACTAGTGTTGTTTAATAGTTTTATATTCGTTTATATTCAAAAGATCAATCATATAAAATATCCTACGGACTTTTAAACAAAAATATTAGTTTTATGTAACCATACCTTATTCATTCCCATACGTAATCATTATTATTATATTTTTTTGTCCTATCCATATAATTTAATAAAATAGGCACTTTTTAAAGGCTGATGGGTACATGATCTTTAGGACAATATTAAGTATCTTTAACGTAACTTATATCTTCTTTATTATTTAAAAAGATTTAACTGCTGTTACAAAACAATGATAAACAACAGGTTTTTTAAACCATTTATAGTGATTTTTTAAATAGGGGATGAATTTCAATAAAATAGCCGATTTTAGAATATTTTTTTTTAAATAAAATAAATTAGCTTAATTAAATATTTCCCGAAGGTAACACCTAGAAATGTTTATATGTTAAACCACAGTACAAAGATTTTACAATTAATCCGATATTTCCAGATGATACCTACAAATGCATTTACGTTAAACCAAAGTACGAAGATAATACAATTTAATTTAAATATAAGAGCGGTTTTTTTTTTCTTTTATAATTCACAAAAATAACCAAACCATAATATGGAATTAGTTAAATCCGAATCAAGCCAGACTCGATACCGATAACGGCGGTTCAGACAGATGGACAATACTGCGAGATATCAGCCACTAGGCTCACCACCATTTATATAACAGTCATTCATCTAATTTAAGATAAATTATAATTTTGAGAAAATACTTCATTATATTTTTACCTAGATGAAGTCAATCGCTAAATCATTTCGCGAGAAAATGGAGCCGAAAAAATGCACACAGAGACACACACATATACATGTTTTTAATAAAGGTCTTGATATTCTTAGGACAAATCAAAACTTCAAGATATTACAAAAAAATCCAATTTCAAAAATCTGGGTAATAATAAAAACTTTCTTAATCAGGAAATTAAAAAAATATTTCACGAGCTCCAAAAAAAAACTAAAATATATATACCCATACGATATTCACCACTTATATTTTGTTTGAAAGGATTTATCTTATAATTCCATATACCAATGGTCACCCGAGCTATAGATCACGGCTGACCAACTAACGATGGAGGCAGTGGTTTGTTTCCACACAAAGCCACGATTTATCGAGCTGTTCCGTAATTGATAGGGTTTACACCGTAACAGAATGTACCACTTGTACCCAACGCGAACATTAAATCCGATAGTGTGATTTGTGATTTTTCGAATTTGACGGATTTGTATGACAGAATAAATGGAACCATCATTTTCTACGGCGTTGTCCATGTTGCCATAAAGTAACAATTTCATGTTTTAGAATTCCACATACATCAAATAATATGTAAGCTATACTATTAGATAAATAAAAAAAATCTTTTTCTAGATTTTGGACTATTTTCTATCGAACATACACAAAATTATCACTCTATTTTTAATATATATTTTTAATCTTCATCTATTAAATTTATTTTAAATAATTTCTTCATAAAACTAATACATAAGCTCGTAACTTGCTAAGTTATTATTGTGGTATCCTTAACTCTTGATTGGAAATATCTTTCGAAAGTGCGGTATGAATTATTCAAAAGCATTATGGCGTTGGATTTGTAACAAACCACCACTCATTACATTTTAGATATAAACATTATCTCTGTCTGGTGATTCTATAATACTTTTGATAAGTTCATTTTAAATATCAACATTATTTAGTTTTTAATTGTACTTACCTATTGAAAAAAAGACATTTTTTAACTTTAATTACGACAATAAAGATTTTATTCGTCTTTTTCACCTCATTAGTGCAGTTCTCTTCATAGTTAATATAAATAATTACCTTAATTCAAGAAGATGTTTACAAAGCTCTTATATCACAAGACCAACAGACCATTATTACTCCTGAATTAATATTCACAACACTGCTATAATTACAACTCGCACTGAGGAGGCAAAGGTGGCTACAAATCATGCAGAGTGACGTAATCATGAAGTGGAGTTATAGTACCGACTGGACAAGTGCTGCAGATGAGATATATCTACCTTGCTGGAACTACGTTTGTAACTGGTGTAATTTGCTTTAGTTAATAACATATATCTTAAATTTATATTAACTGAATGGCTCTAACTATACTACAATTCTTATTAAGAAATAATAAAGAGTGAACATATTAACAACAATGAATTTGAAATCATCTATTTTGCTGGCAAATAGTTCAAATCTACTATTGCTTATTATGTAAATAGTTTATATAGCGGTAGTTTTTTATAATTTGATACTTGATTATCATGTTTTTTTTTCAAAAGCGTTTTCTTTTATTTAATATTATGAATCTTGGCAACCTTGTTGTAGCTCGACACCAATTTCGTTACAAAATTCAAGTTGCGAACAAATAAGACTGCGGGTTTCGCAAATGGATCAGCGTCTTAAACCAGACATGCTCTAAATTTAAATAGACTTGGAAACTCATCGTGTGCCAAATGAGGCATAAGCCACCCAAGTTTTACACAAGTTTTGTTTTGCAAAAGAGTTTTCGAGTATCGAGGGGCGAACGATAAAAGAATTAGGTACACTCGGGTAGATATGCTGGCGTCGATTCTTGTAAGTATGCAAGTTATAAAACTTTGTTATATAAATTATCCGCGCACTTAATGTAATGGATGTTTTATGTTGACCAAAGGAACACTTTGTAAACAAATAATTTGTATATTTTTAACTGAGAAGTTACAAAGTGTGTTTAAATTTTGTATATAAAAATATTTTACATACAAACAATACTTTTTATATGTAAACCTTTTAGAATAAAATACATTTATTTACATTCGAGAAAGACTTTCCGTTCTTGCAAAAACGGGCTTAAGCTAACAGTTATATTTCCTAAATCAAGGCAAAAGGGTAAAGAATCGAAGGGGATTTCCATGAAAGCCTTATTGGATGTACGAAGACTGGCATCAAACTTGGCTAATAGAGCCAGTAGATAGGGCACGGTGCAAAATTGAATACGTCCCCGACCAATCTCCTCGATAGATGCAAAGTTGTGGTCCAAGAGGTGAATGAAAGATATTTTAAAATTAGAATAAATAAACATACTTAATATTTTAGAAATTGATTTAATTGTTGTTAATATTTCCATTGTTAAGATTGTATTTCAATTACAATGTAAATACTTTAATTTGATAACGAATAAAATGTTTACATAACTTTATAATATCGGATTAATTAATAATTTGTTTTTTGGAACCCTATGAATCCCTTTTATATAGAAAATAAGTTAATAACTTCAACTGTATAAAGTGAAGTAAACGTGAATTAGAATGATTTTTTATAGAATACCGTTATATATCTTCTACTGTTGCAGTTAGTTTACTTTTAAGCGTAGGTTTTATATTATCATTAATTGAAATAAATTTAAGACACTATATAATTTAATCTCTTGTTTTTAATAACACTGATATGTTTTGTTACAGTCAAAAAACTCAAAAAAGTAAAAACGTATTCAACAAGCTACCAATAATCAAAAAACGTTTGTGTGCTTGCGGATACTACAATATTTCCGAATATTTAGATACTTATACATTATAAAAAAATCTCTGCCAGGCTATTTAAAATTTTAATATAAGTGTAATTTAGGCTTAATGACTTTTAACTAGTGTTTTAAAAAAATATTAAGAGACAAGCCCGCTGAGTTCCTGTTACCAGCTCTTATCCGGTCTCTTGCAATTACTTTTCCAAGCTGGCGGTAGTTTTGAAAATGTAAAGATGTTATGTAAAAAATTTACTGTCAATATTTTTTTTTTTTGACAACCACTAATAATAGATTATTATTAATGTATACAATAAAATCAATAATTAGACCTTTATTTCTAAAAATCCTCAATATTTTTATTGTTTTATCTACGTATTTTTGACAAATTTAAAAAAAGCTTTATGTTTTTTCATATTCCTAAACGCTAATCTACAAAGCGCTTGTGACTTACGAGCACCAGTAAGTGTAAACTATTACAGCGCACCGCGTATTGAAGCCAGATTGTAAATACGAACCCGATAATTCAGAGCTCGGATTTTTTTTCGCTTGCTACCGTCATTGTATTCAAATAAATGTTTTTATATTTGAAGTAGGCTTATATGATTAATACTTCCACAAATTATTACTTGACGAATGGTTTAAATACTCAAGTTTGTACAAATTACATTATAGTTTGTTCAATTTTATTTGATTTTCTATCAATTTACCTTTTTTTTGCCTTTGCCAGAGTAAAACTATTTCCATAAATAATTAAATTAAAATTAACTTTTTGAGCATTCAAATCAAAAGATCAACAGATATTATAGTTTCTAAACTTCGTGAGTTGAAAATAATTAATAGTTTGGTTTTTATAAATAAAACACTAAACAACCAATAAATTATTTATAGCACTCATATTATTTTTTTCTGTTTCACATAGGTAAACATTTTGGTGGACAATAACGTCAATAAACTGTCTTTCCAAAAAGTTTTGAGTGAGGTTCCCTTTGGTTCGAGTTTGGAACCTCATACATATTACATTGACATATTTTAAGACACAAACATTAAAACTATTTCCATTGTTACACGACACCACAGTAAATTACAATTATTATATTATAAATATTTAAAAAATAAAACACAAACGAATATAACATTATACTTCGCAAATAGATATTCCAACCCTGTTTATAATCTAAACCATACTATGTTATTGCTTTGAACAGCCAGGCGCCAATGTTATTGCTGCGAGCAATGCGTGCGGCGACACACTGTCACATGACGTCATGTCTAATTACTAAAATAAATTGATTTATTTTTATTCTCTATAAAGATCTTTGAAAGCTGAATTGTATGACCATGTTACAATGATACGATCAATGTTTTCTTACTTCTCAATGGAAATAAATAGATTACATCCCAAATAATATTATATCAAACAAACTTCAAACAATAATATATTTGGAAACTATAAAGAATTTCAATGCTCGATACATTTAATTCCTAAAGAATCGACAAAACATATATTTCACAGAAGTTTTTACGAAACTTCCATTCGAGTTTCAAATTCCTTTGACACGTGCCCACTTAGGGTAACTAAGTTGGACAAGTTTATTGAGTGTTCAGTCACATACTTCCTCAACCCGGACTTACATTGCACCAGCTCGGCTGTCGGTTAACATTTCTTATCGGTTGAAACTTGTATTTTCTTTTAAAATCAGCCACTTACCATAAAGCAAAATTTGTTAAATATATATATTTTTTCTGTTTAAATTTAAAAAGTTAGCTTTTTATAAATTATTTCGTTATACTTGTTAATTTATTATTATATATGTAATGAATGTACTAGTTATAAACAGATAATTTAGTATATTTTATGTAGAAGTATAGTAAAATAATGTTTTCGTTTTATTCTGTATCGGTGTATTGATTAACTTTAGCGTGTATTTCGCCAATCAATATCAATTTATTGTATTATAGAGTTTTATAAATAAATAAAAATGTTATCGTTTTTAGGATACAGACGTAGAACTTTCAAGCTCGTATGTAAGGTAATAATTTAATGTTACAGTAATTCATGTTCTGAAGTTTATAACGTTTTAAGTTTTGCGATAATTTCTTGTTTCTGTTCATTTCACTAGTTTATGCTTGTAACTTAGTCTTCAAAACATTCGTTAGTGTCTTCCTTCTGTGATCCGGTATATATTCAGACTTTAACTAAGGAATGGTTGTTAAACCTTTAGATAAATCTTCAGATTTAAATAGAACACAATATATATAACTATAAATATAACTGAAAATGAATTGGATATGAAAGAATCGTGTACGATCAATGGCTGACAAAGGAGTAAGATAACACGGCAGTTTAAATTGGAGATGCGACTGGCACCTCTAGCAGTTGTAAGGCTCTTTCTGAGCAAGCCAGGATGAACAGGCTTCCTTAGCAAGCTGGAGGTGATAGATTCTTGCGGAACCCCCTTAAAGAGAACTGCTGCACCTAAACCAGGTGTAATTCGCAGTTTCAGCCAGCAACTTCGGCTAGCAGAACCTTTAAAACCGCTGCAAATTTTCGTAAGTCTCTTCCGACAATGTACGTCGTTCAACCTCATACAGTAATATCAGGTGAGTCGACATACAGAACCCTGAACTGAACCTGGATCCTGAGCTTTAGGGTGCGGCGTGCAACAGTGGTCCCGAGCACTCGACCAAGATGGTTTGGGAAATCAATGAGTCACTATGATTTTAACCTTGGACGAGTTTTGTAACCGATGGGTAATTTAGAAAAAAGGGATAAAATATTCCATATAGTAATGGACCATATCGGTTTTAGCATCTGCACAACTTTAAAGAAAGAAACTCTTCAAAAGAGACCGCATTGGCAGTTCTCATGGGGTTAGTTTCTCGTTGGTAAACTGCGAAACCGCGGGGAACGGGACCTCCTCAATCTGGTAGCCAACCAATATGATCGCCTACCCTGGGGCCGTTGCTTTGGATCTCGGTACCCTTCTCGACTAAACACTGAAGTAAACAAGCCCCAGCTTGGTGGAAAACAGGTCAGCCAACGCTGCTATTCAAAGATATCTCTTTTATACACAGCTTCATCGAACAACATGCCAGAACACAACTAAATCAGTTTGCGATAAAAAATTATCGATGCCGATGGTCATATTAACATATGGCATATCATCGAGAAAAGAATTTGATTAATATTCCTTGCCCTAATATCATAATAACAAAGACTACATACATAGTTTATATGATCTCATCGCGATCAGTTTTACGTATGTCGTTAAAATAAAAAACATTAAATGAAGGATAAATATATATATAAATTTAAGTAACAAATGAAACACTTAAACAAGCTTCAAACATATACATCACAATTAAAAGAATTACCCAATAAATCGGCAATCGGCTCGCAAATCTGCGTCGTGCACTTGAAAAGCTTTTTATTTCACCTAAACACGATATACGGTAATACGTGCAGGTCGAATTTAGGTAGGCTTGCCAACAAGTTTTGTTATAAATCGCAGTGAGTGGCCCGCCTAGATAGCTAGGCAGAAATTTTGGCAACGTCTACCCAATAACGATCAGTAGACATCATACAGTCCTAAACAATGCAATCAGAATGTGCATAAAATTTTTATCTAATTGAAATATTTATTATCAAATGATATATGATATATACGAGTACCAGCACAGTTTTCATATTTCATAGTTAGTTTTGAGCTTAAAAATACATCAATGTTGAAATTTAATTTAAAATAAAATTGTATTCGATTGAAAATTGTAGTGATATTCATCTTTTTAACCGACTACAAAATATGAGGTTATGAATTCGACCCATAACGTTGTAATATTTTAAGGAACTTCTTTTATTAGTTTAAAATAATTAAACAAAGAAAACATATAAAATATGTATATATTATGTATGTTTCCTCTCATATCTCAAAAACTATAATTCCTACTCTTGTGATTATGTAAGTTCGTCGAATTTCTTTTAAAGATATATACATATTTATATAATTTAACGTAATATAGATAAAACAGTATATATAGATATTTATATAATTTAACGTAATTCTGTCTTGTCGCTTGTCTACTCTAACCATAAGAGGTTCAAGAGAAACAATGTCGTAAGAGTGGCTACAAGTTACGGATCGCGGTTTAAATCCGACTTGATTTCGGAATTTAATTTACTTGCATTGCCTTCTGTCTTGTTTATTTGATAGACAGAAGAATTTAAACTATAAGAGAACCTTTCCTTTCACAATGCAACTATATTGTTCTCGCTTTTCAAATTTATCTGTTGAAAATTTTTCAATACCTTCAGAGAAATAACTTCTTTTTAAATAATAAAAGTATTTGAAAATAGAGTTTTTTAATTTTGCAAAAACATAAAATAAAAAATATATTAATAGTAATACAATTCATGTAAAAATGTGTTATTAATTAATATTATTAAGAATAAAAGAACGATAAACAGTTTCATTATTTAAGGGTGCGGCACCTTATAAGATCTTTTTTTATCTTTTTGTATAATTGTAATAATCAACAAATAATCAATCACCTACATATCAGTTAAACAAACAAATCAATTTACACACCGAAGGTTTATATATATTCTTAGGGACCAGAGGTGGATAATAACAAAAAAAAGGACATCAAACACTTTTACTTTACTACAACTATTTTTATATTACCACAAATAAATCAATCATAAGTAGCAGAGACAATTTAAACAATATCAAAACTTAGGGTTAACTGGATAAATTTACAGTTTAGGTATTTCACTGAACAAATGGGCAGAGCTTCCACTATATCTCAACATCTGACGGTAATTGTCTTAAAAAATAGGTGCGCAGTCATTTTTATTAAGATCATCACCCCTCCACAAACTAGTCTGACACATCTATAGCTAACAATATAAACATTGTAAAATTCAGATATTTATAAAAAATTTGGTTTCTTAAATTTTCGTTTCACATTCTGATTTCTAAAATAGATATTGTATTTATTTGTAATATATTTTTGGTTACTTTCATTACAGGTTTAATAATTAGATTAAATCCTTCTTAAAAATACAATTATAAAATCACGTAGCGTCCAAACGAGTCCGTCCTCTGGGAGAGCTAATATAAACAGCGCCCACAAATTACAAAACTGTTTGTTTTGTCAAAAAAAAACAAGTTACTAGTCACGAATTTAGAAGAAGAGAATGTATATGTAAAAGGTTTAATATTGTTAGAGATTTAAATTTATAATATATGTCTAAAATTTACTTTTAAATTACTGTATATCGTTTTTATAACAATTAAAATTGTAAAAGGGGGTGTTTTAATAATATTTTTGTTATGAAAATTACAACCAAACTATTTAACAAAAATACATAATAAAATAAATTTATTTTTAAATTAATTACAAGCTATAAAAAGTTATATGCTTTTTATACAAAATGAAATATTTTTTATTCAACGCTGAGTTTGAAGCTCAAAAGTTTATATTAGTAACGCCTCCAAGGATTCAGTTACCTACATTGCACAATCGCCAGAAGGGGTGAAGGACTCTCGAATAGCCCATTAGAGGCGAAGTCATTGAACCATCATGAATAATTCCTAACCTAACCTTAGACGTTCATTTATACCACATTTCTACTATGGAATAAACCTGAAATTTTCGACTTCAAGGATTCGTTTTAATCTATTTTAATAATAATATTAATTTTAATTTCTCGTTAAAAATAAACGACTTTTTCGGTCTACTATCTAACAATTTCCTTTTTTCAGACAAACACGATTTTTGTGTATTATTTTAAAAAATATCTGCATTAGTTTGATTTTCATGAGAAAAGTTCTAATTAGATAAATGAATTTTTAAATTGTTTGTTGTTGCCGTGTTTATACCAAGCCTCATCTGTTTATTATTAGTTAAAAAATATTAATACAAAGAAAATATTTAAGACATGTTAACATATTCTAATTCTAAAATTTTATATTATAATTATATTTGTAATATACATTGAATATGTTAAACGGGTAATAATACTTGTTTGTATTATGAAGAGCCACTCGACAGATTATTTAAAGCTATTTATGTCTTAAATTTAGCGATTGTCTTAGAAACAATAATTAAGTTTAAAATCTTGCTCAAAGTAATTTAAAAATCAAGCACGCTGTGTAAGTATTTCAATATGTACTCCAGCTTGAATAATACGTGCGGAGGTGGTTGCGTCCCGAGACAACGTTTAGGATTTCTTGGCACTGGCTCTTACCAGATGTGGATAAAATGTATAAAGATATTTAACATCGATTGCCTAGCTTTAAAATACTAGACTGTGTCATAGAAATAATGTTAAAACAAAATAATATATTAAAAAAATATATATATATTATAAAATACGACATCCCTTTCCCGAGGGTTTAATAAGAGCCGGATAAAGAATCAGTAGATACCGTTCTGAATCAATCATCTTATGGATGGCGGAAATCACACACCACCACACACTCCCAAAAACTGGTTGACCTCAGAACTAAAAACTTTTGTCGAAAAAAAGAATATGATAATATTAATTCAACAACATACAAAACTAAATTTAGTTATTTGTAACAGCTCTAATACTATTTTTTTTCATTACAATTTACATTACCTATAAAAATATCTAGACCAGTGGTTCCCAACGTGGGGCGTACGCCCCACTGGGGGGCAATTTGGCAATCGGAGGGGAGCATTTCGATTTTTTTTCAGTTAAAATTACCCCTCTAGTTAAGGGCATTTCATATCTTTGCATGGATTAAAGGGGGCATTTTCATATTTTTGCATAGGTTAGGGGGGCATTTTCATATTTTTGCATTGGTTAGGGGGGCATTTTCATATTTTAAAATCTCGAAAGTGGGGCGCGTGCCTAAAAAGGTTGGGAACCACTGATCTAGACCCAATTCCTTGCAGTACGTTATTTCAAGACATTATGCTTATCACTCAAATTTATTGTCGATGTTTAATTCAAAACACAGGTATATAACATTTTATTATACAGAACAGTCAATAAAGGTGTTAATAACATGAAGGTATTCTTACAAAAATATAAGTACATTCGACATGCGAATTTTGTTAGTTCTCGAAAGACTGAATTTTTGATATAATGTGGAGCGAGCGCTGAATAACTCAATAGTTTTTTTACACGAACCCGTAAAGAAAAAGCCTACGAAAACCTTCGGCATTCAGAATTTATCTCTATAACTATAAATATCGCTGCCGTAATATGGGTAGAGATATAAAGAATAATTTTATAAAGGCAGGAACGAAGTATATATATCATAATTTTACATACATTTACATTAGTTTATTTTTTAAATATATATTTGACCACATATTAACGACACCTCATGAACGCTATGGTTTATTTTGTAGAGAATGGCATAGTCGTAAAACTATTAGTACACATAATTTTTTATGTACAATAAAATGACTTTAAAAGAGTACATAAAGATTATTTTTATATTATAATAGTATACTTGACGAAAGCCTATTATTATACGTAATCTATGTAAGTGAAAAAAAAAATATTTTTGCAATTTTTCCGTTTCATAGTTTTTATTACAAAATGAATAATGTATTAGATGCACCGTTTTTAAATCTATATTTTTTTTTATTATATATGGAAAATGGCCAACATTATAAAACATTTTTGTATGTATGTACTTTTCAAACTTTTGAAGAGACGAGATGTCAGTTTGTAATGATTTAAAAAGAAAACAAACGTTCGCAAAATACCAGGAGAAGATTGTTTCGGGCTTCGGCTTACTTGGCTTCCGTCGACCTGGAATGTTTGAGATATTAACCTCTTATCAGGTGGTACAAGTTTCAAATAAAATTAATGATATATTTTATTTACCCACTTTAATTTAATGTAGATTCTTCTCAGTACACGACGAAAGAATAATAATTAAAACTGTACTGTTAAGAAAGATAGGCTATTGCAAATAGGAAACTTTGTTAAAGTATTGTGTAAATTCCCTAATGATATTTTTATCTTAATCTTTTTCATGTAAATTTAATTTTAAACTTTCAATTATACCTTAAACCTATTATTTATTGTACAACCTGTTATTCGTGAATCCAGCCGCGTTTGAACGATTTTCTTTACTGATAAGATAACTAAGCAATAGCGTGATGTAATAGAATATTTTCATTATAAACCTGATTATTATAATCAGAAATTTTCAATATCATCCTTTACACATTTACACCAACATACTTTACCGCTTTATAAAACCTATCAGTAAAGATTTCCAATATAATTAAGTTTACTGATATTTTAAATAATAAATATCAGTTATAGAATTGGATTATAACCGGTTTTTAAATGTAACATTCTTAGTTACGTGTATAAAAATAATATTAAAATTACTATCTCTTTCAACTTACGCCAATTATTGAAGCGTAAGTAATTCCATAACTAACGCTGATCACCAAGCACTCTATTAAGCTTTATATTAAATTCATACCTCAATTTCAAATTTTATTTACCATTAATAATTCCGATAATTATCATAGTTGAGTTCAATGACCTTTATTCATTCATAGATTTATTTCAAGCTTTCTTATATTAATATTTTTTTATTAATTAGTAGTTAAGTTTTCAGGTTAGTACCCAGTTTTTATTACTCACTTAAGTTGACCTAAATTATTTTATTTGTTTGTTGAAAGTAATCATACCAGCTTTATATTTAAGAGCTCTAAGTCGATTTTAAGATAAGTAAAGATAAGATGAAAGTGTTTTGTACATGGCATCTCAAAAAATAATGAACACACTACATTAAAAAATAGTTTTCATAAACTTAAAATTTTAATAAATTGAATATACTAAATAACCAAAAAATTTTTTAGACATCACTTTTAAAAAAAATTCAGCAGCCGTTATACGATTCCAAACATATCTTTTTTGTTTCTTAACCTCCCAGACTTATTCTTTTAAATTTTACGGTTTTTTTTTTTTAATTGAACTGACTTTAATCTTTATACATTTAACATATTCATGTGTTTCTTAAATAACGTATTTTAAGATAAATATGTTACTGTCTATTTGACATATTCTACTATAGCAAAATAATGGTTTATATGCGAACAAGGATTGAAAGAAAGGAGAACAAATGCGATAACTCAAAACGCGCCGTGCAGTATCGATTCACGTGACAAATGCATACTTTATAGCCCGAACAGATGTAAGGTATAAACTAGTAAGAGTTATGGTGTTTCTTTGTGTTGAAATATGCATGCTTCTCACTCAAGTGCAATTTTTCATACAAATACCAGGACATATGTTGAATTTTGTCTGCCACTTTGTATAAGAGGTTACAATTGCTGTACAAAAGAATGTAAATACGTTCCTTATTCTTTTTAAATTTCTTTGATATTTTGCCGTTACTGTTCCGGGCAAATATTTTGTAATTAAAGACACTATACTGTCAGTCAATTATAATACATACAACCTAATTATTGGATAGCTAACAGCCATTATTACACATATATAAAATAATACTTATTCAATATAGTCAAAATAGTATTGTAATTTATATTCTAATAACTTACTGATTTACTGTATAATTAATGAAATTATCAATAATTACATTAAAAACAAAATATGTTATTAAGTTGATAAATGATTGGCTCATTCCATATCAAGTTCTGGGAAGCAATGGACCACTGCCAACCTTACATTATGACTCATGAAGGCTTTCGTCATGTACGTGAGTCACTTTTATGACATGTTTTATAGGAAATTCGTGAATTTTGATGTCCTTTATATCCCATAACTTTTTCATTCTTTAATATTCTTATCTCATATAGTTTATATGAATGTTTTATATGTTGCCAGGGTTTTATTTTATTTCAAATACATTTCTAAGAAATTACAAAGTATATGAAAGAATAAATACGGTCACCAAAAATTAAGAAAAGTAGTGACTGCTTTTACTCTTCGCTCTTACTGTCTTATTAATAAAAATATGTGTACCCCGTAGAACTTATTCTGTTTTGTCACTTTCTCACTAACGATTTACGTCAAAGGTGTGAAAGTGACAATACAGATAATATATTATGAGAGTGATAATATTATAACAATTATTAGGAAGGGTGTTATAGTTTATAGTAAGATTTAAATAAATAGGTGTAACTCTCTTAGCTAATAATTAATCTGGTCTGGTCCTAAAATGGTTCTAAATATTAACATATAAACATTTCTGTCTGCAGTTTGAATTAAAATCAGTAAAAATCAGTATCACATCACATCTATGAAATTCGTCTGTCTCCATCAAGAAACCGAGACGCCATTTGCATTTTATTAAATTCAAAATTTTATTTTATTCACGACCAGACTTCGTGGTGGCAGTCATTCCATGCAGCCTGTGTGGAGCCTCACTTTAAACAAAACTATACAATTTACTAATAAATACGTACCGATGTTAATTTAAATAAAAAAACTACCCTCATTATAAATTTTTCTGACGAACTAACTTAAGTTTTGGCAACTTTATTAATATAACGTTATGATCTTAAAATATTTTTTGTACCTTTTACAATTATATACAGTATGAATATATATTTTTATTTTATTTCAAATACGAGTTAGCTATATTAACAATGATTTTTAGAATTAACCTAAAACAGAACTTTAAAGTAATCCAAATCACAACGAAATAAAATTTCAATATATTACGTAATGTTATAATAATGATATCATAATTGTAAATATTTATTAGTAAAAATTAAAGTTAATATAATTTTCTTGTACAAGCAAGCGAGTCCATTAGTAAAGATTCTCGTTTAAAGTCGTTTTATAGCCAAAGCAAATCATGAATCACTGCCAAAAATTCAGTGACATGCCCCTGAGGAAGTTCTGTTCTTACTATAATTATTGTCGCTAATAAAGTTTTATGCACATAAACAATATGTAACTTAGTTGAATAACATTTAATCTTGGTTTTTTTATTTAACTTCTTTTTAAAATACTTGAAATATTAAATGAAGTAGGGGTAATGGTGACGAATATCATTACGTGAACTTCGTAATTTTTTTTTTAAATAAAATCCATTCCATCATTTAATTGTTTCATAATATAAAACTATTTATTTTTATAAAACTAATTAATTTTTGTTCAAAAAAAAAACAGGAAATATTTTTTTTCCAATTGTGATTACTTTTTACCTTTTGCATAAACATCAATTAATAGCACAATTACCCCAAATGTAAAAATAGTTTTTTAGAAATCATGAAAACGTCATTTTAAAGATATAATTCTGTCGATTTCACTGAAAAGTAATCAGCTCTGAGTTATACAAGTATTCAAAAAAATTAAAGTTAAAAAATAATGTTAAAAAATAAAGTTAAAAAAATACGACGGTAGAGGAAGTGATTTGCATAATCAGGTTACGACTTAATGATACCGAAAAAAAAAACGCTTACATGCACATACACACTTACACACATACATACATGTTTTAAAAGTATCTAGAATTACTCAGGACACCCCAAAACGTATATACATTAACAAAAAAAAAAACAATTTCGTAAATCTGGGTATTAAAATAAGTTCCTTAATCAGAAATCTCAGTTTGAATATATAATACTTATTTCAATGTTATATTCTAATTTGAAAAGAACCTTTAACTCACTTTTAACATAAAACGGTTTTTTGGCTTGGATAATAAAATAAAATATATGTCGTGACTTTCTAAATATTTTTTTTATAGATTTTACTAATGTATTTATAAAAAAATAAATTTATTGTGAATTATTATCAAAAAAAAAATTCAAAATATGAGATAGTTTAGCACTTAATTGGACCTTTTTACCAATAAAATAATTTTCAAATTTAGATTAGTAGCACCAGTGACACCTCCAACAAACACAACTCACAACTTTTCTTTAGCTTTATATAACAGAATAGAAGAGTAGAAAAACGACTTATTTTAAAAACATAAAATATTTTACTTCTGTAAAATGTTAGTGTTTTAGTTATATATTCTTATTTTTAATATCTGTAAAATTTTAAGACATATATTAATTAGTTGTCTGTTGACATTTCCTTAAAAATACATAACTAGTCTGTGTGTGACATTTCTTAATGTTTTAGGAATTGATATTGCCAGCTTTAAGATACGTATAATTTCCTTAAAATGTAATTGAAAGAATATAAGATATTTTGGATGTCAAAGTAAGTGTTATACTTCATTTATAAATTGTTTTTTTGATATCGCACTAAATGAATATTATTTGACAAAGCCTGTCATTTGTTTCAGAAGTATAGATAGTCTTTGTTGTTTAATTGATGTATTGTTTATATTTGTTTTAACGTTTAATATTAAATTTTGCATTTATCTAAAATCTTTTTTTTTTAATTATGCTAAAAGATATGTGTAGTGTCCGTATAAACTCTCTTATTTTTTAGGACACTAATAAATATTAATAATATGTGGTTAAATAAATAAAAGAAATAAAAAAAATTGATAACGTATCCTTATAAAATCAACTTTATACATTTGTTTGTTTTCAAAGAGACTCAATCAGTTTATAAAATTATTGGAATAATTATTTCTTTTGGTGGTTATTTCCAATTTACCTACATTTGATTTGCCGTATTCTGTGCGTAGCAACACCAATTGCTTATTTGCTTATTTTAATTTCATTGTCGTGACCTTTTGGAGTCTTCAATCGGAAGCATTTCCGAATACTATTTTTATAATTAGATTTCGGTGTCTTTTGTGTTAGTTATTGTTCTTATTGTCACTTTTAAAGCGGTGAATCTTATAATCATTTTTTTGTTTAATTGCAGTTCTTATTAATTATAATGGAATAAATATAATTCTTTTCGCCGGCATTTCCCGGATATTTTTAAAATTTGTCGGAACAATACTTAGTAAGTAATTTGAATCTTGGTTGAACGTCATAAAATTTAACTTTATTTAGCGTTCTTTTAAAAGTAATATATTTTTTTTTTTAATTATCTTTAAAAGCAAAGTCAATGAGTGTTTACTTGAAGTAACCCATCGCTGAATGTACAGCTACATTCAGCACATATTTCTTTTGAATTGTCAAATATTGTAAAATAAATATAAACTTCAATTTATATTAATAATAAATTTCATTTTTATCTATTACCAGGATTTTCTTTTATTTAATAAATACTTTTTAATTACTAAAAATAATTTTCTATTGCAGGCCACTGATAAGCACCATATCTGTTATTGCTTAGCATTAGCAAATTAATGTTAATATAGTAATGAGATCCCAGTGCTTGAATACAGTGTGAATGTACCATTCTAAGAATACATTTTATTCTTTGTATACAAATAATGACAGTGAATCATCCATTATGTTATATTTGAATGGATAATTTCAAAAAGGGTATGTAAATTAGAATTATAAGACATTGGAGTAATTTTTGTCCCTACCAGTATATATATATATAAGTTTAATTTATGTTTAAAAATAAAGTTAATTAAGTTCAGTATATCACAAAATAATATAATTAAAATTAGAATATATTTATATAAAATTACAATATTATAAAGTGAAATTTAATTAAAATTATATTAACATCAATTTTCGTACATTCTAAATATTTCACATGTACTCAATATATATATCCCAATTTGATAGCAGTGCTTAAGTACATTTATTTTTTTTTATTATTACTAATTGATTAAAAATATTGAAATCATTAAAACTTTTTTTTTACAGGTATATACTTCTACTTTTTTTTCACTCATGATGGGAACATGTGGGAAAAGAAAGGCCAGTTGTCAGACTTGCTGGAACTTGTTGCCATGTTCAGAAAATTAGAAAATTCCATCCGTTTTATAATCAGCAAAATAACCTACAGATTAGATTATAATTTGGCGATACCTTTTTTTAATTGTCTGAAAATTATTAAATATGAAATAAAAAATATTGTTTTGAATGAAATTATATTTTTTTTATATAGTTATATTTATTGATTTTATAAATATTCAATCATCAACTGAATAATGATAGATTTATTACTTTTTTAATATAAGTTGATTTAGAAAAAAAAAGTTGACAGCTCAAAAATTCTATGGAGTCGAATAATGTATGTATATATTTTAAATATTTTTTTTATACTGAACCAAAATAATATAGGAAAAGAAATGAGATTTGTACCCATATTTTTATCATATATTTTGTATAACATCTTGTTTTAAGAACACGCTTTAACATATCTTATCTGTTGTATATGTTATATATTTTGCTTTAAAAGAATAATATATTTTTTGAGTTTAATTAAATTTTAAAAAATCCTTTGCAATTAATTTATTTTCATATCTTCTTCAAGTTTCTCTTCTTCCGTGTGTAAATTGCCCACACATGTTTATTGTAAGGTTTAAATGTTTTAAATATAATATATAGCAACGAAAAAGCCAAAGTATACGAAGCTCCTCTTAGAGAAATATCTTCTAAATTTTGGTACAGAAACCCTCAGGGAACAAACTGGAATAACGTGAAGTGAAATCTTGTAACGTAAAAGGCTTGAAACGCAGCTCTTAAAGCGCTTTTAAAATCGAGGTAAGAAAAGATTAGAGTTAGTATTACTTCACTTCATTGCTATAACGTTATATTCATATTACAATAGACATTTTATATAAGAATTCATAACCATCAAATAAGCATTGAAATGAAGTTGAATAAAATGCAATTATGAAGTATGAATTCTCATTAATAAATTGGTATTGGATCAGATAATTTAAATAAAATAACAATTGATAATTATCGTATTTATCATATATTAATTTACCGCGAAAATGGTTGTTAATCACAGCAATCATTTAGTAACGTTTTATTATAAATTAAAATAGCTTGAATATTTTAACGTTTTCAAGTGTATCTAATTTTAACCAACATTATTATGATATTAACTTAAACTCCCACTTAGTAGTTAAGTTTATTAAGTTAAAATACGTAGTATTTTTTTTCTGAATGGCTATTGCTTACTTGTGTACATTTTCACATAAAAAGGTACAGTAGGTAAAAAATTCTGTTGTGTGACCTCTCAAAACCATAGTTAATAAAAGACATATAGGTACCACGTACCCTTAGAGCAATTATAGTTTTGTTTTAATATTACAATAATTTAATTTAAATTTATCTTTGAATTTTTTAGAAGTAAAGTAATCAACTAGTTACAACTCCAAAGTGAATTGCAGAAAATTTAGCAAGACAACAAAAAAGAATAACGTAATTTTACTTTAAAATATGGTAAAGTCCCATGATTATTTTTTTAATGTACCCACACTAACAGACTTGTTATTTTAAAAACTTATAAAAGTTAATTTATAGATATACTCCAATTAATTAAAATATTTATCAAAATAAGTATATATATTTTCTCATTTACTATAATTACTCAAACAGATTACATGTTAAAAACGAATACAATACAGTTTATGAGTAACAAACACGATCCAATGAACAAACGTGTCATATTTACAGCAATGATATTTCAGTAGAAATCGATGGCAATTTGGTAACAGTCTTATTGTAATTTTGTCTCTATTGTCTTAAAACACGCACGATACTGCGGTATTGTAAACTGTATTTATTATACAAGCTCTACTTATTGTATTTAAGGAGTTTTACTTATTATATTATATTTAAAAAGCATTTATACATACATTAAAAATACACACAGCACACACACACTTGACTTGAAACTGTAACTAGGGTAAAACGGTCAACTACAATCATGTGTCTATCAACAGCATGTTAATTCTTATTGTTAAGTAACATTGAAATATAAAAATTGCAAATACGCTTACTTTTAGAAATATAGAACGAGGACTTAATAATATAATATTTAAAAAAATAAAATTAAAACCAATTACATGGGTCAAAGTTTATTCCCGAAACATTTTTAACTTACCACCAGCTGGGAATGGTATTTGACATAAACAGAATAACTGATAATGTTTTCTAAGGTTTACACGAGTACTACACATTTTAATAAAACTATTTTAACTAACTAAATAACTGATGACGGAAATTCAAGCGGTTTAATTGTTAAGAAATTTACTCCTGTAGAATATGTAGATATTAATTCTATTATAAAAGTCATTCGTTTATTTTTTTTTGTACCACAAATGAATATAAAATGAACCACAAAAATATAAATATTTTAAGAACATACAATTGTGAACCAAACTTTGTCCCCACAAAGTAAAAATTGAGCTTACGATTCTTCGAATTCATAAAATAAAGTACATATATTAATTACATAAATTAATTGAAATATTGTGCTATTATAACAAATATTTAATAGCCATACTAATATTGAGACGGTCGTTACAATGTCAAGATATTTTCCAATACTTGTTTATGTGACACCCCTTTGATAGACTTTTACGAGACAGAATTACCATAGCAGTCGACTTTTATGTATAAAGAGTTGGTTTTATTGTATTCGCTTCTTTATAGGAATAAAATCATATCATACGGACAGATTTTTAGATGTCATATAAAAGTTATTGCGCTTTTAGATTTGAAAAATTTGGCAACGTCATGCTTTTAATTAATTAATGCTTAAATTTTTTTTTTATCTAATAACTTTTTATATTCAAATAATAAAGTTTATTATGAAAGAATTATTAATAACCTTAGTACATATAAAACTTATTTTTTAATTCCTGATCTTGACACTAGAAGGTCTCAATTTAAAAGACTTATTTGGAATGATTTAACAAATATATTTCCCAATTATAAAGAGATAAAAATTATTTAATTACTACGCCTATTATATAACGGCGAAAGAGTTTGTTTTAGATAATAACAAGAGAACGAAAACATGGATATTGTCAATGTTAATAATGAAATCAGCTCTTTAAAACAATCTGACCTATATATATATATATATATTCAAAAATATTCTATTGAGATATATTTTATTATTAGTTTAGTGATAGAATTTGGTTCGCGACATCTATTACCTGAGACCAAATCTTGATATTAATCGCTAGGCCCCTTGCCAGAACTGTGTTTTCAGACACCGATAGAAAATTGGAAGATACTTACTAAGAGATTAATAAATCAATGAATATAACAAGAAAAATATCAGACTTGGATAAAGTATACTCTTGAACACTGCGTTATTTTTTTTATACAACTAAATTATCCTTTACAAAGAAAATAATCATGATAGTTATAATTCTATATACCTAGAATAGAATGTATATTTTGTAATTTAATTTTAAATTGACATTTTGTAATTTCCTTAAATAAAGTTAGAAAAGCGTAATCAAAGCTTTATTTTTGCATACAAGCAATAAAAGACTTAATTATTTCTCAAACTTTCTTTTTAATCTCTTAACTACTAATGTTTTCTTTTAATATTATTTATTTTTTACATACGAACAAAGATGTGCATTCTGGTAACGAGAAAGAACATGAATATATGGTGAGATCAATTCAATTTAAAAACAAAGGTTTAATAGATAATATAGTAAAAATTTTAATATCATAAAAAGAACAGTTTAAAACATACTAAAAATTTATAAATAAATACACGACATAACAAGTAGTTACATAATCTTGAACGCGACAAAACAAAATTCTTTAACACGTAAAGTTTAGGAACTCTCAAATAAATTTGTATATAACATTTGTCAAACCGGCTAAGCTTTGAACACGAAAGCGTATAACTGTTATAATAAAGTCATTCCAACGTCATAAACAAGTCATGAACTGTACAACAATTTTACATGCTTAATTTACATATTTCTGTTTTTATACCAAGAAATGTCACATTTTAGGAAAAAGAACATATTTGAGAAAAATGCAAATTCAATTCAGTTTATCTTTTAAAAAAGGAATAGATGTGTTTTGCGGGAATTTAAATTTATTTTCGAATTTATTTACTATCGGTTCTTCCATTGACACAATCTTTTACCCTTCGAGTTTCTCATTTATTCCTGGACGCGAAATATCGATAAAGTGAAAACCCACAATTTGAATATCTAAATTGGTAATCCCGAAGTTTTCTCATTATTCCTCACCTGCTAATTTTTTGCAGAGAACTCGCCTCTTTGGGAATGTACAGAGCAGACTAGACACACGTCTACTCATATACTACCTGCTTGAAATATTGATTCCCGGTTTATTATTGTAATATAGTTATATATTCAAATTGAATATTAACTTTAACTTAAAATATAACAGTTAACGTATTACTTTTTTAAATCAAATATCTATATTAAATATGGATGAAATGTTTATGTATGATAGGAACAAAAAAACTTTAAAATTGCGTGTAATTTTCTAAATTTATTAAAGTCGCATGTGTACGTTCTGTAATTCTCCTTGTAATTTATCGTCGATGCGTGACTAGGCAGTACTGAGAAGTGCACCGTAAGATGCAAAGCTATTAAGAATCCCTTGAGTTTTTTTATGACGGCGAATTTTTTAATTTGTTTACTTTGCTTGTGGGTGATGATTCAACATCAACACACACTTATGTTGTGTTATTTTTTATTATAGTTTTATTTTAAAAATACCTATTCATTTAATAATATTAATAAAATTTATAGCATAGTTAATGTGTTTATTTAATAAAATCATGAAAAAACTTATTATTCTTGTCTCAACGCCGCACGGGTGTTTTTAAAATACTAAAACTAGTTGTTTCGTAGCACAAGTTTTCGTATTAAAGTTTCTCTCCTGCAAAACACGTGATAAATTACAATTTATTGCCAAGTTTTTGAAAAAACTTTACGGTACCTGTTCGGGAACGAAACTGGAACAAGTTGTTTTGCAGCTATTTAAGACTATTAAGGTTTTTGTTACTTCAAGGATGTTTAAGCATCTGATAGACCTCAAATATAAACATTATATTGATTGTCTTTATAACTTTCACAATAAATATACTAATTTTGAAATTAATTCAACTCATTAAAAGATACTTAGCGTACAAAATCTGCACGACATAGTTAATTCCAAATTACGTAGCGCAAAGCCGCGAACTAGTTAATAATAAACCTGCATAAGCTCCGAAACTCCATTTAAATGTTACAAGTGTCAGGAGTGTCAAGAGTGTCGGTGAACTTATACATTCAGGCGTTACTGAGTTAGCTTGTCACAAAAACTTAGCGTAACTTACGAAACTCGCTTGCTAGTCGTGCATTTCGAAACATTGGGGTTATATTTTGTAGTGGTAGATAACTAATTCATTTATTATATATATATTATATTATAACTATTGTTGGTGCTTTGAAAATCGAAGTCAACACTTTGAATCTCATATTTCAGTTGTACGGTTTAATAAAGCAAGTCTGCATACTCTTTTAACTTATTTATTTATGTACTTTACTTTTACAATTTAATTATAAAATATGTACATGGGATATTATAAAATTACAATCAATATTGGTACAATACTATTTATCTTTTTAAATATCATTAATCATTCTTAAATATTTTTTAAATAAAACGTTAATATTTTTTAAATAAAACGTTAGTATTTTTTGAATAAAACGTTAGTATTTTTTATTCAAAATTTTTCTCAAAAATTTATAGCTATAAAATGAACTGAGAGAAAGTACATTACATTTCTCTAAATAACGCCTGCGACAATATATCTAATGGTTTCGAAATATCCCCTTCCATAAAACCTAATACTAGAAACTATTTGTTAAAGTTTAAACTACTATTAGTGGAATTGCTGTAAAGTGGCAGTTTTTACGCGAATTCGGCGTGGCGTTATGAGACGTCGACAATTCACCAAATAGGTTAAAATTCCTACTTGCTTTGATACTAATTTATTAGATTTAGACTTGGGTCGATTTCTACTTAAAAAAAAAGAGTTTAAATTGTATTTTAATGTAACTTTGATTTAATGTTTGTAATGATTTGATTTGATTTTTAAATATTGTATCTGATGTCTATAACTTACGTAGTTTTAAGATACAGAATTTAAACAAAATAATACTTAATAAATTATAACAATACTCAAATATTTTTGTTTTATAGAAATCCTATGTTACCCTAAAATTATGTTTAATTTTATTAAATGTAACAAAAATCAAGCAAAGTCAAATCCAGCGGGTAATAGCAGCAATCCCAACAACCGACATTATGCAAGAACAGCGCTCTAACTGAATTAAAACGTTGTTCACGTGTTGTTTTAAACTTCAAATACACTATTGCTCTGTTTAGTTCCAATTATATGACGTGTTTTGAATTCTAATGAGTATAAAAAAAACACACTAGAAAAATAATATCTGTGTTGAGGAATGGGAAGGGGGGGGGAGGTTTCCAAATAGCACCCAGACTTGAATCAGCAATCTATAGATCACAAAAATATATGTCCTGTCTAGAATCGAACCCACGTTCTTTGGCTCATCAGGCACACCAACCACTAACAATTAGACCAATCAGAGTTAATATATAACATTAATACCTATAATAATATTTATATACATACATGTTTGTTATATACCAGATCTTCTTTTCAAACCACTAGTTTTTACAATTAATTAAAAAAATGGGTTATAAAACGCACACATGCAATGCACACTCACACAATGAAATAATATCTTTGAAATGTTTTTGTAACAATTACGCTTCACAAATATTTTTCGTCAGTAAACAATTTAACCTCTGCTATTAAAGGGCACCTTTGTTTAATGACTACGAGTATCGCTTTACATCGCGCCTCATTAAACCTTAACATTTTTTATATTCATTTTATGATTCATGATCTTTTATTTAGGAAAAAATATATTCAAGATTCATGTAATTGATATTTTGTTTTTAGCTAAAAATATATTTCTATTTTGTTAAATTTTGACAGGTACATTTTGGAATATATCTATTTTTAACGGATTTAAATGATTGATTAAATTTTAATTTAATTTTAAGCCGACGTTTCGAATGCTTGGCAGCAATCATGTAAAGTCTCATGTCTGTTAGTGCACTGCCAGACCTCAATACTGTTAGTGCACTTTCTGTATGTCCGGAACTCGATGCCCGCAAACTAAGAAACCGTTAGAGATAGATAACGGACTTACTGACAGACTCACATCTCGTCGTCCCATGTACACGATTGCTGCAAAGCACTCAAAATTTTGAATTAAAATTTAATGAAATTATATCCAAATTGTACCCAAGTTAAATCTTTAGAAAATGTTGTATTTTAAAGAAATATTTTTTACAATTTGTCAATTATTGTTTCTGATTCTATTATAGGAATAGTTTAGCTCAGTATTGTAAAGTTGATAGAGACGCTTTAGAACTTGTTAACTTGAAAACATGTCAAAAACTTACTGTCCTTCGTGCTCTGGTAAAGTCAGTTAACAAGGGTAATTGTAGTGCTACGACATTCGTAGACAGCTACGACGCTACGACTGCAGCCATCTTGTATAGGCAAAAATTATTTGCGAAACTTTAACGAGTACTTCTTTATGATTTAATACTATTATTTAGATCAAAATTTGCGTATAGATAAACACTAAGGTCCAGTGCAGTGATATATGATAGCTATACTTCTAAATATACTCGGAAAATGTTTATCCATTTCAATTCTATTATGATATATGGCAGGCGACTCGTAAATGACAATTTACGCACCGCCATATTGTTATTTATAGCGCACTCGACGCTTTACCGATTTGCGCTTCCTAAACGAGATATGTGGGACGTGACATAAATACTTACATACAAATAAAAAGTTATATATACTATTATACTACTTGGTTAACCATTTGCGATTTTGTAGGCTTAATGCAGTGCTTTTATTACAAACTTTTTTTATTTCATCTGATATTTATTTTTGTATATCATTATCTTAAGATATTTTTATTAAAAATTCGAAATTTTCTGTTGAGTTTTGTATTATATAAATGTATAGGTTTTGAATTTTAAATATTATGAACACTTTATTATGATAGGATTATTTAACGTAGGTAAATAAATAGTAATTTTATCAACCGGTTGTCTAGAAGCAGCTTGGTTTCTAGTCGGCAGTCGGTAGTCTCGTTCTACACGAGCTCGTGCCAAGAGCCGTGAGTTGCGAACCTTTCAGGTACTGGTTAGTTTTGGCTCCAGATCAAACTTATGAACGACGTTTCCTTTTAAATTTCTGGTTTTTTGAATAGCCAACTTAAATACATTCTATTAAATGGCCGTCTCCTCCCCGGTGTCTGCAAACTTGCCAAATATTGGTCGATTCATTCTTACGGTTTTTACTTTTAAATCTTTTTTGAAATTTATATCTTCTTGCCATTTAGACCTATATTGATATTTTTCATTATAATTTAATTTCATATAAGCTTTTAATTACTAATTTGAGATCAATTCAAAGTTAATTAACCTTTCTTTGTGGTCGATGACTTAATAGACCAGTCATAACTCTTGATCATCAAATTTACTCTAAAATCATTAGTGAGGTAACAAAATTACTGAACTAAAAATAACTAAAATCTACAAGTCTCTTCTGTTTTAGGCGGGGCTTCTAGGTTTTGTTGTGGTGACGGGTGAGTTAGGCTTTGAATAATATCTAGATTGCTATTGTGCACGGTCCGTTTCACGCAAACTTGTACTTTGTTTAATTATTATTATTACGAACTAACATTGAGTTTAATGTTTGAGATATTTTGAAAGCCTTTTGAAATTTCTGCCAATTGTAATTTGCCTTTGAAGTACTAAACGATTTTTAACATGCTTTAGTCAGGGATTACCAATTACTTTTAAAACGAACTATATTTTTACCAAATAAAAAGGTTTACTTTTATTTGATATTGGATAAAAACACGTCTAAAAAGATATGTATGAGACAGGTATAGAATATGTGAGATGCAAGACTTAGTTTATGGCGCAATAAAACAATTTTACGTTACTATGTATACTGATGGTTACTGCGAATTTCGCTTTACGATTCTCTCTGTACTCGCATGCGAGGGATAAAAGTAATAATTAGATTATTTGACTGCATACTCTTGAAATTCTAAGTAAAGCTAAGCTTACCTAACATATGTATAATTATTCGGCTGTACTCACGTAAAAACTAATGAAATTTGACCGACTAGTTTAAGTTAGAACCCTTCTGAGTCCTTATTTAAAAGCTGAGAGCTTATGGGTATTGCTGCGTGAACGGACCTATCATATATAATAAATATACTGTAACATTTATTAATTACTTATTTCTATTCGATATTAATTTTCCTATTATATACTTATAATTAAACCGATAATTACAGCAACATTAGTTAATATTTACAGCAATACATAAAAACGTCGCTATTAAGTTAATTTATTCAAAGCCTAACTCACTACAAAATGCTAGCAGGAGGCCAGCTCAAACAATTACACATACCGTAAATAAACAAGTCGGTTAATCATGTTTGCGTGACGGTAACAGGCTTTTGGATTCTGTTTAATAAGTAAGTCGTAATCACATAGAATATGATAATATATTGTGACTTTTGATATACAATTTAATCAAATATTTGTCTAATATTATGATATGAACATCATATCTTAATTTTGAATATATGTAGTTCAATCTGCGAATGCATAAGCCGTTTTATAAGCCCATTGTCGGTGCGCGGTTTTACGACCAATAACTAAGTTAATAACTCCGCCATGAATGTTTTTATGTCTGTGAAACGAGTGCGTAGACGCGTGCTCGCAAATACCAATCACATTGGATGGCTTAAACATATTTATAGCCTATTGGTATCGAAATATGTTCTAAATCTTTGTTGAGCCATAATAAAGCTGTTCTGTATTTGAAATTGTTATTAAACATGTATAGGCATTTTATATGTATTAAATTTTGTTAAAATATTTAATGAAAAATCTTAATACGAGCAGGCTTCGAACCTGCTTTAAGGAAACAGTCCCGTCGCTCTACCAATTGAGCTATCATAGCGATACTCGCTTTGACGAATTTAGCATTTTATATAAGACTGTTCTATTCTGTTTGTATGAAACAAGATTATCGTATTACTATTTAAATAAAAAAATATATATATAAGATAAAACTGGAGTTTCTTAATTAAATTATAATTAAAAACAACGGAATGTTATGATCGTAATCGTTAGCGAGATAATTATGAGACTTTAAATTTAAAGAAAATGTTGAGTAACAAGCTGAAAATTTAAATCGATGTCAGTTTGGCAACTTTGCAAACTGTACAACAGTACAGGAGACAATTCCTTACACAATGTAAAAACTACAATTTAAAAGAAATATAAATTTGATTGGAACCAAAATTGCGAACATATTTTTCTTCGTTTTATTTTGTGTTTTATTACAATAAATAATTAGCTTACATCATTGCAACGATAATTAGACTGTGAAATATTTTTGATAATAGAGGAATGAAAGACGAATTCAAAAATTTTTATTGTTAATTTCGTTTTTGATAGACTATAGTCCGATAATCCATTAAGACGAATTTCATTATAAGATCCCGAAGTCAGCTTTATTAAGTGAAAAATCATTGTAAAATCCATATATAATATACCTGCCTTTTAAGTCCAAAATGTTAAAATTTTCATTAACACCAAAGGTATTATTCTTTAAAATTTATTCTCATTAGCTATTACTATCGCGGAACAGGATCTGCCGGCCAACTTTAATTAAATATAGTCATTAAAAATATTTATAACGCCGCCGTCGGCTTTTGCATTTTTATGGGATTTTCAGAGATAACAGTCTGAATAAACGGCATAATTATAATTCTTAATATATATATATCATATCCCTAAACTCCTTTTTATATACAAGCGAACTTCATCGATTTTTTATAATTTTTAAAGTATATGATATGTCGTATAGTGTATCGTGATATGACTCGAAATTGCGTCGGTATAATGGCCATTTGTGAGAGAGATAAATAAATGGATCCAATATTGTTGATGCTGTCTCTTCTTTGTATTTTCTTAATAATAGAATTTCTTATTACAACAGGAGATAACGTTGGCTGTCTCTATCCAAGATCAAGTGGGACAATGATTAATGTCTCAGCTTGTCATGATTCTATTTTGTATCGTGACAACAACGTTTCACAACCAAACATCTTGTCGGTTAATGAAAATTTTAAGAAGAATAAATAGGGAAAGTTCATTTTTCAGCTTATGCACATTTAGAATGCTTATATGTGCAGAGATTTTAATGATCTTGAAACTTGAAAAGAAACAGTACTGGATGTGTTATTCAGATTACACAATTTAAAAACAAACTGCCTGTTAGTTGCGGATCGAATGATATTATATTTTTTAAGATATCAAAGAATAGTACCGTAAAACAAAAATCGCTCCTCATTAACCTACGTATCATTGTCAGTAATAATCTTTTAAATCCATCCAATATTTTCTAAGATTAACAAGTTTAAACAAACAAACATTTCCACCTTCAATATTAGTATAGATTGACAACACCATTCGAAGATAGTTTTTAGTTTAAAAAGTTATTTGTGGCAAAATAACAAATAAAACCATTTAAAGTTTTCTAGCAAAATGTGAAACAATATATCATCTGATACCAACGTCATGTATCCCGCATTTAAATCTCACCTTGCTGGTCACGAAGTGGTAGTAAATCGTCATATTGTCCGTGTGGCGATCTTCCAAAAGTTTTCAGCGCATTTAGGATACTGGGAGCAAATATTGTTGGAGAAATATTAAGTTCTTTTGTTCCATATTAAGTACCTACTCAATTATTTTAGAAGTATATTAGTACAGAAAATAAAGCTTTCTGTTACTAATGTATATATGAGCTTATTTTGAAAGTGGCATAACTCACTTTTTCAAAATATAGAGCTAATTGTCACAATTGAACTTCAATTCAATAATATTGTTTCATTAAAAAAAGCAACCAATAAGGTGAGAACTATCTTACCGAAATTTAAAATCCATTTTTTTAAGAGTGTTAAATCAAAAACTCTAAAATTTATCAACTTAAAAACAAAGTGACTTATACACACTCAAAATAAACGGCTGTTATATTAATACCAAAGGCATTATTGAAACAATTTTATCAATGAAACTGATCAGCGTCACAATACGCTATACTAACTGATCAATAGATTAATACAATTAAAAAGTATAAAACATGTAGTACCTTTCCATCTAACATGGTTCTACTTACAATCAATCCTGCCATTGACTAAACGCAACAACATACTGCATGAAACATACTATTTATCGTTGGTTTCACTCAGGCATTGGTCGGGTCTGGTATCCGTTTAATTATATATAGTGATTAATACTTTCGCCTGAATTTATAAAACCAATGTTTTTAGGAGATTTTTTTTATTGTTTACTACAATATGAAAAAAATCTCCTCGTCAAAAGTTTATTTTTTTATATAATTTCAAACTATATGCTTTAAGGTAGAATACATACGTTTCTTGTATTGTTGACCTTGTTAAAGCTACTAAAGACACATTAACCCCTGCGTTTTCGCCCGCATATAATAATACCACTATTATAGTCTATAACCTTCCTTATGAACCTGCCCATCTTACTCAAAAAGAATTTTTAAAATCCATTCCGTATTTACAAAGATTAGCTCCATTAAACAAACAATATTTTCCTTTTTATAATATTAATACAGATTAATATACCCCAATAAAGTTGTGGAAAGTCGTGAGTAGCCAATAAGCTTCGATTGGCTTTTAATCTCTACATCAACCATTGTGGCACATTAAAGCCAAACTGCGTTTAAACTTCAAAACTTTTACAATAATATAAATGGTGGCTGGTCGTGGTCACCTGCCAACTCATAATGGCTACTCCGTTATCCCAGCCGGTTATTGACAGTTTCTTGGCAAGGCCCGATTTAATTACGGGCACGGTTTTTTTCCAGGATGTAGTCCGGTAGCCAAACGTCGGAAACACATGGAGATGGAAGTGGTACGGAAATGTTCAAAGATGTGGTTTTTATCTCACAGATTTAATAACATTAAAATATTATTTGTAGTTTATAATATTACAAATAGAAACTAAAATTGTTGTTTTTTTCTATTTTAATAGATTTTTCAGAAATAAACAAAATATTTGTAGGCAATGAATATATTTTAGTTTAGATTTCTATATTTTATTTTAAGGTTTCCCAGCCGCATCTGTCTGTCTATGTGAACACTATACAGTCATAATAACTACTGAGCGGATTTTTGTAGTTTTCCGAATAATATAATTTATTATGGTGTTATATAAATTGACTGAAATATAATGATTTCTGTTGAAAAGGTTGAAAAAATCTAGCCTTAAGAAATAAATTAATACTACCTACAATTTAGAATATTTTAAGTTAAAAAAATTACTATTCAATATAAAAAATGGATCACGATTAATAAAATTCACGCAGGCGAAGCTAGAGACGGAAACTAGTATAATACACTTTTAAGAATACATATTTTAAAAGATTAACCCACAACCTTATTTAAGGTTTATATAAATTTTGTTGTTTATCTTTATTTTTGAAATTATTATTAATACAAAGGCATTTTAAGAAAATATAAATATTTTTGATATAGGTTTTTTAATTTTTTTTTATGTTTATTTTTATGTATTACTATCATTTTTTACTTTTTAACTTACTTCGATTGTAATAATTTCACTCCATATATAAATACCAGTAGAAACTTTGTTGGCAAATATGTATTATTATTACCTGTACTTTTATATATGTAATATAATTACTGTTTGTTTCCCTATATACAATAAAATAAAATATACATAAATAATAATTATATTATATCAAACGGTTTAAAGCGTATAATTCTTCCGTATGTTTCATATAACATTCTGGCAACGCAAAAACGTTGTCACAGACTGTTTTTTGTCATGTAATTTATACAACTATTGTCACTACAGATCTACTTTTATTATCTCTAAGTTACTTCTGTTATTTGATTTATTCTAATTATTATAGAGATAACATTTTTAACCATTTAAAAATTTAATTGAATTGTATCTTCTTGTATATAATTATTTATCTGTACTCACGTACATACTTATTTCCCCGACTCTTTTCGAACCAGTACAAGCCACTGTTTCACCATTCTCTGAGCTCATGAATAAGGAGTCCTAATGGGTTCGAAACTAGTCCGTTAAATTCTAATAGTATTCACAGTAGGACTGCCGTATAATTATATATAATAGTAATCAAAGATCATGAAATTTTAAATACAAATTTGGCTTGTTTCTACATTTGTCTTACGAGCTTATTTTAGGTATAAATATTATGTAGTAATCGAAATACTTTATCAAATTAACCACATAACTGAAAACAGCTAGATTGTAATATTCGCTTACGTAAATCGCAGCTTTATAGCATCACAGACTGATACGCGTTTTATGACATACAGCAGACGAAGTTTTGTCTAATACATACTGCCCCAAAAAAACCGTAAGCTTATAACCTAAAATATCGTCGTGGTAAGAATCAAATAAAAAAGAAGAAAAGTACTATTTTAAGGCTTTTGGAAAAGTAATAATAAAAATTTTATAAATGAAACTTAATAAATGTTAAAATCTGATAGTACTCATAAGTAAAAATTGTGAAGATATCATATAGCGTGGTATGCGCATGTAATGATAGGGAATGAGGAACACGTGACGAGAAAAGTTATGAGTAGGAATGTGGAGGAAGACAAGAGGCCTAGAAAAGATAATTACTATAAATTCATCTCTTCTCTAATAGACTCCTTTCAGAAAACTTCACTTCTATTGCACAATGTTTTTTATTAAGTCTTGCTTATTAAAGGCATGGTCTGTATGTACAGATTCGTTCTTTGAAGCTAGACTTTGTTACACATAAGTTTAATTGCTGTCATTTTATTACTTACATATATCTCTTAATGTTGGATTTAAGAACACAATACAATAGCGTAATAAACGCACACAATCTTAGAGACAAAATTTGACAAAGAAATAAATATAATTACAAACGCTTACTTCGAAGTTAAACACTACAGTTATAATAGACCATTCATATATATCATTCATGTCATAAATAAAATGGAAAATAGTTAATGTTTAATTTGATTATTTATGAACATTAAGTATCTCTATACAACCGAGACTTTTCTAGACCTCTGTATCAACAATCGCTTATAAGAACGGTCTAAGTTAAAAGAACTCAGTTAAAAATAGATCTTGTGGATACCTAACATAAAAAGTATATATTATAGAATAAAACACACGTTTAGTGAATCTAAATAACTGTGTGATTATTTGTTTAGAATATCTTCATAATCCAGAGAATTAATTACAGAAAAACAAATGTAAACACAAATATAGAAAAGTTTTTTATTATACTATAACTGATACTGATATACATTAATAAACAAAATAAACTCTCGTGTAATTTAACAACAATTTTTAATTAAAAGGTTTTACACAATTTAAATTCAATATCTAATCTAAAAATGTGTACTATATTACGGAAAATGAAATTTTAAAGATACGATGGGAACGTGTGTGTCAAACGATGTCTTAATATTCGAATGCCAACCACTTTGCATCTAGAGTGCTCGTTGGAGTCTAGCTCGCATAAATATCTGAACTTACCTCGCATGTGGAACATCCTAAAACTAAAACCTGTAGGTATAAGAAAATTCCAAGGTATTTTAAAATTCAAAATGGCATTTTAACTAGATAAGTTTCATTACGTTGATTGTTGAAATTCGTTAGTAGCTTAGTATTTTAAACTTTTTAAAGCTATGCCATACTGTTACTATTCAACTGCAGGCATATTTTTAGACTAAATTTATCGATTGACCTAAATTTCTAATACAATTATTGTGTCAGCAGTATTTATATTAAGAATTTTAAGCATTGTATAGAAAAGGAAATATTTAGAAAATTTCATAGAAAAATATCTTAGATACTAAACAGCATATTTCATTCCTATCTATCCAAAAGCCATAATAGTTAAGCCTTTAAAAATTTGGCGAAAGATTCGAGAACAATCAGTCAAACCGAAAAACTTGAGTGCAAACCGCGCTGGCGAGACGCTTCATAATGGCAGTCCATTTATCACCACCCTGTGTACTGATGACAGTACATTCATTTAGCCATTGTCCCGACGTGTTCTGGCACGGCTGAGGAATATAAAATTTGGATAATGCCAGGTATTCGCATTTTATTATCGCGAAAAATGTGATATTCAGTCTGTAGTCCTCGTTTTTGTAGTACATTTTTATAGCAGACGATATTCTGTGTGAGATAGGTTCTTTATGCTAAATATACCATGTAGTTGGTATTAAGCTAAAATCAATCTGTATCATCTATAATGCGATATTTTAAAAGTTCAGTTTCTTTATATCAAAGTTTTATCCTGATATAAGGACGAAAAACATCTATACCTACTTATTTGAAATGGTTATATCTTTATTACTATATTATCTTTGTTTTTGCCTGTTGTATCATGATGATGACGGTGCAGAGGATTAGTTAACTTACCACACCGACAATTAATAACCCTTAAAGTTATTTGGACCCCTCCGATTTAAGACAATGAAAAATAACAATGAATCTATTCGTATAATATGATTCAAATTCAGAGCTATATTTTCGACATGAAACCAATATAACCTACACTTATACCACACTTTATACACATTAAGTTCAAATATGTAACATGGAAAGCCAAAACCGTGAACAAATGAACACGCAATTCACGAATCTGCTCCAATTAGAGGGACAATTTAGGTTTTTTCCTAACAGGCAGCGAGTGCCAAGTCCAAAGAATGTTTGTGGTGTTTGTAATTAAATCGCCTTGCCAAGAATCCTGCGACACGTGTAAAAAATTAGGACATAAAAGTCAAGGTAAATTAGGGGTCATATATTTACCTACAGATTACAGTACAGAATTGTTATTCATGTATACGGATGAACAATATTTTTGTTGTTATAATATATTGAAGTTTTTTTACTAAATATGTTTGAAATTCTAAATATATATCCAAAGAAAAAGTTTGAATATCAAGTAAAGCGTCTTACTTTTAGCTTAAATGAAAACAACAATGAAATCTTAATTATTGTATGGTTTGTTTATAAGTATTTATACTTTTCTGTTTGTCAATGTTAAATAGTAATTTGACAAAACTGTTACGTCAATTCGTTATCTATGGTTTTATAACTTCTAATTAGAAGCAAGTTCAATAAATTACATTACATTTTAGGTTAACAATCACAAGATTCAGTTAGAGTTGAATGAGATAAACTGACTGTTTAATCTGTAAGGGCAACAAGACTTTAATTTAATTACAAACTCTTGTGTAAGGCTGGGCGTGTTCAAAACTTAGGTGGATAAAATGTAGTTTAAGTATTTGTTCTATGAATATATTCGCTTTCTATTTTTTTTGTTTACAATATATATATGTAATATATATAGTGAATAGTGAATAGTGCTGTATAGTGAATTAATTTAATATTTTTGTAAACTAAAAATAAAATACCATTCCCAAAAAATTACAACTTTTACAATAATAAAATTAATTATCGAATACAAGTGTTGAAAACGCTAGAATTATGAAAAAAAATAAAAATTAAAAATTTATCCATACGAGCAGGATTCGAATCCGCGACCTGTGCGAAAATGTCCAGTACGGTAAATTTTTCATTCTAGGTTTATATAAAATTCAAATGGCTATATAGCTATGTTAAGGTTATAAACATATATAAGTTTAAAAACAATTACAAGCACTTGAATTAATGAAAGTTGAATTGCATTTCAGCATATTTCTATTATATTTGTATGCAAAGGCGAGGTACTGGCGGATATTCTTTTGTTTTAAGGTAAGTGGAGTCTATCAGCAGCAGCTGCTAGTGTCGGCAAAATATTGCCCGCTTAAGCAATTCCAGGGTGATTTATGCAATCATGTATTTTAATGTAATATTTTACACGTTCATATAATGTTACGGTGAATTATAACTCTCATATCAGTAACATAATAATGTGCAAGTATTATATATTATATATTATAACGAGATCTTCTTTAGATAAATTGAGATTTGATCTGTAATTGTAGATATAATTTTCAAATAAATCAGTAGTTGAAATAAAACTATTTTTACGGATTGAAATTCGCGTATAATTTGGTTACATTTTGATTTTAACCCGACGTTTCGAATACTTAGCAGTAATCGTGTCACTTACATCTCGTCTGCCCGTGAACACGATTACTACAAAGTAACCAAATTATACGCGAGTTTCAATAGTTTTTTTTTTTATTTCAAATGTGTACTCGTGAAAATCTAAGAAAATACTAAATAATTAGTTGTTAGATATTTATTTCTACAGAAAATCAACCAAACAATATCCATCTAAAAAATTCCAAATCTTCTATAGATAAATAAAGATTTGTAATTGCAGACGTATTTTTCAAATAAATGTAGTCGTTAGATATTTAGCTCTTAAACACCAACCAACCAATATCCATTTCACAAATTCCAATGAATTGCAAGAATTAGTTATGTTTTCACGAGATCTTATAATTATAACCTTCATATGACTTACACATAATAATGTGAAATTGTATACTATACGATCTTATTATTGTCAATTTAGATCAGCCCTGTAATTGTAGATGTATTTTTAAATAAATCAGTAGTCATTATATTTAAAGCTATAAAACCAACCACCCAACACGCTTCTCTGAAATTGCATAAAATTGCCCGAATTGTTTATATTATTACCAGATATTATAATTGTCAATTTAGATTTGATCTGTACTCGTCCATGTTTCTAAAATAAATGAGTTGTCGTTAGATACGACTAAATAAACGCACCAACATTAATCTAACAAATTCCATTGAATTAACAGAATTACTTGTAAAGTGAGTTTATAATTAAGTAATTATGAGGACAGTATCTAACTAAGTGACATTAATCAAGTCAGGCAGTCCATTAGTGAGCTGGCAACAAAAGAGTTGAGACAATCAATATGATCGCGGTACCGCGAAACGCTTCACTTGGACTACTGCGACCATAAATTATCAGTATATAGTATATTCTTTGTAGTAATTTTGTATATCTTTTCTTTCTTCCACGTGCCACAAAGATGTGGAATGATCTTCCTTCGGTTTGCCCTCCTTTGCCATAAAAAAAAATATAAATAGTATTATATTAAGTTAAATAATGCACGTTACATCTTCTAAATTTGACGTATGTATAGTTTTGGATGATACAAAAAATATTTTTTTTTATTGACAAGACATTTTCAAAGACAACAGAATAACCATATATTATTGTGTTTTAAGTTTTCTGCTGTTAGTTATGAAAGTATCAAAATTTGATGCTTGTTTATATTTTTAGTTGAATATCAAGACTGGATATCATACATGGACTGTGTTGGATATCAAACACTAAATTTAATTAATTTATTTATTATTTAAATCAAAGACATAATTGTATAGTCTATAGACGATTTAACAGTTGTAAAAGAGAAAAAAGGTTTGTTTTTTGTAATTATAACTAAAATATGTCACAGAAATAGGGTTTCTAATTAAAAATATGTAATTTTTTTATTCTTGATCGTATTGTACTCACGTATGTTTATACACTTTCGTCTTGAGCATATTTAATCAAAAAGTTTAAAGGTAACGTAGTCTCATGGTATCTCTACAAAACGTCATCTTCAAAGCGGCAATGATAGATGAGTCGTATTCCGCGCCTCAGCGGCGGTGCTGGGATGGTATCAATTCTAAAGTTAAATTTAATGTTACAAACTACCCATTTACTCGCGAACATCCAGACATTTTATAACTAAGTTTGTAAACCAATAGAAATGTAGGATTAAAGAGAGGTAAAAACCAAAAAATCAATTAATTATAAACTAAAACAAATAAACTTATTTGTTATCTATATAAAATTCATCATCCATATTTTTTGTGGTAAAGCTAACTGTACCTAGACCTAAGTAAAAAGTCTTAAAAAAAAAGTACACTTGAAATTCAAATTATAAAACGTCAAAGTTGACGTCATTTTTTATCATGACTCACGGCATGACGTGGATCATTTATTCATTAAAGTATATCCATCCAGACAATTTTATACCTTTCAGTATTCTTGCCCTAAGTGCTGCTGTAAAAAGTTTACACCACCTGAGGTTCTATTCATATGAGGCAGGATACGGTATAATCATAATGTAATATTTAAATTATTGATTGTGGAATTTTATAAATATTTTCTCAAAAATGTTGCCTATTCGAGGATATTTTTTTTAATAAATGGAATTTTCACTCAATAAAAAGTTGCTTGTGAGACATTCAAATTTTATACTGAGATCTTTAACTTTAAAACGGAGTTAACTTTCATATATTCTTAAATATAGTCTTAGTTTATAAGAGGTAAGAAAAAAAAGTATAAGATATTTAGAATAATTTATTATATAGGAATGTTTTTTACAAATTTCCAGGCTTTTTCAGAAAATATAGTATATGTATCATATAAAACAGATGCTTTGATTTACAAATTTTACTTAAACTTTCTTTACTTATATGTAGCAAATATGCTAAATTAGTAAATTTTACCAAAGCGATAACCGACACAACAGTTTAGTTGGAAGAGTTATGTATCCGTACTCTAGTAGTAGTATTATATCGTACATTGATCGTGTAATAAATTTCACAATATTCATTGATTGATGATCTTTTCTTATCCAAGTGACTTTTAAGCCGTGGGGTCTATTACAGAAGTGGGTTCTATTACACAATGATCCAGAAATAGTTCTTCCTTATTTGGGTTTATTTAGTATACTTAATCTTGTGACAGAAATCATCTCCTTATTTAGAATACATTATAAGTATATATGAAAACAATTATAACTCATGTCTTTTGATAGTTACTTAATTGAAGAAGTAAAACAAGACTTGATTCAGAATTGGTAACTTTCCACGTCCGCGCATTTATGTTCATAACAGCCAAGTACTTAATACCTTACTTAACGTCACATATATAGGTCACACTGCTTTTAAAACATGACGTCATATATACCTAAAATATCTCTTGTATTGCCTATTTCACTATACATAGATCAGAAAACTGAAAAAAAAATTACTTAAAAAGATTTTTTAAGACGTGAAAGCAATAGACATACTTATATAGTAGGAGCGCCAACCAGACCTCAATTTTGACTCGCTGCACTCTCAAAATTTCGGTGTTGTGTTAGCATATTGAGCGAAGCGAGGTGCAAACAGCACCGAAGTTGCATTTAAAAAACGTCGCACCTTGTCCTCAACTATTTTTTATTTTTTATGCTAAACTGCGCGCGAATATTTTCTCATGGAAGTCTATAGGATTTTAGTTTTTCCGTGATTATTCCTCAATGACATCGATTTTTTTTTAAATTTTAAAACCACAACCAGCTGATGTCTATCAGTGCAAAATTTGTAAATTTTCGTATATACCGTTTTCAATTTATGGTTGTACAAAGGATGCAGGAAAGTCTGTCAAAGAAAGCTTCGCTCCCTCCGCCCGCTTCGCTCAATAAAACAATATAATAATTTGACCATGCCATACTAGAAACATCTTAAAGATTTGATTGTTTTTGTATCCTATATTAATATATTAATGTCAAACATATGTATAAATTAAATATATCTTTATTATAATCACAATATACTGAGCACAGTGGCTCTCTCGCTGTCTGTAAAATGCAGTACAGCTGCAATAGCATTAAGCATGTGCTTCCGTCCGCTGTAGTCACTAGACATGAGGTATGATATCACCACGTTCTTCAGATATTCGAGATTCTCACCTTCACGGGATTGAGTTCTTCTTAATCTGTAATTATTTTATAAAATATAACCATAAACAATTTATTAAAAAAATTTTTTTTTTCCAAATGTATTTACCTGTCAATTTCTTCTTTAAGGGTTCTTACTACTTCTTTGAAACGTTCCTTTTCAATTGTGGCTTCCCGCTGACAATCTCTGTAATGAAAGACTTATTTATTTATAGATATATATTTAAGGTTTATATTAATAAATAAATAAATATAACGTCTATATGTGTACGATTATTCTGTACCGGTGTAGTGCCTCTGTTATGTCTATAAATGTACGAGTGTTCTGTATCGGTGCAGTCCTCCTACAACATCTATAAGTGTACGAGTGTATTCTGTATCGGTGCAGTCCCCCTACAACATCTATGAGTGTACGAGTGTGCTCTGTAAAGGTGCTGTAACCTCTATAACACTTGAAAGTGTACAAGTGTGCTCTGTACCGGTGCAGTCCTTCTATGATACATATAAGTGTACAAGTATGCTCTGTCCCAGCGCAATCCCTCTATAACATGTACAAGTGTCCAAGTGTTCTGTACCGATGTAATCCCTCGAGCGCGTGCTTGTCCCTCCTCAGTTGTGTGATGTCGAGGTCTCGTCGCGCCAGCTCGTGCGCGTAGTGCAGCATATGCGGAGCCATGCCATCCTAAAATATATGTTAAAAGTACATATTTTTTTTATAAAGAAGAAAATCACAAAAAAAATTATTGTAGTCCTTTTGCATAGAACTAAAAGAAAGGTTTATTAATTATTATTATATAAATATCTCACACTATACTTACATTCAACATTCCATGACCTTCCTTCCAGCCATCTTCAGTGCTGACTTTCCTGGATCTATCGTTTCTGGATCGAATGTAATTATCAGTTTCCTCCAATAATGTTGAATATCTATCCCTCTGTGTTTGTACTTGCTTCTCTAAGCTTTGTATTCTTGTTTTGAGATCTGATGTTACCTCTTTGTGATAGTCCTTTTCAGTTTTTAGTTTCTGTGAACGATATCGAAATATTGATAATGTGATGAAATTTGAAAGATTTTTATTTAGACATATTTTTTATGTATAGCTGGCTGCCATGACCGTACAGGAAACACTTCGGGTATGTTATAACACAATTTAATTTAAAAGAAGTTGAATTTCAGTTTCAATATTTATATTAATAAAGGACTTAATTCATAATGACTGTCTCTTTAGAACTTGCTTAGCTTAAACTTATTAAAATTTCTATTTTTACCTCTTTTCTCATTACATATTACATATTTCTGGCAACCTTACATATTTAGTAATTAAAAAGTATGTCTAAACCGCATGTGATAGTGAAGTAGCAATCTTTTTTTTTTCTATCGTTGTGGAAGCGTGGCACGACTGTGTTGCCTTTATTGAAATCTTTACAACCCAGGGGGATCGTTTGAGGGAATATGCGAGACTTCATGTGTTACTGGGACTAAAAACTAAACCCCCAACGATTACCCTCATAAAGGGTCGTCAGGGGGTCAACATCTACCAACCATAAAAGTATAAGCTGTATTAATAGATTAGTTAGTCAAATATTTATATATACCTCTTCATGAAGCCTGAGCAATTCAGCTTTATCCTGTTTCTCTTCCTCTAATAACAAAACAAATGTCTGGACTTTCTCTTTCAATATCGCTATCTCACTCCGTAGATTTCCTATCTCACTCTCATCATCGTTTCCACTCACTTTGACGTTTAAAAATTTATAATTTTCGAATTCTATTTTCAAATTCTCCAATTCTTCTCTGCACTTTGTATGTATGTTCTCATAGCCGTCTAGTTTGAAAACAGTTGAGATGTCAATCGGATTTCCCAACTTATCATTTTCTGCTATAAGTTCTTTTTTCAAAATATGTATTTTGTCTATCAGTGTTTGTAAATATTCACTATCTGCGAGCTTTTCGTTATCTGTTTCGCTTTTTTGAACCTCTTCTGAAATTAAATAAGAAATAAATATTAGATAAATAGATATAGGTTGCTATATTCTTGTCCACTTATATTTTATTATCTTTACATTTTTCAACAAATACATTTGGTTTTATTGTTATAACGCTTTCAAAAAAATTTTTATTTTCCTCGAAAATTAGTGAAAACTCTCTGTTCTATTGGTTGGTTGTTAAGTACACAGATATCATTTTTAATAAATATTAAAAGTTAAAAGTTTGTCTCATTACTGTAATGTGAAATGTATAGATTGTTTTATTAAACCTACAAGAATAGGACAAATTACCAAGCATATTTTATATGACACACGAGATTACTTGCAAGTAACGAATAACAACGCGGTCTTACTGAAACGTACGTGTATAATTGTAAAATAATACTTAGTATGAGACACGGAAAGTTGTCTATGAACAATTTTACGTTTTAATATTTCACATTGGCATTATAATTGTTTAAGGCCAAGTCTTACAAAATCATAAAAAGCCTGGATAAAATAAACAAGATATAAGAACTTCTCTTGCCCTGTTTTAAATTTTGTAAAATTGAATTTACCATTCAATCCAGTAGTAGCAATTTTATCCAATAACCTGCCGTTGAGTGATTCTCGTAACTGCTGTATAGTCGTCTGGTCTCTTCGTCTCAACATGTCATACTCTCCTATGGTCTGTGACAGTTCTGCCAACTTTCCTTCTAGAAGAGCTACCCGTTCTTCCTGTCTGGCACATATCTTACGAGCCGATTCCTCTGCTCTCTTGGCTTTTATTTGCTCCTGTTGAAAGCATTTGATAATTTTTTAATTAACTAATCTATTGGCTATAAATTTATATTCTAAGATCTGAATAAATTACGTTCTAACATTCTTTCTTAAATCTAACACGGTTGATATAAAAATATTTTTTAAGTTACAGATTCCAAAAAGACATTCCCCCATCTCAACCCCAACTCCAGACTCTCCGCCACCCACCTCTCGTATGGCGAGTGCGTGTGATTGCTCCAGCAGCGCTAGCTTCTGTTGCAGCCTCACGAGCAGCGCGGGCGTCTCAGCCGTGCGAGCCTCCGCGCGCTGCAGACGACGACGAGACGCCTCCAGCGAACCACTCAGGTCACGCACGCGCTTCTCCAGCTCCGCCTGGGAGGCTGCCAGGGGTTACACACTCGTTTAGTACATTGATATAAAAAAATATATACAAATATAAAAATCACAATGAGTAATTTTTTCGGTATTGAAATGATCATAGTTTTTTAAATAACTAACAGATTTTTGTATCAATTGTTTATAAACAATCTTTAAAATTCTACTCGATGAATTAAAATACAATATTCTCTAAGAATTAAGTTTTCTGACATTTAAAAATACACTACTAATTGTTTGATAAGTTTAGGTAATATTAAAATACAGTTGACAGATGAAATAAATATCTTTTTCGATTATAGCCTGTATTTATACTAAAGATTATACACTAATTGTCAACAAGGACGAAAATATGCCCATTAACAAACAACAGAAAGAGATAGACATATTGCAATAAGCTTATTGTATTCCTACAAATAAACGATTTTAAATAATGAAGCTGACTTCACTTAATATGTTGTTCCTATTGATTTTAATTTTAATTTTTTTGTTTAGGTAAATTATTTTATATTGTACATGTGTATTTTTTTTTTTCAAATTTAAAATCGACAAATCTAACAAACGGAAAAACTAACAAGTTTATATTTTTTTATCTAAAATATATAATATTATAATCTATGGGTATGCTTGTAATAAATAAATAAAAAAGAATTAAAAAAAATATATACTTTTAATATATAGCCCTTTAAAAGCCTCTCCCAGTTCTTTTACATTAAGTGTGTTTGTAAATAATGTCTTTAATTATTTTAAAAGTAAAAGTATAAAAACAGAAAATACTATTAATTTGTTCTTACCTTGAGACTCTGTATTATTAACAACTTTGTCTTCCAATTTCTCAATGGCTTTTCTTTCTGTATTTAGTTTTATATGTAACTCCCTGGAATTAAAGTGTTTCAGTTAAAATTTATGTAGTATGCTAAATAAACTATCAAAAATCAAATTATTAATATAAAACTTAATTAAGATATAAAATTATTGTATAATTATCCTGCTGTCTCACATGAATATCTGTATTTCCCTGACTAATTTCAATCCCATGTGTGGTTATTTTTTATGAGTTATGAGCATGGCAATTAAGGCGGGCATAATTTCTGTATATATATTAGTACAGTCAGATAATTTAAACAATTATAATAATTTTTTTTGTATATTGATATAAATATACTTGTATTGTAAACTAATATACTATGAGTAATAAAGATTTGATATATTATTTGAGAGTAGAATGAAATACATTACAACATATACTTCTTTGATATTGATAGGTATTTAGTCAGTAAGTTGTGCAAACTCTAATTTTATCACAATTGGAAACTCACTTCAACATAGCTGAATGATCTGCCCTCTCTTTCTCTCTTTCTTGTATCTCATAAGCTATCTTGGCTTTAAGGTTTGCCACCTCCGCTAAATGCTGCTGAACTAGTGTTCTTGTTTCATCTTTCATAGATGCCAGCATATTTTCATACTGAAAGAATGTTAAATAGATGTTTGCTATTTTTGAAAAGAATCAGAAACCTATTATATGCCTTAAGTGTACTTTTTAGAAAGTGTTAAACTTTATTTCCATTACTCGCTTTTGAAATATAGATAAATATAGTAAAACAAATTTAACAGTTGATAATATTATTATCAAATGAAATACCTTTTCTCTTGTGACTTTTTTATCAGCTTGAAAAGCTTCTTCCATACGAGTCTTTTCAGCTGTTAAAGTTGATAGAGATACTGTCAAAGCTGCAATAGAGTCTGGAGATCCTGGAAATATATTGTTGATAAATTTTATTTAAATGGAGTTTCGATAAATGGATTTAAAAGTATACCTCATACAAAAAATCACAAAATGTATTAATAAAATACCATTTTCATCAGTTTCCGTTCTGTTTAATGCCTTCAAACTGATTTCCAATGCTTCTTTCTCTTTTGCAAGGCCTTTGTATGCAGCAACAACATCTGTATATCAAATTATTCTCTATGTATTAATTGATTTTACAGAATCCAGATATAATACAAAATATTTTAAGAAAACTTCTGTACAGAAACCAGAAGCTAGCGTTTCGCAATCAATATATTTTCGCAATAAGTAATTTATAATTAATAATTAAGTTGTTATATAGATTTTAATTTTCCCAAAATATACCTCTTAAACGTCCTTCGTATCTTTTGATTTGATCAGCTTGTTTTGTTATAGTAGAAATTAATTCTTGTTTTGATAATGACTCCATAGTAATGAAATAGTCGAGTCAAATTCACAATATTGCTTCAATCCTATTGCTAGGAACATAAATTCACTGAACTGTATATGAAATTTGTAACATTTCACTATTATTAATATTATAAAGGGTATAGTTAAAAGATTGTAAATAAAACATATATCGATTATTCATTAAAATTTTATTTAACTTGACATAATAAATTTACTTTTGACAAATAATGTTACGTTAAAGTTCCGACAAATGACGTTGACGTAATATAGCTTGTTTTTGACATTACCTTATTTTTAACAACCAAATGTTGACATATTATGAACAGAATGTAAATGAAATAAATTTATTTATTTCAATATATTGCAAATAAAAAAGTAATTTTTACTTTTTAAATTGAAATTCGTACACTGTCCATTCTTAATACTGTTAGATTTTTATTTTCATGTGATAAAATGAGAATGTCTGTTTATGAAATAACAAAAAAAAACAAATATAATTTAAAATAACCTTTCTTTAGGTGGGCAGTCATAATTATTTATAATTATATAATTTAGGTATTTGAAAATTGAAATATTGAGGCTATTACTTTAAAATATGATTTACTATGCGCGCTGACGTTAATCATCATGAATTAAGTTTTAATAAAATATGAAACCTTCCTTAAGTAAATTGAATTAAAAACATTTTTTTTATACGCAAGCAATCTAATGTTTCTAGGTATTTGCTATTATTTTATTGTATTAAAGACTATTCTACAAGGGCGATGTACCTGATACACAATGTTAAATCCTTTTACAAAATCTCAGGAATCGCTGGTTTGAGTCCTAATGACTTTAATTAAACATCACTATAGATTTATATAAATTTATTAATATTTAAGTCAAGCATAATATGGCCAACCCGTCATTCTTATCAAATTATCTTAATAAATGATTTAATTAGAAGAAAATTAGATTAATTTTATTTGGAACCAAAATATAATGTAAAGGTACAGAAGCAAAAATAAATGTTTTCAGTGTGGGTTTTTACTTAAAAGTACTTTTACGTTCATACTGCTCAATCACTAGGAAGTAGGAGCGTACTTGTTTCCGGGGTAGTCCGGACAAGGAATCGATCGATTCCGATGTACACATTTCGAAAGCTTTAAAGTTCAAATTAAATAGCCTTGGTACATTTCAAATCGTCGATACTACTAATTTATAAACCAACTAACGGTATTACCCAAGTATATAATTTTAGTGGCATATGGTAACCGGTCAGTTACCCCTTTGTTTAGGCAATATAAAGTATTTACAATTTATTTTAACAAAGAATTTGAATAATTAAATAAGCTTTTGGTACATAACATTTGAAAGGGGTGTTCTTGCAATATTTTAATGCAAAGTTTGACCTATTTAATAAAAACAAGATGCAAGGGTGACTCAAATCTGCCACGACGGATATCTCCCTATCTATTGCGGGGTGGCAAGAGTTCATCGAACTTGAATTAGGGTGACATGGCTACATTCACCCTCACAATGTTGCGTAGTAAAAATGGCTTACCGAATCTATTTCATCCTTTATTTTTTAGATTGCGTGTTATGTTTCGTTAAAGCAAATATATTATAACGGATATTTATATTACAATTCAGCCGTTTTTAGTAACTTTCCTGATATTACTCACCTTTAATATGGCGCAATATAAATTAAGTCGCTGAGTTAATATGTATTTGTTATATGCCGCTTCATTTTACGTATACCTTTAATAAACGGTTGGATTTTTAAAATAAAAGAATATTTTTGTACATTATTGCTAATGTCGATATTTAATGTCTATATCAATATTCCCTACTCAGATTACATTCGTTGACATTTCGAGATTAATGTAAGCCAAACATTTAAACACATTGTCGGCATTTTGTACTCTGTCTTACAATTAGCTACGTGCTAGGCCAAACCTTAAGTTACAGTACCCAAACCTGCCCAGAAAAAAAAAAAACAAAATTTAATAATTGTTAAGATAAATAAACACTTAAAATTGAATGTTAGTTAACTGATATACTATTACAAATAAATAGCACAAAACTAAGAAATAAAAAAGGGGACAGGTGCATTACACATTCCAAATTAGTTCAGACATCCTGAAAAAGGCTGGCTTTGAACATTCTGTTTTTTCATTCTTTGTACAATTGTAAGAATGCAGTCAAGTCGAGGACAACACAACACAAACTATGCTATTTCTTTAAATACACAGTTCAATATATTTTGGGCGATAAAACTAGCAACTTTCACATTTGAGCTCTTAATTATATTATAACAAATATTCATCTTAAAAGATTATGGCTTTCATTAAATATTTTTAATTATGCTTGTAATATACAGATTAAGGAGCCTCTGAGTAATAATTAAGTTCATTTAATCTGTTAAGAAAACATAAATGTTATAAGAACTTAACATTATCGCCCAAAATATTGATAATATTGTGAGGTTCATATGTGACTAGTTAGTACACACCATTTGTTACTGTTTTATTTGTGTGCATATAATATACTTATTTTAAAACACCACACCAACATAATTTAAACCAAATCCTAGACTACATTTAAATTACAGAACACAGTTTATTTTAAATACTTAAGGTACTTAAAGATTTAACGTTGCGCAAATTATAACTGACTAGTACAATGAAATTAAGTACTTTAAATAAATAATTATATTAATGAAACATTTATCCTTACCAGTATTTACCTTATAATCACATCAACAACATTGCCTATCAACTGACAGCCACACATTTTAGATATATAGATAAGTATCATTTATACCTTACATAATGTCAATATCTAAGCATCATGGTGGCTAATCTATTGGCTCATAGATCAGCAATATAATTGATGTTATATTTAACAAAAATAAAATACGAAATGCATTTTAAGCCCCTTTTGAGAAAATCATATCTCAGCAGTACTTGTCAATGATATGGTATCATTTACCTATAAATAATTTAGCTATGTCAAAAACTACTAAACAAGAAGAGACAAATATAAATAATGAGAAATATCAAGGTTGAATTATGCATATCAAACTAATTTTGAACTTACACTAGTACAATATATTAATCGTAACATCAAATGAAATCTATAATATATTACTATTCACTAATATGATAATAAATTATTAATTATACATTACTTAAATTTAATAATAAATAGCGATTATACAATCAAATTAATAAGAGAGACAATATCATGAAAATTGAACATCAATATTTAAATTAGCAAAGAATTATCTGTAGCTTCCAGACTAATCGCTTCGCACAACTACATAAGCTTACTTCTTAATGCATTCGGACATCAATAGCTTCAATGGTTCCTCTAAATCTCAACCAAGGAAATTCTATCACTATCTGAATATAATAAGAACATACTAGAAGGATTACCAGATGCTTAAAGAAAAAAAAAAAGAGATGGTCTCCTCCAGATACTTATTTAAAATCGACCCCTAATATAAAGTTAATATATGTGCTCGCAAATAGAATGCTCATGTCCAAGATTACGAAATTTTGTTTGTTAAAATGTTGATCAATTAAAAATTTACGTCATGGTCCTTAAATTCATAATTTTTGATTGAATTTTGTCCAATCTGTCAAATAGTTATGTGAAAGCAAAACATTATTAACCATAGAAGTCTTGTAAAAAATTATGATAAATTTAATTACAGTTACATTATATGGCTACATAAATGATTTTTTATAAATCCTACTTAAGATTTTGTGCATGAATCAAGCTCCTAACCGTCATTGTCTTTAAACATTATCAGTAATGATAGATCCTTATGGTATTTTAATAATAAAATATAAAAGCTTCTATGGAAGAAGTTATTATTATTATGTTTTCATGAAAATTTAATCTAATGATCAAATCAGTCACATTTTTCACATCTTTGGTAAACTACAACACATTTAATGTATATACATACAATATACATTATTTTATTTATTGCTGAATTACTATTTTCATTAATAAATAGATGTATAATTGCACTGCCTTTTATATATTTTTACTTATAGTAAATTTTTTTATATTGCACGGGAATCATTGTAGAAATAAATATATTAATTTGTTGTTTTAGTGATCTTCATGAAAATATTTTTGTGACAAAATAAATTAATAATTTATAACATGTGGACAAGTCATAAACCCATCTAAGGTTCAGACATATTAAGGAAATAAATAAATTAGTTTAATTACTATACTTTCTAGCTTACAATGTCTTATGTTGAAAAGATTTATCTATTTATATTTAATATGTTCAGTGTAAATTGTAACTTCTATTGTCACTTACTGGAAAGTATTCTTGACAGACATACATTTTGAGGATACAAATTATTTTGGGAGTAACTGTGATATAAACTGTCAGCTGGACACAAATTGGCCTATTTATTGTTAGGTATATAAACAGTTATTCATGGCAAAATAATTATACATTAACTTACAAATACTGTGATGTTACTTATGTGACAATAGATGGTTTGTACTTTATGAACACTGGTTAAAAATTGGTGTCATTGTATGATTTTCATCATTATTCTCTATCAATGCTATCATTAAGACGGATGACACCATGACAGAGTAATGATCAACATTTTCCATTAACTACAATTTATTGACTAGATTTTAAAGAGCTTAGGATTTACTCTTATTTGTTTTGAAGCTGACTTGCAGCACCTGTCCATTCAGGGAGTAGCCATTCAATGATTGAATGGCAACTACAGCCTCATCGTAATTAGTCATTGTGACAAAGCCATAGCCTTTACACTTGTTGGTTGTAGGATCTCTTATTATTTTAACACTCTGTACAGCTCCAAATGGGCCAAACAGCTGCCAAAGAACACTTTCTTCAGTATCAGCACCAATATTATAAACAAAAATGCACCAACCTGAACCACCTAATGCATTACCTTGGACAAGAGGATCTGCAAGTGGTGAGTACCGTTGAAGTCCCTTGTTAATAGCAAGCAAAGCTTTACCGGCAGGCCCTAGGAAGCGACGGACGGTAGGAGGAGCTAAGTATGTGGCCAGCGGAGCAAGTGCTTTATTCTGATTACTTGGGTTGTTTGCACATTTCACTGTGATGGGTCCTGTGCCTCCCGGTGGTATTGTGCCATTTAATTCTCTTATAGCATTCTCAGCTTCAATTCTTTGGTCGTAACGAATAAATGCAACTCCTCTTGAAGGTCCCTGGATACCTTGTTCTTCAACCCCTTGCAACAAATGTCCAACATTCATATTTTCGTGTAAGATGCGCGAACTGATTATCGTTCCAAACGGACTGAATAACTTCTCCAAATCCTGCTGCGTCATGTGTTTAGGGAGACCAGAGACGTAGAGATTAGCGCCTTTTATCGCATCTGAGCTAGGTCTGGCGTAAGACACTTTTATAATTTTATTCTGTAATCTGAGACCATTTAAAGTGTTCACGGCCTTTTCAGCGTCTTCGGGCTTGTGGTAATTGACGAATGCATATCCCAAACTCTGGCCGTTCAGAATATGATCAGGGAAAACAGTTACTTTATCTCTTATTAACTTGCAGCTCTCCACTTCACCAACACTTGAAAAAAGTGATCTGATTTCTTCTTGAGACATTGTTTGAGGCAAATAGTTGACTATTAAATTAGTCTTCGACTCATTATTGCATGGTTGCAACTTACTACCATTTTGCGTAGGCTGATTCGCGTTTACGGCATCGAGTGTAGTAGCCATCATTTTTACTAAAATGTTAACTCAAAATCTGTCGAAATATCACTGAATGAGAGTCTAAATTACTTTCGGAGTAATTCCAAATCAGACCATTGATATCTCACACGTAATATTAACTTCGGCTCGCGTTGGTTGAAAGCATATGCAAGGAAAGAAAATCAATAAGATGCTGTTCACTCTCGTACTTATCCCCTTTTACGTGCTATAGTCCCAAGTACGCTGAATCAAAACGTAATCGGAAACACAAATGAACGTTACTTTATTAGATATAATAGAAAATACTAAAGTAAAGTGAAAAGGAAATCAACCAAAAATCTATGCGACTTGCGACCTATTCTCGTAAATTCATTTCTTTCACTTCACTTTCTTTTTAAAATGTTGCCATCCATATGTACATAATCCATAACGCTGTTTTAACTTTATATAAATAAAAATGTTTTAAGAGTTATGTAAATAATATGTTTAGTTTTTTTTCCAATACACATTTAAATACGACATAATATTCAAAATTAAAGTATGAAACTAAGATCAATTTTATTTCAATTTAAGAAAATTTTCTTTTTGAGTTTTTTTAAATTTTAGGAATTGTAATTCTAGTTAATATAATTTGACACAATTACTTATGTATGATATTTTATTTCATTAGAAGTAATGTTGCATAAATTAGTATAGGATGAAATTATTATATTACATTATAACAGATGTGTAAATATTGTATGCTTGAATTGTACGAAATTATGTATTTACTCAATATTTATGGCAATAATATCACCAATGTATATATCGCCAATAATAACTTGTATATTGAATGATATTACAATATAAAAACACTATTTCAAGAGCTGACGTTTTACATTATAATATATTTCTTAAATTAGGGGTAGTTTTATTGATGTTGCAACATTTGATCAAGGGTACCATACGCTATTCTGCCAACAGAATAAATTTATTGGAAGAGTGTTTATAGAGATAGTTTTAAGTTCTTTTAAATATTGTTAAAAATATTTTTAATTTATATATAAATTAATTTTTAAATAGCAACATGTTTAAGTTCTGATTAAAAAAAAATATATTGATTAAAGATAATGTGAAAATAATACAAATCTACGGGTTTACGTATTCATCATTAAAATATAGCACATAAGTTGCAAAATCATAAATAATATCCGTCTTTTATTTTCTTTTATACAATGATATTCTTTTAAAGTCTCATATAATTTAATTCTCATATAACAAATAATTCGTTATCTTCAATATTTATGTAACATTATTTTTATGTAACATAGAATCATAATTAGATTGAGGTTTGTATTACAGTAAGTTAATATAGTTTTTAATTTTTTTTCTCTAAATAGTAACGATCAAAGAATTCACGTCATTGCATGTCATAGTAATTTTCCCTGCTTGTTTATTGTGAGTTAAGATGGAACAATAAACAGTAATATATTTTATAACCCCAAAGCATATTTATTTAAATTATAAAATTTGACTTTGACTTCTCTGTCTATCTTTCATAATCAAATCCATAAAAGTAATACTCCCTGTTTTGGTTGCGACACGAATGTGTTAAAGGAGGTCTTATAAAGTCTTAAAAAACTTTCAAATATTTGCGGTATACTTATAAAATATTTTCTTTAGAACACTGAACTCTACCTTTTTCTTCCCTTTGAAAAATCCTTACAATTATGTTATGGTCTTGAAAGTGACAAGATTAATAACTGGTGACGGGAAGGGGGGTTAACCGGCAACTGACATTTTTAAGGCTACTGACTAAAAACTCAACGACTGCCCTCATCGTTGAAGTAGGATGCTATCGTATCGTTTTCGCACTCACCGTGATGTGGCTACATATGGGAGAGCTTTGGACAATTTATAGCACTCTCATATTTCAAACTAAGGCGCTCCATCTGGGGAAAAGAAATGAAGGTCATACGTCCGCCTCCTTCTCCCCTGTAGCCCTACGACTTGGTTCAGCAGTAAAAGCTATCCAGAGGCCGTAGAGCGGATGAGGGATCTCCGTCATCCGTTCTACGGCCTCATTCACAGCAATTGCTAACCTGCGAAAGCGAAGAACTCCTGTCCTGTGAGCTCCTCCTAACGACGGACCGTAAAGCTTCCGCGTTGCCGGGAACCTAGGAATGTGTCTTGAGAAGACAAGCGAAACAATGAACACGATAATTGAGTCCATATTACCACTTTACAGTCACAGTCTACATTCTTATTATTACATTCCTCTGAGAAATGAAAAACTCTTAATGGTATCATATTTGGTTATAAAACGTCAACGCTACATTGAAAATATGAAACAACTTAAAAATTGTACTAGTTGAACGTTGTACTAAATTCTTGCTTATGGTAAATCTTATGATTCCGAGTTCAGTCATTAGAAAATGTTTATTTTAATTGTAACCCAAAAAGAGTTATTGTTTTTTGCAATAGAAATTAGAAACCTTACTAAAGCAGAGAACTTATAGGCATTTTAACAAGGACATTAAGCTTTTTAAAAGTTTGAAAATTTAAAACGATTGTTGTTAAATAACACATAGTAATAACTTGAAGCTCTGTTACTATTGTATATATAATATTGTTACTTTATAAATATGTTGGATAGATAATAAAAATTTATTAGCTATCTTTGCAAACTACTTCCTTAATTACTTTGGTGCCTACAGCTTTGTTAAAGCAATTTCTCTTGATACAAACTTAATATTTATAAAATGTTTTTTCAAAATATTTTATTCCTTTCTTAATTTTGAGTAGTATGTTATTAAATATTGGTAAGTTTACAATTTTATTAACTCACTAAAAAGTAATTATTAATTTAAGTCTGCGTTGTAAAATTATTTGATGTTTTTATTTCAAAGTTTTTTAAAGAAAAGTGAAAACAATATTATTACTAATTTATTAAGAGCAACAGTTTTTTTCAACAAATCACCTTTCTACTAAAAATATTTTAAAGTTTGCAATAATTGACAAAAATTGTTTATTTTATTTATACATACAATATTTACAGATAATAAAGTTGCACTACAAATTATACTTTTTTATTGTTTTGTTCTCTATTTTAGTTAATAAATAAAAATAGTTATTATATAAGTTAATTAAGGTTATGGAAATGTAGCCCTCTATCAAGAGTATACTCTTCAAACGCGACAGTATCCTTAAATAAAATTTCCGTGATAGAACCAGAAATAAATAAAAAAATTAAAGTAACTAGGTAATATTTTTACATCCATACATGATACAGAATTATAAAAATTGTGTTTGAAAAGTTTGCCTTAAAAAGGACGATATTTGAGTACATACGAAATCAATATGTACTCAGAAATCCTTAACAAAAAATAGCTATGATAGATAATTTGCGCTGATCTTTGGATTCATTACTTATTTATCAATTATACTATAATTGTGGGGTATTTATTTATTATAGCTATATGGGATGCAATAATATATAAAACATATCAGTGCTGGGTTTAGTTACAGAGCTGAGTTTCTCTCCAAGACCTTGACTTTCTAAGACATCAAGTAAGTTCCTTGGTTCGATTCTGAGAAGTCAATAACACATTTATGTAATGATCATATTTAAAGGAAACATCCTTTTTATAAGTTTTTATTTTTAGTGAACGGCGAACGAATTAAGACGGCTTATTATATACTAATTTATTATTTATATTATATTTTTCTATAGGTACTGAGACTTAAATTTTCTAACAATCTTATTTATTTAAAATATTTATTAATCATCATAAATATAATTATCAGAACTCAACCAGCTTTATGTAAGATAAAGTCTAATATTAGAGAATAATTATAAAAGTAACATCTTACTTTCACTAGATGGCGTTGATTTTATTCAAATCGTAGTAAAGTAATTAAGTTGAAAATTCACCTTTATTATTTCAATTTGAAGAGCTCCAGCCATGTGCATAAAGATAACTAAAAAATAAAAAAACAGGGATAAAATAAATGGTGCCAAAAGTATGTGATTAGCTTGCAGTTGACAATAAAAAAAAAATAAAAACAAAATCGATCAAAGGTTTCGATATTCTTAAATTTATTAAATTCCTAAATTAATTCTTAATTCCTTTTGAGTAAAAACGAAGTTTGATTGACCACCTTTTAGTAATACACCTCATCACAATATCTAAATAAAATACGTATTATAATGATAATAACAATGTATGCTAACTAAAGATTTCCTCCAGAAAATCTTAAGTGTAACTTAAGATTTGAAGATCTAAATAATTTTAAGTCAGGTTATTAAATATATATGATTTCCCTAAAAATATGATGATAATAGAGTATATGTTAAAAAGTATATAATATGTAAGGCCTGTATTTTAAGTAAATAATAATGTTATCTAAGGCCAACACAAGGTATATTTAGAAATAACCTTGAATTTACTTCAGAATGTTTGCATGCAGTGAAATGAGTATATTAAAGTAAATACATTGTAGTTAGTAGAACTGTAATTATTTGACTCTCTAGTCCATTCTTCAAAACTTCCTAAAGAATCTATTTTAGTCTCGTTTCGAATGTGGAGCGATAAAACCAGATTCTAGAATAAACAGAAAGGGATGGAGTAGGTCTCTTTCTTTCCCTTTATTCTAGTTTCTTCCATCCTTCTCAGCTATGGAGAAAACCATAGGCAGAATTACCAATTACCACCAGGTTTACCGTCTGCTCGTTTTGGACCACCCTATTTTTCCTGTCAATATCATCTAACTGCGAATATTAAGATGTTTTGGTGTGAATCAGTTTGTATCCTCTCGTTCATCGTTGTCTGGTTGATAAAAGAAAACGTAAATGTAATATCGTAAGCCAGGGACTATGTCCCCACACAATGGAACTGACTCACTGTGTGGTGAAGGTGATAACCGACGAGCGATTAGAATTATTATTAGCTTTTATTCCCGACATCGCTCGTGGCGGAAATGAATTCCTTAGAAATTAATTTTTTATTTATTATCCGAAAATTCAACATTATTCGTTGTTTGTATCATGAAGTTTATCTAACTTCTTAACAGTATGGCCTGGCTCTGATGAACTCCAGCACAAATACGAACAGACAAATAAATAAGAAAAAGCGGGAATCAGAGGTTTAGTCGAGGTCCGATTATTTAAAAAATTAAATAAGATATTGCAATTATTGAATGAACCTAGGGTGACAATTAGAATTTTTATAAAAATGTGTTTTCTTGGGTTCCAAATACTAAATAGTCTATTGGGTAATTCGCAATTTATTAACCATCTCGTTTACAATAGAGTAAACTTTGATTTGTATGAAAGAAAAGCAGTAATACCTTACTTCTACTAGATGGCGTTGTTCTTAATTCATGCTAATCAAAGCTTATGCTGACACATACGACTTGAGAGAAAAACTATACGAATACGCAATAACGAACGACATAGACATACTGATATTTCTACAATTGGGGCTATGCTACTTGATTTGTTTTTTCTAATAGTTTTTGGATAATTACATGACATTTTAGGAAAGGTTTTCATAGTTCTGACGCGGTACAGATAAAGAGGTAATCTTAGAAAAATATACTGTTCACAGCTTTATATCATATTTTTAAATCAAATCAAATTCTTTAATATAAGCAGGTTTTTAAAATATTTTTATTGTTGTAGAGTTTTTTTTCACGGAACTGAGACGAGCTGGCGACAAAGGATCAATAAGGTTTTCTATTGTCATCTATATATAACATTTTTTAAAGATTTGTCGAGCAGGTTTTTATATGTATAACAATCGCGCTATTTCTTAGTTTAGACCAAACCCGTCGACAGGAAAGGGTCGATGTCGGTGCGTTGAGTGCACGCGTACTCTTACGAAACGTTACGAACCACTGTTGAACCATGATTCATTATTTGAACCACTTCGACGCAAATATATCTGTAGAATAAATTCTACCTTTACAAATAATATCTTTAGATTACTAAGTTAGGGGTCAATGGACTTTAGTAGCAGTTTTTTAGTAGCAGGTTTTTATAGCTGTTTGCTTTTATTTAATTTTTTGTTATATCCTGACAACAGGATATAACAAAACTATATAAAAAATACAAAACTATATAAAAAATCTTTGCATTTAATTTCTATTAATATATTTTAGTGCTAACAATTGAGTGTAATAACTAATATACCTATAGAAAGTATTAAATTGTTAAACGTACGTACGTACGTACGTACTTTAATTGATTAACTAAGATAGCTGTTGGTAGCCAGGTGTTTCAAGAGTTAGATAAAATAATTGACTTTGAGTTACTCATATTATATATACATTAAAAATCAAGCAAGCAATAGACTATTATAATTATTATACGACTATTATAATATTATGTTTTTACTTATATAGTAATAAATAGAAATTATTGAATACAAACAAGTAATAAACATTATAATAATATTTAAGTGTTTATAATACTTTGTTTTTGAGATTTAAACGTAAGTTATGCTCTATATGACGTATGTTAAGTCAAAGAACACAAAAACAATGTTTACGAAACAAGTTACATGATAATCATACTATAATAATATTTTATAATCTTTTATACTGTATTTAAATTATTTTTTAAAATCAAATTAGAGCGGTTTTTGTTTTTTACATAAAAGGATTGAATTTATTTTTTATCTGAATTGATACCACAGACGAACAATTTTATTTAGCATTAGTATAAGTGCGAGGAATAGCGTAATGCTAGATAGCCTATAGACTTCCTTAAAAACCTGCCTATAATAATCAGAAAGTATTTTTAAAATCAACAAGTAGTTTCGAAGGTAAGCGTGTTTAAACAAACAATCTTTTCCTCTTTATAATATTAGTATAGATATTAAATGAATAGACACTGCAATGAGTACATAAAAATAAATGTATTATTATTTGTTATCATAATACAATTATCATGACCCATTTTTACACAGCATCCTTTAACTGTGATCTTTAGTCATCACGTCCTAATTAATAAACATTGTTTCAATATATGTACTTTACTTACTAGGCCGTAGTTGATATTGCCCGGGCAATGGTCAAGAATATAATAAATTTTATTTTTACTAGCCAAGCTTCTGCCCGCTGCTTCGCTAAAGTTGATCTCAGTGACAATGTTTTTTTATATATGTAGTAATTATTTATTCATTTCATTATTTGTTTTTGTGTTTTTTCAATCTCTTCAACAATAATCGTTATATGAAAGTCAATTTATATAAAACCTTTATGAATTATACAGCTAAAGCTTCTCAGGAACCAGACTATCAATTGGTGAAAAAAGGTCAAATAGATAGACAGATAGACGTTGTCAGGGTAGTTCATTTTGTATAGATAATGCATACTATACACACCAGTTTGACTCCTTCAAACATCGCTCTCAAAGCAACTTATCAATATTTTAATTTTATGTTACCTACTCCCGGTCCACCAACGGATGAAAGATGTTATTTCCTATTAAAAATACTAAGAGTAGTAGCATAATTCTATGTAGCCTTCCTCATGTACCTGCCTATGTAAAGAAAAGATCATAAAGAATCATAAAGAATTTTTTAATTCCATCCGCTAGTTTCAAAACAAACTTGACATCTTTTTGATATTAGTACAGATTTGAATCTTAAATACTTTTCATTAATTCCATTGGAAGCCATGTTGGACATAGATTTTAATCATGTCTGACATAAATATAGTAATTTATCAGGTAATACTTAATGTTCATAATGCCTGGAAATACCGTAGATTTCTCTGACACATGACACTTATTATATATAATTATAGATAATTCTTGTATTTACGTGAGTTAAAATTAAATGAATTTGCCCGACTAGTTCCGCAAAGATTCGATATTCTTATTCATGATCCTGGTATATGGTAGAACTGCGGCTTGAAATGATATTTATAAAAGGGAATCCTGGATCATAAACATTTAGATATTAAAAAAATTAATTGCAGTGTCCTAAGTAATTTATTCCTACATATATTTTTGGATTTACCGTGTGGTGGTGTGTGGTGTTGGGCTCCTGGCGTTGCAGGGAGAAAAGTACAAACAGTGCCTGGGACTTACGAGCCAGGTTGAAAGGCCCCTTTTAAACACGCATACACACTCGCCTTCACCTAAACCGATAATGATGAATCATGGTTCATGAATGTTTAATACAATAAAATATATAAAAAAAATTAATTATTTAAAGATTTTTAATGACTTAAAAGTGTATGGTTAATTGTCATTGTGCGGAATAATTAGTTTCAACTGGCAATAACGCTAATTGCATATAACTCATGTACTCATGATAAAGAATAGCAGCATTTTTAGTACACATGCACTGAAAATACGAAGGCCCGTAACCATTTTTAGAAATACTTACTGAATAAATAAAATTCAATAAATAGCATTAGAATTATATAAGAATATAGAATCATTAAAGTGACTTTCTTTTGTTATTCAAAAAACAACAATATTTATACAAATTTTCTAGAACTTGAAATATTCATATGTACACTTTAAAAAAATATGTATAAATTTAGTCAATATGTTTATAGATGTTTTAAATTGCTTATAAACATGTTTGCCCATATTATTTTTTGCATATATTATATAAGCGTTATGAAGTATATAAGAGTTATGTAGTATGTAAGTCCTAATATAGTATATAAGCCCCATGTAGTATATATGCCTTATATAGTATATAAACCCTATATAATATATAAGCCTCATGTAGTACAAAAGCGAAAAACACCCACTCAACACTCATCACGAAATTTCGAAAACAATTGAGTCAATATACATAAAATATGGCAGAAAAGTACATTGTAATTAGAATATGTCCGGTAAAAAAAAATTCAAATTCTATAAAGGGGTGAAATAGGGTGAAAGGGGTTGCAGGTTTTTTGAAACTTCGTCATTTTTAATGTTAAAACTAGTCGGTCAAATTCCGATAGTATTTACATCAGTACAGTCGGATAATTGAGCGAAGCTGTTTATGAGAGACTTTTCTGTATCCTTTGTGCAAGCATCGATCAAAAACGGTATATCCAAAAATTTCCAAATTTTGCACACTGATAGTACGGTGGTAGTGGTACGGTGGTAATGCGTCGATGTTTTGTGAATGCTGTTTGCACTTCGCTTCGCTCAATATGCTAATACATACCGACATATTGCGAGCGCAGCGAGTCAAAATTGAGGTCTGGTTCGCGCTCCTAGTTGTAAATAATGGTTGGCCATGTGAAGTATAATATAGAAAGTAAATACAGACAAGACTGGATAGTATTCTAGGAAACGCAGGTTAGTGTTCTGCCCGTGTTAATGGATTTATCGTATATGGATTAAATTTACTATATTTATATAAAATGATCAAACATCTTTTTAAAGATGTTCTTGTAATGGTTGAACGTTACATACAGCTCTGTCGTGAAGACCTTCAGGTACGAGCTATTATTTATAGATCATAATCTGTAATACGTGTAATTCCATTGCAATTTTATAGCAATTATCTTGATATTCTTATACATCTTGTACCTATGTATCTACATAACAAGTGGTACCTAGAAATGAATGTGACAGTTCAAATACAATACATACATATGTCTTAATATTAAAAAAAAACTATTTTAAAGGATTTTAATAATGTATATTATTTTTATTAGAAATAGCTGGTGGATTTATTATTTTGTTTCAAATAGTTTTTAGGCTCGTTTCAAGTTGGTTTTGTTTAAAACTGGCGCTATTGTTCTTGACCTGTCTTTTTTTCTCTTCTTCGTTACTGGCGGATGAGATGGCGGACTAGAGGACGTCTTCGTTGCACGTTGGTTGCTTTTCTTGCTTTTTGTTTTTCTCATTTCTTATTACTTTTAATTGTCTTTTAACAGTTTACAATTGATTGAATTAAACATTATTATGAAACATTAATCATTTAAATGAACGAATTCTAATACTACTGCTTACAAATGAACATGTGGGAGGGCATGTTTACTTATGACCCGTACTGTCATCTTATTGAGCAACTTCTAAAAGTCGATATTCAGTACAAAATAGAAATAGTCTTGTCTTCTAATAATAAAAAATTACGTTTATCTAGAAATGTTCCATTAAAAAATAGGTATAATATTTAAATGTAGGTACTTTCATAAATATTCGTAAAAGTTACTGGTTGAAAATCCTTAACAAATTTGATTACCGGAATATATATTCACATTACGAATAATGTATTGGCTCACCTATTCTTACATGAACATCTAATAAATAAAATTACACATCACAAGGGTGTTGCTACGATGTTGTTCCGTTTGGCCAAAAAAGTCATGAGGAAATTTAACTTAGAAGTATTTCGATGTTGATATACCCGCATATTTGTATAGAGCAGCATTTTTTTATACATTATTTTTAATATCTGGAAATGCCTTCATCAGAAAAAAAAATATAATAATAATAATAATAATATTTACCAGAACATACATTAATTACGTCGGTCACAACCGGAGGATCCAAAAAAATACAAATTTATTAACTTAAAATTTAATACTTATATTTAATTTACAAACTACGTGATCCCTGCTCAAAGTTGGAGACAAGAATGAATAAAATAAAATGAATTTATAATTAAAGGAATACAGAAAGTGTAACAAACAAGGGTTTCAGATTTACATTCTAGGATTTTAACATGATACAATGCACCTGCGCTTAATCAGCGTTTCCACGGTTCGTGAGAATATAGTAAATGCTAATTTAACAATTTTATTATTAATAAGTATATAAGAAATATCTAATAAATGATTACATAGTCTATGGTAATATAACACCTCCCTCCGCAGATCAGCAACTATTCCTTGTGAGAGTTGCTGCGATGTTGCTGGGATCCACCCTTATTTCGTGGGGATGAACTTCACTTTTATCTTGAATATTCTTATTTTCAGTCGCGTTACTTCTTTTAATATGTTGCAAACGGAATCTTCTGTACGCCAGATAAATGCAAAGTATGCTTGCTCCAAAAAGCATTAAGTATACAGGAATCGTCGTATGATATAATACGCTATGATTTTCTAGTTGAGTTAAATGAATTGGTGTTTGTAGAGACATTTTTGAATTTATTAAATGAAGGTTTTGAAGATTTATTGCGTTAAGTATTATAGGAGATATATTTGTTTGCACTCGATTTCCAAGGTTAGGTAAATCTATTATCCTTATAGCGTATCCTTTTATATAGTCAGTTGAATTTACAACGGTGATTGCAGGTGACTTGACATAGCACTTAAGCGGGATTTCCAGTAGAAAGCTGCCGTGAAGTGTCTTGTACAAATCTTGACCACAAGATATTTTAATTTTCATGGGTGTAGGGAAACTCATAATATAGTGTTTTTCATCCAGTTGTTCCAGCGCTTCATTATTAAGAATAACAGATGTTAGTTTGCAGGTTGAATCAAGTTCTTGCTTTTCAATCAGGTTTCTGATGCGGTCAGGTCCATCTCGAAGCGCATAGTTAGTATTTTGTTCACAAAGGCACAGAGAATTGGACTTCGGGCATTCAGCCTCCATGTACATAGAATTCTTACTAGAAATTGCTATAAAGGGTAGGTTGGGAATAAGGACTTGATTATATTTATTAGGAACAATTGATAATCGTAAAGATCATAGGATACGGGTACGGCGATCGGTACTTTTAAAACTATGACTATTTGATTACCGATATAAAAATAACCTAATTTAATTATATCATAATAATATCTAAGTTCTAAACTTAGGATTTCATTCTTTGAATATAAAATCCTTAGCTTTCTTAATATTTTATCAAGATTTACAATACTAATAATAGAATGAGGCGTGCTCGATGCACGTATAAAACCTAGAAAACTTTGTAGTTTTCGTAGTTCCTCTGATCTATATTATCACCTAAAATCAATAGATATTGGGCCATATGGGCATAAAGTTTCTTAATATTAATATTATTAATAATAGAGTTCAATACTCTAATTATATTAACTATTATAGTACTCTAGTTATATTAACTATTATAGTACTCTAGTTATACTACCTGTACTGTCTATAGTTTTAGAGTTACATAACAGCCATTATTTCGTTAGACCAATATGCTCGTTTCATTTCGATTGTAATTTTAATTCGTTACTTTGTAGAGATAGAATTGCATTGTCATATTTAACGGAATCAGTATAATATGCTTTTAACAACAGAACCAAGGTCATCAACGAGTCCTCTTTTACTATGATTATGATCAAAACTTTTCAAAAAGGTAATTAAATTATCTAGTTTAGAATTAAGGTAGTTAAGGTGAGGTTCATAGAGAGATGTTATCTAACTGTCGTCTTATCATATATATATTTGAGATTTAACTAATAGGGTTTGGTTGTAATTAACATCAAGGTCTGTATAATTTAAAAATGAATGATAATGAGATATAATTTCTGTATCGCCTAGTGTAAAAGGGAATAGGCCGGGATCTGATTATAGCGAATTAATCATTACTTCTTGTCCTCGCGTCAGTTGGAGTAGTGATATTAGAAGTATCCTCTAACAATACGGGTTCTTTAGGGTTTTTTTAAGTCGTGATTTAGCTACCGGACCGCGTCTCTTTTTAGTATAAATATGTATAGGAAGATCAGCAAGGACGGTGTCCTGTGTGTAACGTGAAGCTAATTTCTGCTTACTTGCCATAGGCTTTCTAATAAAAACTTGTTCGTTAGGGGTATATTTTCTTTCAGGCTCAAGATTTTTATTGCGATTTTCAGTTAATATTGTTCTGTGTTGTACTAAAGTCTTGTTAATTAGATCGTATACTTTAATCATTATTTCTCCATAGTCTTGTATGTATTGTTGTAACAAATACTTAGTCAAGTTAACAATTATGGGGTCACGAGGGTCAAAGTGTTCAGTAATTAAGTCTATCGTTTGTAAAACTATTGTAAGCTAAGACTGCAAATAACATTAAATTAATTATAGGTTCACTTTTCTTTACTAGTTTTAAGATCCTTAAATTTGCAAATATTGTCGAATGAAATCGTTCTACAATGCGATTTTTTTTAGAGGCGTGTAGTAAAATATGGTTGAATTACACTACTAATATTTAAATTTATATTAAAATCTAAAATATTATTTCTCTTATTAATATCTAACCTAAGGGTCCTAGATTGCCGTGAATGGAAAATCTTGGATATTTATAAGGATAACTTAAGGAATAAATGGAAGCAACTTCAGAACGATTCTAAAGTACTTATAAAAATTTGTACCTTTTGGTGTTTCAATGTTCGGAAACTCCTCCTGCTGCAACACGGTGTAGATTCGAGATAGCCGACGTCCTTGATTGATTCACTGACTCTATTTAATTAATTTAATTAACTAAATTTCGGCTATCCTACCGACTGCGCCAATTACGTCGGTCACAACCGGAGGATCCAAAAAAATACAAATTTATTAACTTAAAATTTAATACTTATATTTAATTTACAAACTACGTGATCCCTGCTCAAAGTTGGAGACAAGAATGAATAAAATGAATTTATAATTAAAGGAATACAGAAAGTGTAACAAACAAGGGTTTCAGATTTACATTCTAGGATTTTAACATGATACAATGCACCTGCGCTTAATCAGCGTTTCCACGGTTCGTGAGAATATAGTAAATGCTAATTTAACAATTTTATTATTAATAAGTATATAAGAAATATCTAATAAATGATTACATAGTCTATGGTAATATAACACATTCCATAACAATTAACTATTTTCTTTTTTTATGACAATTTTGCTTACATATAAATTATAATTGTTTTATTGTTTTATTTTTTAAATTTGTTTAATAATTTTTTGTTTGTTTAATAATTCTAGTTTCTTAAATAAATTAATTTTAATTCGTTTAGTGGTGAAATAATAAATAATTTTGTTTTGGTAATTTGCATACCATCCTGGGTGGATGTCGCTGACGACTGTAGAACAGTTAATACTACAACAGTCGTCGACGGTCCTTATTTTGTTTATATTAATTATATGGATATAAATGTAATAAGAGTATTTGTATGAATGTTAGTATTGAATAAAGATTATTATTATTATTATTATTAATTATATATAAATTAAAATTAAAAGTATATCCAAATTAAAATTTATATTTTTGTTCTCCCGAGTAAAGAGCAAAGACCCGCATGTGAACGCCGCAAGCCAATAAAAGTAGCTGCATATCAATTGTACAGATTGTCGCTAACTAATGTTAAACATGTCAACGAACACCAATTGATCTGTATTTTATATCAGACTGGTAGCAATGTATTGTAAGGAGATTAATTCAAGGAATTTTAATAGTTTTAAGTTTCGTATACTTTTCAAAGTATCTTGGTCAAAAATACAATTTAAAATTCAATTATGTTTTTAGTTTTTCTGACTTGTATAATATAATGACATGAATTTACGTATTTTTAAGGTTTTCATTAAAGCTTAAATAAATTTATTGCGAAGTTGTTGATATATATATTTTTTATTAACACAGAAGAAAACGTACAGTTTTTGTAACGATCACTTGTTAATGATATCAATTTGTGTATGTTTATGGTTTTCAGCCAAAAAACTAAAAAAACAACTGTAAAGTTATCGTTATACATTTTTTTATGTATTAAGAAAAAAATCGTATTGCAGAAGAACCTGTCAGAAGTAAGATTATTAATTGTGTACACTATCTTAGTGAGTGATTGTTTGGCCGCTAATAAGAGCACCACGTTAAAAATGCAAATATATTGTTATTGAAAAAGAGTTCTGGATATATTTTCAGAATTTACTTACATATTATTTATACAAAATCTCCATCGAAATAATTGCTTACAGGGAATTCAATTTCAATTGAAACGGGAAGTTGATAGGAATTAGAATAAATTACTTTTTTTTAATATCTATCTTCTGCATTAAAACCTATTAAAATTTCAGTGTTAATAACAAAAAGCTTCTATAAGCAACCAGTTTTAACTTACTTTGCTCAACTATGGATTGACACCTCAAGTTGTGTTTAATATGCAAGAAAACCATTAGCATACATTTCAAAGTTCTATCGGAATATTTACAGTATTACCTTGACCGATTATGTACATTGAAGATTATATTTCCATCACAAATTTTTGATAGATTTTTTTTCCTTTAATCAATCTGTTTGATAATTTTTAAATGTCTTTATTTTTTGCTGTAAAATTTGTTATACTTTCCATTACAGTAAACAGATAAGCTGGTCTAAAGAATTGTAATTTCGGTTGTCTTCTAATAAGTTATCTAATAGGTACAAGTACTGATGGAACGGACTTTAATAAAAAATAATAATAGTAATAATTTGATATTAATATAATTATTTTTTTAATCATTTTTCTTAATCAGGAAGCATTTGTGATAGGGTTCATCCAGTACCGCTGGTATGGAATAATCATGAGTCACGAAAGTTTAAAAAAAAGGTCCATTTCATCAAGTTCATTTTTTATTTTGCATCAGATATGCTTTAAAATATCTGTTTGATATATACTTTCTATACGGGATATAAAAGTTCACAAAATGCGAAATACATTTGAGAATAATGCAAACGATGCAGCAAAAGGCTGCAGTAGTGTTTTTTGTAAGATGGTTATTTATACGGTGTCTAATACTTCATCTATTAAAACCGGTTGAATACGTCGCTTTGCTTATCAAAAATCCATAAAAATACTTGGCGGTCATGTAGTTATCGTCCTGTTATGTACTTACCGTAACGATTTGTTTAATTTATTTGTGAATTACCCTCTATAGGTGGTTCATGAGAAACCTAGTTAAAACAAAATAATAGAAAGATCAGATCTTTTCCATGATACAAAAACTGATCGACTCAAATTCGTTGGTAATTTCAAACAAGTGGGAATTTGTGGTAATGGCGGACTTGCATGTATCGCGGAAATTCTGTGAATATCGAAGGTAAAATTAAAATTATATCACAATTTTCCATTTCCACGCCTAGCTATATAGATTTTTTTCTATTTATACAAATAGATTAAGTAGAATGTCAAAAATTTATAAGAGAATATGATATCCAGAATAAGAAAGTGTCTAATCATAATCAAAATTTTAGACTCCCAGTGTTGTAAGAGAATTCAAAAATGTGATCAGTATATATAATCATAAATTATATTATTTTAAAAATACTATAAAAGAAAGAGATTTTTTTATGTTTTCCAAATTATCAAAGATGAATGATAGGGACCTATAGTAATGTACAATAATTACTTACTGTGGACACCTGCATAGCAGAGGTCATTCATACTTATTAATCATTTATAAGCTTTTGTGTATCTGATTTTTAAGTAATAATAATAAAAGATATTGATCATACTACAGTCCCAGCAACAAATGCCAAGATAGTATGCAGGTGTTTCAAATTGTGATTGTGACGTCATTACGCACCTGATGCTCTTAATCTTTCTTGTTCTAAGTTCTTTTTTATGAGTATTCTTGTTCTTTCTTGTTCTAAGTTCCTTTTTTATGAGTATTTTTTTGTATGTAAAGTTGTTCTAAAGTGTAAATCTTATGCTGAGTAAATCTTCTAGCATTAGCATTAAGATACCATCCATAAAATTTTCTTTTAGGAGATAAATGCTCAATCCAGTTTTATTATTTTCTTTGGTAACAGCAGATTTTTTCACTATAAAAAGTTCATTTATATTATATTTAACAAGCTTGTCTATCATTATGTTATTAAATCCTGTTGTATGGTTAATATTAAATTAAACATAAGAATTATTTCGCAGTAAAAAGTATACTGTGGAGGCAATCCGTAAATTCGGATCCGATTTTTTGTTCTAATATAATTAGTATACACTAAGCCAATTATTTTATGGAAATTAAATTATTTAAAATATTATAAATCTAATAATAAGTTCAATTTTCACTTAATTTTATCAAAATTTAATAGTTTTGTTGTATTGTAATTATAGTATAAATGAGTTCAATACGAATCAGCCAATACCAACTAGCTCAGAACCCATTCGGATCTTTATTATGAGCTCGAAGCATGGCGTGATGGCATGTAATTAAAGAAGTCCGATAGAATCAACAAGAGAACAGCTGGATAATTATATATAATAGTAATCATGGGTCACGTCACTCTTAATATAAATCAGTTTTTTTTAAATAATAAATTAAAAAAAATATATATATTTTGTAACTGGTTCCAAATTATCACAAAAGTTATTCTCTTTAAAATCTTTTCTAGTTTTGGTTGTATGATAAAAATAGCTATGAAATAAGATAGTTCTCCGGATTAAAAAGTATATGCTGACTAGGACAGTAAGACAAAAAACAGACAAAAATATTAAAACTGTTAGTTTACACATATACGGAACATATATTATACATATTTAGTTCTTTCAAAATGTGAGATGCATGGATGTTTTGGCTCGTTACTATTGTATATGAATGGATTGAACACTCCAAAAGAGTAAAATAAAATATTATTTGGTAAGACTAACTGCAAAATAAAAGTAAATGTTAAAACAATATGATTTCGTTTAGAATTTCAATGAATACTCTAGAAGGTACCCTCAGTATCGTAACAATTGAGAGGTACTTCTTGAATAAAACTGCTTGATCGTTAGTGAATAATAAAAATAACACAGAAAAAATCTTTTAAAAATTCATTGTTACCACAATGTAGATTATAAATTTTAAACATAACCAGTTAAAAATAGACACAACTTATCTTGAATGCAAATCAGCTAACAAGCAAATGAATACGATGTTTATCAAAACATTTATAAAAATACATACTTATAAATAAATTTAATAATGTTTTTGAACATTTTTTAGTGATTTTTCAATTACCGTTACATTCAACTTCTATCGTTTTTTTTTTTAATTTTATATGAATTGAGCAATTTATAAATCTAAATTGAAGTTATTTATTAGATTTGTATTTATTATATATCTTATTAGATATCAATGAAGCTTGCAACAAATAATAAGATATTTAATTAAAGTTATTTAAATGGTTTGTCTTTATTAAGAAAAATCGATAAGATATCGAAACATTATATATAAATATATGTAATATATGTAATGCTATATCATTGGATAGAAAATGTATTTCCTGTATCCAAGGACAGAGACTAGATATCTTGAACTATATAATATTATAGTGATCACATACCAGTTAATATAATAATTAAAACACAGTGTTCGCTGTGTACTTAACGTACTCAATTATGCGCAGGCGCACGTGTTAGGTACAAAGGTCTTTCTTTGTTTCCCAGTTAGTAATAATGATTAAATGTTTGTAACTTTTATCGTTCATCATTTTAACTTTGTATTTTAATGATACAGATAATATATAATCCATGGTTTATAAATGATAAAAATATATTTAATGAGGTAATAAATAGTAATGAACACACATTTCTAAAAATGATATACAGCTGTGCAATTTTAAATATTCTAGAGCAAATTGTATCTAGAAGATAACAATGTTTGTCTTTTCGGTGTTTATAAAGTTGTTAGAGTTAATAAAAAAGTTAAAATGTACAAGTTAAGGTTATTATCGGTCATTATACATTACAGATAAGACTCGTAATTATTCTAATAATATATATACATCTAAATTATATATATAATATTATTTTTGTGATTTTTTTTAACACGTAAATATATTTCGAATATTAATATATGACTAGTATGCTAAGACCAGCTAGTCACAATAGATAATACAAAAAATTTGAAGAAAAACGACGCGGAACCACCAATTTAATACAATATATTGTTAACCAATACTAATTAGGCTAGTGAGATTTGAGAGTTGTCACTATTTTTCAGCAGTGTAGCATAATGAGACCTTTGATTTGAGCCATCAACGATATTTTTCCCTTTAGTGGTTCTCGAGCTACATGTGCCAACGAAATCGCTTCCTGCATTAATATATAAGATTTTACGACTATATAATGCGTTGAATTTTCATTTTATATTTAATTTTAATTTTTTCGATTATTTGTAATCTTATCACCTGCTGATTTATTTTTCTTTTTTTTATCTTTATTTTTTTTTTCAATTTATTTATTATTGTTTTTATTTTTTTTAATTTTTTCTTTATTTTTTATTAATATCCTTTAACTGCATTAGAATTCAAAAGGATTCTTTTTAACAGTGTACCATTATAAGTAGTATGTCAAATGCATTTTGAAATTAATTTAATATATAGGCGTTTATGGTAACAACCTAAAATTAGAACGAGGCTGATAGTATTTTTTTATATATTGCCCTATTGCGTCGTTTTAATTGATAGTTGTGTTGTACGTACGAAAATAGTGTATTGTATGTTTCCATCACTAATGACTTTGACAACAAAACAAGATTTGTTTTTTTAATGATGATTCATACCCCATATATGAAATCAAACTTTATGTAGCAGAGGCTTTCACAAACATAGAAATAACAGGAACAGATAATAAGTTCCCTAGAAACAGTAATCTGTGGATCATAAAAACAAATATGTGAGAATCGAACCCACGACCGTTAAATACACAGGCAGGGCCAACAAACACTAAGCACTAGAGAATTCGGTCAGTATGTCTTAAACAAATAGTACATACACAGTACGAGCAAATATTTAAATAATTGTGATATACATAACATAACCTTCAATAATTTAAATACAATGAATTTGTATCTGGCTTATGTAAATAGATCACTTGGTTTGGGTAAACGTGAGAGATATAATTTTATTGTACATTGGTTTTATTTCGAACACAATAAAACATAGAATAAGGAAGCAAGATCATATTATTGTAAAGGACCTTATGAATATTTTGATTAAGCCTTTTTTTTTTTATATAGCTTGTACAATCAAAAGACAATTTAAGATAATTTAAATACTTTTTAAGAAACAATTTCGTTAAAGCAAAAGAAATCCGAAATATGAGGCTCGTAACAATTTCACTTCCAGATCTTTTTTGACAACTAAGTAGGTCTTCTTTTATTATAAATATATAATAACTTTCAAAGCAAACAGCGAACCTGCATCATATCTGATTCATCTGATTATATGTCACTGCAACCCATGATGATTCACTATCAGATGATGCACAAGATCTTTGATGAGAAATGAAAAATAATTTGATCAGATTCATGTATTATAAAACCGTAGAATCTGTCTTGATACTATTTTTTTTTATATTGTGTGATCATTATAACTTAACGGCATTTAACTATTTTTTCTTACAAGGATAGATATCCATCATTCTTTAAGCCAAAAACCCTTTAACCAATTTTGATGAAAATTGGTTTATAGAAAGAATACGTGTTCATGAATAATATGACTGCGCAAATGGCTGCATATAATATTGTTAAATGTTAAACAATTTTGCGTCGGTGCAACTGATGTTAAAAGTTAATAACTTATGTACATATATATGGCCAATAACTAAACAATAACAGCTCAGACACGGGATAAGATATTTCTATCAAATAAAGCTTAGACGCGAGATTGTGTGTTCTGTGTCATAGAATTTCTTTAGATATATGTAGTTTTATGTATATAAGGCTACACAATGCTTAATTATATCGGAATTTGACCTTTTACATTCGAATCCATTCGGGGTTCTTAATCTAGAGCTCGCAGTATGGCGGACGCATGATTAGCGTGTACCATTAGTAATTATGGATCACGAAAGTTTTAATACAAAATATTCAGGATTCCTTATTTTTTCTTTATGAAGAATGTACCAAGAACGAATATAATAATTATTTTATCTCGTAAATATCGGTTCTGTTCAGTTTCAACCTGAATAATTTGAATTCATCTATAAATATCTGGGAATATGTTTGTTTAGAGTAGCTTTACATGTTTTTGCAGAGTTCTCTGTTAGAGGATATTAATCATTAAAAGAAATTGTTAGAGTTGAATATTTGTTTTACGTATAAATAATATTTCCTTGAATATATTTCAGACTTTATAGTAATATGCAGATTAGATAAACAATCTATATTTGGTAAACAGTAAAGCCTGATTGACTCTTTATTTTTGAAAGGAATATTGTAAGAATAATGTAATTCCAATCGATATAGTAGTTTTCACGATATGTTCGTGAATAACATATTAACATTTTATTATATAATTTATAAAAGTAACTACCAAAGGGTACACTGAAAATTTCATAAGCAATAAAAGTATATTATTTATTTTATATGTAATTTGTCACTATGGTTCTGTATATTAAAACTTCAACTAGTTTTTAATAAGGGGATATATTGAAATACATAATAATTTTTATATGTAATAATTAATAATTTTGATTGATATACTTTTTATATATTTATATAATAGTGAGTAAAAAATAATTTGTGCGTGTAGTGTTGAAGGTTCATAGACGAGGAAAATAAAAAGTGCGTCGCAATTATGCCCTGGAGACTACTTAGACACTCCCAGTGGCACCAAAGTGGGGGAACAGGATATTTGACAAAGCACACAATAGCTGACTCAAAGTAACCTGAAATAACAACATAAAAACAAAGATTCCTAGATTTGAAAACATTATGATGTCGAAAAAAATGTGCAAAATATCGATTTTTTTGTGTGCTTATATTTGTTTTTTATGACGCTTTATAATATAATATCTTCTTTTTTCTTGAAATAAATTTTTTATCAATTAATTAGAAATCAATAGCAATGTAGTAAAGCTTAATAATTAGATGGATTCTGTTTAAAAAACTTTTGAGACTGATAATTTTCGATACGTTTTGAAAAAATGTTTTGCATTTATTTCGAATATAGATTATTTTAATACAGACTATGGTCAACCTCTAGGTGTAATAGACTTACTTCTTTGAAACTTCTTTGAAACTTATAAAAAAAATATGGAAAATTCTGGAAATACTCCTTACGTTATACTCGTGAACGGGTGCTGCATGTGGTAACTGTTTGTTTTATAGTCCGAGTTGTAACATTATTCAACTAAAATCAAATTGATTGCTTTGGTTCCAGTTGTTCTCAAATTATCTATTAAATATTTTCAAGTTTTTAAAACAGTGATCAGAGTTGTGTAGTTTTTCTCATAACAGGGCACGTTTGGAAACGTCGGACTCTTAACTTTTAAACTGGAGAGTGTCCTTACAGAAGGGCTTATTACGGGTTAGTATTAAAATAGGTTCTCCTGATTGAAGAGTCAGTTAATAAGAAGTTGTTGCCAGTTAAAAAGATGTACATGAATAAATAATAATAGTTTGAAACTAATCTTTCAAATAAGTTCTTTCTTCAGCATAATCTATCTGAAGAAGTTCTATCGTATAATTCATATATTATTGAAAACATGTATTTCTTCTTTATTGTGACTTCATTTCTCAATCTAATGATTACATGTTTTAAGCAGATATTTTATCAGCGTGATTAAGAATTATTTTAATGTATCCGTAAGTGATCTCATATCATTTTAATTCCCAGATAGTTATGAGATATTCCATTGAAGTTTGTTACAAAGTTACATATATCACTCTATCTTTACTGATTGTTATTGGTAATTGTATATTTATTTATATATATACGAGTGAAAACAAATAACAGCGGCTCATTGAAAAAGGTTTTTCTATTTGTTGACTTAATCGAATACCTGATTATAAATTTGTTTTCATCTACAAAACTACAAATATATTACTGGTATGAATTCACTATTTATTCCTTAAGGGTTGAATTACGGGAAATCCCATCGAAGCGGAGTTGATGTTAGAATGTGGATTCTATTGAACATTTTACCATTTAGAGAATTTAGAGAATGTACTTGGACGGGTTATCCGTAATTCAATCCCTAAGGAATATAGAACCCATAAATATAGGATTTTAAAATATAAATTCTAAAATGAATAACACAAAATGTTATAATAATTGTTACAGTGTCTGATGTTACAGTGTCTTCATGATTAGTATTTGTGGTTATATGTAGGAATTTTTTGTCTACTTGCAAAAAATACAACTTCAAGATAAATACTTTAATTTTTGGATAGACAATTTGTTTTTTTGTTTTTTTACAAAAAATTACATAAATTTCTAAGTTTAAAAGTGTACAAATTTAATATAAGCATATAAGTGTAATAATATTAGTATATACTGAAAGATATATAATACAGTATGATATAATAATTGTATAGAAGTGACTACAGAGTCAGAGTGGACAGCCACTCTGATATTTATTTATTAATATCACCAATTATTCTATGTATATCCATTTGTATTAATGTCTGTTTGTTTATCGCTGAACTCCTACATAGTTTGAGTGTTTTTTAGGTTTAGTTTTTATTTGTATTTGAAATCAAATTGACCATTTAAACCCGATAGCTGTTTTGTATATTCTCTTTATTGTAACGTGTTTTTTTAGCTATAAAATATAGTAATATGTCATACCGAATATGGAAGTAATTTTCATCCTATCTACATGGAAAATATATATATGCACCAATAGAAATGGATTACGCCTAAGCTACCATGGGGTATGATAATGACTGGAAAATTCTAAGGGTCAATGCACTGTAACTTCTGTCTGAAGCACGGCTGGATATTGTCGATATTATTAAAATATGGCTTTAACTGTTTTATTGTTTATAATTATTTAACATTGATATTTTATAAACTGTATTATTATATAATGATATGATTGATGACTTGTTAAGTATTGGTTATCGCATTTTACTTTGTAGATTATTCAATTGGAATACTATACTATATTACTGCTTTTTCTGATAGTTAAGAAATTAGTTTACAATTTACAAAAGTAGCTTTTTTAGTATGTTCAGACTATACAAGATTTTAAATAAATATATTTTTTTAATATACCTAAGCTAAATTTGGTAATAAAAAATAGATTGGCATTTGGAGAATCATATATCCTGCCAACAGCTATCAAAGACAGTGATTAATTGAAACAGCGTGTGCTGCTTTGCTTTTATTCTGTAACTGGAATAAATAATAATACAATTTTATTTACCATCATTACAATTCAGTTTAATTAAACATAATCTTCATAAAAAATAATTTTTCGACATTAACATATATTGATAATTCAGTAAGTAAGTTTATTCAGTAATTTCAAAGATATTCATCAGACAGATGAACTTTCATAGTGTATTATTATAATAATATAGATACCAAGAGCCACTACAAAACATTATCTATAATGAATATAAGTGGCGTCTAACCGTCTGGTCCGATGAGATAACTGAAGCACCATACTTGTTCAAGTATTTATTAATGTATTTGATATGAACGTATTGTTATGAAAATAATTGAGAACTATCTCTCTTTCTATCTTTCTCTTGTTCTCTTTCTAAAATGAGAGATTTAAATATTCTATAAGAAGCCTCAGACCTGGACTGATTTTGAAATTGTATTATCGTTTATTTAAATAAAGCCTTGAAAATATAAATTTTCTGACAAATACTTATAATTGTACGCTGTTTTTTTTTTTTGTTAAGATGAACGATCATTTATCTTATATTGTTAATAAAGATAAAAGAAAAATATATTCGCGTCGCTCATTTATATCAATTAAGGAATTGTTTTCTTTGTTAGTTTCTATTTTAACGTATTGACACTAAAGCAAATAAATAATAGTGACTATAACATAATAAAATATAGTTTATATAAAGCGAATATAATACGATTAGTGGATCGATAATAAAATCATACGGTATTCATTGCGTGTTATTAGCAGGCATTTGATATGGATTCAATAATTATGTTTAGTTAATTGACATTTTTATTTACATAACGATAAAGAAGAAATAAAAATCATATATATCAGATTATTTAAATTATAATATACTTTCAAGTTCGTGAAATCATTATTAAATAAAAATAATTAATTGAATACAACCATAGAATTGATTACTTTAGTTCTAACTTTATTCAACTAATTAGTAAATCTGAATTTCTTTAAATAGGGCACAACACCCCAAGCAAAAGTAGCCCTGTCTGCAGTGCGTGTGCGAAAGAGATGGCTTGTTAGAGCGAGAGAAGATTACTGAAATCGATGTTAGCAGTCTATCTCTTTCTAAACCAGTACGCTTGCACTCAATGCACTGAGCTATCAATGTGTTTCATCCGAAGTACGAGTAATTTGCATTCATGACTTCTATTATAGAGGCAGTGCGTACGTCATTATATGTCATAGAAAATTATTTTACAGTAATTTTGTTTAGTAAATATATGATTGTGACGTTTATATAGGTGTCAATAACAATATATTTACACAATCTGTAATATGGAGTTCTATGTAGGGTCGAGAATATTCTAGCCTTGAGTAAAAGTTAATTATATGGTTGAAATTTTATTTAGCATATATAAATTCTATAATATAAATAATAATATAAATTCTAATAATATATAAATATATTATTAGAATTTATATTTTTTCAAGCTCTAGAATATATCCATATTTAATAAATATAAAGTATAGCCTAATTACTGTCTAAAGTTTTTAAGTTTCATGAATGCATTTTTTGAGTATATTTAATGAAATCAGTAATTTTATTATTACAATTATGTAAAATTGCAAGAAGGAGAAAACAATTATTTTAATTCATGTCAAAACCTTTCAAATATTAAAGTTATTTTTATTATAACAAACATTGTGAAAAAACTAAATATAGACACTTAGACGAAGATATAGAGCGTGAAAATAGAGTGCAATCCTAAAATATACATATATATATATATATATATATATATATATATATATATATATATATATATAGGTTTGTAAACTTTTATTTGAATTGTAATATAAAATATTATATTTAGCACGTGTTTAATTAATTATTAATATTAATGATATTATATTTCATTTGCTGATAAAATATCGGACTAATATATGAAAAGTGTCAGCTTACATCAGGTAGATTCGTGTGAAAGTATTGGAAGATATTTTACATTACGTCACTTAGAATCGACAATCGATTTGCAGTGTCTCGGCTTCACAAACATTAAACAGCTGTGTAGCTTCGGGTGGACTCGTCTTTGTTCGTTGAAACATAGAGTTCGTTGTCTTACCAGTACTCAGTAGTGCCCAGCGCTCAGTAGCATATGAACACTTGATAATCGTGGACGTGTTACCGTCTATAATATTAATAGGGCTTCCAGTGTTTTGTAATTTTAGTGACGTGTGTGTGTTTGTGGATTAAAATCAGTAAGGTAAAAAAAAATATTTATATATTTAGTATAATTGTATTACATTTCCATTGTCTTAAATTTGTATAAACAAATGAATAATTTTGTAACATATCGCATGTGATGAATCAGTATGGTTTTTATAATAGGGAATCAGTTTAGGACTGCAGTGTTATATATCGTTTCAATATTAAAAGAGGGACTGAAACAGCTTCATACTTAATTTAAATCAAATAAAACTTTAATATTTTGCTTTAATGATAAAATAACCTCATAATGAAATGAGGTTATATATTAATAAAACTGTGAAGTTTTATAATATATTTATTTAATTTTGTTAAGAGTGCCAGAATAAGTCATATTTTTTGTTATTATTTCATTCAAAATAATCCTCTTACCTTTGCCTTAAACTGGTTTACAGCTTGCAGTTTCTTTTGTGTCTGTCATTTTAGGATTTAGTAGTTAGTTTTTGTTGCTTCTCTTCCTGCAAAAAAAAAATGTTGAAATTGAAGTTTTTTCCTTTGGCTGACAAACTTTTACTCAAATCGTAAACAAAAAAGAACTTTTTTTTTAATCATTTTTATTTCTTACATGATTTTTTTCTTACACGATTAAAAGTAAACAATTATTTTCTTTCATGTTTTCTGGACAATAACAACGTTTATTGATTGTAATTACAGTTTTTATCAACATGAAACCATTACAATATTTTCACATACACTTATAAAAATTACTATTTTCTAATTTCACTCGCGTATTTTAGGTTACTTTTATTTTAAACCTGACTTTGAATACTTGCATCTATCATTTTGACCATCAGACGAGATTTAGATATGAGACGTGTTATTATCATTATTATATAATTATATTTATTTATTATTAATATTTTTAATAACGATTTTTAAAAGTATCATATGATAGTGCTCTATAGAGTGCAATAATTATATTAGGAATTGGAGACGTTATAAATATGTTTTTACTTCAAACACTAGCCCGACTCATTTAGTTGTAAAAAGGTTTTTTGAAATCAACACCTCGTTCCTTCGGCATCTTATTATAAAATTTAAATTGTTGTTTACTTCTTTTAATATTCGAATAATTCTGGTTTCATAATTTATCCTTTTTATCCTTTTGTAGCATTTTCGTCAGAAGGTAAGTCCTTCTGAGAATATTGTTTCTTTTATTTAATATTATAACAAATTTAAAGACAGGTTTTATATTCCAATTGAAATATATTTAGACTTAAATGCCACACATGTTATTATTAGTCTATTAAATTTGTTCTGAGATAGAGATTTAAGAGGTAGAGTATATTTATAGAGCACTAGTGTTGTACCTGAATTTGCTGTAAAGTTATTATTTTGTTAGATTCTATGATTTTCGTGTTAAATGATTTTATTTATCAAACGCACAGCTCTATGGCTGGTATGATCAAGTATAAATCAGTTATCGGAAGCGCGAGATTTCTTTTATCGAGTGTTGCTGACCCAATTATAAACCTAAAATACAAATTTATATATTAGCAGTATTGAATAACCAATTTGAAATACAATTTAGTTCTCTTCAATCTATACTAATAAATGTGGAAGAGATTGTTTGTTTGTTTAGTTGGTTGAATGAACTAGTCCTAAAAAATGCCAGATGGATTCTGAAAAATCTTTCTGGTTTTCATAGACATGTTTATGTGGATCTAAAATTATGCTACTGTTCTTAGTTATATAAATATTAAATAAAATCTTTCATAGATGGAATCGTAGGTATAAGCTTATCATTTATAAAATATATTTATTTGTCATTATCCCGATATATTTAATGTTGTTTTTATATTAAGAAATACACAGTTTTTTAGATATACTTATTTTGCTGCCAGTGATAATACAAAGCATCATTATAGTTTAATTTAAATTTAATGTTCCATACATAGGCTAGGATTACATTAAGTTTTTGTAACTAAAGAATAAATGCTTTAAATTACATTGCAAGGCTTGCTCATTATTGCTCGCTGTAAAAGATTAATTTCTTTGTTTATATTTTTTATCCATACAATACGAGAAGTGTGTCCCTGGCCTTAGATTGAAACCGGTTCTAAATGCAGATTACATTAACATGTATAATATTTTTTGTATGACACAAGTTTTATTTCAGTCGTTGTATTAATCTAAAATTAAATCGAACTATTATATTACATAAAAAAAACTTATTAAAAAAACAATTCTGTAGATGCCTTTGATATAAAAAAAAACAACAATAATTTCATAAGAAATACAGATTCCATGTACATTAAAATAAGTGATTATTATGAAAAAATATTTACTGAATAAAATTAATTTTATTAAATAATACTATGACGATAATGGTAATGGAAATATTGACAAATTGATTAACACTCAGTTGTCATAATGATTACAGATGTCATAACTAATTTAACAATATAGTAATATCTAAAGGATTATGTAAATTTATAATTTCAAAAACTTTGAAATGTGTAAAATATCTCTAAAAATATGCTTCGTAACATATAGTCCATACAATATTGTTTTATAACTAATATAGATTTTCAGAATATATTACTCTTATTATTATTTATAACATGAAATATTAAATTTATTACAATATTTAAACAGTCGTCAAGATCAGGATAAAATAATGGACAATAGATCTCATTAATACATAATGTACAAGAATTATAAATCAAATAAAAAAAAAATAGTTTATATATTTCTATAAGAAAAACAATTAAAATGTAACCAAAATTATAAGCGAGGTACATTCGTTAAAAATAGTTTTAATTCAAATGTACTCGCAAAATCGATGAAATCTATAAAAATTAAATAAAAAAAAATATATATGTATTAATAAATTGACTCAATTGCAAAAAAGGACTCACTAACATTAGAGGTTTTTGAGGCTTCTACAAAAAAAGTCCTCCTTCATGCATGTTTTTATATCTCATATAAAATTTGATTGATGATCAGGTTTTATTGATTTAAAGAATCAAAAACATTACTAAGAGGCGAGGAGTCTGAAAAAACACACAAAAAGATAAAATATACTAACGTTATGTTAGTACATTACAATTGTATTAAATTATTATAATAATATTATTTTATATTCTTTATTAAATACCAAAATAAATATATATACGTAAAGATAAATACTTAATGACTAATACAATACTATTACAATACTGTCTGTTTTTATAAATAATGTATTTTTTATTATTCTAAAGCCGGATGTTAAGCTATTATTATTATTATTATATTCATGAGTTTATTGACAGCCGAAATTATACAAACTATATAGAACTATACAGCACAGTAGGGAGAGGATTGGGACGAATATAAATATCCTGTTTAATATACCGTGTGTACTCATGACTTTAAAGATTTCTGAATACTTATATAATTTAAAATCTTTGTTTTATCGTCCTTTAACATACTTCAACTACTTGTTTTTTTTTGGTTATCTTATCTTAGGGATATTTTTTTATAAACATTCTAAACATGCTAAGCTTAAGCTTAAAGCCCATTACTAAGTAAATATATCCAGTATAACATATTATAAGTTTTATCACTTTCACACTTTTGACGTTAATCGTTAGTGAGAAAGTGACAAAACAGAGAATAAATTCTACTATGTTTATAAGTTAGGCAGAAAGTCTTTAATATTTTTAAGAGCCCATGTTACATAATGATACTAAAGAGATACAATTTCATTTACATAAATGTTTAAATAATATTTTAAAAACTAAATAAACATAATTATAATATAAATGTAACATATTCTGACCTGTACTTATTTTTTGTACTAAAAATATTTTAATTATAGTAAATAACTATTACTTTTCAAAGATTTTAAATTTATATGTTGTTAACATATTATTTTTTTTCACACGTGTAAAAGAAATAAATAAACTAGATTTTTGAATAAATAATTAAATTTACAAATTAAGTAATATCAACAGATTTCAAACCAATTTTTTTTTAAATTACGCTATATACGTTGAAAAACACACCGGTGTGTTAGCTGTTGTTTTCCATAATTAAAATGTACGCATCTGTTGTGAGCAAGCTGCATTCTTCTATTACAAGAAAAACACAAGCGTTGCGGCCGCAATGAATGTGTAAATAGAACAACGATAACATGACAACTACGACTCTATACAGTTTATTTCCATTACATTTCAAGTAAATAAAACATAAACATAAAAAATACTGCACTGCATTTATAATAATGCAAATAGAAAATAAATATTTATTAGATTAGATATATATAATATATTTAGTTATGTACACTGGATTTGCTTCATAAAATAAATAAAAATATTAAATATTATTGTCGTTTACCAATATATAAGTTATACTATTTTTTAAATATCTATTATATATGTGATGAGTTAAATAATACATTAATGGTGTAGAGTCATAGCTAGAATCATTTCAGATCGTATACGGAATGGTAAAGTCCTCAAAAAAGATCGGTGTGAAATTCCTATTATGGCCATGTGACGATGTGTGAGTGAGACAAAAACCGAAACTCCCTCGCTTTTTCTCTTTATTCTAGTCTCCATAATGTCTTCTTAATCCTAACACACTGCCTTTTCCTCATCGTAACTTTAATTTCTGAATAATCTTCTATCTTTGTGAATAAATATTTGAAAATTTATATGAGCAATGAACTACTTACCACGATTATTCTCATTTGTCATCCAATCTCTTATTAAAAACATTAAAACAAATGTCACTAAGAATATATAGTATATTTCTGTGACTACAAGATCGTATGAAACTATACCTATCGAGCGAAATAGACTTAGTTCAGAATAGATGTATAAAACAACATTCACCCGATGAATAGTATGCATATGAGTCATTTGGAAATATATATTTTTGCTAAATATACAGGAAAAAGTATTGGTTCATTCGAATCGCGGAAGCGGAAGACTTATGTCGCTTACTTTATTTTCAAGAATGTTATTAAAATTTGTATTGAGTTATTGTCCAAAATTAATGTATGGCTTCAATTGTTACTTAGTTCTAGTTAGTATTATCGGTTATAATTTATCGGAATTGAGTACATCATTGTGAATTCAGTTCAGGCCGCGATTCCGTCATGCTCCGAGCTCATGCATAAGGGCCCTAGACGTGTTCGAAACTAGGTGGGTAAATTTCGGTAAATTTAACGTGAGTGGCTGTACTTATATATTATATAAATCATGTATAACAAAGTGTTAATACAAATATTATTTCTAGTTGAAGAATATTATGTGCAATGTATATAATATTCATCACTATACATTTTTCTAAGGTTGACCATACAAATTTTTCATTCGTTATAAATTTATTAAAAGTTAAATCTGAACAGTAATAAAGGGGTTGCTATTGTAACACATATTTACAAGTCCTGTCCGTAAATCTATTTTATTTCGTAATATACATTCGATGATCACTAGCCCTTTTATTTTATTTTATTTTAATTTTTTTGTCCTTGTGATTGTCGGTTATGTTGTTTTCTAACTCAATACGGTTTTGCCAATCTCGATGAAAATTATTAAAGCAAGAAAATATGAATACGCAAAGAATAGACAGTATTTTTATAAAAGATATTATTAATTTTTATGTATAGAATCGAGAAGTGTTTGAATTGAGTTAAAATTATAAAACGCTATATTTATATGCAAGTCTATTATATTTCATGTGGACGAAGCCGTGGGTAAGACTTAGTATCTATATCCAAAAAACGACACACAAATTCTCGACATTACCTAGGAACATATGGAGAAAATTATTTATATAATTCAAGGGCGCGGTCTAAATTAAACTAAGAAAATGCCAATGCTGACATACATACAGAACACGAGGTACTCTACTTCTATTGGCACCAGTAAGTAAAAAGTATTATCAATAATTTCACTTGCCGTAGAACGTGTTCAAGAGGCAAGTCTTAGTTGTTCAAGGTTGAGAGGTTTTTGTTATTTCTGGGTATATTTGTTTTCATAAAAATCGTGAGGCGTTTGGTTTATATTAAATTTCAAATCTGATAGATATATTATGATATTTTAAAATTCGAAACAATCTACCTCTTTTTCCAGTCCTTCTGGTATATCCCACTGGCCTCATGATGTTTTTTCGTGGAAATTTTTCATCCCACTACTACGGTACACTATAAACTGATAGTTTTGTACCAGAGCTCTATGTTTTTCAACATTATGTTAACAGTTAATTTAATTTAGAAATAACTCCAAACATTATTGTTCTCATTTTAAATATTTTCAAAAACGTTGTCGATTTCGGTCAGCAAAAAATATTTAATTTAGTCAGAGATAAGTTGTTTAGATTCTACAATTTTTAATTTAAATAGCACTTTTTCTCCTTACGAAATTGAAGAGCTCACTTCTAGCTTCCTTCGCTCTAATGCCTGCGCTTTTTAACCTCGGGAAATGTTGGAATATATTCCTCAGCTAACATTTGTATTGCAAATTTATCTGTATAGTTTTGTTATTGTGAAAAATTTATGTAATAATCCGATTTTCCTACCTCTCCCACTCTTTCTTTTTCTTTCTTTCTTTCTTTTGCTTTTGTGACTACCCAACCACATATTATTTTCAAGTTAATAATTAATTTAACAAGTATTGATCCATACGCATCTTACGTCACCGACATTTTGACCTCGGCGTTTTTATACTTATATCATTTGTTCGGTAACAAAATATAACTTGTCATGCTCACAAACTTGACGTAATACTATAATATTTTATAGGGTTGGGGTCTTTCAGTCTATGTGAGAGTTAAGTTTTTCACATTTTTATATTTTTTACGTCGTTTGTTGACGTAAATCATATAAAGATATTATATCGTTATTGGCGAGAGGATTTTATATCAGCTTAAGAATATTACACTTAAAAATAATATTCATAGAGATTTTTTTTCCTTAAGGCATAAAATCTTGGATATCTCTTTGTTACATCGGTAGGAAGCATTTATAAAGTCTTTCAATTAATCGAACTGAAACAATAGAAAAATATTACAAAATTGTCTTTTTATTGTTAATATTTTTTTGTTATTTTCCTTTGCACAATCTGTATTATATAAAGATAGGAAGAAGAATATTAAAGTTAACCTTTAATACCGAAGATGTCACGTCGAGTGTCTTAAATCTTATTTCAAGAAGCCTTTGGCGTAAAGCAGTGAGTTTAAATACAAATCGTAATATCTGATATGAAAATATATGTTTTGAAATATAGAGACGAAGTTATGGAGAAGTTATACGAAATGGATTAATATTTAAAACCGTAGTTCTTGCTTCAGCTATTCCATTAAAGTATTATTAAACATGCATAACGTTGAGTTTTAGTAAAGTTTATAATTATAATGCATTTAAAAACATGTTATTTCCGTTACGTTACTTTCATAAATAATTTTTATGACACCTTTAAGGTTTTAATCTCGCAGTATAATTCTAGAGAACATGAAAATAAACCCACATCGCCATGTCAGAGGTTATTTTAAACTCTCGTTTGAAAGCTGTTCCTTTGAAATTATGCTTTAGAGTTACAGATTGAATGTATTTGAAGGCGTTTTATTATTAGGTACAGGTTTGTTTTATAATACATAAATTAATTAACTTTTATTGAACGATTTTAAGTGAAGAAAAAATCTACAGCAAAAAAATTTATTACTTTTAGCTTTACAGCCAAGACAAAAGTCCAAGACGACGAGTAGGTATTCAAGTTTGGTAAATAATCATTATATATATCAAAAGTAAAATAAACTTTATAAGATGAAATTTGTATAAAGGTTTCAAATGAAGTGTACTTGACAATTTTATGGAGATAAAGTATATTTTAAAGTGTTATTTGATGTAATAAAACTAAATAAAAACAATAAGCCCGTATTGCTTTGTCGCTGTCGGTGGCCGTGCAAGAATAGTACGCTGGGCGGAGAGATGAGGGAGGGAGAGATACGTAGACTTTACACGTGTAACAAAATTCTATTATGGGGGAGCGGACGAAGACGCAGGCAGCTAGTAGTATTCTATCTTTTTGTGAGCTTGTAATATATTAACGTATATTGCACAAAATATCTATGCTTAAAAGGAGTCTATATAAATAAATATGAGTGTCTGACGAGAATTTAAAAATAACTATACTCTTTCAAGTATTTATAGTTAGCGCTCACGATGCACAAAAATATAAACAATATTTGTATATTCTCTCGTTCATTGTTAAGAATCTTTGGAATGATTTAATCGATTTTTATGTGATTTTCACTGGTATATATCTATATTCAAACAATACCAAAAGAATACAAAATCGTGACACCCAAGTTTTGTCCATCTGAGATAAAATATATTTATGCGATGTCCGAAACATTACAACTGGTTTTAAATGAAACCCATTCCATATATCCTAATTCAAAATGGTAACATAAAAAAATGTATTTTATATCTATATATCATTATTTATCTTTGTATATTACTAAAAATTTTATCGCCACATACTACTGGTCTTAGATAAGTCGTATTAAAACTAAAAAAATCCTGATTTCCCAACAATTATCTTGAACAATAAATCCATTATCACTAAAATATACATATATAATATATAAAATGAAGTCTTTGTTAAATAAAGGACACATAAAATAGAATTTAATTTAAAAAAGTAAAATTTTAAAGTTTCTAATTATCTAAAATATCAGCACATGTTGTTTCATTATTTCAAGGTATTAGAAATGAAATCTATATAATATACTTAAAAGTACTTGATGAAGAATAAGCACATTCAGTCTAAGGTGATGGTGACGATGATTTTAAATACTATTAAATATCAGTATTGAAAAGTATTGTTTACCTTTATAAAAAAAACAATTCCTACACAAGAGAAATAATCTCTGTATCACAGGTACTTTCACAATAGAAATAACGAATGAAAATAACACCTAGACTCGAAACATCACAAAACCTGTGAACTTTAACTCTGCAGACAGGGCCACTATTAACCATAGATCAATAAAACATCGGTCGTTTTTTTATTAGTATTGTTATTTCATACAAGAACTTTGTTCGAGTTATTAAAAACACAATTTGTAAATTAAACTACATTCTATAATTATTTCGAATATAAATCTACAGATTGTCTTTTGTTTTAAAAGTTTTTAAAAATATAACTTTCATGACTCAATGACTCAAATTTTTCATATTAAATATTTGTTTATCTTACTGTCGTTTATACCTTTTCTTTCTTTTATAATTTTTAAAGAGATTGACCGATTTAAAAAATATATTTTATAGGAAGGACATATGATTGAGCTTTATAGGTACCGCATATAACGTATTAGCATACGGCAACAGTAGGAAAACTCTAGTATTATTTATTATTATTTTCTAACGTGGTAAATAAATAAAAATTATATTCCATTATCATTAAAACGTCAACACCGAAATTAAGGTTTGTCCTACGCGAATACATTTGGGGTGACCTTCCTAGTGCAGTGTCTATCTTCCTGTAAGTGGAACGCGGCAATGGCATGTAATCGTTTTGAATGTCAATAACGTGTTGTGTCAACGACTGTACTTTGATACTTATATTGTTTCTATCTGATCTTTGACTTTAGTGAATGTCGTTTTTGAAGATGAGTACATAATATATTAATTAGAGATCAATCTATTAAAGGTTTGACGTATTAAGGTCAAATTTTTATTATTCTCACGGCATATACTAGAATATGTTCATATATTATTTAGCTCAACCAAACATGTTTAATATAGAATATGCTGGACATAGCAAACTCTAAATAATTTAAACATATTTTATAGATTTAAATCGGATCTCCTTGTCTAACTCCTCTCTCTATTTTAAATTCTTCTCCAGTTATATTTAGCTTTACTTGTACAGAGCTCTCATATATATTTTGATGTTCTCCATGTACTTTAATTGAACGCCTTGGCTCTAGTACTTTCCATGTGTAGGTATGATTCTACGAATCAATTCCTTGTTAAAGTCTACGAATCCTTGGTTAGATTAGATCCTAGCCATATTATATTCTGTACAGATTTGCAGAATCTTAGCACTTTTGTGATCTACTGTTGAAAAATTGCTTCTGAATACAGCATGTTTTTTAAGTTGATTTTCATCGAGTCTATTTATTATTCTTATTTATTTGTATATATCAGTTGACATAATTCACTCTAAATTTAGATTCATAATACTTCATACAAAAGCGCAAAGCAAAAGTTGTTATTTGAATTGTTATACATGAAATTGTTCCATTATGTTTTTAAGTTCTAGAAGAAATAAGTCTATAACAACCATTAAATAAAGTAGAGTTGAAACAAAGCGATACGTGCTGCGTATCGATCCACTTTTACAGTTCCACGTTATATTTTCAACTTTTTGATAAAGAAAATAAAGTACATTTTAAATTAACATGTATAGTGATACTATTAACTAAAATTGAACAGCTAGTTTGTTTAAATGAACATTCAGTATTATACTGAATTCATTTGTTATTTCAGTTTTTGTATTATGCAAGTTTAAACGATTAAATTGCGGGATTGAAATTTTTTATAATATATATTTAATATATTCAAATTCGGTATCTAATATTATGAATCCATCTTACAAACATATTAATACTTCAAATAAAACCAAGTTACCACAGGTTATTCGATCATAAAAATAAAAAATAAGGTTTAATTGTGAATATAAAATTTCCGACAAATACATGAAGTACATAATTTTTTGTTTGGTTTTATTAGTCCGTTCTGCAAAAAATATTCAAAAATATTAAGCTGTTTTTAAATTGTTTTGGTTCATGTACAATAATCGTACCATTCAATGTAATAATTACTACTGTACATAATTAATGTGCAGCGCACAGTCTAATTTTGGTTTATTGTCAGATTTATTAAGCATATCGAATAAATGCAAATTATTCCTTATCTCATTAATAAAATAATTACTACCGATAGCAATTTTGTAACAAATTTATCAGGATTATTACGAGTCAATTGAGCATTGTACAAGGTACGTCCGTGATAAAAACTTTGTACAGTAAACAAAAAAATACGTTAATTAATGTAAAAAAAAATCATAATTTTTTTTTTCAAAAGTTCAGAGTTAAAAGTATTACAATCATCAGCTGTGAATTGTGTTATATATGTTACATTATTTACTCATGTTTCATTTATTATCGTTCTTTGGTTTATCTTTTCTATAACAGAAATATACATATCCAATTTTCGTTAGGTACATGGAGTCAAAACTCAAAGCATTGACCTAACCCAGTTTAAGTATTAGAGGCTTTAACAAATCTAGGGCAAGTTATGCAAGATAATGTTAAAGATTAGAAACCATAATCATAAATATAAAATAATAATAACTAAGATATTCATAGAGTTTCTTGCCTAATATTCTCTATGAATCTACCTTTTGGAACCCTGTAAGTAGACTATGAGGTGTCATAAGTGTAATCTACGCCTATGTAAATAAAAAAAACAGTTAACTGAATACAATTTTACATATTTTCTGTTACGAAATAAACATCAAATAATAAATAGTACTCACATAATTACTATCGACATTTTCCCGACTTGTTTCTAACCCATTCCGAGTCCTTGTTCCTGAGCTGTGAACATGACGGAATCGTGGCGTGAACTCAGTTCAGTTCAGTTAAGTACAGCCGGATACTTATATTTAATAGAAATCATGGATCACAAGAGTTTACATACAACAATCAAACAATAAACTTGTGTTGTAGACTGTATCCACTCTAATCGACCGATTTCTGATAGACAAATTATCAGTAGAGTAATGACGTCATTTCTAATCCTTTTTTAAATCTTATTCATTTAATAGTCTTGAGGAGTCTCTTGTGGTTTACGGTTTTATGTTAATTTTGGGGTGTTTTATATTTAGTGATGATTTAATACCTTAAATAATATTCAAAAATTATTTATTATCACTGTTTTAAGCTTTAGAGGTGAGAATACTTTTATGTTACTCATTTAATATTAATATACGTAGAGTAAGGTCTCGTAAGTTATTACCATATATATTAGGACTCTACCGCTCCACCTATGTAACTACAAAGTGCTCAGATTTTGCAAGCCAAATTTTGCTGGTTTTATTTACTTTATTCAGAAATTTTATTAAATTTTGTTCCTATATTAAAACTTTTATTTACTCATATTATACTTATTACTTATTTATTCATTTATTTTTATCATACATTATTTAACAGCCATAAATAATTTTAGTTTCTATCATATAAACCCTAAATGTGTAAGCTTTACGTAAATATCTATATATTTATTTTTCTTTTTTTTCTTTTTGTCATAATATCTTGGTATGCCAATAGTTTTAATTTAATAGCTTTAAATATATTATAAATCAGATATTCGATATAGTAACAACAACATGGACCAGGTTCAAACCCTGACTTTAAACCAAATTTAAGTCAAGTCATACATACTATCTTAGTAACTTAGCAAGAGATATAGCAAAGATAAAGAAAGATAAAGGCAATACAATATTGAAATAAGATTTATAGTTGCTAGGTCATGTAATACGCAGCGATAAATAAAATATTGATTTGATTTATCATTAGAGAATTTTGTTGATCAGATACAGTGTTAAACCAATTTGGGGTCCATTAGAGGCGATGCTGGCAAATATTAGCGGGACTTTGGTGCAGGTATGGATTTCTATACTTTTCAGGTTACATTTTGTAGAATTTTATATTATTTCCACTTCAAAAAAAAATTCGGGTATGATAAATAATAATTTAGTGTTTTTTTAGCTTTTCACACTCAATTCTGTTTTCTACTACCATTAGCTCACTGCATTGTCATTAGAAATCATGTATAGAATAAGTTATCACTGATATTCTTTTAAAGATATATTTGATATTTATATAATCGCTTTTTAATTCTTCTTTTTTAATTATAATAGAATGTAATTTGATATCTTTGTATAATTAATTATTAGATTAATATCGCTTTATTGTTTCTAAGTTCTTTCGTTCTTGTTACGTACCTTGGTAAGTAATAATTCATTTATGTATGTGTGCTTGCTACATTGTATCGCAGAGAAATAATTTTTAGCACTCTTATTTATTTTTTCTTGGTATATTCCAGTATTGTATATGTATAATATATAAATAATATACATATAAAATATTATTATATGTAACATTTTAATATAATATTATACTCAAAAAGCTTTAGTATATCTTTTACTTTTAAATATTTATATTTTAAACATCAACCATGAAACAAATATTGTAAAGTTAAGACGCAGAGGTCATTGTATCGAACGGTAAACCAACAATGGTTTATGTTAACATTTGACAGGGAATCTCGAGTTGTTTAAATTACAAAATTCATGTAAAAACAATTTAAAATTATGAAATTATTCCTAAGAATAAACGATAATACTAACATAATTCCTAATAACCGAAATGAAAGATGTATACTTTAATCTTATATCTACAAAGTGGCTAAATGGTTAGGAGATTCTACGTAATACTAAAAAAACAAGATTGTTTTGTCTCTAAAAATTCTGAGTAATTCTTTACAAGGAGACGTTTATTAAACTATGAATAAATAAATACGGTTGATGACATAAATAAAGATAAAATATCGTAACATGTTTAGTTTATAAACATTTTTTATCTCGATTTTAAAACAAAGAGTGAATCTTTGTTATCTGTCGAACTGCGCTTTGTAAGTAGGTTAAAAACAATTTGCGTAACTTGTTTAGTTCATATTTATTTTATATATCTTTCTTTCGATTTGTATATACTTTCCATATATATATATATATATATATATTATTTAGTTTATTTCATTTCTAAATTAATATTTTTTCTTTCCAAATATTGTATATAGCAAACAAGATCTATCATTAAAAAATGTAAAAGAATTTTTAGGTTAAGTAGTTCACTGATGTTCAAAATTTGTTATTTATTTATTTCTTTTAATTAATACCTACGTTATTTAAAAAAAAATAGACTACTGTAACAACGATTTCACAAAAGAAATCCATTTATTTTATGGTTTTTCACTAACAATATAGTGTCTTGTTTTCAAAAAGGATTTATATATTTTTTACAGTACAATTTTACTTGATTAACTAATTGGAAATACGTAAATTACAATCTTATAAGGTAAAATATAAAATTGAAACGAAGTTTTACTAAGTATTGCTGTTGAGGTCGAGTTTCTAAGCCGAAGAAAATACTATCTAATATGGAGGTAATTTCAAGGTTATAAATGTTTCATTAAAATATACAAATTTCATAAGAAAACACAAACAATAAAATCAAAAGTATATTTTCCGGTCTTTAAGAACTTAACATATATAAACTTGGTCACGTTACTAATTATAATATGTTTATTATTTTTTTTAAATGATATGTTAAATATTACATTCATCTTGAAGTTATTTTATATGAAGTCACTTTGTATTCTTAGAAATATAATTAAATGTGATATGTAATGAATGACTGTTATATTATGCGGAAACTCTCCACTGTTCATACATGGCTTCTCAGATATTGTTGGTATGTGTATAAAGTAAAGATATGTTAATTTATTGTCCATACTAATATAATAAAGCTTGAGAGTTTGTTTTTTCTTGTAAACTCTTGAAATATCGACAGGTTATTCAAAGTTTAATAGCCTATTATTGTGGACGAATAAAAACCAATTTAAGTGAATATAATATTACACTCGAAGCACTTAAAAACAAAACTGCCTTTGAAAAAATTTGAGCAAATACGCAGGAAATATTCTTGATGAGTTGATGAATATTATATATCCGATCTACTCACGTCAATCCTATCGGAATTTGCCCGAAAACTTTGGAACCCATTTGGGGAACTTATTGATGATCGAGCATGGCAGAATCGTGGTGTGAACTGTCGCTGCCGATAATTATATGTATATAACTTAAATATAATATGATCATGAAATTTGATTATAATGTTTTTGAAAAAGTGTAGTAGTAAAAGTAGCTCTTTACTTGTTATATGCCTATACAATACTCACTCTGGAACCCTTTACAAATGAATGGGGGATGTACAAAAGATGTGACGTCAGCAACACCCACACAAATGTTACGTGGGATTGTTTCAAGTTTCAAAAGTTTTTGAAACGACGCCCAGCCTTTTAAAATTTTGAATAAAAATTTCCTCTTCTATTTTAGTTTCTCACAATTTTCTCACTTTTTTTTTTTTTTTTTTAATTTAAAGAAACGCTTGTTATGTTGGACGGTTGTTTAATTTTAGAAGTAACATTACTTTTTGTTGGTTTTAGGGATTCCATCAGGATGGTCACTCAGCGATGACAACCGGTAAGAAGATGGAGTCGAAAGGCACTCAAATACATTTGCCCTTGATGGGACGCGGCAGCCGAGGAGAGATCAGCGACAAAGTGATGTTCTCGCAAGTAAAGTCTCCAGAACAGCTCAATAACGGTCAACTTTTGACGTGAGTAAATTTTAACTTCTGTATACCTTATAGCTTGTGACAGCGAATATACAAGACAAAGTTTTATGGGTTCTTTTAAATTTGTATAAACATACGTCAGTTTTTGCTTGGTAACCTATGTTACATATTTATGTGTAATAGTCGTCAGAATTTAAATTTAAAATACAGTTACAAAACGGTAGTACTTTACATTCATACGTCACAAAGTGTTTGCTATTCAGAATAGTGGTAATTTTTTACTTTCAAGTTCAATATTTTAGAATTAGTTTTTTAAATTCACCAACACCAGCTGAATCCGCAACCTGTGATCTAGGGGACACCGATGTTGCTACGGCAGTTGGCGATAGCCAAATAGCAAATACGATAGTATTTGCTCATTTTGATAACTTGAACAATCTACAACATGTAATCGTGTTTGTCTGAATGAAATACAATTAAAATATCATTACTTTTATTTAATTTTACAGACATTACAGCTATAATTTTTTTTTGTGGATTTCAAAAATTTTATTGAAATTTAGCTTATTTTAAGTAACAGTAACGACACATTTTTAGGAAATTGCTTCTAAATGAAAAAAAAATATATTTTTTTTCTGTATTCTATTTTATCACTACAATATATAAATTAAAATGCTTTTAAAAAACAAAATATATTATTATAGATTATATTAAAATTAATTTCATTATGTTTTCGATTTTATATCGAGATTTATGTAACAAAAAATATATAATATAAATATAATACATGTATTTTGTTTTATATCGAGTGTAATTTCCTCTTGATTCAAAAGAGCAATCAAAATTAATAATAAATGAGCTTTCCTTGTATATAAAATAATCGGCTATGGTCTCATTTTAATCACATCTTGCCGTCAATGTTCAGAAAAATAAAGAAATTTAAAGTATTAATAAGAATAAAATAAAAAGGTTTTATCGTGGCGCAAAATGTTGACGAGTGACTTGTGTGAGTGAGTTTACAATGAAATTAAACAAAACAGAACCTGTCATAGTTTTAAAATTCCTAAAATGTTTGTTGAATAGAATTGAAGTTTCTGGAACGAGACACCAGTAACAGCTTGAACACTGCTGTCAATCTGGATTACTAGAAACATTTTTAGTGTGTTAGTAAAATGTGAACACTTTTTATGTTAGACATGAAAGGTATTTTTGAACTAAAATACCTAATAGAAAGGTTTTGAAAAAAACGACGATATGTTCTGCAAAATATGTTTTCTTAGAAACATTTTTAACATAAAAATTATTCAATTTTAGGTCTATTATTTATGATTTACGTATTTATTAAATTGAAATGAATTGCCACGTTGGCTCACGCTAATATATTAATAGAAAAATGTATGGTATAGATGAAATGTATTTGTCTTTTATAACTTACAAAACAAACGAAATATATATATTTTTTTTCGGAATTAGGTGGTTATACTATCCCTTCCCAACATATTAATCATTACTTGGTTTCACTCATGTAAATACTGTCGGAATTAACCCGATAGTTTCGCTATACTCCAAGCTTATGAATAAGTACCCCGGATCGGTTAGAAAATGATCTGTTAAATAAGATAGTAATATATTATATATTCGCGATTTAAAGTTTCAATAAAAATATATATATATTTTATTTAAAAAAATATCTTATATATAAATATTTGTGGTTTATTTAGTTACCCAACATCTGGCGATGAGGTCAAGACATTAAATTGAATTTCTTGCAGGAAATTGTATGATTGTTACGACGTTTTGATTATTTTTAAATGATTTTTCAAATTTAATCAGTGATTTTAAATCTTATATACATATTATTATGCTCCTAAGTAAAATCAATAATTATTATTAATTTGGAATAAACTCAGTAATAACTAAAATTGTTTATATTTTCTTGACGTTTATATTTCTTAGAAATAAATAAAATCATAAACAAAGTTTTCTATAAATGTATTTCTATATTAGTTAGTAAAAAAGAAACAATCTGAATTCCTGTAATAACCATTTATTAAAGTTATCTAGAAATCGCTAGCTCTTAATGGCCTAGTATTTGAAAATGCATTGCAGGTGGATTCCATTAAACTTTATCCACTAGCTCCAGACCGTCCCAGATACTCCCAAACGTTCATGCTTAGGTCACCTACTTAGAAATGGAACGCTTAATAATTGTACCTAGATAGATACTGCACAAAATAGTTACATACAGTGTAAAGCTGGTACAGTAAGTCTGCTTACAGACTGTTATTATTTATAGTAATTTTTAAATTTTTACGGATTAAACTCGCGTATAATAATGTAAGTAGTAAGTGAATGAGTCTTACATCTCATGTACCCGTAAACTAGATTGCTGGAAAGCATTCGAAACATCGGGTTAAAATTAAAATGTAACCAAATTTTTACGGGAGTTAATTTTTTATTATTTATGCATAAAAAACTAAAACAAAATAGTTTATTTGTAAATTTTTAGACGATCTAACACCACTACAAATATATGACATGTTGCTCTCTTTGTTTCCAATTATTACAACATTCAGATTATGAAATTTATCAAAATACAGTTAAAAAGTCTATATATCTATATCAGTAATTATTGTGATATCCTGTCGGCCAAAAAAGTTGATGGTGGCGGAGTTATGTCACTACCCTTCATCTGGTTTCTCTCACCGTCTTAGGCGACAAAGGATCGCTTTAGCCACGTCGCTACTTTACTTCACTTTTTTTTTTAAATCTCTAGTTAAAAATATTATGTAGTACTTTCTTCAAATATCACCTCTTTATATTGGGTATTTGAAAGTTTTACAAAACTTTATAAAACGTTACAACATTTTTTTATTTCACAACATGGGTAAGTGGCATTAATGCTTGTCGAATAAAATAAAAAGCCAATATATTTGAATAGATTAACAGAATTCACATTAATTTACTTCAAATGTTACCAATTTTTAACTATAATCAAACCTAGTATTTTCTTAGATTTTCACGAGTACACATTTGAAATAAAACTATTTTTTTACGAATTTTTAATCCGTAAAAAAAAGTTTTATTTATAAAAAACCTTATTGAATATCTAATATATGGTTTTATTTCTATATAGTTTATATCACGAAAGAAGCAAAATGTCTGTTTCGTTTGTTATTTTATAAAATATGTTCTTACGTATTAGGATAAATTTTATATGCTTTAAATTTTAAGTTTTAAGACAAATAAACAGTTAAGTAAGTTTAGATTTAAGTTTAGTGATCCATGATTACTATTATGTATAATTATCCGGCTGTACTCACGTAATTAATATCGGTATTTAACCGACTACTTTCGAAACGCCGGGATTTCGTAAAGTATTTCCGTGAGTACAGCCGGATAATTATATGTAAGAGATAAAGAGATTGTAAGTAAGTAAGTAAGTAAAAATTCTTTATTGCACACAATAAATTAGTAAAACAATTTTAACAATAAAACAAGTAAAGGTGGAAATAATCTCACGGTCTAAAGGCGGCCTTATCAATATTGATCTCTTCCAGGTAACCCTTATCTTAAAAAAAAAAGTAGCTGGAGGGTGGTTTTCTGATTATAGCACATTATTTAATTTACAAATTATAAATAAATATAAACACATATACCTACATATACATACACATATACATATATATATACATATATACAATACAAACTTATATATATTTATAATATATACTCTGACAAGAACACTAAGTAAGGACAATATACATACCATAAACACAGAGAATAATTATAAAGAAAAATAATAAAAGACTGAGATTGTATATAAAATTTCATCAATATTTACAATGGTTATATAAAATTCACCATAAACTTTAACAATCCTTATTAAAATAAAAGAATGAAATGATCTATATATTTTTATTCATCAGTGCTTGATCAACTTGGCATCATTCCAAACTGTTGTATGAAAGCCAAATAGATTGCTGCAACAGACAATACAAATTTGTTATGTCTATACAAATATACACCATATATGTATATACAGTTATTATGCCCTCATTATGAACAGGTGGAAAAACTGAAAATCTATTTACATAACGCACTTAAATAACCATTCCCTACAACTATATATAAACTATTTGTATACGTGGAAAATGGCAATATTTTGTAACTTATTTCAAAAAATTAAGTAATTACTACTGAAGCAAATTAAAAGTATGAAATTGATATATCTATCATTTTAATATTTTATGTCAAATCAAAGTTATCACAATAAGACTGATCTCAACAGAACACCATTAAGCACTATGAGTTCGCTCATCTTGAATATTCTTTATCAACCCACCATGCATGTGGAACCGCGGTGGAAGCAAAAGCATATTATTTTCCAGTGTAATTTTATTATTGTATTCTGAACCTTTCACTCAAATACTTAGAGTTTATTTTGTATTTGTTGCAAAGACTTCGTCACAAAATCATTTTCCTACTAACTTTATCTGTACTATGTAATACGGTGTCTTCTATCATACTGTAATATTCCACTATAAACTTTTTCACTGCATGGAAAATGTAAGATATGGTAATTTGGGTATAAACTGTTATACCATGCTATTCCACGTGACCGCACATAAATCAAGTTATGTTAAGATTCTGAAACGTTTGTAGAGCTCCTTGGGTATGGAAACAATCCAAACATCACGTTCCTACACTCGACCTTGAACTTGGATTTACGTAACAAAATTGCTTCTATAAAATATACGTATATTTAATAAGTAAGTCGCAGGTACGGTCGTGGTACGGAACGATTTGAATTCATTGAATTTTTTTCATTACTATGTCTAAGTAGAACCTATTATATTTGATATATTATATTATTTCTATGTCACAAATTAAATTGTTTGACTATTTAATGTTTGTTGGCTAGTTATATGACGTAACGAAGCTTGTTATACGGTAATGGAAGTAAAAAAAATTTAAAGCAACTAATTCATCATGATTTATCATGAAACTTTAATTTATAGTATATTTGTTATTATAAAATAAAATAAATTAATAAATATCGTGTTCAAATATTGCACAAATGTATATTATACTATTATATTATATACTAATATTACCTTTTTATTCTATTTTACGTTTAAATATTTTGATACGTATATTTCGATAAAGTTGTAATTGACTTTTATCTCATTTTATATAAGGGATGATTACAAAACATAGTTCTTACTTTCCTTAAAACTATTTAAAAAAATATACTGAAATATTTACTTCGATTCGATTAAACTTCGATTAAAGAAGTGATCAAAATTATTGTACCTTTTAACTATAATTTATTAAACAATATACATAACAAGGATCCAATATGAAAAATAAAATCTAAAAATAATTATTAATTTGCATGCTATTCAACATATGAAATACTCAGACTTTTGTAAACATTATTGTTAGCACAATCTCTTTTTCTTTCCATTCTTGACTATGCCGATGCAAGTTACCCAAATTTGACCGAGGACTATTTAAATAAACATGAGCGACTTCAAAATATTGCTATAAGGTTCATATTTGGCTTACGTAAATATGACCACGTTTCCCATTTTCGTCAACAACTCAAGTGGCTCCCTATTCGCTGACGCCGGGATTTACGCTTTCTTTCTCTTTTTTACTGTGTGTTATTTCAAACTCACCTTCATACTTGAAAGAGAGATTTCAGTTTCTGGGATCTCCCCCAGACTTGCGTCCTTCTCGATATCTCACTCTAAAATCACCTGTTCATAACTCAACGCTCTATAAGCTCTCCTTTACAGTCTCTGTCATTAAGTTATGGAATAAATTGCCCCTTCACATTCGCAAGTCAAAATCTTTACATATATTTGAAAAAACTGTCAAGGATTATATATATATAAAAACATAAAAAATAATTGTCCGTTCGGTAAGGTTGCCTGGAAGAAATCGCCCTTAGGCGATAAGGCCGCCACTTGTACCTATGTGTTTTTATTTTTTGTGTTTTTTTTTTCTTTTATGATTTTTTTGGTGTACAATAAAGAATATATATATTGTTATTAATAACATATAATATATTATTGTCCAAAATTTTTGTTACTTAAAAAAAAGTTACGACATTTTAAAAAAGTACGCACATTTTTCATTCTCAGAACAATAAATCTGTGTTTAACCTCATTTTAATAACAAAAAAGTCGGAGACAGAAGTCTTTTAAACAACTACTATTTATATTGCAGTGGTTCAAAAATGAATCTTTGTAATGGCGGAGCTGGATCTATGACTGGACTTATTCCAAAAATACCTAACAGTGAAGGCGATCAGAAAAAACCCATGGCATCTCTGACCCATTTACCAAAACGACCTCCAGTGGATATAGAGTTCTTGGATCTATCCTACTCAGTTAGTGAAGGTAGAAAAAGGGGGTACAAGGCACTGCTCAAAAGCATCAATGGGACTTTTAGATCAAGTGAATTGACAGCTATCATGGGACCATCAGGGGCAGGCAAAAGCACGCTTATGAATATTTTAGCTGGATACAAGTGAGTGTGACCTTTATTATTTATTATTTTGCTTTTTGGTAATGTAATAAAACTTTTGTTATAGACTATAAATTATATTATATATAAAGTACTGTTTTTATCAAATTATAAAATTTATATATAAATTTATAAATTGGTAGATTTCATTTTAAACGACTTCTAAAAAAGAGGGTGTATGCGTCTTTAAATTTTTTTTAAATATTCATTAGAAATAAATAGTTAGTTCCTACGTTTCTCAATTTACACCTACTAAAATGCCCAGCCACAGAAGAGCTAATGGCTAAGATTTTTATAAATATTTTGGAACGAAGCCAACCCAAAATATATTATAATGAGGTCTATTTTATAGACACGTAGGTACATATTTCCCTAATGATAGCCTTAATTTCATATTTTGCGTCGTTATTTCTTACTTAGAAATTCAAATTTCAATTTTGTTTTACGATTATGAGTCACGAGTGGTTGAATTTTAATATTTTTTAATATATTATATATAATAATTTAACTTACTATTTTAGAACATCTAACGTCAGTGGCTCGATTCTTATTAACGGAAAAGAGAGAAACCTCAGACGTTTTAGAAAACTGTCCTGCTATATCATGCAAGACGACTGCCTTCTCCCCCATCTTACTGTACGCGAAGCAATGTACGTATCTGCCAATCTTAAGCTTGGAAAAGATATGACTATTAATGCCAAGAAGATCGTTATTGATGAAATACTAGAGATGTTGGGTCTTGTGGAAGCTGTTGATACAAGGACAATTAATTTATCTGGAGGGCAGAAAAAACGCCTTTCAATAGCATTAGAATTAGTAAATAATCCACCTGTGATGTTTTTTGATGAGCCTACCTCTGGATTGGATAGCTCGTCGTGTTTTCAATGTATCTCGTTACTGAAGTCTTTGTCCAGAGGAGGCCGAACAATTATTTGCACCATCCATCAACCGTCCGCCAGACTGTTCGAAATGTTTGATTACTTATATACCTTAGCAGAAGGACAGTGTATTTACCAAGGATCTGTGAGAGGATTAGTGCCATTTTTGTCGTCTATGAGTCTACATTGTCCCAGTTACCACAACCCAGCCGATTATGGTAAGTTTTAAATATTAATAATTGTATTATTATTACTATTTTAAAATAGTTTAAAGATAAACGAACAATATTTTCATGATATATATACGGTATGTCATCAAAGCAATAATATTTTTATATGATTCAAAGAGAAATCATTTACTACAACAGGGGAGTTAAATTTTTTTTAATTCATGATTTTTGAAATTATGCAGATTAATATATTAAAAGTATTTTGGTTTACACAAGGTTGATCTTAAATCTACATTAAGTACTAAATAGTAGTCGTAATATATAAAATAATAAGAATGTTTGGTTTATTCCCTTGTACATACATTATTAAACAAAAGATACTCCGATCCTAGTATAAAAGTATAAAAGGAAATAAGGTTGTCTGGAAGAGATTTTCTTGCAATAAAGTCGTCCTTTATCTATAACCTTAAAAAGTTTTAAAGGATTTTTCTATTCTCTATTGAATTGAATTTTAATTTTATGGTAAACATTAAAGTTGATATTAATATTATTACTGCCATCATTAAGTAAAACTTATTTTTTGCAGTCATGGAAGTAGCAACCGGTGAACATGGGGACTGGGTTCATAAGCTGGTGATGGCTGTGAATAAGGGTAACTGTGGTCGAGGGCAATCATCCACATCATCGTCTTCATCATCAGTACCCCAGAACTGCAATTATAATAACCAAAGCAAGAACAACGTTAAGAAAGAAGCGCTCGAAATAGTTATAGGTATGTCTAACGAAGTTGAAATAAAAAAAATATTTTATAACTTAGCCTGATACATACAAATTATTAAGTAAGTTAAAAACTTTAAGAATATGTACTCTTCGTTGAGTTTAGTATGCAATAGATACTAGAAAAATCAAATTAATAAATAAATGTAACTCATATGTATAATTTATATTAACTTTTATTATTATTTGGTTGCAATGGCCTATAGTTATATGAATACACCTTAATATTAATTTGTTTATTCTACAAAGAATATACGCATCTTCTCTTATGATATTGTATTTTTTCAGACAAACCAACTTGCACTGTGATAGATATGTCTGAACCTCCGCTCAACACAGACAAACAAAACGCTTTACCGAACTCAACGAATCTTGCCCCCGTTACTTGCACGACTTCACTCCTGGATTCCAGTGAAAGTTTCACAAAAAAACCACAGAACACTGGCTTCCCTACATCAGGATGGAAACAGTTTTGGATCTTATTAAAACGAACATTTAGAAGTATTCTCCGTGATCCGATGTTGACGCATTTAAGGCTATGTTCGCATACCGTTGTCGGTTTACTGATTGGTTTCTTGTATTACGACATTGGTCATGATGCTGCGAAGGTCATGAGTAATACTGGATGTTTATTCTTTACTGTCATGTTCACTATGTTCACCGCTATGATGCCTACGATTCTCACATGTATGTATAATATTAACTTATTACATATAATAAAGATTATACAGTAGAATGTTATAATTTTCTGTTAATTATGTATACTATATCGTAATGTTTTGCTAAAATACTATTTCAAATCCAATGTTTTCTAAGATTTACACGAGTACTACATATTTCAATAAAACTATTTTACGCTATATCCCTAAATTCCGTTTATTTTTACATTTTTTAAATGTAACTCGACGTTCCGAATGTTTTGCAGCAAACGTGTTCGCGGTAAGACGAGGTGTCATCTCGTGACGATGACGATGATGACAACATCATCTTGTCTTTAATTTAACCCATCATCTCGTCTTAAAAAAAAAAATTAAAAATAAACGCGAGTTATATCCGTAAAATAGTTTTATTGAAATATTTCAAATCTATCAATTTATATACACACAGAAATATACACTATACACTAAATGATTTTAAATTATCTGTTTGTTAATGATAATTAAAAATTATGCGATTCTTCTAATGTGTGATTTAATTTTTAATTACAGTCCCAACTGAGATGAGCGTGTTTGTAAGAGAGCATTTAAATTATTGGTACTCCTTAAAGGCATTTTATTTCGCGAAGACTATAGCAGATCTACCGTTTCAGGTAAATGTCTTAATATTTTGTACTATGTGCGTCTAATAACCGCTAATTTACTGACAAAAAATTTTTGCTTAGTTAAATATTTATATTTAAAATTTTTGAGCTAAATTTCTCGCATTTATTGCAATATATTTTATTATTTTTTAAAAGATTTGGGAAGATAATCTTCTGCTAAAAATTCTTACCAACTCTCTTACTCTATGTCATTTACTGTTCTCGGTCTACTTATATACTTTTTAACTTTAAATGTGAACTACATATATATATTAGATCAGAGTTGATTTAGTGTTTCAAATACTTTGCAAGTTTATTTCTCAGTATAACTAAATATATCTTGCGCCTCTTTAACATTTATCATAATATATCCTCACTAAAAGTAGCCTGGTAGAGATCGCTTGTTATAATAATAAGGCTGTCAATTTGTATCAATTTTTTTTCGTATCTCTTTTTTATGTGACAATAAAGTAAATTATTTCTTATTTTTTCAGATCGTGTTCAGTGGCGTGTATGTGATTATAGTGTACTTTATGACGGGACAGCCAATGCAGACGGACAGAGTGCTAATGTTCACAACTATCAATATACTCACTGCACTCGTTGCTCAATCTTTAGGCCTGTTGATTGGAGCCGCAATGAAGATAGAAACCGGGGTCTATTTGGGACCAGTTACAACTATTCCAGTTGTACTGTTTTCGGGATTCTTCGTCAATTTCAACGCTATTCCCAGCTATCTCCAGTGGCTGACGTACCTCAGCTACGTCAGATACGGCTTCGAAGGCGCTATGCTTTCTGTTTATGGGTTTGGCAGAGAAAAAATGCACTGTTCACTACCGTACTGTCATTATAGATCACCTAGTCTTTTCCTAAAAGAAATGACGATGGACAAAGCGAATTTCTGGGTGGATGTCGGCGCGTTAAGTGCTTTCTTTGTATTTATTAGAGTAATCTCCTATCTAGTTTTAAGGTTTAAGTTGAAGATGATGCAGTAGGTGCACAAATCTCGCTTTGTATTTCATCAGTGATATAAATTCTTTTCCATTTACCCAAGTTTTAGCAACACTGCCCGACGTGGTTTTGCTTAGCGTTATGGCTGGCATTGTTTTCAATATTTGCAAGACGATTGTCAGATTGGATTGTTGCGGTATTAGCATGCGCCGGCGCAACTAGGTGTTAAAGTAGATGTAATATAGTTTTCGAAATATATAGCTTTATAGAATGCAGTTCGACTCAGTCGTTTAGTGTTTATACGTAAAGTTAGGATAAGGTTTTTCTAGATCGGGCCCATGACTTAATGTTAAGTTACTTGATATTATATATTTTTTATTTGTATTTATAAATTCACAATGTAGGCTTTTTATTCCTATACGTACGCTTGAGATTAATTCGTGGGGTCTCTTGTGTTGTCTGACAAAATTACGACTTCATAATTAATTTAGATTAACAATAGTAAGGCCTAATTGATTGATTATCATTCCTAATTATTATATTTTTGTGTCGGGCATCAATTTGTTAAAATTGTATTAATAAATTCAAGTAAATATTTTTGTGTAAAATTAAAAGTATTATCATAAAACCACAAACTATTAAAGTAGAAATGTGCAATAAAATATTATTGATTAGATTTTCTATATATTTTGTATGTTATGATTAAATATACACATATTTTTACTTAAATTAAATTTGTTTATTTTACTAACATAGGTAAAAATAAATGTATTTGGTTGCTATTATCGGTCGAATTGTCTAGTAATTAGTGGGGACCTTGCTTGCTGAGCCTGAGGTCGGTTTGTGTAACTAACAGATTGTTGTTTTGAGTGGATTGTCTATATCCTTAGTTACTATTTATGAAACGCAAAAGAGATTATTTCTCAAGCGCAGTTTTTTTTCGAAAAAAAAAAAGTTATAATATAACTGTGTGATCTCTGTATTAGTATTGATGAAGTGAATGTGCATAATCTATTATTAGAGTTATTATTGTATTAGAGCAATTTTAAAACGTGATTTTATTTAACTTTTATAATATTTTAGTTATAGTATTTTATTTTATGTAAAAAATATAAAGGAAAATAATATTTTATAGCTAAGTTTTTTCTTCTTTTTTTTCTTTTTTAGGCATGATAAGTCGTAATTTTGGTCAGAACTTGGAGCGAAGACGGGCGTACATATCTACTCAATCTACATTATAGTAATTACTTAGATATTTATAGAACCATTCATTAACGCTAAATTTTTTTGGTAATTCTCTATGTCTATCTTAATTACCAGTATTTATTAATAAACGACTGTGATTTTTATATAATAACTGTTGTTTAATTTAATATCCTACACTATTGACTACATAACACCGCATCTCTAGAACTATTCTAACAAATAGCATTTGTAAAATAATTGGTTAAAACTGAATTGTAACTATGCTGTTTTACTAATAAAACTATTTATATATAGCAGAACTGATTCTGAATTTGTTACTTTGTTACTAACGATTTAAGTAAAAAGTGTAAAAGTAACAAAACAGAGAATATGTTACCAACATCTATAATATACAATAATAGGTATATTAGAATACTTGATGTCTTTACGTATCAATTTTGACATTTTTTGTTTATTTTTTGTGAATATATTAATAACATTATTTATGAATTGTATTACAAAATAATAAAGAATATAGATAATGTCTTATGAACGATTTATTATAAAGATATTAGCGTTTTACCGCTGACTAAAAAACCGAACAAGTGCGAGTCAGTCTCATACACCAAGAGTTCCGGACAATTTTTTAAGTTACAAATAGTTAGTGGAATCGTGCCCTGAACTTTTTTCTGAAATTCACCTTCCAAGACCTAAATTCTATTATAAACGTTTATGTTGAATATAAAAAAAAAATTAACATACACATTAAACCGTTTGACATGATACCGGAACTAGTAGCTTAAAGTTTTGAATATAATTACTAGGTAATATAAAATGATTTGAAAAATTTTACAGGTTTTAGTCAACGACAACTCTTCTCTCTTCGATTGATTTCAATTAAAGTTAATTTAGAAGTTTTATTTCTTTCTTTTATTTTCTGTTTATTCCTTCAAGGACCTGTAGAACTAAGTATATGGTGTTTATTTTAACTCGATATTTCCACGCCTTCCCTAAATTGGGGGTCTTGACGGACAGAGAGACATACGGGTAGACGGACAAAAAAGTGATCTAGTAAAGATTCCTCTTTATTCTCCTTTTGGAATACAGAACCTTAAAGTAGCTAAATTTAAAGATGGCAGTAAAAGTTATTTCACAAATAATAAAAGATCAAATAATGGTAGAAATGGTTCACTTAAATATTACTTACTCAGTATGAAATCGATATTTACATAATAAACACAACATTAAGTTGGTATTTGTTAATAAAGTTTTATGAATAATTTACTTACATAAAAACATAATATTCATTTAAATGTAATAAAATAATATTTATTTAAATTCAATGTAATAAAATAAAATATTAGCACAGTTGAAAACATTGTGTTTTAGAATATTTTAAGTAGGCAAACGCCATCTGACAGAAATTTTATAAACTAAGTAACATATTGCCTTAAATTTTACTGATCTTTTCTTTAACCCACCGAATAACCGCTGGGACTTGTGAGATACTTTTTTAAGTTCAATATTTTCATAAGTAGAGGGCATTAGTTAAAACTATAAAACCTTTTTTATTTCTGTCTTTTTTTGTTGTTAAAGTTACATCACAATAATTTTTATTCCTACCACTCTTGCTATTTAAAATACAATTTCTTCGTCTTGTGCATTCTTGTACATGGCACTTCACTCTTCCAGCAATTTACTGCTTCATACACCTCTTCAACATTTTGGTTTCTCGTCTTACTCATTTGCTCTCTTTGCTGTTATATTGTGAACGCGCTACCTAAAAGTATCAGAAGTGCCATTACTCGTGTTTCTATATATTATATATTAAATTTTATGTCAAATTAAAAAAAAAAACGAATATTATAATTATAATTTATTTTATGTTTGTTTATACACGCCTACTAACATCTTCTCTTGTATTTGTTATTAAATTGTATATTGTGCAAAAATAATTAAATAAATAAAAAATAAGATAAAAAGTTACTCGTTACTCTTTTAACTATTACATTTGAGCTCAGTCTTTTTCAGCAGTATTTGTGTCAATTTTTTTGGAGCAGTTATCGTTTCTTGATTTTGCTCTTATGTAAAATGTTAAAATGTATTCAATATTTCAACATAACGTCTAACCCAGTCTTGAAGTTCTGTGAATCTTTAAAGTGCCAAGAATTTACGAAATCGTTATAAACATCAATTAATCGTGTACCAGAGGAAGGTTCATGCTCTTCAAAAATTCATTATATTCATATAATTCGAAATAATTCATAAATATTATTTGAATGAAATATTATAATAACTCTGTTACAATTGTTGATGTTATTTTTTATATAAATGTAATGTAGATTTGTAATTTTTATTTAAAAAGTAAAATTAATGCTTATGATAAATGATAAAGAAATTTTTTTATATAAGTATCTTTATGAATACAATTCTTTTCAATTCCAATGAACAATGAAATAAATATCCAATCGAACGACACGAAAATTCTTAGTTTACGCGACATTCTATAGGTATACTATATTTTAGATACCAAATAGAAGGTTAACTACATAGTTATTTGGTCTACGTTCAATAATTATTATATATACGTATTCTTAGCTCAAAATGTGTTTCAGAATGACTAAAAGAAAATACACTAAATTTCCTAAATTCCTTTGTCATTTTGTAACACAAGCATTTAAACCACGAACATAAAGTTGGCAAGTTGTTGTTGACACACTATTTATTTTGCAACATATGCAAAGCAAATTTCTAGTGTTTCTAAATTTAGAAAAGTCGACTAGTTGTTTTTTTTGGTAATTTCAGTCGGTTGGCCTTTTCCGTAGAGTTGACAACAAAAACATTAAAACAGTTTATCTTTTAAGTAACTGTGCGACCACAAATACACGATAGCAAATAATTAAATACAAAAATATAAAATAATGCAGAGCAAATTAATCTGTCTTAATTTGTTTTTAACCAGAAAGTAAATACAAATGAGCATTTTAATTGCTATGAGGTGATGCAATTAAGAGGGATTGAACGTTATAGGATACGTAATTAGAGAAAGTCTGAGAAACAGTTTAATGAGTTTTTGAGGAAAAACTATTTTTTCATAAGGACAAGATAGAATTTACTTTTGTATTGAATAAAATATTTTTGATTTTTTTTATATAATGAAAACTGATTATAAACTGCATTAGAGAAGGGGAAGGAAAATGTTAAACAAAGTATAAGTAACAGAAAATATAGTTTCTGATCAGGTACAGTTAACTGACTTAACAAATACACTGTCTTAAATTCAAAAGCAAGAGAGACCACCGGTTTTTTTAAATACCGTTCCAAGTACTTGTTTTAACAGTGTCATCGAAAAGTAGACGGGCAAGGGGAATATAATGTTGTCCGCCTATGAACCTTTTGACAGAACCAAGGTGACATCTGTCATAACCACAAAGTTTCGGCCTAATTTTCAAAATATGTAGGAGTAAAAAATTTACTACATTGTTACAATCATCACATATAAGTTATTATATTTTCAATACAATTTATTAATATTAAATTTCATATTTTTTTAAATTAATATGGCAATATGAAATGAAAACTTGAAATGTCAAGTTCATTGACGTTTGAATCTCGAGATATAGTTGACGTTACGCTCTAAAGTAGGGAGATTGCATATATTTTTGCTATATTATAATAAAACCAGTGAAAAAATGAATATTACGTTTTATTTTTGAGAGATTTTTCCTTAGTAATATAAGAAGCAAAACAACATATATAGTTAAGTGCCATCATGACAAAATGTTTAATATTAAGCGCTGGAATTTTCCTGGCCATTATCGTTAAAGTTAAAAATACTCCTAGTATGGCAATACCTCATCATGAAGAAAAATTCTGTAAAAATAACGATTATATCGAAGCTAGTTTTATACCTGGATTATATGGAGGTTATGATGTTACCATAAAAAAACAATTATCAGCCCTAACGGATATTAGAATAAAGTTAGACTCAAGTTCAGCAGTTACTATAGTAAGTAAATTTTATTTATAATTTAAATTATTTTTCCTTTTATTTGTCTGTAACAATTCGCAACAAGACGTAATATTTTGTTTATAATTGTGAGTAAAATAAAAAGGTCAATATGTCAATATATCTTTGATTACATCAAAATAACACGTTAAAAGATTATTTATATATTTAAAATAATGTTTTCGTAAGCTGATGCAAATGCGAGGGTGTCACAAGCGGATTTGGATTTGTTACTATAAGATTGTTGTCGCTTAAGGCCGAAATTTGTATGCGTCGCGGTCAACTCAATCTATGCCGATGATCCTTTATACTGTAAGATATGAATATTATTATAAATATATACAATACTGATATAGTTATGAAAAATTGGAATAAAGGCTTGAATCGAAAATCGTTAGAAGTTTATAGAGGCATTTATAACCGAATGAAATAATTATTTAAATGACTTAAAAATTGATTTGATTGTTGGCTCTTAAATATTAGGGCAAGTTTATATAAATAAAACTTATTTTTAAAAATATTTCATGTGTTTAAAAAGTTCCAATCGATTTAATTGAGTTAAAATAACATAACAACAGCAACTACAAAATTTATTCTTCAGGAAGGTAGTTGACAAAGCAGTAGTATACATAATAGCATTATCGCCCTAGACATTATTACCTTAGATTATTAACATTTCACATTAAAGATGGTTGCACGGTATAAATTTTAAGAACACACTATGCAAATTATATTAGGAGATATTATTAAGAATTAGAAATAGCGTAACAAAAGAAAAGATATGTTAACTTTTCCTACCTTACACAGTATTAATGTTGTACATCTATTTGCTTATAATACAAGGAAAAAATATCGTATCGTATCAATCTTAATTTCTATCATGTAAAGAGCACCAAAGAAAAATAACCTTCGTTGTTAACAAAGACAACAGACCCCTATTACGACGGCGATTCAAGTTTATACTCAAGAAGAAATTTTAGGAGAAAGAATTATTATTCAGAAAAATTCTGCGGGTGTAATCAAGGTACCTAAATAAACGCGTTCAAGTGTAAGAATTTAATCTTGTTTACCGTTTAAAGCTTTCTCATTTTATTTTCGAGGCGTTTATGATTATCTGCTCTGTATTTTTTCTACGGTTTTACTAATTCATTATGTTGTCTGAGTTCTCAGATTTCAATTATTCCTTTTTTATTAAACAATTTCTTTCAGACATTTTATAATATAAATTGAACATTATTTTATTTCTCATTTATATTCGTTTTTCTAGAGAAATAAGGTACTGCTTATTGCAAATTCTAAAATTACATGTATCTTTGCGCGTTCTATTGCATCAAGTATGGTTCAGAAACTCTAGTTGGTCTCTTATAAGATAAATACTTATTGTAAACTCGATTGCTGCAAAGCATTCGAAACGTCGGTTTAAAATTAAAATGTAACCAAAATTATACACGAGTTTAATCCGTAAAAAATAGTTTTATTTTAAATATTGTCTAGACGAATTCCAATTTGCGAACTTTGTCTTACATATTTTATATAATATTTTAAAAATTATACTTAAATGTATCAACTAAAAATGTAAATGATGGAACTTGTTTTATATAAATAAAAGAAATATTTAGTGATAGCCTAATCTCGAGAATTATTTAAACGGTGTTTTGGTAGGAAACAAAATTATTGTATTATGACTAAGATTTATTCAAATATTAATATAACCTATAAAACGATTCCATCACAATAATAATGGCCAGATTAGCTTGGAACTTGGAATTAAAATATCAAATAAAATGGAATTATCAACTAATTGATTAATTTATTTAAGCGATTAACTTGAAAGCTTAGTTTAGTGTATATTTCGTCAGTATTACATCGTCTTCATAAATAATTAATTGAAATTAATTTGTCGTGGTTTAAGTAAGAAATTCATTTAATAAATTTCTTCTTTTTATTGACACAATTAAGAATTTTATTTTCGCACTAAATTATAAAATAGATGAACATTTAATATGTAAATTAATAGGCCGTTACCACAAATAACTTTAATGTTTCATAAATTTTAACCAGTCAATATATATTACTATTGGTTCAATAAATTACAGTGGTATGATGTTATTAACAAATTAATTGGATTATAAAATAATATTCTATATCTACAATAAGTTTGGAACTATTGGAATTTGGTGTTTAATTTGGCTCGTAATTATCGTATTTTATATAATAAAATTATCCATAGAAATACATATTTATTTAATAAGAATTTTTTTAATTATTCAATATATTTTTTTTAGAAATATGATGTGTCAAGACGCACTTCCGAACAAGACTACATCAATAATGTATTTAAATTCATTTTATTGAAGGATGTAAATTCTATTATATTAAAGGTAAAAGGAAGGTTTGCGCCCCACCACCCCCCTTATATAACTAGCATCAAAATAAATGACGTTGAAGAGTGCCAACATCCTAATCAGGTATTTGATATGTATTTGGCGATAATATATGATTTACATATTAAAAAATATGCTGAACAAGTATGAATTTTACTTATTTTTAGTATTGTCTACATTTTAATTAAATAATATTTTGTTAGCAATAAATTATTGTTATGAAATACATTATGAAACATAAATATAAGGGAAATTAGTTAATGAGAAATGTTTTATAAAATATATTTAAGACCTTCTTCGGCTCCTATGCTTATGGAGTGCAAAGGTTTTTCGATGCACCCGACCAATTCTGTGGAAGACGAAGAATATATAGGCGATACACTGAGCTTATAGTCAGTGGATCCGCCTCTAAGTATGGAGACTGGCCGTGGCATGCTGGGATATATCGATTAGACAAATCTACATTGAAGTATATATGTGGAGGGACGCTAATTGCACCGTTCTTAGTTTTAACAGGTAAAGAGTATGGAGCATTGGCTTTGCATAATAATATTTATATCCAGTTTATCATATAAATATTTTGAAATTAAGGTCCAATTGATCTCAAACATAAATACTTAGTTGAAAATATGAAAATTACAGTTCATTTCAGTCAGTTTCTTTCTAAATAGAGGGATATATAAAAAAAGTTAGCGCTACCATAGCTTTAGCTTTTTCATATTAGTTCTTATGCTATTTTGTGACGTATAATTTTATTGTGTTATTTAAAATGATGTTATTCTTCTTTTAGCTGCTCATTGCGTTACAATAAGAGGAGAACCAGTTCTTCCAGATATCCTTGGCGTGGTCCTCGGTAAATACTCACTTCATGCTAACGACATAGCCACACAGTCAAAAGAGGTAAATATATATATTGTTAATTAAATTATGTTGCGCTAATATACACGTATTTATAATTAATAAAGATGTGTGACTGTTATACTAACACATAAAAACGTGCCCAATACACATATATTAGGCTGAATATTTTAGACTAGTATGGAACCCAGTACCAAATTCGTAAAAAAACAACCATAGTAGATATTCTATTTTTGAATAATATTGAAAAGAATATTCTTTGTCTCGTTTTTAACTACGTTCTAAAAGTACGTATTGCAAATAGGATCAAACATAACTAAACTTTGTATATAAGCTGTTTCTCTTAACTGAACTGGAAAATGAAGATAAAATATACAAATTGCAAGAAAGTTAACGAATAAATCACAAAATTTCACTGTTGTAAAACATTTTTTTTTGCTGGTCCAAGTGAAAATGTGTAAGATTGACTGAACTAAGTCACTAAGATTTTTTCTTAAGAAATTTTGTTGACAACTTGTAAAAAAGTTTCTATAATATTGACTTTACTACAATATTGTATTTGGTTTTGCCCGTGGTTTTGCTTATGTATAGCAGAGAAATATTTCAAAAATTAATAACCAAAGAAACAGACAAAATCGAAACATGGTCGCTTGTTTTTCCAGTTAAAACCGGATTGGTTTTGGGATAAAATAGCACATGTTATTTTGCTTTGATAATTTTTCAAGTCATTGGAACAACTTTTATGGGATTGTCAAATTTTATTGACTTTTGTTTATTTGTACTAATAAACTTTATACTTAAAATAATATACTATATATTAATACTAGTTTTAATAATTAAACTTATATTTAAATCTCATAATTAAGATTGAATAAAATAAAATTAAGCAAAATTATGTTTTTTTTTAAATTTATTTAATTTATAGTTATTGTTAATTCCACGTTTTATAAATATATCAATAAAATAAGAAAAAACTTCCGCTGCAACTTATTAAATAATAATAAAGACAAAATAATAAAAGATTTAATTGTTGTCCCAAATCACATAATTTCATATAATAACTGTTTGCAACTTTTCTATAATGAATGTTTTCAGTAATGTTTTCAGTAATGAATGTTTAAGTACAGATCACATAGTAATAACACATTATTAATTTTTTTTTATTTTAGGTATTCAAAGTGATAGTCCATGATGAATATAATTCGAAATCTCATGCTAACGATATTGCCATGCTCAAGTTACGAACTCAAGCGATTTATAATAACTTCGTACAACCAGCCTGTATCTGGTTCAACGGCATTCAAGATCAGATAGGTACACAAGCTACCACAGGCATGGTAAGAAATTGAACTTCAACTTCAATTTATTAAGGAAATTGTCATCATACTTATTATTTTATTCTTACCTATTAATAACTCTACAGTAAACTAAAAATATCTGTTCGGATTATATTTCAGTCTGAGGGAAAGAAGCTAAAACTTCTATACAGAGATCAGTTGGAATGTTGTAATTCTAAAGTAGCAGATATAAAACTGTTCTACAGTATACCTCCCCATCTTATTACTTATAAATAAAGTCGTGTAAATAACTTATAAATAAAGTCGTGTACTTATAAATAAACTGTTCTACAGTATACCTCCCCATCTTATTACTTATAATTAAAACGTGAAGTCTAAATTCCATCCAAGATTTTTTTCATGGGAATTTGTTGTTGTATGTTGTAAAGACAGACACATTACCATAACGTGTGAGAAAAAATATTTTTTAAATTTTTTCCAGGTTGTAGGATGGGGTTTTGATCAAAATGATAAATTAACATCAGAACTTCATGAAGGATTAATGCCTCAGGTGGATGAATTGACCTGCATTAGATATGAGCCTGTCTTCTATTCTACTGTGTTAGATGGAAAAAAATTCTGTGCTGGTGACAATAATGGTGAGCTGAGCATTTACATTTGTATGTGTGAAATTAATTAAATTATAAAAAAAAACTGTAAAGTATATTTATTTGTTTATAGGTACTTCAGCATGCAACGGCGATAGCGGTGGTGGGTTTTTGGTATTTGTACGTGATTCTACTAATTCACCTATAGATCCTTCTAACAAAAACGATCAACCAGGAGCTTGGTACGTTAAAGGAATTGTGTCAACTGCATTATCTCGTAAAGATGCTGCGATTTGCGATGCTAAGGCCTATGCTGTATTCACAGATGTATCTAAATATACTAATTGGATACACGATCAAATGAGTGCTAAATAAACAAGACGTAAGCTCAATAATATATTTTGTAATTCTATACAATACTATAACGAAGAGAAATGATAAGATCAATCTATTTACATCTATGTAATATATGTTCATCTTAATAAACGTTCTTGTCACGACATATGTTTGTTTATTAATTATTCTGCTGTTAGTGTCTGCTCGTTTGTCTGTATAAATGCGATAAACTCAAAAACTACATCACAGATTTCTGTATCGTTTCATCCTCTTCGGTTCTATTTTTGAAAAAGGTCATCCTTGTTGAAGTTGTCGAAAATAATCTTGGTTAAATAAATGAGTGGCTGAAAAAAAGAATAAAGAATTGAAAAAAAATAATAATAATTAAACAGTATTTTGGAGAATATCTTACTTTTAAATTTAATAAAAAGGATCAAAAAAGTTAAAAAGGCGAAAGGTAGTAATTTATAAAATTATTGCTACCCGTGATTTTATCAGGGTGAATTATAAGAGCCTGCGTATAAATTTTAAAAATTTATCAAATCTAATATAAGGGTTGGCCTTGTCTATGGTATGTTTACACACTGCAGACTTCGATGTATGCCAATTGTTAATATCCAATATGTTAAAACTAAGGAAATGTTGGAGGTAGATGACTAAGGAAATGTTGGAGGTAAATGACTTACTGAGAGACACTTTACATCTCGTGTACCCGTGAACATGATTGCTGCAAAGCATTCGAAACGTCGGGTTAAAATGTAATCAAATTATACGCGAGTTTTATCTGTAAAAAAATAGTATTATTTAAAATGACAATTTTAAGAATTTTGGGTATATTCTTGGCTACAGTAGTTGAAGTTAAAAATACTCCATCGATGGCCGCTAGACAAAATTACAATGTATACTATTGTAAGAATACGGAGTTTGTACATTTATATTTGTTTGTTTATATATTGTATTTTTACTTTTATTAAATATACGTTTAATTAAATTTAAATAAAAATAAATTCACTAAAATTATAATTGTTGCAATGGTCGAAAAATATTATAACATATTAAATGCAGAATATCCTAATTTTTTAATATAACTAAAATCCACTAGACCGAGCTTAGTAATTTTATAATATCATGGCCTTAACCGAAAACGAATAATTGTAGAAGAAAAAGAAAAATACGATTATAATAACAAAAACTTTTCAATTTCGGTAATTTGATGTATAAAGAAGACAGGAATAAAAATAATAGTTCTGTCTCATTTCAGCACATGATTTAAGCATATTTTGCTCTCATTACTATTTGATTATAACATCTAGCCAGTTATAGTGATAGTAACGGTTGTATAGGTTATCTCATATATCTATATTGCTTATATCAGCGCAGTGCTTTTACAGTATACAAGAAAAAAATTAAATTTTAATATAAAAGTGGAATTAAAATGGAGATAATAACAAAATTGGGAATATTATTGGCCATCGTAGCTGAAGTGAAAAATACTCCATCAATGGGCGCTAGACCTAATTATTATGAATACTTTTGTAAGAAGAAGGACTATATCTTTACCACATTTTTTCCTGCACTACACGAAGGATACACATTGAATATTAATAAAAAAATACCCGCCCTGACAGATATAAGGCTTCAATTTGATTCGAGTGCCGGAATTTCATTTGTAAGTATATAAAAGATTTCTCATAACCTACTTCATTAACTTTTACCCGCGATGTGACTCAAATCTTAAAAATATATATAATCAATCAAAATATATAATTAGAAACATTTTTTTATTATATGATCATTGAAAATTAGGAAAACCATATGATACTATATGACAGAACAAAACATGACCATTCCATGAAGTATAACTTTTCAGGTCGAACCCCAGCAACTACTAAAAAATATGGGTTCTAATGAATAGGTTACTGTAAAAGCTTATAAAGGAAATTTTTATTATTTTTTTAAATTTAAATTTATATCTTTTCTCATGTAAAAAAATTTAATATAATTAAAATATCATCGGCGTACCAGAAATGTATGAAATGTAACGTTTCCATTTTGGTTATTAATATTTTTAAACACGTAAATTTCGTGACTTGCTCCATAAGTTGTAACTACAGAGGGTACTTACTACAGGAATAAGCACCATTTGAATCGCACCAGCATAACGGTCGAATTAACTTTATAAAATTCTAATCTGCTGTCGAATGGCATAGCAATTTTTTTTACCAAAAGTGGAATTATTCTGTTTCTTCTTATTCTATTAGGTAAGAAGAAGACAACACATCATGTCTAATTAAATTCAATGTTTTTTCCGTATTGTTAATTTAGCACAAATTATTATCATTGTGTTTTCCTTTAAAAATGATGTACAAAATTGATATGATATTTTTTACCTTATTGAATTAATAATATACATTAACGTATTTAATTCAATTTAAATCGGTCATAACACATAGAACAAAAACATAAGAAACTAAAAATCTGATAACAAACAAAAAAGTAGCATTAATATAAATAAAGTTTTGTTTCAAATTACGGGAGAAGTAAGTATCGAGCATTTAAAATTTGTAAGTGAACATTGAAATAAATCTAAGTTTGTTGTAACTGCAAAACTTTATTTCATTAAGAACTTTGATAACACGTTTGTCCTTCATAATATAAACAGTGGTTTGTACTTATCATAAGTGTGATTTGTTATCTTGTAAGGTTAGTTATATAAGTAAATACAAGATGACGTAACAATAGTAGTAATTAAATTGAACATGAAACAGAAAAAAAAACAAAAAGAAATAATCGTCCTAATAGTAATTAATAGCTCCAGGATGAGAATTAAGCAGTTTTTGGGCTAACTTGTACCAGGAAAACTTTTTAAAAAAGTTAGTCAAACTAAAGGAGAATCAATTTCCATTTACTACAATATAAAAAAAAATATAATCAGATAGAAAGTCTTTTATTAATTAAAACTGTATTTAAATAACGTAAAGTTTGTTGAATTATGTAATAAAATACGCTTAATTACTAAGTTAAGCTTCATTACATACATACGCGATCTTCTATTTAGAAAAAATAGCGTATCTCTAAGTAAAATCGCAAAAATTTAATAAAAGTTATATTATGCATTCTAAAATGTTATAATACACACGTTAGTTTTTTTTATAAAGCTTATAGTATGGCTTTACCGATAAAAAACGTGGCTATAAACTGGTTAAACCAGTATACCAACTCGGGTAAACAACAAGTATGAGGAAAATAATTATATAACTCATCAAATAAATATTTGGTCTTAAGTGTGTAGTGGAACTTGTTAATAAAATCATAATGATAATGAAATTTAAATACTAATAATATTGAATTAGTATCGGCCAGTCGATCTAGTAGTTGTCTAGTCGTGTAATAGTTAGGTCTAATAGTGTAGTAGTTGGTCTAGTAGTGTATTAGTTGGTCTAGTAGTGCTTCTGAACGAGAATCTAAATGACACAGTTATTAGTGTAATTTACCGACTGCAGTTCTGAGTCTGTGTGTGTTTTTTCGGGTATAAAATGATGCAATTTGCAGTTTTGGGAATTTTGTTAGCTGTGGTAGTGCAAGTTCAAAATGGGCCATCATCGGCTGCTATGCCAAATTATGAAGAATACTTTTGTAAGGGCAACGAAGATATTTCATCCACATTTTTTCCTTCATTATACAAAGAGTATAGAGTGACTATTAATAAAGAAATATCTGCATTAACAGAAATTAGAGTGAAATTTGATTCAAGTGCCGGAATTACTTTCGTAAGAAATATTTAATTGTAATAATAAATTAATTTTACAAGTAATTGTTGTGAATATAAAGTGTAAATAAAATAATATTTAAATGTAAAAGACCAAAGATTTTACCCCATAAATAACTAGAACTACATTATTTTTATAATAATTTTTGACACAGCCGAAAAAAAATTGTTTCTAACAAATATATGGATCACAGTCTAAAATATGTTTAGTATTATTATTATTGTTAAAAATATGCCTAAGAAAAAAACATAGTAGTCTCTGCATTCGATGAAGTAAACAATGAATATATACATATATGTAATTTATAAAACTGAGGGTTTTTTTGTTCTTTTAAAAACGTTTTACTTTGAAGTATCAGTCCAGTTTTAATAAATGGTTTAAACATTCTATAATAACCTTGTAATTAATATTAGATAGATAATTATATAAAAAACTGGAAGGATGGATTAGGTCCGCAGTTTCGACTTATTTTTTATTTTTCGCCCAGACTGAGTGATGGAGAAATAAATTAATGTATTAACTGTGTATGTTTTATGTCACAAACTAATAACTAATATTTATAATATATTATCAATAATATTAAACATAACTTCAAAAAATTTTACACTTCTACAAGTTATTGATACGTATGTAACAAAATTACAAAAACTATGTTATCGACATAAAATACTTAATTTTCCATTCAATATAATATAATAATTAAAAGTTAAACAAACTATATTTTCAGTGATTAAAATAAAATTCAAACGTATGTCAGCTCAAAATAAAAACCCAACTTTTATTAAATTCTAAAGTAACATATGAAAAGAAAACTAACTACAATATTGGTGCATATGAAGCCAAACATAAATCAATATATAGTATGAATTTTTCTTTGTATGTAAATTTTTCATGATTCATGCTTTTCTATTATAAATGATTACCCGGATACATCCGGCCAGGCTTATTCAGAAAAAAGTAACGTGGATACATGATACTTTTTTCAGAATTAGCTTGGCTAGTTCTGAAAGCCGGATGTTGCTCGGGGCACCCTCATTTGGGGGATCTCGCCGGGGCGTCACGGTGTGTGCTAACGTGATCCCGTGACGTCCCATCACGGCGAAGAGGGCAACCGTTGGTTTTTTAGTGGGTAGCCTTAAAAATGGCAGCATCCTATAGAGGCATACTACCCGGCAGCATAGGCTGCCGGGTAGTCCCACATAACCCCCCGGCCGTCACCCCTCTGGGCCGACGGGGTACCCGTAACGGGTTTTTCCAACGGAAAAAAAAAAAAAAAAAAAGTTCTGAAAGCTTTTGGGGTCCGTATTCAGATGCTCGGAGTATGGCGACGGTGGCGTTAACTACTTTCAACAGTTTTTTAACCTGGAAAGGGGGGAGGGGGGATAAATCGTAAAATTAACTACATAATATTAGGTTAAAGATATAAAATATAAACCTGACCTGTTTAAATAAAACATTGTAATGCTATATACAATTATAAAACATCTGACACGCGGCAATCGAGCTTGCCGCTATGAAAAACTCCTAATCGGCAAATTATAACTCGCAAATTATTTAACAAACAAAAAAAAAAAAATTAAAATAATTAAATTAATTAATTAATTTTTAAATTTTAAAAAATTTAAAAATTCGAAAAATTTTTTCCATTTTTCGGTAACTTCGGCGGCCGATCTGACCACCTTCCCGTTGGACAATCAACATAATTTTGAAAAGTGAATCTTACATTTAGATGCTGATTCCAAATATATCTTTAGTTTTTCAAAATTCGAAAAATAAAATTCGACAGACACACAGACACACATACAGACAGACAGATCGGAAGGAAAAACTGAGTTTTTCGAATATAAATATTATATTATGTCTTGCTATAATTTAAATTACAAATTTTTGTTTATTATAATAATTAACAGTAAATATTTGAACTAGTATTTAGTCATTTTTTGAACTATTTTCATTAACGTATCTATTGTAGAGAAACTGAAAGTGTTGATATTTTTTACACCACTGGTACAATTTAAATTTACTAAAGTATAATTATTACAAAAAACATATCATTATATTTGAACAAAAATGTAACAGTTTTTATAACTTATACTTATGACAGTTAATATCTTGAAATAAATTTTTTTTTTTTGTGTTTTAAGGACCATGATAATTTAAGAATAACTTCCGAGATGGACCCAATTAACAATGTCATTAAATTTATAGTACTTCATGATGTATTTGATGTATGGTTTGAAGTAAACGGGAGAAAGTTTCCGTATCACCCGCCCTATGTGACAAGTATTAAAATAAATGGAATTGAGAACTGCCTGGAACCTAACAGGGTAACATGATTTTTTTTTCTTATTATTTAGAAATACTTAATATACATTTTTTCATCTAATTTGTACATATTTTACTATTATATTTTATTTTCCTATTATAAAAAATAATACTTGAACACATGTTTTAATTTCTTAAGACTTACTTCGACCAAGTACCACACATAGTTCAAAAGTTTTTTGACGCTCCTGACCCATTTTGCGGGCGAAGAAGAATAAATGGTAAATATACTGAGCTTATAGTGAGTGGATCTCAGACTAACTACGGGGACTGGCCATGGCATGCTGCGATGTACAGACTGGACAAATCTACTTTTAGATACATCTGTGGAGGGACAATAATATCAAATTTTTTCATATTAACAGGTAAATACACGAACATAATAATAGAAAATAATAATAGAAATAAGATAAATTACAAGATGATAAGAATACGATAAGAGAAATTTACGCCATTCTATCAGCCGACATTTTAGCGTAGGCTTGTATTTTCCGCAGTAATATTTTTCTTTGCATTAACAGCTCTCCATCCACATTCACTCTTTGGTCTTCTCCATATCTATCCTTACGAATCTCGTCTCCAACTTTTCATACGTATTTTACGATCATATCATGACAAAAAGAATGCGAGTTGATGATGAGGCTGATGTATGCCAACCGTTTCCAATTTAGGTTACATTTTTCAGTCTAATTGAATACCTTAAACCCAACCTCACCGAAATTCTTGTCAATATCATCAGCAAATATCAAAGATAAGTGTGCTTCCTTCTGTATGTCTGATTTTGATTGTAGCATCTTTATCATCAGAAAGACAAAATGGCTTATAGCAGTAATGACATGGATACCAGACCGATCGTATATAGCTCGCTTATATTTTTCATGATAACTCTATTCCATTTCTAGCATAATTTGTGAAAAGCAAGTGTGGCATCTGTAACTTCTAGACCCAGTGTTGAGCTGTACTGATTTTTGTCTAACTCAATTTCCTAACACTTCTTTAATTACTTTTTATACTTTTATATAGTGTGTCATGAGTTTTAGTTTTTTATAATTATTGGAGTCTTGTACTTGTTGAAACCTTGTCCGATTACTTTTGAAGATAGATACAATTTATTTTCTTCTTTAATTAAACTTTTAAAGTGGCCGTTTTTGGCCGTTTCCTACGATTTCTTAAAATAAATATTAACCATTGATAATGTAAAAACATCTGACACGCGGCAATCGAGCTTGCCGCTATGAAAAACTCCTAATCGGCAAATTATAACTCGCAAATTAATTAACAAACAAAAGAAAAAAAAAAAATTAAAAAAATTAAATTAATTAATTAATTAATTAAATTTTTAAATTTTAAAAAATTTAAAAATTCGAAATTTCTTTTCCATTTTTCGGTAATTTCGGCGGCCGATCTGACCACCTTCCCGTTGGACAATCAACAATTTTGAAAAGTGAATCTTACATTTAGATGCTGATTCCAAATATATCTTTAGTTTTTCAAAATTCGAAAAATAAAATTCGACAGACACACAGACACACATACAGACAGACAGATCGGAAGAAAAAACTGAGTTTTTCGAAAATATATTTTTCGTTCCGTAGCTGCCCATTGCGTGACTATTAGAGGCCAACCAGTCGTCCCAGATATTCTTGGGGTGGTCGTTGGAAAATATTCCCTAATAGGAAATGATAGAGCTTCTGTTGAAAACAAGGTGGGTCAAATAATGGAGAAAATGTAATATCAGTAAGTGTATAAGGAAGAAGGCATAGAATTGAAATAAAATGTCCTTAAAATTGTATATCTACAATTTTAATTGGTCCTATGACAAGTCTTACACATTTATAATTATTAATATATCTTATTAATTTCTATTTCATTTAAGGTCTACAAAGTGATTCCACACGATGAATACAGTCATAAGACACACAGCAATGATATTGCCCTAGTTAAGTTAAGGACTGAAGTTATTTTCAATAACTTTGTTCAGCCAGCTTGTTTATGGTTTAATGGAATTGATGATCACATGGGTATTCACGAATTTACTGGTTCCGTAAGAATTTTTACCATCCTATTCTTTATTTGTAAGATAGTATCGCAGCCATTTGTAGCCACTGACTTATATTAGTTTAAATATTCGTTTTTTAACTAGCTTTTAGCGAATTTTGCTCCTCTTGATTGTAAAGTTGAAAAAAATAAAAGAATTTTTGGCTGACTAACATATTATTTGCATTACTGGTCGTAAGAATAGAGGAACATTTTGAGCAGGAATTTATCTGTATATTTATTGAATTTTAAGGTTGTAGGTTGGGGTTTTGACAACACGGACTCTTTAACATTAGAACTTCATCAAGGCCAAATGCCACAGGTTCCAGATCTCACATGCATAAGATTTCAACCTGTTTTCTACTCTGCTATGTTAGATGGTACAAAATTCTGTGCCGGGTATAGTAATGGTAGGTAAAATTTTTTTTAATACCCATTATAAAAAAAATATCGAACAATACATTTTATAATATTACATAACACTAGCTGTATCTAGCGACTATGCTCGTGCAGTACTGTATAAATTTTACAAATATTATATAGTTTATCACTTGTACAGACAAATGTGATTCTTGCTTAATATTTTTGTATATAATAAGGACAAACTTGTTATCATTTTGTTATTATTATTATTTTGTTTTTAATTTCAGTTCATTTTACTGTTTTATTATAATTCTTTTCCTGTCCTTATATAAATGTGTCTTAATCTTAAGTTTCTTTTATTTTATTTTTATTTTTTTTTGTATTTATTTTTTATTTTGTAAGAGTGTTGTTTTGATTTGATTTGGATATGTTTTTAAAATATAAGTCAAAGTGGAAGTTAAGACAAAGTTATACACACAAAAAAATAAATATTTCGAAAAAAATCATCACTGGAAATATACAGTTATGAAGTACTAATTGTCTTAAATTTTTAGGAACGTCAGCGTGTAACGGAGATAGTGGGGGTGGATTCGTCGTATTTGTTAGTGATTCGAAACCCAATATTAATGATATAAAGGATATTCCGGGAGCTTGGTACATTAGAGGAATCGTGTCCACCACTTTGGCAAGAGAAGATGCACCGATTTGCAATCCAAACGCGTATGCTGTGTTCACAGACGTTGCAAAATATACTAATTGGATACAAAACCAAATTAGTGCAAATTAAAATAGTCTAGTCAAGTGCAATTACATAATTTTATAGTTAGAATTATATAATATAATTTAAAATAAAAAGTTTTTAATGTATTTATCCCCAGTTTAATTTTTAACAAGAACTTTAAAAAAATCTTACAACAATTAGAATATACGTCATATCAAACAGTGCCTATTTAAATTAAGGTTGTATTAGGTAAACCTAGACTACTCGGAAAGCTGAATGTTGTAATTTAAAATTACTTATTTAAGAGAAAAAATAAAATATACCTGGGTTATTCGATCTTATGTTGTTGTCAGTTGTACTTTCCTTATGTACACCGTTGTACCATACTCTAACACATTGTGAGAAGGAGACAGTGTGTTATTATATAGCGTGCTATTATTTTAGGTATTACACTGATACAAACATTAATGTTACTTTTACAACTATTATCCTTTATGAATGAAAATGTCATATGAATCATAATTATATGTATAGCTAATTAATAAGGAAACAGATCTGTTTGATAAGGAAACAGATTTTTACAATACCTATGTATTGTTTAATCTACACTAAATAAACAACAAATAAATTAAATTAGGAAGATCTCTTTATACAGATACAGCGAGCTATAAATAACTAGGAGCTCGAAGGGACCTCAATTTTGACTAGATGCGCTCGCAAAATCTGGTATATGTTAGTATGTTAAGCGAAGCCAGATGAAAACAGCACCGAAGTTGCATAAACAAATCTTGGACGCATTCTGTCCTCAACAATTTTTTTTTTCATTGTAAAGGAAAATTGTTTTCATTTCAGTCTATTGTAGTTTAGTTCGTGATTATTCATTATTGAAAATTATTTAAATTTTCGGATGTACCGTTTTTGATTGATGCTTGCTCAAGGGATGCAGAAAAAGTCTCTCATAGAGAGCTTCGCTTAATAAAAGATTATACATGAAAAAATAATTAGATAGTTCATTCATGTAAATTTGATCTATAAAAAAAAAGGTGTTGCAAATAGTAAATTATTATAAATACCCAAGAATTATATTACACGGAAATAGTAAACTAAACTTTTTTACAAAACTATTATATTTATATTTTGTAAGAAATAAATAATATATTTTATTTAAATTTATTTATGGCTTTTAATTATTGTAACATTCACTGAGACAAAGATAAGTAATATATATTTTGTTATAATGACTTTTGACTTACAGATTATAATCTTTGGACTGTAGAACGTGAGCTTGAGATTGAACTAAACGAACTTAATAGCAGTGATTTAAAATAAAATAATATAAGTGCTGTGGTTAAATATATTTCAGTGAATATATCATTGTATCAATCAACATTATGCAAAAAGTATTGATTTTACTGATATTAGGAATAGAAACTATCAACTGTACCAATAAAACAAGTTGGACATTTATAGGATCAGCATTAATAAGTAGACTTCCTTGTAATGGTACTAACGAAATACTCGTAACCTATGAATCGGACCAACCCCCTGAAAAAGAAAATTCATATGAAGTTCATATTTCTTTATTATTTCCGAGATACTCCATAGTCACTGTAATGTTAGATAGTGAAGGGAGCATTAAGTTGGTAAGAAATTTGAAAAAAAAATAAGAGAATATCGAGAACTTTATTTTGTAATTGTTTTTTCTGTAACTAATTTAAAATACACATAGCAATTACACAAAGAAAATAAAAATAAAAATATTCTAAAAGTACAAAAGCCTAAGATATATTTGTCCGATTCAAGTAATTTCTGTAGAAATAACGATGATTTATTGAATTCACAGATTCATAATGTTTGTGACTTCAATGTGATAAAAGTACTGATTTTATTTACAGAGCGCAAAAACATTTGCAAGAATATTCGCTAATGATAATAATAGTTTTACAATTCGGTTCTTCAAACGTCACGATGGTTTAAGTTTTACGGTACAGGGAAGCAGGATAGGAACTGTTCCTTATATCATTAGCTTAGAAATAAATTCTCAAGAATACTGTTCAAAACCGTTTTTGGTAAATATATATTTTTCCATTTCTATGAGACAAAACGCAAGGTAATGATAGATAGATATTTGCAGGGTTTTCTTGATGAACTAGTTGAAGGGTACAGAGACTATGCAAAAAGCAACAACAAAAAGCTAGAAGGAAACTGCGGCAGACGTAAAGTGACTCACACCGAACTCATAGTCAACGGTGCTTCGACTAAAGCTGGTGACTGGCCGTGGCATACCGCGATTTATAGACTGGACAAATCATTAGTTAAATATATTTGTGGAGGAACCTTAATTTCTAAATATTTCGTTTTAACAGGTATAGTTCTCATTTTAAATTTAATTCATAACGGGGTCACAATGGTTTTTTAGTCATTGAAATTGGTTTCTTACAGCTGCTCATTGTTCATCAATAAGAGGAGTTCCTCTATTGCCAGAAGTGTTAAGCGTTGTTCTTGGAAAGTTCAATTTAATAGGTGGGGACACAGGTTCTCAGGAAAGGGAAGTAAGTAAACTAGTTATTTGATAACACATTATATCAACTGTGACCTGAACCAGAGTAATATTCTTTACCACCTTAATTTTGCTTGGAATAAGGTAATTTGAATTAACTCTTTATATTATGTTTTTAAGGTTTATCAAATAATCATCCATAATAATTTCGAAAATCGGTTACTAAACAACGATATCGCTTTGCTCAAATTAAAAACGGAGGCTGTATTCAGTGATTACATCCAACCAGCTTGCTTGTGGTATACTAAAGCAAATGAAAGACTATCTACAGAACAGATAACAGGCACGGTAAGTTTTATGGATATTATTACAATTAAATAGACTCTAAAATTATTGACCTATTAAAGTTATCTTTATAAATGGCTTTGAATTCAACAAATTTAAGGATTAACTCGCCTTTATTCTTAAATTTTAACGCTTCGCAGCAAGCATGTCGCAGAAAACAACCCATGTAGATATCTGTCAGTGAGCCAGTTAATTTGTCATCTACCTGCAAAAGTTAATAAGTTTATAAGCAAAGAGTTCACGATACACATAAAACAATATGGAATGTGTGGATTGCAACGTGGGATTTAATACTTTAATTGAGAGGATCTATGCCCAATAGATTCCTACCATTTTCTCTATTAAAATTAGAATGTTTTTTTTAATTTCGATAGCCTCGTAACCTCGCCGCGATCGCCTAGTCTTAAGAATATATATTCATAGAATTTTCGGTTTATTGGAGAAAGTGGGCTTGTTTTATGCACCCACATGCGCTGCTGACTTCAACGTATACCTGTTTTTTACATTTGATATGTGTTTTCTGTTTCTATTGAAGAGGAGCCTCTTTGCTGGACCGATTCAGATATGGTCTTATCAATAGTAAGTTGCCCGTGCCTCATTACAGGAAACATAAGAATTCAACTACAATTGAGCGGCAACCAGCACTGCAACAATATGTGAAGGGATTTACTGACAGAATATGCATAATCTTGGAGAAGGTTCCTATGTAAACGCGAGTTAAATCCGTAAAATAGTTTTATTCAAATGTATAGTACTCCTGAAAATCGTTTTGTAATTTTATTAAATGCAAGTAGCGTCACGTTATTTTAGACCTTGAGCAAAACGTATAATAATATGATCTTCAGTTTTAGCAAGAGTCGAGCTTGCGTTTCCTGGGATCATCTAACTTACTTGATTCTTCGAAGTTGGTCGAAAAACAACTAACTAGCTTTATACTATTATTTACTTATCGTTTACTTATTTCAGGTTGTCGGTTGGGGCTTCGACAATACCGATACATTGGCACATCAACTGCGACAAGCTAACATGCCTTTAATAAGAGAATTTGTTTGTCTTAAGAGTAATCCTGTTTTCTATTCAAAAGTACTAAATGAGAACAAGTTTTGTGCTGGATATCATAATGGTAAATGAAAATACAAGTACATCATTCAAATTACATATAGGATAGTCAAATTAGGAGGAAAATAATGTTAATATGATTTGTATGTAATTTTTATCAGGACGGGTCGAAATCTAATATATATTTTTTTTAATGTTTACAAAGTGACAAACTAAATATTATTAATAAATATTGATATTATTTTTTATTAAAAATGTCAATTATCAACATAGGCAGAATGATTATTGAAACAAATTTTAAGGAACATCAGCGTGCAACGGTGACAGTGGTGGTGCCTTTCAAGTGTTCATTCCTGATAATGCACAGGATGAGATCCAGAATGCTGGAGGAGCTTGGTACGTCAGGGGAATTGTATCTCTCACGCTATCAAGAATTGATGTACCAATTTGTGATCCGACGCAATACGTAATATTCACAGATGTCGCAAAATATAGATCTTGGATTGAGAACCATGCTGGCTTAATTTAATATAAAATGTAAAATTATTTTATTATATTTTTAATAGATTTTTGATTATTGCTAAAAGAAGTATTGAGCATTTTTAATAAGAATAATATTAGGGAATAATATTAGGGACAGAATGTATTTTTGTATTTAGATTTTCATGATCTATCATTACTGTTAGATGTATTTATCATTTTGTCCTCAATACTATCGAAATTTGAATGACTAGTTTTGAATCCATTTGGGGTCCTTATTTATGAGCTCGGAGCCTTTCATAGAACATAACCACGTGAACTGAATAATTAAGAAAATAATAAATAATATATTAGGTGTATTGTTAATTATTATTAAGGTTTACATTCTCTTGAATATGTTCACATTTTCATTTTGAACCTAAAGTTTGAAAGTAATAGGAAGTGGTCGTATAGATTTAATTTCTTTAAAAATTTTATTTAACCAATATTATGTTTACAAGTATATTTTATATAGTAAGATAATCAAAGCTCCTTTAAAATAAGCATAGAAGTATATATTTATATTATGAGCAAACAATAAAAGTCAAAAAGACAAAAGAATTCACTTTTCATCGGAACCGACCTATTTCACTTTCAGGCCATTATTTTTGGCAATGCGAAGAAATTGCTCCACTAATGCATCTTTTGTCCGTTTCTAGTATGTCCATTGGGATCGACCGACATTTTATTTTAAGATAAATCCCCTACTTTGTTTCTGTTCACTTTTAGGGATCTTTTGGTAAATAATGTGAGTTTAAATTAAATTTCTATATATTTTTTTGCGTATTCAAGAATCTATATACTATGTAAATTTTAGTTAAAATTTTGCCCCTAATCACTTTTTAAAATTTTAGTTTGCTCCTTGATATTTTTATAAATATTTTTTTTCCGTTATTATTTCTGTCATATTCACTTTTATTATTTGAGTTATTTTGTAATTATGATATTGGATTTATATAAGAAGCACACCTTTAATTTATAATAGAAAAAATGTATGCAAATTTTATAATTATTTAATATAAATGCCATTAAAATAATAATAAAGAAACGATTTGTTCAAATAACTGCTATTTTTAGTTTTCTGGTATAACCAGAAAGTTTTCATTATTTCAATTGAAAGTTCGAAAATATAAATTTACAGTTCACTGCTTTGCTGGTTGACATTGACAAAAATAGTCTTGTGTTAATAAATTAATTAAATAGTCATGCCATGAGCTCAGTGCAGTTCAAATATAGTTAGAAAGCGGATGAAGTACCGTTCTCTCACAGAAGATCAATATAATCATGTATAACTGAGTTTTGTTTGTGTCTCAAACTTTGTAACTAATATTGAAATACATTTTATTTTTAGTATTGTGCCACTCTTTACTTAAGTAAGTTTTAAAAAGTATTGCTCACAAATTTGTTGGTAGCAATTACTTTACACTTGCTATAGTACTTTTTTTTGTTTTGGGTTTTATTTATTTTATTGAATTATATAATTAAATATATAAATAAAATATTACTATTTACAGCGTAGTGCTAGATTCGTGACAATAAGTTTACTGCGGTTTCGGTTTTTAAATAGTTAAATTTAATTATTATTGTTCTGTTATATAATACTGACAAAGTATTTGATTGCTGCTATACTATATGAATACTGTCTATAATCCTAAATAATAATAATAACGAAACCTCGCAGCGGTTATTTATCTTTCTATTGGCAAATTGTCAATTTTTGTTTTAATATTAGCATGATCAGATAAAATATAAGCAATTGTTATCATTTCAAGTTATCTTATCAGTTGTTAATATAATATAACTCTTATACTTTAAATCATCGAAATTGCTTAGTAAACTTCAATAAAATGATTCTTAAAGATTTTTAATTTTCTGACTGAGAGTTACAACTAAATTTATAAAATTTGTATGATGTTAGACATGCGCTTTGTGTTTAATTCTTGAATATACAAACAGGTTTCAAGATTCAACTTTTGACAACTTGAAAATATTTAGTGTATTTTTCCTTATAGTAGTGATCAAAATTAAGTATAGGAATCCTGTGTTTTGTAATAATTATATTCTAAAGTTATAATATTTAATAGATATTAAACATTATCTGTTTGTTATAAATAGTTTATAGTTTATTCATTAATGTCAATTGAAATTAATATAATGCAAAAGCAATTGATAGTTTTATTAATATTATACTTGAGATACACCAGTTGTGTTAATATTACAAGATGGCAATCTATCGGATCTGCGCTTATATTTTCACATCCTTGTAAAGAATCTAACGAAATAACAGTTCAATATGAATCGGATCAACCTCCTGAAAAAGAGAATTCCTATGATGTGAATGTAGATATATCATTTCCAAAATATTCCATCGTAAAAATAATGTTAGATGCCGAAGGAAGCATTATGTTGGTAAGAAAAACTCTTATAATACTATTTTAAATTTCATTTTTTAATTTTTTTAATTTCTGTAATCCAAAATAATTGAAACATTTGCTATATAAATAAATATTATTTCACTGTAAAATTCGTCATTTAAGCTATTTTCAATGATAAAACATTCTATCAATTTGAAAATTTAATGTTATTAAGCATTAAAAGAATTAGAATAATTAAAAATAAATAAGGATGAATTCATACATAACTCCTAACATGTTGTTATTGGTATATCTAACAAAGATATGAATATTCATTATAGTATTTTTTTTAGGCAGACAAATCATTTGCAAGAATATTTGCAGGCGCTAATAACACATTCATTCTTCGTTTCTTCGAAGCTCACAATGGTTTGCGTTTTGTTATCAAAGGAAAAAAAATCGGTATTGTACCATACATCACAAGTTTTAATATAAACTCTCAAGAATATTGCTCGCAGCCATCAGTGGTAAGATTGAATTGTTAATTTTTTTATGATGTAAAATTAACAGAAGGAAGTTTATTTATTGCTTTAAAAAATATAATACGAAAATTGTAAATTCTTTTAGGGTTATCTAGATAATATAATAACAGGGTATAGAGACTATGCAGAAAGTGAGAACAAGAAGCTAGATGGAAACTGCGGCAGACGTAAAGTGACTCACACCGAACTCATAGTCAACGGTGCTTCGACTAAAGCTGGTGACTGGCCGTGGCATACCGCGATATATAGACTAGAGAAATCATTAATCAAATATATTTGCGGAGGAACGTTAATATCTAAAAATTTTGTCTTAACAGGTATAGTTTTCATCTTGAATTTAATTTATAACGAGATCATAATGGTTTTGAAGTAAATGAGATATTTTACAGCTGCTCATTGTACATCAATAAGAGGAGTTCCTCTGCTACCAGAAGTGTTAAGCGTTGTTCTAGGGAAGTTTAATTTAATTGGTGGTGACGTAGGTTCAGAAGAAAGAGAAGTAAGTAAAACCAATCATTAAACACATCTCAAGAATACCTTAGTATTTTATTAGATTTAGTGCCAAACAAGCGGAGAGTCCATCTGGTAGTGAGACGTGTTCTCGTCTGGACGTGTATGGAAAATTTAAAACCAAAGATTATTCCATCCTGTGTACAACGTAAAAATAAAGTATTCGTCAAGTGTAGTCATATTTATAGGCTATATCAACTTAAAAAAAAAAATGTTATTTAAAACTCCATTTTGAACACCCCTCCATTACTAACATAACTGTCAGACGTTCGTTCCAATTTGTACTCTTTATATTACCGTTATAAATCAAATAATTTATTAAAGATATATAAATTTAAGGTTTATGAAGTAATCCTTCATGAAAAATATGAGAAACGATTATTAGATAATGACATCGCATTGCTGAAATTGAAAACACAAGCAGTATTTAGTGATTATATCCAACCGGCTTGTTTATGGTACAGCAAAGCTGCTGAAAAACTGACACCTGGGGAGATAAAAGGCACAGTAAGTTAAAATATATTTAAAAATATTGGTGACCTCATGACATAAATCGAATCAAAAAATATTTTTAAATATATAATATATGATGAAAAATAAAAAAATATATATTTTATTCCTAAAATTAGTTATTTAAATTCCCACTCGAATTTTCTAGAATAAGTAGTGTTACATATCAATATATAAAACACTATTTATTATTGAAAGACATAGATTAATTATAATTTTAAATTTACAATATATATGTATATTTGTAAAATAAATTGTTTGCCTATTTCAGGTTGTCGGTTGGGGCTTTGATAACACCGACACATTGGCACATCAACTGCGACAAGCTAACATGCCTTTAATACCAGAAGTTGTTTGTATTAAGAGCAATCCTATTTTCTACTCAAAAGTATTAAATGAGAACAAGTTTTGTGCAGGATATCACAATGGTAAATAATATTACAAGTATTATTCAAAAGTTAGTCAAATTAGAAAGAAAATAATGGTAATAAGATTTGTATGTAATCATCTTTATCAGTAAGGGGGGAAATTTAATAAGTTTCTTTAAAAATTTGTTGCTGCTGTTATTTGCAATGCCACAAGCTAAATAAATATTTGAAATTATCTTTTAATATATGAGTCAAATAGTCAAATATCAACATAGGCACAATTATTAAAAAAGGGTATCAAATTTAAAGGAACATCAGCGTGCAACGGTGACAGTGGTGGTGCCTTTCAAGTGTTCATTCCTGATGCACAGGATAAAAACCCTAATTCTGAAGGAGCTTGGTACGTCAGGGGAATTGTGTCTCTCACGGTATCAAGAACTGACGTACCAATTTGTGATCCGACACAATACGTAGTTTTTACTGATGTCGAAAAATATAGATCGTGGATTGAAAACCATTTAGAAAAATCTAATCAAAATTAATGTATTTGTAATATATGTTTTTATTAAACTTTGAAAACATTATACATTTGAAAATACTAAGTTAAGCATTAAGCATTTAGCATTTTTATAAGGAAAATTGAGAAAATCTATGTAATTTAAATATTAAAAACATTAATAAAGCGAAATAATAAGAATCTTATATTTTATATGTACAGCAATTAATATTGATTCAATTTATGTCTTTTCATTTTATATTCTGTTTTATTTCCTGCAGGTGACATAAAAAATAGAGTAGATATATAAAAAAATATTTACACAAAAGTAATGATAGAGAAATAGTGTATTTGTACAGGTTGTTCTTTTTTATATCTGCAAAGGCCAATTTGAGCTTGTCAAACGTTAAGCATCTTTGGTTTTAGGATGAACATTATTTAAAGAATAATTTAATTAATAATTTTAGGCTCTAATGAGTTATTTTTTATTTTTTGATATATGTTAAGATATAAGAAGGAAAATATTATTAATTGTTTAGCCATCCCTATTATTGTCATATTGTATATTATATAGCCACCATATACAAATTGAAATGAATACGACTTTGATGTTGTTTTATTATTACAGATGCAATATTAAAAATAATATTTTGTTTTATAATTCTAAGTAAAAGGTCAAAAAGAGAACCGGTTTCAAGTTTCTTTTTTTTAAACAATAAAGGTGTTACTTTAGTAAAACTTTAGACATGATATTAAATATATAATAGGGAAAAGGCAATGTACTTATACTTATAATTGATGCCCCCTTCGGAGATGGTAATTATTGGTCACTTAGTGCTAAAATTCGATTAAAAAAAATCAGCAGTGGATGCATCAAGTTATGGGTGCAAGCCCCATCATATTAACTTCCAAGTTAAGTAAAATGTTATATAATTGTATATGTATTATTATTTTAATAACTTGCATTTCATAATTTTATAATTTATAAGATAATATGACATTATTTTTTATTTTCCTAAATAACAGAAAAACTATTAATTTTTTTTTTCTTATTGTGATCACTTTTCGCGATCTTGCTGGATATTTAATCGGCTCTAAGTTTCGTGAACACGTATTGATTTTTACCAAAGAAAGTCAATTGGATACTGATTATGCAATTGACTTTCTTTGGTCGCGAGAAATAGAGCCAAAAAACGCTTATATACATACACACATATGTAAGACACACACACACACACACACACACATTGCCTTAAAAAGTATCGAATTACTCACGACACATTTTTTTTGCAATTTTTTTTTATTAATAAAAATCACATAAAAGTTATTACAAAAAAACCATTTTGCAAAATCGGAATGATTACAATAACTTCCTTAATCTTAAAACATCTGACACGCGGCAATCGAGCTTGCCGCTATGAAAAACTCCTAATCGGCAAATTATAACTCGCAAATTAATTAACCAACAAAATCACATTTTTAAAATAAACAATTTATTTTAATAATAATTTTTATTTTTTTATGTAGTTTATGATAGGATTTAAAAAAATTTAAAAATTCCAAATTATTTTTCCATTTTTCGGTAACTTCGGCGGCCGATCTGACCACCTTCCCGTTGGACAATCAACATAATTTTGAAAAGTGAATCTTACATTTAGATGCTGATTCCAAATATATCTTTAGTTTTTCAAAATTCGAAAAATAAAATTCGACACACACACAGACACACATACAGACAGACAGATCGGAAGGAAACGGAGTTTTTCGAAAATATTTTTGGGAAAATATTCTTTGACACCTATTTAATTCATTGAGAGCGTCTCAATAATATTATGACTACACTAAGCTTTTAATTATTGATATTAATTTTAATTTATTTCTTCTTTCAAGTCACTATTGATATAGAGAGCAAAGGTCAAAGATATTATTATACATTCGCTACTATGATTTACAAATTATAGCCATTCTCAAGAAGTGTTGTAATTGTTATATTAGTATTTAGTTTTATGAACATTACTCTTATCTTCCTTAATATGTGTAGCTTAGTGTGATTGGTTACCTGTTTCTCCTCCATTTGTAATATATTACACATATGCCAATAATTTTAATATTACAAGTTGTTTAGAATCTTGTGCGAAAGCGAAAACCCGTTATTCAATCTCAATAGATGAAACATTCCCCGCAATTACAGATATTCGAATAAAATTTGATTCAGAAGCTTACATAACTTTGCTCATTAAAATGGTCGGTAAAATATAAAATTTATTTAAAATTTAATGAGAAAAACATATTTTATTTATAAATTCTATAAATAGTAATGTTTTAGGACGATAAAACTTACGGAAGGATTACCATATAGGCTGCCGTAGTTTATCTTTTTCGTTATTTTGAAGAATATAGAGGTATCAATTCTGTTGTTACTGCACATGTACCTGGAGTAGTTCCTTTTATAACAAGCCTAACAATTAATGATGTGGAATACTGTACAGAGCCCAACGTGGTAAGAATTAACAAATTATTTTTAAACTGACTATATGTTTGTTTGAGTGTTTTAATTTGAGTTAAAAATAAATAAAAATGTATTAAATAAATCTTAATTCAGGGATTTCTCAATACATATGTTGTTCAAACTTATCTTAATTATGAGAAGAAAAACTGTAGTTGACGTTAAGTTATCGCCACAGAACTGATGGTCAATGTTGAGTCCACCAAAGCAGGAGACTGGCCATGGCACGCTGCTATTTATAAGCTCAAAAGAAATGCTATCAAATACATTTGTGGAGGAACGCTAATTTCCAAACATTTTGAACTAACCAGTAAAGTTTTATTGAGCTAAAGTAAGTAACTAAAGTATCCTTGTGTTAAAAAACTGCTGAAGTAATCTTGACTGCATCAGTCCCATGCCTGTGTGTGAAATATTAAAAACTTTTAAACTCTCTTATTTAAACTTTTTATTGAGTGTCAATGATTGTTTCTTTAAAATGCTACATAAATTATATTGTTTCAGACATTTCTATGATTTTTTTACAATAATAATAGTTTTATGGACAAAAAATCATATAATAAGGCTTCATATAATTAAGGCTTCGAAAATGTCGAGAAAAATTACCAGGTCTTTTCCGAAATTTTTACCTGCCTTACTGTAAATATGTGTGGCGTGCACTAGAAAATCTCCAGTTGATAGTTTCTGGCGAAAATCACATAGTTGATCACTGAGGAGGTCATTCGATTGAAAGTACCCCAAAAGCCTGGAATGGCTAGGGACCAAAACACATTATTACCTGTTGGGTAAGAAGCTAGCGTGGTCCTTTTGAAAAACGGGTGAAAAACGGTAACATATTTTTTAAACAGTCTAGAAAAAAACTGTTGTATTACTATCACGCTATTACGTGCGTAGTACTCTCCTCTAGAGGAAAAATGGACTAAAAAGGGAATAAGAGACAGGTAGAAAACGCACTGCATTACAGACCGTAGAATGGTAGTGGGTGAAGTAAAAAAAAAATTGTGACAAAATGTTCATTGAAACCTTTTTTAAACATTGAAAGTATATAAATGATATTATGACTATTAACGCTAATAAGGTTATCAATTTTAATTTATTTCATATTTCAAGTCACTGTTGATATAGGGAGCTAAGGTCAAAGATATTATATATTTGCTACTGCATTGTTTGCGATTATACCCACTCTCATGAAGAAGTGTTGTATTTATTATAATTATAAATTATTAAGGATAAATATAAAAAAAATAATAATTATTAAATAGATATTTATGTTTAAAAATAATCAAAAGAAACTACAATGAAGAATATTACCCTACTCTTAACTTGCTTAATTTGGGTAGCCACGTGTGACTGGTCGCCTGTTTCTAATCCATTTGTCATAGATTTCCCATGTGCAAATACATATAATGTTACAAGTTGGTTTGAACCTGGTGTATCACTGAAAGCGAAGGCCCGTTATTCAATCTCAATAGATGAAATATTTCCTGCAAATACATATATTCGAATAACGTTTGATTCAGAAGCTTACATAACTTTGCTTATTAAAACGGTTTGTGTACATAATTTGTTCAAAATCACATTTTGTTTATAAATTCTAGAAGTATAAAATTATATTTAAGAATGATAAAACTTACGGAAGGACAACCATGAAGGCCGACTCGGTGTTTATTTTTCGTTATTTTGAAGAATACAGAGGTATAAGTTTTGTTGTGACTTCATATGTACCTGGAGTAGTTCCTTATATAATAAGTATTATAATCAACGATATGGAATTCTGTACACAGCCAAATGTGGTAAGAATCAACTAATTATTTCATAAAAAAACTTTATTCCTAGTTTGAGTTGTTGTTAAAATAAATATAAAATACTGAACAAGTCTTAATTCAGGGATTTCTCAATACATATGTTGTACAAACTTACCTAAATGATGAGGAGAAAAACTGTGGGCGACGTCAAGTGATCGGCACAGAACTGATGGTCAATGGTGAGTCCACCAAAGCTGGAGATTGGCCATGGCACGCTGCTGTTTATAAAATCCAAAGAAATGCTATCAAATATGTTTGTGGAGGTACTCTTATTTCCAAACATTTTGTACTAACAGGTAAAGTTCTATTCATTTTTATTTGCTAAAATCTATATTATACAATTTGAAATACAATCAAATCAAATCAAGTTAAAATAATTCCATTGATATTTATTTATTCTACAACCTTATTAATTAAAAAAAAGGTTGTTAATATAAAAATAAAAAAAATATATATGAATTTTGTCTCTTAAGTGTATGATGATGCTAATTGTAATCACTATACCATTTATGCAAACATTGTTTTTATTAATGTTCATATTTTAATTTTACAGCTGCCCACTGCGTTTCAGTTAGAGGTTCTGCATTATTACCAGATGTATTAAGCTTGGTGCTGGGAAAATATAATCTAATTGGGGGTGATATTGGTTCAATAGAAAAAGAAGTAGGTTTATTGGTTATTCGTACCAAACAATATTTTATGAAACATAAAGAGTTTAATTTAAAATTAGAATCAAAAATGCTTACAGGTACATAAGGTTATTCTGCATCAGCACTTTGAGCCCCGAAAATTAGATAATGATATAGCGCTAATAGAGTTAAATACAGAGGTAACATTTTCTGATTACATCCAATCATCATGCCTGTGGTACAAAGAAGCAGTTCAAAAACTACCAACTAATACAATAATGGGAACGGTAATACAAAAATTATTAAAATAAATGCACAAAAAATATATGTTCTTAAGATTATTTTTGTATTTTCATAAGGTTGTGGGATGGGGTTTTGACATACACGGAACGCTTTCGCGGCAACTAAAACAAGCAAAAATGCCAATCGTTAAAGATTACGAATGTATTAGAAGAAATCCACTTTTTTATTCTAACATATTAAATGGAAATAAATTTTGTGCAGGATTCCACAACGGTAATAATAATTATTGTTACTTATAATTTATAAATTAGTTACCTTTACTTTGTTTATTTACATAATGTGTTTATGACTTCAGGTACATCCGCTTGTAATGGAGATAGTGGAGGAGGTTTAATGGTATTCATTCCAGATGAATCAGAAAATAACCAACCTAATGCTGCAGGAACTTGGCACGTTAGAGGCATCGTATCAGCGACTCTTTCTCAAACAGACAGACCTGTATGTGATCCGGAACAATACGTTGTGTTTACTGACGTTGAAAAGTATAGAGTATGGATAAAAAGCTATTTGAATGAAAAAGAAAACAGTGATTGGTAATTTAAGAACGATATAATATATTTTCTTTTATGGCTGCGCAAAATGCAGAGAAAACTCCTATTATAGGGTACCATTAAAAATAGATATTGTAAATGTAGATTTCCTTGTAAATTTTTTAAAATATAATTGGTGAATTACAATCTCACCCTTATAACATGGGCGAGTTTGTCATTCTGTGAAAAGTATTAATGTAAATGTTTAGCTACACTGACAATGTGAACTCTGTAACACTGAGTCGAAAACAAGGACGGCCTTATCAACTACCATCGTTGGTGCCGTCATATACTTATGTTATACAAACTTGTCTAAATTTTAATTTCATCTTTTATATTTTAAATCTTTTCATATTACTATGTCCTCGCAAGTGAGGTTAGCCTTACTGGATCAATCGGCGGCACGGAACGCTTACGTTTCGTCTTGTGCAGGTGCTGACCGGGCATGGTTGCTTCGGTGAGTACCTGCACAGGATAGCACGAAGGGAGACGACCCCCTCCTGCCATCACTGTGACGAGTCCGTCGACTCGGCTCGTCACACCCTGGCGGAGTGCGCCGCTTGGGACCACCAGCGTACTGAGCTGGTGGGCGTGATTGGCAGGAACCTCTCGCAGCCGCGCGTCATCAGCGCGATGGTCAGCAGCGAGAGGTGCTGGGTTGCAATGGCCTCCTTCTGCGAGCAAGTCATCGTCGCAAAGGAGGCCTCGGAGCGGGACAGGGAGTCAGCCTCGTCCGCTGACCCGCTCCGTAGGGGGAGACTGGGTAGAAGGAGGCGGGAATACGCCCGCCGCTTCCTTCCCCAGTTGTAGGCCTGGTAAGGGGGGAGGGTGACCCCTCTTACCTAACATAGGCCTACGATTGGAGGGTGCTCTACGTTGCTCGGGGCACCCTCATTCGGGGGGTCTCGCCGGGGCGTCACGTTGTGTGCTAACGCGATCCCGTGACGTCCCATTACGGCGAAGAGGGCAACCTTTGGTTTTTTAGTGGGTAGCCTTAAAAATGGCAGCATCCTCTATGCTGCCGGGTAGTCCCACATAACCCCCCGGCCGTCACCCCCTGGGCCGACGGGGTACCCGTAACGGGTTTTTCCAACGGAAAAAAAAAAAAAAAGTGAGGTTAGCCTTCCAACGCAGTCAAGCGCAACAATGTCTTGAGTTAAATATTGATATTTACTTATGGATAAAAATTATGATTTGATGTCAATACTTGTTTTACACGACTGAGGTGAAAGCACGTGAGACGCCTTTGAAGTAGTGTAGTAGCAAAGGTCGCGCGCGCGAAACAAAAACGTTCTATAGGTTAACTATAGGGGACACATTTTATCAATTATCTCAAAAAGTACAATTACGATTCGGCTGATTTTCAATCCAGAACAAGTTTTACTCATTCGCTTCGCTCAGCTCAATAAATCCACCTAAAAAAGTATAAAAATATACCCCGAAACTTAATTTCGATTTTATTGGGCGTGCTAAAATGTTAGCAAACTTATTTTGAGGTAGAAATATACTAGTTTTTTACAACATAAACCTTGATTTCGTATGTATTTTAACATAATACCATTGCAAAAAATACTATCCTTGACACTTACTCTTGATATATATATTTTATTTTGTATTTTCTTCAAAACTATTAACTGAACTGCTGACACTGAAGTAAATGAATCCGGAGAGCCTTAATCAAATTGCGAATCCAGTTTTAGAGTCCGCCTTGATAAGGGATATAGCCAACGAAACCTGACTTTGACTGTCTGAAAAGCAAGAAACAACTTTAGCAGCCCCTATTTCTGAAGATGTGGTTGCAACACTCACCCCATTCTTATCAACTGAACCATCGAGTCGATAGGTTATGTTTTGTTTATAGAATGAAAAAACGGATGATGTTTTTTCTTACGACGATAGGAGAATTTAAAATGGTTCTCTTGCAGAAATTAAAAACAAACGTACTAGACAGGACAAAAATACGACGTTCTTTAATATTTATTTGCGTAAGCTGCTTACCATCATAACTATTATGTAGTTATTCAGGATAGTTCCTTAGCATACAAAAAAAATCTCATTAGAATCTATTACTTTTTGACAATTAACTAACTACTACAGACGCTTTATAGAAAAATATATATGTAAATGATCAGTAATACAAGAGTTGAAAAATAAATAAAATGAGCAGTAGCAGGATTTTATATTACATGATCTAAACGGATTGATAGTCATGTCGGTAGTACGTAGGCTGAAATCTGAGACTGCGCCTCTAAACAGGTGCTAGAGGTTAGTAACAAAGTTTAAATAATTATCCGCATGTCGGTAAAAACTATCGAGCACAATATAACCTGTTAAAAAAGGTACATTCGGACATTCTGAAGGTAATATCAACTTTTAATCTAATCCTTTTAACCACATCAAAATACCTGTAAAATTACAGTTGCTACTTTGGATGTTAAAATGCAGAACTTTCAAAGATTCATGTATTTTTAATGTCGATGTATATATGCTAATATTGTAGGGGTACAAGTATTAGAAATGGTATTTTTAAAATAATTTACAACAGTTTCAATATTAAAACATAGTCGAAATCTGAAATAATCAAATGAATAATAACCGTTGGTTTTATTTCTATTTAATATCACTAAAAATACATGAGTACACTCATATGATGGGTATAATTCTTTTCCTGTCAACTTGAATTTAAAATATACAAGGATGTTATTTTGTGTGGTTATTGGAATGTGTAAGAGTATGTATATTATAAAGAAGTTTAAATTTTAAGTTACGTAATTAAAATTTTGGTTACGTTAAATAAGTAAAATATCTTTCATAAGCTATTTGCATGCACATGCAGAGTAAAACACATTTTATAATAAGAATTGACAGATGACCCAGTTTCTTTAAATGAACTAGTTGCAATAAAAATACTCGATCACTCAATGGTTTCGAATATTGATTTATTGTTATATTTTTTATTGTTTTTTTATATATTTTTAATTACAATTAAAAATAAATATTATCTACTTTTAGTGGAATTATACTTAGTTGCAATTTATTTAGAGATCTCTAAAAATCTTATTTGCAACCAGACCAGAAAAGGGGAAAACTATAAGGAACAAATTTGATCATTTTAGGGAAATCTTTTAAAATATACATTAGTGATACACATAGTTAAAGATGTGTTGTGAATCTTATGTACAGGCTTAGGTTTTTTTAATGTGTTTCTTGATTAACCAAACAGTATTTTTAAATATTCATTTAGTGTGTGATTACTTTGAAATCATTTTTTCGAAATTTAAAATGAATCGATGGAGTAGCTTAGAATATTTATTTACTTGAAAAACAAATTACTTACATTATATATTAACACAAGACAAAAATATGAACTTGCTGCTTCTAAATCTCTATTATTATGGTAAGTTAATTGACTTTTCCGGTCCCTGAACTAATACATAAGACACATGAGATACATGAGTTATAAATGGCTCCCTAAAGTTCAATAATGTTGGTGCATTTTAAGTCAGTCTTATAAAATGCAAATATACATTTATATGTAAACACAAGTGTATATGTGAATAGTTTATATTTCTAATAATAGCAGGTATCAACATCTTGGGTAAAAGTTAGGTACATATATTTTTATAAATAGAATGAAGAATTCACAAAAACAGGTCACGATGGCGACATAAAACTGCAGGATTATTTCTTTGATTATAAACATGTGTAGATTAAATATCTTGGCACTTAATGTCAAAAAAACGGTTTTATTCACTTGTATTAATCTATTTTTCGGTGTTGCATTATGAATTATTCAAATATTCCCGAATTAAGTCTTACCAATAATTAGAGTAAATATGTTGTAGTATAATTATTGTAATAAATGTTATGTATGATCACTTGTCAAATATATAGGATAAATAGGGATATTTAAAGGAAATGAATAATCCAAATACTCTTTAAAATTTATTTGATTTAAAGTAATAGAAGTTCATTAATTAAATATCATCTCACTAAATATTTACATACTAGTTAAGTTTTGTAATATAAATGTTTTTTATCAATACAACTCTATTTTAATTAACATTAGCAAGTCTGCTAACTTTCAATTATTTACGTAAAATGTTTAGATGTGACATTGCAAGTTTGACTTTACAAAACTTTGACAATTTTATTCAATATAGAAATGTAATTCTAGGTTTTCATTTAAAATTATGAATTGAATTTACATGATGAAGTAGACTTATTTTATTCCAAGACCTAAAAAAAATCGATAATAAAACTATCGAATTTGATACAAAATATATAGAAGCGAAAAAACCGATATCTTTATATTTATTCATATGGCTTCCGATGATAGTAATTATTCATATTACAACATGAAATTAATAAGAAAGAAACAAAAAAAAGGGCAAAAATATTAATTAAAACTTAAGCGTCTCAATAATATTATGATTAAACTGACCTTACAGGGTTATCAATTTTAATTTATTCAATATTTTCAGTCACTACTGATATAGAGAGCAAAGTTTAACGATATTATTATAATTTTAACTGCTCCTATGCATTGTATATCATACACATTGTCATAAAGAAGTGTTGAATTTATTATAATAATATATTATTTTAGCTCCATAAAAAACAGAGTAACCGTTATTATTACAATACAAACATTACATTAATTTAACTTTTGAAAATAATAAAAAAGAATTATTATGGAGAAAATCCTAATATTAACTTCCTTAATTTTTGTAGCCAAGTGTGATTGGTCGCCTGTTTCTCATCCATTTGTAATAGATTTCCCATGTGCAAATAATTTTAATATTACAAGTTGGTTTGAACCTGGTGTATCCCCGAAAGCGAAGACCCGATATTCAGTCTCAATAGATGAAACATTCCCCGCAAATACGGATATTCGAATAAAATTTGATTCAGAAGCTTACATCACTTTGCTCATTAAAATGGTGGGTTAAGTATATATAATTTTTGTATTAAGACTTTTGTGATCAATGATAGCAATTTTATATAGCCCTCTAGCTGTATTCACGTTAATTTAAATTAATCAGAAATCTCTCTGCGCTTCCAACCATGTTCCGAACTCTTGAATAAGGGCTCCGGACGGGTTCAAAACTATTCGGGCAAAATTCCCATAAACTTAATGGAAATACAGCCAGGAATATGCTTAATGGAAATACATAAATATTATATTTAAAAAAAACTGTTTTATTTATAAACACTATAAACTTAAAATAATTATATTTTAGGATGATAAAAATTATGGAAGGACAACAATGAACGCTGGCGTAGTATTCCTTTTTCGTTATTTTGAAGAATACAAAGGTATTAGTTTTGTTGTGACTTCATATGTACCTGGAGTAGTTCCTTATATAACAAGCATAACAATTAATGATGTAGAATTCTGTACAGAACCTAACGTGGTAAGACTTAATATATTTTTTAAATGAACTTTATTATAGTTTTAAGTTGAATTAAAAATAAACGTAAATATTTTTGTTTTACATTTTTTCATCCATGATTACTATTATCCAAAATGTAAAAAAATTTAATAAAATATAATACAGGGATTTCTTAATACATATATTGTACAAACTTACCTAAATGATGAAGAGAAAAACTGTGGGCGACGTCAAGTCATCGGCACAGAACTGATGGTCAATGGTGAGTCCACCAAAGCTGGAGACTGGCCATGGCACGCTGCAATTTATAAACTCAAAAGCAACACCATCAAATATATTTGTGGAGGAACTCTTATTTCCAAACATTTTGTGCTAACAGGTAAAGTTCCTTACATTTTTATTTGGTAAAATCTATTTTATTTCAAATAATTTTAATACAATCAAACCACGAAAGTTTAAAAAATTGGACTGGCATTTATTTATTCTGCAACTTTACTTATAAATCATATTAATATAAAAAAAAAATGAATTATTGCTCTTTACAGAATGATAAATGCTAATTGTAATCACCATAATACTTTTTTGACCACAAGAAAAAGAAGACATTCTTAAAAGAAGACATTCTTTTATATTTATATTTTCCACAGCTGCACACTGCGTTTCAGTAAGAGGTTCTGCATTATTACCAGATGTATTAAGCGTGGTGCTGGGAAAATATAATCTGATTGGGGGTGATATTGGTTCTAAAGAAAAAGAAGTAGGTTAATTGTGTAAATCCTTTTATTAAACATTACAGATGACTAACGGTGATCTAGAGATGGATTTCATGAAAATGTTTTCAGGTGCATAAGATTATTCTGCATCAGCATTTTGAGCCCCGGAAACTAGATAATGATATAGCACTAATAGAGTTAAATACAGAAGTGACATTTACTGATTACATCCAACCATCATGCCTGTGGTACAAAAAGGTGGTTCAAAAACTACCAACTAATACAATAATGGGAACGGTAATAAGAAAATAACAAGAATAAGTGTACATAAAAATATATATTCTAAAGTTTCTTTTTGTTTCTTCATAAGGTTGTGGGATGGGGTTTTGACATACATGGAACTCTTTCGCGGCAACTAAAACAAGCGAAAATGCCAATCGTTAAAGATAATGTGTGTATTAGAAGTAATCCACTTTTTTATTCTAACGTGTTAAATGGAAATAAATTTTGTGCTGGATTCCACAACGGTAATAATAATTTCTATTAAATATATTTTTAAAACATCAAAATTTGCACTCCATAGTTACCTTTACTTTATTTATTTAAATAATATGTTTATCACTTCAGGTACATCCGCTTGTAATGGAGATAGTGGAGGAGGTTTAATGGTATTCATTCCAGATGAATCAGAAAATAACCAACCTAATGCTGCAGGAACTTGGCACGTTAGAGGCATCGTATCAGCGACTCTTTCTCAAACAGACAGACCTGTATGTGATCCGGAACAATACGTTGTGTTTACTGACGTTGAAAAGTATAGAGTATGGATAAAAAGCTATTTGAATGAAAAAGAAAACAGTGATTGGTAATTAAAAAATCATGTAATATATTTTTACAGTTAACCTTGTCCATGTTGTATTATTTACAATAATAACTAATTTATATTAATTATGGTAAAAATATTACTTTACCTTTGAAAAATACTAGTCTGTCTGTCTAGTTGACAGTGCTTCTTCAAGATAATTATTTTAGGATAGGATGGTTTTGGTGGGGGATTTTTTATTCTGAAATATTTTTTGTGCAACTGTACTGACAAGCACTAGCGGTTTCGCTCGACATTTCCAAATCCTTCGATAGGGTATGGATCGATAGCATTATTATCAAGCTTTCCTCTAAAAAAAAATCGAGAACATCGCCGCAAAGTGCCTAGTTTGTCGGTATTTTTTAAATTTATTTAGGAGAGTGTACAACAGAGCTACACAATATGACATTCCAGCTTCTTTTCATCACCGAACAACCAGAACAGCAAGAAAACATCGATTTACGGTTGAAGTTCCAAAGGACTGTAAAAAATGTTTCGCTTTTAATTTCTTTGTAAGAACTATAAAACTTTGGAACTCTCTGCCGGAGACAGAGAGAGGTGTTTCCTTATAAATACATAATAGGGGATCTTCAAATTCAGAGTAAATGGTTTTGTACTAGCAAGCGTGCAACATCGTAGATCATAGTCATGCTTAACAACAGACAGACAATAGTCAAACGAAAACCTATTTCGAGGTTTAAAAAGTAGATTATTTTACAAGGTTTTTCATTTCGCTAGTCTTAAGTAGTAACTTCAGGCCGCCAGCGAATGGTTGCGCCATTGCACGTTTTTTTAATAACAACACTATACAGTCCCCTTTTTAATATGGAGTTGAACAAAGTGTAGCTCTTTATCGGTCAACTCAGTCAAATTTTGTCTAGTATCTCCTCCCACACCGAACAAGCTTTACTAACCAAATTTAGACCAGTCGATCACATGTCTACTTTTCTGTAGATAGATTTAAAAAAAAGTCTAAGTGTAGATTAAGAGTAATTTGCAATTAACTTTATTTTTAATTGAAACGAAGATTGTAAAATCTCTATATTTTTTTGTTAATTGCAGACATTGGGGAAGTAGAATCAAGCAAAATTTTTTGTGATATATTTTTTGCTTCACTCATCTTCCCCCGCTTGAATGTTGGTAGTCCTATAATTTTTTGGCAACAGTATCGCTTCCCGGACGTCATTCCGATTCCATCTTCTCTTTTCAAATTGAAATGATTGCAACTTGCCAACCGCTACAATGAGCCCTACGTCATCTACTTTTTTCTTTCCTCAATATATCTACTATCTATATTTAAGTACCTAATGTTTGAAAATATCGTAATAGTTTTTTGATAAGAAAGTAAGACTTTATAAATGTGATAAAATTTTCAAATATCAGATCGAAGCTATACCGTATTATAGCCGTATAATCAAGTTCATTTAACAATAAAAGTAAAGTGTTAGCACTAAATGTGGTTAATAAAGTCTTAGTATAATGAAATCATCTTTTTTTACAATCCGGGATGGTCGAATGCTATAGAAAGACAATAGACTCATTCAGAAATTGTGCATCATTACCGTTGCGCTTCTTCATAATAGCGTTAATTGCCGTTAAATGGGTCAAATGCATTATTTCTGTTCATTGTAAATGGGTTTAGCGAAATAAAACTCCATATTGATTCAGAATGCCTAACATTAATAATTCATAGCATAATGGTTTTCTGAAGCATTTTTAATGCTGTATAAAACATTATTATATTTCAGATTATTACCATAATAAATTAATATTATCAAAATAGCTAATGAAAGAATTAAAAAGAGAATACTTAATAACCTTTGTTTCACTAAACAAAAAGTATTTCAAATTTTAAATTTTCTTTAATCGAGAAAATAACCATTTAATTCAATATGAATAAGTTAAGAACTGTTTCGTTTCACGGCGTCCAATAAAAGCATTTTAATTTACTCTATATCAAATATACCTATATATTATAACGAGAAAATAATTTATTTAAAGTCCCTGAGGCTGTCGGGAGTTAATTTAAAAAGAAAAATTTAATACAGTGAATTGTAATTTAAACTAAACCAACCATAGAAATAAAAAAATTAAGTTTAATGCACTTGCTTATGAACTTGCATAAAAGAAACATAATCCGTTAAAAGGTTGCCAAGGAATTATATAATGTCAGAGGTGGCATTCCATACAAGACAAAACAAATATTGCCTTAGTAATTTATTTGATTCATAAACTATTCAAGATAAATATTAATTGCAGACAAAAATATTTTATTTTGTACAGACTTTCCAAAATGACATATTGTGACAAACATAAATTAGAAACTCTCCATCTGATATATACTGAGCTATTAATAGGTATAATAAAAGCTGTTTGTGATATTAAAAGATTTGAATGGCCACGTAGTGTATACGAAAAAGGTGATCAAAGCAGTGAAGGAAACAATTCGAAGAAAAACTTCTGTACGGAAGCAAAAGAATTTATTTAATTATATGAATATATCATTTCGAACTATGTCGCGTATATGAAAATAAAATTTTAAAAAAGTTATATATATTGCTATTGTTTTGATAAAAAAGATATAGTTTGTAAAAAATAGAAAGAGCTTTTAATAATTTCTTGGCACCTTTATATATTGAGGTTGGAATGTGGTCTTCATTAGTAATTTTTGATAATTTAATTCTTTGTGTAAGTTAATTATCAAAATATTAGAAAATTTTTAATGAAAACCATAAGTCAATAACGATACGTACATTGAGTAAAAACACGAAAAAATCTTGAACAAAAAATTCTGCATTTTATTGTCTTGGGCACTCTATTACAATACTGTTCTAGTTCCTTTTTACTAAAGCGTGACTGAAAATAGGTTTAATTTTTATTAGTATTGTCTTACAAAAGTATTCTGTAAACAAATTTAAAAGAAAACGAAAGTGATGAAAGATTTAAATATTTAATAAATTAATTATAGGTAATCTATAGTAACTTTTATATAAAATTGTCTAGTTGTACTCACGTATACACTATTTGCATTTGTCGCGAAGCTGCCATGAAAAAAAAGGAACCGGAATGAGTTCGAAAATAGTCTGGCAAAATTCTGATAGTATTTATGTGAATACTGGTGGATAAATATATATAATAGACATTAGGAATCACGAGAATTTATATACAATAGAATTAAAATACTATTGGACAAAAATAACATAGAGATCTAAACTAATTAAAATACTTGATTCTGTAGGAAAGGTCATTGTCTTCCTTTTTGTCTCATGCTTAAAGAACATTTTAATTTAAGTTTTTATACATCCTCCGGTTACAACGACGTATTACTCTTTGTTAATTTAAGAGTAACTCTGTTTAGAATGTTTTTTAAAAATTATTATGATAATATTTTGAAGCATAATTGAGTATTGATTTCGTATTTTTTTAATAGAAAAAATTATAAAATATTATTAATTTAGTAAAATTTTAATAGAATCAATGCTTTGCTCCACAGTTAAGGCTCTTAATATTTTTTTTAAAAAGCCAACCTTTTTGCCGATTATCCTAGAAAACGTGCCTCGGTTTCAAAAGGAGTTTTTGTTTATTATGCTTTTGATATAGCTTCATTGAAATGAATTCTATAAAATCCTTTTAGATTTAAAAACTTTTGTATGTTTTTAAAAATGTACAAAACGTTAAAGCTTTAAAAAATGACTTTAATGTATTAAAAATTTGTTTACTTATACCAATCATAAAAATGGGAAAAGGCAATGTTTTTATAATAGAATAACAAAAGATACAAATTATTCAAGAACTCTGAATTTCATTTCATATGTTCATCTTCAATCTAGTATAAACAATCCGAAACTAAATTTGACAACGACGGCTTCTGTTAAATTATGTGCTCGATTTGCCAGCTGTTTCACTTATACTCTATAGATACAAAAAAAATATTATTTTGTTAGGTGGCAATCTAAAATTGTTTGTCCATTCCATTCTTGGAAGCCTTTTAATATACGTGTTCTCTATTTCCTTAAAACGTGTATTCAACATGTAAAACTGTAACGTGTATTAAAGAGATTATATATATATATATATATATATATATATATATATATATATATATATATATATATTTATATAACCTCGTTATCGCATCTTGCTTTTACTATGTTACTCAAAGATCTCCCCCTTAGTATAGAAGGTGGAGATGTTTTTATGTACGCCGATGATATTGCTATGGTCATCTCCGCTTCAACAATAGATAACTTGGAAAAAAATATCATTAAAACGGCTAAGTTGACTTTTGAATGGTTTCAGATAAATGAACTTTCTCTTAATATCCAAAAGACTATTTTATGCTTATAAATCTGGCTGGTCGAGAATGTCGACCGTTATCTGTGACCATGTAGGGTCAAAAAATTCAACAAGTTAAGGTGACAACGTTTTTACTCTTGCAGTTAGATGACGGCCTGAAATGGGAAGCACGTATTGATGGTTTGTGTAGTACGGCTTTCTTCGCCCTCAAACGTGTTGCATCCACCTTGTCAACAGAGGCATCTCGCGCGTACTATTTTGCCTCTGTACAAAGCATTTTGCAAAATGGGATTGATATTCGGGGTCGAGATGTAGACTGGGAACGCGTCTTTAGAATTCAAAAGCATGAAGTTCGAATATTGGCTCAGGTACCACAAGATACTTCAGCCCGGCCCTACTTCCAGAAACTAGGTATACTTACCCTCCGAGTTTACTTATCTTGAGAGTAGCAATTTACGTCATGCAAAACAGACATGAGTTTGATAGTAGAGGTGACGGGCAGAAGGTTAATCTATGGTACCCTTACCGACTGATGCCGAAATCCTACCGGCTTGTTGGAGCTTCGAAAACTATCTTAGGGATGGGATCCGAAGTCTTTAACGGAATCCCCCAAACAATTAAAAATGAAGAAAGCCCTAACGCATTTAAACAGAAATTAAAAAAATGGCTTGTCGAAGAGTTCTTTTACAGCTACAAGGAATTTTTAAATATAACAATTGACTAAATTTACTTAAATTGACATTCAAAATAATATTTAATTTTTAACATTTTCCCAGTTTTATTATATTATTATTATTATTATTTCTATTTTATTTGTTTTAAATTTAAAAAAAATAAAAAAAATACTATATATATATTCACATTTTACATTTTATACAAAATTTCGTCAAGACTGCTTTGGTTTTCAGCTTAATTGTTATAACATACAAAATATGCAAAATCATCTTGCCTTAAGAACTAATTGTATTTAACCATAATATTAACATTTTCATTTAATATTATTACGAGAAACTAGGAAACTCTTCGTTGAGGAAACAAATTTTCAAGGACTGGCCTTGCGATTTATTTATTAATTAATTAAATTAAATATGAGTACACCAATAAAAAGTATAATTTTACAAAAAAAAGAACAAAAAAAATAAATGAGCAATAGACACACATTCAAATAATTACACCCTAATACGTATACATATATACTTTATACTATAAATATAATTTAAAGTCATCGCAGAGGACATATGCTCGGTATATCGTAGACATTTGAAATCTAATGGCCAATCCGTTGTAATCATCGGTATATGCGGGATTAAGACATCCTCTCTTTTGTATTTTCCCTTGTTAATTTTGGTTTCGATTACTTTATTCATTAGCTTTTATGCATATTTCGTATACATTCTTGCTCCGTTGCACGCTCATGAGTGATTAATATTATGTAACATACAATAATTACAACTGATTCTACTTTTAATAATTACTTTGAAAACATAATCGCAGTTAAATCTAATTGCAAATCATTCACATATTAGTTATTAATTAAAGTGTCGTTAAATGCGTCACAAAATAAATGATTTTAGGCGTGTGTCTAGTTCGTCAGCGAAAATGTATCGGATTTCAACGTGTTTATTGAAATATCCGAGAAGCACCACATCTTTGTCGACATATCCCTATTAGATTCTGAATTTTATTTTATCAAAGTAAAGGTAACTAGCAACACAATCCAGACCTCAATTTTGACTCGCTGCGCTAGCAAAATCTCGGTAGGTGTTAGCATATTGAGCGAAGCGACGTACAAACAGCAAGTCGACGCATTCTGTCCTCATCTGTTTTCAAGATGAGACACGCTATTACATTTTGTTTTTTTTTTTTTTAATTTGTATTTTATAATTACCACCAGACTGATGTCTAACAGTGTGCAAAATTTGTAAATTTTCGGGTATATCGTTTTTTATTAATGCTTGCATAAAGGATGCAGAAAAGTCTCTCATGGAAAACTTCGCTCAATGAAGTTTATTTTTGATCAAAACAATTTATATTCCTTTGATTTTGGAATCAAAATATTTTGTATTATTCTCACAATAACAATGCAAATCAAATTTCTTTATTGATAGTAATTTCTGACTAACATATTCTTTTCATTGGGTCGACTTGGTGAAAACTCAGAAACGTTTTTGGTCTGGTACAAAATTTAGCAATAAAACTTGAAGTAGCTTCGCGAACCAAAATTTGTCAATCCATATCCATTTATATAAATAAATGGATATGGATTGACAAATTTTAGATTGAATAATTTATTTATTTATTAATTAATTTATATATATATTTATTTATTTATTTACTTATTTATATATTTTACACTTTCAATCAAAACCAATGATCACTTGTGTACGTCAAATGGAAGTGCCAGGAGGGCCTATTTTGATGCCTTACATATCGAAATAATCCCTTCTGTAGACTCACTGTCCAACTTAAAACTAAAGCAACGAGGGTTCCAAGCGCGCCCTGGCCTGAGAAGAACCACACCATAAACTCAGCCGGGCTTTTTTTTATTGTGATCACTGTTTCACAAACGTCTATATATAGTAAACAATTTACGAACAACTAGAACCATCGCAATCAATTCCTTGTGGAGGCTAAATTATAAAAACAAATGTAGTCAAATAAAATTAGACTATAATTATGAAACTGAGCCAGCAAGACAACCAGTCACCGCAAGCAGCACCAATTTACGATCACGTTCACATACATCTTAGTCTTCTATAAAAATTCACAAATATCATAAATCTCTGTCACAACAATAAAAATATTTTGTAGGTCATTCATTATTAATATATACAAATATATAGTTTAGTATCGCTTACATTTTATGCTCATTCTAAAAAATAATGTATAAGTTAGCGTTCAGACAAACTAATGTATTTTATTACATATAAATCACTGTAGAACTGAGCGCACTTGCAGTAACTAATAACGTATCTCACTAGATATTACGCTTAATAGCTGCAGAGAAATAGCACTAACTGCGGAGAATTTCTTTGAATAAAAAAATATACAATATTTCTAGAATGACCGCAATGACCGTCTTCAGATGTTAGGAAACTATCTTTGAAAATCAGCTTTTTACGGTTCTTTTAAAAAGACTCGATTGGGATACAACCCACCAGGGTGCTATAAGCTACAACCAGGTAGCTTAAGGTTACGCTTCCTATGGTGAGTAAAGGAGGCGGAGGCGAAATCTCCCCCCATTTGTCTAGTAGCTAGCTAATATTCTACATCTTTCCTCATTGCTCAGGGGATTTCTTTGGTAATGTCACTGTTTTTAAATATCATTGACAAACCTGTTTTAATAATTTATATTATGATATCTCAAACTATAATAATTTTAAGCTTAATAAACATTTTCCACAAGCCGTCACAACAAGAAACTAAAATTTATTCAGTAAATATATTAGTATTATAGCTTTTACTTATTTACGATATTTATAACAGCCATAACATAAGTGCAGTTTGCTACATTTTCATTTTCAAATAATTATAACATGTGCATAATAAACGAGTAATGTCGGAAAGGTTGGGTTTATTCAATAATAATGAATTTAATGACGTCGCGATTCTGCATCACTTTAAGCTCTTATATAAGAACCCCGAAAGTTTAGATACAAAAATAACATTATGGGAAACAACTTAAAATAAATTAACTAAAAAAATTAATAATTATTGTTCTTTTTATAAAATCTACGTTCAGATACATAGATGATAATTGCGCGGTAATGAAATTGTAGATTCATGAATAATTTGATTGTTATGGCTTTAAAATAAATTCAAGTTTTTCTCTAAAATTGGACACATTTGCAAGAGCAAACCTTACAATCCGTTTATAAATAGAAATGGAATAAAGTGAATCGATAGTCCTAGTTGAAGCAGTGGATCTCTTTGATGTACGTCCTTTGATCTTTATATTTTGTCTTAATTACTCAGTTGTTTGAATTCACAATTTTATAGAGTTATTCAGAATATTTTTATATCTAAGAAATGAAGTACTTGAAACGTAAACTACAATTAAATTTCTATAACGTTCTGTTTTACACAAGTTATTCTAACTCTTCAAATTGGCGTACACAAGTGATCACTGATATGGATTCAAAGTGGAAAAGTTTTATATAAATAAATAAATATTTATATGTAAAAATGAATCCTGTAATTTGAAAATAACTGCAGCAAATTCTATTTATTTATTTATTTATTTAATTCATTATGATTTTATTTATGTATTTATTTATTTATTCATTCATTCTTTCATTCGTTCATTCATTCATTCATTCATTCATTCATTCGACAACAGTTTAATACCAATAACATAGTTCTGGTAGCTCACCATATTCTAGTATTTAAGCTGCCTACTCAACATTTAAGCAATACATAAATTGTAAGCAATAGTTAGTTAATAACACCTGCAAAATAAGATAACTAGATATACACATAATAAGATTGTCAACATTGCAAACAGTGACCGATTACATCAAAAATTAAACCCAGACTCCATGAGCGTTTTAATAATGAAGGTTTTCATTAATTTCATTTTCTACCTTAGTTTTTGGTTGCATCCTTCCGACCTTTTATAACTCGTTCAATAAATATATGACACCTAAAGATAAGATCTCTATTTAATATGAATATTATCAATGTTTGTTTTAACAGTAACTATTATTGGCCAAAGGTATACTGAGCCAGGAAATCCAGTGAATAAAACCAAACTTCTGGAACGCATGGAGAATTTGTTATTGATAATATTTTAATACATGTAATATTATTATGTGAACTCGCTACCGTGATTTAATAATTTACTAACGCCATCTTCTGATTAAACTAATAAACATATGGAGTAATACGTAACATGTAATACAAAACAAAGTAAATGTGTGTTATGACAAGTGTTAATTTAATCTATAATGTATTCCTTTTTTAATATTGTAACCATGTAAATACAGCTTATTTATTAGACAATTATATTAGCTGTATTTTACATAAAATTAATTTATTATCTCCGCGGATGCTAGACTTTTAAATTTATTATGCTAACGTTTTTCTTACTAACATTTATTAATTATAATTATTCTTTATTTAATAAAATTTCCTTCAACCACTAGTTTTTAATTTTTAGTTTTACTAAATGTATATTTTGGAATTCACTATTCCTCTCCTACCACATAAAAATGTGTTTGGGTACAGAGTATAACAAGTATATTTTGTTGTGATAATAAAATAATTTAAAAATATTCAATATTATAATTTATAGTTTTATTTTATTTAAAAGTAAAACTTTTTTAGAATAAGTGTGATTTGAAACTTGACGAAACGCAAATTAGTAACGATAAAAAAAACAAACTCATTGTCCATACTACTCTTAAAAAAGTTACGAAGTTATTTCAGAGTGATTTAGTTATTGAATACCCAAATTTAAAGACAAGCTGATAGAGAAAAACTGTAATTACATGTATTAACAGTTTTTATCCTGTCATTATGATCTAAATATAATCTTACCTTGAAATAAAACTATTTTTTACGGAATAAGCTAGTGTATAATTCGGTTACTTTTTAATTTTAACCCGATGTTTCGAATGCTTTGCAGCAACCGTGTTCACGGGTAGACGAGATGTAAGTGTCAGTTACAAAAAATAAATTTGAGTACTCGTGTAAATCTTAGAAAACATTATACAAAAAATAGTTTTATTTCAAATGTGTCTTCGTTAAAATTTAAGATAATCTTACCTTGGTCAAACCTATCTATGGACGAATTGCCAAACTAAGATTTTATTAAAAAATTCCTATGCGACTTACATTATTTCGTTTTTATTTTAGCACCTTGCTCTAGATATAAGCTTACTTCGTTCCACCCCTTTTAGTGACAAATAATTAAATGTAGTCTTAACTTTACTTACGTCTAGCGCCTGGAAATCTTATCGCAGTAGTATGCATTTAGTTCTTTTTATTGTGTCATATTTTAATTACGATAAACCTTTAATGATACTCATTTGTTTGAATAACAATATGGAAACTAAAAAATATAAATTACAGATTAATTTATGCAGCTTCATATTTTACTACAAACTAGAAAAATATTTATTGAGCTTTGTCAAAATAAAATAAAAACCTCATAATTAGCTTAACATTCTTTATTTTTAGTTCCTTTCTATTTTATGAGGTTTCACTTCTTTAGTTTCATTTCTGCAGATTGCACACACATATATATATTTTACACACATATAAAAAATACGACGGTCTTCTAAAAAATTTTTCTAAAATTATAAAGCTATAATTTCTTAATCAAGACTTTTTTAAAATATCAATTAAATTAAAATAGAATAATAAGATATTCTAATTTAATTCTACTACTACAGTTTTAATTCAATAAACAACAATGAATTTAAACTATAATAATGAATTTTTTAACTGAAATTTATATGACAGGAACCTTATTGTTTCCAAACTAATGATATCCGTTAGACAATATTGATCGCAAATATTATATATATTTTTTTGTTTAATTGTTTGAACTGTTTTGTACTATTCTGTTAAATAAGTCATGGTCCCTAAGTGGCTGCTGTAGGTTCTAGAACTTAATACTTGGATGGATTTCCATATTATTGATTATTATAAGGATTGCAGTCAAACAAACCGACAAAAAAATGGTTTGGTTTATCTTTAGAACATGGCTTAAGACATTATTTAAGGACCTATTTTAAAGTTTTTTAAGTATTTAAGAAATATCAAATAGCTTATTTCACTAAAATATAATTTTAATCATTTACAAACTTAAGACCACTTTAATTTATAGAAAGTAATTTAAAAAGATTCTGAAAATCGCAAAACCTCGCTATAAGATTCAATGACTTTTTCAATAAAGTCTACTTGTCGAAGTTCTTAGATCGTTTGAGATAAATATTCTCAACCTTAACAAAAGAATTTTAAGTTTGTAAGGAGCTCATCGATTTAGTTTAGATTTATTTAATATAGAAAATATTAAAAAATATATTTTTTACTATTTTGGCGCCAAATATAGTGACTTGCACTTGACAATGATAAAATCAAAACAAAACTTTGGATAGGTTTCAAATTTCAGTAATATCCGTTGAATAAATGCGAAGTTTGGCGAAAAAATTCTCTTAAATTATAAAATTTAAAAAATCAAGCTGGTTGCAATATATGAGCATATGTTATAGAAAGCACTATGTAGTTAATAACACAATCTATAATTATTGTGTATGTAATAGGAATTTAAATCATTTCAATGGAAATTAACATGTAGCTGAAATAATAGTCTCTAGGATTATCTAGATTGATAAATTTTAATTTATAAAAACATTAGTTTTTATAAATTATAATTTTTATTTACGTTTTAAACCATATAATAATAATAAAAAAATTTACATTTTAAACAAAAAAAAAAACCTCTATTTAACATAAATATTACAATATATGTACAAGTTATCATTTAATTTTCTATTTATATATTAGAAATTAGTTAAATTTAGATCTAAAGAGTGTGTTTCCAAACTAATTACAGACAAAAGTAAAAATTACGACTGAACTCTGTTTTTTATTTGTTAGTACGTTCACGTATTATATTAGTAAATAAGTCACGATCACTAAGTGGATGATGTATCTCAATCTAATGATTAAGACAGTGCTCGGGCCATGTTGATTTATTTATTTGTCTATATAGTTCTTTGACACTGTCTGCCAATAGTCAAAAATTATACAATCCTCAAGTTAAAATATATATTAAATATTTACAGTAGTATAACATTATAATATTATGAGATAAATATTTTTTAAATGTAATAATGAACTTGATTGGAAAATCGCTTCCTTGAGCACTTGAACTATGTTCTAAATTACATTTTCTAGCTCTCAGTAACGACCTATGTAGGGAATCTACTTTTCTAACATGTGCCTTTCATATAACATTTTCTCGTGTTCGTAAAATATCTTTATGGTTTATATCGATATATTATTTATGGTTTTTCTCAGTATAATAATATTCTATAATACACTTAAGATTTATAAGCATTCTACAATCGAAGCCATATTTCCTAAGAATTCTAAAACAAAAGCCCCTAAATACGGTTGAAAATGATAGACATATTGTTAATGAAATCGATAATCATTATATACGTTGGTCAGTTAAAAAGTTAAGATAAACTTAGTTTTTTGACTACTCTGTGTACAAATATTTGTGATCCATGACAATTATTACACATTATTTCGAACTACTGAAGCCAAGAAAAATAAGAAAAATAAGGCCAAGAAAAATAAGCTTATTTTATTAAAAGGAAAAATTAAACAGGCGCCTAAAAGGCTCACAGTTTTAATACCGATTTATTTACAAATAAAAATATTATTTTTTTATAATTTCGTTCAAGTTTTTAATCATAAATAAATAAAATACAAATGTATTAAATATGTATTTAATGAAAAGTATTATTTTGGCTTTACAAAAAGTAACCAAAAATTTTATAATTTTTTTTTAGGAATCACGTATAACCGTTTTTATTTTATTTGGTAACATTAATGGTGGTTTATATTACTAATGATAAGATACGTAATCAGTATCAAAATATATAAAATACTAAAAAAAATCTTTTTAATATTTTCTTTCAATCGTCTGTATAAATAAGGATTTTGCAATCTAGATCCCAATTACGGTGTAGATAGATCAGTCGATATTTTATACTTCCTGATTAAGGAAGTTATTTTAATTACCTCGATTTTCCAAAATAGGTTTGTTTTTTTGTAATATCTTTACGTTTTGAGATTTGCTGAGTTATTCTAGGTATTTTTTAAAACATGTATGTAAACGTTTTTTCGGGCTCTATTTTTTCGCGCCCTATATAACTTCTCGTTTCTCGTTATATAACTTCTTTTTCGTTATATAACTTCTCGTATTCACGTAGTGCTAATTAAATATAAATGAAAAATATTTTTATTTTTGTTTATTACAATTTTCTTTACCATGAAGTTAATGAACTTGAAGCCATAACCCCAAGTTTTTTCATATCAGGACTCTTTTATAACAAAATAAGATGAAGGCAAATATTCCTATTCTAATTACTCCCTTAGGTGGAATAACTATACGGAAATCCAGTCTTAAATTTACAGCAATTTTTGTGGTGTCATTTGATTTTACTTCGATACCATCATCTACGTTTTTATCTTCAGTTCCACTTCGTACGTTATTTTTGCATTAAACAGCAAGATAGACGTTCACTATCTTGCTGTTACTGCCCTCGTATGTCTCTTCATCTTCTTTATTAAAAAGAGAAAATATGGCACTTTCTTCTGACGGTTTTTACTCTCTCTATTGCTAAAATGATCCTTAAAATTATATTAATAAATAACAATAAGCTACTTTTATATAAGCTCTACATAAGTAAAAATAAATGACAAGTAACAAAAATCACATGTAAATGTACAAAAGTTGCACAAAAGATAAGCATGCGCCTCTAGAGGGTAACGCCTTGTGATAATGACTAAACTGTGGTATTTTCCAAACAGCTGCATTCATCCCTTAATAGTTCAAAACCATAGGCTTCCAGGCGCTACTTTCTTCGCCGCTGCGCGCGAGATCTCGAAGGACACCTCACACCCAGCGCCAGTACTCTTACCACATAGTGCTGCTACGCCCAGTTCAATTAGTGCAATTTCTGTATCTCAGTACTACGATTATTATTTAATACAAGTATTTTGTGGTATAAGTTTTTTTTTATTTTTAATTTTGATTAAAATTATTTTTTATATTTGATCGATTTTAAGTGTTTTTTAACGCAATTTATCAATTTATTTAAATGTTACTAAATATATAACTTATCACTATTTCTATTTAAATATTAAATACCATTTTATATTTTAATAGCAATAACCAGACTTTCGCTTATAGAAAAATAATTTGATGGTTCTGAAAATAACGAAACCTCGCTATAAAAGTCAATTACTTTTTAATAAAGTCTTTTTAAATTTTCTCAAGAGTTCATCGATTTAGTTCAGATTAATTAATTTATAAAGATAATGTTTTGGATTAACTTGAGGTAAATTATACCTTATTCGTTTATTCCGTAGCTTATAAAAAAATTGAAAATACATTTATAAAAAATGTCAATTGCTATTTAAACAATGTTATTAGGAAAAAATATACTTATTATTTAGTACATCTGTTGTACGCTCGTAAAAAGTTAATTATATACTTAATCTTAAAATGTTTTAGGTGTTTAATAGCATAATATTACGAATAATAATTCAAATATTCATTTTCTATGATTGTATGATTTTTTTGTATGTCTAGGAAAATGAAATATTTTGAATGGTATCAGCATATTATTATTAAACGAACTTAAGTCTAAGTAAAACCACCGAGAAGGGATGAAAAAATTTTTTTTTCAATTTTGATTTTCTCTCTTGGGTATCTTGTTTTAACTGTAAAGTTGGAGAAGAGTTTTTTAGAAAGATATAACTTATTGAATACCTATCTGTCTAATAAATACTGAATTGAATTTAACTGTTCTTTAGAAGTCAAAATTTTAATTAATTAAGTCAATACGATAATAAAACTTAAAGGAAGTAGCTACACGAAGTCTCTGGTGACAGATAGTATATAATCTTATAAAAAAATCATTTGAAACTGTCCTTATAAGGTAGTATTATTTTTAAGATTAGCTGTATCCATATCTTAACTCTTAAGACTGATTAATATTAAAAATGGTAATTTAAAAAATTATTAAGAGACTCTCCTTTTTTTGTCAGAAAAAAATATACATGAAAATGAAATTAATAAAATTAAACACATTAGATTAGAATCAAAAACCTTTTTATCAAAATTTAAAACAAATAACTAAGATGGCTCGAAACTGTGGAGGTTTCAGACAGTCTAAAATTGTAGACAAAGATCGATAGTCAATGTCAAGGCAGCGCCGCCCTTGAGCTTAATTTCCGTGTTTGTTATAAAATAATGTAAAGCTTTCGTACATACAATACGTTAATATTACCATCAATATATCTTTGTAAAGTCGAACATCAGACTATAATTAATTACTTCTATAATTATTGTTTTATTTATAATTGTTTAAGTTTACTACTTGGTTATTTATTTCAAAATAAGTATTCGTATTGACTTATAGAATAATTGCATTTGTAATCTAAGGAAGTAATTCAATATTCAGTACTGCATTTGTTGCGTAGATAACTTCGTGTTATTCCTATGGCGGGCGATTTAGCAAGCATAAAAAGGCGAATTATAAGTTATGATCAAACATTGTCGAATAATGCTCGGAGTCAAAGCTATACACGCTGGCCGTGCTAGCTCTTCCGTCGAACAGTATAGATTTGCTAAACAATAAAAAGTTTGTAAACTCATATTTTGTTATTTTTATGAATAAGAAATATGTACGAAGAAATATCAGCCACGCCTGACGTCACCAATACTTTTAATCGACTACCCGCTTTTGATTTGTTTTATATTACAATACAATATTTGAAATTGTCTATAATTGTGTTTAACTTTTAAGATTATTCAATTTTACAAGAAAACGATATTATTAAGTTTATCTACATAGGCAGAGCTCGTACCGCGGACCTCTGGAAAACTTTCCCTTTGTTTTTAAACATAATTTTCGATCATAGAATCTTTTCAATTGCATCATATAATTCGTGCCAAATTCATTAAAGTTGTAACTCAGTCAGTAGAACGACGGAACGAAATCCTAAAGATTGCGATTCGAGTCCTGTTAGCTTTAAAAAAATAGTACCCTCTGTATTATAAGTTCTCGTAAAAGTTTAAGTAATAAATGCATGTACTTATACCTTGTTTATACTTGTATACTTTTTTGATATATGATAATCATTACATGCATTGGAATAAATAAAGAACGCTCCAATTCCGATAGCGAATATAGTTTGAACTTATCTTCCTGGAACCATCTCACTCATGAAAAATGTAATGTCGTATATCTTCGTTCACATTGTGAAATATTAAGCTATTTCTGGTGCTCGAATTATTATGAAAAATGACATACAAGCGGTTCACAGACAGAGCAGAGACGGTAGAATGTGTCGTCTTTATTTTATTCTTCTTGGTATATTGTTTTTAATTACATACAGGATTTGACTTGTATCTTTAAATCATTTGACTAATTACTCCATAGAAGATTAAAGTGATATTTTAATGATGAATATCTATTTTTTTACTGACTTGCAACTCATAATTAAAAAATTTCATCACTGTCGTTAAGCCATTTGTTTCGTTTCTACACCACATATAGCTTTTTGCAACGTTACATCAAAGAACATCACGGCTCAGTATTGCCGACAAAGTATGAAAAACAATAGAGATAGGCAAACTAAATTACTTTTTAATTAAAATGTAAAACTAGTCTAAGATTATTTTAATTAATGCGGATGTTTTAATATGCGTCACCGAGGATTTGAAAGGGTGTGAAGGATGAGAAAAGGATGTGAAGTGTGGCGTAAGCACAGAAAATAAAGCGAAATGTAACTGACGTATTCAATATAGAATGTTGAAACAGGCACTAGAAGAGGAAGGGATCAAGATGATCTGCAAGTTTACATTTTTTCAAGTATAAACTAAAACAAAATACGTGTATTAAGCAAAATTTAAAATATAACGATACATATGAGTGTATGTGAAAATAAGTGTTTCCTAAATATCTACGTATATATTTTTATAGTAGCCAAAACTGAAAATTAAGTATTAACATATTATTATATATACATTACATACCAATACGTGTTAAGTACACTACACAGCCTCAATTAAAAAAAAAATGTGCAGGCTGAAACAAAATGGCTTTGAAAAATTACCCTTTCAGGTTAAAACAAAATGTTTTATTTTATAACTACAATAAAATTAAAAAGTATTGATTTATTTATTTATTTTCTTTTATTGGGTAATCCAACAGTGCATAAAAAGTTAAAAATACAAATATAATAAAAATGTACATAAAATAGGACCAAAATAGGACTACACTATTTAACAATATTTAATATATGAACAAAACAAAAAAAAACAGTGTTTATTAGATATTGGCAAAATATAATTAAAAAGAAATATTAGAGGGATAAATATGACAAAAAAAATTAAAGCTAAAAGCTATACTACTTACTGAAGCGGGTGTAAATGGGTATCTGTGGGTGAGTGTTGATGTGTGTGTATCTGAGGTTATACTATTTAATTTTTAGTCAGTTTCATGTGTTTTCTTAAGGCAGATATAGATGTATTGAATAAATCAATATGTGAATAAAATTTATTATATAAATTTATTATAATATGTGAAAAATGTTTAAATAAATTTTAAGTAAATAGTTGGCTTATTATTAAGTTTGAATGGATGAGTTGGGCGAGATTCATATATGAAATTCATATACTAATTTCATATACTAAATCATTGATAATAGCTATTTAAATGTAAATGTGTCTAAAGTTAGCAAATTTATTCCACTAGTATTACTTACAATTTAACGCATTAATACATTTGTACATTCGATATTCGATTCTAATCTGCCATGAATGTCGTAAAATTATTATTTTTTAATTTAAATTGATTTCTTTTTTAGTTTGATGTGTACTATTACTACTTTAAAATTAAATTAGAATATATATTTTTATCATTATAATATATAACAGCAAAAAAAACCTATATTTTTGGTTGAATAATTTTTTATTTGGGTAACAATGTAAATAAAGTTAAGAAAATAATTCAAAAAAAGGTTAAATTACAATAACCGTTTTCTAAAGTTTTTATGAATACTTTTACTACAGAGAATACTTCTGGTGTTAACAAGTGCTGTGATCTGAAACGTTTTTGTATAAAATTATATTCAAATCTTTTACAATGTAATACGTTTTAAGTGAAAATACTAGTTATGTACAAAATATACAAACAATTAACTCTGTTTCTGTCTTAGTTTTAAATGAAATTAATTGATTTTGGGATCGAGTCATTGGAGTTCAGTAGATTGATAATAATTCTAGACCTGACTAAACTCCAAGGATTAAATATATCAGTAGCTATTAATGCGGCGTACGTAATATGAAACGAAATTCTGCAAGTACAAGTAGTAGGTAAGTCAAAAGGAACTTTCTAGATTAGATACTGTTAATCAGAGTGAAATATTTGCTTGAAATTAATAATATATATGGTACTTATAGCTTAAAATGTGTAATGAACTAATATTTATAATAGAATTTATATATATTATTTGATAAAAATGTCATTCATTATATTCTTTTATAAAAATACAAGCAGGTAACAAAAAAGAGTTTTTACAAGCAAGACTTAAAGAGGGTATATAGATTTATTGTTACAAGTCTGGCCAAATGATTTTTTTTAAATATCACAATTGTAATATTTATTATTTTAAATGTTATTGTTTCGTAAATTTTTACGTTAATACGCCCTTGTTTGCGGCTCAGAACTCCAGTCGCGGACAATAAATTTTTGATAATATCTCAACTTCCCGCTGTCGTATTTATTTAATGAGTAAACTTTTGGAATTTTATTTATTAATTATAAATTTAATAAATTTTACTTTATAAAAAGATAAAGCCACTATAGATACTATTACATAAATGGTATATATAGTACAATTAGGATTAGCTTTGTTAGTTAAAAAATTATTAAAAATGGTTCAGCAATTTCGGATATGGGAAACCAAAGAAACAAATATTGTTGTGTGTGAATGTGGAAAACATCAGTCGCCTCTTTTCTATATAAAGAATTTTTTTCATAAAGAATTAATTAAGAAACAAATTAAAATCAAACCAAAAATATATATGTTTGATCGCAAAATGGGACTGTAGGAGGAATTGTATTAAATGTCTCTTAGATTTTGAGTACAAAATATATTACAACATTTAAAGAGATCAAAGCCTTAATCATATATTTTTTATTTGTTTTACAATAAATTGCCTGTGTATTATATGTATATAGGTATAATTTAAAATAAAAAGACACATCAAACAATTAACGAAACAAGATAAAAGAATTATAATATTATATTGTATTTAATATATAGACTTCTTCTGATGCCACTTATGTATCAGGTTCTGGTATGTTTAGTTTTTTATCACTTAAGTAAATATTGTAAATTTTTATACGCATGTTATAACAAGAATGGTGCTATAATTTTAATTTGTTTCGTTACGGCTATTTACATTTTGTAATTATTGTAAGTAGACTTTAACAAGAATACTTCATATATATGTGTATGTTTAATAAATTAATTCTTCGCTATGTACACTTCTTTATTGTAAGGCTTATGTTATATGTATAGTGGATTTAGAATATGATCTTTTATATTAATATTGTATGATACAATGATACCAAATCATTTAAGTAACTGAAACTCAGTTGATGTTTTTTTTGTATATTTATTCAAAATTTCATGTTCCACATATATTCTCTTCAGTTTTTTTTAGTATAAAATGTATTCGATCGATCTTTAATGTTGTAAGAAATATTTATTATCTATTTTGCGTATTTTTGTACATAATTATTATTTGAAATAGTTAAGCTTGACTCTTCCTGCTGATGCTTTTGAAATGCTAATTCAATTATATTATTAATCATTATCAAAATTCTTATAATAAATCAAAACAATTTCCATTAACTCGTACGATACAGACATTTCTACTAATGTTATACATGTAAGGCAAATGTATTATTTCTATATACAATAAATCTGGTAGTTTATTAGCATGTATGATAAAATGAGATAAACACAAAGAGAGTTTAAAGTGGCCGCCTCTGGCCTGTTTGAAAATTTTATACCATTGTAATAGTGTGGTGATTTAAAAAGATATGTTCACCAGCGCTTATTAAGTCGGCTCCTCCAGGGCATTTTATTTCTTTCAGGCTATTTAGTTTAGCTTCAAGCAATGAATAAATGTTTTGTAAAAATTGCTGTGAATGAAGAATTTTCATACTAGGAATATTACAGAATTTACTAGTTGTAAAAATACATTAGACGAAATAAGACAATTTATTTTAGTTAGCATTGTTTCTTTAATTTATAATTATTAGTTGTTTTGCTTTAAAAGTCCTATATGTTATATGTTTTATGAAACAAAATTAAAGTTTAGGTTCCTCAAACTAATAAAATTATTAATATTTATTATATAAGATGCTATTAAGTCTCTTTGTCTACAATTAGATATTTATTTAATAAATTATTGACAGTAGTGACGTTACACTTTAAAACATCGATGACTATTTTAATTTTTTTTTTTGTATAATTGTATAATTGAATAATTTTCAATGAATTGTGGTTTTATTGTTCTTTTATGTAAATATTTAAAAAGTAGGACAAATGAGAAAGTATGTTCTTAAGCATCAGACAATACTAGACTAGTAGGTATTGTTGTGTATTTAAGTATAATTAATTTTGCACTCTTGTTTGATATGCTTTGACAAATCACAATTACATTGTTACTAACTCATTATGGAGGATGCTACTATATAGTAGTGGTAGACAAAGTGTTTACGACAGCAGATTTTTTTATGTTAGTGTTAAAGAAAAAGGCTTGAATAACATACACACCTGAAATTCGAAATGGAGAAATATTAAATAAATATATATTATAATTTAGTCTATTCCTGCGATTACTTATGGAAATTCTTAATGTCTAGACTTATTTATAAATATTAACTTTACAAACTCTTGAAATCTTTCAATTAAATTATTGCAGAAGATTGAAACGATTTAAATTAAAAACAAGCGGTAAACAGCGTCACTCACATCACATTAACTTCCTAGTTAAGAATAATGTTATATTATTTACTTTTTGTATATTTTTAAAAATTAAAAATGTCTCAGTTATACTTTCTTAGATTTTCACGAGTATACATTTGAAATAAAACTATTTTTTAACCTTCATATAGAATATATTAAGGTTGGATTATTTTTAAAACAATTTGCAGTTCATATGTATTTGTTATTGATAATTTTTATTCATTTATTAAAAAGAGAGGTTTTAATATTTCTTCTTCTTATAAATAAAGTTGATTAAAATACTTAGGACTAAGATCAGTATTATTTAAAGTAACATTAAAATAAATATAATATTTATTATATATATATTATATTATATTATATTATAATATTTGAAACAAAACTTAAATTGTTTTATCTTGCACTTTTTATACATACTTTAAACGCTTCTTTTTTTAAAATAAGCTGTTCAAATGGAAGCTAATTAAATAATAATTTCCTGTCATTTTCTCCACTGTTTTTTCAAAATTATTCCGCTCGCGTTTAAAGCTGGCGGCAAACGACACATAAATCATTGAAAGGAATTAAGTCAGAAAATAAGTGACATCTTGAAGAGTAAAAGATAACTTGAGGAACCCGTACTTAGCATTGGCTTCACAGAGATTGGCTACAAGTCAATTGTTATGTAATACTAAATAAGAAATAAATACAATTTCTCGCAAATTTAACGTTTTGAAGTGTTGATCAATGAAAGCTCAGATTCAAAATTTGTAGGTCCACACACGTCTTCTCAAATTATCAAACAATAATGAAAAATTAGCAATTTTTAAGTATCTATGGGGATGTCGATGTTATAAGCTTTACTTGTATATGTAACACAGACCACCATCAAATGTTACAAAGATATAGTAAAGAAATGTTAGAAATATTAACTATTTTTTTTTATTATTACCTTAAATAGAAAACTTTCTTAGATTCTAAAAACCATGATTTTAAGATTGACGCCTTATTTTATAATTTCTAAATAACTATATGTAAATTTTCTAAAGAAAGTTATAATAAAAACGCAAACAACAATTTAGGAACAATAACAGATAATGTTGTCAAAATAAAAACATAACATTTTAGTGTTCTAAATTCCAACTAGTTAGTTAAACAGGTATTTAAGCAGTTATAAGCATTAATATCACGGTGAAAACAAAAGTTGTATGTAGGTCATCGCGTTCGTGACGAAACCTCGATATGAAGCAACTCTTCTGTGGCGCACTTTGACGTTACAGCTCTCATCTTCACAGCCCTCCTCATTCATGTATCGTGTTTAAAGAAACTTAACTTTTTGCTATATAACGCTAAATTTCTTTATTAAATAAGTTAAATTTTTTAGTTCGGGAAAACGACTTGAAATATAATCTAATTATTTTATTGAGTCTTGACATAATCCATAAGAAAGTGGTATATTTATTTTAATTTATTTTAAAATTTTTAAATGTTACTTATGTTTTTCAAGAAAAGCAATAGTTAATGTAGAAAATACTTGCATACATGTATTTGAGTGGGAGAGAAAATCTACTAAGATCAAAGTAAGTTATTATCGTTAGCGGTACTTTGTAATAATAACTATTAATAATATTCATTTCTATAAATTTTCAAATAAGAATCATTTAAAAAAAAATCGATACAAGATATATTTCAATAATAATTAATAATAATTGTAAATCATATAAATATTATAGTGATAAATATATGCACAAATTACTAAGCGTAAATATAACTTCACAAAAATTTATAATCTGGAAATAGAATAATAAATGATTACATATATTTAACACTGTCAAAAATGCATATAATGTTATTTAAATTAAATTTTATATATTGTTGAAAATTAATAAAATAACTTTATGAGCTGAAATTAAAACATAAACATTAATTATAATACACACTAAATAGTAAAATTTGATTCAAATCCATGATTAACAACAATTAACCAAATTAACACACAGTGGAATTGGTTTCATCGCATGTAATTGTCCCATTCAGACAAAACACTCGCATTGTTTACATCAATAGGTCTTCGGTTCGTTTGTTCATGCTCAAATAAAATCGCTCAAATTTAAAAATAAATCTACTTTATATTTACATCATATAAAAATAAATTTATAGTTACCTTTTTATATATTTTTTTATAAAGTATAATTAGAAAAAAACATATATTAGTTATATGATGGCATGTAAAAGTAAATATCATAAATCCTAATAAGATATAAACACTTCGAATAAGTTTCACATTTGCTACAACAGTTTTTTTACCTTTTGTTTATTTGATAAATGTGAACTTTTTTACGTTCGTTGTTAAAGTTACAACAGCAGGCAATTTCAATAGATACAGCGAATGAGATCTAAAAGTTTTACGATGACCATCTGGCATACTTTTACAATATGTGCCTTTTAATTGACAAGTTTCGTGTACAGTCGCCGTCTGAATCAATTTTTTTTATAAACAATTCCCGCACTAGAGAAATAATCTCTTTACGCGGGGGGTTTTATAAACGTACGAAAACGCACCCATGACCTTTGATTCAGAAGGCAGGGCCACAACCACTAACGACTAGACTAATCGGCCGTCATATTAGTGTGATGTACCCTAGTCATACAGACGACATACGGCGACTAATATTCGTACCCATTACATAACAGCCGATCAGAAGAGACCGTAAAGACTGAGAAGAAAAAAAACATTATGATGGTATAATCTATTAAGGGACACGACCGATACCTTAAGATCTTAACAACAGATAAACCTACATTTATTTATATAAACTTGTGAATTGTAAATTAAAATAATTTACAACATCACGACTGCCCTAAATGCATATTTATTTAATTAAAAACGATGCAATACTTATTTAAACTCATAAGAACTCTAAAATGATTTTGCGAAAAACATTACTTAGAAATTTATAATCATAGAAGTTGAAAACTATACCTCCTATCATAAAATTATAAACATGAATATTAAACTGATGTATCGATTTTACATATATTGAATTAACGGCTCTCGACCAGATGCTGTTGAATACGGTCAATCAATCACTATTAAATGTCACACATTCTGTGAACGGTATGTACGTATAAAGAAGGAGTATTTTTAAAACCTGGCGTATTTTCATACATTTTTGATATAGAATAATTGTCTATGTTTTATGTGGTGTTATTTTTAGCTTGCATTTAAAAAGCACTACTTAGACAACAATATGAAATAAAATAAGATGCTCGAAAATAGATTACCCGTCAGAAATAAATTTTACCACCAAAGCCAGCTTGCAAACAACGGACATGTCTCTCTAAATTGCCCTATTTATTAGTATCAAGTTTAAAAATGAGAAATACTTTACTATCCACTCATTTTATACCCACTCATTAATTATTTGTAACTGATTAACGTAGTTTTATTATAACTAAAGATTTTAAAGTATACTAGGGTCGCCGGCGAGCAAGCGGGGAAAGCTGATCGAATCGACAAATATATTACAAAAACTTTAACTTGATATTATGTCTGCAATTAACAAAAAATAATATATATATATATCATATCTCACTGTAAAAATTAAAGAATTGCGCATGTAAAAAAACGTTTCAATTAAAAATAAAGTTAATCGCAAATTACTCTTAATCTACAATTACAATTTTTTTTAAAATCTGTCTATAGTCAACTGGTTCAAATTTGGTTAGTATAGTAGAAGGAGATAGTGGGCAAAACTGAATCGAGTTGACCCGTAAAGAGCTTCGCTTCGCTCAGCTCAATCAGGCTTGTTCTTATGTTAACTTTTTATACCATAAAGGTTCAAACAAGCAGTCGGCGCACCTGATAATTTTGTTTTGTAGAATCAATATTTTACCATGTAGGACTTTAATAAATAAATCCCATTTATATTCTCTTCATTTCAAAATAACTATTCGTGCAACGGACGTTGAATAGCTGAAAAAGCAATATTGTACGTCAAAAGGTTTGTTCTTTCCGTATTGTAAACTACTTCTTCTTAGTTTTATTTTCAATTTTATTGTCTAGTTTTTCAAGTTAAACGATTTTTAACGGATTAAACTATTATTAATGTATAATTGAATTCACATTTCAAGACACAATCAGTTTTTTATTGCCACAACACGATTGCTGAAAAACAACTAAAGTTTTTCAGGAACTGCGTTCACAGGAAGATGAAAAGTCGATATAGTTAATGAGTTAATTCGTTTTTTAAGTTTAAGAATTGAGTTCAGGATGCATACAATACACACTAACAGTATTTGAGATCTGAGAGTGCGGTCACAGACGTGTAATTGTTCATTAGACACTCGCTTTTCATAAATGGTCAAAGTTATATTAAGTAGGTTTTAAACATTTTCTGCTTCAAAAACCTTTGTTCATGACAAGGACTAGTGGTTAAGCAAGTAGGATATAATTATCGAACTTGTTACATTTGTTAACATACTCCTGACTGCCAGATATCTTTCCTTGACAAATGTGTTCCCTAACTGTTAGGTCAATGTTGATATTTATTTGACCAATCTATAGCAATCCACAATCACAAGTTTATATTCCCTATCATAGCCGCAACGGTAAAGGATGCGGAAAAAATATGATTGATTTCAAGATTTCTGGCACTTTCCTAAAGGTTTTATAAATAGTTTTGATAGCAATCTATTGAGGTTTATTGTTTATTACCAAGAACACCCAATGAACATCTTCCAAGACAGAATATGCTTCATGTATTTTATAGCTCTAAGATGATTCTTTTTTTTTATTATTTTGCAGCAAAAGAAGTTTTAATATATCACTTGACACTATAATAATGGGCGACTTAATTACTTGTGTTTGAAAATTATCACCGGTCAGCCCGTTTCCATTTGTCAATTACTGCTTCTAACTTGTACATTCTTCTCTTGCTGGCTTCCCATATTTATTCTTCTCATTTATATTTTATATGTTCAGTTAAACATGTTGCTGTTAAGTTGAAAAAGTACTGCCCTGTTGATAATTTTTTTAAACTGTACTTATTTCAAACAATTTAATAACGTTTTTGTAACGTAATTGTAACTATCCAGCTTTTTGTGGGCTAATCTACTAATTTTAAAGGAAGACTAAGGAATAAAGGTGACCACCTCCTGTAATCTTATCAGTGTTGTTATCTTAATTAATAAGTTTAATTTTCTTTTAATTGATTAAAAACAATTGTAATATAATAAATAATCATTTCTACTTCCGTTTGTGATACAAGAACAAAAATTGTGAACATTTAGAAAAAGCAAACTTTTAACAGTATTCTTAAGTAAATTTTTAAGTTTTGTAGTTTTCTTAAAATACACAGAATAAGGTTTTTATTTTATAAATGAAAATTGTTAATAAACCGCGGCAAGTTTAGAAACAGCATATTTTTAAAGTATTTTATTCTCAAATGGATGTAGCAGAAATTTTAAATACAGGGAAATCTCATTTTGAATATTATGAAAAATATAAAGTTAATTTACATATTCTAGATCCTCGAGTTTATAAAAATAAGTGTTTCATGTTTGTAACATGAAATAAAACTTGAAAATGTAAGCAAGTATATTAATGCATAATATTTTGAAGACAAAAGATCATTTAAAGGGAAAATATTTTTGTTTTTGATATATTTTCGAAAGTTATTTTAATTGCAGGAACTGATAAATTGGATTTTTTTATAGAGTTTAGTTGTTTAGCTGGCTTCAAATGGGAAGCAACATCTTTTTTAGCACTTTTGGTGACTGGCTGCTAAAATAGCTAGCGATATCAATTACTTTATATAAAAGTCTTGATGTCCAAGATGTATATATATATAATTTAAAGCAATAATTTATACAAACATATGTTTTTGTCAAAAAATAATAACCTTCACAAGGACCATAATAATAAAAATATTTTTATTTATATTTACTATTAACACTAGAAAAAACTTCCACTTACTGACTTTGTTATATCAACAGAAAATATACAAAAATAAAATAAATGGGTCTTATAAGTTGTTTTCTTTTATATACACCTGGCTGGAAGAACCGCTCAAGTGTCAACAAATAAATTATCAAAGCCAAGAGAAAACAAATATCAAAGTATCGCTATTAAAAAATAGAGGTTGATGGTAGAAGGCTGAAAAATAAGGGTTGTATATAGTTTTTAATATAGAATCATAAAAAAATTATAAAAAAATATTTATCCTAATAACTTAGGGATATGTAAAATAGTTGACATCCCATTTTGCAGAGCTACTGAATAAACACATAGAACTTCGTAAAAATTGGTCAAGCGATTTTGGAGGAATTTAGAAGGATGAAAATGAATTTAAAATATCGGTATGATATTTTAAATTAATTTAAAAACATGTTTCATTTTAACAGACGTTTCAAAACATTCGTTATAATTTATCTTTAATATACAAATAACCAGACAAATAATGTTTAAATAACTAAAGATTAGAAAATCCAAAAAAGGTCTAATTTATTATAATTTTAAACAAAATAAAAGAATTAATACTAAATATTGCACAATAAGATAGATACTAGTAAAAAATATATTATTAATATTTTTAAACGGTTATTTTAGAAACGATAGATCCTAGTTACTTTGTATCAGGTGAAACACGTTATGTGTTGAAAAGAGAGGACTGTTTAAAAAAATGTGAATGATATAATTATTATACAATTTTTTTATGAGTGGAAAATGAATTTAACCGAGAGAGGTACACTATTTAATTAAAATTAATTTGGATGGTTTATGTTATGTTAATTTATACATAACGTTTCATATAACATAACTATGCAGCTTAACTCAGAAATAATCCTGAATATCTCTCTGTCTGTCTGTCTCCAGGTATGCATTAGAGATTCAAATATTTGCATATAGAGATTTGCAATTTGAAATCGGTTATCTGTATTGGTAAACATAATAAGATCCATTTGCTGAACACTTCGTTATGTCATGATGTTCGTAATGACAGATCATAATAGGACAGTTTCTATACCACCTCTTTAACTGAGACTACTGAGACCCGCTTATGGATTAAAAATGTCTTATCTATATCTTGTAAATAAAAACTTCTTATACCATAATTTCTTGGAATTAAACATTTAATTTGAGATCAGTCTTTTTTAAATTCCCTTACCCCTATAAGGTCGCAACAGCACCCTTAAATTATACTTCCAAAATTATATTTTATATCTAATACCCTTTTTGAATTTAGGTGGAAATTTAAAATCAATTATGTTAATGATAACAGTACCGTTACCAGTATTAGTTTTTTCTAATTGTTATGTTGTATACCTTATTATTATAACATTGAGACATTTATTTAAAAAACCAAGCATCCAAAAATACCATTTTTTATGATTTTTATATACATATATACAACTTTGAACGATACTATGAACCATAAAAATATAGAAATATTATGTATATAATACTATGCTAAAAAATATTAGAGACAATAAGATCATATTAAAAACTAAGTTTGTCATTTTAGTTTTAGTAGACGCTGCCACAAAGGCGTCTGACCATAAATACTAAGTCACACCAATTACAACATGACAATACGAATCTATACGAGTAAACTAGATTTTATCCCCGAGGCGATATTCAGATGCAGATCCTGACTCCGGTGGGAAATGGAGAAGGGTTGTCGCATCAAGGACGGATGTGACGTTAGATGTGAGTCCACAGGGATGGTTAAATGAGAATAGCTAGTTAGAATGTTGGAACTATGAATGTAAAAATGACCTGTCAGATATGCAAATTTTGAATATAGCAAGTTTAGAAGTACAACACAAAAGAAATTGATAAAAGAAAGAGAAATTGAAAATCCTTGTTCAATGAAAATGATTGTAAGATGTATGAAGTTGGTGTGGCGTGAAATAAAAAAATGTATGTTAAAATATTTCATAATAGTTTTTATAATATATTGATGATGTTTTTCTCTGAACTGACGAATTAAAAATCAATGCTTATATTTAACACGTTCTCCTGCACAAATTCTTTTATAATATTAAGGAGTATTTTAAAGTTAGGGATATCTGGCAATGATCAATTTATTGACGTTTCTGTACATGTATCTTGATTGCAACCCCTTCGCAGGTTTAGTATAGTAGTTCTCATAGTCAAGGCATAATATATAAAATTAAATACTTTAGTAAAAATTAGATACTTTTGGACTCCAGTAAAACATAAAACTATTTAAACCGCGGTAAGGCACTGTAACTTGACTTGATTTCTAATTTATTTTATCATATCCAGTATAACTGATTCAATTTGTCCATACTTACATAAATTGTATTTTTATAAATAAGTTAAAACGGTATCAGTGGAGTTTTTTCTTTCCATGGACCTGCCGCATATAAAATAATAAAGAAGTATATATTGGGAAATATGAATGGTTTGAAAAGATGAGGAGTAAAATTTTGTGATATGAACATATAAAAAGGAGAAACGAAATTTACCTAATTAGGCAGGTCATTGATATCGTTAGGGGTATTTGACTAAATGAATGGACTAAATGAATGATCAGTGGAATAGACGTTGAAAACATTTTTCATCTACCCACCTAGAGTGGGATTCAGTTCAACCAGTCGCGTACACTTTTTTTTATAGTTTCGTGCTTGAACTAAATTGTTTTTTATAAAGTTTTATGTGAACCATCATAGTATTATTGTGTCTATCTTTGTAAAATTTCTACATGTACAGAAAAAGTGCCGAAAAGAATCTTGGCTATATTTTATAAGCAATAATTTGAAATTTTAAATAAAAAACATATTTCATATTCATTATAACCTAACTTTAACTGAATTGTATTTATTAGGTATAAAAATGGAAAAATTCTAAAATAGTAGCTAACTTGATACATTGCATATTAAGTGACTGACCTCACAACAAAAAGTAATATATAATCCTGCTTTTTATTATCTCCATTTATTTTCACAAAAACTATATTTGAGGTGTAATAATCAACCTAATTAAATATATTAGTTGACATCATATTTATTTTACTGTAGCACGAAACCCCATCATAACAGAAAATATTGCATTAAATATGTTGTGGTGAGAGAGCATCACATTTACGAAGTGTCTCACTTACATCTCTTTTACCCGTGAACACGATTGCTGTAAAGCATTTGAAACATAAAAATAAAAATGTAACCAAATTATACCCGAGTGAAATCCGTTAAAATAGTTTTATTTCATACTCGTTTTATCATAATTTAAATGATTTATATTTATAACTTCATGTTTATTGATGGAATAATTAAGGTTTCATATAAAACTGCTTTATGCTAACTTTAACTTAAGCTTAAGAGAGCCATTACCTATTATAATTAAATTTTATATTATTAAAACATTTGTGAACATTAATTTTTATTGTATAACGCCGGTAGATGAAAAATTAAAATAAAAACGTACTGACAATTAACTTGATTTTATTTCTTGACTAATATTACAATTTTTAAATGTAGTTATAACTTTTTGTCCGATCCGGCAGCTCTCACCAAAAGGAATGACCAGCTACTCTGCTCTCCTCTCCTCACCACAACTCGCCCCTCCTCTCCACACCTCGCCTCACACGTCTCATAATGTTGCCCGTTACAATTGTAAACAACCGAAATATCAATTGCACTCTATGTAGTTAATTGCTACCTTCCTAAACTACTGCCTGTTCTAACCCAATATTGTTCCTCTTATAATGTTCACAATCCGACGAAATGGATATCCAAAATATCCAAAACCATCACTACTAACTTTTGATTTTGTTTAGTCAAATATTTATATATAAAACTGGATCACTATTATTAAATTTTATCGGATTAATTCAACAACTTTATGAGAGAAGAATTATAAAGATTAAAGTGAGTTATATTCTTATGTTAATGTCCCTATAATAAAATATTAATATGGGTTAAAAATTATTTTGCTTATATAAAAATAGATAATATAAAATATTCGGTTTCTTTATTCTAATATTTTATTAAGAAAATAAATTAAATGTTAATAGTTTTTATTAAGAAATCTAAAATGACATTAAATTTAAAGTATGTAAGCTATTTCTTTGTTCAAAACATTTAGTTAAATGTAGTTGTAAATAAGTTTCTTTACTAGACTTGTAAATCTTTCTTTCTTTAAAAGAAATAAAATGTTACCTTCTTGAAAGACCTGAAGGTCTTTCAAACTAAAATGCTTGAAGTACCTACTTACTAGAATACAAACGTCGTAAATCGAGTTACAAAGTTCAGTTCATAATATTATGTTGTAGTGTATGTACATATGTATTACGTAATGAATAATTAATGAATTTCTACTCAAATATCTGTCTAAATAGATAACATTTTTTTATTTCATGAGTTAAACATAATTCGTTTTTATAATATAAAGTTTATTAATAAAGCCTTTGAGATGATTTTTATTTGAATGTTTGATCATATTATAGCGTTAATTTTTTAACTAATCATATTTCAGTTAGTCGCTTATTTTAGAAGATATGAAAATTACCAATAAACAATAAAAAGCAAAATTAAGCTAAACTTTCAAAGTTGATGTGAGTGCGAATTTGACAAATGAATCTCCATAACCAGAACGATAAGAACCTCCCATAATATTTGAATTATTACATACAAAAGTAATAAAAGCAGATCACCAGACATTTATCTTTTGGCTAATAGAGGCTTATATATGAACTTTACAACTACCTCTGTTATATGTATTAAAAATTATTAATGTTTGTAAGTAAAATATTTATAATTTGGGAAAAATCGTTATTTTTCAAACATTTTTCGATCGTTGTTTTGACAAGCTTTTTCAATATATATCCTAATTGCTATACGGATTAAATTAATAAATGTTACGATGTTTTACTCCGAACCACGGAAACCAGGGAGATAATTAATCAAAGGTTTTTTTTACATTTCAACCTGCGTGCAAGTAGTAATAATATTGCTCGCTTATTTGAGGTTGAAAAAAGACAAGGGAAAACTTTGACACGTGAACAATTATTGTTTTTCGTTGTTCATACTCAGTTTTATTTATTTTATTTACGGAAATTAGGCAAGATGCACCGGCCGTGGGCAAAGGCTGACTGACTGTCACAGTAACAGCCTAAACGTCAGGTTAAAATTTAAAATGTATGTAATACCTAAAAATAAATAAAATAATTATAAATTATGAAACGCGATAATTTCGTAGTTAGTTTTACTTACTACCTACTACTACTTAGTTTTAATTTCACTTGAGAAAAGTACTATACAAGCCTTGGCCGTATCTGGACGAACGTATAAATGTGTGCCGAAGCAAACAAACGCGAGTCCATCAACTCTTTTACTCGCTACTGCAGTAATCTACTATTATTATTATTTATAAAATGGCTAATATACATGCTCTTTTTAAAATTATACTCAATTAATCAAAAATCAACTATAAAATCTAATTTTGTAATTGCGTTGTTTATTAATAATCGTAGTAAATATTTAAGAACTTCAAATTGCATTATATTTAATGAAGCACATAATGTACATTGGAATTCGTTTCTACATTTAATTGGGCCATTTAGGCAAAACACCAACGTTGATTACATTACATGGTGCTCATTTATACGACGCGTTTGTAAATTCTCCGTTTAATTAAAATTGCATATTTTATCATGTTTTATCTTTCTTAAATATTAATGAACTAACTCATAAATATCACCTTTTTCCGTAATATGTTTGATGTCATATTAACATATGTTTTGGCATAATTCAAATTACTTTTGAATGGATAGTTCTGACTGTAGACTAGAGTAACTAACAAGTCTTAGATATTTAACATCAAGCGTTACTCTCATAATTTGTTTTCCTCATGATAATAATCTTCAATCTTCATGATATTAATCAAAAAAATCAAAATCAAAAAATCAAGTATCTAGCAGCTTCCTTTCAATTGATTATACATAAAACTATTTTCTGTTGCAAACCATAAATATTGTTTTGTTCAGGTTTTCTTATATATTTCAATTAGAAGAACATTGATCTTATCAAATGCGGAACGCAATTTTGTTTAGTTCTAAATGTAAGGGGTAATGTTTGCGAGTCCCATAACATTAATTTACTGGTTAAGAAAAATGGTAATTATTGCATTATAATTTTTTTTATAAAAGTCATTCCATCATTTGTTTATGAGATAATGTGATAATATTTATTTTTGAGATATTTAAAAAATAAAGACGAACAACGCATATTTTCTTTAAGCTTAATCACTTTTTTCTGATGTTATCACGCGTCGATTAGAACCGCAATCATCCCAATCTCCCTTTAAGTTTTTAATCGATTTCGCTGGAAATTTAATCAGCTCTAAGTAACGCGAATATTGTAGTACTCAGTAAAATAATCAGGTCGCAAAGAAAAAAGCGGAAAACACACACAAACATATAAGTGTCTAGAGACTTTTTAAGAAAATGTGTGTGTTTATCAGTTAGTATCAGTCACTTTAGAGTGACTCAGGTCACTTTAAAAAGTAAAGAATCGGGGTGATTACACTAAATTCCTTAATCAGAAATTAAAAATATGGATTAGTTTATATTATAAGTTCTCTGAGAGCTTATTAGTCGGGGAAGGCTAAAGATCGTACTGGCAACAACTAACTTATAACTTAATTCATATATATCAAACTAATTAGATATACGGCAGCAGCAGCTTAAGAGCAGTTCTAGTAATGTTAAAACATCTGATATCCGATTTAGCAATAATCTATTCCATCAAATTTACTTTCAATCCTAATCTTAAAAAGACTTTGCTCATATGTATCTTCTTATTCGAGAAACAAATTTGGAAGATATTATAAACTTGGTAGATAATTAAGAATAAAAAAAGATTATATTGAAGAAAAAATGTATTTAAAATTCCTAGTTGTATAGAAAGGAACGATTTGATATGTTCTTATCCTAATTTTTAAAAACTACAATACTACATTCACCCTTTAACCGAAATACAACTTTCTCGAATTATAAACTCTTAATTGCCTGATAAAGTGTGTGTATGTGTAATGTGTGTGTGTGTGATGTTAGAGAGGCTAATTTTAAGCTATAATACATGCGATCAATTGTTCATAATAAATAATTCCTTTTAAATTTTTAACGAAGTTCTTCTTTACCTGTGTTTTATTACGGATAAAAAAATTCAATCTCTTACAGCGATTACTGGCGGATATATATCATTCTTAAAAAGATAAAGGATATCCTTTATCTTTAATATTATACTATTTACTAAAGTATACTTTAAAAAATTAAAATAAAATAAAATAAATTAATAAAAGATGAAGTAATAACAAAAAGTTAATAAATTAATTTATGTACATGTATTTAACGATATAAAATTAATGGTGATTTAAGGTCATTCTTGTAATTTGGCTTTCAGAGTAAATATGATATTAATAACACGGAATTAACTCAAATGAATACGTAGTCGAATAATAGAACCGTTTCATATATCTCTCTACTCGCTTCTGTAATTACAGAGCTCTCGTTTGAGGATATAAAGCCATTAATCATAGAAAGTATATCAAATCCGTCCAAAGTAAAAGTGGACTCTGGAACTTTGGTTGAAATTGGTAGTAAGCTGCTAATGTAATCCAAAATTGTTGTCGAAAATTCAATTAATTATAAAACCACTAACATTTATCTACATTAAAATAAATGTTTTAGTCCGAGGAGAAAACTATTTATTGTAATTTAAATATATTTATTGTACATATTTAAAGTGTTACAGAAAGGATAACAAAAAAGACAAAAAGGTTGACCTTTTCACTAAAGTAACCTTTGTAAGACAACTCACATTTATTAATTCGAGATCTTAAAGCTAACACAAATACTATTGTTATGCTTTGCGACCTTGTAGAAAAAAAAATACTTTCCAAAGACAGAAACGACCGTATTTATCAAATAAAAAACGTCTCTTTTTTTATTAACTTATATTCACTATATTCTAAAATATAATAAATATACAATTTTATAGACAGAACGTAACACTAGTTCTTTAGAAACGAGAACACAAAATCGTATTTGCTGATATATCGAAGTTTATAGTGTTGATGTTAATTGTTTTTATTAAGAAATTTATTTAAAACAAACAATTTCATGAAATAGAACTGTAAGTGAAATTTTTAAAATTACAATTTCTTTGTTCGGAGATCTAAACATATAAATTTAAAAATAATTCCAATATGTAACAAGTATATACCATATCATTCAACATCCTGCGTGTTACATCTTTTAAATAATAGATATATTTGCTATAATTGGGTTATATTTAAGTAGCTAAATATTCACATAAATATAATGCGTTATAAATTTCTATGGGCAAAAGGAAGCCCACAATATCGCAAATTCATTTAAAAAAATATCTGTCTCTTAAGAACCGATTCTAAAGCTGTTTTATTGAAGAAATATAATTATTTTATATTATGTTCATTAATTAAAAGAAACAGATAAAACCTTAAAAACAACGATAATATCTTAAAAATTAAATAACTGTAATGTACAAACATTATCGATTGGATTTTTCCCTAACAAAATCAGTTGAGTTATGCAGTGAATACAATAATTCTACAAGCATAAAAACAATGGCCCAGTTTGACCTAAAACAATGAAACCAGACAGAAAAGGTTGAAGACTAAAAGAGAATTGAATGAAAGCACTGAAAAAAGAACAAACTGAAAACTAACCGCACTCATAGGACAGACAACTCTTTCGTTTTTCTTTTAGTGACCATCATTCCTCTGGAATTTATGTGGAGTTTATTCTAACTGGATGGTTTAGTTCTATTACAATAGATTTGTCAAATCAAATTGTATTCAAAACATAAAATATAGCGAGGTCCTACTACATTAAGGTACACTATTTTTCTTAATATTAAAACTTTATTGGACATACGGTCTATACGAATAAAAATTTATGTTAAAAAAAGATATTATAAGGACAAAGATTAACCTAAAATTTTTGATTAATTTTTTCTTATTTTAGGAAGAATTTCTGTGTTTGGAATTGTCGATTGAAACAATGTAGGCTTATTTATTTTTAACTCACTTTTATAATGAATTTATCTACGACTTTGAACCCTTTTACATAAATTGTAAATCGTGTCAACCTACAAGGGACTTCAAAACTCTGTTAATACTCTGTATACATTGTACATCCTGACATCTGTACCCAGGAGGATAGTAAAATAAAAACAACTTATTTACGAACACCCTCATCTCGTTTACTAAGTGTTGTCAGTGTCAGTCGTAAATTCATCCCAATAAGCGAAGTCGTTGGTAACGGTAAATCTAAAAATAATTAGATCTATGAGGGCGTAAATATTCTCGTTAGAAAGTAGCATACTCCTTGGTGACGGTAAGTAAGTATTTAATATCATAAAAGATCCAAAAAGGTTTAGCACGTAGTTCCGTCTCATTGTAAATGAAAGCCGTGGATTCTTATGAAAATATTAGAAGAAGACAATAGGTGCATTAGTAAAGCAATTTTTCGGCTCTTAAAAAATAATGGAGTAAAAGCGAAAAGTAGGTCGATTCAGATAAAAGGTGAGTTCTTTTGTGTTTTGTTGTTTGATTTTCATAACGAAAATCAATTAAGATTTTATTCTACTTTTGTAATAAGTGAAGATTTATTACTTTGGCTGAGGTTTTAGTTTAGTTTAGTTATTTTACTGTTAAAAACGAGTATTTTTGCGATTTCGATAAATTCCAAAGGAATAATTGCATAATCGATGTAGTTCTGTGGCAATCTGCGTGTGTTATTGTAAAATTTAAAAAGTTATAAATATTTTTTTTGATAAGAAAATCTAAAAATAATTAGTATCTACTTTATTGTTTAATTTATAAAGTTATGAAAAATAATATGTTTACAATAAATTGTTTGACTTTAGTGAAAATAATATTAAAATGGATTCTATAAAAAATATTAATAAAATTAATAAAATTTTCAAGATTTGTTTTTTTTATTGTTAATTGTGAAAATTTATTTTAATTGTCTTTCATAGAACAGCATTTTTTTTGGAACATTTTACCATTTAAAAAGTTCTGAGTAAAACTAGACACTTTTTAAAAAAAATATATTTTTATGTGTATGTAGGTATTATGTGCAGCTCAAATTTCTGATTATGCACTTGATTCCATTTTAATATTCACTTAATTTAGAACAGATTAGTTTTCAGAAATCGGTTTAGCTGTTTTAATATTTTTTTTTTATGAAATGAAACTTATGGCGCTATTGGTGGTGGTGGTGATTGTGATATTAATCGACACCTGTTAATATCAGCAAAAAGGTAATCTTAATTAGAAATAAAGTATATATGGCAAATTTTAGTTTTTTTTTAAGTAAATGAAAAATAAAAAATGTCAAAAGTAGTGTAAAATTTTTAAAATTGTTTAATTGAATTTAGTTAAGATGAAATGGATTTTATTAAAAAATACATAAAATTAATATAATATTTTTCTTTACCAGGATTTCAATGTGATGGGACTTGCACCCATTACCCTTTTCTTTCAGTTATACTATGTGTGTTAAAGAATCAGTTCCATATTCCTATAAACCTTAGTTTAACCATACTTATATGCAATTCATTTATACGTACATATTGTAAAGTATTTTCTCTTTTTCATTATTTCTTTAACTGTTTTAGTAACATTGTTATATTATGGTAACTACCTGAAAAACATTAATGTTTTTAATTAAGAAACCTTTGCTTTTTTTTAATTATTATTACTGTTATGCATTATAAATCAATATGGAGTTTTATTGCGCTAAACCCATTTACAATGAACAGAAATAATGCATTTGACCCATTTCACGCAATTAACGCTATTATGAAGAAGCGCAACGGTAATGATGCAAAATTTCTGAATGAGTCTATTGTCATTCTATAGCATTCGACCATCCCGGATTGTAAAAAAATATGCTTTTATTATACGAAATCTTTATTAACTGCATTTAGTACTAACACTTTGTTTATATTGTTATTTTAAATTGATTATATAGCTATATTAGAATAAAAAATTATACTTACGTTCTGGTAATTGAAAAATATGAACAAAACTATGTTCTAAGAACGATGTTCTTAGAGGTGTTTCATACACCAATTTTATATTTTCACTTATTTTAGGTACTTACCTATAAATGTTAATTGAATTTACTGTATTATTTCAAATGCTAAATATAACGTTTAAAATAGCGTACATACATTAAAAGTAAATGTACATACATTAAAAGAATATGAAAAGAATACTTGCAGTTTTGTATGTTATATATATTGGCTACATGTCTTTTTTGCTGTTTTGTAAAAAATAATTACTTTTGTGAGTCAAATTTCTCAGTACAAAATTTAAGAGAATTTCTTTTTGTATTTGCTTAAGGCTTCCGTGATTAAAGACGTCTTATTTATAAGGGAACATAATTCTGGAGACAGACATTTAGATTACGGAATGATTAAATATTAAAAGCGTTGTAAAAATATATTTCAGAATAAGAAATCCCCAGTGAGAACGTCCTATCCTGAAATATTGATCTTGAGAACTCCTAACAGCTGGAATTAAAAGTTTTGCTTAAAGGTAATACCAGTTTAATATTTTTACAAGATATTAGCCATAATCATTATAAATTAATTATTATTAATAATTCAGCATGAAAAGGAAAAACTTCAAAATATATTACATGGTTTTTTAATTACCAATCACTGTTTTCTTTTTCATTCAAATAGCTTTTTATCCATACTCTATACTTTTCAACGTCAGTAAACACAACGTATTGTTCTGGATCACACACAGGTCTGTCCCTTTGGGAAAGAGTCGCCGATACGATGCCTCTAACGTGCCAAGTTCCTGCAGCATTCGGTTCATTGTTTTCTGACTCATCTGGAATAAATACTACTAAACCTCCTCCACTGTCACCGTTACAAACTGATGTACCTGAAGTGATAAAGACAGTATTAAAATAAAAAAAGTAAAGGTAAACTATAAATTATAAGTAATAAAAATTAATATTACCGTTGTGGAATCCAGCACAAAATTTATTTCCATTTAAGAAATTGGAATAAAAGAGTGGATTACTTGTAATACATTCATAATCAGTAACGATGGGCATTTTAACTTGTTTCAGTTGCCGCAAAAGAGTTTCTTCTATGTCAAAACCCCATCCCACAACCTTAAAAATAAACAAAGACACTAGTAAAAATGTGTATTTTTGTGCTTTTTATTTTATTATTTTTCTGTTACCGTTCCCATTATTGTATTAGTTGGTAATTTTTGAACCGCGTTTTTGTACCACAGGCATGATGGTTGGATGTAATCAGTAAATGTCACTTCTGTATTCAACTCTATTAGCGCTATATCGTTATCTAGTTTCCGGGGCTCAAAGTGCTGATGCAGAATAATCTTATGCACCTGTAACCGTTTTAATTCAAATATTAAATCAATCCCTTAATGTTTAATAGAATAATATTCTCTTCGATTAAACATAAACCTACTTCTTTTTCTTTGGAACCAATATCACCCCCGATCAGATTATATTTTCCCAGAATTACACTTAATACATCAGGTAATAATGCAGAACCTCTAACTGAAACGCAGTGAGCAGCTGTGGAATTGAAAATTAAACATTAATGAAGACAGTGGTTTAAAAAATATTATGGTGTTTGCAATTAGTAGTTATCGTACATTGAATAAAAAACACAGTAAATAAAATAAAAAATAAAAATTGAAATTAATTATTAGTAAATTAAAACGTAACGATGCAAAAAAACACCAGTATATTTAGTTAAAACGGAACTTAGTGATTATATTGAAACTTTTGTATAACAAAATATATAGAATTTTACCTGTTAGTACAAAATGTTTGGAAATAAGAGTTCCTCCACAAATGTATTTGATAGTATTTCTTTGGAGCTTATAAATAGCAGCGTGCCATGGCCAGTCTCCAGCTTTGGTGGACTCGCCATTGAAAATCAGTTCTGTGCCGATCACTTGACGTCGCCCACAGTTTTTCTCCTCATCATTTAGGTAAGTTTGTACAACATATGTATTGAGAAATCCCTGAATTGAGACTTGTGTAATATATTTAAATTTATTTTAAAACCCAAATTATAACACTCAATAAAGTTAGTTTAAAAATAATTAGTTAATTCTTACCACGTTAGGTTCTGTACAGTGTTCCACATCATTAATTGTAATACTTGTTATATAAGGAACTACTCCAGGTACATGTGCAGTAACAACAAAACTAATACCTCTATATTCTTCGAAATAAAGAAATCGAAAAACTACGGCAGCCGTCGAAGTTGTCCTTCCATAAGTTTTATCATCCTAAAACATTACTGTTTTATTTGTTATAACTTTTGAAACAAATTGTAAATACATTACAAACCATTTTAATAAGTAAAGTAACGTAAGCTTCAGAATTAAACTTTATTCGAATTTCTGTATTTGCAGGAAATATTTCATCTATTGAGATTGAATAACGGGTCTTCGCTTTCGGGGATACACCAGGTTCAAACCAACTTGTAATATTAAAATTATTTGCACATGGGAAATCTATTACAAATGGATGAGAAACAGGTGACCAATCACACTTAACTACCAATATTAAGGAAGATAAAAGTAATGAAATTTTCGTCATAGTAATTCTTTTGATTATATTTAAACATAAAAATCGATTTATAAAAAACGATATCACTTGTAAGTTATCGAAAGATATAATATAAAAAAAAGAACTGTACTTCTTGAGAATAGATTTAATAATAATTGGGTATTACCATTTATTATCAAAGCCATTTATAAATTACTAGCAAATTTATGATATCCTTAAACTTTGCTCTTCATATCTCTATAATAGTGAAAGATAAAATAAATTAAATTTGATAACCTTAAAAGGTCAGTGTACTGTAGTGGAGTACAGGGTATTATAACCTATTTGACATATTGTATTATATAGAGTGTATGAACAACATTATTTGACACCAAGGACGATTTGGGTAAAAATAAAATATAAATAAACCAGGGGGCTCTGTCAAACACGATGGCAAAATTGAAAAAAAGATATATATTTTCCGATCGAGGTAACTGTTTACCTAGTTACAACTTACTCCATTAGATGGCGCAAATTATAATTTGTCGGGGACATTATAAATTTTTACGTGTTAAAAAGCTTTTTTATTGAACAGAAATACCATCGCTCTACCGTTAAAGCTATTGAATCGCTGCCCGTTTTGATGAATTTAGCTTTTTATACAAAGTCGTTTTAACGGAAAGATGACATCTATTAGGCACTTTTTATAGATTTCTACTACTGTTCAATGAGAAGTAAATTAAAATATTATTATGCAACTATCGAAGCAACTTCGGTTACTTTTCTTAGCAATTCTGTGTTTATTACAGAAACTAAGTATGGTGTGGTGATAGCTTGACTTAAAAGTTAAACTTTCTAAACTTAAAAATATGCAGCTTATGACTTAATTTTTACCTACTTAAACGCAATTGTAAAAGCAAGTCAAGCGGTAAATTAAAGCGAAGTTCTATTAATATTTGAAGTATCTATAGATATTACATGAAATGCTGTATCGGATATCGGATACGTTCGATATTCGATACAAATCTATTCCATAATATTTGCTTTAAATGTCATTCTTAAATAGACTTTATTGTATGTATTCTTTGAGAAATAACTTTTAGTATAGTTTAGAACGCGGATAATAAACTACTTCATCATTTATAAACAGGTACTTTATTTTGAAGAGGAAACGTACTTAAATTTCCTAGTTTTATCGCAAAATAACAAATTTATATATTCTGAAAACTACATCTACAAGATTCCTCGAAGTTGTTTTCATTGGAATTAGTATAAATGTCATTAACGATTGCTTATAAAGTCTTAGAGAGGAATCATTTTAACTATAATATATCGTGCAAAAGAACAAGGTCATATTGTTGATAATAATTGTAATTAGATTAGAATGAATCTATTTTAAAAGTATAATAAATTTATAATTTCTTCTGAGTTTTAATGATGGTCATCTTTACTTATGTATTATTACGTAAACTTCAAATCAATAAGCACACTTACAGCAGTAACTACATACAATTTAGACAAGATATAATATACATTCTATTAATGTAATATGACAGACTTACTCTACAAACTTAAAAATATTTTACAAATTTAAGAAATTATTATTTTATTCTTTCTTTCACCGACACAGTCCTTAGAGTTATGAAACTCAAGTGGCAGTGGAGAAGATACATAGCTCGTCGAATTGATGGCCGTTGGGGTAAAAATGAGAGCGGCCCATATTCGGTCCCTGCGGCGCTCAATGGGGGAGGCCTCTGTCCAGCAGTGGACGATTCCCGGCTGAAATGATGATGATAATTCTTCAGTCAATTAATTAATGTGCATACGTGTCACAGACAGTAATATTATTTGAATTAAAGTTCGTCAATTGATTACTTAGTAGCAAGGTAAATGCTGTGTCTTCGTCTGATTTGTAATGGCGGCATCACTTTCTCTGGATTTGCGGACTTTGTCCTTTGGTTTATTTGAAGTGGTTTACTGGTGTGTCTTATATAGATTATGGTTTTGTACAGGACGGAAGCCAAATTTAACAGAATCGATGTCGTTTTTTTGCCACAGTGGCAATGTGGCCCGCGTACCACCAAGTCAAAATGAAGACTGCCTTATCGCTCCGCTATCATCACATACATTTATTTAATTAAAATACTAAAAAATGGCTACTTTAAAGTCATTCTTGAAATTTGGCATTAGGAGTTAATACAATTTAATTATCATAAGATTAATTCAAATTAATGCTTAATGAAATAAAAGAACCTTTTCATCTATTTCCTCTACTCGCTTGTTATATCGCTTTCGTTTGAAAATCTGAAAGGAGGTAGTAATCACAGGAAGTATTTTAAATCCTTAATAGTAAAAGTGAACTCTCTAAGTTTGAAATTTAGCTCAGATGGGATTGTTATGAAGTGACAGTTTGCTTCTGAGGGAATGCCAAATACATATTGAAAAACCAGTTAATAAGAATGCCCTTATATTTTTCTAAAGTACCTTTGTTGCCAATAAACACTAAATTAAATAAATACTATTCAAGACCGTATCCACTGTTTTATCGCAGTTTATTATATTAATGGTAGCTAGTCTAATTAATAAATTTATTAAAAACAAGCAAATTGATTAAAAAAAAAAAACTTTTTGTTCACTTCCATCAACGAAGTTATTGTAATCACCTCGATTTTGGAAATCTGTTTTTTGTGTTATAAGTAAAAGTAGACACTTTAAAACGTGTTCGTGTGTTTTATGCATATCCGTTTGAAGGCATTTTTTCCGGTTCCATTTACTCTCTATTTACCAACACATGCATATTCACAGAACTAATAAATTTGCCAATAAAAAGAACAAGTCGTTTTTTAGTTTCTCAAAAAAATAAGAAAACTGCATATTTTTAATTTAGAAACTATTAATTGTGTGATCATGTTTCTGATGAAAAATGGACGTGGGTATAATGTCAACAAAAAGTGACCACAGTTGGATCCAGTAGTTTCTTATTTTTTAAAGAAAATATAGAATTTAAAAAGTATTAAATTTTTGTAAGACTTTCGTGATCCATAATTACTATCATTTATAGATTTCCGGCTGTTCTCACGTTAAATTTACCGGAATTTGACCGACTATTTTGCGTAAACATTCATGGCTGCGATTCCGCCACGCTACGAGCTTTTGAATTTAAGCACCAGATGAGTTTGAAATAGAATAGATTTTATTAAAAAAAGATGAAAATTTAATAAGATTAACAGGTTTAAAAACAATTTCTATAATAAATTTCGATTGTGGCATCTTTTCAATGTTATTCTATACTGTAAAGTTAGAAATTTAGGTTAGGATTTTCAAAAAAAAGTTATTGTTATTTGTGTCTTTTTTAACAGCTATCTATTTTTTTTTATCAAATTAAAAAAAAATTAAGGAATGTTTATTATATTGATCCTAAAATTTATAAGTCCTAAAAATCATAAAAAATATTAAGTTAAAAAACATTTCCTTAAAGCAACAAACGATTTGAAAATATATATGACTCAGTTCTGAAAAGAGCCGGAGGAAGAAATTCCTTTCCTATTATAGAGGAATTCCTTTCCTATTATGAGGATACATTATAATATGAAATCAGCATGTATAAAATCATATATAAAATACGTTTTAATAAATATTTATGAAATTCACTATTATTAAAACTATACTGAGGAGTGACTTGACTAAAATAGAGTAATGTATAGAGGAATATAAAAGATGGTAGGAGCAGCATTCCTGAAAATACTGAGAAGCATTTTACCCTCGTTTTCTCATTTCTACTCAAGCATATTTATAGGATACAATATCAATTTGACTCTAAACATGTATACTTTAAACGAAAAAGGAATTATTAAAAACATTTAAAATCCATCCATTAACAATCTGTATTAATAATCCATGTTGTGATATTTCAAACTATAGTCATATTAGGCTTAATATGGATATACCACAAGCCGTTATATCAATGTACTATAATTTATGTAGTAAATATATTTGTGTTAGAGCATTTAGATATTCACGATATTTATTACAGTCACATAAGCGACTTCAGCCTTTAGATATTTCACATAATTTGAGATGTAATAACATTTCTTTCATACCTGTTATTTATTTGTATAAGATCATCCAGTTAAAAAAAACAGTAAATCCTATGGCCATTCACACTCTCAGAAAAATTGTGCAGGGTTATTTGTTAGGGGTAATAGTTTTCAGTTAAAAAAATTTTTCAAAAAGCGGGAAAAACAATCAGCTCTAAGTTACACGAATACGCATTGGTACCGAAATAAAATTAATTGCATACACACGAATACACACACACAGTTTTTATCAAGTGTTTAGAATTATGCAGAACCCCTTGAAACGTAAATATATTATAAAAAATCCTATTTCGAAAATTGGGTTGATTACACTAACTTTCTTAATCTGGAAGTTAAAAAACGTATGTCACATACGTCAGATTAAAAAAATATCTAACCCTCAGTCAAAAATACACATATAATTGTACACACAATCTTAAATTATTTTCTAAATTTTCTGCCCAGTACATTATTTATCAAAGTTCTTTAAAAGAGAAAGTAAATCAATGACCATAGTAAATTATTTAATTTTGTTTAAAGAAAATCAAGTGTTTAAGTAACAATATTACTAAATACAAGGTATTTTCATTGTATTCTATTCCTACAAAAATGAGTTTCGACTATATCTAATATTTAATCTTTTTCAAATTAACGCTGAAGTTTAGATCGAAAGAGCATATCTGTTTACAAATTAAAGTTTTCATAGTAAATAATAAATAAGTGAATAGGCGAAATCCATCACAAAAATGGACTTAATTATTTGTTTTTATTTGTTATTCTGGTAAATAAGTCAGAATCAGTAAGTGGGTGCTGTAACTACATCTAATGATTAGGACCAAATTATGAAAGAGATCGAGCAATGTAGAGCTATTTCTTTATTTATATAGTTCTTTAACACAAACTGTTATTATGCATAATAAAAATAATGAGATAAATATATTTTAAATGCAATATATCATTTCATAGTCATGTTCTTGAACTTGATTGGAATATCGCTTCCGTGAGCTCTTGAACGATGTTCCAAATTTCATTTCCTGGCTCTCAATAACGACCTACGTACGGAAGCTAGTTTACTGACGTGTGCTTTTCGTATAAAATTTTCTCGTGTTCGTAAAATGTCTTTATATGATTTTTTTTGTTACTTAAATACTATTCCTTATTATAACAATATTTCGTAATTTTCTGATTTATGGACACTTTACAAATGACGGCAAAGAATACAACAACTCAACAAACAGAATGGTTTAAATACGTTTAAAGAATTAATCAGAATGAAAGAAATTGATAATCCTGACACGGGTTTACTTTGATTAAAGTTATTAGATTTCATATATTTTACTACATTATAAAGTTTATATTTAGTTTCTAAGAAACTTAAGAAAAATATAACTTATCTGAATAATATAAGTTAATTTCATTGCAAATAACTAGAATTTATTTAATAGAAAATTATTTGTATATGGTCTTGTTTGGTCTCCTCTTAATATTATATAAAAAAAAAAGTTTTTTTATAAGAAAAATTATAAATTTTCTCTAGTTCTTAAAAATAATTTTGACATAATTTGTATTATTATTCTTATATATTGCAGATCAAAGGACTTGTTTTTCCAATTAGAAATAAATTTGTAATACGTGGCATCTCAGACGGTCGTCTGAAAAAGTTTTAATATATCAAGCTCTGGCGAGTTCCTTTTTTTATAGATTTTAATCATTAATTAATCACTCCTCCTTTATTTATTTATTTATTTATTCCAAATTTATTTCTTACGAATGTTAGTTTAATTATGAATTTACTTACCAGCTTTACAAAACAAAAAGTGTCAGCTGTGCTTCCGATGATTTTTGCCACTTAACTTGTTCCCTTATTAATGTTTAAAAAGCATTTATTAATTTTTATGGACAAGGTATTTTTTTTATACATTATTATAATAAAAATGTAAAGATAAAGATAGTATCTCACATTCTTATTTTATGTACGCATATTTTTAATTTTACATTAAAAAACTTGATACCTTGAGATATTCATTCCGCAAACAATTGGTGAAACAAAAACAAAGAGGACAATTAAAATAATAAATAGTTGACCATAGGTTTTGTAGCGGTTCTCGCACCTCACGGTACTTTGGACGACTCCCGACTTTGGACTAAACGCCGATTGTTTTTAAACCGCCACGCCGCTTATTTTTCGCCGTTCATTCATTTCACTTCTATTACATCTTTATGCGGATTACAGCTTGATGACAGTCTTGATCTTGACCAACTTGATGATCTCAGTAGACTGTCTTCTACCTCATTCATTGTACTATGTAAAGAGTTATATAAAAACTATGATTGATTTATATAAAATCCCTGTGTTTTACTTCTGATCACGGTCGCAATTCGACATTAAAAAATAAGTAAGTGAATTTTTAAATTTCTGAAATTTTAAGAATTTTGAAGAATTTTTAATGCAGTTTGTAATATAAGGACTGAATTTAAAATAAGATAAGGTATTTGATCTTTTCATGTTTGGAAAATACATACATACACTAAACACGGTTAATCTATATGAAAAATCTTTTTGACGAAGACTCAAAACTGTCAAGATTTCTGACGGTTTAATATATATTACAGACAAATAAGGAAAAGTTTAATTTCCCCTTGTTGGTTTGAGGAAATAATATATAAAAATATTATATCTACAATCATTGATTTTAGTTACATGATTGCAGTTTTGTACTATCTATAGACATGTAGATATTTTTTAAAATTAAATACAGCGACGCTCTTTGAATACATTTAATAATAGTAACATCACGTGATTTGAAATAAAGAATTGCGATAGAAGAGATAGTTTGAAGCTTCTAACTGGCACCCACTCATGAAAAATGTAATATCGTACATCTTTGTTCACGTTCTGAAATGTAAAGATATTTCTGGTGCACGAATTATTATGAAAAATGACACACAAGCCGTTCACGATACAGAGACGGGAGAATGTGCCTTGAACTAGTGGTATAATATTATTTATTATTATATATAGTGTTTCAGTAAATCTTTCGAGTTTACCTTACTTTACTTAATGTTTGTTTTTTTTTTATACCAATTCTTTGCAATTTTCAATTTATTGTTATTTTTTTGGTGGTCCATATAATATTAATTTATGCTTTAACGATAATTGTTTATTTCTCTCAAACCTACTGCTATTAAAAAAAGCATATTTTCATTTTTTTCATTAGGCATCTTTATTCCGTTAATACACATTTTTTTCCAATGTGACATCAAAGAACATTGCCGCTCGGCATTGCTGACAACATCTGTGACTTGACGTCAGCATAGAGAAAATGCAAAGTGCGAATGTACAGCATTCGCACTTCAAAATTCAATGTCAGGACAATTACTGGAACAGGATGGGAAATAGCGGATTTATTAAAGAAAATACGAATTTTATGCCCCATATATATATGAGAGAGAAAGTGGAAAAGTACATAAATTATATTGCAAAGAAGCAGACCCGCACTGAGATTGACTTTGAAAGTAGAGTGTTGAAGAATTTTAATTATTTCGCCGACATGAAATAATTGAGATTAGATTATTTTTAAAAAGTTAAAAGCCTATTTTAAGTGGCTTAAATTTTTCACGACCTGATTATGAAAATTTTTAAAAAGATGTAAGAAATAAATAGTATAAAATCTATTTATAATTTTTATATCTACAATAAATTGTTGCAATGATTTTAGTGCAAGTAACGATGACGAGTACTTAACCAGGAAGTTAATGTGATGGAGTTCGCCATCATTACCGCTTATTAAGTTATTGTAATTATTTTGGAACAATTGAAAACTGGGAAAGAATGGTGAGCATATTTGACTTCGTAGTACTAATATTTATACAAAATATTTTTTTATCCAGTAGTATTTTCGTAGTGAGTGCATATAAACAAACAAAAATTCGTCAAGCTAAAAAATACTTTCCAGACTTATATATATAAGATCTCAATTTTTTTAACTTTTTTATATTGGTAGATAAAAAAGGTGGGTGTTCAAATTTACAAACGACAGAAACTACAAAAAGTAGTCTACTACAGAAAGATTGCCTTCTTTATACACTTATATTTATATACTAAGGTTTATTTTTGACACTTGGTCAAGTTAAATAAATATTTTAAATTTCAAAGTAAAATAACATACATATCTTATGGATAATGCATGACGTATTACGTATTTTTCAGTTAAAATAAATTCGTTTTCATTCTTAGAATTTCTTAGAATTCTAAGAATGAGTCAAAAGAAGACGAATTGTTGTAATTTCTAAGAATAACGTTTGAAATATAACCACACGTATTATTAAAGTGAAAAAATCAGAACAGTAATGCTGTTAGATGGTTTTTATAATATTTAAGGTGGTGTTGGCTGATTATCTCACAATGTCAAGAATTTTGTCTTAGAATAATTTCCTCCTTTATTATTAAAGTATGAATTAGTGACAAAAACTTAAAAAATTGAACGCAAAAAATATTGTTAATCAGTGCAATCCGCTTTATTCCACAATAATTCATTTAACATGAATTTACAAAACTGGCATCACTTACAATTTAACACATTAGTTTATTCCTACAAAATCCGGTATTCGATTTCAAATTAATATTGAAAATCAAACAAAGTTATTAAATTAAACTTTATTATACAAAACCTTCAGCAGTAACAGATTATAATAATAATAAATATTTATTTCAGATAAGATCATCCATATAGTGTTAGTATGTTAGTAACAATGTTTACTTATAAACTAGGTTAGTTATTGTTAGTTAGTTATATTTGTTTAAATTCTTAAATAGACAACTAAAAATTTCCTATTACAATATTATAATATACCTTTTCATATTTTAAAAGTTAAATAAATAATAAATAAAAACCAAAAACTTCCAACGTACAATTTAACTTCGAAAATAATTAAAACTTTCGTCTCAAGTGTCGTAAAATTAAAAGAAAAGGCACAAAAGGTTTTACTTTTCGTATTATTATAAGTAGATAGCACCTGCTCTATATATTATATGAATATTTTTTTTCTTGATTTTTTAAGTCAGTAAGTAAAATTTTATTATTTTAACTCCATTTACATTTTCGTTTATTACATTTCGTTTACATTTATATATTTTCGAAAGTGTTAAAATAAGGACCTATTACCGCTTCCAGGAATATAAAATAGAAAATATTCCTATATTTTGTAGGTAATAATGTAAATAAAGTTATGATAATAATTGAAAAAGGTTAACTACAATAACGAATTTTTTAAATTAGACGATATTCTTAATTGTTTTATTATTAATCGCAAACTAAAATATTTCTCAAAGGTTAACTGCTGTTTGCAGGGTTCCTTAACTAACGTCTTTCATACGCATATCTCCATGTTCTTCAATTAACTTGAACTTTCGTTCCTTATAATGTATAAAAAGAATTAATGGAATTATTATTTTTTTTTATTTAGAACTTTATTCTTTTTTTTACTTTGCGAAAAGTGAAAATGTTAATTATGTTTAAAATATATAAATAAGCACCTCTGTTTCTAAATCTCAGTTTTAAATTAAATTGATTTTGAGATCGAGCCTGTCGAGTTCAATAGTTTGATATTGGTTAAATACCTCACTTAATATAATATGTAAAGGAAGTATGCAAATACAAAAGGTCCATAGCAACTTTCTAGATTAGATACGGTTTATCAAATCACAATATTTGTTTGAAATTTATAAAATTTATGATACCTATGGATAATGAATTGGTTAATACTAATAAACATACTTGTACTTAATAAAAATGAAATTTATTTTATTAAATTATGACAGAAAGTATGTATACTAAACCACTAATTAGAGCTTTTAAAAGAAATTCAATTGGGTACATAGATTTATTGTTAAAAGTCAAGCCAAATGAATTTCTTATAATGTCATATTTGAAATATTTTATTTTATGATTTTAAATGTTATTGTTTTACAATTTTAACGTTATAATAGGCCTTTGTTTGCTGCTTCGCAATCCGCTGGCGGACCATAAATTTTTGATAATATTTCGACCTCTTGCTAAATGTCTGGTATTTTTATGAAATTTTATTTATTAAAACATTAATTATAAAATACTAGATTCCACCCGTAGTTCATCCGTGGCTTTCAGTAACCGTGAGTATTTTTGGTAATTATAAAAAGTAAGTTATTATTATTATTATTATTGGTCGCCCGTCCAAAGATTCGACCTTATTAAGTCAAGTGTCGTTGTTATCCAGTCCAGCCAATGTCATATATTTCAACTAATACTGGAACCAACTTTGGTACCAATGGCACACAGACAGACAAAAATGTAGTTTTACTATTAGTAAAAAGTAAAGACAAAAGAGGTAAAGCTAATCTCATAGATATTATTACATAAATATCGATATTAATAATAATTGTATATATAATATAATTATGCGTAGCCCTGATAATTTAATAATTATTAAAAATGGTTCAATACTCCTCATATCGAGAACCAATGATAAACAAACAAATTTTTTCTATTTACAATATGGGTATAAACAAAAAATTCAACAATATATATGTAATACGTGGTAATGTGTAATATATCAGTCATCCCTTTTCTACATAACGTAAAGAAAGTATTTAAGAAATAAATTATATTTAAACCAAAAAAATATAACGTTTGATCCCGAAATGTAGGAATTGTATTATTAAATTTCGCTTACATTTTGAATACAATATGTATTATAGCAGGTAACGAGATCAAAGCAATATTTTAATATTTTTATTTGTTTTATTAATGTATCAAATTGACTGTTAAAAGGAAACTCGTTAAATAAACCTTTCAATGTTCGTTTATAATTTCATAAAACTGTAATAGCATATTGCAGTAATTATTCATAATTACATTAGTAAATTAATTAAATATAATGATTCAATGGGTATTTATTTGCAAAATTATAGTTACAGAATATCCTAATTATTAGTAAACTAAGGCAATTTACGATTTTAACAAAATGCAAATATATTATTGTATATTTGTTTATTATAATTTTATAAGTTCTAATAAAAATATTAATAAATAAATACAAATGAGAACGTCTTTTATTAAAAATAAATAATGAAATTAGATTAAATAATATGCTAATAATTTCTTACTATTTATGTTTTTATATTATAGTTAATATCTAGATTTCTTTAAACGCCACTTCTGAAACTAAGATTAAGATTTTTGTATGTTTAATTTTTATATCTTTAATTAGTAATTATTGTATATTTTATAAACTTGCTATAACAAGCATAGTAGCAATAATTTGTTTCGATATTTACTACTTAAATTTTGTAATTATTGCAATTAGCATTGAATAAGAATGCTTCATACACTCGTATGTATGTATTTTTATAAATTGATTCTATGCAATATGTGCACTTGCTTTCTTGCAAGGTGGTGTAACCACAACCTCAACCTTATAGCGATAACGCTATAATGGAAATAGAATATGATCTTTAATATAAATATTTTCTACCACGTTGCCTAAATACAATTGAGTTGGTTTCAGTAAATGTATTGATGTATTGTTGGAAGTATATTTCCAAAAGACATTTAATCTTTGTCACAATACTTTAAAGATTTTTAAGCTATGTAGTTTTATCATCGTGGTTGTTTATTTCATTTATAATATGTTTTGAAAAAAATGTATATTTATTTTTTTTATCTTGATGTTGTAAGAAATATTTAATATCTTGTATAATCATTTATTTTTTGCGTGTTGTTGTATGAGATAATGTCACGAATAAATAAATTATATCTAATATTATTCATCCTATAACTTCGAAAAGATTCATTTTTGACTCTTTTTTTTGGTGTTCCTTTTTTTTTATTTGCACTATTCCTTTTTTGTCACTAAAATTCTTTCACCTAAAAGTTGTCTATTTCCTTTGGCAATAAGAACGTCTTTGCAAATTTTTTTAAAAATCTATTCGATTATTAATGTTATTTTTATCTGCGATTTAAGTGCTTTTAAATGTTAATTTGCTTTTAAATGTTAATTCAGTTTTGATATTATTTAATTTTCTATTATATACCATAAAAATCATATATCATATGTTATAACGAAAGAAAAAAATATGAGAGCTAATAGAAATATATAAATTTAGTTATTTCTATTAACTCATATAATACAGGAAATACGTTCAATAAGAGCAAAAATAGCATTATTATTAATATCATACATTTATAAGGAAAACGTATTATTTCTATATACAATAAATCTGGTAGTTTAATAGCTTGTATGATAAAATGAGATAAACACAAAGAGAGTTTAAAGTGGCCGCCTCTGGCCTGTTTGAAAATTGTATACCATTGTAATAGTGTGGTGATTTAAAAAGATATGTTCACCAGCGCTTATTACGTCGGCTCCTCCAGGGCATTTTATTTCTTTCAGGCTATTTAGTTTAGCTTCAAGCAACGAATAAATGGTTTTACAAATTTAAAGCAAAGTAGTTAAAATACATTTGAGCAAGAAACAAATCATTTTCATTTAATAAAAATTTTTTACCTTTAATATTTAATTAAAAGTTGTTTTGTCTCATTATCTAATTATTATAAAAATAAGAGAAACTAGACTTAAACTGACAAGATTTTATGTGAATTTAGGAAAGCTCTTCTCTATAACATAATAAAGACAAGAATAGATTCAGGGATGTTCTTTTTTATTATACTTTTATTACAAATGTAAAAAATACAAAGTAAATACAGGAACATTTTTAAAAATAAATTCTTTTACAGTACATTACATATTTATTTAATAAATTATTTATAGAAGTGACACTACATTTTCAAAAATGTATGACTATTTTAAATAGCAGTTTTTTTATCATTGTATAATTCAATATATGTCAATGAATTGTGATTTCATTGTTCTTTTATGTAATGATTTAAAAAGTAGGGCAAATGAGATAGTATGTGCTTAAATATCAGACAATACTAGACTAGTATTGTTTGTTATTTAAGTGTAACAAATTCTGCACCTTCAACCCTTTTGTTTGATTCTGACAAAAAATCACGATTAAATACATTGTTATAAATTCAATATGGGGGATGCCACAATGTAGAAGTCGTAGACAAACTGTTTACAACTCGATACCTGTATCTTTTGAACACTTTTTAATAAAACGAAATGTATCATATTAATATAAAATTTGATCTATTCTTGAGATTACTTATGAACACTCTTAGTATCTACTCTATCTTATATATATTAACTTCATACAAAACTTTTACTTTAATTAAATTTTATTTAATTATTGCAAAAGTTTGAAATAATTCAAATTAAAAATAAACTATTAGATTAAATTTAGACTTTATTTTGCTCGTGGATTTGTTTTGGCTATATTATCCTTAAACTTGGATTATTTTTAAATTAATGTATTGTTATCAACTTCTGGTCCAGCGAATATAGCTCCATTTCATAATTAGAATATAATAAACTGTGTAGCGCTTGTAAAATCTTATAAAATTGATGTAGAGAGAGAGTAGATCGATTTAGTAATCTTGTAACACTCGCGAAATACAGAACAAGTGGAAACCATTGTCCGATTGCTGTGAGTAAATACGTGAAACCTAATAACGATTTCTTTGTTTGACATCATCCTGACTGTATATCCTTTTGCAGTATACATTCTTTCATAGTAATATATAATCCTTATCTATTTTTAATGGGGAGAAATATAATATTTCTTTTCCTTTTTTATCAATAAAGTTTATTAAAACTTTTAAATAAATTAAAAAGAAAAACGCCAGAAGAGATTTAGAAACAATAACGACTATCCTGTTATTGAAACAGGATAGTCGTTATTGTTTCTAAATCTCTTCCAAATCTCTAAATTAGTTCAGTTTTATATTGATAAAACTGAACTAATTAGTTTTTTAAATTGTAACTAATTACTAAATACTAAATGCATAACAGGTATCTAAAAAATTTTAAGCCAATAAATGAATATATTTTAATAATAATCTAAGGTCATATAAGTTTTAAAACAGTATTTTAAACTATAACAAATAAAACAGACACAGAAAGAGTATTATAAATTTCATTTATTTAAAAGTTTACATTTACATGCTAAAAAAAAAAATTAATAATAATAATAACACACATATTGAATGCATGTATATATATGCATGCAATATATATTTATAAATATATATATATATATATATATATATATATATATATATATTTATAAATATATATTCATTCAATACACACACACACACGAATTTATTACGAATTTATTTATTATTAAATAATTGCAATTTAGTAATAAAATATGTATATATGAATGTGTATATACGTGTATATATGGTGTGTTGGTAAAAAATACCAATTAGCGAGTTACACCGCTTATTCACCTCCGCTTCACGCCGTGAATTCTCTTAGAAAGCGCTTAACGGTGCTGATAGGCCGTAACGGTATCAAATTTAATAATATTTATGGCTTACCATTATGAATATTCCTTCCACATAGCGTTAGATATTAGATATAACAGACTTTTGAACATTTTAAAATATATTATATTCGTTTAACTGCAACGGTTATATCTTAACCGTTGCAGTTGCGCACCACACATTAGTTCTCAGCGGGCAGGATCTTTTCCGAGTTACTTGATACTTGTAGTGCTATATTATATTCAAATTAAACAAAGTCTTTATAAATTGTATTTTATGATGTATAATCTACATTATTATGCAATTTTATTATACTACTCAGTACTTTTTGAGTGAAAGTGTAACAAACATACATTTATCCTCACAAACTTTCCCACTTATAATATTAGGATCAGTAGGATAGGATAGATAAAGTCAGAGTAATAGAATATAATATATAATCCTACTAATGCTTATGCATTAACGTATTTCTAACAAAGATGTTACTAAATGATAACCAGTAAAATTTGATTTCAAATCCATGATTACAACAATTAGCAAATTTAACGGACAGCGGAAATTGATGCATCAAATGAAATTGGCCCATTTCGGCAAAATACTCACATTGTTTACATCAATTGGTTTTCGGTTCGTTTGTTCAAACAAAAATAAAATCGCTCAAACCTTGTCGTATGAATTTACAATTAAATTCAACTTTAAAATAAATCTCTTCATCAAACTTTTTTTTCCTTTTTAAATTATACTTTATAACATAATATAATTTAATTATATATTTTGCTACATGGACAATTTTTAAAAAGTATATATTAAAATATATTTTTACAAATAAATATGCTAATAATAAAAAAATATTTAAAATAACTTTTTAATATGCTTTAATAGTTGTTTTGATTTTATTGATATATTGATAAGATATTAAATGTTAACATTTTTGAATTTTCATTGTTATAGGTAGTATAGCTTTCAATATAAGTATAATAAAACAATAATTGTGATCTGAGGGTATTATCATATAAGGAGTGGGTGTGCTTATAAAATTATGACTTTTCATTGACAAGTTTATTTCATAAGACTACATAACATTCGTCCTTTCTATATAACTACTACTAACTACTATTGAATAGATTGTATTGACTGAAAACGAAAAGAACAACAGCATAGTAGTAAACAATTTCACGATTGGGAAAGAATCTTGTGTTTCATCTGTACATTTTGTGGTACATCTGTTACCTTTATACCGCTACCTCCACGATAATAGATCACTTTAAAAATAATTGTTAAACATATTAATATATAAATTATTAATTATATAAAAAACTGTGTAAAATAAAATATGCATTTTTTTTCTAATAAATTTCACAAGTTACTCCATGAGTATTTAAACTCCTGTAGTATATTATTATCACTCTGAAATGCTTTTGCGTTACCCAATCTTTAAAAATGATTATCATATCATGGTTGTCATAGAAAATCACAATCTACTATTGTAAAATTATGGACCTGAATATGAAAGTGATTAATTTGATACCGATTTTGCATATGTTGAATTAACGGCTCTTGACCAGATGCAGTCAATACGGTCAATCAATTTTTATTAAATGTCAAACATTCCCTGAACGGTGCTGTATGAAGAATAAATATTTGAAAACCTAACTTATTTTCAAATATGTTTATAATCTATAATAATTGATATGCTAGGTAGTTTTTTTGTTTACACCTGTTTTTCATTGAGAAAACAATAGCAAATTAACAATTTAATTTAAAGTTTTTCTCACATATAAAGAAAAACTAATAACAGTTTTTTTTATGTTTATAATATATAGCTAAACACTAATGGGTCACTGCAAAAACATGAATAACTAAAAGTGTAATATAAACAAAAAGAAAAAGAAAATATTTTAGAAAATTAATAAATATAAGTATGCAGGAAAGGGCTTGTGTGGGTGTTTGTGTATAAGATTCATATCTTATATAAAAGATGACAAGATTGCGATTTATTTTAAAAGTATCTTTGGACAAGTGGAAAGATTCAATGCGGAAATATTTGTCAAGCATATACGTGAAGAGAAAGAATTAGATGCGTAACGTTTGTGTCGTAAACGTGTATCAAAAAGATTGGAATGAACAATTCACGTGTATGTTCCAACGTTATAAAGAGACTTGACACTAGCTCTAGGCAATATACGTCACTTGACAGAAACCATGAAGAATTTCCATATAAAGAATTTCGGCAGTCATCTATTATCTTGACTATTCTTTAAGTTTAGTATTTTTATGTTTTAAATTTTAAATGCTGGATACATTTTTCTTGAATGGCCTTATTTGCATTGCAACATTATGAATATTAAGGGTTCATATATACTTCTTTCTCCCAATTCATCATTATCCATGCTACGCATTTGTGGAATACCCTTTCAAGCCATATTATAAATAACCTATCTTGTCTCTCAAACAAAGATTAAAGCTTAACTATATATGTATATTATAAAAATATATGTTTATAATTTTAGCCGGGAATTATCCACTGCTGGACATAGGCCTTCCCCAATGAGCGCCACAGGGACCGGTTCTGGGCCGCCCTTATCCATCGGACTCCAGCGACCCTCACCAGGTCGTCGGTCCATCTTGTTTGCCTATGTTTATAAATTTATTATATATGTTATTTATTATATTATTGTATTATTTATACAATTATTATATTTTGATATGTAGTGTGTAGTAATTTCTGCCCTTTGAAATTATCTTTATCATTACAACAAGTAGCTGGTTCAGATATCTGATTGAAGATAAGCTTTCTCAACGTATTGTTTTTCTTTTTTAATGTATTTTTTTTCATCTGGTATATAAATAAATAAAAAAATACCTTAAGTCATCTGCACATATTTGGAGTGTAGAAAATTTAAATTAGCTATATATATCAAAAATAATAATATTATAAAGAAGAACAAACTAAGATGCTTGAAATTATATTACCTGACAGAAATAAATTTTAACACCAAAGCCAGCGTGCAAAACTTTAGCGGACATGTCTTTTTAAATTGCCCTATTTATATCTATCATGTTTAAAAATGAGAAACACTTTACTACCCTTTATACCCACTCATATAATATTTTTACGAAGTATTTCAAAAATCTGACCAACCTTTTTGTATAGATCTGTCCTGAAAGTCAGTTTGTGAAGTTGAAAAAATATGATTGTGGGAAAATAAAAATGACTTTAGTAGTGAAAATAAGAAAAATTTTAAATTTATAGATATAAACTAATATACCATGTTCCTTCCATAATTTAAAATAAATCAAAGTAACCTAACCTTTCCTTTGGAAAAACCAGTTACGGGTACCCCGTCGGCCCAGGGGGGTGGCACGGGGGGGGGGGGGTGATGTGGTACTACCCGGCAGCATAGAGGATGCTGCCATTTTTAAGGCTACCCAACGGTTGCCTTCAGCGCCGTAATGGGACGTCACGGGATCGCGTTAGCACACACCGTGACGCCCCGGCGAGATAAAGTAGCCTAACCTAAGTAACGATATTGACGATTAAATATATATTATTTATCAATATCAAGGCGAAGATTGGTGAGACACGGAACCAAAATTGAGAAATGTAAGAGACACAAACTTGTGTTCTCTGAAATATTATTACATCGCACAATGACGATTCGTAAATGTCTACAACAATTTAATGTAATCTAATAACTTTTTTCACTCCTTTCTGCATTATGTCGGATATTCTATATATAAGCCATTACTTCTTTAAATTAATGAATTTTTTAAGGAAAAGGCATGGATTTGACATTTCGTTGATAAATATCAATGTTGGTTTTTTAATTTACAGATGCCAAGTCCAACTTAAATCGCAATCAAGATTAAATTCTAATATATTTAAGATATTAAACATTACAAATATAGAAAAATTAATGACTTTCATAAGAAAATACACGTTTAAATTAAATTTTTAAGCTACTTTTAAAGTTTGTTTATTTTATTAAATTACAAATAATTTTATATTTGTAAATGAACATTGTAACATAAAAATATATTTATATCTGGGCGAATGCCCTTAATTATCAGAATCAGCCATGTCTTAAATAATTTGTGACGTGGATAGGAACAAAGGAATCACCAAAGTCACAATCAAAATTTATTTAATTCACAAATTATCTTCCTTACAGAAATTAACTAAAATCTATTTACTAGTAATTAGAGTATTACATAAACAATCACTTTTAATTAGTTTTGAAACAATAAGGCACAAGATTACTCGGAACAAAAGCGATTCGTCGCAAATGTGGTGCGCTCGCCGTTGACGTTTTTAAAAGTGTCATTCAACATGGCCGCGCTGACCATCGACACGACGCTCCGCCAGACTGACAGTTGTCAAATCTCGTTCCGAAGTATCTTTCAATAAATGGCGCTAGCAATGCGCCGTCACGGCCGGACTGACTTTCGAACGTCCTCGGGCGTATCAGATTGCAGTCCTGTAACAATGACACAATCAATCGGGGGGCTGTTAGTAAATCTACCCGCTCGCCCAACCTGACAAGCTATGACTAGTAGACGTAACACTACTGTCATACAAACTATAACTGTCTCAGAATAGAAGAAAAAGCGTGTGTCCTTTCGACCACTCATGGACCGGACGGCACCTTTTTCTAATCACTCAACAAACATTGCACTCTTTTTGTCCTATACTTAGGAACAATTTTTCACACTACTAGTTTGGACCGGACGGGTGTGTCCTTTCGACCAGCCACACGTGCATGGACCGGACGACACTGTCCCTTCGACCAATAAACACTTAAGGTTGGACCGGATGAATGTGTCCCTTCAACCAGCCGCTATCAGCTGCGTGGCCCGGACGACACTGTCCCTTCGACCAATGAACACTTAAGGTTGGACCGGATGAATGTGTCCCTTCAACCAGCCGCTATCAGCTGCGTGGCCCGGACGACATTATCCTTTCGACCACCTTCCACACACCACATTACTGGATGACTCTTATTACTCAACGTGCCAACATAGTTAAGTAGACTTCATACAAACAATGCTTACACATTACACATACCTACAGATTACGGACTGTCTTGCTCTGCGTGAATTAAGACCTCATGCTCAATGATTTCGCTATCTGAGATGTTACTTAGCGTAACCGACTCTGCTGAAAGTGTGTCTGATCCTGCGGAGAGTGTATCGGAGCCTGCAGTCAGTGTATCACAGCTATTTGGTCTGTCGAGGTGACTATTATTCAGTTCAACGTCTTCCGGCGCCGTCATGGCCTCTTCTTCAGTCATCAAACTAGTAGATATTTCAACTAACCCGTCATGACCCCGAGGTACTGATCGCAAGTTCTCGTGCGCGTATTTACAAGTGCGATGTGAACCGGTTATGCTTTTCAACTCGTAACAGTCATTATCTAATGCTGCGATTATTACATAAGGACCCCTAAACTTCCTGTCTAACTTGGTTTGGTTGCGTTCGCAACTTTTGACAAATACGAAATCGCCTTCAGAAAATGGCTTGATACTAGCTCGACCTTGGTTAAATCGTAAAGTATCGGATGTGGCTGCCCTTTGTATGTTAAGAGACGCATCTTGACTAGCTGACTTTACGTCAATTCGCTGTTCTTGTTCTGAATTTGGACTTGAACACCTAATTCACGACATACCTAAGTATTGAAAACGGATACCGAACATGAGTTCTGCTGGCGTAAATTTGGTGACCGAAGACCTGGTACTATTAAGCGCTAATTGTACATTACCTAACTCGTCACGCCACGTTTTATTGGGATCGTTTTCGATAATCGTTAGCAAACTTTTCAAAGTCCGCATCACACGTTCTACTTGTCCGTTTGCCCTGCTGGAGCTAGTTGCTATTAAATGCAGCTTAATGTTATGTTCTAAACAAAAGTTCTTGAAATCTGTGTTATCTTTTTTATTCACCAAAAGAATTGGACTCGCGAATGGGGATGAGCTGTCTCGAATAACACCCGCATCGAGGAGCTCTTGAATCTTTTCTCTAACTATTTGCTTTTTAATTGGTGCTAATCTATAAGGGCGTCTTTGAACGGTTTTATGTAGGTCTACTAAATCTATTTCTAACTCACCTGTGTTCACACGTCTACGACGAACACCATCAATGAAACTACTAGCATATTTGTTCAATAGTCTAATAAGGGCATCTCTATCATCAGCTGTCAAATCCGTATCTATCCAAGTAAAGTCTGGCTGGGTAGCAATCGACTCACAAACATTAACTTGTTCCTCAAAATGAAAAATCAAACTATCATTATTAATGTTAACGCTCACACCGTTTTCTACAATGTCCCTACCTATTATAACAGCGTACGTAAGGCATGAGTCTGGTACTACATAAAATGTCAAGTGTTTTATAAAATTTCCAAGATTAGCCTCACTCGAAATCTGTGACGTAGATTTTATTTCATCACCACTAATGCCCGTAAGATACACAAGATCATTACCTGTACCACAGTACCTGGGAACTTACTAGAATAAGTCTCTTTTATCAACGAGCAAGACGATCCGCTATCAAACAGAAAGGAGACTGACTCACCGGATGACATCCTCAGAATGCCCCTCGACAGCCGCTGGTCGCAGACATTGACCTCTGTCCTTGCAGTTGATCCACCACCTTTTCCTTTTTCTTTACAATTTGTTGCTATGTGTCCAGATTGCCCGCTTATGTAACAGGTTACGGTAGAATCTTTTTTCGGGTCCACGCGTTGCAGTTGACGGTTCTTGCTTCGTAGTAAACCCAGAAGAATCTTCTCGAAGACGCTGCTTACAGTCGGCTTGCCGGTATCCGGGGATTCCACAAAAATTACGTTTTCCAGGAAATCTTGCATCGGCAATTCTAGGTCGCTTGAAATCAGGCTCTTGGATTTCAGTAACCTCCGATCTTCGCTTAAGGGAAATGGCTCTTCAGTTTCTAAGCAGCTGAGGTTTGGTAATGACATTATGAGCGTTTAGCTCATGGCGTATCAAACCATCCTTCTGACATAAGACCGATATGACGAATCCAGTTACAACATCTTCTGGCATTCGGTTTTAGGTATATAGGTAGTTTCGATCATATTCCATAAGCGAAGGTCAGCTTCTGCTGAAGTTTCTTTTATTCCAATTTGAAAATGCAATATTTCATCAAAGTAGTCTTGAAATAATTTTGGTTTACAAAATCTGGCCATTAAACTATGTTTTACAGTCTCCCATGTCAGCTCATTTAAATTTAACTTGGTCAAGCAAGATGCTGCGCGACCTTTCAGTGCACTGGTAAGAGCCACAAGTAAATCTATGCCCTCAAAATGTTTAGTTAGTACTGTAAGCTCTGTAATCGTACACCAACCTTCTATATCTGCGTTTGCATCTTCTGGATTAAACTCTACGAGTTACACAGCACTAGACTGGGCGCTAGAAATTGTCATCGGTGGGTGCGTAGTCACTAACATCCGAGTAAGTAAGATTTCCATTTTACTTAACAACTTCAAAGCGCTATTTCCGTCAGGTGGTTGTTTTTCCTCGGTCGGTAGCGCATGGTATCCCACTTCTGATCTGGGCGAATGCCCTTAATTATCAGAATCAGCCATGTCTTAAATAATTTGTGACGTGGATAGGAACAAAGGAATCACCAAAGTCACAATCAAAATTTATTTAATTCACAAATTATCTTCCTTACAGAAATTAACTAAAATCTATTTACTAGTAATTAGAGTATTACATAAACAATCACTTTTAATTAGTTTTGAAACAATAAGGCACAAGATTACTCGGAACAAAAGCGATTCGTCGCAAATGTGGTGCGCTCGCCGTTGACGTTTTTAAAAGTGTCATTCAACATGGCCGCGCTGACCATCGACACGACGCTCCGCCAGACTGACAGTTATCAAATCTCGTTCCGAAGTATCTTTCAATAAATGGCGCTAGCAATGCGCCGTCATATATAACTTCTGATATTGAGTTTTAAAATTTAAAGGCATGACATATTTTATTACTTGAAATTAATGTAAATGTATAAACTAAAACAAATTATTTCTTAAACATGCTCTTCGAAAAACTCAGTTTTTCCTTCCGATCTGTCTGTCTGTATGTGTGTCTGTGTGTCTGTCGAAATTTATTTTACGAATTTTGAAAAACTAAAGATATATTTGGAATCAGCATCTAAATGTAAGATTCACTTTTCAAAATTATGTTGATTGTCCAACGGGAAGGTGGTCAGATCGGCCGCCGAAGTTACCGAAAAATGGAAAAAAATTTTCGAATTTTTAAATTTTTTAAAATTTAAAAATTAATTAATTATTTTAATTATTTTAATTAATTTTTTTTTTGTTTTGTTTGTTAATTAATTTGCGAGTTATAATTTGCCGATTAGGAGTTTTTCATAGCGGCAAGCTCGATTGCCGCGTGTCAGATGTTTTCATATAGGTACAATATTTTACGTGTAAAACATTTTAAAAAATCCTTATACCTTTTGTATTCTTTAACCCTTTAATTTAAAAATACTCTGTAAAATTATGTATAAAAACAAAAGATTAAAGGAGGTCACGAGTTCTTGAGAATCATTTCAATGTTAATTTTACCCTCTTCTCTAGCGTGAACCACATCAAGCAAGTAATACAACGACCTTTACTTCTGTTTGACATTATTCGAAATATAATTTTGCCACTTCACCGTAACTGAATAAAAAAACATTAATAATAATAACTGTATCTTTTTTTTAAATAAATATAGTTCAGGTCCAAAAAAGAATTTTATTAAACTTATTGCGAATAAATAAGAAATTTGTAAGAGCCATACCACATATTTTTATATACAAACTTTAACCGATTGGTGCTTTTAAGATAAAAAATCGATAGGGCATTTTTTTCAAATGTTCAATATCATAAGGATTTCAAAGAGTAGTGTAGGGTTCATAAAATATATTTGAGATGTCAGCGTCAACTCGGTCAATTTATATTATTTCATAAGGACCTTCGATACTCTGCGTTAAAATATCCTAACCGAAAAATTATACGGCACAGAAATCAGAAGATCTCATCTAAATTGGTGTCAGAATTACTTTAACAGCCGTTAATACGTAGTAAAGATAGGATAGGCTCTAAGTGAAGAGACCGAAATTAAAAGCCATTTTGAAGTCACACTTTAACAATTTAAATGTCTGTTAAATAGAAACTCTCAGTATGTGTCAAAAAGCTAAAACCGGTTCGTCGACAGAAGGATTGATGTGTGATGTATGTGTCATTATCTTAATATTTTTTTATACTTCATTTATTTGCACTGTGTATTTTATATTAGTGTTTTTAAATTTTAAATTTTATTTTTAATATTTATTTAAAATTTTATATTTAAATTATAAATCATATTTTCCATAAAGTAGAATTTTGCATTTATATACATCGCTCTTAGGTAATAAATACTAAGAGAGATGTGCAGTGCCCGTATATATTGTTGAGATTTTAGGATGCCAAGATACCTTTAACTGTTGTATAAAAAAAAATTTGATGAAATAAAATAAATAAAAATAAAAAAACTGCTTATTTTTTTTTGCTATAAGTAGCTTAAAAACTCATTCGGCTAGTTTGAATAGAAATTATTGTCAATAAATTGAATACGTTGTGATAACAGGTATGATTACCGTTCCTTCCCTTTGAGATACTAATTATTAGGTACATATTCTAGAGATTGGAGTGAATAATTATTTATGTAGTACTCAATCAAAACAGAGATATTCAAAATAAATTATAACGCCTGATGAAACACCGCTGTTTCTTAGATCGTGTTTTCTGTAACAATCTCATTATACTCTTTATACGTGACTAGATATTTTAATTAAATCTGTATATTAAAATCCGTTTCAGAAATTTGATAAACATTTGTATATTGTAACAACTAGCACGAACACAAAATATTTTCTATTGTGGTTTCTAAAAGATACAGAATAAAGAATAATTTCGCTATTGGCTTGGACTACTTTGTAATAATACTTTAGTATTAAATTATGTTGTACTATACTGTATTACTTTAGTATCAAGTTGGTGTGAAACGTAAACAAAGAATATATTTTACAGATTATGGCAATTTCTTCAGTGATTATGGCAAGTTTTTCATGCAATGTTAACAATTTATTATTAGTAAGTTTTATACTTGACAAATTTTGAGACGCACAATTTTTATCAAAGAAAAAACGAAAGAAATAAATATATAACTAATTGAGATTCTTATATTTTTGTTTTATTTAATTTGTCAAGTTGGCGCGTATTAGGATTTCTATATTTAATTTGTTAAAGGTGCCAAATTTAATTACAATAATACTATAATAATATAATAATATAATAATACAACATTTCTCTGCCTTTTAAGCGATGCCCAAACTACAACATAAATAGTCGTGATACCAATATTGATAAAATTAAATAAAAACGTTTGTTTCTATAATCAGATTTGAAACAATTTTTTTCTTTTGAAAACTTAAAATTCCTGCTCTGTGACGGGCTATATATTTTGTATTGCATAGGAAGGTCGCATAAATGTGCCACTACTACTATTTCATAAGATTTTTAGTTTCCAAATGTCTTGATTTCACAGAATGGAAACCTGCCTGGAAACGCTTGGAAACGCCTGGAAAATCCCTAACACATAAATCCGTAATGTTGTTCAACAGAGGCATGCTCAAAGAGTTTTACTACAAAAGGATATGCTTTCCCCAAATACTCCCCAAATACTAGAAATAAGCTTCAGCATCTTATTGAAAGACACTGTGGGCGGTTATTGCAAGAGATTTCATGAGATCGTGGGCGGTTGTGACCAAGACTACATTCCACTAGGTAACCTAAATACGCGTTTATACTCTTTTTAATAGAAATTGTGTATTATATTATTATAAGTTTTCATTACTTTGCTTGTTTTTATTAATAAAATTATTAAACTATTATAGAAATGTGTTTCATGCTAATGATAACCCTATTACGTGCTCCTCTTCAGGAAGCCATTAGCCATAATTTACTAATGACCTAGTTTGTATTCCTATCTATTTATATTAAGACTCAAACGCAAACTGAATGAGTATGTTACTCTAGAATATATGTACCGAATTATTGTTTAAAGAAATAAAAAAAGTGCAGTAATATTCATTCTCATTTAAAATGAATCACCTGTCAATGTTAACGAAAAGAATCAAGATTGTCGAAATCCACATACAGCGAAGCAGTGAACGGAAGCTAGTTTATTTATAATTTTAAAATTTTATTATTAACACCGTTATGAATATTAATTTTTATTGTTTACAACCCAAATATCGATCGCACCTTATTAAGTTAATTGCCACCTTTCTACACTACTGCCTGTTTTATCTAAACCGATGATATGATTATCCAAAATAGTCAGAATCATTAATACTACCTCTTGTGTTTCGTTGACAGTAAATTTTCATTAACACCGCTTTATAAAGTATCTAACTTTATTTGAATTGTTTAATAAATAAATAATAAGCGGTTAAAAAAAAAACTATTTGTAATCTTATCGTAAAACTTTTATAATTTCAAATTAAATTTAATATGAATCAGAATTACAATACGTATATAGTTAAGTTTTTACATTCTAAAACTTAGTAAGAAAATTTATTAAATGTTAATGTTGTTATTCTTATGGTTATATTAATCCAACCAATTTTATTATAATGTTTTTATTATGGAATTTAGTTAAAACAACGTAAGCTAATTCTTTGTTCAAATGTACTTGAAAATAACTTTTTTATTAGACGACTTTGCAAATTTTACTTTTTTACAGAAATATGTTGCTTTCTTTCAAGTCTTTAAAAATATAATTACTTGAAGTACATACTTACTAAGAATAAAAAACGCTGTAAACTCGAATCGCAAAGTTCAAATCTTAATATTATGTACCAAAATAAATATTTGATTAAATTTGATTGAAATATGTTTATAAAAATGTTCTATTTGTTTATTTGAAAATAATTCTTTTTATAATATAAAGTTAATAAATAAAACCTTTGAGGTGTTCTTCCTTTTATTGGAGAATATTATAGCGTTTACGTTTTAATGTAATTATTTCAGTTGCTGGCTTCTAATCAAGATGTGAAACTTTACAGTTTACAATTTATAATAAATTGTTTTATTGTCTATTCAGTTAAAACATTGAAAATCGGTAATCAATAATGTAAGACTGATCATGAATTTCACAACTAGTATCGCAAATTCAACCTTTAATATATCAGTTACTTGAAACATAACTTAATATGGTCTAGGCCCGCCACTGTGCACGGCGGTTCGAGTTGAGCAAAGCAATGGTGCTGAATGAGAATTATAAATGTCATCAACAGAAAAAAAAACATGTTTATGAAAATGATTGGATTGTTTTAACTCTACGGTGTTCCATTTTGACCATTTGTAAAAAAAACTACAATCACAAATGTCACCAAAAAACTTCAGGACCTATAACTCGACTCTGCCAATTTACGACATCCTACCACTATTCATCTAAGAGGAGTAACATTAGTAACGAGCATATTTTTGATCAGTAAGAGCTTAACTTCGCTTAGCTCAAAAAAATATATATCTGTCATATATTTGTCAAATTTACACATTTTAATATCAGTATTGAGAATAAAAACTAACTTAGATTTTATAACATAAGATATAAAATAATAATTTTATAGTATAATACGAGAACATACTTCTGAAATAAATACTTTTTGTTATTATCTATAAGGTCGTTTAACTTATATAATCATACTTTGTCTGACTACAAAATAAACTTTATTAGGAAGACATAACAATAAAATCTAGAAACCCAAGACGTTTTTTAATTCCCTTGTTATATAATCCTACAAGTAAATATCTGAGATCTTCAAATTGAATTATATTTAATGAAGCACATTACGTACATTAGAATTCGTTTCTACATTAAATTGGGCCATTTAGGCGAAACACCAACGTTGATTAAATTACACGGTGCTCATTTATACGACGCGTTTGTAAATTCACTGTTTAAAAAAAATTGTTTATTTTATCGTGTTGTATCTTTCTTAAAAATTAATGGATTGGCTCGTAAGTTACCTTTTTGTGAAATATATGTTTAATATCATATTAGCACATGTTTTTTCATAATGATGATGGATGGATGGGTCTGATGTAGATTAAAATAAGTAACAGATCTTTATTATTTAAAAGTGAACCCAACTATCACAAATTGTATATCTGCATGATAATTGTTAAATTAACCTAAAAAAACCTAATAAATAATTTTAGCACATGTTGTAACAAGTAACCAGCAATTTTGTGACTTCATTGTAAAAAAAGTGTGAAAAGAATCTATTTTTCGCCAAGCATAAACACTATTTCGTAAAAGTTTCTCACTATCATTCAAGTATATGGCTTTTCTAAGTCAACATTTCTAATTTCAGTTGAAATACCGAGTCTTATCCTGAACGGAACATAAACATCGAGCCTCAAGGTTGACTTCCATCGCACATGCCTTGGGAAGGTTTCTGACCAATGTAAAAGGACTGTAATCTCCTCACCAGCGCCTAAATACTAGAATCATTAGTAAGATGGTGGTAAAGACGATCTAAGTTACTCGGAACAGCCTCTTATGGTTGGTAGGGTCGGAGATTAACAATATTGTTTTATTTAAATTTTTGTTATTCATTTTCCTTTTGAAATCTTGCTAACTAGACGTTGTAAATGTTGCATAAATGGTTCATCTTTTTCTATGACCTCGAAAAGAATTTTGAATTTCGAATTTTTTAAGAATAAAAACATAATCCTATTGTAAAAAAGAATACTTTTTTAGACCTTAATAAATGATACCGTAAAATCTTAAAAAACCATATTACTGATTAGACTTAGTTTATTGTAAAATCATTTTAATAAATATCATGAAAGTAATAAAGAAGCAAAAAGTTATAATTTGTTAAATAAACATTATGTTTGTTGAACTTTGTTCCAAACAAAATCCGTAAATTAAGCGGTGAAAGCAAAAATTCTAAAAGTATAAAAACAATAGCCAAGTTTGACCTAAAATAATGAAACCAGACAGACAAGGTTGAGGACTAAAAGAAAATTGAATAAAAGCACTGAAAAAGGAGCAAACTGAAAACTAACCGCATTCATAGAACATCCTTTTTGTTTTTCCTTTCGTGAAAATCACTATTTTAGAATAAATTTTTAATTTATGCTAATTTATCTTTCATGTCATATTTTTAGTTTATTATAAAAGATTCAAACAACCGAATCAATTTATATAATACAATATAAAAAATAAAATATATGGTGGCTTTTTTTTTACAATAAGTTTTTTTTTTTAAAACAGTTTTAAAGAATTATTGCTAATTTTATTTCAAACAAGTTATTTAAAAAAATCTAATTCTAATTCTAGGCAAAAGCTTGTCTGTATTTGCTATTGTTATTTAAACACGTGAGGTATGTTATTTTAACTTAAATTTTATAATCAATTTATCTACGACTTTTAACTCTTTTACAGAAATTGTTCAATCGTTTATCAATCTAAAGGGGACTCCAAAACTCTGTTACTATTCTGTTTACATTGTACATCCTGACCTCTGTACCCAGGAGGATAGTAAAATAAAAACAACTTATTTAAGGACACCCTCATCTCGTTTACTAAGTGTTGTTAGTATCTTCAACAAGGTTTCAGTTCATGTTAAAGCGACGTTGGTACGGAACTTAAAAAATATATAATTTTATGTTGTAGATAACTTATAGTATCGTTATTTTTTTTAAATATTGTTCTGTAGTTATTTAGTGTTGTCGTTATTATAAAGAAAAAGGCAGCGGATCCCTATGAAAAAATGCAAATTTTTAGCCAATTTTTATTTGTTTTAACCATTTTCGTAATACAATTATTTCATAAACGATGTGTTTTGATGCTATTTACCTTTCGTATGTATTATATCTACCGCCTACTGGTAATACGAAATAAAAAAAAAAGAGGTATTTATAAATATAACATGAACACTTTGTCACACCTCGTTACCAAATATTATAATTACTATAATATTATGAAGAATATAATTACTGTAACTATAACTGTTACAAATCTTAATATTTTATTTATTTTATAATAATGATTAGCAATTTTAACATACACGTATAAACCAGATTCAAAGAATAGTTTCAATCTATTCTCGAAGTGAAAAAACACCTTCCTATCTTCGGGAATACGATCGATCTTGATATTCGAATAACGAGATTTGGGTCGCTAGAGCGATCGTCTGCTTTACTACCTGGAGACAAATTCGTCGAACATGCTACCTTGATTGTTGATATATACTTTCATATGTTTTCCTCTATTGAAAATTTTTCTTTTTACAATTTAAACCTTAGTTTTATTACAGTCACTAACCGTAGCTACTCCTGTATTACAGGGTTAATAAATGAAGTAGACCCATTCAATATAACATAATATATTTTTCCGATATTCAATAGTAGTATTAAACCAGCTTCCGGGATAGTAGATTCAGACGAGTCACTCCACTTAAGCTTCTAATTTCTTCTTGTAACTTTAGACACTTTTCTTTGTAGAATATTAGATGATAACAACACCTTTACTTAATATTGACTTTATTTTTAGATTCGACCACTCCAAACAGTAGTTTTTCCAACGAATGGTCCAACATACCGACTTTATTTTTAAGTTGTACCGGAGTCAAAACAAAATCCGTATTCTTTAATATTAAATAAATTAGGCAAATATTGATTATTAAAATCTCATTACAAGACGCTGCTGGCCGTCTTGTATCTTGTCATTTCCTTCTGCCGTTTTGGAATGGTTTTTCTCCCATTAATCGGTGGAATGTTTGCACTAGTGGTTTTGAGTACCATCTGTGGGTGGTGGGGGTCGTCACGCCCGTACGCCGAATTTACAATGATGGTTTTAAAAATGTTTATTCGTTTCATATTTACGAATATATATTTTCAGACAGGTATTTATAAAGCATTGTAATTAAAAACTGTCAAACTTATACTATGGATATACTTTATTTTACTTAGTCGAGTATATTTTTCATTATTTATATAATTAACTGAAAGAGGTTATTCTTGAGCTTTAGATCAAAGGACAGAATAATATACTTACATTATAATATAATTTATAAGTTTTAATATCTTATGTATAAAGTAAAGGTTTGTTGTTAAAGGTATTTAATAACTTAAAGTAATAAATGTTCTTAAATTATTAAATACCTTAAATATTTTGAAATTTTTTATAATTATATCATTTAATTTAATTATTAACATGTGAATTATAAGAATAAAATCTACAACATTCTATAATACTTGTCCCATAAATATACAATTATTTTTGATATAAATAAAGTAAAAATGAACATACATATAATGTTCAACAACAAGAATTACATCTATCGATGTATTTTGACCTTTGTAATGTATCTGTTTACTTAAAAAAATAATAGAGCTGCTTCGATAATTATTTCAACACTGAGATTCTAGTAAAAGACTCGGATTATAAGAGGTATATTTGTTCCGCCTACAAACACAGACAGCAACATTTTGAGTTTTGTACTCAGTCCGTCGGTCTACATACAGAAGGCCTTTACTTCATTGTTTTACAGACAATGTTTTGGATTACGTTTAAAGTGCAATTTCTTCATTTATTATTTTATTTTTTAATAATAAATATAATTAAACCAATCCAGCCAAACTTTAAATATAAACCTTTTTAATAAATTTCACTAGCAAACCTTATCATGTTATTTCTCATAAATATATCATAATAAGATTCAACACCAGACCTTAAAAAGAAATAAAACAAAATTCAAGTTGAAACCTAAGAGTTTTATATTAAGCTTAAGTTCTTCTATATACCAGTCGTATGATTGCTTGTGGTATATTTCTTGTATTTTCTCTAAATATACTGCAAATTACATTAACAATTAAATAATCGAAAAGCCTCTTTCTTTTTAAAAAGTAATAACTAAAAATGGACACGGTGTAAATACATTTCTGTGCAGTGACAACATATAATTATGTTAATAGTCTAACAGGTACAACGATATGTCTTATAAATATATAATATTATGTATATTAATTTCAATAAAACTATTTTACGGATATAGCTCGCGTATATTATTACATTTTTAACAGACATACTTAGTGCGTTTTGTGTACATCCCGAACTCTATGCCCGTAAACTCAGGAACCGTTGGAGGTAGGTGAAAAATAAACTGAATGACAGACAATGTTCTTTAAGATTTACACAAATACTACACATTTCAATAAAACTATTTTACGGATATAACTCGTATTTATTCTTACATTTTTTAACAAACGTGTTCGCTGCAAAGCATTCGTAACGTCGGGTTAAATTAAAAAAAGTAAAAATAAACGCGAGTTATATCCGTAAAAAAGTTTAATTGAAATGACTGACAGACACCAACATCTCGTCTTACCGCAAACACGTTTGCTGCAAAGCATTCGAAATGTCGGGTTAAATTAAAAAATGTAAGAATAAACACAAGTTATATCCATAAAAATATTTTTATTGAAATGTGCAGTACTCGTGTAAATCTTAGGAAACATTAATATTAAAGTTGACATTTCTTTTTTCAGTATATTTTATATAGACACTTTATTATCTATCTTAAGTATACATACATCGTTGCATAATTAATTTTTTTCTAAACAAAAAAAATCCATCAAGTATTAAATTTCTTTGTCTATTGCCTCTGAATAATTGTGAAACTTCAAACGCATTCGTATGTCCAAAGTTTAATAAATCGTTGGAAATAGTATAGAGTTCGCGAAGCTCGCTCTTTCAGGCTTCATTCAACTCCGAAAACTGTTATTACTGCTGTTTTTACATAAATCTCACATAAAAGTAATTTATTACTTTATCCATCGTTGAATTCTGGTAGCGTGTAACTTAGATGTTGTGTTATTCATTTGTGGAACTTCTAGTATATATTGGTTATGCTTGAAATGTAGCTTGTAGTAATTTCATTTAATTCCTTGCCAAGTAACTCATTTCTACTTAGTCACCCATTTTATAAAAAAATAACTATATATTTATTGATTCTTTATCCTATCCTATCCTTGCGGTGTTGCCTAGTTAATTTAATCTAAGATCGGCGAGCACGTTTCCCCCGAGCCTTTTTAAATCGTGGCTTTTAAAACGTTGGAGTAGGAGTTGTTATTTCATTTTAACTGACAATGCTGTCAAAATTTATTAAATGAGATAAAAAATATATAACATTAAATCATAATAACTTTATGATTACAAAATTATTAGGCGTTCCTTTTGTTGTTTAGATTAATTTTAGTTTATGTGTTATTGCTTATAACACGTTTAAGATATATCCAATATTTTTGACCTGAGAACTTTTTAACGCATTTACTGATATAAAATATTTAAATAATTGCTAGTTTTTATTATTTTCATATCATTTTTTATTATTTTTTTAATTTAGTGACAGAAAGAAGATATTGTATTTTTATTTTATTACGCTATAACAAGGGTAAATAATCGTTTTAAAATTAAGTTATCTATGGTAAATATGATCCAAACGTTCCATTTTGTACTTATTCCTTATGGCAAATATTATATTTATAGTTATGGTAAATACTGCACAACTGCTGTCGTAAGTAGAACTGTTATTAATCGTTGTAATTTTGGCTTTTTGCTGTTATATTCCAATATCATTAAAATTAAAAATGACAGATAAAAACGTGAAGTATGAATAGAATAGATTATTCATAGATTTGATGCTTACTATGGCCTGTTATGTCATGCTCGATTGATTTGACCTGACAAATGAACAACTTGTCAAACATTATTGCAGAAGATAATCCAAATTAAAAAAACATCCTATTACAGAAATATAACATCAAATATCATGAATATAGCATTCTCCTATCTAGAATTAAATGAATTAATATTGTTTGGTCTGGGAAAGTATCAGATTCGTCAAGCACTATCCTAGTATTGTGACCACATATTCTTTCAGGGTGAATCCAAAATAGAAGTATGTTTAGAGACAAGTCATATACCTTAATTGGGCGAGGAACATTGTTGATAAAACGAAAAATAAAGTTGAGACATATATCTAGAAGACTATATTATGTTTACAATAATATTAATCGATTTAATTCAATATTAAAGGAATTATAAAAATCTTGTGCGCTGTAGCATGGTGCGGGTGACGTCTGTCAGTACCAAATGACTAGGAATTGACTTTATGCATTTCATTTTTTTCTCTTACGATACTCAGAGCATAAATCTAGTTCTCTTTAATATTGTTATACAAATTAATGTGTTATTCTTTTGTGCAATGTAATTCCGTGTATGAACTTATCTTTACTGATATAAAATAATTAAAATATTTGATGATTTTTTTTCGTGACAACATTTTTGCTCTATAGCACATCAGCGCGGTGGATATTTTGTTTACCCGTGTTTTTCAAAAAAATTTAATAAAAAATAGTTGAATCAAAATAAAAATGTCATTTAGATATAGTAAATTGTTACGTGTTAATTAGTGAAATTGATCAGAAGATAATGCGAAATAAAACCAATAAGTCATTAAAATTTCCAGTTCTATTACATTGTCACTGCTACTAGCCCGGCTTGGGTAATGGACTAGGTGTGGAGGAAAGGGTAACAGTGAGGAAGGACTACACATATATATAAATGCATATTTTTAAAACTTTTGCGAATTTGATTTATTTATAGAGAGATAAACCTTTTATTAATATTTTAATGACGCATGTAAGTAGTGCCGTGCTAATTTTAAAAAATACATATATAACATTACAAACATAACACTATACACTAGTAGAGAGCAGATAAATCCGCAGACAGCGGCTACTATAATAAATACTAGTATTTTCTAAAAAAAAGTCATAAATAAAACAAACATTGTTTGCCCAATTTTAAAAGTTTATCAAATACTTACTTAAAAAAATATCATATCATTATCCCGTATTTCAAATCATTATTAAATAGCATGATTTACCATTGTATTTCTAAGTTATTAATTTACAGCCTATTAATATTATATAACAATGAATAAATTCGATGTTTAATTAATCAAAATAACAAATAAATAATATGTATATATTTTTCTCTTGTGAAAAAAATACTATGATAACAAGCTTAACAGGCTTTTCAATTCATATATTTTCTATCCTTTTTTTTCAAAGGTATAAATTTAATTATAATTTAGCTCTGGAATGATTTGAAATAAACAATAACGTCCTAATCCTGCTCGATTTCAGTGCACCTTCAAGTGTATTAAAGGAACTTAACGCCCTAGATGTCTCGAGAAAAAAAGGAATAAATATACATCCATATCTGTCTTCGAATAGAATTTATTAGATGAGATAAAAGACAAACTCTGTCGTTGTGAGATTTATAATCGCGGCAAGTGGGCATGACTTAATATTAGTGTTATATGAGAAATTAGTTATTATGGAGTCAATGTTATTAAGGTTCAGAAAACGAACATTCTCCATAAGAATTTATTTGTCATAAGAAATTTCTTGTAGGAATTTATCGACTTTAAATCGAAGTTATAAAATACTGCTATTTATTAATATGACACAGAATAGAGACAATATTTTTTGATTTCAGATAAATAAATTAAGTTGTTAATATTTTTTTAAGAACAATAAAAACACTACGATTTAGTTTGTTTTTTAAATTTATATTTAATATTAAAATTTAAGTTTTGTGGTTTTAATTATATCGATTTCGGTATTTTCTACATTTTATGCAATAATTTATTTTGTAAATTAAACTGAGTTTGGAATAATAAGGGGCAATGAAGTAAAGTTAGTTTTAGTACTGTGGTTAACAATTTAGATCACTTCAATGTTAACGCTAAAGAAGCAATGACAAAGTGAACAATTTATGAGTTTCTTGTATGTAACAGACACAATTATAATTTCTAATTCAGAAACAATTTATTCTCGTTTGATCCTGAACTTGTACCTACTAAAGAGTAATTTATTTTATTATATGAGTAAAATTTATATTTGTACAGCTAGCAATTATATATGAGATCAAAGAAAATATTATTCATAATTATTTTATTATTTTTTTTTATGTAATTTTTAGGAATATTTCATTATAATTTTACAAACAGAAAGCACTAGTACCCGTTTAATTATAATATGTTCAAAAGTTAAAGTTAAAAAATCATCATACAATTCTTGCTAACAAAAAAAGTACATTATTCTTTTTTTTTCAAGCTTTTATTTAACTTGACTTATCTGTTACTTTTTTATAATAAATCTTATAACTGAATCTTACAACTGAAACCTCAGTTTATAGAACTGAAATTTAGAATTTTCTTTTAGTTCCGATAGCAATGAAATTATATAGAATCAATATTTTTCTCAATCCAAAAAAGTCGCCGCAACAAAATGGTGTATTAAGAATACGAAAAGTATCAAATAAATGAACTTGTAGTACTCTACAAATTAATTTATTTGAACTTTCTACCATATTCTACTGAATAAAACATATAATATGGTGTAAAGTTTAATATACTTCAAGAAAAGCTTATGTTTAAAAACCTATCTTTAATACTTATTATATCTATTTATAATGCTTTCGTCACCTAGTCTGTAAATTATTATTGTCTTAGATAGGAAACTCTCTATTCCTCGAACGTTCATATTTCTTGTGCTTCTGAAACTTGTGCAAGTAGAATCCGGGACTAATCCGACACTCAACTATATTAGTTATGTCACATAGTTCAGTGTCGGATAGAACATCCGGACATCCAGAACATATACTCGTATACCACATATATCAAAGGGGATTATAACAATATTATCCTGCTTTAGCAATTGACAGGCTATATTATCACCTCCTGTTGTAGGCGTAAAGGCGTAACCTGAATTAGATTAAATTTATTTATTTATTCTTTCTCAAAAAAAAAAATGAATGATAAGAAAGGATTGCGGTTTATATGAAAATCATCACTACTGATATGGGGATTACTTTAATTAAAGTGATGAAAGTTTGTATATTCTATATATATATATTTCTATAATCTGTGTATTTTTGTTTCAAAGTCGTAATAAACAATGTTATGTTACAATTTATAGCAGAGAGGAATTGTTTTCGCTCTGTGAGGTCTATCTATTGGTTTTATATTGTCTATACTACAAACGGCCTAAATACTTGAGCTAATATTTTCTTATTTGGTAATTTAAGTTATTTCGTTAGTGAACTATAAATAAATGTATGGTTGATGTTTGATTATGTAGTATTCAGACTTGTATAATATACATTTGAAAAAAACATAAAGTTTATTTACAAAAAAAGACTCATAATTGTTTGATTATTTTATTTTTATTTTCCATCATTAAACAACAATTTCAAAACGCATATTAATTAAATAATTTTACAATAAATTGTTTCAAGCCTGCATAATGATACCAACTTCGATTACCAGATTTATTAAATTTTATCTCGTTCAAATCAAGCATAAGGCTTTGTCTGACACATTTTAGAATCATTGTGTAACGAAAATTAAAGGAGGTTGAATTGATAGAGGGCTTTTGAGTTTAATTAATGTAGATGCTCAAATTTTGTCAAGTCTTTGTCAATAAGATACTTAATACATAATATTAAAGATGCCTAACATTTCAATTTTGTTTTAGAAAATATTCTGTTTGTTGAAAATAACAATGAATTGCAATGGTTCAATGGTTATTGATATATTATCTAGTTATATAGAATACACGTGCCAAAATCTTTATTAATAATTCCATTTTATATGAAGTAATAAGTACGTCAATTAATTAAATTGATTTTACATTGTATATGTTTAAGCAAAGGATAACGTGTTGTTAAAACTCAGTACTTTTGATTCCAAAATGCTTTTTATTACTATTTAGAAAATGTTTGTATTTTTTTATTTTATTTATTATAACTATTTTAAGTCTGTTTTATCGGGGACTTTGCATATCTATTAAAATATTTAAAACATAACAATTTTATTAAAATATTATACAAAATCTAGTTATTAATTATTCAATATTGTACCTTTTTTACTTCTACGCTCAAATATAATTTACAACATAATGACTTGTTTAAACAAGTTGCAACATCTTTCTGATCTGATGTACAAGAACATAATGTACAGTAGTTTTTATAAAATGTGATTTAATTAGCTTAATTGACATGGTTTTTAATTTAAAGGTTAAACTTTTACTTATTATTTATAAATCAAATTTCTGAAACCTTTAACCAAACACAAACGAACAATACAAACGATAACAAACAACAAACAATACAAACGAACAAATGATTATAGCAAGAGTTCTAAGACGATTAATTTTCATAATAAAATGAAATCATTTGGAATGCATTAAGCTCCAAAAAGTATCGTCTTTCAGAATTATAGTTTCAATGACTTCATATTGTTTAAAATTTTCTGAAATCTGATCAATTTCAGAACTTTTCTATCAAATTAGTTTGTTTCTTATAGCTTTAAAATTTTAAATATTACTATTTACAATATTTACAATATCTGCTTGATTAAAGTCTCGGAGAAAATCTGAACAAGCGTGATATATAAAATATTTTACTGTAGTGTACCAAGTTGATACGGTATCTTTAGCTAAGTTTCGAAGTTTCGGTATAAAAATTTCTACGTCAGTTAAGTATTACTTTTAAGAGTAAAAAAAATGTTATTTCTTTAATTGTTAACACGGAGTTGCAGTTCACGGAGTTGCACGGAGTTCAGTATAAAAAAATATTACTGTAATGTAAGTGACAATTGATATTACGTTAGCAAGTAATATTATAAAAGAATGTTTTGTCCCGATAATAATCGGAATACAGCTACGATAGTAGCTTTGGCATCATTTAATGTTTTTAATAATTGACTGTGACTTAAATATATTTAAATATAAAAGTTTTTTTATAATACACGGCACAGAGCTCAAGTACCTGATGGCCATTGGAGTAGAAAAAGCAAGCGTAGCGTATGACGGCTACGCCAACGGTAGATGGATCATTTGAACCGAGTCACAGGAAGCCGTAATATAAAAGCTGCCTTAGAACGATCGCTTAGCAGGTCAATAGTAGCAGCGAATGTATAACTGATATCTAGCCATATGGCTAGTAATATGACAAGAGATTTTGCTACTTCTTTTAAAAGGAAGTGTAAATATTTCCGTAGTAATAAAGAATTCCAAAAAGAAAAATGTAAAGTTTAAGTAGATGACTGTTAAGGTCAGATTTTAATAAATCTGGATAAAAAAAACCGACAATATCCTTAAAAAAGTCTTAAGGTTAAGACATAAGACTCATTTAAGAATATTGTATGAACTTTACCAACTGCTTATTATCTCTTTTTTTAATTTTTTTTTTCTTGAAATAGTTTCAATAAGACAATCTATTTTTTTTAAAGTATTGTTTTCAAATTATGTATTTTATAACTTTATTGAAATTATTTTAGTGATATATTTTTGTTTTTATTGTTGTTAATATTTCCACATTTTCTTACTTTATCACCTGCCCATTTTTTTTTCGCTAATATTATGTAGCCAATTTTTTACTAACACAATGTGCCTAATATTTAACATCGTGATTTATAAACTTGGATTTATTAATTTAACAAAATTTAAATAATATAATATTATTAAATCAGAAGCATAATAATATTTTTAAAACATCAAATTCGAGTATTTCCAGATATTTTTAAGTAGGTAATTTATATTTTAAGTTTACAATTTCCGGGTTTTGCTCATTATTAAACTAAATTGTAATGTCCTTCTGTATTCAGCACGAACAAAGTCATTAGAGCCGCATTTACATTCTAATTACATTTATTATAGCATGAAAAAGATTTTAACTAAGGTATAAACTAAAGTGCTGATTATCAGAATATATAATGCTTTCCAATTATAGCAATCACCCAAAAAATTCAGCATAATTCGATGCATATAAATAAAACACTCGCATTTTTAACATCTAATGCTGCTTTTATATTGTTCACTTATAAATTTCTGCTCAATTGATATTGAGATTTCAATTTTCAAAGCTAAAAAAATTTGACGTGATATTATTAAAAGTCATGTTAATACATTTATGGAGTATTTTGACCAACAGTAAAACAGAAAATGTTATGAGCAACTGATTATCTGCTATTGCATTCACAAAAGAGTAACAACACACATTTTTCTTTATTTATTGATATTAGGGGCCTTTCGTTTATTTTGAACTAGTTTCTTAATTTTAACATTTGCCATAAAATTTAGATATTTTTGAAATATAAATATTACTTGGTATTTAAATATAAAATACATATAACAGTTGTTTTATTTTCGGCAAATCGTTAATTTTTTCTGTAAATTCCGCAAAATATTTAGTAATTTTATAAAATGGTTTCATACAGTGTTGTAGGAAGCAAATGTTTCCTACTAAAGATAGTGCGCGGAGAGTTATGGATTGGTTTTACAGTTCGTAAGTACAATGCTTTTAGACAACTTACCTTGTAAATAAATGGTTGTTTATATTTGAGAATCAAAAATATCTGATAACTATTGTTTCTTTTATCGAACGGCATTAATATGAAAATGTGTCGGAGTTTTACACTTATACAGTGCAATAGTAGCCCGATAGTGTCCCGCGACCAGATGCATTTCAGTTGAGCGATTTTCATCGATAAAACTACTCAGTGAAAATTGACGTACATTTTACATATCTTTTTATTTGTTAATAATTTAATGTAAGAGTGATGAGAAACATGTTATATATTCTTTACTTAAAAATTGTCAAATTTATTGTCATAATGACTTCTATAGCAATAATATAACGAAATGAATTTCTAATATTGGGGTCTAATGTTCGCCAACTCTATTGAACGTGATGGCGGATATTAGTGATGGGTACGACGCCAATACGGATAAATTTATTTTTCAATATACATCAGCTTTGGTAGTCATATATATATCATAGAATCTTTTTATGTATTAAAACCCTTTTCAAACACTTATTTATAATAAATTATGTCAACATAAGGACCTTTAGAAATATTCGATGAGGAGAATGAAAACTACCGGTGACTAGACAAATATTCGTATAAAATATAAAAATATTAATATTAATATTTACTTTTAAATAAGAGACAAAAATGACAAAAAGAAAACCAATAGTACTGTACTATTGGTTTGATTTTTGTATACATTTTATCCATTAGTATCGCGTAGGCCTCTTATTACGTAATAATACGTAAGGATTTTGTCACCAATCTAATCACACTCATTCTTGTTTCAACTAAACCTGCTAAAAGAAAGCTTATATAGCTTTCTTTTCAATACGTAGTCATTGTTTCTTCAATGAATGAGTGCGAACGTTACTATGGCTACAGTACTCCTCTTGAAAGGAATCGTACCGGTAGGCACAGGTAGGTAGTTAATCGTACCAGTAGGCACCGGCAGTTAGTCAATCGGTTTTGATAATACGGCGGTAGGGATCTCCATGCTGAGAATAGATTTAAGTATCAAGGTTTTTGGAGCTGTAGGTATATTTTTTATTCTTATCATTTTACTTAAAGTTGTATCGTGTTATCGATGATCGTAACAGTAATATTTTTATTTACATTCACGCAACATTAAGACGGTAGATAAATATTGTTGTTTGTAGTTCTGATATTTTTTTTTGTAATTGTTCATGAAAAAGTGTTTTTTTTTTAATTTAGCAACATGTTAATAACCAGGTGCTGAAACTTTTAATCTTAAATCAGAAGAAATAATATTAATATGTTACCCCTAATTATGAAAGCAATTCACGTTTATACATGTATGTGTGTTACTAGTTTTGGCTATCTCTAGGCAAAACTAGTTGGAAAGAGCCGAAGTTATTCCGGTTGTAATTTTGAATCATGGGTAAGACATGTTTTTTACGAGGTAACTTTGAAGATTTCTCGATTCATAAAAGTCTATTTTACTACAAAAACTACATTACAATTACTTTCATATAGGCCGCTTTTTGTTTTCATTGTGTATAAGTAAAGGAAATAACTTTTCGATATTTACTCAAAACACAATCTTTTTATTAAGTAATTGTTGTGTTGTTATGTAACTTTACCTTACATTGAAAATAGTTAGAACTTTTTAAAAACATGTATGTACATTTGTTTGTGCGTGTGTGTGTGTTTTTTCGACTTCCTGTTCCCGAAACCTAATTTTGCTATTGCCTTCGATTTACCGGAGTTGTACGTATTCGCGTAATTAAGATTTTTACAGAGAAATCGATCAAGCTATCTTTTAAATATAGTTCTTAAAACCTGTGCGCCTGAGTTGTCTCCTGTCCTGACACGCCTGTTCAGACTCTCTCTTGCGACTGGTAAAGTGCCGAAATCGTGGAAGCTTGCTAATGTGCAGCCCGTGCCCAAAAAGGGCAGTCGTGCTGACCCTACGAACTACAGGCCCATTTCAGTCACCTCCATACTCTGTAAGAGCATGGAACGTGTCCTGAACAGCAGGCTTTTGGCGTACTTAGAGTCAAACGATCTCCTTAGCGACCGACAATATGGCTTTCGCCGCAATCGGTCTACAGGAGACCTCCTAGTGTACGCCACACACATCTGTAGTGAGGCCATCGAGAAATATGGGGAGGCACTTGCTGTCTCCCTGGATATTTCTAAGGCTTTTGATAAGGTTTGGCATGACGCCCTTATCAGTAAGCTTCCGTCGTATGGCCTGCCCGTTAGCCTTTGTAACTGGATATCGGACTTCCTGATGGACAGGTCCTTACGAGTGGTCGTCGACGGCTGCTCGTCGGATCAAATGGCAATCAATGCCGGTGTCCCCCAGGGATCCGTGCTCTCCGCGACATTGTTCCTGCTGCATATTGACGACCTGCTGCGACCCGGAATCTTTGGGTATGCAGATGACAGCACTGTCGTTGAGAGGTACACATCCAGTGCGAGGGCGAATGCGGCCGAAATCCAGTCCTGCAGAGAAGCAATGGTTGAGCGTCTGAACCTTACCCTCCGGGCAGTGGCCGAGTGGGGTGATGCCAATCTGGTAAGGTTCAACGCGAACAAGACTCAGGCGTGTCTATTCTCCGCGAAGAAGAGGCCATTTGATCTGGCCCCTGAATTCCGTAATGTAACCATTCCCATTTCTGACCACCTTGAGCTACTTGGTGTGACTTTGTCTTCTACGCTCAACTTTGGTTCCTACATTGAGTCAAAAGCTCAAATAGCAGCTATGAAACTCGGAATTCTCTCAAGGGTGCGAAAGTACTTCACGCCGGAACAGCTACTTACGTTGTACCAAGCACAAGTTCGGTCGTGCATGGAGTATTGCTCGCACCTTTGGGATGGATCTGCAAAGCACCAGCTTGAGACGTTGGAGACCATTGAGAGGCGTGCCATGAGGCTCATAGGTGACGACGCCCTTTGTAAGAAGAGGTTACAAAAACTCGAGCATCGACGAAAAGTGGCTAGTTTCTCGGTCTTCTACCGGTTACATTTCGGTGAGTGTGCATCGGAATTACATGAACTGATTCCATCGTCCCCATTCCATCAAAGAACAACCCGAGGTTCCGGAAAGCGACACCGATTTACTGTGGAAATTCCACGAAAACGTACACAGCGTTTCGCCAACACATTTATAATTCGTACTGCTGAGATGTGGAATTCGCTTCCGGACTCTCTGTTTCCAGAGAACTACAACCTGGGTATCTTTAAATTAAGAGTGAATCGGTTTCTTCTAGGCAAGCGCGTTCCATCTTAGACCACAGATTTGCTTACCATCAGGCGATCTCTGGTCAAGCGCTGGCCTATTTATAATTAAAAAAAAAAAAAAAAAAAAAAAAAAAAAAATTAAAAAAAAAATTAAAGCCAATTATAAGTGATTTTTAAAAGATTGATTGCGCGATTAGGGTTTAGTTAAGGTTTTCAAACAAATTGATGACTGTTAACATCAATAAAAAGTGATCACAATTGGATTTTTTAAAATATTTTTTATCAAATTATGGAATGAATTTATAATGTAATGGCTATGAAAAAAAAAATATAAAATTACATTTTTTTTAACCAGGATTTTAATGTAATGGGACTCGCAACCATTACCATTTGTTAGTTATATAATTAAAAGCAAACTCAAACTATTTTACGGATACAACTCGCGTTTATTATTACATTTTTAAATTTAACCCGACGTTTCGAATGTTTTGCAGCAAACATGTTCGCGGTAAGACAAGATGATGGTGTCTGTCAGTCAGTCAGTTTATTTGTCAACTACCTCCAACGGTTCCTGAGTTTACGGGCATAGAGTTCAGGATGCACACAAAACGCACTATAACGCACTAACGTTTGCTGCAAAGCATTCGAAACGTCGGGTTAAATTTAAAAATGGAATAATAAACTTTAGTTATATTCGTAAAATAGTTTTATTGAAATGTATAGTACTCGTTAAAATCTTATAAAAATTTAAAATCAAATTACATATAAATATAATTTCCAGAGAAATGTTTTTCAGAAGTACACAGCTCTTGTTCAAAAATTTATAACTTAAAACACCACGAAATTTCATAGAATAAATGCTCGGTGTTCTGGCGTCTAATTAAAAGTGAATTAAAATTCATATAATACAATAATGACCATTCAATTAATAAAATTCATCACAAAATTCAAATAATATTGCAAACAAGTTTAGTGATAACTTTAACACCTCTATCTAATAAAAAAAGTTCATTTATTTATAGAATTCACAAGAATGATAATGATAGTTTCTTAAACGTTACAAATGGTGGTGAAATTTTAAAGAATATATGAACCTAAGAAATACATAGTATGTAATTATATTACCAGAAAAATAGTAAATTTGTTCTCAATAATAAAGGCATGTTCCTGAAGTTATATCACGAGTATGTCCTTTCTTAACAGTGGCTTTTCGACAAAATACACGCATAAAGAAAATTTTGTTGATAAGTAAAATGTACTAAATCCTTTCCAAAAAAGCTTTTTCAAAATAAATCGCCAAGGTTAGCTGAATTTTATCTAATTAATTATATTCTAAATAATAACAATTAAAAAAAATTAAGATATTATCTAGAAACAGTAAATACTTCTGTTAATATCAATTTTTATTTCATTTGAAAATTTTTTATTATAAAATTTATATAACATAGTATTTGACTGTCAAACTTACAATTGACACAGAAATAATTATGACCTTATTGCAAATTAATGTAAGCTACTTGTCCTCAAAGCATCAATATTCCGTTAGCGGAAAACAAAAGGTATAACTAGGTCACTGGGTTTGTGACGAAACCTCGATATAAAGTAACTCTTCTGAGGCGTTCTTCGCCGTTAATGTAGCCCTCATCTGTATAGACGTCCTCGAACATGTTCCTTGCATAAAAGAGAAATTAATGCCAGTTCTACTTACATGTACACAAATTTCCTTTTTTCAGCTAATATTACATAAAATATAGCAAATTTGATCATAAGCATATTGCATTTTTGCAGTAATAAGTAATTTACGAGCGTTATAAATTAACTAGGACGATTTTTGTAAATACAAAGTGTTGATAAAATATTCCAAGGTCTGAGTCATTTGTTAAGATTTTTGAAAGAAACCGAACAGTTTTTTACCTTCTGGATAAAGAATAATAATAAATTATATGAGTATAATGTTAAATTCCTTACTGCTAATTCATTCTGTAGCGTTACGCTACTGTTAGTAGGACAGCGCAAAATGTACTGTAATGGCAAACAGCACGACGCACCGGTTCAAGTCTTGACCATGTAAATAAAAAAATAGTTGTTTTGATTTTTCTTTTTAGTTTAATGAAGATTTATTTTATTAATTAAATTAAAAGACTAATACTATCTTTCAACCTTAACACCTACACAATTTTCTAAGCATCATGAAATTTGTTTTCACAATTTTTACTGACTCAATTGATTTATTACAAATTTTACTCTATTATAAAATATTTAAAGTTTTATAAATTTAAAATCTGTCAGTGATTATAAAATTTTTTCTATTGTATTTTTTAAAGAATGACTTTATAAGTCATATCGCATTTATTTTTCTGTGTTAAATTATAAATGAGTGTTCTATTTATATTAAAATAATAAGATCTCAAGTTATTTACCTGAGTACACAGCAAAAATATTTTAACATATTTTCAACAACATAATATTGTTATCTACGAGTCGGTTAACTGACGCAATGAAAAAATTACCAAAAGAAAACAACATTCTTTAGATAGAATTTTTTTGCCAACTGTCGCCAACAATATTGGAGTCTATATCGAAACTATATATCAATACTAGTTTCCCAAGTTATTTCTCTGGCACTTATGCTAAATACTATATCTATGTAATATTTATTATTTTAAATATTTTTTTTTTGTGTGGGACTCCTAACTGGTTTTTCTACTTAGAACCCACCTAATATCGCTGCGTTCGATATATTTATATAACTTAATATTATTATTATTATTATTGGGTTACATTTCTTTTTACTCAGCGTATAGCTGGTTTTTAAAATGACGGTTACGGGCTTAAACCAAGTAACCGCCATTTGAAATTAATCGTTGACTGTATTACTTAAGGGGGATTCGTCGCTCTGCATAAATTTTCGTACTATTCGGCAAGTGTTCAATATGGCTGCCTTCTGTATATTTTATTATATTTATTATTATTATTATTATATTTTATATAACTTTATATCACTTTCATAGTGTCACATATTATAACATAATTATGTTGTAAAAGAGTAGTTATAAAATATGAGCATTCGCTTTCCAATATTGTCATAAAATGGTTATTCACATCCGTCCTATTTAAACATTAATGTGTAAAGAGCCAAGTAAAGGACACGTTTTATTAGCTTGTCGCTCCTAGTTTAAATTATAAAAGATGTGTTTTAGGAATTATTTAAGAGGCACAATGTTACACAATAGATGTGAACTGAGTTAAAATGTAAATTTGTATTTCTTGACTACTAATATTGAAAATGGTAAGTGAACGATTGTCTTATGAGTAAAAAATACATAATATATTTAAAAATTAAAGACAAAAAATGTGAATCATTTTGATTTATTGGATCTCATATAATTCGGTCCGGTCCTCGAACTCTGCTAACAGAAAAAGGCCCAAGCTCCATTTTAGTCAAATCAGTCCTTAGACCGGACGTTCACATTAATGCCCGAGTTCTGCACCTTGATTCAGCCAGCTACACCGGTGGTAATTTCCCCGAAAGAAGGCTATTATTCAGACCCCCTTCCTAAACAAGCAGAACCAGCGGTTCAACAAATGCCAAGTTCGCCAAACCTACAGCAGTCGTATAAAACTCCCAACGCCAGCCCAGCAAGAGGTCCTCACCACGAACCTGATAGTCCTTTAACGTTGACAAGATTACATGATCCATCATACAGTCTATTGATCGGGCCCTGCGCTCTATCGCTATGTCTCCTCAGACATAAAACCACTCCTCGGTTTACTCTTTTTTTTTCCGTTGGAAAAACCCGTTACGGGTACCCCGTCGGCCCAGGGGTAACGGCTGGGGGGTGATGTGGGACTACCCGGTAGCATAGAGAATGCTGCCATTTTTAAGGCTACCCACTAAAAATCCAACGGTTGTCCTCTGCGCCGTAATGGGACGTCACGTGATCGCGTTAGCACACACTGTGACGCCCCGGCGAGACTCCCCGAATGAGGGTGCCCCGAGCAACGTAGAGCACCCTCCTATCGTAGGCCTGTGTTAGGTAAGAGGGGTCACCCTCCCCCTTCACCAGGCACTACAACTCGGGAAGGCAGGAAGGGACGGGCGTATTCCCGCCTCTTTCTACCCAGTCTCCCCCTACGGAGCGGATCAGCGGACGAGGCTGACTCCCTGACCCGCTCCGCGGCCTCCTTTGGGCGATAACTTGCTCGCAGAAGGAGGCCATTGCGACCCAGCACCTCTCGCTGCTGACCATCGCGCTAATAACGCGTGGCAGCGAGAGTTCTCTGCCAATCAGCTCAGTACGCTGGTGGTCCCAGGCGGCACACACCGCCAAGGTGTGACGAGCCGAATCGACGGACTCGTCACAATGATGGCAGGAAGGGGTCGCCTCCCTTCGTGCTATCCTGTGCAGGTACTCACCGAAGCAACCATGCCCAGTCAGTACCTGCACAAGACGGTTTACTCTGCGAACCTAGATGTACCTCTAAAAGCCGGCAATGGCTCCTGTTGTTACAGGAGCCATTGCCGGCTAATGTAGAAAGTAAGTAAGTAAGAAAGTAAGTAAGTATGTAGAATGAAAGTAAGTTGCAGTAAATTGCAGTTTATCTTATTTCTTTAATATTTATATTATTACTTGCTCTATATTATTTACATAATATGTGTTTATATGCATTCCTTTAAATTGTTCTTTTTCGCTCATTTTTCTTACTACTTTATGTATTTTTTTATTTAGTACTGTAACCTTTTAAATTGTATCGTATAATTATTATTGATATTTCAATATTTTTCCTTTCATATATCATTTATATTGTCTTTATCAAAAAATAAATTTAAAATTCTAAAGTGTTGTTTCTGATTTTAGTTAGTTTTTTTTTTTTTAAAGATGCTAAATGGCATAAAAGGACAGAGGAAGCTCCTCAACATTCGCAGGCCAGGGAACATCAACATAGTAATGGGGAACTGGGTAACCTAATACATTATTTAGACCGATGTCGTTTATTGCATTCCGTTTATTACAGATGCCGAAGTCGCTTGCCCTTCCTAATGCAATTCCGTTGGTCTTGGGGCAGCAACTGGTTTGTCGTTAAGGTTTGGTCAAGATTTTTCTGTCGCTGGCCTTGCTCGCGCTCTACGGGCGTGAAACTGAGGCCGAAGCGTTTACTTCAGTGCGTCAGCGTATATGTAAATTATTTGGGGTTTTCTTTACCTTTTACTTCTATGCTGAAATTTCTAGTGAACTTTCAATGTGAACTTAATACAATGAAATCTACGTACTTTTTGTCTTTTATTTCATTTTATTTTATTCTTAACCCCAGGTTTCTCCCTTTTTTAATTAATTTAATTCGTGGCGGTACTCTTCTCTCTGTGCCTCTATAGGCAGAGCGGGGCATTGCGTTACACTCTCGCTGTTAGAGACCTGTGCCCTCCTATCAGGCAACTTTCCAAAAACGGCGACCAAAGAAAAGAGACTCGAGCTCGGGTTTCTCAAAAGAGCATAACATCTGTCAATGATGAATCGGGTAAAAATCACCATGGCGATAGCAATTTTGAAATCTTGAAGTGATTTATTTAATAATAATATGTCAACTTGAGTGTCAACTTAGTAATTATAATAATAACATTTAATTTTTATCTGTCATCGTTTTATATTTCTTTTATATAAAAATAAGGTAGACAAATTCATTCTTATTCAGTAGAAGAGAATCCTTCAAAGAAAACTAAGACGTCAAGTTAACTTGTTAATTAAAATATAAAATATTCATTATGACATCTAAGTAAAGTAACAATGTAATACTTTTTTCCTTGTGAAAACTTAACTGTTGTTAAACAGTAAGTTCCTCTAGACTTTGAATTAGACCAAAATCAAAGGTTGAAATATAAACAATAAAATGGATCTATTTTTTTTTCTACTAAGAGATGGTCGATGGTCGTGTCGCAGCCCATAGAGACAATATTTAATCAATAGCAATCTTCTCTATACATTAAACAAACAAACATTGATTAAACAAAATTTGTATCACAAGCGTCTTAAACTTAGTACATAAATTGAGTAGAATCCAGTCTTGTCAGATTGTTATTTATAATCATAAAAGTCTAACATATCACAAAATAAGTCAATGATAATAATATGATATATATATATATGTCTAGATACATTACCCATTCGATGATTGTATTTATTTAAATTGCTTATTATTTATCGCTCCAAAGCTAACTGCTTTTACAACATTTGAATTTATACGTAATGAATCAAATGATAAGTTAATTTTTAATAATACTAATCACTTCGTATTACTGTCCCTTACACTTCTATATTATGTGTATAAGTTATTATGTATTATGTAGAAAAATATTAACCGTCTACATTACCTTGACAATAGAATCCAGCTCTAGGTACTTGACTGCATTTCAGATACAGGCTAACTGGACCATTGTGAAAAATTCCTCTCACAGAATGTATATCATTATAGTTTAAATATTAGAATAAATCGAATTCAATATAAAATATGTAATAACTTTTTAAAAAATGAAGTGAGAATATTACTCAAAGTAAGTAAAGTCGCTTCCTTGAACTCTTAATACTTGAACGATGTTCGAAATTTCATTTCCTGATGTCAATTTTCCATATCCGTAATGTTTGAAAACAAATTATTTCCTTCTCTGATTAAAAGTTTATAATTTATGACATGATATAGCCATGTCGCGGATATAATATAATATAATATTGTTCTCTGTTGTTCGCTTCTTGATCAAACAATTACAACACAAAAGATACACTTATATTATTGCATGTTTGTAAAATAAGTTGAGATTGAATTGTAAAGAATGTCCTCGTGGGAAAATATTTTGTATTTGAAGTAAAATCGTCAAGGTATGTGATCTTAAGGAGGTAAAGAGGATCTTTTTTGTGAATGGCCATTGTAATTTTTGGTATTACTACATATTATTCATTTAATATTATTAATACCCAACTTCATAAGTCCCATTTTACAAAACAAAATTAACGAAGTTTTAAGTCACAGATGATATGAAAAATTGCAGAATTTATTAACAATTCTATTCATTGTATTTAACACAAAAATATTTTTGATTATATATCTATTGTCTCTAAAAATATTTATTAACACTAATTACACTAAGAAATGGTTTTATTAAATACTTATGGAAAGATATTTTTGTTTGTTTCTTTTTTTAATACAATTTAAATATTCGATAGATAAAGTTCATAAGACCCATGAAATCATCTTTTCCGAGACGATCTTTCGAAGAAATTAGTTAATTTTAACAAAGTTCAGTTGTTCACTTTGAATAATAATGAGAAAACAAGAACAAAAAACAGTTAAGTATTGCAATATATATATATATATTTTTAGTTGTTTTTCTTGTAATGTATGTCTGTTATAAATTACAATTATGATTATTATAGCTTTTATTATACACTGATGTTTTAAAGCTATTTGAATTAGTCAATAATCCTTTCGTAAAATATCCACATCAACTTCAAATCGTCTGAGCAGTAAACACTGACATATCTATAAAACTTCTACTGAATGTCTATAATCAATTTACTTAGGATCCGAATAGTTATGTATTTTTTTAAACTAATAGGTAAAGATTTTTTTTCTCTAATTATTGCTGTTTTATATCAATCAATCAATCAATCTATCAAGTTGCACTCACGTTTATTTTATGAGAATTTGCCCGACTAGTTTCGAACCCGTCCACGGCCCTTATTCATAAGGGAGTACAACTGGATAGAAAAATAATAATTATCATTTATCTCGAAATTATTAATAGGGATGTGGAATATAAAAATCAGGAAATTGTAAAATTAGTTAACTAGTAAACTATGACAAGAAGTTAGTATATGTATAGTGTATCAAAATCAAAACATCATTTTGGAAATTTAGGTTAATAAAAGTTTTGAACACGATTTTCTCTCAAGAGTTGTAGTTCGTGGAAAGTTTTAAGGTCTAGTCGGAATTTGGATTAAAATGAGATAATTAACTATATTTCGGTTTTAAGTTAAGTTAAATTTTGGTTTACTTGGGTTCTAACTAAAAACGCGTGACAATTTTACTCTATAATTAATGTGAACCAAAAGTTTTTTAAAAAAGTTAAAGTCCACTTATATGAATTAATGTTGCCCGGTTTGGCTCTTTTGTTAAGCAAATACAAATGAATAAGAATTTTAAAACTACAGTTACAAATGTGGAATTATATTTGCACAGTATATTTGTGAATATCCAAGAATTAATGTAACCGTTGTACAAATTGAATGTTGTTTGAGATAATGAAAATAACGTAATATCTACCGTACTAGAGGATAAATATTTGTTTAATAAGGATTGCTTGAAAGCCTCGCGGCAAACGACGTTAAGGTTTGGTGAAGATTGTGGTTTATTGTTTACATTAGGAGAAGTCAATAATCTAATATCTAGGTCAAAATATAATGGATTGTTTTTAATAACTTTTGGAAAAGTACCTACGCGTAAAACAAGTTATTTTTTCAAGAAATCACTAATGGATTAACTCTTCATGCGTCGAGGTCATTTTTTCAGGTAACATAAACGGACGTCTAGCAGTTAGGCTTCTTTTAAAAAATATATATATTTAGGAAAGTTCATAATTACTTGCTATAGCTTTATACATCATATTTGTTTATCAACATTTAGTTCTCATTCCATATTTTAAAAATGTTATCCTACAGTATATCGGCAGCTTCCGAGTTGACTTTAGTATTTATCTAAGACACGAAAACGTTTAATTTACGGTTTCACCCCATTGACAAATTTGTCTCGATAACGCGTTGAGCTGAGAATATAAAATATATACCACTATTGTAGGACAATCTTCTATTTTAATAGTTTTAAATTTAATAGATCTATTCAGGTTTTAAAATTAAAATTTCACTACCTTTAATGCGCCGAACATATAAGAAACATAATTCGCTGCGTTCATAATGACAATCAAATTTTATAATACTCGTATCGTTAATAATCTTATTTTACCAATATTTTTAAAAGTTTTTATTAGTGGCATACAGAAGTAGAGGTATCTACTCGTACACAGTGTTAACTTCTATATGGATTAAATTTAAGTGATATAATGTATGCTCGAAACCATGACAAACTTTTTTCATATCTGGTAATATTTGCCTATTTAATTTAGAAAATATTGGGACTTCCTCTCTTTGTACCCGAGGATTATTTATTGCCTTCCTGGAAGCGGGCACCTAGATGCTGGATTGCGGTCGACTGGTCGACATTGAGTGTTCGTCGATGAGTATTCCATTTAACTGGTGGTCCGTTGAGTATTGCTGCATATGTTATCCATCTTGTGGGCAAATAACCTCTGTTACAATTTTATATAATTTTAAATTAAGTCATGTTAGGTTAGGTTAGGTTAGGAAAATTAGGTCTTTAAGTGTTTATTGTAGTAGTGTAGTGTATATAATGCTTAACTTAATTGTAGTTATAATTATGGCAGCTTTTATTTTACTTTTATGTCAAGCGGCATAATAATGTCGTTCAGTAAATCCCAATACAAACAGACAGTCGTAGCACAACGCATTCTCATAAAGAACAGAAAGACATTGAAAAATTAAGTAAATATCATCCTTTGAAGACAAAATTAAAGCGTATGGGCAGACTGGGTAGAAGGAGGCGGGAATACACCCGTCGCTTCCTTTTCTAGTTGTAGGCCTGGTGAGGGTGGAGGGTGACCCCTCTTAACTAACACAGGCCTACGATGGGAGGGTGCTCTACGTTGCTCGGGGCACCCTCATTTGAGGGGTCTCGGTGTGTGCTAACGCGATCCCGTGACGTCCCATTGCGAAGAGGGCAACCGTTGGTTTTTTAGTGGGTAGCCTTAAAAATGGCAGCATCCTCTATGCTGCCGGGTAGTCATACATCACCCCCCGGCCATCACCCCCCTGGGCCGACGGGGTACCCGTAACGGGTTTTTCCAACGGAAATAAAGGCTGGAGGGTAGTGAACTTAAAATGTCCTTTGTTAATTTTGCCTGGTTTCAAATAAATTATTATTATAATTATTATTATTATTATATATAGTAGTCAAAAGCCTTACCAAATATAGAGGGCCTTAATCACCAATACCACAATACGATAGAAAAAGAACAGTAACATGTGGCAATTATATTAGGTTCTTAGAGATTCCACTTTTATAACAACTATTCAAGACATAAACTACACTGATAAGCCAGCTCAATCACAACAATTATCCAGAATAGAGATATCATCTATGACAGCAAACACACGAACAATTGAAGGAGTACAAAAGCTTTGATATAGAAGGGGCTTTGAATACCTTTATTCCCGTGGGTTACGGAACGGAGTGTACATATTAATTTCGCTTTAAGTCCGAGTAACAACAACCTCTCAAGCAAAATAAGTATTTGATTTTGGTTATTAACTATTAGATGCTCTTCATTTTAGTAAATATTCTTAATTTCTCATAGGAAAACACAGACAATGTCTACATTAAAAATGAAATTTAATTGTCAGCTAATACTAAAAATATTAAAAAACAGTTAAATGTTTAATCACTAACTTGAATTATAAATTAAAATTATAATTTTAAGTTAAATTACAATTAAAATACTTAATTCGTTTTTTGAAGGTTCGTTTAATTTTTAGAAGTGTCAAAATGAAAATATAACTATAAAACATGCACTGTAGGCTATAACGTAACATAAAACAATTGGAGAGGAAAGACAAAAACAAACTTTATAAATCATTAAATAATAATAAATTACGTGAGTAAAATTATTTCCATACTCAATAAGTCCAAATAATACATTTTCATTACCATCACTTAATTTTCATTTTGAATAAAAGGAAATGAAGCTTTTAAGAATAAATCTTGAAATTTTTAAGCTTTCTTCTTAAAAGCTTAATTTTTGCTATCACATAAAATTAAAAACAGATTTCCTTACGATAAAGTTTAAAAAATTGTTTAATTACATACATATTTATACATTTGTTTTCATTTCATATAAAGTCTCAGCAGAAAATAAAAAAACGTAAATGGTGGGTTTTAGCCTTTCAACTTTTTTCTAGAAATTTATAGAAACAGTTTCCATGAATAATATAACCTGCTTACTCCAGAGATTTCTTAAGAGTCTCAATGTCGGTGTATTATTTAGAGGAGATTTAAACTGACTATAATCTGTCTGGGATAGACGTGAGTACGCTTTATATTATTTACGCTTAGAGCTGTCCTATTCCATTAAAAATTATGAATATTTTTGTGCATTTTATCACAGAATGCGTTTTGATCGATACACTTCTTTTTTACATAGTACAAGTTTTTATAGATACAAGTTTTATTATTTTATATTTAAAAAATTTAACCAAAAAACTTCTTTTTTTGAAGATATTTTACCCTATAGTATCTTATTTCATATCAAAATAAAATAAAATGGATTTATCTAAGATAATAAGAATTTTACGATTAAAAAAACAAGAATTAAGAAATTTTTAAATAATACACATATATTTTATGAACAATGCCTCTTAGTTTATTTTCTATTAATAACATTTATAATATTTATTGCAGTATTCGACTCCATAGCTAACGCTAACAGCGAATTTTATCCTCAAATGACGTTGTAATGTGATAAAACGCCAGTAGTGCGGAATACGTTCTTTTATATATTGAATATAACGGATATGATATGGCCTATATTCAGTTTAATTGCTATAAAATTTTATTGTCATGGGAATACTAGTGTTTAGAACTCATAATCTGTATATATTTACAACTACGAATTATATCAAATGAACCCTAAATTAAATAATAATTATTCATCTTCTATCTTCACGACTCATTGTTTATAATTAGTCAGCTCTCGTCTGAAGACTACCGCGAACAAGATATTAATCATCCTAATTAATTCAAATCGCCGACGAATGAGAGTAAATCTTCAAAAGCGAACTCAGTTTGTTTAAGAGTAAGCTCAGCCTTTAGTACCCTTATAAAAGTTAACATTGGCTTGCCCTAATTTGTCAATGTAATCAATAAACAAATATATTTGCGTTTAAATTATTTTTACATTCAGCTAATATTATAAATCAACTTAAATATTCGCTTTACAAAGTTTTATTTTACACTTACACTCACACTTACGCTCACACTTACACTTACACCTACACCTACAGTTACACTTACAATTACACTTACACTTTCACTTACACTTACACTTACACTTACAATTACACTTACACTTTCACTTACACTTACACTTACACTTACACTTACATTTACACTTACACTTTCACTTACGCTTACGCTTACACTTACACTTACACTTACACTTACACTTACACTTACACTTACACTTACACTTACACTTACACTTACACTTACACTTACACTTACACTTACACTTACACTTACACGTACACTTACACTTACACTTACACTTACACTTACACGTACACCTACACTTACACTTACACTTACACTTACCCTTACACTTACACTTACATTTCACTTACACTCACACTATTTCAAAACAATTTGGTCAGCAAATAAAAAATGATTACATAAATAACAGTACCTAAATAGTTATGTAAATTATACATAATTTAATTGATCTATTAAACGCACTCAATTTATCTAATTACTTTTATATTTAACGTGTATATTAATTTTTATCAAGCTATACTTGATTTAAACACTTTTTAAGTTTGTTTAAGATTATAAACCTATAGATAGAACTATCCATAAGAAAACATCGACTTTAGAACACCTCACAAATATTTAGTACCAAATCGTTAAAGCACTGTGCATGAATATAGCTTTTAATAAAACGTGCACATGATGTTTTTTTTTTTATCAAAATACTAAGAGGTGTACAATTCTCGACTGCTCTTGTCGAATTTTGCACCAAAACATATGCAAACACACAAACTCTCTAACATTAGGTCGGGAAATTTTGTTCGTATTTTTCTTAGAGAATTTAAGGAAAGAATTTTACTTGTTTGTTCATCTCAGATCTTTTAAATAACAAGGGTTTTCATCACCTATATCTCGATTTATGTTGAGTAACAGTTTTTTATTTCTACGAACAGCCATGAGTCAAAAGATAGTTTTATGACAGTGTAATTTTAAAAGGTATTTATGTAAGGAAATAAAAAATAAACAGTAATAACAATTCTGTAGTATGAAAAATGTACAAAACATTATAAGAGGTCATGCATTTTTAAATGAACTTTTTATAGTTTTAAAAATACTTCCTAAGTTACCAACCATACAATGTTAGTTTATTATGATTTGTATTATTTATTTATATAATTCCTCAAATGTCTTTTTGTTATACATAAACATTTTCAGCACCTTCCTTTATAATCATAGGTTTTCATAGAAGTGTTGATGTTAACACATTTGACAAATAAACAGCTATTAAATACTATCGTGTTCTTTTTTAAATGAACGAACAATTAAAAATCTTTTTATACTTAAATAGATATTTTTATACTTAAATAGGTGCACAAATTATAAATACGGAAATTTCATTTGGATTATTTTAAAAACTTCAAAGTTAATTTGCATATTTTAAAACAACCACTTTGTAATAAAAGCTTCGTCGTTTCTCTAAACTTCAGTTATACTGAGCAATAATATGATGGAAATAAATTAACTCATAATACTTTGAATACCAAAAAGGTCATATAATTATTATTATTATTCTTATTATTTCCCAAACAAATTCTCAGTAAGAAAAATGCATATTTCATACTAACAGCAATAAAAATATATTTGGTACACGATACACATACAGTATAATAGTAGTTCAACCCCTAGCCTGGGTTTCGAAAGTTCATCACTTTTTAAACTTTTTTCACTTGTGTTTTCATTAGAATCTTTCTTGATTTTTCAAGATAATCCATACATATTCGGTATATTATTACTTATTAAACTAATCAACTTTTGAAACCTTGCCACTAGTTTCCCTTACAAACATATTTAATTTTTTTCCCTACCTAGTATATATATAAAAGTAAGTGAAAATCTGGGAAGTATGGTAATAGATTTTCCATGTAAAATGAAACATAAATATTCAATTAGCCAGATTGTTTCTAAATTGTATCCTAATCCTAAATTTGTATGTTATGGTAATGGACGTTTTAAGTTCAAAAAAAAAGAAAGATGCCACCTCTAGTATGTTTGTCGCTAATAAAATAGACTTAATAATTTTTGCATGTGATTCTATTGGACTAAAAAAGAACATTCAATTTTATTGGTAGTTTTTTAAACTTTTCCAGTCAGCAGTGACTTTAGCCAAATCAGTTTAATGGTGACAGTAATATGCACTATGTGATCAGCGATAGTTTCTTTTCTATTATATATATATAGATAAAAGAATTCTGTGATGTTGTATAGTTTATAATGTTGGCCAGCAAAACAGCGGATAAAAAAAAACTGCATGCAAATTCGATGTGAATGTTGATATGTATGTCCCCGATAAGAAGGATGGTCGTAATCAGCAATAATTATGTAAAAGGTTGTGTAAAAATAAGCTGTAAATAAACATACTATGACTTGTACGAATTCTATAAGTTCTAATACCGAAATTAAGAAAAGATTTTGACTAATGAAGAGCATAAGGATTACAATTTATATTAGAAAAAAATATCTAATTTAAATTTTTTAATTAGTTGTAAAAAACCTAAAATGCAATATTGCTTAACGTAATCGAAAATATCGTTATAAATAAATTAAGCTGACCTAAATCGATTAACTCTTTACAAACTTAAAATTCTTCTACTTAAGGTTAAGCATATTTCACTGAAACCATCTAAGAACTTTGAAAAAGTTTACTAAGAAGTCGTTAAATTTAATCGCCTGGTTCTTACAATTTTAAAAAGCTTTTCAATTATTCTGTATAAATAAAATCTGATATAAAATAAATTAAATTTTGAGATGCTATTCTAGTAATATAAGTTATATACAACCCAAGTTTTTCCATAACTAAATAGAAATAGGAAAATAACTAAAAAAATATTATTATTATATATAGGTATAGTCCAACTTTTTTTTTTATAATTTTAATCAATTTAAATATAATAATATAATAAATAACAAAAAAGTTTGTCACACAGATAAGTAAGACATACTATTGCATCAAGTAAATTTCAAACAGAACTAATGTAAAGATCTGTAAATTCTAATATTATATTATCTAGTACTTAATATGATTATAATAATAATTAATATGATTATAATCTGTATGATCATATATAATTATTTATTATCAGAGTCTCGATGTTACCGACCTTTTTTTCTTGTCTACCTCTTGAATAATATAAGCTTTGAAACTGATTAAAATCTTCAGTACGCAGTTTTTGTATTATTTTGCTTTTTACGAAATTATATCTATTCAATGCAAGGATTATTAAAGGATTGTCATGAAGGATCTGATCAGAAATATTGAACCTGTCAACATTTTGGTTGTGCATAACTTTGATAATACTTTCTTTTCTTTTTTATTTTTTTTTTTTTATTTATTTCTAAAGTTCTGTTAGTGTTAAAGACAGTATTGCTCCGTTGGCCAACTATTAACTTATATTATTATTATCTGTAAGCATGTTTCATAACAAGTATGTAAACGAAAGCTGGATTTTTAGTGTCTATAAATTGATAACAATATTATATACCATATTTTTAGTGTGATTTATTTAAGCTAATACACGTGAATTTTGTATTATATTTCGAATTTCTACGAATGCGTTTCATTACGCTTTTTTTTTAAATAACTTTCTTATGGCTTTTACAAAAGTGGATCGAGCTCTTTCTTTATGGACAGAATATCTATTTATTAGAAGAGTCTAAGAAATAGATATTCTGTCCATAAAGAATAGATTTATAGAGATAAACCTAGATTGTTTGTGGTGGATAGTCAGATACAGATAGTCAAGGCACGGGTCTTATCAAATTTTATTAATTAATTTGCCGTATTCATTGTTATGCGAAAGGGTCTTCCCTTATGGGGATTCATTATATTAACTCTCTCGAGAAAAGGTCGATGAGTGACAAAATAAGCGGCTATTTAGAATGTGAATACTTCCCGATAAAACAATACTGATTTTAATGAAACACCTTGCCCGTCAAAGATAATTGAAGTCAATTAAGTTTATAATTGACTTGAAGCCGAACACAAAAATTTTTAAAAAATGATTCGAGAAACAGCTTTTGCTTTACGTTTTCAGATTTCATGACGACGTTAAAATAACTTTTTTACATAGTTTGGTCTTTGCAAAGATTTGCAACGTTTGAAATGATGTCTATATATTTCTTTTTAGCATTATCGATATTTGGAACTAAAATAAATCTATCTATAAAACTATTGAGCATGTAGTTTTTTTATGTTTTGAACTAATGTTATATCAGGTCTATTATTATATCACATTTTGCAAGTAGTATATGTTATTTTTTATATACTATATTAGTGTTTAATTATGTCTTTGAATATTTTCTTGCCATTGAAGAGATACATTCTGTGTTTTCTCTGCAAGATCATGTCAACTTGAGTTCGCTCAAGAAGCAATAATATGCTGCCTACTGTACATACTCTACCATAGCAAATCCTGTTCATGGAAAGCTGTTAAGCTATGGAATATGCATCCTTCTTATATTTACAACATTTAAACTAATTATTATTTTTTCTGTCAATAAATTAATTATTATATGTAAATAAGTATCATACTAAATTACTTAGGTAATTATTATACTTCTTACCTAACATAGGCCTACGATGGGAGGGTGCTCCCCGAATCGTTGGTTGCTCGGGGCACCCATATTCGGGGGGGCTCGCCGGGGCGTCATAGCACTCTATGCTAACGCGATCCCGTGACGTCCCATTACGGCGCAGAGGGCAACCGTTGGTTTTTTAGTCGGTAGCCTTAAAAATGGCAGCGTTTTCTATGCTGCCAGGTAGTCCCATATCAACCCCAAAAGTAGTAATAATACAATTAAATAAAAAAGGTTTTGCTTATAACGTAACAAAACTTTATTTACAATCAGTGGTTTTATCTTTTCGTTTTGTATTATTATGAATAATTCATAGTAGTAGGCATATTTGTATTAATATCCGACCTACATCACGAATATACGTATTTACGTAGCATATTAATACACAGTTAGTTTAATTAAGTGTTAAGATTTGTTAGTAATACTTATATCTGTTAGTAGTTCAATTTACGCGTATCTGATGTAGGCAAACTCATTAATATAGTACGTGCAGGGATAACTTCTACCATTGTTATTATATACATATTACGGTTTAATTAATATCTAACATTGCTATTTCAACAGTTTCTTGCTATTTTACTCGAAACTGTTTCTATATTCCAACGACCGGCTTCCTCGTCTCATCCATCTTATCTGTTAACTTATTATAATTACACCGCTGTCGCTTGACGACGGCCGCAAACAAGACTTTAATTATATAGATTATATAAAACCTTTGAATTTATGATACAACAAACATTTTATTATATACTATACTAAATAAGTTATTTAATATCACTTATTTTACAAATATATTCAAATACAAATATTTTACTAAATGTATTGAGTATATCTTAAGTTCATCATCTTTTAAAATGTTATATAAATTATCTTTAATTATATTAAATTAATATTATTTATAGTATTTTTTTTTTACATATTAACTTTTTCTGAAGTTCTATAAAGATTTTCTCTTATGAAAAAATGCGTAAAATATATATTTAATTTATGATATTTTTCCCTATCAATTCTAAATTCTGCTGGATTACTAATATTTCCTATACTACAATTGTTCGTAACTTAAATTATAATAAATTATAATATATATATATAAACATTTTAATATTTTTTTGTATATGAAAGACACACGTATCGTTTTATTTTTATTTATTGCAAATTAATTACTTTCTAATCTCTTTTTATCTCTGATCATAAAAGAAAATATACATTAAAATAAGGTTACCGTGCAAACGTATATATAGATGAATGTTTCAGAAGTTTTTAGAGAAAACTCATTTCATTAATGTATCATATATTAAAATACAGAGTGTAAAAAAATGTATTTGTATTTAATTTACACCACGAGCCATTATCTCAATCCTCTCAGATACTGCGGAAATAATTTAGGAAATGTATTAAATATTTTATCATTCTTTATATTTTTTCTTATGAATTTTATATGCTGATGGATTAACAAGTCCATCATTATGAAATGTAATATATTTAAATATATTGTAATATATATTTTGTGTACGATTTTTACACAAAACATTTTAATATGTGAAGCCTATTGAATTTTCTATTATAAAATGTAAATAATTTAATATCCAGTAATAGTCAATAGTTATTAATTCAAAAATATACATCACACCTCAAACAGTTTTGGATATAAGTACTTAAAATTCTTAACTATATGACAATTTAAGATCGTTTTATACATGTTATATTTAAATATTTTTATTTAGGATTATTAAACAAATTATATTACAGCTTTTAATGAAATTTAAGTGAACTTATATTTAAAAATTCCTTGTCGCTTTAAAAAGACTCCTCGACAAGCCATATTTTAAAATTGTGCTTAAATGATTAAATACTTTTTGTGTTTTTAATAGTTTGGGCGATTCCGATAAAGACTTAGAATCCCATGCCTAAGGTAGTTTTCGTGGCTTTAACAATTATATTTTTATAAATAATACTAATGTCATATATTAATTTTAATTTTATAATACTACTCACTAAGAAATACAAGAACCTACATAAGCAATTACAGCTCAGCTTCAATATCACGGTAACGGAAAACAAAAGTTGTAACTAGGTCACAGCGTTCGTGACGAAACCTCGATATGAAGGAACTCTTCTGAGGCACACTTCGCCGTTAATGTAGCCCTCGTCTTCACAGCCCTCCTCAAACGTGCTCCTTGTATGAAAGAGAAACTAATGCCAGTTCTATCTGCACGTATAATTGGTATTATCTGTATCTTATGAGGTTTTAAATAACATATTTTTATAAGCTATTGCAATAATTTCGTAAAGAAGTAAGTTATGTATACAAACATTATTTTATATATTTTCGTAAAAACGAAAAGAGTTATTGAAATTTAATTGAATGTAAAACCTTATTATAAAGATTGATATTGAATTGATTTATGTCATTAAAATAGTTCATTAAAAAAACTTCTGAATAATTCTAATTGCGTAGAGAATTCACAAATGAAAAAAACAGAGTGGCATATAATTTAAATAAAGATTTTTTTTTTTGTGAACGGGAAATTTAAAACGGATAGTGGGTGTAAAAGTATTGTAATTTTTGAAGTTTGCTATTAATTTTTTATAGTTTCATAAGATTATTTGCTATAAATTTTAAGCTATTGACCATAGTGGTACAAGTGAATAAATAAGAAATACAAACACGTTTTCTCCAATATTGGTAAAAATTCTAAAACATTAAATAAATATTAGACTTATATTTTATCGGGCGCTTGATCATCAAATTAATAACTAAAGCTCATTTTATTTCAACTTGTTAAAACTAGTTTAAATCGTAAAGTAAGATGAGTACTTTTTTGATTGTAATAAATAAGTGTGACTATTAGAAATAATAAATAAATAAATTTAATGTTAAAAAAGAAAGGTTTCAGATGTCCTTTTATTTTATATTCATGCCTATAATGTAATTTATATAAAGCCTTTTCCTTAACCGTCGTTTTACCAAGTATCTGTGACAGTAAGATATTTATAATTAGATACATAACATCACAAAACCACATAGTATTTAATATAACAAAATAGAAAACATATATAGATAAAATAGAAAACATCCAGAAGAAATTTATAAAATTCTTAAGTTATAAGGACCATAAATTATTTAATAACTATCTAGAAGCATGTAAGTATTATCACATCGACACATTAGAGATAAGGCGTAAACATTTTGAAATGATGATGTTATATTCTCTACTGTCTAATAAAATTGATTGTAATGAACTTTTAGGTGCTCTCTACTTCAGGGTACCAAAGAAGCGAACTCGAAATACAAAACTATTTGCTCCCCGTCGTGTAAACACTAATTATGGCCAAAATTGTGTTATGAATCGTATTGCTTGTTGTTACAATGACTTATATTCCGAACTTGATCTTTTTAATATGAACAAAGTAGCTTTTAAAAATGCAATAAAAAGAATAGACACTTAAAAATTCCTACATAATACTAATATATTTTATATGATACTTGTATATTTCATTATACACATTATAGTACGTACAACAAAAAAACACACACACACACACACACACACACACACACACACACACACACACACACACACACACATAGATACACACAAACGCACAGACATATTAAACACATTTTTTTTTAAACTAATTTATGTATATTCAAGTGAAGCACTTTTAGTATGTTAACTTTTTAATTTTTTATTATGTGAATCATAATAGTGTAATCCTTGTTGGTCTTAGTCATAAGCAAATATTGTTTAGATTTATAATTTTGTAACACTGTTGGATTACCAAAGAAAATAAATAAATAAATAAATAAATAAATAACAAAATGATATCAGAGAAAATGTACAAATATTGTCATACCTGAGAACAATAATTAAATTAATTACCTTTGATCTCAAGTCTACGTATCGAGATCAAAGAAAATTACATTTTCTCTCTCATATAAAGTTTATATTTCTTTTAAAAATATATTTGCTAATTAAAGACAATATTTTTATATTGAACTATAATGAACGTGAATATTAATTTTAAAAAAGTTAGACTAAAAAAATAATTCTAACAACCAAAACTAGATATAAAATTTATCATATATTTTATATCTCTATAATAATAACTTAGGCACACATTTAATATATTTTTGCGAAAATATACCACAATATTTAGTTGCTTTCAAAACTTACTCAGTTTCTAAATTATATCAATAATTTATTAAAATATGTTGTTTTAAAACTGAAGACCTCATTAAGATACAGAAAATATCAAGTAAACGTACAGATAGAACAATATTTTATACTTTAGTTTCAAATATTTATCTAAACAATGATTTTTTATTTCTCTTTAGTCTAGATCACTTCTTATAAAGTTGAGGAAAGTGCCTTTTAAAGAGGTTATAATTAGCTTAGATATAAATACGAACAAAATTTTAAAGCGTTTTATAGTTTTTGTTAAGAACTGTATATTTTTATGGCGTGTTGGGGACTCGGCTCGTGGCCCGGAGTCAACGGCCTCTATGTACAGCTTCCCCTGCTAGTTGAGCGTCTACCAGAGGGATGGGCGCTTCCTTCGTCTATGACCGTCGCTATTCAATTAGCTAATATCGGTCTCATTGCTTACACAGTTCTGAAGAGGCTACTACCTCGAGCCCCAGATGCTCCTTACATATATATGTTACTATTAATCGGAGCAGTTGCACTTTATCTTAACTCCTTCCTATATACAGAAACTACAATAGTAGGAGGAAGAGAGCGCTCGATACCGTTCCTACTTGTAACTTTTTTCGCTGCATTAGTAGGATGCACGAGTTCAGTGTTATTCTATCCGTACTTAAGACATTTCCCAGACGTGTACCTTGCGACATACTTAGTGGGCGAAGGTTTAAGTGGTTTTATACCGAGTTTATTTGCGCTGATCCAGGGCGTCGGAGGCAACCCGGAATGCGTTCTTTCAGCTGATAACAAGACCATTGAAACTATATACTCTCCGGCGCGTTTTAGTTCCACAATATTCTAATTTTACTTGAATGCTTGGCGACAATGAGTTTACTAAGTTTCTCGCTGATAGATAATATGTCGTCTTTCTTGTCGGAGCGAGATAAACCTCAAGTCCCAAAGTACAACTTTTACTAGAAAATATATAATAATTTAATTATATCATTTTTTATTTCAATAGTTAGTCTTGTTTCTTAATACAAGGTATACCTTAAGTATAAAAAAAGTAAGAGATTATATATAATCTCTTACTTTTTTTACGTTATATTTCTACATATTTTTTATTTTTTTAGTTTAAAATTATACTTTATTATTACCTTTTTGGGATGTTTTAATTTGTTTTATTATAATACTACTATTAATTGTACGGTATAATTTCCAAGCTTTATGAATGTTGCGTGTTTTTTTCTAATTTACAAATTTTGGAGCCAAATGTAAAGTGCTCGATAGAAACTTAAAATATTCCCAATGTTTTTAACTTATATAAACATTTTATGAAATACTTCTTATTTATTTAAGTGAATGATTGTATGAAGCAAATTATCAGCTTCAAAATCAGAAAAGGAATATAATACTATTTTCAATTATTAGAGTAAAGTGCTTTTATAAAAATTTTGTAATTTTTTGTACGGCTATAGATGACTTTATATAAAGGTAGGAAAATTTGTGTTTATTATGAAAAAATTGTGGTAGGAGAGTCTGATTAACCCCTGACAAGTTCAGTAGCAGTCAAAAATAAAAAAAATAAGAAACACGGTTCCCTAATCACCACGAACTCATAAGCAACGCTGTTCCATCAGAAAATACATTTTATCATATGTATATAATGTAATTGAAAAATATTTTAACGAAGGTTCAAACTACAATATTTAGTGAAATAGTATAAAATAATTATTGTTCCCCAATCCTACCAATCACCTACAGAATTTAAAAGCTGTATTTGTTCCATTCATGTGAAATTGGTCCACTTAAGTAAAACACTCGCGTTATTTATACGAACTGCTGCTATTTGTTTTGTTCGTTTTGTAAATTTCTGCCTCGATTGAAATCGAGATTTAGAATTTTATTGACGTTAAAATAAAATGAACTTCTAACTTTTATAACGTAAATAACATATAAAAAATATTAACTCTATAACGAGTAATAAAAGTAGCGTAATACCATAAAATGCTTTTGAATTGGTTGATAGTAAAATAATGTGTTACTAATATTATAAAACGATGCCCAATCCTACATGCGAAGACCAGTAACTTAATATGAGTAAGTATTTTAGTTTTTTTTTTATTAAGAAGTCATAGTCTATTTCAAATTAAAAATGCCAATCTTAAATGGGGTGTTGACCCGAAACTGCAGTCAAATAACTACAGCTAAGGCCTACCACTAAAACGTTATTGTGTTATTTTCTAAGAAATATTTCTAAATATGGCACTTTTATTTTCTTTATATTTTCTTCATGAGTCAGTTAAAAAGTAATGATATTTGTTCATTATTTTCAAATATTAGACACAATCCAAGCTTTAAGATGGCATTCTTTAGGATAAAATTAGGATCGCATTCTTTTGTTGGCAACACTACAGTTATGTTATTTAAATTTAAGATTTTTTTAAAAATATATGATGTAGGCAAAATATATGATCCATTATTGAAAAAATATTTTACACATTTTTTAAAACGAGAAAAGTTTTGGAGGATCTAACGTATGTAGTTGATATAATATATATAATTAATAAATATTACACATTAAAACTTCTGTTATAAAAAATGATAAACTTAATATATATTCATTACTTTACAAAGATGTGGAATGAGTTTCCTTCGGCGGTGTTTCCAGATCGATACGACATGGGTACCTTCAAAAAAGGCGTTTAATCTTACCTCCAAGGCCGGCAACGCTCTAGTGAGTCTTCGGATGTTGCAAGAGATCATGGGCGGCGGTGATCACATTTGATCAGTGACCCGCATGCTCGTTTGCCCTTTTTTTTTTTTTTTTTTTTTCCGTTGGAAAAACCCGTTACGGGTACCCCGTCGGCCCAGAGGGGTGACGGCCGGGGGGTTATGTGGGACTACCCGGCAGCATAGAGGATGCTGCCATTTTTAAGGCTACCCACTAAAAAACCAACGGTTGCCCTCTTCGCCGTGATGGGACGTCACGGGATCGCGTTAGCACACACCGTGTCGCCCCGGCGAGACCCCCCAAATGAGGGTGCCCCGAGCATACATAGCCTCCACGTTGGTTTCCTCGCTGGGAGGATCCGGAAAAGCCCAGCCCTGTACGATGGCTGCCTCCGCAGCCAGTTCCCGATCCAGCCGCTGGACTGCCCAGCGAGGAAATCGACTTCCTCCCCGCGGTGGCCCGGCCAGATCCGGTCGGGCGGTGGAGATCTCAAACCGGATGTAATGCTCGTTTGCCCTCCTTTTCCATAGAAAAAAAAAAATTAAATATTAGTAAATGATTATATTTGTAAAATAATTGATAACTTATTTAGTATAGAATATAAATAAATATTTGTTGAATAAATTCAAATATTTTGTATAATCTATATCATTAAAGTCTTGTTTGCGGCCGTCGTCCAGCGACAGCGGTGTAATTATAATAAGTTAGTAGATAAGATGGATGAGAGGAGGAAGTCCGTCGTTGGAATATAGAAACAGTTACAAGTAAAGTAGCAAGAAACTGTTGAAATAGCAATGTTAGATATTAATTAAACCGTAATATGTGTAAAATAACAATGGTAGAAGTTATCCTTGCACGTACTATATTAATGAGTTTGCCTACATCAGATACACTCGTAAATTGAACTACTAACAGATATAAGTATTATTAACAAATCTTAACACTTAATTAAACTAACTGTGTATTAATATGCTACGTAAATATGTATATTCGTGATGTAGGTCGGATAATATTACAAATATGCCTACGACTATGAATTATTCATAATAATACGAAACACGTAAGATAGAACCACTGATTTTAAATAAAGTTTTTCTAACTTTATAAACGAAACTGTTTTATTTATTGCATTATTAATTTTTGTTTGGAATATCACGTAAAATACTACAACGTTTGTAGCCTTTGAATATTCAGAGGCTTACTTAATAACATAAACATATTTCACATGTTTTTATGTAGAAATTTTATTTAATGTAGAACATTGATCTGGTCATTATGCATGTATTTCAAAACATGCATTCAGATAAGGTCTAATACTATTGGTAGTTTTTAGCACATCATACTTTTATTAGTAAATTTAGTAATGGAAATGTTTCGAATAATTTGCCAACGGTCTTTTGATACTTTATCTGCATTTTGATTAAAATAATATGTATTTTAAGAAGCAAAATGTACCTTTTGCATCTTTTGTGCAAGCTTCAATCAAAAACGGTACATCAGAAAATTTCCAAATTTTGCATACTGCTACACATCTAACGGTGGTGGTTTTAAAAATAAAAATTTACAAAAAAAAAAAACAAAAAATGTAATAATGTGTTCATCTTGAAAAATAGTTGAGGACAGAATTTTGTAAATGCAACTTTGGTGTTGTTTTCACCTCGCTATGCTCAATATGCTAAAAAAGAGTCAAAATTGAGGTTCGCGCTGATTCGCGCTCCTTGTATTATTATAATATTATAAAAGAGGTCAAAAACTTTTTATTAATAAAGAAGTACAGTTACGATTGCTACACTTATTTATATTAGACTGGCTTTAGAGTTACGGTGCACATCGGGGCTGATAGTTCAGCGCATATTTAGTCGTTTCAGTATTAAGCGAATCAATGCAGAGGATAGATGCATAAAACTGTGAAGTGCATTACTCATTGCTGCTTTGTACTACCTAAAAAAATAAAACTTTGACAAAGATTTTATGTTCATCCGTTGATTTAGCCATCGCATCAGATTTTATCCTGTTATGCATTTTGAGCTCGGGTGAAGAAATATTCAATTAGTTCCAAATGTCGACTACAAGTTTTGACAAACTACTAGCATAAACGCAACTGGTTTATTACAGCTCATGAGTGATGGTGACTTTAAGGTAAGAAAAAAATATATTTAGTATCATAATGTTTCATATTAATAGAAAAGATCAATGTTTAATATTAGTCTACAATATAGCCTACTGCTTGATTAACCCAGAGTCGTTTAATTGGTTTAATACTCTGTGTAACCCGTTCGACATGATTGTACACATCGAAGGCGCCCGCTCGACTCGCCATTACAATTCTCATTGAAGGCAGAGGCATGCGTGCGGCAGTCTGTGTCGACGGATACTCGGCTTCGAAGCGCGACGTTTATGACTGACCCGTTATCTGACCACCAGAAGCGCTGATAGTTACGCGTTATTCTAAAACGCTTCTATTAAGTTAACACGTTTCGAATGTCAGCGCCGACGGTCAGGATGCGATAAGCGTGACTGAAATCAGCTTAAGCTATATAAAATAATAAAAATATATAATACAACAAAAAGACATTATAAAAAATTTGAATGTTTTACGCTACAAAAATAGATTTACTCAAAAAAAATATTTAAATCTGTATAAAATATACAAAGCAGTGGAACTCTTAATTTATTTAGTCGTACATTTAGCGTTAACTTGATTACTATTACATATATAATTTTTTCAAACGTTGGAAACTCGATTTCAATTAAGACAGAAATTTTAAAACAAACAACAAATTGCAGTCATCCATGTAAACAACGTGAGTGTTTTACTTTAATAGACCAATTTGATAGGGATGAATCAAATTCATCTATATATTGTGTTTGGGGGATTGGAAGTATTTATGTATTATTTTACAAACTGATAACAATAAGTTTAGTATGGAACTTGTTTTTAAAATTTTCAAGTTAATTGAATAATTTTGAAAAAAAAAAATTTTTGATGAATAAGTGTCGCTGATAACTCTGTTAGTGCTGATTACAGAACATAATGATTTTGTATATATTAAAAAATGTAATACTAAAATTAAATATGAAACATTACACAGGATGTTCGTTTGCACTGTTTTTATTATGATGTATAAGCCAAACATTATTAAATTTTATTTAAAAAGAGCAACTGTTGAGTTTCTGGCCATTTCTTCTCAGCCGAACAGCATTCCGAGCTGATGGTAGCTTATTACTGAACTTATTACACATAAATTTTAATACTTTGTAAATTGACGATTCAAAAGTGTAAATGCCTATTTGAATAAAGATATTTTGAATTATTATTTTGATGAAGGATGGTCAAGGTAAAATATATTGGGAATGAAGAAGTTTAGTAAACAAAAGAGAAGGTGGGATACAATGCCTTCCTCAAGATTACTTTTCCAGGGAGTGATTCTTGACCCTTATTTTTGTGATCTCGACGTTTATGAATGACCAAGACGCAATCGAAAATTTGTTGTAATGATCTCATTGTAACGTGGAAAAAAATTACCTATAGTTTAATTATTTTGATAACTAAACTCGTCCTAGCGCCGATATGTATAGTAAAAAGATTTCGTAATTGATTTTCTAAACCGATCAAACTTGTAAGAAAATTTTGAACAAGATAAAGCACTTGAAACTCAATTTTGCCAAGAGGTTCTGTTCTTGATCTGAATGCAGTCAGTTGAATAAATGTGATTGTAAAACTATAACAAGGGTTATAGAACTATCGTTTAAATTAGTTGAACGATAGTCAAGAATGGTTTACACAATACTGTTAAACAATCAGTCGTAGGATAAAACGAAATAAAATTTAAAGCCCTTCTTAATGTTAACATCACGAGTTTTTAAGCTAATGAGCTTATTAAATGTGCATATCAATTTATTTTCATTGACCTACTTATTACACTTGAATTCAAATTTCATTATTGGCTTACAGGTTTTGACGTGTCGGTTCTATTGAACTAGATATTCACATTTTTAAATATACATATTCTGGCCAAAAATACTATTACAATGAAAAGTATCAATATTACATTTGAATTTGGAAGCTGTAATTTTAATATTAATATTAATTGTCCTTTTTTTAAGTTATGCACCAATCGATTTTAAATATTTTTGTTATTTAAAATGGAGTTAAGTAATAAAGAGAATCGAATTGCTATACATGCAGTAGGTATGGAGACCAATCCAATTAATTAAACTCTCCTCCCGCTTGATATTAGTCAAAATTTTATGGAACGTTATATATGGGTACAACGACACTTTTCTAGTTGTGATATAAAAAGTTTTTTGACTTTTAAATAGTATTCCCACAAAAAAAGTGATCAAAACAGTAAAGGAAAGAATTCTAACCAAAAAATCCTATTTCCATAAGAGTTAGTACATGGAACCATGTACTAAAATTAAAATTATTATTAATGAGCTTCATATATTTTAAACTATATAATGTACACACAGTTACACATAATTTACATTAATTATATACACACATAGCAAGAAGATTTTTTTTAATGTAATTTGAAATAATGTCTAGGTAAGAGTATATATACGATTTAACCATTACAAGTTTGCCTTTTACTTGAAAAAAATATTTGCATAACAGGAACTCGCTAATATAGCATCTGGAATACGCTAAAAATCAAGTTTAACTTCTTATCATTCTTAGAATTCTCCTGTCACTTCATTCTCCTTAAATTATCATTATTAATGATTCTAAACTGTTTTAATTAGTCTTTTCTCTCCTTGGTTTTGACAAGATAATATCGTGTGATCTCCATGGATTAGGAATCTTTTTATTTCATATTTCTGATGGAAAATAAAAGGTATTGTAAACAAACAACGATTAGCCTTTCTTTCGAATAAGTTTTTTGTTGGTTCAAGTATAATATAATATATATATACTAAAATATATAAATATATTACTTTATTTGGTTTTGTAGCTATCCGTGTGGCCCATGCCACGACTGTGATCTTACAAACAAAATGTTCAGTTTAACAGAATAAAAATATTTATTTAGTAATCAAGCGTAGCATACACAACGCACAAATGCTAGATAGCGCTTGCAAAGCGATAACGAATGCCCGCTGCTGTCAAATAAAAAAAATTTAGAATTTCGTTTATAATATATGTATTATTTACCAACCATATCCTGATAATTGACAAAATCAAAATGACAAATCAGTCGAAAGTTATTTTTCATAAAATCAGCAATATTTGCATAAATATGAGAATAAATAGATATTGAAGCAAATATTTTGGTGTTTGTGCATGGTAACATGATATATAATATTATTAGATTCGAATTTCGCTATCATATAACTAGGATAACCTAAACATGGTTACAATATGTGTAATTTAAGCCATATGGTGTAAATGATCAATATTGTTAGTTCTACCATATTTGAAGGGAGCTTTAAAAACGTAAAAACATCTAGAGTGCGGTATAAATTGAATCAAATACTAAGAACTTATTTTTAATTCAAAAGCGATTTCAATTCTACACGTAAATCTTGTATAAAACTATGGAGAAAAATTATTGATAAGAGATTTTTAAACCAAAATAAGGAAATAAAGGAAGGGGTCATTATTTTTTTAGATTTCATGAAAACTAAACAGATACTTGGGTATTCTTTTTGTATAGCATATTCATGTTTTTATAGAAAATAATAGAAGTAAGAAATTATGAACAGCATTTTTCTTTGATCGTACATATAATTGCTAGCGGGAAACACAAAATGTACGTTTCATATAAAATAACATTCTAGAACCATTTTAGGATCAAACAAAAGTTATTTATTCCTTAATTAGAAATTATAATTGTGGCAAACAATTGTGTAACAAACAAACTCTATTGTTTATTTTGACTTATTTTTTTATTCCATATATTGAGCGTTGAGACGTTTAGAAAAGCAAACTGGAATACATAATGTTTTCTAAGATTTACACGAATACTACACATTTCAATAAAACTATCAGATACCATCATCTCGTCTTACCGCGAACAAGTTAGCTGCAAAGTATCCGAAACGTCGGGTTAAATATAAAAATGTAATAATAAACGCGAGTTATATCTGAAAAATAGTTTTATTGAAATGGAATACATTATTTAAGCTAAGTTATAATTTATTTGCTTTAAGAAACATCTGTTTTTATTAAATATAACGAAAAAAAACAGAAATTGTACGACCATATTTTAAAAATCTTAATTAATAAAACATTAACTAATTGTAATATAAATAAAAATTCTCTCATACATCCTCTGGGCCTATATTAGGATGATGTATACCCAGAGGATGTATCAGAGAATTTTAATTTATATTATATGTCTCATGAGGGCATTATGGAGTCGATTAAAACTTAATTTTCACTTGTTTACACTATTTATAAACTTTTTATATCACAGATGAATTTCATACAGATTTTACATATAGATAAATTGACTACTGGCATAAGTTTATAGCAAAAGCATTTATCTGCGAAAAATGCAATACTATAAAATATATATGTACAATGTATATATGTACAATGTTTACACTATAGTATATATTTATTTTTGTTTATTCTTAATAAAGTGTCGTCTAAATAAAGATATTTGAATTTGGATTTGAATTTTTGATTCGATTTTATATTGATTTTATAACTAAAATCTTCTGTCATTTTCAATGTAAGGCATTTAATTGCAAATATATTTAATTTTATTGTACTTTAAAATGAATATTTAATGGTACGTTGCTGGTAGAGCAAAATAATAATAACAACGAAGTAAGCTTTATTATCTCCATATTAGTGACTAAAGCACTAAAAAATCCTTTAGGAAATTTGTTTTAACAAAGTTTAAATCTCACACTCACAGTGTTTGATTTTTATATGTATTATTTTATTTCTGTACCCTATTGTAAACAGATATATTAAGATGTATAATTCTTCTGATTAAAAATATTTATTACTTTTGTATATACCACATTTATTTCTCCTCCTCACTTATGTGGGCTTGAAATAGCGAGAGGAGCTGTGTTATATTTTTGACTTGTTATATTCGTTGTGTTCAGCTAGTTCACAATTGAATTCGTGTTCTCCTTTTTCTTGTATATATGAATAAAAAAATCTTGTTAAAGTGTGTATGTTTTTATGAAATAACTAAAAATACGTATAAATATCATAGACATTTTGTAAAGATATTTATTTTCGAGATATTAAACTTATTATTTTAATTTCTATTACAAAAGTCTGAAATTATTAATTTAGTAGAAATATAAACTCGTATAAGTAATCCATATCTTGTTTAATTTTGATTTGATTTGGCTTGGTTTGGCTTGGTTTGGCTTGGCTTGCTTTGGTTTGGTTTGGTTTGGTTTGGTTTGGTTTGGTTTGGTTTGGTTTGGTTTGGTTTGGTTTGGTTTGGTTTGGTTTAATAAAACACTTCTGAAATGACAACTTAAAACTAAAGGATCTAAATGTGACCTTGACTATGGAGAACTACATAATAATCTTAATCGGGTCTTTCCTTATTTTGATAACTTTTTACAAATGTCTAATATAAGGGTAATATGATATTAGGGTCTCATGATTTCAATAAATTACTATTGCATACTCAGCCAGCAAAACAAACAGTCACTGCAAGCAGTACTCTTTCCCGAATAGAAAGCAGCTCCCACCATGTTTGAGGGAGGAGGGCAACCCCATCTCTAGGGGAGCGATTTGATGCAGCCAGGCACTCCAATAAAAGTAATGACAACGTAAACTAATCTAGCTTTTACAATGTTTTTTAACCTACGTATATGAAAAAAAACAACAGTGTTTTTCAAATTTTATTAAAATTCTATCGGATTAACTGAATCCAATATATTTGTTAATTTTAGACATTTTTGTCTCATTGTTTATGCGATCAATTACTGATCGGTCTATTAAAAATGAGAGAATTATCCTATTATCAACAAACAAAAACAATAATCAGATAGCCATTAATGTCCCTCACAAGGTAAGGTAGGTCATTTATGTAAATGAGGAACAAGAAGGCGTGTAGGCCAGAAACACTTTTGTGAGTCTTGGGATATTGCAAGAGTTCGTGAGCGGCAGCGATGACATTTCACTAGCGACCTGCACGCTCATTTTCTCTCCTCTTTCATAAAAAAAGAGGACTCTCAATATATGACTATATATGACTATATATTGAGAGTCCTCCGGATTGGAGAGTGTGCCGGAAGACTTTCCGGCACACTTATTTTGATAAATGAACCAATTTCGTCCAATTCCATTTACGTCTATGTTCAATTAGAAGTTAATATTTTATTTTATTAGACACTAGTCTAATCTTAGGACTATACAGTCAGCTGGTCAGCAGCGAGAGGTGCTGGGTCGCAATGGCCTGCTTATAAGTATAAATGATACTCCTATAGTAGAAAATCTTAATGATTTAACATACAAAACCTTTAGATTTCATTTCTGTGCTCTTTCTTATTTTAAAATTTTGATATGTACAATCTCACAATGTTGGGATGCAATAGATTAAAAATTATTGATATAATCTAATATAAGCCTGTTATAAATACGGTTTGTTAGCTATTTCAAATCAAAATCAAATCAAATCAAAAAAAACTTTATTCAGACGTCACATACATTCACACAGAACTAAAATAACATATAAAAATAGAACTACATATAAAAAACAAACAAAAAAAAAAAAGGAAATTAAAAAAAAAAAAAAATAAAATAAAATTAAATGTGACGTCCAAAACGGTCGACCACTCAGCTATTACTGAAGTGAAACACTCCAGCGCTGGTTTTCAGTGGCTGCCGAACCATGGCGTAACCAACACTAGTGACACTTATGTGAGATGTATAATTGTGTTTAAAAATAAATATAAAGTAAAAAGAAAATGATACCGATAATAGTAATAATAATAATAATAATAATAATAATAATAATAATAATAAAGAGGAGATGGAATAAATCAGAAATAAGTAAATGTCTATGCCAAGATGCCAGTGACTACCCAAAGCGTGCGAAACCATATATCAAAGCGATTGTTTATGATTTATATACGTTTTTGGAGGGCTATGTAGAAATAATAATAATAAAAACAAATGTGAATACAATTATTGTAAACATTTAAACAATTTATATTATATACTACATAAAAAAAAAAAAAAAAATAATAATAAATAAATAATTTCATAGAATAATTAAAAATATCCGAATAACCTAATAAAATACAATAATCCACCTAATCACTTATAGAGACGTTAATTACGTTTTTGATTTGCTAACAGGTGGTTTTTATACAAAGTTTTAAAAGTGATCTTTGATTTTAGTATACGTAAAGGTGGCGGAAGATTATTCCAGCAGGCCGAGGCAGCATATTTAAAACTACCTCGGAATGCGGCCGTTTTGTGCAGAGGAATACTTAGTATGTTGTTAGAAGCTCTTGTATTGTGAGTGGGGTGGTAGTCCTTTAACCATTTTAGTTTTTTATATAAATATACTGGTATTTTATATTTTATAACTCCAAAAAGCAGACACGCCAGATGCAGCTCTCTTCGATAGTTCATTTTTAAAATATTTGCCGCATTAAGGAAAGGCGTTATATGCGTTCGCGGCGGGATGTTAAAAGAGAACCTATCACAGGCGTTTTGAACACGTTGGATAAGCATCTTACTACTTGCTAGTAACCTTGGACCTATGACGGCGTCAGCATAATTTAGTATAGATAACACAATAGCACAATTTCACGTAATGATATAAAGCCTAGATATGTTTTGTAGTTCTACTCATTACGAGTTTAACATGTTCATATCATACTACAATATCTAAGTGTTTTAACATTGTTGCCTTTGTAATGCACATGCACATACTAATGTAATTTGCTTTATCGCTACACATATACCCTTTTATATGAATCTCGGATTGAGGTTGGTTTCTTTTAAAATTTGTAACGCTAATGTATTGGGTTAACCAACTAGCAATCTTATCTGGATATTTCTGTTGTCTTTTGTACTTCCTCCTACGTGTTTCCTAAAGATTTTTGTAAGTCCCAAAAAATTGCTTAATTTTTTTTTCTCTTTAACTAAATGATAATTATACAATGATATGTAGTAAACGATCTAACAAAATCTTTTGTCGATTAATTTAAAAAATAAATTATTTGAGTTTGACAATATCTTGAAATCATCTGAATTTTAATTAATAGATTTTTCTGCAGTTTTTCTATAATTTTGGATATTAATTGTAATAAGATATAAGGCTATATAATACTGGTTTTGAATCTGAATATCATATCTGAAAATAATATAAACAATAAGTGTTATAGTTTGTTGATGTGTTATAATAGAAAGGTCTATACTTCGTGCGCTAAAGCATGGTGCGCATGACGTCTGTCAGTACCACATGACTAGGGATGGACGTTATGTATTTCATTTTTTTCGCTTACGATACTCGCAACATAAATCAATTTCTCTCTGATATTGTTATAAAAATTAATGTGTTATTCAGTTGTGCAGTGTAACTCCGTGTACGAACTTGTTTTCACTTATATAAATGGGGATAATTTTTTTTTTCATGACAACATTTTTGCTTCATAGCGCATCAGCGCGTCGGAAATTCTGTTAATCCGTGCTATCAGTACAAGTGCTAACACTGACTCTGATATGAGTTTAAGTGAATAAAATGTATATTTTCTAAGCAACCTTTTAAGAATTAATGTTCTATATATGTTCTGTTGTTTTAGTAATATAATTATAAATTCTTTAACAATAAAAATTGAACTATTTACACACAAAATTCTTTTTTATAAAAAAAAAAAAAGATATCGACTATATTTTCTATCAGTATATCCCATCACGAAATTCGTCTACGGCCTTATGTTATACGCATAACACTGCTTAATTTTTATTTCTTTGCTTAATTCTGATTGATTTAATTTAATTCTCTAAAGTTATTATATTACGAATTTGATATAATGAAAATACTAAAAATTAATTTGTAAATTGCGACAACTGTCAAGGAGAAACGAAACGTTACTGGCAGTGTCACCCATACCATCCTAAATCCCACAAGGTACAAGGTTTGCATTCCACTGCAGATGATTAAGTTTCAACTCCAGTCACGTCAAGGAGTGGAATATTAGTACAAAGTGGAGGCTTACAGTCAACGTGTGGCCGACGTAATTTCCTAGATCGGGTTGTTTCTTACAATTACTCGTATTACAATTTTGTCACAAATAGGTCATACTAGCGTTTGCATAAAGAAACAGTTAAATTCTATTTTAGTCTCCTTAAAAGTTATACTTTAGGAATTGTTCATTGAATAGAAATACATACACAGTATATTTCATGAAAATTACTCAGGTCAATTAAGACAATACGGTTAGAATTAAAATCGAAATTATGTAATATACAAATAATAAATGCAGGGTATATCTTTGACAATTATTCTTATTAAGAAGGAAAGCCAAAAACTAATAGATTCAAAATTTATTTGTATTGAATTTAATTTATAATAATTGAAAATATTAATTAAAGATCTTGTTATAATAAATGCCTATAAATAATACACACATATAAAATAAAATAATTCATTAATAAGATTTTAAAGATAATCAGTTAAAATTACATAGAAACTGCGTTGTTTAAAAGTGCTGGACGATTTTGGGGTTGAATAATCTAATCCATATTGTATTAGAAAATCAATAAAATATATTCATAAATTTTTTTATGTACTAACGAAAAATTAAATAATTGATACATACAAAAACTGTTAACCTACTACAGGGTGCGTTATTCATAATTAAACTCATTAATTAAATCCTATCTATGAACTTAATTAAAACCATCGAATATTTAACGAAATTATGCATAATTTATTGACCTTTTATATAACAAACTAAGCTTTAGATTTTTTCTCAAGAAAAATTATTTTATAGATCAAAAGTTTTTATAACTAGAGTCGACTATACAATCTTATTACCATTGTTTTAAACTTGCTTATGTGGCAAAAGTGATTTAAGATGAAGAAAATGCTGCGATATCGTTATCATAAGACACATTTCAAATTGTATATTTTGTAAATAAATAAGTAATGATAAATTTATTACTTTTGAGTTAAATTTTAGAATTTAACATTTGAAAGGGACAACGAGTTACAATTTATTTTTAAAAATCGAATATTTAAACGTAAAAAAATATCGTTTTAATTTCAAATAATCTTATTTATTTTTTACTTAACGAAACTATTGTGTGTCATATTAAACAACCAACCCACAGTGTTACATACACTTTCTTTTAGCAAATTTCTTTCTTCAAAATAAACGACATTCTTACCATTAACAGCTTTATTTTAAGATTTTCTTATGTTGTAAGAACTAAATATTTTTAAAAGTAATTTCTTATTTATGAAGTAGATATAAGTGATTATTTTTTAAAATAATTATCAGATTAAACGTAGAAAATATTTTGATTCAATAGAAGTAAATAGCATAATTTATGTTAATTCTTAAATATTTTAAGATTAATTAAGCTTTAATCTAACATATAATAATTGTGATGCTATCTTTTGTTCACAATATCGTCCCTGGACTTGAACTACAGAAGAACGAATTAGTTTGCTAACCGCTCGAAAGTTTTTCAGAAATTTATTGCGCAAAAGTCTCTCAATTGAAGATAGTTAATATGCAGCTTATATCTGTATTTTGTCTAACTTAAAATAATATCTTTAAGGATAATGATCCTTGAAGATATCATAATAAATGTTTTATATTTTTCTTTCCTTAAAAATGTTGTAATTTTTTTTTATATTATATCTAATCGATAAATGGTCGATATCTTTATATTTATATATATTACTAGTAATATTACTATTAATAAATATATTTATAGGAAATTGATTTAAAGCTATCTCAATATTGAAGAGGCACCTAAAAAACTAAAGGATTTAAATAGTGTTTTAATTATTATATGTTAATGGCGGGCGATATCCGAAATATCTCTATTAGAAGTCTATTTGTTATTTTATAATGTAGATGAAATGTGTGCATCTTGAATTAGTCAAAATTATAAAAAAAGTTGATACTAAAGTGAGGTCTACGGCTTGTTAATATTATAATATATAAATAATAAAAAATATGCTGCTTATGTAATAAAGTCAATTAATATAGCGTTCAAAGTTGAAGAAAAATTTTAATAATATTTTTGTATAGTTTTCTTTTTTCATATAAATAATAAACTATGTCCGGGCATATAACACATACAAACGATTTCCTTTTGAATACATAATGTGTTTTGATTAACCGCTTTTCTTGGAAATCGAAATATAAATCAAATTAAAACATACATTTAGAGGGTACGCTATTTTTATTTACCCTGTAAAACAGTTGTAATAACAGCACGTCACATTGTAAATATTTAGATTTAAATTGACATAGTAAAAATATGTATTGGACAAAACATGTAAGTATATGTCAATGCTCAAGGCAATGTTTCACAAATATGTCTTCATACAGTAATGCAAACGATCTACGATCTAGCGAAGCACATCTCGTTATTTGAATATCTAGATCGAAAACGTATTCTCGATACAATCTAAATATCTCGATACATCTATGATTTGAAACTTTTGCTCAACTAAAGATTATAATTAACACTAATGTTATCACGTTTTCTATTTTTTCCTTTTATAATCTGTTTTTATTGTAAAAATAACTAAGCAATGTCAATTGACGGCTCTTAAGAGCGACACAATCCCATTATATTATTTTTTACAGTTAATGTTATGGAGTGATACGGTACTGGAGAGTCTACTCAAATATTGATTTTGCTTATTTCGATAAAGTATAATAAATATTGGTTACCATAGGAAGTGATTCCTTTTTGTTTAATATTTTCAGATTATGCGATAGACTATAATAAGTGCAGGAAGTAAATAGCTTTGAGATTTCGTGATATAAATAAATGGTTACATAAATATCGTCGTAATTAAAGATTTTGTTTTTAAGTGTTTCCACAGTGGGATGAGTTTGATTATTAAATAAAATAGGGAAGTCAAGAGGTTGTAATTTTATAGGATATATTATCTCAATAACCAAACTACTGGATTTTAGCTTATCTATATTGGCAAGCAATAAGGAACGGTTAATTTCTAAAGTTGTTTTTTTTTTTTACATATTTATTCTTTTTTCTTCTTTATCACAGAAACTAGCATCTACCTCCACCCTAATGAATAATTTACTCACATTTAATTTATAGTACATTTCAAATGATTATTATCATTACTTTTTATTATATTTGTAAAGTAATAAAGTTCAAAATGTTTAATAATTTAATATAATAAATATATAAATGTATTAAATGCTAAGTTCAGACTATATGTACGTTAAAGTATTATAAAACCTTGTATTATTAACGTAGTATAAAACCTTGGTAACCATTGCACTAGTAAAATACCATAGTAAGTGCTTATATCCCTCATTGCCACTAACAATATAAAGGTACTGCAAACCCACCCTTGTAAAAAGGTCAAATTTAAGAGGTACAAGCAAGTATATTAAAGGATGGACATGGAAAGAGGAAGGAAATGGCGTTATAAAATAATAATTTGGATAAAAGAAGATATTTTGGAAATTTATAGTTTTTTTTAAAACAACAATATTATTTTATTATTAGAATATATTACTTTTTGAAAATGTTTTTTATTAACTTTTTTATTTATTTATAACAAAGATAAAATACATTTTCATTAAAAAAAAAAATTATATTCACATACAGTTACAGAAGGATACAGTTTATTAGCTGCGGTCCGCGACTTCGTCTGCTCCTCTCAATAGCAGTTTTGGTACACGTGCATAGCCTAAAATATAAAGTAAGAATATTTATACATGTAGTTGCACTTGCGCATCTCAAGTCAACGCCCAGCCCAATTTTTTCTCTCGGCCAACGGTAGCGATAGTAACTTATCTTTTGAAAAATTCCATATGAATTAAGACAAAAAAATAAACTTTATCTTCAAATATTTTAATTACGATTAAAGTATTAAAAACAACGAGATATTTTTTTTTCCATATTCTTATAAAATTTGAAAAAAAAAATATCTTGTTTTTTACTTTTTAAGAAAACATGTTTTGGTCTAATTTCAATGTAAGATACGCACTTAATTATTAAAAAATTCTCTAAGATACTTAATCATTAAGAAAGAAAATTTTAAATAATATATCACTAAAAAAGTGTGATAACAGCTAACTTTCATATACACGCATGTATTTTATTACATATGAATCACTGTATAACTAAGCACACTTGCAGCAACTAATAGCATAGCCATAGCTGCGAAGAAATAGCTCACTGCCAATAATATTTATTAAATAACATTTTAGAAGGCGGATTTATCTTAAAATATAAAAACTATAAAATATTTAGTTGGTAGAAACATCGACTGTCTCGAAATTAGGAAGGGCCGATGTATGAACTTCTATCACCCATGTATTAATTAAATGCAGTAATTAAAAATGCATAAATTCTCTCATTCCTCTTTGTATATTTCAGCTTTTTCTTTCTCCATTTCTCAGCATATTTTAATGTTATCAGGTACGTGCTTAGGTAACATCACTTGTCATAGGTAGGCCGTCAGCTGGAATAACTTGATCGGTTGCTATGTATTGTGTCAATGAAGTTCAACTAAAATATATTTTAGTAGTCATCTTTTAATAATAATTAAGTAAATGTGTATTTGTTGGAATACTAGAGTCTAAACTGGATAAAGTAATAGATATAGTAAAGTAAGATTAGTAAAGTGCAGCTAATGGTACTATAGTACAAATGATAGTACGGCGTATGTAAACGCTATAATGGGTGCGGTCTTAAAACTTAAAAATATATCCAATATTTAATTAGTCAATTGTGACAAATAATCGAGGATTTCTTTTTAGCCCATTTAGTTCTTTAAATTAAAATTTTCTTATAAACTCGTAAATTCAAAGCCATGCAGATTACATTTTATTTGATATCTTGGGACCAAAAGTTTTATATTTAAAATTAAGTTTTAAATTATTTACGTAATAATTTAATAAAATTATAAGTCTGTAAATGAATTTGAAAAGCAAACGTTTGCAATTACTTATTCAGATATGAATCACATAAAAATAGTCCAGCAGTCTTGCGCTTCTTCAAATGTTTACTCTGCTTTTATTTTCTATATACTGTATATTTTTGCTTATTGATAAACTTCATCTAAGTCCGTTAAGTGATTTTTGGTTGACAGGGAATATATAGCTAAAAATACTATTTATAACCCATAAAGTATTATATAATAAATGGCAGCATAAATTTTAGCCTATATTTCATTCTGTTGTATATGTAAAGTTTTATCTAAATCCGTGTAAAAGTTCTTGGATAAAAGAGTAATAAACATTCATTCATAATACATAAAGCCATCCATCTACCCTCACAAACTTTCGGAAATGAAAATATACATTAAGCCTCCTTATACGCCAAACGTGGATGATGGTAACAAATGATACGCATTTTAAAACATGATATTAAAGGTTTAAAGAATATGTAACGTGTGCTAATACTGTCCATTATTAGTTGTAACTTACATTTTCAAAATAAACAAGTCATGTTAGAGATTGTTTTAATCTTAGACAACATTATGTATACAAATGAAATGTGAAGTATTCGTTAGGTCAACTTGAGATATCATGATATGAATGATATTCATAAAAATGTACATAATTATTTGCCCTATACAGGAACAACATAGTGCTAATTGCAGCATTTGGTGTCAGTCACCAGATGTTACATCACGTTTGCGAAAACTCGCAGTCTTGCCAACATTATAAACATATATTCAAGAACATAGTTTAAAAAATGCATGAAAGTATCACTTAAATGCATTTTTTAAACTTATTTTATAATTTTTTTTAACCGTATTATAAAATAAAAATATTATATTATTTTATTCAATGTCATAATTATTTAAATATTTCACTTATTTTCTATACAACCATACGTTGGTTTACCTTTACGTTTTAGTAATAGTTGTACCTCTCATCTATCTCCCGTTAAAGAATTTTTACAAGTAATGTTTAAATCCACTAACTTAACAGTTCAGAGTCACTTCAGGTGCACTACACAAGCTTTATTGCTTTCACTATACACTGTTGAATTTATCAAGGACTCTTTACGGGAATTAACGAAATACTTAAATACACGAATGGTTGAGCATCAAAACCTGAAGACATCCATACGAGCCACGACTTCCACTTCTCATCTTTGTGCAACATTTAAGTCTTTAAATTATTTGTTTTCTCAGCAGTAAGTGTAGATACTTTCTAAACACCAGGATATTTTTTAAATAAAAGTCGCTAAAAAATCTGTACGGTGTACATGAGGTCAAAAAGATCTTATTTCTACTGCTGTAAAGATTACATCTAGCCACTCTAAAACGACCAATATTTCCACAAAAATATTTGCTACAGTCATTGTTTTGGCAATCAATTTTTTATTTTTTTTTGTTTCAGACAGAATTAACCATTATTTATAATATATTGAGCCGTATTTGTAGTGGGCGCTTGTTTTTTTTTTATATATACCATTACTTCTTGACCTTGTTGAATTATATTTTATATGAAAATTATTAATCATTTGTAAATATATTATGGTTATAATATAGAAAGTCTAAGAAAAGTTATTTTAATAAAAATAACGGAAAATTTAAAAGGTATTTAATAATGAAATCGGAAATTATTTGAATTACTTAATTAATATAATTGTTCAAGTAAATGTCTAACTCTTACTACGCATTTTCCTATTATTTTATAATTAGAATATTAGAACTTGTATGCTACATTAAAATCTGTCTGTGTTTCTTTACCTGACCAAAAAATCTAACAAAGTTATGAAACTTATTTTTGAACTGAAAAATGAAAACTGCGTATAATTTTGGTTACATTTGAATTTAATTAATAGTTTAATTTTTATTTTATCCGACGTTCCGATTGCTTTGCGGCGATCATGTTTACGGGTAGACGAGAGTCTGACATGTACACACTGAATATCAGGTGAACAATATGTAAAACAAAGTCAAGTTAAAGCATACTAACCAAAAAAAATTACTATAGCAAATAATTTGAAATATTAATAGTTAGAATGTTGTTTTTATGTACATTACACATATGTTTATTGTATGTTCTTCTATATTATGCTCACCTATAAGAACAAGGTTATATTATGTTATATATTTAAAATAAAGCTAGCATGTTTGACAAATTTGTCTTCACGTCGCGTCGTAATGCAAACGATCGCTCTAGAAACGCAAATTTCGTTATTTGAATATGGAGATCGAAAACATATTTCCGAGTATACGGAAATGTTTTTCTCACTTTGGTAATAAATTTAAACTATTTATTAAATTTGATTGTGCTCTGGCATGTGTAAAGAAATTGCTTACATGTGAAATCTGTTAATATTAAATAGCAACCTCTAATTTTGAAACTAGCGCAGTTTGAGAGTTATATTTAATGTCAATGTATTCTTATACAGTCTATTTAAAGAGAAGAGATAGGTACGACTTTTAATAGTGGCATAATTTCTTAAATTATTTTACATCTATTATGTAGTTCTCGATATTGAAATATAGTATATGCCCAAAATATACTATGGTCTCTGGTGACGCCAGGTAGATCTGAGTTCGACATAATTGGATAAACTAATCTATTTTTTGTTCTGTATTGATGTCACTAATCGATAGACTATAACAAACGTTTAGTGCTTATGAAATAAGTGTTTACCTAATTATTTCTTGTATGACCAGCTTCATATTAAAAGATACATTCATGCTCATTAAGTGATAAATTTAAAGGCCCAGCAGGTTTTTTTCAAAAACATATTTAATAAATATATAAATTTACTAGCATTATAAACCTGTAGTGGATCATAGAAAATTATTTAATGAAGATCTGTTCATCCCAACTAGAAACCTTCAAGTGACTTCAATTAGCTTATACAGATAAGATGCTTTTGAAAGTAACTGCATTGCTGATGTAGCTCATTTAAGTAACGTCACGTGAATTTGTAGAAAGATTTAGCCCCTTTGACTGCTTTAATGACAAATAACATTCAACCATTAAAAAAAATATTAAACAAACCCAAATCTCTAATCACATACGAGCAGTTTCAGTATAATCTAGAGACTTAAATATTCATGTTATTATAACCAAAAAGTTTCTTTCAGCATTAATTATCAACGACGACATTGACGACAATGATAACGAAACTTTATTTTGCAAAGACTTTGATCCATGTGTACAAGGGCCATAAGAATGTAGTTTTGAAACAAGCGTTTTACCTAACGCATTTCCTACCTTTAATTAAATTCAATATTAAATCCAGAATTTTTCACTAATTTGGCTTACAAAAGATAATATAATTAATACTTATATTTGTTATATTATTCATGAAATACACATGAATAAATAAAGGTTTGTAACTTTGAAACTCTGATAATAATAAATAATATCATAACCTGATATTAGAATGTACAGAGAGTTGAAAGATGTTTTTATAATTTACTTGCTACCATTATATTTCTAATTTATCTTTTTGACATCATTTTTATATTGAAACTAGAAATTATATACCTCAATTGTCGCAAAATGAAAATATTATAAACAATTTCGGCTATACTTACCCATAATCGTTTTTAGTTATTTTATATCTCTTTTTCGTTGTGAATACTAGAATACTTACTAGAATATAAACTAAAACTTTAATTTATTTTTTACCCGACATTCATTTCTAGATAATAATTGAAAAGGTTTTTAGAATTGCAAAAACCAGACGATTAAATTTAATGACTTCTTAGTCAACTTTTTCAAAGTTTTTAGATCGTTCGAGTGAAATATGCTTAACCTTAAGTAGGAGAATTTCAAGTTTGTAAAAACTTGATCGATTTAGGTCAGCTTCATTTATTTGTAACGTTGTTTTGAATTAAGTTATGTTATAATATACTTTATTAAAGTTCTTTGTTTATAATTTAAGAATAGAAATTATCTATTGATCAAAAAATGAAAAATAAAATAAATAATCAAAATTGTCTACTAAGTTATTTCATTTAGTACATTTATAAATAATGTATTTTATTCCTTATATTTATTGCCCATTTGTCGTTGCATTTGTCCAGGATTTTCAAGAAGTTCAAGTTCCTGTGACCACATCATTAAGACCCCGATCAAGACAAGCAGGTGGTAATTGTAGATGTCATTTAACATTTGTTATTCAATTGATATTACGTTGATATTACAATTGATATTACATTCAATTAATATTACGTGCTAATGCACTTATAACAGTGTTTTTAATATTTTTTTAGGATTACTGTGTTCTTAAATATTACGGTTGGTCTTTATTTTAAGCTTTTTGCAAATATCTCCTGTTTTAATTTCTAAATTTAGTTTCACCACCTCACTTTTCTATATATTATTTTTTAATTTTAGTTGTTTTATGAGTTATATGTTTATTCAATATCACAACCTTCAAATACATATATCGCTGATTATAAGCTATTATTGGATATTTTTTTTACGGAAGTGGCATCAGTGTTCATATTCAGCTTTTAGGTCCTAAAGAATTTGGATTATTTGTAGTACCTTTGTAAATCTCTATTTTGAATATTGAAAAGATTTTTTTATAAGACGTTATTAAATTGTCTACCTGGTTGGCTAATTGGTTCGCACTAATTTTAAGCGGGAAATCGTACGACGAAAAGTATATATTTATTGCTTTTACTATTCCGGGTGTTATTCTGTTAGGCATTTCAGTTATTGCATCGTGTTACGTCAGTTTCAGAAATTAAACCCATGGCACAAGTATAACTTGTGTTCAAAAATCCAAACGATTGACCAAAAGTAAAATTTTTCCCTTAAATAGTATTTTAAGTATTTATTTATTTTTATATTTTATATTATATAATTATATTTATAACGCTGAATTATTTGCTAATTTTATTTAATGTTTGTCATGTTATTTTTATTTACTTATTTTTACTACTCTTTTATTATTTATCTATTACTTTAGAAAAAATAATTAGTCAGTAGTTATTTACAAGCTTATTATTAAGGTCTGTAGTTAATAAAAAATATAAAAAGCGATTATTTGAAGGAATACGTTCACAGAAAACAGTTAGCATTACAAAGAGATGACGATAGCTTCGCTATCGGCACGTGCGCCTCACGCCAACTCTTATTTGTATCGGCAGGCACTGCTTATGGTGCACGCTGTCTCAGTAGACTTTTTCTTACCTCCATTACTGTCATTAGTTGGTTTACTTTGACGGTTCATTGATTTATATAAGTTCTATAATCGATTTCTACAAAACTGCTGTTTTACTTCTGATGTTAAAGTCCTTTTTACTTTGTTTTTCTCGTAATATTAAGTTTTTTAATAATACTACAATATCGTTACTTTTGGCTGACCACTCTTCGACATTGCTTAGGGAAATAAAGCTTTTAAAATTATTTTTTAAATGTATTCATGTTATATGCCTTTATATTGAATTCCATAAAAATTAAAAGATATATATATTTTTTATTTCATATCTAAATAAAGATTAAAACAATAAATTGTTCTGTTACACTTAATATAAATTTAATATATATTTTTGCAACAGAGTCGGCAGTGAACAGATGATTCTACTAGTATTATAAGCGACGGTAGACTCTTAGCTTAAGGTTCGAAATCTGCTTGTTTTCACCATATTGTTAAAAAAATAGCATGTATTTTCGAAGCAGAATCTTTTTAAGGAAAAATATATTACATTAATAATAATAAATAACAAACACAAGAGCATTTTAAAAGTTAAATTTATAATACTTTAAAGTACCCGCAACAACTTATGAAATTAAATGTTGTATCATTCAGCCAAGAATAATAAATAACAATATTTAAGTGATGTAGTCTGTGTAGGAATAAATTTTATGGTGTTTATGGCTTTATTGTGTTCCGCTACGAGATAGATGCAATTGAGTTGAAGCGATCAATCAGTATTGAATGCTGTTGTCGTCAATATAAAACCTATCGAGTTAGAATTTACTTCCGTCTCATATTATATTGTATGATGTAAGTGGTCATACGAAATATTTTGAGACGAAGTTCGTGAGATGAATTACAACACAGGAAAAATAATTAAAAAAATGTATGTTTATGAAATGTATATGAAATAAATTGAAATGACTCATATAAGATGTATATTCTTATGCACTTTATGAAATTATTAAAATGTATGTAAACTATTTCTCAAAATGAATAATAATAATATGATAATAAAATAATATTATTTTAATGGGATGATAAATTCTATTCTGAGAAATGGTAACCAAGAACCAATTAGAAGAAAGATTTTGATAATAATTTTTTATATCAAAAGTGTGTACGATAATCGGTGGTAGATTCGAATTGTTTATTAAAAAACTTGATTTAACTAAATAAATTTATTAGAAGCTACGTAGCTCGCCCCTATTCGTGTTGTATTTTTCATTATTTATGAAAACTACAATCGTATCATAAAAAACGATTCAGATTAAATATTATTCAAATCAATTTTCGGTATTTAATAATATAATTTTAACAATGTTTGATCATTTGGAATAATATCATTGTGTTACAGTTCTGTTAACATTTAATTTCTTCCATTAACCAAAAACCTATTCCATATTTGCCTAAAATTTCACTTACCCTACCCTAGAGTTTTGGTATGTGTTTCTAGATCGAACACACACACACAACCACAAGTAAAGACAGCAATGAACTTAGGAATATAAATTGAGTACTTTTTGTAGTTACGTACTCGTTGTAAAGGCGATTAATATTAAACGATATCAAAAAATATTTTTCATATATAAAATGCAAAATAATATTAATTATTATAACAGATCTTATACTTAGAAAAAAAGCAAATCTGAAATATGTATATATTAGTTGATTCTTTCGATTACCCTTTTTTTTTTTTTTTTCGTTGGAGAAACCCATTAGGGGTACCCCGTCGGCCCAGGGGGTGACGGCCAGGGGGTTATGTGGGACTACCCGGCAGCATAGAGGATGCTGTCAAGGCTACCCACTAAAAAACCAACGGTTGCCCTCTTCGCCGTAATGGGACGTCACGGGATCGCGTTAGAACACACCGTGATGATTTGTTGTTATAGTTGTTATAGCTTCTGGCTTTGCTCGCGTGGTGTGTTGCTTTAAAATTTCGGGTAGCAAGTTGCACCGCCTTTTCATCTCCTCTTCATGCCGCTACCATTCATATTAGTCGCTTAATGATGACCTAAGTTTATTTATATTACATATTAAAAACGATAAATGATTTTGAAAACTTTCATAAGGAATTGCATTAATTATTTGTCTCATAATTTGGGATAAAGCAGCTTCCCCTTTAAGGATTTAATTAAAACTATGTGAAAAAACAGTCTATCTTCTTGTAAGTTCAAATGTTTAAGAAACGAACGCCAAGGTCTTTTCAAATTTACTCAATATTTATCGTTATACTAATCATTGTTCTGATGACATTATATTACCGTAAGTTTCATCAAAATCGATTAAGTAGTTTTGCGTGAAAATGTAACATATACATGTGGGAGAATATAAATAATCCAAACTTAATTATTTATAATGAGTGTAAACTATTTATTTAACAATAAACAAGAATGTTAACTTAATATATAACAATTGTATAGTTCAATGGTTAAGTATCAGCATTACAGCATTTAATCAAAACAATATATAGCTAATTCATTATGTACTAAATTAATACATAAGATTGGCACATAGCTATAAGCATGAAAGTAATTAGAATATAACACTATAACAAATAAATCATGATACCTGTATGAAGACAGTTGAGAGCACCAGCAAGGTGCCGTGTCCACAGACGAACAACTTCTGATCTGTCGATAGGACGCACTTGGCCTTTTATCAACTAGTAAACAACTAACCGGCACAGTGGGAGACGAACACGTGATCAATAGATCACGTTATAATAATCTATACCAATGAAACTAGTAATCTCCCACATACATATATATCCTCATAAACTTTTGCTTTTAAATGATTAGTAAGAGTTTGACGTATTAAGGTATTAAGGTTTGGAAATATGATAACAACTAAGTAACAGCTGAAACTTTTATTCATACATCATTTTCAACTACAACTGTTTTCTGGTTTAAGATATTTTAAATGTATAACTTTTACTCGTCTTATTCCCTACTGACGTTTAAATGACATTTAAGAACGAAATATCCATCTGTAATATCTGTGTATGTTTTTTTTTAATATATATGTAATTGGTATAAATATTAAAAATAAAAACAAAAGTATAAAGTATTAAAAATATTTTTATGAATTACCTAAACTTTTGCGTCAGTTTGATTTGACAGCTTGATTCATTGATTTCGAAGTATTCGAATGATGTTTGAAAATTCTTTTCTGGATTTCAGTAACGACCTCCAAATTGCTTGTGATTCAAATGATATCCTTAAGTTCTAAGAATAAAGGCTAAAGCACTATTATCGTTTTATATAATATTGTACGCGGTTGTATCTTCATCTAATATTTACGATGTATAAAAGAAACGTATAATATTTTACTAAATCATAGTTCAATCATTAAAATACCCTCAACGAAAAAGTGGGTACACGCTTTGTGTAAGTAATAGATCCCTTAAGGAAGGGGACTTGATGTTTTATGAATGATCACGTCTTTTCATTGGCGTACTAATATAGAATTTTAATAACTTCTAATCATTTTAATTGATATTCAATGAACAAATTCAAACACTTAAATCTTGATCAATGACAATTTAAATAAAAACATTTATATCATGGAATGTTGCAAAATTTGCTACAAATTCTGTTTAGACTACTTCTACTCCATGCTTAATAAACTTGTTTAGTGTTACCTCTACTGTAGGCCCAAAAACCGGATTTTTTCATATTGCTTGAATAGCTTGAATTCTGTAGTACCAACCATTTAAACGTCACGTTATAGAATTTTCCAATTTTACTGCCATTAAAATAACTTGTTAAATTTTAAATTAACTAAAATAATTTTTCGACCACGTCAGTTATGACAGTCATTTTAAAAAATCCTAGCTAGAGGAAATTTTAATTCATCCACTATCTTAAACTATATAGATTGATTGAGAGCATAGCCTATATGTTGATAATATTAACCGCACAGCAGTATTAACAATAGAGAATTAGTATATTAACAACAGAGATTGTTATATTTTATGCAATAGATGAATAACAAGATTCTCCGTTATGCGCTGTAAAAGTTTTTGACTTCCAACTAAGGTTTCTGGCTTTAACAATATTAAAAGTCTCTGTAATTTTATGTGTTCGAAACTAGTCGCGAAAATTCTGTTAGAAAGAAGGTGAGTACACTGGATTGCAGTTCGATAGCGAAAGAGCATGCTTATTTGCGATAACAAGAGAGCTTTTAATAAGCTGCTAAGTGCTGTAAGAAGTTGTTAAAGAAGGCGTATTCTGATTTAGTCTGAATAAGAACCAATCGGGCTTTGTACCCACCGGGTGTTAAAGCCTTTTCATCTTTAGCCAGAGCAGTCAAGGTGATCTTCTGCCCTTCCTTGCTACCTCTGATCCAAAAACCTGATGGGAGAGTGGCTCACACTGCTGAGGAAAAAGTGAACTTAATTGCTTATTTATTTATATGTTTAGATTCTTGTAGTACTATTCCTCCATTTTTTTCTGGCATTTTGGTTGTAATAGCTGAAATCCAAATTCACTAAGAGAGATTTTAAAATTGAGTTTTACATGAAACGCATAAGTTTATGAGGCCGAAATGCAATCACTCAGAGGGGCCATTTACGAAAGCATAAACTTTTTCCTCCAGGCAGTCTCCAAAAAATTTACTAGATCTTCTTAGTGGCAGCATAAGCTTATCTCTTAACTTTGGTTCTTACATTAACTGTTAAGCTCAATCAGTTTGCTAGAAGCTTGATATTTTTTAAAAGGTGCATCGGTACTTCAAGCCGGAACAGGTGTTCTCCCTTTACAAAGAACAAATTTGGTCGTGCATGGCGTTCTTCTGACGACCTAAGAAACTCTAAGCCTGAAGACTCTAAAAAAATAACAACTAAATACTAAAGAATATGAATAAGTCTAAATATAAAAATATACATAAGAAAATGAAAAAACATTTTATAAAACTTTTGTTTTTTTTTTCTGTCATAATATAATTTGTAATTATATTATTATAGTCCAGAAGTTATATTTACTGTAAGAGGTTTAATGAATTTAAAAGTCGAAGTCACTATATAAGTAGTAATAAAAACAAGTTTAGAATTATGTCAAAAGAACCCTGAATTAATTATCAGCTTTCATCAATCTTTCCCACTCCTTATTTATAATAAGGCATCTCTCGTCTTAAGGCGACCGCGAACAAGACATAAATCATCCCAATTAATTCAAGACGCCAACGAATAAGAAAGTAAATCTTGTAAAGTTGGTTCGGTTTGTTTAAGAGTAAACTCGGTTACAAGAAACGTTACAGCAGTTAATATTGCCTAGTATATGTAGTATAAAAATTTTCATTTATATCGCTTATAAATTATTATTATTTTCAATTGCAAGAACTTATATTTACACAAAAATTCAATTATACTGAACACTTATATATGAACGAACATACATATAACAATAACTATTACCAATAACTAAATAGTAATATAAGTAAGTATAAAGTATGATTTAATAGAAAACAAAAGAAATAAATATGAGGGAAAATTCTAAGCACACATAAAGGTAATAATATATTAAATAAAAAAACAAAGTCTTCCAAACTTTGACACTTGTTAGCGACCATATTTTGTTAGCTATCGAATTAGATATCATTGGTACAGGTTGTTTTGCTAAATCGTCATGGTAGAATATATCGTTCATAGTCAGGTGCAAATACAATATTGTTTTGTTAAAATGCGATTGAAGGTAGAATCTCGCACTAAAACATACACCCATGTATATTTCGGAGCCTGCGATGGCGGAATGAAACAGCCGTCAATAATTAGACTCTGTGGTATAGAACCCACATTGTCGTAGTTACAAAAAAAAAACATCGACACTGTTAAATTTGCATCCTATACTGTACATAAACACAATTTCACCTCTATAACACACACCAACTATAGCAAAAAAACGTAGTGACCAGTGACCAGACCAACATTTTCAAACGGTGAAACTATGGGCATATCTATACTGAGCAAAACGACTTTTTCCACTTACTGCCATTACAATTCATTACATATGTGTGTTGCAGACAGCTACATTTGAGAAAGAGAAGGAAAGTCGTATGAAGAGGAATATTATTTCTTTATATATTATAAAATCAAATAAATCAAAAAAACTTTATTCAGACGTCACATACATTTACACAGAACTAAAATAACATATAAAAAGAAACTAAATATAAAAAACAAAACAAAAAAAAAGGAAATTACAATGTTTTTTTCTTTAGTTAGCTACGTTAGTTAACTAAAAGTGTAATAAAAAATATACAAAATAGCAGAAGAGGCTTCATTAATAAATTCACGAGAACCGTGGAAATATTCCGAAGTTAATGTCATTACTGGAGCAAAAACAATATCAAAGAAATGACTCAGTTAATAAGGAAGACGACAATAATGAAGACAAACAAAAAATCTATACAATCTAAAGAAATATTTAAAAAAATATTAGCAAGTGGTTTGAATTTTCTAAAAGTAATTAATAATATAATCAATAATTATAAGCAAAAAAAATATATAATTAAAGGTATTCATATACATTGTAAAAATCATGTTCGAGGGTATTTGATTATTACCTACTGTCAAAATATAAGCTTTTCTATTACATTCAAAAGAGGAAATGATAAAAGGGCGAAGGAGAGAAAGTAGCTAAAAACTAGATGTACGTTTTACTTTGGTTCAGAAAAAAGATCAGATATTATTAATCTTTATTAAATTTATGATTTTTTATTTTTTTTGTTGGTATATTATCCCTTTGGTCTTATCATTCTCAAGGGATAATGCAATTTTCAGTTATATGACACATATTACTAATTTATCTTACACAAAACTGTAATTTATATTAAAAATAATTAATGGTATTATAATTATGATAGTTCTTGTAATAAATATAGAAGAAAAAATATAAATACTTCCGTTAGGGCGGCCCTAATATTATTTCAAAGTTTTCAATGCGAGATTATAATTTTTATTGCATTATTTTGTATTATAAAAAATAATTTCATTATTTATATTTCTTATCGATTTATGTTATTTATATTTCATTTTCGATAGTAACGTAATAAGTACATTCGATATATATCTACCAAAATAAATAATGACGTCACAATTTGTCTATGACGTAATTTCGAAGATTTCTATTACGCTTGGGTACAAAACATATATAAATCTTATCAAAACAATATAAAATATTATGTTCAAAAATTATAATATGTTTTGTGAAAATAAATATGAGTGTAATAAAATAATCATGTTTAAGAAAATAACTCTTCTATTATAGAATTGTATTTTGTCATCGTAAAATAGAAAGCTTACTAATATAACACATTTGAATGTCGAAAAGGTTCAAATCCGTTTGAAAATCGGTTAGGGTAAAGCCGATCGATAGTCGATGTCAAAGCGCTAGCCCTCTATGATTAAAGTCCTTTAACCCCTCAACCGGCATATCTTTATGGTTTATTTGATTGCTAAAACCCGAATAGGGGTAGACTTTTTTCTCGAAAATGTTTCTTATAGAGAATATAGTAATCTTATCGATATAAGTATTAGTAGTATAAAATATATCTGTATAGTACGATTTGCCAAGACAAAACATTATCTCTGGGTATTATATTACACATAGAATTATTTTACATTTTACTAAAAGAATACAACTTTTTCGTTGCGAGAATTTAATATACAAGAATCAATATAAAAAAAATACTTTTTTATCAATAATAGTTGCATGATAATTGTCAATTAAAAATCGGTTTAGCTCTTTGCATTATTGAGATATCAATGATGCTGAGTCTTAAGTGATACAAACTTAAATCAAGCAAATATGATCGAAGAAAAATCTACATAATATATAAGTGCATAATAAAAGTTTTGTATATCTAATGTATATAATATTTAGGATTTTTATTAAAATCAGAGTCGGATATTTTAATAGATGTACATAATAAAATGAGTTACATTGATTAATGATTAATTGAGTAAAGATGATTTTAAAAATAAAATCGAAAAGAGAACTCATCAAATTTTAATTAATACAAAATAACGTTTTGTTTTATACAACGTACAATAAAATAGTGATATTGTTGGTACAAAAGTGGTTCTGCCAAAGAAATAAATTTGTTAATTTATTCTTTGGCAGAGTTACAGCGATAGCATCTAAGAGGTTGCACATCTTTAAACTTAACGAAAACCATACATAATATTTCTATATAAAATAACTCCTTTTCGAATAATGAAAATAACTTTAAAAGAAAAAAAAAATAAAAAAAAACATGAATTTTAGGGCAATATTGTTTTAAGGAATTCCAACAAAATATATTGTACTAACAAATTATGGCTATGTTCTTGCTACTTACAGGATTTTAGTGACCAACCAAAAATAAAAAAATATCTCTTTAGAAATTTATTATTAGTTTTTTTGTTTATTCAATTTATAGTAATATAACACCAGAAATAAAACAAGTATTATCTAGCCTCAACTTCCTTTCTTAAAGCTTTAATAAAATTTCAGCTCTGGTCCAGCTCAGTATAAAGACGAGTCAAAATAAAATCAACAATGAAATGAAATTAATAAACAAGGGACACCACAACCTGTAACTTAGCGCTACATTTGGCAGAGTGTGCACAATGACAAGTTAGGACCTGTCTCTTAGACTATCGGACAAAATAGTTTGCGTCACCTTTTATCCTACATGTAGCCAGGAATGACATTTGTTGCCTAAGTCTGCTTTTCCGGATGGATACAATCCTGGGGACATTTTTAGGCAAGTGTGCTTCATCATTGACTGTATGAAGACTTACCAAAGATGTCGGATAGCGGTTAAACGTTTGCCAATCTATACTAATTATTATAAATCATATTATCATATATTTGTTTTATTTTATGTAATTTTTGTTGTGTAAATGTATGTGACGTCTAAATAAAGTTTTTTTGATTTTAGTTTCATTTGAAATCTGACGAGTTTATTTGTTTGTCGAGGTTTAGTTCAACTGTTGTTTGGTTGAACTAATATTCGAAACTAGTAACTGAATTCAGAAATGGCATCTGATTAAGATAGGCAGGTCTTAATTCAAATAAGTTGGTGTTTTATTCACTGTATGCAACCAGATGGCGCTAGTAAAATAAGTTTGTGTTTTGTTCCCTACATGCCAACAGGTGGCGTTAGTAAAACGTCGGTCAAATCTGTATCACGCAAGCCAATATTAATCTAAATAAATTGAAAATGCAGTGTCGCGTAGTTTAACCGGAATAAGGCATAAGGTTATTATAGCATTTAAGCCACTGCTGTAAGTTTATATTAAACAAAAATACTTGTCCTCGGGGGTGCAACAGCGAGTAATGACCACTTATTGTATAAAAAATGTACTTGATTTGATTTACGACTTCAGACAAGAAAATGGGTTTCTTGTCTAGAAGGACAATTAATGAGCTTGCAAAGTCATTGGGGACTTAGTGATTATCGCTGTTCACAGAGAATAGCTACTGTACAAGAACAATAGCAAAACATAAGGAAGAATATAACAATAAGATATCCCAAGGGATCCGAAACTTTCAAAAAATATTTAGAAAATGAAAGTTAATTTATACTTAGAAACAAAAGAAATATTGTATTTTAAAATCATAACATAATACCCCGAATTAACCCCATTTAATCCGATTAAGGCCCAAATTCAACAAGATGGAATAAGTGTTACCCGAACTTTAATTAGCAGTTATTTCAAGACTTTTTTGCGTCTCAATATAGGCAAACTTTAGACTTCATTTATTTTTTGGAAGTAAATTATCTTTCAATAATTTACTTTGATTTAAAATTTAAAAATATATAAAGAAAAATTTTATCATTTAATTTTATCACTCGTATAGATATAAGAATTTTCACCACCGCTATTTCATAAAGTTTTTAAATATGTCTTAGCTTTTAGAGCCCGCATGCGTGGCCTTTAGACACTAGAAATATCCCAGTAGCCTGCTGTTGTCATTAGCATTTCAGGCGGCACACGAGGGGAAATCTGAATATATTTACTTATAGGCCCATGCAGAAAATCTCATCATTAGTTTTATACGTAATATGCGAACATTCTTGTAAGATTATGAGGTGAGTAAAGACCATTGCGAGAAAAAGGCATGCTAAGTAGGAGGGTATTTGAAACTTATTTATCATTTAATATGAAGCATTGCAAGCAACGTGTGACTTTCACATTGATTCTATCATATTATGGAGTACCTGAGAAAAAGTTAAGGCAGTTTTGAACTAGAAGGCGATATTTTCTATTTTCACGGACTATGATATATCTGATATAATATCTAAGACATTATTTCTCACACTAGGTATGTTGAACAACACAAGGTATCGCTTTTCCGATTTCGATCCAAAAATCTGTTATAAAAAAATATATAATTTCAGATAAAATTGAGTGTTTACTTTATTATATTGCTATCTGAAATATCGCAGAAACATACTGAATTGTTACTAGTTTTTAGTTCTAGTGAGATATTGTACAGCCTGCAATCGCTTCTCCGAAAAAATTAACAACCGCGATATATCCTTAAAACTCGATTGTCCAGAAATGTAAAAATTAAACATACACATACACATTACACGTACACGTAGTACTAAGATATGGAATGAATTTCCTTCGACGGTGTTTCCATATCGATACGACATGGGTAAATCCAAAAAAGACGTTTGTTGCTACCTCCAACGCCGATAATACTTTTACGAGTCATCAGATGCTGCAAGAGTTATTGGGCGGCGGTGATCAAATTCCATCTGTAACCCGCTCGTTTGCCCTCCTCTTTAAAAAAAAAAGAAATTTAATATAACATCAAATTTTAAAAATTAAATTTCTATATAAATATAAAAATTAATTTTATATTGTATGAATACCACTTCATGAAATATGTCAAACAACACTTGTTAACCGTCTGTAAAATAAACATGTATAATAATTATATACGGAATCTGCTGTGTTCAATAAACTATTATTAATGGAAACTCATAATCATGAAATTTTATATATTAAACAATATGATGGTTAAAAATTTGTGTGAAATTATGAAACGAGGTACAAACAATAATAGTTTTAAATCATAAGGAAGAATAGTTATTAAGTATGGAAATTTAAAAAAACTTCATTAAACAAAAACAAAACAAAATAATTTAACGTCATTAATTTCACTCCTTGATTAAATACTAATATTTTTGAAATATTCTTACGTAATAATGTATTAATAGATCACTTTTCATTGTTAATAAGAAATCAAAAGTAATTTATTTAACAAGTTTTAAAAATACAAAAAAAAAAATGCTATGATGGTATTTTGCAAATCAGATACGCTATACATAGACTTATATAGTTGTTATTTCTATCAGTGCTATTTTTATTTATACAAACCTTAGGGTGACACGTTTTTTTTAAATTCTTAATGATATACAGTATGTGCTTTTATTAGATTACCTATTATATTAAAAGTTTCAATGGTAATATCACCCTCTCATAGAATCTCGGCGTGACGCTTATTACAGCTACGTTTTATGAGGTAAGTGAGAAAGTCGAAATCCTAAAGCTCCTACCTGCCCCTTACTTTCTTAGCTTACTTCATCCCTCTCCATTACTTAAAAGTGGAAAAGACTTGTATCTTTATTGGACAATGTCTAAAATTGCATAGTTTTCGTATTAGCGGGAGTATCGCCAATTATATATAAAAGTAATCATGTATATTGTTGAACAAAAAGTTGTTTATAAAAATTAAAACGATTTTTTTACATACATTTCTTAACTGTTAAAGAATTGTAATAAAGTAAAACTAGCGCCATCTATATGTTAATTATGGAATTGTAACTTTCTCTCACCTAAATATAGTAGCGTTGCATATTATAAAATAAGTCTCAAGAGCTATGCTATAAATTGTTTAACGTGAATCATGTATTAACATTTCAATAATAATAATCTACATATTTAATTTTTTTTTTTTATTACTACATAAACGTCATTTTTTATATTATTATAATGAATAATTACAGGCAATTTAAAAAATACTATATGCTATAAATTTTAAAACGAAAAGTCTTATTATAAAATTTTATAAAGTAATCGGTATATTTTACAAGTAAAATTGTTTTCTATATGGTTTCAATAGTATTATTAAATATTTGAAAGCTAGTACGATTATTAGTTTAGGCTATATTAAACAAAATAAAAATAATATATTATATTAAAACATGAAAAATATTATAATTTTTTTTTTCAGTATTTATACCATTCTCAAGAATTATAACAAAGAATGAAGCAAAAAATATTACCTAAATTGATCTGCCAAATACCGGTGATTGTAACTCCGCTTCATTGTAACGATGTCTTCGTGCCAATAAAATATATTTAACGGTGTGCTTTTAATTTCCGGCCTCTATTATAGATAATAATTTTGTAACTCAATTTATCCAGTTGAGTTGTTGGACTAAATTAGAAAATGATTTTATAGTTATTTTTCTTTTAAATCTTCAAGTTTTGTGTTTTTATAATTTTAAAATCATTTTTTTTTTATTAGGATTAACATATATATGAATTCTGTGTTAATCGATCAAAACTCTCTGAGAGATTTTTGTGCATCTTTGTGGAAGCATCAATCAAAAACGGCGTATCCGAAAATTTCCAAATTTTACACACTGATAGACATCAGTCTTGTGGTGGTTTAAAAGAAAAAAATGAAAAAAAAAATGTGTCTCATCTTGAAAAATAGTTGAGGACAGAATGCATCGACGTTTTGTAAATGCTACTTCGGTGCTATTTCGCACCTCGCTTTGCTCAATATGTTAACATATAAAGATATTTTACGAGCGCAGCGAGTCAAAATTGAGTTCTGGTTCACGCTCCTTGTAATAGAAATAATATATTATTTAAATAAGAACAAAAAATAAGGGAACGTTTTTAGATAATGATAGAGGTAATAAGTTTATTGCGGAGTATATTAAATTAAATTGTATTATTTATGAGTAGAGGTATTTAATTTTTTTTTTCTAAATTATTAGTTCGTCCATCAAAAATATTTTTTTTATAAATAACATTTCATTGAGGGGTTGGAGATAGGTAAGTATAAAACTTTGTATTCGAATCCCTCATATTTGCAGATAAAACTATTGAAAGGATCTTAAGCAAAGTTTGTTTTTGGTTTTGCCAAAATACACCAAATGTCATAAATACTTAGACAATAAAACGTTTTAAGTGGTTTTTGAATCAACCTGAAGAAAAACGCTCTATAAATTTTTCTTTATGTTACATAAATTTCTTGCCTAGATTTAAATTCTATCAAAAACATTAACTATGTTTTTATTAAGACTTAATTATTAAATTTAATTAAGATATTCAGTTTTGAATAAAGACCATAAAGACCCTAAATTAATACAATTTATAAACATGAATTACAGTTGTTCATTTTAATGTAAATAAGTTTAAACAATAAAATATAAGCCACTTTATATTAAATCAATTTCTCTTTAAATAATTAAGTGCAAATTATTGAGTGCAATAATAATAAATTTAAATTAAAACGAAGTGCCTTCCCTTAGTTAATTTCGGCGTATTCATGATAAATGAACCGAGACTACCCAGTTCTTAAAGTTTGATATTTATGTGAGGTAATATTATTTAATAGCCTTCCGACTTACCTCTTAAATACTGGTATTTGAATGTTTCCAAATACTAATTCCAACGAATAACGAACATAATGATAATTATTAATTGAAAACTTTAAAGAACTAATATTAAGATTGTGTTATTTTTTGTTATTTCTTCCCATATATTTTCCAGTCTTTATATTTTCTTTGAAGAAATAATTTTTATCGTTTCTAAAACAAATTTCAGACTAATTATATGAATACACGTATATCTTTTTATTCACCGCAACGTATATTTTGTTTTATATGTTAAGTCTCATTATATAAACAGAATATGTTACGTTGTCTATCTACGGTAACTTTTTTTTTCGATAACTCTAACATTTAAATAAGCCAAATTTAAACGTAAGACAGGGTATTGAAAGTTTTTTTTTGTAAATATATTTGAAGCCCTGTTAAGCGTATTTAAACTTTAAACAAACAAAATATGGTAAAAAAAATTTAAAGAACTATTTAACTTAACGACAGTAAGGACATTTCAAATAAATTATTTATTTAAGTTACTGAGAGTTATTGTTGTAAATATATTTTTTATTCACTTCAGTTGGATTTTTAAGAGGAACATGGCCTAAACGGTACTCATGCTGGCCATAAAATTAATAATAATCTTTATGGCATCTTTGACGTTTTGTCAACGTCGTCTTCGATTCAAAATCCGCAACAAATAAAATATAGCTTATCAATTTCCAGCAAACAATCAAAATTATTGTTAAAAATTTTATCAGATATTGTACTGACAATGTGTCAATACATTACATTATTAATAAGTTATTTGGTGCTGGACATATTTAATTCTTCTACATTATTAATACTGATATAATAATTTAGTAAATTAACTAGTTATGACATATTTTTTTTAATTTACTTTAAAAAAAGGTGAACTTTATCTATTCGTCTGTTTAATGTTTGTTAGCTCACGACTTTAGAATGCTTGAACTGGTTTTAAAGCTTCTTTTGTATATTAAAGCTGGTGTTTACCGTTGGGCCCATTTTAATTTGGTGAAAATCTGATGATTAGTTTCGGAGAACAACGACACCCTTCAACCAATCTTAACATATTATGTCTCACGGTACCATTTTACAACATAACGTCCCCAATACATAATGGGAGGATCCAATAATAAGAAATAAAAAGGGTTGACTTTTTCGGCGTCCGTAATTGAAGCAATTTTTTTTAAGTCTCATGATTCTAGTTACCTTACACATAAACCATTACCCTGGACGGTGGATCACTTGGCTCGCGGGTCGATGAAGAACGCAGTTAACTGCGCGTCATAGTGTGAACTGCAGGACACATTTGAACATCGACATTTCGAACGCACATTGCGGTCCGTGGAGAAATATCCAGGACCACTCCTGTCTGAGGGCCGGCTGCATAAAATAATATATCACACTGTTCACATATATATAATAAAACATTATTATTAATTTAATATGTGTTTTGTTGTGCGAGTGAACATATGACGGTTCCGAGGAGGTTATATATATATATACGACCGAAACACTATTTTCATCGTAATGTATATTATTATATATGACGTGCGAACATATCATACTATGATACGTACGCGCTTTACCAATAGCGACTATTGCGCCTCGATGAGAGAGATCTTTTCATCTTTCTTACAAGCGAACGCGTTACATCACAGTACACATTCGTTGCCGAGAGCGCGATATCTGCTCCCTTCGGCCGGTATGATCACAGTGGAGGCGGTCCGCCCTCACTTCGAACACTCGATCAATCGGCGGCACGGAACGCTTACGTTCCGTCTTGTGCAGGTGCTGACCGGGCATGGTTGCTTCGGTGGGTACCTGCACAGGATAGCACGAAGGGAGGCGGCCCCCTCCTGCCATCACTGTGACGAGTCCGTCGACTCGGCTCGTCACACCTTGGTGGAGTGCGCCGCCTGGGACCACCAGCGCACTGAGCTGGTGGGCGTGATTGGCAGGGACCTCTCGCTGCCGCGCGTTATCAGCGCGATGGTCAGCAGCGAGAGGTGCTGGGTCGCAATGGCCTCCTTCTGCGAGCAAGTCATCGCCGCAAAGGAGGCCGCGGAGCGGGTCAGGGAGTCAGCCTCGTCCGCTGACCCGCTCCGTCGGGGAAGACTGGGTAGAAGGAGGCGGGAATACGCCCGCCGCTTCATTCCCCAGTTGTAGGCCTGGTGAGGGGGGAGGGTGACCCCTCTTACCTAACATAGGCCTGCGATGGGAGGGTGCTCTACGTTGCTCGGGGCACCCTCATTCGGGGGGTCTCGCCGGGGCGTCACGGTGTGTGCTAACGCGATCCCGTGACGTCCCATTACGGCAAAGAGGGCAACCGTTGGTTTTTTAGTGGGTAGCCTTAAAAATGGCAGCATCCTCTATGCTGCCGGGTAGTCCCACATAACCCCCCGGCCGTCACCCCACTGGGCCGACGGGGTACCCGTAACGGGTTTTTCCAACGGAAAAAAAAAAAAAAAAAAGTTACCTTACACATACCCCTGGTCAGTGTTCAACGAACAACGCCTCGGTGGGAGGTTATAATATCGGTCAACCGACAAAGTTGTGTGTGTAGTGTTCCGGCATCATGTACGATGAAGCCGTTTAGGAAAAAGTAAGTTTGTGAAGAGTTAACGGAGAGTTAGTGTTTGTTATGTTAAGCCGAATATATGATTTTCCGATGACGGACCATAGGTTTTTGGGTCCCAAGTTACTACTTTAGATTAGCCACCCGTGAGACAACTGCGCTGCCAACTGAAAAAAACTGGGCGGCTCATCGTGCTGGTTGGCAACCAGATGAAGTGGTCCGATGGCAGCTGATCATAGTAGAAGAGTTATCTCAGTGCACCCAGCATCGATTCATGTCGTAGCAACTTAAAGTCATTGTCTAAGTCAATTCAACAAACCGTTATTTCGTTCTTCCTTAAAATGCCAGATTAACATATTAAAGTCTTTCTGATATTAATATTTTTGTTTCAGATATCCAGAAATGGCTGGAAAAACCCTTTCTTATGATTTGGCCTGAAGCACCGTTTATTAATAAAGAATTGTAGCATTTTCTTTTTTAAAAATTAGAAAAAAATTCTCAAATATTTTATTTGTTAAAACTTATCGATTTAGTTCCTAGCATTAGTGGCACAGTTTTTTTTTTTTATTAACAAGGACAATAACGGTTTTCCAAGTGCAATTTGACCATTTTTGACTACATTTTTCGAAATATATGTTTAAAATGTTTACGTTTCAAAGGATTTTTATGTATATTATATAAGAGATACCTTCAGGACTTGATGCCGATAAAGGTGTTTTTTTTAATTAGTTTATCAATTTCCTCACAACTTTTTGGTTTGATTTGAAAATCAAGAAAAGGAGTCTCGGGTTTTGTTCGATAGGATCCTTACATAGATTTTCAGTTTATGGCTCTTCATAAGTATTAACGCACTTATAAACACACACAGTAAACGTAAATTTTCTCGTTTTCGTCTTTTAAAAGTTTTTTGATTACTCAAAAGAATTTTGGTCGAATTTAATCTCATGTTTTGAATAATTTATATTTAACCAAAATTAAAGACTGGCTTCGAAATTGGCTGAGATAGTTTTATTGGGAACTAAATATCTTCGAACTTACCACTTTTATTTTCGTGGAACATAGCTAAGTGTCATTTCCACAGACAAAGCTTTCGATTAAAAAAATCGCTCTTAAACCGTTCATCCATTTGGAAGCCACAGAGAAATACACACACATATAAAAAACGTACTTTAAACCTATCCTTCATTTCTATGGCAGTGGATAAAAACAAAATTCCACAACTCTTGGACGCTACGAAATAATTTTGCTTTAAATCATTAATATCTAATTAACAAGTGCAATTATAATAAATTGCAAACTAAGTGCTTTTCCTTAGTTAATTTCGGTGTATTCATGAGAAATGAAACGAAACTTCCCGCTTCTTAAAGTTTGTTATTATTTAGGTAAAGCTATGTTCTGGTTTTGCATTCAAATTATTTATATTACTTATAATAACTACTTTTAACTACTTAGTTCATATAAATGAAAAATTGTAATCTTACTTACTCTCAGATAGTGTAATGTAACGTATTTTTTAAAGTATTTTATTGACGTTAAACTTTTATAATGAAAAAGCAGCATGGCGTCCAATTTAATTATGGCCGGAGTTATAATGTTATGAAATGTAAGACAAAATCATAAACCATTTAATTATTAATTAAACTTGCTTAGACATAGCGGTTTATGAACTGTTTTTTTTTAAATGAAAAATTAGAAAAATGAAAAATTTTTTGGATAACCTTAAGAGTCATAAAAAATTATTTTCTCTGTTCTTATTTTTCTTTTTGGTGTGATAATGTCCCTTAAAAAGATTCTTGAAATAAGAAAAACTAGTATTAAATTAATTAAAAATTTATAACAAAATAAATTGAATAATGTCCAAAAAAAAAAATATATATATATTTTATAGTTTGCTTCTCAATACGCTGTAATATATTTTTTTTCTTTTTTACTGAAAAATTTATACGCATATTCCACTTTTATCTAAAGGTGTAGTTTGATGTTAAATAAATCGATACCGATAAATAAAAAGGAGCAAAAACCTATGTAAGAAATAAAAATAAATTCTGAATGAAGATCCCGAACACATTTCAAGTTCTAAATTGCGTGCCATCCATGGAATTTACTATCGCGATGTGCCTCAGGGGCCTTGTAAATCTAGTTAACGTTTAAGGAACTATTAGTATCCAGCGATCGGCTATTACTATAAAATACAACTTTATAAGCGCACGCTATGTTTTACTTAATCTGTTCCATTACAATTTGACATTTTAAAAGTATTTTTTAAATGATCATTTATACATATAAAAACAATCTATTCTGTTTGAACAAAGTATTGCAAAATATAAAATACATATTTGATCTTACATGTTTATATTTGTACATTTCTTACACCGCAATAATATTTTTAAGCACCTTACGTAAGTGATATTATAGATTTATTATCACACATAAAACATTCATGTAAGCCTTTACATTTTTTCAACAGACATTATAATTCGATGGGGTGAAAATGGCATAGGATTATCGAATTATTATATATTTTTTGAGTTTCATAGATTATTTTTCATATTTATGTACTTAAATATATTGTTATATTTAATAATTTATTAAGCTTACTAATAAATTACAAATCACAAACTATTTAAACCATTTAGGAGGTTTGTTTATTTATTCTGATTTTAAAAGTTTTGCTTATAAGTATTCCTCACATTTACCACACATTCGTAATTCATTCGAAGAGGGAGTAGATCTTATTTTTATGCGAATTGAATTAGTTAATTAATTTTCAATAACATTTCCCAATAAAATAGATGAACATTCCTTTCTTATTAAGACGTTGATGTAGTATCTATTTTTTTGGAGATTCATATTTTTATTTATTGTTTTTTTTTATATCATTATATAAATATATTAATTATTATCTAGAAAATTATAAACTATATTTTATAAAACAATAATTTCAGGTTTTAAAAATATTTTTTTACATCAGCAACAAGTCATGCCAGGAAAGAATATATGTATTTCAAATAAAACTATTTTTACGGATTAAAACTCGCGTATAATTTGGTTACATTTTTGATTTAAAGTAATCGTGTTCACGGGTAGACGAGATGTAAGTGTCTGTCCTAATCTTACATCACTAAGACAATCACAAAGACAAAAATAGTTTTATTTGAAATGTGTAATTGTGAAAATCTAAGAAAATACAATAATTGTATTTCCTTAAGGTAAGAGAAAAATGCACGCGTGCCAACCTTTATCAATCACAGTTTGAAATATTAGAAATATGAATATACATCAATTCACATATTTAGTGATGTGAACAGTCTTAAACTAGCAAAATACTTTTTTTCAATACTCGTATCATGACAATCAAACAATACTTTGACAATATCCCTTTGATATTTTCCTTTCCACCTTGTTATTTTATGCTTTGTGACCGAACTACGATTTTCAAAAAAATCTTTTGTAATAACCTTTATTCTATAGAGCGACAGTAATAAGGTACTTTACCTTTTTGCTTAGAAATAACATAAAATGTTTTTATTCACAATGACAAAACTGTGCTCATATATAAAAAATGTGCTCATATGCACATACTTTTAGCATTAACAACTCAATTGATATATTATATTATAATTTCTTTTTTTCATACACCATGTCTTAACAATATATGACACATTTATATTTAGAGATAAGAATTATTAAACAAAATTTAATTTTTAATATAAAGAAAGACACAATGCCAATCCATTCCTTTTCCAATTATTAGTATTTGAGATATCTTGGAATATGTTTATAAAACAATAGTTTCGTATTTATAGCTCTTCCCTATAAACTGAACTGAAATTTGAAGGTAAGCTGTGAAATTTGTGTTATAATTGTATAATGTTTACTAAATTAAATGCGGTTTCCATGTTGAACTTTTGAGTGATAAGTTTCTAGGATGCAAAAAGTTAATTTCCCAACTGCCACGACAGTCCGACAGTTTAGGATGTAAGAAATTACCAAAAAAGAACTTGCTTTTAATTGCAATTGCTCCATTTTCTTACCGAAATTTGTTTTAGGAGAGAATGTAATCTATAGACAAATAACGACTATGTTCCAAACCAGTAACTGACTTAATTAAATTTTTAGAGTTTGTTTTATTAGTAAATAACAATTGAAAGCGACATCGTTTGCTCCGCCATCTCTTATCCATTATATTCTCAATATTGTTAGGTAAGATAGCAAACGCAAATGTTTTTATACCTTTTTTAATATTGTAAAGGATGATATTCAAAACTTTACTGGGAGGTTGTGGAAAAATTGTTTTAAAGATTTAATCACTTTTTTGTGTCAAGTAACTACTGGCGGGAGCTTCCGTTGTGTATTTCGTTATGATATTACATAGATGGCTAACAAAATTATCGCTATTTTTGTGAACAAATGTAAAATTCAGTAATATACTGTTAAGTGAGAGTACCTACACTTTTTTTTTGCTTAAACTCATCTCGCAAGGAATCTCTAGGGCCCAGAATATTAAAAGCAGGATAGTTTATTTTATAAAACGAAAAGACTTTGTGCTAGGAAATGACTGTAAAAAATTAAGTATCACTGTTGTAAATGTCACGACAATTAATATTAAACGAATTTAACTTAAAAAAAACCTTATTTACACTCTACTTTACCTGCTGCTGTTTTACATGAATATGAGAGAAGTATCACCAGCAAAAAAAAATGATATCTTATGTTTTCTACAAACAGGTAGATTATTTCTATAAACAAGGAAGAGACATTAAATTGAATTGAAAGAAAAATTACTTAAAAAGAGCTTAAGATAGCAAAATTTTCAATCTTAAAAAAAGAGAAAATTTATATTTTCATATTGTATATATGTAATCTGTTAAAATTATTCACAATTTATAAAAATATTTAAAGTTATTATTATAAGCATGAATACAAATTTAAAACCTAATGGTACGTCGCCGACCTTTTTGTAGTGTAATCTAAAATGTGATATACTTATTCCATTGTGTATAAATTCTGAAGATCCAACGCTCTCAATTTTTTTTAAATGCAATATCTATTTATTTACAAAGTATTAGCCTTTTTATATACATAATATAATTTTGTTCAATATAACGAACTCTAAATTATAATAAAAACAGCATGAAAATGAATATATATTTTTATTTTATGGACTATATAAAGAAACAGATGGAAATTTTGTTTTAATTTTAATACGTTAGATTATTTTAATTTATCGTATTTTTAATAAAACAGAAGGGTTAATTTACGAATCTCTTTTCCCTGATAACACTTTGAAGGGTCTTTAATGGGACCAATATTAGTAGACCCTTAATACCCTTGGCGAAAACGTCCAAACAATCCAGCCGTATCTATCTAAACTTTCCCATTGGGCGCGTGAAAAACGCGACGTGATTTATGTGCCGACGCGGCTATCTCCAGATAAATTATTGTCTTCACATCGTTGCATACATGCGAAATGTGAGAAATGGACCTATTCGTACTCCCCGTTTTCTCGCTATCAGCGTGGTGAAAAATTGCGGATTGCAGTACGTGTTTAGGAGAATATTGAAAGTGTTAAAGTGGATAGCTTAGTTTTGTTTTCGTTTTTGCTAGGATTTTAGTTTTAGTGATCTATTGCTCACAACTGTTTGAAATGTAAATTACATTTTTGTGAATACATAACACATTGTTTCCTTTATCTTATGTATAAGTTATTGGTTTAATATTAATTTAATCAAAATCAATAATTTAAAAAATAAAATATGGTAAACACAAGATTATGTTTTTATGTACCTCCTAAAAGTTACTTATAGGATATACGTTCTATACTATATGTAGTATGGTATCAAATGAAACCGTCCAATAACTAAACCCTTCACCCCAAATAAAATTTCGATATTAAAAATGGCAAACAAGAAAGCATGGCTTATTTATTTTAAATCATTGATATCAAAATATTATTTAAACCATTAAAATGTTTAAAAATAAAGTTTGTAATTCAATGACGTCATAATGCATAGTCATCAGCTCCAAACATGTACAAAATTTCAATTCAAAATCCTTTGTGAAAACAAAAAATTTAAATTAGTTTTAGATTCTGTTCGCATATAATTAAAAAAAAAGTAAGAATATAGTTTATTCCTTCTGAAACAATTAATGTAACAAAATAGCGCTGTCTATATATCAAGTTTCATTTTAGTATTGAAAAAATGTAAAATAAAACAGTGATCTACTATTTTTTAGCTAAGCCATAATATTTCCAAAATTAAATAAAACATGGGCTATCATTTCCTGTCGTTCAAATTTATACATGACTGTTTACTTTTATTTTTAGTACTGCAATTTTTTTTAGTTTTGTCGTGAAAATGAGTTTTTAGATCCAGTATCCAATGTGTTGACATAATAGCAATAAAACAACCACTATATCAAATTTCATAACATCTCTATGAGAATTGTTGTATTTTAATTATAGGTCATGTTTTTTTACCATAGATATAAGGGAATGTTTTAAACATGTTTACATGTTAAAAAACACTACGTGTTAACTGTAGGAAATAACAGCATATATCAATACACTAAAACAGACAAGCGATAAATCAATTTGAAAGTATTGGTTCGTGCGTTGTATTACGTACTTAAATTTTAACGTACAAACTTAGCCTCGTTTTATCATATGTGTACAGTTTATATATATATATATATATATATATATATATATATATATATATATATATATATATATATATATATATATATATATATATATATATATTGTTTTTAATATGTATAGATTTTCTATTATATGTATAGTTTAATACAGCATAAAATTTTAAACCATAATCATGAAAGTACTTGTTTTCATTTCATCAGTCATAAGTGAATAAAAAACATTTTTTCGGATCTATTTCTCTGGAAAAGCTGAGAAGTGTTTAACGCTTCTCGACTAAATTCGGAGTCTCATTTAGACGGAAATGGAAAATTTAGGGATCTAATTATTAAAGCTATTACTCACTGATAGCAAGATAAATAATATACACCCCAATCCAGATAATTATTTTGAGAATTAAAAAAATAAAATACAATAAATACGTCTGCAAGGAGTGGATAAGCATTTTTTTAATATCAATTATAATGGATCTTTATATATTGTTGTAGGTAATGCTTACTTCTAATGGATACTTACATAATTCACATAATAGTGGATATATTGAAAGCAAAAACAGGTAATTTTCATGCTTGCCAGATGTGATGTTGCGGATGGCAAAATCAATAACCGGTTATTGTTTATTGTTTCCTACAAATAATATACTGTATTATTATTACACCTAATAACTATGTACATATATATACATATATGTACCTATAAATATGTACATGTACTCACGTACATACAATCGGAATTTGACCGACTAGTTTCGAACCCATTTGGGGTTCTTATTCATGAGCTCTCAGCATTGCGGAATTGCGGCGTGTTCAAATTCCTATAGAATTTATGTCAGTACAGCCGAATAATTACATATAATACAATTAATAATATTTAATATTAATAATTAATAATTAATGATATTAATATTAATAATTAATGATATTCCGACAGGCGTTCTAAAAAAATATCATACTTTAATTTTTCCCTGGTCTAATTTAATTTTGAGATTAAATACAAAATATCAAAATTGTGAATTTACCCTTTATTAATATATATTAAAACCTTTTTGTAAAATGATATAGTTTTATACTATTGTGTTTGTTTGTTACAATGTTATTACGATTCATATTGGATCCCTTGTTTGAATATTGTACATAAAATGCAAGTCAATAAATGTTTCTAAGAATAAATAGGACTTTCCTCTATTTTATCTAGAACAGTTTATTGTGTTAAAAAGTATTATATGTATTTATTTTTAATTTATATTTCACTGGATTCCACTGGCAGCCTCTCCCGCATGAATTCGGATAATCGGGATCCCTTTTATTAATATTAAAAGTGAGTTATTTCTACTTAGCGTAATATTTATTTAATGGTATACGGTTGTTTGACGTATTCTTCAAAAATATTTTCCTACATAAAAGTCAATATACAAAAATCATAATGCCTTATGCACCTAAACCTTTGTCAAAAATCAAATAATCTAATATTGAAATGTGAGCTAATCAGCTTGGTACACACAGATACACACACACGTATACACGGCTGGGGGACATCATTTTAAATACAAATATATATTTATTTATATATAAAAACTATTGATATAACAACGAAACCTTTAGTGATTATATCAATATCACTAAAGGTTTCGTTGTATATCTTTAGGTTACAACATCTTACAATACACTAACTCAATTTTCTTGTTGGGCGTTATTATCTAAACGAGTTACCAAAGTCGGCTCCAGCCTGTATTGTTTGTACGTAGCTTCAATTAACAATAATTATGCAGATGAATTCGTTTATAAGAGATAGTCAAATTAGGTAGTTTGATTTCAAATCAGAATTAATAACAATGATGTTAAATCTATTCCAGTGTTTTGTGCAGTATTTTGCTTACGATTCGGATGGGATTTCATTAACATTTGTAAATGATAATTTATGATATATTATAAGGCATAACTACAGGTTATTAAACTTTACTACAGTGTTGTTATGCTACATTCACTAAATACACTGTTTGTAAATGTTCTCTCCAGAGTCCTGCAAATTGGAACTTCAATGTGGATTCTCCTTAATCCCATAGAAATCATGCTTTAGTTGGCATATAGGGACTTTCGAGCCAACCGTATAGCTATTAATAATCCCACAATAGGATATAGTCGTCTTCTAGAGTTAAATCCTAACGCAACTATCTCACTATCTTTAGTATTATTTTATTTTATTTTAATAGTATTATAACGTATTCTAAACAAATAGTAAATTGTATTCATATATCACATTTATATAATGTATAATACATACATACAAAAAATTCTACTAATATATAATGTATTATATTAGTACAATTCTTTCTATATATATTTCACCAGTATTTTATTATACATTTGTATCAAAATTAATCAGTTTTCCTAACTACACTTAACACAAATATACAGAGATTGCTTTTGAGTTTTTTTTTATTTTCTTATGGTTTTATTCTATAATTTGTAATATAATTTTATATTAACGTTATCTTAAAAGACGAAACTAAGTAAATTAGGGTTTCGAATTGCTTTCAACGATATTATCTACTTAGTCAACATGAAGCTTAAGGATATGTACATGTCTACTCGTTTCCTTGTAAATTCGACTCAAGTATCTTATTTACTTTGACTCTTCTATGCTACTCAATTTTGTAAATGAGTATTATTGTATACGAGTAGAAACTATTTGTATTATTTTACTTCAAGATGTTGTTATTCAAAATATTTTTATTTGCCTACTTTAAAATCAATCAATTGTCTTAGTCAACATTTTTAAAGGATTGTTTACATAATTTAAAAATAATAGTGTTATTAAAATATGATATTTTGGCTTTTCATTAAGTTAATATTCCTATTATATGATGTAAATATTAGCATGCTTATAAGAAAAAGAAAAAAGTTATTGTTAGTTATTGTTAGTAAAAAATATTATTAAATATATCATTAATTTAAGGCATTACGTTAATATATTTCTATAAGTTTTTGTTCTGTAGCAGAGCATTTACAGTAAGGATATAAAACAAATCTAATTTCAGTACTACATGTCAATGACGCTTATAATAATCAAGGCATTCATACGGTATATGATATTTATATATTCTTCTTTAATAGAATACATAAACACAAATAGAGACAAAAAATAAAAATGTTATATATAAAAAACTTTCACCCCAATTTCGATTAAGAAAGCAAGGGACAGTAGGTAAATACAGACAGTTATCCCTAATCCTCAGACAATACTAGACGGTAATAAATATGCAGATATACTTATAGCCAATAGCCCTATGTACTCGTGGTTGACGTATATTTTAAAGCTTTAAAGGATTTGTTTTTTATCCAGGGAACGTATTTAAAAAGTTATTCATCTTCTTCATTGTATTAATGATAGATTCAGTATTAACTAAAGTATTAAATTTGACTAAATGCTTTTATTATGTAATATATTTATACAATATTAATAATACTATTAAAGCCAATATTACTATACAAGCTGATTAGCGTTTATCGACATTTAAAAAATTGAATTTATTTATATTTATCTATATTTGAAAATGTCCTTAAAACCAATTATGTGTAACAGAAAATATAAGAAAAACATATATTATTTGCTCTTTCAATAACGTAAACGCGTCGTAATTAAAAACGCACACACACACAATTTGACACATACAATTTTCGAGCAACGAATGTCATAAAATGCCAGGCTTTTTGGTTTATGAGTGTGAAAACCAGTTTAGTAGTTTTTATGTCTATTATAACATATGTTAACAAATAAAGAAAGAAAAGGAAGACAACGAAATAAATTAGAATATCCAATATATATGGAGCCTGTTAGTTTTTTTAGTTAGGATGCATAATCCTAAAATGTATGCTTGAAACAAATGAGCAGTTGAAAGTAGACGACTATTTAAGTATAATTAATTAAGATTAATTAAGTGTTAACAATACAATCACATCAAAAAAAATTAATTAAAATCTAATATAGTCAATAAATAAAATAATATTAAAATTAACAATTGCAAATGCAGGAGCAAAACCCGATAAAAATAGTTGTATAAAATTACATAAAATTGATTTAAAAAATAAATTTAAAGAACGTTATTAGTAAGTGCAGTTAGCTGCAGACTAAAAGCAATTCGTTTGAGAAAAGCGGATGCGGGCGTGATCTTGCAATTTGAGTTTGCTACTTCGATCCAAGTCCGTTCAGAAGAACGAGACAAATACGGGATTTGTACTTGTTATAAAATAAAATCTTTTATTGGCAATTATTAAATGGATTTAATGAAAATGTTTTCTAAGATTTATGCGAGTACTACACATTTCAATAAAACTATTTTGTGGAATTAACTCGCGTTTAGTTTAACATTTTTTTTTCAATGTAAACCCGATTTTTCAAGTGCTTTGCAGCAAACGTTTTCGCGATAATACGAGATGATAGTGTCTGAGATCTTCTCATCATCATGGTCTCATCAGCACTCAAAATGTCGGCTTTAAATTTAAAAAAATATAAAAATAAATGCGAGTTATATTACTATTTAACGGATATCCGTTAAGTAGTTTTATTTAAATTTTTTTAAAGAAATTTCTCTTATAAAATCTTCTTAGATATATTACTGTTAGATACTTAGATAAGATAGATTTTTAATTGAAAAATAATTATTCTCTCATAACGTCTAATCTTTTTATATGATAACAGAAAATTATCTTGGTTGTCATCACACATTAACACAGACAGCCATAAGAAATTATTAATGATAATATCAAAGATATCATAATAATATCTGTCGGAGAAAGATATGTTCTACGAGGTGTTCTATATGTTGTATAAGGTATCTCGTAAAATGACTACAAACTATATTTTAATAGTAATAGAAAAAAAAATAGATAATATATATAATATTGTGTGTATAGTAATAGTATCATTGAAACGAAAAACACTGTATAATCACAGTTTAAAACTATTTACAAAAGATTTTTTCTGCTTTCGACCCTTCATCTTCTTTAAAGAATAATAATTTATATTTGTAATACCAATCCAATGTCTTTACAAATTTTGTTTTTATTTAAATTTTTATAAACATAATTTATTGCACTTTTAAAAAATACATAACTGTACATCATCTTTATACAGAATGTTGGCAAAGGCGAATTTACTTCTATAAGAGATCTGTGCCAGTCGAAAAACAATGTTATTGCGTTGCACACTAGTGCATGAGTTATAACGTAGAAAAAAATAAATTAATAAAGAAATAAAGCTATAAACTCGTTGTTATTAATACATACATATATTGATCAAGAAATATTCATAAGCTATATTTTATACTATACTATCATTGTTAACTTAATAATGTTTAACTTAGTTTACTAATAACGTCACAGAAAATGTGGTTTAATGACACCTTGCTGTAAGAAAATTAAAAAACTGTTTATATGATTTAAAAATACATTTATAAGTCTTAACCAAAAATATATAAACACCGACTTATTTAAATTTTAAATAAATATAAGATGAGGAACTAATTGATATGAGCAATTGATACCTTCGTTCTCTTGGAATCTGTCGATAGCTTTGCCAAATGAGATGAGTTTCCGTATCGCTTTCCGCTTCGATGAATTTAGCATTCTATATATAGCCGGCTATATTGGAACGGAAGTGACATATATCAGACTTCTTTCGTAAATCCTAACCAATGTTTTTAATTTTGTTACATAGAATGACATTAAAAAAAATGATTCAACCGACATTAATAATTGAAATTGTTCAAAAATATGAGTAGCCATGTTAAGTTAATTAATCCAATTAAATTTTCGAGAAGTTCCATCTTTTATGCAAGCGTGATTTATATTATAAAATGGTAAAAATATGTATGTTCGTATTATATATAAAAGATTGCTGAATTGATAGACATCTGCTGTATGTCTTTGAAAAACTTCTTTATCTACTTCCGAAAGTAATGTTTAGAGATCCTCACCACATTAATGGGACTACATAGGAAGCACCAACTTTCAAAAATCAGTTTTTCCAGTCAAAAGTTGTGAGGCTACTTAATAAGAAAAAAATATACTCGAATCGCAGTAGTTTAAGAATAAAAAAAATCCTAAATAAAAATTCACATAATAATAAATTCTATATAAAATATCAGATCAGGTCAGGTCAGGTAGTATACAGGAGTACTACATTAGTTGAAGTTAAGTTCCATAAGACCATTTAAAGAACTTTGAAATTCCATTGTAACAAAGGCCATTCTTTCTCCTAGGGCATACTTAAGTTTGAACGACGGCAAGTTAAGACCGATTAAAATATACCATCACTAAGTGGAAATTTTTATGTGGCAATACAAATTCGATACAAAAATTTCGTTACAGAAAATAAATTTCGCTCACTATCTTCGGTCAGCTTCAATAGGTTTTGTTGCAATATTTTACTTCAGTTACATAAAGTATATTAATTCCGGTGTTCAAACTTACACTTGCACATGTCCTCGTTTCAACATTTTTAAGTATTTTTGTTTTTGTAGTTTTGATCAAATACTTTGAAAGATCAAATTTTGATGATTAAATGATAAAGAAAAAAAATGTTATTTAAAACATAATTAATTACTTATAAAACAAATTTTCACACACAATCGATAGACTAATTAAATATTTTTGTATAAATTTCTCATTGAATTGCTAAGAAAGTTCACTTTAAATGAAGATTTAGATTTAGATTTTTGTTTTGGTTCTAAGCTAAAAGAAGTATATAAGGAGTTATGTTAGCACATGTAACACTTATTATATATGTATATTATGTTTTGTTAGAACAGAAAAAATCATTCAGTAATTACAAAATCATTAACAGAAAGTAGAACATGTAACATTATTGATATAAAAACTAAAATTAGAAAGCTACCATTGCTTAAACAGTTGAAAAACAAATACATAATTAAGATAATTAAGAAAATAATATTCTTCCACATTTATTTTTGCCATCGCTTGTTTTTGTGATATGCCAGTCGTAATGTTGGTGTCTATTTTTATTGTTCTAGTTTTAATACTAACACTGAAAAACAATGTATATATATATTTTATACATTTTTTTTATTCCTCTTTTGTGTTATTAATCTATATACATAATATCTGCGTATAAAACTCTCATTTGGTTTTTGTTAATCTATTTGCAGTTTATAGTTTTAACCAACCTTTAAGTACATAATACTAATAATGATTAATTTTAAAAACTTCCATAATCTTTCTTACTACACTCTACATGTTCAAAAAAATTACCCAAAATTAATATCTATATCTTTTTAAACTGATAGACTCATAATTAAAATACCTTTTAGATTTTTTAAAGATTCTAATATCACAGAAAATTATTTTAAACAAATTTACATAATTATTTAAAATGGATCACAAGCTTCTTTATATTAAAAAAATTTAACTATTAAAATTAAGTATTTAGACATGTTCTTCCAATAAAAACAAGCGGTAATAGGTGCGACACATACGACACACATGTAAACATATAAATACAAATTAATTTGAATAAATTGAAGTATCTGTCTTTCTCTAATATGAGAAAATCTAACTAGATTTGCTTTACAAATCATTGTATTCGCCAACATGGATCTCAAAGAATGAAGACTACGTGTTTCCTTGCAAATCTGATGCCCCGTCTTATTACTCGACTCTGAAGCTTGTTCAAAATAATCTTGATTGAACTATTTCTGTTGCTATAAAGAATGTCGACGAATAAAAATACTTGGAGAATAATTTATATTCGTTGTTTAGTTATTATCCTTTCATTTATAATTGAAATTTAATTGCCTTGACAATATGATTAAATATAAAAAAAAAGATATATTAGTACTTTGTTAATTCGATTACATACTTATTTTTAATTATTATATTATTTAAAAAAAACTGGAAAGTACCGTGAAATAAAAGACAGTTATAAAAATACACTTTTATTCAAAAGTCATGCACATCTACAGTTTGTTTTCTAAGAGTAACAATGTGATATCGTGCTAATTAAAAAAAACTATCCAGTCTGCTTCATGAGGCCTCTTATTTATGTGTGCGGTCATCAGTATTGAAAATAGCATAACATTGAATAATATTGCCTTCAATAAAATACAGTCCAATTTAAATTAAATGTTCAATAAAATATTTAAAATAATTTGAAATAAATGTAAGTGTATCGGGAAGAAGGGATATAAATAAGTTTCGTAGTTGGTTTTGATTGCACTTATAATAATTTCCCGATAGACTTTTGGGGTTTCCACTTGGCTTGAAATGTACATTTTAAACGAATTCCGCAGACATTTTTTTTAATAACAATGAGTATTAAATATTTTATAAAAACAAGCAATATTTTTTACCACATGCTTATTATTTTACATTTCTAGAAGAAGTTGTTAAACAGCTAATTAATTTCTTAAATATTAATTCATTTATCTGATGAAAATCAATGAAAGATTTAGCGACACGTGTTTTAAACGCTAAGTTAAAGAAAAATAAATGTTTATTTTAAAAATGTCCTGCTGACGGCACACATTTAGACGCTTGTTTATTTTTTGCTATTATTAAGGTTACAAAAGAAAACATAAAATAATCATTCTCATACAAAATATAATATTATAATATATCCCTAAAGGTGATGCTGGCACTTATTCATATCATACAAAATTTATACGCAAAGTTTGGTTATATGAATAAATTACGCTGCTTAAAGAAGTTGAGCGGTGCATTTTCAGGCCAGGTGCAACGCCAACGTGATAAAGTAAAAATGTTATGATATATAAGTTTAATACGTTTATAAAATAGAATTGTCACAATGTTAGCCAAAACATATAAACATTCAGGTTCAGTTAGATACTTAATACGAATACATAATACATAATACAATAATCCTTGCGAGGAGAACATTTTTTTTTAATAATAAGCCGATTTTAACATTAAAAACTGAAGCAGACGAATGCCAGCACTCACCACGATTAATAAAGGGAGATACCCTGATATCGATTTTATATTTGACCACGATTAGTTATTTTGCAATACCGAAAGTGTAAATTATTACTTCGGAAATAAATCTTAATATCCTTACAAAACAATTATTTGAGTTACAAAGTTGTTTATTTGAAAGAGTATTTGATGTTAAAATTTTTATCTTTAAATATCGCATAATTACTAATCGTGTAGTACCTACCTTCCATTGAAATATTTGTAGTAAAATCTAATATTTACATGGTATATACAAGTTTAAGTCATTATGATGAGATAGTATCTTAGAATTTCACGAAGAAAATTTAAGAATTGCATTAGGTTTCCATTGTTTCTTTTTATAATAATCCTTTGGTAATGTACCACATTTTTGGAGTAATTAGTGTCTGTCTATTAAATGAATATTTTTGAAAGTTTGCTATTAAGTCCAAGGATTAATTATCAAATCGTACAATTGTTTACAGTTAAGTCAAATATATAACTAAAAAAGTATGTATTGTTATTTTATTTCACTTTCTTTTTACTTGCTTAATTATTATGAAAGTAAAGTGATCCAACAATGACTATTCTTTCTTAGTTTTGAAACTCCTGTTTTTATTTACAATTTTTTTTTTTCGGATATTTTTTTTCAAATACAAATATTGTAACTTGTGAAAAACATTTCACAGATGATTAATTAAATTGGCACTTTTATGGATTTTATGTATGAAAAATTATTTTATTATTAAATAGTATATCATTATACTAGTTTTATAGTTTTAAAACAAATGAAATCATTAATATTATTGCAAATGAAAACGAAATAATTTATATTATATAAAAATGTTGAAGATATCAACTACATCTACATCACATAATTTATGACTAGAACCAACAGTGTTGTATATCTAACTTAATTTCATAAGAATATGTATTCTAATACTAAAAAGGATAGTTAAAAAGACTCAAAAGAATACAATTCTAAAACTTGTGTTAATTACTGATGTTACACAATAAAATTCATATTTTGTTATGCATCAAATACTCTACTATTTTTAACGTTCCACTAAAAAAATATTATAGAAATCATTACGTATAAAATGCTATGATTTAGACAATTTTATTCTAAATTCGTAGTTTACACAGAGTGACGACAATTATTAAGTCCGTGTATTAAATGAGCATATTATATACAAAACTATTTTTATATTCAGTCGCTTTATCACTTTATTAGCGTCTAAAATGCCCTGTTTACATGTTATCGTTCCGACGTCGTCGTCAGATATCATTTGCATCTCCAACGTAGCCCTCATCGGGGCTCTCGGAACATATATCTGAAGCACATTTAGCACTTGACACTTGTGGCAATGGCTTTAACACATTTTCAGTCCCCTCACCAGGTATTCGAGCGTCTGATGTCTGGGTGTCAACACACCTAGTTTCAACTTGGTAGCAACGCCCTGGCCCTTCAGGCATTCCCATTGGTACCATTACGGCACATGTGCCTTTGGGATTCCAAGACGAACACGTTTCTGTAGGTGCACAACACTGAATCGGTTCCGTTTTATAACCTTCAGGCGGTGAAGGTACAAAATCTTCATTGTAATATACTGTTCCTGTTCCAACAAAAGCAATTTGACGATTTCGTGGTACCGGATACCCTTCTAAAGTGCGGCGAACGTTATTAGCGTTAAAAGCTTCAAAATTTGGACAAGCTGGAGGTGTTGCATTAAATTCTGTATCATTTGCAAATTTACAAACGAGTTTTTGGCCTTTTGGTCTATTATGTGGCAATGTTTGGTAAAATGGGCCAACTACAGAATAATTTGACATTATTGGAGGCCGACATGGATGTTTGGGTAATCCAAAATCGTATGGATAACCATCGCTGTCCAAAAAACAACCTGGGTTAAGGTGAACGTCTGCAGAATGTTGGTACAACGCATTAGGTGGCATACTCATTGGAGGCATGTTATTCAAATTTTGTTGATCCTGCCATGTCACTTGGCGCGGTACTGATGTGGTAAATGCGGTCTCTTCTTCTAAAGTGTCGTTAGTAGTTTGCGCTTTGTATACTGAAAGCGCTGTGTTCTCATTTTGTGCATTGTTAGCGACGGTTTCCGCGTCGCTAATTAGGTCAGGATTTCTGTCGACAAAGCCTTTCATGTTATTGCTTTGGTATGTATTGCTCGACTCATAATCTCTATTTGACTGAACTGTATAATGCAAAGCATGATGCGAATGTGCGTTCACAATTAAACTACCATTATTTTTTGGCAAGGATCCGTTACTACGACTTGTTGGTAGAATTTGATTGCATAAAGCGACATCTTTACCACTTTCTTTCTTTTTACGGCTTCTCGTATCAGTTTTAAATTTCAATAATACGACTGCTATTATTGCAATCAACAAGACTATAATTAAAAAAATCACAGTTATTATTACTACTACGTGTCTATGAGGAAATGTCACCACAATGACAACGGGTTCCTCTTTAACAATAATCTTTATAGTATAGTTTGAACGAACTCTTCCTGCTGAGTTTTCTGCAACACAAGAATAAGTACCATTGTCATCATTTCCAATGTTAAATATATACAATTCACTTTTTTTGTCTATAACACCATTCTCTACATAAAAAACATGATGAGGTTCCGCAGCTGACGTTGAATAATTTCGAATCAGTTGTCCTTGAAAAAACCATTGTATTTTGGCCTCAGGTACGGCTTTGACGATACACTCAAGAGATACATTATTACCAACGATAGATTCTAAAACCACCATGGTTGGGGTCAGTTTTGGTAAGCAGGACAAATCAAATTCATTTACGCTTATAATGGTCCGTTTTTTCAGGCGCTCAGGTATTGAGCAGATGGGTTCAACAGCATGTGGCATATTGAAATTCGATAGCCAGTTATGTAAATCCCTTAAATTACAATCGCAATTCCAATTATTATTTTCAAGATCGATACCACGAAGCGTGTCCGGAAATAAATTGTCGCCTTGAATATTTGATAATCTATTACCGTTCAACCTCAGCCATTCTAAATGTTTTAAACCGGCGAAAGCTTCTGGTTCAATCATTTCAATTTTGCAATTGCTTAACTCTAATGTATTTAAATAGGAGAGATGTTGGAAACAGTGTGTTTTTATATTAGTTATAGGATTGTTGTTTAACGATAGCCTCATTAACGATGGAAAAAAAATAAAGTTGCTTGATGGAATAACAGTAACGTAATTATTGGATAGATCCAACTCAACTAGATTCGCCAATCCTCTAAAGGCATGGTTATCGATTTTCTGCAACCGACATCTCTGCAGATAAATTTTCTGTAAGTCCAGTAATCCAAGTTTATGAAATGTTTCCTTTTGTAGTACTTGCAAATCATTTCCGGTGAAATCTAATACTTGCGTTTCGGAGTCAAGAGCATTCGGTATTGTTTTCAGGTCTTTATCAGTGCACTCGACGTATCGCTTACCATTTTTCCATTTACATATACACTGAGTAGGGCAAGCAATTGCCGGAAGGAGGATGCAAGTAGTACACAAGGCAATCAGCCTCACGTCTAGACTCCGTTTGACTTTCATATTGCCTTAAGGCATTCGAGCATCGGCGAAGGTGGCGAACATTATCTGAAACAAGAAAATAGATGTTGAATTACTGCTTTTCCTTTTACTCCTTTTTTGTTGTATATTAAGTAATCCAAATATATTATTTTATTTATATATTGTCTAATTTTACGTTAAAGTCAAGTAATCTCTTTTGATATAGTCAGAAAAATACTGTTTATACATTGTTTATACATATTTATCGTATAATTATACAATCTAATTACAGTTTACTACAACTGTAATGGTAATAGAAACATGTAAATGATATCTAATTATGAGATATTCTAAGGATGTTATCTCATATTGCATCACACGTAATATAATATAAGGGAACATTTCTGAATTAAATTAAACGATATTCTAAATTAAAAGTCACTACTAAAAGTTAAATAGCGGTTTATATTTTAGTTTAGCTTTTATGTTTGGTCTCAGTCAATTTAACGAAGAGTTTTAGGCTGATTTTAATATTTTACTACGTAATATAATTCTCACGACGTGTTATATAGGAGTAATAACACCCTGCTAAGATCATATTAAGTTACGTGGCTAGAGTTCGCATTGTATGTTTTTAATAAAAATAGGACAATTGTGTTTTACTTCTATACCAGTTATTTAAGCATTATATTAAATGTATTAAACATCTCATAAAACGATATTAATTATTTTAATGTTTTTATTGTTATTGTTATAAATTACATACATTATTTTCGGGTGCAATTATCTTTTGATTTTAAAATATTATAAGAACACTTTAAAATCGAAAGTTTACTTTAAAATCATTATAACATGTTATTGTTTTATAAGTATAAACCTTTAAACTCTTACACTTTTCCTTTTTTCTATTATAAGAGACTAAACCTTAAAAGTTTTGACAAAAAACACACTAAATCTGCATTCAAGTCCCTCTTGGCCAATTTTTTTACCAACATCTTCCAAAAGCATATATTATGTATGCAATGCATTATTTATATCAGTCGACCCATTTCATTCTATCCACGTTAGTTGGTTTCTTATTTGTTGTTTTCTGAGGTATTGTTATGTGAAAGCTCTGTTCGAATTGAGGTAGCAAACATTTTAGTTTATATCATGTTGGTTCTTACTCTCTGCAAGTATATTATTTAACCATTTTATTATTGGTTTTAAAAGAAATATTCAAATGAATTATAGAATTATAGAATTAATGGTAATGTAATTTTGATTATATAGAGATATAGTATTAAGATCTCAATCAGAAACAACAACAAAGCATTATTATTTTTTTATATATTATAAATATATTTGAAAAAATCATATATATAAATATATTTTAAAGAAATATTTTTCTTTCAACAACACGCAGTCGTGCCAAAATATATTCGATAATACTAAACGAAAGCATAAAAATAAAGTTGGCTAGCAATTCAGCTGGATGCGGAACATAAAATGGTTTTTCTTTGACTGCGAAACGCGACCTTCAATTCATCTTTCAGATAACGTTGAAGTCGAACCCTCCAAAATATTTCACCCGATGTAAGATATTTGTATGGCCTAAATGGGTTAAGACTGTTTTTTACTTATAAATTTTGGTAGGGAATTGAGGAATAGTACCGTATTAGTCGTATGCTTGTTATAATATATATATTTATGTAATATATATTATAAATGTATAATAACGTTTTATAATGATGCTCGGTGGACATGTAGTTTTCTTAGTGTTCTGATAAATTATTCAGTTTGAAAATTGTGTCCTTTATTTTCATTGTACAATCAATGTTGTTAAATTTATTTTTTATTATCTATCTAACGTTTAAATATTGTATGTGCTGTATTTTGTATAATGTTAGATCATTTTGTGTTATCCTTTGTTTGGTTTTTAGAAGCACGTTTTATTTAGGATTACGAAGCTTAACTCTTTCATAATTAGAATGGTTAATTAGCAAAAAAATATTAAACGATATAACATAAATTTTTTGGTATATTCATTTTATTCATTATTTTGAACAGAAATATGATTAAAGTGGTATAAAAATATTTAATAAACAAATGGTTTTCATTATAATATTTAGTTAAATATTAAAAAATATGATATATCATCAGCACAAAACATGAAATGTGTTAACGTCAAATGAAACAATTGAAATAAATTGTATACCATATAAAAAAAATAATTATTCAAATTTTTTGTATTTAGACCAAACCAAACGAGGCTGTTTGGTTCATTCCAGAAGAAAATATCGTTAACATAAACCTATGTGGAGCTGCATAGTTTATTAAACTCTATTCCATTTCCATAACTAGATAGGAAGCTTGCCTCCAGTGAGTGATGGAAAATGTTTAAACTGGAACTATACTGCCGTACTATATTATTCTTTATATTTTTTTATTAAATATGCAATTTTAGGTATATGACATTTATTACATTATTTAATTTGTTATGATAACTTAAAAGGGTAAGAAAGAAAAGACAGATTTTATGGTATAAAAAAAATCATATTACGTATCGACGTTCTGGACGTCTATACAAGTGAATACAAACAAATAAGTAAAATAAATATTTCAATTCCCTCTTATTTATTAAATTAGATATATTAATATTTATAGCGTCAAGCGTATATTAATAAATGAAAACACAATCAAAATAATTTTAGATATTTATCCTTAATTCAGATATTCAGTAACAATGGTGTCACAGGCACTCCCAGAGGTATGCGTCGTGGTGCTTGATATTATTCAATAGTTATATAATGCTCTCTAATATAAATGTTACTTGTAATCTGTCTATTTAAACAACATTTACCTATTTATATGAGTTAAGTTTGTATTTGATATATTATACCTAATCTGCCGTGTTAGAATAATTATTATTGTTACTGTTTCCAATTTTCTAATCGGTAACAGTAATATTATAATGATGGTATTGTTTTTAATATATTACAAGAAGATATTTGATATATAAAATCGTTTGTATGCTTAGGAATGAGAATGTTATGATTACTAAAAAAATATATAATATAATTCTATAATATTATACAAAAATAATTTAACATTATTATCTTATAATTTAAAAGTAATTGAATTTCGAGTTCATTTAAAACTCGTTATAGTATAATTAGAGAGATCCAAATAATTTATCAATATTGACGAAACAGTTATCAATCATAGGCCATAATGGCAAATGTGCTAAACTAATTAATTAATTATTAATATCACCAGCATGAGCGACAAACCGTGTTAATGGAATGGTCGTGCCCTAATCTGAAATGCTGAAAAGATTAACGACATTGATACATTAGTGAAACCTTATTCATCAATGTCGTATTTTACTCTGATTAATAAATATAAATAAAATATTATTCATTACTTCAAAATTAATGTTTGTTTAATAAAAATATCTAAAGAGAAATAACAACATGTAAAATTTCCAACATTATAATGCAGTAGAAAAGTAAACATTTTCAAATCGTCGAACAATGCGAACGACAAACGTGGTAGTCATAACAAAAAAACAGTGCTGTTGTTGTTAAAAAAACATGAAATGAAACAGGCGTACATCAGAAACCATTGAATAAAATTCAAACATGTGGCGAGGAGGGTGCGAAACAATCTCTGCCCGGTTTTAAATTCTTAAAAGATGAGACAAGTTTCTATTACCGGTTTCCTCAGATTTTCGTGCCACGATTACTTGATATTCTTTTCATACATATGATAAATCATAAAAAGTCCCCGTGTTAAAATAAAAAATTGATACTAGTACAACTATAACTGATTATAACTGACTGTCTTCTCAAATGAATATTATAAACCCCTCCAAGTTGTGAATGTTAGTATTTACAAATATTCTTTGAGTTGTTGAATATATTTCAACAATACACAAATTTATAAAAGTATTTCTTGAAAGCATTACCGTTGGTAATGCTCATCGCAAAGTTACACCAACTGAAAATACAAGTCGTACAAAAGTCAAAAGAGAAAATTTCAAATTCTGCACCCGTAGTTTAGATGCCGGGTCATAAATATACAGATGAAAATAAACAAGATATTGTGGCAACCGCAAAAGGAAATATGTCTGACTCGCTATCACACGTACATTGAGTTCATATTCGTGTGTAAGGAGCAAATGTGTTTTGGTGTATTTTAAAAACCTATGTTCTTCTATTTTATTATATATAATATGGTATATTTGTCAGAGATGCAATAATTTGTTTATATTTTTTTATTTTCTATTTTATAAATTTAAAATCCAGCTACTTTTCTTTCAATTTCTTTTTATTTATATGTACGCTCAAGTTGTTATTTTAAACAAAACTTCAGTGAAATTAATTTCCAAGATAACGTAAAGTAAAATCGGAACCGATATCAGAAAATTCAAAAAGCCTTCGTGAATTTAAATGATATCGACAAAATCTGGTCCGAGTGTCAAAGGGCAAGATGAGTCAAGTGCAGCGCCTTAGGGGAAATACGATTTTCTATGCGTAGAATATCATATCATAACCTTTTATGTTAAGTTGAAAAGAATAAATAATCAAAAAAATTATGCCATAGCTTTTTTTATTACTTACTTTTTTGATAATAGATAATTTACTTCTTTAATATGCTCAGATTTTCGCACCTTCTGAAACAGCAAAAGGTCTTCTAGAATTTTAGACCTTTAGATTTAATATCACAGCATAAAAAAATTAAATACTTTTTTTTCACATAATAGGTTCGCGTTGGATTTTAACCTGCCTGATTTTGAAAGTTATGAAAGGAATAAATATAATAATAAAAATATTTTAAAGTAAAAGGCTTGTAATAAAAACTGGCGAAAAACACTGAGTGGCATCACAGTTCCACCCCTAGTTACTCGAGTTGACACCGACAGGGACTTGCGTGATCTGAAATCTGAGAGGGAAGAGCGTGTTTTAATCTCCCAAGTTTCCTCATAGCTATCTCCCCAAGTTTTGACAAAATCGATTAGTGTTGGGGGTGGTGAAAATTTCTTAGTAGACAATGGTTTTCTAATAACAAATAAAGTAGTAAAAATTTATTTTTAAGAGATTAGCTATTTATTATTTTACTTACAAATTATACGTTTAAAATGTAAACAATCTCTAATATAAACTATTTCTAGATAATAAAATTTTAGTGTTCATTGCGTTGGTCATTACTATCTCCAGTTCTTTAGTTAAGCCCATTTCTGAGGTATTTGTGTTAATTATAGACACATCATTTGATAAAGAATGAAAATTTAACAACAATAATAATATTAATTTCACATAGTGAAAATTTGCTTTTTCCTCCATCATTTGAAACATGACAAAGATTAATAACGTCATTATAAAAGTGTGATAGTGCTTCATCAATTTGGTTGTCGGTTACCAGACTCAAGCAATTTTGCATACATTACAATCAGGCGTAATATGCGCTTTAATGAAATTCCATTCTTGGCTTAATCCGTTTTCGTTAAAACTTTATTTCTTCCATATCATGTTACTAACAGTTTTAAACTTCAAAGTTTTAGATAATTTTCTTGAATATTCCTAGTTTTGTTATAATAGGGTTTTATATTTGAGGAAATGTATATTTGATTTAAATAGCTGCCTTTATACGTTATACGTTTTAACTCATTTATACGTTATACCTAGAATACGCTTATTATGATGATAATAAGAGTTTGTGAAGTACATAGAAAGATAAATTCAATAAAGGAAAGAAAAATATTAAGTCCACGTTTACGAAAGCGATCCGTTCCAAAGCCTCTAATTACACTGAAAATCCTACCTTTACAATCTGAGATACATTTAAATTGATTCACCTGCCATTGAGTTTCATTCCTCGAATTGCGGATTGAGTTTTCTTTCAAAGCAAGAACTTCTATTCGAATTCTTGACATTGTTTGGTTGGATTTCATTCATCTTATTGTGACTAATTGTGGATTCCCTCGTTCCCTGCCTCTTCCATTCTAGAGTTTTAATCGATTATTTGAAATAACATTGTCTAAATATGTATGAAAAATGTTAATGGGTTTCAAAAATAATGGACAGATGTGTATTTGTCAAAGAATCTATGTTTTTTGTACAAAGAGAAATGGTTTGAGGAAATGTGAAGTTCTTATTATTTCCATTAAGCTCCTCACACTAATTTACTAAAACATTAACCACTTAAATTATATTTGGGTTTAAGACATCTTAAAATAAATAATATTTACTTTATTAGATAAAAATAATATGATAGTTCGAATGTTGAGTGATTCCAAATATTTTCTTAGTTTATTCCAAATATTTTCTTAGTTTTATTTTACCAGCGTAAAACTAGTTAACAGGTTAAACAGTATTTAACAGATTTTCTTAATTTTCATATCAAAGTGCTTTGAAAAAATAAGGTTATCGCGCAATAAGCAATGTTATTGTTTTGTACAAGTAATTTCATAACTTTCAGTATTAATAAACCGAAAATTTCGTACTATATATAGTGTAAAATTTTATATGGCAACTTCAATTAAATTGATAATTAATTGAAGCCAAGTAATAACTAATAAGAAATATTCAAAGTTTATGAAACAGATTAACAAGGAATATTATATTTAATGAAGATGAACCCCGTCCTCCAAATCCGAAGAGAAATATTAAATTCTTAACTGTCTGAAGGAGTTCTATAACATATTTGCTAATAGGTACGTTATTGTTTTGAAAAGATAATATATGATATCTTGTAAGATCAATCCCAAGTAATTGAAAGTACTACACGTAGACAGACTTCGACTAGCTTACATTATTTAAAATGTTTATAAATTTATTCATTACACTTGTATAATAATAATAAGTTTTATTGTTATCTGTGAACCCGTATATACGAGTATTACTATGGTGTTCATATTTAAGTAATAAATTTAACTCTATTCTTAATATAATTATTCTTACTATAATACTTAATTAATTTAAATTATTAATCTTCAATAATATATTAACATATCCGATAATATATTAACATATCATATTTCCGATGTTGATAATTGATTTTGGGATAAATGCCATTTTTTTTCTCACGACGAACAACATTTAATGTATTAAGTATGCAAAGTTTAATTTCAATATAATAGTCTACCGTATATTTTTAAGTAAGATAATATTGAAGAATATGCTTTTAATATTTCTCCGCTGTGAGTATTCAGTCTTAATTTTGATGAAAGATGAACTTTATTTTAGTCTTGTCACGTGTGTAATAATTTGGAACGTTCTGACCATTTCGATACCGCACTGGATCGTTAGCGAATTCGTATGTTGAAATTTAATGTTCACGTTTTCAATATTATTACTTTAATATCTGAAATTCTAAGCACGGATTTACGTGATAATGAAGTCCAATATAAAATTATTTTTGCTTTAAAAAATATACAATACCGATTCTACAAATATTTTTATGCATCTGACATAAATTTTAATATTACATTTAGTAAAATAAACTAAACTGCCTATTACGGTCTTGAATAAATAATATGACTTAATTAACAAATAGCTAAATTATTGCTACATTTAATATTTCCATCATTTCCATAAGGTTCAAATCTGAAATATTCATTCAGTAATCACACGAAAACCGCTACCTGGAGCTGAAATTAATTTTAAGCGTAAAATAAATTCAACCAGATTTCACTCCAATTCCGACATCAGTCAATTGCAATCAGACTATCAAATATATTGAAACTGTATATTAAATATGCATACATTTATTAAGGTACACTTATGAGGTGTGACTTCAGTTTCATTTAATTTTGCTTCGCACATGCATGATATAAAATATTTAGAATAAAAAACATTTTTTGAATAACATGTTTAAAGATATAAGAAATCTAAATAAATAAACCGATATACTCAGTAAGTATACAGGATTTAAAAGTATCCATTTTATTTTATTAACAAAATATATAGAAACAATTGTTTGAAGATTAATTAAACGTAATACAAACTAATTGAATTGTCACCATTTATTTCTTGTCCAATTTTCTATATTTTTATAAGTTTTTGCTTCTGTGATGATTTAATTATAACGGAATGGTAAATTGTTTTTATATTTCATTTCTTGGTAATTATTTTGTCAAATGGTTATAGATTTTTTTTTTTTTTTTTTTTTTTTTTTTTTATTGAGTAGATATACGAATCTTTCCTCAAAACTTGGACAATCTGACCTATAAAAGATCGTTTGGCGGTAACATGCAACATTTAATCGCAATTACTGATTGCACAAAATATATAAGATCCTAATGTCACAAAAAGAATAGAGCGTCCATTTTAAAGGGCAAATGATTTTTAAATTTGGTTTTTATTTAAAAATCACTTGCCTTTTGATTTTTAAAGGGCAATTGTGACGCTAAAGCACGCCGCATAAACTGTCTGTACTCGGACATATTTTCAAATCCAGTTGTGATTTTTGCGAGATTAGCGCGTTAAAATGAGAAGAAGAGAAGAGAACGATAGTAACCATTTCTTTCAATATTACTATACCAAAAAAAGTAAAACACAATATTTAAAAGGAAATAGCATATCCGAATTTCTTCAATAGCAATCCGAACTCATGGATACTTCGGGCCCATTTTTTTTTTTTTTTAGAAGAATGGAGCAGCTTCAGTCGAGCCTAGAGTTCATATTATCCAAGTTACTTGTGGGTTGCCACACACAATTACCAATATTGCCAAACATAATACAATAAAAAAAAAAAAAAAATTTACTAAATTATAATTTGAATTTAATGGATGGAAAACAATTTTATTAACGAGTTATTTTGTTTATTTTCTCTGCGTTTATAATTTGCTTTCATATAGAGAAACAGTTATAATCTAATTTAAAATTTATAAAAACCATACTGAAACAAATTTCACAAACTTACACCTTTTTATCTATTTATAAAAACGACACGTTACTTTCAATTGAGGCGATATAATAAAAATAGATTTTATCGATAACCTCTTTTAACCCTCTTCTAACCTTCTGCATCGAAAATAGAAAATAATATGCTTTTATGGTTATAGTTCTTATAATCTACATCATTTAAATTCAGACAAGCCTTGTTCTTTTTGTGAATGCAAATTTTCATTATAACTATTTTGCATATTTATTAAATTTTTATAAAATATATTTTTAAATATATTTTAATTCACGTGTTAATTTATTCTATATACTAGGTATTAAAATAGTTGCCTCGTCCGCTGACCCGCTCCGTCGGGGAAGACTGGGTAGAAGGAGGCGGGAATACGCCCGCCGCTTCCTTCCCCAGTTGTAGGCCTGGTGAGGGGGGAGGGTGACCCCTCTTACCTAACATAGGCCTGCGATGGGAGGGTGCTCTACGTTGCTCGGGGCACCCTCATTCGGGGGGTCTCGCCGGGGCGTCACGGTGTGTGCTAACGCGATCCCGTGACGTCCCATTACGGCAAAGAGGGCAACCGTTGGTTTTTTAGTGGGTAGCCTTAAAAATGGCAGCATCCTCTATGCTGTCGGGTAGTCCCACATAACCCCCCGGCCGTCACCCCACTGGGCCGACGGGGTACCCGTAACGGGTTTTTCCAACGGAAAAAAAAAAAAAAAAAAAAAAAAAAAAAAAAAAAAAGGTATTAAAATAGTTAAACCTAACCAGATAATAAACACAGATGCCTAATGCCCATACATAATGAACATTGTAATATAAGTTCATGTATATTTATGGCCTTGCTAACATATTATTGGCCTCGCTCCAACTGTAAGCAGACTCAAGTCACCCGTCAAGTGTAATCAATTTTATTGAATAATCCATTCAGATAGGGTAAACCACGGGGAGATTAGAAAAAACATATATTTATGTTACAGTTTATATACCTAACGCTACGTTTCATATTCTTTAGAAATAATTAAAAATAATTCAATTCTATGTATCATTGATTTGAAAATTATAAACATTGTATTAAGCATAGCCTAAAACATGCTTTATGTTATTTTAATGTGAAAACATATAACATAATATGATATAATAAAAAGTTGCCTGCATTAGCATTCTGCTACGAACACTACAATAAAAATAAATTATCTTGAAAGACTGACTGAAAAATGTTATACAATTGATATCAAAATCTTGTACCTTCCTTGTCGCATTACCGAGATCTATCTACGACCTTCCGTGGCGTCACATGATGGATGATGTTATGCACACAAAGCAGGAATTGTATGATGGATGGTAATGCCACCATAGAATGTATGGACAGTTTCATCTTTATTATGTTTCAGGATGTCTTATCATTTTAATATTATCTTCCAGATACATATTACATTTTTAAAGAAGTGTATTTTCTTACAAACTTCTGCTACAGTTTTAAATAGAAAAGATGATTGTTGCTTATTAATTTTTTTATAATTCCATTTGAACGATCTCTACTATTAACATAACAATAGGTTAATTGTAAATAAAAAATAATATATACCCATTATGGTTTCAAAATGGTTTCAAAATGTGTGTAAAAGTGTTTGCTTGGAACAATAACTTTGATTTGATAGACATTATTAAAAATCAAGTCAGTCAGTTACTAAATTCTAAGCTTAAAACTAAGTTTTTAAAAAAATCTTAATGTGATATTAACTAATGATATTTTCATACAATAATAATCTATAAAACGTTATCTCTGCTTTATTTTGATTTGAGCAATGATTTTTTAAAATTAATTATTCTAGAAATGGTTTTTTTTATGTGTTTTAATTATTTACATCTTGTTTAATTGAAGTTTTGGTTAAAACCAGGTTATTATTGCAAAAATGAATATGCTCGAGGGATATTGCTTTTATGCTTTTTTTAATAAGAAAATTTTTTGAAAAAAATTTATGTTTCGTTTATTGGATATACAAGTTTATTAAGAGTTTTTCTTGTATTTCAAAAAAAGTTATATAGTTTTTATTTGTTTATTTTTTTTGGTTCAAAAAAATATTTAACATTTTTTACGTAATAAAAATCAGACAATTAGTATGTCTTTAAACATCTAAACAACGGAAGGAGAAGCAGAAGACGTCGCAGGTAGTATTTAGTATGTATTATTTGGATACTCTTTATCATCATACCATTTTAAGAAACTCCAATTAGCGCAGCTTCCTCCGCGTGGATTTAGGTAACCATAATCCTTTTTGTCTATATTTAAAAATGGGATTTTTTACTTAGGATATTCATATATTTAACAATAATCAGTAAATTAAATTTACAGACATACACAATTATACTCATACATTTATATACCTAAACCTTCCTCAGGAATCACTCTATATATTAGTAGAAAACTGTCTAAAATCCGTTCATTAATTTTGAATTTACCACGTTTCAATTATTTTAGAAATAATCTGCCGCCTAAGAAATCCATTGCTATTTTGTTGTAAAAAGGCCCACTAATAAGCTTTAAGTTGGATTGAGTTCTTAATAACCTTTAGTATTTTCTTAGATACTATATTGACTTTTTTATAATAAATAATACAAGGTGCATGATGATAGGACCTCATTAAGCAAAACGACTGACCCCCAAAGATCATAAGTTCGAGTCCTGCCAGTATTGTTACTTTCTTTAATATTACTTTTATATAAATATGTTTTGTGTAGAACTTTAATGACTTAAAAAAATAAATCCCTTTATCAATCCCTTTACCAATTAATATTTTTTTTATTTAATAACAAAAATCAAATAAAATTAAATTTTAATTATCCTTAAACCCAAAGTTAGACTGATCGATTCTTAAACAAAAAGATACAGGATTAAGTTAATTTTCTGTTCCCGTAAATTTCGTAGGGAATCTAAAATCCTCATTAAGGAAATCGTCTTAAAAATATCAACACAATTCTATTGAAAGTTGAGTAAGAATATGTATATTGTTTTCGTTTTGCCAAAGCTATAAGTTCAGACAAGTAATGGAATTTTTTGAATTATAAAGTAAGAGATAATCAAATTATGTTCAAAGTATTTTTTTTATTTTTTCCAAGGGCTTTGCCTAAATATATATTAATCAAGAGAAATTTCATCTCATGAAAATCGTTAATGATTTTCTAGATACCATTATGTACTATGAATGTAATTCTTGTAGTAATTTCTAGAAACTATCCTGTAATTAAAAGATAATATTGTACAGCTTCCGGCAGTTCTATAGAAGATACTTTCTTATTAAAGGTCATTTGACGCTACTCCACACTTGAATAGGTCACCTACTGTTAAGTAATGTTATTTGACTTATCTAATCTTAGAAATGATCATATAATTTCAGTAATGTTTTTATTTAATTTTAGAACCATATATTTATTTTATATCTAATAAATAAATTGTTGTATTTGTCATCTGATAACATTTCGAAATGAAATAGTTATGTATATATTTTTCTAATATGATATTGCCGAAAAGTCTATATATGAAAATTGGGTTGTTTACAATTTAAATAAAAAAAAAGAATAAGCCTTACTAAAACATTTCTACGATAATAGAAAGTAAGTTTATAGTTAAGTTTTAACAAAGTTGACACAGTGACGAATACAGTTTTTCTACATACAAACTAAGCGTACGACGCAAAATGTTAGAATGTGGTCGGTATTCGGAAAATGAACGAAATGAATTTTTTTTTTTTTTTACATTTTTGTTCATACGTAAATTGAAGATTGTATAAGGTTTATGCTTTATACAATCATAAATTTAATTGTAAAATATAAAATTTTACGAGTGTCTCACAGCAGGTAATTTTTTGTTAAAATAATGTTTCAATATAAAATTGCAAGCACAAATTACTAGGCCATGATAAAAACGAAACAACAATATTAAGCGAATATATTAGCAGGTTCATGTCAAGAGAGTATTTGAAATTTCTATCATTCGTTCAAATTTCATAATAGATTTTTATGGTACTACGTTAAAACTACTGTTTGGCAGTATGTTTTGCAGACAGATTACATTAAATATTCAAAAGATTGGAACCATAAGGAAGAAGTATAATTAAATCCGGAAAATCATTTGATGCAAGTACAAAAACAACAAATAACAGTATAGAAGGCAAAACTTTCAATGGAAGTTTTAAGATATATCAAAGAACGTTGCATAACAAAGAAGGAAAATCGAGACAGGTGCTCTAGTTGCCTAATTCTTCATGGGTTCTAAAGCCATCCTCACCAGTCTATAATTTTTTTGGATATGTTTTGCAGTTTTTTATAATCTATTTATCATGGCAATAATGTTTTGCTTGGGCTTAAAAACTTCATTAACACTTGCTAGCAAAAGATTAGGACAATAATTTAAGGCCGGTTGTGAAAAGATTTTCTTGCTTGAAAAGACTTTTCAAACTCTTTATTTTCAACACTTCAAGTATGTAATGTATGTATGTATGTAAGTAAATTTTTTTAAATTTGTGTACGAGATTGATGCTCCCTCTGCTGTAATTCGAAAGTAATCAGATTCATATATAGACATCAATATATCATTTTAAATTTTCGCCTCCCGTCAATTACGGGACACATTATTGAGATAAGTTTTATGAACCAGAAGTGACAAAACCAAAAACAACCAGTACAACCTACTTGGTATTTATGTATGTTACTGCTCGCAGTAAGAGTTGCGTCGGTGATACTGTGAATCTTGTGTTTAATTAGATAAAAAAAACCAAAAATGGGAAAAGTGCTATCTAAATATATTAACAATTCCAAAGGTTAGATCAGTTTATAAATATTTGTTTATATTACTGGGGTACTAAGAAATAAAAAAAAACACTGTAACATATTATATTTTACTTTACTTCGTCCTTCGAATAGTTAAAGAAATTTAATATTTTTTATGTTGTATGTTATTTAATTGATAACAAAAAACAGATCGCCATTGATCGATCCCACAACAGAAAGATACAAGATTGAGTTAATTTTCCGGTCCCGTAAATTGCGTGGGGAATTGAAAATCCTCATTAAGAAACTCGCCTCGGAAATATGAGCACAATTGGATTGAAAGTCGAGAAGAAATTGTATCAAATTGAAATTAAAAAGATTTTCGGTGGATGTAATTCGAAAGTTGATAAATGTTGTATTTTATTTTATTTATTAAAGTATGGTTTGATACGTACTATATTTTTTAAAAATTTAGACTAAATTAGAATTTTTATTTGCTTGTTAGTTTGTTGTTAAATAATCTGTTCTAAAAGGAACTCTATTGTTTAAATTTTCATAATTTTAACTTTATATATGCATTGTTCACTTCATTATTCGATAGCAGATTTCATCAGATTATCATTTCGCATAGAGCTGGCTACAAAACTAATTTGTATTTGTCCTTTGGGAATTCTGTTAATTTGACCAGAAAATCGACGATTTAACACATATTTGCAAAACTATTAGCAATAGTCGTAGTCAAAAGATCTGTATTAAATAATTAAACTTTTTACTGTTTTTATTCAAATAGTTTTTCGTAAGATAAGCAATGTTTTGAATTGAGAAAATATATTGAATGATGTTTGTTAATTTTAGCAACATTAAATAAGTTTTAAAGCATAAGTCACACAAAGTGCCACGAGTAGAAAAAAAATTTAACATTATAATCTAAACAAAATCTATACTATTTGTAAAGTTACCTGTACTTGTAGTATTTTAGGTGGACATGACTAATTAATATGGGTTGATCTAGTTAACTATTTTATTTTATTTGTATTAAATCTATCTTAATTTGATATTTATTTTGTGAATAATTTTTTATATTATAAATAGACTAATAATTGTATAAAGTAAAAAAAAAAACTTATTAGTTTTAAAATATTTAAGGTTTTATTAATAATAACTCATAAAACGTTATTAATGATACAATTATTTGGGGTCAGGTCATAGCTATATGTTTATTTAAAATCAATTCATTCCAAGATATTTTTTTTACCTTAAAAAACTTCTTTCAATGATAATAAAAGTGATACACCAAAATACGTCTTAAATTATTACGTCGAGAAGGATACCGTAAGTAATAATTATAAACAATATTTTTTTCGTGTAGTAAATTTAATTCAGTCGAGTTTAACGTAGTACACGATTTTTCATTTTATTTACCGTAAATGTAAACTCAATTACATTTGAAGCCTACCAAGCAATTACTAGGCCCTGATAAAAATGGCTGTGCAATTTGATGGCTAAAATTTGGAATTATTTTCGACTATGCAACATCCCCGTAACGAACATTTCATTCGATAATTTATCGAAAATTGAAGTATTACAAGCGATTTTCGTGTGTACATATTGTGACACCCGCCTGATAATATACTGCGGCAAAGGCTTGATTGCATAAATTGCAATCAATGACGTACGTCATTCGAAAATTTGGTAATTTTTTTTACGTATATAAATTTTAATAACATATCTTTCATATGTTCTCTTAATAATGTTTCTTAAAAGTATAGCAAATAGGAGCTTTGATAAATTATTTTCATCTACGATCACGAGCAGAAAACAAGTAAATTTCCCAGAATCTATTTGATATTATAATCTTACTACAAAAGCTCTACTGCTCTTATTAACCTTTTTCAAAGCTATATACAATGTAAGACTTCAATTGTTTCCACCATTAAAGGGACTAACATTAATACCTATATTCCAATATACCTTTTAATATTGCCAAACATAAAACACCATTGCATTTTACTTGAGAGCTGATTATATTCTTTATAAATGTATTAAGTAAATTGTTTGAAGTTGTTAGAGATACGAGTATATTATAATACAGCTCCAAATATATATCATATGCATTGTTTTTATCATTCTATATGTTGATGAGAAACGTTATTAAAAAATATATACGTTTTTGTTATCGAGGTCACAAAAATCGGGGTCAAGGTTAACTCTATAATGATGGCTACATAGCAGAGCCCTGACGCTCTGCTACTGATGTGGAGGGTTTAAATACTGAACTTATATCCAGTAATTATATTTTAAAGAATAATACATTTTTATACTCATAATAATTAAAATTGAAAATGAAACTTGTTAAGCAAAAATTACAATAGATTTGGTTTTACAATAATCGAAGTATGCATAGAAAATAGAGGATTGACATTGCACTGCTCATTGTTTCACCGCAATCAGTGTTAACTAGAACAATTATTCATTGACAATTTGTTATCAAATTGGAGCAAGTGATGCGGCAATTTATGTATTCGGTGTGTATTTAGGGTGTTCTTTTATAATAATAATTTTAAACATAAATAAATATGTTTAAAATCTAAATGTTTTCTTAAATTTGTTACAATAAATCAAATTAACTTGTTTTGTTATTATATTTGAATGTCATAAACTCAAAAATACTGACACACTTAATTAAAAGTATCTAGTTTTCAAATGTTTAGGTTTAAATTATTGTATGATATAAAGTTTTTAAGTGTTTTGACAGTCTATAAGTTCAATTAACTATATTAACAAGTAATATGCTTATAATTTCATTATCATATCAGCTTTTTATGATAGGTAAGGCTTAGAGGAGTAGGTATTTTTTTATTTTTTCCAATAAATTGTCACGATGGTAAAGTGAGTTTTGCTACATAACTTCATAAATATAATAGTAAAACTTCTCTTCATTCAGTTGATAAAATCTGCACGCAAACTATCGTGCTGCGATTGTTTATCAACTAACAAAGAAAAGTTTAATGTAAGCAAAGTAGATTTTTCTGTTGGATATTTGTTTTCTTTTTTCTTTCAAAGTATTGGACATTAGTACCTGATTTTTAATGAAATACTTTTAAGCTAAACTTTTAATTAAAAAATGCTCCCTTAAAATAAAACAAAGCAAGGGATGAATGACTCATGTTTTGTACATGCTAATAAAACAGGCAATTTGGTATTTCAAATTTGTTCAAACAATATAAAAAATTGTTGTTTGCTCACTGGACCCGAGGCACTCATTTGTATCCTTTCTTTTGAAGGATTGTTTTAGGTATAAAATTGGTTTATCTAAGACTGTAATTTTAAATGACTTTAAAAACATAACAAAAATTTATAAAAGCTAAATATAAGATAATGATAACTTTTTATTTTAGTGTGATAATGAATTAGAAAATATAATATGTACAATAAATATAACAACTTATATGAAAGAGAAAATTTTCACCAAAATGAACGCGAATGTATTGAAATTGTAATAAACGTCATGTTTTGTCATAACACATCATCACAGAAACTGTTTATCCCCTTACTCAAGTATAATCAATCATCGTAAGGATGTGTATTTTATATTTACTCTCGTTTTCAACAGATGATGTCTTATGGATTTATAAATTATTTTGTTATAACCATTTGAAACGAAATGATATAAAAGTGGTACCAAAATGGCAGTGCTGCGAGGATTAGATATCAAATTATAATTAATTATGAAACATAAAGCTGTGTAAATATTTGTGATGCCGCAATTATTTATTCTGAATTATATCATACTTATAATTTTAATTTTCGTTATTTCATTAAATTGTTGGCTGTGGCTTGCGGCGAGTCTGTTCGTCAAAAATGTAGTAAATTATTTTTTTATGTTAAGTTATAATTTTAAATACAAATACACTTTTACATTAAAAAGTACTAATATGATATATAAGAAGTCTGTTTTCCAAAATAATTATGTAGATAATCCGAAACATTTAAAAAATTAAAATAACCCTTTAAATTTTATTTGTCTATCTAGTTATGCAAACCATTCAAATTATTTTAATCAAAATGAGTTATGATTTAAATTTTCATAAATTCAGAAATAAATCAAACGAAAAACATTGATTGAACACTTATCCAGCGTTCGGCTTTGATAATATAAACGTGGATCTAAACCCGGATTTGATTTGCTACTATAACTTTATAAGTCAATGATTCAAATAAAATTCTAAAATTTAAAATACGAAAATGATGAAATTACTTAACAGTGTGTTTATGTGACATCCTGTGTTTTTAAACTATTTTTTAATAGTAATATGTATACTTTAATTATTCTAATCAGTAATTTAATTTTTTACAGCTCGAGAAGTAATCAATTTGTAGTCTTAATGTATTACCAATGCAATTTCTTTTAAAAACCGATTTTATTTATGAAATAATTAAAATAATTAACAGATTTAATACATAAATAATTTATTTTTGCTAAAAATTTTATATTCTATTTATATACCCAGGCCTTATTAAATTTGATATATTAAAAAAGAGTTGAATAGAAAAGTAAAACCGCCTACAATAAGAATATAATAATTTGATGAGGGAAACTGTTTAGCAAGTAGGTGCCTTTTTGAATTCCTTTTTAAGTGGTTCCTTCAAATATGAAAGCGTGGTGTTGTTTTAACAAAATGGTAGAAGCGATAATTGCAATTTTGAGACTTCTGCCGAAATTTGAGAGTTGCGTTGTCTGTCTTCAAAACAAATGATCCAATCTTCACCAAAAAAATAATGGAAAAAAATAAATTTGAAATAAAAAATGAACCAATAAAAGAGTTAACAAACATAAAAAAGTACAGAAGCATTTAATAGATTTTTAATAGAGCAAGAAGACTCAAGAATGATTATTAATATTACTGAGGATTCAATTGATAATTTCAGTTAATTATATTGTGAAGTTCCGACCAATTATTATGAAGATATTTAAGTATTTCAGTTTTCCGACTTTTATTTATTTTTGCTTATTCAATATAATATTCATCATTGAGGCTTCATTATTTATCTTAAATGAAAAGGTTTAATTTACATTGCCAATTTTATTAAATAATTTAATTTGCTTATTAGTTATTTCATGAAAATTTAATCTGAATATACATTCATCGTTACGTAATCGATACATAATTTACAGATAGCTTCTTACTTCAGTATCGTAAAAAAAAACTGTGTCCATGAAGAATTATATATTTTCTTATTGTTGCCTACATTTTATTGTATATGTTAAAAGTTAAATAAATGGTTGTAAATGGTATAGCATTTTATATAAATATATTTTATTTGTTTTAAATTATTATGACATATATAAAACTTAATAAATACTTTAGTAAGAACTATGGATTCCTGCCACATAATTTGTATGTTATTCTAAGATTAGCGGTTCATTTTCTTTAATATAATCGAGTCTCGTACAATTTGTAATTACAATAACGTGTTTCCAGTTATGATTGAAATAATAACTGTATATCAGCTTAATTAATATTTGCTTAATATATTGATTAATTAACAATCTTTAGGATGAAATGTAATTCACCCAATACGTTACCATATACTTTATTATAATTAAAATTGTTTAAATTTCAAAAATCGATAAAATAAATAGTTTATTCCGTGTTTAATGTTATTCTCGTTATTCTATTCTTCGGGGTCATTTTATAGGGTCAGTTTTATAAAAGTCAGAAAAGTGATAAATTCTTATATCAGATGTATCAGGTGACCTACATTCAGGCTTCTGAATCATTGTTCATTTCGCCATGGAATTATAAATCATTCGCGCCTTTTTTATGTATTGAACTTTTAAAAGATCCTTTAATCATTTTATCTGAACCTTAACAATGTCTTCATAGCTATTTGCTTGATTGAGTATATGAGAAAGTAACACCCCAATCGACTGTGTTAACAAGCTGTAGTAACTGCAAGTAAGTTGTTTAACTTCCCGTTGACTATTACTACTAGAATACTAGATTTAATTTATGAACCATCTCCAAAAGTTCTTGTGATAATTTAATACATTATGCAAATGGTAAACCACATCAGTAGATATTCTAAGGTTTCATGATTATACTTTAACTAATTCATACAACACGAAGGGATTTTGCTTGTTTTAACCCCTAAACAAATCCCAAGCTAGTCTTGATTTAGGTTCGTCCTTATGTGTTTTTAAAAACTAATTAAAATTATTTTAAAATTTAATTAAAATATGTGTTGCCGATTTGTAGGTTTTATTCTAACTGTTCTTCTAATATAAAAGAAATCTTAATGCTAAGCTTATGACTATGGGAAAGGATGCTAATGCTAACAAAGCATTATGCTGCACCTGCACTTAATCTAAGACTGAGGGGTCAGGTCCACGCATAACTAGCTACATTATAAATTTGTTGTTTATGTTACTTGTCGATATTATAAGTTTTTAAGAATTTTTAAATACCAATAGGTAAGAGTATACATTTCCTTATATTAAGGTGAAAATTTAATTAAAAAGATTTTTTCAAATTAGGCAATAAGCAATTGAAGTCGATTTAACATTTTACTAATTATAAAAATGTAGTAACCACATTATTTTGATTTATATTTAATGTTTATATTTTTTTAGGAGATAAGTTATAGATGTAAAATATATATCTACTTGCTAAAAATATTGTTACGAGGAAAAAATTTTTGGATAAAAAATTTATTTCTGCAATGGGTGTTAGTTTATGCATTAATATAATAAAATTAAAACTATATGAATATCATTCAAAATGACCTACATTTTCTTTAATACAGTCCTTTAAACGTTGAGGTCGGTTAACAATTGAAACATCCATACTCACATGAAGAGACATGTGATATTGCTATTCATATGGATTGTTTTAGGGAGTCCAAATTATGATGACGTGTAAAGTGTACCATTCTCTTGAAAACCATAAATCATATACCAGATTGAGATCGGGACTAGATGACGGCCGCTCTTTAGCTCTGACGAAGTCTGAAATATTCATTTCCGATTGAAAACATTTTGTTTGTGGTGGGTGGATCGAACTGTGTGATCCGGTGCTGAGTATTGATAAATGGACTATCCTTGATGATGTTAGACTATTTAACCATCTTTCTACGAATCTTATATTGATATTCTTGTGCATCAAAAATCTTTATTTTAACCCTATTTTCATAAAAATTTAGCTTAGTCATCCCTTGATAGCTAACATCCCAAAAAATATAAATGGAGACCGATTATGTCCACGCTGTACAATAGACTAATTGGAAAGTTTCTTTCTTCAGAGCTATAAGCATAAATTCAATCATTTTGCTTGTTGAAATATTAAACTGTTTCTTTTGAATAAAAAAATATGTCAGTAAACTCCCTTTGAGTACCGTTTAAGTCGTTTGATTTATTACACTAATTGTTTTTAAATTTATCAGTTAAATAATGTCCAGTGCGTATATTTTAGGCAGCAAATCCTAAATTATTTTTCAAAATAGTCGTCATAGGTTTAGGTGCTATATTCATTTCCTGCTGTAAAATCTTTTGCTTTCAGATAGAAATTCTTCAAATTCTTTCCATCACCGCTTTGATTGCCTCTTTTATACAAACACTATGTGCACGGCCAGATGTTTTTCTATGGCACAGGCAACGTCATTGTATAATTATCATCAGTAGTACATTATTCATACATAGCACGAGTACACAAATATTTTAATAATACCAAATGGATGGAGAATGTCAAAAATTGCATTTATCTCCATAACTGCTCTGCGTTATGCTCTCACAGCGATTCGGTTCTCTTTATCACCCCAGTTCATTTTAATATCACAAATACATTTAATACCCATTAATACCATACATTTAATACCACGTAAGAATGACATACAAAATTCAAATGTAATATTATGCTTTTTTTCATTTTAACACGAAACGGTAAAAAAGGATGAAGGATAGGCATGCAGACTGTCGACAAAAGGGAAAACTTAAAACGATATTTTGAAATTTAAACTAATTGTAATTATATTTAAATTTCATTTTTTTATTTACGCGATTAGCGTATTGCTGACGCGTTTCGCCAGCCTAAAAGTTTTCACTTCAAAAATTAAAGTAACAATTTAAACTTCGAACGAATTTGAATTACTAAATAGTCTGTTTAGTTGGAATATAGTATACAATGCGCAGATTGAGCACTATTTTAATTAAAAGTTTTAAAACTTTAGTTAAAAGTTATTTCATTGAAAATCAGGTACCAATTGCGACCTACATTTCTATAAGAAAGTAAGTGGTACGAAAACATTTTATTGGAAAATGCTTTTTAGGTTTTTTTTAAATAGATGTATTATTTTTATTTTCTTAAATACACATCTTTTTAATAATTTTTTATTGTTATGACATAAGATTAAGTTGCCAAAAGCCATTAAAAAAATATATATTGATCTTATCTTAATTTTAGCAACAACAGATTCTTTTAATATAATTTTTTCTTTGAAATATTTGCCACAATACTAACAAAAGTATACTCATTAGTTCTTTATAATTATGTATATGTCAAATTTATAAATAAATTCACGATCAATCATGATCTACTACGATTCGGTTCTTTTATTATAAAATAAGGTTATGTGCTGTCACATTCGTAAAATTATATTGGATTGTAAAGCTATAGAAAAGCCCTCTTATTCATGTCATGAGTTTATTGCAATAATCAACCCTAGATAATCAGTATGCAACATACTTAATACGGATATGAATATTTCATAGGCTTAGGTAAGGAACTTTGACAATGATCCCATATCTCGTTCACCTGGGAATACGGGCGTCGGAACTGGTCGTCTTTTATTCTCAAACTGATCAAAACTTAACCGATTCTAGAGAAAACTGTCGAAAATGGCTGAAGCTTCTGAAAATTATTGAAAAAGTCTATTGAAGTAATCTCTGAATTCTCAACTACCTTTTTTTAAGGAAAAGACCAATGGACTAAATTTAACTGTGTTTATTTCTATATTACCTGCCTAATTATTGGTATTAACATTAGTCAAAAAGAATCATAAATGGGCTTGATACAAGTTACCGGTTTTTTATCTAAAATACTTATCCTTTAAAAAAAAAAATATTTTTGTATTTTACTCTAATAAACGAAATATACCGGAAAAAAGACTCAAAACTTGTTACCGGTATAAAAGTATTAGAATTTCGCTTCCATATTTCGTGCTCATTAAACTCTATGCTTATCTGGTTTTATAAGGCTCATTGGATTCAACGATCATGCGAAAGGATTTTAAATCAAAATTTATTACGTATCGTTTTAAAATTAATCTATTGAATTCATATTTTAATAAAAGAGAATATCATTGTTGTAGTATATATTGTTTCAATAAATGCATTTTCCTTACTATTTTAATGTTTATAAAACTTATTATTCTAATAGGTAAAAATAATTTAGATGGGATATCATAAACTTAAATTCGTAAATTCCAAGTTCAGTGAAGGTAAAGATAAAGTCTATAAAGTTGTACCTTAATACTGTAAGAGATATAAAAAAACATCAATTAGTTTGAACGGTAACTTAAAGTTGACTGAAAAGTTTTAACTCTTTAGTCTTTAACTTGTAGATTACTACTAAGTTAAAGTAAACTTCTATAATGAACTAAAAGTAAAATCATTTCAGAATTAAGAAATAAGAAACAACAATTAAATACTAATTTGGTAAACAGAAAACGATCACATAATGTTGCAGCTGATTGAATAATTTCGTTAGTTTACCAAAAGCTAAACCTACAACAAACTTAAACTCAATTTGAAATTCGCTTAGAATCAATAATTCTATTCTGTATCCCTATTTCTGTTTGTATATTCAGAAACTTTGGGAATATACAGGAGTGCCTACAACTAATGTAATTTGAACCTTATGTCTGTGTATACACAGGTGAAATAAATTTTATTGTGCCTAATCTATCGAAAGGCTATCCTCTTTGTAATGTTGATATAGGACTGAGGCTATTCCAGACCTTTCGTAAGCATTTGTTAGCTTAGTAAAAAAATATTCTTTGGGCTTTTCAGCGTCGATAATAGATAGCTACTTCTAGAAATTAATCCATTGTGACTATATAAAAAAAGTTTTAGTGTCAGTGTTCTGGAATACTATAAAACCATTCAATATAAATTCTATACTAAATTATCTTCAAACTTTTCAAGTATAATTTCATATTACATATAATATATATTCAATGAAATTGCAAATTCCATTTAGATATATATATTTTTTTGTTAAACCAACAAGAAAAACCACATAGGTTTATATAACGAAATATAAACAGAATTTAATGAAATATTTTTGGTGAAGTTATATTATAACAGTAGCACTTACATTTACACATATAAAGAGAATAGATAAAGAGTCGACATCAGGGCCTGTGCGTCTGTATGTATTATGAATGAAGCAGCACGCATGTAGCAATATGAATAAGAAAGTAGCCTGAAAATGAAAATTTCTGGCTATGACTATATTGAATTCTGGCCCAGATAAAAGTTACTTATATTTGTATAAAAGCAAGTTTTTAAAAATACTATCTACATCAAAAAATAAAACTTTAATAATAGGTACTTAACTAATTTATATTTTTAAATAGGTTTATACATTTTCTTATGACAAAGGGAATAGTCAAGTTAACTTATCACTTTTACAATTTACTTTTCAATTGGAGAGCACTAGAAATGAAGTTATAGTCAATTGTTCAATTTATCAGTAATCCGATTAAAAGAAAATGAGGATTTCTTTTTTGTTTCAAAGTATTTTACTCAACTATTCCATTTTAAAGTTATTCTGTTCTATAAAATCTGTTTTATTTTAACCCAGCTCAATACTTTGTCTTTTTTAAAGATTGTTATTCCAGATCTGACTATCGTGTGAATTAGACATTTGTCTTTCTGAAACCTCAAGCGGTACATGGATTTTTTTAATGCAGAATATGTTTCCTTTGATCTTGTACTGTTGAAACTGAATAATCAGAACCAAAGATCACCCTGAAGTCATTAACGATATACACAGTAAGACCATGTAAGCTGAGAACGCTGAACGGTTTTCTCAAGAGATAGAAATTATTTCTAACAATGAACCACTTAAATTGATTCAAAATTTCATTTTAATGTAATTGTAACTTTTGTCCATTCTCATGATCGTTTCAGTTCTGCCCATAACTTTTCAATTCTAACGTAATTGAATAGAAACACTGATATATATTAAAGAAGATTAACAACGTAGAAGTTACATAATTTGCACTAATTCATTTATCCTGAGTCCATAACAGCAGTAATATTGTGGTTGAATCAGTTATGTTGAATGAAACAAATTTATACTGGATGCTAAGTGTTTACACAGCCCCGGGAGTGGATCGGTTACGCATTAGGTACCAATTAACCTAAGTGACTATTGCCATGTAGCATATGTTGATAACGAGCTCCCAGTGGGTAAATAATTGTAAATTCTAATCTTTGTTGATGTAATATTTCAAGTGAAATGTTAATCAGTAGAAAATAGATTAAGACAAATATATTTATATTAAAACAAATTTATTTGTAATTACCGTGTTAATTAAACTGTAAATTTTGGGTATTAGATGATTACTGGAACGTATTCCTAAAACATTGTAAAATATTTTAGCTCAAATATTTTAGACCAAACATTTTTAAATCCATCTTTTGCTTCCATTCGGAATCAAACCCATTTTCATACTTCTAAGCACTTTGGCGATTTTCCAATAGCTGTGTACCACAGAACTGAAGCTACCTAACCGTGTATTAACCTCTACATGTTACCGGGTTACAAGTTTGCATAACCTGATTGATTTATAACTTTAAACTGAATTGGATTATCGTTGTATTGCATCGTAACAAGTTAAAACTACACAATATATAAAAATTATTTAATATATCTATTAATCTATATTTTGGTTCTACATTTCTTTTACAACTAGACACATAATGTACACACATGTACATGAACTTGGGTGACTTTTTAGATAAAGAAAAGGCAAAAGATAATAAATAATCAATCTTCAATATCACTTATCGAATTTCAGATATAAAAGCGTTAAAGATTCTTAAATATATATTCTATGTAATATCCAAAAAAATATCGATATGAAGCACATAAATACATTTGAAATAATTCCTGTAATTATTTTTAAAACATTTTATTTTAGTATTATTTAGTCTATGTAGTTCTTATTATTATATTATTGATATGAAACCTAAAACATATTTATGTGTTATATTATTGTTGTAGTTCTATGGAATAAAATTAATATACTAAAAATATTATTATTTACATCTTAAATATATTTATTTAATAGTAATAATCTCTATTGTTTCTAATGTATATAATTTTTTTAACTTAATGCTACAATTTAGGTTAATACGGAGTGCAATATATTTAAAACTGAATATTATAAATATAATAAAACCAAAATCTTGCATTGAAAACTACTCATACAGTTCTCAGTCTGTGATTGGATCGGAATTAATTAGTATGAAACTGATGGTTATGTTTACAATGTTGAGAAGCATTAACGATTTACAATAGAACACATCGTTGCTAACACGTTCATGCATTTAAATAACAATATTACTAACCGTAATTAAATCCAGGTCACAAGAAAAAAATACTTGAAAACAATACTGAACATATAATTAGGAGTTATAATGTTCAGTTAGTTATAATACTATTTACAATTCTAAAAATGGTTGTACTTATTTAATTTATAAATATATTTAGTTTAATTTTCATCACAACTCTTAAAAGAAGACATTGTTAAATTTAAGTGCTATTAGCATTTTTTTTTTGTTAAATAAAAAAAAATGTCCTTCAGTTACGAAAACGAAGTTATTGAACAATTCGCAATAAACACAATTTCATGACGCAATTTAGGGAAGAAAACGGTAAAATTTATTACTTGAAAACGATTGAGACTCTTACATAAAACGCCTTATTTGGATTTCAGCGAACGATAGTCGAAAGCCTTAAGAAAAGGGTGGGAATTTTTTGTGTCGCCGAATTCCTACTCTTTCTTTACTGTTTCACGAGTGCTCATTTCACTTGCTAATCCTTATAACGAAATCCTGTTTAGTTTCCTTTCGCATCACAAACTTTTACGTTTCTCTTGTTCTTATACAATTTATTATGTTATAAAACAAAGTTATGAGCATAGAGATAGTAACGCCGTTCTACTTAAGTGTAACATATTATTTTATTTATAAGTCAGTTGATTTGATATTTTTACATGTTTTAATCAAATATAAGTAAAGTTTAGTGTACATAACTTTATAATAATGAAAAAAAAAAACAATTTATTAAAAAAATAAAAAAAAGTCAGCCATAAAACAAAAAAAAATAAAAATAAAAAGGAACGTAAGAACTATATCACCAATAAGAAAAATAATAAATTTCTTTAGTTCTAAATCTGGTTTTATTTGGATATTGTATTTTAAATGAAAGTTATTATAAATATATTTATACACACCATAATTCCTAAATAATTAAGTTAACTCCAATCGACTACTTCTTAAGCATAAATTGAATTAAATTTAAAGGATTTTCTAAGTTAATCTATCTTAGGTTTTACGGAGAGTACTTCAGGTAATGTTCAAGCTTTAATTTGATATCCTAAGAGAGTCATTGGATTTTATTACCCTTCAGACGGCTTAACAATAGCCAATCTAGAAGCGATTAGATCTATACCTTCATTTATAAAGAACTCTAATTAAGTATCATTTTCCTCTTAGTTTCTTTTTATTTCTTTTTTTTTTTGTACATATATAGGATTTTTTATTTAATCAATTGAATAATATATTCGACTACATAGGAATATTTATGAATAGTGTAGTGTATGCTTATGAAAAATTAATAAATGTAAATCTTTTAACAAATGCATTATTCAACCAAAATAATGATATTCTATTAAATTATATTAATTGAAGATTTAAAAAATAAGTTAAAACTATGATAATCTTATTCTTATAAGAATAATATATATATATATGAATAAGTACACAGGGTAACAACAATATAGGTAAACTTTTCATTCAAACTAATTTATTGACGGATATAACTCGCGTTTATTTTTATATTTTTTAATTTAAACCCGTCGTTTGGAATGCTTTGCTGCAAACGTGATCGACAGACACCATCATCTCGTCTTACCGTAAACACGTTTGCTGCAAAGCACTTGAAACGTCGGGTTTAAATAAAAAAAAATGTAATAATAAACGCGTATTATATCCGTAAAAAAGTTTTATTGAAATATGTTTTACTCGTGTAAATCTTAGAAAATATTATTATAAAATAAAATTTTGAAATAAAACATTATTTGTCATATTATAAAAAAATATTAATGACAAAAATTGCATTTCTATTATTACTAAGAAGTCCATCTTATTTACCATTATTTTATTTTATGATCAATTTTAAGAAGATACAAAATAATCAAAAATGATTATTTATAGATATGGAAAAGAACATAAACTAATTATTTCGAATTATATCTAGGTATCAAGAGAATGATTGTTATGTAATAATTAAGAAACTTTAATAACAAGAAACACTATATAATAAACATTAAGAATATTAAAATTCGAATATTGCATAACTATATTTGACGTACCGATAAAAATCCCTTAAACTTATTATTTAGTTATTTTAATTGAATTCACATAATATTTATATATTATTTATATATTATTCTCTTAACTTAGTCTATTCAGCAACTCAGAAACATTTCTTATGGTTTTGAAAATAAATGTTCTAATAGATGTCAACTCTAATAATAAAGATAAGATAAGATAAGGATGACACGATAGCTCAGTGATTAAAATGACAGAAACCACAAACCAAAGATCGCAAGTTAATATCCTCCCCATGATGGTGAAATTTAAAAGAAAAGCAATAAATTAATATGAGTAAAGAAATGAATGAAACAGGCTTAAAATAGCTAAAATATTAATATAAATTTTCAAATATCCAACCTTTATTACTATCTTACTTACTTTTTATCAACCTACTTACTCCTGCCCTATAAGTATATCTTTAAGAATTCATCATGTATAAACCTTAGGGACCCGTGACTATATACAATAATACTAGCCGTTGCCAGCGACGTCGTCTGACTCCTCCATCCATGAATCCGCCATCAATCATACTTTTACTTAAAATTTGCCCAAATTCTTATTTCTTAAAAGAAATATAATATAATTCGAGTGTTAAGTATTTAAATGTTAACGTAAATTTAAAATTAATATAAGAAAACTTTCTTTCACACCCCTAAATGATATATTTTTTAAATATCAATTCAAAATGATCTAAGAACCTTCTTCAAACTTCAAAGAAGTGTAAAAAATAATAATCTTTAATATACGAAATGATGCAGTCGTCCTCAAGTCATAACGTGACAATTGAAATAAATAAATATAATTTTTACGTAATACAATATCCTTAATGCTGATTAAAAACTCTAAAGGGTATGAATATACTGTGTTTGTTAGTTAATAATGCTCAGGTTTGAAATGAATTTAGAAGGGCGGATAAAAACGCTTCAGCGGATTTCAGTTTGAAAGGTTGTTGTGCTTTTAAGTGTTGTTCTCTGTTTACTGCATTCAGTTTTTTATTTTGTGATGATGGTTGTACTGGTTTTTATATTAATATTATTTTAGTATCCCAACTAAGTAGTTTTATAAGTGTTATTTATGTATTGTATATTTGAATAGATTTTATGCCAGCGATTTTATTTTTGATACTAATTATTAGAAAGTTTATTTATAAGAAATAGAACGTTCAGGAAGAAAACATTTGTAAAAACGACTTTCAATTGTTTTGAATGCTAAAATAATGATTCACTGGCTGCAGGGATACTAAGAGTAAAAGTTAGAGGAAGATAAGTAAATCACTATTCTGAAAAAACCAAATTAAGAATCTCACCGATTAAATTCAGATCTTCTTCCTATTATCCGAGCTCATTAATTCTGTAGTTACCAATGACCCACTTAAAATCTTGAAAGAAAGATCGAAGTTATTATTAATAGATCGTTACTCAGATCGGGAGGCCGCCAAATTTGAAATGTAGCCAAGAATGAATGGAATTGTTACATGTAAAATATATGCAGTAATAACCAGTGATTCAATATTTTTTATACGTTTTGAGTAAAACTTTGTTTAGTTGAGATATTTATTTTGTTATTGGGACTACAAAATATTGTTCAAAAATACATTAAAATATTATCTAATAAAATAATATGTAAAACAATAAAATACAACAGAAATAAGTAAAAAATTTAAAAAGATATAACGATTAAGAATTATTTAGGTTTTTAATGTATAAAATTTAATGTTCAAATAATAATATAAATTACAGAAATCACAAGCACATTTATAAAATAATTCCATTTTATTTTTTTAAAAGAAAACAATATTCATAGATTAGGTTTCGGTAATCTGGAAAATATTACATAAATATAGCTGAGAAGAAAAGAAGGTGCAATATAAATCCGTAGCGTGTTATAGTCTCTTAAGGAGCGCAGAGGCCAAATAATTATATCTTAAATAGAGGTATTTAACTCGCCTATCTCTTAAGGGTAGGCCCTAAAACAAAAGTGTTAAAAATATACTTGTATTTAGTTTTTATATTAACTTTTTGATATCCCTTCTCCCTAATTGTAATGTAAATAAGACTATTTTACAAATTTTTTAACCTGAGAATTAAAATAAACATATCAAATACCATACATAAACTTGATACATTTATAAATTTAGAAATTCGCTTGTCACAAAGGCTTTGTGGAATACGTTCGAAACTTCAAAGCACTCTTAAGTTACAAAGCTATCTTTTTATAAATTTCCTAGTAACATACTTCGATAATACGGTTTCCAGATTATTTTATACTGTGTCTTATGGCTTCAGGTTTGTTACATATGTTACTTTCAAAATTAATTCAACCTTTCCATAAAAAGAATTTATGTGGTATATTGTGTTAAAAGTTTGAGAGTTGAGGAAATTCTATTTTTATTTCAACATAAATCGTGTTTCGTAGTAATGAGATAAAAGGAATGAAAATATATTTTTATTTGTGTATGTTCATGTAATTCTATAAAGACATTTACATGACAGTAACTGAAAATTTATTCTTTTATTTATAATTTAATTAAAAATACTTGAAATAAAGCAATTTAATATTTAAATTTAAATCAATATTTTAAATCATTATTTTTATTGTAATAAAATATAATGTGCATCTAACTTATAGAGTTAGATATGACTCAGGTCAAAAAAAGATTTTGAATTATTTTGTTTACGCGAAAAATACTGAACGGCTTTTAGAAAATTTGGTGTTGAAATTTAAAAACTTTTTGGAATAGTATTCAGTGTCTGTCAAATACAAATAAAAATATTGTAAAAAAAATGTCATTAAAATTACTTACAAAAATATAGAACTGGTTTCATAATTATAATTTACCAACCAAGTTATCAAATTCTATTTTAAACTTTTAAGAATTTAAGATTAAGAGTATGTATGATAAGACTTACTGTTGGGTCTACGTGCAGACAAAATGGCGAATAAAAGTAAATAAATTTATATTTATTTACTTTAAATTGATAGTTATTCGCCATTGTGTCGCAAAATACAAATTTTGTTGTGGAATATTATTGATTTAAAAAAATATGTTATTTAAAAAATTATATATAATCCGTGATATTAATCTTCTTTTTATATTTAAGCAGCGAACCATAAGTGCTTGTCTACGAAATATCCTCCCGAGGTTGTAGCCATTTTTCAAATAATTTAAAAAGGAATATGTATGATGTTTTTATATGTGCATTGTTTTGGTTTTGTGAATTATACATTTATTACAATTTATAGTTTGTTAAATGATTTTTTCGTTTGTAAACAATTGAAAGAGAAAAAATTCCAATCAAAGTTCTTTTAATATAAGATTTTTTTTAATGCATATTTTAGTAAATACTTTGAATACCGTCTATGTAATTCACCATATATTACGTTTAATAAGTATAAAGTTCTACAAAAACCATAAATATGATTCCTAGGTACGGTTTTTGTAGAACTATCACTAAAGTATTGTGGAATCTTAAAATAATAGTTTCGAAAAGTAATTCAAAACTTTCATGGACGTAATGCTTATTTAAAAAAAAAACTTGTATGTTATATGCATATGTCTATGATGTTATGTATCTAACAGATACTATTAAAAAAATAACAACTTTAGTATTTGTTAAATCGTTTAAAATTTAAATTGTTTTCATATTAAACGAAGCGTAAACATGACCAGGAATACCCAAAAAATATTTTAAATTTCATCAAAATATGCGTACATTGTACACAATAGCTTAATGTAGGGAGCAGCCTTGTTCTTTTATTGTGAGTTATAAAGCTGACTTATTCATTTAACAGTTGCACCATACAATAGCCTGGTTAGCTTTTGCAATTTTAACATAAAATATAACTAAAGACCTTTTAAATTATATGTATTTTTTAAATATTATTACCAACAATATTTTTATTTTTTATAAATCCATATAAATATATTATTAATAAGCATATAATTTTATAAAATAATGAAATAATTAAAACCGTTGCTTGCTTCAAGGTTACGTTTGAATCTATTTCTATGCCCTCAAACCGTATTCGCAACAGGAACTTGTACATCAAAAAAGTTATTAATATACAAATACACTCTCATATCATTGCGTCGTGTATTCAAAGCGGATTGGGATGAAAGCGTTGCTAATAGATTAATATTTTATGTACCAAATTTTTTTTACACGATTTACATATTCCCTCGGAGTTACGGCATCCATTATGGTTAATACACTCTCATATAATTACTGTGAATCAAAAGTGGCTGAGGATGAACGTAGAGCTAATATATTGGGGACCTTTACTTTAGAAAATATTAATTTTATAATAATTTTAATATACTATTTAAAATAAAAATATATTATATTCTTCATGATTAAGAGCTTATTATATTATAAAATCATTGTCAATTTTGTTTTAGGGATGGATGATTTATATATGGTAATTGCTAAGGGTCATTGTGAATTGTAAAGAACGTTTGTAAATATCTTCACCTATTATTTTAATTGTTCACAAGCTTTAAGTAATTAGTATTATTTCTTACGACAGCACATAATATTTTTTTTATTCATACAAAGTTTAAAATTTATTTAAAAATAATATTAATAAAAAAAATAACGTTGTATAAATACCACCAAAATATCTAATTTTATATTTCTATTTATATATTAAGTTTCAACTTACGTGAAATTCATGGCTGAATCCACAACACAGTGTATAAACATCACACACACTATACCACTGTAACTGTAAACCAATAGCGCATGGTTAGGGCATCATCACAGGAGTCGTGCTTCTCGGGACGAGGGTAGTCGCAAACTGAGCGCGGGGCTGCGGGGCGGGGGCGCGGTCAGGCGCCGCGCAGGCGAAGGCGGAATTTAGAACTTTATTTTTCCCTCGGATTGCCCACTTATCTTTGCTGATGCAGACTGCAAAGCAAAAGCGCAATTAGACGACGCTGGGCGATTTTTGATTGAAATAATGTAGCTCCATCGATGCGATGAAAAATATTTTGTTTTGGTTAAAATTTTCTAATTTAACTGAATAGCTTTTTGGTAGGTGCATTTTTAATCGAATATTCTCTTTATCATAAGGATTTAAATGCTTTAAACATTTTCTGTATTTTAGGTCCAATTAAGTTAAACTAAACTAATAGTTTAACTAGCACCTAGGACTAAGGAACTTGAGTTCTTAGCTATCTTCTAAAATTTTCACGTACTTAATTGCGAAACTTCTTAATACATATCACCGAGACTACTGATCAAAGTTAACAGCGAAAGGCTCTTAAAAGTTCCTCTTAGCCAGTACACAGTATTTGTTTTATATTAGAAAATAAATATTAAAGTTTCACAGATTTCGTTTCCCTTAAGTAGAAGTTCGTGAAAAGTAGGTGATATTGACTACATAAAAACAAATCTAAATTTAGCACTTTTTAACTTTACTAATGTGACGAAAACCAATAAAATTCATATAGGCTTATTATATGATTCCATTTTGATAAAGTAAAATTGGCGAATTAACAAATGTCGAAATGTGGACGTTCGTTAATTTGAGTCAATAGCGAATCCCCCTAACTGGACGCCGTACAAAATGGAATTTTATTGACAGTCTCTAACTAACACATACAAAGACTCTTACATACAGTAACAACGTTAGTGTGTAGAGGTCATTATATTCGGAAAGCTGCGAAGCTAAGAAAACCATATCTTACATGTTTCATAAGACACGAGTTAAAACAGATAGAAAGACAAGGTGTTAAAAACTATTTTTATTATTATATTTTATTTGGTATTTTTTAAATTAAATTATGCTTAAACCAAAGAAAACACAAGAATGAGCATAAGTCAAGCCTGCATCCTATTAAAAAAACTTACTTGATTGTTATAATTTTTTTTTCCAGTACCAAAGTTTGTAATATTTTTTAATGTGTATCCCCACAAATCCATGAAATATGATCACTCTACATCTCCCATGATTAAAACGTCCGAAGCTCAGATTAGGGTAGCGTTAGAAGGGAGCAGCACTGACTGCACACTCACCGCATTCACTTGCAATGCCGACTTGTTTCGCGAAGTTCGTCTAGACAATTCACAGAATTTATGCTCTCTATCGGTATTCTATTTAATTAGTTCTATAATTAAAAATTTTTATTTGGTACATTTAATTTATATTGTGCATTTGTTTGTTCTTTCAGATAAAATTAATACACTTGTGATTTTTGCATGTTTTATAAATAAGCAAGATATTTTACAATAGAAAGCTTGGAAACATGTTGTATGAAACGTTAATCATAGAAAAATATTTCCCCTCTAAAAATCAAAACATGTTATAGAAAACTAAACTCTTTGTGAATAGTTTATGAGTATGTTATTATAAAAGTGGCATGTGAAAATGAAACGTAAACCTGCATTTGAAATAACCCATTTTTTGTTCCAAGTACAATATGGCGAAACCAGGGCAGGTTATTGATAAAACATCTACTGTAGCGTAACTAAATCACATCCTATTAAGGCACAGTTTGTTAATTTTTCTGTATTATATTATAAATATCTTGGTATGGGGTAAATACCGAAATTTTTATATAGATTAATGATTTAGAATCTTTTTATTTAAGGAAATAGTTAATAACTCGCTTGTTATTTCCTGTAAAGAAAATAATAATATTATAGTGTTTTATAATTTAATTGCAATATGTAAAAATATATATATGAACGATTTCAACTTATTATAACTTAAGTTCTTTAGTCCTGTTACCATTATATTTAATAACTGTGTATAATTTAGGGAAATTAGCAAAATCTTCCCAAATCTGTAGGGGTACAATAAAATATTTTAAAATATTTGGTATTTTTTTTCAAATATAATATTTTGGTATAATTTTTCAATATCACACTATTATTTGTAGTAAGTGACATATTCGATTTTTATGATATTGTTAAACCAAAAACTTTTCCGATACGTTAATCAAATAAAACATGTACAAGGTTTTCCATTATAAAATATAAGTTTGGAGCGCTAGACTGATGAACAACTGCTTCAAGCATTAACTAGCCAGTATAATCAACGTTTTTGTATTTTTACTAAGTTCAAACGTCTAGACTTGTTAAGTGTATATTGTATTCTGATGCAAGTTCTGATTAAATTTTCTCCCTACACTTTTGTTATTTTGTATCTTGTTTGTAAAATTTTTGTAAATATTTCGAACTTATTTTTAGAAACGATATGTAACAACTTAATTAAAATAGGTTATAATTTTAAAATTGTGTTGTAAAGCAATTAATTGCCTTCGTCGGTTCGGATACCTGCGTTGATATTGTGCATGCGATATTCAAGATGGGGGTTCACCCCTCCGCTTAACACAGCCTTAGTAGTACAATGTGTATTCAACTGTGACTGCTTATATATACATTAGCATTTTTATGGAATAAACTTTTTTTGCAATTAGTTACCATGAGCCAAAATTAAAACTGACATGTAATTTCATATGTTAATTAGTTATTTTAATAACAGGAGTCAATATTTTTTTTATTCTATTACCGAAAAATCTTGACATATATTGAAACTATGGTACAAAAAATACGAATAGAATATCTTTTATAATATTTTTTTAGATTTTCACGAGTACACATTTGAAATAAAACACCTGGGACCCACACATAAATACTGTAAAGTCTCACGTCTGTGACCGACCTAAAGATACAATTAGTGCGTTTTGTCTACATCCGGAACTATATGCCCGCAAACTAAGGAACCATTGGAGGTAGATGACTAATTAACTGTCTGACAGACACTTACATCTCGTCTACTCGTGAATACGATTGCTACAAAGCATTCGAAACGTCGGTATATTAAAATGTAATCAAATTATACACGAGTTTAATCCGTAAAAAATAGCTTCATTTCAAATATCTTTTATGATAATTCATACAGTTCGCAACTTTAGCTCTGTTCAAGATAAATTAGATATGGAATGTACTTGTAAACGAAAATATCTTCAAAGCGTCTCCCATCGTGACATAAAAGGGCCTTTAGCGACCTATTTGCTGAATAAATAAATTGAATTGGATTTCTGCGCTCTCCCGTCTGCACCGAGATCTAAATCTATACAAATTGATGCGATATTTCAACTTACAAGTATGTAAGCTCGGTATATTTCATGCATTCTAAAATATAACGATGGATGCATTTTATATATAATTCATGAATTATGTATTAAGGTTTTGTTTTTTTCAATTTACGGTGAACTGCTTTATTAATGTTTTCGTTTAATGATAATTCTTGTTTGGTAATGGTTTTGTTTAATTGAACTCTCTTATTTCAAAAATACGTCATAGTGAATCGAAGTCTGTTTTTAAAAGTCAATAAAAAAGCATTACCTCTCATAATAATTTGTATTTAATATATTAGTTTTAGTTAGTTCAAATAGTTTTATAACTTTGTGCCGCACCATAGACTTAATCAGCATTAATTCTACTTATGTTATGCATTCTCACTTCCTGGATTTGCTGATAGAAATCTCTTACACAGATAAATTCGCCCTTTCTACATGTGTCGATAAGCCTGTTCTTTAATGTATCTGGTGTACAATAAAGTGTTAAATAAATAAATAAAAATATTTTTTATTCTATATAAATAGCCCTAAGTACTTTTATTTATCTATTACATGATATCCACTGTGTACCTGTTATATTTGCAGTATACTTTTTCAGTCCAATAAATTAGCCTAATTATGTACATAGTAATCATAACTAATAAGAAAGACGTTAATATCGTTCTAGTTCTATTGTGATGTCGAATATTTTAACACTTATATGGCCATTAATTATTTGTTCTATTATATTTATACAATATACTAGACTTTTGCTTTATGTTAGTTAAGTTATATTTCAACAAAGCTAACATTAATGTATTTTATTTTTTTTAGAAATATAAATTGTATATTACAACAAATTTAAAGATATTTTTTGTTATGACTTGAATTTTTTTTTAAAAGAATTCTGAATGTTTTATTTTTCATTAGTAAGTCATTTAATTTAAAATATTATTTAGATGTTATAAGTTAAAGTAAATTGGATGGACACTTCGAAATGATTGGTATCTAGCTCAGACACACCGTCACTTGAAATCCAAGTTAGAGCCTATGGTTTATAAAAAATTATTACTTAAATATTATTTATACGAAAACATAAATAGTATAATAATTTAGACATCAAATATTAATACTTGTGTATATTTATAACGTCATTTATTTCTTAGTACTGACTGACTGACTGAATAAAGTTAGTTAATTAAAATTACTTGATATTTGATTGCCACTAAAAAGCATTTTAAAGTTCTTTGTTGGATACCTGTTGAATAATCTTATCCGAAAATAGTGGTTGTCTCTTTATCTCGGCCTCCACATAATCCGCCATGAGTTAAATCTTTAGCTTCTTGTATATAATCTGGTCCTAACCTTTAATATAAAATGTCTTACAATCTCTTTCCTGCTTTTCTTTTTTCTTTTCACTATCTCTTGGAACCAATTGTTTTTTTTTGTGAATTTTCAGTTACTCCTTCACTAAGGTTGTCGTATTCTTTATTTAACACATGAAAACCCGTGTTTTTTTTTCATACTTAAAGTATGTAAAATATTAAAAAAAACATTTTTCTTTCTTCTATTCTTTGAGATATTAAGCGCGTTTCTTTACATTTTTTTTTGTCCCAAATTAATATCTATAACCGTTTAAATCAAAATATTACTTGTTCAAAACGGAAGAAGATTTAAATATTCTTAAAAGATATATTTACCTTGGATATCAAATTGTCGTAATATTTTTTTCTTGACAGATATCCTAAAAGATGAGTTGTGAAATTTGAGCATCTTTGACATTTTAGCAGCAATAAAATGTCAAAAACGTTAATGATTATATATTACAATTTTATAAAAATAAAACAACAAAAATATGATATGCCAATATATTTTAATGCAAAATAGGACGCCTTTCCCGAATAAGAAATGGCATTGTTTGAATTAAATTAGTAGCAATAATATTTTATTTTACGAAGTTCTTACTTTACTTTTGTACTCAAGTCAATAATAAAATTTAGGATAAATAAAGTTCGTTCGTTCAAAGTATTTTTTGTGCTGTTTGAAATTAATCAAAAGTAATGGGTAGTAGTTATTTTTATTACAAGATACATTATTCATATTACGTTTAACATTTTTGTAAGCTTTTAACTTTATCATCTTCAATTTAAAGAATGTATTTACTTGTAAAACTTTTAAAGTTCGTTGCCGCTTAGTGAAATACTTAAAATATTTTTAGCACTGCTAGTAGCCGTAAACAATCCCAAAAAATATTCCGAAAATGTTACTATATATATACTTATAACTATGTTTATATATATATATATATGTAATGTATTCCAGAACAAATAGGTTTGCCGAATAATTTATTTACAATTTTAAAACCTGCTTTGTAGTTTACTAAGACTAGGTAAATCCATTTTCAAACCGTTTTTATTTTAGAAATACCTGCATTGATGAGATGTACTAATAATAATAATAATAATTATTATTATTTTTCATTTTATTTTAATCATTATTATTTTATTTTTTTTTGTTGTTGTTGTTGTTGTTGTTGTTGTTGTCATTTTTATGTTTTGTTAATTTACGATCATACATAAGTTTTATTTTTATACTGTAATACAATAATTATTCTTCATTCCATCTTGTTCTTTTCTTTTTTTTTATTTATTATATAAGTTATGCATTCTGTTTAATGTAGGTACTCCATCATTGTTTCACCTTATTTTTGTTATATTACCTTAGTACCTACATTAACGTTTATCATTTTTAATTCTTTTATTTTTATGTAAAATATCTGTTTATACTTAGCGACGTAACTCGCTTAAAGGCAGCCACAGAATACCAGCTTTGAGAATATTGTTCTCAACAATCAGCTGAGTGGCCAACCTTTTTGGATACCTGTATCTTTTTTTTCTTTTTTTTTTTAATTAATTAGCGTCAATAGTGTTAATTGTTAAGTGTTTTGTTGTTGTTGTATTTTTTTTTATTGTGCTGTATAGGTTGTCCAAATAAAGATTTTTGATTTGATTTGATTTGATTTGATTAATCTTACCATATACTAATATAATTAATATATACTAATAACTATGTTTATCTGTTTTACCTAAAAATTTACATAATTAATACCTTTTAATATTATCGTACCAATGTTATAAATTCGGAATGTTTAATACAAACATTAGATAGTTCGTCACTTTTGCAAAACACGTAACATTTTGTAGTAAATATATTTAGCAAACATAATAGCAGAACTTTAGGGAACCGATACAAAGTTTTCTCTTATAACAAAAGAAATACGATGTTAACTTATAAACTAACTTCCATTCTACTCGAGTTCTCTCATTACTTAGAGAACGGCTTTAACATTAACTTATCACAATTAATTGGTCTGAACTTAAATGTACTTGAGCACGGCACGATTAACTTTATTTATGACTGTATTTTTAAACTGCAAACTTTTAGATTCTTCATTTACTATTCTTAGAAAGTATACACTTTCTAAGAAAATAGTACTCTATCTGAAAGTAAGAAGTACTTACACCGATACCTGTGTAGGAAAATCAAAAAAAGGGAACTGATGTTTCTAACATATTCAGAGTCGGTCTTGTAACATATCTTTTAATTATGTTTTTTTATTATAAATTATCTTCTCCTCTTCCCTGTACTCTAAAGAAACAATAACAATCAATAAAGATATAAATGCAATTTTTTAAAGATTCTAACAATATCAAATAATAATAAACAATATAAAATAATTGTAACATCATTACCATTATCTTTTTTATTATATAAGGAATGACATTTTTGTTTTTTATAAAAGTTAAGTAACCTTGCTGATTCCTAAAACTATATTGCTAAAATTGTAATATAATTTGCACCAATAATTCATTCATCAAACGTATTTACCTAGGTACATAAATTTTTAGTTATCTTAATTAAGTGGACATAAATAATATTAAAAATAATTATACTCGTTTCGAAATAAAATTATATTAGTTAGCGTGACCAGTTCACGCCGCGATTCCGTAATGCTTTGAGCTCATGAATAAAGACTCCGAATTGGTTCGAAGTCTGAAAAATTCCGATAATATTAACGTGAGTACAGCCGGATAATTATATTTAATAGTTATACTGGATCACGGAAGTTTATACAAAAATAATATAAAAAGTTTTAGAATCAAATTGCATTTAGTCTTCATTGACCTATATAAAGATTCGATTCCCAAGAGATTAGTATTTTTAGTTCAATATAAATTACTGAATCGTACATTGCCTTGTTCCAACTTTTTATTTGAAATAGAAATTTAAAACTTTAGTATATGTTATAATATTATTCGTATTAATTAATTATTTATGATTTAAAACCTTTATTAATTAATATATACTGCTAATATAAATTTAATATTGACAATACATATAAAATATTTAAAACATGTAAGCCATTTAATATTTTATATCATGTGATAGGGTGTTAAGTTGGTATGTATCATAAATCATTCATCTTCATGTAATAAATATAAGCCTTTTTTTCCAAAAGGCAGTTATTGTTTTAGCACAATTTATAAGTGAAAATTTTAAATTAGAAGTTTTGAAAATTTTTACCGTACATAAGACGTACGGTAAAAATTATTTTTTCTATATTAAAATACAAGTCACACAAATAAATAATTATTTATGTGACTTGTAATTAAAAATAGAAAGCAACTTATATAGAAAGCATAAAAATAAAATGTAAAAACTAGATACATGTAAATCGAGCGTGTAATATATTAAAAGTTGGTCCATACCTATGACTTCCCAAAACTCAAAAACAACCCTTGTTATTAATCAAGATAATATTATAAAATATACTTTAAAAGTACTTTAATATATTGATAAAATCGACTTACCCAGCCTTTTAACCTCATATAATATATCGTATTGTTGATCTCAACAACATATTTGGCCAGAATTTATTCAGATCATGCTTGCGAAAAGTTTGATAAAGTCATCACGAAAACGATATTATGCAAATGTGTTGATACTTGATGAACTCGAGTATATTATTTAGCTACTGGCAACTTTGTATGGTTAAAACAACTTTAACATATGTTTGAAACACCTATACTTTGTAAAAATAAATATTTTTATATTAATATTCTGGTGTATTCGTGTTTTTGTTCTTTGTAAAAATCCATACTTATAAAAATGAAACATAAATTTAAGCTTTATCTGTTTGTTATGCCTTTACGTTTACATGAATGAATAAATGAAAGAAGCTCGTGGATTCTTAGTCTTAACCAACGTAAGGAAGTTCTTGCAAAATTTAATTTTCGAAATGAAAGGCAGATTGTTAAAAAGTACTATAGATATTAAAAATAAATTATAAGGAGACAATAAAATGTGTAAATAGTAATTGTGTGTGTTGTGTGTGTCTGTTTGTATGTTTTCCATCAAGAATACATACAGACGTCAATGTAGTAATTTAATAATGCAATTTAATACCTAGATATTTGGGTTACGGTGAGACGTCCTTGATAGCTCATAAAAATTATGTAATATTAAAATATAGTGAAGATCGACACATTCTTTCTTTATTATTTTCCCAAGCCGATTTATAAAGAATATAGATCTTAAAATAATTACACATACGAGTATAAAAATTTGAACAAGTGATACACTCACAAATAAAATTAAGAATGTTTTCTTAAATTTACTTTTCAAGAGAGCGAGCGCTGCTCTTCTTGGTACGTACTGAATAGCAGAGTTTACCTTTGATGGCCTAATGAATGAAGCTTGCCTTGGAATGCTCAAATTGTATAGAATTTTAAGATAAAAAATATTTCAATTCGCTTAATTAGATGAGTTAAATAATCTTTAATATTAATTTTACTGAGAGCTTATAATTAAGTTTAGAAATCTTTAAATAATATAAAAACAAACTACAAACCACAAGTATTTCCAAAACAAACACAGCAAAGATAAAAAAAACACAATAATTGCAAAAATTAGGAATTAAACCTACATTTTTCATAAATATTATGTTGAATAATTCTATTCATTGAAAGAAATAACTGTCTTTCCAAAAATTTACCAAAGTTTATCTTTTTGAGAATAAATTGTCTACCTCTAGTTACGATCTGTCGATGAGGTTTAAAAAATATGTAACAGCGTTTACAAATAAAACAAGTTAAATTTAACAAAAATATACGTTTTTAATAAATACATACTGAAATAATATAAAATAATTTTTTTTACAAAAATAAAGATACTATTTTTCTGAAACTTCTTGTTCTGAACGTTGGCAAACATAATCTCAGATGAGTTATCGCCATTATAAAAGACAACAGATTCTAGCCTATCTTATGTAAAATATATAATGATCATATTTTGCTAGCGTATAAAAAAAAAGTACAAGAAATGATAGTGAAAAACAATATTTTATTATAATAAAAAAGGTGAACTCTGAAAATATTGATTTTGAGAACTTGTAGTTCTCTCAGAAGCTAAGAACTAAGTATTCAGTAAAAATCTTGAACTTTATAAAAGGAATCCTTGTAGGTGTATGACCATACATGTTGCCTTTCATAACAAGAAAATGAGAAAGCATTTCAAATTTCAGAATAAATTGAAACACAGAAAATTAAATCCAAGCGGATTTCTTAAAAATAGTTTCTAATAAAATTTGTATTAAACTTACTTAAGTTAAGCAAATACTTTAATATAAAGAGAGTAAAAATAATTATAATTTTAACATTTTACTATGACTATGATTTTAACACTTATTAACAGTTAATTGATATAATTTAATAAACTTATATATGTATTACATATGCGGTTCATTAACCTTCAATGCTGAGATTGCCAGCTATCACTGAGCGCAGTAACTTTTGAGATGTTCGTTAAACAGGTCAGTGAATTTCACAGCAATGCAGCAAACTAAATTCAATTGTCTCAGTTTAATTTCGAATTTTACTTAAAGAAAACATTTTCTTTATGAAAAGTAAAAATATTTAGAACAAAATTGTCTTCCAGTAATAAAAAAGTGATTTGAATATATTAAAAAAATTGATTAAAGACGATACATTTTTTGGTTAAATAAAAAATAATTTATGAAAAAAAAAATGCTAGAAAAATATATGATTAAAATTAATTTATTTTTATAAAATAACTACTCACATTACTCATTACATTACTATATTAAGAAATATAATCTAATAATACATTTTTTATCAGTTGCTAAATACTCAGATAGATTTTTGAAACTGATTAATTTATTTCCGTCCAACTAAATGGCAAGTTTGTCCATTTCCTATGAAAATCGGTAGAAATAATTGGTAGAATTTACAAAACTACATTAAACTTTTAGTTCATGAGATTTGTTGCTCTCCTTGAAATTTATTTTTACATTTTATCAACTTTTAATTTAATTTTTGGAATACTTTGATGATGTTGGTTGCTTTTAAAATTATTAAATGCAACTAGTTATTATTTCACGTATAAGGAATAACATAAAACTACTCAAAAGAAACATATCTAAATACACAGATTAGTAAGGCAGTTTCATGGGATTTTGTATTTTCCCAGAACAAGTATTACCTCTATAAAGTTATTATCTCTCTGTGCAAAAATTTCGTACAATTTATTAGAGACGTTATGTGATAGATAAGAAACTAAGCATTTCAATATGCCGCTATTCAGATTTTTAATATTAGTAAAAAAAATATTATGGAACGAAATATTATTGTAATATAAATATATACATCATAGTGTTTTAAATTTTAATTGAAATTTAAATAAATATTTTTTAATATTCATAATAGGAAGCTGTTCTATAGTATATATTTTTTTTATTTTATACGGTTTACACATCACAGACGCATGGTCCGTGCTCTTTTTTTTTAATTTCTTATTTAAAACATAAAAAATCTTCATAAAAGAGAATTTTTTATTTAAGTCTTATAACGTATGTGAGTCTTTTTTCAGAGTGAATTAAAATTATTTTAATTTGTTTTACTTTAAATATAAATAATAGATTTATCTTTCATTGATTTGAAGTTAAAATTAAACAGAATGTAAGTATATTAATGAGATGTATAAATCATTTAATAACAATAACAAAAAAAAATACTTTAAAAATCAGTTAAACAAACTGTTTGATAAGTTAAATGTTAGTGAAATATTTGCAAGACAGACGTTTGCGAAGAGTTTAACAAACTTAAATATGTATCAAGATGGTTTGTTATTAGGTAGATAGTTTATTTTTGTAATTCTTTGTACAATTATTCATATAAAGGCATTCGGGCCTAGCAAGAGTATATATATGATAATTGATTTAGAGTTCTGTCGAATAAATTAATTTATAGCTAAAAGCTTTTTATTTATTTTTACCTCTTAAATGTTAAAGCCAAATATTATATGAAAAATTTTTGTGTTAGTTTTAGTTCAAAATATTTTTGGGTTTTGTTATATAATATTTAAATATTTACTTAGTTCAGATGACATTTAATAAGAAATCTAAAGTTATTGTTTAATAATTGATATATATCTATATGTATCAATGTATCGTGTTTCATAGTTCACAAATCAGGCTCACTATCCGGATTACAGTTGTGTAGCAAACAATTCTCTGATCCAATTAAATGAAATGGCCTAATACCTCGTTGTTTATTTGAACTTATCATATTAAATACTATGAACGATTAAATCCAAATATATTTTTGGCTTCATATAATTTATGACACAGAAACAAACAATACTTACATATGTAACAATACTTTTCAAACGAAATTTAATTGTTCTTCTTAGAAATCTGCGCGATAAACTTATTCTGTATTTTAAAAGCCACTGAGGATAAAGCTGATACTGTGTTAATGTTATTATATAAAGTAAGTACATTTCCTGGCAAAGGTATTAACTCGCAATAAACCTTGCTTGACACCGCTAACCTCTATGAGTTTTATTAACAATAGTATGAAACTGAGATATAAGAAAATATATTTTTGGTGTGATCATTAGAAATAAGATAATGTGTTTCTAAATAATAAATCGTTCATAACTCAAACATCTAAAGAGATTTTGTCTTTGACAATCTATTTATTTTGCCAACTTTTTGAGTGTTACAAAGGGTTACTGTTCATAAAGATTTGTATATTTTTTATGTAAACTACAAAATTCAATTATGTATATAATTTTGAATGTTCATTAACAAAATTTGTTTGTTTATAATTTCACAGTTTTTAATTTTATACAACTCTTATTACTTCCACCGGCCTAGCAACGAAACATTACAACATATCATCTATAACCCCAACTGCACCGGATGGCTGAGTCTTATTCTATCAATATTTCTATAAATCTATTCACTTCGTGCTGGCATCAAACTTATGCAACACCTTTTCATTTTATTTATTTAGTTCCTCCGGCACACGTTATTCGTGGATTCGTGCCTGTTCTTATATATTTTGTGTTTTAATATCATAATAGTATTAATTAATTTATTTATGATGTTAGCTTTATTAAAAGTAACACAAATTTACACAAATATTTCCGTTATTGTATAAAAATCTTTTGATTTTTTACACAAAATATATATCGCGTGTTTTGTTAAACAGTTTTAAATATTTTTTTTTTATTTTTTTTATTTTAGGTAATCACATTTAAGTCAGAATATCCTCTACAGAACACTAGTGGTTCTCAAATTAATATTTATAATGAAATTTATAGAAACATTAAGAAAATAATCTATTTTAAAGACTTTAATTTAATTTTATAATAGTTCATAAAAGTTATCTTACAATGTGGAGCATTAAAACACGTTAACACGTTATCACGTTTAACTTCCTTAATTTACTTCCTGAAGTCGAAGTAAGTATTTTAAATTTTTAAATCCAACAAGCTAAATCAAATAATATTTTTTTGTCTACGTTTAATAATCCAATCATTTTCATAAACATGATTTTATTTACGGTCGATTTTTTTCTAAGTCGACCTTTCGAATTCTCATTCAGCATCAATGCTTCGCTCAGCTCCACCCACCATGCACAGTGGTAGACCTAGTACTGATAACTTTTATTACTGGAAATCGAAATTAAAGTAGTCTATTTATTTAAATAAATTTTTAAAAACTATTTTATATTTTAAAGATATTCAAGGACAAGAAATCTTGCTTACCTTTACTATTGTTGTAATGAAAATGTTTAAATCTGCTACAGATATATGAACACATTAAGAACATTTAGGTAATTTGTAAAGCTATAATTAAACTCTATTTCTCAACATAACTATACAGTCATAAATAAAGTTAATCGTCCCGTGTTAAAGTACATTTAAGTTCAGACCAATTAATTGCGATAAGTAAATGTTAAAGCAGTCCTTAAATTATTATAGAAATCGAGTAGAATATAACAGCTAGTATAACTTTAGGGATATATTTTTTTATGTATAATTTGTATCGGTATCTAAAATTTTATAATAGTTAAGTTATATTCAAGTAAATTATTTATAATAAACTAGTTAATATTAACTAAGTATAGTAAGCTTTATTTTCATTTTCCAATTTACAATGTGAAAGTTACATTAAATGAAAATACAAATAATAGTAATATTTAATAAATTGTATACCTAATTTGAAAAAAGATGCGATGTTGTAAGAGACATATATATTTTCGTGTATGTGTGCGTGCGTGCGTGCTTGCATGCGTGTGTTTGTGTGTATGTGTGTATAAATATAAGCCTTTTATTTGGGCTTCAGGTTCTCACGATATAATAACGAGATTGACTTCGTTTTGTTACCAATCAATACGTATTCACGTAAAATAAAGCCTCGAAATTGACAAAACGGTTTTTTAGTTTTTTGAAAAAAAAAACTAAAAACCACGTATTTGCTTTTTCTAATAATTTGCACAATGAGGATCCGCCAAAATGGTTACAATTCGAAAAAAATATTTTGTAATATTTTAACGATTTAAGTGTAAGTAATAAAAGTGTTAATAATATAACAATTTCTTAATCAGGAAGTTAATGTAATGAGTCTAAAATATATGTAATGTTACGTTATTTTAATAATTCAGCAAAAAGAAAGTTTACCAATATCGTTGTTACGCTGTGTACTCATTCATTTCTATATATTATTTTTATAACAATAAGATTATCATAGTTGTAATTCATTTTTTAAATCTGTAATTAATAAAATTTAATAGAATATCATAATATTGGTTTAATAATGCATTTTTTAAAAGATTTACATTTGTTAATTATATTGTACTCAGGATCTTGATCGAGATGATCAAGATCCTGAGTACATTGATCTTAGGGAGCAAAGCATGAGATTTTAATTGTAAAGGCTGTAATGGAGATGCACTATTCATAAACATTCGTCTACAGTCGAATATATTATTCTATTGATTTTATTTTTTAGACCTCAAGCAACTATAAAACAAAGAGGGCATGGAGATTCGGAAAGAAATTCTGCAATTTAAATTTTTAGGTCAAATTTTGTATTTTACAATACTGACGTAGCTATGCGACATACAGCTTCTCCGATAGTTATTTATTTTATATATATTTTTTAGAAAGTTTTTCATTAAAATTTTTAAATAAAAATTTTCAATTTTAATGGGGTCGTGTCTTTCATGTCCCGTTTTAATTGTTGTAATAATAATTATTCAAGTGTACTGTTGTAAGATGACGTTTACAGAGTTGAGATTAAAGAGTTAAAATAACCTTAAATAAGTAAAAAAAACAATCGAATAAGAATAAAAACAAATAACAATCATTTCGTTTTAGTTTGAACAACAGTAAATTTCAAGAAGAAATTAGCATTTAAAACAATTGCAATCGTACTGAAATCGTAAAACTGGAAAGTACTTTAAATATTCATTTACATTTGCCTCGAGGACTATAATCTTTTGTTATATTTTATTTTTCTTACAGTTGTAATGCTAATAGTTGGACAATCAAGGAAGATAAGCAGAAGTTTACTTTACTATTTTTTTACTCTGAAGATTAAGTGACTTGGTTAGAAACTAGACTGGTTGGTATCTTATAATGTTTGAGAAGATTTTACGTGTGTACAAACAACACCAAAATTTTTTGTGAGAAATGACAAAATAGAAATAGGTCTATAGTAAATTGCGACAATAGGTTGAGTAATTTTAGGTAAGGGAGATCCAAAATCTTGTTTTTGTTTTGTTTTGTCTTGTCAAACTTTTACGAAATCTTCCGTACTTTTTTATCTTGAAAAGATCAAGGGAACCCGTAATTATAAGATCTGCTCACGAGCTCTCATAGTCGATAATGTGATCAGTTTCTTGTTAAGGACAAATTGACAGATTCACTGACTTAATTCATTATTACAAAACATGCGTAACTTTTTGAGATGATATCCAGTGCTGGTTCCGAAAGAAACCGCGAAGTAATCAGACAAGGGTAATAAATTACCCCCCAGTAATATACCTTAAAATTCTTGTTCCAGAATCAGATATTTATAAGAACGAATATCGACAAAGAGATGATAAAATTATTTTATGTAAAAAAAAAAATATAAATAAATTGTTACATAACCACTCCTTTTCTCTGTGCGATCGTTTGTCGTGTAATAATAAGAAACCCAAGGATTTGATAAAGTGCCGTGTGTTGCGAAGGTTTTTAGCCAGTTTGCAAAAATAAGTCATGCATCAAGTACACTTTATTGAGAAATTGTGACGTCTAGTTCCAGTAGTAGCTGGGAATGCTTTGGGAATTAGGGGGATAAACATTTGTTTATTGTAACAAAAGTTATTCCTTAGGAAAGATTATTGTCAGCTGATCTTTTAGTAAAGTTAGTTTAGGTTCAAGAAAAGAAAAACCAAAAGTATCGAAAGACGCGCTGAAGTCGTGAAGTAATTGAAATATGAAAAATTAAAACACAAGTAGAATTTCACGTTAAGATTACATTTATTAAGAAATGTATAGATTGTTTTGATCTGTATTTAAAGTTTTGAACAAATGACCAGTGCGATACTACAATATCGGTATTATAAAATGGCAAATTGATACAAGTGACAAATATCACTTACAGTACGTAGTTGAAAATTGTCAAATTACGAAGTATTAATAATTTGATATAAGTTTTATTGTAATAAAATTCTTAAAATGAATTAAAAAATAATTAAAACAGAAATTGTAACAACAATTAAACATTTTTCTTAACCAAGACATAATTGTGACGGGGCTCTAGCCCATTACCACTTGTTTTCTATACAATTCCTGTTTTATAACCTTCAGTACATTTATATACAACATATTAATTAAAACACGAGTGACTTTATAATGACTTTTAAACTACATAATGTTGAGAATGTAGAAGTATTAGAAATTTAAATTATAAAACCTTGTTAACCTTGACACGTTAAAGCAAAAAGTTTTCAAGCCTTACAGAGACCTTGATGCCAAGAGTAAAGTAGCTAGAGCGATTAGGTAATAGAAATTTGTTAATAAATGTAACGCTCTATATAGTTGTCGTTGTTTTTATATTAGTTGTTTCTGTTTTCAAGGCACTTCTATGCAATAATTTAACATAATTATCTCAACATCATTATTCAAAATGTATGTTAATCTATATAAATATTACTAGAACAAAAATTTGGTATCCATAAAAACTTTACCCTATATCAACATCTTCAAACTCTTTATTTACCGGAACAAAGTCTGTCTTCACGCCGCAAACTATCTTTATAACAAGTTTTACAATTGGTCTATGGGTTTCTCTATGATAGCATAATAATAAGAAATATTGCCATTATTATATATATTTAGTTTATTAAAATTAAAATAAGTTATATTGAACAGTGATATCATTAATATCAACACATTAAATTAAGTAGAAACTGTACTCATATATTAATAGTTAACATAAATACGAAACAATTAATTGAAATGAGACCTGAGAGTATGTCTAATGTATATGAATTTAAAGATTGGAATTTAGATATTACCTTAGAAAAATTACATGCTAGAATGTTTTTACAATGGGTGCCTATTGCATTTTCTTAATTTTGCTTAGAAAAAACATTTATTGAAGTTTACCCAACTTTATGGATGATTTCATAAGTACCGACTTCTTGGCTGATAATTTAATTATTAAAACTGATACAGCACTAAAATTTCAATCTTTATTATAAGCCATCCATTTTGTACTGTGCTGGTATTACTATTTACGTTAAGCACAGTAAAGGTAGAGACGTTCGTTTAACCAGTCACTGGAGTTTGCATCATTCCAGCGGATTAAATTCAATAGTCTTTATATGAAACAAGGACTTGTTGTTGTGACTTTAGTCCTATAAACATCATACTATACATTTTGCTATTACAGAGATTTTGGATCGCACTTTTTTACATATACAGCATATTATAAATTACCTTCCCCAATCATCTTGATGGATTTAATAATATATATAGAATGGCCTTTATCAGAATGAAGGCGATATTTATACGACGCTGAAAAAAGATGCGTCAGAAGCCTAATATATGTTGTCTCCGTTTCAATAAAGATAAGATATATAGATTTCTAAATTTATCAAGATTGGTAGCTGCAAAGTAAAAGATAGGAAAGAAGTAAAGGATAGGGAAGTTTTGGTTCCTTGCAATTTCAATAAATACATTTTATATTTATACTAAAATCTAAATAGATTAACATGTATACTGTTATTAATATTAATTTTAAATATTAACGTCGGTAGTGTTGTCCTTTAATTTTTGGGCTATATTCGTTTCAAGAAGATGTTTTGTAATGTGGAAATTAACAGACAATACTGCAAGACAAAATTTCTGTTCAGTTTAAGATCGAAACGAAAACTGAATATAAATAAGCTAAATCATTAAAGTGATACTAATTTCATAATTCAAACTTGACAGTTTTATTTTTAGTATTAGCAACCGAAAAGTTGATTTGAATTAAAATTTGTCAGTTTATATCTAAAAATATATTAAATTACTGATTGATGCATTTTCTTTCTGAAAAAAAGGAGCGAAACAATTTCATGCAGGAAGAAGAATCGACTGACACTTTATATCATTTTTTTTTTTTATTAAAAGTTTCTTTGTTTACTAAAATTGGTGTTTCCTTATGAATTGAGAAGAAGGGGAAGGAAAGAATTTTCATAACATGATTCTTCTTTCACGTCAAACTGTCATCTATCTCTATTTTCACTTATATCTTGTAATTAACGTCTATTTAAAAAATAGTGTCAGATGATATGACACTATGATAACTTAAATACACATTTTTGGGTCTTTTTATGACTACAAATATTAGCGAGACATTTTTTCTGGTAAAAAGTATATATTTTAGAGTCTTTTAATTTAAAAATTCTATTTTTGCCTTAGGATAAAAAAAAAATCAATTAAGTACTAAATTTAAGAATAAGCTTTTTGTAACGTTTATATTTTAAACAAAATTTTTCTTTTAATCAACTTGTCATTATAAATGAACTTATCCTGTTTCTAATATACTAAAAGGAAAAAGGTAATAAAAAGAAATCATTATTTTCTTTATGTTTTTATTAAGAATTTTGAAAGGAAGTAGTAGGTTTAATTATCCCGAAAATATCTACAATTTCTTAACATTACATAAAGAAATATATATTTATTTATATAAATTTTAAACCATTAAATTAAGTATGAATTATATTATATTAAGTTTACATAACATACTAGGAGCGCGAACCAGAATTCAATTTTGACTCGCTGCGCTTTCAAAATCTCGGTATGTGTTAGCATATTGAGCGAAGCGAGGTGCAAACAGCACCGAAATTGCATTTACAACATGTCGAAGTATTCTCTCTTCAACTTTTTTTTCTCTTTTTTTTTCATTGTAAAGTTTAAAGTCTGTGGGATTTTAGTTTTTCCGCTACTATTCCTCAACGACATCGAATATATGGTTTTTTTTTTAAAACCACCACCAGGTTGATGTCTATCAGTGTTCAAAATTTGGAAATTTTCAGATATACTGTTTTTGATTGATGCTTGCTCAAAGGATGCAGAAATGTCTCTCACAGAGAGTTTCACTCAAATTATCTAAAGGGTTGGTTTTTAAATTTTCCAATTCATACATTTATTATGTTAAAATTATTACGGAAAATTAGTTTATTGGCGTTATAAAGGAACGAGATACGAATTTAATAAGTCTATAAAACTAATTTATAAATAGACGCAGGTGAGGTTTAAAGTTTTAATTAAACATCTTTTTGAATTATAATTAATAGAGCAAGTTCGATAGTTTACACTCAAAAACTTCTAACAATATTGTCTGGAAAATGAACTGCTAAAATTGAACATTCGAATTTGTTACAAAAGTTATAACAAAAACGTATTTTCAGTCATGCGGCGAATTTTGCAACGGTGTACCCATATTATAAATTCACACGCCATCGAAAATATGGCATGCCAAAATAGATCGTAATTTTAAAGTTTAGAATCAAAAGTACTATATCAAACACAATTTATTGGTATTTTGTTTGAGTATGCTTGAAATCAACTTCTAACTTTAGTTAAACATTTTGCATCTCTGTCTATGTAGTAGTTTGTTGACTACTCACCTCTTTGACCGATTTATATCGTGAATACATATAGTTTGACGCCCGCTCGGCAACGTCTTTATAATGTTGTCTACAGTTCTGGTTACCATCTGTTTAATTTATTCAGTGGAAAAATATTCCTTGTAAGAAAAATTTTTATTTCTTAAAATTATAAATGATTTACATACGTGTTATTATATATTTAGGTATATATAAGTAAAAAATCTAAGATTGAGTAAATTGCCTTATAAGATGAAATACTGTCAAAATATCAAGTTTTATGTAAGCTTTGGAAAATTAGTCTTTAAATTTGTTACGAAAAATTTTTATGTTTTCAATATTGGTTAAATACTTAAGTCATAGTGATAAAAAATAGATATTGTTTGGATTTATAACTTGAATGAAAATTTCAAAATATATACCAAATTAGATAATCACGCTCCAAGATTAGATCGGTATGGGACGCTCACGGTACTTTGGTCCACCCCTTAAGTTCATTGACATCATGTAGCCTGGTCTACCCGAACGAGAGTGACTGACCGAACTTTTAACCGAACTGGTTAACTTACATTGGGTATCTCTTTACTTTTTGATTTTATTTAACATTTTTTCTTAAACTAAATAAATAAAAAAAAGCGTACAATCAAATACAAAATGTATGTCTCAAATAATATTGTAAATATTCCTCTTCCTCCGGTAAAAACATTATTCTTATACAGTCATTCTATTGACTGAATTCATTTTGGCTGAATAAATTTGCCCTTTGTGGTTTACACATGTTTAAGTAAGTATTACACGCATATTAAATTAGGGATTATGATGTATGCGGATGAGTGATTCTCTTCCCTCACGTATTTAATGTTTAAGATTTGTGCAAAATTAAAGCCATTTATAATTAAGGAAATATTGTTTGTTGATTTAGTCTTTCTGTTTTGGCTTAGGTCTTAATAAAGGTGTTTTTTTCTGTTCAATTCACACAATGAAGTAATAGCTAATCGTCACTAACAAGAAAAATTAATATACATATATTAAATAAATATGCTTACGCCTTTACCTTACCTTATTTTTTTGTCTAATTAAAAGTAGTACAATAATGTTGGTAACCAAATTACTTAACCAAGTGCTGAATATAATCTTTTGAACCATGTAAAAATGAAGAAACCCAAAACGTTTAAAAACGCATAGTTTTTTTTTTCTTTTACTCACGTCTGAATTAAAGATCCATTTGATTTGAAAATGTTTATAGCAAAATAAACATATTTATTATACGTGATATGAATTACGTGCATATGACTTAACACAGGACTCTCGTAAAATCATTTGTTTCTATATTCAACATAAATTCTAACTCAACGGTGAAATATAGCAGCTATTAATTTTGCTTTCGATAAGAAAATCAAAATGGCAAAACTTCAAGTAAACGGATCGCGTTAGGCCCAGCATCGATTTGATTGGAAGCAGTTCGAAAAACTTTCTCGTAATCAAATCGTTCCCTCGACGGATCCGTCACTTTGCGTGTGTTATTAAATATTTATTTTCCTCTCGTTCTACCAATTTTGTAAGTGCCGCCGGCTGGTTTTGATAGATTAGAAGGCAATAGGGTAACGAAATTGACGCACGGCTTGATATAATAAACTCGTTGAAGCGATTGCATAAATAAGGATAAAGTTTCACCTTGACTTATTCATGTTTACCAAGTTAAATTACTTGATTTTATACGTAATTTCTGCTAAAAGCGACGCCAAACAATTCAAAAGTTAATATAACCATTTACTATAACAAGAGGTTACGTTTAACAATAACTTAAAAGCTTTGAAGATAAATAATGAATATTTTATTAAAACGTTTACAGATGTATAGTTATTATATTAAGTTTTAAATTATTTTTAATTTAATCAGGATGTAGATCGCTTTTTCTTTATACATAATATTGAGCAATATCGTAATTTAAATAAACTTTTAAATGTTAATCGTCATAACCAAAATAATTAAACAAAACTATACTAAAAGTGATTTTACTATATTTATAAAAACCTTTATAAATTTAGTATAATATTTAAATCTTATATACCTAGTATAGAGCATGTTAAGGTAATATTTTTAGGTACCCATAAAAATAGAATGTATTACATTATTATAATGTTTATCGGCGCATCAGTTATCCTAAGATTTACAAAATACATTTTCGAAGAAATTTTGTAGCGACGAGTGGCGAAGCTAGTACCCTCTCTGGCTATAAAAATACGCGCAACTGGCTTAACAATTCAGAAGCGAGTTAGACTTTGGAAAGCCCTTCCCGTTGCTTATGTTCGTTTCAATAAAACTATTAATTCTTAGAATAACACAATAACGCCAGAGATCAAAGATAATCATCTATTTCTATGCCACCAAGCATGAACTTATTTTTTTAATACGTTAAAAGTCACGATGGCCGAAATGTGATCGCAATTAGCCATTTTAAAAATTTAAAATTATTAGACATTTTCAGAATGATAAAAACAAAGCCCGGAACAAACTGTACGTATCTTTTATGTTTGCTTTAATCATACAATCTAGATAATGGCATGGATGTTAGAGAATTAGTAGAAATAATTTCTAAAACAAAAAGTGAATACGAGTTCAAAGATTATGAAGTAATTTTGACGGTTGCTAGTGTTTTACAAGGAAAATGGAAACTAGTTATTACGAACACTACTCGGGAAGAAATGAAAAAAAACACTTAGAAATCAATTACACCTGAGTTCTGAGATACTTATTTAAGGTCCTGGAGTTTATAAATAAGCATTGATTCGGTTGCAAGTGTTCCGAAAGATGTTTAAATGTATTGTTAAACCTTACCCTAGAGAATAAGTTCATGTCGAGTTTGTCATAGGTAGCATCACGGATGAAAGACCTTGCATAAAGTTACTTGTATAAAGCCTAAGAAGTTACGAACCAAGAAAATCAACAAATTTTGTATGAAGGTAAGCCTAAAATTTGTTGAATTATATTAGAATCAAAAATATTATCACACGATAGATGTATAGGACGATTCAGAAATTTTGCTCGTAAATTTAAAAAATGCAATAAATTTGTAATTCAAAACAATATTTCTAAATAAATAAATAAAGATCTCATAACAGTGTAAGAATCACAATCGGTTATAATATTGGTGCAAGTAAATCGGAGTATTATTGAAAACAAGAACATAGATAATTAAGTATCAATAATCTGTATTTCATACAAATATTGTTAATTAATTAATTTTTTTTTAAGTGAAAATGTCTTGAAGACAATGTCAAAATTAGTTCTAAGGAAATGAAGGAACTCTAGATTTGTTTTATGTGGATTGACGAGAATAACTCAAAACTTACTTTACATTCACAAATCGTGTGGAGTAGGCATTAACGCAACATTTATCAGAATAACTGTATCAATACCAGAGTTGACTTAAAGACTCTACAAAATATGTAAAAATGTTATAACTAAAATGGTTGAAATTTAGAATTAAATTTATATTAATTATATGACATCTTTTTTTAACGTATCTATAGCTGAAATCGGTAAATATTATTAACTAAGACATGATAAAATTTAATCCGAAACTCGTCATTCTGTATCAAAAATCGACTACAGCAACACAGTATGTTTACTGCTAACATTAAGGTTACTATTATAAACTCATTACTTGTTAACTTGTGCGGATGTTTAGCCGGTCACTGTCCGCCGCAAGCTTTCCAACGGCTAAATTTATTTGTACTATACACTGTGATTTAAAGTTCATTTGTTCCCACTTCGTTAACAAACCGTTGAGGCAAATTTGTCACATTTGAACAGTCAAACGACCATGCCAGAACCATATACAAGTTTGACTTACCAATAATTTTCGTTTATTAATTTGTCACTTATTGTATTTACTACTTTTTATTGTTAATAATTAACATACGTATGCACTATCGACTACAGGTTATTCTTTCTAAAAATTGTATGTACTAATTAGATAAAGATGGCCGCTTCAGTATGTAGCTATGATATATGATTTCAGATAATATTAATAACTAAAAAGTTTGAGTTTTGTTAAGTATCCACTGAATCAACAATGCCATCAATTGATATTGTTTATAGAAATATGTTTATGATGTGTTTCAGTATACAAATGCATTAATGATAATTAATTATTTAATTTAAGAAAATACATTATTCGTTTGTGCAAAAACTAAACCCTAACTTTTATTTTATATTTAATTACTCTGAATTAAAAATAAAATAAAAGTTTTATTTTTTTTTCCTGAAAAGTAATATAATATATTTAATAAATACTATAATTAATAGTATGAAATTCATTGTATGTATATATTTTTAATTTAATTTAAAAGTAATGCAAGGTGATCCTTAGTAAAAATAAGAGTTTTAACTTGTTTTTTTTTAAGTTATTTAGACTATTTTTCTTTATTGGTATACAATAAATTAATTTATAATTTATAAAATATTTAAAGTCTCAGTAAAGAAACAGTTCTTATGTTAAAAGTATAATAATCTTAACTCATTAAAATTATTGCTGGTTTTTAAATCTTAGGCACTGCGCGAAGGTTAGGGTCGCAAGTGTGATTTTATATATATATATATATATATATATATATATATATATATATATATATATATATATATATTTGATTTATAGTAAATCACTCCTATAAATCAAATCAATCCATAATAAGAATACAGTTTGAAACGGGAACCAAACTTTTGAATTTAAATTTATATTTTGAAAGAAATTGGACATAAACATTAAAGAGGAAAGATCGAGATGTAAAAAATAAATATAAAATAAAATTTTGAAAGATTTGTTAGACAAAATAAAGAAATACATAAAGCACTAGAAAAAAAATAAAAAAGGGATAATGTACAGGAATGCATATAAAATTCAAAAAAAAAAAATATTAAAAAAATAGTATAAACCAGAATAAAAAACATTTAATTTTCATTTTATATTCCATTTACTTATACAAATTATAAATTTGTAAGATTCAGACATAAAAATATATAAAAGTACCTAAAATATTTTTATGTTTGTACTTTATTGTTTTTGTTTTACTGCGAATGAAATGGAATACCCAATATTATTCAGGAGTATAGTGAATCGAAGTAGACAAGAAGGCGTTAGGCGAAACGATATTAAACATTCATGGAATACCAGATTTTATTAGGCCCTTAAATGCTAAACAAAATTAAATCCCAAAAGAAGGCAGTGACCCTATTTTTACAGAAGAAGAAAGTGATGGACACCGTGGACAAGAATAACTAAATTTAAATCGTACTCAAAGTAAATAAATACACAAAGTCATTTGTGAAAAGATGCAGTTAAAACTATAAAACATTTTAAGTGTCAAGACCTTTAAGGTAATTTTTAAACATAGTATATTTGTTTATTTTATTTTTTTGTTTGTTCGTTATCTGTTTTACCATTTATTAGTGGATGTGAAAAAACTACACATGAGTTTTAAATTAAATTTTGTGTGATAGTTTTTTTTCATATCGTCAATTTGAAGAATATTTATTATGTTGGCATTTTTTTGGCATAGGTTATTACAAAGGCTTGTTAAGACTGTATTAAAAAATAAACTATAAATTTATCGATTTCGTACAAACATGATGTGCATATTTTATATGGATTTAATCTTGCAACTTGTACAATATAATTATGCTAACGTATGTAATGTTATAAACAAATAAATTTACAAGCTTAAAGCCAAGATAGTATCCATCACAAATTTTGTCAGTTCTGTGATAAATATTATCTAGGCCATCATTTTGAATTCTTAATAATAAAATCTTATATAAATCACAGAACACCGATAAACTTAATCTCAGGAGCACGGACAGAAAACCCATGAGCAAATTTAAATTGTAGATGTTCGGACACGTCCCAGCTTTGTTAACAAAGAGCCGAGTCAACATACTCCAGCTTATACTGCTAACTCACTGATTTTTACTTTCTAAGACTGTTTTCTTTATGCTAGAATTAAACTTTTTGTTTGATGAATATAATTTATTGAGAAAAAATACAAGAAGAAATCATTGATTTTGTATAATAGGACAATATTATGATTTTATATATATAATGATAATAAAAAGTTTTGAAATGCAGGTAAAAAAATATGTTTATTTTGACAATAAAATTTCTTAACAAAATATTGATAAAACTATAAAAAATAACGAAGTGAGTCTTTAGTACGTGAATAGGCGTGGATTAATAGGATAAGGATAATAGGATAATAAGGATAAGAGGTAATTCTTTAATTGTTCACAATATAACCAGTTTATTTTAATTATAAATTATAAAGGTTGAATTACTTTTTATACAGACCGAACATTAATTACATTTAATAAACACATTTAATTGATAATTCCTAACGTTATTCAATCAATCGCATAATGCCCTCTAGTGTTAGAGTTTCTGTGAGAGTGGAGAAACGTCAAATGTCATTGCCATGTTTGACTTTCGAAATAACCTCACTTTGCTTGACGTTTCTAACATTCTTGTATTAAATGTGCTGTCACAACCAGACTTACAATTGCATCGTTTGAAGTACCTCCTTTAGTTAATCTGTAAAAACAAAACGTAGCTACAAGAGTTTACTATTTGCGCTGGCCCATTTCTGACAAAAAATAAGAATCAAGCGTCATGACTCTTTCGACGTATCAAATTAAATTATCGTGAAATCACACCATTTGCCTATCCTGGACCGGACTACTGAGTCTATTAATGCCTTTTTTTTCGATGGAAAATGCCGCTACGAATACCCCGTCGGCCCAGGAGGTGATGGCCGGGTGCTTATGTGGGAGTAGAGTATGATTACTTTTCTTTTCTTTTAAAGAAACAACGAAATATACAACACAACTAGACGCAAAGTGACCAGTGGAGCACTCAACGTGTAAAGAAGGTACAAGTGCATAAAATTGAGCTACGTAACTATAATACAATAATAAAAAAAATCAAAAGTGCTGATTTGCTTACTAATAAATATAAACGAAATGCTAACTTCATCGAACAAATACGTCGCACAAATATGATATAATTCTAAATAACCTTCTATCATTTATAAAACTCGAGCTGTGTAAATTGAAAAAGCACACAATGCATTTGCAAAGGTTCAAAATACATGGAAAGTACTTTTTATTATATTTCATATTCATGTTATCCTGAATTTCGAATACTAAGAGATCTCGATGTTTTTACTTCAAAATAGCATCATGTTGTGAACTCTTACTGTAAACAAATACATTGCTTTTAGCAAGATTACCATAACTGTGAATGAGTTGATTTAAAGTATGAGATTATGCGGATTTAGAATGAATACCTATTGAGTAGTTATTATAAAACTCTCTTTTTAGTAAAAAAATATTATACATTTTTTTGTATTTAGTAAAGCGCAAGTACAGTTGGTCTAAAATATTAAAATTTATTGAAATTGAACATACATACATTTAACATAATTAAATGTATTTAATTGCAAATGCAAAATTAAATGATCAGAAGTTTTTTATAAAAATTAGTTTTACTTATTACCTTAGAAATGGACCCTTGTTGATAATTTCTCGAGGGTTATATTTAACTTAATGCGTTTTGTCTCACTACAAACATGATATATTCAATTCCTTGACCCCCTTAATAAATACCAATTTTTTTTCTATAAATAACTTTAATACCTATTGCCTCTTTACCGTACTTTTTAAATTGTTTTTACAAACAAAATAATTAATAAAAATATTCTGCATTAAAATACTGGACTAAAGATACTACTTATACATTTATGTCACATACGGTTAAGAAATACCTTTACACTCATTTTCCTAAAAACCGGAAATTAAATCTATAAATTTGCTTTCAACAATTTCTCAGGACCCCATATGTACCTACTAACCTTGCCTCCCTTTACAATATGTTAAAACGAAAACTGTAAAACATAATATATAATTCATATTATTTCTTAACTGACAATAATTATAATAATCAATATTAATTATATTTATCTTAGTATACTCTTTTTTATTAAGACTCATACAGGTAAAATGAAAAAAATTAACCTAACAAACTGGTTATTTGTAAGTAAATGCAATTGTCTTTAAGTAATTTGTTTTCATTGATAAATGCCAAAACTCATTTTGAAAAGGTTGAACCAAAGAACGATTTATAATTTTCCGTCCTTATATATAATATTTTATAACAAAGACATTAAAATCTTAAACAATAGAGCGAAGTTCAAAATCTTCTCGACTTAAAATTCAAACATTTAAGTGCAGGAACGATGGCGGCGGCGGCGACCAGTTTCCATCAGGTGGCTTGCTTGCTTGTATGCCCTCTATGGCAGAAAAAATAAATTAATTATCGATACAGTAGGTTTCGAACCCGTGACTTCTGAAAAATAATTATTTAATTAACATTATAATAACCTTAAATATTTATAGACAACTCCTAAAATTATATTACAATATGGTATTAAAATGATTAATAGATTTTAAAAAAACTCTATTTGAGTTTAATAAGATTATTTGCGTGAACAAATTTATATTACACAAGTGCGGACACATTTCAGCTTGTTTAACGAGGCGAGTTTACATTATCTCTAATAAAATTTCTTTTGTTACAAAAACTTTAAGAAAACACTTATTTTAGTTATATATTATAACGTTATCAACATTTGAATACAAATATTTCATATAGTCTTCGGACTTTTAATTTAGTTTTCAAGGTCTATTTAAAATTTATATGTAAACGTGATTATCAACGCCTATTTTTTATTAGTCAAATTCATTTTTACATAATAATAAAATTTTAAGTACACATCCTAATAATTGATGTCTTTATAATTTAGTAATTTCTTTTTTTATATTACATTTGTGAAAAAAAATAACTAAGTACTACTACTACGTATATTAAATTTAATATCATAAAGCAACAATAACATAATATCCCAACCATATTATTAAAAAAATCTGAAGCTCTGTAAACATTAAAAATTATATATCCCCTTTTAATATTTCAAAGTCTTTAGAGAATATTAAAAGAGCTTTTTATTATATTTCATGTTACCCTTTTCAATTTCGAATATTATGAGGTCTCGACGTTTTCACTTCAAACTGGCATCACGTTGTGAACTCTGAGGGTAAACACATTTGCTTTTAGTGAGATTACCAGAAGCACGAATCAGATGAATTTTTTTCTAATTATAATAAATGAAAAAATATTTAATATTAATAGAATTTTGAATAGTTTGAGTATATTCACAACGACTAGATTCTTTTTAAGTTCAAAGTTTAAAAATTCGTAAATTTAAAAAGAATTAAAATATGTCATTTTATTATGTGCTCATTTATTAAGTATTTTTAAAGATTTAATAAAAAATCTCCACAATAGCACCAGTCGAATTCTGTATCTCGTTTCACTCCATATATTATATCTATAAATAATAATAATTATCAACTTTATTACGTCCAAATTGTAATTTATAACTGTCAACAGAATCCTAAGATGAATCCCTATATCCTAGATACCGGATATTATGGCCGTAAATTTCATCCGCAAATCCCCAAAACTCCTATCTGTCACCTTTTCGTCCTGTATTTACACAAAGATTGACACATAGATATAAAAACTGTTACCAAGACTATTTATTACATTTCATCAATCCAACATTTTACATTCTAAAGTTGTTTACGAATATTTTATGTATTACATGGCAAAACCTTCTTAATTGTATTTCTAAAATGGTTATGTTTAACCTTTAAAAAACAAATAACTTTTTAATGACATAATTTAATATTAGATAACTATATTTAAATTTAAAAATTTTGCGATAAAATACAGTGTCATATGTAGTATTATCACAAAAATATAATAAAACATTCATTACATATTCATTTTGTGTGTGTTGTCTGTGATCCTATAAAGAAGATGACACAAGGGTATTTCAAAGTTGAGTCAACTATATTATGCAGAATCTCACAAGGGTGTTGACCTGTTGACGACTCAAGTGATGCTTTTTCACGACACACTACATATGAAAACTAAACATATTTGTTTCTTATTTCTTTTATATAAGGCATAAAATTCAACAAACGTAGGCTTATCTAGGATGGTTTGTGATGTTTATGTATCTCAAATCCGTAGATCTTATTGCAATTCAAATAAGGGTTATTATGGGTTGAAAGCTTAAGTGCGAATAGCCCGGTTTATAGAGGAGTCACGTCCAATATACGAGCGATTTTGAGTTAAAGGACTTTTCAAAAGGTTTTGGTTATAAAAGGCTTAAGAGGTTCTGTTTTAACAGTGACCTGAGATAGCATTGTAATAAAAATAGAATTTGAATATCGAAATAATGTTCGCGCTAACATTATCATATATTTTTTAATGATACTTTAATGTTTTCAACATTTTTATATACCTTTTTTGCACATTCTTAAAGTGAAGTGGAGGATTGATGATAAGAAAATTATATTAGATGTAATAATAGTTATACCCTAATTGTATTATTGACACTGGTTAATCAAAGTGAATTGATCTAATTAATCTATCAGGTAATTTCAGCAATAATATGTAATATATACCGACAATGTAATATAAGCTTTCATCTAATAATGAAAATAATATAATATTAGTTATATATTAACCAATTCTCACAGAAGAAAAGGGTAGCCCAGACTCCTGCACTTTCTCAATCTGACTCCCTAGTTTAATCCCTCAAAATTTCTTAACGATGGCTATACATTTACAACTTAGCTTTTTTTAGCTAGTTGTAAATGTATATAGCCTTCAGTCTTTCGTCAGACAATTTTTAAATATTTTGTACTTTGGCTCACCCAGTCTCATTTCTTTTTTAAAACATAAAATAAGGACATTAAAATTTCACAATTTCAAAAATAAAAATAGATATTAGAAAATATTTATATGTATGTTTTTTATTAATTAAATTTCAACTTTTACATATTAGAAACAAGTATTAAAAGTCAAACATGACGTCATAATAATAATAGTAGTTTAATAATATTAATTTAAAGGTAGACGTAGGCCAACTTTAAGCTAGGTAGAAGCCTATTCCAAAGACTAAGTCTAGCTAGGAAGAGGCTTTGCCCTATATCTGTTATCAGGCGTAGATAAAACCAGAAGAGCATTTGCTTTATAACAAGCCTGTATTGAGTAGAGGGTGCTTGCGTTAAGAGGTAACATCTTCGTGGTTCGAAGAAACCGAGTCACCGCGATTGATTATAAAAGTGTCCCTTTAATCTTAACAATGTCAGAATCTTTTGTTGCCGGGGGTCCCACTTAAACGTGTATTTTTTTTCCTTAGAAGGAGAGGTATATAATAAGCATCCAGACGTCAGAAAGATGTAAAATGCGTAAGTAATCTAAGAGAGAAGGGATAGGGAGACGAAAACATGTAAATTGGACTATAGTAATATATAGTTTGAGTATTTTTACTTTTCTATAAAGCTTGATTATTATTAATACAATTTCGAGTCAATATATAATAAGGACATTTTAGCAAAAATTATTTCAATTTTTTACTTTCCTTTAAAATTTTGAGCTCAAAACAGAAATTTCCTATTTGCTGAGCTTTTACGAGGTGATTATTGATACTGGTCTGGCGAAGTTCCAAACAATAGCGTACCGCAAACTGGACGTTGACACCTCAGATTTCTAATGAAACCTGTCGTTATGTAGGTTTTAGTTTTAATGACAATATTGTTCGGAAATAGGAACACTAAAAGCCCGCACACAACGTGGTAAATTTGTTGTACATAATTTTAAATATTTATACTAAAAAAAACGTTTATATAGAATTTCTTGAAGAAATATACTGAAGCGAATTTGATGTATAATGTTCTTATTAATAATTACAACATATGTAAAAAATCATTATTAAAAAAAAATATATATATATTTGTTTATTTAAACACTATTTAGTCAAACATGTGCATTAAAATTAATATTTCTACTTAAAAGTCCTGAACCTAATATTAAAAAACATTCTAATAATAGTAAAAAAAAGGTTGTAGCCTACATAACATCTGTAAATATTGTTGAACAATGTAAATTTAATTATACTCGAGTTAAATCTTTTGAAAGTAGTTTTGTTTATATGTGTACCACTCGTGAAAATCGAAAAATAAAAATACTACGCAGTTAAAGATTTTATCTTTACTTTAATATGTGAGATGGCGTTATATTTTTTTAATATGGCATACATGAAAAAATTGTTATTTAATAAATTACAAATTAATTAAAAATATAAATAAATATATATATTACACGTCACAAAATTGTACGTTAAAATATTTTTAGTTACACACAATTAATGATAAATATTTAATTTTAAATCAAATGGTTACAGAGATTACAGAGAGACTACGTTTCACAAAAACCCTTATAAATATTTAGCCAGCCATCCACAACATTTTAAATAAAAACTGGTGTAACATAAATTGAAAAAAAAATCGCCTATTTACAAAATAAGTACAAGTAATTGTAATAATTTAAACATGAAACATCGATTCAATACTCGTAAAGATCGTAGAGAGTCGTAAAATAAATCATTAAAGCAGACCGATGGACACACAGACGCGGGTAATACTGGCGGCTAGCCAAAACCCGCACAAGTTGCAAATGATAGTCTGTCCTTCAGTCTCCTTTATCAGCCGATTTTACAACCAGGCTTTTCATTTGTTTGAATTCATGATTTCTTGACTCGATCACATTCAATATTTTAAAAAGTATACAAATATCGAATATAAAAATATCGAAAATAAATCAATTATAGTCTAAATTGTATGTACAGAATTGGAAAAAACTCTAAAAACATAACAATAAACAAAGGCAAACGCTTATAGCAATTGTATAAATCGAGAATTGGCATACAATGCTATTGATTATGTCCTATACCCATTACATAATTTGTATTGATTTTTACTTAACACTTTATATAGATTTAAACAAAAACTCTTTTCAAACTTTTAATGATTAGAAAGAAAGAAAGATAGAATTCCGTTTAAAAGTTATCAAACTTCAACTCTTAATCTAATTCACATAAATTTTTAAAATAAATGGAAATTACAAAATATATATAAAAAAAAATCTAATTTAATATGTAAGTAAATTCAAATGATTTTTTCAATATTTTTTATAAGCCAAATAGAAAAATCCGTATGAGATTAAAATATAAAATTCCTATTAATTTGTTTTCCATTATTTTTTATACTATTAAGGCTTCTTTGGAAAATCAAATACAAATCAATCACATTTATATGGATTCCACAAACGAATCCATACAGTTACTTTGTAGTTCAAATCTCAGAAGTGTTTGATTAAATTTAACTTATAAGCGAACTAGTCAGCGTCTTAAACTCGCCTTTAAGATTTATTTGGATTTTTATTTAAATTTAGTCTATTTGTTATTCTTAAATAACTTTATCAAGATTAAACATAGCCCTGTATACTTAACTTAATAATAATATTCACTAACTCTAGTATTTTAAAAGAGATAATTCACCAATAAAAAGCTACAAGGCTCACTGATATTTTAAGTTTTATCTTTTTTAGAAAATTATTAATCTTAAAATATTAATCTATGTTTCTGTTTTTTTCAACATGGATTTTCTTTCTTATATTATTGTACAAATAATTTATAACTATTCTTATATTATTGTACAAATAATTTATAACTATTCTTATATTATTGTACAAACAATATATAACAGGATTTCATGTCGTGTCATTGGAAAAAATATTTTTTAGACAATGTCCTTTGCCATATATTTTTAATGTCACCCTATTTTACTGTATAATGCAAAAAAAATATATAAAATGTGTTAATGAAACAATTGTGTGGTTAAATGAGTAAACTAAAAGAATCTAAAATTATAATACAACTATTATATGTTCTCTCAATTATTGTGTAAATGAATTCTAAGCACTATTAGGTAGGTACTGGTATTCAAAGAGACATTAGTTAATATGTTACGTTTAATTATATAATATGTCTTAATTACGGTAAAACATAATTAAGTCATGAAAACTAATAAATATTATAACATTTCTCTATACATAAAGAAAATGATTATCCTTGACAATTTGTTTATTACAAAAGACTACTATATTTTTAACTCCATCTTTAATTCATACTATTTGTTAGTGTGTAAATCTATTAAACCATAGTATGAATCCAAACCATTTTCCTGATAAGTGAGATAATACTTTATCACAAAATTTATTACGAACTTAATGATAACAATGGCATAAAAGCAAATGTTGCTCTTTTAACTGAATCAGGTTACTATTGTATATAATTATCCGGCTGTATTCACGTTATATTTAATAGAATTTTGCCGACTAGTTTCATCCGGTGCCCTTATTCATGAGCTCGGGGAATGGCGGAAATGCGCAAAAAATTCCGATAAAATTAACATGAGTACAGCCCGATAATTATATATAATAGTAATCATAGATCACAGAAGTCAGAATAAAAAATCTGGTTAATACACAAACTAACTTGAGTTTATAATCTATTTAAACTATTCACAAATCAATAATTGATGTACACGTGTTCATCCTTTATTTTCACATCATAAAGTTAAGCAAATACAGAATGTTCACACATTTTTTGTGGTATTAACGATTTCGTTGCCATTGTGTTTTCATAATTGGCTTTAACGTCGTTTTACAAACGAGGGTAAAATAATTTATTAGGGTCACAACACTGACAAGAGCTACCCTTAAGATTCATTACCAATGGCCTCTCTACTTTATTTTAAATAGCACTTAAAATTATATTATAGTGAGTTTCATATGGTCTTAAAGAGCCGTTACGGAATACATTTTAAATATCTCCAATTGAAGAACTTCAAAAAAATATACATATAGGAAAGTTATGTTTTTGTTTAGTAATATCGTCATGACTTATTATTCCTATCCCTCAATGTCTGTCAGTTAGCCAATAGAAATGTTATTATAATTTCGTATAGCACTTTAACAATTCTTAAATTTCAGAATATAATACAAAATGCACTTACTGTATTTATAATGAAGTAAGTGCATTTTGTATTCTAACACATTATGATGTCGATTGATACTATTTTTTTATTTTGTATTAGAAAAATATATATCGAATACAAAACACAAAAAAAAAAAATCGTCCTTTTTTATAAGTATGCTTTTTGAAGTTCCAACTCTTTATTTTTTTTAATTTATGTATGAAACGCTATTATGAATTAAAATTAATATTTCTATAGGATAATTAAGATTTATTTCAAGCGAGTGAGATTTTTATACCGTAACCGAGATATAGACCCGTAGAATGAATACCAAATCACTGAAAAACTTCTAAAATCACTTAGGAAGGTTTTAAATTTGCATTTAAATGTAAGGGTTATATTTGTTTCATTTATTAGGTTTGAATTCATAAAAATGAACGCAGTTAATATTCCTGATATTACAGCTTTTATCGGTTGTTGTTATTAAAAAAGTTATGTAACGTATTGAAAATTCTTAGTCAGCACGCCCCCAACTCAATTATTTTAATATAACTTAAATACAATATTACGAAGTTTTTAAATTAAATGTTTGTTGGTTCAGACTGTTAACATATACCCTTGCGTTTTCATAATAACAGTTATAATTATGGATATATAATTAGCAGAATTGTTTAATTAAATTCTGGAATTGATTTATATTATTATTATTATTATAGCTAATTCATATTTATAAATATTTTACATAGACCACGAACAATTAGATTTTTTTGACAAAACGGCAAACTAGCTAGTTGGATTTTCGTTTCTTTCTCTTTTAAAGATGCCAATAGGTTCATTTATTAATTATTTGGGATGTGTAATGTTAATTTAGACTTAAAAAAATCATATTTAATAATGACTTTAATAAATAAAAAACGAACCTTGTTAGACTTTCTTGTATATATGGATATTCAAAAGACGCAAGAAATGGAGCTGACAAAATTCTTACTTACATACACACATTCATATAAATATTTTTAACATGTATATGTAATATGTAGTCCTAGACTACTTAGAACACCTCAAAACATAAAGATTTTACAAAAACCGTTTTCGAAAAAACGGGGTGATTACAATAAATTCCAAAATTAGGAAATTAAAAATATTTTCCGTAATGGCCACTAGCGCACTTAGTTTGTAATCTAAATGAATCGATTACTGAAGTATTTTGTCGAGTTAAAGACAATCTACTTTATAAACGTTGATTAAATGATTAAACTCGGACAGGATTTTCTCAAATACCATCAGATTTACTCTGGCGAGATAACTAGTACAACAATTGACTCGATTTAATTAAATCAAGAGGTTATCGTTTCATCACTAATTAAATACTAGGAAAAGTAATAAGATAAGTCGACCTTGCCGCATAAATGTATAATTACAATAAATCTTTAAAATACTAAATTAAAATAAATTGTTCATTGATTCCTGTGTATATTTTTTCCAGTAACCGGATAACTTTTATCATATAAGTATAATTTACATTTTTTTATCCATTATTTTATGAATATGTAAAAAACTTACATCTTTCAAAAAATAAGTTTAAAAATAAAAATGTTTGATTACTAATTTGTCAGTTATTTTTCTTTGAAAAAAAAAAACAAACGCGGAATGGTATAAAAGGAGCAAGGAGGCTCCATTGCATGCGATATCAAAATAGTTCTTTATAAGTGCAGGCCAGGAGGCCTCCTACGACCTTATACACACTCTCGCTATCCGCGCTCTGCTAGTGTTCGAGAACTGGGTCGCCTAGTACATAATTTGAACCGATTCCATTTATTGCAGCTGCCGAGCTCGCTTGCCCCACCAGCGCAAAATTATCCGTGTTTTTCTTTACTTTTGACTTGTATGCCGGATTGTCTAGAGGACTTTAACTATCAACTAAATACGGTGAACTCTTAAGTTACTTTAACCCTTTTTGTTATCCCCTCCTTTGCACCAGGTTTCCCGATTTTTAATTCACTTAATTTGTGACGGTGCGCTTCTTTCTTAACGGGGTATTATGTTACACTTAGTCGCATCTTTGGACCCCTAAAACCCGTTGATGATAATAATCGTATCCGGGACCACACATATGTATATGTTTTAATTTTTGGGTTTGTTTCATTCCACATCCCAAAAGAACTACTAGAACAATTTTGATGAAATCGATTATTATTATATTTTATTGCCGGAGCCGCAATTATGACACGTTTTATCTCGGAAAATTATCCGATAATACCTTGCATGGAACATAATTGTCATATGTTTTTGATATCTTTTATCTTCGCTTATTAATTTTATTATATAATACAGTTTAGACCTTAGATGGGAAAATGAAATAAAAATAAATTATTGCAACTTCAGAAATGTTACCTTGAAGCAAGCACAAACTGCAATTAGTGAGAGACAAAGAGTTGTATTACTATTGGCTTCACTGCGCCTCCAGCGATTTAGTTGTAAAGTACGATCTGGAATTACATACTCGTGCATACTGCGAGGAAATAAACTAGGATGCCAAATTAAATTAAACGTATCTATTCGTAGTCTTATATCTTTTGTAAGTTTGAAAGTAAGTTTCATAGAACTTGCCAGTAATGTTTTTAAAGTTTAGACTTACTATTTAATTATGTTTTTCAAAATAAATCATTGACTAATAAAAAAACAACATTCGACTAACTAACTTATCATACAAAACTTGTAAATAAAACTTTTATGGTAAAACATCACACATCATTTCGATTACGATGCCTAAAAAATGAGAATGCAGATGTTTTCAAAAAATATGTTGTAGCCTCACTCAACCTAGTGTCAAAGTCATTCTCGCCGGGGCGTCACGGTGTGTGCTAACGCGATCCCGTGACGTCCCATTACGGCGAAGAGGGCAACCGTTGGTTTTTTTTTAGTGGGTAGCCTTAAAAATGGCAGCATCCTCTATGCTGCCGGGTAGTCCCACATAACCCCCCGGCCGTCACCCCCCTGGGCCGACGGGGTACCCGTAACGGGTTTTTCCAACGGAAAAAAAAAAAAAAAAAAAAAGTGTCAAAGTCATAAAAAATCATTTGTTGTTGACTACGGATGGTATGGGTTTATAGTGCATAAAAAACTATTGGAAACTTTTGAAGTGAAATTTCCTTAGACTCGGTGTGATTTGAAACTCAATAAAATTAAAATGTTATATGTAGTATCACACTATCTTGAGTATTATTAATGTTATCAAACATTGAGTTAATATAAAAAAAATCTTAAACCATTTATATCTATGATAAAATATTAACGCCGTATTTCTTAATATAAACTAACTTTGTTTAACTACATCTGGTGACAAATAATTGAATTTAGTCGGTATAGTTTTAACATATAAAATTTAAGTAAATTTATAACGCCATCTAGCGTCTAACAGTGTTGTCGCAGCGCACTTTTTGGGATAAAAGGAAAAAATGTGGAAGATGCCTAACTAAGAATATTTTGTAGAGCACAACGAATTTTTTTGAACTTACTATTTCATTTTGAACTATTATTAAGCGCCATTTCGTCTGCTGCTTTCGAGAGTCAAATAACAAGTCGTTAATCATGCATATATATAAATAATAAATACCTCCTTATCTTATATAGAAACAATCTGAAAGTTATATTCTTATAATTCTTTTTATAAAAGCACTCCGACCGTTTATGCATGACAGGCGAGATAAATATAAGATTTATTTCAGTTTCAAAAGTTTGGTGCGACAGTTTTAAAATTAAGCTGGCATTTATGAAATTATGAATGTCTGTCATTTAATTTTTTTATACATTTATTAAATTTTTTTATACATTTATTATATCTTTATTTGTATCAAATTATACCAATTTTGTTTATTAATCCTTTAAAAGTAAATTATAATAGTAAATTGAATTTGTTTTTGTTGACTTCGTTTAATTTTTCTATGGTTATAATGAGGACATCAATCACAAAATAATTTTAAAAGAATCTTTATATTTATTTAAAAATAAAATATTTATTCCTCTCTGAAATACGTAGTTTACATGAAGAGTTTTCATGTTTTGCTCTGCAAAACGAATGGATAATAAAATGTGAATGGTAAAAGTAAAGTAAAAATCACATTTGATATTTAAGTAAAATTTCACATCAAAAATCATATAAATTAAGAGAATTTCAGTAAAAAAGATATGCAATTATTTATATCATACAATATTTAATAGGAAAAACAATATGTTTTTATTTATTTTTATAATAAGCATTGTACTATGAATCCATTAAAATAGACAATACGGTGGAAGTGGTATTCGACACGGTATACAGTATAAGAGTCCTGCAAATACAAACCTCTAGGAGGTTTATATTTGCAGGACTTTTAACCTTCACTTTGGATAAAGAATTATTATAAAGGATTATATTTATTACTGGATATCTTACTGAATTACATTATTTAACAATATATTATTACTGGAGTGTTGTTATTTTTTTTAATCTACTAAAGAACTAAATAACACAGAGTAATGATAATAATAATGTTCTTTAACTATATGACAATTAAAGTTTCAAACTCATTTTCCTTCCAACTTGTGTAGTGTATATTTATTCTAATAGACACATTCTAAGCGATTCCTATTGAAAAAACAGTGGCTTACGCCGTAAGCTTAATGTTCTCGTAAAACCAAATTGTTGGTAATTAGATAGAAATAAGAAGCCGGCTTTTACTTGTATTTTTCAAAAGAACTAACTTTTTTATCTAAAAAAATGGTTTAATTTTATAAAATGTGAAAGATATTACATTTTACTAAGATCTATGTATATGTATAATATAGTACACTATATATCACACCTAATTCATATAAAAAAACTTTAAAAAGATACAACATTTAATTAAAAATTATATTACGTGCAATGAGGTAGAAGAAGTAAAACTTGAATAAAGTATAAAGTAGACGGCGGAGTCATTCTAATATTTCACACTAAGCAGGCTAATGCAATACTCTATTATTAGTAGGGGCATTAATATTCGTTGGAGCTTTGTTTAAACTTTACTAAACTGTCTAACTGTTTCTATAAAACAATTTTTAACATAAGAATTGTTGACTTTTAACTTTAAATAAGCAACTTTTAAAAACTAAATAGAACAGGTCTATAAAAATATTTTCTTATAAAAGAGGTTGTAAGTTCTTACTTTGACTAATCGTAGCTATTTTTCGTCTGGTAAATATCTGTTATGCAAAAACATGAATAATTGATAGGTTATCTATTAGTTTTTCATGTTTTTACTAGGTTACGTTTAGAAGCAATATTATTCTTACCTTTTGTTAATCTTTTATTTCTGTCATCTCCATTGAAAACACAATAAGTTGAGTGGAAAATATCTTATACGCTTTATCAGATATTTTGTTGATTGTTTGCCGTAGCACAGAAAAAAGTTCGAAGTTAATCGGAATCTAAAATAAAGTAAAACCCGGGAGAAAACAAAATTACTTAGCGGCATATTTACAATTTCATTAAAAAAAATATAGATACAAAGATCATACAAAATTTTGTTTTTGTAAATGGGAATGTAAAAAACACAAAAATATTTTATCAAATCCATCACAAGTTGGAAATCACAAACTTTCAGAGATTAATGAGTGTAAACATTACAACTCTTTAATTTTATTAGATTAGTAAAGACTAGAAGCCATAAAGACAAAACATATTATTCACAAATATATTGTTACATAAAAAGAAAAGATATTGTTTACAGAGTGTATTTCTTGCTAGAAGTATGTACAGCATCATTCTTTTTATCAAAATAACATGCTCCAAAAAAAGTATTGTAGTAAACGACAACGAAAAGCATACTTATTCAATTATTTAATGATTTAATTTATATTTTCTAACCAAAACGTTTTCAAGAAATATTTTAATTAATATATTTTATCTCATTAATATAAAATGTGAAAGAGGTAGAAATTTTTATATGAAAGAAGTTAAATTTTGTGTAATTATAAATTTCCTTTTTAAAAATGTTAATATTGAACTTTAGTTTTAATTAAAAATTTAAAATATGTACGTTGTTTTATTAAAATCACGACGCAATAGTGCAAAAAAACATTTATAAATACAGGCTGCTTAGTCTATTCTCGTATAAAAATCACAGTATTTACGAGTATGTAAATTTCCTCGTACATTTTACAACTGAATCACTGGAAGCGCAGTGAAGCCAATAGCACTAGAAGTCTTTGCCTCAAGCTAACTGCATTTGGGCTTGAATGCAGAATCTACAATGTAGATGCAAGTAATTCTCTCCTTGTATTATGTATATGTTTTATAAATGAAAGGCACTTTAAGTTTTTTAAGTTCGTCTAGGTAATTCAGTTCTTAAATCTATTATAGAAATTAATATTATTCATTTAATTGTATTTAAATAATAATATGATATTGCCCTTTTAAAGAAAACCGATTTTTGGGGCTGTTAATTATTCCTTTGGTTTATTTAAAGTCAATTGAGGTATAAGTTTAAGGGGCCATATCACATCCATATCACCAATAAAAGGTAAAATTACAAAAAATATATATATTTTATTTTTTATATATAATCCTAATTTGGACTAAATAACACATTACTATTAAGTTTCAAACTTGTATTGGTAATACATAATATTGATTTTAGAATAGTTTCAGGTTACATAAACAGTACATCTGGTATCGCTAGACACTGTATCGCTTTAGTGGTTTAAGTTCATAATTGGATAAGTGTCCAAGTTTGGTATTATTAATTATGCATTCAATTTCATGCTAGTTTATGAAAATTGCTTCATGCAAAACTTTATATTATTTTCTAAACTGAATATATAAAACCTTGTTCTATTGTAATTGCTTTTAATGTTTGTGATAAATACATTAACTATAAACAAATATCATTACAATACTGATCGTCATTAGGTATATAATACACTCATTAAAATTGAGTGATTTTGTACGAGTCCTAACTAACTAACTAATTGTACCAATTATGTACTTAAGCACAAATTTCCTGATACATTAGCAGAAATCTTGTCATTAACTATTAAATTAAGGCTCGTACATTCAATTAACTCGATAAAGTAAGCAAATACAACAGTTGTCCATTGAAACCGTTAAAGCAGCTCCGAGTTAAATCCTTTTATTAATGTTTATAAATTCCCTTATCTAATATACAAGTTATCATTAGCTCGTAGTTTATTAGATTACTTAGCTATATTTATCTCATACTGTTTTTTAGTAACACCTTACTAAAGCCTATTTATATTTAGAAAGTAAAACTAATTGGAGTAATTAAAGAATAATAAAAGCTATAAAAAGAAACTAACAATATTAATAAGGTATAATCAATACAGGATGCATGTTATTTTTCAAAACATTATATAATTTTAATGATTGATATAAGTTTGATTATGTATAAAATATATAATATAAAAATACAGTTAAATAATAATTTAATAAAATGTTGTAAAGTTATTATATAAATAATTTTAATGATTGTATAAGAAAATATATGCACATTGTAAAAAAAGGCTGAAAAGGTAATAAAAAGACTTAATTTGTACGTACATCTGTCAAAAACTGGGCAGTTAAAAAAGGCTAAAAAATTAATTAATTTAGACTGAACATTAAAAATTAGACAAAAGACGTTCGAAAACAATAACTAATTGGCATCCTATACACAATAAACAACGACATAGAAGCGCTCGCTGCAGTTATGAGGCCCTTACAGATGCTATATGAAGTTAGCTTTGTACAAAGCGGAATAGTTATTGAATGGAAGCAACGTATAATGGAATTGGATAGAATTGATCTTCTAAATGAAATAAAACTAAAATTTTTACATAGTAATAAATTTTAACATCTCTCAACTTTATCAGACTAGGAAAATATTAGCTCTACAATTATTAAGTGTATCTAATTGAGTCAACCAAGTTTATAAAGTAACAAAGCATAATTAATTTTTCAGATATTTAAGCTTCTTAACAGAAAAGTTTTTTAAATAAAAAAAATTATCTAAGATTTAAATTTTCTACGGTTAGAGTAAATTTTTTTTATTTATAATTGTCAGATAATTGAGCTGAGAGAAGCGAAGCTCTTTATTACCCAAATTTTCAACTCTTTGTTACCCTACTCCTCCTTCAATATACGAGCTACACGCACAAAATTTTGCACAACTTGCGCATAATGAGCGGTCTGGATTGAAAATCAGCCGAATCGTAATTGTAGTTTTCGAGATAATTGATAAAATGTATCCCATATATTTAACATATACTCGTGATAAAAAAGAAGATTTCAGCAATTATAAATTTGATCAAAAGAAGTATTGACATCAAATCATAATTTTTATCCATAAATAAATATCAATATTTAACTCTAGACATTGATACGCTCGACTGCGTCGCGAGGCTAACCCCGCTTGCGTGGGCCTAGTATTTATACCGTTCAATCTCTTGTTTTTGAAATTAATAATTTTTTTTATTATTTTTACTGTATGTGCCATTAAATATCTATTGCTAAGAATAAAGTTTCAAATTTGATGGATTACCTCTACTGGGTACAAAAACATAACAAAAAAAATTACTATACTTCAAACCAATAATTAAAGCCTTTCTTAAATTTACTTTAAAAAAAAAACAGAAAAATTCTCATACAATACTCACTCTCTAAAAAGAACCATAATCATAATCGATCTCGCCTCCCTGAGAGTTGTTGAGAACAACATAATATCTGAAAATATCTGTCTTATCATAAATTACGTACTGTTCAAGATTTACAATAAATCCACACGAATGACATAAATTTTAAATTTTGTCTGAAGATTTTTTGGTATATTTTATAGGTAAAGATTTATTAGTAGATTATTAAGACACATTTTTACCATAGTAGTTTATGCAATCAGTTAAAATGTTTCTAGGTTTACCAATTCACAAAAATGAGTGTAAAAAAAAACATAAACCTTAGAAGAGTGACGTACAAAGCATTTACATTCTATCTATATGTACTCCAAACTCCGATATTAATGCGCGGCTTATCGCTCGTAACATTATCGACTATCATCAAGATGACAACCCGGATCAATGCGCCATTTCTGTTCATAGTGTGATAAATGTCAAAATTGTTTAATGAAATGAAACATGGAAAATTATAAATGACATAACACAGTAATAAATAACAGTAATAACTTATACTTAGACGGTCTATCGTGACACTTCTAAAATTTTAAATGTTTTTAATACTGTTTTTTGAGTTTCTATAAACATATGTATTAAATCGTTTGACTAACTTAATATTAGTATTCCTGAAAAATATATTTCTCGTGCCTACACGAATCTAGTCGTTCAAAAAGTCCAAAAGTCGCTTTAAAATATCTGATTACTAAAAAGTTATGCCTCTCCTTTTATTTAGAAAATATTAATATAATGACCAAGTGAAGTATTACTAGGAGTTTATCGCATTAACGTTTATTGCACACGAAAAATATTGTTTATATATATTGTTAATAAAAATGAAACTTTAAATAAAATAATTTAAATTTCTCATGATGAAAAACGTTTTTAATGTTACCTATTTTCTTACGGGTTTTTCAATGTTACCTATTTTACATTTCTTTGTGTATGGTCATCTGGAAAAAAAGAAATTAATAAATACTTATATAAAAAAATAATAATAAATAAAAATAGACTTCCACCTCGAGTCAAAAGACATGTTTATGAAACATTTATTTAGAATAAGTTGAATTATTAGTTTTAACTCAGATTATATTTATTTTATATTTAGTATTAAAGCCGGTCTATTAAAATAGAAATTGTAATTGTTTTTAATAAAATATTATTTTCAATTACCATTAAAACATAACTGAGATTAGGATGAAATTTAAAAATATTTTCTTATTATCCACGATAGAAATGAAAAGTAATTTGAGATTTAAATACAATCAAAGTTAATTTATATGTATTATAATTGAAATACAAACTTATCAATTGTTATTAAGATTGGTGAACTGTTATCCGAATAACTAAATAAACCTCACTTTCACTCTCATTTTAAAGAAAAAAATCAAAGAACTTTTTATTTTTTATTTAAAAAAAATCATTTGAACTATGAGTATAACATAATATATGTTATAAACAAGAGTCACACAGTAGACTACAGTTTCAATAAATTCTATCTATCTACAGAAATATATATAAATAAATAATAAAAAATATTTAATTAAAATTATTCGACATACATAACTCACAACGGAATAAAAAGTATTTAAAATTTTAAAGATCTACATGAAAAGTGCATTTACAATACTCGCAACCAAGAATTCCCATTTCTAATTTCTCGAGCTCATTATCAATAAAAAAATAAGCCGATAATGAGTTCTATTTTATTCTATATGTTAACTTTTAGTAGTCAATGATAACAAACAATGCTACTAATCCATGAATAAAAGTATGTTCACAGATATTATTACAAAAGAAATTTAAACCATGATATTACATTAAAATGCTGTATAAAATAAAATATGAATGTAATAACTGAATATTATAACTTAAAATAATTTACATGAAATTAACAAAAAATCATTTTTTTATCCCAAATACGTTTTGCTTTGTCTAAAGACTGTCTAAGTTGAAGTGGTATTGTAGTCTAAGATGCAGTACGCTTACTAGAGGGTACTCTAGACTTAAAGAACGAAAATAAATTCTCCGGAAACATCGACCCAGGTAGAAAGTATCAAAGTTTTGCAAAGTCTATATAATAAAAGTTGAAGTAAAACCGTTTTACTTTGTAAGTATGTATTTTGAAGCTTCGACCGTGATTTGTTGTCTTTTAGCCTAGTATACAGTGATATCGTAATTTATATTAAAGATTTTAGTTTTCTTAACTACTAAAATTGGCAGTATTGATAAAGATATAAAAAGTTTAACTCTATATTACTAAATTGATAGAGGCTCAGAACAGTTTAGGTAATTTAATGAAGTATCATTTTGGATATATACCTCGTAAAAATAAGAACAAAGCAAAAGAATATATTGAAAATTTGCTCGTATCAACTGTAAATTTTTTTGGTCACTTTAATAAAAGATTCACATGTATTTTATATTATTTTAATTGTTTTAATAAAACAATAAACAGACAGTTTGTTGAGAACGTCTATATCAAAATTTACGTCAGTCCATTCAACTGCAATCAAAAACTCATTTAATTAAAAGCTATACTAAAATTATATCTTTATTTGTCTTTGTAAAATTGTTTTATTGGATTTTATTTTATTCTTAGTCAAAGTAATAAAAAATATATATTTGTGATTGATATTAATTAGTCTGTTTTATGTTTAATACTACGATACGATTACATTGTTGCTTTATTATACGTCTCATTGTCTTTTATTTATATACTTTAATATATCTATTAATCCAAAACTTCAATACAATATTGCATACAGTAACAGAAAAAGTGAAAGTTAATTCCACAAATCAATAAAACTTTTGCCGTCGATTATTGATCATCTAAAGATAAAATGAAAGGCGTGCATTTGATAAATGTTCGAAAACAATAACTAATTGTTACACTATTGACAATAAACAATGCTACGGACGGAAACACTGAAGATGTTAGGACGGCATCCCTCTTGTTATAGATACTATATAAATTGACGACGGACTATGGATAAAGGAGAGTATAAAGGCTGATGAAATTTGTTATCGATGTTATATAAATTGACAACGGACTGTGGGTAAAGTCGAGTATAGAGGCTAAAGAAATGAATGAACGAATGATGAAATGAATAAATGAAAGAATTCCTTCTTATTTTAAAAAGATGTTTGTTTCTAAATATTTTTGGATTTCTTCATCTTTGTTGGCGAGTTTGTATATCTTGAGAAAATAAAGACAATAGAATCACGGTATATTTAAACTGTTAAAAGGTCGCTCACTTAAGAGAGCTGCGAATGGAATGTTTCCGATATCTACCATCCTGACCTTCGACGAACAATTTACCATTTTCGTAATTTTGGCCGACGTCTGTGGCATTCCAAGCCGCCTTCAAAGATTTTATTAATTCGCGGAATGGAACCAAATAACTACCAATAAAGTATGTATTATATAGTATTAAGGATATTTATATGTCAAAAGTTCGTAGATAATAATGTTATATACATCGATTGAAACAATCGAAATATGTACCATTATATATATATATATATATATATATATATATATATTTTCTCTCTATAATTTTTCAACATTGAAAGTGTGAACGGAACGCCATGAATCTTTTAAAATATTTTCTATTAACCAGTTAAACTACTTTGAATACCTATAAGATATAAGTTTTAGAATTCTGTAAAGATATAAACTACGCATAACTCCACGTTCCTCTGTAAGCGCTAAACCGCAAACAAACTTTTTATTAACGTATTAATTCAAACTTATTAATCCATTATCGATATTGAAAGCACCATGAAAACAAATTGCTTACGCTAATACACATTTTTTTATAAATAATTAAAAAGCGCTAATAATATTAAGTCCAATAAATTACGTTACAAATAAATTGGTGTATAAGTATAAAATGGAAAATAAACAACACGAGCATCAGTCGTTTATTTTGTAGGCTCTTTTGTAATATTTACTATTTTTTTTTCTCAAGTATCATATATTAACACGTTAAAATTTTTGTAAAGTTATGTTTCATTACTATGTACTATAAACTCACGAGTTGAAGTTATTTTCGTCCTTTCTTGTTAATTTTGTTTCTAAGTTTAAAAAGATTTCAATGAGAATTTCACATATAAAATAATTTAATATTTATACCGTTAAGAGATTTTTATATTAATAGTTAAATTAAAAAACTAATTTTAATAATATTTTTGATCTCGAAATTATATGCAGAACTTTATAATATTAATAAAAACACATTGTATAAATTCAATTTATCTGTATTTTTATATTTTTTTATGATTATTATTATTTTTTTTTCTTAATTTAGTCATAACTTTTATAAGAGCAACGAGTAATATCTCGAACGAGTTATTTAAATTATTACAAATTAAAGCAACACCATAATAAATAAAAATGATGCTATGTAAACGTATTAAAATATGTTTACTATAATACATTATTTCATAAAGTAATTAAACCGAATATAAGGTCTTCCAAATAAATTAAGTTCCAATTTTAAGCTGTCAAGAACACCATGTTATCTTCCATTATACTGATATTATCCTGGTATATTAAAAGCATGCATGTTAAACCAACTACATTTAGCCTGTACAAACTATTAATCTATGTTTCAATGATTATATGTATAATAATTTATTAACATGTAATGTTAACATTATTTTGGATATTGTTATAAAAAAAGGGGCTTACTTTTTCTCCAAAGCTAGAAAGATGTCTTCTGTATAGTGTGTATACGTCTACCAAGTGACAATGAAGTCGTATTTAACGGCAACGATATAGAAATAATAGATAATCCCTTGAAAGAAATTGAAATCATATATATTGTTTTTTAGTAAGAACTTTGTCGTATTGCATGCTAAACGTGGTAAGCTTTTATAGAGGTGATACATTTATATTAATGATTCTGTAAATGTTAAACTCATTCCATTACGTGATATAGAACATTAATGATAATGATGGTGACATTGATAATGAAATAGAACATAATATATTAAATGACTATTATAATGTATTTTCTTAAATCTTGTGTAGATTAAAACATGTATAAAATTTTTTATAAAAAAGTTGACATAAAGACTATTTAAATAATCTCACACACTTAAATCAACTAAATATCGGGCATAATATATAGATGAACTGAATTTCGAAAATAATTGATAATAATTTGTTCGTTTTTCATATAACCTTTTTTAAAGAGAGAATATTAACTGCACTATAGAGCTCACGAGTTCATATTTGTTTATTCTCGAGTGAGATTTAAGAAACATCTTGGGTTTTATATTATATATTAATAGAAATATAAAAAGTGACGTTGAACTTTTCCCGGGTTCAATAAGAAGTTATGAACAAGTGATAGATATTATACAACGTTTTCTATGATACACGCGGATGGAGCCACGAGTAACATACAGCTATGAAAAATGATATTAGTTTGAATTAAAACTATTTTTTACGGATTAAATTCGGATATAATTTGGTTACATTTTAATTTTAACCCGACGTTTCGAATGCTTTGCAGCAATTGTGTTCACGCCAGACACTTAAATCTCGTCTACCTGTGAACAGGATTACAGCAAAACATTCGAAACGTTGTGTTAAAATTAAAATGCAACCAAATAATACGCAAGTTTAATCCGTAAAAAATAGTTTTATTTCCAATGTATGCTCGTGAAAATCTAAGAAAATACAATGATATAATTTAATTATAAGAGTCCTAAAAATATTAAACCTCAAATAATAACAGTAATCGACAAAATAAATAATATATTTATATAAAGCAAATCTGTCAAAACACACCATAACTCAACTATACAAATGGAATAAAAGCCTACATATTTTGGAATGGTTATGTTTTTATTTTGTACAACCACTAAGAACGGAAGTGAAGAATTGACGATATATAACTTATATATGCAAAATGCTCTGCAATACTCGTAGCCAAAACTAGGGAGTTTCCGTTTGCCTTAATACGAGCCAAGTCAAGAATAGTAAAATGTTTGTTTTTTAATGTATCTAGAATCAGAAAATATAAAAGTCAGAAAATTTTGCTAATAAATACAAATTTTTAAAATTATTTTAATACCTATTGATACGTAATTAAATCTTTATAATGTAAACAAAATCAACTAACTCTTTCATAATTTCTTAAAAACAAAAAAATATATACTTTAGTAATAGTTTTTTTTTAATGATTATAAAAACTAAAAATTAATGAATGTCTTTTTAAATTTTTAATATAAAATTTTGTATATAAATCTAACCTTTCTGATAAATGAATAATGAAGTTTCTAGTAGAAATCAAACTATCCGGGAAAATTCCAATAAAATTAACTTGAGTAGAATAATTATATACAGTACAAAAATTCCATTGGATTCGATAGATTGCACATTTTAAGATATACTTTACTTAAGTATAAGTGAAGTTATTTTAAGGGTATGAAAGAAATATTAAATAAACCATTTATTAATTCGCCCAATATTGGCTCTATAACATCTTATTCCATTTCCATGCTAAGCTCGACGATATACTCGAATATGTTAATCCAGTCTCACATTTTACAACTAAATCGCTGGAGGCAGAGTAAAGCCAATAGTAATACAACTCTTTGCATTTCTTTAACAACATTTTAACTGAAGTTTGTGCCTGAATGGAGCAGTAATCCTCTTATTTTTATATGTTCATGCTCCCGGAAACGATGTTGCCAGTAATTTTCTTCAATGTTAATATTCTTTTTATTTATAGCACATATTATATTTAATGTAAAGATAAAATATACAAATATACTGATTAGGAAATATTGTTTTCTAAAACGCGTAGGCATTGATTTGTTTAAAAAATTCATTTCATTTGAATATACACAATCATTTGCTGTGTTGCAATGATTTTAATATTTATAAACTACATAAAAACTTATTTTTAAATAAATATATACAAAATTGAATATACAAGAAAATTATTACATTTTAACCTAATATATAAAATGTATAAAAATAATATAGATATCTATTTATTAAATCGAAAACACTTTTATAAGCGATTACATTGTAAAGCGGTTTGTTTTTTCGACTATTCTGTACGCACTTTCACCGCCCTGTTAAGATAAAATGACATCTGAAATTCTTTGGAAACATTCACCATATCTATTATTTCATTTCTGAAGTTTTCATTTGTGTTCTTATATTCTTTGGATTTGTTGAAAATAAGAAATTTAAAAGTTGGCTCAAATCGTAAATGTTTTGTTTTTGTTTAATATATACTATTACAACATCAAGCAAGTAAATTGATACTTTATATTTTTTAAATTAATTTCCATTTTAATTATTTATTATATAATTTGTTTTATTTCAAATGCTTTACGAACACTTAGTTTTTGGTAAACTAAACTGGTTATATATTTTTTTACTAGCATTATAATATAACTTTATTTGCTACTACATTTTTTAATATTTCAATATATCCTATGATTGTTAATACCATTTCTGCTTACGGCTTCTCCTCTTAGCTTAAAAGCACATAGTATCATAGTGTTGTTAGTTCAGCCGAATACTAACTGTCAATATTATTTACAGGGTGCAAAGTTTTATTAGAAAGAACTCGAGTAAGGGACACTGATGGCATCAGCGCGGCGCGGCTTACCTTCAACTTTATTGCAGCCCCATATTAAGTTCCGCAGACTTGCCTGCATCACCCCGCCTTAAACAAGGCAAATATAAGAGAAACTATCGCATTATGGAAGAAAAATCAGATGGGAATGTCTAAATTATATCTGTCGTCTTTTCAATATTAATATATTTGTTACATGCAGAAAAGGTGACGTAAATTTTTTTATGGCCAAACGTTTAATTTTAAAGATGAAGATGATGAAGAAATGTTTTTTCAAACTTCTATCATAGCTTCACGATTCAGTATTCAAACACAAGCTCAATGTGATTATTCAATCTCACTGTTGGAGAACGAGAAGCATGCAAATGGCAGGGAATGTATTGAAGACTTAAGAAATAAAGTACTCCATATGTAAAAAAAATGTCTTCGTCTACAGTTGTTTAATAATTGTTTCAAAACTATAATTCAATAGATTAACATGACAATATCATCATGATCTTAATTAAGCGTTCAATGTACATGTTTTATAATATATGTTAAACAAAGTTAGAAAACAAAATAGAAAAGCGAGATATTTCTGAACATTAATCAAAAAATGACAAACACTTTAATAAATTAAACTTATTTACCGATGTGTTGCCGAGAATGTGCACTCGATATGTAATAAGTGCATTCGCAGTGAACTAATGAAAACGGCATGCATAGTGATTGGTAAACTGATTAAGTTTTAATTAAAATAAATCCAAATACATTTTGAAATATTGGAGAAACGTATAATAATTAATTTACTAATAATAAAGCCAATAAAAGCTGCTACGTCAAGAACAGTTGAGTCGAATGGCCTTTCATTTTTGAAACTTATTAACTGTCACTAAAATAAGGTTAAAATGTAATTACGAATGATACAATGTTTACTTTATAAAATGTTTTAATTGAAAATCAACTTTATTTTTGTTATAATACAAAATTCATTGAAATTGAAATATTTTTAAAAGAAAACTACATTTTCAGTCTTTTATTTCTAAATATTAATATTATATTTAATTACGAAAAGTACCTTATTTGTATTCACTTATTCGCATTCATGATTATTATTTCATTTAATTTGCGATTTACATGATACAAATAATTATATTAGAATAATCTGAGCAGTGAATTTAAATAGTTCCGAATGTTAATTTTCTCACATTTCTAAAAACGATAATGGTAATTATTTGGTAATATTAAACCAAAAAATAATGTTAAGGCATAAAATTCTACATATTTATGTTTAATAGATTTGACGATATATTCAATATTTTTTTAAAATTAAAATTTTACATAACAAATCATATTTAAAAAAAAAAAAACTCTTCCTCGATTTTGCTTTTAAACTAATCTATTTTAAGTTACGTGAATCCTCATCGATTGACACCAAAACGAAGTCACTTGCATAATTAGAACACGAGGAAATGGAAAAGAAAAAACGTTTTAATACATTTTTTTAAGTGTCTAGAAATACTTAGGATACTCAAACCTTTAAGATATAACAAAAAAATCATTATCCTTAATCAGCATTTATAATTACTAATCAGACATTTTTTTATGGTTTTTAGTTTCATATTTTACAGACAAGCTCTCTAATAGGTTCTGTAATTGGGTACGTTGAAACCGACAAAAAGGGGATGTGTGTTTTGTTAGGTTTTTGCAAATTGCGACACTACCTAGTATAATAAAATTTGTTGGTACTTTTTAAATTTATTTTCGGATCAAATAGTGTTAGCTAAATTGTATATGTCATGGTTGCATTAGTGTTATATAATTCACAATTATGTCAACAAGAAAAAGTTATTTTTTTATTCAAGGCTTTTTTAAGTCATATTTTTACGAAGTTCTCACTACGAGTTGCGAGAAAGCAAACAAAATTAATTTATTTAAAGAAATAGAATCGAATAAAATTTATTTGACGTCGTCTAATAAGGCAAAAAGCTTGGAGCAATCAGGCGGGAACGATAACAGCGTCTGTTCACGACACTGACGTTCGTTTATTAAATCTTTCGAGAAAGTATTTATTAATTTTATGATTTAGGTTTTTAATATAATCTTTAATGATTGCCTAATTAAAGAAAAGGATAAGGAAATTAATATTTTGTAACCTAAGTAATAGTAAAAAACAATAAATGAAAACTTTTCTTAAATATAAAATGAGATATGGATATATGTTTCCATAAAAATTATCTGAAAGAGCCATCGTATAAATTTCCCTCCGCTCACTGGCTATAAATGTGTTTTGACCACAGTCTATCCGAATGTCATGTTTTATTTTTTGCTGACATGTTTCATTTTATTGAGGGTAGCCATATTTTTATTAACGAACATCGTACCAGTATTCATCGTAAAAATTTGACGGCACTTGTAAAGAAGGGGGTATTTTATTACTTGTTATTATTATTTACGAATTTTTTATATGTGAATAAAACTATCTATAATAAAATAACTACAATTGATATTACTCCTGAAAATAACATTATGAAATCAAAATAAATTATGATTATATTTCATTAGTACGATATATTTAGTTGCTCACATTAGTGTTTTTTTTATTATTTTCTTTAACTAATTGAAAATCAAAAAGACAATAACTTAAAAAGAAGAAAAAATATTTTTTAAACATATTTCAGTTTAGGCATATAAATAACAATATTATTTCAGATTAATAATAGAACATATATTAAAAAATTAAAATACCTCACACAATATCTTTTTTAGTTTATATAACGAAATTGAATAATTATTATTGAACGAAAATTCGCCAAAATTTGCTTCGATGTTGCCTCCTGTCCTATCCGTGTTTCTAACATGACCTAAATATCTTGAAAAAGAGTGGGGCAATTTATATCTAAGAATCATACCGGTAGACAACATTATAAATAATAAAAACCACACTCAAATCGGTCCCTCATTTTAGGAGCCAACACATATACTCGTACATACACAAATACATCTGTCTTCTTTACGTCGGGGATAACTAATATATATAAATAAAAACATTTCATACTTTATAAATTTGTATTCAAAAACATGAATAATACAGTTATAACAAACAAAACTTTTTAATTTATACATACAGATGTCATGTTACATCGGACGCAAAATGTTTTAATAAGTATTTTTGGGCAAAATTAATTCAATTTATTATTTGAGAAACTTTTAAATCCTGTTTTTTGATGGAAAAATATTTTTATATCTTTTATAGTAATCATTAAATTTACTAAGTATAATAATGTATTGATTGTAATAGTTTCGTTTTTTAAATATTGTGGTGTGCAATAAAGAATATTATTATTATAGATACTTTTTAGAAAAGGACAAGTAATTATTTTGTAATTTTTCTGTTAAACCTTTACATGCAATTTTCAATTTAAATTTGAGTTTCTAATTTTCTATATAAAATTATTAAGTTCACACAAACAACAAAATATTATTCCCATACAAACTTTAATATTTAGTTTATATACAAGATTTTAAGTTACGACTAAAGTCTACATTTAATATTAATTATGTAAAACTACATCTCTAGAAATTTCACCTTGAATCAGTTTATTGCCCTTTGCAATTCAAGTCTGTACGTTAAACTGAATAAGAACAAAGCAAGGAGTTACAAAAGGGGAGTTGTAAAACTCCTTCGAAGACGGAATGATCTCATTTTCTATTCCATTCGTTTTCCACAAACCACACAAATCAGTGTTCTCTTTTGAATGTTACGTTTAAATCATGGGCTTTGTGAGTTATATTGATGTATTATGTATGAGTTTTTATTTATTCTTTTATTTGTTTTGGCTTGATAAGAAATGTAAGTTAAAATATGTTCTGAAATTTAAACAGTAGGCAACTTAGTTTACTTTAAAAATGTATTTGAGTCAACCCGGGGAAAGACGACTTATATCAAACCGGGCTCATACTGTTTCAATGAAATGTAAATAAAAAACTTGTATAATGTATCTCTCTAGAGAAACCAGGACGCCGCCGGCGGCTGCTCCCGTGAATAGACCTCAGCGTGAGGGACTTTAATGATAATGACTATAAGGTGCCGTTGAACTTCCTCGAGTTTATTCAACTATGGTCTCATTTGAGGTAGTTTGCAAATGTAGTGGATTTAAAAAGTAGGTTTTCCATTGAAAAAAAGAGGCTCAATACTTACTCAATATTAGTTTTATTAACAAAAAAATAATGTTTATATGTGTGCTTTTAAATATTTATCACATTATTATTTATTTAAAAATTTAAAAATAAATTGCTCATTTAGATTAATTATTCTTGACAATATGGATTAACATTGAGCAAGTAATTAAAATGTTGTTCTTATATATTTACTTATTATAATGTAGTAATTAAAATTTAGTTTTTAGTTTGGTTATTGTGTCAAGGACTTTGGAACATAGTTTAGGAACATAGTTTTAATTTACAAATGGCAAGCAAAAGCGTTTTGTGTAATGTCTTTATTATGCTCATTAATAAAACAATTTCATAAAAATAAAGTTACTAAAAAGACCTTTATTCTCCTATAACAATCCCTTTTTTTACTTATTACTATGATAATTTATTTCCTTTCTTCTCAAATCGATTAACCTTTTTTCCTCGCTGCTAGTACTGATATTTAATTAAAACTTTTACTTTAAATATGTAAAATTCATAGTACATCTTAACCCGGCTTATATTCGTAGTAATTTATTTTTCTTACCGTAAAAAAAACATTACATTTATTTTGAAACTAATTTTAAAATAAAGTTTTAAAAAAATTGCAGAAAAATCTGCTTTGTTCTATGATTATGTAGATTTCGTTTAATATGCAGAATTTTCGTTTTTTTCGTTTCTTTTTTAACCTAGAAACACACTAAGCGGTTTACATTCACGCATGAAATTAAACATAATATTCGTGTCAGCTTTTTGGATGTATTGATGGTGTGTTAAATATAGTATAATATCGTGTTAGTATTAAAATAATAAAATAGGTCTTATTATTTTAAAACATATTTTTGCTTTTTTATGCTACCATATGGGATAATAATATTTTTTTCTTATATAAAAATGTCAATGTTTTCTTTTAACTACATAAAGATTTCCTGCAATCTCAGTAATATTCCTTAATAATAAAAATGGAAAAGCTTCATAGATTTATATATAAACATTTTATTGAAGATACCATTGATCTAATTGTTACAAATAGTTTTTATTCCAATATTATTTTATTTTTTTTTAAATATTAATATCTAAAACTAAATTTAATTAAAATTATAACATTAATCAAATTAAAATAAATTTGTTAAATAATTATGATTTAATTTCATAATATCTCTTCTATGTTATTATTCCTGTCTTTAAGTAATGGGTCATAAAAGGTTCTTCTTATTTGTATGCAAACATTTTTAGAATACTGTTAGAACTAGTACGAATTCTGTTAACAAGTGAAGCCGTTTTCGTTCTTGTTACATCGTAGAAATTCTTTGCATAATTTTGTGCAAAACTTACTTGAACGCTACAATGGCATGATAATCTCAACAGAATTCTGAGAGTGTAGTTATATTGGTCACGCGATATATTATTTGTGTTCTGTGTCCATTACTACAACGATAGATTCTATGAATCAACAGTTCAACGGATTCATCTAGTCACAATATGGCTCAAATATTAAAAAGTTCGTATTCTCATAAGTAGTTAGATATTTAATGTTGTATAACGTGTATCGGAAAATATATTGTTATTTGTTTAATTCTAGTTCCAATTCTGAAATACTTCCGTAGCCACTCACTAGGTATACCTATCTCTTTAAGTTTCACTTAAAGTACTCGTATAAAATAAGAAATTAGGTAGAATAATTTTTAAAGAGATCCAAAAAGACAGCGTATACTAGTGTCTTTCTGTATAGTGTTGGATGGTATATTTTAGAAAAAAAAAATGCTTTCCATGAAGAGATTAGTTTTAAAGCCAAAATAAGTGTTATGGATATTAAAATAGTTTCTGTTTTTTTATTTCATAAAATATTCCACACCTTTGCTAACATGGTCGCAAATGATATAGGCCTATCATTATTCATATTTGAGATATCTCTCATTTTATTATTTATAACAGGTACTTATCGTTCGGGTAATGATTGTTTTCATTGTCTAAACGAAGATATAAGAGACTCAACTCTCATTTTCCTGTATATTTCAGACACTAGAAGCTGAGATGCTCAGGTACTGCTCAGCTACTTTTCCTCCCTTGATATTTTTTATTATTGCTGCAACATCATTAGCCGAAAAATTAGCCCGCTCTAAAGGCGATGAGAAGCAGAAATTATTCTTAAAAGTGTTTGCGTGAAATATCACGTGGCTCAATATTAGTATTACTGGTAAGCTCGGTTCAGAGCCACTTCTGTTTGAAAATTTTCAAAAACACTTCAAGTGTTTAGAATTTCTATGAAGTGTTGAAATATCCATTTATTTTGGTGTTGCTAGTTTTGACACTATTTAAGCCTGCCTTTAAATATTTTTTGTACAATTCTCTTACTTCCGATTCTTTAACCGAGCTTTATAATAAAGAATCTATACCTTATATTTGAGCGATCCCTTTAAGAGTTGCTACTTTGCTCCACACCAAGATCCTTTTCGAATTTTGTCTTTTAACTTCATGTTTCGTAGTAGCAGCTTTAGATAAAATAGATACAATATACACCGTCAAGAGCTTGGACGTTTTTAGCATCGATACACATTTTAGCAGTACAAGATAAAAACATTTCTGAAAAATACACACTGCTTGACTTTAAATTACAAAATTTATCCAATTTGATTCATAAATTCGTTCTTGTCATTTTATTATATTATGTTTATACAAATAAAAGACTGTCGGAACAATACCCCATGAACTTATTTTTACATTTACTATTGTAGGACAAGTTATCAGAGTTAAAAGGCAATGTTCGAACAAGCGCCTAATACCGTTTATGCCGCTTAAATATGTGTGACTACTTGAATCTATTCCTAATTTCTCAACGTCAGCGATTTCCATTGGTCCGCACTACAACTACACAGTTTATGCCAAAATGGTTGATTAAAGTGTGACTTAAATTCTCCCATCACATGAGCTGATTCTACGACACTATCCTCAATAATAACATTAAATTCACTTAAGCATTAACTAAACTCAAAAAAGTTTTCTGTTTTTTCTGTTAGTATGTAAACACTAAAAAATAATAAAGTAACTTATAAAAGCCTTTAAGGCTATTACTGTTATAATTCACCTTAGATACTGAGTTCAACAGTCTGTTAATGCAAAACAATGTCAGTCCTTCATAAGGTCGTCCGACAAGAAACCAGGCTGACATGTCAACCGCCGAATTTTATGTGTACTCAAAGTCGTCATATGCATATGTATCACTTAGAATATGTATTTCATGTAGCAGGAGACACGTCTCTTGAAATACAACTAAATAAGCTATAGGTATATGAAATCTTTTAAACTTATTAACCAAGCCAAGTTTATTTATTTAATTTTAAAGGATATATATTCTACAGATTATTTTTTTTGAATTAGTAATAAATATGAAAACAGAAAATAATTAAAAAACGGTTTAACGGAAGAATAGTTCTTTTCAATGCCAATTTTATGTTATTAATTTAACACCATTCATAATTTTTTTTTTTTTTGTTAAGTAAATTCTTTTTTACAAATGTTATTGTTTGTATTTATTTCTAGCTTTAGTTCATACCTTAATCATATTAAATACTAAAATAATTCTTTAAATAACTACTCACTTTGAATGACTGTACTTTTACAGATTCTTAATTTTAATAGTAAATAAAGTTAATAATATAGTTTTTATAAAATTTAAGTTTCAGTTGATTTTGATTTAGATTGCCGATGCCATGGTAACTGTTCTTACCATGGTAACCATAGGTAAAGATTAATCAAATAGTTTTAATAAAAGGTATAGATTAAAGCTATTTGATTGATGGTACGGGTGACGTTTGTCACATGACTAGGGATGGACGTTATGCAATTCACTTTATTCTAATCTAGTTCTTTTTAATATTGTTATAAACATTTATGTGTTTTTCAGTTGTGCAGTGTAACTGCGTGTATGAAATTGTCTTTTCTTGTATAAAATAATTGATATAGGGCTAATGATTTTTTTTTAGGACAACATTTTTGCTCTATAGTGCGTCATCAGCGAGGCGGACATTTTGTTTACCCGTGCGATTCTTTTAGTACGAGCGCTAGCACCTACTCTAATATCAGTTTAGATGAATAAAATATATTTTTTCTTAGCAATCTTTTAAACAATCTTACCCAATATATGTTCTGTTGTTTTATGAATATAATTATAAGCTCTTTAACAATAAAAATTAACTATTGACGCAAAATATAGTTTTTATTATAAAAAAACATCGACTCTCATATCGTAGCAATACATCCCCTAACTAAATTCGTTTAGGCGTTATGTTATACGCATCACATTTTGATGATTTTTTCTTTCTATTATAATTTGTTTGTAGACTAAAACATTCTGATTGGGCTTAATTTTAGTTTACTACAGGTATTATACATTACGAATGTGGTATAACTAAAAAATAAAATTTATTTTGTAAATCGCGTCAAGTCTCAAGAGGGAAACGAAACGTTACTGACAGTGTCACCCGCACCATGCTACAGTGCAGAAGCTATAATGGGGGTTCTCACCCCTGGCTCCAACAATTAGGGGCTTCTCCTATTTGTATTTCGGGATTTTTTTAAACACTTATTTATATATTTTATTTTATACTTTATTCAACAAGCCAACCGCGTACAAGAAAAGATGTATGTACGCATTCAAAGCAATGTTTATAAATTATAGAAGATACATACAAAACTATTTATATTTATATATATATGTGTGTGTGTATCTTCTGTCTTTGTTGTTGTTTGTTCTAATAACTTTTAAAGATTGCAGAAGAGATATATCATAGATAATCTAAAGATAAGGAATTATATATTATCTTGGATTTAAACAGCATCCAATTTATTTCAAGATTGTTAAAAAACTTCTTTTCTGCCATCTTTGATTAACACATATGACATTAAAGTAGCATTATTAATCTGAAATATTTCATAAATACATTTCTCTCACTTTACTTTTGTTAATAAACTTTATACATCAATCTATCCTAATGAGTGACTTTAGTTAAAGAACACAAACATATGAGCTATATTCGAAGTTAAATAATAAAGTTAGTCAAAGCGAATGTAGATTTAGAAGTAACTCTGTTTATTCACTTCATTCATTTGGTTATGAGTATGAAATATATATATAAACTATATATATATAGTTGAAAACAACAAAAAAGAAAATACAATTTAATAAAGACAACAAGTATTTTAAATATTAATCAAAAAACTATCGTAAGAAGTAATGGATTATTACACAAAGTAAGAAACGTTCTATTTATGTACATACAAGAACACAGATAGTTATAACGAATGTCTGAAATTCGTCGTGAATGCTTTAAAATTCAGAACAAGCCTAAATTAATGTAAAATGGATACAGGATGGTTATACATACTTCATGAGAGTTTCGTTAGTTGCTAACTTAAATTTATACTCCCAAAAGTTGTAAGTAAATGATCTGCTTCGAGTTTTATCTGTTTAAGTAGAAAATAGACTAATTTACAATTTCTATGATACCCTTCTAAAAGATTATTTATATTTTTTTAAATAACAATATACGATATGGTATAAAAGTGGTTTAGTTACGATGCAGTTTTTATACCGAATTTCTCGACCGGAATGGCATATCTCATGATAGAAGATAACTACCTCCTAATTAAGATAATAATAACTAAAGAAGAAGAAAAATCCTTTTCAAACTCCCCTTGTTCTGCTATTTACTTCTAATTAAGGTTACGTATACATAGAGATTTACAATACCAAAGGTAACAATGCACATTTCTTTAGAAGATTTATTTAGTAATTATTTGAACAATCTTAAATATTATTTTTATATACTTACAATATAATGTGGCATTATCAAAATTATAGTCTCAATAGCCTAATAAAATAAAGTAAAACTTTTTTTTATATGGAATGACAAAATATTATAGCTCAAAAGAACACTGTGTTCGTAAAGTCTAGTTCTCCTTAATACATTATAGATTTATACAATACTTATATGTATAAACATTAAATAATAAAAAAATCTAATACATCAATCAATTTATCTATCTTTATAGAGTACTCAAAGTTATTTTTGTGGTTGAACCGATAGAAATTAATTTTATACGAATTCAAGCAAATAATATTTGATAATAAATGATTGAATATTTCATTATTACGAGTGTTTACATTCCGAGGGGATTGTCAGGGACTTATTAAATTGGTATGAATTCCGGTGAGAATAATAATTGAATTGTGAGGTTTTTTAATATTGTTATTTTTTAATCAAATCAGGATAAATAAATAAAATATTATTTTATTTACCTAATATCTTTGCTCAAAAAATTCCAAAAGCAATATCTTAAATAACCAACATAAATTATGGCGTATAGTTTAAAAAAGGTAACTGCTAGTGAAAATCAAAGGATGTACTTGCAGGAAATAATGAAAAACAAGGTGCATTACCTTAAAACCACTTGTTCACCCATTACTTGTGACGGTCCCCCCTCGCTAGTTTAATAACTAGGAGCGCGAACCAAATCTCAATTTGATTCGCTGCGTTCGCAAAATCTTGGTATGTGTTAGCCTATTGAGCTAGCGAGGTGCAAACAGCACCGAAGTTGCATTTACAAAACGTCGACGCATTCTGTACTCAACAATTTTTTAAATTTTTTATTAGTTTTTTTTTTTCATTGTAAAGCTAAATTTTTCCCATGCAAGTCTATGGGATGTTAATTTTTCCTTGATTATTTCTCAATGACATCGTGTATTTAAAAAAATATCACAACCACCACCAGAGTGGTGTCTATCAGTGTGCAAAATTTTGAAATTATTGGATAAACAGTTTTTGATTGACGCTTGCACGAAGGATGCAGAATGCATAAAAAACACTGTAATAAAAACTTTACTTAAATATTATTGGCCTAATAATAACAAGTAAATAATTTGCTTTTTATAGTAAATAATATTATTTGAACAAAATGTAATGTAATAAAATTGAGTAAATATTTCACTCTCACTGATATTTAATTTAATAAACCTTTTGATGTCTAGAACAGCAGTTTAATATGACGTGTAACTTAATGAAGAGTGAGCTTAATTTTTTATTTAAGGGGACGGCATGAAGTGGGGGGTTGAATAATAGGTACATTTATTTATATGAATCAAATTTATTCTGCAATACCTCTATGACTGACAATTATTATTCAGAAATCAACCAATTTGGTCTATAGATTAAAATCTATTTACAAATCTAGTCTGTATTTTTCTTAAAAGTGATAATTAATTTTATTATTTTATATACAAAAATAGTAAAACAAAACACGATGTTGTTGATAAGCTGCTATTCTAAGATCTAAATAAGATTTAAATAAGATCTGTAAATAAATAGTTGACATCTTGACAAGCTTATTTACATAAACGAAAACAATTTTCACTTTATATCCTCTCCTGTAATTATTATTGCTTGTTATATTTCAAGAATGTTTGAACACGCCAAAAACGTTTTAGTTTGATGTTCAAACCAAAACTTAATGTAAAATGGAGGATGTTTCATTAAGAGTTACGTTATGAGTACGATAAGTTCCCAACTCAAATATTATGTTTGAACACACACATACACTAGAACCACTAGATAATTGAAGTACTGTTTAAAGTATTTACGCTTGAGACAGTTCTAATTATGTAATATTAATAGAGGTCTTGAAATATTAAAAGCATAAGTTTATATATTCAAGAATTTTTGTGGTAATGATTTGTTATGAATGTTTATTATTTTTTTATGATATTTTACATTTTATTGTAACTTACAATTATTTTTTTTAATATATTTTAATTTTTTTTTACTTTATGCTTGAAAAAAAATGTGGAAGAGCATCCTATCCTTTACAACAAAAGCCATAGGTAATTATGACATTAGTCGTAATATGTTGCTACCAATCCTTGATCATGTTTTACAAGGGATCACTTACATTTTGAATTTCTCTCTTACCTCCAATTTCTTTCCCACAATTACAAAAAAGGCTCATATTGTTCCCATACGCAAATAATCCATCATCTCCATCTCACTTTCGTCCCATATCTATATTAGCCATTCTATCAAAAGTCCTCGAAAGTGTTGTTTTCCAACAGCTTACGTACTTCGTAAACACCCATAACTCATTTACCCTTTTCAATCCATAGCACTTCCACAGCTCTACTTAAGGTCACTGAGGATATTTGCTTTGCCATGGATAACAAAAAGGTTACCATATTATATATATACTTATTTATTTATTTATGGACAATGTACAATGGCGGACTTAATGCCTTAGGCATTCTCTACTGATCGACCAAGGGTGATGCAGAGATAAAAGAAGTAGGTGCATGAGGAGGAAAACAGAAGAAAAGAGCTAAAATAAACGTTTAGAAGTATATTATAGTTATAATTTAAATAGTTATAATATCCTTTTATACATAAAAACATATATAAGTAATAGAATAAATATAACATACAAACATATATATACATACATATACAAACATATAGTATACATCATTTACTGTTGAGGGGAATCCACTATCTCTTTAAACAAAAGTTCCCTTACTTTTGTTCTAAACACATAACGACTGCTAGACTTTCTGACTTCTAAAGGGAGCGCATTCCATAAATGAATAGATTGAACGAAAAAAGAAGAACCAATGAATCCAGAAGAATGGGAAGGACATGATAGTAGGAGGTTGTTAGTTGAACGAAGGTTTTTATTATGATTATCACAAAGGAATTGAAAATAGGCAGTTAGGTAGGTGGGAGATGAGGGAGAGTTAAGAATAGTAAAGAGAGTAGTAAGTACACCTAAATTACCTCGCTGACGAATAGGAAGCCATTTCAATTGTTGACGGTAAGAAGAGACATGATCAAATTTTCCAAGATTAAAGATGAATCGAATACAGTTATTAAGAAGACGGTCAAGCTGGTTGAGAAGGTTTCAATTCAGGTCGAAATAATAATTCATATTATTCAAATAGTCATGAGTTATATTAATTCTTCTTGACTTTAGCAATGCATTTAACTCAGTCGACTTTGGTATTATGCTCGCTATTCTTCGCTCTCTTAACATATCTCCACCCGTGATTGAATGGTTCAGGTCATACCTTATGGATGCCAGCAGGTTATCCGTTCCAACGAGAATCTCTCAACTTAGGCTGATCTTACTATTGGTGTACCGCAAGGCAGCGTTCTATATCCTTTGCTGTTCTTCTTATTCATAATTGAAATCACTAAAACTATTACTTCTCCCTACCATCTTTATGCAGATGATTTGCAATTATACAGGCACGCCTATTTACATGAACTTGATGCAGAAATAGAAGCAGTCAATGAGGACCTCAAGCGCATTAAACAATGGACTGGAGAAGATGGTCTCTTGATAAACCCTAAGAAGTCTGAAGCTCTGTTTATAGGAAGCAGGCAACTGCGAAGTAAGATTGATTTTAACACATTACTTCCTATTACATATGACACCATTACAATCTCACTTTCTGATACAGCTAAAAATCTGGGTCTAACTATTGACTGCAACTTGTCTTGGTCACCGCACATATACGAAGTAAGTAAACGTCTTCACTACTCACTTCACTCCTTGAGGCGCCTTCAAAACTTTCACCCCTTTCAAACAAAAATACTCTTAACCCAATCTCTATTACTCCTCATTCTCATTTACGCTGATGTTTGCTATCTAGATGCTACAGAGGAGCTTCTAGACAAATTAGATCGTCTTCAGAATTGATGTATTCGCTTTATATACGGACTACGTAAATTCGATGATATATCCGACTTAATATTTTGAAACCCTGTGGACCAATGTACTTACGCCAGCGTTTTAATGTAGCAACACCACAGGACAGACCGTCTCGTTCGTGTGTGATATACAAACGGCTCGACGTACCCTGCTTTAACTCAGTTTGCTACTGTGATTCATTCACAGAACAAGCAGCGCGATTATAGAATTCGTTTCCTCCTGTAGTTTGTAATAGTCCCACTCTAAATTATTTTAAATATAGGTTGAAGAAGCACTATCTCTATAATATTTCTATAATTATGTATGTAATTATAGTAAATATTTATTTCTATATATGCAGTTTATATATTTAGATATATTTATTGAATATATTTTATGTGTATATATAATATATTATCTATCTATTTTTTATATTTTTAGTTTATTATATTATATTTATAGACAATATTATAGTATACTTTTATCTGTTAGTGTTGTTATTAGTTAAATGTTTTTTTTTTAATAAGGTACCCACCTACTGCTCTTGTATACTTATTTACTTTCACTGAAAAGGACAACTGGAAGAGATCTCTTGATAGAGATAAGTTATCCTATGTACAAAATTATTATTTCATAAAGTGTACTAAAAGTTTCTGGTGCATAAATAAATAATAAATAAATATATTTTTTTGTAAAATAAATACATTTTTTGCATAGTATATTCCTCGCCACAACGTTTGAGTCGGTATTTCATTTTAGAGATTATTTTTTAAAAGTCACTCTGTTGTTTTTTTTACATATTATGTGTCAATTTGTATAAGTTTGAATGGTGTAAAAAAATATTATTATTTTTGATAAAAAAATATTCTCTTATTATACAACCATATTGATAAATGTTATTTGTTTTTATATATTATGATTATGACATGAATTTAAAATTCACTGTCCTCAAACAAGCTTAAGAGATTATTCTAATAGATTTATGAGATAGGGTTCAAAATTATAATGGTAACTAGGTAAATATTTTGTTAATTTATCATTAATTATTATTTGTATTCAATAAGATGCGTGAACGATTTTTATAATTTATCTTTCTAAAATATTGTGGTATGGCGTTATTCATATTTTTCGAAAGTAATTTTTATAATTTACATACAACTACCTGTTTCGTTAGTTCAATTACTAAGGACAGTAAAATGTGAAATCCACAAAAATTCTTTCATTGTTAATAAAAATAATGTATTTTATAAGATATTACTTCAAACTAGAGAATGATATATGATATATCTATATTGTTTCAGTGATTGTAAATTGATAATAAAGTACAAAGCATACCAACGTGTGAGGCGTAATCAAAATCTAACAATAAACCTACCTGATAGGACCATAGAAATTGATGTTAGTCCGTTTATACAAATGACTTGTTTGATTTGATGGAACAAACAAACAATTAGTCTCGATCTCCAACCAATTTGTTACAACACGTTAAATATTAATGGTTTACACTTTGTTACCCTTTCAAATTTACAGTGGGTTACTTGAATTAAATAAGGTGTAGTAATAATTTAATCAGTCCTCGAATTAAACACCCGAACGATTATAAGGATCAAGGTATTAAAAGCGTTAATAATACTTATTATAAAACACTCAATAAATCATAATTTAGAAATTAATTTAATTACTGAATAGTAACAAGAAAAGGGTATTTATTTTCATGAACATTTTGAAAACCTGAAGTTGAAAGCATTCATGAAACCTTATGAAATGTCGTAAACTAATTATTTATGTTAATTACCTATTAAAAGCTTATTATTTTTTTTATATAATATAAGTAATACATAATACAATATTACAATTTTCTTTTAAATATTTTTTTTTAATCTTTTAATAATGCATACATAATACATAAGTACTATAACATATTCATATTCATATTAAATACAAAAAAATAATTAATAAATATTAATTTCAAAACAATTTTGTTTAATACAACTAGTTAAAGGTAAAAAAACATTAAATTCCAAAAGGAATTATATAATATATGCAGTATATTAAAAAAGCGTTTTATTAGAATCAGCTATTTAGATATAAAAATATTCTTAGTAGTTATATAATAAAAAAAGAAAATAATAGTTGTAAAAGATTAAAATTTTATATTAAACGAAGGTATCTGTACCTTTTTTTTTAACTACGCAACAATTGACCGTTACATTGCCTGATAATGATCTACAGAATTCGGTCTAGTGTGGACCACGCTCCCAATAAATCCACTTACTTAATTAGGAACGTCCCTTCTACTACTGCTGGTCCTCCTTACTACTCAATGATACTTGTAATCTTTTAGCTCGCCTATCTATTAAATCCAACACTTTTAATTGGTAGCTAGCCGAACCATCGCAGAAGTGAATCTAATACTCCACACGTGTTCGGACACTAAGCCAAATAACCAATTAACCAATCTTTTTAGACGTAAACTAATATCTCTTCTCAATTTAAGATGTATAGTTGAGTGTAAATATACTTCAAGATAATACTTCAAGAAGTTGATACATTACATCAGCTTTCATACATTTCGGAAAGTATTAATTCAGAACGTAAAATTGTCTGGATCTCAATCATATTGAAATTGACAATATTGGTACAAAAAGTTACTTTACCGGAAAAGCTTAACACAATACCTACTATATTTAATTATATATAATTTTGTATGACACAAGGAATATTAAAACGGTGAGTATTCTATTTAAAAAAAAAGTTCTTAAAATTTACAATTTATAAACTATAAGGTCGTTTATATTCTATGGGAATTATATATGAAATTTATTAATTTTTGTTTACAGTTATTTGGTTTTAAGCATATCTTTAATATTTTAAATTTTTTATTAGATTTTTTTTAGCGCAAATCCATTATCGTTTTTTTTACTATAGTGTCGAAACCCTAAGATAGAAACAGTATTAGAATAAGTTTTTCATTTAAGGTGTAACGTTTAAAAAAGTCATTGCTTCGTTTATTTCACGTTTTCACCCTTTTTTTTTTCCGTTGGAAAAACCCGTTACGGGTACCCCGTCGGCCCATGGGGGTGACGGCCGGGGGGTGATGTGGGACTACCCGGCAGCATAGAGGATGCTGCCATTTTTAAAGCTACCCACTTTTTCACTTTTCACCTTGATTTATGTCATATTGATATGTTTCTGAAGTGACGCAGTAAACGGAACGTTTCATATGTTTATTAACCATTTGTAAACACATTTCCAATATCAATATGCATAATAAGGGTCTCTTAATGATAACCAATATGTAAACGATCTCATCAACAATGAAGTATAGTGTAATAATAAGAAATAACATGAAAAAATAGAAATAAAATGAAAATATAATGATTAGATACTGATTAGATACTATTACTCTAAATTACTAGTATTATGTATATAATTTTGTCTTTTATAAAATTAGATTATTTAATCCTTACGTTTCAGCTGTTCCTTTATTCGTTCAATGACTTTGACTAACCTTGAATCGCAGAAACATATGTCTTCGGGTTACTTTTATTTTTGTTATCATATTTAAGTAACAGTCTGTCAGTAAATAATGGTTTTTTAAGCTGTCTGAGTTTTAATTATACTAAATTCTAATAAGAAAATCGAAATATGAAATGTATTTAGAAAATGTAGAACTTGCCAAAACACACGTTTATTTATATTGTTGTACTCCCGAGAGATTTCATTTTTAAAATTTGCCTTAGAAAGTAAGTACCAGGGAGTAAGTATCAAGAATTTTAAAAGTGTTCAATATCCGATACCCATTGGGGTCGAACTTTCAAGATACTATATAAATTGTGTTACGTGAAAGAACTTGTTATAAGAATGACTAATATTTAAGTAGGAATTATCATTCGTGAACTTTTCTTAATCTCAACAAGATGTGAGACATGTTTGTACTTGAGGCATATACGTGATTCAATACGTACGAAATCGAATGATATATTATGAAGACTTGATCCTTTAGGTTCAAGCCTTAACACTTTAGCTAGTACATATAATTAGTTCGCTTTTAGCCTAAAAATTATTGAGGTTTGTAATCCGTTGAAGCTTGAATAATAATACATAATAATATGTTAATTTGTAAATATGTGCATGTAATATATACGAATACACAGAAAAAAAAAGAAAGACCATCTTTGACATCTTTTTTCTGACTTAGCAAACAGTATATATAAACGAAATTTTTATATATAGCCTAAACGAGTTTGGTCTTAAATTTTTTTTCTCTATGTTCAATAACTAATTAGCAATACATGATAAAAAAGTTTTAAAAACAAAATTAACTAAATTTATGGTCCTAACTAAAAATATTCTCAGTAAAGAGGACTAATCCTTTACCAAACAATCATTGACCAAAGGTTAGACATCTGACCTTTGTTAAGTCTAGACTAAATATTTGCTTAATTCTGCGAACCCAAGTTATTCAATTAAACGTTAAAGCCAAAAACATTTCAAAGGCTCTATTTTTACTCTGATTTAAATTAGACAATTAGTTGATATTGTATTATGAAAATACTTAAAAACAAATGAGAGACTTTCCTGCATCCTTTGCGCAAGCATCAGTCAAAAACGGTATAACCGAAAATTTCCAAATTTTGCGCACTGATATACATAAGTCTGGTGATAGTTTAAAAAAAAAAAAAAAAAAAAAGAAAATGTAATGTATCTCGTCTTAAAAAATAGTTGAGGACAAAATGCTTCCATGCAAATGTAAATGTAAATGCAACTTCGGTGCTGTTTGCACTTCGCTTCACTAAATAAGGTAAAACAAACCAATATTTTGCGGGCGCAGCGAGTCAAAATTGAGGTCTGGTTCGCGCTCCTAGTTTACTTACATAGTAAGTTTGTTAATACTTTTATTTAATGCACTAGAGTCATGACATTAGATTAGTTTTCCTTTTAAATTACTTTATATAAATCACAGCATAATTAAATAAACTAAATTAGCGAAGTATAATAATATATCATCTTAAAGAGCAATTAGACGTAAATTAGTTATTACTATTTGTATAAATATTTTCTATTTCATATCAGAAATGATTATTCTGTTACAAAGACAAGAATCCAAACTGCAAACATCGATCGACTCGTCTCGTATCAAATATCAGCAGAAATATAATGTAACGGAACATTATCTACTGTAATGAAAAATTTTGTAGGAAAAAGTTGAAATGAACATTTTGTTGAATTTTATTCGTGGCTTGCATTTTAACGGTTTAATTTTTCATTTCAAAGACATTAAGTCATGCATGGAATAAAATTATCCTTTCCTTCAGTTATCTAGAATTAATTGCTGATGCGATAAACCTAACTGACGACATATTTTAAGTCGTTGCTTATTTCTAGAAAAGTTTGTACTAATGAACATGTACTGTAGTAGATTTAAATAAAAAGATCTTAATAAATGTTAAGACTATAAAATATAACATTAAAAATTGACATAATGGACACAATGGATCTCTAATTTTAATTTTACGATAAATTTTTAAAATATATTTTTGATAATAAAGGTCTTAAAGCTTCATAATAAGTCAAAATAATATTTTGCGAAAAAAACATCAAAATAATATTAATATTTTTTTTTCTATCAAGACGTTATCAGTGGAATCCGGAAATGTACATATCAGCGGAATTTTAATATTTGTCTTTAAATATTTGTATATGATTGCGATTCATGTTAGTTTCCGGTGAAAACAAACTTTACATCTCAAAGCGTCTCAAGTAAAGAAGCTACGTAGACCCGTAAATGTTTTGTAGCAACTTTGTGACCCATAAACTTAGGTTTTATGGAACATTGAATATATCCTTTTATTTATTACAATATATTTTTTTTTTTTGTTTCAACAGAATATTAATCTGTAAACACTTAATTTTATATTTATTATTAAAGTGTTAAACTAATTTAAACTTACGCTTTTCACCGAAATATCTAATTTATTCGGATTATTGTAGAATTACATATCGGCTAGACGAGGGTAGTCCTAGGTTAAAAAAAAAGATAAGGGTAGACTTTATAATTTTATATTGAACATATAAAATTAAAAATATTTAAGTTTTTACTATTTTGTCAATACCTTATTTTTTAGAGTTTATTATTTTAACTAATAAAAAAATATAAGATATAAAAAATAATGTTACAAGCAATTAACTAAAAAAAATTTTAATTATTTTAGAAATACTGATTATGTTTTTAAATATAAATATTGATTAGAAATAATGACTAGACTTAAACTTTTAATAATAATTCTAATAACGCTCTCGGACTTGTAAATGTTACCTTTTTAAAATCTTTAAATAACTGATTAAAACGAATGTTTGTATTTAATATTAATTTTTAATTTTAGTTATTAAGTTTTATACTTACAGTCTTAATACTTACCTATTGCAGTTGATAATTTGATAAAAAAGTGTTATAGTTTATATTTAATTTATAAACCCTAAAATATCTATCGATAAAGCTGAAGATTATAAGATAAATATGTACGTTATAAATAAACGAATAATTATTTTGAAAAATTATGTTTTTGTGAAAGTCATTACTAAGAATGAATAAAACTAAGAAGACCGCATAACCTATTATTTTCTTGTAAAATTAACTTAGTTACCTTAATTAATAAATTTACAATAGAAACAGCAGTACACATTAATTTTATTTTGTAAAAATAAAGACAAAAGAAAAAGATCCATAATAAGGCTTATCTCAGCGCATTATACTTGAAGAAATCCCGCCCTCGGGATGAGCTCAAGTTCTTTTAGTTATTCTTCTGTGGCGCAGAACCTCTGATAACACATATACTCAGTTTCAAACTTAAAATACACTTTTAAACATGCTACCTATATGCTTTAAATTTTACTTTGTTTTTTATAAAACAATAGGTCTCTTGCTTTAAAAAATGTTGACATATGAATAATATATTGTAAAGTATATTGTGTATAAAACTATATCAAACTAAAAAGCATTGAACAATACTTTTCACAAACTTTAATTTAACTTGACCTGTTCGTTAGTTTTTTAGGGAGGGACGAATTTATTTAGTTCTACTTTAATAATTATAATATACTTTATTACACACCACAAAAATAAAAAGCAAAGTACAAGAAATAATAGAAGAAAAACATTAACACTGCACTTATAATTTAATTTGCTTTTCGAAAATTTAATTTATATATAATTAAATCGATTTTTTGGCTTTTCACACAAAAAAAATCCAAAAATATATTATGTTTAAATTCAATTTAAAATATAATTTTTGAGGTCGAATTAACAATATATCAACGTAGAGGAGAGCAAAGTAATATAAATGACAATTTAATTTGGAAGTGTTTTTGCGAAATCTTATCACAAATTTAATTTACGGGTAGAAAATTAATCTTAAAAGTGAATCCGATCGCCTATATATATAATTTTAGTCCGCAGGCAAGCAGGTTATCCCATAGGGAAACAACATCAAACTACTAGGTTTATGCCTGTTTACATCAAAAGGACCAAGCTTTTTTTATATCTCATAATGATTTAGCACTAATTTCGCTTTCACCGAATCTAAAAAATAATTAACCGCTAATGGATGCCTTGAATTTACGAGCTGTAAGACCGACATCCTAAAATAAGTTTTAAGTGACAAAATGTCAGATTTACAAATAATGAATAAAATTTTCACGAGCACATAAATATATATATTATTAGACACAGTTACTTGGGATTGCGAAAAATAAATTTTTAGATAAGAAAAGAAAGAAGATAATAGTGAACAGTAAGGTTTTAAACAAGGTTTAGTAGTAATTTAAATTTACAGTAAAACATAATCAATTGAAATTTTAGTTACAAAAGCAAATCACATTGAATATTTTTGTTAAAATTAGGTTTTTCAAAATAACAACAAAAAATATATAAGGACTTGAAATAAAACTATAATCTAATAAAAAGTTTTCAATATCATTTTGTAATATAAATATAATCAAGACAGACCAAAAAACTCATAATAACATAAAAAATTGTTCGAAGAAATCGTCTAATAAATTGTTATAATAACCAAACCAAAAAATAATGTCAACCCTCTTTTCATTTTCAGAACAAATTATAGAGACACCTTAAACAATGGTGAGAAGTTGTCACTCATAAGGTGTAATGGGAGGGTAGGTTGATGAAAATAACGGTGTAGACGAGAATATATAATAATAAGGCTGTGAATATAAAACCTTAGACAGGAAAAATTTAACCAACAATAATTATTTAAAAGAAATGTCATGACATTTCTCTTTATGTCATGACATAAAATTGTGCATTTTATGAAATATAATTTAATATTTTTACTTACAATTAATAAAATTAATGTTAATATTAATAATACTATTTAATTTTAAGGAAACTTACAGAATTAAAAAAAAACTTTTAAAATCTTTCATTTAAGTTAAATAATAATTAAAGATCAAGACGAGACACGTGTCTTACCGATAATATTCAAAGCATATCAAATGATATCAAACGTGTTTAATGCAAGTTTATAAAATAGTATTAATATTTGTAGATGTAAATATTAAAACTCCTATAAGAGAATTATTTTCTTTCATATTTAAAATTTTGTATTAATTCCGTCTGAGATCCGAATTACTAGAAATTACATAGTTGTTAACTCAACTTTGGAACAACCTTTATTTATCACTTGAAACATACAAATTTTTGTTTTAGAACGAAAAAAGGAAGACAAGAATCTTACCTGATATATACGATAACTGTTATTTAGCACAATTTTTAAATAAATTAACAGATGAATATCAAACGAAACGTGATGAATTATATTATTTTAAATGAATCCTTAAATGATGTATTAAGTTAAAACCTTTGTTAAAGCCCTTAAATGACAAGCTTTATCCCACGTCAGTCAGTTAGTCAGTTCATTTTATTTACAGCTTTTGTATGTTATTGTATATAAAAATATACAAAAAAGAATACCATATCTGGAACGCTGAAAATCATTTAACTAAGTAAAGTAAATTCATTCATTTCAGTTTATTTTATTAGTTGTAGTCACATATTAATAATATGTAAAAAAATATATTGAAAGTTTTAACAATTATCTATTTGGTCGTCTAAAGCCATAATAATTACTTAATATGACAGTGTTGCGGCAAGTTTAAGACTCAAGACATCTGTTTGTATCAGATAATAAACAAGGCGATTTTGACCCTGGGATAGGTCTGGACTAGATTCTTAATGGACTTGGGTCCATTAAGATCGTGTCACTGTACGTCTCATAGCGATGTAGCAGTTTGATATGGTTATCAATATTTGTTTACTTATGGATATTACAACATGTAATAGACGTTAGCAACAGCTGTTTGCGAATTTTCACGAACACATCACACCAAATGTATTTAACATGATTTCACTTTCCAGTAGTATATTTGATTAACATTATAATCGTAATCAATAATTGTTTTTCGTCTGGAAAAGGAAAATATTTTTCAGATAAAAGTATTCTTTAATGTAATTATCTATAGTTATTGTATGTTCCCAAAATGCATCTACCATTATCAACATTAGAGCAGATAAGAACAGAGCACATAAAAACAGAAAATAAAACACTAAAAATACTGTCTACTTCCTAACAACATTCCTTCTTTTCTTAATTATTCAAATATTTATCAAAATAATTTTATCTACAATAGGCTTGAAGCCTTTCCCTTTAAATCTTTTATATAAAGTTATAAGTAAGTAATTTTAAATATACACTGTATTTGTAACTTACCGACTAAAGTAAAAACGTAGTTTTAAAACTTACTTTTTTAAAATTATTTTTTCCAAGAATAATTTTCAAACAAATACAATCCAGAAATAATGAAATTAAAATTCAAACAACATTGTTTGTGTGCCGGTCTGTGACCTGTCAAATGTTGCAAAGTGTCGCCGTCACTAACAGTATTGGAACTTCAAAGGTACTTTCATAACAAAACAATTCAATTCAACCTAATACTTTGAACCAATCACTTTCTAAATTCTCTTGCTATTTTTTAATTTTATATTGACTGCAAAATTGTACCCTTATTATTAATTGAAAATTAATATTTAATTACATTGTTCACTTTATTTAAGGAAGATATTGTAATCACCCGATTTTCGAAAACTTATTTTGTCAATATTTTTTTCTAGTTTAGTTCTAGACAGTTTTTAGAACATGTATATATGCATGTAATATGTTCTTATAATATGGACTATAAACTGGTTTCAAATACTCTAACTAATAACAAATAGTTTAACTGTTAGTCAACTAGTTAAATTTATAAAAATATAACCTAAATATTAAATACATTATTAATAACATATTTTAAAGTAATTAAACTACTCGGAGATATAATTACTTTTATATTTATTGTTTTTATTTTTCGTCTATTTAGTCAGGTAAAGTTTTTTTTTAATAACACTTATATTGATTCAGAGAATTTTCATTAGAAACATACAAACAACTGCTGCTCGGTACTAATGGCAAAAATATAAGAAATGTTTTTGACTTTTGACAATAATTTCTTTCATCGTACACTTTTGTATGTTTCTTCATATTTTTAAGTTACGAGTAATGATTGGAAATAAAATTATCATTTGAATTAAAATTAAAAAATATTAAAAAAATAAACTTATCACAAATTAAGTCGAGGATCAAAGAAAATATTTTGTTTAAGCATTCGAAACGTCGGGTTTAAATTAAAAATTTATATCCGTAAAATAGTTTTATTGAAATAATATATAGATAGATAGACACAGACACTTACATCTCCTCTACCACTAAACACGATTGCTGAAAGCATTCGAAACGTTGGATCAAAATAAAAAAATGTATACAATAATTGTACGCTAGTAATATCCGTTGAAAGTAGTTTTATTTTAGATAGATAATATTATTTTGAAATTAATTATTTTTAATAAATAATTCGAATTTATTTAAATCACTATTTTTGAATTTTTGAAAAAGTTTGTAAGTAATAATTTAATAATTGTGTTTAAAATAAACTTTGTTATTTAAATTTCTTTCACATGTTGCAATTATTATATTACAAGCTAACGAGTAAATGCTTAGATATCACAGTACAATTTGATGAAATGCCAGCTTTTAAAAAGGTTGATCAGGAGGCCTGCCACTAGGTTCTAAACCTATTTACTTGAGAGCAGCAGAAGCATAATATTGGCATTTCAAACAGAAGTCGGTTGCCTTTAAATGCTTTTAATTTATGAATCCTATTATAGCAAAGTTGTTTCTTTATACAAAATATACTGGAAGCAATCGTTAAGTATGCTCGCTAGAAATAAAATGCTGACTGCTGCTTTTAAGATTACATGTTCATGTTGTGAGATATTAAATAATGCAATAAAGTAACATATTGTGAATTTCATGTTAATATTGGTATAAAGAATATTCAGATTAACTATAACAATTAAAAATATACCATATAAAGAAGTATTTTGTTATAAGTCAGTTTTTTCCTTTGTTTAATTTTACGATTTTATTTTATTTTAAATAAGTAAATCAACATTACTCACACTTAATTTAAGAAAAAAATAAGCCTACATGATAAAAAGGCTCTCTTATAGATAAGGTGTATAAATAATAATATGTAAAGAGAATAACAAGAAAAATCAATTTTACATAATTAAAGACAACTTCTTACGAGATATAATTTAATTAAAACTATTTTTAACCAAATTATATATTATTTGTTAACCAAAATATAAAACTAAATTAAACAGTGGTCGTCAACACTAAAATATAAGAGCGATAAAATCTTACAATCTCTCATATTCCAACTATTCCACGTACGCTGACTCAAGGAGAATAAAGAAAAAGGCGGTAAGCACTAAAACGATGCTCACTGGTTACCTCATTTCAATATTCGCTGAAACTGTTATGTATTTTTTCTCAACAAAATTACTTAGAAACCATCAAGTCAGAAACGAATTTAAAATAAGTTACCTGTACAAAATAAATTATTTTATTAATAATGAAAATATAAAAACTGATATTACAATATTGAAAAAAAGAAACATAAATTAAATCTTAAAAATAGAATGTTAAGAAAATATTTTATAAAAAGGCACATTTTAAATGTGAAAGAGGAACTCATTATTGGAATAACGAAGTTGTGCTTTAATAAACTTTTATCATTTGGCAACTCACAAAATGATAGAAAATAATGTATTATATTTTGTATAAAATGATAAGAAATATACAATAATATACAGCGTCTATTTATTACAATTTGCTAACATTTAGAATCAACAACTTTATTTTTCATTTTCAATTAAAATTGATTGATCCCTGCAGACATTAATGTTTGTCTATTCATTCATTTATTTGTATACAATTATTGGGTTTTTATTTCTAAAATATTGCAGTACATTAAAATATTAAAAAATCACATTATTTAGTATTTTCTTAAATTTTCACGAGTACACATGTACGCGTAAATGTAACCAAATTATACGCGAGTTTTAATCTGTAAAAAATAGTTTTATTTCAAATAAAAATATTTATTTAATACAAATAAATTACTTGTATTGTCTTATTCGCTTTAGTACAATATTTATAGAAAACTGCCACTTTCCATTTTCCGAATGAACATCAATTGTGTCTCTGGAGCACAGTTTAACTAATACAGCTCATAGACTCAGCTGGACCAGGCTACGGATCGTTACGTAATGCTTCGAAGATAACAAGCAGTAAATTACTTCATACAGTTGTGCTCAGTTTAAATTTATAAAGAATCTTTTTCTAAGATTAAGTGAACGATTCAGAGGATTACACTAGTTTTAATACATTTGTTTAGACGATTAATTTCAGTTACTTTCTATCTTGTATAAGTACTTAATAAGTATCATTCTAAAAATAGATATATGGTAAAGAATTTGTAAATAAGATTTAATTATAAATGAAATAAAATCAATATCAATATATAATCAATATATAAATAATAATATATGAAATACATTGTATTTTTGTATATATATATGTTTATATATATATATATATATATATATATATATATATATATATATATATATATATATATATATATATATATATATATATATTATTTTTATGTATTTTATTTAAATATCTGCTTAAATTTTTTGTTTCTTCTCTTTTTAATATCCATTTTTGCACCCCTAACAACGTCCTCTCCTGCATATCTCAGGTTGGCTCGTAGATAATGTATTTGTGGCAATTAGACCGACTTTTTTGCATTATTTTGTGTATTGGCAATAAAGAATAATAAATCACTAAACGAGATTTAAATGATATCTGCTTTGGTTTATTCGTGAGTGTTTTGAGAAGAGAAAAAAAAACGGAAAGTCAGAACATAGTTCAAGAATATATTGGTGTTGAAATAATAGGGTAACCTATGTATATTTCTGTCGTTTCAAATATTTTTTTAAATAGTTAAGGTTATCATACGGGGGTTCAGAAAATAACTTAACTGTTTCATTTGTTTTATAAATTTTATGGAGAAGGTTCCACATAAATGTCGACAGATTGGATTATTATTGTTTTCTTTCTCAAGAAGGGTTCGACAAAAAAGTGTAGTAACTACCGCCTTATAGTCCTCATATTCCTTACTAGCAAAACTTGTTTAATATTCTCAATGAAAGACTACAGAACTATTTTTCCAAGGAATACAAGAAACAGGTACACGTCAACTGAACCTAGTTCGCCAGCTTATATAAAATGCAATAGAACTTAACAACTCTACATATATTATCTTTGTCGATTTTTTAGTCTTTTTATTCTGGGAAGTGACAAAAAATGTGGGAATGTTTTTCTAGAGATGGGTACATCTAAACCTGTAGTTTATCTTTTCGGACACCTAAAAGAAGATAAAACTGCAACTGTGGCCTCCTCAGCGTGGTGTTTTATCAGAAGACTGTTTTTAGAGCAAGAGTCCGTCAAGGATGTTAAAAATCGCCACTCTTGTTCATTACTTATAATGAGGTCAGTAACGGTTGGTATTGATATAGATGGCTACAAAACATCTAATTTAAGTTACGCGCTTGACCTTAGAAGCAGTGCACATCATAAGAAAGAACTATTTCTAACTAGTAAGGCTTGCACTGTCTGAACAATTTGAAATGGAGACATACGTATACTTGAGTATACTTGAGTATACTTCACAAGTTCAATCAAAATTAAAATTTCCGTACAATAAAGTCTACTTTACATCGCGTTCATTACTGAGTAATATATAATACTCAACCACTCTACAATAACTATATAAATACCTATCGCCATAACAGAAATCATAAAACAAAAAACAGTGTATTATATCATATACATATCACAAACATTATAATTGCTTTAACAATTTAACTTACACATTCTAATTTAACTATATTAAGTTTGCATTTTAAATATGAATAATTAAATTAATTACCATGCTCGTTAATATAATAATACAACACTATATGTAATTATTTGATCTTTTGTTCAAAGAAAATGTTAACTTAACATTAACTTATTTCCACCAACGGCTGACAATTCTTGTGTGTTTTCCACATTTTCAAGCAAATACATTTCCTCCACAATATCTGACATATTTGACAAACCGTCGATTCTAGTCAAAAAAGGGAGTCTTTTACGCCTCGCTTGATTTTTATTTTATCACGCTGTTTATTTAGCGGTTTTTGTGATGAATTTTTAAAACATGTTCCTTTACACATATTACATTAATAGTAATGTGTTATTTATTTTCGTAAATTTAAGATTTTCCCTTTGACCTTTTGAAATTTTAATACATATTTAGCTTAGATTATCTTAATATGATTTTAATATAAGAAATGTGCACGTCGTTTAGTAAGCACATAACTAAATATACATATGAATATATATATCAATACATATTATTGAAGATTTATGCTTAGTGCAATTATTATAGTATAAGCTTATTATGCTGTATTAATATTAGTTCAAACGAGATATCAAAGTACCCCGAAGTTATAAGACATTTTCTTAAAGAAGCTACATACACTATTTAATATAATTAAAAATATGTATTTAGAACAAGACATGGTTAGATAACTACTGTATGGTTTTTACTGTTAGTTGTAACAAAAATAATGCTACGTAAAGCAAATACAGGTTCTAGTCTCAATAATGGAAACAGTCCTTTGGGAAAGATACATACAAAAGCTCAAGCTATTGATCCCAATAAAGTGGTATGGCATTTACAATACATTCAAGTAAATATTCACGTATTTTGGAAAACACAAGAAACATCTTTTGTTGTATTATCATTTATATTTAATGATTATCATAGTATATAATATAATAAAAAATACGATAAAAATAAAGTTTTTTGATTCCAATAAAAATGTAAGCCATCTTGATTGGTCAATAAAAAATTTATATTATACAAAAATTTGTCAAAAATTCCAACATATTATCAGTAAAAAAAATTTAGAGACTTATTAATTTATACTTTTTCACTTATAAAACGTTTTTTTTAGAAATGTTAATAGTATAAATATTTTGTATCATTTATAAGGTCTGTTGGCTGTATCTATAACTTACTATCGCATAGTTTCTCGAGAACGAGTTATATAATTACCGCGTCGCTCATATTATAAACTCTCGACTAAAGCGGACGCAGTTTAAAACACAACTTAAATGTAACACCGTGCATTGTATATAATTTTCCATCGTATGTTTTAAATTAATTATTTTATTATGAATTTTACACACTTAATAAAACGTAAAGAATTAGAATTTTTTAAATTATATTATAAATCCGAGTCGGTAATAGTGTATATTCCATCTTTATATGAAATATAAATTAATTAATTTAATTTTTAAGTATAGGTTTAATATTAAAATACAACAGGTATTTTATATCAATTGTTACAAAATCCATTAACTGATAAATATAAGCGTACAATTAAGTGTATATCTTATAATAGAAATTAGTATAAAATGTAAAAGGTTTCTTGCACGATCTGTGCTAACGCGATCCCGTGACGTCCTATTACGGCGCTGAGGTAAATTGTGGGTTTTTAATGGAGTAGCCTTAAAAATGGCAGTGTTCTATGCTGCTGGACAGTCCCAATTCACCCCCCTGGATCAACGGGGTACCTGTAACGATTTTTTCCAAAAACAACCTTTTTATTGTCTTGACTCTGAAATAAATCTCTAAAATATTTCAAATAGTCTATTCTTAGTATCTTAGTATCTTAGTAGGTATTGAATTAATTAGGCAAAGTAGATTATAGCAGAATTGACGTCCTCTCCTCAGTGTAATAACGCTGTGGTGTCTGTTATTACATCACTTCATTTACATACAATCTTCAGCCGCATTCATGTCAGATTTACTAATTGCTCTAGGACAATATAAATTACATCCAAATGTAAAAATTGATTGTTTAAATGAAAATTCAGTTTTAAATAGTTTATTTACTTTGCTTATATATAATATATTTATTTGAATAGGTATATAGTTGATTTGTAAGCTGTAAAAGTAGGAACCAGAGATATACCAAGGAAATCTCTATAACCTTCGTAAATGTACTTTTTTCTTCTTACCTTGGCGTACAATAAAAATCATATTATTGTTATATTTGCGAGACAATAATACTATTATACTTATGAAATTTTCTAGTTCAAATAGTCTTTTTAAGAACATTTGATTCATTTGAATTAAAATCGTTCACGTTCTTGTATGTTATTGATAAATAAATATTATATTTATTGTTATATAACAATAAATAATATTTCAACTTTTCTATTTAACATAAATATTATTCGTTTCATTTAATGTTAGGCGAGATTAAAATACACAAATAAAGCGTTCAAACTAGTAGGAAGTTCAGATATTTTATGAATTTTCAGACTTTTCAAGAATCGACCTAACAAATTACAGTAACATTTGTTTCCTTGTAAATATTTAAAATATTATTTGAGAACATTGAAGGAAAACTTTTCGATATAGTTATCAATGAAACTTGACTGTACTATTAAAAGTTAATATGTCCTAGGCGAAAATGTTTGGCAGGTAAAATTGTAAAATCAAACATATCGAGCACAAGTTTTATGACATGAAGATATGATGATACGCTAAACTTTAAAGTTCTGTCGCGGCTTTATATATATGTCTCGAAACTTTATAATGACTTTGAAATAAATAAATAAATAAATAAAGTGGTGTCAAAAAGTAAAAATTTTGATCCAATAAATAGAAAAGTACTAATATAATAAACTTTTTTATGTTAACAATAAATATTAATTTATTGTTAACATTAAAAAACTTGTATTAATAAAGATTAGGATATACGATAAAACTTATTAAATAAAACACTACCTGTGTTAATATGAAATCTATCGATTTTCATAATTTTGTTTGAGAAAGATTATTTTGTCAACACAAATTAACACTAAAAATGCTTTTAATTGAACTATCAGATAACAATATTTTATTTGTAGATTATATACAAATACTTAAGCCTCATTAAGTTTATCTAGTAAATTTAGGGTTCGGTATGGATTAGTAAATATATTTAGTTGTATCAATTATACACATCAGAGGAGGAACTGATGAGATTCTGGATTCTGGTGTCTGGCTGACTAACGAGGGCTACTGTCAATTATTAAGTTAGGCGCGCCCATGCGTGGATTCATTCTGATAAAACGGTTTGCTCACAGAATGTTACAAAATTCATTTTAGTTGTTAGTTCATTGTTTTGATATTGTATGGATTATTCATGAAATTAATTTGCCTGTCCAAAATTTTGATATACACCAAGTTATTTGATTAAAACGGACAACAGCACATGTAATAGGAAATTAGAGCTTTAATTTGTCATACAAAGCTAACTTTAACTATATAATACCTTATGCGCTGTAGCATGGTGCGGGCGACGTCTGTCAGTACCACGTCTGTCGGTACTACATGACTAGGGATGGACGTCATGTATTTCATTTTTTTTCACTTACGATACTCAGAGCATAAGTCTAGTTCTTTTTAATATTATTATAAAAATTTATGTGTTATTTAGTTATGCAGGAAACTATGTGTATGAACTTATTTTTACTTATATAAACCATTCAAAATAGGGCAATTTTTTTTTTTCGTGACAACATTTTTAGTCTATAGCCCATCAGAGCGGCGCGCATTTTGTTAACCCGTGCGTTGCCGTCAGTACTAGTGATATCACTGACTCTGAAAAGAATTTATATGGATGAAATTTATTTTTTCTTAGCAACATTTTAAAAAGTAAATATTTTTTAAATCTATTGTTTTTAAATGTCAATGTTTTAAAAACCATAAACCGGGTATAATATAAAATGTAAATAATAAGTTTCATATTTATTGTTACATATAGGTCGCAGATCATGGTAATTTAGTGATAAGACAATCACTTGATATCTCGGTAATGGTGAGGTAAACAGAATGACGTCACAGGTTATATAAGAATCTTTTGGAGGGTTGTGGCTTATAGAGTAACTGTAGATAAGAAAATGATGTTGAGGGATATTCTTTAGAGAAGTTCAGTCCTGTCAAACGGAATCGTTGGTTTACTAAACCAGTAGATTATTATTATTGTAATTAGTAAAAATAAAACGAATATTGTTATTTGTTATTGTATGAGTCCTACGCCATGGACTATGTCATGTACTAGAAAACTCAATCAGTAACGATCTTATATACCGCTGACACCGGCATATGTAACGTTATGAAATATATAAAATCCCCAATGAATTGTTTTAATGTGTTTAGTGAAAGAAATGATGGCATGAATATTGATTAAAAAATATATACATATAAGTGAGTAGTATATAATAAATTATCATTTATTTAATTTAATTTGAGAAAAAAAATAAACCATGGCTAGTAAACCGACCAGTCACCGTAAGCAACACATTTTCATGAACACAATGCAGGGATTAGCCATCACCCGAAATTCCTTTTGATATGTAATTTAAATTTATTTAATTTCATAATTAAGGACTTACTAAGGAGTTTATTATACAAACTTAAACAATTATCCTTAACAATATAAACAATCTATTTTAGGGAGCCTCGTCGTGGGATTAGCAATTTTATTTTTGTTTTTATTATAATTTTTAGTAAATAATTTCTTGAACTGAAACTTCTTTAGAATGGGTGTGATTGGAAACTCGATGAAACACGAGTAAGAAATCTTAAAGAATCAAATCTTGGATAAATATTACTCATTTTAAATAAAAATAATTTATCGGGAGCGAGTAATAATGAGAATATTAGTAAAGAAATGATAAAAGTATTATAACCCATCAGAATAAAAACAGGTGCAATATTTGAATAGCATTTACCATAAAATACTAGTTTTTTAATTTGAAAATTCCATAAATAACGATATATCCTATTTATCATCTCATACATTCATTTGAATATTTACTTTATATTTTATAAAAATTAAGTAGTTATAATGCATTTACATTAATTATAATTACTGTTATGAAATATAACACAAATGTACAGGAAAATAAGAGTTTCAAATATAAAACTTTGACGTAAATATTAAATAAACTATAACATGCTGTTCAAACGAGAAATATTGAAATAATTATTATCCGTTACAATTGAACCATAATTGCCATTGTACAATATTTTATTGCGATATTAGCAATTCACGAGCAGCTTGTTGTTGATAAGAGCATGCCTCACGTCAAACTCATTCTCTAGGTGTTCAGAATTGCAGGTGTTGTTTTCTATGAAACAAAGATTTTGTAACTTTAGCTAATTGGCTAAAGTAGTGTCTCGCCAGGGACGCTTGAATCGCAACAAAAAGTTACCCACAGATAAGCGGCACTAATAATAATGTACACTTTATTATATACCATTATAACTAAAAATTAAAATAAAACAATTCTCAATATTATAATGTACAACTGATTTATAAGATTTTTTTTTCTTAAGATCTTATTAAATATAACGCTTATAATTCTGACATTTCAATGTTTTAATGTGAATTGAGTTGATTTCTTCACTTATGCTTTTAATTGAATAACATAATTGTTTATACTACAAATACTTTAAACCGATTCAGTTCTTACAACATTTAATGAATCAATACTACCATATAAAGGGTTATTTATATATATTTTTCTTGTAAATTTTAATTAAGGATCGATTAGGATCTGGCTTTGTCATTTGAGAAGATTTATATTTCCATTATACATAATCGATAAAATTTTAACGTAATAATAAATATTAATATTAAATACAGGACCACTCTCCTAACACTCTATTACGACTTTTTTTAAATATATTTTTATTTGTATTACAAAATCTTAATTATTATAATAGTTTAGTTTTGTACTATTGTGTTCATTTCTGTAAAAAAAAAAACAAATAACGAGATACATCTGACGACTCTTGGTCATTAGTATAGACTAATGACCAAGAGTCGTCAGATGTAGTCGTCACAATTATAGAATTGTGACTAGGTTTTTAGATGAAGTAAATAATTATAAATAGGAATGTACGGTGTATGAGAGTAATTTGTGAAGGTAGAATAATGAGAACAACTAAGTATAGGCAATAGATAAAGTAATAGTCAGTTATATCAAGAGAATTAGGAAACACATAGTAAAATCGGTACTTATAGTTTTTAATACTGTTCCATGATCTCCACTTATATTGACACTTGTCACTTAAGATTATATTTTACACTTTTAGATTCAGAATGTGAATGCCATAGTTGTGGCCTGCACGGTTCCTCATCGGCCAAACTCCCACTATTTATAGGTTCTGATTGGATGATGAAATACTAATTTCTTATCGTGTAAGCCTCGAAATGCAAGTCAAGTTCAGTACTCATTGTTTGAAAAGCAAGTTAATTTTAATTTAATAGATGTTTTTATATATTTAATAACTACAAATATTATTATTTAAAGAAAATTGATAACTCATCTAATTGGAGTTCATTAAAAACAAAACAATTGTTGTGGAATTAAGAAACTTATGGATGATTTTTATTTCAACTAGTTGTACTGATAAATATTTTACTGTTAAGTGAACTGTAATGCTTTGACAGCGTTATGGATTTTAAGCAAAGTGAACAAATTCTAATCCTTTTCGCAGAAAATATATCAAAGTACATATTGATCCGGATTTTTTTATAAGTAAAATGAAATACGATATAATATTTTTGCGAAACGATCCATCTGTAATTTTAGGCAATCTCAGAGCAATCTCGAGATGAATCGCTTGCAGTTTAAAATTATTGGAACCTCAGCATATATCAATAAAAACATTTATCGATGCTAGTATTTTTTATAATTATATTGAAGTTTATTACATCATCATTACAGTGAAGAAAGGTTTGTTATAAGACATGAAAGGGAAAAAAAGATTTATAAAAATTATAGAGCATAATGGAAGCCATATAAATAGCTAAGAGTCGTACACTAATAAACGCTTTTAAGGGCGAAATGGTATGACTCTTCTGGTTTTTCATAACCATTTTGCTATCGTTTATTATGATTTGATGTTATTTAAAGTCGCAGTGAATAATAAATTATCCAAATTATATATCTCTTTAAGTATACTGTCATGTTCCTGTTACGCTAATAAGAAAGTCTGTTTGTTAAGTAAAAAGTAAATTGCTTGGGTTTGTTTATATATGAATGAGGTTTGTCCCGAGGGCACAGCTGCAGGCAATAATAAGTACCCGCTCTTTATGATATGTAATTTTAGAAGTTAATCTATTTCTTCCATTTTACTGAAAGATTTTTTGTTTGATAGATGGTGACAAAATTTATGTCTAAAGGTTAATAATTATTATATGTAATCGAAATACTCGCATTATTTAATTACATTAATTTTATTTATTGAGAATACTTTAAAGCATGCAATACCTAAATATGATAAATAAATAATGAATCTGAAATAAATCTCTCTCCCCCCATTTTTACACCACTTTTCTTTTTAAAAATCCTTGAACGTCTTGTTCACAAACAATTAAGTTCTTCTTTTTATAAGAATAATCTTTTAAATCTATATCAATCCAGTTTTCGCCCTAGTCATATGACGGCTACTGATCTAGTCAAAATAAGCGACGACCTTAGAAAAGGCCACGTTTTGTGTCTATTCTGACTTAACGTACCACATACAATTATATACGAAATTTTGTTGTTTATAAGTAATTAATAAATTCAATAAAATATTATACCTTATTTTAATACATCCACTCTTACTTGACTTAGGGTCTAGAAGCTCGCTCAGTCGAGTAAGAACTGTTTCTTAATAATTTAATCAATTAGTGCATTTCTTATTATTTAGTATTTTTTAAATGCACATTATTTAATATTAGAAGAGCGCATTATTACGCGGAAAGTGTCAAGTTATAACCCTTTTAGAATTTTTCCTTTTAAGGACTATTGATGTTATATCGATTTTGAATTTGTTACAGCTCTTCCCAATACAACAACATTAAAATCACCACTATATATTTTCATATATTTATACACATTAATTAATTTTTTTATTGTAAGGAAGTATATATAACAAATTTTACCAAAACTTTCAATTATTATGTTTCCCGGAACATGTTATAGTGTACACGACAAGTTCCTCAACTTGTGAGAACTTGCTTTTAAGCAAACCTAACTTGCAATTTTGACCATGGATAACTACCTGTACTATAGAACTATTATAACTACTTATAAGATTATTTATTCAATAATAAATTATTTAAAACAAAACATCATGATTATATATTAAAATATTTAGATTTATAACAAAACTATTTTTAAAGGATTACAGTGCCGAAAGATCTTTAAATTAATTATATTTTATAGTTTGTACTTTTTAATGCATATTTTTAAGTAGGATATTATAATTTATTTTGTTATAATTAGTCTATTAAGTTTTAATTAACATTTAAAGGTATCGCCGCTATGGGGTGGCTTCTTTCTTAGCCTTCCATAATGATTAAGGAATAAGGAATATCGAACAACTTAATTTTAATAAATTATCCGTCATTTGGGCTATAGATAATTAACTGTTGCCAACATTCTCATTTGTAGTGAATAGAGATGAATGTACTACACCTCCGTAATTTACAACTATGGAATAAATCTGGGAAATAAAAATCATTATCAGCATTTACTAAATTATATTGGTTGATTTTTTTACTTGTATACCTTTATACACGTTTACACCCTGCCTGTTGTTAAGCATGATTTTAGTCTAAGATGTGGCACGTTTATCTAGAAGATACCTGTTTACTCTAGATTTGAAGATTCTTCGATTGTTATTACCCGAAAACATCGATCCAGGTAGAGAGTTCTAAAGTTTTGATTACAACAAATTTAGAATTAAAATGTATTTCGACTTGAATCAGTATCTTCGAACTGAATTTCTGATTAATCGGTAATGGAAGATAAGTGAGGAAAGCAAGTTGTGCAATTCCACAGTAAACTCTCCTAAACGTATTCGATAGAAAACCGACTGACTGGCCATTGCCAATGTTCGTAATTTTGAAGTTTGTTTTACTAAAGGTACTGTGTGTCTTGATTTCATTAATCAAACTAGAGTGGCATCATCCCATTGGAAGAGAGCCAAAAAAGATGTGTTAGTAGTTTTCAAATTCAACAACAAAAAGTCAATATTTGTATCACTGTAATAGAATCACATAAAAGTACATTATTTTTATGCATTAATTCAACAAAACCTTTATCATTGTATGTATAATACTTATATTAATAATATTTATATTGTATGTATTATCTGTGCTTCTTAAATCCAAATTATCGGAACGATTGGAAACCATTAAATGAAAGAAGTGCGAACTTTGAAACTATTAGCTGTGATTCTTCCAATTGGCTTCCAATTGGCCTTTGTTAAAGGCTCTATTGAGAAATTGTCTCGGGTGGTTCAACAATATATACATATTCAAAAATTATGAATGATTAGATATGAAAAATTAGATGATATGATAAAAATTGTAATAGATATTCAACAAATAATATGTTATTCGTACAAATTAATTACATATTTTATATTTTTTATCTTTTTACAAAACGTTGCTATATATGTATCATATAAAATAATCTACAATATTTGAATTTATTTAGCAGGAATAACTCTTGATATTGGTCAGCATATGGCCGATTGTGGCCATTCACATATCAGAGGGATTGATAAGATGCCTACGGTTGACTGCTGGTTGACTAATGATGGCTTTGCTCCGTTATTGAGTTCCGCGCCCCGTTGCGTGACTATATTACAGATAACATGTGTTGAATATCAATATTTTGCATTTTATGGATAGTATTACCTATTTGACTGAATGTGTATGTGTATATGTATGTGTGTGTGAATGGAAGCACTTTTTTGGATACATATACTCGCGACTAGATTATGCAATTGACTCATTTTAGCAGCAGATGCATATTAACAAATTTTAATAATTCGTAGTTTTGTTTAATAAAATTTAAAAAAAATGTTTTCAAATTAATAAAGATATAGTATAATTCATTTTAATGAATAAAATGATAATAAGAATATATAATAATAATAATACAAAATTTTTCTTCACCAGAAAGTTAATGTTATGGGGCTTGCAACAATAACGTCTTGTTTCAAAATTAATTTAACCTATACATTAGTTTCACTTTTATATATAATTATCGCGGCGCCGAGCCGCAATTCCGCGCTCCTCATAAATAAGGAGCTCATAAATGTGTTCGAAACTAGTCGGGAAAAAGTCCAATAATAATTACGTGTGTATTTTCGGATAATTAGATGTAATAGTAATCATAGTTTCAGTTTGTTTATTTTCATTTTATATTTGTTTCTAATATATAAAACAGGATTGGTAGCACGGTCGTGACTCCACTGGAAATACAGTGTGCCATAACTGCTTTTCATTAACAGGCGGGCCGTCTGCTGTACATTAAATTTATAATGCTTATATTAATAAGTATATTAATAAGTGCTTATATTAATAAATATTTACACTTACATCTCGTCTACCCGTGAACACGATTACTGCAAAGTATTCGAAACGTCGGGTTAAAATAAAAAATAAAAAATGTAATCAAATTATACACGAGTTTTAATTCGTAAAAATAGTTTTATTTGGTGATATTTATTTTGACATTTATATGAAAGTGGTAATAAATTTTGATAATAAGGGTCTCAAGAAATCGGTTTTATACTAATATGTTTTTAAACATGTGTTAAGTTCGTCCAACATTGCGGAAAACCTCTTTGAAAGCAATAACATTAATTTAACTTGTTTAGTTTATGTGAATAGTTGATCCGCTATGCTATAAGGGAGAAAAGGAGAATCTAGTTGGAATTTGACCATTGACCCTCTTTTAGTTAAAATATTTCCTTATTTGTTTACAATGAATACGGATAAACTTAAAACCAAGTTATGTTTATTTTCTAATATCTAAACCTTAAATATACAATTTTTAGAATAAGACACTTACTACTTTCCTTGTTTTCGTAAGTTTTAATATTTAAACCTTGAAAATAACTTTTTTTAAAAGTTCCCTTTTTTGATATTTTAATATAAATAAATAGTTATTATTATTCAAGGATAATTGCTATATATATGGCAAAAGACGCTTATGATGTATTCACGGTTCGGTACACGCCTTTCAGATATCTGTTCCATAATCATCTGTATTACTGAAACATATTGACGATGCAGAAAGTTGATGTTTATTTTTAGTACTTCATATAAATATAAACAAAGATTTATTGTCACTTCGTAATATCCACATTTAGTCCGTGTTTCAATGAAACCACTGGCTCATCGTTCAAATACAAATCATTGAGGAGAACCTTATCATTTAAACTAAAAGACATTCTTCCTTTCTTTATTATTCTTGAATTTTTGTTTGGTTATAAAGATATAATATATTTTTAATTTTTTGTTAATATTTTTAAGGCATAAAATTGGCGAATACATATTTTGTCATATTCCTCTCAAATCTCTTAAATTATGTAAATTAAAACAGTTATACAAATATACTTATAAGAACGCGATTTACCTTCTTATCTATCGTAAATATATCGATGTATTTGTAATATTATACCTTATATATTCATTGTTATTGTGTATTTTACAAACAGTCGTTAAGTTCACCAGCTTATTGTAGTTAGGTACTGACTTTGTGTGATTGTTAGTCAAACACTGCAAATTTCCCCAGAACGAGCATCTTTAACTATCAACTATCATGGAGTGCGATTACAGTTTCAACATCTTAAATGGTATATTTGAAGCAAGCTTATTTGTTAGTTAGTTAGTTTCTGGTAGTATTTTTATTATTTGTTGCACTGATTTTAAATACAAGTAGAGATATTATCTATAATATATGTGAGTTTAATAACCACATTATTTCTTCAAAATAAGTTTTGCTATGAGTAGTTAAGTTTGAATTAATATAAAATCGCTGATAGAAACTTTTTTGACACGTCACTACAATTTTTAAAAATTAACGTTGAAAGTACATTTCTCTTCATTTTTGGGAATTACTTATTTATAATATTTTTATTTAAAAAAAAAGTATTTAAAATGCCATCACGTCGGATTACCTACAACGTCATGAAATACGTGTAATGGAGTGGCCTACTATGAGACCCGACCTAAATCCCATAGAAAGCGTATGGGATATGCTTGATCGAGGCATTCGGAAACGTCCTATTGCACCTCAAACGCTGCAGCCGCTCGATGAAGCATTGATGGAAGAATGGGAAAGAATTCCGCTAGAAAATATTCGAAGGATCATTAGAAGTATGCCGCGTCGTTGCCGAGCTGTGATTAGGGCCCGTGGAGGTCATACACGTTATTAGAAGTTTCTGGAGGCCAAAATTTTTCACTTTTTGATCTGCGCTTAATTTACACACGACTTTGTATTTCGGTCTTTAGAAAGGTATCTAGAACTAAAAGAAACTCATCTAGCGATACCCTTCACGTCTAGAACAGATCATCGCTTACGTTTTTCCTAAGGAAGGTCAAGGATTTATTATTCAACATTTTTTTAAAACAAAAACTTAAATTTTAACATTTCTAAATATTTACTAATATATAAAAAACGAGATAAATTTTTATATTTTTTTGACATCTATAATACAATACATACTTTTTTACAAATTTATCAAAGAACACCAAGGTTAAAAGGCATTGATATAAGATTGGAATAATTATGACAAACCTTTATTTGATAATTTACATTATTCTTAGCATAAACTAAATTTAACTATTTACATTATAACTACGAAATAGCCATAGTATAACGAATTGTTATGAATATCAAGGAATATGAACACTTCTGATTTACTTTTTAAGATTAAAGAGATTACAATAATTTTTGTTTTTTCTTCTTAAACATGAAGAAAGTATGCGATTACAATTTAAACATTTTAATAATCCTTGCTAAAGTCATAAATTGAATTGTATAAAATAGCATTGATCCCATTATGAGCAATAATAGGATGATACACAACACTTTAACAACCTAAAATAGTTGTCCGAACAAGGAATTGCATATTTGCCCGGACAGAGGGTCTGAAAATGATCAAAAGCTGTTTGATGGTTGCTCTACTTTCTTGAATTGAATTTATATAATTAGTTTACATTATTTCATCCCCATCTGAAATGGAAACATTGATACATGAATTTAGTATATAAACTTTTATTATTCATTATTTTTTATACTATACAACTATACTCACGTTTTATGTTCAAAATTTTGCTCCTCTGGTATCAGACTCGTTTAATCTTTATTTAATAATTCGAATTACTTATATATCCACATAAAGTTATTGTTTATTATGTTATTTTTTATCATATTGCAAGTATAGATTGATAATCGGTAAAATAAATTAATAATAATAATAATAATAATAATAATAATTTATTGTGTCAATAATTTTTGTTACAATATTTAGTGTTTGGAGCCTTCTTTTAAGCAAAAGAAAGCCTGTATTAGAAGACTCCGCTCTTCCTTATCTTTAATATAACATTAACACAAAATGTACAAAGAAAACAAAATTAAAAATGTAGTAAACTTAGACTTAAAATAATCTTTTTTTCTGAATTTTCAATTTCTTATTTTCAATTTTTTATTTTCAATTTAAGTACGTGCGAGTGTGTGTGTGTGTGTGTGTGTCTGTGTGTGTGTATGTGTGTGTGTGTGTGTGTGTGTGTGGGCATGTATGTGTGTACGAGTCTAGTGTGAGCATGAGAATGAAACAAGTGTGTAAGTTTGTGCAGCATAAAGCTTTTATAAGAGTGCTTCTGTGTCCTCGTATGTGAGACATTTTATCCATTTAACTATTTGTTTCCTACATTCATAATATTGGTCAGTATAGACGTTAATTTTTTTGTTTACCTTGTTGTATAATAGGGCTGAACGTTTTTCAAACTGACTAGACGCAAACGTGGTTTTAGTTTTAGGGACGTCGGCTATATTGTATTTTCTTCTTCTAGTATTTATTGTCGCGTCATAAGGTAAAGTCCTGTGTTTTTTCAGCACTGTTTGAGTAATGTAAAGTTTCCTAACGGAGAGTACGTCACTAATTTCGTAAAGACCCTCTGTAGGAAACCTTTTTTTAAAAGCGAGAAGACAAAGAATATATCTCCAATGTATTTATTTCTCCTAAATCCGTTAAAAAGGTCAGACACATTTGTTGAGAATCTAGTAGAGGGAGGATTAGGTCCTGGGACTTAGATACGACCTCGACCTCAGACAATGAAATAAGTGATAAGAGATTCCTTTATATAATTTTGTAGGAGCAAACGAAAGTTTGGTACTAAAACATGGCCATTCAAAATAAAATAAGTCTTTTAACAATAAACCATAATAACGTAAAAGTATTTTAGACATAATGACTACCTCCAGAAAATATCTTAGTATTATTACTATAAAATGTAAATATAGATGAAATTATTATTTTATTCCATGGGTACAAAGGCTTTAATTTGTCGTGAAATATAATGTTCGCATCAAATTTCATTCGACATTAGGGAACTGATGCTGGCCGACGTCATTATGCAGATCGAGCAGACGTCGCCGAGATTCAGTTCGCCCTTGATTAAATACGAGGTACTTGGCGGCTATATTGCTATCCTCTAACAATATTGCATCAAATAATATACTTCCAAGATAAACACAATTCCGTCAAAGTAACATTTTTCTATTATTGTTGATATAAGTACCAACAATCTCTAAAGCTTCACCTATTTTTTGAGTATCGATTGAGTGGAATGATTGTTAGTATTTGTCCTCAGTTTGTTGTTATTTATGAAATTAGAATTTTTCATCTGAAATTGAAGTAATATAATAATTATTTACTTGAAACACGTTTCACCATCATTTTTTTACCAACAATATATAAAGGAGGTTATTAGTAATTAAAAGTAGTAAATTTTTGCGTGATGCCCGAATACATAAATAGACATGCAACAAGACATTAAACGCAAATTCATTAAAAATGTAGCAAAAGTATTGCATAATGAGGTCGAGAGTACATATAGCCGAAAAATATGTGTACATACATACACACACAAAAACACACACTTATCTACCATTACTCAGGACATACATTAGGTAGGTAAACATATTTAAAAAAAAAGTTAAGATCAGAAAAACTATTTGGGACAATAATCCCTAATACTTTGATATAACCTTTTAAAGATTATACTTATGATAAATATGATCTCATAAATGTTTTTTGGCTTTATTTAATCAGTAAATCCCACAGGCGGTTCTTGTTCAATAAATAAATTGAATGATTGTTTGACTAGCCATGCGACGACGTGACGTGACGAGCGTTGCCGTGACAACTGATTGTATCGGAACATCGGGCGCTCGGGGCGGGCGCAAAGATAAAATTCTGATGTAATTTTCTTACATCTAAATTGATAGGACCTATTACATGACAAACATAATAAATACTTAATTTAAGCCATTAAGAAGACGATGTTTCCATAAAATATTTCACTGATCCGAAATTAATTGAACCGTGTGAAAAATAATTTCTAAAAACAAAAATAAATTTAAAAGATACCGAAAAAAAAGGTCAAGGTATGCGAGCGAATATATCCTCGTATATATATAGAAATGAAAAACATCACATATTTTCAGGTCTTACGACCAGCATGGTATAACAATATTATTGAATTTTGACTATATTATATACACACGATGAGTTATCTGGCGTTTTTGTAATATTCAAACAAAATTGTTAATTATATCAAATATGTAATTAATATCTTATTAATATAAATATTAAATTTAAACCAAAATGATATAATCACTTAGACTTTACTGACTAAGTTGTACAACTTAAATTTTAATAATATTATATATAATAATTGAACACATATTTATATTGTTGCATAAAATAACATAATTTCACATTACTTTTCACATTTCAAGTTATCTTACAACTCGAAGAAATATTTTTGATAAATAAATATGGCACTCGCAATTGAAACTGCAACATTTCCAACTCGCGATTGCCCTGAGATTGCCTACGACTGCAGGTGGACGTACGATATTGCAAAAATTTTATATCGCATTTCAATTTCCTTATATACAAACCTAGATTAGATGCCAAATCGAAAGATTCTTTGATGTAAGTGCTTACGAAACGAAATTCTATATTTCAATTTGATCGCAACAGTGAACCAGTAACGATAGTTGAAACCAGAAACGAGATTTGAGATTTAGGTCACAAAATAGCAAATTAAGAGAATTTAGTTTTTATAATTTATTGAAGTAAATAGAAACTAAAATTATGGTAAACCATAGTAGTAAAATATGGTTAAGAATATGTTGCAGTTTACATTATTTTTTCTTATATAATTTTCTAAATTTAAATTTTAGTTCAACTAAATAATTTGTTTAATACTTGAGATTTAGATAACTTTAAATCTTTTTCAGTTTCTTTTAAACAAAATAAAGCTATTATAATAAATATCCATGGAAGCTGGAAAGTAATCTACATGAAACAAATATTGCATAACTATTATATTTTGATAAATGAAAATTATTGACATGAAAATAAATATCATCAATGCAGCAGTTTCTATTGCTACAAAAGCCTATGTCGTCGCTCTTAGATTGTATTGTTTGGAACTTATAAAAAAAAATATTATTTATCTAAAAAGTATAAGTAAGAAGTTCGTTCTCGTAAATGCAACCAAAGCTTAAACAAATTTTCAAATATATTATAATATATTAATTATTACCGAATTTACCTTCAATTTTACGTTGCATTAGTGTTTTTGGTTGTGATTTAAATTTATTATATAATGATATTAATAAATCAGTCCAGTTTAGTTTTAGGCACATTTATATAATAATATTATAAAACGCTTCATCGTTTTATATTATTTTTTTTTACTTTTTCTAAAAAGGCTGACAATTGCCGCATTGAGGATATAATTAGTGGCGCGGAAGGTAAGGACCTCCCGGAAACAAATTGAATGAACTTGTTTATCCCCGAAAAGATATCTTCCATAAACACAGAAAACTAACAAATAACATTTTACAATTATAAACATGAGATGTAAATATATTGCTTAACTCTGTTTAAAATTTAACCGGTTAATAATAAAAACTAATATATATGTAGGTAGATATAAAAAAAATTTAACCATCTTCCATTTATCAATACCAAGAGTGCATTTGTATCAATGTCGATGAAAAAATCAGCAATAGATTGTCAGAGGCACTTGTTAACTCATTTCAATTAGTTGAGCCCTCACATATATATACATATATATATATTTACATATATTTATGTTTTTATTTCATCAATAAAAAAGAGAAAAAGCTCAAATAAATATGATTGAAAGACAAAATTGTTAAATGCTATAATGACAATAAAACTATAAATATTAAGAGCATTTACTTCGAATTTTATAATCATATTTTTTTTTTATTCAACATGAATTTAAATTTCGGTGGGGAAGATGAAGTAACTAGCAAATAAAGTTATTTATATATTTAACTTATATATAACTTTTTAATTGAACATTAATATTGGTTCAATTAAAAAGTTATACATGTCGAGTGGTTTTAACGGATTATTGGTTACATTTTAAATAAAAAACTTTGCAGCAATGTTAACAGTAGGACGAGATATAAGTACATACAATACATAATAATTTAGTTTTCATTTAAATTTAGCTTATGTTCAAGCTTTTTCATTTTATTATTTTTACCGCCTAATTGTTATGTTTTTAATCTATAAGGACATGGTTTTATTGTATCTCCAAATCATATATTTCAGAAACAATCAGCTTTAAATCAATATATATATTTCAATAATTTTCTAAATATTTTATAACTCAATTTTGATTTTTTTGTTAGGAATTTTTAAATCAAATTATTATATGAAATAAAAAAAAAACATATATTATATCAAAATAAAGTTACTTAAATAAAGTTACCTATAATTTTAAAAATTTTCAACGATACTATGAGTTTTTATTTATAAAACACTTTAATAAAATAAATCTTTTATTACCAAGAACCTTGTCTTATTTAACCAAGATTCTAAGGGAATTTATAAGTTTCATTTTAAGCTTATCTTATTCATACTTCATATAATACCAGTAATAGTGAGTATATACTTGCAAAAGGAGATAAAAAGAGATAAAAGTTATGTATTTTTATATTTAGAACCGTCAACATATCTAACTTTTAAGTGTTGCGTAGCAAAAATTTAAAAAACATATTTGAAATAAAATTTATAATATTTGTAACACGCTTAAAAAAGTTCACAAAAAGGTTAGTAAAGTCGAGAAATATATCGAGAAGAAATAGTAAAATATCTTATTAATTGTCCCCAAAAACTTAGTTATAGAAACGTAAATAAAAGCTTACCATATTACTTCAGAATTCCATATTTATATGCGTCACTGGTGGTATCTGGGTCACATTATGAAATACTCTAGAAGATATTTTTGAGATAAAGCTAGTGAGATATTTATTCGAACTAATTATCTATCTGGAATTTGATTCTTAATTGAATATGTTACTAAAGTGTTTAAACCTAGGAAAGAAAATAGTTGATAATGAATATCATGTACAGTCAATTTAACTAGTTTCATTTATTTATTAAAAGTTGTCATTTGTAATATGTTGCATTTTAAGTCAATTTTTATTAATCATTTCATAGGTCATGTAAACAAAAACAAATCTTTATCTTTATTTTATTTTTATATATACTAAATTATAAAATGCATTGCAGTTAATTTACAATTTTCAATTCCATGGAGCCGAACACACATTACAATAAATGTAATAAACGTAAAGAGTGGGTACCTGTGAATATCAGTATTGTTCATAAAACTCTATGTATAAATTTAGTATTAGAAATGTTAGATTTGTATTTTATTTTAACTATTTTTAAAATTTTTCAGAAAACGGATTAGCGATATCATACCTGTGCTTCATATAGGATTATGCAAGACCTTATTTTTTTTAATTTTCTAAGACTATAGAAACGGTATTATAGTAATCTCAAACAATATAAAACGGTTTGAGAATACATTTAATAATGTTTACAAATTCAATTGAACCTTTTTTATTTTTGTGGAGAAGAAGGGCAAAAGAGCGTGCGGGTCACAGATGGAATGCGATTACGGCCGCCCACGAACTCTTGGAACAATCGAAGACTCTCAAAAGTGTTGCCGGCCTTGGAGGTAGGAATATACGCCTTTTTTAATGTACTCATGTCATATCGATCTGGAAACACTGCCGAAGGAAGTTCATTCCACATCTTATTGGTAAGTAAAAGAAAGGTTCTTGAGAAATGCACAGGAGAAGAACGCCACGCATCCAGGTGGTAGGGGTGATAATGAAGGCGGTGACGTGCTGTGCGGTGTTGAAATACGGCGGCAGACCTCAGATTTATTATCTCTATCAAGCTGAATACTAATCGAAAGTTTTAGATTTAATCAGATAAAGAAATTTAACTTCGAGTAGAATATTTAAAAATACTAAAATAGGGTATTTAAATATCTGAAATATAATTAAAACTAGTTTAGAAATTATTTTTTAAAAATAAAACAAAAACAACAATAATTCCAATTAACAGGAGCTATTGTTGTGTTTCATTGAATGACCAAGTCAATTTTGTTTTTTTTTGCTGCAGAAAAAATACTATATATTAACTTCGACGACTTGTATAATTATATTATTATATTATATCTTTTATTATTTTATTATATTATATCTTTTCCTCTTTGAATTTCAAGTTATAGCTACTAGAGTCTTGATCTGATTAGAACCACACTACAAAAAACAGGGTATTTCTTTATTGTGATCACTGTTTCACAATTGTCAAACTGTGTCAAATAATTATTAAAATAAATTGCAAAAATAATCATGCCCAGCAAAAAAACTAGCCACCGTAAATAACTCCCATTCACAAATACAACTCAAGGGTCAATCATTAACCCCTTCTCCATATTTTAGGGAGAGGGGCTACCTACGTAATTTGTATGAATCGCTAAAACACATTACATTTTCATTCCATGCTATCGCTAATGGAATTTTTTACACTGGAATAGGACTTTTTTTATTAAATTTATATTTTAATTTTTCAAATTTATTTAATGGAAAATGTGAGCCTTTATGTGAAATCTTAAAACAATCACCTTGAATATATTACCTATATATATAGTCTAGTGGTATCTTTAGATAATTTTATTTTTGTTTGTGATATTAAGTATATGGAAGTCTTCTTTTTAATGTGTAATCATTTTTAGTGTTAGCAACAAAAAAAGTTTAAATAGTTAAATAAATAGAAATAAATTAAGCTATTGAAGGATTGCATTTAAAACGAACAAAAATGCATTGAAAGATATCTGAAATGAAATATTCTGCAAAACGTTAAAAATTCTCGAAGAAGTCGCATCAGAAAAGGAAACTATGCTCGTTTGCCCAGTTAAATAGCCAATTGTTCTAAGGTTAGGAGTTAAGGGTATTTTTATGAAAATAACGGGTTTTTGTTACAAATTAGAACATTAGGATCAGTTGATAGCTTATTAGTTAAAACTTATTTGCGTGAGAAAGCTCTACAAATTTTGGTACTAATCGCCGGTTTGACAACAACAATAAAACAAAGATAATCGGATACCAGTGATCTTGTTGTCACCATGTGAAAGTTTAAAATCTTTAAGGTTATTTTGGTTGTGTTTCGTTCCGTAAATGTCAGTTTGCAAAATCTTCTAATTTACCCTTTCCCTTTTTCACCTTACCCGCTGCCTTCCATTTTTCACCTTACAGACTGACTTTTCTTTTTTGTCCTGAATGACGGAGAAGTTATTTTGCGGGCTGTAATCTTAAATTGGAGCAAAGATTACATTGTACTAATGGAGATGTATTCTAAAAGCGACATGACTGTATTAAAAACAAAACTCAACTATTTCATAATGCACTTTTCCAGGCTTACTGTGTCTTATTAATTTAATAAGCTTTACTTCTAGCTTTTGTGTATTTACTTCGTCTCGGTTTGTTTTTAGCCTAATCACCAAGTCTTCTTTTCTATTGGCTAATCCTTATTTTGTTGCTACTGTATTCTGATATCGAGTACGGGGATGTACTCGATATTACATAATTTTTACATTTCATGAACTTTAAGCAAATCTACGAGTGCATATTTTCCTCCAGCACCCTTACGGTCTCTATTAATATAACTTTCATTTTTTAGGTCATCGGTTATAATATATTTCAATTGATCAACTATATGTAATTGTAAATTATTAAATTTAATAGGTGGCAGATCAGACCTTTGGTATGTATAAGACTTTGAATCACGCCATAGTACCTGATTAGTGTGATTGCCATACCAGTATCTGAGAAGGTAAATAAATTTTGCCCGCCCGTGACATTCAGCTTATCATACTTCATATCATAGTTAATAGAATCAAAGGCTTGCAACAAGTCTAAGAAGCATACATAAAACGTGTAGAATTTGATAGTGTGCTTGAGGCAAATTATTTCACTTTCAATGGAACATCTGGCCCCGAATCAAATGTCTCATACGATGACTATTAATTAGCCATTCAAGCACTTTGTCAACTATAGTTGCGAGAGAAATCGATCTCTCGTGAACTTTATCTGAGGATTCACCCTTGTTTTTCTACAAGATTGGCACAACTATTGTCCTATGGTCACGTCACGTATTAACGTGACTTGATTTTATACTTTTGGTTTAGGCCCCTTTATATAATTATTAAGTATTATACTGCATTCTTTTATTTTTAAATTTTTCGTAACATACAGAATTATTGTCTAGTATAATGACAAGTTGCTCTAATTCTTTCAATTAATTTTAGCCAATTATAATAAGAAAAATAGTTGACCATGAACATCGTAGTATGTTAGAAATAAAAATATTTTGTTATTTACTTAATATAAAATTCAGTATAAAAATTTGTCAAAGAATTCTAGTCGAAAGAGTTTTTTTGTATAATATAGCAAGTTTTTATTAGAAATAATGCTGAGCAACTCGTAAGTGAACCCTATCTAGCCCCAAGGGAGATCTGGTCTCATACGTTGCGCTAAGATAACTCGCAGATAAGCTCCGTAGAGACAAATACGTGCTACATAGTAATATGGTGCTCGTTGAATTTACCGACATATAATTTTAAATATATAAAATTAGTAGCAGTACTGCTATTATTAAATGAGTATCTTTATTATTCGTTTTTGCTTGTTTATTCTCTTTTTGTATAAATACGATTTCTATCGAAATAATGTAGGGAGCATGTGGCTGTCTGCTTTGAAACCAATGAAAAATCTGTTTATTACGGCTTTAGAGACAGTTTCATCGAAGAAATGCTTTTAGATGAACTAGTATTTTCTTAGATTTTCACGAGTACACATTTGAAATAAAACAATTTTTACGGATTAAAACTCGCGTATAATTTAGTTACAAGTTTGATTTTAAAACGACGTTTCGAATACTTAGCAGTAATCGTGTTCACGGGTAGACGACACTTACATCTCGTCTACCCGATGACCACGACGACGTTTCGAATACTTTGCAGTAATCGTTGTAATTAAATTATACGCGAGTTTTAATCCGTAAAAATAGTTTTGTAGATGAACTGTCTGGCATATCAGGCTAAAATGATATTTATTTTAAATATAATCGCCTGAATCATAAATCAATTATAATTTATGTTAATTATTTAAATGAATACAAATAATAATTTAATATATAAAATAAATAAAAAGTTTGTCTTATGTATGTTAGGTATAAAAATATCATAGCATTAGCCTTTGAGCAGGTAATTCTGCTGAAAGCTGGCATATAATTAATTCTCACTGCAACGTGTAAACTTGGTTAATACCTTATTTACTGATCAATATTAGTACGTGCTCTCAGTACTGGTAAGTGCGATCGTTAATATTATTACACTATTATACAACTATTATATATTTATATGTTTATAATGTTCAATGTTTAGATAACAACAATTTATTTAATTTTATACAAAAATAGGCTTTGTAGGTTGATATTTGTCAAGAATAATTTACATTATTATTACTTCTCCAAGAAAAACTATTAAATTGTTTTGAAAAAAATAAATATATTAATTTAAATAAATTAATAAAAAAACATTTAAAAGTATGACTTAATATGTTTCTAATAGGTAAAGCAGTTGTTTTAAATCTTTTATTTTTTATTGGCTCTTATACTAAATTCTTTTATCTATGTAAGGCATTATGTATAACTGATCACATTTTTTATAAGTTTTTTAACATTTTTTAATTCCAGATTACTTTCGTGATTTTTGTGTACCTACTTCAACTTTTTAAACCATCTGCTTTGACAGGTATAAACCTGTGTGGCTGAAAAGTATATTGTATATTTAAATATAATTTATAGGCTTTAAATTTTCAAACAAGCTTGTAACAAATATTTGTTGGACAACATAATTAATGTGTAATTGTATGAAGTTCAAGAAACTATTAATTTCTTAACAAGAAAATAACAGTTAGATCAGCTTAGATGGAAAAAAAATTGTCTGATATGTAGGTTTAGCTACAATTCTTGAATAGAAATATTAAATGGAATGTGCTGCTAAACTACACTACTACAACACAAAAATATGCTCAAGACATTATCAATAAATACCTAAATCAAGTCAAGCTCAAGTTATCAAGGACTTTTCTTCCACGTACCACTAAGATGTGGAATGAACTTCCTTCGGCGGTGTTTCCAGATCGATACGACATGGGTACCTTCAAAAAAGGCGTTTATTCCTATCTCCAAGGCCGGCAACGCTCTTGTGCGCCTTCGGATGTTGCAAGAGTTCATGGGCGGTGGTGATCACATTTGAACTGTGACCCGCACGCTCGTTTGCCCCCCTATATCATAAAAAAAAGTAAATAAAAAAAAAGCTAAATTGCTTATATTCAAGAAAAGTAAAGTAACAGTAGGTTAATAAGTTATTCCAAAATGTAAGAGACTTTAAATAACATAGTTCAGAAGTTTTTTTAACCCTTTTTTTACAAAGTATCCAATTAAAAATGATAATTAATTATAACTGTAAAATATGTCATTAAAAAACAATCCCTGAAATATATATATATATATATCGCTACTTTATATGTATATATATATATAAAGTAGTGATATACTATGAACATAGAAAGTAGAAAAAAAAATCTGTTAGTTAGGTGATAAATAATCTTTATTCATTTTTTAATTATAGTACTAGTGTTATATTGTTCTTGTTTTATATTTTATGCTTGTATAGTAGATATAACGATATCAATAAGATAGTGAAGTCCTATATAATTAAATTCCGCCCTCGACCGCTGTGACTATCTTGAATCTCCACCAAGCTTCAGTGGAATTATATAACATTGATACAATAGAAAATAGAGAGAATAAAATTGTAAGTGCATGAGATTCTTTGTTGTGTCCAGCTATATTATATATTTCTTAGATATTTATTTTATTTTATGGCGGTCAGATTTTCTGGATATAGTTTTGTTAACCTTTTTTGATAATTTGAACACTTATTCCTAAAATTACAATATATGTGAATGATATTTGCAGGTTACACGTTGGTGGGGTGGAAGAATGCATACGCGTTCCCACCCCACGCCACCAAAGGCACAGTAGGAAGCAGACTTCGCAGGGGTTTTAGTAGGTATTCCGGGCGTCCATGGAGAAGTGGTTGGGTCGTTCGGCGAGTCCAACAACTGGGCGGCGACCCGGTCAGTGCGTAATGGAATTTCCCTTGACGTAAACCAAAAAAAAGGTTACACGTTGGTAATAATATATTCATTACTTATTACTTTTGCGAAAGACCAAGGGGATAAAAAGGTATGAAAACAATTATTTATACAGATTTTTTTTTTTTGCTGAGGAGAGCAAGTACTTCGCAATAGGTGGCAAGGATGGTTTAAAATGTACAACAATTAATGTTGGGATTTAGAAGTATATACAAAAAATAAAAAATATTGGAAATGTAAATGTTACTCCTACTATAAAAGTGTATTTTTAAAGATTGTAGTATAAAATGAAACAACATTTTCCTATATGAAAACCTTTTGTTGACTTTTATAATATAGCAATCTTAGAAGATGCCATTGCATAGTGCTGTGCACACCACAACAATATTTGGCAAAACTCCATAGTACGCCTTTATAGTAGCTTATGCTAATTTTTTAATCTTTAATAGTTTCAAAAAACTTTTACAAAAAATATATCATTTAAAAAAATATTTTGAAAGTTTAGTTTAAAATAAAAAAAAGATACTGTTAAAAAAAAAATTAGAAATATTTTATTTTGCTGCATCAAACAAACGCAATGCAATATCTGACGTTTTTGGGAAATACAAATATTGGAATATATTAAAAGGCTAGATAAATAACATGGATTATTTTGTCTAACATGCTGATTCGACAAACCATAAATTTATTTGATTTAAAAAAATGTAGAATTTTTTTAACATTCTAGTGCTGTAGAATAACATCCGTCACATAAACTTTTCTCACCAGCATGTTTCAGTTTTGTTCTTGTCAATCACATAAGCACTTTTAAGACATTAAATTATTTTTTTTGTTTAAAATAACCTTATACTATTTGTAAACGTGAAGTTGTTGTCTTACTTATATCTCATAAAACCGTGCAAAGGGATGTCTGTAACCCATTAGCAAGAAAAATGCGAATGACGGGCCCCATTGTTCTAATCAATCAAAGGGTATATAGCTATAGCTTGTTGTATTTGAGAAGGGTGAGACGAGAAACCAATAAACTCGTTAAACATCCATATACCTATATAAAAAGTTTATCACTCAAGCTTACAAAACTAAATGCATAGTCGCTTTATTTAACATGTAAAATAAAATATGTTAACGGTAATAAAGAAATTCGGTCTACAAGACTAATACATTATGGTCACGTCATTGCTGATTTAAAAATGGCGTTGTGGGGAAACGAAAATATTATTTTTTTTTATTAAAGAATTTTAATTCTTCTGATTTGCAATATATATTATATTTTAAACTGTTTTACAAATTTTATTGACACTGCTACCATATAAAGTTGCATTTTTACTTAACTTTTTCATATTCTACTAAAATATGTTTGCCGTAATTTATCTTTGTTGGTTACGAAAACTTTTAAAAAATGAGACCAACCCTGAGCTTTTCTGTAGAATTGTAAGGAAAACATGGTTGATTACAATTTTGTTAGATGAATTCTTACGCACGTGGAAAATGTTAAATTATGTACCTAATATCGACTGTAAGGCCAACGAACGTGAGGATTGTATTTCCATCAAGCTTAGACATATATCGAAATATTACAAGATGGTAGGGGATACAAGTAATAATTTTATCTGATCTCTCGTTTATTTTAAGACGCATTAACTCATGTTATGTTCGTTAGAAATAAATTCATTTGAATTTTGCCGAGATTTTCTAGCATTGCAATTTCTTTTTTAATGACTATTGAATAAAAAAATATTCAATATTTATATTACATTTTTCTGTCTAAACTTTGTTATTGACATAAACTTTTGTAAATATATTCCCAATAATATGAAACGACAAACTGTCCATCATCCCACATGGCGCATAAAGTTGGGTTATCAATAATTTACTGTAACAACGAATTTATTATTGATAACTTTATATTTTGCCCTAATTTTATATTATTTTTTTAAATATATTTTTGATCAGTTCAGTTACTTTAAGAATTAAGTAGGTTGAAAATTTGTAACTATGCCTGCAAACTTAAAATATGTTGTTTTATATCTTTAAATCAAATCATCAATACACTGCATAATATTTAAAAATAAAATAGTCATACTACCACAAAAAGTCGGAATGTGATAGTAGAATCAAATCATTATATATATTAATAACATTATAGACTCAAAAAATATCACCAAATTGAAGGGTAATCTATGTTTTAGAAACATTAATGCGTTTTTTTTTAAATTAATATGTGAATACTCTTCATTTTAGTACTGCTAATGCACAAGCTAAGGTAAAAATACGCTACATCTATTGTTGTTACATAAAATTCTATCTAAATTTTTTTCTTAAATTTTGTGTTTGATTTGTAAGTGTAAAACGACTAACTTTTGAATGAACATTTGTTAAAATAAAGCTTTTACTGACAATGTTTCAACATAAAAAAGGTCATTAAATTTAAAGGTGTTAATTATGTTTGGTTCGTCCGGTCACAATCAAATTTAAAATAACCGCGTTTTTAATTAAGAAAGACATTTTGTCGCCTCGCTTTATCTGTCCGAAATGAAAATGAATTGAAATAATTATGAGAGTTTATTTAAATTTAACAAAATTCAACATTAACATTTGAATATCGTTATAAATATGTCAACAACAATTTGTTTACTTTAGTTTTAAATAAAAATTCGTAAACACGAGCAAGACTCAAACAGTAGACATTGCAATTTCGAGGCCGGTAATTATTTATGCATTCTTTTTACATATATTTAAACTTTAACAAAAACTTTATAATACAATTTAAATAACAGTATAGAAATTCAGTTTGCAATAGTAGTTATTTCGAGTACCATAATATAAATAAAAATGTCATGCACCACATCCAAAATCTGAAGGGATGCTGAAATTTTCTATGATTCTTTAATTGAATCTCTTATATGGGCTGTTTCGAGCAGATAATACTATTCTATCATTAAAAATGACTTAAAGTTAAAATAACGAAGAAGTTTTATATGTATATGGTGTCTAAGAAAAGAAGTACGCTCAACCTTTTTCAAATACCCGACCTATCTACATATCTACATTACTTTACATTACATTGATTATTAAGAAAAATGTTTTATTACAACGCTTGGTAAGAGTGATTACTCTTACCACGCGTAGTAATAAAAGAATGTAAAATACAATCATAATGAAAAAATGAAAAAGAATAGAAGTAATTATTTTTACATCTACCTACATAAAATCATTATATAATATAATAGGGGAAAGATCGAATCCCCCAAGCAATCTATTAGAACAAACATATCAGTAACTGAGTGCCCCTTGCCAAGCGATTAGTGAAGATAGATGACGGTGAATCATATTAACGCCCTTATTTAATCACAATATTACTATATTGCCTATGAATTATTTATATATTAATTGAAACACCAATTTTCGTTATTCAATAACCAATTAATATACCATTACAAATTTCGAACTTTTTAATACTAATTCGACTTAATGTACAAAGTACAACGAGATAGTGTATATATGATTTATAAAATAAGATTCCAAGTTATCACAGAAACCCAGAAGCTTACAATTTGAAGCAACTTTGATACAACTTTAGTATCCAAGAATGAAATTATTAGATATGCTTGCTCCTTGTTTTACTTATAATGTCATCAAAGTAAACTAACATTTTGTAAAGGAGCCCTACTACTTCGAGCTTCCAGCTTAGAGAAATAAAGTACCTACAACTTAGACTAAAAATATTAATGAGGTTTCGAAATGTATTATTTAATTTAAAAATTCTATCTTTTATTTTGTCGTAAATGGTAATGCTTTTTGATTAGGGCCACGCTTACAAACTTATGTTTAAACACACACACACATAAAAATAAATAAGATATTACAAAAAACCCGATTCCGAAAAACGATGTATTTTTTTTTAATTCCTTAATCAGGAAGTAAAAAAAAATAGTTAATAATATAACATTTTTCTTAACCAGAAAGTTAGTGTCCATCACATTGTCGCACCCGTTAGCGCTTGTATTAGTATGATATCGTTCCGGTGTCATTTTTTACTCTTCGAAAAAGCAGCGTGATTATTGAAATTATTATTTATTAATTAGTAAAATAATATTATTTACCTTTAAAATAATTACTTATAAAAATTACTAACGCTTATTTTGTTATAAAATTTGTTGTAAAGCTTTATTTTGTTATAAAAACTGAAATTGAATTGAAAACTGAAAACGTGATTTGTTTAGTTTTTATTGACATAATAATATAACCGCTTACGTTGGCCCTTCAGTTACAATCACTTAGCAGCGCTCATGAACAAGTTACTTACCCGTAGCCAGTCAGTTATTAAATTAATCTATTATGGAAAGATTAGACCGAGTATATTGAAAGGAAGTTTATTTATTATATTGAACAAAAGTAACTTATTTTATTAACAGAAATATATATTTTGTATTAATCAAAATTTGTAATTACTTTTAGTGAGGGCTATGTTTTCTTTCACATGCTTTGAGACTAGAATACACTTTCAACACTTTTCAATCAGCCATAATCAAACCATGTCGACAAAATGCTCTCATGTGCCTCAACAAGATGTGTAAGAAGCTATCAGTATTACCCTTGTCAATCAGATGTGTTTAGACCAGACATTTACCGCGGAAAAAATTGGTTTATCTTTTTCCTTTTCTATTTACAATACTAAGGAATAAATTTTTTTTTGAAATGATAATCTTATTGTAAATATAATATATCAGGGAATATATAAAGTTATATTATATAATTATTAGAATTATTCTTTACTAATCGTTAATCAGAGCTGCTGCCACAATGCACACTATAACAGTACCATTTATTTAGAAATTTAAATATATATTTTTCATTTTATTACATAAGTGTGACAAAATCTAGTTAAAACAAATTAAATTGATGCTTAAATAAATTATTAGCTTGACGTGTGACATTTTATTTAACTTTGATGTACTTGACACGGATTATTATTATAGTGAATGTACCAAAATATAATATTTACGTAGTTCAGGTCTTTCTAGAGTGAGAAACAATGTTTTAATATATATTCGGCCATATAAAAGTAAATATAATATAAATAAAATATAAATAATATATAATATAGTTACATTTTACTTTTAAGTTCAAGGGAGGTAAATCACAATAAACGAAGAGGTGACAGGATGGTATCCTACAGGTTACGGGTTCGAATCCTGCTCGTATAGAAATATTTTTAATTCTATATTTATTTAAAAATTAATTAGCGTTACATGACTATATATGTTTAGAAACAATTATTATAAACAAATAGAATTATTTCAATTGAAATAGTAATAATTATTAACATTAATATATATCTATGTTATTTTGAATTAGAATTATTTAATTGGGTATTCGCTTCCAATTGAATTTCCCAGTATTTATGAACCTACATTCTGAACCAAACGGTTAATGAAGCTCTCCTGAACTTGTTAAGGGTTAATATGCGTAATATCAAACACTAAAACTAATTGTTAAACCTCAATTATTTTGCAATTAGTAATGATTGACTGTAAATAGACTCTGTTATTCAAGAAATATCTTATTAACATCCTACCTAAGGATGTTATTGCAAACATCTCGATTTTCGAAATGTTAAGGTTTTAAGTTCTATGTTATCCTAAATACACTTTTTAATCAAATGTTTGTGTGTACGTATGTGTCTATATATGTAAGCGTTTTTCAAACTCTATTTCTCTACGAAATGATTGCGCAATTGATTTTGGTATCAATCGATGCATATTCTGATATTAGAGCTGATTAGTTTTCTGATGAAATCGACCAAGCGGTTTTTTTATGTTATTTCTTACAAAACAAATTACGCTATCCGCTTGGTTGTACTACCAATCGACGCATGTTAATGTCAGCAAGAAGTGGCAATAAATGCAAAAAAAATATAACGTATAATTTTTTTCTGAGATTTTAAAACTTTTAAATAAACCTAAAATTATACGGAATTTTAATAAAATTATACGGATATAACTCGCCTTTAGTATAATATTTTTAATTTTAACCCAACATTTCGAATGTACTGCAGCAAGCGTATTAGCGGTAAGACAAAAATTCGTCCTAAAATTGTTTTGTTCAAATAAAATATTCCGGTTTGGTATTATTTTTTGAGAAAATCTACAAATTTAACAATTTGTCTCTAGGTAAAAATTTATTGGAAACATCAAAGTTTTTGTTTTTTATTAATGTGTCTATGTTAAGTAAAATCAAGTCAACATTTTTTGATTTCAAACAGATTGAAAGATAATGAATTATCATATTATAATTTCACATTTTCAAAAGTCTATGGAGAAAAACTGAGAAGAAATTCAATTCAGTTTTAACTTATTTATTATATCAATATTAATGACTATTTCAGTTACATATGTGCTCGTTTATTTACGAAATGAGGTTTAAGTATTTAAATGTATAACCAATTTATACCTATCTAAGTTAAAATATATATTTAATCAGTCAATCAGAATTATTCCTTTTGGAATCTTAAATTTGCAACATAGGTTTATTTTATAAATTACTTAAAATAATTACTTCCACTTTTGCTGAGACTTAACAGGGTATAAAAGTTTTAGTAAAATGTGTTGTTTTCAAGACACTTATAAAAGAAATATATTTTTAGCCTTCTTCTTCTTAAGGATATGAAAAAATTATACTCAAATAAAATCGAGGCAGCTTGTTTACTTTAGAGTATTTTTTGACATAAAAGTAATAATAACACTAATATAACAAAACATTTCTCACTGATATCTAAATTTATCTACTTTATATTCGAATAAGCTCAGTGTGATATGTATAAGTAAGTATTGACAGAAGTCAGGTAACAAGTGTATGAATTATGTATTTTTTCTACAATAACTACAAATAGTACTGTACTTTATTGAAACCACGTGATATTGTTAATGTCTTCTAAAGTGTTCTTAAGTTGGGTTTAAAGACTTAAATTAAAAATAAACGACTTAAAGTAACCGTTATAATTATATTACAACAACAACAATGTTTTGTACAAAAATACATTTTATATAAGCGCTATATTTACAGCTTTCATTTACGAATTTCGGTGTCGCCCAGAACATTTAATACGCCTCGAGGGTCTGACCTTCTGATGAAAGTCAATATCTACAACTACGCTCAAGAAACCTCGAGGTACTACGCTTTGCTAGTCAATTACTCAATTTATCCGATGTATAACAGGAAGGAAGTAAATCCAGTGGGAATTCTACCTTCTCTATTTTTAGATTTGTTATATTTGAGATTAAGACAAATGAGATTGATAATCATTATGGATAAAGGTTTAATCTATTTTTACGAATATATTAATAAAAAATAGATTTTGAAGTTATAAAATGTCTATCTATATATATTTTGAATACATAACAAAAATTGGGATATTCTTTGTGCCAAAAATATCATCTACCAGCAATAGTATCTTTAATGTAATGTTTTAAGATACTTGTAGAGATGATTTTGTCGTGAGATTGTAAAATATAGAACTTATTAGTTCTTCTTCTTAATTCTGAGATAATTTTGAAATAATTCCTTATATCTAATTAACAAATATTAATTATTTAATATAATATCATATCACCAAGATGTGAGGGTCCGAGAATATTTAAAGTCAACATAATACCTATGTATTATTTTGGGTACTGGTCGAAATCGCGTCAGATAATTAAAAGTTAATATGATAATTAAAGGCAATACGTATTTCACATCGGGTTAATTTCCTTAGATAAAAATATGAAACACAATAGTTCAAAAGATAGTACGTACATAAAATATAGTTTTTTTTATTAATTATTGATAATAAAATTGTTAATTTATGAAAACAAAAACTATTTTAAAAGATCATAAAATAATTTCAATATAACGGTAGGAATATACGATAACAAAGTTAAGCCGATTTGTGGTAAGAAGCATGACCTTTTTGGCGATGAGTGATCTAACAAAGACATCAAAGGAAAATGATATCATTTTATGAGAGAATACAAGTCTTCCTTTAAAAATAAATGATCTTCTAAAACAGAATATATTTATCTAGAAACAATTGATGCCACAACTCTTGTTATATTTCGTTACTAAAATCATTTATATAATCATATTGAGTATTATCATTATGAATAAAACAAATTTCTATACGTTTATTAACACAAAAAATAAAAAATTGTGGCAAATTATTGCTAACTTTAGTCATTATTATGTAATGTATATTAAAATGGGGTGGCGACTGAAAACTAAGTGACTTTTTTGCTCATCATGTTTATGGTAATACTAATGGCTAAACCCTATAAATATTTAAGTAAATATTTATAGGGTTTTGTTATTTTTTAAAAAGGCATTAACATTTCTTTTTAAAAAGACTGAGTTTTATTTCCTATAAGAATATAATTACTTCTATGAAAAATACTAAGTAACTTTTGTTTGATAATTTGTAGTTTAATTATTCTTGTTTATTTTATGAATATGTATGCATAAATTTAAATGTATAATTAGTTGTTATAATTAATTTTATTCTAAAGATTTATCTTAAGGATCAATATTGTGACCGTTATTAAAAATATATGTCGAAGCTCAAAAGCCTAAACACTCATTTTTGTAACAATCAGATTAATGCTTTTATATTGATATTGGAGCCGAAAAGTTAGGCTTTTCTATTGTAGAAAGAGGAATAACTTTCTTTAACTTTTTTAATTAAGTTGTTTCGTAGACAGAAGTTGTGACATATTGAGAAATTTATGAAGTTTTTTTGAAAACCTTTTGTGCCTATACATACATGAGATTATCTTTCTTTGGTAGTCATCAGAAATGAGGCCTTTGTTTTTATACCATTGCAAGTACATACAAACTATATAAAATAGTATATACAAACTAACACAAATAGCCGACAAGTCCTTTTAACTATGGATATTAAAAGTCTTTAACTTTTCCATGATAAGTTCGTTTATTTTATAAATAAGAAACCTTACATTTGCTATGCTACCTACGGATAAACTTAATTCAATTTAAATTTTACTAATACATATTTTTAAACAATAATTTTGGTTGTCGCCGCGTTATTTAATTTACATTTTCTGCTACAACTGAGAACCATGAATATGATATGATAACAATATGATATTTTCTATATTTTGTTTAATTGTACATTAAACTTCTATCTTTGATACTTTTAATATTTCTCTATTTTATAATTAATCTCTAGAGTGGTCACAAAGTATCATTAAAGCTGCATATTTTAACTTTTTAAACGAATTAAAGGAGGTATAGAGTATTGATTAATTAAAAAAGCGCATTTATTACATTTCATTGCAACTAGTCAATGAACATTTTAAAATAAATATTTTTATTTTCGTAATAATAATAATAATTTTTATATGAATATTTCCATAATCTCTACAATTCTATTAATAATTGCAAAGTTAAAGATTTTTGAAACAAACCTAATGGTCCAAAGTTCATATTTGAATACTTTGAGCTTTATTTAGATTCTTTTTTTGGGATTGTTAATATTGATTTTTCTACCCGTAAATATGATTTCATGATTCAGTTTGTTTTAAAATTAAAATCTACTATACTTGAACTACACACAAGGCTATGTTTCTATTGTTCTGTTTACTTCATTTCCATTTCTTAAACCTTTAAAATGCATAAAAACATGTACAATTATATAATATTAAATCACCATTTCCACTAATGACAGAAATGCACAAAAATGAACATGGATCTAGCAGACGTTATCGTGTACGAACAAAAAAACCTGATTCTGTTTGCAGCACCACCTACCGGTTTCAATTGTAAATCTAAAAAATATCCAGAGACCTACTTTAAGCATGGCTGAAGAAAGATACATTTAAATCGGTTAACAAATCATTTTCCAAATAAAGAAACACTGTATAAAACGATATATCACAAATATGTTCATGTTTTTATATTTATGTATATCAATTTTAAATAAATAATAAGATTAAACGGTATATTACATAAAACTCATTTACCACTGGATAATACTTACAATACATTGAAAGAAACTATTTTTCGTATGTAATTAATATTATGTTCCGTATTCGCAGTAATTGTTTGAAAGAGAAGACTGTAATTTAATACAGTACTAAATACATAACTTTTCTCCAATCCTGCTGTTAAAGGTACTAGATCGCTAAAACATTTTCAGTTAAGATGCCACGTACAGATATACATTCTGTGCTAATTAACAAAATATGACAGTTATTTGCAATACAGCAATCAAGATGAAAATCTTATCATATCCTCTCTATATGATACGATAACACTGAATCTTTTTAGAAATCATCTGAGCCATTAAAAGTTGCATTAATATTTTTAATTATTTCTGAAACTTCAATAAATAAAGAGATATGAATTTTATTATGAATAGATTACTTCAAAAAAATAATTATTGTTTTATTATATAGAAATAAACCTTTATTTAAATTTATCTGTCTTATTGAAATTACATGATAAGACATAAAGCAAATAAAATTCAAACCCTGACGTGTATCATACACGAGATAAAACAAGTAGGTACTTGGACGTTGAAGAAAAAATCATATATTTTTAATAAATTTGAAAAGAAACGTTTTGCTGATATACTGAAATCTGAATCTTTCTACCCTTTGATATTTAAAGTAAATCTTTGTTTGATTGTAAAATGTTATTTTTATTTCGAAAGATTTTCTCTTGTATTGGCATTCTTAATATTTATATCTTTATTTAATACAATTAATATTTATATCTTTATTTAATACAATTAATATTTATATCTTTATTTAATAGAATAATATGTATGTAAGAGTAGCAATAGTATGAGGTATACCTACTATACCTCACCGTACCATACTTTCAAAATAGCTATATTTAATTATTGCCTCTCATTTTTATAACAAAGTAAACAAATTTATACAAATATGTTAATTATTCTCTAATCTATATACAGTCAAGGTCAGAACTTGACGATTAGGAAAAAATTGTTATGGCACGAAGATAACAGGTCCTCCGAAATGAAAAGAAAGTACGTTAGCGTACCCAGTGCACCCATACCCACATGCACATCTACTCACACACTCAAACACTCAAACACTAACACATATATAATATATCATTTTTAAATACACACATATGTTTATATAAATATTATTTAAATAGGTGTTTTCTATTTTCTATTTATTATTTTAAACATTCTTTTATTTCTTATATTTTATCGCTTTAATAAAACAACATTATGATCTTTATACATTAGGGTATAGACACTGTTTTTTTATTAACGTAAGTGAAAGGGTTTAATCCTGATTCATGAAAAATATATACGTTTTAATGACTATAAACTTTATTTTGGTTATAATTTTATTTAATATAGACGAATTGTACGTGAATAATATGACAGCAATTATTATGTTTCTATAAAGCATATATACGAATTTGATAAACATCATCTGGCTTTCAAGGTTTCCTTCTTATGATATGTCAAAGCTTATGAGCTTTGACTTTTAATATCAGAAATTAAAAAGTGTACAAGTCAATCAAACAACAAGAGTTAACACAATATTTATTAAAATTTTCTAGGCTTCTTATTTATCAATTATTTCCTAGGACAAAATTAATTCAAATACTTTTGCTTTGTAATAAGATAAATATATTTAAAAGATTCTTTAATTAAAATACAAAGACTCATTTTACAAAGATACCGAATGTGTTTTTTTTCAGTTACATACATGCAATTACGTTTCTTTGCTTTGCTTAGTCATCGTTGAAAGGATTCGAGTTGCTGGTTAAACAGGGATGCACTCACGTCTGAAGAAAGCTTGTTCACTGAGTTTAATGTTTAAATTGGTCTCTTAGGCTTCCTTGTAATTTTCGTTTTCGTATTTTTTTTTAAAGGTAGTAAAACACTTATTTAGCGAAAACTCTGAACAAAATAAATACATCGGAAATATTATCAGAGTGTAAAATAAATTTGGTAATATGTGCACATATGTCATTTATATTATTGGTTACAAATAATAATTCTTTTGGGACACATAATATATTTTTTAATATCCATCAATAGTTATCGTTATTATAATTGATATTATCATAAGATTATATGTGAAATACAAGGATTTATTAGATTCTTTCAGATATAATTTTCAATTATGACTGAAAGAATATAGTGATACAAAAACTAAACAAGTGTATTCCCTAGAGAAATATATAGTAGAACGAAGTTAATGGCAACATTTACAAATCAGAATTGGTGGTTAAGATAGACAATGTCTGCTTAAGAACATAATTTATTATTTTTATTTGCATTTGATAAGTTCAGTTTAGTTTAGTTTTATTTTAGTTTAGTTTTTTAAATAAATATTGTGTAAACAAAGCACTACCTGTTCATTAGCCTTATATTCATAAATCTCATCTCTTATACTCCCTTAACTAAAAGAACGCTTAAAACCTTATGGCATGTAATAGAAGTAAATAAATGCGTTGTGGCTTAGCATCTTCCTAGAATGACGAAAGCTGACTTTGGCGCCAGTAATCTTGGCGCGTACACATAAAGTTTGGGATATACTGAGTCCGAGGTATCCGAGATAAGTATGTTTGTGATTAATGAAACTTAAAATTTTCTTAAGTGGCCAGTTATATTATTTGCTCTATAATATTAGTTTAGGGATATATTTTAATTATGTATGTGATTATTGTATCATATTTTGTTAACGATATTTTTTTTTTTTTTTTTTTTTTTTGTTTTATTTTAAAAATGTATATAAAATTATATGAATAGATTATATAAAGTATTTTAAAAATAAATTATTATATGTACTAACTGTTTTAGCAATCAATGTAATATTTTCCTAAGTTATTTAATATTTAAGAATACGTATTTTATTGTGACTCCAATATAACTTAAAAATAAAGTCGGTACTTTGGGCCATTCGTTCGAAAACTGCTGTTTGAAGTGGTCGTATCTGAAAATAAAGTCAATATAAAGTTAAGGTGTTGTTACTATTTTAATATAATTGCTAAAACTAATATTCTACAAAGAAAAGTATATAATGTTACAATTACGGAATTGGAACTTTAAAAAGAGAGAATCGTTTGAATCGGCTGTTCCGAATGCTGGTTCAACAATTCAATGTAAAATTTTTTTAATACAAAACATTAGCTATTGCAGTGGTTAATATTTTATTTAGTATTTATATTTACCAGATATAAATGCATGAGTTAGAGTATTTTTAGTATTTTTTTATGGTTTTTCAGCATGGCCTTCTTGAGTGAAAGTGACATTTTTGCTATATTATTAGAGTTCGCGAGGAGGAAGAAGCAATTTGGTCAAATGATTGGCATAGTGGAGTTGAGGAGGAAAGATAGATATTTCAAGCAATTTTGTTAACATCAAATATTTGTCACTGGTATTATAAAAATTCTTCTAACTCATCGGATAATGAGCAACTCACAGAACAAATAAGATCAGGTGAACGACAAGATACAAGTAATTTTTTTATTATCTGTGAATTTGAGAGGTAAGAATGGTTAAAATTGGTCAGCACAGCCTTTTAAAGCTCGCACTAGTAGAACATATTCAATAAACATTATTCACAGTATTCTAGAAGTCAAGAAGAGAGTGAAAAACGTAATGACTCCATTGGAAAAATTCAATATGTTTATTTCGGAGGTCAAAGGTGAGTCATGCTGTACTCAATAAAATATAATTATTTCTACAAAAAAAGAAGAATTTGCAACCAAAACAGTAACGTTAGTGTTACTTGCGCTGAGAAAATTGAAGCTTCAATAGCGCAGAGCTAATAGAATTGGCATTTTTACTACCATCTGATTTGCTGGATATTATATAATTTTATAACTTGATCAAAGGTTCTAGTGACACTTATTAAATGTGCGATAATAAGTCATGCAACAGAAAAAGCCAACAATGCCAACATTGCTACATCTACCACATCTTTTTTTTTTTTTTTTTTTTCCGTCGGAAAAACTCGTTACGGATACCCCGTCGGCCCAGGGGCGTGACGGCCGGGGGGTTATGTGGGACTACGCGGCAGAATAGAGGATGCTGCCATTTTTAAGGCTACCCACTAAAAAACCAACGGTTGCCCTCTTCGCCTTAGTGGGACGCCACGGGACCGCGTTAGCACACACCGTGACGACCCGGACATCTACCACATCTGCCATATTAATAATAATAACAAAAATCTTGTTGCGATTTTAGCTGATACTTTGCCTGATATAGCAGCCAACCCTATAATAATTGTAAAGGTTTGATAACTAGGAAATTATGTAACTTCAGCTGTTATAAAAAAAAAAAAAAAAAAGTGGGACAAGAATTTTCTGCACCTCTACAAACGTACATTTTTATAGAAGATCGTGGAAGTTTGATTGATTTCTTAAATCTTATTTTCATGTTTAAATATAAAAATTGTTTCTAACATTTGTATTTCATTACTATTTCCCGTAACAACTTAATTGCGTGCTCTTATATGTAAGGTGTATCAGAGACATGTTTCTGAGATTATGACCAATTTAATCATAAATATAGTTTATAAATCTAGTGTTAAAAAAATATTAATTGTAAACTTATCGACTGATACCTCAAACATTAAAAATTTAATTAAATCTACTAAAACTTAATCTATGTATCTTTTTTATGTTTACCATAACAATTTTCATCTTGAGAGACAAATATATTTTACAATATTACATATATACATTTTACAAATAATAATATTTAAATGCAAAACCAGTTATAAATTGAAAGAACCATTAAATGTACATTAAACACAATAATTTATTTTTCATTTTTTCTTTTATTTCAGCGACAAAAACTTTTAGCTAATATTTTTCCAATAATATCAAATGACAACCTGTCCATCATCACACGTAAAAATTTGGAGTATAAATTGTTTTACGATGACATGACTTTATTATTTGCGCTTTTCTTGAGTCGAAAAATATCAAATATATTTGTGTTGATATTTCAATGAACAATTATTATATAAAAAGTTATAATCATGCCAAACAGATACTCTTTAATTAAATATACGAATTGCAAAAAAGTCTTAAAAAGGTATTAAAGGATTGTGTGATAAGAAATAATCTTACATATCCGCACAATGCAGTCTTTCACATAATTTGTCCCACCTTGGCTAAGCCTTTACTGTGACTACTATACAACTAATAAACATATTTCAACAGACACCATTATCTCATCTTACCGCGAACACGTTTGACGCAAAACACCCGAAACGTCGGGTTTAAATTAAGAAATGTAAAAATAAACGTTTGTGTAGTACTCGTGTAAATCTTAGAAAACATTAATAAATATTTATAAACTTTTTTTTTAGTACTAAAATACTCAGGAACAATAAATATACCAGTTGTTAATACCATAATTACGCGATACGTCCGTATATCATATTAAAGTCAAGTTTTCTATTGTAATAAAATTACCAAAGTAATATATGTTTACGTTTGCATTAACATAAAAATTAATTTAATACGTAATACGGATACGGGTCAACTAATTCATATGCAGACAATACAGTAATTCATGTTTTTGCAGTGTACTCAATGTGTAAACAATAATAGCTTTACATACCAATACAATTTTATACGTAATAATTTTCGTTCAAGCTTTGTGGCGTGAGTCTACTCTCTGATATCTTTACTAGTAAGTTTTACATTTTTTACAATTTTCTATTCCGAATCTCTTTTTTATTATATTTTATCTGGCTTGGCTCGTGGAGTTTCAACATAATATTCTTTAAAATACAACACAAAATAAACCAAGAACATTTTTCTTAAACTGACTATGACATTCCTTACTCCTGACAGTCTTTTCTGTTTCACCTTTAGCGTGTTTATATGTGAATATAATATTTTAAATAAAATGGATAAACACAAAAACCTATGTATGTACGCCTTTTGAGGCTATAAAATATGATAAGATTGTTGAAACATGTTTGTAATTTCAAATCAAGAAAATAAATAAGAGTGAGCCATGAACTAAGCAGAAAAAATATAGAGTAAAAAGATGAAAATAGAATAAATATTCATTAAGTCGAGGATCCTTTTATCTCGAACTCTTTGAATTGGGGTTATGGGAATACAATTACATTGTATCGGGATCTATACACGTGCGGTACAATATCATCAAATATACCTTTCATTTGAACATGGTTTAAGGAATTAAAAAAAATATATTCCATAAAACAATAAAGATCTGTAACGGCTCTTAAAATATCTATTTATTGTAATCATAGTTTGTAGTTGTTAGGATTGTTACTTTATGTTTTTGTAATATCGGTTAAAATATAAACTTCATATAAATAAGATTAATATGTTAAGAACATATAATATCATTTTTTCTTAACAAGAACGTCTTGTTTTAACGAAATGAACAAAAGAGTTCTTAATCGTCGTGAAATATACTCTTCATATAACTTTAAATAAATTGTAGCAATTTAAAAGAGATTGATATTTATTTCCGTTACAAAAATTACTATATTTTTTTTGTGCTATACTGGAAAGATCTTTTATTTTTAGGGGCGTTTTTAAACAAACTTGATCGGAAAGTTTTTAGGTTAGTAACATTTTTTATATAATTAATAATAATAATAATAATATGCTTTTTATTGTACACCAATTAAAGAAAGACAACAAAAAGTATATTTACATTTTAAAATGACGTACAAACATAGGTAATACTTATATTAAAAGAAATAAAAAGCTCAATATATTATTTTCAAACTGCTTTTTATCCTTCTTTGATTACTTTAAGGGATTAAAAAAGGATAAAACTAAACTTGATTCTCTACTTAGATCTTATTTAGTTTACGACCTTTGTTTCCAAATAGATAAATTTTTGTATTCAATATGTCATATCATCATGTGAGATTTTTGTGTCTATTCAACCAGTTCTGATAAATCTTTCACCAATGAAAATTTATATTATATGCATATGTTATATATATATATATATATATTTTTTTTTTTTTTTTCCGTTGGAAAAACCCGTTACGGGTACCCCGTCGGCCCATGGGGGTGACGGCCGGGGGGTGATGTGGGACTACCCGGCAGCATAGAGGATGCTGCCATTTTTAAGGCTACCCACTAAAAAACCAACGGTTGCCCTCTGCGCCGTAATGGGACGTCACGGGATCGCGTTAGCACACACCGTGACGCCCCGGCGAGACCCCCAAATGAGAGTGCCCCGAGCAACGTAGAGCACCCTCTCATCGTAGGCCTATGTTAGGTAAGGGGGGTCACCCTCCCCCCTCACCAGGCCTACAACTGGGGAAGGAAGCGACGGGCGTATTCCCGCCTCCTTCTACCCAGTCTCCCCCTACGGAGCGGGTCAGCGGACGAGGCAAACTCCCTGTCCCGCTCCGAGGCCTCCTTTGCGGCGATGACTTGCTCGCAGAAGGAGGCCATTGCGACCCAGCACCTCTCGTTGCTGACCATCGCGCTGATAACGCGCGGCAGCGAGAGGTCCCTGCCAATCACGCCCACCAGCTCAGTGCGCTGGTGGTCCCAGGCGGCGCACTCCGCCAAGGTGTGACGAGCCGACTCGACGGACTCGTCACATTGTTACTGGTTAACCTGTGTTATTTTTTTCGAGTCGAAATGAGTGAATATTGTAATAGGAAAATAAGCATTTCTCAATTGGTTAAATTTTTTTTTATTTGTTAAGAGGGAACTAACAAGTAAATCACAAATTTCAAACCCTACATGTGCTGTGGTTGAGCAAAAGTTGGTGCTCATATAGAATTGACGAATAGTTTGCAGTAAATTGCACTTCAATTTAGTATTTTAGTTGCAGGTGAACTCAGATTCATGTCAATACGCTCTCAATTTGAAAAATAATTACCAAAGGATAACATTAACGGGTAAATTAGTTCTTTGATCCATGTTAATGTTTAGGACTTATAATTTGTTTTTTTTTTTTTTTATACAAAATTAATAGTTTAAGATTTAAGCTTTATTATATTATGTCGCCGCGATGACTATGTGTCGATCAAATGTAGTCAATCGATTTACATATTGATCATTGTCTAAAAAATCTATATTAATACTACACATAAACTTAAATTTTAAAGAACAATAGTGTATATGTGTCAATAATCGTCGTAATATTTAATATTTTAATTATGATTAATTAACGGTTTGTTCCCATTTCATTGTTTTTTTAGATTAATTAATATATTGTAGATTTTTAAAACTGTCCATAGAATTTTACTTAAATAGGATGTGTGACAATATTAAGTTATATAAAGTATTTTTAAGTAGTAAGTAAAAATATTTGTATAAAGTGTTTTTTGAGCTTAGATTTGAGATTATTGCAAGTTTTCAGGAAATTCACAATGTAAGTAGAATCTGACAGTTTAAATTAATTTTAAAAAAAATCATTTCTTTAAAATAATAATTAACTTGTTTTTTTTTATTACTCTCTCACCTTCATTTAATATTTTACTATGAAACGAGTAGTTATCATTGTCTTAACGAATTTAAAACCGTATAAATATAGCCGGTATACATTATTATAGTTACAAAAGACGCGATGACCACTATATGGTCAGCTTTTCTAGTTTTTTTTTAATTTGAAATACATTCGTTATACATTTTAAATTATAAACAAAGTTTGAAATAAATTTTATTAATTTATATTTTCATTTAAAAATGCTTGTAAGTATTTTGTAATGATTCAGTATGAAAAATTTTACCGCTTATAAAAATGACATTAAGTCTACGGAATGTTAACCGCTGGCTCTATACAACAACAACAATAGTCGTTCACATTAAATAAAACTATAAATTTCTAACAATGTTAAAAAACATCTACGTAACATGAATTCCTGGACTGACAATAGCTCTCGCCGCTCGCCCTCATATTACCTTCGCACTGAGTGCTTGTTAGCAAAAATCTTTTCACACTTGACTGTTTTATTGCATCACGCTATTGTAAGCAGAAAAATTCAAAACATATTATTTTGGTGTAACTTTTTTATGTGGCTTTTTGTTTAAAAATATATATAAAAGATATAATAAAACTAGTGAACCCTCAATAAAGACAAACGGATTTAATGATGTATGTATGATTATATTGCGTCTTTAATTAATAATGTCAGTCTTAATTTAAGTATTTATTTGAGTGGTAATTTATAATTTGTAATTTTAATTTTAACTTGTAATTTTGAATTTTTTGATTTATATAATTTATTTTCTTTTATTTTTATTACTACTACTAAGAGAAGTGTGCAGTGTTAGTATAAACTCTTTAGAGTTTTAGGAGACCAAGAAACACTAAACTATTGTATCAAAAAATGTATATATAAAAGAGTACACATCCTATTAAGTATTAATTGAACATAATAAGAAAATAATTATAATACAACTATATAATTCATCTAACTCAGCATAAAAGACACACTAATACATCAGTAAATTAATAATAAGTGAAGTAGGACACATAACCTAAGTGAGTTTAATTTAATAAATTTCATATTGAATGACAATTAATTTTAAAACAAGACATTAATTATAAATATAAATCAAAACTTATACAACAACAGCAATAGTAATATAATTAACAAAGTAATAGTATGAAAATACTTTCCAATCTTCGGGCAGCGATTCAGAGTGTTATTATGCAAACACAGGAGTGGCGTACTGTCCAATGTCAGACTCGGTTCTGAATCGTTGAGTGGGTTGCACGTACTTTTAAAGCTCAAGAAAAGGTACAAACTACCCTCCGCTACGTTATTTTCTTTGATTTAGATATTATTACGCCAACCGATGCGCCGATACGGCCATGCTGATGACTGGCACGTCCCTGTGCCTACTCCACATGATCTATAAAATAGCATAAAATAAGTTTACACAATACACAATAACAATTTTTAGGGTTGCCTCATAGCCTCTGCGCTAATTTTGGCCAAGACCTCAGGACCTCAGCGTCCATATTAGTCATCACATTATACGTAATTAAACTGTCTCATAGCCTCAGCGCTAATTTTGACAGAGGCTTTAGGACCTTAGCGCCCATTCAGCCGTCTCGTATGAAAACAAGATAAAGGTTCAGGTGCCTCATAGCCTCAGCGCTAATTTTGGCCTAGATTTCAGGACCTCAGCGTCCATATTAGTCATCACATTATAAGTAATTAAACTGTCTCATAACCTCAGCGCTAATTTTGACAGAGACTGTAGGACCTCAGCGCCCATTCAGCCTTCTCGAATTACCCATACATTTACCATAAACGATTTCACTGTCTCATAGCCTCAGCGCTAATTTTGACAGAAAACAACATAAAACACAAAATTAAACACTAAGCTGCCTCATAGTCGCATAAATCTCATAAAAAAATATATATTTTACTTACTAAATAAATATATTTTACTTTTAAAAATATATTAACACGATTAAACAAATTATAAACAACACCGATGACACATAAATATAAAATTAAATAAGCACTACAGATACTCATTTACCATTGTTCTCGTTTTCATCGGTACTTGTATTTACGTTTGATGTTTCTTCATTATTATTACCAGAACTCAATTTTGATTCTTTTTCTGATATAAATCGCATATCATCGCCGATACGGCAATGTTATTTTGAACTCCAAATTTTAGTGTACATCTCAAGTGTTTGTGACAAACTTTTGTCGATCTACCACGACCATTTATTCGTCGAACTTCATATCTATCGTGTCGTAATATTTTCTTAATCTCATATGGTCCATCAAACTTTGGGCTTCACTTCGTGTCCAGTCTTCCTGGTTCTTTAATTAAAACCGCTTCAACTTAGCTTTATCATATCGTTTCTTTTCTGTTTCTGCAGTTTCGACCATTCTGACCAGAACTGTTGCTCTCGTTGATACAGGTTCTACTCGTTCATTGACATCGAAGGTTATTTAAAGATTTCGCCCAATGAGTATTTTGCGTATTACTTATGACTGTTAATCCACTCTTTAATATTGTCATAATTCTCTTTACTTGCCCATTTGCTCTATTATTATTCCTGTGGGGGTTATGATTTGATTGCTTCAAAGAGCTTGTTGAATAGCTACGAGTTATTATAGTTCTATCGTCGGTTACATTAACTTCAAGACCTGGAACACTTAAAAAATCTTTTCCAATAATGCTGTCAGTAGGCAATTCATAGTCCAATACCACGTGAATTAGAATTTCAATAGTAATGTTATCAATAGAACATGTAGCTAAGATTTGGTTAACAGGTATAATCGACACTGTGTCCAATACCTTTCAAATGCATCACCATATTACTACGTGGTCCAGGAATGGAACGACTGGCCGATTGTCTTGTCAAAAAAACAAGCTGCTCCACTATCAAAAGGTTTAGAACTAATATTAACAGTAACATAATTACTTGAAGACTTACCTTTCTCGCAAACATTAACCGATTTTTCTGATGTTATAAGCTTAAAGCATGTTTTATATGTATGACCAGCCTTAAAGCAGAAGGTACATTCTTCTCCCCTTTTCATCTTCTCGGATTCTTTCGTTTTGGCTACCGCATTCTGGTTACAGCATCGGGCTCGATGTCCAATTTTACCACAAACAAAGCAAGTTATGATTTGATCCGACTTTTCTCGATTCGCAACTTTTTAAATGGCACGTGATCTATTTCTGCAGGTACAGGTCTTCGTTTTCTCATTGTTTTTGCGATTGCTATTAATTATGGAACTGTCTGATACTTCTTAAGCCTTTTTTCCGTGATACTAACTATAACAAACTATCATCTTGTTCCGTCGGGTTAGGTTTAACAATTCGTTTAAACATACTCCACACATTCGAAATGTATTTTGGAATACTAGCAACAGAATCAATACTATAATTTCTTAATTTTAAAAGTTCTAAAAAGTATCTTGATTCAGGTTCAAAAGTTTGCAGCATATCGTTTTTTATTTCTTCCCAAATGGTGGTTCTTAATAAACAGTCATCAGCCCATAGTTTCTCTTCCTTGAAGAATACCAGCAACCTTCAATCAGACTTCATGATCTTAAAATTTGTATTCAGTTTGTGTTTAAGAAATTAATTCTACCCATTCTCGTACGTCCATGCCACTATCTGGATTGTATAACGGAAAATAAACATCAGAGATACGTACAGTTGATAAAGAGGGTGTTACCATTCTAACATGATCACTAATTGTTGCTCGGTTTTCACTGGCTAATTGAGATAACATTTCGGTCATTGTATCTTATAACGTATTAAAAAATAGGCTCATGGTTGATGACACAGAACTAAATGATTCTCTGTTTTCCATGGCGTGATTGCGTTGTCCCTGCTTCTGATAAAAGAGTACACATCCTATTAAGTATTAATTGAACATAATAAGAAAATAATTATAATACAACTATATAATTCATCTAACTCAGCATAAAAGACACACTAATACATCAGTAAATTAATAATAAGTGAAGTAGGACACATAACCTAAGTGAGTTTAATTTAATAAATTTCATATTGAATGACAATTAATTTTAAAACAAGACATTAATTATAAATATAAATCAAAACTTATACAACAACAGCAATAGTAATATAATTAACAAAGTAATAGTATGAAAATACTTTCCAATCTTCGGGCAGCGATTCAGAGTGTTATTATGCAAACACAGGAGTGGCGTACTGTCCAATGTCAGACTCGGTTCTGAATCGTTGAGTGGGTTGCACGTACTTTTAAAGCTCAAGAAAAGGTACAAACTACCCTCCGCTACGTTATTTTCTTTGATTTAGATATTATTACGCCAACCGATGCGCCGATATATATATATATTCTTTATTGTACACCAAAATAAAAAAAAATCATATACAAGAAAAAACACAAAAATTAAAAAACACATAGGTATGTACAAGTGGCGGCCTTATCGCCTAAGGGCGATTTCTTCCAGGCAACCTTATCGAACGGACAATATTTAATAAAAAAAACATAGAAGCAGGTGGTACAAAGTTATAATATAGCAATAGACATACATACAAATAGTAACACACTAATACATATAGATATACATATATACCTAATACAATAAATAGAATCTAACAAACTAAACAATATTGTATTTAAATAAATAAATAAAAAATAAAAAATATACAAGTTTTTAGATAAATAAGCTATAAATTTATTAACATTGATATTATGATACATACTTAAGTACATTATTTTTATATATCGTAGTGGCATTATCAGTGAGGCAAAGTATACCACAGTCTGCATGTGTGCGCCACTGTCGCATAAAAATGGAGATGTCTAAAGGCCGCGGAGTAATAGTTGCTTTTGTCGTGCCAGGTGCGTGAAGTTCTTATCCCGCTATGCGTTTTGTTGATGCTTTATTTTAATTCGCTTTTCTTTAAAGTGATTTCCAAGTTTTATTGGATTTTTATAAGAAGGCCAAGATTTATTGCAGTTGCTCTGGAATCAATGCATTGATCAAAATTGCTGTTCTAGTAAATCTCTGTCCTTAACAACTAAAGTTGGTATATTTTGAAATTATATTCCTTGTTATATTGACTTAGAAGCTTAGTGAATGGTTTTCTTCTTAGAACTTATATCCGTCCCTTTAGAATCCAAATAAATTTTAGCGAATGTTTTGGCTTTTAGAATAAGAACGTTCAGCATTAAACCATAGGCGGGTTTCGTCACTAACGGGTGAGCAAAAGAAATGCAACACTTAATTGTCTGATGCACAGCTTTGGTTAAATCGTACATTACGATGATGGATTCTAAGAAGAGAGGCTTCTAATAGCACATATTTAACCAGACAGTTATCGAAATAAAGATAGGTAATTAGCTAATCTAGTCCAAGAACAGCCAGTCCTGATGACAGACTAATGGGTACCGGTGAAGAGCTGTAGTAGAAGGCTCACTGAGTTACCCAAAACTTCGAATTTTTTTTTTCATTCTAACTGTGTGGTAACATGAAAAAGTGCAGCTACTCCTTCCTTAAAGACCGGCAATGCTTTTGTGCATGCATGCATGCATGCTCTGATAATATCCGAGAGTGTAGGCAGAAGTGATCAGATTCCATTATCATATGGTCATTTCTCTACCTTTTAGTATTAAAAATAAAGATCTTAGTACAAACTTTCTTTTTAATATGTTATCTTATTACAGCCACTTAATATATCCATCAGTCTAATACTTTTTCGAGCTCCTAAATAGAGATTGTACTTTTATGGCCCCAGTATCCCATTGTTTATCCCATTGTTTATCAAAATAAGTTGATAAACAATGGGATACTGTGTATATTACTCAAGAGTAAAAAAGATCGAAATTTTTTTGGGATAATGTCGGCCAACCCTACAACCCTTTCATTGTATACCACATTTCAACAAGATATATCAGACGTTGATTCATCTACCGCTAAACCGAAATGCTAGCTAAAATAATATTTGGGTAAAATGGTATATTATCAAATAATAGTATCGTGGTTTAAAATTTTTAAAACCTCTTATAAACTTATTTTTAAATCAATGCGATTTTGTACAGTTTCAAAGTATTAAAAAGTCATAACCTGCAAAAAGGGTTTTAAACTTACGTTTTAATTATTTATTGCTAAGTGAAATAAAAAAATAGTAGTACATCACAGTTGTTCTATTAGCTTTTGAATGACTAGTTCAGTGCAATGTAATCAAAATTTAGTAGAATTAGTGACTGGCATTGTATTAAATATAGTTGTTGAGCATCAATAAATAAATGATTATTATTTGATCATCTTTATAAAATTTATTCCTCTATCAGTTTTTAAATAAATGATTTTAAATTCAGCTTTTTTAATAGATAAATTAATATATATTTGGAATGATTGTATAAAAATTCCTTCCTTAAACTCCATTTAAATGAAAAAATCGTATGAAAACTTCAAACAGATTAAGGAAAGGAATTATAAAGGGACAAAATATTCATCTAAGAACTGTGTAGTATCGCTGCGCATTGAGTTTCTTTAATCTTACCCCAAAAAGATTTACTTCAAACATTTGTAAGTAATAGCTGTCTATCTGTTGGTGTAGAAGATATTATTTTTTATGAAGTTCTAGTTTCTAATTATTGTAATTTGCCGATCGACACTTATAATTTTTTAGTTTCGGGTATTATAATAATACTTAACGCTTATAAAATCTTTTTAAATTACTTATTTAATACAATAATAATTTATTCGTACACGAATAAAAGATGAGACTTCTAAAAATGACGAAGCAATTTGTTTCGTTCTTACTTTTTACTACTTTTACATAAATTAAATTAAGTAGATGTAATTGTAACGTATAATACTAAAACCTTCCAGTATTTTAATAATATAAAAAAAAAGTTTTTTACTTAAAAATTTTTAAATGGATTACATGTCCTCAAAACCAAAAAAGGAAAAGATACGGTTTACCTGAGCAAATTGAGGTTGGTCTAATCAAAGTAAGGTCGGATAAAATTCTACAAGATCAAATTCCTTATTTCTACAATTAGAAAATTGTAAAGTGATTATCAAATCCTGCAATAGTTATAACATACATATTTCCAAAGGTTAAGACAAATGAATAGCGTTTGACATTTGTCATTACTTTGTTCTAGTTTCAAATATACTACCTTCTACTGTGCGATTTTCAAGGACCTTTCTTTCATTTATAACTAAGATGTGGAATGAATTTCCTTCGGCGGTATTTCCAGATAGATACGATATGGATACCTTTAAAAAAGGCTCTACTATACTATATATAGGTATACTCTTACCTCCAAGGGCGGCAACGCTTTTGTGAGTCTTCGGATGTTGCAAGAATTCGTGGGCAACGGTGATCACATTTCATCTGTGACCCGCAAGCTCGTTTGCCCTTCTTTAACATATAAAAAATACAATTTATCGTGTGATTTGTCTTGTTTAAATATTAATAATTTATCGATTTGTGTGATATTTTTAAAAAAACAATACAGATTTTTTAAAAACTTTTTACAAACTAGTTATTCTCTTAGATTTTATATTATTTATTTACACATTTATACATATTCTTACGTATTTTTCTTACAGAAAATCATAATGCTATTTTCCCTTTATTATGCTTTTTAATAATACTATACAGGATAAATGCTCTTTTCTTCTGTTTTCCTCTTCATGCACCTACTTCTTTTATCTCTGCATCACCCTTGGTCGACTGGTAGAGAATGCCTAAGGCATTAAGTCCGCCATTGTACATTGTGCATAAATAAATAAATAAATAAATAATAAATAAAATGTATCATAGTCTTGAATGCTCTTTTGATTTTAAGTTACCACGATACAAATCCTCTTCCACTTTATATCACGCTTAATTCTATATTCTTAAAAAATGTGAAAGATTAATAATATATAAGTATACATAAATGCTCAAGATAATTTCGTTCATTACTCTAACATCCTTACGTCAATCAAGTGTCAAAACCTACATAGTATTTTTATTTCAGAATCTTGGCTTAACGTTATCCTTACCGATCGACCATACCCAACTACTAACTGGATATAATCTTATTGGGAGTGATCGCATTAGCTAAGACGGCGGAAAAGTTGCAAACTATCTTAGACCCTACATTTCTTTTAATATCGTTAGTTCTTCAAATCTTCTTTCGTGGTAGATGAAGTTGAAAATTTTATGTTCTGTGTAAATTTTTATAATAATAAATACCACATAAAAATTTACTTTCTTTCGTGATACTTTATTAAGTATCACGAAAGAAACAATTATATGCTTTACTTGATTTTGAGAGATAACCTTAAATATTGCAATCACAAGGTGGTTTAATACTTCGGATAACTTTAACAACTTTACAATTCTAACACACACCACTGAAAAGAGCAGATATTAATCTATCTTTAAATTTGAATAAAAAAAAGATTAAGTTATGATTCTGTATCTTATATATGTTAATAATGTTTTTTTTTAAAGAAACGAAAATGATAATTAGAACTAAATATGAATCTAATGCTAAATTAACCTCATCAATGTACGAGGATGATAACAAAAAAATATGGTTTCTATTTCCTGGAAGTGGACACGGGCCACATCTATGAATATTAGATAAATGACTAGCTTACCAAAGCCCATTATTACTCTACGTGCCTTACAGGAAAATTATATGGGTCTGATAAACGCCTTTAGAAAGAGACTGTTCAACTTATGGTAATAAAGAAAAAGTAAGTATTTGAAATAAAAAATAGGTCAAATTATGTGTGTATATGGCTAACTTAAAGTAAATATGTAATAAACATTGTACGTTACAAAAACTCTTTTATTTAGGCTAATGTAGCACTTTTTGTTAATAATATTCTTTTTAAGACGTAAACTGTATTCACATAATCCTTCCTATGGTTCATCTTGGGATCAGCGGTTAGAACTATGAGTTGAAATAGTGTAACCATAGGGTTAGGAAGACCAACACACCCAACACCAATACCCAACACGGAAGCCTTCTCTAGAGCCTTTTCTCAACTAAAGACATCAAGGGTGAACCTGCACCTGCTGAGCCCAATTGGTGGTCGCTGAAATCCCGATCTTTCAGCATTGACATTATATATACACATACAAAGATAATATTCTTTAAATATTATTTGATAAATTAATTAAATTTTATTTATATTCTATTTGCTTCTTTATTTTTAGTAATTCCAATTGAAAAAATGTTAAGCATAACATTCAAAAATATCACGTCTCAAATTTAAATAATGTTTTTGATATATAAATATCAACGTTGGAGTTCACTTTATATATCGATGCCGACGATTCCGATACTGGTTGTGGTAGTTAGAAGAGTGAATCTAATGGAAGATGATATGACAAACGGTGTCTTTTTTATAGTGAATGCTCAAAGCAGTGCCTTGGTGGGATTTAAATATATTTAATTTAATCGGACCCAAATAGAAACTTTGTTCAGACAAGTTTCGATTTCATACACAAATTTGTATGTTTGTTTTCCTTAAACAACCTACGTATCTTAAGATTCGCACTGTTATCAGTGCGGTCACTGATATGAACTAAACTTTACTTTGCATATGAATGGGTCCCAAGTGTTAGATTAGCCGTAACCATTTTTTCCTGCAAAAAAATTAATATCATTTAATCTTAATAACTGGCCGTATTATTCTTGGTATGTAGTGAAGTTGTGTAGCGAGGATTTGTTTTTTATTAAAATTTATACAACAATTAGTCTTGTTTATGGTATTTCATACACACTACTAACTTCAATGTACACCTTTATTATCCGACCTGAATTTCCGAACTTTAATTCCTTTGCACCTATTTCATTAACTAATATATTACCACAAAAACAGTTAAGTTTATTTAGTTTGTTTATTTTTCTTATAGCAAAACTATCAAGATATTACCAATTCTCAGTAATTTCGTTCACACTTTAAAGACTGATGTGAAGATGCTTCTGTCAGTCTCTGGATATGGTGTGCTCTCTAAAACAATTTTATGACATTGACCAATATGTAGGTTTCCTTTAAACAATGTTTACAACAAAAAATCTATGGGGAAATTATTGTTTCATGTTTGTCAAATGTTGAAATATATTTTTACACTATTTAATTTTTTAGTTTATTTATGATACAATAATAACTGAGTTACGATAACCGAAAAAAGGGATTCATAAAATAGTTATAGCGACCCTTAAACAAATAAGTAAAGGCAATTCGCTGGAACACTTCAACAGGTCAGATTATTAAAATATTTCGGCGTCTTGGTTCAACAAATTGTTACTTTTACAGTACAGTACAATTCTTAAGTCTCAATTGCAGCTGTTTTCATGGCAGATGTTGAGGTGTTTTTGGCTGTTGCTGTGGTTATTGGTTTTTTTAAATGTTCAGGGTAGCTCTATAGAAATTGCTATTATAGATCAATTTCCTGTAACCGATTTCTCGGTCGTGAAATAATTTTTTGATTTCGAAACTAATTAAATTATTTTCCCATGTGCAACAAACAGATCTGCTGAGTTTAATATTGTTTCGTTTCGTTAAGCTAAAAGGAAAAGTTCATTCATATTACAATAAATTACGAAAAAGGTAACCATATTAGTTTATTTACGTAAATTATAATTCATTTTAATGATTAAAATTAAAATAAATAAATGTTTGATCAATACAATTGTAAGGTGGTTGGTTCATAATATTTTTTTTTCCGAAAATTGCAGTAGTTTTCATTTTAATATCTATTTCATAATAACTTTCACTATACTCATTAACACGACTCATGAGAAAATTAACAAAATTTATAAATATCACAATAAATTTGATATTAATATTTTTTATATGTTCTTAAAAAACAAAAAACTGTTAGATGAGTTTTGTTGTAATCTTGATCACTTTTTTTGCTGACTTTAGTTGCACGTTAATTGGTACAACAGCCATTCAAATTGTACAAATCTTTTTTTTATTGGTTTCGATTTTTATTAATTACTCTAAAATTTAATGTGTTAAATGTATTAAATAAAAACATAAAATACAATAAAAATATGAACATTAAACATTCACAGAGAAAAGAGAAACTGAAAAATAGAGGGTACTTCAAACTATTTATGGAAAAGAATTGAACACAATTTTTCTTACAAAACGTACCTTCTATTTTAAGAGTGAATGTGTTTTAATAGAAAAATTGGTTTACATTTTCTTCTTGTACAGACTATTTGCTAAAGAATCTTTGAATAAGAAATATAAATAAATCTTTGTTTTAAATGTTGTTTGTGAGAGCAGTTTGGAGTTACTTATGCAAAATATTTATACTACAAAAATAACGACATTATTATTGTGGAAAGCGTTACTTTTAAAGAAAACAAGCCATTCAAAATTTTTTAATTCAAGCCCAAATGGAACTTCCAAATTAGGTTTCTAAAGATTAAATGCTATTTTATACATTACATACTAAAACGACCCATATTATTTCTAAATTTGTAAGTGAACCTTTAGTTTCTAAGGAAATAAAATATTTTTTTATACGGCTAGGTAAAATATTTTTTTTCATTTTTCAAATAACGCTGTTTTCTGTACATCCCTGGATACATTTAATGTTTCCATTTATTCTGCCCTTTTTTTGAAATCATCAAATCAACCCGAAATTTATAGTTTGAGGAAAATTTGTAATATATTAAGTAAGTATAGTAAGTAATTTTTTTTATACGAAATTGAAGTGGTTGCTGAGCGGACAGTTTTCCTATACTTGACGTTATCTACCGACATTTAGGCTCTCCATTATTAAAAGATCATAAAGATTACACCAATAGGTATCTTGATAGAGAAAAGACAGGGGTAATTTTCCATGAGTTCGTTTCTACCTCTATTAAATATGAGTGTCGAAATGGACGCGTAGTCGGGGAAAAGGTTGATTGTTGGGCAGAATATAGTACAATGGCGGTCCAATTAGTCCATTCCTGCTGCTGTCAGGAGAAGGCAGCATGATTTTATCATATTTTGTACCTTTAGCAACCTATTGTAACACCTATTGATGCAAAAGGGTCCGAACTCATATAGGGATAATAGTATTTTTATAATACAAATCAAGAGAATAAATTCCACTTTAACATTTAACAAAACAAGATACACATACACATTCACAAATTAGGATAAGTATTTACTATTTTTTTTAATCGTAATTATGACTGATACCATAAACAATTATTACGCATGAAATGAAAGATAATGTTTATTATTTTTAAATAAAGATTGTTTTGATTATCAGAGGTAAAAATATGATTTATTTAAAGACATGTGGTCTACTTTGAAACGAACAAAATAACAAACAATGTTTTTAGTAAATGTATTTTAAAGCAACATTATTTATTATATGTATTGTATAAGTTTCAATGTTTGAAAGAAATGTTTTAACATAAGATTATAAGAAACTTGAGTCGCAAAGATACATACTCCTCGAAAGAATAATATATAACATTGAGAATACTTTCTTTAATTTCTTTGTTGTTCTAGTAGATTTTCTCTATTGTAATGTTTCCTAATATTAAATGGGTAGTGAGTTTATATTTTAATAAAATGATTCGTTTAATCTCTCTTACTATTTATATTATGATTTCCAAAAATAGGATATATTTCATTTTAACAAATAATAAGTTACATAACCATTTTTAACGAAACTATTTTTTAACACTAAAACATTAATATTTTCTAAGATTTACACGAGCACTATATATTGCAATAAAACTGTTTTAGGAATATATCTCGCGTTTACTTTTACAATTTTTAAAATTTGTTTTACAGTTTTTAAATTTGTTTTTTTTTTATTTTTAAAGCACCGCAAACACGTTTAATGCAAAGCATTCGAACCGTCGGGTATAAATTAAAAAATGTAAAAAAAACGCGACTTATATCCGTAAAATAGTTTTATTGAAACTAAAAAAATTTTTTCACAATAATATACTCTTCACATTGTTATGTGAATGTATGAAGAATGTTATTCTCTAATTATATAAAATCAATTATTAAAGGTTTACTTATAAAAAAAATAGGTTATAAGAAAAATTTATAAACGCATGATCGTGTGTTTTTTACGTATTATTAAAGAATATTACATTAAAATCGCAATACGATAATGCAACTAGATGAAAACCATTAGAATAATTGTAATTTCGTTTGCCTCGGGTGAGTTGTTAATAAAACTCATAACTTTAGGGTTGTTATACAATATGATGATAATGTTTATTATGGAACGATATATTGTACATTAATATATATTTAAAAGTATGGAAGTAAAACTAAAAATATAACTAAAGTAAGCTATAACTTATATTTGATAAAAAAAAAAAAACATATTATTTATAATCTTATTGTCACCTAGAACATTCATATCTGTAACCATTTTTGTTCACTCTTTTATGACAGAACGCTCGTCACGAGTTTAAAACAAAGGAAAAATTTATTAAGAGCCATCTGGTGTCAATCGTATTAAGTGTTTAGAGTTTTAACTATACACACATAAAAATATAAGATTAATTTCAACATTCAGCATCCAGAAGTTTTGTCTTCCAAAAGTAATATACATGTGGTTTTTTTATTATTTTGTTTTCTATTTTAGTTACCATAAGCTTCTAATGACACAGATTTGTTTAAAGTAAAATACGAAACAATAATATGTAAAACATGCGGTAATAGTTTTTACCGGATTGCTATTCCTTTTGATGAATTCAGCATTTTATATATGGCCATCTTTATAAGGACGGAGGTTATATGTTTAATAATAATTTTAAATATGAATTTTGGTTGTGACATCTTCTCATGTCACAATATGACATGTTATTTTATACTTCAAAGTTAGAAGCATTGGTAAGGAAATTCGAAAGAAACCTATGAGATGTAAGCTCCTTCACAAAGGGAACGGTCGTATTTAGCAAGATAGATTCATGAAAGTGAGTAAGGGTACGGAATCTCTTTGGTTAAAGCAACAGGATGGTTTCCTAGAGGTCGGTCAAATCCTGACCGTGTCGATTAATTTTTCATCCTATATTTGTTTAACATTTATTAATCTTAGCATGGCTATCCACTAGTACGTTAAAAAATAATTTCAAACATTGATTTCAAATTTCAAAATTGATTGATTGATTTCAAACAGATTACATTGTTATTTCTTATTTTATTTAATAATGTATGAATAAGAATTCAATATCAATATGCTTTCTATTGAAAGCATTGAGGGGTTTGATATATACAAAAAAATACCAAACACTTGGTAGTTTTTTGTTAATATTTTTGTTATTAACGTTTTTAAAGCGTTGAACCTTATAATTATTTCGGTGTTTAATTACACGTTGCTTGAATATTATGAAATAATCATAATTTCTATTGGCTGCTCTTTCCTGGCAGTTTCAACAACAACAATACTTAGCAATAATCATTAAAATAAAATTTTATGAGTAATTTGAATGTTTAGTCTAAGGTTTTATGACTTTCATTAATTTTTACGTAATATTTCATTATTACTACTGTTTCTGGCTATTTCACTTCCACAATATATTATAATTTAACGTTATTTGTATAAATTTTTGAAGGATTACTGTTCTGGTAGATATATCTCCAATTTTTATCGTGGGTAGATATGAACCTTCGGTACGTCGTCTTGGTTATCCTAGTTTCTTGTTTCCTGACTGTATCTGGTTGTGAACCCTGATATTATCGAGTTCCCGATCCCTCTTATCGTTTTGATAGCAGATTTTCAGTTATCTGCAATTCAATTTTCGATATATATAGGAGTTACAAAAGTTATTGTAATTGACAACTGTAATACTGTACTTATACTGTAATTGTATGTATACTGTAATTGACTTATTACAAAAGTTATTGTAATTGACCCAATTTTTTAGTAATATCTTTAAATGAGGTGCTCTGAATAATTCTAGATATTTAAAAAAAAATGTTTTTAAATATGTGTGTGTGTTTGCTTGTATATTTGTGTGTATATTATACATATACATACACGTAATATACAAATGTAAGCGTATTTTACGGATCAATTTTATTGCGACCTAATCAGACTTCGTTTTAGTACTAGTCGATGCGTATTCTTTTAAACTTATTGCATTGATTGGGGTGGATGTGATACCAATTGCAATGCGTTAATATGAGTAAAAAGTGATCATAATTAGGAAAACAAAAATTTTTTTTCTAACAAAAATATATGTAATGTAAATATAATATAAATGATATAAAATAACCGAGTAATTATGATGGAATTGATTACAAAACAAAAATAATAAACAATAAATACAAAATAGTAAAACATTTTTCTTAACCAGGAATGTAATTTAATAAGTAGCGGTTACTGATTATTCGTTTAAGTAATCAACGTTATATTTGGACTGGTAATAATATTTAAAAAATTACTACGAGTTTTTGAAAGTTATTAATACTTATAAAAAGTTATTAACACATGATGGCAACCCTAGAGTGATAAGACATGACGTACTCCCATGAGATTAATGACATGTAATATTATTTGGAACTGAAATCCATTACTCCTAATTAATAAATTTAAAATCATTCAAACATTCTTCTTTTTTCAAAATTACGTTATATATATTTATGCAATTATAAGTACATACTTTTATGTGTAAGCATTTTGATTTTTCTAGTTATAATTGTAAGTACTCATGTCATTCTATCCAATTCTTTTTTTTATAAAAAAAAAAATTATAATAATGTTGCATAGGTAATAAATTTAAACAGGCGCAGTTTTAATATTCCTTGTTTCAAACGAATTACGTAAAAAAATAATTCCTTGTTAATTTAAATTGTAAAAGCTTCTGCAAAGTGTGATTTAGAGGAATTACGAGCTTATGTAAATTATAGAAGATTGAAAGGGTTGTGACGAGGGCAGAGTGTGTCCCACATTTTAAAGATAAATGACGCCTTAACAGCTTATCATTAGTATTGGTTAATTGTAAGACAACTGTAATTTACAGTTGCCAGGATGTGCCAATCAATCTCGATAGCTGCATTATTTATAATATGATGTAAAAGTATGCTTTTACACATATTAATAAATAACATGTTATAATGATCATTCAGTTTTGAAAATAAAATTATTAATCATTAACAACACTTTTGATCATTTTATCTTAATTATTTAGACAGGTGTTTTTTGTTTGGTCGGTACTAGTGTACATTAAGGCTGGATCGATAAGTTTAAAAATGATATATATTAAAAGGCAGTTTCTTTATTATAGGTATATATTTATTACAGGTATATTAACGAGTTATTCGTTATACCATAACCGTTTTAGGTCTTTTTCTATACCTTGAGAGGTTTCATGCCTCAAAACGTAGCCTCAATGCCAAACTGAAACTACATAGGATCTTAGCTTGACTTAACTAAAGTTCTTATCTTCACTTTGTTGTCGATCTGTCAACACCCTTAATTAAGGGGCAACGTAGAGTAATCTAATCGAAACTATTAATAAACGATACGACTACTTATGCTGCAAAATAAGTATATTTCAACACTCTTAAAGGAATCAAATTTATTAGGTTCCTTCTCGTTACACTACGAAATTTGGAAAGTAACATAGAAGTAACAAACTCCAGAAGTTTTCTAAAAACTATACGTTTATAATTAAAAATTAATCAAATGAAGCAACTGGTTTAAGAAAGATATCATATAAAAGGACTTATGTGGATATAGTTTTTTATGGCATTTAATTTGCTAGGTAAAAATATCAAAAATATCAGTCAATTATCAGTCAATTTACATACAAGACAATTTATAATTAATTAGAATCAAGATAAATTGTTATTACCTTATAATTATAGTAGTTGCCAAACAAGCACATTCATTAATAATAGAGATACATTAACGATACTAGCATTCTAAAGCTCTGACAGCATTCAGTAAATTCAGATTACATTACTGTCTCGCCACGTTTGTGTAGAGTAGCAGTTGACAATTAAATAAAAAGAATGGTGAATTATTTCAAGTTTTTCCTGCCTTTTTTTTTTTTTTTTTGTTTGTTGGAACAATCCGTTAAGGATACCCCGTCGGCCAAGAAGGTGATGGCCGGGGGGTTATGTGGGACACGGGATCGCGTTAACACTCACCGTGATAGTTTTTCCTGCCTTATTAGGAATACACATAATAATAATATTAAAGATCTCTTATAAGAAATGCATCATGTAATTTATATAAACTTTCATGATCCATGATTACTATGATATATAGAGAAAACATAAAATATTAATCTAATTTTGCATATTTTATACGTGATTTTTTTATCATATCGGTTAAAATTAAAAGATGACATAAGCTCTTTCAGTATAATTAACAATATCTTATAATCTAATATACAAAAAAATATTGTAATAAAAATAACAAAAGGGAAAATATAAAAAATATATATATAAAAAGGCGATTGCTAACAAGCAATCTCTTCTAGGTAACCTTTGAGTCTACCCAAATTTTATATCTCATGTCCTCGAGAACATGAGGTATAAAATTGTACTACTTACGACTTGGGAATAAACTTTTTTAGAAGAAGAATCGAGTTTTATGTAGAGAAAAGTAAATTATTATGAAATTCCTTAGCTTTAATAGGAGTAAGAAGTTTCATAGATAAATAGCTCTAATGGGAGGAATTTTTAAAATAAAGTTTTTCTTTAAACTAGATAACCAATTATCATATTTTGTTTTCTCTATGTATAAATTTTGTATTGAAAAAATGTTAATATTTTTTTTATATTAATATTTTTTTTCTTCAGTTCAAAAAATTTTTTTACTCAAGTCTTTAAATTTCATCTTCATTTGTTCTATATAAAACTCTTAGCCACTTTTCTATTGTTTTAGATATATTTCAAAGAGCTTAAACCGCCAGAATACTTAAAGATGTAAAGCAAGAAAAAAGTTTAAAAAAAAAACTTAGAAATAATATGAAATATTGCTATTAATAATCAATTTACAAAACGGGAATGTTTTAAAGCAACTGATTTGATAAACATGATGTTAACAGTGAGATATATAATACAATAAAATAAAATACTGTTAAATTATAAAAGATAAATTCTATACATTGATTAGAATAGAAAACATTGGCCTGTAGAATTTACTAGAACATACATGTACCTAAAGCCTTCTCTCTTAATAGTTGGACACGCTCCAAATCCTCGTGTCCAGTAGGAGAGACCGCTACAAGTAAATCTAAGTACTTAAGCTAATAGCTGATGATAGTTTGAAATCGAAACGGTTAATGATGTTCAACTAATTTATTTTAATAAATTTGTTGAAACAAAAACGACTTTTACTAAGTTTTATGTAACTAGATTAAGAGGCCGAACTTATAGGAGACTTACATAATTGGCATAATATGTAAATATTATGCCAAAGGAGACATACAAATGACAAAATAATAATATAAACGAATTTCAATAAAACTATTTTACAGATATAACTCGCGTTTTTTTTTACAAACGTGTTCGCGGACACGTTTGCCAAAGCATTCGAAACGTCGGGTTTTAACTAAAAAATATAAAAAATAAACGCGAGTTATATCCGTAAAATAGTTCTATTGAAATGTGTAGTACTCGTGTAAATCTTATAAAACATAAATAAAAACTTTACTAAAGTAATGTTTGTTAAGAATGGTCTAATTTATCAGTTATGTCATTAATTCTACATTTAAGCACCAATTATTTTATAACATCAACTGACAGCAAAACTAAAGTGCTTAATATTATTTTATAAATTAATATATTTTTTAAAGCAGCCATGATTTTCATTTATACAATTTTGATATAAGTCTGAATTAAAAGGTTTAAATCGTTTACAATGTAAGGCCTTATATAATATGCTCTTTGAAAGTTAAATATGAAAGAGATTGATAGACAGGTATATTAAGTTTTTTGATTTACTTGTTTGAATATATGATACAGTCTGATATAATTTTTTATATATGCCCTTTGTTGCATTTTCCTTGTCATAAAATATTGTTAATAAAAACTATAAGATCAGATCCTTATTCGAAATTTTATTATTAATCTTATATGAGAGCAAATATATTATTAATATAATAAAATATTCAGTGTGCTATTCTGCTTCGACTTTACAAAAAAAAAAAAAAAATTCTTTAGAAATAAGTATTTATTTTCCAAAAGATTGGTATAATTATAATCAAAAAGTATTATTTTATAATTTATTTATATTATTTATCTTCCATTTAGCATGATATTTTATAAAACCCTAAGATCATGTTCAATCTTCAAAGGTTAATTTATAGCTTAGACGTTATCATATTTTTTGCATACTTTTCATTATTATTACTATCTGAACGATATAAAAAAATATTCAATGAGTCATCTAAAGTAAGTTATGTGATATTCAAAAACATACCTCAGCAGAGTAATGTAAACACTTGTACGGTAGTACAGCTTAATTTTGATACTAAGATTACTCTGAACATTAATAAACTAGTTATTCTACTAAAATCAATTAATGTTCTTTCGGATTCATCGACTTTTGGAAAGTTTTAACGTTCCTGACGGGTTATAGAAAAAAAAATTAAATTCATATAAAACGCAATGTAAACCCATAAATAATTAAATAAATATCCAACCGTCAACAATATAAAGTAAGTAAGTAATAAGTAAGGCCTGTTAAATTTAATTTAATTAATGGGTTGCCAAGAGTCTATGAATGGAGACAGTTAATATAAAGGAATTTGTTGATCAACTCTTGACACCCTTTGGGAACCACTCTTAAAGTTAACTCACGAATCTTAATAACCACTTAGAAACCTTAAGTTATTATTTAAAAGTTGGTATATTAAAGGAAAATGACAGCGAATGTTACGAAGAAAAACTTTAGACTCCCTCGCTTTTAAAGAGGCTTTAAGAAGGAGTTTTGTAACTTTATAGAAAGTTATATCGTTTCATTTTATTTAAAATCAAATTTAAGAAATTTTAGTTTATAAATTCGTATAAACTATATTTTATTATATAATTTTATATTTTTAATAACCTTACATATTTTTAAATTTACTTAGTCTGAATAACTGTAACGGTGATGGAGTAAACAAAATTATAATATAAATAAAAGTTAATGATGTATGGTAAATTATAGATAGCTTAAAATATTGACCACCGGCTCGTACGATTCTTGTATAGTCACTAAACTTTGGTACTATTTTAAATCAATACTAATAATAGTTTTTCTTCTTTGACACTCTTATTGAGTTCTTTAATTCATCATGAAATAAATTTACAAAGCTTAGCATGGACTTTTAAGCACTTACGTTATCATATATATTAATATATATATTATTATATATATGATAACGTAAGTAAGTAAAATATTTTTTTAATCATTCTATAATTTCATACAACATTATGAATTCCTTTAGTTATTTCTACGATTTCGTTATTTGAAGTTGTTAAATATTGGTTTAAACGTAGAAGTTGTTGTTGTTAAATATTAGTATCAAGTGGAATGTTTAACAAACAATTACTTTAAAGAATTGTCTTTAAATCTTTTAATTGGAATTTTTACATATTTTTTTTTATCGATTATTACTCAATGATATGGAAATTTATTAGTAATGAAAGATAAAATATTCAGAATCTAGGAAAATGAAGGCAGAGTCTTTTCTTTATCTACAAAGCAAGTAAATTGCATAAGTATGTCTCTATTTTGAAATGTTTATTAAAAATCTTACCTATAACTGAATATAACTATTGTAATCAGTAATTTAGTATAGCAATATAAATAAATTGTGTTTTAATATACTTAAAGCTACACACACCAAAAGATTTGGGCCAACTTTACAAACTCTATTTTAATTAATTTCAAAACCCATCGTAACTTAATCTAGAAACTACTATTATTTACATATCGTTCTCCTATAATCATTGTACCTTATATTGTAGTCTCGTTTAAAAGAAATGCCATATCTATAATTTTAAAAATAGGCAATACTTTTTTTAACATTAACAACTCATAATAAAAACATCATAATAAAGCCTACAGAGAAAAGATGAGACGTGTAGCGAAGAGGTGCTTGGTTTACATGATATAATTAAAACTTTTATTAGTAAGTTTGCCTTTGTAAGCGAGTAGTTTCCAATTACCATAAAAATCTTTCAAAGAGGAAAACAATATATATATATCTGGGCGAATGCCCTTAATTATCAGAATCAGTCATGTCTTAAATAATTTGTGACGTGGATAGGAACAAAGGAATCACCAAAGTCACAATCAAAATTTATTTAATTCACAAATTATCTTCCTTACAAAAATTAACTAAAATCTATTTACTAGTAATTAGTGTATTACATAACCAATCACTTTTAATTAGTTTTGAAACAATAAGGCACAAGATTACTCGGAACAAAAGCGATTCGTCGCAAATGTGGTGCGCTCGCCGTTGACATTTTTAAAAGTGTCATTCAACATGGCCGCGCTGACCATCGACACGACGCTCCGCCAGACTGACAGTTGTCAAATCTCGTTCCGACGTATCTTTCAATAAATGGTGCTAGCAATGCGCCGTCATATATTATAATTGTTTTACGTCACCGGTCTATATTGTTTAAACAGTTCAGTTTCACAGATTTTATAGTTCTAAGAAAAAGCGCACCTTGTCAAATTTTTTTTTATTCAACCTTTAATTAATTATACAACTTGATAATTATACGATGTAAGATTAAAATTAATTTAGGTGGGTGACAAAGCCGTTATTCCTTATCGACGAACATGTAACTTACTTTTATACGTATTCGTGAAATGGGCTCTTGATAGAGCTATACACATCAGTATTCTTAAAATAAAATGTGATGTGCAACGTAGTTTAAAGTTAAAAAATTTTCCTTAATTTTATAAATGTGCCACTTCTTATACCGACCACACGGTAAAATGTCTGTGATGCTTTTAAATAAATAAGATATGTGCATTAAACAAATACTGGATATAAAAAAAATATTTTGTTTACAAAATGTTTTTTAAGAACAAATGTTCTTAAAAATTTATAAAATTTTGTTAAATTTAATTTAAAAATGCTATCATAAAATTTTAAAGTTAAGATCTCAAAAATAATTTGTAAATATTTCTAAATTACGGTTTAGTTTTCGAAAGATTTGGTTATTTCGGCTTTAACTCCACTCGAAATTACACAAAATTATGTTAATTAATAATAATAATAATTACATTAATAATTACATATATAATTAAATATAGAAAATATATACTAGGATATAAAATTTTTCAGTACAATTTAATTTATCTTTGTATCAAACTTTTGGTTTGGTACAACAAAGTTCGCTTGAACTGAAAAATTTTGTTTGTTTCTGATTATTAGATGCAAAATTTTAACTTAACATATTTCTTTTATGTTAGCCAAACGTAGCTAAATATTATCCCGACAGACAAAGTCTTCTACTAAAAATAGCAATTCTCAAATCGATTCATCTGTTTAGGTTCTAAAAAGACACATAAACATTTAAACTTATAAATACATAAGCACACAAAAACATAAAAACCGAAGTACACAGATTCACACGTTATACTTTTAACACCCCTTGATTAAACTTTTTAGGTATCAGAACAACCGGTGATTGCTTGGTGTAAACCTGTTTTTATTTATTCGATTATGGATGTATCAAATAAAAATGCTTAAAATCGTAATGTGAAAAGAAAATTAAAAAGTATGACATTTTTAAAAAAATATATTAAAAATTTTGGTACATTCAAACAATAAAAGGATCTAGAAATTATTATCATCCGCAATTTGAAAGGTTTTCAACAATTCCAAGAAGATTATGGTACTAATCTAAGTAAGTTTGACAGCACTAATAGTCTAGCGACTTTTCGAGAGTTATCTTTAGTTAAGAATTTTGTAAAAGTAAATGGGCTGCGTTTTGAAATATTTACAAAAAAAAGATGATAGAAAATAAGCTACTGACCCTTCCTTAAATCAAATTTAAAAGATTATTTTGTGTTGTTTTGTATTTATTAAATATCAACAAATTTCTGTTTGCGCTAGGAAATACAAACTAAATCTTAAGAACTACTTTTAATTTTTTTTGTAATTTAGACGTTGGTGGTCCATGATTGTAATTTAGACTTTCGTGTTTCATGGTGAATATTATATTTCAATAAAAGTAATTTACGGATATAACTCGCGTTTATAGACACCATCATCTCATCTTACCGCGGAAACGTTTGCTGCAAAGCATTTGATCTTAGGGTTAAATTAAAAAATGGAAAAATAAACGCGAGTTATATCCGTAAAATAGTTTTAGTAGAAATAGTTTTATTAGAATAGTTATAGAGAAAATCTTAACAACTCTTAAAATATTATGTTGATAGGATACAATGAAAGATTCAAATGGCAACTCAAATATTCTTCAAAGCAAACAATAAAGGTACATTTATAATAATCGTTTTCTAAGGAATTGAATGACTTCGTGAGGACAAAAATGCTTGAATGTGTGCACAATCAATGCAATACGAGACAGCCTTCTTTTGAACAATCTGAAATCTTCTATTGTGTTTCAGCTATTGAACTTTTAAAAGAAATTAAATTGAATTTTAATAATTACAAATTTAATGTGAGTACAGTCACAACTATTGATAAGAGATTTAGGTAATCATGGCTTACGAAAGTCTATTCGAAAAATTTGCAATTGTCGTAGCAATTAGTTATTTCATTACAAGTACTGTGATGAATAATTTTATATTTCTAAGGAATATGTTCTTGAGTACAAAGCTATTATTGTTGTTTATAAATATATTTTTACGTTGTGTTCAATAGTAATTCTTTTTAATGTTTAAAGGTTAAGAATCATTTTTTGACAATTAATACTATTTGAAGGTATATATGTTTTTCTATATATCATATTTCAATATTATATTAAAATAAAATACATTAACAGTGAGACTAATTTCTGTGTTAAAATAATATATAATAAATAAGGAATACAATATTTTCTGAAATAATATAACATTTTTACTATATATATTGGCATGTGATACACGAACGAATGAATTATATATAAATAAAGGTTTATCTCCCATACAGTGCTCTATTAAGAGCAAAACTTTAATTTTAATAAATCTTTTAGATTATGTTTTGTATAAGAAAAGTACGTTATTGATTTCAGCTATTAGAGGTGACATGCCGACCCCAACGTGGCCACCAGAATTAATTCTATTAGGTTAGCATTCGCTTTAAAATCTTTTAACAATTAAATTGTATATTTTTCTGCGTATTCTATATTTTTTGGGATATTTACATCGATATTCTAATTAATTAAATTGTACCGATATTAAATTATTAAAATGTCAGCACTTGTTTAAAACAGTTTTTTTTAAATAATATTTTTGTTGGTGCCAAAAATATAAAATTTATGTACCTTCGATAAGCTCTCAGGAGAAAAAAATAAAATGTAAATCGATAAGTGATAAATTTCTATAAAGGAATAAATAGGAATCAATGCATGCAGCAATCTGAGAATCCAAGGCAGCTCCAGCAAGACAATCCAAGAAGGTCGACGGCTGGAACGAAGATAGTTTATACACAGAGATCAATTTCACGGAAGTCCCGTTACAGTTGTGGTCAAGATTTGGTACTAAGTAATATCGGGAGACTATATCAATGACTGTTTAAGATCCAAAAGTTCAATATTCAAAGATCAGGCTCATAGCTGGAGATGACAACAGTTGTAGGGCTACGTCCTCTGTCGATGAAAACAGAGCTATATATCTTTGTAAACGTAGCATGTAACATCTTAAGGCTTACCTATGTAAGAATACATCAGAAAGACGGAAAATCCCTTGAAGGGGTTGTTATGACAACCTTTTAATGCTAAAATCTATAAACTTCCCGTTTATACATTAGCTCCTTTAAAAAATTATTTAAAACAAGTTGTTTATCTAATTCTGTGACTAGAAATGTCATGTTATTACAATTTTTGGAAATCATTTCCCTACTTTACATCAATGACCTGTTTTTTTTTTGGGATAATAATATTAAACTATTTATTGATATAAAAATGTACGCTTTTAACTTTATTTAACTCTTTCGATTGATTCAATTGCTTATTGAATTAGTGACGGTGGGGCTGGCAGCATAGGTATACTAATACCTTTTATTTAAAAATAGAGAATAGATTTGTAAATAGCATGAATATTATATATGGAAGATTTGCAAAACAATAATTCTAAGAATGTAAAACGATGTCTTATGTATCAGATATATTTCAAAATATAACTTTTTTTAAAAAAAAACCCGAAGAAAACTATTTTTTAATATATGTTTTAATAGATTTCAGTTAAGAAAACCACAAGTACCTGCTATGGGACTGTATTATTTAATTAAATTGCTAAAATAATATTTCGTGACGCGTTAGCTAGCGTTTATAAAACATTTCCTGGCAAATTTTAAATTATAATTAGAATTAGCTTATATAAATAATGTTCTCAAATCAATAACAAATGAATGTATTTTTGTTTTTGTTCGAAGATATTTTTCTTATTTAATTGTTTGTCAAAATTGTTTCCAAAAACATTTTTTCCTCTCCATTATTATATGAAAACAAATGTCTAACGTTTCTTAAATAGGTCGAAATCAAATTATTGCCGACAATGTTATTAATATAACCTTGTTATTAGGTTTAACTGTAAAGGATCGCTCGTTTAACACACAAGTTACTTATTTAAGTTCAGCGGCAATTTAGCGAAGACTGTTAAGATAATTAAACAGTTAACTGATAAGGCCTCAGCTAGGTTGATTCATTTTGCATAATTTCATAGTATTATGTTTGTCTCACTGTATTTTGAACTATGGATCGAAAATAAAGCGAAAACTAGTTTTACTATACATAAGAGAGCAAGTCTAGCTGCTTATAAGATGGGACATCTGGATTACCTTAAAAGATTTACAAAAATCGCCAATATTTAAGAACGTAAAATCGAGATTCGATATAAACACTGGAAATAAACCCAAGATAATAGCTCCTGCTCCCTTTATAAAACCATAAAACTCCCTTTTTAGTCCATGAAATCCGTCGTTACAAATAATCGTTTCTGTTTATCAAAAAAGCATACGATCAGTACCTGATAAGATTTCGTCGTGGTACTTGAAACGAAACGGTGTAAAGTCTTAAAATTTAAGGGAAAATTAAAAACAATCATGAGGAACTGTAGTATTATGTTGTGAAAAAATAGAGAATTGCGAGAAATACAAAAACAAATTCAGCAATGTAAATTTAGTCTCCATTTGTTCGTTTGTGAAAAATACTGATAAAAGTGATAACTAATATTTTTTTTTTTGGTTATAAATCTAATATACTCAATAAACTTAAAATAAGGTAAAAACTACAATAGAAATCGTTGACTACAGATGTTTGAACATTGTAGTTCATTTTTTTAAAACTAAAGAGGAAGGAAAACGAGCGTGCGGATCATATCATGGTAAGTGGTCACCACACCATCACAGTACCCATATCGGTCCGGTAACACCGCCACAAGAAGTTTATCCCATTTTTAGTTTATTCACGACTACCACTCATACAAAAAAATCCTGAATAACCCTTTGTTGAAGTGCGCCTCCATCCTCCAGTAAGTTTATGAATTATTATTACGACGCGTCTTTCTATTTCAAGTCCTAAACTGTATTATTTCACGTCTGTAAGCATTACTTTTAACATTTGATCGCACAAAATCCATCAATTTAACAAATATTTAAGCAGAATATCCTATTTAAATAGACCATTCATATATTTTATGTAGAATACACTTTTTACACGTTATTGATGAAAGTATACAGAAAATAACCCTATCATCTGTTAAATGTAAATCTGATCAATAACAGAAGTACACTTATGAAGTTCATCACTAACATCAAATATTGTTCTAAATATTTATAAAACTTTTCGTCTTATAAGAAAATAGCGCAATCATCAAAAGTACATCTCGAAACTCATATAATTCTGGTTTGACAAACAATAAAAAAATTAAATAAATGATACGAACTGAACAATGAACTGACTGAGCATAGGTTTATAATTTATTTGTACTCTGTAAAATTTTGAACCACAGGTATAACGGCGAAATCTCTCTACAACTTACTTAAAAATCTTGGCCTCTGTAAAACTATTATCAGTTTATTTCTGGAACGTTCTTCAAAGGTGTTAGTAGGTAAGCTTCTAACTTTGTTAGGTAAGGAATAAACGCCTCGCTAGTTAAAAATAAATTTCTTATTCCATAGCTTCAATATATAAAACATGCTCAAACCACATTGTTCTTCACACAATTAAAGAGATGGATTCGTGACAACATCCTTCGGGTTTCGCCGTACGAGCTTAATCGCTTATCTCTAATTTTTTTCTTGTTTAGAGCAAACACCTTGATCGCTGTTGCTGTCAAATTTGTGTTTTTAATCTTAGATACTGCACACTACTTACACATTTTGTAATTTATTTTTATTACGAATTATGTTTTCTTTTCTATGCATAGATACAATGACATATTGTTGTTTACCTATGCGTGGCGTCAGAGAGGACCAAAATAATACAACTCAGTACTATAAAATTGAAACGTACACATAATTTTGTCACTTTGTAAACTGGGAACGAAATAAAAGTAAAGACCAAGAATATAACTTTTTTTTTCTCACTTTTCAGTAATAAAACACACCTCATAGGAAATATGTATAATTTAAAATATATGTAAAATGTAGACTATTTATTTAATATTTATTTATTTAACACTTTTATTGTACACCACATAACAATTCGCAAGTACATAGAATGCAATGCATGTTGTACAAAGAGGCGGCCTTATCGCTAAGCAGCGATTTCTTCGAGACAACCTCAATTATTTTTGATATTTTATGGGTCTACAGTCATCTTTATTAAGGGTTAAGTCCAGATTGTTACAAAAAAATGTATCTTTAAGCTGGCAATAATAGTAATATCTACTCTAAGAGCCGCATATTTCTCTTTTTTTTTGTCACTAATTTTATGGAATATATTTTATAGTGTTAAGACTTGTTTTAAATGACACGCAGTACTTGCAACACAATCCTTATTGTCCGACAACTTGCAGAATCACCCGACTACAGCCCTTACGAATTATCTTATACTATGCGCCGCTTCAACATTTAGGTGAGGGTAAGTTACAATATCAATTAACAGATGACAACTACCTTCATATTATAAGAATTCCTAATAATTATAAAAAAAATGAATCACATAAACATTTTTGTCATTTAAATTATTATAAAAAATGTTACTAACAATAGAAATTAATATAATAATATGAATATACAATAAATATGCAGTTTTACAGTTACATAAGGTTCGTATTAAAAAACATTTGATGAGATTTTTACTCTTTTTGTTTTAAGAAATTGACTTTGTTTTTTTTATTTAATTTGTGTAGCTTTGTCCTAAAAACTTATGAAATTTGTATATATATGAATAATAATACTAAATAAAAGTAAGTTTGATGAAAATAAATATATTTTTACGTTAAATAATTACATTTTTTAGGTGGTAGAGCCTAGCTGTAGTCATTTAACTGCAGCTCGTATTGGGCTGGCTCGACCGGGGAAGGACCACCCTCTCACAGAAGATCGACGTGCAGTAACCAAATTCATTTGGTTATGTTCCGTCGGTGAGTGATAGTTTCCGGAAGCCCAACACCCCCTCCCCCTCCTCCTCCCTGCCTAACATGAATGTGATTGCTCAAATAAATATACCCCAGGAGGGTACCGGCTTTAGTGAAGCCGGAGAATCCCTCCCCGAGCAAAATCGGGGAAACGGTTCTCCAATTTTGCTCGGGCTGCCCGTCGTATCTGGGGCGGGCAAAGAATCACATTTCGTGTTTTCTGAGGGCAAACGACGAGGTAAAACTGCGGCACCCCGTTCCACCCTAAGTGTGGACTTTTGCAACATCCGGGGACTTCACTCAAACTTAAACACCGTCCACTACCACCTAGAAACGGCGCAGCCGGCCTTGTTGTTTTTGACGGAGACGCAGATATCTAAACCTAGCGACACAGCGTACCTCTCATACCCCGGGTATAAATTAGAACATCATTTTATACCCCACACCGGGGTATCTGTGTTCGTAAGGGAGGATATCTGCTACCGTCGCCTCGAGATTTTTGAAGGTCGGGATCTGTCTCTACTCTGGCTGCGCGTGGACATGAACGATCATGTCAGAGTCTACGCGTGCCTCTACAGATCCCATAGTGGTAATGCAGAAACGGAGCAACTCTTGGGCCACGTACAGGCGAAGATTGACGACCTGCTTTCACAGATTCCCTCTGCTGAGGTCATAGTCCTCGGGGACTTCAACGCGCACAATGCCGAGTGGCTAGGGTCGCGTTCCACTGACTTCGCGGGGAGATCTGTGTTTGACTTTGCTCTGGCAAATGGTCTGTCCCAGTTGGTTCAGACGCACACTCGTCTACCGGACGTGGACAGTCACATGCCCTCTTTGTTGGATCTTCTGCTGACTACACATCCCGGAAAGTACCAGGTCATTGTCGAGGCTCCTCTTGGGTCCTCCGATCATTGCTTGGTACGGAGTGTAGTGCCCATTCAACGTCCGGCTCGCACAAGACCTGCGACCCGACGCGTTTGGCACTACAAGTCAGCGGATTGGGATGGAATGCGGTCTTTCTTTGCATCCTACCCATGGGGGCCGATTTGTTTCTCTTCCGATGATCCCAGTGACTGCGCTGCGGCTGTAGCTGATGTGATACTACAGGGCATGGAACTATTTGTACCTAGCTCTGTGGTACCACTTGGTGGCAGATCGCGGCCTTGGTTTGATGCGTCTGTCAGGGCTGCAGCAGCCGGAAAACGTCAGGCGTATCAGGCTTGGGTTAATGCGTTAGTCATCAAGGATCCGAACTCTAGAGTTCTGAAGAGGAAATACAATCGTGCCTCCAGATTCTTCAAACGGCAAATTGCTAGAGCAAGGTTTAGGCATGTCGTCAAAATTGGGGATCAGTTGACAAGGTACCCACCAGGCACGCGCAAGTTCTGGGCGCTTTCTAAAGCCACTTTGGGTAACTTTTGCCAGCCATCCCTACCGCCACTGCACTTGGGGAATGATTCTCTGGCCCATACGGCAAAAGAGAAAGCCGATCTCTTGGGCACTCTTTTTGCCTCAAACTCGACCTTGAACGACCAAGGAAAAACACCGCCTACCATCCAGCGGTGTCAGAGTTCAATGCCGGAAATAATTTTCCGGCAAAAAACCATTCGACGGTCTCTAATTTCCTTGGATGTTCATAAGTCGAGTGGGCCGGATGGTATTTCCCCAATCGTGCTACGAACATGTGCCCCTGAGTTGACTCCAGTGCTAACGCGTCTATTTCGGTACTCCTATTTCAAAGGCGTAGTCCCGGTCTCATGGAAGTGTGCTTTTGTCCATCCGATCCCTAAAAAAGGTGATAGCTCGGACCCAGCTAACTACAGACCTATCGCCATCACCTCTCTTCTCTCCAAAATAATGGAGAACATCATCAACCGACAGCTCCTCGCGTACCTTGAGGATCACCAGTTGATCAATGACCGACAATATGGCTTTCGCCATGGTCGATCGGCTGGTGACCTCCTGTTATATCTTACACACCGTTGGGCTGCGGTTATTGAAAGCAAGGGAGAAGGTCTGGCAGTTAGTCTGGATATAGCGAAAGCCTTCGATCGTGTATGGCACAAGGGGCTTCTTTCGAAGCTTCCTTCCTATGGGCTTCCCGAGAGTTTATGCAAGTGGATCACCAGCTTCCTCACTGGGCGGAGCATACAGGTCGTTCTCGACGGTTTTTGCTCGGACCCCAAGCCCGTGAATGCTGGTGTACCCCAAGGCTGCGTGCTATCCCCAACCCTGTTCCTCTTGCACATCAATGATATGTTGGACATTTCCAACATACATTGTTATGCGGATGACAGCACTGGGGATGCGGTATATTCCGGCCGTGCAGGTCTCTCTCGGGAAAACGTCGACGAGTGCCGAAAGAAACTTGTGTCTTCTATAGAGACCTCCCTGAGGACGGTCTCAGAATGGGGTAAACTGAACCTCGTTCAGTTTAATCCCCAAAAGACACAGGTTTGCGCGTTTACCACTAAGAAAACTCCATTTGTCGTATCGCCGCTCTTCGATAGCACACCCCTCGATGCCTCGCCAAGTATCAGAGTACTGGGACTCGGCATTTCGGGCGACTGTCAGTTTCGTGGTCACTTGGAGAGCAAGGCCAAGTTGGCCTCGATGAAATTGGGTGTGATCAATAGAGCGAGACAGTATTTCAATCCTGGCCATAGACTTGCGCTTTATAAGGCGCAGGTTCGGCCACATATGGAGTACTGCTCTCATCTCTGGTCCGGATCACCCCAATATCAGCTTCTACCTTTTGACCGCGTACAACGGAGAGCCGTACGGATTGTCGGGGACCCGATGCTCTGTGAACGGCTGGACTCTTTGGCATTGCGTAGAGACGTGGCTTCTTTGTGCGTCTTCTATCGCATTTACAACTGGGAGTGTTCCGAAGAGCTATTTGATCTGATGCCTGCCGCCGAATTCCATCACCGCACAGCACGTCACCGCCTGCATTTCCATCCACACCACCTGGATGCGTGGCGATCTTCTACTGTGCGGTTTTCAAGGACTTTTCTTCCACGTACCACTAAGATGTGGAATGAACTTCCTTCGGCGGTGTTTCCAGATCGATACGACATGGGTACCTTCAAAAAAGGCGTTTACTCTTATCTCCAAGGCCGGCAACGCTCTTGTGCGTCTTCGGATATTGCAAGAGTTCATGGGCGGCGGTGATCACATTTGACCTGTGACCCGCACGCTCGTTTGCCCTCCTATATCATAAAAAAAAAAAAAAAAAAAAAAAAAAAACATTGTTTTATTTGTCTTATACGTAAATTATAGCAATATAGTGTATGTACTTACTTTAGCAATCTACTAAAGTAAGTGTCTCTGTAACTGAAAGCGTTTTGAAAATCTATATATTTTTCCATTTATAACGAAACAAAACTGACTAGTACATTAAATAGTGGTACATTACAGTTCTTTATGAAAGTTGAGGAAATATAAAATATGCATTTTCATTTTTATACCTTTTAAAAGGTATTTAATATTATTTTTGGCTTCAACGCTTCATCTTCATCAAAGAATTTATATATTTCATTAGGATTTGTTTTTTTGCTGACGTATCAAATACTTAATATTCTTTACTATAATTAATTCTGTACATAAATTATTAACATAAATATTTAGTTTATTAAAAAAAATCTATGAAACCGATATGTTTTTCTAATTGCTTATTGCATATACGATACGATACTATAAAATATACGAGTGGCAACCCTAGTTAGCGGCGCTAATATAATGTCTTGAACGCTTGTTTTTTTTATATCGTATGAAGTAGGCATTCATCTCTCGTTAGAGAGTAATATATTTCGTGCTCACGACAATACATTGTGTGTACTCGATTGTATGAATGTGCGTGTGACGCTTCTTTAATGGATAAAGTTTTGTGAGTTTGCCTCAGCAACATGCTGTAATAATATCAATATGTCTGTACTTATCATCCTCACTGGTGAATAAACTTATAAAGTTATTAGGATTATCTTAGCTCATTATACACAACTATAGACATAGTACCACCTTAAGGAAATTTATTTAATTATCTTCACATGATGTAACATCAATGAATTATTACTTGAACCATATTGTTCGAAACAAAGGCTGCCCTATTAATAACTTATGAACGAAACAATTAACTTAATTACAGTATAATCATCGACATAAATATACCGATAAACATAAATGTATATATGTTAAATATTAATGGTTATCAAAGCAAATGCGTCTTTTGAAATCGCTCAGACTTTCTCTTCTCTGGTCGAACTAAAAGAGTTGATTTTGGTGGCCATTTAAAGGGTCTGCACTCAACTTAAAGAGCTCGAAGCAAAAGAAAGAAATTGAAAATTACTTTAAACCTAAACATCAACAAAGTAACGAAGGAACATACAAACAAACATATAAATACATCACAACCGACAGAAGCCGCAATTGGTTGGAATCACTATCACTCGCGACCATCTCATATTTTACACGAGCTCCGCTTTTATTTATTGCAATAATTCTAATTTACGACCACATACACTTGGATGTTCGTCAAGTGAATGTGAGTCGTTGTTATATTACAGGCTATTATTATTAAAAGCTAAACGAAAAATCTACTACTGCCTACTGAGAATATTTTGTTTCTCTTTTATGTTATTATCCTAAAAACAATAAATATGTTGACATCAATTTATATATTTTTATATATAAGTGATAAAAAATATATACTTTACTTTTTTTATTATATAGCATGTTCTTTTTGAGAGTTAGTACAAAATGCAATGTACAAAAAAAATATATGTCAAGAATATAATAATATAACCAGAGGTCGATGGAGAAGACGCTATATTAAGTGTTTTTGAATACTTATTAGCAATATAAAAAAAACTAAGACATCTTTTTCTTTTGAAGAACTAGTGAGAACGTCGGCGAGTAAGTAAAAATCAAAGAAAGGGAGATTAGGTTTGCAGGTTGATCTTTCACCTCGAAATAATGAAAATAGACATTCTACAGCATCGTGCGTATGTCTGTTGTGTGATTCTGTTCTGTGAAATTTTATAAAAGTTTTATAGGACTAAGCACTATACTTATGTATTATTTTTTACATGATCTTTATCCATGGATAAACATAAGACATTTCCTATTAAAAGTGTAAGGAATGGGTAATAAAATTAACTAACTCAGAAAACTGCAAGACGTTAAAGTTCAATATGAACACAAACAACTGTAAACAAAGTTGTACAACCGTTCAGTGCGATGTTTAACTTCGCCTACAGTTGTTATTAGTTTTTGTATTGACATGTATAGCCATATTGAACTTATTAATTTTATAAGAAACTAGGGGCGCAAACCAGACCTGAATTTGAATATTGAGCGAAGCGAAGTGCTAATAGCACCGAATTTACATTTACAAATCATCTACGCATTCTGTTCTCACCTATTTTTCAAGATAAGACAGTATTAAATTTATTTTTTTTAGATTTTTTTTAAAACCACCAGTATGCAAAATCATCTTTTTTCGGATATACTGTTTGCATGAATGATGAATGATGATGATGCATGAATGATGATTGCATAAAAAATTAAACATTAAACATGTATCGATACGACCAGCATACGAACCCGCGACTTTTGGGAAGCCGTCTCTTCAAGTCTACAAGTAAGCTACAGTATTGCTGCTCACTTCGATGAATTTCGCATTTCACATTATATTACAGTCTGTATCCGGACGGTGGTAACATCTATCAGGCTTCTAACGAAAATTCTAACCAAAATTAGAAACAGTTTAGAATTACATTGAAAAGATGCCACATACCGAATCGAATATTTGATATTGACTTTTTAAGATATAGCTTATTAAATTTTTGGAGAAATATTATTGATGGAATTAAATATATGAAATTCAACGATTTGCCATATTAGATATATGGCTGAAAGTTCATAACCATAGTTATATTTTTTGTTTCTATGTTTGATCGACCATAACCAAGAACTTCTGGATAGATTTGGACTGCATATAATATGTTTGTAGGTATAAAGCCTGGACTGTATATAGTTTACATTTTACCCCGAAATATCCTCAATTCTACCCCGGAATATTCTCAATTTTTTACGTCTACAGAAACCATATAAATTCGGCCAAACGAAATGTTACTGCATGTATTTCAACAAAATTTAAGTCAAAATTTTAGGTGCTATTCACTGTGGAAAATGTTCTTATTTTTACGTTAAAACTCAACATATTGTTTGAGTTATTATTATAATAAAATTACAGAAAATTTGATTTGTATACGCTATAAGATATGACAGATGGTTCATGTTTTTTCTGAGAAGGAAAGGCTCGTTAGCAGAAGTACCTGCTGGCAAAAGTACTAAATAATAAAAGATACTGCTGATATTTACAAATAGTTTTGTAAGCAAATAAAACAAATAAAATACCGTGGTAGTTTTAAATATGAAGGAATGTATTTTATAAATTTACGCACTATAAAATTTTTCCATTTCAGGTTAATTCATTCTGAAAAATTTGATTACATTAGAAAATAACTACATTTTTTGACTACATTTTTATATGACTAATTAAAATATTAACAAAAAATAAAATGAATCAGCTTTTGAATCCTGGGGGAAAACTTAAATCTCTAGCTGAAACTAGTGCCCAGCCCTAGAAAAGACAATTAATAGTAAAATAAATAAATATCTAATAAAGCTATATTGTTGCTCTTTTTAAGAATACTATATGATATTACACTATTTGTTTGCTCAGAGACTATTCACCCTTTGAGAACATAAGCACATATTTTAAGTACATAGACCTTTAAATGATCACATAAAAGAATGTTATAACTTTCAGCAAACATTTCTTTGAAATAGCCAAGAAGAAAATTAAGTCAAACAATGAAAATATACAAAAATATATAAATAAATTCTCAATGTAAGATATTTCTAGTAATGGTTTTGGTTAACTAATATAGTTTAAACTGTAGCAAAACTTGAAACATACATTAATGTACTTTAAAATACGAATTTGAAACCAAACCTCAAACTTTATTAACATTAAAAATGGATTATAGTCGCTTCGTCTTCGTAATCTCCTTAACTGGTTTGCATACGAGATGTTCACAAAGTAATTTGAATTTAGCATTTAGATACTATTACCATATGAATTCTAAATTGAGCAACATAATTATATATATTGTTTATCATATATACAATATAAATAATGTAAAAGCACGAATCTGGTGCACGTTTTATAAGTAATGTAAAAATACAAATCAATGAATCAATCAAATCAGAATTTATATTGAAAATAAGTTTTCTACAAAATAATATTTCATTTTCAAAGCTAACATGTTTTAATTTTAAGTTAAGTGTTGAGAAAAAATACAATGATTTACTGTTCTTAAATAATAAAAACGGAATTTAATTTCAAACATGAAACGAGGCATAAAAATAATTTTACAATACTACGATGGTTAGTTATTTTGAATCGAGTAATGAACATAGGTAAACCTGACACTACTAGTTATTACATCAATTTGAACCAGGGCTTCTGACCGCAATGTTGCTGCAGCATTTAGCGTCGGTCAGTTTGAATAAACTAATATGAGTTATTAGGTCAGTTTATTTATTTTTTTATGGCATTGAATAGGAGTAATTTACTTATACATATCATGTTGAGCTAAATTTGGAAAGCATTTTTATAATAACTTTTATACATATTAAACTGAGATGAGACTAAAGTAAGGAAACAAATATTCTTAAATATTATTATTGTATAACATTTAAAATCTGTATTAAGCATTTCTTATGTCATATTAAAGCTTTTTAAAAATTGTTGTCATTATAAACACGAGCAATATATGTTAACATTAAACGCAATTTTCACAGACGGACACCGCCCATTAATGTCACATTACGTACGAGTCTGTAATAAACTATGATTTTAACTAAAAGCCTTTTGAGTTACATAATTGTATATAATTCTTTGTCGTATAAAAGCCTTAAAATGCAATAAATTAAAACAGACATTAATATAGATACCTTAAGCTACTATTCTTATAAATTAAGTTTTAGTATTTTCTTAGATTTTCAGGAATACACATTTGAAATAAAATTAATTTAACATACTTATCAACAGTCGTAGAAGCGTTAGCTTTTTTCCTTTATTCTCATTTCACCGTGTTTCGTCCTTCCTACAACACAAGCACTGTTTCACTCAAGGTTATGAAAGATATTTCACATGCTGTAGATTATTTATTTATGTAAAAGGAGGGCAAACGAACATGCGGGTCACTGATCAAATCTGATCACCGCCGCCCACGAACTCCTGCAACATCCGAAACTTCACAAGAGCGTTGCCGGCCTTGGAGGGAGGAGTAAACGCCTTTTTTGAAGGTACTCATATCGTATTGATCTGGAAACACCGCCAAAGGGAGTCCATTCCACAAAAAATGAAAAAGAATGGACGATTGCGTGTTTTTGTCTTTTTCCTCTTCTATTTTCATTATTTATTTACTCTTTTACCAATGATCTCATCTCTTCCTATCATCTGTATGCTGACGATGTAGGTTTCAATTGCTTAATTAATATTCGTAAGAGTTGTAAGTAAAGAAAATAAAAAAGAGCTATGTGTAAAATTTAATAATGATTAGATTTATATACATTTTTTCATTCATAGAAAAAATATACTTTAAAGTACATTATTTATAAAATATGATTTCTGTAAAAAGAATCTCAACTTTCATTGGCAAAAAAACTCTTTATCAAAACTTCTTTTTATTTGACAATAAACATTAATATGCATATTATATAAATGATACTAGGAGCAAATTTAAAAAAGAAATAAGGACTTAAAGAAATAAAAGCGATAATTTATTTTTATTAAATTGTTTGTTTTGTATATATTTTCTGTTTAGGAAAAACATATGTTTTTATATATTAATACATGTGTACGCATCGTATAAGTTTCCCTAATGGATTTTTCCAACGAAATTAAAATGATTGTCATAATATAATAAGATAATTAGAGTGTTAAGAAGAGTATTAAACAAGTTCAATGTTTTATTCTAAATTATTTTTATAAAAATATTAAAAGTTAAGTACTTTGCATCTCGTCTAGAAGATAGTTATCATTTTTCGTTTTAATATGTCTGACAACTGCAACTATGAATATTATCTCTATTTATTTTTATAGTATATTTATTCCTTAAGGGCGTAAACTAAAGATAATAAGGTAAAAGTATTTATAGGACCAGTATCTCTTAAGAGTTGAAAGACGAGTTATTTACTTTCCCCTGGACAGCCAATATTAATATATTAGCATATGTTTTGCAATCTCAATAATAATGGCTGAAACTCTTAGTTCTGAGTGATATGTACAATCTTATCTCTAATCCAGACTGGCTTTCGCAATATCCTTCAATCGCATATGTCACCAGACACATCTTTCGAAGCTACCTTCTTCCAAGAGATTTTATGAAGTGCATTGTCAGCTTTCAGCAGAACAGAACAGAAAAGTAGTTTTGAATGGTATTTCCATGACTTTAACGCCTGTTTTCCACAAAGGTGCGTGCTTACTTTAACACTGTATCTTTCACAAATCAATGATATTTATTTATTTCTTTTCCACTTTAAATTCATGTCAGGGAAAATAAACAAGTTATCACTTGTATATGCCAATTAGAAGAGTCAGGAGTATATTAATTAATTCGAAACTTACTGTAACTGTAATTTTTTACATTTGAAAGAAAAGAGTAATATGCATTTAGTAAAAAATTTTAAATTGTTTATTTAATTTTTAGTTCGAATAACTTGTAGGTTTTCTCATTGAATTTTGATAATAGGTCAGGTTTGTAAAATACGTTGGTAAAATATCACAATATGCAGTAGAAGCGCTGAAACGACACATTCTAGTTTGTCAGATAACGGCCTTGTTTCCTTGACAGTCTGTGTTATGTAAATTTTCAGCGCTTGTAATATGTCAAATACTTGTTTATCGTACACAATTCACTAGTCTTTACTGAATCTTGTTCCCAATATGAACACGAAATTATGTTCAAAATGGCTGGTATAAGATAATAGTTACAAGCTTTTGATGTTTACACAATTTAAGCTACGAACCAATTTTACGCAGAACACGTTATTAAGCGCTGTTCTAATAAAATATTAATAAATCAAGCAATTGAATAATAAATTATTGTCAATATCATAATTCAATTATAGAAATTATCAAGACATACCATCGAATATTGGTCATGACAATAACGATAATGAATTAAATTATTATAAAATATTGCTAATAAACACATAATTAACTTAAACATTAATAAATTCCATATCGGTTGTAACATTGCGGTTGGGTCTTATCCCACATCTTCAAAGTTTTACCGGGTAAAGTTTGATGAGGTGGTTTTATCTCAGGATAATACCTCCGGGCAGATTATTAAAATAAGAGGTTTAATTTGTTAACAATTCACCTCTTCTTTTGAGTAGAAACTGTATAAAGTAAAACAGATAAAATCGACTTCTTAAAAGTCGTTACTTTAACTAAATCTAAAATAATCTTATCCAACCTTTGTCCATAACTATTATTGATTTTAGTGTTCGTATTAATTTATTATATAATTTTGTTTAACATCTTCAGATATTGTGAAAACATAACACTTTTATTGTGTAAAGTGTATAATTGTTATTTTATGTTATTCCATTAAAAATTTTAGACAATATGTTGCCAAAATTTTGTCAATATTTCTTCGAACAAAATTTAACTGAAAAATATTTTTTATCTAAACTTAAACATACAAAACTTGAAAGATTTCTCTAATACAAGATGTAGAAAAAATAAGAAAAGTTCTTATTCGATATTTGTTTTAGTTTCATCTTAACATGTAGGTAGTTTTCTTATAACACATTATTAGTTTCAAATTATAAATAAATATTTAATAGAGGGTGGAGAGGTCGCGGAATCGAATTTTGGTCGTATCGATGAATATTAAACTTATATTAGTTATAGAAATTGAGTTTGAGGTGGAATCGGTTGAGACAAGGGCGTAGTGTTCCTGACGTTTTGGTTGAACGGTTGAAATTAGAATTAAATAATCTTACCATTGTCAGGAAGTTCTTATAACAAGTTACTTACAGCATGAGGATAAACTAGAAATCTTAAGAAAAAAATTCAATACACAAAAAGAAAAATACATCATTGATGCGTTTATCATCCTAAATCAAATTATAGTTGTAAATATTTAATTATAGTGTATTTCAAAAATGTAGATTTTCACGTTGTGTTATTTCAATGAGTGCCATCATAACTTTAAAAAGTAGACTAAAGCTAATGGTATAAATCATTTTTAATTGTAGTTTCAAGTGAAATAAACTACATTTTTCTGGCAACGATTGGCAATAATTTTTCAAGAGAGCACAGCTTTAGTAATAAAGTCTAATCTTTGACAAATCGAGGTCTGGTAATATAAATAATATTTGATACGGGAAACATGTTATAATGTGTTGTGAAAGAAATTTAAGCTTTTTAATGTCAAATATATTTTTATATTTTAGTTATAATGGAATGGCAAAAGCATGTATTTTGTATCAACTTTCGCTGTTAAACGAAACTAAGAAAAAATTACGAATTCGTTTTCACTATAAGTAACTTGGAAGGGAGGGAGGATAATTGGATGAAGTATGTTTCTGTGCGTCCGTCCTTGAAATATCAATATGTAAGTGAAAATTTGACAGTAAAAAGAAAAAATATATAATAGAAATATTAAACAAGAATCGTTTTATAGAAATGGGTGAAAAGAAGATTTATACTGCAAATATTAATACTGTAAAAAGAGTACTAGAGGAAAAAAAATTAAATGAAGAATCTTTATCTTTTTTAGAAGATTTTGAAAAGCAAATTTACTTCCTACATTCTCGTATCTCAATCTTAAAGAACATAATGTATTATGACTCTTTCATTTTAATACTGATATGGGACGTAAAATACATCATTTGAATTTTCCTAATTATTTATAAATATATGACAAAACTGATACAAACTGCATATTCCAAATATATTTTTGCCCATCTTTTTTTAAATTTGTTGCAGAATAAGAAAAAAATATGTATTTCAGTTATTTTATAATTTTAAAACTACGTAGATCTATAAATTATTTAATTAGTTTATAAATATTTAAAAAAATATATTAAATAAAATTAATATATTTCAATGATCAAATTATGTAAAATCTGAGCCCAGTATCAGGTTTAGCATAACATAATAGGCTTGCGTAGGACACGTATGAGACTAATTATTACAACAGCTTACAAAATTATATTATCTATGATATAATAAGACAATAACAATGCTATTTTAATATACCTATTTGATTAACATTTCTTGATCATATTCAAAATAAATCCTTTCGACAATTTCATTTAGTGTTACTCAAATTAATTTTAAAGCTACTTTTATAATTTTTGAAATTTACGAACTAGACCAAAAATCAGTGTAAAAATTAGTTTTTTTTGGAAATGATACAATGAAAATTTCATGTGCAAGCATAGAAACTAAATTCATCAAGGCAGGTAACACATCACTAGCTCAGGTGACAGCTACGAAAATGGTATCAGATGAGGACCTCTGATATACCGATAATAGTTGTTGATAAAATTGTCAAGAATAATATATATGAAGTAATATTTCATTGCATTTCACCTTGATAAAATAATATTTTGAATTTGGGTAGAAGAAAATTTGAAATCAAGTCTCCTTCAAATTATCTCGTGTAATTTAAATAGATTACATTTTGCAACTGCAACAAAAATTTGCAGTTTTGTAGTTTTCAGTCAGACAGTTGAGTAGGTCAATACTATTTTAATGATGTAAAAAAATATAATTATTAACATTCTGAGTTAAAAAATAGTTATAATTGAGTACATATTTTTTTTACATATAGTTTTGTATTTTGTAATAAGGAATAACAGAAATAGAATAGCTGCGACTATTTTAATGATAAATAAAAAATAAAATTATTATATTATTGTTCTTAAAACTGTGAGCAACATACACAACCATTAGGTTTTACATAATAATATTCGATATCTACTTTAACAGACTAAACTGGGAGGAAGTGTACTAAACGATATTTAATTTGAGGGAAAATATAATATCTTGTATAACTTAATTGAATTGTAAACTTGTTTGAATTTATTGGCATAATTATACTAGTACTATATTAATACGTAATTGTATTATGCAATACAATTTTCATGTATTGTACGCATTACCTTATAACAATATTATATATTATGTGGCATATACTTATATCTATGGAACTCCTTCCGATCGATAGTTGGGTGCTCTCCAAAATCCTGTATCTAATGCTGTGGGAGGCGCACATGCTGTTACAAGTATACATACTTTAGTAAACCACTAACGATAGATGATTATAGCTTTAGAAAGCAACTAATATTCGTGTTATCTAATTTGTCTAGAAAGTCCGTACTGTAAATGCATTTAATACATACATACTAATAAAACATATATACCAAAATATCAAATAAACTGTAACATATGTTCTATTTTCATCTACATTTGTAGAAATCTTATTTAAGTATATGTTGTTTTAATTAAATTTATTTATTCGCAGTCATTAGGCAAGTAGGTAAATTTTTGTTTTAAGAAATAAATTGCAAATGGTTTGAAAATGTTTAATGTTAAATAATTTATACTGTATTAGAACTTAACCTTTTAATGTTATTATAATCTGCAAAATTAGAAACAACGATTAGGATTTTTTAAAAAAGACTGATAATTTGTGCCTTCATCCTTACAAAAACATAGTGTTACATTTAGCTATCTAACATGGCTCAACTTAACGTGGCTATATAATATTTATTGGCCATTTAATCAATTAATCACTTACTTAAAATATTAGTAAAGAGTTAATAAAAGTTTAAATAAATAAAACATTTTATACAAACTTTATAATTTCTTTTTTTAATTAACTTATTTATTTATAACTTTTTCACTTTGAATTCAGATCAGTGATTACTTGTGTACGTCAATTTGAAGAGTTAGGTGGGGCCGTAGTTATTTCACACTTATCGAAATAAGCCCTTCTGGACAACCTCCAACTTAAGATTTAAGGCTATGAGGGTTCCAAACGTGCCCTAGTCTGAGAAGAACCACACAACAAACTCAGCCGGGTTTTTTTTTGTGATCACTGTTTCACCACGTCAAAATTTTTTTACATTTTCTTACGAATAACAAGGGCCATCGCAATCAATTCAACATGATTAGATAAGTAAATGATTATCATCATTTACTTAAATAAATGTATGTTTATTATGATGTTTAGTTTAGTTTCGATTCATATGTTTCTTGTTTCAGCTAAGTTTGAAATATTAATTAAGTAACTAGAACCTTGTTCAAAGTACAAGATTATGTTCACATTTAACTTAATTTTAATTGATTACTTAATAAAATTCATAATATGTAATTTAGTGTGTCTATGACTATTTTGTATTTTAAAGTTAGTTATATAACTATGTTCAATGTTATCATTGAACATAGCTACGAAATAAGTCTATATACAAAGTTAAAGTTTCAAGCCAAAATTATCCAAAGTTCTAATAGCACGACGCAAATTTCACGAAGTCTGACATGATATACGATGCAAAATTCACCGAAGTAAGATTAATTGTTTCTAGTATTTAGTATAGATAATATGTTTCAAATGTATTTTGAACACATTTAAGTAATTATTCAAAATCTTTGTTTGTACTTGTTCATATTGTCAGCATACATAAAGCTAAATAAAAAAACTAAAATAAAATCTGGATTTGTCAGATATTATTGTTTTGTTGAGAATATTTTCTTTCTTAGTATACTTAAAATGGTATGGCAATGGCAATGGTATGGTTCATCAATTGGCAGTGCGATATGACTGTAACTCAAAGCTTTCACGTAGTTATTTAATAACATTTATAAAAATGTGTATAACGTGATTAGTTTATATAGTAAATTTAGTGTTTAAAAACACCGACTTGTGTATATTATAAAAATGAACTCAGTGTTATGCTACGACAGTTTAACATTAGTATATATTTATCAGAACACCATATTAATTTGAACACAATATTAAATAAAAAATATTACGTGCTGATTTATGAATATTTATTCCTAAATATATAAACAAATTTAAATATGTTTAAAAAATCGACTGTTTATTTTATTGTAACTGGTTTAAATAGTTTTAGAAGTTTACGTCTGCTGAAAACCATTGTAATATATACCTTATAAATTATTACATAAATATTTTTAGTAATTATTTCGATACTGGGTTTATTTTATCTATACTGAATGCGTCGAAATATCGCACCCTTAGGATGAAAACGACGCAACTCAAAAAAGCAACTTTTCGGGAAAAAGCAAAACAAGTTTTAAAATGTTGACTCTTGCGTAATCTTTCGTTTATTATTGCTTAAATATTTACTTTAGAGCCCATGTTAGTGCTGCAAATTGTAAATAAGTTATTCGGCTATTATAATGCAATAAATTAACCTTATAATTAAAAAGAATAATATAGGAAAAATGGTATTTTATTTTAACAGTCATTTTCAGACTGATTAAATTGTTTTAAATATAACGGATTGGGAAATGCGTCTTTTTTAGTCCGAAATAAATGTTTTAAAAGTGAAAGTTTTAGCATTACGTCATTTTCGTTTTTAAAACATTATGAATTTTATTACGTTTTCAGGTATGGGTCTATTTTTTTCTTATAAATATTATAATGATACCAAAGTTGAAAATGCGTCATTAGGAAAATATTTTTTTTTAGTGTTTATTAATAGCAATGTTTTGAAAACAGAATCAAAATTAATATAAGTATAAAATGTCTTAGACTGAGTTACATACAATCATCAATACCTTAATAAAATTATGAGATCTTTGTTCATTAAAAACTCTTACATCTAGTGAATATAGATAATAGAAATCTCAAATGCAAAAATGTCACAAAAAAAATAATAAAAAAAAATTATCATGCAATAATATAATAAAATATTTTGGTATTGGTTAAAAATCACTAAAACACAAGTCTTAAAAACTTATAATTAAATTTTGAACGCCTATAACTAAACGAGATTCACTAGGAACTTTTTTAGAAAATTGTTGTAGTGTGTATATTATATTTAAAAATCTGCAATTATCACGTTTAACAATTACTAAATTTAATCATTCAATAGCGACGTATAATAATCAATTATATAGATTAAAAACCGGGTATCAAATTTTTACGGAGCAATTATAAAAATTACATTAAATTTTTATCTGGATATTTTTTACTAATACTTTTTAAATATTTAAATATGCACGATCCTATTTCATTGGCCCCCTTTTCCCTTGTCTTTCTTCCCAGAAAAAATTAAATACATCCCCGTAGGCACATGTATTCTCCTTAGTGCTCTCTTTATCTTGTTTTTTTTCAACTTCCTGTTCTTTTTTTGTTTTCTTTCAATTTTTTTAGCCAGCTCAAACAAGGTGCTTATAATATATTTACTTCATTAATGTTTCCTCGGTCGTTCTTCTTTTTAAGGCGACAAAGGTCTTTCGCATTTAAATGAGTATCATATTTTTCTTTTAATTGAGCTTTATAATCAACGGATGCCATTTGGTACTTCAAACATAGATAACAACAATCTTTTTCGGGCTGAAAAAATCCTAAGTTAAAATTGTTATTAAAAATTTGATTGTACAGCCAGTAATCAACTTTAGGTTTATTTGAATCTCTTGTTTCTGAGAAATCTCTCCAAAGATCTTTTATAGTCTTGCCTCCTTCAATGAACTCCCTAGATGTGGAGGCCCTTAAGTAATGTGATTCTATCTTAGGAATTGAATTAATGTGGTTCAATATCTGTTATAATAGTCTTCTCAATTTTTTTTCTATTAGTGTGCTTTCCCCTTCGATCTTCAGTTATAAATCCGTTTCCATTAATTTTTGCTTTTGTAGTTCTTAGTTGTCTTTCGGTTATAACTAAGGTATTTATAAAAAATATTTTACAAACTCGAATTTTCTGATTATTGATAGTGAATTTTTTGGTGCCCTGGGCTTTTCAGCATTTGTATATTTATATTTGGTTTTAATTTCCATCATGCAAGAACTAATGAAACTAGTGAAACTAATCTTTTAAATTCTATGCTTGGAAGGTTCCAATATGATTCAAAAATCATTGATCTTTAGTACTCATTAATTTGGTCAGGGCATTTCAATCGACATGGAGCACATGCGCTTTTTAAACAACGGGCAGGGACTTCTTTTTTAGATTTTGACAAAGACTTGTAACATTTTCCTCTGTTCCCTTAGTGATCCCTCGTTTTGTTTCCAAGACGAGGGATTACGCTACCGTGTCCTTGACTTACGAGGCCCAGGCAGATGTATCTCATTATCGAGTGTATCAGGTATTGAATAGGTCGAAGATGGGGACAAAGTTCTATGACAACAAAGTTCGTTAGGGTCTGGAAAGGTGGGATCATTGTCACTTAGATCAAGATCACTTTCCGGACCGTTAACAGGTGATATGCAATAACTTAATTGGGAAATAGTTCTTCCCCTTCTTGTAGCTAATTCGCTGGTACCTGCACCATCCACAATGTGAGTGGTAATTAGAGTAGATTGCTTATTTTGTGTGTTGCACGTATTGAATGAATTTGACGTTGAAGAGCTAGTACTAGAGCGCGATGAACTTGAACAAGATGAAGAAGATATTCTTTTACTCTGAACAGGTCTGTTGGTTAAAAAATGTTTTGATGAAAAATCGACTCATTGTCCGAAGTATGATGTCGCTGTTGAGAAATTGTCTGGTTGAAAATGGTGCTGTTGTCAGCCTTTGTACATTGTGGGGAGTTTTTAATAAACGATGAGGAATTTTAAGAAAAGTTGTCTACCATAATATTGTTCATTGCAGAATCCTGAAATTATAAAACAAACTATAGTATTGTTGTTGGCCAATATTTTGCCAGATTGAAAACGGCAACTATAATTTCTATAGTTGCCGTACACTATAATAATGTTCAAAAATATTGTCGTCTCTTTTCCTTATTTCATTCAGTGCTTGATCAATAACTGTGAAATTTTGATATAAGTTTTCTTTTTGGTTTTCCATTTCAGTGGCCGCTGAAACCTGCCAAAAGATGAAACACTAACGTGATAAAAATATCACATGAGTCTTAAAGACTAAAAACTCTTTAAGACTCATTCTCACACTTCGGGGAATGATTTTAATAACAACTTACACATTAACAGACGATTATATTCTAATTAATTTAAATAAAAATTTCATTCGCCTTCAAGATATTTGGTAATTAAGTAAATTATATTCATACAAAATACCTCGGGTTCCATTGCTTTGTTTTTTTTATCGTTTCTTAATGCATTATCTATTATAATGTCCCTCCTTCTTTTCATTTTAAACTAAAATATAATTAATTAATGACCTTTCGTCAAAATTGCCGGCTCACTGTAGTTGTGTAATGACACAGTAACTAATACGTTGAATTTTTATCTTAAAAAATTAATAAAATGGACTAATAATCAATGAGACTAAAAAATAATAATTTGAGAAATTAAAAAAAGGCTTAATTTATAATAGGTCTAATTTAGTACTTGTGCCTTAAGTACTAAAATGCGCCAAATCTGAATAAGTCATTAATGTTATTCAATAAATCTGACGAAAACAAGCACAAAGTTAATTAGGTCGTTTCCTTATTAAAATTTGAAAGAGATGTTATCTATTTTTTCGGAATTAAAATGACGTAATAAGCTGTCGGTCACTACTCGGCAGTCTTGGCGACGTCTTGCAGTTATCGATGCGAAAACAACGCTGACTGCGTCGTTTTCCTCCCGATGCAACCCGTCTAAGTGGCATATAAGAAAGAGACGGATATAACACTTTCGTCCTGTTCTCACCCGAATATGGCTATGTTTGAACTATTGTTAGGTCAACAATTTCATTTTAGGTCTATTTATGTTTTTAACTCAATTTACGATTTTTTTGAATTGTGGCATTTTCATTCTGAAGGTGCGATATATTATATATATATATATATATATATATATATATATATACATTGCTTTACATGAATTGAGCGTTTAATACATATTTTTTTATTTGTTTGTTCTGCCCGTTCTTGTATCTTCAACTTATTTCTTATTCTTTTGTTTCCTTTTCAGTTTGAAATTGATTTACATTATTAGTATTTACATCACCTAGTTATTTCGTTAGTGTAGTATAACGCGCTATAAGTCATTCTATGATCTCGTTCCGAAATTTACATGATCAACTGGGACGTTGAAGAAAACGGCTTGTTTGACAAACATAAACTTTGCGTCTATACGACACGTTGTTGAATATTAAGTAAAGTAGATACAACTAAAACTTCACAATCACATAATTTTATTTCTGGTGTGATGTGAATGTCTGTAAAATTATGATTTATTTTGAAAAATATTTTTGTAGGTAGGTGACAAATAAACTGACTGACTGATAGACACCATCATCTCGTTTTACCACGAACACGTTTGTTGCAAAGCATTCGAAACTACGGGTTAAATTTAAAAATGTAATAATAAACGCGAGTTATATCCGTAAAATAGTCTTATTGAAATATATTTTTGTTCCCTAAAGTTGTTTATTGTTCTGAACTTCACACTTACAACCTACTTTCAGTAAATCAAAAATCGTAAAAAATGGCAAATCATAAAAACAGTTTGATAAAGCCTTCTTCAACAAATTTAATTTTATATTCAATATATTTAGCAATATATTTATGAAGTAGCAGCTGCAAAAGTAAAAACAATATTTGCAACCAGAGAAGACGACTGTAAAATATGGTATCGTAAGATGGTCAATGATTGCATACCACTTATTTTTATGGGGTTATGTAAAAAAGTATAATATGTTGAGATAGATTGATACAACGAGACCGAAAAAATCTAACAATGTTTAATAAAACAAATAATATTACAGTAATTTTATTAATTATGAATAAATTTATTAATTTTGTGGTGACATTGTAAGCTTAGTAACTTAATATTTAAGTAACTGACTTTAATGTAATAATAACTTATTTTATGGCAAATTAAGTGAAAAATATTTTTGTTGAACAAAATTAACTATGATTGCAAGTAAGGTTAAGTATATTATTGTCTTAATTTGACGTGCCATTAAATTGAAATAAAAATTATTGTTACATTTCATGCGGCTTTAAATAAATTATCATGTCAACAATGTTTTAATTATAGAACAATACATTTTGGTTGTGTTATTGATGATGCGTCAACATAGTGATTGATAGTCGTAATATTTTACAAGTAACAAATTGGACTTGTCATGACTTAGTTTTGTCTATGAATCGACCTGTCAATACATGGTTATTTAATATATAGAACAAGCTATTAATCTATAGCTGCAAGATTATAAAGGTTTCTTTTATTATTTTTAGGTCTACATAACCAAAAAAGTAAAAGTTTTTAAAAGAACGTCTATGATCATAAAGTAGTTTTACCAAAAAGATGAAAAAGTTTTTACCTAATATTAAGAAATCATAAAGAAATAGCAATGCAAAAATAACAATCAAGTACACCATATAATAAATGTACTCTAAAAGTCTTGAACAAGTTTATAACCTCATTTATAGATTTTACTTTAGAGTAACATACGTTCTTAGTAATATCCTGCAACTTTTACTGATTTATTCTAATGAAGTCAACAAATGTTCATGCTATGTTATATATAAGTGACTATTAAAGTTTTTGTTAGATTTAAAAAATACAGCTTTCAACAGAAATTATTTCAGCTGATAATCAGAGTGCTTATTAATTTTAACATATTAATTGTAACATTCACGATAGTATTTTTTTAATTTTTTTATAAAAGAGGAGGGCAACTTTTCCAATATCCGAAGGCTCACAAAAGCGTTGTCGGCCTTTGAGAAAGCAGTATATTCCTTTTTTAAATATACTCATGTCCTATCGATCTGGATACACCGCCGAAAGAAGTTCATTCTACATCTTTGTGGTGAGTAGAAGAAAGGTCTTTGAAAATTACAGCGCAGAAGATCGCCACATATCCAGGGGGTAGGGATGGTTATGCGGGTGACGCGCTGTGCGTTGATTACATTTGGCGGCAGACATAAGATTAAATAGCTCTTCGGAACAATCCCCGTTATAAAGGCGCTAGAAGACGCACAAAGAAGCCACATATCAAGAAGTTATATTGTATGAAATATTTTTAATTAAACTAACAAATGTTTCCTAATTGTATGTTGTGGGATATTTAATTGTTAATGAAATGTAACATTTAAAATTTCGTTATAATTTTCCCAAAACTCAATCCGCCTACTCTCTGTCAACTAAGCTATCGTATCGTTACTCGCTTTTATAAATTGAACGTTCTAAAGATACTAATCTGGCTTTGTCGATACGAAGTTGTAATATTTAGTTCAAAACTATATGTAATACGGACCAATGAATAAAGAAACAACATAAGCTGAACTTTACCAACACTGTTCATTAAATCGTTACCCAATATTCAGATGACAATCAATTAGTTAGCGCGAGCCAGCTGCAGATGATCGCAAGAGTCGAAACTAGTATACAATAGATAACGTAGCTATATAAACTACATTATGTATTAATTCGAAAAGTTTTGAAATATTTCTTAATTAGTTTATTTAAGATTATCTGAATATTTGAAACAATTTATAATTAATTTTTATCAAAATTATCATATTTATTTTCATGAAATTTTTATTACTATTAAATAGTCCTAAAAATATTTTTAGATTTAAAGAAAATATAAATGTGACCTAAATTACTGTCAAAGCAATAATATATTTCAGTGATTCAGATGAATTCATAAACTATACAGATTATTAAAAGCCGTTAAAATACAATATTGATTCTATTAAGTATAATATAATAAATTTCTCGTTTTTTTAAAACGTTGACATGTATCTGAAGATTGTCGATATTATATTTCAGATCAATTATCGATAGTAAGATTACCGATAGTTTGGCAACACCAGTTTTGGTATATCAAAGATGACCGCAGAAGCACGGATGGCAAAACGCCAAATAATGGTGTTTGGTCCAAACGTTCTTATATCGTAAAATATTAGGAATAAGCCATATGCACTGAAACTGAATATAGTTTCTGATAACATGACCATTTCCTTGATTCAGAAAGCAATATCTACCTTTAAATACAATATGATTTATACTAGGAGCGCGAACCAGACCTCAATCTTGACTCACAGCGCTGCAAAATCTCGGTATGTGTTAGCATATTGAGCGAAGCGAGGTGCAAACAGCACCGAAGTTGGATTTGTAAAACGTTGACGCATTCTGTCCTGGTCTATTTTTTTTTTTATTTATTTATTTATTTATTTATTTTTCAGTGTAAAGCTAAATTTTGGCGCGAAAAATTTTCCCATTTTAGTTTTACCGTGATTATTCCTCAACCACATTGACTGATGTCTATCAGTGTGCAAAATTTGGAAATTTTCGGTTATACTGATTTAGTTTGATGCTTTCACAAAGGAGGCAGAAAAGTCGCACAATAAGATGGTATAAAAAAACAAACTTTTCAACCGGGACCGTCATATTAAATCCAGTTACTTGAAACGATATACTTTGTTAAAAAAGGTTCGTTTCATTTGCTTCATGTTTTCTGCAAAAAAGAAACACAAGATATTTGTTTAAACTTGGTTTAATGCTTAAAATTTGTTAAATTTATTTTTAAAGTATAAAATATGTAAGGCGAAAATTTCATGTTATTCACCCTACAGATATGAGAATATAAACTCTATAAATCTATGAATTCAGTTTGCGGACATTGTAAGGAATTAAAAAATATTTTAACAGATATTTAAATTAAAGAAATAAAGCTTATTCTGTAATAAATTCAAAATTCTTGATCAAAAACAATGATTAACATTTTTGTTTAAAAGTGTATAAAATATTGCGGCTAGTTCTAGAATATTTTGAATTGACTCTTGCCGCTAAACACACGGTCGTCAAAGTCTCATAATTTAGTATAAAAATACTCAAGTCATAACATTTTCACAGTAAAATCTTTAATTTAACGAATACTGACTAAAGTTTAAGATAAGAATTCTCGGAGGGATTCACAAAAATAGAACCAGAAAATAAAGAAAACATACGCAGACTCTCTGTACATTCGGCTACATTTATTATATAAATTTGTATTAACGTGTTCTGTATGCACGGGGTGATTCATATATACTTCTTATTAGGAAAACTGTTTTCTATTTCTAAGTTTGTCAAGACTTTAACTATAAATAACAAATGGTTCAACTGCGAATATTCAATATTATTTGTATTTCATGAATAGGTTTTTGAACAATTCCAAGTCCAAGAAACTGATCAAGTTGATGGGACATTATTAAAATTTAAATCTTTATTTATTTAATATACAGTAAGTACATTTTAGTCTCTGTAGTTGCTTAATATATAAATTAATTAAACCACATTTTTATATTTAATAAATTAAAAAAAACATATATTTTATTTCATTTGTTGTATGTACATATATTTTTGTGTGCAATGAAGTGAAATAATGATGTAAAAAAATTTTTTCAATATAACTATTATAATAAAGTGAGACAGTAGGTTCTTCAAAGCCACAATCTAGTGGTATAATCTTTTATAAACTTTCTGTAAGATTTAGTACTTGAAGGTAACTAGGAAACCACATTATGCTTTTCCTTACACGTAACTGGATACATAGAAATAAAGAAAGGTATAATGTAATGTTCTAAAGGGTTGAGGTAATATAATTTGACGTTTAATGACAATATTTAACTTGAATTATAAATTGAAAATTTATACATAGTTTGAAAATTTATATAAATTTATATATAGATACCTAATATAGTTTAAAATAGTTATTCATAGAACTATCATTCCCAGATTTACTTTTATGTATTGAATTTATTAAAACATCGAAATTTAAATTTAGAATATCATATTGCAGATTATAGTAAAGACTCATTTTTTTAAGGAATAACTAAAAGGACGTCGGAAAACACAGAAGACCTCTTCCAATTTTCTTCGGTTATAAGTTTAGATCACCCAACAATCTGGCGATCTAAACTAATAAGAAGCGATACATAAGAACATAGATAAAATTTCATATAACTCTTCAATGTGCCAATGGATACTGTAAAATACATACCTACAATGTTATAAATATATAAAATGGATACATAGAAATAAATAATTTCTAAAGTTATATATATTTCATGAAAAATAATTTTTCACTATATATTCAAAGGAAATAATAGTGGGACTATAATAAATTTCAAAAAGTAGTGAATTTCATAATGTTGTTGCTTGTAATGTTAAAGACTCAAAATACAAATTTGAGTTAACGCTGACGTTGACTGGAATAAAGACTTACCTGTTATGGGTCTGTTGTATTTATTATTTACAATGCTTGCGTAAAAAAGGTAGCGCTGAATTTTTTAGAATTTTAAATGTAGCCGTTGCATATAACGGCGAAAGCAATAACGGTGCAACTTTCATGAATGTCGAAACTCGGACATTAATTCGAATTTCCTTTTTATTCTTAGAAACAACTTTAGCTTCGTAGAATAAGTGATCTTATTATGCCCTTACCTTTTTTTTCAATATATTAAGAATAGCCATTACCAATGAGTCTTTGGTGCTTTAAAATTTTTATTTGACCGGATGTCTTTTGGTAACCGGATATGTGGCGATTTTATATATAATAGTGCGGTGCTCAAGGAAGTTTTTATTTTAACTATCAAGACGTCGAATAAACTTCCTTCGACAGTGTTTCCGGAACGATACCACATGAGTACTTCTACAACAACAACTTCTATTCCTTTATCAAAAACCGTCAAAGCTCTTGTACAATTTCTGATAGTGCAGGAAACCTAGATAGGTCGTAAATACTTACCAGATGATCCAAAGCTATTCCTCTTCTTCCTTTTTAATATAAAAAAAAATAATGAATCAAATTTGAAAGGATGTAAAATATTGTTAATGCTAATAATAAATATATTGTAGAAAAAATAAAATCATCCGAATAAAACTATTTCTTGTATTAAATTCGCGTTACCACACGCACTAATACTTATCTCATGTTATTATAATTAGATTAATATCTCGTTGGAAAAAGAATGGTTCCTTGTTTTTCACTAAACGAATGAAGTTTAAATGCAAGTATATTCTATGCTATGGGAATACTTCAAGCAAATATTTTAATGAACATCTCACTCGATTTAACAAGATTCTTTTGCAATCTGCAAAAAGTTTCTAATGAAAAAAAAAAATGTGTTTGTGAAAAACTGCACTAAACTGTATCTAAAATGTCATTAGTCCCATATCATTTATTGTAATTCATCTTTTGATGTTTTAGGGCAAGGTTTTAGGTCAAGGTAAATATAACTATTGACTAATTGGTTTATATATGTTTTGATGAATTGTTTGACTCTAGGTATGATGTTTATAGGTGCGATAGGGATTATTCATATGTGGCGATAGTTTGGTAGGTAGCGTATAAATAGCATGCAATAGGACCTCTGGGTTCACAATATTGCAATAATAGAAAAGATAAATGTAGGTACTGATATTATTAAATTAAATTGAATTTAAAATTAATTACAATAAAGATACTTTCCTTTATCTATATTTTTGTAATATTTCTCTTATACTCGGCCCATTACTTCTATATTTTATAATGATATAGATTTTTCTAATGAAATAAGATGTTACTATTAGTATGTTTCCAATCTTATAACACTGTAATTCATATCATATAGGTTCAACTTTTCTTCATGCCACTTCAGGAGTGCCTCAGGGCTCTCATATCGGTCTTCTTCTCTGTAATAGTTTTATTACAAATATAATCCATATTTTAAAGACTCAGAAATATTGTTTTATGCAGTTAACATAAAAATTTAGATAGTATTCATAACAATTAATGATTGTGTACATCTAAAAATGATTTAAGTATTTTTTTTTATTTTATCTTAGTCATAACCTAAAATAATAAATATTCAATAAATGTAGTTATACTAAATTCTTGGCTTAATGTATCCTTAAAATAATTTAATAGTCCTAACTATATCTTTAAACTTTTATTTAATTGACATATTGATCATACGTGACCTCTACCGTATGGAATCAAATAGAAAATATGCATATTTTTAATTTTAAAAGTTACAAAATATCTTTTTAAACACTTATACTTTACACTATTTAGTCAAGGTTTTATTTATTTGTTCTTCAGGAGATAAAGTCTTCGATTTCAAAATATTACGTTATTATATTGAATCTCCCAATTATTTTCAGCAATATTTATTTAAATTGTTCTAGGCTAACCCGTAGATACACATAATATACAATTAGTGTATATTGTGTGCATCCTGAACGCTATGCTCGTAAATTTAGAAAACGTTGGAGGTAGATGACAATTTAACTGACTAACTGACAGACATTTACATCTCGGCTTCTTATGACAAGCTTGACGCAAAATATTTGTATTTTGGGTTTATATTTAAAAATGTAATAATAAACGCGAGTTAAATCTATAAAATCGTTTCATTCAAATATTTAGGACTCGTAAAAATCTTACAGAAACTTAAATGAAGTTATTATGTTTTATAAAACTTATTTCTAAAAACCACTAAAGAAAATTAAGATTTGCCGCAACTACTTATAATTCTAGTTCCGACGGTGATAAATTATACCATTAGAGCTTGAGAGTAGAATTTAAACGTGAGAAGAAATACGATCTCAACCTTAGTTTTATCGTTGTTATAAGTGCTGTCCCTGAGGCCTCATTAAGTAAAATAAAATGTAAATTTTATAATAAAAATAATTATAATAATTTAAAAAATTATATTGAATAGGTCGTTTAAATTAGAAACGACACTAATAACAAAAAAATATTTCTGAAAAAGGAGCGAACGTGTGGAAAATGTGTTTTGTAAAGTACAAGGAGTTAAAAAGTGTGTTTTTTTTTTAATTATTGATTATAATTTGTTTTATTTTGAGTTTTAAATAAAAAAAATAATTAAATTAAAAAGATATATATTGAATAATTAAAAAAGTATTAATAAATTGGTAAATTGTTAATAGGCTATGACCAAAAAAAAATGTTTTATTTATCTATAAATTTATTTATAGAACTTTAGGCATTTATTAATGAAATATATTTTGTCATGATCAATTTAAATTTAGTTTCTCTTCTCCGTTAATCTGAATTGATAACAAGAAAGTTCTTTCAAGAACTTTCTAGAACTTTCTAGACTCCCCTTGAAGAGCATTGTGTCTGCATATACACTGAAAATAAATAGCGCTTTAAAAGACTAACACTATGTCACATAATAATAATGATGTCATATATAAAAAAAAAATTTTGTTTAATGAGGTCATTTTTAGTTATTAAGTACTATCACTGGTTATTAATTCTTTATTTTTTTACTAACCATTATGGATCTTTTGTTATCTGAGTTAATAAACATTTTTATTTTTATGATTATTTTTTTTATTAATATATTTGTAAATAAAAGTTCTTTATTTCTATCAGAAGCCACAAAATGTACAAGAAGAAAAACATTTCAATATAAAAATTCTCACAACTAATTTGTTTCAGTCATTAACTAGAACCCGTTGAATGCTTATGAAGCTGTTTAGAATTCTTATAGTTTCCAATTACAAATTTACAGACAAAGCGATTAAAAATAAAATGTAGTATAAATACTGTCTGGTAGACATTTTTAAAATACTCGATCCCGGAAAATATATAAGCTAACGCAGAATTAGACAAGAATTCCGAACTGGTTTAATTATAGAATTTTTTTCACTTTATTCGAATAGCAGCAGCCACATTATTTAGTATTTCAAGATTTGAAACTTATATATTTCACTTAACTAGTAAAAAAACAGAATCATCACAATTTCGATGAAACCTGCAAAGTATGATAATCTTAAGAGAGTAAGATAGCTAACATTCAAATTAAAGAAGAGAGTAAAAGGAAGTCGTATTAAGATATATGCACCAATATACAACACGTTAAGTTTCTAATATACAACACGTTAAGTAGTCATATAAAATTACACCTAGCCTTGTCATTTTGTATGTGTAAAACATTGCTGTATTGCAACAAACATATTGCTGTAATGCGTGTCTCTTTATATATTCATATAATAAAATTTAAAATATGAATAATATTCACAATCCATTGACTTGAAGTCATAAAAATTGAGGCCAGTCATCAATAGAAACACACCCTCTGTACATATGAAAATTCTTTAATCCTATTGTTTATTGTTTGTTTTAAGTACTCTAAATTATCATGACGTTTGGAGTATAACATATTCTCGAACCGACCATTAATCATAATTCAGGGGATTGAGATAGGGACTAGACGACGGCCAGTGTTTAGCTCTGATGAAGTCTGAAACGTTCGTGTCCTACCACACTTGGCTGGATCAGGCGTTATAAACAGGTGCTAAGTCTTGTTGAAAGGACCAGATTTTGTTATGGAACACCATCTCAAAAATCGCATCTAGATAAACTTGTGCCGATCTTTTGACTTCTTTTTGAAAATATAGCATTTGTCTCTCTCTCTCTCTGTAATACTATCATTGTAAATGTGTGTGTTTACATAAAAGTTAGTAAAAAGACTGTAGAAATGAAGAATTTGCAAGAAGAACCAATGAAAACAAGATGCAATGAAAATTTGTATATTTTGCCAATATAAAGCTGCCCAAAAATCTCTGCTGTTTGTTAATCTTGAAAAGTAATAAGATAATTTAACAATGATTCTGTGATGCGTCCTGATAGAACATATAGATGTAAGTATACAGGGTATCTACATTTAATATTATTAATAGGTATAGTAGTTATCAAATATTATGGCATACAAATATAGTAAACATTCGACAGTCACATATTCGGTAGTAAACATATCATTAATCACAACTATATTTATTATTTTGTAAATGATATGATTTTATTACAATTTTGTTAAAGACGAAATAATAAAATATGATTTTTGTTAAAAAAGTATTAAATAAATCTAAAAATCATTTACTACGTCCACTCCTTTCACATTTCAATTAATCAAGAAATAGTATAAAATGATTTATAAATTACCAAAATAGGAGTTTTTTTTATAATTTCGCATATATTACGAAATACGCCTCTTTTTTCCATACTTTATATTTGTTTAGTAATATATACTGCTCAAAACAATTAAAGGAACAAAACTTTGAATGTTTGTAACTCTCGAAATATGTGTAAAGTAAAAGTAATTTTAAAGCTGTTTTAATTGTTATTTATCGCTAAAAAAATATAATTAATGAAAAAGCAATATTGATATTTTTTTTTAAATAAAATTTCAAATTTAGTGTAGTTTGGGCAAAAGACAAAGTGGTGTGTAAGTTAAGCGCAATTGAAAATTGAACTTATTGTTAAAATCTGGAGGCTAATCCAGAAACTTTTAATAACGCATGTGACCTCCACGGGCCCTAATCACAGCTCGGCAACGACGCGGCATGCTTCTAATGATTCTTCGAATATTTTCTTGCGGAATTCTTTCCCATTCTTCCATCAATACTTCAGCGAGCAACTGCAGCGTTTGAGGTGCAATAGGACGTTTCCGAATGCCTCGATCAAGCATATCCCATACGCGTTCACTCCATTACACGTATTTCTTGACGTTGTAGGTAATCCGACCTGATGGCAGCTGTATGTGGTTTGGCATTATCATATATTAACATGAACTGTGGACCAACACCATACCCTTCGGGCAAGACGTGATCCTCAAGAACGTTAACAATGTAAGCTTGAGCGCTAAGTCGAACAGGGATAACGATGAGATCCATGCGCTCTTCGATACTAACACCGCCCCAAATCATCACCGAACCACATCCAAATTTGTCATACTCCTGAACTGCTGCTGTACTATATCGTTCACCAGAGCGCCTATACACACGTAGACGACCATCGCCACGCGTCAGACGGAATCTTGATTCATCCATAAATAGCACTGGTTTCCAGTGACGTAATTTCGAATTAACGTGGTTTGTGGAGAACTCTAAACGAGCTTGTCTGTGCTGCCCTGTTAGCCTCACAGCTCTAACAGGTCGGCGTGATCTTAAATTGACTTCCCTTAACCTATTCCTTACCGTCTGATCCGAAATTGCGACACCAGTGGCCATCATCAGTGTATTTTGCAGATCTCTTGAAGTAACAGTGCGGTTACCTAAAGTACAGTTGATGATATAGCGATCTTGAGCCGTAGTTGTTTTTCTTTTGCGACCCTGTCCAGCCCTTCTGGAGTATTCTCCTGTCTCTTGAAATCGTTTCCAGAGTCTATAGATAACATAAGGTGCGGTTTCGAGGTCATTTCCTACATACCGCATGGTATGGCCCACTTCAAGCAACGCCACGGCTCGAGAGACTTGAATTTCAGTCAAATTTCGCATGATGTCCGAAATTTACAATAATTTCCCTCACTGCCTTTGAACAAAATACTCGAACAAAACTCATAAATGAGTTTTTTGTGATAGAAAGTTTTTGTATTTGCGTCTATTTAGACTTTTAACAACCATACTACGAACCGCAAAACAAAATAACGATGTTCTTTTGTTTTTCTTTTTTTTTTAATAATCTAAATAATTGCCAGTTGTAATTAAAACCTCATGCACAAAGTTTATTACAAAATCTTTGTTTCCCTATTTGTTTTGAGCAGTATATTATCGAAAGATTCAAATATGACAAATAGTATTCTAATTTTGCTTTGGACTATTTGTGTTTACAGTTTTGTTAATATTTTAATTTATAAAATATAAATTTAATCCTAATTCTTATATTAAATATAAAATTTTGGTTAAACAAGCATTTAATGTTTAAAATTGTTCTTCCTTGATATACCTTGAATATAAGTAATGGACTTATATTTTTTTCAATTTTAGAGATGGTTATCAAGTAATATCAAGATTTAATTGATCAAATAAAAGATTACATGCGTAATATAGTTTAAAAAAGTTAATTTGTATTATATTTTCATTATGCGTTATTATTGAAATTATATTATGAATAACAACAAGGTACCAAGTAAACATTCAACTATTTTCCTTCAAAGACGTAGACATGCCATTTATAATATAATAGGATATGAAAAAATCGCAAGTCACGTGACGTCTCAAAACTATTATTTAAATGTCAACGAAATAGTATCCATTTTCAAGATAAAAAGGAGAAAACTTGAACCATTCATTTTTATATTGGGGAAGGCAGAGAAAAACTATCTCTAAGCTTGAGTTGACCGGCTCGTAAATCATAAAGAGAAGGACAGCTCTCCCTCCATCATAGGAACTAATGACTTATTGTACCCGATTTATATTAAATAGTAGTAAAATATTTTTTTTATCTTAACTCGGTAAATATTCCTCCATAATAATTATAATATAAATCGCTGCTTAGCGATAAGGACGCCTTGTTGTATAACATATATTATATTCTATATACTTGTAAATTATTATGTGGTATACTATCAAATTATTAAATAAGTAACTAATATGGACTAACCATGAGAATTTTAATATTCATATTGTAATTTTTTGCGTTAGATTGTTTATCATTATACTGTTATTTTATTAAAGTAACAATACTTTACAAGTGGCTTTTCACTCTGGGGAAATATGCAGCAGTAGAGCGAACCGCTGCAACAACAAATCTTGGGTTGTGGTTGAAAGTTACTTAGAAAAATGGATCTAAACGAAAAAATGCTATTGCTTGTCAGAAATTTTATACGATAATAATATAATACGATATCTTTGATGTTAAAATGAAAAACTGTTATTTGGGATTTTTTTCTATTGAGAAAAGTACTAATACATAACATAAGTAGGTACATATTTAAGCGGTAATGTTAGAAGTTAAAAGAATAATCATGCCTATTTATATTTTCGAAAAACTCAGTTTTTCCTTCCGATCTGTCTGTCTGTATGTGTGTTTGTGTGTCTGTCGAATTTTATTTTTCGAATTTTGAAAAACTAAAGATATATTTGGAATCAGCATCTAAATGTAAGATTCACTTTTCAAAATTATGTTGATTGTCCAACTGGAAGGTGGTCAGATCGGCCGCCAAAGTTACCGAAAAATGGAAAAAAAATTTCGAATTTTTAAATTTCTTAAAATTAAAAAATTAATTAATTAATTAATTAATTTAATTATTTTAATTTATTTATTATTTTTTTTTGTTTGTTAATTAATTTGCGAGTTATAATTTGCCGATTAGGAGTTTTTCATAGCGGCAAGCTCGATTGCCGCGTGTCAGATGTTTTTTAAATACTATGTTCTATCCGATTTTGAATCCAAAGCCAAAACAACTAAGTCTGGAATATTAAATTAATTAATTATAAAGAATTAAAGATTGTAAGTTTATATGGTAAACTCCGATATCAAATTCCGATTTTGTAATATTCTTTCGCGATTAAAATAGTAAGTATTTATTTTCAATACAATAAATTTAATTTCAAGTCGACAAGAATTCTATAAAATAACGTGCATAAAGGAATAAAAAGTATACCAAATATATTCATAACTTTTATATTTTCAATAAAGTCTGCCAAATATTTTGCCAAAGTTGATATATCAGCCAAAAGATCGTGTATTTTATTAAAAATATAAGATTAGGTTAAGATTCAGGTTTTAGTATACTTCAATATTTTTTATAAATATAATTAGTTAAATCAAAATAAAATTTTATGAAGGTAAAGTTTACTTCTTACAGCGTGTTAAATAATATAGTAGGTCAGAAAACAATGCAAAATAAAAACAATGAGCCGGTAAAATTATTGTGTTGTCGCCGCTAGCTACGCGAGAATAGTAGACGGGATCCGTAGATGAGGGGTGTAGGAGTAACTACATATAACATATAACTACATGTTTAAAGTTCTTTTGTTAAATAAACATGAATTTCTTTTTTTTTTATTTCTTTCTTCTATTATTATTTATGAATAAACACCTCACAGGTGAGGTGGGACCTTTTTTAAGGTTTAGTAGCTATAGCAGCAGTTAATCTATATATAAAGTTATACATATATTAAAGAATATTTGGTAAGGAGTTTTAACCTTTATAAAATATTCACTTTGATTTTATAGTTAACCTACTACTTATTCTTAGTTAAGTAATTTGATTTTGAAACCAACGTCCTTGTATGGAGTCCCAATACTTAGTCTTCTTTTTCATTTCTCTTTAGCCTCAGTTACAAAAGTAAGAAAAATCGGTATAAATAAAATTAATGATCATCAATTTTAATTAATGTTAATAAAATAATATAATAGTAAAATTAATTATAATATAATAATATTAGAGGTTTTGTGGGTTTTACACTAAGAAGTAATAATTTTAGGAAAGTTTTTTATACCTAAATTAAAAGTAAACTAGTTTTTTGAATATACATTATATTTTGAAGAATATATATATAATGAAAACGTAAGTATATTAGTGTCAAAATATTTTTATATTAATCAACATGACTCCTGTTTTATATATATTTGTTATGACTCATTTAAAATGTACTCTTTGTTTAAAATATATTTAGTTCACGCCTTCTTTGAGAAGGTTATTTTAACCCCGGTCAAGTCAGCCCGTTTACGAGCTACAGGAAAGTTAGTACAGCTGTGCTGTACCAACTTAAAGTTGCTCTCTTTTGTAAGATAATAATTTATTCTGTAACCGCCCATAATCCCTAAAAAAAAATGTCGTTAGAAATATTTTTTTATAGATGTCCGAAACTCGGTGAAATCATAATATCCTTTAAGAAGGAAATTCGTCTCAAGATTTCTAAATCAGTGGAAAAAAATCATCTACATTTGAAATGCTGTTTTTGTTTTACTTATTTTTATCAAAATTCTTAATAGTATTGCTTTCATTGCTCAGTTTAGTGATAAGTAATTCATTAACGGCAGAAATTTTCTATATAATATATATTTAACATTATAGAAATTGCTGATTGTATATTAATTTTAGTTATTGTAATAATAATAGTAAATTAATGATAGTACGATTCTTCCATAAAATCGTTCTTCTTTCTTTCGTTCTCTTCTTCTTTTCTTTTTTCGTTATTCCCTTAAAAGAATGTTTTAATAAAATTCTTATTCAATTTAAAACTTTTTAGTTATTTATGTTTGTAGTTTAATTATATTTGACTTTAGTATGTCCGCTGTAGCATGGGGTGGGTGACGTCTGTCAGTACCAAATGACTAGGGATTGACGTTATGCATTTCATATTTTTCGCTTACGATACTCAGAGCATATATCTAGTTCTCTTTAATATTGTTATAAAAATTTATGTGTGATTCCGTTGTTCAGAGTAATTCCGTATATGAACTTATCTTTACTTATATAAAATAATCAAAATAAGGCTAATGATTTTTTTTTCGTGACAACATTTTGTCTCTAACGCATTAGCACGGCGGACATATTGTTTACCCGTGTGATGCTGTCAGTACGAGTGCTAGTAACAGTATAGTTTTTATTATAAAAAAACATCGACTCTCATATCGTAGCAATACATCCCCTCACTAAATTCGTCTAGGCGTTATGTTATACGCATACTATTTTGATGATTTTTTCTTTCTATTACAATTTGTATGTAGACTAAAAAATTCTTATTGGGCTTAATTTAATTTACTACAGTTATTATGCATTACGAATGTGGTATAACTAAAAAAATAAAATATGATTTGTAAACCGCGTCAAGTCTCAAGAGAGAAACGATACGTTAATGACAGTATCACCCGCACTATCCTACAGCGCACACGCTATAAATTGGTTTTTATAATTTAACCTCCACAAGGAATTAATTGCGATGGTTCTAGTTGTTCGTGAATTATTTACTATATATGGACGTTCGTGAAACAGTGATCACAATAAAAAAAACCCGGCTGAGTTTGTTGTGTGGTTTTTCTAAGACCAGGGCGCGCTTGGAACCCTCGTTGCTTTAGTTGTAAGTTGGACAGTGTCTATACAGAAGGGCTTCTTTCAATATGTAAGGCATCAAAATAGGCCCTCCTGGCACTTCCATTTGACGTACACATGTAATCATTGGTATTCATTGAAATTGGAAAATATATAAATAAATATAACAAAAGGTGTTATTTATTTTTATAATGTAAATCAAAAGGCCATTAATATTTTTATTGAATTGAAAATTACATTAAAAGGCTTTCTTTACTTTTAGTGTATTGACTCGTTTTAAAAGTCACAAAGAAATAAATTTCTAAATATTTGATATTAGATTCTTATAAAAAATACAAAACAATAATATAAAATATGACTTTCTTTTAAATCAAATTAGCTCGAAATAAAACGTGGCCTTTGGAGAGTAATTTGATATTTTCTAAAAATAACATCTTTTTTATTTCATATTATACTAATGATACTAAAATTTATAATATATATATATATTTAAATTTTTATTTAAAAAATATATATATTATAAATTACGTAATATCAATTTAGTGCTGAAATTCAATTAACTATATTTTGTCAAGTTACGTATCACGTAGCATACTTACAAATCGGGTATATTCGAACAAAAAAAAATATTAACAACACTAATATTTTATTTAAAATATAAGAAATTTCTTAAATTATTTTCAAATTCATAGAATTTAACATGGACATAAGATTATAAAGAAAAACAATACGTACGTCATATTCAATGACATTAAATATGAATGACCATGAAAACTGTCATTAATATTACAAGTAATACGTTCTTTTAATATAATGTACGTTTTTTCATGTCGACATAATTTATCTATGTTTTACCTCATTTAATTTCCTTCTGAGTTGTTTGTTATGAATGAGTTAGGTTAAGTTACAGCATACAAAACCTGAAATATGTATTGTCGGTAAGAAAATTAAATGAATATTAGAATTTTTCCTCGTACCAGCTTGTCCTAACATATCAAAAAATAACAGTTGTATGAGTAAATATAACAAATATAAATCATCATAGTGTATGCGTATATTTAAGTGTGTATTTAATATAAAATATTTATTTATATATTTTGTAATTGTTTAATTACGACTCAGCTTGGAGTTATACGACATTAAATTTTCTTTTTGCCGTATTCATATATTGTAGTTCATAAATAAAATGTTGCATATTGTGTATAGATTGGGTTAAAATTATCTTCCAAAACATTTACATATCATTATGTATATTCTAAAATATTTAAAATATTTAATAGTTACACATTTACATAAAATTTATTAATTAAAGTTTTTATAATAAATATATAATAATTCATAATAAAATTAAAGTACTGTACAGATTAAGAAGCCCATGCTCTAAACCGAAATTAATTTGTTCACTGAGGCTCAGAACATTATATATAACATAAGAAGTTATCACGAAATTTACACCCACCCTCGACTTGAAAGTGTTATATAATATAGTGACTAATTAAAACCGTAAACAGTAACCACAGAGTACTATATATAGAGTGCAGACTTCGTAGTTTGGACTACTAACGCCATCTATACTCTGAATGATAAAACTACTTCGGTATGTCTGGTATCCACATACCCAGCATATTTAGGTTTTTTGAATCCTCCGATTAACTACACTTTCATAAAGCTATTTATTATAATGAAAAATCAATTTTACCATTTTTCATTTATAATAAATTGCTTCATGAAAAGTGTTCAGATTAAATAAAAGACAAAAAATATTTAATTTTTTTTTTTAATATAAGAAATACCTAATATAAACATATTAATTTTTACTAAAACTATTAACAGTAACACCGCATAATTAAATATTGACATGTAGTAACATTCACAGGCAGTATTTTTAGAAGTATATCTTTTTAACAATAGTTAACATTAATACAATCAATATCAATAGCAATAAATGATGTCTTCTAGAAATTAAATACACTTTGACACCCTTTTGAATCTGATTTGAATCATCAATATCATTGTGCTTGCCACATAATATTTTATTAATTTCCTTACACTAGTTGTACAAACAAAAGTTACATGACAAATTTTGCAATACTTTAATTTTTTGTGATTATGTCTTTTACATTTTCAAACTTCTTCATTTATATAAATGCTCAGTGTAGTCTTTTAATATAATAGGAAATATCTTTAATAAAACATTTCCTTTTAAGAATATCTATAAGAATATCTTTATATCATGGAAATATTTAATTAAGAAGTCTACACGTTATGCGAAGCTACTTTTTTATATATTTTTTTTTCTAACTTTAATATATGAGCAAATTCATAATTATATGACAACTGTTTAAATGACCCACAGTTTGTAGAAACTTTAATTCTTAATAGTCTTAAAATATACCCAAAACCATATTCTTATGCTGCCCATATATAATACACATTTTTATACATTCAATAGTTAAAAGACATTTTCTAATTGAAAGTGCAATTACTGTTTTACTTGAACTTTTTACAAATTGTATAAAATGTACAACCTTCTTTGCTCTTACCCACACTTCACGGTGCTTAAAATTTGGCTTCACATGACCCTGCAGCATCTTTCCTCTCTTCTTAAAGTTGTTGTAGCTCTCATATAATGAATCAAATAATTCATCAAATAGAATGACATCTGCAGTCTTAACCTTCTCTGAGAAGTATACCTTTATCTGAAAATAATAAGAATAATTACAATTTCCATCTATTATTTGTAGTCTTAAAAATATAAAATTATTTGTAAAAATTCCCAATATTTGGCATCTCCTTTGTTGACCTAAAATTTAATATTGAAAAAAGTATTTAAGATTTTAATTTATTCCAAGTAAACTTTACCTCCAAAAGTAGTGTTAGACACTGATGTGGCTAGTGAAACAGCAGTTTGCCAAGAACTTGTTGGGTTTTCTGTGAATAAAATTGATATATTGTCAATTATTTGAAAATAGCCAAATCTCTAAAGAGTATGAAAGGTAATAGTAACAAAAATGGTTCAATTACATGTATAAGATTTAGTTATATAAGGGAGTAAAATTACAACCTAGTAAATAGAACATATCTATGATTACTTAATCATACTTTGTTATTTAATTTATTGATAGTTGCTTATTGATTTAGCTTTTTAAATTAAAAATATTGTTTTATATATAGTGTAAGAAAAAAGAATAATTTCTATATTTGCAATAGTTTTATCCTAAAATGGTTTTTTTCTTAAAAATATAGCCACTAATTCTATTGTTATTACAAATAATTTAGTTATCAATAAGAAAGTATATTTAGTTTGAAGTTATATTAAAACAATAATAAATTTCACGGACTGTCTATATCTATCTTAAATATAATTACAGGTAAAGAAGCCTAATAAACATAACCTCTTTTGACTTAAATTTAAACTTATAAACCAGGAGTACCACCAGAATTTTAGAAATAAGCTTCTCCTGTATGTCCGAAACATACAATGTACATGCAAATCAATAAAACAAATTGATGTTCAAATGAGTTTAAATATAGTTGAATACTAAGTTAAATAGTATGCCTTCAAACAGAATACACATAGGGCATGATGCTTAATGGACGCTTGTATTTAAATGTAATAAAATAAAAAATTAAAACACGATGCGTTAATAGCTATTTAAAAATATCTTCGTAGCTTACTTGTTTGAGGTTCATGGCAACCGGGAACATGTATTGTGTTTTACCCATCTTCAGAGACAGGATTGGTATCTGGATCCAAAATGAAGATTCACTTCCAATGATGTCTGGATACAGGCTGCAGAACTATCTCACTAAACAAATGGTTAGGGGCCCAATTGTCATAATTTTAATGCTTTAAAATAATCTTATATGAATAAATTTATTGTAGAATAAAAATCGCGAATCAGTACGATACACAAAATGGCCGAAACTAAAATGTTTATAAGGTCGAACGAAAAGAAACGACAGAAACCGATTATGCGCCACCTACAATCAAAATTTGCGAGGAATGCGAAGACCGCCAGTACTGAGTTTACATACCCTGACAGTAACGCACCAACATGATTGAGATATGGGGGATATATTATTTTTTCTAAATATATTCAAAAGTGGATAATTTACATTATTCATACAAAATGAGTATCATATTTTGTTTATAAAATTGCTGAAAAAACTTATATTAATAAGAAGTGGTTGAGTGATATATATAAAAACCGTTATAAAAAACAATTATCATCGTGACTACTTACTAAAGAAGATCGGCGTGAAAAACATATATTAATAAATAATATTATATACAAAAAATAATTTACATTACTTAAAAATATACAATAACAATAATTACAAAAATGATGATAATAAAACCACAAAATAATAAAAATGCAAATACATAAATGAATAAGTATTATAAAAAGGATTTTAAAACAAGCTTTTATTTTAAGCGTATTAAACTTTATGCCCGCTAAATGTTGTGTTTGTATCTTGGCTTGACTTTATGATGAGTTGTATTCTACCCTTCACGCCTTTTCATTTTATACTCATATAAATATAAATTATAATATATATATATATATATATATATATATATATATATATATATATATATATATATATATATATATATATATATAAATATACTATGAGCGCGAACCAGCCGACCATTTTGATTCGCTGCGCTCGCAAAATCTCGGTTGCGGAGCGAAGCGAGGTGCAAACCGCCTAAAAGTTGCTTTTACAAAACTTCAACGCATTCTGTCCTCAACTATTTTATAAGATTAAAAAAAAACTAAAAGAAAGAAAAAGAAAAATTCTAAAAGCTGTAACAAAAATTGAGCATGTCATTGTAAAGCTAACTTTTTGCGCGAAAAATGTTTCCCATTTCAGTCTAATTTTCCCGCAACGACATCGAATATTCGAAATTAATTATTGATTGATTTATTTTTCAAAACTATATATACATTTTATTTGAGATTTCATATATATATAACACATAATATAGTAACAAAGACCACTTAATGCTCTGATACCAGAACAAACACGCAAGGGTTTTTGTGGTGTTACCCGATCGCTGTTGTTTAATCTTTATGACTATCCATACTCCACATTTAGCATTTGGTGTTCCGTCAGAGTGAGTGATAACCGATCAATACAACTTGACAAATTTAATCACTTTTTTGTTCTGTTACTGTATATTTTTTTATGATATGTCGTACAATAAATATTATTATTATTATTAAGTACTGTTAATCATTCAGTATATTATATACTAAACGAACCATCACAATCGAACAAGTAGATTTAAAAATAATCGGGGACATACAATCATACATGCAGATTACGGGTATATAGTATACGGGTTAAACAGACAAACAATTTTTAACAGACTTTTTCGAACTTTGTTACGAATATTTAGTTACAAATTTTAAAATATCTCACCCTATAAAACTTTTGGTAAAATATTCTGAATTGGCTCAAATTAAAAAAAACTTTAAAAACTATTAATTTTATTTTTTATTTTTATTAATTAAGTGTGTCGTCGTTTTGCAGTCTAGCTTTTCAAGGCAATAAAAAATACACGCCTTTGTCGTCTGTTCAGAATCCCGATGAATAATTTAGAAAGTGGCCTAGACTGTCTCACAACTTCATTTTTAGCTAGTGCTAAACTTAAGTGTTTTTTCACAAAAAAGTTTTTTCTCACTTTGAATCAACTAAAAGTATAAATATTACAAAATGGTTTAAATAAAACTTTATTGCTCATTTTAACGGGTATAATTTATACTTGTTACTTTTATATGTTCAGTCTAAGTCCCTGGAACTGGAAGAAACTCAATAGATATTCTTAAATTTACATATTTATAATAGGAATGCGCTTTAAATTTTTGTACTTCACTGACTTGATCATGAACATAAACATATAACGTCTATTGAAAGAGCGAAACTAAACGAAACGATTGAAAATAGAGAAAAGGTATTTGGAACCACAATAACGCACGGTCCATTTACGTCTAAAAAATTTAAACTATTAAATGTTTGTCTTCAATGAACTGACCCTTTAAATAGTTTTAATATAGTTTTAAGATTTATTATTTATTTATTTAACACTTTTATTGTACACCACATAATAATTTACAAGTACATATAAGGCAATACGTGTTGTTGTATGTGCTAGGTAAAAAAAAAAAAACAAAGATCGAAAATATAAGTTTAATAATATATAATAATTATTATACATACATATAATATAGTAATTATGTACATGTACATATGTATTTATGTATTTAATTTAAATGGAAACTAATCCTAATTTACGTTGGGACGACAGTAATTTGCTTCAAATGCTTTGTAAGGACATTGTTGCAATTTAACAAAACTAGAGAAGTAAAATGGTTGTAACAAACTATCACTGATGTTTTAGGACGCAGTAAATTATTATTAGACTAAAGTTAATTTTCCGAAACAAGAATTAATTTCATGTATTGCATTTATACTAATTATATAGCAAAAATTAAACTAACATTTTTATTAATGTATAATAGAACAGAATATATAAAAATTTTAAGAACAAACAAATGATGATGTTTACAACAATGGCCAATAACGACGTTTTGAGAAGTTTCTCTCCTACAAGATGATATAAACGATTAATACTCTACAATAATTGGTACAAAAGAAAACCACTAAATAGTTATTATTTCTTTGTGACTCGTTAAAGCCAAGGGCTTGAATTAGTTTAGATTGAAAATATGTAATAAGTGTGTTTTATTTGTTTAGTAAATTATTTATACATATTTTTATTTCTAATAAAAAGCGGTAATGATTGCGAGCCCCAACACATTAAGTTTGTAAGTTAATTTATTGTTTTTCGGAATTCATTCCATCAGTTCTTTCACTAAAGTCATTGAAATAACATATTGCAAATACAGCATATTTCAAAAAATTTAAATGTATTATAAACTAAATTTGATAATATTTAATATTTATTTTACTTAAAAAACAATATAAAATCTTTTTCTTTACATTGTAACAATTTTTTACCGTTATTAACAAGCGTCAATTAGTACCATAACAACCCTAATCGCAAAATTAAGTTTTTAAATCGTCGATAAGTTTTTTTAATAATAGAAAATAATAATAAACCGCTTGTTCGATTTCGCTGGAAACCTAATCAGCCGTAAGTTACGTGAATATAGCTACTATAACCATTCCAATCGCGCTTTTAACGAACTCAATTGCATGATTAGATGGCGGGAAAATGGAGCCAAAAAAAACAACATACAATTTTTATTTAAATGTCCAGAATTGCTCTGGATACCTCAAAACGTAAAGATATGACAAAACATACGATTTCAAAGATCGGGGTGATTACAATAACCTCCTTAATCACAAAGTAAACAATATAGAATGATTTTATTTTTGTTTTCTTCATCTGATTTTTCATCCGATTTTAAGTACTCATGTAACAATATATTCGAAACATAAGTTAAAAAGTGGTACAGACACCAGCACTGACAAGCATTCGCGGTTTCCTCTTATGTTATCTTTTCTTAAATTGCTCGTTAGTGAAAATTGTCACACTTGTCTTTTTTATCGCATCAGCCTTTTGTTCACCACAAACCTAACACATTTTACTTTTAGTATTATTGCTTTTGTGTGGCTGTGTTTTGTCTATAAAATATTTAATTGATATTACATGATATTAGTGAATACTCAACTTACTGTACATTATACGAATTAGATAACAAAGTTATAATTTTTTATGTATATTTATAGTATTTATCTCATCTCATGATTTATCTCCTCTGTTCCAAGGTATTTTTCGTAAACTTCAAAATATTGAACTGAAAAAAATTCACTGAAAAAGCCTTAAAGATTTGAAACATTTCAATAAATTACGAATTACGTTCTAAACGTCACTATATTTGTAAAAAAAAAATCCTATATGAAAGTACTTATTTAGTTTCATTCAAGTTTTTGTATTTATTTTTTCTGTGATATGAAAAAAAAAACAAAATCACTATTTTCTTTTATCGTCAACTGATACCGTGGGAAATCGAACGTGTGCAAACAAGCTGTGGGATGGAACTTCGAAATACTTAATGTGATGCAAAAAGATACGTTACTGTAGTTCAATACAGTTTGTATGATGGTCATTATTACTAACACAACTGTAGTGCTACTATTTAAATTGTAAGTTTATTACTATTATTAGTATTAAGACTTGCAAGGAATTTTCTTTATTACGTGCGACTAAGAAAGTAATAAATAAATAAGAATTACAATTAAAAAAGATACCGGAATAAATTAAAAAATCCAATTAAAACGTTAAAAACTGGGACCACTTTTGCAAAAATTATAGAGGTATTTTATATGAAATATATAATTAGTTCTATTATAGAATAATGATGAACCGCTTGTGCATTTTTGCACACGAAACTTTATATGTGTACGATTTTTTCTCAACTTTTCAATGTTTTCATATTCAATGTTGTAAATTAGCAGCATTGGAAAAAAAAATTCGTAAGAGCTTAAATTTTGACTATAGAGCTTGGATGTGCAATTTAAAGTTAAGAAGACATATTATTTTAATCTAGGCTTTATAGTTCTGTTAGGTTCTGAAGTTATCATTAAAAAAATATTTTAAGATTTATATCTGCGTCTTTTTAGACTAATTGTAATACAAAAAAAAACGGTTTGGGCACGCCTAGCATGCAGTCACACACAGTTCGCACCGCGATTCTACCATACACAGAGCTCAAGACTAAAGACCCCGAATGGATTCGAACCCAGTCGTTCAAATTTCGATAGTCCGTGAGAACACAGTAGTAGTTACGTGAGCGCAGCCGGATATAAAATATAATAGTAATTAAGGATCACGAAATTTACATACAAAAATAAATACTTTTTAACAATAAATTAAATTATATAATAAAATGAGGATTGAAATTTATTTATTTCACTAGCAATAACTGATTAGCATATCATATATTGGCATATATAAATATATTGGAAAAGAAATTATCAAAAAAAGTCTAAATTACAATATTTCAAAACAGTTATTCATAATTAGGTATTTGAATATGTTCTAAGCATGTTAGAGAATTCACTGTGATTGATAAATTAGATATTGAATTGCTGGAAATATATCAGACATGAAATATCCTATTAAATTCAAGCAAACCACTGTGTATTCGCCGATTTTGCCAGATATGGCATAAATAACGACTTAAAGGTTGATATACTAGTATTTATATGAAAATGTTTTAATAAAGCTTGTGAGATGCTAATGTCTGTTCCATATCGTAAATGATATGCTTGACCATATTTTGTGACGTCTGTAAAGGTTAAATATTTTCCGTTGTGTACAGTGAATAAATTTACATGAATAATTTCAAAGAGGATGTTAGCTGGAGGTACGATGTTAAGTTGGGGTTTTAAAGGATTTCAGTTATAGTTAGCCTAACCATATATTGTCCATTCATTTATGAATATTGATATAAATTATAAAATAAAAATCCAATAATGTTATTTTTTTTATTTCATTTCCTTCTTGTTGTAAGTATTCTCTCATATTCTCTTTAAGAAAAACAACAGTCAGGCAGTAAAAGCAATAAAATGAAAAATTTGAACATAAGCTAAATTAAAATTAAAACTAAATTAAAGTTATTCGTAAATACTCATAATACACAAGTAAATAAATACATATACATATTTGTTAATAAATATACATAAATGCGAATAGATACTTACATAAATATAATATACTTACATAAATTTAATTTTAATTTATATTATGAGAATTATTGAACATATATGTGGATATAAAAAAACATCGGTGTTTATTTTTGGTTTCATGTAGATACTTTATTATAGCTTTAAAAACTCATATTTTAGACTAAACTCAAACAATTATATAGATGGTTCTCAATTCGTATGGTTTTCTGATTATCATCCCTAATAACTGTTAAAGTAAATATACTGAGGGAATGTTGGTAATTAATATATTTAATGTAGACATTTCTAGGTATGTACGATGTCGTTTGATGAGTTTTGATAGAGCAGCTACATGTTTAGTGGAATTTACTAGTAAACCCTAGTTATAGATTTTAACTTTAGGTTTTATTAGGATTAATATTTATTTCCATTTCTTTATACATTACTAAAAATTTTATTCGCTTAATCGAAGTAGCCATCTAGTGAGGCGAGAACCTCTCTAAAGGCTAAGTTAAAAACGTCAGCTGTTAAGTTAATTCTTTTATAAAATAGGGTTGTTTGTTTGAAATGTTTTAGATTCTTCACAGCAACTAATGTACTCTGAATCAGTTATCACGAAGATATAGATGCAACGGATGTACATCCCTTTTTTGCATTTTATTGAGATTCGATTGCTGTTTTAATCCATATATGCGCTGCATGCATGTAAAATTTAAATTTATTATTCAAAGGCTTTTGGTTTCCTAGCGCTTTCAGTAGATTTGTGATTTTTAGAATCCTTAATTAATTTCTTTTATAAAAAAAGCTCAGTGTAGTCAGTACAGTACCGTCTCATGTAATGTAGGTCGATATTGTACCGAATAGTTTTTATTTTTTTACTGAATAGTAAATATTAATAATCTCATTTAAATTAAGGTTTTAGTCAAATTAAGGCATGATCCTAAGAATTGATAAACAGTATCAAAATTTCAACTGTAATACTTGAATTACTTAAATACAACTACGATCTAAAATTCTATAAATATTGAAATTATACCTACTAACTTTTACACAAATTTATAATCTAAGTTCAAACAATATTGAGATAATTATGAGTTTTAAAAATGTGTGTAAACATAATTCTGCATACGCTATGGCAAGATCCACATTTTACTTACTAGTACATCAAGGGAATTTGAAGAGCAGCAATCCTCCTGAAGCATGTTTATATGTAATAAATAATGAAAACTCTAATTTAGTTTCCAGCCGATTTTAAAATGCATTATAAATTCTCGTTAATTGTCGCTTACCTGTCACATTACATAAATAGTAAATTAAATTAAGCTCAATTTTTATATTTTTATTTTAATATACGCTTCCAGTTCGTTTTAAAAATATTCATAAACATTTTTTAAAACAATTACATTATATTGATATTGTGGGAGTGAGAAATGTAATAAGACAGAAGGATCTGATGCTAGCTTTGAGAAATTATAATTTCAAAGAAATAAACGACTCTGATGGCTATTATTGTTGCAATTCTGTTAGTAAACTCTAATTTTATATTTAAAAATCAATTTTATATTTATTCATTATTGTAAATAATTTTATTATATATTTATAGCAAAATTATTATTCAAATAAGTTAAGGTAAGAACTGTTCTTCAAATTACTGAGAATATACTATACGAAGTTGCTTTTTTTTCTAAAATTAAATAATTATTAAAAATTTAAGTCTTTGTTTTATAAATTAACACTTTCAATGTATTCGCAGAATTTAGTGAACTCTGAAACAAGTCTTAAAGATAATATTCACACATCACTTAAATTCAATTTTAATTAGATTTTCTGTAAAAACTTTAACGTCGTCCTAAGTGTTAATAATGGTTTTATAAAAAAAGCGTGGTGTCATGGCATAACATGTTGTCATGTTAAGACTTTTATTTTAAAATCTTAAACCAATCATTTTAATATTAAATGTACTTATATAACTTTAACTAAATTTTTGTTGAAGTAAAATACAAAGTTTTTTTTTTACAATATTGAGCATCTAGCTGTAAGAAGATTGAGATAATAAGTAACATAATATTAATTATAACCATAATGAAGACGACCGCAAATTATACAACGAAATATATAAAAACATGGCTTATTAAAATAAAATGAAGAGATATTTTCATTATGACATTGCTTGAATATGTGACCAACAAAGCCGGCATAATTGTAAATCTCCGTTTTTACCACCAAATTATAGGATGTAACGAAATGATTTAGTAAACGTATATTTGTAAAAAAGTGACGAATATTCTGGATTTTAGCACTAGAATTTATGCGAGTTATTAGAACTACCGCGTGACGCCTAATAAATGTTAGTGAGCGCCGCCGTTCTTCTTAATGTAGGTAGATGACGCCTGTTCGTCGGATTCATATGGTATAAGGCCCTTAACGGGTTACCGAAATTGGTGGATGCTCTAAACGCCCGCAATCGAGCCCTCTTGTGCACGGCGCAGAGGGTTATGCCAGTTAAAGCTATCATTGGAAGTCATACCCATAGTCACAGTTTTGAACCTGGATGCAGTGACGCGATTGCGTACCAACGGAGGGTTAATGCCGTTTTCGACCATAAAGGACAGAAACGACAAGGAGTCGAGAAGAAAGTATTGGGCTCATTTACTGTTCTTGAACTGTAAGAATAACTATTAAGAATGGTTATTTTGATTTATCCTTCATAATGAAGTGTGAGCACATGACGGAGTTTACTAACGCAGTTGTGCAGATGATACACCGTGCGCCTAAAGCCCTCGTTGGACACTATCGGGACAGACTCTTGCTCCCGACGGTGGTCAAAGCCACGTTTATGAGTGAGGAGGAAGCTTATCTGACGTCCCAAGAGCCTTTTTTACAACTTGATAACTCTTCTTGATTACTACAATTCAATAATATCCAATAGTGTCTTAAACGATGTTTACAATTTTTTACACACATCGCCTAAGAAATTATTTTAGTCAAATAATTACTTTTGCCACATAACAGGAACGACTTGGGAATAAAATATTACAAACATTAATATGCAAGGAATTTTATGAAAGAGATGTTGTGTTGTTAGGCTTTGTAATATGTTAGTTAAATACATCATTAAATAATTTATACAAGTCAAACCAATTACCATTTGTAAAACAAATAATTATTATTATATTTAAACTTTTCATATTATTTGTATTACCAACAATGAACTGCCTTCGTATATTTTCATTAGAATATCTTGAAACAAACAAAACAAACCAAAATCCTTGTATAAGCTCGTTGTTGTTAATTGTATTAACAAACTTGTTAGAGATTTTAACGTGTAAGGAACGGTTTAAGACAATAAGTTAATTTTCTATTAAACCGTGGAGATAATGAACATTTTTGTAATGAAATGTTTATAGCTGCCTTAAATAAAAAATGAATTCATAATTTTTATTTTAATTATCTAATTAACGTACGAAGAGTTAAATAATTACTTTAGTTACAAATCTCCGTAAAAATTAAAACACAATTTTATTATACTTTAAAGCTATGCCCTTAAAATCTCTTAAGAGATTATGGATTACCCGCACCTGTTTAAAAGTCTGGTCTGGACTGTGATGGATGACGCCACAGGAGTTTGGATATAATGTTTAAACGTGAGAAAAAATATGACCCTAGGTTTATTTGTTTGAAACGAAATGAATGAAAGAAATAGACTTAAGGCACGTCATGCTCTTGCAAGAACTTAGCAATACGGTTGGATTTAAGTTTTCTGTTCTTGGTGTTGATTTTGTTATACCATGAGGGACGAAAATCTAAATTAACTGTAATATTTTATATTTGAACTGTGTTATAGTAGTTTTTAATTGATTTTGAGTTAATAATCTTGGCAATATTATGTTAGATATATGATAAATGAATTTTAGATTCAATATTATTATTAATTAAATTTGGTTTCATTCGTTACAAAATACAAATAGTCTATTTATAGCAGACGAATGGTCTGGGATTTTAATAAGGTTCTTTCAATCTTAGATGTTATCTATGTTGTAAGTAAAGAATTTTTATAATATACATTCTCCATAAAATATTATTATAAGTTTATTCTAGGCTTGCTATGGTTATAGAAGCTACAATAATCTATGCCCGACGCGTACTCTTCCGTGCCACCAGCGTCTTTAATCCGATATCTTAGCAGCCTCACATAGGATTTTCTTGCAAACTTATGTCTTATATAACATTTAAGACATTTTAAAACGTGTTATAAATAATATATTCTAGTAATCTCATATCTAATATTTGCCAATGACCTCTTTATATTGATTTAAGTTTTAACTTTAAAGTTTTGTGCTATTGTCGAATTTTTCTTAATGATTATTGAAACTATATACATAAAATGCATAGATTCAAAAACGTATAATTAGTCAACTTAATGCAACAATATGAATACAACATCCTCAACTACTATAGTTTAAGAACAATAAAAACATATAAACTTTTCAATGATAACATAAAAAACCGTTAAACATTAATAATAGTTACATTATAGTCAAAGTGAAGTTGAAGAGAAGTACTCTAAATTTATAAAAGCTGCTGCAAGCCAGGACACCAGGACAGTCGTTGATATTTATGAAGCAATGAATATACCTCTTGGGTGATTCATCGAAATACCAATTTAAAATGTTAAAACTTATTATTAGCTTAGTCAAAAAACTAATAAATGACTATGTATTAGTAAACAGAAAGCGTCAGAACCTTGACCAAATCGATAATATCACTAGTTAAAGAGTCCTATAAAGGCTGCATTTTAGACAGTGTTCTGTACACTTGAACGAATTAAACATCCAATCCAGTTCACATCCAATTTTAAGTTCGTCCAAGGAATAGAATGCCTTTGAATTAATTTTGAAAGTAATTGATTGAATTTGGCTAAGTTTGTTTCTAGATATATACAATCTGGGCATTCTTCTAGATATATCTTCTATATATCTTCTGGGATTTCTAGATATATTCAATCTAGTATTTCTTCTAAAATGCATATTCCATGGCTTACGAGTAGGCAAAGTGAGCAAACGTTAACCAGTTTTGTATAAAACATTTTGTATCTATAAATAAATCAGGGTTGTTTAAATAAATCATTCAGTTTTGTTTTCAGTTAACTGTAGAATAAAAATAAAAGAAAGGTTTGAAAGAATTTTAGTCACGTTTGATTGTGGCGCCCTTCCTCAATCCAAAGCTGCCACTAATGGTTTAATATTATATGACGTGACTTGGCCATATACGTCCGAGTCGGACGGAAAGGATGGTCATGTTTCAGTAAACTACGAGTACGTGACATAACGGGTACTATCTTTAAAGGGAGTAAAAATAATATAAAAACATGTAATATAACTAAATACTTTCTGAATCCCTAACTTGTTTATCTTATTGTCACAACCTGATTATATAAAAAAGTTAAGTATTAGTAAAATAAGCAATATTACTGTACTAATATAACTTTCGAATGTGCACTACTACCGGTGGAAGCAAATAGTTTTTCTTTAAAATTTTAAATAATTCTCAGCTCGCATTTCTGGCAAAAGCAAGCGAGCTTGTTTCGGCGCAATCCGATTACGGCACCTCCTCTAATTGCAAATGTATTTAAGCATCTGCCTAATTTGTTCACCACTTCATAGCATATAATTTACAAAATAACAATACATACATTATAGCAAAGACTGCTATCGTATGACGCTTTATATTTTATTCTTTTATATGATTTAAACAACTAAGATTAATAATATTCTAGAATTGTCATAAATTAATGTTGTTTGTTTATTGTTTTTGCAAAAGTGAAACTTTAAAGATGAAACTTTATTTTTAGTAAAAAATTTAAATAAACGTTTTCAAAACTTACAAGTAATTTAAAATTTTCATTCTAATTTAGTATATTTTATTTTATAATTGGTGACATATTGTGTTATAGATGAAGTCAAAATATTATTTTATACAATTTCGAAAGAACCTGTATGAAACAATTTATTATCATATTTGTAGAACATTGAGATATAAATACCCTTTTAAATTTTTACTTACATTAGATTTTTATGTATTGTGACATCTTAATGTATTTTATATTCAATAAATTATTATTATTTTTTGTTATGCATTTGTGAATATACGGTGTTGATTTTTTTTTGTTTGAAAAACACAATCATTTATTCAGATTTATTAGACTAATTATAATAAACGTAACGATATGAAACGTAAAGCCTTTTAAGTAATATAAAACTTTTTATTAATGAAACAAATAACGATAAAAATGTGAAGTATTTTTTATATCCCAAATCATAAATTCAGCTTATTCAATATCCCGTAAGATTGACAGTAAGGTAACATAAATTAAAGTAGCATAATAGTAAGAAGTAGGGTAAATAGTAAAAATATATATTTTTTTATTTTTTATTAATAGATTATAAAAAAAGAGATAGTTCAGGTAAAGGATAAAAATAGATTGTAATTTTTTTAAAACTAAACTTTATTTCTTACTTTCAGTGGTCACAACTCATATAAAGCATAGTCTAGTTTTAGATCAGAATTTAAGAAATGCCTCATAAGAGCCGGAATGCATTGTACGAGGACGGTAGAGCGTTATATTGAAAATTTCCTAGATGATAAAGTGCACTCGCCAACTTCTATTGTATGAGAATAATTTAAAATACGGAAATGCCTTGACACAAAAGATATAAACTACATTTTGTTTCAAAATTTACAGGGACAATGATATATATATTACAATTTTAACTAACAAATTACTCTAAAATTAGATTGGAAATATTTATGCGTAAAAACGACAACTATAATATATTGCGGTTTTCTTGACAATTCTGCTATTTGATCTAAAATTAAGGATGTATCAAAAAAAAATTTAATATTTTAAATTTTGGATCTGTTTGATGTCTTTAAATGTATATTTAAATATGTAAATATTTACAACTGTGTTAAGATCTATATAATCCGAAATAATAAATATTTGTACGCCAGGAACAATAGATTAATGATTTATGTGTTTAAAGCAACTGCAGCCAGCGCTAACAATCTCCACAAAAAAAACATATGTAAGCAGTGACTGGGATATCGGGAGTGGTGTGGCTGCTATCATAATATGTTAACCATCCATCCCTTTCCAACACAACGTATACTAAAATATCACAACAGAGCGACACAATTCTTATTATTATACTAAATCCTCTAGGTATGTTATCTTTATATTAACAATAAGTGAAACTAAAAGCTCTCGCGAGAGAAGTTAAGAAAACTTACCAGAAAGTTAAGATTTAACGAGCAGGCTAATGGCAGAATTAAAATGTTGTACAAAATGTAGTATATATGTAGACTGTGTGCTTTATTAACCATTTATTTGGCTACATATCTTTACTGTCGAATCCTATTGTATTCGATGTTCATAAATTGGTATACTTATTTGACTTCATTATTTCAGTTAAGTGTTTTTTTAAATAATACATTGAAATGTTCTTCATTTAGATTCAAGACTTATTGAAATGCTGTAATTCTAAAAACACAGTAACAGAAATATGCACTAACTCGTCAAGCTACTATGGGTCTTTAAAAGAGTAGGGTTACTTTTACGCTTTTATAAAAATAAATCAAATACCACTAATTAAAAGTCACCTTAAAGTCAGAAGCGATCACATATATAACAGTGAATTTGTATTAGTTTTGTGGTGCAGTACAGTTGTCATATACAGTGGCTAATTATGTTATAACTACATGAATTACATAAACTTTGTACTGCTGTCACCACAACGCGATAGGAAAGAAAATGTACTACCTCTTAAGGGCATCGTTGCCAACGACACAAACAAGGTCTTTTGTAAGCGCATGAATAGTTATAATACCAGTTGCAAGGAGAATTTATATGAAAAAGATCCTTTAAGTTAAATGTTTAGAAAAGTCGCAACATGGAGACTCTTATGGACAAGGATAAGGGCGAATATAAATTTACATAATTTAATAAAACTATATTTATTTATGGGATAATATTTAAAAAATGGGAATCAAGGTAGGTAGATAAAATAAATGTTAAACAATCGGATAACATTTTCTCTTAATAAAAAAAATATGTTTAATAAGGTACAAAATATATTATTATGGAAATTACAATATTGTTACATAAATTTTATTATTAGAGTGATTTTGTGTTCAAAAAATTAAAAATACAATAAGTGGTGCACAGTGAATTTATCGGTAGTATAAACGATACCATTATTAGTGTTGTTGTAGTTCGAAGTATTGTGATGCTATGACAGGTCGTTAAAAATTGCAGGAATAATAATGCAACTTGTAGGTATATATATATTTAATTGACGCTTTATAAATAAACTAAAAAATAATATTTTATTAATCTTGTTTCAGTAAGGAGCGAAGAAAAATGAGTATTGGCCGCAACTACTTAAAATTCACGTTCCGACAGTGATAAATTATGCCATTAGAGGGAAAGACTAGAATTTAAGCGTGAGAAGAAATACGATCTTTACTTTGGATATATTCCTGTTAGAAGTGATGTTCCAAGTCCGCATTAAGTAAACCGCTTTTAAGACTGTACTGTTAAAATTACTGCAATTCGTCTTTTTTTAAAAGAAGTGGTTTATTCGCTACATAGCGACATAATATTTAGGCAAAAAATAATTCAACAAAACACCATAATATATTTTTTTAATAAATTGAAGCTAGGCGAACCTGTTATCTCTGAGGTGCGGTAATTTTCACTCTGTCAACAGCTAAAATGACATGAGTATATTTCTTTGTATTATTCAAAAAATATATAGAATCACAACATTGGTACAATGTTTGTACACGATATCATTTGTATTTGTTTTTATTGGAAAAAATCTATAGCATAACGCGTAAGTTCGTATTATTTAAGATTAGCGTGGTTGCTATTTGAAATTACTTGTAAATAAGTTAAGCCATTTCAAACAAGAAAAGTTAAATAATATATATTTAAACGTCAGTACTCATCATTACTATTCGCAGTTGCCCGACTAGTTTCGAAACCATTCGGGGCCCTTATTCTTGAGCTCTTAGTATGGCGGAATGGCGACGTGAACTTTTCACACACAGTTTACATAAATATATATAATAATTATAATGGATTTCGAAAGTTTAAATATAATAAATAAATTCATAGCTATTAATAATACCACTAAATAAAAATTTATTAATTACCTATCATATCATATATACATAAGCACAAACATCCATACGTGGGTATATTTATGTATAAAGTTGTAATGTATCTTATAATATATGTTTCATTATTGTTTTTACTTACGTTCTCATGTAATTATTGGAACATATTTTTGTGTTTATATAAATGGCACTATATTTCTTAACGATAACATGCCGTTTTAAACCACAAGAGGTTTTTGTGGCATTTATTCTGTCCTAATCATATAAAGTAATTTTTTAAATATAAAATAAATTTAAAAAAATATATATATAATTTATTATTTGTTTTTCTTTTTCTTTAATTTTCATTTAAAATCCAATAAACAAGAATTTCATTACCATGAATCATTCAGTCTGGTCGCAAAATATGCAACGGAATAATGTGTAATTAAATTTCAGCAACTGTTTCAGATCGCATCTGATTTTACTCGTTTCCATGATCGCTGCCATCAGGTTCGCAATCAAGAGAGATTCACGATTACACTAACGAGATAGTATCACGAGTGAGTTAAGCTCATCTTAATTGATTGTATGTATTGTCAATAAAACGGAAAAAACAACAGTTTATTCTTTTGAACCTAACATTTGTAACAAGTGTAAAACAAACATATATCAATTCAAAACATCAGTGAATACCGGAAAAATATTTGTATCATAAAATGAGTAATTTTTGAACAATAAATATTGCAATAACCGTTATTTGCACAAGTGACTACTTTTTGTTATTCGCATGGTATATTTTATTTAATATGTTTTATATGTTTCAACTCTTATGAGATTTTTTTAATTTAAATTAAATATTATTACACTATTTAAATATATAAAAATATATTTAAAAACAAGCTTTTGTTTTCATGCAATCATTAATCTGTTTTTTTTTTCAGGAAATAATAAAACAAATCACGATTGATTCTCTTAAATACATATAAGAACAGTCCTATTTTATATTATATATGTATAACGGAGATTTCTGAATAAGATAAAAATAAACACTAAACGTATCGTAAAACAAGATAGACTATTTTATTGGGCAATTTATTTTCCATTACATATCTATTTGCATGACTCATCGGTCTCACTAGACCGTTAAATTAAGCCTTGTAGCTGTAGACAGACATAGCGACGCGACCTTTCTGAAAGAAAATCCTGAAAAAAAAAAAACTAAAATAGACCTAATACTAACAAGGTTCCATTTAAGGAAATTAATATGATTTCATGATAAATTTTAACTTACATGATTAAAAACAACTTTGTTTTTATTTCAATTCTAAAAACACGAAACAAAAAAGGTTCGAAATTAAAATTGTTTTATACGCGTTCAAGAGAAGAAATATATTTGGCATAATATAGATTTCATAAACAATTTTATTAATATTCCAATTATGATCTAAAATACGCCTTATCAAGAAACATAAATGTTAGATAATTTTAAAAGTCAATTACCTGTCGATATATCAAGCCTAGTTTTTAATAAATCTTAGATTTTATGAAGGTTTCTCTGTAATGTAATGAATTCTACAATACAATACATTTTAATGAAATTGCAATATGTTAACCAGCATCCGCCGTTGATGCTGACATCTTTGAAAGTACTTCGAAAATTTTTTTTTTAACGTCTTTAAAATGTATGTTGATAAAACTATGATAGAACTGCCTACTTCGCGGCCTCTATAACCTCGATAAAGTGATTGAAATTGGCGATACTTAAAATTGCAAATGGAACAATTTTAGCAAGATATAAATAGACATTTTTTATACTAGTCTTTTATAAAGTACTTTCTTACGCCAACGCTGTGACGGAAAATATTCTAACAATAACATGATGTCTTCTGTCAGCAGATTAGTTTCGCGGAAATGGTTACAGAGCTTAAATCAGGCGGTTGTAACTTTGATCTTCAGATGAAAATATATTTTCGGTTCTGTTAAGTGAACCGTTTACTTTCCAGGTTTTATGCAAATAACATCTTCAATTCATTTTTACTATTAACAACATTAAATATAAACCAATATTCAAACATTAGAATTATATTATCTTTAAGATATAAAACATTTATAATTAAAGCATTCTTTGTTTCGATAACTTTTCGACAAATTCCAAAACACTTATTTCCTTTTTGAAAATTGTAAACTATTGAAACGACTATAATAATATTTTACACTTACTTAATATAAATACTAAAGGGGTTCTTTCTCTTTATTCTTTAAAGTGTAAGTATAAAAAAGTATATTGTTTACTTTTTAAAAAAGAAAAGTTTAAAAAGTATATTTTTTTTGCCTGTTTTAAAATACTGGCAATACCGGTATTTGGTCAAAAAATATTTACTCGACTGACTCTTAGTGTTGGTCACATCGTCGCATTTGAACAGCTTATATAATTAATATTTTTTCAAATTCAGTTTTGAGGATGACTCTCCTTACTAATATTTTGTTATTGATTCTTATCTTTGACGTATCAGTTGGGGATTTTTTGTTCTCTGATCGAGAATAAAGTATCAGCAGCATAGTCGTTTTCTCTTTCGTATCAACGTTAGATTGCAAGAAGTGAATCTCTGAAGTATCTCAGTATATTTCTCTAGAGCCAGGGACTCAACGGATAAGACGAAAACTATAATAAATATTTTAAAACTTCTTGTTTTTTATTAATTGTATATATTTTTTGTATGTGAGATATAAAACGATAAACAACTCAGTTTTTATTGGAGTAAATGACTCAAGCAATGACTTTCTATATCCGTCGTTTCATTTTAAATGAACTTAAACGACGGTTATGTAATTAGTTAAAAAAGAATAACTAGTACATGTCTATTAAACAATTATGAACCAACTAAGATAATTTAAAAAAACAGACGAATGTTATTCCTAAAAATAATAAGGCCTAAACCGGAGATGCTTTTTTTATTTCTTGTAATAAAATTTAAAATAAAATATATATAATTTTTCGCTCAAATAATAAAACAACAGAAGGTGGTATGATGAATTGTTACTAATTTCAAAACTTTGTCCTTATGTTACGTAAACGTGCTTCTACTAATATTAAATATACTGATATTTAACTTTGTTATTATTATTACACATTGACTATCTTTTTTGAATTACGGTTGCAATTATTCAAGCCAGTATATATTTTTTCAAAACACACATCTTTTAATTTTACAGCAAAGTTATATAGTTTTATAAAATAAATAATAAAATATAATAAAGACTATAAAATTATATATTCAATCAACATAATAAGTGTATTAACATATTTATTCAAGTTTTAATAATTATATTTTTACATCGGAAACACTAAATAAAAATGTCATAATGAGGAAATTTTCGGAATTTTTTTCGTAACGGAATAAACAATATGGCAATATAAAAATTATTTGCCGTGTCAGTGTAATATAAAATTCTTTAACTATAAAATAGATAACAGTTAAATTTAGAACCAAATTTATTCTCGACGAACATAATAATAAAACGTTGAATTGCATTACGTTTTTAAATTTTACTTCATATTCGGACATAATAAAATATTAGTACAGTATTTTTTAATGTTAAAGAAAAATATCAGTGCAATATTCAGTATTTTAGGAGCTGAATTAAGTACGGCTTAATATAACAAAACTTTTTAAATCCCTTTCTACAGCTAGCATTAATTAACTATCGTAAGGCACAATAATAGTAATAATAGTAATAATAGTAATAGGCCCTGGTTAAAATTTTAGTATGGACTCAAAGTAGAATCCGTTCCGTATTTTGTTAAGAAACCATGCAAGGTTTCATAAATTGGTTATTGGTTATACTTTTCAGCCTTTAGTCAGTAACTAGAAGTAACTAAGTAATTTAAAATACATAATAAAAATAAAAATAAAAAAGCCAAAAGCCAAAATGTGCACTACTACTTTAGGACATTATTTATGCTTATAGATTATCTGAGTAGTCGTCTAAATGTTTCGTAATATGACATTTTTATAAATTGGAAATTATAATTATAGTGTAAAGACGAATGTTTAAGTGAGAGTTAGAATTTTGTTTGTGTTTCTGTGTGTGCATCGAACAACTGAAAATATTTAGAAATTATAATATATATACGTTTAGAATATGCAGAATGTTTTTTACTTTGAATATTTACACATTTTTAGTGAAAATTATCCTTAAAATGGTTTTGGTAAGTTTAGCAATTTTATGAACTACTTATACGAACTTACACTAGCCACTACTAGAAAAATCATATATTTTATTTTGTTTTTTACATTTTAAAGTATTGCGAGTTCATATTAATTTATTTTTTAAAGAGGAAGTAAGAAAGTAAGAAAGAAATTGTGTTTATAACGCTGGACTCAACGTTACTAATCGTGTTTATATTTTGTTGTTTTGAAAGCTTTTACAACGTTATCAACCTACCAGGTGCACCAAATAAACTTTAAAAATCTGTCACCATCAATTTTACCTTTAGAACCAAACTAAACTACAGTTTCTTTCGCACGCAAACATAATGTTCATATATATTTATTTAGTCTAGCCATAAATACACTTACAATGAAAAAATATATAATACGTTTGAGGTTGAAATGTATCATTCTTACATGAATATCTATTCTGTTTTTTGTTTTCACGCCAATCGGTATTACATTATTTTGCGATAATAAAACTAGGAACATGTTAAGGAAAACTGAATTACTGTTGATTACACTGAGTAGGTACAGTAGACGAATGCAATTTTTAAATTTTCCAAAATTTAAAAATTACGATATTAACTATTATATTGCGATATTAAGTATACAATTTACGATATTAAGTAAAGCACGCTGTGAATTGAATAACAGTTACAGAGAGTTATAAAAGGACGGATTCGAAGATTATTTTCGTACCTTTAAATGATTAATTTGAGTAAGTCCCGATATATTTTTAATGTCTAAGAACCGCAAAAGTTGAATAAGAACTATTGTATGTCTTAATATTATATGTACTTGTAGGTAAACTTATAAAATTAGCAGAATTAAAATTCGTGTTACGTTGCATAGTCATTTATCAAATCTAACAAGAATGTATTAATAACTGCAAGAGCAGATTCGTTCCTCAGAACAGATTACAGAATAAAGAGTAAAGAATTAATGTTGTTACCGTTTAGCAATTTTGGTGTTTATTATATTTTAAAAACTCTATTTTACCGCGAACACGTTTGTTGCAAAGCACTCGAATCATCGAGCTTTAAATTTAAAAAACGTAAAAATAAACGCGAGTTATATCCGTAAACTGGTTTTATTGAAATGTGTAGTACTCGTGTAAATCTTAGAAAACATTATTTTTATATATATCTCCTTTTTTAATATCCGTAAAACTATATAAACTTAATTTATAGGTGTTAACCTTTTAAATTTCATAACACAACTTTTAAAGGCTTCTAATCCCTCTCAGACGCGCGTACACGATCAAATATTCAGTACCTGGCTCAGAGCACCCTCTGAAGTCTTAAGCGTGTCCTCTATTATCCCAGTAGTACTAGTGATGGCAAAAAGGTATTGTTTTAAAATTCAAAATCTAAGCTTGAAATATTTATTTTATATATTTAAACTGGTATTTAATGTAAGAAATAGAATATGCACAATTTACTTTAAAACTCATACGGCGATTATTGAGTTGTCCCATTTTATCAGATTAAGTGGAATTGTACAAATATAATATTATTTAACACGAGAATGGAATATTTAATACATCATTAATACTGGTGAAACAATAGTTTTGTTTTTTTCTTTTTATATTTATTTACACTAAATTATTACATTTAAATATTTCATGTCCAGGTAATTGCAATTTTATCATCAACGAAAAAATTTTATAATGTTAATTCAGAAAACATTTACTTAGAGCTTTCCGTCCTTGTCTCTACAGAATACAAAAGTCCTTTTTTCTAGTAAATCGTTCGCGAACGCAACTTAGACTTTCTAAGAAAAATATATTCTTCAGGCTCACAACGAAGTTTGCAACACTTATTAGTCAAATTGTAATTGCTTTTAATATGGAATTTAAGAAGTTTTAAACTGATTTCGCACTTTATAAATGTTACTAAATTATGCTCACTCAGGGGAAATTTGCAGTATTGTACTAATAGTTAAATAAAGTCAGTTTATAACTGCCATTCACTGGTATGCATAGATAAAAATATTAAAAATTATCAAGCAATAGTAAAAGTGTGTCACCAGTAAAAATATAATAAAAGTGAAATATCATTTATGTCATCTGTAAACAATTTTGGACTTCAAATAGATTGTTTACTTAACTAGAACACTTACATAGCTGCGTTATCCCGAAAAGTAACGTATTCATTACCTATTCGGACCACAACTCTGAAAGTGCAATCTCTAATGTTAGAACTCATTGACTATGCGGATGTATGTTACTCTAAAATATCCACAGCCCATTTGGACAAATTGGTTCATCTTATTAACAGTTGCATTCGTTTCATTTTAAATCTTGGTAAATTTGATCACATCTCCCAATGTCGCCCTAAGCTTATAAGACAAAGAGTATCTAATCTATGTCAATCTATGTTAATTTTAGTTTATGGATACCTTCTCACCATACTGGTTTTATATCCAACTCCTGACTCTGGCCTTTCTGGTGCACTCCGACAAGCATCCAATAAGCAAGTTTTTAAGAAACCTGTCTATTTTAAGATTTTTAAAATTAAATTAAAAACTACTTGACACACAAAAGAACTATACCATAGAATTTATCTATTATAATTATTTAATAATAATATTATTTACAATATAAAGAACACAACTTTATATTGAGACAGGTACATGTTTTTTTCTATACATAGTTTAAAAATGCTTACTGCAATAATATTTTGACTAAAACAATAATAATTGAAAAGTGTTTGAAATTTTTAGATGATAAAATATGAAAGATATTAATAACTTTATATATTTTGATAACTTGATAATTCTATTTAATTTTTTGTAATTTTGACATTGAATGTTTTTCATAAAGTTACATAAATTTATTAAAACAGTTTTAAATTTTTTAATTTAAATAACCTAATTCCATGACATTGCATGAATCAAACTTACTGGATTTAGGGACAGCTAACGACCAAGCAAGACCAATTTAACAAACCATAACTTCGTTCACCGAGGTTATCAGATGTCGCATATAGGCAATTGGCACTAACTTTAATCAACAAATGTAAGTGTTAATATTACACTGAAAATTGTGCAAAGACTTTCGTGATCTATAATTACTATTATCTATACCTTGTTTTACTCACGTTAAGTTTTTCGGAATTTTCCCGATTGGTTTCGAATCCGTCCGTCCTTATTTATAACTCGGAGCTCGGAGGTTTCGCTACATGTTCAGTTAACAAAGAAATTAAGCGACAAACATCAAAATTTAAGACTGAAGTCGGATATTTATAAAAATAACACAAAATTTATTATAATAATAAATGACATATTTATGACACAAAATGTATAATCATGTGGAAATAAAATAAATAAAAAAAAAACAAATATTTTAGGAGTTTATTTAATCACAAACCATCGAAAAAAGTCGTATAACTACGAGTACATTTAAAATGGCAACACACAAAATTTGGTTCCTTTTTATAAACTGTTAAGTCACGATAAATTTCAGGAAACAAAATTAACTAAAAAAACAATTAATTAAAAAATTTATTTATTAATTCAATATCAATCAAATTCAGAAATAGCCATAAAATACAAAATATTCTGAATGAAACACGTTCTATCTGCACAAGCACGCAATAGACGCGCGTAACTCAGTAATGAAGCATAGCTGTCGTTAGTGAACCAGCAGCCAGACGTTGGCATCTCATCAATTCCTCCTGCGATGTGTGCATTAGCTAATTCTACTACATGCTGATCAATACCAGGAGCTTAATTCACTGAGTGAATTTCAGTAATGTAAGCTACTTCGAAGTACATTTAATTATACGATGTTCAAATAAGTTTAAAGGCAATACTATTGCGTAACTAATCAACTATGATTTGTTACGAAATGTGATGATTTCTATATATTTTGTTTAATTGAATAGTTACATTCATTACAATTTTCTCATTTCATTTGCATAGTTCTCTGATACCAGAAAAAAAGTAATATTTTTACGAAATTATAATCTTTTTTGCTTTCATGACTTTATTTCAAAGTATTCTTATATAGTTAATCGACTTGCAATAAATAAAACAATATATTTTTTTAATGCATATAAAAGTAAAATAAATCATTTTAGACAGATGGATTGTCTGTTATACATTTATAGCTTAAAATTTACTTCTTTTTACTATATTGACTTTAAATTGTAACAAAAGTTTGAAGGATTTTCAATGTTTATATTTAAATAGTTCATTTCTTATATATATAATAATTATGTAATAGTTATAACAATATAATTATAAAATAGAAACTACACGAGGGAAAACTTTGTGCAGTCTGCATAGTTACATTTAAGTTGTGTTTTAGACTACTTCTATTCACATACGAGTTAATGAGTAAGCGACGCGTTAATTAGATGACTTATGTTCTAAAATCAAGCCTGGGATTTATCAAATAGGATTAAACAAACTTAAAATTACTATTTAGGATAAATTATTACTTTAACTGCATTTAAAATTATGACTAAAGTATGTGAAAATTCAAATAAAATTATATATAATTTTCCGGTTTTACTCACGAAAATACTATCGATATTTGCTTAACTAGTTTCATATTCATTCGGGGCCCTTATTCATAAACTCGTAGAATGGTGTGATGGAATCACGGCGTAAAGTTCACCTAAAAACTTTTTGGCCAAATTCCGTAGTGAATACAGCCATTACAATTACATCATGGTTTTCCATGGAAAATCAAATTCAAAAATAGAATTTTAGTTAAATTGTTAACAAATATTATTTTTATTTACTCTTGTTCGCTTGCGTCTTCTATGTAATAAATTTATAGATATACGAACTGAAAAACGATATTAGAATTGTCATAGTCCGGGAATATGTAACTTTCAAACCTGAATTCTCTCATCTCGTATCATGCATCTGAAATCCACCATTAATATGATTAACTGTGTCGGTTTTGCTATCGAGAGGAAAAATACTTTGTATTTTCTAAATTGCAAAAGTTTTTGATATATGTTTTTTATCAGAATTTAAAAATGGATTCATTAAAGTTTTATTCATCCTATCATTGGCATTTTGGAAATTATTATTCAAGATAACTTTAATCTACAAATTATGTAAGAAATTTCAGAATAGCAGAAGTTGAAAAATCTGGCGTTGATTTGTGGTCTAACTATAATTAAGTTAAGTTGATATAAATGCAGACAATGTAAAATCATTATGGTATTGAATTATTTTTAATTATTGAGAGTGTATACTTACTATCTAATATAAAAGGAATGTTCGAAGTTGTATTATTATATGTAAAATATAATACTTTACGGCGAAAGTTTAAAACTCTCTGCCGGAGTCGATGTTTCCTGATAATTATAATCTAGGGGTCTTCATACCTAAAGTAAATAGGTACTTACTAGTTAAGCGTGCCACACCCTGGACTACAGCTTATGCTTAACATCAGGCAGGCTGTAGTCAAACGCTTACCTTTTCTGGCTTAAAAAAACAACTTCGATCATTCCTTTTATTCCTTAAAAAAATCTACATGCATTTGTACAGTCCAGAACAACAATAGGTAGTAAAATGTACATACTTTAAAAACCAATGAAATATAAACAAATAATCTAGAATAAAAGAAATTCAAACAAAAATTATTATTTTCTAGCTTAATGTTTTTTTTAAATTTCAATGAAACACTTACTTCTCAACAACATGGATCCTGAAAATTAAAAATAACTCATTTTCAGATTTTTATGTCTCCGTGAAATTGTAATTCGCGCCATCTAACGGAACAACCGGTAACTACGTAAACAGTTACCATGATCGGAAATTAAATTTATTTTTCAATTTGCAATCTTGTTTGCCGGCGGCAACCCAAGGGCTGGCGAGCGAAGCGATTACGTGACGAAGCCCCCTAGCAATAAATATTTTTAATATTGAATTTCATTTTTCTTATATTATCACCAAAAAATTAATATAGTAAATTAAGATGTTCTGAAAACGTGACGTATTTTGTATTTAAATAAAAAATATATAAATATTTTATGTTATTTCAATTTGAAATTTGTGATTTTTATTAAATTTTATGATAATTTGCTTTATGCTAAATTTATTGAAAAAGTCTTTGTTGTCTTACATAATAAATAAAAATGAAGAAATTAGTTTTCACACCTAAAAAACTGTCAAAATAAACAGGAACAAATTAAAATGGACCTTCTAACCAATAATTATACACGGGGTGATTTCACGTCATTTTGGGAAAACACTAATAACTTAAATGTAAAACCGAGCCTTCCTGTGAGTATGGGGGGTGTGAGTGATCACTGGATCATTGCGAACAACTGCAAAGAGGCTTTTACTATACAGTCAACTGCTCAATTACCAAGGCAGGTTACCGCTGTTGAGAGCGTCATGACAAAACTTAGCACATCAATTAACACTCTAGATGTTTTGAATGTTATTAATAACATGAAGAGAGGAAAATCTCCTGGTCATAACGGTCTGAGCATCGAGCACCTTAGGCATGCTGGTGTTAAACTTCCTGCAGTTTTGTCTATGTTGTTCTCAATGTGCCTGTGTCACTATTACCTTCCAGAGCCTCTAATGAGGACAATAGTAGTGCTAATTATTAAAAATAACAGGGGAGATGTCTCAGACCAATCGAACTATAGACCCATATGGCTAACATAATTGCTAGGATATTTGACGGTCTTATTAATAATTACCTAATAAGTTATTTGAAATTAAATGATAGATAGTTTGGTTTCAGAGCAGGCCTTTCTACTGAGAGTGCAATAATGTGCCTCAAACACTTGGTCAAGTATTATACGGAGAGAAAAACCCCGGTATATGCGTGTTTCTAAGACTTATCGAAACCTTTTGACTCTGTAAAATATGATATGTTGTTTGATTTGATTTGTTTTGCATTGATTGAGGAATTGAGCAGCACTCATGTAGGTTGTCACATAGATAAAGTCTGCGTTAATAACATTAGCTATGCTGATGACATGGTGCTGCTGAGTCCCTCAATCAATGGTCTTAGGAAGCTTTAAATATCTGCGAAAAATTTGCAAACAGACATGGACTTACCTATAATTGCGAAAAGAGTGTCATGCTAGTGTTTAAGTCGGGTAATTATAGACCAGAAGTTTTACCGCCTTTCAAACTATGTAATTGTGATATTAAGGTGGTCAATATATGAATTGATATGAATTGATATGAAGGATGACTGTGATGTTGACAGAGAGCGCAGAGCGTTGGCGGTAAGGGGCAATATGTTGACTCGCAGATTTGCGCGAAGCTCTTCTAATGGGAAAATTATACTTTTCAAAGCATTTTGTCAATCTTTTTACTCGAGCGGTCTGTGGGTTAGCTATTCGCAACGAGCCTACAACGCCCTCCGCGTTCAATATAATAACATCTTCAGGATGTTGTTGAAGCTGCCCCGCTACTGTAGTGCATCCTCCATGTTTATGGAGGCCCGTACAGAGAGCTTTCATGCCATTATGCGCAAAAAAAAGCGTCAATCTTACGACGAGTACGGGGAAGTGGCAACAACATCTTGAAGATGATATCAAACCGTCACGACTGTCTTATATAACATCACTGTTGTATGGTTGGCATAGGCCTAGTTAATTTGATTTGATTTGATTCGATTCGATTCGATTCGATTCGATTCGATTCGATTCGATTTGATTTGATTTAGTTTGATTTGACATTTATGTAATCAGACTTTATTTGATAATTATAACAGCATTCTGAAGACAATTAAGGATCGCCCTCATTATTCTTTTCAGAAACACTGGATAGAAACAATGACGGGCAAAGTAAAATAAAATCTAATTTAACCATTGTATCATGTAACTAACAATAACTAACTTAGCTTATAAGTAAACATTGTTACTAACATACTAACCCTATGGATCTTGTCTGAAATAAATATTTATTATTATTATTATTATTATTATTATTTAAAAAAAGAAAAATAATGACAAAAAATGATTTAGAATTTTAATTTTCTTTGTGACAGCTACCACACATATGTGATAACCAAACTATCTTCGCTAATGAGATCAATATTTGGAAATCGTATTTCAATAGGTGTCCACTTACAAAATTTATTGACGTTTACCATAAAACATATTTAGAACTTTGCAGTTTTCAATGTTTAAAATCTGTTTTTCTTTATTAAAAAATGTAACCATTTTTATCAAAACTACAAGTAATATAAGTGTGATTTAAGTATTATCAGTCGACAATTTTGGTGGTTGTAAGCTCATAGAAGTCGGTTAAAGTAGAATTTCGTGAATCCAATAATAAAATTCTTATTGCAAAGTTACAATATGGTGCATGTCACAAAATGTTGGTACAACATTTTTTTTTTCTGAGTATATTCGTTTTACTTTTTAAAAATCATCAGCTATTTTATCATAATTCTATTTAAATTTATTGATATCCTTCTAACAATTTATGAATTATCTTTATGAAAACTGTACAAATCGTAGATAATCTTGAAAAACATAAAAAAAATATTGAAAAACTTTATAACTTTTTAAGTGCTTTTAACTTGGACATTTCTGAAAGATTTTGTAAAAGAATAAAAAGTGATTCAGAGGGTCAGCGGATATTGAAATAAGGTAACCAGTGTGCGTCGTTTTAGTGCTTACCGCGTTTCCTTTATGCTACTTATGTCATACGTGGAATAGTTGGCAAATGTGAGCACAAAAGGCCCAGATTGTTTAATAAGATTTTATATGTTTGATATTTTGATGTTTAGGTCAAATTACTTATATGCTGTTAATATTTGTGTTGTATTTATGTATTACATGTGCTGATTAATAAAACCTTTTATGAGTATATGTTTTGAGAAAGAAATATTTCAGTTTAGGTAGTTCAGTTAAATTTTCGCTGACTTTGATATAGTCCATATTAAAAGTTTTAGAATTATTTGCAAACTCTTTGATTTAAAAAATATATAGTATCTACTAAACAATCTAAGAATATTATAAACAAGGAAACGAGTAGGTCATTTCGTAGATCAAGTTTCCGTTTTACTCTGAAACAATGAAATGTTAACCGGTGTAGTATATTTAATTAAATCTTTTTATAACAATACATAACTATATAAACTATAAATATAATAGGCATAATATCTATATTTCAATGAATATAAGGTTTTTTAATAATTATTATAAAGTCTATCAATTTACAAACGTTTTCCAAACCCAATGAATTAAAAATAATTAAACTAAAATTAACGTCCCATAAAAAGAACAAAACAGTCCGAAAAATATTGTGTATCGCATCATCAATTAATTCTGGCTAACTGGAGCGAGGGTAAATTTTATTCCATGCGTAACGTTAATCCACTTCACATCCTTGAAATGAAAAATGAAATATTTAAAATGAAAACTTTATTTCATATTATAATATTCACATTTACTTATTTTATTGTTAACTTTCAACTGCATCGTGTTGAGTTGAATCTTTACAGTTAAGAAAGTATTTTTGAATAAGTGTGAGTGGGATCTGGTTAACTGTTCTGTTTTGTTTACTTGACATCCTTCAGATAGAATCTAAATCTATTTCTACTAGTATTTTCTTCGATTTACACGAGTACACGTTTGAAATAAAATTATTTTTTTTACATTTTAATTTTATCTTCGCGTATTTTTATTTTGTCGTATAATTTTGGTTACATTATTAACTGACTTACTGACAGACACTTACATCTCATCTCTTGAACACGATTGCTGCAAAGCATGCGAAACCTCGGGTTAAAATTAAAATGTAACCAAAACTATATCTACTAATTTGCAAAAGAGTTTTATTTATAAGCGCCTCAAAAATACCTAATAACAGTACAGTAGTAAATATTTATTTGTAAAAAATACGAAACCACTACATTATAGGAATGGACAAGGGTTCAAAAGAAAAGTTAGCTACGCACATTTTTGAAAAAAGACAAGCTTAGTCATTGTAATCCGAAATATATATATGTATGGGTATATGTATGTGTATGTGTGTGTATATAGATGTCGTGGTAATGATTAACATGTATTTATATACAATATTGCTATGTTCTTGATTAGTCATACAAAAATGTACTTTTTTTTAAATTTGAAGTTTTTAGTTTGTAGTCATATTAAGAACTTAGTTTAAGTTATTTAGTGAATGTTAACGCCTAACTGTTTTTATTTTAGTCTGTTTTTATTGGTTGACCAGCAATGACTGCTTTTAGCATTAAGTCTGCCTATTGTACCTTCTTGGGGCAATAAAGAATTAATAAAATCAATAATAAATAATGAGTACCACTAACATTCCTATTACCTGCTATCTGCTATAAATATTCCATTCTTATATCGATTAGAATCGAATCTATTTGAGATTTATTTACTTTATTAGAATATTTGCAATACCTTATCTTATAGGATATATAAGAAAACGGAACACCACTGTTTAAAGATGGAATTTTGAAAGTAGATATTACTATATCATATCACATTACCATGTGATTGGTGCATCTTGTACCAGCAGCTAAATTAAATACCTTGTCAACCTAAACATCTTTTGTCAAAGGGTATTTAATAATATTTTATCAATAAAAATACTTTATAATACTGTAAAATATTAAACCTTATTCATTATTTCTCTATAATATAATAAAATGTTAAAAGCATGTTTTTTGAAAATTTTAAATATAATTTAGTATAAATTATTATATTATTTATACTCAATTATATTATTTTAAATATAATGTATTATAAATAATATAAAAGGAAATCATTTGTACCTAATTATTATTAACAGTCTATGTTTCAATACTGGTTACTGAATCCTTTTTAAATATAAATTGTTAGAATTCTGTCAAACCATTTAACATTTAACAATGACCTTACTTACCTACGTAATCTAAGAATATTTAATCGTGAATATTGAATAGAACAATAAATTATCTCAATTGAAACAACGTTATTGAATAATAAGGATATTTATTGTTTGATCCTATATTGGAGTTCAAGAATACAATTTTAATTTTACCATCTTTTATCATTACACGTACACTGAAAAATATTTAACTGTAAGATAAGAGAAAAGCTGGTCTAAAGACAAAAAAACAAATCTTATAATCTTTTATTCATCGTTATAAAACAGGAAAAAAATATTAAATAAAAAAAAAATCAAAGTAAAGGGCTTCCGTATCTTTGAAATGATTCCTTCCAAGTAACCGACACTTACATGTTAACGAAAAAAAATTTATTTTATACCACGTTCTTTAATAACTGAAAGAATAGAACAGATACTTTTCTAATTTTTATTTAATTTATATATTTACAAGCTTTCACCCGCGACCTTTTATGCAAGATGTGTGGATAAAAAGTTTACAAAGCGATTTCTTTTTATTGGCAATCACAAATGATGCACAGGGTGATTAAATGGGAACTAAAAAACCACTACCGACATTTAAAATTATTGCTAGCGACATCTATTGACGGCTTGACAAATAAAAAACCACACATTACTTATAAATTTGAAACCCTTATTTAGACCTCACATAAATGAAATTTTCTAAATCCTATAAATGCATTATTATTTTTTACTAACCAGAAATTTAAATAAAAAATGTGTCCAACCCTAAAAATGACAACATTTTAAACAAAATTGTAACCTCTATTTCACCCTTTCATAAATAGAATTTTTAAAAATCCTTTTTTAGTGAACGATTTTTTCCTGCCAAAATTCATGGAATTAACTCAGTAGTTTTCGAGATTTTGTGATGAGTGAGTGAGTGTTTTTCGCTTTTATATATTAAATAGAAAGGAAGTGTCTACAGTTAAAGAATCCTCACACTCCGTGAGGATTCTACTACTCGTGCTACTTCGTACCTTAGAGGTTCAATTCGATAAATCATTCCTAATGTTTATTAATGTTACATATATTTAACATAAAGTCATTTTATTTATTTATAGCATCTTTTTTTCCCTATAACACTTTGAGCTAGAAAGCAGTTAAGTATTTTGTAAACAGATGAATTTATTTTAAAAAAGTAGATACAAATTATTTTGCTTATTTTAAAATTTATTATTAATGATAATAAATACATATGGTTGTAAACTTGAAAAAAATGAAGGTGTACTTTTCAACAAATTTTAAAACTTATGACAACCAAAGCTTTCCGGACGGACGTTATTTTAAAGTCATTGCAGAACTTCAGAATAAATTTTGGGGAATAAGAAAACTTAATGATGCCTTGAACACTTGATGTGAGTTTTAGAAGACGAAGACATTAATAACTATATGCAGTGGTTGGTTAACAACTTATTTACAACTTAATTGTTAAACCTAGGTGGTACTTACTTTTATTAATGAAATAAAAAAGTAAATAGATCGTGTATTGAAAGAAAAATCTCATGATTAGATCATATTTTTTTATTTAGAAACATTATATCGTTCTGTAGTTTCACATGCAAATATAGAATATTGTGAAAACATTGCCACCCTCGGGAGTGATAAAATATTCTTGTAAGATAAAACAAGGCTATAGTATCTAAAGAATAAGATTGGTATGCAGCATAATGTTGAAGTAACCAAAGTTAAGTAATCCGTTGAACGAGCCTTATTTGTCAATTATATAGCATTTAATTTGATATTTATTTTAAGTTCCTATGCGTTGAAAATTATAATATAAAGAATAAAAATATTGATGTGAAATTCTCAAAGTTTGAAGTAAACATTAAAGCTTAGTTAGCAACTCACATACACTTTCATCCGGACTGTAAGTAAAACTTTTGGTTTATCTTAATAATTGTAAACTCCAACATTGAAGGCTCTTGATTCTAACATTCGGTAAACATAATTATCTCATTACATAAAACAAGTTCTCTTAGCCTAACGATAAACTAAACAAATCTTGAGAGTTTTTAAAAGAAATAAACTTTTTCTAAATAAGAACATAGCTATTATTTCTCTATGTCTGATATGGAAAAGTTTATCTCAGATAACCTTTTCCATACAGACATAGATAATTTAGTAGTTAGGCTGTAGTTGTTGAGTGAATCACTGAGATTATTTTTAATATGATACTGGTGGTATCTTATTATTATTCATGGTCATTATTTTTGACATGTTGATTATTATATTATTATTATTATTTTATTGCAAGGGTGGATTGACTAATTTTTCCTTTAATATTATATAAAAATGTATTTGATATTTCAATCACATTTTATCTACGGATATATTTTTTTGTGTCAATGAGATCTCTACGTGCACTAAAATATTTTCTTCCAATTTTAAACAAAATATTAATAGCACACTTTCTTCTTTTTATTCGTTATTATAATAATTATTATTGAAAAAAATAAAGTTATTTTTTAAATTATTATAGACTATTTTTAATATACACAAAAAAATTAAGGTAAATGTCAAAATATTTCTGAAATATTTTGTATGTATATACATTTCTGAGATACAGTTTATAACTTTGTGTATATTAGTAAAGGTTGTAATAAATTTTAATCGCTAATAGTAAAAAATAAATAAAAATTATAAATAATTAAACTTTATGTATATTCTATTTTAGTCAGTGTGATAGTAGCGTTGTTTGACTTTCCAGGCCCTTTCCACGATGTAGTAAGCTAATACTTTTATTTAATAGTATTTTATTTTAAATTAAAAATTCGAACAAAAATAAATGCATTCCACTAAATACATTTAGAATTTTGACATATTTGAAAGCCCTATCTGACTATTCGTGACAGTAACGAACTTTTTAGGCCTCGATGAATTTTTATTTAATAAATTTTATTTTTTTTAAAATCACAGAATTTTTGTGGGTATTTTTTTGAAAAACTGAAATATATTTCATTTTAGTAATAGTATAGAGATTTTAATATTACATTTAAATACCTACAATTAAGATTTTTCCTTAGTTTTTTCAAGTTGGTTCCTGAGTGTATGAAAATAAATTTCAAATAAATAACAAAGTTTTTATTAACAATCTGTTAAAATGTCAACATCTTTGTCTAGACCAAAAAAGTGAACACAATAAAAAGCTTACAACAGTCTGTTTCTGAAATAGTAAATTCTAATTGTAAGTTTTTCCTTTTTTTTATTTTTTTTATTTTATTTTTTATTTTTGTATTGTCTAATATGCAATAAAGTGCTTATCTATCTATCTATCTATCTATCTGTCTGTGAAATAGTAAATGTGATACTTGATATATATATATATATATATTTTAAATATACATGTGTTATCAGTAGATCTGCATTACAGAATAATAAGAATATCAACTCAAGCTTATCCCGAGGGTGCGCTTTATATTAAATGAGCTTAGATAAGTATTATGACGGTTCTCTTTGTTTCTGACTTAATTTTTAACTGCTGGATTTTTTTTTATTCGAGTATATGGTCAGTTTTAAAAAAATATATTACTACATGCAATTAATTATTTACTACAGACGAACTTGTTACTAATCTCGTGGTCTGTTGGTAGGATTTCCTTAATTGTTTAATTTTTGTGTCTTTAATTACTATATATTTTAAAATAATAAGATCCTAATCAACCTTATTTTAATTGGGAACCGCCACCTTTAAATAATGTAAAAATAAAGAATGAAAAGAGTCATATATGGTTTTGGTTGTATATATTTCTGCTGTTAGCAGGGCAAACAAGCATACGAAGTATTTGATGGTAAGTAACATTAAGTGATCACAACCGTCCAAGTATTTTCTGGTTTAATTAATTTTAATGAAAAAATATGTCATTATACCTTGTATGCTGTAGCATGGTGCGGGTGAAATTGTCAGAAACTTTGCGTTTCTCTATTGATAGTTGTTATGTTTTACAAATTTTATTTCAGGATTTTAGTTATACCACATTAATTAAAGTTTTTTTAGCAAAATAAATTTAGATAAATGAAGGAAGTGACATTTCAATAATAACCCAATTAATCGCCTTGATATCTTTGAAATGATGAATAAAGTTTTTCTTTTAAATTTTTCAGTACAGTAGATTATTTTATGCTTCATCTTATTTCTGCTGATACTTGATAGTTGCCGAGTTGAATGATCTTTTTAGTTCAGAATTTTGTATATAACAAAGTAATCTTTTGTGTAAGTAAGAATGAGTATTGCAGTAAAAAAAGAAATTTGTTAAAATTTACTATTCTAATTGAAAACAGATGAAAAATAATGTATTATTAAATGAGAAAGCAATGGAAGTGATTGAATCTACTGTTTTGATGGATTCTCTGGATGGATGGGTCCTCATTTTGATGGATTAGGTAGAAAACTTTGTTCTGCTGCTTATGATATAAATAAATTCGTAACAGACGAAGCTATTGTCAAGGTACTTTTATTTTCATTGTATAATGTCTTATGGAATTTTACTTTGTAGTGTAATATAATGTCTTATTGTATTTTACTTTGGGCCAATGCAGCTCATATAAATACTATTTTTTCTTACCGAAAAGAGCCATCCATGCCATCGTAGATGTATACATACAATGTATACATTTTTACAAGGAACTATTAGAAAACGTTAAATTATTAACATATAACAAATGTTTAAGAACATTTATATGCTAAGTTATCTTATGATGTGTCCAAATATTTAGATCATAATGTAATTTAGGAATGAGGCAGAATATTTCAAGTTTATATTATACCAAATTGTAATCATCTCTAAGTTTTTTTTGAAGGACAAACATGTAAGTCTATCGTCGGCTCTTCTTAGGACTGAAGGATATATCTTTCCCAGTCGATGGTAGCTTTGAGTTTCAAAAAATATTTTTATAAAACCTCTTTTCCATATATATTTAAATTTTATTTCAGTAATTTTTTCTGCTCAGGCAAATAATTACTTTCTACGTCAAGCCATCTAAAAAACACTAAGAAATTAATATAAATGTTTTTTATTCGATATATCGTATTTTGTCTTTTATTTAATTATTAATATTATGTTTAGTTTCGTTTTTTTTTAACTTTTGGATCCTAAAGTTACAATTAAAAATTTAATTATTGCTACTTCCATATTTAAGTACAAAAACCAATTTTCTCGATCTGCAAAATAACATGTTTTTATTTTAAGGACTTAATAGTCTCCAGATAATGTCAGTAATTATTCTTATAATTTCACTTTCTTACTCCACTTGTAGGCTAAATCTCTTTAAACTTATGCAATTAAGAAAGTTATAAGTACAAAATATTTTTGAATACGGAACAAGACCGTTTGTCATTTTTATTTTTGAATTTGTCTCCTTTTACTTTTTCAAACAATATAATGAACAGATAATTAGTTATAAAATTAAATTAAACCAAATAGCAACAAGATATTAAATTGAACTTTTCTAGTTGCGATAAATATTAAAATATTTTCCTTATCAGCAAAGTTACTTTATGATATGAATGTGATATATCTAACTAAAATCAAATATTTTATTATAATGCAAAAGTAATGTAATTACATTAAGTAGTCTATTAAATGAACTATCGCATGTAGTTTAATACATTCATTCATTTTGGTTTTATAAAATACAATTTGTGGACTTATGATTAAATAATAATTAATTTTAACTTACTAATTTAGAAAGCTTTGCATTACTTGATTAAAGTTGGAAATAAAAGTGAACTTAATAAATGAAATGTAATTAAAAATTTATGCAAGAGCTTGTTGAAAAAACAAAGGTGTCGCATATCCTATTATACATTCTCGCATTAATGGGGTTTGTTTATCTGGAGAAGACAAAAGTTTTATGCTTGGTGGTGGAGGTATTTTCTACACAAACTTCTCATTCGTTATTCAGTTCCTACCCTCAGTCTAATTTAACCTCATTCATATAATCATCAATTATTATATTTTCACACTTTTTATCTTGATACACAAAGTTAAATAATGTACATTAATAAAATATAAGTTTAATATCTCATTTTAGTAATACAGCTTCTGTGTTATATTTACATAGTTAGGTTTTACAAATGAAACTTTAGTTAAATCAAAAACCAACAATAACTTTTAAATTGTCTATTGCTCTCTAGAACTTGCAAATGGAGTGGAAATATAAACTTCAAGCCATGCACGTGTTTATAAGTTTATAAAATTTCTAATTTTTTATTTGTTTAAAAAGTATACTTAACGCATTTTTTGCCTACAAAAGTTTTAATGTTTTTAACGTCCCTGCAGATTATTAGGAAAAAACTTCTTATTATTAAATAAATGGAGGTAATATTCCATTGGAACTTTTAACAAGCTAATGAAACCCTAACAGTCACTCGCAAAGTGCAAAAACTGGTTGTAATAATGAATTATAGACCGAACACGGATTAAATTTATTATCCGTATAAAAAAGACAAAATGTTCCTGGGTTGTTGTGTTCCGACAGTGAAAATGTAGCGGTTTATGATTTTAACAAATTGAGACGGGTCAAGTGCTTATAATACAGAACTTGATTTTGCAACACAAAATAAAATTAATATATAATGTTTTTCTTTCTTATATATTTTTTTGTCACCATAAAAAGTTATATATAATATGATACTCATTCAACATCTACCTGCTCTTATGAATTATTTAGAGAAGACGTAATATATCAAATCCTTTCACTCTTGTATGGCTGATACATTATCTTTTCGGTGGACTGCTTCTCTTAGAACAATCCACTTTTTGACTTTTTTATCACTTAATATAAATGACCGTATTGTTAATATCGAAAATCAAATCACATAACTTTTAGTTAAGTAGTAGTAGTACTCATATATATTTTAGGTTTAGAAAACGTCATCGTAACTGTCATGATAAAATAGTAAATATATTTTTTTTTTTGATTAAATTTTTTTTTTCAATTTCAAATAAATTTTTTAGTTTTACACGGCTTTATATGAAGAAGATAATATTGAAATATATCTATTTGGCGGTCATTTTGTTTTCACTATTTAAAGTACTATTTTATTTAAATTTCTTATAACACAGTTTAATGTGTACAAATTTTTTTACATAACGTGTATAATTTTTTCGTTTACTTTAAAAAAATATATTATTAAATCAATTCTTATATGTATACACATGTACACACATATGTATGCATACACATATAAGAATTGATCTAATAATATATTTTTTAAAGTAAAGTTAGACAATGTATGTATACACACACATTGTCTAACTACTGGAACTAACAGTATCCAGCTAATCAGTATACATGTCATAGATAAACCCTAAAAAAAATTAGATAGTCAATAAATAATTTTAATTTTTAATTATTCTCCAAAAATTTATTTCTTTAAAATGAAGCTTAAATAAAATTAAAGACTTAACATTCATAAAGACTATACCATAACATTCAAACACTTTTGTATTATAACAAAAGGAATATATAAGAACATTTCTCCCGTGTACATAAATAGATGTTTAGGTATTTTATTTTTACCTTTTATGGTCGGTGAGGATGATGCTAAAGAAAATAAAACCTACTTAAAATTTATTTATTTTATAATTAAATTACATTTTAAGTGGTTTAAAACTATGCTGAGCTAGGTCACAATCCGAATGTTTTGAATTTATTTATTATTTCGTTCCCTTATTTCAGTAGCGGCGGAATTTTGCACTGGGGACTTTCCGTGACTTTATGTCTGTTCTTATGAGCGGTAAAATAGTACGAGCGGGACTAGTACAATGTAACAATCTACATTATCAACTATTTATTAAGAAATAATTTTCATTATTGTAATATAACAGCAATAACCACGTTGTGTTTAGAAATAAACAAAAAACTCTTAATACATGATAACTAATAGAATTAGTCATAGTATTACCATTTATTTCCAAGTCGTCATTATGACATTTTTTATGTATGTGTATAAATTACTTATGTATATATATATCTGTTATGTTTATATATATTATGGTTGAATATAGTGATATTTTATTGAATTTTAATAATTAAGTCGACGTATGTATGTCCATAATTACTTTTAGTGTACCTTAATCCACGTTTTTACCTCATGTCCTCTACTCAAAGGTTACCTGGAAGAGATTACTCTTTAGCAATAAGGCCGCGTTTTGTACTTATCTGTATTTTTTGTATCATTTTCCCTTGTGTTTTTTTTCTTTTTATACAATAAAGGGCATCTATCTATCTATCTATTACATTTTACATTTCCGATTCAACATCAATGACTTTGAAATGTTTATTCAATATAAATTAATTTGATGTTATTATAATAGTAGTAGTTAAACTTTTTTTTGAATATATTTTTATAATAATATATAAGGAATATTAGCAAAGAGCGAAATATTAATTACTGATTATATAACAGTGGAAGTTGATTTCAGTTTTAAGTTATTGTCTGTTTATTTTTTACTTTAGTGATAAAATTTATGTTTATGAATCTTTTGTCTTATTTTAAATACAATTCGTAAAAATATATATTTATTTTATTTTTGTTAAATAATTAGTAATGTGTTAAATGAAACTTTAAAAGAATTTGTATTTATTATTATAAAATATCTATTTTGATTTTGTGTTGGATTATATAAATAATATTGAATACAAAAAAAATAATTTAGCTATGCCTTATAATTAAAAATAACGTAACTTTTTATCATAATAAATGAATGAGCAAAACATTTTTGTCAAACAATTATAATAACTGTGGAATTAGGATTTATTTTCAATTTTAAAATATATAAAGAACTACGTTACTTTACTCTCATTACTCTTGTGCGATACAGATCGGAATATCCACGGCAATTTAACGAGTTATTAAATTCCGACAACTGTTTCATCAACGAGTGATCGCATAATTGTTTTCGTTCCTTTCACTGATTGTTGACATCAAAATTGCAATCAAAATATTATCACAAGATAGTTCAAACAGCGAGTGAGTTGAGCGCTACTCAATTCATTGCATGTGGATTGTATAAGTTAAAAATATATATATTTGGTTGAGATTAAATGTTTACAGACGTATTTATCGTAAACAGTTTTTTTATTTATTATGAGCAAGCTATTTTTCAAGTAAACAATAAATATTGTGTAATTTTTTTATTTGCAGATTTCAGATAAGATGGTTATTTATGCTCTAATAGAGAGTTTATTTATTTATTTAATTAAAATTGTTTAATTTAATTTAAATGAAAAATTTTTTTTTCTATTCGGACACGGTTTTGTAAGGCTTAATGTAGTCACTAGACCGTTAAATTTTATATATATAATAGCTATAGAAGAGAATATATAATAGCTTTAGAAAGATAATCTTACACATGCTGAATACCCCACGATGGATGATTACATGAAAACGATTACTATCTATAATAGATTCAAATTACGAATTGTGATTTTTTTGTACCATTCCATAATAAATAATAGGCCATAATATAACGATAAGTTTCTAGGAAGTCAGAAAAGATCCTGCCCTCTAAGACCTATCTTGGCGTGCATTAAATACATTGTATACCGATAAAGTTACATTAAAATAATGTAGCATAAGATTGCTTATTTTAAATAGTTTGAAATAAAATTTAGTTACAGTTAATACCTTTAACTAGTGAGCCGCAAATACAAACAAATTGGATACTTTTTAAAATTTAGAGTATTTAGTTAATTATTATGCAAATGTTTATATTTATCATTTTTTTTTTTTTTTGTACAGATAACCTTTGTCTTTTACACTAAGTAATTTGAACGTATAGTTTTAAAGTTGTCGCATTAAGATTGAAATAAATGGGTCTCCATTTGGCGACTGCTATGAGTTAACGCGTCGTATAATTTCATCAACACACCACGCAGACGGAGCTAGTATTACATAATTTGTCTATAAAAAACTATTTAACAAAAATGTATTTATTTTCGAAAATATATTTTTAATTTAATTTTCGGTTCTTTTTTTTTTAATGGGCAAATGGGAATGCGGGTCACCCCATCAAGTGTTCACCGCCGCCCACGGTCTCACAGTCAGAGGATGCACAAGACCTTTCAAGAAAGAGTAGCTGGAGTTTTTGCCTATAACCCTGACGTATCTTTCTGGAAATGCCGCGGAAAGAAGTTCTTTTTACGTCTTGGTAGTTTCAAATATAAAACAATTGTAGAATTGATTATAATCAATTATATTCTTAAGAATGTCTTAAGAAATTACAACATATTTTATATTAGTTAAAAGTATTTTAAAAGTACCTGTATGTATGAGTTAGTGAATACGTAATAATAATTAATATTAATTATTTATTGAAATAATTATTAATATTTTCTTAACTCCTATCTGTACATTATATTCGGCAATTTTTCAGAATACAGACAGATTTGAAAAACATTTAGTGCTTTTAATATTTTTTATACATGTACCTATATACAAAGTGAGTATTTTTTCTTAGATTTTCACGAGTACACATTTGAAATAAAACTATTTTTACTGATTAAAACTCGCGTATAATTTGCTTTCATTTTGATTTTAACCCGTTTCGAATACTTTGCAATAATCGTGTAGACGGACAGACACTTGCATCTCTTATTGTATGAGTATTCTTTTTTTTTCATTTTTTATCTTAGATTTACATAATTTTGTCTAGACCTAAATGGTAATTCATATACCTATACATCTTACAAAGAGAGTCTACTGGTAGTGAGCCATGAAATATAAAAGGCGGCGATGCAAACATGCCGCCTTCTATCGCGACAGCGAGGCCCTCGATTGTGTGATCCTTCTGAACACATACAACACATATACAAACATGCCTTGCTTGCAAAATGAAAATAACACGTAAAATCTTCTAAAAGTGTATTAAATATTTTTATTTTTTTACAAAAGTTAGTTTTCAAGAAAAAGTTTTGCTATTAAAATTTTTAAATCCGTTTACTTAAATTCAAATAAACCAGTAAGTACATATAATAAACAGACAGTATAATGTTGTTATGATTAACAGGAGATACTCAGCCATCTGTAGAGTTCTACTGTGTTTGTTTGTTCTACATTGTAAAGAATCAAAAAATCTTTTTTTATTTTCTGTTTAGTGAAGGTTTCTTAAATTTTCACATTATAGCCGAATAAGAAGTTATTTATAGATCAAATTCCATCAAACTTGCTTATTAGAAGCGTAAGCGCAAGCACAAACAAAAGAAACAGGTAAGACACATTTCAATTTCTCTATTCATTGGAAATATATTGATATTGATAAAAATAGTTTTTAACATTACAAATAATTTTATTTGCTTAAGACCTATACGCAAGATAACTATTGTAATATAACTAACATAGCATCATCATAATTTATCTGGTTTATCTATCATACATATTTATGTATTCAGTTTACGTCAACTAAAGACAAAGAAAAAAACACTACTTGAAATTGTTGGAACGACCGAATGATAAATTTCTTATCGATTCAGCTCTATATGGCTTTGGTATTATATAACCTATCACGACGTTTCATTCCGTTATGTTTTGTTACGGCAAAGTTTTCTTTTCATTCCATGATAATAACGATATATTATTTTGTTATTTTATTAATTTATTTTTTTTTTATTGCATAAATAATATTATTTATTATTATTTATTTATATATTTTAGTGCACACCATAAAAAAATTAATAATAAAAACAAATAGGACACTTTTTAGGATAAAAGTGACAAGTTTATAAATATCTAATTAACTATTTCAAACATGATGCATTTCCTTAAATGTTTAAAACGTATAAAAAACTGTTAAACCTTATTCAATATAATATACTTGACAGCCACAAAAATATATCCCCAATCTTCGACGAAAAGCAAAGTCGTAAACAGCGTTATCAGTTAATGACCGCAGTAAACGTTTTACCAAATATTTTGTATATTTTCTCACCATCGAGCTTATCTATAGCTTTTTAATACACAAATGCTTTTTTTGTTCTATATGTCAAATACAAAACGAACTAAAATATACAATAAATAAATTGTATTGGCCATTGTTTTTATCGTATTCGTTTTAGTTTAGCTCAGTCCAGCTGTCCTGTGACAAATGCATATTGTTCGTGAATATTCCATTTCTATCAAATAAAATGATTTTTCATATGTATAAACAAGTATATAATACATATCATAGTTATTATATTCAATACAAATGGCCAATATTCTCATAATGTTAACATATTGTTTATCAAACATAAACCGCTTTTGCCGAAAGATACATATGTTAACATTTTTTTGCAAGGTGTTTATAAATAATTGTCCATCTTACCTTCATGAACGTTAAATTATGTTCCCCTAGCGAGCGACTTTAGCACTCTTGTAATGACCTGATATTCCTCAAGGAACTAAAGTACAATACAAGTTATTGTCGTAGCAATTAATTCTGTCTGCCTTGAACAATCATTATTTGAAAAACATTTTGTCAGATGGAGACAGGACACAGTCGATCTCCTAGAGTTTGCCTTAAAAAATATGATAATGCATCTAATTAAAACCTGAATTAAAATTTGTTGAAGTAACGTATGGGCATGAAAAAAACATGGCTTTTGTTTATTTGTACTAGGGTCGTCAGCAATAAAGTGAGAAAAAATGAGGGAAAACAAAAAAAAATACAAAAACTTTAACTTGGTATTGTGTCTGCAATTAATAAAAAATGATACATATGTCAGTCATAGTAAGAATTGGCGTGTGTAAAAGAACAATTCAATTAAATATAAATTTCATTGTAAATTATTCTTAATCTACAATTACAGTTTTTCTTAATCTATTTATAGAAAGGTGGGCATGTGATAATCAACTGGTCTAAATTTGGAAAATACAGCTTGATCGGTGTAGGAGATAACCAGTAGTTGACCAGTATAGCGCATGGCTTGGCTTAGATCCATTATCTCAACCTCAGTTTATCCCGTGTCCAATGCAATAATTATTTTTTATCTAGGCCAATAATATCTATTTATCTAAAAAGTGTTATTTGAATGAAAAAAATGTATTGTAAATTAAGTAAAAATAACAAGAGTGATTCCTCTTATTTTATTAACGTACAATATTATAAATATAACCTTTTACAACAACCACTGATGAAACACAAATAAAGAAATAAGATTTTTTTTTAAAGTAAAAAAATTACTTAAATTTTCACTACTTAGTCTTGTTTATTTTTATATAAGAGTTATTAAAACTTTTTAAAAATCCACTATTCAAATTATTTGATAGTGTTAACACTGGTACTTTTTAAAGTCATTGCACTTGAAGATACTTATTAATTTGACTATCTCGTGATAATACTTTTCTTTATTTTACCACCTAAAATATTCTTGACATAAAAAAGTAAGTATCGACCATATTATAAATACAAGTAGATGCCCATTTTTTGTTCGTTTGAAACATCCATTAAGGATACCTCATCGGCCGAGAAAGTGATGACCGGGGAGGTTATGTGGGACTACCTACTAAATAACCAACAGTTGTCCTAATCACCTTAGTGGGATAAAATAGCAACTAGTAGATATAATTAATACTATGAAAGCCTCACGTAAGGAAACATCATCAATTATGTCCTAAACCTTGCTGACACAATGGGAAGTCCCTTTTTGACTACGCTGTCCTATGCTATTTTGATGCGAGCCATGAGACGCTGGCCAAATTAAACCGACTTCAAAATTCGTGCATCCGTTTTATTTTTGCAATGCCCAAATTTTGTCACGTTTCAAAATACCACAATAAGTTCAAGTGGTTCCCCAGTTCTTTACACCAGAATATGCATTTGGTAACACTTAACACTTGGTGATAAAAAAAAGTCCGCCTTACCTTCAGGAACGCCATTAATATTTATAAAATCAACATTTCTATAGAAATTTACGTAAGCGCTCTTGTTGTTCTGAAATTCCTCGAGATACCAAGATAAAATACAAGTAAGTCCTTTTTTGATGGTACTCCGCAACAATGGGACTCACTTCCTGATTATATTTACTAGGGCTGCCAATACGCAAACGGGGAATGATGAGTGAAAGCAAAAATATATCACGAAAATTTTGGCTGGATATGATTTCCCTAACTTCAATGTCAATGTTCAATTAACAAAAAAAAATTACATATATCAGTCATAGTAAGTGACCATCTGTGCGTGCAAAAGAACGTTTTAATGAAAAATAAATTAATTGCAAATGACACTTAATCTAGATTTAGATTTTTTTTTTTAAATATATCTATAGAAGTTTCTGGCATGCGATAATTAACTGATCGAAATTTGGTTAGTATAGCTTGAACGGTGTCGGAGGCGATAGTGCACAAAATTTTATCGAGGTGACCGGTAAAGATAAAATGTATATTTTTTAATAATACTGGATATATATTGCACTCTCAGCCTTGGCTGTATTATACCTAATTTAGGGATATTTTTTTGTGGAATAATAACATTTAACAGAAAATAAAAATTAGTCTTTTAAAAAGTCACTATCCATCAAAATAAAAATATTATAAATAACCAAGAAATCAGCCCGAGTGTTTAGAGCATCATCATTTGCATCAAATATCAATGCAATTACACAACGCATTACCAAAATCTTAAAAAAATATATTAGAGCTTCAAGTAATGACTATTGTTCATCTGAATAAAGTTACAGTTTCAATTCCATTACAGCAGACGATCGACTTGGAAATACCTTATTAGATTTAGAACATAGTGCTTTCAACAAATACGCGTTAAGACTAGTCGGGAAGTCTCAAGTAACTTCATTACAGCATTCCATTGATTTAGTTCGACTTAGGGCAGTTCCTCTTGTCTTAAATAATTAATTGTAACTTTGACTTTTTTTACATAGCTATTAAGCTTACAATGTTATATTTTCTACTTCTTTTTTTTTTGGAAAAAAATTACTTAAATTTAGATTTAATTTAAAATATAGAATATACAGTCAATCACAATTTTATTGTTAAATGCGACTTCTAGGAGTGTTTCACCTTTAAATATCTTGACGTCTGTGAAACAGTGATTACAATAAAAACACCCGTCTGAGTATGTTGTGTGATTATTCACATACCAGGGTTCGTTTGGAACCCTCAAATAATAACTTGGAGAGTGTCCAGAAAAGTATTATTATTTCGATAAGTATGGTAGTAAAACAAATTTTAAAATAATTAATACTTTTTCATATAAATATTTTTGAATAGATATAATATTCAGATAACCGCGATAAATACTAAGTATAATAACTAACGGCCTCAATCTTGCCTCCTCTATTTTACTTAGCTCTGAAATAAACTTTTTGTTCAGTTTTAAGACTCAACCGTTTATCGCATTAACACCATTAATCTCACTGAAATCTAACTTAGAATATTTTATAATTTATTTGAAATTTTTTCATCAAAAATATTTTAATATATTTTTCTTCCTATTTTTATTTCTCTAATTTAATTTTATGAGTAAATAGTAATATGGCGAGTAAACCTTAAACCTTATTTATAATGAATTGAATTCGCAAAAGTTTCATAAATAGTATTTTGTTTTTAGAACAAAACTTGTAATTTTAGCAGTACGGTTGTGGAAAACTAAAATTGAATAGCGACAGCTGGTCTAATGGGATGTAGTTAGAGAGCGGGAACAAGTACGTCGTTGTCCTAAGTGTATAATGTGACAACACCCTCGTTCCATAACTTTTTTCTCTAAAAATATATATTTTTATTTGATTTAAATATCCATTTATACTTAGTAGTACTCAAAAATATATGTTGAAGAGGTTTATAATACGAGAATAAATACAATGTATATGATAGGTACATACAATATTTCGTAATTTTTTTATTTCTGTAACCTGGAATTATTACTTTTATTTAATGATAGAAATTTAAGTTTTACAAGGCAGCGTTTGTGTTATACCATTTTTTAAAACATTTAGTATGTTTTAAAGCAGGACCATTTAAAAAACAGCTCTAATTTTCTATGGTAGATATGTTACGCTTATCTAAATTATCAAAAATTATAAAATGAAGAACTTATAAACAATGCACTAATTACAATCACTGCATAAGTAAATAAAAACGAGTAGGTTTTGCATGTTTGCCTGCTCTGATAATGCTATGAGTAAGGAAGAAGCCCAAGATATGTGACCATAACAAATATATATTAACATATTAATATGGTATTGTATCCTATGAAAAAAACTTTTGACATAAAATACAAAAAAAAGTTACCAAAATTTACCATAATAGATTAATTTCATTATAAATTATTCATTAATTTAAAATCATTATTATAATTTCCTTCCAATTAGCCGTAATGTCGACGAGATATTTTGAATGTTACAGATGAATTTTATTTTACTAGCATAACTGCAGCTCATATAAGGGAAGGCTCATCAAGGATAGACCCTCTCACTGAAGATCAGCATTATCGGTATGTTTCAATAGATGAGTGTCAAAAGCGGATTTTGTCTTTTAATTTTCCTTATTTTTCGTGAATGGCAACTCATTTCGCAACTTAACATATAACCACATAACTAGAAAACATTACCTTACAGTGTGTTTAAATCATTCGATTCCCATAGCGAATCTTATTTATTTTACCTTTATTTTATAACTTGTCATCTATATATAAGTTTTATTTAATAAATTCTCATTTATAACAAAACATCATGAATGGACCTGGATGGACATACAAGTCATTATAAAATAATAATATATCTTTAGTAACCTTAGATAATATTTAAGATGAACACTTATAAAGTTGTCACTTCATCGAAGCAACTTTAAAAATTATTGACTAAAATGTATTTGTTTGAGAAGTCTCCGTTCTTTGCTTAATTTAATTTTAATTTGAAATTTTTAACCACCCTATTAAAACAATGAACCTTAAACATATTGATTCAAACAATATTTAAAGTATGTATTCTTACTTACTTCGATGTAACTTTATTTATTGGTTGTATATATTAATCGACATTATTGTATTGCTCTAGACACATTTATTAATTATCTTAAGAGTAGTTTGTTACGATATTACAAGTAAAGCTGCAGTAAATAACCGGATTAACTAATCTTACGGCGCAAGAGACCAAATCTGGAATTTAATTCTAGTATTTAATACGGTAGCTCCCTTAGATAGTAATCTTACACGTATCCTGGGATCAGCTTAAAGGATTCTGTATAACATAATCGTTTGTTAAGCTAATCAAATGCAAACGTATTTATTTTAATATGTGAAGAAAATAGTAACATAAAAGATAAAAAAAAATTATAATATTTAATAAAACCTTAAAACTTCATTATTTACATGAATTTAAAAGAAAATTTTATTAAATATAAATTTTTAAGTGGGATTGAATGAAGCTTATACTTAGATCACTGTAGGAAGATCAGAACCAAATATATACGGGGTTTTTTGGGGATATTTTAAATAAGCTCTAGGCGGAAATTCGATATTTGGACATTCTTTACCATACAAATTATTAACATCTATAATTAGTAACAATATATATAAAGATGTCTGACCACCAATTATACACGTCAATAGATATTAGAAATAAATTTATATAGAATAGAAAGTCAATATATATAGAATAGATCAATTATCAGAGAGTATTTGAGATTGTACTGGATTTAGTTTGGCTTCTATTTCGATCTCTATTTACATCAAACTTGATAACTACAGGTTTTAGATACAAATAAATAATAATATGTTAAAGAATTATAAGCTTATAATTAATCAAACTATACTCAAAATAGTTATTAAGATTAGTTCATTTAAATGATGGTTTTGTTTTTTGGTGTCAGTAAAATTCATAAAAAAAATATATAGTAAAATTTTAGGCTTTATACTACTTAAATATATAACACAACATTTAGGTTACTTAATACAAATCAAATTATCATACACTCATTCTATTCAGTTTTTAATAAACCCAATTTGTTGAATTGCAAATGAGCTCAGATTTGAATTGTAAAACGTAATCTTCTTACTGAACAAGCTTATTGAGGGTAGAACTACAACGTAATCGTTGAAGCGGTTTAACGGAACTGATTACTTAAAAATTTTTTAAGTACTAATAATAACTACAACATTTAAAATCTTGATGTTATATGTGCAAGTATATCTTTTTGGTAGACCATTGAAAAAACTTATCAAAAGGATTTTATCGATTACATTATAGTTATATGCAAACGGTAATGAGTGTGGGCCCCCTCACATTGATTCCCTGGTTAAGAAAAATGTTATGAAATTAATATTATTATTATTATTATTATTTTAATAAAATCAATTCCACCATAACTTGCGCTAAAGCCATTAAAATAACTTATGGCAAATAAAACACATTTCATGACTTTATAACTTTAACTATATATTTGATAATATTTATTTTAATATTTTCTTAAAAATGCAAGATATATTTTTTTTTTTAATTGTAATCATTTTTTGCTGAGATTACACTCATTGATTCATACTACAATCACTTCAATGACGCAATAACTTTTTTTATAAATTGCGAATACACGGTAATCAGTTTAAAAAAGTAAGAAAAAAAATCGTCTGGTCGATTTCACTGAAAAATTATTAAGTTCTAAATTATATATGCATCGATTACCACAAATACCCCGACTGCGCGTTTTATGCGAAATCTAATATTCGTGGTATTAATTTTATTTGAAACACTAAAAAAACAATAGGTCAAGATCGCTGGAAAATTAAGAGCTCCAAATGTAACTTGAAATATTAAATATAAATATTTGTTAATAATTCTTGAAGAGATTTTAAATTATTTGAACTAAATATACAGCTAATTTGTATGGTTGTGAGTTAATATTTTTTCTTTATTTGTTGATTTCATTGTTTTTAATTTGCAATTCTGTACAAACACATAAACTGATTTTTTTGCTTCCACAAAGACAATTATATGACAACAGTCTATAAACGCAAAATACTATATTAATTTTTAGGGAGTTCCAGTGACAAAAGAATAAGAATAAACAAAAGCAATAAAATATTTAAATCTTCGTAATATAGTGAATTAAATGAGAAGTAACATTTAATCTATATCTTGGTCTGCGATAGGGCCATTCTACCTGAGCGCAGTAATAGCGGTGCTAAATCAAAGTTCCTTTCGCTCCGTAGCGTCGAACGCTCGTTGCTAATTTAAATAAGACCCGCTTTCCGTAATTTAAATGTCGCAGACTCTTTGATGAATCTTCAGGCACATGCTGCAAGCTTTTCATATAAGGTATTATCTTGGTTTTTTAATAATAGTTTTCGATATGACACTATCAGATATATTAATAGGGACGATATGTCAATAATTTAAAAATACTACCAGTAAAATGGTGAGAAATATTTAGACCTCTATTAATTATGTAAATACTTCTTTAATTAAGGTATGTCTTTATTATAAAGGATTTACAATTAAAAGACTGCCAACAGCTTCTTTAGAGTTTCTGTACTAAAATATCACTAATAGTTTTGATTGGCTTACATTATGTAATGCAATTTTTCGATTTGATACGAAATTTGTATCTTTATTGTACCCCTTGTCTAATAATAGTATATCATATCACATTAAAAACTTAACAATTTCGATAAGAATGATTTTTGTTTTACTTATATGATGCTTAACTTAAAATACTATTTATTAAGTAAATATTTATCTTACCTGAATACTTATACTTAAACACTTTTTACTACTTCTTTAAAATTCATAAAAGTGTTTTTTGAACCTTAAAAAGATTAAATTATATTCAAAATCCGCTTGGTCTATTTTGCTGGACAATTCATCAGCTCTAAGTTATACGAATATGGGTCGAATGGTACCAAAATAATGTCCATTTCATAGTAAGCTCGCAAGAAAATGGACTCCCAAAAAACACAAAAACACATAAGTACATACACACTGTTATACATACACAGACTCTCATACATACACCCACTCTCACACATATGTTTTTAAAAAGTGTAGTATTACTGAGGACACTTCAAAAGGTAAAAATTTAAAATAACTTCTGTAATCAGACGTTAATATTTGAGATTATTGCTTTATAAACTGAAAGTTAATCATTGTTATTAATATGTAGAATTTTTTTTATTTTTTTTTATTTTAGTAATTGATAAATTTTCTAAATTATATGACATGTTTAATTCTCAAGGGTCACGTGGATTGCAGTGACATAATCCGCTTATTATTTTAATGGTAATTTCAAATATATTTTATAACTTTTCATTCATATAAACCATCATACAGCTCATATAAATATTCTATTTGTGGAATAAGTTATCTATTACAAGAATTTACAAAAACATCTATTATGGTAAAGAGTTAAATCAAAAACATGGATAACTTAAAAATATTTACTTTCAATGTAAACATAATTATCAGCGCTTTTTATTTACTTAGATATTTTCTATTCCTATATTTATATGTACTTGTGTGTATGTATTGTGTGTATGTTTATATTTATACAGTTAAGTTTAGGTATATTAATTTTTATTTTTTCTATTTGCTTTGTACCATACCCATGTCATTTAATTTTTCCTATAACCAAGGGTTTCTGGTAGAGATGTCTTGTGAAGAGATAAGTCATCCTTTTTATATATTGTCTTAGCTTACATGTTACTGTTTCTGTTTTATAGTACATAAATAAGTAAATAATATGTCGACTAAATATCTGAAAATAACGAGAATTTAATAAAATTAAAATTGTAATTTGAAACATAGTAGGTACAATGTATCCATTCATTTGCATTTCATGTGGTTTGTAGTGCGCTGTTTAATATTTACAAATAGAGCAGGCAATAATTGCAATAGATCTATTTTTGTGGTCTGCATATCATTTACAACAATAATAATTATAATTATAATTTATATGAAATTATAGTATTAATTACTGTTGACCAGGACTGCCATTGCTTTTTGGATTCATTTGATTGGTATTTGATTTAATTTAATTAACACCGTTTTTCTATTATAATTGTGATTTTAATGAAAGGACTATCGCTTCCTTAATAATTATGTTATAATACTGGATATTTTGAAAGAATCAAGTTTTTTTAATATCTCGTAATAATATTTTATATGCTTAAATGTCACCAAAATCCTATTTAAAATTCTCTAATAATGATATTTTTTACCATTTTTGTTTCATAGACTAATCATCAAATTCACATAATCAATTTAAAAAATATATTTTTTTTGGGGATTGAAAATTTGTTTCTTAAATAAATATTAAAACATTTTTAAAACTATTGGCAATTTTCTTATAACGACTACACCAATGCCGCTTTTTCTTGAAACTAGCATAATTTATCACCGCTGGAACTATAATTTGAAATAGATGCGGTCAATCTTCAATTTCTTCGCAGTCGTTCGTAAAAAATATTATTCATAAATCACTTTTATCTTATAATTTATCTTCACAGAAGGTTTTCTTTGGTAATATTAATGTAAATTATATTTTTCTTTATATTAAAACATGCCTTCGTAACTAAATATAAAATAAATCAGTTTTTAAATAACAACAAGATTTAACCATTTAATTGAATATAATCTTATAACTCAAAAAAAAAATTTTTATTTTTTATTACTATTATAATTTATCATTGTGTTTATAAATTTATTCATAATGTGTTACGAGTCACAATTTGCATATTCATATACTCTGTTTTTAACCTATTCGATTTGTAAATCGAAGAATCTTGTAGTACCAATAGTTATTGATATAAGATACTTTCTTGTTTAAGGCAAATTATTACATTTAAATCAACAACAAGTTTCATTTCAAACAGCTTCCTTGGGCGAAAATAATCAATTATATATCTGATCCATATCTCCATATGCTACTACAAAACCATTATAAACAATTGTTTATATATTAATAAACAGATACTATGAAAAATAAAAAAAATCTTCTATAGAATTAAACATAAATTTAAAGATCGGTCGTGAGTAGCTCTTTATATAAACGGAGATTGATTATACGGTATTATACGGTAACCACCAATGGACTACGGTTCTGACCAGAGATTTATGTTGATCGAGCTACTACAACTTACCTGTATTAAATAAAATAATATCAATTGTTGTCATTTGTTTCACAATGTGTGTTTTAGGATACATAACATTCGAATTTAACTTTCGTATCTTAACTTAATGATTTGGAATATATGAACGCCAACCAGACCTTAATTTTGAATCACTGCGCTCGCAAAATCTCGTTGTGGCTTAGCATATTGAGCGAAGTGAGGTGCAAACAACACCGAAGTTGCATTTACAAAACGTCAACACATTCTGTCCTCCACTATTTTTCAAGATGAGACACATTATTACGTTTTTTTTTTTTTTATTTTATTTTTTTTTAAAACCACCATCAGACTTATGTCTACCAGTTCAGCAAAATTTGTAAATTTTCGTATATATTATTTTTGATTGATTCTTGCACAGAGATGCAGAAAACTCATAAAGAACTTCGCTCAATAACTTCCAGAATGCACATTCTATAAAGCTGTTTTAGATATTTTATATATTTTTTTTTTCTATAACTTAAAAAAAAACTAAGCTTTTTTAATAAAAATAGTGAGACGCTCTGAGAGGAAATTGTCTAGTTTATCAACCAACAATCGTGCTTCATTGACAGTCTGTGTTATAGACATCGCAAGCGTTTATATGTCACAAACTTGTTCACCTGTCTCGACTGTATCTTGTTTACAGCATGAACATGGTATAATATACAAAGTATCTAGTAAGGCAATAGTTTCTGACAATGGACGATTAAATAAATTTAGATATTTATTATCTAATCTGATATTTTGTGAAACTGTTAATAACTAATACTAATAAAAAACTACGAACAACGTGGTCAAAACACAATGAAAGTAATAGGATTTAAGTAATTTTAAGCAATTTTTATGTAGTATTAACTTTTTTATGGGTCTGTTTAAATAAAATTTACGATACTTTCATGATCTTGTGCGATGTCATAAAGGTGGGTCGATTCCCATGTCTTTAAACTTTAACTTAAGAAAGTTTGATGAGATGGTTTAATCCCAGGGTAAGATCTCCGAGTAAGTTATTAAAATAAGTGGTTTCGTTTGTTGGTAGCTCAAGTTTCCTACATAGTAGGAACTGTTAGGGGTAATGTAGTACAGGCTTCTTGAAACAATTATCTCATTTGAAATTAAAATATATATATAAGGATTTATAAGCAAAACCTCAGAGTGAACTGCGTGCAGTGGCATTATGTTATCATTATTGGCGGAAAGGATGCAGAGTCGTCGATTCGAGAGTCCTTTTAATATTTATAAATAAGAGTAAATAGGAAATCATTATCAGAAGTACTTTAATGAAGTACTAGAAAAACCACCTAACATTTTAATTATAAGTCTGACCTTATATCAGATTATAAATTTGTTCTTCTAGAATTAAAGACTACAGTTATATAAGGGGCAAGTCATTATCCATAGTTCTCAGTAATGAGAAGGGGCAAAGCATTTAAAGCCATCGAAATGTTTTGAAAATAGTAGAAATTTTGTCCCCGTTGCTTGTTCTATCGTTTGTAAAATAGGGAGGAGAACGTTCCAATGAATAGGTTGACATGATATGTAGCTTCCACTTTTCATCGCAATGTTAGCCATCAGCGAAGGTAACATAAAAGTCGTACTGTCGTGGAATAAAGAAATAATTTTCTTTTACCGTAGAGTTACAACATCCAGACAAAATAACATTTCATCAAGATTTATATGCAAAAACATAACCTAAGGCCGGAAGTTATAATTATTTAAAATTTAAAGGTAATTTTTATTATGCAAATATTACAATATCTATTTTTATTTATATTTAAAATAAAAAATACTTAATAATTAGGTAGATATTGTAACTTATTTTAAAAAATCAGATAAGCGGAATGAATATTGAAGTATTTAGAGTGGAAACATATAATTTTTTGCTTTTACTTATACTACTTTTGTGCTTTACTAAATCATTGTTAATTGCGGTTTCAATTGAAATAAACTACATTTTTTTGGCAATGGTTGGAAATAATTGTATTGGAGTGAAAAGCAGAAAGCTGTATTTGCCAAATATGGCGTGAATTATATCTCCGAATATACTTATATACTGTAGGTAACAACATATTTTATAACGATTAGGAATGAAAAACATAAGTAAATAAATAAAAAAAAAAAGATTTGTATCCTAGTCTTTCGACAAGTCTTCAAGAAAGTAAAATTTACGTGTCGATCGAAGCTTATGGTTATGGAAATTATGAGTTGGTGAATTTTCTGATTAATTAGTATTTTTTAGCTTAGCTAGAAAGTGTGCCTTAGTTCTTAAAACTTAAAAATATAACAAGCGAAATTGGTTGCACATTATCTTCCTGATTAAGAAAAATATTATATTCTTATTATATATTTTTTTTTATAAAATCCATTCCATCATTACTTTTACTAGAATAATTAACAATAATATAACTAAGGGCCTTACGAAATTTATATATATATATATATATTTATGTGTATATAAAGAAATCTCCATAATAGCAGGCTCCTAAAGTACATAGAATAGAAAGAACTCAATAATCGGCAAAATAGATTTCGATAGAATCGATAAACTGTATTTTCTTAGACGATGCCACATATCCACGAAGTGAGGCAGTTGCAAAGTTTTGCAGCTCCTCTCGAAATTACAATAACCTTTTCTAAATATGAAATCTGTATTGTTTTGTGTCTACCACCTCATAATTTCCATAACTATAAGCGTCGATATCCTCTTAAATTTTGATTTCTTGAGGACTGTTCGAAAGACAAGGATACAAAACTATTTATTTTATATATAAATGTTTTGCAGCATACCCAACGAAATAATTTATTATAACCAAAATTAAAAAATATATATATAAAAAAAAAATATTGAAAATTATATTTTTCATGTGTAAAGTATAACAATTTAAATAAAAGATTATATATATTCTTAACGTTCTCCAATAACGGCCTTAACAGTGTTTGTATGTAAAGAGGCTTACCTTAGACACGTATGAAGATTAACTTAATGGAACAACAGCTTACAATCCCTTAAGGTAATATATTATGATAAGACAATGAAAGCGCGACTTTACTTTGTAATATGAAGTTAAAGATAAAATGATAAGCTTTATGATTTTTGAAGTTGACTATTGATATATTATATGAAGATATTTAAAATTTAAAATAGAATTTATCATAAAAAAATTCACCAATAAGATTAGTACTCGAACTTGCCACGATCTGACTAAGACGATTAATAAGACGATATAATATATAATAATAATAATAATAATAATACTCTTTATTGTACACCAACAAAAACTCAATGATTAAAATAAAACAATACTCGTACATAACTTATTGAATAATGTACAAAGGCGTTCTTATCGATAAGCAGCGATCTCTGTCAGGCAACCTTGAGGTACAAAAAATTGTACAAAACAAAGACAGCTTGTGAGTAGGGGTGCACAAGATGATAAGTTAAAATAAATATATTTTTTAGAATGCTAAATTCATTAAGGTGACGAGACACTATACCTGAGTTGCTACTTGAAAAATGTTAAACTAATTATTCAAAACGATTATGCAGAAATAAATATGTAAAAGTTCTAATTTTTAATCCAGCCAATATATAAACCATATTTACCTACAATATATTTTCTTTCAATTGGTTAGAAAGAAATTTTTAATGAAATTATCTTCAAATTCTCCTCCAATCTAAATAGACAATTAAGTCTTTGCATCTACTTGTCTATTCGAACTTTAAAAGCTTTCGTCTCGAGTGAGAGAAAAGTATACATGAGGCTAGTCAATACTGTGAGACTTTTCGTAAAAAGTAATATTATTATTTCAGTCGTGTCAGTCCATATCCCAACCTTACTTCACACAGTAATTTAGCTATATCTAGATTCCATGGCACGAATTTATTAGTTGGTTTCACAGAAACTTCACAGGTTGAGCATTGTTGTCACGAGTGCTAACCTGATCCAGTGGCGTTCCATTAGGGCGATGAGGGCAACCGTTGGTGTTTTAGTGGGTAGCCTTAAAAATGGCAGCGTCTTCTATGCTGCCGGGTAGTAACCCCCTAGCCATTACCTTCTTGGCCGACGAGGTATCCGCAACGGATTTGGATTGTAATTCACATCAACGACGTTAAACACTGCAGTAACATTGCGGTCAGGAACTCGGGTTCAATTTGATCTAACAGCTACTAGTAATGTGAGGTTTACCTGTGATCATTAAGCAATTTACATTAAGTAACACAAGTACAGAAACACACTAGTCTGAATTAATGTAAAACGCTTTGAATGGATTGACTTATAAAATTATTTTTAAAATGGAATTCTAATTTAATTTCAGAAATAAACAGCAGAATAGTTAGCCACCTAAAGACTATAAAATCCTAATAAAAACATAATGTTAAATAATAAAAACGCACATATAATAAAATGGTTTGGTTTTGTAAGATCAGTTAACTTAACAAAAAAAATTGATATCCAAACATAAATGAACAAATAAAATAAAAATATATTTAATAATTTATTAAAAAGAAGAATAAAAAAAAAACAACAAATTTAAAACTAGCCACCTGTATAAGACAACCAAATAATGTTGCCGTTCGTAGCGTACCATCTTATCCTCTATTTGCCTATACAAATTAGCCGAGTTATATTGGTAATAAAAATGAACAAAAATTTAATTTTCTCAAAAAACAATAACTTCTTTACTATTTTCAGATTTTATTCGTTGTATGTGTACCATCCTCTACACTGATGCCAAATTTCAAGTTTCTAGGTTACCTAGAAGTGCCTTATCATTTTGATGGATAAATCAATTTATGGAAAAGCCATGTATTTTTATATAAAAATAACTTTAAAATGTGTGATGCATACAATTTTTTACGCTTATAAATAACTCGGGTCTTAACAGACGTACCAAGTAAGTTATTTAGAAAATATTTACGTCTAATGTATGGGAAGATGGTTTCTGTAAATATACTTAATACTTAATAATTAATAATATTTAACTAAAGTCAGCAAGCCAATCAAATCGCCTACTCACTGTTGTAAGCATTGATATTAATAGAAGTTTTTGTTTATTTCCAACCCAAACTTTTATTCACGGAAGAAAAAAAAGTTTTGATACATTAAAATATATTTTGATAAAATAAAATTAAACGGTTATTTTAATAAAATACCTTTTTATTTATAATTTTAATTCTGTCTCAACATTTGTAATTTTAACTAGCTAAGAAGATTACTAAGATCAAGCGACTGTAATCTGTTTTAGATTGGAACGATTTTGTGGATTAATTTAACACAATTTTCGTTAGAGTTAAATCTAAAAGCTTGATTATAATTTGTACGAGCTATTTGTATTTCGTTATCGTTAGTTCATAAAAAAAAGTTTTGATGGTCAGGCCTACTGTTGTTCTTCGAAAATTATGATAAATGTATTAGTTTGAAATACATCGTTATAGCGCAACTATAATTATTTATGCTTTCCCTTTCGTCGAGAAGAATCGATATGGAACAACCAGAATCTTAGCAAGAAAATATCGATTTATGGTTTTGGTACTCCTTGTTTAGGATCCAGGGGTCTTCAAATTCAAAGTAAATACGTTTTTATGGGAGAAACAAGCAACATCGTAGAGTTTAATGAAAATTAAAATATATAAATTTTAGTCTTCATAGCAAAAAGAGTAAAATGAAAAAAGAGATATTATATTTCAACTCTTGCCTTATATCGACATTAAAAAATAGAATATGGGTAAAAATATGCTTTCTTTTTCTGTTAATATTAAGAGCATTCGAAAAACGGAAAACATCCGGGTATTGCACTGGCCTGTATAGTCTTCGAACCTCAACCCTAGAACATGTTCCAGAGACGTGTTTCAGACAACTTGGACCAGGTGACAATGACCCAGCAGGTGAAAGAGTTGCTCAAAATTCATTGGTAGCAATAGCCGCAGGACAACATTAAGAGGTACATCGATTGCATAAATAATTATTACCAAAAAGTTTCTAACAACAGAGGAGATCACGCTTTATATTAAATTATCCAATTCTATTTCAATAAATTAATATTGTCTAGCAATAATTTTTTTTCAAAAATGTTATGAAGCATAATAATAATTTCCGTTATTAGAAGGAAAAAAAAACTATTGTTGTTTTTACATCAAAAAGACCCTAAAACTTATGTTTAATAATAAAATACAGTCCTAAAAAACTAATTATAAAATTAAAATCTTTTCATGTTGCTTAGACTTTTTTGATGCGTTAACATTAATGCAAGCATCACAGAAGACGGCAACCACTTTATGTTGACCATCACGTTTTCATTCATCACGTATACGTTCACACTCGCTACGAATATAAAAAAAAATCCATTTGTTATGTGAGAATTAAAACTGTTTAATTATAATTACAATGTTATATGTAATAATTAATTATATTTTATTATATGTAATCATTAAGCGTTTATTAAAATATTTTTGTAAACTTTCATTAACACTTTAAATCACATCACGAAAACCACCAAATATATATATTTTAACGAATGTAAGTAAATATATATTTAAAAAAATATTGCTACTATTGTGAATACTATGAGTACATTATAGTACTATTTTTTTTATTTTTGTCTATTACCTATTCGAATATCAAGCAAAATCTATCTGACGAACCTTAATGAATTTTAAAAGATTTTTTGAATCATTGAAACGGATAGGAAAAAAATAATGTTTGGTAAAAATATAAATTTCCTTTGCTCCAGTCTCTTAGATATTTCAGTTGAACTAACTATAACTGAGAAGTCAAAGCAACTAATTGGAATAAAATATTTAAACTTACAGACGAGGCACCGGAGGAAGTTGTGAAGTTTTAAATGATAAGAATCTTGAGATATTCTACAGTAAGGGCAATTTAATAGTCTACATTTGACACTTCAGCTAAAATCCACAACGTAGCCTTGTAACGGCGTTATTAAATATAACTTAATTTTCAAATTTAAAACTTTACAAATGCTTCACTATTTCAATTATGATTAAACACAACTTTATATAATATTAGCATTGTAATCAAAGATCATTTTAATATTTACCTTTATTAATTTACCAGTCTAAACATTAAACAATATTTTTTTGTAGATCTGAACCTAGTTATAAAGTTGCATTAATGTACCCTCTTGTTTTTTTAAATACTAGTGATGTTACACACTAGTAAAATACGATAAAGCAAATACTACCGGTACATTGAGTTTTAACAAAATTTTGCATGATTGTTATTATTGAGTTTTGCTTAAGTTACTCTTTTCTATTCTTGTCAATGTTTAATTTAATATTCATTTTATTTATAATTAGTTACACTTATTCATATATTATAAATATAATTATTATGATCCCCACTTTGATCACAATTCACATGATCACCAGCTACAATCGCTGAAAGACGTTACTTAATAAGTTTATAAGAAAAACAACGTTCTTATAATAATATATGTTTGGAACATGCAAAAAACCCGAAGCTATAAATAACTTTATTAAGATTTTAAATTCATGTAATACATATTTTTGACGTGTCCTGAGTATTTCTTGGGGTGGTTGTAGTATTGAGTAGGGTTGATGTATTGTATATGTTGTTTTTAAAACAGAAACCGTATTTAAATCAATCTAATTTAAACAAAAACATAAGAATAATATATTATAATAAGTTCACTCCGCCTCATAGCTATTCTGCGATATAACACTAAATATTTTGACTAAAAATTTCATAAAAACAAATTCTGGAAAATATTTTTACATGGTTTGTACCTAGAAAACGCTTGAAATTAAACTCCTAGAAAGCTTTGAATTTCTAACTGTATTGAAATTTATTGCCGGTCTTCTAAAGGTATTACTGTGTCTAGTGACACAAGGACAGTTTGACCGCATGAACTCGTATATTATGTATAATATGGTGCTGTAGAAACTTTCAGAATATTCAGTTTCTAGGTTCAAAATTTCCAAAGGTATAAAAAGAAATAAGTAAAAGATATACTTGTATGTAAAGTCATTTACAATATAAATCGTAGTTAAAACACCACGTCTAACCGTTTTGTTCACGGAGGGTTGTAGTAGCTCAGTCAAGATAGTTTATATACAAGTTGTAAGAGTTTTGAGATATATTTTTCAAAGTTTTTTTCGAGCTGGAAGCGTAACTTCCGATCCAAGCGTTCCTTTTTCATCATCATCATTTTACATGTGACTTATCATTTTCTCATTTGTTTATCAAAATAAATTATTCTGTTAGATAATACAGTAACGCTGGGTGGTCATTGTAGTATTGGGGATGTAATATTAAATGCAATATGGTAAACGCCAATTATTATGGTAACCTCACTTTGACCGCAGTGTATAACGTTTTGAGGTTTGTCGGTGACATATATCAGTAATATAATATATAACTAGTATTTGACATATCATCGAACGATTCATATCTAATAATAAGGAATTTAAGATAGATTTAATGTTGATATCAATATAAAACATGCCAAAATTAAAAGGGAAGATACTTATCTTCCCAACAAAGAAATTACTTAACAACAAAGTTACTCAACAACAAAGAAAGTAAAATATTATTGTTAAAGACATTTCTTATAAACAACATTTTGGTGAGTGACGTAGCTAATTGAGATTCGGACCTAGTGGAAAGGAGCAGAAGCGTCCACAAAGCCAAAGAATATACAGTGTTATAAGTAATAAAAATTCCGAGAAATTAGAGAGGTGGTGCAAATGCTTGACTTTACATGACCTCAGGTGTTTTCGTTGAATATCACTGATAAGATAAGATAAACTCAAATTTAAGTACTATATTTTATACTGTTTAAGTTATTGATTTACTTTTTAAATTATTTTAACTAATTGTTAACAACTGATAGTTGAATTTATACTCCCACATTCATTACAAAATTGCTTTTGTTTTTAAAACGATTTTTTTAAGTATAGTTTTTCTAGTAAAAATATTAGATAACAGATAAAAATTCACTCAATCGCAAGTAGTAAGCTACATGTACTACATTATACTTGTAAAATGCTAGTTACAAATATAATGTGATGTGATATTTTGTACCATGTTTTTGCAAGTCCTTTATAATAATATGTGTATCGATCAACCTAAGATTAAAATTTGCGCTGTCTACAGAGCGGGGGACAACGACGACTCAACATAGTGACATAATTTGTAATTTGTGTAATGTAAGACATAAACAATGTTACTGTGTCAAATAATCAAAAAACAGTTTTACTATTTAATATTTGATGTTAAGATTGTTTCGTAAAACATTGTAATTTTTGTAATAAAGTTAGCAAGAACTAAAATCGAATTGCCCCACTGAAATATAAAAGTAAAACGTTCAAACATCTGTCGTTATCGATTCTTCGTGTAGTTTTTCACAGTGCCTTGAATTCTTTGAGTCCATTCCATTTACAACCAACCAGAATAACAAATTACTTATCCGTTTTATCGGCATTTCACAAGGACGAAGAAATGGAGAGGGAATTTTCTTTGCTCGATTCTTCATTCTATTTCAAAGATATCCTCAATTCCTTACAACATATTAACATAATTGCAATATATATATATGTGCAGGATATAACATGAATTTGTTATTAATTGTACTTTTCATTTTACCTCTTAATAATTAGATTCGTGTTTATCATTACGCGCACAACCATCGCGAAGTAGTTGAAACCACTTTCTTTTTTCGAACCACTTTTTATGCTTAACAACACTGGTGCTTTCATATGGTGCTGGTTTTGATAATTGAATTAGTTCTGAAGCTTATACTGTTAAATATCAAGTATCTCATTGACGAGACTACTGGGAAGGTAGTTTCTTATAGTTACTTTTCATAGAAAAACTTCAAGAATACTGTAGGGTAGCACTACTTGTATAAAGAATATAAAAATTAATCAATAAAAACTTTATCCTAATATACGTAAATATTTAAATAAGCGGTAATGGGTGCAAGCCTTATCGCATTAACTTATAAATATGCTTTTATTATATTTTGTTTTTAATAAAATCCATTCAATCATTACTTTCATGGTCAAAAGTAATTAAAACAACTATTACAAACAGTATATTTGATACTATATATTTTTTTCCTTTTTTAAAATAACAAACACAAGATATTTTATTTTTGTATTGGTATTTTATTTTACGCATCGATTGATCAATAGATGTCGGTCGGTGTCGGTGTGTCGAGTGTGTGTCGGTGTCGGTGTGTCGAAGATAGCTGATACCTGTTGTGAGAGTGTGTGGGTGTCGGTGTATCGAAGATAGCCGATGCCTATTAAGTTTATCTTGAAAAACTGTAACTATTATATTGGAGCATTATATATTTATGCTATTTTTTCTAAATATTTGTTTTCATACGTCTGAAGGGACGTTTAAGAATGATTTTGATGGTTGTTTGATTGATATATGAAAAAAAACTTGAATTATTTACGTTTAAATTTAAAGAACTCTTGAACTTTATTGAGATTAAAGTTTTATATTTAATAAGAAAATTTAATTCTTTAAATTATACAATTTTAAACATTTCAGTTTTAAATAGCTTTTCTAAAGTTTTTTTTTTAATTATTCTGATTAGTTTTTGGTTGATTCATAATTTTACAATTCAAAACTGAAAGTTATTTAATTTAATTTAATAATTAAAACGCGATGAACAATTACAAGTTATAGATGTTTTTTTTCCTCCTACATAATTGGATACTCCTCTGTTATTTGCATTGCAGCTTTGCTGTTTAACTGAACTTAATTAACATTTTAAGCATTTTATTGTAACTATAATGTTTTAATATAAAAAGTATAATTTGGAACAAATCAGTCTGCTTTTCATGACTTTTAAGTCTTTGCTTTGGTTTTTTTTTGTGTGCTATTTAATCCTCTAATTCATAAAACATATATTGATTTATTTAAGAACGAAAAATAAAAATAATGTATCATATTGTTGAAACAATAACCGAAGGTATTTATATAGTTGTCATGTTACAACAAATTAATTTTTTTTACGTGTTACAAACGTTATTTTGGGGTCGTTCTACTCAATGAATTATAAGTTGGATTTATTAACTTCCTTATTTAGAATGTATTGTATTCACACGGATTTTCGTAATTGGATATTTTGTAATGCCTTTACGTCTTAAGATGTCTTAAGTGTCTTGAACTTTTTAGAGAATGTGTTTGGTGTGGTTATTTAAAAGCAGTTTTCCAGCTCTATATAAAACGAAATCAATTTGCATAATTTATTTCGTTTGTATCGATACGTCTTCATATAATTTAGAAGCTAATTATTAGTTATAGAAATATTATCACAACTATATGATAATGTAATAAGAAAATCAGAATCAGAAATAAATTATTCCTTCCAACTTTATTAAGAGGTCTCCTTTATTTGGACACCAACAATTCTTTTTTGTTCTTTTTTTATCAATCAGACTTTTTTGTTATTTTATTCAATGGGTTTCCTTTTCAAGATACTTTAGCATTCGATAGGGACAACTTAGTTAAGAAAAAAACCAAAACTTCATAGCCTACAAAACTGGCCACTATAAGACACATTGGTAAATAATTACTCTATTTCGAAGAGGAGAAAATTTAACTGTGACAAAAATTTAAAAATATCGCCCGTGAATGACTCAACTATTTCGCAACCTAAAATATTTGATATTAAGGCTTTGTGCACAAATTTTCAAGAACAAAGATTGTTTATTTTTAATTTTTGTGAAACTTTATTTCATGTAAAGTATGGTGCCATAATAACTGTTGAAATCTTCCTACGTTCCTACGTTACTACGTAGGAAGATTTCAAAATATATTATAATTGCATAAACCAAGATTTTAATAAAAAGCCTCTAAAATTTAAATGGTTATTTTTCTATAAAATGATTATACTAAAATCTGAAATCTTACTCCGTATTAAATAGGTCACTTACATTAGTAAATTTTGTAGAATTCTATTAATAAAATGGTCCGATGTGGCTCTGATTACTCAATAAACTTAATGTATTTATGTATAAGAGATATAAACATTTGTTGCAAATGGAAAGTTCCTAATTTATACCAGAGTGAAAATTATTTGTTTTGTTTCCTTACATCAAACAACAAAAACTATATTATTTAAAAATACTGTACTCTAAATAGAAAAATGTGTTCAAAAATAAACTGACAGTCTTAAATTGTAATCTCAAATAGTATTGAACCCATTCAACTATACCTTGTGCGCTGTAGTATGGTGCAGGTGACACTGCCAGTAACGTTCTGTTTCGATCTTGAGATTTGATGCGATTTACATATTATAATTTAGTATTTTAGTTTAACCACATTCGTAATTTAAAATAACAGTAGTAAATGAAAATAAGCCCAATAACAATGCTCTAGACTACAAATTACATCTTATAGAAAGGAAAATTAAGCAAAGTGTTGTGCGTATAACATAACGCATCAGTGAGGGGATGTACTGCTACGATGGAAAGTCGATGTTATTTTTATAATAAAAAGTATACTGTTCGTAAATAATTAAATTTTTATTGTCAAAGAACTTATGATTATATTAAAGAAACAACAGAAAATATATAAGGTAGGATTGCTTAAAAGGTTGCTAAGAAAAAATATATATTTTTTCATCTGTACTCATCTCAGAGTCGGTACTAGCGCTCTTACTGGCAGCATCACACGGGTACACAATATGTCCGCCGCGCTAATGCGTTAGAGCCAAAATGTTGTCACGAAAAAAAATTATTAGCCTTATTTTAATTATTTTATATCAGTAAAGATAAGTTCACTCACACATACACATATATATATGGGTTTACAAAATCACTCAGGATATCTCAAAAATCTCGAAAACAAAACGACTTCTAAAATCAGAGTGATTAAATTCCTTGAACAGGAAGTCAATAGAAGTTTATTATTCAGGAAGCTTACTTGGAAATTATATTTTTATCTGAGATTAAAATATCCAAAATATATATTTTTCATTCTTCATGATTCTTTCTTTACGAGAAAATATTTAAATTTTCATTGACATTTGACAAGTTCAACAAATAAATGTCTTATTTTTTTATTTCAACCAATATTCTATAACTGACGTTTCAACAGTTTAGTATTTAAGGTATTTCAATTGACATATTATAATTCGATAATAAGGTTCTTATAAAGTTTAATAAAAAAATATTTCAATGTATCAAAATAATTAGGTATATATCAAATATGATAGATAATTAATACAACTTAAGACCGACACAATACAGAACAGATTCATTCCTCTGAGGATGCTAGAGTCATACTTGAAATTTCATGGCTGAGAACACTCTTTTAATTGCTAATTTAATTTTAAGGATAATTTAAATTTATGTAGAAGTTATAATTTCTGCTTGAATATTATGTATTAAATAATATTTCTTCTGTGAATTACAACATTTGTTTTATTTCACTTCTATTTTGAGATATTAAATAGAAGTTCTCTTTCTTTCATCTTTAAATTATTAACATTACAATTAAAAAATTAAATTAGTTGAACAGAAAAAGAAATACGCTTAAAATGTTTTTACTAAATTCTAAATAGCGGTTTAATACTCTAAAAAATTAATAGTTACTCCTAACACAAAGAAAACAATTTATTAGTTTCTTAGATTACTTTTAACAATTGAAGTAAGTTAAGTTTTTTAACTAAAATTTCAATCGCAAACACATTAATTATACCAAAGTTTAGAACTCACAGTACATTGTTGGATCATTAGTGCCGTCAAACTCTTTGAAAGAAAGTTCGTTGATTAATAAAGAACGTTTTAGATTGTAGCTAATAATAAGTTCTTAACTTTATTATTGTTTCAATGAGTTAGAAGCAAACCTATTGATTTTAAACCATTTTTGCTTAATTCTGTTTTTATTTGACTGTCGTTTTTTTTCTTCCGTATTTGACACAACATATGATATGAATTTAAAATACCTCAAATTTGAAGTAGGACTTGATTAAATTATGTTATGACACTTTTTTTTTAGACTAATGAGGTATTATGTTTTCAATGTTAATATTTTTAATTTTTTATATTTTCAGTCTAAACAAAAAATTCAGATGTTTTTTTCAAACAAAGAAAGAAATAGAGAACAATATAAAAAATTGGTTCATTTATATAAAAATTAAATTTAAAAGACTAGTTGTTATTGTAAACTGTAGATGAGATGTGCCAGTGGTGGCTATCATCCGCTCCTAAATTTCATTTCAGGCAGCACTGAGTTCAATAAACGGTTATTTAAGAAAAAATATTTTATGTAAATATATATAGCAAATAACATGACAGTTACTGTCATTCAATTTGATTACCCTTTTTTTTTTTTTTTTTTTTTTTTCCCTTGGAAAAACCCGTTACGGGTACCCCGTCGGCCCAGGGGGGTGACGGCCGGGGGGTTATGTGGGACTACCCGGCAGCATAGAGGATGCTGCCATTTTTAAGGCTACCCACTAAAAAACCAACGGTTGCCCTCTTTGCCGTAATGGGACGTCACGGGATCGCGTTAGCACACACCGTGACGCCCCGGCGAGACCCCCCGAATGAGGGTGCCCCAAGCAACGTAGAGCACCCTCCCATCGCAGGCCTATGTTAGGTAAGAGGGGTCACCCTCCCCCCTCACCAGGCCTACAACTGGGGAAGGAAGCGGCGGGCGTATTCCCGCCTCCTTCTACCCAGTCTTCCCCGACGGAGCGGGTCAGCGGACGAGGCTGACTCCCTGACCCGCTCCGCGGCCTCCTTTGCGGCGATGACTTGCTCGCAGAAGGAGGCCATTGCGACCCAGCACCTCTCGCTGCTGACCATCGCGCTGATAACGCGCGGCAGCGAGAGGTCCCTGCCAATCACGCCCACCAGCTCAGTGCGCTGGTGGTCCCAGGCGGCGCACTCCGCCAAGGTGTGACGAGCCGAGTCGACGGACTCGTCACAGTGATGGCAGGAGGGGGTCGCCTCCCTTCGTGCTATCCTGTGCAGGTACCCACCGAAGCAACCATGCCCGGTCAGCACCTGCACAAGACGGAACGTAAGCGTTCCGTGCCGCCGATTGATCCAGTGGTCGAAGTGAGGGCGGACCGCCCCCACTGTGATCATACCGGCGGCAGGGGACTCTAAGTCCCTGTTCCACCGTCGCATCAGGGCTCGGTGAGCTAGAGCCCTGATTCGCGCCACCTCGGGCCTTACCCCCGTGGCCAAGGCTTCTGCCCGGTGCCAGTACACGGCTGCGAGCACCTCCGCCTGTAGCTCCCAGGGCGGATCGCTCGCCAGGAGTGTAGCCGCCGTGAAGGACACCGTACGGTACCCCCTGATCATCCTCACCGCTAGGACCCTTTGCGTTCTTCGCAACAGGGTCCTTGAACCAGCGGTGAGGGACTCCGACCATATGGGGGCACCGTATACACCATTTACAACCAACCAGAATAACAAATTACTTATCCGTTTTATCGGCATTTCACAAGGACGAAGAAATGGAGAGGGAATTTTCTTTGCTCGATTCTTCATTCTATTTCAAAGATATCCTCAATTCCTTACAACATATTAACATAATTGCAATATATATATATGTGCAGGATATAACATGAATTTGTTATTAATTGTACTTTTCATTTTACCTCTTAATAATTAGATTCGTGTTTATCATTACGCGCACAACCATCGCGAAGTAGTTGAAACCACTTTCTTTTTTCGAACCACTTTTTATGCTTAACAACACTGGTGCTTTCATATGGTGCTGGTTTTGATAATTGAATTAGTTCTGAAGCTTATACTGTTAAATATCAAGTATCTCATTGACGAGACTACTGGGAAGGTAGTTTCTTATAGTTACTTTTCATAGAAAAACTTCAAGAATACTGTAGGGTAGCACTACTTGTATAAAGAATATAAAAATTAATCAATAAAAACTTTATCCTAATATACGTAAATATTTAAATAAGCGGTAATGGGTGCAAGCCTTATCGCATTAAATTATAAATATGCTTTTATTATATTTTGTTTTTAATAAAATCCATTCAATCATTACTTTCATGGTCAAAAGTAATTAAAACAACTATTACAAACAGTATATTTGATACTATATATTTTTTTCCTTTTTTAAAATAACAAACACAAGATATTTTATTTTTGTATTGGTATTTTATTTTACGCATCGATTGATCAATAGATGTCGGTCGGTGTCGGTGTGTCGAGTGTGTGTCGGTGTCGGTGTGTCGAAGATAGCTGATACCTGTTGTGAGAGTGTGTGGGTGTCGGTGTATCGAAGATAGCCGATGCCTATTAAGTTTATCTTGAAAAACTGTAACTATTATATTGGAGCATTATATATTTATGCTATTTTTTCTAAATATTTGTTTTCATACGTCTGAAGGGACGTTTAAGAATGATTTTGATGGTTGTTTGATTGATATATGAAAAAAAACTTGAATTATTTACGTTTAAATTTAAAGAACTCTTGAACTTTATTGAGATTAAAGTTTTATATTTAATAAGAAAATTTAATTCTTTAAATTATACAATTTTAAACATTTCAGTTTTAAATAGCTTTTCTAAAGTTTTTTTTTTAATTATTCTGATTAGTTTTTGGTTGATTCATAATTTTACAATTCAAAACTGAAAGTTATTTAATTTAATTTAATAATTAAAACGCGATGAACAATTACAAGTTATAGATGTTTTTTTTCCTCCTACATAATTGGATACTCCTCTGTTATTTGCATTGCAGCTTTGCTGTTTAACTGAACTTAATTAACATTTTAAGCATTTTATTGTAACTATAATGTTTTAATATAAAAAGTATAATTTGGAACAAATCAGTCTGCTTTTCATGACTTTTAAGTCTTTGCTTTGGTTTTTTTTTGTGTGCTATTTAATCCTCTAATTCATAAAACATATATTGATTTATTTAAGAACGAAAAATAAAAATAATGTATCATATTGTTGAAACAATAACCGAAGGTATTTATATAGTTGTCATGTTACAACAAATTAATTTTTTTTACGTGTTACAAACGTTATTTTGGGGTCGTTCTACTCAATGAATTATAAGTTGGATTTATTAACTTCCTTATTTAGAATGTATTGTATTCACACGGATTTTCGTAATTGGATATTTTGTAATGCCTTTACGTCTTAAGATGTCTTAAGTGTCTTGAACTTTTTAGAGAATGTGTTTGGTGTGGTTATTTAAAAGCAGTTTTCCAGCTCTATATAAAACGAAATCAATTTGCATAATTTATTTCGTTTGTATCGATACGTCTTCATATAATTTAGAAGCTAATTATTAGTTATAGAAATATTATCACAACTATATGATAATGTAATAAGAAAATCAGAATCAGAAATAAATTATTCCTTCCAACTTTATTAAGAGGTCTCCTTTATTTGGACACCAACAATTCTTTTTTGTTCTTTTTTTATCAATCAGACTTTTTTGTTATTTTATTCAATGGGTTTCCTTTTCAAGATACTTTAGCATTCGATAGGGACAACTTAGTTAAGAAAAAAACCAAAACTTCATAGCCTACAAAACTGGCCACTATAAGACACATTGGTAAATAATTACTCTATTTCGAAGAGGAGAAAATTTAACTGTGACAAAAATTTAAAAATATCGCCCGTGAATGACTCAACTATTTCGCAACCTAAAATATTTGATATTAAGGCTTTGTGCACAAATTTTCAAGAACAAAGATTGTTTATTTTTAATTTTTGTGAAACTTTATTTCATGTAAAGTATGGTGCCATAATAACTGTTGAAATCTTCCTACGTTCCTACGTTACTACGTAGGAAGATTTCAAAATATATTATAATTGCATAAACCAAGATTTTAATAAAAAGCCTCTAAAATTTAAATGGTTATTTTTCTATAAAATGATTATACTAAAATCTGAAATCTTACTCCGTATTAAATAGGTCACTTACATTAGTAAATTTTGTAGAATTCTATTAATAAAATGGTCCGATGTGGCTCTGATTACTCAATAAACTTAATGTATTTATGTATAAGAGATATAAACATTTGTTGCAAATGGAAAGTTCCTAATTTATACCAGAGTGAAAATTATTTGTTTTGTTTCCTTACATCAAACAACAAAAACTATATTATTTAAAAATACTGTACTCTAAATAGAAAAATGTGTTCAAAAATAAACTGACAGTCTTAAATTGTAATCTCAAATAGTATTGAACCCATTCAACTATACCTTGTGCGCTGTAGTATGGTGCAGGTGACACTGCCAGTAACGTTCTGTTTCGATCTTGAGATTTGATGCGATTTACATATTATAATTTAGTATTTTAGTTTAACCACATTCGTAATTTAAAATAACAGTAGTAAATGAAAATAAGCCCAATAACAATGCTCTAGACTACAAATTACATCTTATAGAAAGGAAAATTAAGCAAAGTGTTGTGCGTATAACATAACGCATCAGTGAGGGGATGTACTGCTACGATGGAAAGTCGATGTTATTTTTATAATAAAAAGTATACTGTTCGTAAATAATTAAATTTTTATTGTCAAAGAACTTACGATTATATTAAAGAAACAACAGAAAATATATAAGGTAGGATTGCTTAAAAGGTTGCTAAGAAAAAATATATATTTTTTCATCTGTACTCATCTCAGAGTCGGTACTAGCGCTCTTACTGGCAGCATCACACGGGTACACAATATGTCCGCCGCGCTAATGCGTTAGAGCCAAAATGTTGTCACGAAAAAAAATTATTAGCCTTATTTTAATTATTTTATATCAGTAAAGATAAGTTCACTCACACATACACATATATATATGGGTTTACAAAATCACTCAGGATATCTCAAAAATCTCGAAAACAAAACGACTTCTAAAATCAGAGTGATTAAATTCCTTGAACAGGAAGTCAATAGAAGTTTATTATTCAGGAAGCTTACTTGGAAATTATATTTTTATCTGAGATTAAAATATCCAAAATATATATTTTTCATTCTTCATGATTCTTTCTTTACGAGAAAATATTTAAATTTTCATTGACATTTGACAAGTTCAACAAATAAATGTCTTATTTTTTTATTTCAACCAATATTCTATAACTGACGTTTCAACAGTTTAGTATTTAAGGTATTTCAATTGACATATTATAATTCGATAATAAGGTTCTTATAAAGTTTAATAAAAAAATATTTCAATGTATCAAAATAATTAGGTATATATCAAATATGATAGATAATTAATACAACTTAAGACCGACACAATACAGAACAGATTCATTCCTCTGAGGATGCTAGAGTCATACTTGAAATTTCATGGCTGAGAACACTCTTTTAATTGCTAATTTAATTTTAAGGATAATTTAAATTTATGTAGAAGTTATAATTTCTGCTTGAATATTATGTATTAAATAATATTTCTTCTGTGAATTACAACATTTGTTTTATTTCACTTCTATTTTGAGATATTAAATAGAAGTTCTCTTTCTTTCATCTTTAAATTATTAACATTACAATTAAAAAATTAAATTAGTTGAACAGAAAAAGAAATACGCTTAAAATGTTTTTACTAAATTCTAAATAGCGGTTTAATACTCTAAAAAATTAATAGTTACTCCTAACACAAAGAAAACAATTTATTAGTTTCTTAGATTACTTTTAACAATTGAAGTAAGTTAAGTTTTTTAACTAAAATTTCAATCGCAAACACATTAATTATACCAAAGTTTAGAACTCACAGTACATTGTTGGATCATTAGTGCCGTCAAACTCTTTGAAAGAAAGTTCGTTGATTAATAAAGAACGTTTTAGATTGTAGCTAATAATAAGTTCTTAACTTTATTATTGTTTCAATGAGTTAGAAGCAAACCTATTGATTTTAAACCATTTTTGCTTAATTCTGTTTTTATTTGACTGTCGTTTTTTTTCTTCCGTATTTGACACAACATATGATATGAATTTAAAATACCTCAAATTTGAAGTAGGACTTGATTAAATTATGTTATGACACTTTTTTTTTAGACTAATGAGGTATTATGTTTTCAATGTTAATATTTTTAATTTTTTATATTTTCAGTCTAAACAAAAAATTCAGATGTTTTTTTCAAACAAAGAAAGAAATAGAGAACAATATAAAAAATTGGTTCATTTATATAAAAATTAAATTTAAAAGACTAGTTGTTATTGTAAACTGTAGATGAGATGTGCCAGTGGTGGCTATCATCCGCTCCTAAATTTCATTTCAGGCAGCACTGAGTTCAATAAACGGTTATTTAAGAAAAAATATTTTATGTAAATATATATAGCAAATAACATGACAGTTACTGTCATTCAATTTGATTACCCTTTTTTTTTTTTTTTTTTTTTTTTCCGTTGGAAAAACCCGTTACGGGTACCCCGTCGGCCCAGGGGGGTGGCGGCCGGGGGGTTATGTGGGACTACCCGGCAGCATAGAGGATGCTGCCATTTTTAAGGCTACCCACTAAAAAACCAACGGTTGCCCTCTTTGCCGTAATGGGACGTCACGGGATCGCGTTAGCACACACCGTGACGCCCCGGCGAGACCCCCCGAATGAGGGTGCCCCAAGCAACGTAGAGCACCCTCCCATCGCAGGCCTATGTTAGGTAAGAGGGGTCACCCTCCCCCCTCACCAGGCCTACAACTGGGGAAGGAAGCGGCGGGCGTATTCCCGCCTCCTTCTACCCAGTCTTCCCCGACGGAGCGGGTCAGCGGACGAGGCTGACTCCCTGACCCGCTCCGCGGCCTCCTTTGCGGCGATGACTTGCTCGCAGAAGGAGGCCATTGCGACCCAGCACCTCTCGCTGCTGACCATCGCGCTGATAACGCGCGGCAGCGAGAGGTCCCTGCCAATCACGCCCACCAGCTCAGTGCGCTGGTGGTCCCAGGCGGCGCACTCCGCCAAGGTGTGACGAGCCGAGTCGACGGACTCGTCACAGTGATGGCAGGAGGGGGTCGCCTCCCTTCGTGCTATCCTGTGCAGGTACCCACCGAAGCAACCATGCCCGGTCAGCACCTGCACAAGACGGAACGTAAGCGTTCTGTTATATATATGAGTAGTATATAATAGTGCCTAGCATCCCTAATTCATCTGCCTAGTCATCCCTCTAGGATTCCTCATATTATTTGCTCTTAAGATTAAAGTTAGTTCGAGTTCATCATCCGTGCGTGACACTTGCCCTTTTAATTAAGCCCAATTATTTTGTATTAAAGTGTTTGATAATTAAATATAATCTTTTTTAAAAAGGGCTTTCTTTGAATCCGTATAACAATTTGGTGGCAGCGGTGGGATACCGATGGTGAAGGTATCCTTGGGACGTCTCCGTACAAGTTCTTAAATAAAGTGATTTTTGAACCTTTTTATCGCGAGTGTCAAAAGTGCAAAAGAAAATAATATAATAAATCTCGAACTCATTTCAACATAAATAAAATCCTTATTCTATTTTTGAAAACATTCTAAAGAAGCCTACATCCTGTTACTACATCAGACAAGCTCCAAGATCCTGAAGGTTTCCTGAAGAAAAGACATGTTTCAATATATTTTCTTCGTGTTCCTGTAAGTTTAATTTGAAAATACTATTTCAGTGAAAGTGAATAATAACCATCATCGTGTGTGTTCTACTCTTTTATTATCTTAAGTAATCTTACTTGGTAACTTAATAGCTTGGAGTTGTAACTTAAACTTATCTTAGTGGTCGTCTATTACACCGAACACTTTTAATACTTATTGTTTTTGAATATTGTTTTTATATACATAAAGAAAAAAATGTCTAGAGAAGCTCAATTAAAAAATGAAAAATCAGAATTCGTCGATATTGGAATTCTTTTTAAATTTATTAAACCCTTCGACGGTACACGAGAAAAATTAAATTCCTTTTTAACAAATTGCGATAATGCAATTAATTTAGCTTCTGATTCCCAAAAAAATATCTTATTTAAATATATTCTATCACAACTCCAAGACAAAGCTGAGATAGCTTGCTCAATAAAAGAGTTTGATTCTTGGGAACAATTAAATAGTTTCCTAAAAACTCAATTTGGAGAAAAGAAACACTACGCTCATTTATTAACTGATTTGCAAGAATGCCGACAATTTAATAATGAACCAGTCAATCAATTCGCATTGCGTGTTGAGACTTGCCTTTTAAAATTATTAACAGAAATAACTTTATCAAATAAAAAGAAATCAGAACTATCAGGTCGTACAGCTGCAATGGAGGATTTAGCACTCCACACGTTTTTACTTGGATTAAAAATTGATTTATCAAACCTTGTTCGAGGTAAAAATCCCTCTTCTTTAAATGAAGCGATTAACATGGCGGTGTCCGAGGAAAAAATCTTAAATTTATTTGCTAGACGCAATTTTCATACCTCATTGTCACAACGTCAATCTCCTAAACCTAAATACTCTTTCAGACCTCCTGACTTTACTGACAATTCAAAACCTTTAGCACCAAAACAGTTTGAGCGAAGTAACCAACCTCATATTTGCCGATACTGCAAAAATACAGGACACACAATTGAGACTTCATAGCCTACAAAACTGGCCACTATAAGACACATTGGTAAATAATTACTCTATTTCGAAGAGGAGAAAATTTAACTGTGACAAAAATTTAAAAATATCGCCCGTGAATGACTCAACTATTTCGCAACCTAAAATATTTGATATTAAGGCTTTGTGCACAAATTTTCAAGAACAAAGATTGTTTATTTTTAATTTTTGTGAAACTTTATTTCATGTAAAGTATGGTGCCATAATAACTGTTGAAATCTTCCTACGTTCCTACGTTACTACGTAGGAAGATTTCAAAATATATTATAATTGCATAAACCAAGATTTTAATAAAAAGCCTCTAAAATTTAAATGGTTATTTTTCTATAAAATGATTATACTAAAATCTGAAATCTTACTCCGTATTAAATAGGTCACTTACATTAGTAAATTTTGTAGAATTCTATTAATAAAATGGTCCGATGTGGCTCTGATTACTCAATAAACTTAATGTATTTATGTATAAGAGATATAAACATTTGTTGCAAATGGAAAGTTCCTAATTTATACCAGAGTGAAAATTATTTGTTTTGTTTCCTTACATCAAACAACAAAAACTATATTATTTAAAAATACTGTACTCTAAATAGAAAAATGTGTTCAAAAATAAACTGACAGTCTTAAATTGTAATCTCAAATAGTATTGAACCCATTCAACTATACCTTGTGCGCTGTAGTATGGTGCAGGTGACACTGCCAGTAACGTTCTGTTTCGATCTTGAGATTTGATGCGATTTACATATTATAATTTAGTATTTTAGTTTAACCACATTCGTAATTTAAAATAACAGTAGTAAATGAAAATAAGCCCAATAACAATGCTCTAGACTACAAATTACATCTTATAGAAAGGAAAATTAAGCAAAGTGTTGTGCGTATAACATAACGCATCAGTGAGGGGATGTACTGCTACGATGGAAAGTCGATGTTATTTTTATAATAAAAAGTATACTGTTCGTAAATAATTAAATTTTTATTGTCAAAGAACTTATGATTATATTAAAGAAACAACAGAAAATATATAAGGTAGGATTGCTTAAAAGGTTGCTAAGAAAAAATATATATTTTTTCATCTGTACTCATCTCAGAGTCGGTACTAGCGCTCTTACTGGCAGCATCACACGGGTACACAATATGTCCGCCGCGCTAATGCGTTAGAGCCAAAATGTTGTCACGAAAAAAAATTATTAGCCTTATTTTAATTATTTTATATCAGTAAAGATAAGTTCACTCACACATACACATATATATATGGGTTTACAAAATCACTCAGGATATCTCAAAAATCTCGAAAACAAAACGACTTCTAAAATCAGAGTGATTAAATTCCTTGAACAGGAAGTCAATAGAAGTTTATTATTCAGGAAGCTTACTTGGAAATTATATTTTTATCTGAGATTAAAATATCCAAAATATATATTTTTCATTCTTCATGATTCTTTCTTTACGAGAAAATATTTAAATTTTCATTGACATTTGACAAGTTCAACAAATAAATGTCTTATTTTTTTATTTCAACCAATATTCTATAACTGACGTTTCAACAGTTTAGTATTTAAGGTATTTCAATTGACATATTATAATTCGATAATAAGGTTCTTATAAAGTTTAATAAAAAAATATTTCAATGTATCAAAATAATTAGGTATATATCAAATATGATAGATAATTAATACAACTTAAGACCGACACAATACAGAACAGATTCATTCCTCTGAGGATGCTAGAGTCATACTTGAAATTTCATGGCTGAGAACACTCTTTTAATTGCTAATTTAATTTTAAGGATAATTTAAATTTATGTAGAAGTTATAATTTCTGCTTGAATATTATGTATTAAATAATATTTCTTCTGTGAATTACAACATTTGTTTTATTTCACTTCTATTTTGAGATATTAAATAGAAGTTCTCTTTCTTTCATCTTTAAATTATTAACATTACAATTAAAAAATTAAATTAGTTGAACAGAAAAAGAAATACGCTTAAAATGTTTTTACTAAATTCTAAATAGCGGTTTAATACTCTAAAAAATTAATAGTTACTCCTAACACAAAGAAAACAATTTATTAGTTTCTTAGATTACTTTTAACAATTGAAGTAAGTTAAGTTTTTTAACTAAAATTTCAATCGCAAACACATTAATTATACCAAAGTTTAGAACTCACAGTACATTGTTGGATCATTAGTGCCGTCAAACTCTTTGAAAGAAAGTTCGTTGATTAATAAAGAACGTTTTAGATTGTAGCTAATAATAAGTTCTTAACTTTATTATTGTTTCAATGAGTTAGAAGCAAACCTATTGATTTTAAACCATTTTTGCTTAATTCTGTTTTTATTTGACTGTCGTTTTTTTTCTTCCGTATTTGACACAACATATGATATGAATTTAAAATACCTCAAATTTGAAGTAGGACTTGATTAAATTATGTTATGACACTTTTTTTTTAGACTAATGAGGTATTATGTTTTCAATGTTAATATTTTTAATTTTTTATATTTTCAGTCTAAACAAAAAATTCAGATGTTTTTTTCAAACAAAGAAAGAAATAGAGAACAATATAAAAAATTGGTTCATTTATATAAAAATTAAATTTAAAAGACTAGTTGTTATTGTAAACTGTAGATGAGATGTGCCAGTGGTGGCTATCATCCGCTCCTAAATTTCATTTCAGGCAGCACTGAGTTCAATAAACGGTTATTTAAGAAAAAATATTTTATGTAAATATATATAGCAAATAACATGACAGTTACTGTCATTCAATTTGATTACCCTTTTTTTTTTTTTTTTTTTTTTTTCCGTTGGAAAAACCCGTTACGGGTACCCCGTCGGCCCAGGGGGGTGACGGCCGGGGGGTTATGTGGGACTACCCGGCAGCATAGAGGATGCTGCCATTTTTAAGGCTACCCACTAAAAAACCAACGGTTGCCCTCTTTGCCGTAATGGGACGTCACGGGATCGCGTTAGCACACACCGTGACGCCCCGGCGAGACCCCCCGAATGAGGGTGCCCCAAGCAACGTAGAGCACCCTCCCATCGCAGGCCTATGTTAGGTAAGAGGGGTCACCCTCCCCCCTCACCAGGCCTACAACTGGGGAAGGAAGCGGCGGGCGTATTCCCGCCTCCTTCTACCCAGTCTTCCCCGACGGAGCGGGTCAGCGGACGAGGCTGACTCCCTGACCCGCTCCGCGGCCTCCTTTGCGGCGATGACTTGCTCGCAGAAGGAGGCCATTGCGACCCAGCACCTCTCGCTGCTGACCATCGCGCTGATAACGCGCGGCAGCGAGAGGTCCCTGCCAATCACGCCCACCAGCTCAGTGCGCTGGTGGTCCCAGGCGGCGCACTCCGCCAAGGTGTGACGAGCCGAGTCGACGGACTCGTCACAGTGATGGCAGGAGGGGGTCGCCTCCCTTCGTGCTATCCTGTGCAGGTACCCACCGAAGCAACCATGCCCGGTCAGCACCTGCACAAGACGGAACGTAAGCGTTCCGTGCCGCCGATTGATCCAGTGGTCGAAGTGAGGGCGGACCGCCCCCACTGTGATCATACCGGCGGCAGGGGACTCTAAGTCCCTGTTCCACCGTCGCATCAGGGCTCGGTGAGCTAGAGCCCTGATTCGCGCCACCTCGGGCCTTACCCCCGTGGCCAAGGCTTCTGCCCGGTGCCAGTACACGGCTGCGAGCACCTCCGCCTGTAGCTCCCAGGGCGGATCGCTCGCCAGGAGTGTAGCCGCCGTGAAGGACACCGTACGGTACCCCCTGATCATCCTCACCGCTAGGACCCTTTGCGTTCTTCGCAACAGGGTCCTTGAACCAGCGGTGAGGGACTCCGACCATATGGGGGCACCGTATACACCATTTACAACCAACCAGAATAACAAATTACTTATCCGTTTTATCGGCATTTCACAAGGACGAAGAAATGGAGAGGGAATTTTCTTTGCTCGATTCTTCATTCTATTTCAAAGATATCCTCAATTCCTTACAACATATTAACATAATTGCAATATATATATATGTGCAGGATATAACATGAATTTGTTATTAATTGTACTTTTCATTTTACCTCTTAATAATTAGATTCGTGTTTATCATTACGCGCACAACCATCGCGAAGTAGTTGAAACCACTTTCTTTTTTCGAACCACTTTTTATGCTTAACAACACTGGTGCTTTCATATGGTGCTGGTTTTGATAATTGAATTAGTTCTGAAGCTTATACTGTTAAATATCAAGTATCTCATTGACGAGACTACTGGGAAGGTAGTTTCTTATAGTTACTTTTCATAGAAAAACTTCAAGAATACTGTAGGGTAGCACTACTTGTATAAAGAATATAAAAATTAATCAATAAAAACTTTATCCTAATATACGTAAATATTTAAATAAGCGGTAATGGGTGCAAGCCTTATCGCATTAAATTATAAATATGCTTTTATTATATTTTGTTTTTAATAAAATCCATTCAATCATTACTTTCATGGTCAAAAGTAATTAAAACAACTATTACAAACAGTATATTTGATACTATATATTTTTTTCCTTTTTTAAAATAACAAACACAAGATATTTTATTTTTGTATTGGTATTTTATTTTACGCATCGATTGATCAATAGATGTCGGTCGGTGTCGGTGTGTCGAGTGTGTGTCGGTGTCGGTGTGTCGAAGATAGCTGATACCTGTTGTGAGAGTGTGTGGGTGTCGGTGTATCGAAGATAGCCGATGCCTATTAAGTTTATCTTGAAAAACTGTAACTATTATATTGGAGCATTATATATTTATGCTATTTTTTCTAAATATTTGTTTTCATACGTCTGAAGGGACGTTTAAGAATGATTTTGATGGTTGTTTGATTGATATATGAAAAAAAACTTGAATTATTTACGTTTAAATTTAAAGAACTCTTGAACTTTATTGAGATTAAAGTTTTATATTTAATAAGAAAATTTAATTCTTTAAATTATACAATTTTAAACATTTCAGTTTTAAATAGCTTTTCTAAAGTTTTTTTTTTAATTATTCTGATTAGTTTTTGGTTGATTCATAATTTTACAATTCAAAACTGAAAGTTATTTAATTTAATTTAATAATTAAAACGCGATGAACAATTACAAGTTATAGATGTTTTTTTTCCTCCTACATAATTGGATACTCCTCTGTTATTTGCATTGCAGCTTTGCTGTTTAACTGAACTTAATTAACATTTTAAGCATTTTATTGTAACTATAATGTTTTAATATAAAAAGTATAATTTGGAACAAATCAGTCTGCTTTTCATGACTTTTAAGTCTTTGCTTTGGTTTTTTTTTGTGTGCTATTTAATCCTCTAATTCATAAAACATATATTGATTTATTTAAGAACGAAAAATAAAAATAATGTATCATATTGTTGAAACAATAACCGAAGGTATTTATATAGTTGTCATGTTACAACAAATTAATTTTTTTTACGTGTTACAAACGTTATTTTGGGGTCGTTCTACTCAATGAATTATAAGTTGGATTTATTAACTTCCTTATTTAGAATGTATTGTATTCACACGGATTTTCGTAATTGGATATTTTGTAATGCCTTTACGTCTTAAGATGTCTTAAGTGTCTTGAACTTTTTAGAGAATGTGTTTGGTGTAGTTATTTAAAAGCAGTTTTCCAGCTCTATATAAAACGAAATCAATTTGCATAATTTATTTCGTTTGTATCGATACGTCTTCATATAATTTAGAAGCTAATTATTAGTTATAGAAATATTATCACAACTATATGATAATGTAATAAGAAAATCAGAATCAGAAATAAATTATTCCTTCCAACTTTATTAAGAGGTCTCCTTTATTTGGACACCAACAATTCTTTTTTGTTCTTTTTTTATCAATCAGACTTTTTTGTTATTTTATTCAATGGGTTTCCTTTTCAAGATACTTTAGCATTCGATAGGGACAACTTAGTTAAGAAAAAAACCAAAACTTCATAGCCTACAAAACTGGCCACTATAAGACACATTGGTAAATAATTACTCTATTTCGAAGAGGAGAAAATTTAACTGTGACAAAAATTTAAAAATATCGCCCGTGAATGACTCAACTATTTCGCAACCTAAAATATTTGATATTAAGGCTTTGTGCACAAATTTTCAAGAACAAAGATTGTTTATTTTTAATTTTTGTGAAACTTTATTTCATGTAAAGTATGGTGCCATAATAACTGTTGAAATCTTCCTACGTTCCTACGTTACTACGTAGGAAGATTTCAAAATATATTATAATTGCATAAACCAAGATTTTAATAAAAAGCCTCTAAAATTTAAATGGTTATTTTTCTATAAAATGATTATACTAAAATCTGAAATCTTACTCCGTATTAAATAGGTCACTTACATTAGTAAATTTTGTAGAATTCTATTAATAAAATGGTCCGATGTGGCTCTGATTACTCAATAAACTTAATGTATTTATGTATAAGAGATATAAACATTTGTTGCAAATGGAAAGTTCCTAATTTATACCAGAGTGAAAATTATTTGTTTTGTTTCCTTACATCAAACAACAAAAACTATATTATTTAAAAATACTGTACTCTAAATAGAAAAATGTGTTCAAAAATAAACTGACAGTCTTAAATTGTAATCTCAAATAGTATTGAACCCATTCAACTATACCTTGTGCGCTGTAGTATGGTGCAGGTGACACTGCCAGTAACGTTCTGTTTCGATCTTGAGATTTGATGCGATTTACATATTATAATTTAGTATTTTAGTTTAACCACATTCGTAATTTAAAATAACAGTAGTAAATGAAAATAAGCCCAATAACAATGCTCTAGACTACAAATTACATCTTATAGAAAGGAAAATTAAGCAAAGTGTTGTGCGTATAACATAACGCATCAGTGAGGGGATGTACTGCTACGATGGAAAGTCGATGTTATTTTTATAATAAAAAGTATACTGTTCGTAAATAATTAAATTTTTATTGTCAAAGAACTTACGATTATATTAAAGAAACAACAGAAAATATATAAGGTAGGATTGCTTAAAAGGTTGCTAAGAAAAAATATATATTTTTTCATCTGTACTCATCTCAGAGTCGGTACTAGCGCTCTTACTGGCAGCATCACACGGGTACACAATATGTCCGCCGCGCTAATGCGTTAGAGCCAAAATGTTGTCACGAAAAAAAATTATTAGCCTTATTTTAATTATTTTATATCAGTAAAGATAAGTTCACTCACACATACACATATATATATGGGTTTACAAAATCACTCAGGATATCTCAAAAATCTCGAAAACAAAACGACTTCTAAAATCAGAGTGATTAAATTCCTTGAACAGGAAGTCAATAGAAGTTTATTATTCAGGAAGCTTACTTGGAAATTATATTTTTATCTGAGATTAAAATATCCAAAATATATATTTTTCATTCTTCATGATTCTTTCTTTACGAGAAAATATTTAAATTTTCATTGACATTTGACAAGTTCAACAAATAAATGTCTTATTTTTTTATTTCAACCAATATTCTATAACTGACGTTTCAACAGTTTAGTATTTAAGGTATTTCAATTGACATATTATAATTCGATAATAAGGTTCTTATAAAGTTTAATAAAAAAATATTTCAATGTATCAAAATAATTAGGTATATATCAAATATGATAGATAATTAATACAACTTAAGACCGACACAATACAGAACAGATTCATTCCTCTGAGGATGCTAGAGTCATACTTGAAATTTCATGGCTGAGAACACTCTTTTAATTGCTAATTTAATTTTAAGGATAATTTAAATTTATGTAGAAGTTATAATTTCTGCTTGAATATTATGTATTAAATAATATTTCTTCTGTGAATTACAACATTTGTTTTATTTCACTTCTATTTTGAGATATTAAATAGAAGTTCTCTTTCTTTCATCTTTAAATTATTAACATTACAATTAAAAAATTAAATTAGTTGAACAGAAAAAGAAATACGCTTAAAATGTTTTTACTAAATTCTAAATAGCGGTTTAATACTCTAAAAAATTAATAGTTACTCCTAACACAAAGAAAACAATTTATTAGTTTCTTAGATTACTTTTAACAATTGAAGTAAGTTAAGTTTTTTAACTAAAATTTCAATCGCAAACACATTAATTATACCAAAGTTTAGAACTCACAGTACATTGTTGGATCATTAGTGCCGTCAAACTCTTTGAAAGAAAGTTCGTTGATTAATAAAGAACGTTTTAGATTGTAGCTAATAATAAGTTCTTAACTTTATTATTGTTTCAATGAGTTAGAAGCAAACCTATTGATTTTAAACCATTTTTGCTTAATTCTGTTTTTATTTGACTGTCGTTTTTTTTCTTCCGTATTTGACACAACATATGATATGAATTTAAAATACCTCAAATTTGAAGTAGGACTTGATTAAATTATGTTATGACACTTTTTTTTTAGACTAATGAGGTATTATGTTTTCAATGTTAATATTTTTAATTTTTTATATTTTCAGTCTAAACAAAAAATTCAGATGTTTTTTTCAAACAAAGAAAGAAATAGAGAACAATATAAAAAATTGGTTCATTTATATAAAAATTAAATTTAAAAGACTAGTTGTTATTGTAAACTGTAGATGAGATGTGCCAGTGGTGGCTATCATCCGCTCCTAAATTTCATTTCAGGCAGCACTGAGTTCAATAAACGGTTATTTAAGAAAAAATATTTTATGTAAATATATATAGCAAATAACATGACAGTTACTGTCATTCAATTTGATTACCCTTTTTTTTTTTTTTTTTTTTTTTTCCGTTGGAAAAACCCGTTACGGGTACCCCGTCGGCCCAGGGGGGTGACGGCCGGGGGGTTATGTGGGACTACCCGGCAGCATAGAGGATGCTGCCATTTTTAAGGCTACCCACTAAAAAACCAACGGTTGCCCTCTTTGCCGTAATGGGACGTCACGGGATCGCGTTAGCACACACCGTGACGCCCCGGCGAGACCCCCCGAATGAGGGTGCCCCAAGCAACGTAGAGCACCCTCCCATCGCAGGCCTATGTTAGGTAAGAGGGGTCACCCTCCCCCCTCACCAGGCCTACAACTGGGGAAGGAAGCGGCGGGCGTATTCCCGCCTCCTTCTACCCAGTCTTCCCCGACGGAGCGGGTCAGCGGACGAGGCTGACTCCCTGACCCGCTCCGCGGCCTCCTTTGCGGCGATGACTTGCTCGCAGAAGGAGGCCATTGCGACCCAGCACCTCTCGCTGCTGACCATCGCGCTGATAACGCGCGGCAGCGAGAGGTCCCTGCCAATCACGCCCACCAGCTCAGTGCGCTGGTGGTCCCAGGCGGCGCACTCCGCCAAGGTGTGACGAGCCGAGTCGACGGACTCGTCACAGTGATGGCAGGAGGGGGTCGCCTCCCTTCGTGCTATCCTGTGCAGGTACCCACCGAAGCAACCATGCCCGGTCAGCACCTGCACAAGACGGAACGTAAGCGTTCTGTTATATATATGAGTAGTATATAATAGTGCCTAGCATCCCTAATTCATCTGCCTAGTCATCCCTCTAGGATTCCTCATATTATTTGCTCTTAAGATTAAAGTTAGTTCGAGTTCATCATCCGTGCGTGACACTTGCCCTTTTAATTAAGCCCAATTATTTTGTATTAAAGTGTTTGATAATTAAATATAATCTTTTTTAAAAAGGGCTTTCTTTGAATCCGTATAACAATTTGGTGGCAGCGGTGGGATACCGATGGTGAAGGTATCCTTGGGACGTCTCCGTACAAGTTCTTAAATAAAGTGATTTTTGAACCTTTTTATCGCGAGTGTCAAAAGTGCAAAAGAAAATAATATAATAAATCTCGAACTCATTTCAACATAAATAAAATCCTTATTCTATTTTTGAAAACATTCTAAAGAAGCCTACATCCTGTTACTACATCAGACAAGCTCCAAGATCCTGAAGGTTTCCTGAAGAAAAGACATGTTTCAATATATTTTCTTCGTGTTCCTGTAAGTTTAATTTGAAAATACTATTTCAGTGAAAGTGAATAATAACCATCATCGTGTGTGTTCTACTCTTTTATTATCTTAAGTAATCTTACTTGGTAACTTAATAGCTTGGAGTTGTAACTTAAACTTATCTTAGTGGTCGTCTATTACACCGAACACTTTTAATACTTATTGTTTTTGAATATTGTTTTTATATACATAAAGAAAAAAATGTCTAGAGAAGCTCAATTAAAAAATGAAAAATCAGAATTCGTCGATATTGGAATTCTTTTTAAATTTATTAAACCCTTCGACGGTACACGAGAAAAATTAAATTCCTTTTTAACAAATTGCGATAATGCAATTAATTTAGCTTCTGATTCCCAAAAAAATATCTTATTTAAATATATTCTATCACAACTCCAAGACAAAGCTGAGATAGCTTGCTCAATAAAAGAGTTTGATTCTTGGGAACAATTAAATAGTTTCCTAAAAACTCAATTTGGAGAAAAGAAACACTACGCTCATTTATTAACTGATTTGCAAGAATGCCGACAATTTAATAATGAACCAGTCAATCAATTCGCATTGCGTGTTGAGACTTGCCTTTCAAAATTATTAACAGAAATAACTTTATCAAATAAAAAGAAATCAGAACTATCAGGTCGTACAGCTGCAATGGAGGATTTAGCACTCCACACGTTTTTACTTGGATTAAAAATTGATTTATCAAACCTTGTTCGAGGTAAAAATCCCTCTTCTTTAAATGAAGCGATTAACATGGCGGTGTCCGAGGAAAAAATCTTAAATTTATTTGCTAGACGCAATTTTCATACCTCATTGTCACAACGTCAATCTCCTAAACCTAAATACTCTTTCAGACCTCCTGACTTTACTGACAATTCAAAACCTTTAGCACCAAAACAGTTTGAGCGAAGTAACCAACCTCATATTTGCCGATACTGCAAAAATACAGGACACACAATTGAGACATGTAGAAAGCGAATGTACAACAATAATAGATTCAAAGTCCCTCAAACATTCCCATCTCATCAACGTCAAAATCAAGAATATCCCAAACCTCATTCAGCTCGTGTAAACTGCTTAGTGGATGAAAATATTCCTAATGACCTTGAGCCTCAACCCTCTTCTAGCGAATATTATGAGGAGGAACATCATTTAAACGAATAATGGGCTTACGGAGGTGTCTCGTGAAGCCCATACAACAATCTCTAGCTATACCCTTAAATGATAATGACACCCCATCCAAATCCAAGGACCACAAGGGTAACCAGCCCCAAACGAGAGTCCAAATTTCTAAATCCAAGGACCACAAGGGTAACCAGCCCCAAGTAAGCGTCCAAATTTCTAAATCCAAGGACCACAAGGGTAACCAGCCCCAAACGAGAGTCCAAATTTCTAAATCCAAGGATCACAAGGGTAACCAGCCCCAAGCATGCGTCAAATTTTCCAAACATAAGGACCACAACAAACCAACCAACCAATTCCAAACAAATGATCATAAAATATATGAAATAGCATGTAAACCTAACAAAATATCCTTACCGCACATCCTTGTCCAAACTTCTATCTCTAAAAAACCTTTAACACTACTTGTCGATACCGGATCGTCTGTGTGCCTTCTCCAGAAGTCTGCTATTCAATCGTTTCCTCGCCTGAAACTTAATGGTAATATAATAAAGCTGAAAGGAATAGACACCTGCGAAGATGCCGTACCTACCCTTGGCGATTTTGACATGAAACTAATATTTAATAAGGAATCTATATCCTTTAACTTTCATGTAGTAGATCAAATAAATTTATATTATGACGGTATAATAGGAAATGATTTACTTACCCATTTCCAGTGCTCCATTGATTATAATAGACGAATACTAAATTTAGATAAAAATAAAATTAAACTTAATTTTTCTGACCCAACCTACCAAATCCCAGCTCGTTCTGAAATTACCATAGAATGTTCCGTTAGTAATCCTGAAATAAAAGAAGGTCTTGTTCTTGATCAACGAATTAATGAAATATTATTTATTGCTAACTGTTTAGTCACGGTAAAAGATAATAATAGAATAAATCTAACAGTCCTAAACACTTCTGAAAAACCTGTTACCTTGAATTCTAACTTACAACTTAACTTACACCCAGTTGATTATGAATCCTACCAGTCATATGATTCTAATAAAACATGTTTAGATAGAACTAATGAAGTCCTAAAACTCCTTCGTGTTGAACATTTAAATTCAGAAGAATGCGAAACCCTCTATGATATGTGTTCCAATTACTCAGATATTTTCCACTTACCAAATGACTTACTAACCTCGACTGATGCCATCAACCACGAAATCAGAACATCTAATGACCAACCCATTAACGTAAAATCCTACAGATTTCCTGAAGTGCACAAACAAGAAGTTAACTCCCAAATCCAAAAAATGCTTAGTCAAAAAATTATCAAACCGTCCTTATCTCCCTGGTCTTCTCCAATATGGATTGTGCCAAAGAAAATCGACGCTTCTGGCCAAAAGAAATGGCGTATCGTAATTGATTACAGAAAATTGAACGACAACACTATTGGTGAAACTTATCCTATTCCAAATATTGTAGAAATTCTTGATCAATTAGGAAATTCCAAATATTTTTCAACTCTCGATCTTGCTTCCGGTTTCCATCAGATTAAGATGGCACCAACAGATGCTTGTAAGACTGCTTTTAGCGTCCCCCAAGGACATTATGAATTTAATAGAATGCCTTTTGGCTTAAAAAATGCTCCATCTACATTTCAACGTTTAATGAACAATGTCCTTACGGGTCTCCAAGGAGAAAGATGTTTTGTCTATTTAGATGATATTGTCACATATTCCCATGATCTTCCTACCCATGTTAAAAACTTGACTGCAGTGTTTGAAAGACTACGCAAATTCAATTTAAAACTCCAACCAGATAAATGTGAATTTTTAAGAAAAGAAGTTGGTTATTTAGGACATGTTATAACTGAAAATGGCTTAAAACCTGATCCCAATAAAATAAAATCTGTTCAAGAATTTCCTATTCCAAAATGTCCTAAAGACATTAAATCCTTTTTGGGCCTAATATCTTATTATAGACGCTTCATCCCAGAATTTTCAAAATTATCCAAACCTCTTACATCACTTCTAAAGAAAGACGCTCTTTTTATTTGGAGCAATGAACAACAGTTGGCCTTTGAGATGTTAAAAAATAAACTAGTCACGGCGCCAGTTCTTATTTACCCAGATTTTACAAAAACTTTTAATATTATTTGTGATGCATCCAATTATGCAGTATCCTCTATTCTTTCTCAGGGTCCAGTCGGAAAAGACCACCCTGTAGCCTATGCTTCTAGAACTTTAAATAAATGTGAAATCAACTACAGTACCACGGAAAAAGAGTTATTAGCAATAGTATGGGGTTGTAAAACTTTTAGACCCTACTTGTTTGGTCGCAAGTTTATAGTCGTAACCGATCATCGTCCTCTAAAATGGCTTTTTAATCATACCGATCCTAGTAGCAAATTACAACGCTGGCGTCTTCAACTCCAAGAATTTGAATATGAAATTGTATACCGAAAAGGTAAGCTAAATTCCGCAGCCGACGCTCTATCTCGATATCCCGTCAATCCTATATGTCCAAAAGAGGTAACTGATACTGAATTAATAGATCTTGGATCATTAGATATCAGCCCTTTCAATTCGGAAATTCCTGATTTTAGCCCTTTAAATCTTCCAAGTCCAGAAGATTTACCCCATAATCCTAATCCTTCTTCTTCTCCTACACTTATTCCTGAACATGCTAATTCAAATCCCAACTTAGATAATGATATTCAGCCTTTCACTAGTAACCAAGTTCCTCAAAATCAAGACCCAAGTCCAGAAATCAATCGTCCTACCGAAAATTTATCTGACCCTACTGATACTTATTCTAAATTTCTAAAAAATCCTTCAACTGTTAAATATAATACAATCATTGTCGAGCATAATGACACTTTATTAAAAAGCCAAAATAAAAATCTGGTAATACCTACGTCTCTTGACCTTGACGAATCCATCCCCTATATAGAAGATATCCTTTTAAACTCCCCTGAATCTGAATCATTCATAAATTCAGAAAGAACACTACTCTCGTGTAAATCATTTAATTTTAATGGCAAGAATTACATTTTCTTGTTTATCAAGGTGCATCATTTCGATAATTGTTCTTACAATGATATCTTTGAATCAATAAAAAATCTCCGCAATCACCTTATATCTAGCGTTGAATCCGTTGACGAAATAAGTATTACCGATTTTAAAAACCCTTTCGATAAACATATATATATAAAAATTTATAACATGCTTGCCTACATCTTCCACAATACTGGTATTCGTATTAATATATACCGTAATAAAATTTACTATCCATGTCCTTCTGAAATAAAGAAAATCCTTCGTGAAAATCACGACATCCCTGTTGCTGGACATCTCGGTTCCAACAGGATGTTCAATAAAATCCGACAACAATACTACTGGAAAAACATGCGTGGTGAGATAGAAGATTATGTAAAAAATTGCACTCAATGTCAAACCAATAAAGCTCTCAGAAAAATCAATAGAGCACCAATGCAAATTACCACCACTTCCTCAGCTCCTTTTGAAAGAATATCCATTGATATAGTTGGTCCTCTTCCTGAATCCGGTTCAGCCAAAATAAAATACATCCTTACCCTTCAAGATGATCTAACCAAATATTCTGTAGCATACCCTATTCGCAGTACTACAGCTGTAGAAACCAGCGATTGCTTAATCCATTTTATCTCCTTATTTGGTATTCCTAAAATGATTCTTACCGACCAAGGAACTAATTTTACAGCAGAAATGTTTAAGGAAACTTGCAAATTTCTTAAAATAAAACAACTATGGTCATCTCCCTACCACCCTCAAACACAGGGTGCGCTAGAGCGAAGCCACTCTACATTAAAAGAGTATCTTAAATCTTATATATCTGAAACCCAAGATAATTGGCCACAGTATGTTTATACAGCAATGTTAGCTTACAACACAGCAGTACATTCAACAACTAATTTTACTCCATATGAGCTAGTTTTTGGCCATAAAGCTATTCTCCCTAATTCAATTTATGAATCCGCCTCTAATGCTACTTATCCTGAATATATTCGAATGTTGCAACACCGCCTGAAAATCACGCGGGACAAAGCTGTAGAACATATCAATAAATCGAAAATATCTGCAAAGAATTACTACGACACTCATAGTCGTACTGTAACTTATCATGCCGGTGATTACGTTTTCCTCAAAAACCATCTACGTCTGCGTAAAGCCCTATCACCCATTTGGAAAGGTCCCTACAAAATTATTAAGGTAAACGGTAGAAATAGTTTAACCTTACTAATTAATAGACGACATGTAACGCATCACTTTGATCAAGTGAAACTAGCCCGTCGTCGCGATTCCTAATTATTTTCTAATTTGATTATTTTTTTTATCCTTACTTTAAGTTCCATTATTTTCTTCTGATAAAAGTTATTATAATTATTATTTTATTTTATTTTTATAAGAATATTTCTTAATTCTTTTTGCAGTTCATTGTCTTCTGCACAAGAAAACTACATTGAAACCTCAATTAATACATCCGGCATATATTTTGACCCCATTGGTTCACTTAAATTAATTGACGGAAATCTTAATGTTTTAATTCCTATAGACATTTCATACATACAATCACATATTAAAAACTTAAACGGTGTGATAGGCAGCTCTAAGTTCTTATGTAAACAAAGTGCTCTGTATTCAGATATCGAATGTATCAACTTACACCAACCTTTGTCAATAAGATACAACGACATAATTCGTGATTTTGAATCTGTTTCACATTTAATTGAGTCCAGATCTAAAAGATCAGCCTGGTTTGGTGGAGTAGGTACTGTATTCAAACATTTATTTGGTACTATGGACGAAGAAGATGCTATTAAGTATAGTGATGCTATAAAACTTATAGAAAATGACCAAACTAAATTATCAAAATTGGTAAAACAAAACATCCTTGTTACAACTTCCACATTTTCCTATTTAAGAGACACCTTAAATAAAATAAGTGTCAATGAACAACAGCTAAATAACGCTATCGATACTCTTACTATCACACAGCAAAATTTAACTGCACTCTCAGATTACATGTTAATAAAATCGAAAATTAATGATATATTAAATATGTTAGAGAGCAGTTTGTTAACTTTATCTTTTAAAATAGAAGATATCATAAATGGAATTATGTTTAGCAAATCTAATATTTTATATCCATCTATAATAACTCCAAAACAATTGTTTACAGAACTTGTTGAAAACTATAGATTTTTAGCTGATTATCATCAATTTCCTATAAGTCTATCTCTAGAAAATATATATACATTAATGAATGTCTCCGAAATAGCTAGTTATTATAATGAAAACAGAATTGTATTTGTATTAAAAGTACCTCTCGTAAGTTCAAAAAATTATAATTTATATCATAACATTCCTTATCCAGTTCATGTAACTAATAACACTTATGTCACCATAATTCCCTCAAATAAATATATAGCTATCACAAGAGATAGATCTTATTATTGTAAATTAGATAGTTTAACTAGTTGTAAGATTATATATAAAACTAATTATATTTGTGATAATTTAAATGTGTATTCCAGTTCAATGACCCCGAATTGTGAATCGGAAATAATATCAAAAGCGTTACTTTCTGTACCTAATATTTGTAAAACGAATTTTATTAGTGGTAATCTAAATATTTGGCAACAGTTACTTAATAATAAATGGATATATGTTATATCAAATCCGTCTAAATTATCTGTAGATTGCCATGAATCTATAACTACTGAAGTAATAATACAAGGAACGGGAATATTAAAATTACCTTTGCATTGTGTAGCCTTTTATAAAGATTCAAGGTTAATACCAAAATACTCAAAAATAATTAAACTACAACCAATTCAAGTAAAATTCAAGTTAATAAATGACTCTTGCTGTAACTCTGCAAAACTACTGAAAACTAAGTCGCATATTCCTACTTTAAATTTGACTAATATTAACCTTGATTCTATAACGTCTCAGAAATATATCGAGACACAAGATGTTATTAATGATTTGGATGAAATAATTAAAAAGCCACATATTGTTCTATATGGCGAATATTATTCTTACACTACTATTATAATTTCAATAATTGTTATAATTATAATAATCATTCTAATTTTAAAACTTGTTAAATCGGGCACATGTCACCAACTTTTACGAAAACATAATACTAAGTCTGAAGTTGAAGAATCCGTAGAGCTTCCAGAAAATATTAATGATTCCTGTAGAGTTCACATACCTAAATTACGCACTTCCCTCTAATAAACTTAATCTTTTACGGTAAGTTTATTCCTTACCCAGGGGGGCTGTTATATATATGAGTAGTATATAATAGTGCCTAGCATCCCTAATTCATCTGCCTAGTCATCCCTCTAGGATTCCTCATATTATTTGCTCTTAAGATTAAAGTTAGTTCGAGTTCATCATCCGTGCGTGACACTTGCCCTTTTAATTAAGCCCAATTATTTTGTATTAAAGTGTTTGATAATTAAATATAATCTTTTTTAAAAAGGGCTTTCTTTGAATCCGTATAACAGTTCCGTGCCGCCGATTGATCCAGTGGTCGAAGTGAGGGCGGACCGCCCCCACTGTGATCATACCGGCGGCAGGGGACTCTAAGTCCCTGTTCCACCGTCGCATCAAGGCTCGGTGAGCTAGAGCCCTGATTCGCGCCACCTCGGGCCTTACCCCCGTGGCCAAGGCTTCTGCCCGGTGCCAGTACACGGCTGCGAGCACCTCCGCCTGTAGCTCCCAGGGCGGATCGCTCGCCAGGAGTGTAGCCGCCGTGAAGGACACCGTACGGTACCCCCTGATCATCCTCACCGCTAGGACCCTTTGCGTTCTTCGCAACAGGGTCCTTGAACCAGCGGTGAGGGACTCCGACCATATGGGGGCACCGTATAGGGCCATGCTCCTCACGATGCCGGCATATAGGCGCCGGCATGGAGCCTGCGGCCCACCGACGTTAGGCAGAAGCCTTCCCAAGGCAGCTGCGGTGGAAACCAACTTCGGGGCGAGAAGGGAGAAGTGCGCCCCGAAGTTCCACCTTCCGTCCAGGGTGAGGCCCAGATACTTCATCGGGGCCTTCACCACCACCTCCGAACCCTGGACGGAGATGGACGCCCGACGAGGGGGACCTCGCCGAGGGCCGTGGAACAGGATGGCCTCCGTTTTAGTGCAATTTGATTACCCTGGAATAAGAAAAAATAAAAATGATTTCAGCGGTTAAAAAACACCTTGTGAGCTGTAGAATGGTGCAGGTGACACTGTCAGTAACGTTTCGTTTTCTCTTGACAGTAGCCACAACTTCCAAATTATATTTTAGAATTTTCGTTATACCACATTCGTAATGTATAATAACTGTAGTAAATTAAATTAAGCCCAATCAGAATCTGTCAGTGTAAAAATAAAATCTAATAGGAAGAAAAATTAAGAAAAATATGCGTATAACATAAGGCCCTAGACGAATTTAGTGATGGGATGTACTGCTATAATATATAGTTTATATTTTTTATAATAAAAAAAAACTATACTGTACGTTGTAATTGTTTAATAAAATTATTATTATTAAGGACTTTATAATGATATTAATGAATCAACAGAGCATATATAGGGTATTTATTCTTAAGAATGTTTCTAAGAAAAAATACATTTTATCACCTAAACTCATATCAGAGTCAGTGCTTGCACTTGTAGGGACAGGATCGCACGGGAAAACGAAATGCCCGCCGCGCTAAGGAGCAAAAATGTTGTCACGAAAAAAAATCATTAGCCCTATTTTAATTGTTTAATATAAGTAAAGACAAGTTCATACACGGAGTTACCCTGCATAACTGAATAACACATTAATTTTTATAACAATAATAAAGACAACTATATTTATACTGCGAGTATCGAAAGCAAAAAAAATTAAATGCATAACGTCCATCCGTAGTCATGTAGTACTGACAGACGTCACCCGCACCAAGCTACAGCGCAAAAGGTATAAACGACCCACAAAACATGTAATAATTACGTCGATTTATACCATCACTTCTTTTGGTAAACTCTTAAATTATATCTACCTAAAGAGTTTATAGAATTTATCTTAATAGTTACTTCAATAAACTTATAAAGAAACTTAACATCTTAGAGTATGAACTGTGTGTGTGTGTGTGAGTATGAACTTCTCAAACAGACAGTTGACGAGCTTTGGAAGTCACTAACAAGTAACCCCGCGATGCTGTCAACTTCAGAACATGGCGTTATTATATATCAGATATACACACCTTTTTTCAGAATATTATATTTTAATACCAGCCATATATGTAATTCAATTTAAGGATTTATCAACGAATACTAATAACTAAGAGTTTTTTAATGTTAAATTAGATTACAATTTTATTGTTTGTTTATCATTTATTATTATTGATTTCGTAGGTCACAATAAAAACAAATTGAAGACTTAGATATCAGACTCCGGTTTTGAATAAGTCACTTATAAGAGATTTAATGTTACAATAGAAGTATATATTCTCCTTTAATGTTAATGTTGTTAATGTGTCCGAAGCTGCAATGGTCACCGTTGTCGCTGCTTTCATCAATGTGATCTTGAGTTTTTGCTATTCATTTTTTATAAGGCGCTTGTAAGCCTGAACTATTATGGTCCATTTATTTTCATAAAATGTTATATTGTTTAAATTTATAAGGACAACATTTAAAACAAACCGAAAATGAGCGTCAAACTTTCATTAGATATTAAATTAGATAATATTACAATTATATGTAAAAAGTATAATAGGTATTATGTTATTATTTTATGAATTTAAAATGAAGGAGCTTACAACATCAAGTTAAATTATTTAAAACATCAACTGCTCTAACGACTGCAGCTGCGTATAGTTCAAACGTAGTAACTATTAATAAGGGACGTTAAAAACCAATAATGATCTCAGATCCTTATTGCTAGACTGCTACTGGTACTCCTTAAAATGAGTGCAGTGTACTTGATATATTTAGCAGTTTTAGAGATAGTTGCAGACACACACATACATATCTACATACATAAAGACATGTGAAACAGAAACCATCCTTTTTTGAAGTTTGTCAATAAAACAAAACGTATGTAGGTTAGTTAACAAATTAATATCCAATTTTCCCACAGAACATATCATATTTAAATTGAAACTTAGAAGTGAAACAATTTAATCAAAATTTTGGTGGCTAAAATTAGAGAAAATTTATTTACTTATTATTTTTACTGTTATTGAATTTGATGATTTTCCAAACAATGATAATTATATTTATTACTACTATTAGTGAGTACGTTTATATAAATATCTAGTTATGGTAAATATTATCATGGGTCGCAATATTTTTTAAAGGTCTTTTTGGAAAATAAAATTATTAATTAATATTTATCATCAATACCTAATATTCATTTTCTTTCAAATGAAACTTCTTTACTACTCATTTACTTCTAAAATCTTAAGGCATCAAAATATCCTTGTTTAAAAACCGATCAGTTTTACGTTACGTATATATTAATTATTTTATTAAAATTTCAAACACTTTGTATTGAGATTTCATTCTCAAACTATCAGTGACAAAGTTTAATTTGTTAGGTATCCTATTAAAAGTATACTTGTAGCGGACTCGCCTAGTGGACATGAGAATTTGGAGCGTGCCCAAGTATTAATGAGAGAAGGTTTTAGGTAATTTCTAAAAGTTATAGTATTAAAGTTAATATTTAAAATTTAGCTATGTTTAATTATATTGAACAAATGATAGATTATTTTTGATTATTAAACTTCAATGTATTTTGATGCATTTATGAGTCAGTTTAAAAACTTTATATCTAGTTGTCATAATCTAATTATCATTAAATGAAATATTAGTTGAGAAAATGTTAGATTGGTACAAAAACAGAAATAACAAAAATGTACTAAAATTTTATAAATTATTTATTTAAATTTAAAATTTAAATATACTCGGAGGGCAAACCTTACTTAGACCCAAATTTTGTCTCGCTGCTCTCGCAATATCTAGATATGTGTTAGCATATTGAGCGAATCGAGGTGCAAATAGCACCGAAATTATATTTACAAAACGTCGAATCACTCTGTCCCAAACTTTTTTTTTTTATTTTTTATTATTATTTTTTTTTCAATGTAAAGCTAAATACTTGCACGAAAAATTTTTCCCATTAAAGTCTATGGGATTTTAGTTATTCCGTGATTATTCCTTAACAACATCGAATAATAGAAAAAAAAATCACCAGACTGATGTGTATCAGTCAGAATTTGTGTTTTGAATTTGAAAGAGACCAAATGAAAGCACTAACACATGATTCGAGAAGTGAACATTGTGTTAAAAAAATCCTATAAATCGTTTGCTACTACATGATATTTTAAATTTTTTAGCACATTTTTCATACTTTACAGTTAGGTCAAATTTAAGTACCTGTATGCCAAACGAAAACCGCAAGTTTGAGTAACATATTTTGCTAAAAAAATACAAACACTTTATATTGAATATATCGAATGTATATTTTCGTATACTCCTGAACATATATATATATATATATATATATATATATATTCAGTTTTTATATTTTATATATATATATATATATATATATATATATATATATATATATATATATATATATTATATATAAAATATGAAATCTGGTATTAGATGCTCTTTTTCTGTTATACTATATTACATATTTAAGCGTTTTTGGAACAATGTCTTTTCTAAGTATTTTCTTCTTCGCACAACTACAAAATCCTATTAACAATCTGTTAAGGCGTCAAGTATCTTTTAAATGTTAAGAACACTTTACCTTCATTACAACTCTTTCAATCTCTCTTATAATTTACATACGCACGTAATTCCCATAAATCACACTTCACGGTAGTCTTTATAATTAAATTTAAGAGTATTTATTATCTTTGTGCTCTACATTTAAATAATTCGTACAAATTCAAAAATAATTGTTTAAAAGGGGGATTATTACGCCACATACTACAATTTTATTTTTAAATATTTTTTTTTCTAAATAGAACTAATTCGAAATGCTTCTAAAACTAGTCTTTATAATTAAATTACTATAACAAGATATAAAATATAATCAATAAATAAACGACAATATGTTAAGTTTTATTTTTAAAACTAATTACAAGGACTGCCTGTCCTGTAAATTTTGTTAAAAAAGTGTGTTGAAAGACACATTTAATGACGTTTTTACTATAAAACTTTATTTATACATTTAACAAATATATTAATATATTTGTATACATAAAATATATGTATATAATTGTATATATAAACTATATGGATGTATTTGTATACATAAAAAACCAATCATCAAGATTTTCTTTAACTGCTCACTTTAGCAGTAAGCGGTCCAAGCTCGAAAATATCCATTTAAAAATAGAAATTTTTTTACCCGTCTAACCCATCATTTTTTTTTTAAATTCTTATTGAGCGTTATATATATGTACATATTTTTATTACATTGGCAAGTACGTTTTCTAACTGATCCATTTTGATGTACTTCAGAAGCATAGAATTTTCGACTCGTGCTACTTTTAATATAATTTTGAGTATGAAACTTAACGATATTTACTTGGTAAAAAGATGGACAGTGTAATTTAGATAGCCGAGGTATGTCCATCCTTGGCATTTCATTTAACACTGTTTTTGGCAACGTCCTTTATATATTAAGTAAGAATAATATATAAATATCTTGAGAGTTTATTTGATTTATATCTTTATAATTATTAATTAAATTAATTAAATTGATATGTTTTTACTAAGACAATACAATATTTAACTACATGTATATGATTAATCATAATATTATTATCGTAAAAATATTGAAGAGAACATCTAATTATCTACTTCTACTTTACACTTTATTATCAAGTAAACGATGCTTAAGGGAATTTGCAAAGTTAAAGGAGCAATTAAAATGGAATGCGCCATTATGAAACTTCGAGTATGTTTGAAGTGCGCTTACGATGCAGCGGTCTGGATTATTTACAGCTCTTTATCGGTCTTGAGTCATTCAAGTAGTAATGTTATATATAGATTAATAAATACTTTTATTATGGATGAAAATATACTGTGAAATAGATCGACATAAAATAAAATTAAAAACAAATCATGCTATCTTTTTTTCATCTTCAGTGAGAAAAGTTTTTCTAAAGATTTCTTTAAAAAAATGTGATCAAAGTTATGGAGACTTAAACTACTAATCAGCCTTTTTCACGGCAGGATAGCTAGGGAAAGAGGGACTTTAGAAGGTGAGGTTTTGAGTTGACCTTTCAGAGTCCGATTCAATATTAAGAAACTCAGCATCACAACTGTGAAACTTACCAGTAGCTAAAATATATTTTTATTGTACGATCACAATTCTTCTTGCCTAAATGTTTTACGAGATTCTTCGTGCCTAAATGTTTTACGAGCTGATACAAATAAAATCTGTCTATGCCTTATCAAGAATTCACTCAAGATAACACAGATACATATAAATCAAATTATTATCTACATATCCTAAGATAAAGAAACACAAAAGTTCATATTTTATTTGAAAATAAGTAATATGTTACAATAAAGTAAATGTAAAGCCCAATCAGTTCCTTACTTATAGCTGCCTACCCTCCAATCCAAAAAAAAAAACGTATATATATATATATATATATATATACACCAAATTATAATATATATTATAATTTAGACATTTGTGTTATTTAATAGAAATATTTTAGAACAATAAAGCAAATAGCAGACAAGAATCCAATTATTTTGGAAATGTAGCATGTAACAAAAACCTTTAAGCTTGGAATAGAAAAGTTGTTTATTTAACACTAACTGATTAAAGAGCTTTTTTAAACTATGACTCTAATAGAGAGTATATTTAAATAATACTCTTGCATAGTCAAGATTATAAATCGAAATAATCTTTTCAGACGACAATAATCCTTTTAATTGTAGAGGCTTTTTTGTAAAATCTTTTTTATTATCCCTTAACCTCTTATAATGAGAAATGAGACCGGATAATGTCTGTCTGGGTAGTATTTCCGCAAACTGTTTTACACGAATTAACTGCCTTTGTAGTTTGCTTTTAATAAAAACGATCACGTATTTTTAATATTTATTAGGTTATATTTAAAACAAATAACTTTTTAATGAACAAGACTTTTAATATTTCACTTTAAAGTATCATTTGTTAAATCACAATAGTTAATATGTTAATAAAACATTATTTCCATAAAAATGTTGTGTAGCTCTATAACATTTTAAAATTTAAGATTATTAGGTCTACCTAAAAGAATATGAAATTTTATTATTAATAATATATATAAGAAGTTGAAAACTTATTACATCAACAAATGTAATATTGAAATAGTTAGTTATCAATGAAAATATATAATAATAATACAAAACCATTTGGATAGATATTAAGTAATAAACATAAGTGGACGATTTGACAGAATACAAACTTTAGCTTTTAGCTTCATAGGAACAGCTTTTAAAATATTGCGTCATTGAAATAAATTCACCATTCAAGTTTTTCAAGTTTCTAGATTTTGCTATCCGTTAATCTAAAACGCTGCGACTCCACGAACAGATTCACAGATATTTTTTTGAAGTTAAAGCTAATGGTTTGTTTTGAGACTTACCTCGTGTAAAATTCAAGCTTAACCAATATTAATATAAAAAAAAATATTAAAATCATAACAATATATTTTTTATTTTTTTATGAATTTCTTAATGAAGGAGGTGGTTGTCTTCAAAAGAAGAGTGAATACATTGCTAAGTTAATGCGCCTTACAACCTATGACTACATTTCCACTTTCCATGAGATAGAATGTAGTCAAGCATTAACTTAGACTGTATAAAAAAAAGTAATCAACTCATTTTTTTTAATATCTTTACATTTGGTGTCCTGAGTAATTTCAGATACTTTTGGAAAAAAATGAACGAATATAATGTAATGTAAGCGTATTTTTAAATTATTCACTACGTATGCCAGTCGATGCATAACCATGTAAATTGGACTATTTGGCCGGCGAAATCGGCCAAGCCCTTTTTTTTTTTTAAATTCAAATCCGCGTATTCACGATTTGTATATAACTAAGTAAGCAATTGAGATAATTGTGGTACATACCAAGCGATACTCGTTAATGCCAGCAAAAACAGATTTTCCGTAATGAGTTGTGTTAATGATTTTCTTGCAATAATAAAAACAATAAGTAAAAAATGTATAATTACGTGCTTAAGTGGCGACGGAAACGAATGGATTATGCTTATATCTAAACAATCTATTTAGCTATGGTGTCTATTTATAAGTATTGATACAAAGAAAAATAATTGTTCATATATTTCTTAATCAGGTTAATTATGTCACCGTCGGACTTATTACGGTTTGATTGTTAATATACTGTCAAAACCAAATCATATTTTTCTTAGTATTGATGTTATTTTCAATTGTTGTAAGCGGATATTATATAAGATTTTTACATAAAAATAATTAATATTTCATCTCATTTAATCAATATTCTTTATTTATTAAAATTTAAATAAATCAATAAAAAATATTTTTTAAGTTCGTTTTCTTTTAAGACGAACGGTATTTTTTGAAAATTATTATTTTGAACTGGTGATAACTTCTCGTCCTTGTTTTTTTTTCTTTAAATAAGTATAAAATAAACTCATGTAAACAATAAAGTTCATTTTTGTAATATACTTCTTGTAATTGATTCATTTATAATTTTCATAATTAAATGGGATTACTTAGTAAACATTATTTACAATATATAAATAAATAAAATTATTAAAACATTTCTTTATATCTTTCTATCTCTGAAGATGATATTTCTCTAAATTCATTATTTTTTCCTAAATAATGGTAAAATGTAAATTTTCAATAGTGCTGTTGTATTCGCCACTTCATTTTTAATATACATGTAAGTTTTTTAATATGAATAAGATAAATTTACTGATCTGTTTTTGATAAATCCTTTGTTATATATAGTAAAAATGAGCGATTTGAATGACAAATTGCAGAAGTTAAAAAAATACACAGTTCTATAATAAATGAGTTATTCTATAATACTTAGACTATATTAAATAATGTAACAATTTAATTTTTTACTAAGTAAATATGATTTTAAATTTGAATAAAATAAAATGATAATTTGGTTTAAAACCGTAATGAGCTAGGTTTATCATACCACTTTTATACTTGCAAACAACCTCTAAAGCAGTTTGCCATGATGGCTTAACACAAGATATATATAGGATGCAGTTGTTAATACTTCGTTTTATCAACACAAAGTTTGCCAATCAATTCCAACGACTTGTATATACATAAACAACAGTAACGTCCAGAGATAAGATCTTATATGAAATATCATCTCCAACCCCTAACTTGGAAGCGACACAACTATTAACAATTCAGGCTTCTGTCCTCATAACTCATACATAAGTGAAATTTCGTAAAGCAGTATATACAATGAAGTACGATATAATTGGTATCACGTATCTCGGAAGTTTCACTTGTTGTCCGTAATAAACCCCCTAAACTTTACCTCTACTTCATTTTCATTACTCTGTACCTAAAACGTTCTTTGATGTGTTTGTGTAGTTATGTTACGTAAAGGCGATCTACTTTGCAAGAAAGATATAATCAATTAATTGTTTATCGTTAGCGTAATATATATTATATACACTCTATTTTTCATTCCCTTTATCTGAGAAAATATGTACCTACTGATTACAAAAACAGACGTCATTGGCCTGCTTCTGTTTTTTTTTTTAGTTAGCGCCGTGCAACCAATACATACAGCCAGTAATTAATACAATTTGCGTTCAATTTTTATGAATGTTCATACCCATAGGTATTTTCCAAAATTCAAATCACTTTCCCACCCTCTAAAAATAATTGTTAAAATATTTCCTCTAAAGACGGTTGAAAGAAAAAATAAAAAACTGCTGCATTGTTTAATATAGTTTAGTAACTAAAAATGCTAAGTACTAACAAGTGGACTATGTCTTAAAAAATAAATCTTATTATTATTATTTTATTTAATACTATATATATGAGATATTTTGTTTAGTATAAATTAAAATAAAACTAATAAAATTTCGTATTCAAAAATTAAATTTACTTTCATACAAGAAAAGTTAAATAAGGTTATCTAAAGGAAAATAAGCGAGTTTTGAAAGATCGGAAAAGATTAATGAAGTTGTTCATCCCTAGTGTAAAGTTCATCTCCGTGTCTTGGATTCTTTTAACACGAGCAAAATAAATTACTCATCCAATTTATCGAAATATTTCACAAACGAAATAGAAAGAGAGGAGATTTATATCATATAATTTATATCAATATTCGCAATACTTTGGAAATATATTCAATTATATGTTTTTATAATACAATTATAATTGGATAGTTGCATAGAATCCGTTGTGTCAGGCAACGGTAATTAGAAATAATTAAAGGCCAACGCGAATCTGAAGGAACATATTAACCATTGCCAAGGAAGAACCGGCTCATAGGCTTCTCATACCATCGGACGTATTCGAATGGCATCGATAGCAGACAGGCACGAGAAAGTCCCCGGTGAGGTAGCAATAGTAACGGTAGTAAACCTACTCTGTTATATATTTATATTTTATTCTGCCTTACAATGTGAACAGAATTAAAATTTTCAATAATTGTCCAAAGTGATGCTCGATAGAAGATCTTGCTATCAACCACGGCCGCCAGCTGTGTGTTGTGGTGGTCCTACGCTACACAGTCTGCTGGGGTGAGACAAGCCCAAGTCCTGCGGTCCAACACAATGCTGACGAAAAGGGATTGCCAATCTCCTCGTAACCGTTTGCCTTAGATTACCCTAGAGTAATCTAAATTATCCGCTGGTATTGTAGTATAATGATAATAACACCAATGTGGAGCTACACTGAAGATCTTAGAAGGTATAACCTGATTTTATGTGGATATCTACTAAAATTATAGGGAATAGTCATCTTTTACGGAAATTATATGCGGTGAATTATTGGTATAGCGTATTAGCGCATATTTTTTTTACTAATTTATTCTTTACAACCTCCAAGTACTATGGAAACGCAATTTTAAGAATCACATAGAAATTTTGTGTTAAGGTATATAATATAGTTATTGCGTTTTTATTTTCTAATATTTAATGTAATGAAAAATATTAATGTATTTTTTTTTAAAATCTTTTATGAGTAATGGGTATTCACAATTATATATATTCTTTTTACATATATTAAGTATATATTTTTTTTGCCCTAAAATATAAAATCACAATAAAAATAAACAAATTATTAAAAAAATATATATTAAAATACGATTTTTCGTTTTAGAAATATTAAAGTCTTTAGTTCGTTAAAATTTTAAGCTGCAGTTAGCAAGCTTTTATAATATAATGTGACCCTCGACTGCTGTTTTCGTTTTACGTATGCCGTTATTATAGTAAAACTTTTGAATAAAATTTTATAAAATGTGTAAACATGATCATAATAATACAAGGAAATAATGAAATGTGTTCAATAAATAGGTTTTTTTTAAAGTCTGTTTTTATTTTATTCTATTGAAAACGGTATAATTCTTAATACATGTTAAAAAATATAGAACAAAATTAATTTCACAAATATTTTATTACAAAAGTAATATCAATAGTCAATTTGTTTAAAGTTTATTTATTCCTATATTATATTTTTATTATTGTAATACCTAATTATTTCCCTTATATGTTAAATTTTAAGAATTAAAATAAACCCTATAAATTATGTTATAAACTCTTACAGTTTTTTTAACAAATCTTAACTTTAAAGTGACATTTAGGAATGACAAGTGGATATTAAATGTAATTTATCATAGTCAAATGAAAAAGCTTTAAAACTTTAAAGTTACTTTTCGACAAAATGAATTCTATAAGGAAATTTATTTTCACGTCTTTAAATTTGTGGGTTGGTTGTAATTTCTATTATTATGTTTATTTGAAATGAATATTATTATTTATATTCATTAAGACTTACTGTGTATAAATTTACTGTGTTCCGTTGAAACAGAGTAAGTAGAGACCTTCTAATGTATGTTGAACATACTTTAGGCGATACTATCAAGAAGAACGTAACCGGTCGTTGTCTCTTTAAACGCTTCAAAAACAATTGACAGGTTCGAGTGTGCATGCCTCATAAGCAAGCTTTCTATTCTATCTCCTAAACTTATTGGATTGACAACCTTTCTACCAGATAATCCTTCTAGTAGTTGTTGATGTGTGTTCTTCGTTACCCAGAACAATGAATTCTGGAGCCTCAGGCTTCTCTATTTTTCTTTCTTCTTTAACTGTATCTTTGCTACATAACGATCTACTAACAACCCGGTATCTATGGGTATCAAGATGAGCACAAAGTTGTTTTAAGGTGAAGTCTTGTCTATATTGATAAAATTTTTAGTTTTATTTTATATTGTATTCATACATCAAAAAGATAAATAAATTTAACATGGCTAGTATTTTTTAAACAATTTTAATACTTAATGAAATGAAACAAGTTTTGCCACTTTTTCAACTGATATACGTTTAGGAAACTACATAATACGAAAGGAACAATTTTGAATAAGAGTTTTTTTTAATGTAGATAAAGTATATATGTGTTTAATTGTGAAGATTGTGTTGTTAATTGTGACTATTGGGATAATTTTCATGAATTGAATTGAATGAAATCTTATCCATTTTCCGTGGATATTTATTGTGGCTTTTTAAGACTTAGATATCGTTTAAGTTGCAATATTATGTTTTTCTTAATAAACTAATAAAAAAACTGTAATATATAATAAAGAGAAATGCTTTTGCATTTTATTTTAAATGAATCATGATAGCAGAAAAGTTGTAGCAACTTAATGTAACAGGATGTTTAAACTTACTCGGTAAGTACAAAACAAACTATAAAGCTTATGGCGCAATATCGGGGCAAGTTTAAAACTTTTCTTCGAATATTGAGATATTTTAAAATTATTATTAAATATTATTATATTTTACGATATATGTGACAAGTTAGTAAATTTCATCATATTTTTTTAATAAATTATTGTCATTATAATTATAAGCATGAAGAGTATGTCTATGTACAGCGTATACACTTTTTATACTAGGTAGGTACTTTTTTAGATATAATAGCAGTAACATATTTAGAGTTGAGTAGTTTGGTAAAAGTTTTCTAGGTTTCCTCGAGGGCAAAATAAATAAGGTTTATTATCTGCTTTGTACTTAGATAATAATGTATTAAGTTATGTAGTTATCATAAACACGAGAACAACGCTAATTAGCATAATGATTAAACTGCAAATATATAAAAGGAACCAAAGAATCAAGACGCTGTTTTAAACAAAGAAAACGTTTTATCAATAACAAAAAAAGGAAGACAGTTTATTGATAAGCAAAAGTAGTTTTATTTTTTATCACTTAGTATAAGAAAGTATGGAAACTCTTAACAAGTAAATTATTCTAAATCAAATAATAGCCTAACATTTGAACTGCATAACTCAAACGCAAATTAAATTCTCGATTAAAATAAAGTTATATGTAGGACACGAAAGCCCACATAGATTATAGAAGCTCCACTACTTTGAAAAGAAATATATTTGTCTTGTCCATCGTATAAAAACTAAAGTTAAGTTACCTTAACTATAGAAATTTAAACCATAACACTTATAAAAATTACTAGGATCGCGTTAGCATATTGATCAAAGCGAGGTGAAAACAGCATCGAAGTTACATTTACAAAACGTCGACGCATTTTATCCTTAACTATTTTTGAAGACAAAAATAAATAAATAAAAAAAGAGGTTCTAAAAAAAGAAAAATTCTAAAAGCTGTTAAAAAAAATCGGCACGCGCATGTCATTGTAAACCCATATATTCACGCATTAAATTTTTCCCATTGACGTCTATGAGATTTCAGTTTTTCCGTAAGCATTCCTCAACGACATCGAATATTTGAAAAATTTTGAAATTTTCGGATATACGGTTTTTGATTGATGGTTGCACAAAGGAAGCAGAGAAGTCTCTCATAGAAAGCTTCGATCAATAATATCAGCGACTGACCTTCATAATGCACTCTTTACTGTGAAGTGCATTATTTAAGTATGTACCAAAGGTTTTATGTTCAGAAAAAATAGGAGCATAAACATTTATAAACACCTTTGGATTTATTAAAGTAAATAAACATTTCAATTTATTCCATATTATGCTTACCGTTATGTTTTTTTCAATATTACAAAAATATGTGATATAATAAATACATTTAGATTATTTCACAGAGATTTAAACCAGAATACTATAATAAAGTCAATATTAATATATGTCTAATATAGTAACTAAATTTGGTTAAAGCTCAGAGACTATATTACTGACAACAACCTCCAAGTCTGGCACGCAGGTTACAAATTCTGTCTTATGTACATTATTGTATTAACTACGTCAACTGGAATGTCCATTTATGTTCAAGTTAAGAACCTTCATTGTAAATAGTTTCATATCCTAGACTATACAGTCTACACTACACTAGTTTAGACTGTACAGTCTAAATTAGTCTGGGATATGAAACTATTTTAAATAAAATTGTATAATGTCATATTGAATCTTATGGAATTTTAAATAACTAATGATGATTAAAAAATATATCTACAGCACCATTTTTTTGTTATATTAAGAAATATTTATTTATTAGTTCTAGAATATTTTAAAAAATCGGCATTTCAAGTAGTGGCCTTAAAAACATAATAAATTCGTCTATGGTCTAAAAAAATAAATCTATTAGATGTCACCTCCGCCTCAATAAAGATGGTCATATATAGAATGCTAAAATTATTGAAGCGAGTAGCGATACCGTAGCTTAATTGGTTGAGCGACAGGATATTTTCCACATCGCGAGTGCGAATCCTGCTCGTATCGATAATTTTTCTTTGTATATTATTTCAAAAATGTTATACTACTTATTTAAATAATACAATTTCTTAATTTTCCTTTAATTGCTTTGTTAGTCTCATTGTAAATTTGATTTAAAATTTGATGAATATTAATTGGATACGATCTTGGTTGATTATTCAAGCAAGTTTAGACGCGTCTAGATTAGTAAGCTGGTAAACTATACGTGTAGAATGAAGCTTTCCATGTTCATACGTGACTACTATTAGAATAGTTAGTTATAGACTCAATACCCATGTGTTATTGAAACTTACGACGCTCGCTCAAAATCCTAAAGTTGAAATGATATTCTTCTTTCTTAATTTTTGAAAAAGTTCTATTAGACAATTTTATTAGTATCGCAATTTGAGCAGATTTCTGAAAATCATATCGCATCAACACAATTCGATACGACATATCATAGTTTCGATAATTAGGAACATAATATGTTTGGAATCAATTAACAATCAATATTGAAAAAATAAGATATAATCATATGAAATCGTAACTAAAAAAAATTAAGTTTAGCTAGATTTATATAATAGCAAAAATGTTAAAGGTGCTGGAAATATCAACTCTTATAAGAAAAGGTGCCTCAAACTTTTTTTTTGAAAAACATTTTAAACGTTTTCAAAGTTTAAAGTAACTGTCTCAACCAAAAAAAAAATATTAGAGAACTTCCAGGCATGTAAGAGTGGAACAAAATAAAAACTATATTTTCATAAAGTATTTTCTCAGACTTTATCCCGAAACTACTAACCGCCGTTGTTTTAGAATTTATGTTTGAGGGGCGTTTTGATATATAGCACTATACATCTGGAACTGTCGAACTAAATTTCTCGAATAGAATAGCCGAAACAAAAGAAAAAATAAAATTTTAAATTGTTTTTGATGTCATATCCAAGTTGTAAAAAAATTACCAGATTTGGCCCCATTTTTTTTATTTCTTATATATTTTAATAAATTACTAAGATAGTGTGTTTTACCTATTTTACATTACATTATGACTTTCATCAGACAGAATGGCTTTAACGGAATCAATATAAATAAAATCAAAGAGAATTCTTGTCTATTGTTGTCTGTGCTGTAAGCTTGTCAAGGGTTTTTATTTTTATTTTTTTAAACTATCAAGAGACTGCTCATAGAATAATACAGTTTTACATAAATCATAACTTTACATATATCAGAAATTTAGGAAAAATATTTAATATTTTTCCTAAAGTTCTAATATATGTAAACTTTGTATGTTAGATTTTGTTAAGGATTAGCAAATTAGATAAATACGAGATGTATTAAGTTTTTTTTTATAATTAACTTCTTTTTGTAAATTTATACTTTTTCATTGTTGTACAATAAAGAATATATAATTAATAAAAAATATTTTTTCTAAAACAAACTTAATTCTGTTCCTCACTTTAATAAAAACATTTCAAGTTAAACATTTCAAGTTTAAAACATTTCAAGTTTCCTTACGTCAAGTACCCGTATTTTACAAGGCATGAAGTTGCTTTCCATCCGACTCAGATATATATGTCAGACGCATATAATATATTTATCCCTCATTGGCAACTGCGGCTTGGCTTTTAAAACTTTTTTGAAATAGTGTTGGTACAGTCTGAGATTTGATAAATAGTATAAACTACTATTATATATTTGTGACTTTACATGGTTCTGTGATTTATAGTATGTTACGAGTTTCTGTTATGGATTTATTAAAGTTACTATTTCAAATTGCATATTCATTTGAGCTGATTCTACATCAGTGGAGCAATTATCAGTATTTTTTTTTATTTAATTATCTTTTGCTTACAAGTGAGTGACAAATAAAACCCATAATATATCTAATAATGAATATATAATACATTTTTTATGAAATATCCATACTTTTTAAAAATGTTCCACTAATTTAGATTTTTATATTTGTAAGAACAAGAAAAATCTAGTCATTGTCAAATTTTGTTGGTAATATAATATATATGACCAACCAAATATTAAATATAAAATGCTTTGTCACAATTCAAAATATAAAGGAAATGGGATGTTACTAACTTGTTATAATAGATATTGTAATTGATATTAAAAAATATAGTTATGTAACATTAATCTTATATTTATATCAAAATTGAATAGAAAATAATGAAAGGGTGAAACAAAAATATTTATTTTTCCGTTCCAAGTCACTATAACAAATTAATGGATCGTATTAAATACGAGGCTTCGATCTTACTTAAGACAAGAGTTTCCAAGAATATTCCAGGTGAGGCGTCTAAGACATCGGATTAACTACGTGCATAAATTATGGTAACTTTGATAGTAATCCTAGGATTAGCTTCCAGAAATATTGTTTAAGAAATAACTGTTATAATGGTCCTAAAAGATATTTCTGTATAGTAGCAATCTATATATGATTAACATACAAAATGGCAGGTCTAAAACATGTATTAATGTATGTGTATATTTTATTAAATCTATCTACTCGGACAAATATATCTCAAAAAACTTCTATTTAAAGTCATGATTGTAAGCATAGGTCAACTGAGACTCAGGTCTTAAAAATGTTCGTAACAAATAAATAAATAAACTATACTATTTATATTTAGGGGATACAGGGTCTATTCTACATAAATACTTCGGATCAATCAGGTAACTAGCAAAATTTTGGTTCAAATTTATTTTTTTAAATATATATAATATTGTCAGCAGTACGAAAATTCTTAGTTGCCGAAGACATTTTGTTCATTTGTTCAGGACCCTAGAGGGCTTTTAAAGTTAAGTCACGAAACTAATTATCTCCCAGAAAATTTAATAAATACTTCAAAAACTTGATAATTTAGAGAAGGGACTGTTTCCTTTTTAGATGACACCGTAGCACACAATGTAAATTACATTGTTGTAAGATTCGGAAAACAATATATTTTATTGACATTAAAAGATATATATAATAATTTCATAGGAGGCCAAGATTTTACAGACAGTTTTAAATAAAATATTAGCTTCTAGAAGAAAAATATGACACAATATCCGGAATATTTAATTAAATTTACAAAAATACATTTCGAGGTTCTCTACTACAAAATGGAAACAAAATTTTTGTAAATTGACAAAACGCTTAAGGAGTTTGCTCTTATATCAATGTTGAAGGTTCGTTAACCTCTCCCCTTCGAAGTGAATATAGCTGACGATTATTTGAAAGATACTCCAGGCTGTCTCGCCGGCAAGTTGCAATTAAGTATTATCGCAATATTGTTTTATCCTACTTTGTCTTTACAAAGTATTGTTAATTTGTGTCACTTTTATATAATTTGATTTTTATTTAAACACCTATTTATGATATGGTGTGCCATCCATGACATTATTCTGCTCTTATTTTACAAAAGATACATCAATATATTTTTCGTATGTAAATGTTTACTAAGTCTTAGAAAATAACAATATGCATGTATATATATGTGGAATTATTTATAAATTTATTTAAAAAGTTTACTTTATTTTTTGGTTACCTATTTTGTTATTTTTTGTAAGTATAGCAACTCGCCGATCAGACTGACATTCTGTCAAGCATTTTAAAAGACGAACGATGCTGTAATTTGTTATCTAAAAGAAATAAATAAATACTAGTGATTTATAAAAAAAAAATACTTTCAACAGATCCCACATATATACATAGTAAAATCATTATTCCTATATTCAATCTCTCCAGAATATACTGACAACAAGTATCCTTACAACTCTTTTCGACACTGATAGTCCTCCGACGTGAGAGGAATAACGTGAATACAAACTTCCATTTATAATCCCGTAATACTAAGTTACTTTTTGAAGCGATGAAACTGTTTTGAAGCAGAAGACTATTTTCGATTGACTTTGAAATAGCTATTCATCAGGATTTCTCAAGTTGAATATGTACTATATACTAGATTTATCTATTGACTTCCATTTCATTAATTGCATTGTATCATTATTTTAAATAAAATATTTTAACTTTGATATATACACTAAACTTTTGAGTTCAATATATATAATTGTTCCAGTTCTATAAACACTGCTAGAAATATTATACACTGAGATCTAAATTATCTAATCTGAACACTTAGACTGTTATTAAAGCCAAATTATGCAATATATTAAGCGAACATATTGGTTCGTTTGGGTTTGATAGTACATTTCATGGATGATGTCATACGCATATGTATGTGTAGCCATTCAGACTCAGATTATCGAACCACAGTTGTTTGGATTGTCAGGCTCGATATCATAATTTTGAACCACATAAATACTAACATACGGATCAATGGTATATTGTATTATGTATATTGTTGTGTGAAATATTCTTTGATTAGATTAGATTAGATCTTGAGAAACATATCAGAAAACATATTATTAACTGGAAGAGAAAGTTTAAATAAATAGATAAATATTTCTTCTCGAATTTAAATTCCGCATCCAGTCTCAGGTATCATTATTTCATATTCGAAACTAGCAGAAATTTTAAGTAGTTGAGAGAAATTAAAGTTTCCTAGAAGTTGATGTTAAAAAAACAATTTAACTTGGAAGCATTCGAAAAATGTTTGTTTCAATTACTTGTTTTATGAGTCTACTGTGTGGCTAACAACAGAATACCATCCTGACAGATCATGATCGGACGGACGAAATAATTTGTAAGTGGCTATAAAAACTCAATCTTAAAGAATTATTTATTTGACATACTAGCTGTACCTTAAAAAAATATTGTCGTTAATATAATGCTTCTAAAAATTACTTTTAATGTGTGATCAAAACTAATTGATTGTCAATTTTAAGGCTTCACTACTAACGCGATCCCGTGGCGTCCCACTAAGGCGAAGAGGGCAACCGTTGGTTTTTTAGTGGGTAGCCTTAAAAATGGCAGCATTCTCTATGCTGCCGGGTAGTCCCACATAAACCCCCGGCCGTCACCCCGCTGGGCCGACGGGGTACCCGTAACGGGTTTTTCCAACGGAAAAAAAAAATAAATAAAAAAGGGTTTGCAACCTTACTAAAATATTTATTACAAAATATTTGCTAGCTTTTATTCTTAAATTGGTTTTATTAAGGTTTTGGGAAGTTCAGTAATTTATGGTTATTTAAAAAAATGAATTTATTGACGATAAATATTTATTTTATGGACTGCAATATATCAATTGGCCTTGTAGATAAAATATATGTTCTAAAGAGGACCAGAATTCTTGTAAGCACATTATTGACAAATTATCTTACGGCGTAAACTGCCTTGAACTTTGAAGGGCAATTATACACATGCGAGGAAATAAAAATTGTTAGAACATCCTTTAAGACTCAAATAGACAGAAAATAAAGGATCTCAGGGTACCCTTAAGTTCAAGGAAATATTATTATTAATGTCTTGCCAATATTGAATATTTATCTTATCTGTTTCTTGTTATGCAAAATTATCAATGAATATAATATTATTAAACTCTTACACAAACAAATTTGTTTGCTTTTCAGTTGCCATCGCCTAAGAAGTGACACCATAGGAGAGTTTTAACACTCATTGTGACGTACCAGCGGTACTCCTCATTTGAGTTTATTAAACCGAAAAGATTCTTTAATTGTCTTTTAACTTTCCGGTGCTTGCTTTTTTAAATAACTAATAATATTAGTTAGACGAAAATCATAATTGCGGATATATTATTATTAATAATATAAAAGATCCAAAGATTTACCATTAATAATATTATAAAAGACCCAAAAATACGAGTATTGACGTTCCAATATTCCCTTGGTTGGACCGAATTTATCTTCCATCATCTTGAATTATAGATGCTGAAGGGGGCTGATGATAAATATGCTCGTTGCCTCTTTGGAAAAGAGCTCTCACGGTTCATGACTCTAGAATAAGCGTGTGAAAGTCGTATTTATTAAATAAACTTTTTATTAATGTAGATAAAACAGAAAAGAGTAACAAATTCAATATTATGTTTGTTTTTTTCCAATAGTATTTCAGATACTTTTGTTCTTATCTCTTTGTGAAAACTATCGAAGTAATCTTATATTTTTTTTTATATTGAATAAAGATCTTTATTATTAAATAAAGAACTTTCAATACATAATATTTATATATATTTTATTATACACTTATAATTTTAATGATTTTAAGCTTAACTCGTGATTTGAACACATGAATGTACATACTGGATTATTATGTCTACGCTAGGAGCGCTCTACTGGAGAGAATTTGCATTGATTTTACAAAATTCGCATTAAAAAGGTTTAACGTTTCGGTTTTAACTTTGCACACATACCATGCTAATATGTGTGGTGGTTTGTAAAAAAAAATTCAAAAAATTCATTGTCGTTGAGAAATAATGTCCAAAAAACATCACTCCCATAGGCTTTAATGTAAAAAAATTAGCGTGAAAAATTGAAGTCTCATTGTGGATGCGCGTGCCGATTTTTTTTAATCGAATTGTACTCTCCCCCTGTTAAATTTTTTTTCCCACACCAAGACGAAGCGTTCGTTTTGGCTCGCTTCACTCAACATGCAAACGGCACCCGAGATTTCGCGATGGCAGCGAGTCGAAATTGAGGGTCTGGTGGCGTTCCTAGTTAGCTAGCTGAATGCTCCTTATTATTTTCACATATATATCAATATTGTTACCTATTTATTTAAATATTTTCTATATATGTTAAATATCTCTTTCTTATTATAAAACATAACTATTATATTATAAATGTGCCATAGAGTTTAACGTTTCAATCAAAAAGGAATGTTAACTGCTTGTTGGCGTTTATTACTTCATTACAATGGTGATATTTTAATTTCTAGTTACTTTCTACGATATAATAAGGAAGAAAGAAAAAGATAAAATAAATATACATATATTAGTTGAAAGTTAATATGATAATTAAATTTTTATTGAATTTATTTTTTTAATAATTCTCTTAAACTGAATAAGACTATCTGAGCACATACCTAAGTTCCCATGGTTGTATAAAATACCTTTCTATATTTTACAAACGTAAAGGTTAATAATTCAAAGTTTTTTGAATAACAAGATCTAAATTTAATAATTAAAACAAAAAATTTCTAAAACTCTTTAAAAATGTGGTTCTCAAGATCCTTCACTGGTGTTTCCAGATCGATACGAAATGGGTCCCTTTAATAAGAGCGCCTACTCTTTCCTCAAAGGTTGGCTATGATTTTGTGCATACCCTGATAATTGTTTCAGTCCAGTTGCACTTACGATACTAAACCACAAAATATGCAAAGAAAGATATCTCTATCCAAGTTAACCAACTTAGAAAGACGTTTCAATATCCAATAGTTCTAAGTTGGTAAACTTGGACGATATTATGTCATAAAAATCCCATTTTTTTTTATTTAACGGAACATTAGATATGTCTCCAGCTTAAAAAAAATATTATTTTAATTTTAGTCAGAGTATTTATTGAGTAACTATAATATTTCTGGAATGATCTCAGTTCAATATTTATTGAAATTATAATTTGGTTGGTAATTTTCATTAAAAATTTAATTTGTTAATGCATAACCCTGCATGTTTTCCTAGGAAAATATAAAACTCTAACAAGAACGTGTCTGAAGATTGCATATTAATGAAGTGATATAATAAGAGACGCCGCAGCGATACTGGGGTTAGACCTCAATTCTGTTGTAATCTGGTTTTCCTAATTAATTCGATAATGCTGAGGACCCAAGAATATTTTGCATGTTTAAACAGACAGAATTATAAATGAAGATAACGAAATATGTAAAATGAATTTTAATAAAGCAGTATATGATGAAAGGGTGATGTGTTAAAAAATAATTACTTGATTTTTAACCTATTTTAGTTTTTAAGATACATTGGTCTTAGTTTTTTAAGAAATTGTGAAAAGACTTCCATTTTTAAATTTAGATAATTTAATAATTAACTTCTTATTTATTTAGTAAGTTAATTTGTTACAAGCAGTAAGCTGAGATATGTTTGAAACTACGTCTCCTTAGTCAAGAGTTTATAATGTGAACGACGAGGTAGTTACACAACTCGTACTTGAGAAACTATAATAATTTGTAGATACACCAAGCATGGCTGTAAAATGATATAATTACTATTTAGGATGAATTTTAATATGAACTTGGCATGTTGAATTCTGCCCTAAAAGTTTGTAAAAATAGTTTACTAACTTTCAAGGCTGATTGTTTTAAATTAGTTTCTAATTTGTTTATATAAATAGCTTATGTACTCAATGAAATAAGCGGTAATGCGTACGAGTCCCGTAACATTAAAATTAATGAATTAAATGATGTTTATCTAACATAACAACTTAAAATATTATATAGAATACAATCGCAGGACTATTGATTTGTTTAATATTAGCAAGATAAATACAATAACGAAATATCAATTAACAAAAGAATGTCTATTTATTTTTCACAAGGATGCTCTTGTTTTCATCTCTTATGCAAGAAGGAATTTTATAATTTAAATAAAAAATGAAAGTACTACTAATTTTTCTAAGCTGGCTTTGTGAATCTATACTCGCATTTACTAACTTTAGCTGACACAAACGGAATATATAAAAGCAACTTATGGAAAATCTTAAGAATGATCTAAAGCAGAAGCTATTTCAATCTCGTTTTATAAAAACATTTTTCCTTTAAAAAAATGTATCTTGATGGCACTGAAAAAACAAAGTACTTTTATATATTTATCAATACCTTATTTTATTATGTTGGTAAAGAGGTAGTTTATACACGGTTAAGGGCTGTATATGTGATATCTCAGCTATTATAACGTAATTAGGAATCAATCTATACATCAACGAGTTCTTATTCTGATATCATAGATATTCAAGATTGTAAATTATTATATTACAGTGCGCCGATGTGTAATCCACCACTCAATTTTTACTCCAATGGCTGTATTATAAAGTAAAAAATTTACACAGAAACATTATCTCAATTATATAATATTTTTAAAAATTAATCCTTTTATTTAATAATAATAAAATAATCTGGTAGAAATAGTAATTCATCTGTATATATAAAAACGAAAAACACTCACTCATCAAGTAATCTCGAAAACAGATCCATATAAATAAGATTTTCTTGGAAGGTAGAATGTAAGTAGGAAACATCCGTTAAGAAAGGATTTTTAAATTAAATTTCTGTCATAAAATGTTCAAATAGGGGTTGCAAGTTTGTATTAAACTTTGTCTTTTTTAATGTTGGGCACATGATATTTTAGATATAAATTTGGGGTTAGTAGAAATAATAATGCATTATTGGGATTTTTAAAATTGCTATGAGGTCAACACAGGGGGAGAAAAAAATTATATAAAATCTGTTATTCCGTTGTGTTGGGCAAACTGTCAACAGATGACGCTAGCAAACATTTTAAATGTGAAAGCTAGTTTAGATATTTTTATTTAAAAATTATTCGGCGATATATATTCAAATCTTTATTATCCTCATCTTTTTCTGACACCGAAAATATACTGGTACTACTAAATCAAAAATTTTATAAGATATCAATTGTTTACTAGAAATAATTTTATTATAAATAAATTCCAACAGTTTATTAATCATTATATATAGTTACATGTAAGAGTAATCATGAATCACGACAATTTACATACTAAAATCTTATTCATTGACTGACAATGTTTGAAAATGTACAAAACAACGAAACTTTTTATTGTTTGTTATGAGTGATTCTTTAAAATAAATGAAATTATTGAATATTAACAAAAATATTTTTTTATTAAAATAAAAAATAATGCGAAATATATAACTAAAATTTAAAAACACGAATACAATTCAGTCTAAGAGGCATTAACGATAATGTCTTTACTTAACATTAGGTGTTGCTCGCGTTTATTAAAGAAGGGTAAAGTTCTTATATCTTATAAAATATATAAAAATATACTCCGTGAGATAAATTCCTTCACAATTATAAAAGAACAGAAAAACAATGGAATTCAGTGTGTACTACTAATTACTGTTAGTAATAATTACATTAATTTAACAATATTAGTTCAACAAATATGTTGAAAAAGTAGTTCAAATTCAAGATAGTACACAACAGTACCTACATATTAATAACAGAATGTTATTATGTGATTTATTCTTTTATTTATTATTAATATTTATTATAATATGAAGGTAGGTGTCATCGGTATATCAATATCATAAGATATTGTAACTTGCAAATGTAAATGTTGAAGCGGTGTACAGTATAAAAAAAGTTGTAAATGTTGTAGTGGGCCAAGTTGTAGGACTTTAAAGATTGTGTTGCAAGTACTGCGTATCAATGAAAACAAATCCTAACATTAAATTTTAAAAATTTTATATATTTAGTTTTTTAAAACTGGTATTATGATAAAACTTACGTTGTTTTTTTTTTTTTTGTTTAAAAAGTCGTAATAGAGTTCATTAGATTACAACTTTTTATTACATTCAGGGAATTAGTTAAATAAAAATTTTTTTTAAAGTTTTTATTGCCAAAGTTTTGTGAAATATGTCTCCAAGCAATATCAGCAAATAAATTCATAAAATTATATTCCGAGATAACTTTGTCCAGCGATAACTGTAAACTTTTTGCAGACCTTTTGTATGCCAATTTGTTTTATTTTTTCTTAAATCAAGTGTCATTGTTCTTGTATTACAGGATTAGTGAGATTTTATCGAATAATAAAAAAGATGATTTAGTAAAGCGTTGACGTCTATTCGTCTAATTTCAATATAAGAAAACCACCGATATGTAAAACAAATTAATAATTCACATTGTATGATATGAAACCATATGAAATATTAGTTTCCAGCGCTTTCGGCGCCTTATGTCATATAAATATTTACAGATAATTATCTCTTGATAAATTAGAAGTACCACAAAAGAATAGCAGGTAATCGAAGAAGAAGCGCTAAAAAATTTATTAAGATAAAGAAAGAGAAATAGATTGTATGAATCTAAAAACATACCTTACTCTTGATGGTTCGTGAAAAAAAAATTAAACAATCGGAACAGTATTATAGCCAATAATTGATACCGGAGTCAGGATTGAGATCCAATACACTATCTAATTACTAATTATCTATAGAAAGAATAAATCCAATTAGGGATTAACTAATGTTTCATTCAGGGATCGTTCCATTTGTATATTAACACAATCAAATCTTCTAACAATATTACTCAAATCCACAAGAATGTATTTTTTTTATAAACGTTGCTTTATGAGATACTTTTTGATTAAAAATTTTGAAATAAAATTAGAATAATATTTTTTATTTGTATTATATTATAAACATTATCAAATAATAATACAAATTTCTCAATACTTTACACTAGTGCTTTAAGAACCAACCGGAAGTGTACTTCTAATCTACTAACCTTATTAGTTTCTATATTACATATATATTTTTAAAACAACAATAACTATCCTTTTAAAAGCAATATTACTAAGTCTAAGTTACATACAGACAGATATACTCATGTGTTACACAAATACAATCATGTATTATCAAAATATATAACACAAACACTTTTTGTAGCATTTGTGGGTTCGTAAACTAATAAAAGTCGGTTAAAGCAGAAGTCCGTGAATCCAATAATAAATTCTTATTTCGCACTTATAATGTGGTGTAAGTGATAGACTTTTAGTTACAGTTTTATACATTATTTTTAAAATGATGTTATTCTTTTAAATATTTAGTTTATATATTTTTATTAATAAATTAACTTATACTGATTCCTTCTCAAAATAAATTTTAATTAATCTTACTAGATTAGTAAAAAAATGTTAGAACTTGATACATTATTTCAAATCACTTCTGACTTGGGCGTTTCTATAAGATTTTGTACAGGAAAATAAAGTAATTCAGAGGGTCAGCCAAAATTAAAATAAGGTAACCAGAGTGCGTCGTTTTAGCGCTTACAGTGTTTTTCTTTATGCGGCTTCTAGCAGCGTACGTGGAATAGTTGGAAAGTGTGAGCGCAAAAGGCCCATCTAGACTTTTAAATGACATTTTAACGCTCTGTCCTTTTAGTTAACATGAATTGTTTTATTAAGATTTGTGTTTGTTTAATATTATTTTTTATATGACTGTTTTCGATTTTAATCGTACATTTAAGGTAGTTCATATAATTTGTTTACGTAATCTTAATAACTTCAACAAACTGACTGTATTTAATACAATTAAATACTTATATCCAATAGGAGTATTCTAAGACATTCAAATACCTTTACTTTGACACCAGTATAACATAATTAAAGTAATGAAATGTTGTTGAAAAAAAATATAAATTAATGTTCATTATTATAAATCGTTTTGAATTAAAAAAATTATTAAACTACTCATATTTATAAACAGCGTAAATTATAATTTATTCCATAGTGTATTCATTCTCGTTCGCTAAAACGAAGGACAATGTCGTCCCATGCATGATTTTAATCTACGTAAGCTTTGAAATGAAAAATGAAATGGTTAAAATCCGAAATTTGCATATTCAACATAATTTACATTTTAAAATTTTCTTGCATAATTTTCATAATAAATAAGAATAAACATTCGGCGTTTATAGATTTAGGCTGATTGCTTTGTAATAAGACACTGAGCTTTGTGGTTCTGACCTAAAGTTTATACTTTAAAACAGAACCTTACCATCAAATAGTTAGCGGTCTCTTTTTGCTTTTTTAAAAAAACAAAATCTCAATTGTAACTTCGATGTATGTTATTTAATAACTACTAAAATATATTCAAAACATATTTCTAATATCTTTACGGGCTACACGTACAGTTTTAATAATATTTTAAACTAATGTACTAGCTGAATAGAAAATGTTTGGAAATATATAATAGTGTGATCGCTACTAGTGTTTTCAATTTGTTTAGATAAAGGTTTCTTTAATAACCAAAATTTGATATATTATGTAGAGTCAATTAATTTAAAAATTCTTTAGCGGTTTTTGTCATATTCATCTTTTGGGTTTTCTTTAATCTTATTGGTATTATTCCAAAAACTGTAATTAATGGTTTAACAAGTTAAAACAAATAAAATAAAATTATATGACTAAGGGTTTAAAAGCATCATCAGATTTTGACACTATTGCACATAAAAAAACAAAGAGCACCGCGTACTCGTTTTGAAGTCATTTATATAATATCTTTTATTTGCCTAACTTAAATATATTTACAAAATAAAACCAACACCAATAACCAAATATAATTTATTCAACTTTGTTTATTATAATCAAAATATTTTAAACAGAATACATAAAAATAAAATACATTTAGTGATTAAATACAACAAATATCGTTTCTTAAGGTTTTTGGTAAAAATGTCTATTATTGTTATTTTTAATATAGGTTCACAGATGAGATATAGCTGGGGCGTCATGGTGAGTGAAAAGCGATGCCATGAAGAAAGATGACAGTATAAATAAGGAGATAAATTATAAAGGAAATTATAAAACGTGGTCAAAACGTGCATAGGGCAAAATGCACATGTTTTGAATATGATTTTATTAAATAAGCAGCTTCTCACTAGCATCTAAGTAACAAATATCTATATAAATGTGAAACGTCTGTATAGGTAACGAAAGGGAGTGCGCAAGCAAAGTTTTATTTTGCAGAGAAAGGAAATTCTACAGACGCTTGTAGGAGTGAATTGATAGATGCATTCATCGACTTCTTTCATTGAATTGCGCAGTTCAAGATAAGTGTTTATCTAACGTCAGTGCCAGATTCTTTACTTTGTCAGTAAAAGGAATTATATTATCATTATTTACCACGTTCGAGGGTAAGTTAAGATAATCCTTGCAAATATATTTGCTAATAATAATGATATATTTGCCAATAAATCATTATTGGCCAATATATAATAATAATGATATTTTCCAATAAATAATTATTGGCCAATATATGATTATTATATAATCAGATGACGATGCGTGGGATTTTTTGGGGTTTACAAGAAGGCCAAATTACTTATTCTATTTCTTTATTAAATTAAGATAATTATTTATTTCGATAAAAAGGAATATATATATTTTTTGGGTAAGATTTTTTATAAGTTTTAAACCGTTTTTATAAAGATAGTAGTGAGGAGAAATGATTAAAAAACCCACATAGCTTACAGCAGCTTTACTTATTTGAAATAACTTATTTGTCATTTTTATCGTAAAACAAAGTGCAGTAAAGATATTTTAACTATAGAAAAGTAAAAAATAACAGCATTGAAACTTATAATATCATATTTGTTTTATATGTATAAAAAAATTCAAATATGTAAAAAGAGTTTTATTTTAAGAAAGAGAAATAAATACAAATATTTATGAAATAACCTCTTTTAAATTAAAATAAACTAACAATTCAATCCATTTCATAATGTCTCATATAACCTATAGCTGGGTAAAGCTTAGAAACTATATTACGGACAACAACCTTCAAGTCTGGAACGCGGGTAACCAATTCTGTCGCATGTACATTATTGTATTAACTAAGTCAACACATTCCATTTATGTTCCAGTTAAGAACCTTCATTGTAAATAGTTTCATATCCTACGATACATTACATTAAGACTACAATGTTACAATGGAGCTCATCCAATTTAAGATTACTAATGATGAATTATAAATAGAAATTAAATTACAGCAATTAATATTATTTACGCAGTATTAGCAACTATTTCTTTTAAAATAATTTGTCGATATTTCAGGACTGCAAACAACGGAATTAAAAAAATCAAATCTTTTTTATAGTTACTGTAAAATCTTTCAAAGGGTAGACAGGGTATCTTAGAACGAGACCAAATATTCCATAGAACAGAACTCAGGTTTTGCTCCTACTGGTATCGATAGAATTTAAATAATCTTTTGGGACTGCTGTAAATAACTATATATATATATATAGGTATATAGATTAGATCCTATTTTGATATATTCTATTTCCATATTGGAATAATCTTTCACAGATTCATTAGAAATTCTTTATACTAATATAATTTGCACATAATTCACAGCTAATATAGTCTAATATTAAAGGGAACTGCAGTACTTACTTAATATAACCGGCTTTGATTAAGATCAACATATTCATTGACCTCAAGGGTCAATTCGAATAACTAAGGTCTGTTTCCAAATTTAAATGATAAGGTCATTTATTTTTATTTATTATATTTATTAAATAAAAATCTCTATTTTCGACTTACTTTACTTTTGAAATGTACCAATTCAGACTTCAGAGAATCTGTCTTTAGGTTTGAGATATTTTTTTAGGCCGTGGTTTAACTAATACTCTCTATTATTGGTTACACCTAATAGTAAAAAAAATTGAACGAAATTTATATTTATTTAAGATACTAGCCTCAAAGCGAAATAATGTTTACTTTAATTAGAAAATTGGAAGAACGAATGGTAAATGAAATCATTACTTAATAAGCGGTGGTAAATAGGACTGTGAAGTTGTTACGTCAAAGTGACCTGAGGTTTCAAACTGCCGTTATACTGCAGTGTTTAAGATTGGTTTGCTTTAATTAACTGAAGTAATTAGTTCTTGGCTCTTTCTATTGTTAGTTGGAATTTATTTATTTGAAATACATTTGTGTCACATAAATATTTATGTATTTATTTAATTGTTTATTGTACTAATAAAATAAAGGCACAAAGGGTGGGTTTAACGCTAATGCATTTTCTATCGATAAAATTTTATTTAATTTTTATATTATTAATATTATTTAAAAAGAATCTAACATTGTTAAAAGTTTAGGATTTTTTAATTTAATGTTGGGGATCTGTTGTTTAAAACTATAACTTTAGTGTCAGTCGGGGTTTATTGATTAAGACTCGTTTGTGTACGAAAACTCCGCTAGTGTGTTTAATGATTGACAGTATAAACGAAAAATTTATTTGTCCTTTGGTGAAATATTAATTGCGAAAAACTTTCAATAATAAGTTTAGTATTTCATTATTTAAAAAAAACGAGAACATTGTTACATTGTACACATATATGTGAAATAATTAATAATCTATTTTCATGTAATACTTCGTAAGACTTATCTAAGCGTTATATATGATGCAAGTATCCCGTTGGGATAAGCTCCAGTTTGTGTAGTCATTGTTATGTGCCACAGGAAGTCCGATAAGACAAGTACTTAGTGTAAAATTTAAAAATAATACTTATTTCGGACTTGGAATAAACTTTATAATATTATATAGTTATTAAATATTACAATACAGTGATTCAAACTGAATGTTATCAGACACAAATAGGAACAGTCACCCGTTAAGGCATTACATTTTTTACCCAATTTGAGAACGAAATTTTGATATGGTTCTATAATGGAAATGACAGATGTTGAAACTCGGGACACCCTCATATGAATAATGGGAGACGACTGCGAAAAAGATCGCGTAGATTTCCACCTTTTTTATTTTAAAAGGTAGGCAAACGATCATGAGAGTCACCTGATCGAAAGTGTTCAAGTTAACCATGACAGTGTTAGTACACGACATATTAATTCGAAACACGATTGGATATATGAGATCCTGCCCGCTTATGATTATGAACGTCTAAAGAAAATAAGAGTTCGTCTAACAGATTTTGATCGGCAATACAATGTCCAGCATTGCACTCTAACATCGTAGAATGGTAGACGGTGTGTTTCCATTGTCATTCCCTTCAGTGGGTAGGATGTAAAAAAAAAGCATTCCATCCCAGTCTGCTGACTTGTAGAACGATAAGCGCGAGTTGCACATGTTCTGCAACGTCGGCTTGATATACAAGCAATGGCCACTTATGCGATGAAAGCTAACGTTGGTTTTTATGAGATAGCCTTAACAATGGCAGCCATCTATGCTACCGGTTAGTCCCACATAAAACTTCGGCCATTACCTTCTTGGTTGGACGGTTATACATAACGGATTTGGCCAAGCAACCAAAAAAAACGTAATATACACTCAAAATGTATTCCTAAAATTACTTTTATATATTGTTTGAAATTTTAAAACCATAGGGAAAATAAAACTGGGAAAAAATACTTACTTTACATCTATATATTTAACGATTGATTGTTATATCAATTAAAAAGTATACTATGTACTACACATAAATAATATTACCGGTTAAAGAAACCAACCCACCAAATATATCGTTAATTAATAAAATTATTAATATCTGAACAGTCATATGATATATAAAAATATTTAAATATTTACATTATTTAGCAGAATTTTGTTGAAGGTATTCCTAAAGCAAAAACTTTATCGAAGTGACACTCGTTTATTTTCTTTGTTATTCAAAATCCCGCAAAATTCGCTAGAATGTAAATTCTGTTGAATTCTCGAAATTTCAGCAATGGCTGTTATCCCAAGTTTCAAACAGAACTTTTGTTCGTCGCCATCCCAAGCGGCTACTACAAGCTAGTACAAGTAGTAGCAGTAGTGGTAGTATTCTTAAGATTATATGTTTGTTTTACGGAGAGTTTATAGTTCTTATAACATGCATAGATGAAAAATAATTGTATCAAATTTTTACTTTACTATTTTCAGTAAATCTTTGTGAAAAAAAAATTTAATACACCAATTAAAAAAATACATTGATTATATAAAAACAAGGTAAAATCTGAAGAATAATTCTATTGTTTTTCATGAACCAATAAATGAGGTTGTCAATTATATCAAAAATTGTGGAGCAAGAATATATTTACAGTAAGGGGAATCTAATAGGCGAATTCGGCGAAATAAAATATTATTTAATCTTTAAAAGTTACATCGGCGCAATGACTTTATACTTTCATTCAATTAGGATAACTTATTTATTGTAAAAATTATTATAGTATAAACCACTCTAAACATAATAAAAAATTTATAATATAAAAACTGGAACTCCTTACAATGTTGAATCGGTCAACCCATTTTCATTTTTAAACACTAGGCATGCTAGGTACCCAAGTCCATAAAAAAGGAATATGTCATCAAAAATTAATATATTGTGATAATGATACAAATTATTTATCTTTTAATTAACTACAAACTAGCTACGCTCGCAAAATCTCGGTATGTGTTAACATATTGAGCGAAGTGAGGAGCAAACAGCACCAAAGCTGCATTTACAAAACGCTGACGCATTCTGCCCTCAACTATTTTTCCAGATAAGAAAAAATTAAAAACAAAAAAACAAAAAATTATAAAAAAACAGAAAAAAAATGTAAAAACGGTTAAACTATTTTGTACGCGCATATCATTGTAAAGTTAAATTTTCTTATTGAAGTCTTTCTTATTGAAGTATGGTATTTTAGTTTTTCCGTGATTATACCTCCACATTAAATATTGGAAATATTTTTTTAAAACACAGTTTTAAGTGCAAATTTAGAAATTTTTGAATATACCGATTTTGATTGATGCTTGCATAAATTATGCAAAAGTCTCTCAGAGAGAGCTTCGCTCGCTCCGCTTGCTCCGCTCAAAAAAAAATCATTGATCTTAACAATAATGAAGATGAAAACACTAGTAATCGTTAGATAGTTCAACTGAATAAATGCTTTTTTTATTATACACTTTTCTGATTTTGGGATAGAAAACTATAATGGGATAAGGTCAATAATTAATATAAAAAAATTGACTCACTTAACATAATATGTTTGAAGTTTTTGTCGATTCATTCACTTAAGACGATGTTTTTAAGCAAGTCACCTTATTACAAAGTAAAACTGACAGATGTCAAATGTCGGCTATTAAATTGGCCTTAATGTAGTTGAAAATTTTGTTAAATCTGAACTGACAAGCTTTTGTCATGTCATTCAATGTTGTTTTATTATCCTTATATACTAAACAAATATAAAAAATATATATTTAAGTATTAGCCATATATTACTTTGTTGTTTTGAATATCATACTATGAAAAAATAACCTATTCAGGACTCGTTATGGGTATAATAACAGCGTGATATTGTATTTCCTTTCAGTTTATTGTTATAAGTAATGCGTTATAAGTATCAAGAAAGAAATTAAATTGAGCGCGAATATTATATATATATATGTTGTCTAAACTACTAAACAAAACAAATTCTTATGCGGTTAACATATTTAATTCATTAGTACGTAATTGTAATTGACAAAATTTGTGATTAATATTTTGTTGCAGCCTTTATAATTTTGTTGTATAGTTAAATAAAAAATACAAGAAGCGTTTACTACGTATCTTATGTTTAGTAATATACTCCAAACTAAATGCGAGCTTCGTAACTTTTGTAATTTAGAATAAAATAATATCATTTAGTACTTATTTTTCCATTTTATCAAAGTCACTTAACGTACATTTATCACAAGTAAATTAATATTTGAGCAGGTTAATAATATGATAATTTTGTAAATTATTGAAGACAACATTTAAGTAGGATTTTATTTTCATCATTAGTAATAGAGTAATGATCACTGTTTGTAAATTACCTAATTTTAGTACATACCTATGTACCGAACGATATTTAGTTTTATATAACACAAATCAGGGCGCCAACATACTCGTATTAGCGACGTGTTTAAATGCGGTAAATGTAAAATTCAACTAGCACCAAAAAATATGCTCTTATGAAATATACAAACACGTACGTATGTAAGTACCTTGTTTTTTGGTTTCCTGAAACACTAAAGTCTCCTTTATTATCCGTAAAACTTTTGCCCACAAATCTATTGAAATTACTTTAATTATTCTTTACTTTCACCAATGAAATATTTCCAGATCCTTATACTTTGTTTGATTTTCTTCAAGTTTTTTATATCTAAATGACAAGTTATTAACTATTTTATAGATAAGAATGTAGGTATTATTTATATATTATTAAAACTTAAGAAAATACAAACTATTATAAACATACGAGTATATATTTTCGTTTTGACAGAGGAGTTTTTTCTAAGTTAATAAAGCTTACTAAATACTACATATCTATTAGAGTAATACAACAATAATCTTGTAAAATTATATTATGACCTGTTATTTTATCATTTTGAAATAAAGTTAGGTTCAGGAAACTCTTTTACGACCTATTTTATTAGTTCATTATATGGCCGATAATGTCATCAAAAATAATATTTTAATGTTTAATAGTATTGTTTGTAGAGACATTTATAACATTTTCCTGTTCTTAATTTTGCAGGGAATGTGTTTTATAAGTAAAAAAAAGCAAATATATAAAAGAAACCTTTTAACAAGTAATATTTAAAAATTATTAATTATGGAACGCCGTCGGCTGAAATTGTCGATGAAAGCCGAGGGGTTAAATGTAAATACCCGGAAGTATAGACTGCGCTAACGTTTTTATTACTCAGTATATTTCAAATTTTATTATTATATTTCAATGTGTATTCTATTAGATATAAATATTATTACAAAACCCGTGAACTTAATAAAAAAGTATTATGAATATATATTAAATTAAGTTTTTAAATAGTAATTAAGTGGCAAATATGTCTTTACAATCGATTTTATTGTTTTCTTGTTCAAGCAAAAAAAGAGCTAGCGAACTGTTATATTTTAAAGTGTATATAATGTTTTCTAAGATTTTCACGAGTGCTACACATTTACATAAAACCATTTTACGGATATAACTCATCCTTATTATTACATTTTTAATTAAAATCCTAAGTTCGAATGCTTTGCAGTAAGGGCGTTCGCGGTAAGATAAGATGTTGGTGTCTGTCAGTCAGTCAGTTTATTTTCATCCGACTAAAAAAAAAGAAAAGTTAAAAATCGTAAAATATTTTTATTAAAATAGTTCAAAACTACAAAGCTCGGTAGTCGTATCAAAAACCAATCAGCCTAAATGTATAAATATATATTAATATGTTATTATGTAAAATTATGCAAGAAATACTTAAATTGTAAATTCCGTTGAATCTGCAAATTGAGCATTTTAACCGTTTCATTTTTATTTCAAAGATTACGTAGATTAAAGTCATGCATAGGACGACATTATCCTTCGCTTTAGAATTTAGCGAGAATTAATTTATCATGAGATACACTATCTATAAGGCTATTTTTATGATAAATAATCTTTAATTATTCATCAATATTTATTTTATTATACTATACTATTTTCGAAGTTAAGTTGTCAGTTCAATTATCTCCGATTACTACTACTAGATGTTGGTTTTTAATTAAATTGATTACAGTCAATATTTTTGTTGATTCAATAAGTTTGTAAACCGTTCAAACACTTTCTAGGCTATGTCACAGTAAGTGACAACTTATCTCAACTACAGAAAATATTATATTTAACAAAATATATATAAAACTAAAAACATAGAGTGATAAAATCTTATTTAACAGTCTAAATGGGCCTTTTGCGCTCACACTTTCCAACTATTCCACGTACGCTGCTAGAAGCCGCATAAAGAAAAACACTGTAAGCGCTACAACGACGCACTCTGGTTACCTTATTTCAATTTTGGCTGACCCTCTGAATTACTTTATTTTCCTGTACAAAATCTTATAGAAACGCCCAAGTTAGAAACGATTTCGAAATAATGTATCAAGTTCCAGCATTTTTTTACTAATCTAGTAAGATTAATTAAAATTTATTTTTGTAAAGAAATCAGTATACGTTAATTTATTAATAAAAATATATTAACTAAATATTTAAAAGAAAAACATCATTTTAAAAATAATATATAAAAACTGTAACTAAAAGTCTATCACTTACACCACATTATAAGTGCGAAATAAGAATTTATTATTGGATTCACGGAGTTCTGCTTTAACCGACTTTTATTAGTTTACGAACCCACAAAATGCTACAAAAAGTGTTAGTACTTATTATATTTGATAATAAATGATTGTATTTTTGTAACACATGAGTATATCTGTCTATATGTAACTTAGACTTAGTAATATTGCTTTTAAAAGGATAGTTATTGTTGTATTAAAAATAAAATGTAACATAGAAACTAATGAGGTTAGTAAATTACAGTTAATCTACCGGTTATTTAATAAAGTTTATAGTATAATACAAATAAAAATATTATTCTAAATATATTTCAAATTGTTAACACAAAAATAAACTTATAATGCAACATTTTTAAAAAGAAATACTTTTTTGTGAATTTGAGTAATATTGTTTGCAGATTTGATTATGTTAATATACAAATGGAACGATCCCAGGATGAAACATTGGTTAATCCCTAATTGGGTTTATTCTTTCTATAGATAATTATAGCAGACGCCTTGCTTCTTACCAGGAGAGTATTGGCTCTCAATCCCGCCTCCGGAATGAGTTATTGGCTATATAATATTATTCCGATTGAAATAAAACTATTTTTACGGTTAAATTTTACTTTTAACCCGACGTTTCAAATGCTTTGCAGCAATTGTGTTCACGGGTAGACGAGATAGATATAAGTGTTATTCCGATTTTTTACTTTTTTTCCCAAACCATACTTATTCAATACATTTACTTTTTAGCGCTTCTTCTTCGATTACCTGCTATTTTTATGAGATACCTGTAATTCATCAAGTGGTTATTAGCTCTAAATATGTGTATGCCATAAGCTGAAAGCGCTGGGAACTAATGGTGAATATGGGTGCATTGTTAATTTGTTTTATGTCGATAGTTTTCTTATAGTAATAAAATTCGACGAATAGATGTCAAAAATTTATTAAACCGCCTTTTCTATTATTCGAAAAAATCTTACTAATCCTGTAAGACACGAACAATCTCAATTAATTTAACAATAATCGAAATAAATTAGCATAACAAAAAGTCTGTAAAAAGTTTTCAGTTATCGCTGGACAGAGTTATCTCGGCATTTAATTTTATAAATTCATTTGATAATATTGCCTGGAGACATATTTCACAAAACTTGAGCAATAAAAAACTTTTAAAAATTTATTTATTTAACTAATTCCCTGAATGTAATAAAAAGTTGTAATCTAATGAACTCTATTAAGACTTTTTAACAAAAAAAAAACAACGTAAGGTTCATCATAATACCGGTTTAAAAAACTAAATAACTAAAATTATTAAAATTTAATGTTAAGATTTGTTTTCAATGATACGCAGTACTTGCAACACAATCTTTAATGTCCGACAACTTGGCCTATTACAAAATTTACAATTATTTTTATACAATGCACCGCTTCAATATTTAGGTGAGGGTAATTTACAACATCTTATAATATACACATGACACCTACCTTCATATTATGATAAATCCTAATAATAAATAAAAGAATAAATCACATAATAACATTCTGTGGTTAATATTAATAGGTACTGTTGTGTACTATCTTGAATTTTAACTACTTTTTCAACATATTTGTTAAACTAATATTGTTAAATTAATGTAATTATTACTAACAGTAATTAGTAGTACACATTGAATTTCATTGTTTTTCTGTTCTTTTATAATTGTGAAGGAATTTATCTCATGGAGCATATTTTTATACATTTTATAAGATATAAGAGCTTTCCCTTCTTTAATAAACGCGAGCAACACCTAATGTTAAGTAAAGACATTATCGTTAAAGCCTCTTAGACGGACTTGTATTCGTGTTTGCGAATGTTTTTAAATTTTAGTTATATATTTCGCATTATTTTTCATAATAATAAAAAAAATATTTATATCAATATTGAATAATTTCATTTCATTTTAAGAATCACTTATAACAAACAATAAAAATTTTCGTTATTTTATATATTTTCACGCATTGTAAGTTGATGAATAAGGTGTTGGAAGTTTTTTATAGCAAAAATTATTTTTGTCAAACAAATAATTTGTTATTTTTGAATTAATATTTTTTGTTGTTTAAGTCAATTATTAAATGATGAATAAATATCGAACATTTTATTTAAAATTAAACTGTAAAACATTAAACTGTAGCACTAAAAAAAACTTAGTATTTTCTTAGATTTTCACGAGTATACATTTGAAATAAAACTATTTTTACGGATTAAAACTCGCGTATAATTTGGTTACATTTTTATTTTAACCCGACGTTCCGAGTGCTCTGCAGCAATCGTGTTCACGGGTAGACGAGATGTAAGCATCTGACACTTACATCTCGTCGATTTTTAATCCATAAAAATAGTTTTATTTAAAAAAAAACTTATTTTAAAGCTAATGATTATACAATTTAAATATCAATATTTATCAAGACGTATCCATTTTACTTAATATTTCAAACTTTCGTCAATAAATTCATTATCATAATCTCAAGCTTATAAGATTATGATAGCTGATACCAGCTTTCTTACTGGGCGGAGCATACAGGTCGTTCTCGACGGTTTTTGCTCGGACCCCAAGCCCGTGAACGCTGGTGTACCCCAAGGCTGTGTGCTATCCCCAACCCTGTTTCTCCTGCACATCAATGATATGTTGGATATTTCCAACATACATTGTTATGCGGATGACAGCACTGGGGATGCGGTATATTCCGGCCGTGCAGGTCTCTCTCGGGAAAACGTCGACGAGTGTCGAAAGAAACTTGTGTCTTCTATAGAGACCTCCCTGGGGATGGTCTCAGAATGGGGTGATCTGAACCTCGTCCAGTTTAATCCCCAAAAGACACAGGTTTGCGCGTTTACCACCAAGAAAACCCCATTTGTCGTATCGCCACTCTTCGAGAGCACACCCCTCACCGCCTCGCCAAGTATCAGAATACTGGGACTCGACATTTCGAGCGACTGTCGGTTTCGTGGTCATTTGGAGAGCAAGGCCAAGTTGGCCTCGATGAAATTGGGTGTGATCAATAGAGCGAGGCAGTATTTCAATGCTGGCCAAAGACTTGCGCTCTATAAGGCGCAGGTCCGGCCACATATGGAGTACTGTTCTCATCTCTGGTCCGGATCACCCCAATATCAGCTTCTACCTTTTGACCGCGTACAACGGAGAGCCGTACGGATTGTCGGGGACCCGGTGCTCTGTGAACGGCTGGACTCTTTGGCACTGCGTAGAGACGTGGCTTCCTTGTGCGTCTTCTATCATTTACAACGGGGAGTGTTCCGAAGAGCTATTTAATCTGACGCCTGCCGCCGAATTTCATCACCGCACAGCACGTCACCGCCTTCATTACCATCCTTACCACCTGGATGCATGGCGTTCTTCTACTGTGCGGTTTGCAAGTACCTTTCTTCCACGTGTCACAAAGATGTGGAATGAGCTTCCTTCGGCGGTGTTTCCAGATCGATACGACATGGGTACCTTCAAAAAAGGCGTTCATTCCTATCTCCAGGGCCGGCAACGCTCTTGTGAGTCTTCGGATGTTGCAAGAGTTCATGGGCGGCGGTGATCACATTTTATCAGTGACCCGCATGCTCGTTTGCCCTCCTTTTCCATAAAAAAAAAAAAAAAAAAAAAAAAGCTGATTGCATAGTACAGGTGTGTTCGCATACCTGGAATAGAATCGAGTAAGAGAAGATTGGAACAAGGGCGATAGGAATATATGTGAGAGAGCTAATTTATCGTCATTGGAATCGATCTTATATTTAAATATTATTTCGTCAAGATTATTTCAAGTTTATAATATGTAATTATTTTATTAGTGTATAAAATTTAATTTCTTAAAATAAGAATAAATTTTGAATATAATAAATAGGTGAAACCATTTTTTGTTGTTGAAAACTGGTCTCTTAAGATTGCAGTTGTTGAAGGAAACTTGTGGGTTTGGATTACACATTACGTACAATAATATATATAATAATAAGATAATCTCGAATAAAAACATTATCTGAATAAGTAAGTGCTTGTGTTCGTATAATTTTAATTACTTTTCTTGTGTTTACTAAATTTTAATTCTTTATATACGAGACTAGACTATTAAGGTTTGGAATCGACATAGATGACTTTTGTAAGGCTATTTTAGTTATAGTATAACAAATAATGAGAAATCGATGAGAGGTGAATTTGATATTAAATATAAATTTAAACAATCTACAATGCTGAAGTTTTGACTATATTTGAAGAAGATTACACTCATCTTTTAAATTATTAATTTAAAAAACTGAGGGGTGTATTGAGTTTGTAGAAATCTTTCTAAGATGACATTCGATCTATGATTATAGATTGATAACTAATTTCCTCATAATACATTGATTCTATACTCTATTCTATGTACTATGCATTCTATGTACATATAAATTGTTATGTGGTGTACAATCAAACTGTTAAATAAATAAATAAATAAATACCAACACGCATCGCTGATTTAGTGTCTATTGACTACCACTTTAAAAACATAATAAAAAAAATATTGATAAAAATAAATAAATAAGTAAAAGAACTCTTTGTTCAGTGCCATCAAGATACATTTTTTATTGTTATAAAACGAGACTCAAGCCTTAGGATATTCTTGAGATTTTCCAGAAGTTGTTTTTATGTATTATGTTTGTGTCAGCTTAAGTTAATAAATATAGATTCACAAAGCCAGCTTAGAAAGATTAATAGGGTTTACTTTAATATTTAATTTAATTTATAAAACTCTTTCTTACATACGAGGCGAAAACAAGAGCATCCTTGTGAAAAATAAACACATTTGTTAATTGTTATTTCTATATTGTATATATCTTGTTATTAATAAACAACTCAATAGTCATGTGATAATTCTATAGAATAAAATGATGCAATAATTTCATAGGAAATCAAAAAGTACTTTTTTACTCTTACATACCCCAAGCCGTGTCATTTTAAACTTGTATGTATTATTGTATTAATGTACCTTAAAACATAACTCAGTTTTAACTTAATGCTTGCAATAATTTCATTTAGTTAATAAATAAATTATTTAAATAGAAGAAATGGAAGACTCTTCATAATTCTTTATAAAACTAAAATTAAATTAAAATTAATTAAGTTAAAATTAAAATAATTATTTTATAAAGTATCACCCTTTCATCTTATGCTACTTTATTAAAATTCATTTTATATATTTCGTTACCTTCATTTATAATTCTGTCTGTCTAAACATGCAAAACATTCTTGGGTCCTCAAGCAGTATCGAATTAATTAGGAAAACCAGATTATAACAGAATTGACGTCTAACCCCAGTGTCGCTGCGACGTATGTTATTACATCACTTCATTAATAAGCAATCTTCAGGCTTGTTCTTGTTAGATTTTTATATTTTCCTAGGAATACATTTCATAACCCTGCATTAACAAATTAAATTTTTCATGAAAATCCAGTTTTCTACGTTTAACGTATTGCTATTTATTTAACTGAACCATTCCAGAAATATTATAGTTACTCAACAAATATTCTGACTAGAATTCAATAGTTTATTTTTTAAGATAGAGTCATATCTGATTTTTCGTTAATATGGGCTAAATAAAAAATATAATAACTGGTATATTTATGACACAATTTCGTTCAAGTTAACCTCTTTTAAGGCATATTTTGTGTTTTAGTGTCCTACGTGCAAAACAATTATCAGGGTATGCACAAAATCATAGCCAACCTTTGAGAAAGGAGTAGGCGGTCTTATTAAAGGGACCCATGTCGTATCGATCCGGAAACATCGGCGATGGATATTGAGAACCACATTGTTGAAGAGTTCCGAAATTATTAGTTTAAACAATTATTTCATTTAGATCTTATTATGGAAAAAATAAATACCTGAATAATTAAACTTTACGAGTGTACAATATAGAAACATGTTACATACACCCAAGGAAATATAGGTTTGTGCTCAGATAAAGTCTAATTTAGTCCAGGAGAATTATTAAAAAAATATATATTATTATAATATCAACTTTCAACTAATGTATGTATATTTATTTTATCTTTAAATTTATCTTTTCTTTACCATGTCATATTATATTAACTAACTAGAAATAAAAAAAAATATTATTGTAATAAAATAATAATCACAAACAAGCAGTTTCATTCAAATATTTTTAGATTTTTTAAAACAATCATTTATTTTTTTTCCTAATATTACTGTGACAATAAAAAACGTTATCGTGTATAATAACAATATACAACTCTGAATACAAAATAAAATATTTATATTGTATGGGAAGTTCTTTATTTAATTCTATTTTAATATGATATAAGATTACTAGGATAGTTTTCACAAAGTATTTTCATCTTGAAAATTATTATACTTGTACCGGAAATATTATTAGAAGTTTGGTATTTTAACAACAATACTAAAATTTAATTTGTTATTCATTTTGGGCTCTCTAATTTTATTACTAGCTTCAAGAAAAAAAAAATTAATAAATACGACTCCCGCACGTACATTATTGATAAATAACCTTGTAGAGTCACGAACCGTAAACGGTATTTTCAAAATGCGGCAGCGAGCATATTTATCATCAGATCGTCCCCTTCGGCATCTATAATTCCATAACATGGAGGATAAATTCGGTCCAAGCAAGGAAATATTGGAACGTCAATGCTCAAATTTTTGGGTCTTTAATATTACTAATGATAAATTTATCCGCAATTCAGATTTTTTTGTAACTAATATCATTAGTTATTATAAAAAAATATATATACTTAATTATTAAGTTAGGGTTACTTTTAATAACCTCACGAGGCCACCTATAAACAAAAAACGCAATGTCATAGGTAATTATGAATAAAAATAGTAATACTCCTATTATATTATTATTAGTATTTTTTTTCTAATACTAGATTGTCTTATTTCAGTTATTATATTTAAGGGATACTATTGTGAGGTTTTTAATTTTTAATTAATTTAGTGTTCCTAAATTTTTCAAAAACACTTTTAAATATCTTTTGTCTAAGAATATAAACTAACTTAAAAATTAATTTTAAATTAATATTCTTTATGTAAGATTTTCATTAACTTTAAGCTTAAGTAATAACTGTTTTAATGGGGTGTTAGCTAAGTGAACATTATTGTAATTTAAATGTCTAAGTATTATATTAATTAACAAATTTTTAAACTACTTTAGAAATTATGTAAAATTAATTTATATTAAACCAAAAATTTTCGGGCATAATAAATAACCATTTTCTACAAGTAAAATCATAATATATGTTTGAACTGTATTCTCAATAAGACACTGAAATTCTTTTTTTCTGACTTTTTGAGTTTTAAAGGAGGTTCTAATGATTGTAATTTCCCCGCCTCTGTAAAATACTCCATCATGGTTCCAGGCTATTTACGCTACAAAATAATTTATCAATAATGTGCCTACTGGTATATATTGTATTCATGTGGGTACTGTCAGTCTTAGATTAAACGCTATACGAAACGCACGTCTCTTATTTACCACCTACAAAGATAATGTATTTTAACTACTAGGTCTCTTGATATATTACAGACTATAAAATAAATATTTATCATTACATAAAAAAATTATATCTTTGAATAATCATAAAATACTGAACTTCCAATACTCACAATAAAACCATTTTAATAATAAAAGTTTGTAAATATTTATATTCTTGTTTGTTCTTCGTGAAAAGGTTTTAGGCAAAGCGATGTTAAAACCGAATAACATTATTGTTAAATTAATGTTTAAATTAATATTGTATTCTTAAGTTTTTGGGTATATGAAATGGTTTATAAACTTAATGATAATTTTAAATTATTGAACTGAGATTAATGAAATGTTGATTTTCTAGGACATTGTTTTTTTAGTATTAAAGGTTCCTTTATTTAAATATTTCAAATCACTCGAGTGGGTCATTTGTAAGTTCTTTGCTAATTTACTATTGTTTTATCTATTCAAAAGACAACTAAAGTTAATATTATTCTTTCAATATGTATAAAATCACCATCAGTTCATGCTTTTGACATAAATATTAAACGTAACACTGTTACTATCATCTTAAAAATTTTCATGTCATTAAATGTCTTCACACTTTACCTGATTTAATTAGTATAAGGTAGGAGTAATAAAAATCGCGCTTTCAATAAAATTTTGTAAGTTAGGTAAGTTTAGTTTGGTTAGTTAGTTAAGTTTTTGGAGGAGCGAATAACAAAGACCTGCATTACATAAAAATTGGTGTATCCTGGTTTATATCGCCATTTATCCCCTACACTATCAGATCATAACCATAAGCAGTCAGCGATAACCGAGCAAACTAGCATCAGCTGACCCCTACATTGACACTACATCAAGCCTGAATGTTCATGTTGGCGAGGTATATTGTAAAGGAAGTAGTGATCTAGTTAGATCATTAGTTCCTTGCAGTTATTTATTTACTATTATGTGCTTCGCACGTTTGATTTGGGCTCCGTTATATAAAATTATTTATTTTATTACTCCATTCTCCCAATTTTTTCAAATAACCACTACAAAAAACCAGTTGATATATCCTTGTAAAACCGAGTGATAAAAATATTATCTTAGTTATTTAACATTAAATTTAGTATAAATAGATAATAATAGATATAGAGTATGATAAATAGATAAATATTTTAAAAAAGATAATCGTTTTTAATCTTTAATAAACGTCATTTCAAAGTTATACGTATGATCCAAACCGGTCAGGATAGCATTCTTTTGTTGGTCGCAGTATATACTAATAAAAAATATATATCAAACATTCTTATTAGATGCCTCTAAATTATTTATTTTTTATTCTCAACAATAACCTGCTTAAAATCTCTGCTAGTTCTGATTGTAATAAATAATGACACCTGAGCCTGGATGCGAATTAAATCTCGAAAAGAAATATTTTTTAATAAAAACTTTCTCGCTATGTTCTGAAGTTTTGTATCAAAATATATTTCACACAATAATATACATAATACAATATGTATCTATGATCCGTAAGTTGGTATTTATGTGATTTGAAGTTATGGTATCGAGCCTGACAATCCAAACAACTGTGGTTTGGTAATCTGATATTGAATGGCTACACATATGTCAGCCATGAAATGTTCTATCAAACTCAAACGAACCAATATGTTCGCTTAATGTATTGCCAAATTTAGCGTTAATAACAGTCTAAGTGTTCAGATCAGATCATTTAAATCTACGTGTATAATAGTTCCAGCAGTGTTATTAGAACTGGAACAATTTTAAACTTTCTGATTAAGGAAATTAGTGTAATCAGTCCGATTTTCGAAATCGTGTTTATTTGTTATTCCTTTGTCTAAAAAGTAACCACCCAATTTTTTGTGTAGCAATTGACGTGTGTTAATATCAATAAAAGTGATCACAATTTTAAAAAATTATTTCGTTGTTCTTTTTTTTTTTTATGAAAATATAATGAAATTATCATATTATCTAGTAATGAAACGATAGAATTGATTTTATTATATATGACGGCGCCACCATCAATGTTTTAAAGGCAACGAAAGCTATATAAAGCGGCGCAAGCGCGCGGCTCACACAGTTGTTGGCTGACCGTTGCGCAGTGCACACCTACCCACTAAATGAAGATAATTTATTAATCGAAGTTCGTGATCGAAATAATACGAAGTGATAGTGAAGACCTTTTTTGTGTTGTTTTTAAACATTGTCGGAGCCTGACGCTATATATATATAAAATCAATATATATTTTTAAACAAGAATTTAATAATAATACTTATTGGACACCATATTTATAAAAAAACAGTCAAGAAAAGTGTCATAATACATTTGTGGTATTCAATAAAGCAGTCTTACCGCTAAGTAGCTATCTCTACAATTTTAGCGTTACCCATTACCATTTGTTTATATTATTTTCTTACGGGTCGACTAAATTTTGGTGTGTATAGAAATTTTAATTCATTTGATAATCATGCATTGCACTTATAAAGTGACGGTCACATCTGGTATATCGTCTTTAATCAAACTGAGAAGTCAATTCAAAAACTGCTACGTCGCCTCACGAAGTAAATGTTAATATTACGGGAATTTAAATTGAAAATATTTTGGGCCTTATTCCTCTCACGTCCGAGAACTATCAGTATCGAAAAGAGTTGTAAGGGCACTTTGTTATCAGTATATTCTGAAGAGATTGAAGAGTGGACCGATGAATTTGCTTTCAATATGTGTATATTATTGTTAAAGGTTTGTTTTTAAAATCCACATAAAACATTAAATAAATTAGTCAGTAATCACTAAACGAACATAAATGAATAATATATATCTAACGTATATAATATTAAACTAGCCATGCATTTATAAATTATAAAAATATAATTAATTAATATTATTTTATAATATAGCTTGCATTCATTATATGTTTAGATTTAACTATCTCGTATGATCAGAATGCTGTCAATACGGACTGGTAGTTTCCATTTGTCCTAATAAAACAAGCACCACTTTAAAAAAGCTTTTTCTAATAGAATTTCCGTAACTTAACACTGCCAATTTGTACTTTAACAGCACAGACTTTAATGAAGTACACCTATATATACTTTTTGCAAACTACAAATACCTGGATTTTGTAACTATTAATAATTAAACACAATTATTGAACATAACAATATAAGTTACATTATGTTAAATATTTGTCTTAATTATGACAACAACATATTTATTACTTATTGCCTACTTTTATTAATTCATAGTTTTCTCACAAGCTTTTCCTATGAAAACGTAGCCGAAGGCAAAGCAATAGTGGAGCTCGAAAGAATTCTTTCGGAGTGAACAGCCCTGAGTGGTAATCTCATGGGAATACCGCAGTGCTATTGTTAGCACAGGAGCTTGTGTCAATTGTTTTTAGCTTTATAACTTGAGAACGATATATTTTTTTCCTGTTACAATTTTGCCTTTGAAATATATTTGTAATATTTTTTTATTATTCATTACAATCTGTTGCCAGTTCACCTCCGCTACTATAATTATTTATGTTAGACATTTAGTATATGTTGACATACAGAATAAACTTGTATGTATCTTTTGTAAAATAAGAAAAGTATAAGGTACAGTAGTACATTGGTAATAACTATCATGAATATTCAGAAGTGTAGATAAAAAATAAAATAATATAAAAATAACACTGATTAAACAATAATTTATAAAGACAAAGTAGGATAAAACAATATTGCGACTTGCCGTGAGACAGTCTGGAGTATTTTTCAAATAATCGTCAGCTATCTTCACTTCAAAGGGGAGAGGTTAACGAACCTTTAACGTAAAATATTTAGGGAAAAAACCTCTAGGGATTTTCATTACATGTACTTACTTGCTATAGTAAGCCTTGAGCGCTTTATCAATATACAAAAATTTTACTTCTATTTTGAAGTAGAAAGTCTCGACATGTATTGTTAGAAATTGACTGAAGTCTGGAACATTTTGTCATATAATAATTTTCTTTAGAAGCTGATGTTTGTGAAAGCTATCTATAGAGTATTGGCTCTTATAATGTCATGAAAAGGTATTAATTTTCGTATATTACAAAAAGGTAAGTTGATAGGGAGAAATTTGAAAAGGAAACAGCCCCTTCCCTAAATTGTCAAGTTTTTGAAGTATCTATTAAACCTTCTGGGAGATAATTAGTTTCGTGAGTTAACTTTAAAAGGCCTCTAGGATCCTGAACTAATCACCACAGTGTCTTCTGCAACTGTGAATTTTCGAACCGCTGACAATATTTATTACTTAGATAATATATATTACTTAGATGGAGATAATATAGAAAGTGTATTTAATAATGCTGGGTATAAGAAAAACAACTGACATGAAATGTAAGTATATCTTAAGTAGACCTAATCTTATGAAACCGTATTGTTGGTTTTGGAAAGCTTTCTTTTTCTAGTACATAGCTATATCAAGGGCCAACCACTACCATAACCACCTCTTTAAATAATATTGAAAAAACTTACTTTACCTTTTTGTATGATATCTTTTTACTCAAATTTCTTGAAATATCTTTCTTTTTAAGTCTCAAAAAGTAGAATTAAAACAAAACTTTAAAATATGATAGTTTTAAGAGTTCATGGTTCACCCCATAAATCTTTTAACAAAATTGTGATATAATTCAATCTGACTTAAGATAATGTAAAAATGCTTGTTCCTGCTTCATCCGAAGCATTTAAGATGAATAGACCCTGTGTCTAAATACAAATAAACATAAATGGCATAGTTATGAACTATTTTTAAGACCTAAGTCTCGGCTAACCTAAGCTTACAATTATGACTTTATACAGATTTCTTAAAATCTATTACATTTAATACACATGAAAATACCATTTCAATTATCACCATCACTTTATTAAAAATATTATTTCTGTTTCTTTACCTTCTATGAAACCATTCTAATTACTTAAGTCCAACTTCAAGTTAATTCTCAATTTCTCAAGTTAGACCTTAAATTGTACTTAGACGTTTGAGTAAAATATTCTTCTATATTAGTAGATTAAGTAAACTGATTTGAGGTAAATTTAGAATTACATGACAACGAATAATTCTATGCAATTCTAGTATTAACTGGAATGAGTGTTTTCAATAATGCTGTCGTTACCAAATGAAAGTCTGACTTACTAGAAACGTAAGTAAAATGATAAGCATATAGCTAAAAAACTTATGGAGAAAATTTTATGGGACCTCCGTTGACCATCCAATATTTTCCACTACACAAAATTTATTATAATCAGGGAGGATTAATTATCGTTATCAAAATGCTGTTATGTCTCGTAATTTAATCACAAAAGCGTTTTTGAGTCTATGTTAATTTATGCATCGTTCAGACAAAATATCCCTGTCATTGTATTTTGTGTTATAAGGTCGCTTTTCTTTTGCTTTTAACAGAATTACTTTTGAAATTATGAATTAACAATCTGTTTTTAATTTTTTTTTGTAAATATTAAAAAACATTTCTCCAGTTGTTTTTAGGTTAACCTAAAGTCGTCGTTAACGACTTTTAATTTTAAAAACAGTAAACTCTTTAAACTTGAGTTACTTAATGGAACATGGATAATAATAACAGTAAAAACTATTTTAATTATATTAAAATTAGTAACTAATAACACTAAATAAATAGGTGCAGTATATAAAATATAATAACATAATACATTATGCCCTACATTTCTTTTAATGTGATTTTGGACAATAAACATATGCTAGATTAGTAGATTAAGGATTACTCGCATCTGCTTGCTTTTTGTAGTCTGAACAGATAGACTCAACAGACATGTCAAATATATTCTATAATAACAATCTAGTAAGATCTGGAGTCAATAAAATACAAACATCCATTAATAGATGTTTTAGACCTGCAATTTATATGTTTATCATATACATAAGTATACAGAAATTGAATAATTTTGAACTAGAACGTTACGTATACGTATTACGTATATTATAACAGTTATTTCTTATAAAATATTTGTGGAAGCTAATCCTAAGCTTGCTATCGATACTTACCATAATCTATGCACGTAGTTAATCCGATGTCTTAGATGCCTCACCGAGATTATGCATGAAACTATGGTCTTAAGTAACATTGAAGCCACATATTTATTAAGTATTATGTACAATATTTTAGATTAACATATTAATTGACACTGACGTAATGTCAATATATTATATAACTATATCTATGTCATCATTATATATCTGAGTCGGAACGATAAAAACTTTATGTCTTGTAAAATAAAGGCAGTTAACTTAAAGAAGTTTGAATTTTTTTATTTATAGTGAGAAATAGAACAAGTAAACGTTTTGAAAGAAAATATCTTTTAAACCCCTAAGTTACAAAATCTCTAACAAGACCTGATGTACTTTTAATTAAATTTATCATATTTTCTAATGGTTCCAATTCCAATTAATTTTTTCGCGATGTGATTATATCATTAACTTATTTTTGGTTAGAATAACCTCTAAAATAAATTCTAACCAAAAATATGTTAATGACCACATTAACATATTTTTGGTTAGAATTTGGTAGAATTACTCACATACGTAAAAAATAGCACTAAAAATGCAATTTCGAAAATCGGAGTGATTACAATGTATAAATTTAGAGTGTCTTAATTAATAAGAAAGTTTAAAATATATAAATGTTACGATAAAATACATTGATAAGTCACAATGCGACGATGATATATAATCTCCCTATTCTGTCAGTTTGTTTATCTGATGAGTCGCGTCACCGAAACTCAACGAATAGTCGTTGCGATACCTGCAATGGAGGGTTCTTGATGAGAGAAGATGAATGGTAACCATTTTCTCCTCCAGTAACCGGAAGTGGGTCCTTTAGACCTCCAAAGGTCGCCGAGTGTAACAAAAATTAGAAACGTATGTGATAAAACCGAAGGAGAGGAATTGAAATACATTCATCTTATCACCCCCCAGTAACCAGAAGTGGGTGTTTTAGACCTCCTGGACCCCCGAGTGAATTTTAGTAAAACTGTTACATATGAACATCTTGCAGAATCAACTACAAATACACCACTTTCTAGAATCTCGATGCGTTAGAATCGGGCAACAAAGCTAGTGATGATATAAACTTGGAAGCTCTCAATCCAATATATTAAATATAAACCAATAAACCAAAAATGTACTTAGTTGATCATAAGAAATTTCATCAAATTTAACTTCCCAATAATTATGAAATGTCAAATTTTCTAATATGAAGTTGTTTAATTCTATTAAACAAATATAATACATGTAATGTTATTTTGTACATTAAATATAAAGCGGTGGTAAATTAGTAAATTAGGCAAATGCTTAAATACATTTGCAATTAGACATCAGCCGTAATCCGATTGTACTGAAACAATCCCTCTTGCAGTTAACGTTACGTAATGCAAGCAGAGAATTACCTAAAATTTTCAAGAAAAACTATTTGCTTTATAGATATAGACTATCTTTGAATATTATTTTGATATAATATAATATAATACTGCTTATTTTAATAATATATTCTTTTAATATTTTTTTATTTATTAATTTCTTAGTTTTATTATGCATCTATTACTTGATAACAAATTTGCTTGATATTTATTGGGAGCGATTTTAGTTGATTTTTCAAACAAGTTAGACACGTATAGATTAGTACGTTGGTAAACTATGCAAGTATTATATACCTTTCCATATTCATAAGTAACTAGTAACAGAATAATTTGTTATAGACCCAATACCCAAGTACTATATCTATTGACATAAACGGCGTTATCTGTTTACCATCGTAAAGTTAAAACAATTTTTGTCTCGAAATGTATAAGAAAAGTTTGAAAAAACAGTTTAATATATGTTGACGCTATGAAAATACTTTTAAAAAGTTATTGAAAATATAAAGATAATTCATAATTATATCAATGTTTTTTATTATACATTTAATTTAAAATTAAATTATATATATTTTAAACTACTTGTTTTAAGACCAAAAACTTGCTATCGTATGGATGATATCTTATAACTACTTTCAACGTAGTATAACACATATATAACTTATCTTACAGAATATTAGTAGCGTTTTGTTTCTTATCACCTTTAAGTCTTTAAGTTTTGTTTATTATTGTTCCACCCTGTCAAAGAATTACAAAGAATTAGTTGAGCATCGACAATTTATAGCTTTTTTATTGAAAAAAACTGTAAATTGTCGATGCTCAACTATAACTTATAAGTAATGTAAGATATAGATTTGAAATATTTTTTTTAAATACTTCTTCAAATTCTCATAAATATTTAATTTCGTTTTCCGTATATTCGTATCATTTTACTTATTATTTTAAATCTATAAGAAGAGTATTGGAAAGCTTCTCAATGACGGATTTATTTAGGTATTTAAACCAAGGGAACTTCGCCGAGAACAATAAATAAAATAAAAAATAAATAACCTCAAAATTTGCATGTTAGGTATCAATTTTAAATAGATTTTACACAAAATTTACTACTTAGCCAAGCTACTATCCGCCATTGTTTTGGCATATTTATTTGGGCAGCGTTTTAATATATAACACTGTATATCAGGAACTATTGAGCTACATTCTCGAACACAATATCCGAAATGAACAAAGTTAGCATTTTTTTTTGTCGTCATGTCCAAGTTGTAAGTAATTGACATAGACTTGGCTTCGTTTTCGTTCTTGTTCTTATATAATTATATATTTCCGGATATGCAAGTAATATTAAGTTAATGCAACTTAGAAAATATAATAAAAACAAATTGACTTTTTGTTAGATTGTGTTGTATAAAATTTATTATAAAGTGATTTTTCTTTTAAAAGAAACTATTTAGAGATTACTTATAAAATCGTAATGTAATGGGTGCAAGCTTCATCGCTTCAAGCTTCATAGCGTTAACTTCTTGCTTTAGACAAATGTTATATTTTTCTATATATTATTTTTTAAATCCATTCTATCATTACTTGCACCAAAGTCAATGAAACAAATTGCAGATATAGCAAATATATAGATATAGCATACATTTATTCATAGTTATAAAATATTATAACTATGAATAAATGTACAATATCTTTAATTCTATTTTTTTTTCATATTCTAAACAAACATTAAAATTATTTTTTTTTCCAATTATTACCACTTTTTTGTCACATTTACACGTGTTGATTTGTACCTCAAACAACTGAATCGCATAATATATTTTTTCGAATTGCATAATATATCACAAATACGCGGTTTTCGGAATTTGAAAAAAAAAACTAAAAATTAAAAAACCTCAAAACTAATCAGTTATACGTTACGTTAATATGCATCGATTGGTACAACAATTATGCCCATTACGAAATTAGTTTTTGGAAGACACGAGTAGACTGTTTTTAGCATTATACATACCTACATGTTTTTAAAAAGTGTCTAGAATTATTAAGAATACTCTTGTGCATACTACCTCATTACCTATTTATAATTATCAACCATCATCACCATCTATATGAGTGTTATTTATTTACAGAAAGCATAATATCTTGTCCATTCTTGTGAAGTTAAATATATCAGTATTTTATAATATACTAATTGTTGCCTGGGCTTCCATCCATATTCGTAACAAAAAGTATAAGACGTTAAAACCGCCATTCCGATACTGCTCGAAACCAAGACAGAAAAATTATTATCTGTATTTGCCATATTTTTAATGAAAGTATTTCGAAAACTTTTGATTTATTCTTTAAATGCTCATTGTTAAGATGATTATAAAGGTTTTATATGTTTACCCAAGATTTGATTATTAAAGGTATCCAGAAGACCTGGCTAGTAATTTAAAAAAATAAAGCACGCAATCAAAAACTTCTCGGATTCAGTTTTAAAATTAGTTAATTATTTAGTCGTTATTTACAAAAAATCTGCCGACTTAGAGCAAAAATTTCCAAGCCACAAACACAAATCTGTAAATAAAATATTATACATGACTTTATCAAAACCATTAGAAATAATGGTATTTTTTTTAGTATGGCAATTGTCTTTGTAACAAAACTACAATTTTAATTCAATTTCAGCAGAGAACCGACTTGGAAACTATTTATTAGATCTAGAGCATAGTGCTTTCAACAAACAAGCGTCGAGATTGGTCGGGAATTCGAAACTAAGTTCATTATAGCATTCCATTGATTTAGTTCAAGACTTCTTAGTCTTAAATCATTACATTTATTACATTCAACTTATTACTATATGTTTAAGGATTAGCTCGCCATATTATTTATAAATCAATACGGAATTGATTTAAAAATTTATCACTCATGTTATGTGTAGCTTTGACGATTTTAAGTATCTTTAAATTATTTTAATAATTTGTGTGTGGACGTTATCATATCGAGATTAAATGTATTATACATGTAATCAAAACTAATGAATAAGAAATTACAACAACAAACTAACGACTAACGGGAACATAGACTGGACTTAGACAACATAGTCCCTGAAGACGATTTCGGATATTTAGATGACCACTAATTATACAGTCAGCTACAGACGATCGCTCGAGCTAACACTATTAGTTCAGAGAATCAATAATGAAGTAGTCTATATTTTGTTCATAAGCTTTGGTCATATTCTTTTTTGCTTATTATTGTATATAAGTAATTTAAGTGGGTAACAATCTTAATAATCGTATTCAAATTAAATTTTCTTTGTAATTCTAATAACAGTTAAATTTCCCAGTAGGTTTTTTGCAATGCTGACTTATCGAGCGCTTTCAAGTTTCAATTAATTTTTATCATTAAAAATAATTAATCAACATGAAAAACATAATATTTCCGTTTAGCATCTAATGTATGTTTATTTCAAGCTGTTGGTTTTTGAAATCTTTCTAATCTTAAGCTATAAAAGTATAAATTTGAAGCAAGAAGAAAATTTTATATATAATAATTAATCTTACTACCAACTTATATAGAGACAAAATAACAAACGCTGGTTACATTAGAACTAAATTACAAAGTTTTGTGTTCTGATCAATATCAAAAATATTTTATCTTTATAAAATAAAATCAATATATACAAATCAATTAATTATATTGTTTTATGGCATATATACTAGGAGCATGAAAAATGTTACAAAAAAATACAATAACTCTAACTGTAGTCGTTTCATTTCCAACGTTCTCATTCTCTGTAATGAAAATGCTATTTTTAATGCAAATTGTTTTAATTTATTCTTAGTATAAAGCAAATGGCAGTTTAACATTTTTTAATTGACCTTCTATCGAAATTTGCCTTGAATTCCTTAAAAACTTGAGTAAAAGTTTATAAGGACGTCTTTTGTTTTGCTCCACCCCGATGTTTATAATCAAAACAAAATTTGTGTTGGTGCGCCAAAGGAAGTCCCGAGCTCTTCGATAAAATAAATGTAAACGTTGCAGTATACCTACTGAATAAAGTCAAATTCAAAGTAGAAACTGTTTGGAAGAACTTGAAGACAAAGACCGTTATTTATGACAGAGCTATTTCATGATGTTTTGATGTTCATAAGATTTACATTACATGATAATAAGATTTGATGAATGTAATTAAAACTATTTCAACGTTAGTTCTTTTAAAATTTTAACAATAAGGTAATGTAATAGTTATTTCTTAATTCAACTCTAAAGACACTAAAATACAAAATAAAGTCATTAAATAAAAATGTAAACGAATGTCCTTAAAGACATTTGCTATTAGGAGGAAGGAGCCACAATTAGATTTCAATGAATCTGAGGTCTTTCTTGTTGTCGGTAGTGCAAGCTACAATTTAAAGCTATATTGGTTTTTCAGAACGTTTTTTTTTGTTATACTCATTTTGTTGTAATCATTGTTCATATTATGTGATATAACAAATTATTATATATTTTTTAATTCTACTAGTTGTGAAATTATAATCCATAACGCCAGACCCGAGTGCAATAAATACTATTGACTTTTAAACATAGAGCTATTAAATTATCAAAAATCATCAGAACCAACAAACATTATTTTTATAAACCATCAGTGTTTATAAAGTTTATAGCGAGTCTAGTTTTCATAAAAAGGAATTCCAACTTTTTGTATTATGTTCCCGACTCTACTGACTCAACTCCAAAACAAAAAAAATAAATGTATAATATTACGCATAATAAATGCCTAACATTATATAATTATTTTATTTTTGGACAATCGTCAAAGTATTTATTTCATAAAATCTTTCAGTACTTTACTAGAAATGTACATAATTTCTATATAATATTTCTAATATTATATTTAATAATTACTATAAATAAATGGATACACTTTATATCATATAAGTAAAACAAAATTCATATTCTTAAAATATTTAATAATTTAGACATGTATTTTATATTATTGTATATAACTGTACATTTTATTTTTAATTGAAAATTCTTAATTATTATAACTATACATAGGAATATATAATTTTTAAAACTATTATAAGAATTATACCGTTTATAATACTAAAAACACTTGTAGTCGGTCACAATATCACAAACATATATATTATAAATAGGAATCTAAAAACATATCAGATTATTTTGCAATTAAATGGTACTGTGAAAAAAGCTATTGATTAATGATATGGTAAGTTTCGAATTAACTGAGTTTTTAAATTTAATACTAAAACTTCTTATACAGCAAGCGTCCCCCGGCCATCACCCTCCTAGGCCTAGTATTCGTAACGGGTTTTTCCAACGGAAAGAAAAAAGCGCTCATGAAGTTAGGATTGCTGCTTAAAAACTGATTGATTACTTAAGTAATTTATAAGTTAACAGTTGAAAATTAATTTTAATCATAATTATCACAAAAAGACCAGTTAGGTTTCGCATTTGATAGAGTTTTAAAATCATTTGTAATTGGCCCAAGTCACGTATAAAATTTCAAAGTGTTGTCCAAAAGATCCATTAATAATAATTATTAAGATCTGCTCTGTCTTTTTTATGTTGAGTTGCTTAATGAATTCACAACGTCGTTCCGCGATGTCCATGAATATGAACCCTAAAAGGGTTCGTAACTAGTCGGGCAAATTCCGATAGTAATTACGTGAGTACAGCCGGATAATTATATATAATTCTAAAATCTTTTTAATATATTTTATATTGAAAAGCAAGGATATAAAAGGATGCATATTAACACCTTCATTTGTTATTGTTTTAAAATTTTCTAATTGTTACTCTTTCTCATATGACTACTTTTAATGAATTCTATTCTGACGCGCTATTTAATATTTCCGATACTTTAAAAATTATATATATAATTTAATAAAAATATTTTTGTATCTACGTACGTTTTAAAAATATAAAAGTGAAATATTACTATTTCAAATCACGTTTCTCTAAACTCTCAGTGCTATAATTAATCGCAAGGATAAGCTTCAGTCCCGTCGGTGACTTTTAAAGTTGTCACGAGTTCACCAAAGCTAATCCTCCTTTTAATGGAATTTTCACTGAGCCTTATTTCTTTATATATTTCTATACAGAAATAGGAAATACTTTAGAACTTGTAATACATTTTATAATTATAATCGTCCATAAAATAAATGAGAAAAAAAAATTAAAAATCAATAAAAAATCATTAATATAATATCATAGTTAATAATATAACTATCATAGTTATATATAAACGAAAACTAGTTGTATCCAAGCTTTTTCCCTCTCAATCTGAACAAGATTAATATCAGGGACTACCCTCATTGTGGTTGAGGTTTAACAAAGGTTGTGTCTCCTCTCCAATTGTTCTAAGGTTATTAATTTTACGCCGTGGCAGCCTTTGTAATGTTTAGAGATTGCGATATTTGCATGCAGTGACACTATTTTAATGTTATAGATCATTAAATTAAACAATACTAGGAGCGCGACCAGACCTCAATTTTGACTCGCTGCGCTCGCAAAATCTCGACATGTGTTAGCATATTGAGTGAAGTGAGGTGCAAACAGCACCGAAGTTGCATTTACAAAACGTCGACGCATTCTGTCCGCAGCTATTTTTTTAGATGAGACACATTATTACTTTTTATTATTTATTTTCATTTTTTTTAATACCTCCAGACTAGACTTATGTCTATCAGTATGCAAATATGGAAATTTTCGGATATACCGTTTTTGATTGATGCTTGCATAAAAGATAAAGAAAAGTCTCTCATAGAGAGCTTTGTTCAATAAAAAATATCTAACGAAAAATCTATAAACTATATTATGTATATTTATTAAACATTTAACCTTAAGATTAATAATCATACGCCACAATTATTTATCGTTAAAAACATTGATTTATAAAATAGTGTTTTTTAACACATATTCGAGATCTACTTTACTTATATCAAGTTATTATCAAATCCCATAACTTGATATATATGTAGATCTCGAATATGTGTGAAAAAATCCTATTTTATAAAACAATTTTTTTTTTTAATAAAACTGACTTTACTTATGAAGTAATTTTCTTTATAATAATTATTTATAATTTCAATTAATAACTATTTAGTCTACATAAATTCGTAAAATATAAGAATTTAATTAACTACTAAAACAAACATTTGCTAAATTTTACATAGAATATTAAATTTAAAGCTATTTAGTTTAAAACAAACATGGCATGTTTATCAAAAACCATAATAAATCTAATTCATGATAGATGTAACATTAATAGGGGTATGTGATTTCTGCTTTGATTTTTTAGTGTCTGTTTAAAAGGGCATGACATTAAACCGTCGCTCACCTCTGTGGCCAAGGACTGTAAGTAAACAATATCTAATGAGAATAAAATTATAGTTATAAAATTGAATGAAAACTGAAGGTAGTTGTATATTATATTAATCATTTACTATATACTTTCAAAGTATAGTATATTTTTATAATTTTTCAGCATATTTTAGTGAAAAAAAATTCTAGAAACAAAACCCAGTATCTTATTAAATATCAAATAACGTGTTTTTAAAACCAATCAAAGATATTTTGTTGTAGAATGAGTTAATACTTACTGCTTAATATTCGTAAGACCGTAGATCGAACAATCTAATTTAAACTGTTGAATTCAAAACATGTTGCGTATTTCTTTTATTGAAGGTAAAGTATAATTTTGTTAAAGAAATTGACTTCAAAGTAGGCAAAAAAAAAGTTATATATATAATACTAATATACTATAATACTTTTCTTGTGTTTAATAAATATTGTTTAAATCTTAATAATCTTTTTTTAGGTTGTAAGAGGTACAAAGGAGGTGGCAGCTTGTTCCAGCAGCTGAAAGTAGCGTATTTAAAACGTCCTCTTTTTACGTATTGTAATACAAGTAATAGATTTCGGGTATTTTAGTTTGAAATTCAGTGATTATCTAAAAAAGTTCCTGCCGATTTAATAGATCATTTTCTTAATATATAAATACGAGACAAGGTATCTTGTATTCACGAATATTAACATATACGTGAAATTCATCTTTTATTTTTTCTTTTGTATCGATAGTCAACAACAAAAATAGTCAAACGACATTCATCTAAAAACTAAAAAAAAAAATTTTTAGTAAAATATATTTCATTGTCATGACCTAAACAAGTAGTAATAAGTTTTAATAGTAATGTATTTCGTTTCTAAGATTTTCCAAATGCAGTCATTGACCTGTTTCCATTTTTTTTAAGTATGTATAAAGTACTTAATAGGTGCTTTAGAGAGATTAAATTATATACAAGTTGTATTATCAACACAGCTACAGTATTTTAAGAAATTATAAATTGAATCTAAAAATAAGTCTATAAACAAAGTAAAAGTTACAAGCAAAATTATCCAAAGTTCTAATAGCACAGCGGGATTTTAAGTCTTACGTAAAATAAGATCTCAATTTCATCGAAATTAGTTTTCTAGTGTTTAGTATATATTTGCGTAAAAACTACTAGATAGATTTCAATAAAATTTGTAAAACGATTTAGTCAAGAAAAAAATAGGATTGAAATACAATAAACGGATTTGAAGTCTTGATAATAAAAGAAAAATGAGAACCATATGTTTTATTCGCAATACGTATAGATCGACCACTATAAGATATATTATATTGAAGTATTTTATCTTATAGTTTTATTTTAATTTATTTTATTTTATTTTACTCACGTCAATATTATCGAAATTTGTCTGACTAGTGTCGAACCCACAAGGTTCTTACTCAGGTTCTCTCTCATGAGCTCCGTATACCTCGAATATCGAGTGCGATAGTTTAGCAAATTCCGATATATATAGAAGATAGATAGATGAATAGTTAAGGAGTTTTTCCGCTCCGCTCCCACCTTCCCTTCCCCAGTAACTTTGCCTCCACAGGCTCCTCGATCTCTAGTACAGCCCTGGTCTGAAAATGCAAATAAAAATTTTAGCAACATAACAATATAATTTGTTAAAATTAGCTACAAAGTAATTAATTATTCTAACGCTGTGACAAAAATCTTCTATCAATTATATCAGGAAATTTATCTGATTAAAAATTATAAATGCTATAAAACAATAAATGAAAAAGTTTATTAACAAATACACATTTAAAATGATGATAGATGAATTGTAATTTGAGTCAAAAGTGGCAGGAGAGGGAACAAATGAAGAAGATCTTGTATTTATGGATCTGTTTATTTGACGAAGAGTTCATTCATCAAAGTAAACATATATAATTTTACTCATTTTATTTGTTCATATTTTATGGTAAGTAAAGCACAGAGTATTTTATTAATAAACGGATTATGTAATTGGTTAATATCGCAAAAGAAATATATAAACTTAACAGATATAACAATCACTTTAAATATTGAACGAAATTTTTGCATCTCTCATTCTATGAAAATAAATATTTTATGCTTATAGCTTTAAAACTTTATTTCAATATGCATTATACATATTCCTGTAACTCAAAAGCCTTTTAGTATCGGAGTTAATTACAGACTCATGTATAACGTGACATGAATGACTAATATCCGTATGCGCGAAACGCGCTCAAATTTTACTAAAATTGAACAGCCTTTATGTTTGCTACAGTTATAAAATAATTTTTAACATAGAATATTTTTTAAAAATTATGCTCTTTCCAAAAACTAATAATTATTATTGAAGTAATTATAACGATATTTTAAGTTAAAAATATAATTGAGATGCGAGAAATATATAATTTTTTAATAAAACACATAAGTAACAAAGTAGATACAAAGATACCAAACGTTATGAATCTAACCTTAAATAACATACTTTTAATTATACCACTCACAAATCGCTCACAAATCTAACGAATAATTTGACTTTTTAACTTAAACTTGTGAATGCTATCTACCCGTTGCTAAATACTGCAGTAACTTTTCTATCAGGATTCCATGTTAAATTTGATGTAATATAACTATAACTTTATATATATTATTATAATTTTCCCATCTTAAAAACAGAGGTTTTAACGTTACGAAGTAATTTTTGGCCTGTAAATAACTTTATTTACTGTAAATAACTTTAATTACTTAATTATGTTCTCTATTTCCAAATCATATATTAATAGCATTTATGTGCTTATATCAAATTACTATCTATCTATCTGAACATCTCGAATACAAACCAGTTAAGGAGATTACTGAGCCAAAGCGACTATAATCCATTTTTGATGTTAATGAAGTTTGAGATTTGGTTACAAATTCGTATTTTAAACCACACTCTTGTATTATTTAAGTTCCGTTAGCGTTAAATTCAGTAGTTTGTTTTTAATTTTTAAGAGTTTCATGTTAGGTGAATAATCTATATATATATAAATATTGCCACATGTATCGCTTATGTCTAAAAGGAAAATTGAGCTTACATTTGACTGCATTGTCGAAAAAAGAATACCTACGTCTACTTTTATAAAAATAAATTGACAACTAAAAAATCTAAATATTCAAACGTAACACGTCACACCTTAATACTAGATAGAACAAATTGTATTCTTTTAGTTTTTTATTTATCGTCTTAATTTGACCTTATTTCTGAGAAATTACATTTGCAGAGTGGATTCGAGGTTAACATTTTTATATGTTCTTTTAAAGTCAATGCACTGATGTGTCACATTATGAGTACTCTAGGAAATGAAATATTTGAAGGTAATTTTTTTATAAAAATAATATATAAAACAATCATTTTACTGATGTCAGCTGATTTATAATACTTATCGTTTGCCTTCACAAGTGACCCTTGTTTATGTAGCATAAGTTGCAGTCGGTATTAATAACGGATTCAAAACTTTCTTAATATGATATATTATCGTCTAGAATCTAGATTATATCCATCATATATGGTACATTTGATTCTCATCCTTCCTCTCTAAAAGTTGATTAAATAAAAAAAAACACAAAAAAAGTTCTCTTATTAAAAAAAACGACAAATACTGATCCAATTTTGGCCGTATTTACAGTGGTGTCAGATTAATATTTGAACCAACATATGGGATTAGAGTCAACATATGGAATTTTCGCAGCGGATTTTATATTATTTTGACGAGTATTCAACAACGGATTCGGGCTATAACTACAATAAACTCATACTGATTTTTAATAAATTTATTTAATCTGACGATTGATAGAAATAAGCCATTTGGGGGATGGAGAAGCAGTTAAAATGCTAATAAATTATTTTATTTAAACAGCTTATTCTTTTTATAGACACAAGTAACATATCAAAACATAAAAAACTGAATTCCAACACACAAAGTGTTATGACTTTCACAGGCCGCAATAGACTAACGATACCTTTTCATCTGAAATACTAATATAAGTAATATTAATTCCAGTATGATCTTTATTAGTCATATTTGATTTCCTGAGTCTTTTTTTTGTACTGGCCCTACTAAAAAATACATATTTCTTATTATTTATTTCTTTAAAATTATATCTTTCAAGTTTCTCTATCAAATTTTATTTTTCTTGTCCAATTATATTTTAAGTTATGTCTCATATTGTAAGTTTTAAATTGGTGTCTTAGGATGGCGGACCTCACCCTGGACGGAAAGTGGAACTTCGGGGCGCATTTCTCCCTTCTCGCCCCGAATTTGGTTTCCAGCGCAGGAAGGGTTCTGCCCAACTTCGGTGGGCCGCATTCTCCATGCCGGCGCCTATATTCCGGCATCGTGAGGAGCATGGCATACGGTGCTCCCATATGTTCGGGGTCCCTCACCGCTGACTCAAGGACGCAAAGGGTCCTAGCGGTGAGGATGATCAGGGGGTACCGTACGGTGTCCTTCATGGCGGCTACACTCCTGGCGAGCGATCCGCCCTGGGAGCTACAGGCGGAGGTGCTCGCAGCCGTGTACTGTCACTGGGAAGCCTTGGCCACGGGGGTAAGGCCCGAGGCGGCGCGAATCAGGGCTCTAGCTCACCGAGCCCTGATGCGACGGTGAAACAGGGACTTGGAGTCCCCTGCCGCCGGTATGATCACAGTGAGGGCGGTCCGCCCTCACTTCGACTACTGGATCAATCGGCGGCACGGAAAGCTTACATTCCGTGCTAACCGGGCATGGTTGCTTCGGTGAGTACCTGCACAGGATAGTACGAAGGGAGGCGACCCTCTCCTGCCATCACTGTGACGAGTCCGTCAACTCGGCTCGTCACACCTTGGCAGAGTGCGCCGCCTGGGACCACGAGCACACTGAGCTGGTGGGGGTGATTGGCAGGGACCTCTCGCTGCCGCACGTCATCAGCGCGATGGTCAGCAGCGAGAGGTGCGGGGTCGCAATGGCCTCCTTCTGCGAGCAAGTCATCGCCGCAAAGGAGGCCTCGGAGCGGGACAGAGAGTCAGCCTCTTCCGCTGACCCGCTCCGTAGGGGGAGACTGGGTAGAAGGAGGCGGGAATACGCCCGCCGTTTCCTTCCCCAGTTGTAGGCCTGGTGAGGGGGGAGGGTGACCCCTCTTACCTAACACGGGCCTGCGAGGGAAGGTTGCTCTACGTTGCTCGGGGCACCCTCATTCGGGGGTCTCGCAGGGGCGTCACGGTGTGAGCTAACGCGATACCGTGGCGTCCCACTACGGTGAAGAGGGCAACCGTTGGTTTTTAGTGGGTAGCCTTAAAAATGGCAGCATCCTCTATACTGCTGGGTAGTCCCACATTACCCCCTGGCCGTCATCCGCCTGGGCCGACGGGGTAATCGTAACGGGTTTTTCCAACGGAAAAAAAAAATATGGCGGTATGAAAAAAAAGGTTTGAATTGTTCACATTTTATGTTGAATCTTCTAACTTTTTTTTTTTGCTTTACATTTATTAATATAAATACCTTTGTTTCAACCTTCCCGTTGCTTATAAGATTTTTTTTTTTTTTCATTTAAGTTAAGTTCTATTCATTTTAAAACATACGTTTTTATTTAAAGAACATTTTTTTCTTTTCCGCAATATTTAAAAAGTTGCGGTCTAGGAAAATTTATCTTAAATTTTTTTCATATTAATAAAAATACAAGAAATAAATAGTATGCTTGAAGTGTATATTCATGAGAAAAGACGTATTTAGTGCTTCTATACGTACTTCAAAATATTCTTAAAGACTTTTCATGATATTTTAATGTATTTTGTTAACTTTTTCAAATGTTTCTCTAGTGGTTAGGTTAAAATGAATCTTATATTACTGTTTCTAAAATCTTATGTGGAATTTTCTGTATTATGATTTTCTAAACACTTAAGCCATGATGTGTTTTAAATATTAACTCCACTCTTACAAAACTTTCTGCACTTATTCCTTTTAAGTTACAAAAGCCACATAGTATTACTTGCTCAAATAGTTATATTTACTTACTAGATATTGAAAGGATTGAAAGTATAGAATATGTATTTTTAAACTATTTTACTGCACCCAAATCGACATTTGAGAACAGTTCTAACAAATATTTTGTGTTTATAAATAACAATTACAATCTTAAACCTACACCACTAAAAATTCAGGCAAAAACAACCAAAGGTAAACCATAAAGATATGATAAAAAACAATTAAATAATATTGTTAAGTTCTCCAAAACAAAAAAGATAAAGTTTTAAAGAAATATAATTTTAAGCAATTCAAAAATATAGCCAATAAATTCGCAAAGGCAAATTTTAAAAATTAATAGCGTTCTGAAGTAAAAAGGAATGTCACAGTTACAGCGAAGACTGAGCGTTTTGTAAACAGCGTTACAGTACTTTATTGAACCAAAAAATACTACTGCGTTAGTAGAATTTGTTTGGTTCTAGGCTGTATGAATATCTCAAGTATTATATGAATTTTGATTTAATATACTAAGAGTGGGTTTTATTATTTAGGAGTGATATTTTGATTACTTTTAAATAATTTCTGACGAGAGTACTCCAGCACTTCATGTCAAACCAGAAGCTTGCCCTGAATAGAAAGCAGATGAATAGAAGCAACACTAATATGTTATACACAATTCTGACATCTGGTCGAGATCATTCCAGTATCGCCCTGTATGAATTGACTGCTTGCTTGACTAGTTCGAGTTCGAACGGTCAAGTGATTGGTTTTTTAATATTACTTAAAAGTATTATATCTAGTCAAGCTGTGAACTTTAAATAAAAATGATTTAAGAAACTAAAGAAGTAATTAAACAAGTAACGCACTTTTATTGAATGATTACATAACATATATTAATTAGTCACTCGTATACTTATCACAATACCAAATAGGTATAAGAAATAGTTTACATGCAACAGATTAATATAAAAAATGAATGTTATGATTAAAGTTCATGTCAAGTTCTAGCTATATTCCGTATCTCTTACTTCGATGTTGGATGTACTGATCATGTTGCTGCTTATATACGATTTCTAAAACCAAGAGTGGTCTTTTCAATATTTTAATTTAAGAAGTCTTAACGTATTACACTTGGCTGTACATTAGTACAGAGAATTACCTTTGGAACGGTTTTAGTGGCATTTCCACAAGGCCTTCGGCCAGATGATCACTTTTGTTTCATGTGTTTTGAAGTTGTACTATATTATACTGTATGTACTAAGTTGAAAAAAAAATTTTTTATATCGTAAAATCCTTTGTTTTTAATGAATTTAGTATGTCTGAATTTCCATTCAAAATCAAGAAATTTAAATACAAACATAAATTTGACAATAAATACTTCCAGGTTATAATTTTATTTATACACAGAAATTAGATATTAAAATTTATATCCCAATAAAATACATATTTTTTTAATTATCCGCACTTTTAAATGATAAATAAATCCTTAACAAGTAGCTTTATAATTTTTATACAGTTACTATATCATAAGTGGGTTGAACTTGCAACATAATATTATTATAAAACCACTTATTTATAAGCTGCCCCACGGTCTCACTCTGAGATAAAACCAGCTCATCAAACTTTATCTGGTTAAACTTTAAATAGGTTGGAATCGATCACATTATAAGAATGTTAAAAACGTCGTTATATTGTTTGGAATATATTTAAAAAATCTATTCAATGCCACGCGAACGAAAGGTAATATAGAAATGATGTGAAGCTATTTTAAGACAAATTACTTAAATATAGAAACACATAAATATAGCTATACTAGTAGAAACAGTTCAGCTTTTAGTTACATTTAGTGAAATTTAGTACCAAAATAATAAAATAATAAAAATCGGTATCTCTTAAGATATTATATTTAAATTCCTTTAGTTTACATTTAGGAGAGTTGTTAATATATTTTGGCTCCTAATACATTTTAACTCTTTTTCTTATTAAAACGTAATGAATGATTTTATTGGGGGTCGGGTTATCCTCCTTCCTCAAACATGGCGAAGGTCGTGATAGCCGAATCTTGCGTTATTCTCTTGAACCTGGCTGAATTTGTTTTGTGGTTCTTGTCAGACCAGAGCGCGTTTGCGTTTGCTCTTAGCCTTAACTCTTAACTTAGAGTGTCCAGAAGGGCTTATTTCGATAAGTATGGTATCAATTTGGGACCTCCTTACTCTTCAAATTGACGTATACAAGTGATCACTGATATGGATTCAAACTGGAAAAGTATAAATAAATAAATATTTAATAGTAACAAGTTTATATTGAAATTTAGGTTTGATAAAATATATTTCGTTTCGTGATAATTAAACGTTTCACTTAAATAGTATACTTATTTTAAACAAACTCAAATTAAATTAATATAGTCCTACACCAACATTGCACATATTAATAATTTTCAAGACATTGTATAAATTAAGCACTTAAGTTAAAAAACACGAAGTCAATTTCTAATAATAAAAACAGTCAAAACCTAAAATGAAAATTATTATCTAAATTACACTTCAGATGAAAATGAAAGACATGTTTTCAAACAATTTAGTAATAGAATAACTAAATGTCAGATAGGAATAAACAATTCTTAAAGTAGGTATTATTAATATTCTCACTTAAAAAATACATTCGTTTTACAATAAAGTTGAATCTCAACATGGCAGTAATATGATATAACATCAATTCAAAAGCATAATTTATTTAAATAAATACTAAAACTACATTTAATAATAAAATGTCATAATCAAAAAAATATTTTACATTTTATTTATCTAATATTATGTCAATCAATATTTTAAAACTGTAACGCTTGTAAACAACAGATATATTCTTTGTCTTAACTTTCATTTCGTGGCCAGTATAGACAATGACAAAATTATAAAGGTCTGCAATTTTTTCATTTTATAGTATCACCCTCGTGCGAGTCGCATGCATCGGTCTCAGCCGCCGTCGAGCGGTATTATAACAGAATTGACGTCTAGCCTCAGTGTCGCTGCGACGTATGTTATTACATCACTTCATCAAAATGCAATCATCAGATGTTCTTGTTAGAGTTTCATATTTACCCAGAAAATAATAAGCTGTTTTCTTAAATTATCTTAATAAAAATAGATAGATAGATAGATAGATAGATAGATAGATAAGCACTTTATTGCATATTAGACAATACAAAAATAAAAAATAAAATAAAAAAAAAAAAAAAGGAAAAACTTACAATATTAAATGAAACACGAACACGAGAAACAGAATAATATGCAAAGGCGGTCTTATTGCTAAAAGCAATCTCTAACAGACAACCTTTAGGTGAAAAGATATCAGAACAGAATACGGTATAGTGCAATTAAAAAAAAAAAAAAAAATTAAAAATAATTAATTGAATACAATAAAACAATACAATATATATAAAAATATATAAAACTACATATACATACATATATACACTTATATTATATATAAATGTAAAAAAAAACAATAATACAACTTACATATAAATACTACATAATAAACTATTTACTGATAATATATATAAAGACACAAATGAGTGATGACAATGTTATACTTAATTTATTGTAAGGACAAATAATAATTAGATAAGCGACTTTTAAATATAAATAATGATTTAGAAGAACGGATATCAGAGGGAAGAATATTCCAAAGCTTAACAGCTCTCATAGAAAAAGAATTACTGTAGTGCTTAGAGTGTGCTGTAGGCAGAATTAATTTGTTATCGGTTCTGGAGCGGAGCTCAAGTTGACATGATCTCTCAGAACCAAGAAAACAGAAACGATTTTTTAAATAGCTAGGAGTTGAAGGATTATAGAGAATTGAGTAAAGAAGGGAAAGCATATGTAAATTGCGACGATGTCTTACGGTTAACCAATTGAGCCGTGTTCGGAATTCTGATACATGGTCAAATTTTCGTAAGTTGAAAATAAACTTGATGCACACATTTTGAAGTCTTTCGAGTTTGTTAAGCTGTTCTTCGGTAACATCTGGATAACAACAATCTGCATAATCCAAAAGCGGAATTAAAAGAGATTGTACTAAGATTACTTTGGTCTTTATTGGCAGAAGATGTTTCCAGCGTCTTAAACATCCAACAGTAGCAAAGATTTTCCTACTTATCTCTGCAATCTGCACCGTCCAGGAAAGAGAATTATCAATTAAAAGGCCCAGGTTTTTCACAGAATTACATAGAGATAAGGTACAATTATCGAACTGGATGGTTGGTAAGGCATTGTAATCGATGTTTGCCAGCAACTTAGGAGAGCCGACTAGTATAACTTGAGACTTTTCAGAGTTAATATTAAGCCCATACGCCCTGCACCAGGACTGTATACGATGTAGGTCTTTATTTAAATTCTTAATGGCACTGTCTAAATCATTAATAGCAGCCGTAACATAGATCTGCAAGTCATCGGCATAGAGGTGGAAAGAAGATGAAATAAGGGGAGTTACAGTGTTAATAAAGATAGAGAATAGAAGAGGTGATAGAACACTACCTTGTGGCACACCAGAAAAAAGTGGTTTAAAAGAAGATGAGTTATTTTTTGCGCGAACACATTGATACCTATCGAACAAAAAACTACGAAACCATTTAATAACACCGTCAGAAACATTAATAGACCTAAGAACAGCCAGCAGTAAATCAAAATCAACCGCATTAAATGCATTGCTGAAGTCAAGTAAACTCAATATGCTTAGCTGTTTGTTGTCCATGGCGTAACGAAGATCGTCACAGACCTTTACTAGAGCAGTAACTGTACTGTGACCCCTCCGAAAGCCAGACTGAAATTGGGAAAGAATGTTATGTTTGTTAACAAAAGCGTTTAATTGGAAATGGACGATACGTTCTAATACCTTAGACAAAAAAGGCAGAATGGAAATGGGGCGAAGTGAGACAAAGAAACGGGATTATTTATTTTAGGAAGTGGTATTATAACAGCATTACGCCAAGCACTGGGGAATTCACAAGAAGAGAGAGAGAGGTTTAGGATATGTGATAGCAAAGGCAAAATGGAATCTAAGATTAAAAAAATCTTTTTGCGATTTATTCCATCACAGCCGGTAGCGTCAGACTTAATTGCAAGGATATGAGATTTAATGTCACTCTCAGTAACCTGAGTAAAAGAAAAGGAAGGATAACTTGGGACAGGTTTACAGCTTAGGTGATTAAGTGTGCAATCTTTTGTTTTACTGTTAATCGGTACTGCAGATGAGAAAAAATCGTTCAGAGCTTCGAGATCAACACTAGGAGAAATATTAGACGACTGACGTCCAATACCGATCGATTTCAAGAATCTCCATGTTCTAGCAGAGTTATTGTTTTCGATAGTACTATGTAAATACTGCCGTTGAGCATCTCTGCACACCCTATTGCAATGATTTCGAATTTGCTTATACTTATGAAGTGACTCGTTGGTAGGTTTTAGCTTGTACTTAGCCTTAGCTCTGTTACGCCTCACCATTAGATTTTTAATATCTTGCGTTAGCCATGGAGCCGGAAGATGCTTCAACTTTAAGGGACGGAACGGAGCGTGTTTATCGAATAGATCAGTTAGGAAAGTATTGAATATACCTAACCTCTCATCAACCGTTTTGGCATTAAGAACCGTGTCCCAGTCGATATTATTGAGATCCTGCATAAACGCAATATTATTGAAATCTTTAAAACTACGACGCATAACCACTGTCGGCCTGGCCTTAGGTGGACGGATTTTATAGGATAAGAATATTAAATCATGATATGAGAAGGCTTCAGCTGGTAGTTGACCGTAGCTTTCAGCATGCTGTAAGGAGGATACAATGCCGATATCGAGAAGTGATGGTACGCAATTAGGGAAAAAGTGAGTAGCTTTAGAAGGAATAAGATTCAGATTTGAAGAGTTGATGATATCTAACAACCGTTTTGAGCGCGCATCATTTTTAAGGATACACGTGTTAAAGTCTCCCATTATGACAGTATGATCGACATTAGAAGAATAAAGGTTAAGTAAATTCTCAAAGTTAGTAAAATAGTCGACATGGAGTGAAGGACTATAAAAAACTCCTAATAAAAGTTTCAGTCGACCAAATAATACTTCAATGAGAATATGTTCTGAAGATTCAGAATATTGGGGATCTGACTTACTGAGGATAGAGAAAGGAATATGGTCACGTATATAAATAGCGACTCCGCCAGCGCCCTTCCCCAAAAATTAAAAATATTGTTTTAATTTTTTTGTTTGTTTTGTATATCGATTATTCTAATCTTATTTTAATTACTTAATTTAGTGACGACTCCTACTAAAATAAATTGTTAATCCTTTTTTGTTTTTTGTTTAAATATTTATATTGTTTTTTTTTTTTTGTAGAAACAGCAGCTCTGAAAATCTATACCGTAATCTAGAGTAAGAAATGTACAAAATATTAAATATCTCATTTGAAGTATGCTTTAAACAAAATAATTATGAAACTATATTATTCAACGTCATATTTAATTATTTCTTAAACAAAAAAAAAATTATGGCAACAATAGAGTAAAATAACAAAAAAAATATTATTATAATTTTTTTTTCGATTATCAGATTTCTCGCTTAAAATTCTACATAAAATTACTGTGTTATTTTAGCTAAGTTTAGAATACAACTATGTAACTGTAATTTTGTATATATAATTTTTATTACAAAATGTTTTTAAAATAAGACTTTATAAAATTGGTAAAAATTTTATTGGTTGGCGCATGGTAAAATCTTTTTTTTTTTGTAATTACAAATCATACTTAGTGATTTTTTAAAACTATTCTTTACCTAAGCAATGTTTATCTGACAGTTATTATTTTAATTACTTTAATTAGCCATTTTTATAAATCTTCTTTAAAATACGCAAAACATTTTGCATACATGCAAACAACCTTCTACTGGTTGAACCGATTTTTATGATTCTATTTTTATTCGAAAGCTGAAAACTCCTTTCTCCGTGGTCCCATTTTAATTTGATCATTAATTTCGCAGACAGACAACGGAACTCTAAAAAAAATACAGCAGATATCTTTCGATGGCTGCAATTGCTTGTATATGTATTATTTGTACCATTTTAAAACTACATCACGATTGCATAATAGAAGCAACCACTAAAAAGGAAAAATAACAAACTTTAAAAATAAAAAAGTTAAATTATTAATTTTGACATATCCGGCATAAGTAATATACATAAATTTAAGTTATATCAAAAATATAACTTATTATTTAATTTTTATGATTTCGATACAAAATTATAAGGCATTTGTGTATAGTTTCTTATTTTATTGATAAAAAAATATTAAAAGAATATTAAAAAAAATATATCTTAAAATATTTTTCTGATCTAAGCTTTGCTCCGCATCAGTTTTTTACAACCTAGCTGTGATAGAACCTCATAACAATCGCAACGAATTAATAAAAATGAAGATTAAATAATGAGTTAACATTCTCTGAAAATACAAATATTTATACTAAACTTTTAAGATTATTAATATAAATACAGATATATTTCATTTCCGAATGTAATAAATATATTTCATTTTAAAATTTGTTACGGAACATATTACAGACAGTGCTCGCTATAAAACATTTATATGAATGTTTCATATTTAGAAACAAAATTTCATAGCAGTAATGTATGTTGAAACTATTTGAGAGATATTTCAACAAGGATTTAGCTTTTTGAAATAGCTCTCACCGAAACTTGAAATATGTCGCAAAATGTTTTGCAAATTTGCAATTTCAACGAAGTCGAGCTCAAGTTTTATGATAAAGATGTGATGGAAACTTCTGAAGTGACTGGTGCGTGAAAACATTATAATGACTTCAAAATAATATCAATACTGCTTATTATTTTTTATTAAATAAATAATTGATTTCAAACATAAAAACAGCTCCTATTTATAGAGATTAACAAAACTTAAAGTTTTAACCTATAACTTATTAAATTAATTCGCAGGTCAAACTTGAAAGTAATCTAGTTATTTTTAAGCTTCAATAAAAGATTATAATTTAATATAATTTATAAAATTTTAATAGTTTTTTGTTTCAACGTTGCTTCAGATTATAAAACTTCAAAACTTTTGCTATTGCTATTTATTTCCCAATAAAATAGAGTAGCAATATTTATTAGTTTATATGAATAAGTATTCTAAAAACTGTCCTGTTTTATTGAATTATTACACTCTGTTAAAATATTTACTGGTTATGTATGCTTTTTAAGAAAAGACTAAAATCAAAAGTTATTAATTTTTATTCAAAAGACTGTTATACCTAAAAACAAGGCATTGTATGTTGGGTAATACAAAGACAATATTAATAAAATTAAATGCAATACTCAGTTTTAAGTGTTTGTGTTAACTTCAGAAGCTCAATAGATATAAACTTTATTATAAATTAGATGGCTAACAACACGATGATGATAAATTATAGTATATAAAGGCATTTACCAGGAACTCAATTTCTCAAAAATCGGGGGTAGGCATATTTATCATCAGATTTCCCTTCAGGCGTCTATAACTCACAAAGAGGAGGATAAATTCGGCCCAACCGAGGAGATACGGTAATGGTACGACAGTACACGTATTTTGTTTTTTTTTGTGGTATTTAGTGTGTTTTTATTTCTTTTTGATAAATAAATCATTGATTTCATTGAAAATTTATTAACTTCAGGCAAGAAATATTTCTCCAACTATTATTATTATTAAGTAGTACAATTTTATTAATCGGACGCATTTTGTTTATGTCAGAGAATTTTTGTATTAAGGTCAATAGGCCCCACTTATTTTTTTACAAAAAAAATGTGTGACGAAAAGTAACGTTATTATTATATTATGGGTTTCTTTTAAAAGTAACTATACAATGCAAATATTCATGTTAAAATTTCCGTCATAAAATCTTCTATTAGTGCCGGAAATTTTTTTTTCCAACACTAAAGTTCGGTTTAGGCTAGAGACATTATTTAAATTAAGTGTACGCCTCCCAGCTTCACCTCATCTATGATGATTGTATTTTTTCAAATACTTGTCAGCTACATTATCTTTATACTAGGTAACATTAAGATGCCTCGTCCGCTGACCCGCACCGTTGGGGGAGACTGGGTAGAAGGCCGCGGGAATACGCCCGTCGCTTCCTTCCCCAGTTGTAGGCCTGGTGAGGGGGGAGGGTGACCCCCCTTACCTAACATAGGCCTAATATGAGAGGGTGCTCTACATTGCTCGAGGCACCCTCATTTGGGGGTCTCGCCGGGGCGTCGCGGTGTGTGCTAACGCGATCCCGTGACGTCCATTACGGCGCAGAGGGCAACCGTTGGTTTTTTAGTGGGTAGCCTTAAAAATGGCAGCATCCTCTATGCTGCCGGGTTATCCCACATCACCCCCCGGCCGTCACCCCCACGGGTCGACGGGGTACCCGTAACAAGTTTTTCCAACGAAAAAAAAAAAAAAAAGGTAACATTAAGATAAAAATATAAAATAAATATGAAAAATGAAAAATAATATTTTTGTATGAAAATTAACCCTGTCTTAAAAATATTTATTATTGATAAAAAAAATAATGATAACTTTTTAATCATAATTAATCATAAAAATTCCAAAAATAATTTGGTAAGTTTATTGTAAATAAATCATATGATAAGGCCACGTGAATTGTAGCGAGTGAAGTTACGCTGTTATTGATCCTAACAAAATGATAATGGATATTTTTATTTCGGTGGACGTATCTCATGTTATGATTTGAGATTACCTTAAGTCTCAGTGAATAATAAATTATCAAAATTCTACATCCCTCTAAGCAAACTGTCTGTATTACATTAATATGAAAGTCTGTTTATAAAGAAAAAAGTAAACTGAGTGGGACTGTTTGTATTTGAACAAGGTCCGTCCCCAGGGCGCAGCTGCAGCCCGTAATAAGTACCCGCTCTTTATGACTTGTAATATCTGAAGTTAATCTACATCTACAATACGGAAATAGGTTTTTATATAATAAAATTTAATAATGTTTAAGTTTATCATATTTTCAATATTTGTACTCGTGATATACGTTATTAAGTTAATTATCATATACAAGTAGAAATGCAAATATTTAATTATTTTATACAATACAAGAAATATTATTTTTAATTAGATAAATTAAACTTAACTTTGGGTTTGGTTTTTGTTTTATTATAACTTAGATTGGAGTCAATGTATGTTATCATAACAATTTTAAGGCCTCGGTGGAAAAATATAAACTTTTTTTTTTGAATCAATTGTATATTATATATTTTTTTATTTTTTTTCTAAATACTTATACATTCTGATATAGATTGCATGGAAATATGTTTTCTTAATTTAATCCAAAGTCAGTTGCCATTTCATACATATGTTTGTTTATTGTTAAAGTTAAATAACATCGAACATTATCAACAAGAAAAATCTCATTTCAAGATAGTTGTAAATGATTATTAAAAAAATATTTATATATAAATTGATATCTACATATAAATATTTCTATATAAATACTTATACGATTATAAGTATGTCTACATATGTTTCAATATATATTACATATTTTCCTTCCAATAACTTTTTACTGCAACATTTCCAACTCGAGATTGTTGAAGGTAATATTAGACGTACAATATTGAGAAAACTTTAAATTTTTCATATACAAAGCCAGATTAAAAATACTATGCTATAAGTTCTTATTAAATATTTCTATACTACTAACAGCAAATAAATATTATATCATCAAAATAATCCAAATCTCAAATATTACCTTTCAATAGAATAAAAAAAACTAATTAACGAACGTTGGATAAAGAATTCTATAGTACTTGCAAATATTTAGATAAATATTATATATTGATGAAGTGAAACTTGCGAGGCATAGATGTCAATTAGATTTTATGTATGGCTTTAAAAAATAAATAAGAGACAAGCCTACTAAGTTTTTGTTGCCAGTTTTCTCAGGTCTGCGCAAATAACTTACCAATCTGGTGGTAGCTTTTGACTATGAAAAGATGTTTTGTACAAAACTTTCTTACCCTACCCATGTCATTTAATATTTCGTGCAACCAAGAGTTTCTAAAAACGATCTCTTGTAAAGAGATAAGTCATCCTTTGAGAAAATTGTGTTAGCTTATATATCTCTGTTTCTGTTTTATGGTACATAAATAAATAAATAAATTAGATTCATAATTTTTTAAACTTTATTTAATTTTTTTTTTAACTTTTTTTTACAGAACTTATCGACTTCCTGACTAAAGAAGTTGTTGTAAGCACCCCGATTTTGGAAATAGATTTTTTTGTGATATATTTTGGGATATCCTAAGAAAATCTAGACACTTGTGTGTGTATGACAGTAAGCCCCTTTTTAGGCTACATTTTCCTGCCACTGCATTATGAAGTAATATTACAAGCATGATAATTTTAATTTTTTTTTTTAGAAAGTCAGTTAAAAACAAATAAAACTATTTTCATAATTAAGATAAAGATGATGAAATTAATTTCACAAATAAAACTTACTAAACAAAAAAAAAACAAATTCAGTTAACAACTAAGACAGAATAATAAATTCTACGTACGCCAATTATAGCTGGATACATTTACGATTTAGCGTCTAACCCAATTAAGGACGATAGCCGTTGCTATTCGACCGGAGTCCAGATACAAATATCTAATCAATTTCTGCTCTAATATGTACATTAATGTATTTAGTTATTTACTGCAATAACAAGTCCTAAGATTACTAAGTGACGCTCGTTTATGTAATACATAACGAATCTGCTTTGGATGTTAAATAAAAAAAATATATACGAGACGTCTTTTTTCAAAACAATTAACAATGACGATGCCAGCTAAGCGAAGCTATGAACCACAGACATCCGCTTATTAATTAAGAGTAACACTGAAATACATTAGATTATTATAGGCTTTAATAGGAGAATTGTTTGAAGTGAAATTTGTTAAATATATAATATATTTAACAAATTTTACTTCAAACAATTCTCCTTGTATAAAATGCTCATTTTTACTAAAATGACTAATGAAAAGATGACATAAAATAAAAAATTTGCCCATGCAAATCAATAATGAATAATCATCAATAATCGTATTTACTTTGTTTTATTTATATTTCTTATAAAATCTCTTGTCACAAAAGTCACTATAATTTTAATATTCAAAGCTTAAATCTAGTTAAGGTTCTGTATTTCACCATTTAACAAACTTTAACTTGTTTAGTTTATGAGAATAGTTGACCCGTCCCCATAGTATTTAAGATGGCATTTGACCAATGTTGAATGGTTAACACAAATTATCTTGGAACAATGAATGAGAAGAATCTTCAAAAACGTTTAATTTTCGTACAATTCTTGGGATGAAGTTTACAGCATATTTTTAAGAGCTTTAATACTACTCCTGATAATCATTGTCATTAAAGTTTATTGTAGAGAACTGTGATGTGTTTTGAAAAATTAAAATGGTTTATTTGTAAAACTAGAAATATATTTGAGTTTCACATACTAACACTACTACTACTACTACTACTACTACTTATTGCAACAGTACCAACCAATACAAATTCTGAATCATTAACATATCAAAAAGAAATGGTACTAATTTTCAAACCTGGTCTTGTTTTAAGTTAGAAAAAAGTGAATTTAAGTAAGGAAATGGTAACATTAAAAAAATGTTTTATTCTGTATTTCTTTTTTTAATTATTGTACATTTTTACAAAAGCAGCCCGTGGATCTTCCGTCGTTCTTGGATTATAAAGCGTTATGTTTTATATATTGCAACACCATCTAATTAGCACATGCGAATGTAACAATCCGTTTCCTTTCTAAATTATTCTAGTATAGAAAAAAACTTACCTGGGCAGGTCACTAAGTATACGGTATCGTATTTTTATATTTTTTATTCTTTCTAAATGGACTTTTATAATAATAAAGGTCTATGCTATTGATAAAATTTTTCTCAAAAAAGTAAGAAGCTTTTTCTTTTTTGCCTTATAATATAATTGCAGGACCTTGAATTTTGGAAACCTCTTTTTAACGAATTCGTATTCTCAGTATTATCATCGAAAATCTGGAGGTAGTATAACGCTACCACCATCTACCAACAATAAGTCTGCTTTCTCGCCGGAGGTGTGAGCAATTTGTTTCCGGTAATACATTAGGTTTCTTCTGTAATAATGCAGCAATTAAATTAATAATAATAGCTTTACTTCAAATATTATTTATCTGGTGTATAACTTAATCTATTAATATTTCTAAGTGCAATTATTCTGTGTATGACAAATAAAGTGTCAGACGAGGTAAAAAAAGTGTGGTTTAAAATATACCCGCAATGTATTTGACCTAAATTCCATAAAAGGCTAAATATTTTTCACGATTTTGTTGGAGGGTGAATTAGATCCTAGGATTTAGAATCGACCTCGACCTCTTTATAATAAAGTAAGTAATAAGTGTTCTTTTATCAAATTCTCTCTTACAAAATGGACTTTTGTAAATAAAACATGATGAAAAATATTAGGAACTGTAAATTGAAAGTAATGACTGCGATCTACTTTAAGTTGAATATGTATAGCGGCTACTTATTAAACAGTAACTTGACAATCAGCACCAATATTTAAGTAACAAAATTTCAGTTTGTTTATTCGAGTAAGTCCTCTGATAGTTCACGTTGAATAAATAAATTGAGTAATTGCTTGACTAGCCGTACGACCGTGACGCTTACTGGAGCGTTACCGTGACAACTGATTGTATCAGAACGTCGGATGCCCGAGGCGCACGCAACGGTAGAATTCTGATGTAATTTTCTTATATCGAATTATATAATACGGTATATTGACTTTCTATGTGACACGCTGTAACTACTAATTTGATCCGTTTAATAAGACAACGTAAAAAAATTACAGTTTTAAAAGACTTCATGTTGTTTTGATCAAATTTTTTAAAACGTTGAAACGATTTAAATGATTGAATTTGTTTGAAGTTCATGTATACAAAATCAGAAGGTGATCCTTCACCTGGTGAACCTATTCTTCTTTATGTCAGGCTGTTATGCTGCAATAAAAATATGTACTGAACTTCACGTAAGGATATCGAGAAACGTTATTATTTTAATACCAGTTATGTCGATTTTATGACATGTAAATTCAAAGAGTTATTGATTAGTGTAGCCTGATTATATTACGATGAAACCATAGTGATAGTAGAAGAGTGTAGTACTTTGCTGTGTATTGAGAAGAGCAACTAACAATTATTCAATAAAGGAGAAGTCAAACTAATCTGGAGTTACACCTCTGTAGAATGGAAAGGCAGTTAAATCCCGAATGATAATAAGAGAATTGACCCTTTTTAAAAATACTCTATATCTAACACCGTTATTTATAAGATACTTCTGTTCGTAAGGAATTTCTTCAGTTCAATTGACAAGTTTCGACATTTTAATGTTTAATATAATCTCATATCTTAAAAATCTTGAAAGTCACGGGCATAGTTAATTTAGGATTTTTAATTATAAGATTAACATAATTACGTTTTTACTGTTTTAATAAAAGCAACTTAAAGTAAATCTGAATTTACTATCAATATCACTTCATCATTATGGATTTTAATTTCCGATTTTCATCGGACTTCTTTGTGAAATTCAAATTTTTAGAATATAAAGTATCTAACCAAATACGTACGTACCCTACGTTTACTTCCAGTGTCTAATCCAAATAATCATTATACTGCTAAGATGTGTCGGTAATCTTCGGAAACACGAAGTTAGCCGATGTCCATTTTTTTTTGTACTTGATTATCTTATAGCCTCTCTAACCTCTAAGTGACTATCAATCACCATATAATAAATATATATATATATATATATATATGAAAATAATAAAAGTAATGGGAACCATACCAGCTAATGCTCTATATGTGATACCGTCATTTAATGATCCATTAGCATTGAAAAAAGGATTGATAATTGCAATATTGATTTTCTGTTTTTAAAAACGTAATTTAATTTCGATGTAATAAATAAAACAAAATATACACCTAAGAATGGAAACTAATTCTATAGAACATATGTAATTTAATTTACTTTTCATAACCCTATTCACATGTAAGTGATCTTTTATTGAGACTCTTTGTTGGTAAATAAATACAGGGCTAGCTATTGAAATTGGAATATTTTCCATTCAAGATTGCCTCAAGATTGCCTACGACTGCAGGTAAACGTACGATATTGCGAACATTTTATATTGCTCTTCAATTTTCTTATACACAAACAGAAATTAAATGCTAAATAAAAAGGTCTTTGATACACTTGCTTAGACCTTTGATATCTCATTTTATTTGATATAATTGGGTGATATAAAATCATTCTCATTTATAACAATGCATTAAAAGATGCATCTTTCATATTTACCTATTTAATTTTAGGATGCTGAGGATTAGTAAGAAGTTTGGCGAAATGTAAATCAATAGATAAATATCTCGGCTTTATATAGTATCAATAACCAAAACATTTATCCTCAAAAGAAAAAAAAACGATTTAATGATTTTGCTGGAAAATAAATCAGCTCTAACTTACTTAATAATTATTGAAACGAAGTTAATTGCATAATTAATTCGCGAGAAAACGGAGCCGGAAAAAAAAAGTTACATACAAATACATACATACACATACATACACACACACACACACACCCACATATGTTTTTAAAAGTATCTATAATTACTCATGACAAATAAAACCCAAAAGATTTTACAAAAAAAAGATTTCCAAAAAACGGGGTGACGGTGAAAAGAGTCAAAACTTCAACAAATGTTGCCACAGACAACAACTGAATAATAAAAAAAGACGAATTTTAACCTTAAAGTATTAAGAATTAATAATGCAACTTTAAATATCCATTTGTTTTATATTTATAATAAAGTAGAATTTAAACATTGTCGTACTGCTAATAATAAATAATAATATTTAATAATTAAAAAATTTCATTCCGTGCCCAGTTCAATTTTTTCGTACAGAGTTGGATCACACTGTTTCGACAAATATAAATTAAAATATTATTAATAATATTGGTTAACATAGGCAAATATTTCTTTATTTTATAATATCAGAGAATAAAACACTTATTACCAACTTGATCATGGTATGCTGGATTTAAATATAAAGAAGTAGTTAAATATAAAGAATCTATATCATCTGCCTGAAATTAAATTGCATCTAGAATTTCAGAGTATCACGAACATGGTCTTAATTTGATTAGTTTCAAAGAAGCACTAGCTGGTGATTAGTTATTTGAACCGAGTTTATACTTACGGATTTGCTTTAATCCATATATATTAATAAATTGCAATTAGTTAGGTATTGAATTTTATATTTTAATATTTATTTTCAATTATGAACAAACTTCGAGAATATAGTTTTTAACGAATTTATTTTTCAATAAAGAACAAAATTAAAATTATATTCTAAATATAAGTGTCAATTTCTTTATTGGTTCGCTATGTCTGACTAAACTATTGCGCCTATGTAACTGAAATTTTGCACACGGACAGGTCAAATACGGGCGGGTTTTCGTAGGCATGTTTGTATGATACCCACCTTCGCCTCGCACTAACTCACGCGATCTCTATAACTGATGAACCCTTAGACCGATTTGATTAAATCTTCACTAAAGTAACTGGTATCGACCTGTCCGTTTATTTCTCAATGTATTTATGTAAATAAAACGTAAAATAAATGTGTGAATTACCACTAAACTATTCCGTTTTATGATAAAATGTGATATAGATAGTCTGAAGACTGATATAAGATATAGAAAACTTTCTATCAACACACCACAAGAGCGATGCAGCGGGAGGAATCTAGTATATTATCATAAAATATACGACATATATCTGTATTATGTGAAACTTGTGAACATTCTTAAAAAGACAAGTTCATGTATTATACATAAGATAGGAATATTTGACAATATTTACAATAATTTTAATGAATATATTTACTATTTTGTCCTATATTTTATAACTTATTTAAGTGTTTCGTAATTTATATACTATATTCTCACGACGTTGTCATGCTTCCTGTTTATTCTTCTCTTAGACACCTTGCAGTTAGACTCTGACGTTACATAAGAGCAAAGTCTATTTGAAATAAAGATGTTGAATATCTCTTTGTGACAAATTTTCCTAGAAATGCCGTTTGAGATCGCCATATATATTACATCTACTTTTCAAATACAATTGCAAGTATTGAAATTTTTGAAATAAATTTTACGTACATTCTTTTATGAGTATATTAAAATGAAACTAAAAAACTCTGCGTTCAAGAGTTTTAATGCCAGGAAGATTGTGAACAATTATATATAAGAAATGTTTTCTAAGATTTACACGAGTACTACACATTTCAATAAAACTATTTTTCGGATATAACTCGCGTTTATTATTACATTTTTATATTTAACCCGACGTTTCGAATGCTTGACACCATCATCTCGTCTCACCGCGAACACGTTTGCTGCAAAGCATTCGAAACGTCGGGTTAAATATAAAAATGTAATAATAAACGCGAGTTATATCCGAAAAATAGGTTTATTGATATATATAACAATTCGAAAATCTGTAATGGTTAATTTGTTTTTTGTCATTGAGTTCTTTGGGACCTAACTTTGATTAGAAGCAATAACTAGAACAATTTGCTTGCATCTCGAGTTTCTGATACAACTCTATTGAAACAATGGGTACATAAGTTATTAAATGTCTAAATGTACAAATATATTAAATGTAACTAACATAGGTTATTTTAAATAAAAATTAATTGAATAAATTACTTATGTTGAAAAACATTTTTTAAAGACACATTCAATATGAAAATAAGTAATGGCAGTCAAGTAGTCAAGTTCTTAGAGCTATTTTTAATTCAAAGAAAATAACTTAATTTTCTTATATAAAATTTTATGAATTAAATATGGAACATATTTCATGTATAAATTTTTAAAGAGTTATATAATTAGTGGTAATAGTTTTGAATTTAAAATAATTTAGTCTTTACATATTAGTATTTAAATGGTATATAAATATTAATCAGATTTAATTTAAAATTAAACGTAGATATTTGGGTTCTATTCAATGCTATTATTAATCTCACCGGTGATTTATTTGAAGACTATGCAGAAAAAGATCTATCAAGTGATATTGTTATTGTAGAATATTAATTATATATTCACATGATAATGGACTCAAACAAAGCTTATCCATAAATCGTAACTTCTCGTCTCGAGAGGCCCTTAATGCGTGCTTAAAATAAGTTAGCGTTGGGTTGTTTCTATAGTCTGTTTAAAAATAGTAAAAATTGTTATTGCCGCAATTTATTTTTTCATCATTTGATATTAATATGAAAGTTTCGTGCAATGCAATCGTCTACTAATATATATTTTTAAAACCATAAAAGTTAATTATAAATTAAAATTAACATTAACATAAAAGAAACAAAATATCTAATGTTTTCTAAGATTTACACGAGTACTACACATTTCAATAAAACTATTTTACGGATATACCTCGCGTTTATTATTACATTTTTAAATTTAACCCGACGTTTCGAATGCTTTGCAGCAAACGTGTTCGCGGTAAGACGAGATGATGGTGTCTGTCAGTCAGTCAGTTCATTTATTAGTCAGTTAGTTTTATTGAAATATATTGAAAAAAAATATCGTTTACTAATTATTTATTATTTAATTTATCAATACCTTTATTGAAGAATGTTCCACAATTATTTCTTTGACATTATAAATCGTACAAATTTGAAATTGTATTCATGAAAATTTTATTTAAGTAAACCATTTGTAGGTAATTTAATAACTTGTGTGCTACACAAATTAATATTTTCTCAAACAGGCTTGAAATTACAGCGTTATTTGAATAAACTTCGATATAAATTGAAATTTCTGTATTGGTCAAAGAAATACATACAAACAGTGGTCAGCAAAACTTGTATGAAAATATTAAATCTGTCGTGTTTTAACAAAATAAATTAATTTGTAAACGCATACCTGTAGTGTAATTTAAAAGAGGAATGATCTTTTACTCCGGATCATGACAAGATACACATACCCGAGTCCATCAAACAGTTTTGCGTCCATAAAATAAGTTACGGATTTATTTTATTTTTATTTAAAAATAAATTAACCTTATGAACATTTTATTAATATCCAGATGTTCTTGGGAATGGAACAAATATAGCTTCAATTAGAATGAATGATCACTGCAATAGAATACATGAGTATTCTTTTTTTTTTTTTTTTTTTTTTTTTTTTTTATAAATAGGCCAGCGCTTGACCAGAGATCGCCTGATGGTAAGCAAATCTGTGGTCTAAGATGGAACGCGCTTGCCTAGAAGAAACCGATTCACTCTAAATTTAAAGATACCCAGGTTGTAGTTCTCTGGAAACAGAGATTCTGGAAGCGAATTCCACATCTCAGCAGTACGAATTATAAATGTGTTGGCGAAACGCTGTGTACGTTTTCGTGGAATTTCCACAGTAAATCGGTGTCGCTTTCCGGAACCTCGGGTTGTTCTTTGATGGAATGGGGACGATGGAATCAGTTCATGTAATTCCGATGCACACTCACCGAAATGTAACCGGTAGAAGACCGAGAGACTAGCCACTTTTCGTCGATGCTCGAGTTTTTGTAACCTCTTCTTACAAAGGGCGTCGTCACCTATGAGCCTCATGGCACGCCTCTCAATGGTCTCCAACGTCTCAAGCTGGTGCTTTGCAGATCCATCCCAAAGGTGCGAGCAATACTCCATGCACGACCGAACTTGTGCTTGGTACAACGTAAGTAGCTGTTCCGGCGTGAAGTACTTTCGCACCCTTGAGAGAATTCCGAGTTTCATAGCTGCTATTTGAGCTTTTGACTCAATGTAGGAGCCAAAGTTGAGCGTAGAAGACAAAGTCACACCAAGTAGCTCAAGGTGGTCAGAAATGGGAATGGTTACATTACGGAATTCAGGGGCCAGATCGAATGGCCTCTTCTTCGCGGAGAATAGACACGCCTGAGTCTTGTTCGCGTTGAACCTTACCAGATTGGCATCACCCCACTCGGCCACTGCCCGGAGGGTAAGGTTCAGACGCTCAACCATTGCTTCTCTGCAGGACTGGATTTCGGCCGCACTCGCCCTCGCACTGGATGTGTACCTCTCAACGACAGTGCTGTCATCTGCATACCCAAAGATTCCGGGTCGCAGCAGGTCGTCAATATGCAGCAGGAACAATGTCGCGGAGAGCACGGATCCCTGGGGGACACCGGCATTGATTGCCATTTGATCCGACGAGCAGCCGTCGACGACCACTCGTAAGGATCTGTCCATCAGGAAGTCCGATATCCAGTTACAAAGGCTAACGGGCAGGCCATACGACGGAAGCTTAATGATAAGGGCGTCATGCCAAACCTTATCAAAGGCCTTAGAAATATCCAGGGAGACAGCAAGTGCCTCCCCATATTTCTCGATGGCCTCACTACAGATGTGTGTGGCGTACACTAGGAGGTCTCCTGTAGACCGATTGCGGCGAAAGCCATATTGTCGGTCGCTAAGGAGATCGTTTGACTCTAAGTACGCCAAAAGCCTGCTGTTCAGGACACGTTCCATGCTCTTACAGAGTATGGAGGTGACTGAAATGGGCCTGTAGTTCGTAGGGTCAGCACGACTGCCCTTTTTGGGCACGGGCTGCACATTAGCAAGCTTCCACGATTTCGGCACTTTACCAGTCGCAAGAGAGAGTCTGAACAGGCGTGTCAGGACAGGAGACAACTCAGGCGCACAGGTTTTAAGAACTATGGCTGGAATACCATCAGGTCCACTAGCTTTATCCACGTCAAGATTACGCAGCGTTCGCCGAACCTCCATCTGGCGTATGTTGATATCAGACATTGCTGTTGTGCTGCGAGGATATGGTGGAGGTCGGGTGCTACCAGAATCAAGACGCGAACTTTCCGCAAACAGAGAAGCAAAGAGGTTTGCTTTCTCCTCGGCGGTATGGGCTAGGGAGCCGTCGGGCTTCTGTAGTGGCGGTAATGAGGGACGGCAGAAGTTCGCCTCAACCGAATTAGCCAGGGACCAAAACGCTTTACTCCCAGTCGGGTACGAAGCAAGTCTGTCCCCGATCCGGCTCATGTGGTTAAAGCGAGCCCTCTGTAATACCTTCTTGCAGGACTTGGCAGCTCTGTTAAATAAACGCTTCCTCTTGCTCACGTCAGTTGCCTTGCGGTGTCGAGCATCAACCCAGGTTAGGTACGCCTCTTGTTTTAACGCTTCCGCGTGCTTGCATTCAGAGCTGAACCAGAGTTGAGCTTTGCTGGACAACGGTACATCGGAGAACGGAATGAAGTATTCCATGCCCTGCCGAAGCACGTCAGTCACAGCAGCCGCGCATATTGACGGATCACCAGAGGAGAAGCAAACAGGCTGCCAAGGATAAGATGCAAAGAACGATCGCATCTCATCCCAATCTGCTGACTTGTATCGCCACAACCGTCGCTGGCCACCTTGGCAGAGATTAGGCTGGTTGTAGGTCGACACAGATTTAACCACGCAGTGATCAGACTTCCCTAAGGGAGCCGATACCGACACGGAGTACCGGTCAGGATCTGTTTTCAGCAGAAGGTCCAAGCATTTAGGTGTGTGCCCATCGACGTCAGGTATTCGAGTAGCGCATTGTACCAACTGGGTGAGATTTAACGCTAAAGCAAGCTTCTGCGTCTCTCTCCCAGCATGATCAGTTTGCTGGTGCGGGAACAGCCACGTCTCATGGCAGGCGTTAAAATCCCCCAGAAACATAAGTTGGGCTGTCGGATACGTCGACTGGGCAGCATCCGCCGCCTCAATTAGATAGTTGTGTAGCCTGGTTGTCTCCGCATCTCCAGTGTGCGAACGGTAGACACAGGCGTAGAGTATCTTCTCTTTGCCTGTGTCAACGAGACCCCAAAGAACAGAGAATATGGGATCCTCTAAATTACGGAGACGCCTAAAGCAAATGTCGTTGCGGACGTAGAGGCACACCCCGGCTTTCCGCTTGAAGTTGTGCTCCAAGGTGTAGCCAGGGTATGACAGGTAAGCCACGTCCGACGGTCTGCCTATCTGCGTCTCAGTAACAAAGAAAAGCTGCGGCTTTTCGGTCTCCAGGTGATGGTGGACCGGCACGAGATTGCTGTGCAAGCCTCTAATGTTGGAGAGGTGCACTTTGAGAGTGAGGGAGTGCATCCGCTGTTGAGCCTTCCTACTTTTTCTTTTCATTATGTTCATGGGAGTGTTTCGGAGTAAGATTATCAGCAAAGTGAGGCTCCACATTCTCGCCCTGTTGGCTAGCACCATGGAGCAACATCAATGGGGAACTGACTTGGAGACCGCGGGGACGCCCGAGCCCCCCCGGAGATGTCCATCAGGCCCTCACATCCGGTCGCCAACCGGCATGATGGCGCATTCCGGGATTTTTCGCAAGTTGGCGGGGCAGCCTTTCGTGAGTGGCTGGCTCACTAATTGGGCCCCCTACTTACTGCGGTCGGCCAGCGGAGCACCGTGCCTCGGATCCCGCTACCCTCCAGAACCAGTTACCCGATGCTACTCCTATGGTATAAGCCATAAACCGGCTTCAGTTTGTGGAGCAACTACTTCACACTAACCTCACTAACGGCGTCACCGAACATCGTGGCGGAACACGGCAAAGCCACTTGGCGCCACGGCTTTATTCGGCGGGTGGTCACTAGCCACGGCAAAAACGCCTACCACCAGTTGGTAAACCGGGTTAATCGCCTCTTACGATACGCTACCCGGCAGCGGGAGGGATTAGTATTCTTTCTCCGTCCCCCCACGGATTCTAGTATATGATGGAACTTCGAATGATTAACGTGTTGCATAATACTATGTAATGGTAATCCAATAGTTTTTATGACCAATAATACTCCTAGTATTAGGTTAGCTTACTGTTATTACACATATTACCATTCTATTGTGGTATCAAGCGAAAATATAAATAAATAAATTATCGCCACGTTATTGCATTAAACTATAAAAATAATTTAAGCAACTTGAACATTTAAAGAGGGTAACAAGTAACAAGGCGGTATTGTTTCTTTTTTTAAATAATAGGTCTGTATATAAATTATGTTATTTAATATTAAATTATTTTATTTCACACCTAAATCACTTTCTGTAAGTTGAATTTTTGCTTTTGTACATAAATTTGTATTTACAAAATTGTAATATCGTTTTATCTTGAAAGCTTTTTATTTATATCGATATCTAGTCGATTTTGTTACTCTGTTTTAAACTCGTCGTATGATAATTTTTAGTTTTAATCTTTGTAGCTTTATATGCTATCCTTGTTTTTTTTTGAAATTTATTTCGTTACAAACCTTTTAAATATAATGGTCACATTTTTAATACTTTTATTTCTTCTATTGATTACAATATTGATTACAATAGTATTAACTAGTACAGTAAAAGAAACTATTTTCAAAACGATTTTATAAAAATATGGTAGACATAACCTTTGCATTCCTATTTCAACATAGGACATTTTTTATTTTCAATAATGAAATCCTGGGACACATCACTAATTATAATGATATTTATCAAAGTTTTATTATAAATACTCATTAATGATGAGGGACTGTTTTTTTTCTTGAGGTATGAATAAACACTATATATATATATATATATATATATATATATATATATATATACTATGTAAATAATAGTTATGTGTTATAAAGTCAACTTGAGATAAAACGATATGGTGATAATTAATAATTGCAACTTGATTATCAATTTACTGAAGTCATATTCCAGCAAATGCTGAGTGTTTTTCGGCTTTGATCTACTATTCATTTATATTTTTCCATGTCTTTTGTTCTTTATTTAGATATGTAAATTTTTGATAGTTTATTTTGTAAATATTCGTCTACTATCTTTAATTCAAAGCAGAGGAGTTAACGAACCTATAGCATTATTATAGAAGCAAGCCACGCAGCGCTCTGTGTATTCACAAAAATATTTTAGTTCCATTTCAAAGTTGAAAGCTACGACAGGTATTGTTTGATTTTGAATGAAATCCGGAACATTGTGTCATATAATGGGCTTGTCCAAAAGCTGAGATTTGTAAAAGCTTTTTGAGAAATATCAGCGCTTTTCGTTATCCTTAAATGTATATTTTATAAAAACAAAATATATTATTATTTAAATCTTATAACAAGGCTGGGGTGTATTTAAGGAAAATATTTTCCATTTCAGATTTGTCAAACTTTTCAAGTATCCTACTTTCGAAGAGGACCTTAAATTTTGTTACTTGAAAAACACTCAAAGCCACTATTGAAAATAATTCAACTTGTTACTTACACGGAAATGGTTTTTGAAGTAAAAATATTGTTAAAGTTATCAATAAAAATTATTTAAAATTTTAACTATTAATTCTGTCCTTGCCTGTACCTCAAAGTCTGAATTACAGAAATAGAGCGTCAAGTATTATCTAACATCTAATATTAACAATAAAGAACATTATTTTCTTAGAATACCAAATGTTACTATTAAAAGAATTGTTAGCAAAATTGCCGTCTTAAAGTTGGTTACACATATATATTTAGATTTTATATAAAGAGCTGACGAATAGCTAATAACTTATTTACACGCAATGTAAAACATGGGTTGATTTTTATTATTTATTAAAGATAACTCGAATACTTTTGTTATAGTTGGATTCCATTTTTTTAGTTATATCGATGAGTTTTTAAACAACTCATCACTACCACGAATAATAGGGGTAGTAAAATGTTTAAGTGAGACTACATGGGAACATTAACATTAAAGCCAAATACATAAATAAGTGAAAATAAAAATTTATTTCTATAATGACTACTTTGCGAGTCTGAGATAACGAAAAATTTTTAAACCAAGGTTTTTTTTCCTACAGTAATTTTTAAATTAGAGTAGCGCATTATATTAGCGCAGGGTTTCTATCTATATATCTGAAGAATAGCTTAATTTTCTTCAAAGCAGCTTGAATGAATGTTTATATTAGCAAATCCCGGTTGCGATCGAGGAGAGAATTTAAGGCTACAGCTAGTTGATAATAAGAAAAGTGTAAGCAGCTGTAAGCGACAGCTGTGCGAAGCGTATCTGCTTTAGCGACGAGAGCGGAATTGAGTTGTAAAAGAAATTTCACTGAGAAGTGGTTTTGCTATTCCACTATAATATTAAATATTATTACAAATATGTATGCTTTCTTGAAACGTAATTTGCATAAAATTTGATAAATAATAACAACAAAAAGAGCTTTACGAAATCGTATGTTACATTTAAAACTAAAAGTTTACAAGTAACTGTGAAATTTATTAATTTATACTGTTCATAATTACCGATTCTCTATATTTTTCCCACTTCAAGGTTTATTTTGCTATAAAAAGATTATGATCCACAACCTCAAACTAAACTCTCAAATATTATTTATTTATTTATTTATTTATTCAACAGGAAGCCAACGTGATATAAAATGAAAAAAATCATATTATAACATTTGTTTGAATAAAAAAGTTACAAAGTATATCCCATTTAAAGGCTAACTTAACATGCAAAAAGAGGGTGGTTGCTCACTTATATGTAAAAATATGCTTAATTAAAAAAATGGAAAAAACAATAATAATAATAAAAAATATATATTATTACAATATGCCGAGCGATGCGACCACGCAGGCGTAATAGACAAACGGACAGATGGACAGAGTAACTTTCGCTTAGATAATATTGGAGTTTATTACTTAAAATTAAATTAGTTATATATATTTTATATAAAAAATCTATTGGAATTTCAAGCTTACAAAATCACCCACTTTCTAATTTCAAAATAGTAATATGAAATTACAGCTCCTTTTAAATTTCACTGATGCCTATGATAAACCATATAGTAAAAATAAATGTATCGCAGTGTTTATAGATTTTATAGTTTTATAGTTTTTTAGCATAACATTGTACAGGACAACATTAAGATAAAAAAATAAAACTAATAATATCAATTATATCTATAGTCATATGAATAATACAATATATACTCCTAATACTATTGTTATTATCGGGGTGGGAGGGCTAAGACAACTTCATTTTAGTGCTCACACTCAATCCATCAATATTCCAATAACATTATCAACTAACACAAAAGCCATTCGACTTTACTTAGGTCTGCATATTTTATTACAGAAACAATATAACTATAGCTCGTTATTACTATAACATGTTTTCCCTGCACTTTTTCATGTTCATTATAACATATTTTCAGAAATATCAAAAACAAAAATATTAAAGAATAAATAAATTAATGCAAGCATTTACATATACTAAGATATAACCGTCACCAGACGTTTGAAATTGATTGAGCTCACCAAACTTTAATCTATCGCAATCGAAGATTCTACGAATGAAGGAACGCTCTACACTTCTGGTTTTAAATGGGTACCAAACTAGGGTTAAAATTTTTCAGCTCCATATTGTAAAATAACTGTAAAATATTTGATTCCGACTGGAATATTTCAATTTAAAAACATAAAGTTCTGTTTAAAAGAAATGTTTAATGTTCTACGTGTATCCAACACATAACTAAAGTACTTGTTATCAGACATGCTTACATTACCGTTGATATTCGTCATAAAAAAGAAAAATAAATATATAAAACTAACTTATCATAAATAATAAAAGATACAAATGTAAATCTCAAAAGAATTGATAAATTACCATCGCTAGAACAAAACCCAGGGGAGTAATGAGATAATGTTATTGTTTCATTCTCTAGTAGTCAACTCCAGGAAAAACATAAAAAAATTTTTTGGAGAAAATATCAAAATAAATGATTGTTAATATAAAACATAATACACAGAAAAATATTTCTACATATTATATACATTCTGTTTATAATAATAAATATATTTGAAACAAAAATTTAAGTAATAAGATTTTGATTAAATATTAATGCAGAGACAGCATATAACGTATAATTGTTATTTAGTTTTTTTACACATTAAATTATATATGATAATATTATAATTAAATTATAAAACAAAATATTATTATATTATATCTTTGCTAACATTCAAGATTGACCAAGACACTTAACCTGGTGAAGTATTAATACGATGGTGCAATGACATTGAATGGTATCTAAAAGTAAAAAAAGACTTGCTTAATAATTTAGATATAGTTTATTTCAATACAAAACAATCTTTCTAATTATGTATTTCTAGACATACACAACAAAAAGTCTTTAAGATAGGTTGTAATGTTCCAGTTTATTGAAAAAAAAAATTACGAACTCGTTAATTATATTATATAACTTTTGAAATCTATAGACAGATTGTAAAAAGTCTTATTAGGTTTACTAGTTTTTTATAGATTTACAATAATAGGTTTTATCAGAATGAAAATTTGACGATAATAGATGAATTGTTTATTAGACGAATGCCGCTGAGGTAAAAAAGAGATATAAATTAGATACTGAGAGCATAGCAATTTATTTAGTACTATTGATATCCAAATATATGTAAATAAGAAATATATTACTGATATCTTATTAATATTAGTTTAAATACTTTTTTACCCTATTACAATTACGGTTTTCAGAGTAATAATACTTTAATAAGCCCTTTTATAAAATAATAATTAATAATTACTTCAACACGACGCTATTCCGCTATACGAGCCCATGAACAAGGACAACAGATACGAAACTAGTCGGACGAAATTCGAGATAATTCACATGAGTAGAGCCGGGTATATAGTAATAACCATGAACTCAGAAAATTTCAATATAATATTAATGCAAATAATTAAAGTGAAAATAATTAATTTTTTACTTTTTATTTTTTGTTTTATTGTTAATATAATTTGTATTTATATTGACAGTAAATTTTAAGTTTTTTAATTTAATCATGAAATTGGTACTATCAATTAACATGTAATAATGATATGAAATTTTAAAAACGATTTTAAAACATCTCTTATTTTCTATTGCATGCAACGTAACTTTAAATAATATTTTCTAATTTACTATTTCTACACTGTCTTGTAGTAGTTACATTTATATTAATATATATACATGATTCATAGTGAGTGCAGTTTTTAGTATTCTGTTTAATATTTGTATTTTGTTTTGTTTATTTCATCTTTTATAAAAGACGCATAAAACAATCAATTTTGTTAGTCTAACACGATAACATATGTACTACATATGTTTTATTATATTTAATATATTTTTTATTAACTACTCTCTAACTTTTTGTTACTCTTTGGAAGTTTTACTCTTTAAAGTCGCTTATATTTGTCCAAATTTAAGTTTGTGTCATATATGTTTTATTATTAGTTTTTTCTTGTTCATTGTTTAATAATTGTTGCAAACCTTTGATAATTTATCTCCTCGGTTGCCATGTTTTCGAGTAAAATATCGTCCATTTTTAAAATACTACAGATATGAGTTTACATTGTAATTTATTTGACCGCAAAAAAACACCACAGGTATGTATGAATTTTCATGCAAGTGTTGTCGGCTGCTGCTTGCATGTATTTATTCAACACAGCAATTTTGATCTACCTCAAAGATTTTCAAAATAATGCACTGATTTTGAAGGATGTTAGAAAAGAATAATATTTAAGATATAGACAGTGACGTGTATATAGCTAGCTAACATTAGAATAATTTAAAATAGATTTGATATTTTAATTTAATATAAGGAACAGTTCAAAAGTTTTAGACTATGTATCGTGCCAATAATTTGAAATGTTTAGAAACAGTAAGAAAGTTGAAATTTATTTTGGTATTTATATGAATTTTAAAAGTAATCGTTATTTTTGCTATTGGTACTTGTATTTATTTAAAATTAAAATAAAATTTTAATAAACGAAAAAGTTGTAATAAGCACGTCAATAATAGAAAGTATATAGAAAAAAAGGATACAAAAATATATATATATATATATATATATATATATATATATATATATATATATATATATATTTCTTATATTCTTATTTTTTAATTATTGTAATAAAAAATATGCAATAAAGTGTCTATCTATCTACCTATATAATAATAGGGAAAGTGGCAAAGTGAGTGAGGACAGAACCGTTTTATCAAAGAAATTTCCCATATAATGCTCTCTCGTTTCGGTACAATGGATTTCATCTCTGGGAAGCCTCTGAAAATTCTTATCTAAAACTATAACCGTTAAGTAAAAGAATCTGTGCAGATGGTTTGACCTGAGTCATTTCATACAAAGTATAGTATTTTTACGACAGTGTGGCTTACCTTATAATTTATTACTTAGCAACAAGTTTCATTTGAAAATATAATGTTAGTGAATTAATAAACAGTGTCATATAACTTTACTGAGTGTTTATAAAATAGATACCATACCCGAGGTTTATAATTCTCAGTTAGGTATTTATTGCGTACGGTACTTTTACTTTATACAGAATAGAATGTTGGGAAAGCAGTTTCTATCATAGCCACTATATTTGTCTTATCATTAAATATTGCCTGGTTTTGATAATCTATCTGACTGATTTCTATCAACAGTTGTCATAAAATACACACCCCTTGATAAACGGTATCCTTTTTTTTTCACTCCTAGAATATTTTAATTACAATAACTTCTTATGTTGACATGGTGTTTGATACTCGGGTACGTTTACGTTTTATCTCAAACTTTTCTCAATGGCAAAGAACATTATCTTATTGTTTCAGTACTAAAAAGTAAGATATTTAGAAATAATATACAGAAAATATAGATGAAATATAATTAAATTTTAATTATATTTCACAAGTTAGACTAGATCGGATGTTAATAAATATTAAACAAATTTTAAAACCAAGCCATGAATAATTATTATTAATAGCTATTTAGTAAAGATATCTCATTTTGGATATAATATTAAATAATAATTTTATCACCTTCACTACGATTTATTATCGTTTACATAAATTTAGTACAAAATTAATAAAGCTCCAATTTACCGATTTGTCATTTGTATGTGGGTACCATATTATTATGTAATTTAAATGTTGTTCACTTATCCTAAGCAATATAATTTAGTTCAGCTCATGTCCATATGAAACCCTTAAAAAGGCAATTAATGTAACATATGTAAATGATACATCTTTATTTTGTACTCTATGTTTTTCTCTGAAGCATGAACCAAGTAAGTTAAATACGTTTGCAATTAGAGGGGCTGCACCATAATCTGATTTTGTTTAAATTAGCTTGCTTGCTTACAGTAAAGCGAATTAGTTACGTTAAAATCCTTCTTCTTTATACAAAAAATAAATAAATATTTCACTGATAACATTTTTATAGATAATACAAAAGATTAGTCTAGAGAGCAATTTGAGAATTAAATATAGGTTAAAATGTTTTCAAACAATTAGTAGTTTTGAAATTTCGTTAACATATGTGATATTCATAATTTATTAAAAAACTCAAGTTTTAATTAAAAATGTTAAGTTATTTCATAGGATTATATTATGTCATAAAGTCAATATAAAAACTATAATTTTGATGTACACGATCTTGTTTGTTTAAAATGTAAATGGTACAAGCGAATGAAGCAAGCTTTGGTTAAAAAAGTACAACCATGTTCAACATTTCTGAGTCTATTTATTTTACTTATTTTTAAATAGCTTTATTGAATATTGAAATTTTAAAAGAAAAATAGTTATTACGATATTTATGAATTCATATATATTACCATAATTAACACCCAAGTAAGATCGAAAGCATTTTAATAAAAGAATAATAAACTCATTTAGGACTTAACGTCCGTATAAGCTGTATTATATTGACATTTTGAAATCATTTGAGATCTTTTTAACATTTTTATTTAACAGAAAATACTTAATGATAATGAATAGCATAAACATAACTCGTTATGTAATTCCACTGCAGAGCTTTCATCTGTTTTTAGTGCCTTTGGATCTGCAACAGCATTTTTAAGTAACATGATAACGCCTAACGCTGCTTAATAGTACTTTTGTACAGTCATCTTCACAATTCGATAACCATATTAAAAGTTCAAAAATAGCTATACACTATATTACATCAAAACTGCTGAACATAACAAACGCCAATATTGAATCAACATCATTAGAGTTCAAATTACCTAAATATCAAGTTGTCAAATTCATCAAACATATGTCATGTTCCTAACAGATTTTATTTAATTTAACGTATTTTGAAGTTTGTTCTTGTATAGTGTATAGATATTTTGAAACTTTAAATATAGTCATCGACTTTTGAAGCTGACTGTATTATTATAACACACAGCAAATCTATACAGATTTGAGAGTCCTTTGTAGGGTAACGCGATTAAATAACAGTCTAATACTCTTGCACAACATGAACGTCAACCACTGAAATTGGTGCATTTTTAAAGATCAATTGAACTATGCTCAGCTAACCGCTATTAAATCAATTACTTGCGAGTTATAACAATGCATTCAGTAGAACATTACTTGATTTAAATTTACTATATTTGTAATGCTATTTGTTCACCATATTTAGGAAAAGCACATTTTTTTTTTATAATTAACAAAAAAAATTTTTCTTGTGTAATTGTGTAGCTTAATAATGTGTTTAAAATTATTTTAATATATTTTAACAAAAATGAGATAATAAATATACGCGCTCTTTAATAAAAACAATTGCATTTATCCAATTAACTCGGAGAAATCTCTTTTTAATCTTTTAATTAAATCTTATCTATCTGGCTCAGATCAATCTAGGCCTACCAAGACAAAGAGCTGTTATTTTTAAAAAAGTTATCATCATTAATCTTTATACCCATGAATATTTCATAATACAAAAAATACTATACGATAAGTACTATTACAAGCTGTGATATATTTATGAGATTACATATTAATGTTTAATATACAACAGTTCCATTGTTGGGCTGTGGTCTTTATCTTCTCTTTGATCACTATTCATATTAATTAAAACACTTATTAATCAATTTAAGTATCACTTTAATGAATTTCACAGGTACAGAATCACTTATTTTCAAAATTGCTCCTCTTAATTTATGGTCACAGAATCACTATATAGCTTCACTTTTATTTCACTTTAGTTTCTTCACCTCGTTTTGTTTTCACACACACATAAATTCCTCAAGAGTTCTGTCGTACTTGGCGCTGCAATTAGCACCGCCCGAAGCAGTCTGGGTTTAGTCCTTTTATACGCTTAAGGCAGCTAGCCATGACAGTACAGCCGAAAACAATATCAATAATGAGGGTAGTCATAAAATAACTAATCCAGGATGGGTTACAACCTATCCTATCAACAACCTATCTTACAACCTATCCAGCAGTAATCCATTACTGCTGACATATACAATATTATATTTTATTTAGAATAAGAATCAGATCTCATCGTTATTTTTTTGAATCACTTATATAAGACCCAGTTAAGAAATAAATTAAATAAGATTGCAATTTTCTTATATGTTATTAAATTAAAATTAACATTTGCCTTACTTTGACGATAATACTGATTTTCTATTTTGTCAAATTTCAATAAATGTATATAAATAAAATATGATTTCTTAATAATACTTTTTATTTGAGTACTTTCTGGTTTGTAGCTGATTTTTTATATTTTCCTATATCATATTTTTTATATCAGTAATATAATTACTGATTAAAAAAAACATATCTCTCTCTATTATAAAAAATACAAAGCAACTATTTAGAATCTTGTATTTTAAATGTATCGATATTCGAAATGTGAAAAAAATAGTTTTTGGTTAAGCTTCATGGTTTTGGTTAAGCTTAGGTCAATAACTGAAACTTTGCGTGAGCATCGAATCAATATTGAAGTCTGGTTCGCGCTCCTAGTTTATTTATTTATTTTCTTTATAATAAATTACAATGGCGGACTTAATGTCATAGGCATTCTCTACCAGTCGACTAAGGTTAACACAGAGATAAAAGAAGTGCATGACGTAGAAAACAAGAAATAAGACATAAAATAACAAAATTTATATCATAAATCTTTAAAAGTAAATAATAATTATAATAATAATTTAAATAATTACAATATAATGTTCTGCTCATTTTTTTATTACATATTTAATATTTTTATTAATAAGTGAATGAGTGCATAATATGAGATTCAATTAAAACAATTTTTTACGGATTAAAACCCGCGTATAATTTGGTTACATTTTTATTTTAACCCGACGTCGCCAATGCTTTGCAGCAATTGTGTTGACAGGCAGACGAGATCTAAGTGTCTGTCAGTAAGTCAGTTAAATTGGTAGGTCACTAATTAATCCGTAAAAAATAGTTTTATTTAAAATGTGTATTCGTGAAAATCTAAGAAAATACTAATATGAGATTTGTCTCATACTATTCACTCAGGCCATAAACATATTTCACCAAATTCACCATATGTATCACAATTACATACCGACCCTACAGAGAAAATATCTTGAATTCTACTTCTAAAAGGTAGATCTTCAATTCAGCCGCGTGTTGGCAAAGAAACGAAGCAGTAAATTGGAACTGTTCTGCAATTTTATTTAGTATTTCATGCGCTTCGCTCTCAGTGCGAGCGAGATTCCAAGCACAAGTATTTGTTAATATTAGTCTTTTTATATCACACAGACGAAATTAGCTTTAGTTTTAATTTGAAGAGAAAAAATGTTTTTATTCTTACCGTAGGCAGAAACTTGAAAGAATAGAACGTAAGCTATTGAAATTAAAAAACATACTAATTTTAATAGAGAAGATGGTTGGAATATATCGAACACCTGGGATACTCTCATGAGCAGTATAAAGCCCCACGTCTGTGAACACAACGACAGACCCATAGACACAGTTAGTGCGTTTTGTGTGACTCCTGAACTCTATGTCCGTAAACTCAGAAACCATTGGGGATAGGTGACAAATAAACTGACTGTCTGACAGCCACCAACATCTCTTCTTACTGCGAACACGTTTGCTGCCAATCATTCGAAACGTCGGATTTTGATTGAAAAAAGGTAATATTAAACGCGAGTTACATCCGTTTTCTTTTTTAAATCAGAAAATCAGAAGAGTTTGACTACAGCCCGCCTGTATAGGTATAGGCTGTAATCTAAGGTGTGGCATGCTTACTTAGTAACTACCTACGTACTCTCGATTTGAAGACCTCTCAATTGTAACTATCAGGAATCTAACTATCATCGACTCCGGGCAGAGAATTTTAAAGTTTCGTCGTTCGCACAAGAAAAGTAGAAGCAGAACGCTTCGTACGGGTCTTTGGAACCTCAACCATAAATCGGTGTTTCCTGGCTGAGTTTTTCATCGTTCGGTGATTTGTAAAGTAACTTTATTGAAACTTGAAAGATCATTGAGTCAATAATTATAACATTTAACTCTTGAGAGAATTGAGCACCACAAAAATAATATCAGGCATATTTTAAAAGATAAAGCACTTTATAGCACACAAAATTTATATAAATGGACAATTGAGTTTAAAAGGACAAAATATGAAGAGGCTGTTTTAATTCTAAAAGTAGTATTTCACAATTGTTAGCATCTCAAAAGTATTACAGCAATACGTGCCAATGAGAGTTTCTTAGAAGATAATAGGAAAATTAATCGAAGAATCGAGAATTCAAACCCACGATATCTGCAAAACCGTTCCAGAGATTAAATAAAATATATAAGCGTAGCATGGCTATTTTTGGTTTAAAGATAACTTCATACTTTAATTTCGATTAAAAGATAATTTCAATATTATTCTAAATTGCAAGGTTAGAAATATTAATTAGGAATATCAAAAGAAGCCTAATAGATGTATCTCGAATCTCCGTCTTGATGTAGGCGGTCAAACATATAATTCTAAATCCATCGAAACTGGTAGCGGCACGGTAGTTCAATTTGTACAGCGACGGTCATATCACTTATGCCACAGAAACCTTTGACTAATTGAAAGTGTTTACAAATAAATATTATCGCTACTACAGGAGTCCTATAATAGAAAAAATTATATTGTTTTAATTCTTCTCTTCTGTATAACGTCAGTGAATGTCTCTTGGGGAATATTACAAAAGTAGAATTTATAATTTGTGAATCAAAGAAGATTTGTCCCCTGAGGAATAACCCACAACTTTTGATTGACGTTTTCATTTATTTAAATAAAGATTGATGGACTTTCTTACATTTAAATTAATTAAAGGCTAAATTTAGACAAGTTCAATTACAAACAGAAGATTTAAATATAAAACATATAAAAGTTTACATTTACTCGTTAAGTCAGCGAAATGTAAAGAGTGTAATAAAATCAGTTTTAGAGGAACCATCTACTTGTGTTGTAGTCTCTTATTAAAATTTTTAACTCAACTCTGAATGTACTTGGCAGAATATGGCAGAAGTTTATGCACATATTTGCATAAAGTCCATCCAAGTAATTAAACCACTCTAAAAATATTTAAAAATAAGTAAATATTGTCTAAAAAGTTCAAGAGCCTTGGATAACTGTTAAGAAAACATACATTAAATAAGTTTCAGTTATTTCGTTTTGAACGTTTATTTTTATATATTTAAGATCGTTATTGTTGTAACAATGGCAGCCAAAACTTTTGGCCCATAGAGTCACTATGTTTGCATAGGTGGGTTTTGATCCACCTAAAAAACTTAATGGTGTATATTGTAATTTTATCAGGTCGAAGTTTAAGAAGTCGCTGGAATATTTTAACTTCTTAACAAAAGGCTATTCTTAAGGAAATACAGCTAGCATTTTTTATTATAATATTCAAGAAATTGATTAAAACTGCAATAACAAACAGATTTAGTTCCGTCGCATACAAATGTTGAAACAGCTTGATTATTTTACTTTAATAATTTTCATATGATGATGTCATAAGTCAAAGTTATGTGCATGTAAAATAAATTACTTCATTTATTTGATATATGTGCAAATAAAGAGCTCTTACTTTTATTAGAATCCAGAACATGTAAGGGAAAACATTTTAATATATCAAAGCATTTCACAGGACTGGTTTATAAAACTCTATAACGCAATGATCCGAACATTTTTAAAGACATGTAGAAATTTTCCATTGAAAATAAAATACAGCTATTCGAAGTTATTTTTATTTAAATTCGAAATAGAAGCTAATGATATTTTAACAATGTAAACTTAATATAATAGATCAAACAGTCAATTATATTTCTTCAAAATATTATACATTACTTTATAGAAATTGGTGTTAATTATTTTTAAATTTTCTGTTTTGGTATTTATTAGTGGTCTGTACCAACACACCTAATGATTTTGAGCAGATTGTTTCTTTTTACTATAAAAAAAAAATAATAAAAACTAAAATATTATAAATCTTTTCGTTCTTACTTCTATTACATACAAAAATGTGACTTTTTGTCAATATTTTAACTAAAATGAACGCTTTGATAAAATCTTTGTAAATTGAAAAATAGCTAGAACTAAAGATAACTTGGTTTGCGATAGGACCATTTACCTGAGTACAGTGATAGTGGTACTATATCAAAATTTCTTTCGCTTCATAGCGTTGAATGCTCGTTACGAATTTAAATGAGATCCGCTATTCCGTAATTTAAACGTCGCAGAAAATGTCGTCTTCAGAAGCATTGAGCAACGAAGTGACATAAGTTGATGTTTTATCTTTGTCTTATGATATTAAATTTAGTTTCATGTTTTTTAATATTTTCATATATCTACTAAAATCATAACATCAGATATATTGCCTTAATATGTTATTTATCTAAAACAATTTCAACATGCTACTGGCATCAATGTAAATATTTAAACTCTTATTTTAATTAAACAAAAAATATTTACTATTAAAGTATTGCGTTCTTTAATATTTTATTGTTATACGTGGGAATTCGGAAATTAAAATTACGTCCTTTTAAATTGCCTGACGTTTATACTTGACAACTAGGTTATCACCATGATCACAGGTTAACTGTCTTAGAGGTCAACTCTCTCCGTCGATTTGAATTCAGATTGGTATGTTCTTTATACTGAAATTTGGAAGGACTATTCCCATCTTATAAAAACTAAGATGACTAAGGAGATAAAAATTAATATTATTCTTTTATTATATGATATCATATTATTGGATCCATTTTAAAACATAAGTGCTTAGCGTCTAGACTGTTATACTTTATATAAACTTTCGTCGAAAGCTTTGAGCCAAGTACAAAAGCATCGCTGTGTCGACTGTCTGTAGCTACGAGGCACAATTTAACGGTCTAGTGAGAACGATAAGCCCTACATATATATGTAGCCAACTGTATTTTCGCTCTGTCCATAATCTGTCCATCAATAATTTCCTTATAACGGGGATTACAGTGTTCTCTTGTGTATCAAACAATCATTGTTTAAGCCACACATCTATTAGAAATTACATATATTTTTTACGCTTTGCAATATTGCACACGTTCAAACGTTCTTATGAACGTTTGGAACATGGAATCAAACTGCAAAGATATGTAAAGATGTTGCTTTTTCGGATGACCAATGCCCAAAGACTCTATTGTTTCCTAAGAGCATAAGCAGTGCTAATTAATCAATCAAAGGTGAAATGTAACAAAAGTTCTTGTCACTACAAGTAGTTATATTATTTAGTGTTCTAAAATCTTTGAACTTTTAAATTTCAGAATGATTTATAAAAATAAGCTTTGATACAATTACAAAATATGATATAGTGATGGACCTAAAGGAGTTCAGTTTTAAAGGTTTTATTAACTCAAGTGTACATTTATTTTAAACAGAAAACAAAATAATATACAAAATCTAAATCATTTCCTACAAAGTTGTTAATAGTTTGCACAAACAGAGAAACTGCGAATCCTTTGATCACATTAATCCTGATTCTGCGGTGCGCCTTCTGACAGTAAATGACACTTCAAAGTAAATAGTTTTGTGAAAGAACTTTCACAGAAACCGTACTATTCAGGAGAAAACTATTTAATGATGTTATGATTTTCAAAGGATTGATTACATCAAACTACAACTTTTATGTTACAAACAAATTAACTACACATGGGAATTAGGAATCCAACATTTATGAATATAATTGAATATTTATTCAATACTAATTAAATACTAGTTGTGCTCCTCGGTTTCATCCTATAATCCTACTATAATTATAAATACTGAATTGTTTAAGTGTAAGTTTAAGGATGAAAAATTGAAAAAAAATATATTTATATAAGACGTAAAGGTATTGAATATAATAAAATTTTCGTCGACCGTCCGGTTTCTTTAATTCGACTTCATAAGCAACCAAGTTTAGGTACCTCGTTGAGTATCAAAACAGAAGTAGGTAGGCTTTTTCAAGTCAATGAATATTAAAGTCATAAATTGATATGTTCTTAATTAATTAATATGTGAATTTAAGTAATTTAAATAGATAACCTTAAGATTGGAGGATTAAACTCTAATTGTCTTATGTAAATATTTTCTTAGATTTTCTTTCTGAGATTAGAGTACACATTACATTTACTGAAAAACATTCGAAACGTCAGATAAAAAAATTAAAATATAACCAATCATTATACACGAAATACATAAAAAAAATAATAATTTCCTAAGCAAAACATACAAAATATTAACTATAGAGTTTACAATTATAAATTCTAGTTCATTTGAATGTGTATCCGTACCGTACCGTACCATACCGTATTTTGCACAAATGTACTAAAAATATTATATTTCATTGGTTCTAATGCAGAGAGTGATATACCTTTTTATGAATTTATGTGCTAGTTCAGTCTAGTAAATACTGTAGGTAACTAAAAATTAGGTGAAAAAAACATATCCTACATAAAGTCATGTGATGAATTTGTTTTAAAATACCATCCATTGGCAATTAAATAATATCTATAGTAAACTCATGACTACATACATCATTCAACATATAATTATAATGAATTATATGATTTATTGCTATTCAGAGTCATAAGTGGTAAGTAGTTTTTGTTGGTCGCTAACAAAAAGAAATTACGACATTAGTCATCCCTTGACAGTTGAGTATTAGAAGGATAAGAAAAATCCAATAGTCTTCTATGCTACTTATATGCAAATAAGATGAAATTCAAATAGTGTATACAAGTTTTATATGTAATCCCAGAGAGCTAGCTACAAATACTACTTTATTAGAATTTATATCCAAGCTGGTGGATGCTAATTATATGTAATAGTTTGAAAGAGTCCAGTCTCGTCATTAGACTCCCTTTTCTCAGAACATATACTGAATAAAAAAACTGAATAGCTCATATATTCGATTTAATAACGTATAAAGTGCCCTTTCTTTTATTAGAAACCAGAACATGTCAGAGAAAAAGAGCACTTCACAGAACAGTTTATTACGCTCTGAAACACAATTCCTTGAACAATCTTACAAATATCTAATATTTTTGCTGTAATTGAATATAGATCTGCAAATTTAATACTAACAAATACTGTTTAAGTGAAATTAATTTAAAATATTGGAAGGGTGGAATGTAACATATATAGCAATATTGTTAGTTTACGCTTACTAAATTCGTACTCTCATAAAAATAACTCAGTAAGTACTGTATTATAGACAGTTATGGGGCACCATTCAACCTTTACTAAAACAAATAAATATAAAAGCTCTTATTGGTCGGAACAAAGTGCTAAGTATGGTTTAAAACTTTTATCGATTGCTCTTTATTAAAAGTGTTGCCGCTGCAATACTCTCTAATTCAATTATAGCTGGTCGCTGCCAGAACAATTGGTTTATTTCACTTGAAACACCAATTTATTAAATCCAATGGGTTTAGGTTTAGATATTAATTCAATAATAAACATTTTCAGCGATTGACGTAATAAAATATATTCTTTAAGTTTTAAATATATAATTAAAAATGAATTGTTCAACTACCACTTCATATATCTGAAATTTTAAATTTTTTTTAAAATTTTCCTAATATTTTAACGTCTATAAAATAGACATTGATAGATTTAATTTCTGGAGAGTATTACAACAATGCAAAAAAACATTTTTTTTAAAAACCAAATCATCAAATTTTTTTAAGTTATCTTCAAAACTCAAATGTAAATTAATAATTTAATTCTATAGTTGTCTTCACCTGTTCTATTTTCTATCTTTTGTTATATTTCTTTTTATTATTATTGCGATGTTCTTGAATATATGATTTTTCATTATTTCTTTCTTAAATAAATTATGAATGTATTTAGACTTATGAATTAAATTTATATACTGTCACGGACTGCTTCTAAAATCACGATTTTTCCTGAATATAATAAAATTAATATTATTTAATTAAACTGTGTTTTGGAATTGGAAATGGAATTGAAAATGGAATAATAATTAATATTATTTATATAATTATAATTACAATTATAATTACTGTGTAATGACAGTTTAATTTTGGATATAGTTTAATTACATAATATACAATTTTGAGTCTTTATTTCTATTTCAGTTTTCTGAATAATTATACAATAAAACGGTGTTCGATCTAGATCATTCAAGTCTCGTAAACTGCCAATAAAACAGTTCAATTGGTTATTCACTCGACTATTTATAGAAAAACTATACCTTTAAAAAAATAAAATAGATATTAATTTTCACTGTATTTCGTTTCTTGAACAATAATAGGGTACTAGGGTAAATTAATATAATAAGAAACTATACAAACATTGCTTAATATTTTCAAAATAATTCTAATAGATGTCCTCTCGGTTCCAATAAAGACATATAGAGAATGCTAAATTTAACGCACCTTTTCGCTGTCGAAAAGGTGGCTCGTTTGGTAGAGTGACCGGACGGTTTCCCAAAGGTTGCGAATACATTTTAATTTTATTATTATATAAAAATAGTAATATAAAATAATAATTACTATTCCTAGTCACAAGTTTATTTTGAAATTAGATAGTTTTCTTTTCGAACACTAATTTAGAGACTCATTTCTATATCAATATTAGTAATGTTATTTTTCATAATATCTTACTAAAACATAATCAAGCAATCATAAATCAATCAATGATGGATAACTTAATGTGAACTATTTGTCGGTTAAAAGCAAGTTATATATATATATATATATTAATTTAATACAGTAATTAAGTATTTACAAAAAAAAGACACATTCTGTTCTCCTTTCATATAACTTAAAATATCTTATTATAACAATATTATGACAATTATAGTTTTACATATTTTTAGGAATCAAACTGATAAATAGTCCGTGTTTTCGTAAAAGATATTGAATAAGGTTTTAGATGATTAAAATAGATGAAATGTACACTTTCTGTCTTGAGAAATTCTATCTATTTAGATTAAACCTGAATTAATCTCACCAGACGCAGACACCTGAAAGGCGCTGGGAGCGATGGATTCTTAATGAGACTGAATTCAGGTACAAAGCTGTCAATTCTGCAACGTGATTTAAAATACCCTGCAGGTTACATTTATTCCAATTCGAGGTGTATATTTTGATTAATTAATTTATTAATTTATTTAATCTTTAGTTAATGCTACAAACTGGGAGAGTTCAGTTAGACTGAAAAAAACAACAAAGAGAAATTTGACAATAAAGTGGTTTAACCTATAATTAAAATTTATAACTAGAATTACAAATATCATAGAAGTATATAAATCAATTCAAATCAAAATCAAAAAATATATATTTAGACACAGAAAAATAATAATATAAAAAATCTAAATATAAAAAACCAAACAAAAAAAATTAAAATGAAAAACTTAAATTAAATTAATTGTGACGTCCAAAATGGTCGACCACTCAGTTATTATTGAAGCGTAACACTCCAGTGCTGGTATTCAGTGGCTGCCGAACCATAGCGTAACCAACACCAGTGACAGTTATGTAAAGTATATAATTATGTTTAAATATAAATGTAAGGTAAAGAGCAAATGATATCAATAAAAGTTATAATAATAATTATTATAATGAGGAGATGTAATAAATCGGAAGATAAGATAATTGTATTTATACAATCAACATATATATACTAGTAAATGCTTTTGAAATAAAACTATTTTTACGGATTAAAACTCGTGTATAATTTGGTTACATTTTGATTACTGCAAAGTATTCGAAACGTCGGGTTAAAATGTGTACTCGTGAAAATCTAAGAAAATAATAAATGCTTTGTTTATCAAAGATATATACAAATGTTACTTTTGACTAAGGTTATCATGTATTACATTAATATTATATTTTACATATCATATATAGACTTAACTACGGTTATCGTTTATCTTTTGTATTCGTTGAATAATTTTCATGACATAACATGACAATGCAACGACTGCCTGAAAGATGTTTTTTAAATGTTCCCAGTTTATCTAAATCATATTTTATTAAAAAGAACAGTTTACATTTAATTCATATATTTTTAAACAAGATGTGATGATGGAAATATATCTTTAAAGCATAACGAATTTAATTATTGAAAATTACGATAATCATTTACAAATTAGATTTAATTCTATACGATGTAAATTTACAAATTATAAATAAATTTACAAAATATAAATTGTAAATTGTTTGTGAAATTATTATGTGTTTATTTGCTAAGTTTGTAGTAATTTTTTGAAATTGTTATTTTTGTAATTTTTTTAAAATATAATATTCTATAAATAAGACTTTAAGTTTATTTAGAAGGATAATAGCTACAACGGACCAATCAAAAAGAAAGCTTTCGTTTCGCTTCAATTAAAATAACAGTTATTTAATAATTTTAATGTCCTGCAAAACCTCGACATAGCACAATAAAAAAAAAAATGTTCCAATCACAAAGACCAAAAAAAGTGTGAACCTGTTAATATAAAAAATATATACAAAGTAAATATCACTCACAAAAAAACTCAACATTAAAGCCTACTTTAAGTAGTTATCAAATAATAAGACAACTTATGTAAAGTTACTGTTTTATTATTTATATCATTGTGTGATATATTTAAAATTTGTAATATGAATATAGAAGTTTTCCATTTATATAAAACGAATGACGTAGTAGCGGATATTACAATTCTAGTCACATGCAGTTTGAATACTAATTTGTTTTCTTACTGTTGTAGCTGTAGCTTCTATAGCTTCAGATTATCCAAAACTGTTTTAATTACTTACTGTTTAAGTACTATATTATGTGTTAAACATATAACATACAGGTAAGTATTATCAATTAAGTTCTGTTTACACATTCTTTAAGAAACTAGTAATAAAATAATATAAATAATTAATCCGTAAGGTTCAGAATGTAATCATCTTTGTAACAAATGTAAAGTGGTGATGCTGCGAGTGCTATTGTTAGTAAAGGATCTCATGTCACTCGTCTGCCTCCTTATGTAGGTCAGGTGTCTGCATCATTAAGGATGTGATATTCTGTTTTAAGGGTGAAGTGAAAGAATCTCGTTTTGACGGTCTTATTTTCTGTTTCTTTAGAAGTTACTAATGGTAAATATAACATATTCTAGCAAAAGTTATACTTAATTAAAAAGTATTTTAAAATTACGATAACTTCTTTTCCTTCTGAAGCCGCCTTTTTTTGTCCTCTTAGAAAACTAAGATGACAAAAACGGCATTAAAATAACGTCCAAAGTAGTTTTTAAGGAAATAATATTCCTTTATCTATTATCGGAACTGAAACGGCGGCAAATTGAACATTGTCGTTGAATGGAGTATAATAACGTCTTTTCCCGGACAAAGAGACTGTGTGATATCCAATTGAATACAATCGCGTATAGAGACATGGAGATAAAGACATGTAAATTGTAATATATTACTGAACTAGTTTTATAATAATAATATAAAAACCATAAATGTACTGTAAAAATTAAAATGGATTTATTTTCTATATATAGATAAAATTTTTGTTTTGCTTTTTATTCTTTGGTCTTGCTTTTATTATATGGCCTCTGATTAATTCACATTCGTACAAAAGTTTTGTTGAATGAAAAATGCTTACTTTCTAGAAAAAAAAGTATTTGTTTTTAGAAGATTAATAATTATATAACATGTTCTATTTCATTGTGTTCTATTATTTATTTTCGTATTAAATTATGTTTTCAAATAAATATTTATAAAAGCATAATTATGAAAATATTGTAATTAAACTAATTAGTGATATACAATAGTGATGAAATTAAAACCGTCTGAACATAATTAAGAGCATGCACACCAAAACTAAGTTCAGATTTTTTATAATTTTTTTGCATATATATATTAATAAAATCAAACTTTCACCTTCGTTAATAAAATATTAAAGGAATTACATATTTAATTATGATCTTCTAAGAATACTTGAAATACGTTTTCATTTCTACATATTTTTTTTTATGCGCAACTTCAACCGTATCTGCAGTAACTGTACTTAACTTCACTTTACTACGTGCCACATTACTGTACTCGGGCACATAGTCCGGTGACACCGTTATAAGAAGTCGGGTCAGAGCAGTAGTCTTACTAAGTATATTCAAAAAAACTCAGTACAGTGACAGGCAGGAAGATGAGTCATAGAGGGTAGTGGGATATGAGGCACGTTGCACCACTGCCCAAATGCAGTCAGTCAGAAGCAAACTCAAAAGCTCGCAGTAATTCATCTCGCCGTTTGGCTACCATTCATCAGAACAACAATTTTTTACCAATTATTTTAATGCGTCTTTTTATCGAAACCATTGCCTGTCGTCATAGATTTTAGCCGTGTTTGGTAAAAATAAATGTAATCCAAGACCTATTATTTTTTGTTGAAATTAGTGCCAGAATTGGTGTTTTTTATGGTGTAATTTTTTAATTAAAAAATAAATTTAAATAGTATTATAATAAAATGATAATTATCAAAGATATAATATTAATTTTATATTTTTACAACTATTATAAGTTTTATAAATTAAAAACAAATAATAATATATTCTTGAAAAATATATTAATCCAAGAAAAGTTAGCATTTGACACAAAGATAGGAAATAAAATTAATTATAAATATTTAATAACAAGGAACGCATTTAAACAGAGTTAAGAATGTTGGTCCAATTTCTATAAAATAGCTTTTATTAGTAACACAAATGGAGCCGTGATCGCACATAGTATTGAACATTGAACTATTCTAGATAAAATACGTTTTATGTTCCATTGCATACACCATTTATTGTCGAAAAAGCAGATAATAGAAATTTCAAATTGGAATTCTTTCACTTAATAATAGAGTTCGGATTCAATTGATAACTACGGATGAGCGACTCGCTATTGTACAAGTTATCAATGATCTTGCTTCGATTCACGTAAAGATACTGTTGTGAAAATTTTAAACTCTTATTCAGTAGTGATGGTATATTTAAATTCATTATAAAAAAAGTAATACATTCATTAAACTGAATGATATTTACGCAATTGGTATTTACATTGTTTAGGTCCTAATAGAATATATTGTCATTCACTCACTTTGTCATTCACTGTATAATAATGGTATTATATTAAAATGCTATAATATAATGAAATTATTTAAATGTTCGTGTACCCTCATTTTAACATGGATACTTAAATAATAGAATTTTTACTTTGAATAGCTTTTCGTCTTTTCAGAAATAGAAACAGAATATCCCTAGATTTTATTTAATATAGATACGAAATAATGTATATTAATCTATTATTTACAAATAAAATTTAAAAGTAAAACTGTTATTAAGGAAAATACGAATCTTTTGTGCTTGTTTGAAACAAAGATTTCGAGATTGAAAACTGGGATTTTAAAGATACATATTCAAAGTATTATAATAAAGTTTTTTGATTGCTGTTTTTATTATATGATCTCTGAGTACTGCAAAAGATAGATCTAGATCCAGGTTATTGTAATTAATGTTGATATAGATAAAATTAAATATATATTCTTTATAGATATTATCGGAAAAACTTTAATTATCAAAAGACTCTAATCACATTAAAAACTATAACCGAAAGAAACTAATATTATTAAATTAGTACTCCTAGACTTCTTTGCATAGGAAAGTTTCAAAAGGAACAAGAGTTAAGCCAGTTTTCCCGATTCAATATTATACAAATTATTAAATAGATAAACAGATATTAGCAAAAGCAATATTTATTAATATTCGAAATGGATATTATATAATAATTGTCATGTCATTTAACGGTTTTGTCGTTTAAAAACATGACATGTAAACCAAAGATATTATATTTACTCATGGTAATATTCATCGTAAATTGAATAATGGCTCTAGCGGAGTATCTAATAGTAAAGGTTGTTTTTTCTCATGCCTATTATTTAATAATGTTAGAAGAAGCTATTTTTATAGTAAAATCATTAAAGGTATTGAGGTCTCTACAAGAACTTTTGAACTTCTTTTTGAAAATTTTTGAGATAGATTTAACGTATGTAAGATCACTTTACGTATTTCATAAAATAGAGTATTATACTAATACTTTATCAATCATTCAATTTAAAGAATTGATATATTATTTGACAGTTAGTCGCCTCACACCATACTATTGTGATATAAAAATGCATATAATCTTTATATTCATAAAGAGTAAACAAGAGATCCCACAAAAATGTAAAATATAACAACGAAATACATACAAAATAATTCACAATAAAATGATATAATTTCCTGCAGACAAAATAAGAACAATACAATGTAATGAAATCAACTGTAATAATATTTTGCGAAACATTAAGGATGTTGTTACTATAAAGAGGCGAATCGAGGAATATGAATTTCCTCTCTATTTGTTCGTTCGTGCGAAATTCTGATATAATGGACAAGTTATTTGTCAGTCTGGTTGTAAAAAAATGTACCCAAGGAACTCACGACACAGTGAAACACAGCATGAGGAATCGAAGAGGTCAGATGTCTGAACATTTTCCTTAACTCGATTTCAGTTGTTACTTTACTAAAACAAATGTGTTATATATAGTAAAACAAAGATAAAAAAAATAAAAAAAATTAAATTACTTTTATTGAATATGAGGCACCTTAACATTTTTGGTAAATGTTTTCAATATATCGATCTCAATTTTCATCTATTTATTGTATTGCCAACAAACACTGGAGAAAATTTAATTATCGTTTTGGCCAACACAATACTTTAGCAAAAAACTTTAAAAATACCTCTAGATTTTTAATAACCTAATGTGGTGCTTTTAATAATTAAGTAGAGAAAGGATGAAAACGAATGAAGTCACCGGCAAAGCTGCTTCTCAATAATTTGAAACTTTAAAATGCTTTTTTTATATTTATTTACATTGTAGACTATTTAACTAAATTGAATTGATTACAACGATTTGACTGAAAACTAAAAAGTCGACAATGTCATTAAGATTTATCTTTATTTCATTTATAATTTTCCTATTTCATTTCATTTTCCGAAATTGTTTCTTAAATTATTGAAAAAACACCGGTGTGTTAAGCGACATATGACAATAAATATGTAAAAATGTTGTTTCTTATACCGAGAACTTTATGATGTCAAAACTTTTACACAACTACTCTTAAAACTAACACGAGATAGCTTACAAGTCATTTACAACTTACTACTTGCATAACTCTGCTTCTTGTAATACTAAACTTAGACTATGTTCATATTAACAACTAAACTTAAATGGCTGTAATTTATGATCATGTTTTATAAATTAATATAGCTATTATTTAGAACAATAATTAAACATTTGATAAATAGAAAAATAAAATCTCAATGAATAAGATCTCCTGTCTGAATGAATGAATTATTTGTTGATCAATAAATAAAATAAATGTTACTATTTTACTATAAGAATACTATAGATGTATACTATTTTTATGTGTAATATACTCGTACTAATGTATATATTATATTTTATATTCTGAACTATCTTGCCTTAACCTTTCCCCCCAATTCACTTCCCTTACTCATTTGTATTTCTTGTTTTGTAGCTTATCTACCTACTTTTGTGTACAATAAAGATTAAAAACTATATATCTATTTATCCTAAAATATGGAAACTATAACCGGTATTAAAACATGTTCGATCGATTTTGACTCGCTGCGCTCGCAAAATCTCGGTGTTATCGTATTGAGGGAAGCGGGGTGAAAACAGCGCCGAAGTTGCATTTACAAAAAATTGGGGCATTATGTTCTCAACTATTTTTAAGATAAAAAAATCTATAACAAACAATAACTTCTAAAAGCCTTTAAAAAATGCGGCACACGCATGTCATTGTAAAACTAAATTTTCGCGCTAAAAATTTTTCTTATTGATGTCTATGGGATTTTAGTTTTGTCGTAATTTTTCCTCAACGATATCGAATATTTGAAAAATTTTATTTTAAAACCACCACCACACCACCACATGTCTGTAAGGAAAATTTGGAAATCTTCGGATATAAAGTTTTTTATTGATGTTTGCATAAAAGTCTCTTAAAGAGAGCTTCGTTCAATTAAACTTGAATTGTTTATTACACTAACATATTCAATACTACTAATTTAACATTTCGCAATAAGCCACAAAAATCTATACATTGCGGTGGTCATAAAAAGTTAAAGTTAATATTTTATGTAAATGAAGTATATTAATAATTGAATTTATTTATAATAGAATTAATGTAGAATAGCGATATAAACATTTCATTCCTTATAGTTGTTGTTTATTTCCAGCGAACCCTAACTCTAACGTAGCATATTTATAAATAATATAGTATTATGTTATTTACAGATATACAATTTTTGCTAATCTTTTTATGTATCGGAACAATAATCTTTAATTTGTTAGGTGGCGGGTCATATATCCAATTATTGTTATTATTATTTTGTAACACAGTAATACGAGTGTTTGATAAACAATAACCCCAAATATTAGTAAGATGATAACGAAACATCCAAACAAATCCATCCATACTTCACAACCGCCCTAGGCCTCTATTGGCTCGAAATATTCCCGACTATCTTATATATTACTCGTGCTTAGCTTTTATTAAGTGTAGTTCTTGATACCACACATATCGAAACCTTAGGAAACTCTCCAACTTGAAAGTTAAGGCTACGAGGATTCCAAACAAGCCCTTGTCTTAGGAGAACCAAACAACTAATTCAGACGGATATTTTTTTTATGGTTACTGTTTTACAAATGTCAAAATATTTAATAAACAATTTTCGAATAAATAGAACCATCTTAAGAAATCCGATATGAAGGCTAAAAGATTTTAGGTAATTCATGTTGCAACTCGGCCTGCAAGACAACGAGTGAGCGCAAGCAGTACCCCGTTCACGAGTATAAAACAAGTATCAGCCATCATCCCTCTTCCCTACCCGGGAATATTTCAGGAAGGGGGGTTATCTGACCCCAATGCTACTATTAATAATAACTTCTAAGCAGCCATATAAAGCCACATAAAGACAGCTTAAATAAGACTAAAAATAACGTCAAACAAATTGCGCAAGCTTCTAGTAATTCGTTAAAATAGAATTCATACCCAGGCCATATCATCGCTAATATTATAATAGGATTTTTTATATCAAATAATTTTGATGATTTAAACTAATTAACTAACAAGTTGAAGGCTTATAATAAATTCTCTAAGTTAATTATAAAAACGTACACAATTAAGTTTAAACAAGTTACCTATATTATGGAGCCTAATTGCGAGCACTGTAAATTTTTTTTGCCAGTATTAATTTGGTGTAAGCCACATTTCTTTATATTAATAATATTTTTATAAATTATTTTAAATTTATTTTGTAAAGATTTTATAATTATTTTGTAATTTAATATATTAAATTGAATTTAATATTTACAATAAATTCCTCTAACAATCCTTTTCTGCAGTGCAAATATAATAACAATATCTTCTGCATTCAGTAAATATATATAGTATGACATGACACTATGAAAATATTTTTTGCCTTTATGAAATTTAATACACAGTACCTATTGGCATAGACGGACACTTTTGTTTTATTTCTGTAAACGCAGTCACAAGGGATTAGAGGTTGAGCTTCGAAATCGTAATTATAATCTTAGATATCTGTCTTATACATGTGAAGAGCTAACAAAATGATCGAAAGATGATTTAATCATGTTTCATATCGTCAGAAAGCTGAGTCTTCATTATCTATTTATAAAAATCTTTTGTGTTCATATAGCTTATAGCTTATGATTTCAGAAACTACATTTTGTAAGTTTTCTACCTAGTGTACTGAATAAAGTTCCTTCTGCATTCAATTACTTATAGTATACTAGTCCATGCGGTCAATCTGTCTTTGTGTCACGCCACAGAGTAATTAATACCTTTAGAAGACGGGCCATAAATTTGAAATTCAAAGCTTCCTACGGTTTAATCTCAAACATTATCTATGTAAGTACGTACTTAAGATAAGAATTTCTCTTACACTTCAGGGTAGTTTAGAGGTTGAATTATTATAATATACACAAAAAATAATGGAAATGATTAAATCTTAAAGTAATATTTTACTAACTTAATGATTAGAAAGTTATTGTCATTCCAATTATACAATTCGTTTTTTTTCTGTAATATCTATGTTTTGAGGTGTCTTAAGTAATTCTAGACCCTTCCAAAATATGTTTGTATGCATGTTTGTAGGTATATAAGCCTTTTTTTCGTCCCTAATTTCTCGCGATTTGATTATGCAATTGACTTTTTCTCACCAAAACGGAGCAAAACAGTTTTTTAGTTTTTTTTTTTAACTTGAAACCGCTTATTCACGACTTTAAAAAAACTAATTGGGATGGTTGTGACACCAACTGATAATGTCAAGCATTTACCTTAACCGAAAAGTTAAAGGGATAAGAATCTCTTGTTTAAATTTATAATGACATGTCGTTTTGCCTTTAGCACAGTTACATATGTTTTAATTAAAGAAAGCTCTCTATGAGAGACTTTTCTGCATCCTTAGTGTATATTCCAAAATTTCCATATTTCGCACATTGATAGACATCAGTTTGATGTTGGTTTAAAAAAATGTAATAATGTGTCTCATCTTGAAAAATAGTTTAGGACAGAATGCGTCGATGTTGTAAATGCAACTTCGGTGCTATTTGCACCTCCACACACACAGTATATGTAGTTACTACACGGCGGTGAACCTAAAGTTATGTGTTAATTGAAACTGTTCGTTTAAAGAGTCAATTAATTAGCCACAGCACTAACGAACCGTCGAATTATATAACCGTGAAACACTTTTTTATTTTTATTTATTTTATTCACTTAAAAAAACAGGGCTGCTTTCAACATATACCTTCAACATATATTGAATGAAATTCATAAAATTAAGTATAATTTAATTGTAATCTATCAAAATAAAACATTTCAATATGAAATTTACTTGATTTAATTAAAAAGCGTTTTATGTTTCCTATGTTTTCTTTTCCGAGATAATTGTTTACTCGTTTGATATTTACGTAGCTTGCATCTCCCTGAAAATATCAAACTGAAAATGAACAAATCATTTTAAAATAAATCTTGTACGAATTTTAATGTTTGTATTTATAATACAAATATTAGTATGGTATTTCAAAGGTAAACTGTCCTTAAAAAAATATCTGTATATTTACGTAAATTGTTCAGAATTTAAATGTTTTTTGTATGCTACCAAACATTTCTGCGGATTACTTTAAATTAATACTATTTTAAAACGTGAAAATCAGCTGTCAGGTATTAGGTAGTAATACCTGACAGCTGATTTAATGCATGGACTTCAATTGTAATTACTTTCTGTGATTTTCCTTCACATTAATAATTTTCTAAGCAAATACTTCTGTGAAGAGCAATCAGTTCACTCCGGTGGAACTAAAAGAGTTCTATGATGTGCCACTTAAGAGAGCCCGCACTCGATTCAAAGACTCCACAGCAGTAGTGTACGCTATCTTAGACAGATCTAAAGGATCCGAGAAAACAGGTTTTTGCTCTAAATAGAGCGCTGTAAAGAAACTAAATTTATGTATATTTAATCCGTTATTTCTTTGGAAAGATGCCTACGAATAACATGTGACAAGCGATGAAATGTTTAAGTATTTTATTTTATTATGTTTTATGAAATCTTAAAGAATAGTAAAGTTAAGTATGACACTGTTTTACCGGTTGTTTCTGAATGTCACTGCTTCATTATATTTCTTACGGCAGGTGTTCATATTAACAATGTATAATTTAAGTTTTTATAATGTGAATTAACTGAAATATTACGATTATTTTTGATTAGGTAAAAAAAATATTGCCTACTCAGAACCTTACTCACATACGCTGCGTTAGTCACTAGAGATAAAAGTATAGTATTAAAGAATTGTAAATGTACAATAATGCTACGAGGTCTTTCATAGTATATATATATAGCTTCAGAATTTAATTTGGATTAAAACAGTCTTTTACACTTTATGATCAATAAATATTTTCGAAAATACATTGGATTGATTGATAGATTAAAAATGTTACGAAAAAATTACGAATATCTACGTAGCGAAGCTGTAGTCGGAATCTAGTTAATATACAACTTTAGGGGAAACGAACAAACAAACGTTGTTACCTGAACCTCTGCCAATTCGTTAGTTGTTAGTTATCAAAATAATAAATATATAGTATTAAGGTTTTGACGGAAGTGTAATACATAGAAGCGATACTATTGGCAACCAAGTATAGACACGATATAATATTTGATATAGTGTACTAAAAATACATTATATTTTTTTAGTTATCTGGTCAACGTCTACCTAATTCGAGCGTGTTTAAAATCTTTTTTATGAAAATTAACTTTCTTATTAAGAAAGTTATTTTATGTAATATTTTTTCATTTTGAGGTGTTCTGACTAATAAAAAAATATTAGGTGTGTGTGTAGGGATATTCGCGATTTCTAAAAAACTCATTTGGCAATCGGATGTTATGGTATCTATCGACGTATGTTAATCAGCAAAAAAATGTATCACAATTGGTAATAAAATATATCCTAATCTTTTTGTTTTTAGAGAAAATGTAAACATAAATTATGTCAAATTTATTGTTAAATTTATAAGTTATGTAATATGCTATATCTGCAATAAGTAGTTCGAAGGTTTCTAATGAAAATAATGATTTTATATAAAAAAAAAGTTAAAATAAAATAATTAGAACTATGTAACATTTTTTTAACTTCCTTAATTTAATGGGGCTCACACCCATCTCCATTTTTTATTAATATATGTATACACTACAAGAACCTTGTATTTTATTAATCAGAAAAAGCACAGTTTTATCTTTTAACATAGAGCGAGCCAATCGAGCAAACGCTTTACTAAATTGTAAGCGTTGCTGTCATTCGTGAAAGCAAAGCGTTGAAATCAAAATAACGAATAGAGCTTGATTTTCACTCTAAAAACAAGAAATATTTTATTTTATTTTTTTTATATCCAAAATGTTTTTTTTAGTTCTATTTTGACACATCAAAAATGTTGTACAAATAAAGAATTTTAACAGTGAGTAGGAATTCTTTTGAAACATAGAATAATTTATCGACATTGACAACAAATCACATTCAAATCTACGACCTTTAGGAAATCCTTTCGTATTTGAAATTTTCAATAATTTGACATGGTTAAATGTTTATAGATAAATTTCAAAATGATTTAGTAATTTAAACAATTACATTGGATAATACCACAACTAACAAAAAACAGAACTTTTTTTTTTCAGCTAACTTTTAACAACTACGTTCTATAACTGAGGTTTTTCAAAGGGAAAATCTAATTCCATTTAATTTAGTCTGAAGAAAAGATAACTCACGGTACGTCACTGAACTATTAGTGCCTCTTAAAGAAAGTTTTTTCAATGAAGCTGATAATGAATTTTAAACCTTTTTTTATGGTTTGAATGAACTTCAAACAATTCAATCAGTTCTAAAGCATATTTGCAATTTAAATTATCTTATAGTTCTTAACATGATTTTCTTTTTATTTATATCTGAAATATAAACTTAATTAAACAGAAACATTGGACCATCACATCGGAATGATTGCGGTAGTTATAGTCGTTCGCAAATTCGCAAATTGATTATTAAATATTTTTACATTTAAGAAACGGTGATCACATTAAGAAATACTCGTCTGAGTTTGTAGTATTGTTCTTTTCAGACCAGAAAGCTTTTGGAACCCTCGTAGCCTTAGCTTTAAGTTGAAGAGTGTTTTTACAAAAGGGCTTATCACGAAGACTACGTTATTAAAAAGGGCACTTCAGTGGAAAAGAAGTAAATCAATGTAAATTAAATTAAAAACAATTCATTATAATTAATATTTTAAAGCGTGTAAAACTTATTTTAGACTCTATTTACGTCTTGATTTTAATATTTCATGTCTAAAAATAGCAATTATATATTTTAAATTACTACCCTGTTTTTTTATATTTAAATTAATGGGTAGACAAACAGCAGATTTAACATATTTTTTAAATGAAAAAAAAATAAACAAGAAACAAAAGAACTATGCAATATATATAAAATAAAGTTCCAAACCCTGTTAATATCTATAAGCTGTGGAGCGGATCTGTCACCCGCGGGTATCTTCCGGTCCCAAATTCTATTACACACGGCTACGCATAATAAACGGATATTTTAATAAAAATCCGATATGAATAAAATTATTTAAAAGCAAACGCATTATAATGTTGCCGGTTGCTTTATAATAATTGAAAAATCATTTTGTCTTATATTTGGCTCAAAGTATAGATTTTTGTATAGAAGCTACAAATATTGTTATTTGGGTACTGTGAATTTGGATTTTGTATAGAAAAATCTACTAAAATAAAGATCTAAGAAGCATAAAAATATGTTCCATAATACTTTATAAAATTTATAAATAAACTGAGGACATCTTTGATTTTTCATATATTCTTATCCAAAAGAGACTTGATGAGCTCCGGTAAGTCTCCGGACCCATTATAAAAGCCGCCGCGTTACTGTCAACCTCAGAACTTGTCGTTATTACACATCAAAATATACACATAACCAAAGAGTATTATATTTTAATATCCATTACATATGTTATGTAGTGCAAGTTTAGAAGAATAAAATAACAGTTTGTTTATTAAACACTTAAATAAAAACTTGATATTTATATTTAAATACTAAAACAATAGACGTATAAAACGTATTACTAAACGATTTATAGAGTTCGTCTAAAAATAAAACAAAAGCCTCACTATATCTTAGAAGTGGCTCTTGTATGGACTCTTATGATAGACACGTATGAAGACAAATTAAAACCCTCGAGGATATTGATGTTTCGTCATCTAAACCAGACATAGTCCTGTATTGTCACATTAAGACATTATTATTAACATTTAAAGTGGAGATACTTGTGGAACTTATTGTGTTCCCTGGGAAACATCCCTAAAGATCACTCATTTACAATAAACAAGTATTACGAACAGACCAACGAAATGACCAGAGCTAGGTTTATAGTTAAATTGTAGAGTACTTCTGTACTTCTTACTCCAATAGCAAAATCTCTTTATAGCCTATTAAAGATCTTGGTCTAACTAAAATTATCATGAATTCGTTTCTAGAGCGTACTCCGAATGCGGCATTGGTAGGTTCGATTCATTATCCATTTCCTCTAGTAATTTTATAATTTTAACTGTTTAAGTAACACACGCTGACATAGATCTCAAAGGGAAAGGATTCTGATTTACAAGATACTTAACATCATATTATGGCCAAATTACAGAAAATCTCTATTAATTGCCTTTGTGCTATTTTGAAGTAAAATTTCATTAAAGTAGTTGTTTGTATTGTTATAAAGTTTCACATTTGAAACACTTTAGTCAACTATATGTAAATTAAGTTAATCTGACATTTTTATACAAAAATTTTTTGAGCATTTACAGTTTTATTAGGACTATGAAGTTTCTGTTTTCCCAGTCTTTTCATTGCATATTCTAACATCAATAAAAATATGAAATTGATTAAGGACGGCGGAGTTTAAATTATACTTATTTTAATACTAGTTTCTGGTCTACATTTTACTATTTTACTTTTATTGTTTAACATTTTGGACATTTTACAGAACTATTATCAACTAATCTTTTCTTGAAAAAGAAATAAAGTAATAAATTGTCAATGAGTCCTATTACCTCATCTTCAATTAAGTTGTTTTTATTTTATTTACAATTAATATATCTTATTAAGTTTTTAATTTTTTTTTTTTATTAATTTATTTATACATGAGAAAACAAACAGCATATAATATCAAGCAAATATTAAACACAGTTAACTTAGACTTTAGTCAACAAAGTATCTACTTATAAATAGAGGAAGTGGACATAAGGAAATATTTAAAAAAATATGAATTTTTGTTTTAATAAAAACGTGTTTTTTTTTCCTAGTTTAATTTATACAACAAAAATACAATTTCTCTGTTTCGAAAAAAAAACAATAAAACGGAGGAACATTTAGATTTAAAGCAATATATTAATATTGATACTTCATACAAAAAGAATAAATAGATTTTGATAAAGTAAATGTTTTTGCAATCCAAGAATATGTAAATTCGCAAAAACAAAATCAGTAGCAGACCGGCGCGCATTAAAAGTATGGCCACAGTCACAGCGGGATTGAACTCTTCAGAAGCGTTACAATTTGAGCATAGATTTCCCTTGAGCGTGAACAAAACGTTAATACCGCAAACAAGATTATTAGATTTTTTTATAATTACAATGATAACTACATAAAGCTATATTAATCAATGAAATTGGAGTAACCGTATGTAATTTCACAACATGGGAAGAGACTTTGTTGAATAAAAAAATAAATTATGATGCAGTGAATGATTTTATGACTTAAATTATTATAACGGATTATTTAAAGTATGAGAAAAGAAACATACTAATAATATAATAGTAAATTATCACCATTATTTTATTGAAAATAATGATATTATGCTCTATTAGAGTTTTTAATGAGGTTTGACATATGGGACTTGTCGCTTGCAAAGGCGCGGCTCTTTTGCGGTAATGCCCCTAAAAGGAAATTTTAATAATGTTGTAAAAAGAATCTCAGGATGGCTGCTCGTCCATTTCCTATTCTACACTGGAATTTGGTTTTTATTGACATTAATAATAAAAAGTAATGTTAAACAAAGCCATATGTGTATTTTCCTTCATACCATTTTTCTCAATCTTTATATAATGTACTTTTAAAAATATATTTGATTAAATTTTTAACATGATCTTCACAAAATAAAGTATCGTTATTTACAAGCAAATCCTAAGATCCTGATTCAATATTTCGTAATAATAATAAAAAATATAGGTGAATATTATATTATAATATTTTCACTAATTTAAATATAATATTTTAATTATAAAATATTTTTATTTTATTCCACAATTTAATTCAACGTAGCTTTACTCAGGGATTGTTTCTGCTTCATTGTAGAAAATATCATTATACAACTAAGCAATTTAACTGGGAGACTGGAGACTCTGTAGACGCTGAAACCTTTCTACTAAACCTAGTTAAAAATGTGACAATTTAATAAACAAAAATGGTAGTAATATGCTTACGGAGCAGTTCAGTTGCAGTGAAAAGCAAATATTTTTTTTACAAATTTATAAATTGTAAACTACATTATCTATGCGAATTGTTTTACAATTTTTTTCCTATCCTTGCAATAGACACTTTAAAAACAAAACCTTACTGTGTAAATATAATAAAAAATTCTTTTTTTTAAAACCTTAACTGACTAACAAGATTAAATAAATTAAAAAAATTATCGTTTCTTAGAGCAGTAAACGTTTTCGTTCTTTTTTGTAAAAATCTCATTTAATTCTGCCTTTAAACATTTATAATGAAGAATGAAACCGGAGGATGTCCGGAGGTAGTAAATCTTCGCTTACAATTTTACACGTAACCACGTAACACGTAATCCAAGTTTATTTGTAGTTCACAATACTAAGTATATAATAGCACTAAACGATTTTTACTATTTTAATCGTGCTTTGTTACGTAATATATATTAAAGTATAGATTTTTTTTGTAACTGTTCTAATGACAAAGTTATGCTATGCATGTACTATAGGCTATCGAATGGGACGTGATGTATTTTATCAACAGATCAATATCGTCAGCTTAAAATAACCTCTCGATTCCCTGTTTCTTTTACGGTTTGAGGATCGCACGGTTCAAGTAAATTATTTTGTTTGAACTTGTTTATTTATAAATATATATTCATAATATTATGTTATTGATATATAACAAAAATTATAGAACTACATAGAATACATAGAATATTTAATTTTTTCTTATAAAATATTACTTCGAAGTCACGTCATGATCAATTTAGTTAACATCTATCAGGCAATGTTCAAAAATATATTATAGTATAATACTTAATATAAAACAAGATACTCCTCAAAAAAATAATGCCCCAAAACATCTGTGAAAGATGTTAGTAAAAACCAGTAACATCCAGTTTCTAGTCTTTAGATCCAAGAAGGTATTTATTATTCAATACATACGAGCCAGGATCTTTTTGTAGGACTAAACCAGGGCCTTTCATCCGTCTATTCATCTGAGGTAACAAAAACGAGTAATCACGCAATGTTTGGCTTTCAAAGAACGACGCAGTGAGTTTTTCAAAAACGTGAAATTTTTGGTTTTATTTATCATCCTATATATTACAATGAAATGAGCGTACTTATACTTTTATCAAAAGCGAGGAATATTGTATATTTAAAAAGAAACATTTTAAACAACACTTAAATATTTTCCCTTTAACACTTTATATCGAAGACGTTGTCTTTTGGAATTCGTAAATTGAGGGTAAGTCTTTATTTTATTACAAATAATTTGATGATAAAAGTTAGAATCCTTTAGTGAGTAAATACAGAAAAGAAATAACACATTAAATCTTCAAATTAATAATAGACCTTTTTATTGAATATTAATTTGTCCTACGCTTTTTCTCTCATTTTGATTTTGTTTTTATATTGTAACAACTAACATATTGTTGAAAAATATCAAGAAAATATTAAATTTATAAATAGATAAAGATTAAAAATGTTTTTGACAATTAGTGATTTACACAACTAGAGATTAGTGTTATTGGGAAATAATTATTTTCGTTTTTTGATAGTTTTGTCATGCTTATGGATTTTTATATACTATTTGATGATTATTTTAAAGATTATTCTTATATGTATCTGATTTCATCCTGTACACACCGCACATGTACCTATTATAAAAGTTAGCTCTTTAAAGTTAAGACGTGTTTCTGAAACTTATTAAACTTTCTTGAAGCGTAAGATAAATTGCGTTGATTATCTGTTTTATACTGCGAAAAAAAAATATTAACATGTGCGTGTATGTTGAACTTAAGTACAACGCTAATTTACACAATTAATAATTCCTCTACAAAAATATTAAAACAATCTGAATGCAATGTTTTACATTTAAAATAAAGTTTAGTTTATTCAAAGGTAAAGTTGTAAAGGAAGACGGAAGAAGGTAAAAGAATAGAGATTCTATAATATTATGTATTTCTGCTGACTTCAACAAAACTGACATACGATTAGTCCAAGATGAAATCGATAGCAATAAATTTAATTTATTAAAAATGTTAAAAAGAAATCTCTTAAACTAAAATTTATGAGCTTAAAATAAATAATAGAAATAATCACCTAGTTTCCAACCCGATAAGCTGGAAGATTATTTATTAAATCTAGACTAGCAAGGGCAATTTTTCAAAAATAAAACTAGGACTTTTCAGCCATCCTTTTATCTGATATAACAAAAGCGAGTAATCCTCAGTTAAAGAACATCCCAGGAATATCTTGTAACTTTTATTGTTACATTTTTCGAAAGTTTTTCATTAATACAGGTTACCTCTTTCATTATATTATAGAGCTGACTGGTTATTGAAGTCTGTTTTACTTAACTATATTATTTTAATTTTTTATATCTGTTGGCAGTCCATATGACTATTTCCCAAATATATTTTTTTATTTTAATGACTATAACGATCTTTACAAGTTACTGGTATATTTACTAACAGGTGTTAAGGCGTCCATCTAATTTTTATAATTTTTTGCAAATTATAGAAAGTCTTTGTGATGTTTTACAACACTCGGGAAGGTTAGGGTTAGCAATATGCGTGTTTATTTGACTTTTTATGTTGTTTCTGTTAAATTTCAAATATATTATATTCAATATATGCTTAGAAATAATGTTAAACATTATTTTCGATTAGGGTATCTTTTCAATTTTATACTATACTGCAAAAGTTAGAAGCATTGTTTAGGGTTTTAGAAAAACCTTAATAGATGTTAGTTCGGTCCCAAACTTTATTGGGAAAGAGAATGTAAATCAAAGCGGGAAGCGATTAGGTAGCTCAATTGGTAGAACGACAGCACGAGTACCCAGAAGTTGTGAGTTCAGGTCCTGCTCGTATCAACAAATGTTTCATTTTATATTTATTTAAAATGTCACAATATAACCAAAGCTTTTGCATCAGAGAGCAGATTCTTTTATTTTTAAATAAATGAAAGCAATCTTTTACGAATTTAATAAAGCATTAATCCGTCTAAGAACAGTAAGAGTTTGTTTTAGAATCAGGAATTAGTAGTAATTAGTAATTTATAACTTATGCAGTAATATATAGCAATAAATATATATATTTTAGTATTCTTAACTTTTAAATAATGAAAATTCCTAATGACTCCTTTTAATGCAATCTCTCAATCCTTTTAAGAGGTTGTGGATTCAACACATCTGTTTAAAATTCTGGTCCTGACTATAATGAATGACGACATAGGAGTTTTGGGCACAATGTTTAAACGGGGAAGAAATATGACCTTTACCCAGGGTTTATTATTGTTTGAAACGAAATGAAATAAAATAAAATTTATGGTCGTCTGGGGCTCGTACGAAATTGAATCTGAACTTTTTGGGTTTCAGCTTAGTGTTTTCTATTTTGTGATGTTGATTTAATATATAATTAGGAAGCAGACCACTAAAAAAAATTCAATAATTTACATTTTAGAATTTATTTTAAAAGAGGTATTTTTATTTTGAAATTATTGTTATATATAAATAGCATATTCTGCATAAAACAACCAATTAAGAGATTCTTAATTCAATTATTCTTTTTTTCAATCGTATCTTAGATATAATGATCTGGAATTAATGTGTTTAATAAATGTTTAAGACCTAGCAACGGTGCTTAAAATTGTATGTTAATAAAAATACAAAAATATAAATAGTCTATTTACTTAACAAGTACATACAAGTAATAGTTACCCTGATACTCAACAGATGGTTATGACAGATATATACATAGCTATTAAATATTCAATAACAAAAATTGTTAGTACATTATAATATTAATCTCTTATACACCATTCATGTAAGCTAATTCTAGGCTTACTATGACTACCGAAGTTACCGTAATCTATGCACGTAGCTAATGCTCGACGCGTTCTCTCTCACGCCGCTCTTATTTAATCCGAAGTCTTAGCAGCCTCACCTCAACGAAACATTTTAAAACTCTTAACATTGAAAGTATTTTTAGACGTTATATAAATAATATTTGTAAGTAAGATCGCATATTTATTAAAAAATGGTTTAATATCGTAGATAGCAATATTATTTTAATTGTTCGTAAATTGATTTTTTTTTTACTAGAAAAGGTAAGGGTTGGACTACAGCCTCCCTAATGTTAAGTATAGGCTGTAGTCTAAGGTATAGCAGACTTAATCAGTAAGTACCTTTTACCCTCGATTTTAAGATTATAATTATCATTAAACACCGACTCCGGCCAAGAGTTCCAAACTTTCGCCGTTCGCACTAAGAAAGCTGAAGCGAAACGCTTTATACAGAACTTTAGAACTCAACCGTAAAGAAGCTGATGATATCAAGTTGTATACCTCTATTGCATACTTTCTGTAAAAGTATCCGATAAAAGACCGACAAACTAGCCACCTTGGGCGGTTGTTCCAGACTTTGGAGTTTTGTCTTCACATAGGTAGTATCATCTACGAAACTCTCAGTTCCTCTCTCAATCTATACCAACGTCTCTAGCTGGTATTAATGTGGACTTTTAGATTATTAATCTAACCGTTTCCACGTTAATACTATCATAAAAAGTAAAGTAATTTTAGTTTAGTTGTTTTCATAGTAGCATGTTAATAATTTCTCTACAAAAGCATTAAAACAATCTGAAGGCAATGTTTTACATTTAAAACAAAATTTTGTTTATTCAAAGATAAAGTTGTAAAGGAAGACGGTAGGAGATAAAAGAATAGACAGTCAATAGTATTGTTTGAAATGAAATGAAATTATTATGGGGTAATGCGGCAAATATTAATATAATATTTGTAATAGAAAAGAGAATTTTGTTTCTGATTTTAAAACTATTAATACTCTAGAAAACTTTTTATCTACGCCAGATTAACACTAAAAAGAAATATCAACTTGCAATGCCTGCCACTTGGCTCCATGAAATAGGTATTTCTTTTAAGGTTAATTCTACAAGTTTTTATAAAAAACTCCCAAATAAAGACTTACATTTATAATTAAATTAATTTAAATTAATCGTTCAAAAGAATTTGATAAAAAATGCTATTATAATATACATTATTTCATTAATGACGATACGGCCTAGAACTGAATTGTATTTTAGAATCAATTATGAATAACTGGTAACTTGTAAAATTTGTTTGACGTTCTTGTGTTACTTTAAAACCTGACTACATCACAACCACTCCCTTAGAAGTCATTTCCTTGCGGTAGCGCTAAGAGTTTGGTTTGGTTGGCCTCAAATAAGACGGTCTGACGATTGATCCTTGAGTTATAGTCGTGAACCGGAGCTGCTTGTGGTAACTGGTTGTGTTGGCCGGTTTGCAAATATATATTTTTTCCAAAAATGTTAGGATTTCAAATAACTTTAGTTGCGATGGTTCTAGTTGTTCGCAAATTGTTATTAAAAAATATGAAGTTTGTGAAACAGGTTGTTTGTGATTACAACAAAAATATCCGGCTAAATTTGTTGGGTGATTCTTCTCAGACCAAGGCTCATTTTTAACCCTCGTAGCCTTAACTCTAACTTGGAGAGTTTTTCAACAGAAAGGCTATCGAAATAGATAAGTTAGGTTTAAAAAGGCCTTCTAACACCTCCATTTTACGTACACAATTAATCACTAGTATTGATTCCAAGTGTAAAAGAAATAAATAATTTGTTTAAATAAATTTAATCAACTAGCCTTTATAATTAAGTATGTTAACGGCCAACTAAAGAAAAATTTATAATACTTCATAATACTTTTTTACTAACTAATTCTTTTATGTTAAAACACTCACTAAAGCATGAAAGCCTAAGTAGCGAAAGATTGTCAAGTATGAGTTAGACTATAAAAATTGGGTCAAGCGCAAAAGGAATAATAACTCGTAGTTCCAAACGCTTTCTGCAACAGCTGTAGAATTAACTGTTAAATTCTGTTTAAAATTTGTACATTTCACAAATGCAGTGCATGCATATTGTGACCTTTCACCTCATAACTTTCACGCAATGACAGCTAGGAGGCCAAAAATTTTAACAGATAATCCTTTACACTAGAGTATTAAATATAATAAAGCTTCAGCCCTAAACTACGTACCGTCTCGGAGTTATCGTGTACCCGGATGGATGGATGGACTGACATACATCCCAGACAATCACATAAAATAGATTTCGTTTCTTACTTCCCACACAATCTTATTAATAATAGTACATTGTTACTATCAATTATTACTTTACAAGATATATCTCAACGCATGTCCAATCAGTTTATGTAAAGTTCTCCTTTTCCTTTTTAAGAAAAAAAAATAAATAAATAAAAATACTAGTATTTCTCCAGTTTATCCCTTTTGCTGTTGAAAATATCTGTTCTTTCTGACGAACAAAACTAATTTCGAGTATTTTTCAAAACGTAAAATGTATGACTTAATTTCATAAAATAATTTTAATATGTGCTACATTTTTAATGTTTAATATCACTATACTTTTAAAGAGTCGCTAAAGTCAAACTCAGTGACAAAAGTAGCTTCATTCAGAGTCTCGTGACTTCAGACGCCTCGACAACTGGAGTTAATTATTTACGCTGCGACTGTTCGGAAAATGTACTGTTATATTTACTTTCATGATATCTTTAAAAACAAAGTAATGATATAACACTGATTACATACAAAACAATATATAATCTTCAAATTATAGTAATAGTAAATATTATGATAGATCATTAAAAAATTACAGTTATGTGTTTCAGAATTCAGTAATATAAAACGTTTTTCTATCATGTATTGTTTATATACAAAGTTAATTTGTCGAAATAAAGGTAAGTATAAACAATTTCTTCACTGAATTAACACAAAAGAAGGTGAAAAAAAAATCTTCTATATCCGATTCACAATTTTAAATAAGATGAATGCGGATAAAAGCATGTTATTAAAAACTACAAATATTATATCTCGGGGCTAAATATTCCAACAGAAAGCGACTGTGGTTACAGTCATGTTGATTAACGGTTGTTAATCAACATAATCTGTACTGATACTGGCCATGCGTCAACTGGCAGCGCAGGTCGAGACACACAAGAAGTAAACTGCTTTTGAACGAAACAATGCTTAAGATGGTTATTGTAAAATTAATGGATTTAAATAATTTAGAGATTATTTATTTTATTTATTTAAACTCTATTGCAAAACCCGAAAAAAAAATATACATACATACACATTAAAACACACTTAAGTACATTAACTATACTTTGTGCACAATGAAAAAAGAAGGGAAACCTTTGCTAATTAATACGTAGTGAAAAATGGATTTCAAGCCTTCATAGGTTGTTATTGAATTGTAAATACACACTAACCAAATTATATAGGCCATTTCATCTGATTAGTCTACTACACGTTAAAATATTAACAATAATAATAATTGTACAGCGAGTACTCATGTTGCGTACCAACGTATTGCAAAACCGACAATGTCTTACTCTTTTGCTTGACTATCATAACATCCTAGTAATTATAACATAACTTCCATAACATCCTTTTAATTATCACATAACTTTTTCCTTAAATACTTAACATTTCTTAGACTAGTCTGAAATATTTTTAAGAGGCAAACTTCATTTCCATGAAGTGCTTAGATTTAAAACCAAATGGCGTCTGGTATTCGTTTAAAAGATTATTCAATTTAAATTGCCTAACGATTTGTGGATCTTCATTTTTTCTCAATAATATAAATACAATCAAAGTTGTAGATATAAAAGAAGATTTGTTTTTTTATATGTTATTTATCTGTAGCTAAAGGCTGGTCGGCAAAGTAAAGTGTGTTTTCTTTAAAATAAAATATTAACTAGCTCAAATTATAACGTAAAACCCTGAATGGCACCGCTACAAATTAAATTAATTATAGGAGGAAACTGGTAACAAGAAGAGGGGCTAATAAAAGAGATAAGCTGAAAAGGGAGGTAAAAACAGAATGAAAGTGTTAGAATTTTATCGAATTCGTATATACCAAAAAACTAGGCATAAAAATTAATATATAAAAACACAAACTAATATAAAGTATTTGAACTGATCATAAAAAAAACATACGTATGATGATGTTTTAGGACAGATCCAATTCATAATTTTGAGTAATGCTTATATGTAGTTCGTGACTGCGAAGAACCAAATCGCTATCACGTAATTATATAATGGTATGTGTGTACTTAACCTAACCAAGGAGATTACGAGATAAACAAAGCGACTATAAAACACTTTAGATGTTGAAGTTCTAGCAACGCTTAGTTTCGTATTTAATATAAGATTTAGACTACAGTTGATGTTTACTACCTGTTGGCAAAATCATGCACGATTAGACTTTATGAGAGATTGTTGTTTGCTTTGTTTACATTTGTCTGTTAATTATTTAGAATTTATTTAAAAATATATAATAGACTTTGTATTTTAGCTAAATCCAAGGCAATAAGTAATAAAATAAATTCTTCAAATAAGCTACCGATAATATTTTTTGAAATACAAAAATATAGACTATTTTCTTTTAGTAAGTTTAATTATAACTCTGAGCTGCTTATAAAAATGTTAGTTATATAAGTGACTAGGTGACCATAGTATCATTCTTTTAAAGTACAATATCATATTATAAGAAACATTATACTTCCTAGCACCTTTGACGTTGTCAAAGTTTTTCCTTGACGGTATTCTTGGTTTTTATATTCTAAGTAGCGGGATGCGCTAAAGCCCTGATTGTGTCTAGCTTTCTTTTTACTTTATGTTTTATATTCTCTACTGTTTTAAGGATGAGGAGGTTTATTGGGACTAGTTTAGTGAATCCGTCGGCTCCCGGAGGTTTTTTGCTGTTGAATTTCGCGAGGGCACCCATCATCTCGCCTTCAGTAAAGGGTGGTATCTAAAGATTTGAGTCAAGTGCGGAAGCATCGCTATGTAAGCTGTTTGAAATTACGAGGCACAATTTAACAGTCTAGCGCAAACGATAAGTCTCAGAAATATGTATATAGTTAAAAAAGAAATTGTTTTAAATATTTTGATGGATTATTAAATTTTGTGGTTACGGTTCAAGCAGTAACGAAAACGAGTACCAATAAATCCAACTTATTGTTGCTTCAATGATAGCAGACCTTATAATCTTGCACGTATTGTACAACTGTATTATACTACTCATGTATAATTTTTTTTTTCTTTAAATTTCGTAAAGCGAATGATATATTAAATAAAATTGCAGAATAGCTCCAATTTACTGCCTTGTTTCCTTGCCAACACACAGTTGTACTGAAAACATACATTCGAAGTGGAATTAAAAGTATTTTCTCTGTGGTGTCGTTTTCAAAGAACGTAATTGCGTTAAATCGCGCTGATGAAGCTGTGTTCATACGAGGACTGAATAATATAAGATGTTCAGGTTTGTTTAATTAGAATAAATTAAATAAATTGTGCTGTTGCAATGACTGAGTAAATTAACTTTTTATATTAAAATTTTATAATAAAAATATTCCAATCTGAATGTTTTAAAACAAATTCAAGATAACTTTGGAGTCGCAGAGTTCAAAAGTCTTGGATAAAGTAAATTTAATGAAATACTAAATTTATTTTATAAATTAACTATATTGTTGTATTTTAAAAAAATATATAGTAACATATGATTGATGTCCATAGGGTAACAATACAATTTTATAGGATTCATAGTTTTTTTTTTATTCGTCATGTAAAAAATATATTTTTTAATTTTGTCTAAGAGCTAGTATCAAAATATAAGGTTGCTTATATTTTGTGTTTTAGATTTTTAGAATACTACTTTTGATTTAAAGTATTTTCCCCATGCCACGCGGTGTTTTATAAATACAGAATTAACAATCCGTGGATCACATATAAACTCTCCCATGCGGTCATAGAACCACGAATCTTAACGCAACTTTTCATTTACCTAAACAAATATTACCTGTCCGTTTCGAAATGCAAATCTAGTATTCTAATACAATAAATTATTCGCAACATATATGAATTAGTGTTCAGAAGTTTAAAATAAAAGCTTAGTCTCATTCGTTTTGTCTGAAAACTGTAAAGATTGTAAAAAAGAATCAAAAAGAATTTAGACTTCAGAGAAACATTCGATTTAGGTTGTTTTTTATTTTAAAATTTTACTCTCCAATTGGCACTAATATAGTCAGAAATAGATATATAAATATCGGACAATGTCGGACAGAGCATATTAAACAGCTCTAGCTTTTCACACTTAACAATAAAAATCCTAGGCCCATGAAGTAATTCTGCAAAAATTTGGAAAACGTGATAAATAACAATGGTTTATCTGGTGACAAAGTTGTTGCCATATTGATTTTGAATAGCCATATACTCAAATAGGAAAAGTTACAAAAGTTCTTACTACTATCCATATCGTTTAAACTTTTTCATTTTCTATATATTTTTTTAAATTATCAACCTAAAAAAACATAATATCTGCGATAGTCTATTTTACTTAACTTTTTAACGTCAAAATGATTCAAACTAAGTCATGGTCCAATTAGAAAATATGAATATAGTGGTCAAGCTAAAGGAATTTAATAATAAGGGTCTTAGAAACTAAATTGTAAGTTTTATTTAAAATTGAAAACCAAATCATTACCTACAAAGTTGGTAATAGTTTGCACAAACAGACAAACTCCGAGTCCTTTGATCACATTAATCCAGATTCTGCGGTGAGCCTTCTGACAGTAAATGACTGTTCAAAGTAAATAGTTTTATAAAAGAGCTTTAACAGAAACCGTACAACTAAGGAGAAAACTATTAAATTAAAATTATTCGAGCAGTTAACAAATTAGGCAGATGCTTAAGAACAAGTGAATTTAGAGAAAATCAGAACACATTGCGTTGAAACTTACGTTCTGTTGCTTTTCATACAGAAAACCACAACTTAATAGTAAACTTATATTTAGATATCAATTTGTTTATGGTAAAAAACTACTTTAACTTGACGTTTCAAATGCTCTACAACATCGTGTTAATAGGAAAATGAGATATAGGTGGCTGTCAGTACGTCACTTAACGGGAATAGATGTTAGAGAGCACATCAAATACACTTTAGCATTTTTGGTTTCAGACGTGAAGTTCACAGACAGACAGAGGGATATTTATCATGAAACTTCCAACAAATTTCTGTATTATAATAAGAATATTTTACAATTTTAATTAACAATTTAAGTAATACTAAAATTAAAGTTAACAAGGTTTCTTAATTAATCTGCGTGTTCTGGTAAAACAAACTCATACATAGGTACTAAAAATATTATAACTTAAGTACATTGCTTCTAATGCAAAACAATAGATAATATTACTCCTTCTTTCTATATATCTCTTAAATATTTGTAATTTAAATCGTTAAAGGAAACATAACATTTGAGAAACACCATTGTCTATGACAAGATCTTAATAGGTACCTGCGAACCGTAAAGCGGAGCTAAATCAAATTTTCTGTCGCTTCATAGCGCATAATTTTTATAATATAAATTGTTATAATTTTTATAATATAATTAAAGTCGAGTAACTTCAATATTTCAGGAGCTTTGATGAATTATCAGTAACAAGGGGTGAGGTATAAGGTACCATTTTATATTTGTCTTAGATTATCTACTTTATTTATTTTACTGTTTTTCAATAATACTTTTCTTTTTGATGTTATCAAATACATTAATACTTAATACAGATACTTTAATATATATCCAAATTAAGTATTATGTACTTTAATGTATCTACTGGTAAATTAGATTACTACAAACATAGTATATATAGGAACTTATTTTTATAGAAATAGAAAATCCTCCTTTCTCCCTAATGTATAAGTGAGGCTCGTTACTGTGTCTTGTCGGTATATTCCCGCCGTTAACTAGATTACTCCACAATTCATCGTCTTATAGCCATCCACTGTGCGTTTACTACTTTAGACCATACTGCAATTTAAGAATAAGGCTTTATGTACGACCAAAATCTTTCTAAAAGCCACAAGCTTTAGGTGTCTTAAAGAAGCATTCAATGTCAGCTTCCATGGCTATATAATGTTTTCGTACATCATTCGGCGGTTATGTGTCAAATTTTATAGCACATAAAATAAGGATAATTTATCAAAATTATTCCCCTTACAAAACCTTAATTGCACAGATGCTTTTAAAATAATGTTAATATATTGTTAAGTTAATATAATTGCTGGCTTATAACCGTTTCTAGTAGTGAAATATGATATTTTAAAATACTACAAGTGGATCATATGCGAAGTTTCGTTTTGATTCAACTCTTATTGTAGGAATATTAAAACAGGTTTTTGTTTTGATTTCATTGTAAACTTTAAGTCAATCAATTAGATTTCACACCAAAATTAGGTAACCTTTAAATTCCTTATTTAATTTATTGGATGGCCAAATCTGCTCCACATCTAGCTTTTCTGACGTCGTGAGTTGACCAAAGGAACTGTAACATTTTAATTAAAATTAATGAGCATAATAAGGGTCTCCACTTGGGAGATCTTAGTTTTCAATCGAAATAAATTTTTAAAACGGTATATAGGCTTCAGAATATTAATAATATAAACTGACCTTAGAAGTCTGCATGCGCTACATGAAAATCGAGTCTATGAAGAAGCCAAAGTTTTTAATTAAGTCACTTAAACGAAAAATACCACTGTTTTATGTAATTTTATGAACAGTCTAACGAAGACCTAATGGAATTAATGAAAAATAAAAACATTATGGAAGGAAAAATACTGCCCTTCTGCACACCAAATTCCAGAATTTAAATTGATACCCATCACGGCCTTTTTTATGTCATACAATTTTACCTATTACAATTTTAAAGAAGAAAACTGAAAACAAGAATGTTAAGAGACTGCATGGAAGCAATGGCAGATATAGATTTGTATCGAAGTGTAAGGTACTACTCACTTTAATACTATCGGTGTTTGACAGACTAGTTTCGGACTCATTTGGGAAGGATATTCATGAACTCTGAGCGTGGTGGGTCTTAGCATTGGTTTTGAAAATTGTTACAGATTTTGATAAGAGAAATTATTATTTTATGCAACAAATATTTGTTTAAGTTAAATTAGGCTTAAATATAGGGAGGGTAATAAATTTTTACCTCGTTTTTTAGTGTAACTTGTATAAAAAATATCGTTAACGTTTGTGGTTACTAACGCAAGAGGTTGTGTATTCTTTGAAGTATACTGTTCAATTTTTATTAAAAAAAATAAATATATACGCCATTATTTGTGGGAACAAAGTGTTAAATATGGTTCAACACTTTTATCGATTGCTCTTTATTAAGTGTCGCTTGCCACTGCAATACTCCCTAATTCAATTATAGCTGGTCGTTGCCAGAACAACTGGTTTATTTCACTCACTTGAAACAGCAATAAAGTAAAATTTATTAAATCTATTCAATTCAGTTTTAGATTTTAATTAATATTTTTACTATAAACTATTTTTTCTATAAGAGATAGTTTTTAAAATCGTTTTTTTAAAACAACTGCCAGGTTGAATAAACGAGAAACGTGTTCAGTATTAAGAAGCGCTGAGACGACATTGTGTAGTTTATCAAATGACAACCCTGCTTCATTGACAGTCTGTGATATTTACATTTCAAGCGCTTGTAATATATTGAAAACATGTTTATCGTCCGAGATTCACCTGTCTCGGTTGTATCTTGTTTACAACATGTACGATATTACAAACAAAATAACCTGTATAAGGTAATAGTTACCAAAGTTATATATTTGCACAAATTTAATTACGAACCAAACTTAGATATGATATACGGTGTATGGTCTTGTCAAAATACTAATATAGAAAATTATAGTGATTGATAAAAAAAGTTAATAAATTGAGCAAAAACTTTATAAATGTTTTCTTTAATTGTTTTAAGGGATATTATTTAGTATTTAGTTTTGTATAGAGCTTTTTAAAAGGTGGATCCATACCCACATCTTTAAATTTTAGTCGAATAAAGTTTGTAGTAATCGTTTTATTTCAAGTTAAAACCCGGGGTAGAATTCATTTGTTGGCAACTCACGTTTCCTACGTACTACGAACCGTATAATAGAAAGCAGTGAAGGGGCTACTTGTGAGAGAATGGTCTCATTTAAAACTATATATAATCTTTTGATATGTCAATAATTGTTACTAAATTTAATCGCACCCAAGACCTCCAGTAATGTTCATTGCTTAATGTTCATTTCACTACATACGATATAATTAAAAAATCACTAGACTATCCGGTGCCAATAGTTAACATTCGGATTCTATTTTACCTATGTTCGGATGTCTAGATGAACTAATAGTTTGCGTAAGTATGATCTCAACCGATCAATTGAGGTTAATATATGTAGACATATAAAGTGCACCCTCAAAAATAGCAAGATCTATAGTAAGACTCACCTAGTGCGTATCTCGATGTTTATGTGAAGTGCTTATCATTTTAATGCCTTTATTAATGTCTTTTTTACACATTAGATGGGACTTAATTATCTCTCATCAATTAAAACATTTTCTCCACTTACTATAAGTTATAAAAAAAATAGCTACCAGTGAAAGCATTTCAGTTATCATAAAAAACATGAATTATAATTCATAGAATCAACAACGCAAATGTAATAACATAATAATAACATCTGTCGTTAAAGACCATAAGAAAAACCCGTATTGATTTATATTTTATTTAAATTAAACCCGAGTTTTGGATAATTAGTCCGAATTCCAAAATTTGTAATAAATTATGTGAATATAATATTTATGTAATTATCAAATAAATTATATGTCTTAATTACAATTTAAAATTACGACAAATGCAAAATATCGAAATAATAATATGATTTAATCGATTAAATTTTTTTTTTTTTCACATTTCTATAATTTTATGTGACAAATAGAAAATAAAAACGATAAATTAATATAATAAAATACGTACTTTAAGGTTCTATTTCTATTTCACTTCCTTGAATAAATATAAAATAGAAACGGTGTTCGTTCCAGATCCTTCCAGTCTCGTAAATTACCAATAAAACAGTTCAATTGGTTATTCGCTCGACTGTTTATAGAACAATATACTAATAAAAATATAAATATAAATAGATTGTTACTATATTTGTTTTCGTCGCAAAACGATTTTTTATATTTGACTTGTGGCTTTCTGTATATATGTATTTATTTTTCATCATAGTTCTGAACAAAATGAAATTATTTGAGTGCGTTTTTTACCAAAACCATTGTATATCTGATATAGATTTTAAATTCAAGATTATCCTTTTTCATTGAAACTACTGACAGGATCTCATGTAATATTGAAAGTAATAATTATAAATTAAACTTAAAATAAAATTATAATGAAAGTATATTTATAAATTAAATAATATTCATTTTATGGTTTAACAAAAATACAAATTTTATAATTTGAAAATGATATTTATATATTCATGAAATTTATATAAATTTAAAAAAAGTTTATTTCTGGCACAAAGATAAGAAACTAAATTAGTAATAATTATTGAATAACAACAGATTTATTTTGAAACAACTAAGTACATTATTCCTATTTCTATATAATACCTTTTGTGTGTATTACAATAGTACTGAAAATTGAACTATTCGAGATGAAATACGTTTTACGTGCCGTTGAATACACTATTTATTGTGGAATAAAGCAGATAAAAGAATTTTCAAATTGAAATTCTTTTACCTAATTTCAGAGTTCGAAGTCAATTAACAAGTACGGATGAGCGATTCACTATTGTACAAGTTATCAGTGATAACACTTCGTATCACGTAATGATACTATTATAAACAATTTGAGCTAGTGTTCAGTAGTGAAGGAATGTTAAGATTCATTAGAAATGTTAAGGTAAGTTAGATTTACCATTCAATTTATGATACAGGTAATATACTAAGTCCGCCACTGTGCACAGCGGGTGAAGCTGAGAAATGAATTGTTGCTTAATGAGAATTCTAAAGGTCATCAACTGAAAATAAAAACATGTATATGAAAATTATTGAATTATTAAATGTAACACTGACTGTGTTTGTTGTGTTTCTTATGACACATATTACCTCTATGGGACGCACTTTTACCATTTAAAAATAAACTAAAATCACAAATGTCACCACAAAACTTCAAGACCTATCCTCGACAATTCTGCCAATTTTCGACATCCTACTAAGAGGCTACTATTCGTCTAGGAAGAGAAGCATAAGTAAGGAAACAAATTTTGACCAGTAAAAATACAATTAATACAATATAAATAACATAATTATTTAAACTTTATGCAATCCAATTATAAAAATATTTAAATAATATAGTCTGTATTTTAAATAGATTATCGTTTTAATTAGAAACAAGAACAATGTATTGTTAGATATAATTGAATACTAGACCTAAAATAATGAGTAATATTTATAAACAACATTTATAACTAAAAATTTAATAAATGAAAACAAATATCCTTCGTCCGTCGTAAAATTCGTTCTTATTGGACAACGGATATAAAATACTTAAGACGGATCTCAAATATTCATGTTTAAACTATTATAATAAAAAAAAAAGTTTGTATGCTTAATTGTTGTTTACATTCTATGATCTGTAGAACTACTACTTATAATTTAAAAAATAATATATTTGACAACAAATGACAGTAAGGTATATAACATATATAGGATCACCCTCACTGGTGGTGCCTTTAAAAGTATAACATATATGTCCTAATTTTTAAGAAGCACCACAGATATTTTTGTTTTCCTTAAACTAATATTTCAAGCCAGATCCAAACGGCTTTCTGTAACACAGATTAAAGGAATTCCTCAAAAAACAGCTGATCATCGATAAAATAACAAAAAATTTAAAACAAATTAAAACAACGTATTTTGATTAGTTTTGATGTTTAATTTAATGTTTATGATTTTTTTTTTCATAGTATTTCGTTTGGTTAAGTAGACGTGATAGTAACAAATGACTCCGGAACTTCTTCAAAATTGCAGCTGCTGCCGGATCTCTTAAAGAACGCATCTGAAATAGCCCATATTCATAGACATTACGCATCGACATTCTAAACCTTTACCTTACGTTTACCTTACGTTTACGTTTGATCGACATCCTAAAAAATTACAGTAAAAAAATTAACTTTGAGGGGCTCTATACGATTTGAAAGTTATATTCAATATTTCTTGTCTAAAAATTTCTTTTAACGATAACCGTTCATTAATTTCAAGTTGTTTTTAAAGTTCAAAAATTGTTTAATCTAATTTTACTTCAGTTGATCATTTCATTTAGTTTTAATTTAAGTATTTTAAGATGACCTCATAATACAAAAATATGTATAAACTTTTTTCTTTAGGTTTTAGGTGAAATAATCTTTTTCTTATAATCATATCAGACTCATATAAATTTTGAATAAAGCACGTCCAATAATAATGGCTATCGATGAAGCAGTCTGTTATCAAATATTCATGGATATCGAACGTGTCAATTTTCAGAAACAAACAAAAGACCGCGGTTTCAATCAAATTTAAAGATAAATATTATTTTCAATAATAAAATTATTTAAAAAATAAATTGTGTTAAATAAATATAATAAATTATTAATTATTAACTTCCCGATTAAGAAAGTTGTTGTAATCACCTCAATTTTCGAAATCGTTTATTTAAAAATATTTGTACTTTTTGAAGTGTCCTGGTTAATTCAAGACACTCTTATAAAAAAATTGTGTATATGTAAAGGTATGTATGTTTGTACATATGTAGGTATTTTCCGACTCCATTTTCTAACATCTGATTAAGCTATTAACTTCGCTTTGATATCAATCGATGCTTATTCGCTTTATTTAGAATTCATTATTATTCCAGCAAAATTGACTTAATCGGTTTTCACATTTGAAAACAAATAAAAACCCAGTTTTTTTCTTTGAAAACCGAGTAATCGCAATTTCTAAATTAACTTTATCATAATCGAAGTTTTTGTGATACTAATCGACGCGTGCAATAATGACAAGAAAAAGTGATTGATTAAAGAAAATTGAAAAGAAAATGATTGGACTGAGTTATATATATAATATGGTATATTTTACGGACACTATAATTACCTATGGTTTCTGTCTATACGTACTGGTTTAGAAAAATACCTGCTATCTTGTAACGTCATTAGGGAAGCATGTCATAGTCATAAATCAATTACATCTGAACTAAATATTACAATACAAGATATATTATATATCAGCTACACATCCTTTAGCCATTGTTCTTCTGTGTAGACACTTTAAATAAATGAAGACGCTTTAGCCTTCAATTATTTAAAGTGAAAACAGCTTCAAGGTATAAAAAAGTGAAAAATTCCTTTTAATCCCAAAGAACAGTTTCATATACATTTCAGCACCACCACAAAAATTACAATAACCATGTAACTTTAACAATAAATAATATAATTATCTTCAGAAAAATATGATATAATGAAATTAAAAACTGTAATAATATTTTGTGAAACATTGGGAATATTGTTAAAATAATAATAAGAAGCGAGGAATATAAATTCCCTCTTCATTTGTTCGTTCGTGCGAAATTCTGATAAAACGGATAAGTAATCTGTCAGTCTGTTGTAAATAGAATGAACCCAAAGAATTCAAAACACAGTGAAACACTGCACGAGGATTCGAAGAGGACAGATGTCTGAACATTTTCTATTATTATATCTGTCAAATTATTCGATTTTATTTATTATTAAGTTTTTTGTAAAGATTATACGATTTTTAGTAAAACAAAAACTATAGTAACAAATAGTGAGTAAAAAAATTAGTTCATTGAATTAATTAAAAACTAAATATTAATGTCTATTTATCTTAAAATATAGAACTAAAACATTATAAAAACCTATTGAGCAGGTCTAATAATGAGAAAAGAATATTCAATTCTACTAATTTAACAGTTCACCACAAGCCACAAAAAGCTATTTACTGAGGTCAAAACGTAGTTGTCATATTAATTACCGTTTTTCATAACACAGTTAATATAGTACAGCTATATGATTTAAGCATCTCGCACCCTGTAGCGGAAGATCATTTTCAAACGATCCTGGCTCCAACATAGTATACTGACATCTCATATAGTATAATTATATTACATCATAGATATTAATTATTTTATTAGCTATCTTTTACTTTTATGTTGTTTTATGTTCCTTATTAATTCAAAATAACATATTTCATGCTATTCTACTATTTCTAATCTAAACCGGTATCTGAAAAATAATCTTCAGTTGGTTGGGGACATATCATATATCAAGGTATTGTTACTATTACATATGTTGTTACCTAGCAACATTTCATAAACAAGATAACAACTACAACATGAATAAAATGACAACTTAACATCCAGACAAATCCATAAATACATTACAACTGTCCGAGGACTGTATTGGATCGAAAAGCTATCACTCGCGACTATCTCATATTTTACACGCGTGCCGCTTTTATTAATTGCTGTCATTTAAGAGTTTTATTTTACTTTTTTGCTTGCTATGGTGTATTGTTATGAAATACTAGGAGCGCAAACTAGACCGCAATTTTATCTCGCTGCACTCGCAAAGTCTTGGTATGTGTTAGCATATTGAGCGAATCGAGATGCAAACAGCACCGAAGTGAATAAAAATATTTTAAAAAATAGGTAAAAAAACATAAAAAATTTAAAAGCTTTAAAAAAATTCGGCACGCACATGTCATTGTGAAGTTAAACTTTCGCGCGAAAACTTTTCTTCATTGAAGTCAATGGGATTTTATTTATACCGTGATTATTCCTCAACCACATCGAATATTTGAAAAATATTGATTATAATAATAATAATAATAATAAATTTATTTTTAATGTCACAACCGGAGGATCCAAAAAAATATAAATTTATTAACTTAAAATTTAATTCTTATATTTAAAATTTACAAACTACGTGATCCCTGCTCAAAGTTGGAGACAAGAATGAATAAAATGAATTTATAATTAAAGGAATACAGAAAGTGTAACAAACAAGGGTTTCAGATTTACATTCTAGGATTTTAACATGATACAATGCACCTGTGCTTAATCAGCGTTTCCACGGTTCGTGAGAATATAGTAAATGCTAATTTAACAATTTTATTATTAATAAGTATATAAGAAATATCTAATTAATGATTACATAGTCTATGGTAATATAACAAGATCCATAATAATAATATAAAAGTATTAAATAGTAGGGTACAAGACAGATTGATGTCTATCAGTGTGCAAAATTTGAAAATTTTTGAATTTACCGTTTTTGATTGATGCTTGCTCAAAAGATGCGGAAAAGTCTCTCATAGAGAGCTTCGCTCAATAATACACGTTTAGTTATATTTTTATAGATACTCTGTCATAGGAATTCTTAGGTACGTTTGGCTTAGAGTTTGATTCTAGATCCGGTCTCACAGCTATTTTATAGATTGATAAACAGTAAGTAAACAAGCGGTAACTATAATCGCTAGAATATGCGGAAGAGTGCGATCCTTTTTACATTTATTTACTTACGAGTCAAAACAAAATATATATTATTATTATTTTTTATTAATTTATTCCATAATTACTTCCAATAAAGTCAGTATAATCACTTTTATTGAGATATGGCATATTTTATAAATGTAAAAAATTAACAATAATTTTGATACATTTTTTTTAAAGTCTAAATAAGTCAGCTCTAAATGAAGGGAATATGTATCGATTGTTAACAAAACGATTACAATTGAATAATCAGAATGCTTGAGAGTGAAGTCGAAGAAAAGCTTAAATACACAAATAAAATTTCTTAAAAGGGTCTTGTATTACTCAGGACTCCTTAAAACGTGAAGATATTACAAAAAACCTGATTATATTAATTGGGGTGATTACAATAATTTACTTGATCAGGAAACTTCCTGATAACTTCTTGGTAACTACCAAGTATATGAAGACATTATCTGTTCTAATTTATAATATTTACGTGTTTATAAATGTATGTTAATTTTTATTTGTTATATGTTCTTTAAAATATAAAAAAGTATACAATATATAATTTTTAGGTGTTGCGGTGTATTGTATATAAACATGTTCGTTTAAAGAGTCTGTTAATTAGCTGCAGCACTAACGAACCGTCGATTTACATATTCGTGAAATACTTTTATAACCAGTAGTGTTCCTAGGTTCTAGTTTATATTAAATATAAATAATCAAGTTACTAAGGTGTTTTAATTTAAGTACATTCAAATCAATGTACATTTAAGATTCACAATAACATAAGCCCAAAAAATTGTAATTAACAAACATAAGAAATCTTATGTTTTGTTTATTTATTTGTTTGGTTGATATAAAAAACTAAACTTCAAAAAGTTTTTTTATGTAATTAATTTATTTTTTAACTTTTAAGATTCTCTAAAACAAAAATATTTTCAATGAAATACAATAAAATTATACGATTCATAATATTATACAATATTTTATTATAATCTTTATATCTATTTCAAGGTTTCTAAAAATTCTAAACAGAATAGTTTGTGTTTAATTCACAACTTTCAAATTTTAAACTGAAAGCTACTTGATTTAATTATAGAGCATTAAAAAAAAATATTTCCGAGCTTTTCTTTTCTTCTTCTTCTTCTTCTTCTTCTTCTTCTTTGTTATTTGCGTTGCAGCTTGCACCTAAATGAAAATGAACAAATCGTTTATAATAATCGTTATACGTTTGTGAGAACGAATGTAATACAAGTATTAGTCTAAGCTAATACTTCTACTACTAATACTATTTCGATATTATACTGACATTTGAAAAAATCATTCTAAAAAAATAAATTCTAAACATTTTATAGTTTGAATGAGCTTCTAACAATTTAATCTATTTTAAAGAATATTTGCATTTTAATTATCTTATTGTTCTTAACACTATCTTATTTCGTTTATTTTTGCAACATAAATTGTGGTAAAAAGTGTAGTACTGAGTTTAGACTAGATATGCTCTTCGATTTAAACATTTCATAAATCTAAGAAAAAAATTTTTTTTTGGACGCATCAGTATTTAAAAATAACAAAATTCGTTATTTTCAAATGAAAAACAAATAAAAAAAAAATCTTTTATATGTATATAAAATAAAATTCCAAACTCTGTTAATCTTTGTAAGCTTTGGAGCGGATTCTTCACCCGCGGCCATTTTCCGGTTTCAAATTTTATTACACGCGGCTAGGCGTAATAAACGGATATTTTAACAAAAAACTGTTACGAATAAAATTATGTAAAAATAATCGCAATATTCGAATGTCGCCGGTTGATTTTATAATAATTGAACAATCATCATCTTTGCTTTTATTTTGCTCCAATTTCAGCCTTTTTAAAATAATAAGATTTGAGAGTTTATTTCTTTTGAAATTGAATTCAGATGTTGAATAGAGAACAAACCAAAATGAAAAAAAATATATAAAACCAAGATAAAAATGTTATGATGTTGGCTGTTACAGGATAAAACATTTCACATACCGCTTTTTTTTAAATCACAGCTTTCTATTTTCAATATAATAACATTGAAATTAAATCTATCTAAAAGATGAATCTACTATAAATAATAATCAGGCACTTACATCTCGTCTAAACGTGAACATGATTGCTGCAAAGCATTCGAAACGTTAGCTTAAAATAAAAATGTAACCAAATTACACGCGAGTTTTAATCCGTAAAATATATATTTTACGGATTTTTATTTATTACTATAAATAATTTTAGAATCTTTAACATATTAAAATAAGTAAACACAATACTTCAAATGAAGATATTTTGGATCCTTAAGGAAGTATCATCAAACAGACAGTTGACGAGCTCCAGAAAGTATCCAGTAAGTAAACCGTTATAAAAGCCGCCGCGTTGCTGTAAACTTCAGAATATATCGTTATAACATATCAAAACATACATATAAACAAAGAATACTATATTTTAATATCAATTGTATATATAGAGCCAGTTTAGAATAATAAAAAAGCAACTAAGATTGTTCTTTTAATACATTTCATTCATTAACCATTTTTAATACATTCATATTTTAAAAAACATATATATATATATATATGTATTGTTTAAAATTACAAGTTCATTAAATAAGAGAGAAACTTTCAATATGCAACTATTTTATGTCTTGTTTTTCAGTTTTTCACTTGTAGTAACTAATTTAATAATATTTTATGTAAATTCAATGTCAACAAAAAATATTACTAACACTAATAACATTACTAGAAGAAAATAATCAATTATTATACATTATAAAAAAATAATAATATAAAGTCATTATAATCAATGAAAATTATCCTAATGTTATTTCACAACATTATAAGAAAAGTGGTCGTTAAATAAACAAATAATGATGAACGGTTTTTTTTTTTGTGTGTTTCTTACTATGTTTAAGTTTTATTTTATGTGCAATGTGTATTCTACGTTTCTCCCACTAATTCTCTGTTTTATGGGTTTGCTGGAAAAAACTTCTAGTAGAGATAAGCTCGACTTTTGTGTAAATTATTATTCTATGTTTAAATATTTGCTATGTGTACAATAAAGTGTTAAATAAAAAAAAATATGATACACTGAATGATTTTACAATATAAAAGACTGTACCGGACTGTAAAAAAGAGAACATTAAACTATTACTAGCAATGTACTCTGGTATTGTAATTATTATTATAGTAATGTAATTATTCTGGTAAAAATGAATATATTATGTCTTAATAGAAATTTTAATGAGATTGGACATTTGAGACTTTTCGCTTGCAAAAGCACGTCTCTTTTGCGATGATCCCCTAAAAGCATATTTTAATAATATTGTATAAAGAACCTCCCGATGGCTGCTCGTCCATTTCTTTTCACATTTTAATTTGGTTTTTTGTTGACATTGTTATCAGTTTAAGTAATATTAAACACATTTATGTGTTTTTGTTCATAAAATATTACTCAATCCTTTTAATTTAGTGTACTTCTAAAATAATGGTTATTTGTTTCCATGTTAAAACTGTGAAACCCATTTATATAGAGAATAATTAAAACTATTTTTCAGTTTTACACAAAATTAAATATATTTATACACAGGCAATCTTGAGTTGATGCTGTATTTTATTTCTTTTTTAACAAATTTTATTTTTGAATGAATGAAGGTGAATATAATTTTCCACTGAATTAAATATAATAATTTAAATGGAAGATACTTTTATTATATTCCACCATTGAATTTACCGTATCCGCATTCAGTTATTGTTTATGGTATACCTATTGTATAAAGTCACAAAACAAGAAAACAAATAAAAAAAAATACATACACATATATATGTATATGTATTCTTTAATGTATATATATATATATATATATTAAATGATACCGTTTTAAATCCCTTCTTTCAAATGATTGGCGTATCTATTAGCTCATGAGCGTTTAGTTTTTATTATATGTATATACTTTATAGTATGTAGGACAAATCAGTTCTTCTACTTGTCTTATTGTAATTGTAATTGTATTGAAATTGTAATGTAATTGTATTGTAATTGTATTGTAATTGTATTGTAATTGTATTGTAATTGTATTGTAATTGTATTGTAATTGTATTGTAATTGTATTGTAATTGTATTGTAATTGTATTGTAATTCTATTGTTTTATACTCTTGAGTAAAAAAAATATTTTTACTCAAGAGTTTCAATGTTTCAAGTTGCTGTTCATTTCCCGAAATAAAAATATGTTTTGCTTCGGACAGTATTTCATCGAATCGTCTTTTCGTTCGTTCGTATAGTGGCCAGATCTTTTTTCTGTCACAAACAGATTGCACCTATTGTACTCCAGTATAGAAATGTTGCACTGATATAAAGCGTAAAAAGAGTATAAAAAATATTAACTGCTTTTACCGACAATTTTGTAATAAAAAAATTTGAATCAAACAATAGAAAAGTTGCTTATTTAATACTTAGGAACTAATCTTATTAATTCTTTATTATAGGAAATATTAAAACAATCCATTGTAAAACTTTTTCAATTATAATAAATAAGTTAATATTTCACTGAATCAATCATTTCATAGAGCAGTAAACTTCTCACTTCTTTATTGTAAAAATCTCATTTAATTATGGCTTGAACCTCTTTTAACGTTAAATGACCGGAGTTTGTCCGGAGGTTGTATTTTTCCACTTAAAATTTTACACTTAATAATTGTCTTTGTTTGCTTTGCTTTAACCGAAACGGTCACGAATATTTTATATTTAAAATATAGAATTAATGTGAAATATTTAGAATAAAGAATATTAAACCTTTGAACTGATAAGGTCCTTTACTCAGAAGTACTTTCGGGGACTTGCCTCCTTTGTCATTCTGGCCAAAAATTACAAACAAGTTCAGTTACTCTCAGTGTAGCATTCGGTTGAAACGGCTTTAACAGCAAATCTAGAACTCGAAAACTCTTTGAGCCCTAAAAATATGGAGGAAGATCGCTTCAGCTCGAGTTCGGACGAATTTTGTTTTGGCTATTTAGACAATGAGTGGAATCCAATTTCATTCATAATATATAATCCAAAGAGGCCGACGAAATGGGGTATCAGAGGGTATGCTCTAGCTATCTCAACAACAGGACACATTTGAAGCAAGGCATTATGCCACATTTTGCCACAAATCCGACTCTCCCATTGAGTCGGATAGCTCTATATAATGCTATATAAAGCTCTATATAATGCTCAAAGGGCCAAAAAGGGACTGTAAAGTTTGTTCTGACCGTAGCATTCCTGGAGGTAGACGAGAAATCACATATTACTGCGATAGTTGACAAATCTAGGATGCACCTCGGATATTGTTTCATAAAATATCACACCAAAACGAATTACAGAGAGTAATAGGTAACTAAGTTTGTTGTTTTTAACAAATAAATGTATGAATTGATAAAATTTTATTATTTATATACGTCTGATAACTTATAAATGTTCTTAAAGCATTTGTAACGTGTTCCCCGAATTTGGCCGAAACTGTCTCGAGTTGCTGGTTCCCGCAAGCGAAAAAGGCGTGCAAAGGGTTAAATTCTTTTATTAATTTTTTTAATTTCGATAAAGCTTTGCATATAATGGAAAATATTAATTATTTTATTTACCTACGCTAACTATAGTGACTAATTATTTAATAAAACAGAAGACTTAACTGATTAACACAACCATACACATAAAATAGGAAAATATAAAAGAAAAGACAAATAATGAGATACTAAAAAAAAAAACAATATAATTTTCGTACGCTTATTTTTTTGAAATACATATTAAAGTATACATATTTTTTTTATAATATGTATCTTATACTGATATTAAATTTTAAAATATTTTAGTTTTTTGCAGTATCCCTTTTTTGCATAAATTGATCCTTTCTCGACAAGATTGCCTGTAAAAGGTTGGTTTTAGCAGTTACACCGTCTTTGCACACCTATTCTATACGAGTATCTTTTTTTTTGTTTCAATTTTTATCTATTTTTGTTATTATATGTGTATATTTTTTTATATTCCGTCAAATAAAAAAAATCTATTTAAGTAAATAATATTTTAAAAGCCATTTGCACCGTCTCCTACACCACATCGCGTCGGCCTCGAACGGAACAGCAGATTAATCTCTTGTGGCTTAATCGGTTGTTAAGGACCCGCCTCTTATTGAATTAAATCACCTTTCATTTTAATAACAAATATTTATATATAATTAATTATAATTTGTATAAGGGTATAACGAGGTGATAAGAATCGAATGTAGCATGTTACAGGAGTTTAAGATTTAGGGTTTAAGAAAACTTTTGCCATTCTTGGCTACTTACAAAAAGTTACTTACTTACTTAAATCTTTTACATTTTGAGGGACGCACATTTCAACTAAATTATTGGATACTCTTTTTTTTGAATCCATTTACATATGTCGTCTTAATATTGTATGTTATGGAATCATTATGTAAATTTCAATTGCATTATGTGGAACGACAGATATTGTTTCCTAACCAAACGTATATCAGCATATTGTTTGCTTGAATTATTATATAGTGTCAGAAATAAAGAGAATATAAAAGCTAATTAAAGAATATATATATACTCCAAATATAGTAGCATATCATTAAGTAGCTGAGTTATAACATTTTTCTCGTATTTATCTGTGAAATATTCTAAAAAGAGATTGCTACTCATTTTATAAAGGTAAATCAAAAACTGTAAAAGATACCTTTAACACATTCAGACCGGCACCTCTTGAGAAGGTATTTAATAGCCTATGGCGCCAAAATTAATTTGGTAACCAGTGATATAATACTGCTCCATATAACAAAAATGCGAAAGAGTAAAATGATCGTCAATGAGGTGGTCGAAAAATACATATGACTCTGTATAAGACCTATTATAAATCGGTCCCATTGTGCCCGACTTCAAATGTAAATGGGCTAGCCACTTGAAAATTATTGAATGTATATTCGTTAAAAAATTGCTTTCGCTTAAATTAATGCCTTGAATGAATAAAATGAATGAAGAAAAAAAAAGAAGTTAAAAAACAACGAATCAATTCTATATTCAAGGGAGAAAGAGATGTTCTCTTTGTGTTCATAATATGTCAGTTCTTAGGATCAAAAAAGTAAACTAAAACAAAATAGTATTAACAGCCCTATAACAGAATTGATCAATCTCTTGCATTAAATTTTTGAGAAAAGAAATAGCATCAACAGGATCCATCGCCGTCTACAAGAGCGTCTTTTACTTCTGATGATAATGATGAAGACAGACAATAGTGACAATGATCAAAATTTATAGAGCAATGCTTTTTTCTCTTTTTTTGGAAATATCTTTAAAATTCATAATTGAAACTGAAAAATAATTTGTTATAAATAAAAACATGATACTTAAGAGAGGCTGCCTTATTTTCCGCCACTATATTCGGAACACAACCCTATAGCTAAGAATTAAAGAATAATAGGCTCTGTATGTCCAATGGTTACATATACAATCGGGACAATTGATTGCGCTATGGGTCAATGATGCCAATAAATCACTATGAAACTAAATAAATGAGCTACCTGATAATGTTAATCTCGACAGTGATAATGATAATCAATGGCTTCATTTAAATATATACTCCAAACGAATTTTAATATATATATTATTCACAAATCACAATTATATTTATACTGTTACATGCATGTGAGAGACGCTACCACACAAGACCACCAGCTCAATACACTGGTGGTTCTAGGGTGCTCACTCCGCCAAGGTGTAACGAGCCGTATCAAGGGACTCGTCGCAGTGGTTAAAGGAGAGCGAGACCACTCCAGAGATAAGTTCCAACTCCTTCGTCGGATCAGGGCTCGATGAGATAGAGCCTCAACCTTGTCCAGCCTCAAGTTCTACCCTCCTGTGCCGGATTCTAACCCTGTTTATTTATGTTTAAGCAGATTATCACATAAAATTTTGTCATTTACGTCTTGCACAAGAAATATATTTGAAGTACTAGAAAAATAAGAGTAAGCGGCTCAATATGAATACAATAATGAGTACAGTTCTAATAGATCCCGTACTTAATAGCAGTACTTAATTCAATTTGAAAAATTGAGTCTGTATATCTGACCACACTATTACTGCAGTATTCGGTCAGGTTCAATTAACTCAATTCACTCTTATGGTGAGCTTTTATTAGTGGAAGTTTAATTAGTGGAAAATTATTCAGCAAAAACATTTTAATTATTCTTTATTTTAACATCTCTTTATTTTAAGCCTTTGAAAGGAAAAACTATTTTGAATGTTTTCTTTAAACTCTTTGTTGTTTTTGTTTGGTTTATTAATACATCACATTGTTTATTAAGAAGCATTAGGTATGTGAGCAGATAAACTCATATAATATTTAAAATAAAAGAATGTTCTATATTAGTATTTATTAAATCTTAATTATTATAAAATAAAATATTATGAATTTAGACATTCTTATATAATATTAAATTATAGAATATTGTTTGGGTTTGATATATGACCTTGGTGACGAGTAATCTAACATTAAATTATATATTTTTTTCAACTTTTAGAAGAAGCGAAAGTCGAAAGTCGACAGTCGAAAGTCGAAAGTCAAAGAGAAAAAAACAGGTTTTTAATTAATAAAAGAACGTAAAGAAAGAAAATAAGAAACTAAAGATACATTTAAATGCACAACAAATATGTACGTAACACATACTTTTCACTTTACATGATATATGTACGTAACACATATACGTTTCACATTACATGTTTTATTTTCAACAATAACTGAAAAAAACTTGAATTATTGCAGCTGCTTTAAATTCCCACTAGTTCCGACTGTGATGAATTATGATACTAGAGCTTGGATGCGGAATTTAAACTCGAGAAGAAATATGATTTTAGTCTTTAACTTTGGTGTTTACTGTTTAAAGTTATAAAGTTCAAGTTCTTAAAATATTCCAAGATTATAGCTATCTCATTATTTTACGAATTTACGTAATACAGTGTATCATCAGTCTTTAGTTTCATATTTGAATAATTTAAAGTAATATTTGGATACACCTTATACACCAACTCACGGTAGTTTTGTTCGTTAATCAGATATTGAACAGCTGGCGATATGTCAGCCACAAAATTTCCTATAAAACTCAAACAAACCAATATGTTTACTTTGGTTAGTAGCTGATATTACCAGATATGCCATTAATAACGCCCTAAATATTCAGATCTATAAAAATTATTAGCTATAAATACTTTTAAAATAATATATTAATTCGACTAAGACAGATTTAAAAAATTTATGTAATTTTTCAAAATGCATGTATTTTTTTCAAATAAGAAAGACAGACGGTTTTATCCTGGTACATTTAAAACCATTTTACTTATTACTTACAATCACATTACTACAAAAAAATGTCTTAATATGGCACTCTTGATATGAAGCAGTTCGAAGCAAAAATTTATCAATATTGACTAGTACTGACAAATAGTCACTTAAAAGTCGATGAAAGTAATTCCAAAAAACTGTTTCGATCCCTCACAAAGTGACAGTTAATATTACGGGATTTAAAATGAAAAATAGTTTAGACTTTATTCCTCTCACGTCCATGAACTATTAGTGTCGAGAACATTTTTTACCAAAGGGTAAGGGCCTTTTGTTATCAATACATATTGAAGAAATTGAAGTGCAGTTGTAATGCATATGTTTTCTAAGGGTATAGTAAAATACTTATAAATATGATAATCGTGAACACCCACATGAATATTAAAAAACAAAATAAATATATTTTTTTTTTTTTATTATTTTCGATAGCACTCAATTAAGACCTGGGTAGAAGGAGGCGGGAATACGCCCGCCGCTTCCTTCCCCAGTTGTAGGCCTGGTGAGGGGGGAGGGTGACCCCTCTCACCTAACATAGGCTTGCGATGGGAGGGTGCTCTACGTTGCTCGGGGCACCCTCATTCGGGGGGTCTCGCCGGGGCGTCACGGTGTGTGCTAACGCGATCCCGTGACGTCCCATTACGGCAAAGAGGGCAACCGTTGGTTTTTTAGTGGGTAGCCTTAAAAATGGCAGCATCCTCTATGCTGTCGGGTAGTCCCACATAACCCCCCGGCCGTCACCCCCCTGGGCCGACGGGGTACCCGTAACGGGTTTTTCCAACGGAAAAAAAAAAAAAAAAAAAAAAAAAAAAAGCACTCAATTAAGACAGGTTCTTATGAACAAAATAATAATAATAAAAATTTTGCATATCTATTATTTTAAATAATTATTTCACTAATTATTTTAGTACTTATTACTACTTTTAGTAATTCATGGTTCTTTATAATCTCTACTTTAAAATAACTTTTCCTATCACACAGTAGAGGGCAATGAAACAGTTTAGCTTCAAAGGTTCTTTTTTGAGTGAATACACTTCGTGTGAAAGCCGCAAGTGCTATTGTTAGTACAGGAGCTCGTGTTGTCTTGGGTCAACTGTTTGTAATTTTATATTTTGAGGCTTAGTTCTTGACTTGTTTCATTCCTTGCAGTTGAAATCCTGGATTTGAAGTATACTCGTTACATTTTTGATTATTTGTAATAATTTGAAACCTGTTCACTATATGGTTTTACAGACAGTTGACAAATTGTGTCTAGGACGATTTTTTTAAAATAAAATGGCATAGTAATTTTCAAGGTAGTGTATCTTTTCTTTTCAATAAACCAAATAAACAACAGCTTTGAAATGTAAAGAAAAAGTATATAAAGCAATATCACTATAATATTTCAATAAAACGTGCTGGCGAGACAGTGTGATGTATTTTTCAAATATTCGTCAGGTATATTCACTTCAAACGGCAGAGGTTCACAAACCCGTAACAACAATATAAAAACAAGTTCTAAGGTGCTGTCAGTTCGCAAAAAAAAAAAAATCTATTTTAGAGCTAAAAGCTGCAACAGGAATTGTTTGAAATTGAATGTATTCCGGAACATTGTGTCCTATAATTTGTTATAAGCTAATATTTGTAAAAGCTATCTGTAGAATATGGGGTCCCTTCAAAATATTTAAATGTAACTTATAATAAAAAAAAATCTGCAAATCATATAACAATCTCAATGCAGACTGGGGTGACAAAAGGTAGCTAGGGTGGTGGTAAAGTTATTGACGTATTAAACTTTGTTAGAGATAATTAAATTTCTTGACCTAACTTGAAAAGCCCTGAGGGGCCTGAGCCTTTGATCATAAAATTTTTGAAAATTTTTATTTTGAGCTGCTGTTAATATTTTAATTAGCTTTGCAGTTACCTGTGCTACGTTATTAGTCTTTATAAAAGTCATTCAAGATTACACATCCATAGATTTTATAGTCTACTCAGATTACATTAATTCTATTTCTTATCTAAATTCCTATTTATTATCTAATACAACATATGTTTTTAATTACTGATACTGAATTTTTCCAATATTTTTCAATTATTAGTAATTACTTCAATTACCTTAAACTCATAAAATTATATTTATGAATGTGTTATCAAGACCGGTTTCGGCATCGGCGTCTCCGTTTCAATCGTTCATGTGCTCCTATTATCTGGCTCACTTATCCAACCTTAACGAAGTTGCTTCCTCATGAGATACGATTCAATAAAACCGAATTGGTATATCTCAATACTTTTGAGTTCCATAAACGATCTGATCAGGTGATTTTAAATGTATTGCGAAGGCATTTGAGGTGAAAACGATACGAAGTTGACTTTTATAAAGGCGGCAAAGAGTCCCCGTCTTTGTGGAGTTTAGTATATTAAGTATTATCTTATATATATATTAGAGATTACTGTGTTTGGCTATTGCTTCAGTGAGTAGTTTATCGTTTTAATTGACCAAAAATATAAACTTGGTTAGAACCAATAATCATTTCTTCTAATTTTTAGGCCTATAGTGTTCACGACCCCGTCTAGTACAGAAGAAATTAAAGTTACCCGGCAACGATGGTTAACATTTTAAAGTATACCTTATTGAAGTTGATGATCGAGAGCATAAAGCACCGGATATAAGTTATAAAGTGAGATTCAGTTACCCAAAAACCCGGTTCTCATGACAGGTATTACGCCAAGATCGTTTCAAAGAAACTACCCAGATTGACTCACCACTCTGAAAGATCATAGCAGCATCATAGCCGATGAACTTTGTATTCTGTCAAAAATATAAATCGCGCACCAGCTCGGAAATATATTCCCACAGACTTGACAGACTTCGCCCCTACGTCCTTAAAATACCTCCATATCATATTATAAAAAATGGAATTATAAAAAATATTGTAGAACATAAGATAGTCTTAATATAATAATTACTTTTTTACATGTATCTTAAAGAGATGAACACCTCTAATGTAATTTACAAAGGAAAGATATTATATTTAGCAATCAAAGACTTTAACCCCAATTTTACTCGTTGCTTTCTTATTAACCTTTTTTTTAAATTCGTTCTAAGTTGATTATTTTAGTTATTCATTCATATCATATCACATACTATAAAAGCTCTTTTATAATAATATGAGGCAGAGCGAAGCGGCTCTGTGGGTTGTGCGACCTTAATGTAGTGCAATGTTCGTTGGTCGTCTACTCGTTCGTTCGTTTAAAAATATTGGGAAAATTGAGTATCAGGTTGATACTCGTAAAAATAAATCTTTGTTTGTGAATAGTATGACATTTTGATTGAGTTGTTGTTAAACAAATTAAAACTAATTTTTATTTAACGGGAATTGAGGGTACTTGTCTCAATCTTCTGGTTTCATTTGTGATCATAGAGAGGCGTGGGTGAGGACAATAAAATACCGCACTTCAGGACATAATTTAATCAAGATCGTATATTTCAATAATGACTAATCTAATAACGTTCCGCCTAGCACGTAGTACTTATTAGTCTTCCGAACCTATTGCCGTCCTGAGTAATAATGACCGCTCTCAGTTTCCTTCGCTGTGCTAGTGCTCGGTGTTACGTCAGAGTAAATGACAATTGACAGTTGACATTTAATATTCAGCCTATAATCACATTCATTTAATACTACTCTTTAACGATGCGCCGTCATATTAAAAATCTAAAATAGCTATAATAAGATATTTTACATTTTAATTTATTACATTCATAAATATTTTGATTACATTCTGAACATCTATTGAGAAAAATTTAAATAAAATTTACCTCATTTAAGATGAAATACTTTTTATAAAGCTTCTATATATATAAGTAAATCTGTTAAGTAAGATGGATGCAGTTACTGCAACAAGCGGTTAGAATTTGGAGCTCAACATAAAGTATATCTTAGTAAAGCAGCATGGCGACTGCGGTCATTAGTCAGCATAATCTGTACTGATACTGGTCATGCGTCAAACAGCATCGCAAGTCAGGAAGATTATAAAGAATACTGCAAACTTGCTAATTATATATTATTTAATGATGGGTATAACATTTTTATGTAATCGTTGTGTATATATATTTTTTAATGTCATGTCTGTGTATTAAAAAATTTTTAAAGTATGTTGTGAATAATCAATCCAACAACATATGTACATTTGTAAAAATTCCTGAGAAATTCAAAAGTTTATTAACTGATTTGCCTCTTTAGGAAACTGTCGTCTAATTTAAAAACGCACATACTCGTCTTGTCATTCTGTCTTATTCCTTCATTTTACCTTAATCTAAAAAACTGCTTTGTTTGACAAATATGATCTATCGTCTACACTTTTTTAATTATTTAAATTTAACATATTAACATTAATGTCTCTTAAATAAGAAAACATTTTGTATAGCTAAGAATATAGTAGTGCTGTAAGGTTTAAAATTTGCAACGTTTGATTACATTTAAAATCTTTGAGAAGCTGTAAGACATTAACGAATGACGTAATAGCTTAGTTGTATCATTTTACTACTTTGAATTTTTGTATCTTATTACTCTAATTGTAATTTTGTTTTTATTTTTTATTATTGCATGTTGTAGTAATTATAAATTAAGCAATTGCCATAAAAAATATATAATAGTGAATTTGTTATGGAATGTATGTTCTGGCAATAGAATAGAAGAATTATTGTTATTATTATTAGTAACGACACTTACTACTTACTGTTTGTTAAACAACAAAAGTATTACATGTACCTTCTACATTTATTAGTCAAAGTACTACAAATATAACAATATCTTAAAACAAAACTTGACTCCTAACTTTCAGTAGTCGCAACTAAGACCATTACGAGTATAGTATCGTTTTAGCAGACAATGTAAGGAAGGACGGAATACATTGTAAGAGGACAATAGAGGTTACGTAACTTATTAGAAATAACTTAAATGATAAAAGTTGTATGTGAACAATTATTAATCAACGGTTTCTTGAGGCACAAGATTTTGGTTCATAATGCTGTAATTATTTGTAATATTACAGCATAAAGAGATTTTGGTAAAGGTAAAGCAAAGTAATATTGTTATCATTAAAAAAATAATTAAAATACTTATTTAATGTTTTGAAGCCTTATACGTCGTGTAATGATGTTTAGAGTTTCATTATATTATAATATTATTTATGGACAATGTCTAACAAAGAGAAGTTTACCTGTAATATAATTTATAATTTATGGTTTAACTCTCAACAAGTTTTCTTTGCCACAGATATATTTTTTTCTTTATACCTCTGCTTAGTAAATCATTATCAATGTTCAGCGGCGACGAGCTTCTCCTGGAAATGTGTTGACACTTTGTCGTCTGTACATAAATATTTAGATAGTTTATGAAGCAAGTAGCCATAATACAATTCCCACATATTTTCAAGTACATCTTAATTTTTGTCAAAATATATTTGTTCAATGTTGTGTATAAGTAAAATATTTTTGTCTGGAAAACAATATTTAGTGAATCATGTTACGACTGCAACCAGCAGCTACGGTTTCCAACATGGAGTTTATCTCGGTGGTGACTGAGACAGCGGACGAGCAGCGACAGTCATTAGTCAGTGTAATATGTTGACCATGGATCCGACACCACCGCGGGTCAAGACAGTACCATGATGTACTATGTATGGGCAATGAAGCTACAGAATTGTTAGTCACTCTACAAACTAGATAGTATTTAATTATAAAAATAACGCGTTCTAAAGTTCAACGTGTTAATATTGCAATAAAGAATATTTTTATCAATACATTTTTTAAGATGTAATGTAAGAATAAGAGTTGAGTTATTTTCTTTCATAACAATTAAGGGGAAATTGTGACATATTTTTTACCTGTTTTATATTACTTAAACAAATATAAATATTTCTTTACTTTCTCGGAAAGAATCGAGGGCAATAGCTATTGGATCATATGAGAAGTATAAGTACGTTAGTGATAGCTTTGCGAAGCTTATCTGCTTTAGAAGCGAAATCGAGTTCAAAAGAAATTTCTCTGAGAAATGATATTGGGATTCCTCTGTAATATAAAATATTATTTTAAATATTTTTTCTCTCTTTGAGTACTATTATCTAATCGTATGTGGTTTGACAAAGTTATTATTCTTATATGATCACTTGCGGTCGATTCTATATAAGCTTTTGAAGCTGGAAGCAAGCCGTTTACATTAGCTGAGAACGAATATCATCATATTGCAGGTTATTCAAGATTAAGTTATATATAAAAAAAATATATCTATATATACATAAAATAATGTAGTTTATATGCATGAATAGAACTTAAATAAACATTATTATAACTATATCAGTATCATAACAATATTAAATGAAAACACAAAAAGAGTACAAGGTTACAAGGACCTAGTTGCAAGAAAAAGCAAGTGTTTGAAAAGGTTTTTTTAAAAGAGTTTTGAAGATATTAAGGGATTGAGCTTGTCGAATAGACAAAGGCAAGGAATTTCAAAGACAAGAAGCATGAAAAGTGAAGGAACTTGTACAGAAAGTAGTAAAGTGAGAAGGAATTTTAAGTTTATTACTTAATTACCTGTATCTAAAATGTGGAATATAAAAGAAGCGTTGGAACGGACTGATGGAGGGCGGCCAATGCTCTTGCAGAGTCAGGTGCGAACAGCTTTTACGGTACTATTAGTGTTTGTCTTGTTGCTTTATTTTTATTCACTTGTTTCTAAAGTTGTTTCTATTATTTTATTTTTATTTGTTATTTAACCTAAACAAGATTCTAATATTTCTTCAATGGCCGAGGCTTAGAATGACAATATCTATCTCCTGACGTTATATTTATTATTATTAGCAGGTTGAATAGTTTTTAAAGATTTGAAATTAAAACAAGTCACCCTACAGCTATAATTTTCATAAGGAAATAATCTGTGAGAGTCACTTTACTGGGTTATGTTAGAACTATGCTCATTCTTAATGTGCTCAAAATATGAAAAGTCTTTTTAATAAAGTATTGAATTATGTATAAGTTATTAACCATTAACACTAGACAAATTTTGTTACTTTATTGACAGTCTTATATGAGATCATAATAAAATATTATGTAATATTTGCATATTCGATTACAAATCACAATAGTCTGTAGTAAAACATTCAAATAAAGCCATATACGAAATATATTCAAATGTAATATGGTTTAGTGATATTCCCGTAATAGTGACTTATCATTAAACTCCTTCCTTTAATAAGTTTGCTTTACTGAATGTTTCTAGTTAAATAATATCTGTGGCGGGATTTTACAAACTGAAATAACGTAGTCTCATATGTCTTTGTAGAATATTGAAACATATTTGAGCAAATATGTTTTGAATACGTATATTTACTAAAATGTGCTCATGAAGTAGAAAAAGCTGTTACTTATAGACTGCGGTTTTTATAATATAATTTTACCAATATTAGTAGTTACATCCATGAGTAGTTATATTTTTAATGCGAAAATTAATATTTATAGTATTTTCTTAGATTTTCACGAGTACACGTTTCAAATAAAACAAATTTTTACGGATTAAAACTCGCGTATAATTTGGTTACATTTTTATTTTAACCCGACGTTTCGTATGCTTTTGCAGCAATCGTGTTCACGAACAGACGAGATGTAATATTTATGCATATAAATATAATCCCAGTTTAAAATCAGTGCAATCAATAAGTAAAGTAGTCCAGGTAATTCATGCAAGGTTCCTTCGATCGGCGCGAAAACAACAATTCTCTGATTCTTGGAAACTTCTATATAAAGGTATTACAGGTGTTACGATGGCGGAAGAGCTTCCGTTATGTTATTATTGTAAAGATTTATGACAGATTTCAAAAAAAGTTCTATACAATTTTCAGAATAGATTTAACATAGTTTAAACTATTATTGCTAAAATTTAAATGAGAAATCTTTTTAAGCACAATGATTATCTTTTCGAGCTTTTTGAATCACAATACACAATTTAATTACTAAAGCATTTTTTACATATATATCTTCTGAAAGGTTGACCACCACTGAGTGAGTCAGCATATTAAGCTAAAGCTAGTAATTATTACTCTTGTAACCAACATTTATTTGTTAAACAATCAGTGTTTAAAATTGTGCAAAACTAAATATAATGACTACTCTGGCAAGCTTTAGGCAAATATCAACTAATACCAGTGACTCCTTTGGGAGAAATTACAGGAACTTAAGAGTCCCATTACTTTTTAATGACTGTTATTGGTACTCATGGAATTTCTTAACATTTATTTATACATGCTTGGAATACATGAATTATTTTAAGGTACTATGTTAGGTTGGTCTACTTTGCTTGTTTTTTTTTTTGGATTATGTTTTAGCATTTTACAAAATTGTAATCAAAATCAATTTATTTTTTTATAGTTGTATTAAAATAGAATATTAAATATTTTTGTATTATAATTTGATAAAATTTTTTAAATATACTTTAAAATATTAATTAATTATTATACTAGTTTCATATTATGAAATTGATGATTTCAAAATTGAAATTTTTGATTTTAACGATCAACAATTCAATTAACTTATTAAACAAAAGACGGCAGTTACAATTTCTTTTAAAAAGGAGGATTTTTATTTAAATTTAATTACTATTGATTTTTTTCCCTGAATCAAATAATAATAATAATAGTAATATCAACACCAAACTCATAAAAATTTATTTAAGTTTTTGATGCTCTGGGAACATTTCAATAGACGACAAAATAAACAGAAACAGGAAAACATTTTTATAAACGTTTTTCCTTGGGATCAGAAAACATTAAGAAAAATATTTATCCTATTGGTTTTGTGTCGTCATCTATATAAATATATATATTATATAGTATAAATAGAGCAAAGTTCTCGATATTGGAACTTGTTGATGACTAATTTATTTAATTTAGAAATCAGGAAAATAACATATTCGGAACTATATCACTTGTTAGGACGTGATACGAGTACCTTTGAAACTACTATGCAAACTGAATTCATCTTATTTGGCTTATATAATTTAAGCATTATAATATATCAAGGATTTCCATATCAAATAGCAGTTACCAATTTATGTTGAAGAGATTTTGTAATGCGAGATACATATACTGAATAACTTCAAAGAACATATTCCTTCGTTATTATAATAAAATATTTTTTAGAAAAAAAATTACAAAAAATACCAGAACTCTTATCTGAGTCATCTGAAAATTCTTACTCTTCACTCCGATCTTATCTATCGCGTCTGTAGAAGATATGTTGAGATCAGATGGGTGCTGTTACTTTATTTATAAGGAGTGGGTAAAGTAAGTTTTAATTGATAATGGCTGTTCATCTGATGATGATCAGAGTAACAAATATACTTTGTACTAATATACTTTCATAATCACGATGTTATATATCAAAGAACAAGCTTTCTTACGGAAATATAGATACAACTATATGAAAGAAAGATACCCATTACATTCTTTATTTATAAAACTTGGAAGACTGACAAGATAGTTTCGAGTAAAGTTTCTGCTTATTTTTCACATATATTGAATTGTGGCTAAGGTCTTAATATTTTTTTTGTTTTCCATAAAACAAAAGTCTTAATTAAAAAAATAATAATATGAATATATATCTATAACTTTTCTTCATTTTGTATATATTAGTTTGTGTTAATTAAAAATAGAAACCTGTCATACTAGATATAATTGAACCTGACAGAACACTGCAGTAACAGTGTGGTCAGACATGTTGGTTCAATTAGAGGTAAGTACTGCTAGTAGTATGAGGTCTGCCTGCACTCATTAGTGTATTCATATTAAGTTGCTTACTCATGTTAAATGCTGGCATCCTTTTATAAATTATAAATTGGTCCGTTAAATAACTTTAATAAAGACTTTATCTCAACGCATTCTATTCTTTTATTTTGTATACGTGATTAACATATAAAGACGAAAATTACTTGAGCGTTACGTTTAGAAATGAAAGAGGTATAGAGTAGGTAGTATGAGCAATTGTAATACAAACCGATAATGGAAGTTTTGAAAAGAAAATATACAATTTTAGATCCCTTATTCAAGAGCAAAACTGAAAAATAACTTGTTAAAGGATTCTATTGTACTGTTGGAACGTATTCAATTGTAATATTTGCACTGCAGAAGAGTTCACTGCACTGTTGCACGGTTCGAACAATCTGTAACATGAAGCCAAGAGAATCATTACATAATAAAATAAAAGAAATAAAAATGGTGACTACATTTAATCAATATATATATATAAAAATTTAATATTTGTTATTAAAAATATTAATTGATACAAGAAAAATTGCGCTTTACACCAAATTAACAATGGAAATAAAAATAAACTTGCCATTTCCTCAACTAGGAACTAAAATAGGTAATTCGTTCAAGGTTAATTGTATACGGTTTCATAAAAAAGTACCTAGTGAACACATAAATTTGTTTGTTTGAATCATACATACCGCAAATTGTTTGACGTTGTTGTTGCTCTTATGTAAGCAAATGACAGCATCACACCGCTCCCTTTAAAATCATTACTTGCGGGAGCTTTGGGGGTGGGTTGCCCTCCTCCCACAAATATGGGGAAGGGGATAATGGCTAAACCTTGCGTTATACTCTTGAACGGGTGCTCCTTGCGGTTACTTGTTTGCACGTCGAGTTGAAATATTAATTGACCTTAATCATTAGGCATTCATATCGAACTGATTGTGATGGTTCTCGTTGTTCGCAAAAAAAATAATAATAAATACTTTTTTAATATAACCGATATTCAAAAAATATTTATATTAGATTTTAAACATCGGTAAAACATTTGTCACGATGAAAAAATACCCGCTGAGTTTGTTGTGTGGTTCTTCTCAAATTAAAGTGCTTTTGGTAGCCTCATAGCCATAACGTTTAAGTTTGAGAGTGGCCTATAGAAGCGCTTATTTTGATAATTATAATATATTTTGATTTATAATATTTCCTTTTGACACGTTCATTTTATGTGCTATATTCATCACTCATGTTGATTCAAAGTGGAAAACGAAATAAATTAATAGTAAATAATGGTTTTTCAGTATCATGCTAATTACGTAAAGTCTTTTCGTATTTATAAAAACACATACTAATTCGTCATAATCCGAAAAACAAATTTGGTTTGTGTTAAAAAAACCTAATAGATTATATAGCCAAGATTTATAACTACATGTCATTAAAATGAATTCAGTATTGGTTATGTATTAATTAATAATTGTACAATTTTCAATTATAAAAACCAAATATAAGATAGTGTATTATAATTCTTATAACGTGAGCACTCGAACAAATTATACGAACACATATCAAACAACGCTTTAGATACAAAGTAATTAAAATGAAGTAAGGATGAAGTTTAAGAGGTTTATTACTAACAACAAGTGAAACTTCCGAGATACATGATAGCAATTATATCGCACTTCTATGTGTATACTGCTTGACAAAATTTCAGTTATATTGGAGTTTTGCCGACAGTACCTTGAATTGTTAATAGTTATGGCGCTTACAAATTATTAAAAGACGAGTTCTCATTTAAAAATAAGGTTTTTACGTATTGCTGTAACGGTATCAATTTAACTATAGATTGTTATTTAAACATTAATTCTTTGTCTTGCTAACAATTCTGTATTTGTAATTTCAACAAATTTGTGTATAATATAATATTAACAGCTAAATCTGTAATCCGGATATAATTATAATTTATACTTTAACATAACAATTCCGACACAACATATTTCTCAACACTTGGTTGAGAAAAAACAAGTGACGGTCCACGTAACGTAGTTAAATAAAGTGTACTGAAATTATTATACTAATATGATTTTAATACTAAATACCGTAACGGTTAATCAGTTACATAATATTATGATGATGTGTTTTTAAATAAATAAAGTTCAAAGTAAAGTTTAGTTAAAACGTACTAACCTTAAAAATTAGAAGACCTTATACACGTTAGTTATTTAAAACCAACAGTTTTCGCTTTATTTTCGTCTGTTGATAAAATACATCACGTCCCAAGCATCCAATAGTCCATCGTGCCCAGCGTAGCATAGTCTGTTCACCACGACAGATACAAAGAATTTTCTATATTTTCCAATATATCATGTGAAATACGATCACAAAAAATAAAAAAAAAACATTATTTATGAATCGTTTATTATTATATCATAAATAATATTATAAAATATTAAGCCAAAGCAATAAATGAAATTAGGTAAACACAATAATTAATTATTTACAATTTTGAAATATCGAATGTTTGAACCAAACAAAACTTTACCTTTTGATGTCCTTGATCGACAAAGACCGAATAAACTAAATAAACTTGTCACGTTCGTTTCATCAGTTACAAAATAATATAAAAATACTTATAAAACATATATTTGTAATTTAGTAAAATTATAAATAAATAAGCTCTCGATAAGCACTCGTCTTCAAATGAACTGAAAGAACTCATTCCAATGCCCATTAAGGGGGCTCTTAAATTTTACTGTAAGAATATCTGAATTATAAAACATATGATATAAAATATATATGATCCATGATTACTATTAATATATTATCTAGCTATACCCATGTCCATACTATCTAAATAGTGTCTAAATACTGATCTAACAAGTTACAGTAATTTAAACGTTAGTACAGACGGATAATAATAATATTAAACCTAATAATCAATAATTTTTTTCTTAATTTATATTGGTTATTATTATGTAAAACATCATGATATAAAAAAAATCAATGTTATAAATAGACAACAAACTGTTTTGTTTAAAATAAAACTCAATAAATAATAAGAAGGCGTGACCATTACTATTAGAAGCAACTACAGAGGCAGTTAATTTCTGTAAAATGGTGGGCGGAAACACTACCCGCGGTTATTATCCGGTCTCCTTTCTCAAAATAAGAGGTTAAAGACATAATACAATAATATAATAACAGAAAAGCGTTCAGAACTAAAAGTTAGGGGTAGTAATGCCCAGTGAAAAGATTAATTCGAGTGTAAAAAGATTACTCATGTCATATAAAAGACCAAACTTTAAGAAAAACTAATTGTTATATTGTTAATTTTTTTTTTATTTTTACTACAAATATACACATTTACACTGATGAATTGTTATATAAATGTTAAACAGGATTTCCCATAAGTCGACGTCAAGTCGGAAACGAATGCTAGGCTAGATTATAAATAAATACGAGTAAAATATACCCTGTGTGGTATTTTAAATGTTATGACCGATTCCTGCAAATTTTCACTGTTTTTTTTTTCTTTTTGGCTAGTCCTAAGTAACGCTTTTGTAAATTAACATTAAAAAATAAAAAAGGAGAAAAAAGCTTTGCATATATAGATTTGTTAATTTTAGTTTCTTATAAATTTGTTCAAGAAGAAGGTGGTTGTTCAAGAAGAAGGTGGTTTTTTATTGTTTTTGTTAGTAGTGCATTTTATTTTATTTAATCAGAATCGTTTAAAATCTTGAAAATGAAGAAACTTTAAAAATTTTTAATCAATTTAATAAAGTATTTTTTACAGAGGCTGATATTTAAACTCCAACAGCAGAACCAGACAGAGGAGTAAGGAGAATTAAAGTAAAGAAATTTATCTTTTTTTTTTAAATTTATTAAATATTTCTTGATTTTGTTGTCTTTTCATATACCATTTGAAAATTTTTAAATGATCCTTTCAAAGAAGATCTACGAGTACGTAAAGTTGGAGCGCACTGCGGGTAGGCTTACACTAGAAAATTATTACAAAAAAAAACAATTATCAATATTTTAACAAATAATAATAATAATAATAATAATAATCTTTATTGTACACACGAATCAAATACAAATGGAATTAATAATGTTTGATAAAAATGAAATGTAGTTTATTTCTATATTCCTCAATTTGCTCAATTCATTTATTATTCAGGAAAGCTACAAAATAAGAACAATGAAGAAAAGTTGTCCAATAATATAAAAGATTTCTCTATTTTAAATGGTTATTAGAAAACTATTGAATAATAACACCAATTCAAAAATGTTACCGGTGTTTTATCTACGACGTACCTGTATTTGAACGCAGAGTTTCTGGGAAAGTTATTGTGATAAAAGTAAATATCTCAACGTTCCGTGTTCAGCCGCTTATTGCAATCGGTCGTAATTTTGTAGCAGCACAAGCTTCTGCAAACTATTTGATAGTGTATCGCTGTGCGTTCCTGAAAGCAAAGGGTACAAGATAGTCCATTAAGAAAAACAAATTGATCATAAAAATTTCTCAAGTTTCTCTATCATTTCATCAGGTTGGTTCGTTTTGAACCACATATACTATTGACTGGCTCTTTGTTTGTCATATTTGTTATCTGTTAAGCTATCGTATTTGTAATGATCATATTTGTAATCTATTAAGCTATCGTAAACATAATGATCAGAAGCTCCCTTGAATTTGTCAACCATATCATAGCAATCCCCCAAAAATTGGCCTTGAAGTCGAAAAAAAAATATTGCAGGAAAATGTTGCCGACGTATATCTATTTTTCCGTCATACCAACTTTAGTAAAAAGAAAATTAAAGTTGCAATCTCAATTGACACAAATAATTTTCTAATGTTAAGTAAAAGAAATTCTAAAATAATAAAAAATATTTTTTATTATTTTGGTAAGGCTTTCAAAGTGGCCTAACGTACTATAACGTGATCTTTTAAAACTATAAATGGTGTTAATTTAAAAAAATGACTTTATTTTCCCGAAATTATTAAGAAAATTAAAAATAAAGACAATTAATAATTACTGAATTCAATACATATACAATATCCTGCTTTTCCGTACGTAAATACTGTCGGAATTTACCCGATTAGTTTCGAACCGTTTAAACTGCATTTCACGCCGTGATTCCGCCATGAGCCAAGACCATGAACAAGAATCCCGAATGGGATCGAAACAGTCGGAAATTTTTTTAAAGTTTTTTAAACTTACATAATAGTAATCATGGATCAATATATCTTGACGTTATACATCTCTTAAAATTTACTTCTAATATTTTACTTAAACTTTTTAACTTTGTGTATCATTTTAGTTTTAAAAATCTATTACTGACGTTGAAAAACATTTATTATCAAGGCAAATATATCACGTTGACGATATGAAAATCTTTTCATGAACTCATTATGATCAAGTCTCATGATATTGTTTTATGGAATAATATCAAATGATTACAGCCATTGTTTTACATTTCATGGAGAAACTCAATATAATTGATTTAACAAGATTGTGGTAGGAGAGATTAAATGGGCTCCTTATAAGGAGAACAATTTGCTGTGGTTCAGAATACAAATTGTTCACAGACCATTGGAAATTTGAAACCCATTAAGGTCGATCAACTAACTAACCTATTCACAGCTAATCATTTAAATCTAAAATTGGCTATAATAATGAAAATAGTCAATATCATTTCTTATCGAGAAAAAGAAAAAAAAATTACAATTTAGGGCGTCGTATCCAAGGAGATTGAAGTATTGTTTTTCTCTTTAATTTTATATAGAGTAAAATGTGACTTAATTTATAAAGGTGAGTATCACAAATAGACCAAATTTTTAAGTAAAGAAATATATAACTATAAAAACATTTATAAGTTATTTGATTCATGATATAATTATTAGGAATATTCTTTCTTCATTTATATTTTTTGAATAATATAATAGGACCGGTTAATTTGCATGTTTACACTTACCCGATAAAACCCCTAAGATTAAAAAAAATTATTAGCCTCAAAATAAATAAATTGAATCATTTAATAGCCATCAATGATTTAATATTTATAAAGTAGTATTTTCTTCAAATTAAATTAAATTAAATAATTGTCATGAGTTAACAGAGACAGTTTAATAGATAAAATGTGTTAATTAATTAAAGACCTTTTACGAATTTACTCTTCAAGTTAACTCACAAGTCTTAATTTCTTTAAGAAACTTTTATAATTCAAAAGATGGTAAATTAAGGGAAAAGGATAGCGAATGTTATTAAGAACAAAAAACTTTAGGCCTCCGTTCTGAAACGGCTTTAAGAAGGCATATTGAAACTTTATACAAAATAAGACTGCTTTCAAAAGTGATTAATTTATTCTTATTGTACATGAAATTTCATATTTTAATTTCATTATAGTCACAAACTTTATCAATCAATGTATTTTGTAAGTAACTAAAATAACGATCAAAAGATGCATAAGCAATACTTACTCTTCAACAATAATCAATAGAATAAATATATGTTACATATAATGCTTAATTCACTACATAGTACTCGGATTGTTCTATTTTTTAAAACCAAAACCAAATTAAAATAGAAATATTTAAAAATTTCATTATAACATAGAAACCATGTTACTTCTGTTATTGTTCTTTAAATTAAAAAAAAGTGACCTCTACGAGACTGAAAGTCGTGACACGTGCCGTTTTACTGACAATAGCACTAATGGTCCGTCCTCAGATTACCATCACTCAAAGTGGTTGCTCGCTCGAAAAGTTTCGCTCTCTTCTATGCCTACTAAAAAGCAAAAACCCTTTTAAAATAAGGTCTGCAAAATATATAATATAGTGTTATGCCACAGATCCTATATCTCTGTGTAATAATCAAACTAATATTTTTTATAAGAAAATAGGTGATATTTTGTACATCATTAGATTGAAAAATATGATGAAAAAACAATAAACAATTTATCGTGCAAGAAAAATATAAGTTTTATTAATATTTTAAAAGAATGTATTAGTTGTAAACGGTTAAATAAAGTTTTTTTTTATTGGCAATATTTCTTTTATTTATTTGCTACACTTACGTCTTTCTTTATTAGAATTATTTACAAGCATAAGTCGTTCGGTTTGAGCTTCTCAAACTACAGTAAAAGTGTCATTTAGCAAAATATAATATAACAATATCAACAGAAAAAATATTACTTATTTATATAGATTAAAAAATATTTATTTTTATAATTAATGGTGTTTCATTCAAACATTAAAAATTAAAGGTACTTGGTTTCACAGTTCCATTTTTTAAAGGTAGAAAACTATTTTCAACCCTTACCTTTAAAAAAAAGTTGTGGCTGTTATGAACCAAAAAAATACATATCATATTTATTATCGTTGTCATTATAACTTATAACAATTTAAACAAGAAACCTAATACCAGTGTGGTAAAAACGTTACGAACATCCATCGGGAGGTTTTTGTGTTTAATATTATTAAAATTTCTTTTAGGGCATTACATTACCGCAAAAGAATCGTGCCTTTGCAAGCGACACGTCTCAAATTGCCACCTTCATTAAAATCTTTCAAGAACGCAAAATATAATTATTTTTCGCCAGAATAATTATAATTTGACCCTCTGGTCTATATTGTTAGTAACAGTTCAATTTGCTTAAACTTCAAAGTCCGGTATAATCAATCATTTAAATTATAAAATTATTTGATAAAATCCACAAGCGTATACTAATTATAAAACCTAACATTATATTAAAGACTCTTATGAAATATGTTTAGATACATATTTGATACGCCTTCAATATCTTGAAATAAATAAGACACTTTATATTTAAAACTAATGGCCAATGAATTTTTAAGATAACTATTGTTAATAAATAAAGTATTAGTTGTTAATTTTACTATTGCTAAGTTAATTACGTCGGTCACAACCGGAGGATCCAAAAAAATACAAATTTATTAACTTAAAATTTAATACTTATATTTAATTTACAAACTACGTGATCCCTGCTCAAAGTTGGAGACAAGAATGAATATAATGAGTTAATAATTAAAGGAATACAGAAAGTGTAACAAACAAGGGTTTCAGATTTACATTCTAGGATTTTAACATGATACAATGCACCTGTGCTTAATCAGCGTTTCCACGGTTCGTGAGAATATAGTAAATGCTAATTTAACAATTTTATTATTAATAAGTATATATGAAATATCTAATAAATGATCACATAGTGTATGGGAATATAACACCTCCCTCCGCAGATCAGCAACTATTCCTTGAGAGAGTTGCTGTGATGTTGCTGGGATCCACCATTATTTCGTGGGGATGAACTTCACTTTTATCTTGAATATTCTTATTTTTAGTCGCGTTACTTCTTTTAATGTGTTGCAAACGGAATCTTCTGTACGCCAGATAAATGCAAAGTATGCTTGCTCCAAAAAGCATTAAGTATACAGGAATCGTCGTATGATATAATACGCTATGATCTTCTAGTTGAGTTAAATTAACTGGGGTTTGTAGAGACATTTTTGAATTTATTAAATGAAGCTTTTGAAGATTTATTGAGTTCAGAATTATAGGAGATATATTTGTTTGCACTTGATTTCCAAGGTTAGATAAATCTATTATCCTTATAGCGTATCCTTTTATATAGTCGTTTGAATTTACAACTTTGATTGCAGGTGTCTTGACATAGCACTTAAGCGGGATTTCCAGTAGAAAGCTGCCGTGAAGTGTCTTGTACAAATCTTGACCATCAAGATATTTTAATTTTAATGGGTGTAGGGAAACTCATGATATAGTGTTTTTCATCCAGTTGTTCCAGCGCTTCATTATTAAGAATAACAGTTGTTAGTTTGCAGGTTGAATCAAGTTCTTGCTTTTCAATAGGGTTTCTGATGCAGTCAGGTCCATCTCGAAGTGCATAGTTAGTTTTTTGTTCACAAAGGTACAGAGAATTGGACTTCGGGCATTCAGCCTCCATGTACATAGAATTATTACTAGAAATTGCTATAAAGGGTAGGTTGGGAATAAGGACTTGATTATATTTATTAGGAACAATTGATAATCGGTAAAGATCATAGGACAGGGGTACGGCGATCGGTACTTTTAAAACTATAACTATTTGATTACCGATATAAAAATAACCTAATTTAATTATATCATAATAATATCTAAGTTCTAAACTTAGGATTTCATTCTTTGAATATAAAATCCTAAGCTTTCTTAATATTTTATCAAGATCTATAATACTAATAATAGAATGAGGCGTGCTCGATGCACGTATAAAACCTAGAAAACTTTGTAGTTTTCGTAGTTCCTCTGATCTATATTATCACCTAAAATCAATAGATATTGGGCCATATGGGCATAAAGTTTCTTAATATTAATGTTATTAATAATAGAGTTCAATACTCTAGTTATATTAACTATTATAGTACTCTAATTATATTAACTATTATAGTACACTAGTTATATTACCTGTACTGTCTATAGTTTTAGAGTTACATAACAGCCATTATTTCGTTAGACTAATATGCTCGTTTAATTTCGATTGTAATTTTAATTCGTTACTTTGTAGAGATAGAATTGCATTGTCTTATTTAACGGAATCAGTATAATATACTTTTAATAACAGAACCAAGGCCATCAACGAGTCCTCTTTTACTATAATTATGATCAAAACTTTTCAAAAAGATAATTAAATAATCTACTTTAGAATTAAGGTAGTTAAGATGAGATTCATAAAGATATATAATATTATCTAACTGTCGCCTAATCATATATATTTGAGGTTTAACTAATAGGGTTTGGTTGTTAATAACATCAAGGTCTATATAATTTAAAAATGAATGATAATAAGATATAATTTTTGTATCGCCTAGTTTAAAAGGGGAGTAGGCCGGGACCTGATTCTAACGAATTAATCATTACTTCTTGTCCTCGCGTCAGTTGGAGTGACATTAGAAGTATCCTCTAACAATACGTGTTCTTTAGGGTGTCTTTTAAGTCGAGATTTAGCTACTAGACTGCGTCTCTTTTTAGTATAAATATATATAGGAAAATCAGCAAGGACGGTGTCCTGTGTGTAACGTAAAGCCAATTTTTGTCTACTTGGGTTTCTAATAAAAACTTGTTTGTTAGGGGTGTATTCTTTTACAGGCTCAGGATTTTTATTGCGATTTTCAGTTAATAGTGTTCTGTGCTGTACTGAAGTCTTGTTAATTAGATCGTATACTTTAATCATTATTTCTCTATGGTCTTGTATGTATTGTTGTAACAAATACTTAGACAAGTTAAAAATTATGGGGCCACGAGGGTCAAAGTGTTCAATAATTAAGTCTACAGTTTGTAAAACTATTGTAAGCTAAGACTGCAAATAACATTAAATTAATTATAGGTTCACTTTTCTTTACTAGTTTTAAGATCCTTAAATTTTCAAATATTGTCGAATGTTCTACAATGCGATTTTTTTTAGAGGCGTATAGTAAAAAAATGGTTGAATTACACTACTAATATTTAAATTTCTATTACAATCTAAAATATCAATTCTCTTATTAATATCTAACCTACGGGTCCTAGATTGCCGTGAATGGAAAATCTTGGATATTTATAAGGATAACTTAAGGAATAAATGGAAGCAACTTCAGAACGATTCTAAAGTACTTATAAAAATTTGTACCTCTTGGTGTTTCAATGTTCGGAAACTCCTCCTGCTGCAACACGGTGTAGATTCGAGATAGCCGACGTCCTTGATTCATTCACTGACTCTATTTAATTAATTTAATTAACTAAATTTCGGCTATCCTACCGACTGCGCCAATTACGTCGGTCACAACCGGAGGATCCAAAAAAATACAAATTTATTAACTTAAAATTTAATACTTATATTTAATTTACAAACTACGTGATCCCTGCTCAAAGTTGGAGACAAGAATGAATATAATGAGTTAATAATTAAAGGAATACAGAAAGTGTAACAAACAAGGGTTTCAGATTTACATTCTAGGATTTTAACATGATACAATGCACCTGTGCTTAATCAGCGTTTCCACGGTTCGTGAGAATATAGTAAATGCTAATTTAACAATTTTATTATTAATAAGTATATATGAAATATCTAATAAATGATCACATAGTGTATGGGAATATAACAAGTTGCACTACGTAAGTTGTTGATATTATTTTTTTATCGATATATTCTGATGTGTTATAACGACATTTTCTGCGGCTGACAGTAACGCGGCGGCTTTTATAATAGAAGACTTGCTGGAGTCTTCCCGGAGCCCGTCAACTGTCTGTTGGAAAAGAATACATTAAAGATTTAAGATAAATTAATTTATTTTTAGATTTATAAAAGTATTAATGTTAATATTTAAAAACAACAAAAACCTGATTATATAGTACAATGACGACAGTGGTAGAAAAAAGACGTGTTATATCAGGTAAGTATTTTATTGTATATCTAACTATTTTGTTTTTGTTTCATGGGCTATGTAAATTTGGTATTGCGGCTTCTGATAGAGACAAAGTATATATATTTTTTATTTGTAAAATATTTTTGGAAAACTATCCGTTTATTAAGCCTAGCCGTATATTAAAATTTGAGACCGGAGGATATCCGCGGAAGGCAGACCCGCTCCTCAGATTACAGGATTAACAGCCTTTGTAATTTTTTTTTACAGACTAAATAATTTTTACAGACTAAATAATAGAAAAATATGTAAATACTTAAAATTTTTATTTTAATAGCTTTTATATTTAAATTCATTTTAATTATTAAAATCAAGTCTAAACTAATTCATTGTCAAATTTTTCACGTAATAATAATTGTGATATGTTTTATAAAAATTAATTAAAAAATATTGTATATTCATATATTCTTTTAAAACCAAAAGAAAAGGATAATGAATAAAACTGACAAAAAAAAAGAATATTTTAAATGCAAATATGTTTTAAAACGAATAGAATTCTTAGAAGCTCGTGAAAACTATAAAAAGGTTTACAATTTATTATCAGCTACAATCTGAAACGTTCTTCACAATTCAACAACCTTTTTCTTACAAATGTTTCTTACAGTTCGAAGGCACTAATAGTCTAGCAACGTGCCGTGAGTTATTTTTTCTTCGGACTAAATTAAATGGAATTAGTTAAATTATGCTATTGCTAATAAAATATTTGGTAAATTTTAACCAATTAATAATTAAAAAAATAACCAATAATTAAAAAAATTATAAAGCTTTAGTAAACGTAAGATCGTTTATTTAAAACGTTCTTGTGAGGGTTGAAAAAATCAATATTAACCTAGAAACGACAGCTAAATCAAAAGCACAAAATAACTATTGAATTATTAAATACAGACTAAGACTTAAGTTCCTTGTGTAATCTAATAATCATTGTAAAGTAATAATCGTTTCATTTTCGGAAGCTTTTTGGTAAAATCAAGGTTTATCCGCTGAAAATGAAATTTGAGAAATGACGACGTTCGCGGACAGCATTATACCGCCTCATATTTTACATGAATTAAAATTTAACAGCCTTTGTTAACAACTTAAGCATTTTATGATAGTAAATTTTAACTATTTATAAATAAAGTAAATTATCTATATCTGTTATATGATATAATAATATACATATTACCTCTTTAAGCCTAAATTGCTGAGTAGTAAGACAATCTTAAGATTCAATTAAAGAAACAATTAAATATTTATAGAGCTCCATTGATTCTGGTAACAAGTAGGTGACAGACAGTGTGTAATTTTTATACACATCTAGATTTGAAATGATGCTCCCTAATTAATAACAAAATTATGAAAATCACTAAACGAAATATTATAAAAATTCATTCTAAATGAAACTCCCAGATCAAAATAATTTAGTAAAATATGAAGCCACCAAAAAGTCTTGCAATACCTGATGGGAGGAAGTAGAAACGGCTAAACAAATGTTAGTAGCGTATACATTGGTTAATACACGTATTATTACGATAAAATATTGAAAATAATACAAAAAATTGGTAATCTTTCAAACATCTTAAATTATTATCACCAAACTCTCGTTGAAGAATTTGATAAAGGTAAAAAAAACAATAGCTTCACTCTGTCCTGGAAATGGCTCATGATTGGATTCTCATGATGGACACGTGTCAATCATGGAGTACAATTGTTGCTGACTGTATTGGCGTCGCATCAGTTAAATATAATGCAACAAGAGATCAGTACTGAAGTTTAATTCAACTACTGTTACATTATTATCATTTTCATTTCATTTAATTTTTTGGGATAATAAAGCATCGAATAGTCATAACTACTCATTGCTTTGTAAATAAAACAAGAAAACTTTTATCTAGAACAGTAAACTATGAATTGGAGAAAAAATAATTAATGAATTGAGAAGAAAAATTAACAAGTAATATAAAAATGTAGATATAAAATATATCATAACTTGAAAAATTACATTTTTATATTATTAATATAAACACACACATATGCAATTGCGATTTTAATATACCTTAACATTTGAAAAAGTAAGAAACTGCACGAAATATTTCTAACAAATTTAAGTTTGTTTGAGCTTATCGATATTGAAGGACGAACACTTATATTCTATGAGTGTTAAAAATACAAAACTTTTGTAAATACAAATAAAAACAAGATATTTAATATTTAACAAAACCTAAGAATATTATTGTTTATAAAAAAGTTTTTCTACAAGTATGTAATTATACGAGTCGTAAGTTTTGCAGCTAATTAACTGATTCTAAATGAACAGGTTGAACACACACTTAACTAAAAGATTCAACTGGATGTTCAAGATCGAGGTACCAGAAGTATCTTATTAAATATATCAAATGTATAATACATATATTTATATTTTCCTCAATTAATCAATACCAGTGATCAATTGTGTACGTCAAACGAAAGTATCAAAAGGGCGTTTTTGGATATCATACTACCGAAATGATTGCTTATGTAAAGACAGTCTCGAACAAAAATATTGAAGCTACGAGGATCCAAACATGCCCTAGTCTGAGAAGAACCACTTAAAAAATTCATTCGGATATTTTCTTACAGCGATCACTATTTTACAAAAAAATTGCAAACAACTAGAACCATCACATCTCCTATAATTTATATTAACGTTTGATTTTGATGAAAAAATTCAGAATTATTAAATTTTTAAAAAGTACATAGTTATTTATTGTAACACTCTAGGAAGGCTTAAAGGTCGAGGTACTGTGTTGAATGTCACAAAGACACAACAAACTTTTAACCAAACTTGTATATTATAAAACAGTTGTGAAGGAACTTTATTCAGAACATTCGGTTTATCGACTACAAAATTTTGTGGCTAGGTTAAGTTACTTCTATAAACTACCTCTAAACGAAGCGTTCCAAATATTAAATGTGACTTACTCTTTTTTATGGCCTTAGTTGCATATCATGAATGTTAATGCATTAATAACCCTTTTTGTCTTTGTGTTTTAAGTGTTACTAATAAACACTAAAATAAAAATATATTAAATAATAAAAAAAAACTATAGCGAAAATTCCAATAAATCATATTTACGTGATGAATATTTTAATGTACATAGTCGTAAATGATAATGATTACACACAATAAAAATGTATAATAAAAGTGTAAAATATGAGACAGTATTGATGTCTTCATGGTTTTGTTAGGATTGTCCATTTTCATTTTAGTGTTGTTAAGGGTTGTTTTCCCTTTTAGGAAATACAATATTGTTATGTGTAATATATGAAGTAATCATAATAATAATTAAAAACGTCAATTATTATGATACCTGCCTGCAGTGTATTTATGGTTTGAGTGAAGTGTTATATAACTAGTATTTTATATGTTATTATAATCAAGCATTTTACTTTAATGTATTTGTGGTTTGTGTAAAATATTATATTACTACTATTCAATAGCTTATCACATTTAAACAATGCTTATCTAATTAATAGGAACCCGACAAGTCCATAACTTTTTATATTAGTCTTATATAAATTTATTTTTATTTAGTTTTATTTTGTAAAAAAAACTGTTTGTTACTGAGCTTAAAATATTATTGGTACTGAAATCTAAAATATATGTATTTTATCATATTAATTGTAAGTTGTTTAAATATTTTGTAGTGTCAGTCAGACCTGTGACCCTTGGAGGCACTGTATGATTGGATGCATAGCTGATCTGCTCTGCACTGTTTTGATAAAAAATACTTAGTGTCTCTAAAGTGTCACTAGAAATCTCCTTTAAAATACATTCACATCTTACCTCTTAACATTCTTAATAATTTTTGCATAAAATTTGAATGTTAGTTTAAGAATTTTATAATTTGTACTTTATTTGTAGAATTTTATAATTTGTACGAATTTTGTTAAAATAAAAAAGTCTTTACCCTTATTAAAATAATTTATCATTAATCTAAAAGCCAGTAAATTAGGGGGTGCCAGGCAACCTTAGCAAAGCTTTCTTTTACCTTGTAATTACATAAATATTGAAGCAATGAATTATATTCTATAATATATATGTATCAAGGTGAATGCAAATATATCCACCTAGGACCTAACAAATGCATTTCAATATATTAGAAGGAGGTGTATTATATTTAAGTCTTTTTATTTTTAAGTTTACTTGCTGATTTACTATTAATCATATTATTAATATAAATCAGAAATATTCTGCATTTTATATTACAGAGTTTAGAATTGATTACAAGCATCATTACGTGGTACGAAACTCGAGCTCTGATATCTTGCATTACGGATACATAGAGTAAGTCGCTCATTCCTACTTGTCCATAGAATTCGAACTCTATTATTGAGTGAGAGAATTCCTCTTTGAAAATTCAACTATCTTCCTTATTTGACAGTAAATGGTGTATGCAATGGAATGTAAAGCATATTTCATCTCGAATAGTTCATTTCCAATATTATGTACAATAGCAACTCCATTTAAAATACTCATAAAAGCTATTTTATAGAAATTGGATTAATGAGCTTAGCTATATCTAAACGCATCCGTTGATATAATTGTTATTAATGATAATGTCCTTATTGTAAAAACAAAGAGTACTTATAAGCAAAACTTATGTCTATACTAGAAACTAAAAAAATGTGGAATGACCTCTGAAATTATTATATACATGAATAATATCTTTTAACGAAAATAAGTGTAGTCAAAAAATTAAATGAAATAAAAAAAAATTTTTTTCGTTTTCTTATACATTTATTTATTTATTTCCTTTTTGTTTGTAAATAATAATTATGTGTGTAATGGTATCTGGTTAGCTATATGGCCGGCCTATACGTATTGATGTAAAAAAATAACTGCATATTTGTCATAACCAGGAAGTTATTGTGATGGGAGTTTCAATGCTCGTTTTTATTATTGGATTTACCACAAGAATAAAATAAATAATTTATTTGTAGGTTTTAGTCAAATATAGTCTATTTTATCAAAATTATAATTATCTTAAATTTTTTGTATTAAATGCAAAGATTTGTTTTTTTTTTCTATAGGTCTAATTTATTATAAACTTTTATTTATCTATAAAAAAGTTTGTAATACCTTTACACAATAATTTAGGATAGGATTCTGATTATTCTTAGTCATATTTATGTGATCCCAATACCTTGTCGGTAAATTGAAAATATTATCTGTTGAATGCACCTAGTCTGACGATCTATTTGACAAAACTGTTAACTAGTTTCTGATAAATAACAACTGCATGACATATTATTTGCTTAAATTTACATCTCGTCTACCCGAGAACGCGATTGCTACAAATTATTTCAAAAATCGGGCTAGAATTATAATGTAACCAAATTATACGCGAGTTTTATCCGTATAAAATAGTTTTATTTCAATTGTATGACATATTGTATTAAACTAAGAACAATAATTTCATTTTCATTCTGTATGTAAAAAAGGTTGGCTGTTATAAGGATTCTGGGGTACAATTATAATTCATAAAATATATCAGGAATTTCGCCAGTCATCGATATATATAAAAGAATGGATAAGTCCTGGATATCTGATGTCCTGCATAGCTCTAAGAAAATGAATGAACATATTAAAAAACATTTACCATACTTCCCCTATAATTTATATTAATTTTGAAAACAAAAAGTTTTTTTTTTCTGACAAGGGTTCAATAAATCATAAATAATGGTTAGTGGAGTAGATATTTCAAAACAAAATACCTTTAGACCTTTCCATTTCTTGCTTATAAATGAGTATTTGTTTTTTATAGAAATAATAATATACTTTGTATTAAAATAATATACGTAAAAAAATATAAATAAATAAATTAAAAGAGACTTAAAAGTGTCGCAAATTAATGTTACACTAAATAACAAAATAAAAAATAGTATTATTATATTTTTTGGTATTTTTACTTAGTTTTGATGTTAAGTAACCATGATGCTGACATTATTAATTTAATAAAATACCGCATTACTGGGAACGCATCTCGTATTTCAAAAAGAGACATCTACTTTTAAAATACGAAACAAAACGTTAAAACTTTTTCAAAGATAGTACCCTAGCGTTTTGTTTGATGATACGTTTTATGGTTTGTGTTAGCAATTACATATTACCTAAAATGGTAGCTCAAATATATTGTATGTTAACATCGCAAGAGATGTTGAGAACGAAAACTTCTTCATCCTAACTTTAATGTAAATTTTAAAAATGTATTATTAAACCTACTTCATATGTAATGCAGGTAACAGTCAAATAATATCAAATAAATTATGAAAAAGTAATTTTTAAATTGTATTATATTTAGTGACCTCTTTATTTATTATAGGTTATATCTCAATAAATATTTTAAAAATATTTTTTAAATAGGATTCCTACAGATTTAAAACACGAACTTAACTAAACAAGACCTACATAAGAAGACAGACGCGTGACATACTCATAAGATCCTTTTCTAACAATAGCACTCGCGGCTCACCTCCACTTTACATTTTTGTAAAGTGTTTGCTTCAAAAAACTCTATACACACTTAACTTCACTTTAATTTTGACCACATGTCTGTATTCCCAAAAATTGTTATTCATAATGATGTATAACAAAGCATTTGTTATAAATTGAATTGTCATATAATTTAAATCAAATTTACACAAAATGAGGGATAATGATAACACATTGCAATCTTTTGCAAACAAACAAAAAAGGCGGTAGTGCGCAAATAACATTCCTAGTGATCTATTGGAATTTTAAATTCAAATTAAAGAAACGTTTCATATTTCGCAGCACAGTAAATATAAAGCTTAAATAACATAATATCCAAAGGCAATGAATGATCCTCTGCAATCAGTTAAAGTTTAATATGAATATATGAAGAAGAATTTGTCATCCTAGACAATAAACTGAAGAACCTGCAAAAATCTGGTAGAAAATGTTTGAACAAAAAATGTTTGAATATAGTTATCACGAACGCCCAATGTGGAACTTTAACAAAATAATATAAGGAGGTATACAGATCTCCTTCAAGCCAATCGCTTGATTTTTTAACAAATTATATCGTTGGATTTATTAACCTCTTATACAGGGAAACATCACAAAAAAATAAAAAAAATCTAATTAAATTCTGATAAGAATAACGTGAGTACAGACGGTTAATTATAATTAATAGTTATAATAAGGTTATACATATATCGGTTGTGGTTTGTTTATATTTTTATTTTATTCGATACCAAGTGTAAACACAGCAGATTAAAGTAGCGAAGAAGAATATGACAATTATGTTATTGAAAGATTAACGTAAGAACTATGATGAGAAGAACAGTGATACGAGATTTCCAAATCCATAATCCATTCGAGTATTATAGCCTCGAAGAATTATACAGTTTAAATCATAAAAAGTTCTATATGCATATATTTCTGTCTATTTGGAATTTTGTTTGGTTTAGTAGTCCCATATAACCAATTTCCTTCTGAGTGGTGGCGTATCTATAAGCAAAAATCCCAAATGTAAAAAAATGTTCTCTATGAAGTCAATTAATGACTACAGCAATACTGTTGACCCTCACCCTCATTAAGAGGGAATGTTGCGGCATTTTTACAAATGTTAGGTGGAACTTCCACATTAATCTTTCCCCAGATTTTTCACCCTGTAAGAATGTCACTATATAGAATGCAACAAAAATAATAGTTTCTTAGAGACAAGAGAATAAAGTCATACAAAGTCAATCATATAAATAAGAATGACTTAAACTGATAGGTAAGGGTAAAGGTTGTTAATAATTAGTGTTTTATTTAGTCAAAAATGATGAATTATTTTTTAAAATCGTAACTATATCTCACTATTAAACATTCTATTCTACTAACAATTTTTTTTTTGTCGGCAGAGCTTTAGTTTAGGGACAACTAAAATGTTGAGTTATAAATAAGTCTTATGAAGTCTTATTAAGTTTTAACTCTAACAATAGATAACTTTGTGAACCTGACATTAAAGTGAATTAATTTTAAAGGGTACTTTCAAGACTACTTCATATGTAATGCAACTTACAATCAAATAATATCAAATAAATTATGAAAAAGCCTTAGTCTTAAAATATAAATTGACAACTAAAGTTTTATTAATATTAATAATGGATTAAGTTCACTTCGTCTATCCTCAGCTACCTTGCATACTACTATTTGAAATAAGCGAAAATGCTATCCTGATACATTTATTTAAAATAAGTAAAAGAATATTAGTAGGTATTGTCTTCTTGTTTATATATTAACGTAAAAGATCAATGTATGAAGAAATCTCTTTTTAATTTTACTGAAAAACATTAGTAGGTAAATTATTTGGTTTAAAAAGAGAAATAAATATTGTCTTTAAGTCTTTAGACGGTTCACCTTGCTTTTACTAAGTTGGGACTTTTTAATAAAGTTGGGATTGAAGTTTAAAAATACCGCAATTAAGATAAGAATTTAATTTGTTTAAGTATATTATGTAATTTTAATTTATTTATTTTAAACTTTGTTGTTTTAGCAATCGCAATCATGTAGAATCAAAAATTCATCACGAGCAACCACCGACAAGGCGATTCTTGGGATACCAACCATTCGATATTATATGTTATAAAGCTTCATATCTAGTAGTGACTCTATTTATTATTTTAGTATTCTCTTGATAGTCTTATCTTTACTTTTATTCTAATCTGTAATCATCTCAATTATGTATCGAAGTATCGTATTAATGATTATAATAACAATTTACAAAACAGTGATAAACATAAGCTCTGTAAATATAGTGTACTTTCCGCAGTGTTATGTGACGTGAATGGATGGTGCGGACATCGTTCATTCATGTCACATAATACTTGTGTAATGAACGACGTTTTAACTAAAAGCCTTTTAAATTAAAGCATTAAGTGAAATCATGTTGATATAAATAAAAGACTTTATAGCCGTAATGAAAATAAATTGAAAACAAAATAATGAGTTGTGTGAAAATCAAAATAGTATTATTAATTCTCGTATTATAATTAGACAACACAATTTAATAGAGAAGTTAAACTATCTTTTAACGTTCTAAATGTTTCAGTTTGCTTAAAGCAAACAATTAAACTATTAGTATTGAAGTTACCATAATCTAGCATGAAATTAGCTTTGTTCTTCTTTGTTAGCCTTGTTATTAAATATATTTTTTTATTAAGAACTCTTACTTATTTATTATATGAGATAATATTTTTCGATATTTTGTTCTTTTTTCCATGAATGATTGTTTTGTTCCTATTTCTATTTTATTTATTATTTTTAGTAGCTGGTTTGAAATGATTTTATTTCTATACTATAATGATCAAACATACCCTAGTTCTTCTTGACATGGAAGAAGTATTTTATGTATATAAATGTAACACATTGTTAAGTAACGAAATAAAAGAAACAAATAACAAATTAAGTAACAAAATCTTTTGTAATACCAGTTGTTAATGTCCAGTTTGTAAAATATAATCCAATATCATAAAACAATATAATATGACGAATATCTGATATATTGGCTGGATATCTGACTTACACATCGAAACCTTATAAACACAATATACATATAACTGAATTGATAACGTTCCAACCATAGAAACTGCTTACTGATTAGCTTATGATTCTGATATGATTCAGACACTTTGCTCTGATCTGGTCTTGGGCATTGTCCCAACAGTGGCCTCCAACCTCCCCTATAGCCACCCCGAACCTCGCACATTAACTGATACTGTTCTGGTAAACTGATTACGTACCCTGGTCTAGTACACTGGTCTGATAACCTGGTCTGATACTCAGGTTATATAACTGGTCTGAAGTAATACGGTTGGAACCAATAAAAAGTATAAGAAATAACAAATCACTTACCGAACTGTGGTGTTGTCTCCGCGCTGTCGGATTTCCGAATGAACCCTGTTCGTGTTGAGACATATTAAGTTTACTCACCTGTCACTAGAGATGTCAAATGAATTTGACATATATTCGCTTTCGCGACAGTTCTATTTGAGATTCAGAACTTGATTTCAAATATCTTTAAAATGTTTAATCCTTAATGACAAATTAAGGATTACAAATAAATAAACATCAATTCTATTATTTAAATAGAAACTGTTTACTTCATATTTATTGATAACTGGTAACTGTAAAACTTACTTAAAATTACTGAACAACGTGTTTAAATAGTTACAACTAAAATATATTGTTACATTAATACTATCTAACACAACCAGCCTTGAAGAAAAATCACAAAAAAGAAGTGATTTATGACTTATTTTAGGAAAGACTGCGATAGAATTGAGGATTGGTCGCGTCTACTTAATATTCTGGTTCCGAGTGTGATAAATTATGATACTGACGCTTCAGAGCAGAATTTAAAGGTGAGAAGAAATGTGACCTTAACCTTGACGTTAATAAAAACAATGTAGAAGAACTGAATAAGAGCGCTGAGAGACGTATTTTAAGTCCACCTACCTGTATATATTTTATGTATATAAGTATTCCTTTCTAGTATGTAAGTGAAGCTAATAATAATATTTAATAATTACACAAACAGTTTTTAAATAATAACAATAATAAATACAATCCCAATGTATAATGTAAGGAGTCATAATAATTCATATAATACATAATATTACATATAATACATTGTGCTAATGTTTACAGTTGTAAATGACATACAGACTACAAAAATAGATACAATGAAAAATGAATTTCATATGGTCTTTGTGACTAGTAAACAGCCCAGTTAAAACCACAAGGAGTTAATTCTATTGGCGGTGTGAAACCGCAATGATTTAAGTTTCTAGAAGTTCTTGCATTTTCTTTGATACTTTAAACAAAGCTAACCATAGGGGTGTCTATATAGACCTATACATATGTATCATACATACAAAAATACCAACAACAAAAAAAAAAATATATATACATAAATATTTTTTGTCGGTATATTAGTGCCGGTGTATTATCATTTAAGTTAAAATGAATTTATTATATAATTATTTAATATTTCAAGAACATAATTAATAACAAATATATTATTCAGTTTATTTCGCTTCAATAGAATCTTGTTTCAATGTTTTGATATATTTTTAAGTGTTCTATATTTTTGAGCCCTTTCATATGATATTGAACAAAAATATGTTATGCACAATTTAGTTGCGACTGCCATTTTGATTTAATAATAATATTATTTTATTATATAATATGAAAAAAAATATTTATTTATATATTTATCTAAAAATGTAACCAATTTTTTTCAATAACGCTATAAGAATGTTTAAAATATTTTTATAAGTATACTATTTAAAAAAACTGACTTTATGATATCAGTAGATATAGAAAAGTATTATTGAGAAACATCAAAATGAATTCAATATTATCTTAAGAAAAAGATCAAACGGCACATTATGTGACTACTTTGCTCAATGCTGCTGAAGATTCATCAAAGTGACTGCGACATTTAATTTACAGAAAAGATCTTATTTAAATTCGAAACGAACGTTCGACGCTCCAGAGCTAAAGAAACTTTGATTTAGTACCACTATCACAGCACTCATGTGTATGCTCCTATCGCAGTCCGAGCTATCTCTCCTTCCCGTTACTTCCTCTTTAATGCTCAGAATTACAAGGACTTAACGAGTAATGGTTGCAGTTCATTTAACACCTTGACACTGAAGTCCAATAGAAGTAAGAATGAATGAGGTTGCATTATTTGTATCCATTTGCTTTAGTAGTAAATAAGAACATAATATATCCTGCAGAATTAGTACGTATGACAGATAAACGAGCTCAGAAAGTCCAATTATGTTACAGAAGCTGTCTACACTAGAGTTACAAAATATAACGGATTAAAATAAAAACATTTTATATTCATATTCATTAGAATCCAATGAGTCTTTTTGAAAATAAATCATATATTTTTCTTTAAACATAATTTTTGAAATAAATAATGTATAATTCTGTATACATGTGTATATAATTTTAATTTATGTGTTGGAAAAGAATAAGTGAATTACAAAACCAAAAAAAATAAAGAGATAAAATAAAAACAACTCCCGAATACCCAAGAACGATAAATCTCATAAAGATATTATGTACTGCACCGGCTGTTTTATTACTTGAACAATACATTATTGATGTTATTTTTAATAATAACAACATGTTTTCTCTAAAATCTACTTTAAGTAATGAATTTGATCTCGATTTTTGATGTTGGGTTTTGACTACGAAAGTATATAGTTTTAAATTTTATGGAAAAAATCGTAAATAAACACCTACAAAGAAATGTATTTAAAAATAAACATCCTAATATGCTGATTATTGTTACTTTCAAGACATTTCTAATCAAGTTTATTCTGCCAAGGCACAATCACAACAGAAAATCAAATTGGCAGTTGATCAAATTGATCGTCAAGGAATACGGCTACTTTTCTAGACGGTGATCGAACCGCATATTCGATTATACACAGGTTATTTTAAATATAGGACGTGTGGAGTCCATATCATACAACTGATATTCCAGCTCATCTATTACAATACGATAAAAAATTTGAACCAGTATTTTATGATATTTGGCAAATAGTAGAGACACATATGTATGTCTTTATTATTTGCCAAAATAATAACAAAAAAATAATGTATGTCTAATATGTATGTACATATTAGACATACATTATTTTTTTTATATCGGCAGATCTTTTGGTAAAGGTTTTGTATATTTTGATCAAGTTGACAAAAATTATAACAATTTTGAAAAACCATTTAGGCTTATAATAGTTTCAGTGTGCTCACTGCGTCGTTCTTCGAAATCCAAACATTGCGTGATGACTCGTTTTTGTGACATCAGATGAATAGACAGATGAAAGGCCCTGGTTTAGTCCTGCAAAAAGATCCTGGCTCGTATGTACTGAATAATAAATGCCTTCTTGGATCTAAAGACTAGAAACTGGATGTTACTTGCTTTTTACTAATCTCTCACAGATGGTTTACAAAGTAAATTTTTTGAAAGGCACATTTTTAATCTGACTTTTATATAAACCTCATATAGCTATATTATATTCTCGAAAAGTGATTAATTTATATCATGCACCATGTTAATTAAAATAAAATATGTATAAATGACGGTTCATGTGAATGATTTTTTTACTTGTGTAAAAATGTAATGGGTAAATACATTATTAATTCATATTTCAGTATTTTTTTAAATAACAATATATATAACAATAAATATAACATATCTGTAATCACATGCGTTATTTGTTAGTATTTATTTTGACTTTAAGATATTTTTTTACAATGTAAATAAATAATAAAATGTAACTATAAAAAAATTATTCTTAAAATATAATATCATATTACGGGGTATAATGATAACAAACTATATATTATTTATAATTATATATAAAATACATACTTCAGGTGTAAGAGAGGCTCCAACCTTCTTCTCTATGAATCGTGAATGTTTCTTGGGCTTCTCAAGCGAGGATTTGTGATCATCAAATATAATATAATGATTGAGCTTGTCTACGGTACAACAATGGATTACTGTTCGCCTATTCTTGATATCTACATATGATTATGAACCTATTAAACACCTGGAACCCACTCATAAATAATGTAAAGACCTTAAAATGTAAGTGCATTTTGTCTATATCCGGAATTCTATGGCCACAAATTAAAATGTAACCAATAATTGTACGAGAGTTAAATTCGTTACAAAATCATTTTATTTTATATCTAAAATGACTGAGGACACCTCAAAACGTAAAGATATTACAAAAAAAAAAAAAACATTTTTGAAAATTTGGGTAAGTAAAATTACCTCCCTAATGGGAAGTTAATAATTAATGAAAAAATTACTATCATAAAAGACAAAAAGAACAATATGCGAGTTTATAAAAAGTCGGATAAGATTAATGAAGTTGTTCTTCCTCAGTGTAAAGAACACCTCCGTGTCGAGGATTCTTTTAACACGAGCAAAATAAATTACTTATCTGGTTTATAGGAATATTTTATAAGCGAAATAAAAAAGAGGAGATTTATATTAAAAAAAATATTTCAATATTCACAATATTTTTAAAATATGTATAATGTGATAAATTATAATTGTATTACTTGTTTGTTTGTTAGATCTGTTTTCTGTAACTATTGTATTTATTTTACTGTTCACCGATGTCATATATCAAACCTGTACAATATCCTACATTCCAATATTGTGTAAGTATTCTAATATTCTAATATTTTTACATTCAAAATATTATTTGCTACATACTTAATGCTTCTTAGTAAACAATGTGATATATTAAAGAAACCCAACGAAAACAACAAAGAGATTAAAGAAAACATTCTAAATGGAGTTTCCTTTCAAAAACTGTGTATCCTTGTTTCTTATAATCTCACGTTATAAGGGTTTCTTTCAAACATCATAATATTTATAATAGATATAGTGTTGCTGTAAAATACATTTACTTATTTGCATTTTTGATTTTTATTATTTACAATATACAGAATATGTTTCTTTGTTAATCAATCTTTACTTTTCCAAAAAAACTGCACTAATGAGTGCAGGTAGACCTCATACTACTGGTAGTACTTACCTCTAATTGAACCAACGTGTCTGACCACCCTGTTACTGCAGTGTTCTATCAGCTTCAATTGGTTCAAGTATGATGAGCTTCTATTTTTAATTAGTGGAAAATTATTAATTAAATACAAACTATATAAACAAAATGAAAAAAAAGCATTTTGTACCTTTATTGTTTATTTTAACGTCAAGATTATTTTGTTTTTTTATTAACAAAGAAACATATTGACATGACTCATTGGATTCTGATGAATATGAATATAAAATGTTTTTATTTTTATACGTTATATTTTGTAGCTCTAGTTTAGACAGCTTCTGTAACATAATTGGGTTCTCTGAGCTTGTTTGAAATGCAGATATTATGCTAGCTTTTGACGTGTCAGATTTAAAATAGTATTCTATAAATATTAAAATTTGGGCTATGAATATGTTATTTTTTATGTAGTTCTAAACTTATATTCAAAGTGCAATATTTCCTTTTGAAAATACATAAAATAACGAAAAATAATGCACAAATATTTAATCTTCCAAATAAAAATACATTTTTTTTAAAGTTAATGTGTCCTTTATTTTTTCTATTATTTATAAATTTATTTTCTAATTGTTATTGATTAATAAATATATTTTATTGATTCTATTTTTTTAAACATTCCTTAAAAAAACCTATGCATATTTTTAGTATTATTTAACAAGAATAAGATTTACCGTGTCGTTTGAAAATATCATAAATAAATGGAATTTATATTAGTAAAAAGAAAAAGCTTAAAAGCGTTGCAGTGGCATAAACGCAAAATTAATGCTGTAAATAAATTTATTTTCACGTGTTTTGAAAGCTCTGTCATGCTTGTAATATGATGATGCTAATACCACGAATTTATTATTTTATTTTATAAAGTAATTGCAATGTGTAAAAATGTTTAAGTTTTGTTACTTTTTAAATAGAAATTATTATTACAAATAAAAAAATATTTATAACTCAGAGAGGCACATAGAACTAAATGATAATTGTCCTAAGAGAATATATTTAATTGTTAAAATAGTATAGTTACTTGTGATTTTTTTACGACTTTATTCATAGACCTATTATTTAGTAAAGTAAAAAAACTAAGTGTCTCTTAAAAATCTCAATTATATAATAGTAATAGAAACTATCCAGTATTTCTTAAAAGTCATATATAACAGTCATATATAACTTTACATATTATGTTATTGATTGTACAGATTTTAAACCTATTTGAATCATGACTATTTTAATGAAGTAACGATAGTGTAGAAGTTGAAGCGACTTATTGTAATAAGATATTTGAACTAACTCGGTAAGTACGAAACAAACTAAACAGCTTATGATGAGAACTCTGGATCAAGGTAACTTCTAAAGGTTATCTAGACAGGATTGTTGTAATGAACTTTATCATGAATATTTAAATATATATAGTCTTTTTACAACAAATTATAGTTGTTATAATATTGTTATTATAAGACCATAATTTGTTTATCTGAGTTTATCGTATATATACAGCACATACGCCTGTATTAAAAGTTACCTCCTTAAAGTTAAGGCTTGTTCCTAAAACTTATTAAACTTTCTTCAAGCGTAAGATAAATTGCATTTATTAACTATTTTATACTGCGAAAATAAGATATTACATGTACGCTTATGTTCAACTTAATTACAACAATAATTTACACAATTTGTAATTGATCTACAAAAAATATTAAATCAACAATGTCCTACAGTAAAAAAAAGTTTAGTATATCCATAATTAAAGTTGTGATTGAAAATGAAAGAAGATAAAAAAATTTATAAATTATAGTAATTAATTAGTTTTTATCTTTAACCAATCAATATTCTGGCTCAGCCCCTATTTGGATTCAGCCCCCTTAATATTTTAAGGGCAGTTCTGTCGATTTTCTTTCATCTATTTTGGTTTCAGGGTCATTAGGTATGATGCAGTTTGTTTTGCGCGGCTTATACCGCATATCAATCAGTATCCATCTTCTTCATCTATCACCCGCTTCGTCATGTGATCCTCTCTTCTGCTTACTTCCTTATCAGTGTAGACGACTCTCCTGCATTTTCTTTTTCTCACAACATTTAGTAAGATATACTATCTGATCCTTACACTTCCTTATTAACCATTAAAAAACTGAATAAAAAATTATATTATTTTTATTTAATATTTTGTCCCATACCTCAGAAGGCTGGCGATAAATTTAATTAATTAAAAATATTAAAAAGATATCTTTTAAACTAGAATAAAATTCTAAGCCGATAAGCATTGATGAAAGAGCATTCAATACTTAATCTATTATCTTATTGATACAACAAAATTCTCAGTTAGAGAATATCCCAGAAATATCTTGTAACCTTTATTATTACTCTTCAGAAGGGCTTATTTAGATATGTAAGGCATCAAAATAGGCCCTCCTGGCACTTCCATTTGACGTACACAAGTGATCATGAAAATGGAAAATATAAATAAATAAATTAAATTTTTTAAAAGGTTTTCATTACTGCAGGTTATCTCTTTCATTAGATAACAATATGCTATTATAAACTTTGCTGCTTTTTAAACTCTTAAATCTAAAATTAAGAAGATGAAAATTAAATTGTCTGTTTTAAAATGGTTATATTCTACAAAAGAAATTAATCCTCATGAAATCAAATACGTATTTGATTTAAAACGTTTTTTTTACGAAATAAGACTATTAATCAGAAATTAAGAGAAGTTACATCATTTGATCTTTTTTGCTTTTTTAAAAAAGAACGCTATGGAATACTCGAAAAAATATCTAATGTCCGAAATTTTGTACAAATATATTCATACCAATGCCAACTATTCAAATAACAAATTATATTAAAATTACAGCATTATACAACGAGATCGATACTAAGACTTAATCATGAATTAAATATATATTATATATAAATACATCAGTAAAAAGACGCTAAGTTCTTTATTTTATGCAAAGGCTATTAGCACTACAAAGAAAATTATTGTTATCAGCTTAATAACGAATATATTAATAATACAAAACCAACTCTGTCTCAGTCTTCCGCCGAACAGATATATTTTTATATAACTATACAATGGCTAAAATAATCCTAAAAAGGAATTACAGATCTTCTTACGTGAGCAACTTTTCTCTGCTTGTAAAACTCTATACGCAGCTGATAGGATTAAAACGAGGCAGATGAGTTACAAATTAATTTCAGTTAGAGGCGGATTCATATCTGTGTACAAAGAGGAGAATTTAAAATATATAATTAAGGATATCAGCTTTTTAATACATCCGAAGTTATCACACCAACTCTGAACTTCTACAACTACCCTTTGAAGCCTTACTCTTACTCTTAGACCAATCTTTTATAAAGCAGATTAAGATGCTCCTAATAATTACTCGCTTGAAAAGACACATTGCCGGGATTTTTTGATATTAAGTGATGATATTCAAAAGTTTGTGTTCTAATGAATAAAATATACTGAGTTCGACCGTATTTAAAAAGGATTCTAGATTGAGAAAAATATTAAATGTAATTACTTTGAAATTTATTAGTGATAGGGTTTCTTGTCTTGTGGCTTTTAAGTACAATCTATAGAATAAGACCTTTTATAAAAAAATTAAAAGGATTGTAAAGGCATGTTTTCTGCTAAAGTAGTTAATGGAAATACTGAAATATCTAATGATATTACAATTTGCAACTTGTTTACTAAATAGTTTTAACAGTTGTTTAACACTATTAGCAGAAACATGGTAGAGGATAAATCTAATTGCTTTGTACATAAAGATAAATTTTGAAGTTTCAAAAAGATAAATTATTATACTTGTTAAATGTATGTTAATACATAATGAAATTAAGATTATTACTAAAACCTGTATTACAATGAACTTGGTATGTATTTAAAATTAAAACTCACTCACTCATGTATAATATAGATGAAGGTAACAGCTTAGAGCTAATTAAATCTAGTATATAGGTTTTTCCTATAAAAATATAAGACACTAAATATCAAATTCTATACTGGATAAAATAAATTAAAACAAGTTATTTAACCCGGTACTACTCGACGATGGATAAAAGTTCCTTTAGGCTTTTGTGTGAAAAAAAACTTGCGATTTTCTATCCAATATAAGGGCATAAATTTACTTATCGAAGTATTGAGGTCAATGACATAAATTACGTCAAAAGTAATTAAAATCTTTACAATTCTTTAATTGTTACGATTGTTTGCGAGAAAAATGCAAGTTGCTGAGCGACTGCCAGTTTTGTTTATGGCTGTAAAAAAGAGAAATGTTTCCATTTTATTATTGTTAGGTTTTTGTTTAGAAGAATATTTTATTTTACGTGTTATTATACATTACGTACGGAACGCTATTGTACAATATAAACATAAATTAATTTGAATTTGAATTTCAATGTGTAATTTAGTAGTAATTTTTGCAAATATAAGATCTAACAAAGCAAAAACTTTTCCAGATCAAGCGAAAGTATTTTATATTGGCTGGAGTATAACATTTTTTCTTTCAATGCTAACAAAATTACCTGTTTAACACAGCAAAAAAAATAACTTCAGGAAATCCTGATACAAATTTAAAATTGAAAATTCCGCTTTATTGAATATATTGCCGTTCGAGGCAGCAATGACTCGCCGTTGCAAGGAGAATATGAAAGTGAAAGTGATATTTAGTATGATATTTAGCGGTCTTAATAGCTCTTCTTATATGAATATTATTACGCGATGTCATCACTGTGGCTAACTAAGGCGATGAATAAAAGTTGTTATTTTTCATATCTTGTTGGTCTTTATACAGGGAATCTAATATAAGTTCCTTACCCCTAGGCCCGTTAACATATATATTAAATTTTTCTACTACAAAAAATATTGATAACAACATCAGATTATTTACTAAATATATAACATGTCTAACTATAACATATAAACTGCCTGGCATACTAAATAAAAAATTAAATTGGAATATTTAAAAAGATATAATTTCTACTCATCACAACAGTAAACATCAGAAAGAACTTCGGTTTGTAAACAACCTTCGATTAAGGTTAAGTTTATTTAAATCGGTCGCATATTTTAAAGCAAGTCCCAGAACAAAAATTTAATATTAAAAACTTCAACTAGTTAGTTGCTGCTGCAGACGTAGCTTAACGAACCTCTAAAACCAGGAGCTCGAATGGCATAAAATCGTCTTTGTTCATAATATTCGTGGCGTAGCAATTACCTTTGAAGTTATAATTAAGCCGCAATATGTGTTGCAAGTTTAATATTAAAACAATTTTAAAGTAAAAGTAATAAGCGTGATAGCTTGCTATAAATAAATAAATTTACTATAAATATTTGTTTAATACCATTTCATAATGTAATATTAAATCCTATGATTGATTGATCCTAACTACCAGTACAGTGAATTTTATAAACTAAGAATGAAACTAAGAAAAATATTATTTATAAATTATTATTTTTCTATTATTATACACATGCAATAAAAAATATCGATAGTTTTTTAAAATAAATTATAGATTGATTAATAATCACATATAAAAGTCTTGTTTTATAATAAAAATAATTTTTTATATTTTGCTTATTCAATCAATACAAATGACTTTTTATACTATATGAAGTAATGAATATAAGTAAACATATTAATAAATACACTCAAAAACTTTTTAAAAAATGCGAAATCAAATAAAATCCTCTACCGTAAATACAAATACAACATGTACATAAATAAAAGATAAAAGCAAATAAATATCTATCAAGTCAACAATTCTCTTGTCATGATGTTCAATAAAATAGCAATTCGAGAACACAATTGGTTATTGTGATCAAGACGGTGCAGAATGTTAATTTATAATAATTAACAAAAACATCGTCAGTAATAAATTTTTCGACGTCTTTTTTAATTAGAATACATATAAAGTTATTAATTCTCCTTAGTATTTTAAAACTATACTAGTTATATGAAATGTTTTCAATTTAAATGAATCCTCACACATGTACCAAAACAGTGATTTCTTGAATTGTTGTTGGTGCATTGTAGCAATTTAAAAATACGAGAAAAATAAACTGTTCTCGACGTACGTTTTCTGTTTGTTTTCTGCGAAATAAACTTGCTATGTGAATTTAATATTATTCTTGTTGGGTTTTATTACTTCTAGTTTTTAACTCAGTCAATAATTCCAGTTCCGGCATGTAGCCCTGCACGTACTTATACTTATACCACACCGTCATTTAAGAGTATTATATCTTTGGGTGGACCTAACAAAAACATATTGTTTTAAATTTTTCTTACTGTCGTACTTATCTTTATACTATTATATCAAAATATATAATACATTTCATAAGATATATTTATACAAAACTTTTATTTTAACAAATATTACAATATCCATTTACAAATTTCTTATTCTATACGTCTAAGCAGAAATTACTTAATAATGCTATATGTATTTTTCTATTCTCTGTATTATAATGCTATTGAAAAATTACAGTTAGTTGTTTAGTTCCTATTATTTTGCTATTTTCATGTTGGATCTGTCTTTGCCAAATAGGCAGTTTGTAAACATATGAATGACCAAACCTCAACTCCCGACTCATAGGCACACAGATACAGGTCCGCTCTCAACACAATTGAAACGATCCAAGTATTCGAAAAACCCACCGTGCCTCGTTAGAAACTGGGTTGTGGTGTAGGAGATTTCCATCTGTTTATTGACGATTTTATACTGCATACTTAAAGAACAGCATATTAACGGAGATGGTTTACCATTCTTCGTACCTCTTCTTTCACTCTTCAAGCGAGGTCTAACCAAGACCTTATATCTGCAGAAATAACTTGCGATAGGCTTTAACACCGCCTTTTTTGTCAGTCTGTGAAAGTCAAAGGCTCCCTCTATGTCTAGATATCACAGTGATTATATGAAGTTTAAAATATTAAAACGTTTTAATGTTGTATATATTTCAATTGTATTACCTTTATATTTTCCTTTGTATTTTCCCGACGATTCAACTGTATCGACCCGGTCGTGGTTATGAGACTAAGACCTTTGGATATTTTAAAAAGGACGTTATTGTAATCACATAGATTTTCGAAATTATTAGTTGTTTGTATCAGACACTAAAAATAGGCAAGTATGTGTGTATGTGTGTAATTTTTTTTTCAGACAAAAATTCTGGCAAACTGATAGTCAGCAAAAGGCTTTGTTTTGTTGCCAATCGATCCGTTTTTACGTAACTTAGGTTTAATTAGTTTTTAATTAGTTTTACTATTAGCGGAATCGACTAGTGTTTTTGCGATTTGTAAAAACTAATCACGCGATCGGGATAATTGGGGTTCTAATCGATTTCTACTTTTTTTTTAATATATACCGCGTATAAACTTTCAAAACTTTTAAGTTATTTTATGTTATGAAATGATTTTATTGACTTTATTGCAATTAATGATAGACTTATTTCATAAAAAAAAAAATAATGATAATAATATATTATTTTTCTTAACCAGGAAGTTAATACGATGGGTTTACCACCCATTATCGCTTTTTTTTTTAATACATGCGTATCGTTCATACTGAAACGAATATGATTTCTTAATAAATAGGTAGCTGTGTTATCTTGAGCCTATTTCATTTTTTTTGGTGTCAGTGTGGGAGAGTATCCCACACCCCAAAAGTATTCCTCGCGTGTTTTTAATCATACGTCGTTTAAAAAGTTAGAAGAGTATTCGTATACGTCGTATACGTCGATCTATTTAAACCTGTATATTCAATATAAAATATGAGGGTTGACCTTTCAATAAATATTAAATGCTATTACATTTAATAATAATGAACTTGGGCCGGACCCTTTCACAAAATTCAATCATACTTGACATGGTTCATCTTTTAAAAGAATCTTCAACTCTCCTCTGTAATGGCCAGGGGGTACAAAAGGAGTGTCATAATTTTCTTTTACTTGGAAATAGTAAATTATGTGACACATTTTACTTTATTCGAACCAAACGTCACTTTATTCGTCACGTTATGATAGAAAAAAAAAATCCTTACTGTTTTGAAGTTGTTTTACTTTGTCTTTAATTTTCACTATAGTTTTAAATATTTAATTTGTTATTTAGCTAGCTTATAGATATTACTTTTATGAAATTTCTATTGTTATATAAAATGTAATAGTTATTGTATATAGCTATGAATATAAGTTAAAGTAAATAAAATTATGAATAGATAAATAATTATAGTTCTAAATTTATTTAATTGAACATTTAAAACTGGGAGCGCGAACTAGGCCTCAATTATTACTCGCTGCGCCCGCAAAATATCAAAAAAATTAGGCGCAAACAGCACCGCAGTTGTATTTACAAAACGTCTACGCATTATATCTTCAACTATTTTTCAAGTTAAAAATAAAATTTAAAAAAAATCCTAAAAGCTGTTATAAAAATTGACAGGCGCATGTCACTGTAAAGCTAAATTTTCGGGCGCCATTTTTTTCCCATTGAAGTGATTTCATATGGGATTCTAGTTTTTCCGTGATTATTCCTTAACGACATTGAATGTTTGAATTTAAAAAAAAACACCACCTTACTATCTATCACTATATATAGTCTATCACTGTGCAAAATTTGGTAATTTTCGGATATACCGTTTTTAATTGATGCGTGCACAAAGGACGCCGATAAGTCTCTCATAGACAGCTTCGGTCAATAACTTTAATGAATAGTTGAATGATATTGTCAACAAGTAATAATATTAATTATGGAATTATATATAATATATATATGGAATTATATTAAATAATATATGGATATTATTTATTTCCAAGTATCACGGATGAACCCCGAGCGCTGGATCCACATTGGCGGGACGACCTCGTCTCCCTTGACAGTGGAAAGTAGGAAATCGCGAGGGACAGGGACGTCGTCTAGTAAAGTTTGGGGGAGACCTTTTCCCAGCTGTGGGACATTATAGGTTAGAAAATAACATACTTCTATTAGTTTGCATTCATAAATTATATCTTACATCAAAATTACTTTCTATAAGTTTGGTTGTTGTTTAAGCTCCATAGCGTTATAATTATTTCAGTATTTTGTACATTTTATGATACTAAGTATAAGGTTAATGAAGGTACCTTCTGAGATTAAAATTTTATATTCACAAGTGTTAATTGAAGTGTGCAGTCACTTTTAAGAATGTATGTATTGTTTTACGAATAAGTGAATCTATTAAATTTCTTATATTTATTAGGTTGTTGCTATGTCCTATTTGCTTCTCCTTACATAAAGTCATCTAAATCATCATAAGTCAGCTGTAGAAATAAAGAGTATTTAATTTAATTTAATCAAAGGTGATCCTTAAAAACTTTTTATGGGAAAAATGACAAATAGAATAATTGCACAGAGAGGTCATTTGCATTTTCTCTATAAAATAAAACCTTTCAAATAAAATACTTTGTGCAATCGGTATCGCTAACTCGATGCATTGAAATTTAATAAAGTTTTCGATTGAGAATAAAAGCTTTATTGTTTTGAATGAAATGCTACTGTATTAATATAATAATTCATGTTATCATTATGGCGGGGAGGCAACGTGCTAATATAGCAAGGTAACATTGTAAATAAAAAACAGATTCTCGAGTGGTTTCTGGAACCGAAGTTATACTCGCGAAGAGACATGAGACGTATTATCTTTTCCGTCGAAAAGTAAAGATTTGCCAAACAATAAAAAGTGTGTAAAATCATATTTTGTTTGTTTTTATTATGGATCAAGATAAGAAGCATGCACAAGGAGACGTCAGCGACGCCTGAAGTTACCAGTGTTTTTATTCGGCTACCCATTTTTGATTTGATATATACAATAAATATGTTAATCAAAGAACGTAATAAATCCATAACCAAGTATATAAACATGCACATGTTAATGTTAGTAGTAGTAAATAATAAGCATATAAAAAAATTATGTTTTCAACAATAGCTGTAAAAAAAATTAAAATACTACAGCTGCTTTAAATTCCTACTTGTTCCGAATATGATGAATTATGATACTAGAGCTTGAATGTGAAATTAAAACTCGAGAATAAATAAGTCTTGAACTTCTGTCACATAGAATTTTCGAAATTTATATATTATCTATTTGGTTGGTTTTTAAATAATTTAAAAAGATATTCTGAGCCTGATATTATACCCAAATGTACTTTGGTTCTTTAAATAGGTATTGAATGGCTGACGATATGTCAGCCACGAAATGTCCTATCAAACTGAAACAAACCAATATGTTCACTTTGTGTATTGGCTCAGATTGCTAGATATGCCATTAATAACGGCCTAAATGTTCAGTACTAAGGGCATTCCAATAGCGATGTGTTTGTAGAACTGGAGTATTGACCTATTCATTCCTGTAAACCTTATTGTTAAATTCTAGTAAAGCACAGGCAACTGTATTGTTTTGCTGCTTATATTATTTTTTCTTTGAGTAGCAATTAAAGAGATACATAACTATATTGAAAGACAGATTCTGTATAAGTGTGGTACATATTAGATTAAAAAAAATACTGTAATGATGTTATGTTAAGACAGTAATGTCACTATAATACTTTACTATAGACGAAAATAATCTAATAAAAAATAATAATAATTTGGCGATTTGAAATCAAACAAAATTGCAATTATTTATATATCTATTTTTATTCTTAATCATTAATTACTTATTTCAATACATTATTATTTATCACTTATTCCTACTTTTAGTAATTCGTTGTTCTTGTTAATGTCTATTGTAAAATAATTTGTCCCAAACACTCTACTGTGGGCAAAAAAAAAGTTGAGTTTCAAAGGACCTTTGTGACGTGAACGCACCTGTATATAAGCTGCAAGTGCTATTGTTGGTTGAGGAGCTTGTCTTGTCTAAGGTCAATTGTTTGTAGCTTTATATTTTATTCTTATTTGTGCCTTAACTTGAATTCTTTTTTTTTTATTCATAACAAATTGAAAAGTGTTCACAATACGGTCTTACAAAGTTAAGAGACAGTTCTGGAGACGTTTTCTGCGACAATAAGAGCAATAGATGTGTTACAATACACTGCGTCTTTTTTCAAATTAAACAAAATAAACAATAGTTTTGCAATGTAAAGACAAAGTACATAAAGCAATATTGCGATAATATTTTATTGCAACTTGCTGGCGAGACAGTATCAAGTACTTTTCAAGTAATAGTCAGCTATCTTCACTTGAAAGGGGAGAGGTTAACAAATCTTTAACAGCAATATAAAAGCAAATCCTAAAGCACTGTGTTATTTCACAATATTTCTTTTTCCATTTTAGAGTTGAAAGCTGCGACAGGTATTGTTTGAAGTTGAATGAATTTCGGAACATTGTGTCATTTAATTGGTTTCTCTAGAAACTGATACTTGTAATTTAATAAGTTTAAAGCTTATTAAATTCTTAGTTTTACTGCTACCGGTGCTCCAACTCTTAGTTTATATAAAAGTTAATCAAATACATCCAGCGCTTTTATAATCTACTGTAAATTCACGTTATTACTATTAAAATTTGCTCCCCTACTTTCAAATCTATTCGGGTCCTTTTTTATGAGCTTCGAGCATGGTGCAGTTGCAGCGTGAAATAAGTGCTCGTTCACGCCGCGAAGTACTTCTCACTCTACACAACTAGTCGAGCCAATTCCAATAGTAACTACATGAGTATAATAGTAATAATGGATCACGGAACTATAAACACAAAAAATACTGATGTTTTGTTATATTTATATAAAAGTAACAAAATATCTCAGTAATTACTATCAACAAATACCTCAATTATTTCTAATGTTTATAAACATATACTCCAGGCTAACTTTTAAAGTTTCACGTTGCATAATTTATTATTATTTTATTAAAGAGAATTAACGCGCGAAATAGCTATTAACATAACTCTCAATTGACTGACGTTTCGACCAGGTTGCACCAACCGTGGTCACAGGCTGACTGTGACCACGGTCTTCTAATATTTGACCTTGATCTTTGATTGAGATTTGATCTTGATTCTTGTATGACCCCTGATAATATTTGCATTTTTATTTAAATTTAGCACACCTGCCAAAATACACAAAAAAAAAATTATTTTATATGATTTATCCAATTAGACAAAAACATTTTTATCAATTTAGTTGAAAAATTATCCGTCAAAGTTCACTATAAATTTCGATTAGTATCAGTAATAAATTTATAACGTATGCAATAAATAGTAATAAATAAATTATAATAATAAATAGTAAATAAATAAATATAGACTTTAGTATTATCTACGTTTATTTTTAAACATGACTTAAATAATAAACAATCCTAATGACTCTTTAATGCATTCAACCCTTTAAGAGATTGTGGTGACTTAAACTACTGCTTGACATTCTGGTCCTGGCTGTAATGGATGATGACACAGGAGTTTGGGTACAATGTTTAATCGTGAGAAATCTGTCTCTTACCCAGGGCTTATTATCGTTTGAAACGAATGAAATAAAATAGAATTTAGGGACCTCTGGGACTCCTACGAGATTGAAGCAGGGCTTTTGCGTTTCAGTTTAATGATGTATTCTGTTATTTGATATTGATTTAATTACAAGACAAATCAGTAAAATAATATTCTATAATTGACATATGATATTTAATTAAAAGACATTGTTTTATTTAAAGTTATTAATATTTAAATAACATATACTGCATAAAACACCCAGATAGGACGTTCAATTACATTTGTTATCAATCCTACGTATCTTAGATCTATTTATCTGAAATTTATTGAAATAATAGATTTTAGACCCAACAATAATGATTAAAAATGTATTTTTTATAAGAATACAAAAATATTAGAAGTGTATTTATTTAAAGAAAGAATTAGCAGCGACGGTGCGATTTAAGGGAGGGTTATTTGACTTTTATAAATAGGCATTAAATATTCAATAACTATAAGTATTTTTAGTATATTAATTATAATATACTAATTAATCTCTTATACAAAATTCATGTAAGCTACTCTTAGGCTTACTATGACAACCGAAGTTACCGAAATCTATGCACACAGTTAATGCTCGACACGTTCTGTCTCGCGCCTAATCTGAAATCCGAATCCGAAATCCCAGCAACCTCACCTTGATAAAATATTTTAGAAACTCTTATTTTAAAAGTATTTTTGGACGTGATATATTACAAAAAAAAATTGTATTGATTATGGTAAACTTTTCAGTGTATCACTATATAGTAAGTTTATTCAGTTTTAATTTAAATATTTTCAAAACAATTGTGCTTATTTTGACCTCACTAGAGATGATGAAATGATCGTTTAGAAATAGCTTTTAATTTAGAATGAGTTTTTTTTTATAATAAATAATTAACTAATTTATATTATTAAAAATCTATTTAAAGTTAAAATAAAAGCTACCTCATTGAGGATGAAATACTTTTTATACAACTGATATATAGGTAATCTGTTAAGTAAGATGGATGCAGTTACTGCAACAAGCTGTTAGAATTTGGGGCTCAACATAAAGTATATCTTAGTAAAGCAGCATGGCGACTACGGCCATTAGTCAGCATAATCTGTACTGATACTGGTCATGCGTCAAACAGCATCGCAAGATTATAAAGTATACTAAATACTTTATTTTACATATTATTATTTAAAGATCAGTATAAAAGTTGTATTTAGTTCTATTGAAGTGAACACTTTTTATGTGAGGATAAACTGAATCGTAACGTAACGCGTGATGGCGACAATTTGTCTGGCTTCCTTTCTCTGGTTTAACTTATATCGCTTTAAAGTATATTTTGTATTTTGTAGAATGAATAAAAAGTTAACTTTTAAATTAGAGGGTTATATACATATTTACATAAACATGTATATTGTCGTTCAGTATCTCGTAAATTTTTTAAATTAAATACTTAGACACTATGGTATCCATCATTTGTTCTCTTTCAAATCAATCATACATTGAAGAACCCGCTTTGTTTGAGAATCATAATCTATCGTCTAGACTTTTTCAATTATTTAAATTCAACATATAAATATAAATGTCCCTTAAATATGAAAATATTTTGTATAGCTGAGAATATAATAGAGCTACAAGGTTGAATATTTAAAACATTTGAACACATTCAAAATCTTAGAAATAGATCATATTGGAAATGATTTAGATGATAAAAGTTTTATTTGAACAATTATTAAAATAGCAAATTTTTCTTGACGGACAGAATATAAACATTTTGCTTCATAAAACTATATTTTTTTGTAATATTATAGCATAAAACATTTCGGTGGCAGATATTTATTATATTTTTTGTCAAATATATTACTTCAATGAATCTACCAAAAATGATTAACATGCATTTATAATACAAACTTATTTAGACCATTTCTAACAAAAAAAGCTTACCTGTAGTATATTTTGTAATGTGTGTATCTCACAACAGATTTTATTTATCATAGATATACTTTTTTCTTTGAACCTCTGCTTAGTAAACTGAAATTAATGTTCAGCGGCGAGCTTGGCTTGGAAATATGTTGACACTTTGCCGTCTGTACGTAAATATTTAGATAGTTTATGACGCAGTTAGCCGTAATGTAATTCCAACATATTATCATTTTACTTCAGCATATTTTCAAGTATATCTATCTTCTCTAAATATATATTTAAAAATTAGTGTATTATTATACGTGAGACCACCGCGGGGCAAGACACTGCCATGATGTACTATGTATGGGCAAAAGAGCTTCAGAATTCTTAGTCACTCTACAAACCAGATACTATTAAGTTATAAGAATGAAGAGGTCTATAGTTTGACGTCTTTTTCGGGTAGATAATTAACATTGCAATGTAGATTATTTTTATTAATACATTTTTTTTAATCTCATGAAATAATTAAATTATTTTTTATCGATTTATCTACTTATCTATTTTTTTTTGTTTATATTAAGAAAATTGTGACATATTATTTTTACAACCAATATTATTTTGTTATATATTACTTTTACAAATTTATATCTTAACTTTCTCGGAAAGAAGCGAGGGAAATAGCTATTAGATCATAAGAGAGGTTTAAGTATGTTAGTGACGGCTTTACAAAGCTTATTTGCTTTAGAAGCGAAATGGAATTGTAAAAAAAAAATCTCTGACAAATGGTATTAGTTAATTAATCTTTTTTATTTACTTATATATTTTCCACTGTGAAACAATATCAGTGATCAAGTGCGTACATCAATTAGACGAGACAGGAGGGAATACTTTGATACCACACTTATCGAAATTAGACCTTCTGGCAACTTAAAAGTTAAGGATACGAGGGCTCTAAATTCGCCCTCTTCTGAGAAGAATCACACAACAAACTGAATTTGAACCTACGGCCTGTGCGAAATCATCGCGATGCTCTACAAAAAACTACTGTGTTTAAGTTTTTAACTGTTAAATTTATGATTGATTTCGAATTAAGTTATTATAGTATTATTTTAGAAAATTATAAGTTTATAATAATATAAATAAAATTTTGCTAAATATTAATTTTAATGAATAATTTATTGAAACATTTTTTATGACCTTTTTATTTTTTATATAGCGACATCCCACACAATTATAATATTTTCGAGTTTTTTCACTCACAATTATTAAAGCTTCTTCACAGTAATATCTTCTGAAGGGATGGTATTACCCCTATTAAGGTAGTCAGCACATTAAGCCACTAGAGATTATTACACTTGTGACCCACATTTATTCTTTGAAAAATCAGTGCTTGTAATTCTACAAAACTAAATAATATGACTTTCCTGACAAGCTTTCTGCAAATATCAGCTAACACCAGTGCCTCCTGTGGGAGAAATTACAGGAACTCAAGAATCCCATTACATTTTAACGACTGTTATATAGTAGTCAGAATTTCTTAACATTTATTTAAATACATATTTAAGTTTTAAACAAAGTAGAAAATTTAAAATATCAGTGTTAAATTTGTTTTCTCAGTTTATTTTCTTTAGTTATTGCATTGAAGAAGACTGGACTATTTTTCTGCTATTTCTAATATCATTTTATAGAACGTTGCAAACTTGCTTATTTTTATTAAAATATTACCTTATACTCTTAAAGATTCTGCAATTTAATAGTTTAATGTTCAATTGTCTCTGAAGTTGATGATATTAACTGAAATGTTTAATTCACGAAGAATCGTTCAATTGTTTTTTTTTTTATTTTTATGGTTTCTGTAATACAAAATGACAGACAAGTGCTGTTCCACACAACTAGGTAACAGGTAATTATCAAAATATTCTAACCAATACTGTAAAAAGTATTCTAAGCAGTACCTTTTCATTGTAGTTTGTAATTTTGTTTACATTACAGGCGTTATTCTTTTTCCAAATTTGTATGAAAGAAAATATCTTGCGTAAAATATGACATAAATAAATTGATCTTCAATCATCTGCACGTACCAGCTAAGAGAATGTTTTAACATTTAAACGTGTCTTAAATCAGCAAGGCGTCTTGAGACCTGTGTTTGCTTTATTCTGCGAAATATAAAATTTTATAATACTATATTTTATATATTATTGTAATACGTTAAGTCACAATCTAAGTTAAGAAGTTTTTTGACTCCCACGTAAGCCGATTCTGAGCAAGGACAAAAAAACAAAGCTGTCAAAGAAACATTCAAATGATTGACTCCTTTGCAAATACAATACACATTTTTATCGGAATTAAATTATACGCGAGTAAATAAACGCAACAAACAAGCGTTTGTTTTTTTTTAAAACAAATGCTTACAAATCATCATATGATCATATGTATTTCCACTCTTTATTAACAATAGATTAATATTAGTCATATTGACAATAAAAATAATTATTAATATGAATGAAAAAGTAATATTAAAATATGTTTTAAATACATTAAAACATACCTTTGATTTTGAAACTATAAAATAAGAAATAATTGAAGTCAAGGATAGTTTACCTAATAATTAATAAAATATATACGTTACACATATAATATGCCATAACAAAATGAATGAAATGATTACATTAGAAATTCGTGTTTAACAGTCATAGTAATACATGATTTGTAATAAATGATAAAATATAAATAACGAATTTATTGCTCACAAATGGGGTTTCTCATATTTTGTTAAGTTTATATTTAGCTGCAACTATTAATTTCATATGCTCAGCCCGCATCAAATAGTAAGCAAATCAAAAACAGATAATCAAAATCCATGTAATAGTTTTTGCTTGATGAAACGAGAACAATATAATAAATGAGAATATAAACAAAAAAATAGAAGCATTTTAAAAATAGTTTTTGAATGCCAAAGCGAATATTTTTTTAAAATATATTTGTTGTATTGATTCCTTATACAATATAGAAACTACATTGTATAAGTTGTGTAAAGTCTACGATGTTGGAGTCTCAATGACTAATTTATAAAATTTTGAATTCAGGAAAATAACATAGTCCCAACCGTATCACTTGTTAGTAAGACGTGCGATGAATAACTTTGAAACTACTGCCCAAACTAAGTTCATCGTATTGGGCTTTTATCATTTAAGTATTTAATACGAGTTTGTAATACGAGATACATGTGTTGAATAACTTAAAATAACATTACTTCGTAAGTCCTAGTAAAAATAATATTACAAATACTCTTCAAAATACATAAACAAGACCGGGACTCGTATTAGAGACATCTGGAAATTCTTTACATTCACTTAGACCTGATCTATCGCTTCTGTAGAATATATCAAAAATATCAGATATAACTAGGGATGCAACCAGACAAGCGACCCTCCTTGGGAGCTCCAGGCCGAGCTCCTCGCCGCAGTGTACTGGCACCGGGCTGAGGCCCGGGTCAGGGGCGTCACGCCTGATGCTGCAAGGATCAGGATCGGAGCACACAAGACCCGGATCCAACGGTGGAGACGCATGCTGGAGTCTCCAGCAGGCAGTTTGTACACTGTAGAGGCCACTCGACCACACCTTGAGCAGTGGATAGACCGGCGGTACGGGACACTGACGTTCCGCCTTGTGCAGATGCTTTCGGGGCACGGCTGCTTCGGCGAGTATCTGCACAGGGTGGCAAGGAGAGAGGCGACCTCTGGCTGTCACCACTGTGATGAGCCCACGGATTTGGCTCGTCACACTCTGGAGGAATTTGTGGCGTGGGACCGCCAGCGTGAAGAGCTGGCCGTCGTGGTTGATAGCAGGGTCTCACTGTCTAGTGTCATACCCAAGACGCTGGACACTGAGACCGTTTGGGTCGCCATGGTCTCCTGCTGCGAGCAAGTTATTGCCGCGAAGGAGGCCGCGGAGCGGATCAGAGAGCTTGCCTCTACCGCTGATCCGCTCCGTCGTGGGAGACTGGGTAGACGAATGCGTGATTATGCCCGCCGCTTCGTTACCTAGTCTGTAGTGCCTCAGTGGGAGGGGAGGGTGACCTCTCTCACGTCCTATAGGCCTGCGTCGTGAGGGTGCCCTAAGATGCTCGGAGCACCCTCATATGGAGGGTTACCGCCGGGGCGTCACGGTGAGTGTTGACGCGATCCCGTGACGTCCCACTATGGCGATGAGAGCAACCGTTGGTTTTTTAGTGGGTAGCCTTAAAAATGGCAGCGTCCTCTATGCTGCCGGGTAGTCCCATATAACCCCCCGGCCATCATCTTCTTGGTCGACGGGGTATCCGTAACGGATTTTTCCAACGAACAAAAAAAAAAAAAAATTATGCAACCAGAAGCCCAATTTCGACTCGCTGCGCTCGCGAAATCTCGGGTGCCGTTTAAATATTGAGTTTAAATATTAATAAATGTAGATAAAAAGTTTGAACAGGGGGACGGTGCAATTCAATTAAAAAAAAATTCTTCAAGCGCTTTTCATTGTGTCTATAAAATTTCGCTCGAAATATTGTTAACATTGCGACCTATAGGAATTTTTTATACAATCATTAATCAACGCCACAGATTTACGATTTTTTTAAACCACCGTGTGGACATGCTTAACATGTGTGCAAAATTTCGTCTTGATCGGATGAATCGTTTAGACGCCAACATTCAATCAGAAAAGTCTCACATAGAGCGCTCCGCTCCCTTCGCTCAAAAAATAGAATTATAATAAATATTTATCATGTTATTTGTTATTGAGATCAGTTCGACGCTGTTGCATAGGTAAGTTTAACAAATACCCACTTGTTAAAGTAACCAAATTTTAGTATCTACGAAGTACACTAGTAGTAAGTGGCTGTTTATCTCATAGTAATCAGAGTAGCAAAGATACTCTCGACCTATCGCATTGATATTGCATTATGTCAGAAGCACAATTTTCTAACGGAAGTTCAGATACAAGTACGTAAAGACACCCATTAGATTCATTGTTTATAACAGTTGAAAGACAAAAGGGATTAAATTCACATTTTTACATATTTATTAAAGGTATTCTGTTGTGACCACAGTTTTAATTATTTTTATTTAAATTTCAGTGAAATAAAATGGAACGAAAGACGAAGATATGAAGAAAAAACTCCGTAAATGAAGGTAATTTCGTCTTTTAATATAAAATAAAGAGTTCTACGTTCCTTACAATCTTATTTTTATTTTAAACATTTATGTTAAACGAAAGATGATTGCTTAGATTTCTTTGAAGACATTTAAACTATTTTGTAACCAGCTTCATTACAGATTTAACACACGTTACACAGGTTTTACTAAAACGTTACGAAGGATAATCCACTTTTACGAAGGAATATTCTCGTAAAGAATATATCATTAGCATCATTATATTTAAGTATTTATATATTTTGAAAATAACGAAATACCAGGTCCACGCAAGCGGGTTTGGCCTCGCGACGCAGCGTGCGCGAAACAAAACCGTTCTATATGTTTACTCTATGGGACACATTTTATCAATTATCTCGAAAACTACAATTACGATTCGGCTGATTTTCAATCCAGACCGGGTTTTGTTCATTATGCGCATGTGTGCAAAATTTTGTGCGTGTAGCTCGTAAATTGAAAGAACAGTAGAGTAACAAAGAGTTGAAAATTTGGGTAGTGAAGAGCTTCGCTTCGCTCAGCTCAATTATACTTAACAATTAATTTATTATTTATATATTTATTTTGTAATAATAAAGCCTTTGTGTAAAAATGTTTTTTTACTGGGGCCTGGGAAAGTCTCTATATATTCTTACAAGTAATGTCCAAGGATACAGCGAGTAAGTATCCGGTTTAAGGTAGATCGTACAAAAGAATGATACTCGAATTGCTTACTGCTATAGATATGATACAAATATTGGAATTTTCATCCAGATTTCTGGATAAAATAATAGTTTGATGATTAAACATGTCACTACTGTACCTAGTTATTACAAACTTAGAAATTATATATATTTAGATATTATATATATATAGGTCTATGAGATATAATAGTACTAGCTATTTGTTGTCAAAAAGAACTCTTATTTAGTATCTCATCTGAGTACTTAATTACATTATTCAAGTCTATCAAATAAAGCGATTAATTATAGTGATACTGACAGACCAAAGCGGTCTAAACGATGAGGTTTCTCATAAGTAACTAATTATGAGTATTATTTTTTCTTCTTTAATTATAACATTTTATTTATTCAGGTCCTTGTAATTAATGATATTTGGTTTGTTTTTCGTCTACTGTTTTATGGCAGCATTCATTATTATAATATGAATAATTTCATTAAGTAACAAAGTTAGAATTGTCTTTGCATTTAAAAATTTTCTTTAAATTTATTTATTTTTACTCCGAAAGTTTCTAAACATATTCCAATATAAATTTTCATCTCCAATAAAACCTACAAAATCTTAATCTTGCATGTCATACCAGAACACATAGTCTACCTGCTTCATTCAATATTCAGCATCGTCTCGTTGTAGACGCAAGGTTTGTGTTTGACAAACAATCCTCTTTCTTCAACGTCACAGTTGATCATGTAAATTTCAGAACAAGACCACGGAGTGAATAATATTGAGTCATACTTTAGAATAACAAAGACAAATCATTTATTATGTAAATATCTTTTCTAACTATAAAGTGTAACCAACGGAAGAAAAGCTATTGAAATTGATCAAATCGAGGTTATTTTTATTGTACTCATATATATGAATGTTTGAAATAGTGACGAGTGATCTGTTACGTTGTATTGTACTTATACTTATAGCACACAATAGTGGTAATATACAATATTGGTTAATTATTACAGATTGCAAATAAATTTTTACAATATTATATATATATAGATTTAGCTAGTATATTTTCTATGGTTTTATACTTTTTTTACGATGCACCATATCATATGGATCGCTAATTTATAATACCAAAAATTTTACATGTTATTTAATATTTTGCTTTTTATAACGAAAATGCTGGTTTTAATGGATTTTGGTTGATTCTGTTAAAAGAGTTTCAGTTTTAATTGTCAGATGATGCAGCTACGGTTGAAATCTATAAAATATGAAAATTAATTAAGACATTTGAAACTTTGTATAAATGCTGGTTGGGGCTTCTTTAAAAGAATTAATAACAGATTTACAACACTACAGTGGTGCTTGTGTGTACTTCATTAGATTTTTATTTATGTTATTCGAAATTTTAAAAATTTAAATTTTTAATAAACATATATAACTATAATTAAATTTATAATAAATATATATATAATATGATATCGAATAATTTATGACAAGTCTTTCTCTAACAATTTATCTTTATACTTTTATCTTAAATTATTGAAATAATAATTACAATTCTTGTTGGAAAAATAAAATAATAGTCATAAAAGAAATATTTTAAAAAGTTTCTAAAGAAGTATAAGCGACTCTAGATAAATAAGATAAGATTAATAAAGTAGGTTATCCCTATAAAGTTCATTCTTTTACGAGCAAAATACATTACGTATCCGTTTTATAGAAATATTTCAGAGGCTAAATAAAAAAAGAGAGAATTTATATAGCAGAATTTATTTCAATATTCTCAATACTTTTGAAATATATATAGTGAATTGTTTGTTTGACTAGAATGTTGCTTTGATTAGACTTTCATATACCTGTAACAAGTGAGTATTGATTGGGGACTGGACGAAATTACCTGCAACAGCTAATATATAGCAATAAATGAAGTTTCGATAACCCTCAAGTTTTATTAGTAGTTATTCTGAACTCATGTTCCAAATATACAATATCGAAGTGACGAGGTTAAGGGTGTAGCTTGTAATTAAAAAGTAATTAAAAGTTGTACAAAAACATTATTTTATATATTCTTTTTTTAATTATTTGTAGTTTAAAGTATTAAATAAAAAGTATTTATGAGTGATTTAAATTATTCTCTACTTTAATGAAAAACAAAGTATGTAAGTTTTCTGATGATTACTTTTCACACATTCATCAAACCTGTACAATAAAATCTAATATTGTACCTATAGGCTTTACACACAATAATCTAAAATACTCTTATATTTTAAGGTATTTTATAATTTGAGCTTCCTACATACTTAATACTTCTAAATATCTCATTAGATATACATTAAAGAAAACCAACGAAAACAACAAAGAGATTAAGTAGACTCATTCTAAATAGAGTTTCCTTTTACAGACTATATATCCTTTGTTTCTTTCATCACATCACATTTCTTTGAAATATATACTTGTACAATACGTACGTACGTATAGTACGTTGTGCAAGTATATAATTCATTGTGCAATACGTTGTTCTTCTAAAATTGATTAATTACCGATTTTTTTTTATTTGTATGTGTTACGGTGTTTAGAATAAGTTTCCTTATAATTTTTTTTTTATTATCTTGAAAACAGAATAATTTTATTTTTTTAATAAACAATAAATGTATAAAATGCTTTTCTTCAGTTTGTGTTAACAACTAATTAATAATGTTCAACTAATTAAAAATAGAAGCTCATCATACTTGAGTGAATTTAACCTGACAGAACAGAAACTGCAGTAACAGTGTGGTCAGATGCGTTGGTTCAATTAGAGGTAAGTACTGTTAGTAATATGAGGTCTACCTACACTCATTAGTGTATTCATATTGACCTGTTCACTTAGGTAAATTTTGTTACCTTGTATCATTTATAAATAGGTCCAATAAATAACTTTGATAAAGATTTAGCTCAACGATACATAACATATCAAAACGAAATCGACTTGAGGATTATTTTCAGTCATTTTTAGACCTGAAAATGATATGGAGTAAATGGTAAAGGTAGATTGTATAACAAAAACATTGTGGAAGGCTCAAAAAGAGCAAAATCTAATAAAATTTTAAATACTGTATCCCAGAACAAAAAATAAAAATTAACTTGCCAAAAGATACAATTGTAATGCTGGTAATTTTATATATAACTATAATTTGAACTGATCTCGTTCTCGTTTTTGTGAGATTTTTTCTTGAATCTTCAATTATGTCAGAACCAAAAAGTGTCACGAGAACTATTAACAATATTAATAAGTTGTAAAGATAACTTAGTATAAATATTTTTAATATATTTTTAAAATTTCCCTTATGTATTATGAATTTCGTAGCAAAAATATAAAACATAACTACGAACAACAATTTAATAACAACGTATTTATAAATAAACCGGCCAGACCATTTATTTCAATCACTTTAAATAACTTCATGTATTTTACGAATAAAGAGGCGTTTAATACTTTTGTATTAACAATAAAAATAAAAATAAAGTGTTAATAATAAAAGTATTGGTAATTTTTTCAGTATTAATAATAAAAGTATTGAAGAATGAAAGGAAAAATATTTCACAATCAATATAGATTTATATTTCGTAACAAACAGAGAGGGATATTCAAAGAAGAGTGGTCAAGAAAATTATGTTTCTCACTTATTTTGTGCATAAATTAATAAAAATACATTGTCAATTTTAATATTTAACTTACAAAACTATGACAATTTATATTTTTAATAATTATTACACGAATATAAATATATAAAGATTAGTGCAATTACATGAAGGGTGGCTTTGTTCTTGACATAATAATTTTAATGTCTTTCAGAATAATCAATTCACAGTCCGTAATACGAACACTGTTAATAGGACTTCAATTGAGTGTACTAAATATCCAAAATACAAGAATTAAAATATAATAAGTAGTTAAAACTGAATACCGATCTAATTAGAAATCAAAGATCCTGTTAAATGAAAATGCTTTTTTCACTTATTTTATTTAAAATATATTTTAGGGTACGTAAATATGATCACAGTTTCCTAGAACAAAAATGCTAGATTAACATTTATTGAGAAGACTAATAATATAATAAGAACAAATAAGATGTCCCTACCCTTTACATCAAAAGCTATATAATTAAATGTATCTAGCTACTAATATTTGTAATTTAACTAACATAAAATATTATTATATGCCTTGAGACAAATACAACTAATAAATATAAGATTTAAATTTGTTATTTCTTTAACTTAACTAATTATTGTTTATATAGACCGTTGTTATAATCCAGCAATCCATATATAGAGTCTTAGTTTAGATTATATGTTTTTACATTATCTTTATTATTAACATACCAAATTAAATAAACGACATATTGTTAGTAAACTATAATATAACTTCCACATGATGAAATTAACTAGAGTGTACCGAAATTATAATACTTAACAACGTAATGATTAATAACTACCTTAATGTTATGATATACGAGTAAATACATACGAATTAAACTTTATTTAAAACTTTTAAAAATAAATAAATACAACTCAAAGTATTTTATAATGTATTTTATATAAAAATCATCCGTTTATTTTCTTTTATTACTAAACTACATCACGTAATTGGCATCTAATAGTCCATTGTGCTCAGCGTAGCTTAGTTTTCTCACTACGATGGATTCAAAGAATTTTCTATATTTTCCAATACATCACGTAACATGATAAAACTTACCTTTTGATTTTCTTGAACGATCGCGATCACTTATTATCACGCTCATTTCCTCATTTACTCTCTTATAGTTAAAAATAGAAAAATACTTTTAAAGAAATATATTTTTATAATTTAGTGAAAGAAAAGTAAAATTAAAATGAATAAACACTCGATAAGCATTCGTCTTTATTTGAACTGACAGAACTCATTCCAATGACCATTAAGGAGAGCCAAATACAATATGTTTTATAACACTGCGAGTTAAACAGTACTACGAACATAAGTTACTCTTTGAATAACATGACCCATTAAGAACTAGCCATTCTTAAAATAGCAAATTTTTATTATTTTTTTTTAAATTTTTATATCTCGTCAATTTGTTTTTATAAATCGCCAAGCCCGTGATATTCTCGTTTCTTCTTCGGAAGCCACAACTTACATACATTTGAAAAAGGATTGTAATTGTGTTGTAAAGAGGCTCCTATGCAAAATAACAATCAAAATAAAAAAATGGCAACAATATGCAAAAGGTATTAAATAACTTAATTATAATGAAACGTTAACATTCGTCAAATTAATATCTTCATTTATTTTATCAAATAACTCTTACTTTTATTAGACTCCAGAAAATGTAAGGCAAAACAGTTCATTATATCAAAGCATTTCACAAAACCAGTTTATTAAACTCTGTAACGCAATGATTAGATATCTAGAATATTTTTGTTAGAAATAAAAACTATTCTATTATTGTTTTATTATAAATCTACGTTATTTTATCATTCTTAGAATAATATAATAAAAACCAAAAAAAATAGTTCCATCTAATTCTTGAAAATATTTTACTTTACTAACAGTATTACGTAACTTTTTTATTATTTTTAATTTTTCTGTTACTATTTTAGTTGTGTTTATTACTGGGCTATCAAAACAAACCTACTATTTTTTGCACTTTGTTTTATGCTCGTATTTACTACTAAAGCATACGGATACAAATACTGCAACCGTATTTATTCTAACTTCTATTTGACTTCAGTGTCAAGGTGTTAAATAAACTGCAACCATTACTCGTTAAGTCCTTGTAATTTGGAGGATTAAATGGGAAGTAACGGGAACGAGAGATAGCTCGGACTGCCATAGAAGCATACACCTGAGTGCAGTGATAGTGGTACTAAATCAAAGTTTCTTTAGTTCAGGAGCATCAAACGTTCGTAAATTCGAATTTAAATAAGATCCACTTTTCCGTAAATTAAATGTCGCAGACACTTTGATGAATCTTCAGGAACATTGAGCAAAGTAGTGACATAAGGTGCTTTTTGATCTTTGTCTTGACAATATTGAATGCATTTTAATGTTTCTCAATAATACTCTTCTATAACTACTGAGAGCATAAAATCAGATATTTAATTTAATAGTATATTTACCAAAAATATTTTAAACATGCTTTTAGCATTATTAAACATTGACTATTTATTTACTTAAATATATAAATTATTATTTTTTTAAATACGTGAACTTAAAATACGTCTCTGAACGCTCTTATTCAGTTCTTCTACATTGTTGACATTAACGTCAAGGTTAAGGTCACTTTTCTTCTCACCTTTAAATTCTGCTCTGAAGCTTCAGTATCATAATTTATCACACTCGGAACCAGAATATTAAGTAGACGCGACCAATCCTCAATTCCATGGCAGTCTTTCCTAAAATAAGTCATAAATCACTTCTTCTTTGCGATTTTTCTTCAAGGCTGGTTGTGTTAGATAGTATTAATGTAAAAATATTTTAGTTTTAACTATTTAAACACGTTGTTCAGTAATTTTAAGTAAGTTTTACAGTTACCAGTTATTAATAAATATGAAGTATTCTATTTTCATAATAGAATTGATGTTTATTTATTTGTAATCCTTAAGTTGTCATTAAGGATTTAACATTTTAAAGATATTTGAAATCAAGTTCTGAATCTCAAGTAGAAATGTATTGCTTGTTTATCATGATAACAGAATTTGAAGCAAAATCAATCTCTATCTTACAGCATTATGGTTGAATTTAATATAATTGGATTATATTTTGCAAACTGGACTTTTAACTACTGTCATTAAAAGAGATTTTGTTACTTGATCATTCTAGTATTGAAATGAAATCATTACAAACCAGCTACTAAAATTAATAAATATACTAGAAGTTTTCAAAAGCAGCTTTGGCCATACTCCAAAAAGTCATCCAAGTTACTTGTGTTAGACGTATAGCTTGAAGTAGTAATATGTAATTACTATCACAAACCATAAAACGTATTATCACACAAAATGCTACGGTATTGTCTACGAAAAAGTTTTAACGTTTTGTTTATAATTTAAAAAATATATGTCTCTTTTTTAAATACGAGGAGCGTTTCCGGTAATGCGGTATTTTATAATATTATTAATGTCAGTTTCATGGTTACATAACATCAAAACTAAATAGAAATACCAAAAATATAATTATACTATTTGTTATTTGTGTAGCGTAACTTTAATTTGCGACACTTTTAAGTATCTATTAAATTTATTTGTTTATTTATACTTTTTTACGTATATTATTTTAATACAAATTATATTATTGTTTTATTTTTATTTACTATATTATGTACCAAAAACACTATAATAGAAATTAATAAACAGTAAATAAAACTAAATGTACAAAAGGATCAACTTATCTCTTTAAGAGATCTCTGCCAGTTGGCCTTGAGTGGGAGAGAGTATCAAATTAATTAATTTCAGTACGTTCAATAAAAAAAAAAAAGAAATGTTAAAATAATAAAAAATCTAAATAACTTTATAAAAAACTACTTAGTACAATTTTATTTATTATATCTAATATTTCAATTATACATAGATATATCCTTGCACATACATAAAATATATATATAAATATACATTACATTACATTACATAAACAAATACTCATTTATAAGCAAGAAATGGAAAGGTCTAAAGGTATTTTGTAGAAATATCCACTCCATTAAGCATTATTTATGATTTGAACCCTTGTCAGTAAAAAAATACTTTTTTGCTGTCAAAAATTAATATAAATATAGTGGAAGTATGGTATATGTTTTATATGTTCATTGATTTTCTCTGAGCCATCCAGGACATCAGATATCCTGGACTTATCTATTCTTCGTAATAAATAATATTTTCAGGGGCCTTTCAACATTTTTTTGGTTTTTGAAATTAGACATAAACCTAAAAAGAGGTTTGGATAAGATTATTAGTTTAATTTTATGCATTTATTAAATATTTCTAATATTTCTCCATATTTATAAATAAATAATAATAAATTTTATTCTGTTAAGTAATACTGTAGTTAACTAATTAAATTAACTTTGCATATCAAACAAATCGACATAAATGCAAATTTCTTACGAGATTTTGCAAAAAAAAGTGGGTAGTCACTAGTAACTAACAATAACTAAATATTGTGTTAAATTTATTATGTCCTAACCTATACTTTTGAACAAAATATCTGTAAATACAAAATGTTATTAGATAAATATTATGTATTTTCCTATATTTTTATACATTTGAAATTGCTCAACAGAAATAACATGAACTTTCATCTCTATATAATAAATATTGCAGAAGAAAAACAAGAAAAGAAACAAAACAATCATTCTTCGAAAACGAAATAAAATATCGATAAATATTTTCTGATATAATAAATAAATAAGATGTTTCAATAAAAAAATACATTTAATAACAAAGCTAACAAAGAAGAACAAAGCTTATTTAGTGCTAAATTATGATATACACAGACTAATATTTTAATTGTTTGCTTTATGCAAACTACAAATTTAGAATGTTAAAAGATATTTAAACTTCTCTATTAAATTATGTTGTGTTATTACATGATAATAATAATACTATTTTGTTTTTCACACAACTCATTATTTTGTTTTCAATTTATTTTCATTACGGCTATAAAGTCTTTTATTTATATCAACATGATTTCAGTTAATGCTTTAATTTAAAAGGCTTTTAGTTAAAACGTCGTTCATTACACAAGTATTATGTGACATGAATGAACGATGTCCGCACCATCCATTCACGTCACATAACACTGCGGAAAGTACACTATATTTACAGAGCTTATGTTTATAACTGTTTGTAAATTGTTATTATAATAATTAATACGACACTTCGAGACATTATTGAGATGAGAACAGATTAGAATCAAAGTAAAGATAAGACTATCAAGAGAATACTTAAACATTAATTGTGTCACTACTAAATAAATTAAAATTACATAACATACCTAAACAATTTTAATGCTTATCTTAATTTCGGTATTTTTAAACTTCAGTCCCAACTCTATTATTGAAATGAACCGTCTAAAAACATAAATACAATATTTATTTTCATTTTTAAACCCCATAATTTACCTACTAATGTTTTTCAGTAGAATTAAAAAGATATTTATTCATACATTCAACTTTTACGTTACTTGTTTAAGTTGTTTATAGACACGAAGAGAATACCTACCAATATTTTTTACCTTTGTCGGTATTTAATAAAAGTATATGAATTTATGTTATCTTATTTAAAATTGTCAATGTTTAAGATTGAGATATGGTTAGGATTTCAAAAAAGAATCCAATATTTTTGACTAAATAAAACACTAAATAATAACATCCTTGTTTAACACTTTATTTCGTTCTTATTAATATGATTGGTTTTGTATGATTTTATTATCTTGTTTCTAAGAAATTTTTCTTTTTGTATTTTATGCATTCTATACATTTATTCACATATATTGACATTTACTTACAGGGTGAAAAATCTCTGAACTGATTAATGTGGAAGTTCCACCTAACATTTGTAAAAATGCCGCAACATTCCCTCTTAATGAGGATGAGGGTCAACAGTATTGCTGTAGTCATTAATTGACTTCATAGAGAACCTTTTTTTTACATTTGAGATTTTTGCTTATAGATACGCCACATTTCAGTAGATAGGTGGTGGTGGTGGTTTAATTAAATTTATATCACATGCTTTGTTATAATCATAATAATATAGAGATGTGGTAAAATTAAAGTGAAGTAAAGTGTGTATAGAGTTTTTTGAAGCAAGCACTTTACAAAAATGTAAAGTGGAGGTGAGCCGCGAGTGCTATTGTTAGAAAAGGATCTTACGAGTATGTCACGCGTTTGTCTTCTTATGTAGGTCTTGTTTAGTTAAGTTCGTGTTTTAAATTTGACGTGTAGGAATTTGTATAAAAGAATATTTATGTAATATTTATTAAGATATCATCTATAATATCTTCATAACAAGGTCGCTAAATATAATGCAATTTAAAAATTACTTTTTCATGATTAATTTTGATGTTTTTTTGACTGAAAGCTGCATTTAAAATGAAACAGTCTTAATAGTATCTTAAAAATTCACTTCAATGTTAGGTTAACGAAGTTTTTTATTTTTTTTAATAATAATAACTTTATTTTATTTACAGTTCTATTAGTTTATTATTAGTAGGAGCCGGGGCGTCACGGTATGTGCTAAGGCGATTTCGTGACGTCCCACTAGGGGGCAACCGTTGGTTTTTTAGTGGGTAGCCTTAAAAATAGCAGCATCCTTTACGCTATCGCGCAGTCCCACGGCACCCCCCGGCCGTCAACTCGCTTATTCGACGGGGTACCCGTAACGAGTTTTTTAACTGAAAAAAATGGTTACTATTAGTAGGTATAAGGATGTTATAAGGTAGGAGTAAGGTAGGTATAAGGTAGGTAAAAGGACGGTATAAGAATGTTATAAGGAAGATAAAGAAGGTATAAGGATGGTATAAAGAAGGAAAATATTTTTTTTGTATGTTATCCCTTTAAAATATTATTTAATTACACACATTTTGCTTATAAATATTTTCTTGTGGTACAATATAACAATTATCATTAATAAGAATTACATCAACGGAAGCATTTTGATACATCTAAGCTCATTAACCTAATTTCTATAAAATAACTTTTATGTGTATTGTAAATGGAGTTGCTATTATACATAATATTGGAAATAAACCATTCGAGATGAAATATGCTGTACATTCCATTGCATACACCATTTATTGTCAAATAAAGCACATAGTTGAATTTTCAAAGAGGGATTCTCTCACTCAATAATAGAGTTCGAATTCTATGGAGAAGTACGAACGAGCGACTTACTCGATATCTCCGTAATGCAAGATATCAGAGATCGAGTTTTGTATCACGTAATGATGTAATCAAATCTGAACTCTGTAATCTAAAATGAAGAATATTTCTGATTTATTAAAAAATAGTAAATTAGCAAGTTTAACATAAAAATTAAAAAGACTTAAATATAATACACCTACCTATACTTATAATATATTGAAATCCATTTGTTAGGTCCTAGCTGGATATATCTGCATTCACCTTGATACATTTATATTATAGAATATAATTAATTGCTTCAATATTTATGTAATTACAATGTAAAAGACAGCTTTGCCAAGGTTGCCTGGCACCCCCTAATTTACTGGCTTTTAGATTAATGATAAATTATTTTAATAAGAGTAAAGACTTTTTTATTTTAACAAAATTCGTACAAATTAAAAAATTCTACAAATAAAGTACAAATTATAAAATTCTTAAACTAACATTCAAATTTTATGGAAAAATTATTAAGAATGTTAAGAGATAAGATGTGAATGTATTTCAAAGGAGATTTCTAATGACACTTTAGAGACACTAAGTATTTTTTCTCAAAACAGTGCAGAGCAGATCAGCTATGCATCAAATCATACAGTTCCTACAAGGGTCACAGGTCTGACTGACACTACAAAATATTTAAACAACTTACAATTTATATGATAAAACACATATATTTTAGATTTCAGTACCAATAACATTTTAAGCTCAATAACAAACAGTTTTTTTTACAAAATAAAACAATGAATTCGTAAAGATGAATAAAATAGTATAATAAATATATAAAACTAATATAAAAAGTTATGGACTTGTCGGATTCCTATTAATTAAATAAACATTATTTAAATGTGATAAGCTATTGAATAGTAGTAATATAATATTTTACACAAACCACAAATACATTAAAGTAAAATGCTTGATTATAATAACATATAAAATACTAGTTATATAACATTTCACTCAAACCATAAATACACTGCAGGCAGTTATCATAATAATTGACGTTTTTAATTATTATTATGATTACTTCATATATTACACATGACAAAATTGTATTTTTTTAAAAGCGAAAATTACCCTAAATTTCAAAATGGATGAAAATGGACAATCCTAATAAAGCCATGAATACATCAATACTATCTCATATTTTACATGTTTATTACATATTTTTATTGTATCCAATAATATAAATTTACGACTATGTACACTACAACATTCATCACGTTAATATGATTTATTTGAATTTTCGCTCGTTTTTATTATTTAATAGATACACAATATCTATGTGTTAAAAATATTTATTGGTTATTAAAATGGATATGACATTTTTGAATTAACATCTGCAACAAATTAAGTGTTATTGACGTATTAACATTCATGAAATGAAATTTAAGGGCACAAAAAAGAGTAACTTACTTTTAATATTTGGAAAGCTTCGTTTAGAGGTAGTTTATAGAAGAAACTTAACCTAACTACTAAATATTTTAGTCGATAAACCGAAAGTTCTGAATAAAGTTCCTTCTCAACTATTAAAATAGTATAGTATTAATAATATACAAGTTTGTTTCGCCCTTTAAGACATCGGCTATAAATTGCTGTACGTTTCAACAAACTTCAAACCTTCCTAGAGTGTTACAATAAATAACTATGTATTTTTTTAAATGTTATATTTCTGAATTTGTTCATCAAACGTTAATATAAATTATAAGATATGCGATGGTTCTAGTTGTTTGCATTTTTTTTGAAAAATAGTGATCTCTGGAAAAAATACCCACCTGAATTTGTTAAGTAGTTCTTTTCAGATTAAGGCACGTTTCGACCCTCGCAGCTTTAACATTTTTATTGGAGACTGTCTTTACATAAGCAATCGTTTCGGTAGTAAGATATCCAAAAACGTCCTTTTAATACTTTCATTTGACGTACACAAGTGACCACTGATATTGCTTAATTGAGGAAATTGTAAACATATGTATTATATATTAGACACATTTATAAAGATATTTAAAACCAAAAAACAAAGAATTTATACTTCTGCAACCTGGATCTTCAAGTAGTATGATATCGTTAAATCTTTAAGTCACGTGTATTCAACCTGTTTAGTTAATTAGCTGCAGCACTAAAGACTCGTTGAATTAGATACTTTTAGAAATACTTTTTTATAAACAGCAATATTGTTTTGTTATACGTTATTTTTTAACAATAGTAAACGAAATCTATGCTGATAATAAATCGTCAATTTACAAAAGTTTTTTACATTTAACACTAATAGACATATAAGTCCAAAAATCTTGTAAAAAGCTGTGGATTTCGAATATGAGCTACCTTAAAATTGTTTGTCTGTGTTTGTCCTTCAATATCAATAAGCTCAAACAAACTTAATGTTTTAGAACAATTTCATGCCGTTTCTTCCTTTTTCATATATTGAGGTATATTAATATCGCAATTGTATATGTATGTGTTTATATTAATAATATAAAAATGTAAGTGTTCAAGTTATGATATATTTTATATCTACATTTTTTATATTACTTTTTAATTTTTCTTCTCAATTCGTTAATTATTTTTTCTCCAATTCATAGTTTACTGTTCTAGACAAAAGGTTTCTTGTTTTATTTACATTTTTGTTTTTTTTTTTAAAGCAATGAGTAGTTTTGACTATTCGATGCTTTATTATCCCAAAAAATTAAACGAAATGAAAATGATAATAATGTAACAGTAGTTGAATTAAACTTCAGTACTTATCTCTTCTTCCATTATATTCAACTGACGCAACGCCAATGCAGTCAGCAACAATTTTACTCCGTGATTGACACGTGTCCATCAGGAGAATCCAATCATGAGCCATTTCCAGGACAGAGTGAAACTATTGTTTTGATTTTTGGGGGAACCTTTATCAAATTGTACAGACAGTTTGGTTTTAGAATATTATGTGTTTTTGCTCTTGAAAGGTTATTTTCAAATATTTAAGTAGCGCAGTAGCGCAGGTATTAACCAATATCTATGCTACTAACATTTGTTAAGTCGTTTCTACTTTCTTTCATCAGGTATTGCAAGATTTTTTTGAGTCTTCATATTTTACTATATTATTTTAATCTGGAAGTTTCATATAGAATGCATTTAGAAGCTTAATAATGTTCGTGATTTTCCTAGTTTTGTTATTAATTAGGGAGCGTCATTTCAAATTTAGATGTATATAAAAATTACACATTGTCACCCACTTGTTTCCAGATTCAATGGAGCTCTATAAATGTTTAAGTGTTTCTTTAATTGAATCTTAAAATTGTCTTACTATTCAGCAATTTAGGCTTAAAAAGGTAATATGTATATTATTATATCATATAACAGATATAGATAATTTACTTTATTTATAAATAGTTAAAATTTACTATCATAAAATGCTTAAGTTGTTAACAAAGGCTGTTAAGTTTTAATTCATGTAAAATATGAGGCGGTATAATGCTGTCCGCGAACGTCGTCATTTCTCAAATCTCATTGTAAGCGGATAAACCTTGATTTTACCAAAAAGCTTCCGAAAATGAAACGATTATTACTTTGTGAAAAGATTACACAAGAAACTTAAGTCTTAAATCTGTATTTTATAATTCAGTAGTTATTTTCATGCTTTTACATTAACTATAGTTTCTAGGTTAAAAATATATCTCGCTGCCGCGCGTTACCAGCGCGATGGTCAGCAGCGAGAGGTGCTGGGTCGCAATGGCCTCCTTCTGCGAGCAAGTCATCGCCGCAAAGGAGGCCTCGGAGCGGGACAGGGAGTTTGCCTCGTCTGCTGACCCGCTCCGTAGGGGGAGACTGGGTAGAAGGAGGCGGGAATACGCCCGTCGCTTCTTTCCCCAGTTGTAGGCCTGGTGAGGGGGGAGGGTGACCCCCCTTACCTAACATAGGCCTACGATGAGAGGGTGCTCTACGTTGCTCGGGGCACCCTCATTTGGGGAGTCTCGCCGGGGCGTCACGGTGTGTGCTAACGCGATCCCGTGACGTCCCATTACGGCGCAGAGGGCAACCGTTGGTTTTTTAGTGGGTAGCCTTAAAAATGGCAGCATCCTCTATGCTGCCGGGTAGTCCCACATCACCCCCCGGCCGTCACCCCCATGGGCCGACGGGGTACCCGTAACGGGTTTTTCCAACGGAAAAAAAAAAAAAAAAAAAAAAAAGGTTAAAAATATATATTTTTTAACCCTTACAAAAACCTTTTAAATAAACGACCTTACGTTTACTAAAGTTTAATTAATTTAAATTAATATTTTAACCAAATATATTAGTAGCAAGAGCAAAGTATTTAATACAAACACCAACGATTTCTTTAATTTTTAAACTTTACTGTCTCCTGGAAAATAAATTTCCCCAAAGGTCATTTATTCTTTTATTATCGTTGATTGACTATATATATATATATATATATATATATTGATTCACATAGAGAATTAATAATCTACTTTAAGTCATCTTTTTAGAACTTATATAATTTATGGAACTCATTTCAAATGCAGCATTTGTGAGTTCCAATTTGATAACGTGAACTTAAAAGCGTATGCAGAAAAGATGACCGTGTCTGCGCAATTTAAAGGAGCCCTTCAACACCAGGAGCGAAAATCCCAGGCATTATTTGCGACTTCTGTACATGTAACACGATGGGGCCGGCACCCGCACCGTAATATTAACAACTTGAATTATGATTAATAATATATTGTAATATAATCATTGAGTAACTTATAATTAAAACTCAGTTACATTCAACGCGCCGTCATATATATATTTATTTTATGATATTTTATTTTCATAAAATCATATTAGTTACTGCCGAAAGTAACGAAAAAAACATATTTTCTCAAATAGATTTAGTAAAGTTTATTAATAATTCTTTTTAAAGTAAAAAAACAAAATTCCATTTATTTTACGCAAAAGAAAAGATAACTTTCGGCACGTTTCTAGACTATTAGTGCCTTCGAACTGTAAGAAACATTTGTAAGAAAAAGGTTGTTGAATTGAGAAGAACGTTATAGATTGTAGCTGATAACCTTTTTATAGTTTTCACGAGATTCTAAGAATTGTATTCGTTTTAAAACATATTTGCATTTAAAATATTATTTTTATTGTCAGCTTTATTAATTATCCTTTTCCTTGGTATTTAAAAGAATATATAAATATACGATATTTCATAATTAATGTTATAAAAACATATATCATTACAATTATGATGTAAAAAAAATATGATAAGATTTAGACTTCATTTAAATATTTAATAAGATTTTAAACATATAATCTATAAAAATAAAATTAGTATTTATTTATTTTTTAATTACCTAATAAACGAAAAGAAAAAACAATTAAGTTTGTAAAACAAAATAACAAAGGCTGTTAATCCCATGTAATTGGAGAAGCGGGTCTGCCTTCCGCGGACATCGTCCGGTCTCAAATATTATTATACGGCTAGGCTTAAAAAAACGGATATTTTTACAAAAATATAGCGGAAGCATAAAAGAAAGAGTTAGATATATAAGAAAATACTTACCTAACATATCACGTATATTGTCAATAATCATCTTCATTGTACTTTATAATCGCGTTATCTTGTTATTTTTTTAATATTAACACCAATACTTTTATAATACTTAAAATAAATTAATTTATCTTAAATCTTTAGTGTCTTCTTATCCAACAGACAGTTGACGAGCTCCAGAAAGACTCCAGCAACTGTTATATTATAAAAGTCGCCGCTTTGCTGTTAGCTTCAGAAAATGTCGTTATAACATATCAAAATATAATAAAATATACAGATAACTAAAGAATAGTATACTTTAATATCAACTACATACGTAGTGCAACTTGGGGATAGTAAAATAAACAACAATTTTTTTTTTATTAATAGAAATATCAAAAAATTCATTGGCCATTTCTTTTAAATATAAAGTGTCTTATTTATTTCAAGATATTCAAGATATATCAAATATGTATATAAACATATTTGACAAGAGTCTTTAATATGATATTGTTAGCTCTTATAATAAGAGTATATACTTGTGGAGTTTATCAAATAATTTTATAATTTAAATGATTGATTGCACCGGACTTTAAGCAAATTAAACTGTTACTAACAATATAGACCAAATTATAATTATTCTTGCGAAAAATAATTATATTTTGCGTTCTTAAAAGATTTTAATGGTGGCAATTTGAGACGTGTCGCTTGCAAAGGCACGATTCTTTTGCGGTAATGTAATCCCCTAAAGGAAATTTTAATAATATTATACAAAAAACCTCCCGATGGCTGCTCGTGGCGTTTTTATCACACTGGTATTAGGTTTCTTGTTTAAATTGTTATAAGTTATAATGACAATTATAATAACTTTTGTATCGTTTTTTTAATATATTTTTAAGTTAAAAACAGCCAAGACTATTTTTAAAAACAAAGTTTAAAAGCAAATCTTTTGAAAACAGTCTCCAACCTTTCAAAAAGATAAAACTGTGAAGCCACCCTTCCAATTTCAATGTTTTAATGAAACAGCAATAATTATAAAAATATGTCCGTTTTTTTTTATCAATATATTTGTTTCTGTTGATACTACTATTATATTTTGCTAAATAACTGTAGATTAAGAAGCTCAAATCGAACGACTTTAGTTTGTAAATAATTCTAATATACAAAAGTGTATAAATAGTTAAAAGAAATATTAATGATAACGAAAAAAAACTCAATTTAACAGCTTACAAATAATTCAATCTTTTGAAATGTTAACAAAATTTATATTTTTCGTGCAAGGGAATTGGCTTATTAATTTTTTTAATATCATATTTCAAATTAATTACGTACAAAATATCACCTATTTTATCTATATACTTTACTATTTTATTGTTAATATCGATAAAAACCTGTAGCATAACATAAATATTATTTGCAGACTTTGAAATTTGAAAATATTTTTTAAAGGTTTTTGTTTTTAGTAGGTATACAAGAAAGCAAAGCAGTTAAAATGTGAAGTAGAATTGATTTTTGGCCAGCAACCAAATTGAGTGATGATAAACAGAGCACGAACCATTAATGCTATTGTCAGTACAACGGCTCGTGTCATGACATTCATTTTTAAAGGTCACTTCTTTTTAATTTAAAGAACCAAGACAGAAGTGACATGGTTGTCATAAAACTATTTTTTATTTAAGATATTTCTTCTTTTCTATCTTAATTTGGGTTTGATGATATTATACAATATACCAAATACTTCATAATTAATTAAGCATTATAAGTAATATGACCTTATATTTATTTTATTAAACATTGTCAATCAGCAAGTATTTAAATAAGAAGCAAGTATCACATCCATTTCTTGATCGTCATTTTAGTAATTTACAAAATACAAAACAAATCAGATTACAAAACAAATCAGATTACAAAACAAATACTTAATAATAAAGTTTGTGAACATAATGAAATTAATATATGAAATTTCTAGTACAATAAGAATAAATTAATTACTTTTGAAAGCAGTCTTACTTTGATAAAGTTTCAATATGGCTTCTTAAAGCCGTTTCAGGACGGAGGCCTAAAGTTTTCTTTTCATAATTACATTCGCTATCCCTTTCCCTTAATTATAAAAGTTTTTAAGGAGAAGTAACTGTTGAGTTAACTGTTGAGTTAACTTGAAGAGTAAATTCGTAAAAGGTGTTTAATTAATAAACACACTTTATCTATCAAACTGTTCGTTAACTCATGACAATTCTTTAATAAAAATTTATTTGAAGAAAATACTTCTTAATTAATATTAAATTATCGATATTTTTAAATACGATTCAATACATTTTAAGAGCCAAATAAGTCTTATAAATCTATTTTATCAGGAAAGTGTCAGCATGTAGTTAAGGTAACATATTATTGCTAATATTATAACAACCATATTATCCACGTCATAATTTATTAGTTCTACATATTTTAACATTTTAGTTTATTATGATTTACATATTTATTCACTGCAAAATTATGTCTATACTCATCTGGATAAATTAATATTTTATATAAAAGTTAAGAGAGGTCGCATTGTTCAACCTCCATGTATAAGTGATTACGACGTCATAATACGTTTAATTTTTTTTTTCTGTAGCAACATTGGAAATTACTGTCTCCAATAAAACTTTGCCATTGTTCCGAGCATAATGACTATTTCGACTTTTAAAACCAATTTAAGATTTAAACGATTAGCGGTCAACAGGTTAGTTAGTTTTTCGACCTTAATGGGTTTCAAATTTCCAATAATTATGGTCTGTATACAGTTTGTATTCTGAACCACCGCAAATTGTTCCACTTATAAAGAGCCCATTTAATGATCTCTCCCGCTGCAATCTTGTTAAATCAATTATATTGACTTTTCCCATGAATTTTTAAACAATGACTATAATAATCATTTGACATTATTTCATAAAAAAATAAGATGATTTATTATATCTGCTACGATCATGAGACTTGACCATAATGAGTTCATGTAAAAGTGCCCATATTATCATATCTTCAACGTGACATATTTGCCTTGATAATAAATATTTTTCAAATCAATTCGTGACTTTTAATGGAAAGAAAATAATGATATAAAGCTAAAGTTAAAAAATATTAGCAGTATATTCAAAGTAAGGTTTAACGTAAAGATAATTTCTTGCTTTAAACTTTCATGATCCGTAATTACTATTATATATATTTATGAAGCTGTGTATTTGTAAATATGTATTTTTCCTGGACTTGGCGCATAGCGGAATCACTGCGAGAACGTGCGTTTAAGAGGTTCGAAATTATTTGGTCAAATTCCCACAGTATTTACGCACAAAACATTGTATATTCAGCTATTATTAAATAACAATTTTATTTATTTAGTTTATTATCATAATTTGGTCTCAATGCCTACTTCCATTAACTAAATTTTTGTAGGACTTATATTTTTTTTTGACAAATAAATTGGTTGTGACACTTTAGATAAATCTTTAATTAATGTTTTTTTTTAGTTTAGAATTTTAATTATATAAAATTAAAAAAATAATTGTGCTATTTGTAATTTCCCTTCAATTTTCTTTTTACAAAAGCTTGTATGACAGAAAAATTGATCCATTTGGGGTCATTTTCATGCAAGGTTTTTTACGATTTCAAGACCAAGTTTAGATTCCCCCTAAACCGATATTTGATAAATTCAAGGGAATTTCTCTGCGTTGTGTTTACAAAATCTTAACAGAGTACATCAAATTATCAATATCATCGGAAACAAAGAACCTGTTAACAGAATGTCATATTCAAAACGAACGCTTCAAAAAATTAATATGTTAGAGAAACTTGAGAAAATATTATTATAATTTATTATTTCATTTTTTTACATTACAATTCTTCAGTGTAAATTTTTATAATTGTAGTCTGTAATAAAAATGTATATTAAACAATAATTTCATTTAGTTTTTCTAAGTTTGATCTTTTGAACTACTTAAGTAGATACTGCACTCGAATAAATCTTTTTGTACCTACCTTTTAGTTCTAAAACTTTTTTATTATATTATTATTGTATTATGAGAAAGGAGACCGGACAATAACCGCGGGCAATGTTTCCGCCCACCATTTTACAGAAATTAACTGCCTCTGTAGTTGCTTCTAACAGAAACGGTTACGCCTTCTTATTATTTATTGGATTTTGTTGTTATATTAAACTCTATTTATAAAATTGAATTTCAAAAACAAATAGGTTTTAGATAATAATAACCGCTAATAATAATAGATGTTTTAGATAATATATGTTATAATAATTCGTCTGTACTCTAAACTAGAATTTGCAAGACTAGTACTTAGACACTATTTTGGATAGCATTGATGTGAGTACGGCCGGATAAAACAATAAACGCAAGGTAAATCATGCTAAAAAAAGTTTAAACATAAAAAACATTAGGTCTACTTTATTTAATTTAATAGAATAATAGAACTATCAAACAAGTTTTAGATATTTAAAAATGAAGATGCCGTTTCATTGGACAAGATAAGAAAGAGACGAAAACTTTAGTGAAACAAAAAATAAACGTAAGTTGACATTTTGACAGAATAACTTTTTAAAAATAAAGTTTTTAATATAAACTCATTTTCAGTCACAACCATTCAAAGTGTTCGAGTTTATAGAGTTCGCTATCATTTGATCCGAAACGGTCGACGCAACTCAATGAAAAAATTTACAGACATTTCTACGTATTTGACGCTAATAGTTCAAAAATGTTTTATAGTGTCGATATTATAAAAGTAAAATATAAGAGTTTATATATTCACTTCATTCGATAATATTAATTACTATGTACTGTACTGCACTTCTCTGTTGCTAAGAGAACTCGCTCATAGATATGCAAGTCGCGAAGGATAAGAGTGACGGAAAAAGCTTGTTCCTAATGTGCCCGAGCATTTAGAGAGAAACTTATGTTCATGATACTTTTAAATTCGAAGTAATATAAAACAGCGTGTGTTTTGCATTGCACCCTCCTTCATGGGTATTGGAAAGAGTTCTTTCAGTTCAGTCGAAGACGAGTGCTTATTTTTGTATAATTTTACTTAATTATAAAAATACCTTTTTTAAAAGTATATTTGGTTTTTTTTTTTTGTAAAATTACGAAACGAAAGTGACAAGTTGAATTTAGTTTATTTGGTATCTGTCAATCAAGGACTTCAAAAGATAATGTTTTGTTTGGTTTAAGCTCTTGATATTCCAAAATTATAAATAATTAATTATTGTAGTTATACCTAAGTTTATTTATTGGTTTGCCATAATATTTTATAACACTTAATAATATGCTACAATAATAAACACCTCATAAATAAGAAGCACTAAACTAGCACTAAATGTTTATTTTTTCTGATCATATGTCACGTGATATATTGGAAAATATAGAAAATTCTTTGTATCTGTCGTGGTGAGCAGACTATGCTACGCTGAACACGATGGACTATTGGATGCTTGGGACGTGATGTATTTTATCAATAGATGAAAATAAAGCGAAAACTGTTGGTTTAAAATAACTTACTTATAAAAGCAACTTGTACCTTATGATTTTCAAGGTTCATACTTTTTAGCTAAACTTTATTTCGAATGTATTTATATAAAAACACATCATCATGATATTATGTTACTGATCAATGTTCTGTATTATAATCCCAGTACACTCTAGTTAACTACCTTCATCAGTTATTGTTTCTCAACCAAGCAAATAAATAAAATTGAAAGTAAGAAATATTATAAATAACAATATTTTGTTAAACTGATATCGTTATAGAAAAAGGTAAGAACATTATTTTTAAATGAAAAGTCGTCTTTAAATATCTTGAAAGGAACATTTATTAACAACTCAAGGTACTGTCGGCATAACTCATATATAACTGAAATTTCGTAGAACATCGTACACATTGAAGTATGTTATATCTGGTATCACGTATCTCGGAAGTTTCACTTGTTGTTAGTAATAAACGCCTTGAACTTAATTTTAATTACTCTGTATCTAAAACGTTCGTGTTATATATGTTTTAATATGTTTTCCCGTTATTTGATTGCGTTCAAACGTTGTACGTTGCAAGAATTCAATTAAAAGTCACTATCTTATATTTGGTTTTTATAATTGAAAATTGTACATTGACTAAGAAATATGTAGCCAATATTTAATATAATTTAATTAAATGTAGTCATAAATATTGGCTATATAATCTATTAGGTTATTTTTTACACAAAACAAACTTCTTTTTCGTATTATGACGAATTATTAATGTAGTTTTTATAGACGCGACAAGACGTTATATAATGGACACGGAACTGAAGACTACTATTTATTATTTATTTATTTCACTTTCTACTTTGAATACGTCAAATGGAAGTATCAAAACGGAATATTTTAATTCCACAGTTATTGAAAAAATCGCTTCTGTAAAACCACCAACCAACTTAAACGCTTTAAGGCTACCAACAGTTCCCGAATTTCAGAAGAACCACACAATAAAATCAGGCACACAATAAAATAATATTTAATATTTTTTTATTTATCTAAACTTTTTTTTGCGAACAGCTAGAACTATCGCATTCAATTCGATATGAATGCCTAATGGTTTAATTAATATTGTAACTCCGCCTGCAAGATAAGAAGTCACCGCAAGTAGCACCCGTTCTCAAGTATAACGCAAGGTTTAGTCATCATATTTGTGGGAGGAGACGCGACCCCCAAAACTACCGCAAGTAATGACTTCGAGGGGAGCGGTATGATGCTGACATTTGCTTACATAAGAGAAACAACAACGTCAAAAGATTTACGATATTTATGATTTATTTATTGACAAATTTAAGGGTTCACTTATTCACTTGTTAAATTATCAAACCGTAAACAATTAAACTTGAACGAGTTACCTAGTTTAGCTTCTAGTTGAAGACATAGCAAGTATATTTCGAGTGTTAATTTGGTGTTAATCACAATTTTTCTTGAATTTATTAATATTTTTATGAACATAAATTAAATGTTCATATATATGTATATTGATTATATACAGTCATCATTTTAATTTCTTTTATTTTATTTTGTAATGATTTTCTTGGCTTCATGTTACAGATTGCTTGAGTATCCCTCTTCTGTAGTACTAATCTTACAATTGAATCTGTTCCAATATTACAATTGAAACTTTTATCAAGTTTTTTTAAAGTTTTGCTCTTGTATAAGGGATCTAAATTTGTATATTATCTTTTCAAAACTTCCACTATCGGTATGTATTACAATTGCTCATACTACCTTCTCTATAGCACTATTTCATATCTAAACGTGGCTGGTAGTAACGCTTAAGTAATTTTCGTCTTATACTTATTCAAAAGAAAATACATGTAATACGTTGAATTAAAGTCTTTATGAAATGCATTTATCGTACCTATCATTAAAATTGGTATAAGGATGTAAGACTTATATGCGTGAGGAGATAAATATGAATACAATAATGGGTGCAGGTAGACCTCGTACTACTGGTAGTACTCACCTCTAATTGAACCAACGTGTCTGACCACACTGTACTGCAGTGTTCTATCAGGTTCAATTAACTCAAATATCTTAGTCTTCTCTTTTTAATTATTTGAACATTATTAATTTGTTAATAACTAATGTATACATATCGAAGAAGACCGTTTTATGCATTTTTTATTTATTTTAAAATCAAGAATATTTTGTTTTCCTAGAAAATAAAAAAAATATGTATAAAGAAACATATTGTTTAATACATTTAATAAAAATATATGTAATGAATTTTTTTTTATACAACACATTCTATTAAATATTTATGGAATCCTTTTTTGTACGATTATAAGAAACAAACATACATAGTCTTTGAAAGGAAACTCCATTTAGAATGTTTTCTTTAATCTCTTTGTTATTTTCGTTGGGTTGTTTGATGTAAATCTAATATAATATTATCTAAGAAGCATTAAGTATTAGAAAGATAAACTTATATAATATTTTAATATAAGAATATTCCATACTGTTATTGGTTAAATTTTCTTAGCAGACATTTATTTAGCACAAAATGGTGTTTATTCAGCCTAAAATATTTCTATGGTATTTTTTACACAATGACCTAGGTGGATGGTTATCATCAGAAACTTATTATCTATTTGCTATTAAGATATATAATAATTAAGATTTTTCATAAATACTTTTTGTCATATACATCAAAGTTTAAAGCAAAAGAAAAAAACATCTTTAAAATATTATTTTGTTCAACTTGACAACTTTTTAAGGATAGGCTGAGCCCTCAACTCCGTCTATATGGATCACATAAAAAAAAATGATTTCAGAATTACTACTTATGAAACGTCATTTTCATCGACAGTTAACTGTCAATATGTTAGCTGCCGATGGTTTCGTCTGCTCTTCCCTCAATTCTCATTTAGTGGAAAATAATGAAATGTAACTAATAATTATAGAAATCAGCGCGTGCAAACAGTCCAATAAAAGTTGTATCACACTTTATATATATTTCAAAAGTATTGAGAATATTGAAATAAATTCTGTTACATAAATTCCCTCTCTTGTTATTTATCTCGTGAAATTTTCAGATAAAACGGATACGTAATGTATTTTGCTCGTAAAAGAATAAACGTTATACAGATTATTTCATGTCTATAAAGCTCATTAGCACAGAAACTTTATGTTATATTTCTTTTATATTTAGTATTTCAATATTTGAACACAAATTGTAATTATTATTTAAACATAAAATTATAGACATTTATTATAATAGTTAAAGTTTATATAGAGTAAGATTTGACATCCATTATTTGTCTTCATGTACTGCATTTATAAAATAAGCCATGTTTTAAAATATTGTAAAATTTCAATGAATATAAATAAAAAACCAGGTTATACGGTACATACAAGTACAACTAAAAGCTAAAACGGTTATAGATATTTTATTTATTATTTTAAGGAAGTTCCCTGTATTGTTTTTATAAAGTTTCAAATGTCTGAATAATTTTAAAATCCTTGTATTTTCTATATTTCAACAGAGGGCGAATCATCTGACAATGAAAACAGAACCCCTTTGAATGGATTTTAGGGGTCTGAAGAAGTAACACGGTGACAAATCTAAAAGGGCCAGCCTTAGCGATATAAAAATGATAACATATGAAAACTAACTAGCTCTTCGATACATGATACGCGTCAATTGGTACCAAAACGAAGTCAACTGTGTAATTAAACAGTCGAAAAATGGAGACGAAAAAAAAAGAGTCTTAATGTAAGCACATTCATAAAAATACATACACACACCTACACATACATACATGTTTTAAAAAAATATCTAGACTTAATCTACACACAACGTAAAGCTATTATAAAAAAAACAAAATTCGAAAGTCAAGATTACAATAACTTTATTAATCAGAAAATAATGAATACACAATTAAACAATGCATAATATTTAAACTAATGTTACTCTCTTTATTTAGGCTATAACTTTTCATTGATTCAAAATTCTCCCGGAGTATGAGCAACAGCATGGCAACAATACTGTTTTTAAATGTTATTAAATGATAATCTAAATTACATGTAATATATCTTTTTTCGTCTTGATTTAGGAATTTTTAAAGAAATAGTAGCTAATCGTTTTTAGTTAAATATTCTATATTATATTCATTCATACGAGTACATTAAAAATAAACTGTTGTATTAACATATGGTATTTTATTTTTACGAAATCTTAACAAAAAACTAACAAAATAACTTCATTGATTTAAAACATACCAAAGATTTTTATAAAAATATTGAGCTATACATACATCAAAATAAATTTTAAGTATACCTCTTTCAATCACATTTGTCAATTCCATTTGTGTGTTTCAATAACTTTAATAAAAGGTACAACAACAACAAAGGTTGGTTTATAGTTGGAACAGATCTTTACATAATAAATGATTTGTCTTTGTTATTCTATTAAAGTATGACTCAATATTATTCACTCCGTGGTCTTGTTCTGAAATTTGCATAATCAACTGTGACGTTGAAGAAAGAGGATTGTTTGTCAAACACAAACCTTGCGTCTACAACGAGACGCTGCTGAATATTGAATGAAGCAGGTACACTCAGAACATACACTATTCTAAGTGCTCTAGTAAGACATGTAAAAGTAAGATTTTGCAGGTTTTTGAAGATGAAAATTTATATGGAAATACATGTTTTGAAAAGATTCTTTTTCTACTTTATCTAAAGATAATTCTAACTTTGTTACTTCATTGAATTATTTATATCATAATAATTTATCCAGTCATAAAACAGCAAGCCAAAAAAAAACCAAATATCATTAAATCTTTACAAAGACCTGAATAAATATTTTTTTTAATTACTAAAAGGAGTAAAAAATATTCTTATAAAAGTTACTTATGAGAAACCTAATCTTTGAGACCGCTTTGGTCTGTCAGTATAACTATAATCAATCACTTTATACGATAGTCTAAATATATGTAATTAAGTACTCAGATGAGATAGATATACTAAATAAAAATTCCCAGGCGCAGTAAAAATTTTATTTTTGCACAAAGACTTAATTATTACAAAAGAAATATAAATAATAGATTATTTTTAAAGAGTATTTAATATTTTGTTATTTTAGAAATATATAAATACTTATAAATATATGCCAAGAGACTTCTTACCTAAGAGTTGAATATAATTCGAAACGTTTTAGGAAATTTTGTATAAATTATAAAATCCATAATAGAAGCTGGGTCACAAATAATTTAAGTGTCTTCAAAGAAATCTTACGTTTTACGTAAATGTTGAAAATAAAACTAACATTGTAAGGAAAGTAAAACTCTTTATTTTTATTAAGAGACGAAATTACTTTCATTTACAGAGTGTTTTCTTCATCTTCTTCACCTAGAGCTTCCATTTTATTTCACTGAAATTTAATAAAACCATAAATAAATAAAACCATAGACAACTCAATACCTGCAAAAAATATGTAAAAATGTGAATTTAAACCCTCTTGTCTTCAAACTCTTAAAACAAGGAATCTTATGGGTGTCTTTGTTTTATATAGTTGTATCTGAATTTCCGTTAGAAAACTTGTGCTTTTGATATAACGCAACATCAATGCGATAGGTCGAGAGTATCTTTGCTACTCTGATCACTATGAGATAAACAGCCACTACCTAATAGTGTTTTTAGTGGATACTAGAATTTACTAAACCCACATAATACAAATGACATGATCCATATTTATTATAAGTCTTTTTTTTATATCTGATATTTTTGATAAATTCTACAGACGCGATAGATCAGATCTAAATGAAGGTTAAGAATTTCCAGGTGTTTCTGACACGAGTCCCAGTGGTGTTTATGTATTTTGACGAGTATTTGTAATATTACTTTTAGTAGGACTTACGAAGTAATGTTCTTTTAAGTTATTCAACACATGTATTTCGTATTACAAACTCGTATTATAATACTTAAATGATAAAAGCCCAATACGATGAACTTAGTTTGGGCAGTAGTTTCAAAATTATTCGTCGCACGTCCTACTCTCAAGTGATACGGTTGGGAATATGTTATTTTCCTGAATTCTAAATGTAATAAATTAGTCATTGACACTCCAACATCGTAGACTTTACACATTTTATAGAATATAGATTCTATATATTGGTATCGAGACGAAATCAATACAATAAATATATTTTAAAACATATTCGCTTTGGGATTCAAAACCTATTTTTAAACTGCTTCTCTTTTTATGTTTATACTCTCATCTATTAGATTGTTCTCGTTTCAACAAGAAAAAACTATTACATGGATTTTGATGGTCTGTTTTTGATTCGTTTACTATTTGATGAGGGCTGAGCAGATGAAATTAATAGTAGCAGCTTAATATAAACTTGACAAAATATGAGAAACCCCATTTGTGAGCAATAAATTCGTTATTTATATTTTTTATCATTTATTACAAATCATGTATTACTATGACTGTTAAACATGAATTACTAATGTAATCATTTCATTCATATTATTATGGCATATTATATGTGTAATGTATATATTTTATTAATTATTAGGTAAACTATCCTTGACTTCAATTATTTCTTATTATATAGTTACAGAATCAAAGGTATGTTTTAATGTATTTAAAACATATTTTAACATTATTTTTTCATTAACATTAATAATTATTATACTTTTATTGTCAATGTAACGAATATTAATCAATTTTTTTTAAAGAGTGGAAATACAAATAATCATATCACAAAAAAACAAACGCTTGTTTGTTGCGTTTATATATTCGCGTATAATTTAGTACTGATTACAATTATGTATTGTATTTGCAAAAGATTCAATCATTTGAATGTTGCTTTGACAGCTTTGTTTTATGTCCTTGCTCAGAATAAGCTCACGTCACTTAACTCGTTAACATTGACGAAAATAAATACTTAGACACACACATACATGTGAGGTATAAGGAAAGTATAAGGAAACAGCTTTCCTAAGTAAAAGATGGATGGATTATTGAAGATGAATTTACGTCTTAATACATTAATATATATAATATGATGTTATAAGATTTTATATTCCGCAGAACAAGGCCAACCCAGGTCTCAGGCCGCCTTTCTGATTTGACACACCTTTAAAATTAAATACATTCTCGTAAATGGTATGTGTAATGATTGAAGATCAATCAATTTCAATCAAAAACCAAGATTTAATCGAAAGGCACTGGGTAGAACAATATTCATCATTATCTGTTACAGTACATTGTATTTTGCTGAGAACAGCACTTCTGTCTGTTCTGTCATTCTGTAATATTACAAAAACCAGACAAATCAATACAATATAATTGAACGATTGTTCGTGAATATCAAAAATTTCAGTTAAAGCCATCAATTTCAGAAAAAATCAAACTAGTAAATTGAAGATCTTTAAGAGGATAAGTAAATAGTTTCATAAAAGTAAGTAAATTTACTAGATTCAATAAAATGGTAGTCGAAATAGCAGACAAATAATCCGGTCTACTATAAAAGCAATAACTACCGAAAATTTGATTTTGTTTTAAATATTATAAAATGCTAAAAACAAGACCTAAAATAGTCTAAAACAATAAATAGACAAAATTAATAATTTAAATTCATCATTATGTTCCATGCTCAAAGCTTAACTGTGTATTTAAATAATGGTTAAAAAACTCTTTGATTTCTATATAACAGTCGGTAAAAAGTAATGGGACCCTTGAGTTCCTGTAATTTTTCCACAGGAGGCACTGGTTAATATTTAGCAAAATTATTTATAGTATTATAAACTAATAATATATTAACATAACTACATACTTTAATAACTTATTTCGAAAAGAGTCATAAATGTAGAAAATAAAAACTTAAAAACGGTAGCTTTTTGTAGAGCATTGCCATGATTTCCCACAGGTCACAGGTTCAAATCCTATTGCTGATATTTTAGAGATGCTGATGTTTCGTTTCGAACCAAATCTTCCTCCACTTTTTTGTTGTGTGGTTTCTCTCAGGCCCGAGGCCTCGAACCCTCGCATCCTTAACTTTTAGGTTGGATTAAGAGCTTATTTCGATAAATATGGTATCAAAGTAGGCCCTCCTGACTCTTCTAATTGATGTACACACGTGATATTGATTCAAAGTGAAATAGATAGAAATAAATAAATAAAATAAATAAACCAATACCATTTCTCAGAGAAATTTCTTTTACAACTCAATTTCGCCTCTAAAGCAGATAAGCTTCGCAAAGCTGTCACTAACATACTTATACTTCTCATATGATGTAATAGCTATTGCCTTCGATTTTCTCCGAGAAAGTAAAGTTTTTTTTATATTTGTATAAGTAATATTGTTTATAAAAAAATGTCACAATTTCTCAATCATTGTTAGGAAATAAAATAACTCAAATCTTATTATTCATGACATCTTAAAAAATTTATTAATAAAAATAATTTCTTTGCAACGTTAAGTACCCGATAAAAACCTTAAAGTATAGAATACTTTATTGTTATAACTATATAGTATCTAATTTTTAGATTGACTAAGAATTCTGTACCCTATAGCCCATACATAGTCGTAGCTGGTACGTGCAGATGATTATATACATCATGACATCTTGCCCTGCAGTGGTGTCTGATGCAGGGACAAAATATTACCTTGTCGCTCATCAGCTGTCTCAGTCACCACCGAGATATACTCTATGTGTAAGGTCGTGACCAATGGCTTGAGTAGTAACACAATTCACTAAGTTGTTGTTTTCCTAGCGCATAGACATTTTACATATTATAATAAACACATTTAAGAAATATATTTTGAGAAGACAGATGTAATATAAAATGTTTTGAAATGAAATTATATTACGGCTAACTGAGTCATAAACTATCTAAATATTTATGTACAGATGGCAAAGTGTCAACACATTTCCAGGAGAAGCTCGTCGCCGCTGAACATTAATAATGATTTAAACTAAGCAGAGGTACAAAGAAAAAAGTATATGTGTGACAAAGAAAATCTGTTGAGACAGACACCACAAATTATAAAATATACTACAGCTTTTCTTTGTTGGAAATGGTCTATAAGTTTGTATTATAAATGTATTTTAAGAAATTTTTGGGAGATATATTATGGCATTATATTTGACAACAATATAATAAATATCTGCCACCGAAATGCTTTATGATATAATATTATAAAATATATAGTATTATAAAGTAAAATGTTTATATACTGTTCTTAAAAAAATATTTAATTTATTACTTTTAACATAAAATTTTTATCATCTTAATCATTTTCAAAATATTCTCCTATTTCCAAGATTCTATGTTGTGTTCAAACGTTTTAAGTATTCAATTTTACAGCTGTATTTTAATCTCAGATATACAAAATATTTTCTTATTTAAAGGACATGTACATTTATATGTTGAATTTAAATAATTGAATAAATCTAGACAGATTATGTTTGTCAAACAGAACGGTTTCTTCAATGCAGTTTTATTGATTTGAAAAACGACGATTAATGGATATCATATCGCCTTGGTATTTGAGTTTAAAAAGATATACGAAATACAGAACGTCAATATACATACACAATATATATGCTTCCAATTTAAAAGGTACTTTCCTGTCGAAAGCAATAAGTTTATAAACTTTGGTATCTTTCAGTTACTTTTATAAATGTACATCTCAAGTATTAAACATGAATTGTTTAATTGATTATTATTAATACTCACAACATATTTTCACAAACAATCTTATAAAAGAAAAAAATATTATATTATGTTACTAATATATTGTTGCACAAATCTAAGAAGTGAATAAAATAAAAAGTTTCGTATAGAGAATGCTATTAGGAAATTAGGAAGAAAAAAGCAATTAAATAGCGCTGAAACAAGCTGGGTTGTTGTTAGCAGCAATGCAACATAATCAAACATTATAAATTCAAATTTAATTGCTTTACAGGAAGCCGAAGATATTCTTAATACAGTGGGATTATTAATTATTAATAACCTAATATGAATCAATAATTGCTATGACCACCCCTTTTTCGCAGTTTTTAAGAAATCGCGAAAACGATTTTAGGATATTTAAAAAAAAACTAAAAAATTGCTTGGCCGAATTAGATGGCAGGCTAATCAGTCCTAAGCTACGTGAACATGCATCGCTTTGTACCAAACCAAAATCAATTAAAATAAAACTATTTTTCTAAAGTAGTCATCTACTTTAAACGGATCATCTTCTGTATTGAAATTTCAATTTCAATGGAGGAGATGGTTGTAGCCTTACAGCTGAACACAATTGCCGCAAAACATTCGAAAAGTCGGTTTAAAATAAAAATGTAAACAAAATTATACGCGCCTTAAATCCGTAAAAAATAGTTTTTATTTCAAATGTGTACTCCTGAAAATCTAAGAAAATACAAAGTCAATTATATAATAACATATAGCTACAGACATACATACTCTTATACAAAAAATAAAAATATTAAAAAACATATTTCTATAATCGGCCTGATTACAATAACTTCTTAAATCAGGCAATTAAAAACCTAACACTAATGTTGTTCATTGATAGTTGAAATTGTCAATAAACATAATTAGCCAAGTTTAGCTTTTTTTTATTTGAAATAAATAAAGTAAAAAAAAACAAAAAAAAACACTCACAGGACTTTAAAAAGAAAAGCTTTTTAATATTTAAGACAGTTCGTCTCAAGAATAGACAGAAGTGACAACTTAAACTAATCTAAGTTGAACTATTTAATACTAAAATTATTGAAGTTATTACTTAAATTTAATATTAATATGATATTGTAAGGAAATGTTATTTATAAATAAAAACTATTATTAATTATTAAAAAAAAACTATTCTTAGTAACAATTATTGAATGTGTACATTAGAATTTTGTGTATGTACATTATTAGTATCATTATTTAATACTACAAACTCCTGTATACTGAAATATATAATAGAGGAAAATTAGTTAGCGAGTGGAGGAGCTTGCCTTCACTGCCGTATGCTTGAGAGAAAAGGAAGCTAGATAGACTGGCGCCGTCACGCGTTACGTTACGATTCAGTTCACCCTCACCTAAAGAGTGATCACTTAAAAAGAACCAAATACAATTTTTATACTGATCTTTAAATAATAATATATGTAGCAAGTTTGCAGTATACTTTATAATCTTCCTGACTTGCGATGCTGTTTGACGCATGACCAGTATCAGTACAGATTATGCTGACTAATGGCCGCAGTCGCCATGCTGCTTTACTAAGATATACTTTATGTTGAGCTCCAAATTCTAACAGCTTGTTGCAGTAACTGCATTCATCTTACTTAACAGATTTACTTATATAAATAGAAGTTTTATAAAAAGGTTTCATTCTTCAATGTGGTAGCTATTATTTCAAGTTTCCTTAATAGTTGTTCAAAATGTAAAAAATAATATTTAACGTTATTATTTAAAGTTGGATAATACTTTAATACAGCTATTAGTTTAGATTTTTCATAGTATAAATTATGTACATGTTATACTTTCATAACATAATGAGTATCACGATCGATTATTACGTAATGATGATGTAACTTTATCAACCCTAATTAAAGAAAATAATTGTTTGGGTTTTATTATTTAAGGTATATTAGTATTTCAGAGTTCATTTTAATCATCTCTTGTGAGGTCAAAACACCCTCAATTTATTTATAATTGAAATGAATAAAAATTTAAATTTAAATTTAAATTTAATTGAAAATGGTTTACGATAACCAAAATATATTTTTTCTGTAACATGCTAAGTAACGTTATAATTTAATATCACGTATTAAATATTTGATTTACTAAAATATTTTATTTATATCACGTCTTAAAATACTTTGAATGTTATTCAAGACAAAAGTTTTCTAAAATATGTCATCCAGGTGAGACTGCTAAGACTCCGGATTAAGGAAGAGCGGCGCGAGAGAGAACGCGTCGAGTATTAACTGCGTGCATAGATTTCGGTAACTTCGGTTGTCATAGTAAGCCTAGGATTAGCTTACATGAATGTTGTATAAGAGATTAATATAAATTACAATATTTATTGTTATTGAATGTTTAATGTCTATTTATAAGGTATAGTTTACTTCTTAAATTAAAATAATATTGTAATCACCCCCCCTCACCCTCCCCCTTCCTCCTTCAATCACGAAGTTACTCCCAATTGCTTTATTGAGATTATAGACAAAACTTTTTAAAGGACCATTGTTGAGTCTTAAACCTGTTATTCACATAGATCTAAGATATGTACGATTAAAACAAATTTAATTTAACGTTTTAGTTGGTTATTTTATGCATGTATTCTATGTATGTTATTTCAATATTGATAACTTTAAATAAAACTGTTTATTTTTATTACAACTCAAATCTATATTATTGAATATTATTTTACTGTTTTGATGCCTAATTATATAATTAAATCAACATATCACATAACAGAATACACTAACCCAAAAGTCCTGCTTCATGCTCGTAGGAGTCCCAGAGGTTCCTACATTCTATTTTATTTTATTCATTTCGTTTCAAACAATAATAAACTCCGGGTTAGAGTCATATTTCTTCTCACGTTTAAACATTGTACCCAAACTCCTGTGTCATCATCAATTACAGCCAGGACCAGAATGTTAAGCAGTAGTTTAAGTCACCACAATCTCTTAAGGGATTGGATGCATTAAAGAGAGTCATTAGGATTGTTTATTATTTAAGTCATGTTTAAAAATAAACGTAGATAATACTAAAGTCTATATTTATTTATTTACTCTTTATTATTATAATTTATTTATTACTATTTATTGCATACGTTATAAATTTATTACTGATACTAATCGAAATTCATAGTGAACATTGACGGATTATTTTTCAACTAAATTGATAAAAATGTTTTCGATTGCGTGTGTCATATACTCTTATTGGATAAATCATATAAAATATCATTTTCTTGTTTTTTTTTGCAGCTGTGCAAAATTTAAAGGGGTCAAACAAGAATTAGTTTCCAGTTGTAAATGACACTATCTGACAAATCTGTAAATATAATTTACAACTACGAGCTTACTCAAGAATTCTAGTGCGTTTTAAAAAATTATTATACCTAGGTAGATTATTGAAAAAAGACTTTTTAATATTGACAATAAAGACGACGTTTTTCATGTGATAAGTAAGTAGGTAGTCGTAGGTAATCAAACACTCCCTTTTCGTTCTTAAGGAAAAATTCGACTCATTCGCTTTGCGAAGGCATTTAAAAGCTCGTCTACCAGATGATCCATCAGAGGCCAGACAATCTGAATAATTTTATCAAACTAGTAATGATGCCTGCGCTCATGAGCTGATGAGCTCATGAATAAATTGACCCTGAATTTGCTTGATACTAGTCAGGCAAATTCCAATAGTAATTACATAAAAACATTAGTAGAATAAAAGCGCTGAATGTGTTTTAGCTATTTCATTACTTTAATATAATCTAAGGGTTGAAGTACTGGTAACAGCAATGCTAGTAATTTAATAAGCTTTAAACTTATTAAATTATAAGTATCAGTTTCTAGAGAAACTAATTAAATGACACAATGTTCCGAAATTTATTCAACTTCAAACAATACCTGTCGCGGCTTTCAACTCTAAAATGAAAAAAAATATTGTGAAATGACACAGCGCTTTAGGATTTGCTTTTATATTGCTGTTAAAGATTTGTTAACCTCTCCCCTTTCAAGTGAAGATAGCTGACTATTATTTGAAAAGTACTTGATACTGTCTCGACAGCAAGTTGCAATAAAATATTATCGCAATATTGCTTTATGTACTTTGTATTTACATTTCAAACCTATTGTTTATTTTGTTTGATTTCAGAGAAAAACACTGTTGTAATACCTTTATTTTCTTATCGTCCCAGAAAAATAGTCTCAGAAACGATCTGATAACCTTGTAACATCGCGTAGTGAACACGTTTCAATTTGTTATAAAAAATAAAAATAGAATGAGACAAGTCACAAGTAAGAATGATATATAAAGCTACAAACAATTGACCCAAGACAAGACAAGCTCCTGAACTAACAATAGCACTGGCGGCTTATATACTGGTGCGTTACAACTGTTTTATTGGGCTCTGAAAGGACGAGTTATTTTAAAATAGAGAATAGCAAGAACCATGCACTACTAAAAATAGTAATAAGTTCTAAAAATATTTAATTTAAAAAGATATCAATTACATTTATATATAATCGTACAGGGAAAGCCTGTACAAAGCAGAGGCATTAAAAGCGATGTACTATCCCGCTCTGCAATCTCTCTACTATATACTGATAAAAAAGTGCCCTTACAACTCTTTTTGTCACTGAAAGTCCTCGGACGTGAGAGGAATAAAAGTATTTTCCATTTAAAATCCTGTAATACTTACAGTCACTTTGTAAGGGAACTATACAGTTTTTAATGACTCTTTTGATCGACTTTTAAGTGACTTTATTTATCAGAAGTCAATATTAATTAACTTATTTTTCGAACTGTCTCTTATCAAGGGTGTATGTATGTGTGTGCGAGTGTGTGTGTGTGTAAACACACACACAGGGTGTTTAAAACTCATTATATTGGCTGTCATACTAAAGCATAATGGTTTTTTATCTAACGTATACTACAATTATAGGGAGTCTGTCTTTCAATATAGTTTTCTCTTTAATCGCTATTTAAACAATTAGTAAAATAAGCAGAAAACTATTCATTTGAATTGGCTTTAGCCGAAATTAGCGATAAGGTTTACAGGAATTAATAGTTCCAGTTTAAATAGTATTCCAGTTCTACTAACACATCGCTATTTCAATCATCGCCTTTAGATCTGAACATTTAGGCTGTTATTAATGGTATATCGGAGAATATCAGCCAATACACAAAGTGAACATATTGGTTTGTTTGAGTTTGAAAGGACATTTTGTGGCTGACATATCGCCAGCCATTCAATACCTATTTAACGAACCAAACTACAGTTTGTTGTAATAACAGGTTCAGAACAAAACTTCAAAGTACTTAAACACCCACGTACATGTAGATTAAACACTGTTATATATATTTTGAAAAGGATGAGATATATAAATTTGGAATATTTTATGTGACAGAACTTCAATACTTCAAATAGTGAGAAAACTTAAAATAAAGAATAAAATCATATTTCTTCTCAAATTTAAATTCTGCATCCAAGCTTTGGATCATAATTCATCACAGTCAAAACTAGTAGGAATTTAAAGCAGCTGTGATATTTTGAATTTTCTTCAAAGTTATTGTTGAAAATATATATTTATTTATTAACATGTACATATAGTTCTTTAGGGATTTTTGACGTTTTTTGATAAAGATGTTTATTTTTATATTATATTATGTTTCTTCCATTATATATAAATCAATACAACAGTTTCATTTATTCATTTGTGCACGTTGGTACCAATGCTTGCAATTAAATAATATTTTCATCCAATAGACATTTGGAAAATAGTAAGTAACATTTTATTAAAATATATAAACCTTTTATTTTAAATCGAAAATTTTATTAAATTTCAATGCATCGAGTTAGCGATAGTGATTGCACAAAGTGTATATTTTATTTTTGAAAGGTTTCAGTTTATAGAGACAATGCAAGCAACCTCTCCATGCGATTTTTTATGTGCAATTTTTGCCATAAAAAATATTAAACACCACCCTTAATTAAATACCCATTATCTGTACAGCTGAGTAAAGTGATTTAGGAAGCTTTATGTATGGATACGCAAACAGGACACAGCAACAACCAGACATTTAAGAAATTTTATAGAAGCACTGATTCCAAAAATATATATATACATACAAACAAGTGACTGGATTCTTACATTGACAATTGTGAATATAAAATTTTAATCATAGAAGTTGAACGAATTTTCAAACTTATTCAAGGTAATTTTGGTGTAAGATGTTATTAATCAATACAAAATAATATAAACAATATAAGGAACTAATATTATAACTTGTTGTCAATATAATGGAAATAATTATTTATTCTATTCTTCATTTTATTTACTTTAATTATATCAAAGTTCAAAGTTGTATTTAATAATTGTTACATTTTATATAACAACGTCTTTTATAAATCTTATATATTAATGCAGGAAGCGATTTCGTTGGCACACTGTAGCTCGAGAACCACTAAAGGGAAAAATATCGTTGATGGTTGATCAAAGGTCTCATTACGCTACACTGCTGAAAAATAGTGACAACTCTCAAATCTCATTAGCCTAATTGCAGTAATTAGTCAAAAAATTAATTTTTCCCATAGACTTTGCATGGGGAAATTTTGCGCGCGCTTTCAAATTTTTTGTATTATCTATTGTGACTAGCTGGTCTTAGCATACTAGTATTAATTAAGTTTGATTAAGTTTTATCTGACCCTAAAGGTCAAGCCGAGGCCGATTATGATTAATTGTAATATCATTTAACATTTATGGAAAACTCAGCCCTCATACTTTATATTGACTGTACAGGTTTGAATACATCGACGTATAAATAATAATTATACTTATACGTATATTTAATATACGATGAACTAAATCAATACTCTTTTAACTTTCTAAACGACATATAATTAACACCACATGAGGACTACTTATGAGGTGTCAGTGTGGGATACCCTCCCATAGATTCTTATACGATAAGGGCAGAAAACGTAAACACTATATAGTAAACAATATTTTTTTAGGAAAAAAATAGAAGGATCAACTACTACAATAAATAATTACACATATACATACCACAAATGTTTCACAAAAAAATATTTGTAAAATAGGTTCGAAATAACACAGCTACATATTTGTTAAGAAATGATATTCGTTTCAGTATAAACGACACGCATGCATTGAAAAAAAAAAACAAGCGATAATGGGTGCGGACCACATCATATTACTTCCTGGTTAAGAAAAATAATATATTATTATCATTATCATTGTTTCAGTCCATCATTAATTGCACTAAAATCAGTAAGTTTATATAAGTTATTAAAAATCATATTTCATAACTTAACATAACTTTAAAAAAATTAACAATAATTTTGATATTCTCAAAAAAAAAAGCAAAACTCGCTTGGTCGATTTGACTGAAAACTACACATCGATTGGGAGCGCAATTATCCCGAACGCGTGATTAGTTTTTACAAATCGCAAAAACACTGTTCAATTCAGCTACTAGTAAAACTAATCAAAAACTAATTATATCTAAATTACGTGAATACGTATCGATTTGTAACAAAACAAAGTTTGTTATGCAACAAACAACATATCAGGTCCCGAGAAAAATTTTCAGAAAAAAATTAACACACATACACACACTCAGACACACATACATGCCTATTTGTAGTGTCTGATACAAAAAAAAATATTCAAAAATCTATGTGAAAAAGGACGTTCTTGTATCCTTTTTAAAATATCCATGGGTCTTAATCTTATAACCACGGACGGGTCGATACAGTCGAAACGTTGGGAATGTACAAAGGTATAACAATTGATATATTTACACGACATTAAACATTATAATTGTGTTCTCGAATTGCTATTTTATTGAACATCATGACAAGAGAATTGTTGACTTGATAGATATTTATTTGCTTTTATCTTTTATTTATGTATACGTTTTATTTATATTTACAGAAAAGGTAGAACCTTATGATATTTCGCGTTTTTAAAATTATAAGTTACTGAGTTTATTTATTAATATTTTCAATTACATATAATATAAAGCAAAACTTTTATATATGATTATTAATCAATGTATAATTTATTTTATAAAAACTATCGATATTTTTTATTGTATGTGTATAATAATAGTAAAATAATAATTTATTAAAAATATATTTTTCTTAGTTTCATTCTTGGTTTATAAAATTTACTGTACTGACAGCTAGGATCAATCAATCATAGGATTTAATAATATTACATTATGATATGGTATTAAACAAATATTTACAGTATCTTTATTTATAGCAAGCTATCACGCCTAATATATATTACTCATACTTTAAAATTGTTTTAATATTAAACTTGCAACACATATTGCGGCTTAATTATAACTTCAAAGGTAATTGCTACGCCACGAATATTATGAACAAAGACGATTTTATGCCATTCGAGCTCCTGGTTTTAGAGGTTCGTTAAACTACGTCTGCAGCAGCAACTAACTAGTTGAAATTTTTAATATTAAATTTTTGTTCTGTGACTTGCTTTAAAATATACGACCGATTTAAATAAACTTAACCTTAATCGAAGGTTGTTTACAAACCGAAGTTCTTTATGATGTTTACAATTGTGATGAGTGGGCACTAATTCTTGTTAAGCATTCCAATTTAATTTCTTGTTACTTGTTCGTGTAACTAACTATGGCAGGCAATTTATATGTTATAGCTAAACATGGTATAATGTTTAGTTAATAGTATGATGTTTTTATTCATACTTTTTGTCGTAGGTGTTGCCAGATCGATACTATATGGTACCTTAAAAAAAGGCGTATACTCTTACCTCCAAGGACGGCCACACTCTTGTGTGTCTTCGGATGTTGCAAGAATTCGTGGGCGGCGGTGATCACAATTGACCTATGACTCGCGTGCTGGTTTGTCCTCCTGTTTCATAAAAAATAATATGGATTCTAAGGGGCCTAGTGATAGGAATTACTGTATCAGACTCCACCGGGATTCGAAATATAACCCAATTTTTATTCATCGCCTTGGGTGCACGAAAATAGATCGCCATCACATCAGTCACTGTGATGACATCGCATAATATCGTTCTTATAAGAAGAGTCATTACGACCGAACACGTTTCAATGCTAATCATCATGTTGACTTCTTGCAGCTTCGAGTGGTGGCTGCCTACGGTAATATATATAATACGGCGGAATCCTTAGTTCTAAATTTGGCTCAGTATTTCCTGTAGTTTTTTTTTATGAAGTACAGGTAGTTTTGTTAGTATTGAAAGAGAAAATGTTAAACTCTAGCCAATATCACATTTTATCGCTTATATTTGAGAAAAATTATAAATATAAATTGTAATTTATATATTTCGGTATTTCCATTAACTACTTTAGCAGAAACCATGTCTTTATAATCCTTTTTATTTTTTATAAAAGTTCAAATACTTGGAGTTATTAATAATAATACTTAAAGGGCACATGACAAGAAACCCTATTACTAATAAATTTCAAAGTAATTACATTAAATATTTTTCTCAATCTAGAATTCTTTTTAAATACGGTCGAATTCAAGATATTTTGTTTATTTATTAGAACACAAACTTTTAAATAAACTTAATATTTTTAAATATCCTTAATACTTAATAAAAAAGGCTCGAACATGCCAGTAACATAAAAAAATCCCGGCAATCTTTCGTTTCAAGCGAGTAATTATTAACACCATCTTAATCTGCTTTATAAAAGATTGGTCTAAGAAAAAGGGTAAGGCTTCTAAGCGTAGTTGTAGCAGTTTAGCAACACTCAAAGTTGCTGTGATAAATTCAGATGTATTATTTGAAAATATAAAATGTAATATCTCCTCCTTTATAGTTTATTCTTCTTAGATTAGTAAAATGTATGTAGGTTTATAGGGTCCACGAGTGTTCCCATTTAAAATATAACTTTGTACAACGTAGTGGAAAGTGTTGTAAATTTTAGCTTAATTTCTATAAATATTAGAATTTTAAAGTTTCTATAAATATTAGAATTTTAAAGTTATTGCAAATCTCATAGAAAATGATTTTATCTAAAAAGTTGTATTAACAGCGAAAAGTTGCTCAGCGAAGAAGATCTGTAATTTCTTTTCAGGATTATTTCAGTCATTGTATAATAATACGAACATATATTTTTTGAGCAGATGACTGAAGCGGACGTTATTGTTATAGCGTTAATATATTTATTATTGTGCTTACAGGCTTTTCATAAAATAAAAAACTTAGCGCCTTCTTACTTTTTTTTTACCCTCTAAACAACATTTTTTAAATAAGTAGGATATAATAAGGTACAGAATTATATTTCAATAACGATCTTTTAATTTGATATTTGAAAAATTGGCATTGTATGTAATAAATTGTTGCAGTATTACGATGTAAAATTTCCTTCTCTTCTCTGAAAAAGGAAAATGCCAAATTTGAGTTACTTTTTGAGTTCTGTATATGTACATATCTATACTTACTTTTTTATTGGGGTTAATAGAAAAGCACCATTTAAAAAGTGACTGCACAGATAGTGTCATTTTTATCTTCTTAGTTTTAAATATAAGAATTTTACATACAGCCTGCTCTATAATATCTAATGAAAGAGGTACACAGATAATATCTAATGAAAGAGGTAACCTGCATCAATGAAAACCTTTCAAAAAATTTAACAATAAAGGTTACAGGAATATCATAAGACGTTCACCAACCGAGAATTACGCGCTTTTGTTATGTCAGATAAAAGGATAGCTGAAAAGCTGTTTTATTCCTGAAAAATTGCCTTTGCAGTCTGGATTAAGTAATGAATATTCTTTCAGCTCATCGGTTTGAAATCTAGACTTTTGTTTCTCTTAGTTTATTGATTTAGTTTAAGAGATATCTTTTTGATTTTTTAAAATTAATTTTTATGGCAGCAATATCAGAAATATATATTTATTTTATTCAGAATTTGTTATGGGTTAATAAGGAAGTATGATAAAGAAAAAGTATATTTTGACACACTGATATGGGTATGCGCAAAGCCGAGGATCACATGAAGAGGCGGGTGATGAAAAAAGAAATTGGATTTAGGGATAGAAGCTGCCCCCTACTAACGTGTCATCTAAAGACTCTTAAACTTCAATAAGTATCACAAAATTGACAGAAATGACCTAAAAATATCAGAAGAGCGGAACCCAAATAGGTACTAAGCATGGACGGGAATTGATATAAGGTAAAAACTAATTCATTTCTATAATTTGTCTATCCTTTTTCCTTCTTCTATTCTAAAATACAACTTTATTTATAGAAAAACTAAACTTTTATATTGCAGAACATTACCTCCGTATTGATTTAAAATTTTTGCAAAGGAATTATAAATTGTGTAAATTATTGTTGTACTTAAGTTCAACATAAACGTACATGTTAATATCTTATTTTCGCAGTTTAAAACAGATTATGAACGCAATTTATCTTACGCGCGAAGAAAGTTTAATAAGTTTTAGAAACACGCCTTAACTTTAGAGAGGTAACTTTTATTACAGGTGCATATGCTGTGTGTATACGATAAACTCAGTTAAACAAATTATAGTCCTTATGTTAATAATAATATTATAAGAACTATAACTTCACTGAATTATAGACTAGTAATGCAAACGCGCGAACCAGACCTTAATTTTGACTCCCTGCGCTCGCAACATCTCGGTATGTGTTAGCGAAGCGCGGTGCAAAATAACACCGAAGTTGCATTTACAAAACATCGACGCATTCTGTCTTCAACTATTTTTCAAGATAAACAAATTTAAAAAATACAATAAAAAAAAAAAAATTCTATAAGCTTTTAAAAAAATTCGGCACGAGCATATCATTGCAAAGCTACATTTTGCTAAAATTAGCGAAAATTTTTTCCCATCGAAGTCTATGAGATCTTAGTTTTTCCGTGATTATTCCTCAACGATATCAAATATCAACGATTCAAAACTACCAACAGACTGATGTCTATCAATGTACAAAATTTGGAAATTTTCGGATATACTGTTTTTGATTGATGGTTACACAAAGGATGCAGAAAAGTCTCTCATAGAGAGCTTCGCTCAATTAAAGAATAAAGTCGTAAAAAAATTACAAGTTACTATATTATTTTTAAAATTTAATACATTCTTATACGAAACAATTATTATTTAGTACCTCTCTTATTATGTATTTTAAAAATGTATATTATGTTGTAGTAAATACTTTAACAATTTCTATTTAATTAGTCGTAAAACTCAAATGTTATTCATACACACTTTTCAATTAGTTTAAAAAATAATAATAAAAAAATCGTCGAAATTGCATTGTAAGATAACAAGCAAGGCAGTATAAAAATAAATGAAATTAATTTATTTATAACATTTATTTTGCATTAAAGAGTCTACAAAGTTTTCAATATGTTTTTTTACTATTATATTATAAATAATAACTTGATATTGGCAAAAGTAAGATAAAAATTATCCTAATTAAACAATACTAATAGTATAAGCAATAATGCATAGCTTTTTTAGGGAATATTTAACAAAAATTTTGTATAAATCAAATATATTTTTTAATCAATTAGAATTATAAATAATATAAAATATAAATATAAAAATTATAGGACACATTAACGTTTTAAAAAATATGTGTATTTAGTTTTTAGATTAAATATTTGTGCATTTATTTGTTTTTATTTGAAAAGAAAATGTTGCACTTTAAATATAAGTTTAGAACTAAATAAAAATAACATATTCATAGCCCAAATTTTAATATTTATTAAATGTATACTATTTTAAATCAGACACGTCAAAAGCTAGCATAATATCTGCATTTCAAACAAGCTCAGAGAGTCCAAATATGTTACAGAAGCTGACGAAATTGCAGTAACAAAATATAACGGATTAAAATCTAAAACATTCTGTATTCATACTGAATGAAATCCAATGAGTCGTTTTTTTTTCTATTAAACATAACTTTTAAATATTCAAATATACAAATTTTATACATATATAATGGTTATACTTATATAATATTAATCTAGAAGTTGACAAATAATAAGTTAATTATAACATAACACAATGAAAAGTAAGGAGCTAGAAAAAATATATTAAAAAGAACAAGCGTATATTTAAGAACAATAAATCTCATAAAGGCATTATGTACTGCACCGGGTGTTTTATTACTTGAACAATACATTATTAATGGTAGCTTTAATAATAACAACATGTTTTATAACTACTTTTTACGGATCAAAACTCACGTATAATTTGGTTACTTTTTAATTTTAACCCAACGTTTCGAATGTTTTGCAGCAATCGTGTTCACGGGTAGATGAAATGTAAGTGTCTGTCAGTAAGTCTGTTAATTAGTCATCTGACTTAACGTTGACGTGACGTAACGTGACGTCGGGTTAAAATTAAAATATAACCAAATTATACGCGAGTTCTAATCCGTAAAAAATAGTTTTATTTCAAATGTGTACTCGCCAAAATCTAAGAAAATACAACCAGTTTTATGTAAAACCAATTTTAAATAAAGATTTTGATTACGATTCTTGGTTTTGGGTTTTTACTAAAACAGCATAGATTTAATTTTTATGAGAAAAATTAATTATATTTTTATGAAGTAGACAAAACATTTAACAACTTTGAAAAACTTTGCAGTTCATAATAGTTTCAGTGCGCTCACTCCCTCGTTCTTCGAAATACAAACACTGGGAGATTACTCGTTTTTGTTACCTGAGATGAATAGACAGATGAAAGGATCTGGTTTAGTCCTGCAAAAAGATCCTGGCTCTTATGTATTGAATAATAAATGCCTGCTTGAATCTAAAGACTAGAAACTGGAAGTTACTTTTTTCACTGATCAGATGATATATATTTTTTTAAGTCATTAATATTTTTAAAAACAGATTATTTATTTCTATTACTTAAACATTCATAAAGCTGTATTATAAATTGGCTTGATTTTATATTATGTCTTGTGTTATTTAATACATAATACTGCTCATGTTAATATTTTTTTTTGTAAAAAATGTAATGTGTACATACATTATTAATTCATATTTCAGGAACTTTTATATCGAGCATAAACCTCAAGGTGTAAACATTAGGATATGTTTTAATTCTACAAAACTCGCAAATTATCATTTATATGTAGCTGGTTTCCCTATCGCAGAGTTGTGATCCATCAAATCTGATGTAATGGTTAGACTTTTCTATGGTATGACAACATATTGCTGACTTCAATGTACGCCTTTTTCTGACGTCTGAATCTGATGACCTGGGACCCACTCATGACCACACTGTCAGATATCAAGATACTGTTTGTGCGTTTTGGGTAAATCCGAAACTCTATGCCCAGAAAATAAGAAACCGTTGGAGGCAGATGACTAATTAACTGACTCACTGAAATACATTTACATCTTGTCTTACCGTGAATCCAATGGCTGCGAATTTTAAAAAAGTACTATCATAAAACAAAAGTTGTCTAGAGAACAATAAGCGAGTTTATAAAAAGTCGGATAAGATTAATGAAGATGTTCTTCCTCAGCGTAAAGAACACCTCCGTGTCTAGGATTCTTTTAACACGAGCAAAATAAATTACTTATCCGCTTTATAGGAATATTTTATAAGCGAAATAAAGAGAGAGGAGATTTATTTCAATATTCACAATAATTTTAAAATATATATAATGTGATAAATTGTATTTGGATTACTTGTGTTTTTTTGATAGACCTGTTTTCTGTAACTGTGTTTGTTTATTAATTATACTATTTAGCGATGTCATATATTATATCTATACAATATCCTTCATTTTGGAAACGTAACATTTTTGCTAAATAAATATCTGTAATAAAGATTTAACAAATTATAATATATAATATTCTTATATTCAAAATATTAGGTTTCTCTTCTTACATACTTAATGCTTCTTAGTAAACATCACGTTACATGAACATTAAAGAAAACAACCGAAAACAACAAAGAAATTCAGAAAAACATTCTCAATAGAGTTTTCTTTCAAAGACTATGTATCCTTGTTTCTTATAATCTTACTTTAAAAGGATTTAATAGATACAATGTTGCTGTAAAATATATTTACTTACTTGCATTATTATCATATACATTGTACAGAATATGCTCTTGATACACTTATTTTCTTTTTGTAGAAAAACAAAATTAACTTTATTTTAAACCAAAACTTTATGAAACGGTTTTCTATAATTTTTTTGTGTAATATTTTGCGTTTAATTAATAATTAAAAAAGGAGCTATTACACTTGAATTAATTCAACCTAACAGAACACTGCAGTAACAGTGTGGTCAGACACGTTGGTTCAATTATAGATAAGTGCTGCTAGTAGTATGAGGTCTACCTGCACTCATTAGTTTATTCATATTGAGCTGATCACTCATAATTTATTTATATATAAAATTGGACTTTTGTTTTAAGAAAGAACTATAAGTATTATAATTCTTGTTAATCACATATGACGATGGCCTGAGGTCACTTCTGCTTCAAAATCTTGTCCCTAGGCCAACTATGTTATTGCGCTAGTATGTTTTATTTTGTAAGGGAAAATAGTTTTTAATAAGATACTTCATTTTTTAAGTGATGCCACCTTGAATAACTAATTTTAGATTCCTCATCTAAAAACAACTTAAATGTTATCTTGCTGAATATTTTCACATTATAGTAGAAGCTTTAAATATTTCTTTACTTAACACCCGCTGAAATTTGGCTAGTTTCTATAAATTCTTTTCTTTTATGTTATTATTATTTTGTCATAGTAATAAACACAACTTAGAACTAATATGTTTTTCACTTTCCATGGTGTCATCAGAGTCCTTCGGCAGTGTTTCGTTCGTTGTTAAAATGTAAACTTTTTATATAATACATGTCATACAACGTATTAAATATCTTTTATTAAAATTGAAATTAAGCTTAAGATGCAGATTAATTAAAATGAAGCAGAGATTAAGTTTAATTGGTTTATTACCAACAAGTGAAACTTCCGAGATACGTGATGCCAGTTATATCATACTTCTATGTGTATGATGTTCTACAAAATTGAAGTTATACGTGAATTTTGTTAAGTAGTATTTAACCACGAAAACGTTGTCTGACTTTCAGTCTATACTTTTAAATTTATTTTGTTTGTTATTAACTATAAATATGAAGTTTTGGTTTTAATCAGTGACATTGGTGTTTCATTAGATACTGGGAGCCCACTCAGTGTTCCTGGCACGCTGCTAGAAACACGACCCAAAATTTCCATTCCAATTATCCACAATTACGTTATGCAATACGAACACTGTTAGCTAGAGTTTAATTGAACGTATGTACTTTCTAACTTGATAATGACACAATAACAAGATTAAAGATAATTTATCGTATTTTGACTTATATCAATTAAAAACAATTTTAGGTTAAATAAAGTACCTATAAATTTTGTGATCATATTTACCCAGAACAATAAGTTTAAAATTATCATAAATATGTTATTTTATGTTATAATTCACAACAAACTAATAATCTACATACACATTTTTAGGAAATAATATTTGACGTTCCACATAATGCAGTTAAGTAGAGTTAACCGAAATTTACATAACGATTCAATAACATAATATTATGTTAATACATTTATATATAAATGGATTCAAATTATAGGTTATTTAATAATTTACTTCAAATGTGCGATCCCCAAAATATAAAAATGTAAATGTTATTTTAAACCAAATAAATCGCTTTATTTTCTATTTTTTTTTTTTAGTAATAGTTTAAAAAGTTCTTGTTCATGATAATTACTTTTTGTCGAGGTTATCAAGCCTAAGCAAAAAAGTAAAATATTGTTCTTATAATCTAATATTTTATATAAATGTAATATTTAACAGTAATAAAGATTTGTAATAAAGATTTCTTTTATTTTAAGTATTATATTAGTTGAGCATCTTATATACTTAATACTTCTAAATATCTCATTAGATGTACATTAAAGAAATCCCAACGAAAATAACAAAGAGATTAAGAAAACATTCTAAATAGAGTTTCCTTTCAAAGACTATATATCTTTGTTTGTTATAATCTTACTGTTTCCTTCATCACATCACAACACTGCAATACGTTGGTTTTTTAAAATTCATTTAATTACAAACATTTTTATTATTTGTATTAGTTACAGTATTTAAAGTATGTTTCTTTGTACATCTTTTCTTCTTTAAAGAAAAAAAAGAGTCTTGATTTTTAAAAAAGAATAAATGTAGAAATTGGTTTTCTTCATTTCGTGTATTAATCTACGTTTAATTAATATTTTTACACTTGTTAATTAACGAATTACAAACCGATCTTACTAGCCACAGTCATAGCTTAAGTATGGAAACGTCTGTTGATAGACCTGTGGAGGGACGTATTTAACCCAACATTTCACTGAAGTTAAATGCTGGAAATTTTATACACAAATATAACTTTATCCGATTTCGTCCCTGTGCTTGTGAATTATCCTTGAATGTTCAAGAGTGTCAGAACCAAGAAGTTTCAAGGGAATGTCAATAAATTGTAAAGATCACTTAGTATAAACATTTTTAATATATGCTGAAAACTGCCATAATTTATTATAAATTTCGTAAAAAATATATAAATTAAAACTAAGAACAATGTTTTTTTAAAAAAATTTATTGCAATTAGTGCAATTAGATGAATGGCGGCTTTATTCTTGAACATGATACTTGAAACGTGGTTCAGAATATTGATAATCGATTCACAGTCTGTACTACGAACACTGTTAGGAGGACTTCAACAGAATTTACTGATTTATATCTAAAATACAATAAATAGTTACAAATAAACAACAATCTTAGAAAATAAAGATACTCGTATTTCTATGAGCTTTCTTAAATAGTTTGAAATTAAATATGCTTTATTATTATAAGTTATATTAAACTTTTCTAAATCTTTAAAAAATATGTTAACGATAAAAGAATGAATTACCAGAATAAGAAAGACGTCGTCATTACTGTTCTTCTCTGTAACTATTTCAATATCTTATAAATAATTACAAATGTTAGTTTTTTAGTAAATATTTTCCTAGCGTCTAATCATTAATTATATATATTGTTAATTTAACGTTTCTAACTACTAATATTTGTGATTTATCTAACATGAAAGGGAAGGGATAAGGTTTTTAAAATATATATGCCATGAGAGAAAGTATATATTGAATATATGAAATAAAGTTATTATTTCATATTAAACTAATAGATGAAATGGGATAAAAATTTGTTATTTATTAAATTTTATTTATAATTAGTGTTTTATAAACCAGCAATCCAGCAATAATTAGTGTCTATGTTTAGATAACATGTTTTAACATTCTCTTTATAACTAATTTAACAATTTAAATAAGCGACACTTTGTTATACACGTTGTTTGTAAACTATTGAACTTCCACATAACACAGTTAACTAGTGTCTACCGAAATTATCAAATTTAACATAACATAATGATTATTCAGTAACTTAACGTTATGATAATATACTTGTAAATACATTCGAATTAAAAATTTAAAACATATGAACCTTAAAAAAAATACACAAGTACCTTATAACGTATTTTAAACAAAAATCATCGCTTTATTTTCTTTTATTAGTAAACTAGATTACTTTCCAAGAGCCTAATAGTTCATCAAACTCATTCATTCATTCATTGCTCCGAGTAGTTTAGTTTTCATAATACGACGGACACAAAGAATTTTTTATACTCTCCAATATATTACATATGTAAATTACCTAAAAAAAATATTTATTTATTTTTTTGGAAACAAACGGTGATATAATAATAAATAATACGAGTAAGATAAAAAAACGTTTAAAAAAATACTTTTTGTGTTTCATTTATTAAGATTATATAATTGAATCTTATATTATATATAAAATTAATAATATTCAAGAATACTAAATATACTATATATTACTACAAAAAAAATAAATTTGGGTTACTAAGCAATATGTAGAAATGTAGTAATATCTACAAAAGTTACTATATATCTTACAAGAGTTCTTATTCTCTCTTAATCTGTTACTAAAATAGAAGGTGATTTAATTTAATTGGAGGAGGGTTCTTCACAATAGATTGATCTGTTAAGTGGTTGGAGGGTTCCGGGAAGAGACGCGATGTGACAGAGGGGATCAGGCAAGCTTTGGACATATTGTTTAATTAAGTTGATTTTTATTTTTTAGAATATTAAGAAAAAAAATATATATATATATTTTTTTATTTCATTAAATGTTTCAATTTTTTTCAGTCATATTTGTGACTTTTTTTTGTCATGAAGGGAAAGGCCTTTAACCAATGTATGTTACCAGTGATGACATACGGAAACGAGACGTACCCTCTATGGGTCTCATAAGGAGGCTCTCCGTCACACAGCGAGCTATGGAGAAAGCTATGTTTGGTGTCTCTCTGCGAGATCGTTTATAAAACGAAAAGATTTGCTGGCGAACTAAAGTAACCGACATAGTTCATCGAATTATCATGCTAAAATGGCAATGGGCAGGGCCCGTAGCTCGAGTAACCGATGGCCTTTAGGTCAGAAAGTTTCTCGGTCTCTCTGGAGGTCGAAGGAAGAGACCTATGGTTAGCTGTGGACATCCTTAGGCTGAAGTAGTAGTAATTGTGTATGTGTATTAATCATGCAGTTCTATACTGTTATAAAATAATTTGATACTCTATTTAGCTTACTGATCTCAAAAAGAAATAATTGGTCAAATATTTCTTACTCAGGAAGTTACTGTGATGGATGTCCCATTACAGATTATTTATAATTCTAAGTTAAATTATAGCGTCTCATGCTATTATTATCTACTATTAAATGGCAAGCTTTATCAAATTTATAAATTTAAAGATTTTTAATATTGTTTATTCTAAATATATCACATTAATTTTATATCTTAAATATAAACTGTTCGTGACCGTAATAACTGAAGCAAACTACAAAGACAGTTATTACGTGTAACATTGTAAGCGGAGAAATACAACCTCCGGACAAACTCCGGTCATTTAACATTAAAAGAGGTTGAAGCCATAATTAAATCAGATTTTTACAATAAAGAAGTGAGTGAGTGAAATATAATCAAATATTTTTGTTTACTTTCATCTATTAGATAATTGGAAACTTGACCATTTGGGTTTTTTTGTAACAAAAAACAGCATTGTTTATGATGATACGGTAAATTAAAATGGTGGAATATAATAAAAGCATCTTCCAGTTAATATATTTCATTTAATTTAGTGGAAAATAATATTCATCTTCATTTATTAAAAAAATATTTTGTGCAATTAAAACTGAAAAATAGTTTACACTGTTTTCTATATAAGCTGACATCACAGTTCTAACAAAGAAACAAACAAATTAAAAAAAATCATTTAGAAGTAGAATACATTAAAAGGATAGAGTAATGTTTTATAAAGGAAAATATATATCATATTGTTTATAAATGAACATGAAGGTTAGTTTTCATTAATTAATATGACTTTATGTAATTATTATTATACTATATAATTTTCTTAGATTTTCACGAGTACACATTTCAAATAAAACTATTTTTACGGATTAAAACTCGCGTATAATTTGGTTACATTTTTTATTTTAACCCGACGTTTCGAATACTTTGTATATAGTTAAATATTATATTTATTGCAAGATAGTTAAATATTAAAATTTTCTTATGATTTAAGTCACTTATAATTTTAATCGATATAACATTTTATAAAATACATAAATGTATTGAAACAATTAATGAATTAAATGGATTTAATGAACAAACTTAGTTTTTGTTTTATTCTTCATAACTTGCAATATATATAATGTAATATTATGTGTATATTCTTATACATATAAGAATATACACATAATATTACATAATAAGGACATATTATTATTACATAATAAGGACGTGTTCTGAAGTTGACAGCAACGTTATTATAATGATTTATTTTTCGGGGCTCGTCAACTGTTTGTTTGATGAATATTTCATTTAAAACAAGATAATTTGATTACATAGAACAAAGCGATGATACAAATATTGTGTAAATTCTATTATTTTAAGGGACATGAAATTGGAGCAAATATGATTATTCAATTATTATAAAATTCATCGACGACCGCGAAAAAACCGCGATTACTTTTATATAATATGTTCTAAGATTTACACGAGTACTGAACATTTCAATAAAAATATTTTACTGATATAAGTCGCGGTTATTTTTACATATTTTTATTTATTTTTTACTTTAAACCAGAAGTTTCGAGTGCTTTGCAGCAAACGTGTTCGCAGTAAGACGAGATGATGGTGTCTGTCAGTCAGTCAGTTTATTTGTCGCCTACCTCCAACGGTTCCTGAGTGTAAATACATAGAGTTCAGGATGCACACAAAACTAACTTACTGTGTCTATGGGTCTGACTGTATGTTCCCAGACGTGGGATTTAATATTTTTCATGATAGGACAACAGGTGTTCGCTAAATTTCAAGCATCTTCTCTAATAAAATTAGGATATTTTTTTAAAATCAAAGTCCTCGCGAATCATTCTTGGAATATATCTGTGTTCACGAGCGAGGATCTTTGATTTATCAAAGCGGAGCAAGTGGTTGGGCTTGTCTATTGTGTGTTCACACACTGCCAACTTCGACGTACGTCTATTTTTTAAATCCGAGATGTGTTCCTTGATTCTAGTACCGATGCTCCTCTTTTTTTGACAGATGTATGATAAGCCACAATCACAATCAAATTTGTATACACCGGCACATTGCAAGGGAATATTACTCTTAAGTGGTCTCAAGAATTAAATATTCTTTAATAAATTAAATAATTAAATTATTCTTATAGAAACTTTCCTCAAGATGTTGCCTATTCTGTCAGTAACCCCCATCACCTATGGTAGAAGTGCTGGTTGCCGCTCAAGTGTGGGGTATTGTTCCTGGATCCTTCGTATGGAATCTATCGAACACCTGGGATCCTATCATGAAAAATATTAAATCCCACGTCTGTGAACATACTACCAGACCCATAGACAGTTTTGCTTGTTTTTATTCGTAACGGATTTTTGTTAAAATATACATTTATTACGCCTAGCCGCGTATTATAGAATTTGAAACCGGAAAATGTCCGCGGATGACGGATCCGCTCCCCAGCTTGCAGGCACTAACAGAAATAGATTATTTTTTTATATACATTTAAGATGTTTTTTTCCTTTATTTATTTCTTTATTTCAAAAATATGCGAATTCTGGTACTTGTAAATTTGCTTGCTTTTACATTCAAAAATGTATTATTCTTATCTCTAAGATTTATGAAATATTTAAATTTAAATATTGGACTTAATATATAATGGAGTATGTTAACATTTAATATAAAAATAAGAGAAATAGTGTAAAGTGAAGAGCAATAAGATAATTTAGAATACACATACTTCAAGACTGTTTTAATTGTTAAATAATCAATCAAACTATAAAATTTATCATTTATTACAGAATTTATTATCAACTTCATTCAGTAAACTTTCTTTATGATGTTTCTAAGAGCTTGAAGGTACTAATAGTTCAGATATAAAATTAAATGGAGTCGTATTTTGTCTGTGAAAATAATTCATATATTAAAAATGTATTTCAAACATTTTGTAAATTTATCTGTAAACTAAACTGCTTGAAAATTTTAATGCGTGGGAATTTCCAAGAAGTCGCATATTGATTCCTGTCAATGTCATCAAATTATTCATTCTATATTGCAACTCATGGATAACGTACTGCATTTTTCATGTATCAAAATAAATAATTTCTCTTTTTAAAAAACTATCAGAATGTTTTTTGTTGTTAGAATGACTATCAAGCTGTTTTCGTAGCTATAATGCTTTGGTTCCACGGGTGACGACAGTGGTTATAATTTAGTCGTTTAGCTGCTGCTCGATTGACTAGGAACAAAAAATAAATTAAGAAACTGTGATATTTCAGATAAATTACTAAGTTTTATTTATAAAATATATTAGTATATAATATATTTATTTAGTAAACATGATTTGAATACAATACTAAATATACATATTTATATATTTAAGATAGGTAAAGACTTTAATTACAAAGAAATTACGCTTTCCACATTATTCTTTTATTTAATCTTTCCAGAAATAAAAATTATTTATTGACTAATATTAAAAAACTTTTTACGAGTCTAGAAATCATGATTTCAACTGCTTCTTGTTTTTTGGATCGTAAAAACATTGTATGTTTATAACATAAGAAAAAAGTTATGGTTATATTCATAGGCGCTGAACATACAAACAACATAGCCTAACCTAAGTTAAGTTAAGCAAAAATAACCTAAGTTAGGTCTCTCCATACTTCTGTATTTTACATCACATCCGCCCTCTGTGATGCTACAATTCTTGTTTATCTTATAGGAGCCGGGTGCTGGATATGGAATACCATACTTGGGGGCAGCACCCATTATTTGAGCTATTGCTCACATTCTCACATGGTTTAGAATGTTGCGAATTGATTTGACATATCGCAATTACTGCAGCAGTTTGTGCTCTACTTTCCTTGGGAATGCATGTTATGTTATAATATAATGCATTTTTAGTCTGTAAAAATAAATAAAGTTGGAATGTCTGTTTGTAATATTAAAATAACCGCTTTTAAGAAAATGCATATGCACACATGCATATGCAATTTATATTTTACACGTTACCTACACCCAAATGTTTTTTTTTTTGTCTTTTTGTTTGTTTTAATCTCTGAAACGGATAAACCAATTAGACGAAATAATGAGTAACTTATTAATCATTTCAATTTTAGAATTATAAAATAAAGTAATGTTGTACTGAACAAAATCGTATGTTTTCAGGTGAAAACGTGAGTAAAAGCTTGTCTAAATGATGAAGCTAAAAAAATATTTATTTAGAAAAATATTAATTGAGCGAAGCGACCGAAGCGCTCCACTGGAGAGAATTTGAACTGATTTTACAAAGTTGGCATTAAAACGGCTTAATGGTTCGGTTTTGAAATTTTGAACACATACCATGCTGATATGTGGTGGTTTGTAAAAAAAAATCAAAAAAATTGAAAAAATTCAATGTGTAATAAAAAATTTGCGCAAGTGTAAGGTCTACAATTACGACATCGCACACCAAGATGAAGCCTTTGGCTTGGCTCGCTTCGGTCAACATGCAAACGGCACCCGAAATTTCGCGATCGCAGCGAGTCGAAATTGAGGGTCTGGTGGTGGCGTTCCTAGTATTAAACAGGAGAAAGCAGCTTTGAAAATAACCTTATATTTCTAATACATATGACAAACAAAAAGGACATACTCTGTTATCCCATAGGAGACTTCACTGCATACTTAACCCCACAAAACCCCACAAATACTTAATCATATCACAAATCTTCTTCGTAGATTACTAAGATCTAGTAATGAAATAAAGGATGAAATGGAAATAAAAGTAGTTCTTATACATCGCTCTATGTAGAGCGAAAACCTGTTTTCATGGATCCTTTAGAGCTGTCTAAGATAGCGTACACTACTGCTCTGAACTCTTTGAATCGAGTGCGGGCTCTCTTAAGTGGCACATGATAGAACTCTTTTAGTTCCACCGGAGTGCACTGATTGCTCTTCACAGAAGTATTCGCTTAGAAATCTATTAATGAATTAAAAATATATATGGTTTTATTTATAATTACCTACTTATGTTAAATGTATTACGAAGCAGAGAAAAGACTCAAAGATTTAAATAACTCTGAACTCTAATAAATATACAGACCATTTTTAAATATTAGTTTAATATTGAAATACTATACTAATATTATTATACTTGTAATTACAAACGTAAAAATTCGTACAAAATTTATTCTAAAAGGATTTGTTCATGTTCAGTTTGGTATTTTCAGTGAGGTGCAAGTTGCAACGCAAATAACAAACGAGTAACCAATTATGTCGGAAAAGAAAACCTCGGAAGCACTCAATTTTTTAACACTTTATAATTAAATAAAGTTACTTTCAGTTTGAAATGTTAGTTATGATTTGAACACAAACTGATCTGTTTAGAATTTTAAGTATTATCTAAACAGCTTGTCCTGGTATAATGTATACAAATCACCTTAATTAAAAAAAACATTAAACACGCGGCAATCGAGCTTGCCGCTATGAAAAACTCCTAATCGGCAAATTATAACTCGCAAATTAATTAACAAACAAAACAACTTCTATTGCTTTTTTTATTTTTTTATGTAGTTTATGATAGGATTTAAAAAAATTTAAAAATTCGAAATTTTTTTTCCATTTTTCGTTAACTTCGGCGGCCGATCTGACCACCTTCCCGTTGGACAATCAACATAATTTTGAAAAGTGAATCTTACATTTAGATGCTGATTCCAAATATATCTTTAGTTTTTCAAAATTCGAAAAATATAATTCGACACACACACAGACACACATACAGACAGACAGATCGGAAGGAAAAACGGAGTTTTTCGAAAATATTAAGTTATTACCATCCTTAACCTATGACTGAACATATACAAAAAATTAACTAAATTGTGTATTATATTTAATAACAATACACAGCAAGCAAAAAAGTCAAATAAAACTCTTGAATGACAACAATTAATAAAAGCGGCACGCGTGTAAAATATGAGATAATCGCCAGTGATAGTGTGTCGACCATATAGAGGCCTCGAGCAGTTGCGATGTATGTTTGGATGTTCAGTTGTCATTTTATTCATGTTATAGTTGTTATCTTATTTATGAAACAATGTTGCTATGTAACAACATTTGTAATAGTAACAACAACTTGATATATGATATGTTCCCAACAAACTGATGATTATTTTTCAGATACCGAGAAAGATTAGGAATATTAGAATAGTATGAGATATGTTATTTTGAATTAATAAAGAACACAAAACAACATAAAAGTGAATGATAGCTAATATATTAATAATATCTGTGATGTGATATAATTATACTATATGAGATCTCAGTATACTATGTCAGAGCCAGGATCTTTTGAAAATGATCTTCCGCTCCAGGGTGCGAGATGCTTATATCGTATACCTGTACTATATTAACTGTGTTATGGAAAACGGTATTTAATATGACAACTACGTTTTGACCTCAGTAAATAGCTTTTTGTGGCTTGTGGTGAAATGTTAAATTAGAAGTGTTGAATATGTTAGTATAATAAACAACTCATAACTAATTATTAGAAATACAAGTCTCAATAGTTTTGTATACAGATTTTATTTTCTCTATTTGAAGATAAACAGACATTAATATTTAGTTTTTAATCTTTAGTATTACCTAATACTCAATGTTTTGTTTTACTAAAAGTAATATAATCTTTGCAAAAAAAAACAATATTAAATAAATTCTAATAGCCTGACAGATATAATAATGGAAAATGTTCAGACATCTGTCCTCTTCGATTCCTCATGCAGTGTTTCACTGTGTCGTGAGTTCTTTGGGTTCATTTTATTTACAACCAGACTGACAAATTACTTATCCGTTTTATCAGAATTTCACACGAACGAACAAATAGAAAGAGAATTTATATTTCTCGATTCGTCTTTCTCTTTTGAAAATATCCTCAATGTTTCACAAAATATTAGTACAGTTGTTTATTTCATTATAACATATTATTCTTATTGTATGTCTGCAGACAATTATATTTATTTATTGTTAAAGTTACATGGTTTTTAGTAATTGGCGTGTTTGTGCTAAAATGTGTATGAAACATTACTTTACGATTAAAAGGAATTTTTCAAATCACTCATTTTAAATAAATGAAGGCGTTATAGTGGCTACACAGAAGAACTATGGCTAAAGGAAGTTTATCTTATATATAATATACCTTTTATATTTAGTTCAGATGTAAATGATTCATGACTATTACATGTCATGATGACTTTTCAAAACACATATATACCTACAAAGATATTTACACACATATATATATATATATTTTAAAGTGTTTAGCAAGTGTCTAGAATTACTTAGGACACCTCAAAACGTAAACATTATTACAAAAAAAAAAAATTCAAAAATCAAGGTGATTACAATAACTTCTTTAATAGGGAAGTTAATAATTAATGCTTTAGGAAATATACTAAAAAACATAATTTATTTAGTAAATACTTTTTAGTTTGTAAATAATTTATATCTTTAAATTTGATTGAAAACATTGTCTCTTGTTTGCTTCAGGAAATTAACACGTTCCATATCCATGAATATTTGATAACAGACTGCTTCATCGACATCCATTATTATTTAACGTAATTTATTCAACATTTATATGAGTCTGATATTATTATTAGAAAAGGTTATTTAACTTGAACCTTAAAGAAAAAGAACATTTTAAAATAATACTTAAATTAAACATTAATATTAAAATAAATTAAATGATCAACTCAAGTAGAATAAATTAAAAAAATTAACACACAAATAAACACCCATATGCGTTTTATTGTATTATATTAACGTCTCTTAATTAGTACATTGTAGAAGAGACGAACCTTCTTCGCATTTCTATACAAGACACCTGGTCCTTTGTAAATCTGAAAGTAAACGCTCATAATAAGATAAACGATAAATTAGATACCTTGACAAAATATATAGAAGTTTCTAACAAGGCCACCCACACCCTTTAATGAGGGTCAATTCAATTATGGTACACATTAATTCATAGGAGATTATTGTACTTGCAAAACATAACTGTCGCAATTTTAATAACAAATGGGTTTAAAGAAGCATTGGTATTAATTTAGACTTGGTTCTGGTTTAATAATAAAATACGATAAGTCTTGAAGGTAATAATAAAATAAGTCTTGGTTAATAATAAAATAAGAAGAAGAAGATACACTTATTATTTCTCAATAATAACTTAACGTAAAAAATCATTTAATTTGAAAATTTTAAACAAAAAGTATAAGAAATAACTGATAGCTAATGTAATTTAAAGATAGAATAGGACAGTAACAGAATATCTGTGAATATCTGCTGTTACAGCTGGGTTTCTTAAAAGATCTGACAACAGTTGCAAATCTTGTGTTTTAAAGAAGTTCAAGAGCGATGGCTCTTGAACAACAAGGAAACCTGATGGTAAGTGATGACTTACCATCAGGTTTCCTTGTTGGTTGGTTTACAAAACACTATGACAAAAACATAAAAGTAACCTAAATAAAATATTAAAACTAATCAGACTAAATGATTTAAAGTTATTCCACATATTTTTTGATTTTATTTGTTTTCAGTATATCCGTTAATCTGTACTAGTGAAAGCCGTTTGAATTCAATAAAATCCAGCAATACTCTGATCCCCTTTCTAAATTAAACAATAAGCAATTTATAATTTCAATGTACAGATTTTATTATTTGAATATCTGCAATTAGGGTGCAAAAGTTTAAATAAATAGATTATTTGTATTATATTAATATATTAACCATACCATAATTATGAAGTTAATGCAAATTAGTCCAATGAGGATAAAACTTTTTTAATGACCCTCGATACTTGCTACTGAATAAAAACTGAATATATTTTTTTTATAACAGTACCATTACGTGATAGGAAGCAAGATCACTGATAACTTGCACAATAGTGAGTCGCTCATCCGTACTTGTCAATTGAATTCGAACTGTATAATTAAGTGAAAGAATTCCAATTTGAAATTTCTATTATCTCCTTTATTCGACAATAAATGGTGTATGCAATGGAACAAAACGTATTTCATCTCGAATAGTTCAATTTTCAATACTATGTGCGATCACAGCTCCATTTGTAATACAAATAAAAACTATTTTATAGAATGTTATCACTGTATAAAAGTGATTGGTTTTATAAAATTATAACATTAATATAATATAACACAATAAACAGAACTACATATTTTTGAAGAAGTCCTATAATATTCATGTGTTTTATTGGTGGTAGGTATACTACCAATGATTCAGTTTCCATAAAAAAGAGGGCAATATTAATAATAATTATCACCGTTATTAAGCAAAAAAATATGGCAAATATTTATTTTATAGGCCTTTTTGTAGTAATTAATAATTATACAATATTAACATTGTTATAGAAAGTAATTATTAATAATATATAACTTCTATTTTCTTATTACAAAACCCATTCTTCTTACAACATATAATAATATATTATTGTTGAAATTACGTCATTCAATGCTTCACCTTTTAAATGATAAAATTTTTTCTCTTATTGTAAAAAATATTTATTAATCTTGATCTTAAACAAATACATCATTGTACTTATAAACATAATGACATACATTTATACAGGTACAGTTGAAGATGTGCTTATTGAAACAAAATATAGATATAAAATTTGTAATTTTATCATATTTATATATCATTAGTTACTTTAATTATAATTATTATGCTTCTATAGACAATATTACTCTCAAAATATAAAAAAAAATTAATTAGTAAACAATTAAACTCACAAGGAAACAATTTCTTACAAAAAAAAAATTACTCTTCTAAAACAAGTTATTTTTTTCATTTACAAAAGGCTTAAAACTTATGTAGATGTAAACTAATCAGACATCACATACAGAAAATAAAGCCAAAGAAAAAAAAAAACAAAAAATACTACATCAATATTAAAAAATCCATCTCATTTTTTAATCATCCATTCATCAAATCTATCTCATTTTTTAATCTCATTTTTTACTACGCTAATTACGTATAAATATTTCTATATTATTATTATAAAACCAGTTTCTCACCAGTAATTATCAAATTACATTTAACATGCTCTGCACGGTGCTGTATCCAAATATCCCACAGCCTCTTTGTCCGGGAAACAACAATATTATACGCCATTTAACAATAATGTTCAATTTACCGCCTTTCTAATTCTGATAACAGATAGAGGAATATTATTTCCTTAAAAACTGTTTAATATTAACCTGGGTATCATTTAAAGCGGCTTAAAAATAAGAATACAAAAAAACTTAAAACTAAGCTAAGCTGAACTAAACAAAGCTTAAAAGTAAGACGGCAAAAAAGACGGATACATAAAGAGAAATAGGTATTGTATATAACGTTAAATATATAATTATTGACCTTAAAATAGTTATTAGTCATTTGTATTACAATTATGCTAGAATATGTTCTTTTTACAATTAGTAAGTACTATTTTATCAAACACAAAATAAGACCGTCAAAACGAGATTCACCCTTAAAACAGAAAGTCACATCCTTAATGATGCAGACACCTGACCTACATAAGGAGGCAGACGAGTGACATGAGATCCTTTACTAACAATAGCACTCGCAGCATCACCACACAACATTTGTTACAAAGATGATACTATTCTCCAATTTACAGTTTAATTCTTTATATTATTTTATTACTACCTTCTTAAAGAGCGTCTATATTACTTAATTAATTGACAATACTTACCTGTATGTTATATGTTTAACACATAATATAGTACTTTAGAATTAAAACAGTTATCAGCAATCTGAATCTATAGAAGATACAGAAACTCAAAACACAAATTAGTATTCAAATTGCATCTGCTAGTACATCAGCTGATTTATTTAAACGGTGAAGTGTCATATTCATGTTACAAATGTTAAACATTTCTGACAGATAGAAAAAAAATAATTGCGCTGGAAGGATTGGATGATTTGTATAAATATGTAATGATACAAACAGTTGTCCACAAGATAATAGAGCAGTAACATTGCTTCATTTCTCTTGTTATTATTTCATAACTTTATATCCAAAAACAGAGAAATCAAATAATTAAACCATATTATTTCGTATATGACCACTTCAAAATGTCATATTTTATAAGTCCATTCAGTAGCTTTACACATACACTACGGCTAATAGCCGATATTTGACTAAACTTAGTTTAAATCGACTACAACTAGGTGCAGTCAGATGCTTTTAAACTTAGATATATCCATATCAATTTTTTTTTATCCGCATTAAAGATTTTATTTAATACAGCCCACTTACAAAATTTTCTCCAATTTTAAAAAGTTAAATTTGATTATGAAGCTTTATTGTAATGTAATTTAGATTAGAAAACAGTATTTTACCAGAAGAGATAAAAAAGTTTAAAAACTTTTAAAACAAGTTATTAAAGTCAGATCTATCAGCTTTCATATCTTAAAAGATAAGGAGAAATTTTAATTTTGTGAAACTAAAGAGCCCAGATCTTTTTCCTTTCTTTTAAGACTATAAACCGTCAACTAAGTTCACTGTCCATTTATCTAATGATCTCGCATTACTAATGTCTTACAGAACGATGTAGTGATCATATTGAAATAATTGTAACAATAGATATAAACCTAAGTGCGTACATAATAATTTTATTAGCACACGTCTTGCAGTCTTTATGTAATATGGAACCAAACTACCAGACGAAGAAAAAAAAAATTATAGGGTTGATTACGGAAGTATCCGTAAGTCTGATTTCTTGCAGGAGTTTGGATACAAACGCTGTGACATGAGAATATTATATATTAGAGATGCGTGTTACTAACATGATACAACCCTATAAACAATATTTTTATTCCCAGGAATAGCATGTAAACTTTTTGTATGCCTCTAAGTAATAAAGAGGGTCCATTTTTTTTTTTTGTTTTGTTCGTTGGAAAAATCCGTTACGTATACCCCGTCGGCAAAGAAGGTGATGGCCGGTAGGTTATGTGCAGCCGGTAGGCTGCCATTTTTAAGACTACCCACTAAAAAACCAACGTTTGCCCTCATCGCCTTAGTGGGACGACACGGGATCGCGTTAGCACATTACCACTAAAACCTGTGTTTTACAGGCGTTTTAAACAAATATGTTATAAGCATATACTTTTATGAGTAAAAAAACAAAGTTTGCTAGGTCAGCTAGTCATGTATAAAATGGGTAAATACTGATATTTAATTAAAGATAACAGCTTTTGTTCATGTATAGGTTTTAATTATAAATAACAAATATTATTTGTAAGAATCATTTAAACACTAGACATTTAATGCTAAATTTTTAATCATTCTACATGATTTAAGAAAATAAATCAAGTTTTGAACAATATCTAAATTGCAAAAGACTCAATTTTTTTTTATACAAGAGGTATTTATGAAAATATCTAAATATAACAAATGTAAAAACTTTCTTCTTTCTGCGGTGAAAATATTTACCCTGTAAGGCTCAAAAAACCAATATTGAGAACATTAATATCGAAAGGATCGAATGTAAGTTCGCAGTAAACACAATTTCTTAAAGATAAGATAAAAAGAAAATAAAGTCCCTCATAATTCAAAAATATAATGCATAAGTTAATAAAGTGAATATTAAGAGAAACGAATGAAGTATTTTCGAATGGATTCGTTTAAATATCTAGTTATTACTTTTGTAACAAATTCTTTGATACATTCTTCTTAAGAATCGTAGCTAAATGTCGACTACACGTGGGTTCTTCTCAAAATATGCGTACCCATATCGCAATAACCAACATCTAAAACATCTATTATTCTGTTCCACAATAAACAATGAAATAATTCTAATAAGGATTTAAGGCTTAGGTATAACAAAATAATATTTCAATATCTTTTAAAATAACAATTTAAAATCAAGCCTCAAACTTAATTAACATAAAAAATGGGTTACATTCGCTTCATCTTAGTAATTTTCTTCAATCGTTTGCAATAGAAATGTTTTAATAGTAATTTGAAATTACATATAAGTATTTACTTATATCATATAGATTTACAATAAGAGTATATTGTTCTAATAGTTTATTTACAGGAAAATATATGGAATCTGTTCTCGATACATTAGTATTTATTGAGTCTGAAGTTTTAGTAAAAAATAACCTACAATAATTCCTGATTATTTTAATAATTTAATTTTAAACACACCTTCATGAGTCGATGCAGTTAAGAAAACATATTATATATGAAGAAACCAGTATTAGTTTATACAAATGTAGTATTGATGACAGGTAAACGTGCAATCACTACCAGTTATTAGATCTACTTGAACTAGGATTCCTGATAGCAATGTTATTACAATGTTTAATGTCGGTCAGTTTGAATCAAGTAATGTCACATCATTTTATTCATTGAGTTTCCCATGAAGTGTTTTACTAGATTCACGCAAGCGGGGTTGGCCACGCGACGCAGCGCGCGCAAAACAAAAACGTTCTATATGTTTAATATATGGGACACATTTTACCAATTATCTCGAAAATACAATTACGATTCGGCTGATTTTCAATCCAGACCGGGTTTTACTCATTATGCGCATGTGTGCAAAATTTCGTGCGTGTAGCTCGTAAATTGAAGGAGAAGTAGGGTAGGTAACAAAGAGTTGAAAATTTGGGTAGTAAAGAGCTTCGCTACGCTCAGCTCAATAATTGACTGTGTTTTAGGCCAACATTTTTATAAATATTATTATTTATATTAATCTCGAGGTGAGTATTTCATTTGAAAAGAGAAGAATCTTGATTAATAATGTGAAATCTTTTTACTATGAATGTAATTAATTTTCTTTTTTAATAAGTAAAGACGATTATTTCAACTATTTCATGAACTTCTTGATATTTGCAATTCTTGATACTTATTCTAATATTTAGTTATTATATTCTAATATTTGGTTACTCTCCTTCGTCTCTTCTCCACATTACGTGACATTAGCGACATATATCGTGCACTATAGTACAGATGAAAGCTGTATTTTAAAGAATTAATTTCAATCGTATTAAAAATAGAATTTAAATGTTTGAAAACGCGTAGCATTTGAACCCTGAAAAACTTTTATCAAATCATCCCGTCGCTCTAATCCAATCCAATTTAGCTATCGTATGATGCCTGCTTCGGATTGCTTCCGACTGAATTTAGCTTTTATATTCTATATATATTTTGTGTAAAATCGTCCATATTGCGAAGGTGACATCTGAAAAGCTTCTTCATAAAATTCACCAACAGTTAAAATAATGTTTAATGTTTTCTTAAATAATTATGAAACCATATATTTAGGATTCTATAAGGTCCCATATCTACTCTAAGTTCAAGTCTCTTTATGACCTTAATCCATATTAATATCACAAAAATATTAAACACTGATTGACATAAAAATATTAAAAATATTTATTGTCGGACTAAATACGATTACCTTTATCATAGAGGTCACAGGTTCAAATACCAACTACCCGTGTAAGTGAATATTTAATAATATTACAAAAAAATTAATACCATATCTGTAGGTCATTTCAAAAAATTATTAATTTAATCTTCAAATTACTTCATTATATAGAAGCAACAGACTAGAATTAAGTCGGATTTTCATTATTTTTCAATAATATATTTAAGGCATTGCAAGTTGTACCACTAAGGTAATCTTCGAACGTATCTAAGGTAAGCTTCTAAACATTTATATTCTATTGACTCAAAAAATGTATTATCTCATATTTTTTTAAATAATTTTATTATTATTTTCATTTTATTTGTCAATTTAAAGTTTTAAAATATATAATAATAATACAAATTATGAATAATTCACATATTCAAATGTCATAATATTTTATTTCGTTTCGTTTCGTTTCGTTTCTTTTCCTTTTATTTCATTTTACTGACTGAAATTAAAGTGACGCTGAAACCGTTTCGTTGTTGATAAAAATAGATTGAACTTAAGCTTTTTGCTAGTGTGTTGATATGAGCATCCAACTGTAAATAAACATCTTAAAGAATACCTAACAATACATGTTACATTGTTACTCTCAACGTATGTCGTTAAGCATCCAATAAATAATAAATTAATAGGTAATAATATTCTGTCATAAATAAGGCTTGTCATTTTGACTGTCTTCCCTTGTCATATTAAATTATCCTAGTATCTTGTCATTGTTTAACAAAACAAATACAGTAAAAATCTATTTTATATTTTTATTAGTATATTGTTCTATAAATAGTCGAGCGAATAACCAATTGAACTGTTTTATTGTCAGTTTACGAGACTGGAAGGATCTGGAACGAACACCGTCTCTATTTTATATTTATTCAGGGAACTGAAATACAAATAGAGCCTTAAAGTATGTATTTTATTTATATATATATATATATTTGTATTAACAATATATGTTATTATTACGTTATTATATTTGTTTGCTGCCTCTATGATTTATAAGTTTTTTTGTGATAACCAAAATGCTTCAACTGAAATTATTTATATCTGTTCTTTTATTGAAGCTCTTGCTATTTTTAATACTGTGCACACTTTATATATACATATTAAGAGAATATATATAGTCTTAAATGAGTCGACTCACTCACAAGTAGCCTCTTCACTGCTTTCTATTATATAGCTCGAAATACATAGGAAGCGTGAGATATCAATAAATGAATCCTGAATCTTTTCAACTTGAAAGAAAACAAATATATTTTATTCTACGACAATTTAAAGATGTTGGAATCGACCCACCTTTTAGGATATTAGAAAATCATAAAAGTAAATATCAGTTAAAGAGTTCTATTAAAAAATATATAATAAATAAGAATGTCTTAACTCAATAACAGTAAACAATAGTTTAGCTCATTTTATCAACTTTTTTTCATAAATTACTGTGTTATTGGCAGTGTTTATCATTATCATTGACGTATATTATATCTAAGTTTGGTTTTTAATTAAAATTGTGTAAACATATAACGTTCGTAACTATTACCTCATACAGGTTATTGTGTTTGTAATATCGTACATGTTGTAAACAATATACAACCGAGACAGGTGAATCTCTGACGATAAACAGGTTTTCAATATATTACAAGCGCTTGAAATGTAAATATCACAGACTGTCAATGAAGCAGGGTTGTTGTTTGATAAACTACACAATGTCGTCTCAGCGCTTCTTAATACTGAACACGTTGCTCGTTTATTCAACCTGGCAGTTGTTTTAAGAAAACGATTTTAAAAACTATCTCTTATTTAAAAGATAGTCTGTAATAAAAATATTCTCTATATGTGTTCAGTGATTTTTGTAAATCTAAATATATATAAAATTTGGAAATTTGTATCTGCTCAACAACTTTTGGGGCTGACTGTACTTTAGAAGATGGCTAAAATCATATAATAATATTTTATTTATTTTATTTCTCACAAGATCCCTGATTGGAAAAGAAATTGTCGCATGTCGCAAAAGAGACAATATCGTTGTAATGTCAAACAACTTTCAGCAACGTTTTCGGGGTGGAATTTCTGGACGTTCTCCAAAGCTGCTTTCAGCAATTTCTGCCCGTCGTTCATCCCAATGTCACACGAAGAATAACAAACACCCTGGTCCATTGGTAAATATAATAATAGCATTCCGAAAATATAACAATTAGTTATATTGTATTATATTATTTAATACAATTGGGTAGTAAGTATATTAGGTCCACGCAAGCGGGGTTAGCCTCGCAACGCAGCGTGCGCGAAACAAAAACGTTCTATATGTTAACTATATGGGACACATTTTATCAATTACCTCGAAAACTAAAATTACGATTCGGCTGATTTTCAATCCAGAACGAGTTTTGCTCATTATGCGCATGTGTGCAAAATTTCGTGCATGTAGCTCGTAAATTGAAGTAGGAGTAGGGTAACAAAGGGTTGAAAATTTGGGTAGTGAAGAGCTTCGCTTCGCTCAGCTCAATAAGTCAGGACCGTATTATGTTGGTAGTTCTGTGATAATTACGAGCTGGTCAAGGTCAATAAATTTTTTTTTTAACTTTGGCTGTATACGTTTACTTTTTCATGTTATAACTGTTAATAATTTCTTAAAATTTTTAGCAGTAGAATTTAAGCACTGTTAGTGAAATTATAACATTTTCTTAACACGAATATAAAATTAAATTAAATAAGTAGCTTTTGAGTTAAAGTATGTGTGCGATTTAATTATTTTTTTTTGATACAACTGATATAGCAAGGACACAAGCATGTCTGTTACACAAATTGAAAATGTATAACTTCTTTTCATATAAAAGTAACCTGAAACTGAAATCTATCTCGGTTTATATTTAACAAGACATATTTGAAAAAAATATATGAAAAAGATAATTTTACATAATTATTATAAAAGATACCCTGTCGTGGAGATAAATTATTAGGAAAAAATGATTTATGAATATTTTTTTACGAACGACTGGGAAGAAATTGAGAATTGGGCACGACTACTTGAAATTCCAGTTCCGACGGTAATAAATTCGCCATTAGGGCTTCAAGGCCGAATTTGAACGTGATAAGTTATTACTTATCACTTTCAACGTGGTAACCTTGCTTTTAGTGATAATAGAAATTTTGCTAATCAAACTGATTATACGGACCCTTGGTCCGTGTTGTAATACATCTCTAAGAATCGAATTTTTAAGATATTTTTATCAATTAAAAATTTTGTATTGTACAGAAATGAGACAGGTATATACTAATTATGAAGTTCATTATTCTGTAGAAAGGGAAAGAACATGGAAACTTATTTCCCCGTGATTGTCTGATGATTTATTAACCCCAATGAAACCTATTTATTAATAGTACACGAGTTTTTCTTACATTTACATTATCTGATGATAAATTTCAAAATGCAATCTGATAATAAACAAAGAAAAATGACAATCCTTGCAAAAGTTATAAGAAAATAGTGTTGTTTTTACTTAATTAATTAATGAAGAAAAATATTGATGGGACCAGGTTTCGATCGCGCGAACTCTAAGAAACCTCTCGCTTCGATGAAATTAGCATTCTATATGTGACCATCCTTTTGAAGACGGATGTCACATCTATTAAGCGTCTTTCACAACTGAAATTAATGTTGGAAATTGTCTTAAAACTTGTATAGCTATGTTAAACTTATTACATTTTCCCGTTTCAAGTGGATGTGAGTTAAAATCCTGCTCATATGAATAAATCCCATTCTTTATTTATTTAAAATATAATAAACATACTTGTTTAAGAGAATTTCAAACTTTAATATAATGTATATAAATTTTCCTGATGATTATGGTTCTAAATTATATGAATATCACGAAAATAGTTAGATTACTACAAACCACAACGAAATGACAATGATTTGAGTCTCTTTGAGTTGCTTTTAACACAGATAACCCTAGCACAGAAGTGTGGATCGACCACTCCAAGCACTAATGTATAGGATTATTTTCTTTCCACTATATTAACGTTGTGTACATCAGAATGATGTAACAGGAGGGTGAGTGTATTTTGATATCATATTGACCAAAATAAGCCCTTCTATAAAGATGAAGTATGAAAAGCATTTGACCTAAATAAAATAAGGAAAAGATTGCTACAAATGGAATTTTATACAAGCTCAAAACAGGCTTTTAACAATCATACAATAAATGACTAAATACTTGTTATATTACCATAGATTATGTAATCATTTATTATATATTTCTTATATACTTATTAATAATAAAATTGTTAAATTAGCATTTACTATATTCTCACGAACCGTGGAAACGCTGATTAAGCACAGGTGCATTGTATCATATGTTAAAATCCCAGAATGTAAATCTGAAACCCTTGTTTGTTACACTTTCTGTATTCCTTTAATTATTAATTCATTATATTCATTCTTGTCTCCAACTTTGAGCAGGGATCACGTAGTTTGTAAATTAAATATAAGTATTAAATTTTAAGTTAATAAATTTGTATTTTTTTGGATCCTCCGGTTGTGACCGACGTAATTTACTTCATAATATTTTTGTTTAGATGACTGTGGCTTTATCTATAATAGGTTTTATCTCATGTGATATACAAGTAATATGTCGTTATATACACATTTTATCTTACTTTGGTTTAACCCAACATTAAATAATACGGCAAAATACTCAATGAACGGGGAAATTTACAATTATTATAATTACGATAGCGTGAGACAAGCTATCGATAAAATTACATGTTTGAAGGCTCTCCTGCTTTTTGAAAGCTACTGTATAATGTTTATTTATTTTGTTTTATCATTTATCTATAGTAATTTAGTAAATAGCTATTTCCAGCCACTTCATCGGTGTACTATTTTTAAATTATTGAACATTTTGATGGCGAAAAGACAGTTACAAAAATCAGATATTTCAACATTTTCATGAATTACTTCTTAAGAATAAACGCTTTGATTTATATATTTACGGTCATAAGACTATTCTATAAATACAATAAGTACAGGATTCGATTAAGTAAATAGAAAATCAAACCTAAATATTTTAACTGAACCGGATAGCCAACCTTGAAAATAATAATCTTGACATTAGCGTGACCCTTCAGAAATAAATATATCATTGTTTTAGAAGGAAATCAATCTATAAAATATAAAAAAGAATATACAACTGTTCATAATAATATACCAATAGTTAAGTGACCTGTTTGAACATTACTTACTTTACTAATTTATTAAAAAACAAAAAAATATTTTCAGCTCTTCCGACAATTTTTTAATAAAAGTTAAATTACTATTACTGTTTTATAATATGGTACTAATTAACAAGTGCACGAACCTTCGAAACTAAACACATTAACAATATTGTGAATTTATAAATTACATTAAGAAAGTTAATATTTAACCACCCTCAGAATATGTTAACTCTATTTATTTTAACAAATTATTTAGTCTAAACAAATATTCTTTGTATAAAATAAAAATCATTCTTATCGGAAAAAAAATATTTTTAAAATTTGTTATTTCTAAATAGTCTCCCATTTTGATCTCAATGGTTTTAAAACATTATTATCTTATTATAGCTATAAATAATGACTTACCCGCATTCATTCATTGATTTAAAATAAATCCAGAGAAATCAAACGTAATTATTATTTTAGTAATTTTATTTATTTTTATATTTTTTTTTCTAGGCTAGTTAAGAATTTTTCTAACCCTAAGATTGACTGATAAAAATTTCCATCTAGCGATAAGACCGCCCTTTGTATGTTCCTAATTATTATTTTTTTGTTCGTTATGTATTATTTGCATTTCTTGCGGTGTACAAAAAAGTATATTATTTAAAAATATCTAAATTAACTTTAACCAATATTAGAAAAATGTTATGTTATTATTATTTATTTTTGATAATTTTTGCTTTATAAAATTCAGTCTCTCAACTGATAACTGATGCTATGTATTTTTTAAATTTTTTAAAATAAAATAAAAACAGATTTTTTTAAAGTGATGGCATTGTACTACGCGCTAATAGTTTTTTTTTAATTACTAATAATTGTTGTTCAACCTTTAAAAAATAACAAAAAAATGTTTAATCGATTTCGCTGGAAAACTAACTAGTTTTAAGTTACATGAATATGCATCGATTTATACCAAATCGGTGTCAGTTGCATAATCAGGTCAAGCCTTAAAAACGCTGACACACATGCACACACAAATACACACATACATATACATATAGGTTTTTAAAACAGTATTTAGAATTGCTCAGAATACCTGAAAAAGTAAAGATATTACAAAAACAAACAATTTCGAAAATTGAAAAAAGGTTAATAATAGAGTCTGAACTATAGTTGGCGCTAAAGACAAGTTTAATAAAAGATAAGATGTAGATGTGTGACTCGCAGATTACAATGAACTGAAATCAAAACAAAACTTGTCTTAGGTGTCGAAATTCCTAAAATATATATTGAATAAAAAAGAAGTTTCGCGGAAGATAGCCATAGCAATAACCATGGAAGCTTAAACTAAATGCTTCTTTAAGACAACTTAAGCTTTTGGCTTTGTATAAAGATTTTGGTCCTACATAAGGCTATATTCTCAAGTTCCAGTATTGTATAAAGTAACGCTCAGTGGTTGTGAGACAACAAAATTGTGGGGTGATTTAGTTAACAGCGTAAATATTCTGAGAGAACACAGTAACGTTCCTCGCATTGATATTAAGGATAATATTTATAATTCTTGTGGTATCTAATAAATATCCTAATTAAGTTTTAATACATTTTATAGATTCAGATAGAAAAGTTTTATTGTAAAAAAATAAAATGAATTAAGTAGAATATAAGACAAAAATGAAACGGTGCTTTATATAACCCGCTCATTCAATGCTAGAGATAATTCATCAAAACGTCTGAAACATTTAAATTTTGTTTTAATTTGCAGTAAACATTCTGCGCTTCCAACAACTGTGGAGCGAAAGAAACTTTGATCTAGTACCGCTCGAACTGCGCTCAGGTACCTGCGATAGTATTATCACAGACCGTGATATTCCTCGAATGTTATTCAATTTGTAGCACTAATTACAACTATTTAAGACTTTGAAAGAATCAAGTCAAGCTTACTCTTAGCTACCTACTGAAGTCAAATTATATAGATATAGATAGAAAGTGGAAGTAATTTTATATGTTAGTGTATTATTTTAAGAGTTAACATTGTGAAATATTTCAGATTTTTTATTATGTGTATTACTAAAGATCAGTTATATAAAAAAACTTCAAAATCAAAAAACAAAACAACTATAAAGATGGTATAAAAAAATAAAGGAAGTATAATGCAAAGTCTAAGTACAGTAAATGGATTTTTTATTTTATTATTACTCTTCCATTGATGAAATAACATTGACCGGGTATATTGTGAAAAAAAAGTCAGATTTTTAAACTTTCGCGGTTTTTACAGATATTAGAAACATATTGGAACTTAATCATGTAAATAATGTAATGATAAGATATCTTTTTATTTATTGTCCACTATCAGTCAACCTGTGACCACGATTTATACAATTAGATCGAAACGTCGGGTAATACTACGATTAGATATTTGTGAGATTGTTCAAGGAATTGTGTTTCAGAGCGTAATAAACTGTTCTGTGAAGTGCTCTGTAACTCTCTAACATGTTCTGGCTTCTAATAAAGGAAAGGGCACTTATACGTTATGAAATCAAATATATGAGCTCTTAAGTTTTATATGCAGCGTATGTTCTGAGAAAAGGTTAGTCTAATGACGAGACCGGACTTTTTCACAATATTATGTCGTTCAATAAATTTTATGATTACTTTGCCTGGATTTGAAAGACCAATTTATGTACCAGAAAGTACCTAAGTGCAAATTCAAAATATTTATATAAAAAGCGTTGCTATGTTAACTATTGGATGTTAATTATTAAATGTACCACGTTAATTCTTTTGTCAATAAAATTTATAAAAGTATTAATAAGTTTGTAAATGCATTTGACGACTTTTATATAAATTAAATTTCCATAAATTGACGGTTACCACAGTTTCGAAATAGTGTGTCATAAAGTTAATTCATTTACGATCCGACCACTAGAATATAACTACTAATTAGTAAGAAAAGTTCAAAAGACTATTTGATTTTTCTTATCCTTCTAATACTCAGTTGAGTATTGCTCTAATTACAATTTGTCATCCCTTGACAGTTGTCAACGGATGACAAATGTAGTAGTTTCTTTTTGTTAGCGATAGAACTGGAACGCGCGTCGAATACAACCAAAACTACTTACCACTTATGACTCTTTGAATAACAATATATCATATAAGTCATTATAATTATATATTAAATGATATATACAGGAATGACTTTAGTCTGGATATTATTAATTTTCCAATGGATAGGATTTTAAAACAAAATTACAGTTTTATGTAGGATTTGTTTTTTTAGCTAAGATTTGTTCTTTATGGACTGAACTATAATATAAAATCATTAAAACTTTTATCACTCTTTGAATTAGATCGAATTAATTCGATGTTATAGTATTCTTAGTACCTTAGCGCTAAGTACAAGATAACAAACCGGAACACACACATTAATTAAGAAACCTTGTTAACTTTAGTATTAGTTGGAACATTAATTAAAATTGTAAAACATTCTTATTATAATTCAGAAACTTGGTGGAAGTTATCGAACATTTCATGATACACATACCTCGGCTGTGAACACAATGTCAAAAACGCTTTTAGTGTATTTAATGTGCGCTCTTATATCTATCCCCATTAATTGACTTACTGACAAACACCTATATCTCGTCTTCCTATGAACACGATGGTGCAATACATTCGAAACATCAGGGTAAAATTTTAAAATAAATCGAGTTAAATCTATTAAACTATTTTTGTATATCAGTTACTGTTTCTTCAAAATTAGCTATTCTTAGCTTGGTGGCGTTTTACAACTGTAAATTAAGTGGGATTCAAATGTATTTTTTTTCTCGTAGATAGCTATAGTGCTTGTAGACTGAGCTGGAACATAAATATTATAAAAAGTTTTCACAATTTTCGCAATAGAAGGGGTGAGACATTATTGCACATTATAATCGAAGACAGCCTCCACAACGTCAGCGTCTCCTGAACATGATAAGGGATGGTACCTCAAATATATTTGTTAATATTAAACATTTGCAGAGGAGATGGAACCTTTGTTAAATCACAACCCTCATTTTCGTACTAATTTCCCTGGTTTTAGATGTGAGTCCCTGATATTAATCTTATTTAGATGGACGTTGGAATATAATTGACTTTTTGTTTAATTCTCTTGCTATCAAAGTATAATTTAGTATAAATTTCTTCCCTTCCATATAAGGAACTAATCTAGGTTCCAGTTGTCGTACTATTATTAATATTCTCAGTAGCCGTTAATAAATAAATTAAAATAATAATGTTTTCTAACGAACATTATTCAAAGCTGATTTTCGCTACAATACACTAAGTGGCTCAGTCTTCGATTCGTTAAAAATTGTTTGCCCTGGCGACCGTATTCAAGGAGTGAATGTTATGTTTATTTTACTACTGGTCAAAATAAATAACAAATATACAGTAACAATATATACAGTAATTACTTCTAGTTTTTTACCATGAATAAATTAATATCTAAATATAAGTGTACGTTTACGTTGTGGTTAACTGAGTTATATGAAAAGCAACAGAGAGTGAGTTTCAATATAATGTAAACTGATTTTGTCTTAATACAATTGTACTAAAGCATCTCACTAATGTGTTAATCGCTCTATATTTATTATAAAATCTTTAGGGTGAAATTAAATAAAATAACATTATGTTCATATTTTTATTCATAATCCCCATGTGTAGTTAACTTATGTTTCTAACATAAAAGTTGTAGTTGGATGTAATAATCCTTTGAACATCATAACTCCATTAAATAGTTTTCTCCTGAATAGTACGGTTTCTGTGAAAGTTCTTTCACAAAACTATTTACTTTGAAGTGTCATTTACTGTCATTAGGCACACCACAGAATCTGAATTAATGTGATCAAAGGACTCGGAGTTTATCTGTTTGTGCAAAACTATTAACAACTTTGTAGGTAATGATTTTGTTTTCTATTTGAAATAAAATTACAATTTAGCTTCTAAGACCCTTATTATTAAATTCCTTTAGCTTGACCTCTACATTCATATTTTCTATTTAGTTGGAACTTAGATTGATGACTCATTTTGATGTTAAAAAAGTTCGTAGATCACTGACTGTTGCAGATATTAGATTTTTTTTTAAACTGTTATTTAAAAAAAATATAGTAGTACATTAAAAGTCTAACTGATATAGGTACTGACAAGAACTTTTGTTACATTTCGCTTTTGTGTATATTGCTATCCAAAACAATAAAGCAACAATTTTGTCACCAGATAAACCACCGTCAACACGTGGTGTAACATCTTATCAATATTTTTGCAGAATTACTCTATGGGCCAAGAGTTTTTATTGCTAAGTTTAAAATCAGAGAGGTTTAATGCGCTCCGACCGACTTTATGCAGATATATATATGTACACCTGCTTCTCACTATATTCGTGCCAAGTGAAGAGTTGAAATTTAAAATAAAAGATGCCAGAGTCGAATGTTTTTCTGAAACTGCTTTTCTTATACTTTACAGTTCGCTGACAAAAGGAATAAGGCTAAGCTTTTATTTCTTTTTAACAACAGTATCATTTAAATTTTAAGCTTCTTTCTGAAAATGATTGTACTATTTCCATGCATGATGAGACAGTGAGGTAATAATTATTTAGGTAAATCAAAACCTGAGTCTAAAGTCGTGTGTTTGATTACCGCATTTGACAGTTTATAAGTAATCCACAGATTGTTATTTATGTATTTATAAAATCCCCCGCGGCAGAAGGATAGCTCCTTTTGGTAAAAAACTTGTATATAAAAAATCTACTTGTTCTTTATTGCTTTTAAGAAATATATCTGTATCACTTCGATATAAAAGCAGAAATAAAAATAGTATCGACATTATTATGTAATAAACTTTTTGACAAAATTAACAATATATTTTTTTACATGACTAATAAGAAAAAACAATTTCTATAATATTGTATTGTTACTCTATGGAAACCAATCACTTAATACTGTATTTATTTTTAAAAACAACAATATACTTAATATATATAATAAATTTAGTATTCCAGTAAATTTATTTTATATAAGACTTTTGAACTCTGCGACTCCATAGCTATCTTGAATTTGTTTTAAAACATTCAAATTGGATCATTTTTATCATTATTTTTATTGTTATAGGCTAAATGCTAATATAAAAAGTTAACTTACTCAGTCATTGCAACAACACAATTTATTTAATTTATTCTAATTACAGAAACCTGAACATTTTATATTATTCAGTCCTCGTATAAACACAGCTTCATCAGCGCGATTTAACGCAATTACGTTCTTTGAAAACGACACCACAAGGAAAAATACTTTTAATTCCACTTCGAATGTAGTTCTTTAGTATAACTGTGTGTTGGCAAGGAAACAAGGAAGTAAATTGGATCTTCTGCAATTTTATTTAATATATCATTCGTTTCACGAAACTTAAAGAAAAAAATTATTGTAACTTACATAATGATACACTTTATTAGAGCAATGCAGTTATATATAGGGTTGCCAGGTCGCCATACCTAATAGTCGGACAGACCAGACAGTTTGGTCGGATATTTGGGTAGAAAGGCCGACTACCTACATTATTGATGAGTTAGTCTCACTATTAATAAGTACGACAAAAAAAATTATGTAAAATCAAGCTTTTTTTATTATTATCACAAATCTTGTTAATTTCTAGAGAAATTATAAATAAAATCAGTTTTAGACTGATTTTTCATTCGATTCGTAGGTATTTTAGGTAAATAAAAAGCCTAAGGAAAGCCGGACAAGCCGGACACCGTTTATTTTGGCCAGCCACGCAATCAAAGAACCTAACTATGTCCGGCTTTATCTGGACACCTAGCAACTCTATTTGTATAATATGTGCAAGATTATTAAGGAATCCTTTCAATAACAATAAATTAAACCGTAACCACGAAATTTAACAATCCATCAAAATATATATCTTGAAGTCTTATAGTTCTCGCTAGACCGTTAAATTGTGCCTCGTAACTGCAGACAGCCGACACAGCGACGCTCCCGCACTTGGCTCAAATCTTTAGATGAAATGTTATATAACAAAGTAACTGTCTAGACACAAAACACTTGTTTTGTAATGGTTCTTATAATATGATATTGTAGTTTAAAAGAATGATACTATGGTCACCTACATATGGTCGCTTATATAACTCATATTTTTATAAGTAGCTCAGAGTTTTAATTAAAGTAACTAAAAAAAATAGCCTATTATTATTTGTACTTCAAATATCAATCGATTATCTGAAGAATCTATTTTATTACCTTGGATTTAGCTTATAGAGAAATATTCTTTTATATTTTTAAATAATTTCTAATCTTATTATGGATAACTATTGTAGCTTTAAAAAGTTACCTCTCATATATCATTATCTTTCATACAGCACTCTCATAAATCATGTAAGATATGTTTTAAAAAAAGTATAATTTATGTCTTCCGCATAGTTTGTTAGAGTTACATTTTAAAGTAACATTTATCATTTACCAATTTAATTTTTGTAATAGTTCTGTTTTCAATGTTTATTTAAAATCTATTCACCTTTTTTTAAACTATTACTTAATTGGACAGGACATGTTTATAATATAATTAATTAAATGTTATTAATATTTTAAACTGGATGTTGGCATGATAGTCAAACGAGTATATTTATTATATAATTAGGTTACGTTAAAAGACTTAATCAATAATATATTCTTTTTTGGTGAGTAAAATAACATTCATACAAATGAAACAAAATAACTAAGATGTATTTAAATATTTGTACCCGCAAAAATGAATTTATGTTTTGCTTTATTTCTGACATGACATTTATTAGAACAAGGTGATCACCTGATCTTGTTTAAAACTATAATGACATTTAATAATTTAACCTGGCGTCTCTGTTAAACACACTGGTTACGTAATTATCATTATTAAAGAGCAAAAAATAATAAAACATATATAATTGGAAACAATTTTTTAATAGAACTTCTATAGCCTCGATGTGACAACATACATGAAATACATACGTCTGACAATGAACGCTTACAAGTCAGTACATTGTATATTTGAGCGTATGATGATGATGGTGATGATTGGATCGACAAAGCTATAAGTTCACGTCAGCGATATGCTGTAATATTGTGACTACATCAATAGCTATCACCCTCACGTGTCATATAATTTTAGTTTAGTTTATAAAAGTAAAAAACTATATGGTTTTGAATTGTTTGAAAATAAAAAAATAAAAACATTGAAAATAATGTTGAAAATTTCCTTGAACTTCATTTTATAATATTCATTTTATAATAATATAAATACGTCTACAATTTAACAATTATATACGATATATTACTTAATATGTTCATAAACTTTTATTTATATTTTGTGCTGTATTTACGAAACAATCTTATAAATAAACCACCTATAGATATATATTTACTCTTTTTGCTTAAAGCACTGATAAATGAGAAAATCAGTTTAATGTAATAATTTTAATTCAACCAATTATTTTTATTATATCACATTTAGTTTGAAATTTAAAATACATAATTAATTTTTCACTTTTGTCGGCCGTTCACATGACTATTTATTATTATTTTTTGTATTATATATTTACCATATAAATTTGAAACAATTTACAAAGATGCAAACAAATTCAATATTTAAGAGACAACTCACGACAATGCAAAACAACAATCTCTCATAAAGTCTAATCCCGCAAGGTTTTGCCAAAAGGTAGTAAACATCAACTGTAGTCTAAATCTTATATTAAATACGAAACTAAGCGTTGCTAGAACTTTAACATCAAAAGTGGTTTATCGTTGCTTTGTTTGTCTCACAATCTCCTTAGTTAGGTTAAGTACACTCATATTATTATAATACTCTATGATAGCTATATAGGTTTATGGTACACACGAATTACAACTAAGAATTACTTGAAATTATGAATTGAACAAGTCCTAAAGCATCGTCATATGTATGTGATATTTTTAATCACTTCAAATAATTGTTTGTAATAGAGTTTTTTTTTTCATTTCTATACTATTTATAAATGTCATCTTTCTCTTTTCCTCAGTAGACGATAATTAAGGAAGTGGATTTAGATATAGATGTCTTTGACGTCTGTGTCACATTTTCTTTCTTAATTCTTTTATTTTATTATTGTCTATTAATAATTACCTCTTTTGGAAAATTAATTTTAATTCAAAAGCTTTGTTTCTGATTTAACAGTTCTACAGTGTTGAAAAAAAAACAATTCTTCTCTCATGTCTACAACTTAGATTGTATTTATACCATTGGGTTAAGATTAAAGTAAAAATCGTTCTGCAATTTAAATTAAATTTAATTTGGCTTTAAATCTAATCATTTCATGAAAATGAATTTTGACACTAGAAAATATTTCATAGTAGTCTTAAAAATAGTAAATATTTAAAATAAAGTTATGTGGACCACAAATGAATATTATATGAAACAAACCTAAGCAAGTGTGAATACTCTAAGCTCTAATCGAATACGTACTTACTGAAATAAAGAATTTAATTTAAATAATTACAAGAGTGTTATGGAGACAAAACAGTAGATCATTGACACTGTCATAAGTTGTCGTCGGTTCTGCAGCAAGTCGTTCACAATTTTGCAAAACGGATATGTACTTTTATTGTCTATATATAATACGTGTTTTGTTGAATAATTAGATTGCATTTATTGCAATTAGATTGTAATTTCAAATCAATAATAACATTACACACTTTTCTCCTCTTCTATTCTTTACGCTAGATTCGCAAGAAGTGTAGCAAAACTGGTGCTTATCTGAATCCTTTGAACTCAAATCCGTACTATAATAAATATTGCATCGTTCAAAAGTCCGACCTGCGTTTCCAGTGGACGCATGGCCTATATCAGTAGAGATTATGTTTATTAACGGTCACAATCGTATTCTGCTGCATGTTTTAGCCCCGGGCAATAATGTTTTAAAAAAAATTACCTCATTAAAATCTCGTATTATTATTTATATAAAACTACAACAATACACAAAGTGTCATTATCTGATATTTCTCCTACATAACCCGAGGCAATACATTTTTATTAACTTTGTGTTACAATACTCGAAATGAGAATAGACAAATAGGACTATTGAACTGTCGTATATTTGATATAAACGCTGATAAAAAAGTATTTTATATTTGATAGAAATGATTAAAACGCCGGAGGCGGATTGAAACAACTAACATTTAAAAACATTCCGATGAATGCAATGCAATAATATTGTATTGCTTAATATTAAGCACGTAGTACAAAAAGTAATTGAGTAATACCAATGTACAGATAAGCTCAGTTGGGAGAATTTATACAGAATATTTGGTAAAACGTTTACTGCGGTCATTAACTGATAGCGCTGTTTACAACTTGGCTTTTCATCGAATGTCAGAGAAAAACGATTTTGAGTTTTTACAAAGTAATATAATAAATATATTTTGACTGAAGGAGTTGTTTTACTTAAATATTAAATTGTTCAATTAAGGATGATAGATATTGTTTAAAGCTCTGAGGTTAAAACTGTACATTTGAACATGTATTTCTTCATGTATCTAAATGATAAGAGTTAAGTACGCTTATAGTGAAACTATTTAACAGAGCACAACATATGAACATGTCATATCAAGTGTTGTAAGCGAAATAAGAACATCAAATAGAGCTGACTCAATAAAGAATATATCATTTGCTCTAAACAATTCCCGATCGGCTGTTTTTTGTCCTCAGTCCACGCGTACTGTCTGCTCCCCGGATACATAAACTATATGATAGACTCCGAGATGATAAATTATTATAATACTTGTATTATTAAGCTGCGTGTACACGTTAACAAGAAATGTGTATTTGTAAGATTGAAAACAGTTCTATATTTATAAAAACAGATCAAAAAATTGGAAAGTTCGAAGGAAATGATTAGGGTGATGGAGTTTTAACAGTATTATTTAAACAAAACATTTGGTAATCTAGATTAAGAATTAATTCAATGCACTTTTATTCGTGATACATGTTCGTGTGTGTGTGCGCCTTTATAAGGATCACATAGTCGATTGCGTCGCCATCGTGACGTACCTAGAAATTTTTACATCGTTTGCTTTAATATTTCATGGTTCACTACTTGTAACACAGCTTTTGTAAGATATATATGTATATATTATTCCATCTTTTAAATTTAAACAAAAAGTATATTTTAAAAAAGTAACGATAAAACTTTAGAAATAAATAGTATGCAAGAATAATCAGATCAGTTAATAAAAGTTTGATGGCATTCAGTATTTATATATGTGATAGCATCATCTAATTGGTGGAGCGGTGGTTATTTTTACTATTCTTCTTTTAGATAATAGTTAATACTGTAGTATTTTTTTAGATTTTCCCGAGTATACATTTGAAATAAAACTATTTTCGACGGATTAAAACTTTTGCATTGCAGGTAAATTCAACTCTGACTTTGATTTAAACACTGAGCTCCAAATATCAATCTTTGAAATTGAAGCAGCGCTATATGTACGACCAAATTTGTGTTTTAGATGTAACTATTTCTGCTTATGTCAACGACATATCATGCTTTTTGAATTAATTGAGCATTATATTCAATGTAGGAACGAAAATTAAGAGATTGTTTCTAGAGGTTTGATTTCTCCTCTATTTTTCTGAGGTAGAGGCAGCGAGGAGTTGTAGATATTTACCTTGAGTCTAAAAACTGGAACGCGTTGCTACCACTACGTGTGACATGAATTTAGTCCCCGTTTATCCAATTAAAGAAACTTTTGGTAAAAATACGGTGTAAAATTATCATCAAGATAGGATTAGTACAAAGCGTTAGTTCGACATCAAATTTAGGTCAACACGAGAAACAAGATAAGACAAGATTCATATATTTCGTTTTTATTGTCTTTCATTATTATTTTTTTTAATAAATTAGAATTTTAGTACGTCGACTGAAGAGTCATTTGCCTCATTGAGCCAGTGAAGTCAAACACAACAACACACATAGAAGAGAGGGTCGTCTTTAGAGTGCATTGACGTCCGCGCTTTAATTTTAAGAATATATAAGACATCTTTGCATCATGCACTGGCTTTAAATTAAGTATTATAACAAAATAATATTATTGCAGCTACGTGAATAATAACCATAATTTCAGTAAATATTTAGGTATGGAAAAGCTTTCCAAATACATTAATTTATTTTGTGACAGAGTGCTTGCTATTTTAATAACATTAGACGCTACTTATTTTAATAAAATTATTTTATTTTAAATACCAAACCAAAATAATTCTTTTTTTGTAATGCCGTCTGCATGTTGTTCAGCATGACTGTAGCACTCGTTGTTGCACACCCACCTAGAAGAAACCTATTAACTCTGAATGTTATTTTATATTAAAGTGTCCTTAAAATACAATATTTTTACTCTCTCAGTTTATTTCAAAAAACTAAATGGTTCGTTTCAAATTAATAAATACAACATGTTCTTATATTAAAGCCAGAAAATAACTATGAATGAATATATTATTTAATTTAATTATAATATTGCTTATAATTTTAACAATAAAAGTCTATGAAGGTACAATTGAGATTTTATCAAAGGGAAAATCTAATAATGCATAATTGAATCCGGAGTAGAGGTAGCTCTCGGTACGTAACTGTCCCATTAGTGCCTTCAAACTCTTAAAAACCTTTGTAAAGTAAGTTCGTTAAATTGTGAAGAACATTTTAGATTGTAGATGATAATAAAATTTAAACCTTTCTATACTTTGAATGAACTTCTAAGAATTTAATCTGTTTTAAAACCATTTTGACGTTTGAATATTCTTCTTGATGTTACGTTCTTTCTTATATGTTTATTTTAAATTTTATATGAATATAATCCATTATAAGCCATAACATGTAAAGTAAACACTTGATTTATGCCTTGATTTAACAATTTCATATGATATAAATATTAAAAGTAAAAATGCAAAAATATAGGTTACAATAAGGTATAAGTATAAGTCGGTATTATTTAAAATTTTTCTTTAAAATTCTTTATTAAGAGCATTTCATTTACATAAAGGAACGAAAGAATGTACCAATAAAAATAAGCAGTATTGCAAATTTGACTTACTTATTTATATTACAATACTGTTTAATATAAATTTTATTATAACATAAAGAAAATTTAAAATAACATTTATTAAATTAATTATTTTAACCATTGTGTAGTTTTATTTTATATTATGCTTTGTCCGGTTTCTGCAACTCAGAAGAGAAACAATTCAGTCTGACGCGTTTATACAAAACTTTTGTGAACATGACAATTAAAAAAAAAGAAATACTACGTACTTACTATTTTGCGTGTAATTTTCTCTGTAAGTTCTAACACCACAAGATAATAAATTTCCTTATTTAAAATTATTACGTTCTATAAACTTATAATAATAATAATAATAATAATAAACTTTATTTCAGGTTGTCCATATATCCATATATTTGTTAGTAGAGTTTTTTTTTTAAGACTATGTTAGTCAATATATGAAATGCCATTGATAATAATAATGACATGACAAGACAAGACAAGACAAGACAAGACAAGACAAGACAAGACAAGACAAGACAAGACAAGACAAGACCACACCAAGACCAAACCAAACCAAACCAAGACCAAACCAAACCAAGACCAAACCAAACCAAACCAAACCAAACCAAACCAAATCAAATTCAATTAAATTATATCAAACTAAATTAAATTAAATATATTCACTGATTTATCTTAAATTACAAAGAGCGAAAATGTATAAGTATGACTTGATCAATCAATCAAATCAATCTATATTTATTTACTTATACTTATTTATAGATATTGAATGTTATATAAATATTTTTGTTTATTATGTTTATATAATTTCTTCAAATGTTCTTCAACAGAGGTTTTTCATTTAAGAGCTTGTTAGTACAATATACTGAGTATTGGAAAATTCTACCAAAATTATTGTTCTAATCAAGTTTAATAATATTAACACTGAAATTTGAAGTCTGAGAAAATTTTTGACTGTTACTAATCATTTAGGGCTAAAGTATATATATTCTTAGAATAATAATTATAATCATTTCTTTACCTATGGAAACATTTGGTTTTTGCACCAACTCTCATTATTTTGCTAATATAGTAGTGCTATTTCAAATTAAAAACTGTTATTTAAAACTAAATGTTATTTAAAATAATTCATCTTTTTAATATTATAAGACGTTTTTTTATCTTTATTTTTTGTTAATTAACTTGGTCTTTTTAATTATTAACAAAACAAATAAACAAAAATACAAAATGTAGTTATTTGTAAAGTTTTATATTAAATTCCTTTAAAAAATATTAGTTAATTTTGTAATATATTTTACACAAGTACCTAATTATATATTTTACATATACATAATTCAGATTTGTTCATAATTCTTACTCGATAATTTTTTTACCATATCTAACATAGTTGGCTTAAGAACCAAATGTAAACCTATGTTTGTATTCAAACCGTTTTCTTTGAAAATAAAACGCACATTTGTGAGAAAAATCGTGTTCATTTCTTTTCTGCAAACAGTTTGAACTGCCGGCTGTATTTTAGTTCCAAAAATTCTTTTTCTTTTTCTTTATAATTCAATTCGTTAATTACAATATACATTTAATGTAATTTATCTAATTATTTTATATACTTAAATTTTATGTTAAAGTACTTGAATTGTTTTAATGTAACTGATAACTTCAATATAAATACTCTCATCTACGAAGTTTTATATGAACTTTTATCTTTATTTAGTTAATTAACCTTAGAGCCTTAATTATTATCCTACAATCCTACAATCATATAACAGTGCATCTGCACCGACTGGCTGACTAGTCGGGTTACGCCTTTTAATAATATTCCTAATGAACATTACCTTCTATAAACATTTCAAACCAAACTTTAGACTTTTAAATTAATAAGATTGAATTTTAGTAATATATTTTTTAATTGATTAAGTAGTTTTTAAAATATATATGTCACCAAATACAATACGTTTATGGAATTATAGTTACGAGCAGTCAAATCGTCAATTAAGACAAGTATAGGGTTGAGTTTTGAAGACAGTAAATTGTATATAAAATTGTTCATACTCTGAAGTAATAAAGACGCGATTTGTAAATTTATGTCACTAAATAAATTTTAATCATTTATAAGAATAAATTTTATAAAACAATCCTATTAAAGTGTAATGAATTACATTGTAAATTAATTGTATTTAAGCGAACCTACGAAATTAGTTAACGGAGATCTTGGTATCTAGTATTGATTTTAGTTGGTAATATTTTGAGTCTCAATTTAGCCAGCTTCCATAACGTAATTGGACGCTCTGCTGCTGTTTGCGTTTCAAGTTTGTTATGCAGATATTATGCTAAAACTTATGCGGTGCCTGAATTTACATTTTTATAAATTTGAATTTTATATGGAATAGAAATAAATTAATATTCGAGCTATAAATATGCTATTTTTAATTTCTAAATTCGACTTACAAACAAACAAAAAATTAACCATATTGTTCGGAACTTTTATTATGATGAACATTCTTTGTATCTTCAAATTAGTTGTATGATTTCTGTTTTATGTCATTTCTTTGTCTCTTAAAAACAACCAGAAGTGAAGTGTGAGGTACATTCTCTGAACCTTCGCTGCGTAAATAATAGCCCCCAGCCAAACGTCTGAAGCCGAGAGACTCTAATGAAGCTACTCTTGTCATAAAGTTTGTTTTTCGACGACTACGACTCTATAAAAACATACATAGATTTTAAAACTATTACATTTATTAAAAATATTGTGTAATGTTAAGTAATTATTGCTCATTTTAATGTTTAGAAACATTATTGAAGTTAGGTTTATTTTTTCAAAAAGATTATTATGTCTTTAGACGCATATCTTACAAGATACGTCTTATTCATGTAGTATGATAGAGAATGTATATTATTAATATTTATAGAGTTTTAATAGAAGTATCTAAGTACTAATATTATATTAATAATTTTGGTAGACTTTTCTAATAATCAGTATATTGTTTTAACGAGGTCCTATAATGAAAAATCTCTGTTGAAAAACATTTGCAGAAACTTTATATATATATATATAATATTATAAATTTTTATTATATCACTTAATATTAAACACGTAGTACAAAAAGTAATTGAGTAATACCAATGTACAGATAAGCTCAGTTGGGAGAATTTATACAGAATATTTGGTAAAACGTTTACTGCGGTCATTAACTGATAGCGCTGTTTACGACTTGGCTTTTCATCGAATGTCAGAGAAAAACGATTTTGAATTTTATAAAGTAATTAATAATAGAAGCTGTTTTACTTAAATATTATATTTTTTCATTTAAGTAACTGCGATATTTTAATATTTTATTTCAAGGTCTGTAATAAAAAGTTTACATTTGAACATTTATTTTTATATATAGTTTAAATAAGAGTTATGTCCAAATATTTTTTTATATAAAAGTTTATAGTAAGTCATTATTAGAAGTTTGTTTTTGGTTGTTATGTGTTACAAGCAAAATACTTTACGCCAAATTAAAAAAAACGCTAAAGCTGTTCTGTCAATATGGAATATATAAATGTGTTTTTTTGTCCTCAGTTGACGCACAATGTCTGTTCTCCGGATACATAAACTATATGATAGACTCTAAGATGATAAATTATTACAATACTTGTTTTATTAAGCTGTGTATACACGTTAACAAGAAATGAAATCGAATATTTGTAAGATTGAAAGCTGTTCTGTATACATGAATAGTTCGAAAATTGGAAAGTTTCAACATTATTATTAAAACAAAACATTTGGTAGTCTAAATAAAGAAATTAATTCAACACACTCTTGTTTGTGATACCTTTTGTTGTGTGTTCATCTTTATAAGGATCACACAGTCGATTGCCTCGCCGTCCGCCTCGTGACGTACCTAGAAATGTTTGCGTCATCTGCTTTTATATTTCGTGGTTCATTACTTGTTCACCACCTTTGTAAGATATCTTCATATATATAGTACTATTTATTTAGGTTATTAAGGTTTTTACCTTCTTGTTTTTTTTAATAGCACTACACTTCTGGCGCATTTATTCAAAAATTTAAAAAAACGTGTATATTAGTATTTTAAAAAAATCATACAAAATAAGAAGTTAATATAAGATGGGTGAAAGTAGGGATCTGGATATTTAAATATAATTAAATAATACTATTAAATATATCCGGCTAAATTTAAGTAATTACTTTTTCCCCGACAAGTTTCAAACCCATTCGGGGTCCTTATTCATGAGCTCTGACATTGGCGGAAATGCTGCGTGCGGCTACTCCCTGGGCGCATCTTATCGGGGGGAAGATGTACTATTTTCAGAGGTCTCGTGCAGGTTTTCGTTACTCGCTGACTTAATATATGTTAACAGTGAACTCATTGGGCCGCTTTTGTAAAGTTCGTATAGTTTTTGAAATGATTAATATTAATTACCGGTTTCCATGTCGAAGCTAATGCTAAACCACTATCCCTATTGAAATTATATTGAACATCTGCAATTTTACACGTCGCACCTCAGCAGTCAAATTGTGACCACGATATAGATCGTCTATAGACAAGTGCGATGAAATAAAGACATTTCTCAATATAAATAATTGATGTGTTAAGACCACTGTAATATTTTAAATGTGTTCCACGATTTAACCTTAAAAATCATAAATATAGTTAACATTTGAATTATGTTCTACATCCAATGATCCAGAGCTCAAACCGACATTTAATCTAACTGGTAGAATTATAAATATACTAGAAAATAAAATAGTCTTAAGAAGATATTTAAAAATTTCAAAACTTTTAAGCAAACAAGGGTCTTTTTATAAGACTAGTATGAAAAGGAAACTAGTTTAGTAGAAAAGAGATAATGTATTATATTTCAAGCGAGGGCTAAATTTTTGCAATAAAATGGATAGGGAAGTGATGACTTTTGAAACTTAGGTTTGATAAGAGAAAAAAAAATTGAAATCAGTTGAACTGATTAATAAGTCGACTACATTAATTTACTCACTTGGACTGGTGCCACATATTGGGTCACCAGTTTTGAGAACGCTGAGATTATCAGATGTGGGAATATAATGCTTTTTATTTTATTTTGGAATTAAGACATCAGCAAATAGCTTTGTTACAGGAGGATAGACAGCTTGACAGCTTTGACATACGGGATACAGTCGGTGGCCAAAGTGACCTTAATATCTTTTTGCCTCTTTGATTCTGGACAAGATTTGTTACTAAAATACCTATAGTCACTAAGAATCTATATAACTGTGCTGCTTATGTACTGCTTCTTAGATCCTAAAAATTTAACACAATTACAACATTGTACTTCTGTACAATTTTGTAATTTTGATTTTTGTATTGTTACAGTGAAAGGCACTGTCAATAGTTAGTCTTTTAATACATATAAAGTTAAAAATATTCAACTTTAATCAGCTAAATATATTTCAACAGACATGGCTTTGATAAAAAAATGCACTAAATTTTCTTTAGGAATTATGATGGATACTGACAAACACAAGCGTATACATCCAGATACTATAAACATATTATATCTCTCGTTTTTGGGTCGGTAGTTACAAATATGTCTGTAAGTATTTATTGCATACTATATGAACCTATATAAAAAATGCAATAAAAAAGCCGCGATTCGAACTATCTCGTTAGTGTAATCGTGTCTGACTCTTGATTGCGATTCTGATGACAGTCATCACTGGAATGAATACAATCAGAGGCGCTGATGAAAAACTTGATGAAATTTAAATAATCTGCTGCAGATATTCTGATCTCAGTAATCGGGGAAAAGTATTTATTTTTAATTTTTTTTTTCCTTACAAATAAATCGTAATTGTATATAAAATTTCAGATTCATTTATTGGCGTGTGTCATCTTTGTGAATTTTTAAATGGACATTAAATTAAATTTCAATTTACCTTAATCTTCATACATATTTTGATAAATGAATTCCCAATTCATCGATAATGACTTGTGCTAATAAAAAGTACTTATAGTTGATCACTTAACTTAACTCTTGTAAGTTAGAAGGATGTATGCAGGAAGAATATTAATTATTATTGTGACATTTGTTATAAGTCAAGTTGGATATTTAAATACATTGTGTGCTAACATTTTTTATAATCATAATCATTCATAATCATTTATTTGAAACCAGGCTAAATTCACAAAGTACATTTTTAGTTCACTATCCTTCGGTTATCTGGTATCCTAATTTTGGTAGAATTTAGCATATTCTAGGCATATTTTTACCTGGTGCTACTTAAAATTGAACTGCGGAGAATACGGTTTGTTTATCGCATTATTTTCCTTTTTTATAATTACTATTAAATATGCTTACTCAGCTGTTCCCTTTTTGCTTTTTTGGGAATATTGCCTGACTAATTTTTAGTCTATTGAATACTTACACGTAAGTTCGGGTCAGGGCGAAGCTGCGACGTGAATTAAACCAAACTCCCAAAGATTAATGATTACATCTGTGCAAATTTATTTTTTCTCTATTTTTTAAGATATTTGAAGGACCTGTTTGGTGGACTGTTCAATTAAAATAAGATCTATGAAATACAACAGTTCGTTTACTTACAAATATTATTTATTGGGTATTCCTATTACTTAACAAACATGCGGGTCTGCTGGATACACTAAAATAGTTTTGCACATGAGTCAAAAGTTGAGTCAGAATGATAGTCAATTGTCAGATAATTTTATATATTTACATATACGTAATATTTAAGTTAGAATTTTTGATTCTTTTAGTATTGTTGAAGGAAAATAGAAACATATTTACTTATTCTTGTAAAAATAATTATTATTATTATTTGTTGACTCTCGACCTAGTTACGTAACGTAATAATAAATCCTTACCAGAACACTAAGTATTAGAGGAAAATTTATATATTATTAACAGTATCTAATACATAATATTGTGAGGTTGATTACCAAATACATTTAGATTATTCTCGGTAATGGCAAAATAAAATTTATATTTATTATTTTTTTTAAACATATTTGGCCATGTTCAATACGCAATATATCAGGATTCGAATCCGCAACCTCTCCGAAACCGTCCAGTCGTTTTGCCGATTGAACTACCGTATCGCTATTCTTGATAAAGACACTCATATATAAAATTCTAAATTCATCGAAGCGAGCAGTCAGTAGCAAAATCTTGTAAGTGTTTAATGTAGAAATAGCAAAAGCAAGCCTGAGACAGCATTATGAACACAATACGTAACGTTATGTTGTCAATTCTTCGCTAGTTGCAGTATAATTATAAGTGCAAATTAAATCAATTGGAATAAAATATAATTGGCTTTATTTGTTTATTTTTATTATAGTATCTAGTCTCGTGGAAATAGTTCACAGTGGCTATCTGTAACCAACTGACTGAAGATACAGGCTAAGAATCGTCATGGTACAACCCTCTTTCAGATAACTAGACAACCGGAATTTTTAAACTTTTTCAGAGGTTCTTGATTTTATTTATTTAAAACTATTTATTTCTACGATATTTTCTAAATTCCTTTGTACATATAATCCCGACTGTAAATAAAAATGTTATTGTGAACTAGTCTTAATAGAAATCTTAAGGAAGCAGGAAAACGACACAGATATACAGGTTCTGTGAATTATTATCTAGTAATTTAGTTATAAAAAAAACTGCAGAAAAAAATGTATATTATAATACTTTTAGGTAGTTACATATTTTTAAATAATTAAAAAGTCAATTCATCTTTTATTGCATATCATAAAATATATATATATATATATAATATCGAAAGTAACGATTTCAAGATATATAATACCAGTTTATTACAAGCAAACTGAGAATAAAACTGAAATTCGGATAAATTCAAACGTTCAACATGCTTTTACATGTGCAAATATTACCTTTTGAAAACATCTAGCCGGCTGTATTAAACCGCAGACTTTCTATCCGCTGATAATTGTGTTGATATATTAGTGTGAAGTTTTGAGCAATTATGCGTCTTGTTCACGATTTTGTATTTTTCCAATAAATAAATGAGATGTGCTTCACAATATTTTTTACCTGCATTAATATCGGTTTTTTAAAAATTCCAAAATACTTTCATGCTATGATTTTCCAAATCAACAAATCAAAGTTCATGAAGTGTAGAAGAACCCGCAAAAAACTATAAAGACGCTGTTTAACCAACTCATATATATCATTTAGTATTCACATCATAATTGTGATGTCAGTCGGGTGTGCTTGTCAACTCACGTTAATTCTATTAGTATTTGACCGACTGGTTTCGAAATCCGTAGTTCATGCCGCTTTTCCGCCATGCTCCACTCATAAATAAGAGCTTTGATAAAGTTGGAAAATAGACGGGCAAATTCCTCTAGAATTAACTTAAGTATAGACGTCAATATCATCTTTAGTTTCATAATAAGCTTTGTTATAATAACATATTTTTATTTTATTTTTTTTTTATAATTTTTAAAGTCGCGTTTTACATTAAATGTAATATTATATTTCGGAACGTACATTACATTTTCTAAAATATAGAATGACTGAAGCGTAAGTACTGAAGCGTCTTAGAAAACAGTTTTCAGTCTCTCGAGGACTCTATGTTATGTAGAACACGAACTGCTTTTGTAAAAAAAAATAGATTCAACATTTGCTCTAATCCCAGGAGTACGCTTTAAGACTATGGAAGAATCCAAAGTAAACAATTTTAGCTGTGGCCTTATCAATTAGCTATTTTATTTTCCTAACGACATATATTTCATTGTACTGAAACATCTTTACTATTTCGCAGCAGGTAGTTTTAGTCCTGCTAATATACGTTTGTGAGGATATAAGTTTGTTAATCTTTCACGCCAAAAACTTGTTAATGAAATTTCATAAAACTACAGTAATATAATTGAATACATTAAAATAATACACATAGGTTACAATTTATAAAACAAAATTTACTTGTGTAACTTGGCCATGACATAATGATAAGTATCCAGTAAATCAAAAATGTCCCGCCCTCTTAAAACTATCTTAGCATACGCAGTCTGAACCGTTGATATAACACAAATATAATATAACGTAAGATTCTTTATCTCAAAAACTATATAAAACGACAACATTTAACCCTTTATGTGACAGCCAAAAATTATATCCAAAATAATAATCCACAAATGCAATTACATTTGATAAACTACACGTTTTAGAGTATTTATTAAATTTATATGAAAATGGATACATTTATCCTTTTTAGTAATTAATGTAGATAAACCTGGGTTTTACAGTTACTAATTTAGACGAATAGCTTCAAAGTTATTATAATAATATTAAAACGAATGGAGCAGCAATAAGCGACTACTATGAGTCGGCGCAGCGTTAAGGGGAGGGGAAGGAGTGGTGCATTTTCTGTATGGCGAGTATTTTTCCTTAACACACCATGCGGGCGAAACCGCGGGCAGACGCTAGTCCTTATCAATAAGCCTGCTTAAATTTTATTTTATTGCAATTCTTACAAAATATTAAGATAGTATATTTCTGACTTCCATCATTTGGAAAACAAACAATTTTTCGTCCTTATTTAACGCTTCAAGGGTATCCTTTTGCAAAAGTGACTTTGAGATTGCAAAATTAATCAATAAGTAAGTGACTTTGAGATTATCTTTTTTATTCGTTTTTAATTTGGTTTAGTCTGTTTATATTTTTTCTTACAAGAAAATGAGTCTGATAATTTACTAGCGTGCACTAGAATGTGCTTACTACCATAGCGTTATCTTGCTGTGAAGTTTAATGAAAACAGTAGTACATTATATTCTTTTACATTGATATTATAACTTAGAAGTCTATGATACGTAATAAGACAAAAGTTTTAAATTGATAAACCATAAAAGAGAGATAGTAGTAGAGCACATAATCAAATAGAAATGCAGGTTTACAACCTCTGCAATCACCCCGCACCGCACACGAAGAATATTTTCAACTTTATTATAATTCTTAAAGTTGCAATAACCAGTTACTGCTAATTGGTAAATTACGTCATTCACTCTCGCTTGTTTTATTTTGTACCTACTAATAACTATTAGGACAACAAGGCAAAATTTCTACAATGTATATGCCTAATTGCTGTGTGTTCAGTATATAAGACAGATTTTTAAAAGATAATATTTCTATAACTTATCTCAATCACCTGGTCGCATACGAAGTTACTTTCTACAGCTTGTATATATTTTATAATTGTCAAAAATATATTCTAAAACTTTGCTATGTTAGACGCCTGAAAAGAAGCACTGCAATAACATTTATATACACTAATTGTCTTTTATTTCAGTCTTAACAAGATGACTTAACTTCTTGAAGTGTAATGCCTCTATTTCCTTCGGCTTTATTCTAGGGTAGTTATATTAAATATGTGCTCAATTCTGATTGCTTTCGTAACGACTCACCAACTCAACTGGATGCCGTAAACACGATATTTGAAAAACTTTTTTGATCGTAAATCGCTTTACTATAGTTAAGAGATTATCACCATATTGCTACACTTACATGATATAAGACGTATATTTCATATAAGTTTTTTTACGGATTAAACTCGCGTAAAATTTCGGTTACATTTTAATTTTAACCCGACGTTTCGAATGCTTTGCAGCAATCGTGTTCACGGGTAGACGAGATGTATGTGTGTGTCAGTAAGTCAGTTAATTAGTCATCTACCTCCAATGTTTTTTTAGTTTGCGAGCATAAATAAAGTTCCGGATGTAGACAAAACGCACTAACAGTATCTTGAGGTCTGACAGTGCGGTGACAGATGTAAGACTTTACAATATTTATGAGTGGGTCCCAGGTGTAAGATGTATATTGCTGAATTTGCTAAGATTTGCATGAAATATATGTCAAAGTTTAGGTCAACTGATTCGAGATTATTTAACATGGTTCATTTTTTTTAACTTTTTTAAATATATTTTTACTTTTTAATTATTTAAGAATAATAACAATAAATATTTTTTTTTTTATAAAAAATTTAGCGCTTTTTGTTTTTTGTCTAACATCTTTGATATCTTTTTTAAGAATTCATGTCTCTGATCATACATTAACGACATTAAGTAACTATTTAAATATAACATTTCATTTTAATTATTGATTTAATTCCTGTAGTACTTATATTAAAATATTTGTAATCAAACGTTTCCATAAATATTTGATAGTTATACCTTAAAGTTTTTGACGAATTCTGGGAATATTGTTACAAATAACTTATATTTGTAACACAAAGATGATGTTTAAACATACTGACAGATAAGTCCCAGATTCATATATATATATATATATATATATATATATACATATATATATATTTATTTAGTATATGTAGTTTTCGATACTATTATCTGTATCCACTAACATTTAACAATATTATACCAATAATATACGTATAATATACGTATAATCTATACAATATATTTGCAATTGGAATTCCTTTAAAAATAACGAGACATTTTACCGTTGTAGTAAGTATTAAATTCTACAACCTATCTCACATAGTTACATTGTTTGTTTTGGTTCCGTTGAGGAAAACGAACAGACATCCTGGAAACAATAAAGTTAACAAAAACCTGACACGTGACATAAAACTCTTAGGTTTTTAAGCAGAACGAGGAAAACTCATCCTGTTAACTGTAAATATTGTAATATTTATACAAAATTCAAGTTCAATATTTATTGATTTACTAATTATAGATTATAAATATATTAGAGAAGTGTTTCTTTCGAGAGAGGCCATTGCACACATTTTTCCCTTCCTATATTCTGATACAGGGACAGGCCAACATGGGCCACTATGGGCCACCATAGACTTTGCCTCAAGTTTAAAATGTATGAAGAATAGTTATATTCCAATATTATTACTTTCATATTGCTGTTTTAATTTAATATTACAAGTTTTTTATCAATAATAAAATGATTCGTAGAATTGTTTTTACACAGTAATTCTATTATCTACTCTCGGTACTCAGTGCTATCAACAAATTTAATAGCGCGCAACGGTTTTTACCACAGATTATATTTTACTGTTTAAAAGTCTTGGGCCTTAGGATTTTCCAATGGATTTATTTCAAATAATAATAATAAATTCACAGGATATGAAACAAAAATATAAAAATTATATATTTATTGGAAACTGCTCTTCTGGGAAATATGGAAAAAAATACCAAACATTAATAAAGGATATTCATGAAATAGCTAGGAAAACTTTTCTCAATAAAATAAGGTACATTCTAACAATGTTAATTTGTTATTAGTATAGATTTTATAACAATCGCAAGTATATGGTGAATGCAAATTAACACGCGAAATGTATGACGGATATAAAACAACAAATCAAAGAAAAATGTGTTATTTCCGATGTTAATTCTTAGGCTTTTTATGTACTTGGTAAAACCCACAACTAACAGTATATGTACAGTTAATTAAAATGTATTCGAATGATTGTTTGTATAAAAAAATATTGACAAGGCATAATAAAAACTTGAGCGTTTAAATTTGTTTATCTACTTATAACTTGACTCGTATGTGACGTAAGGTGATTAAACAAAAATATTTGGCAAACAAGTTTGTTTGAAAACTTCCTTTTCATTTACATTTAAGTAATCATATCTAAATATTAATTGATTTTATTTCTTGAAGTTAGAATTTAATATGAGGGTTATAGCTAACTGTAATTTATTCAAGGTTACATTATTTACAACTACAATCTTCTTTTACAAATGAATGGATGAATAAATAAATTAATAATAAATGAATGAGTTTGAGAACTTTTAAGTGATTGATATGTACTTGAGAAGTTAAACAAAAAAATATAATTTGACTTAATATTACTATACTTGGCAACATATACTCATATATTTTAGCTATCTATTCACATCCGTGTGTCGTCACTCTTCAGAACTTACTTGAGGACCCTTACAACATACTCTCAAAGTAATATTGCAACAATACTGTTCTTTCCTTATTACTTCTTTAAAAATGTTTTACTCAAATTTCTTCGGTATATTTTCTTTTTGAGGTGTTAATATTTGATTGCTACTAAAAAATATTTTAAGAAGTTATATTATTGTACTATTGAAACAAAACTATTTTAAACTATAATATTAACATTTATTAGTTCAGGGTTGTTTATGGTAGGTCGCATGAACTATCATTATGTTATTATTATCTAGTTTCCCGCTCTTAAGGTCGCAATATTATTTTTAACCTATATAAATATTATTTTATATTTCAGATTTTCCTTATCGTTCCAATGATAAGAGTATTTATAAAAATAAAACAATCTCCGTCGTTATAAGTATTTCGTATAGATAAGAAAATAGGAATCAGTATTCAACAATGGAAATTAATTAACAAATCTATCTTCAAACCAACATAGCATTGAACTAAGCGAAGCTCTTGCTGGTTAAAAGTGTGTTTCTGTGATAGGATGTGTGTGTAGGTGATTGTGTGTATTTTTGGGATATGTGGATGTCGAAAATTGGCAGAGTTGTTGAGGACAGTTACTTATAGGTTTTTTGGTGACATTAGTGATTGTAGTTTTTTATTAAATGGTCAAAGTGTGTCCCATAGAGTTAATATGTGGAAAGTTTTGAAATCGCACGCTCGAGTTCTTATTAGGCTTAAGATTATACCCACTATTTACGCTTCGCTTAACTCCACTCGCCGTGCACATGGGCGGACCTAGTATTTATTTATTTATTTATTTATTTACCCTTTATTGTTATATAACAAAAGGCGAACTTAATGCCTAGTGGCATTCTCTATATACAAATTATGTTTACAATACATCGAAATTCAGTGACAAATCAGTCAAAACTGCCGATAATTTACATGAATTAATTAACACTACCTAACATTTATATATTCAAAGTCAAAAATATGGTTTCAATTTCACATACATAAAAGGCAGGTTGGGTCGGTCCATAGAGAATAAGCGGCAAGAAACTTATCCATGTAAACTCTTTTAACTTATTTATGAAATTATAAGCACTATTGACTATTTGAATAAATGTTAAAAAACTATTAAAAAAAAAACAAATTTATTATATTATATATTAATATGTATTAACATAGACTAGAAAAGTAAAACACTAAATCATTATGTTTGTACTGAGTCACTGCAAGGAATCGCTCAGCAACCGGTGGTTCCATTGAAGCACCCAGAGGTGTTGCTGCTATTATAATATATACTGTATATATATATATACTGTATATATATATATATATATATATATATATATATATATTTAAATGTCTTAATTGTGATATTCAGAAAAAAAACCTTTCTTCACGCAATTATTTTGTTTTACCTAAAGTATATTGCACCTATGAAAAATCTGGGCCTTTCGTAAGTTATACAATATTATTTATGACATAAATATGAATAAACCTAGTTTTATTAGAGTAGTATTATGAACAATCTGTTTTTTTATTTCACTTTGTAATTACTTAATTATATAGTTTTTTATTTCTTCCTTAAAAAATGTCCTATCCTGGGAACCCTTTTTTGTTTTCATTTTTAAACATATCACATCAAGGGTAAGTTACAAATCGAAAATTTTATTAAAATACGTCCAATGTTCATAATCATCATCATAGAACTGAAGAATTCATACATACATACATACATATATAAATTCATACATAAACATATACATAAATAGATTAGATTAAAGAAATAGTAAAGTTTCCGTTTTAAAATAAATTTCACCGTGAAACTATTAAAATAATTAAGTATTATGTACATTAAAATAATCCTACAGTCGCTGTAAATTCCTGTTACAGTGGTTTTTCCTGTCGGAGAAACCCTGGCTTTACTCCATGATACTGTTCATTAACGAGGAGCTATTTATGAACAGCTCCTCAACAATCAGTACTGTTTGTGGAAAATAAGTTTCTTAGATCTGGATCGGATATTCCACCGCTTGATTCATGATTCAATCAAAAAATAGTTATTCGATTTCAATATATATAGTCTATAGCAATATAACAGGTATCTGTCTCTTTAATCAACATATCTTTAATTGCAATTTTATAATATTTTGCTGAAATGAAAAAAATATTGTATTTTCCTGTTCATATTAATATGTCCGTAATCATTTGATATCAGCGTGTATATCTATTCGTGTTTTGGTAATCAAATTGTACCAATACGACCCTCATTCTTAAGATTCCATCATATACAAAGTGTTCTCAGAAACTTGATATTCAAAGGATGGAATCTTCGAATTTTCCACGAATCATGACAAATAATAAAACCAACAACATTGTTCAATATATCCAATATAACTCGTAACTTTATTTATAATAATGTTCGTTTAATTTACTCATAAAATATGTACAGAACAATTATATGAAGACACAGGTTGTATGTTTACTGAATAACCCGCTGCTAATATTGCTCCAGGACACGTAAGGTACGAACTCACGTGCTACTGAATATTATCTTTACTTATAATAACAAACTATTGTATATATTAAATGTTACCTAAAATATCTGAACATTACGTGTTTCTATAAAAAAGATTAGTTAAAAAAATGTTTTTTTTCATTTGTTTTGTAAAAGGCTTACGAAATAAATTTTTGTAGTGACATGAAAGTAAATCAGCAACCACCATTAGTTTTTTTGAATATATACAGATCGTTATTATAAACAAAATACAAAAGATAAAAAAACCTTTAATTTATTTGAAAAAACTTACAAATTCAAATATATAATAATAAATTATAATTTAGGTAGGTAGGAAAAGGAACGTTTACGTATAGGCGCATTTAAAAGGGGAACCTTAAAACCTACACCTGGGTAGCAAACATTGTACACTGCACTCCTCTCTCAGCAACACAATGGATTCAGAACCCGCATGGTCAAACCATTGAATGTTTTAGCTTCTCATCCATCATATTTCATCGTTATATTTATTTAAGAAACAATACAAATAGCGGACCTACAACCTGCTAAAATATTTATTGCAAGTTAACGGATCGAAGAAACAGAAAGAACAAATGAAAGAGTACAATATAAAAAATATAAGATGAAAAATGAATATCAAATATTCTTTACTTAGAATCAAATAGAATAAAATGTGTTTGGGAAAGTGAATATTATTTAGTATTTATGCCGTGTGACTTATCAATCTTAGATTTATTAACACAAATAATGAAGATGAACAAACGATGAGGATGTTAATCAACCTAAAAATTAATATAAGTTAGCCTAAAATATTATTAAACATAAAGGATATTCAAAGAAGTTGAAAATTTTACCAAAATATGTTCGAATGTGTAAGTGAATCATGCTACTTTGTATAACTAAGTAGTACGTAAAAGTAATTAATATTCACTTACTCCAGTTAGGAGTGATTAATGAATTTCGATCAAAAAAAATATCAACATGTTAATGCAATGGACGGACAGAAAGTCATAAAATAATTAAATTATAATTATACGTAATAAGAGAAAAGGATGGACGTTATTAAGATTTCAAATTTCCCCAGTTTGCAATCATCTAACACCTCTGACACATAAAAAGAAAAAAATATAAAACGAAGCGCAAGTCCCTAATTTTATCTAAAACAAGTTATAAAAATAAAATTATATTTAATTAGCAATAAAAAAAACATGGGTATCAAATTGCTTACTCACGGTCTCAACTACACGATTCGCTTAGAGTTTCCGTTTAAACGGAACTCTCCAAAAACCCAATATCTCATTAGTAAATAAAAAAAAATTACATTTTATATCATAACGTTTTCCAGGACAGTTCCGTTTTTATTAAAACTTGGGAGAATGTATTTTAAATATTCTTGTTCATATAGTTATCTCGCTGATGTTTCGCTAAAAATTATGTAAGTAAATTATATATTATTTATCAAGTAATGATATTAAGTTTTATCTGTTCTTTGTTGGTAAGCAGTAAATGACCTTAAAGTTTTAAAACCACACTAATTTACAATAATAAGAAAGGACAAACTCGCTGTTCGTATTGCCAGATGGTTTTGTCGGAAATAAGTTTTTAACACAGATATATATTATTACTACTAATTATAAAAATCAAAATTTTTGTCAGTCTTTAAATTATTATTTATCTATCCTGATGTGTAATTAATTGTAATTTGTTCACAATCGCTTTACTGGTTTATTTTTCACGTAAAGCCCTTTTTACTTTAAAAATAGCTTATTTTTAGACTAAGTCTATTTAAAATATTGGAAAAATATTTTAAATCCGTTGCGTAGTTTCAAAAATTATCCTGTACATACCTACATACAAAATTTCAAGAATACATTTATTACCAAGATTGTAAATAGACATGTTGTGTAGGTCAGCAACATTTAGGTACTTGAAAATTCAATAATAATGTTATTTAATTGAGCACAGTTATATCTATCAAATAATAAAGATATGAATAATGATAGCATAAAGAATTCTTATTATGTTTCGTGGTTTTTCCCGGCCTTAGTAATTCACTGACGCATTGTTTTTTGGAAAGCATTATATTTTCAGATAATCAGGAAAACCCAAATTATGCAATAATAATAATATAAAAATAATAAAGTTTCTTTTTTTAAATTTGTCCCAAATTAAAAAAAAATAACCGAATATCGTTATTAAAAAGTTCTATTCTTAATACTTCTATAATATTTTATGAACGTCATCATTACTACCATCCTCCTTTCTTAAGCCTTCTAACTACTATCCAATACCTCGTTTATTACCTGGATGGCACAAGTTAATATCCTCACTCAGGTACGATAGTGCAGGTTATATCTCTTCAATTTTTATTGCACTTTGAACTTGCAAAGCAATTATTTTAGCTTTAAGCTACTTCATAAAGCTATATAGTTATTTTAAAGAGGTTTTGTAATATTATTAGGTATTTAAAAAATATATACATAAACATTATTTGTAGAACGAATACCTATTCAACTTATTCTATACACAAAAACATTAACGTCTGGTAAATATTACTTTACAATTTTTATACACTTTTTTAATTTGTTTTTCTGTGACAGAGGCGATTCAATCTCATAAGTTTTGAAGAAATATAAGAAAGATCAGTAATGACAATGTATTAATAATGAAACTAAATACAATACTAAATCAAATAACCTAACCACATCCAAGCGTGTTATAAAACATGTTCTTGCAAACAACAGTTACCTATCCCTTGATTTAAGAGCGGGACACGTTACTGTCACATAAAATTAAATTATGGAACAACTTCCGAACGGTGCCCTTAAACTTTGACAACTTTGAAACTGAGTTCATGTCACTTAAGTTCTTAATTGCTTTGTTCGATTACATTTTCATTATACAGTATATAAGAAGATATCAACAGATAAATGAAAACGTACGAAGACTATTTTCATTGTATGTATGTATCAGAGTTTTCAGTTTTATATGAATTGCTATGATTATGATAATGTTTCATTACACATTTGTACTTTGTACTGAAAATATAATTAATACAAATGCTCTGTAGATAAATAATTTCCAAGCAGGTCTTTAGTTTCTTATAGAACATTTAAAAAGATACTGATTTAATTAAAAGCCAATTTGACTAACACCCTCAGCAAAAGCAGATTGAATATTCTAACACAAGGGCTGGTTTCATAGATGTCCTTATGACATGTCCAAGAAACCTCTGAATACCTTATCTTTAATACAAGACATATAGATCTGTACATTGCAGCAATATTGTTTATGAATTTCTAGAATCTGAAGGGGTTATTTTTTAATTCTTCAGAATTGCCATTAAATTATTATATTTTATTGAAAAAAATATATAAATAGGAATAAAAGTGTTATTACCATTGTGTATATTAAAAGAAAGAAAAAACAACAATTACTTAAATCAATTTTCTAGAAACCTAAAAAGAACATTTGTTTCTCTTGATATTAACTAGAATATATTAAGCATTGTTGTAAAGTTATTAGATTCTAACTTAAAGTATTTAAAGTCCTGTCCTTATTAAGAGTACTTGGGTATAGGATTTATCAAAACATTTGATTTGCGTGCCTGATTATGCTCATTGCAAATATATGTTGGTGGTCTCCAACATTCAGATAAATCACGAAGAATATATATGTATTGCATGTAGTGAGAAATATAAATTTATATACTTTAATAACACTTCATATGACAATAGTAGTTCATTTTAATTATATTATGATATCTCACAATATTATAACTACAATTCATCACAGTTAGTACATTAATAGATTAAACAATTTGTTTTAAAATGCCTTTTCTTATAAGTGTTTGACACTCGGTTGCTGGTAAAAAATGTCTAGTATTTTTTTTTAACATTATAACATCACCATCCTCCAATTCAAATTTACCGTGATCTATAACACAGAGCACTTCAATGTACAGAGACTTTGGTGGTCTAAGGTTTTCTGTAAGATCTATACCGTTATAACCTATGTCCTCACCAAGAGATCTCATGTATGCAGCCAGGTTTGTTGAGTATTTTGAAAACCATTCATATTCATTGTCAGATAAAAGTTCCCGGACATCCGGAGGTAGGACGGAACCAAACTCCCACCGAAGAGTCTTGATTTTATTCATTCTGTTGTAAAGATAAGCTAAAAGACACCTCTTGTTTCTTTCTAAGGCTGAATGCCTCACTTGCACTGTTGTCCATAATGACTTATTTTCTGTTGTAGCATTCCTAAACCACAAGTAAATATGTCTTAGTATAAATTGATTTTCATCATAAATACACATTTCATGTACCACTTACGCATCATTCATGTTTAACTTAAACAGCACATGCATCTCTTCAATAATTTGTCGGATAATCTCATCCTGGGAACAAGTTTATTATAGCTATTGAATTCTACCAAAACAGACGTGTTTCAAACCATAACAAATGAAAAGGATGCCAATCCTAGGTTTTAAGAGCAATCTCAATACTGAGTTTTTATGAATACAAAGTGATTTTATAAAATCTGAAATCGAAAACTTTTTACGCAAGTGACTGCAAACCGATTTAATTAAAAATATTCAACATCTATTGTAACTAACAGATTTGTAAATGCCTTCACCTTACAACTGAAATTTAATAGAGTTCGGTTCACAAAAATATATATTTTTTTAACTCTAGCTAGGTTATAAATATTTATATATAACTTACATTGAACTGATCTATTGTTTCGCGATTTCGTTCAGCTTCTTTTATTAATTCTATTACTTTTTCCCCAAACATTCTTGTTTCTAAATTAGATTACTAGGACTTCATAAATACTATGTCACATATAAAAGTTATATACCTAATGTTTGATTTATTATAACATATAATCACTAATTCAAGGTATTATTAAAAATCTTTAGGTTGTTCATTTGTTATGACTTAAGTGCAAAGAACAAATGACATTTGATGTTTAAAGTGACAATTTACGTTGATTTCGCGGCTATACAGTAGGATAGTTACGTTCAGATTTTATAACTTATTATTTTATACTCAATATTTTTATCCTTGTATCAATCTTTAAATGAATAATAACCAAACCAACTTGAAACAAAAATGATCTTTGAGTACTATTATAGATTACATATTTTATATTATACATTTAAATTGTATTTTTATATTATACCTTTATCTTAATTAGTCTAGGACGAATCACTATCAATTGTTAAAGTTAGTCACATTTTAATTAAGATTACAATGTGATATTGTATAATTTAATAAAATAAAACGTTAACATGATAAGATTGATTTAATCTTATTTTTACTTGTGAAACCTATTTTTTAATAAATATACATTATCCCGCATCAGGAAATTAAAAACTGTCCCGGGGGTTTTACAAACACAAAAATAACGGACACAATGAACTAACAGACTATAAACGATCATCTATGGATTAAACAAACAATTTTCCTCTTCGGACTACCACTCCAACGCCTTGGGCTTACGCACGGCCATTAAACTAACATATTAAAACAAAAGTTTAGTATGTATGAAGATAACTAAAACTTTCGAACGGATACACTGAGAAAGTTAATTAAGTAAAATATACTAAGGTAAATGATAATTCGTATTACAAAAACCAAAAAAAAACAATTTCTAAAATTTATCCTAAAATATATTTATTTAAAAACACAAATTCTAAAAACGATATTTTAACTCCTATTTCTAAGTATATTATCATAGAATTGGATATTCCATCAATATTCAATCAAAAGTAATTTAATTTCTAAAGATTGCGTAAGGCGTAAACAATTTTAGGTGCAGATTTATTTGTGAAATTCCAAATTCCCTTTTACGCAGTAGTCGACGTCAATAAAGTTCAAAGTTGCTACGCCGTTTTCCTATTTGTCGAACTGTTTACTAAATTCATTCATTCGATCCATTCCGTTGTCCATTTTGTGAGACAAGAAGTAAAAATGTTCATTGCGCACGCGTTCTTGTTAAGAGACGGTTGTTTCCTAAACGCAAACAAATACATTTAAAACATGTTTTTCTGCCGCTGTTAAGTTTACAATCATTAGTTTTTTGTTTAATTTACTCTTAAATCATTAGTGTGTATTAAAAATGAGTGCCAAAAAGAATATCGATACAAAAATTTTCGAGGACGAAAACACGGATTCCGGTTTTCTGTCTGGACCTTTAAGTGAACAGCTGGACCAAGATTGTTCCGATGATCTAGGCAAGTTGGATTCAAAACCCGATGTGTCTGAAAGTGATAAAAAAGTGATTAGTGATAGTACAGAGCTTGAGAGTGGTATAGATTTGTGTTGCGGTCTTGATAATGTTACAATAAGTGAGCCTACAACCGTGCCAGAAGGTACTTTAATTGTAGTTGATAGCCCCCAAAGCCAAGATATCTCACCTCAATCTATTCCTTTACTGTTCCAGCAAGATGATGATGGTGATGAGTAAGTATTTGGTTTTACTTTTTATAATTAAAACAAAAATGTCAAAGCAAGTGAAAGGATGGACTTATATTGTTGTTAACTTATGTTTTTTATCAATTTATACAATTTTAAACACTAGTGAATATTTAAAACACTATTGAGATACAAATCAGGTAAATAAAAACAAAAGAAATATAAATCTGATGTATTAAATATTGTCATAGACTTAACTATATTGTAATTTTGTCTCCATTAACATACAATTCCAAATTTAAATAAATACAATACTAAACTTAAGAACTTTACAGAGTTTTAAAAACTTTTAACTATCATTGAAATGTAATTAAACAATACAGTAACAATTCAGTCGTAGATGGTTTTTTATTTATTTGTACTATACATACAACTATTGGTTTTAAAAGATCTTTAAACTTGGTAAGGGTTAGCCAACCAACCTACATATAAAATCAAGAGAAATTTAAGTAATTGTATTTTTATATATATATATATATTTTTGGAAACAATGCCATATTAATTCTCATTTTTTATCCATTGAAATTTTTACATAGTACATTACATCTACAGTCTTAACAAATTTAATCACAACAAAACATAAAGTTTTTGATGAATTGGGAATATTTATTACTTTTAGATTTTGAAAATAAAACATCATGTTCATTTAGTTTTTTTATTTCAATTTCTTATCAAAATAACTCGGTTCTTATCGGGCAAAAATTTAGTGCAGCAGGAAATATATATTATATATATAATATATTATATATGCCATATATTACAGTAATATGTATAATAACACATAAGCTTTTATTTGTCTAATACAATGATAAAACTATTGTATTGTAAATAGGATATATGAGAACTAAAATAATGGGTTCAATCTCCTGTAATCTTAGTCATATATACATATGTTGTATGTATTTACCAAAAACAAACAGATAATTTGTGAGCTTCATATGTTTATCATACTGGCATAATAATTATGTATAAATCATCTTCCCAGGCAGCTACACATTGCAGCAGTACATGGATGTGAGAAATCAGTTGGAACACTTATAAGAATATGCCCAGACAAGTCATGGCTTGATGTGCCTAACGACTATGGTCACACAGCTCTCCACCTGGCAGCCATGTGCGGTCACGCTGTGGTAACCAGGATGCTGGTGCGTGCTGGTGCTTCCATAACATGTAGGGATGTCACGGGAGAGACTCCGCTTCACAAAGCTGTGGCTGGAAATCACCTTGAATGCCTCCAAGCCCTGCTTGCCCCAGTACCCGACCAACCAATTAGAAAATTATCTACATTATTGAACCAGAAAAATTATAAAGGTGAGTTTAGTTGCCCTTATTTACTTTTTTATTAGTTAGTTTCAGCCTAAACTCCTTGAGTTTGTCGTAATGATATTCTATTTCCTATTATTAACTACAGATTTATTCTCTGTAATCTATAAGATGATGTAATGGATTTTATGGAAATTATAAATGATAACGTCATAACTAACGACTCATGCAGGGTCGTAGTATTATAGCAGCCCAGAATCAATATTTACTTAATTGTGAATTTAATTTCAATCTTCATTAGCAGCCTTTTAAATATATTTTTATCGTCAGTAAGACACGTGTCAATAACATTTATACAATAAATAAAAAGTAATTCTATCAAAACAAACATCCTACCTGTAGCTATAATTCGTGTGTTAATAATATTAAGTAATAAAACATTGACGCTTCACCACTAGCCTAAAAGTGTAGAATATTTAAATGTAAATATTGTATTGTATTAATAATTATTTATTTTAATATTTTTATCTTTCAAGGCGTGTCCAGTCTAGTATATCTATAATCCTTCATTGTGCGTGGCTTTTGATATTCAAATAAACACGAATGGTATTCCCGTGATCATAATCTACATTTATAATACTTAAATCTCCCAGCATTAGGAGTCCTAAATATAAATACAGATGTTTAAGTTAGATGAACTTATCTGATCCCACAGTTTAATATTATCTTGTAATAAAATGTTCGTTTCTTTGTTTTCCTCTCACACAAGAGGATAAATACAAATTTATTAATTTAGCTGTCCGAACTAAAAGACAAGTGATTTATTAGAAAAAGAGTGCTAAAAACATTTTGATAGTGTTCGAGTCATGTTTTGCGTCAGATAGAGAATGTCAAAGGCCTTCCAAACAGATTTTTCTGCGAAAAGATATGAGAGATTAATTTTTGTATATTCAAAAAAATTTTGTGATAACGAATGAGTCTTATTTATTACTTGCGGATCTAGTCGCGGTCAAAAGATTTTACTTATTATTAAGAAAATTAGAAGCAGTAGCATAATGTTAGCCTATGGCCGTTCTCATGGGCTTGTCTAACACAATCATAAAGAATTTTTCAAATCAGCCCAGTAGTTTCGAAGATAAGCGCGTTCAAACAAACAAACAATCTCTTCAGCTTTATAATATTAGTTTATTATAATATAGAATCGTAGAGTCGTCCAGTGTTGCTTTGTTTTTTTATCGGTTGGTACAGTTCCTTGACCCAAATATAAATAAACATAACAAATAAAAGACGCAGAAAAAGACTCGGTTACTACTCAGCAGTCTTATTAAATATATCAATGGAACATTCTCATAAAGAAAGACGTCAAAGTGCAATTACGTTAATCTATAATGAAAATTATAACGGATATAAAAGTGGTTTGCGGATATGAAGGCTGGTTCACCTTCACTAATGGCATTGTCCTCTCACATCATCACAGCACGCGAGTACGCGTCATGAAAAACATCGGTTTCACTAGGATCTTGCAGTAAATTGTTTCTAAACCAGTTTACCTTAGACTGTTTACGAGCCGCAATCATCAGTAACTAATTGACCGTACCATGGATATTCCCATCACTCAGAAAAATAATTATGTGCCTACGAGAATTGATGAATCCCGGAGTATTTGTCATGAAGTACCTAGAAATTCATCTTGATCCTTTGAATCATACCGTCAAACAACCAATACCTACTATCTAGTTTGTTTACGGAAAACATTTAACTAAAATAGGCACGCCCTTTACTTTTATATGAAGTCACTTCATCCTCCAATTCTTAAAGTTGTTTGACGAACATTTAGATATTTCGAAGTCGGTTTTTCCTGACTGCGTCGGTCAAAAATTCTCGATGCACTGGTTTTTCCGATGTTATATGATGTCTTTATTCTAAGTCGCGACTTTCAGACACGTCGCATTCATATTTGCATTTGGTTTTACCCATTTATGTGTAAATAAACTTGACTATATTATCTTTATACGTTGTATTTAATATATAAAAGTTACTTATCTCATCAAACACAGTTTTTAAAAACGTGTTCGGTACATGATTTGGAATAACCCAGCGTGTGAAAAGAAGATACAAAAATATAAATCAGATATATTGGCCCTCACATTGCGGAATGAAATCGTGGGTATTCCCAAGTGGTCGCGTAACAAGCCCGACGGGCTCTCGGTGAAAGCAGCTGCTATTCACTAACAGACTGCCATTTGGGTTGCCCCGGCCTTTGTAGCCGCTAATTGAAAGGTGCTTACGTGAATGTTAGGTGACCACGGTTTTTCCTATCTATAAGTCAACGACACGTGTGCTCGCTCGCACGTAATAACTTATACGTTACAAGATCTATGATATAAATTGCAAATCTAACTCACCTTGACATAAAATAATGTTTATTCTAGTCTCTTATAAATCACGCGTAACATAAACTATACCTCATCAATAATTGTCATTGAAAACCTTCAGTTTTACCCATTCTTGATAGTGGGTAAGTTACTACGAAATGTTATGGGAAAACACTCGACCCAACCGAGGTACTGCAGGAAAACCACAAGAGGCGGTGAAGCGGCGCAGTCATTCTGCAAGCCGTTAGGACAATGTCAGTAACGATGTCGGGTTATTCCCATGTGAAAGTACACCTCCGAGCTCCGGAAATACCAAATACATTCACTGTTCAAATCTAAATGTTACAAAACATTTGTTTAAGATTTATGTATCATTGACTATGATGATGGGTTTAAATTAACTGGGTCACGTAAAATATGACAAATAGAACCGAAGTTGATAACACTTATCGTATTAACTAAAACTAACTACTTTTAACCGATACTCGTCCTCTGCTAACTAGCTTGTTAGTCAGGTATGTGGTCAAAGGCACCTGATGATCAAACCGATATGGATTATCCAAGTAGAAACCGGTTTTGTGTTAGTAATGTTAATATGACTGAATGATATTATTAATAAAAAATATTAAATTAGTTATACCGTATCTCTAAATATGTTTGTATGAATGTTAAGTATCAGGATGTTTTAATGTTTGTGTATTATTAATGATACGTTTACTCTAATGTTTATTAAATATAATATTTATATATGTCGTCATCATCTTTATGTAATATTACATTAAAGACGAGAGGTTTGATTGGCTGATTACAAACCAATACAATATAATCGAAAGCATTTATTGTAATCATAAAACAAAGTGTTTCTCTACTGTTAACTCTTATCAGCAATAATTGCCTTTTATTGAACTTGGGATTTTCCAGTGCACGGCCTGGTTCGTCACCTCGCTTTGTGCTTATCACTATTATTTCAACACTTGGGTGATTGAGGGTTTGCGCCATATATTATCATTTATTAATAAAACGTAACGTATTTCATAACATTTAAAAATCATACAAACTTTAAAGACTTTAATATTTTAAGTACGGAAACATTGAAAAATATATCGCTTGCCTTATTTGGTTAGGACAGATCGGTTGCGCGCTCGTCACATTGTTGGGAAAACCCTACATTCCCCCGCCTCACTTCTACCGCCCCCCCTCCCTCCTCACCGTACACCGCGAGCTTCTGCGCGCGCGCACCCAACAAGTATACGTAGTGTTATTTAAATACCACTGCATAGTTTAAATCTTGATTCTTGATTGTCACGCACTGTGCCACTACAATGTTATTGTACTTAGTATTAGGACAATGGACGGTTTATTATACACATCCGAAAGTTACTTTCGGATTTCCTCATTACCTAACGATAGCAGAGTTATGTCATAGGAAATTATCTTAATTTGTAAATATTTCCAGTGAAGCAATCAATGTAGCTAACAACGGGTTTCTTGTTTTTATTTAAATTACTTGGATACGATGAATAGTTCTAGTTATATATGCGTCGAGTTGTTTTTCGTCTTGATAACTTTATTTTATTTGTTTTTACCTTTACTTCGAATAGATACATCATACATGAGTCTGCACTTTCATTTATCAAAATAATAAAAAGTTAAAACTTTGCACATTAATTTAAATTAAAAAGATATTCTTATTACTATGATAATCATAAGAATGTCGATCTACTTTTATCGACTAAAACATTCTATCTATTAATATATTTCTGCCGAAAATACATAAGAATGTCCGTAATGTTTGAACATTCTGAAATTGAAAAAATCTCGTATCGTAGTTTATTTTCAAACCATTCGAAATAGTATTGGAGCCCGTCCAAACTATACAACGTATACTGGATGTCTTTCAGACCTACTGCAATGAATTATTCCTTTTTTATGTGTCAGTAAACCTGTCTGTAATAAACTGACTCAAACTGGAATAGAATAGAATATTTGTTGTTTAGCTAATTTTATTTTTTTCGTAGTAATGATTGTTTATATTAAAAAAGATGACAATTACGCAGTTTCGGTGAAGGGAAGGCGACGGGTTTTCCTCAAACACGCTACGTAGTATACTTATCGTATTAGTGATATTTTATACAAATAAAAACATTTTTTTTTCTTTTTAACAGTCTTATCTTAACTCATCCTATATACATCCTACATAATTGTATTGGTAATTTTATAGTTATTTTAATAAGACATTTATTTAAACATTACTATTAGTCTAATAAGTATATGTTTTGTTTCCAGGTCAAATGTGCGTGCACGTGGCAGCAGCACACGGTCACGTTGAGGCGCTGCAGACTCTGGTCTACTTCGGGGCCGATATCAATGCTAAGGTGAGCTATCTTGGATTTTAATCTCTTTCAAAAGTATTAGATAGTAGCATGCCGGTAACTTTAACGCCGCCAACTTGAAATCAATCAGAATTATAATTTATTAATAAATAAGATATATTTTTATCTTAATCATTCCCCTAGTTTTATTTCCGAGTTGGTCTTTTTGTCTAATCGGCTGAAAACGAAACGGTTTTTACGTCAACCTTCGCGATAGACGTTCGACTTCATCGCGTGATACCTACGGGTCTCACGAGGACAACTTAAAACCCAGAACCTCGTACCCACCGATAATTTTTTCTCTCATTTTCCTGTGTTAGAATTGTTTTGTGCAAATCTCGAGAGATAGAAACGCAAACGGTATAGCTTGCTAGCCACCGTCAGACATAACGATATCTATAGAGCCGAATAGAAAAAGATAATCCAGCTCGAGGAACCATAAACTGATGTTATTTCTTTCTTCAGGAGGGTCTAGCGGGCTGGACCGCGCTCCACATGGCGGCTCACCGCGGTGATGGTCGCCTAGCGCGCTTCCTGCTGGAGAAGTGCAGCGGAGTGGCGGGAGACGCACGAGACTACGCAGGACGAGTGGCGGGGCGGGTCGCCGCCCCCGCACTTAGAGCGCTCTTCAATGACGACGACTCCGATGACACGGACGATGAGGTGAGACACACTTACACTAGCACACACACAAACACACACACACTGCAAAATAGCGTTTAAAAGAAAACAAACAAAACATTCTTAACATCTTCGATAACGTGATCAGATTTTCCCACAATTTCGTTGACGTCGAAGCGTTTCTTCGTAATATCTTAGATAACAATAACTCGTAAATGAGATTAAAATTATAATACTAATAGTGTATTCGTTTGCAGTACGACAGCGACAGCGACAGCGAGAGTCTGTTCGAGAAGCTGCGTCAGAACACCAGCGCTATCAACGTAGCCTGAGGTCTTCGGCTGTTAGGATATTAGTTGCAATTCATACGACGTGGGACCGGACGGAGTGGAGTCCGGCTGAACTAATATCATCCTTGAACCGCTGTTACGATATTTATATATACTATATGACAGTGCATTAAAATGGACGTGTTGACTTCACATGGACTCCCGCACCCTCAGACTATTTACTTTTCTCATTGCGCTGTCAGTTTTGTGGGTCTTTAATATTATATAGTATCACGCAATATGGAGGACCTCGTCCTCAAATATTTTTAATTATAATTTGTGTTCCTTCTCAAGATAACAATAAGATTGTTATAGAAATTTACTTCCATATATTTAACAATTATACTTTTATATTAAATTAATTATTTTACGGCGTTAATATATATTTAATACGCCCGGGTTTTTATTATATTATAACAAAGGATTCGTTTCAACCCCTGAGCCAAAGCCACAATTGTATAAAATATAATTAGAAACCTACAAATACATTCTGTATGTAAGGGGGTGGCGTTTTCCTAGTTTTTATTAAATATGTATATTGTATTTATATTATATTATTTGTAAGACCAGTCGATTGTTTTATAAAAACTTACAAATGATTTTGTATATTAAAATGAAAACAGATCGCCTTGCTCGTACTTTCATACGAAAGCTGTGGTTAAGGCGTATTCAAAATTGTATATAATTATCTCATAGACAAATATATAACATATATATAATATATAGTTTAATTAATTGTTAGTGCAATGGCCGCGCGGAGGTCGGCTACTGTTCCCTGACTGCTAGTCTAGTGTTATTTAAAGTGTGTAATGCTCGCTCGTGTGTGAGTGTTAGGTGTAAGAGTTGAGTAGTTACAATAAATAACTTGAGCTTTGTTAAGAAACACATCTTTTATTTACCTCGTCTCAGTTTCCTCAAGTATGCCGACCTGTTATTTAATAATATTCCTAAGTTTTTTTGTATCCACGTAACGGCGGAGCCACTATGGTCTGTATTATATATATTCAGTTTAAATAAACCTAATAGTATTTGACATGCTTTTTGATTTAATCCTTGAGCCGTACGTTTCTTAATATTTAATATATTACATATACTTGTGACGTCATCACACGAGGCATATTGATAATAATTAAAATAGCTAAAAACAGGAAGTAAAAACAGCAGCCGTATTTACGTAAATTATAATATTAATAAATATTCATGGCCTAATAAATATACTTCAAGGTTAAATCGCAGATTGGCGCATTTCTTTAAACACAAACATCAAAGTACGACGAAATAAAATATTATCTATGCGTATAAATGGTGCCATATTGCGTAAAAATAAAAAATCCTCGGAGACAATATTTGATGCGCAGTTTATAGGCCGATGCGAACTCGAGGCACACATGTCAGTCCATCAATGTCTAGTTTCGGACAAGGCTTGTGTAGTGCTTTTCTCAAATAATACGAAAATTAAAACTAAGTAAAATAAAAATTTCATACTTGATCACGTTTTTCTTTGAATTTTGCCACTTCAACTCATTACTCAACATATATAATTATATAAATGACGAATAACGAACAAAAATAATTTTTCAAGCGCCAAACTGTTAATTTGTTTTTTTAATAAACCTTAGACGACCGAACAATAGACAGCTTTATTTGCATGCAGGTTCAAAATTTCAATTTAATGTTTGATAAATTATTTTCTTGGTTACAATATCTCGGAGTCTCTATTTTTAAATTATACGATAAATATGAGTTTACATATTATATACCTAAGCCAGTTTGAGAAATAATATTTTTTCTAACTAACATAGAAGTAGAACAACGCTCTTTGTTGTTTTCACCACCTTGTAAAACTTGTATGAAAATAAAAATGTCGTGTTTCAGTGACCAATTAAATTTCTATATAAACTCAACCAGTGTAATTTAGAAATGGAACGTTTTTTTACTTCAAACAATGGCAGCCAAGGATTGATCAAAGATTTTATTTAAATGTTGAAATGAGTCGCAAATAGAAAACAGACTTTTTCGATTATCTATGTTTATTGAGAAAGAAGGAACACTTTGGCGCGTGAAAAATTATTGTTGTTTAATGTTCGTCATTCATGTACTTTTTTATTGACCGCTGTAGTTATTAATACGTTATTAATAATTAGTACAACATAATATGAACTAATATAAATGAAAATACAAAATGTAATAAAATATTTATTTATGAACGGGAATACAATATGGAATGGCAGTAAAGCTTATCAATAGTTATCACATGTCTATAGACACACCTTGTTCACAAACAAAAAAATTAATTTCTTTGAAATAAAACTTATTTCGCTTAATATGAAACCACTAGAAGATGCTTCAAATTCAGAACCTATGAACGTTTTTTAATCATGTTTTTTAATAACAGAATAGTTTTTTTTTTCATTTGCATTGTGTGCACAGAAAAAAATATAATTGTATGCAAATAGACCGTAACTATTATGTAACAGTAATTTAATTCAAAGCTAATGATAATAATGAATCTCTTTTTTTTATAAATTATATTTTTTGGTGTGATTAGTAAAAACTTAACATTATAAAACTACGTGCAACATTGTAACAATTACTTATAGTAAGTAAAAAAATAATAATAAGATAAATATATTTCACATCTGGACATCCATTCAGTAGTTTGAAAATAATTATTTTTATTATATCAAATAGTTTGATCAAAATAAGAATTTCCTTTCAACAATTTTTAATTATTTTTCTTTTGTTAGACATTAATGTTTACTATCCAAGAAAAAACTTTATTTCTGTACTTCTAAATAACGAACCGTAAAACATGTGTTTTGTTTATTTATTAGGAGAATTGTATTTTTAGAATATTTTTTATTACATCATTAGTTTAATCTCATTACAGATATGAACATATTCCATAACTTTGTAAGTTTGATATCATGTATTCTTACATTTTCCTTAAAACAAATATACTAAAACAATTTTAATTTGTGATAATTTGTTAAATTTTAATTTGGTTGTGATTTGTTGTAACATCGTCTATTGGCGCCACAACCATCCCGAATATAAATTTTTCAGAAATCGCGAATACAGTTTTCAGTATATTTTTTAATTTAAAACCGCCTGGTCGATTTGACTGAAAACCCAATCAGTTCTGAGTTATGTAAATATCCATCGATTGATACTAAAACAAAGACAATAAAATAAAAAAGGTCGCCAGCAAATGGACCCGCAAAAACTCTTTCATACATACACGCATACAAAACACTCACACATATATATACATGTTTTTAAAAAGTGTCTAAAATTACTCAGGACTCTGCAGAACATAGAGTATATTAAAAAATAAATAAAAATTGGGTGTATTGTTATTTTTATATTCCTCTGTTATTATAACTTACATGACCATGTTATCAATAGCTCATCACTGGAACAGCACCAAATATAATATTAATAACCGAAGAGGAAAATGTTACAAAAACCGTTCAATCAATAGACACCCAGCGGATAATTGATTACTAGTTTATTCACATTAAATACTTTAGGTAATATTGTGTTTTTCCACTACTTCATACTTTTAACCTTCGACATTTAGATTAAAATAATAAATATAACTTACTTTATATTTCACACACTTTTATTAATTTATAGAATTATTGTTAATATAAATATTGTATATTAAAATATTTGCAATATTTTTGTGCTTTGAGCTCGGAATTTGTGCACGTCCAGAACTAATCGGCAGAGTTACACCTGCTTCATGACCAATTAAATTTATTTAACACTAAGGCACTTAGGAAGCATAGTTCGTATAAGAGCAGCTAAATCTCAGTATAGTAGGTGGGTCTGTTGATGAGCAGCAGCTCGAACACGTTCGGGAACAGGTAGGTGGTATTGAAGCCGATGAGGCCGTATGTGAAGTACTTGTAGCTGCACTCCACAAACACCTTGTTCTTATTGTCCAAGCTGTTCTCTGAGTTTCGCAGCTCGTTTTGGTCCTTGCCCAGGATGGCGCAGACGAGGGCGTAGGAGAAAGACTTCGCCACGGCCCTAGTGGCCAGGACGCCGCAGAAGCCCAACGTGGTGCGCAGGATGGTGCAGCCCAGCATCTCCACGGAGGGCCAGATGATGGCGTAGGGCGGCGGCTCACTGCTGGCCGTCAGGTTGCCCAGCTGGTAGTTGGTCCAGGCGCCCAGGTGCAGGCCGGCACACACGCTCACTATCATAGTGGTGTCTCCTCTGGAATTACAGATTCATTTTAATTTGATATGGATTTCTAAAACGTAATTTTACTTTTAATTAAATATCCCGCCAAGCCAATCACATCATTATACAAAACAATTTTTCTAACGATCGTTTCAAATCGTCCTAACTTGATGAACTCTCTGTGTTTAACTAAAAAACGGCTTGATCGATTTTGAAGTTTTTTTGTACTAACAGAGTTAGAGAACCTGACGGCACCTAATTTTACTATAAATTTAACTTTTACCGCGTAATGAACTACATTAACAAATAAAATCGTAAAAAGTAAATAAGATACATAATACGTTTTTTTTATAGGACAGTAACTTAACTTTTTGACACATTTTAACGTGCACTTCTAGAATGTGTAAAAGACAATAAAATAAGCAATTATTAAAACAGACATGAAACAAATGCATTAAATAACACAATCTTTGAATATTCTTACAAGTCAATATATTTAATTTAAATATCCCCCCATATCCCCCGTAAAGTACTATTATCCACCATTTTGTGAATAATAGTACTTTACGATACATGCAAATTAAGTTTGATTAATAGAGGCACTTATGTCACGAGTACGATACTATTTTATAGATCGTTACACAATTTAGAGTTTTAGGGAGATTGGGGGTGTCAGGGTGGTTACACATTTAATATTTTCTCCTACGATAACTAGTTACACATTAAGTGACACGCAAGTAATGTATATTTAATGCTAGTATATTTTATTCTGTGAGTTAATTTATTTTGAAGTTTTAAAAAGCCTGCTTTAGTCATTTTAGGCACGCTTTCCCATGTTTATATGAGAAAAGCGTGGCTAAAGTGCGGTTTTAGACAACCGTTGGTTTTTTAGTGGGTAGCCTTAAAAATGGCAGCATCCTCTATGCTGCCGGGCAGTCCCACATCAAACCCCGGGCGTCATTCCCCTGGGCCGAGGTTTTTCCAACGGAAAAAAAAACAAAAAGGTCACACAGTGCTATATAGGTAATTTTTATTTTAATATATTTATTATGAGAACTGTACACGTCTGTATTTAATACACCAAAACAGTTTTTAAATTATAACTAAGACATTTTATAGAGATATAAATATTAAAAATTGTATTTTGTTATCTTTACTATTATTAATGTTATTTCTAAGAGATCACTCTAAGGTCTACGAGATAAGTAATAACTGCACGTCTGTACGTCATGTCCGTATTACAGATACGGACATCACAACAGTATAGACTTCATCAGGTTTTCAAGTTAAAAAAAATCTATTAGTTAGTATTTCCTTAGATTTTCACGAGTACACATTTGAAATAAAACAATTTTTTACGGATTAAAACTCGCGTATAATTTTGTAACATTTTTATTTTAATCCGAAGTTTTGGATTCTTTGCAGCGAAATTAAAATAAAAATGTAACCAAATTATACGCAAGTTTTAATCCGTAAAAAATAGTTTTATTTCAAATGTTTTTGTTGTTATTTTTACACTTTAGATTAAAATTATCTAAAACAATAGCATTATCAGGGCACGTGAGTGACGTCACAACGCACTCTAAACTTAAACACATGTCATAAACATCATGGCATGGAAATGAAAAATCGTATTCTGTATGACACACGACAACTTATATATAGAACAATTTTCCTTGTAAATATCATTTTTTTTAATTCTCTGATTTCTCTCGTAGTTTTTGTAAAACCCCATACTGATTTTGTCTAATACTTTCAGGATGCAGGATACCGACAACCAATCTGATACTCTTCGATATGCCCTAACAGGCAGGTGATTAAAAGGTTGATCTGGAGATATCTTCAGACATATTTATTTATATTAACCTATAATTGTATATTTTCCACTGTTTACTAGGTAGGTATATGTATATTTTTTATTCGGTTATGATACTTCTATTAATGCGATAAGTTATGTATGTATTAACTATTCTGTATGTATATATGTAAAAGTATTCATATTCGCTTTTTTACTTGTAATTTGGTTTGTTTTATTATACGGTCTCTTTGTTTTTTGTCGAATACGTTGTTTGGCTCGTAGAGGATGATTTGCATATCTCCGCCGAATGTACCATTTTTGTTCAATCAAGTTTTAATAAGTAAATCAATAAATATGTGAGGGAACGAACCCCTGTGTCAGTCAGCCGTGACGTATTTGAAGCAGTTATGGTTTTCTTTTAGTTTAACTTTAGAAGATTGATAATGATGATCAAAAGACTGACAAGTCTCTACCTGGTGGGCGTCCACTTGTCGGACTGCGGGTAGTAGACGATGGCCAGTATGGAGGCGGCCAGCACGACCAGCGGTGCCTCCCGTGCACCCAATAGCCAGCTGTCCAGCCAATCCGCCAGCGGCACCAGAGGCAGCAACAGCAGCGCCGCCAGCGACAGACCCGCAGCTATGTCCTGCGATACGTGCGTGGATTGAATGCCATGTGACGAGCAGTATTGACGGAATTAACACTTTGAGCTTTTTAAAGTTACATTGTTCGAGATATGACAAACTGATCTGGAGAGTCTCAAATCTGAGTAACAGGCTTCAATTTCCGAGAAAATTGTTGTTAGTATATTTCACATACTTATATTCTGGTTCTACAGGTGTTTTGTGATAATAAATTATATATATATTTATTTTTTAACTAAAAACATGTTTTACACTACTTTACTCACCAGAACACTATGCATGCCAAGATACACCCTACTGACGCATATTAATGTACACCAGGACAACGCGATCAGTACACCCCAGTGCACGGGATACTGATACCTATCCATGGTATACAATAGCACCGAGAATGGTATGGACACGCCGACCATGGCGTGGGTGGAGGGCATGCCGTATTCTATCGCCCACTTCTGTTGTAACTTCTTCACCGGATAGCCGGGACGAGGCCATCGGATTATATCTTTGAAACCTTGACCTGAAATGTAAAGTTACTAATTTTTATAACTATTTAGTGAGATATAAGAAAATTGATTGATTTAAATAAAAAACTTAATATGGACAATATGTAATCCTGTGGTTAGTATCAACCTTGACTCTGAGCCATATATAACCTGATTGACTTGGTCAGAGCTGAACAAACAATCTAGCCTGGTTAAAAAACCATTGAAATTAATTGTGGTTCAAAATCATTACTTTTATTTAATAATTTTTATTACATAAAGCAGTATATATTAATCTTTTTATTCATATTTAGTAATCCATTAATCAACATGCGAATATAAATATACAGCGGCAAATTTACATTACATATAGGTAAGATTTAAGTATAATTTTATTCAATTGCTATTAAATAAATACATTTATTTGAACAAAACATTACATTTATTTAAATAAAACTTCTTTCTTTCTGTGAAATTACTTTTAACACTTTTTTATAGACTCATAATAAAGTAAAGCTTGTCATCTTATCTTAAATAAATGATTACATTATTATTTTGTTGAGTAAAAAATACAGCTATAAGTTTAAAAAACTTTTGATAAATAACTGTAATTACATAAAATTAAAATACTTTTTATTTGCTGTGTGTGTAGACATATCTTCCTCTATTCTAAAATTAAAAATACCTATGATTTATATTATATGTATAGATATGGAGCATAGTTGCTGTGTTTTTTTAATTTTATCTAAACTGCAATTAAACTCAAAATGTAACTGGGAGTTAGGTAGTTTTTTGTGCTGTACTACACAATCATTTGTCACAATACATACTGTGTAAATTATATACAAACCTATATACATAACAATGGTCCACACCAAGACAACCCGTCTTCCAACAGCACCATCAATGTTCCAGAACCAGAATGGTATAAATGTTGCATAGAAGATCTCATCTCCCAGGGCTGTGCCTAGGAGAAATAAGTAGTACCAGAATTTGTTGCTGATATGACACTCCACTTCCTCTTGCCCCTCTGATGATGTGTCTGTACTTGAAGAAGACTGGGAAATCCCTGATGCATCACTTGGTATTCTCTTGTGCTGTTTAATATTTAATTCATCTTCAATATCATGTCTATCGGATTGTATGATGCTTGTTTCGTTAGTTTGTAAACTTTTTTTATACTTAACACCGAAAAAATTCTGCACTTTAACCACTAACAGGGGATCATTTAAATGATCTATTATTTTATCCCACATGTTAAATATTTTTTGTCTCGTACAATTTATTAATATTATATAGTTTATTCTATATTTAAATTAAGTTCAGTTGATTATGTCTTCACTTCGGGCTTGTCAGTCCAGTACTCACCTTCCGTTTATACAAACATAATAAATACTAAGAAAGGAACTACCTATATGTGTCTATAATGGAGCTTGCCACACTCCATTAGTATAATAAACATCTCATTTAAAACACAAATAATATTCGCAATACTTTAACGCATAATATTCACAAAACCCATTCAATTCATAACCTAAGACTATTTTGGCATTGTAAGAGATTATCTTGCGATCAAAGAATACTATAAAAATCAACACTTATTTTAAACGTTATCATCATAGCAACAAAGTTAAAATTATTAAAATGAAAAAAATTTTTGATGTTTGAATAATTAAAATGACAGTTGCCATCTGCGACATTGGAGAGCAGAAACTCAAATCTCTAGTCTAGATTCTAGTATCAATTTAATATAATATGAAAAAATGTGTCATAAGTGTGTTATATCTCACTAAAATAAAAATATCATGTCACCAGTATATGTTATGAAGTTACTGAGAATAAGTAATAAGCGTATGAAATCTTATATATTAATGCAGGAAGCGATTTCGTTGGCACACTGTAGCTCGAGAACCACTAAAGGGAAAAATATCGTTGATGGCTCAAATCAAAGGTCTCATTATGCTACACTGCTGAAAAATAGTGACAACTCTCAAATTTCATTAGCCTAATTGCAGTAATTAGTCAAAAAATTAATTTTTCCCATAGACTTTGCATGGGGAAATTTTGCGCGCGCTTTCAAATTTTTTGTATTATCTATTGTGACTAGCTGGTCTTAGCATACTAGTTATTATTATTTTGATTGTTAATTAAATTTTATCTATAAATAGTTAAAATACTAAAGTATTTTTATTTGTTTTATTAAATTTGTTTTTTGTTTAAGTTTTTTGAGTGTGAATTTGCACTCTAAAACATTACGGAATTAAAGCACAATAAGTTTAGTAGTTTTTAGACAATTTTATAAATTGAATTAAATATACAACATAATGTATAGACTTTAATCTGTCAGCCTAAAAAGAAACGAATTATAGTGATAGTTCCTTATTTTAATCTGAAATTTATTTTTTCTTTACCTTATATTTTTATAAAACCTTTGGCTTCTATTTATGTGGAAGTGTACCAACTCCATGTATCGTATCAATTTAAAACTCCATTTATCCGAGTCGTGTACAGTTTCAATTTCTAACTTTATTATACTAATTAATAGAGTTCTATTTACGATTATTACGATTGCCTCTGTGAAGTCTATTTATATGTGGTACTCCTTAACTATACATTCCATAATATTTTTATAGCTCGCTTAATCAGCTGTTTTCTAAATATTTATATTAATTTGACATTTACAAATGACAGTGACAGATTTCAATGCTACTGCTATTAATTATGATTACAGCCGAGTGCGAAAGACTATTAATATTGGTCCTTGTTTTAAATTTTGTAAAGTTAGCTTAAGGTAATCTACCGTAAATTGTAATTCGTTAAGAACATAATAATATTGTTAATAATCTGACAAAGTACCCATTTCTACAACTGCGATTATTTCTTACATGTAAGTTTAAAAGTTCAGCTAACTTTAAAATTATTTTCATATTTACATCATGTGCTAATATTTTTATAAACATTTGTTGTAGTCGGCGATTTATAGAAAAAAGTTTATGTAATTTTAATCTATTTTGTTCCCAACAGTAAACTTTAATTATTATAACATTTAAAAATATATATATATTTATTTGTTTAAATTATTGTAAGAATTGTTACACTCAATATTTGTAAAACCAATAAATGGGAATATATGTTTATAAATATTATTATTTATTTGTGTATTTATAATATGATAGAATGTAAGTTTATACCTTCACTATCATAACTAGATATAAAAACAATGTGTTACAAAATATACCCTCTTTGTTAAAGATTTTTTTATTTGCTGTTTGTTTCACTTCATCAGAACATTACTGACATACCTATTATTACTTTATAAATATATGTTTTGACTCATTACTTTGAAAAACTAATATAACATGACTCCTTGCCTTTTACTATCTTTTGTTATCATATTATCTTACACATATATAATCCATAATGGTTAGATGACCAGAATAACAATTATTAGATAAATAATTAAAAACACAATACACCTTTAAAGTATTTTCAAGATTATTATTAGCATATTTAAACCTATAACATAGTTTTAAATTTAATTTAAATGTTTGAAACTTCCAAATTAAATCTTAATTCACAATTCAATATTAGTAACAGCTGTATCTCCCTGGCTCGTAGATAACATTTCTATAAATAATAAATGTGGCTATATATTTTAGTAAATAATTAATTATCTGTATGTTTGTCAACATATTCGTAATGCAATTAAATAAGCAAACTACAATTTTGCTGAAAATACTGTTTTTAGCTAAACTGTTAGTTACTTTTTAATGACATTTCTATTTTAATTTTCTCCATTACTGGTTAGCATCAAGGGAAGTTTGTCGAAAATATTATATTAAATTTCCAAACTGTACAACCACAGGAAGTTTAGAATATTATGTAAATCCTTTTTTCGGTATCAATGATTATCACTAGCTCAAACACCAATGAAGATACTTAATAATGGAAATAGAATTGTAACATAACTTAATTACAATATGTAATTAGTGACAAACCTAATTTAAGTCCTTATCAAATTATTCTTGAAATACGTTAACAGTAGCTGTGATGTTAACATGTCTGTCATTTGGTACAAAGTTAATTAATATTTCATATAGTTGATAGTCGCGAGAGTGACCGCGGGTAAGAGTAGTGATAATATTTAATGAGCGCGGAGATAAAGTTTCTCGGAGCCAGTCTCATCACGGTGTTCGAACATTTTATTGATAAAACTAAATAATAAGAGTGTTGACCGCTGGTGAATGGATTCATACTTAACTTGGCTGTGTTATTTCACGTAATAGTCAGGTAAGTTTTCGTGGTTGTACTTGGTTACAAATTTTTCTCGCAAACACGCGATTGTCTGTTATTTTATACAATTCAGTAAAAAATAAAATCCAGGGGCGTATTTTTAAATGTGTCGCTTTCATGACAGCTGTAATAAAATTACCGCGTATAAAGTTTGATAATTCAAAAGCGTAGAAAATGGGCACCAATATGATCTTTATAAGGTTATTTTTATTATTCACCTATATTTTTTAAAGTGATTTGACATAAGATATTTATTATTTTAAACTTTTAAACATGACCATGTAAATGACAATATTTTTTTTCTTTGGAAATTTACTATTTATTTTACCTGTATATTTTTATTATATGTTATTACCGACAGACGTAGGTAACTAAGTACTGTACACGTCTTCACAGGATTACATCATATTACTAAATGATACCTATTTTTTTTTTTTTTTCCGTTGGAAAAACCCGTTACGGGTACCCCGTCGGCCCATGGGGGTGACGGCCGGGGGGTGATGTGGGACTACCCGGCAGCATAGAGGATGCTGCCATTTTTAAGGCTACCCACTAAAAAACCAACGGTTGCCCTCTGCGCCGTAATGGGACGTCACGGGATCGCGTTAGCACACACCGTGACGCCCCGGCGAGAATTACTAAATGATACCTATAGTTAAGATATCGAAAATAAAAATAAACATGAAATTTATTTATTAATATCCAATGTTAAGTTGAGATCTTAATATTTAAAGAAATATTTAAATAACATATCTAAGTAGTACCTTCGTTTACAAGTCCAATTACTGGGTTGTATTCTTCTTTATCAAGAACTCTTTATTTGCAGGTTGTCTCTCGGCGACTATGTCGGAGGAAGAGCCGGATGCTCTCAAGCTCTACTGGGACCGCTTCTTCAAAGCAGAAACTGGAACTTATGAGGTTATTACTTTTTATTATACTTTGACCTTACTTTTAGATTTATTTTAAAGAACGTCAAAGCCTAGTAAATTTTTTTTTGGGTGTAAAGAGTAACGGTTTTTTGCAGAAATCGACATGGCTAGAGTTATTTCTGGCAGAGTTTATCATTCGTCTGAACGAGGGGCAGAATGCAAAGAAGTTGATCAATTTCTGGTAAGATTAAATAAAACAAAATTGTTACTTCTCTTAGTACTATTCAATATTAATAACTACCTACATATCTTTCAAAAATTATAAAATTGTATTCGTGTACAACAAACATAAACAAATGTTTTGGTCTAGGTGAAAGTATTCAAATTTATAAGTGTTTATTATATTTACTACGTAAAGTTATCGACTGTATTCACGTAATTACCATCGGAGTGTATCCGACTAGTTTCGAACTCTTTCAGGATCTTTAATCATGAGCTCGAAACATGATGGAATCGTGACGGACCGTCATTTAGCGATTCGTTCATACTAATATAGAATACTTTTATTCGGGATGATATATTGAAGTTCCCGAGAAAATTTTGATATTGGAGATAGATGCAATAAAATAAAACTACGGGGCAAAGTTGGTGTTCGTTTATTTAGTTTATATCATTGTCAATGCGGTAAATTGTCTAATTTTCATAAGACGAGACAAAAATTATTTATTTATTTATAAAGTTATCGTAGATTTCTTATTATTTAAGATAACAAACGAAGTCAGCAGAATGCAGTAATTACATTAATTTAAACTGAGGCCATACAGCGCGACCCGCCTCGACATTGAGCTTGCGTTTTGTGTCATATATCTTTGATATTCTACTGACCGCAATCTATTAAAATAAAAAAAAAACTAATAATATGTATTAGCTTTCTAAAGAAATATTGAATAAAAAAAAAAATGTTCAGCAAAATCTTACTCATATATGATAAGTTACTAATAATCATATAATTATTAAAAACATATTTACATAATAAAATATGAAATAATACAATCTACCCCCAATTTTTTGTGTCATTATTAAATTCGAGACTCCGTCTGTATCCCTGTGACGAGCCTTATCTCTCGTACTTCTACTCCCGCTGTCCCCAGTCCGCTGAGCGGTGTGGTGACGCTGGTGGGCTGCGAGCTGCTATGCGGCGTGCACCGCGTCACGTCCGCAGAGCACGCGCTGGCCGACGGGAGCGCAGGTACTTTACTCATGGAACCTCAAATTCATAGATTTAGGGCTCGATCGAGCTACAGGTTTATTGGCCTGTACACGGGCGCCCCCTGCTGAACTAATTAGTCCCTGTTTCTCAGCGGCGGGCGCGGGCCCCCTGCGGCGCTACCTGCTGCGGGGCGCGGCCTGGCGCTGCCTCGTGCTGCTGCGGGCGCTGGGGGTACAGGTATAGTTCATTACTACATCAATGTCACACATACATTTGTTTAAGGAGTTATCCTTCTCGCATGAAAACTGTTAGAACCACGTGGGAGTCGTTGAAAATATTTGCTCTAGTGTTGTTTACTCGCGAGCCGTGTTATCGATAAGTAAATAGTGCAGAGTGCTGCTCGATCTACCCCTTATCTCGTACTTACATAAATACTCGCAATAGATTTTGTTTCTTGGCAGAGTATGTATTTCCTTATCGTGTGCGTCGATTTATTTTACGGCCTATTACAAAATACTATATTACTACAGACGACTCGGAACTCTAAGTGTTAGATATAAAGATTATAATTATATATTCTATGTATTGAATATATATAGAAATAGTGCATCTATCTAGCTATCAGTGCTAGATAGGGCACCGACCCGCGATAACCGCAGTCACTGTCGCAGCCAGCAGCCCCTTACCAGTTAATTTTATTGGTTTTAAACCGTAACAAAACAGTATTGCCCAGAACTCTTAAGAAATATAACATAGAAATCATAGATATTGATATATATTAGGAAAATAAATGAAATTAAAAAAAAGACAGTTATGGTCTTTTCAAAAAGAGGTTCAGCCGTTGATGTTCAAAAAAAAAAAAGTAATAAAATATAAAATACGATAAAAAGCTAAAGTAAAAGGTATCATTTTGAAAAAAAACCACACCTGTCATAGTTTTTGAATTTCCAAAAATATAGGATGAATAAATACGAAATTTATCGGACGAGTGATAAGTTAAATATTATCCAATAAAAGAGCTTGCTTTTTGGAACATTTTAAGAGTTTTGTTACATCAAAATAACTTTAACAATAGTCGCATCATCAAAGTTTTAACTGTAACTTGTCTACCTTTTTCCTTAACTCCAGTACCTAGTAGTATGAAAATGTTTATATATTTTTGCAGGCAGGTTAAGCTTAATGGTTTCTAAGATTTACACAAGTACTACACATTTCAATAAAACTATTTTACGGATATAATTTATAACTAGCGTTTATTATTCTTACATAGCATTCGTGTATCCCGGTGAGACGAGACATCTCGTCTTACCGCGAATATGCTTGCTTCAAAATATTTTTAAACGTCGGGTTTTAAATAAAAATGTAATAATAAACGCGAGTTATATCCGTAAAATAGTTTTATTGAAAGGTTAAGCTTATTTAAATTGTAAATAAATATTGAATATTAAATCGACACATGCAGGAATCGAACCTGGGTCTGGGAAACGTACAAATTAATTCATTTCAGGGGCTCAATAACTAAGAGAACAACAATATATTTACAAATTAAGCACATTCTGCAATTATTTATTTTAATCAATCCTTTTGAATAGTTTATTATGTTGAAACCACCCGTGTGGTTAGGGTCTCTCCTGCTGTCGTCAGCTGAGTTCTGTGCTCATGTGGCTGTTCGCGGAGACATGTCTGCCGCCGCCCACACTGCCGCCCGCCCCTCCACCCGCCGCACAACTCGCGCGCGCCACCCTCGCCGCCCTGCCGCACCACAGGCGCGTCACCAAGCACATGCACGAGCTGTTCTCACACAGGTAGGAATATTTACGCCTAAAGCTTGTCAAACCACACCCGTTCATTTTTGTTTAAATTCATATTATTTCTTTCTAGAATATGGTCAAAACAGAAACCTGCCGCCAGCGGGGATATGAATTACTCGGGTGCCTCATCTGACAGAAGCTCTAACATCGGAAGGTAAATCAATTATTCATTCAACCACCCTTCTTCTAGTGGCTGTACTTAAAGTAATTACTACGAAGATAATAGAAAAGTAGTGCTCACCCCTTCTCACAAAAAATATTATGTATACTGCTAACACATGGACTACGATTTTTTTTTCTACCCCAACTAATATTTTATTGAGATGGTCACGCAATAATGTTTCAATGACATTATCGGAGCGGCCGTTTTATATAAAAAAATATACTAATATCCTCTCAACTAGAAGTAATTCAAAAATTAAATAACAAACATTCTAATAAACATATTCTAGTTTTTTAGGATGGCTCCAGCTTTTATCATAATTCGATTAATCTCATAAACACTTCTATAAATAAACATATGGTGCACTAAAATATTTTCTGTCAAGGAATTAATAACTAATTATAAAATTAAATGTACGAGAAGTTTTAAGGTCTGTGTATTTTCTATGTACATTACTGTCATGAATATTTTCTTGTTGCAGAGTAAGAGTGAACGGTCACTCCAAATTAGATTCAGAAGAAAAATTGAGAAAGAAGTCAATGAAGAATTCGGAGCAGTCCTCGGATTCAGGCGATTCTAATGAGGAGCTGCAAATTCTAAACCGATCAATGACGATCAAAGTGTGCTCGCCTGATGATGATTTCGAGTATTTTAACTCTCCAACGCGTACTTCTTACGATTATGCGCATCAGTCGCTCTACAGTGATCCGTTTTATTCGCCGAGAAAAGCCAAGCCAAAAGCCGAAGACTTTATGACAGACCAGCACAGATCGATTATTAACTCGGAGATAAACACGTTCGAGTTTACAATATTAATAACGGACTTATTGCAAGAGCTGTGTAAGGCAGAGAGCAGCCTGTCGGGCTCCGAGGGATCTCAAATATCCATGCAGTGTATTAACTTTGCGCTCAAAAATCTATGCTCTCTGCAGTTCGGGTCCATTCCCGCGCAGGCCACGGTCTACGAGCCGGCGGAGATGTCCAGGGTCAAAGTGGCCCTGACGGAACTGCTCATGGTATCCCTGGACCAGGTACTCATACACTCCGACCTCTGCTCCAAACTAATAAATAACGGGATCCTGCCCATGCTGCTGCGGATCCTCGAGGACGCGATATGTAAATCCAGTGCCAAATATAAATCCTCGGTGGAAATACAAAATCAAATAAAGGACGCCGAACCGACGACCGAGGCGGAGGCCGAGAACCTCCTGAAATTCGTGTTCGGCGTCGCGTACTCCATAACGGCTTTCTTCCACTGCCTCCTCATGCAGTGCCGCTCGGTGGAGAAGCTGCGGGAGTTCACCGAGCAGTTTCGCCTGTACGGGCAATGCCTGAAGGGCGCGCTGCTGAAGGAGTGCGTCGAGCTGCTGATCCGCATCCCGGGCGTCGACGAGGGCGAGGTGGCGCTCGCCGTCAAGAGGCTGGTGGACTCCATCGGGCGGCTGATCTCCGCGGCCAAGCGCGTGCGAGGCGACGTGACGCACGCGGCGGCGTGTCCGCGGGGGCGCCACCGCCGCTGCCGCGTGCGCGTGTCGGCCGGCCTGCACCACCACCACGACGCGCTGGGCGAGGCCGCCGCGCCGCCGCTGCCGCCCGCCTGCTGCGTGGCCGCGCTGTACGGCTCGCTGGCCGCGCTGCTGCCCGACCCGCCGCTGGCCGCGAGGAGAGCGCTGCGCGCGCGCGTGCTGCGCGTCATGCTGCGCTGCGGAGCGTGCTGCTGCTTCCCGCCCGGCGCACTCGTGGAGAACGTGGTGCGCCTGGTGCTGACGCACGAGGGCGCGGCGGCCTCCTGCCTGCGGCTGCTGGAACGCACGGTGTACGGCGAGCTGGGGGCCGGGGTGCTGCCGCCGCGCGCGGGGGACCGCCTGCCGTGCGCCGTGTGCGAGCGAGGCGAGGGGGGCCCGCCCGGGAGGACGAGGCGCGTCGCCGGGGGGCCCGCCGACAGGAGGAGCGTGTGGTCGTTCCTCATACACTACAACTCGCTGCTGCAGCTCGACAACCACGCCGACGTGCTGCACGCGACGGTGGCGCACCTGCTGAAGGTGACGCCCGGGTGCCGGACGGAGATGAAATACGAGCTGCTGTTCAGCGTCATCTACCCGACCTTTATAGTCTCCAAGCACAGGTACATCATAAAGATGGAGGAGGCCGCCTACTTCCTGACCGTGTCGTGTCTGAATATATTCGCGAGTCTGCTGAACACCGTGTCGTTCGCCGAGCAGTTCATACAGAAGGGCGGGCTGAGCTACGTGCTGGAGCTGATATCGCTGCCGGAGTTCTCCAACCAGTGCTGCGCCATCCTCGAGATAGCGATCGTCGTGGAAATATTCAAATTGATGAAAGATAACACGGAGTACGACTACTTTATCGAAATGAAGTCGCCGACGTCGGTGCAGATACTGTTTAAGTGTTTACAACAAGTGACCGATAAGTGCTTCCAAATATACAAAAATAAATTGCCCGCCGACAAGTTCGAGGAGCTATGCGGCGGGGAGGAGCGGGACGTGCCCTCGCCGGCAGGTGGTTCGAGATGGGGGGTGCTCGAGGCGGAGGGGGCCCCGGCGGAGGACGAGCCCCCTGCGGAGGAGGGGGAAGTGCTGCAGAGCGCCGTGACGTTCTGGCGCTCGTGCGGGCGGCTGTGCCTGAGCTGTCCGTGGTTCCGCACGGCGGCGGCGCGCGCGCTGCCCGCCAGCTGTGCGCTGCTGCGCCTCGTGCTACACGCGCTGTGCCCCCGGGCCGACACCAGTCCCCCCGGGGCTCCCACACCTTCCACCACGCGCCTGCTAGTGCGACTCATGGAGGCACTACTCACGGTGCAGTTCGCGGTGTCCGGTGAGTTATTATGTATATAGAGATCTTTATTGACCATTTGTTACATAGAACTACAGTATTTATGCATATACTCGTAAATAAAAACTAATTTTACGAGTCTTTTTTAAACGTGTTTTTTTTTGTTTTTTCTAAATTTAAAAGTAAATATTCATTAAATCAAAAGAGTATTTCAATCACGGTTGTATAAATAAAAGAAGAGTTTTCTGTGTATTTATTTATTAAAAAAACGCACAAAGATTATTTTTTCTTTGACGCAGTGGTAAAATACTTTCTATCAGTCAGCCGACACAATAAATAGGAAGTGTGAAGACATTAACGCGTTAGCTCCGGCCCTTTTAACAGCTAATTACTCCTGACTGCGGCTCTTACTCTTACAATAATCTATATATTATATTGTTTTTATATTTTTATATATTTTATGAAGTTATATGCTTAAGAGGCAGTCGTTCAACATTTATGCAAGCGTCAATTTCACCATTTTCAAGAAACACACAGCGGTGTGTTTGCCGCAGTCTCGATTAATTTAAAATTTGCGAATTTGTTGTGAGCGAGCCGCAGTCTTTTACACTAAAAAGTTACACAAGTGTCGTGCGGCCGCAGTGAACATATTAAGCACTATGTAATTAATATTTAACACGTTTCGATCCCTCGATTTTATTGTGCACATTATTGTGCAAAGTTATATAATTATATAATTCTTAACAAGTAAAATATCCTTAATAAGGCTTAACATTATTATATAAGAAACCGGACTTATAAAGAAACCTAGCTTATATCATTTTCTTAAAAAGGTATTTGCGGGACACGTTTATTAAAAACCTGCCCAATTACTGTTTACGATCGAATTACTCTAGACATTAGGGTTGTATATTAACGATTCGATAAATTACTATAATTTATATTTATCGACTATTTTTAGTACCGGCGCTGTACCTCTGAGATTTGTTATCATTTACATCTCTTTAGTTTAACGTCTCTAAATAAGGTTAATGTTGACTTTTAGTTTGTTTTTGTTATCATGTTCTATTAATCTCTTAAACCTCTAGTTATACAAAACGTAACTCGATATATTGTCGGTCAATATATTGAGTTTCACACAGCTCTTACAACAATGAATCTTATTTCTTTAATATAGAATTTATTTTTAATTGTTATATCACGCAATGTCCTGTCCATGACAGACGCGATTATTACACGGATGATTGGATTTCCGATACTGAGTCCGCTTGGCATTATGCCCTATAGATAACAGTAACAATACCACAGATACATGGGAGAGGTACTCCCTGGGTATTTTACGATGTATGAGGCAATCGAGACATGTCAACCCACACTGATAAGATCATTAATGTATATATATTTATTTATTTATTTTTTTTTTATTTATTTATTTATTTCTTTCTTTCTTTCTTTCTTTCTTTCTTTCTTTCTTTCTCTCTTTCTCTCTTTCTCTCTTTCTCTCTCTCTTTCGCTCTTTCTCTCTTTCTTTCTTTCTTTCTTTATGCACAAAGTACAATGCGGACTTAATGCCACAGGCATTCTCTACCAGTCGACCAAGGGTAATGCACAGATTAACCAGAAAAAAAAAGATGAAATAATAAATTTTAAAAATAGAACTTCAAAAGTAAATGATATAATGGTAATGAATAATAATAATAATAATATATATTTATTATAAATAGACAATAAATAGTTACATATAAAATAAATATATATATTTATTTGAATAAATATAATATGTATATGTACTTATATTTTATGTCTCATTTATACTTGTAAATGTTCGTTTCGATATATAAACAAACATGTAATATGTTGTTAAGAAACTGTCGGTTTGTATATCTTGCAGGCTGGTACGACTAAGATTTGAAAGTAGCATTTATAATTATATGTTAATATAATTATCCGGTACTGTACTCATGCGCAAAGTTCATGAATAAGAACCCTGAATGGGTACGAAACTAGTCGGAAAAAACCTTATAGTAATTATGTGCGTGCAGCCGGATAATTATATATAATAGTAATCATGGATCACGAAACCTTAAATACAGAAAAAAACATTTGTGATGTGTATAAGACTCAATCACAAGATCGACTATATCAATTGTATGCTTTTTATTATAATTAGGTGTCCCTTTTATGATATTATTTCTAATAAAATAGGAATTATATTATTATCTAAATTGAAATAGAAATAACATTTGATATGGCTGAATGATACGCACCACTCCTCAGATGCTACTGGAGGCAGATCCAAAGAGACGAGTTGCGCGATAGTGCGTGCTGCGCTGAGCGAGCGCGTGGGCGGGGGTGGGGGCGAGGGCGGGGGCGGGGGTGAGTGTGGCTCTGGTCTCCGCGCGCTGTGCGACGCGCTGGTGGGTGTGGCGCTGGCGAGGCCCAGCTCCAGACACGCCATGCCTGTGCTAACACCTATGAAGGTCAGTCCATAGCATTTTATCCTGCTTAGAATTGTTCCGGCGTATAGCATAAAAAGTCACCCATATTAGAGTAATATTCACATAAAAATAAGGCTGAATATGTTCAAATAGTGGATCAACTATCATATTCTTCACAAAGAACATCGCAAATAACCTAACAGAAATAGAGGAATATATTGTAGAACCAAAATCCACATGATTATTATATTTTGAAAGATAAAAAAAATCTTTTAATTAATATTACCGACTGATATTATTATAGTAATACATACTTTCAAACATATTGTAAAATATTTTCGGTTTCAAGATCAAAGAATTTAAGCTTCGTTCCATAAACGACTTATCAGACTCAAATTGACTCAATAATAACTCCACTCATGTAAAGACTACAGAGTAGCTCTATTACATCTCATTACAACAATGGCTTATTATTTGTGATATTTCAATTTCAACTGCTATTTAATTTAATTATTTTGGATATGACACTAATTTATATTTTTGTTTAACACCTGAAATATATAAACATTAAATATATGTAATTATTCGGTTGTTTACGTTAAATTTGTCGGAATTTACCCGTTTGGTTCAGTTCGTTACGACTCCGGTATTCTCATGAATAAGGCCCTCAGACTGGTTTGAAACTAGTCGGGATATCTACAGCTAATCGTTATCATGGATCATGAGTCTTAATAAAAAAATAAAACATAGTGTATTTTAATGAGTTCATAACTTTCACTTAACTGGTTTACTGCTTGTATTGATTTAATTTCATATATATATATATAGAAAAATATTATTTAAAATTATACAATACTATTGATACTAAAATAGAATTTATTGTTATTATTATAATACGAAATAAATGAATTATCTAACACATCCACAAAAAATATATTTCATAATGGACTATCTTTATATATGACATGGATTTAGGTCTCATAAATGAATCGAAGAGCTTTTAAAATACTGTTTCCAAATAATTATGATACAAAAGTCCGAGAGATATCTATGGCACTTAAGTCTGAGATAGATGTTACCTACTCCTTAAAATCCATTAGAGTGAAATTAAATTTCTTAATTTTAGTTTGGAATGGTCTTATTACTTAAGTGAAACAAACAAGTTAATATCAAATGAGTCCGGACCATCACTACAGTATTGAGGACTTTTTGATGCTTCTAATTGCGAAAATAACCGGAAGATTAGAATAATGTATGCACGTCTAGCGGAGAGCTCTCAGCGCACTGCCCGCGCGGCCTTCCACCGTCGCGGACGCACGCGTGACGTCACAGCGTGGCATCTAAATATATTAACACTTTCTAATATATATTTTGTGACAAGAACATATACATTTGTATCTATAGTTGGATGTGTCGATATTATCATTTTGTATGTAAGTGAAATTTTCCAGCGAAATGTCTCGTTTCGATGAAAATTCTGTTAAGGAAATTGTTCCTTTTGTGGTAAGTATAGAATCCTATTTAAAATAAACTCTTAAGATATTATATTTGTGTTCAATTCATATACTGAGAAATATTATCATATTAAATCTTAGTATTTAATATAATAAGGATGTTATAGACTTGTTTTGCGCGCTGCAATTTACCAATTAGTTGTGAAATAATTGACCAATAGGACGATTGTAATAATTGATTGTTTAAGAACTGTCACTGGACATTAATTTGCGTCACCAAAATATACCACAAAAAAAAATTATTAATTATATTCTTCATTAACTAAATTGGATTGTTTTATAATATTCTAGAGAAGTATTATTACGTTACACACTTATTAATTTACAATAACACATAAAAAGGTTGTTTTCGTGATCCATGATAACTATATAAAATTTTACGATTGTCTTCACGTAATTATTATCGAAATTTGATCGTATCTCGTATTATAGTAATATAATTAGCAAATTGTAATGTTATTAATTCATAATACCATTGATATTCTGTTTGTTATGTCTATAATTTATTTGTTCATCTTTAAAATGATAAACGATGTTCGCAGTCACTTTATAATTATATGCTCTGATGAATAATTGTTAAGGTAATAAATAGCGAGGTAGGTCTGGGATTTCTTTCGAGGTTTATTATGGACCATCCTCTTAACAATATATTATTTATTATGAGGTAACAAAAACAATAACTTCTACTAGAACACCAGTACTTTAATTTTCTTAAAATCTATTGATTTAAAAACATTTGCAAAAGCTCAGGAATGGTAAACATTTTTTTTGAAATCATTATTTATGATAAGAAGTTATTTTTAACCTCGCATCATGAATAATGAATATTTAAATAGATCTAGTCGATTTGAGGACCAATGAAACCTCAAAAGTTATCAAAAAAAATATACTAATAAGCAACTCTATACTGCGTAATCGTTGACTAAAGACGTAGGCCTGGGTTCAATCCGTAACCTTTCTATTCATTAGACTTTGGATAACCATGGAATAAGTACAGGACTTATACTACTTAGCTATGCCTTTTTAATATATAATATGTTAAGCTCATGAACAACGTCTTCTTATTTTTTATTTGATATTGGAATTGTATTTCAATTAAAATATTAAATTTTATAAACAGTTTTTTATCATCATATCTTTGTTATCGTTTAATATAAAAAAAACGCTTTAAAATATGTGGGCACGATGAGAACAAGGTTTAACAAATTGCAATATATTTAGTAGATAATGTCAAACTAAATATTATAATATTAGCGGTATTTTATATATAAATATTATAAACACATGTTTAAAAAAACAAACAGAAGTGATACAAGTAATGATTAATATGTTGTTGACGAGTGCCGAAGATCCCTCACCGGTTTGTTCAATATACACCAAAACAAGTAAGAGACCACACAACCAGAACTAAATAGCTTTGAGCTCTGAGAGACTGGATCAAAGCGTCAAAGAATATAATATCTTCTTTTTTAAAACTTCGTACCTGAAATAATTCAAATTACTCTTATATGGTCACTTTAACAACATTAAAATTCATACTTATATTAAATTAGTAAACAGACAGATACATACAATAACTATAGGAGAGGTTCAGAACCTACGACAGAGGTCTTGATGTGATGACGGTATTTCTAAAAAACGAGTAGGTAATGTCATGGTCACTTATATAAATAAATACATATACCTTTTATAAATATATATAATATATATATTTTATGGATATCAGATAATATATGAAATTAAGGTTTTTTTCTTTTTATATCAATAACAACATATTGTTTTTTAGCGATACATTAAAAAACGATGACAGATACAAAATAAATAATTATAATATTAAACGGTTTAGTCGACCTTGGCTATATATAATCCTTTTACAGTAATGAGATTATAAAAATACTAGATGGAACTAGTTGATCAATCCAATAAAAAAGTTATATATATACAACTTCATGCATAGGTTATCTGGAAGTTTCTCTATTAAATATAGTAGGAGAGGCCAACACGTCGATCGACTGCGCGATCGTGGCCCCTAGGTTAGTCGATCGCGGGCAAGGAAATTTTTGAAATAAAACTATTTTTACGGATTATAACTCGCGTATAAATTGGTTACATTTTACACGAAATCTAAGAAAATACTAAGGAAAAATTTATCGGTACGTATCCATTCCCCTCCTATATATTACGAAAATTATTGGAGTATAGTTAAAAAATTCCTAGCCGGTAGATCGCAAAGAATTAGCAAGGCAGACAGTCGATCTCGAGTCCGATGTAGTTGGCCACCCCTGAACTATAGCATCCAGTTTTGTCTAGAGATGAACGCATCTAAACCTACTCTAATATTAGACTATCCATACACCATGTAAAATAAATCTTCGTCTTTATAATATACGTATAAAAACATTTTTGATTATCAACCCGCAGTCTGTTTGAAATCAATAAACAGCCTTAGAAGGCTTCCGTAACTGAAGCGCTGATAACTAATGCAACATTAATATCATACAATTTACTAATCACTTGGTGTACTAGTGTACTATTTGTATTTTTTTAGTACAGATTTGAAATAAAACTATTTTTTACGGATTAAAACTCGATTAAAACGAGATGGAAGTAACAGACACTTACATCTCGTCTCCCCGTGACCACGATTGCTGCAAAGCATTCGAAAGGTCGGGTTAAAATTAAAATGTAACCAAATTATACGCGAGTTTGAATCCGTAAAAATAGTTTTATTTCTAGTGTGCTATTGTCGTATTGTCATTGGTTATTGGTGGTATGCTAATTGTAATTTAGTTTTAATCCACATTTTTTTAGTTTACATAGTAAGTTGTATAGTGAATAGCTGCACAAAAAAACGGTTTATAAATGTACCATAGAGAATCGAATATTTCGGACACAAAACAACTAAACAAAGTTTATTAACCTTTTTTTGGCCATTAGTGAACTACGTTGTATCTAATATTTTATTTTAATCATTTCATTAATTCTAATTTCTTATCCGCAAGCAAGGTTGGATTAAATGTTAATGAATTATAAAGTGTAATAACTCACTACCCTGATGTCTGTGTCAGATGCCGGCTCTGTTCTGTCCGTCCGGTAGCAGCTCTGAATGCTCCTCCAGCGAGGACAGCGCCACCCGCGAGCGCAGCCCCACGCCACCAGACGGATACGAGGTACACTGAAGACACTGGGGGGCACACGGTGCATAAAGAACACTGGACACTGCGCATAATTGGAACATTTAGTACAATGGGGACACTAGGTACAATTGATACACTAGTACACGCGGTACATTAAGTACACTGAGTACAATGAATACACTGAGTACACTGAACACATTAAGTATAATGGCCACACTGGGTACACTAGCACCCATGAATTCATATATGTATGTACTTAGGAAGGCGAATTAAATACGCATTTGACATCTAACAATTTTAGCTTCGTAGTCAGGTGACATGCTTAATAACATCGATTAAAATGTATGAATCGATAGGAACTCCAAACATATGTTAATTTTACTCAATTATTTTATTTTCCAAATCATCAGTTGAATCTCTATCCCATTATAGTTTTTCATCTTTTAAGAAAATAAATAAGACAACTTCATAATACAGTAAATAAAAAGCATTTGTTCAGTTGTATTATGAGAACTGTTAGTATTGTGATCTTTATCACTGCTAGCATCACTTTATTCTATTTAGTTATTTTTGTAGTAATATAATAATGATAGATATAATTAAATAATCCTTAGTTTTTTATCGATTTTTGTCTGTAACATCTTTTGTGTTTAAAAAAGAAAAAAGGTTCACTGATGCAACATTGTACCAGATCTTAAGAGAAATATGGTTTATTATGTTTAGAAATTTTGATTTATGAAACTGAAACGTAATTTTTTTTTCTAATTCTAATAAATATATAATTGTAATAAAAAAAAAGTGAAAAAAAATTGCAATTCTAACGTCCATTAAAACATTTTTAAATAATTTATGCCGTTACAAGGTTAAATTGTTGAAAATTGATGGAGTGTCAAATGTAGTCAATTAAAATTGGCCTTACTCTTATTTGGCCTTAAGTTCAATTTGATATTAAAATTTAATATAGCTTTATTTGGATGCTATATTATTAAAAATACACAAAAATAAGAATAGGTTGTTATTTTTTTGTACAGCATCGATTTAAAATATATAAGAGATTAACTTAAAAGTGACAATTATAAGTAAAGAAAAGAAAAGAAAAGAAAAATAAATAAATAAGTGAAAAAAACACATATAACAACTCACTTTACGAATTAAATTATATTATGAAAATTATTGAAATTATACTTGCGTGGTAGTTGTTATATTATATAATTTAAAATAAATGCTCAAATAAGATAAACAATAAAAAAACATCTGACACGCGGCAATCGAGCTTGCCGCTATGAAAAACTCCTAATCGGCAAATTATAACTCGCAAATTAATTAAAAAACAATAGAAAAAAAATTAAAATAATTAAATTAATTAATTAATTAATTAATTTTTAAATTTTAAAAATTTAAAAATTCAAAATTTTTTTTCAATTTTTCGGTAACTTCGGCGGCCGATCTGACCACCTTCCCGTTGGACAATCAACATAATTTTGAAAAGTGAATCTTACATTTAGATGCTGATTCCAAATATATCTTTAGTTTTTCAAAATTCGAAAAATAAAATTCGACAGACACACAGACACACATACAGACAGACAGATCGGAAGGAAAAACTGAGTTTTTCGATAAAAGATGATTTTGTGGAAGAACACTGCAAGTTAAGAAATAGTAATCATATTTAGATTTAAAATTATTTAAAGACTGTATTTCGTGTAGAGGTAAGTTGTTCTAGCACTTAGCCGCTGTATATTTCAAACTACCTCGGAATGTGACTGATTAAAATAATAATATACTAAGCCTACATGCAGATGCTCTGGTCTCATGAGTCGTCCTTTCCCCTCCAAGTCATTTTATGTTATATAGAGATAGAGAGGCATTCTGTAACAATAAAAAAACATAATATATGAACTTAACAGAATTCTTTATTTAGATGAAAATGACAATTATCGAGAGCACGCGATGAAATATAAAACGAATTAGTGAGTCGTATTAGACTAATATTGAGGTCACGGTGAGTGGTAACGCGATCCCGTGACGTCCCACTAGGGCGATGAGGGCAGCCGTTGGTTTTTTAGTGGGTAGCCTTAAAAATGGCAGCGTCCTCTATGCTGCCTTACTAGGGGGGTTATATGGGATTACTATCCCATATAACCCCCCGGTCATCACCTTCTTGGTCGACGGGTTAACCGTAACGGATTTTTCCAACGAACAAAGAAAAAAAAAAGACTAGCTTTAAGGTGACGTACCCTACTTCATGATTGGTTCCCAGCGTTATAAGAATTATGTTTAAATGGCTTCCAAATTATTCTTAAATATCAAAGTATTTTAGTAAGATGGGTTAAAGCCACCGAAAAGTGTCGCAACATCTTTGGAGGGGCGGTAGGAACTGTTTAACACTAGTTAGGGTGTAGGGTGCTATTGAATGAAAGTCAATACTCGTGTCGAGTCTCCAAAACAATACATGAACATAGTAAAGAATTTCTCCCGAAGTGGCTACGTGCTTCGATTAATTAATGGCCTTAATGTTTAAAGCATGGTAATAAAGCCAATGGATATCATTTTGTATGAGTTTAATATATATTATATTCATTATATTAATGTATAATCTGACACAGAAATAAAAGTTTTATACAATGGTAAAAAAATATTTATTTATGACAATACTAATTGCAAGACTTGGGTATCATGTGTCAAGATTATTGGACGTAAAAATTATTATTTATCTGACAAAGACAGCTTCGGTTATATTATGATGAACAAATTATATCCAAAATTTATTTAATTCAAGATATTGGCAACTATAATATTCAAATATGCATCTTAATGTAATAAAAACTCTATTAAACATTTCCAAATGTTAATAAAAATAAACAATACCGTTTAAAATATTGTGTGCTCTGTTTATAAATTAATAATTTTATTTTGTTAATTTTTAAACAAGGCTAATTGTTCTTTCCGTAACGTGTAAGAAATCTTCTTCAATCTTGATTTCTTGACATATATTATATCCAAGGTGACAATTAGTAACTAATGATATTGTTAGTAATTAGTGTCGACTTAACAAGATCACAATAAGCTGGTTAAGACTTGAGAGCCTCGCGCACGTCTCTATGACTTGTTATATTATATTAGTCTGACAGATTAACATGAAAACATTAATTGTTTAAGCGATATTACCACTTCATACTAACATCTCGAACATAACGTACGAGTAGTAGTGAGTAGTACGTTTAGTTTTCATCAGAATCTTGATCTCTAGAGATGAGTTCTGTAAGTTAACAAGTGTATAGTATAGTTTTTGTGTGAACACGTTATTCGTAGGATTTTTGTTTAACCTTTGAATTATCTAAACATATTTTAAATTAATTTTCCCCGGCTTCGTCTGTCCGTCTTTGTTTCTTATGTGTCTGTTTATCGTTTGTTCTGTTTTCACCTATAGATAGTGTCATTCCTGAGGAAGGTTTACATTATAATTTATTGCAGTAAATTATATAGTAAATTTACTAAAATATAATAATTATTGTTCAAAAGTTCTTAATAAATGTTGCCTATATAAATAAAACAGTAAGTTTAGTAAATAATAGATAGAAATATTTTGTTTTTTTAAATATAAACAATAACGGTCACGGTGAATTAAATTAATATAAATAAAGAATGCTAAATATATAAGGAAGAACTTTTAATTTATATTTATTTAAAAATAAAACAAAATTAAATTTAATATAATAAGTATATGCATATTACAATGAAAAAGACAACAAAAGTCATATTTTAAAGTTAATACTAGTAGTAATGTGCCACTTGCAGGCTGACGTTGAGACTGGGAGCCAGAAGCAAACTTCACTCAAATCACGGAAGCTCTCGTCATCTCTATCAGTGTTGAATAACGTCTCAGGTAAAGTTTATTAAACGAATTTATGTATATACTTCCTAATAAATAATATTTCGAACTATATATTTCATTGAGCGAAGCGAGTGGAACGAGCGAAACTCTATGAGAGACTTTTTGTGCAAGCATCAATCATAAACGTTATATCCGAAAATTTCCAAATATTGCACACTGACAGACCTCAGTCTGGTAGTGGTTTTAGTAAAAAATTCAAATAATTGATGTCGTTAAAGAATATTTACAAACAAAATAAATTCCCATAGACTTTACTGGGAAAAATTTTTCGTCTGAAAAATTAGCTTTACAAGGACATGGCGCGTGCCGAATTTTTTTAACAGCTTTTAGAATTTTCTCTTCTCGGATTTTTTTTTATTAGTTTTTTATTTTGAAAAATAGTTGAGGACAGAATGCGTCGACGTTTTATAAATGCAACTTCGGTGCTGTTTGCACCTCACTTCGTGCAATATACATATATCGAGACTTTGAGAGCGCAGTGAGTCAAAATTTATTTCTCGTTCGCGCTCGTAGTATTATGAATATCACATTTAATAAATATCTTTGATTGATACATGAGGTCAGTGGCAAAGTACTGTTTATGGAATTTCAGAGCTCTCAGATTGGAGTCCCGCTCGTTTTTATGAATGTTGAAGTCAGTTTTTAAACAAAATATGATTGAGTTACTTGGCATTGTCTTGGCAGACGAGCAGCTAACAGAAGTAATACCGCTGGAGTGCGGCGAATACAAGGGCGAGCTGGCGCACCCCGAGCTGTGCCTCATCGTCGTCGACATCATATCACAGCTCATAGACAAGTGAGGCGCCGAGGGGGGTGGTTTTGATTAGTGATGATATTCAGATGTTTCAAAGAAAACAGCTTGTTTCCGTATGTTGCATATTATAATTATTATTTATGATCAGACTGCTCAAGGAAGACGAAAATCCAGAGAATATGGAGAAGGAGTCGGTCAACGAGGAAGAATCAGACGCGACCGAGGGGGGAGAGGGGAAGGAGGAGTGTAGTGCGGCGGCGGCAGAGGTGGCGCGCGTGTGCGGTGGCCTGGCGCGGGCCTGGGGCGCGCGGGGGGCGGGGAGCCTGGGGAGTGGGGCGGAGGGGGTCCTCGGCCGCCTTCTGGCCCCCGGGGCCCCCGCCGCGCGTCTTCTAGAGCAGCGACGACAGAAGTACTCCGGTAAGTTCGATACATTGTTACTATTGAATCTATTATCGTTTTTTTGTCAAGTTTAACGCATCGGTGATACATTAAATAAGCATGTAATTATCAATTGTGGCCTCGCTTCCGTTTATTTATATGATATTCAATACATGCAGCACGCATATGTATTTTGGTAATTTCGCTATTTACACCAGAGCTGCAGCGCAGCATCCTGGAGCTGGTGGAGGCTGTGTGTGTTCACGGTCTGTCCCCTGGCGAGGCGGCTGCTGTGCTGCGTCCCCTGGCGGCGCCCGACCCGCCGCTGGCGCTGCTGCTGGGCGCGCTGCACCGCCTGGCCGCGCGCGCCGCCCGCAGCAGGCACAGCCCCGACTGCAGTCTCGCCTTTCCCGTGCAGCCTGACCCTGGTGGGACGCTCGCTCGCCGCCGCACACGGGCACGATCGAGGGATGCTAACGTGTCGTCATTTTTTGCAGAGGAATTGTTCCCGGAGGACGCAGTCGGCGCCTCGTTTCGACAGCAGGCGGAAATTAACGCACGAAAAATACGACAGGAACATTTACGAATCGGTGAGACATTGGTCGCTAATCGCATATCGCCTAGTATTCGCGTGTTATTAATGTGACGGGTGGGTCGATCCTCGGCAGGCGAGTGGTCGTCGTGGGCGGCCAGTGCGGCGCGCGCGGTGGCGGCGGCGGCCTGGGCGCCCTGGCTGCAGGGCTTCGCTCTTGCGCTGTGGCTGCGCCTGGAGCCCGCGCACGGTGAGACGCACACTCGACACGCACGCGCGCGCGCCGCATCATTGCACTAACCACGCCTCCCTCCCGCCGCAGGCCCCCCCGCCCCCCGCCGCGCAGACATGCCCGCCGACTTGCTGCACGCGATCTCCGTAGGACACGACTCGCTCATGTTCGAACTGTGGGTCAACCCTTCCAACGGTGCGTATCGTGTATTGTTCGTATCGATTCATCGATTTGGTTTGATGCTAAGAGGTGTTACTACTCAGGCGAGGTGACCGTCCGTCTCACTCGTCCCGACTCCACCGGCTACAAGATAGTGAGCGGGGCCCGGGGCCTGGCGCGCGTGCCGCTGGAGACGTGGGCCTGCCTCGCCGTCAATGTCAACGAGCGCGTGCACAGGAAGAGGATACACATACAGGTGGGCGCGCCGGACATCGAGACGGCGTGTATAAGTATGTACGACTTACTGTATGTGACCGTCGCAGGTGACGCTGTTTATAAACGGTCGCGAGTGCGAGACCCTATCGCTCCCCCTGCAAGGCATTCTGGTGCGCAAGCCTTCCCCCACCACTTTGCTGCTGGGGCAGGCGGGGCGTGCGGCGGGGGCGGGACCGGGGGGCGGCGCCCTGCAGCTGTCGTCGCTGCGCGTGTGGCGCTCGGGGCTGCTGCGGGCGGGCGGGGCGCTGCATGTGGCGGCACACCCGCCCGATCTGCCCTGCCAGGTACTTTTTCTTATTAATGACGGCAAGTAGTATAACAATATGCTGTCGGATATTTAAATTTTTCTACTATCGAAGGCTGATGTTTTCGGTCCGGTCTACATTGCACTGGTATGACTAATATACAAGCTAATCTTTCAGATACCTTGTGAGAGTGCGCACTTCCCCTCCATCCTCACTCCGGAACTGATTGAAATGGATATCGATTGGGACTCGGTGAAACTTTTTTCTATATATTGTTTTCTGTTTAAAAAAAAAATTAAATTATTATAGGATAATAATAAATATTTTATACTCTTCCAGGTGTACGAGGTATCCAGCACTACGCTGCGTGAGTTACATGACGGCCTGCTCCTGTCGTTCTCAGCGCACGCCCCTGACACCATGCAGCTTTACCACACGCCGCCCGCCGCGCCGGCCGGTGGGTCGGGTTTCTGTCTATCGATACACTTGTTTAATGTTTCTATGACGGTTCATTTCCTCGCGTCATCACCTATGTCCTAACGCGTGTCCCGTGGTGCAGCGTGGGGCGGGCGCGCGGCCGGTGCGTCCGGTGGCGAGGCGGGGGCCCTGCGCCTGTCGTGGGCCGGGGCCCCGCGCCCCTCGCGCTGCCGGGGCCTGGCGCCCGCGCTGCTGGCGCTGGGCGGGGCCGAGCTGCTGCTGTACCTGTTCGCCAGGGTCGGTACACGGGATTTTACCAGATTATAATGTTTTACTGCAGTTACGTCCTTAACGTCTAATAATAGGTCAAAATTATCTATCAAACTCAAAATTTTAAGTTATATATCTCTTCAATTAAATATTGAATACATCTGTTTAAATAAATTATGCATTCGCTGATATGAGCTGCTGTTTTGCATCCAGGTGGTGGAGCTATCTGCGAGTGGTCCGCAGCAAGCGGTGGCGCTGTCGGTGTGTCTGCGTGCGTGTGCTGCCGACGCCCGCCTGCACGCTGCGCTGCTGCACGACACGCTGCCGCTGCTGCTGCCCGTGTTGGCAGCGCCCGGGGCTCGCGTCACACACCACATGCTCAAGGTCAGGGGGCTCTTATTGCTGTCGACAGAAGTAAAAACAGTTTATAATAATAGTAAATTTATTAGAAATGTTCTATTTGTATCTTAGGAAGTGAATATGAAGCATAAGTGATCTTTAATAGTCGCCTAAAAATAGGGAAATTGTAGCTAAAATATATATGCCATTTTATTAAAACCTTTGAATAAAATGAAACGGTAAACCAGACTATTAATCCCTCGTGTCTCAGGTTATACTAGATGAAGCGTGCAGCAGCCCCATCCTGATGACGAACGGCAGCGCGGGCAGCGCCGTCACGCTGCTCGCCGACAACGACAGCGTGCTGCTGGAGCCGCGGTACCTCGTGCTGCTCATGCGCGCCTGGAAATATTTCGACACCGACGAGGTCGCCAGGAGACTTATGAGCTATAAATATTTAATGTCTCCAAGATAAACTTGAATAACGACAACTACTTAAATGTGTCACGCAGGAGGTGGTGTGGGAGGTCCCCGGAGGAGCCCGCGAGCGCGGCTCGTGCTGGGCGCTGGTGCTGACAGCCCTGGGACGGCTGCTGCATCCGCGACATCCTCGGCAGGCGTTCAACCACTACCAGGCCTCCCGCCTCGACCTGCTGAGGCATCTACTCACAGCCTGCAAGGTATAATAAGAAAAACTACGTATATGTTATTTTAACAAAATTATAACATCTACATTTAATATGTATGCGTCTGTATTTTATTTCATTGTAACCGGCTCCTCTCTTGCCACTCTCTCGCAGGAGCGCTTCCTGAACTCGTCCCGCGGCTCTCTATGCGCGACAGGCAGCGCGGCGCTAGTGTGTGCAGTGCGTGCGCTGATGGGTGTCCCGGGGCAGGCCCCCCCGCAGTCCCCCGAGGCCCTCCTTGCTCCCGGGGCCGCCCCGGGGCTATCGTCGCTGGCCCTGCTAGCGGACTTCCTGCTGCTTATGCACCAGGTGAGCGACTACTTGTTTCAATTTTAACAAGATATAATAGTTAGGTTTGTCAACACTAGCGCTGATCTATCTGCCTCGGTCGCCAGCCTTCCTATGCTCGCTTTGCTATCACAACAAAAATATCGGCCTTGCTCCTTTACAATATATAGGTGTTTATGTGTTAAGATGATTATCATCCGAAAACCAAATATATAAATGAGGACTTGATATATTTGTATTAATGCTTAAATTAATTAAGCTTTAAGTAAAATATTTTCATATGAAAATTGCTATACTATTTTCAACCAATTATCTAACTTATAAGTATACAATTATTCCTAGGCAAGAGAAACCTCTTTTAATTTTACAACCAATTTTTAATAAACGATTTTTTACTTTTATTCGTGTAGAACTACGTTTTAAAATGTCCCAAAAAAAAACTTTTTTAATGACACATTGAATAATATCTATATTTTTTTCTATATTTTAGGCAAGTGACACTTTTGTGACTCATTCTCGAGCTAACTTCTACTTCCTGCTAACTGGTGAGACTCCAGAAACCAGCGATTTTAACTTCTTAAATTTCATGGGAAAACGCAAAAAGTCCCTAAATGTCTCCGACAAAAAGCGCTACTACGACACCATAGAAAAATCCAGCTCTTCCAGTATATCTAACGAAGAAGTCACAAACGAAAATCAACTCAAAGATTTGGCTCGAAATCGCGAATCGGATCACGAAAATAGCGTGGAGTCAACGAAACAGATGAAGGGATTGGTCAATGCACAAATAAAGCAAAATCGGTGAGAATGAACTTAAAGAAACTATAAATTAGAATTTGAGTCGTTTAGTCGTGCTATAAATATTTAATTATTAAACAAATAATCATTCGACATTACTTATTGTATACTTATAACATTTTTTGTTAATTTTCATTTCATAATTTCAGTCAAAAACTTTCTTCAACATCCGAGAATTCCGAGACAACCGGTGAGTTAATAAACCATCACTTACTGCTCGGGGTCTTATAGGACAAATCTGTGGACAGACAAGATAATTTTAAAATTATTAATATTTTATATAGATAAGATAGACGAGCACGACATGAACGGATTCAGCGAGGAAACCAATGAGGGGGAAGTGGAGACTCTAAAGGCAGATCCCGAAGACCTCGAAGGGTACATCGTGGTGGACGAGGACGAGGCCAGTCATCCGTCTGTTGACCTGTACACTAGCGGGCTGTATGAACAGGTACGAGGTGATCGCCGCTGGCTCGTCCATTTGTGTTAATCATTCTCGTCGACGTCATCTGTACGTGTCGTTCGGTACTCGTCAGCGTCGCGTGCTGGCGGGCGCGGAACCTGGCTGGAGCGCGTGCGGCGGCCTGCTGCTGCTGCTGCGGGACGCGCTGCGGGCGCTGTCCGACCACCAGCTGGCGCAGGTGGCACTGCTGTTATATTTGGGACTGCGTGAGTATGTGCGTGGGAGGCCGAGCTCACTCCGCCCGCTGTGCACAGGCGGTGTCGACGGCGGTGCCTCCCGAGACGCTGGTGGTGCTCGCCAACCACAACGCGGCGGGCGTGCGCGCGGCCGTGGTGCGCGTGCTGGGCGCGCTGCAGGGCCCGCGGGCGCCACCGCTGCCGCCGCACACTTATACGCATCTCGCCAATCAGGTATACGATTATTAATTAAGATATAAAACCATAAAATAACATAACAATAAGCAAGTTTTTAAGAGACGTGTCCGTAAATATCTATCCGAACAATAACTTTCTTATTATTAATTATTATTATTATTTTTTTTTTACTTTTCCTTTGTTAGCGTTTTGATATATATTGTTTATGTATGTGTATTATGTATTTATAGAAATATACATTATATTTATTATAATGATAGTAATATGTATATTTATATTTATTATTTGTATGTTTATATAGAAATTCAATATATTGTTAGCTTTTTATTTATTTTCTTTGTTTTTATTTTATTTATTTGTTTTAGTATTATATTTTATTTTTTTTGTTTATATATTAAAATTATGTTGTCGATTTAATTCGATATATTTTTTTTTTTCACTGTATTGTTATATTGTGCCCCCTCTATGTTTTTCTGTTTACCATGTTGGTTGACTGGTAGAGAATGCTTTAGCATTAAGTCCGCCGTTTGTATGATTTTTTTTTGTACAATAAAGATTTTTAAAAATAAAAAAAAAAATAAATAAAACGTTGCACATATGCCGTAGTTCCCTATAATTGTTTGCCCTATCCTCGGACGCAGATCTCCTTGTACCCTGCGTCGCGAGACCTGGCGTCAGCTTGTGCAGTGCTGCTCACCGACCGCGACGTGCCGCTGGAGGAGCAGTTGGCCGTGAGTCTCTGAACCTCCTTTTGTCCGATGTCCCGTGTGCTCGTGTGTTAATTGGTGCACATGCAGGAAGAGGCGTGGTCTCGCCCGGAGGAGGCGTGCGCGCGTAGCCCGCCGCTGCTGGCGCTGCTGCCGCAGGTGGTGCGCTCCGCAGCCGTCCCACTCGCACACACACTCATCGCACTGCTGCAACGCCTTGTGGACAGAGTGAGATAAAGACAGATAATATTTGTATTTGTATTTCTTTTCTTGATAATAATTTGTATTCAACGCTTCAAACAGACCAAAGTAGTTCTCCTGAATCATAATGTTAATAATGTACTAAGATATCTGTAGCAAACTATTAAAAATATTTTTTACTATCAATCCTTATGCATTGTGATTGCAGTCATCGCTGAAAGCGTTAAGCGAGGTGGCTGTAGTGGAAGTGGTAGTGAACTCTATACGTAACGTCGGACTAGAGCAAAATAACTTCGAAGGTCGTGAACATCTATTGGAAGACCTGTACGACCTACTCTGCAGGCTTGCTATCAAGGTCCTGGCCGGCAACCACAGCATGCAGGTACAATGCTTCGAAAGTTAAACATATTATATATTTATTAAAAATTAATAATATAAAGAGCAAAAGTTAGTTAATTTGTAAGTTTTAATAGGGAAGGTAATCTAAAACCTTGGTTAGTCATTCCAATTTGTTCTCACATATCTAGTATGACTGAGAGTCAAACAGTCACACATTACAAAGACTAGATTCCGCCTGCACTTCGCCCGTGTGGCTTTCAGAAACCGTGAACCGTGTGTTTTATTTATTTATTTATTTAACACTTTATTGTAAACCAGATACATTAAAGAACAGGCTTATGAACACATGTACAAAGGACGAGCTTATCTCTGTAAGAGATTTCTACCAGCAAACCCAAGAAGTGAGAATGCATAAAATAAATAGAATTAAACAGTGCAAAAGTAAAGTTATAAAACTAATTAAATTTAAACTAAAACTAATATACAAATTACTATGGGAGGTGTTATTATTATTATTGGCCCGCCCAAAGGTTTCACCTTATTTAGTCAAGAGTCGTTGGTATCCAGTCCAATGGTTGTATTTTTGAACCAACTTTGGCACCAAATACACACAAAACGGTAGCTTTCCTCATCATACTATTAGTATTAGTATATATACAATATGTAGTAAAATTTTATTGTAATTTTATAAATAAGTTAAAACAGTTTTCAAAGATTTCTGTCCATTGAGACCTTGCAACTAGAGTATGAGGTGTAATTAGTACAATCTATATTTATGTTAAAAAAAAATATATATGAAACTATTCATCATATTACAATGAATTTATTATTGACTTTCCGGATAAATAAAGCATATTTTGTCTCGTTAAATAAAATGGATTAAACAAGTCTGCAAATTAATTAACTCACTAATAATAAGATCTGGCCTATGCGTATCTTACTAATGTTGCCTCGTGTATTTACACAGACTAGAGGAAGAAATTTTTGTTATTCTTTCAGATCATAATAGACATACACCACATGTTGCGTTACATCGAGTGCGAGTGCGGGCGGCGGGGATCAGGGGAAGGGGGTGCGGGGGTGGGAGGGGTGCAGGCGGCCTCGCGAGACGCACAAACAGCGTTATACCTGGCGCAGCTCGACTACCTGGAGCTGCGTCTGCGGGAACAGCAGCAGCAGCCTAAGACTACCAACTACTTCGCAAACGGTAATTTTTTTATTCATTTTGTTAGGTTTTTTTATGTATACATAATTACCTGCGACATGACGTTTTCCATTTCTTATCGTGTACCGTTATGCGCATCAGTGCTGGAGGGCTCCCGCACGGAAGGCGACGCGGGCTCCCGACTGGCGGGGGTCGCCTCCCGCGCTGTGACATTCCTGACGGGGCGCGCTCCCCATCACGTGCTGCAGCCGGACGCGCTGCTACTGGAGCGCCTGCTGGCCGTACTGCTCGCCGGTGAGTGGCCGCAATGAAGATACACCAAGCTATAGTTTTGGTGATTAAACCCGACCCCTCCGCGCAGTGTGCGCCGGCGAGGCGGGGGGCGGGGCGGCGCGGCTGTGGGGCGGCGGCGGCGCGGGCGGAGAGTGCGGCGGCGCGCTGGCCGAGCTGTTCTGGTGGGCGGCGTCGCCATCGCCCGCGGCTCGACCTCTGCAGCCCCGCCTGCTGCGCGCACTATACCACGCGCCCGCCGCCGCGCTGCGTTTGCTGGCGCCTAAGTACAAAGACCCCCCCGCGCTGAGAAAGGTAACCAACCATCCCTTCGAGTGTTCGGAAGCCGATATGATTTACAAAGCAGGTTACCTGAATGGAGAGGCCGTTCGCAGCTTTCGGTGTATCTCCTCACGCTGGTGCAGCACGTGCACCTGACGGCGGAGCGCGGCGGCGAGGCCGTGGAGCTCGCCATCACGGACTGGGCGCGCGACTGGGCCGTAGGCTCTCAGGCTGAGCTGGCCGAGCGCGTGCGGGGCCCCGCTCTGCTGCAGGAGGCCGAGCGCCTGCTGCGGGCCGACCGGGCGAGACGGGCGCGACACGCCGCCTCGCCGAGACTGAGAGCCGCCATCGGCAAGGCGGTGTTCTCCCGCGACGCGTTGGCGCGCGCCCTCGCCGACAGCGCGATGGCGGCCACACGTCAAGTCGTCGAGATTCAAGACGGCGAGCGTAAGGCGTTCCTGGAGCACCTGCGTCGCGCGGACGCCCAGCACGCCACCTCATTGGCGCGATGGCACACCATCATAGACACTCACACACACGAGAGAGGTGAGCTACGCGCATTCTTTATAATCTGGCTCACTCACACTTACTCACCGCTTGAACTACATATCACTGTCGCTCACAGGCGTGTGGCACAACCCGTCTGGTTACCCGCGCGCCTGGCAGTTGGACAGCACGGAAGGGCCGGGGCGGGTGCGCGTGCGCCTGCGTCGTGCTCACCTCAGAATACCGCCGCGTTTTCTCAAACCGGAACATAGGCACAAGGCTGGTAAGCTGCAGTAACATTTTGGTTTGTATCGAAATAATTTGAGCCTCAAACCCTCGTGCTGTCCTCGTACAGAGAGCGCCGCCCACGCCCCCCCGCTGCGCAGTGTGCTGGGCGGCAGCGCGCGCGGCGGGCTGGCGGCGCGTCTGCAGCCCGGGGAGACCTTGGCGTACACGGCGCGCGTGCTGCGCGTCACGGTGGCGTGCGAGACGCCGGGTGAGCTGCTGCTGACGGACCGCTGCCTGCACTTCGTGGCAGAGGGCGAGGCGGACGAGGCGGGCGGCGGCTGGGCGCTGAGCTCGCTACGGCGCGTGGCCACGAGGCGCTGGTGCCTGCAGGAGCGCGCGCTGGAGCTGTTTCTGAGCTGCGGCCGCGCGCTGCTGCTGGCCTTCGGGGACACGGCTCAACGAGCCGCCTTCCTGCGCCACCTGGAGCGAGCGCACCGCCCGCCGCCAGGGGACCGGGACAGGCTGGCCGACGCGCTTCAGCAGTGGCGTACTGGGGCCATCACCAACTGGGAGTACCTCATGATTCTCAACGGGTTGGCCGGTCGCTCGTACAACGATCTGATGCAGTACCCCGTCCTACCCTTCATCATCGCCGACTACGCCTCCAAAATCCTGGACCTGACGGACCCGACCTCCTTTCGCGATCTCGGAAAACCTATGGCAGTCCAGAATAAGAACAGAGAGCAACATTATATAAATACTTATAACGTATGAATTACAATACCTTTCGATAGCCGTGACTTTCGCGCACGATTAGTTTGTCCTGTCCAACTTTGGGTCTGTTCAGGACCTGAAAGCGGCTCGTCGCGAGGGTTGCAGCCCGCTGGTGTCCCGGCAGGCGCACCACTACGCCTCACTGTACTCAAACTCGGGCGGGGTACTACATTACCTCGTTCGCCTGCCGCCCTTCACCGAGCTCTTCATCAATTACCAAGGTGAGTGAGCGCAAAGGAGCGGTCATACGTCAATATTTTATGATTCAATAGAGTTTAACTTTCCCTTTCGTATATCCTCAGATAACAACTTCGACATGCCCGATCGTACTTTTCACTCGTTGGCAACCACGTGGCGACTGATTACGCAAGACTCCCCCACGGATGTGAAAGAACTGATCCCGGAGCTGTTCTACTTACCCGAGCTGTTTTATAACACGGAGGGCCTGGCCCTGGGCGTGCGTCAATGCGGAGCGCGGGTCGATGACGTGGAGCTGCCGCAGTGGGCGGCAGACGCGCGGCTGTTCACGCTCGTACACCGGCAAGCCTTGGAGGCGCCGCTGGTGACCGAGCGCCTGCCGCTGTGGATTGACCTGGTGTTCGGCCACAAGCAGACGGGTCAAGCCGCCGTCGACGCCATTAACGTTTTTCCGGCCTGCGTGAGTATGACTTTCCCTCCCGCGCCCCGTAACATTTACGCCGCTAAAGCACACTCCGTTACAGACTTACTACGGGTTCGACCCCTCGTCGCTCGAGGATGAGTTGGACCGGACGGCGGCCGCGGCCATGGTGCGCACGTACGGGCAGGCCCCGCGGCAGCTGTTCCGCACTCCCCACCCGCAGCGAGCGCCCGAGCTGCTTCCGCGACAGGTGCGCCGTGCCCATCTTGCTAACTAAGCTTCTACCGGAGAACTCGTGACTAACCATCCTTTCTCAGGGCGAGGTCGGCGTGTGGGCGGGCGTAGTCGGAGCGCGCTGGGGTCGCTTCTGCGGGTCCCCGGAGCTCCCGCCCCCCGCGCCGGTGGCGCGCCGTAACATCCCCGGGGCGACGCGCCTGCAGCGCCTGGCGCACCCGCGAGCCGTCGCCGCCTGCCAGAAATCCACCATGCTCATGCTCGACACCGGTGCGTGCTCGACTCATTAAATACGTATTCGGATGCATCAAAAACTGAATTAGTATATAATCATTCTAACCGAATGCATCAGAGGAGGCTTCCGCCGCGGCGGGCGGTGCGTCGGGTGAGTCGCTGTGCGCGGTGTCGTGGTCGCACGCGGAGGGCGCAGTGCGCGTGCGTCGACGGCGGGACGCCCCTCCCGCCACCGTGCTGCACACTCTGTCGCTGGAGCGCGTGGAGGCGGCTGCGGGCTGCGCGGAGGCGGGCGGCGCGGGCGGCGGCTGGGGCGCGTCGGGCGCGCTGGGGCTGTCGTCGGGCCGCGTGCTGCTGCTGCGGGCGGCGCCGCGGGCGCAGCGCGCGCTGCACGCGCACGGCGCGCCCGTCGCCGACGTGGCGCTGTGCCCGCGCGCCAGCCTGCTCGTCACCGCTGGCGTCGACGGAGTCATCGTGCTGTGGGATCTTAACGAGTCAGTGTGATGTCTTATGTTTAATAGGCAACCCCATCTTTGAGTTCGTTAAGAATAATTTTTTTTTTTTAATTATCTGATATCTATTTAGTCTGACCTACATCCGGACGCTACCCAACCGCGACATGCTGCCGGTGCTCTGCGTGGCCGTCAGCGAGACGCTGAGCGACGTGGCCACCGTGCACGAGCCCCCCGCCCCCGGCGCACTCGCCGCGAGTCTCGACGAGTACGAGCGGGACAGCTCGCACAAGTACAAGTCGCTGATCCGCGTGCACACGGTCAACGCGAGATTCGTAGGTAAGTTAGACGAACCGGCATCCATCCATCTCCTCTCCTCGGTGCGATCATCTATAAGTATAGAACACGTTCGTCCCTCGTAGGCAGCGTACGCGTGGCGGAGATCGTGACGTGCGCGTGCTACTCACAGGCCCCGGAGGGCACGAGCGTCAACGTGATAGCGGCGGGGCTGGGCTCGGGCGGCGTGCGCCTGTACTCCTCCTGGGACCTGCGACCTCTGGCGTTCCTGTCCGCCGCGCGCCCTCACCCGGTGCTCAGGTAGGGTACCTGACACGCGCTGGATACTCCCACATACGCACATCCACAGCCGCACTAACTCGTCGGTCGTTGCAGTGTCACGTTCAGTTGCGACTCGCAGCTGTTGTTCTCTTGTCACGCGGACGGCACAGTGCTAGCGTGGGAGAGCTCTGAGCCGGGAGCACGCTCCGCTGCCGTACGCCTGCTGCCTGCGCACGCGCTGCTGTGAGGTGCGCCCTTCAGGACCAACATGGCCCAGTACGATCCAGTCCCCGCTGACTGAGTGACACTACACATGGCAGCCGAGCTGGTGCAGTACTTCATATAGGCGTCGCGCTCCGACTCCTCGGGTTGCACTCGTCCTATCGCTGTAAAGAAGTGAAACAATGATTAAAACTATTTTGTATATATTTTGTCGATTAAGAAAAGTAAATGACGGCTACTAGACATAGTATAGTTTGTAATGATTTTGATTGTTTCTTTATATTAATGATTATTGAATATAATAGACGCTAGACACCTTGCCCTATAATGTTTTTGATATGAAATAACTATTGTGCTATTTTATTAGTGCTATCAGTGTTGTCGCTATATGATAATCTTAAATTTTAAATATATCATATTAATATTTTTATAATATTTTTGCCAAATAACAATGATAAGAGATTTTATAAATGTGTTTTGAGAGATGTATTATTTTATAAACTCTGTTTGACAATACGAGCCACGAGGCGGCTCCTTATAAGACTATCTTAAGAGTAAGTGTTAAAATATTTTTTACATTCCTTTTAGTGACTGTAAAGTGCTAGAGTTGCTCAATTTTAAAAATTACTTTAAAGTAACGCAGCCATTGTCTTCCTATTGAGCAATACACTATTAGATGTCCGAAACAATAAGTATTATAAAATTTGTTCATTATAAACATCCCTTTGAAGCATGATAATTATCCCTTTGAAGCTTTTGGTACATATCCCGCAGATTAAATTGTTAATTATAAGACACTTATTATAAGTTAAAATATTTATAACTATACAATAAATGTTGAATTTGAGAATTTTATGAGAGACTCGAATTATGTTTGTTATAATTGAAAAATAAAATATATTTTATTTAACTTGTTTTTATTTATATTCTGTTACAATATCTTTTTTACCAGATATGACCAAAACTATAGTGGACTAATTGTGAACTATTTATTATTAAAAAGTGTCTAAAATTATATTTAAAAATGCTTATAAATTCTTAAACGATATAACTTTATTATAATAATCAATATTTTTTCCTCTAGTTGCATACATGCAAAGGGTATACGGAAAAGAACAAGTTAGTAATTCTATAACAATCTTATAGTGTTTATAAATATTTTTTTTATTGTCTACTGAATCACAGTTGCTAACAATGACCACCAGACCACCCCTAGCTGTACTGACAGTGTAGCAGTGTACAGTGTGTAGACAGTGTAGTGTGTGTAAGTTCAGAATTGAGAGTTGTTTTCTTCAGGCCTTTTCAGTAACATGTCCTTTTAATTTTAGTTTGCCTGTAAGAGATCACTATAAGTGATAAGGCCGCCTTTGCACCAAAAGTTTAAATAGTTTTATTTTTCTTTTTCGTTTTATCATCTGTTTTTTTTAATGTATTTTTGTGTGCAAAAAAAATTATAAATAAATAAATAAATAGTCCGGTTAAGGACGGACATTAAGGACGGTTATTACTCTGCTCCTGAAATATATGGTTTTCGGCAACAGCAATGCAATATAATCATATAATTATAATAGTAGGTACCATCAAGGAAACAAAACAAGTAGCAATTCAGAAATTAATAGATTAAGAAGTACATAACAAAAATATATAATAAAAGAGAAAATCTTTTTAACTACCTTTATCATCTAAATATTGTTGTTCTTATATGTTGGCATAAGACTAAAAGTGGAAATAAATAACTGAAATAAGAAATAGTCAATCCTTAGATTTGACCAATTATAGAGTTCAGATTTTAAACGATTTTTTATAAACAAATTTCTAACTTTATACAAACGAAAAGGTTTGTAATATCTATTTTCTAGAACGTTAATTCCTGTGTAATATAGTAATATAAAATATCTTATTATTTATTTTCTTAATAGCTATGCAATTAATACAAAAACTAGGAGTGCGAACTAGACCTCAGTTTTTGCCTCGCTGCGCTCGCAACATCTGTTGGCATATTGAGCGAAACGAGGTGCCAACAGCACCGAGGTTGCCTTTACAAATCGTCGAAGCATTCTGTCCTCGACTATTTTTTTGTTCAACCTAAATATTCACATGAAAAATTTTTCCCATTGAAGTTTATGGAATTTTACTTTTTCTGTGATTATTACAAACCGTACCACCACCAGGTTGATGTCTATCAGTGTGCAAAATTTGAAAATTTTTGGATATATTGTTTTTTATTGATGCTTGCACAAAGGATGCCGAAACATCTCCCTTAGAGAGCTTCGCGCGATTATTTTGTAAAAGATAGGTTACACAATGACAAATCACGTTGACAGTGAACGTCAGAATCTGAATATTTTATAGTACTCTGTGCTATTGACTGTTGACTTATTGATATTTGCAAATGGCTTCACTGCGTTTATATTTGTAACCTATAAAGAAATCAATATATCTAAACGAATTGCTGTCGTTGTTTAAAGTATTTGTTGAACTTGAAGAAATGGGTTCTAAAAAACACAAAAAAGAATCAAAGAAGAGGAAGCACAGGAGTAGGTCACGGTCTCCTGCGGAGGGCGAAGAACGTGAACGAAAAAGACATAGAAAACACAAAGATCGCAAAAGAGATCGCTCCCCTGATGGTATGTAATTATTTAGTTCTAAAAGCAGATAACGCTAGCAACAAGAAATGGTCTTTATTTATATTTTAATATTTGTACTTGCTTGACATACTATAAGACTTAAAGAATGCAATACGAAGATCATTCCTGGTACTAGCGTATCGTAAAGTTGACATGATAATGTCATATTTTGCTCATTATTTCAGACTGGAGGCATTCGAGATGAACCGCCATCCCGAGTGCTGTTGTGATGAGGTGGGTATTAAAATCGTGTCGCGAATGGAATGGCACGACTCTTTAGAAAGGATATCGTGGTATCAAAATATAATTAATAGCTGAACCATTTAATTTCTTAGAACGCCGTATGAATTAAACAATTAATTTAGTAAATGATTCTAAAATATGCTGCAATGAACAAATGATGGCTATAGGCTTATAAAATAATAAATGAGTTAATTTGTATGAAAATCATATAAATTATAATTAAAATGTTAAATAATTTTACCAATTTCTGGGTAAAATTATGTACAATGTATATGAGAGCTATACTAAAAAAAGTTTTTAATCTGAATAGAAGTAAATATTCTAAACTTAATTTTCTATCTATTCTAAACTTAAAACCTATCTTTAATCCTAAAGTTGTCTATACTTTCTTTAATTAATTAAAAATTAAAAGGTAGAAAATTTTTAAATAAAAAACAAGACTCAATAAATAAATTTAAACACTATTCTAGGTCACAATTTACTTTTGTATTTGTTTGAAAAATTAGGTATTTTTTTATTAAATATAGTTAGGTCACAACTATAATAAGAAACTCAATTTGAAATATTTTAAGTGTATAAATGAATCTAAAGCATTTGAATTTATAGTGATAAAGATATATGAAGGAAGTAATTTTTACTACATTACTTATATTGCTGACACATATATTGCTGCATTATACACATTAATGGCTACTGTTTGCAGTAACTGGTTGAAGACAAAGTTACAAAGTTGTTTGTTTTATGATTCTTCTGAGAACAGGGCATGTTTGGAACCTTTGTAGCCTTAATTTTAAATTGTGGTGCCCTTATAGAATGTGTATATATTTTGATAAGTATGGTATCAATACAAGTCCTACTGACATTTTGTTAACATACACTATTGACCAATGATTTTGAAAATCAAGTTGAAAAGATATATAAATAAAAATAAAAATAATTATAACATAAATATCATGGCACTTTTTAATAATCATAAATCTTTAACAATGTTTGTATTAATTGGGGCTTTGAGTTTAAAGAAAGTAGTTAAGTTATATTTTATTAATGAGACATTGACTTCCAACGTTTTGAATATTTTAAAATGTTTTATTATTGAATGGTATGTCTCATTGTACTGATCAATACTTAAAACTTCACTGTCAACAAGAAATATCGCTTTGATCATCAAATATAATAAATAACAGCACATAACTGATGTAAAATTGTTATAGTCGAAGAGGTGCCCGTGGACTCCCATCTCGTGTCGGAGCCAGCTGAGACGTCCCCCACACGCAGCAGCAGCTCTAGCGCGAGAGACCAGCGAAGCAGGGACGATGGGTACTTTACAATATTTTATGCTTGTTTATCAACTAATAGACGCTAAAGCTAACTAAAGTTTTCATATAATATAATATATTATATGTGAAATTTATCTAATTTACTTAGGGTAATCACAATAATCAGAATCTCTTTGATATTTTATTTATTTAATCTTAATTATACAAATTAGTTTGTTGTAAAAAAAAAATGTTTTCTGATATTTCCATCCATTTTTGGTTTGAATGATATAATTTTTGCCCATCTTCTATTTGTCATTCTAACTATGTGACCGGTCCTTTTAAACTTTTGTTCAATATGTGTGTTGCTGTTAATTTTGTGAATTCAGATTCTATCAGATAATTTGATATTAAGGATATTTCTTTCTATGGAATTCTGACAATATAACTGCCATATTTTAGGCTTTGTGGAATGCATGAGTTTTTTAAGTTTGATATTGTCCAGTATTTTAAGTTTGATATTGTCCAGTATTACTTTCCTGTCTGTCAAATTCTTCTTTCTAATTCTATGTTTCTGGATATTTATTTTCCAGGATAAACATATTCTTGTATGTATTCCAGTTCTATATTCTTTACTAAGATATTTATATCTTTCGAATGCGTCATAATTCTATTTTTTTTCCTTCACTTTGAAGCCAATGATTTTGCTTCATATTGTTACTTATTCCAGGAGCGTAATTAGTTCAATTGCACTATTTGCTATTATTAGAAGGTAAACTTCAAACCTGAGTTAGAAAAAACTCGGGTAACATTAGTTCCCCTCATCTGACTCCTCTATTGATATTTTTTCCTAATTTACCTGTCTTTAGTTTTGCTTTGCTGGTTTAATTTTTTTTAATTACTTATATATAGTATGTTAGCGTAGTTATATAATGCATTCCAAATAAACGAAATAAAGTCAACCAAACTGTTAAATATGTGAACTACTCATAACCAACTGTTGAGTGAGTAATTTTGTATTTTGACAAGATGGCGTTAATGGTATGATAGCTCACGCTATCATGTACACATATAAATTAGTTAAGATCTTTCCTGATTTTAATAAATAATTATCCATTGATTAGCGATCTGAGTCTTGCACATAAGTAAGCCAGCTCTTAGATCGGTATACAGTGTGGTTTGATTATACATACTCAACCAAAAGATCAAATTTAGTACTGAATTATCTAATCAGTGTTCGGTACTTTAACACCAACCAATATATTATAGTAACTGGAACTCCTTGTGTTTATCAATTATTTGATTCGATGTGTGGATATGGTCTTCATAAATTCAGCCTGTTCTATAGGTTATTCTTCATCAATACGAGGTCCTACTTGTGTTATTAAATAGATCTTGTAAATATTAGACATCATAATAATACATCATGGTTTCCTTTTGTTAAACAGTTTTGTTAATGGTGTAGTTTGGTTTGTTTTGAAAAAAAAAATTTTTTGAATTTGTATGTGGTTGGGTTAGGTTATTTTTTTTATCTATCGAATTTATTGCTTTTTTAGCAGTAAAGTATTCTACATTTTGATTCTGATCTTTTAAATATCTAATATTATTGAGATTGTAAACATATTTTTTTATAAAAAGAATATTTTGTGAATTTTCTTTATGTCGGTTATATTTAGTCCTTATTTGTTATTCACAATTTTCGGTGTTAAATTTAATTAATTATTTAGTCTATATGTATTTCTGTTTTTTCTAGTCGTGATAAAAGTCAGGAATCAGAACGTGATACTTCCCCCGTGGCGGCGTCGAGTTCGGCTCAGGAGAGTATGTCCATAGAGGACACCAACAAACTACGAGCTAAGCTGGGACTCAAACCCCTGGAAATAGCCGAGAAGCCTGGCGGTAAATGATTAATTATTTATTGGATACATTCATTTTAACTGCAATAGTTGGTGTTTATATTTAATATTCTCTATAGTTTAACTGTAACAAAATTATTTGTATAGTTACATAAAGTAATAATGTATTTGTCTCTGTATGAACATAAAAAGAAAAACAGTAAGTAAACCTATGTAATATTTGGGAAGAAATTATATTACTAAGCAACATACAATTGAGCATGGTGGGCAAAGATTTTCAACTGGAAAGACCAATCGTCGTATGCACAAGTACTTCATTCATCATAGATACTAGATGTAGTTCATACTGTTGCAGAGGACGGTAAGATCAAGGATGATCTAGGCGAGTTCTACCACGTGCCTGCGCGCAACCTGGCGCTGCAGCGACGGGCTGAGCTGCTGCGGGAGCGCATCGAGGAGAGAAGGGACAAGAGGGACATCGACAACAAGTAAACACCCTCTACTTGGACCACCGACTGGCCACCTTACACACATCTATGTTTCTAATCTTACGGATACTGAAAGTCTTATTATTATTAGACTTACTTACTGTACATATTTTGGTTGTTAGTGTTATAAAATAATTGTTGGGGTAGGGCGCTATATTGAAAAATACTACCACCCTCGGGGGACGGACCTTATGGTGCCGCTAAGATAGCAAGTTGAAACAAGAAAGTCGTGAAACAGTATGGCTATCTCAGTCGGGCGCTGGTAGGTCCGTCTCTTAGGATTCTGGGTTCGGTGGGGGGGGTCGTGATTGAAAACACTGGAGTACGCTATGTAGACGCGATAGCGAACCAGCCACAATAAAATCTTCAATTCTTCTAGAGTTCCGTTGTCTTCAGAGTTCCTTTTTTCTTGAGAGTTCTTCTTGTTCTTCGTAGCCGTCGGAAGTAATGTTGGTAGTGGCGCCATACTGCCGGGTGTAGCACGCCACGTATACCGTACAGAGAGCCGAGATTAATCGACATAACATCTTATTATCTCTGTCACACCCATTAGTTTCACAAAAGAATTATACATAACGAGACACTAATTTTCTGACTTTTTATGTACATAACATAATTGAAATATTCTAACAAGATTGATTGATTAAAATAATTAATAAATAAACTATGTACATTGTAATCAGTTGTCGCCGACAATAATTATGTTCATAACGCAACATAGTATCGTTTAAATGTAAAGATGAGTAGATTAGTTATATATGTCATTTGTTAGATGCACTAAATGTATGCAATGTGTAGGTTACAGACCACCCTGCTGGCCGAGGGGTCTGACGACGAGGATGCGTCCGCATGGGTGAATAAGTCGCGAGACATCGAGAAACAGAAGCGCGAGGCGGCCAAGAGGGTGAGACAGACTACACATGAATATGGTAATCATATTCATATTGTAGTTTATAATACATGTGACGCCACCAGGCGGCGTTGCTGGACGAAATGGACGAGGTATTCGGAGTGGGCGCGCTGATTGACGACGACCAGCGCCAGGAGCGACAGCGAGCCTACCAGCCTGACCATCTCCGGGGACTGCGAGTAGCGCACCACCTTGACGCGGTACACTCACACTGTTTACGAATTATTTAACGTTTATATACATATATGAATTTAATTTCTAACATCATCAGTTTTTCTATAGTTATATCATACTATCGAAATAAAATGACCTTGTCAATCTATAATATTTTTTGTGATTAGTTACCCCTCCCTTTTCCCAGTTGCCGGAGGAGCGTGAGACTGTCCTGACGCTGGCCGACAAAGAGGTGCTGGCCGAGGACGCAGAGGACGTGCTCGTCAACGTTAACATCGTGGACGACGAGAAGTACAAGAAGGTACCGCCTCGTTGGATTATCTGCACTCACTATACATATCTAGAGATGTCTCTGTCTATTTATATAAATAAAAACATATTGTAATGTTATTGTCATATTATATTGCTTCCAGAACATAGAGGAACGTAAGAAGGCCCGCGTGGGCTACCAGGCCTACGACGACGAGGCCGAGCTGCAGGCCTCGCTGGGCTTCCAGAGACCCGTGCTGTCCAAGTACGACGAGGAAATACAGCCCGGCAAAGGAGACAGAACTAAAGGGTTCTTCATTGGAGACGAGGACGCCATCATGGAGCAAAAGCTCAAGGACATGTTGGTGAGTGATGTCATTCGTTGTTGGGAGTTTATTATTTATTGTTAGAAGTTAAAGTTGTATCGGTGATGAAAAGGTTAAAATTTAAAGAGTAAGTATATAGAGAGTGAAAGAGTATCCGTGGGTTTTTTTTGTATGGACCAACCCTTGGAAAAGAGCAACTAGAGTATGTTTCATAAAGAAAATAAAAAAGTTGCAATGACTGTAATGCCAAATTCACCAAGGCGGGTCCCGACTCAGCAGCGCAGTTGAACGAACCTCAAGAATTCCTAGAAACTTATGTCTTCCTTTGTTGATGATTTTTTCAATCAATATTATTAAAATCTATATAATGCCATAACCTAGTTATGTTTGTGTTATGGTAAACAAGAAGAGGTTATTATAGTAGGAAAATTTGGATTACGCTGTTAAATGACGGAGGACAAAGATAAGGAGAAGTGACTTAGTGACGCTAGCGCTGTACCGATCCCAAATAGTAGTAAGTGGTATATATAAAGGTCTGTGTGTGTTTGTTTGCAGCGCGCCGAGCTGGTGGCGGGCGGCCCGGACAGGCGCCTGGAGTCGCTACAGGCGGCCGCGCCCACCATCGCCAGGGACTACATGGACGAGGGGGAGATCAGCGCCAAGTTCAAGAAGCCCAAGAGGAAGGTACGAATTCGCCTTTTTATAATATATAAATTTGTAGACAAAAATCGCGGGAAACGTGTTATGTTCATATGTTTTTGTTTCATGTAGGGTAAGATGCGCAAGAAAGCCAAGCAAGAGCCCATAGACGTGGAGGAGCACGAGGCGGGCACGGCGCCCCTGGACACCGACGACACGGGTGCGTTTGAGCCGCAGTGACACCTCGCTTAGCTCGCTCGCTATGTTATCCGCTGTTAAGTGCTGGTTTGAAATAAGCCTCCATGTCCTCAGAGGTGAAACCGGGGCTAGTCGGCGAGGAGCTGGACGAGGACGAGGTGGAGGTGGACACCGAGCTACAGGCTGCCCTGGCGCGCGCGAGGCGACTGAGGCAGACGGAGAACGCCACACACACACCACAGGTGGGAAGAGGGGAGTACAGGGACAGACCATGTCTGTCACTGTCACTGGTATTCTTATGTTGCAATGAGGCCGTGTCATTGATTGACTTTGATTCTTTGCATTTGTTAAAATCAAAACGATTATTAAAAGTAACTTCTTTAAAAAACAGCTTTTCTTGTCCTTCATATATATTTTTTACATATATTTATATAAATTTTTTAGTAGCTTGTCAGCGATCGAATTATGCCCACGAATTATCATGCCTTCGGAAATAATAGTAAAAATAACATTCGCCCTGAAACAAACGGTTTCTTTATTTTCATACATTGTTTTGCTGTAAACTTATGGCTGAGACTGAAAATACCATGGATTGTTTACTCTTTTTTGTATAAAGAAAATATTATTTATATCGATAGCACTGCCCCAGAGTGAGATATCACTTCGACGTAATATTATAAAGTTCTGTCTTCTTCGTTAGGGAGGTACATAATTTTTTAACAGCATATGCTGCATAGTATAGTTTAGAAGTCATACCCAGGTTTAAGAAGTCTATTGCAATTTAGCATCGACATTGGTTTTAAGAAAAACTATTTAATTTTACTCCTTTTACAAAATATTAGTTTGAACCTGGCGTTGTAAATATAATAAGTTTCGTATTTTTAGTATTGATAAAATTTTTAACCAATGAACTATTTGAGAGAAACTTGTTTTCGTAGTCATTTATATCATAGTATCTATATATGCCCATAAAATTGTGGGTAAAGAGTGATAGGTTTCATAGCAACTACGATCTTTTTATTTTAAAATTGGTGGGGACTTTTGTGTTAGTATTGCTAGAGATCTTAGAGAAATTGAACAACTATAATAAATTTTTTGAACATGATTGAGCAAGATGCTTTTTAAACATAAGTTTATTATATATTGTCTTTAAATGAAAACTTAATTTTAATATGACGTTTTACATACGTATGTTAATATTAATTTGCTCGGCAGCTGGAAGAGATCCTGCAGCAAGTGAAGGATGAGCCGAAGGAGGAGGACAGCGGCCCGGAGAGCGGCGGCACAATGGTGCTCGATGCCACCGCGGAGTTCTGCCGCACGCTGGGGGACATACCCACGTACGGGCTGGCCGGGAACAGGGAGCACCAGGCGGAGATAATGGTGATCGATCGCGACAAAAAACTGCTTCGGTAGTTTAGATTTTGTGTAAACGGAGTATTACGGCGAGGGTTTTTTTTCAGGATTTCGAGCGCGAGGAGGCGGAGGCGGAGGCCGAGGCGGCGCAGGCGAGCGCGGGCGCCTGGAGCTCCGTGGACGTGCGGGGCGACCAGCCGCCCGACCTCGCCGCCGGTGAGTGCGCTGGGCACGAGGGGGTCTCGATACATGGGCGGGGGACATTTTATCCAATATTAAATATATATCTCTCTCTCTCTCGGTCTCTCTTTATTTAGGTCTGCGACTGTGAGCGCCTTCTACCAGTATTGTGTCTCCGCACATGTATATATAATTTGAAAATAAAACGATCACGTATTTATAAAAGTTTAACGTCTCTCGATTATCAGAATCTACTATTATATTTGCGAATATCTTTTCGGTGTGCCTTTATAAATAATAAGCGCTCCGTCCCCAGAGGGCTCGTCCGGCGCAGGTCTGGAGGCGGAGCCCGCCCTGGGCGCCGGCGTGGCGGGCGCGCTGCGCCTGGCGCTCAGTAAGGGCTACCTGGAGCGAGCGGGCGCGCAGCCGGCGCCTCGGCCGGCGAGGTCGGCGCTCGCCGCGCTCGCCGCCGCGCACTACTCCATCGAGGACAAGACCTACGGGTACCACCATAGGCTACCATTACCGCAACTTCACCTGGCCTACGGGCTAACCTCGTGCGTGTTTCAGCGAGGACGACAAGTACGGCCGACGCGAGCGAGGGACCCACTCGGGGCCGCTCAGCGAGTTCCGGGAGAAGAGTGACTTCCGGCCCGACATCAAGCTGGAGTACGTGGACGACGACGGGCGCCCGCTGTGCCCCAAGGAGGCCTTCCGCTACCTGTCGCACAAGTTCCACGGGAAGGGGCCCGGCAAGAACAAGCAGGAGAAGCGCATCAAGAAGGCCGTCCAGGAGGGGGTGAGATCTCTAACATTTATAGGCCTCCCGACTCGTTTTATTGTTATAACCCTCTTAATATAATAAATATTTTCGTCCAGTTAATGAAGAAGATGAGCTCCACGGATACGCCGCTCAACACGCTGCAGATGCTGCAGCAGAAGCAGCGCGAGATGCAGTCGCCCTTTGTGGTGCTCAGTGGCACCAAGCGGGACGCCGCCACCTAGACCCACCACTGCAGTAACTCTGATACTGAACAAAATAAATAGTATGGAATTCATTATACATCCAATTTTTAACAGTTACAAGAGTAGATGAATATAACTTTTAGAGTGATATAATCAAAACTTACCGTTGCATTGAAGTTATAATAACCATCTGTCACATTTATAATTCATCATTATTTTAATAAATACTTTAATTTTAAGCAACCCTGTGTTTTATTTATATTACAATAAATTTTATTACAAATGGAAGAAAAAAACTGCAACACATGACAGTTTATTATTGATTTTACAATGAAATCGAGTTTACAATGAAATACAATTACAGAAATCTTAAATAAGTCTTGTGGTCAGGCATGTATCAGGCAGCCTAATCGGATAGTCAAAGTCAGTCCGTCTAATATTAATTTAAACAGCGATAAGTTGCTGCAAACTTAAATAAAAAAAAAGGGAGAAATAAAAACTCAGATCAACAAGTAACATGAGTAAAAAAAGCGAATAAGCGATAAAAATATGTGATTTAAAAAACTTTAGATTCATTTTATCACCTTATCATATATAACAATGCTGCTTATTTTTTTTTTAATTAAAAAATATAAGCAAAGTCGATTTACAGAAAAGACCTCCGCATGTCCGAATTCTTATTTTAATTGACATCGTTAGGAGGAGAAAGATACATCTAAACAAATTTTTGTGATTAGTTTATTTTACCTTTAAATATTAATCTAAAAAACTAACCGCTCCTGTATGCTATGCTCTCTAATTCCAAATGAAATACTCTATTAGCCGCAGTGCAAGGTCGCATCAGTCCTTGGCGGGGTCGTGTTTCTGGAAGTGCGTTCTTGGCGCCCTGGCGGCGGCCTGTCTCAGGCGCGTGGCGGCGCACAGGGGGGGGGTGGCCAGGCGGCGCACAGGCTGCGTCGACGACATGCGCAGGTGTGCGTACAGCGGGATCTGGGGGGAGACGAGGGTTGGACGCGTTTCGATGTGGTGCGCGGTAGATTACGACGAGGGCGCTCACGGTTGGCAGCGAGTCGTCCAGCACTGGTGGCGGCGGCGCCTCCGGCTTCCTCGGGAGCGACAGATGTCGGCCCAGCAGCGGCTCGGCGGCGGGCGCGCCGAAGGTGCGCGAGCGTAGCTCGTGGGCCGTGATGTCGCGCAGGGTGTCCACGGGAACCTGGCCTGGCGTGTAGCGAGACACGAAGCCGCTGCGCCACACCTAGCGAGCCGGAAGTTATTAACTAGCTTTAGTAGATTTCTCTGTGTACCGATTCGATACGGTACTAGAAAACTGATCGATATGAGGAAAACGGAAGGGGGTCGCTCCGGACGGTATCGAAGGAGCGCCTCGTTTAATGTGTAAATAATCTAGTTTAAAGGGAAGCGATTTATTTAGATAGGTCGTTATTGACACCTTAAACGTGGTGGAGCTGGCGACTTTCTTAACGTCGGGAGGAAAGCGCGTCACGTCGAGACTCCAGGGTAGAAAGCCGCCTAGGGTCTGCAAGTACTCGCCAGATAATTTCCACACTCTCACACTGTAGTCGGAGGAACCACTGCAAGGAAAATATCGTACGTGAGCGCTCCGAGGCACAGGGCGCTCCTTCCGCGATATAGTTTTTTCAACCGAAACATAACCGCATGCGGCGAGTGTCGTGCCTAAGCAGCAGCCGCAGGTCGTCGACGTAGGCGAGCGCGGTGACGCAGCGTCGATGCGCGCGCGCCGAGCTCAGCAGCACGGGCAGCGGCTGGTCGCGCACGCTGCGTTTGGCGCGGCCCTCCACGCGGTCGCGCCACAGGAACGGGAAGGTCAGGCGCAACCGCGGCATGTTGACGTGTACCTGCGGACGAGCCATGCGGGCACGGGGAGGCGGGAGCGAAGCCTCGCCGGGGCTCCACACTCACCTTCTCGTTCCGGAGGTAGTTCGTCATGAGCCAGATTTTAATGTAACCCACGGTTGTGCCGGTGAACAGGTAGTCGTTGTTCACGTCGGTGGCGAAGGCGGACACGTAATCGCCGGCGGTGTGAATGCCCTGGAACGAGCCCTGGAGCCCGCCTGCGGGATGGTCCGACCAGCACTGCACCCTCCCGTTCTCCAGGGCTACCATCAGCGAAGCTGGAGAGTGAATAGAGGAAGACTTTAAAATCGAGCGATTGAGAGAATCGAATATTCGATTCTTTTTCTCGCTCTCCCCACTCCCCCACCCCCCACATGAAAAAGGAGGAGAGGAGTCTCCTCCTTTTTCATCCGATCGACGCGACTGGCAAAAGAGTTTTTGATTTATTAAAATTGGTAAGCTTCCACATACCGACGCGCATGTGACAGGGGCGCGTGTTGAGAAAGATGGCGGCGTGCACGGCGAGCTGGCGCATGCCCTGCGCGCGCGCCGGCAGAGACACCGTCGACACGCGCCGCGCGCGAGCCTTCTGCATCGCCGCGGACGAGTCGATGACGGACTCGCGCTTACCGCTGACAGTTATAACGACAAATGAATCTTTATCTTTTAACTTTGCATCATATACTTACACATTATATTACTTGAATATTTACGAAAATAAATGAGTAGACGTCGCATCCGATAATACATGCCATATAACTACTCCTTTTTTTTTCCCTAGCCTATGTGATGTCCTTCCTTGAGTAAGTTATTCATTTATTTCATTGTCATTCATTCTCATATTTATATCATGCAGGAAACGGAAAAGAAAACGTTTACTCGATATTTCCAGTCAATGTTATGCCAATTTATTAATGGTATTTACCGATTACTTTAAAAGAAGTATTATTTAACAGAATATACTCTTGCGTTATAACTATACCTGGGTCGTCTTACAGTTGACGTACTTCGTCGGGTAGATGTGGCGGAGGCGCCCTGCGGGGACGGGGTCCGTTTGCTGTACTGCATCTTAATACGCAGCATGGGTTCGGTACATGAAAAACGTCTGCAATTTACAGTGTTCATTTCATATCCGAAATGCGTTATAACTGCCACACTAGCGAAAATTTATGTAACCTGTAAGGTTGTCCAGTCTCCAGCTTCCACAGGATGAGCTCTGAATTGTAGGAGGCGGTTGCTAGTGTTTGTGGCGGCCTGGAGGCGGCCGCCAGCACGTCGTCACTGTGGCGCGTCTCCCACGCCTTACCAGACCCCCCCGATCCACCCGACCCCCCCGCATCCTCGAACTCCGTCACGTGGCGGTTCCAACCTACTGCCAGGATCCTGATGTATTGCAAAGTTTTTTTTATGAAATCGAATCGAGATGTTAATGTAAACATCGAGATATTATATAACATAAAATTAAATATCGCACCTTCCTTCCACCCAAAAACAATTAGTCACTTCGCACATGTGCTCTATCGCCATACTTCTTAAACATAAGCCCGTGTTGAAGTTCCACACCTATTATAAAAACTTATTTCATACCATCTTCAGGTAGATGCGACTCAGTTATGAGTGACAAAAAGAATTGCTTTTACAATACACTAGGCATTCCAACAGAAATGAAAGGTCAAGACGTAGACGTAGGTTTTAGGTAGGTAGTGATTGAACACCTTAAGCGTGCCATTCCTCGCGCCCGTGAGCAGCAGCTGGTGTCCGGGGTCGAAGCAAGCGGCCGTAATCTCCACCGGGATGAGCTCGCCGTGCAGCAATCGCGTGTGGGCGTCGCGGACCATCGCGTTGCGTTTACCTGCAACGCCTCCCACGCCATGGAATCACGAGGACCACGTCCGAACGGTGCCTTTTATTTTACAATTTATCTATATACCGGTCAATGGATCCCAGTTGATGATGATGCTATCGAGGCCACATGTGATGACCACCTTGAAGAGCGAGTTGTATAGAATCTTCGACACGGCTCGCGAGTGTGTAAAGCCGTCCGTATGCTGCGGGTTGAGCTGCTCGTCCAGCACCACTATTGCGATTTTGATGGCGCCCAGGATAAACTCCCGGGTCACTGGATTGTACAGCGCGGATACGGGGGTCCGCTCGCCCACTTGCGGAGGGATATCTATATACGTCTAAAATGTGATCACAAAGATGGTTCAATTTCATCGTCGGATCCCGGGAGCGTGTTCACAGAAAGCGGGGGTGCGTCACCTGCAGGCAGACCTGTCCTTGCACGTCCCACACCTTGATGACGCGATCGCGGCCCAGCGAGTACAGCAGCAGCGCCGCGCCTCGCTGCAGCACGAGCGCTGTGACGGCGGCGCGGTGGCCGGACAATGTGGCGCTGGCGGCGCGCGGTACGAAGGGGCTCCACACGCGCACCGTACAGTCCGGCCCACCTGTCGCCAGCACGTGCGCCTCCTCGTCGAAAGTGAAGCATTGGATTCCCTGCGACGAATGAGGCTCTTAATCACAAAATCTTGGCCCCCGGGCGGAAGAATGCCCGTTACCTTCTCGACATGGAACATGTTATACGTCTTGGACCCCGCCAGGTCGCACATGAGCAAGGAGTCGGGGCAGGTGGCGCACGACACGATGCAGTGCAGCGATGCGTAGAACGACACCTGGCGCACCCACTCGCCGTGCACTCGACCTTTCTCTGTCAACTTCAGTTCCGGCAGCAAATGCGGCTGATAAAATATTTTTCAATAAATATATTTCGTTTGATTTTTTTTTTTGACAAGGGGACACGAGGAAGCCGTTCAAAAGATGATAAATATATACTGATTAAATCCTTACTGTCTGCCTATACCCATCGGTCCTTTTTTTTAAGGTAACCGTGTCACATCGATCTGAAAACACCGGCACAGATGTCTATTCCAAATACGTTTGACTCGTGACAGAAATATCCTTAACCGCACTGTTGACAAACCACGCATCCAAGTCATAAGCATGATATTACAGACAGTAGCGTGGAGTATAGCGATGGAAATCGGCGCCAAGAATCATATCTCAGAGCTCTTCGGAACACTTCCCGTGAAAAAAAATGCACTGTTCTTTTGGAACGTCAAAAGATATAGTCTTTTACAGACCACGTGGTCAACCCCATTTTCGTGGTGATTTGAAGTATTTCTCAGATAATGCGTATTATAAAAGAGCAACTATGTAAAATAATAATATTATTACCCTCGGAGCGATTAGTGTTACTATCATGAACATATACAATTATAAATATCCTAGATGACCCGGTGAACCAAACATTACCTTTGTTTTGTGCTGACTATTTTAATCGGTTTAAATTTTTTTCAGTAATTTTATGAATATTGCAGAAAATTCAAATGAATTTTACCTATTTTTTAATATTCTATTTTATTTTTGTGCTACTCCATGGCACACCCTCCAAAATATATCCGATAAAAAACCGACAGGCTAACACAGCCTACCTCGGACCAGCACCGACCAGACACGGACGAAGAATATCACCGGTTGTAAGTCGCTACCATCCGGGGAGAATATAAGGTGTATCGTTAGTTAGGGTACACCCTAAACAGACAAAACGGATACAGAGTAATAGGCGCAACTACAGTTGCGCCTATTACTCTGTATCCGTTTTGTCAAAGAAAAGAAAATAACATAAGGTGTATTACTTTTAAACAAATTAAATATAGCGAAAATTATTTACAGAATAATACATCTTTATAAGCATTGTTTCTTTCAGCTATCATTTCAGCGGCATACGAATTAAAGCACCGATATGTCGAAGCTACTGCTTGCTTTTCGTAATAAATAACGCCTTAACAGTTTTTAAGCATTTTTGTAAATGAAACATATGACAGGACATAAGACATAAGTTAGTCCGAACCGAGTGGCTGTTTCTATTAGTGCTTTTGTTTGTGTATGAGAAATATAAATAGAAATTCTAAGGTATTATAAAAACATTGGTTGAGTTCCATTTTGTAAAAAAAATAAAATGTAAGCAATTCCAAAAAATTAACTTTTATCTTCATAAATTAAGAACAATTTAAAGTTTGAATCTAGTCAGCTATGTGAACCTATGTGTAAGAGCATCTTAGTGAGGAGTCTCACCCGCCGCTGCAGATCGATATGTCTTAGCTGAAGAAGTGCGCGACCGGGCTGGTTACGGAAAGGTCCTCGCTTCACAGGCGAGAACGTAAGAACGCGCACGTACCCTCCCACGTCTCCCACGATCAGGATGCAGTGCTCGTTTATGTCCTTGTAGAAGTGGTAGTGCATAGAGCAAATCTATACACATTTAAATTCGGATATAACTAAGGAGAACGTTACACCTAAAAAAAACTACGAAGTCTACACAGCTTACTCACCATGTACTCCCAACTAGTAATAACAATCTTAAGAGTAAAGGTCTTTGCTGTGCAGTCGTAAAAGCGCAAGTCACGCTCAGTGGAACTCGTTACGATAATATTCACGTCGGGCATGCACACCATGTCGGTCACCCAAGTCGTACGTACTTTTAAATGTGCTATAAAATGGCCGTACTCTGACAATAATTTCTTTAAAATTAAATGTATACAAATTTTCATAAAATGTTGAGGTGAAGGAAGTGGCTGATTATAGATAAAACTAACGACTGGAAGAGAAGGCAGTCCGCAGCAGCAACATATCGAGAGTCCACCAGTTGATCATGCCATCTCGACTCACAGTCATGTAGTTTCCCTGCATTGGATCAGTGCTGCGGTCCTAATCATATTAAAAGTTATAGTTAATTTATGTAAATTATAAACTATCTTTTATATTTTATTATTTATAACCTTCCTTCGCAACATCAGGACAGAAGCATATCCTAGATATGGGATGTCGGTGCTGAGAGCGCATGATAGTTGGCAGTCCCATGATTGGCAACTGCAGCGAAGCGCGCTGATTTTCGGGATCATTGCCAAAGTAGCCGAGTAGAAGATGTGACACGAGTTCGTCCCAATCGATTTCGCCGTTACGCGCCGTGTTTATCTAATATGCACATTAAATAAACTTTGTTATAATTTTATTATTAAGATTGTGTACGAAATATAAGAAACCATTACTCATACATTTTAATTGATGAAATAACCATATCCTAGAAATGTACCTTCATAAACAATATATTGAATTCTTCATCGTCGTATTCAACGTTCATTAATGTCCTCAAGAGATTTCGGAACTCTGAAGGCAGCATTTTATTTCTGTATGCTGCTTGAAATGCCTCTTTAATCTTTACCATGTCATTCATACTGCATCTCTCGTGGAGAGGAGCGTTACGCCACCGCATTCGAGGCAGCAATCCAGTACTACCATCCGATTTCGAAGATATCGACAGAATGGACTTAACATCGCTATCGTTTGCCATTATTAATGTTTACTATATAACAAAAAAATCTCAATAACTTAAAGTATATTAAATTATTATAAGTATCCAATGTAAATATATTCTTTTAAAATAATTAATCTTAGTCGGACATCAACTGTCATTGTCGATGTCGATTACCGAAAAGTTTATTTTAATATTGAAAATCTTTCAAAATTGCAACAACTACATGCACATTAAAATGAATGCATATTAAATTTAGCACTCAAAGAACAATCCGGCTAAGAAGGTAGGTACGGGTGGCTCGTTTCTGTAAAACAAAAATAATAGATATATCATTTGTTTTAAACCAATGTAAGTATGAAAATAACTGTGATAAATCTTGGCAGTAGCTTCATACATTTGAGATCTAATTTTATAAAATCAGCAGCAGGGCTAAGTTCCAGCAAACAAGCCACATGTACTAACAGTCAATCCAAAACTGAAGATTCAACTACTACCATTGATTCATTATTTAATAGTACTTTAGTTTTCACTTTTTACACTGGGGAAGATAAACTTTACAATTTTAGCCTTTTTACTATTTAGTAAAAGGTTATTATCACTAAATCAATGAACTATTTGAAAGAGAATATTGTTTCCATTTGCATGTATTAGTTGCTGCCTTTTTACTTTAAAAATCAAAAATGTGTTTTCAGCAAAGAATACTATTTCCTCACTATGCTTCAAAACTAAAAGGTGATGTATTTAAACAAGGGAGAAAAAAGGGCCAGTATACTAAGCCTTGGGGGACTCCCATATTAATTATAATATTTTCTACGCTACAATCAAACAAAAATCTAAAAAAAAATTAATCCCGAAAAAAACGTATTAAATAAAACGTATTAATAAAAAAATGTATAGAACTGTCCTTAATAGATTTTTATTATATATGTATGTATGGACTACACCAGTCTACTCTTTATTACTTCTTATTCCATAAAACCCCTTCAGTAAAACTTATAACGGAACTTAAGATCGATTAAAACTGCAACATCGATATGATGATGATGAAATGACAAATTTCATGTATGAATTGTCGTGGTATACCATTAGCTATTTTATATATATAATAACACAAAGAAGGCATATACTTGACTTTTTATATCAAAAGTTCATAAGCGGGATGGGTTCAAAATTAGTCAGGAAAATTTTAATTTTAGAATTATTGTGATTATAGCCCGATAATTCCATATAATAGTAAGCAAAGATCTCGAAAGTTGTTATATAAAATGTTACAACATACTACAATAGACTAATTACAATCTAATTGTATTTAATTTATTATAATTGCAAAGAAATTTACAATAAGGACTTAATACAATCAATTAACGAGAAATAACATAAGGATTCTACCTCATATTTGAATAATAAATATAATTGTGTAGAGAATGGAGATTAAAGAAATTTAAAACAACCAAAGAGAAGTTGAGATAGAACATCATCGTTAAGACACAAACGCATACAGAGTGATCCCTAAACCTAATTTATTTAAAGATATCTCGGTGTGCATGAATAGACATAACTCTAGCCGCATTCGTGAAATTGTCTTATTGTAAATTGTTGAAATAATCTTCCGTTCAGTATGTTTGTGAGAAAAAACACTCAGGTCATTTGAAATATTTGTTTGCTTTGCTTGATATCGAGGCACCTAAACCGCCATAAAGATTTGTGAACATAGTGAACTGTCAAATGACATTTGTCAAGGATTGTCAAATTGATATTATAACCTGAATAGTGTATATTCAATATTTATTATAATTTAAAATGTTTTTAACTCTTAAATTACTTGGAAATAGACATCCTTCTTTTATTGCACGTACGGTCTTCGTTAAGAATAATGATGTAGAGAGTGCTTGTAGAGTAATTAACAGGATTCTGGGCAAGGATGGCATCTTGGAACAATTCAGACTTACAAGATATTATGAAAAACCTTTTCAAGTAACATTCAGGCTTTTTTATAAAATGTTGATTGTTCACTTCCAATTGCATTTTACGAGTCATAAGAGTTATTACAGCAAAAGTTTAAAATCATTTGAAATAAACCTTTTTTTTTCAGACAAGACGTAGAGTGAACCATGAGAAATGTAAGGCTATTTATAACGAGGACATGAAAAGAAAAATAGAGTTTGTGCTCAGAAAAAATAGACATGAACCTTTTCCTGGATGTCACTAACACACACATTTAATGTTGTAAATGTTTAGATGTAAATAGAATATAATATTAATATAAAAAATTATAAAACTTTGAAAACATTTATTCTTAGTTTCAATATATTGTTCTAGCAAAATATTTACAGATATAGATACAGAGTATTGTCAGTTTTCAGTTCATATTGTATAAAAATAAGTAAAAGTGACTAGATGCAGCAATTGGCACATAAAGGAGCCCGATGGGCCGGCGTGGGGTCACATATAGTTTAGGCAAGAGTCTCGGCGACGCACATAGAAATGGTAACGGTAACAACGATGACAGGTCTTGATACCGCAACGGTAGCTCAATCCACCCTGAGGCTTGCCTTTGCAGTACTTCAAGCCACAAGGGTACCAATTGACACAAACCTAAACAAATTGATAATTATTAGGACTTAATACACAAATATAAAAAATATTAGATCCAAAAAAGCAGGCTTTTTAGCATTCTTGCCTGCAAGTTTGTCAGATGGAAATGTCTCCTTACCTCCAAATGGCAAATGCATTCTTTGGCAGCTTCTTTTTCTGCAACACACACACTAACTGCAGGAGTACCATCAGCTGTATCAGAAGAGAGGACATGGGCAGGGTAGGGGGTTACTTCTGATGTGTATGAAGACTGCTCTACACCTGTGCAAATGATTTGTGATTTGTTGAAATTCTTGAACAGAGGGATATTGTGACAAAAGTACTTTGGGTAAAAAAGGAAAGAATTAGAAGGGCCTGATTAAGGAAGTTATAAGTTTCGTTTCATTTTAAACTTTAAATTTTAAATAGAAAATGAAATAGAAATAATGTGATAATTTTATTTCTGGGGCCAAAGGTTAGACAATATAAACATAAACCTTCCATCATAGTTTAATGTTGTTCCGTCATGATCAATCCCAAAACTAATTATCAAATTTTAATTCAATAATTGAACAAATAGCTCTTATAGACTTTTCTGCATCCTTTGTGCAAGCATCAGTCAAAAACGGTATATCCGAAAATTTCCAATTTTTGAACACTGATAGACATCAGTCTGATGGTGCTTTTAAAAAAAAACAGGTATTCGATGTCGTTGAGGAATAATCACGGAAATACAAAATCCCATAGACTTCAAGGGGAAAAAATTTTCGAGTGAAAATTTAGCTTTACAATAACATACTCGTGGCGAATTTCTTACAGTTTTTACAATTTTTATTTTTTTTTATTTGAAAAATAGTTGAGGACAGAATTCCTCTACATTTTGTAAATGCGACTTCAGTGCTGTTTGCACCTCGCTTCGCTCAATATGCTAACACATACCGAGATTTTGAGGGCGCAGCGAATCAAAATTGAGGTCTAGTTCGCGCTCCTAGTTTAAACTTTGTATGAACATACAAAAATAGCAAGAATTATCATATAATAAGAAAGATATAACAGAATGAAAGATCTTCCGATATAGAACCTTCACAGCAATGTCAGAATAAACACAAAATATATTTTATAATAATAATTTGATTTAAGAACAATCATAGCTTATCGTATCTGTCAAATTTATAACAGAAACTTTACAGAGTAATTTCGAATCTATTTGGGGCTATTATTTAAGAGTCAGATCATTCATAAGGGCCCTGAATGCATTCAACACTTTTTTTTTTAGAAGACAATTCTCACCAGGCCGTGGCCCCCATCTGGTCAGATCTGCGGCTCTCAAGTACACCTTCTCACGAGCAGCGGAACAGTGTCGCGCCGCCGCTGGTGACAATAGCCGGGTAGCGCGCCCAGCCCATGCTGTGGTTGTGGTTTGTCTCCAACCTTTATCATCTTCAGCCACCCTTACAGTCCCTGGGTTTTTCTAAATGTTATAAAATGTGTTGCATTTAATTAATATTCAAATATTTTTGAAGTGTCCAGTTCTTATGGGAGGGTAAAGTAACGCGAAACAACACAAGTCTCACTGATTTCACTTTCTGTGACTCATATAGCAGGCTCCACCTTTCTCTCACTCTAACCCACAGCGTAAACCATATTTCGGTTTACAGTATTTTTCAAACAGTGTAGCCATATCTTGTAACATTAAAATATAATGATACTGATAACATACATACACAAAATTATAATGTATATATTCAAAAATTTTAACTAAGAATAAAATATATTTTATAATCAATAAAAGATTTTATAAATAAATTAACTAGCTTATGTTATCATATATAAATACATAAAATTTAAGTAATAATCTAAGCTTTTCTTAAGTTAAACAACTACTAAATAGTTCAACTTAGATTAGTTTCACTTCCACACCTTTATTTTTTACTGTGGTAATTCAAGGTAGTGCAGATTCTCGTTTTGTAAATATTATAAGTTATTATTTGTACATATTAAGAACTTAGGATCTTGAAAATTTAATATAATTCAATGATTTTCTAATTAAAGTTGTTTTATATTTAAATAATGTTATAATATAGCAAATACTTGACAAGAGTAAGAGTACCTGTCTCAGCTTTGCCATAGCATCAGGGGCAATGAAGTCTGCCTGAGCAGCATGTGTTAGAAAGCAAAGTATCTGGTGACCAGTCTGTCCCAGTTCTTCTTCTGGTGGTATCACAACTTTCATAGCTTCAACCTCCTATATAACATTGAAAATATAAAAAGTTATTTTTATGTTTATAGCAAAATAAAATCAAAAAGAATAGAATAAAAAAAGTTACTTACATTAGTAAAATCGACAAGTTGTGAAACATATATTCCATCCAATCTTAAGAATTCCAGGATTATTGTATCTTCTGATACGTTAGCCGTTATATTTTCTTGCATAACATCACCACCCTGCGATACATTTTATTTAGTTTATATTTTTTTAAATAAGTACGTTGCTATTTCCATTGTGGATTTAAAAATGATTAAATTTTTAAAAGCTTACCTGGTTTTTTACATTTATTAAAAGCTGGAGGTTTGACGGTTGAATAAAGAGATATATTGAAATTAAAATTTTTAAGAAAAAGCCTTCCATTGCCTTCGATTTATATATTTTATAATTAATTATAAAAAGGGAAAGTCTAATTCTAACATTTCACTTATTTTGACTTCATAACAATAATCTGTCATGTCAAAGTATTGTCAAAGTTCGATTTGTATATATGTATAGATTAAGAATTTTATCTTAAATCATCAGATAGCAAATGATAATATTATAGTTTTTTATTTCATAATTACCTAAAAGAAAAGAAATCGTCAATACTAATTTAAAATGAAAAGTCTGTCTGGAATTAAAAGCTGTCTCTGCAAATATTTAGTTGAAATGCTGAGTCAAATGTCAAGGTTTAATGACGCAGTCAAAACAAAGAAGTGTCAACTATATATGGTAGAGGAAAGGAAGTATATAAAAAAATAATACCTGTAAAAAGTTTTATTCCAAAAAAACGATGAAACAAATGAAACATATTTTAAAAATGAACAATATTTTTATTGATAGTAAATTTCCTAAATAACACTTTTTTCATAGTCGTAGGCTCGGAAAGAATTTGCCACAGACCTGAAACGAGCTAGTAACAAAAACTGGGTAAATTATACACAGTATAAGACAGATAAAGTATGGAATGAGAATTTAATAATTCCGTCACTAACCCCAAAAATCACTACTTTAACATTAATAATAAAATAATGTTTGTATTGAAATTGTATTGACTATATATGTATATATATCTCATTAATTAAATTGTTGAAAATACTTAGTAAGCTTAAAATTATAGATAATTTATGAAGGTGTTTTATTTTTGCTTTTATTGTGAGATTTATGTGTTCGTGGAGTAGCAGCTTGAATTAAATAATTAAATACTCCTTTTCATTATTTTCCATGTTCAATAACAATATGTCAAGACGACAGAAATTAGAAATGCGTTTCACTCGACACAGTTTATTTTTTTAATAATTGAATAATATTTATAAAATAAATAATGATTTTCATATAAACCTTTAACAAATATTTTATTATGTTAATAATTACACATTAAAGATACAAAATTAATTATTTAATAAGTTTGTTATTGTTATTGTCAGGGTACCGTTCAGCGTGTTACAAAATATATTTATTTTGAGGTCATTACATTGCACACGATTCCGCCCGATGCGCAACCGAGCAACATACGAACGTCACTCGAAACATAAAGAGCAATGTTGAGAATATTAAAGACAGACAGCTGTCGTTTCATTTTCAGCTGATTTTTGTGTACGCTTAGAACACTACAAGTGATCCTTGCCTTATTCGTCGTCTTGTGCCATTCTGTGTTCTTACTTATATTAGTAATTGAAAGGTCGATAGCGCCTGAGTAGTGAAAACGATCGAGAACAGTTTAGCGACGAACAAAGGGAGATGGTTCATTGAGTGCGGGCGGCGGGCAGCGGGCAGCGGGCGTGACGTCACGCCGCGACGAGGCCGATGCGGCGAGGATCGTGACCGGAGGAGCGCGGCGAGCACGCGCAGCGGAGAGGGCCAGCCTGGCCTCCAGTGACTCCGGGGACGAGGGCCAACGGCCGCCGCGCAAGCGGACGCGCAGGCTGTCGCCGGAGCCGATTATGCACCAACCATGCACCAACGGTGCTCACCTTAACGGTGACGCCGCCCGCAATGGAGACCTGCCTCCCGGACTGCGTATGGGCCAGACGGACCAGGAGATTGTTAGACTGATTGGTCAGCACCTTCTCTCTGTAGGACTTGAGTAAGTATCACAGCCTGCTGTTAATATAACTCAAGGTTTAAACCAGCATTCGTGGAAATTGGAGTTAAGTGGTAGACTTGAGCCTTTTCCTTTGTGCTTCTATCACTTGTAGTTATTCTATTTCTTCAGCATAGTATGGTCATGTTTTTGATTCATTACTTCGATTGGTTTACATCATATGATTAGAAGGCATCTTTGGTGATCATACAATCATTTGAAATTTAATCATATAACTGCAAACAAAGTAATAAAAATCTTTTGTCATGCATTGTTATGAAAAATCATTTATAAAAGAACAAACAGTTCAACAACTACAAAGAGAACATGTCTGTCTAGTTGCTCCTTTGTGTGATGCACATAGGATTAAAGAAAGTAGTAATAAATTGTTTAAATAAAATAACAATAGGTGAAAGCTACTAACAATATTGATTCATACAATGATGCCTATTAAATTTCAAAGAATCTGCATAATTTTCATATCAGGTAAAATGATCACAGGTTACTTATCTGTGGACCAGATTATTTAGTAGATTATTATTTTCTAGATTATTAATTTAATTTTAATTTCTACTTAAAATTTTTTCAATGGATATTGTTAGAGCCTAACAATAGAATTTTAGGGTTTGATACCTTAATTGGAAATAACCATATTCTTAGAGGATCACTTTGTTCTGTCTGTCTAGACTCTTTATTTCAGGAATGGGTGAAATTATCATGGTGAGATGTGTTTAGTTGAAATTAAATCCATATACTTACATCTACAGTCCTCTAAAAGTAGTAAAAAATAAAACTATTCAATTAAATAAAAAATGAATAGGATCAAAAACTTATAAAAATTCAAGGGAATCAAAATGGATAAAGCTAGTTTCATGAGATATCATATGAAAGGAATTTATGTGCATATTTCAAAATGTATATTTAACATAATATACAAACATCAAATTTATAATATAATAAAGTTATAGGGTTTAGGAGTTGTTTTAAGGAAAAGCTTGCAATTTTATTCTAGAACAATTTTTAACCTACAAAAATTTTAACTGAAACTGTGTACATAATTTAGTAATTCTGTTATCAAATTCCTTTTCTATTGTGCATTGTTTTTATTAAATGTTAAAAATGAGAAGTTAAAACAATTGTTTATAATTATTTTAATTTCTGAATTTCTTTCTGTGGTTGGAAGATAATTTTTTTATATGTTTTTTACAATTACATAAAATCAACTCTATTATTTTGTTATTTCTGCATCTTGCAAAAACTACTGGATAATGTTGATAATTTTAGTGTCATAGCTTATTAACCGGAGTAACATATATTCTCATATATGGTAAGCTTTTATGGTTCTGAAAAAAAATTATTTTCACTGAAAATATAAAATCATTTTGTAGACCAATTAATCTGTGGGTTACCCTTCTTGAGTCTCTTTTTATGAAAAAATTATATTTAACATTTTGCCACATAAAGTCTAAAAAGTATTTTAACAAATGAAAAGATGTTTTAAATGCTTCATAAATATTATCAATGTATGTAAGTATATTACTTAAAATATAATAAATATTGAAACTATTGCAGATACGTAAGTATTGATAAAGCAATAAAGCATTGCACCATTCATACCAATTAGTACCACTTCAAAAACAGAGATGGACATTTACGGCTAATACTTCATAACAATAATGTTTATTTTTATTAAAGTCTATTAGATATTAATGTGGAAATAGTAACTTATATTTAGCAGTTCATTTTATTGTATTTTACATAACTGTTTATTGTCCGCTTATCAATACATTAAATAGTTGTTACAAATACAGTCCTGAAACTTTTTATTTTTGAAATTTCCATTACTAAGAATGTGGTATCCATTATCATGAGTCAGTCGAATTCATTCTATTCATATTTAATAAAAAAAAATTTTTGAAAACGCAAGTACTATATTACCCGATTTCGGTACTAACCGGCGGCCATCGTTCAGGCGCAGCGCCGCGCTGCTGATGGAGGAGTCGGGGCTGCACCTGGAGCACCCCGCGGCCGCCACCTTCCGCACGCACGTGCTGGCCGGAGACTGGGTGAAAGCCGACCACGATCTTCGGGCGCTCCACGACCTGCTGCGCGACTCGCCGCAGGTCGAGCCCCACAACCTCGCCGTAAGTCCGCCGCCGTGACGATGTTTCGCTCGACCGGCTCGACACTCACGCGGGCGGACGGTTTCAGGAGATGAAGTTTGTAGTTTTGGAGCAAAAGTACCTGGAGCACCTGGAGTCCGGGCGCGTGCTGGACGCGCTTCACGTCCTCCGCAACGAGCTGACCCCGCTGCAGTACGACACGGCGCGCGTGCACCGCCTGTCGGCGCTCATGATGTGCGCGGACGCCGCCGAGCTGCGGCAGCGCGCGCGCTGGCCGGGCGGGCCGCGCTCCCGCGCGCGCCTGCTGGCCACCGTGCAGGCCGTGCTGCCGCCCGCGCTCATGATGTCCCCGGGCCGCCTGCGCGCGCTGCTGGCCCAGGCGGCGGCGCAGCAGGCGGCGCGCTGCAGGTTCCACGCCGCGCCGCGCCCCGCGCCTCCCGCCCCCGCGCCCCCCGCCGCCGCCACGCCCACCACCCCCGCGGGCGACGACGACGAGCCCGCGCCGCCCGACCACATACCCTTCTCGTTGCTGGCCGACCACCACTGCTCCGCCGACCAGTTCCCCATACACTCGCTGCAGGTGAGGCGGTTTACGATGTCATCCATTTAACTCCCATCCTTGTCGGTCGGGATGTTCTTTATGTGTGTTATATGTATCTGAAAAAGAAGTTTATGTATATATATATATTGTTCGTTTTATACCCACAGGAAGGGTTTTGTTGAATATATTTATATTGTCATAGTAGTGATGCGCTGACGACTGTTTCGTGTCGCAGGTTTTGAACGGTCACTGCGACGAGGTGTGGTACTGCAAGTGGTCGCCGGACGGCTCCAAGCTGGCCTCGGGCTCCAAGGATAACACCGTCATGATCTGGGACTACAACCCGGTCACTAAGCGCCTGGCTTTCAGGTCCACATTTTTAAGAATATGGTACTCGTTTAACTGTGCGAGTACGTCGCGGTGCTCTTTTGCAAGTAATTTCGTTTCACATTACAGAAAGTCTCTGGAGGGCCACTCGTATGGCGTATCGTTCCTGTCGTGGAGCCCCGACGGCCGGCACCTGCTGGCGGCCGGGCCCGAGGACTGCCCGGACCTTTGGATATGGAACATGGAGGTACGACCGCACCACCTCCGCGACTTCTCACCGTCCGTGTAACCGTGTGCTAACCGTGTCGCGTGTGTCAGACGGAGCAGCTGCACCTGAAGATGACGCACTCCCAGGAGGACTCGTTGACGGCGGCGGCGTGGCACGCGGGCGGGGCGGCCTTCGTGTGCGGCGGCGCGCGCGGACAGTTCTACCATTGCGCGCTCGACGTACGTACACACACACACATACACACTTACTCACGGCTGTGAACGAGCTCTCGATCAATGTACCACGCTGTATGTCTCAGGGCACACTCATCAACAACTGGGACGGCGTGCGCGTGAACGCGCTGGCGTGTCGCGCGGACGGCCGCGTGCTGGCCGCCGACACACACCACCGTGTCAGACTGTACGATTTCGCCGACCTCACCGATAGGAATCTGTATGTTATCGCTACTGTTGCTCCTGGTCATTCATTCAATTAACACAACCTTTTCTCGTTGTCCAGTCGTCGTTAACTCCCTTTTGTGCAGCATTCAGGAGGAGCACGCCGTGATGGCTATGACGCTGAACGCGGCCGACACCATGCTGCTGCTCAACGTGGCCAACCAGGGCGTACATCTGTGGGACATACGTGAGTACGCGACGTGCGTTATCGAATAGTTATGTCCGGGCAAGACTTATGTCGTCACCGACCGTTCCAGGCGCCCGTGCTCTGGTGCGACGTTTCCGTGGCCTGTCGCAGGGACACTTTACGATCCACGCGTGCTTCGGGGGCGCACACCAGGACTTCATAGCGTCCGGTAGCGAGGACAATAAGGTGACGGTTCTATACGTATATTATTTAAACATTGAAATCGTTCTGCGCCTCTGTGTCGGGATCATTTCAGTCCAAGTGTCTCCCAGGTGTACATCTGGCACATCGACGGCGAGGAGCCCATCGCGGTGGTGTCTGGCCACACGCGCTGCGTCAACGCCGTGGCCTGGAACCCCACCCATCACGACGTGCTGGTGTCGGCCTCCGACGACTACTCGCTGCGCCTGTGGGGCCCCCGCGCCCACCGCGCTTAGTGGGGCCCTTTGCACCGGAGTCGGAGAGGCCCTTCGCCCTCCGGACCCGGGGGTCCCGTGCTGTGGAAGATATATAATGTGAATGTGTGACGCGCGTGTGCAGCATATGGCTTCGTATCGTTTAGAGGCTACCATGTGTATTACGGTGTTATTGTGTATTCGATACTAATATTAATAATATACTGAGGTTTCTACAACCATAAGAATGGATCAAGATCTACTTGGAATGAAAAAAAAAATACAAATTATAAATATGTAATACTATATCATCTTTATTGATGAAGGTATGTATTATCTCAAGGGGCGACAGTTTTTTATGTCTATTATTTGTACAGTTCTCAAAACACAGGAGATGTAATTTTTTATATTGTCAAAGAGTCTATTATCTTGTACTTATTTCATGGAATGGATTTTATAAAAATATTGAAGTTTTAACTTCAAACATATGATTGATGCTTTTGGCAAAACTACTTTGTGCAATGCAGAGTGCCATAAAACAGTGCAATACTACCTTAAAACATCGAAATAACCTACTTCATTATTTATGATAAAACACATTGTGTATCTGAAGAAATATAATAATGTGTAGTCTTATAAACGTTGCACTACATATTGATAATACAATTTTATTTGAGATTTTTATGAAAACAGTTGATCATAAATTGTTGTTAATTTTCTCGAGTGATGATATTCACGAACCATACATTTAAATAACGGGCGGTAGGTTGAAGTCGTAGGTGTCGGGCGGGGCGTCGTGTGCGTAGTTTCTTAGTATAGAGTTTCGTATAATTGTCTTCGAGGACGACCACTTGAAGATCTTGTGTTAATTTGTATGAAGAGGTTATGCCATTTTAGTTAGGTACCAACCGGAGCGCCATATCTTATTGTTTCTGTGAAAGGCCGTAAGGCGAGTTCTAGAAAGTTGTGGTCTGCCGTCGAATATTAGAAATAATTGTTTTTATTGTGACGTCACAAAAGCCTTAGTCCTCTTAGAGTGACAAATAATACAAACAGCTGGCAATATAAAAATATCTAAAGAGTATATTAGTGCGTTAAGTGATTTAATATAGAGACGCCGTCCGCCCGGACCGAGGATCGAAATAGACTAATTATTTAAGACTTTGATTAATTTAATTAAGTATCGATAGGTATCAGAGACGGGGCCGCATTATATTTTTGTACCGAGTATCTCGTGCTTCGTGCTCGTTGCACTGGAGTTAAATTGCTGATTGAAAACGTCCGACAGAAAAATTGTTATTATTATAGTGAGTAATTGTTTGTGTCATTGACACCTTATACTCCATGTAGCACGCACTTTGACATGACATTCACTTTGCGACATTTTGCCGCTAAAAATGTGTATCTGTATCGCCTTTGGGGTACGCTTTTACACTACCTGCCTCGTACTAGTACGTTTTTGATTTTTCACGGCTCGTATGACAGACGATATAAAACCGCTTTACGAACTCCGGGGTTGTGAATCCTATCCGCACAAAATTAACGAACTATTTAGCAACTCGTAGTTTTTTGTTTTTGTCTTAATTTTACTCTGAGATCTTAATTTCTCATTTGTAGTACTGAATGCCTATTTCGAATTTATAATCTGTGATTTTAGGATACCAAAAAGATGAATATATAGAAATCAAACAATTTATACAAGTTAATGCAATATCACGTATTATAAAACAAACATTAACACAAGATATTTAATATATATTATGATTTAACCTAATTATAAAACCCGGAGTTCACATCGAACCAAGTAGTCGTGTGTGTAGTGTCGAAGTACAAAGGGCGTTTTCTGATAGTGTGTAGAGCGAGGCTCCGGCCCATTTGTTATAAAATAATGATATATCAATAAAGTTTTTTATCTTAAGTCAATTGTTTTATTTTCTTTTCCTTTGACTATTTTATTTTAACCGATTCATAAAATATGAAAACCTTGAATTGGTCCGTAAAAATATTTCTGCAATTTTTACCATTTAGTTTAACAGCGCCAAGTTTGTAAAGGAATAGTGCATTTAACAGATACTATCACATTTATTGCTTATATATTGTAGTTTTCCCTTTTTAAGCAAAAGTTGCTTGCGAAAACATATTTTCCATTTTTCCACAACTAGTTGCAAGGAATAAAAAATTCAATATATTATTTTTATTTTTTATTTATATACCCTAAAATCTACTATTTAATAATATGCAAACTAAATCAGACAATTTATATTTATTTTTATAAAAATAAAAGGTCATTTAAACCATTTCTAAACTTCAACTTATAATTAAGTAAATTTGTATTATAATTTATTAAAACTTTTATTTGAACAAAATAAATTTATTTTTATTTTATAAAATTAGTTGGCTTGATATTTCAATCCTAAAAACTTTGTTAATTAAGTTGTTAGCGTCAAAAAAGGTGAAATAAAAAACTTACCCTTGTCAACTGCTACTGTCTTGTCAAAAACTATTAAATGTATAGTTGCTCTTTATGAACTACATTTAACAAAAACAGCTAAATTGAAAAAGACAAGCAGTATATTTAATATATTTTACAGTATACTAAAATATTTTAAAAAAAAGTGATTTTGCAATAAAAATACTTAATTTCTAAATCATTTATTTATATGAAAACAAGATGTATTAAACAATAATAATTTACCTTAATATTATTATATACAGATAAGATATATATTGTCTTATTTCCCTAAGTAAACTTAACAACAAACTCAGACACAAAGGCTAGGAACAAAAAAAAAAATTGCTTGATTTACTATGGGATCATTCAGCATTTTGTTCCAGCAGTGTCTAAAAAATTCATGCAATGCGATTAAGCATTGTTATTGCTTTTTCATTATACCATAATTTGTAAAAAAAATCAATTCAGTTGTAGGTTATATTTATATATATGTTCCTTTGAATAGATTTAAGAAAACTCCAGTTAAAGATTGTAGGCAACTGGAGATCACAACAGAAAAGGTGCAACCATAAATTGAAATGACTGGTCTGTTAACCTTCTTGAATATTCTTGCTGTAGATATTTGCAATAATATTTTTACTTTATTAACACTTCATTCTTTAAATTAGAATTTTAGCTATAAATTAGATGTTCCAGACTTTTCCACTAGTTCAAGTAGAGTATGAAGGGAGGTGTCAAATAGTTCACAGCGGATAGGCATCTCTAGAGAGTAAAAAGGGTTCTTGAGTGCATAGTCTGAATATAACTCATAGATCCTTCGTAGAACAATATCAGAACCCTGCATATTTGTGTCTGTCACTAATATGAACTTCACACCTGCAAAATATCATTATTAATAGAAATAATTGTGTGTGGATACACCCATATGTTCTTAAGAACTTACCTGTTAATGTTTGAAAACATGATAGCTTAAATGTGTCGGCTGTGAGTGTTTCAATGCCTGAAGACTTGGGTACAGGGCTGAGTTGGCTGGCTAGTGCAAACAGTGGGTAAAACATACTGGCCAGCACTATTTTTTCATTGGTAGTAGCTCTCGGACGACCAAACTTTAAGCTTAAAGGGTAGCTTTCCTAAAATAATAATCAAAAAATAATTACATATTGCACAATATTTCTATTTAAGAATGGAAATTGTATTACCTTTTGCTCTATAACTTCAAATACGTCCCTGCCATCTTCTGTAGTCCGACCGTTCACTGGAGAGCCGTTTACGGTCAGCAATACATGACTAACTACAATCAATAATTTTTTATATTTTACATACGTTGTTACAGAAATTACCAACGGCAACATATAGTTATCATTTACCATTAATCCCATCTCTCTGCCCAAATACAACAACTACTTTTTTATTTTCATACTCTAATTTGATATCAAGAGGATATCCGAAAGTTTTTTCTGTTTCCACTTTCGGTATATTATGGTCGTAATTATAAATCAGTCCACCAGATTTACTGACTATATACACGCCGAAAATAACCATTTTAGTGGATTCTTTACACTATGTTTTAAAACAAAATAATATAGCACCCACCAAAATAAACCACCTCCAATCAAATTTAATCTTATGTCAACTCAATTGTCAATTTCTCGAGTGCAAAACTACACTGTCAATGACAACTGTAAATTATTTATTCTATTTGTCTAAATGGTATACTTTTGTAACTCGGGTCTGGACTCTCAAGTTGTGTTGTCAGTTTTTAGCAGCCATTTATATGGAATTCATAGCGCACTTCATGGCCCAAAAAAGAGTCAAAAGTTAGATAGCGTCTCTAGCTCACTAATAGTCTTTTTACAATGCTATGTTAGTACCCTAATTGATCTACAGTTTGAAAATTGGATGACAAAATATCTTTTTCCAGTTTATCATATAAATAACAGTATACTCTTCGGTTGTTATTGCTGTTACACTGCGTTTTGCCCAATTTTGAAATTCATGCAGATAGCTTAGCAATAACATATTGATGAACTGAATTGAGATTTGGTTTTAGTTTCGGTCTGTTTCAGTTAACAAAATAGTTTCGGTTTCGGTCAAAAAAAAAAAACGCAGAAACTCGAAAGTAGGAGTGTTTGAATGTTCATTCCGTGAACTTCACGACTAACTCTCACTCTCCCGCAATTTTAAAAAATAAACTGCGAAGTATTACTTCAAAATATTTATTTATTTCGTTAATATATTAAGGACAAAAAATAATAATTAAAAGTAGATACGTAATACTGTAGTAATTGTCTTTTAAAAATGTGTAAAAAATACTCCATTGGATTTCGGTGTCATTTTCAGCTGAAAAATCTGATTCGGTTGGATACTACATATTTTAATATAGCAATTAAAATATATTCATTTATTATTTTATTAGAAATTTAATAAATGTAAATTTAATAATATAAATGACATAAAAAATATAATATTATTTAAATGGCCATCCGATTTATTTCATTTAATAAATGCATACTATTAAATGTCACGAAACAACACTTCTCTTCAAGAGACCATACGTTTTATTTCGCCAGGTCTGTAGAGATATATTAAAAGATAATAGAAACACAATAAATTGAAATAATCTTTGAGAGTATTTGTTCAAAGATAACTTTCACTATAAAACTGAACAAATAAAAAAAGTAGATCTCTTTTAAAAAACTATTCAAATACCATATGTTATAGATGTGTTAAAAATTATATCAACGGTAAATAAAACTATTTTTACGGATTGGAACTAACGTAAAATTTGGTTACATTTGGATTTTAACCCGACGTTTCGAAAACTTTGCAGTAATCGTGTTCACAGGTAGACGAGATGTAAGTGTCTGTCAGAAAGTCAGTTAATTAATCATCTACCTCCAACGGTTCCTTAGTTTGCGGGCATAGGGTTCCGGATGTAGATAAAACACTAGACAAAAAGCACTAACTGTATCCTGAGGTCTGACAGTGCGGTCACAGACGTGAGACTTTACAGTATTTATGAGTGGGTCCCAGGTGTTCTAAAGGCTCCAACCATCTTCTCTATTGAAATTAGGATATTTTTTAATTTCAATAGCCTCCCGAATCATTTTTGGTATGTAGCGGGGTTCCCTAGCGAGGATTTGTGGTTTATCAAATCTAATATAATGATTGGGCTTGTCTATGGTATGTTCACACACTGCAGACTTCGATGTACGCCTATTCTTGAACGTTCTTTACAATGTGTTCTTTACAAGGTATTTCACTGTAGATATCGAACAGTGTATTTATATTATAGCCATACATATTATCCTGAGTACATAATTTAAACCTGCAGTTTTCGGTCACAACTTTTATTTTGAACTCGTTCAGTTATAAACTAATAAAAACTATTTATTTTATTATTTGAAATAAACATTGAATGAAAAGTTGACAGACTTCAGCAGGACTTAAACCTGTGACTGGGTGTTGATGATGATGATGATCAAGGAATAATACATTTATACTAAATAAACACCTACAAAAATATCGATCTTTTAAGTGATTTCCAAAATCAGTTTTAAAAAAGTCTTGAAAGTATTAATTTACTGAGATATGAGTATCTGCATGAAGAGTGTCTTCCTTCTTAATGGCAATACATATTTTAAGTGACTTTCTTTAGACGAACCATGTTCACCTATTTAATACTTATTATATTATATTTATGCCATATAATATTTTTTTTTTCTATTCAAATATACTGAGTAAACACTACATATAACAATTAACGCATGTTTTTCACAATGTTTAGTTCATTATATAATTGGTTATCTGTAGAGTTTGTTTAAATATAAAAATATATATTGTTATAATAGTTACAAACACTTATAATATTAAAAAAAATGTAATAAAAAGATGTGTATCCATAGACTAAAATTAAATTAGTATTTAAATAAGAATTAAATACAAAGTAATTAGTTTTATATATTTATTAGTTCAATATGACTCATGGTTATTCAATGGATAGAAGATAAGAGAGTAGTTTTAAAACTAATACTATGTCTATAGTAGTATCTTCACTGAGTGATTCATGCCTTAAACTGTACTGTGTACTTACTTACTTACTTACCTTCGTAAAGTAGCCTGTTATAGAATTATGAGTAACATTAAATAACTTTAAATGATCTTCTATTTTAGGTCATTACATCATAATTAGGTCAAGTCGATGCGGATTACGAACAGTTAATACTTTTTAATATTACACTAAAAAAATAATGGTGACTAAGTATCGACAGGTGGTCTAAATTATGACCAAATCTTATCAAAATTAATCATTCTTGAAATCATTTATATCTATCTATTTTTAGTATTTACTATCATTTTGTTTTGAGGTTTATTTTAAGCGCTGTAACGCTATATTATTTATTTAATTAATTAATTACTTAATTAATTATAATTAAGTTATCCGATAATATAGATAAAATTTAATAGTTAAAACTATTAAATTTATTAGTGAAAATGTCTCTTAGTTTCATTAAATTATTATCCCATTTTATCTTTCCCTGTCTTTTTTAATTATATTTTCTTTGCAAAATCAATTGAAAATGTTTTGTTTTTTATAATAATACAACTTGAGAAAACAATTTCTTCGCACATTTTTAACAATTCCAGGTAACATTGGAAAATACTTTATCCCCGACATATATAATTAAAGATGTTATCATTTCTCGTAAAATAAATACAATAGCAATGAGTTTTATCTAAATGTATATTATGTTGTAAATGCACGTATCGTATGTGTCTTTACTATGTAGGTATAAGGTACGGTTCGGTTTTCCCGACCGCACATTTACATATTACTTTGCCTGTTTTATAAATGATCCCCGAAACACACGACATTAAGTATTTATCAGGTCGAAGCAGATTTTATAATAAATCAAACTATTTTAACAGAATAGTTCACGTATTATTTTATTTTTTAAATTTTTTAGTCTCCGCCGGCAGCTTTGAACGCATGCCTTCCAATACTGTGAGTCCTTTGGGTCTTTACAAAATGTGAGATATTATTATTATTATTTGCGCCCACCCATAGATTCGGCCTTATTAATTCAAGAGTCGTTGGTATCCAGTCCAATTATGTATATTTGAACCAATATTGGAATCAATATTGTACTTTTCATGTAATGTTCAACGATCAATTATTTCATTACTCGAACTACTAGAACTCGTCTACAGCAATACACCTATGTCGTTCCACTAAAGCGACGGCTACCTTTGGTTTTTTTTGAATACTCTTAAACATTGCAGCGTCTTTTATTCTTCTGGTTAGTTCAACTATAACCTCTCGGCAGAATAATTGGAACGGATTTTTCAAAAGGAGAAGACAAAGTATCGCCGGGAACCTTTTCGTGTAAAGGCGTATGTGAAGCGGTATCATGTTCGGTACTCCCTGGGTAACGGTTAATGCGGCGGAAGTCTGACATAAGGAGACATGTTCGGGTGAGGGGCGGTGGCCTATGCTTATGGTAGAGTGTCGTCTATGACGGCGGGCTCGAAGCTCTTTCTTTCGGCCTCCAACGATGGAAAGTCAGCTTGAGTGGTATTAGATGTTGGACATAAGCCCTATATACTGAGAATCGGTATAGAATGGGGTCGCTCCCGGTAATGATCTATTTGAAGAGTATACTGAGGATAGATTTAGTATCTTAAGGGTTTTGAGTGTAAGGCATATTGGTTTTGATACTGAAACTTAAATATATAGGAGAAGCTCTTGTCTTAGTTGTGTCTGTTTAATCATCAACCAATAACCATAGTTGTTTTCTAAGTCTAGTTTTTAAATGTTTTGAATTCAAGTAGTTGGCTTGCAATATTGCAATGTTTTCTAATTGCAATGTTGATAGGTGTTTTCTTTTAATATTTCTCATTTTAATTGTATTTTTATATAGATCTGAAAAATTTGTTACTCCCTTTCGGTTAAGGTAAAAATTCTTCACAAATAACAAAATAATAATAATTTTTTTTTTTTTGCTGAAATAATAATACTATTTGAATACTATTGGAATTGGCATAAAGTTATATAAAACTATAAAAATAAAAAAAGTCGCTGAGGACAGGATTCGAACCTGCGCGGGTAAAACCCATTGGATTTCAAGTCCAACTCCTTAACCACTCGGACACCTCAGCTGTGTGAAAGTTATCCGAATATACTTATCTATTAACACACACCTAATTGAAATTCACATTGACACACTTCATACAGCGATTGAACTTTGTACTACTAAAATAGAAACATGTGTTTTGCCAATCTTGATCATAAAAAAAATCAGGAACCCTGTATTCCGGGATTTTATATCTTTAATGTTTTCATTTAACAATATAACACTGACTGAAATTAAATTGTCAAACATTATCTAATTTTTCACGAAAGTCAAATGTAAAACTTCTTTATAACAATGATTTAAAATGCATATTGTATCTCATGTATATATTTCAACATTTTCAGTTTTTATAGTTGAATTACAAAAGAAATTCAATGATTAAACTTTCTAGTTACTCATTCGGATCGAGCTTTCAGAATCATTCGTATTGTAATGTTCCAAAACGTATATAATTGGCTAGATGTAAGCGGCACAGCTTCCCAGAATGCGTTTTCCTCGTCACACGCGCCGGTGACGAGTTCTCGACGTCATCAGTGACGCGTCGTGCGAATAAAACTGAGCGAGAGGTCGCGCGCGTTTTAAAAGAGCACCCGTCGCGACCAGCTCCGGTGCGCAGGAGTGCAGGTGAAGTGATAGTTAAGGAGTGCAGTGTCGTGTGCTACGAGCGGCACAACCCTGGCCCCCCACAATGCCTGCATGGAGCCCGACCTCCTCGCAACCCCCTCGGACCCCGACTCTGATTCAGGGGATGAGACCGTCCCCGGCGGTAAATATTGTCCATCAACGGACACATGTTACTTAACGTTGTTTAATTTTTTTTAATATGTTAAATAACTTTAATTGAATTCAATAACTGTTCAGAGCATCCATCATGAGTAGACTTAAAGTCACATTAGATTTACAAGCGCCAAGTTATGAAAATATATTATATTTCAATGGAAGCCTTTTATTGTCTGAAAAAAAATTAAAGTTTATTCAGTATAATAAGTATATACTTATTAATATTATTTATGACAAGAAGTGAAACTATGAAATAAAGTTAGGTTAGTTGAGGTTAGAATGAGTGAGTGAAGTTTATTAGTTTAAAAGAAAGTAGTGTCAAATAACAATAACCTACATAGAGAAAAAACTAAATTAATAATTTATAAATTCAATATGAATTGTGAACAATTATAACCAATATTTAGAGCTATTCGTTTTAAAATATGTATTTGAGGCGTATTTTTGGTAGTTCTGGTGTAATATACAAAATGTCATTGGTGTAAATATATTTAAATAAAATTGTTTTCAATGTTTTTTTTGTTTGTTCTCAAACCACCTGTTTTATGACATTTTATAACAAAAAGTCACATTATGTGAAAAGTTCATGATTTTATAATTTCCGTCGCATAAGTATAGTTTTTTTTCTTGTTTTACTAAAGTAATTGAGGCAAAAACGGAACAGTTCAGTAGACTTTTGTTTTTTTTTTTATTTAAAAAAATAATATACTTACGTTAGAAACTTTTTGTAATGTTTTTTTAATTAAAAATAACAATTTGTTTCATATCAATATATGTTGTTATTTATTTGCTGTATATTTTAAGTACCTATAAAAATAAAATATTATCTTATTTAAACAAACAATCAATATAATAAATAATCATAACTTATTTCAAAGTGATGTATCTTTTTGCGTGAAAGGATTATTATCAGCTTTTGTTATAATATATATTCTTATTTGAGCTTCTCAGGACTTTAAATTAAATATGCTCTTTATTTAGACTTAAATAAAAACAATACTAAATCGATAACTGAGAAATGATTTCTAGGTCTAAAACTTATCTGGTTTCTTCAGTTTCATAATTACAGCAAATATTTAACCCCGAATTACTAGACAATATAAAGTTAATTATAAGATCGGATTGAAGATCGATTATTATTATTTATTGCTATAATCTTTTACTCTAAATATTTAAGTGTTAGTGTGTCCTACACCTATCTTATATGTTTATCTACACTGATATAATAAAGCGAAAAAGATTGTTGGTTAATTGAAACGCCCTCACTTTTGAAATAACAATAATAATTTAAAAATCTCTTAATTTATGTTAGGCATATCCATGAGAGAGGTAAGAGGATATCTTGCTACTGCTCTGCTAATCCTAATAGTAAATGAAATGGTCTGTCCACGGGTGGAACCGCAGGTGACAGCTAGTCTAGTATCTGTAAGATACTGCACCTACATAGATACTATATATCACACGCACCTGTGTGTGACGTTGTTTTAAACTTATCTAATATATAATTTAGCAAATATTATGAAACTTAAAAAGTAAGATATTAGATTAGATATATATGTCTATTTAATAATAATATAATTTCTTTAATTACAGACGACAAAGTAGAATATGGTTTGTAATAATAAATTAAAAAGGCAACCTGACTTTAAACATTAAATGAGATTAATTAATAAGACAAAACAAGTCTAAGACAAGAGAACGACGTTCTGGAGTTTAGTTAATATATTTTATGTACAACAAATAAAATAAAAGAAATATTATAAAATAATGAATTCTATTTGTGTTATAAATTATTTTTATTTTCTTTTACAAATAAAATATTTCCAAAACTTCTTTTCAGTTTCAAATGGTGTTATAATATAGTAAAACCTGTGAATATAAATTAATTTATCAAATAAGTGTAATATAAAAAACACATTAAATTATTACTCTACTTTATTTACTGTACTGTTTTCTACTAACACATCGTTTATTCGATTTATTATATAAATATAGTTATACCAAGTAATTAAATAAACAATTATAAGAATAAAATTAAGATAGAGAATTAAAAAAAAAAGGATTTGGTGCACTAGGGACCTTTAAAATTGGATCCTCTATCAAATATAATAGAATAAGTTCAGTAGATATGAATGGATGTGTTTTTTGTTCCAGATCCAGAGAAATGGCAGGCGGCGGACGTGCTGCGGTGCGTGCGGTGGGTTTCTCGTCGGTTTAGTGTGCCGGCGCCTCGAAGGCACCTGCTGCCCCCCAGCGGCAAGGCGCTGCTGGACCTCACTCCAGACAACTGGCTGCAGGTGACTGCTCTATCACTAGTTTTAATTATCACTTATCTTAATCAAATTAGAATTTAAAACCTCTTTGACTTCTATTAGGCATACTTTGCACTTATGAAACGCCAGACTCTAAAGGCACGGTTACAAAAGGTAGGCCCGAAGTAAGAAACTGACAAGAAACTCCATGGACACTCTAAGCAATTTACAAACATATATATTTTATGTCAGTCCTAATTAACATGCGATAACAAATTATATTTTGGACAAAACACTATAAGTTCTAAAAAGAGTAGAACCAACAAACTTACTAACTTACCAAGCCACTAGTCGTACTGTGATAAACTTTAAACATTTAAAAGATATTTAATAAATGAGGAGAAAATGAAATGAGTAACTCGTTACATTTTCTAGGTAAGATTTCTGTACTACGGAAATAAACATTAATATAGATAGATATGAGTATTATAATATGGCATATATAGAAGCAAAAATATTGTCAACTATAAATAAACTATAAAAATATTGTATAAATGATTGTGTAGGTGTGTTCTGGCAACGAACAGGCGGCCCGTATCTTCCACGCGTACGTTGCGCACGCTCACGCAGCCGCCACGGGCCGCCCGCCGCCGCCGCCGCTGCCGGAGCACCAGGCGACACAGCACACAGCCAGCACACAGCTAGGTGAGCTCTTACTACTCAGTTATTGTATATTTAAGATCTGTCCTTGCTTACCGATCTGTCAGACAGAAACAAAACTTAAGCTGATGGTAGAAACATCAAATTTTAACTTCAAAGTCCTTTTAACATGTGGGTTCGTTTACTTATAGTGTCCGTAGATTGTGATTCCTTGAAATTCCACCGGGAATCAATTTCCGTTGGGAATATATTTGTGTCAATTAGTTTTCAGTCTTTAAAATTACGAATATCTCTTTAACCGTTTTAGTAAGTTCCACCCGCAAGTTATTTCAATCGTGTTGAAAGTTTGATGAAACTGAGTTAATAACATAAAAGTATGCAATTTATATTCAATTCTGTTTAAGATTAAAAAAACGCATCGAAAAGTATTAAAAATTCATTAAAAACTACATTTTATAAGATCATCGTCGTGATATCTCTATTCTGAAATTAGAAATCTCAATTCTCAATAAATATTTAAACGTATTGCTATTAATATATTAGTTTATATATACTTTCAATAGAAATTATATAATATCTTTAACGTGTCTGAGAATTTATAATAACGCCATCTATAGGCCGGAAGTGTAATTAGCTAATTTCGCGCCCAAAGTTCATGAATGAAGGCGCCTCACGCGTGAGTCACCGCGAGCAGCATGTGAGGCGTACGAGTTCTATTCATCTGTGAGCGTTGAGTCAGGGCTTTTCTCCGAAATATATTATGTTGTGTAAAAATAAGACACACCGTAACTAAATACTAAATATTACATAGCATTATACACTTTATTAACAATTTAAATAACGTTAGAAGACACTAGAGTATTTATTTTGTCGTCATGATCAACTTATCCTAAGATATGATGTTTTAAAATGTTTATAATTATAATTTACTGAAGCATATCATTCCTATGAAGCAGGCCGGTCAAGGTCTCTCTAAACTGCACTATTAGTCATATTTTAAATAAATGTTACGTGTTAATATACTAGTTAGTGAAATCAGGTAAGTATGAAGATTTAAAAGTATTTTAGGACATTATATAATATGTAAGCAGTCGTATGCAATCACTCGTCAATATCAATTGAATTTAAATATAACGTACAAATATTTAGATGTTGTTTTTCCTTATAGATAAAACAGCTGGGTCCTATTGAATTTAAAACATATTAGAGTGCCCCTTGCAGGGGAGATGACTGATAGGAATCAACACAGAAACAGCTTTGCTTAAAAATACTCTCAGACCTTGACGTTATATTATATTATATTTTTTTCTAGCGGGCAACAGTCAGGTCTAATACTAAGAGCGAGAACCAGACCTCAATTTTAACTAGCTGCGCTCACAATTTAATTTTTTTTTCATTGCAAGTTAAATTTTTGCTCGAGAATTTTTTCCTATTTACGTCTAAGCGATATTAGTTTTTCCGTAATTATTCCTCAACGACATTAAATATTTGTTTTTTTTTAAACTACCACCAGATTGATGGCTATCAGTGTTCAAAATTTGAAATTATTCGGATATACCGTTTTTGATTGATGCTTGCATAAAAGTTTCAGAAAAGTCACTCATAGAGAGCTTCGTTCAATAATTTCTCAGTTTTTAAATCACTATTTTTATCGACAATTAGCGTTTAGTATATTGCATATTGGTATGAGTGCATATAGTATATATTGTAATGTAGGCACCTATGCGATCTCAGCACACAGGCGGTGTTGAGATCAACGCACTCTCAACTATGCGATGCAAAGAATGCAACACTTTTATTTATTTTGTAAGAGGGTTCCGTTCCCATAATTAATAACTTATCATTTGTAATTAGGATATTATGCTTCAGGGTAACCAACCAGGCCATCTAGTCATTTTTAGTCATTACATAAAATTTTTTTTACATATAAATTTTTAAAAATAACAAAATTAAAAAATATTTAAAAACTTGTGTGTCAATACATATGATATAATATCCAAATATTTAGATGATAATGCACCCTGGTAATGACGCCCTCGCAATCAGGATACTTCAACATTATAGCAAATTGTAATAGTATAAGTTTTGACATAAAATAAGGTTTAATATCAAGTTTCTGTCGCCGGCTCTTCTCAGAGGAGTATCTTCTAACCAGTGGTGGGGGTGACTATGAGAAAAGATTTATAAACTTATTTCAATAAAAATTGTTATTTCAATTTTCACTATTGTAAACTAGACCTTATTATTAATTCAAAAACACATGCTTTATTATAATTATATTATTATCATTATACCTGTTATAGTACTTATATAAGTGTGTCTACAGTATAGTACAAACCCACAGATACACTTTACTATGACTAGGAGGTTTTTCCAATCAGTGATATTCTGAGTGATGTTCTGAGATTATTATTATATTATACATTATTATTTTATAAATTATTAAAATATTCAGATACTTTGTTTTATAATATTTAAACTCACCATAGAATTGAAATGATGTTTTCAGATCAAATTAATAATTTAAATAAGTTCTTTAGTTTTAACTTTTTGTATTTTATAGCATTTATGAACAGCTATTTATAATATCAGTGCTTCTAAAGGTAAAGATAAAAATATAATCATTCAAATAATATTATTTAAAATGTTAAGTTCAAAGCAACGATGTGAAAAAAGAAGCTAAATATAATTGATACATAAAAATTTATTTATTACGTACTAACTTCAAGTAGAAATCATATAACAATATAATATAAGTCGACATTGGCACATTGACTTTAAAAATTTTGATTGTACTAAAAGTAAAAACCTACATGCCTTCTCATGTTTTATTTTAAAATTAGAATAGTACATCCAACAGAAAAGATAAAATTGCAAAAAGATAAAATAGCATCCAATAGAAAAGATAAAAAAGAAAAGCTAGAGTTCTTCTCCGCGGGATACAACTTTATATGCACCCTGACCTTTTCTAAATCAAGAAAACCAAATCCTTACACAATAAAGATAAATAACGTATCTAAAGAAAAACAGACTTTATATTGAATATTACGATATTCTATCCGTAATTACAACCGGCTATGATGACGGTGGGTCGTGGGTTCGATTCTCATTGGAAAAATATTAATTGATTAAAAACTTGTACTTTTCGTGAGTGTGATTTATGTATTATTTTAATTAGTGATAGGAAAATATCTTTTTAATTATGAATTAACTTAATAAATAAATAAATAATATATATACGTTTATTATAAAATATTAAAACTGTTTCAGGATTTTGAAATTTAACCCTTTTTATTTTTTTTAATGGTCTTTCTTCATAAGACAAAAATTTCTTTAAATGTTTTATTGACATTGACGCATTACATTGTCGAGTTGATCTCGTTTGGGAAATAGCACAATCTCTTAATAGATCGAAGGCAGTAAAACTATCATTATTATAGTTATCTGAATGAGATCTCTCCGCGGGACCGAGATCACTTGATAAATGAAGCCAATCCTCTTATCACTACCACATATTTCTTTCAGTGTTACCCCCAAAAAGATTTAATTAAGCTGTTGTATGAATAATCACAAAATAAATAAATATGTAGTATAGTATTTTCTGAGATTTTCACGTGTACACATTTGAAATAAAACTATTTTTTACGGATTAAAACTCGCGTATAATTTGGTTACATTTTATTTTTAACCCGATTTTTAAGTGTCACACTTACATCTCGTTTACCCGTAAACACGATTGCTGCAAAGCATTTGAACCGTCGGGTTAAAATTATAATGTAACCAAATTAAACGCGAGTTTAATCGGTTAAAAATAGTTTTATATCAAATATGTGGTATTTATTATGTATAATTATGGCTGTACTCGCGTTATTATTATCGGAATTTTCTGGACTAGTTTCAAATGCATTTGGGGTCTTTATTCATGAGCTCTGAGCATGGCATAATCTTGGCGTGAACTCAATGTAAGCTTTGCTTAAATTATAATTTTGTTGTATTCTAATATTGACATATTTTGGTATAAGTTTGGTACTACACTTCGCGCCAAAATTATATCAATCTGATGACTATTCGCGCAATTCCAACAATTTTACATTCAATTGACATTCTAATGAAGAGCGTGTCAGCGAATGAATCACGAGAGTCGCTACGAGGCTGCCAAAAATGTACGGACACCAACAAAACAAAATTCTTACTATATTCATCACAATATGCTTATATTACATGATCTAAATATAATAATTAACAATCTAAACATATAAAATAATCGATAATATAATAAAGATTGCGTGTTTGTTTGTGTGCTTGATCAGAGATGTATTTGGTTTTTCTTTACGTTTATATTAAAATATTCGCATAGGAATAATAAATATTTCTAAACATTTTAATGGCAAACTCGTTAATAAATTATTAATAATCATAGATAAACAAATTTATAAATATGTTATTTATAAATTTTTAAGTATTAACAGTATGAGGCAGTATCTACCAAATTGCTCTGAAGGTAAAGTGGGTTTTTTCAAGTCTCTGATTTATTTCTGACTCAGACATCAAATTCCTTGTTTTTACACGGACTTGAGATTTTGCAACTTACATTGAGCACGGTGTAACATTTCTTTTTATCTGTTTTGATTGTGTAAAGACCTTTTTAATTTATATAAACATAATGTTCATTCTCTTCTTCGTATTATCTGTTAACGTTTAAGCTGCAATTATCTGTATTATCTGTAGTCAACGTTGTAACTGCATTAATCTTCGACAAATGTCAAAGATCTATTGTCGAATTTGTCGAAGATCAAATATTTATTTTAAAATATAAATTAGTCTAAAACTATCAAACAGCAATTGTTTTATATATGTAGTATGATATCTCTCGCAGAGACGCATGACTCTTCCATGTCACGTTCGTACAGAGCACCTCAGCCACCACAGATGGATGTTTCGCGGAGAACGGAAGTGACTCAATGTTTCCTAGAATACTGATTCAATGTTCCGGATTGAGTCAATATATCTCGTGCTTTAGTTTTTACACCCAGAGGCATTAGCGTAAATTACAAAATCATGAATAATGGTTGGCGCCGCAGCAGAAGCGTCGTGGGAGAGAGCTGATGATGTGTCATCTTGTTTGTTGAACACCGACCATTAGTTTTTTTTAACTCAATAACGTTAAAGTGCTGTGAATAATAGTTCTATTTTATTAAACTCTGAAAACAGTGTTAAGGTTTAATATATTGTACTTGAAATATGTTACTATGAAAATCTTTCAAATATATCTTCTGACGCGTGGGTTTACCCGCTGACGAGCGATTTTATTTCCTATACAGATAGTAAAGAGAGAGCCTGTATGTAGCCTTTCTCATGAGCTTGCCTAATATTATTATATAATATAATCAGAAAGATTTCTTTAAATTCATCAGTAGCTTTTAGATAAGCGCGTTTAAGCAAACAAACTTCCGCTATATATTATTAGTATATATTATAGAGGTACTAAGTAAGGTTTTATATTGTGCACAATTACTTAAATATCTCTCTAACTGGAATGAGGAGTAGTTAAAGCCATTCAAATTGATAAAAAAACAGGCATAATAACATCTTGTGTTATAAGACGAGTCTGCGGCCTGTAATTTATTATTAAACCGCAAGAGTTTCCTGTTAAAAGACCACATAACTTTTATGCGAGTGCCGAAAATAAATATATTTTATAAATGCTATTGGTTAAGGACAACGCCACTCCCACCACCGCCTTCCACCATTTAAAGATTAACAACCGCCCAAACTCAACTATAAAAATCACATTTAAATATATACTATAATTTTGTACAATTGCTTCATCATTCATAACTGTAACAAGTGGTTTATGAAGCTCAAAAAAACTATAATATAAATAATTTTATTGTATATGAAAAGTTAATTTTCTTCGCAATACTCTTTGGATTCGTTTTAGAGTGTTATGCTTCATAAGTGTAATGTATATTTAAAATAAAAAACATTGAAATAGAACTAGTTTTTACGGATTAAACTCGCGTATAATGTATTTATATTTTAATTTTAACCCGACGTTTTGAATGCTTTGCAGCAATTGTTCTCAAGGATAAGTATAATTTTGCTTGAGCAAAACGAAAATCATTAACAGATTATATAGAATATTTGATTGTGGTACTTTACTAGAAGAATAAATATATTTTTTAATGTCTATAAAAAACTTACTCATATTTACATTTGTTTTTAAAAAAGGTTTTAAATAGATGTTTCTTGATTCAAGTAAGACTTGGCAAGAGTCATATATTCAATCTCCTAACACTTTTTCTTTTAATGTTGTTTAGTTGAAGACGAAACCGGTACAAGTTGCAAATTGCAAAAATGCTTTTATTTTTATAAAATATTAAGTAAATTTTAGAAAATATCTCATAAATTATTTCTGTAATATATGTAGTTATACATTAAGATTATAAAATTATATGGAAATCTTTCAAAATGGCTTTTATATCATCCTTCAACAATATAATTGATTGTCTTAGAAACTCCAAATTATCATAACTTCAAAAGTATGCTATCTCTTTAAAACTGAATAGAAAACATAAACCAGGAGATTGAGATCAGGACTAAATGACGACGTGGACGTCGCGTCGTCAGCTTAGATGAAGTCGGAAACTTTCGTTTCCAACCATACTCAGGTGGGTAGAGAAAGATGCTGAGTCTAGCTGACAGGCCCAGCGTTGTTTATAGAATATAGCAGCACTAAAATAAAAGAGCATTGGATATAAATGTAAGAATTTCAGAGTATTTTCACGAGTACACATTTCAAATAAAACTATTTTTTACGGATTAAAACTCGAATATGACGTGGTTACATTTTCATTTTAACCCGACGTTTCGAATACTTCGCAGCAATCGTGTTCACGACGAGATGTAAGTGTCTGTTAGTAAGTCAGTAAATTAGTCATCTAATTATACGCGAGTTTTAATCCGTAAAAATAGTTTTATTTGAAAAGAATTACAGATTTCAACTTCAAATCTAATATTATATATATTTTCTTCAATGTAACAGCATTTATGGCCAGATCAAATATATTTTTAAATTCAAAGTTATCTATACTAAAAAGTAAAACAATTGATGTATGAATTTCTCAGGAACTATCGTAATTATATATTTTTTATATATTTTGTTTTGCCACCTTATAATCTATTGTCTCTAGTTTTAGCCGATTGAGAAATCTACCACGAATACTTAGAAAACACGTAACTGAAACTATGAAACTTGAAAATCCTCATCGTATCACACAGACAGTTTATTTCGTTTATATTTACATTTATATTACGGAGGAAGGTCGGAGGATTTACCTCTGTAATGCCTTCACCTCATTTGACACTTCACCCTCGACCCGCGCCCTAAGATGTAACACCCCTACCATTGTTTCTAATAAATAAAAAGATTTTTCAATAAAACTATTTTACGGATATAAATCGCGTTTATTTTTACATTTTTTATTTTAACCCGACGTTTCGAATGCTTTGCAGCAAAACGTGTTCCCGGTAAGACGAGATGATGGTGGACAGACACCATAAATAAACGCGAGTTATATCCGTAAAATAGTTTTATTGAAATGTGTAGTACTCGTGTAAATCTTAGAAATCATTACAAAGATTTTTCTTCGTAAAATATGTTCTACTTATACTTGTTTTATTCTACTTATAATTATTTATGTTTTTAGTATTAAGTAACAAAGACTTTTTGTTTATTTTTTTATTATTTTTCGATAAGTTACGTTAATTAATATAATTTACGAACAATAATTATTATACACATTTCGGCACATCACAAAAATCAAAACAATGTTTAAAAAGTCTTCCCGTAGTAGGGGAGGTCACAGCGGGAGAACATTAGCAAGTCAATACCGGGATTCCGGAATCCGGGATCGCCGGGACACGCGCCGGGACTCGCCACTCCCGCATTAAGTGGCTTTGAATTTCATTACTATCCTCTGTTGTGATATTAAATAATAGAATACAATGTATTGAGTAATCATCATTGAGTGCTTCAATATTATTAACATATATTTTAAATCTGAGGACAAAAATAAAATAATTGAATTTGGAAGTCATTTTCTATCATTTATGGAATGCGGACCCGCGTTTACCAAAACTAGTAACAACTGCTTTGATTATTTTATTATTAATATCAAATAAATTATTTAAGTCAATTAAAATAATCTTATCTTACAGACGTTCTTGAAATTTTTAATGTACACTTATGTATATATAGAAATTGTAAATTGACGTAATATTGTTTGTTCATGTATAACCTAATAATTAAATTGATCCATAAATTAACAATGAAAAAACATCATTTTTTTCCCTTATATCTATCCATATGTTATCTTATTAACAAACAGGACTCGAACCTGTCACCTAAAACCACGTAAATTATCTTTACCGATATTAGAACTGGATAATATTTTATATCATATATTACATGATTACGATTACGATTTAAATTATATAATATATGATACGTAGTTGTACTAGCTGTTACTCGCGGCTCCACTCGCGACGAATGATTTTATTGTTATACGTAAATATAACCTTTACTTGTGAAAGAATTTTTGATATCGGTACAATTGTTTCTGAGTTTGTTCGTTACATACAAGCCATTCTCTTGTATAATAAATACTAGTTCTTACACGCAGTTCCATCCATGGATGAACAATTTAATTTAATAGGAAGATAAATAAGAGCAGTAGTGAAATGCTAGATAGCTTATAACCTTCAAAAATATTTGTTTTAAATTCGTTTCTAATATTAACTCGTTTAAACAAACAAACAATTCCGCTTTTGAATATTAGTATAGATGATAAAAAAATAATATATGAATATAAAACATAAGATCGACCCGTCTCTGTGGGAACGCTTTCACATTCCAGATCGCTGAATCACTCGGAATGCGACCGACACACCGACAGACTAGTTTTTTCAGGACATCTAATTAACTTGCACTTGTGACTAATAATATTGATTTTTATTAAAGATTTATATATTTAGCTGTTTTAATAATGCAACCATTAAATAATTAATTAAAACTATGTATTGAGCGAAGTTCTCTATGAGAGACTTTTCTGTATCCTTTGTGCAAGCATCAATTAAAAACGGTATATCCGAAAATTTTCAAATTTTGCACACTGATGGACATCAGTCTGGCGGTTTTAAAAAAAAATCAATAGAAAAAAATGTGATAATATGTCTCATCCTGAAAAATAGTTGAGGACAAAATGCGTCGACGTTTAGTAAATGCAACTTCGGTGCTGTTTGCACCTCGCTTCACTCAATATGCTAAAACATACCGAGATATCGCGAACGCAGCCTGTCACAATTGAGGTCTGCTTCGCGCTCCTAGTATAATTAGCGTCCTGACAGTTGTGTAACAATAGTTAGGACAGTTAACTATATACTTAGTAATTTGTAAATAAATTAAAATATCTGTCGCATTCACATGTAAGAAAATTCTCAGTAGGTTAAGATAAGTTTGATAAAAATATTACCTAATAAGAAAGACAGTCTTCCTTATTATCTGTTAAGACCTCTCTCTATCTCACGTAGCTATCTTAAAGACAGTCGCTTGATGTCCATCGTGAGAGTTGAATGTGTGGTTTCATCTTAGACCGTAGCCCGACACTCCTGCCCAGGGGTCGGTGGGCGGAGCGTGGTCCTCCTCCTCCTAGCTCCGCCTGCCGCCCTCTCTTGAGGTCTGTGGTGCAAGACACAAGAGCAGGAGGATGTCTACTATCAGAGTACAGAGAATAAAAATTAAAATGCGAGATGCATATCAACAGTCTCGCACACTTTAATGTGGATTATTTTCAGTCGTCCTCCACCAGAATGTACGTTCTAGGCTATATGGACTTACCCTGAAGTTTTTGATTTATTTGTAGGAACCAAAATATGAACCATTACTTCCCAAAATCTGGGATTGGGTTGATCTATAAGTTTTATTGTAAATTAAAAAATTAAATTTGCTGTAACGACTCACAGACGTGAAGATTAGTTTTCGTTGATTTTGAATTGACTAACGGACTGACAAAAAAACTAAATATTTATGTACTTGATGTACATGATCATCAAGAGTTTCGTCTAATTCTGTGTGATGATAAAATTATGTATGCATAAGATCTTAATAATTTATATGGCGTTGGAAATTAAAATGTGTTTTTTTTATTATTTTCTTCCAACCAAAACCTCAAACCTTTAGGTAAAGTTTCAGCTGAAAATTGCATTTTAATAATTATAATAAAAAAATTCTGATATATTTATTATTTTTTGAAATTGTTGAATGTTTTTAACGTAACTTGAACACATAATTTCGATAGAATTAATTAAAAAATCTATTAATACATAAATTTATAAAATTGAACGCTTTTTCCGCGCTTTGTTCAATATCTTCATCCTCTCTTCCCTTGTTCCACACCAGTTTCTAAGAAGCTAAAGTCTGCAGCGATGTTATTTATTCTATCTGTAGAGAGGCGACTTCGCGCCGCCATTGACGACCCACATTCAATTAACTAAATATATATAAATTATATTATTATGTCGGTATCTTTAGAGACACTTCAAAATCAAAAATAAGTCATCGCTGTGAGAAACAGACTGTAAGTTCTGACGTCATCAATAATTAGTTACGTAACTGATATTTAGAGAATGATTGTAATTTAGTAATTAATATATTAATATATATATATATATATATATATATATATATATATATATATATATATATCTCCAGATTCAGCAAAATAATTTGAAACATGTAATTTCTACCAGCTTGTCTAAAAACAGAAAACATGTATTTTAATTATTAAAAATATAAATGTATAAATGTATGTAACATGTATTTTAATTATTAAAAATATAAATATTAACAAAGACAAAAATAAAAAAAAAAATATGTCATTCTGATGACGGAAATTATGATACTCTATAATATTTAACATTAAGTTTGAGTCACATAATTTCAAATCAGGTAAGAAAGCAAGAAAAAAGTCCGGTAGAAAGCTATTTTCCCAGTCAATACTTACTTAAATAGAAATAGTTTTTTCAATAAACATTAGTAAATATTCCTATCCAAAATATTCTGAATGTCAGTCTTTTGTAAAGATTTAAAGCTGCGGTTACGAAACAATTGATTTAAAAACCAGACTCTATCAGTGTATTAATACGTGCAATGAATAAAACAGCAAACAAACCTTAAGCTTATTTTAAAATAAAATTAAATAAAACGGTGCCTTTTTAGCAGAACACTAGTCTTATTTATAATACAGTTGTTGCCGGCGACTTTGTCTGCTTCCAACTCAAATTATAGGCCATCCACTACAAATTTTAATAGATCTACTAGCTTTCACTCGCGACTTCACCCGCATGGTGTGTGAGTAAAAAGCAACCAACGCGAACTTTTCTCTATTTTTAAAAATTTGTAAACACTATGAAACAGGTTGCATACAGGAGAACGACAAACCAATACCGACATTTAAAATCATTGCTATAGATGACTTGCCCAACATAAAAGAAAAACCACACATTTCATATAAATTTGCAAGCCATTTCTATTAAAAATAGAAATGCAATTTCCGAAATCCCATAAATGCATTATTATTTTTAACCTATAAATTTAAAATGTTATGTATCAAACATTAAAAGGGACGAAGTTTCATACAAACTTGCAACCCCTATTTTACCCCTTTATGAATGGAATTTTTAAAAATCCTCTCTTAGTGAATGTCTCCTAGTTACAATGCACCTTCCTGCTATATTTGATTTTTATTGGGTCAATAGTTTTCGAGATATTATGATGTTTTTCACATTCATATATATAGTTTTAGTTTCATTACATCATAAGTGTTTCTATGAATTTAAGTAAATATTCGGTAGTGGAGTGGACCGCATTTATTGAGTGGAGCACCACATCTAATTTAATCTGAATCAGCACAGTAGTTTTTGCGTGATTTAAACAAAATAGACAAATAGTGTCCTTAAACATGCTTTTAACAATTTTATTTTCATAAAGAGATGTTGCCAAGTTATTATTTTATTAATTCCAAATATAGTGATATTGATAAAAACAAGTTAAAAATATACAAATGAAATTAAAGGAAAAATCGTATACCCCAGTGTCAGCCCCCCCGCGGCGCGCTGAGCGCAGGCAGAGATTACTAAGACTTGAGTCAGAAGCTGTTATGAATTATGATTGATGTGAACTACTTATAATTAAGTTTTCCGAAAACAATCTGTGCTTTGTTATTCTAAATATCTTAAAAATAAATAAACTAAATTTAACTTAATATCCAAATGCAATTTTTTTTTCACGCAAGTTGACAAAGAAACAGAATTAAATTATACGAGATTAAATATCCAAACGCATTATATTCACGAGCCGCGCAGGATATCTGAACCTTAAGACTGTAATCCGCAGGGGGTCCCCTCCGCCTCTGAACAGCCGCTTCCGACACTCGCTCACTTCCGGTCTCGCATCCGGACGCGTCTCGTGCCTTACGGTGTCCGTAAACGTATAAAAGTTCATAGAATTTCATAGAAGTTCATAGAGATTTTTTAATTAAAATTTTAAAGTAAGATAGTGCATGAATATATAATATAAGTTGAGTGCAGCATATGAGAGATGCGTCTGTTGTGATGCTGTGGTTAAGCGCGACCGAGCACCGCCGCATACACCACCTCTACCACGGTGTGTACGCAAAGACACAACACAACATTGTACAGTTAGCCTCAAAATTCGATGACCACATTGAAAGTTCAAAAATAGCTATACCATTAAAAGTTCAAAAATAGCTATACCATTAAAAGTTGAAAAATAGCTATACCATTAAAAGTTGAAAAATAGCTATACCATTAAAAGTTCAAAAATAGCTATACCATTAAAAGTTCAAAAATAGCTATACCATTAAAAGTTCAAAAATAGCTATACCATTAAAAGTTCAAAAATAGCTATACCATTAAAATTTCAAAAATAGCTATACCATTAAAAGTTCAAAAATAGCTATACCATTAAAAGTTCAAAAATAGCTATACCATTAAAATTTCAAAAATAGCTATACCATTAAAAGTTCAAAAATAGCTATACCATTAAAAGTTCAAAAATAGCTATACCATTAAAATTTCAAAAATAGCTATACCATTAAAAGTTCAAAAATAGCTATAACATGGCAAACGTCAATATTGAATGAACATTATTAGAGTTCAAATTACCTACATATCAAGTTGTCAAATTCATCAAATATATGTACATAGCGATACTGGCTATATTTATACAGTGTTACAGATTAAATGCATTCATCAACTATTAACTATTATATTTACTGTTGTAAATAGTATAAAACGCAGTTACATTTTTAATACGATTGACTCAACATTTAAAACTACATTTTTATGAATAAAGATACACAAATAAAAACCGATCAAGCATTTTTATCTTAAGAATATATAGCAGAATTATATTAAGAAGATATAACAGAAAAGATATACGAAACAATTATAATAAATACTAGTTGTGCTCTGCGGTTTTACACACGTTTTACATACGAAAAAAATTAAATCCAACTCGTAGTTGCGACGATAAATGCGTTTAAACAAACAAACTTCTCCGCATTTCATTCATTAGTATAGATAAAAAAGAATGCAAACGGAGTGAATTCAGTTGATATTCCTACGCTTCATAACTTATGTGTAATATATGTATGTCTAATACGTATCTAATGAGTTTGTATGTGTAGAGCCGTTTCCAGTCTGCTCTCGTAGCGGAGGACAGGTGCAGCTGTGGCAGTTCCTGTTGGAGGAGCTTGCGGCTGGAGCACCTGGGATCTGCTGGGAGGTATTCATAATATACAAGATATTATCGCTTTACTTAGAGTAAACAATAACAACCTAGTGTTACATCTTATAGACATTTAAGTTTTACCACAAGGTCATTCTTTCACGACCACAATGATATATGTATATATGTGTGTATATATATTTTCTTTACATTTTCCTTCAAGTTCGCAGAGCTGCTTTTATGTCGACGTGTTAGTACATACATCATATATTCTGTATTCTTAGTAGATAGTGTATGTCTGTGCAGGGCTCCCCTGGAGAAGGTGAATTCCGCCTGTCGGACCCCGACGAGGTGGCGCGTCGCTGGGGCCGCCGGAAGCAGAAACCCAACATGAACTATGACAAGCTGTCCCGCGCGCTGCGATACTACTACGATAAGAATATCATGACCAAGGTATTCTACTTGTACCTATACATATTAAATGGCGGTTGCGTCCATTTTTATTGACGGCTAAGGATTGATATTTATTTAAACTAAATATGTATTATTTAGTGTCATTTTAAAAAGATGAATAAAATAATTTAATATTTCATATTTGACATTGTCTACATTATTGATTTTAATCAATTATTAAATAAAACTTAAATGAGTAAAAAGACGTTTTCAAATGAACTCAATGAATAAAATATTTTAAAAACATCGGTTGATCAAAAGTATCTAACAACTTTTAATAGATTTTCAGAGAAATAAGAAATAAATTGTTAAACTTCAAGCGAGTATCGGATTAATATCGCTATGTATATATGTAGGTGCACGGCAAGCGCTACGCGTACAGGTTCAGCTGGGCGGGTCTGGCGGCGGCATGTCAGGCGCAGGCGCCGGACGCGCCGCCCTACTGGCACTACCTGGCGCGAGCACCCTCCGAGCAGGCACCCGCACCCGCACCCTCGCACACCCTCGCACCCTCGCAGACCTCGCACCCTCACCCCCTCGCACCCACGCCGCCTGAAACCTGCGCTCAGCCGACGCATAACATGCAGCAGTGACTCATAATGTGACGGTGCCGGTGACACGTGACAGACATACATAAAAAAGTGAAAATTATAGTGTAATAGTTCATATAACAATATTATTATTACAGACTCAACATTACCTGTTGAATATTAAATTAAGGTAAAATTTTGGAAAACAAACTGAGATATTGCGTTATATTTTGTGTACTAAAGTTTAAAATATATAAAGTATAATTTTGAAGAAACACCCTACTTGTTTATTACAAATTTCTGTGACTCATACAACAACAACACTATTAGTTTAAATAATATATTTGAGAGTTTATTACGAACTTAGTATAAGAAATGTAGGAATAATAATATTCCAGATAGAAGAACCATTTGTTTAATTACAATTGTAAGTAAAATTTTAGGTGTGTGAATGTGTGTGTGTTTTTTTATGTATGAGAATATCTTAAGTAGTGTTTGTATGCTTCAGTCCTGTATCATGCATTTATATATATGAATATTATAAATTAAAAATTCATAAAGTATGTATGCAAGTTAAAAATATTATTTTTTGTTTAATTCAAATCTTAAAAATATATATTTATTGTGTTAACTATTCATTATATATAAAGATGTTATATTTGTTGGTTCAGTTTTTATGATAAATGTAATTTCTGTAATTTTCTCATATTAATTATAGCTCATTATTTGATCCAAAATATAAATAAAATAGTCATTGAAAACTTTACATTACATTATATAATTTACTAAGAATATTGTCAACTGTACAGTGACTGTGCAGAAATGTACATAATACTAGATAACTTAGATGCATTTAACATTGTTGTACTTAAGTGTCTTAAGTAATGAAATCAAATGAAGCTTTTTATTTAGGAATCATTAAATATTAAAATGTAATATTTTATAAAAGTTAAGTTTATTAAATATAGTTAGTTATATCCACGGGTTTAACACTACTTGATGTATTAATAAATAGTTTTAGTTATTACTAAATTAAAGTATAAATGTTGCTTAAGACAAAAATGGTATGGCTCGAGTATTTGTTAATGGAAATGTCATGAAAATTTTGTTTAATTATAAAAACAATAGTATATTGTTACTTACCACCATCTCTTAAAGTAATATTAGAAAAACCCTTTTTTAAGTTTCTGTTCTGAAACATATATCGAAATTATTTTTAATAAATTTTCTATTATTTACTTTCATTTGATATGTTATTATTTGATTGACCTTTATCTAAGGTCAAAGGTTCTATAAATTAAAATTATTGCAATATTGCAATAAATATTTTTTAATTATGATAGTTTTAAGTAGATAGATAGTTCATGGAGGCAACCAGGTAGAATATCTGACATATATTTGACATCTCCTAGAATAATAGGACTGTTGTAGACTGTTAGCTACGTCCGTAACTGAAAAATATTTACAGGAGTAACTTCGTTAAACAGTAATCGTTGTTTTTTATATTTGTTTTATATATTGTTTTTTTATTAATTTGACATATTTTTGTGTTGTTATCTGACTGTTCTTATTGAGATTAATTTTATAATTGTTTATTTTTAAGAACTGCATAACTTGAAACTGTTGCCATCATCACAATAAAGTTCCTTATTGAGAATTTATCTTTTTTTAGACACTTCCTAACTTTTACTATATTTTTATAATAGATTAAGGAAATCACAAATTCACAAATACGTCTATAAAACACTCGTTCTAGTCATTATATACAAAACAAAATAAAACATAAATTAACTCGTTAATATGAAAAATAAAACATAATTATTTACTAACGCATATAATAATATATAATATTACATATAAAAAATGTATAAACAGAAAAGAGTACAAAATCTGTATACTAAAAATACAAATACTTTTATTTACAAATGTAACTGGAGTTTAAAACATTTTTGACATGATACGCTTATTTTCTTTTTATATTATTATATATATTTATTTTATATATATCTGTAAAAACATAAATGATAAATCATACGTATTTGATATATTTCATGTTTATCATTCTATATTATTTATGTTTTTACAGATTTTGATAAAATGTTGTATAGTTACATACAAAATACTAAATCCTTTTTAATCCAAGAAAAATAATTTGGATTATAATTAAAATGAAAAAGCAATACTAAGTATCTTTCTTATTTTGTCCAAAAATTGGACAAAATAAGAAAGGTGCTTAGTATTGCTTGCTATTTTGTTACTTCATTTTGTTATCCGACTTTCGATAATGTTCCGTTTGTCTCTTTGTGCTTAAGTATATAATTATTGCGATAAAAGTACAATTCAAAATAAAGCAAAAACAAAGTAAATAAATACGTAAGTAGCTTATGAAAGAAAATTTGTTTGCTAAAATATTGATTATGAAATTTACATAATGATAATATGAACATAATAATCATATGATATAATTACATGAAGTTCATCATTTAATATATAACTAGAAGTGCCCTTGCGGCGCCGGACGAGGCTCTGATAGCGCGCCCACGCACTGCGCTTACAGAGACTGTAAACAGTTTTTAATTAATTATACTACTATGCGTTTAATTATAGTTAATACTGATTTATAAAAATATCTGTGTTAAATTTTTTTAAAGTAATTATATTTTTATCAGGCCTTAATAAATTACGATACTTAATAATTCCTATAGTTATTTACTACAAAGTGTTCAAACTACTACATTCATTCAAACGTTTTGAAATTTATTCAATTTCTAATATTGACTTTGATATGCTATGCGAAACAAATATATGCTACCGAAACAAATAGACCAAACCTGAAAAAAAACTTAGTTATCAAGGTTCAGCAAATCTGCATGGAAGCTAGCTCGCGAGGCCACGTACCCTCGCATTCAGGACAAGAAATATGGCGTCGAAACTAGCGCTCCTCGCAGCTATATTTCTTTTCGGTAATAATCTTTGAGATAAGTTTTAAGTACTTGTTTTAACACTTGATGTGTGAGGATTTCATTTGGCTTGTGGGAGTTTTGTTAAAGTGCTGTTTGAAGTGATAGTTAATCTGGAGATTGCAGATAAATTTTTATACTTTCAGCTCACTAGATTACATGAATAAAAATGGTGTTCAAAAGATATATAATAATTTAGTCACAGTATAAGGGCAGATATCCATTCCACGAATCTTTTACAACATTAATATCTTATTAATTAGATAATTCATGGACATGTGGTTTTGATAATTACAAAAAAACTTTGTTGCACTTAATATTTTCAAGTCATCGAGTTTTAGTCGGTCACCCCTCATCCCCAGGTGTGGAGAGCGCGCTGGGCGCCTGCGTCAACGTGACGCAGCTGTCGACGAGGCTGGATCTACTGCTGGCGGAGTACGACCGCGCCACGCCGCCCTCAGCACCCGCCGCCGTGACCGTCACGCTCAGCGTCAGGCATGCCAGCGTCGACGAGCGGGCCGCCACAGTGCGACTCATGGCCGCTATGCATTTGGTCGGTTTGCATGCTTCAGTCGAGATCGCTCAGAATACAGATTAAGCAATTAAATTCGAATTCGAATTCGAAAAAGTTTCCATTATGAATTTGGTTCATTTTCAATGTTGTTTTTCTGTTTTAAATTGTTATAGAGTGTCAATAAACTAAAGAAGAAAACAATTTTTGCAGACGTGGGAGGATAAACGGTTGTCGTGGAACGCGAGCGAGTGGGGCTGCGACAGCGCGGCGGTGTCGGCCGAGCGCCTGTGGCTACCCGACGTGCGCGCGCTGAGCGCGGTGGCGGCAGCGGCGGAGGAGGCGGGCGTGCGGGCTCGCCTGGCCGCCACCGGACGAGTGGCGCGGGCAGTGCCGGTGGACCTCGTGGCTTCAGTCACGCTGGACCTGCGCGCCTGGCCCGCTGACGAGCAGCATGTCACGTTCAAATTTGGATCACAGTTGCACAGCTCGGACGAATTAAACTTGACCGTTGCAGACGACGAGGTAATAGTCGAAGTGTTTGTCTATCGAATTCATATGGACAAAATTCGTGTCCCAGAAGAACCGAGCCATATGATAATATTAAATTTATACATTTCAGCACTCGAACATTTTTGAATCAGGAGCTTGGGAGTTCACGGCGATCCAGAGCGCGGAGTCGACGTGGAGGCGGCTGGATGCGGAACACAGCGTGGTGTCGTGGACGGTGAAACTGCGGCGGCGGGCGGCGGCGCACTCCTTGGCGGCCGGGGCCGTACTGGCCGCCGCCGTGCTGCTGCTGTGCGCCGCCGCCATGCTGCCGCCGCAGGAGCGCGCGCCTCTGTGCGCCACAGCCTCGCTCTCCGCTGCACTGTGGTTAGTGGTCAAAGAGAGCAGAGTCGACCGATTAAAAACGAAACGAAGTAATAGACCTCGACTCGGCAGGTTAGTTTCGTGCCTGCCGCGACTGCCGAGCGCGTCGTCGGCGCCGCTGGTGATGAGTCTGCTGTGCGCGCTGTGCTGCGCGGGCGCGGCGGCGGCGGCGGCGGCGGGTCTCGTGCGGCGCCTGGCCCGCCGCTGCGCTCCGCCGCCGCCCGCACTGCGCCGCCTGCTGGCCGCCGCCTCGACCTTCTGCAATCTTGAACCTAAAGAGGTAATGTAAAAAATGAATACCTATTGGGCCGATTATGTCAATCAGTGATATAAACAATGGCCGTAATGACTGATGTTATCCGCACAGGGCACCGCCCCGGAGGGCTCGGAGGTCGGCGCGTGGGCGGCTGCGGCGCAGCTGTTGGATTACGTGCTGCTGGCTGCGCTCGGGCTGACCCTGCTTGTGGTCGTGTGTCTTTACCCCTAGACGACGTCGCGTGGAACGCGACGGATGAAAGATGTCTATCATTCCGTGTCGAGTGATGCACGCGATGTTAATTTAAGATAGTTACAAGTATAAAATGAAACAGTAATAAATATTTTACATTTTAATAAGATAAGGAGTGAAAGGACAGAAAACAATATTCGAATATTAAACTTTTTCGACTTTATTCGCATTTTTATTTTTACCAAATAGCAGAAAACGTTTAATAGTGAAGTGCAATTTATGAGACGCGAAGCTACTGGTCGTCGTCCCATCGTTCCGTTAGCGCACTATCGGCCATCTGGCGGTGTTCCAGCAGCGATGTAGTCGCCCGCCAGCGACACTTCGACAGCGCTCCAGCAGCAGCACGGTGAGTGCGAGTAGCGCGCCGGCCAGCAGCGCATGCAGCGCGGGCAGCACGTCCACGAGCCCAACGCTCACGAATCCGCCACTGCCCGCGTCACACTGCGTCCGCGCGCTCATCCACACACGCCGGTAGCGGTCCATCAGACCCACCTCGCGCTGCCATCGCAGTCTGCACGATCACCCGAAGCATTTATTTTTGATACGAAATAAAGTAACATTCGATCGATTTAAATCGACAAGTGTTTACAACAATATTAAAGTCTTTCACCTCGCCCCCAGCAAGTCTCGGTAACCCGAGTGCTTCCTCACGGGTACGGCCACCATGGGTAGAGTGAACGCCTTGATCTCTTTCAGACCGCACTTCTCACGCTCGGTGAATGTCTTGCTTATAATATCGTAGGCGGAACTTTGCTCCACCTTTAACGTTAGTGAAATTTATACATATATACTTATTACTTTATTTAGAAGGCTGAAGACTACATTTTTTTTATGTTTCTAAGCTTTGATCTTTGGATCCACCACGGTTTAATAATTGTTTTTGACTGTCACGACCAACTCTCTTTAACGATTATAGACTATACAACATTTTATTACCAATTAAGAAGAATGTTACATAAAATATACAAATAAAAACAAGAATCAAACATCAATACCTAAACAAAACCTAAAATAAAAATTTTTCGCGTAGACAAAATATTTTTAAAATAATAAGGAAAAAAATATTTTATTTCTCACAAACCATTAATATATTAAAAAAATGGATTTTCATAAATTTATAATACGAAATAAAACTAAAAAATACATGAAATACCAAACACTAGAATACATAAAATAATTATAAAACTCTCTAGTAAAACCTTACAATTGTCATTAAGTTTAAATCATATATTGAAAGTAATTTAATAAAAATGTATATCATTAAAGAATTGCATTAACGACGGCAGAACTTAGGAATTGATTGTATTATAATAATAATTACGCTATTTTTCGACGCTGTATTTACCCTCATAATTTATCTCCTTTACTTCTCTTATCTAATTATCTGCTGCAGCTACAGGTTGTCTTGCGGACCCAGTTTTATTTTTCATAATTCACATTTCATTCATATTGAATTTGAGATGATTCTAGTTGTTCGCAAATTGTTTTATGTATTTATGTTTGTGAAACATTGATCACTATGTTATCAAAGGAATATCCGACTGAGTTTTTTGTGTTATTATGTTCAGAGGAAGGCGCGTTTGGAACGTATTTCATAGAAGGACTTATTATAAAGTATGAAATCAAAATAGGCCCTCCTGGCACTTTTATTTTGACGTAGACAAGTGATCACTGATATGGATTCAAAATAAAATAAATAAATATCAATATGATACTTAATAATGTTATTAACTTCTAAATTACCTAAAAAATTATGAAGATGACGTCAAAAATGAAAAATCAGCCATATTATAGCCCTCAAAAAACAATGGTGTTTATGAAGCACATTTAAGAGATTTGGTTTTGTACGACTTAATATAAATGATCTTTTGCTATTAGGAACTTAATAATAGGACTTTAAATTTGCTGATAAAAATAAAATTTTATTCTAATAACTTCTGTAACTTTCCATTCAGAAAGACGCAGATATCAGCTTGTGTTATCTTCTAAAATTTTTAATATTAATTAAATAGTTATGTTTCTATTTTTGGAAAGTTTAATTAAGAAAGAAAGTCTAGAAGAAAGAAGATCTATGAATGTTTTAATATATATGCTATATCGGCATGTTCAATTCATGTCAGACAATATTCGTTTAAAGCTGGAGAACTTACCAGTTATCAAGGAAGATTATGATTATGATAACAATACGATACGATTACGATAATCGAAACACAGTTGCAATATTTTTTCTTTGCTTTTTGTTCAAAGAATGAATCCGAGATAATTAAATTGTCAAAAATCAATAGCTAATTTTAGGAACCTAATCCTATTTGAGACCAGTACCTATATATTATTTATAAAATGAAAGTCTGACTCCAAAAACAACAAACACTATATTTCTCAATGCTATAATATTTGGTTACAACCTACATACATTACTACATACGTGTTATGAGTACATGGTATAAAACTGGACTGACTATACAATGACTTAAAAGGTGGGAATTGAATAGATGGCACTCTACGCTTACGCAGCTGTGTATGTGCACTTACATAGTACGTATGTGTGTGTGTCCCTACACTAATCAAAGTGTTACTTAAGTGTAAACATCAGTTTCTCTCACCTGGAAGGCAAAGAGTCCAGTCCGCACGCGTGCGATTCCGTCGACTACACTCAGGTAGGCACGGTCGCCTAGCGGAAGCAATTTGCGGCGGTACAATGCCTGGGTCGCGGGATCCTTGCTCTCCTGAACACATTTATACAATACAAGTAATTGTCGAATTGAAATCAGGGAACCCGATTGCCTGATCTAGAAGTACATAATGAAGACACTTAATGACAATTGATTTTCAAATATTTACAATCGAATTCAAATCGATCGCTCACCGCAAAATAAACTCTCTTGTATGTGGTCTCCTGCACCCCGAGGTCCATGGGCGAGCGTCCTAGGTCGGCAATTGTCCGCAGTGCCTCGCTAGGTGCCTGTAGGATGGCTACTATCTTGGCCGAGTACGACGTGAAAGCAAAAAGCGCTGCCATCAGCGTGCAGAACATCAGCAGCCGGACCGACAATAGGCGCGGGGTCAGGTCCGAGCCTATATCATTATACCATATAGAACTTTCTCATTATGATATACAGACAGTCATAGTTAACGACGTATGTCTTTTAAATGGCTTTTCTAGATGTCCTTATCTCATTTCTAAACTAAGAAGATCCGGATATCATATTAGATATTTAATTTGTATAATGTAGGGAATCGGAAAGATAGGTTAAGTAATTTTTTACTAATCCATAAAGGTAAAAACCTAAGCAAAAGCTTAGCGATTGAATAATTATAGAATGATGTCACCATACCTTGCTGACAAATAGTGCCCACAGCGTATGTGAAGCTCTCGGCCAGGGTGAGTCTATCGGCAGCCGGGTCCAGCGCGCCCGCCCTCGCCACCGCCCCGGCCAGCGCCAGCAGCGCGCCCGCGCTCGCGAACACAGCTACCGCTGCCGCCCACACACCGCGGCTGAACGGCAGCGCGAACACATTGGACACGGCCGAACGTGACGGCTGACGGAATAAGAATGCGCCCCTAACGAAATTTTATTAATTTTGTGGTATCCATTGAACTCGTAAGATGATATGGCTCATTTAGTTTTTTTTTGTTAAATGGCAGTGCATCATTCGTTCATAAAAGATTATGAAATGTCTCCTTCTATTCAAACGCACTATCTTCTAATTATTTAATAATGAAAATTACTTTAGCTCGACCGTCTCGGCACAGAAATGTAGAACGCGCCAGCGGTCCTTGCGCATAAACATGGAGGTCACGCCGACCTCCAGCTCCCCACGCTGCATGCGCCCCACCAGCCCGTCGAATGTACCGTTACGTTCCTCGCCATATAGATCCACTTGTTTCAAATTGAACCTTAAATAATATTTGTACAATGAAAGTTAACAAACATCACAAATTAAAAATAATATCATTTTCAGCTACTCATGTATTCTCTTCTGTCGTCTCGACCATTCCTACCTAAAATTGAGATCTTCTCCACAGAGCATCAGTATCGGATAAGTAAGTTTCGGAAACGTGTCTATTTGACGATTTGAAAGATCAGACCAGCCCTTGAAATATTGCGGTTGAGTAACCTGCAAAAGATGTCTTGACCTTTTATATGCTATCGCCAACAAAATATAAAAAATATTTTAAAACAACTAAATAAAAAATAATTTTATTATTTTCCTAAAGTATAAAATAACCAAAATATATAGACAAATCTAAAATATTTACTATTGTAGCCGAATTTAGATAAACGTTGTGTAGATCTTTCCTTCTCGTTACAGCAGTTGGTAAACTTCGCCACAGCCTTTCTAATTCTCGCTGACTCTTTCTTATCCCTAATCCTGACACCACCAGCGGTTGATCGACTCTAATCTTATATACATCTGCCATTTGGTCTGCAGAGGCCCAAGTGACATCTCCATCGGGCAGAACGAGAACGTCGGCAAGGGTGGCTTCCAAGTAACTAATATTCATTGGAGCATCATCGATTAGAAGCCAAGAATGACGTAAGTTAAATGCGCGATTAGCAGATGCCTGTAAATTATGAATTGTGGAAGAGCTGTCTGGGATTGTTTGCATATAAGTTAATGAAACTAAACTGTTACTTCATGTAAGACGGCAGAGGCATTGTCGCATCGAACATCCAGTAGCATGCCCTCCCTGTAGTCACGGTAGGGCGGCAGGGCGGGCGGCTGGTCAAGGCGACTGAAGACACGCAGCCTCAAACCCACCTCAAGCCCGCGTTCAGATATCTTAATTATATCCTCTGTAGGCAATTGACCCGGTGATATGATATTTCTATTATTTTTAAATTATTAGACAGCAATCAGTAATTAACGACGTAAATAGTTGTCTCTCAGATGTTGTACAATGATTTAAAGTTAATAATTTGATGCTCAATGAAAAAAGTGAAAAATTTATTTTCTTTTCCAAGCGTTAAAAAAGTCAGAACTAATTAAATAATGAGAAATTGGATTGGACTGCCATTTTCTTAGGGCATAGACGAAAAATAGTAATGAGATTTTCATTTATGTGACTTGTCGAACAGATTAAGCTACGCTGCATAAATTCTTTATTAAATATGCCGGTTAAACGTTGCAACAGATAGACTAGTTTACTTAGTTACTTTCATAGTATTACAAACTACGGGGTAATTCAGCATATATTTATACAATCCTTGCATTGCATTGCAATTCGAACTATTAACAACTTGAGGCGAGGAGAACCCTTACAAAATAAATTCTGACAATTTTAAATTATGGCTGTGTATAATCAATATATTTATAATTTATTTCAGTACTTAAAGAAATTAATAAATTTAAAAAAAAATTATTTACCTAAAATTAAAACCCGAAATAATAGTAAATTAACTATTAAATTACATTAATAATATTTAATTAATGTAATTTAATAGTTAATTTCTTCAAGGTTAAGTTAAGTTCATTGTATTAGTTTTACAATAAACTCCCTACTGAAACATTAAATTAATATATATATATTTTACTTGGTCTTACTGCTCAAATGTATGTTTCGTTTGTGACTCTATTCCTCCCAGACGATTAAAAATGAAGAAAAAAGAAAAAGTGCAAAAGAAAATAAAAATTAATAAATAAATAATTACGCCAAATATTGAGTGGTAGTTACCTGGTTTCCAACAGAGGAATACTGTTAAAAGTGTTAGGTTTTTAGAGACAAAGAAATCTACTATAAAGTTGATGGAGTTCATCTCTAATCTTAACTTCTTTACTAACAAGACTGCGATTCAAATGTACCTCTATTACAACTAAAAACTATAAATGCTCTAAAAACGAAGAGGTTTCAATTAAGTTCACTGTTATATATAATGAAAGATAATGAGAACAATTTATCCACGAAGGAACAGATACGGTAGTATTCATTCATGCATTATTCATAGAGAAAACGGACGAGTAATTATATGTACTTTATACTGTAAAACAATTAGTTTTGAATTTTCCCTTTTAAAGATGTAACAAGATAAAACTATAATCCTATCACTATTATATAACATAAGCCTAAATGTTAACCAATAATATTATTTTAATTAGTAAGTACTTCCCTTAACAGGAAGACTATAAAATATTGTTTGCAGACCAATCAGCGGTGCATTACGAACCAATTACAAAACAAACTCATTATCTGATACATTTATAACAATCAGATGTCATTTACCGCTGTTGGTAATAACCTGCATTACTAACTGATCAGTTTTAGGGTTGAGTATATTTTTTGTACAACGACACTCACCACCCATGGGTATGGACCCATTGGGATGACAGTGATCCACCAGTGACGTAGGCTGAATTCATAACAATTATAAAATGGTATACTAAATGGAATAAAAGAAAGAACACGATATGAAAGTCTTAGACCACCTTTGCGTTATACTCGTGAACGGGCACTGCTTGTAGTAACTGGTTTTCTTGCTGGCTGGCTGGTTGTCTTGCTGGCTGGCTGGTTGTCTTGCTGGCTGGTTGGCAGGTTGTCTTGCTGTTTTTCCTATAAATTAACTAAAATCATCCCCTCCATATCTAACTAATATCTAACTGATTGCATTGGTTTTAGTTGTTCAAATAATTCACTGAATATTCACGTTTGTGAAACTGTGATCACAATAAATAAATACCGGCTGAGTTTATCGTGTTGTTCTTGTCAGATCAGGGCGGGTTTAAAACCCTCGTCGCTTAAACTTTTAAGTTGGAGAGAGTCTTTTTAAAAAGGCTAATTTCTTATGGTTTCATATCAAAGTGACAGAGACCCTCCCGACATAATAAATAATAAAATAAAATAAATAGTTTGTTTTTATTAATAAATTAAGTTAATTTCAATGCAGTTTATATAGAAATCAAAGGAGACGCATTAAATTTAAATAGGAGTTTGGTAAAGAAGGTCATATTTGGAACTGTTTTTTATTAAAAGGTCTATTGCTTTACTGAACCTGGTACTATATAACATCACTGAAGCATGTGTACCTGCTCGTGTCACTTATCTGTTGCAAAGATTTCGTATTACTCAATGATAAGGATTAATAATTTATTTGTTAACAAATAATGGAAACCCAAAACTATGTTATCTACTCTTACTTACAAAATGCTTTGTATTTGACTTTTAATTAAAGTGTTGTTAGTTTTAAAATAATTATAAACTAAGAAACAGTCGTGACTTGGCTTTATTTTACTAACATTTTTACCTAATTACATTATAAAAATGTGGTTAATTACATAGTTTATAAAAATAATATAAAAGTAAATGTTGTGCTAAAGAAATTAAAGAATACTTTCCAATTTCCTGAGTAAGTAAATTTTTTTACGTCTAGTGGTTTCCTGCGAAATTCTAGAAACCTGGAAAAAATTGTGTGTCTTTATTTGTCAAAGGAAGATCACGGACGTGGTAAAGTTTCTTGAAGTCTGACAGCCGTAATTTTACCTCTGACATGTTTTTATTATGGGTACCCACTTAAAAACCAACGGTTAACCTCATCGCCGGAGTGGGACGCCACGGGAGCGCGTCCGGATTCACCGTGACATCCTGACGGTATTCTCCATAGAAGGGTGCTACTAGCAACCAAAAGCACCCCCACGAGGCAGGCCTTTAGAAGGTAAGAGGAGTCACCCTCCCCTTAAACCGAGGCACTGCAGATTAACTTAGGAAGCGATGGTCATAGTCGTAGGTCGTAGCCGCATCCATTAAGTTACTTTCCGATGACGAAGCGGATCAGCGGCACGGTCCAGCTCCCTAAGCGGCTCGACGTTCTCCTTTGCAGGAATGATTTGCTCACAGAAAGAGGCAATGAGGACCCAAACGGTCTCATTGTCAGAATAGAAATTATTCAAATTTACCTTTCAACAAATTTAAAAAAGTAGTTAAGGAACATTTGTGTGTTAATGGATTTACTAGTCGTTAAATGTAGTATTTCCGAATATATTTACTTGGTGATGTATTGGTATGAAGCGATCGCTGCCAAGCCACTTCAAATTTTAATATAAATGTAATTTAGGGTATAAGTCTGGCTTTAAATATATATATATATATATACCAGCCAGCTCTTTTCAAGTCTGTCTCAAAATCTTTCCGAGCCGGTGATAGCGAAGAGTTTTAGAAAATATGTTTTGTAAAAAACTTGCTTTCAATAAAGATTTTGATTTGAAGAAAAAATAATAAAGTTGTGTACAATTTACACACGGCTAAAGTGGAACTTTAGAAAAGTAGCCTTCTAGGGAAAAAAGATAAAAAATACTAAATATAACAAGTATGAAAATGGTCTAAATATGTATTTTTTTAGACCGAAAACATTTTTTTTTTCATATTTAAAGTAAAATATTACATAACATGTATCACAGATAACATATATTATATACATATTTAGTTTACATGTATTTACTTTAGACAAAGTTTACAGGTAAAATCATTACAGGCTTACTTAAAATAAAATAAAAATAATATAATACACAAACAACTGAGAAAAGAATTCAAGTCGCTAATCTGTTTTAAAAATTAACTTATACATTTATGTCCGTTAAATTAAAACTATAATTACTTAATTCAGCTATTTGACACTAGATGGGGGTAAATCAAACCTAGCATACTCCACAGCTTAATTTTTTTGAAATTATATAGGTCTTTTGTGATATTAAGTTAATATATGACTCGATCCTAAGAAACCTTTATTTCATTAATATTACTTTAGACAATGTGATTGCATCTTTATCATTTGCATTTGCGATTCAACAAGGTTCAAATCAGAGCTATACTTTAAAGTAACTATCTCAAAAGCTTATACAATAAAAAATAATTTTAAACACTATAATATATATTGTATCATTATTATTTTGTTTATCTTAATTTTTTTAGTAATAATCGTGTCTTTGTGTTAATCAGCAAAAAATTTTTCTATCTATGGCGTCCGTCAATACGTATTGAAGCAAAGACATAATAAATGTTGATATTATTCTTAATCAGGAAGTTATTGCTCCGGGTCTCACATCAAGTACTGCTTGTTAATATTTTCTTTGTTTTTCTCTTCACAGAAAAGTTATTGTTCATATTTGATGATTTTGTAACAAGCCATTAGCATATGTTTGTACGCTTCATATTATTATATTATTACTACGGAAATTACACATTAAAATTGGATAGGGCTAATAAATGTTAATATTATATAAATTTACAAAATACTAAACTAAATTAACAAAAACAAAGACATCAATAATAATAATTAATATTCTACCTACTGATATTGTTTTGTGCATAAGTATAGTTAGAAGGTTCACATTATAGTCTACCTCGTATATCCTATTGGATTAGCCTATAGCCTAGATCAGATTTTTATAGTATTGAAAAGTTTAATACGATATACAAAGACTTTTTGTAAAATTTTTTAAATTATAAGAGAACAAGAGAATATTAAAATTATAAGAAAACACACATTATTAATACATTAATCTTAAAACTATATCAATTCACATAAATGAGTAGAAAAACCACATTTAATAGTAAATACCTGCTTTGCTTATAAAGTAGTAGGTATAAGTAAATTTCAAATAAGCTAATTTAAAAAGCTCTAAAGGTCAGGTGCTCGAGGGTAATGGGCAAGTTTCGAGCTGAGTGAAGACGTTAGTGAAGTTGACGATTAAGAAGAGCGCAAGTGATCCCAGCGCAGAGCCCACCTGACCAGCGGCGCCACACAGGCGCATACCAGTTCCGCCGCCGCGACGAGCGAATTCGTAGACCCACATTCGCGCGTACGACAACACTCCAAGCACGCTGACCCACGTTAACACCTACACATAACACATTACTTGTAGTTTGTTTTCACAAAATCAGAACAGAGGCGTTATGCCAGATGCCATTGTCCCACCTACGATACGTAAATTTCGTGTTAAGTTCGTCTACGGCATTCGTAATTTTCGTAACTGCAGTGACGTAAGCAGACTTAAGAAATTTCACGTTCAATTTATCTTGAGCAAAGTTGCCGCGTAACGAGCCAAGACTACAAGGAAAGTTGAGATTAGTTTCTATTTATATTTTAAAGTTAATTTGTGTAAAAGATTATTATAATTGTGAGTTTTAAATCACCTTATTTTAAGATACGTTGGTGCTGCCAAAGATGCACAAAGTGAATTGTATTTCTTTAGTTTTGTTATGAAGCTAAGAGTGGTTTATAAAATACTGATTGTGAATGGTGTAGTAAATTGTATGAACCTACTATTGAACTTTTACTTGCTTTTCTAAAGGATTTGTCAGTTATTCCTAATCTCGAAGTAAATCGAGGCGATAACCTATCGTATGGCGTACAAAATTCCATTTTTGTCGTCTTGTTTGCAACAAGAACGAAATTAAACTCTGTGACGTCATACTAGACAAGTTTAGCAAAAAATAGTGGCATAAGGCGCAAGGACCCATTTTGCTATTCGATACTAATAAAATAAAAAAGATACTATATATCCGCATGTAATTTCGATACAATTAATTGGTACGAACATGACATAAACAATGAGGCTTAGAAACCTCCAAAGATTTGATCTAATTCAAATAATTAATATCAGTAGTAAAACATACTTACAATTAATACTTTCCCACCCGTCACTGTAAATAACGGCGGTGCAGGGCTGAGCACCGCTGTAGAAAAGATGTAGCAAAGCGGTAATAAGATGGTAAACAGCATGCCGGCCAGCAGACGAGGAGGCGCCGGCTTCAGCCAAACTCCCGCCATGCACGCTGTCGGGTTGGCTATCGCTCCTAGCGTAACTGCCAGGTGGTAAATATTCCTACCATAAGGCATGCAGGAGTAAGACTGTATTGAGGGTAGCACACCGTTCATTGTTGCGTTTAAACACGCCATCAAAATAAGAACACCGATAAAAGACTTCTGCCAAACAACGGATGACTCTGGTTCGGTAATTGTCTCCTTCTCTTTTTCACTTTCTGAAGTATAAACCCGCTCCGATGAGAACGAGTTCAACTTGTCTATCAATGCGAAGCTTACTAAACTTAATAGTCCCAGAGATCCAAGGATGACAAAAAATATTGTTGTATCGAATCGCGGTGGAGGAAAAACAGCTTCTACTGTCTTGTTATCAGAAGAAAAAATACACTCCGGGTCGCCTCCAACTCCCTGGACTAACGCAAGTAAACTTGGTAATAAGCCACTCAATCCTTCGCCCACTAAGTATGTCGCTAGATAAACATCACGAAAATGTCTTAAGTACGGATAGAACAACACTGAACTCGTACATCCTACTAACGCAACACCAAAAGTCAGCGCGAGGAATGCTATTGATATCTCGCTCCCACCTATCACTGCAGTTTCTGTGTGCAGGAATGAATTAAGATAGAGCGAAGTCGTGAGTATCACGAGTAAGATATAGATATAAGGAGCGTCTGGAGCTCGTGGTAAAAGTCTTCTGAGTAGAGCGTAGGCAATGAGACCACTATTACCAAGTTGAATAGCCAGTGTTATAGAAGAAGGGAGAGCCCATCCCTCCGGTAGTCGTTCAACCAAAAGCGGTAACTGTACGAAGACACCGTTCACTCCCAACCAAGTTCCATAACCCCAGATCACCATCAGTATGTCAAGGACAATCCGCCTCTGTGCACAAACCATCCTGATTGCTGTACTCTTCTCTGGACTGAGACTTTATCAGTTTATCCTGACCTTCAAGACCTTCAAGAACCCAGGTTTGTTATTAAAAATCTTTATAATAAAATTACATTAAAATGTGACGAGTGTCCTCGAATATTAAATATATACTTAAATGTTTCGTTCACTCACGCCGCTTCTTATATTACTGTAAGCCGAGTTAACGCTTATCTGTCGTCAATCAATATTGATAAAGCGCTTTTCTATAGTTTAGATCGAGAAACTCAAAACATTCGCTTTGTAACACTAAATTAAATAATGGTTAATTAAAATATATTTTGTTTCCTTTTATTAGAAAACGTGGCTTGCAAATTATTTCCAGTTTACCGTGAAATGACACAAGGGCTGGTGAGGCCGAATAAGATGATATTGTCAGAAACATTAAAAGACGCAACTTCAATGTACAATGAACTAGTGTTTAAACTGCTGTTAAATATATGTTGCAGCCACTTGCGTGTCCATTCACGTACGAAAAAGCAGTCATATTAGGTCGGGAATAAAATGCTTCATATTTTATTTTGACAATTCAAGATAAGATAAGAATTTTTCCTCTTTCCATTTACGTCTATATAGTAATGTATAATGCAAGTGCATTTTTAAATATTGCAATATTTACTTTAATATTCAGTAAAATCAAACTCGTTCTATCTTCTTATTATGGTATTTTTATACAGATTTATGGACTAGTTTTCACTAGCGACTTTCGTCTAGTGAATTTCTTAGATTCCTATCTTTGAAACCCAAAACACTTATTACATCTAATAAGGATGAACCGGCAGCGTCGTGTTATCTTTTTTGTGTTACAAGGATTACTAATAATAATTATATCACAGCATGAGTATAATAAAAATTTAGTTTTTTATTACTAAAATAATCAGTTTTTCATGTGAATAGTTGGAAAATACGATACTAATAATAATTGTTATATATTGGTAAGTATTTATAAGTGTTGTCTGGTTTATTGCATTTATATTAATAGCAGATAATGGACGGTGATCCTGCCGCTGAACCTCCTGATCCAGGTGGCACCTCAAGTGTTCCCTTAATTTCCTCTCCCGTCCTCCCTCTATCCAGAAAACGTCAGTTAGGAGATGATGTTACGCCCCCAAATAATTTAAAAAAGAATATCATTAATCTAGATCAATCTACTCCTTCTATCCAAACCATGTACATCCATCCATCTCTTTCAAATCAACCTAATAAATATCTAAGCGATGACAAAGGTCCATTTATTGTCCAAGTTTCAAGAGAAACTCCAGACCCATCAGCTGGAACAAGTATTCGGGCTATTAAATTTGGTCAATTTTTACACACAAACAAAATTAATAACATTAAATGTGATGGTGTCAAAAGTGTGGGTCGTAACAGAATTTCTGTTGAATTTACTTCTTATGAAGCTGCTAACGATTTTATTTCAAACCCTTTTTTGGTAGCTTCTAAATATATAGCCTCTATTCCTACTTATAATATTATTCGTATGGGATTAGTAAGGGGAGTTCCTGTCGATTGGGCAATGGATGAATTTGTCCAATCACTTAATCCTCTTCCTCTAGGTTGTGGTGAAGTTTTAAAAGCTAGGAGACTTAATCGTAAACAGAGTTATGAAGGAAATTCGACTTGGGTTCCTACTCAGTCTGTGGTTTTAACATTCAGAGGTCAAATGCTTCCCCAAAGAGTCACATCATATCACCATTCCCTTCCAGTTGAAACCTATAACCTTCCCACTATACAGTGCCTGAGTTGCTGTAGGTTTGGTCATGTTAAAAATCAGTGCAGGTCCAAACCTAGATGCTTCAAGTGTTCCAAAGATCATACAGGTGAATCGTGTGACGTTATGATAGAAGCTTCTATTTGTTTACACTGCTCTGGTAATCACTTTGCTACAAGCAAGGCTTGTCCTGAATTTTCTCGTCAACACTCTATAAAACTGATTATGTCTCAGGAAAATGTTTCCTACCTAGAGGCCTCTTCCCGTGTTCCTCCTTCAAAACGCTCTTATGCTGATATAGCAAAAGAGATGTTTTCAGCCCCTCCCATCTCATCAATCCCCGTTCAAAGTGACTCAATTCCTGCTCCAACTTCTTTTTCCTATCGTAAAACTCTTTTTCGGTCCGTTCGTCCTAAAACCTCTCCCCCTCAAGGTTACAATAAGCAAGCTCACAATGCTATTATTTTAAATCCTCCTCCTTCCTCAGGGAATGGTGTAGCCCTTTCATTTAAGGATGATAACGCCATGTCCCAGCATGAAACCTTACTTCTCCAATTGACTTCTACAATTTTAAGCCTTTTATCTAGTATCAAGACTCCCTTACTGTCCATCGTTGCCGAAAATATATCCCAGCTTTTCTCTGTTTTTAACAATGGATCCAATCCTATTCCTCCAATGGAATTGTAAGAGCATTCGTCCAAAAAAATATGAATTGTTATCTTTAATTTCTTCTCATCATCCTGTTATCATTGCCATCTCGGAGACGTGGTTGGTTCCTGGGTCCCGTTTTCGAGTTCCAGGTTTTTCCTGTCTGCGGGATGACAGAGATGATGGATATGCTGGTAGCGCCCTCCTTGTCCGGCGCTCCGTTTCTTATAGTTCCCTTCCTCTTCCTTCTCATAGTCAACAGATTAATGCTGTTGCTGTGAGAGCTCTTGATATTTCCTTTCTATCTATTTATATTCCTCACCCGAACCCTTCCCTTATTCCTGATTTACTATCCATATTCTCTTCTCTTCCTAGTCCTGTTCTGATCATGGGTGACTTTAATGCCCACCATACTATGTGGGGGTGCCATTATAATGATAGGTTTGCTCCTTTCTTGATGGGAGTTGTTGACGATGCTAATCTTTGCATCCTCAATGATGGGTCTCCGACTCGTCGAGTATATCCCCATCAAAACTCCCGGTCAGCTGTTGACCTAACCTTTTCTTCTCCATCTCTTTCCTCACAGCTTTCTTGGAAATCCTTGCCAAACTCTCACGGTAGCGACCACTTCCCAATCTTAATATCCTTTATTAACAGATCTATCCCACCTACAATATTCAGTCCCTTTTTAAAATTTAACACTAAAAAAGCTGATTGGCTAGGTTATGCTAGGACTGTTGATGATTTGATTGACAGACTTCCTGAGCTGGTGAGTAATGGGAATTCGTGTTTTCTATGATTTTTTTCTAAATTGTATACTATCTGCTGCCAATTGTAATATTCCTTTTAAAAATTCAAAAATTTGCCCGTTTGCTCCATCACCATGGTGGGACAATGAATGCTCTGACCTGGTTTTTCAAAGAGATAATGCTGAATTAAATTATATTTCATGTATGTAAAATGACAATTTTCTTAAATTTCAACATCTCGATGCTAAAATGAAAAGGTTGGCCTCCAAAAAGAAGAAACTTGGGTGGATCAACTATTGTGAATCTCTAAGTCCTCGTTCTCCTTCTAATTTTGTATGGTCTAAATTAAAACAATTCCGTAGGTCCATAAATTATGATGACCCGGGTCCCAATAACCCAACAGAGTGGTTGGAACATTTTGCCAATAAGCTTGCTCCTGCATATGTCCCCTACCATGATTGTTTTCCAAATTTTCCTAACCTGTCTTCCTCTGATGATATGGATTCCCCATTCACTCTGGCGGAGCTCCAGTGTGCTCTTAGCGGTCTAAAAGACTCGACTCCTGGGGTAGATGGGGTTCCTTTTTCTTTTATAACCAATCTGAATGAAAAATCTAAACTACATTTGTTAAATTTAATGAACTTAATTTTTAACTCGGGTAACATCCCTGAATCCTGGAAGATTCAAATTATTTTACCCATCTGTAAACCTGGAAAAATTCCATCTGATCCTAATTCCTACCGTCCAATTGCTCTTTCCTCTACTCTATTAAAAATTTTTGAACATCTTTTAAAGAACCGGCTGGAGTGGATTGTGGAAAGTAAGGGCATTTTGGGGTCCTCCCAATTTGGGTTCAGAAAGGGCTTCAGTACTTTTGATAGCATAAGCATCTTAACGACAGACATTCGATCAGCCTTTGCAAGTGGTGAGTACCTTGCGGGTATATTCCTAGATATTTCTTCTGCATATGACAATGTCTCTCTTCCGTTACTCAGGCAGAAAATGCTACAGCTGAGTTTACCGCCGAAGATGACTCATTTTATTTTTAATTTACTGTCATGTAGAACAATTCTTATTAAATATCGATCTACTTCCTTCCCCCCCAGAATTGTCTGGAAAGGTCTCCCTCAAGGCTCTGTCCTAAGTCCTCTGCTTTATAGCATATACTCAAATGATCTCGAATTGTCTGTCAATTGCTTCTGTAATGTCCTCCAATATGCTGATGACATTGTCTTATATCACAGTTCTCAGTCTATAGAAGACATTACTTGTCGAATGAACTCTGCTTTGCATCACCTTAACCAGTGGCTCTTTAATCACAACTTGTCTTTAGCAGTTGATAAATGTCAGGCAGTTGTATTTACAAAAAAGAGATCCATCCCTAATCTAATTTTATCTTGTAAGGATCAACATATTAATCTTGTTAATAAAGTAAAATTCCTAGGCATCATTCTCGATTACAGACTTAACGGAATTTTTCACTGTGATTATATAATAAATAAATGCGAAAAAAATATTAACGTTTTACGTGCACTTTCTGGTGTCTGGTGGGGATCACACCCCTATTCACAAAAAATATTGTACAATGCCATAGTCCGAAGTCACTTGGACTATGGAATGTATATTTTAGAACCTTTTAATAAATCTTCTTCAGAAAAACTTAATAAAATTCAATATAAATGTCTAAGAATTATTTTAGGTGCCATGAAAACATCTCCAACTAATGCTCTTCAAGTTGAATGTGTTGATCCTCCTTTAAACATCCGTCGCCAATTCCTTTGTGACCGCTTTATTTCCAAAACGCTTCAGTTATCTTCCCACTCCCTTTGGCCTAAACTTCAGAAATTGTCCCAAGTTTTAAAACCCCACCAAACTAAACCACTTCTGTTAGAAAGTTTTCTTAAATTCACCTCTCTCCCTAATCCTGTTAATCGTTTTATATCTAATCCCCTATATTTAACCCCGTTTAAATCTCTTACTTTTATTCCCTCAGTAATTACAGATCTTGATTTGGTCAAGGGATCTCCTGACACCAACATCAAATTTTGGCAAATTGTTCAGAAAAATTGGTTCAATCATACCCTCATCTATACTGATGCATCTAAGATTTCACAAGATGGATGCACGGGTGCTGCTTGTTGGTTACCTAAATTTAATATAATTCTTCAATTTAAATGTCCTCCCGAATCTTCAGTTTTTTCTGGTGAAGCGGTTGCTATTTTCGAAGCAATCTTATTTGCCCTTTCGAATAAATTAGTAAAGACTGTTATTTTGACAGATTCTTTAAGCTGTCTGGAGTCCATTAAACAAAATCCATTCCGATGTAAGTCAAGATTTCCTATTATTTTAAAGATCAGGGAGGCCTTACTCTCATGTCACCAACAGGGCTTATGTGTTTCATTGGTTTGGATTCCAAGTCATTCTGGTATCACGGGCAATGAAACAGTGGATTCCTGTGCCAAAGCAGCCATTTACTCTGGCTCAGTCACTTACTTCAACAATTCCTCTCAAGATCTGAGTTCTTTAGCGGGTAAGTTTCTGGATAAATCTTGGAACTCCCTGTGGAGCTCATCAAAGCTCACCAAAGGAAAGTTTTACGGTTCCATCCAACCTAATATTCCAAGACGCCCATGGTTTTTTACTCAAAAACTCTGTAATCGGTGGGTTTTATCAACTTTATGCCGATTACGCCTTGGACATGCTTGTACTCCTGTTCACCTTAAAAAAATTTGGATAAGGGATCACTCTCGATGTGAATGTGGTTTAGACGAAGGCACGGTTTCTCATCTTCTTTTCTCCTGTCCTAATCTTTCATATCCTCTAAATGATGTTATCCCTCCTAAAATCCCTCGTCCACTTAATGTTGAGTGTTTGTTAATGCTTGTGTTTAGTCCATACTGTAGATTTCTATGTAAATATATTAATCGAAATAAAATTAAATTGTAAATATCTTAACAACTTTATAGATATATTTTTATATAATGATATATATGTATATATGTATATGTGTGTGTGTGTGTGTGTATGTATGTGTATATATGTATACATGTATGTATATATGTATATATTTTAATGTTGTGTTGTCTGTTAATTTTTTTAGATTATACTAACAAAAAGCTCCTTCTATCATATTGAGAAACTTCAGTATAATTAACAACAATATTTACTGGACAATCTCCTTCGTGTCTTCTCCACCCTACGTTTCATTGGCGAAATATACCGTGACATTAAACACGGATGAAGCCATAATTTGAAAAAAAAAAATAAATAAATAAAAATTTATGAATTATATTAGAATTATATTGGACATCTATTAATCAAAATATAATATGTTTCTTTTTTTTTATTCTCACACCAATATGCGTATTATTAAATTTGGCTTATTGCAGTTCAAAAAGCCTTAATAACCGGTTTGAAACAGTCAGGAACTTCACAAAATTCCTCCTTAATCTGAGTGTTTAGAACGGCAAATAACTGTGATGTTGGTGTTCAAATATTTTTTATAATGCATGTAATTTCGGTATTTCAAGGTTATTGACATGAGTGTTCAAGTGGCGCAGGTATTTTTATTAAAAATAAAGAACATATGCACTCCGGCTCTTAAATATTACCTACATTTGCAATTGTATTATAAATCGAAATAAGAGTTTGTTTAAATAGGCTAATCTTCGAAACTAACAAGTGGATTTGAAAAACTCTTTCCAATTATGAAAGGTAGTTTCACAAGGGTTTACAGCATTACTATTACTTACTTTTATCTTAATAGTAAAAAAAAATGTTAAACCGTGGAAATACAAAGAACAGCTAATGATTGTATAAAGATTTTAGCTGAAGGTAAATATAGATATATAGAAGCATATATGTTATTTAATGAAAGACATTTATAATATTAACATTGTTTATTGTCAATATCAAAAATACATCGACAGCAAAGATCGTGCAATAAACGCAATGAAACAGTGATTCTATGTAAGTTAATATATTTAACTTTCTTCAATATTCCTGCATATTCAACTGAATCCACATTATAATACCCGTACTCGGGATTTTATATCTAATCATTGAAATTTCTAATTAATCAATATTCAGAACAGTTTAACAAGTAAACTGTGTGTTCATTGTAAAGATTTTAATTTCTAATTGCACGCAAATCCATTACGCATAAAATTATTAAAAATATTGAAGACATGCAAACATTACGTACTTTGGTAACTATAAGTACAAGTAGAACACAAAAAAAAAACATAATAAAAAAAAAATAAAGATGTAAAACTCGTAACATTATACGTATTTCACAAACATAATAAAATCAATGAACCATGCTCTAACCAAAACTCAACAGTGAATACATCTGATAGCCTAATAAATACTTTCTCTTACAACTAATATCACCCGGTATCTTTGAGGGGAAGTAAATAATTTAATAACTTTTATTAACATCAGTTTGGAAACATCATTAGATTTTATCTTAATCACTTTAAGTAAATTGTCCTACTTACAAAATAAATAATGATACTTCATCCATACGAGAGTTGATTTTATTCCGAAACTAATAATCTATCTACAATTTTCTATTGAATAAACTCAATTTACTATTTGAAATAAATAAAGAAGTCGCATTCAATATTAATAGGAATTGAAACATGATGCGACTGAACGCTGGCCAAGCAATTGTTTAATTTGGTCTTCGATTGTTAGCTATCATGTTTAAAGCCATCGAAGCTTACTGGCTGGAACTACTAATCCTTTGGATCACAGTAATACGTACTACAAAAGTTGATTTTAGATAGTAATCGCATGGAAAACTATAGATTAAGAGTGGCCCACTTCTGGAAACAAGAAATTCCTCTTCAGGGTATTGGTAGATCATATAAGATGATAAACCAAACAATATCCAATAAACACATAAGATGAGCACTTAGTATAAGAGCAGTAGTAGCATGTAAATCAGCCTAATTTGACAGCACGTTATCTCCAACGGTAAAAAGAAGGTGTTACGTGCCTACGCGACAGACTTCAGGCTGCTTGAACACCGTAGTATAGTTGACGATGAAGAAGAGCGTCAGCGAGCCGACAGCGGAGCCAAGTTGCGTGACGGCCCCACACGCGCGCATGCCCCCCGCACCCCCCCTCCGCGCCCACCCGTACACCCACATACGAGCGTACGACATCACACCCGACACACACACCCAAGCCGCCACCTGCACACACGGTCATAAAACCGTTCATCGGGGCATGTCACTTTAAGTGGGAATCAATAATTACTCTTGAAGGGAAATACAGAAATCAAATCCATTGATACCTAAACGATGCACGAGATTGGTCGTAAAAATGGAGTAGATAAGAGGATGAGCTATAAATAAATTTAGTTTTTAAATCAGATTTACTTACCACCAAAACCTGCCCACTGGTCTCGGTGTGAAGAGGCGGCGCAGGACTCATTACCGCCGTAACCAGAATATAACATAGCGGCACCAACGCAGCGCACAGCATGGCTGCCAAGGAGCGCGCGCGCACCGGCTTCAGCCACACGCCCGCCAGGCAAGCTGTAGGATTTGCCATGGCCCCTAGCGTCGCCGCTAGATGATACACTTTTGTGCCGTACGGCATGCAAGAGTACGACTGCACAGAAGGCATCACACCGTTCGTTAAGGCGTTCAAGCAGGCCATTAGCAGCAGTACACCCACCCACGAAGGCTTCCATATGGACTCCGAAGTACTCGCTTCTTTGTCCTTCGAGACTTGAGCTTTATCTCGCTCCGACAAGAAAGACGACATATTATCTATCAGCGAAAAACTTAGTAAACTCATGGTCGCCAAGCATCCAAGTAAGATTAGAAATATTGTGGAACTAAAACGCGCCGGAGGGTATATAGTTTCAATGGTCTTGTTATCAGCTGAAAGAACGCATTCCGGGTTGCCTCCGACGCCCTGGATCAGCGCAAATAAACTCGGTATAAAACCACTTAAACCTTCGCCCACTAAGTACGTCGCAAGGTACACGTCTCGGAAATGTCTTAAGTACGGATAGAATAACACTGAACTCGTGCATCCTACTAATGCAGCGAAAAAAGTTAAAACTAGGAACGGTATCGAGCGCTCTCTTCCTCCTATTAATGTAGTCTCTGTATATAGGAAGGAGTTGAGATAAAGTGCAACTGCTCCGATTAATAGTAACATATATATGTAGGGAGCGTCTGGGGCTCGAGGTAGAAGCCTCCTCAGAACTGCGTAAGCAATGAGACCGACATTAGCTAATTGAATAGCGACGGTCATAGACGAAGGAAGCGCCCATCCCTCTGGTAGACGCTCAACTAGCAGGGGAAGTTGTACATAGAGGCCGTTGACTCCGAGCCACGAGCCGAGTCCCCAACACGCCATCAGCACGTCCAGAAGTATACGCCTGTGTGATCCCAACATTCTGCTCGAGTTGTCGCTCTCCCCTAGACACGGGGATCTCTCTTTTTCTTCGTTTAACCTGTTATTGTAACAAAAATAACTTGTTATATTTAACAAAGTATAGAAGTAACCAATAACTATTAATAAAATATATATTTTTATTATTGCTATAATAATAAACTTAAAAGTTAATAATTACATCGCAGTACTCGTATATCTCACTTATTGATACAGACTTATTTTAAAGTAACGTGAAGTGGTTAGTTCAAAATTGTAACAATAAACGATAATATTGTAATATATTCAAGATAACTTTAATATTATTTAAAAACCTTGTGAGGTCTCTTAATTAACATGATTACATTATTAAATTAAAAAATAAGGTTTCGACTTTTGAATTTTTATATGGTATTTTTTTTAAACATCTTTCTATTGTTATGTTATTTATATGCAGAAATGAAAAAAAAGATTTAAAATAACAACATTTATCTCTTCAAAAATATTTCTTCCACATCCTCGATATAGGAGAAATAGAATTTAAAAATAAAATATAAAACTGAGGGTACATTAATATTACAATCGTTAAAATATATATATATATAAAAATATACCTTTAAAATTATATATGAACAAAATACTAATATCAACATACTAAATTTAAATAATAACCATATAATAATATAAAAATATGTAATAACATACGTAATTAAATATAAATATATAAATAATAGAAAAATACATAAAATAATTACATAGAAAGTGAGTTAAAGTGCTGCTTTTGTCTGAATTTATTGAAATTGATAGTGGGACAGTTATGAGTTGAGGAGGAAGTTGATTCCACGTGCTGCTTTTATTGTAAAAGATTCTGAGGATAATGGAGTACGGAAACGGAGAATGTCGAGTGGTTTTAAGATCAGAAAAGAACGCAGTGATCGGTTGCTGGATTTAGACAATTTTAACCACTCTTGTAGGTATGATGGTACAGAATGACATAAGATTTAAAGATGGAAGTAAGTACATGCGTCTTCCAGGATAGCAATTAGGGAGCCATGAAGTTGAGAGCGAAAATCCGAGATATGCAATACGCAAACGAAAATAAAAGGAAAGCTCAAATTCTGAAGACGTTCTAATTTGTCTAACAGCTTTTTTCTGGCATCGCCGATGTCTGCATAGTGAAGAAAGAGAAGAAGCGCTGTTTAAACCAAGAGCATTTTTCTTTGCAAAAGCAGGAAGTTTTGTAAACGTTTTAAGGAATAAAAGGAATGATGCTGACCTCGTTAACATGTGGTGTCCAAAACGAGGACGTACTGTTATAATATGCTGAATATATATATATATATATCGTATATGTTCGACAATATCTACGTAATGAACATATTTGCATTATTGAATATTATTTCAATTCAAGAGGTATACTTTTAAATTGATCCATGTTTTTTTTATAACAGGATCTGATGATGGGAGCCCAGATAAATTGAGGGCAAATGCGGTACCAGTGATGTACCAGTACCGGTAAATTATATTATTTAAAACTTTATTGTACAAAACATTACCAGACGATAAAAGTTTTAGATGATAAAAAGATTATTTATTTATTGTTTTAAAAATGATTTCTCATTTTTGTATTTTATGAAAAAATACTTATTTTGATTTTTTTTTTATGAGATTTTTATCACACAAATATAAATTAAAAATCATTTCATAAATAATGCACAATTAGTATAACTACATTTAATTTTAAGAAAATTATTATCAAGAAATAATTTTGGTGTGAACCGGTGAATGCTGGAACAATTGGTAATGTATAAGTTGACTGTACACATAGCACAGGCGTCCGCCCTGTAGGACTGACACAAGTCGAGTTTAACGAATAGTAAGAGGTAAGCATTGCTTGCTTCCATGCATTTAAAAATTATATAAAACGATCGCTTGCCATTTGGCTGAAGTCCATAATGCAATTCTTTTCCTACTAATTACCCCAAGGTCGCCGTCACCGAAACACGTACACCACGGATTAGTCGTGACGTTAAATATATTATAAAATATATTTGATAATTTTTTTATTACGCTAGCTTACAATAGATATCGATAAAATTATAATATCTTACTTTGACACTTTCCGCTGTAATTTATCACGTGACTGATAGGCATCCGTCGGTATACCTGGGCAGGAATAGGTTTTCAATTCTTATCTTTCACGAGCATAACGCAATGGACAGCTATCAGCACTCAACCATATTTGAGTAAATTTACCTAGTGTTCGTCTAGTTTTTGTGCCAACTTTTTTTCTCTACCTTTTTGGAAATTGTCTACATATACTAGCTTTCCTAGTTTTACGTTCTGGAAGCTAATGATATATTAACTATTTTAAGTTAAAGCTAAAATCAAAAATCTCACTGATAAGATATGATTCGTCTAAAAAGTGACTCACCATCTAAAAGGTACTAAATTTAACATTTTTATTCTTAGAAACAATTTATAAAATCGATTCTTGCCTTAATAAAGGTGGTTTTAAATACAAGTCTTTTAGCTCGTGTCTCAGTCGATTTCAGCGTCTCTAGCTATTTTGCTGATCCATCCCAACGACGCTAGCATAACCGAATTTGTACTTTATCTCATAGGAGTAACTGTTTTGTTACAATTTGGCAAGCTTCAAAGAACTCGCCAATTTTCCAATCTCTTTGCGTAGCACGCCAGTAACAGAATCTGCGAAAGCGCTGGGAGCACTCGAAGAGAAGTTTTCAGAACGATACAGCTGCCACCGGGCTAAGGTAAATTGTGAGCCTAATTTCGTTTCTCAACCATGCGACCAGTACGTACAGGCGTAGAAAATTTTCTCCATTCCTGTTTCCATCAGTAGTCACATCACTGCTTACTGAGGATTTTAAATATATAGAGATGCCCAAAAACATGTAATCCATAGCAAAAACGTTTACGCCCGCACGTGCTTTAAAACTGTTCTCAAGAGGATAAACCGGGTAGAATAAGTGCGACACTTCGCATGTCCATGGGATTTGGGTCTCCGTTTGAAACAGGAGGTGTGGTTAATATGTGTCAAAGTGATGGTGGACAGCAATAATATCTAAGTGCAGACCTCTAATGTTAATGAGGTGCACTTAAGGCGAAGATAATAATAAACTGCTGTTTTAAAGTTTCCCCCTTTTATCTCAGATTGAAATACGGCTAGACTGCATGGCGAAGCGAATTTGTGTTATGAGTAACTAGCCACGGCTGAAGCCTACACATACCATACATACCATACATACCATACATACCATCTACCATTTAGCACCACCAGAAGAAACAAAAAATAAATTTTGAAAAAAAAAGGAATAAAGCTTATTTACGAATTTTAAATTATTATCTTATTTTATTAAGAGCATCAATTCAAATCTGGCTTAATTGAAGATTACGTGTACGAAAACTCAAAAGCAAATCGTACATTCCAAAAATTAAAACAATAAAATACATCCCATACATAGATAGTGGATTCGTCTCAATGATAATCAATATATATAATATGTGTATATATGTATATTATATTTATTCAAATAAATATATTTATTTATTTTATATGTAACTATTTATTATAATTATATATTATTGTTATTATTATTCATTACCATTATATCATTTACTTTTGAAGTTCTATTATATAATTTTTTTTTTAGTTTTCTTTAAGATGCAAATATTTCTTTTTATCTCTGCATTACCCTTAGTCGACTGGTAGAAAATGCCTGTGGTATTAAGTCCGCCATTGTACTTTGTGTATAAATAAATAAATACCTACCTATATTTCAGAGAAGAGGAGCCTTCAAACAATCAATACAGTATTGTTATGTTAATTATATCTTTATTTTAAGTCTTTTTTCACGATCGTCTCCTGAGACATAATTTATTAAGAGTCGAGTCTCTGTCAGCTGGACGCCGTCACAACAATACTTTAGTTTATCATATTTAATCTATTCAAGAGTCAGTATTATGGTAATAAATCGATTTACACAAGTGTATCAGACTGGTTTTGAATATTCATTACTTGTTTAATATAAATAAGCATTTTTACATCAATACGTAGTTCTATTATACTTTTATACTGTGAAGATAACATTAATGACTATACTAAAGACATTTCTTCTGAGTGCTGTTAGCAATTAAACCTTATTGGTTCTGTATTGACTATTAACAGAATTATTAATTGTCAAACAGACATCGAAAATTATAAAAAAAATTACCCGAGATGTGTGCTAAACAAAAACCTTCAAGCTAAATCGTTTTTTTTTTTTTTTTTTTTTTTTTTTTCCGTTGTAAAAACCCGTTACGGGTACCCCGTCGGCCCAGGGGGGTGACGGCCGGGGGGTTATGTGGGACTACCCGGCAGCATAGAGGATGCTGCCATTTTTAAGGCTACCCACTAAAAAACCAACGGTTGCCCTCTTTGCCGTAATGGGACGTCACGGGATCGCGTTAGCACACATCGTGACGCCCCGGCGAGACCCCCCGAATGAGGGTGCCCCGAGCAACGTAGAGCACCCTCCCATCGCAGGCCTATGTTAGGTAAGAGGGGTCACCCTCCCCCCTCACCAGGCCTACAACTGGGGAAGGAAGCGGCGGGCGTATTCCCGCCTCCTTCTACCCAGTCTTCCCCGACGGAGCGGGTCAGTGGACGAGGCTGACTCCCTGACCCGCTCCGCGGCCTCCTTTGCGGCTATGACTTGCTCGCAGAAGGAGAAGCTAAATCGTCTAGCAATACTTATTTAAATACACCGATAAACACATTTAAATATTTAATTTTTACACAGTACGTACCCAGCAGTAAAGAAGGTGATATCACTAAAACAGACCTGACTCTAGATGAACACAGAGTTTGATAAAATTATGTACATAAATATTATTAAGTACAGTAAATCGTAAGGTGTGAAGGCGCACAGTGTACAGTGTACTGTACAAGCGCACCGCACCCAGTCACAATGAAGAGTGTCTCAATTACTTCAGATAAACCTCAAGGTCGTTAAAACTAGTTTGCCATATAAAGGCCGCCATTTAATAACATTAAATAGAAAAGTTTAGAAATAAAATGAACAAAGTGAACCAAGACTGTTAATTAAACCAAAAACTAGTTAAAGAAACTAACAGATAAAAACTAATATTTTTAACCTGTTTCCCATAGACCCAAAGTAACAAAAAAGATAAAATTTATGCTCTTGTATAGTAACTTAACGGGAAAAAGGTAAGATTCTTGAAACCATTGACTCATCCACACTGGTTATAATTATAAAAAGAAATGTCTGTGTTATTCTACTATAATCATCAAAGCAACGCTAGTAAGTACGTAATCAACACAATTGTTTTCACGCAATTCTATAATCCACTTCGCGGTTTTATTTACCGACGCTCACCGCATTGAACATTTCTAAAGTTATTTGCAACTTCTGTCTTGAATTTGTAACACCTTTACTGGAGAAACGACACGTATATCGACGCTAGTATTATTTACTACGACATACGACATATCTGTAAGTCGGGATTATCAGCGTTACTTGTAAAAAAAGCTACAAATTATCATCTAATATAGTCACAAATAAAATAAATTATTAAAATGTTACCTCTACGTCAGTTTTGCAAATTTTAACTAAATAATTCAAACGACGCAACTAATTTAAATATTCGCAAGTAATCATATAACTACGGTTAGTTTCGGGTGTATCAGACTCGTATTCAATCCGTAATGAACACGAGTCTGATACACCCAAGATATAGTGAGTGTGAGTTTTTATTTTTTAAGAGAAATATTTGTTCAAAGATCTCTCTCTACTCTAAACTTTTAGATATCATGCAAGAAAGTTTTAATGCACCTATTTATATATTCATAGTCCCTAGAAAGGTAACTATAACTCAAAATAGTTTAGAACACTGATACAATATTAACTCATCAGTTCGCGTCTTTATTATGTTTATAAATTTATCATATTTATTCGTAGATGTATAATAAAAACTAATCCTACTTTATTTTTAAACTGTATATGTATGTATGTTAATAATATGTAAACAGACAAAATAATGTCATTGAAGCCAACAAAAAAAAAACTTTTATCAACAAGTATCAACAATTATAAAATTAAATTAGAATATTTCATAATAACCCCCAGTTTTCTATAGTCACACCAAACTATATTTAGATCATATTAGTCTTAAAAAAACATTTAAGAATTTCTGCCACCATTTAAGATTAGATATTAATACAAGTGCTCCTCATATGTGTATGTAAATTTTCTTATGGTTTGTATTGTGAAGTATGGCTATACAAAATCCAGATAGCCGTCCTGGTTGTCTCCTGTACCTATGCTTATGAAAATAAACCCATCTAAGTTACATTTTAAAATTGCAAAGAGTACTGTACCTGTCGACACCAAGTGATATGGTACGCTGTAGCACATTCACCATGCTGGCGCTTTCACCTAATGCTGAGGACATTCTGCAGTCTCTTGACTCCTTAGCTATCACTACACTTGCAATTCATGCATTAGCACAATGCTACTCGCCCACCCACAAATTTTATTCCAGTTATTTCACCTGAACAAGATTAATAAATATCAGAAAAATATATAGAAAATTCCCCTCTTACATAATCACAAAAGTATAATTTGAGGAAGGAAAATAGAGAATAAGATAAACTTGGTATATTAAAATATTAAAATAAATGTATATGTTACCAATGGTGTGATTGATTAATTGCTATTAAATAACTGGTCAAATTTAATAAAATCTTTTTCGTTCTTGTTTAAAATTTTGTTTTTGAAAATTATAGAATAAAATGTGTGAGTGAGCAAATAACTATAAAAGTTTTTAGATTAAAAATTAAATAAATAAGTGCACTGAACCAGGAGGAACAACACCAAGTGAGAACAAAAACCCCTTTTAATATCTAGGAGTCAACAAAAATAAAACATTTCTTTATCATTACTTATAGGTAAGTAAAGATCCAGAGATGTTGCCTCACAAGATAAGGGCTTTTATGACTTTTCTGTGTATTATTAGATAAAAAGGATTTTTATGCTTACTTAATAAATCCTATGCTACAAACATGCAACAATTTTAAGGCTATAATTTGATAAGAAAAGATGTTGTAACACATGCTGGAGTAATGAACTAAATAATAAATTAAGATTAAAACAAAAAAAAATGCATGCATAAGTAATGGCAAGTCAAATTAATTTAATTTAATTTTTATACAATAATTAGATAATCCAATAGAATTATTATTACTAAATTTATTAATTATCGTTTTTATTACATACCTAATATTAATTAGTTTCCAATAGTTTGTAAATTATTAGTCTATCAATTGTGATTAGTTAATTGTTTTTATCTTAATTATCAATTAATAGGTATTCTATATATCTTCAAGATTACAATCTGTATAAATTAACAAATGAGTATGTGATTGGTGTTTTAAAATCTTATTTTACATCTTTACTGAAAAATCTCATTACAACTACACATTTTATTAAATTTGTAAAGTTACAATAAATAAATATAAATAAATACACTAAATTGAGTGTTTAAAAATATATCTTAACACCAGTAACTGGTTTTTATTTTTTGATGCCACCACTTATCAGTTATTCTGACTAGTTTAGAAATTACTTTAAATACCAAATAATAAAGATCAAGAGGCACAAGCTGGTCCACATGCATAATTTTTTTATTTACATTTAACAAATACCCACTGTTCTGTTGAAAGGTAATTTGTTTGCTTCAAGACGAGAGTGTGGTGTTAACACCTGGAAGTTGCAAAAATCCCTACTGTACTTTTAAAAATATTGCATAATTACTATAACAAGTAGCTTTTGTAGTCTAAAACAATATGAGTGAAGATGATGCATTTTTTAGTTTTTTTGTTCGACTCACCTTAGCAGGCTGCACATTACAAGACCTTCTAATAATTATTCGTGCAATTAAGCAATAAAAAATGATATTAAGTCAGTACACTTTCACGACACAGCAATTAAAAGGACTTTTTAGATTTTTGAAAGGATATATTTATTCACTTATTGATATAATCAAAATTGTCCCATAAATGTGTATTAAGTAATGTATCTATAGAACACCAATCAAAAAAATACTACAACATCGTAAATTCTACAGCCTAACTTTGAGTCTTGCTTTTTGAAATTTGACTTCTGAAATCTGGTTCTAAGTAGTGTCAACTGTCAAGTGATAAATGTGTCTGACAACTGACAGCTACCAAACGCCTTATCTTAGTAATTGTTCAAAATATAATAGTTTACAATAAGTGATAAAACCATTTATATATCGATAAATTCCAAAAGAGTAACAGCTATGACAGACATTCATAATTTTACAAATGATCCATTAAATGTAAATGCTTATTTTAATATACTACAACAATTAAAACACTGATTTTGAATAATAGCTATGTAATTAATCGTATAATAAACCAACTTCGTTTTTTAAGAATATTTACTTTAACTTAGTTGCTGAGTCGCTATATCTTTTGTATAAATACAACAATTTATAACGTTGTCACTTGGAAAAACACAAATCTACGGAGCATGATCAACTCAGCGTTGAACATCTGCGAAACGCGAAAATACGAGTACCAAGGGTACTCCCTATAATCTATACTTTGTGAATTAGTCACTCCAACTTACCTAAAGATCTTATGAGTACCATTGCTATACCGATCTTGGCAAATAGAACCAGTCCTTCAAACCACAAAACGACTTTCTTCGCTTATTTAACTGATAAGATGCTGGAAAGCTTACTCGATTATCACATAACACCTCTAATCGAGCTATATGATCAATTTAGCTTTAGAGCTGGATTGTCAACCAAGATTGCTATTTTATGCATAATTCAAACTGTCCAGTACTATAAAAAGAGGTAGACGCCTATAAATGCGTGTTTTAGTTCTATCTACATTTTACAGCATTCCATCGAGTATAATAAATTGTGGAGTAAAATGTTTAGTGGAAATAATGTTGACAATGCTGTTATATTGTTACTTAAGTATTGGTAAAATAAGCAGACGAATTATGTTAAATGGCCAGGGATATTGTCAAGTATGCATTAATTGAGCTGAGCGAAGCGAAGCTCTTTACTACCCAAATTTTCAACTATTTGTTAAACTACTCCTTCTTCAATTTACGAGCTACACGTACAAAATTTTGCACGAATGCGCATAATGAGCAAAACCCGGTCTGGATTGAAAATCAGCCGAATCCTAATTGTAGTTTTCAAGATAATTGATAAAATGTGTCCCATATAGTAAAAATGTAGAACGTTTTTGTTTCGCGCGCGCTGCGTCGCGAGGCCAACCCCTAGTTTTAATATACCATGACGATATATAGCGAGACCTAGTTTTAATATACCATGATTTTCTCATACTGGTGGAACAAGTTCTTCTAATCTCTTTACTTTGAACATTAATCAGTTGATCGTTAAGTAATAAACATGTCAAGTGTCTGTCAAGTGAAGATAACTTTATTCAGGGTTTACTGCCCGTACTTTTATACATCAAGTCTTTGGTTACTATACAGGATTCAGGATATTTTTTGGTTTTCTACGAATTGGTAGTGCGTCGGAGATGTTGTCTGTTGTAGGAGTGGATGATTTTCATGCCATGAAAGTAATGTGTACTGCCCCAATTCTCAACGGATTTCATATATCACCACCAATATTATCTTATTAGCACTGTGTGGGATTGTCCCATTCTGAGTCACTGGATTTCACTTGGCACATAAATCTGTGTGGAGTATGTATCATTAGTTTTTAGTTAATGAAATTTCTATGAGCTATTTTTAAGGTAATTGATTATTTATATAGATCCCTGTATAGAAATAAAATAACTATCGTTAGTATTATTATAAAAATATGATCGTAAAAAAAGAGTAATTTTAGATATTTTATTAATTATCAAAACTGAACAAAACCTTATTTTAAAATTTCTAGCCATAATTTATAAAATTGTGATAATAACATTACTTATATAATTGACATAAAAGATAAGAATCAAAATAAAAAATGTTTCACTAAAAACTTAAAACTTGATATTTGATATACACCTTATTCTGTTTTTACACGGTAGATTGGTTCAGGAAAAAACCGTGTATTAAAAACCGTCTAAAAAAGACATTGATCGTATATAAAAATAGGTGATTGGTTCCTAATCTCTAAAACCTATTAAAATTAGTCAAAAACAAGGATTTTTGAAGAACAAGTATTCATGTTTATTTAATTAAATCACATATACAATGTTTATTTTTACAAGCATAGTTATTAAAGATAAAAAAGATATGCACTCTAATCTTAAAAATAATATGAATTAAATGTATGGCAAGTTCAGCAACTAAAAATAATTATGTTAAACAGCTATGTTGCTAACGAAAAGAAAAGGTTATTCAATTTTGAAGGTAAAAAAAATAATAATAATAAGTGATAATAATAAATACAGAACATAAATTTTATTGCTGTCATCATCAGTTACTGGCATTCGCTTGCTTCGAACGCGTATACAATCACTATCATCGCTGGAATAATTTTGAACTGGACTTTCTCTTGCTCGTTCATCATCTACATTTTAACAATGAACTTTGTTAAAAGCCGTTGTTCGCCAATTCTTGCTACCGCTTTGTATAATTCTTTGTATAATCGTGCTACATACTATTTTCATTTTTCGAGATAAAATCTTTTGCTTAACATTTGCAATGTGAAATGAAGGAGAATAAAATATATAGGAAATATATAGGTTTTATTATTATTATGTATGATATATAAACTATCTCTGTGACTCACTCAATAATAATCAACACTAAATTTTATTTTTATAAGTTAAGAGTATGCATGAAATTTCTTGCAGTTTTTCTCAATGAACCTAGTCTTGGGAACCATGCAAGTAGAAGATATTTCATGTCTCTTTGAAATAAAAAATGACTAAAAATATTTTTCTCAACAGGAATCGGTACGTTTAGATTGAAATGTCCTTAAATACTACAAAATTGTATAAAAATAACTTGTACAGTACTTCATACACCTACAGTATACTCCTTTGGGATTTTTATTTAACGGCACAGACAAACAAATTAAAAAAATAATTTCATCAACATCCACTTCATAAGTTTATCTCTTTTAAATTATTAACAAACGTTTAATATTATTATTTCTGCAGCTTTAGTTAGTAATAGATATTTGTCTTAAAAAATATTCAAATTTGTGTTAAAAAGTTGGTCTCATGCCACAAAAGTAAACCATCTGTTCCCAATAAGATCTAATGCTCGAGCTATTTAGGTAATTATTGAAAAGAATTTAACACTTCAAAAGAACAGAGCAGAGTTTGTTGATTAAATGTAGTCCTCACAGTATGAGATAGAGTAATAAATAAAAAAAATGCGTTTAGTTCGACAATTATTTTAATTTAAAATTTCAAAAAGCAAATACAATAATCTCCGCATGACTCGTCTCATAAAGCTTTACACGTAAAGTAGGTGTATCTTTATTAAATACATTAATAATAAATATAACAAACAGTGAGTGAAACTCCGGCGCTAAATGAACTGTGTCGTGTCGTGCGCGTCACGTGCCGGACGCTCTACTTGTCCTTCTCGCTCTCCGCCTTCCGACCCAGCGGCACGGCCGCGCGCACTCTGGGGGGAGGAGGGGGGTTCATTTGTTACCTACATACGTACTTAAGATATCACCTCAAACAATACCACGAAGCAATACATACTTGGCGGAGATCTCGTTGATCTTGGCCCGCGCCAGTTCCAAGTTGGCGTCGACTTGCGCCTTGTTCATCTCATACGCCTTAGGGAGCGAGAATAGCGCTATCCATCCTGGAACAACAGACCACGAGTTACAGCGCAAGTAAAAAAGAAAAATGGAACAGTACACTGATACAAGGGTTTTAGATTGAGAGAGTCAGAGAAGATAAGAGCTTCAATAAACATTTTGTATCAAGAGACATTGAGAAAAAGAGGGAAGGAGAAAGAGAGAGACGATGACACAAGAATCTTTGTTAAGGGGGAAAGAGCGTACCGAGGATGATGAGCGTGATGCCGTTGAAGCAGGCGCCCACGTATGTGAGGCACCACAGCAGCACTCCGAACTTCAGCGAGTCCACGAGGTCCTCCACCAGGAACAGCCTGTAACCGAATAACAGAAGTCATGATATCTGCGTATTGTGAGTGCCTTGGAATTGATAATGTTCATTTATACTTCATTTCAACCGGAAGGTAACTCAGGTAAGGTTTTTTGTTACAACAACTCTGTTGTGAAAGCGTTGTCGGAATCTTCTATGCTTGTGGTGTATTCTTTTAAAATATTTTAAAATATTTGTTTTTATTTTTTAGCAAAACCTATAAATTAAGTTAGTTATATAGTAAAGGCGACTACTTTTTAGAAACAATTTGTAACTGGGATACTCTTTTCTTCTAATTTGGTAAGGTATAGACTATATAGCCAGCAGTTCAACTTTATTGGAGTATTCGTGCATGACGCTATGTTCTTGTGCGTGTATGCTCGTGGTAAGTTTGTGTGCATGTATGTTATGTTTGTTTTGTGTGTGAGTGTGTGTGTGTTACAGGTGTGTGTGTGTGTGTGTGTGTTAGACGTTTGTGTGTCGTGTTAGAGTTGCGTACCGTCGTAGCTCAGCGAGCGCTGCGTTGATGTGTGCGGTTGCGGCGGCCGCCAGCGACTGCGCGCGCTCCGCGGACACACTTACGTCCTTCTCCAGCAGCCATCTGAAACAGGAGGCCGGAAAAGTCACACACAGTAATGGACATATATTATATCACAATATTTATATTGTTTCATAATCGTTATAGAGTATCAACTTAATAATTTCACTCCAACGAAGCTGTCAAGTTAAAATGTGACAGAATTCGATTCAATACACAAGAAAAACTTATTTCAAGCTGCATGTAAAACGAAAGATGTGCACTAACTTGAAGGGATGTCCCTCGTTGGTCTTCTGCACGGCCTGCAACACGTTCTTGTAGATGCGGAAGGCGACAGCGGCGCACAGCGCCAGCAGCGAGGCGTAGGCCAGCACTGACACCACGGAACAGCACGCTAGAGCCACTAGCAGCGCAAGCCCACCGCCCAGGGCTGCGCCCGATCGCGCGAAACAGCGCCAGTAGATCAGCGACTCCACTGGACACACACACAACAGGATACTGCATTGTACTACACACACGTCGGACAACCTTCGACTATAAGAGACAGAAGGAGTACGGTTGTGCTTTTATTACTTAACTTAACATGTCGTGAATGAAAAAAACTAAAAAGGAGATGAGTCAGTGATAGATAGTGCTCTCTCTCTAATGTAATGTTATTCGAATATCAATCTACAGTTTATCATAAACTACATATGAGGCATGTATTTGATTCATCTAAAATCTATATATCTATATCATTTCTATTGGTCTTATATCGATTAAATGTCAATAAAAACATCAATGAAATGAATTTATGTAAAAAGATATTAACAGTGATATAAAAAGCTGCTCTCCCGAGGTATGTTATTCAACGTATTTACTTTCTTCTGTCTAGTAGAGCGCGACGATCAGTACTTACTAGTCACTGCACGTGGTGGCCACTGGTCGGTTATTATTATAAATAGATTTATAATAACTTAATATAAAAATAAAACAGGTGCGTCGAGAAACGATCAAATGTAAATGTAATAAATCTCAAGAACATGTTACGCAAAATAAAACAGTATTTATAATCATAAGAAATATATAAAACATCGTTAATGTGATATTGTAGAAGTAACGGGAACTACAACCCAACGAAGCCTCTGAACCGGTGTCTTCGCTCAAACGCCTACGACACTCATAAAGGACAGCGATGTACAACAATAAAAAATAAAACGTTACAGGCATATACATTAAGATCGAATACATCTTTTAAATGTAAGTATACGAGATGGGGAATGTAAAAACAGTAAATATGTAAAGAAATTATCAAATAAGGAAAACTCTCGTTCAGCAAAACATTATGAATCGACATCACACAAAACAATCAAATAAATATAAAAAGAAATAAATAACGATCCATTTAAAAAATTACAACTTCCCAAAAACACATTTTCATTGAACAATATGTTGTCCACGTTAGTGAGTCCACGGAGCGGGACGGCGTCCTAACAGGTTCACACACACACCACTGAACTTACGAGACCTACGAGATTCCGATCCCAATCTGAGGAATGCTCCCTAATGCGAGGGGGTGAAGGGAGTGTACCTGGTCCTCGGGGCGGCAGGTCGTTGGAGCTCGCGTGTCGGGGCGACTGCCTGGGACGCGCCATGGTCGCGGAGTGAGCGAGCGAGCCCGCACTCCGCGCGCTGACACGTCGCTGCCTCTCTACACGTCAGCTACACGCGGCCGCACGCCTCCGACATTCACTCCACTAGACTACAGCGAGGGAGGAAGCCCCGAGACTATCGATTTCGATTCACTCAAAAAAACCGTCGCATGCGCCGACCGACCGACGGCTGGTGACACCTTTAACATGCTCAGGTGAAATTCAATATTACCTGAACATATCAAGTTCATATTTGAAACTCTACCGACACGTGTGAGGAGAGACAGGTTATCTCTGGGCAAATTATATCTCCAAAATATAAATATTGCAACGCATACGAGCACAAATAGGACAGATGACAGTGAAGATTTTTCTTATACCAAAATATGATAAATATTTAAATGGTTACGACTGAGAATCGAATCTGTCTAACGTCTGTCAATTTTATCTATTTTTCTCAAACGGGAGGTCATTAACATCTGTATTATGTAAATTACATTTTAAAATAGAGACTCGTCATTTACGTATTTCAGAATATTCACTGAAACTAATTTCACCAAAAAATGTAGACAAATATTTTTAATTATATATATTTTCATTATTTTAAAATCATGTTGATATCTTATATCACAACTACTTCACAGCAGACACGATAACATACAATAGACTGATAGCGATAGTGAGATCTACATGTAATGTTAACATATAACTGGATAGCTTTTTACAGTATTACGCAAACACCACGTGGTGATTAACACCAGTGCAACCTTTCAGGTCCTATAAAGACTGATTGAACAATGTATGTGACGCAATGTACGAAATATCAAGACCCTACATGAAGATCCAGTTATTCTTGAAGAAAACGAAAGTTGTCCTGGAGGTAAATACAAAACGAGGAGCTAGGTCGAGTGGCGCTCTGCCAAAATAAAATGTATACTGGCAAATTATTTTATATATATATACGATAAGATTTTAATTTTAATCTACATTTTTATATAAACGCTGCGACACTCGACAGAATATCGACATAACTTAGCGAAGAATCACCAAATTCATTGGCGCAAATCTTCACGAGGGGCTTCTTGCCAAAATAAATAGGCAGGCGTCCGCGGTCACCTGCATCTGACGAACTGCGGTCAACGCCATTGCATGTAAATATAAGGGTTTTTGAACAATCAATCCCACTTATATTTGAATTAGTATTAAAGTATTTGAAAACTATAAATATTTTGCTCGAAGCTTCGCCCGTCTGGCTGTCGGCAACCGTGAACCTTTTTGGTCATTATAAAAAGCCAGTTATTATTATTGGCCGCCCGCCCAAAGATTCGGCCTTATTAAGTTGAGAGTCGTCAGTATTCAGTCAAATGGTGAATATTTGAACTAATATTGGAACCAACTTTGGCATTAACTGTACACAGCAGACAAAAGGGTAGCTTTCCCATCCTACTATTATATGTATAGATATTCCGATTTAGAGAAGCGAAGAGCCAACAAATAGTTAAACTGATCCTAAATCGACCTCGCAATGACCTGGAGCACCAGTTATATAGAAAAAAGCAAATAATCAGCTCAAATAACCTTCAAAACATACAGGTCAATGAACTTTAATCAACAATTATACAGAGTAAAGGTCGTTGTTATCAAAGTTCGGATACTGTTATGTCATAAGTGACCTAACGCAATGAATCACTCATGGCACGTTAGAAACTAAAGTTGTGAGAGAACAGTATTTTAGCATTCATTTAACCGTTCAGGGTGTTATTTATATACTTTTTTTTTTACTATTTAATGAAGTTCCAACTAAATTGTAACATGACAATTAACTAAAAGGTTTTTCAAACGAGCATGCGATCGATGCGGTCTACTGCGACGCAGCGCCGCCATGTTGCACTGCTGCCAGATATGAATAGGGATTTTATACACATGGGTTAGATGATCTGATCTGAAACCTTATACATGACCAGCTAGACGTAACATTATCTTACGAAAATGTCATATTTTAAACACGTTGTCTTACCTTATATTCAACCAAAAACTGACTATAGACACCATACCGTGTGACATATACAATACGATTTTTCATTTGTACATCATGGTGTTTGTAAATCGCATTTAAGATTGAAGCGTGTTGTAACGTCACTCGAAGACAGATTTCATCGAGGTGGAAACAATAATTATTTCATAACTGTGTCGCACTGAACATTAATTAACACTCTGAGGAATACTCTGTACGAGTGTTATATATTTATTAATTAATAGCTCTTTATAGTATCTCTTTGATGTCTAGAGCAAATATTTGTTAAAGACAAACTCATGAACCATATCAACAAAAAATAGTAAAACTATTGAAAAAAGTTTTGTTTTATTGACATTTGAAGAGACAAAGGGGAGTTGATATATCCATTATTTCCACAGGTATTAAACCTCTACGGTTAGACCTTTTAAGGTCAATGAAACAGAATTAGTACAGCGAGCATCGATAGTCGATACTGAGTTCCGAACTATCATTTCTCATCTCTAGAGTAACGACAGAAACTCGAGATAATCTGTAGCAGTTATATCCTTCACAGTATTTAAATATAGCGTCTATTAATTAAACCAAGTGGACTGATATAAAATAAAAAATATCAGAAATACAATGGAAATGGTCGTCGGCATGCGGTGTAAAAATAACGTTCTACAGTTCACAAGCACCCGAGACTGCGCCGGGCGCCTGCTGTGTGATCAAATCCTATGAGATATATGTTTAATTTCAATAAAACTATTTTACGGATATAATAATAAATATTATTTGTTCATTTTTTAATTTAACCCGACGTTTTAAATGCTTTGCAGCAAACGTGTTCGCGGTAAGACCAGATGAGGGTGTCGGTTTGTTTCCGCTTGAGAAATCTTTTGATAATAATTTATAACTACACGAGGCATCTATATATTTATTAGTGTGATATTTAATCTATCCGCAATCAATAATATAATATTAATAACAATATTGTGAAATTTTTAATGTAACAAATATATAATATGAAAAAATTACTTTTATAACTTAGTATTTTCTTAGATTTTCACGAGTACACATTTCTAATAAAACAATTTTTTACAGGTTAAAACTCGCGTATAATTTGATTACATTTTAATTTTAACCCGACTTTTAAGTGTCACCTTACATCTCGTCTACCCGTGAATACGATTGCTGCAAAGCATTCGAAACGTCGGGTTAAAATTAAAATGTAACTATATTATACGCGAGCATTAATCTGTAAAAAAATGTTTTATTTCAAACTTTTATAGCTCTATTGTTAGTGAGTAAGGTGAGCAAATGTTTTTAAGTTTTATTAATATTAACAGTAACTTCTAAGTAAAGAGAATTATATTATATTAACTGATAAACAACAAGACATTGTACTGAGAGAAATGAGTAATTATATTTACTACTTCTAATCACATAATATTTTTAACTTCTCTAATAACTTCCAGTAGATTAATTATTAATTTAACTGAGATTCCTTATCAAAAAATATAAACGGTGTTTTATGTAATTATATTTTTAAATATATAACTTTAACAAAGTTCTATACATAATGAGTGTTCAGCGTCAAACATTAAATATAATGTATTTAACTCGCAGCGTGTTATACGTTTTTATCTCACGAGGTCAAGGGATGTTTAAGACTAATTGGGGGATGACAAGTCTTGTAAGCTATTGAAATAATATGTGAAAATATTTTGCTAAATAATCTATTCTAGAATTGCTCTTAAGTAGATGATTTTTTTTTATATTATGCCCAGTGGTGTCATTTTAGTTTCAATATTCCATACAGTTCAAAAACAATAAAACAGATGAACATTCAGACGATAGTATAGTTATATATAAACTGATAGTACCGTCTTAACAGATATTAACATAGTTATGTATGAGGGGGTCGCGTATTATATATCTTATTAATATATTTATATATCACATTAAAGTGATATAAACAAAATAATACGATACGTGTATCTTATTTTCATTTGACTTATTGTAAATCATTGTTTTCTTCCCGAGACACGTAGTTGAATTATGAAGAGTAATTGAAATATAAACAGAAATTTTTTTTTATCGTAATTCATAGAAGGTATAAAAAAAGTCAAATTATCTATAGTTTTGTGGCTTTATAGTAAAATATAATTTTACTATATATAGTTCGGTGAAAGGCCACTAATGGACTGGGCAAATTATAATCTTGGAATCTTCAATAATAAGTAGTTTAAATATTCAATTAATATTCAATTAGTAGCCAAAAATAGCAAAAAATAAAAGAGCATGTGCAATCTGTTTAAACATTGTGTATAAAGTGAAATAAGAGCATCCAGAAGCAATAGATAGATGTAAGTAGATATAATATAGATGAAACACTGCGGGGGACCCACTGGAGCTCAGCAGCGAGCTCATTGCGAGAGTTTTATTATATGTAAATGTTTGCCACATTCATATTATGAAAATTTTCAAACGATTTGTCTATATATATTTTTCAGACAATTAAATTTTTAGACTGAATTGAAATATTTTATATGAACAAAAAACATATTTAATAAAATCTCATTACTTGATCAGAGACCTTCATATTATTTAGAAATCCTCGCAAAAAATTTTACCGAACTAAGATGAAAGAGATTCAAATAAAAAATGAGGTCTTTACAGAACAAATAGTTAAACGTTTTTTTTCTGTAGTGTTATATTTTATACTCTGTCCTCAGATCCAATGAGCTCATGGTGTATCGTCCTTGACAACCAATCAGAGCTAATGGATAGTTAGAGCGCAACGTTTTGATTTACACATAGGGATCTGATATAATGAGGGGAAATTTTGTGTAAATAAGACTCGAAAAAGTTTTGAATAGTGACACTGCATATTAAAATTCTTCCTTAATTTGACTTACAGAAGAAAAAAAGTAGAAAAACAAAAGTCTAAAACCTACTTAATGGCGCCTAAGAAGTGTACAGTAAACAAGTTAGTAAAAACAATGTACTTACTGTAGTGCCACAAAAACCTTGATGCCACCCTCAATGCTAAAGGACATTAGACCTTAAGATGACAACATAATGGTGATATTTGTATAGGGTCAGGATCAAACATGCATCCGTCAGATATCGCATTACTGAGGCCATGGAAGCCGGAAAACAAAGACCAAACAAAGATCCACCATTATTAGAGGTCAATGACTTGGAAATAATATACAACTTGTAATGATTATACGATAACAATTAAATAAGAGTTACTAATTTTATAATCATTAACCTGATTAAAAAACAGAAATTAATTAATTTTCATATAATTTTGAGATCCCAATGCTGTAATATATTGCGATTAACACTAGAGATATATGAGGATTCATTGTTGCGAGGAATGATGCTAATTTCATCTTGGCAGATGGCATGTCTCTGATCTGACGGACAGACGCGCCACCGGCCCACTACTAGTGCAGATAACACAACTACGAAACAAGATACAACAGATACTTGACAATACCAAAGTCTCCAATCGTCGTAATGACAAGGAAGATTATGAATTGATAATAATTATTAATTACCTTTCCGATATACGTTTAGTAACATTTTAATATTAAAATCTCATTATATTCAAATAAATCGCTGATAAGTTTATAGCACTTTAAAATGATAAGATGAAGTGAATGCGAGGGTGCAGTCTGCAGCTATTAATCAAGCAATTTATCTATGTCAGAGCACTATTAATTAATTAGTAGATCTTTGTGACGAGAAACAAATGACAGCAGAGTTAGAGATACAATTAGAACGGTCATGTGGCAAATGACAGGGATTATTATTGTCCGAGGGACGTTGGGAGTGAGTAGTGTTGTCAGGTGGAGTGCGAGCCCGCCGCGCGGCCTGGACTCCCCGACGTATCGATCGCTTAGAGTATTCTATGTAGACCAACACTGCGGTCTGTCGCCGTACAGTCGCGACCAGGTCGAGCTGGGTCACTGCGACCATTTGCACTTATCTTTTATCATCTCGCCTCCATCTTTAACTCACCTTCGGGGTGTAGCCTTTGCGGGTCGAACCAAGCATCTGCAAGAGAGGGCTGCGAGTTAGCGGGTTAGTCGCGACAGGTAGAATCAAGCACGCAAAGCGAAGCCTACGCCGGCACTTACGTGGGTCGAGTACGCTGCAAAGGGTGGGCCCAGAATCCGCCATCGTAATTTTACGTAATATTATAACCGAAACGGAGGCGGCGGACTGAGCGCGCGCCGCGCCCGACACTCGCGTCGATACTGGCGGCCGCGGCGCACCACCCCTCCCCGACCCACCGCGGCGCATGCGCACTATCAGTGCCATCACTGCGCACCTTCCATTCCTCTCATGCTGCACCACCTCCACCACTACAGCCACCACCATACCTCACACAAACATGCGACACTGATAGTGCTGCTTAGATTTGATTTTATAACGATTAGTATGTTAGCAGGGACAGTTAGTATTAAAAAAGCAGATCATTGAGAATATTTCCCTTCACCTTTGAACTAATGTAATAAAACAGTAATATTATATTAATCCTATTATTTTCATACTTAAGAAAGCAACACGGCATATGTAGTTATCACACGTTGTTTACAAACACAGGATTACATAGTTTAGTACATAAAGTGCTTAGGGTAATGTGTCATATTTACAATAATTCTCTTAACCACTTACATTACATATAATAATATATAATAAAGATCCTTCTGTATTCATTATCTCTGGAACAGTAATCTTGAATGATGCACTGCTTAATCTTATCTCCACGTATCGTTGTCGAAAACTTTTTAGAAATCTCTTGACCGAATTATACTTTTGATATTATGACGAAATACAACACAGTTTTATTATTGAACTACAATAAAAGGTTGCGAATATAACACGAAGTATGAGTCAGCAAGATAATTTTACTTCATCGGTAGGTATCTAGAAAAAACTAAGTCTAAATCTTAGAACTTGTTTTAGATGTTCAATGCTATCGTGTACTTGAACGAATTGGTCAACTTCAAGGATACTTCTATCCATGATTAATCAAATTTAGTAATGTTCATACTACAAATAGTACCTTTATATAAAAAAGTGTGTTTTAATTAATTTTCGTATCGACTAAAAATATTTTATGAAATTTGTTAAATTTAAATAATATTTTTTTTAGTGCAGACATCGTGTAAAGATCTGTTTATTATAGCTGGACATTCTGTGATCAATTATAGAGTTGAAATGATGTTAATTTCACAACTAAAATATATTAACTACGACGCAAAAAGTTTAAAGGACAAATGATTAAAACAATGAGTTTAAAACTCCTCCTATCGATACCATCACAGGTGACTCACGGTCCCATTATGGTATAGTTAATCACCAAACAAACCTACCTACGCCTGTAGACTGTACCTACTGTACTGTCAGTAAGCATATCCTGTTTAAAATTCAATATTTTTAACATTAACCCCAAAATTAACAAGTTATAGAATAAGCAAGTAAAATTAGATGTCAAATAATCAAACAATGCATCGGGACACAAAAAGTACTGCTTGCAGCGTGTGGCGGGTGAGCTATAAATAGCCGGTCGCGAGCCGCCGGCAGCGAGCACCGGCAGCGCCCGGCGCGTGACGTCACGAGTCCGCACCTGCACACGTGCTACTGCCGTCCCATCAAGTGGAACCTTGCTCCGAGATGGATTGCCTTATTCGACCTTGATAACCTTCAACTCTCTTGAAGCATTAATTACTGCTTTTTGAGACTTGTTGCTATGTACTTTTATCAAAAGTAAATTCTTTAAATATTGTTAGTAGATACTAAGTAATTTTCAGAAGCACTGTGCTAATACTCAGCGGCTAAGGTCGTCTGTATAGTTCCGTCAAACATGACTCAGAACTGTTACGTGACCATTATGGCTCGCATTTGTTGCTAGAACAATTTAATTTTATACTTATTTGTCGAAAATTTATGTCTATAATTCAAATGACTCCAGATGACTAATAGACAACAAACAAACAATGTCTGTTACTCTTTATTCAGACCTCACTAATGGAAGGTTACTAATCAAACAGATTCTAAAGACATGTTTAGTTAATTGGTGTATACTTGTGATTTAGTTACTATGTAAAAGAGACAAATATTTTATTAAATTATTTATTACTAGAGACAACCACGTTATTCTATTTTGAAGAGGAATACTATATTTTATTTATTTCTTTCTTTTCCACTTTGAACCAATACCAGTGAAAACTGTACGTTAACTGGAAGTAGCAGATGGGCCTGTTTTGATACTATACTTATCGTAATAGGCCCTTTTGTATAAACACCCTGTAACTTAAAGTTAAGGCTAGAAGGGTTCATAACGCACCCTGGTCTGGGAGAAGAACACAACGAACTCAGGCGGGTATATGAGTTATAGTAAGAAAACCCCTGACTGCTGGTGAGTCATACGGACCACAACCATCCATTATTTAAAGACTATTAAGTCAATATTACAGTAGTATTAAAAACATACCCTCGTATTAAAAGGGTACAAACAAATTTCCTATGAGTCACTTGAACTTCCGCCAATGTGATCATTGCAACCCCTTGTAAAGATAATAACAGTGTATTTTATGGGGGTTGACGCGAGTTTCACTTGTTTTTTATTGTTTTAATGAATCAACGTCTGTAATATAATATTATTTCATTAGTTTTATTATTTTTATAGTGGGAATTATTACCTAAAAGACAAATGATATACGTTGGTTGAGTTTGATAAGAATTTGCAGTCACAGAATAAATCTATGTAGGCTAGCTTTGGAGAAGATCTAAAATTTACGTATATATATATACAAATATATAGTCTAGTAGCCGGTATGTCTGTGGAGGGGCGCGCGTGTATATCGATCGGTCCCCACCCCCTCGGCAGACTTCTCCTACTTTATTACTAAATTCGTTTGGCTTTCCCCGGATAATATACTGTAGCTTTAGAATATTGTAAAATGTGAAGATGGTGAAAACAAGAATGTAATTTCAAACTAAAGAACACTTTATGAACTTCTTGCTTTTCTCCCATATTATAACTTTTGTCAAAAAAATTATCTTCAGTTTATTAATTGATCTACAGATTGTACGAAAGCTACGAAAAGGATTAATGATTAACATTTCTAATTTATAATGTTCGTATCGTATCGTCCTGGCGAAGACAAAGCAGTTTTAATAACTCTTTGTTGATACGTCATTAAAAAATAAACAAAGTAGGGCACCAAGAAACATCCCTAAGAGAGTAAGCGACACAAAGGGCGCGCTGTCGCATCATATTTATAAAAAATCAGCAAAGAACTAGGTCAGAGTTCTTCACCCTGTGACTAAATTCTAGCACATAAGTGATCAAGACCTCTAATATCCATATAAATTTTAAAACATATTTAATTGTGACCTTAATCTTAATAATGACCTTAATAAATCTCATGATAGTATGACATAATATATATATATACTACAAAAAATATATGTCAAATCGAATTTAAAACATTTGTTTCCATACAAACAGAGGTCGCGTCGGATCTGTGCATAAAAATAACATTTCATAAAGTATATATATTATATGAAATGACTTCACCAACTGTATCGCTGGAACTGTCGCCTGGACACAGTGGTGTTTAAGTAATATTATTAGATTCTTTTCAGGCCTGATAAACGATCTGTTGCGGACGATTTCAAGAACGAGTGATATAAGCTCATCTGACGTAATAGCTAACACATGTACATAATAGTACATACATCCGCTGCGCCAAAATATTACATTTTCAATAAGATTATTAAGAGAATGAAAATGTTCTTTATGGAATGAAATTCTTCATTCAAAACAATGAAATATAATTTAACTTACACGTTAACGCGTCACCTTCAGATCCCATGGTTAGTTTTGTTCACAATTACACCGCTGAAGAGTATTGTTCAGTTCACATCAATCCGTGACACAACGAGAGGTACGAGCAACGTGGTCAGCTCGCGTCGACGTGAACTCGGCTCAGAGGATTTTTTACTTATGAGCGCTTGCGGTTAGCGCTTCAGAGTTGCTGCTAAAATTAGCGTTCTACCACCGTAGTTATACATGTGCCATTCATTACAATCATACAAGGAACTTTCCTATTTCATTTGTTTACTGCTACGTTATCTGGTTTGATCTCGTGAACTTATAAATAATAATTTTTAGCAGACATATTCGATATGTATAATTTTCCAATAAGAATATTTTGGCACAACCCTATGACCTTCGTTGGGTCAAAATTTTGTTATCACAAGCACAGTTGACTGAGAGAAATATCTCTGATAAGATAAGGCCTATGTAAATCATTATTTCCAGAGTAAGTTAATAAATAATTCATAATGCGTCTAGAGCGGAAAATAAATATCGAATATGAGCTCATCACGTCTTATTACGGATTGCAAAATATATACGATATTGTATTCGCAATTATATTACAGTATACTTTTGAATTCACAGTACATTAATTTCAGACGCGTAAATAAATAAGCGGGTCAGTCGCAGCCTTTTTGCTGATTAATATTAAGTATTAAAATGCATTGTTCTTTGTATTTGCATGAATCATCCGAATTTGAAGGTGATTGCAGTGAGCGGCGTATTCAGGCGCCCCGTTAGCCGCTGGTGCGGTCAACGCTCCGGCGGTTCCGCTCGAGGAATCTCCGAGACACATCAACCCACCCTCATACCCCCGTACTTTCCACTGTCGAGATCTCTTTGTGCATTCATTGTCAAAATTATAATATAAATAGATAACCTATATAAAAAATATATTTTATTGATATTAAAAGACATTAAGACGATTAAATATAGCCTGAAAGATAAATTCTTCACCATGAAAGTGGTGTAATTGACTATTCATTTGAAATATTATGCAAAAACCGCGTGCAGGCGTCACGGTGAGCAAACATCGAAATCGGACGATGAAATCATACAGATACTCAGAAATAAAGACAGAGTTATCTTTAGTAATTATTGATCGCTACAGCATTCCTAGCATAGGACTTAAAAGATAAAAGGTATCGACTTTTAACATAGTGACGTAACTGAGACACACATCACCATATGTTTGTAGTTATAAATAAAAATAAATTTAAAGGTGTCAAGAACTCACCTAGTCCCATCTGGCAGAAGATGACCTCGGCCTCGATCACGTGTGCGATAGGGGCGCGCGGAGCGGGCGCTGCAGCCGGTGCAGGCTTCGGACTAGGAGCGTCTTGCTTCGGTTCTGGCTTTGGTATAACTGGTTCCGGTTTAGGTTGTACTGGTTCTGGTACAGGATCTGGCTTTAACGGCACAGGTTCCGGTTTAGAATGTTCAAGTTCAAGTTTTGGCTGCTCGGGTTTAGGTTCCATTGGCTTAGTTGGCACCATTGTTTCAGTATTTGTGTAAGGATTTTGATCAATTAGAGACACTGGTGCTGCAGCAGGAGCAGGAGCTTGTGAAGGAGCGAGGACCGGTGTCGCATCGTGTTTTGGTGCCGAAGGTTCGAATATCGTAGCGCTGGGTTTAGGGGGCTCCGGTCGATGCAACGGCGATTCTCCTGCAGTATCTGCATCGGACTCGCTATCAGTAAACTTGTCGGCGAGATGTTCGGGCTTATCGTTGATCGATGGGGCTGGAGGAGTGTCTACGAACTCGTCCCGCTCCATGTCGAGGAAGCTTTGGGTGGCGTTCCGCGCTGCGCCATGTGAATGGAGGGGAGACTCTTCTGGTCCATCTCGTTTTCCGTCGCGGTCTAGGTGCTCAAAATCGTCCAAAGAATCCTGATCGCGTTTCATAGCCGGAGAAACCACGCTGTCTCCACTCGCGAGCCCTCCTATTAGACTGTCAGTGCTTTCCATTTTTTAATAATATAATTAAAATAAAGTCGAGTAAGGAAAGTAATCAATAGTGGGTGCGGTGTCACAAATTAAGATAAGGGGTGCAAGGTGGTCCTGCCGTGCCTCCTCGCAGTTTCGAACTGAAAGGTTTGCGCGCCGCTTGCCGGTTGCCGCTGCACGACGTCACTCAGCACGACAAACGGGATTACTCATCGTATTCGACCCAACCCGACAGACGAAGTGGGGGCGGTGCTATATGCCGGTAAATAGTAGTAGACCTTTTCGAAAAACACTACAAGTAATGCTCAAATAATATAAACGTAAATTAATATTGAAATAAAAATATTTGTAAGTTTTACGTTTCTCAAGGATTTTCAAAAAATTCATACGTATAGAAAGGCTTTGTAGAAATTATTGACATATTTAAATAGAATATCTGTTAACTGTTTTACCGACAACTGTTATAGTCTAATGAGAGTAAAATTTAAATATATATATTTTGTAACTAAAATTTTAATTCATAAAGCGGTCTCACCGTTTCCCAAATTAAGAAATCATTTATTTAAATTTTATATTTATATTAGACTGTATGTTACTTATCAATTGGTTTTTAAACGAATAAACTAAACGTCAAATACACGCTAGCGATGTCGATAAAGCAGTTGTTTTAATTTAAAAAATATATCTTACGTTACGGCTCTTTAAGGCAGAAGTTTGATAACCAAAAGAACAAATGTTGATAAACGTTGCCCTTAATTATTTGTTATTTTTATTCTTAGTGAAAATCTCAATTCATAACTCCATGCTTATGTCTTGAATAAATGATATTCAACTCTAAATCTTATAATATTAGGCATTAATTATCTATCAAGTATCAAATAATCAAGTATAGTTATACTATCATTTCATTGGCGATTAGACGGTTGATGAGGATGGTTGTCAGCAAAGTGGGTAGTGTTGATTTAAATGAACAAAATTTAACTAATATAAAAAAAGAATGTAATGAAAATGGCGACAATTTGAATGGCAAAGCATATCCACAAGAAAATGGATTTATAAAAACTCATGCTGTCAGTAATGGAATCGATGTGAGTAGAATTTTTATCATTTTATTTTATATTCTTGTTCCTTCTCTTTCGTTCGTCTAATTAGCTCCTAACTTGATGCTCATAACCTAGTTATATTAATATTTGTTAATTTTATTTGAACATCGTGTCTAAATGTCAAAATAATTAACGAAATATTAAGGTTGTTTAATTTTTTGTATTTATTTCAATAGATTTAAATAGATCATACGCCAATACTAGTCTACTTTTTGGTAAGACTGAAAATGTCATTTATAAAATTATATTTTTTTTGTTTTATAAATTTTTGCAGTTTGTTGTGTCAATTAATTTAAAGTAACCCCCATTTTTTTCCTACATTTATTTTCTAAAGGTCACTCATATACTGTAATCATACTCATCACAAAACAGATATTACATGTGGTTGATAATGCTGCTATCTACAATAATATTGTAAGATAATTAAAGAGTAATTAACACTCTAAAATATTTGTGTTTTTATTTAACTTGAAGAAATATTACTTCTATTAATAATCAATTAATTCTCGCCTCTAAATTGGGTGATTTAGTTGAAGCAATTGGGATGGACTACTTCGTCTAGTCTTGAACAGTATTAAATACATTCTTAAAAAGTAATTAAAAACAATATTACACAAAATACAAGCTTTTGTATTATTCCTTTCCATTATACTTCATACAGAATGCATAAGCGTTTAGTAAATTTATTTTATTTATTTATTTATTGTGAAAACAAACAGTTTTATAATAATAAATAAAACCGCAAACATTACAAATACTGAACCAAAAATAGTTTCCAATATTACAATGAAACACATATTAAAATTTGGAGAAAAGATGCACATAATTAACAATTATTTGAGAAATTATTTCAAACTCTGTACTAGTTTGTCATTAATCAATTTGACTACAACACTACAATTTAAACTACTGTATATCTGTTTTATTTTGGCTTTTAATGTGTTTGGCAGAAGTTTATTTAATTAAAATGCAAAACAATTTCTTAAACTGGTTGTTATATCTTATTTAAAAGTTTATTGTTTCCAAACACTTTGTGATCAAAACCACAGTTTAAAGATACATAAGCAACATACTAATATTATTATATGAATAAGAAGACAATTTTGTCTACATTATTATAACACTACTTGTGGGAGATCAAGCAACTAGGACGCAAGGTCAATTCATCAAATCATTTAAACCTGAGACATGTCTCTAATAGTTTCTACATATTAACAACATTTACAACTATAACATATAATGAGACTGAATATTGAGAATGTTATATTTGTACTACTGTTATAAGGTATTTTCAAAGAGTATTAAATTTGCCAAAAATATAATTATGTAATGACAGCCCTTGTGTTAAGTGTTTTCTAATTGGAGTTTACTATTTAAGAAATTTTAGTTCTTGGCAAAAGTCATAGGCAAGAGGGAGTAGTTACTCATATTTTAAATAAGGAGTTCCTTATTTAACATTTGAGCTGCACCAACTAAACAAGCAGTAGAACCTAAGGTCTCTGCAAGCGACAAACAAGTTGAGGTCAAACAGTTATGCGAGGATGCAGGGACTGCTCTTGTAGAATAAGAGAAATCATAAAAGTCCTAAAGATTTACATTTAAGCTTACTTTTCACAACTTCTAAAAGCTTCTAACTCAACTTTTGTGTTCAAATTAATATAACTAACATCCTACTCCATCCTCCATCCTTAACAATAGCCTCCTTCACTCTCGTACGAGAGTCAATCGAAGTCTAGCCAAAGAACGAACCAGTATCTCTTGTAGTAGTAGTATCTGTCTTCAACTATGTAACGTTCAACCCTGCTAAATAAAAATATGTATGTTGGAAATAGATGGCGCTGATGTGGCTATTTTAATCAAAAGCAAGAATGTCATTTTTTACTTTTAATATCTAATTAGTATCTGATTTGACCAGTTAGTATGGGATTTGAATCATAAAATAAAATTTAATAAAGGAAGTGGAAGTGCAGGTGATTTTGATTGGTTAAAGCTAGTCAATTTGCCTGGACTTGATCTTGAACATTCGTACCGATTAGAGGCGGTTAATTTCTGAATATGGTGGCGACAGCATGTTCCTAGAGAACTTGGCTGTAACAGCTGTAACATTGTGATAGTTTATTTTATTACTACCTACCCTAAAACTAAAATTAATTACAAACAATGAAGAAGAAAATCATATGAAGCGACATATATTTTAAAATTTTAAAATAATACAAAGTAAATATATCGAAAGCGTCGCTGATAACATTCCAATTAAAAATAAGGAACAAAATATTAGCTTTAGAAGATATTCTAGTTCTTTATTTCGTATTATGAAGACGGAGTCGCGGAGTACATGTAGCGTAGATACAATGTAGTAATACACTATGTGGTAATGTTGTTGTTTTCCCGTGTGACTTCCCCATTGCGACTATCCTCCATAAGTTATCCTCATGCTTTTTCTGTAACCTAAAACAACTTGATCTCGCGCGCTGGCAACCCGGTTAGTGCTCAATCATGGAGGAAACGAAAAGCACACGGGTTCAGGTCTGGGAATTTAATTTGTTCCGTAAATTTAAATGAACGACAGTGGTAGTTCATTTTATGACTAGTGAGTCATAAAATTGATTTGATATAAACCTGGAAATAATGAAGTTATATGTTGCTCCCAGAAAGCATCCTACGGGGAAGATGAGAAGTTCCCGTATATCGACTGGTCACAGTACGACACCTCCCGGGGCTCATTCGACAAATGTTCGATCATGACGTTGGCGCTGACGAACCTGGGGATGTACTTGCTAATGTTCCTCGGGTTCGTCAACCAGCTGCTGTTCAAGCCCAAGGTCGCCACGGAGAGGAATAGAGAGGTAAGTGATACATGCAAAGAATTAAACAGAAAACTCGAATTAAGTAAAGAAAATGATTAAAATTAATTATGAAAGAGAAAAAAAAACCATACAAAATAAAATAACAACATACATACATTTAGAAACGAAACATACATTGTGAATTCACTTCTAGAGTGCGAAGTAAAGTCAGTCAGTGTTTCGGGTCAATTATCACATTGCTAAATGTTGTCTGAGCTGAAAGACGATAGTGAAGTTAAACTTACTCAACTGAGTAGATTTCTAAATACCTTGAATTTTATTTATGTACTTTGTTCTTTTTTAATCACATACTGAACGGGCCGGTGAAATACAACAAAGGCCAAGTTTTTTATATGTTGAGATTTAAACTTGTAAATGGATTTATTTAAATCCAATGATTTAAATAAATCCATATTATTAATTGCTGGGCTTAGTTGTTTACAATGTCTAAACGCACTTTTTCCTACGTTTTTTCCCTTAATAAAAGAATGCTAAATAGCATTTTTAATGGAATACAAAGAAACTAATTGTCTTATTTTAGATGTATTTGCTTGTATGTGTGCGTGTGTGTCGTACATAGCTCTTATATATTTAAAATAAAACAATAACTCCATGATATTATTTTCCTATAACTCTTAGTGAGAAGGTAAATTTGTGTCAATAATATGAAGTAATAATTATATTCTGATACCTCATAATTGGATTTTCCTTAATTTAACTGCAAGGAAAATAATATATTAGTTATTTGTAATACATACAAAATAATATTTGTTTCAACATTTTTTATCAGATATTAATAAAAAGTTGTGTTATAAAAATATATTTAGAAAAAGAAAGAAGATAATCCTCTCTCGTAGGTTTATCTTCTTTTTATTATAGTTGTATATCCCCGAGGGACTGCAGGGGATCGATACGGCTGCCGCACTGTATGTAGGTCAGCGAAATAATTTCAACTGCCCATATTTAACGATGCAGGGACAAAATGCAAGCGTATGTGTAGATTTTATATAAATATAAGTATGCAAATTATACTGTAGAGTTATTCTATAACAAACACATACATTTAACATTCTATTCGACTGGCGTCAAAGCCACTTGTCTAGCCCCAGGACGCCTCAATATTTCGGTACTAATTTCAGCAAACATTCAACTTGAATTGCCTTTTTTCTTATTTTACGTGTTTTAAGATGGAAAGATATAATAATTTGAAGTATACCGACGAGCAACACACTTATTATATATATGAGTATTTTTTAGAATTATTAAATGATCATTTGTTTGAGAGATATTCTAAAAACTTTATTTTCGTTCAGTATATGCTATTTTTATCGTAATTTAATACGAGAAATATATTTTTTGACTGTTCCGGCTCACATCAATCAATTTACAATTCAAAATTTAAAAGAAACAATTATCTTGATAAAGAAGAATCAATTCCCAATTATATTATCCTGTAAGTATTGTGAATACTTGTGAGTATTGTCAAAGCTCTGCTCCATTAAGTCTTCTTATTTGTAACTTTTGTTTAAATATTAGATTTTAATTCATACTTGTTACAATAATTATTTTTGATATATTTTTCCGCCATTTCATAGATTTCTTAGTTTAATGCTTTTGGTATTATATATGCCATGCTTATAATATGCCACATTTCTTGTAATTGCACTTTTAAGACAACATTATTTATTTAAAGAGTATTCAGGGGTTAAGTCATCAGCGTCATAATGAATCTATTTTATCTTGCCGTAAAAGACTAACCTAAGTCCCATAAAAATAAAGAGAAAAAAAAACCTAACTAACCTTTCACCATTCAAATTATAAAAATACATATCTATTATTATATCCATAACAATGGTATCTTTTTGCTAATATTTCAATTATTATTTATATTAATAGCAATAAAAATCTACGTTATTAGTTTCTCGTATTTGAATAGCATTAATCTGATAACGTAAGTAATTATGGTTTTAACTCTGTTAAAACCAAGTACCTTGAATATGAGTAATCTAAACTGTTGTTATCTTTTTGATGAGCATTCCATAATTAATGACACACACAGGCTTTGGTATTATAACTAACTAATATTAATAATAATATTTCATTTAGAAATTAGGAAATTGTCTCCAAAGTTGTAGGTTATTGCCAAAATCTTGTATCTTTATATAATTTTCTATAAATTTTTTGATTGCTGCTTCTCTGCTTATTTAAATAATTTTTAATTAATTAGTTTTAAGAAGTGGACTGATATGTGACGAATATGCGTTAACGTATTTGAATCAATAATAAACATTGTCGCGCAGATTTACTTTTAATAGTTAAATAATTTAGAAAAATGTCAAACAAAATCTGAATCAACTAGTTACCACTTTAATGAAAATAAACTTTTATAATTTTTTTGGCAAATAAAAGGCCACAAGCATCATAAACACATGCAAAATATATAAACATTCTTACAACATTACAGTAAACACGATGGTTTAACTTAATTGTGTCATATAACTAAGTATATTAGTACCTATAAGTGCTGTAATTACTGTTGATTTATTTAGTATTATTATTATAATATACATGTCGGCACTCCAGGGCTACGCGCCGCTGTACAACCCGTTCGAGCAGTTCTTCTCCCGCTACGTGTACCGACGCGTGCGAAACATCTTCAACAGACCCATCTGCTCCGCTCCCGGACACGTCGTCACCCTGAAGGAGAGATACACGGACGACTACAACTGGACATTGAAGTACGAGTCTTTCTACACAAGTCTTTCGATTGACATACATAGGGCAGGGGCAGGAACTACGAACATCGGTCCGTCAGCTGTCGGTTGTGGGTTTGATCCCCGCACTAGAAAGTTATAACTTTTTTTATATTAAAACGAACATATGCTCGGTGATCACCGCCGTTCAGAATTTCTTGCATTATCAAGCGATTTAGTTTTGCTGTATTCGTCACTGTTTATTTCATATTAGGAAGGGAATTTCAAAGGTAGTGCCTCATACCTGTGGACCACCATCTATCATGACGAAAGCCCTTTTACCGGGTGATTTTCAAAATAAAATGTAAAGCTTGTATATACATTATATATAACTCTTTGCAGGTTCACGGGGACCGAGAAGCAGTGCATCAACCTGGGCTCGTACAACTACCTGGGCTTCGCGGCTGCTAGCGGGCCGTGTGCGGAGGCGGCCGAGCAGGCGGCGCGACGCTACGGGCTGGCGCTGGGCTCGGCCGCGCACGAGCTGGGCGACACGCCGCTGCACCGCGAGCTGGAGCGCACCACCGCCGCCTTCCTGGGGGTGGAGGACGCGCTGGTGTTCGGAATGGGCTTCGCCACTAACGCGCTGGGGCTGCCCGGCCTGCTGGGGCCCGGAGCGCTGGTGCTCAGCGACGAGAAGAACCACGCCTCGCTCATCCTGGGGCTGCGGATGGCGCGGGTGACCGTGCGGGTGTTCCGACACAACGACGTGCGACACTGCGAGAGCCTGGCGCGGCGGGCGATCGCCGAGGGGCGCTGGACCAAGATAGTCGTGGTGGTGGAGGGCGTGTACAGCATGGAGGGCTCGGTGTCACCGCTGGCCGCGCTCGTGGCGCTCAAGCGGCGGCTCGGCCTGCACCTGTACCTGGACGAGGCGCACTCCATAGGCGCCATGGGCCCGCGCGGGCGGGGCGTCACCGACCACCTGGGCGTGGCGCCCACGGACGTGGACGTGCTCATGGGCACCTTTACCAAGAGCTTCGGTGCGGCGGGCGGCTACATCGCGGGCTCCCGCGCGCTGGTGTCGTGGGTGCGCGGCCGCAGCCACGCGCCCGTGTACGCGCACGCCGTGGCGCCCGCCGTGGTGGCCCAGGTGCTGGGCGCCATGAGAGCCATCGACAGCCCGCAGGGAATCAGCCGCGTGCTGCGGCTCAGGGACCACGCGCACTACTTCCGGCGCCGCCTGCGGGATATGGGCACCATCGTGTACGGCCACGAGGACTCGCCCGTGGTGCCCATGCTGGTGTACACGTTCAGCAAGATGGCGGCCACCGTGGAACGCCTAACCGAGCGCGGCGTGGCCACCGTCGGCGTCGGCTACCCGGCCACGCCCCTCAACAAGGCGCGCATCCGGTGAGCCTTCCCACCTCCGAGGCCCCAGAAGCCTCGTCCGTCGTCATCGAGCCCAAAATAATATCGTTATCGTTTCAGATTCTGCTTGTCGGCGGCGCACACGCGCGAGCAGATCGACGAGTGCCTGTCGGCCATCGAGGCCGTGGTGGAGGAATTGGGGCTGCGGTACGCCCGCCGCTAGCTATGCTCCGCCCGCCGCAGACGTGTCTCCTCTCTTTACGATTAAATGTTATGCTTTCATAGAATATACGTTACACTTAATAAATTATTTACTATTATCTTTTCTTTTATTTCTCTGCCTGCATAATACGGACTAAAATATATTTTAATAGAGCCGTAAAATTGTAATAACTAAAAAAATAAGAAGTGATTAGTTATAAAACGTATGGCAAATTGTGTTGTCGCGGAGATAGGTTATCGAGGAGTCGACGTCGTCGAGTGACGGACTGACCTACATAGTAACGGACTGGAGGGGAGAGTCGCCTTACAAACGAATTATAAAACTTGTATATGATGGAATATGTAGAGAGGAAGAGATTCTTATCTGGTCTTATGTCACGCAAATGATGAAATTTTAAATGTCGGAGCTTTTCACTTGAGAGTGTGTCCTCGTGGTGGGGTGTCTCGAGCACCTGCCGGCGATGACTAATATTGACTGATATCGATATCTTGAATTGGGTCGATAGCGTAACTCCCTGATAAGCGTCGCGGGCGCGCTGACCGCTTCGGCATTTTGCTATTAATATTCCGCAGTATTCTCTCGTCTTCCTCGTCACATTGTTTTGTTTAGTCGCCGCCCAGTATTTTCCTTATATTAAAACTAAGATATTTAAAGTAATGAGAAGTGAGTGTAGGATCTCCAACAGTGATCGTACAATGTCAGTTCAGTGATGAGGTTGGTGGTGTTGTTGTGCGCGTGCTCGCTGGTGGCGGCGGCGCCTCCCATCACCGTCGTGCAGCGGCGGTGAGTACGACCCCACTTTCACACCACCTGACACCGTCAACATCACAAATGAACATTTTTTAAAACAAATAAAACCAAAACTATATCAGATAATAGTTCAAAAACTTGACGAATTTCAAATGAACTGTTAGGAAATAGCTAATCTTGATCCTTATCATATTTGTTGGAAATATTCCTAATTTGAGTCACTTTTCGTATCACGGTTCCAACCGAGAGCGTCGCGTGGTTTATTACTAAACTGTTTCTTTAAAATCGGCAATGTTGTAAAAATTTACGATAAATGGAGCTGCGTCCGTTTTGTGGTCATATCAATTTTGTCAGGTCAAGGACTAGTGGACTGGATAATTGATAATTATCATGGGCATTGAATATAGAATAAAAAATAATCAATTAAAAGAAGATTAAACGTAATAACAATTGTAACAACTTTAATTATTACAGTTTGTTCGATATATAGATAAGTTGTTATACGTTTTTTATTTTAATTTTAATTATATTTGCAGTTTTTATTGTATTTCCAAATGCCACAAATTATATTGTTTTTAATGTACGTTTCGATATTTCATTGATTTTTAAAACAATTATCAAGACTGTCAAGTACGTTTAAAGAATTTGAAAAACAAGTTTTAGGTTAGGACTCACTAACTGTATTTAGTGCTTCAATGAGGAGTGGGTGGTAGATAAATGTTTAAATAGTGTATTTAGTTTTAGGTGTCAGTATATACAAGTCTGCATAGTATATAAGTATTTTATATTGAATGAACATCACTTTATTCAACTAATAATAATTAAAACGAACAATTGAATTCTTTGCAAAAATCAACATTTATTACTTAGCTATTGTTATTGTGGAATTCTTCAAGTGAAGTAATTGTTTTTATGAATTAAAAATTATGATATAAAAAAGATGTATATTAGGCATTTATTATTCAAGCTTTTCTTTCAAAACGTGTAAATTATAACAATATCGCAAGTTTACTGGAAAAAAACCTGGTTACTTATACTAATACTAACACTTCTTATAACTAGTTCAACCACGATGTTTCATTACTTTAAATTATTGAAAGACAATAACATATTACTTGTCCTCCACTAATAATAATTCAAAAATGTGTAAATATTACTCATGATTTTTAAATCATAAACTCAATAATACACAATTGTGCAACCACAAAGGCTGCGTGTAACTAATTTTATTTCATGTTCGAATTACAATAATTCAGCAATTAAAAACTTTTACCAAATACAAATTAAAAATTATATTAAGACGCAAAGTATCTACCTATTGGTATATTATTATTATAATTATTACTATTATACAAATATTTTGAACATCTCGTAAATCATGTAATTAAAGTAGGTTGATTATTTATTCTCACTAGTTCAACCGTTAACTATTTAGTTGAATTTGCGAGAACTTGAAAAGCAGAGTAGGGAGAGAGACATGGTAAGTGTGAGACGTTAAAGTTAACTTTTAATTTTGGCAGATTAACGTACAACGAGGTTCACATTCTAGAGCTGAATAGTACAGTCGAGTACATATTGGAGTTCACATTGGTGAGATATATAATAGAATATATAAACCTGTATATCATTTAAAATGTTATTGTTTTAGTTCTTGTGATTTTAAATAGACCATTTCAAATGTTATGTAATGAGGAATGTCATGTCGCGTCCAGCCGGGGTATGACTTGAGCGTGCCCAGCAGCCTCTGGGTCCGCAGTGAAGGTGGCGACATTGCACACCCAGTGTTAATGACAGCTCGACAGCGTGCAGGCAAGATACTCTTTTATATACATATATATGTTTCATTTAAAATATCCTAGCGTTTGATCGCCACCTTGTCTATTGGTAAAAGATGATGCACACCTTTGAAAGTAGAACTTTATTGGAATGAACTTTGTTTAGCGGAGCGGAGAATAGACTGCCAGGATTTTATTTGCTTAGTTTTTATAAAATTCACATCCCACAATCGAAAAGAGAGTAAGATCTCTATAAAAAGTATATCATTCCATTCTGCTGGCTTGTATTGCCACATGCGCCAAATGCCCTTGGAATAAAGATCAGGCGGAGAGTAGCCAGACACAGATTGACGATCTGGACTACTGTCCGTACCAATCCAGACCCTAATTAACTATTGGGTTCTTCTAGAATAACGAGCGACATCGTAGCCTCACTGTTTGAGCCTGATCGTGCCATGATTTTACCTGTGAGCGAAAGACACCTAATAAACGCTGTACGAGCAATAGAGTATTTTCTTTAAATCTATTAATAGCCAAAAAAAGGAAAGTACGGGTCTTCGAGATTCCGTAGTCGCCAGCAGATATCGTTCCGGGTGTAGTCATACTCACTTGTATGTGGCTTAAAATAGTATTTTAGGGTAAATCATGGGTAGGAAAAGACATGTTGGTCGAACAACCTACCTGCGCTCCGGCAAGGAGAAAGAATAAAAATTTTAGTGGTTATGGACCCTCATTTCAATGTATTCAGCTGATGTGAGTTAGTTGCACTTTTTAAGAGAGAGAGAGAGCTTGTAACCGCTTTAAAACCGTACTTTTGTTTTTGTGTTTTATATTGGGAGTGTGTGTTTTTGTATTTTATATTGGGAGTGATATTGTGTTTTATATAAGTTAGTATAGAAACGAATAGAGAACAAAGCAACGGACAGTAATATTTAGAAACATACAAAATTTAACAAAACTCATGAGAAACTCGAGTGAAGACCGCGGGGACTCTCGAACCTCCTCAGAAAAGTATATAGGGAACTCCCACCGGTCACCAAAAAATTTTCGATATGATATCTGAGAGTTTCTTAATGTGTCATTTAAAGCAAATAAACCTAAAACAAATTATTTATTAAGACGCTACTGTAAATGATAAATGTTCTGGTTTTATGTTCGTCACAGGCGCTGTAACATGGCAGCTACCATACGAAATTGAGAACAGGTGGCTGTTCGAGTTGGAGCGCACACTGTGTCCAGACGACACCGCTGTAAGCGATCCTGAATCCAACTGCGGTAACTTTTTTAATGTTTTTAATTTTACACTTTTTTATCTCACATAGAGGCTGTGTATTTACCACATTAACTATTCGGCAAAATATTCTCGTAATTGCAAACACTTTTCGCTCTCGCTCTCCTCCCCCTCCGATGTCGTCGATGCTCCTCTTTCCAATATGTTTGTGTGTTGCTGTAGCTGACGCGGGCGCCGCTGAGCGCGTGTTCTCTCTGCACGTGTCGAGCGCGTGCGCGGCCGGCGTGCGCGTATCCGTGCGCGTCTCGACACCGAGCGCCTGGCGCCTCCGGCTGGGGGCGCCTGTCACGCTCTCAGCCACGCTGGTAAGACACTACTGGTCTTGTATCCGACATGCTTATTAATCTAAACGTGCCCTTCGTGCCTTGTTCTGTTCTATACCTTTGAGGTCTTCTTGGTTATTCAATATATCGAACAACCTGTAACTATAGGAACCAGAAATGACCTCACTGGATAAGTTCTTTCCGGGACTCGGCACCCTATTCTTATACCTACCTACCTACCTAAATTGTGTCTTGCCTTTATGCAGTCGTCCCCGCTAGTGCTGTTCTATGAGTTCGCGGAGGGTCAGAGCAGCGTGCGACTCGTGCTGGCGTCCGATACAGACGTGTGCGCCACCGTCTCTATTCAGGACTACCGAGTGCGTCGCTCATTTTAAGAATATATTGGTTTAAACTTATGCAAACTTTTGATTCATTGACTTCGAAGATCGGCTTTACTGACTTGTATACTTTTTCTAACTTTTGCAGTGTCCTATTGCGCAAACTCTGACAGAGGCGTCCTTGATCGGTCAGCGCATGACCATGCTGCGCTCGGGCGGGGTGCAGCTGTCGGTGAGACTCGCTCTACATAGCACACTAATTAATATAGGATAAGGTATATTGGTGATATCTCCACGATAGAGCAAAGACTTCCCGCGTGGTTTCTACGTGGTTTCCCTGGTGCGGGGATCGGAGAGCCCCTGCGGGGGAGACGAGGAGGTTGGGTCAGAATGGCTGTGGGAGGAGGTATTCAAGGGTCGACAGATCGAGCACCGTAGTGATCAGCGACGAAAAGACTTTACTGTGTCCGTTGAGGTGAGAACTCTTAGATATAATAGAAAAACTGACATGTTGAAAAATAGTACCAGTTATACAAATGTATGTATTTTATTAGTACGAACATATAAATTTGTATTCTGTGTACGCAGCCAGCTCTGACCCGCACTCAGTATGTGGTGGGATCGGTGGTGACGTTGGCACTTTTCCTGGGCTTCTACGTATTATTTGGTGCGCTGGTGCTGGCCCAACGGTGGCCAACCTTCGCACGCCACGTGTCTCCGCTAGCCGTTCTGGCCGAGCCCTCACCAGACACCAGCAGTAAGACGACTAATAATACTTGAAAAAGACAGGCCTATCATATATTGTCGTCAAATTTCATGTAGTTTTGATGTGCCTTTAAAGTATTTACTCTTTCAGTCGTGGAGCAAGGCAGGGAAAATCGTGTCAACGACAGGCCCGATGGGCCCACTGAGCGTCGTCGCCGAGGCTCCGGTAAATATAGCACAAAATAAGCATTTAACAAATCCTGATAAGATATTTTAAACATTTAATTTGATGATATTTTTAAACATTACTAAAAAAAATACACAAAATAAGTATGTCTTATGCATACCTACATTACATTATTATTATTTTGTATACCTACATTAGTTTTGATGTCCAAAACTAGACGGCGCCAAAGGATTTATCAAACTATGGTTGTGTTTTTTGGAAATAACTTCGGCCACACCAAGAAAAAAAACTATAAGAATAGCTGTTTTAATGGTACAAACAAAATTAATTTTGTCAACTTTTAACCAGCGTCAAATAAAAACAAAACGCGAACGACGTCGTTGGGCACAACTAGTATAATGTAAGTGTTATACTGATCTTCATATAATAGAATAAGAAATAAACGATGTAGGTAGATCGAAGTGTATAGACAAAGATGTTTATTCAAACTGTAAATAATTTGATATTGAGTTGATTGCTATTAAAGCACTCGTCCGCTGCCACTAACTGATTTTTTAAATATCGACAAACACTGAACAAGGATGAACACGAGGTAACAGTGCAAGTACAAGTGCAAGAGGAACTATACAAGTCACGGGTCTAGATACTTACTGGATTTGAATGTGTATCCACAACTTTACCGAATTAAAAAGTCATCAGTAAAGTATTTGTCATATACATAATATAAGTCTCTAGACCGAGATAATATTATATTGATGTATTTGCTCTAGCCCTTCCTTACCTCTAGGTCTTGTTTTATATAAAAATTGGTTCGCTATTTCCTCACAGATACAAAGTTAAACAAAATTTAAATGGAATATTGAAAAAGTGGTTGTTGACGACAAATCAATAAAATTCAAGTGGACTGTAAATAAAACTATTTTTTACGGATTATACTCGTGTATAATTTGGTTAAATTTTAACCTGACGTTTCGAATGCTTTGCAGCAATCGTGTTCACGGGTAGACGTGTTGTAAGTATCAGTGAACTTTAAATTATTATATATTTTGTAAGTAGATGAGAAAAGGAAATACTAGTGCTGTCGTCGCCGTTGTTAGCAAAAAAAGTGATCAGCGCATCCGGAGACCGTTTGCCAATAGCTTCTTTCCGCTACCCGCTCCTTCTCTCGCTACAGTTAATAAGGTTCTTGACTTTGTAATTGGCTATTGACAAACTGCCCTTAAAGATTTCACAGGAAGAGGGCAAATATTGTTAAATGCATGGCGACTCTTTTCACACCGTCGTAACCTTTATAATACGAATAAGAAACATATCTCGTATTAAACCGTTTCCAAAATCTATGAAAATATGTTCCACTCGTTGAAAATATTCGAGGATCCTTATTGAGTCGTCATTTGCGCATTCGTAACAAACATCCGAGATTATCCAATTAAAACCTGAAAAGCAATTATAGAGGAAAAGTCCATTGGATCGTTTAAGGAGGAGTAAGAGGAGTGGAATTCATAAATGACTGTATTTGCGTTAGGCATGTGGAAGTCTCTCATATTTCCTTATATATGTGGGTTGTGGAGGAGCTTTTTAAGTTATGTTTAGACTATAGTAGATCGTAGATCAGTGATCCCATTGAAATGAGGCGAATGAATCGGTGAAAAAACTTTAGTTAGATCTTTCTTCTTGATAAATTAAATAATATGAAAGAGTAGCGGGGAAAGCTGTACAGGCTAAATGTAACATACATAACGTGATAAAAAACTTTAATGATTTTTAAATTTATTCGATTCAGATGCCACGTTCGACAGTAGCGACGCCAGTGACTCAGATGAAGGAGATACTAATAATATGTCACGGGTGCGGGGCGGATCCGCCATCGCAGCGGAGGGATCACCCGGCCCTGACGCTGACACCACCGATGGTACCGATGGAGCACAGGCAACGCGAAGTAACCCCACCGAGGAGCAGGTAACAACTTGACGTCCGCCGTCGAAATCTCTGTTGGCTTGTAGCTTGACGACCATTATCCTATGCAGGGCCCCTTCGGTCTCCCGGCGCGGCTGCACCTGGCAGCCCTGGCGCGGCGCGGGGGGCGCACGCTTCGCGCCCGCTCCGATCGCTACCTCTACATGCTCTATACCGTCGCTATCTTCTACGCTCTCCCGGTTATGCAGTTCGTCCTCGCTTTCCAGATCGTAAGTATGCGTCGGCTCCATTGTCGCCCCTCGGTCCGTTCTCACGCATCGCTCATTGCCAGATCCTAAACGTTTCGGGATCGCTGGACATCTGCTACTACAATTTCCTGTGCGCACATCGGGCTGGCACGCTATCAGACTTTAACCACGTGGTGTCCAACGTGGGCTACCTGCTATTGGGTGCGCTGTTCCTGCTGCAGGTGCGCCGTCGCCGCCTGCGTCGCAAGAGACAGCCGCGAAACCAGGTATTCTTCAAACCTTTAAAAATAGGAACCTTTTTCCAGAGACACATTCCAATCCAACAAATCTATTTTTTTTACATAGACATGTAATAAAATAATTGAACTGATTTTAATAATTTATTAATTGCTCTTTGACTCAGGAGTACGGCATCCCGGCGCACTATGGGCTGCTGTCGGCTCTGGGCGCGGGCATGATGGTGGTGGCACTGCTATCCGCCAGCTATCACGTCTGCCCCAATAGACTAAACTTCCAATTCGGTAAGTGTGGTTCATAGATGTTATTTTGTTTATGCTACAAACGATGTATCTTACCATCGTTTGTAGCATAAACAAAATAATTCCATCTTATGGTACGCTGCAGATACGGCGTTTATGTACGTGCTGGCGGTGCTGATGATGGTTAAAATCTACCAGTCACGTCATCCTGATGTCAATGCGCGAGCGCACGCAACTTTTGGCGTACTCGCCGTGCTCATCGCGCTCGGTGAGTACTTACTTTTCACACATAGCTTTTGTCAGACATACACAGAGCAATCAATTAATGAACTTAATTCAAAATAATATTACTATCTACGACATATATGTATAACAATGAGCTTATTGTTTTACACAATTATAAAAAAAAAAATTATTCACGTCGAATAGACAATAATCTTAAACTTTCCGCGCTAGTGCTGTGGGGTGTCCTGGGCGGGGGGCCCGTCTTCTGGGGCGTGTTCACCGTGATGCACGTCTTCACGTTCCTGCTGCTGTCGCTGCGCATCTACTACGTAGGACAGTTCCGACTAGGTATTGTATACTATACTCCTTTAGCTTTCATTCGGACCTATATGAAACAAAATTATGATGTAAACGTAAACGTCCAGAGAAGAAATCCCTGGCGGCAGCTGCCAGCGAGCTGCGTCGACCGCGGTACGGCGCGCGGCTGCTCATGCTCATCATCGCCAACGTCCTGAACTGGTTGCTCGCCATCTACGGGTACTATGGGCTCTCTATATCTATTTTTTCAATTTAATCGACCCCTCGCTTAATATATAACGTCCCCCAGACTTCTGAAGCGCAGCAGCGACTTCGCAGGCCATATGCTGCAGGTGCTGCTGGGCAACGCACTGGTGCACATGTGCTGCTACCTGGGCATGAAGCTGGTGCACGGTGAACGGTTGCGCTGGTACGCCTGGGTGCTACTGGCGGGCGCGGCGGCGGCCTGGGTGCCCGCGCTGTACTTCTTCCTGTCGGGCTCCTCGGACTGGTCGGCGGCGCCCGCGCTGTCGCGTCACCGCAACCACGAGTGCATGGTGCTGCAGTTCTACGACGCGCACGACCTGTGGCACATGCTGTCCGCCGTGGCGCTCTACCTCACCTTCAGCGTGCTTCTCACCTGGGACGACGGGCTCTCCGCCGTCAAGCGCACGGACATACCTGTGTTTTGACACCCCCAACTCTAATAAATCATCTTGATAATCTTTTATTAATTCTTGTTTTATTGTTTCTGCTTAAAATACTAAAAAAAAAGTTAGTGAAAAATAAAACCAAATATAGCGCTTATAGATTTAAAACTGAAAATCACGTATTTTTGTGGTACCAAAAAGCAAAAAGTGATTACAATAAGAAATAAAAAATGTCCTATAGTTTTTTGTTTATTAAGAAAATGAAAAAAATAAATAGAATATTTTTAAAATTTTCAAAGTTCTAAGTTGTACAATATATTCAATAAGTTGTATTAATGAATTTAGTGCAAGTAAAGATAGAAAAAGATTTTATTAAATAAAAAAATATAATAATATAACTTTTTCTTCATCAGGAAGTTAATGTAATGGGATTCGCACTCGTTTTAACTGGTTACTTTTACTCGTGTTTTTTCCAAAGCAAGGCCATTATATCATGTTGCAAATAAAAACTCAATTAAATATAAGATGTTAAGATTCGTAAATATATTCTAGTTTTATTAGAATTACATACTAAACCAAAAAAAAATTGAATTATTCTCCTGTCATATATATTACTAATAAACCTAGCAATTCCTTTTTTCAAAACAATTTGTCAATGTTAATTATATTCTCCACCAACCCAGATGAGGATACTGTGATTGTTAATAATTACAAAATACAAAATAGTTATAAGAAAGAATTATTTTATTGAAAGTCAGATAAATTATAGTGATTCTTTTTTTTACAACAAGAGTATTGTCTCAAAACTTGTTTGATTGTTACTCTGTGAACTGTGAAGGAAACTGGAAATGTCAAATGACGTCAGATTAGCGACAGTAACGTTCTCATTATTTTTATTTCGCAACTTCCCAATATCTTAATATTTTTGTTATTTTTCTGTTAAATATCAATAATATAAAATAAAGATATGGATAATCAGTACTATTATAAGTTAATGGCTAGTTATTTGTCAAAAAGAAACTGTGACGAATCATTTATGCGATATTTTTTTGGAAAAAATGCAACAAAGAAAACGCCTGAAGAGTTAGAACGAGCAGATGAAAGGAAACGACGTCTACAACGTGAAAGATCACGAAGATATCGTGCTCTTAAAAATGCTAGAAGACAGCATGAAGGAGTTCGAGACAATCCCGACAACGACTCATCGCGTAGCAAGTCCCGAGGGTTATCCGTTGATGAGGAGCTGAGCGACGGTGATGAACCGCCGACCCTGTGCCATCTCAGCTACGATGACAAGTGGCGAGAACCCGTGCTGTCTGACTGCGCATCGGACGACAATTCGGCGCACAGTGCAGCAGAATTAAAGGAAGCTGCACTCTCTGGTGATATAACTCTCAATTTGAAAGAATTCCTCAGTTCACCCAACATGGAGTTGGACTATCCAACTGTGCACAGTCTCATGTTTCATTGGTTGCAAACGTAGCATTGCTTTTGAAGCCGACTGTTTGCATTCAGTCTCACTAATAACTCACATTGGCCCATGTTTAGATTTATCTTAAAGTATCAAATGCATAGTATTCTAAAATTCAGATGTTAATAGAGATAGTAGTGTTTACACATATCAAGAGTTTAATAGGGTTTCTGCTTCTGTACAATAATCACACATCAGTTATGAAAACCGTCCTGCTGTAGTTTAAATATATAATTTAATAATTTAACTGTTACAGGCTATTGGTGATTTTGTATGAGAAAGTTAGTCTTTGAATTATATAATCATTTGTGTAATGCAATAATATTAATGACTATATTAAAATAAAAGATTGAAAGTATGCAGGTTATCTGTAGCTCTTAAAGGGTTACTTAAAAATTTAGTCAGTTAAATATGTAAGTCTAGACTACAGGGAGCAAATTTCGGGCGAAATACCTGGAGTTAATCTCTTGCTTATATATCAGTCCTAAAATTAGGCTATTGACCGTGTGCACACTTATAATGTTGTTGAATGCTCTCCTCAACACTAGTTGATAAATATTCCACTAGACAATAAGTTGTTGTTAAGTTGCCATATCCTAATGTTTAGATACTCAATTATATATATGCCTATAGAGAAGGATAGAGTATATATATATATACCTATAGTTTGTGATACAATGAATTTACATTTTGTGCGAAATCTACAATATTAGCTGTTTTAAGACTTAGAGTAAGTTACAAACTAGCACCAAGCACCACTGCTCTGTGCTTTTGCTGCATTTGATCATTCCCCTCTGTATCTTCACTGCCATATTATGTTGTAAAAACATTCCTCAACATAAGAAATTAAATTTCTTTGTCTAAATTAGTTTTGTTAAATCATTAACATTAAATTCCATCCTGCTTTAATATAACTAACAAATTTGTTGCATTTAATATTTTAATACTCAAAAAATGCTCTCTTTTCCTTTTTTATGTTACTAACTATTGGTTATTGATTAATGCTATAGTAAAATACGAATTAAATGTTATATTGTATTCATGAATAGCCTAAGTTTATGATTAAGTTATATTAAGTTTGTTTATTAAAGCTTTTTCATTGTAACTGCATATTGAGATTTAAAAATGTAATTTTACTTTATAAGAACACAACAATTGACTTTGTTTTTAAATTAAGGCAACCTATTATATTTGTTTGTGTAGAGCCCTGTTACACACTGGCCATATATAGAATTATTACTAAGTTAAGTACAATTTATACAATAGTTGGCGTTAATATTTCATATGTAACTCGAGATCCTGTCAAGGTGCACATGCTCTAAAACAAAAAAATAAGAATTTAAAACAGTTTTTTGGTAATGAAAACTGCACCTTGGCCTGATTCTGACACTATAACTAAGGTCGGACAAATGTATTGAAATAAAAAGTAACTGCTTCAAGTTTCACTTTCGCTGTTATTACAGTACAAATTTTCATATCATTTGTACATGTTTATATCAAAATTGATGAGTTTTAGTTATTGTGCATTCAAACAATTATGTCAATAATCAAAAACTGTTTTCTAGTTTATAAAACATGTTTGACTCTGTAGCAAATATTGTAGTAATCAATAATAATGATCGTGTACGCAAGTAAACAGATCACCATTAAATAATATAGATTTAAAAGTCACTTCCAAATCGCTACAGGTGCTGTGGTCGTAGTGGTAAGCGCAGCGTTGCCTTTGATGAGTATCGATGTATCTTGCATAAAGATTATTAAGTAAGTAGGTAGGTACTTTAAGGTAGTGCCATATTAAAGAGCTTCCTATTTTTAAATAGTGTTTTATGTCACCTTTCAAGTACCCGTTCTTATCAATTTAAGTGTTTGAGCACGAATGTCGTATACTAACGCCATCTGTTAACACAGGTTAAATTACAAAGACATTTGTGGAATGTGTTTTGACCTTGAAAACCAACAGATTTTCTTATATACTCAATAAATTCTTGCAGGAAAATATTGGTGAAATTAAAAATCAAGACTTAAACGGGTGGAAAGTTCATTCTTAAATGTTCAGTTTGTGCCTGATGATGTTCGTATCGTTTCCTTCTGAATTACCTTTATAGTTGTTAATAAGTCCAGACAGTTTTTAGTGATACAGTTTTGATTAAATGATATATAAAAATTATTTAATTATACGATTTGTAATTTGGTATGTTTAAAACTATTTCTTGGATAACAATTAAAAGGTTCTAGCGATTCGGTTAGAATTTTCTCGGTAATGTGTTATTGTCTGTGGTATGAGACAAATTATCAAGATCATGAAATGGTTATTTTGAGTATCTATAGTTATTTTTTTCAAATTTCTTGTATAAAGTCTTTCTTAAGGTTAAGCCTAAATTTCACGTTTTTATTAATTGTTCGTTGAGCAACTGACAAATACCTAGAGATTTTTTTTTTAACATAAAATACACTTTTAACTGATATAATTTATTCTTTATGACAGATTTGGCAATAATTTATTATTCTAAGCCACCCACTTCCACTGTCAATGATATTTTATTCAATGTCAACTACATGCCCACATGATTTAAGATATTTCAATGTCTTCCAAAAAGAACAAAAAATTTGATAATTAACCGTATTATAGAATGCTTCATAGTGACTAATAAGATGTTATTTCCTCATAACATTATTCTCATTCATGTTTTTATTACAATTGTTTAATATATAGGGTTTGCTTTATATTTCTATATAAATATTATCACGACATCTTTGCTAATACCTAATCGATTTATTTCTTATGAAAAGTAAGAAAAAAGATAATTTTACTTAATAACTTTTTTCCCACTCATAGAAATCTAAATCTTAAGTCTCGGTTATTCGTTAGAAACTCAGATTTATACAAAAAGACATAGTTTTGTTTAGTTTACTTTATTTCTACAAAAGATAAAATTTCGCGAGTAAGACTAATTTACGTACCTTCAAATAAAACAATATTATGCTACTAGTCGTAAGTAAAAATGCCTTAAAGGAATTACAGTGATTAGGTTTTCTATGAGAATAATGTTTATAATTAGTCTTTTGGAATTGGCTGTTATCCAAGGTAAATAATCAATACCATTGTTATTGAACCTAAAAAAAAAAAGCTATAACATGAGAAGTTAGATCTTAAAAAATAAAATTACCGATCTAATATAACCTTGTGATTAAAAGGAAGGGTTTTCTGCGATTATAATAATTTTAATTCAGATGCTATTATTTTCCCCAATTTCAAAAAGTCCTATCTTCCATAAACATGTAAAAACTCATGTTTATGGAAGATAGGATATTATTTATAATTTTTTTCTTTTACCGAAAAAATGTGGTGAATATATGAATTTTTAAATTAAAAGAGTATATAATCCTTGCCTGCAGTAAAATGCACAATCTTCACTAGTATAATGTGTTAATCTCAGACTCGATTGTCTATAAATGGTATATCTCATGCAGGTTAAGACTCAGCATCTTTGCTATGGTTCCTAACTACTTACTCTAGATTAATAATTTTTTTTCTTTTTGTCCCCAATTATTATGTTTGTCAACTATTCATAGTCATGAAAATTAGGAATACTAAAAAACTACAAACTTACTTAATATAACTTTAATACGATAAATTGTATTACAAATGCTCTATTATTCATATTGCATTTTATGAAATAAATATACAAATAAATTAATAACTCACAGCCGCGAATATAATTTAACAAAATTAATCACAAGGAAATATAGGTAAATATATATATGGGTTGTTTTGATATGACTTCACATTAATCAATAAAATATAGTTCATTATAAATACTATATCCAAGTAACCTAGAATACTGTGGTCCGCAATGAATAATTGCTTAGAGTAATTAAAACTGCGTATTTGTGTCCGCAGCATTAGCACAGGGTACTGCAATCGGTCGAGTGGAAACCCCCACTTGAGGGCATTAGAACGGTTTGTTATGTTTTTCTAATTGTAAAAGTGCGGTATGTAACGAATGCGTGCGGCTCTGTTCTGTGCGGCTGAGCAGCGCCAGCAGTGCAGGCGCGCGCCGCGTGGGCGCCCGAGCCGCAGACATGACGCGAGCGGGCAGTCGCCACACACGGTTAATACTGTTGCATATACTTTTGCTATCATGAAATCCTGTACCATGTACAAAATCACCTACGTGTCGAGGAAAAAGAAGGTAAATTGAAAGTAACTAGCTAATAGCTTATCATTTCATTATAATTATAAATAATTATAATTCTAGGGTGTTCCTAATAGATTCGGAAAGGGGAAACTTATATTGTCCCAATAATTTCTGACAAACACCATTATAATCATCAGCATTTAAAGAATATATCATGGCACCGCGCAATTTTTGCTTTCTAATAAACATAGCCTTTTCGATAACACTGTTAGTATCATCAAAGGACACCCATTCGGAATCTCTATAAAAATATGGCACTTTAGCATGTGTATCTTGTTTCACTTCAATGTTATCTGTTTTTATAAATGTACAAATGTCAGGGTAGTTTACAAAGCCCAAATTGCCGAGACTACCAAAGCCCAAAGCTGGGCTGCCCACCTTTGTATTATTTTTATTAACAAGAGTAAATGAATGTCCATAAGTTGGTATCCCAACTACAATCTTATCAATATCCAAACCTTTGCTTTTGTACATTTCAACAGTATAGTTTATATTAAGAGAGGCCATATACAGATGCTCAGAGTCTCTTGCAAATAATGGAGCATTGAGACCAGTGAAGGGTGTGAGCTCAGTGTAGTAATGAAAATCATATGTCATTATGTTGACATAATCCACATACATATTAATTTGGTCCACATCATAAGCGGCATCCACAATTATCTCCTGTGCAGCCGTTGCCACTGTCAGCAGATAGTCCCTCTTCTCCCGAACATATTCTGCTCTGATTTCCCTCAGTAGCTGTGAGAAGTGTTGTCTCTCTCGTTTATTCAGCTTGTTATGATAATTCTTTACGGCAGGGAATTCCCAATCTAAATCAATTCCATCTAATGAGTGATTCCTTAAAACATTTTTTATAGATTTTATAAATATTTTTCTAGATGTATGATTAACTACCATGTCTGAGAAACCGTCATGAGCACCTGCACCACCAACTGACAGGAGAACTTTTAAATTTGGATTTTTGTGTTTTAAATTAACAACTTCATTCAATATTTTATACTGAGAACTATCTAAATAAATTTCTTTATTTAGTATCTGAGCAAATGCTACATTAATGTGGGTGCAGAGATGAGAATGAATATCCGAGGGCATTAGTTGAGGAGCTCTCAGTGTGCTAGGCATGTTATAGTAACATGATACAACTCCATTGTCTGTTGCAAGGTTTGATATATTCACTATTGAGCCTGTGTTATTATGACAGCATATTGACTTTCTAAGAGCTATAACTTTGTAAATAATAAGCCCTGAAGTAAGGACACAGAGTATTAAACCAACAAGGCCTAATATACAATTTCTTTTATATTTCCTTTTATTTCCATTTTCCTCAATAACTTGATTCTGTTGAAAAGGGGTTTGAATTTTAATGCCCCATCTTTGCGAGTTGAATTTCTTAAAAACCATGGTAGTGAATTACTAATAAGCAACGTTCATTGATAACATTAGTTGTTCTCACAAAAATCCAGCACAAAAAAAAACTAACATTTTCAGCTATAAAAATTATTAAATCGCTTAATAGTTCACAAATCACAAATCAATTACACTTTTGCATGCGAATCTACGCACATATGCCACCTACATAAGAATATAACAAAAACAAGGTCAATTTATCGATATTATTTGTTACATAGTATGCTTCGTTGCCTAGAGTTTACTTTGTTCTATAACAATAAAACAAGTTTTATATCATGACAATTTGTATACAGATTGTATTCATAGATGAATAAGGCATATCTAATATTATATAGATTATAGAAATATTACAGAGCATGTTATGAAAAGAATATTATAATTTCATAAAACTCAAATATTTGGATACTGATAATTGACATTAAACAGTGATCTCACACTTAACTGTGAACTTTGAATGTATCAATAACTAATAATTAGATTAACAATTATTTTATAAAATATAATATAAACATGAATAATTAGAGATTTGATAGACTGATCGAATTTATTATAAAAATATTTGTTTTCCACTACCAATTTGAATATTTTATCTATTATAAAGAGGATAGTTTGTTTGTTTCAGAGATGTAATCTTCGAAATTACCGAATTGAGTTTTAAAAAATCTGAATATGAAAGGTCATGAGAAAGGTTAACTAGCATTAGGTTGGTACTTGTAGTTATCTTAATAGTGAAACCGCAAGTAACAGCTAGTTTATTATTCACCAAATATATTTTATATTATCATTTAAATATCATGTTGTCATACTTGAACCCTTTTGTACATGTAACCAAAGTAATACCTCAGAATAATATAGAAGCAGTATTTTTTAAATTTTAATAAAATGTTCGCAAATAGTTCTAACTTCATATTTTTTAAACTTAAAACTTGCAATATTGTAATATACTGTGGTGACATTGCTATGACTTTGACGTTGTAATGTCAAATTTCAATGACAACAATAGGTGAAATATGCAAATTGCAAAGAGTAATTTAGAGTGACAGCTTCAATACTAAATATACCCGTGTCTTTTAGATTTTTTACAATAATGCAACATGTGATTGTCTTTTAATAATGTATTACTTTAAATACTTCTCCAATTAGACTGTATGTTCAAAAGATTTTCAAGATATGGATAGCTCTTCTATGAATCACTACGAACAACAGCTGTACAGTGTATTCAAAACCTTCGACGTAGATAACGAAGAAACCTTAAAAAGATCAGCAGTACTTCAACTTTGTGAATCTTTACAGCTCGAAGATCGTGGAGCGGCCCTCGTAGATACTCTTTTCGATCGACAGAGCAATAGTGTAACATTTGCGCAATTTCGCAACGGGCTTCTTTCTGTTTTGGATAGAGATCCCATACAACGTCAAGAGAATTCTATAAATACAGAGTCTGGTGCCTCTGCTTTGGCAAAGGTGGTTACACCACCTCATAGCGACGACGATTCGTCTGGTAGAGAGGTAGCTCCTAAGTTCGTATTCGGTTCGAAGAAGTACGGTCGGCGATCACGTCCGCAGCGCGGTACTTCTGAAGATTCATCGCGACATCGTGTCGCTTCAGAATCCCGTCTGGATAGTGTAAGGACAAGACAACGTATGAGGTGTAAACGAAGTTCCTCTGCGATGGAGAGTCGGGAAGACACTATAGGCGACGACGATCCTGCAAACCTAGATCACGACCGGTTGGTGAATAGGGACCGTGCACTTGCATTATGCCGAGGACTTCATATGCATGGTATCGATCAATCTCTCGTCGATCGCGTCTTTGCAGCTTTGGCAACCGATGAAGTTACAGTTGGAGAGTTTTTCGATCGACTAAACGCTTCACTCACAACATCCATAGCTACGTCTTTAGATGGTGTCACTACAGACGGTAGTTTTAAATCTAACTCCGATATAGTTTCAAGTGATGCAGTCATAGACACCTGGAAACGTGCCGGCGTTCAAAAACCAATGGGTTTACTTGTAGAGTTAGGTTTCGGAGATGCTGTGTTACGTCTGCAAGATCTCGAAAGAGTTTTGGATGATGAATTACGAGCGAACTCTTCACTACCTGATGCTCGTTTGGTTTTAGCGGCATACACTCTATCACGTATGCGTTTAGAGTCTGCCTGGCGATTCCTCGATGTCGCCCGCAGCGAACGGGATAAACTTCGCGATGATCTCGCCGAGGCGAATCGTCGTGCCAGGCTACTGGCGCAAGATGTCGACGAGAATCATGCACGCATCGAGGCAGAATTGAAGTCGAGTCTACGACAGATGGAGATCCGTCAAACTGAAATCGTACGAGCCGCTGCGACTGAGGCCGGCGCCGAGAGAGAACGAGCGGCCGCACAGCGCACCGCCTTGGAGGAAGAAGTAGCTCGACGGGCGGAGGTAGAGTTTCGTCTTCGAACTGAAATCACGTCGCTACGGGAACGTGTGAATGAATATCAGGTAATTATTGGAGGGACATAGTTCACGATCATAATTGTACTTACATAATATAGATTTAGCACATTTTTCAATAATCATAATTATAAATCTTCACCACGTTTTAGAAATATATGGCATAATATATTTAACTGAGACTTCATTGGACGCTCAGGAACGCGCAACGGTTGCGGAAACTCGAGCCGCTCAAGCCGAGCGCGAACAGACGCGGCTACAGGAGGAGGTGCGACGCGCGGAGTCCGTCGGCGTGGAGCTTGCGGCGCAAGAGCGCGCGGCGGCCGACGAGCTGAACGCGCGCCTCAGGGAGATGCTCGACGAGCGACAGCATTTGCGAGATCGCTGCGACGAGCTGGCCGCCGCGCTGGAGGGGGGCGCTGGGGAGCGGGGAGGAGGGGGGCGCCCGGCGCGTTGCTGGCAGGACGAAGTGGACTCTGATGCGGTGGACACCTCACCAGATGTTCGTGAGATTTTACGACCAGTTTTAGTAGTATATAACGTTTTAAGTTCTTATTATATATTTCTTTCTTTCCAGATATGTAAATTCTCATCGAAGTCTCTCGAACGACAGGAGTCTCGAAAATTAGTAGAGAAGATTTGGAATTTTCTAGCTAACCTACGAGAGATATCGGTGCGAGAAAAAGATAAATGCGGATCGTGTGATAGTATACTTGGATCAATACCAATTTTACAGAGAGAAATTCGGGATCTAAAGGAACAGAGCGAAGAACCTGCTGCTCCGCGTAATATAATTGAGAAACTAGAAATCGGTTCGCAAACCGAAGGTTGTGCACAGGAAGACGTAGAAGCTCTCACGAAAACCCTCGCAGAGGTCAAACGCAGTCACGAGATAGAGAAAGATAGCCTGTCCGGCGTCGTGAAGTAATATATATTACGTTTAAAAGATTTCTCGCGGGACGATCAAGGTGGTTGAACAGTAATAATTTGAATATTTTCAGGGAACTGGAACTGAGCCTCGAACAAATGAAAATAGAATACGAAAAATGCGAGGAATACTGGAGCTCCAAGTTGGAGGAGGAGCGCTCGCTGTCGGCGGAGGAGCAGCGCGCGGGCGACGAGCGCCTGGCGGACCTCGCCGCCCGCATCGCCGACTACGAGCGACGGTTCACTCCCGCGCACGCGCTGCCCACCATCGACGAGCGGGACGGCCTGGAGCTGCAGGTCAATGACCTGCAGGACGAGTTCGACGCCTACAGGAAGGCCACGGAGGCCGAGCTCGCCGCTAAGGTGAGGGCACCCGGGAGGGTGGGAGGCGGAGGAGGGCGACATCCTCGATCGTCCGACTGTGTTCGTTCCAGGCGGAGGAGATAAGGCGGCTGCAGCGCTCGGCGGCGGGCGCGGAGGACGCGCTGGGCGGGTGGCGCGCGGCGGCGTGGCGCGAGGCGGGCGCGCTGCGGGCGCGGGCGGCCCGGGCCGAGCGCGCCGCCCTGCGCCTGCACGCGCGCCTCGCCGCCGCAGACCTGCTCGTCAAGGACCTGTACCTCGAGAACTGCCGCCTGGCGCACGCGCCGCGCCTGCCCTGACTGCGACGGCGAGGCGGCCTACGGGGCGAGCGAGATAAGGAGTGCTCGTCCGCTCCTCGGGGGCGGAGGCGGGTGGGGTCGGGCCGTCGTCGAAGTCGCTCCGGCTCGTTCGTTCCTTATTTAACATCGGCGACGATGACGTCATATCACTTAGCGTTGCACTCGCTATATAGATGTAAGATTCCTTGGAGCTCGTATCGCTTAGAAGTGGGAACAATTATTAGATAGGTTAAATTGAGTAATGCGAAATTGAGTCGGTAACCGTTTTTTATTACTACACAAATTTTTACGCCCGTGCCTGCCCTTGGGAACTGTTCCTTGATAGTTTTCATTGAAACTTAAATACTATTTACCATTATTTGATCACGACTCCTTTGACAGATTTATTTTTTAAAACCTAAATTACCTTTATGTATATGAATAATTTTGTAACAATACAGACCTAAAATTATCGTAATACGATTATACTTCACGTCAGATCTGGAATATTCCAGCTCTAAAATAATAAAAGCATTGAGAATCAAGATGTAAGTTTAACAAAAACAGTATTATAATTTAAATTTATATATTACAGTTATGTAATGAAAAAAAAAAAATTACATCTGATCCATATTTTTTAACTTCAATAATATTATATTATATTTTTGACATTATAAATTTTCTGGATGCAAGATGAAGAAGAGTCGCTCCATGTGACTTTGAAATGTAATCAGTGCCTTTCTATTTATCAGAACACTAGTAGCAAGTAATATATAATTAAATGTACATACTAAAAAATATAATATTGTTATTAACTTGTATTTAATATAAAAACTAAACATTGACTCAATACTTACATTTCAGTGACGATACTTCCAAAGACATGTTACTTGACATTTAAATTTGTTCAAAGATTAATAATGTTAAGATTGAGATATGTTGATACCAATCATGGAGTTGTTATTAACATAATATAATTAAATTAATTTATCATGTTCTAATACCGAAAAAGCTTAAGTACACAGATTATATAATGTTATAATTAACAACGATGAAACTTCCATAGGTTGGAATATACTCAATATAAATAATGTTTCTAAATTTCATAACCTTTTATTTCATGAAAAGGTACAGTACAGTTTACTGAAAGATTTCAAGTATATAGTTAGAGAAAACGGTTTAGACTTGTATGTACTTCAAATATTTATTATTTGAAGTAAGAACTGTATGAGATTTAGAAGGATTTTTAAAGGATAGTTTGTCCCCCGGTGTAGTTATAAGTATTGACTACTGTCTATGTGAGATTGTTTTATAAGTTAGATTCTGTTGTCAATTAAGTATATTATTACTTATTTTGTAGATAACAGTTATCCGGTAATACCTATAAGATAGGTATTTTCTTAGCATTAAGTTGTGAGTGATTTAATAATTGTTGTAAGTTGTACAACATTTAGAGTTAGATCAGTCGATTATTATTAATGTTTTATTATATGTTATATTTAGCGAATGCTACTTATTACTTGTACATGCAGTGCCTTAATTTTATAACTTTTCAATAATTCCCTGTGAATGTTCCTAGCATCTGTTTATGTCTATTTTCTGAATAGCTGATGTTTTGAATACGTTTGGACAATTATTTATAACTAACTAATGTTCTGTCCAAATACATAACATGTTCTAGGTTTTTAATAAAGTATACATAAAATAATAATGGAAAAAGAAAAATGGTGAATGCGGCAGTACTATTGACGTGATTTGTTATTTTGTGATAATTTGATAGATTAATTGAATACAATAAGTGTATTCGTGTTTCTAGTTCCTTCTACTTATTTGTTAAGTATTACGGTATATAAAAGATATTGTGATTTATTTTGAGTCTCATTTAACCAGCTGGTGCACTAGGTTACATTCAGACATCAGGCTAGGATTGATTGATGATGACCAGATCACGTATTTTATAGAAAGTACTATTCAGACATTTCTCATAATTACATTTTAAGTAGCAATGTTGTAAATGACTAAGTTACCCCCATCCAGTGGTGGGGAGTGAGGGCAGCAGACACAGATGTGTTAAATCAATTCATAAATTAATAAAATGTTGATCATGACTTTGTTTTATTTTTACTTTGTTATATTTTAACTACCAAGAAATGAGAGTTAAAAACTTTGTTATTCATTTGAAACCGAGAAAACAACATTGCATTACTCTTTTTCCCCCTCTCTTTGATTCCTCCTTTTTCATTCAGAAGACTAGGATGATTACCTACTTGTATATGAGACGAGTCATGCCATTGTTGATAAAATCTTACAGTTTTTACTATATTAGAATTTTTTTTTCAAATTTAGTTTATAGAATAAATTTATTTCTCAATTCAGGCTTTCATTAAATGTATAAAATTAACTTTGAAAGAATGTTGTACTTTACGAAGCCAAGTCGTGGGCATAGATCATTATTTAATTAATATTTTAATGTAATAAGAAAGTTTCTAGTATTGAGGCCCGTCTTGACTAAGGGACTAGAGGCACGATTTGCATGCACGTCTACTTTCTGAATTCTTTCGTCGAGATATGTATTAAACTTTTATAATATTGTTATTTTCCAATTAGAGTTCCATGCTGTATGAAGTCGAAAGCCTTTGATAGATCACTAAAAATGAAAATGTAGTGATTCTTCCCAGGCTTCGATAATTTTGATCAAAAACTCAACAGCAGCAGATATTGTAGAACGACCAGGAAAAAACCAAACTATTTTTATGTAATAGATTATTTTATATTAAAATAGCTATAATTTTTTTAAATTTCCAGATCAAAATTAAGCCGCATCTAAATGATAAATTGTACCTACGTATTGGCATAATTTTAATTAATAAAACATTTTTAAAAACAGATTTTATTAAAAATAACATTGATAGCTTATAGTGAACGAAACAACATATTTATATTTAATTACAATTGAATTAAAGACCGTTAAATATATAAGTACGTAACTAAAGTCAACTGCGTAATTAGGATAGAAGTATATCGGGTATCTATTGTCAATACAGTGGGTACAGGGAATTATAGACTCGAGGGATTTAGAACAGCAATAGCAACCCTACCTACTTAATTTTAAAGAGAATACAAAAAGTTTTCGATGTCGATTTTTGATACTACAAGGAATTCAAAATCCACCAATTCAGGCCATCGTGTAATTTTTAGGCTAACTCTTTAACGGGATTCACGTTGGAATCGGCTATTGTTGCCTGATTACAGTACAATTCATCTAATAGTTAAAATATGTTCAAATAACGAAAAATTGTATTTCATTTTTATAGCACTCAAATATTTAAGAACTATACAATGTTAAAAGAAAAGTATGCTAAGTAGGCATCTACACCAAAAATTTCTCTCAACCCTCACACGTGCTTCTTGAATTTCGTCAACAATATACACACAATCCTAAAAACGTCGGAGCGTTCCTCATAGCACCTTTCGGAAACACATTCTAGATGACACCTGCGCCGCCCACTCGTCGTTTAGGCGCAGGTCTGCTACAGGTACATGCCGTTGACGAGGTAGTCTGCGTCCAGTGCGAGGCGCGGGTGGGCGCGACGGCGGCGGCGCGCGGCGCGGGCGCGACACACCGCCAGTGCAGCCAGGGATAGCGTCATCAGCGACCCTGCAGAGGAGTGGCAGATAGAGGGTGTTAGCCCCGTGTTTCGGGGGAGATGCCAAATGAGAAAAGCAGCGAGATCTAAGATTAGGGGCGAAGGAGTTTTGAATTTTACTGCATCGGTCGGTAGAACTAGTGATCTGTCGCCTCGAGCGCGACTCTGCCGCCATTTTTGTTTCGCTGGAGCTTCGGTCGAACTTACCCAGTACTAGAAGCAGCACGGCGGCGGGCGGGTGCTCGCCGAGTCCGTCGTGTTCGTCGCTGGGCCAGCGCGCGCGCGCCTCCAGCGCCGCCGCCGCCCCCGCACTCTCCCCCCGCGCGCCGCCCACCCCCGCCGCTGCCTTGCCGTGTGCAGGAGCCTGGCCGCCCGCATCCGCGGATCCAACCTCGTTCTTTGAATCGACGTTCTGTAAAATAGGTTTAGATCGGTTTGTATTCTATTATTCTCAGTAACTTTAAAATGAATAACTGTATTATAATACTGATATACGAGTTGGTTATGTTCTGTAGAAGATTAAGAAAAGTTCTTAGAGACATACGGTTGCTTTCAGGGCTTTCTTCTTTGTAGTATTTTCCATAACTAGCGGTTTGAAATCTTCTCTATTTTCGACGCGTCGATTTCCGGGTACAGGTGGGACGAGGCGGCGCGGGGGCGGCTCCGTGGGGAAATCGTTTGTGTTCTTATTCAATATCTCGAAGCCCTTTTTAGGACCATCTTGTAGCGTCTGTTGTTGGCTCGAGTAGACCATTGGCATCTCGGGCATAGTTTTCGATGATAGATACATCTGAACGTCCTGAAAAATTCAATTACAAAATGAAAAATTATTTAAATGTAGGGTATGACGACGAGTTTTTACCTTATTGCCTTTCTACAGAATTATTTTTCATAAAGTGCTTAAGTAGCTGGATCTATCTTGAATATACTGACCGTTTCCGGTCGCGGCACGGGCCAGGCGCGACGCGGCTCCACGTCGGGCCACTCGCGTCCGTAGCCGCCCCACCCGCGCTCCGACTCCGGATCTACGGCTGTGTGCAGACATATGAGTATAAAGTAGCCCCTAAGCAGCATAAGAGCAAAGGCAATAATAATAGGTACCTGGCCCAGGTAGCGGCTGCCACGCACGTCGAGGCCATCCGGCTGGCGGTGCGGCCTCGAAAGCGCTCTCTCGCTCGCTCGGTTGAAGTAGTCCGCCCTTATGACTGAAGATATGAGACCCACCCACGCTGCTCACTCCGGCTGCAAGTGATTAGTACCACGATTTGTGTAACGAAGTAGTGTTCGTTATAACAATCAAATAAGCATGATGGCAAAATCAATAATATTTTAGGTCACTAGGTAATGGGCATTGTTGTTGATTACGTAAAACGTCGCCTTGTACAGTTCAAGTTACAATTTCGATCATCTTTTTTGATCAACTTGCGATTTGTTGTCCGTTTATTGCTTCCGTAATGTCTGATATAGTACTTAGTAAAATTTAGACGTGTATGCGAGTCCGACCCGTGTAGCGGTGGGGCTGAGCCTGCGCCAGACGTCTCGGCCATGGGTCCGCGCCCTCCGCACCCTCGCCTTCCGCCGCCGCCGCGAATACACTCTCTGCCAGCACCTGCTGAGGTGATGGACCATTACGGCCTCTTGTATTTCATTTACCCATCTGTGTAAATGAAATACAAGACTGTACTTTATCTACCCTGAGACAGCGTGATAGTGTTGATCTAAAATCTACAACGTAATCCTTGGATTACGTCATACTAAGGCCGCCAACACGCAAGCGGGGAAAACTGAGCGAAACCCTCTTCAATGAAAGAAAAAACGAATAATATCTTAGGAAATCTTTAGCTTGATACGATTTCCTGATTGTCTGTAATTAATAAAAAACTATAGTACATATGGCAGCGATAGTAAGAATGTATCATCTGCGCGAGCAATAGAACGTTTCAATTAAAAATAAAGTTAATAGCAAATTGCTCTTAATTTACAATTAGTTTTTTTTCAAATCTATATATAAATAGGTAGGTATGTAATAAGCAACTTGTCCAAATGTGGTTAGTATAGCTTTATCGGTATAGGAGGAGATAGAGGACAAAATTTGATCTAGTTGATCGGTAAAGTGCTTCTCTTCGCTCCGCTCAATAATGATGGAAATATCGAGGATGCAGCCAATCAAGAAAAAACGCTATTACGATACCGAAATACACGATATGAAGCCAACTGCCAACTGGGCAGCATACAGAACCAGCAATATATAGCAGAAGTTATCAATTGCATTAAGAAAAGAGAAACAGAGAGAAAAATAAAAATGGCTAAGATTCCAGCAATGTACAGGGAATAGCGTGTGGATACCTGCGTGAGCGGCGACAGCGGTGGAGCGCGCGTCGCAAAAGCTTCCGTTGGCGCAGGGCGCGGGACGGGGTGCGCCGCTGGCTGAAGGGGGGGCGCTGGGGGTGCGGGTGGTGCCAGCGCTGGAGGGGCGGGGGACGAGGGGCAGTCCAGTTCAGGAGCCTCGTCGCTGCCGTCCGCACACTGTGGCACGCCGTCGCACGCGTTGTACACGGCTATACACTCACCGCCACGACGACACTCGAACTGGTACCGACTGCAGCGCCCTGCTTCACATTAAATACGACGCAATAGTATCATGATATCTTAAACTGGATAATTCTTCGACTCTTCGTATTATTAGTATTGATCGAACCCACGAAGCCAGGGTTTATTTTCTAGGTGGCACTTCTAATTATATTTTACATTATACTGTACTCCTGTATTATTTTTTTTATTTTTAACAGCACTTTCTAATTTAAGAAACTATGTTGTCAGTAAAATAAGTAGGAAGTTAAAAACACAATTATCATGTAGGATGGCAGTCAAATAGTTATTCTTTTATAATCAGGAAAACTCATATTCTTTGAGATAAAAAGTACAATTTATGTCCTTGTTATACTGTGTATGCATGTTTTCATAATGAAGCGTTCTTTACTTAAGGTATGCCAGCGTAACAAACAAACAAATATTCATATTTACATTATAATGCTATAACTTAAAAATTATATTGGGCATTCTATAGTTGTAGAGTGATGTTGTATATAATTTGTGTTAATAGAGGTATTCATTGCGATAATATTTTAATTGGTCTGGTTGTTCCAAACTTTAATATATTTATAATATCTAACTATTTCACGTCTTATCTTCGATCTAATTATAACTTGTGGCTTTTAAATATTCAACTATGGTCCAACTTGTTAGATTGTAAAAAACAAAATAGAATAAAAAAATCTATTGAACAATATTTTGAGTACAGCCACTTAGAACAAAGATAAACTAATGTATGAGTGTAAACAGGGCATTGACATCGAGGGCCTGGGTCCAGGGGTCACGCTCCACTTGAATCATCTTTACCGTTAAATTACAGTAACACTTTACATAGAAGAAACAAACTTCGTCTTTAAAACAAATTCGTTTGTAATATTTACTTGGTGTAGGCTGTGAGGGCGCCGGGGGAGGCTCTGTGCTGCGCACTGTCACCGTTGTGGTGACGGTGGTGGTGGTAGGAGACCTGAAACACATCGCTAATTTTAAACATATTATCTTATATGAAAACAAATTATATATATAATATTCTTATAGCATTAATTTTGATAATGATTTTGATAATGATGACGACCGAATAAACATTCATCGTCCCAACAAATCACTCAGAAATGAATACTGTTTTATATATGAAGGAAGTTAATTAAGGCAGTTAGAGTAAAATATTTACCGGAGATTAGCAAGTTCTCGTTCGTGGGTGGCGAGGCGCTCGCTGTCCTGCAGCTCTGCGAGACGGCGGCTTAGGGCTAGCACGCCGCTGCTGAAGTTTCCGTGTGCTGTAAACTTGCAGCGGAAGTCCTCTGGTGGCCCGCAGCTGAACAGGTAGCAGCTGCCGGGGCTCTAGTTAAAAATGTTATTTACATTATATTATACAGCTCACCCTATTCCATCAGAGAATGTGCTCTATACCACCTCAACCCACCATGTTGGGGTGGTGTAAGAGCACATTGACGATGCGGACGTTTTAATTATGTCATTTATATTTATAGTAGTTTATATGAGGGGTTCCAAGTTACACAATTACAACCATTAGGTTGTATGGTGTTACTTGGAATAACACCAGCGGTCCCCTTGCGAATATTAAATGTATATCTATGTCTAATTTAATAATATCCCTTCTAGTTATAATATGGAACAACCTTTTCGTACTCTTTTCCTAAATATTTATTACTCTACATTACTAAATTTTAACTCATACTCGTACTTCTTACAATTGCTAAACGTTTATTTGTTTACGTTTATTTGATTACTTTACATGCGATTTGCTTAAAAAAGATTTGTAAGATAATACATTGCAATTGGAGGACTGCACAGATTTGTAATCTATGTGTATAACAAAACATTATCAATAATATCAGGCACTTTCGAATTTATCTGAAAGAATTATAGTAATGCACGCTAATGAGGAAGTATAATCAAATTGCATTAAGCGTAACCTTCTCTTCGAAAACGAAGACATCACAGGCGTCAGTCTCGCAGCAGAGACGCAAGCACTCAGTGCGAGCACCGACATCCAGCTCAGATAAATAGCGTGCTCCCATTTCGCGAGACTCCTCCGTGCGTATGATTTTGTCACGCTGCACGTCGAAACGCGAGCTGCACGATGCAGGGTCCAGCTCACGCGCTCCTACTACCGCGCCTACCACCACCCACCACACCCACGCGCGCATTGTCACACCTCACTTTATTATTTTAGACTTTAGAGGCTTCGCCTGAAATGTGATCAAACCTTATCTTTTGGTATTTCCTCGAATATTTTCTTGATACCTGTTATTTTCTGTGGCCACGTCGACTATCTGTCGATATTTTAGCGCATGCGTGGATGGAATTAAGCAATGTTAGTGAACTGTAAAGGGTGAGTGCATACCGTGACAGGTGCAAAATTTACATGATATCGGGAAGGCTCGTATGTAACTCTGTTCAGTATTAACAGCCTTCTTATAAATAAAATATATCAATATTTTGTATTGTTGTAAAATGATCTTCAATAAAACCCCTGTTATAATTGAGTAATGATATCATGATACATCTTATCGCGAGGTAAATAAATAAATCGGAGTGTACATCTGCGCGGGGTGGTCCCTGCGGCTGCGTGGCGCCAGGAGACGGGCGCGGCAGTCAGGCACGAGGGGTGCCACGCGTGCCCGGACGCTCCTCACCCGCCGCTCGAATGTCGCTGTTCTTCAAGTTCAGGAGCGGTGTGAGTACTCTCCCCTCACCAGCACCTTGCTATAACATACAGCTTGCACGCTCTAGCACCTAGTTCAATACAGCTTCAATTATCAAATCTCAATATTGTCATTAGGTGATGTAATCGTAGTTTCTCTTTATTTTATAAAAAGAAAATAGTTTGTACTTCAACAATCAATTTGAATATTTAGATGAATAGGATAATTTAGTAAGTTAGTGTCGACTATAAAAATAAATCTATCATTTCGCTATATTTTATGAAAATGCTAATTTTCATAAAATTTTCAGCAATGAAAAAGTAGTACGAGGTCCTGTGTGTAAATTGGAAATTTTGCTTAAATAAGTTATATTATTGTGTGATATAAAAATTTTAATGATAATTAAAATGTAAGGGTATTCAGATAACAATCTCAACACTGGCTCGCGTCGGACATTTCGTCTTCAAATATTTACTATTTGGCAAACTTAACAAATTATATCTCAACTGCTAGCTATTGTCACTGGCTTTGCCTGTTATGTTGCTTGCATCATATCATGACGCTTACATATGTGTATAGAGTTATGCAAATGTATATTAGAACGGTATGACATAATTACCGTCGAAATCTAGATATAGTTCCTGTACGAAGTTGGGAACAAACCTTTGAAATAATTTTCACGAGCCTTGGGGTTCCTTCGCTTAATGATTCATTTAATGCTGACTATTAAGATAATTACGCACCTCTATATATTAACATTATAAAGCATATTACATTACACTTAAAATTTCTATAAGTTATTCTTAGGATTAATTTTCTAATTCTCATATAATTATAATTTTAAAGTATGGATTATTTTTCTATTTTTAATAAGAATAATTAAGAGTACTTTCATACAATACGTACAGTATTTGTACAATAGATGATAATAAATTTAGTGTCCTTTAATAAGTATATCGCTACGTGTTGAACGAAATATTCTGTAATAATATTAAAATACAAAACCATTATTGGATGGATTTTGATAAATGATGGAAGTTAATTATCAGAGTCTATAATATGTATCAGTATTTTAAAACCAAAATGAAAAGAAAGAGACGCTATATTCTTTGTCTCAACTTTTATTTCGTGACAATGACAAGGTTATAATTTTCTCAATTATAATTTGATCTTGAATGATGTTCTTTTAATATTGGCGTTTGTCAGGTTCAGCAGTTTTGATGTAGTATAGTGTATAGCTATTTTGAAACTTTAAATATAGTCATCGACTTTTGAAGCTGACTGTACAACAGAGATCGAGATGATTTCACAAATTATGATTATAAACAACAATGTAAATATCTAGATGAAAGGAAAGACTGAAGATGAGTTCATAAAGGAAATGAAGTACAGATCAAAACTTTTATCCAAGTATCGCCTTGCTTTTAAAGAGATGTAATGCATGTTACTCCCGTCTTGCTACCGCTTTAAGCTCGTACTCCTCACTAACTTAGCTTTTCCATAATGACTGTTGTTTATTTAAAGTTGTTGTTAGAGCGTCTCGCCGACAAATCAGAACAAAAGCGTCAAGCCACTTTGTAATGTTGCTACTTCTGTGTTTGTTATATATAATAAACATTTTATTATAAAATCTTTTGCAGATTAAGTCTCAATTTAATGGTTGTTTTTCATAACAGTATTAATTTGTTGAAGTTTGAATTAAACTAATTGTATGTTCGTTAATATTCTAAAACTTTAAAAACCAAAAAATATTTATTATCAAATGATAAAGAACTTAACTTGAAAAAGCGAGAAAAAATGTCTTTAAAAAAATCTCGTATGACAATATTTTTTTAAGCTGATATTCTATAACAACTAAAACACTTAAGGTGTTTTGTTATTAAGAAGATTGAAATGTTGAAAGGTATACAATTACAAGTAGGAATTATCCTTAAATTATCCTGTTTACAAGAGTCTATGACAGATGTATAATGCAGATATATGTTATCTATTTTGTCATTTTACTGATATATTAACAATGTTTCATTGAGCGAAGCGAGCGGAGCGCTCTGCTGGAGAGAATTTGCATTGGTTTTACAAAGTTAGCATTAAAACGACTTAACGGTTCGGTTTCAAATTTTGCACACATACCATGCTGATATGTGTGGTGGTTTGTAAAAAAAAATTCAAAAAAATGAAATGTCGTTGAGGAATAATGTCCAAAAAACATCACTCCCATAGACTTCAATGTAAAAAAATGTGGATGCGCGTGCCGAATTTTTTAAATTGAATTGTACTGTCCCCCTGTTCAATTTTTTTTTCCCATACCAAGACGAAGCCTTCGGCTTGGTTCGCTACGCTCAACATATAAACGGCACCCGAGATTTCGCGATCGTAGCGAGTCGAAATTGAGGGTCTGGTGGCGTTCCTAGTTAACAATTATTTTTAATTTATGTTATAACTAGTTGATACCGTTGACTTTATGTAACTTCCACAAACCATTTTTCGTTTTTCTCTTGAAAGTTTTAGAGTTTTCTGGAGTCAAAAACATTTTATATACTGAGTCAAATGATATGCCAACACCAACCAAAGTTTCATTAAAATCCGTCTTGTAATATTATCATGATGTTTGAACAAACAGACAAACAAAAACATTAGTCGTGGACTGAACGTATTTGAATTTTTTTTACAAATATTTAATGATCAGATTTTATTTAAGTTATTTTTACTGCTGCTTTGATAAATTCACAATAAAGAAAAACCGAGCTTTGATTAAAGTATTTTATTATTTGAATATCTGTAACTGTTTATACAATATTCACACTACCATGCTATAATTGTTACGAGAGAGATCATCTTTATATAGAAATATTGTAAATATCATTCTCAATTCTAATGATTCCACTGAGCATACACAAAATATTTCAAATTTTGAGATGAAAAGCAAACCAGTCATAACATTAAAGGTTGGTGTCTAGCCGGTCGACGACCTCGTCTACGTTTATCAGAACTGGAAGGTATCCTGGGTAAATTAGTGTCTGTAATTCGCATCGTCGGAACCGTCGCGGCCGGGCTCGCCTCACCTCAGGAGGCGGGAGCCGTGCGCGGTGGAGCTCGTCCTGCGCTGCGCGGAGAGCACCTGCACCCCCCACCCCCACCCCCACACCTCACCCCCCTGCGCCCGCACGTCACGCCGCTGCCCGTCACGGCGGCGGCGGGCCGCAACCGCTCGCTCCTCGCCGCCAGTGTGATTCCGTAAGCCTTCCGCGCTGAGTGTGCGTCGAATACTTCTTGCCGGTGTAGAGTGTCGAGTGCATCAATTGTCTTAATAAGAGTTCTGTGATTGTTCGGCGAGTGGCTCGAGTGCCTTGAGTCGGCCTGGCGAGTGAGCCCAGCCTCCCCGCGGGGACACTGACCCCCGCCACGAACTCGGTACGAAACGACCCATCTCCGACGTCATCTCATCTCCTGATGATCGCATGACGTGCGCTTAACGGTAGCGCCAACGCTATAATTATGATCGCTTATTAATTATTCTAATAATTAATAGCCTTTCAACTTACAACTTCCACACAGTATAAGAAATTATATTTTTCCAATAATGTTGAAGGTGTCTCTATGCTAAATTATTCCAAAACAGACAGATATGAACCGATAGAAGCATTTATTATGATAACATGAAAAATAAAATTGCTACACAAACTTATCAGTTCAATTATGTGTAGTTGTTGTTACTTGTGTCTCTAATCATTTTATCAGAAGAATAACAATTAATGATATCTAATTATACGTAATTTAATACGACGAAGACAACAGTTAAGAGTTATTTAGTGATGCTAAAATATCACCAGCTTTAAATTTATTTCTGATAAATATAACCAACAGGCTCAGACTTCATACGCAACCTTTAAACCACTGACTTAAACCGTGTTTGAACGGTTAAGATTTAAAAATTTTGGTTTAAAATCTTAAATGTATTAGATTGATGGGTATCCACTACCATATCACAAAAAAATACAATTATACTAATTACACAAGACATACTCAAAACTATAACAATATTCGAAACTTATTAACGTTTAAAATATTTTTAAAAGAAAACTAATAATGTATTATGATACTAAATAAACATTAAAATACAATTAAACAGACATAGAAATAAAGTCTAAATAAGTACTTTTATTTTTGATCTGGGTGGATGTCATTTAAATTAATAGTAATATTAATGAAATTTCAAAACATGGCTATAAGCGGTATTATGATATCATTTTATCAGATTTATTTTTAAATATTAAATGTGTAAAGTCCTAGATGTTCAACAAGGTACAAGTAATTCGGTTACATTAATTATATTTAATTATTTTTTAATGTAAACGGGGTATATTAATGTATACGGGTGTATACATTGATAATATGAAGTAAAACAAAAGTAAACTACCTAATTATACTATTAATAAACTTTGCTCTTTACTTTTATGTTGGTAATTGACCAGTGTTTTGTAAATAAATTACATGTTTAGATATACCTTTTATAAAAACGTACAATGTTAATAGGAATGTAGCAACAGATGTCAATTAGCCACGGGATGCAATGTAGTCATCATCAGTGTAGTAGCGTATTACGAGAGTCCAATTATTTGTGTAGAACGCGAATCAAGGGTCATATAGCCACTAGAATATCTCTCTTGGATTTAGTTGCATAATTACACAACTTAGCGCATCGCTGCATCGCACCTGTGCTCTGACGGAGTACCGACGCGCACGCAGCGAGCTTTTGTAACAAACTAATGCGTCAGTTGCAATATAATTATACTTAAAATTGCTCCACACTTGTTCATTATAAAGTTATCGTAACGTTTTCTTATATATGAAACTATTCAAAACACTAAGTTTAATTCAATCAGTTTCAATACTCGTGTGTAGAAATAGTAGAAGGAGCTTATTTCGGCGCGTGGTGTTGCAGTTGCTATTCTAATTCGGGGCATGACGTCTGTCTGTTAATAATAAAGTCGCGTGTCGTTCTCCCGGCACTGCCTCTGAAGCGAAACACGTGTGTGGGCCGCGCTGGTGGAGGTCTCGGGGCCAACGTCTGGTCAACGCCTCGCCCCTACCGTTTTCTGTAAGTAACAAAAGCAATGGTTGACGTGTTAGCCGCGTGTTATTTACTTCATAATATTAATTAGATTATACAGAGGAGGGAAACCTTCTCACATAACTGTAATATAGCCGCTTTACCTCGAAATTAAACGTACTTCCTTGTATACTGATAAATTTTATGTACTATTCAGGGCGCCGGCACGCACATGAAGTTGGTTTGAGTTCTAAATCTAGAATCACTAAAGCAAATAAAACACAACAAACTCTCCAAAATTATATATTTCCTCGTTTTATAATAGAAACTAGTTGTCACTCGCGGTTCCACTCGCGGACGTTCGACTCTATTTACCGTTTAGAACAACTACTTTAGTATCATAATGCTACATAGCTGTCCACCTTCCTATCATAATCAGACAGATTTTTTGAAATACATCCGGTAGTTTCAAAGATTATCGCGTTTAAATAAACAAATAAACTTTTCCGCTTTATAATATTAGGCATAGCAGGCTATATTTATAAATGATTTCATAGTATTATTTACATAAAATGACGAACTCTTCAAAGTGTAGCTAACGGAACGGATTGTATGGAATAATACCAACTACATACACTGGTATATACTTGTAATTATAATTATAATATATGTACCCTTTATTATTAAAAAGTTACGAACATTCTAATAATCGAATGAGAGCTGTGCTGTACTTTGCGGCTCTGATAAGATATGTTGTCTGTGTTATTTTTATTATATAATACATTTCGACGTAAAAACAACATTATTAAAGTTATCAGCCTGCTTCTTTTGTTATCACCATCCCCAGTGCTTCTACTAAGCGGTGATGAAGCTCTGAGATGTGCAGATCAAATATTACACATACGTTCTGGTCTTCTTATCTAAGACAGCAAATTAACACACAGATAACCAATACAAACAATAGTATCTTATAATGATAAGAAACTAATACACATGTAGTTTAATGCAAAATATGTAGAATAATATTTATATTTATTAATAAGGATTTTTAGAAAATTTTTCAATATTGATATTATAACCAATTTAACAATTATTTTATTACTTTATAATAAGTTTAATTTGTATTTCCATTGCAGTTTGCTTTTTAGTAATATTCGTAATTGTCAAGCGTCAGTCGTCAGTCGTCAGTCGACAGTCGTCAGTTGAACTCAATCAGTTAATTGGCTAGAGGAGAGCAAAGAGTAAAAAAGTAAATATGTTGTGTTTTTTTGTCATCAATCAAATTTTAAAAAGATTTAATTAAGATATTCGAGTATCAATATCGGGTAATTATCTTTATTTCTTATTAAATTGGTTGTTGAATATAGAAGTATTTTAAAAAAATGGCCTATAATCAAAGATGGATAAATATAATTGTATTATTAATTTTAAATTATTTCGAAATACAGATTCCGATCTGTCACAAATCCTATGTAAGATTTCAAATACATCTCTGGAAATAATGGAAATAAAAATACTTTGAATGTTATAATTTGTCAGTTAAAGGGAGGGAGAGTACTTAAATACATCGTCGACTGCTGAGGGCTTAGAGACCAATTTTCGGGTAGACGGGTCAAGAGAGGGTGAGACTCGCTGGAATACAGGCTTTGTTCGTTTGAAAGCCTACACTCCGCATTCAACTACTCACAGCTGACTGCGTTGTTGAGGGTCCACTTTTCAGGATACTGCCACACCTTTACAATTGTTCAAGACTCCAAGACGCATTGTCACATTGTGCTATTAGATCTGTAGAACTAACATTATTGTTACCTTCAACCCTAGTGACTGATTTTAAAATTAAAGGATAAAAAAAGATTTTCAAAGTCAGTTTAGCATTCTATTAACAAAACTCTTTTATGCATGTATATTTTTTAACTTTTCATTTCTAGTTTTTAATAATATATTATAATTGTCTTAGATCTTTAAAATGATTACAAATTTAAATAAAAAACTACTTTAACCCGCATATATTTTAAAGACCTTGCAAATATCCGTACATTTCCGTTTTCGTAGTCACAAAAATGCCATTTGAAAAGACATTCACTCACAGGTAATGAATGTAAGGCAGTAAAATCTTAATATGTTTAAATCGGTAAAAAATAGTTTTATTTCAAATGTATACTCGTGAAAATGTAAGAAAATTTTATATTTGATACTTCTGTTCCGTGATATGCGAATAATAATTGAATAAAAAAAAAAGTATTAAATATTTTGGATTCTTTTCTATTTAATCAAAATATGTTACAACAACCTTTCCAAGTATAGATCGATGTTGATGTAATAGTAGAATTATAATACAGGATAATGTCTGAATGTCTGTATGCAGCGCTGTGTCGAGCGCGGCCACGCGCCGGCGAGCAGCCTCGTACGGCTGCTTGAACATGTTTACAAGCCCTACTCGACACCGACACCAGCCTCTTTACTATGAAATGTTACTCAATTTACTTATTTTACATATGTAGAACGACACGGTAGCAAAATTACATTTATACCAGAGTGACTCTCATGTTAATATTTTAATATAGACATCTATTTAAATTATCTCTTCATAAGGAATTTAAATGTCAAAGGTTCGTAACATTTATTTTCGTTACTTAAAAATTTGTCCAGATTAGAGGTATTATTCTGTGCTCTGTCTTTATCTGCTTCTGCCCACCCCCGAATCAAATCATAAGTTGTCTGTCATCAGTTGAACTGTCATAAATGCAAATATTCTTAGTAAAATATCGTTGTTTTCCATGAAAATGAAAGAATTTTTCTCAGTGAAATGTGTTTAAAGCAAATTGTATTGAAATCCATTTATTTTATCTCAATGATGAATTGATATTTTCTATTACCTGTACATTTTGAGGTGCCTTGAGTAATTTTAGCCAGTTTTCATATGTCTGTAGGCGTGTGTGTGCGTGTGGATAATTTTTCCAGTAAAGTCAGTCAAGAAATTTTTTGTTTTTTTTTTGGAAACCCCGAAAATCGTGTATAGCGACTTATAAAAAAAATGGTGATCCGATAGGGGTGGTTTTTAGGCATTTGTGTCAGTTAAAAGTGCTCATAATCAAAAATAAAAATATCTCGTAAAGTTTACATGGTTACATCTTAAATGTTGACGGATGTTAAAAATATATAAAAAATTTTACCCATAATCCATTCTGTAATTTTTCCGTGATGCGCGAACTAACAAACTGATAAAGAGAAAATTAAATATTTATAAAGTTAATGTTATTTAAATAATATATTTTGTCTCGTCAGTATTTCATTATTTGTATAAATATTATATCTTTAGAGGAAGATTGTTCAACATGTGTTGCCTTGCGGAGTATTAATTGAAAAATGTTGAAATTAACTAGATTGTTGGATTTGATTTTTATTCACTTTTGGAGAATATAAGTGAAATATAATAATATCAAAATTATAATAATATAGTAACATGTATATTATGCATAGTTTTATATCTAATCTTTCATGATCTTAACATATTAAGCTTCTTGCATAATCCTATAATATTTTAATAATATGTTTTTACGTAATATGTTACATCTGGAAAAATTTACACAGACACACATTTGCATTAATTATAAACCATTAATATGTATAATTTTAAATAACCAGAAACTGAACGTAACAGATTTTTTGTCACTCTTACGGCATCTTATACTATGGATTACAAAGTGTCCTATAATAAACTACCTACAAAGGTAGTTTAAGCCATTTATGAATTCCGTTAATGAACAAAACTCATACGCGGCTTAATTAAAGCATTAGGCTTAAGGAGCCTTTACATTATCCAATTTACCAAGCACTAGGTCAACTTGTGTACTAACATCATAATGTTAAAAGACTATTGTGTACTAATAGTCAAACGTCAAATTATATCCCATATTTGCTTTAATGTCAAATAATTATTAGTAAATTGGGCAGAGTAATTAATGATTGCAGTTGATGAATTTCTCGTATCTCTATTTTAACGAGATGTAAGCTTAGATAGATAGGTTTACAAAATCGTAGATTAATCGCCTACGATTGATACAACGTTAAGATTGGACCTATCCAATCTTCACGTTGTCAGAAGTATCTGAAGTAAGTAGAGTCCATAAACAAGTATCTAGTCACCACTTCCCTCACACTACCAGCCCCCATAAACTTACATGTATACATATAATAATAAAAAATGTAAATAACTTGTTTCTGTACATCGAATATATTTAAATAAACTTAAAATGTGGGTGTCATAAATATCTAGATTCTAAACACCAATAACGAATTCTGTCATTGTTCAGAGCCGCAGCAGCGGCGGCGGCATGGAGTGCGGCGTTGCGGCGCCGGCCTCGGGCGGGTTCCCTGCTCGCGCTCACCCACAGCACCCACAACATCAACAACATCCTCAGCACCCACAGCACCCGGCGCTCTCGCCCACAGAGCGCTCACCCGCGAAAGCAGGTCTTCATGTTAACTTCAGTGACAAGGGCGAGGTTTGGAAGGAAAAAATATTATAAACGCTATTGCATAAAAAATAATTAAATGATTTTAAATTTATAAAAATAAGTGTAGATTAAATAACATTAACGTGATAACATGCGGTTCTGTATATAATATAGTTTTATACTCAACTGACGATTTCAAGTAAAGTGACTTATGTATAAATTTGGTTATAGGTAAAAGAAAGGAGAGAGAAATTTTTGACAGCTAAATATGGAAGTCACCAGATGGCGCTTATACGTAAGCGCCTCGCCGTGGAGATGTGGCTCTACGACGAGCTGCAGAAACTTTATGAAATTCCGGTCAGTTACCTTAATGACACAACACATTGAACGTACACATACCTACATAAGTTACACACACTCGTTCGCATAACGTATTAAAAGACTTCTTGGACAGTTCTTGGTATAATAAAAACTCTAGGTGTACTTTATAACAGCCCCCGTGACACTCTAATAACTTATCAGTGAGAGATTTGTTTGTTTTTAATGTGTTTATTTTTAAAAGATTTTGGTGTTTGTGTTCAGGGAGAGGTGGCAGCGGGCGCCAGTGCAAGCTCCAATTCGGAAGTAGAGGTCGACATCGACGAGCTGCTCGATATGGACAGCGATGACATCCGTCGCAGACACCTCACGGTATGGAACACGATATTTATATTGCATTAATTGTTAATTAACATTGGTTTATTGTTAATTAAATTTCTTCCATTCGCAGACCTTACTAGCAGAAGCTAAAAAGCCGCAAAAAGATGTACATGTAAGTTTGTTTTCCTTCTTTTTAGTTCACCAGCTAGTATATTCAAGCACAATTAGTATGAGGTATATATTAAATCTGTCGTGAATGAAACGTGTGTAATGTTTTCAGAAATTCATCAACGAGTTATTAGAAAAAGCCAAAACTCTATAAATAACGGAATCCAATATCTTCACCACGAAGACTTCAGCCAGGTGGACTCAGACCACGACCGTTGTCATGAGGAGGTGACCGCATGCTTGTACAAAGTATAGTACACATATGTGGCATTCGCGCCGCCCAGTCTAGCGTTAAGTAGTCGCTAGTCGAATTATAATAAGTGTCATAGGATAAAATAATTTTTAACTCTACCAATACTGTTTTATTTACATAATATGTAATATTCTTTACCTGATCTTAATACAAAAATAATTATATATAATTTACAAGCAATAAACATATCGTATCTCATGTAGCGGACAAATCTTTATATATTTGGTTTGCAAACGTGATTGTTTTCAGAGAACACTTTGGCCTATTATTAATAATATATTATGTTTTACATTATACAAGTCATAAATCATAGTACAATTGTGTAAGTGATGGTGGTCCTAAAGAAGCCGAGGCGGATAACTTCTTATAGAGAAATGCATGCGCTTGTCAAGAGAAAAACAAATCTCGAAGTGAAAAAGCTTTTTTTTGGAGAGTACTTCATTGTAGTAGTTATCAGCATTATTTGAATACCTTTTTAATACTGTAAGGAAATAGTTCTTCTTTGAGCCTGAAACGGAGCTTTAGCTTTTTTTAATGTTGTTTACATTCTCTTATGTGTACATACTGATAACTAAAACTAATTATTAGCTGTCATATGTTAGGTTAGGTTGATCAAAAGAAAAATAATTACTTATTTGTTCTATTGTTCTCTTTTAGACCAGCATGTTTTACCACATAATTATAGTATGTTATTAATTTTTTGTGCAACATCGATGTTTGAATTTAGACTTATAATAAATAAGATAGTTTTAGTAATTTGTATCAATATTTGCAATTTAAAAGCCAGTTCTGATTTACCAACAAGACTTGGCGTATTTTGTTTTCTCAAAATATACAAACTCTGAGGTTGAATTGGAACACCTACTTAATTTATAATATAACATTTGAATCTTAAGATGCTTGTGCCCGAATATATATGAATAACTACAGGGTGGCGAACACATAGCATTAAATGGAACAATACTATTCTACAGAATATTTAGAATATTTTTATTTTATAAAAGTTTTTATCAAACAAATTTGCTTAACAATAATTTAAAAAATCGCCTATCATGAAAAATATTTGTTCTTTGAGATGTTAAAAAAAGCAGCACGAGTAAATTCAAAAGATTCTCGATCTGGCTGTTGTTACATATTGTTCAATCTACAGATTGTTCAACAATGGTTTTCTTTTGTAAGTATGCCAAGATAATCATTTAAGTTTCATTTAATGAAGCGTAGCGCCACTCGTTATAGAAAAATAAATTAGTTATAAGTAAGTAATAATTGAGTAGGCAGAGTGGAGGTGTTCGAGATGGTATGGGACGTGTGAATCCTTAACGCACTGTCGCTTTTGTAGTTTAATTGTTAATTTATCTATACTAGGTGTCGTAGATTCGTATGTGTCGAGTCATATACGATCGTCTATTCAGAATCTCCCTTTAGTAAACCGTCTCGTACACCTTTCTACTGCTTAAAAATGTTTGTATACTCTAGAAGTTTGCGACTTAGACTCTAGTCTGGATATTGCTGTCAAGTGATGATAGACTTTTATAATAAATGAATTTAATATATTTATGTTTTTTATTTACATTCCTTTAAAAAAAATTATTTTAAAGTCGAATCTTCTATTTAAATCTATAATGGTGCCATATATTGTTTATAGTAACATTATTTGAATATATGTAAGTATACAATATTCAAATTAGTTTTATTAATTGAACAAGTTTTGTTTGCTGGATAGTAACGGACTCTAGAACCTGTTATAGATTTTAAGCTTTCCGATAATGAAAACCTGATTTCAATCGTTGCACTAGACGAGGATACCGTATAAAAATATTTTTTTCTTTATACTTAAATATACTTACAATATAATAGATTTAGAGATAGGCTGATACTTTGGCCATAGACCCCCATCCCTCGACTCAAACAATAAACTATACCTATATAGATTTATTGTTTTTGGAGTAACCATAACAATAATTTTATTTTCTGAAGTGTAAAGCATACCATATATCCATAATAAACTATAATAATAATAATATAAATAAAAAGCAACACGTTCTTTAAAATTAATAATGGAAATTGTCCGCATTAATGAGAACACATGAAGGCAACGCTGAAGATGCAGAATAAATATATAAAACATATATATTTCTCCTTTTATAAGTGCTCATCTTGGGTCTAAACTCTTTTTCATGGAAAGAACTTACTCCTTATTTATTTCAAATAACTTACACATGATCTTGGGGAGATCAGGTAGGATCCGTACACTTTTTACTCTTAGCTGGATAACACAAAAGTTATTGGTATTTGCAAAATAACTTGAATGTTGTTTTATAGCCTATATATTTGGCTATAGGTACTATAAAGTTTAGTTCTGATATATACTACTATGTTAATGTAATAGCAACATTTCTGAAAAATGGAAAACATACGAAACCACTCCACATGCGGGGAATCGTACGAAGGAAGGGGTGCATTCGTACATTGTCGTAAACTTATATTCACAATAAATAAAACAGGTTTTTATTTGAATTTATTCATTTATTGAGATTAAAATTAAGAAAAAATATACTCTTAATTTAGTAATAGTTAACAATACAGTCTTCTATAATCAACTTTGTTAAATCTAAGATTTAAAATCAACATTTCACTTAACTAATAGAGAAACACTAGCGGTTTCTTTGGATATTTCCAAAGCCTTCGACAGGGTGTGGCTTAATAGCTTTATTGGTAAGCTTTCCTATTACGGTTTGCCTCCGGTGTTCATGTGTAGACATCAGACTTGTTGAGAGATTGATCAGTACGGGTGGTCATTGATGGCTGCTCGTCTGATCGAATGTCTATTTCCCCCATCGGTTTCCCCCAAGGGTCTGTTCTCTTAGCAACACTCTTCTTGCTGTACATTAAAGTTCTTCTTAAAGCCGATATCTTTGTGACAATATATGGAGAGTTATATATCCAAAGCGCGTGCCAATGTCACCAAATTCCAGTCACTAAGAGAAGCCATGATCGAGGCAGTGTTCAAATGGGGTGATGCCAATCTGGTTAGGTTTAAAGTCAAGATCCAATCCTGTCTGTTCTCTTGGAAAAAGAGGCCATTCGGTCTGCCCCTCTACTCTTCGAAATATACCCGAGGCAATCGTGAACCACCTGCACATTCATGGTGTTACCCTAATCTCATCCCTCAGTTTCGTGTCCTACATAGATTCTAAAGCTCAATTGGCTGCGTCAATACGTCAAACGGGAACAGTTACTTTCCCTGTTCAAAGCACGGTAAGTATAGTCTCCTTGCATCCCATTCAGTCAGAATGAGCCTACTGTAAAAATTTCTTACAGGATTTGGCAGCGTTGTCAAAATCTTTCTTCACACGACTATCCATAGCCTTACGTTGTCCGACTACAAACCTGGGTTAAGGGTGTCTGATGTTTTTGAACCTCAATAAATTCAGGTCTATACCATGAGTGAGCTTTACCAGATAATACTTTAGAAAATTTAATGTAATTATTTCCCTTGTCCTTTTTCGTTGCACATCAACGGACTCTGGCTCTCGGATCACTGGAAGAGAAGAAGACATCCTACCTTGGGAAGGATTTACTTATATTAACTTCTCATCCCAATCAGTTGACCTACACTGCCATATCCGTCATATACCCAACGGGTTATATGATCGAAGGTCATTTCATTCAACAGGCCATCCCAATCAATGATCGGGAACGCGGTGGTTCCATTCTTCAATTAAGGCGATAAAACCTTGCTGAACATCTACAGACCCATCTCGCTCCTGAGTAACGTTTCAAGTTGTTCTCGATAGAAGTAACAAACACCTCGCTAGAAAACTGGACGAGAATTTTTACAACTCCTGTCTCTAATTGCTTATTTTTGCATTCTGAAAACAATTGTTCGTTTTGTATTCTAATTACTTAGTATATTGTTTCGTAATCACGGATCTTATGGCTATAAGTTTATCACATTCCTACGTTATTTTAAGTTTATATTGAATATATATTAACATTATAATATTGTTAATGTTTATTTTTTTTTTCTTGTTTATTAAATTCGCAACCGAGCGTCCTCTTGTCGGGAGCGAACGCGGGTGGTTGAGTGGTGAATCGTCACCCGCCACCTGTCCCCAGTTTTTTTTTCCGTACCTTGTCTCCATATATAATAATATTAATTTATAATTATTTGTTAAATTTTGTTCGTTAATTAAATCTATTCACCGTCACTCGTCTCAGCGGCAATAAGGGCGTCATTGAAAACCAGCACTGGGTTTCGTAACCCACTTTGATTGATGCTGAATGTCATACCTCTTTGGGACACAGCAAAGTCTCCAGTAGTTTTTATTTAGCATATTCTTATTATTTTTCGTGTCGTGTCAATATTTATTTTTGATTTGTTATATAACTTTTTTTTTAATGTATGCTGTGGTCTAAATAACATAAATCTTATCTTATCTTCACAGTATTCATATCATCTAGAAACTCTGATAGCCTCATCATCAGCATATAGTTGAACGAGATTGATGTTTGAGGACTGTCTTGATATTTTAGAACAGGTTTGATAATTGAAACCGGATTAATATTTGAGGACAGGATCAATATTTGGAGTCAGGATTTTTGAGTACTGTTAATGAGACAATTTTTTTACTGATTTCAATATTTTTAAGTGTAATGAAGTAGAGCCAATCTTATATACCGTAGCTAGTGAAGCAAATCATTACTATGAACGAGGGATGCTAGTCTGGAGAATTCGGGCAAGACCTGACCTGAAAATGGTCATCACTCATTCGGTAGGCGATCGGTGCGAAGACACACTACCTAGAAAGACGTTCTAGAGTTATAAAAGCTTGTATTGTAATATTTGAAACCAATATTCAATTGAAATGAAATGTGCAATGTCATGTGCTGTTATAGATACAAACTAAAAAGATTTTTCAAAATTAAAACTAATTGTTTTACTGTGATTACTTATAAATTTAAAATAGTAATAGTAATGTAGATTACAAATATTTATTTTAATGAATGACTTTCAATAATAAATATTCAAATTTGGTTATATGTCGACATATAATAATGGTTACATCATCATTATTTCAACATATCAAGTTTCATAATAAAACAGTTCAGTAATTTTGTTGCATTATAATTATTCCACAAATTCGATTTCGATTTGTTCAAAAAAATACTTTTGTCGACTTAGACTATAGCCAACACCACGGCAACTCTAATCAAATTTCTCTCGGTTTTGTCAATATTGTAATTACTAAATTAGATTATGCTTTCGGGAAAATGAGACACGTATACCGAGTAAAGGAATGTCAACCAAAATCATACGTCCCACCGGTAAAGTAAGATATTAATACACAGGAAATTTTATTTTGTGTCTTAAACATTCAAAAAATAAAAGTTTACCAGGTACAGGTATATAAACATTTATTGATCGAGAAACGGCAATAGACGACACCTTTACGAAATAACAAATTAAATATCACATGTGTAGGCGGTGGGTAGGTCCGTGAGGCACTAAACTGTCAGTCGTCGTCCTGGTCCATGCGCTGCGGGCTCGCCCGAGGCGCCAGCGCGTGCAGCGGCACGTCCAGCGCGGCGTCGTGCGGCGGCGGCGGCGCGCTCAGCGGCTGCAGCGCTTCGCGTAGCTCTAGGAAGCGGCGCTTGAAGGCGAGCCCGCAGCCGCGCGAGCGCCGGAACTCCACGACCGAGCGAGCGTCCCCGGCGGCCGCGCCCCCCAGCGGCAACGTCCAGGCGCGCATGCGTACGTCGTCGCCGCAGTCGATGGCCAGGATGCGCGGGTGCAGGCGACGCCACGTGTAGCGCTTGTCGCCGAGCGCGGCGGCCAGCGCGCGCAGGGCGGCGGGCTCGTCGAGGCGCAGCCACACGCGCGTCATGCGGCGCACGAGGCGCTGCAGGGGCGCCAGCGCGGGCTCGGGCGAGCACGGCAGCAGGTCGTCGGCCTGCGCGGGCTGCGAGTAGCTCAGCACGGCGTCCATGTCGGCGGCGCTCAGGTCGTCGGGCGAGCCCGTGCGAGCCTCCTCCGAGGCGCCCGGTAGCGGCTGGGAACACCATGCGCGCCGGGAGCACTCTATGGCGGGGCAAATGACAAAGAATAACGATAAATGGTATTGACGATGCCCATCCTGTGACGGTCCCTACGAGTTGGAATGCGTATATCGTTATCTTTCTGTATGCCTATATCTTTCCTTCGATCGATGTTGTTTTTCCGTTGAATCCGGTACCGTTTTTGTAGATTAAAACGGCAGCTTCACTTTACTTTAAAGTTAACTACGGCGGAGCCTCGTCGGACTACAGGTGATGACGGCCGCCTGTGTATTTTATTACATATAATACTCAACGTTTTAATGAGTATTAAAGTAAGCTCCTCCGATTCCAATTTTATTTCCATCGATTTTTATTTTTGAAGAAAAGTGACCCAATAAATTAAACTGTTATTTCATATGGAGCTCACAATTATTTTAAGTTCATTTAAAGCGAAATTTCCGCTTAGCGCAGGTATTGTTCTCCATCCTGCGATCGCTATATTACGAAGGCTATTGATGATGAAATGAACTGCATATATGTATGAATCTAAATCGAATGTCTTCCGGGAAATTAGTGAAGATCAAGCATCGACGCAGTGCTTTGGTAATCTAGCTTTATGAGCCTTGGAACACGTCATGGAGCTAAATCGCCAAAGAGCCGCGTCGTGCGTCGTCGACGAGCCGCCAGTCGCCAGTCGGCAGCCGACGCGAGCCGAGTCGAGTCGAGCGCCGCGTGCCCGTGCTGAGGCACGAGGCGTCTCTGAGACCCTCTCCACTCAGAGTCACCTAGTACCTGACACGGCCTCCGCGATCCAGCGCTCCCGTCTGACACTCGGCGCGTCACTCACCGCGCGGCGGGGCGAGCTCGTCGTCGGCAGTGAGCCAGCCGTCCTTCTGCAACGCATCCAGCGCGGAGCGGCGGCCTGCGTCGTGTCTCAGCGCGCGCCGCAGCAGCGCCAGCGCGCCGGGCTCCAGCTTGCGCCACACGGAGCCGGACGCGTCCCCTCGTTTCCAGGCCGCGTAGCGATCGTCGTCATCGGCGGCGCGCTCCCACGGCAGCTCTGTAAGGTTCGGACGATGAGAGGCCGCGGGTGGGGCGGGGGAGGGGGGGCTGCTCCGGCGGGCGGGCGCGGCTCGAAGCGAGAGGCGCGACTCGTAACTTCGGTACCATAACTTTAGGGTGCGAGGGAGACGCCTACAGCTAGGATACCAAAGAGACGGGCCGCGCCGGCGACGACGAACGTGCGGGTTAGTGCTAATGTCGCATGCTGCAAAACGATAAAGATCGGACTGCGAATTGTCACTCGGGACTTATTCGTCCTACGATGTTAAAGTGATGCTTTCGTTAGAGGGGATTTTAAAAAGATCCAGTACTAATACGAGTACTCCGTTAGTAATTTATAGTTACGTATGTAAAAAAAATAAGGATATTTATCGCTGTCATTTCTTCATAGCTCGTTAACGATTCGCAGCCGCCGGTGGAATGTCACGACACACAGGTAAGCGCACACAAACGAGGAAAGTAAATTAAAGCTCATCGACAGAACCGTCGATATGAAAAAACGACATATAGTGCTGTCACCATTACATCATACAAATGAAACATGAAGCGTCATGCGGCAGACGAAGCGAGACACTGACCGCCGGCCAGCATGGCGAGCAGCACGAGCGCGGCGGCCCACAGGTCGGCGGGCGGCGCGCGGTAGGGCTCGTGGGCGGCGCGCAGCACCTCGGGCGCGGCGTAGGGCCGGGTGCCGCACACGCGCGCCAGGAGCCGCTCGCGCGCGCCGTGCCTGCACACAAGGCCTCAGTACGACGCGGGGCGGCGACCGGCGGCGGGCGGCCGGGCGCGCCTCACCTGAAGAGAGTCGCCATCCCGAAATCCGATATCTTGAGGTTGTCGTCCGCGTCCAGCAGGAGGTTCTCGGGCTTGATGTCGCGGTGCGTCACGCCGCGCGAGTGCAGGTAGGCGAGCCCGGCCGCCAGCTGGCGCCAGTAGCGGCGCGCCAGCGGGGCCGGCATGCCGACGTCGGGCTCGATGCGGTCGAACAGCTCCCCGCCCTGTGCGTACTCCAGGAACAGGTAGTGCAGCCGCAGGTGGCGCCTCTCGCCCAGGCAGCGCAGCACGTGCGGGTGGCGCAGCGCGCGGTGCAGCGCGGCCTCGCGGGCGCCCTGCCCCCCCTCCCCCTCCCCCGCACGAACCGCCTTCAGAGCCACGCACGCCCCCGTGCGGGAGTGCATCAGCAGGCGGACCCTACACCGATCATCGTTCCATTATACATATGATTTGTCCACGATCGCGTGAATGATGATGTTAATCCTTCATAAAGTTATAAGAAATCATCGCATTTAATTATCAAATGTGTTTGTGACGGCAATGAAGGTCATAAAAATATCAATAGAACCCCAAACCTTTTAAATCGTATTTCTAATTTTATAGTCGGGACGGTGGTAGACGCGTCGATGCAATAAATATTTTGATAATTATGGCTCTATATCTCCAAACATAATATTAGGCTATTATTCAAAGACGAGCCGAAAATCAGAGGTGTAGTAGAAAAACGTGGTGACGACGTCGCAGTCGGCGACGGCAGTGACCGCGCGAGGTGGATAAACTTTCAAGGATGCGACTCGCCGCGCTAACACTCGCTTTTTATATTCGAATTGCACTCTTAAAACTGAATCTAGTTCCTTTTTGGATAACAGAGTAGCGACCGACGACGGCACGAGAGCGCGCCGGCGCCCGTGACTCACCTTGTACAAATACATATTTTATAACACAAACAAAACTATTAACAATATATATATTCAATTACTGTTCCTAAATAAATAAAAAAGAAATATAATTCAATTACATAATATATACAAAAAATTTCCTTATAATATAAGTAACTTTTATAAATATAGTAATTAAAAATTATTTGAATATACTAATAAGTAGGTAACAAAGTAAAACAAAGATATAAACATAACCTTCCATTTCATTTAAATAAATATTTAAAATTAATTGTCCTAAATGGAATCAAATATAAGTAATCCTTCATTCTGTTATTATTTTAGTAGATTTGATTATTATAATGTTGTTTTGTTAATGTCTTCTAGCTTCAACTTACTAACCAGATAAATGTTTGGTTTTAGTCCCTTGTTCATATATTTCTAATGCTATTGGTATATTGGATGAAAAATCATTTTTTAATGTTACCGGAGTTGTAAATAAATACAATTTTTGGGTAAGACTGACAGCGTAAAAACTAAATAACACCATCCCTTATATTATTTCTCTAAATATTATTGAAGCATACTTTTAAATATGGGTATAGTTTAGTCACCAATTTATATGGTACAGACCTGCTTAAATCACAATGTTTCTACTCTTTCTTCATATTATTCTATATATATATACATATATATATATAGCCCAGAAATGGATTGTTAACTAATATAAAACAAGTGATCATACAATAATATAACTTGTATATATATATACATCATAGGCAATTTAAATATTATTTAAATTAATAAATCCAATTTTGTTTGAAAATGTTTTATGTAAATAAGAAATTGGTAATAGTATTGTGAAACGTATTGTTTTAAATCACTAATTTATAATTATAATATATGTAATTATTATAATTTGGGTAATTGTTGTGGTTCATGTCAAAAGCAGTAGCACTTACTCTCCATACGCGCCCTCGCCCAGCACCTGCGCCACCAGCCAACCCTCCACAAACTCGCCGCCGGACGCCATGGCGGTGACGAGCTGCAAAAACCGGGTATTGTCAAAACACGAGGCATCTTACCGGGCTGATGAACTAAAAGTCGTACAGATCGACCACGCCGCACTTCGCTAAGTACGTGCATAAGTTTTAAAACGAGAAGCGACACTATTAAATTTAACGTGTCCGATCATATTGAAATAATATTCTATTTGCCTAAATTAGTACGTAGTAATCCACGTAAATACTCCCGAAAATATTCTAAATGGCGGAAGGCACGTGGAGTTTGCCGAACAAAGCCTATGCCGAACGCACTCGCCCTGTCGGCTACCTCGCCCGATAACGGTAATCACTTACCGTAAAAATATAAGAATAATTTTATACAGTCCTCCAATGTTTTAATTCTAATAGTAAAACAGAGTTCAATCCTAATGATAAAGAACTAACCTTAATAATGACTTCTACACCATTTTGCAATTTTTCTTTTACCTTCCCTCAATAATTCGTTCACCAATCGCCAACCAACCAGACCGCGCCATCGTTTTGTACGAGCACAATCGGCTTTTTTCGAATGAAAAGATCAATGGCTGCTAACGTTCAGAAATTCACTATTTAATTTAAGATTTTAAATAATAAGAGTATCAATTACATATATTACTCTATAAACTAAATTTTCAAGTAATACATTTAAAATGATATTAATTATATGGTTCTAATATTTTATATAAAAAAATAATCTAAAACTTGTCAATAGTTTTTCTTTAAGAATATGTCTTATTACATATCATAAAATTAACAACGTTTTACAAATCTTTTATTTTTTAAACGTCAGGAATCTTAAAATTCTACAAACATGCCTTAAAATATTTTTAATTTATTTGGGCCGCCAAACCTCAGAAAACAGCGATGTGTTTACCATATACACTACAAAATTCGGAATACCTAAATTCATTTTTAAATATTTATTATTTTGAACGTATAGGCTTTGAATATGAGTGATATACATTTTTTTAATATTTTCATGTAGTTATTAATTTTAAAACTATATCTAGGAGAGGTGGACATTAAAATTAATTTTACTAATAAAAAAATAAAGTTAGTTTAAAGGAGGGCTTAGTTAAATGATTAACTGATTTCATGTGTTCTGTTTGATACACACATACATACATATATTTTTGAGTGAATAAAATAAATCTTACAACTACAAGCTTTAAGTTTTTTTGAATGTAAGTGTTAATTTAAGAATAACAAAAAACAGCTGCTGCATAATAAAGAAATGGTGTCCCAAGCTCTTATAAGCACAGCTTAAAGCGATATTTTATTATAAAATAGTTTGATAATTAAGACTGTAAATACCGATTAAAATACATATCCTTAAAAATTGCCATATATATTGTTAAAAATTAATACCAATACTTTTACATTTAACATTACGTTTACAATTTTTCTGGTTTGGTTTGTTTTCATTTTAATTATTATGTTCGAATTTTTAAATCTCCTTGGATGACATTAGAAATTCCTTTGAAGTTTGACGGTTAGTGTCAGATTTTATGTTTATATCTCGTTTTTGTATCTGTGTATGACAGTTGGCTTACGCGGATATAATCCATACAATATATAATTTAAATAAGAAAACTATACAAATTATAATAATGGTAAAGTAAAACGAAATTTAATGAATATTTGCTTACTTTTTGAAACTATTTATTTTATTGCTTTGATTTCAGGCTGGATATTCAGAAGACCAACTGGCAGGTGAGTCATAGGAATACAATTAATTTTAGGTAGTACTCTAAGGTATTTAGCATTTTATTATTGGTATGGCTTACCACGTCGATAGCGACGAAAGGACAGCGTCGCGCAGTGCCCTATGACTCACGTCAATCAACGTTCTCACTAAAAGCGTCGGCTTTTGCAAACGCCCTAGTTTCCATATATGGTTAGTATTTTTAACATTTCTGTATGAGGCCATTCGGTGCGCTCGCAGTGCGCTGCACACTTCTTCTTGGCCTTTTATTCGTGCAACATGTTTATGTACGAACCCCCTACGAAACTGAAACTTACTTCAGTAGAAGGTAAATTCATATATTAGTAAGTTTTTTTAGTATATTTAAAAATACATACATGTCTAAGTATTAAATGCCAGTAGAATACTCTTTACTCACATTATGTTACCACTTTTTCTATAACATATGAGGCTAACTTATTTGATAAGAAAGTGTAATATAACTTTAAAAAATTTTGATCCATAGAAAACTTCATGCTGTGTCAACTATGTGTGTGATTTATAAATATTTTTTTAATCATTGCAATTGTTTTGATACAGAGTTTCAGGAGGCTTTCCAACTGTTTGACTCTCGTGGAGATGGCAAGATTCATGTGGCACAAATTGGAGATGCCCTACGCGCCCTTGGACAGAATCCCACTGAATCTGATGTGAAGAAATGCACACTCCATCTTAAGCAAGATGAGAGAATATCTTTTGAGGTCTTCTTACCTATTTACCAAGTAAGTAATATACCTTCATTATACTTTGTTTGTTTTTGAAGGAAAAAAGTATAATAACTAAAATATTTTTATATGGTCTTTTGCCCTTGGACTCTCCTGGATCACTCTTTAAATATTAATCTAACAAATTCTATTGCTAGTTCTATTAAATCTGTTTCCCATGTAATCTTTTTCTGAGTTTTTGTTTCACTATATTTTATGATATCATTTTTGTTCATATTTTTTTTATTTCTATTATGTTTCGATGCATCTATGATTTTCTTATGATTTTTTGTTTTTTTATATCTGACCAGTTTAGAGTTAATCATAACATATTTTTTATTGCTTCATTTCAAGGTAAAAAATTTACTATTTCTGATTTTTCTTTTAAATTGTCTTGAATCCATGTAGATATCCTATAAAATAGAAAAATAAATTTTAATTTATGTGCTGTTTCTCTTGCAGTACATGTTTCATGTTTTTCTTCTTATTAGCATCTTGGTATGTCATAGTTATATAACACCAGAAAGACTAATGGACTACTGAGTTGAATGAATTGAAAACTAAATTTATTTCTATATGCCTTAAAACTAACACATATATATTTTGTAAACATAAGTACTATTGCTAAGGAAATTTATAATCAAATATTGTTATGTGAGATAAGAAGAAATTATTTAATATCAGTATGTACTGTACACTACTGTAATATAAAACAATTGAATGACATCTGAAATTTGCAATCATAAGTTTAATGTTGAAAGACATTTATTTTTAATATTTTAATAATAAGACTGCAATATTGATACTAATATGAATATATTTTAAATGTGCTCAATAAGAAATTTAAATAATGATTATTAATTGATGTCATGTAAAGTGTGTCATTACATTATCTTGCAGGCTATCTCTAAGGCTCGAAGCGGTGACACGGCTAACGACTTTATTGAAGGTCTTCGTCATTTTGACAAGGATGGCAATGGCTTCATATCATCGGCCGAGCTCAGACACCTTTTGTCTACACTAGGAGAGAAGCTTAGTGACGATGAGGTACTTATATGTTTACTCACTGAGATCCTTTTGCTGGTTATATCATGATGTGATAAAAAATTATTCAATTAAATGTCACAGACTAATCCAAGAGTTCTAGTGGATATTAGATAACATTAAAAACTAGACTTAATTGCACCATTTTATCATAACTACAATAAATGTTTGTGCAGGTAGAGCAGTTGCTACAGGGACAGGAAGACTCGCAGGGCAACATCAACTATGAAAACTTTGTGCATCTCATCATGCAGGGATAAATGAAGTTGCTAACACTCAGTCGGAAACATAATTAGCACAGACATAATAGCATTTAACATTATATGTATCTGTCAGAAAGAGATAATCTGTGATTAAAGCATTTACATACGTCAGTAAATACAAACTGGCGTGTATTGCATGTATATTGAATACCACCATCTCTAATGATAATCCGACTGAGGAAATATAATTATTTTACATTCTTATTATTGTAGAGTGATGTTTGAAGGTATTATAACAATTGTAATTCCCTTTATTTCCATTTTAATACAGTATAAGTGCATATTCCAAGATATTAATGTATTTTTAAGAGATTTATAGAACTTAGTTATGAATGTATTGTACAAAGACATGTTTAAATTAACTAACTTTAATTAAAACGTTTTGTAATCTAATGTCTTTTTATTTGATTTTAAGTTTTTAATATTGCTCATAAATTATTACAGTTCAAAGATCGACGTCAATATTTACTGTTACAGTGATTAGTTGACTTAATACTAACACAATTGTAACAAACATACAGTCATATTTAACAATGATTTAAATTAGTTTTCCTTAATCATTTTTTAAAGCCGGATGTTTTATCCCATACAATACAAACCTAAATATGTCTAATCTGTTCTTAATTTTATACATAAATATTTTTGACTCTATGAAATTATTTTCCTTGTAATATTATGGCTATTATTTCATAAAATGTAATACGAAGAGTAAATTAAACAAAATTTAGCTAACAATACGAATTCAGACACGAGAGGGCGCTGTTGACTATAAGGAATTCATTCAAACAAATCAGATCAATGTATGAAATTGTATATTAATATGTAGACCCATGTCAAGCTTTCTATATTTTAAATAAATATAGAATGTAAAATTTATTTATTTTATTTAGAGCAGAATTCGAGCCAGCCTCTGGGAAACCATTCCGTCGCTATTAATCAATTGAGCTACCGTACCACATTTTCTAGTATTTAACCGGTGTTTCTTTTTTAAAGAACTGTTTCTAGTAATAAATTAATATTTAGGATAATTCCTAAAATTTCAAAACCCTGAACTGGTTTTGAATTTTAAGAAACAAGAAGCCATACTGTTTCATACTGTTAAATTCAGGAATTTAAGGCGAATAAAATTTAATATACCAATATGCTGTCTTTTTTTTTTGAGTTCTTCCTTCAAACGCTGCACCATAGCTTTTTTTCATTGTATATTTGATCTCTACGGACCCGGAAGGTCCCCAGTTGAAGATATCGGCGAAACCGGAACTGTCAGTCAATGCTGAGCTCGGTTCATTCCAGATATTACTAAAAGTCAGCTAAGGCAAATGCATAACACTATACTATGCTAAAGCATACTTCCAAATTTTTGGCTCTATTCCAGTCGTGTACGAGAATCCATATAAACTTGTCAGTATAGGAGACAACTCGGCTGCACAGGTATTAAGTACAATGGCTGGTATACAGGCTGGACTAGTGACTTTATTATATTCATATCGAGACGACTTAAACCGCAAAAATCTCTGCTTGGGTTTTGAGCATCAGTTCAATTGAGGTAAGCCGAATGTTTTTGTCTTTCAGCATTTAACGTTGAACCTTATTTGAGTTTTGTCATCGATGGGTGCGTCGGCAAAAGGAATGAAATATTCCTTAGTCTTCCTTGCACCACATAGTATAAAGCATCCGCTAAGCTCACCTGATTATCGGAAGCAGATCTGCCGCCAAGGGTAAGCGCAAAAAAGTGTTGTATCTCATTCCAATTTCATTGATAACTTGTATTTCTAGTTGTATTTGTGTTAATAAAACAGCAAAGATTTCACTGTGTGCTCGTAAGTTCCTAAAGAGGAGGTAACCTACACACGATGCCTATCCGGATCAGTTATCAGCACAAAATCCAGTCTGATTTGACTGTTGTCAGACTGTTTGTGTGTGGTCGCTTGATCGATAAAATGACTCTTTGGTTTCTTAAAGAGAAAATCTGACAATTAAAATCTAGCATTCCTCAATCGTTTTAAGCCGTGCTTATGACTGGCGCTTAGCTTCTGGAACATATTGATAGATTTAAAACTCATCAACTGATATGATATCCTATAATTAACCTTATAATTTATTTTTTCTGAATACTTTTTTAATTAAACGTTTGATCTTGTATGTAGATAAAATAATAATAACCATGTCAGAATATGGAAGAAATTTCAATATTTAAAACCATTGTATCACAAAAAAATATATTTAACCAGAATTATAATTTAAATATAAAGGATGAAATGGCGGAATAAACAAGTAAAGGGCTATATTGAAATAAAAACTACACATTTTTCTTCTCCAAAATCATAGTCTATTATTATCCGATCGAAAATAGAAAAGGCAAACAATAGAATTTTATCGTATTTACAAAGGATCTCTCCTTAACTCCCGTTAATTTTTCACTAGAATGGTAAGAGTTACCAGGTTAACAAAAAAGATTGTATCTAATAAGAAATCAAATTTTAATTAAAATTTATTTAAAGCTTTATTACGTTATATCATAAATTATTAAACTACTAATGTTACGTAGACTTTCCATTACGTACCACATGGTTATATTCTAAGGCCAACGAATTACATTTCGTATCCAACAAATGACATGTACATTTATTTACTTTGTCGTGGCGCAGTCTATTTTATGCAACATAATTGTAATATTGTAACCAAATAATTATATAAATTGTAACCAATAATAATGTTTTATGGAGTGGAGGTTGAAGTTCGTCTTGGCAGAGGTACAACGAGGTTTTGCGAGAGAGTCTTAAATTGAGTGTATTAAGAATAAAGAAATAATCATCTGTTGAAATGTGCAAACAGAGAATTTCTGGTCTATTTATTACAATTATTAGAATTAATTATATTTCATGTTTTTCATTTAAATAAATTTATCTGTTATTGGTATCTTTACCACATAATATTAATTATTATATAATAAGTGACGTAAAATCAAACAAACAACATTGAGATAGACTGTCGAGTTGATAAATCCATTTTTGGTTATTTATTTTCTGTAAATGTTTCTGGCATGAAAATATATGACGTGAGAATTAAGTACCAACTCGTTCAGTAAAGTGATTATAATAGACATGCTGATTGCTGAGGGAGCGTAGACAAAGGTACGGAAAAGTATTTACAGAGTAGGTACAGTAACAGTGTGGCAGACGTCTTCCTGTCGCACGTCGCTTTGTTAACCTGCCCGCGCATTCGAGTGGTTGGGTCTTAGAACGCGGTCACTCAGGCATCTTTCTCGCGTTAATCTGCTGAAGTTACTTTAATAGATCGGTCCTATGTCCCAGTTAATCGTGCGCGGGAACTTCTAGCGGCCGGTCGATGCTAAATATCTGTATTGTAACAGTGCAGTAAAGTGCAGTGTTGGGTACAGCATGGCGCTGGAGCACTGGGTAGTGCTGACGCTAGCGCTGCTGATGATTCCAGTGCGAGGATCCCTCCTGCCGCTTGAGACCGAGCGCCTACACGCTAGCGTCGGTGGATATGCTGTCATGAACTGTCATCTAGATTTTCCTTTCGGCAACGAAATACCTTATCATTTGCAGTGGGAGAAGGACGTAAGAATATTATCTTGCTAGAAAAATTAATTAAATTACTTAGAATTATCAGTATTTATTTAATTAGAAAGTTTACAACTATTTTTCGGTTACAATTTACTTTGAAAACAAGATTAAGCTTTTTATTATACCAGTTGATTAGTTACATTATTAATTAATACAATAGAACTTAATATATAAATAACGAACCATCGTTTAAAAGGCATCTGTAATGAAATCACTCAATCAAAGTGGTATATATGTAAGTATATTTTTCCAGTGACATGTAATTCCTTTTTATAAATATGATATAACGTAGGCGTATCATTTGACACTAAGAATTGGTTCAATAACACTAAACCGATGTGGTATATGATTCCTTAAATACTTTAGACTATAGAGGATTAACGTTTCTTGTTGAATCTTCTCAAAATAATTATCTATTTCAATTTTGGGACTTGGATAAATTTTCCTCTAAAAAAGTACTCTAAACTTTTGTGTATCTAAACTAGTGCACCAACGTGCTCTATATTTAAAAGATACAGGGTTGTTTTGTAATGTTCAGATATTCGATACAATAAATTTCTCATGTTTCTGTAATAGATCAGCCAAAGAAGCCATTGCTCGTTAAGTTGTGTAAAATAAAAAAAGTTCCGTATATAGTTATGTCATTTTTACATAGAATTCGTCACTCGTGTGTGGTCCCACGTAGTTATTAAACTGTAAAATTGCTAACGTCTATCTGTCGTGAGTACTGCGCAGTTGGTAAGAAATAATGAGTGCGTGGAAGGAATAAAATTAGCTTATTGTTCTTCCGCGGCCCACTTCGTCAGGTAGCTGTCCCGAGTCTGACACTCTTGTGGCCAAGCCTCTTGAATGAGGATAGTCTAAGACAATTTCGTGTTCTGCTTGTTTTTATTTTCTTCAACAAAAAATTAAATACCAAATTGATATTCAAATGATAGGATATCATATATATCAAAGACCATTATAAGCTCAATTCATCGTTTAGTTTATCATAAATCTTAATTCACTTCTGTTTTATGTCACAGGTCCATTGTGCAAAATATAAGTTTGTAATTAATTTACAGATAAACTTAGAAATTATAAAAATTACAAATTATAAAATATTTACAATCTTAATGATAAACAACTTCAAAGAAAGACACTTACATCTCGTCTACCCGTGAACACGATTGCTGCAAAGCATTCGAAACGTCGGGTTAAAATAAAAATGTAAACAAATTATATGCGAGTTTTAATCCGTAAAAAATAGTTTTATTTGAAACAACTTCAAAGTTTGATTCTTTAACGATTTCGTTAACTTTTGCTTTAGACAAAGTTAATTTCTTATTTTAAACTCGACTTCATCTCTATCGGTTGGAAACGTTTTAATATTTCTTAATAGTGCAGTGTATTGAAACCAAGTTGACTTAACATATTTTTATACAATGCCATACCATTTTAAATAGTCTTATAGGCAAATTTATCCGATTTTTCACAATATTTTATTTGATTAGATTCACAGAATATTGTATTTAAAATAAAATCTACATATTCGGCTCAGTATCGACGCGCTCAGTAGAAACAAATGAAGGTCTTATAGTCCATATGACCGCATTGTGGTTCCATCTCATGCGCAATGATTGTACTTATTATATTAATATAATATTAAAATAATGAAACAGAAGCTGTTTAAGGATAATGCAAACTTTGACAACTGATTAAACTCTAAGATATGCTGTATTTTATTTTTTTTTAAAGATCATAATTATAACTATCTAGTCTTATCGTTCCGTTTACAATTAATTTATTATATAATATTACTTTCTTATATCTTAATTATTTGTCAGACATATATGTTACTTAAAATATTTAAAGGATTGCTTTCACTGCGGTATATATTTGAAAACATTAACATGTTGTATTTTTGTAAGCAGTACTCAGTGTACTGCTGGTAAATAGACAATGCATAATAATTGCATTGTATTGAAATGGAGTGAAGGTGAATTGATTGAAGGGAATTGAGTACGAGGCACTCCGGGTGCGGCCGCTATTGTTGGACTGGCTTTGTGGACTCTGGAGAATAAAGGGCAGTTAGACTAGAAACTGTCACAAATATTGTATGTAACATTTCGTAACACCACATACAAATTTATAAATATTAACTTATAAAATGAGTTGTCCAAAAATAGGCAATTATTCGTAAATAGGTTACATTCTAAAGGAAATTTGAGATCTAGATTTCAGTACCCGTATGAAATATTCTCCTCACATATGATAATACTGAAAAGTTGAAAAGAATAAATAATTGTTAAGAGTTTAGTTTCAGTAAATATTAATATCATCAGATTATACGGAGACAAATGAGGTTTTGGTTATTTTCTTTTATACGTATATATGCATAAGAATATATTGAGGTGGCATCTATAACATAGGAATTTTGTGTCGGTATTTTATACGCGTGGGAGGAAGTCCCGCTTGCAGCGCGTCTGCCATCGTTTAGGAATATATCGTGACGTGACCAAAATTGTCGTCCAGTACGTCTGGGCGCAATTACTAGGCTGGGGGAGGGCGGGCGTGAGGTGGAGGACACTATGTAAATAACTCTGGCATTGCACCTATAACTGATAACTATAATTCTCAACTTCCATTTCATTCATAAACCTTATTAAAGTCAAGCAGAGAGCTTAAGTGAGTTAACTAGAGCATATGATTGAATAAAAATATTACACACCCTGAAGTTCATAGATCAAAGCGTTTAAGAACTGACGCTATATGACCATTAACTGGTAAATGGACATCTAACATCTAATTACCTCTTGGTAATCATTGCAATAAGCGTAACTGAGTAACCCGTGTCTCTAATGACTGAGCAGTGTTAAGTTCAGTGGTGAGATTATGGTCTTGTTAGAGGAATGAGCTCACGTCAGGCGGCGGCAGGAAGCGATGTAATTTAAATGACCTACTAGGTACAAATAGTGAGAACGCGCTGACCAAACTACGACTACCAAATTACTTCTTATTAAATCAACGAAGGCAGATGCACTCACTTAGTATTTAAACTTAGAAATTCTTAATAGATACTACTACTACAGTAACTTTAATTCTCTTAACTATATGTCTGATCTTTTAATAAGAATACACAAAACGGTTAACCTGAGTATTTTTTTCGCATCCTTGAGGTTTTGTTTACGTTGGAATAATAATAAACAATCAAAAATGATTACTATTTGATTTCAGATAAATACTTTAATTTAATATACATTTTTAATATTAAATATTTAAAATGAAATGAAAAACAAAATCCTGTCTGTCTTAATGAAGACAGATTATTGGTATTATAGTATTTTGATAAATTCATAACAATAAAAAAATCAATAAGTTACAGACATGGAAAAGTATTTGTAAATATTATATTATATAAAAGGAGTGTTTGAAATCGCGAAATGGTGATAGTGTGTAATATGAGTAGTTATTAATTTTCAGGGCGAGCTGATATTCTCATGGTACAGCAGTGAGGGCGCCGCGCACGTGGCTGACCGATGGGGAGGTCGAATCAGGCGTATCATTTCTTCTGGTTTGGGTCGCGGCTCTGTCAACATCAGTGCCGTACGTGAGACCGACGCCGGACTCTACAGATGTCGCGTCACTTTCCCCAATCGTACACCCCCATCCCGGAACAACGGAACTTTCTATTACCTTGACGTCGACGGTGACAGTATACATCAGCTATTCTCTCATATTGAATTTATTTAATCTATCTTGGCTGTATTCATATTATAAAACCATTTGAATAGGTGGCAATCTCATCGTAACTCCACCCGTTAACGTTACGGTTCTCGAAGGAGAACGTGCGGAGTTGGAGTGTTTACCTAAGAGTCCGGAATGGGTGGTGCAATGGTATCGCGAAGGAGTTCCTCTCGAGACCCTTCCGGAGCTAGCACTACGGTCAGAGCTAGCATTGAACGGAAGTTTGCTTGTGCGTCAGGCTGTCAGCACCGACCTCGGAGAGTACGAGTGCCGCATCAGTGCGCCTGACGGACAGACGCAGAGTGCTAGCGCTTTCTTAGATGTTCAATGTTCGTATGATCACCAAAATCGAATTAAGTTGATGAAAATGTAATAAGCTAAATATTTTAATATTTTTAGATAAAGCAAAAGTTGTTTATTCTCCAAAGGAAAGATATTTACCTTATGGCAAATCGGCGAGTCTTGATTGTCATTTTAGTGCAAATCCTCCTTTGACTAATTTGCGATGGGAAAAAGATGGTTTTCTGTTCGATCCATACAACGTTCCCGGTGTATTTTACAGCATAAACGGTAGTCTACTGTTTAATCAGGTGAGATAAGCTGAAACTTTTAATGAGTGCTAGATTTTGAATTTTGAATTTTGAAGAACATTGACAACAGTTAACATATCTGTGGTGATGCGCAGGTAGACGAATCTCACGAAGGGATGTACTCGTGCACGCCGTACAACTCTTTGGGCTCAGCGGGAGCTTCTTCAGGAGTGCGTGTGCGCGTGGCGCGGCCACCTGCGCTGGCCGTGCGTCCGCTGCCGCTGTACCTGGCACGCCTCGGTGCCGCTGTCACGCTGCCCTGTAGCGCCACCATCGCACCATTTCATGCTCCACCCACCATACACTGGACTAAGGCATGTATATTATTGTTATTTATCTGATGAAATGGATCTAGTTTATTGGAATATTAATATAATAAATTACGAAAACTATGCAAAGGCACTAAAGAAAACTCTATTAAATTTTAATATAGATTTGCACATTAATACCCCGACAAGTCTTAATGCCAGATATAGTTTATTTGTTAATAAAATTAGATTAGCTAAAAGCGAAGTGCATTTTTTTGGCTTATCCGATTATGAGACCGTCCAGACTTTTATAATAAATCCAACATAGATTCAGATCGGTTTGAAAGTTAAAGAATTATTATAAAGGCTATAAACGTATTTTTATAGCATTTTCTGCCACAACTGCTAACGAATTTAAAAATTAAGGTTAATAAAATAAAAATTGCCTCATTTAATATCTCTGAGGCAAAAATACTTCTCGTAGAAGTCGATTCAGTTTTGATAATCTATAATAAAATTATTTAATTTGTGTTCTCCGAGAAAAACTTAAGAAAATAATAACTAGAGCTGTTGTACTGAGTTTCTATTATGGCTATGTATCAAAAGTTCTTAGCCATGGCTTATTTTTTTGGGGTAACTTGGTGACCGTAGACAAGTTGGTAAAAATAAAAAAAAAGCTATATACGAACGATCTGGGGAGCTCTTTGTTTAAATCGCCTACAATTTTTCATTTCACATATGTTTATATATACAATTGTGCAATTGTTGAAAGAACTCCTGTAGTTTTTCCATATATATTCTTAGAAAAATGTCCATATAAAATGAAAGACTACCAATTTCTAACTTCAAATTATGTTTATTTAAAAAAAACTGATATTATTTGTCTTTAAGTATATATTAACAGCGTCCGGCAGATCTTAAAATAGGTCACCTTAAAAAACTAATACCATCAATGGTTTTTAGTAAAATATATCTATACGAATGATCGATTTTCAATACCTACAATATAATAATTTGTCGTAATTAAGAAAATATTATATATCAACATTTGAATATATGAAAATGTGTGAGCTTTTAATCTACTAGATAAAAGTCCTATTCTGCAGAAAGACGGCAGTCCCTTACCAGACGGACGCTATTCCTTGATCGAAGGCAATCTAACGATAAATCAAGTGTCCGAGGATGATCGAGGAGTTTACGTGTGCTCGGTGAGCAACGAGGCTGATGAATTAGCCGTGGAGACCGAGCTGCTTCTAGAAAATATACCTCCGCGCGCTCCTTACAACCTTACAGCTGTTTCAACCGCAAATTCGGTTCATCTCTCGTGGGTGCCGGGTAATGTCGTATAATTTAGCAATCTCGTATTCGATAATCTATAGGCATAATAAAGCCCAAACGATAAATAGGTCACAACGGTGTGGACGTGGAGTACAACGTGTGGTACCGCGAGCGAGAGGACAGCGAGTGGCGCACTATGAAGATACTGTCCCGGGGCGTTACGGATGCCACGCTGCTGGGACTGCGCGAGGGGGCGGATTATGAACTGCGCGTACTATCACAGGACCACATCGGCGACGGGCTCTTCAGTAAACCCATATTTGTGCGAACTCTAGGTCTGTATAATGATTAATATATTAAATAAAAAAATAAAACAACACGTCTGATGGATATAAATGATTTTATGAGAGACAAGGTTTTTCGATTAATTTAAATTCATTATTTTTAACAATTACTGAGAAAATGTTTTACTAAAGGAGTTGCGAAAAGTGTATGATTGTAAAAACAATTTGTCATATTTAAATTAGTTTAATTATTTCATATTATTATATCCTTATTCGCCCAAGACCCCGTTTTCGGGGAAGACGGAGAAGCGACCGTTTACGTTTCCGCTGCGGCAACCGAGAGCGTTACGAGTACCGGGACGGGTAGTTCTCGGGGTAGTGGCGAGGCCGATATCCCTTCGGTCGGGTCGGCCAGCGGGTCCGTGAGCGGGTCTGGCGAACCGGACGAGCTGGCGGTGACCGTACGACTTATCGACGAGGGTGCTCTGGTGCGCTGGGTGCGCACTCCCGGTGACGACTCGCGCTGCTCACTACGCTGGTACGACACAGACGGGCCGGCTCACAAACTCATCGCCGTCCACTCCACCCAACAGGATTATATTCTGGGTCAGTTGTGAACTATTACATCAACATTTTACGATTGAACATCTTCCAATCTATAAAATATAAAAATATAATTGTTCGTGCATCGGTGGGTATGGCAGTGAGTCCGGTGCGCGAAGGGGCCAGTTACTGGGCGCGGGTAGAATGCTCCGGCGCTGGCGGCGGCACCTCCCTACGCGTGCCGGAGTACGCTCGTCTCCGCGGGGTGGCGGTGGGCTCAGCGGCGGCGGCGCTGCTGCTGGCCGCGCTGGCCGCCGCGCTGTGCCTGGCGCGACGCCGCCTGCGCCCGCACGCGCGCGACAAGCGAGCGCGCTAGTCCATCGAGTGCCTGAAATTTCCTGAATTGTTGACTTAAAATGTTCGTCCGCAGCGGACGCTGTATATATGAGGCTCTGTCCGGTGTTTCTGTTCCGAAATGTATGTTTTTTTTTAATTTCGCATACTACGAATGAGGTGTCCGTAATTTAAGTAAATATCGAGTACCAAAATGTGTTTAAATATTATAAAAAATATCTTTCTCAGTTTCGAACCTATCTTGTTATTTTATTACAATCAATCTTTAAAAGGCACCGTGTCGAATTTGATAGTCTGTAGTGTAGCTTTTAAGTATCTTATCATCTTTTGTATACCTAAAGTAAGAGTTGCCTAAAATTACATATAAATGACCTATTATTATATTTTTATAAGTATGGCAGCGTGATCAAGTTACGAAGCGCTGTTATTACGACAGTACCTCTTCATTATAGCAGAGTAAGTATAGAATCCTCATTTGAAACATAATAGTCACATCGATCAACGATTTAAATTTGATCTAAGCCAAAACTAATGAATATATATTAATAGTATATCTATTTATATTTATTCTTAAAGATCTGGTGTTTTTTAAAATGTAATATGTTACATTCTAATTAATTAAATAAACAATATCATATATTACAATAATGTTTTATTTTACATATAGTAAATATGTGGTTTGGCACACGAGTATTGTTTCACGATGTAAATGTGAAAAGCCAACCTAAATGGCTTTTTGTATAGCACAACTTTGGAATGTTTAATAGAGATTGAAAATTTGTTTTATGTCAAATTTAAAGTGTGTATAAAAATTCACTATAATTTTTCTACGTAGCGAGTTATGGAAAAAAACATATTCTATCATTTTCAAATTTTTAACCCTAAGCTTATAAACTATCAGGTGAAACTGTTTATGACAATGTGTAATTATTACTTGAAACTATAATAAAATAAAAAATTGCCTTTATTCTAGTACAAATTTACAAATTCCAATTAATTTTAAAAGATTAAGCTTACCTGCCCCAGTCCGATTCCCAGTTTTCTTTTAATATATTTTCCTATCTCCTTCTGGGTTTCCTTGGTTTCTTTATCCATCTATCCCTATAGTTGGATCCCTACACACTTAACAAGTTTTCTGGTACTGTCATATGGCATTATACATATTATATGAGCGTCTCATTTCTATTTTAAATATCTTATTTTATAAATTATAATAGTTACAGTTTATCCTTCTATTTATTTCTTTTCCCGTCTTATCTTCAAACTAAATATTTATTCTAACCAAGTTTTAAAAATAGTAATTGACTTAAATATATATATTCTGATATTTATTTTATGAATTCTTCATCCGCTTTTTGTGAATTTTAAATTTCGTAAGTGACTTAGGTATTCTCCTTTTATTTTTAAGTCTTGTTTCTCCCACTTTGTTTCTAAAAATCATTTCGAGTACAGCAAAAATATTTTCGGGGAGAAAGATAAAAGTTTCAGAGCCATCTCTTTTCATCTTGATTGTAGACGGAAATTTTGGATGTGTTTTAGAAGGATCTGTGCCTTCCAAAACAAGTTTTTTTACGCCTTCTAAAAACTATCGGCTTAATAGAAGAAGGTCTATTACAGAACCGATGTTTCGTGTCAGCAAACACCTAAAGGAGCCATTCGAAATTACTATATAAAAATACATAAAACGGTAGCTCGAAGAAAGGTAATAGGTTCCTCAGTAAAAATAGGTGACAATTAAATTGAATATTTAAAAAAAATATTTTAAAGTAAGGGATCCAGCAGGCAGCGCTAACGCATCCAGATAAGTAAAGTTTAAGTGTATCACTGTAGATATGCTTTACATCACATCACATGACATTTATCGGAATTGACAATTTGTAAGAAGAGTTACACAACCGAGATTGATAGTAATGTGTTAGTAGGGCAGTGCCCTAATTTTATAGAATTCAAAGGTTGCGCTAATAGAATCGGGATGCATAACGAGATCGCGCTGGGCACACCGAGGACATTCTTCAACATTGCTTTTTTAACATAATATCTGACAAGAGTTTCTCCTTATATTTCTAATTATAAGCCTCATGGATCTGGCACTTTTGACGTGAGATACCATTGTCAGTAAACTAACATACTAAATAATTATTGGTCACCTCTCCGTTATCTATACTTTGTCGTGCAGCTCCTCCCGATTATATGAGCATTTATTGAATCGTATAACTTTTACCTTGACTTGCACAGCTTCTTTATTCACCGGACGCTCATAGATGGCAAACCAATCCATGGACTGCCATGGATTAAATATTACTGAATATTACTTATTTGTATAAACCAACATTTAAATTTTCTCAGCTAAAGAATGAAGTGAATCAAATGACTCTACTCACAACCTGTAACTCATTATAATGAAAAATCAGCAGAACAATATTATAAACCTTAGTGACGTCACTTGCATTATGCATATATACACCATAGTAGGTAACTATTATAAATGTTATTTATTTATCCTTTAACATCTTGCAAAAACAAAATACTTTGTTTTTTTAATTTATTTTTTTAATTTAAATAATATTTTTGGTTTTGTTTTGTTTACAACTAAGCAAGGTGAAGGTAAAAACATATTAAGTGCCAGTTATCATGAATACTAAGTGAGAAACCTTTTTGGAATAACACTTGGATTTGTTTGTAGGAACAGAATTATTTTTTGTATTTTTCTTTGTGTCCGTAATTTATTTCATTTTAATATCTATCTCTTTTAAAACGATTATATATTCCGTTTAAGCAGGATCAAATTATTTTGAGCACCCTTCAATATTAGAACATACAAAAAAAAAATAATACCGAGAAACCATTTATAAATACTGTCAATCGTTTATCTAGTTAGAAACAGCTATCGGAACTTATCCGAAACCCCGAGTGCATTGCAGTTTATAATATAAATTATTAGCTGACGTTAAAACAAAAAAAGTGTTGATTTCTCGCGAGTTTTATTGTGATAGGTGACCTCTATGTGGACCAAACGAACATGTTTTGAAATATATAAATAAATAAACAGTAACCAAAAAGTTTTCAATTGTAAATAGGAATTAGATATATAAAACTATTTTTACGGTATTGGTTACGTCTACCCGTGAACACGATTACTGCAAAGTATTCGAAACGTCGGGTTAAAATCAAAAATGTAACCCAATATACGAGTTTTAATCCGTAAAAATAGTTTTATTTGAAATGTGTACTCGTGAAAATCTAAGAAAATACTATAGGAATTAGATACTCAGATGCTTCAAAACGTGCATCTTTCTCGTAGGGATATATTTATATGAATAATACTCTTACTTTGTTTGTATATGGCCTGGAATCTTGTTATTAATTGTTTTTCTTATATCATAATTTACAAGAATGTCGTTCGTATACAATCCTGACTATGATATGCAAGTATTGCTGAGAAGCTGCGAACAGGAAATTATAAAACCGTTAGAAGGAAAGTTAAAAGGTACGCCAAGATAATTTGAATTATTAGGTATAGTTTTAAAAAAACTGTATATTCCAAGGTGAATTTGGTATATTTTATTTGTTAAATTGAAGATCTGTCTGTACAGGAACTTTTCCCAACTGGCTGCAAGGAACTCTTCTAAGGCATGGTCCCGGGTCAATGAAAGTGGGCTCTGACGAATATAAGCATGTGTTTGAGGGAGCAGCTCTGCTACATAGGTAACATTACAATTTATAATTATTTATATACTAATTATTACAACTAATGAGTTAAATTTAGGAAATAAGATTTCTACTAGTTGGTAATTTTTATGTGTCTATTTTTATGAACTTAAATAAAATATGTATAGCATAGCTAATTTATAGATTTGCCATAAAGGAGGGTCAAGTGACGTATCAATGTCGGTTCATGAGCTCAAACACTTTGAAGAAAAACAGAGCTGAAAATCGTATTGTTGTTACGGAATTTGGCACAAAATCTGTGCCAGACCCTTGCCATACTATATTTGATAGGTAATATTGATGTTATTCTTCTTCCTAAAATGTAATAAACATATTAGGTCAGCAGCCCTTATTTAAATAGAAGCCGATTTTTTGGTGATCTTTTAGTTTTAAAAATTATCGATAATATCGACGATTTTCTTAATTTACTAAGAATACAAAACACTGAACTTTTAATTTTTATAGCAAAATATTGTGAGTAAGACTGTAATTTTGGGGTCTTATATGTTGTGATCGCAAATTTTCGAGACCTGAATGACTTTGTAAACATAGTTTAGAGTAAATCCGTTGAAACTAATTGTCCAATTAAGTCATAATTAAACTTTAAAATACTTTTTTACGAAATACGTATTAAGTTTAGCATAAATATTGTATTAAGTTTAGCATAAAAATTGTTTTTACAGTTTTGACATTAAAGAAATTTCTAAGAGAGAACACAAAATAGCCCCAGCAAAAATGTAATTTTCATATACAAATGAAGCCTTATTCTGTTTTTATGACAAAGATTTTATTAGAGCTTATATAAATACTTAAAGAATTAGTCAAAAGTTTGATTAAAAACTTAGACAAAAATTAAGAGATCCATTATAAATATTAACTTTATTGTTCATTGGTGGAAAAATTTGAAATCGCGAAATGATTCTCCAAGCAAAAAATTACCGCGCGCTTCAATCGAACTGTCAAACAAAAGCGGATCCGAGATTATTTCATTCATTCGTAGCAGCTCATAGTGCGATCCAGTTTCTTATAGTTAATGGTATGAAAAATCGCGATTAATAAAGCGCTAATTAAAAGTTGATAGTACGTCTACAATTATCATTAAAAAGTCTCATAATTGAACTCAATTTCAACGTTTCCTTAAACAATTCCATCTGGTAAAGCATCGCCGAGGCTGGGGTTCGTAATCCTGTTTTGTCCTGTGTGATTTTGTGGGGTAGGATTGGCTTGACCGGGGAGTACAACTCTTAGACTCTTAGATCCACATATTCTTCTGGGTTTTTGGGTATATGTAGTACTCAAAGGGTGAATTGACATTTCTTTAAAATTTTTAAATTAAAGATAGAATTTTGTATCACCTTTGCGGTTTTTATTCAACACATCATTGGATGCAGACTTATCTCCTAATAAACAGACAGGAGATTGATTGATTGGTTGATTGATTTTGATTCATATTGTTTATATTATATGAATTTCTAATACATATATTTATATATGATTACTATGCAAAAACTAATCTTATTTTGCATAATTAATGCAAGGTTTTATTGTACCTCTAATAAATATTTCTCTGGGGCTGGAATTGTAAAGCTTAATATTTATGTCCCTACATTATCTGTCAACTAGTCTGGCCCTGAGAACGGATAATTACTAATCACGTTATAAATAAAATAATTACATATCAGAGTAATTTTTAAACAAATCATATTAATTATACTATTTGCATAATTCATTCAAATATTCAAGCGCACTAACAAGTTGCGTTCAACGCTACGTCATGGGTTTTGGACAAGTTGGACAATTTGCGAGTACCATCGCACTTTTGGAAGCCGGATGGATTGACGAATACGAAAATGAGGACATTTGCGATGGCAAAAATACATTCAAGTCATTGTGATGTTCTTCGTATCAAGTTTATGCTTCGTAGATTACGTCATCATCACGTTGTTGGTGCTATCACAAAACACAACGGAGAAGAAAAACTAATAATATTGATAAAAGAACTTAAAATTTTAATAAAATAACTATAAAAATACATTTTGTACATCTCATTACTGACTTGTTCATAATAAGTTTTATAGACCTAACAAATGTTAGTAAACTGTTTATATTTTTGATAAATGCAGGATATTTTAATTAATGGAATTTTAAAATTAATTTATTCGATACAATGGTAATATTGAATAATGTAGGGAAAGCCGTCGGTTATTATGTCCAAGTCTATGAATATTTTACTACATTTTAAATTAAAAGATAAATTAAAATATTACTTTAAGCTGCTTCAATGTAATATCTTAATTAAATTTAATTTACAATGCCTAAAATACCTGATTAATTTCATAACATAAAAGATAAACAGTTTTCATAAAAAAGCAAAGTTGTTTCTTTATAATCTACTTGCAACGTGACTCATTACTCTTGTGTTTTTCAAATCATTTTGACAGTAATTGAAGTTATTTACAAAAAAAAAATACAAAATAGGAGGATATTAACATTTCAATTTGTAAAAAACCCATATATTTGAAAAAGAAAATGGAAACCAAAGAGAATATTTGAGTCGATATTAAAAATAACAAGCTCAATCAAAATCGGTTTATTCTTTTGGGAGCCACGATGCAACAGATGGACAGACACCTTTACCTTATAACGTTTTAAAAATATTTTGTTTAATAGTTTTTTGATCTTCAAAGAAATGTTTTCCCCGATTAACATTTATAATACTTGACTTTGATGACAAATAACATTTGAATCTATATAAGATTCACAAAGAGGTATTTGATATGACGTCGACGTAACAGTTTAAATACATCATTGTAAATTAAAAAAATACCAGCTTTTATTATCGGTATCATTATAATTTAAATTATAATTTCTATTGGTTTTTAAGAAAACATTAATAATGTGCTTGTAGAAGCATACTATTTTCATTTTTATATTATAACCGCACCTAAAAAAGTAATTAAAAATGCATATAATATGATGAACAAAATGTGATTTTAAAGTTTTATCATAATTATTAAACATTGAACATAAATAACATGAAATAATTCAGTTTTTTTTAACATGATTGTTGCTAATATTTATTGGTCACCACCATTATATGATATATAGATAGATAATAAGAGATATAAATATAGTAATATTATAAATGTAAAATTGTATTAATATAACTGCAGCATAAAAATGCATATTTAGGCGTTGTATATTTCTAATACGCACTCGTAAATTGTTGTTCTCATAGACAAGTTATTTAGTTCTCCAAGATTGTAAACTTTATTTTAATATTTCCGTCTCCGTCCACAATGGTCGCCGCACAGACGCTACGACAGGTAACATTGCTATATTTATATTATTTAAATATAAAAGAACACTTTTATAAATTCATGACTTTTTAATGTCAGTACCTGCATAAACTTAATATTGTCGAAAAAAGTATAGGTACCTGCTTTTATTAATTTTGGCGTCACATTTCTAACCAATTGGTAATTTAAACTAAAAAATTATTGGTGAAAAAAGGTATTATGCAAAATCGTTTTAAGAGGAACTATTTTTCGTTTTATTTATGTTACTTTTACTATTATAAGTTACATATTATATTATTATTGTATATTGTTCTTAGTGATAAGTACAATATACTGAATATTCTAGTTTTTAATGAATAAAATGTGAATTGAAAAATAATATAAGGAAAATCATGCAGATATACATATTAATAAATATTTTGCTTATGATTGATTATTATTTTATACGTAAACAAAAAATATGTGATCTGAATTATTGTGAACGATGTGTAAGTAAAATAATAAATAAAGCTACGAATGACTTCGATAGAAGGTGTTATAAAAATGTCAGCTGATATTATTTAGGTTATTGTTTTATAGTAAATTAAGACCTTTGACCTTCTTTAAACATTTATAAGAATCAACGTAATTTGATCCAGAAGTAATAGTTTTAAAAATAATTATATTAACTAAGTGTGAATATTTTTTTACTTGAGAATATTATAACAATATAATTTTATTAATTCATGTTCGTTTTTGACATAAGGACTGTGGATTTCGTAAGTACATGTATTTATAAACTTTATAAGATTCAAAATTAGTTACGGAAAATTCAGTAAGTAAATTGAAATTTTTTGTGTTCTTAATTTTTCACAAAGTAGTTTTGAACAGGTTTTTTTATCTATAAATTGGTTTTATGGTAGAGGTGCATTTAAAAATAATTATATTAACTAAGTGTGAATATTTTTTTACTTGAGAATATTATAACAATATAATTTTATTAATTCATGTTCGTTTTTGACATAAGGACTGTGGATTTCGTAAGTACATGTATTTATAAACTTTATAAGATTCAAAATTAGTTACGGAAAATTCAGTAAGTAAATTGAAATTTTTTGTGTTCTTAATTTTTCACAAAGTAGTTTTGAACAGGTTTTTTTATCTATAAATTGGTTTTATGGTAGAGGTGCATTAAATTTTGAAGAAATATAGAATGAAAAATATATCAACACAAAAAGTTATAACATATGAAATGATAAATGCGTTGAAGCGTCAATGAAGCCCAATTGATAGATCGACGGCACGGTATCCCGGAGGTCGGAATGGACTCATGCCTTTTTCAACATACCTTCACCATCGTTTTATAATTATATATATATTTTTTTATAAATTATTAAATATGAACAATTCAAGAACATATTTTGCAAGTTACACAAATAACATAATTTCTTTTTCTCAATTTATTGTCTTATAAATATTAGACAATACATTTGATGTATCATAAAACAAAATTAAAATGTTTATTGAAAGTAAGTATTTTACAAAACATTTGTTCCTTGTCAAAACTACCAACAGCTCGGAAAGATATTGCTAAATGCTTAGATATTGTGCATAATTTTTTATATAATTAATTCATTACAAAGAGGCAATATATTTTATATTTATTTAAATTGGCAATATAGCTTCTTTTAAAACAATAAGCTTTTTTGCAGATTTTTTATATATGAGTAGGTCGACAATGACCGCATTGTTTCTGATTAATTTGACAACAGATTCTTGTAATTTTAAGGATCCTAAAAAAACTTTAGTTTGACGAACATATATAATGAAATTCTTCAGACTTTGTAGAATCATTGATATGCATCTTTAATGAACAATGTGCTTTAGAAAAACTTAAAATATAATCTTATTAAAAAATGGTGAAACGTAATTTCGGGCGTTCTCTTAAGTCGAGGAAATAAGAGATTTCTTTTCTGACTTTCGTGAATTTTGAAGTTAAAAAAATTGTGCGTTGTAACTTTCTTAAGATATAATTTTCTTCTTAGGTTCGCTTACAAGTAGGTAAGTCGATAAGTCCGTAGGTACACAAGTGTCCCTCCATGAAGCAAAAAAAAATTTTTTTAAGTGTACTTTTAATTTTAGATTTAAATATGCATTTTTAAATAAACTTATTTTTTATCGCAGGATCATAAACTTCTTAAATTTTATAGTTAACTTAAAACTGTATCGATCCATTTTGGATATATTCACAGTCGCAAGCGTCATTTTCAATAGATAAAAATATAAAAAAATTTAAAGATTTTTCTTCTTATATTTCAGATATTCATAGCATTTGGTCTAACAATGTGCAGCATCTCGGAAGGGTTCATATTTGGTCAAATGTCTGGTATGATAGACGCTTTGCACGCAAAAGACAACACTATACCGCTTACTGAAAATGAAATCTCTTGGATTGGTTAGTACCTAGTATTAAATAGCATAAACTTAAACATTAAGGATCACCAACTTATCTTGTACATTATCTTTTATCTTTAACAGCACTAAGCAATAGACTACTACTAACTATTACCAAGTTATAAAGTAAATTAGCATCAATTAGACAACAGTGTAATTTCATATGTGACAAGGATTTAAACTTAATTAAGGAATAACATTGATTTGATTAGTTCTCTGAACGAGAAATAACCGCTTTATAAAGAAATAATGTGTTGTAATCGAGTCATTATTTCTATTGGCGATGTGTTCTGTTAATTTTATTAACATATTAAATTAAAGGTTTCTTTTCTTTTTTTACAGCATCTTTAGTAAATATTACATGCATATGCGGATATGGCCTGACTGGCTTAATAAGTGAATTCTTCGGTCGTAGAAAAACAATTACTATTACCAGTCTACCAGTGTGTGCGACCTGGATACTTGTGTACTTCGCTCAAGACAAAATTAGTTTAATTCTTTCGAGAATAATCCTTGGCATAAGTTTTGGGGGCATGCTTTTTCTAGTAATCATGAGTGTTGGAGAATATAAACCTCCAAATGTAAGGGCGCTTCTTCTTAATCTGATATCTTGTGTAGGGACTCTTATTGGAACCGCACTTGGTCACTTGTTATGCATTGTTTTGCATTGGAGATATGTTGCACTAATTGCGATTATACCCTCGGGGCTGTCAGCTTTATTACCGCTGTTTTGGGTTGAAAGTCCTGTATGGTTAGCTTCGAAGGGACGCTTTGAAGAATGCGAGGAAGCATTTCGAAAGTTACGTATATCATCAGATGAATCTGAATATGAATTGCAATTACTTATTTCTTATGAGAGAAAGAAACAGAGTAAGTCGCTCACAAAGACGCGTAAAGACTTTTTTGATAAAAAAATTTTAATAGCTATGAAAGAAAAGTACTTTTGGAAGATCTATGCGTTGGCTGCTATTGTGTGTGTGTACAGAGTCGCTACATGTCGTGTTTTATTTAACACATTAGCGATAACAATTTTGCAAGACATCACAGGAAGCTCAGATATACTTTTATTCACATTAGTCGTAGATGGTTTTATAATATTGGGAGCTGTATTGTCATGTTTTTTCTTAAGAAAATTTAAAATCAGACTCATATTGTTTGCATTTGGAACATTTGCTAACATCTGTTTAATTATATTTGGATTAAGTATATATTTTTATCCGCGATTTGATTATTATTTATCTTGGATTAAGGTCTCGTTGTTGGCGTTGTATTTTGTCATATTGTCAGCCGGACCTTATCCTATACTTGATACAATAATGTCAGAAATATTACCGATAGAACTTAAATCATACTTATTTGTTATAATCGGAGTCATTGCTGGTATCTCACAGTTTTTAAGTATTAAGCTTGAACCGAATATGCTATCTATGATGGGGTATCATGGAATTTTTTTCGTGAATGCTGCCATCATATTCTTGTGTCTTGGGTATTTATGGTTTACTTTACCTGAAACCAAAGGACGAAGCTTGCACGAAATAGAATATTATTTCAAGCATAATACATTTAATTGCAACAACCTGCTTAATGTGGAACAAACAAATAAATTGTTGGCAAGCAACGGCTAATATACATTTTCACTGGTGAAGTAATTAAAGGTTCCAGTGTATTAAAATTTTTAAATCCTTTCTTAATTTTTTTTAATAAAAAATTGTATTTGTCAACGGCAGAAGATAAAACATATTAAACAGTTGTTTGTTTCAAACTTAAATAAACCTAAAAAGAAGAAGTCACGTATCTGTTTCGATGAATACAATAAAATGATAAAATAAAAAATAAAATTCTTATACCACTTTTATTCATGTTTATGAAAAATAATTTATATGATAAAAATGAGAAATAGTATGCATGCCTTTTCTAGCGTTAAAATTGTTAAAAAATATATTTTTTAAATGTTATTATTAAAGTTGTTATATTATATAATTTTTAATCAAGTAAATAGCATTTTTAAATATTATTGTTATACCGTTTACGTTCTAATACACCATACCAATTTATCATCAGAAGAGCTGCTAACAGAAGTCATTAACTACAAAAGAACTGGGTGGTTTTATTTCCAATAAATTTTAGTTAATATCAAAAATTAAAGTGTTATAGCACTTCGTTGTTGTAATTTTTGTTTTATTGTAAAATATTAAATAGTTATTGATTTTTTGTGTGCTAATCTTTGTCCCAAAAACAAGAAATGAGGCTTATCTAAACCACTTGATTCTATCTATTTAATAGAAATTAGAAAACAAAATAAAAACATCTGACACGCGGCAATCGAGCTTGCCGCTATGAAAAACTCCTAATCGGCAAATTATAACTCGCAAATTAATTAACAAACAAAAGAAAAAAAAAATTAAAATAATTAAATTAATTAATTAATTAATTAATTTTTAAATTTAAAAAAATTAAAAAATTCGAAATTTTTTTTCCATTTTTCGGTAACTTCGGCGGCCGATCTGACCACCTTCCCGTTGGACAATCAACATAATTTTGAAAAGTGAATCTTACATTTAGATGCCGATTCCAAATATATCTTTAGTTTTTCAAAATTCGAAAAATAAAATTCGACAGACACAGACAGACAGATCGGAAGGAAAAACTGAATTTTTCGAAAATATATTGAAGTTTATGTAAGCATGTCAAAGTGTCGTCCTTTACATGTTTCTGTGTTAACTTATTACCTGAGTCAGTATAGGTTGGTCCTATTATTAAAATTTATCTTATTTTGTTCGTTAAACCTGTTTGAAGTATATGTAGTTACAAACTATATAACTAACTAAAGTTCGGTGCAATAAAATTTTAAATGTTATTATAATTGTAGAATAAATATTATGTTATGATACACATCATAAATGAAGACATTGACAACAATTGGAATTATTAAAGTTACTCAAGTTTTCAAATCTATCAGTAGGTATGCTGAGCTTAGCAACAATTATAATGTACTATATATTTTAATAGCGATATTATCGTCAGCATACATATTATTTTGTAAGCATACACACTTATTCCATTTGCAACAAGCATGTGTTTTTATTGGTTATATAATTTAAATAATAAGAAATAAAATAAGAGTTGTTATTATTAATAGTTTTATGACATTATTAGCTTTTAAATGTTGTGAGAAAAGGTGTTTGAATGTTTGCTAAAGTACTTGATGCGAGTTTACATTAAAAGAAAAATCTTACTAATCCAGAATACTTTAAACTGACTTCAAAAAAAAATTCATAGAAATGCCTATAGGAGAATCCTCAAATTATAACATTCCATAAATTATAAATGATATATATAATGTGTAATTGAACACATAAAATATATTATTATGTAAATTATTATAAAAAAGTTATATTATATATTCTTAATGAAGGTAGACTCAATTTCTTTAAATATCAACAATCTAAAGTTAACGCCCATCTTAATTGTATTCCTTCTATTTTTGATCGCAATTTTAACGATGGGAATTTCTGTCAACTTTTATATGTAGGTTGTGTATGAGTCGTGCACAAACATACAAACAGACAGACAGACAAAATGTAAAAAAATTTGGTATTTAATACCTATATCGATTACTTATTACATTCTCCCTAAAAGATTTAAAATATATTAAATGTACAGAAACAGGTTATTTAGAGTTTATTATATGTATAAATATTTTTTTAGTAAATAGAAATTATTATGAAAATAAAATATTAATAAATATATATGTATGTATATGTAAATATAATTTCTTTTTTTAAATAACCTATATATAAACAGATAAAGTGAAATTTGGAAACAAGAAGTTTTATTCCAGTTTTAAAACATTATTTAAAATAACTGTTAAAATATATATTAAATGTATATAGCAATTCGGATAAATGAAGTTGTTGTGCGGATCTCGCTGTGAGATTTTTAAAACAAGGTATACCGTTGTTCGTTACATGTTATGCTGTGAGAGGAGTTTTAAACTATTAAAGATCAAAGATTTTTTTTTCAAAGCCTCAAGAATTGCTGAGTTTATTAAAAAAATACATTTTAAATGTGTGACATCCAAGAAATTTATATTTTTTCTTCATTGTTTCGTATTTATTACTTTTAATTGAACTACGTTTTAGAAAAAACTAAGCTATACTTTGTTTGTTGCTGATATTAAGTGTTTGTTATTTCATAATTAGTATTATTTTATTTAACTTTTATATTAAGAAATAAAGAACAAATGGCCGTTGGCTTATCCATACTTTGCAAAATGACTCTGTCCAAGTGCCGCCATTAAAAGTCAACTGACATCATTGTACTCGTTCTTCTCATAAGTAATAATTGACTGACTTTTATTTAGAGAATATTGGTGTTAACGACACATATATGATACATATTTTAGGTGATGAATTTTCTTTAATGCAAGACGATTATTTTAATAACAACTATATTTTTGTACTATATTTGGCGGCAATTATATATGTAAAAACTTATATATATAAACTTATATAACAATATTCGTAATCCCCGTCGTGACTACATTATCTATCAGATTTGTCAACGGTTCGAAAATGATCTTCCGTAAATATAGAGATTAAATATATTAATTTCCGCCAAATATTTGGGAATTTATAATAATACTTTCAATAAAAACTAAACTTAATATAGAGGATAAACTATTATGCTATTTTAATTGTAAACATTACAGTGGAATATGGCAAGGGTCTGGCACAGATTTTGTACCAAATTCAGTAAGAAAAATACGATTGGCAGCCCTGTTTCCTTTCAAAGAGTTTGAGCTCAGGATCCGACACTGGTACGTCATTTCACCCTCCTTTATAAAAATCAATAAATTATCTATGCTATGGGTATTTTAATTAAATAAATAAAAATAGAATTAAAAAAAACTCATTTCAAATAGTTCAAATACTTTTTTATATTTATAATAGCTGTTTTATATTATAATCAATTACTCGGTGTCATTGCGGTCAAACAACATCACAGTTTCTTGTAATTATCATTGACAACTCTATAGCCATCAATCATTTTTACATAACGTACGTCATACAAATTAAATACACGAGTTTGAATGAGCTATTAGTAGAATTTTTAATATTTTTTTTATAAAGCCTATATAGTGCGCAGGAGCAGGCTGTAATAGAAAATATAAAAGGAAAAAAATGACAACATTGTATTGTATGATAACAGGTATTATTAAATTATTAGTTATTTTTTATTGCGAGCTACTTCCTCGGTTCCTCAACCACTTTAAGCAATAAGCCATAAAAAAATCATTAATATATATATAGAAAGTCTTCATTTTGGTTTTAATGTACACATGATCTTAACTTGTTTTTGTATCTTACTGTTTTAGCTTTAAACGATATTTAGAGGTGATACTTTTAAAATCTTATTTCTTATTACGGTAGAGCTACTGGTCTTATCTAATCGCTGCAATTAATACATATTTATAAACGTTATTATCTCTTTTATAATATGTTCCTTATATATAAATAATATAAGGAAAATCTCGATTTCTTGTTATAACATCGGGCCACATTTGACAAAGTTGTGTTGTGTTAGTTTTTTTTTTGACAAATTCATTGATGGTAAAGCTCACCCATGGTTTAATGCAAAAACGAAAACATTTGCCACACCTACCTTAAATTAGTGACCACAAAGTTCTAAAAAGAGAACTTTTAATTCGATTTTTCTGTCGACTGTCACTGCCTCCGTTACCGAAGAATGATAAATATTCCTATGCTGCGAAGGAGAAAGCAAATCTGTTTGCTTCTCGTTATGCTAGTACTTTGCTTCTAGACACTGACGAGGCTGCTTCAGAACATCTTCCTCATTGCGGTGTTCCGATTCTTGAAATCCGTATCACAAACAAGGAAGTAAGGAGAGCTTTGTACCGTCGGGATGGAATAAAACCAGGAGTCCTGTTGTCATACTCGTGATTGTGAAGAAGACCTTTGTAGACAAGTTTTCTCCTATAGCTGACTAGTCTTTATAAACTCTCTTTTAAGACTGGAATAGAGGCGAAATATTAAAAACTTTTTGACGTGAAACAGGTACCTAAGAAAAAGAAGCCATGCCGATCCGTGCAAATAATACTCAGATTTCAATCAACTCATACTCTGGAAGATAATGGAGCGATCGTGAACTCATGCCTTTTAGTATACCTAGAACAGAACGATCTCCTCATTGGCCAGGAATACGGGTTCCGCCGACATACGACAACTGGGGACCTCCTAGCTTATATAATCCACATTTTAGGCCAGGTTTCGAAAGGAACTGTGAAGCGGTCGCCGGCTCTCTAGATGTCTGACAGTAAATAGGCTATTAATAATATAGTGTCTTTTCCCCCTTATCACCTACAACTATATATAATATAAACTACAAATTTTATTAAATCATAAAAAAATTATATTAATGTTTATATACTTTTAAGATGATAAGACTTCTATAGACAAATATATTGTATTTTTATATTAACAACAATGGCAGTGATTTCGTGTTTGTTAAATGATACTCGGCGAGAAGTTGGAAGTTAATTGTCATGACAAAGATATACAATATGCATTTCAAGTTTTTACTTAAGTATAATTTGATAGCTTTTTGTTAATTTTTTTAAATATTCGGTTAATTTTTTTAACGGTCTACACAGTTTTAGTATTAATTTTTTATCAATTAAATTTTATAATAGTAAACCCATTACTCTTCCATTTATACATTGCATATCATGTGTATGTTTTTCTAGCCATTTTGACAACCGCTAACTATTTAGATTTTTATATGAATACTATGTAGGTTTATCCACCCAATAACTACATAAATATTTAGGCCCACCTGGGAAAGAATTCATTTAATTCCTAAAGGTTTCGTTAATACATTAATGAATTTAAAGACAAAATAAACTAAATAAGGCATTATTAAATATTTAAAATACGTCATAACAACAAGTCCCTATTCCACCGTCGCATCAGGGCTCGGTGAGCTAGAGCCCTGATTCGCGTCGCCTCGGGCCGTAACCCGTGGTCAAGGCTTCTGCCCGGTGCCAGTACACGGCTGCGAGCACCTCCGCCTGTAGCTCCCAGGGCGGATCGCTCGCCAGGAGTGTAGCCGCCGTAAAGGACAAGGTACCCCCTGATCATCCTCACCGCTAGGACCCTTTGCGTTCTTCGCAACAGGGTCCTTGAGTCAGCGGTGAGGGACCCCGACCATATGGGAGCACCGTATAGGGCCATGCTCCTCACGATGCCGGCATTTAGGCGGCATAACAACACCTAAAGTACATGACTATTAAACCGTTTAATTAACAGCCACAAAGAATTTCTCAAAAACCAAAGGATTTTTTCGTAAATTTTCTCGATAAAAATATTGATGACTCAGATTATGTGTATGACATCTTCAGGCAAACAGAATTTGAAAATGGTGATAATAAGCAAAATTATTTTTCTTAGATGTTAATTAAATTAACAATTTAAGGAATGCGTCATGACTTCATGTACATAAATAAAAATAATTATGGTCTTGCCCACGAATTATTAAACGCGAAAAAGCATCCGGCATATGTTACCGTTACGAGACACGTTTGTATGTTTGTCGTAAATTTACGAATGTTACTGCAGCTGCTGTATTAGTCTGTCTGACAGGTATTTTGCATATATGGGAATAAATATATAAGACAGTATGAATATGTAAGCGTCCTATAGAAGTTTTGAAACTATAGAAATGCTTAAAAATACGGGTTCACATCTAGTGTAAAGTACGTTAGCGAAAGACGTTACATTTAAATCTATTTGGAATACATTAGTTAAATAAAACTTAAGACATCAAGTTTTATTGAGCTGAGCGAAGCGAAGCTCCTTACTACCCAAATTTTCAACTTTATGTTACCCTACTCCTCCTTCAATTTACGAGCTACACGAAATTTTGCACACATGCACATAATGAGCAAAACCCGGTCTGGATTGAAAATCAGCCGAAACGTAATTGTAGTTTTCGAGATAATTGAAAAAATGTGTCCCATAGAGTTAACATACAGAATGTTTTTTTCGCGTGCGCTGCGTCGCGAGGCCCAACCCGCTCGCGTGGACCTAGTTATTCAGCGAATGGTGATTTGTCGGAAATAATTAAAACCATTATACCATTAAAAAAAAGGAAAATTAAACTATCGTTCACATGATAATGAAAGTGTGTATTCGGTTTATTGTTTGGTCATTGAATAAATTGAATAAAACGATATTATATTTATGAGTAAAAATTATTTGCATATAACATTACTTTTACCATTTAATTAATAGCTAACTGTTGGGGACAAATGATTCCAAACAAATGTTAGGGGCTATTGAAAAATATTTAAAAAAAAAAGAAATCAGGGAAATTAACACTCTTTCCCCCTTTCAGTTGAGCTTAGATCTGTAAGATGACTTTGTACAGCACCGTCCAATATGGCTGCAGTATTCTACACACGACTGAGTCTGTGTTTTATATGTTGTATATATTTTAGATTTTTTATTTCATTTTATATTTTAGAAGCTGTGCCGGCATAAGTCGTTTTCAGTCTGAACTGAATTACCCAACTAAAATTAAGTTTCGAAGAAATCCTTAATAAATGCAGACGGTATAAGAAGGATACATTCATGAAAGTAGGAGCCGTGGTCAATGGTCCCGTTTTGGCGATGAAGAGACATGTTTTCGAAACAAACCCGGCAACTGCTTCTCCGTTTTTTTGGATAGCCATGCCTAAAATCTATGTAGCATACACTAGAAGCTCCGGAATTTAATTATTTCAGCGTTAATCAAGCTTTCAGGATTTTGGAATTATTACAATTGTGAAAAGAGAGTCTATTTAAACGTGTCATTACAGGAGACAGCTCGACTGCAGGCATCTTAAGTGCAATAGCTGTTCTAACCTACGAAATTTGAATGATGTTGTGATTACCCTTATTTACCTTCTTCTTTAACACCTTTTTACATCACACCGCTCTTTTAGCAACTTTTAATAGCGATGGGGGTTAATTTGATCTCCTTTAAATTTGACGAGAGAACACAACAAAGAAAGACTTAATTGAATTTGTTGACTGACAAGTGAGGATTAAAATAGTCTCTGATGACACTTTTATTTGACATACACAGGTGATTATTGGCAATTATTAAAAGTGGAAAAAAAATATTCTTTAATAAATTAAACTGAAACCATACCATTATAGTAATGTATGAGTAATAATATAATAATAGTGACACATTTAGGCTTTTTATTTCTTTAAGAAATATACACATCATTGCTGATTTTATCATGTTTATTTTTACACCGGTTACCAATTTAGTATGCTTTACAAAGTAACAAAACTACAAGTAGTAATTTTATTATATTAAATACAAAATGTAGTAGTAATATATTACATTTAAACAGCCCTTTGTAACAACATGTAATCAAATAATGTAATATTACAATTAATATATCGAATATATCCATAAACTACTAAATATAATTATTCGGCTGTACTCACGTTATTACAATTTGCCCGACTAGTTTCGAACCCATTAGATGTCATTATTCACGAGCTCTAATCAAGGCTAAATCACGACGTGAACGACGTGAAAAGTTCACGCCACGATTCCATGACCCGATAATAATAACGTGAGTAGAGGCGGATAATTATATTTAATAGTACATAAAAGAATATAAACGACCTAGAATAACATAAAACCATAAAAATAATACATACTTTCTTATTTATGTAGAATAGAGCAAATAATGACTTCCACGTATTATTAAAAGACAAGATGACAATTTTTTTCTTTTTTTAACTCAAAATATTTTTGCGTTTGACTACAATCTGATTATTACAAAATATGAATATAGTTTAGGATATTGCTTTGCTCGCTTACCAAGCAGAAACATATTCACTGAAATTGAAGTAAGGTGGATTGTTATTATCAGAAAACATCAACTCCGTTACAGTTCCAAAACTTTCGCTGTTTTTTTTTTTAAAGTAGAAGCGAAATACTTTGTACAGGACTTTGGAAATCTGCTTGCTGAGCTTCAAGATGTTCGGTGATGAAAAGCAGCCGGGGACTATAGTAGTTTTTGTGAGAGAAAGGAAAATATATCCTTTGAATGAATTTTAAGATCAGTATAATAATTTTGTAAATAACCAAAAAAAAATTCAAAAGTAAATAATAATTCACACAGTACAATTTATGCTCCTGAGACAGTTTTAATACATAAATTAATTTAAAATAGGTAAACAAATATTACTGATAACATTTTATGAACTGTATGTTTTATTGTAAACCTACTAATTTTTCTGCAACATTCCAAAATTGGCTTCCAATATTTTCGTTTCGAGCACAAGGTAAAAAAAATCTTTCGGCAAAATCAACAAAATATTTTCCAGAAACGGTTTCACAGTCTTCAGCTACTGCTAAATGGACTACAGTCTGTGCTCCTTCATTGGCAGTTCTGCAACACAACCAGCACCATAATACAAAAAACTTTCTCGTTATTATATTGCCTTTGCTAGTGATATTGGTCAGAATAACTCCAGGATGTACTGCATTCACTACCACACCTGTTCCTTGCAATCGCCTTGCTAACTCGACTGAAAATATGATATTACATAATTTACTATTAGTATAAGTAAAAAATGGTATTGTAGGTTTGTTTATCGTCTCAAATTTAGTTAGGGCGAAGAAATGTAATATAGACGTTAAATTGATAATTCTACTAGGTTGAGACTTTTTGAGTAAGTCTAACAAGAGAATCGTTAATAAAAATGGACCAAAGACATTAATCTGCATGGCTTCAAGAATTCCATCCTCAGAATATGTGTTTTCTAAGCCATAAACTCCAGCGTTGTTGACTAAAACGTCAAGGCGATCTTCAGTAGCTATAATGTTTTTTGCAAAATTTTTAACAGAGTTTAGAGATGCTAAGTCGAGAGGTCTGAATACCACTTCAAGGTTGCCTGTAGCAGCTATGATTTTATCACGAGCTGAACTTCCACGCCCTAGGTCACGACAAGCTAGAATCACCCGGGCTCCTCTCGCAGCTAAATTACTTGCGGTATGAAATCCTATACCTGTGTTGGCTCCTGTCACTATAACCACCTTTCCTTTCATTGATATTTTACAATCACATAATTTAATAGAGAATTTTAAGAACTGTCTTGTTAACACTAAAGTAAGTAAAGATAAACAAAATATTATTAAAAGTCCGGGCATAGCGTCAGTAATCAGCGTATGCATTACAATGTAACACAGACATGCACTAATAACAATTACAAATGAACATGACTATTAAATGTAATTATTTCTTATTTACATTGAGACAATCTAAAATCTTCGTTACATTCGAGTCGCTTTAATCACTTTAATTATCTTTTTAAGTATTATTTAAATATCACAAATAATGTCACATATATTAAATATTTAAATTCAAAGACGTTAATTGTTTTAGATCAAAGTTTAATTAACACATTAGAAACAACAAAACTGTATAATTAGGTGCTTTGTGTGCGAGTTCTGATTACTTACTACCACTAACTACTACAACTAAGCCAGTATCAATAAGCCAATAACCGTGCCATTAAGAGGCCTAAGACAACTTTCACCGCGAAACAAGTAGACACACTATTTAAAATTATAGTAAGATGTATAATTTTTAAACAAATTCGTAATTTATTTTAATACTCGAATTTTTTTATTATTATTCTTTTTAGACTAAAAATACTTTATTTTTCTTCAATGTCTTATTTGCGACTGAATAAATACGTAATGAACATTCAATTATATAGAGAATGAATTATTAGAAGCTAAGGTAATAAAATCGTAGACATTCCGCCCACCAAAATCGATAGTTTTATTACATACACGCCTTTCATCATTTGCTAAGAGGGCAGTAACTTTTTTGGTAATCTTCTTGCCAATTAAAACAAAGATTACTTTGGTCCAGACACTTCTCCCTTTTACTAATTACTAAGCTGATTTATCACATACAATGCTGAATAAACTCGAATACATACAAAATATATGCATTGCATTTATATTTAATTTAAAGAAATTTGATCACATGACAGAGCACCGTTTTAAATTACAATGGCTTACGATAGGAGATCGTGGCAACGTTCAATCTTCCTTATAATTTTTTTTTATCACAGCTACTCATTATATTATTATTTTATATACATATTACATTATTGTTATTACTATAATACTACTATAGAATTTGTTATTAGTTATTTTTTTTATGCACTATGTAAACACTATCTAAATATATCCTTTACATAATAGGTTGCCTGTAACAGATAACTCTCAGTGGCAAAGTTGTCTTTGTACCGAAAGATTAATATTTTTATCTGTTGTTTGTTTTATATATTTTTGTGTGCAATAAAGTGTAATAAATAAATTAAATTATTTTAATGAAAAATCACTTTCAATTCTTTTGCTGCTCCAAATAGAAAAGTCCCTTTAACACTAAACAAATTCAAACGATGCTAAATGCAAAATACAAAATGCCGGAATGATGCGATAAATGCTTGAACAGAAAGATCTGTTTCGGCTTCAAGATATAAAATACGAGTAGACATGCAAACAATTAATAAATGATCGGTATGGGTTAACTCACATAGCAGGCAGTTGGCGCATAAACTGCTTCATAGTCTTTGCCTCGTTAAAGATGGAAGAATGACAATAATGTATGCTTCAATTGCCAAATCGGTTAACTCCATAAATCAAGAAGTTGAGAAAAATGATAAAACACTATGCTGTTTTTTTAAATTATTTTCAAATTATAAATTCCAAAATACGAAGTCGACTATATTATTGTAAACGCATCTGTGTTCTGACGACATATAGAAAGTGTAAGATTAAATATAATTAGAGTTATTATAACTATACCTTGTGCGCTGTAGTATGGTGCGGGTGACACTGTCATTAACGTTTCGTTTTTCTCTTGAGAATTGACGCGATTTACGAATTATATTTTAGTTTTTTTAGTTATACCACATTCCTAATGTGTAATAACTGTAGTAAATTAAATTAAACCCAATCAAAATGTTTTAGTCTACAAATAAATTATAATAGAAAGAAAAATTCATCAAAATGTTATGCGTATAACATAACACTTTTGTCGTCATTCGGGGAGTTAATTGAAATGGCAACTGAAAGTTTTTTATTAATTTAAACTAAGTTGAATTATTCTTTTCTTACGGTATAATATAATTACATAAATATATTTTTTATGAAATAGTTTAGTAAAAATTAATAATAAGTATTTGGTTCCTTTTATATAATTTTATAGATATTATTACTTCGTTTGAGTTAATTTATTGTCATCAAAAACGATGTCATCTTCGGTAGATGCATTTGAATTTCCATCCTGTCTATTTGTCCTCAAAATTTCATAATACCCGTGATTAAGAGGAGGTATAAATTTTAACAAGTCCATTATATCTTTTTTTTTTTCTTGTCACTGTTCTACCTATTGTATGTAATAAAGGCTGGGTCACATTTTTCAGACATAGTGGCCTATCTGATACAATTTTTCGTTAACTTATGGCACTAAATTCTGTACCTTTGTTAAAGTCCTGTGTTGTTTTAAAAAGTCCTGATGCATCATTTGAATCAATCATGTATCAATAATGTTTTATAACATTTGTGTCATCAATTTCGTTACCTGGAATATGGCGTCACGATGATCATTCAACAATGATAACTGTTCTTTACAGCAGTAGTCGTATAATCGCCCGTCGCTTATCTGATAGGCATCCTTAAAATATGTTTTGCAAAACCTGAAATATCTTTTTTTCTGTTTTGCGAAAATAATACATGAAAGAACGTGATCTCGGGATTTTACAATTATCCTTCGGACGCTTCTTTTTGCTTCTTGAACTTTAATACTTAAAAAATATTTTACTCAACTTGACCCTTTACTTGATAAAATGCCTTCATGGTAGCTTTATTTCATCTAAAATAATTTTTTCATTGCACTTCTGACGACAACGACATAGCAAGTTTGCTAATGTTTTATTAGATTTTAACCTATTACGCTTTTTGACATTCCTGTCCCATTTACCAAGATTACGGCTTTTTATATAAAATAGTTTTTTGGAGAGCAGCTTCCTACCAATAATTTGTATTAAAGAACCATCCGATTTCTAATTTTCCCTACTCTAATATTTATTATTAACATCTTCCATTTTAATATTTAATATAATAATAACGGTTTAATATTTAAATAAAAATATATCTCTAATTAAATTATTGTTTATAAGTCTCTGCATCTATGGCAATTGTACACCTGTTCGAATAGAACTAATATTATTTTCTCGAATAAATTAAACGAATTTCTTTAATGTTCTCGAATAAAAAAATGAAACAAACAACTTACGTCCCGTTGGAAAGGAAAAATAGAGGAAATTTATTATGATATAATTTTTTTTTTATTGTGATATAAATATATATAATAGTAAGGAGTTAATCAGATTGGTTTCTGACATAAAATATTTATTATTCAATTGCAAAAAAGATTTTCTCATTTAGCGTATAGTTAGGAACCAATCAAGTGCTTTCACATTAAAATTTAAAGATTTATAAAAAGTGGAGTTAATCGATTTGGCTGTAATTCAAAATGTGATGTCTTCTTATGTGCCTCTCTTCTTAATAATTAAGTAATGTGTTGATGTGCTCGTATTATTATTGGCTATTTAGCATTCTCTTACTCATTAATGTATTTAGTACCTACCACCTACTCTAATAAATCCACTTTTCATATTCCGCTCATATTTCTTTGTGGTATTTTAAAAATGACAAATTTTATATCAGTCTACCCAAGCATTAAAATTTTGTGTTGTAATATCAGCGGGACGTTCAATAGTCTATACATATCTCCAATAACTGTTAGTTAGGACGCGAGTGGCATCAGATATCCTATTAGCAACAAATGTTTGCCATCTACTGGGATGTAATTACAGCTATAGGATAGAACAACCATAGAACCGGTTTATACAAACTCTTTTTTTTGGGACGCTTAATAAGTCCTCAAGTTTACAAGCTGTGCTAGTATAGCTGCAGTCTTTGATTAAATCTTCTTTAAATACTGTTGCTGTTGTATTGTATGATTTTAAATATTTTAACAAGTTTCAAATAAATCACTGCGGCATATGCCTGAGTTGAAGCGTCTGCAAAGGCATGTAACTATACTTCTTTGTTGTTGCTTGCTGACTTTAATTCATCACCTTTATATCTCGCAGGTGTAATCATTCTTCCCCGTATCTTAGACATTCTTCTAATAGACTTGTAGCACGTTTGTAGTGCCATCTTAAATTGCAAAAGCCATATATTTTTAATGAAAACTTTAGCAGTATCGATAGCAGGTGTCAGTCAGACAAAAGGTTTGAAGAAGCGAGCAACTTCGGAAAGAATAACATGTTTATTACAGTGCCTTGTGTCTCAGGTAAGTTCAGAGTTATTTAAACTTTGATTTCTAATTTATTGAGCGAAGCGAGCGGAGCGCTATACTGGAGAGAATTTGCATTGGTTTTACAAAGTTGGCATTAAAACGGCTTAACGGTTCGGTTTTAAATTTTGCACACATACCAATCAAAAAAATTCATTGTCGTAAAGAAGTAATGTCTAAAAAATATCACTCCCATAGACTTCAATGTAAAAAAATTAGCGCGAAAAATTTAAGTCTCATTGTGGATGCGCGTGCCGAATTTTTTTAACCGAATTGTATTGTCCTCCTGTTCAATTTTTTTTCCAAAACCAAGACGAAGCCTTCGGCTTGGCTCGCTACGCTCAACATGCAAACGGCACCCGAGATTTCACGATCGCTGCGAGTCGAAATTAAGGGTCTGGCGGCGTTCCTAGTCTTGGATCTTGGAAGAAAACAACTGTTGTTTTCTTTTTGTAAATAACTTAAATATTCACCAGAATCACCTGACTATTTTTGCATTTCGAATCCTTCTACGTGAAATATAATTTTTATTTCTTCGACATTTTTATAGTTAAATTTACATCTTCATGTCCAATCATTAAATCATCCACGTATATTTTTTTTATAAGAGGTGCTGTTTCGGGAAAGTTATTTTCTTCGTCATTCGCTAATTCATTGAATAGTCGTCTACATGCGCCATGAGATGATTATACTGCGAAGATTTGATTGCAATACAGGTCCGACCATCGCAGCGTCGTAAAAAATAAGAAAAATGGCGATTATTGTGTCACTAAAAATATTATGAAAAAATGGAATACCATTACAAACGAGCAACCCGTGGGCTATGGATATGTAATATTAATATTTACAAATTTATATAGGTAGTAGCAAAACCAATATTTACTGATGTTTTATTACTTTTTAGGAAAGGAGAGGAGTGATGGAGACTGGGACAACGAGGAGAAGAAAGGAAGTTTGGGATTTCGTGTCACTCATTAACTATGTGATAGTGTGGTACTGTCTCGTTTAAACCAACCTGTGTACGAGGTATTGTCAAATAACTACCTATAAGTAACTAACAACTGACATGAGAAACAAAGAAGAATATGATATAATAAGGATTTGAATATCTATTATAAGATCTCAGTATCATAGTGAATATCAAATTCAATTATCAGCTGCAATTAACATATTCTATGAGAATCGATTTCGTTATCATCACATAAGCTTATCAAAGCTGATACTTTATCAGATATTCTGTGTGATGTTCAGATCTGGTTGTGCTGACATTTGAATGTGTGCTAGGTACAAAAACATTAGTCTTTGACTTTATTATAGTATTTTACAAATAACCTTAGGGATATTTAAAAATAAACTTTAAGTAATCCATAAACTTGAACTGGTAAAAAAAAATGTGATTTAACCGTTTTTTTTCAATTTATTATTTTCTTATATGTGGGTCACGTCACTCAAGCTGAGATGATGTTTTATCTAAAGGGACCTGGTTTTCCAAACCTTTAAAATCACATGACGATTTCAATCAGTTAGTGTGATTTTTAGTTTATTTTCATACTATACTTTGATCAAGAACATTAGTATCTAATTATTTCTTATAATTAGATACTAATGTTCTTGTCAATATCAATTGTCAATATCATAGTAATATAAATTAATGGGATAAGACTGAATAAAATTGTTATTCCATTAGTTCTAAACAGCAGATCGACTCAGTGTATAAAACAGCAGGGTCTTTTCAGTCACGTAATTTTTTTTAAACTACTTTGTATTATATTTTGTATAATATAATTCTAAACCTTTTTATCTTTTGGCTATTATCTCAATTTATCTTTTAAAGGTAATGATAATAACGAAACCATTCACTCCGTGAAAAGTTTTCGGATATACAAGTAGTGATTGTGTAAAAAATATTCTTTTTGAAATAACCATAACTGATATTCAACAATACTATCGTTGTATAATTTAAAGTGTATCCGCTGGTAATTTCTGCTAAAGCTGTTAACTTCGATAAGCAGACTCCAAAGGTAAGAGAAAATATTTTGTTTTACAAAAAAAATTGCAATTACTCTGAAAAGTCAACTGGAAAGTAATACTATAAACGTTAAATATAATTTCTTTCTCAAAATAATACTTAATGGAATAATAAAATATGTTCGTACTTAAATACTTGTAAGAATTATTTGTAGCTAAAAATATATTTTTTAATAAATAAGAAAAAAATCATTAAAATGATTATTACTCGAACATGTCACCGTTGCTGGGATCAGCCTCGGTTCTCCGACCTATGGTATCGTATCCAAATTCCTAAGAAATTCTTTTAAAATTTTAGTATATTATTGTCTTAACGTAATTACAAACGTAACGATAAGTAATAAGTAATATTTATCAGATATGTTGGTATTTAAAATATAGATACTATCTGTTAGTCAGCATTGTGATTCATTATTCTTAGACGTCATACCGAAATGACGGAAACAAGCTCAGATACTGATGTGGGAAGCCCAGATACTGATGTGGGAAGTCAAAGCTGGACAACGCCTATGTTACGTACATGCACGCAAGAAGTTATGAAGCCTATGGAGGGGAAATTATCAGGTACAATCTAAAATATTTTAATATTCATGAATATTCTTCATGGTAAGTGTTATTCTTCTATTGTTTTTGGACTTTATGTACCATGTTTTTATCGACGACATCATTATCTATATTTATCAGCACTTCCGGGCGTAGCGTAATTTTATATCAAATCCATACATTTATCATTCTATACTCAGTTCGATAACGAAATTTCCATGAAAAGTTGTTGCCATGAAATTGTGATGAATTTTACTGGAGGAAAAATTATGTTAGCAAATCAAGAAAAAATTTAAAAAAATCTATTACGTTTATCATTGTTCTCCTTTTTTATAAAATCAAAAGCATATGAAATGTGATAGACACATTCCTTTTTAATCTTTTATTAAGCCTGTAACGTTATCTTATAATTCCTTAGTCATACTCAGATAGAACACAACTATTTTGTTGAATATTTTACAATTAATATCTGTTTCAGGTGAGATCCCTAGATGGTTACAAGGAACCTTGATTAGAAATGGTTCTGGGGCCATCAAGATTGGAGACTCTGAGTTTCGCCACGTTTTTGATGGATCGGCACTGCTTCATAGGTTATTATATTAAATATTGTTTACAGAACATAATATGAAATCACATAAAAAAAAAAAGACATTTTTCTAAGTCTGAATGATGGATTGAATATACAATGTTGAGACGACATGGTCATATTGTAAAAAAACATAAAAAAATAAAAGTTTTATTTATTTATAAGACAGTTATAAAATTATTTTTGATTTTAACCCGACGTTTCTAAAACTTTGCAGTAATCGTGTTCATGGGTAGACGAGATGTAAGCAAAGTTGTTATTTTACAGATTTGCCATAAATGAGGGGCGCGTGACATACCAATGTCGCTTTTTAAAATCGAACACTTTAAGAAAAAACAGAGCTGCCAACCGTATTGTGGTAACAGAGTTTGCAACAGAATCTGTACCCGACCCTTGCCACACAATATTTGACAGGTACAAAAATCTTATAAAAACCTTTAATTACATATTTTTACGGCACCATATACAAGTATATATATTTTTTAAAAAGTACACAGACTAATTACAATGGTTTATTTTTATCGCTTTTCTGTTTGTTCAGAATACAAAAAATATTGGTCCCACTAATCAATATATCAGCAGACATACATACGATTATATCAAGTAGTATATCTGAAAAATTGAAAAAAAAAAGAATTTTGTTCCCTACAAATAATTGGTTTAATTCAAAACTAGGCAAAATCTGTAGTAAAATGTTTTTTTTATGATTACAAACTATTTTTACAAATCAGTTCAAAAAAACATGTTGTAGAAATATTGTTGCATGAGTTCGCGTTTGTTGTTAACAATAAAAGATTTCCTCTTACACTTTCCTTTGACAATTTGTGATATAAGTAATTGTTGTATTGTTAGCAGTCTGCCGTCATTGTATAGTTGTTTCTTTTTATATTTGTATTTTAGGAAACATTATCAAAATATTAATTCATCTATTTATCAGCATATGTGGTTTAGTTTTAATTAAGTCTGTGTTATAATTATATTTAGATGAATTATATTATAATTATACGGCAGAAGGGGTTGGGTTTTCGTCTTTATTATTTATTTTAGGAAACACTGTACAATAAATACGTGATGCCGATCTTCTTTAAAAGGGTATTAAACCTATCAAACCAGTTCGTACGAGCTGAGCCTAGTTAGCTACACATATTATCCATCCATCCATCCATCCATCCATATTATAGGATTTTAGTGTAGCGAAGTTTTAGTCATTTTGTTTTTCATAGAATATCAACCATTTTCAACCCAGCAGAGGCTGTAACAGACAATGCCGGTATCTCCGTGTATCCTTTCGGAGATCAAGTTTACGCCATGACAGAATACACTAACGTTTACAAGTAAGTTAACAATATTTTAGCAGCTCGTGTTCTCTCGCTTGGGTTGCTCTAAATTTAGACATGGTAACAATGCACTATCTATTTACTCGTTATCTTTAACAATTAATAGTTATTGTCAATTTTAGAATTTTGTTTTTATTTTACAGAATAGACACAGAAACTCTTGACACTTTGGAGAAGAAAAGCCTCCTCAATTCTTTGATAGTGTGTCACACCGCGCATCCTCATATTACGAAGAATGGTATTTCTTAAATTATTTTAATTGTATAATTACAATACGTTAGAAAAATGTAGAATACTTTGTTTAAGAAAAATGAAACGGTAACTTTTTTTTACAATCTCATAATAAACTACCTTTTACAGGAGACATATACAATATAGCATTAGGAGTTGTGAAGGGGTTGTTGAAACATATCATCGTAAAATTTCCTTATACGCAAAAAGGTAATTTAAATTTGTTTGTAGAATTTAATTAAAATTCAGAAAATTGTACAATGCACATGCATTTAATAAAAATTTGGTTCTTAAAATATTCGTACCATTTATGACATAACTCTCTTTCAGGGGACATGTTTGATTCTTTAGAAACTGTATGCACTGTGAATCCAAGATGGCTACTACACCCATCATACATGCATTCTTTTGGTAAATAAACATTTTAATGTTTTATTATAAAACACTATTACTTTAGATACAGAGCTATACATATTTTTAATTCCAGGTTTAACAGAAAATTATTTCATTATTTTGGAACAGCCACTAGCAATATCATCTCTAAGTTCTGTTCATAGCTATGTAACTGACCGTCCATTTTCTTCATGTATAACGTGGTATGAAGGTCACGAGGTATATATTACATTATATAAGTATACCATTGGTTTAATATATTTATTTCAATAATTCATTACTTTATTGTTGGTTCAACTATTACGTATATATTTAAATCTTTCCTTTTATTTAAATTTGAGCATTTAAAGTATGAATTAAACAGTATTTCGTACATTTTAGACTCAGATAACATTAATAAACAGAAATACAGGACAAGAGACACATTATACGACGGACACTTTGTTCTACATGCACATAATTAACTGCTTCGAGTTAGACGGAAAATTATTTATCGACGTATGTTCTTACAAAGATGCTAAAATAATTGATGCCCTATATGTTGAAGCTATCAAGGTATCAATAATCTTGTCATTTTTTGTAAACTAAATAATCGAGAACCTAAGAAAATGTTATTCCAAAAACTTGTAGTCTTGTACCTAACAGATTTATAATCAAGTTGAAAACCAATTCTAAAATAACCCAGTCAGTAATCCAGGACTTGATATAAGTTTTAGTTTGAAATCAGAATAAAAATATTTAACCGTAAACAGAAGATATTTCTTAAAAATATAATTTTTGTTTTAGTCAATAAATGAAATCTTACATGCTTCATGTCATTTTAACTCCAGACGATAGACAGCAATCCTGATTATGCTAAATGGTGCCAGTCACGGCCAAAACGCATTGAAATTCCTCTGGACACTCCAAACAGTAAGGTGGAGGCGACGGTTATTGCAGATATAGCTGTCGAAACACCTTCGATTAATTATGGACTTTGCAACGGTGAGAGAAGAATTATGAATATTCTTATCTTATTCGTAATTGCTAATGTTTTATGATAAGTGAAGTTCAAATATTTATAATATTTTATTGTTTTCAGGACGTCCATATAGATATTTTTACGGAATGGGACCGCAAGTAAAGTCTAAATATGGGGGAACGGTTAGTTTTTTTTACTTGTTATTATATTATATTTTATTGTTTTTTTCCTAATAATTAATAATAATTTCAGATAGTCAAAGTTGATGTTAAAAGTGGCGAGGTGAAGACATGGCGTGAAGTAAATGCAAACCCCAGCGAACCTATTTTTGTTCCACGTCCTGGAGCTGAGGTTACATTTCAACATCTAAATTAAATAACAAGCAAAATCTTTTAAAACTTATTTGACAATCAAACTTATTTGTTGTTTTATTTTTATTTCGTGTTTTATTCTCGTTACTGCAAAATTCTTGCAAAATTTAAAAATTTCGTTCCAATTAAACTTCCAATTAATACATACTATTTCTTATTCGCAGATGGATGTGGGTAATTAGTTATTCCCTTTGTAAAAAAAAACAACTACCATTTTTAAAAAAGTTTTTGTATTAAGAAGTGGAAGAAGCAGAACTTCCTTAGAAGAAGAACTTTATATGTTGTTAGGGAGGTGTTTCTTCAAACCTGCCTATCATTTTATAAAATTTATAATGTTTGATAGGACGAAGACGACGGTGTATTGCTGAGCGCTGTGGTGTGGGGTGACAACGAGCACGCGGTGACACTGCTGGCGCTGAACGCTCGCGACCTTACGGAGCTGGCGCGGACGCACTTCACCACGCCCTCGCCAGCTGCCAAGTGCTTCCATGGGTGGTTCTTACCAGACTGAAACTACAAGTTGTAGATCTGTAAAATTTAAAAAACAATATTACTCAATTTACCAAAACTATTACAAACTTAACCTGTAGAAACTCATAATAATAAATAGAAACAACCTTTAGGAATATAAAATTTAAAAAGTAGGATAATGGTTTATTGAGCGAAGCTTTCTATGACTTTTCTGCTTCCTTTGTACAAGCATCAATCAAAAGCATACTGATAGACATCAGTCTGGTAGTGGTTTTAAAAATATTTGAGGACAGAATGCTTCGAAGTTTTGTTAATGCAACTTCGGGGCTGTTTGCACCTCGCTTCGCTCAATATGCTAACACATACCGAGATTTTGCAAGCGCAGCGATTCAAAATTGAGGTTTCGTTCACGCTCCTAGTTTATTCATTTATATAATATAAAATTTGTTTTACCTTTTATTCTAAATAAAACACTTGTAAAAAAGAAAACACTTTGTCATGCATTCTTTCTTCGCAGATTAATAGACAAGTGTTTATTTATATCGTATGTATTCCATTTAATCAAATTTCAGCGAATCCTCAATTTTGTTTGGAGATTGTTCTTATAATCTAGAAAGTCTTTCTGATACATTTATTTAAACTTGCATCAACAACGTAGTTATTCAAACACTGTTTATATTGATTTATATTGATTGCATGGAGCTGAAGGGGTATTCTTTTAAGGGATGAAGTTTTCTTTAAATGTTATATTGTTCTAACGGGTTTCTCATGTCTTAATAAAATGAATTTCAATAAATAATTATATAACTTTGCAAACACTTTCTTTGAAAACACTCTTTTTATAAATAATTTAGTTGTTACGTACTTAACAAAGAAAACTGATTATTGAAACTGAAATTTTCACTACTGAGCTATACATTTGAAAATTTTATTACAATAATATATCTAATAAGATTTAATTTGTAACAATGTCTCATGATCGGCGCACAAATAGCATTCAATTTACTATTTATACTTTCACCATTTCTTAAAACAATTTTTATCAACTTTATACTATTACAAAATAAAATAAATAACACTAAAGATTAGAATTAATTGACATTATCACAAACAAATATCTTTAGATAAACAGTGGCTCTCTTTATTGTTACTTGTCATCAAAATAATATATTTTCGGTACGTCATTGTGGGAATTTAGATAACACTTTATAATATTAAATATACAAATTGTAATACTTTTTTGAAAAATGGTGATTGATCATCCGAAAGACATTAAACAAAAACTGTAAGCCACAAACGTTTGAAAGATCAACTTCCAATAAAGAATATAAAACAAAAAGAATCAATAGAAAAAAACACGCAATATTATGACCAAAAGTAGTCTGCACCACCAAAAATTGTAAGGATAACTGGTTAAGACATTTACTGAGAGGGACCGGGGCAAGCCCAGGACGAAGAAAAAAAGATGCGGTGAAACTTCACTTCTATCTTTGTATTAAGCACGATACGCACCACCGCGTACTTTAATATAGTTTATATTATTCACTTTTAGTTCCCATTAAACTAAATAATATACAGTCTGCTATTTTATTGAGTGGTAGCCAGAATTCCCTAATCAACAATTAACAAATGGGCATTGGCCCAACATCCATATTAAGAGATAATATGGAGGTCGAGGATTTAAAAACATACAACTACTTTACCAAACACAGATTTTCAAATAACAATGTTTTTTACTACGAAATTGAAGCTAGTAATTTATTATAAAATGATAACAACTCCACATTTAAACTTAAAACACTCGGAAGAAATACCAAATCAAAAACAAAACGATACACAGAAGACACCCTTATGAGTTAAAACAATAACAAAGATAAAGAGACATCCCATACATAGCTAGAGGCAGGTTCACTATTTCATGAAACAGCAGGTTTTAGTATAGCTATTCAGGATCATACCAAAAAGTAAAGGAAATTCATTATAAAAGACCAAATACTTAAAATAAAATTAAAATTATCAACAATTCAGACAAACATTATATATATATATATACATATAATCAGAGTATTGTATTAGAAGATTTAACATAAACATTATTTCTTCCGGCCCTTATTAAGTGACAGAACTATAAACTATAATAGATCAAAGCTTAATAGATAGACTTAATAAGATAACTTACCGAATTGACATTGCTGTTTCAAACACTGTCAAATAATCAAAACAGAAAGAGCATACAAATATGAATACCAAAAAGAAGAAATAAGTAGGATATGGAAATAAGAAAAAGTCTACATTGTCACAATAGCTTTATTTGCAATGAATAACATTAGATGAGTGAGCTTTAATGCTAAAACTTTGCAGTGATTATTTCAAAACTTTATTAAAACAAACGCTCAAAAATCTAAAAATTGCTGTATCTTCATAAACATTATAATATCTCATATGTACTTTAAACTTAACCGGAGATATTAATAATAAATCTGTTTGAATGATTTATAAATTAAACCTGACATTCATAATGTGATTGATTGTTCACAAACTGAGAATATTTACTATTATATAATATTACATTATGAAGAGATACATTTAAAAGTATTAAGACGATAAGTGATACTTAATTTTTTTATATTATGGTATAATAAGAAAAAGCATGTTATAATATTCTAAAACCTAATAACATATACATTTATCGTGGGCTGAAGACGAACTTCGCATAAGAAAATATTTACAATATCTGTGGCAGCAACAAATATTTATGGTTTTAAAAAAATATTTATTTATCTTGTGACTCTATTTGAATTACAAACACCAGGTAAGTTAAAATGGCGCTGAAGGTCTAAAACAAGAAAAAAACAAATTAACTTCGTTATGAGTAATTTAGAGAAAACAGTGTTTCTTAAAGTTTATAAATAGGAGCCAATACGTTAAAAAAGTACCAACTTAATATTCCAGACTTACGGTGGTCAATAGTGATCTGTTGTACGTTATCACGCCGAGAGTAGAATATTGTGGTACGTTTAAACGGACTTGTTTGATCATTGTATCGAGTTCTCTGGGAACTTGTTTTCCCAAGGTTGTCGTTTGAAGCGTTAATTTTGTTAAGAGCACCATCATTTCATTAACCTGATTTACAAACATCAAATACACAAGATTTTAACAAAACGAATATCAATAATTTCAATTAAAATATTATTTCTAAGCCCTTTGAGTTGTTGGGATTGTGTGATTGATGATAGGATGAAGAAGAGTTTTCATTGAGAGCTGTCGGTAAAGGAAATGCTTTGAACCGACTTCAACTATTGAATCAGCGGAGGAAATTACTAACGATTCGCTTGCATGGCTTTGTTTCGTTTCCTAAATTATAAGTTTCCTATTTTGCAAATGTTTGTACCTGAGTAAGAATACGATGGAAGGGTTCCACAGAAAAAGTAATTCTCAAAACAACAATCACGCACCAACTAAATCGTAAAATAATTTCAGCCCATCGATACGAGTCATTTGCTGTGAAATAAAATATTATAAATTAATTAGTTCTCGCGACGTATAGAAAATTTTACCCTCTTATTCGAAGGCACCACAGATATTATTCAAAATAATACGATAATTTTATTTATTTATTTATATTAGCTTTATTGTTCAAGAATAAGGCCCAATGGACGGACTTAATGTTAAAATGCATTATCTACAAGTCAATAGAGAACGAAAATAGTTGAAAAGAGAAATTGATATTATGGCGGTAAAGTTAAATAACAATAAGTTTTTTACTATTTATAATCTATGTGAGTTAATAAAAGAATGGCAATTGTCTTTAAAAATATAACTCTTACAGTATCTGATCACAGCTATCGTCAACCTATATCCATGGAAGACTCCAAAAACTGCGAAGCATATATATATCAATGTCATATTTACTCCATCGGCTATGTCCATCTTTCTTGCCACTTTACAGATTGAGATATAGCACTGTGATAAGACACGAATTTCCTTGTCAACCGCCCGCACTACGCGGATGAGTGGAACATTTCCTAAAATATTTAATTTTATGAAACGCAGAACTAATAATTATATTATAACATTTTTAAAAGTAAAATCAGTATTTACCAATAACAGTTAATGCAAGTAAAAAGCTTAGTCTCTCATTCATCTTCAACAACACTTTACAGACTTCAAAGTTCATAACAGCAATTTGGATTTTCAAAATGAACAAAATGAAATATCCAAAATAATGTACAGCGAATACGAAATCTGAGATATCTAAAACAAAAGTTTTATATTAGTATTGATTGCGTCTTCAAAATTAATATAATAACTCTTATTTGGTATAAAATTGAATATATACCATAAACTGGTGCACGCAGCGCGCTCAATATGTTGTCCAAAATACTTAAAATAACATACAAGATTATTATAAAATAACAGATCCAGGTCAAATTTTTATCGTCCTTAGCTGTTTGGTAGTCAGAAGATATTTTAATTTTTATCTTAAAAATGTATTCAATTAATTTATTATAGAACGGTGTTTATTAAAATGTGGAACTTATTTTATTACAAGCAAGCTATTTACTTTTTTTTATAATAAAAAAGAAAAACAATAGATATACTGAGGTCCCCAGACTATGGTAGAAAGTTTCCAATCACTATAAGGTCGTCGTGTACAAAGACCGAAGGCAAAATCTTCAGTACCTATTTTCACGTCACACGTTAAAACCATCCAGTTCCACGAGCAGCTGAGAGCACATAAAACCAGCATCTAAAAGTGGTTCAGAACAACCTCAGAAAAACGCAAACGTACATCAACAAATTGCAGCTACCTGCATGTCGAAATAGAACCTTACGTCAAAATCTTTCAGGAAGACCTTTACAACCTCTTCGGAGTAAAAGTATACTGAGAATATTAAGGATCCTATCAGGCGAGACTAAACCCACGGCGACGGTGGTGGTGACCAAGACTAGTTAAAAACCTCTACCAAAACTTAAAACAACAACAAAGGGAAATATAGGCTCAGTCATGCATCTATCTGTCCTTCATATTTCCAAGGAACGGACCCAGAAAAACCTTTTCAAACCTAGGAAAACGGATATCTCAAATGCTTGGAACTAAAACTCAGGGAGGCAGATGCAGAAGTATAACAACCGGCTGGGATCATTGACGTAACAATGGCATATAGTGGTACCGGTTCCATCATATTGAATTGAGACGAGGTGCAGCGGATAAACTGAACCAAATATGCGACGTCATCCAACGACTCTCTCTCTCTAGACGATATGACTCAGCCACATGCCCTCTTTGTTGGATCTTCTGCTGACTACACATCCCGGAAAGTGCCAGGTCATTGTCGAGGCTCCCCTTGGGTCCTCCGATCATTGCTTGGTACGGAGTGTAGTGCCCATTCAACGTCCGGCTCGCACAAGATCTGCGACCCGTCGCGTTTGGCACTACAAGTCAGCAGATTGGGATGGAATGCGGTCTTTCTTTGCATCCTACCCATGGGGGCCGATTTGTTTCTCTTCCGATGATCCCAGTGACTGCGCTGCGGCTGTAGCTGATGTGATACTACAGGGCATGGAACTATTTGTACCTAGCTCTGTGGTACCACTTGGTGGCAGATCGCGGCCTTGGTTTGATGAATCTGTCAGGGCTGCAGCAGCCGGAAAACGTCAGGCGTATCAGGCTTGGGTTAATGCGTTAGTCATCAAGGATCCGAACTCTAGAGTTCTGAAGAGGAAATACAATCGTGCCTCCAGATTCTTCAAACGGCAAATTGCTAGAGCAAGGTTTAGGCATGTCGTCAAAATTGGGGATCAGTTAACAAGGTACCCACCAGGCACGCGCAAGTTCTGAGCGCTTTCTAAAGCCACTTTGGGTAACTTTTGCCAGCCATCCCTACCGCCACTGCACTCGGGGAATGATTCTCTGGCCCATACGGCAAAAGAGAAAGCCGATCTCTTGGGCACTCTTTTTGCCTCAAACTTGACCTTGAACGACCAAGGGTAAACACCGCCTACCATCCAGCGGTGTCAGAGTTCAATGCCGGAAATAATTTTCCGGCAAAAAACCATTCGACGGTCTCTACTTTCCTTGGATGTTCATAAGTCGAGTGGGCCGGATGGCATTTCCCCAATCGTGCTACGAACATGTGCCCCTGAGTTGACTTCAGTGCTAACGCGTCTATTTCGGTACTCCTATTTCAAAGGCGTAGTCCCGGTCTCATGGAAGTGTGCTTTTGTCCATCCGATCCCTAAAAAAGGTGATAGCTCGGACCCAGTTAACTACAGACCTATCGCCATCACCTCTCTTTTCTCCAAAATAATGGAGAACATCATAAACCGACAGCTCCTCGCGTACCTTGAGGATCACCAGTTGATCAATGACCGACAATATGGCTTTCGCCATGGTCGATCGGCTGGTGACCTCCTGTTATATCTTACACACCGTTGGGCTGCGGTTATTGAAAGCAAGGGAGAAGGTCTGGCAGTTAGTCTGGATATAGCGAAAGCCTTCGATCGTGTATGGCACAAGGGGCTTCTTTCGAAGCTTCCTTCCTATGGGCTTCCCGAGAGTTTATGCAAGTGGATCACCAGCTTCCTCACTGGGCGGAGCATACAGGTCGTTCTCGACGGTTTTTGCTCGGACCCCAAGCCCGTGAATGCTGGTGTACCCCAAGGCTGCGTGCTATCCCCAACCCTGTTCCTCTTGCACATCAATGATATGTTGGACATTTCCAACATACATTGTTATGCGGATGACAGCACTGGGGATGCGGTATATTCCGGCCGTGCAGGTCTCTCTCGGGAAAACGTCGACGAGTGCCGAAAGAAACTTGTGTCTTCTATAGAGACCTCCCTGAGGACGGTCTCAGAATGGGGTAAACTGAACCTCGTTCAGTTTAATCCCCAAAAGACACAGGTTTGCGCGTTTACCACTAAGAAAACCCCATTTGTCGTATCGCCGCTCTTCGATAGCACACCTCTCGATGCCTCGCCAAGTATCAAAGTACTGGGACTCGACATTTCAAGCGACTGTCAGTTTCGTGGTCACTTGGAGAGCAAGGCCAAGTTGGCCTCGATGAAATTGGGTGTGATCAATAGAGCGAGACAGTATTTCAATCCTGGCCATTGACTTGCGCTTTATAAGGCGCAGGTTCGGCCACATATGGAGTACTGCTCTCATCTCTGGTCCGGATCACCCCAATATCAGCTTCTACCTTTTGACCGCGTACAACGGAGAGCCGTACGGATTGTCGGGGACCCGGTGCTCTGTGAACGGCTGGACTCTTTGGCATTGCGTAGAGACGTGGCTTCTTTGTGCGTCTTCTATCGCATTTACAACGGGGAGTGTTCCGAAGAGCTATTTGATCTGATGCCTGCCGCCGAATTCCATCACCGCACAGCACGTCACCGCCTGCATTTCCATCCACACCACCTGGATGCGTGGCGATCTTCTACTGTGCGGTTTTCAAGGACTTTTCTTCCACGTATCACTAAGATGTGGAATGAACTTCCTTCGGCGGTGTTTCCAGATCGATACGACATGGGTACCTTCAAAAAAGGCGTCTATTCATATCTCCAAGGCCGGCAACGCTCTTGTGAGTCTTCGGATGTTGCAAGAGTTCATGGGCGGCGGTGATCACATTTTATCATTGACCCGCATGCTCGTTTGCCCTCCTTTTCCATAAAATAAAAAAAAAAAAAAAAAAAAAAAAAAAAACTAGAGGCTTGGATCATAGCATTAATAATTTCGAACAATTGGGTTCCAAGATGCGGCCAAAACGTTACCACTATAACCGGAGCAGCAAAAGATCTCAGCGTATGGACGATAAAGCCTAAAAGCGAGTACGATGGCCTCCGTTCCGACAAAGACAGTATGTTCGTTGTGACAGGAATTCAGCCGTCGTGGAAGCCTCCCTCGAAATGAATCAAAATACTCTATTTGATAGGAAAAGATTAACCCAATCCTTTAAAAAACTATATTCATTTTTTAATCAATTTAAAAACAAAAAAAAAACTGTGCAAATCTCACTAATACAGTTTTTACATGTTTTTCTGTCTAAAAATATACCAGAGAAGATTAATTTTATTACCTCTTTATATTTAAATAATTACTGTTCTAAAAAAAAATGAATTTGGTAAATCATTATAAAACTAACCTTTTCCAAAATATTTAAGTGATGGATCATACTTTTCATACGAGAGAATCCCACATATCCTACTAAAGAAGCGACTATACACAAAGAACTTTCAGCTACGTCCAGTAACGTCGCAGAATGTGATTGAGGCTCGTCCGGCTTATTATTATAATATCTAAATTTGAAGTATATCTCAAAGAAACCGAATATGTCTGAGATCGTGAAAAAACAGAAAAAAATTGTAAATTTTTTAACGATAGTTAGAATAAGTGCCTATATATGTATATATTTTAGCTTACTAAAAATGGTTAGTAATAATAAGCAATAAGCCTTTTGAACACGTGAAACTGAAATCACGTAGCCGTCGCGTAGCACTTTGAAGCTTAAAGGTGCTACTCCAGTCCAACGAGATATCTGCAGCACCAAAGATAATGCTCCCGGTCTTATTGTAGCCGTTTCCATATCAGACATCTGGAATATATTTGATATTGATTAGATGTGCTTTTTATTTCAATATATACGTATGTACATAGATAAATAATAATAGTATAGAGAGAGAGTTGTGATTTTTCGTGATACAATCTTTACATTCAGATGCGAGAGTTTGTCCACTTTTAATTACTGCAGATTGTAATTGAAATCTATATATTTGTCTATGTTAATATGAGAGCTTTTTAGTTTATGTTCAGTATCTGATTGTTAACACTCTGCAATCGATATTCATTGACGTTAGTTTTGAGCTAAACATGCTGACCCTAAGGGCTAGTATAATGATATATTCTATATTTTATAAGTATTGTCAACACATACTTTGTTGTTTTCTAATTTTTATGACATTGTTGTTTGCAGTTAGAATATTTAAAAACATGTTCATAAACAAATACATTAGAACTGTTAATGTAAGTATACGAGGCCACACAAGAAGTTTTGAAATAACTTTTTAAATATAGAAAGCCTGTGATTTAATATTAAAAATATTTTTACTATAAATATTAATTTCTAGGTAAATTACCAGCATTGTGATATAAAAAAAAACATTTATTTTGTATGATTTTAATTCCAACCAGCAACTTAACGAAACGTGTAATCAACAATATGCTTTTATGGACAAGACACCTTCTGCAGTAACTCTATATCACCGAGCCGTTACAAAGAGTTAAAGTCTTTTAAGTATGAATGATGAAGAAAGAAGTGATCGTCCTATAACAAGTTACGGACAACGTAACGAAAGAAAGTAAAATATTCAACTGACGAATCACATACGAGGAGATTTATTACATTCTGGAGACTAGATCGGAAATGGAAATGATATTCTTCACAACCACGTTTGCGTCAAAAGGATTGTTGAATGAGTAAATTGGATGTTTGACTGTTTCAAAACATACCAACGTTTACCTGGATCATTTCTCTAACAAGCCCGATCAAAAATCATGTGATTTCTTGTTGTTTTCTAAAACTTATTATAAAATCAGCGAATTTTGACATGGGTACCTTCAAAAAAGGCTTTTACTCTTACTTCCAAGGCCGGCAACGCTCTTGTGTGTCTTCAGATGTTGGAAGAGTTCGTGGGCGGCGGTGATCACATTTGACCTGTGACCCGCACGCTCGTTTGCCCTCCTTTATCATAAAAAGAAAAAAAAGAACTAAAAAATGTACTTGGAAATGTACTCTGGGGCGGAGTTGATAGCATAAAGTTATAACCTATAGACAAATTATTTTTTCTCAAAACTTTCTGAGGGTCCAATACTTAATACAGTAATAGGTTTATTTAAGTAGTCATTAAGACTATATACAAATAAAGTGACATTGTAACAAAGATCAATTATATTTTATCATTAAAGGTCATCTTAACTATGTACGTAGGTAGGTGTTTGCGTTTGAAATTGTCTATGAACGTGTTAGCCATGCTGGTTTACTTAATTATATATTGTTTACATTTTATCAATAATATATATTTTTAAATTCTGATAAATAAATAAAAATTCGTTTTTTTTATGTGTGAAATAAAGCTATAAAAATAAACAATGAGCTTGTATTTCTTCTTTCTTCTGCTTCTTTTGTTTTTGAATAAATAAACAAACTTTTTAAACTCCTTTGCAAAAATGGACCAAATAGTAATAGGACGAGGGTTTCATATTTTATTTTCATTTTTGTCACGTGGTTAAATCTTCCTTCTCTCCCCATGTTTGGAAAACTATATATATATATATATATATATATATATATATATATAAACTTTGACAATTGATTTTAAAAAAAGATGCAATGTCATAAGCAATTTCTCCTGTAGATTTTGTTTGGTTAAGCTTAATTACTGTGCTTTATATTATTGCAATTGTTGTTTACGCAATATTTTTGTGAAACATGATTTTAAACTGTATTAACATCAAAGTCATTGTTACTTTTCAAAAAAGGATTAATTATGTGTGTTTGTGTGTATGTGTGTATGGAGCCGAAAAATGCTCAGTTTTTTTTCGGTTCCTTCTTCTTGAGACCTGTTCATGCAATTAACTTCAAAATGAAAATTAAATCAGTTTTATTACAAAAACTCTTTTTATTGTCAAAGATACCACCAGGTCGTAAATATATTGCCAAACGCCTGAGAAGATCTGGCGACAGAAGGCTTAAATTATTATTATTTAAATTTAAGTGGCCTAGCAGCGATCGCTTCATATCCAGGGTTCATTGTCAAGTAAATATCCGGAAAAACGTTCGCTGTTGTCTCGAAGAACACAAAAACATTCTTCAACTACTTTTGAAAATCAAGTAAAGACAGTTTGTGTTAGTTCCTGGTATTTATATTATGTATATCGCTATGCTTAGTAAAATTATAAGAGTTAAGATTGTTTTAAATATACTGACCAGCGCCCGTGAGTATATTAATCTGCTTAAACATATTTTTAAAGTATTGTTTTCGTTTGTAAAAGATTTTTCTTTAACCGGTATCCGGTTCAATAAATTTATTTGCAGAATAAATTAATATAAAAATATGTTTTAAAACTATCTAAAAAACATTATTCAATTCTAATTCTTCAAATTTACAAAACTAAACCCCATAAAAATAGGCAGTGTATTGTGTATTAAAATAATAGATCTAGCGCTTTCCAGTTGAATATTATATGTATATATTTATTCTCCAGCAATGTCCTCTTTTATCTTCCAACGAAACTTTTTCTGGCGTTGAATTATTGTTAATACTTATGACTCACTAGATGGCATTAGTTGAAGAAATGTTTTTCAAATAGTTTAACGCATGATGAATATTAGGTAAAGATGTTTGAGTGGTAATGTATTGGTATACATATATAAGAGGGGTGTATTATGATGAAAGACGCCTATATAGAATCTGTGGCCTTTTCAGAATTGTTACTTATTCCATAACTTACTCAGTATCATAACTCAGTTCTATAACAATTTGTTTTTTAATTTCATCTGTGCGTATATTAGCGCGTCACACAAAAACTGCTGGATAGGTTTCGATGAAATTTGGTATGATTTCAGGTTGTCTGTCAACATATACTGTTTACTCCCTGATTTCCACTGGATAATTGTACTACCATGAATTTTTTCAGGTTAAATATAGGAAAGACTTAATATTTAAATCAAGTTTTAAAAAAGACTCTCTCGCCAGCTCTTCTCAGGTTTGAGGGAATATCTTTCCGAGCTGGTGGTAGCTTGGACAATGAAAAAATGTTTTGTAAGAAAATGACTATCAATAAAGGTTTCGATAATTTTTTGTGATTTTAATATATATGTGGCCTTTACATCTATAACAGATGATTTAAGCAGCATCGCGATGGCACTTGCGCTCGTGGCTGATTAGACCGATACGAGAATTGATCCGTCGGCGGCACATGCGACAGATGAACGTTTCCCCTGATGGTCGGGAAGTAGAGGACTTTTGGTGACGCTTCGTGTGTTTCTCATGTAAAACCTTGAACCAGGCGTCGTCATGCGCTGATTGACCGTCGTGGAGGAGACGACGCCACCTGACCCTATTCAAAGCTAACTCTTGCCATTGGTTACTGGAGATGTTAAATGCAACCATATCACGCTTGACGCAATCCTTATATCGAAGCAATGGTCGACCTATGGGCCTTTTTGCGTCTGCAACCTCTCCGAGTAAAATTTAATTATATTGATTTTAATAATATCTACATATTTCCTAGGCAAAACACAAAATCGAATACAATAAAACTATTGGGTGTATTTTAAACAAATTTAGACAACATTACAAATGTAGGTTTTATTGTGTAACTATATGTAGCAAACATTTTTTCCTTCGCCATATATGTTTCATCAAATGATATCAACTAAATTTTTTTTTTAAAGCTACTAATTAACAACTTTGTGACAATATTTGTAGAGATTGTTCTCTATGAGAGACTCTTCTGCATCATTCAAGTGCAAGCACAAATCAAAAACGGTTTATCTGAAAATTTATAAATTTAGCACACTAATACACATCAGACTGGTGGTGGTTTAAAAACAAAATTCAAATATTCGATGTCGTTCAGGAATAATCACAGAAAAACTGAAATCCCATAGACTTCAAAGGGAAAAAAAATGACATGCGCGTGCGGATTTTTTTCAACAGCTCTTAGATTTTTTTTTTATCTTAAAAAATAGTTGAAGACTTCTATCCTTGTCTTGTCTTGTATTGTCTTATCTTGTCTTGTCTGTGCTTCGACGTTTTATAAATGCAACTTCGGTGTTCGGTGCAAAAATAGTCTGCACCACCAAAAATTGTAAGGCTAACTGGTTAAGACATTTACTAAGAGGGACCGGGGCAAGTCCAGGACGAAGAAAAAAAGGTGCGGTGAAACTTCACTTCTATCTTTACAAAGGTATTAAGCACGATACGCACCACCGCGTACTTTAATATAGTTTATATTATTCACTTTTAGTTCTAATTAAACTAAATAATATACAGTCTGCTATTTTATTGAGTGGTAGCCAGAATTCCCTAATCAACAATTAACAAATGGGCATTGGCCCAACATCCATATTAAGAGATAATATGGAGGTCGAGGATTTAAAAACATACAACTACTTTACCAAACACAGATTTTCAAATAACAAAGTTTTTTACTACGAAATTGAAGCTAGTAATTTATTATACGATATACAGAAGACACCCTTATGAGTTAAAACAATAACAAAGATAAAGAGACATCCCATACATAGCTAGAGGCAGGTTCACTACTTCATGAAACAGCAGGTTTTAGTATAGCTATTCAGGATCATACCAAAAAGTAAAGGAAATTCATTATAAAAGACCAAATACTTAAAATAAAATTAAAATTATCAACAATTCAGACAAACATTATTATACATATAATCAGAGTATTGTATTAGAAGATTTAACATAAACATTATTTCTTCCGGCCCTTATTAAGTGACAGAACTATAAACTATAATAGATCAAAGCTTAATAGATAGACTTAATAAGATAACTTACCGAAGTGACATTGCTGTTTCAAACACTGTATATTCAAAACAGAAAGAGCATACAAATATGAATACCAAAAAGAAGAAATAAGTAGGATATGGAAATAAGAAAAAGTCTACATTGTCACAATAGCTTTATTTGCAATGAATAACATTAGATGAGTGAGCTTTAATGCTAAAACTTTGCAGTGATTATTTCAAAACTTTATTAAAACAAACGCTCAAAAATCTAAAAATTGCTGTATCTTCATAAACATTATAATATCTCATATGTACTTTAAACTTAACCGGAGATATTAATAATAAATCTGTTTGAATGATTTATAAATTAAACCTGACATTCATAATGTGATTGATTGTTCACAAACTGAGAATATTTACTATTATATAATATTACATTATGAAGAGATACATTTAAAAGTATTAAGACGATAAGTGATACTTAATTTTTTTATATTATGGTATAATAAGAAAAAGCATGTTATAATATTCTAAAACCTAATAACATATACATTTATCGTGGGCTGAAGACGAACTTCGCTTAAGAAAATATTTACAATATCTGTGGCAGCAACAAATATTTATGGTTTTAAAAAAATATTTATTTATCTTGTGACTCTATTTGAATTACAAACACCAGGTAAGTTAAAATGGCGCTGAAGGTCTAAAACAAGAAAAAAACAAATTAACTTCGTTATAAGTAATTTAGAGAAAACAGTGTTTCTTAAAGTTTATAAATAGGAGCCAATACGTTAAAAAAATACCAACTTAATATTCCAGACTTACGGTGGTCAATAGTGATCTGTTGTACGTTATCACGCCGAGAGTAGAATATTGTGGTACGTTTAAACGGACTTGTTTGATCATTGTTTCGAGTTCTCTGGGAACTTGTTTTCCCAAGGTTGTCGTTTGAAGCGTTAATTTTGTTAAGAGCACCATCATTTCATTAACCTGATTTACAAACATCAAATACACAAGATTTTAACAAAACGAATATCAATAATTTCAATTAAAATATTATTTCTAAGCCCTTTGAGTTGTTGGGATTGTGTTATTGATAATAGGATGAAGAAGAGTTTTCATTGAGAGCTGTCGGTAAAGGAAATACTTTGAACCGACTTCAACTATTGAATTAGCGGAGGAAATTACTAACGATTCGCTTGCATGGCTTTGTCGTTTCCTAAATTATATCTTTCCTATTTTGTAAATGTTTGTACCTGAGTAAGAATACGATGGAAGGGTTCCAGAAAAAAAGTAGTTCTTAAAACAACAATCACGCACCAACTAAATCGTAAAATAATTTCAGCCCATCGATACGAGTCATTTGCTGTGAAATAAAATATTATAAATTAATTAGTTCTCGCGACGTATAGAAAATGTTACCCTCTTATTCGAAGGCACCACAGATATTATTCAAAATAATACGACAATTTATTTATTTATTTATATAAGCTTTATTGTTCAAGAATAAGGCCCAATGGACGGACTTAATGTTAAAATGTATTATCTACAAGTCAATAGAGAACGAAAATAGTTGAAAAGAGAAATTGATATTATGGCGGTAAAGTTAAATAACAATAAGTTTTTTACTATTTATAATCTATGTGAGTTAATAAAAGAATGGCAATTGTCTTTAAAAATATAACTCTTACAGTATCTGATCACAGCTATCGTCAACCTATATCCATTGAAAACTCCAGAAACTGCGAAGCATATATATATCAATGTCATATTTACTCCATCGGCTGTGTCTATCTTTCTTGCCACTTTACAGATTGAGATATAGCACTGTGATAAGACACGAATTTCCTTGTCAACCGCCCGCACTATGGGGATGAGTGGAACATTTCCTAACATATTTAATTTTATGAAACTCAGAACTATTAATTATATTATAACATTTTCAAAAGTAAAATCAGTATTTACCAATAACAGTTAACGCAAGTAAAAAGCTTAGTCTCTCATTCATCTTCAACAACACTTTACAGACTTCAAAGTTCATAACCGCAATTTGGATTTTCAAAATTAACAAGATGAAATATTCAAAATAATGTACAAAAAATACGAAAACTGAGATATCTAAAACAAAAGTTTTATATCAGTATTGATTGCGTCTTCAAAATTAATATTATAACTCTTATTTGGTATAAAATTGAATATATACCATAAACTGGTACTCGCAGCGCGTTCAATATGTTGTCCAAAATACTTACAATAACATACAAGATTATTATAAAATAACAGATCCAGGTCAAATTTTTATCGTCCTTAGCTGTTTGGTAGTCAGAAGATATTTTAATTTTTATCTTAAAAATGTATTCAATTAATTTATTATAGAACGGTGTTTATTAAAATGTGGAACTTATTTTATTACAAGCAAGCTATTTACTTTTTTTTTATAATAAAAAAGAAAAACAATAGATATACTGAGGTCCCCAGACTATGGTAGAAAGTTTCCAATCACTATAAGGTCGTCGTGTACAAAGACCGAAGGCAAAATCTTCAGTACCTATTTTCACGTCACACGTTAAAACCATCCAGTTCCACGAGCAGCTGAGAGCACATAAAACCAGAATCTAAAAGTGGTTCAGAACAACCTCAGAAAAACGCAAACATACATCAACAAATTGCAGCCACCTGCATGTCGAAATAGAACCTTACGTCAAAATCTTTCAGGAAGACCTTTACAACCTCTTCGGAGTAAAAGTATACTGAGAATATTAAGGATCCTATCAGGCGAGACTAAACCCACGGCAACGGTGGTGGTGACCAAGACTATTTAATAAACTCTACCAAATCTTAAAACAACAACAAAGGGAAATATAGGCTCAGTCATGCATCTATCTGTGCTTCATGTCTCCAAGGAACGGACCTAGAAAAACCTTTTCAAACCTAGAAAAACGGATATCTCAAATGCTTGGAACTAAAACTCAGGGAGGCAGATGCAGCCATGTATAACAACCGGCTGGGATCATTGACGTAACGATGGCATATAGTGGTACCGGTTCCATCATATTGAATTGAGACGAGGTGCAGCGGATAAACTGAACCAAATAGGCGACGTCATCAAACGACTCTCTCTCTCTAGACGATATGACTCAAGACAAAACTAGAGACTTGGATCATAGCATTAATAATTTCGAACAATTGGGTTCCAAGATGCGGCCAAAACGTTACCACTATAACCGGAGCAGCAAAAGATCTCAGCGTTTGGACGATAAAACCTAAAAGCGAGTACGATGGCCTCCGTTCCGACAAAGACAGTATGTTCGATGTGACAGGTATTCAGCCGTCGTGGAAGCCTCCCTCGAAATGAATCAAAATACTCTATTTGATAGGAAAAGATTAACCCAATCCTTTAAAAAACTTGGAATTATTAACAATAATTTACTTTTATATATTCATTTTTTAATCAACTTAAAAACAAAAAAAAACTGTGCAAAGCTCACTAATACAGTTTTTACATGTTTTTCTGTCCCAGTAACAAAAATTAAAATATAATAACAATAAGGCTCAAAAAGACGAAGCGTTTGTAATGTGTTAATTATAAAAAAATATATTATTACAAGTTTATAGTAAAAATATAGCAGAGAAGATTAATTTTATTACCTCTTTATATTTAAATAATTACTTTTCTAAAAAAAATGAATTTGGTAAATCATTATAAAACTAACCTTTTCCAAAATATTTAAGTGATGGATCATAGTTTTCATACGAGAGAATCCCACATATCCTACTAAAGAAGCGACTATACACAAAGAACTTTCAGCTACGTCCAGTAACGTCGCAGAATGTGATTGAGGCTCGTCCGGCTTATTATTATAATATCTAAATTTGAAGTATATCTCAAAGAAACCGAATATGTCTGAGATCGTGAAAAAACAGAAAAAAATTGTAAATTTTTTAACGATAGTTAGAATAAGTGCCTATATATGTATATATTTTAGCTTACTAAAAATGGTTAGTAATAATAAGCAATAAGCCTTTTGAACACGTGAAACTGAAATCACGTAGCCGTCGCGTAGCACTTTGAAGCTTAAAGGTGCTACTCCAGTCCAACGAGATATCTGCAGCACCAAAGATAATGCTCCCGGTCTTATTGTAGCCGTTTCCATATCAGACATCTGGAATATATTTGATATTGATTAGATGTGCTTTTTATTTCAATATATACGTATGTACATAGATAAATAATAATAGTATAGAGAGAGAGTTGTGATTTTTCGTGATACAATCTTTACATTCAGATGCGAGAGTTTGTCCACTTTTAATTACTGCAGATTGTAATTGAAATCTATATATTTGTCTATGTTAATATGAGAGCTTTTTAGTTTATGTTCAGTATCTGATTGTTAACACTCTGCAATCGATATTCATTGACGTTAGTTTTGAGCTAAACATGCTGACCCTAAGGGCTAGTATAATGATATATTCTATATTTTATAAGTATTGTCAACACATACTTTGTTGTTTTCTAATTTTTATGACATTGTTGTTTGCAGTTAGAATATTTAAAAACATGTTCATAAACAAATACATTAGAACTGTTAATGTAAGTATACGAGGCCACACAAGAAGTTTTGAAATAACTTTTTAAATATAGAAAGCCTGTGATTTAATATTAAAAATATTTTTACTATAAATATTAATTTCTAGGTAAATTACCAGCATTGTGATATAAAAAAAAACATTTATTTTGTATGATTTTAATTCCAACCAGCAACTTAACGAAACGTGTAATCAACAATATGCTTTTATGGACAAGACACCTTCTGCAGTAACTCTATATCACCGAGCCGTTACAAAGAGTTAAAGTCTTTTAAGTATGAATGATGAAGAAAGAAGTGATCGTCCTATAACAAGTTACGGACAACGTAACGAAAGAAAGTAAAATATTCAACTGACGAATCACATACGAGGAGATTTATTACATTCTGGAGACTAGATCGGAAATGGAAATGATATTCTTCACAACCACGTTTGCGTCAAAAGGATTGTTGAATGAGTAAATTGGATGTTTGACTGTTTCAAAACATACCAACGTTTACCTGGATCATTTCTCTAACAAGCCCGATCAAAAATCATGTGATTTCTTGTTGTTTTCTAAAACTTATTATAAAATCAGCGAATTTTGACATGGGTACCTTCAAAAAAGGCTTTTACTCTTACTTCCAAGGCCGGCAACGCTCTTGTGTGTCTTCAGATGTTGGAAGAGTTCGTGGGCGGCGGTGATCACATTTGACCTGTGACCCGCACGCTCGTTTGCCCTCCTTTATCATAAAAAGAAAAAAAAGAACTAAAAAATGTACTTGGAAATGTACTCTGGGGCGGAGTTGATAGCATAAAGTTATAACCTATAGACAAATTATTTTTTCTCAAAACTTTCTGAGGGTCCAATACTTAATACAGTAATAGGTTTATTTAAGTAGTCATTAAGACTATATACAAATAAAGTGACATTGTAACAAAGATCAATTATATTTTATCATTAAAGGTCATCTTAACTATGTACGTAGGTAGGTGTTTGCGTTTGAAATTGTCTATGAACGTGTTAGCCATGCTGGTTTACTTAATTATATATTGTTTACATTTTATCAATAATATATATTTTTAAATTCTGATAAATAAATAAAAATTCGTTTTTTTTATGTGTGAAATAAAGCTATAAAAATAAACAATGAGCTTGTATTTCTTCTTTCTTCTGCTTCTTTTGTTTTTGAATAAATAAACAAACTTTTTAAACTCCTTTGCAAAAATGGACCAAATAGTAATAGGACGAGGGTTTCATATTTTATTTTCATTTTTGTCACGTGGTTAAATCTTCCTTCTCTCCCCATGTTTGGAAAACTATATATATATATATATATATATATATATATATATATATATATATATATATATATAAACTTTGACAATTGATTTTAAAAAAAGATGCAATGTCATAAGCAATTTCTCCTGTAGATTTTGTTTGGTTAAGCTTAATTACTGTGCTTTATATTATTGCAATTGTTGTTTACGCAATATTTTTGTGAAACATGATTTTAAACTGTATTAACATCAAAGTCATTGTTACTTTTCAAAAAAGGATTAATTATGTGTGTTTGTGTGTATGTGTGTATGGAGCCGAAAAATGCTCAGTTTTTTTTCGGTTCCTTCTTCTTGAGACCTGTTCATGCAATTAACTTCAAAATGAAAATTAAATCAGTTTTATTACAAAAACTCTTTTTATTGTCAAAGATACCACCAGGTCGTAAATATATTGCCAAACGCCTGAGAAGATCTGGCGACAGAAGGCTTAAATTATTATTATTTAAATTTAAGTGGCCTAGCAGCGATCGCTTCATATCCAGGGTTCATTGTCAAGTAAATATCCGGAAAAACGTTCGCTGTTGTCTCGAAGAACACAAAAACATTCTTCAACTACTTTTGAAAATCAAGTAAAGACAGTTTGTGTTAGTTCCTGGTATTTATATTATGTATATCGCTATGCTTAGTAAAATTATAAGAGTTAAGATTGTTTTAAATATACTGACCAGCGCCCGTGAGTATATTAATCTGCTTAAACATATTTTTAAAGTATTGTTTTCGTTTGTAAAAGATTTTTCTTTAACCGGTATCCGGTTCAATAAATTTATTTGCAGAATAAATTAATATAAAAATATGTTTTAAAACTATCTAAAAAACATTATTCAATTCTAATTCTTCAAATTTACAAAACTAAACCCCATAAAAATAGGCAGTGTATTGTGTATTAAAATAATAGATCTAGCGCTTTCCAGTTGAATATTATATGTATATATTTATTCTCCAGCAATGTCCTCTTTTATCTTCCAACGAAACTTTTTCTGGCGTTGAATTATTGTTAATACTTATGACTCACTAGATGGCATTAGTTGAAGAAATGTTTTTCAAATAGTTTAACGCATGATGAATATTAGGTAAAGATGTTTGAGTGGTAATGTATTGGTATACATATATAAGAGGGGTGTATTATGATGAAAGACGCCTATATAGAATCTGTGGCCTTTTCAGAATTGTTACTTATTCCATAACTTACTCAGTATCATAACTCAGTTCTATAACAATTTGTTTTTTAATTTCATCTGTGCGTATATTAGCGCGTCACACAAAAACTGCTGGATAGGTTTCGATGAAATTTGGTATGATTTCAGGTTGTCTGTCAACATATACTGTTTACTCCCTGATTTCCACTGGATAATTGTACTACCATGAATTTTTTCAGGTTAAATATAGGAAAGACTTAATATTTAAATCAAGTTTTAAAAAAGACTCTCTCGCCAGCTCTTCTCAGGTTTGAGGGAATATCTTTCCGAGCTGGTGGTAGCTTGGACAATGAAAAAATGTTTTGTAAGAAAATGACTATCAATAAAGGTTTCGATAATTTTTTGTGATTTTAATATATATGTGGCCTTTACATCTATAACAGATGATTTAAGCAGCATCGCGATGGCACTTGCGCTCGTGGCTGATTAGACCGATACGAGAATTGATCCGTCGGCGGCACATGCGACAGATGAACGTTTCCCCTGATGGTCGGGAAGTAGAGGACTTTTGGTGACGCTTCGTGTGTTTCTCATGTAAAACCTTGAACCAGGCGTCGTCATGCGCTGATTGACCGTCGTGGAGGAGACGACGCCACCTGACCCTATTCAAAGCTAACTCTTGCCATTGGTTACTGGAGATGTTAAATGCAACCATATCACGCTTGACGCAATCCTTATATCGAAGCAATGGTCGACCTATGGGCCTTTTTGCGTCTGCAACCTCTCCGAGTAAAATTTAATTATATTGATTTTAATAATATCTACATATTTCCTAGGCAAAACACAAAATCGAATACAATAAAACTATTGGGTGTATTTTAAACAAATTTAGACAACATTACAAATGTAGGTTTTATTGTGTAACTATATGTAGCAAACATTTTTTCCTTCGCCATATATGTTTCATCAAATGATATCAACTAAATTTTTTTTTTAAAGCTACTAATTAACAACTTTGTGACAATATTTGTAGAGATTGTTCTCTATGAGAGACTCTTCTGCATCATTCAAGTGCAAGCACAAATCAAAAACGGTTTATCTGAAAATTTATAAATTTAGCACACTAATACACATCAGACTGGTGGTGGTTTAAAAACAAAATTCAAATATTCGATGTCGTTCAGGAATAATCACAGAAAAACTGAAATCCCATAGACTTCAAAGGGAAAAAAAATGACATGCGCGTGCGGATTTTTTTCAACAGCTCTTAGATTTTTTTTTTATCTTAAAAAATAGTTGAAGACTTCTATCCTTGTCTTGTCTTGTATTGTCTTATCTTGTCTTGTCTGTGCTTCGACGTTTTATAAATGCAACTTCGGTGTTCGGTGCAAAAATAGTCTGCACCACCAAAAATTGTAAGGCTAACTGGTTAAGACATTTACTAAGAGGGACCGGGGCAAGTCCAGGACGAAGAAAAAAAGGTGCGGTGAAACTTCACTTCTATCTTTACAAAGGTATTAAGCACGATACGCACCACCGCGTACTTTAATATAGTTTATATTATTCACTTTTAGTTCTAATTAAACTAAATAATATACAGTCTGCTATTTTATTGAGTGGTAGCCAGAATTCCCTAATCAACAATTAACAAATGGGCATTGGCCCAACATCCATATTAAGAGATAATATGGAGGTCGAGGATTTAAAAACATACAACTACTTTACCAAACACAGATTTTCAAATAACAATGTTTTTTACTACGAAATTGAAGCTAGTAATTTATTATAAAATGATAACAACTCCACATTTAAACTTAAAACACTCGGAAGAAATACCAAATCAAAAACAAAACGATATACAGAAGACACCCTTGAGTTAAAACAATAACAAAGATAAAGAGACATCCCATACATAGATAGAAGCAGGTTCACTACTTCATGAAACAGCACGTTTTAGTATAGCTATTCAGGATCATACCAAAAAGTAAAGAAAATTCATTATAAAAGACCAAATACTTAAAATAAAATTAAAATTATCAACAATTCAGACAAACATTATTATACATATAATCAGAGTATTGTATTAGAAAATTTAACATAAACATTATTTCTTCCGGCCCTTATTAAGTGACAGAACTATAAACTATAATAGATCAAAGCTTAATAGATAGACTTAATAAGATAACTTACCGAATTGACATTGCTGTTTCAAACACTGTATATTCAAAACAGAAAGAGCATACAAATATGAATACCAAAAAGAAGAAATAAGTAGGATATGGAAATAAGAAAAAGTCTACATTGTCACAATAGCTTTATTTGCAATGAATAACATTAGATGAGTGAGCTTTAATGCTGAAACTTTGCAGTGATTATTTCAAAACTTTATTAAAACAAACGCTCAAAAATCTAAAAATTGCTGTATCTTCATAAACATTATAATATCTCATATGTACTTTAAACTTAACCGGAGATATTAATAATAAATCTGTTTGAATGATTTATAAATTAAACCTGACATTCATAATGTGATTGATTGTTCACAAACTGAGAATATTTACTATTATATAATATTACATTATGAAGAGATACATTTAAAAGTATTAAGACGATAAGTGATACTTAATTTTTTTATATTATGGTATAATAAGAAAAAGCATGTTATAATATTCTAAAACCTAATAACATATACATTTATCGTGGGCTGAAGACGAACTTCGCATAAGAAAATATTTACAATATCTGTGGCAGCAACAAATATTTATGGTTTTAAAAAATATTTATTTATCTTGTGACTCTATTTGAATTACAAACACCAGGTAAGTTAAAATGGCGCTGAAGGTCTAAAACAAGAAAAAAACAAATTAACTTCGTTATAAGTAATTTAGAGAAAACAGTGTTTCTTAAAGTTTATAAATAGGAGCCAATACGTTAAAAAAATACCAACTTAATATTCCAGACTTACGGTGGTCAATAGTGATCTGTTGTACGTTATCACGCCGAGAGTAGAATATTGTGGTACGTTTAAACGGACTTGTTTGATCATTGTTTCGAGTTCTCTGGGAACTTGTTTTCCCAAGGTTGTCGTTTGAAGCGTTAATTTTGTTAAGAGCACCATCATTTCATTAACCTGATATACAAACATCAAATACACAAGATTTTAACAAAACGAATATCAATAATTTAAATTAAAATATTATTTCTAAGCCCTTTGAGTTGTTGGGATTGTGTGATTGATGATAGGATGAAGAAGAGTTTTCATTGAGAGCTGTCGGTAAAGGAAATGCTTTGAACCGACTTCAACTATTGAATCAGCGGAGGAAATTACTAACGATTCGCTTGCATGGCTTTGTTTCGTTTCCTAAATTATAAGTTTCCTATTTTGCAAATGTTTGTACCTGAGTAAGAATACGATGGAAGGGTTCCACAAAAAAAGTAATTCTCAAAACAACAACCACGCACCAACTAAATCGTAAAATAATTTCAGCCCATCGATACGAGTCATTTGCTGTGAAATAAAATATTATAAATTAATTAGTTCTCGCGACGTATAGAAAATTTTACCCTCTTATTCGAAGGCACCACAGATATTATTCAAAATAATACGATAATTTTATTTATTTATTTATATTAGCTTTATTGTTCAAGAATAAGGCCCAATGGACGGACTTAATGTTAAAATGCATTATCTACAAGTCAATAGAGAACGAAAATAGTTGAAAAGAGAAATTGATATTATGGCGGTAAAGTTAAATAACAATAAGTTTTTTACTATTTATAATCTATGTGAGTTAATAAAAGAATGGCAATTGTCTTTAAAAATATAACTCTTACAGTATCTGATCACAGCTATCGTCAACCTATATCCATGGAAGACTCCAAAAACTGCGAAGCATATATATATCAATGTCATATTTACTCCATCGGCTATGTCCATCTTTCTTGCCACTTTACAGATTGAGATATAGCACTGTGATAAGACACGAATTTCCTTGTCAACCGCCCGCACTACGCGGATGAGTGGAACATTTCCTAAAATATTTAATTTTATGAAACGCAGAACTAATAATTATATTATAACATTTTTAAAAGTAAAATCAGTATTTACCAATAACAGTTAATGCAAGTAAAAAGCTTAGTCTCTCATTCATCTTCAACAACACTTTACAGACTTCAAAGTTCATAACAGCAATTTGGATTTTCAAAATGAACAAAATGAAATATCCAAAATAATGTACAGCGAATACGAAATCTGAGATATCTAAAACAAAAGTTTTATATTAGTATTGATTGCGTCTTCAAAATTAATATAATAACTCTTATTTGGTATAAAATTGAATATATACCATAAACTGGTGCACGCAGCGCGCTCAATATGTTGTCCAAAATACTTAAAATAACATACAAGATTATTATAAAATAACAGATCCAGGTCAAATTTTTATCGTCCTTAGCTGTTTGGTAGTCAGAAGATATTTTAATTTTTATCTTAAAAATGTATTCAATTAATTTATTATAGAACGGTGTTTATTAAAATGTGGAACTTATTTTATTACAAGCAAGCTATTTACTTTTTTTTATAATAAAAAAGAAAAACAATAGATATACTGAGGTCCCCAGACTATGGTAGAAAGTTTCCAATCACTATAAGGTCGTCGAGTACAAAGACCGAAGGCAAAATCTTCAGTACCTATTTTCACGTCACACGTTAAAACCATCCAGTTACACGAGCAGCTGAGAGCACATAAAACCAGCATCTAAAAGTGGTTCAGAACAACCTCAGAAAAACGCAAACGTACATCAACAAGTTGCAGCCACCTGCATGTCGAAATAGAACCTTACGTCAAAAGCTTACAGGAAGACCTTTACAACCTCTTCGGAGTAAAAGTATACTGAGAATATTAAGGATCCTATCAGGCGAGACTAAACCCACGGCGACGGTGGTGGTAACCAAGACTAGTTAAAAACCTCTACCAAAACTTAAAACAACAACAAAGGGAAATATAGGCTCAGTCATGCATCTATCTGTCCTTCATGTCTCCAAGGAACGGACCCAGAAAAACCTTTTCAAACCTAGGAAAACGGATATCTCAAATGCTTGGAACTAAAACTCAGGGAGGCAGATGCAGCTATGTATAACAACCGGCTGGGATCATTGACGTAACAATGGCATATAGTGGTACCGGTTCCATCATATTGAATCGAGACGAGGTGCAGCGGATAAACTGAACCAAATATGCGACGTCATCAAACGACTCTCTCTCTCTAGACGATATGACTCAGCCACATGCCCTCTTTGTTGGATCTTCTGCTGACTACACATCCCGGAAAGTACCAGGTCATTGTCGAGGCTCCCCTTGGGTCCTCCGATCATTGCTTGGTACGGAGTGTAGTGCCCATTCAACGTCCGGCTCGCACAAGACCTGCGACCCGTCGCGTTTGGCACTACAAGTCAGCAGATTGGGATGGAGTGCGGTCTTTCTTTGCATCCTACCCATGGGGGCCGATTTGTTTCTCTTCCGATGATCCCAGTGACTGCGCTGCGGCTGTAGCTGATGTGATACTACAGGGCATGGAACTATTTGTACCTAGCTCTGTGGTACCACTTGGTGGCAGATCGCGGCCGTGGTTTGATGCGTCTGTCAGGGCTGCAGCAGCCGGCAAACGGCAGGCGTACCGGGCTTGGGCTAAATCGATAGTCACAAGGGATCCGAACTCTAGAGTTCTGAAGAGGAAATATAATCGTGCCTCCAGATTCTTCAAACGGCAAATCGCTAGAGCAAAGTTCAAGCGTCAAAATTGGGGATCAGTTGGCAAGGTACCCACCAGGCACGCGCAAGTTCTGGGCGCTTTCTAAAGCCACTCTGGGTAACTTTTGCCAGCCGTCCCTACCGCCATTGCACACGGGGAATGATTCTCTGGCCTATACGGCAAAAGAGAAAGCCGATCTCTTGGGCACTCTTTTTGCCTCAAACTCGACTTTGAACGACCAAGGGAAAACACAGCCTACCATCCAGCGGTGTCAGAGTTCATTGCCGGCAATAATTTTCCGACAAAAAACCATTCGTCGTTCTCTACTTTCCTTGGATGTTCATAAGTCGAGTGGGCCGGATGGTATTTCCCTATTGGTGCTACGAACGTGTGCCCCTTTTTTTTTTTTTTTTTTTTTTTTTTTTGTCGCTGGGAAAAAGATGCGTGCTTATGCATCCCCTCCCGTCGGGGGACGAGAGGGGTATGTGGGACTCCCCGGTGCTCCCGGTATACCCACTAAAAAATAACCCAGCGGCGCTCCGGCTTCGCCTTAATGGAGGGGGTCTGGGAATATGTGGCGACCAGTCCCCCTCCGGCGATTGGCCGCCTTACGGCAGGCCCCTCAAACAATCCCCCCCCCGGCTGGGGAGGGTTCCTGGCCAGAGCGCAGGTGGGGTGATCTGTGCAATGCAGGCGGAGGCGCCCCCGCGCCTATCGCCCGCTGATCACCCCTCGGGGCGGATTGTGGCGGCCGTTGTGTTAGCCGCCGAGTTCCGCCCCTTCTACGTCTGCGGAGCGGCGCCGCGAAAGGGTCATCCTCCCGCGCGCGCTCCGCCGCCTCCTTCTGCGACATGACGTCCTCGCAGAAGGAGGCCACCGCCTGCCATGCCTCGTCGCCACTCAGCATGGCGGCAATCACCCCGGGGAGCGAGAGGTCGTCCCCAACCACCGCCGCAAGGGTGCGGCGGGGTTCAGCCCACGATGAGCACACCTCCAGGGTGTGCGCCGCCGTATCCACCGCTGCACCGCAATGGTGGCACGCTGGAGTCTCCTCCCTCCCTATACGGTGCAGGTACGATCCGAAGCATCCATGCCCGGACAGCACCTGCACCAGACGTAGGGAGAGATGGCCGTGCCGCCGATCGAGCCAGCCTCTGAGGACCGGCCCGATGGCATCCAGCGTCCGGCGGCCGTAGGCTGCGGACGCGAGGTCCTCCGTCCAGTGCCGGATGACGGCACCCCTCGCCTCCTCGCGGAGCTCCTTACGCTCCCCCGGATCCGGTGGCTCGTTAAGCGCCCTCTGCCCCGCCGTCCATTCGTAGGCCCTGGCGAGCGTCCAGGCCTCGAGCTCCCACGGCGGGGTGCCTGCGAGGACGCACGCAACCGCAAAACTAATGGTGCGGTACGCCCTCGCCACCCGCTGCGCGATGGCTCTCTGTGGCCTGCGGAGGGCAGTGGTGTTCTCCCGCCTGCCCAATGAGTCCGCCATGATTGGAGCCCCATAGAGGGCCATACTCTTGAGTATGCCGGCGTATAGACGTCGGCATTTGTCCCCGGGCCTCCCGACGTTCGGGAGGAGCCATGAGAGGGCGCCCGCAGTCCTCATGAGGCGTGTCGACAGCAAGGAGAAGTGGGAACTAAAGTGCCACCTGCTGTCGAGCACTAGGCCCAGATATTTCATCTGGGCCTGAACCTCTATGCGGACACCCGCAATGTGGACGTGGGCGTCGGGCGGTTGGCGCTGCCGAGGCCCGTGGAAAAACACGGCCTCGGTTTTGTGCAGCGCCACCTTCAGCCCTAGGCGGGTGATTCGGTCCACCACTCGCGAACCACTCGCCGAGGCCAAGCTGGCCGCCTCCTCGAAATTTCTCCCCCGGGCTGTTAGCAAGGTGTCGTCTGCATAGCAGACGACGGATGTGCCACGGGGGAGATTTCCCCGCAAAAGCCAGTCGAACCCGATGTCCCACAGCAGCGGTCCTAGTACAGAACCCTGTGGAACACCGGACTCGACGCCGTATCTAAGGAGCCGCCCCGACCTGTCCACGACCAGTACTGAGCGGCCCCTCAGGTAGTCCGCCACCTGACCCCGCAAATACGGAGGCGCTCCATGAAAGCGGAGCGCCTCCAGTATGGTGGAGTGGGGAATGGAGTTGAATGCGTTGTCGATGTCGAAAGACACCGCCAACAGTCCATCCCCCGCATCCATAGCCTCCCTCACCTGGCTCTTTAGGCGGAATAGGGCGTCCACCGTCGAGCGCCCAGCTCGGAAGCCGAACTGGGCTTTCGAGAGGTCCGGGCCAACTGTGCCCAAGTGCCCCTTGATACGGGCGGCGAGAATCCCCTCGAACATTTTACCGACCTCGTCCAGAAGGACGATCGGTCGGTATGCCGACGGGGAGTTCATTGGCCGCCCTTCCTTCCTCAGAAGGCACAGTTGGCCCTCCTTCCAGGCCTCCGGGAACCTCTCACACGCCAAACACGCACTGAAGAGGTCCCGGAACCTTTCGCCCATCTGGGAGGCGGCGATGGCCACGACCCTTGCAGGGACGCCAAGTCGAGTGGGCCGGATGGCATTTCCCCAATCGTGCTACGAACATGTGCCCCTGAGTTGACTCCAGTGCTAACGCGTTTATTTCGGCACTCCTATCTCAAAGGCGTAGTCCCGGTCTCGTGGAAGTGTGCCTTTGTCCATCCGATCCCTAAAAAAGGTGATAGCTCGGATCCGGCTAACTACAGACCTATCGCCATCACCTCTCTTCTCTCCAAAATAATGGAGAATATCATAAACCGTCAGCTCCTCGCGTACCTCGAGGATCACCAGTTGATCAATGACCGGCAATATGGCTTTCGCCATGGTCGATCGGCTGGTGATCTTCTGTTATATCTCACACACCGTTGGGCTGCGGTTATTGAAAGCAAGGGAGAGGGTCTGGCAGTTAGTCTGGATATGGCGAAAGCCTTCGATCGTGTATGGCACAAGGGGCTTCTTTCGAAGCTTCCTTCCTATGGGCTTCCCGAGAGTTTATGCAAGTGGATCACCAGCTTTCTCACTGGGCGGAGCATACAGGTCCGCATACAGGCCCGTGAACGCTGGTGTACCCCAAGGCTGTGTGCTATCCCCAACCCTGTTTCTCCTGCACATCAATATGTTGGATATTTCCAACATACATTGTTATGCGGATGACAGCACTGGGGATGCGGTATATTCCGGCCGTGCAGGTCTCTCTCGGGAAAACGTCGACGAGTGTCGAAAGAAACTTGTGTCTTCTATAGTGACCTCCCTGGGGATGGTCTCAGAATGGGGTGAACTGAACCTCGTCCAGTTTAATCCCCAAAAGACACAGGTTGCGCGTTTACCACCAAGAAAACCCCATTTGTCGTATCGCCACTCTTCGAGAGCACACCCCTCACCGCCTCGCCAAGTATCAGAATACTGGGACTCGACATTTCGAGCGACTGTCGGTTTCGTGATCATTTGGAGAGCAAGGCCAAGTTGGCCTCGATGAAATTGGGTGTGATCAATAGAGCGAGGCAGTATTTCAATCCTGGCCATTGACTTGCGCTTTATAAGGCGCAGGTTCGGCCACATATGGAGTACTGCTCTCATCTCGGGTCCGGATCACCCCAATATCAGCTTCTACCTTTTGACCGCGTACAACGGAGAGCCGTACGGATTGTCGGGGACCCGGTGCTCTGTGAACGGCTGGTATTGCGTAGAGACGTGGCTTCTTTGTGCGTCTTCTATCGGATTTACAACGGGGAGTGTTCCGAAGAGCTATTTGATCTGATGCCTGCCGCCGAATTCCATCACCGCACAGCACGTTACCGCCTGCATTTCCATCCACACCACCTGGATGCGTGGCGATCTTCTACTGTGCGGTTTTCAAGGACTTTTCTTCCACGTACCACTAAGATGTGGAATGAACTTCCTTCGGCGGTGTTTCCAGATCAATACGACATGGGTACCTTCAAAAAAGGCGTCTATTCATATCTCCAAGGCCGGCAACGCTCTTGTGAGTCTTCGGATGTTGCAAGAGTTCATGGGCGGCGGTGATCACATTTTATCAGTGACCCGCATGCTCGTTTGCCCTCTTTTTCCAAAAAAAAAAAAAAAAAAAAAAAACAAGAGGCTTGGATCATCGCATTAATAATTTCGAACAATTGGGTTCCAAGATGCGGCCAAAACGTTACCACTATAACCGGAGCAGCAAAAGATCTCAGCGTATGGACGATAAAGCCTAAAAGCGAGTACGATGGCCACCGTTCCGACGAAGACAGTATGTTCGTTGTGACAGGAATTCAGCCGTCGTGCAAGCCTCCCTCGAAATGAATCAAAATACTCTATTTGATAGGAAAAGATTAACCCAATCCTTTAAAAAACTATATTCATTTTTTAATCAATTTAAAAACAAAAAAAAAACTGTGCAAAGCTCACTAATACAGTTTTTACATGTTTTTCTGTCCCAGTAACAAAAATTAAAATATAATAACAATAAGGCTCAAAAAGACGAAGCGTTTGTAATGTGCTAATTATAAAAAAATATATTATTACAAGTTTATAGTAAAAATATAGCAGAGAAGATTAATTTTATTACCTCTTTATATTTAAATAATTACTGTTCTAAAAAAAAATGAATTTGGTAAATCATTATAAAACTAACCTTTTCCAAAATATTTAAGTGATGGATCATACTTTTCATACGAGAGAATCCCACATATCCTACTAAAGAAGCGACTATACACAAAGAACTTTCAGCTACGTCCAGTAATGTCGCAGAATGTGATTGAGGCTCGTCCGGTTTATTATTATAATATCTAAATTTGAAGTATATCTCAAAGAAACCAAATATGTCTAAGATCATGAAAAAACAGAAAAATAAATTGTTAATCTTTTAACGATAGAATAAGTGCCTATATATGTATATATTTTAGCTTACTAAAAATGGTTAGTAATAATAAGCAATAAGCCTTTTGAAACCGTGAAACTGAAATCACGTAGCCGTCGCGTAGCACTTTGAAGCTTAAAGGTGCTACTCCAGTCCAACGAGATATCTGCAGCACCAAAGATAATGCTCCCGGTCTTATTGTAGCCGTTTCCATATCAGGCATCTGGAATATATTTGATATTGATTAGATGTGCTTTTTATTTCAATATATACGTATGTATATAGATAAATAATAATAGTATAGAGAGAGAGTTGTGATTTTTCGTGATACAATCTTTACATTCAGATGCGAGAGTTTGTCCACTTTTAATTACTGCAGATTGTAATTGAAATCTATATATTTGTCTATGTTAATATGAGAGCTTTTTAGTTTATGTTCAGTATCTGATTGTTAACACTCTGCAATCGATATTCATTGACGTTAGTTTTGAGCTAAACATGCTGACCCTAAGGGCTAGTATAATGATATATTCTATATTTTATAAGTATTGTCAACACATACTTTGTTGTTTTCTAATTTTTATGACATTGTTGTTTGCAGTTAGAATATTTAAAAACATGTTCATAAACAAATACATTAGAACTGTTAATGTAAGTATACGAGGCCACACAAGAAGTTTTGAAAAAACTTTTTAAATATAGAAAGCTTGTGATTTAATATTAAAAATATTTTTACTATAAATATTAATTTCTAGGTAAATTACCAGCATTGTGAAATTTTTGTGTGTCATATGAAAACAAACATTTATTTTGTATGATTTTAATTCCAACCAGCAACTTAACGAAACGTGTAATCAACAATATGCTTTTATGGACAAGACACCTTCTGCAGTAACTCTATATCACCGAGCCGTTACAAAGAGTTAAAGTCTTTTAAGTATGAATGATGAAGAAATAAAAAGATAAAAAAGAACTAAAAAATGTACTTGGAAATGTACTCTGGGGAGGAGTTGATAGCATAAAGTTATAACCTATAGACAAATTATTTTTTCTCAAAACTTTCTGAGGGTCCAATACTTAATACAGTAATAGGTTTATTTAAGTAGTCATTAAGACTATATACAAATAAAGTGACATTGTAACAAAGATCAATTATATTTTATCATAAAAGGTCATCTTAACTATGTACGTAGGTAGGTATTTGTGTTTGAAATTCTCTATGAACGTTTTAGCCATGCTGGTTTACTTAATTATATATTGTTTACATTTTATCAATAATATATATTTTTAAATTCTGATAAATAAATAAAAATTCGTTTTTTTTATGTGTGAAATAAAACTATAAAAATAAACAATGAGCTTGTATTTCTTCTTTCTTCTGCTTCTTTTGTTTTTGAATAAATAAACAAACTTTTTAAACTCCTTTGCAAAAATGGACCAAATAGTAATAGGACGAGGGTTTCATATTTTATTTTCATTTTTGTCACGTGGTTTAGAAAACTATATATATATATATATATATATATATATATATATATATATATATATATATATATATATATATATATATATAGTTTTCTAATTTTTGACTTTGACAATTGATTTTAAAAAAAGATGCAATGTCATTTCTCCTGTAGATTTTGTTTGGTCCAGCTTAATTACTGTTCTTTATATTATTGCTATAGCTGTTTACGCAATATTTTTGTGAAACATGATTTTTAACTGTATTAACATCTAAGTAAGTCATTGTTATTTTTCAAAAAAGGATTAATTATGTGTGTTTGTGTGTATGGAGCCGAAAAATGCTCAGTTTTTTTCGGTTCCTTTTTCTTGAGATTTGTTCATGCAATTAACTTCAAAATGATAATGAAATCAGTTTTATTACAAAAACTCTTTTTATTGTCAAAGATATCACCAGCTCGTAAATATATTGCCAAAGGCCGGAGAAGATCTGGCGACAGAAAATCAGCGAGCTTGTCTTTTATATATTTTTAAAGCCATACTTAAAGCTTAAATTATTATTAATTAAATTTAAGTGGTCTAGCAGCGATCGCTTCATATCCAGGATTCATTGTCAAGTAAATATCCGGAAATACGTTCGCTGTTGTCTCGAAGACCACAAGAACATTCAACTACTTTTGAAAATGAAGTAAAGACAGTTTGTGTTAGTTCCTGGTATTTATATTATGTATATCGCTATGCTTTGTAAAATTATAAGAGTTGTTAAAAGCATAGATTGTTTTAAATATATTGACCAGCGCCCGTGAGTATATTAATCTGCTTAAACATATTTTTAAAGTATTGTTTTCCTTTGTAAAAGATTTTTCTTTAACCGGTCCCCGGTTCAATAAATTTCTTTGCAGAATAAATTAATATAAAAAAATGTTTAAAAACTATCTAAAAAAGATTATTCAATTCTAATTCTTCAAATTTACAAAACAAAACCACATAGAAATAGGCAGTGTATTGTGTATTGAAATAATAGATCTAGCGTTTTCCAGTTGAATATTATATGTATATATTTATTCTCCAGCAGTGCCCTCTTTTATCTTCCAACAAAACTTTTTCTGGCGTTGAATTATTGTTAATACTTATGACTTACTAGATGGCATTAGTTGAAGAAATTTTCTTCAAATAGTTTAACACATGATGATTATTAGGTAAAGATGTTGGAGTGGTAATGTATTGGTATATATATAAGAGGGGTGTATTATGATGAAAAACACCTATATAGAATCTGTGGCCTATTCAGAATTGTTACTTATACAATAACTTACTTTGTATCATAACTCAGTCCTATAACAATTTGATTTTTAATTTCATCTGTGCGTATATTAGCGCGTCACACAAAAACTGCTGGATAGGTTTCGATGAAATTTGGTGTGATTTCAGGTTGTCTGTCAACATATACTGTTTACTCCCTGATTTCCAGTGAGTAATTGTACTACCATGAATTTTTTCAAGTTAAATATAGGAAAGACTTAATATTTAAATGAAGTTTTAAAAAAGACTCTCTCGCCAGCTCTTCTCAGGTTTGAGGGAATATCTTTTCGAGCTGGCAATAGCTTGGACAATGTTTTGTAAGAAAATGACTTTCAATAAAGATTTCGATAATTTTTTGTGATTTTAATAATATCTACATATTTCCTCGAGAAAACACAAAATCGCTAATAATATACAATTACGTACAATAAAACTATTGGGTGTATTTTAAACAAATTTAGACAACATTACAAATTTAAGTTTTATTGTGTAACTCTATGTAGCAAACATTTTTATTCTGTCATATCTACAAATTGGTTTTTTCCTTCGCCATATATGTTTTATCAAATGAAATCAACTTCAAAATAAATTTTTTTAAAGGTACTAATTAACAACTTTGTGACAATATTTGTAGAGATTGTATGATTGAGCAAAGCTCTCTATGAGAGACTCTTCTGCATCCTACGAGTGCAAGAACAAATCAAAAACGGTTTATCTCAAAATTTATAAATTTAGCACAATAATACACATCAGACTGGTGGTGGTTTAAAAATAAAATTCAAATATTCGATGTCGTTCAGGAATATTCACAGAAAAACTGAAATCCCATAGACTTCAAAGGGAAAAAATGACATGCGCGTGCCGAATTTTTTTAACAGCTCTTAGATTTTTATTTTTTTTTTTATCTTAAAAAATAGTTGAGGACTTCTGTCCTTGTCTTGTCTTGTCTATGCTTCGATGTTTTAAAAACGCAACTTTGGTGCTGTTTGCACCTCCCTTCGCTCAATATGCTAATACATACTGATATTTTGCGCAGCGATTTAAAATTGATGCCTGGATCGCGCTCCTAGTTAATACACAAGAGAATTTTTGCTATTAAATACAAAAAAAAGTTAATTACACATCAACGAATTAAAATTTGATCCGTTATGTAAGAGGGATTTCGAAGGAAAAGATCAAAAAGTGTTCAAATTAGAGATATATCTCTATTTATTTTTGTAGGCTTTCCATTTCTCTAGCTTTCGGATTATGAGATATATGGATACTAAAGTCTTGTGTGAGACTTGAGTGAGATTTGACTGAGAATGTGATACTGCGGTCTAACCTATATAGAGGTGCAGTCAACAACACATATTTGTAAAGACTACAGCTACACGCGATATATCATCGCTAATCTATTTCACTAGAAACGCACTTCTTTATAACTACTTTTAACCTTTATATAACCAAACAAATAATTAACAATCGTGCGGGTGTTTGTTATTATCCGTTAGGTCTTAAGTCGTTTTAATTAATGATAACAATCTGGCTCAGACTGACCTCAAGGAGTAACTCTCACATACGGATGTTTAGATTATTGGTATAACTCTTCTCAGTATAAGATCATGCTTTGACCGATATTTATATTCGTGATTACGTGCGTCAATCATATGCACTGATATTATCAATTAACTCATATCATTTTTACTTAATTACTTGTATAGTTATAGAGCTGACTTGATACATCTAGATCCTTTCAGTCACCAAACGACAAGAAGCTCTGCCAGGAAGCAACGATTTAAGGTTGAGGTTCCAAAGTCCCGTACAAAACTTTTCGCTTCCACATTCCTTGTGCGGAAGGCGAAAATTTGGAATTCTCTACCGGAGTTGGTGTTTCCTGATAGTTACAATCTAAGGGTCTTCAAATTGAAAGTTGATAGGTATTTACTTGCTAAGCGTACCACACCTTAGACTGCAGCCTGTACTTAACATAAGGCGGGCTGTAGTCAAACGCTTACCTTTTGTGGTTTAAAAAAAAATGTTAAGTTTTAAATTTATGAAGCTTTATGATTTTACTAAACTCTTATTTTTTGGTGGTTAGTCATCATTGTCGCCTACAATCTATTGTCACACCAAAGCAGTAACAAGAGCGATGCCGAACTTTAACGAAGTAGTGTTTTTTACTGCATAGACATAATGTTAGATACAATATTTCGTGGACATCGGCCAACACAAACGAGGGCAAGAACTAATAATATATGATGATGAAAAGGAAAATCAATGGTCTTCGCATTAGGTAACTCAACATGGGATCATATCTTCCCATTCGTGCTAATTCTATAACATTCTTGGACTAACGCGCCTTATGGGTACCAGGGGTATTATAATAAATTTAAATGCAGTTACAAAAATAATTGCACTATTAAATATTCACATAAAATATGATTCAGTTCAATTTCAAAGCAATCATCATTAAAGGCTAGTTAGAGTAATGAGATTAAATCATTTAATAAAAACAGTCTAACGTTGTTGATGACTGTTGCAGCTGAAACCCAGGCGTCTCATTGACCCTTTTATCTAATGACATTTTAACTTAATATACATACGTCAGAGCTATTAAGATTCAAAGAGAATAAAAAACAACTAGAATGCAAATAAACTTTATACAATAATATATTATATACATAAACAATATGTTATCATATATGATACGATTAGACATAAAATACAATTCAGATTATTTGATTATGTCAAAGTTTATTAGACCTCTCTACAATAACTTCTGAAATAAACGGCTGAAATTTAAATTAAAATCTATCAAATAAAACTATTTTTTACGGATTAAAACTCGCGTATCATTTGGTTAAATTTTTATTTTAACCCGACGTTTTGAATGCTTTGCAGCAATCGTGTTCACGGGTAATCTATCCGTGACTATACCCGTAATTATACGTGATTTTACCCGTAATTATACGTGATTTTACCCCAGATTATACCCGTAATTATACGTGATTTTACCTGAGATTATACCCGTAATTAAACGCGAGTTTTAATCCGTTAAAAATAGTTTTATTAAAAAATCCATCAGTTGTATTGAATATGTTTATGTTAATTTTATTAATTTGATATCAATTTACAGGCATACAAACTATAAAAAGGACTCTATAGTTTAAAAATATGTTTTTTAAAACTATTCGCAGTGTGCATTTAATATATATTATAAAATTTGTTACTTTTAACTTTGTTATTATATAAGTTAATGTTTCCTTTAATGTATATAAATAATCGTATATATATGGGTTAAAATGGGTATATATATGGGTAGGTCAATAGGTACTGTAAATAATAAGTACAGTATCGATGTTAACGTCATTAATATGAGATTTGATAGTTAATTATTGTTAATAAGCTATTACTTATTATCAGTAGAAAACAATGTTGATAATTGTCTATAGTTTAGCACACACAGACAACTAATATTGAATTTGTACTTACATTCATATGTATATACATGTGTTAATCTAACTGACGGCGGGCGACGCCAAGCTCAGTATTTAGTTTATTTCAGGGCAAATTCCAGCCTCCGTGTTAAGTGGGGCCGTGCAATAAATACATTTTATCAAGTCACACGGGTCATTAACCTCACCCCCCAGTGATATCAGCTGCATAGAGAGAAATAATTTTAGTTTTATTTACGATGTTTAAGATTTGCATTTTATAAATAGTATCGGTTGCTAATATTTTCATCGACCCCTTCCCGCCCCTGGCTCATATAAAAAAAAACATTATGTTTTTCTTCATTTAAGAAACTTGGTCCTATTGGACTTGCGACTTAAAACATTTCATGGAACAACCTCCTTTATATTAAATTTTACATGAGAAATAATAGTCAATAGATACTACTTCTAACATTAATTAAAGAACATAACACAGATAAAACAGAACATTTCACTAGCGTATATATATAGTTGATGAACTAGGACACACTGCTACATACGTCGAATTCAAAGAGTTTAATATATTGTGACATATATACAAGATAAAAATTAGGGGATGCTATTTTTCTAATTAAGTTATCAAATTTTTTCAATGTGTTCAGATAATTTCAAATTGTGAATATGTACATTAAAGCCATGGACTTTGCAGTTCTGTATCTTTCATATTGATCAATAATTAAAAAGAAAGAAATAAAGGAAGTGTATGTTATTTTTGTTGTATTAATTATACCACGAAAAAGAATGAGTGAAAATTTAATATTTTGTAACAAAATATTTTACCTGATCATTTATTTTTTAGGTTTACTGGATCTATTGGTTGAAATAAGTTACACGATGTAGAAAATTTTGGTTATAAATGGATATTGTAATATTTATTTTACATAGATAAATAAATAAAGAACATAAAAAAAATATTTTTCAGTAACCCATGGCGTTAAGGCCAATAGGTTATATCCATGGGGCAATAGGCCATGGTCGAGCGCTCGAACTTTTTCCTCCAGGCAGTCTCCGAATGGGGCGATGCTAACCTGGTTACATTTAATGCAGCAAAGACCCAGGCGTCTCTGTTCCCTGCTAAAAAGGGGCAATTCCAGCTGGCAACGGTCTTTTTTCCTGTTCGTTAAAAATTCAATGAAAAAATCCATTATGGATACCCAGTCGGCTAAGGAGTTAATAGCCGGGCGTTATTTGGGACTACCCAGCACTGCATTTTTTAAGGCTACCCACTAAAACAGGCGGTTGCCATCATCGCCTGAGTAAGATGTCACGGCATAGCGTTAGCACTCACCGTGGCGGCTCCATGTGAGGATGCCCAGAGCAAAACTTACAGCACCCTCATCGTATAGGCCTATGTTAGGAGGAGTTACCCTTCCCTCCCACCAAGGCACTACAGCTGTGTCAGAAGCACAAGAAAGCAGCACGCGTACTCAAGCCTCCTTCGACCCCTACGGAGCAGTCTCACTACTTGTTCCGCTCCACGGTCTCTTTTGCGGCAACTACCTGCTCGCAGAAGGAGGCCACTGTGACCCAGCACCTCACACTGCCCACCACGACGGTCAGCTCAGTATGCTAACGATTCCAGGCGGTCCACTCCGTCATGGCAGGAGGGAGGGATACGATTATATCTACCTAAGTAACTCAACTCAAATCAGACAGCCTGTTAAGTTAAAAATATATACAATTTATTTATTCATTTATCACTTTAACAACATATCTACATCTACTTAAAAATTATAATTGTTTATTGACACGTGCAGTACCATTCGCAGGCGCAGGCGACATCACACGATAAACAGATACAGAATACATAACAAGTCATAAATACTAAATTAAAAGAATTTTAATTTAATGCAATAAAATATATATATATATTTGAGTAAAAACAATATGTAAATAAATGGTTTTCATATTTTCGAAATAAGTTTTATATTTGAAATAAAACTATTTTTACGGATTAAAACTCGCGCATAATTTGGTTACATTTTGATTTTAACCTGACGTTTCGAATACTTTGCAGTAATTTCACGGGTAGACGAGATGTAAGTGTCTGTCAGAAAGCCAGTTAATTAAAATCAAAATGTAACCAAATTATGCGCGAGTTTTAATCCGTAAAATAATTTTATTTCAAATGTGTACTCGTGAAAATCTAAGAAAATACTAAATTTTATATTACTAAGTGTTATCCATATATTGTAATATATATTTTATTATAATATATAAAAGACATACTAACATTATTTTTGTACTTATGCCTATCCTAAAGTGGTAAAGTTGTTTATTTGTATGTGTGTTAAAACAGTTAATTCTTTTTGATTATAATAGGCAGGTTCATGAAGAAGACTAAACTCTTTAGCATTTACGCTACTGATCTTAGTTATGTAAATAGTAAACTATTCGTTCGCAGCTGAAACCACGGCTTAGTGCTAATATAGTATAAATTAAAATGGTAATGTTAAAAATAACTCGAACTCTAATTTATAACTTCTATTAAAATTCATGTAAAGTTATTTAGGAAAGTATCGATTAAACGTTAATCTTGATTTTACTTATAATTTTTTGTACACACTTCAGATATTTTAAAGCTTTTAAGGTTTAAGAATCAACTGCATATTTAGTTTAAAAAAAAAACACTGGGGGTGTTTGTGATACCAATCGACACATGTTGAGGTCAGCAAAAAGTTATTATATTTATAATAAAATAATAATATGATATTTTTCTTAACCAGGAAGTTCATATGATGGGCTCGCACCCATTATCACTTGTATATATTAAAATGACCCTCAGATTATCCTTTGTTTAATATTGATAAGCTTTATTTATTAATCCATTAAAACATTTTTTGTACCAATAAAAATCTTTTTATACAATTATGGAATATATTATTATATACATCATAGTTGTATATACTTTTGCAATCTTATACTTCTATTAAGATATCATATATGTTATACACAAATCACTAGATCACTTTAAATAATCTTAATTATCTAATATTTAAACAATAGTAGCGACGGTATCTTATTTAATACCACAGCTCTACCAAGGACGCATAGTTACTGGAACTCTACGAACTAATTTAACAAATCAGCCATAGAGATGAATGTTAGTAATATTTTAAATATAGCCATTAATAAAGATACCTCCTTATTAATTAATATATATATACAACTATCTGTCTGTTAGTCATGTTCTAAACGACTTGATCGATTGAGGTCATTGACCAATACCTTTCTTTATCACACACTCATATTTAGGTGTAAAAAATGAGTCATTGCAATGAAGCTACTAATTAATTATACATTTCTGAGGAAAATGATAATTAATTATATTTTTTTGCCAAAACAAAATATATAGATATGTTAATATAAACTGAACTAGTCATTAATGGCGGGCGGAGTCGCGAGCAGCTACATGTATCACATCTCATATGTCTTTTGATTACAGTATGAGAATGAATGAATACTCGTGAACAATTAATTTAATTAATTCCTGTTTTTCATCATTGCTAAGGACTGCCAGCTTACACACCAACTCGTATTTATTTTTCACGTCACTATACATAACATATACAGATGCCATGTTGTACATTAATTAAATGAAGGGTGAAACAAGAATATGACAAAGTATTTCAATAAGCACGTTGAAATAAATAAAACAATTGAAGAAGAATAAAAGACTAATGTTTGTATGTAATTATAATAGTTTAAAATATTCAGTAATTAATGTTGTAGCTCTATGATATAATTGCTTGTGGAGAGAAGGTCATTTCATCCAGGGCGGCTGCATAAAGAGTTATATGATTGAAATACATAGTAATTAAATTACAATAATTATATAACAATAATTCCAAGTTTAAAATTGTAATAAATATTTAATATAATAAAAATGTATTCATTATCTATGAAAAACGAAAGGCAACTTTATAGTTAAAGATGAGTTATATTAAAATTTATATATTATTATATATATTTCTATAAATGGGCTAAGACGAAGTATGTCAGATTATTGTACACCAACCAGTTTTGAATACTCTTATAATTAATAAAGTACATACAAACATAGATCCAGTGCTTAGATCATGCGCAGACGACACTAGAGCACGTGCGAAGCGCGTGGTCACCATGCGTGCACCACGACACACACACAGACCTATGTATTACACGTGGATATGAAGGAAAATTACATGGGGCTCTGTGTAATGTTTAGTGTTTTCATAGAAAAATTTTGAAAATAAGTACTTTTTAATATATCAAATTATGTTATTCTAAATCTTATTGTGAGATCAAATTGAATAATGGGTTTCATTTTGTAAATTGATATTTCTACTAATTATTTACATCTACGACAGAATGGCCTCTGAATGACTGACTGACAAAATTCTAAGGTTTTTAATATTTTCCTAACTTGGAGTATGTATTACAAATGTAAGTTCTTCTCGTAACTATAACGAAGGTTCACTCACACACACACACCTACACCTGTAAACAATACTTGCTTATTCTTACAATTAATATTCATATAAATCTAATTTAATTAATATATAATTGTTTTAGTAAAGTTCACTAAGCGAACAAAGAAGTTAAACTAGAGCACACATATCGTATTTATTAATTGATCTTAATTTGTAAATAACTAAATATAACATCACGTATAAGGAAAAAACATTTTAAATATTATCGAAAAAAGTATATCATTTATAAAAACAGATATTTTATTAAAGAAGTCATATGTTTAAGCCTAATAATAATTATAATGCATAAAATATTCTTGTATGTAATAGACACAAACATTTATCTAATATACTTGTAAAGTGACGTCATTACATTTAGCTTTACAAAGTTCGAATTTTTGCAAAATATAACAGCTGTCACTTATAAATAATGAACTAGAAATATATTTAAAACAATGTTTTCTAATATAATATTTGAGTCCAGTGGCAATATATAATAAAATATAATCAAGCAAATGAAACATTGAAGCCCCTAACTGAGTAATATAATAAAATCTAATTAAAAAGACATACATTCAAAAAAAATAAACATAATACAATATATTCCTAATCCAAGTGTTATGTTGTTATTAATATAGCACCATAAAAATATAAGTGCATGACGGCCTTCAGGATAAGAGAGCATTGCAAAAAAATTACAGATATACGATTAAATCACATTTAAAATTTGCTTTGTAAAACGAGCGAGACGACTATCGTAGGTCAGTCTGATAACCTTTATCTACTGCTGTGCAGACCTCCGATACTCTCAGACGCAAGTGTGAATTTCATCCTCCTGCGTCATATTTTAGTCTATAAAGACACACCGGGCACACGTTAAGGAAACAGTTCGCCTTCGATCTCAGGCGATGATGTTAATGATTTACGCGAGCGAGATCACATTACATTAAATAAAACCTCGCCGGCAATGACACAAAACAAACAGCTCGATACAGTGTTTATATCGTTTTAAAACTCCCTCCATTTTGTTAGGCGCGGTGTCTTTACTGTGATTGGTTGAAACGTTACGTCGAAGGAACCATGAGTGAACCGAAGAGCAGTGTTACGGTTACCGTTACTCGCTCCGCGTGCAACAGCAAAGGAAGTATGATTGTGGTGTCCAACAGGCTGCCTTTTGTATTGAAAAAGAATGAGAAAACCGGTGACTTGGAGAGGAAGGCTAGGTAAGTTGTTATGCAAGTGACATTATTTTAGTGGGCATTAGAATAACAGTAAAGTCAATAATAGGACTTGTAGATCCTGTTGACTCATTACATCCATCTAATAATACAACAACCGTTCCATTTTATGCTAAGGCATATTTTTTCAAGTTATTAAAAATAAAATACAAACATTATTAGAATATTATTAGATTTTCTATTTAATGAGTAACGTTTATTTACAAAATATTTAAAATATTCGGAATCGGCAGATTTCGGGAAATTTCGCAAAGATTGAAATTTTTAATAACATCAATTAAATATAAAAATAACATTAAAGATACACTAACTGCATATTATTGAAATGTTACCGTTTTCATCGGATACTTCTTAATTAAAATATATCGTATTTTTGTAAATATTCTAGATGTTGTACTACGTCGTATTTGTTAACACCTTAACGTGTTAACTACAAACAGGTATTTTAATAGACCCATCAGAACTTCACAATAGCGATATTTTAGTTTTGAAAACTTGTTTACTAACATTTTAATATAAAAATGCATTATTATTTTCACTTAACTTTAGTTATATGTTCTTAGCAACATCTATAGCATATTGTTCCTTTTAGATTTAATAAAAAAAAATGTATAATTTAAAATGTTATAAATAATTTAAAACAATAATGTTATAATCAAATCTCAAATATCATATAATTCGCTATATTTAGTATTAGAACAAAATGTAAACAGAGCAGTCAGAGCGCGTAACTAGATGTAAGGTCGAAGCAGTTTGTGTACAATCACAGTGCGTAGTAACCACGCCCGCGCCCTTGCGGACATCATTGTGCAATTTGACATTTTTGTATGTTACACAAATACAACTTCATATTTTCCCGTGAAAATCAAAGTATTTTTGGAGATGAAAAGCTTAGTTGTTGCTCTACATTTTTTGACAACAACACACCTAATTTTATAAAGATTGGCGTTTATTAGAAATTAAGACTCACTGAGCCAATTTGAGTCTCATATTACTCGAACATGAAACATTGATAATATAATCACAATAATGACATTGCTAAATATTTCCCGAAGAAAAATTTAGAAACTAAACTTTATCAGCAGATTTTATTAATATAAATTTGCATTTGTGATATATATGCGTGCGTATTAATTTCGTTCTGCTTAGATTAAAATTCGAACAACTTAAGACTTTACATAGTAAATAAAACCGCAACTTAATAAGTATACCACTAATTTTGATATACGTTTTGAATGGATTAGACTCGAACGTTAATTTGTTTGACAATTTAAACCGTTTTTTACACTGAAGCAACTGCAGCTACAACTCTTATTTTAACCTTTTACGATAATTGAAGGAAAATCAGAGTATTGCTTATTCGATTTCATTTTTACATTACCGATTAATAGTTTTCTCCGAAAACCAGTAAAAGTCCTGTTCTTAAATTTTTTTTTTCGGACTTGAAATAATTCTTTACATAGGGCTCAAAATAGTCATGATTAAGAATAAAGGTGAACGTAAAGTGAATCCACCGTAACTGTTTCACTATTTCATTTATATTTAAACATATTTAAAAACGAAAAGCTATACTTAATTATTTATTCTTTTATGAATGGAAGCTTACTTGTTAACAAATTTCTTGTTAATTTAACTCGACTTAGTTATTCATTTAACATATTTTGTTTTCATTTTAAAATATTTATTTATAATGGAGTAAAAACGTTGGATAAAATTGAATTTTAAAAGGCACTTAAAAGAGTCATTCTCTGTATTTTCCAGTAACAATAATAACATCCTCCTACAGTACTTGACCAGTATTATTGTTCCTTTGAACTCACCGCCAAAGTGCAATTCTTCGTGACTCTGTAATAGATTGTTTCTTAATCAAAACTGGAATATCACAAGGGGGCGTGTTATCTCCTCTTTTATTTTCAATATTTATAAATGTTATCAATAACGTATTTCTTTTTGGGCCAAAGATCTTCAGATTTATACACAGACAACTTTAGCTGACCTAATTAAAGCTATTCAATATTTAAATTAAAATCTTTCTATCACATTGGCCTTACTGTATACATAGATATATATTTGCATATACGGTTTAAAAAAGCCAGGTTAAATCTTAATAAATTATAATTGGTAATTTACACTTTTTTTCCTACACAAAAATATTTTTTGTAGTGTATCGTAATTCATTCAAGCCTCTACCCCCCTTTTAAGAAAAAAAACAGGCGAGTGTTGACATCGTACCATTTTCACTGAGAACAATCTTATACTAAAAATGCCCTATCGCTTAACTACCTTTTAGTGTAATTCCTTTTCTCTTCACACTACTCTGGAATCTTCTTTAAGAGGCAAGTCAAAACTTTATTTCTTGACATAATTTCAGTTTAATAGACACTATGGTTTAAAGATGAATGGGATAATGATATTATTATTGGGGTAATTATATACACACATAACATTTAATTTATATGTAATTGAATTGAATATAATTTGAATATGTTTAAATAATTATATTGGTATATAATAAAAAAATTATTTATTTGTTACCTTATTAGCATTCTGTATAAACAATTTAACTGGATCATACTTTATTTGCGCTTCCTCTTCTGTTTTCACTGCTGTCATATAGTATCTATATCAATATCCTCAATCTTAAAATTGTTTAAATGATCGCGCTTTTAGCTGTTACTTTCATGTGTAACCAATTAGATCTGTTTAGTATATTTATTAAGATACCATTTTAAGCATTATGTCATATATTATTATTATATTTAAATTCCGCAGCGCTGGTGGACTGGTCACAGCCGTCGCTCCTGTAGTGATTCGAGGGAAGGGGATCTGGGTGGGTTGGCCTGGTATACATCTAGACAACCCCAATGAAAAGATTCCGGAACCAGATCCTAATGACAAAACACCTACAGCTGGACTTCGTTCAGATAAGGTAGAAGTTTATAAATTATATATCTTCGTATTTTTTCAACAAATTGCGAAATAACAATATAATATATTTAAATATGTTGTCCTTTCTATAAACCTTGGGAGTGCGCATGACACACAAAACTATGCAAATAATTACTAAACGATTTCCATTTGTAGGTACTAGAACATATTAAAATCAACATACTTTAACGTAATATTTGTTATGTAACGTTTCAAAAATATTATTAAAGCAATATCTATTATATAAACATACATTTTAATATCTACCGATTTTTCTTGCTGTATTGTGATCATTAGAAGGATGGAGTTAATTAAGTCCACTTCTTGTTTATGTTACGAGTAATGGACTTCATCTCAAGACTTCATTGAAGCTCTGGGACACTATTTAACATGAAGCTAGTACGCTAGTATATTCATAGATCACAGTTCAATATCTTTTCGTAGTATTACGCAACAGGTCGCCTTTTATCACACGGTTCTCGTAATCTTTATATAATTATGCGATATATGAGAAAAATAATTATTTGATTGTGTGTTCTTAACTACTAACGATTATAATGACCTTGAATCAAATCCGATTTGAACAATAACATTATTAGAACATACTCTAACAATTCATTGAAAATCTATCAAGAAAATAAAATAAAACAAAAATCAATTAAAAGACACATTTACCTTTCTACTCGGCGAATAGTAATTTTCCATTTCCGCATTTAAATATCACATAATAGGTACGGGAAAACAATTAGATAATATGCAATTACTTAGACCTACCATTATCAGATAAGATATTATTAGAGGCTTTATTTTTATGTCAATATGTTTTCAAAGACTCGCAGTTTTCTTAATGGTATTGATATTACTACATCGATATGCAAATTCTTATTGTTTATGTATTGTATACTTAAGATCTATGACACATCTGTGTCGTTTTAATATTTGATTATGTACTGGAAAAACACATTGAAATGTGAAAAAGTACACAGTACATTATAAATGTATATAGTTAGAAATAAACTGAACAGATTAAAAATAATTTAAAGCTACAATACTGGGCAGATAGAGTCGCTGACAATAACTAGTATATAATATAAAATCAAGCTAAATTACCTTGTTATGTTGTTATCTTCTTATCAAACAAATAATAAATATGGAATATAGTTTGAGTGAATACATTTTTTATTTCTGTTGCAAAGGAATATTTTGCTTTTTATTCCTTCAAAATAAGTATAAAAAATTTCTTTCTTAAGCCTCTAAATAGTTACAATCTCCATAGTGGTAACAGTATTGTACTTTACATTCCAGATTGTGGCAATTCATGCAGAACCTAAATTATTTGACAGTTATTATAATGGATGCTGCAACGGAACTTTCTGGCCCTTATTCCACTCGATGCCAGATCGCGCCACATTTATTGCAGACCACTGGAAGGCCTATGCCAAGATCAATCAGGAGTTCGCAGAAAAGACCGTACACGCACTCCAGCTTTTAAAAGGCAGCAAAGAAAAAAATGGTAGTTCTCCCCCCATCGTATGGGTTCATGATTACCACCTCATGTTGGCAGCTAACTGGATCAGACAGCGTACTGAAGAAGATGAAATAAAATGCAAACTTGCGTTTTTCTTACATATTCCCTTCCCACCGTGGGACATATTTCGACTTTTCCCTTGGTCAGATGAACTATTACAGGGAATTTTGGGTAAATACAATTTTAATTTCTTATATTCATATTTAAGGAAGTATAGAAATTTTACACCTAATTAAGGAATATTTATTTTTCAGGTTGTGATATGGTTGGATTTCATATTACAGATTACTGCCTAAACTTTATAGACTGTTGCCAAAGAAACCTAGGTTGCCGAGTGGATAGAAAGAATCTGCTGGTGGAGTTAGGTGGTCGCACTATATGCGTACGACCATTGCCCATTGGGGTACCTTTTGACAGATTTGTCACTTTAGCCCAAAATGCTAAAACAGTACTCGCTAGAAATCCAAAAATTTTACTTGGTGTAGATAGATTAGACTACACTAAAGGTTTAGTTCACAGACTAAAAGCATTCGAGAGGCTGCTTGAAAAATATCCAGAACATATAGAGGAAGTAGTTTTACTTCAGATATCTGTTCCGTCGCGCACAGACGTTAAGGAATATCAAGACCTCAAGGAAGAAATGGACCAATTAGTTGGAAGAATCAATGGAAGGTTCACAACACCTAACTGGTCCCCGATAAGGTGCTCTATCTACCTGATAGTTAATTTATGATCACAATTGATATGATTTAATGAAAATCATTTTATTTACAGGTATATATATGGTTGTGTAGGTCAAGATGAGTTGGCAGCATTCTACCGAGATGCAGCTGTAGCTCTAGTCACGCCCTTAAGAGATGGAATGAATCTAGTTGCCAAAGAGTTCGTGGCTTGTCAGATAAACAAACCGCCAGGTGTTCTTATAGTATCTCCGTTTGCTGGCGCTGGAGAAATGATGCATGAAGCACTGATATGCAATCCTTATGAGCTGGACGATGCCGCTGAAGTTATTCACAGGTAGTTAACCAAGATATAATATAATTAATTTATAATCCTGTTTTTTTCTTATTTGGTTCTAGGACCAGTTTGTACTAATCGATCTTTAACCTCTTTTAATATTGTCAAAATCAAACATTTCCCTGTCTGTATTCCAGAGCTCTGATAATGCCAGAAGACGAGAGAACTGTTCGCATGAACCACTTACGTCGAAGAGAACAACAGAACGACGTGGACAGCTGGATGAAGGCTTTCCTCAAGGCCATGGACTCGCTGGAGGAAGAGGCGGATGACATCGGGGCTACGTCTATGCAGCCAGTTACCATCGATGACTTTGATGAATACCTATCCAAGTGAGTATATTTGAATCTTTTGCATTGGCAAATATAAGATAAAATCTTTATATATTCGAAATAAATCCAATTTTACCACTTGAAAATTAAATTTCTAATTCATTTGGAATATATTTAAAGAATTTTTTGAGTATTCGTCTACATGAAAGAAACATTGAAATTGTAAAACAAGTTCAAATCATTTTCTATTCAAAGTCTGTTTCTGTAGCTGTGGCTCATCTTTGGAACTCTCTTCCCAAATACAATAAAAAAATTAAGACTATGATTTACGATATTAATATATATTTTTATACAAAATACTTTTCATTTACTTATTAACATACCAGACTGCATAATCATTATAAAACGCTTTCGCCGTGTGTTCAGAATTATTAACACTGCCCCCTTCCCTAGGTACATCGGCTACACGCAGAAGCTGGCGCTGCTTCTGGACTACGACGGTACGCTGGCGCCCATTGCGCCGCACCCCGACCTCGCCACGCTGCCGCTGGAGACCAAGCACACGCTGCAGCGCCTCTCCAACATGAGCGACGTCTACATCGCCATCGTATCCGGACGGAATGTCAACAACGTCAAGGAGATGGTGAGCCTTAAGATTTTGAACCGGCTTTGTGAGGAAATGCGAAATGCTGTCGTTTTTTCCTCCAAATTCAAAGTAAAGCCAAATATATATTTTTTAAAATTCGCATAGTTTTCACCTATACCTCCAAAACGTATCAAGAAGAATCGGCAGGAAACTCCACAGATTATCTTTTAAATTATTTATAAAGTCTCTATCAATTTTAGTATTGTCTATATAAAAAAGAATGGCTTATTATGGATCTGCTAGTTCAGTGATGCTCTCACATTTGCAACAATAGATATATTTTACCTTAATTAAGAACCAGGAGACAAAATCAAAATCTCTGAAAACATTACAAAGAAACAACATATGCTGAATTAAAAAACAATTGATATTGAAAGACCTCCCCATGTTCAACATTCTCCTTCGTTTTTGAAGAGGGTTTCGATATGAGCTCCACGAGCAAATTATCACGGCTAATACAAATGAAAAAATACTCTATCTTTAATGTTTTGTTTTCTAGTTATTATTATAAGTATAGAAAAGCGTTAATGCCGAAATGTGTTAATAGATAATCTCAAACGAAGTATTAGGAAGGAAAAGAAGGAGTGTCGTTAATTTTAATGATGTAAATGTATCAATATTTCAGCCACAGAGGTCACAGAATAAGTAGGTAAAGATTAATATTAACGTCGGATGTTTTTCATTTACCATATCAATGTACTCGTAAATATATTATCGTTTATTACTCTGACCCGTATAACAAATGAGAGTAAACCAACACAGCTTTCTGTTCATACTTCAACTTTATAAAACCAAAAATACACCTCCATCGCAGCTTGACAGGTTAAAGTAAATATAAAAATAAAAATTTCCTACTATAATTTTTTTTTGGTCATAAAATGTTAAAATGTTGACTTTTTGTAACAAAAATAAACCTGAAACCTCGTTTGTTTTCAAAAGTATTATTAAAAAAGATTTTTTTTTATAATGTACATTTTAATGTGAAATAATAATTAAATAAATAAAGCAGTTACGAATGCAGATGATATAGTAGAAAAAGAAATCACATACATCTAAGGCAGCACGTCAGTTCGCAATAACATGTTATCTTTTGAACTTTGACTGCTCTTATCACGGGATAAAAATATTTATATTGTCATAACGTATCGACACTGTCATTATAACTCTAACCGGGTTTCCATATCTGTTGCATAATGGTTCTAGAGGCCGGTCTGTTTTTCTGCTAACTGGAAACGTCTGCAATGAATCTAACAGAATGACTACATTTTCGGTTATCTCAAAAAACATTAAGTTGAGTTCACGTCATCAATATCATCATAGAAGTCAATGAGAAGATGCCGTTACAATTATATGTGATTAGTCGGTATCTAGGCAAAGCTTATGGTCATTTAGGCGTTCGCTTTAACTTTTATTTATTCGTACTCTCGACAAATATCTACTCTATGAAAGCCGTCGTCGCAAACGCGACTTAACGGCTTACAAACATATACTTTTAAATTATTTTTACAAAAAATGTTATTTGTGTATTTCCCTCGCATAGTCCTCTACTAGCTCACAAAAGACGAGCAACAAAAATAAGAGCAGTCGCTAACAAATAACAATATCGTTCAAGGTGGGAATAGAAGGCATCACATACGCCGGTAACCACGGCCTAGAAATACTACATCCCGACGGCAGCAAGTTCGTCCATCCTATGCCAATGGAGCTGCAGGACAAAGTCGTCCATCTACTTAAATCTCTGCAAGAACAGGTGAGCTCATTAAAGAGGTCTTCAAAAACACAATCCTTTCAGTTACCAAATAAAAAACTTTTACAAACATTTACACACTTAGAACTTTCGAATTCGTTTACTTAATAACACTCGAATTTGCTTGGACTAAAGAGGAGCACCGTAATCAGATTCTTCACCGGTAACACTCAGGTATGTCGCGACGGTGCGTGGGTGGAGAACAAAGGCGCGCTCCTCACGTTCCACTTCCGCGAAACACCGGCAGCGCGTCGCGGCGAGCTGGCCGAGACGGCGCGCGCGCTCATCACGGCTGCCGGCTTCACGCCCGCGCCTGCGCACTGCGCCATCGAGGCGCGCCCGCCCGTCGAGTGGAACAAGGGTGGGTGGACCGAGCGGAGTATAACCGTACCAACTCGGGTTTCTACATTCGTACTTTGTTTTTGTTTAGTTCCATAAACGATAACTGTTTAGGTTGGGGGATATTTCCTGATCTAACAAAACAGAGTAAAATAACAATTTTGTTATCGTTAGTTAGTTATTAGACTCGACTGTGAATAGATCGATTTCAGTATTATTCACATGTAATACTTTTTGAAAAAATATTCTTAATCGAATTGTTATAGTAAAATTAGAACATATTTCTTAGAAACACAGTTTGGTTTCTGTTCTGGTCGATCAAACCTTGGCAATTTGCGTATGACATAAAACGCTAAACAGAATATTAAAAATTTTTAATTAAAAGAAAGGTTCTTTTTTGGATTGGATCATATCTTTATGAAAGAGTTGTGGAACCGATTGGCCCGAGACACCATTCAAATGCACATGTCTTATCAACCCTTGGCTCGTAATTAAGAGCCTTGTGGATTTCTTGTTACTCAATAACGTAAATGACTTACCTTAACTACTATGTGCGCGATAAACATAAGATACTCTTGTTTGAAGATACTTCTTTTATTTAAAAAAGTACTAGATGTCAATCAGTAATAGACCATGTAAACAATGCTCTCTAAAATGTTGAACAATGGTTTTACGATAATAAATTACGCAATTTAGGAAAAAAGGAACAAATGTTTGCGAATGTCAAAGTATACCCAAATTATATTCTATTCTAGAAAATTGTAATGGGTATCCCCATATACTTTAATATTTTTGATTTGTCGAACAGAATTCAGCCGCATACACGGTTCAAAGAAGACGCCGGTTAACAGGCGATGAAATAGCTTTTAACTTTTTTTTTAGTTTAGTTATTTAATAAATTAATATCATGTCATACGAAATACTTTTCAATAGAACTACTTATAGAATTGTTTTGCTATTTTTCTAGCTGTATTCAAATTACTCCTTAATTATTTCCAAATCTGACGAATTTTAATATATTTTATCTCCTTCAAGAACGGTAACTTTTAATGTAACTGTACTCTAGGATTATCTAGAATATAGTTACATTAAGAGTTGATATATAGTAAGTATTTGAAATATTAAACAAGTGCACTAGAGTATTAACTGTTATGTACTTTTTTAATATTTGAGCGAATTTGATTTGTATGAATCGTTGAATTATATTTAGATTTCTATTTACTACACAAAAAGACTGATAATTCAACCTTTCTATTAGGTCGTGCTTCAATCTACATCTTAAGAACAGCTTTCGGCTTGGACTGGAGCGAGCGCATCAGAGTTATATATGCTGGTGATGACGTCACGGATGAGGACGCCATGTTGGTACGTCTCTCATATATTAAAAATTATTTAAATAAATTAAGTTTCATATTACTCACTATTATGTTCTTACAGGCTCTCAAAGGTATGGCGGCAACCTTCCGTATCGCCTCTTCAACCATAACAAAAACATCAGCAGAACGTCGCCTCTCCTCCACCGACTCAGTACTTGCAATGCTGAAGTGGATAGAGAGACATTTCTCTAGTCGAAAACCGCGAGCTAACTCACTGACATACAAAAATGCAAGATTGGCCCGGGACACCATTCAAATGCACATGTCTTATCAATTACCTACGAGGTCACCGAAACACACTCCACCTCGCACCCCGGATATCCCGTCCAGTGGATCGGATTCCAGTTAGACTCGTTAGACGCCATTTTTGCTAAACTACATAATATAAATTACACAATAAGTGGGTTGCGTTTAGAAATTCGAAAATAAAAAGAATTTTGTAACAATTCCTCTAAAAAATTAGTTGAATTTAAAATTTAGTTGAATTTAATAGTTTCCATATTTCCTTTAGTATGAAAATTTTTACCAAAAAATAATGTAATTTAATTTAATAATAATTATATACTTTGATTTGGTACTTCAAAGTCAGAAATTATTTATGAAAAAATAGATTTAATGTGGTCTTTAATGTTAAGAGAATTGTATTTATTTATTTGTGTATTCTATCGGGCGTATATTTACGTGACATTATGTAGACTGTATTGATGTGATAGTGTAGTGATATTAATAATTTAAGATTTTAGAAACAAATTAAAATATTTTTGTATAACTTGGTATAACACTTTTTACACCCGAATAATTAAAATGTTACTCTCTAAATTGCATATTTGTTATAAATTTTATTTAATATATATCCAGAAGCCATTCTGCTTAGCTGTAACTATACTAAAGCAATTTCGTAAATAATAGTTATTTATGTGACATTTAATATATTATTAATCTAAATCGATTATAAAGTAGATAAAGGTTTACATGAAACAAGTTTCAAATTATATTTTTAATATCTATAAAATAAGTAGAATGAAATGTTTTAGTGATTTCTTTGAAAAACCAACATCTCTCAGAACAGAGGCTGTTATACCTACGTTTTATAAGGTGAGACTTTATTTTCCCCTCCATTTTATGAATAAATTATTTCGTCGCACTATATTTCGCGAGGGTCGCAAAGCCTTTGTATATGTCGATGTGCACCGACCATTATTAAGCATAATTTGGTTGATATTATAATATTTATTGTGTCTTGAATTATAAAATTAAACCTTGAAGTAAAATCCGAATTACTAACAACTTTTGTAAAGCGTCTCTCACAAGCATTATATTTAATATAATTATTGCTTGTGTATGTTCAAATAAACTACATCGTGTGAACAGGTCTTAAGCTCTTCTACTTTATGGTAGATAATAACATTCATTTATATTTGTTTACACATCGATTTACTTAAATATATTTTAACGACACATTCACGTCCTTCTTAGATTGTTATTCAATAATTAAAATAACTCACCTATAGTAGTACTGAATTGGCTTTAGTTTCTTAAATTATATATAAATATATACATTTTATAACAAATAAAATAGTCTTGTTTTTGATATTCCAACAAACTGAATGTCTGTGAATTAATAAATAATTTTTAATAATATATGTTTTATAAAGTATACAATAAAATTAACAACAGACGGAAAATAGTTTTTTATTACAATATTATGTACAAAAATGGTAAGTACCTACTTATATAGATAATACATTGTATTGGAATGTAAAATAAATCAAAAACCATTTTAATACAACACTGAATAAATAGATAACACGTAGCGTTTATAAACCTTAAATAGTGACTTAGCTAATTATACTATATTAATAATAACTATAGGTTGTTGTGCGACACCACCAGCCAGGACAGGATGAAGTAGAACAGACAGATGGGGAAAACGGCCAGGCCCTTCTTGCCCTCCGGCTGACTGTCTCCTAGGAATTTTGTTGCTGCTGTAAAATATACAAAAACAATAGATATTACTAAGCATTATATGTTAAAAATAATAAGAGTTTTTAATGAATTTATATTAAAATATAATTTCACTTATAAATTGTAAATTATTACTTTTACTTTTTCTTTAACTTCAAAACATAAAGAGTCTGGCCATAACTATTGTTACATTACAAACTCCAGCATTTTTTTATTGTTTGTGCACTTAAATTTGCAATGCTTTCAGAGATCTAAACCAATTAGACAATAAACTATGAACTTCTCTAAACGAGATGTGGACATTGGGTCACTTAAAAAATCTCTAGAGCAAGCAGTGACAAAAATTTTCTTTTTTTTCTTTGTATCGTTTATAATGGGAACAATGCGTAAATCCATAGATTTGTGGCCTGCCAATTAAAGGACTATATAAAAGCCAAAGGATTAAAAAATTCATGCATATCATTTGTAACACAACTTACGGCTACACTAAGTATGTGTAAACATACATGTAATACTTACCAAAAGTGGCCCAGGCGAAACCAATCATAGATATAACTAGCCGAAGGAAGAAGAGGAATGTGTTCTGTGTAGTGAACAATATCACGCGGCAAATAACCAGAGACAGTGCGATGGGGAACAAACAGTACCCCAGGACACACACCGACTGGAAGAATGATCTGAAAATATATAAAAGTTGACATCATTTACATTGGTTTAATTAAAATTATAAAGGAAATAAAAATAAGTATATTACAAAAAAAATCTATGTCATGGTATAAGACATTTTAAAATACATACATGTTTCCTCCAAGCAGTTTACTGTTGAGTGTAACGACAGCGGCTCCTATCCACACCAACACAAACACCTCTGCAAACTCAGGACCACCATCATTTGAGTCATCAGCCCTCTCCGTAGATCCTTGCAGAATTGTGGCCATGAAAGTGCACAACAGTAGCGGCCCCCAGAGGTCCCCTAGAATTATTTTAGAAGCCTTATTTACAAAGTCCCATCTGTCAGTTACATATTCATACATTAATATGATAAATGATGCAGGATATACAATAATTAAAGTATTTAACTATGTCAATAATTGATTCAGTTTGTATTCAGGTTTCAGTTTCAGTAATGTAACAAGTAATATACACTACCATATCATATAAAACAATAAAAAACAAACATTTTTTTTTTATTATTATTTGTTAAACTACTATGTAACATAAAAGATAGATTTTCAGAGAAAAATTAGACTGGAAAATATATAGTTTTTAAATGTCTTGCAACAACTTATAAAACTAACTAATTAGAGAAACACTTGACTGCTATAAATCATAAATAAAATAATTTGTATTTATACATCTACTAAAGAAACTAATAAGTACTCACATTCTTTTAATAAACTGGACTTTTCTCTCGGTATGAGGACATGATAAAATTTATTACCAACAGCCCTGAGATCTCTAAGCTAAAACAAAAAATATACAACTATTTATTTTATTTAAACATAAGCAATACTATTAATAATTTAAAGAATATCTATATTTTTAATAGTAATTTAGAATAAAAATTGTCCAACTCAAAATTATTATACATTAAGAAACAATACTTACAAAAGTCTCTTTAATAGGTTCATCGAGAGTGTTGAACTCCATGCTATTGCCCGTAGGGACACCCTGTGAGGGTATATTCATTTCACCCTCCACCACTCCCACATCACCGGCTGGAAACATCTAAAATAGAGGTGTTTTGTTAAATTATCTTTAAAATATTATACTAATATGCCATGGCATATTATAATTGTCTGCAATTAAAACAAAAACTTTTATATTACTTCTAACTGGGAAATTGAAATGATTTCAAAACTACTTACTTAATTTATTTGCGTAAAATCATTAGGTCTTCAAATTAAATTTGATTCTGATTATTCTAATTATTTACAACTTGCTCATTAAATACTATTTTTTGTGATAACAATAAAAAAACACCTGGCTGAGTTTGTTGTGTGTTTATCGTCATACTAACTTTAAGTTGTAGAGTGTCATTACTGAGGGGCTATTTTGATTAGTACGGTAATCAAAATAGGCCCTACTAACACTTTTAATTGACATAGAAAGTGAAAGGGGATATTTAAAATTCATAAAAAAAATAATATTAATATTCTCATTATAATGAGTTTAAAATCGATAAGATGATTTTTTTAGTAAAATGATCAATTAGTCAGATACATGATAAGTAAATAAATATAGTCATCAAAGAAACAATAACTAGCTTAGCAGATGTTTCAATTCTTGATATCATGTTAATGTTAAAGATGAAAATTCAATATATTAATCTTATAGAAAAAATTATTTGTAATGTAAAATTTTACCATTTCTCAGAGTATAGTATACAGTAATATAGTGAATAAAGTACACACTCGCATACAATTTTAAGAGTTGACAAATTTAATGTCACTTCATGATATGGACGTTAAATTTGGAACTAAAATTTTAGTAGTAACTATTTAGTAAGGGCATTATACTCTTATCAATAAAATACATGCCTATTTACTTTTTGTTAAAGGTACAAAATATGTAGGTATTTTGTTATAGTATGGACCATACATTGCATTTGTTTTCAGTTCTCTTTAAATAATTTATTTATGAATAAGAGGTGAGTCGGTAGTCACTATAATAAACTAAATGGCCACAGCAACAAAGCGGAAAATAAATTTTCGTGCACAAGAAGAAAAATACCTGGAATACATACATGAAAACTTACATCGTACTTAGAGTCAAATGTAGTCATTGTTACCGCCTATTTTTGAATCACTTCTTGAAATTGTTTTTTACACCGTATAATGTAAAAAGTTAATTCTTTTTAAAATATTCCAACACATCAAAATACTTTACAGAGCAAATCATTAAATTTTAGTTTGTCACAATTTTGTCACTCAGATTGAATATGACATATGTTTTCTCTGTGGTATGACATTATGCATCTAGAGTAATTGATATTACAAAGATGATGAGTTTTAAAGATTAAAAATCTTTAAATTATGAATAGCTTTAAGGTAATTAATAGAAAATGAAATACTTAACATTATTAATACTTAATTGTACTATTTACTTTCAATTATAATAACATTTCTGATTATGGTATATTTTATATATTTAAAGTATTATTTAAAATTAACTTTACTATCTCTGAATTTAAAGATTTCATTTTTATAGTAATTAATAATTTAATATATCTATAGGTAGGTTTTTATTTTGACAAAGTTTATAGTACTCTGTGGTACGGGACGAAGTACGGGACGATTTATAAAATTTTTATTTCTTATAATAGTAGTAGGTACCTACTGTTAATGTTATTTCCGATTAAATTTTGTGTATCGTATTATTTCAAGTTACATATGTCACAATCTGATACCCTGATGCTGTTCAGTAGTTTGTTTTAACTGTTTAAGTTGTAACAGTAAACAGACGGTGATTTGTCTTTCATCTCAATCTTATATTTTTCGAATTTAAAAGGATTCTGTTTTTACTTATCTTCGGTAATTTTACGACATGTTCGAGCCTCCTAGAGCGTCATGAAAGTCACTGTTAAAAGTAAGTCAATTTTTTACTCTTCTCGCTTTGCAAAATAAATACATGTGTTTATTTAAATAATTAATCTGTTTTCTTTATTCTTATCGCCGTTGTTTTTATAGTTGTTTATATACTTATTGTACTTTATAGGCTGGACTGGTGTAGCGACCTGGCGGTGGATAGCTAACGACGATAACTGCGGTATCTGTCGGATGCCCTTCGACAGCTGCTGTCCAGACTGCAAGTTACCCGGCGACGACTGCCCGTTGGTTTGGGGTGCCTGCTCTCATTGCTTCCACATACACTGTATAGTGAAGTGGTTACATTCTCAACCTCAGCAACAGTGTCCCATGTGCCGACAGGACTGGAAATTCAATAACAAGTAGTGAGTACATTGTTTTGATACTTTTTAAGTCCATTAAGTAATTTATAATGTGTGATCTATGATTCAGAAGTCCAACTGCATTTGATACTAACTACTACCGACAGAATACATTTGCTATATTTAGGTTACTTAGTAGGAAGTTAACTTGGTGTTTTATCTATTGATTGATATTATACTTATGAGAACAATGTCTGTCTGTAATGATTGTCAGTCCATTGATAGGTTATTACTAGGAACGCCACCAGATCCTCAATTTCGACACCCTGCGATCGCGAAATCTCGGGTGCCGTATGCATGTTGAGCGCAGCGAGCCAAGCCGAAGGCTTCGTCATGGTGTGGGAAAAAAAAATTGAATAGGGGGACAGTACATCTCGATTAAAAAAAATCGGCACGCGCATCCATAATGAGACTTCAATTTTTTTACATTGAAGTCTATGGGAGTGATGTTTTTTGGACAATTTTACTCAACAACAATAAATTTTTTTGAATTTTTTTTTTACAAACCACCACACATATCAGCATGGTATGTGTGCAAAATTTGAAACCGAACCATTAAGCCATTGTAATGCCAACTTTGTAAAACCAATGCAAATTCTCTCCAGTAGAGTGCTCCGCTCGCTTTGCTCGCCATGCTCAATGATCCAACTTTCAAAATAAATATTGTTATGACAATATAAATAAATTTTAATTAGAATAAATGTATCAATAATAATATGGTAGGTTATATAAATATCAAAATGCAATGTTCCCCTTCACACTTCACACCCCCCCCACTTCACACTTTATAAAACTTTATAAAACTTTTTTTTTAAAAGGCATCTTATAAAGCCAATTAATGTCAGTTTGTTGAGTCTTGTGACTATCAAAGTTATAATATAAAAAAATAAAATTCAAAACATGATATTAAAATTTGAAATACTTGCTAAAGGAGAAAAACCAATTTGTGCAGATTAATAATTAAATTTTACTTATATTTTTATTTTTAATATTAAATCCTAAAATAATAAATAATTAGTAGCTGAACTGTCAATTATAACATTTCTTCTAAAAACAAAGTAATTACAACTTCAATCTGCTTTTTCTGGTCAGTCCCATCCCGGTTGCAGGGCCGGATTAGATTGATATTTTTTTTATTATAGATATATGTATAACATAGCTAACATGTTTATGCATGTTTATAGATAATTAGGAACATGTTGTGGTATTCATTATAATTGTGTAATTGTAAATATTTAATATTTTTTAATATATCTATGACCACAAACATATCTGGTTTCTTAAATATGGTTTATTTTTTATGATTATAACTTGAGTCATTACAACTTACCAATCTAGTACCGAACCATTGTATTTTTTTTTACTTTTAGAATTGTGTTCATGTGAAATTTTGATTGTAAATTTATTACTAAATTTTATTAATATTTAATACCCATACTTATATTTTTGAAATACTTTTTTATTTTGCTGAAATAATAGTAATCATATCAAATATATTGATAATAATATTTTTGTAATAAACAACAATAATATGAATATTAGTTGTTTTTACATATACATTATGGTAGTACAATAGATAGTAATATGTACTTCACTCTCTGCACTTAGCACACAGATTGCATCAAAACTTCCCTCACACAAGCGGCTGTAATGATTTTGATGAGCATGAAACAATAGGTCACTTAGTACTTTCAAAAGTAGCCAACAATGGGTCTGCAGTGTGGCGTGCGCGGACCGGCAGTGCGCGTTCTCATAGCACCGTACCCATAGTAAACAACCGCGTAGATAATGCTCGGGTCGACATTGTTTGAATACATTGACTATTAAAACGCAATAGAGCTAAAATTGAGGCTCGGGCTTAACAAAAGATTACACTAAATCTGTTTTCACAGCATTCATTAATGGTATATTAAGAAGGTTATTTTATTTGTACATTTTGTGTCACGCTTACAAAATATTGTATTCCGTTACATCAGTACGATATGCGTTGACACATTTTCTAAAACCACCGAGTTGTATACGCAATAATCTGCACATGCACCAACATTAAATGTTGCGACAATCGCGTCGCATTGGTCGCTCAAACCTGAATCACCGGCGCCGTCCTCCGCAGTCACTCAGTCAGTGCAGAGCCGCCGTGTGGACGGACGCGTCGACCGCTCTCTAGACACTTACGCGCGTGGCGTGACTTGCGTGATGTTCGTATAATTACGCTCGTTATACTATAGTGTTCGTGTTATAGTATTGTCCGAGTGACGCCTCGTTTAAGCATGCTGATGATACACACAAACACTCAACCCATGAAGACCACTAAAATTAAAGGACCTCCGCCAGTGCCTCCGCGTCCTAGCCAGAGCATGGTGGCCGAAGCTCTGGCGAAGACTAGAAAGGCTGTTGCGGATTCTAAAGGCACGACAAAAAGTAGAACATTTACTAAAAATGAAATGAGCCACGTCTCATCGAGGGCCAAAACTTTGGATAGGAATACAACGCCGACTAAACCGACCGTGTCGCCTCGACAAAATGGGCTCGCGCGCGTCAAGTCATTTATCAAAGACGTTATCAGTGATCGTAGCTCTTCATCGGACGAGAGGAAATCCAGTGGCTCGAATTCTAGAAGAAGTTCAAGTGACAGCAGCTCAATTCAATCACCGGCATCGAATAAATCTATTGAATCTCTTAATTCTAAAGCAGTTAAGACGTGTAAACAAATATTGATTCGATCTCTTTCCACTTCCAATAAATTAGATCAGGACTCTAAATGTAAGGTTTCAAAATCTTCTAGTTTTGCCGAGAAGACACTTCCTCTCCGCAGAGCCCCCCCACCTCCTCTATCACCTAAACCTCAGTTAAAACCAATGAAGCCCTTACCCGCAATAAAGAGTAACACTGAACCAAGAAAGCAACAACCGAAGGGGCCGGATGTAGTTGTTTATTCTCTACCGGTCGATGCTAAAACATCACAAATCCCAGTCACTGAAGTCGCTGAAGCTTGTTACGCGACTGTCGAGGAGGCGACTACAACACAGGTAGAAAACAAATCACAACACACTTCGCCGAAGATCAAAACACTGGACACAAAAACTACAACCGAACCGAACGCAAACGAAGATATAAATAAAAATAACAATTCCTTAGAGAGGAAGACCTCACGAGTCACTGAAATGCTTATTTCTGAAATTCTAGCGAGTAGAAACAATAACAAAGACGAGGCAAACGCGGTTATAGATAAAGGGAAGGATTCCACGAATATGATTAACGGCAACAATCCCGAGGCTGAGAGGATGAAGGACATGAGTAACCACGAAATGTTGATATACGAACTACAAACGATGAGGACACAGACCAATGTGCCCGAGCCAGTAGAGGCGAAGGAAACCAGTGAAATGGAATGCGATTCTGAAGATGAAACCAATTACGCTATGTCAGTTACGAGCGAAAATACAGAAGACGAACAAGCGTATGCTTACATACGAGATGATGATCTCAAATCTAGGTAATGCACACTATTATAAGTTCTGATTGTGTGTGTGTGTATTCTTTATAAATTAATTTACATTTGATTTAAATAATACGTAATATCCAATAAAGAACTGAATGATAATGTGAGGTAATTTAAAAGAAACGTATAAACAAACAACACAAAAATGTAAATGTGTGTCCTAAATACTAGAAAGTTTTTACGATTATCATATGGCCTATATATTTATTTGAAGTTCTAGTATTTTTAGTACTGGAACATTAAAAATGTTTCATGAGCAAAAGTGAAGAATATCTCATCAAATCTATCAAACTATTTTATTTCACGAAACATTGAATCTAAATGATAATATTATAAGGAAAATCGGTTTTAATAAATAATAATCTTTAAGTATTAGAATACATATTTAAGAATCGTAAACAAAATTTGTTTACAGTTAACCTTTAAATGACAATAGTTCAGTCGTAAAATCCGGCTTTTGTTGTATTGTTTATTCAAAGACATTAGCGTGAAAATAAACATTTGCAAACCCTTAGCTATAATAAAAAGTTGAATGGTCGCGTGAAGTAAAAGTGACAAGTGTATAAGCTGTATATATGTATATAATGGTGATGTCTGTGTGTGAACGTGGTAATGCACTTGTATGGCGTCGGTTTAGCCGTGACTGACAAATTACATTAGTTGTTATAAATCCAGCTGAGCTGTTGGAATGCACTGCTTAAAACGCATTCTGACACGACACATGTCATACCTATAAACAATAGCTAAGAGTTTATTTGCAACTTTCAGTCAGGTATAAAAAATAATCTAACTTTAATTTAAATTAGAAAAAAAAAATACTTTTTTTATTTTTTTCTACACATATTGATTTACTGTCTACAAACATTGATTCTGAAGTTACAAAATAAAGAACTCGTAGTATCTTTGAAAATGTTATATTGTCCTAAAGATATAAAAATAGTTACTTTTATTTGTAGAGCAGCTGAAAATCAGACAAATATAACATTTCCTAACAAAAATGTTAATATTATTTGATAGAATTTTTGTGGTTCTATAATCATATGAAAAGTATAAGACAGCTGCGTCTGCGCAATAATTCTATTATTATATTGAATTATTTCACTGATACCAGCTGGAAATAACTTTACCCAAGATTCATTCCCGTCGTAGTCGTTACAACTACAACTGCGTTTCATACAACTACCAATATTTTAAGTACATTTTAAACCTCTACATCTGACTCTACTATCACCAGACTACGCAAGCAGTTCCGCGCTATCAGCACGATGTCGCTCCAAGGACTGCCTCCTCTACCAAAGAGCCTCAGCGGCTTTACTGACGGCGATGATCTCATGGAACCCCCCGCCCCGGCACCTTCCGAGGAGCCCCCCACTGACCTTGACTCACAGCTGGTCTATTTGAAAAAAGAAATGGTGAGTTGATATATTTAATTAATTTTATCATCTCCAGTTTTATGATTGAAATAGCATTTGATTATTAATATATTTACTATTAGTATTATATTCTGCGAGTTTATAGTTAAAGTGTCGTAGAGTTGACGTAACTCAGTGAATATTCATTGACGGCGTGTTCTCATCTTATGAAATCGGTCAAGAGCGTTGTATGCGCTTTGTACATAGTTTAACTGACCTTCGACCTTTAAAATATATTTAAGACCTAGTTAGAGGAATAAAACTGACTTAATAAGTATATTTCATTAACTTTGAAGCTCAATGTAATTTCGTAAAGTTTAAGTCCTTTAAAGCAGCAAGGACCTATGTACTAGTTACATTTTTATATCTATATAATATATATTATTATAACACGTGTATATTTATGTTAATATCTGTTTGAGAAATACACAGTCATGTTCATTTAATAAAGTTGTGCTGATTATTTGTCTTCTATTAACACATTTAACATACTTTGTTAAAGACTAAGACAGTACTGACTACAACAGTATTGATAATTTAAAAATAGTTTTGTTTCATTATATAACTATCATTTTTATCTCAACCTTATGCTTATTTAACCTTATTAATTGCATAATCAATTTAATTCTCGTAAAATCCAGTTCAGAAACATATTTTTAAAGATATTTGTTTAATAATCAGAACACCCGTCCTATCTGGCGGCCATTAAAACTTTTGCCGTATACAGTGTGATATAAAAAGTGGAATTCAACGCCGAAATAGATCGAGTCGGCCTCAGATATACCTTGTAGAGACACCGGCTTCATTAGATAACATTTGTATTGAGACTAAAAAGGATTTCTTATAAAGGTATCGATCAAATAGTAATTTTGTTATTACATAAATTATTATAGATATATCCAAGCAAGTCTATTTTTATAGAAACTGCTAGACGAAAGCATTCCTTACTATTCCACCCGACTTTACCTGCTCTCACACACAAGTACATAAAGTTTATTTGTACAATATCCACAATATTAAACACATGCTTTGAGATTTTATTAACGAGTTTGAACTAATTACATTGACTAATAGTTTCTCGATAAGTTAAGTACAAAATACCTCTTCAATTATTATCTTTGTATATATCATATATATATATATATATATATATATATATATATGATATAAAAATCCACAGTCGCTGTCTAAAGTTTTTGATATTTTTGGTTAGTAACTCAATTGTACGTGAGATAGATCTCGTTTACAATAGATGGTTTTATTATTGATCAAAATGACCAAGTATCCAAAGATATTACACTATTATTACTAGTTATAATTATCAGTATGTTTGTTCGAGCGTGTTGCACAAAACAGCTCTGGTCGCACTGAAAAGTAATTGAGCAAAGCGAGCTAAGCGAGCGAAGCTCTGTGTGAGAGATTTTTCTTTCCTTTGTGCAAGCGTTTATTAAAAAATGTTATATTCGAAAAACTTCAAATTTTACACATTGATAGACATCAGTCTGGAGATGGTTTAAAAAAAAATTAAAAAATAATAATAATGTGTCTCATCTTAAAAAATGGTAGAGGAGAGAAAGCGTCGAGCTTTTTTAAATGTATGGTTCGCGCTCCTAGTGTTTTATGGTTTATCATCAGCTATCGGTACGTTGTGTTTTTGAGGAAGCCATTAGATGTTTAATCGCACGTGTGTTTTCTAATTACGGATACACCCGCGTTATGCAACGAAGGAGTGAACTTTACTATACATGAACGAAAATATACTGTGTTTATAAATATAAAGCTTTTATACTTTTCACTTATAACTAGTTTATTATCAAAACAGCTGCTTTCAAAAACGTCTATTTGTATGTCAGAGGCGTTTGTTTTTTTTTCTATTCAATTCAAATAAAAATCTTTTGTTCCTTTCTGTTTGTGTGACCTCCACGCTGAGTGACGCGTGCAGGCTACTCACAGACCATTTATATTAAGCTACTGTTAATAGTTATGAATTTATTGGTAAAATTTATAATTTATAGAAATATATATATATAATATATGAATTCTTAGATATAAAAAACTAGTTTTTCTGGATTCAATTTTGCGTTGGAATAGAAGTAGAGAATCGGTCGTCTGAATGTTTGATGAAATAAACGTATAAGCTAGCATTAGGATACATGAATGACAGGTCAAGGTATCAAAGAACTAAAAATATACAAATTTGAATAAAATACAAAATATCTATTTTAAAGTATCTTAAGTTAGCAGACTAACAAAAGTACGTACTGGATAAATTCAAAATATGATCTGATTCTAAATGGTTCTAAAAGTTTCGAAATACATTCTAGTGGCTCTCCCCGATCCTGAAAGGAAGAAATATACGTAATCCTACTACAGTTTTGTTCATGAGCCTAATATAATAACATTTTTTTTTAAATCTATCCGTTAGTTTCAAAGATGAACTCATTTATACAAAGAAACAAACTCTGAAATAAAACTATTTTTACGGATTAAAACTCGCGTATAATTTGGTTACATTTTGATTTTAACTGACTTTCTGACAGACACTAACATCTCGTCTACCCGAGAACACGATTACTGCAAAGTATTCGAAACGTCGGGTTAAAATCAAAATTTAACCAAATTATACGCGAGTTTTAATCCGTAAAAATAGTTTTATTTCAAATGTATACTCGTGAAAATCTAAGAAAATACTAAAAAAACTCTGTTTTATAATATGAGTATAGATATATATTTTGTAGCGTAAATAATTAAAAATAATGTGAAGTATACGTCATTTTGTTTGTAAAAAATGTGCATTCTCATTGAAACCGTACAAAATAATCTTATTTATATAAAATAGGTCCCTTGAGTAAGGTTTCTGTCTGTCTATTCATGCGTGACTAGTTCAGTGCTATGAAGTAGGTTATTGACGCGAATTAGATACTGAAAGGATTTACTTATATTGTTGCAGTCTTAAGTTATTTTCTAATAATAATGTTAAAGCAAAATATATGTAACTTGGTGACTTTTATATATAATGTAAATCATTAATCTTATGTATTTTATTATAACATTTAATACCGAGGTTAAATTATAAAAGGTATATAAAACAGTTATTATATATTAACTATAATATATAATTTACATTTATGAAGGTGATCAGCCTCCTCTAATGATACCAGACTGTATAACATGAAGTAGGAAGATGTCAGGAGTAATGCAATCTATGACGCAAACATACAAGTAATTATATTATAACATATAATTATGATTATTTACGTACATAAGTAACATATATGTATATCATTAAACTAGAAATAAGTAACTTTTTAATATATCTTTCAGTCTTTGTCCATTCAAATATATATGTAACATTTAAATTAAAATAGTACCTGCTTTGAAGGTTTATCTAATTATTTATCCTATTAGTACCGATTGACTTCTTATTGGAGTTTCATTTTCTAAGCTAGGGTCTACAGCCTGGCTTCATTTGACAGTCTAGTAATATTTCTATCATATCATATAAAATAATATTATTTTACTAGGACTATTTTTTATATATAATTTATATTAAGTACCTGTATAATATGTACATAATCTGATGTCTGAAATAAAATTATAGGTAGTCGAGATGTAAGTGTCTGTCTGTATGACAGACTTGTCGTAACGTCGAATTAAAATTAAAATGTAACCAAATTATACGCGAGTTTTAATCCGGAAAAAATAGTTTTATTTCAAATGTGTACTGTGAAAATCTAAGAAAATACAATGTGATGTCTGTTGCTTAGGCACCCTGCCCACAGCCGAGCGAAGCTAGCAATACTTATTATACTACATGATTACTAGTTGTCTTAAATTACTGCGGGTTATAAATAAATAGCAACAACTTTATTAATGTTGTATTGCTTCAAAAACTATATACTTATAAGTAGTAAACAAAGAAAAACTATAAAATCTTTAATTTCATATCTATTAAATAACGTTGTCACAGACATCCGGACCGACGCGACTGATCTGATGCATCGTAACGGTGCATTAATATTGTAAAATGGCGTGTTAATATAAAGAAAAATTGTTTGAAACATGAAACAAAACTAAACTATTAAGTGTCCAAACACTAAGTTATTAACGTTCAATATATTTGTGACTTTTTCTTCAAAATTCATACTAATTTTATAAAATATAAAACAGATTTTTTTTTTATTTTTTTAAGTCTATATTCGAAACTAGCAAATGAATTTTCTAATTATATATATTCTTTTAGATTATGAGCAAAGTTATAGACTATAGGTTATGTAGCATTACGGTATATCTGTTTTTTATTAAACGGTAAATAAAATCATTCGTTTGCGGCTGGAACCACGAGAAAAATACAGAGAATACACGGACACACAAAAGAGATAATTTCTTCATAAATAGCCTATGCTAGGACATTTGGGATAAGTTTAATGTTTTAATACAAATAAAAGAAAGCTGTTTTGTGAAAGCATTACCGAATAAAGAAAACATCCGGTACATTATTGTTATAGATGGTTAAGATATATTCGGATATTAGAAAACCCACGTGATTGTTGAAGCTACGTGAGAGGTACAAGTGCTTTGACAGCGCATAATTTTCATAGGGTATCAATTTGTTTGGTCACTTGTGTGTGTTTACAATAAATATGTCTCAAGACACATAACGGCATGGGCACGTTGTGCGGGGGCGTGACGTAGTTGTCGGTATGAATGGTGAATATTATATGAGGTTGAGTGTAAAAGAAAACATATAAATGCTATGGCTAAGCATATTTCCATTGAGACGAACGTGGAAAACATCGCGTTGGTCACAAATAATTAATCAAACTAAATGATAGACAAAAGAATGATACTGTTCTAAAGCTGTTGGCACATCTCGTGGTGTGTGAGTGAATTGGTGTCGGCCATCATTTGCAATGCCCACGAGCCTGTATTGCCTAATGTCAGGGGGACATATCCGCGTTGGCAGCTATAGCAGAATTTCAGCTGATTACAATTGATCTATAAATTATATTTAAAGTAGGCTTATATAAATGTAGAGAAACTAGGATATATAATTTCTAGAAACAAAAAGTATGAAAAACAATGCAATTAAAGATAAACGTATATAATAGCATGCGATAGAAATGATAAGCTGACACAGGTTTCCTCGTGTGAAGTCGCGGCTCGAGTTGTTATCTCTATTCTTAGTGACGCGACACCCGGAGAGTTGGGTTACGTGTTCGTCGAAAGAATACAAACTTCACCAACATTTAGAAATAAAAATAGTATTAATAATAAATATATTTTGCAATGTTTCGATATAGTTTTCTTGTTCAATAGTTATTGTAGTTTACAATTACTATATTAAATAAGTTCCAATATTTCGAACACCACTAAGACTGAGATGACAACAAATTGAACGGTTCAGCTAAAAATATCAAAGTGAGACCGCGTGTGTCTTCAACGACACTGTTAGCTCATTGCAACTATGGCTTGTTAAAAGCCGCATGTATTATAAAATTTTATAATATATATAATAGTTTTATTGCTTTATCGTTATATACAAGTTGTTATATATAGTATTTTCTTAGATTTTTATGAGTACACATTTGAAACAAAACTATTTTTTACGGATTAAAACTTGCGTATAATTTGGTTACATTTTAATTTTAACCCGACGTTACGAATGCTTTGCAGCAATCGTATTCGTGGGTAGACCAGATGTAAGTGTCTGTCAGTAAGTCAGTTAATTACTTATCTGATAGATAGATGACTTATTAACTGTGTAATTCGTAAAAAATAGTTTTATTTCAAAAGTTATGTAGTTTAAAATCAAATTCCCTACACAGTCACCTGCTATAATTAGTATAGGACATGATGTTATGGAGCGATCGATAAGGAGCATCAACCTCGTAGGTATGGAGTGACATAATATGACCGACCACTCACCATCTGACCACCACTGAACTTTAACTCGACCATATTCGTAATTGTGATCTTATTGCTAAAAGAATAAAGTACATTTTACATTAATAAGCTCATTTGTATTTTTATTCTATTCGAGTTCTAGAGTTTGAACTTTAACAGGCCTACATGCTGCTACAGGAATACTATTGACTTACATAATGTATTCTGTAAATTTGATTTTATTTATTAGTTTATTATATTTTTCTTTTTTTTTGTTTTTATTAATAGATTTATGGTATAGATATAGATTGTTAATGTCTTTATTATTTAAGTGTGCACTTTTTGTCATGTAAGTCGGTGATAGACCTCTGGCACATTATATATTATATATACTTTGCGTATCTCTCTACGGGCTTGAAATTTAACATGTCTATAATTATAATTATGTAATTTTAAATTAAAATTTTAATTCTGTAGCCTTATAAAAAATAAAATAAAATAATGTTATATATTACTATAAGTAATTCAGTTGACTTGCAAAACGAAACCTTTGAAATGCGGTTGACTTAGACATGCAAGGAATCTAATTGAATCTGCGTCATAGTTACATATAAGAGGTAAGAGTCCCCCGAGGCGCTCTATATGTGACCATTGCTCGGGCGATGTACATAATATACTATATATTTTACACTCTATATCTCATAATAATAACACGTGTGCCATCGTAAATCTTATTGAAATTGTATATCATCATAGTTTTTGCTATAAATTCCAAAGTTACTCTTTAATTTTGTTCAAGATGTTTCTTTTAACGTTTAAACTTCCATTTAAGACTCATCTTTTCGTATTAAGCATTTAATTTAAGAATGTCAGATCAGTTATAAGAGGCACGTGTGTAGCACACCTTGTACTAGCAGGTGGAGGCGTGGTATACAATATAACGGTACGTTGTTAATAATCACTTACTTTAATATTATTTGATAAAAAAGACAATTTTTGAAACTAGCAATTTAGCGATCACAATTCAGTTAAACCTAGCTGAGTTTGGTGTGTGTCTTCTCAGATCATTTGGAACCCTCCAAGCCTTCTGTTGGAGAGTATTCATTTAACTTTCATTTCCTGAAACTTTCATTTTACGTATTATAATTAACGTATAAACAAATAACATAACCCTCCTAATTCTTAATCGCTTTGTATTCAATTCTATGCAATACGACAGTTCTTATAGTACAAGTCTCGTGGTCTGTCGGTCCGCTGGTCTCACGAAGCCGCGCCGGACGAGGCACTTTCTCACGTGATCCGCAACAATCAATTTCACCTACATTTTCAGTATTCAAATTGCTAATATAGATTCCGTTAGACGATAAAAATTCTTGATAGAGATCGATTGCATTTAACAGCGGATTATAATTAGTAGAAATATATGAACGACTCACTCGCACTCACTCACCGTTGAGTATTGAACTGTCTGATTTTTATCTTCATTTTGGCTGTTGTTATATAATGTATTATATATTATACAGACCAAATGTTTCTTAAAGATAGTGTAATTAATACTTCAAAGTAGATTTTAATAATTAGATATTTTGTTTACTCTAGTTGCTGAAATCAACTCAGACCGGTCTAGACATATTTTCCTGTAATATTTACCCAACGAGTTAGGTTAAACTTATTACGTCAGTGGAGTTAATTAATTACCTGAGATGCGACGAGCGGTGATCTCAGCAGTGCTGTCTCACTGAAATGTTATAAGAGAACAAATTATTTGCTATTCGTTTAGCAACACTTTTACTGCTGTCTTGTTCTCTGCTCAGTCACGCTTTCAAACACCAATTCAGACGATGTTTAGACAATATTTAAGACTAAAACACTCAATAATACCATGGGAAAGTTAAGTTAGATTATTTGGTGGTCGATTTATTGATCCCTACACTGGTCTGCCCTAACTTTACACGCTACATATCAGTTGTTCAAGGATCAACAAAATACGGCAACAATTAATCAAAGTTAAAATATGATGTAACTCAATGAAACAATAATGGTTCCGGTTTAGTTTATAATTATATAGCTATTATTTATTAGTAAGAACAAAAGATGTTCGACTGCCGTTCTGTTGGTGAGCTCGTAGATGAGGAATCAACGCTGAGGTTGCACAGGAAACAGCTTAGCCAAGCGTCTCCTAACGACCCATTCAAACTACGTGCGCCCTTAATGACAATTGATATGTATATATCTATGTATAACACATCTTACACGAGTTATGTAACTGAGCACTGAATGCCCTACTTGAGAACTAAGTGTGATGGTAATATTGCATACGTCGGTGAAATTTGTACACCTAGAGAAAGTACTCGTTTTAGGTCATCTGCGTAAAAGTATCATTATTCGCTTATATATTCGTGTAGGTACGAGCGAGGCACGTGAATGAAACCAGGTCGAAAGACGAAACCTGAACGAGACCTCCATGATCTGCCAGCTAATAGGATCCGGTGATATCATTTACTTGAACGATAACATTGAGTTGACATAGGACTTACAGATATCCATGAATTGTATGATTTCTACCAGAAATCACAAACTTTTTAGTGTATATTTAATCTAAAACATGTATTTTATATCCTAAAAAAGTTGGACATCGTGATATCATACTGTGGTGTAATGAATTTTATACGCTCCAAAGTCATGTATTGTTTCTTATATAAAATGAAGCAGAGCGCGACCCCAAGGCAGTTAATTAATTTCTGTATGACTAAGTGCTGTGTTGTGATCTTGTACATCATGTCTTTTTGTTATCGTAATAGACGGCGGCCATTTTGTGTATAATTAGAAGAAAAAATATAAGCGGATATTGTTTTCCTTGTTTAAGACAATTCTAATCTATGTTAAGATAACTTCTGTAAAAAACTTATAGCCTACATACCATTATATAAATATTTTTTAAGTACAGTGTCTGTAATATCTACTCGTCCGTGTACCAGTCACACGGTAACACAAATACCACCAAGTCGCATCTTTATTAAATCCGGTTTATGTTATTGGCAATATAACATTCAGTATTAATTATTGTTACATTAACTATATTTTTTATTTAAAGATCTCTCAGAAAAACACTTCTTCTCAGTCCTTTTCGAAAAACTCAGTTTTTCCTTCCGATCTGTCTGTCTGTATGTGTGTCTGTGTGTCTGTCGAATTTTATTTTTCGAATTTTGAAAAACTAAAGATATATTTGGAATCAGTATCTAAATGTAAGATTCACTTTTCAAAATTATGTTGATTGTCCAACGGGAAGGTGGTCAGATCGGCCGCCGAAGTTACCGAAAAATGGAAAAAAATTTTCGAATTTTTAAATTTTTTAAAATTTTCGAATTTTTAAATTTTTTAAAATTTAAAAATTAATTAATTTATTTATTTATTTTTTTTTTTTTTTGTTTGTTAATTAATTTGCGAGTTATAATTTGCCGATTAGGAGTTTTTCATAGCGGCAAGCTCGATTGCCGCGTGTCAGATGTTTTATTTTAAGATCTCTCAGAAAAACACTTCTTCTCAGTCCTTTTTTCACCTGGATCGGTATATTGAACACAATAGTAAAAACATGCTATATTTGGCGGAAGTCATTCTAAGTTCAATGAAACTTAATATTAATACACGAGTTATCCACGGAATTAACTCATTATAATTATGACTCACTCAATTTTGCAGTCTAAATTTGTTGGCTGACCGAACCACAGACTTGTATACAACTAGCCTACGGTCAACCTAACATATCTTCACTAGGAATTCATATATATATGAATAATATCACTATTTACTACTATTTAATATACTGATTACAGATATTGTTCAAGAACTCTATCACCATTGTATATATCTTATATATTTAGTTATTTGTAGTAATATGACTTGTAGTAGTTGTAATTCATGTCCATTATAGTATTATTTCGACTAAATCGTTTTATATTGTCCTCGTCTGAATGTTACGTCTCTTGTCTAAATGTTAATGGCTGTCGTGTCAAGGAGGTCGTACGTTTGTATTGTAATAAATAAAAATGTGTCTGTTAGTAACAACACGCCTCAGGCTGGTCGGACAATAACTTTTAATGTACGAAATATTCTTTAAACTATTGTAACATTGCAAAATTAATTACACAGGAGTTGTGAAAACAATATACTTAATTTTATGATTCGATTGGAACAACAGTTTATTATAAATGATATGAATATTCATCAATAAATATTATTTACATACACTTACATCTCGTCTACCCGTGAACACGATTGCTGCAAAGCATTCGAAACGTCAGGTTAAAATTAAAATGTAACCTAATTATACGCGAGTTTTAATCCGCAAAAAATAGTTTTATTTCAAATTAATATTGATATTCGACTTAATCTGTTTAAAACTTTCCCAGTAATATGTTCTGATCACAAACCAGTACCTCAATGTTAAGGTCGCGCTGCACCGGATGACCTCCCAAATACGACACCAGCCTGCTCTGAATTACAAGCGCTACGGTGAAAGAATTATTAATGTACTGCAGAGGATTATAGCCTCTAACATATATATACTTATGAATATAATAGCTTACCATTGATAGTTGAATTGAATGAACTAAACAATAATATAAACCCTAAAGAATTGTTTATTGTTATATATTGTATTGTTATCAAAATATCAGTTTTTTTGGAAAATAAATGTCAAGGTCTCATTATTAAGAGCATCGCTACAACTAATTGATTCATTTTCTGATTCAAACAAACGATTCAGATAATACATCAATAGTTCTCAGCGCAATATGTGTACTAATATTAACATGTTTTTCCACACTGTGGCCGTAATACAATGATTTACTTTATCGAGTATTACATCATATAAGTATTTAAACTTAAATGCACATTTCTTGATGATTGATATTATAATTAACGTAACATATTCTATCTTCTTTGTTTATTTGAAGGTCGTTGAACCCAAATTAGTATTTGACATGTATATCTTAGTAAAGCTTAGCCCCGCATCAAAATACAATCGACTGTAAGACAGACGCACGCGCAATATATAATCGGTGTTGTTAGTCATCCGACTAATACGATAAATATCAGTGAGGTATATCAGAGTGAAACAAACAGATATTACACTGTGCTTTAGATTTAAGGGTATTATATTGGCCCTGACGATGACGTCGCTGAAACTACGGGGGGTGTTACCACAGAGCTGAATACAATCGATACTGACACACCCTGAGACACTTAAAACTACAGCACTTATTTATCATGACGTCACGGTTGTCGGTCTGCAAAATGGCTGACGACCTTCAGAACTGCAGCGATAGATAACTGGTTCCACACTTGTGCTGGCAAATTTATTATATAATATATAAAAACTTTTACATAAACAACGTTAAGACTACATATAGCTCACTAAGTAAATGTATACGATGATATATTTGTAAATTACCCAGAGCTAGATAGTTGTTTAACCTACGTAAAGTCGATTATAGTTTGGGAGAAGGTTCTTGAAAAAGATTTGTATATGAAAAGTTATTGTCTGTGGCACGGAATAACCATTTATGTATCGTGGTGAAGGAGCAACTTGAGATATACAAAAAAAGGTTAGTTTGTGCAGATGTTAAAAGGCAGCTGCTACCAGTAGATACCAGTCAAGGCACGTGCTCTACCTGCGCGCGCCAGTGACATGCGGATAACAATAATATTTAGTATTTGATTTATGAATATTTTTTTAAAACAGTTAGGTATTTTAGCACTAAGACTTAACAAAGAAATAGATTTAATATTACGAAAGTTATTGTAAAGTTCAATAAAATATCAATATATAAAAGATATTTTAGTATTAAAAATGGGCTTTTAAGTGTTAAAACAAATGTCATAATATTATATGTCGGTTACTTTGAGATTCTTCCTTCTGGAATTGAGATGGCAAAGGTATCGGAAGGCGAGTACCTTCTTCTTTTTAATATTAATATTAGGACCGTTTTAAATCTCGTAAGTGTGCTACTGCTGGTAGTGCTTGTGTCACCGACAGCTGTTGTATTTTTTACAAACCGGATCTTGTTGAATACGAGCGTGTGTTGGCGCTGAGTGGAGCTTTTACAAGTACCAAGTTTTTTGAGTCCTACGACAGATTTGGTTTAAGATTTTACATCAAATACGTTTGATTATATTGTCATGTTTTATAGAAGTTTTTAATTCCGTCAACTTACAAACATTTTGTATACTAGTAATAATTTTTTTTTGTTTTACTGAGCTAAGGAATCGCAATGTTTTTTGTTGCATTTTATTTTAATCTCAATTCTACTCTAGTCTACTCATTACACTAGAACTCATGTAACAGCTGTTAAAGATTCTTCTACAGAAATATACCGATATATGTAAAGTTTCTTCAAGAAAACAATAAATTAAAATGCTGTTATTGCTTTCTGTCCTAGATTTTATTTGACGCGGGAAACAGTTAGTCGAGTATTAAGATATTTTTTATTGATCGCATGATAATTGTCAATGAATAGATATTGATATAAGTTTCAAAAACCTTGATATAAATGGTTTGAAAGCTAACATTTATTTGTTAATTGTATGATTGAATTACAAGTGAGGCTGCATCAGGTGGGTGGACTGGTTATACGAGATAACTTTTTCTATCTGCTCGGTGTAACTGTGCAGGCCTTGCTTGTATGTCAATAGAAACAGGCAACGGCTTCTCCGTGCACTATCAGATAACTGTTGATTGAGGTTTTGCATCCAACCTCGCGGGGACATTAAGATCAGAGGTCTCTATAATAATATAAGTATAGACTTCGTGTGTTTGTTTTTCATTCAATCAATTTATCGACTTTAATAATTAAATCATAAAAATTGGTTAAAATGTTAATATTGCTAAATCTTGTCTAAGGACTTATTTATTCTGGAGAAATAAGAAATTTGCTCGCCATATTATTTAACAACTTACACATGTATTATATAATTGACTGTAATACATTTGACAGTAGTACATTGTAATATAAAATTATTTGTAATACATTTTGTTTTCTTCTTTGAACAGTGGGCCTAAAAAGTGTTTTCAGGAAGTTAAATATATGTAATTATCATGAGTATTTAGTAATTTATATCCTAGTTGTAAATGATGCATTGAATTCAAATAAGCTGTAGTCACGTGGGCGGCGAGGCCTCCCGGGAGGCGCCGCCGCTATACCGCTGTACGTCTGTCTATGATATCGTACCTTAAACATTACAACATACATACATACAAAACATTTATGTTATGTATATATAAAGGGGGGAACTAAAGATAGGTTCAGCTTTCTGCTTTTATTTTACAGTTTATTAAACTTTGTTTTTAGTTGAATGTTATATAATAGTAAATATTTCATCTTCAATTCTAGTAACTTATACTAAATTTAATGAAACGGTAAACAAGTCCAGCGTGTACGTCAACGATACGTGTCATAGAACTTAAAACAGTACAAAAATGTGTGTTTGTTTGATTTGATCATTACGATAAGACTATTAGTATTTTAGTTGATATTATGTTATATTGTGTATGCACTCACGGAACTGTTGAAATAGTTGAAAGTAACGGAAACTATAGTTTGTGACAACGAGACGAAACCTGCGGCTAACACAACCTACTTACACCTTATGCGGTTTAGTACCAGTAGCATTCAAAGTACACACGCACACACGTACACACACGCGAGCACACACACACACACACACACTTGCCCCTAATAATAACATAATGAGCTTTACAATATCCACTATGATTTTTGTTGAACACTGTATCGTTATTAAGGATTTATTAAAATAATAAAAGAATATAAATAGATCATTAAATTATATGATAGAATTAACATATAGTATTTGTATGAAAAAAATATTCAACTTCAACTATTTGCATACTAAAATTAATTATGGAAATTATATTTGATTCGCCCCCCTCACATGAAAAATATTATAGTGCTTATAAACTATGTTATATTATTATATACCAACTAGTATCTGTAGGTATAGTTCAATTATTATATTTTTTCACAGCATATCCTCAATGTTAAACATCTGACACGCGGCAATCGAGCTTGCCGCTATGAAAAACTCCTAATCGGCAAATTATAACTCGCAAATTAATTAACAAACAAAAGAAAAAAAAAAAAGTTAAAATAATCAAATTAATTAATTAGTTAATTAATTTTTAAATTTTAAAAAATTTAAAAATTCGAAATTTTTTTTCCATTTTTCGGTAACTTCGGCGGCCGATCTGACCACCTTCCCGTTGGACAATCAACATAATTTTGAAAAGTGAATCTTACATTTAGATGCTGATTCCAAATATATCTTTAGTTTTTCAAAATTCGAAAAATAAAATTCGACAGACACACAGACACATACAGACAGACAGATCGGAAGGAAAAACTGAGTTTTTCGAAAATAAGAGTTATTAAAAACTTTCTGTGAAGTCATCGTTCTTTATTTCCTATTTAATGAAGTATGTATCATTAATATTGTGTATTATCTGTAGATGAGCGGTAGATTTGCATTAACAAGTGTGGAAAGCTTTCTCTCTCTCCGTCGCAATCCGAGCGTCGTATCTCGCGTGACCATTGTGATGAGTATCTGTCTCTCATAAGAATGCTGTTTGAAAACATCTCTACTTCGTAATAGAGTCCTCATTTAATGTTACAAAACTATATAAATATATAATCTGAAACATGAATCTTAATTTTTAAAAAATTTCGTTATATCCATGCTTTTGGAAAATGAAAAAATGCATACGGATACAAAGTCAAATTTCGACTTACCAAATATATATATATATCTCGATAATTTATAAATAAAAAAATGTAAATACAAGACAAAATTTATTTTCGGAAGTTATTTTTGGGATTCAATTTTAATATAAGAATATATTTTCATAAAAATTCTCTCTTATAGTATAAATATTTAATAAATTATACTATTATTATTAATTGTATAATAACGTAATTTGTGTATGATTATGAGTATATACTGATGAGAGAACATGTTACAAAAAGCAGTAAGATGACTTGTTAGATGTTCAAATAACAGCAGACCTGGATGGTCACGTGCTTCATATTGAACAAGAGACGTGACGTGAGGTCTGTTCACACCTGGAAAAAATTTTATAATTTACAATTTTAAAACTTTATTTGTAAAATTATGTAGTCAGGTTATGACAATACTGTAATCAATTTCAAGGTGAATAAAACTATTTGATTGTGTTGCATAAAAAAGTGAAAATAAATATAATATTATAATATCGATGCTTTCACAGTAATTGTTATTAAATAATTAAAAACTTTCAGATCCGTGTATGGGACGCCATCATATTGTTAATTATTTTCAATTGTAAATTAATTACTTATACACAAGATATTAAAATAAGATCTCGAAAGCATAATATTAATATTTCTCAATTAATTTCATTAAACGATTGACATACTTTCAATATGTTACTACATATGTTATGTATCGCTTTGTATGATGGTTTATTTTAATTCTCCAGTACCAGTTCTCCACTCACAAACAGTGAGTGAGGCTGCATCAGGTCACTGCAACTTGGTGTTGTTACACCAGCATTGCCTCAACACCTGTTATCATCCTTTTTCAGTGTTTCTCTCATCAAGTCTCTATATTTCATATACATTCATTTTCATATTCCATTTATGACGTGTTTTGTAAGTTTTTATTTCACTTGACCCGTCTGTCAGTATGTCAGTGACGGAAAAAAAATAAAAATGAGTTTTAAACCTCAATCGATTTAGTAAATAATTAAAATTCATTTTAAGTTTAAATGTTAATGTTATTTTGTATAAACAATATTGTTATCAATCCAAATTGGCAAAACCAAAAATGGGTCATTACATTTTTTTGTACAACACACGCGATATACGTATCAAATGAAAAGAGGTGATTTGTAGAAATACAAAAAAGTTTAAGATGACCACCATAACAAAATATGACAAAAAATCTTTTAAGATGGCCGCCATAACTAAATAGTGGAGTATATATTTTGGAAAAACCCACCCAATATGGACATCAAATGAAACAGGAAAAAAAAATAAAAAACCAAGATATTCACTAACACAAAGTGTCGCTAAGTTTAATACGCTTCAATAAATGATTGTTTTTAAATGCTGCTATTTTTATTGAATATAATACTTAATGTTTGCAAATCACAAGTCCACTGGACGACCTTCTAAAGCGGTCCCTCAGTTGCGTCGGCGAGGAATGCGACGAGATCACGACTGTACTAGGACACTAATATTTAGACACGGTACGAGCTGTTGTACGACTTTTACTATATCACAAGGCAAAATAAAAACTAGGGAAACACCTTTATAACACAGCTTTAACCACGCGCCAGTTTTAAAATATGTACAATGTTATACTGTAGCCATAGCTCACTACACGTTTATACAAAAATATAAATCTTTCATAACATATCTGTTAGCTGCTATGTTGTTATGTTTGACGGATTTTTGAAACTATTTTACGAACGGACTGACTTTGCCAACCTGCTGTTGCGAAACATATTTGTGTTAGAGTTCTTAAATGTCATCTTAATTGAAACCAATAATGTTAAGTACAATTGCTATGTTCCAGGCCAGCCTGCGTCAGCTGGACCTGTCCCTGCTGTCTGAGCTGTGGACTCTGAGCGAGGCCATGTCGTCGTGGCGGCGCCAGCTGGAGCGCGCGCCCCGCCTGCGCCCCGCGCCTCCGCCCCCGCCGCCAGCACACTACCTCAGGACATAGACAGAATTAATACTACCTTCCTTACTATAATAGACGTCCAAGTGTTTTAATTAAAGTAATATTTTGTATTTTTCAATATACTCCGGTTAACTTTGTCATGTACGAAACCTCGTTTTGTGGCCCCAAGTTTCTCTAGCTTTTCTTCTATTGTCCTTTGGTCCCTGGACTCAATTGTGTAAATACGACTACAGTTATTAATTAATTTAAACGTGCCCGTACATGGTGTATTTTTATATGAAATTACATTTCATGAACTGGTAAAAATATCTTGAAGGTTTGTACTTAGGCAACATTTATATTAATTGTAATTTAATTAAAGTCCTTCAATAATTTTGTAAAAAATTAACTTAATTTTTTACTGATAGAGTTGTTGTTGTGTACCTGATTTTTTTTACTAAATACCTTAACCTCTCCAACACCATAGACTTTTCCTCCTTTCTTAGACCCCTTAACTAAAAGTCGTCATAGTTTAAGGTAGAGTGGAGATGTGTGTTGTGTATAAAATGTGTGTAATGTAAAAATAAATGTATTTAGATTAAGTAATTTACAATAAAACACCACTGTTTATTTTAATATTTTATTTTGTGAATTCTTAAATAGGTTAGTCAATTCTTGTATAGTATCCTGTATATCAGAATGACAAATCGGAATCAAATCTAAAATCTTATACAATATGAGACTATCTTTCAGGAGCGTAGTTAACTGTTTACAAAAAACTTTTAAAAACTTTTTAAATAAACGTATATATTATAACTTCCAGTATAAATATAAATATATGAAACTAATAACTTCCCTCAAGAACTGCATAATTAATAATTAAAACAGATTAACAGCTATAAAGCAGCGCCACCTAGCGACATAACGGTGCAGCATAGCGGTGTCGCTAGGTGGCACTTATTTTCGTACTAAGTACAGCTTATATTTTTGACCAAAAGGCATATTAAAATAATTTTAGTTGACTTAAAGTCTAGTTGTTCATAAATGATTGTCATTGACTGAGCCAAAACCAAAAACTAGTTGTACGTTTTTCTTGGTAACTGAAACGCAAATAGCATTTTTGAGCCTATCAGACTAATTAGGAGATAATTAATAACTATCGAAGAAATTAAGTAATCAATTAAAAATAATTATATGTATATTTATTACACCGAATTAAAACAATATTTAACGTATAAATAAATAAAAATGTTAATGTCGTTGGTCACTTGCCTTGGGAAGGATCTGACCATTTTAGACTTTTTTCATAAAGTTCCTATAAGAAATGATAATTGTTGAAAAACTAGGTCCACGCAAGCGGGGTTAGCCTCGCATTGTTAACTATATGAGACACATTTTATCAATTATCTCGAAAACTACAATTACGATTCGCCTGATTTTCAATCCAGACCGGGTTTTGCTCATTATACGGTTTCTTTAAACTTCAAGGCGATGGCTGATGGTTTATTATATTATTCAGGCGTATGGCAGGTCACTGATCACCACTAGTTACTTATATTTTCTCGTCAAACAAATAGTGAAAAACTAGGTCCACGCAAGCGGGTTTGGCCTCGCGACGCAGCGCACGCGAAACAAAAATGTTCTATATGTGTACTGTATGTATGTATTTGGGTAGTAAAGAGCTTCGCTTCGCTCAGATCAATAATTCTTGTTCTTTAACAGTTCCTAACATTTTTAAAAATACTCATCATTAAAATTATCACATTTTATTTCATTTACTGATGTAAGACACTCTTAATGTTTAACCTTATTAAGAGTAAATGACAATATTTTTATGTAAAAGAGTTATCTTTGATTGATATCATTTAAAGTCGTGTTCCTATAAGTTCACTAAACGTTTTGTTCGTTCCCCTCCCCCTCGTTACTCTCGGAGTCTATTCTGGAATCCTGCGCTTTGGTCGTGGTTCAAAGTAGCGCCCTCGCCGTAAAAATACTACTTTGTTTCCTTATGATACAATCTGCTATTATGTAACTAACGTTGACAGCATAAGGAGACTATTTCAATAATCCAGAAAGAATTTTAGATCTCCATTAAAATACGTTTTCAGAAGACCCATAGAAAGATCTTTTCATATACTTTTATTATATTTATTGAGCGGAGCGCTCTACTGGAAGCATTTGCATTTGATTTACAAAGTTGGCATTAAAACGGCTTAACGGTTCCGTTTCTTGCAAATTTTGCCCACATACCATGCTAAATGCAAAATTTGCACACACACCATGCTAAATGCTAAATTTTGCACACATACCATGCTAAATGCTAAATTTTGCACACATACCATGCTGATATATGTGATGGTTTGTAAAAAAAAATTCAAAAAAATTCATTGTCGTTGAGAAATAATGTCTAAAAAACATCACTCCCATAGACTTCAATGTAAAAAAATTTGCGCTAGTGTAAGGTTCACAGTTACGACATCCCACATCAAGACGAAGACGAAGACCTTTGGCTTGGCTCGCTTCACTCAACATTCCTAGTACATTTATTTGTTATAAGAAAATAAAATTCTCGTAATTATCTTATTATGATAGACTAATTGAACAATCTGATTTTTTATTTATAAGATATTGTATATTTTGTACCCAAGGTCCATAACGTACTATGGGCGGATCGTACATAGAGGTTTGTATAAACTCAACAAGTCAGTCGCTGGAATAAAAAAGAAACACTATTTTAGTTAAATTTACATTCAACAAAAATTTTCTTATTATTTTTCTCATTATATTTTCATATTATTTTAATCAGTTATATTGAGAGACCATGGCATTTGTCATTTGGATATTTATATTTTATTGTCTGTAAGCTGTGCATATTTTATTTTTCAATTATATATCTGTGTTCAGTTTGAGTTTGACTTTTAGTTTTTCCGAGTATGATATTTATGTTTTTCAAATACAAAGCCAGAGGACAACGGTTTATAACTATTCTTTTTTTTCGTAATATTCTTGAGAGAATATTTATGTGATAGAAACAATTGCAACCGATGTCAGATCCTTCTATACAAGTAAACCAAGCCGCTAAGGAAGAGCTGCCGTCGTCAAAAATAACGGAGACAGTTAAGGTTAAATATATCAGTCCTACAAAGTTTAATATTCATTATCATTATGATTATTTATATTCAAATACAATATTATTTTTTTTGTTTTAGAAAATTATTTCAATGGAAAAGGAAAATGAAACGAACGCTAGTCGCAAATCTCGTATTGATCTGAACGCACTACCAACCCGCCAGTATCTAGACCAAACAGTGGTTCCTATATTACTGCAAGGTCTATCTGCCCTCGCCAAGGAACGGCCTCCAGATCCCGTAAACTATTTAGCAGCATATTTACTGAAGAACAAAAGTACATTTGATAATAATAATTCAGGATCTAATAATAATCCTCCTCAAAATCCACAAACATAGTAATAGTATAGAAAATGTAATATAAGGCTGACATTGCATATTTTAAAGCACCTTTACATAGTCTTGTACAAGTTATAATTGCAATTGAATTAGAATAATAGTTATTTTTAATAAGGTAGAAGTGATACATCAACTACAATAAGTATTGCATTGACAGCCTTATATTTAGCGTGTCACTTACATGCTTATCAATGCTTTAAAATAGGGATGAGACTAAACAGTTGTATTCTTATATGCAGAGGTTAAGAACTAATTTCAGTATAGGTTTTCTATTTCTTTTTAATTCAAGAAGACAATTTTATTTGTGACTTCTGCTATTTGTCAATAAAACAAGAAATTCAACATTAATTTTAATTAAATTAAATACAATTATTAAAAATGTATAATTTTTTTACCCAATCCACCAGCGTCTGATGTATTTGAGTTAGTAACTTTGATTCAAATAATAAACATATTTGTAAAAATTACTTTATTTGACCATTCATACTTGTAATATATTGTCACAAGTAACAAAAAATACATTAACATTTAAGAAATATAGTAGACTGAAATAAGTTGCATTTGAAGATGCCTGCTCCATGTCCTGAATTGAGGATATGATATCTGTTCTGTTAATATGTTAATCACTCTTTCACCTCAGTTTCCTCAAGAAATTGTTGTCGATGGAGCAGCCATGAGTCTGTATCACCACCTCCTTCCTCCGCAGAAACAGAAGGAGGTTCAAATTTGAGGATATCTGTGTCAATGCTGCATTCAGTTAGTGATGGTACAGAATCATGGACAGGCAGTGGCACTGGCTCCGGAGGCAGGAATTCTGACATGTATGCTGTCACATTACGAGCTCGCCAGACAGATATTTTACCTGTTATGAAATTAAAGTTTTACAACTATTGGCAATAAAGTACTACAGACAAATTTTATATATTTAAATGATTCTAGCACTTTTAGTTATTTATTTTTAACTAGTACTTACCCAATGTCTCATCAATCTCTACCTCTTCTTCGCCCTCGTCGAGTCTCTCCTCTTTTACTTCTTTTTCTTCCTTTTCTTCTTCACCCTCTCCATATTCTTCTAGATCTGGATCTTTTGTAAGTAAATAAAATCCATGCTGCATACAATTAGTATCAAAGACGAAGCAGCCAGGGCCCTTTGGTTTTCCTTTTAGCCAGGAGCCATGGTAACGAACTCTTGGGTAAATTATCTGGCCGGGACCTTCGATTACACCTTCAACCCATGTTCCCATAAATTTTATCTGTGAATTTAATATTTTCACAGTAAAAAAAGATATAATGACCAGCTCGTATGTGGTATTACACAATAAAAAGTACTATAATTATTATTGTAGTTACTGTAATAGCATATGTTGAACATTTTCAATAAATGATATAAGTGCTACTAAAATGGCTTTGAGACCAATTACCTGGTACTCTGCAATGAAATACGTTCCAAGGCCGTGACGTTTTCCTTTAAACCAAGCTCCTTCGTAGATATCTCCGTTTGGGTAGTAATAAGCACCAAAGCCGTGTTTAAGATCGTGTCTCCAGTCGCCCTCGTAGCGTGACCCGTCGGGGTATGTCATCTGACCCACTCCATATTTCATTGCTTTACGCCATTCTCCTGTAGTATTAAATATAATAACAACAAAATTTCTATTCGCTTAACCAAAGGTTAAGTAATAGGTGTTCACATTATAGAAAAACAATATAATATTAAAGTTTGAATCAGTGAGTAGTAAAATATATATTGTAATAGATATACATTCAAATACAACATAAGCTTGCAACTTCAGTAAATCAGCTGCTTCTTTTAATTACTTACTTAATAATTGTGGGACAAAAAACATTTACCTAATAAAGTAACAGAATGTACAAGTGGCTAAGTTAGATATGTATAAGACTAGTTGCAATAAATAAGGAAATATCCTAAATTAAAAACCAAAACAGCACAGACAAGCACAGGAACGTACAGGTAGGTTGTATGTTAAAAATGTTGTTAAGTACCTTCGTAACGAGCTCCATTTTTAAAGACATATAAGCCTTTTCCATTCCTCATTCCCTGACAGTAGCATCCCTGATAAAAGTCCCCATTAGGGAGCACAGCCCAGCCTTCGCCATGACGCTCGCCTTCAGCACTTCTACCGCCTACGTATATCTGTAAATTTATTTACGAATGTATTTGCTATGTGGTTTGAGCAGGCGCTATAGAATTGTTAAGAGGTTTATCATGATATTTCTATAATTGAGGCTGGGTCTATTCTTTACAAAAAGTATTAAGTTATAAAAATGTTATTTACGCCGATTGTATCCACATCTTCGGGCCCTTCGCCCTTTTCTTCAGCCATTTTTCAATAATTGTCAAGTGAATAGTGACTGACATATTATAGGTATTGTTATTATATTAAAGATAAATTATAAGAGAGGTTTTATCTACATTTACATTGTTTTCTTTGCAATTTTAGCAAATCTTGAAGGCTAAAAATGTACCTATTGCTTAAATGGGAAAAACAATTTATAGAATACAGACAATATTAATTTTTGATGTAAATATGCATATCTAATTTCATGATGTTTTTTGAATAACAGAACAAAGGTTTATGAAAACTTTAATTATCCTTTGTTACGTGAGAAGTGTGCATCACACATTTCCCAGAGGCAAATGAAGTAGTAAGAATCTTGAGACAATACATTTCTAAAATAACCATTAAAATATAGCTATTATAATTTGTTTATAATGTTGAGCAAAAACGTAAAACAAAGAAATAAAACGATCTCAATAAATATAACGAAAATAATTTATTCCTTTATCAACAATAAATAACAGATTAGAACACGTTAGAGCAAGCTGGGCGAAAATTATTATTGTAGTTTATCACTTCGACTAGAAAATGGGTTGATCTCGTAAACAGTATTTGTTTTAAAAAATGTACCTTGTTTAATAAATGCTTATCTTTTTTGTACTTCCATGTTAATACCTCTGTGTTGTTACGTGAACTCTGAATAATTTTAAGGTCAATTAATCACAGACAAAATTAATAAATTAGTTTTAGCCTCATTAAAAACTAAACACTTACAACCTAACCACATCAAGTTTAACATAATGTTAGTACATTTAGAACAAATTCACTTAAATTATAAACTGAAAACAAATAATAACCAGGCAAGCAATCTTATTCTATTTGTACTATAATATTATTTTAAACAAAAGAACACACTAGTGTCACTGCGGCAAGTGGGACGTTTCTTACATTATTCATTACTTTATAACAGTTCAGACTCACATCCGACTGTATCAAGGTCACCACCTATGGTACTCTGTAGGTCACGCAGCCCGACAGCATTTTGCGTGACCTCAATAGCGTCGAATTCCAAAGTATCTTGGCTTCAAAATGGCTTATCTCACTTAACACTTATGTATTCAATATCATAATACTAAAAGTATATCAACGTGGGGGCGCTTGTGGCGGTGCATCTTCTAATTTTCCCCAAACTACGTTGCACATTTCTCGCACTAGTGCTTGCTCTCCACAGTCTAAATCCGGAGCTGGTCTTCTCCTTTCCCTTTCCACTCTTTCCCTTACTTCTAACACTTGTAACGCACGTACTACCGCTTCTGGTCTCTCATTAAGACCACATCCCAATCCTTTTTCTGCTTCTAATCGTCTTACTTTTTGTTCTAAGTCTTTTACGTATTGAACAGTTCGTTCTGCTAGTTGTGGATGGGTAATTGATAAAGAAGTCGTTTGAGGTCGAGGCACCTCCTCGGCGTTCGTGCCGCTGCTACTTCCGTCTCCGTCATCTCTTTCTCTGCCAGCTGTTCTACCGCAATTAATACAGGAAGTTCGCTCACGTTCTTCGTCTAAATAAAGGCATAATTCTTTTAGTTCTAAATTGTCTCGTATAAGTTCCTGCTGCTTATCATCCAATTCACGTAATTTGCTCTGATAGGCCGACACTTCTTGCCGCATCACTGAAGCTGTATACCTTCCAAAACGCTGCCATTCACGCGCTAACTTACGACCTTTTTGTCTATCGTCATCTAAAAAGCAACACAAATCACGAAGTTCTTGATTATCCTCGCTTAGTCGTCGATTAGCCTCTTTCAATGCTTTTATTTCATCTAAAAGTGTTTGAATTTGCCGTCTTTGCTCCGTCGGTGGGCGAGGACCATCGGATTCGATACGTTTTGTGAATTTAAGCATGTCAGCAGATCGTCTATGAATCTGTTCCTCTTCTAAGTTACGATGAACACGTTGTGTGTCGTCCGCACTTCTTGCTCTCGCCGTTGCTTCTACAGGTTCGTGTATTATAGCTTTTGTAACAATCTCACCACTAGGCCTTAACATCCGAAGTGCGACGGGCGGAATGGGGTAACCTCCAGGACCGTGAAAATACTGCAAGTGTGGGTAAGGGCCACTTGGATATAAACTTGGTATCGTGGCTTGAACGCCCACAGGATATTGATATTTATTAGGGTCTATAGTTTTGACAGAATTTAAAGATTTGAACTCTTTGGAGGTTGAGTCTGTAGTGGTTAATTTAGAGCCCGCAGCGGCAGGTGGCGGCGGATGATACCGCGGTGGAAAGTTGACCGGTTCCGAGGCCTGTTTACCTAGTTGTTGTTGTTGATGATGTTTTATAAATTCCCCCGTGTTTTGTCTGATTGACATCGTTGAGAACGTTTTTAAAACAGTCATCAGCTCAGTCGACGCTCAGTCTCGTATATTTTTCCAGGTTCATTTCAAATTCGTTATGTTTGCGTTGATATAGCTGTAGAAACATAGGTTCAACGGCTGGTCCTTGAATGAGCGAAAGAGGGGAACGTAGACCGTGGCATTAACACAATGAGATCGATCGTGGTCTGTATTTATGCACTGCTTATATCAACTACACTTTAAATCAACGCTTCAGCTATCGTTTATTATGATTTCGAGTTAAGTTTTGAGGTTGTAAAGATGTTGTTCGCACAAAACAGGTTATTTATGTTTCTCAAAGTTGTAGAGTAACGCGAGCGCGCGCGGGCCGTGTATCTATGACTGGCCACGCTCTACCTGCGCCTGCGCAGTCTGCGGAGGCTCTCGCGGCGTCCCGCTCTATCGTTCTCTCTTACCTGTGCTCACATATGCCATTCATTCTATAAAGCGAAATATTTGAGTTGTACTCAAAGAATGTCTTTTGATATTTTTATTTAATTAAGCAGACAACTGCTACGGTTAATAAGTTTTATTTGTAATTCGTTTTAACATTTTAATTTCTTTTTTCAGTTACATTACGTATTTAAAATACTTAAATAAAATATTTCTTTCAATATTTTGATTTTAGTGTTTTATTTAGTTTATAAGACGTACGTTGAGTTTTTGTGTAATAATACATATATAATAATAACAATAATAACCTATTTTTGTACATTATTATATGCATATTTTTTAATAAAATCCTTTCCATTGTTACTTGCATTAATTTGAAATTTCAAGGTATATTTTCCATTGAATATTTGAAATATTTATTAATATATTATCTCGAAAAACAAAAAAAAAAGGTTTTTTTTTCCTATTATGTCACTTTTTGCTGACATTAACATACATCGATGGTACCACTACCACCCCAGTCGCGCAATTAGTTTTATATAAATCGCGAATTATCAGTATTCAATTTCAATAAAATATATTAAAAAACGCTTGGTTGGTTTCCCAGAAAAAGTTATCACTTCCAAGTTATCTGAATATACTTTGGACGGTACCATTATGAGCCATCCAGATTGAGCAATTAGTTTTTTAGATATGCGTTTTTTGTTTTTGAATTTTTTTAAATTACTTCTTCGATGTTGCTGGAAAACTAAACAGTTTTAATTTGAGTAAAAAATCATCGATTGGTGCCAAAACAAAGTCCATTGCATAATGAGGTCACGAGAAAATGAATTAAACGCTTACATAGACACGAACACATACATACAAGTTTTTAAAAGGCCTTACAACGTAAAGACAATAAAAATAAATAGATTTCGAACATCAATATGTTTACGGTAACTTCCTTTAATAGAATAAAACCAAAATATAATAGAAATATGTATGATTCTAGTAATATATCGACGTACATACATACATATATTTCTTTAGTTTATTTATTCAGCCTGGGAAGAGGAGCACATGATATAATTGTAAAACTCAACTATATAATATGTTTTCCTTTCCAGCGATGTTTCCATATTACTTCTTTTCACATTCTATTGTAATCCTCCGCGAATCCTTCGCACGTGAACCTGTGTCTGTGTGTTGTCATCGGTCTATTGTGTGTTATTATGAACATATCCCCGACACTCAGCGCAAGTGTTGAAGCAGTATTGCTCTGTCAGTATCGGTGGTTAGTGGTGGTGCTACCTCCGTGTGAGCAAGGATGGCCGTCGCCTGGCTTGTGTGTATCGCACTCGCAATTTCTTTTAACGGTACTTTTGGCTTATATTTAATAATACAATATTGGCACTAAAACTGGTTTTAGTTTGAATGTTTTTCTGTTTATGACTATAACAATTGAGTTACTAATCGATTATATTTAGAATCTAGAGGCAACAGAAAAATGAATTTAAATTAGAAACTATAAGTATTATTTTGTATTTATTTTTTAGAAGTCACAGCTCAAAGAAAGCCGATAAAAGAGGCTCTATATCTAAACAGCGAAGCCGCTTTCAACACGTCGCTGGAGGACTGCGTGTGGCGCCGGGAAAGAGAGTCTTGTCCAGACCCAAACGTCGCCCTCAATCTGTACACAGAAGCTGAACCTACTAAGAAGGAGGTAATTAGTTATTTCACTAACTTAATTAACTTATTAGAAAATAAAACACATGCAATACAAGTCACTTTCAGAGCATTGGCTGAGGTAAATATAACAATATAATAAAAAACAGGATTTTAAAGGAAATTGAAATTTTAAAAGAATCAATAATTTTTTTTTTGATAATAATTTCCTTGTTTTATTGTTTAAAATAATTGCAACAAAATTATTTTTAAAATACTTTTTTACTTATCAATATTGTCTATTTTATTTATACGTTAAGTACGTACTTTTAAGTTTTAAGAGTTTTAAAGATTTTTTAGCGATTTATTCGTTTTTTATTCATTAATAATTAAAACAGGGTGCGATCTTATTTTTTTGCATCATTAATAATTTATTAAACAGTTTGAACTGTTAGTTATTCGTAAGTGTAAGTGCCAAATTAGCCAAGTATTTTACAATAAGTATATTCGGTTCACGGTCGACCGACACCGCCAGGGAGCGCGTGTGCGAGCCCGTTAGCGTTTAGACGCGCTTTAGGAATACAAAACAGATTTTCTGATTCGAAAGTCTTTTCTTTTAATAAAATAAATTTAAGAGAACATAAAGGTTTTTCACAGATTCTCTGATTCTAAGTATTATTTCCCTTTTATTATTTTAACTTTAAAGTGAGGTCCCGATTTCATTGTAGCGCGGTACCAGGAGTCTCCTTCACGAGTGTCACTTGATACAAAGTAATTGTATACCTTCTATGAAATATGAGCACAGAGCCTTGGCCCCTAAAGATTTACTTGCTTTGTTTCTACGACCTTAGAAGTTTACAGTTTATACACTTATAGGTAAAATATCGTTTTCATTGATAATCATTTTGTTTCATTCTGAAGGCTACTCTTGCTGTTAATTACAAATATTTATTTTCATTTAAATATTTATACTTTCTTTAATGAATTTAATAGCTATTAGCGACGAGGCCGCGTCTTCAATTAACACTATGTTTCTTGTGTTGTCTGTCTATTGTTTAACGGTGTTTAGTCCTTCAAGTACAATAAGAAGTCTTAAATTATTCACATACATATTTTATTCCACCTCTTTTTTATGATTTAATCACAAATATCTTTTACAATATGTCAAATCATAACTGTATTCTAATTCTATTTCTACTGATATTGCAAATTACTAACTGATATGTTAGTTTAGTGTCTGTAGCAGTTTCAGCTTGTGGAAGTTATACCGCTATATATCGTTGTCACAATAGAATCGTGGAACTATTCATTATTCAGCTCTATTAAAACTGAAAAATATAATTAATTTTAAGCAAGACCCCAATTCTATATACCATAATCAAAGTATAAAGTTTTTCTTAAGAAAAACTAAAAAAATCTATACAATCATGTAAAGCTTTATTCAAATTTTACACGTATTTATAAACCATTAATGATTACACTTACATTTTTTAAGTTATCTATAGACACGGCCTATATAATGCTCGTCAACCATTGTGTTGTAACTATAAATGCTCCACATAAGCTGCTATTTCACGTGGAGTATCTACTCGTACCTTACGCCTACTGTCTGATAACAGTTAAAATAATTCATAGATTTAGAGAATAAAGATAAAAGTAACAACACACAAACACACAATATACTTATAATAAGTTAATTTACTTTTAAAGAAATATTTTGATTAATAATTGGGAAGATATTCCAACAAAAGCATTAGATCCGTGTTGGCCATTTAGCAGATATACTTATTTTGTAAACTGAATGTTAGTTTACGTTTCACGCAGGTCGACTTACTCAGCGAGGACTGGCTGCGGCAGAGCAGCTGGGAACCCTCGCACGAGACCATCTTACTGATACATGGTTACGCTGGAGGTGACGACACGCTGCCTATTGTGGTGTTGAGAGATGGTATGTCGAATACGACAATTTAAAAGTTTATTTAGAAAGATGTTATAACTGCTTGAATTCATGAAAGAAGTGATTCTGTCAAAAATAAAGATAGGTTGCTTGCATGCATTGCAGCAATCGTGTTCACGGGTAGACGAGATGTAAGTGTAAGTCAGTTAATTAGTCATCTATCTATCAGAATTAAAGCATTCGAAACGTCAGGTCCAAATAAAAACAAATTATATACGAGTTTTAATCCGCAAAAAATAGTTTTATTTCAATAATAATTGTTTTGTACTTTACTTACACTGAAGCCAAAAGTAGATACATTTTTATTAACTACACATAGAGATTTTTATTAACTATAATAGTGGGGTGAGAGTGGCAGATGAAGTCGTCGATAACAACTAGTAATTAATAAAAATAAGTAAGATTTGTTACGAAGAAACATTGGGGTGTTCTTGACTTTTATTATAAGTATTAAGTTTATTAGTTGTTGTAATTGCGGGTGAAAGTTGCCCTGTGCCAGCAGTTTGCCGACGAAGTTACTTACCACTTTCTCCAATAATTCGAGGCGGTTCATTCCTCAGCGACCCGGCCCTCAGCGATGCTATAAGCGCAATATTATTAAGTATATGAATGTCGTTTATCACATTCACAAGGTATTATGAGTTATTTAATGTATTTTACAAGAAAAGAGTTAGTTTCGAAATGCAAAGTATTATCTATTTAAATTTTCTATGTATATATAGTAATTTTGTGGTATTGTGTTTCCATTAAACTTAATTATTTTTATTTTGAAAATTGGTTTAATTGATTTCCCACGATGCGAGAAATGCATGCATGTAGTTGTCATCAGTCAAAAAGAACTATTTTATGGAGTAATTAAAATAATTTTTCAGCGTATCTCCGTCACGGGGGTTACAACGTGTTCATGGTAGATTGGGGTCAGCTCTGCCAGCCCCCGTGCTACGTAGCGGCCGTCCACAACTTGCGTCCGGTGGCGCGCTGTCTCGCGGAGGCTCTCAGCTCGCTGAGGAGGGCCGGCCTGCGACCGGACAGACTCACCTGCGTCGGTCACTCGCTCGGTGCCCACATGTGTGGAATATTAGCCAACTACTTGAACTTCAGGCTTAATAGAATTATCGGTAAGTATTATATTAGAGCCGTCAGCATGCAAGCGGGGGAAACTGAGCGAAATTCTCTTCAATGAGAGAAACAACGAAAAATATATCACAAAAACTTTAACTGTATACGATTTCTCTATTGTCTGCAATTGACAAAAAAATATACATCTACAGTCAGAGTATAAAATATAAAACGGAGAAAAGATGTTGTTGCTCTCACGAGCGCCTCTAGAACATCATTTGTCAGGAATCAGTTAATTATACTATCTTGCCATCTTTATAATATTATTAATAGGAAGATACAAATAGATAGTATGAACTCTTATGTTTGTAAAAAAACATTAACAGAATGGTTGCTTACACTAAAATATGAGGAAGTTGAGTTGCTTCTCAGTTTTATGACTTCACACATATATTTATACATACACAAATACACACACACACACACAAGCGCGCGCACGCTCACACGTACACACACACATCCATATAAATTTAAATGCCTGTAATATTTAATTTAAGAATTAATTTATTTAGTCTTCTAACAGGGATAATTATATTATTCTTAAAAGAAGACTTCTATTTTGTTGATATATTGTTTGAAATTGAAATAAATTATTATTATTATTATAGTAAACATTTATCATGTGGCGTGTAATAGAAAGTTTCAATTAAAAATATAATTAATTGCAAATTACTCTTAACCCGCCATAGATAGATGTTGAATCGTAAAAATCGTAGTACAATTACGATTTTTTCAACATCTATAGAGAGATAGGCATGTGATAACCAACTGGTCCAAATCTGGTTAGGATAGCTTGATCGGTGTATTGAAGAAGATAAAATTTGATCGAGTTGACCTTTGAAGAGCTTTGATTCGCTCAGCTCAATTACTACATAATAAAACATTAGGTGTAACCGACTGGTTCAAAAGTCAGATCGTTTAACATGAAGATGTATCGTCCCGCAGGTCTGGACCCAGCTCGTCCGCTCATCCGCTCTGCGCCCGCCCTGCGGCTGGACCCCGGCGACGCGCGCGCCGTGCACGTGCTGCACACCAACGCGGGGCGCTACGGGGAGGGCGCCAAGCTGGGACATGCAGACTTCTGCCTCAACGGCGGTCGCAGCCAGCCCTACTGCGAGGATACGCCTAGTACGCGCGGAGCGATGTAGTGTGTAATCGAGGAGGTCGATAGAAGTCGCTCTACGGGTGTCCCGTGTCCGCAGACGAGGCGCTGTGCAGCCACGTGTGGTCGCTGTGTCACCAGGCGGAGAGCCTGTTCGTGTCTCGTCTGGCGGCGCCGTGCGGGCGGCGCTGCTCGTCGCTGGGCGCGGCCGCGCGCGCCGCGCTGCCCGTGCCGCTGGGGCAGCGAGCGCCTATGACGTACGTGGAGGGATCTTGGGGGGACTTCATGATTTTTCAGCTTATTATACTTAATACAAAAATTTCCAGGGCTTCGGGAGCCTACTGCTTGGAAGATTTCAGAGCGCCCTTCTGTCCGTCGACCAGCGGACTAGCGGAAGGTGACGAGCGCTGCTGCCTTGACAAGCAGTACGCGGCCGCCGCGACTACGCCACGACCCACGCGACCGACACGACCCACACGACCCAGACCCATACAGAGACTGAGGGCGGCGAGGATTAAAAACGGCAAATAACAGTAACTGGCCACTAATGTTTTAAACTTCTCTTGATAATTAGGCTAACAGATGCCGAAATTAAATCTGGCTATACCTTGTGCCAAAAATCGCAGGAAAACAAGTCGTCGATCAGAATTCTACCAATTTTCATGCAAACATTTTAGTTTATCGTTCATCACACAAACTGTCACTATACACGAGGCGAAAGGCGTTTCATATTTCCTTGATTGAGTGAAAAAGATGTTACAAAAAAATTTACATTACAAGTATTTTATTTATTTTAATTATAATCAATCTTTTTTTTCAACCTCTTACGATTTTTAAAACAATAAAAAAATTACTAACCATTTTCAACCTCCCATAAAAAGTTATCACTTCAAAACTGAAGTTACACATGTTTTTTTATAAGCGTCCAGTGGTCAACCAGCGGCCATTTTGTTCTCATTTCGTGTTTGCGGAGTCTTTGATATAATTATTTAATTTAAGTTCATACTTGATTTTCTATTTTTTTCTATATATTTTATTATTAAATAAAATATACAATCCAAGTCAATTTTTTCAAAAATCCATGGTTTAAGTAAGGGTTTTATCAAACAAATTTCTTTTTACAAGAATGTTTGCCAGTCCTACAAAAGATGGCTCTCCCCCACTTTACTACGATACGCACATTACAGCGTATTAGTGATAATTGTCTTAGTTATTTGTGATATCGTTTACGAAAGTTGGATACTTTGGTATTCAGAGTCAATAAATTTTCTTCCAACGTTATTTAGCACAAGGTATAGTAGTAAGTGTAGCGCTATAAAACTACACGCCATGTTTTCGTCAGCTGTTATTAACAAACTTAAGTCGATTTTTTTTTTGAAAAAAAAATAATCGAGCTCGGAAGATAAGAATTTACTGCAGGCTGTTAAAATTAGACCTGGCCCGTAAAGTTACAAAATAATTATTAATTATAGATTGTTATATTTAGCACTCAAGGTAAAATAATACCTACATTAAAATTGACAGTTTGTTTTAAATAAAAGTCTAAATTTAAATTTATTTTTAAATGTAGTAATAAGTAGTAAATGTAGTAATAATTAGTTTGACAGCTGTGTACGAGGCTAGGACTTCAATTGGAGAAAAGTACAATTTCTAATGCATTATTGATATTCAGCCAAAGAGATGTTATTATTAGAATTGTTTTTTATTTTCAAACGTTTGTAATATAATGTAAAGTAATATACAAAAGAATACATAAAATTATTTTTATTTTTGACCCTTAGTTGTACTAAAACTATAATATAATATAACATGTCGGTCTCTCAACACTTATTAGCGGACATGAGTTGAGAGAGAAGAGCTGCTTTCTCCTTCTCTTTCTTCCTCACAATGTCGAGAGATCGATTCTTCCACGTACTCTTCCTCAGCTTGATCGGTCTACTTCCTACGTAACGACCTAAAAAGAAATTATTTTATTTAAATGAGACTAATCATACAAAATATATCTTTAAATTAATAAAGGTGAATCTTATTTACAACTTATCATTACAGATAAAAAAAAATTACAATAAGTACTGAAGGCCCCGGTGAGATTCTAATTCACGGTCTTCTGTTTATTAGACAGGTGCTGTTACTGAATCCAGTAATAATAGGGAGATATTAATTTATATATAAAAATATATATATTTTGTAATTTATTAACATTTATTGTAATCTTTAAAGCAATTTGCAATAATAAAAATATTTATTCAATACTTTCTTATGAAATAAAACATCTTAAAATTGCGTAAACATGGTTTGACTTTCATAAATATTAGTAAGTATTGTAAAGCTCTAGAGACATGTTTCCAGAGGTATGGTGGGTTGAAAGGAACCGACATAGACTCACTGATGTTCAAAATAATAAGATGTTATGTGTGTGAGGAGCACATCACATCCTGTACTGGTAGACAGCTGGTGTTCACTCACCGTCCATTTCTTTCATAGCCTTAATAAAGTCTCCAGGGTCCTTGAAGCTGACGAAACCGAACCCTTTGCTCTTGTTCGTTCTCTTGTCTCTTATCACCTTCGCTCTCTGGAACGAGGTGTACTTGCCAAATGTTCTCGTCTGAAATATTTAATAATACAACTATTTTAATAAACACTGAGGGTATAAGTTTTTTTCTGGGAGTTTATCTTTGAAACTACTGGTCAGATTCATTCATTTCTTTTATTAATTTTGTAGCTCACTGACAGTCCTTGGTTACTATAATAATACCCTACAAGTCTAGTTACTAATATAACATAGTGCTGTTTTATAATATTCCTAAACATCCTAAGTGTCCATAACAACTTATGACTTCCTTCCTGGAACTGATCACAAGTTCTTAAATAATGAAGTAACACATGTATTTAACCGTTATAGTAGTAATAGTTACAAGTGGAGAGAGTGGGTGTATGTGTGTTTGTTGAATAACTGTTAGACATTATACATAAGAAAGCTACAGTGTTAGAAGGCTATATTAAGATGAGGGAGTGATGACCAAGATGACAAGAAAGGGTAAATCTAACGATCTCGGTGACGACTCGTCAGATTAGTGTTAGAGATGTCTGCAGTGAATTAGACCAACACAAAAATACCGTTTTAAATCTGCTACTTTTAAACATGAGTTTTTACAGATTATTCATTGTAAGAATTTTTCCTGGCAGTACTAGTGTAGAAATGCAAACTTGTGTAAACATGTCGACCCAAGCTGAAGAATCTTTTAAATTTAGCCAACACAAAACCTACACAACCTCTCCTTTCATATATAAGTATATTACTCGCAGTACGCACCAGAAGCTCGTCGGTGACGTCATTTCCGAGGTCACCACAGAACATTCGGAAGTCATCGTCAGGCCAGTCCAGGAGCGTTACGTCCTCCCAGGTCTGTCCTCCGGCTGTACGCACCACCTGCGGGGGGACGCAATTTGTATAAAGAAGACCTTATCTTGAATAAAGAATAGTCACCGGTTGAGATTTGTATTGTTTTTATGTTTATTTCGGTACGTAAGGACTAATTAGTGTAGTTGAAAATGGCCCGTTTGCACAAAGGTTGTGGGTTCATTCCGTGAGATTTCTGAGATTTTGTTTGGAGTCTGGGGGTGTTCTTTATGTTTAATTGTCAAGTAGCTTCGTGATGTTGAGAGGCACCAGCGGGTTAGCAGCAATACAACCTTTCTATGGATTTAAATTAAGTTTATCCAATACAAAACATGTGTGTACAATAATGTTTTTTAAGTTTATTATATTTTATTGAAATGTGTGTAAAATTCTCACACGGCAGAAGTAAAAGTTAAACAAACTTAATTGTAATATCTGTCACTAGAGGTGATTGAGCAAAATACTTTTATATTACTGTATTAAAATAAAAAAAAGAATAATTTTAGCTTGTTTGTGGTTTTAGGTTTTGAATATCTGATCTGATCCGAAAAAAGTTTGTTTAAGAGTACTCTCAGCAATTAATATGACTCTCTATTGTTACTAATTTGCGTTTTATAACATTTTAAATGTGACTTAAAATTTCACCTTCCGATGTTTCTTCTCCTTCTTGATCTTAGGCACCACGGTCTCTACGTGCACGATGGGCGGCGGCCGGGGCTCCGGCTCCGGCTCAGGAGGAGAGGGAGGGCGCTCCCTCTTCTATAAGTACAGTGGTTACCTTATTACTACTCTTTAATACATTCCTGATCAATCACAATTCACGTTTATAAATGAATATAAACTAAGATCACATTATTAATCATATATTTTAAATAGATGTAGCTATAGAGTATATCTACTTTTCATTTTATGTTTGTTTTAAATTGTTAATAAGTAAAAAAAACATGTTTTCATGGTACTATTTTTCTGTATAAAATATAAGTATTAGTAAGTACAGCAATAAGTATGTCTTTAATTTTGGACTTCCAATGCGGTTCATATGTCAATACTTATAATTTTAAAAATATTTCAATTGTTTTGATACAATACCCTCTTCCTGCTGTCCATTTTGTACTCCTCCTCCTTAGGAGGTTTATATAATTGTGGAGCAGCTGTAAGTATTACTGGCTGGGGCCTAGGAGGTGGAGGTGGTATTTGAGGTCCTGGTACACCTGGCCTTAGATATGAGTGCCCAGGAAAGGTTTCCGGTCCAGGTGGACGTCTTTGCACCTAGAATTTGTTTATAAGAAATTTAAGACCTATATTTATATTATAGTTCATATTTCTATTTTGGGTTACAATTATAAAATATTTTCCATTTATATATTTTTTACTAGATCAAAGGGATAGTACTTATACAGAAAAAATTAAGCAAACTATTAATTCCTCAGTATTAAGAAATTTAACACTGTGTGTTTTATTTGCAGGTGGTACAATGTAGGAGTGGTGGTGTTTCAGTTTAACTGCAGCTCATATGAGCCATATTTATGGACCATATACAGACCATATACAGGCACATATATATGGACAGCGGCTTTCTGTCCTTAAGTTAAAGACCCAAATGTTTGAATAAACTCTTCCTCACCATTTGTCCTAGTTTCCTACATTCCTGCCCCTTGTAAAAATCTTTGTCACCAAATCCACATTTGTAACTAACTCAAAGGGTAACAATTATTACCCTTTAGGTATTCATTATACAGACACTATAAAGACCCCAAGTATTGATATATATATATATATATATATATATTACAATATCCATTTTCAAATCCACTTCAAATCATTATTAAGTGGATAAAAAAATATATATCCTCATTTCATATTACTTTCTGTTTTTATTTTATGTTTTATAAATAACCATGTTGTTATACAACAAATATACAGTTAAAATGTAGAGCGAAAATAAGTTGATACTTTTGTTAAATCAGTTTTGGTAAAAACTTACAGAGGCTGGTACCATCATTGATGGTGGAGGTGGTGGTGGTGGTACTGTGGGATACATTAACCGTGATCCCATGACTTCAAACTGAGACAATATGGCTGGAGGTTGCGGCGGGTGAGGCAACGCACGCTCTAGCTGCTGCTGCACAGCTCCAAACGTGCCAGCACCTATCACTGGCCGCATCGCCAATAAATCTGATCCAGAGATCTCTGCCTCGAATCTGAAATGAATATTGCGCAAAACTGTTTGTTTACTAAAAAATATTTTAAGGAATGATAACAGCAAATAACCTTATATAAAAAATAATGATATGTAATAGTTTTTGTATAAGTAACTGTAAAATAAATAAAATAAGTAACATACCTCGACATTTCATCTTGCATCTGTTGTAGCTTGCTGGAGTTGTCCATGATGCTGCACGGCGTTTCAACTAAAAGCAATCCAAAAACTTTACGTAGCAAAGTAACTTATACTCGTTTAAAAAAATCCGTTTTTATCAGTACGTACGCTTGTAAGCATTTTGGCTGATGAGGTTAATTAATTATATTATCTTCCACCTATTAAAGTATGTTAAAATGGAGTATCAATGGCACATTTCACAATTAGTGAAACGAAATAAAATTACTTATAGTAAAATTCCGCAACTGACATTACACTTCGTTCCTTGACAGATTTGACTTTTGTCTATTAGCTAGATAGCCAATAGACAAACGTGAAATCTTAATGAGGTTTATTCCGAAATAAACATCAGTATATGCTATAGATGCCATACTGACTCATTTTCAATATGCACTTCTATACTAAAAAAATACATAGAACAAATTTAAAGTGTTATTTACACTTAAATAGTAAGCAATAGATTATATACAAAATGGTAAATTTAATGTGAAGCATTACCAAAATGTTATTACTAGAATAAGAATATAAATAATAAATTAATATAATTGCAATTACTTCATGCTGAAAAAGAGAATTTTTCTCTTTATTAAGAAAGACAATGGAGTATATAGCTTCTTTATATAGTTATACGATATAGTAGCTCTTCTTTCTTTAAATACTTAGACGAATGTTTTCGATATTTTACAACGCTGATTATTAATCTTGAAGTACAGTAACAAAATATTATAGTACTAAAATCAGGTTAACATCATTTTTTCCCTTTGTAATATAATCATCTAAATTTGTGGTTGCTTTGAGAAAAAAAAATCTTTGAGAAATTTTTAAAAACTTGTAATATAAAACTCTAATATTTTCTTCGTACTGTTTGTTACTATATATATATTATATATGCTGATATTTTTTGTGTTGGTTTAGATACTGGTCAGAAATATAAATGAGATCTTAATTATTTCCTTAATACCTTATGTTTTCGTTTGTTTTATAAAAAAAACTTGTCATTGTAGTAATACTACTTTAACAAACAAAAATGTATTTAAAAAAAAAATATATCTTTAAAAGTTTTAACTCGAGTTATGAATAAATAAATAAATAATAAATGAAACATTCAGTTTCAGTTATGCATTCAACTGGGCATTTTAATAAATTGTATAACGCTTTCTCTATAGAGTATTAGAACACTATGCATTTTCTGTCTATGGATTGCTATATATAATATTTCTATTTCCTAACCATTGCTATCTGTCAAATCAAATCGACATTGAATAAATGGAATTTGGCAATTGTAAATGTTATTCTACAATACGTGCATACATAAACCAAAAATTGAATTGATTAAAAAAATTTAAAGAAGAAGAACAGTAAATCTGAAGTAAAAGAAAAGTATATCTAAATCTCATATTCTTTATTACGCACAATGATAGAAGACGATAACAAGACACTTTGGTGCGGAAACTTATCTGAGCAAGTTACTGAGGAAATTCTTTACGAGCTCTTTGTACAAGTGAGGATGCATAGACAAAACAATTATTGTTCATTTCTATATGATACTTGACAATATTTTCTTTTCGCAGGCTGGTCCCCTGGAGAAGGTCAGAATACCAAAAGACAGAGATGGTAGACAGAAAAATTTTGCTTTTGTAACATACCACAACGAAGTGTCGGTACCTTATGCTATAAACTTGTTCCGAGGAACAGCACTATTCCACAGAACCCTACTTTTACAGTGTAGAGGGCGAATGGCATTACTACCTCCACCAATTAGATGTTATGGTCCAGAAATTGCTTTCGATTTAAATGGAGAGGCAAATGTAGCCAAACAATTTACTGATATGACTGAAAAACTAAGAGAGGATAATCCTAAGCTGGCTCATGTGCCAACACATAGACCAGTTGTAAGCGAAAAGCTTGTAGTTGCCAGTTTGCAAGGGAACTGGTCTCATAGACATCATCCATACAGACCAAAAGAAAAATCACACAATAGAGATGAATACAGACAAAGGGATCATGATAATTACAGTAGAGGTAAGCATTGGAGAGACCGACGAAATCATAGAACAAGGCGATGATATATTTAGCTTAAAGCTGTTTTAAAGTTTAATGTGTTATTTTTATATGCTCTGAGTATAATTGTAAGCTATATTTAGATATTAAAACTCAATAGAAACAAGTACTTTTATAAAATGTGACAAGTTTTATTATATACCTGAAATTTTAGACAGTATTGCATTTGTATAATAAATATAATTATTTTTATGGCATATCATTTAATACCAAACCAACTTCATTGGCAAATCCCCTGAATGACTCCTGAAAAATACAAATATACTGTTACGTATTTAAAAATATTTATTAAGAAATTATAGCAAAAACTTAAATTTTTACATTCTAAATTTAATACATTCTATATGTTAGACCAAAATTGTTTAATACTTTGAACTATTCTGACTAGATATAGTTCATATTTATGTTTTGTTTTATTTATACTCACTAATCTATTTTTATACTTGTATGTAATATAGCTAAGTATCTCATATATCAATACAAGGGACACCACATATAATGCTATAGAAACAAATTTTTCATCCAAATCCAATATATCTGAGGTTAGAATCTTGTAAATGAGATATGTGCAGAATGGTCCTCTCAGAAACAGGAACATGGTTAGATATGATAGCTCAATTAAGTAAAAAGGTATTGTTTTTCCGTAGCCTGCACTCCGTAGAAGCCTGAAATATTGTTTGTATAGGTATGAGATTCCATATTTTCATAACTGTATTTATAAAAATGATAGTAGCCAGCTTTGAACAACTTATGTTATAGTGAATAATTTGTTTCATAACTTAATTATAATATTTTGCTTGCAGCCTGTCGTTTGTTTTGTGTGTTTTGATTCCATAACAAGTTCGAGTAAGAAAAACTACAAACCATCGTGTCTGCAACAGCGGGTTAGTAATTTCCATCAGCGCTAGAGTACACGCGAACGTGCATCCCGTGTAATCCTTGTTCATGTAAATGTTAACGCCTATTAGAGCAGTGAGGTGATGAACGAGAATGACATAGCTGTCCGAGGAGTATATGAGGCACCAGACCAGATCGAATGCGAAGTAACCCCATGACCATAGCATGAGGGCGTAGTGGGCTGCTGTTATTTTTGCTGAAAAAGATGTTACGCAATGACAGGTCGTTGAGAGATAATAATGTAGGATTATTTTTGTGTGTTTATTAAAAAATATTTTGAAAATAGCGTTTTTTTACTTGTTAAAAAGTATTTAAAAAACGGTCAATATGCGGTTGTGCTATTCCGTATGAGCTGGAGATGCCTACATTTATATTTATACATATATAAATGTAGGTACTTATCAAAGGCGCGGTAAGCTTGTAGAGTTGTACTTTAATCAAATCTAAATAGTACCAGCACTATAAAGAATGTCATCTTACTGGTGAGAGTAGATTTGCTAATAGTAGTAACACCACATTGCCACAGCCCCGTCATAGTTGCCACACTGCCGTGGAGGAGAGTCACAACCCTTGAACACCATTCTGGACTTTGTTCTGACGCATTTTTAGCGCAGAACACATACGACCAACCCCAGAATAAAAACGAACACAGTTTCATCAAAGAGGTCGTTGATAGCTCATGTTGGAGCGCCATACAGAAATATAAATGAAAAGTTACTGCTGAGTGGTAAAAGTGTTCATGGCTTTGATATGTCTTCACATATTCATAATTATTTTATAGATGCATGGTATGCCAAATGTCTGAATTATCAATCTTTGATTGATAATTTTGTGTTGCATGTTTAAATGTCAATAAACTGGAGTTGATGTCAAAGAAGGTGCGTACTTGTGAAATGTTGTTAATTGAAAGTCTGCAACTCAGCAGTTGCAGACTTCAATTCCTTATAGTCAATTAGGATGCTGTATCTAAATATTTAATTATTACGTACCTAAGTTTATAAATAGAAAGCATTAATAAATCAATACACAAAAATATCAATCAAAATATACGACTAAAACCAGATAAGTACTCTATATAAATTTATTAAATTATCACAATGAACTGTAGACAAATACATAATATCCAACATTATAAAAGTCACTCCCCAAGGAGGATAACAAACATCTCCTAAGAGAAAGTATCAATTTACGTTTTTCATACATATTGCACAATACATACCTATAGATCTTGACGTTAAGTTTAATTCAGTTCGGTTTATTTGAATAGAAATCGTATGCCATTTTCCCAACTACATATCATGAAATATTACATTTATTTCTCTCCTATTTATTGTTTTAAAAAAGTAGACAAAGTATTAAAGTAGATAAAACTATATTTCAATAAATTAATAAAATATCAATAGCCATATTTGTTAATTGACAAAGCCCTGTTTTAAAAACTTAAAAAATATATATTTCTTTCGGTAAGGTTACCACTTAGACTGTAAAAACAGAACTTCGCAGTACTCTTGAAACTCATTGAAAAAATTATATTCCCTTAAAATTATGTGGTAGTTATTTACAAAATATTACATTCAGTCATGTTTTTCTTCTGAAATAATTTATTATTTTCTTTGATACATCATGTTGCATGTAGGCACGTTAAAAGATTATAATATACTTAACAATATATATTAAAATATTTATAAATGCAGAGAGTATAAATTTAAATTATATATTTTAATATATAATGTAAATTCTTGGGCAAATGTTTCGATGATAATTAGTAAAAATATATCATAAATTTAATTTCAACAGTGACACTTTAAATATATTGGAATTACCGGCAACGTAGTTTATCAACATATTTTTCTATTGCTCGATATCGGCTATGAGGCATAGCATCCTTGAGCATTTGACGGAATCGCGCATCCTCTGCAAGAGTCACACAGAGGTGCCTTGCATGTAAACGAGCTTCCGGACTCGCATCTGCTAGAAGTTCACCCGAAGCACGCAAGATTACGACACGTGGTTCCGTAGGTAGATCAAAAATCCGCGTAGGACCTTTTAGCCGCACGAGTTTGGTTAGTGCTTGTGCCGCGGCCGCCCGCACCGGGCCCGCTCTATGAGCCGCGCCTCGCCTGGCGAGCGCCACGCCTGCGCGCGCACAGCTCCCGCCACAGGCTACACGACCAAGAGCTGTTGTTGCGTCCGCTCTCAGAAATCGATTAACATCAGCACATCGTTCTAATAAAGCACTAGTAGCTTCTTCCAGCTCTGGATCCAGGCATCGTCCGCGATTTTCAAATAAAGCACCCATTGCTGAACATGCGGCTCGGGATACTCTGGAACGTAGTGAGCGTACGTGTGCAGCAACACAACGTGTAGCAGCTCGCCAGCTAGCCGCCGGAGCTCTAGCTATGTCATCCTTAGCTAATCTTTCGATTTCAAGCAGACTTGTTACAATTGCTTCCCAGTCCTCATGCCGCGCTGGTATCATGCACTCTGTTAGCGAGGTGCGCACGTCCCTGTCTGGAAGTCTTTCGATGTGTTGACTTAAAGGTTCTGGGGTTGTATTACGACTTTTAGTTGAACTTGTTCTAACGCTACTTTTTGAATTGTCTGACTTAGTGGGTGACGATTTTTCACTAGGTGGATTGGTTTCAGCGATTTTTACAGAGTCCGCAATAGAAAGGTTTTCCTGTGCCTCGTCAATAGACGAGACAGGAAAGGATGCAGTAGGCGGTATATCCGCGGGAATTTCAGTAGATATAAAAGACGGATCCGCTTTTTCAGAAACATCGTCAACATTAACAGATGGTGTTCGAGACCGCTGCGAATTTTCTAATACAGCCTTATTTTTTTCAGAGTCAATTGTATTGACCACAAAAAGGTCTTCAATTGTTTTCAACTTGTCTTGAGGATCGTCGTTCTCTATTTCGTCCCCGTGGTCTGTGATAACAGTGGAATCTCTGCGAATTAAAAAGAAATAATATTAATAGTCGATTTTTATAAATGTGTGTGTTGACGGAGACGGATGTTACCGCTTGTGCGGAGGCAAATCTGCTACGAGATCTGGCGTTAGGATTGGTGCAGGGTGTACGGCGACGGCGCCCTCGCAGCACCACAGCCACTGCATGCCACACCGCGTGCCACCACGGCGGCCGTCTGACTGCCAGCCTGACGTCACCCACACTACTAAACGCCCTCACCGTATATCTAACGACGCAATCAATTGCTACTTGTGTTGATGAACTCACCCCGTATATTATGTAAATATACGCTTACTAATTCGTTGTTTTAATTTGATTCACACTTCTTAAAACAACACTTCAACTTATAATATTAAAAATATATATAATGTTTAATTATGGAATACATTTTATAGATTTCAGAATAAAGCCTACTAAATAAAGACCGATTACATTTTTAAGCGAGAAAATTGGAGCGATTTCAAGATAGTGTAAATAGGGCGCCTGTAAATGCCGTGAATGAACGTCAATTACTTAAAGGTAATTTCATTTTCTGAATGTGGGTTACTGGGGGACACGCTATACAAGTGTATTGCTTTTGGTCATTTAACCCCACTTGTGGGCGGAGACGATGAACTTTAACCTCTAATATTGATTGGGTTACACGTCAATATGTATCGGGGCAATTTCGAAGAAGAAATGATAACAACTAGCTATCGATCCAGTGACCTGATTATGTTCCATATGAGTCTACAAAGGGCACCAGGTCCTGTTATGTATAAGTATCTATCCGACTTGCAAATATCCTTTCCCGTTGTTCTTTCCGTTGCTATGAGACGGTTTTGAACTACTTACTACTTAATTGGTGTCTAACATCAATGCGGCAAATATACAGCAAAATTTCAAAGAAAATTGTGATTAAACGAACTAAATTTGGAGATTGTTCAAAGAAAAGCATGATTCATCGTGTAAAGTGAAAAGTAATAGTCGTAGTCTAACTGTTAAATACATAAATATATATAGAAAAAAAACAACATAGTAATAAAGATTATAGCTTAATTTAAGTTGTTTCTTTGATTATTAAGAACAGTAGGATATTTTAAACAGGCTATTTTCCAAAATTATGCAATTGAAATTGTTTACTAACGTCAGATAGAAAATGTGAGCCCTACTTTAAACCTCTTCGTGTCTGCAGAGACGTAAGATTATTGACTTGTATAATTACTGGAAAATATATACACGCATATGTAATTAAACTATAGTTATAGGTAATTATTTATATAAATAACTACTGGGCCACTCAGAAGCTATGGAAAAAAACAATGTTATGTGCTTTACTCTTTTAAAATGATTTTCGGAATCGTCCATCAGCTTCTACACAAAGATTCATAAGTCGAAACTAATTTTAAAAGTCACTCTCATGTAAAGGCATTCCCGAACACTGCGACAGACTCTTCTAGGGAAGAAAAGTGTAATAACTTCGGCTTGATTTTAGTTTTAACAAACAAGAAGAGGCTACAAGGTAGCAAACCAGGTCTTTAATGTGGATGACCCGAAAGATAAGAATGAGGTTTGGTGTCTAGGAAGCGTCTCTTCTTCATGTCATGGTAGACCATAAGACCTCGGAGTCTCTCAACGTTGCATTAAAAATTTTTCCGACGCAGAATCATTATTCCATGATATAATGATAGTTACATTGTAAAAAAGAGATATAAATGCACTATTACTATTTAATAAACGAATTTAATAAAATATTCTGTGTTGGCGTATTTCCTGATAACAACTTCGCTAGTAATTTTATCTAAATAACTAACGATGTATTTGGTTTACCTCATTGTATAAAATGCTTTAATGTTAATACAGATTCTGTAACATGAGTTATAAAACGAATAAAAGTTTTAAGTGAAATATTTAGAAGTCGCCCTCAGATCATTAATGGCCGCGTTTTACTCTAATATCTCAATTTTCTTTTACATTTAACAAGACGATTCGACGCGAACGTGCTATGAAGATTTGATATATTTTCTCTTATTTCAATTTAAAAAGGCCGTTCTTTACAGCTGGCACTGAGAAGTAACTTTATTTAAAAAAATGAACATTTTATGCCTTTATAAAATGTATAATTTTGTTTTAGATGACTGACTGGTGTTCAGTACTAGAATATTCAGTACAATATATTTTTGATTGAAAGATGTTATGATTTTAAGAAATACCCTTAATTAGTGTTATTGAGTAGCAAACAATTATTATAGTACTGGTAACATTTTATAAATATAATTTTTGCTCTTTCCGGAAAACAAAGATTTAACAAACAATATTTGTTTTACTATTTTAGAAAATGTTTTTTAACAATATGTGGAAAAGAACTAAATCCCTTTTGTGAAAGATGCAAGCGTCATAGGCTTAGCGCTTTCAGCGCACTTTTCAACTATATTTAGAGACCAAAATAATTTTTGAATAAAATTAAACCTAATCTTCAGAGCTCTATAAATACTCTAAACTTACATAGATATTGTTTTTTCTGTGCAACTTTGAATCAATACCAGTGATTACTTGTGTACGTCAAATGGAAGTGATAGAAGGGCTAACTTTGACACCATACTTATCGAAATAAGCCCTTCTATTAAGACATTCCCCAACGTAAAGCTAAGGCTACGAGGGTTCCCAACGCGCCCTGGTCTGAGAAGAACCACACAACAAACTCACAAACGTCAAAATATACAATAAACAATTTGCGAACAACTAGAACCACCGCAATCAATCCGACATGAAGTCCCAATGTTTCTAGTAAAATCAATATTGCAAACTCGACCTGCAAAAAAACATACATCGACGCACATTCACAAAGCACGAATTAGCCATGATATCATATCATCGAAATATCTTATTATGAGAACGGTCTCAAAAGATAAAAATCTATTAGAGCTTAAGTCAGGATTTCAATTCTATAAACAGTTTATGATAGGGCCCCAAACAAATAAAGTAGGGTTGGGATCAAGATAAGATTAGGGATAAAGGATTAAGATAAGAAAGTCCGAGACATAACTTAACAAAATCCTTTATTCTGACCATAGGTGACTTTTATATTCCATTAGTTTTGAAATGGCTTAACTTTCGCGATTGGTCCTGGGAATTTTCAAAATGTTTTTGAAATTATCTTGTCTGAATTAAACATTTTTATTATTATTATTTAAATATGTTAAGCTTAAAAAAGTTTGAAGAAATATAGAATGATAAAATTTAATGCTACGAGTAAGATTCTCACCGTCTGGGATTTCGCCCCGTCGCTCTACAAATTGAGCTACATTTTCCCTTAGTTAATTTGTAAGTTGTAGAAGTGGGAGTGGGAGGTATCCGTTCATTTCTAGAACATTTTTAAAAGGCAGTAGTGGTAGATTCGTTTCAAATTTGATTAGTTAGGGAGAGAAGCCTAAACAATGCGCATGCGCATTTGAAAATTTAAAGGGCCTCCTTAAGCCTAAATCTGGGTCTTAAGTCCCAGGGACTGTTTTCTCGGCATTCTCACTTTGAATCCATAGACTGCTAAGAAGCTTCGTTTTCAATAAAAAAATTACATAATATTTAATTTATATGTATACAATTATAAAGATATATTACATAATATAGAAAATTGTGAATCGTGTTCTAGACGATATTAATTGTTTATGTTGTGTAGCAGATGTAATTACAATACATTTGTATGTTATTTAATTGTGTGAGTCCATATTATATATTTAAATCATATTATTAAATTAAATTAAATTAACTTACTTATTAAGCAGAGCAAGGGGGTGTTGGATAAGATCTCTTCCGGGAAGCGAAACACCTGGCAAAAATGTTTTATTGAATACATACTTTATTTTATAAGAATTTTAATTTATTAAAAATAAACATTAGTCATTACCAGGCAGTGGAGCGGAGTCTGGTAGAGGGCGCAAGCGGCGAGGGCGCGGGGGCGCTGCCGGGGGTGTGGAGCGAGCTCGACGACGAGTTGATATCGGTAGTTGAGATGATCTGTCACCAGCATTGATTACTTTGTCTTTTTGTATATTTATGATACTTTAAGTAATTTAAATATATCTGTAGGGATTATTCTGTTACATTTTAATCATGAACAAAGATTAATTGTTAATATTTCAGCACTAATATTTTCTTAGATTTTCACGAGTACACATTTGAAATAAAACTATTTTTTACGTATTAAAATTCGCATATAATATGGCTACATTTTAATTTCGACGTTTCGAATGCTTTGCAGCAATCCTGTTCACGTGTAGACGAGATGTAAGTGCATCACACTTAAAATGTAATCAAATTATACTCGAGTTTTAATCCGTATAAAATAGTTTATTTCAAATAATAAGTTGATAATAATGTTTGTCAAGAATATCTACCTAGCCTCCTGACTTGATCTTATGTTTTCTACCGGTTTATTAAGACGCTCTCGAAGCTGAAAAAAAATATATTTGTTAATAATGATCAATCAAATTCTATCAATCTTTTTAAAAAAATTAAAGTAAGTTTAACTAGTGAATTCACATAACTACACTCGTTGCCACTGTTTAAATTTTCCCGATGTTTTTGTGATGATTGATGATTGATGATTGATGATTTTGTGATAAAATAACATCTCTAGATGGTATGATAAAAGAACTTCTAGATGGCATGAGGGGGAGTACCTGATTTTACTATAACATTCGAAAATATAAAAAAATACTAATAGATGTAATGTTAATTTCTTAACCTTATTACAAAATGCATCGCGGGTGGGTCCAGACAGTTTCCTCCGAATAGCCGTAAGCACAGCTGCAGGTCCAGCAGCACGCGCTAGACACAGCGCTGCTCTGATCTGATCTTCTTCTGCATTACCGCTTTTAGATATCTGGACATAATATAAAATAAAATTGTCATTCAATTTTTATAACAATATTAAAAATATTTAAGTTTAAAGTAATTAATAGCGGGCTACTTATTCATATATTTAAAACACTTATAATATATACATTATATATTATACATTATATATATACATTATATATAGTAAAAAAATGTATAAGGAATGACTTATTTTTAGGTAGATTTCACTTAAAACTACACAGCATTTTTAGGAAGTTAAAGTAAATAAAAGATTTAAAAAACAAAACACCTATTATTTGAAATGTAACTAAATATGAATACCTCAATGACGTTAGGTTCAAATATGAGTTCCACAAGATGATGCAGTGCTATTCGTTGTAACAGAGCATGGGGTAGCGCCGCGGGGGGAGGGTCTCGGGCCATGCGAGATATGAGCGAGGATAGTAGCCGCCGGATGCAGGTGGAAGTGCTGGAGCGAATTACAGCACATACTGCTCCTTCTGCCGGAGCACGAGATGCTGGGACCTGAATAGAGATAAAGCAGGCACAATAAGACTCATAATTATTATTATTTAAACATTAATAGAAGATCATTGATTAGGGCTATTCGTTTTCATAACGATATAGAAGTAAAGTGAAATATCAAAAACTCCCGACAAAAAAACACATAAAAATAAAAAACTAATATGCGGCTTTGACTAATTAAGAAAAATATATGTAGAGGATTATCTCATTTGGTCTTTGATCCTTTCAGTGCACTGCCCAGGAGAACGAGTAAAGAGATCGATAGATACATAGAAACTCATTTCATCCATCAAGTCTTATTAATTGCGTTATAACGGTCGACTAAATAAACCCGCCTTTCAAGTCCAGATCGTCGAGTTCAAAACGTGGCCGGCGGTCCTGACACAGCACTCTTAATTCTGTTATTGATGTTATGCGTGTATTGATGTTACGATGTATACACATCGTTTTGTTTATTTTATGTAGTTATTTTTTTAACATGCTACGATAAAATCTAACTGTCAAACATAAGCACATTCCTTTAACAAAACCCAGAATTATTTCAAGAAAATTTGTTAATGTTATAAAAAATTTGCATGAGATCTAGTTTTATATTACAAAATATCTTTAAATAAGAATCAGTCTCATATCGATATATCTGTCTGGAAGCTGTGATGGTATAGATGTACACATCGATACTGCATAAAATAGTTTAAGCGTATTACATCTGTCTAGATTTAATATAACCGATTAATGTGATAGCGGTAATATCAATGATATATTAATTTCATCTGCAGACACAACAAAACCTCAAGCGGTGTCTGTTCGGTTAATATTTTAAAAAATTAGACTTACTTATCTGTAATTCGGTAACATTACCTAATATATTGTTCGAGACCTTGTCACTAGCTCAAATGAACTAAATTTAGTTAAAAATAATCTCGACAAGCAAGGCTTATTTATTAAAAAAAAACGCTCTCAAATTGATTTATCTGTTTGGGAGCTAAATTGTCCCAGATATACACTTGTTCAAATGAACAGGTCAGTACTTTGTAATGTTTCAACATACCGCTTCACTCAACGCCCACATATGTTGCACAAGCGAGAGTGCACCAGGTTCGACTTTATGGACATTTTCTTTATTCAATAAAGTGCTATGCAGTTGGTCTGCTGCCTTCACTGCCGCTATCCAGTTCTCCTGTCAGAAGAGATGAAGATATTTAAAAACTTTTACATATTCAGTGTTACGATAACTCGGAGGGTATTTATTTATTCGGGTTAGGATTGATAAGGGAAATATTTATTATATGAAATTTCGCGATTTCTATCCCGGTCCGGTAGACCCTGGTCCGTTAGTCCTCGGTCTAACAGTGAGCTCCGTTCTCCTATTATGATTGTTAAGGATCAAAGTATTCTATTATAAACATTGAGAAGTGAAATTTTGGTTCATAATATTTTTGAAGTCACATTTATTACACAGAAAGAGGTCAATGTCGTATTTTTACTTATCAGAGATCTTAGTTTATGTTATTGGGACAGACGATTTGGTGGCCTGTAATGTTTTTTACAACTGAACATCGTCTGAAAAACAGGTCAGGGTTCCACTTTGGTAAAGGCGTGGCAGATCTAATTAGAATATTTATTATTTTCAAGGAAAAACGGAATTAAAGGGGAAATAGAAAAGTTAATTTATGTAGAGTGGTTGGATATGAAATGCCTGAAAGTTTTGGTAATTCTTTACGATTACATTTTTTTTATTACTTTTTGCAGTTCTTTTGAAAACTAATTGGCGTCACCGAAAAGATAATAAATAGAGAAGGTTAATGTTTTCTAAGATTTACACGAGTACTACACATTTCAATAAAACTATTTTACGGATTTAACTCGCGTTTATTATTACAATTTTAAATTTCACCCGATGTTTTGAATGCTTTGCAGCAAACGTGTTCATCGTAAGACAAGATGATGGTGTCTCTCGATGATAGTATAAACGTCGAAACGTCGGGTGAAATTTAAAAATGTAACAATAAACGCGAGTTATATCCGTATAATAGTTTTATTGAAATGAGTAGAGAAGGTTGTTGAATGTTAATTAAATTTATAGCATAAATTCTTTGAATAAGTTTGTGTCATACCGTATTATGGAGTTGGTCGACAGTATGTCGCGGTATTATGTCCAACTCTTCCCAGGAGTAATGTGTTCGAAGTGGAGAGGGAGGTCGTGGAGATAAAAGATCAGAGTCGTGTGGATTAGATGCCAGCAAATTCAAGACGAACCTAAGAAACAATAATTTATTTGTATTTATTTATCTCATAAACCATAAAGCTTTTTACCTACCAAGCTTTTTTATCAATATAATATAATACCTAGTTAAAAAAATATATCTGAATCAAGTTTGTAGTATTTTAACATAATATTGTTTTTGTAATTTAAAAGACATATGTCTTTTAAATTTAATATATTAAGGAAATTATATTAAAAAAGTTAATTGAATGAACTTTTTTAAAATATAATTTCCTTCTTGTTTAACTTTTCCTAAAATATTATATATCTGAATATTATTTCAATAATATTGAAATTTATAACAGTACGTAATAATATTTACATTAAATTGGAATAACACAAACCAAAATTTACATTATTTCTTTACAACATGTAAATTCTCATGTCTAAAATCAAAGCATGTGAGGTTTAGTGTCATATAAACACCGAGTTATATTTATTTTAAATCATAGTATAAAGTATAATCTCTGGTATAGTTGTTGAACTTTATAATATAGCAAATAGTAGTACTGAAGTGTAAGAACGTGACAGTTTTCAGTATTTATCGTATTTTTAAGTTTGGAATTCCCCAGATAAAATGACGTACATTTTTTAGTAGACATTTAACATTTATGTACACACTGAATATTTGTATATGATAAAATAATGTAAAGAATAATTCCTACAAACTGCTATGTAATTTTTAAGGCTATTCGATTAAAAATTGTGATATTCGCAGATATTTTTGGTATATTGTCTTACCTATCGTTAGTCTTAAAAATCAGAACAACTTAATTTAGAAACTTTCAGTACAGTATATTTTTAGTACAAACTAGTTTAGTTAAAAGTTAATAAATCATAAGAAAATACATACCCGTCGCTACTAAAACTGACACGAGTCTGATTTCGACGTGGTGAGAGAGTTGGACTTCTCTGCAAATTGTGAAGGACTTCTACCTCTTTGTGAGGTTCCACAGGGCTTTGTACTTTTTCCGGAGACCGAACCTCCGTTAAGGTTAATGCAAAACCCGAGTTTTCTTTAATTTTACCTTCCGAGCCATTTTTATTACTAAAATAATCATATAATTCACTTAAAGATTTAGATTTCAATTTTATATTATTATATTTGGTCGTACTTTTTTGACTCTTATTTGTTATAACTGGTAATGGAATTCCGCTTCTCTTTGAACTCAAATGACTTTTTTTATTTTGTGTCTCACGTTTTATTCCATTCAATTTATTTATTACACTTGACACTGCTGTTATATTTTGCTCTACATTCGAAGTTTCCAATAAAGCTGCAGTACGGTTGTGATTAATGTCTTCTTCACTATTTATTAAATTATCACTGTCAGGAGTCCGAATCTTAATACTTTCACCACCAAAACGCACTTTTTTAACAACAACGTCAGAATCTTCCTCAGAGTCACCATCACTATATTTTAACATTAGTCGGTCACAGCTATCGTAATCTTCATCACTTGTCGTATTTCTCTCTGATTCTGTATCGTTCTGTTCTAAAACAGTCATTGTAATGGCTGTATCGGAATCGAATTTTATTTCAGTTTCTATTATAACTTTTGCATAGTTGTTGTTTTGAAAAGGTATTCTATAAGATTCCTCTGATGATGAGTCTGTAGAAAAATAGACAGGGTTTGAGTGGGGGTTACTAAAAATACGATTTATATGCACAGTAGGATGGTTAAGTGGTTTTCTTGGGGGAAAATAAACATCTTGTGAATCTTCATCGTATTTTTCACATAAAATATTGAATCTCTGTCGAATTCTTGAATCCAATTGTGAGAATTGTGCCACGTGCTGACGGTCAACACATATCCGTCGTAATTTCATTAATGACCGGAAAGCAGCGTCTTTATGCATACTGTCAAAAAGTTTTTCTCCTACAATTTGTAACACTGGGAAAAAGTCTAAATTGGGATGTCTTCGGTGTAATATACTTATAACAGATGGGATTGAGAGTATTAAACCGGTTATGGTATTCATTTTGCTATCAAAATCAGTCGAATTTGGTCTAATATTACTATAGGAAAATTTGTCTATTATTGCACGAGATGCGCATTCAGGGTCCTCGCAATGGGAGCAAAAAACTTTAAGAGCATCTAAAGCTGCTTTACGGACGTTTGGGGAAGTATGTCCTAAGTTGTCAATCACTTGATCGAATGGGAAGGACAAAGCGTTACCAGACAACGGGAGTAAATCCGCGAGGACCCGCAGTGCGTGGAGTCGTACTTCCCATTCGGGATGCGATAGGCGATCTTTGATGGCTATATAGAGTAGCTGTACGTCAAGGTCGGGCGGTAGGGCTCTGGCTCTCAACACTCGGTCCCAAAGAGGAGCAAGTGGAGGAGGCGCCGGCTCGGGGAGTTGCATGGCGTCGGACTGGAGCGGGCTCGCGTGCCCGGTCGCGCCGTCGACACACAACTGGGTTAATGGTCGGCCGAGCACGCCACCCCTGACCAATCGATGGAAATGTATAATTAACGCAGTCTTATGTCTAGCCGTGTGTGTGTTCAATGTATCTACATTGAACTATTGTGAATTTCTCTTTTATTAATAAATAATCTTTTAAAAATTTGTTGTCAATATGCTGCTGTATTGTACTTTTCTTATATTTTTTTATTGATGTCGATTTTATGTTAGTTAAAACAACTTAGCATACCATTCTTTTTAATAAAAAAAAATGTTAAGAATGCTGATCTTTATGAAAACAACTAAAACAAACGTTTTTACAACGCTTTATCTATCGTTGATAAAATACAATTATACTGAAATAATTACTATTTGTAAATCTTTTATTATTGAACATTTTATTTATATAATTTTCAATTTATAATAACTGATTCAACATTATGAAGACTGTTCATATAATAATTAATTTTTGTTAATTTTAAGGTTTGTTATCTTTTTATTTATCTCGAATTCCATTCGGTTTATCAACAATATATTTTTTTTATTATATTTCGTCATACCATCTTCTTTTGTAAATTTGTGTTACAATTTTATTTCAAAGAGTTAAAACATATTTAATTTTATTAAAAACTATGATAACGTTAAATTATAATCATTGTATGGATGTTATAAAATGTAAATGTATAATATTTAGTAGAAGAAAATGACAAATTGTTTAAATACAATCTGTACTTAATAACCTAACTTGAATTGTTACTTACTAAACTATGTTTTTTAAATAATAATCTAAAATGAAAATAAAAAAACAAGTGTAAGGGTGAAACAACATAAGTGTATTTTACAATTGCACTTAACCTATGACTAGACATAAGCTGCTTCATTGTATTTAAACATACATATGCTCTGAAACTAAAAATAGAATACAAATACTTTTAATGATTTTTCACAATGTAATTGTTGCTTCATAATGCGTTTCATAACTTGAGATAAGCTGTACAAATATGTTTCCACTTATAATGCTTTAACATACAAATATTTATATTCTTAAAAATATTAAGAGGAAATTAATATAAAAATAAGTATTGAAGAAAGAATTTTATATATTTCTATTATTAAATATGTTAAGCATTATTCCCTTCTATTTTTTGATTATTAGAGTATTAGATTGAGTATTAGATGAAAAGAATTTATGATAATGTTGTTCTTTTAATGTTTCATTTACGTCTTTACTTCTTCTGAGGAATTAAGTCCTACTTGTCTCCAAACCAATATTGGGTTACGGTTTTTTTTTTAATATTTAAAAAAAGCAGTTTTCAGGTGTTATCTTAATTCATTAATAAACAAAGGGCCATGTTGGTTTTATAATAGTTTTTCATGTTCATAAATGACTTGTTATCCGTTGCTCATCGTTGAAGCCTAAATTATCTTTTCCTTTGCTATTTTTCTTTTCTTTAGCGGCTTTGATGCTCTCAGCGACTTGTTCTATGGTGTCCATGAGTGGTGAACCCTTCGTCTCGGGAGTAAGGAAGAGAAGAGCGCTTGAGATTAACGCTGAGCAGGCAAATAGTATTGATGCTAATAATGGAGTCTGTGAAAACAAAATGTCAAAAAAATAAATAGACAATTTATATTTAGTTCCTAGTAACTAAAATACGTATCGTTTTTCTGTGCATATTATATTAATTAAAATATTATATAATTTCCTTACCAGCAGTGGTGTTAAAGGTGCTAACATATTTCCAAGGGAAGATGAAACGGTACTTAAACCAAATAATGATCCTCTGACACTTGTGGGAAACAGCTCCATGGAGTAGACAATAGTACCCGTGTAGCAGGCTGAAGTCACTAACTTACCAACGAGAAACAAGCAGATTTTCAGCCAAGCCCAATCTGAAAAGGATTTGTCTGAGAATCTGTCCTTTCGTACTATTTTTTAGTTATTTCTAAAATTAAATGAATAAAAGTAAATTATATTAAAGAATTAAATGAAAAATTAAAAAATTGAAACATAGAATTCATAATTAAAAGTAAGGTAATGACTAACTCTCCGGAGCATATCCCGAGGCTACACAGGCGACCCCACATAATAGAAATCCAATCATTAGGGACAGCCGTCTTCCAGTCTTGTTCATAAAGTACATGGATATCAATTCTCCAGGGAATGACATAACGGCCGCTAATATAAAGTTTGTATTTTTATCACCAGGTAGCACCACAGAGTTTACTAACAGGCCGTAGTAAACAAAACTGACTGTAAATCTGCAGAAGGATGAAACTAAAAGCCATGTAAATAATTCTCTACATTGATATACTTCCTTCATTCCTTGTTTCTGTGTAGTTTCTCCAAATTTGTACATAATTTTAAGTTTTTCTTCATCAAGACTATTTAACTCTTCTACATCAATATTAACTCCATTAGTTTTTGCAATCTTTTTTAAAGTTTCTTTAGCTTGGTCAGTTTTACCTTTGAGAATAAGCCACCGAGGGCTTTCATTTACTGATATAAAATAAATAAGAAACAAAAGAGGGGGTGTACAAATTATATATATAAGGGATTTCCAATATGGCACGGCAATACCGATCAATGCGAATAAAGCTTCTCCCATGTACACGGCGTAAGCGAATATCACTCCAGAAAGTATTCTTTTGTCCCCCGAAATTTCAAGCACTGAAATAAATTGATATTAAGTCTAACTTAAAGAATAGTCATCTATTATTTTCTGATAATGACAAGCAAAACTTACTTAAAATGCCTCCTGCCGTGAGGACACCGCCACTGATAATTGCTTCCAGAAATTCCAAACTTACGTACATACCATAACTAGTAGCCAAAGTCTTAAAATTTCCTAAGACACAGCCTAGACCACATAGAATCAGCGTAATTTTACGCCCGTAACTAGATTTAATAAAAAAAAGTATTAATTATAAGTTAATAAAACATTTTTTATTTTGAAAGAGTTTTTTTTATTTTTGTCTTTATTATGATTATAGGAACATAAACTGGTCTATAATATATCTATTCTCATAATAGAAGCTAAGCCTCATCTACTTTCTTAATTATTATCTACTACTTAAATCATTCCAATTTCTTTAACTTCAACATAATACAAGTGAAAAATTTGATAATTGACTTACATATCTGCAAGCCATCCTGATGCCATCTCAGCCATCGTCATCGCTATATTGTGAATTGCACCTACCATGGTTCTCTTCAAGGGCTGGCAGGCTAGGTTGAGCTAAAATTCATTCAAAAATAAAGTTCATGCTCGTTTTCAAACAGTTGAGATATCTTTTATTGGTTTTATGTTAAGACTCGAGTCCTTTTCAAAAGTAAACATAGTTTTCACGGCGTTATTGAATAATGTCAAATAGTAATAAATAAAATATATTCAAAGATTTTACGAGCTTAAAAAATCGTATTTGGTATTAAAGAAATATATAATATAACTTAAGAATAACTTATGAAATGGATTAAAGTTTCTTTGATAAAATTATATATGTCAGCCCTAGAAAATATTGGATATATTATTATTTTAACTATTTACAACACAATCAGTGGCGTTGTGTGCTTTAGAGGGGCTCTAGATTAACATTTTCTGACGGACCTAAAGAAAACGTAGAGATTTTTATAAAAGAAGCAAAATTGCTCCCATATAATTGAGTATTGTAATTGAACATTAGTTAAGTTATATTGGACACTCGGTAAAGAAAATTGAACATTTTATCTTTTTTTCGTTGAGTATCGAAATATAACAGACATATTGTAAATCATATGAAAGAGCATTATTTACATCGCCAATTACTGATTGCTGTCTTTGAATTGTATAAATAAAATAGATGCAATCAGCAAGTAATACTACCCCATGTTTTTGCTTACAAAGTAAGATATTAAAATACAAGAAAGGCCCAGAGCAGAGTCTTGTGGTACTCCTATTTGAACTTTTTAGAAAACTGGTTCATTAATCAGAGGAATGCTTTCATTTCATGTTACGTCAATTTATTTGATATTATTAATTACCTTAGAAACAATAGTGTCATGGTTTTCATAAACCCAATCCGTACATTGTTCCACCGCTCCAGTAAAGCTGCTATTACTGCAGACCCCATTTTCTATGTATGTCTGATTAAATATCGGCCTGGTACATTGGTCGGCGTGGTTGGGCCACCAGGGTACAGAATAGTTGGTATTCGAGTTATCGCATTCTGGTACACGACATCTAAAATAGTAATATATATACATTAATACGATTATCCTACCTTGAAAAAAGGATAAATATCCTGGAATCTAATGGCCTTTGGAATTTGGAATCTATGGCTATCTTTTAGAATAAGTTTAATTACAATTCTATTCTTCATCAAAAAAGATTTGGCAAAATATTTTTTCTTGCTAAAACAACATATTTTGTACATATTATCTGTGTCCAAATATATGTTAACATACTTTAAAATTTTTTATAAAATCGTTATTGTAGTGGGTAGAATGAAAATATTAAAAACCTAGAGGGTTTTTATACGCATATATTATTACCATTGGTGGACAATTATTATTTTCATTGGCATTGGTGAAACAGTATAGAAGTAGCTATATTATGTTAATCTATATTTAACATTATCCTATTTTTTTAAATTATTTAACTAAATAATAAATAAAACATTTAAAATATATATATCTTGAAAACCACTTAATATAATAAGTGTTATTTAAAGTTGTATGATGTTATTAATGCAACTAAAAATACAATAGGATGTTAGTATTAAGTATAACACTTTTATTATTTTTTCATAGTAACCATTTTCCACTTACCTATATCCGACTTCTCCAGCAACAAATATAAAATTAACATTAATCATAGATACAAAAATAGTCGGTAAACTAATTAAAAAGTACTGCAGTAATTGATATTTGCCAAAACTTCCGAGTATATCCTCAACTTTTGTAATTTCGTTGTTGCCATCCTTTTTATTTCGTTTAAACATAGCGTCTTTATAAATTATTATATGAATTAAAAATATATATTAACTTCTTGTAGTCACTATACAACAAAAGAGGCAACTAGTTGATAAACAGTAAACCTGTATTTATATAAGGAAGTAAAACTCAAACACGGTCTAAAATATCAACAGAGCCAAGTTCTAGATATCATTTTGTTAATGTAAACAAAAATTAATAAATTTAAATCTTAATATGTACATGTTGTATTAGGTAAATCATTTTTTAAAATGTATAAAAATAATTAACACCATTTCTGAGATACCAAATATCTCACTAAATTTTAATTAATCTTAATATGGCTTAACTGTATATTATATTAGAGTTTATCATAGGACTACAAAACCTGTCACCTTGTAGCAAGTATGATGCTTCAGTATTAGATGTAATTATCAGCGAAAGCCAGTTAGGGAATAATTGGTGTTAACTACTGCTAGTATTTCTGACTATGTAGTACTAATATAATGTTTCGTAAGGATTAATAGATTATTTTGATTTATTTGGTCAGAAAGAAACTTAATAATATAATACAAGTGAATAAATATAGACGGTTTTTTAATTGAACTTGGATACTACTCTTCCAAATGTCTCTATTTATTTTAGTGAGTAAAAGGATTAGTATGACAATTATGATAGAAAACATGTGTTTATTACATATTACGTAGAGTACTACGTAACATTTAATAAAACACGTACGTATTTGTGTAGTAACACGTTGTAATTATGTAAGATATGTGTATTCGAAAACATTTGTAAATAAACCTAAGTGAAAGTATAATTTTATTTATTTAAATGTAAATTTTACGGAATTTCGGATGATACGATATTATTCAGGTTCGTATTGGACGTGAACTTTCCTCTTTCCATTGTTACTATATTGCAAAAAACAAAATTAGGCAGTTTTTTGCGTTACAAAAACCAAAAGCAATTGTAACGAATTTACCCCAGCACAAAGATCGACTTCAATTTAAAGATTCTTAATTGTTATGAATGTGGATGGTTCTAAGAGAAGTGATAGAAGAAAATATGGATAAAGTGTAAAAAATATAGCAAGCAAGGAAGCAAATCTACCCTGAAATGACAACAGTAAAGCGTTTAACATTAAGATATTGCGCAGACTCCAAATAAATAATTGGTATCGCGTGATCAACAAATTTAAACAACCAATTCAATAAATAATAAAAATGGTTGATATTGGTGTATCTTTATTGGTAATCAATTTAAAATCACAACATACAAATAACCTTGTTTTTCTTCTTAAACTCTTATGATTACTTGTGACTGAAATCTAATCACGCTTTTTAATATGAATGCATTTGTTTTTCTGTTCGTCGAGGATACCGTCTTTTTTAATATTTTAGGATTTCTGGTGCCATTACGCCTAAATAAATATTGTAAAATATCAATTAATCATTATGTATTTAGATATTATATATTACAAAAAAAAAACAAATTTGTTTCGTTTTGCCTCTTCACAAACTATAAACTTTACATTATTTTGCTAATATTAATAAAAAAAGGTCTTAAAACTCACAGAATGTCAACAATCAATTGTAATATTGTCAGTGAGAGTGCGGGATCCTACCTGGGGGGGGGGGGGATCGGAGGGTACTCTTCTAATTCCCTTTTTTGCAATACTTCTACTTCTTTGATGTTCTTAACTGAATACAAAGCTACTTGTATAACAATAAAGTAAAGATTTTAGTTTAGTTGTTGTATTTGCAACTTCTACGGGACTAAATGATATATGAATCCATAATAACCTAGTCTTGCCATAAATATTGTTAACATAAAAAAATTCCATATTCCATAAAAATTCCATAAATTATGTACGCCTGTAATGTATGTTACTTTAAAAATTCATATTATGAAATTCAAAACATATGAAGCTCACTCAAAATCATCCCCATGGGCTTAACAATCCATGAATTATTGTCACCCTCATTATTAATAGAAACAAACAATCTTTTGATGAAAAAATTCATTACATCTATGCTATCATGTGATACTATCTAAAACTGGCCATAAATCGTAATCCAGGAGACTGAGATGGGAACTAGATGACGGTCGATGACAGCCTTCAGTCCTGGTGAAATCTAATTCCAAGGATACTTGGTTGATCGAGCTGCTGAGCCTTGCATAAAGCCCCGGTGCTGAGCCTTGCTCAATGGACAGCCTTGATTATGGAACACAGTGTTGTTGATAGGCTTAACCACCTTCTCAAGAAATGTATCTTGATACACTTGTGCCGATCCTTATCACAAAAATATAGTTCAGTCACCATTTGATAGCTAACACCCGACCAACCCATCACTGAAGTCGGATAATTTCAAAAAAAAAAGTGGAAACACTTTGTGCTCTGTTGACTAATTGGGATGTTTCTAGAGAATTATGAGTGTAAGCTGCACTCTACTTGTTGAAATTTTGCTCAATAATAAATATTTTTTCATCAGTAAGTATTGGCATTAAATAACTGATTATTGGCTTTCCTTTGTGTACTCATTGAAAAGTTGTTTTGATTTTAGCACTCTATTCGTTTTTAAAATACGCGATATGGGTGATAAAACTAAACTAAACTCATTTGCTGAAATAAAATCTTATTCTTCCGGACAGGATTTCTTCAAATTCTTTCCTTTATTTTATTTCTTTTTACGCACAAACAGTACGAATAGATCTTTTTCTATCACAAGCAGAGGACGTGCATTGTACATATCAATAGCATGGTATTTATTACCAAGCGGATGGAGAGTTACAAATACTGCATTTGTCTCCACACCTACTGTGTGTAATATTATCACAACATTTCGGTTCTCTTTATCATCGGACTTTTTTTAAATTACACAAAAATCATTAGCGACACATCGATTGGTGCAAAAATAAGAAAACACAATGGTTTTTTTTTTTGTAAAAATGACATATTTCAAATCTAGATATTTTATTTATTTATTTATTTAATTCTTTATTGTACCATACAAAAGTACAACAGGCGGACTTAATGCTATAGAGCATTCTGTACCAGTCAACCTATAGAGAAGAAAGAAAAAAAGAAAAACATAACAATTATATTATGTTTTTTTTTTCATTATAACAGTAGTTATGGCCCGACTCTAGTTTATATGTTTTTCTCTGTATGAATGATTTCTTATTACTCACTGACATATTTTCGTAACATTATATAACCATTTTAGTTTAGGCAAATTTCATATTATTTGTGTATGCATTTATTATGAAAAAATAATAGTAGTAGCTATAAAGTAAATACTTCTAACATGATGCTAATATATTTTATTTATACTAAATATTTCTTAAGAACGTTGAATATTTTAAATAATATCTTATAGAGTTCAAAAACTGGATTCTGTCAAGGTAAGCTACATATCTAATAAGAATATCTTGTGTACAATTAAAAGGAACTTCAATCAATCAGGTTTATTAAATGACATGCACTGATATTTTTTATAATTTGGTTATAAATTCCAGTCTCAAACACATGACGTCATCGTGTTTTTATATGCATCCGTTGACGATATTGCAAGCTTCAAAATTGTCTTTTTTATGTATACTATACTTATTAATCCTAACATTTCTTTCACTCTTCCATCTACTAGATGGAGCCTTGAAGATTTATAAAACAAATCGCCCTTTGATTGATATTAATTTCTCAAAAGGAACTCACTTAAATGCCACTTTAGTTAAAGACTAATTTATTTAATTCAATATTAAAACTCCAACTCTCTGAACTATGGAAACGAGAAATTATGATTCATCATGGTAACAACATGTAATTCTGTGTAATCGATCACAGTAACCTGATGAGCAACACCAGGTCATGTAAGGCTGTATGGGTGTATGGCTTTTATTTATTACAAATTTTATACAATTCAAAGTGCTTAAACTTTGGTAAAAGCGATCAAATTGCTAATGCTATTCACGTTGCCTTTTTTTTTTTAACAATTTGATCACACGAGCCACCTCATATGGACGAGGTGGCTCTTAGTAACAACCAATTATAATTTAGGGAATTTAAAGATCCGAGGATCTGACGTGAATGGATTATTAAAATAGTTTATTCGTGTATATTATAGATTCCCAACGGGGTTAGTACCGTGGTTAAAGTGTGTACTGGCCTTGCATAGCGGTGGTAGCGGGTCCAGAGACAAAAGAATGTTTTGAGACAGACAACCCGCGGCGTTTCTACTTTATTACAATTATAAAATCTTTTGAATGTAGGATTTTTTTTTCTAATTTCTCAATATTTTTGTATATTGAGCAATGTTTTCGAGTCAGTTAAATAATGACGTTTTCTGACAACTGTTTGTATTATCATTATTTTGTGTACAGTTCTTAATATAAGACTATGATAATATTTATAACAGATTAGAATCCAGGAAAGGCTGAAATCAAGTTATTTAAATGTGTAACTACCTGTAGAAGTTTTTATTTTGTAACTAGCATTTTTTTTTCTTTTTTTTTTTAACTAACATCTTAAGGTTATCATGTAACAACAATAACTTTGCAGTAATTATTGTAATAAAGTATTAAAATTATTTCTATTGAAGGTTATGAATTAAAAAAAAAAACCCTTAAACATATTGTTTATTTAGTCATATATTGTTTTAATTATAATATATGTAGTCGTTTATCTAAATTTTTAATAATCTTAAGGATAATAATAATAATAAACACAATTTAGAAATAACCTTTTCAATTTATTAAAAACTATTATATATTATAATAATTGCTAATTTTAGTTGTTGTTCGTCTGCACATCTCTCTCTTCTTCTTTTGCAAATAATAATTAAATCATAAATTACCATCGCTAAATTCTTATTCCAACATGCTTTTTTTAGTTTGCGATAGATGGCGTTGATATATATAAGTTTTATTTAGCAAGTAGATGCCGCTATTGTTGTCGTGTTCTATATTTTAATATGTTCCACCAAGTTTTAGTCCTAATGTTTCAATTACATTATCTAAATGTTTCGTGTGTGGTTGTTTTCGTCGTTTTAATCTTTTATTCTTTTATTAGAATATATTTAGATATTTTGCTTCATTAAGTATAGAGACCTGTCTTACTATTCATGTTTCTTATCTGCTTTTTTTGTTTATCGCGGAATTGTTGCCATGTACTTAATCTTTTAAACTTTTAATTAGTCGTATAATTTGTTCGGTCTAGAAAATAATTAAGAACTATGTTAATATATAATTGAAGTAGGTACGGAAAATAGGCGATAAATACAAAATTCATTTTATTTTGTGACGAAAAGTAAAATGTTTAACTCTTGTTTTGGTATTTATAGATTTTTAACTTTCTGATTAAGGAAGTAATTATAATCAAAATAATTTTCGAAATTATTTTTTGTTGCAACATTTTGTTTTGAGATGTGCTGAATAATTTTAGACTTTTTAATAACATGTATGTATATGTATGTATAAATAAAAACTTAAATATTTTTTTTGGGTCGAATTTCTTGAGACCTGATTATGCAATTAACTACGTTTTGGTACCAATCAATGCGTATTCGTGTTACTAAGAGATGATTAGTTCTGCAGCGAAATCAATCAAGCAGTTTTTAAATTTAAAGCAGATAATCGCGATTTCATGATTTCTCAAAAAAATAATTGCGCAATTGGGGTGGTGGTTGTACTAATCGAAACAAAATCTTGTTTCTGTAGTTCTTCGTTCTTTAAGTATAAAAAATTAATAATATTATATTATCTAGTAACCAAATGACGGAATGGATTTTATTAAAAATAATAATACTATACCCCACCGTATGATACTCCTAGTAATGTGTTCATTTTGTAGTTATGGGTTACTAGAAGAGATCTCTTTTAAGATTTATTGATACCATAATGTGTACATGAATAAAATACATATTAAATAATTAACATAATATTGTATAATATTTTTCTTAAACAGGAAGTTAATATATAATTTAATGGTCGCAGCCATTACTACTTATTTTGCGTGACGGTTTGCGCCTTGGCAAAAAATAAAACAAACAAGAAGTAGTAAAAAAAATAATAAAACCTATGAAACTAAATATAATTTGACATTTATTTTTATGATCCTAAATCAAGTGCAAATCTTAATATATCAAATTCACTTTCCGTTTGCCATCAAAATTGTTATATGTCCATATATATCTATTATGTATCTAATAATAGTATTATGGAATATTTCTAACACTTACAGTTATTTGTTTCACAGACAGACAGGACACAGGTTAACGGATACGTCGTCATGCGCGCTTACAATTATTTAATTAAAACTATTTACTTGTTTTTTTGTACAAATAATAATCAAGATGATTTTTGGTATAGCTAAGAACGCCTCAATGTTATTAATAATCTATTAAAGGCAACGAGGCCAGTTGAGTTGAATTACTACAATTTGTTTTAACTAATTATGACATCTAAACTATCCTCTACAAAACAGGTAAGGAGCCATGTTCTTCATACTAGAGAATTTATAATAGGCAAATATTGGTATGTATTTGTTTTGGAGTGTACAATAATAAATTATAACATCAAATATGATAAAAAATAATAGTTAGGAACATTAAGAATGAAAGGAGATGGAATAGAGAGAATAGTTAAATCGAGGAACTTCATTTTTACCCCGAAACGATAAATATCAAGAAATACATTTGATTGTTGCTATCATACGTTGAGTACTTCTCTCACATATTTTTCTTTATTTATAATTTCTTTTTCAGATTCAATGCGTCCGGTAATCTTACATTTTGTTATAAAAATTATACAAAAATATTTTTAGCGTTTGAACAGATGAAATTTGTGAAAATTATGCTGTCGACTTAAATGTTTATACGAACTCATTTTAAGACCATCTACTAAAAAGAAAAAAGATAATGATCTTCAATTAAATTTATTACAACGTGTATTTGGTATTTTACAGCAAAATACAGCAAAATCGCCTTTTTCACGGTTTCTGCATTCGCGGTTCCATCGTTATTTGCAGCTTAAAATATTGTGAACGGGTGCTTTTTCAAAGAGCACAACGGAATAGAATTCTTAAAGTAAAATGTGTTTAAGTGCACTAACTAGATTACGCTTTAGCAGTTTTCTATATCCTTTTGAATGAGCCGCTTTTTATTTTTATTTTTTCTCACTAGAAATGAATTTGAATAAATTGGACGTTTCCTTTTTACTTTGTTCTTAATTTAAAATGTCGACGACTTAAGGAATCGGAATCTTAGTTCTGAGGAGTAAAAGAGTAGTGTTGCTCACCAGACACGATCATCTCGTCTTACCGCGAACACGTTTGCTGCAAAGCATTCGAAACGTCGGATTAAATTTAAAAATGTAATAATAAACGCGAGTTTTATCCGTAAAATAGTTTTATTGAAATGAGTAGTGTTGCTGTTAAAGTTAAATTGAAATGCTCGACCGACTACGCCTCGGTGAGTCGTTGGCATCCATATAAAATTCTGTTGATGTTAATGAGTTACTGAACGATACATACGGAAATGTTAAGATAAAATAAGCAAGTTTTTCTCGGTAAAATACCTTTAACTTTACTTTTAGATGAAAGATTTTCGTGATCTAGTAATTGAGAAAATGAAAGCTGGTTTATCTTTTTGGTTTAGCTGGGTAAGAATGATTTTGATCCGTGAGAAGGCAAAGCGTCTTTACTCACATTTTAAAGAGTTATTAAAAAGGCAAATTCATAACTCACAGATGAATATCATTTAGAACCTTATAAAACAAGTAAAAATTAAACTGTTTTTGAAATATTTACTAACATTTTCCTAAAATGGACTAAGCTAGTAGAAATAAATAAATAATTAATTACAAACAGCCTTAAATTCGATTTTTAATAATTATAAGATCACAATTTAAACATTGGTTCTAGGTTGATCATCGTTGAAAGCGAAATTATCTTTTCCTTTGTTATTTTTCTTTTCTTTCGCGGCTTTAATACTCTCATTGACTTGTTCTATGGTATCCATAAGTGGTACACCCTTCGTCTCGGGAGTAAGGAAGAGAAGACTACTTGCGATCACTGATGATAATCCAAAAAGTATTGATGCTACAAATGGACTCTAAAACGGGTAATTTTAATAAAAATGTTATCACTAAAAGTTTCAAAGAAAATTTAAAAATATATATTTTCTTACCAGAAGCGGTGTTATGGGTGCTATCATATTTCCAATTGAAGATGCAACGGTACATAATCCGACCAACGATCCTCTAACACTCGTAGGAAATAACTCCATTGAATAGACCACTATACCCGTGTAGCACGCTGAAGTCACAAGTTTTCCAATAAGGAACAAGCAGATTGTCAACCAGGCGTAATCTGAAGATAATACATGAATATATATATTGTTTAATAATTCATTTTTTTTTATTTTTCTAGCAATGAATGCTATAAAAATTAAAATAATATTTAGTTCTATTTGAATCAGTTGTAACTACAATATTTTAACATTATCTTAAATAATTTTACTTATAATGGGAGAACTTACTCTCCGGAACATATCCAGATGCTATACATGATATACCAGCTAACAAGAAACCAACCATAAGTGGTAACTTTCTTCCAATCTTATTCATAAATATCATAGATATAAATTCTCCTGGGAATGACATAATCGCTGCCAATAAGAAGTTAGTGTACTTATCACCAGGTAATACCACGGAATTGACCAGTAGTCCGTAATAAACAAAACTAACCGTGAATCTGCAAAAAGACGCAGCTAAAAACCACACGAGTAATGCTTTACATCGGTAGACTTGTTTCATCCCTTGTTTTGTTTTGATTTCACCAAGATTATACAGAGATTTCAGTTTATCGCCGTTAATATTTTCTAACTCTTCTGTGTCAATATTAAGATTATTCTGTTTAACCATTTTCTTCAAAATACTTTTAGCTTGACTAGTTTTGCCTTTGAGGACAAGCCAGCGAAGAGTTTCATCCATCAGTTTAAAATAAAAAATGAAAAGTATTCCAGGGGCGCATATGATGAGAATTAAGCTTTTCCAATATGGTACTGCCATTCCCACCAGTGCAAAGATAGCTTCACCCATATAAATTGCGTAAGCAAATAACATCCCCGCGAGTATTCTATTATTATTACCTGCTATTTCAATCACTAAAAAAAAACGTAATAAAATTTGTTATTAACACTGGTATAAAACATACTAGTTATTCTGAATGCTTAAGTTGAGAACTCCTATCTTTATTATTAAGTATTTTCATAGATGACACTTCTCATACATTCTCTTATTTTCTTATTTACTTATAATCGTTCTCAACCATTGCATTAGCAAAAACTTTGTTGCAAATCCTAATGGTAGTTTCAGAGATAAGCATATTCTAACAAAAATAAACTTCTTTCTTTATCATTACTTTTATAGTATTCTGTAAGAAAATCCTATCTATTACTTAATAAATTATTAAGGATATCAAAGTAGTACTTACTGAAAACTCCTCCTACTGTGTTGACTCCTCCACAAATAAGGGCTTCTACAAATTCTAATGTTACATATACATAGTAATTTGAGGCAAGAGTCTTAAAACAGCCTAATATGCAACCGACAGCACAAACAACCATAGTGATTTGGCGCCCGTAACTAGAAACAACAAGACGTAACATAATAACAGAACATATATGTATGTATCAGATTAAAATATCGTTACCCAAAATATTAAATATTAAAGGGCCAAATACATATTAAAAAAATAAACGATTTCCATTTGACTCATATTTCCGTGAATTTCTAGTTTTCTATTTTATTAATACAAACTCAATAAATCTTAATATGTTTTAATAAGTTTAATGAGCGAAAGAAAGCAACAAGTAATATGTTTTACGAGTTATTAAATTATAATTTATACTATTATATTAGGTTTTATTAGTTTGTATGAATGTATTGTTTTGTCACTAAATTATATAAAATAATGTTTATTATTTAAATAGCAGGTAGTAACAGTAGGTAAATCCTAATAACTGTACTCGTTCTGAACGTAATAAATGGATTAATTCCTTTTTGATAAAATTAGTTCCGCCTTAGAGGCAGTAAATAATATGATTTTTGATTATATTAAGTTAATTCTTTAAAAGGTTGCATTCTGCAATTTAGCACCTTGTGAAACACGACATTTTTGTTTTATTATCAGGTGGAAGAACAAACAAAGCAGATGGTCTACCGACTCGTGAACATTTCACATACAATTGACCATGTGAAAAAACTTGAATTTCAAGATTCAGGCTTGATTTTCCAGGATTTCAAGGATTGATTTGTTAATGGTCGTTGTGAATGCAAGAGGGATAGGAAATGGTGTAACTTGTGCTGTGGTAAGCACATCCAAGGAATTTAAAAATTCAATTGGATAGTTAGTGGCTTAACCTTCTTTTGCTACACAGACTATGAATTTGAATGAATGCATTATTCCAATGATATCATTCTGAATTATGTCGTTTAGATCATCTACATCTTTATTCTTAGCCGCTAAAATTACTCGCTCACGCAACCATTAATTATTTTTGTAGTTAGTAATGATGTTTGGAAATACTTCGTTGATAAGTTCGTCTTTCGATGAGACAAAGTTACAGAAATTCTTGGGAAATTAAATCAATCGGCTCGATTGGTCGTCAGGTACTCGACCATTACCGATAGTCAGCAATTGCTCAGAGAAATCTTCAGCAGATGTATCATTAAGCAATGCTACTCTCATGTTTGTTGTCAGTTGAAGTTTATTCACATATCGCCATAGATTTGATGATTTGAGGCAGAAGTTTATTTTGTCGGAAGCCCTTGATCTTGGATTTACTGGTAGTGTTTAGCGGAAATAGCCAGTCAGTAAAATCATTACGCCCCCAAAACATCTCGAGTCATTGCGTAGATCTTTAAATGTTCGGTTAAGTGCTTCTAATACACGTTTATGCGTATTTGTGAATTCCTCCCAGATAATAATTTCAATGCTGATAAAACTTTACCCATTGCGGAATTTTTTGAAATATTACATGTTGATTTTTTAATAGTTTGAAGATTTAACGGAATTTTAATGCCGAATAAGCCATACAGCATCCTTCTAACAATATGCTGCTATTCCAATTGCTATTTTAGAAGAAGCATCTGCAAGCGCAATATTATCCAATATTATAAACACGAATAGTGGCTAAACTACTGACATGATTAATGTCTTACCAGTTCCACCAGGGGAAATATAAGCCACCATTTCCATCATTAATTGCCTTCATCAATGTATCATAATAATTATGATGATTGGGGATTGATAGCGCCACACGGTCCATGAAACATATTTGTAATTACAACATCATGTAGGTCTGGATTGGCTTTGTGGTCGGGAATCTCGGAACATATGATATCATTTATTTAGTCTGTTTGAATTCTTTCCACTAACCAAATAAGAATGTGTGCGTGCGGCAGGCCTCGTTTTTGCCATTCAGTTCAATAAATCCAGCATCGAGTATCTCCAAATGCGCGTTGTTTAACAATGTTGTTCGTCAGGGATTGTATTTTTTATCTGAATACACGTGCTATGACGTCGGGTCGAACATTTGATGTTTGTCCGGGAAGCAATAATTGTATATTCTATCCATTTTGGATTACAGGTAAAAGTAACGAAGAGATCTGGGCGACCGTAATAACGAACATATGTTATTTCATCTTGCGCATATTCATGCATAAGATGTGGACTACTTGTTTACGTCGTTGGCAGACTGGTTAATCGACCAATATTAGTTGCATTTACTTCAGTACAAATTGCATCACGTAAATGTATACACTCCTCAGTACCCAGTTTTGCTTGCTTCAACTTAATGGAAGTTGAGCGCTCCGTTTATATTTTGACGTGCATATCGACGCAATACTGCTGAAACAATCAACGAAACTGCAGCAAATAATTGTCAGTATTTCAACGAGTCACAAAACGATATGCATAATAATTCATCGTGTTAACTTTTTTGTAGTTTCTTCGCCAGAAATTAAAACATTAGATTTATTATTTTGTACCTAGGTAAACATTTAAAATAATTATAAAGGGGTGAAGATAAATAATTTTAAATCGTTTGCCAGTAATTTGTCCAATTTTCTATACAAAAAACCCCTTATTTTTCCTGGTAACAAGTGTAATTGGTCTTTTATTGTAAACCAAAACCAAACAATGTAAAATATATGTCATGTTGAACTATGATATTAATACTTAGCATTTAATGGTTTATCATTTTGATATTAAAATAACATCCATCTTCTCCTTGCCAGAAAATTAGCGGGTACTGCAACGTATCTTATGAACGATGTATTTCAGATATTTATTGTAGTTGCCCAGTATTGCGACGTGTAAGCACAATATCGTATTTTTCCAAGTTTTCACCAACAATCAAGATAGCAACTTAATCTATTATTTTTCTATGTTCCAGATTGCGTTTCTATTTTCCAGATGGTCCTTAATATGCTCTGATCACGACTTTGTAGTCATCATTTGGCATGCGTTCCAAAGCACTTGTGAACAGCCTGACAACCGAGTGATGTTCATGAAGTAGTTCCTGATGATCGTGAAGACTTTCTCTTTTCTCTCTTTGATCTCTTGACGTCGATCAAGTTGTTCTTCCATGTTGCTCAGGAAGTATATTTGTAATAATTTATGCTGTGCATCTTGGAGAGGTTGCAATGATCCAATTCGATGGTGAATCTGTTCTTGTATTTACAAAATAAAAATCAAAGTTAGTATTTCTGATTTATATATTTTTTTTTTGTATAATCAGCAAAATATAATACGTAGGAATAAGTATTGTAGGTTATTCATCTACTATATATATTGTGTAAGTACAAAAATAAATAACTAAATACCTTGAATATCGGAATAAATACTCGTTCTTCGATAATGTCTGACCCAAATGATTGGAATTTGGAAACAATAATTGTATTTTTGAGTGTTTGCAGGAAACTAATATGATTCTGGCGTTTCGTCATAAAGTAATGATTGCAATGGCTCAGATGGCGGAGTCAGTTATGGTAATTTCACTTTTCCACTAAAGCAGCACAATCCGGGCGTTTCTCCAATGCGCCACAATATTCGAATACAACGTTCATTGGCCCAATGCAAACGCTAGGATGTAAGCAGTAATCCGTGTTGCAATCATATCGAAACGCTCTTCGATTCAAATCAGAACTTTATAAACATCTTTATTTATTTATTTATTTTTTTTATATAAAAATTATCTACTTATTGATTATTCTCTGTCATTCGCTCGACGATTTCGCTTTGCTAACCGAGCCTTCTCACGGGCTGCCTCGCTTTGCTCTTGTGATTGAGAAGCATGAAGTCGAACCATACTAACGCGGCGCCCTTCACGGGAATTCCTTGTATTTCTTCAGTCATTTCATTGGCAATGTTTCGTATCCTTCTTGTATTACGGCTTTGTCGGGAAATATTTGATAGTCTTGGTCACGGCATTGTAGATGATGATTCAAAGAGAATACAAATTACTGATGATTATATACTTCTGACAAAATCTATATTATTAAAGTTACTCTTAACCATAGACAAAATTACGTTTATCTGTCATTTGCGGTTTTATTATATTACGTTTTATAATGACTTCACGGAAACGCAATCGAACGGTCAAAAAAAATTTTATTAATTCAATTTTATGGATCGATTTACAACAAAAGAAAAGCCGTTTTTAGACTTTATATATATATATATATACAAATAGTATAGTCCCAACTAACGACTAAAACTTATTTGAATCGAAATACTTTTCTCTGTACTATATATTTATCCTTAATATATTTTTAATTGAATGGTGAACTTAAATATTCATTTTTTGTATTTAATAATAATATTATTTTCTTTCATTTTATTTTCACCCCTTAATGTGTTATAATAATATAAAATCAACGTACATATCTGCCATCCATCCAGACGCTATCTCTGCGATGGTCATTCCAATATTGTGTATAACGCCCACCATCGTTCGCTTCCAGGGCTGACATGCTAGTTTGAGCTGTAATTAAAGGTATTTAATTCAATATGGAATTAAAACTTGTTTAAGCATTTTTACTGCTGCTCGCTTAATGATATGTTATGTTGGTTTATTAAAGTAAGTTTTTGTGACTTAAAACTTTTTATTATACTTTTTTCAAAAATGTACATAACGTTTGGTTATGGTTTAGTTCATAGAGTCTTTATAGTTGCCCCGAGACCACAATCGGTGCAATTCAATCGAAACGTCGGAAAAATTAAAAAAAGGTATCGTACCTTAAAAAAATATTTACGCGATAAAGTCCCGATATATATTTCTATAAAAGTTTAGTTCTATTTTTCTTTACGAAGTTTCTTTCTAGAGTGACAAAGTTTTGGGTTTCTTCTTATGTTTTTGGATTTTTTTGGTTCGTTGACGTAGTTCTTTCTGCTATTTTTATGCTGGCCAAAGAAGTGTAGTCTGACCAAAATGTTATATTACTTAGTATTTCAATATTAGTTACTATTGGGGACATGATAAAACTGAGTCATCATCTATCAAAACTGATAAACTCAACTCTCAAAACTATAATAAAGCGTTTATAAATATAAACGTGTTGCATTGTTTTTGTTGTGCCATAACGAACATAAATAATAAATATTTTAATTAATGCAAAACAATTTAAATCTGATATAAAACAAAGTTGTCGGGTAATTGCAAATACAAATGATTGCATCACCAAGGACTGTCATCAGAATATCAATACTGCTAATTTGAATATTAGCAAATTTGTAATTTTATTGTTGTAAAAAATATTTATTACTTAATTTAAATTCTAATTTCTAGTCAAAGGAATTGTACTTGTAAAGATAAAATGGAATTTGCCGTTCATTATCATTTTCGCGTAATAATACACTGCATCGAAACATTTTATTTAAGAAATTATTTAAATTGTTTAAAAAGAAACTATTGAAAAACCATGAGCTTACTTAATGAAAGAATACCAATTATCATTTTTTTTTTTAAAAAGCGTTCTGTTTCATGATAAGCCGTCAAGTTGCATTGTTCATTCAGTAACCAAATTAAACAAATAAAGAAACGAAATAGCATAACACAGAAATGAATTAAAAATATTGTATTGTCTCATTCTATAATCTTATATTTTTCATTCCTGTGTAGATGCTATACTATATAAAATAACTAGTTTTCTATAGCTTTCTCTGTCATCGATTCAAATTTAATCGCAATATCAAAAGTTCGACTTAAAAACTAGGAGCGCAAACTAGACTGCTATTTTGACTCATTCAGAGGATGCAAAAAAGTCTGTCCTATGAAATAGAATATTTGCTAGAAATTTGCTCAACTAGAAAAAAAATAAAAGAAGAAAAAAATCTAAAAGCTGTTAAATAAATTCGACACGCGCATGTCGTTGTACAGCAAAATTTTCGCACGACAAATTTTTCCCATTTTATGTGATTTTAGTTTTAGTTTTTCTGTGATTATTTCTCAACGAGTTCGAATATTAAAATTTTTTAAACAACAACAAAATGATATCTATCGGTGCGCAAAATTTGGAAATTTTCGGATATAACGTTTTTAAATGATGCTTGCACAAAGAACTTCATTCGCTCCGAACGCTTCGCTCCATACATATGAAATGGCAGAATAAATTCGCATATCTCGATATAAACATATATTTATTTATTTTAAAATCCAATATAAATAACAAATTATCTAATAATTAGTAAATCTTTTACTTAATAATAATTTTTCTGATAGTATTTATAGATAGTATTTATTGTATTAATAAATATGTAATGATGTATTTATTGCAAGCTGTCTGATAAGTCGATAATAATTAGCTTGATCACGATATGTAAAGTATTATGAGAAAACATCAACGAATGTGCAGACGATATTTATAAAGTTATTCGACACTAGCTCTCGTCACCGACTTCCTCTGCTCTGCCGTCTTTCTTTAACCTAAATTTTAATATTATCCAGCTGTTCTCACGTTGTTTTTATATAAATTTGTCTGATTACTTTAGAATCCGTCCGAGAACACTATAGAGAACATAAGGACTATGGAAGGTTTCAAAACTAATCAGGCAAGTTCCGATAAAATTAACGTGACTAGCGCTGGATATTAATAATCATGGATCACGAAAGTTAATAATAAGTCAGAATCTAAATTTTTTAATAACTATATATTTTTTTAGATTTATTGTAGTTAGGCTTATCAGTATATGCTGGCGGGCTTGGTCAGTACCAAGCCAGCCAGTGAGACAGCCAAATGAAAAACAATCTAGGCATATGTTGACTAATACATTTAGTCAATTCCAAGTAAATTCCTAAACATCGAAGTAGTACTATAACATTGTAATTAAAACCCAAAACTATATTTATGTTTGTTTTTGTATCATTGATAGAAGTAGTTACTACAAAAAGTACTAAAAAGTATGTAATATATCAAGGAGACCAACGCTAAGAAGCCACAACATCCAAATTCATCTAATAACTATAGGATGATGCACCAAAAACCAAATATACATTCCTAAAACCTATTTATGATGAACTTTATATGCTTACTCATTTTATTATGTATCTACTAGAAGACGGACACAATGAACACAATGAAATTACTTTAATTCTATTATAAAAATCAAAAACTATATTTTAATATTCTTTTAAATAACTTCATTTAGTAATAAAATCGAAATTTATTATGACTATTTTCAAAAACTATCTATCCACAGATAATAACTCAGCATTTTCATAGCTTTTCATTCAAGAAGAAGCAGAAACAAACATATGTATATATAAATATTCTGTACATGTACATAATATTGGATTATAATACCTTGAATAATAATAATAATTTAGTCTCTAAGTCAAAGTGTTCTTAAATATTGTAGGACTTTGTGTGATAAAATGTTCGAGGTTACCCTGATTTGAATATTAATGTCGATATTTTAGTTTCTATAAAAAAAATATAACTGGTAACTGATCATTATGACCCCAGATATTTTATCTCTATTTCCATGAATGTGTAAAATACTAAAGTTTTTTTAAAGATTTAAGTTTAATTAATGATATGCATATGATATTTTACTTTTTAAAAAAGTACTGCTATATGTTAGTGGAACATCATAAAAAACTGTATAGGCACACTTCCGTGTTTCGCGGCCCCACGTGGTTGAGCGCACATTGGCCTACTGTCAGATAAGGTCATTTTGTAATAGTAACTTATAAATATGAAGGAAGAACTATAACTCCTAAATTTTTCTTATATGATATAATGTCACTCATGGACTCTGTCCGAGGACGTTTATTTTTCAATACTAGAGACAAGGCGACTTCTTAGTGTTCTATGGGTTCACCGTGCTGATGCTGGTCCTATAGTGTTGCAATTAGTGGAGTGAAAACAGATCATCTTGGATTTGCGACCCAGATCTAGGTGTAAGGTGCCCCTTTAAAACGTGCATATACGCTCACCTTCAATATTTACGCTCTTCTCCGTTCATGCAAAAAACCTACCAATGCCTGATTTAAAGAACATTTTTGATATTAACTGAAGAACTATAGGGGCCAAGATCTCTAAGTAAGTTTTAGTGAGATTTTGCTGTTATACCTCTCGCTCCCACTTCTACTGCGTACAAATTAACTTCAGATCCATTTCTGGTCAGTTTGTTGGTCAGTTCGTAATACATATTATTTTAAATGTGTGATCTCTTTCCATGTCTATTTTTCAGAGAATAGTAAGCACCGTTAGTATTTAACTGTTTAGAGTAAGAGGAATATGTCCGGTCTGGCTTACTAAACACTAATATCCTCAGGGATTTATATTGTTTATTCATCAGAGTGTCTAATCAGGATCACTTCTAAAATAGAGAGTGATTCTTTTGTTTTTTTTTTCTTTAAGAGAAGCCTTCTTTAACAAACATTAAGACTTGTTTTTTGATCGTTATACCCTTTTGTTCTCTTCCTATTGAACGACTAACCGGTTTACGTGTAATTTTTAATACATTGTCGTGGCGACGCGAGTATTGACCTTTATCCAACAGTACCCTACATTCTACCAACAAGTGTTTAGCCGCTCCTACTGAATCTCAACAAATGTTGCAAAACTTTTTGGTTACCCCATCGAAATAAATAATTTTGATCTAGAAGAGTCTTGAAATTCGTTTAAATAGAATTTTAGTAAGATTGGAGACTAATCATGAAATAGGTTATAACACCTCAAGGATAATGTCACAAAAAGTCACCTATTGTCACCCACTCGTTTTATATTTCTAGGTTCATCGCTTGCACTCGATAATTGTAATTTTCATTTTGCCCGATAAAGGACTTTATTAGGTTTGTAACCTTCACTTTTCTACTCAATCTTAATCCTACTTTATTTGTTTGAGCCCCTGTCATATAATGTTTATGGAATTGAAGTCGCGATTCGAATTCTGATGAATTTTTGTCTTTTTGAGAGAGATATTAAGATTTTCCGATGATATGTCTTGTGGTACCTCTTAGATGTTTAAAGAGCTCCAAAGGTTTCTTTAATTTGATCCTAAAACTGACCGCGCATACATGTCTTTGTGATGCTTGCATACATATTTGTCAAAAAGCTTTTATTAAGATCATAAATAATAAAGACAAGTTTATACCGATGCGTATAAACTATTTCCAATAATATTTATTATGGATTTAAAATCCGAAATAAAATCAAATCAAAATCAATAAGTAATTTGATTTTATAATTTAAGATTAAGAAACTTCCTATTCTTATAATTATCATTAACTAATTATAATATATAGAACCAGAATGGTTGCTTCTTGGAATTCGTCAAGCGATCGTGTCAATTAAAATATTAACAAAAAGTATAAAATTAAAAATAATAATGTTCCATGCAAAAGTCTAACTAGTATAATAATATTGTATCGTGGAAATAAAACAACACAATAAAATCACCCAAGTGTGTGTCCTACTAGAACTAATATGTGTCTGCGACATACACGAGTTAATGATTAAACAATTTATCACTTTGGAGCGCGTGACGATTTCAATAAAAAAATTAATAAAACTTCTTTGGTTGTTGTTAAGCACATGTCGCCAATTAATTTCAAAGACTTTATTTTTGCTTTATGTCAATGACAAAACAGAAACATTGAATTATAAGCAACATAAATATTCATCTTTGAAAAAAATAATCATCGAGACGGGCTGATCGAACTGCAAACCTTAGGAGGATTCAATGACACTTAGATCATGGAGTCAAGTTGAAGAATTATTGAATCTATAATTATTTTAACATTTCATTCAGCAATGTACCACCTCTGCCCCCTTTTTCGAATTATAGTATATGTCATTTCACATTGTACTGCAATACGGAACCCTTAGGACATAAGTAAAACTCGCACTATGACGGTTTTTATAATAAAGTCTTACGAAGACAGAGATGGATTGAATATCGCTTTGCCATTGAATATTTATAATCCTTATTGCGCATTTGTATTAATTACCTCAGAAACAATAGTGTCATGGTTTTCATAAACCCAATCCGTACATTTTTCCATCGCTCCAGCAAAGCTGATATTACTGCAGACGCCATTATCTATGTATGTCTGATTTAATACAGGCCTGGTACATTGGTCGGTGTGGTTGGACCACCAGATATCGGAGTAGTTGGTATTTGAGGAGTCACATTCTGGTACACGACATCTGAAATTCGTATAGGTGTTTTGTTAAACATCTGCTTTTATAAATAATTACTAAACGAAAGTAATAAGCAAAAATTACTTAAATTTAATATATAAAAAGGAATACCCTTGTCAATTACAATTTTATGAGATTTAACAAAAAAATTTATTTTTTTACACGGAATTAATTAATTTGACTTTATTTTATTGGTTTCATTCTGACATGGTATTAAAAACCATTATATATTACATTATATTATTGTAAAGTAACCTAATATGTACTCGATGAGAGAGAAAATAGTGCCAGTCTGTAATAATAAAAAATAATAAAAAAATATTTTAAATCAAATAATAACAAAAGTTGTCTAAATTTAATGGATTGTTATTTTATAATTTAAACGTTTAATTTAAGTTTTATAAAATAATTAATAATTTTATAATAAAAATAATTGTAATTTTATTAAAAACTATTTGATACGTGATATAATTCGTGATGTTTAAGCCCGGGCTATAATATTACTCAAATTATTTGCAATTAAATAATGTATGTATATTGATACATACATTATGCACAGATTTCTTAAATGAACAAGCATTAATTTAGCTACACAACTCACTAGCTTACAAATTGTTAATAGATAAATGTAGTGAATATCATTAGACAGATATTGATTAAAATGTAGTACTCACTTGTATCCCACCTCTCCAGCCACAAATATGTAATTAACATTGATCATAGACACGAATATAGCGGGTAAACTGGCCCAGAAGTACTGTAGTATTTGATATTTACCAAACTGGTCTGATATATCCGCAACACTTGTTATTTCGTTGACATCCTTCTTAGTTCTTTTAAACATTTTGTATTTAATAATTAAGTTTAATTCTATACAATAAACTACCTACTTCCTTGCCATTACCCGACACAGAACTAAATGAAAAATAGTGAGACTATAATTTATATAACCTGTTTTAGTTATACTTTATAGGCGATCAGGACAAAATCGACAAAGTAATTTAAGAAGATATTTTAATCACTAAAAATATTTATAATTGAAAATGGAATAAAAATAATCAAGTCTTAGCGAAAGATAAAAAATAACTAAAAAAATAACAATTATACATTCTAAAAAAACATGTGTGGTTAACTATTGAATAAAACGCGTAAGCGGCGCCATCTTCTTGACGATGGCGACCTTTTCGATGAGATGTTTTCAAATAAAGGTATTTTACTGCTTAGATTCTTATTAATAATGTGCGAGTACCCGCCAACTTATAAATAAATTGCCTTAACCTCTCAGAGGTCATTCACTCTAAAAACACACCCACATATAGTTGTGTGTGTGTGTGCTGTGATATGTGTAGTGTAATCTTATGATGTTCAAAAGGATATATGTCAGAATTTAGGTTCCTTACTACAATTATACATTCTTTACATATTTCTATAATCGTAGTTGAATGAAGAAGATATGCTTTATAAGAAACTTTCATAAAGTTTTTAAGATATCACTGCCTGCATCCGCCCAGTATCCGCTTTCCGCTTCTGCTTACAAAAACTATATGGCTTTTAAAAAATATAGCAAATATGCTGATAATTATCAACATGAGTCAGTCAGTCAGTCGGCTCGGACACTCACTCCCACACTATACTTTATATATTACTAATTTATTTGCACGTGTTGTTTACATAACTCTCATAATTACAATTACCCTAGAAAAACAATTGCTTATAATTAGATAATTTATTTCAACTATTCAGCTTATTCAATTTATTTCAAAATTTTAACTATTTCTTGGGTTTTTATTGACAATCAAATATTACAGGAAAATAAGATAAATACTAGTTGTTCAATTATTAAAGAATTAATATGTTATTTTTATATAAGAAATCAAAACCTATACTATTATTATTTATATATTTTTGTATATCGATGCTTCACCCTACATACATACATGCTTGCATGTCTTAATACAGCAGACAGAAGTAGTAGTCACTAAGTTCACTCCCACTACATAAAGAAAGGTTTATAATTCCCTCAAAGTCATGTATTTAATATTTTGCGTTGAAGTGTCCTGTAATACGTAATTGATCTACAATAAAATATAGTCTTTCGCTAATTCTTAAACATTTTTAAATTATGTAGTATCTAACTCATGATTCTATAATTTAACTGCCTTAGGTTTAAGACCACGTAAGGAAAAAGATCAATAATTTATCTTCCATTCATTCATTTCCATTTAAGTAAACTTTTTAAAAATTTACGTTTAAATAGAAAAAAAAATGATAATGCCAAATTAAATATAGGAGTAAATTAATTATCATGTATTATGTGCATGATGCATAAAAAAAATAATTTTTAAGTTTTTATTAGTTTTAGCAGATATATAACTCCTTTTTGAGACAAAGCCTTACAAACGTTTAAATTATTAAAATATGGAATAGACTAATTTGTCTGTCAATTCGTTACTTTATTCTATTGTGTGGTTATCAAGGAAGAACAAATGGAGCAATAGATCAAATTAATTGACGCGGCGACGTTAGGTGACAGTTTTTTTCGATTCGTGTAAAGAGTATGCTTAGGGCATTGTTAATGTAAAAAGGAGATAAATATACATTTGTAATGCTTGCTTCCAATAAAACATTGTGGACTATTAAAACAATTGAGTAACTGTGACGTCACCCGCACCAGATGATTCTATTTTATTTAGTACGTAGTCAGTATGAACTTCCACTCCCCTCACACTGATTGATGTTCTAGTTTTTAAAACCATATTTATTCTGTTTATGAGACTCTTTCTTACACACCCAGAACTCTCCGCGGAAATTAAGAAACTAATAGACTGGTTTTATGGTACAGTTTTCTATATTAAATTTTCAAATCTATTTGTTTGTAATAGTTTAGGGATATTTGCCAATTAAGCCGTTTTAAAATGTTTCTATTGTCTTGTTTATCGTAGAGATTGATACTTTATCTGTCATGTACAGGTATATTGAGGTAAAAAATTATTTGAAACAAATTATCTGTTTTGAAAACCACTTTACTGGTTGAATGCCTTCTTTTTTTATGCAAATTTTTCAATATCAGCATAGCTATATACAAATAGTATATACAAAATAAAACAACAAAATATTCGACATTATTTAACACATAATTATTAATCTGTGCGCTTCTAATATCTTCTTATACACAGAAAAATTACTATGGACTCATTTTTATAAATAGATACTAAATATTTTCCACGGTTTGATTATTTCTTAGCGACATGAGGTCAAAATAAACAAACAATCATTTAAATTTTGTAGAATAACCAGAAGACCGATCCAAAACCCTCGCTGATGTTGTGTTGCTTGGATATCTTATAATAACCTCAGAGTATATCTAAATCAATAATACCTATCATCACATATAAAAGAGCATAAAAAAAAGTGATATGGTTTGGGTCTATACGCTGCACCAGCTGAAAGTACCCTAAAATATTTGTCTCATCAAGCGTCTTAAAATCATGTACAATCTCATATACCTGTAAAAGTAGTTTTAAAAAATATAAGTGCAGTGACAATTTGACAAGTTGATATGGTCATGTATCCAGGGAGTAACAATTATACCTCCGCTATGGCAAATGATAAGATAGTTGATAGTTGAGGAAATTGGGCTAAATCCTTTTGTTGTTGTGAGTACTATTAAAAACGACGCAATAATATACACACGAGGCGCATCCAGAAATTAAGTTTCATCATTAAAAACAAAAGAATTCACACTTACAGGAACATATTTATTGGCAACAAGTACTGCAATGTTTCAGCTATTTTTCAACATATCAATCACCAGATTAGAATTAAAATAATTTGGTTTTGGTCGCATTGTGGGATCATATTTTGAATCCCTCTGTCGTAGAACTATGACGCCTGTCAATGGAACCAGCGTGTGACAAATTTCTTCAACTGCCAATCATGATAAACATCATGGCAATTAAAATCGCTGGGAAGAGGATTGGTGGAAGATCAGGGCTGTGGTGTGTCAGGGACGATGATCTAAACAACTTTTAAACAAATTCAATCAAAACAGTAGTGTAATAAACCGTCGAGGAACTTATCGCCGTCATCGTGATATCGTTGCAAAAATGCCAGTGACGTTTCTAATTGGTTTGTGTTCGGGTGTCAGGATATTTTGGGATTTTAAAAATAGTGAGATAAATAGCAAGTACTGCTTATGTATTTTGTCATTTCTCAAAAAACCTTTTTATTGTCTTAAATTTATGCAAACTTCGGAATGATCCTTTTCAAACTGGTTTTTATCATAAATATTCAAAGTTAAAGAGTATTGATATTTTAATAATCGAAATCGAAATAGGCCCTCCTGGCACTTTCATTTGACGTACACAAGTGATCATTGGTATTGATTGAAAATGGAAAATATAAAAAATAAATAAATAAATAACTAATCACTATCAGTAATTATGTTAGCTCGATATTGACGTTTATTTACTCAGTAAGTTCGTTAATTATAGAAATTACATTTACAATATATAAAACAGTTTAGACGTAAGATAATGCTTTTTAAATATTATTAGGGAATAATCTTCAGCACGGCATATAATATTTTGTTTCGCGATGTCATTGTAATTTTTGTTATATTATATTTTGTTATATACCTCCTTTTTTTAGCAATAAAAATGATTTATGCAAACGGTCAGTCTTTTAGTGCTTAAAATAATAATAATTATTTTCCAATTTACAAACTAAAGAAATAATCATAGTCTTAAAATGTAATTTTGTAGTAATTATAATAAATGCTTAGAAGGTGATTTAATATACCTGTATTAACAATATGTACTTTGCATTTTATTGTTCAGTTGCGGGTAGTTTTTGACACAGTACTATAAAAAATAAAACTTAAATAATGCAACTACAATATTTACATCAATATTCATTGATATCATAGGAAAGAAATTAATCCCCATGGCCAGTACCAGCACCACTTAAAATCTACCTCGGAACTTCAGATAAAACCGGATCTTTTCCAGTAAAAAGAACAATCAAACCTTCGTAAAAACAAAAAGCTTTAGTGAGCCTACTCTAGTTCTGGACTTAATGAACCGTCTAATGTTGAGGTTCCATAAATTTTCCAAACAACTGAAAGAAGTTATTATTTATTAATTGTTAAGATATCTCATTTATATATATATACATTAATTATAGTTATTTAATGTTCTATAAGTGAATTTTTGATACTCTGCTATAAGCCAAACCAACTATAACTTTTTTCCCTAAGGTTAATACTTAGCCTCGTTTGTTCACTTATTTTTAATATATGTAAATGTAATACATACACATTTATTTAATTTTTTGGTTGTAAAAAAATTACGGCTTTCCTTAAGTTTGATGAACTCATGGAAAGCCAGATATACAACACTGAGAAGTAACGTAACCTATCCAAATCAAATAGTTACAAGCCGACACTGGAAAAGATTTAAATAGTCTAATGGTAAAAGTAGGGCAAAATCGCGATAAACTCATGTCAGTAAATCCTAAGATGTAATGGTACTGGTCTATTGATGATTATACTAACTTTCATATACATTATTAAGTATCATATGCTTCCAATTCAGGTCTTTTTTCAATTTGATTACGTAGGAAGTTGGCAGTAGCGCGAGGCGCTTACGTCGTTGGAATGTGCGATGACGCACTGTCGGAAATTATTAGACATTTGGTGGGACAGCCTTTCGAGAATGGGAGCTCACAATTGGTTCCCATACTGACTGCGATCACTCAGCGGTGCACTGTGTCCGGATTCTGCTACCCTCGGAGATTAGACTTCCGATGCTTGTGGGCCAATGTACTACTTATTCGGCATTACACTCAGCAACCCTTTTGTTCTGACCTAACTTTACCCAGCGGGGTGAGACGACCTAGCCGGTGGATGAGTGGTCACCAGCCACGGCTGAAATCTATAACCAGGGTATCGACGAGGGGTATTCTCGTATAGACAGGACCTCCATCGTTTTCTAAGGATGTCTTGAGGAATGTCTTTATTTATCTAAGAATATGTTTATACAATCTAAAGAAAAATGTAAATAAAACTTTTCAAAACGAATCTAATCTTAGTTATAATTGTAATTCAAGACTTCCTAATATTTTATAAATATGTTCTGTTTTAAGAACAGTATTGCATTAAATTCTTCTTCATTGACATTTTTGGTACTAAGCGCATATGAAATATATATCACTCTAATTTACAATCCGATTTTAATATTAAATGCTCTAAAGAACTTGCAATATGGTTTAACTGTTTTAATAGACCACCTTAAGAAATAATTGGAAATCGGCCTTTGTTATAATTTATGTCAAACAGGTCTACTTAGGATAACCACGGTACAAGGTAAAGTAATTGTTATTAATTATTTTTTCTAGAATTCTCGCCTTTGAAAGTGTATCTACTCCTTCCTCAAAGGTTTTGTGCATCGTCTTATAGTAGAAAAGTCCTTGGGTAGCGGTACAAGTACTCATGTACTCATAGCACTTCTTAATAAATGTATACTCATTGAAATGTATATCACGGATAAATACATTTAAATGTATGCGACTAATCATGCAATGTTTACTTACATAAATTAGTCAGCTAGTACAGTTAGTTTGTCTGCTTGCCCCTCAATAGACCTGTGTCACACACATATAATATCATTTATTGTTAGAATTTAATATGTACCGTTGCACCTGTGCCCTGCGGTCTTATGTAAGCCGGGAGCATAATATTAACGGTTTGTTGCATTTGTTTTGCATTATCTCCTCGCCAACGCCATCCATTAACTCGGTTTAAAAAGAATACTCTCCATGAAACTTTAATGTAATTTCAACAATTTTATGCGATTTTGTAAAGCTACTTGAAAGCTTTATTCTATTAAGTTTAATATAACGAGAACCTTTTTGGAAGAGTGTCCTTTTGGGTTTTTCTAGAAGACTTTATTTCGAAAAGTATGATATCAATATGGGCCCTCCTAACTCTTCTAATTGACGTAAACAAGTGATCACTGATACAGTTGAAAAGTTATAAATAAATAAATAAGAAGTTATTGTGAATATAGGTGATTACCTCGATTTTCGAAATTGTTTTTTTTTGTAATATCTTTGTGTTTTGAGGTGTCCTCAGTCATCGTAGATAATTTTTTTGATGTGAGGTGGTTTTAATGTTTGTTTTTTATTTGTTGCTGTGATGTTGTTTTAATGTCTTTAATATATTTTTAAAAGATTTTTCTTAACTAGGAAGTTAATGTGATGTGACTTGCAACCATTATCGCTCCTTTTATATTGAAAATAATAACCAATTATTATATATTTACATTATACTTTCGCAACGTTATTTTAAAGTTAAGAGTAAGGAATATTTTTCCATAGATGTTGCATAGTTTATTCTTAATTTTATATTGCTTCAGCAGCACAAGATTTTAAATTTGTACAAACTTAAACTTACATTTATTACTGTTACTTATAAAAAATATTATGCAATGGCATTCATAGTTATACTGTTAATAGTTATATTCGGTTTTAACGTATAAAATAACGTAAAAAATAAAAGAAACTATGCTTAAATATATAGTATATTCTATTCTATAATAGTAAATAATATATTTTACATGTTTCTAGTTAGAATATAAAAAAATGCTAGTTCGAAATAAGAAGACTAGGTTAGTTTCACGATGTTAAGTTAATGAATGTAAATAAATTTCACCTCGCATTAATATGTTTTTGTAAGTAGCATCACATATTACTAATATCATAAAGTACCGATTTACTTTAGATTTGAAGACCCCCAGATTACAAATATCAGGACACGTACTCCGGTAGAGAGTTCCAAACTTTCGCCTTCCGCACAAGGAAAGAGGAAGCGAAACGCTTTGTATGAGACTTTGGAACCTTAACCGTAAATCGGTATTTTCTGGCTGAGCTTCTGGTTGTTCGGGGATTGAAAGGAGCTGGGTGTATTAGGCTGTCGCAAAATCTCAAAAATGTATCCTATAAAAGACCAACTAGCCACCCTGAGGCGATTTTCCAGACTTTAGAGTCTTGCCTTACAACGGTGGTATCACCTACGAGCCTCTTAGCCTGTTTCTCAACTGATTCCAACGGCTCTAGCTGGTATTTTGCTTATAAAATTAGGATATTAATAAAAAAAAAAAAAAATTTTATATTTTAAATAGGATTGCGAATCATTCTTGGTACGCAGTGAGGTTCCCTAGCGAGGAATTGTGGTTTATCAAATCTAATATCATGGCTGGGCTTGTCCAATTGTCAGGCTATAATTATTGGATCTGCAATGAATATTGCTAAAGTTAAATTGTCAAACTTTTCTCCTATTTTATATTATAATGTCACCACTATACCCTACAGTGAAAAAGTTTAAAATTTGGGCATACAATTACACAAAACCTTATCATGGTCATACCAAATTAACGAGGTTAGCAGCAAAGTTGCGCTGCCCTTATCTCAAGAACACTTTTCTTAATTTGACCTGATATACCTATTATTGATCTTGAATTACCTCATTTATGTGATTAATGACATCTTTTTTTGGAATGAGGATAAAAATTGCTTTCCCGAACTCTACCATCTGTGTGCTATCTTATCCAGATTTTATCAAATATATTTAAGAAAAGTTTACGAACCGACGGGCATTTTTAGAAACTATATAGGAAATAATGTATACTTATGTATAATATTAGGATTTGGTGCTGATTTAGATGAGTTTTTTTAAATTATTTTATTAATTTCCAATCCAACCCACCAGGTTAGATTTGAAATCAACAGAAGGACTCTCAGTTTTTTTTTTATATAGTATTTTAGGTTTTGGCATTTCATATGTGCTTTTATTGTTATCGTAGATTTGTTCATTCTTCAAGCTTACCTTACTTACCTTTTTCTTCTTCGAAAATATTTCTTGGGTACTTAAAAAGATCTTTATCGAGTCTATTAGCGTTTTTTCGTTATGATTCAGACTAATATCTGCACCTTTGTGCCATATTACATATACATCTTTTGTAAGTGATATATTTCTTGAAAAATAAAAATATAGTATAGTTAAACTACTATATAAGAACGACGATAATTATATAAAAAAGACCAATAACACTTATACCAGAAATGATAAAAATTTTTGAAAAAATAATGCATAACAAAATTAATAGCTTTTTATAGCTAAGAAATAATGACTTACTAAGTAATAAGCAGTACAGATTCCAAAACAATAGTTCAACGCCAACAGCATGCGTACACTTAATTAGAAAGAAAAAGAAAAACTAAGGCATTCAATAAAAAATGCTGTAATATTACTTTAATAAAACTGGACTAAAGCTTTTGATTACATTGGGACCTCTATTATTCCTAGTTTATATAAACCATTTGTCAGAAACTGTACATATAAATAATGAATGATAAAACTCTGTTTGCGGATGATATATCACTCATACTGTAAAGTAAAAGACAAAAACTAAAACAGATTATAAATTACGCATTAACTAATGTTTTTTCTTTACTAGAATCGAATACTTTTTTTGTATAAATTTAAATAAAATCGAAATAATTGAAATTAGAATATATTATGATAATACTCCATCGAAAATAAATACAAAATTTAGTGATAAAATGATAAATCCAACTCAAAGAACATAATTTTTATTTTTACATTTGATAAGTACCGTAATTGGAAAGCACATAACAGTCACGTGCAGAAAAATAAAAACTTTATATATTGCACACTCAATATAATAACAGAAGAAGTGGCCACAATACTACACGGCACGACTATGTGGTATCACTATTGCGATATGTTTTGTTATGGTGGGTTCATTTTTTCAATATTAAAAATGCTTTTTGAGTACAAACGAAATGCACCAGATTACTGCGTGGTGCTAATGTTATAGTTTCCTGTCCTCTTTTCTTTAATAAAATAACGAAATATAGCTAAGTTTATATATAAACTTGATGTTTTATTTGAAGCAACAATATTATTTTTTGAAGCACAAATTTTATTTTGTTTGTTTGAAGCGCCAATATTATTTTTATTGAAACATACTCAAGAGAAATTGACTGTAATTGTGATTTGTCACGCATCGGTCAAACAAAAAGCAGTATCGGTACAAGAGTTGGGGAATACATCTACATAGACAAACCCAGCCATTATATTAGATTTGATAAACCATAAATTGCTAGGGAACCCTGCTTCATACGAAGAATGATTTCCGAGCCTATTGAAATTAAAAATTATTTTATATTTTAAATATTTTTCCCTGATCCATTATTTCAATAAATTATTTTATTACTATTATTTTTTTTTTGATACCTTAGGGAAATCGTGCTTTTTAACAAACGTATTAATAAAGTTTAACTATTCATATATTTTTGTCACGAGTTTCGGGTCGTTAATTCAAACATATGTAATTAGCATGTTATCGCAGGTGAATTTATTTTAAAACGACCATTATAATAATTATCACATAATAATTATTTGAGTTTTTATTTCTTTAAAATTTATCAACAAATATTTTATATTGCATATTGCTTACGTTTTTTAATCATTAATTTAGTTATCTAATAATAGTATAATAGATTTTTTAAGGAAATTATTAAATATTCCTTGAGAAATGACAAAGTAGTGGTGTTAATAGTGTATTAGATTTTTTTTTAAACTTTGCTGGAATATTGTCCTACCCGGCAGAGCTATCCGACCTCAAGTTCACAAGAATATTTTTAATTTATTTCTCATCTGTGTCAATAAGTACGAAAGTTGAAGCAATCATTATTTTATGAGTAAAAGGAGAAAGATAAATTTAATTCATAAGAATATTTTCATCAAGATTGTTACACCTATTATCAAAAAATTTATTAATAAGTCCAACGCATTCACTTGGAGAATGTTTAAAATAAAGTGGTACAATATTTTTATCACTGGAATGGTTGAGATGAGAGATATTTTTCAAATTATTCTATAAAGCTTCAGAATTTTTTGTTGACTTGGCCAATTAATCCTTTTGGTATTTTCATTTTAGTTTCTTTATAAAATTGTTACAGAAATTGCGAGAGTTTCTTTAAGTTTAAGTTGTTTCTGAATTTTATTCCTAATATTTATACAACGCACTGATCCAGGTTTAATTCACGGCTTAATAATGAGTTTACACTTGTATTGTTTTACTATATTCAGAAATAGATTTAATAATTGCATCTATTAATTGATTAAACACTTTTTCAGGATCGTTGCAAAAAGGAAAAAGTTTGTTCAACAAGAGCATTAAGAGCTGAATAAAAATCTATTTTCGTTTTATTTTTAAAATTAATGGAATTTTAATTAAAAATATTACTTACATTTAAAAGAAACGTGTGATCTTGAATGATGATGATGAATTAAATTCGGCAATCAAATCTTTATAATTATCATTAAAGATAATAAATTAGATTACGCCGAAGCACCCAAATTATACTGATGTCACCCAGTAATGGTTGTCCGCTTGCATCGCTTATCGCAAACACTGTGAGGCCCTGGAACATTGGTGTCACCACAGTAATCTGTTAAGTTACTTTGGAAGAAAAAGTATTGTCAAAAATAAATTTCTAAAGCTCAAAAATAAGTTATAAATTTAATTGAACAAATTTAGTAAAAAAGACAGGTAGTGCTCACGATGTTTTCAATGGGCAAAACATGGAGACATTGATAGTTCAATATGTCTCTGACACTCGTATTCCAATCGATCCACAGCGCAGATAGTCCGTGTCGTCTCCGAACGCTTTAAAGGTTGAAGTTACTGCTTGTCTGAAAGGATTAGACAATTTTTCAGCTAACCTAAAATCTTTAGTTATTGTGATCAATAATTCGTTAATTATGTTAACGAAAAAGTGAGATCAATATTATTAATTAATAATCGATTATATTTTGTTGCAAGCATTGAATATTCATCTCAATTAATAACAAGCACTTTGTGTGTTTTACTTCTTTACCCTTTGTGAAAAAGTCAAACAAAGCTGTCACTTAACAATATTTAAAAAGTAGATTACTTATTTTTATAAGACATAAATAATATTGAAAAATTCCATCTACGATCACCCTAGGTGATCGGGCGTAAGAAAATAATAATTCAATACTTTAAATATGGTTTAAAACTGTGCTACATTGTACAAGTGAGAAAATACCACTCCAGCTAGTATTGTGTTCTTATTGCCTTCTAATTTAAGCGAACGTTGAGATTATTTTGAATAAGAAAATAACAGTTAAAGTCTGCAAAATATCTTTCATGTAAAAGGAAGAGAATTAGGCAGGTGTTGTATCCAACACTTGCCCTATTCTTATTCGAGACAGTGATCCTTGCATGGAGACGCAACAGATTGATATGCTTGCTGACGGTTTTCAGCGTATTATTTAACGAATAATAGTTCAGTAGGGATTGAAGTGGGGAGGGGTACTGGTGTCTTTTTCAAACATGACCGCCGCCTTCATACACAATAAAAAGATATTCATACACAGATTTTGTAAGTTTATAATTAGTTTTTTTTGTACATTGATTTTAATAGTTCAATAACTATTCCAAAAAATTCTGGGTCCGTCCGTTTCAGGAATGTTATAAAATTTAATTGGTTTTTATATTTTTTTAAAATGTTCTTTGTCAAATAAGCCGGTGAATGAAAGATATCTTAATGAAGAGTTCACCCGCTACACCACACTCATCTTTGATATAATACTTATTACTAAAGTTTTTAACTATTTACATATCCATATGATACAGTAAGAGGACTGTTTTACGTCGCATCTACATCGTTTGAAAGATTCTCCTTATAGAAAAACTTTTCATTCGACATGTATCTGCTATGGTCATGAGATGGTTCTGAAACACATACATTAACGTTCTCATTAAAACAAAGTTTTTATTTGCATTAAAACCCCTTCGGGAGGCATAGCTTGTTTCGCCTACAAGATGTAAAACTTTACAAAAGTATAGTTTTAGTAATACAGTATTATAATTTTAGTAATTAAGTAATATACTAGTTATTAATTTATTTTTGTAAGCAAGACAGTTCTCCTAAAAATAACGATACCGATAGCGCAGGTAAATGTCTCACATGAATATTTAATTAATTTAATTATTAGTATTTTAAAACAGTTATCATTCCATTACATAAAAAAAAAACATTTTACGAAACTTACTTTACAACTCTAGACCTCCATTTTCTCGTAGTATACAGCAAGTTTTTATGTTATATTATTGTGAATAGCATTATTGTTTAATAGAATTATTGTTTAAATAGGAATATTTTTACTTAATCATTTTGCAAATGATAATTTTGACAATAATAACGGACATAGAATTTTTATTCGCCTGAGGCTAATTATAACAAAATGTTTAAAACAACTAAGAAGTATGAAACTGAAATAACTAGCGTTTCAGATATACCGGAAAAGTTTGGTAAATACCAAATATTACAGTACTTTTATGTTAGTTTACCAGCGGTTTTTGTGTCTATGGTCAATGTTAACTACATATTTGTGGCTGGCGAGGTGGGATACAGGTAACAAAATAAAATCTATAAATAACATAAATTAGTAACCAGATAAAATCTCTTATATTAAATTATTGCTACGAACGAATAGAGTATCAGCTTATCCCTCAAAACAAAAAAAAAAATAGTTTTTTTATGTGTTTATCTCTTTCTTTGATCAAACATAGTGTAAAATTTTTGATCTTGTGAAATTAGGTATCCGATCAATATCTATTTTTAAGTGATCGCTTTTGAAATTGGAAGGTAGACAATTGCCTATTAAACGTGAGGTATATTTAAACAACATATGGATTGACTCGAATGTATATTGCTAGAATCAGTTATGAATTATAAGCAAACGGGGGAACCACTGGCTTGCTGGAGGCCCTAGAACCTGAGCAGAGTGAAACATATATCATGAAAATTTTAGTTTCATACGATTTCCCCAATATCTGCAATTAAGAAAGAATTTACCATATGCTCATGTAATAGAACATTTCAATAAAAAAAGTGAATTGCAGATGACTTTTAATCTACAAATAGTTTATTTTTCAAAATCTATCTATAGAAAGGTAGGCATGTGATAATCAACTGGTCCAAATTTGGTTAGTATAGGTTGATTGGTTTAGAGATTTGATCTAATTGACCGATAAAGAGCTTCGCTTCGCTCAATTATTGAACTGAGCGAAGCAATTGTTGAATTGCCTTAAAATTAACATCGGTCAAAAGTAACATAGTTAATAAAATATCCTGAAGAGTCAGAAATAATCAACCGACTCTTACATAGTACAATTTGAGACAAAAGGTCGTAATGTATTATTTTAAGTCACTATTGAAAAATCCACATTTAACCTAGAAGTTTAGGATGTATTTGCATTTTTTTTTTGTTTTCAAAGTAAGGAAGAAAAATATATGATAAACATTTTTTAAATTACATTTTAGATGCCGTATAAGAGAATGCGAATCCTTAACCACCAACTACTGTGTACCCTGGTGGCCCAATCACACCGACCAATGTACCAAGCCTGTATTGAACCATACTTACATAGACAATCACACATGCACGAAAAACAGTTTTACTGGAGCGATAGAACAATGTACGGACTGGGTCTATGAAAATCACGACACTATTGTGTCTAAGGTAAGAATTTGATTTTGCACTCTTAAATTAATTTTAAGATATCTTCTCATCTGGTTTCATAATCAAGCCCATTAATTAAATAATTATTTGGTTGTACTTAGGTAAATTTTGTCAGAATTTTCTCGTTTAGTCTCGAACCAAAACAAGGTCCCAATCCTGCTAGTGATTTTAGAGTATGGAGGAAACGCAATATGAACAGTTTACAGATAGGATTCACAAAAGTTTTCAATTTGATGTTCATATTCAAGTTGATGTTCATAAGACTATTCTCCAATAACTTTTTTTTGAAGGTAGTGAATTCAATTTTAGTTATATTTCAAGAAAAAATTCATGTTGAATCTATCTAATATTTCCGATAGATAATAACTTATCATGTGTCAATGTTTAATTATAAATAAACCATCTATTACTTCTATTATAAGTCGATATGGTGACATTGTCCATTAATAAATAATATATTTTTTAGCTCAATCTAGCGTGTCAGCCCTGGAAGAGAACTATGGTGGGTACAATACACAACATTGGGATGACTATATCAGAACTGTGGGCAGGTTCTATGGCAGATATGTAAGTCTTTTTTTAAGTTTCATTTTATGATAAATTTGCGGAGTACCAAGTACGTCTATTTACAAAACAACATCTTGCCACAACTATCGACCAATAATCAAACATTTGGGTTATGTGAAGGGCCAACAAGTGTGGTGATCTATTAAAAAATTCAGAAACATCACCTCCAACCCTCTCTTGTTACGTAATAAGAATAACAAAATTATGTTCTATGTATATTTCATGAACGAATATATATATTATATTTTATTAGTTATACCTTTTTGTACGTCCTATTTCGATATTTAGTGATAAACGCTCCAAACCTTTTGTTTATTTTTATGAGACAAATTTCAACTTTTCCTATTCTGGAAAAAAAAATTTAATAGATAAAGTGACAATAGTTTTACTTTTAGTTAGACTTTTACAATGAAGGATTAAATAGCTTCTCATTTACTTTTATTAGTTTTCTTCTATTGGAATATTAGGTTTACTACAGAGTATACTGCTTGGGTAGATTTTCTATTTAAAAGACGATGAAAAACGTATTGTATGAATCCTAAATTATATGTTTTATTGTTTGAATAGTAGATTTCTGAAATGCACTGAAATAGTTTTGAATTTATTATGATTTTGCAGATCACGGAGATTTGAATTTAGTTCAATTTAAGCTAGCTCATTTATTAGGTCTAGAATGGGCGAATGTCGATTTAAATGAAATCTAACCTTTGTCTTTTTTTATAAGCTGTAAGCGTACATGCAAGCAGAAATCGAGAAATGATTCTAATTTTACTTGTTTTTATAAGTTCAAGAATAAGAAAATATATTTTCCTATATTTATGCCTGACTTTAAGATCCACAATGTGGGTGGGTTGGTAAAAAAAATATATAAATATGATAATAGATGCTCATGTGACTTTTTGAAATAACCTAAAATGTTGATGACGTTCACTTTTATTTTTATAAAAAGTATTTCTATATATATTTTTTTAATCACTCCCCATTTCAGAATGAAACACATCTTTTTGCAATCTTTTATTTGGACTAATCTTGGAACACAATTTTGATTCAGTTAACTTCAACGGATTGAACTGAAATTTGAAATTTACTGAAATTATAATGACATTGCAATTATATTCTCATTAATTAAAAATGGCCGTTGCAACAAAATGGTGTATAGCATACTTTTGTAAAACCCAAGTAATACGGCTATTATAAAATAAAATACTTCATGATAAAAATCAATCCAAATTTTATTAGTTTTAGTATATGAAATTTACTTTTTTTTTTCAATAAAGGCTTGTTTTTTTAAAGTAGTTCAAAGAATACAAGTTTTTTTCGGAAGATTTTTACCTCGTAAAGGTGAAATTTACAAAATTCTGAAACATATTTCCATAGTTTTATTAATATTAATATACTTTTCTTCTTATCCAGTTACGGGCGCAAAACAATAATGATCATTTGTGCCCTGGGATGCATAATAGGAAATTTCAAGACGCTCGTCTACAGTTATTCCGTGTATATATCATTAGAATTTCTGGAAGCCCTTATTTGTGGAGGAGTCTATACTGTAGCAGGAGTCTTAAGTAATCTTTTTTTTTCTACCTTATAAAAATATTTAAAATGTATTATATGTACTTCCTAATTATAATTTTTTTGACGTTATCCATATTTTATGGTTAAGTTAATACTGGTTTTTCATTTTAGTGCTCGAAATGGCACCCAAAAAGAATAGAGGAATTGCTGGAGTGGTACTTTCTTATGGCATATACCTGGGTGAAGCTTTATTTGCTTTGGTCGGAATGCTAGTACCATATTGGAAGTCGCTTATAAATATTATTTGTTCCCCTCCAATTTTGTTTATTCTTTATTTTATATTGGTAAATGAAAGCCCTCGGTGGCTTATTCTCAAGGGAAAACCGAGTCAAACTAAAAAGACTTTTAAGAAAATGATAGAAATGAATAAGCTTAATGTTGATATAGAAGAACTGAATAATATTGATGATAATAAATTGAAAGCAATCTTCAACCTTGGCCAAAGTGAAACGAAACAAGGAATAAAGCAAGTGTTTCAGTGTCGGCATTTAATCATGTGGGTTTTAATAATATCTTTCAGCAGATTTACAGTTGGTTTTACATATTACGGACTATTAGTGAATTCTGTTGTGCTACCTGGTGACAAATATACAAATTTTCTGTTGGCCGCCTTAATGTCCTTTCCAGGAGAATTGTTATCGCTGTTATTAATGAATAAATTTGGAAGAAGACTCCCACTAATATTGGGATTCCTTCTCTTTGGACTATCATTTATAGCATCTGGCTATATTCCGGCAAGTAAGCTGTTTTCAATTAAGTTAATTAGCAAAGAACGTAGTTAGTTACTTATTATTTTTAAATAACTACATAAAATAATTGCAGATTATGTATGGCTGAAAATCTGCTTATTCCTTTTTACCAAGATTGTGGCTTCAGCGTGCTATACTGGTACATCTACCTATGCTATGGAATTATACCCTACGAGTGTTAGAGGAGTATTGATGGGTTTATGTACTGTTTCATCTTCACTTGGAAATATGTTAGCACCGTTATCACCACTCCTGGTAATGAATTATTTTCAATTCTTGAATTAATTTAAATTTTCTTTTTAAATTTTTAAAAAAACATTTAAAAAAATAAATTATAACAAATTAGTTTTGAGTTTTAAAAATGTACTTTATTTTGTAGATATAATTTTCTGTATAACGATTTGTTTTAGTCTCCATGGATGGCTTCAATATTATTTGGGTGCTTAGCAATAATCTCAAGCGCTTTGCTTTACTTTACTCCTGAAACAAAAGATGCAGTGCTCATGGACACCATAGAACAAGTGGCCGATAGAATTAAAACTACTAAATATATGAATAAAAGAGATACTGTTTAGCATAACTATCATCAAACAAGGAATAATGTTTGATATTCGTATTAAATATTTATAAAAAAGAGAAATAAAGTTTGTTTTTTGATGTTGTCTTTGATTGAGTATGTGCGTTTGCTATTTGTGTATGGAATTTAAAAATGAAAAATGTATTTTACATAAAGTTACCAAAAGGTTAGGTATACTTCAGAGTCGAAACTAAATACAAATTTTTCAGCATAAATATTGAAATACCAACGCAGATTCGAAAGAATACTGTGTTTTTTAGCAACCAATAGTGCTTTAAATACAATATAGGAACTAATGTTGAGAGACGTGCTTAGGCTGACACCAAGAAGTTCTAGGTTTTTTGCGATCTTAACAGTCAGTGCCCGTCAGTGCCCGCAGCTCGCTGATCTCTTGCACTTATTAAAATTAAAAACTTTAAAATGTAACAATTGCAACTTAGTGAACGAATTACTAATTTTTGTTCAAAATAAAAGTGATGTGATGAACGATGTGAGCCTTGCTCTAATCTGCCGGCTATACTTTAATGATGTGTAGATTTTAAAAGCCAAGTTATTTCAGTTTTTACAGAATTGACTGATGATATGACTGATATGAATAAGAAAAGATGGAAATCGAATGACGAAGAATATTGAGGATATTATGGGGAAATCTAGATGATATTTCTATTTTTGTGGCATGATACCGACAAAAGTTGCTGCCAGTTTCTTTTGTTCACATTGATGCCACGTCTTTTATAAGATATCTCGGTGATACTAAATCAGATGTGTGCTTTCCGGAAGTATCGGGAAAATTTTATTACGAAAAAAGACTAGAGGTAATAGTGGTAATAAAGAGAAGCAATCTTTTTATTTGATTCAATCTTTGATTGATTCTAAAATATATTCCATTTTAAAAAATACAAAATAAAAAAGGCAACGCAAATTAAGATAAAAATAACAATCTAGATACTAATGAATTATAACAAAATGTATTGGCTTATTTATACACAAGAGGCATTAATAACCATGGCTTACAGTTCGTGTCTGTAGTAAAGTGTAAAAGTGTAAGGTTGTGTGCAATAGAGTGCCAGGTACTTCAGTACTCTTTGCTATTGTTTTTTGTATGCATATTTACAGACTGTTTAGATAATCTCACTGAGTTTACAAAATGTATTATTGAAATAAATGCAATTTTCCAGGACTGCGAAATTGATATTGTATTTATGCTAGGCGATTTTAATGCGTAACTACTTCAAATACGATGGTGGGTAAGTTGTCAAATATCTCGCAATACTTTACCATCTTTATATTAGCCACAGTTACCTTCCAAATATGATTAGGAACGCCTCCAGACCCTCAATTTCGACTCGCTGCGGTCGCAAAGTCTCGGGTGCCGTTTGCATGTTGAGCGAAGCGAGCCAAGCCGAAGGCTTCGTCTTGGTTTAAGAAAAAAAAATTAACATGGGGACAGTACAATTCGATTAAAAAAATTCGCCACGCACATTCACAATGAGACTTCAATTTTTCGCCCTAATTTTTTTACATTGAAGTCTATGGGAGTGATGTTTTTTTGGATATTATTCCTCAACGACAATGAATTTTTTTGATTTTTTTTTTACAAACCACCACACATATCAGCATGGTATGTGTGCAAAATTGAAATCGAACCGTTAAGCCATTTTAATGCCAACTTTGTAAAACCAATGCAAATTCTCTCCAGTAGAGTGCTCCGCTCGCTTCGCTCAATAATAGTGATTCCACCTATCACATTAGAGGTATTAAAATGTTGCACAAATTACTAATAGAAGGTTTTATGTTGTTTGACGTACTTAATTACTTAATAATTGACATTGTATACCTTTAATATTTACTATTATTATATTTTACTTGTTTTGCTTTTAACACATTTTAAATTCTATTTTTTTAAATTTTGATTTAAATATTCAGTTTTATTGAGCTGAGCGAAGCGAAGCTCTTTACTACCCAAATTTTCAACTCTTTGTTACCTTACTCCTCCTTCAATTTACGAGCTACACGCAACGAAATTTTGCACACATGCGCATAATGAGTAAAACCCTGTCTGGATTGAAAATCAGCCGAGTCGTAATTGTAGTTTTCGAGATAATTGATAAAATGTGTCCCATATAAAAAACATATAGAACGTTTTTGTTTCGTGCGCGTTGCATCGCGAGGCTAACGCCGCTTGCGTGGGCCTAGTTATTAAGGGTTAGTATAGTATATAACACTTATATTTTACTATATGAAGCTTAAATATTAGCGTTATGTAGTAACTTTTTAATCAATAATTAATAAAGGTTTATGAGCAAGGCTACAAGCTTATCGCCGGCATAACTTGTTTTATACTTAAATTAGTTGCGAGTGTTAGGGCTCCTATTAGCAGAAACATATATTATCATTTAAAATGTATAATAAAACAATGAATATAGTCAATGTTTTTTTAAATTATTGTAATTATACATCCTAAGCCATTTTAGAATATGCCCGTGAAAAAGATATACATTTTTATTCCTAAGATTTATACTTCTTAGCAGTAACGCATGATAAATTATTTATCAAAAAATACATTGTTATTAAAATAAAAAATAATAGGTGAACGAAGCGATACTCTTAAATGTCAAAAGAGAGTTTCGTTACTAATGGTATTCTTTCTAGACCAACAGATTGTCGAAAACTGGCAGAGTTGTCGAGGACAATGAATTGTTTTGTCTCAGTAAGTTTTTTGGCGACACAATTATATTATTTTAGTTATTTATTAAATGGTCAGTTATTTACTAAATGCTCAGATTGTCCCATAGAGTTAACATGTGTAGCGTTTTGAAATGACAAGATGAAAATGAAACGATATGATGAGACCTAATTACCTCCACGTTATAAAGTTATAACTTTTTTAGGTAATTGTCATAAAAATATAACAGAAAAACATTATTACTATGCTAAGCGGTTGGAGAGCTTTTATCTTTTAGTCATGTGGAAAATACATTGACTTATTATATTTAAAATGTGATGTTTTTTAACAATGTTGATGTGAAAGTTTGCAAAATTATGTCTCTTCAGCAGCTTTTAGTCACGATGCAATGCTTTTATACACAAATGTTAAATTAGATTTATTAACGGATGAAGAGACATGATGATGAGAGAAATAAATGTTGGAGAAGTAAATACGAAGTGGTGGTAATTTGGTTAAGTATAGTGTTATTTAAAATATGCTCAAGCTGATAATAAATATATATGAGAATATTATTAATGATAACCCACTAGATTTTATTTAGATTATTTAATTTTGTATGACTTTACAACGACGAAAAAATTACATGAGGAGGATTTAAAATTTTTAGCTCCACAAGAAATCAATGACTTTCGTTTAACATATATAATCAATGAAAGTGAACATGGCTTTATTAGTAGTAGACCTTCAGTATGCTAACGACATTTATTATCACACAGATTTATGTTTCTTTTGCTGCAGAAAGGTATTTGCTCATTAGTAAAAATATAACAATATCAATATATAATGTTGCTATGTAATTTACAATGAACATTATGTCATTTCGACGAATAAGGTTTATAAGATATTTTAATTACATTTTATTAAATATTTTAAAATTTATAACAAATACATTGATGCCACGTTTTGTTTTTAAACGAAATATACCACAAATAATTTATTGTAATCAAACAGACTTGAAAGACGTATCATATTGAATAATTTGAATGTATTATATGTTGAAAGGTGCTAATTACACATCATTAGCTATGTTTTAAATATAAAAAATAATGATACATAAGTTCTTGTGAAAAAAATGATTGCGTTATTGGGGTGGCTGTACTTTCAATCGAAACGTGATTTGAGGCAAAAATTATCATAATTAAAAAAATATGTGTGTTTGTTTGTTTAGAAATAAAAATGTATATACATAAATAGTTAAGTTAGTTTTTAAAATTATAAATTATAATATGCCTGAAATAAGTTGTTGTAACGACTTTAGACAAAATAAAGATGTTACTTATTTAATTATTATTACACTTATTCAGGGAGTTAATATTATTGTGACCCAAGAGGCTTTTCGCGAGGGGGACGTCGTTTTGGCGGTTTCGCTGGACGTCGCTAACGCCTTCAACAGTCTTCCGTTCGAGACATTGGTCGAGGCGCTCCGGTACCATGGAGTGCCTCCCTATCTCCGGAGACTGTTGGGGGCCTACCTGCAGGAAAGAGAGGTCCTGTGGGAGCGCGGCGACCAGCGAATGTACCGACGTGCCGTGAGCCGAGGGGTTCCACAGGGGTCCGTTTTGGGACCGGTCCTGTGGAACCTGGGCTATGACTGGCTGCTCCGCTGTCCTCTCCTTCCCCGGATGAGGGTGTTTTGTTACGCTGATGACACCCTCGTCACAGCACGGGGAGGGAGCTTTGCGGAAGCGGCCCGTCTTGCTACCGTCGGTGCAACGCTCGTTGCGGACCGCATAGGGCTGCTGGGTTTGGAGGTCTCCGTCACTAAAACGGAGGCCATCCTGTTCCACGGCCCTCGGCGAGGTCCCCCTCGTCGGGCGTCCATCTCCGTCCAGGGTTCGGAGGTGGTGGTGAAGGCCCAGATGAAGTATCTGGGCCTCACTCTGGACGGAAGGTGGAACTTCGGGGCGCACTTCTCCCTTCTCGCCCCGAAGTTGGTTTCCACCGCAGCTGCCTTGGGAAGGCTTCTGCCTAACGTCGGTGGGCCGCAGGCTCCATGCCGGCGCCTATATGCCGGCATCGTGAGGAGCATGGCCCTATACGGTGCTCCCATATGGTCGGAGTCCCTCACCGCTCACTCAAGGACCCTGTTGCGAAGAACGCAAAGGGTCCTAGCGGTGAGGATGATCAGGGGGTACCGTACGGTGTCCTTCACGGCGGCTACACTCCTGGCGAGCGATCCGCCCTGGGAGCTACAGGCGGAGGTGCTCGCAGCCGTGTACTGGCACCGGGCAGAAGCCTTGGCCACGGGGGTAAGGCCTGAGGTGGCGCGAATCAGGGCTCTAGCTCACCGAGCCCTGATGCGACGGTGGAACAGGGATTTAGAGTCCCCTGCCGCCGGTATGATCACAGTGGAGGCGGTCCGCCCTCACTTCGAACACTGGATCAATCGGCGGCACGGAACGCTTACGTTCCGTCTTGTGCAGGTGCTGACCGGGCATGGTTGCTTCGGTGGGTACCTGCACAGGATAGCACGAAGGGAGGCGACCCCCTCCTGCCATCACTGTGACGAGTCCGTCGACTCGGCTCGTCACACCTTGGCGGAGTGCGCCGCCTGGGACCACCAGCGAACTGAGCTGGTGGGCGTGATTGGCAGGGACCTCTCGCTGCCGCGCGTTATCAGCGCGATGGTCAGCAGCGAGAGGTGCTGGGTCGCAATGGCCTCCTTCTGCGAGCAAGTCATCGCCGCAAAGGAGGCCGCGGAGCGGGTCAGGGAGTCAGCCTCGTCCGCTGACCCGCTCCGTCGGGGAAGACTGGGTAGAAGGAGGCGGGAATACGCCCGCCGCTTCCTTCCCCAGTTGTAGGCCTGGTGAGGGGGGAGGGTGACCCCTCTTACCTAACATAGGCCTGCGATGGGAGGGTGCTCTACGTTGCTCGGGGCACCCTCATTCGGGGGGTCTCGCCGGGGCGTCACGGTGTGTGCTAACGCGATCCCGTGACGTCCCATTACGGCAAAGAGGGCAACCGTTGGTTTTTTAGTGGGTAGCCTTAAAAATGGCAGCATCCTCTATGCTGCCGGGTAGTCCCACATAACCCCCCGGCCGTCACCCCCCTGGGCCGACGGGGTACCCGTAACGGGTTTTTCCAACGGAAAAAAAAAAAAAAAAAAAAAAAAAAAAAGGGAGTTAATATTATTGGGCTCGCAACCATTACTTGTTTTTTTTAGAAAAAAATTAGTGACACCAGGTTCAATATCAAACAGAAACTATTTATACCAGGTAGCTGTTAAACTTATTTTAGGTTTTTTAAACTTGGGCACGTACAAAAACCCATAATGAAAATCTCGTAACATGCTAAAACTCCATAAAAAGAAGTATGCAAGAGAAACCCTGATAGCATCAGAATTAACAATAGTAGGGATCAAACATGAATGTCATAAGAACTATAAAAAAGCTTTAGTAGAATTGGGCAGGTTACAATCCGTGAAGTAAATAAAGAAACTGGCCAAGTGTAAGTTGACTCGGGTCAGACTCGGATACCGCGGGTTCCGTACAAATTTGTAGGTATACAAGTAAAAATTCACTCTCATAGTAAAAGAAAGTAAGTAAATGATGCAACTAAACATTTAAACTTTTGGAATTTTTCTGAGCTACAAAACATTGATTCTAGGACCTAAAACCTAAAGGATACTTTCAGTCGACATTGGAAGTATCGTTTAGGTTTTGATTGCTTAGCGGGTAGTTGTGAATTTGAAAATTTTTATATAAATATAATAGTTTAATTTTGTTACAGGGTTGCTTAAAGGTCGGAGTATTTTTTTTTTTTTCATATCCTGTATCGTTACATTGCTGGGCTAAGGTCTCCACAAACTTTTCCAGACGTCCCTGACTCTCGCTGCCTCCCACCATCCACTATTTTGATAGCGGAAACGTGGTTGTCCCGCCAGGGTCGCCATGACCTGCCGCAGCGTCGCGTTCCTCATGAGGCCAAATTTCGAAAATTTTGGTATATTTACGTCATTAACGGCTGTATCTTTTGACCGCGTTGGCTGAGAATTTTTGTTTTTCAAAGAGATAGTAGACCTGAGTTTATGATATAAATTTCACCTTAATACCTACACGCGTTCCTGAGAAAAAGGTTCTGGAAAGACGGAAGGACGGACGGATGGATGAACGGACAACAAAGTCATTATAAGGTTACAGTTTTTTCTTTTCAAGGTACGAAACCCTACAAATGGTAAAAAATAGTAATGAATGGCTTCACAAGTATAGAAAGAGGTGAGTTGATGATATCAAAGCCGTAGGAGGGTATACATAGACAAGAGTAGCTGAAGAGGAAAAGAAATAATAACTATTATTTGAACCCTTGTAGAAAAAGTTAGAATCGATGTAAATGTGAGACTGTCATAGATCAAGTAAGGTAAGACTGTTTACTTTTATTCTCATCAGTTCTCTCCTATCTAACACGATTGTGACTTAAATAGTCGATACAATTAATTATTGTAATAAAGTTAAGGGAGACAATATTCTGTTTTTTCTTCTAACGCGCTAGTGCTATTTTTAATAAAATACTTTGACATTGACTTTGGTCAGAAAAAAGAATAATATTATATATGAGTTCAGTCACCGATTTATAAAAGTATTTACAGACTATATATAGCATTTAATAAAACACGTCACATGACATTTAGATAAACTCGTCAAATATATTATAGCAGTTATATGTATACGTATACGTCATAATTATTACATAAAACAACTTGGTTTCAATAATAATTCCATGTAGCAACCATAATTTTTATGTCTCAAACAATTGAAATTTTAAATTAAAAATGCGGTAATAGACTAAAACTTAAATTGCGTCCAAGTCACTAAAGCAACTAAAAACTTTAATATTATTTGACTAAAAGTTGTAACAACATTTTATTTTATAATATTATATATATTATAATATAACTCCCAAGCAACCAAATTATATTGATGTCACCAACTAGAACCCAAGTTAAATTACTTTGGAAAAAAAGTATTATTAAAATTAAATTTATAAAGCTCTAATATAAGTTTTAAATTTAATTGACAAATTTAGTAAAAAAAACTAGTGGTGCTAACGATATTTTCAATGGGCGATGCATGGAGACATTGATCGTTCAATCTGTCTCTAACACTCGTATTCAAATCGATCCACAGCGTAGATAATCCTTGTACTTTCTTTCCCAAAAAGTATTAGTCAATTTTTCAGTTAACCTAAAGTCTTTCTTTAACCGTCCACAATTTCAGAAATGTTATTAATTTTTTATAAGTTTTTTGCCAAACGACACGGTGAATGAAAGATATGTAAATGAAAAGTTCACCTTCTACAACTTTGAAACTAAAAGGGATCTGTTTTATATTGCATATACGTAATTTGAAAGGTCAAATACTCATTTTTAGCAAAAATTTTCTAAAACTTTACAAAAATATATTTACTGTAGTCACGAGATAGACTAACATAGACTCGAATTTTCATTTAAACAAAGTCTTTATACGCATTAAGGCTCCTTCAGGCATAGATTGTATCGCCAACGTACAAAACGTTACGTAATGTTATAAAAATATATTTTTAATAATATAGCATTTAATTAGCTGTTAATTTATTAATGTAAGCAAGACACTTCTCCTAACAATAACGATAACGATAGCACAGGTGAATGTCCCACACGAAGGTTAATTTTATTTAAATGTTACTACTTTGAGACAGTTATCATTAAATTATATTTAAAAAAAACATTTTGTGAAACTTACTTTACACGTCTAGACCTTCGTTTCCTCGTATTAAACAGCAAGTTTTGATGTTATATTGTTGTGAATAGCATTATTATTAAATATAACTATTCTATAAATAGCAATATTTTTACTCAATCACTTTTGATATGATAATTGTGACAAAAAAGAACGGATATAGTATTTTTATTCAACTAACTTTAATTATATCAAAATGTTTAAAACAACTAAAAAGTATGACACAGAAATAACTAGGGTTTCAGATATATCGGAAAAGTTAGGTAAATACCAAATACTACAGTACTTTTATGTTAGTTTACCAGCGGTTTTTGTGTCTATGATCAATGTTAACTACATATTTGTGGCTGGCGAGGTGGGATACAGGTAATAAAAAAAAATCTATAAATAACATAACATTTAAATTATTGCTACGTGTTAGGTTAGTATCGGCTTTTGCTTCAAAGCGAGAGAGCTTTGGTGTTTTCTGTTTCGTTTCTTTCGGTCCCTTTATAGTCCTGAAAGCGGTGATACTACAAAACGAGGCTTTTTGAGTATCTGCTTTTGGCGATGATATCATATATATGTTGTGGAACCATTGTGGAATCACACTGTTCAGTTCCGAAATTTTCTGCGGCGAACGCTCAATTTCAAGAAAGAAATTCAAGAAAGGTGTGAAATTTGTTTGACAGAATCGAGAAATCACAGACGGCTGATACCCTTGGTATTAAAGATTATTGGTCTTTCTTAAGTGATGGCAAACGTTTACTAATAGGGTGTTAGTCTGTTTTGCCATCTTAATAGTATTAAAAAAGAATAAATATGATAATAATTTTTTAATTTATATTTTAGATGCCGTATACCAGAATGCGAATCCTTAAACACCAACTACTCTGTACCCTGGTGGCCCAATCATACCGACCAATGTACCAAGCCGGTATTGAACCACACTTACATAGACAATCCCATATGCGCTAAAAACAGCTTTACTGCAGCTATAGAACAATGTACCGACTGGGTGTATGAAAATCATGATACTATTGTGTCTAAGGTAATAATTTGATTTTGCACTCTTAAATTAATTTTAAGATATCTTCACATCTGGTTTCATAATCACGCCAAATTATACAAAAAAACATATCGTGTTGTACTTAAGTCAATTTTGTCAGAATTTTCCGTTTAGTCCCGAAAACAAACAAGTTCCTACTGCTACTAATAATTTTGGAGCATGGAGGAATCGTGATATGAACAGTTTACAGACAGCATTCACGAAATTCAATAGTCAATTTGATGATATATTAAAGTTGATGTTCATCTAACACCTGGGACCCACTCATAAATACTGTAAAGTCTCACGTATGTGACCGAACTGTCAGACCTCAAGATATAGGTAGTGCGTTTTGTCTACATTCGAAACTCTAAGCCCGCAAACTAAGGAACCGTTGAAGGTAGATGACTAATTAAATGACTTACTGACAGACACTTACATCTCGTCTACCCGTGAACATGATTGTTGCAAAGCATTCGAAACGTCGTGTTAAAATTAAAATCTTACCAAATTATACGCGAGTTTTAACCCGTAAAAAATTGATTTAATTCAAATGTGTACTCGTGAAAATCTAAGAAAGTACTATGATGTTCATCTAACTTGATTTTGTAATATAATTCTACATATAGTTGGTATATGGCAAGGGGTGTACACCATAAAAGTGGCAAGGGGCTCACACGGTTAGCTCAGATTGTAAAAACATTGTCAAATTAGATTATTTAGATAAGAAAAATATATTATTTAATTCTCATTTTTTGGGCAGGCATAATAAACAAGAATTTTGTTTTAAAATCTGATAAATAATAACTTCTGTAGCAATGCTTAATTATAATTAAACAATCAATTATTTTTATTATAAGTCGATATGATTACATTGTACATTAATAAACAATATATTTTCTAGCTCAATCTAGCGTGTCAGCCCTGGAAGAGAACTATGGTGGGTACAATACACAACGTTGGGATGACTATATCGGAGCTGTGGGCAGGTTCTATGGCAGACATGTAAGTCTTTTTTTGGGTTTCATGTTATGATATATTTACGGAGTACCAAGTACGTCTAGTTACAAAAACAACATCTTGCCACAACTATCGACCAATATCAAATACAGACAAATGTCTTGATTTATTAAAAAATTCAGAAACATCACCTCCAAACCTCTCTTCTAACGTTATAAGAACAACAATATTATGCCCTGTATTTCACAAACGAATATACATTTTATTAGGTATACCTTTCAAAAGATAAAGTAATAATGGACACTTGTTATCTTTTGGAAATACTTTTAAAATGCCGGAATTTATAGATTTTCCTATATTTCTATTAATTACTTTCTGTTGGAATATTAGGTACACTATAGTGCTAGCAATCTTGCATTGATCATCGCGAGCAACTCATGAAGTATATATGAGTGGCTCGCGATAGGTAGCCACTTTCTCTTTTCATTCCGATATTTTTATCCCTTGCTTGCGTAAGAGCGAGTCACAAGGGATGGGTGCGCGCTAGATCAAAGTGTTTCCGCCGCTTATGAGAAGTTGATTTTCGAGGCGGTTTATTTTCCTTTAATGTTAGCTACCATTTCAATATTCTTCTAGAATTAATTTTTGAATTTTCGGGAACGTTTTTTATCGTATAAATACCGATGTATTGTTTACTTGAAATTAATTTTAATGCGAATTACACGATACACGATAATGACAACAGTGACAATGCGATATCGAGGAGAATATATTTGGACTGTAAGGATATTCTGTGAAATTAGATTTTTTACTTTTATTTTTTCCTGTACAAGAGCCCTGTACAAGAGTACAATAAAATACATTATGTTAAAAATGAATATAATTTTATTAATTTTAGTATTTTTAGTTTCTAAATTTATTCAATAAAAGCTAGTTGTATTAAAGTAACTTATTACATTTATTTAAAAAAATACGCATACCAGTTTTTTTTTCGGAAGATTTATACCTCCTTAAAGGTAGAAATTACCAAACTTTGAAACACAATTCATTAGTTTTCAATCTAAAAAATAAATACATTTTTTATATCTTCCTTACTATTTATGTTTTATTTATTACTTAAAAAAACTAATATACTTTTCTTCTTATCCAGTTACGGGCGCAAAACAATAATGATCATTTGTGCCCTGGGATGCATAATAGGAAATTTCAAGACGCTCGTCTACAGTTATTCCGTGTATATATCATTAGAATTTCTTGAAGCTCTTGTTTGTGGAGGAGTCTATACTATTGCAGGAGTTTTAAGTAATATTTCTTTTTCTATCCTATAAAACTATTTAAAATGTATTATATGTACTTCCTAATGTAAAATTTTTTGACATTGTCCATATTTTATGTTAAATTTAATACTGGTTTTTTATTCCAGTGCTCGAAATAGCACCCAATAAGAATAGAGTATTTGCTGGAGTGTTACTTTCTTATGCCATATACCTGGGTGAAGCTATATTTGCTTTGATTGGAATGCTAGTATCATACTGGAAGTCGCTGATACATATTATTTGTTCCCCTCCAATTTTGTTTCTCTTTTTTTTTATATTGATGAATGAAAGCCCTCGGTGGCTTATTCTCAAGGGAAAAACGAGTCAAGCTAAAGAGACTTTTAAGAAAATGATAGAAATGAATAAGCTTAATGTTGATATGGAAGAACTGAATAATATTGATGATAATAAATTGAAAGAAATCTTCAACCTTGGCCAAAGTGAAACGAAACAAGGAATAAAGCAAGTGTTTCAGTGTAGGCATTTAATTATGTGGGTTTTAATAATATCTTTCAGCAGATTTACAGTTGGTTTTACATATTACGGGCTATTAGTAAATTCTGTTGTGCTACCTGGTGACAAACATACAAACTTTTTGTTGGCAGCTTGTATGTCCTTTCCAGGAGAATTGTTATCGCTGTTGTTAATGAATAAATTTGGAAGAAGACTCCCACTAATAATTGGATTCCTTCTCTTTGGGCTATCATTTATAGCATCTGGCTACGTTCCGGGAAGTAAGTTGTCTTGAAATAAGTTAACTAGCAACAATAATTATAGTTAGTTATTTATGGTTTTTAAGTAATGGTAATATTAACTATATAAATTAATTGCAGATTATGTATGGCTGAAAATCTGCTTATTCCTTATAACCAAGATCGTGGCTTCAGCGTGCTATACTGGTACATCTACCTATGCTATGGAATTATTCCCTACGAGTGTTAGAGGACTATTGATGGGTTTATGTACTGTTTCATCTTCACTTGGAAATATGTTAGCACCCTTATCACCACTCCTGGTAATTAATTATTTTCAATTCTTGAATTAAATATAATGTGTGTGCATTTAAAAAATAAATTATAACAAATATAGTTTTGAGTTTTAAAAATGTACTTTATTTTGTAGATATAATTTTCTGTATAACGATTTGTTTTAGTCTCCATGGATGGCTTCAATATTATTTGGGTGCTTAGCAATAATTTCAAGCGCTTTGCTTTACTTTACTCCTGAAACAAAAGATGCAGTGCTTATGGACACCATAGAACAAGTGGCCGATAGAATTAAAACTACTAAAAATATGAATAAGAGAGATACTGTTTAGCATAACTATCATCAAACAAGGAATAATGTTTGATATTCGTATTAAATATTAATAAAAAACATAGAAATAAAGTTTGTGTTTAATATTGTGTTTGATTGAGTATGTGAATTTGATATTTGTGTATTTGTTTTTTAATAAAATTAAATATCTATAATGTAAATTCTCATGAGACCCTATCGAGACCTGCTAGGGTTTCCTCCCGAGCCAGCCTTCGCCCTCCGAATCGCCAGCCGCAGAGTCGATTTCGTTTCGCGGTAACTTGCATGCGAACCCTACAGCTTCAAGCCTTCAAGTTCCGGTTCAAAGTCCTGCGGTCGGCGACACCGGGCTTAAACCCTAGAAATCCAACAATATCTGCTTTATTGGACGTCCGCCCACCACGGGGTTGCCTTGCATTCGTACCGATTCGGTCCCTTTATTGGCGGGGGGGCATCGACTAGACTTGGATACCAAAGTGGCCCGGGTACATTCTCCAAAGTGATCCATAGCCACTGAGTCACTTGAGTTCTCCGCGCAGTTGAGACGAGGAACGGAACGAATGTAGTAGAGGTCACAGGCCACCACAACACTGTTGCAACTGCGCCTTATAGAGCGCAAGTCTTTGGTTAGGATTGAAATACTACCTCGCTTTATTAATCACAGCGATTTCATTGAGGCCCACCTGATCTTGCTCTCCAAATGACCACGAAACTGACAGTCGCTCGAAATTTACGACTAATAGGATTTTCTTAGTGTTAACCGTGAAAACTTGTGTCTTTTGTGGATTAAACCAAACGAGGAAGGTCCATTCCCAGGGAGATCTCTATAAAAGTTTTTTTCGGCACTAGTCGACGTTTTCCCGAGAGAGACTTGCATTGCCGGAATATACCGCATCCTTAGTGCTGTCGTTCGCATAACAATGTATGTTGCAAATTTGCAACTCATCATTGATGTGCAAGAGGGTTTGGGATAGCACGCAGCCTTGTGGTACACCAGCGGTCACGGGCTTGAAGTCCGAGTAAAAACCGTCCAGAACGATCTGTTTGCTCCGCCCAGAGAAAGCTGGTGATCAACTTGCATACACCCGACCTGATCTGGTGGCAATAACATCGACATCAAGTACGGTTTTAGCAGAAGGTCCACACAACAAGGTGTGTGAGTCAACGTCTGGTACCCTACTGGCATGACTTGTCGTCCCTCACACGGCATGGTTGGTCTCTATTGATGGTGGCCATTAAAGTCCCCCAATAACACAAACCTCTATTATCATTATTAGCATGAATCGTTTTAAATTAATTTTATTTGTTAGGCAACAATCGACTAATGCCAATTATTTTATTATTATATATAAATTATTTTTTTAACCGAATTGTATCATTTAATGTAGTCATAACACATATAGATGTAAATATAAGGATCCAGCACTCCGAATTAACAAAACATAATTATGCTAAGTCCTTTAATCTTCAGTGCTCGCAATATGATTCAAGAGGAATACAGAATTTTATTTTCACTTAGAGTTTTATACTTTTATTTTCACGACTTAGAATTTAAGATAGATAAGTATGGAAAGTATATATATAAAGGATCGTCAGAAGGGGCCTCATAGCGGTCTTCGTTATTATCATTCATATTGAGCGTTGTAACGGCAGGAATTATAAAATAGAAACACAAGTGTATCGTCCAAAAAGTTATTAATTAAATGATCATCAGTTTAACACAATATCACAAAGAATAATTACGATTAAACTAGATTATGAGCCAATAGGTTAGCACATGTGCACCTCTGTGGCAGCTATCCACACAACTCACAGCCGCCATTCCCAGTGGCGACACCTACCATCCTATTCGGAATTACCCGCTCATAATTTATAAGTTCTTCATAACAATCCGTTACCGAATCAAATAAAACTAAAACAATATTAACAAATCGAATTATGATTAATAATAAATTGTAATATAATCATTGAGTAACTTATAAATAAAACTCAGTTACAATTAACGCGCCGTCATATATATATATGTAAGGCAAACAAGTGTTTTATTAAACATCATTGTTCTACTAATCCTCTTAGTAAATGTCGTATCACTTGAAACATTTTTGAGAGCGACAAGCGCCAAGTTCAGACGCTATTTTTTGTTTTATATAAAATACAATAATTGTTACAACGAAGCAAAAATTTTAACATAATTCCAAGATCACTGCTACTTCATATCGATCTTAAGTGACATTGATTTAAATTAGACAGGTTAAATGTTTAAGGATATTTTAAATACTAGAGTGGTTAAATATTGAGTAAAAATTAAAAAAGTTAGTTTTAAAAAAAGTGTGAGTTTGCAGCTGCATACTGAGGAGTATACTACTGTGCACGGAAGACAAATATTGTTTACTAGCTATTGTCACTAGGACTTCCGTCTCCTGCTCCTTCAACTTACCTCTTCCCTTTTTCTTCAGAAACATTTTATAAAACATTTTTCATCACTTAAAATGTATCTAAAGCACTAAATTAATAGTTTTATGACATTAAGGTTCTCCCGTAAAAGAAAGTTTTCTTTTTCTAAAAAAATTTTTTTTTATAGTCAAGCTTTCGTGAGCCTTGATTACTATTACATATAATTATTATAGTAAATACTATCAGAGTCTGCCCCACAATTTCGAAACTTTTATGAGTTCTGAGCATGACGGAGTCGCGGCATAATAATATTTACGTGAGTACAGCCGGATAATTGTATGTACCTTTTTTGTGCTGTATTATGCACAGAACAGATAGCAATTAGTATTAAAAAAAAACAATATACAGGTTTGGCGTTATCAATATTGCAGGTGCTATATGTAATCTGTAATATGTAATGTTGAAATCTTTTAGTAATGTAGTTGAATATAGTATTAAATAACAATCGATCATGTTACTTCATTTCATCAATAAAGAAAAAAATCCAAAAATTACAATTCAGATAAGATTTATGGTTATTTATTATATTTATTATATATTTGAGGGAATAATATGATTTATAAGATGAAAGTAAATTTACAGAAGGAATCATTTTAAGAACTTGGCTTCTTCGATACAGCAACCTTTGATGTTGTTTTGTGATATAAATATAGCAATAATGTCACTGAAAGTATTATAAAGTGAGAAGTTTGATAAAAAGGAATGAACCAGAATTTTTATGCAATTAGTCAAAGTTAATAATAAAATGTTTAAAAGAACTAAGAAGGATGTCAACGAAATAACAAGTGTTTCTGATATATCGGACAAGTTTGGTAAATACCAGATACTACAGTACTTCTGGGCCAGTTTACCCCCTATCTTCGTGTCTATGATCAATGTTAATTACATATTTGTGGCTGGAGAGGTGGGATACAAGTGAGTACTACATTTTAATGAATATCTTTCTACATAGTACATTTGTCTATTTACAATTTATAAGCTAGTGAGTTGTGTAGCTACATACATAAATTATTTAATTGCAACGAAATTAAAAAAATATACCCCCGGATTTAATATCAAGAATTATTTTATAAAACTTAAATTAAACGTTTAAATTATAAAATAACAATACATTGAAATCAGACACCTTTTTTGTTTTTTATTATCACATACTGGCACTAGATTCTCATCGCGTACATATTAGGTTGCTTTACAATAATAAAGAATACATTTGGTTATTTGTACCATGTCAGAATGAGTAAATAAAGTCAATAATTCTGTGTATAAAAATATTTGTGTTTTGTCAATTCTCTTATAATTGAATTTGATCTTTTTATATATTAAATTTATGTAATTTTTTGCGCACTTATTACTTTCGATTAGTAATTATTTACTAAAGCATGTTCTATAAATACTTTTACGAATTTTAGATGTCGTGTACCAGAATGTGACTCCTCAGATACCTACTACTCTGATTTCTGGTGGTCCAACCACACCGACCAATGTACCAGGCCGGTATTAAATCAGACATACATAGATAATGGCGTCTGCAGTAATATCAGCTTTACTGGAGCGATGGAACAATGTACGGATTGGGTTTATGAAAACCATGACACTATTGTTTCTGAGGTAATTATAGCTTTCTAGCATTTACCTAAATAAATCTTTTCTAATTCATAAACTTTTCCTTAAAACGATGCAGTAAAAAAAATTTTTCGTAAATAGCTAACAACTCAAACTGGACGACATATATGTGACATGTATGTGACATTAACGATTTAGAACTTTTAGGTAGGTTTTTGAATTAATTATTTAAAATATTATTTATATATTTAAAAAAGGACGATAATTTTTAAAAGATTCCATGGGCAATTCATTATTTTCCCGGCATTGTTTATAATTTTATACGATTTTAAAATGATATTTTTAACTTATAATTTGAATAACAATTACACTCAGGCAAGGGTTTTAAATGACGGAACACAAACGCTGATCAGAAAGCAGGAAAATTTTTAATTGCGAATCATATATGTAATACAGTAGGACTTGTTCCAATCGAGGTATTTCGTCAGGTCGTTAAAATATTGGAAAAAATTATATACCATAACATCTTGTTTGTTTCCCAAATAAATAAATAAAGAAATACATTTATATTTTAGCTTAATCTAGCGTGTCAACCCTGGAAAAGGACCATGATAGGCACTATACACAATTTTGGAATGACCATTGCAGAACTAGGGGCTGGTTGGATGGCAGACATGTAAGTAAATTTTGAATGTTTACATTTTGGTTAAAGATGGGGTATAGAAAATAATAAAATAGAAAAGGTAAAAAAAAGGAAAAAGGTATTAATTTATATTTAAGCGACGCTGGTCAGTTGGGTGTCAAAAACATTGTAGGTTACTATATGTGATATTGTCTTCGTTGATCTACAAATAACGAAGATATATCAAAAAGATTGTTTGTAATAAAAGAGTAGCCTCCTCCTTTTTTATCAATTATAAAATAGACATAGTATGAATATAATTTTAGTTTTAAAGGAAAATAAATAATTATAGGTAGATTAGTTCAGGGAATAAGCAAAATAACGATGATTTCGTGACATCATCTTGCATCAAAGTTTAAAATAATAAGAAAGAATTACAGATAGGTGGAATGCCTTTGGTTGGAGTTTTTAACTTACATTTTTGTAGAAAATTGTATATTCTGAAAGTTTTGGTCTATAGTATGATTATAAATGTTATGATTTAAACCTAAACCTATTGGTATCATAAGTTTCTAATCGTGTAAGTACTAGAAAAAAAATATGACATCAACAACAATAGACTCTATTGTTGTTGATGTCATATTTTATCCACTTTTAAATTTGAGATTCCGCCGCCTTAAGGACGATATGATTTTTATAAAATCAAGTGCAAAATTTACTGCAATCCATCAGTTTTAGTCTTCGCTAATAGAGCAGGCAATTAGTCAATCATTTAGTATTTTGTGTGTATAATCAAAAAATTCTTTTAGGTATGGGCGAAAAACGACAGTGGTAGTTTGTGCCATTGGATGCGTTATTGGAAATTTTAAGACGCTCGCCTCGAGTTACTACCTGTATGTAAGTTTAGAATTCCTGGAGGCTCTTATTTGTGGAGGAATCTATACTGTAGGAGGCGTTTTAAGTAAGTTGTCAGTGTTTAATTTCAAACAATAAATCACAACATATAATGTTTTCTAAGATTTTGACGTATACAATTTAAATAATACTATTAAACACAATATCTATTTTGGAAAATGATAAGATAAGATTAGAATCGTGAAATCTTAACTGCATATTAAATTTAATACCTAAAACTTTTTTTTCAGTGTTGGAATTAGCAGGCAATAATAATAGAGTGCTAGCTGGAGTGATATTTTCTTGTGGCATATACTCGGGTGAAGCTGTATTTGCTTTGGTTGGAATGGTAGTACCATATTGGAAAACGCTTATATATCTTATTTGTTCCCCTCCAATTTTGTTTATATTTTATGTTCAATTATTAAATGAAAGCCCTAGGTGGCTTATTGTGAAAGGTAAATCAAGTCAAGCTAAATATATTTTAAAGAAAATGGTACAAATGAATAGGATTAATACTGATATAGAAGAACTAAATACTATTGACGATGATAAATTAAAAGCGATTTTTAACTCTGGCCAAAGTCAAACAAAACAAGGAATGAAGCAAGTATATCAATGTAGACAACTATTTATATGGTTTTTGATCACTTCTTTTGGCAGATTTACGGTTAGCTTTGTATATTATGGGCTGTTAATAAATTCTGTAGTGTTACCTGGTGATAAGCATACTAACTTCATGTTGGCAGCCTTAATGTCGTTTCCAGGAGAATTTATATCTTTGTATCTGATGAATAAAATTGGAAGAAGATTACCATTAATTTTTGGATTTCTATTATTTGGATTATCATGTATAGCCTCAGGCTACATTCCGGAGAGTAAGTTTTAAATGTTTTTTAAAGATTTTAGACATGTTAGCTGTATGTACTAGCACAGTGTATTTATAAAGACAATTCAATCTGGATCTTAATTCATCAAATGAAAATTATATATAGAATTCTTAATTCATTGGATAATGGTAGATAAGTTGGTAGAAACTAGGAGCAAAGTTTAAGTGCCCATCTTGACCATATTGATGAAATTTCTATTCCATGCCAAGACACTCCGAAAGTATTGAAAAAAAAGATTTTCTATTGCGTATTTTTACTGACAACTTTTCTAAAAACTCTCCACCAGCATCTGTGAAATTGATTTATGTTAATGTTTTTATCTGCAGAATACTTTCCTCATAGGATTTCTCAAATGTTGGGAGTACATTTTCTGGTCAAAAAAGTATATCCCGTAGACACTATAGTCATCACACATCAACAATCTTTATTACGTAAATGTGGTTATAGAAAAACAAATATCTTCTGATTAAATGTTAGGATTTACTGATTTATCATAACAAAGTTTCCTCTTGTTTCTTTCCATAACAAGTAGCCAGCAATAGTCAAAGAGTGACTAATTTTGTTTAACGTGTATGTTTATTCATATGTACGTAATATTCATGCGCTGTTAGTTCTATATACTAAAAATTTTACACATAAACAAATAAAAGAGTAAACTTTATCTATTGTCTATTTAAATTCAATTTAGTTACAATTGTATTGAAATATTATTGTATTATATAAATATTTTACAATAGTGACAAAGTATAAGTTATTTTAATTTAACTGTTAAAAACTATTTCAGATTATGTGTGGCAAAAAATTTGTTTATTCCTCTTAAGCAAACTGGTGGCTTCCGCGTGCTACACGGGCATCGCTACTTATGCTATGGAGTTATTTCCTACAAGTGTTAGAGCAACATTGATAGGTCTCTGTACCGTTGCATCTTCACTGGGAAATATGTTAGCGCCCTTATCACCACTCCTGGTAACGAAATAATTTTATATCTTGAAATTCTTACAATTCTAAAAGTATTTTAAAATTTCAGAATACAAAATCTTAATTTATTCACGCGATAAAATCCCGACATATGTGTAAAAATGGCGAAGGTTAAAAATATTTATAGATATAGAATGTTACATATTTTTTGTTTTAGGCTCCATTAGTGGCATCAATACTATTTGGGAGTTTAGCAATAATCTCAAGCGTTCTTCTATACTTTACTCCTGAGACAAAAGATTCACCTCTCCTTGATACTATAGAACAAGTAGCCGATAGTATTAAAGCCTCCAAAAATAAGAAAAATAGCAGTTGAAAAGAAAATGTTATGTGATGTTATATGTGGTGTCAAGAGACCGAATAATGTGTGATGTGCGAATTAAATGTATATATAAAAAATTTTTAATGTGTGTCAATGTTATAAAAAGTCTGTTTAATGTGCACAAGTTTAAAAGTTTTTTCGTTATATTGTCGTTTTCTGTTTTTTTCTATAAATAGTCAGGACTTTCTAAATCGTTAAAATTAATTATAAGATTTAGAAAAAATATATATGCAAATTCACCATAAAAGCGAATTTCCGAAACAAATTAATTTTTTTTTAATACAGATGAAATTTTTAAATCATTTTGCAAATACGCGTAGTTACACGATGTATGTACCTAAATATAACAAGGCAATATGTGCGAGCACTATCTTAAGCGATAAGGCCGCCATATTTGTACCATTTCTTTTTTGGTAACAATTTTTATACCATTTGTGTTTGATTCGTGTGTACAATAAAGATTATTATTATAATTATCCACATTTGGTTAAAATAAATTTTTATATTTCTAAAATGTTACTAAATATTATATTACAATTTCATCATTACTTTCACTAATAACTTATTACAGATAAAGCGTATTTCATTAATTTAAAAATATTTATAATACAAGAAAAAAATATAACCTTAAAATACCTCGTATTATTTTTCTAATTGTAGTCAGTTTTTGTTGATCCATATATACCCATACCCATCGATTGGTACATCGCGCATTTAGTTTTAAATAAATCACGAATATGAGGTTTAAAGTTTAAAAAAAAATGATAATGCATTGATGGTCGATTTCGTTAAAAGTAAACATGAATATGCATTGATTGATACCACAATCACTTTTTTTTTTAAATGTGGCTAGAATTACTCGGATAGCTTTCCCAGAGGTTGCAGTTTCAAATGCTGGTCGTACCGATAATTTTTTTCATTGTATATTCTATTATTTTTTAATTTTAAATTTACTTTATAATGGTGAGTTTTTGTTTATAAGATAGACATATTTGTAGTAAGTGCACGCATACACTGGAATGCATATTTGAACTGCTTAAGGTCGTTTTACGTATTTTATAGAGTGCATTAAACTGTTAACAATAATGTAAATATTTGTATGAAAACCGAAGCTAATTATAAACATTGTTCTTAGTTTTCCACTTTATAAAACCATGCATGTAAATCGTTTCCTGGCTATTAAAATTGTAACATTTCTATCCAATATAAATAATAATTTCGTTTCTTCAACATTCGTTTTTACTATAAATTTCCCAAATCTCTTCTGACCTTTCTTACGCCACCTAGACTCATGTAGGACGACAGCCCACTTCATGTGAAGCATCACTGCGATTATGTAGTAAAAACTTATGACTCCTAGACTATAATTTTCAGAAAACATCGACCCCGGTAGAGAGTTTCAAAGTTTTACTGTTCTTACCTTTAAAGTTAAAGCGAAACTTTTTGTTCGGAAGTTTGGCATTTCCTCTGTTAATAGATATTTTCCTATTGCGATTCTGTATCTTCGATGATGGATAGCAGTTTGTTTATGTAACCTGTCCGAAATTAATAATTATATTATAAATACATTTTTCATATCTTCTATGGTCTTATCTCATGATCACGTCATCATGCTAACCCTTGCTCAAATATCTTAGATAAGCGCTCGGTTTGCCCACGATGTAAAGCTATTTCTATTATATAGTTTTAGTTAGATATGACTGGGTTTACAATACGTCGCGTATACAGGTCGGATTCCCCTGATATGCGTTTCTAGCAACTCAACACTTGCTTCTATTTATTTATTTATTTAACCACATTATTTACTATATTTTTATAATTAAAATTATTAATAAAAAATATTTTTGTCTTTTCTTCCTTATTGTACTTGCTCTAATAAAATAGTTTCACACGCAGTATCGCGGATATCTGAAATAAGAATAAAATTTAATTTTTTTTTGATTTTAGTAACTAATTTCTTAATAGAAACTAATAAATGCACAAAATATTTTCCGAAAATGTAATGAGTTATCGCTTTTAATTTAATTATATTTATTATAAGCTATTTTTGCCTCATATACTTATTTGTAAATTGTTCATATATTTTGAGTGGTTTTCAATATAAAGAAAGTATATCCTTAATCTTTATAACTATTTTTCTCTTAAAACTGTGTATTTATAATTGGTAGATATGTTTTAAACATACCGCAGCCGAATCAATAGCGTTTCAGAGCACGCAACGCATTTTTGATGTAAGAAATGTATTCGATGCAGTAATAAAAACTTAGGAAATATTTTGAGATAAAAAAAGATATCGTATAAATTAGTCATGTAAAGAATAATGGTGTAAATTAATTATTACACAAGAAAAAATAAATTAATAAAGTTAGATCATTGTGAACATTAATAAAGTTAGATCATTGTGAACAATTAGCGGAGATTAGTGGGACCTGAGGCGCACTTGAAAAATGGTGGTATTGCGTCATCCAGAAGAGAAAGTAATTCTGATTGTGTCAATTTGAGGTGTCTTCCCGTCTAAATAATTGTAGTGAGACGCTTCACCTTTTTTTCGAAAAAACTCAGTTTTTCCTTCCGATCTGTCTGTCTGTATGTGTGTCTGTGTGTGTCTGTGTGTCTGTGTGTCTGTGTGTGTGTCGAATTTTATTTTTCGAATTTTGAAAAACTAAAGATATATTTGGAATCAGCATCTAAATGTAAGATTCACTTTTCAAAATTATGTTGATTGTCCAACGGGAAGGGGGTCAGATCGGCCGCCGAAGTTACCGAAAAATGGAAAAAAAATTCGAATTTTTAAATTTTTTAAAATCCTATCATAAACTACATAAAAAAATAAAAAAAGCAATAGAAGTTGTTTTGTTTGTTAATTAATTTGCGAGTTATAATTTGCCGATTAGGAGTTTTTCATAGCGGCAAGCTCGATTGCCGCGTGTCAGATGTTTTTTCAATACGGCCTAAACGGCAGCAATCCAATTTGCTAAATAGAGGTTTACGTAACGTTACTTAATCTTCACCTAGATAATGGTCCTGACAGTATCCTTTAAATTTTACTAAACTTGTACACCTGATTTATTTACCATACTGACATGTCTTCAGACTGGAAATATGCCTAATTCATGGAAGCTTGCCTATGTGCAGCTTTTGTTCAAAAGAGGCCGTCGTGCTGCCCTGGCTACCAACAGGTCATTATCGGTCATAACCATACTCTATAAGAGTATAGAACAAGTTTTCTATTACCGTGCTATGTTATATATTATATATATGTGTATATGTTCATTGAGAACAATTAACGACAATATGACTTTCGATGGAATTGATGAAATGATAAAAAAACATTTTTTTATTTTGTTTGTTGAAAAATTCCGGATATAGATTATTGTTACGGATACTTCGTGGGCCTTAAAGGTGTACAAAGCGTTTTGCTATAATATTTATTGTGAGAAAAAGCACTAATAAATTACAGCGATGCTTAACATCAGGAAAGTTTCATCAGTTTCATTAAAGTTGATTTGAACTTACTTTAACATACTTTAAGTCATGCTCTAGTCATTCTTTATGTGCAAATAAGAGAACAAAAAACAGCAACCATAACCATAAACATTTTCGAAAAACTCAGTTTTTCCTTCCGATCTGTCTGTCTGTATGTGTGTCTGTGTGTCTGTGTGTCTGTGTGTGTGTCGAATTTTATTTTTCGAATTTTGAAAAACTAAAGATATATTTGGAATCAGCATCTAAATGTAAGATTCACTTTTCAAAATTATGTTGATTGTCCAACGGGAAGGTGGTCAGATCGGCCGCCGAAGTTACCGAAAAATGGAAAAAAAATTTCGTATTTTTAAATTTTTTAAAATTTAAAAATTAATTAATTAATTAATTAATTTAATTTTTTTTTTTTTTTTTCTTTTGTTTGTTAATTACTTTGCGAGTTATAATTTAATCGTATAAAATATCAAAGGTGGCATTATTATCTTACTCATAACTAGTTATGTCTCTTACCTTTCACTCTGACACTGTCGGCAACTTGTTCTATAGTATCTAGGAGTGGTAAATTTTGAGTCTCAGGAGTAAAGTAAAGGAGACAGCTTGCGACGAGTGCTACGCATCCAAAGAGTTGTGAATTCAACAAGGGAGACTGTAAGTAAAAACATATATTATAATAGAAAAGTCATTATAATTTTATAACTGTAAAAAGTATTTAGTTTTAAGGAATAAAATAAACGATTATCTCACCAGACCGAGTGTTAATGGAGCTAACATGCTTCCAAGAGAAGATGAGAGAGTGATTAATCCAATCATCGATCCTCTTACACTTGTGGGAAACAACTCAACGGTGTATGTAATGACTCCCGTGTAGCATGCTGAAGTTATCAATTTGCCAAAGAGAAATAAAACAATTTTTAGCCAATCTGAAAAATATGGAATTTGTATGGATATAATTTTTGTATTATTTATACCGAAATGACATAAAAATTACTTTGCATTATTATATTGTATAGATTAAGAAAATATAAAGACATTTACCATGTACCTAAACTAGTTAAAAACGACCTTAACATAAAAATACATGTATACATTTTGTACAAGCAATATAAATTATATAAAAATAAATAAATTTTAACATATACATTTAAAAATAAAGACATTAGCTCCGGATAAAATTGGTGCGTAAATTCAAGAAAGCCTTTTTTTTTTTTTTTTTTTTTTTTCCGTTGGAAAAACCCGTTACGGGTACCCCGTCGGCCCAGGGGGGTGACGGCCGGGGGGTTATGTGGGACTACCCGGCAGCATAGAGGATGCTGCCATTTTTAAGGCTACCCACTAAAAAACCAACGGTTGCCCTCTTTGCCGTAATGGGACGTCACGGGATCGCGTTAGCACACACCGTGACGCCCCGGCGAGACCCCCCGAATGAGGGTGCCCCGAGCAACGTAGAGCACCCTCCCATCGCAGGCCTATGTTAGGTAAGAGGGGTCACCCTCCCCCCTCACCAGGCCTACAAATTCAAGAAAGCCTAGACTAGTCTTGTGTAAATAAATTTTTAATATATGTTCATTAGATTGTTATAAAATCAAAAGTAGTCATATAATAGTAGTATAAGCAAAAATAGTTGTATTATATTGCTATAACATTAGCGTAATACATCAGACCAGTCACCGACAACATGAGCAATCTTCTATTAAAAGCATTTCAGTTATAAAATGGAATTAAAGTTAAATATGGAATAAAAAATTGCCAATGTTAATAGAAATAAAACGAAGAATAAAAAAAAAATATGAAGATATAAAATGTAAATCATAAATTACGAAATGTTAAGTTCTTTAATCAATTAAATAAAACAGACACTCGAAATACAATTATTGTAACCAGATTTAAATTACGAATAATGTTTGGTTACATCTTAATTTGATTTTAACCCTCTCTTTCGAATGCTTTGCATCAATCGTGGTGACGGATAGACGAGATGAAGGTCGAACAGTAGTTAATTATTCATCTACTTCTAACGGTTCTTAGTTTAAAACAAACAAGAATAATTTTCGAAAGTCTGTAATTTGCTTACTTACTCTCCGAAGCATATCCACACCCAACACATGCTGCACCACACAGAAGGTACTGAATCATAAGTGGTAGCTTTCTTCCAAACTTATTAATGAAAAACATCGATATTAATTCTCCTGGAAATGACGTAACAGCTGCCAATAAAAAGTTTGTGTATTTATCTCCAGGTAGTACTACAGAACTCACTAATAGTCCGTAATAAATAAAACTAACGGAAAATTTGCAATAAGATGCAACTGCAAATCGTATAAGTAATTCTTTGCACTGAAATGCTTTTATAATTCCTTGTTTATTCATAGATTTTCCAATATTAAATAAAGCTTTCAATTTTTCTTTATCTATATCATTCAAATCTTCTTCATCAATTATTATTTTGTTTACTTTTGCCATATGTTTTAAAATCTCTTTGGCTTGTATAGCTTTGCCTTTAATAACAAGCCATCTGGGACTCTCATTTCCCAATTTAATAAAAAACAGAAACAATATTGCCGGAGAACAAATAACGTAAATAAATGTTTTCCAATATGGTATTGTCATTCCAATTACCGCTATCATAGCTTCTCCCATGTATATGGCATAAGCGAATACGACTCCAGCAAGCACTCTGTGCTTATTACCTGCTATTTCAAACACTGCAATTAAATACAACGGAAAATAATAAGAAGCTATAATAATTACACATTTTTATTGTTAGAAAAATAATAAAGATATAATAAAACATACTTAACACGGCTCCAATTGTGAAGACACCTCCAGAAACAGCCGCTTCTAAGAATTCTATCGATATATATGTTAAGTAGTTCGTAGCGAGCGTCTTGAAATTTCCTACTAGACAGCCTAAAGTACATATCAATAGCGTGGGTTTGCGTCCTACTCTGAATATAATAGTTAAATGTTAATAAAATATAATTAAAATTTTAAACAATTATATACATAATGTCTTAAATGAACAATTTTACTAGAATTAGCTCACATGTCTGAAATCCAGCCAGCCGCCAGCATTGCGACTGCCATACCAATGCTGTGGATTGTTCCCACCATGTTCTTTTTCCAGGGTTGACATGCTAGTTTTAACTGTATAGTTTAGATATATAACTATGATAAACGAAACATAAATTCTAAGACCTAAGGTGCTGGGTCCGAATCCAAGCAAGCAATTATAATATAAATACAATTATATATAAACGTTGAAACGTAGAAATTATTACATATTTTTAAATACATGTTGATAAAAATTTGGTAAGACAATATTTCAGCCCTGTTTTTTTATGATTGATGAAGGCAAAAAGGTTTAGTTATAAAATCCCACAACAACCTTCATAATTTCACTTTTTATCGTATCATCGTAATCTTAATATAAAGGTACTCAATCGATCCCATTTAATGAAGAATTTCTGAACTACGGCTTCCTAAAAGTTCCCAAATAACCCATATAATTTCAGTTTCTATCTTAACGCCGTGTTGTTAATCTAAGCTTTTTTGTTAAACTCCTTTTAGTATCAAACAACCGAATTAAGTCTTTATACGAGTAGTTTTAATTTTACATAGATGTTAAGTTTTTATTTAAAACTTTTTGCGGTGAAAGTAATTTTTATTTTGTGTCCTATTTTAGTTACCATAAGCTATTTATGGAATTGATATCATATTTCGAGTTCTGATACATTTTTACCTTTTGAGAGCTATGTTACTATGTTACTAGAGCTAGATTTTTCGATTATATGTCTTTTGGTAACTCTTAAGTGTTTATAAGGTTTCGATGGTTTCTTAATCTTCATTCCCAAATTGTTACGGTCTCCTCATAAAGTTGAAGAATCAGCTGAACACGCTTAACTAAACCAAAACTTTGTTGTCTTTCTGACGTTTGTATCTAACTTTGTTATAATAAGCTAATAAAATTTGTTCGTGACACATCGATAAAAAATTCATCGTCTACCATCTTCACGTCATTTAAAAAACTGTCAGCTTTAACATATAGCGATGGAACACGATCTTTGTATAGTATTTTCTTAGATTTTCACGAGTACACATTTGAAATAAAACTATTTTTACGGATTAAATCTCGCGTATAATTTGGTTACAATTTTTATTTTAGCACGAAGTTACGAATACTTTGCAGTATTCACGGGTAGACGAGATGTAAGTGTACCAAATTGTATGCGAGTTCTAATCCGTAAAAATAGTTTTATTCCGATCTTTGTAATCTATCTTTTAAAATCTATTGTCTTTTTATCCTCCCCATTTTCAATTTAAACGCATTTTTTATATTTTTGTTACCATAACAATTTGAACGTAATATATCTGAACTACGTCTTGTAATATTTTAATTGAAAATTTAAAAAAATAATCTTGCTTAAAGTTTTTAAATAATAAATTTCATAATTACCTAAATACATCTCTTACTTTACTGTCTAGTTATATATATATTTTTAATTTCTCTTCTGCTATATTTGAACTGTTTTTTTACTGGTTTTAGTTTATTTTTTATTTTTAAATATGTCATTTTTTCAATAACCATCAGCGTAGATTATTTTTATGGAAAAAAAAACCGGGGTCTTAATATTTTGCGTTTTGAGTCAATAATTTACCTCACAAAATTTAAAGTACCTATCTGACAAATACCTACATAGTTACCTCAGAAACAATAGTGTCATGGTTCTCGTAAATCCAATCCGTACATTTCTCCGCAGTCTCCGTAAAACTATTGTTGCTACATACGCCGACAGCTATGTGTGTACGGTTTAGTTTTGGTTTCGTACATTGGTCGACATGGTTGGGCCACCAGAGGACAGTGTAGTTAGAATGTGCGGAATCGCATTCTGGTATGCGACATCTTAGTAAAAAAAAATTGTTATAAAGCAGAGGTATTTCTTTAACTTTAACTTTTAAATATAAACCAGGGTGATTAATTAAATTAAAAACTTTTTTCTACATAAGAAAATTGATAATCGGCGAAACGAAGTTCGATTTCAATCAGGCGACGCCATTTATAGTGAACATCTATACGGTTACTTTAGACTTTTTATTTATTTTGCAACACAAAGAAAGAAAGGACAATACACTTAAACCCGTATCCACAAACAAATACTATGAAACCTTATGAGGTTTCATATATAGATCGCGTGAACTCACAGGGCGAATATATTTCTAAGCAATACTTGAGGGGCGAACAGCACTATGCGTTCACTTAAACAGAATTCATTACTTTACATAGAGCCTACTGCTACCTCAATTATTCAAGTAATGTATGTGAATACTAGCGTTATTCTCAATAAAATTATGAAAAGAATGTATTCTTTTCAACGGATTTAAAACTATTTGTATATTGTATCTTTTTGAATAGATGAAAACATATTTATCAAACATAAAGTCCGAAAAGTTGGTGTTAATTGCAGTTGAAGGTATCAAACTTATGTGAATTATTATTATATCATTATTATGATATATTAGATTTAGACTTTTCTGAGATAAATATTAAACTACTATGTAGAATGTTAGAGGACTCTTCAGTTTTTGCTTTTGTTTCAAGAATACATATATCAAATTTAATGAAATTTAAGGCACAATTTTAATATGCTATATTTATTTAAAATTATACTATTACTAACTCACTATTGAACTTATTTAAACTCAAAGTTCACGCCACGAATGCACGTTGCTCAGAGCTCATGAAAAAGACCCCGAATGAGTTGGAAACAAGTCGGGCAAAACCCCGTTAATAATTACGTAAGTACAGCCATATAATTATATATAATAGTAATCATGGATCACAAAAATGTTTATATAAAAATAATAATAAATGTTACCTTAACCACTCTTGACAGTAAAAAGATTAAATGGGATAAGAGTTTTTTTTAGTGAGTGTGTGTTGTCTTTAGTGCTGCTAAAAATAAAACTTAAAGTCGTAACAATCAAAACAAAGTAAAGAGTAAAACATAAATCACGTCGCACAATCTGGCGAATTGAAATAGCATACAAAATAAGTTTTTTAACCAAATTTAAATCAAAAACAAGTAATTCTACTTAAAATAAACGTACCTGTATCGCACGTCTCCGGACACGAATATATAATTAACATTAGTTATTGCCACCAAAACTATTGGAAAACAAATGTAAATAAACTGAATTATTTGATATTTGCCGAATTTTTCTAATACATCGGAAACTTTTATTACATCATTATTTTCATTACTTGGTATTGGGACCATGTTTTATTTATTAATAAATTACTTCATATATATTTTTTTATATATATATATCACAATTATAACAAATGGATGCGATGTTTCTTTTTAACGAAATGTACCATAAAAAATAATGTAATTGAATAGATATGAGAATTATCATATTGTATTAACTAATTTAAATATATTCTACGTTGAAAGGTGCCAATTACATATCATTAGCTTTAATTAAAAAATAAAAAATAACAGTCTTTGTCAATGTCTAAAGATGATTAAATAAAATTATAGTTCAGATAAAATATATAAAAAATGTATATAATATTAAACATTTAAAGGATATATAGATCATAATATGTTGTATTCATCACAGTTTGTTGTTTTCTTTTAATAAGCTTTTTTGTTTAACAAATTATAACTAGTTTAGAAAAAACTCTGCAATGGAAGTTCATAGTTAAAATTGTTTATAAATAAAAAAAGATAACTGGAACGAAAAATTATTTGATAATAAAATAACCTGTGTTTTCTAGAAAACTGTGTTCTGTGCTCTGTTATTTGAGTTATTCTATTTATATATATGAATAACCACTTTTGTCATAAGGTAAGAAAAGCGCAATTTGTAGTATAGACGAAATGTCCTTTTATTATTACAATTGCGTCATAACAAGTGTTCTATCCTATCGGTCTATGTCACCCCTTCGATGTAATGTAATTATGTAAAGAGATGAACGCTCTGCCTTTATAATTGCTATAAAATTGTTAACAAAATTCTTTGTACACTGTGAAGCGTGTCATTAGATAATAAATAAGTAAAATTACATTTAACTGTCTTAATCTTCATTCCTCTCTGTATGATTTTCGAAATCCTGATATCTTCCGCCAGTCTGATTTTAAATTCGTTCTTGCCATCTCTTTTTCTCCTTTTATTATAGTTTTGTGTAACATTATTAAAAGGAATAACATAAAAATATAAAACCGTTTTGTTAATATTTTAACTATGGCGACTGTTTTCACTTTTTGTGTGGTTTTAGAAAACCCAAATAGTGTTTAATAAAAAATACCTATCAAATTTTAATGAGATGTTCTCAAGACTGACAGAACACTGTTAGAATTTATATTTTCGAAATTGACATATTATCAAAAGAAGAAGAATTTCGCAACGACACCTCAAGAAAAAATAATTTGTAATATAGATGACATTATAATAAGAAACTCAATACAAAATAAAGAAGCGTATATTTATTGCGTAGGTCGAAACCACCGAAGGGTAGAGTTACGTTACAAAAAGGCGCAACAATAAAGATATGATAATGCAACAGTGATTGTAGACACAAAGATATATATAAATAAAATTATACACACGTTTACATATAGACGTAAACACCGATAATAGGGTAAAATATAAAGAATCATAATAATTTAATTAAAAAAAAAAAACAAAAATTAACATATTTGCATCCAATAAAACTTCAACTTCCGACTCACTCTAATCTGAGGAATCATTTGTGTTAACTATAATTTTTTCTGATACCAAAAGCCTCATCCACGCCTTAATTTTTTTTCCTTTTACCTCGACCATGTTTCAACATGGCGACCATTTTAAATTAACAACGTTCAATAATAACATTGAAAGCGAATTACCTGTAGCACTATTAAAATCATTGACGGGCAAAAATGAGATTTATTACTCGGTACAAGTATTTAAAATAATATTAGTAATATTAAAATCAGAGACACCAAAATCATGGCAATTTTTTATAGGAAATGTAGTTATTTATGGATACAAAAATATTTCTCAAAATATCATTAATATCACTCACTCAAAATATATCTTATATTTTAAATCCTTATCAACAGGCTTAAAATATTATCTTTTAAAGTAACATTACTTTTAATTTACTTTCCAATTTTGTACCATGACATGCATTAATTAACATTCTTTAGATAAGAAGTTTTATGACGTTATATTTAGTTGTACATTGTTTTACTATCGAAATCATTATTAATTTATACAATGAAGAGGTTCTTGATAACGTAATAGTGTTTTTGTGTCAAATTTTTACATTTTAAGACAGTTGAAATTTACGTTGAGATGATCATAAAATTATTTATTATTTATGCCCCTTTCTCTTTAAGGTTATAAGTACATTTTATATTAAAAGTCGTTGATCATACATCTTTCTAGAAGGAATACAATTATCCTATCACGTATTCCTTTAATAAATGAAATGTAAATAACATTAGAATGTTACTTATATTTTATTTATTGTGAAGAGTGTGAGTTTTTCTATTTTGTAAATTTTCGCGTCTACTGTAGTGGGAAAACAGTTTCTCGCTGGGGCGTCGCGGTGTGTGCTAACGCGATCCCGTGACGTCCCATTACGGCGCAGAGGGCAACCGTTGGTTTTTTAGTGGGTAGCCTTAAAAATGGCAGCATCCTCTATGCTGCCGGGTAGTTCCACATAACCCCGCGGCCGTCACCCCCATGGGCCGACGGGGTACCCGTAACGGGTTTTTCCAACGGAAAAAAAAAGAAAAAAGTGGGAAAACAGTATGTATGACATGCCCCCATCCTAATCACACCGTTTTAATCTTGTATTAAGTAATTATCTTGAACAGCTAATTCAAGCTGCCAAAAGTCAGAATAAACTAGTGAAGCTTACAATTGTACGTGTTAAAGTAATATTATTGTAATAGTGCATTGAAACAAGTTAAGCTATGATAGTTCTAAAAAGTTCATGGTAGTTCTATGCAATCCTGACATTGACAATGCTAGCGTCAATAGTTCGTGTTTTGCAATTTTTAATAAAAAAATTAAAGTTTAATGACTTTATTTTACAAAATAATTTAATGTTAGAACCCTATGTATTAAATAAAAAAAAATTAATGACATACATAAAATATTTATAAATTCAATACAAATTAAGATTTATACCGAAATGAACACGAGAAATAAAAAATATACTTCCTGTGTTCACCACTAGGTTTCATAGATATGTAATTCCTTTAAGTGTAAGTTTTCACATACAGTGTTAAATTTTTCATTATAAAAAGTAAATTATTCATTTAAAGGATTTTTATATTTTGAAAAATATTTAATAGTAAATATGTCTTCTGATCTCCTTCATTTTAATTTTTTATATACTCATTTAAACATTAGTCTCAGTGACATCTGTGTAAAATGTTTCAAAGCTCCCTCGAACATAGTAAACGTTGACGTTTTTGCGAGCTTATTCTTAAAATGTGTTGATGCTAGATGGCGCTAACAATAAATTGTAAACAAATTAGGAAATAGGTCAGATTCTTCCTGTTGCTCTTGTAAAATGTTACCTTCAATAAGTTTTTATTGGACTTATTTAAAAATATAATAAAATACATGGAATTAAATCACTTAAAATTTTTCTTTTTTTGAAAGAAAATCGCTAAAATTAAAGTATATTTTGCTAAAATTTTGGAACATTGTATACAGGTGGTATCTGGCCATAATAAAAAATACACTCTTTATTCTTTCCTTGTAAGTCCAATATAGTCCGAAAGTTAATTACATATATTTCGATGAACGTACATTATACGTACTTATTCATGATATTATTATATATGTTTTATATTCAGTTATAATTTTAGTAAATCAGAACCTATACATTTTAAAAACAAACAAACAAACCTACTCTTAACCGGCTTTTTTTTATAAATAATGATATTATTTATATTATTATATTATAATTATAATTCACATGTAATTATGTTTATTAGTAATATTATATCATATATCGTTACACCTGATCGCCACTTTCTACGCAACAGCGAAATTTTTTATTTTGATATTTTATATTGGGAATGCAGCGATATTATTTACATTTTCCAATCAAATAATTCTATTAAAATTGTGAGGTTTTTATTAACACATAAATCACATGTATTTGCCGTTAAATTTGACTATAGATTTACAAGTTTTTAATTTTGATTTAAACTGCGGTTTCATGTTGCACTTAAATTTTTGTGTTATTGTGACAGCTTCAAAATTACTTTACCCTACTACCAAAGACTTGGTGGGAATATTGAGACACGTCAAAAAAAAAATTAAATTTAAATTATCTTAAGAATATCTTATAAGTTTAATAAGACGTATAGTCGTGGGTACTTCGATTTTATATTGAATTTGTATTATCTTAAAAGTATCTTCAAAGTTTAATAAGACGTATAATTGTGGGTACTTCGATTTTTGTTACCAAGGCTTCTTATATCATGCAATGCTTTAATATATAACATTATGTTTATAAACTTGTATTAATACTTGTTATAGTGACACTCTGTGCCTTTAGTATTGTTCACACAAACTTCACGTTAAGAGTTTACTCAATTTGTCTCCTTAGACAATCTGACAGAGTGATGTATGGAGCGTTCATCTCAAAACCATTATCACGTTCGAGTTCATGTTACAATAGACATCTATCAATTTTGTAAGCAATACTTTTTATCTTACTTGTATTAGATACACTTATCACTTGTGAATATCAATATTGTTAAAGAAAATTCAGAGTAAGAGGATAAATTTAAATATTGTGAATCTTTGTAGAAAAAAACAGATATATATTTAATTTTAGTTTCCGCCAACTAAGGAACCGTTGGAGGTAAATGAGTAATAAACTGTCTTACTGACAGACACTTACTTCTCGTTTATCCTTGAACACGATTGCTGCAAAGCATTCGAAACGTCGTGTTAAAATTAAAATGTAACCAAATTATACGCGAGTTTAGTCGCGCGAGTACGTGAGTTTATAGTTTTATTTCAAATGTGTACTCGTAAAAATCTAAGAAAATACTATATATACATTTCTACGAGTAAAGCGATAAAATTTTGGCCTTTTGGTCTTTTTAATTAACTCAGAGTCGTCGGTCTTCTTTTAGCCCACAGCCTCTCGTTAAGTGATCTCCATTTGATTAAACTAATAGAGATTAACAGTTAAGACATCTTGAATTTTGAATTAAGCCCATGAATGGTTTGTTTTTAATTAACAAGTAGGTATTTTATAGATAAAAAGAGTATTTATGAGTTCAAAGTTCAGTGTGCCATTTTTATATTCATAGATGAAGTAAGAAAATTTATTTATATGTATCCATGGTCTATTAAAGACAAATCATTAATTTTTAAAAATTTGTTATTTTAATATTCTATCAATTAAGACATTGTATTTATTTGGAAAAGGATTATCGACTAAAACTAAATCTTCACAAAAGACAAATAGAAATACCTATTTTTCATCTGATCTGAGAGTTTGTGTGCTGTTAAGAAATCTTGTTTGAAATAATTTTGATATTTCTTTTATACATTGGTTATTAATGTGTACACCGTTATCCTATGTTCTAGAAATATCTACGATCTCAAATACATACATTTCAGTGTAATTGACCCTCAACTGATTTCGGGTCAACTCAGTCTCCTTTTGCATTCGTTTTACTATGACTCTCTCAAAGATTTTCATGCTGTACTCTAAGTGCTGCAAATTGTCAAGAGGAAACGAGGTTCTACTCTTTGACGTACAGCTCAGTTTAAACATTAGTTTTCTGCAATTTCAGTACTGTGCACATTAACTTAAAAGGGTTCATGTAACCATTCGCAAAATTTTAATTACAAATATAAATTGCATATCTGTATTTCGTTAATGATAAGATTTATATGTAAATTAACATAACATATATTAAATTAACATGACATATACTTAGTCAGTACATCTTTAATTGAACGTCTCTATAAATTATCAAACCATATTCCTGTTTATTGAAATTTCATGATATGTCAGTGAGTTATTTCCAATTATCATAGATGCATTATGAATGTGTTTGTCTTATTATTTAACTGAAATATTTGTAAAAATATTCGCTGTTAGATGAATATTCAGATTTATTTTTCTAGATCTATCGAATTACTACAACTACGTAAACTTCTATTTATTAGAAAATATTATTATTAATATTAGTTGGTATTAGAAATCGTAAACGATTATTCCCTTTACAATCTTAAGTATATTATGAGCATGTGAGAAATTTGTTTATTTCTTACGACGTTAAGATCAATGGTATAGCCCGTCTAAGTTGGTGTATTTTTCTATCAAATATATTATTATTGTTGATAGAAACCATAAAATTTATATAAACAGAGAAATATAATTGTCTCATCCGTAGTATCATAATATTATCCCAGTTAAATGATTTATATTCCTCCCATATATCTTCATAAAACGCTTTTGTGTCACGACACTTCTGGTATGTAATATAACTCTAGCGAATGAGCCGTCTACATATATTGTTGACTTCTTGTATTCAGTAAAAACATATATTTTCGGCACACCACTTATATATGTTATACGAAAACATCTATAATATATATGAATAAAATGATTATTTTTTGTTATATGGAGGAAATAAGAAAACAATCCAAGGTGATAGCTAATGACGGTAAATGCTAAATATAAATGAGAGTTCAAATCAACCGCTAATAAATCAGGAGAGATAAGTGATTAGGGTCAGAAAAGGATGGGTGAGTTTTTGGATTCCCCATTCTCTGACTGCTTGTAGTAAACTTATCTATTATATGTCGAACCTCTGGTTGAATAATGACTTTACAAACATTTAATATTTTATGCAAATTTTACTTACCTAATTTTTAAAATCAACCTAATCTTTAACTATCTTTCTATGCTTAGTTGGCCATAATTAAAAAACACGATATGTAAATTGTAGTCATATGAGATTATACATACATATTCAGAAGGAAACCTTTATTTTAAGATATACTTTTTCAGATTTTAGAACACCAGACATAAATATAATCTATGAAAGGACAAATTATAACATAGTATTTGTTTGTGATTCATCATAAATTTAATATGTTAAAATTTTTTTATCTAATTTAAAACTTGATTTACTTGACTTTAAATCATACAATCAGAAATTATTAAAACTTGTTACAATCAAAGCAAACAAATTAAAAAAATAATTCTTTAAACTTTTAAGTGTATTTTGTATACATATTTTTAACAAATTTGCAATAACATTACCCAAATAGGTAATCATACTGAATAGGTACTAAATAAGTTCTTCACTCGTAAATGTCGTGAATTGTCTCAAAAAATCTCAGACAAATGTTTTATATATAACAGCGCTAAAATGCACATATAAAATGAACATTCCATAAACATAGTAATAGCTAATAAACTTCTTTGATGCATTTACTTCATCAAACTAAACAAAACGACATTTTTATTTCTTCTAATTAAATTACCTTAATATTTAATCACTTAGTTTTAGGAAAATGCAAATTGCAGATGCAAATTGCAAAGACGAAATTGTCTAGTAGTTTTAATTTGAAAAATACTCGAATAGTTAGTTGAAAATAAACAAAGCACAATCCCACAATACGGAGCAGAGTAAAAGTTAAAACAAACCTTTGAGCAAAACTTGATCACAGATTAAACATTTATTTTGATATTTGTATTTGAATAAACTCTGAGTTCCATTTAATGTAAAATTACAACACATGTGCTTTAATATAATATTTATATGATTTTTACGAGTTATAATATAAAGCTTTATTTTTTATAATTTAATTATTAATGATCTTATGTTTGTTATAAGTATTTTTAATTTCTAGATATATATAAGATTTAAACTCGGAAATTATTAGACTTACATTATTTATTATATATTTAAAAAAGTGTAAATATGAAAGATAGTAAAGAAAAGTATTCAAAAACATTTAATGATTTCATTTTTATCTACTTTTCTTTGTTTTTATTATTCAATATATTAAGAGTTATTAAATTTTGACAAAGATCGAGTTCAATTAACAAATTTATTTATGTATATCTTATAACAATGCATTACTTTTCATAATCTCATTTTCTACAAAGATATTTGTAGACAATGAATAATTCACGGTGAATCAGAAACACGTTCAGGGCAAAACATAACGAGATTTACAAGGCGGGCGGGTTAGAAACAACTCAGGGGAGGTCAACTTGTCTCCACAACGCCCCCGTGATCCACCTAATATTCTATCAAGCGTGGGTGTTCGAGTGTTTATATCACCTCAAATCTGGTGGGACAGGATAAAAAGGTCGAAACTGATAAAATATACTTTCTTTATTTCTGTATGTCGATTGTAAATGCAAAAAAAAGTTTTATGTAATGTTATTAAGTGGACGAATTCAGGTGGCAGATTGTTATAAATCAGTTTGAATAATTGATATAAAATTTATGTAATTTTTTTTTGCACCAATTAGTCAGGCCAAAAATAATAAAATACTATTATTTTGTAAATATACCTAATAACCGAATACATTATTATATATGAAAAGAATCTGCAAACATTTTATGTAAAAAGCGAAGTAGATTATATAAGTATTAAAAAAAAAACTTAATATATATACTCACTAATACTTAAAAATGCAATTTAGGCCATTGAAAATGTTTCTACAAAGAATTGCAATAATTTATAGTCGAATATGAAATTTCAATGTTATATTAAACGCGGTCTCATTTTCAAAGCCTGTTGTGAGATACTTTTATGTATTATATTTACAATGTTAAGTTGAAGATGTAATATCGCAATAATTCTTTTTAACTCCCATTATACATTCATTATTTGTACCAAAAAAAAAACCCTAAATTTTCTTACATGTTACATTATATTTATATCTTCATCTTAAAACTAAATATATATCCTGACATACGTAACATCAATAATTTCTGGGGTGGTTAATTAAATATAATTTTATTTTAGATGGATTTTTTTAAATTAAATAACATAATAAAGGAATAAGCTACAAAAATATATATTAATTTCTGGAAATGCCGATAATCTTGTAAATCTCCTGATTGTCAAGAAATACTGTAAAAAACTATAACTGTCTATATGTAAATATATATTTATCGGTAAATATATTTTGTAATCACTGTTTCATGTTAATACATGTTGATTTAATATTTCTATAAACTTATTCAATGAATCGGAAAACAATTATATAACCGTTCAACCAGAGTATCAATCTAAACCAATTAATTACACTTACTATTTAACATAATTGGGCAATATATATTCAATTACATTTGAAATGAAAGTAATTTTAGAATGTGTGCTGACGTACTGTTGCGTAACAATTAAACAGCATGATAAATGCATGGTCGATTTCAGAATGAAAAACAAACAGAATATTTAAAATAGAGTGAAAAATAGTAGAATGAATGCTTGGGGAGAGTCCATATTTATTTTGAATAAATTTGAATATATACGAGTGGCTATGCATTGGGTAGCTTCTTCGCATTATCGTAGTGAAGTTAAAGTTTCTCACTTCTATATACTGTTGAAAGGCCAGATTTTCAGTTTCCAAAGGAGTAGGTCCATAGATGAACTTCGTGGATAATGTTTTATTATTTATTATTAATTGTATATGTTCTTGTCAAAAGTCTTGTTGTCGTTTTTCTCGATGCACAAAAGTTCGTACCTATAGACCGATTTCATGAGAACATTAGTTGGACCAATCGTGATATCTCAGAAAGGATATTATAGACCAATATCACTAGCAATTGTGACCGCAAAGGTCGTTGTTATATGATTACATATGATTGATTCTAAACTTAGTGTCTAAAATACGTTTAATTATTTATTACTGAGTAAAATACAGATTTATACTTGTTTTGTTGATCATTCGAAGAACAGCGATCTTTTTTCATAAGATAATACTTTGGAGGAAAATGTTTGATGGAAATATTTATTACTCTTATTCATGTCTTTCAGAGACTAATCAGCTTAACCATATTAAGCGAGCAGATACGTTAACTGATTCGTAAGGATTGGAATGTGGGGTGAGGCCAGGGAGGCTAACATCTGTAAGGTTATTTAATCTATATATTCAAGATCTCGTCTGTGAGCTCATAAGCATGAAACTCAGATATCACATAGATAATATATCTATAAGTAACATAAGCGTTGCGGATGACATGGTGTTCTGGACCCGACATGTCGACATTTAATTAGAGAATATGTGAGTACTATGTGCATTTGTGTTTTGTTGCCAGAAAACATCGTTCAATAATACATTGTATTATATTTTGTTTTGAGAAAATATAGTACCTCGTTTTATAATGTTGTATTTGTACAGTGGAAGTTATAAGATTTACAAAATTTAAATATTTCGGGCACTATTTAACTATTCTATTTTTGGGGCCACCAGGACCTAAAAACCAGACTGATATTAGGGGAAAATGCAGTAAGAAGTAACTTATTTTTTGTAGTATTGATACTGTGTTACTATCATAATTTCTATACAAAATAATCTAGAAAAATAAATGATGTCACTCTGGTCTGTGTCACATTTACAAGAAATTATGACTAAAACAATTGAGATAATAATAATTCAAGTATTGTATTATTTGTCAACTAAAATATTTATAGCACAAGCAAAAATTACAAGCAAATATTACTTCTAGCGATATCTGGTAAGCTGTAAGGAGAAAGCAACACGTGATTGTTGCGTCTATCTATTGTCACCAGTATCATCATAGTTTTATTACTTAAATAGTTTCAGCCATAAAACCGCGTTGAATTTAATTTTTATCAGTTTTTATAAAGTAATAATGTGATTAAAATTTATTTATAAAAATTATTTTTGGGTATATTTATGATCGAATGATTTTTTTATAAGGATCTAAAACAAAAATGCGTAAGTTAATCGTTTTAAATTGTTATATATCGCAAATAAAATTAAATTGTTATACGTACCTGAAAATAGACTTTTCCTTTTAATAAAGTTAAATTACAAATACAAGCGAATAATCCAGCAAGAAATTTATTATCTTGAACCCTTTACTAAATAACGCACTAATGACTTTAAGGTACTGTAAGGAAGTTTACGTGCCAAATTACTCTCAATAAAGACAAGCTCTACTCACCAATAACGCTAAGTTCGTGTATTTTAGAAGCCTTTGAATATAGCGGTATCTCTAAAAGCTGAGAAATCCATTTATCTAGAGTTATCGAAGTTGGAATAATCTGTATTAAGAATATTCACTTCATAATTATTTCTAAGATTTACACGAGTAATACACATTTCAATAAAACTATTATATGGATATAACTCGCGTTTATTTTTACATTTTTTAATTTAACCCGACGTTTCAAATGCTTTGCAGCAAACGTGTTCTCGGTAAGACGAGATGATGGTGTCACCATCATCTCGTCTGAACGCGAGTAATATCCGTAAAATAGTTTTGTTGAAATATTCACTGCATTAATATATTCAGAGCTGTGACGTACATTGTTAAAAATATAATAAAAGTGTCAAAATGTTAGCACTATCTCTAGTGTAATAATTGGTAAGTGATAATTTAATATATTCCAAGTTACATCACATATATATTAAATAATAAATCAATAAATATAGAAAACGAATACATTAACATTTCAATATTATAATTTATATGAACATTTTCTTCAGACAAACTATATTCGTATTTAATTCGTAATGCAAATAATAAGAAAGATAGACAAAGAAACCTCAAAGAGAAGAAAATAGTACAAAGGATGAAAGCTAAAGACTACAATATTTATGGAAGTTTATAATAACATATTAGTTTCTTTGATATTCAAGCTTGATATAAACAAACCTTGCATATGAAAAATCTAATATATATTTTTTAATTTACCTTATTAATTTTGAAAATATTATATTATTCTTTGAATACTGTTTATGAACTTATAAGACTATAAATATATGTATTTTGAAGTAAGAAATTTTTTCTCCTTATTTTAATTAATTTATTTTTTTAATTCTCCAACCACCAAGTCCAGTTTTAGTAATCCATTTAAAAAACCCTCTTTGATTTATTTATATACGATAATAATATTATAATTAATATATTTTACTTATAAAGTCTGAGTCTTTTTTTTGTAGCCAGAGAGTGCAAAAAAACAAAGTTACTTCAAAGTAATTTATTAAGCTTTAATGACGTTTAAAATTAAATCTACAATAACTTAATTATCCTAGGTTGTACGGATTGGAAGTGTGAATCCAACTGGACGATGTTTGGAGAAACGCAGGCCCTCATAAGCTGCAACATCAGCGTTTCCGCCAGTACAAGAGAACTCGATTTCGTCACCCTCATGTGGCGGACCCCGTAAGCATTGACGTCAAAGCTGATGCATAAAAGTAGTCGATGTTGCATCAGAAATATGCACAGAGTTGCCATGCGTAACATATTACCCAATTTTAAAAAGAAATATTGTTATGAGTTAATTAAAACTCTTTGTATTTGATTTTGTACATTTTTATTTCAACTTTAGTGTTTTATGATTACTATTATAATTAATTACCTGGCTAAACTCAAGTAAAAACTATTAATATTTGTCCGACTACAATAATAATTATTTATGGTTTGGTTGGTAATATTATTTATAATGATGTGAATGACTACGAGTGCACTTAATATTGTAAACTAAATAGATAATTAATTAATTAATTAATTAACTAAATAGAATATAAACTATAATGCTTTTACGTCTATCAATTACATAGCTAAGAATATATATATATAGCCAAGGCACTTTGAAATTGAATACCTGTTTGAGCAAATTAGTAACGTGTAGTGATGTAACTAATGCGCTTTGAGTAACTTGGGGTTTAGTTTCAAGGTTTTGTACCGTGTAAGCTAACTAAGCAAATAAGTTCGCTTTGAAATGAATTTACATAAGAATATCCTACAAAAATAGATAAGGTTTGGTGATTCTTTTAATGATGAAAATTATCTTACTTAACATTAAACTCTGCCTTGCCTTGATTATATTTCAAGAATTTTTTTTATTATCTATTACAAAAAAAAAATCTTTAATACGTTTAGATAATTAAATTAAAAACATATGAAGCTCATTTAAAACGTCGAAACGTCGGGTTAAATATAAAAATGTAATAATAAACGCGAGTTATATCCGAAAAATAGTTTTATTGAAATATATTCATTGGCTTTAATAGGCACTTTAAGCGTTGAGGACAATGAAAACACGCACTCTCTTCATGTGAAAATACTTTACTGCTATTCTTATGAATTGTTTTAGAAACACTAAATTATCATGACGTAAAGAGCATGCTATCTCTCTAAAACTGACCATAAATCATAATCTAGGGGATGGATGGATGGCCAGTACTAGATGACGGCCAGTCTTCATCTTTGATGAACTCTGAAACGTTTGTTTCCAACTAAATTTGGACAGATCGAATTTTAAAATCCGGTGCTGAGTCTTGCTTGAAAGACCAACTTTGGTTATGAAACATAGTTATGAAACATTAAAGGTTTTACCACCTTCTCAAGAATCTTACTTAATAAACTTGTGCCGATATTTCGACACTTTTTTCATAAAACATGGCTCAGTCACCCCTTGATAGCTAACATCCCAAAAAACAATCACTGAAGTCGGATAGTAGTAAATTTTTTCTCATCAGTCAATAAAGTATATCTGTGATATCACTTTCGTACAGGTAGTAGGAAGTTATTTTGTTTTTACTATTCGATTTTAAATTATCAGTTAAATAGACTTCAGTGACTCTCTTATAGGCTGCAAGTTCCCAGTCATCTTTTAAATAAGCAATATAATTTTGGGTGCTATATTCATTTCGAGAGATAAAAGCTTTTGCTTCCGAACAGGATTTTTTTGTATTCACTGCTTTGATCGCCTTTAGTACAAATACTATGTGGATGGCTAGGTCTTTTTCTATCACAAAGAGTTACATTGTACCTAACCGAGCGTTATAAATCTTTAAACTTTCAAATTAAATAAATTTACATATCTATACTAAATAAGTTATCCGAGAAACTATTGTGGTAACATGTTGGTATATTGTGAATGTTAAACGATGCTTCCTTAATAGATACCTTAATGTTAAAGAGACGTTAAGGTTGTACCAAAGCGACGTAAATGAAGAAAGGTACCTTCACTCGAGTATTTAGGAATATTTACACACTATTTACACTTTGAAGTCTCTAATATACATGAAAGGGTACCCTTTTATCAAACCATTAATTTTAGTTAATGTTTAAATGTCAAGGATTAACTTGCATTAAGATGAAAACAAAACATGGATAATATTTTGATGGTCACTTCGTTATTAATATTACTAAAATAAATATAAACTTTATATCATAAATTAAACATCGGAACTATTTTTATGTAGTGGGTAGTGTAGTGGGCAGCACGATGTCTGCTATGGTTGTTAATTTATATACAGTAAGGCTTTTACTTGCTTACAAAAATGTTATTTAATTTTCAATAATTAATTAATATTCAAATCCATTTATTTTAATAGATCATGCTACACAACAATAGGATAGCAAAGTAGTATTTCCTATCAGTTATTATTTAGATTCACATTCAATCTCATAATTTCCTAGTCTTTAATAACTAGGCCTATCGCAAAGTGAGAATGCGGGAACCTGTATACCGAATATCTGTATCTCTTCCAGCTTCTGTAATTATCTACGTTTGCGAATGTCAGTTCACAAACAATCCACTTACCTTAAGACACGGATAAGAACGACAATTTTATTTAAATATTAGTTTAGACCTGTGTTTATAAATAAAAATAGTTTTTTTCACACAAGGAATGAATATTTTTTTAAATCAAATAAAACAATTAAGACCTAAAAAATTTTAAAAAGTGAATCTCTGTCATAACCTGTATAATAAACTCGTCCTATATAATAAACTTTTAAGATATTTTTTTTAATATTCTGTGTGACTATTCATTATATGTATCTTTTATAAAATTGCTTTTGCTTAATAGAGTTTTCAATGAACAAGATTGATTCTGTTAATAATACGAAGGAAATACTAATAACAATATGAACTGAAAAGGTGTTGAACCTGTGTTAATATTTGGTTTAGAAGTGTTTTATTTCAATGATGTGATCTAATCATTTAAGTTTTCTAAAAGACCAACATTTTTGGCTATAACTTTATATTGCTATGAAAACGGTTTTTAAATAATATTAATTTATGTTAACTCATATCTTAAAAGAAAAGGGAAAATTTTCAAAAACAGAAATTAGTTTTATTGATTTATTTTAAAAGTACTAGTTACCTTCTTTACTATTATTACATTACTATTTGGCTAAAAATACAAGTTGAACCAATAGAGAACTATATTGTTAAAACTTATTCATTCTTATTTGAAAGTATGAAAACAAATATAATACTTGTCTGAGTTTGTTGTTTGTTTCGTTTCAGACCTGCGCCCGTTTGCAATTCTTGTAGCCTTTACTTTTGAGTTTTAAAGTGTCTTTACAGATGGGGTAGTTTTGATAATTGTGGTATCATGATAGGCTTTTAATTGATGTAAACAAGTTATCACTAATATTGATTTTAAGTGGAAAAAATAAAAAAGAAACATATTTAAAAATATTCTGTACATAATATTAATTTAAATAATTTCATTTATTTAATTAAATAAAACAATTTCATTTATATTTAATAGACGGTGAAGCTGAGCTATTCATTTGTTAGCTCGAGGTGTTTATGGTATTAACAACTTTGCCATTTCTCATCACAATTTCTTATATATTACATTTAGACATTATATTTTAATAAAAAATATTTATCTCATCGGACTTTATGATATTTTAATAATAAACTCAGTAAATTTGTACATCAGTAAATAGGTCAGGAAATATTTATTTTAAACCTGATTACATGGCTTTTTTAATTATAGCTTGCTAATAAAGTTTAAAGAATAATTCTTTATTAATTTTATATTACATAATTTTTAATAATCGAAATTAAATTCCATTTTATGATGATAATGTTTTATTTTTGATTTTTTAAACCAAACAAGTACAGTGAAGCTCAATTAAAAAGTTATGTACTTAAAATTTTACAATAGGTTTTATATTTTGACTTAAAAATATTTCTATTTTTGTGTAACATTTTAAATTCAGATTAAATTAAATTGAAAACAAACTATATGTTAAAAGAAAAGAATGTTTTGTATTATGCCTATCTAAAAAAAATGTACAGGATGTGGCATCACAGTCCCTTATCGTTAAGGTGTTAATATTTTATCTCTTATTTGACTATCTGTTTCCGTTAACGGTAAAATAATATTTATTCATATTAACACCCTGTATGTTATAACATATTCACTTTTAAATACAGCATGAGTATTTATTTTACTTTAAATTATTAAAAGAGATTTATTTATTAACCTCACAAGAAATGCTTGCTGTCATTTTACATTGTTTTTTTTAAAAGCTTTCAGAATAAACTGTAATTAAATTTTATGTCTACTTTCTTATCATTTAGAAGACTACTTTACTATATAATAATATTTTATCACCCTTAAAACGGTAATATAAATTCATAATAGCCATAGAAACTAAAACTTACCCTTATCGTAGTTTAGTATTAGTAGTAAAAGCTCAACTAATCTTTTTCGGGTGCTATGAAGAGCGCCCTACAAGTTCTACGATAGCTACGAACTGAATCTGACAGCTTATACTTCGCGTTTCGCTTATCTTGGTTCAGTGGCTACGCCGATAGCATTTATATTCGCTTGCTTTGTTTTATAATACCTAGCTCAAGAATTACTGTATTTTAAATTAAACTACCTTAATAAGCGTATGCGGTATTCTAAGACAAAATAAACTATGTACAAGGGTTTTATTAAATATCAAAACATATCAATACCATATCTTGCATAAATGTTATTATCCGGCATCATTGCTGTCTGGAAAAAATCTAGTCTGATAATAAGTGGTCAAAGCGTTGTAAAAAGGCATTGGAAAAAAAAACATAAGCTTTATCATAAAAAAAAGTAAAAATAAACATAACAAAGTTTTTTCCAGAAAAACCAAATTTCAGAAATAATGGTGATGTACAAACATATCTCCCAAAAGATTAAACTACATCAGAGCTCGAGTCACGACTTCAATTTCATAAACAATTTATGTCAGATGCTCAAAACAAATCAAGTTTGGCTAGAATCAAGCATGTACGGACGTACGTACGTATGGAATAAAAAAAATGCGGAAAATACAAAACACAAAGGCATTTTTTCCAGATGCAACTACAACTTAGAAATGGTAAATGATTGGAAAAACATATGTCATTTTCTTTACCGATACAGATATATGATCATAAGAGAAAGCTAAATTAGCGGATGTGATAAAGCTAAAGCACAGAAGCAGGTGTGATCCTGTGGCTCAGTCAGTAGCAGGGGCGGCTTAACCTATAGTGCAGGGTGTGCAATGCACACGGCTGCCGCTGTCCCAGGGGGCGCAACGGCGTAAATTTTTTAGTTAATAGCTATAACCGTGGGGGGGGAGGGGGTCAAGCCTAGGGGGGGGTCAGGGTTTCATTGCACACGGGCGCTACACGAGCTAGAGCCGCCCCAGGTCAATAGGTTTGGACTGTATCCCAGAAAGATTCGAATCCTTCTCGTATCCAAAAATTTTTCATTTTATTTTAGGTTTTAATAAAGGAACACGAATTAATAAACAAAGAAATACCTTTACACAAAAACACATATAGATTTATCAGGAGCTTTATCTTAAACATAACACAATGGTAAAATAAAAAAACCCGCGAAGTTATACTAAATAAATGCATAAAATAATTTTATATTATTTAATTATCGCAGAATAATGGCTACCAATAACATTTTCAAGGCGAAGGGAGATGAACTTTTTTTATAAACCATTACAAGTGATTAGACTCAATGTAAGAAAAAAAAGAAGATAATATCAGATTTAAGTAATTAGTCCTCCTTGTTAAGGCTTCGCTATTAGAAGGGTTGCGGTAGCTAATATATATGCAGTCTTGAGAACAACGTCGTTGCTTAATGAAATAATCTCCGTGTTACGTCTGTAATAAACTGTATCTTCAGATAAAGGCATCCTTACAAAGAAGTTTCATATCGCCAGTTTACAAAATTTTCTTTGCTTAGTTAATTCACATTTAAATTAATTTAAGGTTCTTCATGTTAATGGTCTTAGATTAAATGTGAATTTCAAGAAGTAAAATATTATATGTTGACTGACCTTTTTTTTAAAAGAAAAAATATTTTACAATAGTGAAAGAATATCCATGTTTCGAGGGCTTTTAGAAATAAAGAAATAATAGGCACAAATAATAACCAGACTTAAAACAGCAATCTGTATGTCAAATAAACAAACGTGAGCGAGTCAAACCTTTAGAGAAAAAAGAAGTTTTGTGTTTCGCCGTCATAATTACCGGAGTGACAACTTATGAATTCGTTATGCAGTACTGTTATATTGTAAAATAATAATAATCTGTTTTATTGTGATCCTGTAAATGCAAAATAATAATGATAATTTAAAAATAAAAAGTAGCAGTAATAATATTAGTTTTTAGTCTCTCATCTTTGTTTTTTTTATCAACCATTTACTGTTTAATGTTTAAAGGGTCGATAAACATTCATTAGTGTATAGTTAAGTCTTATACAAAACAGAAGAAAACAGTTATTGGCTTTATGTTTGTGTATGTTGTAAACCTATTATATAATTGGTAAATTGCTATGGATTTCTCAATAAAAAAATATTTAATATTACTCAATATTAGTAATTGATGTTAAATATTTCAATAAACGGCTGTTAAAGAACCATAGTGTTTTTGAATGTCGAGATTTAGCGAGGAGATTATTCCACAATGGTTTGATTTACAGATAAACTAGTTACTTCAGTATCCTAGAACTCTAGATATCTTATTCAGACCATTGTTTTTACATGATATTAAGTTTTGCTGTTCAATGTTAGAGACAAGGTATGAAAACGCTGTTTATAGTAACGCGAAGTATGAGGATTATAAAAAACAAACATAGAGGAGACTCAGCATTAGACCAAAATGGAGATGCTCAAGCTAAGGATATTTTTGGTTTTAATGGAAAATAAGTTGCCGGTCTCGAATGTCACTAATAATCAAAAAGAATAAAGAAAAAATATCAACAATATACATATTTTTTTCTTCCAGAATCAATATGCTAAACCGCGTGGGAGATTTTATTAAGCGGCTTACTACCACCCAATATAATATGACATTTTTCAGGATTAAAGCACAACACATAATACTACTCCAAGAGTTAATCTTTTCTCTCAGTGTCATTGAAAATATATTGATAAATCAAAGGATTACAGAGAAGTTATTCTGATATAAAAAATATATGTGGCGGATGATGATTTTTTCACTTCCAGGAGTAATCAATAAAGCTGATGATAAAAATATGATGACATTGTGTTGCCGTTTACTCGAAACAGAGCAAAAGTTTTTTACTTATCAAAATTTAAACATTTCAATAATCGTGTATTTCAATAGTAATGTTCAATGTAGTGTATATTTTATAATACATACATATACATTTGTATTTTTGTCAACACAAAATTTTGTCGTGATATATTTTAATTACTGTCAATACAGTGATTAAAATATATCACGACAAAATAATCGGGGTATTATTTGAAATGGTCTTGTAAAGAACAAATATTTAATTTATATCACTAGAATTAATATGTATTTTATTGAATACATTTTTTTTTCAGTTTTGTAGAGAGTGGAGACTAAATATAATCCATATTATCCAGTATCATTTAAAACACCATATTTAAAAACTGTAAATAAAATACTGTACAATACAATAACATCAGTAACAATATAGTACCACTACAGTTACATATATATTAAACAAATAAAGCTAATAATAATAAAGCGAATATTAAAAAAACCTCTTTTTTATAATTTATTTGAAAATAACAAAAGAATACAATGCATTATTACAATACCGATGACGACTTTTGGAATATTATTTGTTTAATAAAATCAATAAAATTTGGTTAAAATTCATGTCATACTCGGGAAATAAGAGATATTCTAGACTGTATAACGTCCAAAGCAACAGTCGTTTCGTCGAAAGATCTTATTTTATTTTTAGCAAGCAAGGCGACTCGAGTTTGCATTTTCTTGGTTAAACTATTCCATTACTTTCCTTTGAATAAATCGGTAATCTACGAGTACTTGACTGATACCTCAGGTATTACGTATGTAGTATTAATAATTTATATTAGATACAACCTAATGTATACTTAATTGGTATTATAAATATTTATATGCTAACGTAATTCATATAAAAATTTATGACTATATGTAAAGCAGCCATGCAGTACATATTCAATTACAAACTTTAAAAACAAATGTTGCACTATTAGAATTGAGTAACTTATGTACATTCACGAACTTAGAGTTTTGTTAGTATACACACATATCATACTATTATAAACCAACTCTGTGAAAATACAAGTATTAATCAAGCTAAATTTTTTTAGGGTGAATATGAATCCACAAACACCGAAAATATAGCTGGAACGGTCCTGTGGCGTCTGAGTCTCGATTTTTAGCCTGTGTAAATTAACATAATATGATTTGAGTTTATCAATTAAATTAGCGGTGTTAAGACAAAATACACGATGTCAATTTGCGACTCGCTGAAGACGTAAGGTTAATTGAATCTAAACAAAGTTTTGCCTAACTTTTCTGACGGAGTTTCAATATAAATGTGTTTCGTTTCTAAGACAAAGTTATTTTCATTATTAATTTAACAATCTGAATGTAAAATAATGTTTTTAAACACTAGTGCTTTCTACACATTATGAACTATGATATATAGTAAGGGGGTCTATCACAAAATCGAAATTAATATTAAACTTCCCATATTATTTGCATCGAATTTCGTCAGCCGCAGTCATGGGCTGTGTGATGTCATGTTATATCATGTCATGTGATAAAATTTGTACGTTTTGTCGATCCGAAAAACAATAACTATATATAATTAAATCGGAGGTTTTTAAAATTGTACTGAGAAAGAAAATTAATCCTAAGGTCTTGTTAAACTTTGTACTTAAATTACATCGAAAATCCTTAAGAACACGAGTCGGCTTGAGAATGTACGCACACTTTATAAATAATAAAATGATAAACTTCATTTTCTTCTAGCTACCTTATTATCACAATAATCTGGTCTGAATAACAGTTGAATAAAATATTCAGAATAGTAACCGTGTGACAATTTTAATAAAAAAACACCTGAACTATAATGAAATGTTATATATGTCGACGCCAGCGATGGCGGATCGATAACGCCGTCATGTTTAAACTCGGTGATGCCGGGCTCACATTGTTAGTGTGGCAAAAAAGCAACATTGTCCTATATCACTTCATTTTCATACTACATCCAGGATCTCACTTGTATCCTTTAAAACTTCCTTAAATTTAACCTCTAACCATTATTACCTCTTTAATCTTTATAACACACACACTCACTAAACACGCTGGGCAACCCAACAGAACACTGGAGAAGTGACCAGGTTCGTGCCTCCAGATGAAGTTATGGTTGGTCTATTCTTATATACCATAACGACTCCGTCGACGTGCCGCCATAATTAACCAATTAACTAGCTTTTGTATTACTATAAAAAAATCATTTGAAGAAACTTTTTTCAAGCGATACTGTTATCAATATACGACAATAGTGGTAATGAAAAAGGAGACCCGGTTTTCTCCATAGTGTTAGAAAGAACAGAACTTTGCATTAAATATGATAATAGTAGTCAATAATAAAAAAAATACATTGATAACAACTTTATTAAAAGTAAGTTTAGGTGAAACCGTGTTATATGTAGCAAACAGATGCACTGTGAACTTAGACGCCCAGAATTCCTGAACTAGTTAAAAGGAGTCACGGACGAAACTGGATCAGTACTCCATTAAAACTATATACTTCGAATTCTAAGGTACAGTAGTTCTTTTTCAATCTCTTGATCTACAAACTGAACTACAGCTGTGGTAGACCCTACGTTACACAAATCAAAAATATTAACATTTAACATTTTTTTTTTTTAAATTATTTTTAAACAAAAATATTTATGCAAAATAAAATGAAAACAAAACAAACCATAAGAATCCATTAAAATATTAGTCAGGTTGTAATTAATAAACGTTAACTTACTACACGATAATTAGTTATTTTCGTGCCTAATTCTCATATATTTTCCTGTTAACAATGTTAAACAGTTAGACTTGCTACCAAAATACTCGGCTGTGTTCGTTTTCAAGTTATAAATAAGTTTTATCACATTTATTCATTACTTCATAATTACACGATATAAACATTACATGGCATTCATGTTTAGATTTTTCTATTTTTAAAAATAATAAATAGTTTTGCTATAGTATTTATAATTAGAATTTACACTATTCAGTTTTTACGATATTACACAATATTAGTACTTTGTCGGTAGAAATAACTTAGCTTCACTCGGATGAATACTTACGTGTCCTATCTAAGAACTTGTCGAACTTAAAGATAAAAAAAATATTTATAAAGTTACATTTATTTTTGGATATCTGTAAATATATATTTAAAGCTACCTGTATGCGACACCCAAATAAAAATAATAATGAATTACTGTTTTACCTAAAAGTTTAATTGTAATGTTCTTGTTGTTTTTTGTGCCTATAATGGTTTTTTATTTTTTAAACAAGATCTTTTATTATTTGCCAAATGCCTACGAAAACCCTTTTAGCGCTTGACATTTATTTTATTATGGAAAGATTTATTCAGAATTTTAAGTGGCACTGTAAAAGTCAGTAAAAATAAATCATAATTTTGTTAAATGAATGTTGTGACTATTTATATGTTATATTTTAATATATTTTTTCTTTCTTTAAGAAATTAATTAACGGCCGAACTGCTATTTGGGACCGGCGTAGTATAAAAATTTCTTCTTTGATCTTCTACATGATGACTGTATCCCTGTTTTCGTCACCACTTTTAAAAGAACCATTTTCATACTTAAGATTTGGAACATTTTGTGAACAGGATTAGGTGAACATACAAAACATTATTTCCTTTTTTATGACCGACTCTACTCTTACATTATATTAATATGTAGTATAAAAAGCGTATGCATACATTTTATATACTAAATTCATAGTTGTTTCTTCACACATCTATCTCAACATTCGGAACACCACTAGACGCTGTTGGCTTACACCTGGAATCTCTAAAAATGTTTTAAGTTTTCATTCTGGCGTTATAAGTTCAAGACTTCAATTATTGTTTAAATTTTTCCAGTCTGCCACCTTGAAGTCGAAGTCACTATCAAGAACTATGTCGCCACCAAAGGGCATACACGAGGAAACGTCCTTATATATGCTGGATAGCCAGCGATTAAAAATGTTCAAATTTCAAATGTTTAAGTTTTTAATCTAAAATTTCGCAAACTTATTTCGGTTTTAAAATGTCAAACAACATCAAAATCAGATTTAATTTATAATAAAATAATGATGTGGCAAACATTTCATTTATATTAGACGTTTCCTAATATTGTAAAATTTCTAATTAGATTGTATATTCTGTGTTATGATTTTTATACTTTCTTTAATGAAGTAAATTTTTGATTATGTATTTACTTCAATCGTTCTTTTGTGTATAATTACTTTTGGTACGTAATTATCATCTTGTTCAGCAAGTTTTGTACGACAAGAAATGTTTCCAAGAAGGTATATAAAATTGCGTGAGATGCGAACATTAAACCCGTGTTATGTACCTGTAACATGCTTTCAAGTAGCTTACCGAATCTTATCAGAGTTTTAAGCCCTCCAAGTCGGTTTTATGTTAATTTGATACTTTAAAATATATTCACAAATCTCCACTTTACAAAATGTTCTATAATTATTTTTAATTACATGATAAGACTAATAAACATTACATTCACTCAATGTAAAGTTGTTTTTTACAAATAGAACATTAATAATATTTATATTTTTTTATTAAGTTTTATGCAATTATATTATACAAGGTTTTCGCTTGGATTCTTTAACGGTACTTTTTATTTACTCGATGTTTCGATCGAATTATACCGATTGTGGTCACGAGTCAACTGATGGCAGCATATCAGCTTCTTTTGATTTTGGGGGGGTTTTCAACTACCATCACCCGTTCTGCACAGTTTTGTGACACTATATTCACAATACATACTTGAAGCATTCGACATGCCTTATGGCATCATCATTCGCGTCATCTACAATCAGTAGTAGCTTTTTTGACAGATTATATGACGTGACCCCGAACATTTGGAGGGCGAACATTTGTATGTGTAATCAAGAAAGTTTAAAAACAATAAATGATTTTTAAACATAAACTATTTTTTTTTTTTTTGTAATTAGAACAGAATAAAATCCCACATAACAAATTAACAACAACGTAGTCCGGAAATAAATTGTATTTCTCGTATTTTAAATTACGCAAAATGTTTTACGCTGTATTACTCTTGCTCGATCTGCCTGCATCACACCGCTCCTTTGGAAACCATGATTGAATGATGTCCATACTTTGAGGTGTGGTTGTGAACGAGTGCAAGTACGATGTTGAAAAATCGCAAACCACGGTTGTTTACAAAATGTAATAGAATAAAAAAAAAAAGACTTCTTAACGAATGTTCTGCAATGGTTGTAGTTGTTATTTGTTTACTAAGTACTGACGCTCGTGACACTGTTAAAACAAAAAAATAATACTTTGGCTAATTATGTTTGCCTTCTTCTCAGAACTTCAATCTTTAGTTAGAGATTGTCTTTACAGGAAGGCTTATTTCGATAAGCATGGTATAAAATTTAGACTTTTTAAGGCTTTTATTTGATACACATAAATGCTTACTGATTAGGATTGAATGTAGAAGAGAAATAAATAAATCCAATACTATAAATATTACTCAACTTCAACTGGTTCGGTTCGGTTTGTCCATAGCCTACCTCATGAACCTGCCCATCATAATTTGAAAGCATTTTTCAAATCCCTCAAGTAGTTTAGAAGATTAACGCGTTCAACTGACCAAACTCTCCAGCTTTAGTACAGATATGTCTCCTTACATTTATACTCGTTTCTTTATACATTTTTGTTCGTTCACTATCTTATTATATAAATAAATAAATAAATAAAATAAATAAATTATTCATTTTTCACTTCACATGAATTGTTCTCAGCGTACGGTATATAAAAACATAGAAGAAGTCATAACATAATTAATTTAAATATATCGTATACTTATTTATATATTACAGAGCAAAAGTAAAAATCATAAAATAGCAAATATACATGGTAACGCTCAGATGTAATCATTTAACAGTTGTTGCTCATGCAGGCTGTGTAGAATGGAATAGCACCACCTCGTCAAACAAAATCGGAGGTGCTATTATGGCTGTGTTTCCTACGGTAGATGATAAAGCTGGTGGAACTAAACCAAAAGCTTTTGGATCTCTTTTCCAGTTGTCTTTAACACTTGTTATGTTTTAAGTGTTGCAATGCAACTCACATTTATATTTATTAATGTTTATTGGTGCCGCCAACAGTTTGCGCTTGTACCGCCTGCTTGCTGTAACCCTATAATATAAATAAAATAAAATAAATTTTAAAACACTGAATAACTTAGATATAGTAACATCTATTCTGATCTTAAAAACATAGACTTTAATAAACATTTCCTTAAAAGCATCAATTGTTTAACTCATCTAGAAATCCGTTTATTGGCCGGAGGCATACTTTAAATGGAAGTACGAGGCAGGCTCTTTGTTCCAATTAAAATATCTTATAAAGCAGCTATAACAAAAGTAATTCCATTTAATTTTCTGATATTATTTTTAAATAATTTTAATAATTTCATTTACATGTTTTCTTCTTTTTAAGAAAATAAAAAGATTTACAATAATCTTTTTTAATTTGTAGAGACACGTTCTGAAGCCCTAGTAAGTATGTAAGGATAAATTATTTAATTATTTATTTTTAAAAATAAAAAAGCTTGCCATATTCTTTTTAATACACAAAAATCTTAGTGAACCAATGATCTAATGCCGTGCTGTAATCAGCTTTCATAGAGAAACTTTCCTCACGTTCTTACCACAAACTTAATTGCTGCTATAACAATATCCGTAGGTACTATTAGCGCTTTCGCTTAGCTTATATAATCTTTTTAACTCGCTGTATAAAATTACGCTCAGTCAATAACATTCCGATTAGTTGTTAGTTCCGATCAGTATTCCAACACAAAAACAAATGGAAACAAAGCATAAAGTAATTTAATGGCTTTGCGTACAACAATTGTGTATTTAATACTAATAAATATAACTAATTCCATAAATGATTTGAAAACTTTTCTATAATAAACTCTGTAATATAATATGATTATCAAAAATAATAACATATTAACATAATAAAAAAATCTGTAATATGTTTTTTTTAAAGCTACTTCATTTTTTGATGGCTGTCTAATCACGACATTATGGAAAGCATGAAAAATTGCAACTTTAACCATTTATTTCCTTTGAATTTTCTAGAGCAAGAAAAATGAAGACTAATAGGTTTGACAAAGTATCCTTGGAGCCGCAGAAAAAAAAAACCCTGAAATTATGCGTTCATTATATCACGAGGAAACACTTTCTTATTTAATTTAAAAAGAACCAGGAATGGGAATATTATCAGTCAAAAGATTGAATATCAAAGTATTTCTTCTAGGACATGAAGGTATCGTCACAGTTTATTATTTTATATAGTATTCAAGCTACAAATATATTTTTAGACCAAGGCTTGAACTAGTACATGTATATAGCAAAAGCTGTATTTTTTATTTTTACTTTTATTATTTTTAAATGTTAAACAATATTTTTGTTTAAAATTCTAATATTTCTATTATTTATGTATAAAAAACATATATAACAGTATTAGTAAGCATATATTATTACTTTAATACAAGATTTACTTTTTTTTTGTGTAAGGCACAAAAAACAGTATTAAGATTCTGTTTAATTTGTTTCCAGCCATTTTCATCACCGGGCACAGGTAAGAATTCTAAGACTTTGCAAAGTTGGCGTGAGACTGAAACAGTTATGAATCTTTTATTTTCAAACTTTTATTTGAAATTCTATTAATGAGTTGGAGTTCTTTTATTACGTTACGTTTTCTCTATAACTGAATAATAAATTTCTTCATATTTTAAAGTCACATTTAAACAATACAAGTGTACCAATATTTAATTAAACACTGAAAAATTTTGGAAGTTTTTGTTATCGATGAAAGGCTTAATTTGCTTTATATGGAAATTAAAAAACTTTCAACAATTTTTTAAAGTTTTTTTTTTCATATGTTTGAAAGATTTTTTCATGATTTGAACGTATCGTACTTTAAAATCATCATTTTAACCACACTTATTTTAAGTGTTCATCATGTTAATGTTTTTTTTTTAACAAAATGCCTTTAATTTCATTGAATGAATGCAAGAACCACTCATGTTGAGAAATTCATGAAAAACGGAAGGCTTTACGTCGTCCTCGACTGAAGCTACATTAATATTGAATAATTGATTCCCCTGTGTTTGATCTCTCCTTCGTTTTTTATGACGAGTTTTTTTAAGAATTTAATGAATTGCATACTTAAAGAATAAGTACCTCGTTTCAAATTTGGAAACTATAAAAAAGGGTTTTATACAAAACAATTCTAAATTGTTAATTAGTATCAATATAAAGATATTTTGCTATTAAAAAGAACTGTGTATTATTACATTATGTGGCTTATAGCTGGTACTGATTTAAAAATAGTCAATGTTTTTAATTTTTAAAACAGAAATTTAAACATTCTTTGCCTTGACATATAAGTATATATTGTTTTCGTTTTTTACAAAAATACTTAAATTTTGATTCACTTTTTTGTAAATTTCATATACAACTAATATTTATTTATTATTTTCCTCTAATATATTTTATAAAATAAAAACATCTGACACGCGGCAATCGAGCTTGCCGCTATGAAAAACTCCTAATCGGCAAATTATAACTCGCAAATTAATTAACAAACAAAACAACTTCTATAGCTTTTTTATTTTTTTTTATGTAGTTTATGACAGGATTTTAAAAAATTTAAAAATTCGAATTTTTTTTTCCATTTTTCGGTAACTTCGGCGGCCGATCTGACCACCTTCCCGTTAGACAATCAACATAATTTTGAAAAGTGAATCTTACATTTAGATGCTGATTCCAAATATATCTTTAGTTTTTCAAAATTCGAAAAAAAAAATCCGACACACACACAGACACACAGACGCACAGACACACACACACACAGAGACACACAGACACACATACACACAGACACACATACAGACAGACAGATCGGAAGGAAAAACTGAGTTTTTCGAAAATATGTTATTTACATAAGTTGCTATATTATTTATAAGCTAAATTATGTGTACAGCTAACGCCAACGATTACATGTTATCCATACTGAGAGATAAAACCTCGTAAGCATGGAGCAGTGAAGCTAGCGATATTTTAATAGCATCAAGTTCTAATCTGAGTTTATTATACGGTGTGAGAGCTTACGTTGCTGTTACTAATTTAGGAGCATTTTGCCTAACGATAGGATATAGATTATCTTGGATATAATTAAAAAGCGATATGCTTCATGCAAATTTAGTTAATTCTTACATTTAAAAAGTGATAACAAATTTATACCAATAAGACTAATATTCGAGACTTTAGAATATATTTAATTAAATCGTATATGTATGATTACTAATATTTATATATTTTTTTGACTAAATATAAAATCATTGATGTTTGAAATTGTATATAAAAGCTTGATATATTAAACTTATTTAAATAAAAATTAAAGATATTTAGAGATAATTAGAGAATATTCGAAAATATAATAATTGTCACTCTTTTCGTAATTCTTTTCTGGTATATAATAATAAATTTCAGAAACTGAAAGATTTTAGTAACCTAATAATTAAGCTTTTAGTTGTGACTGGCACATTTAATTCACTAGACTCTAACATTTACCGTCCGTCGTTAGAGGACTGATAAAATAACATCATTTAAATGTTCTTTCCATTTCAGACAAAAACTATTCAAAATATTTTAAATACATCTAATATTTATAAATGCATTAGAAATACTATAATAAACTTTTATAATAAATTTACAGGTATATATTAAAAGTAATTATTTTGTTACTTATTCATTAAAGCAATCAATAATACTATTGTTTTATTTCATTTCAAGCAAGTCTACATAGCTTCCAATTTTATTATATGTGTTTGTAAATAGGATATTTGACATTAATATAATTGAATAGAAAAATTCTTAACTGAAATTAAGTAAATATAAGGTTCAAGCTTGTTTCCTACTTTGAAAAGAGATTTAAGGCAAAAAAATATCTTTAATCTTTTTGTTAAATGTTCACAAAAAGATTAAAGATATTTAGATTTATTTCACATTTGCTGACTAAATATTTACATTTGTTTCACATTTCTCTGACTTCTGATAAAATAAATCGTAATATAATTGAGACTTATAATTTTGTCTTATAATATTAAACTCAAAACCGGTTGTTTAATTGTCTCTGCCAACTCGTAACAATGACTTATATTTTTTTTAAGAGTTATCACTTTCGAACGAATGTTATTGTTATTAAAGATGTAAATCCCTTTATGGTTTTGTAATAAGTTCATCTTACCTTTTGTAAATATCTATTTTTTCCTTGTTCAATAAAAGTTTTTCTAAACTTTAGTGAAGAGCACGTATACTTTCATTACCAGAAGTTCATAATTCCACAACTCTCTTCAGAGTTCTTAGGAGTTCAGTTAATCAGCAACTTACTTTATTTTCAAGAACTCACTCCAGTCCGATTTCCTTCCAGGTCCTTTGTACAAGATATCAAAAGATTTTTATCTATTTGGATGAAATTTCTATTTGTGGAATCTCTTCTCCATTTATGGACTTCGCTGAAGTGTATTCATATGAAATGTCAAATTACCTTCAGATATCCGAATATTAGCTTACCTGTTGATAAACAGTTGTTTTTTGTTTTACTTTCAATCTTCTTTCAATCTAATAGATTTAACGACATTTCTAAATATCAGTCTAAACTTTTATATTTAGCTGCAAACGAAAATATTTACTCTGTGTCATTTATTTTCCAACCTAAATAATTTATACTATTTGAATTGAATTTAAACATTTTAATTTCTCAGGAACACATTTACAAATACGTTTTTTGTTTAATTTTAGTTTATGAATGCCTTTTTTTTCCGTTGGAAAAACCCGTTACGGGTACCCCGTCGGCCCATGGGGGTGACGGCCGGGGGTGATGTGGGACTACCCGGCAGCATAGAAGATGCTACCATTTTTAAGGCTACCCACTGAAAAACCAATGGTTGCCCTCTGCGCCGTAATGGGACGTCACGGGATCGCGTTAGCACACACCGCGACGCCCCGGCGAGGAGTTTATGAATGCCTACTCACTATACTAGTTTTTTATTCAACTATTTTTGGTGCAAACGTTTCTTATATAACGACAAACCTCTAAAAGGCAAATTTTTTAATGTGTCTGTGTTCGCTAATACCGCTGATTGTATTAAATATTTTGTTGTATGGTTGGATAGAAGTAATCAATAAAATAATTATTAATTCGAAAGTAGTCGGGAAAATTCTAATAGTAAGAACTTGAGTACACACTGATAATTATATTTGATAGTAATCATGGATCACGAAAGTTTACATACACATATGTTACATACATATATATTATGTATCCTTAATAATACCTCGATTTGATCAGGGTTGTTATTAATGGGCACTCCCGTTAATACTATTGGAATGTAGTCGGGCCGCACTCAGCAGAATGTATGATTACTTATATACATTAAAACCAAAGTAATATATTTTACAAATCCGAATAGACGAATTCTAATACTGTGTAATACAAATAGGTCAACTAATTAAATGTTGCTGGAATGTTGTTTAATCAACAAATACTCATTTCGCTGACCGGCCTTGTACATAACATTGATAAACAAACACACGTTACATACTTCATTCTACATACCATCTACTTATTGACGAAAAAAACTATATTTTTTGTTATATTATCACATTTTTTATTAAATACAAGTACAATTTTTGTCGATAAAAACACAAAAGAATTCTAAATCCACTTAATATCTTTTTTTTAGTCGCTGCACTAAAACGCACATTGTATTTTAGTCTCTAAACAAACTTCATCAGTTATTAAACTTCGATATCTTTCACATTTTTTCGATTTAGGGTTGAAATGAAACTGCCGCGCATATGAAATTTTGACGACGGTTTAGTTTGGTTACTAAAAAATAATGAAACACTTGATATTTATTGCACAACCTTGACAAACTCTAAAATTAATTTAAGATAGATTTCAGCGTTTCAAAATATTATTTTAATGATTAATCGTACAGTATTTTTTAAATACGATGTTTTCTAAGATTTACACTAGTGTTACACATTTCAATAAATCTTATTTACGGCTATATCTCGCGTTTACTTTTACATTTTTAATTTAACTCTTTACTTAACTTTAGATGGTGTCTGTCGCCATCATCTCCATCACCATCACCTCGTCTTACCGCGTACACGTTTGCTGCAAAGCATTCGAAACGTCGAGTTTAAATTAAAAATATAAAAGTAAACGCGAGTTATATCCTTAAAATAGTTTTATTGAAATATATAACATGCGTTTTGCTTAGCGCAATAAATTTAAGTAAATATATGACAGCTACAATTAATATTCCTTCAATTATTTTCAAAACAAATCATGATAAAAAATTATATCCAATTCTTTTTAGTAAACCTAATACTAAAGTTACTGTAATGTTACTTTTCTGCAGTTTATAAATGACCTAAACGGACGAAAGCTATCTGACATAGCATTATAAATATGCTTTTAAATTGACGGGTCCTTGCGCTGTTTCCTGGACGTGAAATAAAGTTATTACATTTCTGACTCTAAAAATATTCTAAAATAAGAAAAAAAACGTTGCAGAGATTACAAAATCTAGCTTAAAAATATCCTCCATAAACATATGTACCTCGCATTGTCGATTGTCGAGTACTGTACGATCGACTTGTGCGATCACGCTATTCCATATATGTGCTGATTGAACGGATTCAAAAACGCTTTCTTTGGTATTTGACTTTTACGGCAGGAATAAGTGCAGGAATAAGCGAACGACTAAACTTCTTCCTTTTTATATTTTCTTAGTTTTTAATATAACTATTTTATATAGGATAATAATAATTAGTTCTTAGATTTTAATTTTAATCTAATGTTTCGAATATTCTCAACAGCAATCGTCTCCAGTGTCTTCGAGAACTCAGTTAGATCTCCAAAACGTATTTAGCTTGCAGGTGGCATATTAGACTCTGAGCTATTTCGCGGTCGTTATACAATATACCGACGCGACTGGGAGACCTTCATTATGTCTTACAAATCTTGTAGCGAATGACTTATTGTAATTTATGGGTATATATTTTTTTTATACATTCCAATTATTTTTGCAAGTTGGTTAAAGTTCCATACGAAAGTGGTAAAGCACATTCCCTTAGTAAAAGTCCATTTACTCTCGCCTTTTTTATGGTAAAGGAGGGCAAACGAGCGTGCGAGTCACAGGTTGAAATGTGGTCACCGCCGCCCACAAACTTTTGAAACATCCGTAGATTCACAAAAGCGTTGCCGGCCTTGGAGACACGCCTTTTTTTAAGGTACTCATGTTGTAACATAAAGAAGGCCGAAGGAAGTTCATTCTACATATTTGTGGTACGTGGAAGAAAGGTCTTTGACAACCGCATGGTAGAAGATCACTATGCATCCAGGTAGTAGGGTTGATAATGAAGGCGGTGACGTGCTGTGTGATCAAATAGCTTTTCGGAACACTCTCCGTTGTAAATGCGATGGAAGACGAACAAAAAAGCTGGAATAAGATGAAAGCCGGATGGATATGAAATACTTGAATTAACTCATTTTTTTGTCTTTACTAAATATTAAAAGTATTAAATTATCTGACAAATAGAAAAGATTGTATATATTTATCAGTTTGGACTAAATTTATAAAAGGTTAAAGCGTAGTAGTAAAATAATAAGTTAAAGAACATAAATATTATAAACAGCTATAAATAAAACAACATGATGTGTAAATTGAACGTGTAATACATTTATATTATAAAGAGATATTTTTTCTCATTTGTAAATAACATACGATTTCATAGAATTTTAGCTGCGGCTGTGTACATTTAAACTGCTAAATACATTTATTTATGAATAGAACTACTGTCGGCCGGGAATTTACATGACATAGTAATTGAAAACATTGCACACTGCCGTACACATTTTATTATACACATTTATAATTTGGACATTAAGGTTAGGCATCGTATATATTAATTAAATAATTTATTATATGCCGACAAAAAATAAAATCAAATATTTTTCTAAATATTTAACGTATTGTAAATTAAATTAATATTTATACATATTTTAAAATTTCTTAAAACATAAATATTTAGTAAAATACAAATATATTGAATTACTAATTAATACATATCTAGTATTTATAAGAATTGACGGTTAGATCTTAAAATAATTTAATCAATTCTTATATAAATATACAAAGAAACAAGGAATGCACTTTTTAATAAAAAAAAAATATTCAATTTAGCAATACACGTTAGATAACAACTATCTTTAATATTTATCTTATCTTTTATATTTTTACGTTTTTTCATAAATTGAGAGCACAGCTTTGTCCCTATCGCATATTCACAATAACTATGTGCTGGACAAAGACAAAAAGTCATAATGTGTTCATTTATATATTTTTTTATAAAAGAGTATAGCAATAAGGAAGACATCGATAGCCTGCATGAATTATCTCATAATAAGAAAATACAATAATTTTAATGTTTTACAATATATTCTAAATGATCATAATAATACATATTATAGTTGAGATTCTATGTTTGATTTTTTTTATATTATTACTACATTACAAATACAGTTTTCCCTAAAGAGTTAAAAAATAAAACGTATTTATTTTCTACAGGAGTATCGTAATGAAATTACCAAAAACAATATGTTATCTTTTTGGTTATTACATTTCACAATTATAAAAATCCCTTTTCAAATTAAAAATATGCAAGATATTATTAATATTCACATAAACATTTTCTTTAATAAATTTTATTGTAATATATGTAACGGCATATCCGTGTCTGATTCTGATGCATCTCGGTCGTTAGAACATTACGCCCTAGTTGATATGTCAAGATTATAAACTTTGTTATATTCTTCATATAATAAGCGTCCAACTCAATTCCTACGCGCTAAGCACTTGCATTCCAATTTGGACCACCCTGGACACACAGCTCCAAGCCAACCCACACAATAATTATATGCTTATAGCAACACCTCTCCATGATATGTTTTGTTTAGCCATTTTTATACAATTTTCTGTTTAGCCAATTTATAGTAAAATCTATTCCTATATATATATATATTTTCTATTCCTAATAACAATATTATTATAAGATAAGCCAAATATAAAATGAGAACCGAAGAAGTAATCAATTTATGATAAAAATCATATTAGCCTTTTAAGAATTTGCTAATTATAAGACATTACTTTACTTTCTTAAAGATCAGGTTCTAAGATTGGGGATGGAAATATCATTAGGTCTTACAAAGATCTAACACCCTGAGTCAGTCTCATCATTGCGTACATAATACAGGGTAGAAGAAGCGCATTGCGTCGGGATCAAAAATTAGGAGTAAAAAACTGTAATTACTAACTGTACATTTGCTGTTCCACTCTTAACTACGAAAATCAGCTCTTGAAAGCCTTGTTAAGTTTTAACGACAATGGGATCAATAATGATACAGGATCGCTGGAACCAGCGATCCTGTAGAACTACTTTATTTTATATTAAATAAAACTCAGTCTTTTATTACATACAAAAAAAAAATGTTTTCAAAGTATTTATCGCGTTTCTTGAAAAAACCAAAAAAAAATTTAAAAGCGTAGAACGGCTCTACTGTGCTTCTCAAACTGTCTCAGTGTGAGAGTATAGAGATGTAACGTCTAAGCGTACTCAATATTAAATAAGTTAATATGGGAAGTTATGTTTTATTTCCATCGATTATTTAACAGTGTTTGGTGTTAGATCATTTTTATTTTTTGTACACTTGAGCAAAGATAAAGAAAACTAAAAGAATAAAAACTCTGATTTTAAAATGAAGATATATGAAAGAAACAAAACAACTTGGCAGCTACTTCCACAATAATTAGAATTTATGAGCTTCACCGTTTGAAATATTCTACATATCTTATTTAAAAAATAATAATAAACTTACCATGACTAACATCCTTTAAGATTACTTCAATACATATGATAAACACTAAATGAGTTTAAATGGATAAAAACATATATTTTTTATTTAATAGTTTTATAATTGTTGTAAGTTATGATTTACAATTATATAGAATAGTAAATAAAAGTGCTCTTTATAATATATATTGTAAAATACGAATTCATTATAACATTAAATATTAAAGGGTCAAATGTGAAATCAAACGTAATAAGCATTAAGGATATATTATTAGCATATATTATTAATGAAACACATTTCATAACCTTTCTTCACGGAATTGTTATATTATATATATTCTGAGTTTCACCTTCAATTATTAAATCATATAATTGATAGCTCCACTTTTCATATTGTTTCAAAGTTTCGATCATAAATTAATATATTCAATGTTTACTTTAATTAAATTCTAAAGTTTCTTGTTTTGGGTTAATTCATAGTTTATTTACTGAAAATTATCCAAAGTAAATGTTGTTGTTTCGACTAAAAATCAATAATATAGGACAGTACATAAATATACAAAAACATTCTCTTATATAAATTAAATCCATAGGTAAATTGCATGATAATCAGATATATTGTATATTTATAATATTTATTATAAACAGGTATAACAAGACATTAAAAACATTAAAATTTCTGTTGTCGTGAAAAAAAGTCAAAGAATACTTTACAGTACTCAATTGACCACTTTCAAAATAGACATAATAAATAGTATACACACAAAATAGTTAGCTAAAATATTGCTAGACCGATTTTGATCTGCACTTACTGTTTTTATAGGTAGCTGCGTGGGTACTGATGCAGGTTCCATGCGTACAACATTTACTGAAAGAAAAACGAATTATTAAGGTTATGTTTCAACAAACATAAGTTAAATTTTGTTACTTTACCAGTGACTGTATGATTTTGGACGTCTGCAAATCCTTCTTCAATGCTTGCATAGCTTGGAATAGTACTCAAGCAAGTGATATCAACAGTTTGATTAGGGTACAGCTGAAGGCTCGTTAGTGGGTATCGTAGAGATGAGTTGGTGAGGGATAATGGCATTCCGTGGTGGTGACGACGAACAGTCACTGTACCATGGGGGATAGTCAGCCTTTCATCTACCTGGTGAAATAATAATTATTTAAATGACTTGCCTAAGATATTAAAATAGTTTTATATTATTTTTATAAAACTATTTTACGGACATAACTCGCGTTTATTTTTACATTTTTTAATTTAAACCAGACGTTTCGAATGCTTTGCAGCAGTTAAAGTGACTGACTGACAGACACCATCATCTCGTCTTACCGCGAACAAGTTTGCTGCAAAGCATTCGAAACGTCGGGTTTAAATTAAAAATTGTAAAAATAAACGCGAGCTATATCCTTAAAAAAGTTTTATTGAAATATGTAGCACTCGTGTAAATCTTAAAAAACATTTTTATATTGTGTTTAAACCTAGTAACAAATTACAAAATTTTATTAGAATGTACCAAAAAATACCATCAACACTTTTTCGCTGTTTCCAACCCTGTTACTAATTATGAATACCTTTTAAATAAATATTATGAGACATAAAATTTTAATATCTGCCAGGGCGGTTTACAATAGGCTTAACTCAGTAAGATTATTATCTCCAATGATTTTTTGTTAATACCGATCTTAGTAAAAATTTGTTCTGTATTGTTTGAGTTTATTATTTTTTTTTAATTAGTTCAAAAAAAATTAATATAATCCAATAAGTTCACTTCAATAAATTCAAAAAATTCGATTTTCAATACCAATGTATGGCAAAGACCTATGCAGCCTAGCCTGAATAATTATATTCAGGTATAAATAACCCTCAGGTTATTATTAAATTAATTGTATTTATGTATACATATATTTTTATTTATTTCCTAATAATAACACATTTTGCAATAATATTTTTTATAACCTTAATCATTGTATCAAAGTATGATTCGATATGAATTATATGTTAATAAAATAAATTTACTATATCACATGATTCTCCGAAAATTGGAATCTAAGTAATTTTTGGGTGTAAGCTGAAACAATGATGCGTAATAATTAAACGGCATCATGTACGCACGAATTGATTTCAGAATGAAAACAATGGGAGATTGGAATGGTGGTCTATTTGTTAGTGGGCAAAGATTTTCAACCAAAAATCAAGAGTTATCTCAAACATTTCATTTGTTGTAAATGATATTAGGTGATTAAGGAAAAACAATTCAACACATCGGGATGAGGTGTCACACTTTTTTGTGTATTATGCAAGACTGCTTCTCTTCTCAAGATCCATTGAGTTGCACGGATGCTATGCTTTCGGCAATGGAATTTTTGATTCCGTTTGGGTAAATCCATGTTCCATTGGTGGTTAAGGCGGTATATAATGCTAAATATGCTAATACTTTCAAATAAAAACATTCAGCTTATCTTAAATGTTTTGATCTTGAAACTGCAAAGGTCTGGAAGTAAGTTATAAGAAAAGAGTATTTAGTTAATCTGCCAAGTACTATAAAAAATAATAATGGTGAAAAGCTGACCGCTCAAACCCGATATTTATGGATAGACCCACACGACGGCACAGTTATAGAATGATTAGGCCCGTATGTTTAGTATGGATCTAGTACAGTCTGAAAGCAAAGTCATGGTGCAGCGATTGAGTGAAAAACTTTAGGCAGTATGCGCATGGAGTAATGCCAATTCAATACCATCAAAATATTAACGTGTTTTTTTAGATCCAAAAGAAGCTCATTCACCTATGCTCTTACTTTCCAAAATTAATATAACCATACAGTGACCGTCTTCAGTTATTAAAAATTGAGATTTCCTTAAATTACTAATTTGGTTGGTAGATTAAGCCAAGCTACTCTATAGTTTCAAGAAAGGTTTGCATTTTTGCAAAAGTATGATAGTACTTCACACCGGAACAACAAACATTAAACAAACTTCGGTCACTTATTATGAAACCTCTTTCGAAAACACTTCAGTATCTGTTCGCACATAAATATTCTATTACTATTTCAAATACATTAAATATACGTGATATTTAAATATTTACTGGGAACTTGTCAAAGCGCTTATTAACATTGTACTATAAAGCAGTTACTCATTTTTGTAAGTCGGGTAATAGATAACGTTAGCTTGTGTTCGTCCTCGTATTTATATTTTGTCTATTTTTCTATGCTTAAAAATCATTAGTATTCTTATTTAATATTTTCAAAAATATATCTACACTTTAGTAGCCGATTGTAATTAAGTGATATTAAAAATAAATAAAATGATAATGTAGTCACAATCCACATACAATGATAAGATTATTAATATAATAATAAACATGCTTCAAAATAACCTAAAACGAACTTTAATATGATTAATAGAGTTTCTTCTGAAAAATGCTTTTATGGCGTGAAGATTATTCCTTGCAAATTGATGGGGACATGGAGATAATTTTGATAACAGCAAACATTTTTATGGACTGTTTTGGGAAAAATTTTATATTAAATCACCCTCTCAGACCCTATACTGGTGGCATTATGTAAATGACTTTTCCACAATCATATTTAAACACCAGCTTCAAAAGTATATTTCTAAAACTCGTAACTTCTATCGAAATTTACGGTTAAAAAGAATACCACGAGAGTATTTTCTTAGATTTTTACGAGTAAACATTTCAAATAAAACTATTTTTTACGGATTAAAACTCGCGTATAATTTGGTTACATTTTTATTTTAATCGTACGTTGCGAATGATTTGCAGCAATCGTGTTCACGGGTACACGAGATGTAGGGTTTTAATCCGTTAAAAATAGTTTTATTTGAAATACCACGATAGTTTAACATGATCGTATATTGCGATCGTATATTAACTAAGGTAAGGTATACAAAGCCTACGAACGAATCAGTACATCACGTATGTAGCAGTAGCAGTATATAGCAGTTGTACCAACCGATCAACCTTTGCATCTTTACGTCGTATTTTTATTAATAGAGCGTTAACTATCACACCCGATATGCGTAAACGATGCGTCTAAACACTTCAACACGGCTTTAGAATCTAAAATTAATAATTGGAAAAACTGTTAATTTTATATTGAAAGTAGTGTAACTACCTACTTATTAATTTGCTGTATTAATGCGTACTTATAATATTAAAAACATATTTCGTCCACACTGAAAATCACGTTCAATGCCACTATCACCAAAAGATAAAATTAATTAGACGTCCCGGTGGATACAAGATTCCTTGTGAATTCTATAAGTGTAGGGGGAATTCGCCAAAACGTTGAAATAAAGACCATTTAACATACGTCATACGTATTTAACATACGTCTTTTAACATTTAACGATAATATTTTAAAAAAATTAAGAAGGACAACTCAGCGATGAGGGAACACATCTTGGATTCGGGAATAGCTTATGTACATTTCGAAAAAGCATCTGTTTTAGCCAGGTAAAAGTTTTTTTGAAACGGTGAAAAGTGCGCGAACCTATAAAAATTAGTCATATCGGATTTCAACAAGGAAAGTGGTTTAGGATGTTTACCTGGAAAACAATAATAAATACATAAACATACAAAACATGGAGAAGAAACATGAAGAATATTTAAAAAGTGACACGGTTTCTTCAGCAGCGGATGGGTTAAAAACTAGTTGCATAAATTCCACGTTCCGCCAAATATTCTGGTGAATTCCGTTAAATTTAACAAGAATTTTAATACAAGTATTCAGTATCTAACAAAGTAGTTACATATCCAGCTGTTTGAAAGTTTCTAAATGGGTATATTCTTTTAACCGCCTATACAGCAAAGAGATTTGAGAATGTGTTCAATAAATCACATAAATGAGAAACAATTGCAATTTTATATCTTAAATAATGTCCAAAAAAACAGCAGAATTAACCAAACCTAAATTCTCATTCTTGAAATGAACAATTATTTAGTAAAACAGTAAAGGAATCACCATCAGCAAATATTATTATCCCTCTCAAAGTAAATCATTTATATAAATGAGAAACAAGAAACTCTAATATAGAAGCTTATGGCGCGCTCTGTTTTACAAATAAAACAAATAATAAACGCTTCTTAATCATGTCTACTTTCTGAATTCTTTTATTAAGATATGATCTAATCAAAACAAGGGGGATTTTTTCTTTCATAAGGTTGAGATTTTCTATTTAGAGTTATAGTCGAAAACGTTTCGTTTCATATTCGTCTATTTCTCTCCTCTTCTCACAGCTAACAAATTCATGGTGTGACCGTAGTTCTTGATATCTCTGTTTTATCTGTATATATTCCACATCTCTCCCTCTATTTTATTCCTGGATTTTTCAATGTATATTCTTATCCTTTCCTAGTCCTGTATTGATTTTGGGAGATTTTAATGCTCATTACACTATGTATGTTTGTTATTATAGTATGCATCAGCTCATATCCCAAAATTTATATTTAAAATTTATATATTATATATTAATAAATTAGTCGGTTGATGTAATTTCATATTGTTTTTAGATGTGAAATAAAATATTATTACGTTATAAATCTTTATTTCATTTAAAGCTGATTTTATAAGATTGTAAGCTCTACCAACTTATTACATGTGTTCTAAATTGTTTTTATTTTATTATTGCTCTTGTCTATTTTTCTGAACTCTTTACTAGTATTATATTGTACATTATTTTAGTCTACAAATGTTAAAATGTTTCTCAATTTTTATTTTAATGTAACTCAGCTAATAAAAAATACCAATGCTTTAGTAAGAAACCTTAATTTAAAGGTAAATACCGATTAAATAAAAACGAAAAATATTAAAAAATTACTAATACATATTTTACTATTGGCATGATACTAGGTGTATCCACAAAGTTATGTATTAGTTTATGTAAATAAATAAAATTTTAAAAAAAATGTACTTATTAAATTAATCTCCAAGATGTTAATATTTTTTTTCCGTTGGAAAAACCCGTTATGGGTACCCCGTCGGCCCATATGGGTGACGGCTGGGGGGTGATGTGGGACTACCCGGCAGCATAAGGGATGCTGCCATTTTTAAGGATACCCACTAAAAAACCAACGGTTGCCCTCTGCGTCGTAATGGGACGTCACGGGATCGCGGTAGCACACACCGTGACGCCCCGGCGAGGAGATGTTAATATTATAATCTCCAAAGATTATTCACAAATTATTACTTAACTTAATAGCTTACTTAATCTATAACCTTCCTAAATCGCTCAAAGTTAGACGACGGTGTCCTATAAACGATTAAAACACTAAATTGTCCTAATCTATTGAAAATAAAAGACATTTTTCTTTTCAATTTAAGAACACTTTTCTCTTTCTTTAATTTTATCCCTTTTATTTTCTCTGCGGTGGTTAATGACTTAAAAATCGTGTTAAACGGTATGTCAAAAAAGGTAATGTAATATATGATGAAATTTTTTATTCGACCAGTTAATAAGAAGGAAATGTCGAAAATCTTTGACAAGTGTTGTAGAAAAACACTAAAGATAACAGAGTCTGGGTTACAAAACTAAAATTAAAGTAATCTTTTACCTTAACATTATTTATGAGCCAGGTGAGGTGGGGGGCGGGGTGGGCTGGTCCGCTTTGACATGTTGCCTCCAGAGCATCGTTAGATGATAGCTTTTTGTGTTTGATTTTTATTTTTGGACGATATTTCTGACGAACTGTAAAGAGACAGCAGTTTTAACATATCTTCTATATGGAGGTTTTTATTTATAAAATATTCGTAATATTTTTGTGTTTAGAAACTTTTTAAGTTATGTAAATAACCTTAATATGATAAATAAATTGAATTTTAAAATGAATATTTTACTATAAGACTCCTCTTTCTAAATACAATTATCTGCCTCTAAAATAAAAAAGGATGAATACAATCCTCTTTAAGCCAATGACTGAGCATAAAGTGAACGTTGCTTTATGAAAATCGTGCAAAAAAGCATAGAACTATTCGAAAACTAGAATGCAGTTCAAGCCAAAATTAAATTTTTAGTTGCATTTATTTACATTAGAATATAAAATATAAATAAAAAAGTTCGTGTTTTAGGTTATATAGTAAAAGTATTTAAGAACGTTTTTATTTATTATTATAATACCGTTTGTTTCCAAAATGAAATAAATAAATAAATAAAATAAATGTTATAGGTGTAAATCTTGTTATTACTTCAACATCAAAATTCAGTTATTTATTAATGTATTATAATTGATAATGAAAGGTTGAATTTAATTAAATTGTATAATAAGACGAATTATTAAATTATTAAATAACGGTTCGGCATATTGTGTCTAACTTTTAGGAGACAATGCTTATTTATTTATTATAAACTCCTATCTTCACGTTGGAAGTTCTGCAAGTTTAAATGAAACTTATGATGAAATATAATTAAAATGCAAACAATATCTCTAGTTGTCCATGAAATGTCCTACATCGTCTCTTTTAGAGAGTAGGTTGCCGTTTCATGGTAAATTTATTACGTTTTTATATAATAATTATTTCTGGTAGTTTTTTTTGTGTTTATACTATATTATTAAATATAAGGAATAGTAAACTGAGCTCAGAATATTTGGCAAGATAACTTATATACCTTCCTTACTTAGATACTTACAAATCTCAAATTTCATATTCGAGGGTTCATAGAAGTAGCAGATGAAGTAGAAGTCAAAGTTTTTTATTTTAAGTATACATTGAAGATGCCCATAACATTTTAGCACAATGCAGTCGTGTGGCTTCTCAAAGGCGTAAATCTTTTGGTAATCCATGTTTTAGTTTAGGTTTTTTTAATAGCATTCTAGCTTCTCCGTTTTCGAATGAAGCTAGAATGCTTTATAAATTAATTATTTTGTGTTTGAAGTTACGGGAATGTAATAAGTAGTTTAAGTCAATTTTAATTATGATGTGTTTTATCTATTTGTATCAATCATAGGGGCGACATATTCGTTATTGAAAAAACTCCTTTAAAAATAAAGAGAAAAAAAAAAGTATACATTGCACTTTTCTATGAAATTAATGTAATTTAACAAAACAGAATAAAGAAAGAAACAGAAAGAAGAGTACAAATGGATAACGTGTATTAACTATTAATAATTAAAATAATAATAAATCAAGTTCTTTTTTCATATCTGAGAATAATAATAGGAAAACCCAAAGTGGTAGTTATGAAGGGGCACTTATTGACGTAATTATTACCAGTTTCTATATCATCAAAACGTTCCTAATTTTTAATAATTCTCGACATGATATCACTGGAAAATGATTTTTTTATTTTCATACAAGTCAGTGATGTAACGTGGGAGTTTTTAAGGAATCAATACTTTTCTCAAAGATATATTTTAAAAATATTTGGTATATTTAGTCAGTCAAAGACATTTTTTGCCTTAATATAATTTTTCAGTTTTTTTAATGTTTAAATTTTTTTTCGAGATGTTTATTTTTATAAGATATCAAATGAAGATAGCATAAAATAGTCCTAATAAATGCATACATAATACAAATAAGTTTTAAGTATTAAAAGATATAAAACACATATGTAAAAACGATGTGTGCTACGAAACCATTTCATAAAAGTTTTAAACAAAAAAAAAATTGAATAAAACTATTTTACGGATATAACTCGCTTTTATTTTTATTTTTTTTAAATTTAAATCCGAAGTTTCGCGATGATTTTGACACCATCGTCTCGTCTTACCGCGAACACGTTTGCTGCAAAGCACTCGAAATGTTGGACTTAAATAAAAAAAAAAAAAATAAACGCGAGTTATATCACACAATAACACACTAATGACTTTAAGGTACTGTAGGGAACTTTACGTGCCAAATACTCTCTGAAAATACAAGCTCTACTCACCAATAACGCTCACTTCGTGTGCTTTGGAAGCTTTTGAATATAGCGGTATCTCTAATGCAATTTCACAAGCGTACGAGCCGGACGCTGAGAAATCCATTTTATCTAGAGTTATCGAAGTCGGAGTCATTTTCATTAGCTGTAATAAAAATATTCACTTCATTAACACATTCAGAGCTTCGACATTTATCATTAACAATATAAAAAGATGTCAAGTGCCTAGTGCTATAATTAGTAAGTTGTAATGTAATATATTCCGAACTACATCATATTTATTGTAGAAATCAATTAAAATACAACACTAATGATCAGTTCAATATTATAATTTAAATGTACATTTTCTTTAAGTAAATATTATCTTCGTATTTAATTCGTAGTACAAATAATAAAAAAGATAGAAACACGTCTCAAAGAGAAGAAAATAGCACAAAGTATGAAATGTTTTTGCGTACAATATTTAGGATGTTTGCTACAAAGCTCTTTAATGAAAAATCTGAATAATTATTAGTAAAATAATACAATTATTTTACTATAAATACATTATTTCTTTACCTTAATTTGTTTTTCAACCTTAATACAAATTGTTTATTATCATTTTACTGGAATGTTATTATATTTGGAAGATTTTAACTTTAAGTATTTTTGATATGTGAATTGTGTAATTTTCAATTTAATTTATCACTACAATACACTATCTAAAAAAACTTAACATTACATTTAAATAATGATGAAATAATGATGTACAGGCATTTCTACTATTATGATAGTTCACGTATATTATTCGTTATAACAATAAAAAATATATTATATTAAATATCATATCTGTAATAAAATTTGAATAACTCACCGCTGAAAAGATGAAAAGCAAAATATACAATAACTAATCCAATAATTCCAAAAATTGGACGCGTTTAAAAATAATATATCTAAAAACAAAAAATTAAAACAAATAGAGAAAATACTTTGTAACTCATCTCCATTAAATTGTAAAGAAAAACGGGTTTGTTCATTCGTTGTTGTTATTCACAGTTGTTGTTTCTTTGTTAAACGATGAAATCTAACTTTATCTTTCTGTTTATTAGAAGCTTATAAAATATAATTTATTAAGGAAATGAATTATTCGAATGTGTTCTTATATTTTCAATTCGAATAATAAGTAATACATTCATTCATTCATTCAGTCATTTGGGCTACATACACTGCATAAAGCTGAGCTATACACTCATTCTGGCTATATCACGGACAAACATTATAGACTAAGTTAGGTTAATTTTAAGGGTTTGCTTGTGACACCAGCACTGTATAAATGTATTGTCTTTCTTCTTTATAATAAAATAAAACATAAATCTTCTTTATGGTTAATGATAGTGTTTTTATTAAATAGATGTTTCAACGAGCAAGAATCTTACCTTACCAGAACTGCATATCTATGTGAGCAAATTAGTAGTTAGATGGTACTAATGCGCTTTGATTAACTTGGGGTTTGGTTTCAAGGTTTTGTAGGCTAACTTACCAAATAAGTTCACTTTGAAATGAATTAACATGAGAATATTCTACAAAGATAGATATGGTTTGGTGATTGTTTCAATAAAAAAAATAGTATATTGTATCACAAGAGAGCATAATAGTATTTTTTCGAAGACACTACTTTGAACCATGAGCGAAAAGAAAGATTCTAGACTAGAATCAGGAGGGCAGCGAGGGGTTTAAAGTACATCGCCCGAGGGAAAAATAATTTGCTCTCAAATGATACACTCTACTTTCATCCCCTTTCTATGAGAAAATATATACCTACTGTTTTCCAGAATAGAGACGTTATTTACGCGTTTTTGTTTTTTTTTATTAGCACGCGCATCTTTGAATATCTATATCTAAAAATATCTTACTGGATAAAAATATGTCTTACTTTAAATTGTTTTTATTTTGAAACTAACAAATTAAATAAATGTCATAAAAATAATTGAATGAATAATTAAACATCTATTTTACATGGATTTATTTTCTAAAATATTTGCGTATTCCAGACAATTTTTATAAACATGTGTGTGTAAGGGTTTTTTGGCTTTCTTCTCGTGATCTGATTATGTAGTTGACATCGTTTTGATATGTTTGGAGTATGTTTTGAGCTCCAAAGTTTTACAGCGTAATTGACTAAGCGAATTTTATTTTTATTTTTATTTTTAATAAATATCGATATTCACGATTAATTGCGCAATTTAGGTGAAAATCTTAAAAGAGAATTAGAATAGTCTTTAAATAAATAATCAAAAGCTCCTTTAAAAAAAACACATTTTGTATATTTTAATTATCTTTAATACTATTAATTCTTAATATCATTCTCTTTTTATCTGTGTTTACACCAAATGGTAGAAGGCTACCGTAACAAACTACTTGACATGTTTTGTGAATGAAAGTGACTAAATAAACCTTTTAATGTTAAAGAGACATAAAAGGTTATATCAAAGGTGACGTAAGCAAATTGACCTTTCTTCAATCGAGGTGTTTTTGAATATATACACGATACTTACACTTTGTACCTGATCCATACCTGGGGGAATCTGAAGAGTTAAGATTGAAAATTCGATACGGTAAGTACGATACGGTAGGTAGTTAACTTTTTTATTTTCGTGTATTAACCATATGATTTGACAATTGTTTATTTTTAATATAACTGATATGAAAAAAAATGAATTTTTCATATATTTACTGATTATATACATCCATCGTTTAATTAAAAATATGTGCATTGCTATGGTTAAATATCCAAATAACTATTCACCTAGAGACAACCTAAACGTATCGTGTGAATACAAGATTCCTTGTGTTTTTATTTTGAATACAAGATTGATTGATTTTGAATTTTGAAGACAAGATTCCTTGTGTTTTGATTGCGGTAATGATTACGTATGGGAAACTGATCAAACGTCAATATAAGACGCGCACAAAATATACGTAGTATTAAAATCTGGATGAGAATGGCTCAGCCATCACAGAAGACGTGTTAGAATCGGAAACAGTTCCTTTCATACGTTTTGACAAATCGTCCGTATTAGCTAGGGAAAGTTTTTAGAAATGCGAAAACTAGGTGAAGTTATTATGCTGAATTTTAATAGGGACAGTAACCAGTAATCAATACTATTATGCTTAAAAACTGTCATGAAAAGTAGCAGTTAATACGAGACTCCCCCATTCCCACCACTCCCACCACCATCACAGGATCTACAGAGAACTATTGTATGCAGCTTTTCACGTGATTCCCTCATGTTTCGAGCTCATGAACTCTGCACGGGTTGCAACTAATCTTTTCTGATGTTATTTACGTGAGTAAAACCGGATAAACAAAAAGAGAAATCGAACAAGAAAAATACAGCTTTCATTCCGAGAAGGGAAACGGAAGATCTGTCATCCGGTTAATAATAACAATGAAAACGGCGCGAAAATGCTACGTTATGTTGTAGAAGTAGGAGCAAAAGGTATAACAGTAAAATCTCTCTAAAACCAAAATCTATCAAAATCAATTAATTTATTTCTAGAACGTACTTTTAAAGTTGCTGTGGTGGGTTCATTTCAATTTGGTGGGATAGGAAGAGGAATGTATACAGTGAAGTTGAGCGTGAGTTCAAGTCCCAGGAACTGTTTGCATTGGTATCAGGTACTGAAGTTTCGTATCTATATATTTATGTAAATTAGAATGCAAGTACCAGGAAGATTGGCCGCTTTACATCGACTGAATTAAAATATCCTTAAAAAGAGTTAATCAATAAAGAAAAGTAGTTTAACAAATATTACAAACAATAAGTTTCTTATTATTACTCACATTAATATCTGCTCCAGTGAAGTTGTAACGCTCAAACGGTGGATCTCGACCTTGAACGTACTTCATTATTCTGTGACCGCTCTTAAAAAACACAACCTGTACAAACAAACAAAAATTTATTACAAAAATTTTTAATACATATTCAAAAGTACAATATAGATGTCAGCAATTATTTGTTCATCATTGATGTACACCAGCAAACATTAAATAAAATATAATTATATTATAGAATATGCTATATTAATTTGTTTGCAGCTCTTAGGATTTGTGGTAGTGACAATTTTCTCACTTATTGTATATACTATTTATTAGAATTAGAGCAACTATATTTCAATATGCTTATCTCAATGGTTGCCTTATAATTAAATAAATTTAACTCAAAGGCAGTGGGGGTTAAACGTAAGTCACACATACTTCTTGGCAATTCGGCCATTGCTTGTAGTCGATTGTATCTATGTAGTCGAACGATTATAATCTAAAGATTTTAAACTTAACTTGTGGTTGGAATACATATTAACATTACTAAAATTTAATATTCGCCTTAGTTAGCCCATTATAATAGCTTAAATGCTATAATAATGTTAAAGATTTTTTCTTTAACTTTTTTTTTTCGGTAGGTAACAATGTGTAAAAATATGTTATACTATATGTAAGTTGTATTAAGTTTAAGATGCCTTAGAGTATACTTTTCTACTGCCTAAACGTATAGCTTCAATTAATACAATTGAATGTTATTTTGAATAGCACTGGGATTTATAATTTTATATTTTATGTAAATATAGCACTGTGATTTATTTCACTTCTTTATACGTTATTAAAATTAATGCAAATAACTATCAACTGAGTTTATTGAACTGTAATAGTAATGTTACCACATAAGCTTACATGTATAAACAACGGTGTAGGAAAAATATATTTTGAAGTTAAGGTTTCAATAAGCCTAAGACCTAACTTCGTTACAATTTTTTTTAAACAATTAATTCTTTATTATATCCTTGGAAAAAAAATTATTTAAAGTCTTATTGAGACCTGCGTGCTTGTTAAACTAAAGCATCGAGTAACCAAGTAACCATTTATTAGGGGAAAGAAAATCAGATTATATATTTATTTATATCAGATATATTTTTCAAATTAAAAATTGAAGCTACTTGTTCTTTTTTTTTTGGTTACTTTTTGTTTTTTTTGCCATTCGGCGTTTGAAAAGACGTACCTTATTTTTGTATGGCCTCTCGATATTATACATTTAATTAAATTATAATCATAATATTATAAAAATGTTTTAAGTGTTTTAAAACCGGCTAGTTCCAATTCCATACCATAATTCCTAACTCGCAGTTCATTTAATTAACTTAAATATATTACAACAGGAAACTACACTTACATATTCATTCACTATGGAGGCGATACAACAATCTATTTAGATCATCACGGAGCATTTTAGAACTCAGACGGCCGAATTTCAAAAGCTTACTTGGAACTACACCAGCTTCAAGTCCAATCACCATCATAGGAGCTAAGTTTAACAGCTCTGATCTGTGAGCATTTTCGAGTCTATAGCAACCGGTAGAATTCATAACCAAGCAAACCGATCAACAGGAGATGCAAAGCAGTATAGATCTAATGACAATATCTTTGCTTCCACAGTCAGTATTTCTCTGTCTAAATACCTCAAGCTGCTGGATCTACAAAGAGAATGTTAAAGCCGCTACCAACATCTGGGGGAACTCAAGAGTTTATCACTCTACAGATTCACTTCACAACTCGGAATCAAGTTTTTTTTTGCCAGATCATAATATAGTGTATAAAATTTTTATTAATGTATAATATAGAGTATAAAATTTTATATGTATTATTAGTTATTCACTTGTTGTAATGTATAATGCAAGACGTTAAACTTTTTAACCATGACAATCTTTTTAAATAAGATTTGCGTTTACGAAAATTGTCTATAAATATTAGTAAAATGTAATAAACAGAAATAAATAAATGTAATAACTAAAGAACACAGATATAACCTTGTCATAATTACTCACATAAGATAGACATGAGGCGTTAGTGGCTGCAAACCAGAAGTTTGGTGTTTCAAAAATCTTGTAATGTATGGTAACACTTTATCAAGGTCTCTTAACATAGATATATTGCATGATAACTTTTATAAATTTGTGAAAATAACTGAATATCTCTTACAACATAGAATTTACTTTTTGTATTTTGTGTTATTTTATTATTTGGTCGTAATCTTTATGTTTTGATTATAATTTTTTATTGTTCGTTTTAACTCTAAACTATAACTTTTTTGCTTGGTTTTGTAAGTATTGAAAAGCATATCTGCTGATGACGATCTTAAAATAAAAGATAAATGACAGATTTGACCAACATTAAAAAAAATCAAAACTTTCATTTAAAATAAATTTAATGCTTCTAATATATTAACTTTTTAGTTCTATAAAGAGCGGCCTAAAAGTATTACGATACTACGATAGATATGAACTGAATCTGACAGCTTATACCCTGTGTCGCTTATTTTGGTTCAGTGGCAATACCGATAGCATTTATATATGCGCTTGCTTTGTCTGCTAATATCTCAGTCAGGAATACCTGTATATTAAATTTCAGTAGCTGTTAAAAGCGTCTATGCGATATTTTGTAGACAAAACAATTATATAAAATAATTTTTTTTTTATGGATTAAAACTCGCGTATAATTTGGTTACATTTTTATTTTAACCCGACATTTCGACGAAAATCTCGTCTACCCCTGAACACGATTGCTGCAAAGCATTCGAAACGTCGAAATTCGAAAATTCGAAACGAATAACAAATTATACGCTAGTTTTAATCAGTAAAAAATAGTTTGACTTCAAATGTGTCCTCGTAGAAATCTACGAAAATACAATTATATAAATTTCAGTACATACCTTAACGAAATTAATATTATACCTTGTATAAAGTTTGGGGTTCGACGTTATGCTCGCATCTAAACACAGCACTGTGGCCGTGTACGACAAATCGAGGCGCACGTAGCTCTACCCACACATCCTCCATACTGGAAACTGCGAAGAACACAGAGATTTGTAAACTTCTAACACAAACGTGAAACTGTATATATTATAAGTATTTTTTTTTTTAATTAAATCGTATTTTTAATTTGCTTGCACATTGTTAGTATTGTTAGCATATAGAATTTCAGCGAGTTTCCTCAAAACTACGCTTACCGCAACATTGCTCGGTTCCTCAAATACTACATACATTTAAAGCCTTCGGGTTATAGTGTCCCGATCTTATATATGGGATAATTTCTTAAATTTAAAGTCAATCTTGTCATTTACAATATTTATTTAGTAAAATAAATAAATAGTACTTAATATATAAATATTAAATTATATTTCATTGTTTCTATTAGTTTCATTGCTACAAGATAAGCACACAATTTCTGGGTGTTTAGTATATGTCTTTTAGAATTTTTGCATGTTATTAATGGTTTCACTTCTTTAGATGAAGGGAAAATAATACATAGATCCACAGGTATCCGATTTTTATTTTTCCGGTAGGTACCGAAAATTGTAAGCTTCAGATCTAAAAGTTGTTCAGCTATTTCGTTAAAAAATATCATATGTAATATTGTGACCTTATAAGCTTTCTGTCAGATCGAAAACCACTCGCTTTGCTTGTTTTTTTCGGGTGCATTTCTTTGGAATTTCCTAGTACTAAAACGAACGTCTCCAGTTTCACTGTCACACTTGATTCAAAATTGTATGTTATATAATATCATATTATATAATATCATTATTATGACATCTACAAGTATCAAAGGATGCACGTGCATTTTGCCAGAGTTACTGATTAACTGATTTTAAAAGTACTTAAGTCCTCTAGATCGATCACCGGACACATTGCCGAAATAAATTTGTTTCAGAACGTTCCACGTGACCTGAAGTAACGAAGAGCGTCCCTCATCCACTTAGTAAATATAGTTCGTAGGGGGTGGCGTGCACTGCCGTAATGGAATTCGGCGGCAGGCGGATAACGCATAAAGATATGACGTTCCTAGAGGAAAGGTTCCCAGAAAATCCAGATGGCTTTTCATATTTCTCGGTCAAATGTAGCTGATACCGGGGTAATTAAACGTCGGATAAATAAAAAAGGTATCGTACCTTATAAAAAACGATAAAGTCCCGATATATATTTCTATAATTCTGTAATTAGGCCTTAAGATAAGAGCATGCAACGGTAGCCCTGTTTTTATTGAAAATTTTCGAACCGAAGTTTTCTGCGTGTTCTGTTGTGGCATCTTATATATGACAGTTTATACTTACAAGTTAGTATCATTGGTTACTATTTCTAACCTAATAAATGTCAAAACCATCCGTAATATATTTTGAATTCTAGATTTATTACTAGGTCCACGCAAGCGGGGTTAGTCTCGCGACATAGTCGAGCGCATCAATGTCTTGTGTTAAATATTGATATTTACTTATGGATAAAAATTATCATTTGTGTATTTATTTATGAATAAAAATTATGATTGCATAAGTTTCGTAAAGAAGCATAATTCAGCGCGCGCGAAACATAAACGTTCTATATGTTAACTATACCTATATTTTATAAAATGTGTGTGATTATTGATAAAATGTGTCCTAGACACATTTTATCAATAATCTCGAAAACTACAATTACGATTCGGCTGATTTGGCCTTCTTCATGGGTGGAATGGAAATCAAGTAAAGCAATTCCTTGCCGAGTCATGATGCGGAGATGGCTACCACAGGAGGCGCGAACTGAAAGGGTGCTTCGGGAAAGAGTCAATCTAGCATTATCTCTAGGAGCTTCCGATCCATGGCCTCCGCATTTTTTTTCATCACTAAACATCCCTATTTTATTCTACAGACGTCCGTTCCCGATGACAGCCGTTTGTCAACTCCATTCCATCCCATTCCGTCCCGTCCAATTTCATGTCATGTGAAACATGCTATTTGGTATTATTCAAAAACATACCACGCGAGAGAATCAGTGACCAGGAGCTAGTTATATATAAACTCTAAATATATCCATTCCAAAGTGAACATGATGTAAGTTTGAATCGTTCAATTGAATTGGCGGCGTTAAAACAAAGTCAGCGGAAACAATTTGCGACTCGCTAAAAACGTAAGTTAATTGAATCTAAACAAAGTTTTACCCCAGTCTTTCCAGTGGGTTTCAATATTGTTTAATGTACTTGAAACACAAAATGTATTTCATCATGGATATATCAACTTGTGTCTGTTAAATATGGTAACAGTTTTAAACTATCGCGACATGTTGATTCTAAATAAAAATAACTTTATTTCGTGATAAAAGTTAAATATTTCTTACTTTTCTAATTTCCACCAAAAAATTTCACCACGCGTTATAATAAGATGACTGATATTATGTCGTCTTCGTGAAACTCGAGTTTTGGCATCTATTCGGATAGCGCAACATAACAATGTTCGAAGAAGAAGGAGAGCATATGCGGAGCCAGTACAGCGCAAGTATCGCTACAAGAGGGTACAGAATTCGAAAAGGAACCAAAACATGGTTAGCATTACGAAAATACTACATTTTGTGTAAATGCTCTATCCTTCAAAGTAAACCAATACTTGCCAACTTCGAAGAATTTAGTTCCTTTTCAATGATCTTATGACTACAATTGCAGCTGTAATAGTTAAGAAACTACCACGATCGTAGTAGGGCGCGGCTTCAGACAGATTTAACAAATCATTGTAGATATGGTCAAGCAACCTATTATAACAAGAACTATTGTAGTGCGAGCCATCACTTACATTACCATCGATACCATTACGTTTAAAGAACCATCTAGCTAAGACATTTCTTTTGAAGTTGTTTCTAAGTCCGACTCGTGTCTTAGAATTTCAAATGTATGCGAATTTCATTACACACGTAGCCGGACTAAAATGTTCACCTAAACTGGACGAAGTAGACTACCAATACATTCAGAACAAATTACATTTAAAAAATTTTTATCAGATAAACTCGTCTAAAAATAATCCTAATCAGATCCAAAACCAAGAAAGGCAACCTTGCCTTCTTGTTTTGCCTTTGGTTTGAGTAGGCTAGGTCAGTAACATTTTGCCCGCCTCACGTAAAAGTAGATTATTTAATTTAGTAAATCAACATTAAGAAAATATATAACGCAACTACTAAATAACTTATCGCAAAATAATTATTTTGTTCGGTAGACTTAAAAAAAATTAAAAGGTACTTCCGCAATTAGTAGGTAATTTCCTTAGCCAACTTTTGAGTTGACAGTTCATAGAGTTGTTTTGAGATTAATTCGAAAAGTTAACCTTAAGATCTTGATAAACTTTTTACTTAAATTACATCAAAAATTCTTAATGAAACACAGGGTTCGACTTATAATAATTAATATTATAATATTCTTTTTAATCTTGTTGTTATGAGAATGTTATAGAAAATATTGAAATCAGCTAATAATTACAATTCTTTGTTCTCATTTTAAAAAAAAGATGAAAATATTCAGAACCCTAAAATTTCAATAAAACTATTTTATGGATATAACTCCCGATTATTATTAGATTTTTTAATTTAAACCCGACGTTTTAAGTGCTTTTCAGCAAACGTATTCGTTGTAAGACGAGATGTTGTTGTCACTAAACAATACAAAAATTGTTACTTTGTTTTAATATACACTATACTTGGATATGAAATCAAGTCACTTTTGTAAAACGTTTATAAGATATTCCCTATGATTAGACTCTTAATTCTATTTCATAAAAACACCATAACTAAATATCTACGAATATAACTGAAAATTTAGATTACTTAACTCTTGTAAAATTTAAACATTACTTCTCTGATGACTTTTGATATTTAACATCTACTGTTTATTCAAAAATCTCTTTAGATGTATGCAAATTTATTCTTAACATTCAAAGGTTCAAATAATATTTTACTACGTGTCTTAAATATTACTCATGACAATAATGTCAATAATAATAATCTTTATTGTGCACCCGGATAATACAAATATATATATAGTAACAGAAACAACTAAATAGTAAAAATTTATTTAAATTATCGCTAAATAGCAACCTCTACTAGGCAACCAATTATGTTGAGGTTCTCCTCTAGGTAAGCCAGAGATATCATATGGTTTTTTAACAATATCATAGAACATTGATAAAATACAAGTATAAAATACTTTTCATACACATACATCCACCTTCGAGTACACGTTTTTACATACATATCTTAATATTTATACAAACGTCGAATATACTATAAGTTAAGATAGCGATATAGATAGCAATAGAATTGAATGACACGTATGACTTTGTAATTTTTATATTCAGAGTAAGGGCATTCCAAAGGAATAAGTTTTGTTACTAGCGGGGAGAACGAATATGAGCGGGAGCGGGGAGAAAGTTTTGTAAGTAATGTCAAGCAAAAGTATTTGAAAGCATTCAAGGTTTTAACCAATCTTCTCATATATCGGATCGGGCAAACATCACAAATCAAGAAAAGGAAACTGTGGAGATTGATTTAAGACTGGTGGAAATTGGAAGAAAATTGCTTAATCTTCTTAAACCTATAAAAGCTTCAAACATTTTTCTGTTCAGCTCAAGTTTGGTAGAGTATTAATCTACTTTGAGTATTAATCTAAGGCTTACTTTGTTGCTGTAAGAAATGAATACCCTCTAAACGCTGATGCACTTGAATATCGAAAGTGCGTGCGATCAACCTTGAAAAATTATCGAAATATTTTGGTGAATAAAGGCAATTTCTCATGATAGTAAACAGATCACTTTAGAGGAATAACGTTACAACTTGTTTGAGTTAGAATTTTAGCGCTGGTAGCTGCAATAAATAGAATTAAGGTTATGTATTGGGCATTCCTTATACAGTACTATCGGGTGGTAATGCCATACGAATGACATTATGAAAAAGAGATGTAACTTCTCGTATAAGTGGTATGACTGTAACATTAAATACCGTTCTGAGGGTCGAAAGTGTCATGTAGACATTTTGAGTAGAAACGCTCTTCCATAGACAAATAAACCCGAAACTGTATTTTATGTTTTAGCCATTGAAAGTAAACTTTCAATTTTCACAATTTAATTTTAAAATTGTATTATTTTATAAAAAGCTAAAAAGCAATAAGGTATTTTTATATGTATATTAAAATTCGTACTGAAAACCATCTCTATTGTTTATACAACCAGTATATAACAACAAATACGACTTAACAAGAATACATAACGTTATGTAACGGGCACCAACACATGTTGATAACTATAACTACGAATAGATTAATATCTTATTCATTTAATTAAACTGAGATTCGTTTATCATTTATTTTATTTATTTTATTGCAATTAGACTTATAAACTTACAAAATTAACTAAATCACTTTTATACTCTTCCTATCTTATTCACTTTACACGATTTCTCAGCATTTGCAATATAAAAGCTTAAGCAGGAAAACGTCGTAAATTGAAAAAGTTGACTCAAAGTTTGTTCTTAATTATCATAAGCTTTGTCGCATCGACATTATGTCCTATTATAAAAAATATGGCACATTTATTATTATATACAACCAACGAATATACTTTCTAATGTTTTGACGTTTGTAAAACAGTGATCACAATAAAAAAAAACCCGGTTGAGTTTGTTGTCTGGTTTTTCTCAGACCAGGACGCGTTTGGAACTCTTGTAGCCTTAACTCTTAAGTTAGAGAGTGTCCAGAAGGGCTTCTTTCGATAAGTGCGGTATTAAAATAGGCCCTCCTGACTCTTCAAATTGACGTACACAAGTGATCACTGATATTATTCACAGTGGAAAAGTTATAAATAAATAAATAAATTCATGCAATAATTATAATTTATTAGATTCTATGCTATATACCTACTTATACTTTACAAAGTCCTTAAAAAAAATCGAATTCTTTTCCATAGCGTACAAAAAAATCTATTATAATGTTTACTATTTTGAGATTCACAAGAAAAGTAAAATTATTGACGTATTAAATTACAATATTATTATAATAAGACATTCATTTCTTTTTTTATTATGGGGGCTGGATTTTATAAACAGGCTTTAGGCGCATTTTTAGCACAAATACTTTAATTTAAAGAAAGTTTTAAGTAATTTTGTAATCTAATCACGAATACAAAATCCTTTTTTTTTATGGAAAGGGGCTCAGATGTTAAGTTAATTCTTCTACATAGGCTATGGTTCAAGAATCTCCATTTCTTTAAACTTTTCTTAGGCACAATCTTATCTTACAGATATCAATATATATATACAATATTTATATTGTATCTTTTAAACTTTATTGTTACGACGATGTTGCCTTTTTAACTTTAATAATACTATTGGCAAATACATTACAAGAAGGTTCAAGTAGTATTTATCAGCTGCTCGTACGGACTTGACCGGGGTTGTACCACTTTATTGTTGAAAATCGTCGTATAGTAGGTATTATGAATATGTATCGGCGAAGGAGAATCAGCTTCAGCCATCAATAATTCTTAAAATAGCAACACATTCGTATCTTAATTTAGAGCAGGGATACCAAATGTCTGATCGTTTTTCTGTCCCGTATACATAAAAATCTAGTATATAGGTTTAACATATTAAAATTTATTTTACAAATAAAAATACACACTTTAATAAGTTTTCATAAAAAGCATCTATTGTTATACACAGCCACGACCTCTGTTATCTGCCGCGGGCAAACTTAAGATGAGAGGAAGAAGCTTTGTTCAAATTAAACTTCCTTATAAAGCAGATTGTAGCAAAAGTAATTCCATTAAAATTATTAGATTATTGTAAAAATATTTTTATCATGATATCAATTATAGAATAATGTTTTAATCTCTTTGAAATACAGATTACATACAGATTGATAAAGATGACAGACAGACAGATGTTTTAACAAAGTTCTTTGTCTAATTTCCAGAGTTACGTACTGCAACTCTAAACAGTATATTATTAGACTTTTTTTAAATAAAAATACCGTTATATTTGAATAAATGCACAACAATGGTTCAGTAAACAGATGATGTAACGCCTCGATGCGCTCAGCGTTTAAAGGAAAAGTTTCGTCACGTTCTTATTAGAAACTTTGTAGCTTCTGAAAGAATATTTATTCGTTCGTCTCGACTACAAGCGGCCCTCTTTTAACAAGAATAGCCTTCTTTAGCGATTATTCTAATTTATGAGATCACACTATCTCTTTATATAATATGATTGATTTGTTTAAAAACAGGTTTTGTGAAAAACAATAATACATTTAAAACGTTAAAATGTATCTTAGATTATAATATTATTTTCTTGATGAACAATAAAAAAAGCATATTAATAGGAATTTAAACTATTTCCAGTTAAATTTCTTAGACGACTTCTTATTTCATTTTCTTCGTTTAATTTTAGTCAAAAGATTGTCAGATTTATTTGTCATACTCATAATAATTATGGAATAAAAATTAATATGACAGGGTCGCATGTTGGAGGTAGATTTCTACCCTTAAACCGACGTGACTTCGTCGCACATCGATTTATACATTCAACATTGAAAATTAAAAAAAAATAAAAAGCCACTATGTAAGTGTGATCGGACTAAAATTGAGATGTCCCTTTTTCGCTACGATACCCTGTTTTTTGGAACTTTGACCCCCCTTTCCTGCTCCATCTTAAACTTTATCGAAAACGATCGCCTTTCAGATTCTCGCTGCCCCTCTATCAAACTATATATATCGATTACTATAGAATGGAATCTGCCTAAAAGACTTTTGATATAGCCACTTCAGATAGTTGTTTTCTTCTTCTTCTTCTTTCTTTCAGTTGTTTGTTTTTTTTTTTACCAATTCTTCACTTTCCATAAATAAATAATTATTAACATTTCACTACTATTATATTTTTCACCTATGGTATATTTACGAAAAAGGGAAAGATTTAAGATTATCTTAAAAAAATATAAAATATTAGTATATTTCCAAAATAATCTATACTAATAGGAGTAATTTGGTTTTTATTTTCGGTCATCATTTCTTCGTCACAGTTTTCGAAGAAAACACGATAAAATTAGACTCAATTGGTTTTCAGACTGATCGTTCACGACACCGGGCGCAGGTTACAGTTCTAAGATTTTGCAAATTTTACCCCAGACTAAAACGGTTTGGAAACTTTTATTTTAAAACTTCTTTTTGAAACTCTAATGATGAGGTGGAGTTTTTTCAAGAGATTTCTTTTATAACTGTTTCTATTATATTTATGATTCACTGAAAAATATATCGTGTTTTTAATATTTAATTTTGTACTAAGAAACTATGACAGTTAGGATACATCTTGAAAGGTTCAATTGACCTCAATGTCTGCTATAAAGCAGTTATATAAAAATTTTTATTCAATTTTCAGGTGGTATATGTATATGTCTGACACCTTTTTCAAGGTCCGTACTTATAAGATATTGACACCGACATTTATTTAGATATTCATATATATGAACCCCAAAATCTTATTATATGTTATTTTTACATAAAATAAAACTTGTCAACAAATATTACATATACAGTTCATTTAAATGAATAAGTTCAAGAAGTCTTTGAATTGTCCTCGTCTAAACTTACAATAGTGAATAATTGATTGCTCTGTGTTATCTGAGTCTTTAAATACTTTGACTGGCTTTTTTTAAAGATTCTAAGTACTGCCACGGTAAGAGTTAAGAAAATTGGACTGAGGAGTTATTTTATGTGTTAAGATTTTACCCTAAAATACAGTTCTTTCTATAATTATATGTTTTTTTATGTTCTATTTTAAACTATTATAATTATTTATAGACCATGTATACTGCAATGAAAATAGAATTCTTTAAAAGATTTTAAAGAAATCTTTTAATTAGTTTTATTAGTTGCTTTAATCGCAAAAAAATAAAAGGTTTAAGAAACAAATAATGCTGTTCGACGAAGATTTAAAAATGATCCTTAAGAATGATCAATACCGAATTTTTTTTAAATTATTTTAAATAATTAACAATTTAATTTGACAGAATAAATATGACAAACAATAGAGATATTGGCTAAAAATATAAAAGTGATAACAATTGGATAATGTTGTGTTTAGAATAAGGGTGGAGACATGAAAATCTACAAAATATATCAAAAATATAAAAATACTGTCGTGTATTGAAATTATTGTGTATTGACAAAACTGTACTGTCTGAAATTGTTGTGTATTGACAAAATAACAACTTTATTAATATATTTATTGTTCATCCCTTCTATTTAAAAATTGTAGATGGAGTGCTCTATAACTGGGAGCAAAATAGCTATTTTCCTATAGGAACTTTTTAACGGCATTTATAGAAATCGAACGCAAATTATATGATTTACTGGCTGTACCTTTTGGCTAGATGTCGCGGGGACCCCGCACTAACTAATAAAAAAAAACGCGCGAATGATATTTACATGTACTTACAAGCTTACATATTTTCTCATAGAAAGGGGATGGTAAATAGAGTATATCACTTGAGAGAAAATTATTTTTCCCTCGGGCGATAAACTTTGAATCCCTCGCTGCACTCAGGATTCTACGTTAGAATCCCCCGCTGCTCTCGGCATTATTTTCTAGAATCCTTCGCTTCGCTCGTGGTTCAAAGCGCCCTTGAAGTTAAAATACTATTTTGCTCCCTTGTCATAAAACCTACTATTTTCTTTAAAGAAATTTACTAAATACTTCCAAAATAGAACTCCATCGTTAAATACTTATACATATATTAATATATTCATAATAATATAGTTATATTTTCAATGTCAATTTTTATAATACTATTATAAAATTAACTATATTGTCTACAGATTATATCACCTGATCACAGTTACAAAAACAAACACCTAGGGGCGAGGTTTCACTGTATTTGAATTTAAATAAGAAATAATAATATATGAAATCACAAGCATGTTGCCAGTGTTTTTAAAGCTACCATCACAATGTGTTGAAAATCTTTACCTCACGTTTCTTAAACTTTCTCTCTTTGTTGAAAAACGAGGGTCGTTATTGTCGAGGTTCAAAGGTCACGTTAACATGATAAATGGCTATTTATTTCGGTACTTTGAACACAATATTTATTTAATATGTTGTGTTTATTTCAGACTAATTTATAAACAGCATTTGTAATATTCAATTTACTTATTTATGTATTCACTTATTTATCTATTCACTTATTTATTCATTCATTCATTCATTTATTTATTCATTCATTCATTCCTTCCTTCATTTATTTATTTACATATTTATTTACCACATTGAATCAATACCAGTGATCACTTGTGCACGTCAAATGAAAATTTCAGGACTATTTTGAAACCATGCTTATTGAAAAAAGCCTTTCTATTGAAACACTCCAACTTAATGATAAGGCGACGAGAGCTTTAAACACACCGTGCTCTGAGAACATCCACACAACAAAACTTAGCCGCATATTTTGTATTATGATCACTATTTCACAAAAGTCAAAACATTTAATTAACAATTTGCTAACGACTAGAATAATTCCAATCAATCTTACATGAAATTCCAAAGATTTTAGTAAAATTAATATTGCAAACTTGGCCCCCAAGAGAGACCCCCAACGCTCCTACAAACAATGACTTCTAAGGAAGCGTGAAGCTTGAAGCGAGTTGTGATGTAGCCAGCTACTCAAACAACAAAGTCAAAAAACCGCACTGGTAACGAGTTATTCTTAAAAAAAATATATTATTATTTAAATTTATAATCAAAAAAAATCATTCCCAGGTCGCACTAGAATTATTTTAATAAAACTATTTTTACGAATTAAAACTCACGTAGACACGAAATGATACGTAATCGTGGTCACGGGTAAACATACCCGTAAACACGATTACGTCAAAGTATTCGAAACGTCGGGTTAAAATCAAAATGTAACCAAATTATATGCGTGTTTTAATCCGTAAAAACATTTTTATTTCATATGTGTACTCGTGAAAATCTAAGAAAATACTATTATTTTAATAAATTTTTATTTAATAACATATGTAAGACATTATTAGGAAGTGTATTGTACAGATGTCTACAATTAACCTTTAAGGAATTACCTATTTTATACAGCCTAGTAGTGGCCATAGCAAGTTTATATTTATTATTAGTCTTTTTTTTAGTGTTTATTTATTAATATTATTATGAAAAGAAAATAATTTTTCATAAACTATTGATATGTTGTCCTAATTTTAATTTCTTTGAATTTATTTTTAAACGATTCTTCTGCCCCCATGTTAAAAATTACCCTAACAGCCCTCTTCTTTAATATAAATATTATTTCAATATCTGCAATTGCAATTTATTTAATAAATCCAATGAATGCGACTTAAGAGCCGCATTATTTCGGTTTTGCTAATAAGATACAAGACTATATTATAATGATTCAAATTTGAATGTCACCACCTTGGGTCCTTTAAGCGGATCGTGAAAGGGCATCTTATGAAGCCGCCATAGTGAGGGTCAACATGTCATATTGGTAGTTCACCAATAGGACTGTTGACCTCCACCTTTGGACTCCACTGACTGCTTAACATCAGGCACAGTGAAGACATTATGGTAGGCTATCTATAAATAAAAAAATAAAAAAATAATAAAATAATATAAAAGAATATTAATCATATTATATAATGCACCAAGATATATATATCGAGATTTAAATTTTATTTACTCATAATAAGAGAATCCGAAAATGAAAAAGTATAAAGTTAAATTTATTTCGACCATGTCCATTTATTTCTTTGTTTTATTAAATATTTCACACAAAGTTTTGAGTACAATTTAACTTTTCAATATTTAAACTGTCATAATACATATTTGGTTTTCGTCGCAACCAAGTAATTACTTGGATAAAGTTGTCGCATTTATCAAAACATATTTAGAGAACTTTACGAATGAGAAACTGCTTTAATTAAATAATATTAGTAAAAATGTATTTTAGTATCATTAAAATTAATTTTTAGTTTTATATCATATAAAGTTTTTATTTTTTATTTGAGTTAAATTAACTGTTTATATTCCAATTTAAATAATTTGTATATTTTTTATGCAGCTTTTAAACAATAAATTTATACTAGTGCAACTGTACCGTTATACTCACCTTAATTTTATCAGAATTTTCGAGCCCATCTGGGGCCCTTATAAATAAAATACAACCCGATATTTATATATTATAAAAATTAAAAATCAAGAACGTCTTAATCCAAAAATATCAAATAACCGTTGCAAATATCTTTTCTATCGAAATGTCTTGAGGGTTCGTTCTTTCTGCAACACTTTTTATTAGTAATTTCCTCGAATCTATAATCTCTCAAATTTATAATGCATATTGTTGAAAGTTTCTGTTTGGTTTTATTGTCATGCGGTACCGTGTCAATATCCGATCCGTATCCGTCACTCCGTACGGAACCGTCCACATTACAGCATATTATTAAAACCAGCCTAAGATTAATGTTTAACATCATACCAAACCAATTCCTGTACTGTGGTCACATATTGGTTGATTCTGAATTATTACATCAAAGACTTAACTTCCACTTTTCATTACTTGGTATGTAGTCAAGCATTTATTTGAAAAAAATCTAACAAAGTTTTCATTCTTATATGTATAGGTATTATTTTATAAGATATCAAAGTGTGTTACTTACAAGTAGCTATATTGTTTAGAAGAGGCTAAGTTATATGCATAATTAACGCTAATGCTTAAATGTTATCCATACTGAGAGATAGAACCTCGTAAGCACGTAGTGCAGTGAAGTTAGCGATATTTTAATAGCATCAAGTTCTAATCTGAGTTTATTATACGGTGTGAGAGCTAAAACGTTGTTGGTACTAATTTGGGAGCTTATCGCTTCATGATAAGGTAGTTAATAAGCCATATGCTAGATACTTTGGAACTTTGGAAGGTTATTGCATTTCAAGTGAGACTACAGATTATTATTAGATTATTTGACTAAGACAAGAGAAATGAATTAAAATATTTTTTTACATAGTCTTTCTATTTTTATTATATACATTCTTGCTTTTTTTTTTTGCTAAACCAGACTTTTTAAAGTTGAACTTAAATATAAAAGGTTAGCCATTTTGGATTTTTTAATATAGTTTAGGTGGAAAATTATAAAATCTGAAGCTGTAATGAGAGTAAATTCTGTCTGACTGCCTGTAAGGTCACGAAACAGAACATTGTTTTCAAAACGTATTAGACAATTTTGGAATAATAAACATCATATACACTTGCCTTGATTTTTATAGTTTTATTGGAATATGTCATATGTCATGTCCATAACAGACGATATTTAGGTAGTGTATCTGAATTTAACATGGACCTACTTATTCTAAACTGTTTGTTACATTTATTATTAGTAATAACTTTGACTTCTCAGAAGACAACGTGTGGCCCAAGTAAGCCCAACCTTATTAACCTCACAGCTTCTCATTATTTTGACACTCAAAAAAACTCTTATAGTCGTAAGTCAGTTTAAAAAATAATACTTCTAATACTCTGATATAAAAAGAACAAAGCACCAAGTTCTAAAAGTTCTAAAAGAAAACCAAGTGTAATAAAAACCTTTTTGACTTTCCCGTTTCAAGAACCTTTTTTTTTTCAGTTTAATTCATTATTTATTTGTAAAAACGTAATATGAATATCCAATTAAAACGAATAAATCACTTTTAGTTTTCATTTTATAACGAAACTCCGGTGATATAAAATACAGATACAATTTTTAATATTTTGGTTAAATATCCTTTCTTCATATATATCTGAATTAGATTTGTATATTCCAACAAAAAAAGGGTAATTCGTAGTAGTTTTGTTGTAACAAAAAATAAGTATTAATTATTTTCGTTAGAGTTTTTTATCCTAACAGTTTACACGTCATTAATATTATAATATGAGTGAAATTTCTCAAATTCTCAATCTACCCTTGTGTCAAGGATTGCAACCCACTTGTAACCTTTAACATTTTACAGATATCCATGGATGACGTCACCAGTTACGTCACCACTTATTCTCTATGTATGTATGTATGTACGTGTATATGGGTTTTTCAATTAATAAACAAATATTATATATCATCAACAATATTAAAGAAAAGAAATATATTTTTTTCCTTTCATGCTAAAACCAATTTTAAGGTATTTGAAAATGCTTTAGAAAAAACCATTTTACTTCTTTTATATTTCATACCTGATATCAGCGCACAGTAAAGGAAGAGCAGCGACGACTTCCCAGCCCCAAGCCTCATGGTGACCGGTGGATTCACAACTCGAGATTAACAAATAACATTGCTATTATGATAAAGTAGAACATAGTTTTTCAGTTCTTCGATAATCTGAAAACAAACATCTTGGTTACATATATTGTTTTATTTCTTGTTTTACTATCTATGTTTTGTGGCAATTTAATTGCAGAAGTTGCATTTCAAGTTGCATCAGTCAGAAAAATGTAGCAATGTTTATGTGATATAATAAAAAATAAACTGATTCAGGCATATTGTAAAAATAATACTGTTATAGACAATATATATTATAAATAGAACATTCGAAAATAAAACAATGAGATATTAATAGAACCTATACAATCTAAATCTATCAATGGGTAAAAAAAAATTTTTTTTTGCTTTTAATACTGTTATTACGAAATAAAAATATTAAATTATCATATTGTATACATATGTAAATGAAACTCCTATAATAATAGTGTTTTTTTTTTAAACAACAAAAGGTAAGCGTTTGACTACAGACCGCCTTATATTAAGTATAGGCTGTAGTCTAAGGTGTGGCTCGCTTACCTTGTAAATACCTATTAACTTTCGATTTCATAGTAAAACAGTTAAATATTACTCTAAAACAACACTGGTTGTCATAGTGTTCTTTATATATGTGTATAATTTATTTAATGCCCTACTTTTTTTTTGAAAGATATAATGTTTATAAAAGATATAGTATAAATTGACTATAGTAAAATTATAATTATCTATCAATTAAGGCAGAAAATATTATATCTTTGAGTTGTTTCAGCGTGCTGTGTAAATAAAGTGAAGTTACATGAAGATAGTCTATTTAAGATACTATAACTATGACAAACCTAGTCTTGCCCACGATAAAAAAATGTATATGATACGTTTATTTTTAAATTTAATCAGCATATTAGGACTAATTTATTGATATATATTTTTAAAAAGTTCTTGACCCAATGATCCGCTACAATATAATAGTTAAAAAACTACAAAAATATTGTTTATAAAGATTTATACCATGCTTCACAATTTAAAATCAATACATTCATCAAAAGAAGAACTAACAGTAAATGGATATTTCTTGACCAGAAAACCAAATCTTAGTAGATCTTATAAGGCGAGCCTCTAATAACGTTCTAAGAGATTCTACATAATGTGACGTGATCTTTAGACTACAGACCACCAAGCAAGTAAAAAGTTTAGTGAACACAGTACAAGAAAACACTCATAAAAATTGTTTTCGAAAAAGATGAAAAATAAAGAGTAACGAACGAGCATATTTAGAAATGAAAGCTTCATGAGAATATAGGAGCCATCTTAGTTCTTTTTTTTTTACGCCTATTTTTTATCATATATCTATTATTTACAACGATGCAGCTATACATTTTTCTTTATTATTTTATATTTTTTTAATTTTTCGGTATCCAGGTTTCAACTGAGTTAAGTTTAATTTAAGGACAAAAATTCTGTCTTTTAAATATCTTATCCTAAACAAATTTCTTATATTTTATTGTTACCTAAGAATAAAAAGAAGAAAATTGTTTCCTTATCATTTCTGTTTCTTAAAATTTTTAATTTATGTATTTTACCCACTTTTGTTGGTGACTAGACTTGAAATGGAAAGGAAAAATCAGTATTTTATATTATTTATATACAAAACACCAAAATGTAGTTCCATAAATAACTTAATCGTTATAATAATACAAACAAAAAAATACGGGTACATATACAAATATATACAGGTGGAACAGATAACCTTTCTTCTTTGATGTCAGTTAAAAGGAAACTCTTAAAACAGGCCATTCAATTCCAAGCACTAAGCAGCTTTCTATCAAGATTCTAAAAACTTTTTGCAACAATGAAACGAATATGAAAGTTAATAAATAACAATTAAGAGAGTATGCTGGTTTTGAGAAAAATAATTTCAGTAAAAAAAAATTAAATATTAAGATATAAATTAAGACGATAAGAAATGTCACAAAATGGAAGAATCCAGATGAGAACCCAGTAATCCTTAAATACAAAACAAGCTGGGCAAAATGACAGCAAAGAGACGGCTTGAAAGGACTGCTTTGGCAAGGCCAAAAACAAAGACAAAAACGTGACAAAAGTTGTAGGAAGCCATCTAAAGGGACCTACAAAAGGAAAATATGTTTTCACTATATTTATAAGAGTAACTATTTTGTAATTTTATATTTTAGTTTGGAAAATGTTTATAAATGTTTATTTAGCCAGGGTAAGCCTAATTTTTAAATTTTCCCAGAGGTTACACATTAATTTAGCTATAATAAAAGGAATATATATAAACACATTTTTTTTATTCAAATATTTATATTCTTATGTTATTTAATAATAGTTTAATCTCAGAAGTTTGATGAGTAAATAATTATATCTCATATCCTCGGAGGAATGTCGCCTCTGCAACAATTACTCATTTCAATGACCGTTAGAAACTTCATTTATCAGCAGATTGCAGTATCTTTCTTCTATTTTATTTTTACATACAACTGCAAGTCTTTTCATATCACACTTTACATTTGTATTTAAAATTATTTGTTTGTTTGTTCTCTTTGGAATTTTTGATTTTAAACAAAGCTTCATCAATAATAACTATTGTTTTTTTATTTCATATATACTTTTCAAAGCCTTTTCTAATTATTTAAACAAAAAAGTTTTTTTTCAATATTACAGCATTAATCCATTCATTCCAGCTAATGTTCCTTAAAACAACCCCAAAACCGGATCATCAAATTTCCGTTCATTTCACGTCTCCCTGACGTTGTAACATGTTATGACGTGAACTTGTTTGTTTAATTGACTATTCATTATTCAATATATTTTTGTATACATCACGGTTTGTTAAAAAAACCATTTAAGTAATACTGAGAAGGCTTTATATAAATTATAGTATTTTCACGAGTATACATTTGAAATAAAACTATTTTTTACGGATGTCTGTTCCAGACACATCTGGTCTACCTTTGAACACGATTGCAGCAAAGCATTGGAAACGTCGGGTTAAAATTAGAATGTAACCAAATTATAAGCGAGTTTAATCCGTATTTTTTTTTATATAAATAATTAGTATTAGTATTATTAACATGTCTAGACTCTTTAACGCATAACAATTATATTAGATTAATAGATTAACATCTGAAATATTTTGTAGCAATTTGTGTTAATTACAAAGTTATAATTTCACTTTGACAAATAATATTTTCATGAATAGCAAGCATCATATTTCAGGTATTATAAGGGTTCTGGTATTGATATCCAGACAAGACAGATTTATTTACGTGAGTCTGAGGAGATGCATATCGGAGAATAAATTCTAAACGATATGGAATGGTACTTTATCTCAATATAATAGATATGCTTTCATGGGCTTGTTTCTGGACTAGACTTTGATATAAAATAATCAACTTACACTAAATTCATATTCATATATAATATGTATTTAATTAGTAAAACAAAGGCACTTTGACCAGCTTTTAAGACAGTTTCCCTTTAGCATTTATAAGTCGCGTACATAAATAACCAATGAACTTAAGACGTCACAGATGCTTATTTGAATAAAATCTTTTTAAAATACAGTTTAAGAGATAATTGACTTTTTGTACAATAAGATAGTAAGTAACTCACATTTATAACATCTTTTAAATGTTATTAGGTTTTCTAAGACATGTTACTGTTTAAGTTAGACAAAATTATGACTTTTAAAATAGTAATTTGTACATAACAGCTTATACAGATATCTAAGCTTATACAGTCTTACATACAATATATACGTACCTGTTGCTACTTTGTTCGACCTCGCCCTGCCTTCATCAACAACACGTTATCACTTGAATCGATATCACATAAATGTCAAGCTATTGTTGGTTGAGTATATCATAATTATCTATTTCTGATACTCATAACAATATTATTATTTTGTTTTGTTACACTTCAAGCATATTCTATCTATAAAAATCTAATACTATATTGTATATATACATGTCGTATTAAACAAAATGTTACTATCGTAATATTATATACTATTTTTGAAATATCGTTAATTAACTGTCACAACGAACAAAAGCAATGCTTTTTTACAGTGAGCGTACGTTGTTATTTCAAAATGGCCGCCTATCGGAAAATTTATATCCAATCTGTCATTGTAGTACTCGTATATATTATATATTAAATATTTTTAAAATTCAATAGCAGAGATTAATTAATTTATACTGTTTAAAAATATTGTAGACATGTTTTTAAAATAATTGTTATTATAACGGTTGTTACTTGTTGAATTATACGTACTTTGTGTTTTATTAAAGCAGGCTTTTAATAAATAAATATATATAATATTAACATGAATCACCTCACTACTTTTACGTTTTATGAGAAAACTCCACCAGTACATAAACGTGGTTTTTGGAAATTGAGTAACTCAGTATCTTTTCAAATTACACTAAAATACTGACATGAACTACTCCAAAATAAATCGATACAAGCGACATTATTAATTTTAGTTTACAGTGTTATTACATTAATAGTATCTTAAGATTTGTTTTTTTAAAAATAACATGACATTACATCTTATTTATTTTAAAAATCTATGTAAATACTAAAATATTGAAATATTTTTTAAATATGCAATATTTGTTCAATTCTTTTCGTAGTTTTGAATGTATACACCCCTTATCTGTCCTAAGATGCTATAAAACCAGTTATGGGACATAATCAAGTTGACACTATCTTACATCACCTATCCGGAGGGTGGCAGCAAATTCACCACCTGCATCCTGAAGACGGGTTAACGTCAACTTAAGTTAACCCAAGAGTGAACTTAAGAACTTGAAAGAAGAAAAGAGTATGCGACAGAATAATTGCTATGAAAGTAATTTGACACGACAGTTGCAGTTGACAAGGGCATTGAAGAGAAGTTTTGGAAGGAGTGCAAAACATCAATGCCATAGGGGTGAAGTGAAATGAAATACAAATTGAGAGAAAAATAAAAAGAATACATTAAGAGAGAGAGAGAGAGGTTTATACGTTTATTAGTATTCTAATCTTATATATTATATCGCAAGCGCAGACACAATATAATTAATAGTTATAAAAATAGTCCTGTAAGTATAGGAGAAAACCGACATAATAAAAAAAAATCCTGACATCTAAAAGTAGTTTTAAAATTTTAAATCGATTTTTTTAAATAGTGTGTCATAAAATATTTCTAAACTGTTGTGGTCCATCACTATTACATGTATTGTATTATACACTACATTTGATTTCGTTTATGCTTAAACAAAAGTATAGTTGGTACCTCTGAATCTCAACCATACATCCCCATAATACGTTAATTAAATTTTTCATACTTTGAAATGTAAAAGATGTATATAATTCTTTCGATTAATAATATTACTAAACATCTCAACTAAGCAAACTGTCTTTGATATATTGCCAGACTGTCAGACTTACAGATCAGCTGGCTGAGGCACATGACAAATCAACAATGTGTTGCACGTCCCGCATATCACACTGTGACAAAATAAAGGGCGTCACTTGATTGATAGCAGTTATGTAAGACACAATAAACTTGCAGCGTGTATTTAACAACGAGGTTTATACATTACAATAATACTCTATTTTACGGATATAACTCGCCTTTATTTTTACATTTTTTAATTTAACCTGACGTTTCGAATGCTTTGCAGCAAACGTGTTCGCGTTAATACGAGATGATGGTGTCCGTCAGTCAGTCAGTCATTTTATAGTCAGTTTATTTGTCACCTACCTCCAACGGTTCCTAAGTTTATGGGCATAGAATTCAGGATACACACAAAACGCACTAACTGTGTCTATGGGCTTGGCAGTCTGTTCACATCTTAGAAAACATTATGAAGTTGATACAATTATTAATTAAATTGTGTGTAAATTTAAATCATAATTTGAAGTAAAGTATAATTTATATTGAAAGATTGTTCATATGGAAAATCAAAAGATCTTGAAAATGTATTTTTTTCATATAATACGACAATCGGCAGGGTTACACAAAACGAATTCGTAAAATGATTAGTGCTCAATTCAAAGTCAATGTTTGTGTTTTTTTAGTCACTTGCTATCAAATTTTATACTGAATTTCAGGGATTCAAAGGGTAGGTCCGTTGAGAATCAACCAATAAACCCCAGAGATATTATCTTCCCTCGGTACAGAAAAAGCAATAAAAAAATAACATAAAGTGTGGTTATAATACCAGCGACTGTCGCGATGCCATTTACTTGGTGACATTTGTCAGATTTTAACATGAACCTTTATATTTGATAGTTAATAAGAAACTTGGATTGAATTAAGGTTATTATTAAATATTTATGTCTCTGAAACAAGTAGGCAATAAAATAAAACTATTTTTTTTTTGTGATTAAAACTCGCGTATAATTTGGTTACATTTTAATTTTAACCCGACGTTTCGAAGGCTTTGCAGCAATCGTGTTCACGGGTAGACGAGATGTAAGTCTGTCAGTAAGTCAGTTACTTAGACTAATTACAAATAACTAATTAAAATGTGTACTCGTGAAAATCGAAGAAAATACTAGGCAATAAAATATATTAATTTTTTTTATTCCTTTTCTAATATGGTAACTTTTATAGTTGATTTTATTCATGTCTTTGCTAAACTTGAGTTTCATTTTACCTTTTTATTTGTTAAATATGTAGCATATTATTAAATATGTATGAGAAAATACATCTATTTGGGACGGTGATATATAAAATATTTAAAGAAAACGGTATAAAAACACGGTTTGTATCGTATAATGAAAATAACTTAGAAAAGCGGAGTTCAGTCTCTGAATTATTATTATATCAAGACATTAATGTTAATCTAATTACATCGTAAATCGTTCAAAATGAAATATTACGGAAGTTTATAATTTTCTATCTTATGGGAAAATTTTTGAATAATTTATAACACAGACTGTTCGATAATAGCAACTAGACACTTAGAACACAAGCACACTACATAATCACAATGAAAGCTCACATTCACAAAAAATAAAGGCTGGTTAACAGGTGCAAGTATTAGTAGGCCTTAAAATAAAGAGTGGAGTATTACTTGATATTACATCTAGTGGCATAATAACGACCTGTTGAAAATAGCGTGTTGTCCTGCTTTAGCGTAATGGCTTCAATATTTGTGTCTTGTTTTATCAAGGGGTTGGGGGGAGGAGTGCGAGACGTCCGCGCGCGTCGCCACTTTGTTACAAACTGATCGTACGCTCTCCGATCTATAGGAGTCCGCCCACAGAACACGAACGCTTGAATATGGATCGGTAAATAGGAACGGTCACCTACATTGTTTACACTTTAATTATATATATTGAATTCCAATAATAAATAAGAGTAAAAACAATATTTATTGACCCTAATACTAAGGAAGGTACTCCCAAAGTGACTCTGATCCTTGATTTCCGTTAATGATCGGATAGATCATTAAGTTTCGAAAATTGAGTTAATGGGACTGTCAATTAAATTTAAAACAGTAAATCATACAAAAGTATGAGTCAACTTTCCTTTTCACAAAACAATAATCTATTCCTTTAATAAATAATTGCACTCAAGTACGAATCTGTAAAGTAGTTTAGCAAATCTCGATTATTTCTATAGACAGAAAGAAAAAACAACTTTTGTCAGAGACGCAAAACTTTCATATTAACGAACTTAACTTTTATGAAATAGTAATTACATTAAAATAATGTAACAAACGTTTTTTCTATTTATGGTGGGTTACAAAAAAAAACAACAATAAATATAACATCAACATTTTCGTCATTAATGAAAATATAGTTTAAATATATAATAGAATTATATCATAAAACTAATACTATTACTATTGTTTCGTACCTAATACAATAATTTTATGTAATAAATTTTAGAGCTTTTCGAGTTGCAGTTTAATATTAGTACATTAGTTTAGAGTTAGCTGAGTCCACGATAAAAAGGACGGATGTTTTTAACTCTCTTTATTAATGTTTAGAAATATTGTTTTTCTTTTGTTTGACGGCACTGATTTACGAGGTGAAATAAATTTTTGCTTTTGACATTTATTGAGGAAGGCTTTTTAACAAAACACTCTAAGACGCCAAAAACAAAATATAATATTTAATTAATATATCTCACAATCTGATGATATTGTAATTAGAATCCAATAAGGTTAAGTTCATTTTAAAGTTTATTTATTGAAGTAAGAAATAAGTTATAATAAAACATACATATATTCATAACTAACAAATTCATCACACATTCTGGAACATCAAACCTGACTATAAATGGTTTAACAGTAAACAGTATTGTTTCATTACCTTTTAAATATCATCTCTTAAGTTTTTAATATCGAATTACTTAATTATAATTTTGTAAAATGCACTTATAATATTATTAGAATAAAATAAAATAAAACAAGCTTTTATATTTGAATTCGATCCTAAACCCATAAAAGTAAGTCTGTAAAATTTCATATGATTTAGTAATTTTAACCTAAATCCTAATAAAGAGCGGTTGTAAAGATACGTTTCAAGGAAATTGAATAAAGTAACCTGAAGCGCAACCAATGACGTGGATTCTCTCATTTTTATCTTTGGAATTTGCCGCCGAAGCATAAAATATAATATTTTATCCTATTACCGAATTTGCTTACTTTAGGAAATATATTTTCGTTTATAAAACTTAAACATCTTGTAGAATATATATAATAGTGTATTGTTTTTATCAAAAGTAAATATCGTTATATAATATTTTATGAACATAAATTATCCTTATTAATATTTTATTTACAAGAACTGTGTTATATCAACTTACTTAATTAGGGATGTTTTGCCTTCTGTAATTATTTACCAATTTATATAGGTCTTACGCCTAAGTCTATTAAGCAATAAAGATTATATTATATTATATAGATATTAGTTCTAAAAAAATAAGATCATTCATACTTAATTGATATGTAAACGTACGTCCTTCTAAAATATAATAGACACAAGTGTCTTCCTAATGCGAAATCAATCGAATCTAATGATGGATTAATGGAGAATCGGATTGGATCAGACCAGATCAATAAAATACTTTTGAAGTAACGTATTAAGCAAACTATATTTTTCATCAAAGTGTGACAAGGCCTCATTTGAAAATTATAGCGAAACGTTTACTTTTTATAGAAAATGTATAATTTAATTAACTCTTATCTATTACTTAGCTGCTACACCATATATCTTAGTTTCATATCTCAGACAAGAAAGTTAATAGTTTGAAAGTAAATTAAACTTTATAAAGTTAAGTAGGGTATAGATTTCACGTAATGCTAAGGAAAGGAAGATTCGCAAGTAATAATTTTTTAAATTAGGAGTCCAACGACACTGCTTTGAATGCTATTTTGAAACGTATGGCCATATTGACAGCTGTTGGTTTTATATAGACCTAGTAATAAAAAGAAAACATGATATACTGTGGGGAGCAACAAGTCAAGAAAAAATAATTGAATTATTAGTATTTTGTGATGTTAACGCCCAGTCGAAAGTACCGAGTTACGAATCATAGTAAATCAGTAATAGACACCATGAGATATGGGAAAATGATACAGCTGAATATATTCAATAGGAAAACCACCGCGAATGTATTACAGTCAATCCTTACTTAATTTGTTTGGTTCCGTTTTGATTTTTTAGCTGAGCTTAATTTGATCGCTTTATTCATCATTTTCTTTTTATTCCAAAATGCCTCTAAAGATTATACTCAAGTTATAAGCAATCAAGGAATCAATTCACTCAGAGCTTCAACGCGTTAAAAATTGAAGGTGTCTATAATGGCAGCCATTACTCATCAGCAACCATCTACAATCATCCGTACTCATAAATAGTTAGAATGAGGTACCCATGTAAAGCTTTCCAACGCCTTACGTTTACGCCTTAGGTGTATTATTAACCATAATCTATTTGGATAGTTTAAATCACTGTAAACTGTACCATCAGCCGAAGTTAAACAATAGTAGTACCTGTAATTAAAAATAAAACGCTTAATATCTGGCTTTAGCTTGTGTGATCAGGAACTTGTGTGATTGTCTCTGCATTCAACTTCTACACATTGAACATGCAAATTTCTTCTACATTCCAGACTGAAAAGTTTTGGAATTCTAATATACTAAATTATTTTTGCTACTGACATGTCTCTATGATACATCACGCCTTGATCCCATTTTTTTTATGCCATCAAGTTTTGTGGTGCCGCTATGTGGTCTTGTACTCCGACGTGGGTTGGTCGGATCGTTTACTATCTGAAATTTATTTTCTTTTTCATGTTTGCTGTTAAGGTGATCGGAATGTGCGTATAAGTTACTTATTATACCATATTAACAAGGAATTATATACAATCATTTTATTTGTAAACTAGTAATGTTACTTGACAACAACTTTAGAAGTGATGACAGGTAAGTCACATGAGAAAAATTGTGTGTAATTTGAATATTGAAGATAGCAGTATTTAATTTATAAAGAATCCAAAAAGTTTTATTGCACAGTCTAGATATTGACAAAACAATTCTAAGGAAATGTAGAGGTGTTTAATAAAAGTCATGTTCAAAAATAAAATCTAGATATTTTTTTCTAGACATTTTAAAAAAATTTGCTGTTTTTTATTTAGAGATGATGATTTTTATGATAAAATCTAACAAACAAACTTAGGTAATTTTTTTTAATTTTTTTTACGCATTTTTTTCTTGAAGCTACGAATAAATGTAGTTGAGTAGAATTACTTCGGTTTTCATATTATTAAATTTCAAAAAATATACTACTTGCTATCAAATTAATTTACATTTAATTTTGAATTATTTGAGTATCTTGACTGTGTAGATTGTTATTATGTATATCTTTTTACGTTTTGGATACAATGAAGTACAAAACAAATCCTTAATTTAATGGCTAACGATTGTATATTAGTAAAACTTTCTCTATCCCGAAGGTATTAACTCAAATGTGGGCGGTGAATCGACACCTCTGGGAGATTGAAATAGACTACGTTTTGGAACTAAACTACACTTGAGTAATTTATACTGATAATAAAATAGACATTTCAGAACTAAACAACATGTGAATAGTCTATAATTATAATGATAACACAGATCAAAGCGATATTGTTTTAATTCTTTAATTTGATTATCTGTACGTCTTTTTGTTTGTTCATTATGCAAAACTACAACAAAGGTATAGATGTAATTTAATATGATTATATGTTAATATAAAAATATACTAGAAGCGCGAACCAGATCTCAAATTTGACTCGATACGCTTGCAAGATCTCAGGATGTGTTAGAATTTTGAGCGAAGCGATGTGCAAACACCACCAAAGTAACATTTACAAAACGTCGACGTATTCTGTCCTCAACAATTTTTCAAGATAAAATCTGCTTCAATGGAGCTAAATTACACCCAACTAAAATTAAGATCTCTTTCAGTTAAGTTTCTGATACTAGCAAATTTTATTGCAAGTTATTATTAGAAAAATAAAAACTATATTTGTTATTAAAATATATTAACTAATAAAATTCAATTAAGTATAAATTACAGAAAACTCGCTAAAACGTCGGTCAACCCAGCTCACAGGTTTAATATCTGGAATCAATTAACCATGTCAAAATTTTAAATAACAACAAACAAAGACATTATTTCTTAAAATTTTAAAAAGTCATAAACCATTACATTAAAATCTGTAGTAATATTTTTTATCAATCCGCTTCTCTGGATATAATACTGTCATTTGTAATATCAACTGTCATTTGTAATTAATCAATTGTAATTACCGAATTTGGTGCTAAACTTTTAAGAATCACATGCAAAAAAAATTATAGGAAATACAATTTCTGAAGAAGTAGATAAATGACATGCCACGGTTATCTCTATAGAAGACCTGTATCTATACATGTTTTAACATATATATATATACACGTACACTGTAACAATGAAAAAAACATAATATTACATCTAAATTCTGAATCTTTCCTTCTAACTAGAATAGCCGTTTTCTTTTCTTCTTTTCGTCCCAATGGATTGGTTATGCAGAATTAATAAGTAAAAATGTAAAAGGTTTTAAAGCTCTGTTTGATATTAGTTTGAGTCATATAGAGCATGGTTAGAAGATAGGATAGATAGAAGTCATATAGTTAATCCAGTATCATCTATACTGGATTTTACTCAGTTTCACTTTCATTGATTCTCTCCAAATCATTTTAGGTACAACTAAATTCTACCCTATTAATGCTTTATGAGTGAAATGATCATGTTACTCCACCGTTACAGCTTAGACGGCGATATGTATGAATATATATGACATTTCATTTTAAAAATTAATTTAAAATAAATTACCTTAAGCCTTTTACTATTGCAAACTTTTTTTGTTTCCGTGGGTAGGTTCTTTTTTACTAACATGGGAGATTGGTAGCAGACATAGGTGCTAAGGCGGTTACTTCCACTGGCTCTTATGAATATGGTGAAAATACCTCTTACCACTTGCTGTTTCTAACTACCACTCAATTATACTCAATAAGACTAATGGCTTATCAGTCAACCAATGGAACGTCTCTTATTTAATTATAGAAAGGAATGCATTACCCTACAGCAAAACTTTGGTTTTACTTTTCTAAAAAAATATGACAGATATATTATTTGAAATAAAACTATTCTTACGGATTAAAACTCGCATATAATTTGGCTAAATTTTTGATTTTAACCCGACGTTTCGAATACTTTGCAGTAATCGTGTTCACGGGTAGACGACATGTAAGTGTTTAAGACACTTAAACACACTTCGGGTTAAAATAAAAAATGTAACCAAATTATACGCGAGTTTTAAACCGTAAAAATAGTTTTATTTCAAATGTATACTCGTGAAAATCTAAGAAAATACTAGATATATTATTACCACCATCGTAACTTGCCTTTATTTAAATTTATTATGAAGATGTAATTCATAGGGGGGTAGTTCTGTTACATTAAACCAGATATGTTTTTCTGGTTTACTGTAACCTGCAAGCAACGTAAAACTAAAACTGCATATTAAGCCTGATATTAATCATAATTCTTGATAATATCAACAATATTTCTTGTCATGTATATTATCGCAATAGTCTTTGGCGCGATGTTAAAATGAATTACTAAGTGTCGATTAATAACTTACCATTACCTACCTGACCATTCGCACCACACTCCACAGTACATGGCAGCGTTGCCTCGTAAATCAATTAATAAACGAGCTTTACAACTATATGATCTAATGTAGATATATGACGACCTTCAACAAGTCAGAAAGTTATTAGAAAATTACCGATAGCATCAAATCCTAAGATTATAAAATGGAAAAACTTACAATACTACATGAGAATCAGCATCGCATCGCATCATTGTAAAAAATGTTTCTAGTATCGCTACACAATACATGAAGCTTTTGAAATCATCGGTCTGTGAATTTCAATAGGGAAAGTGGTTGGGTACTACCATGGACATGACAATCGATCATTAACACTATAAAGGCCAAACTACTTATAAAATGTCAAAGTTGTTCCAGTTACTTCAGTATGGACATAATCTATTTTAGTAATGATTTAAAAAGAGCTTCACATCATGGATCCGATTTAGATATGGAAGAGCTCTAATGGGTTCGAAATTACTCAATTTAAGTCAAATTCAATGAATGTATTTCTTATTTATGTCATACCTATTATATTTATATAAAATGTCATGTTCGTTTGATATAGTTTTAATGTAAACCATTTTTTTTCTTAATATTTTATCTTTCTAAAAATAAAATTAAAATCAGACCAGTGGACATCGAATCCCCGACCCAAATAAGTGACAGGGACATGGCAAGTATTTCGGTCGATATTTGTACCTAAATAATTCTGAAAGGTCATGGCCTATTTTATATCTGGTTTTAGTATTATCAATTTTAGGTTACCCCAAATAATATTGTATACAGATTTTTGGGCAGACACCGAATCCATTCACACCTAATTGACCGTCCACTCAAATGTAAAGCAATTTGTTTTTGAAAATGAGAATTTCTATTCCAAAGCCTCTTTGAAAGCAAAGTTACACTATCACTACACAATTAAATGAAAAAAAAAATATTAATTTTCATTTTAATTTTTCCACTAAAAACTTTATTTTGAAAATTATTTAGTGGCTATATCCAATACAAAAACAAAATTTTGGGATGAGTTATTCAGGAAACATTCTTAGGTAATTATGATGCACTTATTTATTCAATGGGTTATGGTGGTTTACCATTATCAATTTCTATACAAGTATTATATAATTTGTTATTTAAAAGCTCATTAAAATCATGTGTGGTATGAAAAGAGAGAAAATGAAGAATATATGCAGCGCTTACCTCAAAACAGCCCCGAAGACAATTTACGCTTCAGAAACCGAGTTTTTTACCGAGTTTTTTTCTTTACCACAAATTACAATGGGCTAATTCCCAAGAACGGGTGAGTATACTTATATAAGTTAACAAGACTTATTAAATGGCAAGAGTTCGAATTCATGGCACGGTTATATATTTCGTCCTGACTCTTACTATTCTTCGATGCCAGACGCCGCAAAGGGCTCTGCTTTCAAATGGATTGGGAAGTTGGCAATTTGTTAATATACCAAGCTTTAAGTAAATACATATTTAGTGGGTAGCCTTAAAAATAGCAGCATCCGCTATGCTGCCGGGTAGTCCCACATCACCCCCCGGCCGTCAACCCCCTGGGCCGACGGGGTACCCGTAACGGGTTTTTCAAACGAAAAAAAAAGGGTGTACACGAGTATGTGGATCGAAGTATAAATGAAAACGGAAAATTGAATGGAACCACACCACATTAACGTCCTACAAATGTCCAGAGGTGTTTTGAAATTGTAAAACAGTCAAAACGACACACAAGCATTCGTTCTCTTAAATATTAATATCACTTCCTGAGACGAAAGCTATGGAATGATGCTTCGCTGCTAAAAAAATTTGAAAATGGAAGCTGAAAACTTACTTTATATTTTACTTTATTGAGCGAAGCGAGCGAAGCTCTCTATGAGACTTTCTTGCAACCTTTGTGCAATCATCAATCAAAAACAGTATATCCGAAAAATTCCAAATTTGGCAAACTGATAGACATCAGTCTGAAGGTAGTTTTAAGAAAAAAAAATCAAATATTCGATGTCGTTGAGAAATAATCATGGAAAAACTAAAATCCCATAGACTTGAATGGGAAAAAAACGCGAGAAAATTTAGCTTTACGCATTACATGCGCGTGCCAAATTTTTTTAACAGCTCTTAGATTTTTTCTTATTTTTTTTTTTCTTAAATATTTACGTTCAGAATACGTCGACGTTTTGTAAATGCAGCTTCGGTGCTGTTTGCACCTCGCTTCGCTCAATATGCTAACTCATACAGATATGTTGCTATCTCAGCAAATCAAAATTAAGGTCTAGTTAACTCTCCTATTATATTTACAGGAAATCAATTTTAGTCATGTCATAAAGATGCATTTTTAAATAATATCACTTTCATAGTATTATTCAATAATATACTTCTTAACTTAAAAACCGCTAAATATGTATAATTCAATAATTATTTTGTACAAATAGCGCAAAATTTTCAAACTTCCTGAAAAAGGTTTAATAAATCACAACCTAGTAAGTAAAAACTAACAATCTACTATTGACCATACTAATGCAAGGTTTAACTCGATATCTAGTACGTGAACTATATATATATATATATTCACGTAATTGATGGTTATCGCTTAAAGCGGTTATTATAGTCTTAGCTTTTAATGGGTAGCGATTGACTTAAATGCCTTGTTCCGGCTTTACGTCAACACTCCACTTGCGGTTATAAGCTTCCTTTTCATACATATCTTATATACGAAACATGACAACTAATTTCTATTTAGAGGCTTATGAAATGTTTAAAATATAATACATTTAATGCGATGCGATAGATTAATGTTATTTTAATATATAGACGTTTAAGGGTCTTGTTTTGATAATGTATCTATACTAAACAAATAAACTTTATATAGTTAGAAGTGTTGTCGATTGATTTTTAATTATATATTATATTTTGGACATATTGTTTAAATCGTTTAAGAAAAAATGTAACTGATGAATAAACACACAAGTATTACTAAAAAAAGTATAAAATAAATAAGTAATGGGTTTTTAAAGCCTATTTTTTTATAATACTTATTTTTTTTTATATAATGATGACATTATTGTTGCTCTCCTGTCACAACTTACTATTTCTTCGAAGGTACTGAATTGCTTCTCTAATAATTTTCTCGGTTGGCAGGAAGCTATACACATGGACGATACTCTGCCTGGGTGGCGTGACTTCGCTGCTGGTGTACCAAAAGGTTATATTCTTTCTCCCCTTCAGTTTTCATTATTACTTAATTGTGTTATAACGATCTAATATCCTTCTATTATCTTTAATCTGATGACCTACAAATTAACGCAATCTATGCAGTAATAATAAGGACTTCCAGTAAAATTGATACAGATGCTGTGTTTGGCGTTGGTCAAATTTATTTTTTGAAATATTTTCAAATTTATTTATTATCCTTTTATATGTCAAGCAAAAGTCCTTAGTCCTTGATAGTCAGCGATAATTTTGCAAATTGAACGATATGCAACTCTCGTCGCTTAAATTTAACAATGTTACCATACTCATATCGTTTAAACAGTCGGTAAAAAATCTGGATCCCTATCTTGACCCAACACTTACTTCATATTATGGAAATTTGCCGCAAAGTTAACTTTTCACTAAGCGCCTTTCATCGACACTAAAATTTCTTACCCGTTCGAAAAAAAACTCTGCTACTGCAATCTATAATCCATCCACCCATTGATTATGCTGATATCTGCTGCTCTAATATATCTGATTACATTTTAATGAAATAGATAATTAGAATAGCTGCATCCGCTTCGTTCTCGGTCTTCGTTGGTATGACCATATATCCTATTACCGTTCACAGCTAAAATAGCTTTCCATCTGTGAGCTAAGATCTTCTAGATATTTATATCAATTGTTCTCATCTTTCACGAATCACTTTCTCCTCAATATTTAAACATAAATTTAAACTATTAGGAAATACTCAAAAGTTACATCTATGCTCCTCGTCTAATCTTAAACTTTTCGGTCCTTCTCACACTTTCAATTTCCGTGCAAACTCCTTCAAAGTCCACCCAATTAAACTCTAGAACGACTTACCTGAACATATTCGACTTTTCCCAAGCAAGTTCTCTTTTAAGAAATCTATCTGTATCAATAAAACTAGTATATATTTGTTTTCTTTTCTGTTATAATATATCTTTAGATCAAATATTTTTGTTACATATATTGTATCATGCGTTCGTCACATATAATAAATAGCTGTGTTTTTTGTTTCTTGTAAAATAGTTTTAAACTTTAGTTACTTAATTTTATCGCCTTATTGTAAATTTCTATTTCTATATTTTTATTCGATTACATTGGTAGAAATTGCTTTGTAGTATTAAGTCCTCTCATGTGCTTTATTGTTGGACAATAAAGATTAAATAAAAAATATATATATTTGCATAGTTTTTTCTATTTTTATTATTTTGCATATATCATGTTTCCTTACTTGATACTATTTATACTAATATATTTCATACTATTTATTTTGTATTGTCTTTTAATAAAAACAAATAAAACACTATTCACCTAAACAACAACTTTGTTCGAATTCTGATTACTTTTTGTTAACATTAGCATGCTTCAGTTGGCACCACAGCCATACCGATCGGGCAATTAGTTCTTTATTCTCATAAGTCTCGAATTGTTGGTTTCATTTTTTTTTTATTAATAAACCGCTTGGCCGATTTTGCTTGAAAACTAATCAGCTCTAAGTTACGTGAATGCGCATTGATTAGTAAAAAGGAAGTTAATTGCCTAATCGGGTCACCAGAAAATTGAGCTTTTATCGTTTTTCAATTTGTAAATGAAATTCAATATTTTCAATAGATACCTAAGTATCTATAGAAAATATTAAATTCAAATTTCATTTTTATTATTGGCCAGAACCTAACAAACTAATAATTAATAAACAGTTATTTCACAATTAATTTTTTTTAATAATATTATGATCACTTTTTCTTCGAGCTATTGTAAAGGCGATTATCAGATATAAATTACAACATAAACCAGAGATTGGATCTCATATCAACTCTAAATTAATGTTAGTTACAATTCAAACAGACCACCCAGAATCAATTCAGTGACCCCATTAAATCCTTTCTTGTATTTCTGGGTATCAAGTTAAATGTTCGTTGTTTGAAGTCAGAAACTTTAGATAAATGTCGAACCTCTGAGACCCTATCGCTAAATGATAACCAAATAAGGGGTAACGGATTGTTTGATCTCTTGTTACTTAACTCTTTATTATTTTTAGGAAGTTTTTTAGGAACTGTTACTTCTGACGATTCAAAAACTAAATGGTCACTATTTGTGATTTTATTATTATTTATTAATAAAGCATCAAGATATTTTTATGGCCATATTTGAGACCTACCTAAATCGCATGGATAAACAGATTTGGGAAAAAACCATCTTAAACTATTTTCTGTTTCAGACACAGTTAGTGCGTTTTGTGTGCATCCTGAAATCATGTAAATCTTAGAAAATATTATAAGGAAGGATATTAATAGTAAAATATTTAGTGTTTATTTTATTTTAGTATTGCCGGTTTTTATTTTAAATCTCATAGTTTACTAGCTTTATGTACCTGAAGATAAGATATTACAATAATTTAATTTGTAGTAGCTTCAGATTCATGAATAAATTAAAGCAGTTGATTTTAATTCAGACATATTAATTATTTAGTGAAATATGAATATCTATTTATGATATAAAAGGTATACAAAATGTTTGCAAAATAAAGATATTAAATGTGTTAAATCGATTAAAGATTCTCCATAAATAGTTTATCGGATTACATTAGAACATCACAAATTGATTAGTTCTCGATCTGTCAATATATAAAAGGTTGGAAATAGTATAACGGTGTTAATCTCTGTCAAAGATTACCTGCAGTCGAATTGAGATAAAATTTATTGAATCAATTTCTCTAAAAAAGATTAATTGGAAATTATCGACCAGACTGTTTAGGCTGCACGTCAAAGAAGATATTTGATATTCGTCTAACAGTTTTGGGAAAAAAAAGCATTTTAAGAGTCATCCATAAAGTATACCTTAATTATCAAATATTAATATCTAAATAAAATAAAATCATGATTTCTTCAAGTTGAAATTTACAAATTCGTAATTGGTTCTATTTTGTTAATGAAATATAACTTGGAATTGACGAGCAATAATTTACATAAACATAACATATTTTTTATATTTGATAAAAGATACTTTTTTAAATAAAGTAGGTAATAATAATCGTAACTTTTCCATGTTAGTTCAATCTCATATCAATCTAATATTTCCCAACTACTGATATACAAAAATCTGTTTTAAACAAGCCTTCAACCCCTTTTATCTATCTTATACCTCTAAAGAAAACCTCTTTGCAGAATTCTAACTTTCTAGGTCAAATGGTTTGTTCTAAGCGCTGATGAGCCGGAGCCAGTCAGGTTTTTCCCTTCTGTGTAAATAGATAAAGCTTTTGAAAAATTCATAACATGAAAATTTTAACAATATCATTGCTATGAAACTAATAACAACTAACTCTCTGCAAGCGGCGCGGCTCGTCCGCTTACAGAATATGCTTAATTAAAAAATAAACAAACTGATAAGTAAAATTTATTTAAAATTATTTTTAGCCCAATGTACCTAACAAAAAACTCGCGGAATTTTAGTTACAACCTTTGTACATTTTTGCAGACTTCAATTTAGATGTTTTTTATCCTATTGTATTCATTTATGTTGTACGGACATAAATATCTATCTATAACGATAAGGTAAATCAAGAATTATAAAAAAAATTTCAATTGTATTATTTATTATAACGCACTATAAAACTAGTGAAGATTTTATTGACCCTCACTGCTGTATAATTAAAAAGCAATAATAAAGTTGAATTCCTTTATTGTATGATGAAAATTTAATTTTATCCGAACATACAATCTCTAATTATAAATAACTATAAATCACACGCAAGCGAAACGATCTCGACAATATATTAAAATTATGCTTGTACAATTTACGTTGTACACATATTAGGTAATAATAAATGAAATTTTACACAATTTTCTGGTGATGGTATGAAAAATAAAAGGTATGTTTATTTCTGATGCATAGACATATTACAAAGAAGCGGAGTTTTTATAATACGTCGCTTTGAAGGCTCGAAGCGACGCGGGTCGATGCGCGCCGAGGGGCGGGACAAGCTTTCAGTACTGCCCCGGATCGTAAGCGAAACGCTCGCTCAATGAGTTTCTTTGCTTTACGCGAAATGTAGAAAAAGATAGATGCTACAGGTGCCTTCTCTCACTTGGCATTGTGCATGACAGTGATTACGCTTAACGACACTCTGGTAGGTTTCCATCATACGTATGTAAATAAGCTAAGTTTTGCAACAAAAGTTGGTTTCAAGTATTGCTGTATAAAGTTAAATTTATCATAAATATTTCTTTTTAATTTAATTGTTCATATGTTCATTTTATTTCTTCATATTTAATGTATTAAACGCTTTAAGCGCTTTTAAATATAATGTTGATTTAAGTATTGTCACAGGTAGTTTTTGATATATGATTTAACAGAAACTTGTTCATATTTATATATCCTTAAATATAAGATCGACGCATAACCTTATTGAATGTGATATTTCTGTCAGTAAAGCTGAAATTTCCTGTGACCTAGATTTCATTTTAAGCAGCCGTTAGATGCTCGGAAGCAAGTCGTCGTGGAGCGGGAGACCTTCTTGCGTTAGACTATAATCGGTATCATACATTGGAAATTATTTACTCTTGTCATAGATATGTATTTGTAGGGTATTTCATTTCTTTGAGATCTGAATTTATCATCAGCTATTTTTATTTTATTGACAATAAAATTTAACGGAATGAAGGCTATTTTGAACTTTCTATTTTTTTAAAGCAATATAAAACGCCGTTATAAGTTTTTCTTACACATTTTTAGAATAACATTTTCAAAGAACATTTACAAGAAGTCATAAGATATGATATCATAGCAAGCAAGAGAAATAATATTTCCTTAGAGGATCATTTGCATCGTGAAGATGATAAGCAAAGTACACACCGAAGGTTATATTTAAAAACAGCTCAATTGATATTCAAGTATGTAGTAATACAGTAAAGATAATATACACACTTACCGTCTGCTTTCATAGTATGTAAAGCATTTATTTAATTACGCACTACGCCCCTGAGTTCTGTTAACTCTTTACTCTCCGTTTTTGTACTTGGAATATTTGTAATTTTATCCACCATCTTAAAAGTAATAACTTATAACTGCCTCGCTAGTTAGTTCGTTTTTTTTGTAAACAATAAATTCTCTAACTACCGTCAAGATTTATAAAAAAAAATTACATTTTATATTCAATTTTTTTATATAATACTAAAATTTCTATCACAAAATGTTGACTGTAAGGGCTTTTGAGAAAAATATTATCAAAATTATTTGTTCTACTAGTTCAGAAATAACTAGAAACGTATCTCGAACGCCCTTCTATCCCACTTCTTCTAACCCACGCAACAAAGTCGTATTGAGTTTGAAGTAATATAAAATAAAGAATAACGGTCAAAACTTATAATAAAAGATGTCTAGATGATAATTGATCATTTAACAAGAACAAAAAATAATAATTTTCATTGCGACCCCTAAGGACTCTAGATTTACAATACTTAAACGTCTCGAGGGTTGGAGCGTTTAAGATCCAATCTGTTTGAATCAATTTTACAATGCAACAGAGAACGGTGTTATTTTACTGATATATTTTGTAAACCTAAAATCAGACATTATATTAAATGACAAAGTTTCGAAAATGAAACAAATATTTAAAATATTTTAAAAAAGGGAAGTACCAAAATATTTTTAAAAAAATGTTTCGTGTATAAAGGAACTTATATATTTTTCTAGGTTAACAATAATTGCAGTTGTTTTTATTTTGTTATATCTAAAAACCTAACAGGAATAAGGAAGGATACATACATGGGTATAGCGCCCCGAGATTGTAACAACCCTGACAGCAGCTTTTATTTACATACATTTATGTGGATGTAAAATTTGAATACGCTGTCGAAGCAAAGAACAGTAAAAGTTTTTATGCAACGGAATTATAATATAGAGCGGGAATTTTGATCTATTGTAATATACATTATGAAAAGACACTAATAAAATATTTTTAAATATGAATACCAGTATTTCGCAAACTAACTTCATGAAAGTTTGATGTAAATGTAAAATTTAAATGAAACTGCTCGTGTTTTGATATTCATAAAGTACAGAATAAAGATTTACTCTTTTATTTACTCATTTCTTTAACAATAATAATCATATTTAAAATACTAATACCGGCTAGGAAACGTCTTTTCTAAAAAATAAAAAAAGCAGTTGATATCTCCGAAGTTTTCCTGAAATATAAATGTCATAGGTTGGACAAAAATTCGTTCCCTTTACCTATATTAACCTAAGAGAGATGAAAAGCTATCACAAGATTTGTAATCAATCTATCCAAAATTAATAATCTGCTTTAAAACAAATTAATGTTATTCTATTAGAAATCATTAATCTGAAAACAAATTAAGTTAAATTCGTAATTCTATTTATGGCGTCAAAAGTGATTAGTAAAGATCGCTAATGGAATATCGTATCAAATCCCTAATTAAAGTATTATAATGAATTTAGAAATTTCAATTCAACTTCGACTATTGTCAATACTACTACTACTACACGACCGCATGGATATAGACACTTCATGCTGTGTGTAAAATCACGGAAATGAAATGTGACAAACACTTCCGATGGCTCAGGTGACATTATATAGAAGCAAATATAATCATAAGTGTAAAATAAAACTTGAAGTAGTTTCAAATGTTGAATTGAATTTTTAAAAATGTGTATTTTTTACTTTTGAAATTTATAAGATACAACGTTCTCAGAAGTTTTTAAACGTTTTTAACTTTCTGAACCTTAAACAAATTAAATATAATGTTTTCGAAGATTTACACGAGTACTATACATTTCAATAAAATTATTTTACGGATATAACTCGCGTTTATTATTAATTTAAATTTAACCCGACGTTTCGAATGCTTTGCAGCAAACGACACGATCATCTCATAAATTTAACAATGTAATAAGCGCGAGTTATATCCGTAAAAAAGTTATATTAAATAAAATATGTCAATAAATACAAGTTCATAAACATTTATAATTCCAAATCTAGCAGTTTTTCCATATATTCTTGCATATACAGTAGGTATTATTGTCTGTGTATGAAACTCGCATGAGTTACTACATACAGGTACAGCTGCTTCCGATGAAACCGTGACTGTTTTAAATATATCACCGGATGCTGTTCTCTGTACAAAAGAGCATCCAGCATATATTATTGTGCATAGCTGTGTGTGCACAATAATATTACCTTATATTAGTATTTTTAATATTATTAAACTTTGACGGAAATATTATTTTAATGATATTTATAAGGGTAATATGTTGACATTTGACTTTTTAAATTAAAAGCGTTGTATATAAAGTTTATTGGTCGTAATTGGTTCATTGTTGATGTTTAATTAAAATATCGTCTTCACTCGCCTTCTTAAGGCATTTTAATCCTCGGGATTCTGTCGAGTATCAAGTTACTTAGCTATACTTCGTTCAAAGTTAAGCTGGTTCGATAATTCGATAATAGACACTGAAGAAATACAAACTATATATTAACTGAACTTTTACAGATTTATGATGATATTAAAAATATTTTCAAATAATAAAAGGGGTACAAATAATGTGAGATTTACATTACTAATATTAATATATACGTATTACGCAAAACGGTATATGGTGTTAAAACTGTACATTATAATGAAACTAAATAATACGCAACAGTGTCCCTCTTTCCACTAAATATTCAAGTCGCGATAGTTAAAAGACAAAAAACTAACACAGGAGAAGCTGCCATTGCCATATTTTCTCTATATAGGTTAATATTCAACAGTGCTGTATATATAAAAATAATATGCCTTTTTTTGAGTCTAGTTTTGAGTCCTCCCTTATATTATTAATCACACTACGTCACACATGTTTATAGAAATTCAACCTGAATGTAACCTAAATATACTTTAGAATCACATAGTCGCTACATATTTCACTGGTTCTGTTGTAAGGTCGGGATCACGAAATTTTTAAAGTTCGAAATAAATTACATATTAAAAAAGTTTTACTTAATAGCCTTAAATGAGATGTAGTAAATTACGTTAACTCGTGAGCGTCTCGTGAGCTCTTTAGTTTCTTTACTTAATTGTAAAGAAACTAACGAGCTCTTTTAACAATAGTTTTTAGCATTCTTGCAAAATTTATTCATTTTATACACACATCTAGAGTTTTAAAGATCTATTAAACATTAAACAAAGCCTGCAAAACATAATATACAATAATAAACTTTTTTAATTATATGATAAAAATAGTACCGGCGGTAACACCGCCCTCTAGTTGTCTAATCGGGAACATGTACTTGTTCAAACAATAAAAGCAGTTCGTTCTGAGAGCAGGTCCTACTTGTTCTTATTAAGCTTTATATCACCACCTATCAAAAATAATAATAGCTTTACATATATAATAATACAACAAACAACTGCGACGGAACTTCTAGACGCTAGATGGCGTTTAATATACACCTATACATTTATATTTAAATAATCTTTTACTGAAATATTTTGAAAGTTGTATTTTTTGAAAATTATAATAATTTATTTATGAATAGGTATATCATAACTTTTTAATTTATTCAATTTTTTTACGATCCCAAAACAAATATTTAAATTATATGGGATTACTTAATTTATTTCGTTATTTAAAGTATATTGAATATTACAACCCTCAAGTATTTGTAACGGTAAACGATTGTAATATTTATATTATTTGTGCTATGAATTATATATAGTCTTTTTAATAATTACATAGAACACAAAAATGTGCTACTTTATTAGCTTTTTGTATTGAGCTGTCTAGTATCGCCTATGAGAAATAATTAAAAGTACTATATGCACTTTAAAGCGTCATGAATACTGCACGCTTCATGGCGTTCATTTAGTTAGTTAATTAGACGTTTTAGTTAATTTTCAATTTGAATTTGAATTTAATTATAAATCATTTAAGTGTTATATTTAATAAAAGTGATAATACTTAATCTACTTTCTTTAATACTTATTTAAATAAAGTTATAAGACGATATATGTTGTATTGATATTTATTCAATATTATGATACCATACAATATTTTAGCTCTTATAGGTATCTTTTATTGTAAATCAAGAATTATATTTTTAAGATCGTTCTAATTCTAAAGGGCTGTAACATTTTGAGGATTTCTCGTATAAACTCTATCTACGTAGATGTACCATATAATTTATCATTAGGTTTTAGTACAAATAAAACTTAAAACTTAATTTCATTTTTAATGTCACTAGATGGGGTTCTCTAAGGATATCTTATATTAAAATCACGTTGGTATGATTACGACTGAAATTATGTAGTGTTTGTGATTTTATGGATTACACTTATTTTGAAATAACTTAGTATTTTAATTTATTAAAAGTACTCAAGACTATGAGTTTGACTCTATATGCTTATTAATTTGAGTTTTGTCGAGTTTCCAATCACACTCATTCTAAGGTTTCATTTCAAAAAACACAATGCAACAGCAATATTGCTACAGCTTCAAATTTTTTTTTTCTATACCTCCTTTTTTATGACCTCTTCTAATAACATAAGCGGTACTGGGTGCGAGCCATATCAAATTAACTTTCCGATTAAGGAAAATGTTATTTCTTTATTATAAAATTAATTCCATAATATGATTTATTAGATAGCGAATTTTTCAAAATTCTTACCCATGACGGCTTTCTGCAGCTCTTATACATTTCAATTACCTCTCTTCAATAGCTCGTTTCGCTTTTCATCCCCTCTTCTGACAGTTAATCTGTTGTTGCTAACAAGATTTAAATCTTTTATAAAGATATATATCGTATATTTTTATGATTTTGTATAACATTAAACAATTAATAGTATGAAATATAATATAACGTTTAAAAAAAGACTAACTTGTTTAAATATTGAGAATAGTTATAATTTCTATAAATTATTTAATCAAATATTTTAATTCAGTCTAATACTAAAAGAAATTTTGATACGAAATTCAATAAGCGTTCTTTGCTAATCCCTATTGATGCCAAAAATAGAGATAACCTTAACTTAATCTTATTTTCAGATTCCCGGTTTCTAAAAGGATAAAATTAATTCGTTTTAAAAGACGATTATTCATTGTGTATAAATTAAATTAAAGTCGTCTGATAGCGTTTTAATTCTTTCTTTTATCATGATATCATACTAAATTATATAATTGTGAAAGGAAATTTGAAAGTTTTTGAATCCTACGGCCTTATTATTACACAAAACAAATTTTAAATTAAATCTATGTTAAAAAAAAATTCGGATAAGCACAAACAGTATTTTCTTATATTTTCAAGAGTACATATTTATAATAAAACTATCTTTTACAGATTAAACTCACTTACATATCGTCTACCCGTGAACACGATTTCTCCAAAGCATCCGAATCATCGAGTTAAAATTAAAATGTAACCAAATTATACGCGAGTTTAATTCGTAAAAAATAATTTTATTTCAAAAGCACATCTTTGTTGTATCTATACTAACAACAAACCTATTGATATTACTTCTCTGCTTATCAAAGTAATGGAGAGCACTATAAATACTTCCAGTTCATAAAGATCTTATCTAGAAGATAATCTGCTAGTCAATGCTTGATAATATGTCTTTCTAATATATCTTACATACCAATCGGTATGTATAGAACGGTAAGGTAGTTAGAGTCCGGCAGTTAGTCTAGATATTTCGTAAGCCTTCAATCGCTTATGGCAATTGGCGATTCTTTTTAGCTTCCCTAGAGTTTATACAAGTAAATTACCAGTTTTGTCACTGCCCCAAGCCTCTTTCCCGGAAAATACTCTCTGCATATTGGGTTCACCAATGGGTATGATTACTACTAAAATTATATAGACGTTGGATATTTCAAGCAGTCATTGTCATGTGGATGATAGGAGTAAAGAAGCAATATATTCCGGCGTTGCTTATTTATTTCAGGCAGACGCTAAAAATAAAAGAAAATCGTCTTCTTTTAAGACCTCGCTAAGAAAAATTTAGTAATGGGGTGTTTTGATTCACGTTCAATTGAATCCTCAGAAGAAACAAGTTTTCGATTTTCACTTTTTAAAATAGCGTTACCATAAATTCCACGCCAAATATCTTAGTTACCTGGGGCTTCTATATTTCGAGCCATGGTTAGTCTCAAGAATAAAGTCAAGTTAAGATCGATGCAATTGGGGGTGAACAATAGATCCAGTCTTTGAATAAAAGTCAAGCACAACCACGGGTTCAGCCACATACTCTCATTTCTGAGTCAGATCACCCCTGTATCAGTTTCTACCATTGGGTCACTAATGTATTTAACATTAGCGTTGCCTTATAACGTCGCATCTTTATTCGTTTTCTAATGGATTTATCATGGGCAGTTTTCTCTAAGAAATTTAATCTTATCTCTAAGAAACTCCCAAATTACAGTACCTCACCTCAGTACGCCGTCGATTTCACATTAATTAATGCTTAGCGCTTTTCAATAGCATTAGGGATTTTCAAGAAATTTATTGGAACAAACCACCAAGATGTGGAATGAACTCCCTTGGCAACAATAAGTCCAACAAAGCTTTGCGAATTGTCTGTATTATGAATGTAAGACACTATGGATGATGATCAAATACTATCAAATGAAACACATGCTCCTTAATCTAATTTAAGAAAAAACACTTTATAAGACATCTTTATAAATGTTTTTTAATTCAATGATAATGCCAATATTGACATCAAATACCTAATATTCGGAAAGAACCATATAAAGAAAAATATTTGTAAAGAATATTTGTATAACAAAAATATGTTATTCTTGAAATTCGAAGCGAAGAGGAATTGAATTATATACGTTACTCAAATAAGAGGAACAATAACAATAAAAATTCTAAATGTTAACATTTTTCATATAATCCTTATGTATTCAGTTGCAATACGAATTTTATTGCTCAGATATGAGTATCGTACCTTTTCCCCTTATTTCGCAAACAAAGTTCATCAAAGTTTTATGTAAATATAAAGTTTGAATGTAAATACTGGTTTTGATATTTATCTCAACTTGACTAAGTTATGGTATATAGGCGTGCATATAATACATGATAGTAATTTATTATGTTAATATATTTTTCAATCATCAAATCGTATATGATAATCTCGATAATCTCTTATCGTATTAAGTACATTTTATTGATTCTAAACCCTTGAACTCTCATGGGAAATTTAACCTTATTTACATGAAATAGGTTTGATAATCTGTTGCAATGATCACCGAACCAGGTAAAATATATCCTCCATCCTGTTTAATGGTAGGATAGTTTGATAAATGAGATGGGGAAGATTATTTATTAGTTAAAAGTATTTCAGCTTATCTTTATCTAGGGGAGTTGTAATTATGTATGGATATATATTATGAATGATATACTATTTAATAATGTATTTGAAAACATTGGCAACATCAAATATATATAATGATTACAACATTGCACATACATACATACATACAACATACTGTTATATATATTTCAAGCACAAGGTTTTTAATACGGCTTTGCATTTCGTCACGTTACTTTAACTAAACTTACTATACTTTAAAAATATATATTTATATAATGTGGTCTCCTACATTTTATACGATATAACAATTTTTTAAAATACTTAAAGATTATAATATAGAGTTCTCTTCATTTTATTGCAATGATTACTAAATCGATATCTGAATGGAACACAAGTAAAGTTTATTAATTAATAAAACATGGCGCCGTGATGATGGTTTTAAAGTACCATTGCTCTAATTAAACATTCTATTCCTAAAAGAAAACTTAAAAATATTGTTTATTTATTTATTTATTTCAGTCTTTATTGCACATAATACAAAAATAATGCGGGCTTAATGCTACAAATACATTCTCTAGCAGTACTTACAAAGTACAGGAGATTGTTGGTAGGCGTGCAAACAAACACACAAATAAAAATTTAATATATATACAAAAAAATAAAAGAAAAATATCTATTAAAGAATTCCAAACATAAATAATATGTAGAATAATAAATAACTATAATAATAAAAATTACCTAACAATTTTATTCTGTTTCGTCGGATTACATTTCGTCGCAAACTTTACAAGATGTGTTCTCACATTCATATTTATATATACATATTTGACTTAGCGATTCTGTCGGTCTTCGTTGTAATAATATGTAAATAAAACTTGAAACAAACATAAAACGTTGGACTAACACAGCTAAACTAGTGGACATTGTAAAATTTATTTATATCTTACAGCTAGAACCTTGTATATAACAATTCAGTAGGAATATAATAACTTTCATTATATTATTATAAAATTATTTATTATTAATGAGTAATTTATAGATAAATCAAATACTTTCCAATTATTTTAATATTCAATATATATGTAAACCATAGTGTACCGTTAGTAGCTGAAATGGAAATAAATAAGGGTTGGTTTTTCATCATTAGAGTTTAATTCAACTGGACACGACTCTTTTATCTCTTTTAAATGACATAATCAGTTGCATCAACAACACGGTACCCAATGACTCAAAAAATCGAGTCAGGATATATTGAGGGTGCAATAAATTGAAAATATTCTTTTGTTATAAAAAGATTCTTTATTGAAGTCGAGGAGGCCTCTACGACGTGTCGTAACCTAACAGTTATCTTAATATGCCTATTACTTTGAGTAAACCTTTTTGGCGGATTTAACTCGCGTTTATTACTACACTTTTAATTATAACTAGAAGATTCGAATGCTTCGCAGCAAAAGTATTCCCTCGAACACACGAGTTGAAAAGATTTTATTCAAATGGGTAGTTCTCGTGAAAATCTTAGAAAACTCTTATTCATTTATTCATCTCTTTCTCTAGTATACTACTTTTCTGAAGTTACACTACTAAGCTGCCGACTGTGAATTGCACAGTAGTTGTTTTATAAAAAGCCATCAAATTATTCTGGAACGCGGATATAAATGAGTCAGAACTTACATTTTTTATACTATAAAGCATTTTATTAAGCGTTTATATCTTAAAATTTATATAAAACTAAGTATGTGTGGAATACTTTCTATCGAATAAAAAGTCCAATGAGACTTTTTGATTCGATTGAAAGTCCTCTTGATGCCATATATTGAATATAACATCAATATCGAAATATTCAATTATCAATGACTCTGGCGCAAAAATCAGGCGAAATTTCTAATGTACTTTGCCTAACTTAATTTTTTTTTTGTAATTTTAAATGCAACGCATTAAAGGAAAATGCGATAAATATAAAAAGAAATTAATACAAAAATTACTTCCAGTGTGATAACAAGTAATGGTGTAACTGGAAGTGAGAGCGAGAGCGATGGCGACTCTACAGAAATGGTGGTCGTTACTGCTTCTGTTGCTCACTGTCAAACATGGTAAGTAAAAAAATTGTTGAACTTTAATCTGCAACAATTTACACTGAGATATAAATCTTAAATTATATGATTTAATGATATAAAACTTAGTAGAAGATATATAAAGCAAGTTCTAAGACTACGATCTAAACACTTTCCATCATCAAAGCATTCCTAATTCTAAAATCTACTTCACCATATTATGATGTGCGTAACAAAATTGAGAATATACAACATTTACTGGTTGTTTGTTTGAAGAATATAAGAATATTATTTTATATATATTCCCATGCACTATTTGTTTATTTTGAGAATAGTTGTTTTATTGTTGCATAAAAAAATTAATACAAATATTAGATATCTATATAGATATATAGATAGAGAATTATTGAGCACTAACTATAGTTTAAATTTATTTGATATATGTATTATTTGATGTATACTGTTAAAACCGAAATAAGAATTAGACAAAAAGTTTTGCTTTTTAGTGACGTTAAGTTATCAGTTATTTTTATGATTTTAATCTTAGTATTCATAAAAGATTATTCTTAAATAATTACAATATTGTTACTTCATTTACTTAGTTTTAATATTAGTTATAAGGTATGATGGAGCTGATATATCTATAATTTATTTATTTATTTATACTAAATATAATATAATATCTGTTCAAAACGCACAAAAATGTTGATATAATACCAAAAAAAACAAGACCTTAACTAGTAAAATATTTAATAATTATTTATCGTTATCAACGACGATGAAATTACCTTATTTTACTTAAACTTAAATTTGTCTTACGCAAACTTAAATAATATCTTTTATCTCACTATCATTCTTGGCTGTACCACGATTCTGTATCATGACACAAATCGAAATCTAAACTAGATAACTCGTAAAACGAGTACTCAACAAAAGTTTAATAAGGACAGTATTTACCATTCAGGTGAAAACCAATATGAAAAATTCTATTAAGATTGTTATAATCGAATAATGTAATCATTATTGTTTAAAATTAAGTTTTATATCTTAAGTTATGAAAAATTAATCGAAATATTGTACCAAATTATTCTCACAAAAGGCGTCTACATTCTGAAACGGGGCTAGAGTAACAAGAAATTACATAACATTAAATCTTCCACTGTATTTGCTAAACGCCGTAGATTTCATTTTAAAGGATGTAAACTAAATAGATATTATTTTTATTAATTTTTGAAACCAATATTATATAATATATTTAAAACCGTGTAGTTACAATTTCTTTCTGTATTTAAGGAGAGTTTTATACCAGGTACAAGTTATACTTAAAAAATCAATATCGAAATGCTGAATAAGACGCCCTCACGAAATAGGTAGCACAAGGTTCCAAGAGGAATCCTAGATAACCCCTTAAGACGGCTATACAACCTATTTTTCTAATAAAGAGGACCTTGCGAATGTAGGTTCTTGTTGAATGATCAGATCCTTATCTCATTTCACTAGATTTATTTTATATTAAAACCAGTAGTATCTCAAAGCTATGCATAATACCAACAAATTTCTCATAACAACAAATTTCTGCATAATACCAAAAAATTGTCTCTAAGCTCTGACAACATTAAAAGTCAATGATATCCGTATATATAAACGTTCAATGTGAATATTTGATGTTAAATACTAAGCAAGGTCATATTCATTTCAATAATTAGTAAAAAATAAATAGATATAAAACAATAATAATACATAAAACAATAATAGTAATAAAAAAAATAAATAGATATAAAACAAAATAATATTAATTAGACTTACATTTAAATCAAAATTCAAAACTCCAAAATTATCAAATTTTATTAAACACCACCTCAAAGGGCCAAGCCTCCGCAACAGCTTGTGTCAATTTAATATTCCCACTCATATCGCTATTACGTCATGTGATAGAACCACTCGCTTCTAGAATCTACGACTCCCAGATCTACACATGATCATACACAAATTTTTTCCTTCGAGATGCAGGCTCCTACGCTGGTGGATAGTGGTTTGCCACAAGCTACCCCTTCTGCTCTAAACAACTACCACGATAGCAGTTACGACTAGTCTTGTGCATGACGTGCGACAAAATAGCCATGGATAGTGTCCTGGTGAAGGCACTCTCCTTACCATTATCTATATCTGATTAATCTAAATCAACTGGCACTTAGAGGAATTTTTAGCAAGCGAACCTGACCGTAATTATATATTATATATATTAAATCTGTAACCAGTAAACAATTTTAACAAGCAAAACTAAAATTTTCAATGGTCCCCTATAATTGCAGTCCAGTTTGATTTGATTTCTTTATTTATATTTAAATGAAATGATGTCAATCAGTGTGCAAAATTTGGAAGTTCTCGGATATATTTTTGATTGATGCTTGCACAAAGGATGAAGAAGTCTCTCATAGAGAGCTTCGCTAAACTATATTAAAATGAACAAATCATAATAAAAATTGTGAGGATATGTTTAATTTCTATAAAAAAATGCAATCTTGAAAGGCAACCAGTCTAGACAAAGAGCTTGCCTCTATCCCACTAATAATGAATGCGCCAGAGGCGGAAGAGCTCAATTATAAATTTTATAACTATCAATACAAAGTCAAAGCGATATCAAGCGACTAATGTCAGAGATGAAGCTAGGAGAGGGTCCACTGAGACAAAAGGACTCACCAAGTCGTTCGAGTTGGCATGAGGTGTACGTGCCCGCTAGCGAAGCTATCATCATCTCTTTATGTTTACCGTCTTCTACCCCCATCATCTAAAATAATTCTTAAACAAAATAAAAACCGTATTTGACTTCCCTCTGCAAATAGGCTTATCTGCTTACGACCTACCCCTGGTGTTAGTTTTCCTAAGGATTATCCTAATGTCTACTCTACTCGTATCTTCGATATAGTATAGGAAGTAGGTGCTTTATTTCCAAGATCTGTAGTACATTGTAATTTAGTGAAATATTTCTGTAGTGTAAGATGTTAATCAATGAATTTATATGACCTTACGTCTTTCAAAGAATTTCCAAGAATATATTTAAAACCTGTTTACTGATAAGTTTTTAAAAATAAAAACGACCATGAATTTTAATATTTACCCAAAATATGTTTTTATTAATCAAAATATCTAACCCTGTTTCCAGCACAAATCAACGTTGTTATAGAAAAATAAAAATATTAAAAATAACGTAGTTGTGATTAAGAGTTTTAATTCTATTTAAAAATATGAAATGAACCTTATATTTTCACTAACCAACAATAGAAAGGAAATTTGTCCACAGCTGGACTCAGCGTTGGGTTATTTGAGGTACTCATTGGTTTCTGTTTTTATAGTGAATATACTAATTTATAGTAAAGATTCAAACTACGTGGTACTGGCAGTAGGAATTATATTTATTTTATAATGAGTCAGCCCTGCAATAAAACACAAGGCTAAAACGTATATAATTATAATTGTAAATTTAAATATATATATATAGTATATATAAATGGCACGTTTTAAGGCTTCCTTTATAATTCCAAACGTTATTGTGATTTACAGATTTATATTGTAGATAGATTTTAAATTTAATTCTATTATTCAATAATATGTATAGTCAATCTGTTTTAATTATTTATTGTATTAAAACATATATTGCAATATTCTAAAAGACCTTACTTCTTTTTTATGAACATAGTAGAATGTTTTTTGAAAATAGTAATCATTGACATCACATACAATCAATAATTCTAATAATGCTAAAACACTTTCGCTGCGTCAGTACTGTTCTACAAATATATATTTAATATTGTAGTTAAGTAATAATGAAACAAAAGCTATTTATTAACATTTTAAATTAATGTTTTGATTTATATTCAAATTTTTCTCTCTTTGAAATTTAAAGTATTTAATTTTTTTTTATTTCACCCATTCAATTAAACCGAAATAGAATATATCTAAATAAAACAATAAAAATATTTATATAAATTTAAAAAAATTCTATTCAAATATCCATAGTTTAATAAAATTAATCGGCCTTGAAGTGATTGTTTGTTAACAATGAAACTGATTATTATACTATATGTGTGAAAATCTTGTCTTTCCTTTCCAATTTCTTTTTTTAATATAACTAATGTCATACCACGCTTCTTAAACTCTAATCCTAATAAAATATCTTGGATAACGAACGACTGAGTATACCACAGGACGCGGCCAAGCCACGGACGTAGATGTGAGGATATCAGCACCAAATTGGGTGGCAAGAGGAGGTTCGGCGACACTTAGATGTCTCCATCAAGTTCCAACCCAATTGCTGTATAAAGTCGAGTTCCTCAGGTCTGGCGCAAAACTACTTCAATATGTCAAAGAAAGGGTGCCACCATATTCAAATTATACCTTTTCCGGAGGCAAACTAAACGTGAGTATGAAGTATAACACAGGTATTTTAAATCAATTTTATACGATATATTTATAAGGCGGCAACGCTCGTGTGCATCGTCTGATAATGCGATAAACCGTCGGCGGCGATCACTTACTACCAGGTGACCCGTATGCTCGTTTGATCTCCTTTTAATATCATCCTATATTTATTATTATAAATATTAACATAAACTATTGCATAGTCATGGTGACTATGAAGATAAATAGATAAAACGTACTATTTCTTTAACGATACGATGAAATATTTTTTAGTTATTAGGAGTGATAACATATTACAGGGAACTTTTTACAGACATAACTTTAAAACACTTATACAAACAAGAACATATTTTAACAAAACAGTATACTGAATATTTTCTGTTCGAAATATAGTATAACGTTTGACAAACATGTACTACTTACATTTACATATTTTTAGTGGTGACTAAGAGGGCATTAAACAATGCTCACGTAATAAGAAATAGGCAGGCTGTCTGTCAAAAGACTTGATGACCTCATGACAAAAAAACTCATTTATCTCAATGGGTTGCCACAATTAAAATAATCATTAACAGGTGTTTATATAGAAATAGCATTTATGTTTATCCTCATCACATTAATTTCCTGGATGACTAAAAATGTTATAATGTTATCATTTTTTATTATGATTTTGTATAAAATCCTTTGAATAGGTACTTTTACTAGTCATTAAAAAAAATATTGTAGATGCAACATTTTTTTAACTTTATAATTTAACAATAAATTGGATATTATTTATTAAAAAAAAAACAATTGTGACCAATTTCTACTGACATGAAGATGCGACAACTTCTACAACCTCCTACCACAACCTCCGAATCGAAAAATATTTTTTTTACAAATCGATATTACAAGGTTTTCGGATTTCATACACATACATACATACGTTTTTAAAAAGTGTCCACAATTACTTAGCACACCTTACAAAGTAAAGATATTTAAAAAAATTACTATAACTTCCTTAATCAGGAAGTTAATAACTAAGTATTTCTTCCATTTATGATATTATTAATTTTTTTTTTTTATGTCTTAAGTCATATTGTATAAATAATATTTACATGAATTAAAAATATATGTAATTCTGTTAAAGCGAAAAGACGTTATTTTAATACAAGAAGTGTCGACTTTAACGAGTTGGTTCTCAAATTCCCATTCAGCAGAATTGGATTGAAAGAAATATTAGTTTTCAGATGTCTCTTGTGACAGAGAACTCTATTACTATAGATAATTTGGATCCTACTGCCTCTGGTCTGTACTGGTGTGAAGTTTCTCTTGAGACACCAATATTCACCGCTGCCTCGCCGCCGCTACAACTTACTGTCGTATGTAAGTAACAATGTATAGTTCTTTCCCTTCATGGGTTTATACAATATATAATGAATAAAGCATATTCAAGAACATAAAGCACTACTGCTTTATTTGGAAAAAAAAATGAAGAGTATTTATTAAAAAATAATGATAAATTTCCAAAATAGTTTTATAATTTAAATAGTAAGGTTTTTCATTCAACTAGTCCACCTCAATGCATTATTAACACTTAACAGATTCTCAGAAACATCCCCCAATAATTACATTTGGCAAACCGGACGTAGTTGTTGGAGGATTACTTCGAGCTAATTGCACAAGCGCGCCGGCTGCACCCGCACCTCGTCTGACTTGGTATATAGACAACGAAAAGGTGAGTGACGGATCTGATTGAACAAATAAACTTCTATATATTGATATCGTCATTCAGACGAAGACTTAACAAACCTAGATTTCATATCTAATGCTTTAAAAAAAAAATCTTATCTGATTTCATTATATTTAGGTTCCTGATGAATCTATACGATACTTCTCATATCGTGTGTCAAGTTCGACAAGAAATAAAGGTGGCAGCGGTCACCGCCACAGAAAATATCAACATAGATACATAGCACCAGAATTTAACTACACTGCAAAATATTGGGCTCTCGTGAGCGGAACCACAACTCTTGCACCCGCTAATTTGACAAAACAGAGCAAATGTACTTTAAAAAATGAACAAAATGAAGACTCGCAGGTCTGTTTTTAAAAGATTTAAGATGTGCTCGAAATAAACGCAATCTTAGCAAATAATGTGGCTATACCGTTAGTTACTATATGTATCATTTTAAAGTATTTATTTATCATATCACAGTTTTATATCAGATAGTCAAGTGATCTAATAAAATATTAATAATAAAAACTTTAATTTCACTAGATTCGAGAAAAACCACGAGAACTGGCACCGCCACCCATTTCCTTATGGGTATCCATCGCTGAACTAAGAACACCAGCACACGGTCGACTTCAATTGACTTGTACTTCAACGATTCCTGATGAAGTAGGACCTGGGGAACGATTCGTGGACGTCAAAAAACAGACAGTTACAGGTAAAAAAACATATTTTCATTATTACGGAAATCTAGTTTACATATCGTTTCTTGTTTCATTCTAAGACACAATAATAAAATCTGACTGTAAAAACTAATAACTTGTTTTTACATCTACTACGCTGTGTTACGGAATAATTTTATTATTTACACTGTAATATTTCAATGAAAACAAAGTATTCTCTTACTTTTTTAACATCCATTACAATTATAAGAAGTAAAATTGAAAAACTTCTTAAAAATAAAAGTATGTTCTCGTAGTTTGAGTCAGCAGCGTCGCTGAATACACAATGTTATATTTCGTAGTTGCCGTAAACGAGCTGAGTGTGAAAAGACCACGTACTGAGACGTCTTACGCTAATGCGACTTCAACACGACTTCACCATCATCAGCCGATTCTGCTTATAAGTTGTGGGATTCTTCTCCACGAGCTTCGATCTTTTTGCTAAAATGTATTTTTTATTGATCTAAACAATTATTGTGTAGTCATTTACTATTAGTGGTATAAATATTTTTGTCTCACTTTCAAGGTTTAAGGTTGTCCCTGTTTTTAAAATACTCGTCTTATTAATATTAAAAACATAAACTTTTTCATATTCTTTATGTAAGCCCACTTTTCTCTATCTAAATCGTATGAATGGATTATATAAAAATATCTAAAGATAATTTATAATCTTATTATGTTGAAAATGTAATTATATCTTAAAAGAGTTTTCTTTATTTTGTTGTTATAGTATAATATTACAATATTTTTGTACAATTCCATTAATTCAGAGCTTTCTCTGTGTCAATTAAACACTCCTCACAGCTTCTTCGACAGGGTCGTCCTATAAGTTATGAACTACCTGTCTACTTGTATTTTATATTTATTTAATTTTATAGTTCTATTTAAACAAAAATATATTTATATATAATTATTTCTTCTGTCTTAAATACTTTCTATGATCGTGTTAGAAATAAAAATACAATTTTAAATATTATTCCGTGTTTATTAATTATTTTCATGAAACAAAAGAAAGTAATGAAAATGATGACCAATATGTGAAGAACTTATAAAATATGTTAACTTTTTAAAAAACCCCGAATGATTTGATTGTTATTAATAATATACCTAATAATATTTTTACGTAATTGTGATATGATTGCAATATTTAATTTATCGGTAGTAAACATGTATAATTAGAATAATAGTAACAAAAAAAACAAGGTAGTTTAGAATATTCCAGATCCTTTAACAGTAACCTACTTAAAGCTTTAAATGTTGTCTTAAAGTAAGTCTATTCTGCCCTGAATAGTTTTTAATATACAGATAACCATAAATAAATAACTTCTTCATACTAATAACTGTTATCAAAAATATATCCATTATTTATAAGATTTTTGGGACTCCAATTCCAAATTATAAACTTCATAACAAAATTTAGTAAAAATTCGACAAATTCAATTGAGTTCGTGAAAAACAGTAATTTTACTTTATCGTACGTGTTAGCTAACGGGTTTTAGAAATAAAAAATTAATCCGTTACTCCCTGTATTCGCTAATAAATTAACATAATCTTGAGCCTGCTACTTCCATGTGTTATTATTAAGTAGAATATCTGAAATTTTAAAATTATTTGTATAAAAAAATATTTTGGATATGAATAGTGTTGTGCTGAAAAAATAATTTATATATAGTTATATTTACCATTATGAGATTGACTTTGGAATGTTGCAACTTCGAAAGTCAAACCTCTGTTATGGTGTTACATGTCTTCCTGCAGCTCTTTACACTGACTCGTAGAGAAACTATGTGTTAGGATAAACGATGAGACGAAGGATTATTTAGAAGATAGATATAGGCATTAGCAGAGTGAACCGGAGGTTTAGAACTTATAAATGCTTTGAATTTAATGAATCATTTAAAACTAGAACAGAAAAGTTGAAATTGTTAAATTTACCCAAAGTACAATAACAAGCAATTTGAACCAAGTATTTTGCAACGTTCATATGTTATATATATATAATCAAACGAATGCGTCAAAGTTGCGAGAACGTTCGCAATTGCTGATTTCGTTTTTTTTTAGATATTTTAGAAACATAAAAATTGCTTATTTTCTGTTTAAGAATGAAATACTGATAAAACAGTTTTGTTTTGTTTAGTATAATTTATAATAGTAAACGTTCTTAATAATTATGATTTTTATTATTTTTGATGTTATTGACATATAAATATGTGACTGATCACATATTTAGAGTTGAACTCGTTAATTTCTCTTTATTATTATTATATAATTAATTTAATTTTTGAAAGCAGTCGGTAAATAAAGAACGCTGTTATTAGTTAGTATATATTTAGTTATAGATTCGTAGTATTTGGAGCGGTTGTCTGTAACATGTAAATTTCTGTTGACATAAAGTAAATAATTTGTTAATGTTCATGGTTGTACAATGTGGTAAAATAAATGCTTATAATGCAAAACTATTATTTTATTAAAGATTATTTTTATAAAGAAATCTTTACCTTACTTGTGACTGAGAGGTTGACGCTGAGCAGATAAAGTTGTAAGTATAAGAGGTAAAAAATATATTAGAATGAAAAAGGTCTTATAATTTTTTATCCTAATTGTAAATGAAATCGTTTTTCTGCGGATGGGACGCCTATTTTAAGATAAATAAAAATTACGAACTGATCCAAGAACTGTCTAGAAATAGGTATATAGTTCATTTTTATGTTATAAGAATGGGAGAAAGAGGTATGCCTATAAAAATAAGCGTGTATGCGCATTTGAAAGGAGCCCCCATGCCTACGTCATCCGTCATCATCGATACATCCCTGGAATGTGCTGTCGTATTTATTGCACTTCTCACAGTTTTTTAGAAAAATATTCATGTTGTTGCCATTTATTATTTATAAGTTGTTCTAAGACGACAACAGCTGACTATTTTGAGGAGTAATTGTGTCCACTCCATAATAAATTAAGCGTTTTAGCATAAGGAGGAATGAGCCTTGAGAGGGCGATGCTGGCGAACACTACAGGTGTAGATGTAGTTGCAGTGCCGGCTAAGTTTACTACTGGTCTTTACATTTGTGAGGCGGGTCGAGGGATTCGAAAAGAGATTTTCTTTTGTTCTTCTTCAGAGTCACTAGTTTAAAAGAAATGTTTAGGCTCCTAATACACGATTATATTATGAATACGAGTGTATATAGAAATACGAGTGTATATAGAAATACAGATAGCTAATAAATATTTCCTACCCTCGGTCTCACTAATGATGATGAAGTTAAAAAAATGTCGAGTACAGGCAGACAGTGAACAAGAAGTGAAAGAGTTATTATATTTTTATAGAAGAGTTATTAAAAGCTAGGTCGACCATTTTGAAATATATAGAGGTTTCAAGTTTTTAAAAAAACTGTTCAGGCATAAAGACTATTTATTTTACTTCCCTTAGATCTTATACATCTAATATTATCAGTATTACTTTTATATACATAATATGAAAGCGGAAAAAGTATACTTTTTAACATTTAATTTTATGTGGTCGTTGAGGTCCTATCACGCAGACATTAGCCTTTTGAGTTTCTTAGCAGAGACCTTTAAGTCGTTTTATATGTCCGCCCTAAATCGCTTCCTTTGCCTACCAGACGTAATAGCATTGTCGCTTAAAATTCTCGTTTAACTGGTTTAAAAAATTTAAAAAACGTTCTGAAAAACTCTATAAAATAATATTCTGTTTAAGAAATCTGTTTTGTAAATAAATAGTTGTAATCTTTTAAATCTTTTTTTAATCTGAATTTAGCTTTTACATTTTAAAACACAAAATATATAGAAATTTGTCTCTCTTAGGCTATCATGTAAAAGATAGTATAAGGACAAAAGATAAAAAATGAAGCAAATGTCAAAAGAAAAATAAATCATCACTTAACAATAATAAATACATTGTTACATGATTAAAAAAATATACTTCATTTAAAAAATGGGGAGTCACTTGATTATACTTCATTAATATATAAACTATGTTAATGTTATTCAGAATTAAATTTATTATATACCATAGTAAACTTTAGTATTGTAATTAGCAATAATTAAGAACTGTGACAGATACACTTAGCAATGATTTACTTGACGTAAACATTCATGTACATATTTTTATAATAGATTATTAGTTAAGATTCTACCTTATTTGACGTCAGCATTTAGTCGTGTGAAACTAAGTTAATTCTTACTATAATGGCTATGCTTGCGTATATAACCCTTGGCTATGCTTGCGTAACACGCATATAATATGTCAATCCAAATGTTGGTAAACAAGTGTAATAAGTTGACTTCATATTAATATAATCAACGTAGACTGCCTCTATACTTCTAAAAATAATGAAAGAGTTAATTTCATATAAAATTAATAGAATATACTACACATATCATAGTTATTAATTAAGCGAAACACTGATCCTAAAAAATAAAATATATTTTTAATTACAATTTAAGAAAATAACGAGAAACCTTAAGCTGGAAACATTAAGAAATGTCACAGACTAATTGTCTTTTTAATTAGCTGTTAACAAATAATTGATTACTTTATGGCTTAAAATTTGACAGACAATAAAAATGAGAATATACAACTATAATTTAAATAGTCATACAAATGGAACTTCTATGTAACAGCATTTATTTGTTTAAAGTAAAATGTTATACTGAATAAAAATAGTAGCATCATAATTCAAGGTAGTAATTAAAGGAAATGCTTTTTAAAATTATTATTTTGGATAAAGAATGGTTCATTAAAAGTGTTTATCTGATTAAAAATCAATTAACTGTAATGAACAAAAAAGTTAAACAATTAGACATAATAACGCATGACTCTGCAACAAAGCAGATTAGTTTTTTATGTTAAAGGACTGACATTTTATAACTTATAATTTAATTGTTCTATTGTATTAGCAATTTATAACATAATTAACAAACAGTCGCACTTAATGTAGTTAACAGTTTTCACGTGTCACAAGCCGCAACAATTATCAATCTGTTGTGTAATTTGTTTTTCTATTTTATTAATTGTAGATAAATGATATAAGCCTTACAGCCGTCCATCAATGTAAAACAATTATCATCATTAATCTTTTCATTAATTAAACTAATTATGACAACAGTGTCACTTACGTTCAACATTTCCTCCAATTTTTTTTTAATTTTTACATTTTTGTCGTGTTTTTTCCTCGCCACTTTTCCGTGATTTTTAGTAGCTTTTAGCTACGTCATAATTGTATATGTATCATAGTATACCATATATTGGTGACAGAGACCTGATTGAAACCTTCTCTTTGAACCACACTCTATTGTTTTTGCTGGCTTTACACTGATACGGCACGATCACCTTAAAAGGTAGGGCGGCCGATTGTATTTCTACCTCATCGACAACATTCTATTCCGTATCATAAACCAGTCCCAAAATACTTTTTCTAACAAACAGGAATACATGTTCCTCGAAGTTTCCTCCTTACAGCCTAAAATTATCTTTGGTGTTATGTTGTATTCTTTCTCTTACTTTTAATTATTTCAATAAATCAGAACTTCTTTTAGATATTTTTTCGGTCAACTTAAGTCTTATAAAAATTAACACCAGATCAAAAATATTAAATACTGCTCTTTTAGGTTTATATGAGACATATCTCTTCTAGATATCATCCTCGTACTTAAAGCAGAAAATGTACTTGAACTATGCTTGTTTTCATCCCGTTTCCATCGTTATTATTTACCAGTGGACATTATCTAAGTTGGATATTCCACTCCCCTCTCGGACTGTCCCAGGGGTATTTTTCTTATTTGGGGTTTTTGAGTTCAACAGTTCCCAGCTTGACTTGCATAGCCTTCAGTCGTCTTTCTAGTAGTCTCCTGTCTTTCGAGTTACCTGCTTTATTTCCTGCGCCAACTATGTTTTAAGTGTCATCCAGTCTCTCCGGGATATGAATTTAAAATAAGACGAACCGTCAACGTATTCCACGCATTTACTGGCAGGTCCCGTGCGTATCGCGTTACAGGGAAAGGTGTGCAAACAGTATCTGGGACTTACGGCCCAGATGTACGTTTAATGAGACTCGTTTAAAATGCACATACACTACATACATATGTCCAGGGAACATTTTCTTAAAATATGAAGATCGTCAATAATTTATATTTATCGAAACCAATCATAAACTATGAAAGTAAATGTTGAATAACAATCCATCATCCAATATGCATCTCCGAGTTCACTACAGCTGTTCGTAATATCAGCGATCAACATAACGTAGTGGATAAAGTGGAGCATAGAAAAAATAACTTGTCCTTCACATCTCGACTATAAAGAAATAGCTAATGATCAAGAAACAGTTACATGTAACAAAGTAATCTTAAAAATAAACAAACTAATACCTAACTCCTATATTAAGATACATTGTGAAACGTCTATACCTTATCTACCATTTCTACCTCAATAATAAAGACGCTTAGCATTGAACTCAGTATATAATGTCATCTTAAAACACAAATAGCTCGTAAGTTAGTTACACAAAAGTATTTTTAATTACATAGAATCATGACGTTCTCTTACGTGCCGTGTTATGCCTACAATGTCATCGATGCCAACTTCAAAAACACATCTCAAGTAACATTGTCTACCTCCGAGATGATGGTGCCATCATATTTTTGTTTTACAAAAAAAAAAGTCTGGGCTTCAGAAATTCTTTAATAGATAAGTTTAAGCAGATCAATGTACTTCTAGTCAGTATATGTTTGAAAATCTTAAATGTACTCATAAGAATTCTCATAATTCCAAGTATGCGATACACAGAAAATAAACAAACAACTATGAACAAACACAAGCTAAAATTACCCGTTACTCGATTTAATGAGGTGAGTAACTTTTTTATAGGGCAATGTTAAAGCGTGTGTATGAACCCATCGCTGCTAAGACACCTCAAGTTTTAATAAAAATGTAATTTATTCTTTAAGTATGACTTTGCGAAATATATAATCCCATAAAAGCTAAGCCTAATGTTTCAGTTTCAGTTTTCTCGCCAGATGTTCTCAGTTCTGGAACAATATCTTATACGATAATAATCCAGGTCCATCATCCAAGCTTTCAAGTTTTATGTCTAGGGGGTTCGTTTGATGAATAGTCATCAATACTCGTATTACTCATTTTTGTTGTTGACCACGTTGTTTATAAGTATATAACTATATGGACTGGTAAGTCAGCCACAACTTTGTCTTCTTTTTAGCGAGATGCAATTTACTAACGGATTGCAAGAGGATTCCTAATAAAGATTTGCTGTAGGGGTGCATATTCAACTTGTGGCTCACGATTTTGATTTCTATTGATATTATTAATGCAATACGTTTTTCAAGGGAGGTATTATTAACATGCTCTCTTTATGGTTAAGGTATTGTTGTTAAGTTGGGTAAAATCCATATCATGATAGTCTTTTGGGTCCAACTGTCCGTTCAATAAATCAAAAGGCCTCATTCTAGTAAAATTATGTCTAGAACTATTGTAAGCCGTTTATATTTCATTATGTTAATTAAAGGATCATCTGGACGTTGAAGTTTCAAAATTCGGAGATGTTCTGATGTTATTGAATGAAAATATCCAATATTTCCTTCGTCATTAGGTGCGTAAGCTAAACATTTATGATGATATTCATTAAGCATTTATATTCAATTTACCTTTCTCATATATAACTGCGTACATCTTTTTTTTCACTCTCGGAACACCCCGCTACAGGCCTTGTTAATGCAATCGTATAAAACGACGGCAAGGGAAAACTACGAAAACGAATATCTTTCGTCTATTTCGCTTCCATACCATGGGCCGACCGCTGCTTTAAAGACAGTGATCTATCCAAAAGCGCCTCTGCTATCGCCGATGAAATGAGTTTGGCTATGGAATATTATATTCCATTCACTGTAGTCACCAGCGCTCGCAGATCAGGTCCGTGGTTTAATCGCCAATGCGCCAATACTGTGGAACAAAAACAGGTAGCGTACCGCGCTTGGACCAGGGCCTGCGCTTCACGCCATCCAGATATTGATCAACTGAAGGCAGCGTATAACAAAGCCACCAAGAATGCAAGAGGGCTTGATCCGCTAGCTAGAGGATCACTTGTTAATAAACGATCGACAATACGGCTTTCGTCCGAAACGATCGAGGGGTGATCTTCTAGCGTATGTCACGCACTTATGGGGTGAGGCTATGGACAGGCATGGTGAGTCGTTGGTCATTAGCCTGGATATCGCCAAAGCCTTCGATAGAGTCTGGCATCGGTTGCTTCTTTCCAAACTTCCTGCGTATGGTTTGCCTCCCCGTTTGTACAACTGGATAGCCGCGTTCTTAAACGAGCGCCCAATTCGAGTTCTTTGTGACGGCACGGCCTCCGATTTTCATGAGGTTAACGCTGCCGCAGGGCTCCGTGTTGTCGCCCACTTTGTTTCTTCTGCATATCAATGACATGCTGACCCTTGGCAACATTCATTATTATGCAGACGATAGTACAGTGCATGGTCGATATTACGGAAAATCTGCGGTCAAACAGGCAACCATAGAAGAAAAGAGCCAACAACTTGTTGCTGAACTCGACAAGACCTTGAATAGAATATCTGAATGGGGTGTCAAGAACCTGGTCGAGTTCAATTCCAAGAAAACTCAAGTATGTGCGTTTTCAGCAAAAGTGTCTCCATTCCTTCTCCTGCCCTCGCTTCAGAATACTCCACTGCCATTACAGGGCCGCCTCAACATCTTGGGTATGGATATTAACGCAAATCTTAACCCTAAAAATTATATCGAGAGCGTCATCAAAACAGCTTCTTGCAAACTCGAAGTCCTGAACAGGGTGAGACGGTTCTTCACGCCGGAGCAACTGTGTCTGTTATACAAGACTCAAGTTCGTTCCCGTGTAGACTACTGTTCTCATCTTTGGAATGGATCCGCACAGTACTTATTAGACGCTCTCGATCGGTTAGTGGCATGCTATCCGCATCGTCGATAGCCCAGAGGCTTGTAAAACCCTTGAGACATTACAATTGCGAGGAGATGTCGCTTCACTGGCAGTCTACTACCGGTGAGTGTTCTGAGGAGCTCTTTGACCTGTTCCCACCCTCTCTTTTCCTATCCCGAACAACAGGGCAGGGCTAAGGTGTCACCCCTTCACCGTTCACATCAAAGGAACAAGAACCAAACGATTCGGCACCGCGTTCATAAACCGAACGGCTAAAGCCTGGAATTCTTTACCAGCACGTCTTCCCTTCTTCATACCACCTTGGGTCCTTTAAGCGCGGCGTGAAAGGGCATCTTATGAAGCCGCCATAGTGAGGGTCAACATGTCATATTGGTAGTGCACCAGTAGGAATGTTGACCTCCACCTTTGGACTCCACTGACTGCTTAACATCAGGCACAGTGGAGTCATTATGGTAGGATATCTATATATAAAAAAAAATAAAAAAAAAGTAGCTAATTATTTTGAAAAGTTTAAGCTGAAAAGAGTTTGTTGTTATAATTATTTGGGTATTCTATTAATCCAAGATTATTTCGATCATAAAATTCCAAAGTGAAAAAACTGAGAAACAAGCTGGGGACGGTATGCAATAAGGGAAAAAGTCTTTTTGTGTCAAATGATTTAAATAATATCTGAAATTTGTTCATAAAACAAAAACAAACAAATACATTCTTTGTTTTTTTTTTACAAATAGCTTCTTTCAATGATTTATGATTATCCAGCTGTTTACAATATTTCAAATGTAACGGTTCCAGTTTATGCATGTGTCAATACCTGAATGTCCTGGTCAACATTTAAAATAACATTTTACTGCAAGATATCTAATTACTACGGGAAATGCCATAAATTAGTTTTGATTTCGAAAACTAGATGGCGCCACACACCTCTTTGTCGTTTTGTTTTTTCGAAACTATAAAAGGAAAGTGCGTCACCCGCGCTTTCTTATCTTAATTTAAAATTGGTTTTTACGCACGCAAAATATTTCCGTAGGAATGAAATGTTAATTATTTTGTAAAAAAAAACAATGGTATGTTATCTTATGTTCTAATGACATTAAAAATTTTGCGTTCTAGTAAAAATTAGGGTTAGACCGTAGTGCTGGGAGTTCTTTCGGCTTCTTCTTCATTCGACGTTAAATCAATACACCACAATACAATTGGTATTTTTTTTAATATTTCATCCAATTCCAATATTTTATTATAATATTAAATAACTCACGAAATAACAATTGATGTTTATAAAAAAAATATAAAAATATTAATTTTAGGCGAATTCATTTCATTTCACAATGTTTATATTGTTTCACCAATACTATTTTATATAAAAATAATAATCCATAATTGTAATGTTGATTTTCAAAAATCATAGAAATGTAATAAAATAATAAATATAAAAATACACAAATATAAACATCAAAATTATTAACACAACATATGACTAACATATTTTTATATAAATGGAAGACTTTTTTCGTAAAAGTTAATCCTTTCGAAAACAACAAATGCATTTATTTTATTTATTTAATAAATTATCAATACAAATAAGATTCCCAATAATTAAGTATAGCAAATTATAATAAATATCAAGTGACAGAGATTAGAGGAATTTGACGTTGCAAAGTGCTTGTGCTAAACTCGCAGCTGTTCGCCCCTAGGGATTATAGGACAGGACATGGCGGTCTTGATGGAATATGTTACTGGTTTCTCTTCTTATTTAGATATATTTTATTTAAAACTTCAAACTCGACCTAGAAAAATAATAAATACCAAGAAGTTAACAAATTAAATATTAATATTTACAAGAAAATAAAGCACTGCCTACGGAAGAATACAACATTTCGTACTAAAGCAATCAAGCAAAAAAAAGAAGTACAATAAATATTTCTCAAGGAAATTTAACTAAACTTCAACACTTTCTTTTTGTTATTAAGACGAGACCTCGCACCAGGTGTCATAAACACTTTTCTACTCTATTAATGAACTCAAATATTTTGTATATTTATTCGTTTTAATAACTTTTCATGATCTATAATCCTTAAGCGATTATATCATATTATATATTCACGCGCCAATTAAATCGATCAAATAGGACATCTGCCTGCGCATCATTTAATTTTATAAAAGATTTCGTTGAAGATATATGCAAAATCGGAATTCTGAGCGCTAGACCGGAGGCAAAAGGGTTTAGAAACATAAAAACGTCAAAAAAATTTACTAAACTCATATGCAGTTTTCTTCAATCAATGTCAAAATAATCTGCAATTTATAATTAAGTTTGCACGCGTTTATACAGACAACAACTAATGCTTTAACAATATAAATTAAAAAATGCAAGTTATATAATAAATAAATAATAAGGTATTATTAGTTTATATAATTTAAATTATGAGTAAAATACTTTAAGAACCAATCGAATACAAATAAAATGTTTATAAAACGAGTCATCTATCTTTCATTTCTTACCTTTTATCATCTATTCCTTCTACAAACTGGAAAAAATAAAAAAAAATAAAAACCGTCTTCAAAAATCGAGAAATGCAAAGTTCTAACTGTATAAAAGATATTCTTTAAAGTTAATATGAATATATCTACTTTTACAAGTTTTTTTCTTTTCTGAAGTTTAACTGCAGTCTTGTGGGAATGACAAACACACCTTTTTTTCTATACTTTACATTATTAATTTTATTTTAGTTGTTTCTTTTTATTTAAATTGCAACAATCGAAATTATTTATTTATATTTAAATATGCCAGTTAGACAGCCTGTGTGAGCTGCAAACATCTTTTTGAAGTATATATTAGTTCAAAGCTTCTAATCAAATCCTGAATATAAACATTTTCTATCTAGTTAGCATGTCGTCAAAATTGGGGAATTCAGTCAGAATTGGCAAGGTATCTACCAGGCACGCGCAAGTTCTGGGCGCTTTCTAAAGCCACTTTTGGGTAACTTTTGGCAGCCATCCCTACCGCCACTGCACACTGCACTCTGGCCTATACGGCAAAAGAGTAAGCCGATACCTTGGGCACTCTTTTTGCCGACTTTGAACGACCCAGGGAAAACACCGCCCACAATCCAGCGGTGTCAGAGCTCAATGCCGGAAATAATTTTCCGGCAAAAAAACCATTCGGCGGTCTCTACTTTCCTTGGATGTTCATAAGTCGAGTGGGCCGGATGGCATTTCCCCAATCATATTACGAACATGTGCCCCTGAGTTGACTCGAGTGCTAACGCGTCTATTTTGGTACGCCTATCTCAAAGGCCGGTCCCGGTAGTCCCAGTCTCATGAAAGTGTGCTTTTGTCCATCCGATCCCTAAAAAAGGTGATAGCTCGGACCCAGCTAACTACAGACCTATCGCCATCACCTCTCTTCTCTCCAAAATAATGAAGAACATCATAAACCGACAGCTCCTCGCGTACCTTGAGGATCACCAGTTGATCAATGACCGGCAATATGACTTTCGCCATGGTCGATCGGCTGGTGATCTCCTGTCTTACACACCGTTGGGCTGCGGCTATCGAAAGCAAGGGAGAAGGTCTGGCAGTTAGTCTGGATATAGTGAAAGCCATCGATCGTGTATGGCACAAGGGTCTTCTTTCGAAGCTTCTTTCCTATGGGCTTTCCGAGAGTTGATGCGAGTGGATCACCAGCTTCCTCATTGGGCGGAGCATACAGGTCGTTCTCGACGGTTTTTGCTCGGAACCCAAGCCCGTGAATGCTGGTGTACCCCAAGGCTGCGTGCTATCCCCAACCCTTTTCCTCTTGCACATCAATGACATGTTGGATATTTCCAACAAACATTGTTATTTATTTACATTACAGCATTGGGGATGCGGTGTATTCCGGCCGTGCCGGTCTCTCTCGGTAAAACGTCGACGAGTACCTAAAGAAACTTGTGTCTTCTATAGAGTCCTCCCTGGGGACGGTCTCAGAATGGGGTAAACTGAACCTCGTTCAGTTTAATCCCCAAAAGACACAATTTTGCGCGTTTACCACTTAGAAAACCCCATTTGTCGTATCGCCGCTCTTCGATAGCACACCCCTCGATGCCTCGCCAAGTATCAGAGTACTGGGGCTTGACATTTCGAACGACTGTTAGTTTCGTGGTCACTTGGAGAGCAAGGCCAAGTTGGCCTCGATGAAATTGGATGTGATCAATAGTACTTCAATCCTGGCCAAAGACTTGCGCTTTATAAGGCGCAGGTTAGGCCACATATGGAGTACTGTTCTCATCTCTGGTCCGGATCACCCCAATATCAGCTTCTGCCTTTTGACCGCGTACAACGGAGAGCCATTCGAATTGTCGAAGACCTGGTTCTCTGTGAACGGCTTGACTTTTTGGCATTGCGTAGAGACGTGGCATCTTTGTGCGTCTTCTACCGCATTTACAATGAGGAGTATTCCGAAGAGCTATTTGATCTGATGCCTGCCGCCGAAATTCCATCACCGCACAGCACGTCACCGTCTGCATTTCCATCCATACCACCTAGATAAGTGGGGATCTTCTACTGTGCGGTTTTAAAGGACTTTTCTTCCACGTACCACTAAGATGTGGAATTAAGTTCCTTCGGCGGTGTTTCCAAATCGATATGACATGGGTACCGTCAAAAAAGGCGTTCACTCTTATCTCCAAGGCCAGCAACGCTCTTGTGTGTCTTCGGACGTTGCAATAGTTCGTGGGCGGAGGTGATCACATTTGATCAGTGACCCGCACGCTCGTTTGCCCTCCTTTATCATAAAAAAAAAGCTAACATTTTTGTTTGTAAAAAGAACATTGGAAATGTTTACTATTATTTTTAAAGTGTGTTCTACATAAAGGTGTTATAAATATTTTTAATAAATAAGCAGTTCAATAAAAAAAGATTGTGTTATTTGTAAATTATTTCAAACAATATATAAAAAAGGTATAATGAAATCTTATTTTATTATATTATTGAACTTTATAGTTATAGCTATCTCTCTTTATTAGGGTTTCTATGTATTATAACTATTGAGAGCTACTTCGCATTTCTTTCCTCCATCCACCTCAAATAATAACTCATTTATAATAAGTGAAATGCTTTACTATACAAATTAATGTATATTATATTTAATTTTAGTTATAATCTAAACCAATCTTTCTGTTTTTTGAGAATAGCAAAACGCATGACATATCTATATCAGTTGCAACAATAACTCAACATTGCAACTTTTCCGTAAGAACGAAGGAATCAACCGCATTACAAATTATCCTATAAATATTACTCATACAAATTCATATTTTTTTTGTGAAATAACTGCTGTTCTTATATCTGGGATATGAACGAGTGGGACAGCAATGATTTTATTATCTTAATATTTTGATAATAAAATCATTGCTGTCCCTTTATAAAAACTATAAAAAAATATTATTAAATTAAATGTGATTTAAATTAATACCGTAACTACGGAAGTTTATTTTAATATTTTGTTATAGTAATCTAGTTAATGTGCAAACATTCTTTCAACATTTTGTAATTTAGTTAATGTGTAAACAGTTTAATAGCTAAATTCATTTTCTGTTTTACCAATTCCCATACACAGATTGAAATTTCTCTTTGAAGCTTAAAACAATTTTCCGATCAGCTAACTAAATTTAGCTGTTGGATTTTATTCTTTGAATTTTTTTTTGAATTTATATAAAAAATATACGTTGCTTTTTTTCTAAGGTTTACGAAAAAACAAACACATATATATTATATTTAGTCATGCATATATATCTTAACACAAACCCTCGTTTGAGTTGAGTTTATATGTTTATATAATCTTGAAAATCTATATGATCACATTACTTATAATTAATTTAAAATAACATTTGATACAACATAGCGTCTCAAAACTCCTTCCTGTCCTCGCTTCCTGAACATGTAAAGTATATATTGATCCCGTATGAATGAATAATTCAAGCGCTTTTCGCTTACAAATTTTTTCCTATTTATTTTTTTTTTGTATAGTCTTTGAATGTAATATCAGATTGTTATTTGATGTATTCAGGTAAAGATATATACTAAAAGTATTCTCGATCTTTATTCGTTATTTTTACGCATGAATTGATTAAATTTCTGTAACAAAAAAAGTAAGTTATGAGAATTATCGTCTTTGAAGGATAATACATGTTTTTTTTGTAAGTATGTAAGTTCGTGTAGGACAACAGTGTCTGCCCAGTGTTGGGCATCATTGTAATCTAGAACGATACCTGTTTACTATGGATTTGAAAACAGAGTTAAAAAATTTTGTGGCCTTTATTTATTGCCCTTTATTGTTATATTAACAAAAGGCGAACTTAATGCCTAGTAGCATTCTCTACCAGTTAATCTTTGTGAAGGTGAAAAATTATGGTAGGCGTTTATAAAAAAAAAAATACAAGACGAAAAACAATACCAATAACATTACAATAAAATATTTAATATAATAAATACTTTATAATAAAAATTAATATAAAATACAATATAATATAATATAATATAATACTTATACACAATATTTACACATACATAAATATAGATATTTACGATAAATTTAAAAGTATTCTTTTACGAGTGTTTTTGAGTTCTTTGCACGGGATCATGGAACTTCGACAGTGTATTGATTTCTTTCTGCCGAGATTTATTTGTTTGGTAATGGAAAGAAGATGAGGAAACAGGTAGCTCCATTGCACACTCTCCAAAGTGTGTTGTTCCAAACTCTAGAGTTTCACTTTAGTAGAGGCGGGGCCAGAGGCAATAAGATCGTAACCGAATCCGAGCCTGAAACTCGTTGAACTGGTTGAAACTTTGAAATCAGCGCAATAACACTATAAGGCTCTTTTTTGTTTTTAAAATATATTTTTTTATTTTCTTCTCTGCTTTCAAAAATTAATGTATTCCATTCGTAAAAATCGAAGATAATACTGATTCAAAGTATTTTTTTTTCACTTCTCCTTTTAAGACCTAATAATCAATATTGCTTTTATATATACTGATAAATAACTTTTAAATTGAATGACATTATCACATGTTTTAGTAACAGGTAATTTTAGATCAACTGCAATGTCATTGAGCTAAGCGAAGCGAAGCTCTTTACTACCCAAATTTTCAACTCTTTGTTACCCTACTCCTCCTTCAATTTATGAGCTACACGCATGAAATTGCACAAATGCGCACAATGATCAAAACTCGGTCTGGATTGAAAATCAACCAAATCGTAATTATAGTTTTCGAGATATTTAATAAAATTTGTCTCATATAGTTAAACTTTTTTAAACTATTTTTTTTCGCTTATTCTCCCATTTCTCTGTTTCCTTTTCGATTAATATTATTTTTTCTTTTATTTCCAACTTCTTTCGATTAATATTTTTGTATTTTTTCATTCCCAACTTCTTTCAAATAAAATCTAGATTTAAATGTTACATCATCACCTAACTACCCTCCCTTTAATTGCATAATTTTGCCTGAGATAGTGTTCAATATGCCTAGACAATCAACAGGAAGAGCAGGACCAAGTTGCAAGACGCTTATGGCTGCGTCGATGCAACGTCTTCGAGAACAGCGTCAAAATGAGCAAGAAATTGGAAACCAAGCTATTTCTACTGAAGAAGTTCCTTTGCAACAAAGTGAGTCACCAGTTCAAAGCCAACCGCTACCCAGTAATGCAGCTTCTCTCCAGCAACTATTCGTCGCCGAATTGGGAGAGTTAGAGCGACAGACATGTGGCAGATGTGGCAGAAACAGAACAACTTCATCTGCTATACGTGTCAATCAACAAAATCAAGAGAAAAATTCACTACCCCAAATGAAATGGATCCAGGCAGTGTACCACCACAGCTACAAGAACTAACACATGTTGAGAAGATGCTCATATCACGAGTACAGCCAATATTGCGTGTATATCGGATAAAAGCTGGCAATTTCCCAGGCCAATTCAAATATTCAGGACATGTTTTTAACATTGAACAAGATATCCTGCCAATTGCAACTATTCTACCACAACGATTCTCTTATCTTCAAATCATACTTATAAGGAGTAAATGACGCACTATATTTTCTCAAACAACATAACCTGCACTACCACAACATTGAGATAAATTTAGATGAACTAAATCATCAGAAGATTTTGATGCGGTTGATCAGTTGGCAAACGTTTGTGCGATACAGATCATACAGAAGAACAAGCGTAAGTTATGCTGTGTGAATAAAAAAGAATTAGGAGCAGAAATAATAGCATTGCAAAAAGAAATTTTCAACAAGAGGAAAAATATCCCTTCCATTGCTGAAAACGATAGAACAGTTGGAAAATTCCCTGAAAAAGAATATGCACATTCAATATACACTAGAAAGCAAAAGCCTATGAAATTTGATAACATTTACTGAGAAATCGAAGGATCAGGTTCACTATTAGACGAACCATTGTGTGCCGTTTGTATGCTAAACATAGACAAATGTCCACACACGTTGGATTCACATTTGAAAGAAAATCTTTACAATAAAAAAAAACAAGTTTGCTCACTTGAATCAGCGCAAAATAAATTTTCAATGGATTCAGTTAATTTTCAATCTCTACAGCTCGTGATAAAAAGGAAGATTTCAGCAATTATAAATTTGCTCAAAACAAGTATTGACATCAATAATAATTTTTATGCATAAATAAATATCGATATTTAACTCGAGATATCGATGCGCTCGACTGCGTCGCGAGGCTAACCCCGCTTGCGTGGACCTGTATATTAACTATCACATTTCGAGTGTACTTTTTCTTATTTAATAAGGTTCTCATCTCTCTAGTAATCCTTTACTTAAATACGCTATAAACATTTTTTTTTTGTTTTGACATATACTTCATCTATTGCAAATATTAATTTAGTAACTGATTTATTTATTATCAAGTTGTTTTATTACTTTGGAAACATCGGAACAAATAGCTGGCAGAAATCATTGTATCTCATCTTTTAAGAGAAGTATCAAAATCCATTTTGTACATTGTTAGTGAATGTAATTTTATACTTTTATGATTTTTCCTTTGTTACTATAACACCTAAACTATATAATCAGTTTCTACCAACTTTAATTTAAAGTATCACTAGAACTCTACTTGTAATTTCTGGTACAAACACATGACATTGGTCAAAAATGAATGCATTCGATTTGTATTATTATTTATTTTCTCTCAGAGTTTTTTATTTTGAGTAAATAAGGGTAAGGTATATCAAGCTATCAAATACCAAACCTCTACAATATGAAAATTCTTATGACTTTTATTAAAGAAAAATTTCATTCGCAAGGGCTCGCAGGGGTAAAAGAGGATATGTGAATGTAACACGGCAAAGCGTCTTGACTTAACTCGCATATATTCGCCCCTAGGGGTTATTGGGTAGCGAATATTGCGCCTTGATTACATTAAATTCCACATGAAAAATATTGTGAAAATAAAAAAAAATATTATGATTTTAATAAATGAATGAAAGTAATTATTTAAACTGATATCTAGAATTAAATTATATATATATATATATATATATATATATATATATTAAAAAAACGATACCTACTTGTTCAAAGACCGATAACATTCCTCCATTACAATGGCGCTACAATTATACTAAGAACATTTGTTTAAGGCCTGTAATTCAATATTGCTTGCTATTCCCTATTCGATATTAATTAATAAAAATATTAAATCATCTTCTCCAATGACATTTGTTTTATCTTAAAAACAGTGCTGTCTAAAATAACACATAAACCTGTATATGTCAAGTTCATGGATGTTTTGTTTCAATTGATATTAGTATTAATAAATATGACATTATAGATTTTAAGTTGGAGTAAAAAATAAAAGTTGCAAATAACTCATGTTTGTTTATTATTATTGTTTCATCCAATTCTATAGATTAAGATATGAGAAGTGTAAGTATGATTTAAAATATTATGGTTTGTTGAAAATATACCTGAGTAAGAGCTTTAATAACAAACAATAAATATAAAAAAGTAATTAGATATTTTCTTTTCGTACAGCTTAGTTTAATAATATTCGATTTTTATATTATTTTATTTGTTTTTCATGTTTTATGATGAAATCCCTAATTGTTTTAGTTCAAATATTTAAAAGGCTTAATAAATAAATAAGTAGCTGTAAGATTAAAAATATATAAAAAAGCTAACTTTTTACATTTATTCAAGAAAAATCCTATTCGAAAGGCATCACAGGCGATAGAGGTTAGAGGAATCTAACGTTGCAAAGTGCTTTGACTGAACTCGCAGCTGTTCGCCCCTAGGGATTATAGGACAGCGAACATGGCGATCTTGATGGAAATATGTTACTGGTTTCTCTTCTTATTTAGATATATTTTATTTAAAACCTTTAAACCTCAAAAATAATATGATATATACTATTTATGTATGTATTATGTATGTACCTACGATTGAGTTATTTAAACTAAAATAAGAATAAGCAGGAATAAGAGAGAAGAGTCTTATTTCGTTTCAAATATTCCATCAAAAATACTTCTTAAGAAATATAAAATAACCATAAAAAAATACGTTTTGTAATTAAACCGTCACCAGTTGCCGTACTTTTCTTTTTCCTTACTTCGCCGTAAACTTTTTTTTAAGACCTCTTATAAATTGTTGCTTATCTCTCGACGAATTGTTAAATTGGAACTAAAATACTATAATACTACAATACATTTCTTTAAAATTATAATAAAAGGTCTATATTATATATTCATTATTAAATTTTACTAGTTAGCAGCGTGCGGCTGGGAACAAAGCCAAAAGATCGCTACTAAAAAAGCGCGCGCAAAATTTCCCCATGCAAAGTCTATGGGAAAAATTAATTTTTTGACTAATTACTGCAATTAGGCTAATGAGATTTGAGAGTTGTCACTATTTTTCAGCAGTGTAGCATAATGAGACCTTTGATTTGAGCCATCAACGATATTTTTCCCTTTAGTGGTTCTCGAGCTACAGTGTGCCAACGAAATCGCTTCCTGCATTAATATATAAGATTACCAACTCAAGTACTAAATGTCTTTATAACGACATCACATAACAATTCCATAGCCATTTGTAGTCTATTGAAGATTAAATCTTAAAGTCTCTTTTATTGTAGTTTCTCTGTTAACTTATTTGCCGGGTATTCAAGATTCCTTCGAAAATTTAATATTTGTCACAATTTGGTGACACAAGTCTTAAGAAATAATGTCTTTAAATAATACATACTATAGATATATTTTAAGATACAGACACCGACTGTTGGCGCCTCGCCTTCTTTAAGTACATAATGATAATTTATTCAAAGATAATTTAAGAATTCAGAATGCGTCGACGTTTTGTAAATGCAATTTGGGTGTTTTTTTGCAACTGGCTTCGCTCATTATGCTAACACATACTGAGTTTTTGCGAGCACAGCGAGTCAAATTTGTTTGATGATTACACAAAGAATACAGATAAAACTTTCATAGAGAGCTTCGCTCAATTATATGATGATATACTCACTAATGATATAAATATATTTAAAATGTATATTGTTCATTAATATCGACCAGTTATTGAAGACATAACCTTTTTAAATACTGTAAGAAAAAATAAATATAAGAGGTTTAGTTTCATTATATTTATTACAGCTATATATTTATAAATACTTTCTAAATAATATACGTATTAGAAAAAAATTATTGATTAGTATATTCTTAGATTTTCACGAGTACACATTTGAAATAAAACTATTTTTACGGATTAAAACTCGCGTATAATTTTATTATATTTTAATTTTAACCCGACGTTTCGAATGCTTTGTAGCAATCATATTCACGGGTAGGCGAGATGATGTCAGTTAGTCATTTTCTATTATCGAGCTTGTCAGATTTAAATAAATGATGGACTCGTCTTTATAAAAACAACATAAAAAGTGTTGTAAATCAAACCGCGTCATACCTGTACAGTTTATAGCCGGCTCAGTGACGTCATTCTGAAATACACCTGAGACGATCGAACCCTGTTTCAGTCCACAACAGCCTTTACATAGCATCAAGTTACCATTTACAATATAACAGACTTGTATAAGAACTCAATTTAATAAATTACTGAAAAAGCTTCAACTATAACTCTATAGAAACAACAATTATTTTAAAGAAAACTAGGAACTCTATAGAAGTTTATTGATTTGTAGAAGTCCGTTGGTTTTTAATAGTTTATGTATGTGTGCGAGTGTATATGTGTATATGTGTATATGTGTAAGTGTATGCGCGTGTTTGTGTGTGGGCGCGTGTGTGTGCGCGTGTGTGTGTCAGTGTATGCGTGTGTTTGTGTGGTGCGTGTGTGTGTACGTATGCGTAATTTTGCTGGAGTGAAAGAGGTAATACATAAACATCTTGTTTGACATTTATTTTTAACTACCAGGTATACATTTTCAAAATAAAAAAAGAGAAAATATATCAAAACAGACAGCACCTACAGATCGTATATAAAATTTAAATAAGTTTCACATAGTTAAATATTTCCCTTAGCTAATGACAGAGTTCGGTATTAACCTTTTTACATTAAAAACGCGCCCATAACTTCCACCTGTAATCAAATGACATATTGAATATAAAATCATATTTTTTACCTAAAACCGGAAATCCTTGTATTTAAAAGAAGCATATTGATAATAACATAAATAAAAAGAAGTATAGAAAATATACTAGCATTCATCTAAAGTAACTGTCTGAGTGTTCTGATTCATTATTCAGTAAAGTTGTTGAGATATGGCAGTCCCTCCTCGTACATAACCTTTTATGAGCTATAGTAGGCGTAATACAAAATGTCTAAGTCCTATACTGACTTTGTAACAGCTCTTGGCAGTGTTATTACGTGACAGTAAGTTAGGAAATTACACATTTGTAAATGTGTCTTTAGATACTAATTAGAAACTTTTATAGACACTTAAACATTACTCTCAAAAGACATTCTCATTTCATGTGTTTTGTTAACAATTCAAACATTTGTTAATAGGACAGATATTCATACATATAAGAGTATTATATTGTAATTTCTTTATTTTGCTCACAAATGAAGTAAATCATTGCGATTTGTAATATGATGAGTTCTGAATTTCATATGCGAAATTACAAACTCGTTTCTTCAGGAACTTTTAATTAACGGCGAGATCCGGGAGCCGTTACGATAATAATTTACAATTAATACGCCATCGGGTTTAATCAAGACGCTCCTACACTGTGCTTTAAAGCGATGTTATCTTAATGTTGAAAAATATTTAATTTGTAAGACATCAACAATAGAACGTTATTAAGGGTTATGTTATAATAAATCAATCACAAGTTGTAACTGGTACGAGGCCCATAATATTACTGAGTCATTTAAACAACTTTTTTTTTTTTTTATGGAAAAGGAGGGCAAACGAGCATGCGGGTCACTGAAAAAAACTTCTTGCAAATATGCTATTACTTTAAAAATTTAACTACGAAACATTTATTTCTAATGATGATGACTTTTTGTTTACAATAAGGCATCAGTGGATACACATAGACACCTCAAAATTTTCGATATTGACATTAATGTAGCCGGATACTTATATGTAGTTGTACCGTATATTATTTTTCTAACTCAACTAGAGCTTGATTTGAGAACATTATTTTATTAAATAAAAAAAGAGGGCCCATTCAAAGAAGCTTTAAAATAAATTTATTATGAATTTATTTTTTGTTTTATCATCTGTTTTTTTATATGTATAAAGTGTATAAATAAATAAACAAAATTATTTTGTAACGACTGTTCTTTAATATATAAAATAATTTATATATATATATATATATATATATTGGTTACATTTTTATACATATATAAAGACTTAATAATAATTACCCTATTTGCTAGTTCAGCGGTTTAAGAATAAGCAATTTTAAGACTCCTATATTTATTTGAGGAATAACCGAAATAACCTTCCTAATTAATTCTGTTATTCCGTCATGTTTAGAACTCGTGAATTAGGACCTCGTATAGGTTCGAAACTGGTTCCGATAAAATTAACACGAGTAAAGCCGGATACTTAATTATATATAATAAAAAAAAATTAAAGATGGAAGTAATGAACCTAGTATAGTAAAGATAGACAATTCCTATAAAACTTACCACAGTAATATAACCAGGATCATTGGATATTAATTTACACAATAACGTAGTAAAGGACCTCAATTCCTGGCAAATTCATTTACCGTCGAGTTCAAGTAACTTAATTTCCATAAAGGACAGATCAAATGAGTGTTTGGTTTGAGTTCTGGTGAACTAATTCACTTCAATGAAACACAATTTAAGACTAAAGACTAGTTGTAACTGTAGTAATACTTTGAATGTTAATGTATAATTAGGACAAGGATATTGAAATTAACAATAAATAAAGCTTATTACATTTTCAATCTATGTGTACTCGATTGTCTTTTACCAACAGCTTGGTCGTAATGATGCCCACTTATGTAAGGTGCTGTACAAGTGCACGTCGGTGCGCTACTTGCCCACGACTCTTATGATACCGGTCTATTATCATGGGCGGAACCATCCCAGCATATACATCCCATATAGTGTTAAGGGCTCAATCAAAGATATTTTTAGTGGACATCCAAATTCTATTGACATAAATTACATCAGACAGACTGTAAAACGCAAACCTAACTATACCTACCTACGCCAAGTAATAATAATCGTAAGTCGTGTAAATCCGATAAAAAAGAAATAAAAAAAATTATATCCGAGTTTCATTAAATGTATATATAAAAAAAAATTTTAAAATATATTTACAACCATCTCCCTCATCAAAATAACAATGATAAGAACATATTTTATGGGAATATGAATAAACATGTGACTGTAAATTTTGAGTCATGGACATTCGCTTTTTCTTACAAAAACCCGCACTTCTAGGCTTGTAAGGCTTGTTACGATTACTTGTTATAATTACATAAAACTCATTTTTAACTGTATCTGAAATATTACAATAATAAGACAGTTTGATAGTTATAATTCTGAAGAATATTTTACAATATCTTTCCGGTTTTTGTAGAGAAATGTTCAAATGGTTACAGAATAGCTTTGCAGTTTTTATATATGGATATGTCTATATCCAGTTAGTTTTATTTATTTAAAGCTGTTCGGGGTCCTTTTTATTAAAAGTAAATAAATGACGACAGCTTCATGTTCTTAAATCATTGTAGATTAACCAAATCCTCCATTGTTAACAAAACCATTACCAAAAAGCTCAGAGTCGCGTCATGAATTATGTAAGTCATGTTAACTTGTTGAACTCGCGGGCGAATTGCCAACTGCTGTTTTAATATGGCTTACAATACTTACTAAAAGTAACACATAATATTGGGCTCAGTGTAAAGTTCTTCAACGCTCTTCTTTGATTACAGAAGATTCTTAACAGCTGTTTACTACCGTCATTTAATAAACACTTACTTAACAAATTAAAAAATTTCGTAAACAAGTATATAATTCAACGCATTTAATGATTTTTATGGTGATAGAGCTAATTTGAATCGTTTGGAATTTAAAGAATGGATTGAAATTTATATAAAGTTACCACAAATAAATCTTTTATCTCTCGAAAATGTAACTTTATTTCGACATTTATTTTTATTATATATATTTTTTTAAACATTTACAACAAATTGTAACAGAAAAAAACCTATTCTAACCTCTTTTACACTACCTACGTTTTTATTGACGTCATAAATAACGTCAGTAATGACGTAATAAGAAGTTTGATTTTCGTTTCATTTTTAAATTATTATAACCAAAATACATTTAGTAACACTTTTAACGTTTAATTGGGAAAAAATACTTAACTAAGAAATACTTAAAAGTTTGACTGAAATATTAATAACACTTAATAAACACACAAAATATTTTTTATAAAAGCATAATGACTAGGAGCGCGAACCAGATCTCAATATTGACTCGCTGCGCTCGCATAATCTCTGTATGCGTTAGCATGTTGAGCGAAGTGAAGTGCAAACAGCACCAAAATTTCCTCAAGGACATCGAATATTTGTTTTTTTTAAACCACCACCAGATTGATGTCTGTGTGCAAAATTTGGAAATTTTCGTATATACCGTTTTTGATTTATACTTGCACAAAGGATGAAGGAAAGTCTCTCATAGAGAGCTTCGCCCAATAAAATACCGTTACTATTTTGTACTGTTTAATAATAAATATTTTGATTAGTATTATTTGTTATAATTGATGTCATATGAATATGTATTCTCCATGGTCCTTATAAAACTAATGTTTCTACAAACGCTGACAGGTAAAAGGGCTTCAGTATCGGTTCAGTACATTGTTCATTATGATTGGGTCAGGGGACAGTGTAAACGAATGAATGAATGAATGAATATAAATAAAAATAAAAACAACAGCGACCTCTATTATCTTTTCATACCATACATTTGTTTTTGTTAGTCATACTTAGCTGCATCTCATGTAATGGGTAAAATAACATTTTCCTTAGATCTCCGCAGACTGATGAATGTAAATGAACTTAACTAGAAGAGTCAATACAGAGTTGTAGGAGCGCGTCCTAGACTGCAAAAGCAAATATTTAAGTTGGTTCAAGAATGCGCATAAAACATGGTTTCTGAACTGAACTTGTAATTTATGTTTAAATTATATTATGTTTTTGGTATAACAATTTTCTAAAATATGATATGTATGTGTCTCCGAAGTTTTTATCACAGAAAAGAGCATTAAATTATTCAACCGGTAAACTTAATTTTCGTTAAATACTTAAGATCTATACTATCTAAAGAACGACGAAACTCTTTTATATTTTAAGCTTTAAAAGTAATATTTAATAAATCCTTCCAACAAGTAAAAGCTAGTTCTCTCCTCCTTTGATAACGCGCAACCAAAGCCGCGTCCTGATCGAAGAAATATTCACCTGCGACCGGATACACTCGAATAACAGCCGTCGTCGCTTAACGAGGAAACCAAGTAATGAAACTTCTCGATACTGATAACACTATTTTTTACGGATTAAAACTCGCGTATAATTTGGTTACATTTTTATTTCAACCCGACGTTTCGAATACTTTGCAGCAATCGTGTTCATGGAGATGTGTCTCAATACTAGTAAGAGATTGACAATTTTGTATAAGCGCATTGCCCGTATCGATAAATTCAGGCCACTTTTTAATGCATCCTCAAAACAAGGGTAACGGACAATCAGACAAACGTCGGCAATGGGGCGCGAGATAAAGTAAATTTATTATTAAAATCCGATAACGAATTATTTATAGTTTCAGTAAAATTTTATTTTATTTTTAATAAATAACGGTGTATCGCCTTAACTTGCAAAATATAAATCATCGAAACGACTGCGTATGGCATTATAATCATCAACATGGTTTTCAAAAAGAACTAAAATTGAATAATACGAGTCCTAAAAGTCGGATATAATTTGCTGATCGCAATATCAAAAGAAAAGATCGCATTGACGTTCGTCGCTTCTTGTTACTTTACTACTTCTAAAGCCTTTGACATACGATTTATAGCGACTGTTCGTTTTCGAAGTAGCTAATTCGTGAACAGTATAATTATCTAACTCTGCATATTTAGACTTAGATTTAGTTGTAGAACTTAACTTACGAATAGTATGCTTTGGATTAAACGACATTCTTAAAAAAAACAAATATATTAACAATAAGACAACTGACAACAACGATAACGAAGTAAGCAAATAGATACCTATAAATATAAATATCATACAGTAGGCAGTGCACCGAGCGCCGTAGCTCGAGTAGAAGAGTCACGCTCAATGTCCCGACTCCCGATATTACGCAACTAATTTAAGTTGTAGGAAGCCTACAAGTATTATTTTAAATAGGTTGTTTTAATGTACGGTTCTCAATTATTTATGTTAAAAATAATCAAGTCGATTTATGTTGTAATAATAGCGAATATTGCACCCGATATGATGACATGTAAACAAATAAACATTAAAGGTAAATACTGTTTCTAGCTCTGAAATATTTAAAGAAATACAATATATGAAATACCGATACAGGGTTAAGATTGTTATATATATTTTGTTAGATGTAGGATGTAATAAACTTTCACAGCCGGTAAATAGATATAAACACCGACTAATTATTTTAAGTTCAAGTATATGTCATCAGTGAACATCTAATATATTTACGAATATTAGTTTTTGCTGCTAACGTGTAGGTTAATAATTAATATTTGGAAATAGTAATAACTCCAGTCTTTACTGAAATATAATAGTGTGTGTATACAAACTTTAGTAATTAAGAACGAATAAGAATGACGCACTAGAATTAAAATAATTATGGTATAGAGATAATGAATATTATTGAGCGATGTATTCTACCGAATGAAATTGAATGTTATAGTGTATAATGAACTTCGATGGAATGTGTTTGAATGAAAAATACACGAATGAATCTCAATTTAAATATTATCTACCTACGTATTTTAGAAAACTAAATATTAATATGATACTATCCAAACTTTAATGAAATGATATCTTATATATATTTAAGTATGATCAGGTAGTTATTAAAATATTGTTAAATACGTATTATTCATAGAAAATCCCAACTATATATTCTAATTTTAAATAAGACGCAAAATGAAGCTATCGAGCACCTTTCCGGGTTTCGGAACTAAAATGGATGTAACGAAAGGAACCAGCCGAGGTGGCTCGTTAGCGTCACTCTGAGTCAGAACACGAATTTAATAGAAGTTCCGCCGTTGGAAAACGATAGGTTTTAGATTAATTATACGCGTTGGCCTGAACAACAACAAGTACTTACAGTTAAGGCTATCTAGACAAGGCACCCGAAGATCTTCAACGTCTTATTTCATCGTTCAGGTGGTAGGTGGCACGTGGCGGTACCGCCAGTTCTCATATAGCAGGATATCACTTCCATACATTTATAACAAATACTTAGCTAAGGAAAACACTAGTCTATATTCATATACACAAAGATATTAGCAGTTTTAAGTATTTTGCGGCAGACGATTGAATTGCTCGCGCGGCGTCGCGATCGCCATTTTCGAATGAAGTCCCCGCCAATCACCCGATACTTTACGCTCCTTTCGAGCCTTCTATTGGTCAGACCGCCAATGTTACGCGCGATAAACAAATTACGAATTCGTTTAGAAATAAAATAAATATAATTATCGAATAGCGAATATCTATTAACATTTTGTTTTTCAGTTTTTGCCCTATAAATATAATTTAATAACATCAACGATTTTCTAATAGAAAACACTACAAAATTTCTTAGTACAATTAGTTCTGTTGCATATGCTATAAAACATTAGATCTCTAACCGACGAAGCTACTGCCAGGGAAGGTTAGTCTAGTTATTTTCATAATGTTATGTCTTATGGTATTTTACTTTGATCTTTAGGTATTGCATTACAAATAACCCGCAGACATTCTGTCCCCGACTTTTCCCAGAAGTGATGTATCATTTCCGGCCGATGGTAGCTTACACTATGAAGAATGTTTTTTTTTTCATAAAACACTTGTCAATAATCTACTTAATAATAATAGTTGCTTTATATTGCCTTACGACAACCACTTTCAAGGTGTCGTCTATTAGAATTCTCTGTACAAAAAAAATAGGAATTATATTATTTTTAGTATTAATTTAAATGGTTAAAATTAGAATACTTCAAATCGTTGTGAATGTAAACACATCATAGGACTAATAGTGTAGTGCTACTAAATTCCTAGTAATTAAATAAAATAGAAATCTCTCAATCTGCCAATTATTTTATTTTTATTTACTTTACAAAATTACATATTATTATGTAAAAAAAATATTTATTTTGCATAATAAAGGTACCCGAGATTCTTTTGCTGACCTATTGCTTGTAATTGTGCAACTAGAGTCTCACATCTCACCAGCTATCATTCCGTGATATGAAAAGCGGTGACAGTGGATTGAAACAAACAGGCCTATATCCAAATGGTGGTTAATTTACTATTACAGATTATAATAAAAAATTAAGTCAAAAAGTAAGTCAACGAAAAAATATAAGTTCAAACTCAACAAATATTTTCAGCTTTGGGAATATTTTAAAAACATTTTTTTAGTAGAAAAACTTTCAACAGCTTTTGGTTGGAGATTACTTTTGTTAGAGAGCCGTGACCCGTCACCGGAGATGATTGCTGTCTTTGATACATTTTAAAATATCATACCTACTTATTTGAAAGACTTGTTACAACTTCATTTGATCATCTTTTCTGTACTATTATGACTTAAATTATTCATTTAAACTTTAAATGAAGTAAATTGGATAAAAGTCAAATTTTTGTTTTGTTCAATTTTTTATTCTTATTAATAGTTTTTATTTAATAAATAATATTAATAATAAAAAATAATAACGTACAACGTATGAAGTAACAAGATCAACATATAATACTTTGCAAAACAGCAAAATATTTACACGACTATTCAATAAAAGAGAGATTTCAATGAGACAGATATCCGTAGGATAGTTTTATTAAAAAAAGTTTATTTATCGTTACGTAGTGTGAGGCTTCAATCAAACCAACCATTTAATTATATTATTTAATAGATAACACAAAAGTATGACATCATGTTGAAGCGCCTGAACTTTTTTAAAAGCAATAACATATTACTTACATTTTGAAATATTTTGTCAATAAGAGATGTCCAATAATAAGTGGATATTTTGAAAAAGATAATGAAATAATTTTATAACTTTATGAAATACTAGCGACTAGCCTTATAGAATCATAATATGTATAACAAAATATAAGTCATATATAATAAAAAAGTTTGGATATATTTTATTATTTTATTTGTATTAATAATGTTGGTAAAATACAATATCATGCAACATAAACAATTAAAATTATTCTGGCGTCCCTTTAAACGATTTGTAAGGTTGTTTCATATCGTGACAGTAACATTTAATTTTCAGGAGCTCCGACCAGCGACGACTAAAACATACTTAGCGTAGATCAGTTCTTGTCACGTAGAAGATATGTCCTTGAAATTTGTAAATAATTAACGCGAAAGATTTGAACCGGTGTTACTCCTTCATTTTTCAGCATGCAAAAGTAGTTACTATGACACAACTATAATAATATATGATATGGAATCGCGGACTTTTATGTAACTATTGATGTCTTCTGTACTGTAATGTCGAGCATCATTTTGCTCTTTTGTTAATAATTGAAGCAGCGTAAACAGTGTAAGGATTCTTATTAGTATTTATGTCTCACCGTGGCTTTCGTTATCGAATTCTTTCTTACGAATCCCTAACGTTTTTGAAAATATTCTATCGCAAATCTTTTTCGGATATAATATAGGAATCCAAAACTAAAAGAAGTTTTCAAATCGATCAAGTAGTTTCAGAACCCATTGAATATAAACAACAAACAAATATTAGTTAAGTATAAAGATATATTGTCAATAACTCCATGTTCATTGTGTTCATGGGAATTTTCCCTTCTTCATTCAAGAATGCACCAATCATAATCTTGTTCCAATGATCAACAAACATGGAATACTTACATTTGAAACTAAACAAGACAATAAATTGCTTCGAGAAATTTTTCCGTTTGGAATCATTTTTTTACTTAATTTTATTTTCAAATTCTGATATAATTTTCTCCTAAAATTCGTAGCGACGTTTTATTTCTTTACTTTATTTTAAATGCAAATTGGTTTTACGACTTCGTTTGCCGGAAGTTTCTTAAGTAAAGTGAATGTTACTTTATTTACTTTTCTACATTAATGGAGTTTATAACATTATCTACATTCATCAGAATTGATTTCAATCTTACTATTAGACATAATGATTTAATTTTATATTTACTTATAAAATTGCTTTTTTAGACTATGTAATCAAATGGATCCAATAAAAAGATAAATCCAATCTTAATATGAGGTTCATTAGCACGTTATTGTGTAAAAATATTACCTTTAATTTTATTTATAGGCTTAGTAAACTTCATATTATAGTTTGTTGTTGAGTAGAGACTGTTATTTACCGCGAGTGTATATCTGAGAGAACCAAGTTTATGCATTTAACGAACGCTCTGAGTTCCGAACAACTTTTAATTACTTTTTTTGTGAAATATAAACTTATTCAAATCTTCTTTAAGAAATACTTCCACTTTGTTAACAAGTTTTAATTTTATAAATAAATAAACCTGTATTGGCGCAGCAGTGGCCGACGAGTCTCCGGCGCGATGCGATGAAACCGTTATTATATTTGTTTATATATCAAACCTCATTGCGGATAAGTGTTTGTTAATTATCTTAGATTTTCACGAGTACACATTTAAAATAACACTATTTGTTAATAAAAATAAAAAAGATGCCGGGATCATGACCTTATACCGGAATGGTTTAAATTTTCACCTAAGAAGAATATCAAGCATTGCGATAGGATACTCCGCTAGACGTAAAAGATTACTTAGTCATCTTATTAGACAGCATCGTTCGGATGCACCTCAATTAAATGATCATATTTACATAGTTACAATTTAAATTATCTAAGACACGAGTTTTAATCCGTAAAAATAAAATATTTTTATTTCGAGTGTTTGTTAAGTTTGCTGGTCTGTAAAGTATATAAGTATATTCAAATTTGTCACATCATGCTTTAGTCATCTTAAGTCTTTATACCTAACTAGATTTAACAAAAAATATTATTCTTTACTATCTTACAAAATTACATTATCTATGCAGCTGTAATATTTTGAAGCGTAATGTTGTTATAAGCTTTGTGTTCTTTTAATTTAAATACTTATTGAATTAATTTCTATTATATATCTTTTTATAAACTATTGCGTACATATTTTTAATATTTCTTCATATATAATTTTATTGTTTTTACTTTAGAGGACGTTACTCGACTGAATTTTAAAAAAGCAAGGTAACAGTTTACATTTACTTATTTACATTTTGGTTTCTACAAGGTTTAAATGTCTCAACTTCAAAAACTTCTGCTTGTGTAACAAGACTCTTTCGCCTGGTTGGTGATAGGCGAAACAGTCTTGTTACACAAGCAGCTAGCCTGATCTAGATCAGGGTCCATTTCCGGATTTTAAAGCTTAGGTCCTTCGACGACTTGACCATTGTTGGTTTGACTACCAATACATCCTGCTGAACAAACTACTCTTTCTCACTGTTGAATATTTAACTCTTTATTATTCAACTATTTCTTTTTATTTCTCGGTTACTAGATGATAATAAAAGAGACATCATCATGGTACAATTACCGTCGATTTTCATCACAACATCTACAGTTCACACAATATAATAAAAAGTAGAAGGAATTTTGAGAGATAATGACTGATGTGAAAAGTACTTATAGAGATTCTATGGAATATTTAAAAATAAATATTTAAATATAAATAAAAAATCTAGTTCAGACAGTCTTCTTCACGGTTCTTAGACTATAAATGTGAAAATTGATTTTTTTGCCCATGCAGCGATCCACACTGAATCTTTTCGCCAGTCAATCATAAAACTTCAAACAAAAATTTACATGGTATATGTAAAGAATGAAGCGAATGAAAAGCATTCTCATCCCCCTTTTAGTAAATAAGGTTACAGTTTGAAAGAGGTCATTTTTCTGCAAAGTATTTAAAGACTAATCTTTTTGGTGACGCGTAAATCTACGTAATTAAACATAATATGTTATGCCTCTGTGCTATCTTATCACACTACTTCTACTACTACTACTAGACTCATTAACAAAGCTAAAAATTTAAAAATGATTTTATGTTATGTTTCCGAACGAACATTAAATGCATATAGCCTTATGTTGATCCTCGCAATGTTTTATAAATGTCAAATTTTATTGTATTCGGCTGTTCGCGTAATGTCATTAGTTTTGTGTTGTTATCGGAGTTAATTTTAGCTGTTTGTTTACCTGTAACATTGAAAGAAAGTTCCTTAGATAGTTAGTAAAACGCTAAAGAAGTGGCAAAATATGAAGGGAATCCTAAATTATGGAATAACCTATAAGTGTACATTAATCAATTCTTATATGTGACGTGCAATGCTATTGAAGATAAGATGAAGCTGATATTTCTAGTTTTATTATATTCTATCTCTAAGCTAATAGTCGCTGAAAATGATACCTGTACAGATCTCAACGTTCGTTGCGATTACAAAACTAATGTTCGCATTTTATCGGACAAACTAGCGAACAAGTTTAACGAAATTGTTGTCAAAGAACTTGGCACCGAATATACATCGCACCTTGAAATACGAACAGCCCATAAAGTAAGTCGTTATCTTACAACAGACATCAGTACACTATCAAATATTGTTGATAAATTAGACTACAAACTGTCTTCAGCAATTAACATACTCATGGACATGAACAATGTTATGAATATAAACGATACTCCGTCTTTCACTCATCCTTGTCCATTTAATTCAATAAGAAAATCTGTATTTATTAAAAATAATGTTTTTAATGGCCTGTCTTCCATAGAAATACATACAAATATGTTAGGACGCTTCAAAGACTTAAAAGTTAAAAGGCAATATTACTTATCACATTTAGACTATGCTACAGACAAAGACTGTGCATCTATGCCTCGCTCTAATTTACGAAATTTGTATCACAAAGTAGTGCATCCAGATCCTAAACTTATTGTATTTATAATTGACAATGGAATAAAATTTGAATCACTACAACATGCAATTAATGTAGCCAAAGAAGCAGCATTTGCTTTACAGAGTTATGATCTCATTGCCCTCAAGATCACAAATATGACCAATTTTATGAAATTTGAAGACACCTGCAGCAGCGATGGCATGTCTAATTTAGGAAATGCAACAGATAACAATAAAATGCTGTTTCGTGAGTATTTAAATGCTTTAGATGTAGCAACTGTTACACTTTCTCCAACAACAATAAAGAAAGAAATCATAAAATTACTCACTGAAAAACAATTGCCGCTTCAGAAACTATTCATCTTTTTAACAGATTCTAAAGTTATAACTAATGATGTGTGGCTCAAAATATATCCCCTAAATGAAATTAAAAATACTGTGAAATACTCTATTGGGGTAATAAATGATGGTACTGCAGGAAATTGCTCAATAAAAATAATACATTTGGAACCCCATAATCATTCAAGCAATCATTCATTATTAAAAGTGCACATTAATAGTAGTGATGTTGTTGGACAAGTTGCTTCAGCATTTATTTCATTACTTCCAAAAAAGTATGAAAAAAAAATAAGAGCAGAAGGTCCTGTATGGGAGGCTACAGAAAGAGACTTTATGATATCCTTAGTGTATCCAATAACAAATGGATTAATCGGCTTGGATTTACACTGGTCTGATCTAGCGGAGGATGTTATTTACTTTAAAGGATCCAACAAAAACAAAAGAGCATTTGTCATGGACTTTGCTGGGAAAGTTATTATGCATACTTATTTTCCCCGACCAGAATCAACCACAGACAAAATAAAATTTATTGATTTGGAATCTGTAGAAGTTTATAGTTTTATATCTGATGTGAAAGAACAGTTAATGACACATGCTTCAGGAAACTACACTCTACATATTCAAAATTCCACTTCAACAATAAATTATTTGTGGAAATGGGTGCAAAATTTATACATTGTTTGCATAGTGTCTGAAGTTTCTAGTAAAACAAGTTCCTTAAATAAAAGTAATATATTTTTTACACGAACAAGTAAAGAAATACTGTTTCATAGATTAGATTTATTTCCTCCAAAAACAGGAAAAATTTGTCGTCATTTTAAACAGATAGCTACTATTGACCAAGGTACTGTGTACTTAAGTCCTTCCAGTTTTCAGTCTCCATTTACTTACTTATATGATATGGGAGATGGTCAAGAAGCAGTGACGTATATGCAAAATTACTTAGCTTATTTGAGGAGTGTGGCTCATGGTCTTCTCTCTAACCCTGGATTGAAAAATGAAATACAACAGGATGTCGGTTTTTTAAACTCTATATTATCATTTTATAAAAGGCAGCACTTACATGGTACATATTCAAAGTACATTGTTAGAAGATATGCAGTTACTGAAAATGGAGTGTTAGTTATGTTTCCAGGTACAGTTTTAGAATATGATTATGAACCAGTCAGAAGACCATGGTATACTTTTGCTTTAGAAAGCCCGGGGAAAATTATACTAACCCCACCGAATTTGGACGTTGGTGGAGCAGGATATGTTGTATCAATTTCATATGCTGTGAAAAGCCCTATTTATCCGACTATGGTAGCTTCAATTGACGTTACTATGGGTTTTTTGTATAAATTACTCATTGAGAGTCTCCCTCTATGTGCCATGACAAATGTTAAGTGTTTCATTATGAACAATCGTGGTTATCTGGTCTCTCATCCTGGGTTAATGGATCCTAACAGCTCCGGTCCTATAGAACAACAACACATAACCCATAAAGAATCAATGATAGCCATTGATATGTTAAATCACAAAGGATTTGTAACAAAAAGGTTGTGTAGTAATTTTTATGACAGAACAATACAAAGATATTACGAATTCAATAATTCATTGCCAAATGTTCTTTCGAACTTGGTATCAGCTGATCACTGTGTACATTATTATGTAACCTCTATTCCTGGTACCAACGCATTTATAGGCGTTGTTAACGCTTCATGTAGTATCGGAGCCTTCTGTCCTTGCAGCATGGTAGACCGTCTCTGTCTAAATTGCAACCGCATGGAACAAACTGAATGTGAGTGTCCTTGCGAATGTAGCTCCGAGTTATATGATTGTCCCAATGCAAATGTTTCGAAATTAAACGATAATATTCCTCTTTGTGGAATAACGCCAGAAAATAATAACCATAAGTCACATTTCTTTCATAATTTCGCCGAAAACCTGAAATCTTGTTTTGATTTCCAATGTGAGACATATCAGTCCCACTCAACTTGTTTGGGTATGTTGGGCTGCGAGTGGTGTCAAATTGATGCAGATGGTCGAACATCACTTTCGACGCCTTTTTGTACTTCTCAATCCACTTGTTTCAATGGAGTCCTTGGCTCCGTTACTCCTTACGGTGAAGGGACGTACGGTCACGTAAGTCGAGATGCTTTTGCCAGTTATTCCGCCATCGGTCCAATAGCAGGTTGCATTGTTACTGTTAGTTTAATTATTGCCGTTGCTATATATTGTTATCGACAAAACACCTCAACTGATAGTTGCCATAATTTGTATGTCGATGGTCCCGCTGAAACGTGGCATGATCCTGACGTTCAAATGAGCCACATGCCTTCGGACGACATGCCAGATCAATCTGGCCAGGATAAGTTGTTGCCAGCTATGGAAATAGAAGCACCGATATCTCCGTATCGTGTAATAACTGGCTATAGGAGAGCTCACACGACAGGTGGTTCTGATCAAGGATATTCCACCATGACGCCTCATGAAGACTCGGAAGCTACGGGCTTCTCTGTTAACGACCCGACAATTTTATCGGATGATACAAAATCTGATGCAAGTTTTCCAGCACCGGCTAAAATCAAACCTAGAGGCAAGGTCGCTGACCTTACAATGACAATTCTGCCTTGTGGCAAAAATAGCGTCCTAGCTCCTGTCACTGTTCATAGACACATGGAAGCGAATTGATTATGTTATCTACCTCTTTTGTACATATTATTATTATAACATAACGTATATTTTTACATTCATTGTTTTGTGATAACAGGCTTTTATAAGAATATATATTTTGCATTTTTTGCTAAATATCATGACAATGTTAACAATCTTACTACGCATTTTACGCAGCTTATTATTTTAGAGTATTTTATAAGTATTAAAAGTTATTTTAGTAACAATCATCTTATTTGTATATTTTTATAAAACGGTACATTAAACTACTCGCAACAGAATTTATTATAGCTTGTTAGAAACAATCGATGATACAGAATTTATAATAATTTAATTTCCTTTTAACTAAATGAGCTTACATTTCTTATACGATGTTTATTTTATTAAAACACTACAACTGAAATTTATAATATTTTTGCAGCATTTAATCTGATTTATATAATTTAATATTATTGTTAAATTATGTTTTAATCGTTTAACAACAATCAAAACATCGTACTTAAAATAGTTGTAATTAATTATTAAGGTGTCGCTGTATTCTTATCTGTAGATTTAATTTAAGATTACGATGTAATTTTTATATATTGTTCCAGTGCCTCCTATTAAGTTTAAGTGTATGTATATTAAGACTGATTAGAATTGCATCTGTTTATTGTAATACATTTTTAATGAATATGCTTTTTTATTTCTTCTCTTATGACGAGGTTATATCTATCAATACCTGTACCAAAAGTTTAAAAAATGTATATGTAAATGACAAATGAAGACTAACAACTGATTTTTTTTAAATTTCAACTAATCGTAATTTTTAAATATAAAAAAAAAACTCAATTGAATTAAAAATGTTAATCTGATTTTCACATATATCGGTATCGGTACTCGGAGAGACAAGTATAGGTTAATGTAATAACTATGTATATATAGTGTTTTTATTAGTTAAAACACATTTCAGTTTTGGAAATACACTTCAAAATATAAACACAAGTTCATGAAAATAACAAGTAACACATCCTAGGTAGTATCCAATATATCCTAGGGGGCTCCGTCCCCTTCGAGGCGTCACGGTGTGTGCTAACGCGATCCCGTGACGTCCCATAACGGCGCAGAGGGAAACCGTTGGTTTTTTATTGGGTAGCCTTAAAAATGGCAGCATCCTCTATACTGCCGAGTAGTCTCACATCACCCCCCTGGGCCGAGGGGGTACCCGTACCGGGTTTTTCCAACGGAAAAAAAAGGGTTTTCCGTCCCCGAAACTCTTTCCTTGCCAAATTCCAGGCCGCCGTCAGAGAACACGTTTGTAAAATTGAAAAGTAAATTTTAATTTCCGATAAAGGTAATTGTTTACAATGTGACTGCTTGTTTCGCGCGATTACAATCAAAAAAAAAACCTTATAAAAATCTGAAGCGACCAAAAACATTTATGGAAAAGCGAAATTATTTATACATAGTATTTACATTTGTATAATTTTCCATCAATTTAATTTTCAATATGGTTAATAGTATTGATTTGAACAATACTTAAATTGTTTGTTTTCAGTCAATTTAAACTATATTGTATGTACATAGCACTAATATTATATGAGATGTGAGCGTGACAGCTACAGATATAGGGGAGCATGGGTTAGAGCGAGCAGATCGTTATAATTATGAATAATCGTGCTTTTGTGCCGAGACACAAACTTCCCAAAACCGAACTAGTTAACACTAATTACGCAGCGGAGGCCTCGTCGCATCTCACCCGTGAATAAATAAGAAAAAAAGGCTTTTTTGATGTATTTTTCGAAAATGCATTGTTACTGATTGTGTGAGAATCTTGGAAGTATGATATCTCCTCATGATCTATATTAAAAATAAATTTTTCGTCACTATAACTTAGTTGTTTAACTTTTCAAAGTTTATGGAAAATTTCTTTAAATTAAATAACTGCCCGTGGGGTACAGCGGATCGTGTAAATTGGGTGGAAATCGACTATACACCAATGCTGAAAGCCTTAATCGATTAAAATATATTTTTTTTTGTGTAAGATGAAATGGGGCGAAACAAAAAGGAAGACTGTATATTAGTCTGTGAGCTGTTTTATTAAAAATATCTGAAAAAATAAAAACTATAGACAAATCAATGAATATTCCATAAACAAGCCTTTAGAGACAAATTTAAAAAAATACAAATTTAATTAAATTATAAAATATTACATAACAAATCCAATGTTAAGACTTACTTGGTTGGGTTTCATTTTTTTAAATAAAAGTTTATAAATGTGCCTTGAAGTATAAAATATTCATTTAAATTTGTAAATATTTCTGTTATGTACCTGATATATAGATACAATTGAAACACAAATGCTTTCATGTATTATATAGTAGACGTGTCAAGCGGTTGCAATCCCATAACCTTACTTATCTGCCTATCACAATCACAAAGACTTTGAAATCCATCTTGTAGTTTCGAAGATTGACACTTTAAAGATTGGGTTAAAATAATAGCTTCTTATTCTTAATTGCATTCATTTAAATCTGCTTTTAAGCTCCGTGAGTTTAAAAATGAACGGGTTAGTCTGTAATCTCATAGCTTCCAAACAGGTGAACCGATTTGACTGCGATCTTTTTAAATCGAGACCCTTGTCTGTCGGGAATCGGGATAGTTCTCAGCTGTGATTATGTGAATGTACAAGCGGTCGTCTTCAAGATGTTCTGCTATAAAGAGAGCAGAACTGCTGGCAGGGACTTTACAAACTTGGAATTTTGGTTAGAGAGAGATAAGGGAGAGAAAAAGAGAAAGTGATAAAAAATTAGGGGGCTGTTTTTACAATAACAGTAAAAGCTTAGAATATTTTTTTAATATTATTAGATAGTCAGATATCAAAGTAAGGACGTCTATCGTTATAGCCATGACAATCTTATACTCTTTATAAATCCGCAGCCATTAGACAATGATGTATCATACTTCATGGACAAGGTTTTCGTTACTTCGTTAATAGTGAAACGACGAGAGATGTCCACAGATTATATATCGAATATGTAACGTAAAGTAGTAGCGTAAAATAAATTATTTAATTTTATTTATGTAAAATTATTAATAAAACAGTGAATTATAAATAAGATTACAAATTAAACAATAAAAAAAAATTAAATGTACGAATACTTGTCAGAATTTTCTCCGTGAGAACTGGAGTCATCAATTGAATTCTCAGTAACATACCTCAAGTACACAAATTTGGTTAAATTTCATGTACTTCAGTGTTTTATTTAAATGGTTAATTTTAATACATAAAATTTAATTGTCTTAAAAGCTGGGTTCAAAAACCAAGTATTTGTAGGTAATTTTAGTCGAAGAAAATGAAATAAACACGTGGAGTAAAGTTTATTAATCGAAGCGTATGTGTGTGTGCGTGGGCTGCGGCGAGGCTGCTCGTCGCCTGCCCGCCCCCCCCGGGCCCCCCTCCCTTCCCTCCCTAGCTCCCTCCCCCCTCCTCCGGCCCCGCGCGGCGGCGGCTCGCCGCCACTGTTCCTGCTCGTCGGCGGCGCACAGCACACGAGCTCGCGCTCGTCCGCCGCAGTACTGCAACAGACCCGACACAGCAATATATAATAAGTGTACTTTGTGTGGTGCCTATGAGGAATATTTTACTTTCAGATTCATTTTCGCTCCACCCTCAAAGGTACGCTGTAGGTACTCGAAAAGAACCAACGTGCGAACAAAGGGTGCCGAAACTTTTTACTTGTATCGACTGCGAGTACATGCGCCTATAATGAAACACCTCACGGCCGCTTATGTATGGTAAAGTATAAATGTTATGATCGATCGGAATTAGTTGTCCGCCTGGACTACGGGAGAGGAGGGGAGAGGACACGTTTGGAAATACGTATTGTGTCGAAATTGTTATATTTCTGTATATATTCCTTAAAGACACGCTCTAACACGGTTTGTAAATATTATATTCCCAGATTAATCAAACAATCTTTTTTTAATATATAGATTTAAATTCCCTCGCACTCCTGAGCCAAAGGTAGTTTGAATCAAATAATTGTAAATCATAAAATAAATATTGTAATTACACTTTATTTCCTTGGGTACGTTGTTATCTACACGATTATGTGTTATAAGATATTATTGAAGAAAGCAAGTAGAGATAGTCGTCTTTGTGCATATGTAAAAGTCGATGTGCACTTCTCATGGAGGCGTGTAGCTGGTCACTTGGTTTCTTTGTCGTAGTTGGTGAGTGTGTGCTGTAGTATGGACAGTATAGAGCGAAGTGTAACAATGTCAGTGTTGTTTTGTCAAATTGACAATGTGGGCTCCAACATATATAATATATCATAACCTTACCTCATCAGCTGCTTTAGCGGAGTCAAAACGTATGATGACATCCGACTGTCCCTCTTTGGCTTCGACGTGTAAAACGTGAACGTTCGTTTTAATCTGCAAATTAAAAACATTTAGGTATAAAATAAATTTTAAGTAAGCGTAATAAAATATTGTGAGAAGTCCTAGTCTTTTGAGATCCTGGTCTATGATTCTATACAAATCATATCTATAGGCTATTAAGCGACATTAACAGACAAACATCCTGACAGACGTTCATTTTATATTAGCAAGTATAATACGTACTGTTCGTTTTGTCGCCCTCACGTCCAGACAGGGTTCCGGCAGTTCCTCCTTCACAAATACTCCTGGAATCTTTTCTAATGGTTCCAAGTTTTTACCACTTTCGATTTCTGGTGTACTATTTGCTGTTTATTACAAAAAATAAATAAGAATAATATACTGTGTGATATTTAAATTATTAATACATTTGTTATTAATATATAAAAAGTATGAAATATATTTTATTCATCATTACAGTGAGTTTATCACAATTGAGCAATTGATGAATTTGATAAAAATTTACAGCTGACTTTCACATTAGTTAACTAAATGAATATAAGGTTATTGTTTGAAACCAGAGATGAGATTTAGATAGAAATTATTATCCTTTCTATACATTCCTATCTACAATGTACAGTAGTACTTACTATCAATTTTGGAAATTTCTCTTTAATAATATTTTGAATTAATATGATCATACTTTTGGTTTTGTGTGAGAAAGATTGCTTAATATATATAATAAATTAAATATAATTTATTAAATATCCATATTTGGCACATAAACATGTAGTGTTAATTATTTTAATTTGTCTTAATTTATTTAATTATATGTTAAATTCTCACCAGGTCCTTCGACGGCGGGGGCCGCTGGTGCTGGAATGCCAGAATATGCATGTTTTTTATTTTGCCAATTGCATTTTATTTCCTTCATATATTTCCTTTGTAAGTTTAAATACTTATTTCTAAGAGCTTTCCACTCAGATTTTGGCAGTACTTGCAGACCCCAAAGGGCACCTTTGGGAGCTTCGCCTTTCCCAAGAGCCTTCACCCTTCCTTTTTCTTTGGAAGATCTTTTTTTTACTTTCTTTTTTCTTGGAGTTTCTTCAGTATTCATTTCATCATGACTTGTCATTTCATTGTTGGATTCTAAGTCTTTTACTTTAGCCTCCTGTAAAAATTGGAAATTTAAAAGACAGAAATAATAGGAATAATATTGTTTAAAAAATGAAAACAATGAAGAAACAAAATAATCAAATAGAGATTGACGTTACAAGATTATAGGGAGTTATAGACAATATTATTTAAGTCGAGTCATAAACTTTACCTCAGTGTGTGTAGAAATATTGTCCTTGGATTCCTCCTGTAATTAAAAATATATTTTTTTCTGTCAAGTTCTTCACAATATTTTCGTTTTCAATATGTAATATAAAATAATTATCAGTCGCTACAATTTTCAGGTCGGCACTAGGACAGGTCTTTGTGTGTATTCATAAAATATAAGCCGAGCTATAAATGAATATCTTAGCTGTATAAATACACTTACATTAGATGTGTCCAGTCTCTTTTCATTGTCTGAGTCATCTTGTTTGAAATCTAAACTTTTACTTTTCTTCTCCTTATTCTTCTTAGGTTTCTTTTTAGGGGGTTCATAAACTTTAACCTCATTATTGTCAGATATTTCATCTACCGGTTCCACACTAAACATTTTGATAGAGGACAGTTCCTCGGGAGGCATACATGAAGGCAATTTACAACCCATGTTGGTAAATGTGTTAATGCAATTATGAGCATCTTGTGCTGAGGCAAATTCTATAAATGCAAAACCCTGAAAATAATTGCACTTATTTTGACATTCATTTTCTTATAATTTTATTGTAAGATTATTGCTGTTCAAACTAACAAAAATACTACAAATGTAATGTTTTACAAATCATACCTTATTCTTCTGTGAATTTTTGAATTTCGGCAGTGAGATGTATGCAACTTGTCCATAATCTGAGAAAACTCGGTCAAGCCATTCCCGGTTAGCTGTGACTGGTATTGACTCAACATACACAGTCCTTAAATCAGCATCATAAGGCATCATGGGTGTTTTTCTACATACCTATAAAATTATATACACTGGTCTTAGCTTGAAATCTACTGATATAATGATTGGATACCACTAGCTTAATAATGTTATGTTTGATAATTATTGACTGCTTTTAAATATTTATTTAATTTAACACTAGCAAAACTACAGATATTTTTGTTGATATATTAGCCATGTTTATTGTTAACAATATAATTTTTTTTTGTATCTATCAATAATACACATACTGCATTGTTTATAAAAATATAAAGCAACACTTACTTTCAATTTGTCTTCTGATAAATCTAAAACAGTAGAATGCTTCATGGCCTTAACAATATCGCTCACATCTTGTGTCATGGACCGAATTTTGTTGAATTTAAGAAACTCTGTTATTGGCACATAGGGATCGCTTTTGACTAAATCACCTAAAAACCTATCCTTGCTAAGATTAGCATCACTGAAGTAAAACTCCATTTGCATCATAATATTCTCATAAATTTGTTTCTTCCTGTGCCTAATACGTTTGCGGGGGTTACTTTCGAGTTTAGTTTCGTCGACAATATCGACATTTCCAGATTCAGACATGGTCTAGACCGCTTTAAAAATATAACAAATAGTAAGTACTGAATTCTTTAAATTATAAAATGTTTCGTTTTAAAAACTCATACACTAGACCACATTTGACAGACAAGTTTGACATGACATTTGACTATAGATTACAAACTTTTAATAATAAAGATTCTAATGTCATTCGATCTCTATTAGGACTTTAATGGTGTGAAAGTTGTTGTCTTGATTATATTCCCTTTCTTTGGTGTTTCTGTCTTGTTAATAAATTTATAAAATTTGTAGTGTAAGCTCGGTAAAACACGAACTGATGATGTTCACGATGAGGTGGTATAAGTTTTCGCAATAATTGGCGTCATAATTGCCACATATTATTCGAACTAAGTCACTTGTACCACTGTGGTTTCCCTAGGGCTTAAGACCGTCATACCGTTCGCCTTATGGTTGGGTCGACCCTACCTAGTAGCAACACTTATTCAAAACTTGACTTTTATCTTTTAAAAATAGGCTAAGAAAGCTCAAGTTTTATTGCTATGGGTTGTTATTTGGCACGAGGTTTTTCCTAGAACGCAGATACTGAAAAGTGAAAACAAGCAACAATACAGTTACAAATATTAGAAAAAAATTACCGTGCAATGTAGAAAACAACAATGTCTGGTGGCAACACTAAGCCCCAACCAATGGTTGTCATAATTTTATAACAAATATTAATTTTTAGGAAGAAAATGAATGTACCCTGCTAATTTTCAATAAAAAATAACAATAATCCTACTTTCTAACATTGTTATGTGATTGAAAATGACTGATCGAACAATAGCAGTAAGTAGTCAATAAAAATAATTTCTCGAAAGTTACCTAGGTGGAACTCGACAAAAGAGAACATTCAAGTCGTTAATCTCTGTCACTCACTTTAACAAATAAAATATAAATTACTGAAAAATGAAATGAACAATTTTTTTTAATTTCTTGGCTTAGGTATTGATAATGCTCTACAATACCTTCAAATAAGCAATGCAAATATTTTAAATTACTAACTCTAGCATTCTTTGCAGGAGTGATTTGGTTTTGTTTACTATAAATAAAACGCACTTATACTTTTTATATAACTTAATATATAAATTTTGATAATAACTACATTATTCAATAAGTTTTAGGATATATAAAGGCTATTCACACTATTTTATAATATTAAATTAAATTTTGTGTGATATTTTTACTATTAAATTTACAGTCCCGCCCAAGCTTAGAACAGGTAGTTGCCATAATTGACTTTATGGAGAACCATCCAGCCTTAGGTCTTGGACAGTTAAAAGGTCTTGAAGGTCGAAGTCAGAGCAAGAAACTCTGGTGTAAGCTCACAAGAATTGTAAATTCTCTGGATGGACCAACAAGACCCATGAAGTCTTGGGTTAAGGTAATTTAATGTTTAATTCATTATTTTGACCAAGAATTAAAAAAGACTTGAAAACAAAGGTGATTAAATTATTAAAATTATATATTTTTTTTGTTTTTAGTTTCTGAACATACTGTATCAAAAATTTTTTTTTATGCCTTACTCAATAAATAATTATTATAGAGCTAGCAGTTCTAAAAACAATAGTAATTTTTTCAGTATTGGGCAGATAAGAAGTCAACTATACGGTCTAAAGTAGTATCCAGTGGAGGAGATCCTAATCATCTCACATCAAATTTAGAGAAGAGAATATGGGACTTATTTTTAACCGTAGATGAAGGCAACAGTAAGTTGAGAGTTTTAATTTTAAAATTTAAATATAAAAAGAAGTAAAAATTTGATTCGATAAAAAATTGAATTTGAAATTAATGTATGAATATCTTATTAATTAGATTCGATTTCTACTTATTTGTTTGTGAAATCAGGCAACTAAATAGATATATTTAATTATATTTAAATTAACTGATTATGTGTATGTTGTATATGTTGTAAATATATTTTGGTTTTTTTTTTGGAATTTTTTAGGAAGTTGCAATTCAGTAAAATTAGAATCTCAATTTGAGTCAGAGTTGATAGAAGACGATAACATGGACGCGTCATTGAGTTTTGAGGTACCTCTAGATTATGAAACAAATGACCGACAAATGATTATTATGGAAAAATTGGTATGTTTCTTTTTTTGTTATTCTACTATCTCATTTAAGAAATTTTAATGTCAAGGATAATCTATTGATAACAAAAATGATATTAATACCTACAATATATACCCAATTAATAGCATGAATGACAATATTTACTTATATATCTATTTATTTATTTATCACTTACAATTTGTGGCCAACAGTGTACATTTAACATGTTGGTTGCAGTTCATTAAACTACTAATATATCAGACTGTGACTCTAACACATATGTTGTGTTAGCATCAGTCACGGAACTTTAATCTAAAACAAATATTCCCAGACTGCGGCTAACACACCGGTGTGTTTGTCTAGCGTGTCTTGAATACGACAAACCGATGCTTTTATAAATTTTGAACACTACAATTACATGAAATATAACTACATAAAAGATATAACGCCTATATAATATATCTATTTTTGTAACTAAATCATACTAATAAAGGTATTGACGTAATGCCGTAATACAGATTTATAAATATTAATATCAAGAACCTAGTTTTGCCAAATAAAATATAATACGATGTAAAGTAAATTAAACGGTTATAACAATTATAACGGTTTATATTATATTATTAATTTCTTAACCTGTTGAATTTGCTTCGTAGCAATCAACTCTTTGTTCACGTACACAGATACTGTCAGTAGATACTTAGTTTCAGGACAAAAGAGACAATACAATTCACAATCAAGTTTATATAATAGAATATATAATGTGCTCCACATTGTAATTACTACTTGCACTTCCAATTAATCTCAAGAATTGTCTTATTTTATTATGAGGTTTATTAAAATTTCTCAAAGAAATCTTTTTAAACCTTTTTTAGTGAATGTTCTATAATAAATAATTCTCTTCAGGTAACAGTAATGAGCTCTCAAGCCGCCGCGCTCACTCGCTCCTCGCAGGCCGCGCAGGCGCATGCGCATGCGATGGAGAAACTCGCCGAAGCCACCGACATTCAGGTCTATATACTTAAACAAATATTTTATTCCTTCTGTTTAGAATCAATGTATCTACTAAATACTTTTTATCCTGATTTGATCCTGTATTAAAAAGGCTCGCTATAATCATTTAAATAAAGGAACAAAAGCACAATATTCGTACAACATTGTACTACTGATGTAAATTTTATTTTTCGAACCAGTTTTTTTAATAAGAACATTTAAATATATGTTACATATATGTTAGGGGTCTATTTTAAATCAATTAACATTGTTGTTTGTAGGCCAGAGCAATAGAGCGTCTAGCCAACACGTTCTCAACTATAACAGACGTCACTCACGACGTGCGCGACGCCATTGTTGACATTGACGCGTCTTTGAAGAGGTTCTACACAGCGCCGACTTAACCCAACCGCACTGACTACTGACTACTGACTGTGGAATTGAAGTTATAACAAAGATTGTGTACAACAATGGGTGAAAGGATGTAAAAATAATGAATTAAAGTAATTTCTTAGATTTTCACGAGTTCACATTTGCAATAAAACAATTTTTTAAGGATTAAACTCGTGTATAATATGTCCAACGATAGACACTTACATCTCGTCTACCTGTGAACACGATTGCTGCAAAGCTTTCAAAAGATCGGGTTAAAATTCAAATGTAACCAAATTATACTCGAGTTTAATCCGTAAAAAAGGTTTTATTTCGAATTATATATAGTTTGCAAAGGATGTGTTTTTATAGAAGTAATTGACTAATACTAGATGGTAAGTGATGCGACAAATTAATTGAACACTAGTGTTTGTGGGCGAATATATATTTAATACAATTATCAAATACATTTTGTGATTATAAAGTATTTTATTTTAATAAAACTATTAAATGTCAGATTTGAGAATGAATGACAATGTTCTTTAATAAGTACCTAGTTTTACCGTTAACACTATTATAATACTTCTTTAAATATAAGTCAATAAATATTAAAAAACTCAAGTGCTTAAATTTAATTAAAATATATATACTTTGTTGTTCGTAAATAAACGTTATTAATATAAATAAGTATACTTACTGTTTCGTCGCCGACAGTGCCTCAGCGAGTTTTAGGATTGATGAGAACTTTAGGTTTGATGACAACTGTGACTCTGGCGTTGTGGCATTGACTGTGGTCGCGCTTGGATGCCTTTTGTTATTTGGGCAAAAGACATATTTTTCGTGACAGGCTGGCTAGAAACAGCCTTTTTTTGTATGTTTGGGCGTGGGGTCTTGTTGGCAGGAGTCTTGTCCTTTTTATTTAATTTTTTCTTAATATTTTGTAGTTCTTTAGCAACTACGCACTCTCGGTAGTTCCCCGGGTGTGGTTCCCCACAATGACCACACTTAGGTTTAGTTTCTGTAGGTTTTTTTCAGTCTTTACTTAAGTGTTTTCCTGTACATTTTACACACCTGGGCTCCTTGGAGCAGTATTTTTGAGTGTGCCCATATGCTTGATACCTTTTGTACTGAGGAATCAATTTAGATGTTTTAAGTAGCTGGATGTCCATTTATTTGAGATTTGAGATCTCTTACCAAATTTTGCAGTTTTTCGTGCTTGGCTTGATCTTCCGTATAGCACTTAAACGATTAATGCTCCGTTTCGATTTTAAGATTTATTAAGCCATTTTTATATGTAGAAGGTAACTTCGCCTTAACAATATTTATACAATAGTTGTGATTCACAACAACTAAATCTGGGTCATCGCGGCGGTCAGTGACGATTACACCTCGCGATAATGTTCTCTGCGTCAGCGTTGTACGGATGAGGCTATTATAGCGCAGCCGTTCTAAACAGACGCGGAGCAAACACACTACGAAAATGCAGTAAAATACCAAAGATGAGCCTCGTATCTTAAACATCTTAAATCACATAATGGTACTGAAGTCAGTTCTTAATACCTTCAGCGTTAATTGCGGATTGAGTTTATAGAAATATCCTAGATAGCACACGATCCAAATATAGCGGCCCGGTTAGAGAATTGGAGCTAGAATCAGGATTTCCAAGCACTTCCAAAAAATAATGAAAACGCGTTTAAATTGAAAATAAGGAGGGAAAAAGCGACTGAATAAAGAAATTTCCTAGGGCGATGCCTTTATAATATAAATATAAATAAACTACTTATTTTGTCTAGAGCACTGAGCAACATTTTTATAGAAGGAAAAGATAGCTTCTCTAGATCAACGCGCAAATATAACGCACATATGAAGTGTCAAAAATACTATATGAGACGAATGAGCAAAATCTTTACTCCTTTATTGATTACCAATCCAACCTATCAACTATGGAAGAATTTAAAAAAACCCTCCTCAATCAGCACCAGGTCCTCCTGCTATTCCTTATATAGTTTTTTTTTAATCTGAAACCGCTCGCGATTTATAAAAAATTAAATGCACGATCGACGTGGTGGTGATACCAATGGAGGCGTGTTAATGTCTGTGAAAATAATAATCATTTTAAAGAAATTAATGTTAAGTACATTATAAAGAACCTAAAAACTTCAGTGGCCTCCTTATCAAGATAATTATTATAATAGTCTATATTGATTAAAAATATAATTGAAATACTGTGATTTTTTTTTTAAATTTAAAATTTAAAGGTTAAACAAGGTCGCATTGATTTAAATTACTGACCAGTTACAACAAAAATAATTGATAACCTATTGAATATCTTGATCAAATACTCTCAAAGCTAACTGAAATAAATGTATGTATTGCATAATAGAAGTAATTTGATGTTACGAGTTAAGAGGTCTCGAAACTTCGTATAGAAATACGATAACGTTATATTATTACGTCATTTAGTCTTAATGTAATGTGCTTCCTTCATAAAGGTTTATTTAAACAATAAACTTATTTCATCACCTTGGCCGACGGGGTATCCGTAACGGATTTTTCCAACGAACGAAAAAGATGTTATTTTATCTAAACCAAAACGTTATTGGGATAAATATATATTATTAGGTCCATTTGTTGGATACATTAAAAAAACAGTTTAGAACTTGTTAGATTATAGAATAGGATTGATATCATGCTGTTCTCTTCCTTCCAACTTTTCTGGAAGAACAATTATACATATTTATAAATTTAATACATAGGCTGAAAAGTCCCGGGATATTTCAATAGGTGGCGTCACTAGAAAATGTATATGATTTATTTCGAGAGGTGCATCTGTCACTAGGGTAAGGTCGTTTAAGTGTCGCTACTTTCGCCTTCCAAAAAAAAATGGAAAAACGGCAATATTGCATTTTGATCAAACATTGTTTATTGATGGGAAAATCTCCTGAGAAATCAATGAAATGGTTGAACAAATGTTATCCCACATTTGGTCCTTCGAAAACAACAGTTTATTGGTGGTTTAATGAATCTTAAATGGATCGTACAAGCACCGAAGACGCACCTTGTTCTGGAAGGCCAAAAGAGCCTACGAATGCAGAAATCGTAAAGCAAGTGCCATCGAATCGTTTTGAGTGAAAGTGAAGTGGGGCGTGTTAGCTGAAGCCGTTGGCGTCTCAATAAAACGGGTCGGATACTTTTTGCACGATGTGATATGTTTTGGACATGAAAAAGCTATCCGTGCCATGGGTGCCGCGTTTGCTGACCGTTGACCAAAAACAGCAGCGCGTTGATGATTCAATGGCCACTTTGGCGTTGTTGCAGCTTAATCGAGCGAACTTTTTTCGACGTTTTGTAACGATGGATGAACATGGATTCATTACCATAAGAACAGTTAACGGAGAGTATTATGCAGCGTTATTGGACAAATTGAACGACGAAATAAAGAAAAAACGGCCCCATGTACCGAAGAAAAAAGTTCTGTACCATCACGATAACGCACCGTCACACACGTCCTTGAAAGGGATGTCGAAATTGGACCAATTACAATTCGAATTAGTTGCTCATCCACCGTATTCTCCAGACTTGGTCCCCAGCGACTATTATCTGTTCCAAAACCTCAAGCAGTGGCTCCAGGAAAAGAGACTCACAGCGAATGAGGAAGTCATCGCGGAAACAGAGGCGTATTTCAAAGGCTTGGTTGTTTCGTACTATAGAGAGGGCAGCGAAATGTTGGAAAATTAAAAAGGGCATCGAAATGTTGAACTATATTGAGGATTAAATACAACTATGTCCAAAAAACGCTTGTTTTCATTAAAAACCCCGGGACGTTTCAGCCTATGTAGTGTAATGTGGTGCAGTTCAAAACAGTTTAAATGAGTGCATTTCAAAAAGATATTATATTTTGATAATAGGGGTAATTTTGAGCACCACATCTTATTAGGGTATCAACTTGGATTGACTTTTGGAATATAACGGAGTTGAGAAAATCATCAGATCATACGAAATGGAATCTTTTTAGAAGTTGAAGGAATAGAGAAAATACATTAGATGTTCTTGTGGTCTCGTAGCGTAGGAGCAACGAGGCGCAAATTGACAGAAAGTCTGTTTCACTTTTAGGTTTTATCCTGGTGTAATGAGAACCAGTTTGATTTGGGTTCAATTGTCATTTGAAAAAAATATATATATTTCTACATTTTTTGTGCATGACAACGATTAAAAAAAATAGTTTTCAAAATACTTGTCTGTTGTTTTTATCGTGCATAACACATAAAGCAATTATTATATGGGTGTTGGCGTTAAACATTTACGAAAATTTTGTCTACAGAAAATGATTTCATATTCATGGTAAATACAAAAACTGATTCCGATTATTATAACTATACCTCTGCTGCTGGAAGAATTTGTTAGTAGGACTCATTATCTAACTCAACATATATGATCTTGTTTGATGGATATTTAGTGAGAATATATTTTCCTCAGTTAATAAAGTCATATTAAACGAATATATTAACAGAGGAAAACGCTTACCACACAAATCAACACATAGAGTATGTCTAATGAAAACTCAAGTGGTGATTTGAAAAAGTTGGCAACAGTTGGTTTTAAGAAGCGATGTCAATCGGTGTCATAAACAGCTCATAACCTCATTATTTAACTTAAAGCTACCGAGTACATTGTTTATGAAGTCAGAGATCAGGGACGGTAAACCGACTTCATTTTCTATATATATATTGATTACGATTCGTAAACTAAATTAATTTGTGTGTATTTTTGTGTTATTCTTTAATATAAATCTTGCCGCCTTCCTTTTATTATCTCATGAAGACTGACAATAGACCGCCTTGACAGAAAGATAGTGTGAGAGAGAAAACAATATATAATGTGTTTCGTCTCGGTCATTGTACATCATTAGTAAGTTTCATTTCTTTCTACATCTTTCAAATATAAAGAATGCGTTTTTGTGGGAATATTAGAAAAAAAAAACGTTTCGGATTTTATATCGTATGTATACAAATCTATGAAAGTACCAGGATTTTGTATGGTATTTATTGTGGTGACGTCTTATTATATAAGTCAACATATATCTCAAATGATAATTATAGTATATATGTCTAATTACATTCACTTATTAAAATTGTAAATTAATAATTCACTGTAAATAAAGAATAGTTCGGTCCTGGTGAAGAAGTTAAGACGTTGTCGCTGGTAACAGCCACCTAAGAATATATCTTGTAACTGCAATCTATCTATAGCAATCTATCAATTAATGCATTCGCTACATGCTCTGACGAAACAGCCGCTCATTGATTTACTTGTGGAACTTGTCTGCAGTGGTCTCTTATAAGTTGTGCTCAAATTAAATCATAAATGTAAATAACTGAATATTATAAAATGCAGTTAAAAAGCAACGGGTCTCTGCTATGTATTCGAGTCTGTTTCTCTAGTGTTGTAGTTGCTCATTTAACATTTGCCGCCATCGTTCTTTTGTCAATTGATTTGTCACAAGATGGGGATCCTAGAATCAATGCTTACGGGAGGATAAAATGGAAATTACTAACCTCCTGGTTTAATGTAAGTAAAAAAATATTGTATTTGTTTTGTATACTGTATCACCGACTATACCTGAAATAGTCGGTGAATTCGATTGGGTCCTCTTCCCTGGGCTGCTTTCGTGGTGAAAATTTTAAAATTATCTAGAATATAAAATTTTCTATATTGACAGAAATAATAATCTACGTATAATCATCATGGATATCGTATTTTAATGAAATTCTGTAAACAATAAAAAAAAAAACAACAATTTTTAAAACAGTTTTTGTTTTGTTTTGTTCATTTTAATCAGAAAGGTTTAATTTACAGGTTGTTCGATTTTTATTTTATGTGATACATTAATAAAATAGTAACCTAATTACTTTTTTTTCAATATGTCAGTAACATACCATGGTCATGCATTTATTCATTATATTCATCAACCTTTCTGAACTATGTGAAATCTTAAACTACATCTAGAACTGGTGCTATCTCGTGACCCATTAATTATTGTAGAGATTAGTTCAAGATTTTGAGGTTTATTTAGTATTTATAATTATGATAAAAAAAAAACAAAATTATAAGTGTTGATCTATGATATGCGACGACCACTGCTGTGTCAAACTAAGGTCATGTACTGACGTTAATGTGATTCAAATCACTTATGTGTGCAAAGTGTTCAGGAACTGTCCTTTAAACAACCGCGATAACCTTAATTTAGCAATCAAAATATTATCTATCCATCTAATAAAATAGTGAGAAGCCACGACAATTATTAACACATTATTTGAAAAAAATTGTATAAGTTGAAACGATGACGATAAACAAGTGTCATATACTTATACATATAATTATTAGATTACACTGCACTACAGTATTGATAAGAGACAATATTTAGCATGATATTCTCTTTGTTCGTTGAATGTGGAATGTGGTGTCGTAGGCTGGTGACTAGTGTTGGAAAACGTATACACTACGAGATACAATCGTATCAGCACTAGATTATCATGAAAAGATCATCTTCGTAAAGATTATACAATGAGATATGTCGTTACCGACTTCAGATACCATCATTTTTTATTTTAAGTGATGTAACTTATACATACTAATTAAAGAAAAAATATATATTCTTTTAATGTAATAAAAATGTAAGTAATCGATCTAACGTCGCTCGCTTGGTGTGCCGATTTAATGCTAGTAAAAATACTTTATCGTACTGCAGTGAATTTTGAGCTCATCTCTACAAAATTTACTAATTAAAACTTAAAATAATTTATTTAAAAAAAAAATAAAAATTCGGATCTTTCGGAAATTCGGAAATTTCGGATCGCTTTCGGATTTCCAAAAAAAATTACATGCAGTAATTTTTTTTGGAAATCCGAAAGCTAGCGTAGTCCGAATGCAAGTATTTGCGCTGCAAGAAGAAACTGCAAGAACCTCCCAGCAATACCACCTTATTGTTGTTGTTTATCATTAAAACGCTCAATTTTTCTAATCATTAGAATGACACAGTATTGTTTTTACAAACTGTTAAAATTTCATTATTACGGGAAAATTTTGCGTAACAAGAAGCTTTCTTCTACAAGCTTTTGTAGGTATTAAATAATTGTTTTAATTACTTACTAGTAGCGCAGGTCGGTGTAATTGCTTACCGATTGCAAATTTTATGAATCTTCAAATTTTAAATTACTCAGAGAAAGCGTTAGCGAAGTAATTTCCTATAAGGAAAAAACAGTTTCGAAAAAACACAACGATAGCGAGTTTTAAAAACCTTGTTTCGCCATCTAGTTTTCAAATTGAAAACTAATTTATTGCTTGCACGCATATTATGTAATTTTTTATGGTACTTATAACCTAATGTTCCAAAACAACCAGAATGCGTTCCTACTTTTCCGTAGAAATTAGACATTTTCCTGCAGTAAAAAATATTTTAAAAGTGGAGCAAGACATTAAACTTATTAATTTAGTCAAAATCCGTAGCGTAGGTTTTGTATTATTTGGGCACGAACATACAGCTAGAAATGTTTAAAAAATTGGGTGAGATGGTATCTATATCGATTATTATCTTTTCTTGTGACGCCTTTGCTCACGCTTAATTTTCCCGTAGGAATGAAACGTTAAGCAGTTTGTAAAAAATAGCACTATGTTATTCTAATGATAACGTTATTCTGATGATACAAAAAAGTTTAAGGGTCAGGACATATTTCTTCTAATGCAAATACTTGCAAATGCATTACATTATTGACTTTAAAAAAAATATATAAACAGTTTCTAATCCGAAATAAATTATTTTTATTTTCAGTAAGTAAAATTTGTAGAGTTCAGTTGAAATTTATTGTCAAACAATATTGGTCAACTTTTAACCAGCGTTAAAACTATACGAAACTCCTTCGACGGCGCGAATGTGGGCACGGCTATTTTTAAATAAAGTCACGGGTTCCGCTGCCTGAATTATAAATTCTTGCGGTATTACAACAATTACAGAACGTATCCGTATTGGTTTAATAACTACTTTAGCTGACACGAGGACAAGAACTAATAATTGTCTCATTAAAATCCGGTCCTGATTTCCGTCATTATTATTCATTTTTATACTATATTCACCTTGAAATAAAAATCTAAGTTATATGAAATGATTTGAATTTTATAATAGCTTTTTATGTTATAAAGTTTGTATTTCATTTAAATTGTTGTATTGTATTTTATTTAAATATAGGTTTATATTATCTTTTTAAGGAAAAAACAACAATAGATTTTTTATTAATTTTCGAATTACGAAAATTAACAATATTATACATTCTGCGTCATTCGCAATAAAAAGTAAGCAAGATAACATTTTGAAAAAAATAAATGTCAAAAAATAATTTAATATAAAATTTCTAATCTTCTCTGTTTTTCTAACCTTGTCAGCACCGATTAATTATGGAATCGTTGATGTTATCCTTCGTCAATCGCTTCCAATGAAATTTAAGCAAATATTCTAGCCGCTGAGTTGCTGTCTCCTGGTTCAAATCCTCTGAAACATGCCTCTGTAGCATCTCTTAGGCGTGTTCGATAAGGGTCGAGCGCAAGTTCGTCTGTTATCTATATATTATTTATTGCACTTTAAAAAACCAAAAAAAAAAGAAAATACATAAGTAAAAAGCACGGAATGTTGGCAAGGGCGAACTTATGTCTATAAGAGATCTCTGCCAGTAGAAAGAAACAATGTTACTGCGGGGCACACTAGTGCATGAGTTATGACTTAAAGGAAAAAAAAATAAAACAAATAAATAAATTAACAAATAAAGCTAAAAAATCGTTATTATTAATTCATTATACCCGAGCATACCATAACAGTTGAGCTGTATTGCTGTATAGATGCACTTTTTACTCCGTCTTATCCTTCTTGTATAAGACCTAGAGCTACTCGCGAGTCATAGGAAATACAATTTTGTACATTTGCAGTTGAGTCAATATTTAATGTTTCCTAACAATTCATTTCGAAGCACGCGATTGTCGTGTGTATATATATATTTGGGCACGTGATGGGGTGTCGTGCTCGTAGGTTTGGGGCTACTAACAACACCATTAGAGTAATGTAGTCTTCAGCCTATCTCTCAGACGGTTTACATTGGCTAAAGTCTCGATAAGAAAGCATTGGAGGTAGATAACTAATTAACTTACTGACAGACACTTACATCTCGTCTACCCGTGAACATGATGGCTGCAAAGCATACGCTGAGAAAATGTACATTACTCAATAATTAAAAATAATGATTGTCAAACATTGTCAAACATTTTAAACGACCGAATTTAAGTAGTAAATTAAATCGGCGCTTTTTGCTGACTAGTGGGCCCATCCTTAATACCGAGGGAGATTTCCGTTTTGTAAACCTCTGAGCATAATCGTAGTAAAGGAGGAAACATTTAAGATATTCGTTCCTTCAGTAATAGAATATAAAGTCTTGTAAGGGTATAAGGTATGCTCTGTGAATGGCTGGAATCTTTGGCATTGCGTAGAGACGTGGCTTCTTCGTGCGTCTTCTATGGAATTTAAAACGGGGAGTGTTCCGAAGAGCTATTTGATCTGATACCAGCCGCCGAATTTCGTCATCGCACACCATAACAATCCTATCACCAGGATGCGTGGCGATCTTTTACTGTTCGGTTTTCAAGAACTTTTTTTCCACGTATCACAAAGATGTGGAATGATCTTCCTTAAGCGAAGTTTCCAAATCGATACGACATGTGTACCTTAAAAAAAAAGCGTATACTCCTTCCTTCACAGCTGGAAACGCTTATGTGAGTCTTCGGATGTCACAAGAGTACGTGTGCGGGGGTGATTACATTTCATATGTGACCCGCACGCTCGTTTGCCTTCCACTTTCATAAAAAAAAATCAAAATAAATTTCATAAACATATTAATTTAACCGAAGAATAGACGTTATCTAATACTAAAACATACGACAGTTTACTTAAACAACAAGTAAAATATTACTAGAGTCTTAAACACTACTTATAATAAATAATGAAAAACAAACAAAGAAAATAATGTGCATATGACACAATATCTTATGACCTTAACCGATTGATTGCAAAATTTGACATCAATTAAAATGAAGAGGCCGATATAGTCATTTATATTATTTATTAATTTATCATTAAGTTATAAAACGTATTTTATTTATTTGCGATAATGAAAGACTATAGTTCTATACTTTTTAGTATATAATTTCCAAGTACTTACGAGTACGAAAATAGACTTGTAAGCCTTTTGAATATTTTTCAATTTTATATACAAACGTAAAATTGACAAGAGTTTAAATATTTCTTTATTTTGACTCAACTAATTAAATCTAAAAAAAATTGTTGTTTTTCATTATTTACCAAAAAGAGGTTGAAAATATAGTATCTTTTGAAAAATTACTTAAACTATTCATTTTATGGTTCATAAGCATAACAAATGTAGAAAAATACATTTCATTGGTTTTCTGTTATTTTATTTCAAGGACCAAGTGTTAAGTGTAGAAAGATCTCACACAGGCACATCTGTCTATATATATTACTAGGTCCACGCAAGCGGGGTCAGCCTCAATGTCTAGAGATAAATGTTGATATTTATTTATGGATAAAAATTATGATTTGATGTCAATACTTGTTTTGAGCAAATTTATAATTGCAAATAATATTAATCGAAAAGTATAATTACTAAAATATAATGCCAAAGCCAATATATAATGCCAAATATAATTGTCAAAATTCGAAGCTGCAAAAATATATAAATATGTTAGTTATGAAGAAGTGTGACATTTTCCGTAGTCCTTGTCTCTTTTTAATAACATCTGCTTAATGCGGTCATGCAAATAACGAGTGACGTCATAAGGCGCTATAAATTAAAACAAGATTCAAACGCACCCGGGGTGTGGTGTTGGTGAGTCGTTTGTGGTCAGTTTTGATTACACAACACGCGCGACAACGTATTTTACGTTACGTGTCCGTCTGGTCGTAGCGAGCACATTACATATTATAAAAATATTAAAAATGCAACGAGCATGTATGTCTTTCGCCCTAATTGGTTGTGGAAGCGATTGCAAGATTCTGCTACAGAAGTTGAAATCCCACTTTAGGTGAAACTGAACTTCTGTCTATAGCAAGAAATCTATATTTTTAAACCAATTTAAAAAATCTTTATACCAAAGGACCTCAATAGGATGGAATCGTACATACTCTATTGATGTCTTTGCTACATGCTGTCAGGAACGAATCAATCATTGACATTTCACTTACAGAACTTGTCCGCACTGGACTCGAGCTGTGCTCTTTATATTATAAAATTAGTGTAATTTAAATTGAACTTAAATGCAGTTAAAAAGCACTGACTATCTTCTTCATATTCGACTCTGTGTCTCTAGTGTTGTCCTGGTTCATTTAGTGTTTGCAGGAATTGTTCTTTTACCGATTGACGTATCTCAAGATGAGGATCCTCGGGTCAGTGCCTGCGCCAGATTGAAATTTAAATTACTCACGTGTTGGTGTAATGTAAGTTTGTCCTAGTACTTTTGAGTGATATTTACTAGATTGTGAACCTTCTATAACAAAACTGCTTGTGTGTGTTTTTGTTTTGATATAATAAATACAGTAGGAGTTATCAGGTTTTACTACGAGCAGTAAGTACAATTTAAATAAAAATAATTTTTAACCTATTTATCGCATATACAGGTATGGTTATATTATTTAAAAATTATGTTTATTAGATTAATCGTACACCCGAGTCAGTAAAATGTGAATATACGTAGATATGTATATAATACACGTAGAGGAGTCTAATCATTATATTAGATACAATAATTAAAGGAACTTAGAAATATGGTAACTATATGGAATGGTTCGCGAGTTATTGCATCGACTACGTGCACTACAGAAATGATATTGTTAATAACCTGCCACAATTAATATTATAGATTAAACTGTATTTTCCATTCTGTTAAGATAAAAAGAAAAATTGTTCAATCAGGAAGTTAACAACAGATCATCTCATTAATCTAAAAAAGGGAAGATCTTGTGGAGCCTTACTATATACAAAATTTAGGCATTACTTAACTCTATAAAGGATTTTATAACTTTAAATTAAATAAATTAATTTGGGTAAATAAATAATATGTTATTGAAAATGTATTGAAAAGTGACCGTAAGAATACTAATTTCTTTAAGAATACATCTATCAAGGAATCTCTAGCTTGTAAGTTATAAATAGCCCGCATAGCTGTTTTTTGTAAAATAAATATTAAACTAATTTTGGAAACACTGCCCATAATCAAAATACCACGAGACAAAATAAAAGAAAAGCTATTAAAATAAACGAGTTCAGCCGTATTAATATCCGTTAATTGTCTTACTTTTTTAATTGCAAAAGACGGCCGAGTTGACTTTGCCTGCGAGTGAAGTAGCGAAGTGAAGTCACAGTCACCCCGATCGCGTTATTAGTCTTTTAGAAGCTAATTATGTGGTCTTTAAATTAAAAAAAAAACAAAAGTCGTTTAGCTGATTTCGCTGGCAACTTAATCAGTTTTGAGTGACGTCAATATTCAACTTTTGGTATTTAAACGAAGTCCATTGAATGATTATTTCTCGAGAAAATTAAACTAAAAAATATGCGTACCTTCACAAATACTTAAACACAACATACACACAAACACACACAAACAGTTGTTTAAAAGATGTCTGGAATAATTCATTACAGCTCAAAAGGTATCTTTCAAATAAAAAAATATGTTTTATAATCAGTGTGATTACAATAACTTTCTCATTGAGGAAGTAAATAGAACAAAAACAAAACCTGAGGAAAATTAATCTATAAATAATTATTTTTGCAGTTCTGAAGAACAGACAAGACGTGTTATGTACATTTATTTATTCATTTATTTATTTATTTAAATTGTACAGAAACTTAATTACTATGTAACAAAATATTACGATCTAAAACCTTCGAAAGTAAAAAACTGTGTTGCTGTGAGAACGTCTTCATTAATATACTATTTTTTTTTAAGTTGGAGTACATTTAATTTTAATAAAATTAACTAAGATTTATTTGTACTTCATACTTGTCATACTTCAAACTTCAGTCATAAATCGTCATTCATTTATTAATCTTCGAGGCTAGATGTCCTTATAGTATGCACCTCACACACAGTTTGACTACTAATGCGACTATTTAATGAAGATTTGTTTTGTTTCGTTTCTGTCTGTGACCCTCGAACGTAATATTCCTCATTCCTTAATGTTAGAACAAAGGATATTACTTGACGTTTTTATTTATTCATATCAGTGAACAAGGAAATATTTTTTATTGGTTTAGTTTGAATTTTTTTTATTTATAAATAGGCCAGCGCTTGACCAGAGATCGCCTGATGGTAAGCAAATCTGTGGTCTAAGATGGAACGCGCTTGCCTAGAAGAAACCGATTCACTCTTAATTTAAAGAGACCCAGGTTGTAATTCTCTGGAAACAGAGATTCCGGAAGCGAATTCCACAACTCAGCAGTGCGAATTATAAATGTGTTGGCGAAACGCTGTGTACGTTTTCGTGGAATTTCCACAGTAAAGCGGTGTCGCTTTCCGGAACCTCGGGTTGTTCTTTGATGGAATGGGGAATAATATGTCGAATATAATTATCATTTTTTTTTAGTATATTAAAAAATAAAAGCTAATTATTCAATCTGGTCTAAAAACATATAGGTAGCTAGATACTTTTTTTTTAATAGTATGATATTGGGACATAAGATTCTTCTTTAACTTATATTATGTTAAAACAATCGAATACCAACCCATGTTATTTGTTTATAAATATATTGCAATGGTATTTATATTTAAATGTATTTCTTAATTGTTTTAATTTTTGTTTCAAGTTGCTCCTGCTTGCTTACTTTCCTGTTACAATTTATTGCGATTGGAAACAAAAGAATGGAGAATGGAATAAGAAACCAGTGAGGATATTAAGAAACTTCAAAGATATGGTGATGACTAGCATCCTGTTCCCGACAGTTATGGTTTGTTATATTATTTATTATAGTAGTTTTGTAATAAGATTACTAAATAATGATACTGAAGTTCAACAAGGAAACGTAAGACACCTTTAATACATGATAGAATAATATATTGATATTCGGGAATTACTTCAGATATATAAGAGACCTACCGCAATATGTGTAATCTACAGGAACAAATGAGCAATACTTAGAATACGGTAAATACTTGTTCAATAGCTACTCTATTTAATTAATGTCCTCTAAAATAATGTGTATTTTTTAAAACGCCCGTTGTGCAGACTTCGTGTGGTTTCCTTCTTCAAAGCTAGTACTTTTACATCCCTTCCAATCGATTCTTTGCCTGCATGGTTGGAAATCCAAGAACTATAGGCAAGTCGGTTTTTGTCGGCTGTTTTAGATCTTCGGACCCAATGAAAAATTTAGTCACATATCCCCAGTATTTCAATGTGGTTATGGACTAATTTTTGTTACTTTTACGCTTAGCTTTTAATAAAATGATTAGCCATTTATCCTGACCGTTTAATATTGTGGCCGTTCCACTTCGTATATCCGCTTACTGAGGTGAATTCTTTAAGTCGGAACCTGTCCAGCCTTTACAGCGTAAGACACAGGTCGTCTATGATGTGCGCTCTAATAAAATGTCGATCTTTATAAAGTTCTCTTTTCCCATTGACAGCCCTCCTCCTGTTGGTTGTAAAAGAGGTTCCTGAGGTCAGACCGACCTTCCTCACCAAAGATGAATCCAAAGGTTAAAATATAGATCCAGTAGTGTTAACAGTCACAACGATCTTTTAGGTCCATACACTATACACTATACGTTCCGGTGAAGTCAATTCCAGTTAATTTTCTAGCAACTTCAAAGATTTTGAAAGTGCGATTGGGAGGTCGGACACTATAATGCAGATAGATTAAGTCTCAGTTTCTTACTTGCAAAATCTACACATTTTTGCGAAATAAAACAAATCACGTATCAGCCAAATGGCAAAGGAATCCCGAATGCGCTTTTCACATTTATTTAATTTTTAAAAGACGTCTTGCCTGATTTTTATGGACAACTGATAAGCTCTAAGTTACGAGAAAACAAAACGTAATCAAGTTCATAATTAGGTCGCGAGAAAATGAAGCCCAAAAAAACGCTTACATACGCATGTTTGTATCCACAACACCTCAATACATAAAGATATTGAAAAACATTTGATTTCGAAAATCGTGATGATTACATTAAATTCCTTTATCAAGAAGTTAATAAAATTTAATTTTGGTATTTATTGTAATGTTGTAATTATTAAACTTATATTTTATTCTCAATAATAAACACATTTATAATAATTAAGTATAATTATATTCACCGAACCGTCATACACACACACACACACATCCGTCGCTTTTCTACTTTAGTAATGCTTTGATTCTATTTATTATTATCTACTTACAATTTTTGAAAATAAATTAAAACAAATGTATCTTAATAATAGTAATTTCTACTAATAAAATTATATTTATAAATACATTAGTCTCAAGTAATTGTAATACTTTAATAATGTTTACATTTGTCATCCATATTTTACCTGTTATATAATACTATTTTGACTTTTAAACTTTTCAGTATAGTGACTATTTCTTTTGGCGCATGTGGTATCAAGACCCAAGCCTGATAGCACCAGTAGGAGTGTTTAAGTACATGCCACCCTGGGGACAGCACTCCTTGCACACGGTGTCAGGACTCACAGTGCTACTGGACATACTCTTGACTCCTAGAAGACGACCTGACAGTATTCTACCTGGATTGATGATGATGTTCTCATTCTGTGCTTTATATAGCCTCGTGTAAGTGTTCAGATGACAAATTATCGTATACTATTATTGAACTCTGTGTTCATTTTTATTCAGTGTAACATGTCGTTAATAACAAACTAAGTTCAATGAAGCCATATACCAGCTTCTTAAATTTTGATTTGAATATATGTATATAACAAAATTTCTACACTTCAATTATACGTTGGAGGCCGACTGTGTAGTCTGACGAAGATAGTAGCAAGTTTATTTTGAAACTAGACTTACTAAAAAGAATCTGTTATATTAACTCCTTCAATGTAAATAAATGCCAATTTCTTATAAGGGAAAAAATTTAAATCACAATTTAAAAGAGGCCTTTTACTAATATTGGCTTGGCTTTGTTTTGTTTTGTTGAAAGCAGTCCACACAGCAAACTAAATTAATGATTACAATTAATGATTGTAATTTATTTGCAGGGTCACAGTGAGCTACTTTAATGGAGAAATCGTTTACAGTGTCATCGAGATCTTTAACAAGCAAAAACTAATACTTTTAATAACTCTTGCGTTTATTGAACATTTGTTTTTCTTCACGTTACAGTGGTGTATTATAGATTACGTCTACAAAAAATACAAGACAAATATAAAGACATTTTAAACATGTTGTAAATATATAATAAAAATAATATATGTTAAATATGTGGACTACTCATAACCTACTCATAATTGTTGAGTGAGTAATTTTGTATTTTGACAAGATGGCGTTAATGATAGGATATATCACGCTATCATGTAAACATATGAATTAGTAAAGATCTTTCCTGATTTCAATAAATAATTATTCATTGATCAGTGGTCTGAGTCTTGCGCATAAGTAAGTCAGCTCTTATATAGTATACAGTATGGTTTGATTTTTTATCCCGACTTGTATACTCAACCCAAAGATCAAATATAGTACTGAATTATCTAATCCGTGTTCGGTACTTAACAATATAACAGAAATAAAATTTAATACTTACGACATTCAACTTAAATCACAACATTTATCATTTATTTTATTTTATTGTATATAGGGAAAAAACAGCAGATATATTACATCTATAAAAGTACAGGTAATTATAACACATATTTGCCAGCAAAGTTTCCACTGGTGTTTATACAATTGAAATTACCAATCGAAATAAGTTAAAAAGTAAAAAATGATAGTAATACATAAAAAAACTGAAACTAAATTGAAAAATCTATATCAAAAATATTTATATGTTTTTAAAATTACTGAGAATTAAAAATATTTCTAGAAATAAAGATAAACAACGATAAAAACTTCATATAAACCTTGAGACATTATCACAAAAATATCGAGCTGGTTATATAATTTATTAAAATGTATACATGTTCTAGCTAAAAATCGGTTTTTATTATAATTAGTTCTACAGTACGGAACAGAAAAAATATTTCTTAAACGTGTGGAAGAACGAGGACAATTTATTAAAACATTACTGAGAAGATAGTTGGAATCCGTTAAATTATTCAAAATTTTGTATAAAAATAAGAGGTCCCTATGTTCCCTCCGCTTTTCCAAGGACAAAAGGTTGAGGATATTGGCACAACTCAAACCATACTTAAAACCAATCTTTTTAGAAATTTATGTTAGACACTCTCAATCTCTTTAATGTACTTAGAGTATTGGGGGTTCCAAACTCTAGATGCGAATTCTAAGTGAGGTCTCACGAGTGAGTTGTAAAGGATATTATAAGTTTTGAAATTTTTAAAATCCTTTCCTTGTCTAAAAATGAAGCCCAACATTTTAGAAGACTTGGCAGTTATGTTCTGTATATGTCTACTAAATAACAGACTAGAGTCAAGAAGCACCCCAACATCCCTCACCTCCGACAATCTATTAAGCGAATTATTGAAAATTTATATTTATATTGAAATAATATGTTTTTTTTTTTTTTTAAAAAGTTATAACTCAACATTTATTAGAATTTAGATGTAGACCATTTAAAAGACAGTACTGCTCTAGCGCATTTATATCATTCTGTAAATTCATGCAATCACCATAATTTTTTAATAATTTTAAATATTTTTGTATCATCAGCATATAATAAAATATTAGAGTGTTGAAAACTATTTTAAATGTCGTTAATAAATACATTAAATAAAAGAGGACCAAGATGGGGACCAAGTTGGTTTTTTAGTGGGTAGCCTTAAAAAGGGCAGCAACCTCTATACTGCCGGGTAGTCCCACATTACCCCCCAGGGCCGACGGGGTACCCGTAACGGGTTTTTCCAACGAAAAAAAAAAATTAAGGTCACCATGTATACCCACTGCTTCGAGTTTTTTAATTTTTTAATAAATGTGGAATTTTGTCAAAAGCTTTTAAGTAGTCGGTATACACCACATCCACCTGAAATCCATCCTCTAAAGCGCGATAAGCGACATCAAGAAACTCGCGGAGGTTAGATTCAATCGAGCATTTTTTTACAAATCCATGTTGTTGAAGAATGAGTGAATGGTCTAAGTAATGGAAACAGCGTATCATAAATAATTTTTTCCAGTAACTTTGGTAAAACTGACAACTTTAATATTCCAATTGGAATAATTATACTTTTCTTACAAGTCGGTGGCAATGATCCTAAACTTAACGATCTATTAAAAAGTATATAAATGGGCAAGGAAAGTTGTATACAGCAAAGCTTAAGAAATATTGGATGAAGAGCGTCGGGTCCACTACCCTTAGATGGATTAAGGTCAGATAGATATTTCTCAACTTTACTGCGTGTTATATGGATGATGTTAACAAGTACTTGGCTTCCAAAGAATTCATTGAGTCTAAGATTGTTAAAAGACACGTTATCTGCAATAACAAAAACTGACATAAAATTTGAACTAATCATATAACATATGGATTTATCATTTATTATTTCTTTAATTTTGTAGGTATGTAATTGCTTGCGAAAAATATTGTTGATACTTTAATAACAATAATAATAATTAAATATAGATCTGATTGTTATCCAAAAACAGTAGTATATTCTTCAAGAATAGGATGTGTTGTTTGTATACAAGTGTATCCTGAACATTCTGTAGAGTTGCGTCGATGAACTGAAATTGATTGGTTGTATGGTTGTTATGAGTTCTTAGCATTATGAGTGCTAAATAAAAATCTAATCGTTAATGAATGAGTTTATGCAATGTTCAAGTCGATGTGTTTTTAAACAGCTTCAAAGCGGTTTAAATTTAGCGCCATTGTAGTAAAGAGGCCAAATAATTGAACCGTACTCTAACCTGATCTTGAATATTGTTTATGTGTTTTTAATTTTTAGAGCTTTTTGTATTGAAACCCAACATCTTTCAAACTGCTTATCTTATGATGTTCTTTGTATGTTAATTTAATAAATATGCAAAGACCTCTTACACATTCTTTTCTATTCTATTACAAAACTATTAATTAAATAATCTCACTTAACTTGGCATTTCTTATTCGTAAATTATATGATACATTGTAATTTGAGAGAGATAATTGTTATTGCTCCAGAGAGAAACAGTGTTGAGGTCTCCTCCAGCATTGAGGTCTCCTTCAGTGTTGAGATCTCCTTCTAGATCCAGGCAGTCCCCTATAGTCCCTTACAGTTTTGAAAATGTTCTAATCAACAGCGTAACATGTTTATGAATCGAAGAGAATAGTGTTAAGTGTATAGAAGAAAATATGCAGAAACCTATTGATTGTATGTATGAATGTATTGATCTGTGTAAAGAATCCCACGAGTACGAAAACAGAATGACGAGCTGAACTAAACTGAGCTAAGCTTAGCTAAACTAATCTTAAACAGATTCGTGTAATTAAACATATATAGTATGAATGTGCTGCGTTATGTGTACGGAATGATTTAATTTAGATTGAAGTTCAAGTTTGTTGAGTAAATATTTTTGGAAACTCATTTTTGTTTCCATTGTTCAAATTATTATTCAGCTCATGTACCATTACTTAAACTTAAAATGTAAGTGAGTCGTGACTTTGTGGTGTTAGTCTCTTACATATTAAATTATATTCAAAGCTTTTGACGATGTACTTTTAACCCAGTTGCAGGTAAAACCTGGCTGACTATTTAGTATATAAAACAATATTGTTTATTTGAATTAAAAATAATAATTGAAAAAAATATAAAATATTTATTTACAAAAATCCTCAAGTTATTAAAATACAAAAAGTTCATTCGTACCAAAACTTCTACAAAAATAACAACAATGTTTTATAAAATACGTCTTACGGAAATCACTAAAAATAAAGTATAATTTATAATTGTATGTATTATATTTAATATCATCCTACCCTGTGGTATCTTCAACAGTTACAAGTTCAAAGCGCATGGTACAGCTTCATAAAATGTTAGTCTCTCATTAAATATATATTACATAGGATGTTTGTATCACGAGACATGTAAATAATTTTAGTTATAATTGTTTAAATATTATGTGTGACTACAAGATACAGTACAGGATAATATTTTCTTAGATTTTAACAAGTACACATATGAAATAAAACTATATTTTACGGATTAAAACTCGCGTATAATTTATTTACATTTTAATTTTAACCCAACGTTTCGAATGCTCTGCAGCAATCGTGTTCATGGGTAGACGAGATGTAAGTGTTTGTCAGTCAGTTAATTTGACTAATAAACTGAACGATTGCTGCAAAGCATTCGAAACGTCGGGTTAAAATTAAAATGTAACCACATTAAACGCGAGTTTTAATCCGTAAAAAATAGTTTTATTTCAAAAGTACAGGATAAGATTATTGTTTTTTAAATATTTCAATAATAGGTACCTCAGTGTTAGTTTTATTTTATTTTACCACCTTATGACGATTAAAAATATACAAAATCGAACGCATTATATTTTAGGGTCACGAGTCATGATTAGAGAGAATTTTGAAAGGATTTTGTTATCACAGTATATCTCAATAATGTTTATGGCAAAGTACAGCCTTCAATACTCTTTGCATTTTATAAAAATCATAAACATATCATAAATTTGAATGCTAATTATATCCTGTAATTATTTTTATCTATAAATAAATTAAATTATAATTTTAATGAAACCATTGGCATTTTTACTTATTCATCACAGCCACTCTTAAAACAGTTTTAAAGTACATGCAAAACAGTATATATTGGTAAACAGATTGCATAATATTTTTTTATCTACACCCTGGTATCAGTCACCCATTGAGTTTTTAAGGTTTTCTGTGCACAAACGTATAATGTAACAGTTCTAAGGTACTCGACCGATCTACATCGATTAATGTATCTAAACACCATTCTAGTTAATTTCATTAACGCCTATCTATCCTATCTATAAAACTACTAGAAACTTTTATCGCACGGCGCTCAGCTTCCACTTCAGTAGCAAGAAGGATAAAGTTCTAAGAAGGAACAGTGTGACGGTCAGAGCCAGGATGTCCCACCAGAAATTATTAGGCGACATGGCGATGTCTTTTAGGAATGTTCTCGTATACCTAAAAAAATAAGATTTCTTAATAAAGTAATAAAACTAACATACTAAGAATAGACACTAAAAATTTTAAAAATATATTCTTTATTTATTAGTTTACATTACCTATAATGGCAGTATTTAGCTTCATTGCACTCTAGAGTAGGTCTCTCAAGACCATAGATGGCCGCGATGTATCCTTCGAGCCCGTACCTCAGATAGGACACGTAAGAACCCCAGCGCAAATATGGCGGAAGGTCCCGCAACGTAACACCGAACCCAGCAAACATCATCATTGGAACTGACAAAGTTGGACCCAGGAAGGTGCCGTTCTGAAATAACACATATAAGAACATTACATAACAAATTATTAGTTACAATACGAAATATCTCACCTGTAATAGTTTGAGACTGTTTATGTAACTATTTTAAATCTATTATTACTAATACTACTAAACGAATCAATATTTCAAGGCTGACAATTCAGAAGTGTCTACCGTGTTAGCAAGACTTCAAATGAAAAGAACAAAACTGTAATCTTAGAAGTAAATGTTCAACTCACTACGACATTAAACACGGCTCCAACCATAAGCCCGAAGCTCTGTGCTACGAGCACCGTGTAGATGGAAATCGCGAAGAACATCGCAAAGCGCGCCGGCTCCAGCGGCTGACCTGACATGCAGTACACTATCACGCTGAAGAGAGCGCACGAGACAATCTAATAATAAGAAATATTAATCTAATAATAAAAATATTAATAAAAGTTGTATATGTAGTGAGCTCATAAAGTAACAGTTGTGCCTACACTAAATAATTCACTATATACATAATATAAGGTCGACTTACGATAATTATTTTATGTTTCACGAATTATAATAAAAATATACTGTATTTGTTATTTTCTTTCTGCTTTTAAAATTTGGTGATTTATGATTACTAAAAATTATAATTAATTATTAAAAAATAAAATATTACATAGGATTAATAAATAAAATATTACATACAAGATTAATAAATAAAATATTACATAATCATCTAAAAATATAAGTGAGTTCATATCAAAATACCAAAGGCAGTTTTGATGTAATACAATAAGGCCAGGGCTTTAGTCACTTCTTAGAAAAACTTACAATTTTGTGACTGAATCTTAAATTACGACATTTACTAAAAATATGAGATGTCTGTTTTATGGTAATACTGAAATTATCATTCACGATGTATTTATTTCAATCGTCAGAGTAATTGAAAAAAAACATCAATATCTGATAAAACCCTAGTCGTTGCTCGTTGCCAGTACCTACTGGCAACGAGCAACGTCCAGGGTTTATACCTATATACATTTATATAAATGTATATAGTTTCAGTTGCCGACGGTCAATAGCGCTGGCTGAACTGTATGATAGCAGCGTCGATTAATCTATTTTAAATAATATATTATAAATACAAAAAAAAACTTACTGAGATTGGCAAGTCGACGATGGTGATGGAAATGTAGTAAGATCCTAGAGAATACCAACGATTAAAGTGTTCTTTTAACAAGATTGACATCTCCGACGGAACTGAAATAAATATAGTATATTTTTTAACCATACATTTTTGCTAAACCAAATAACTCCGAAATTTACATATTGTTATCAGAGGCATTTGTTGCATATCGTATTGTATACTCACAAGTAAGAATAGTTAACATCATAGGAGACATCATATGGTGCATCAAGATGGCAAACAGGAGGTTGTAGTTTTCGAGAACTCGTGATCCCTCATTGCCTGCGTTGATAAATAGTGCCCCCAGCATTATACCCACCACCACGTTCACTATTATTCGAAGATGGGTCATAGTCTGAAATATTGTAGTGAAATAATTAAACACATATATATTTTTTATAAAGTTATATTTAGACCAAAGAATTGGAAAGTATCTTGTTTCAGATTCTCACATCTCAATATGTAACGGGTGACGATGGACGCGTTCTAATAAAACGGTAATTTCATATGTATGACAAAGTCAGACAGAACCAAACTTGATATATATACTTTTATATTATTCTGAACCTTAATTAAAAAGTAGCTAAAATTTTAGAAATCACAAAACTTAAAATGTGGTTCAACTTACAGGGTCACGTTTTGCCTTCAGAAAACCTCGTCTAATTAGTACAGATCTTTGGTTAGTTTGAGATGTCTCTTCTGTACCACCTTCTGTGTCTTGTTCTTTCATAACACTCAGGGGATACTGCTTCCTAAGGGCCTCCATAGATAATATAGATTCCCAATCGTCGAACCACTCGAGTGCTTTTCCATTTTCAGCCTTATTTGTTAAAAGACTTATTTTGTCGTCTCCATACTCACCGCAGGCCAACTCGATTACTGTGTAGTGGTAATGTAAACATTAACAAAATACCTTTCATAAAAATTGAACTAGTCTACAGTAAAAAAATCCTAGGGTATATAAAATGAGGCTTACTGTAATCTGCCGGATTGTGATATATCGGGCAAGGGATGCCTGCGTCCTTAAGATACGGGACCATGTTCTTTGTTGTTCCTTGATAGAGACAGTTGCCGGCTGCTAAAACGTACACCTGATCGAAGAGAGCGAACAGGGAGGCAGATGGTTGATGGATTGTGCACACAATGGTACGACCTTGGTGGGCAAGACTGCGACAAAGCTGAACTACTTGAGTGCAGGAGGAACTGTCCAGACCACTGAAAACATAATGAGTGAGACGTTTAGTTTGCGCGACTATTCAGCGACCCATTGGACAGGAGATATCAGGAGACCATAAATTTAGAAGAACACATGTAAATATATATAACTGTTAAGATCTTACGTTGTAGGTTCATCGAGGAACATGACTAGGGGATTGTTGATGAGCTCAAGAGCTATGGATAGCCTCTTTCGTTGTCCTCCTGACAACTGTGCGCCTCGCGTATTCATATGCTCGTATAAACCAAGGTTTGTTAAGATGTCCTCAATCTGGAAATGATGGTTATTTAATTAATATTTAATACGTTTACTAGCGACATATGAAGTTGTATGTCGTTTGCATTAAACGACATGGAACGTCATTTAACTTTATATCAAATAATGCAACTATTTTATTTATTCATGGCCTTGTAATAAGATTTATCTAAGTATACGTACGCTTGACCTCAAACCTACAATATATTACTGTAATAATAATATTACTCACGCTTTATTATTTTAATAACTAAGCATTTTATACTTGTTCATAATTATAGCTTTTATAATACGTTTTTCATTTTTTTCATAAGAAGATTAAAAAATCTTAACACGGCTTAATATTTCAAACAATGAAAATTCCAAACACTTGTTTCATTTACTTATTATTTCCTTAAACTACAGTTTTAGTTAAAACCCGTTTTTCCGAGTTACAACTATTTATAACATTAAAAACAACCAAACTAGGAGTTTAAACATATTTGTATATTAAAATATTAACAAGAATTGTGTCACAATCAGTAGGAAAAAAAATGGTTTTTTACCACTTCTCCTTTCTCGTAGTTATCTAGTTTCGTAGGTAGCTTGAGGTCGGCCGCCACAGACATATTCTCACCGACAGTGAGCAGACCCTGGATGCGGTCATCTTGTTGGATGTAACACGACATTTTCTTGAACCGCTCTGAAAATACAAAATAAAATTTTTAATTTAGTATTTCTAATTTAGGATTTTAGCTAGCTCGCTTTATTACGACTTGTATTTGGTTGTCTACATCAAACGCTCTATAAGGGTTGATGTCAATGTATTTTATTTTAAGTAGTCATAACATTCTGAAATTAGTCGACTTTCGCTGAATTATTCCGTTGACGAAAAAACGAACCATGGAGAAAAACCGGCAAGATACTAATAATAATAATTTTCAATTTTTAGACTCAACTTACTCATAATCCTCCCCCTTCCGTTAATGAATATTGCTCCTCCAACCCCCGTGATTCTGTACCCTGAGATCACATCTAAAAGAGTTGATTTGCCAGCTCCCGAGGGTCCCATGATTGCGATTAGCTGTTTCGGACGAAGTCTGCCATTCACGCCGTGTAGAATTTGTTTGCTTCCTGCACATAAGTGATTCTCATTATTAATTTTAAGAATATTATTATTTAAAACACATTATTATATTTTTTATATATGTTAAACATTATATTAAACAACTTCAAGATAATTTTCACTATTTATTTATTTTTATTTTTATTTCTCTAATATGACATTGAAAAGTCATAATTGAAACTTAGTTAATAACAGATGCAACTCATTAATTATAGAAACACTATCACTAAATATTAATTAGAACAAGTGAAATTTTGACTGAATTTCAAAATAGAAATTATAAACCAAAGTCTAACAATGAATATTAACAGCAAAGACTTCAAACTGTTTCAAATAAATAAAACTATTTATGGAATATAAACAACCAGAGTTCATCATTAATTATCATAGTAATTATATATACATAAAGACAACAATATTTGTATAAAATATTCCGTCTGTCACGTAACTGTTTAATAAGTCACCAAACTTTTATAGTATTCGGTAGTCAGTTACAGTCAACTTATATACAATTATGTAATAAATAACGCAGAATATAACAAAGAAACACAAAGATCTTACTCTTTACTACAAATTCTGAGATGGCTCTTAAATATTCAAGTTCTTAAGCGTTCTTTTAAAAAACACGTGCAATTAATAACTAATAGGGGTGGGTGACAGGTGATCTAAGCTCCCCTCCTCTTTTACAGGAGCATTTCGGTTATATTTGCTTTATTCATAATCTATACGTTTATTACTTTTATTCTTCTAAGAATTTACACATAAGCAATATTATAAGAAAAATCTTAAGTTTTTGTGACGACCCAAGGCTAATTAACGATGGTATGATAAAACAAGATGAATTAAACAAATATTATTTAGGAAGTGAACGTCTAATAAGGAATTGATTAATTAAAACTATTTTTACGGATTAAAACTCGCGTATATTTTTATTACATTTTAACCCGACGTTTCGAATGCTTTGCAGCAATTGTGTTCACAGGTAGACGAGATGTAAGTGTCTGTCAGTAAGTCAGTTAATTAGTCATCTGATTGATTAATTCCAAAAAGTAAATGCTAATGTTAGTATAAGGCTTATTTCGTTTTGTTTGTTTTAAGGCCCAGTTAAAATATTTGGGCCTTACCCTGGACGGCAGATGGCGCTTCGGGGACCACTTCTCCTCGTTGGCCCCGAAGCTCGTTTCCGCTGCTGCAGCACTAGGTAGGCTTCTACCCAATGTCGGACGGCCGGGCACTTCGTGCCGACGTTTGTAGGGTTGTTTGTACACTGTAGGGGGCATTCGACCCCACCTTGAGCAGTGGATAGATCGGCGGCACGGTACTCTGATATTCCGCCTTGTGTAGATGATCTCGGAGCTGCTTCAGTGAGTATCTGCACAGGGTGGCGAGGAGAGAGGCGACCCCTGGCTGTCACCACTGTGACGGGTCGGCAGATTCGGCTCGTCACACTCTGGAGGAGTGTGTGGCGTGGACCGCCAGCGCGTAGAGCTGGCGGTCGTGGTTGATAGCGGAGTCACACTGTCTAGTATCATACCAAAGATGCTGGACAGTGAGAACGCTGGGGTCGCCATGGTCTCCTTCTGCAAGCAAGTCATTTCCACGAAGGAGGCCGCGGAGCGGATCAGGGCGCTTTCCTCTACCGTTGATCCGCTTCGTCATAGGAGACTAAGTAGATGGATGCGGGACTATGCCCGCCGCTTCCTTACCTAGTCTGCAGTGCCTCCGTGGGAGGGGAGGGTGACCTTTCTCACGTCATATTGGCCTGTGTCGTGAGGGTGCCTTAAGTTGCTCGGAGCACCCTCAAATGGGGGGTATCGCCGGGGCATCACGGTGAGTGCGAGAGCGATCCCGTGGTGTCCCACTACGGCGATGAGGGCAACCGTTGGTTTTTTAGTGGGTAGCCTTAAAAATGGCAGCGTCCTCTATGCTGCCGGGTAGTCCCACATAATCCCCGGCCTTCTTGGCCGACGGGGTATTCGTAACGGATTTTTCCAAGGAACAAAAAAAAAAAACTTATTTTATTTTAAATTTAAATATATTTAACATATTGGAAGAAGAAATATCATGACTTTCTACTCTAATATAAAGCCCTTAAGAGAGGTTTAAGAGGCTTCAGAGCTACAAGATACTAAATGTTTGACCTTGGGATGAGTTAATATGAGCTGTTCCGTGATTGCTCACACAGATAACCTCTTACAACGACGGCATAATATATTATAGTTTATTCCTATAACATGATTTGAAATAGATAGAACTGGAAGAAACATTATTTATGAATATTATAAAATGACCTTTTTTGATTAGCAGAACTGTTCTTTAATTATTAGACTAATTTAAAAGACATTTGATATTGATATTCGATGTTAAATGAAATTATAAATAATAAGAATCTCTGAAGTGTTGTTGCAAATGTTATTTATAGTCACACTCTACTATAGTGTAAAACAATGTAGAGTTTAAAAACTCAGGCTCTAAGACTGTATTAGTTGTGAAAATTAATAATTCCTTATTGACGAATTAATTATATTAAATAATTCATCTATAAATATATATATTTTTTTGTATTTTATAAAATCGCATCACGTTTCTTAATTTTTAACGCAAGTTACTTTTAAATATATAAAACATATATAAAAGTAATTCTTTATATATTCCACTGGCTGAAGCTGAATATTAAGATAGAATTTTATTTCAAAATTAAGATTGAGCATATAAACATGCTTGAGTTTACTCAAAAATCTGGAGGAGGCTTTTCCAGATTTTTGACATTTGTTATTGTTGAACAGATTTAGTCCCGTGATTTTTCACTAATATTGTTATTATATGTGACTTAAATTGTTATACAACAATATAACTTCATTCATAATAAAATACCTCCCAAAAGTTTTAATTCTATATTTCCTAGCTGTTGTATAAATTAACCAATTTATGGTATATTTTAATATTATTATAAAAGCACTCAATGATAAGTTTATGCAAAATACTATAACTTATAAAATAATAACTAATTTAGTTGTTTGATAAAAACATTAAGATTGAGCTAAACAAGAGCAATCAGAACACGGTTGTTCTCCTCAGCGACTTTATTACAAAGATAAGTAGAAAGTAGGTAGTACTTTGAACACGTAGCATTATAACAATAATATATTAAATATTTAATAGAATAATTTAATGTACAAAGAAATTTAAAAACATTTTTCATTGAAATATAAAAATAATAGCTTCTAGAGTCTTATAGTAACTAGGTCATTACCAGCTTCGCTACTTTTCAGTCGAAATAAATACAATTTCATTGAATGTGTACTTTATGACCTCTAAACCCTTTTTTTTTGTAAAAAATTAACTTAATCTGTACTTGCGGTTGATTATAAGCAAGATAATAATAATAGTCACCATTTGTTAATCGGTTAGTAAATTAGAATGGTTTTATTAATTAATAAATGTGAGAGAATATTGATCCAGTTGTTAATAAGAGGCCGGAGATAAACCATAAGTCGACGTTTAGAAATTGCTGAGGATTTTCTCATAAATATACATATATTTTCATGATAATTAAAAACATTAATTTGCGGTGAGATATGATAGTGCCCATAAACATTTTTAGTTTTATTGTTTTATTTAAAATAAAATTAAAATAAACAAATAAAAAAGCAATTAATTGATCTTAACTACATTAAGTCAAATATAAATTACTAAATTAAAAGTTAGATCAGAGAACCCCAGAACAGGTAAAGGCCTCCTCCAAAGACGCCCAAACTTATTTACTTTGTTTTATTATTTGTAGTTTTATTTATCGTAACTAAACAAGCGTTCCACTTTGAGCCTTCTATTAGTATTACTATAATACCATATATTTTTTTAAAGATTACTATACTTTTAGTAATAATTTCTAACGATTAAGTCTTAATGCACGGACCGCTCTCTGTGGACTGTCTCTCACCTCCATCATTGACATCAGTTGGTTTATACTTTGACGGTATACTTTGACGGTTTGATTAAAAATTAATATATGATTGATTTATATAAAAATCCCTGCATTTTACTTCTGATGTCAGGGCCTTATTTTGAAACAAACATATCAGACAGGGTGAGCTCAATTTTGCTTTTAGCTGTTGAATTTTTTAACTGTTTCAAAGTACCCAATAAATAGCTGATTCATGTTATACAAAGACAAAAGTTTTATAAAAAGAAAAACAAAACATAAAAACGAGCAGAACTTGAACTTGAGACGTCTGTGATATAATACGTCTTTGAAAAGATGTCACAAGCGAATATTAATATTTTAAATTGTTTATCAACATATCCGTTTGTCATGTTAAGTTTATAATTAGTTTAAAAGTTACTGATTTAATATCACCATGGACTATGTGGGAGACAGGTCTAGGTCCTAAGACACTATGTAAGACTTTTGTTGGCAATTTTGGACATGTTGCTTCTCTGTGAGGTGTTGTCTGATAACGTTTCTAGTTCAAAGATAAGGTTTTATATAATTACTAATAATGATAATCAGTAAAGTTGTTGTAAATGTTAGTAGTCAAGGGCCCGGCACCTGCACGATGTAGTCAATAGTCAATAGTCCAAATGAATCCATGGAATGCTATGAAGATTCGTACATAGTATATATTAACAATTTACAATTTTTAATAACTAGTATATTTATTTCATTTTTTACAATCATTAGATGCTTAGATAAACAGTTTCGTAAATTTGATACCGCAAACTGAGTGGCGCCCTCTCTGAACTACCGGTGAAACTAAACGATCATATTACACACTTGTAGATTGTTGTTGAGACTGTACAGCGGGAGGACCTTTTTATTAACAAACCAGTTATAATTTTTTGCTCCACCAATTATATCTATAAATTATATTATATGTTGCTTTAAAACGTTTGATACCCTCGTATGTAACATAATCAATATTCAACAGATAACAAAACAAAAAACCCTATAAAAAGCGAATATTTAAAATTAAACAATATTTAAAATAAAGTGAAGTAGTGAAGAATTTAAAATAAATTCTTCACTACGCTCATTTATTTTTATGGAATACAAAATGATTTTATTGTTCAACGTCAACACGTTATTACGTTAAAACAAAAGACAAATTATAATTCATCTCAAGAACACAAGCACAGTGGCGGAATACGTCTCAAACTCCTCACTCACTGCTTCCGCACAACCTCACTTCTTTATATAACTTACATATCTATGTAATGAGAATATATCTATATTCTGGTAATTATTTTTGCATTTAAGATTCACAATTAAGTGTCATGTACAAAACTGTCTATTATTAGAGCAAATGTCAGTAGCGTGTACTGAGCATAACATTTGTAAATGCTCAGTTTTTAATTATATTTGCGGGTATTATCAGATATTATTGCCACATTGTTTTTAGAATAGATTTTTTCTACATTGTTTCTTTAGATTCGCTCGTTCTCTTTATTTTCTTCAGTTTAATATAATATTATAATTGTATGTTGCCCAGTGCTTTGTGTACGTTTCGGTGCGTCCTACATTTTCCTATCTGCGCTGACGTCACGCGTTCACTGACATCTAGATACCAAGTATATTTGTTATTCGCGATACTGAAACACGTGGTTGTATTGTCTGTCGCTGTCAGCCGCCTCTTAGCATCTTATTGTTTTATTTAAGTCATCTTAACTACATCATATAAACATGAAGTAAACAATAATGATTGAATGAACGCGTGATAATTAATCGCAGATAAGGTCACATCCGGGTTCTAGGGATTGCAAAACATTGGCTACTTGCAGAGCTATCTTTAATATATTATATTATTTAATATTCCACTTGGATTGATAGAGGATATTATATAGGAAGAGTAAGATTTCTTTTATTGTTAATAGTAATTACTTACTTAAAATATGAAAGTCGCTCGAAGAAAAATGTATATTAAATGTTTCATAAAAAAATGTTTATGTTTTTGTTTGCTTTACAGGTTTTAATAAATTTGTTTTTTGGTCTTTGATTTATAAGTTTGTGCGGCGGTAAACATATAGGATTTTTTTATTAAGACGTTTTTTCTGAAAGTCTTGGTATATTTAAAAGATTACATATCTATATATATTACAATATTTGAGTTCTAAAATTTTGTTATTTTGTTAATCTTAGTTTTATTTCCAGTAAAAATTTTAAATGATGTACATACTTGTAAGTTAAATTTATACAGGGAAATGCAATAATAATTAAAGGTATTTTTGTTGTATATTAATGTAAATGTAGTTAGTAATCCTTTAAATAAATTAAATAAATAAAAAATTAATATATTTTCTTATATATACAATACACACAAAATATAAACTCAGTGTTAGTGTTTTAATGAAGTAATGAAACAAAGAATCGAATAGAAATAACACATTTCTTGCTTTCTTAGCAAGAAATGTATTTTAGAAACTTTTATAAGAAATACTTAAGTTTTATAGGTTCTGTACTCCTGAGTTTTTAATGTTTATTATCAATCCTAACACCTGTGTTGGGATTGATAATTTTACTAAAAACAGTTCTCATGATAAGAAGAGACCTCGCTTTTAGCTTTTATATATATATCAAAGGAGGTCATTGCAGAATGGAAAGCATTTATATTTAGTTATATATAATAAAATATTATGTGTATGTTTAAATAAAACAACGCGATACAATATGTTCTGTAAGCTGTACAGCGGTGATCATAATATAGAGATAATCTGCAGTCTAAAGTCCAGTAAACCCGATGTACTGTCGTAACGACAAATCTGTATTGATAACTCTATAAAATAATAAAATTATATCGCAATATCTGATTTAATTCGCAGAATTTTTTTTATATCTAGCCTTGGGTTTCGCCTTCAAAATCCTTAAGAGGCTCATTAACGTCAGGAATATGTAAAACGTATGCCTACATGTAGATATGGTGAGAGTCTGTCTGTCTGTTTTATTTAAAATAGGCGGCTCCTGTAGTCACAACTAGTGTCAATAATAATGTAGACGTTATTAGTTTGTGTCATTTTTATTATACATTAAAGATATATTTTACACGTTTTATTGTTTTCTGAAAGTAATATATTGGCTTTTTAATTGTCTTTGAAGCATTGAATAATCGTTTGCTTCAGTGCTCAGATTATGTTAAACAAAATATATAGATAATAGAAATATAGGTTTTTGTAAGCGTAGGAAGATGAATATAAAACAATTAGTAATATTATATATCTCTAATGACACGAATTACTTAACTCGCAGTCTCCTAATCAGTGCTTGGACTTTGAAACACTGAGTTTGACAAACAAGAGTGTGAAGGTCATTCAAAACTACACCCACCACGACGCACGAGTAGCAAAAACATTTATAAACTATATTTAGTCAAATTAAACATTTAACATACTCATGCTAATTCGTACCCGTACTCGTAACGTACAAGCTAGGGAAAAATTTATTCAGATTAAACTCGCGTATAATTAATACGAGATATCTCGTCTACCCGTGAACACAATTGCTGCAAAGCATTCGAAACGTCCGGTTAAAATTAAAATGTAACCACATTATACGGCAGTTTATTCCGTAAAAAATAGTTTTATTTCAAATGTGTACTCGTGAAAATGTAATAAAAATAAAAATTTATTCATTTCTTATTAAGACAAATAAATTAATTACTTATCAATTCTTATATAAGTTGTCCTTAATTGCTTGAAGGGTAAAGCGATTCGAGGTGAGATTAGATACCAATAATAAATAGATCAAAGATACGTGTAGATACCGCTGTGTACTGCTGTGAAAGTCATAGCTATCTAAAATATTCAATACTTTCATATCTCGAACTTGACAGTATTGTTGCTATCTGATTGAGCCACTTAAGTTATATAAGTCTCGAAAACATCTCTTATGTACGACTTCAGTATACAAAACTCGGCAGTAGCCGAGCAATCCGGAAAATCTGGAAAAGAAAAATCCGGAAAATGACTTTCCTAAGTAGCAACTCAGGAGAGTCATTTTCCGGACTTTAACAGAGCCCTTAGAGTGATTAAAATGGATGCGGTTGAAGCGATATATAGGTCATGGCGATTGTAATCATACGAATTAATTAGTTTCAGCCATACAGTATTGCGTGATCATAAACATCGCACTGAAAATATAAGACTCCGCTGAAACAATTAGTTTCTGAAGTTTATATTACCAATAGAAGAAGAAGAAAGGGAGGTGAATAAGTTGTGTATATGAGTTCTAATCCTAACTATCCAAAAATATGAGTTTACAAACATTTACACAGATGTCGCCTTATCAATAATTGTCTTATTGTCTACACGGGTGGTATTTTTAATAAAAAAAACTATTTCTGTGAGAAATAATTTTTAAAAACTCAACGAAACCATAAGACTGGTGATAATTTTCAAAGCCGATGAGAGACACAATATCCTGTTGCCTTTCAGAGATAAATTGTAATATATTTATAATCTAAAACTGAAATCAACTTTAAGTAGTTCAAACTGAATCAAGTCAGAGAAAGGACTTTAATTTGAATTTCTAACAGCAGAGACAAGGATCAGAATTGATTATAATTAATATGAACTTATAAGAATATATTTAACGTAGAATATATACAACATAGGAGACAATGTAAATGTGTATATAAATGAGATGTAAATAACATCAACAACATGTATCCAAAGTTTTTCATATACCATAATGTAATAACGGGCGATAACACTTTTTAATAAATAACAATTGGAGTCTTCCTATACTAGGAGTATACGCAAGGGGAACTTGTGTGTATGCATTGTGATTGAGTCGATTAAACTGAGATGCACTCTCATAACAGCAATGAGTTAAAAGTTCATTCCCGTAACATAATAATTAAATACCATTTAATATTTCGTATTCAGTTGGCTTCGGATTAAAATGTTGAAGTTGAACAATCATCATAAAAGCTATAATTAAAAAAAACATTAAAAATTTTATTGATATGTGAGCCTCTGTGCTCTCAAATGAGTAGTATGAACTGTAAAGTATGATACAGAACAGTACAGTATAATACAGTATTATGAACAGCTCTACGTAATTTGCTTTAAAAACAAAATTTAAATAAGATATGAATCACCAGGAGACAAAGATGCTTTAACCAAGTTAATATTATTAATACACATGACATTACAATTTGTTTGAGGTATTACTCTCTGTTTTTCTAGCGCAAAATATATTTTGTGAGATTGGATAAGAAAAGAAACTATTTGCACTTTAAGATAGGCTTTTAAAGCAAAATTTGAAGGAAAAATAATTACACGTGTAGTCTGAATAATAATCAATTTTTATTATAAATAAAATGAACGACCAAGGTATTTTTGATTATCTTTTGATGGCAAAGTTAAAAGATAATAAAGAATCGTATTAACTCTGATTACGAAAGAACCTTGATATTACTGTAACGAAATAAGATTTTACAGTAAATTCATATTAAAGTACTTTACTGAATAAAATATAGATATTGCTTTCGAAAGCATGTTTATAAAAACTTTATATAATCATAATTACATACAATGTTATATTATTATTCAATAAAAGTTTATTTATTTTTAAATCCATGGTTTTTGTGATTCTTTAATATTGAGTGAATCAACACATTTACATAAAAAAGATAATAATTATATAAACTGTGTGTCAAGCTAAACTAAAGAAATTAAACTAAAAAAACTAGAAACATAGTTAAAGCGGAAATTGGAAATCTCAGAGAATTGAATTGAATTGAATGAGATATGTCACGTCTAGAAAAGAGGTTACAACTGCTTTTCTTTTTTTTCCCATAGTTCAGTTATCTTAACGGACGTTTTAAATTTTTTAAGCGCTGCTGCTGCTATTACTCACCGAAGATGCTGATCAATTCATATCCATTTTAAAAATATTATCAAAATGTGACATTATTTCGACAGATTTTATTATAAATTTTTTATAATCATTCTATATTCAATAAATATAATACTGTTTTATATTTCCTGATCTAATAAAACAGAATAATTAAACAGAATAAAATTATAACCACATTTATATTAATCTGGCAGTAAATTGGATCCAATTAACTATAAACCAATTTCAATGTTACCCATATTTATTAATGTCTTTGAAAAAAACATCTTTTTCTATGATTCATAAAAAGATCGACTGCGTACAGCATGGTACATTCATCTATAAATTACAACATTATTCTATTAGAAACGAAGGCCCTTGATTTGATGACGTCATTTCTCAATGAAAGAATTCAGAAAGTTGACTTGAGTGATTTATTTTTCTATATGGGCGTGCCTCAAGTATCTTTATGAGGGCCTTTCTTGTTCTTCACTTCAATACCTTACCATTACCTTAAATGAGATATTGCAATTGAGTTATTATTTGTATATGTGATTTGTCTAATATGCTGCTAAATTTTGCTTCATATGAGGTATATAATACGCGGTTGAAATAGTCGCCTGCAATGAGTTTAGGTATAGAAGGATTGATGATTATAAAACGAATGAATTAGGTAATATAAGTCTTCTTAAACAGAGAAAATAATGAAATATACTCTTAGACGGACATTACATAATGTAATTTTTTTTAAAATTTTATTCACATATTATCGCTGTCACAGTTCTAGGACATCGACATTAAACAATATTGAAGAGTCGACAGAAAATATACTTACTGCTATAAAATAATATTGTAATAAACATGTTTAATGTAAAATATTAAATCGGGCGCAATAAGCAATACTTCGCTGTACTTGTGACCGCTGCCCCACACTTTATGCAACATGATGACGTATGATGAAGTAGATATCAGTTCTTTATAATATACCTCTGACGTCACACTTATTATCTTTCGCTAATTCTTTATTTTAACATCGCACTCCATGATTCAGAAACCGGTTCAGAAAGCAAAGTTAATTGCACACGTCATCATCAGGTTCGTACTTGCCCTCGTACTATGTACTCGTAAAGGATTCATCTACATTCTAGGCCAACCAGCTCACGATTACTCTATATAGTAGTACTGGATATATATCATTATTTCAATAATTTATCGTTTTAAATAATTTATTTACTTAATGATTTATTATTAATTAGTTACCAACAAATACTTAATGAATTCTTCTTAACGGTCAGTTTTTATTCATAGCAATATGAAATGAGGTCTGTGGTTTCGTACTTACTCGTACCTACTCGTACCAGGTAAACTTCACAACTCACAGATTTAATATTAAATGTACCTCCTCAAGATATCGGACCCAGCCTTGAATTTTGTTTATCGTTATGGTTTTAAAGTGCCATGAACTTCTTTTGCGGATTTGATTTTGCGGATCAATATCATTCACTTATTAACTTGGTGCGAAATAGTAAAATAATACTCGGTAAACTAATTGTAATTTTAATCTTCACGAGTTGAATGTTAAATGCAATGAAATCTTTAATAACGATAGATTCATCGATACATTAAAGCATTTTTCTAAATAATATATATATATATATATGTTAATGCCATTACCTATTTCATACCGAGTACTACTGTTATGCCTCAATGTTATTACTTCTCTTACTGACTGATACAACAATAAGTGAGTCAATATTATATCACGGAGGTTGTTGCCATCAACGAGCAGAACAGGTTGCTTGAACTTGAATGATTATATGTGATATAAATATGTACTTGTAAGTGCTTTCTTGCAATAAGAGCACAAAACAAGAGAAGTCTGGTTTTCTGAGTCGTTTCAGACTTAGAATGTTTAAGATATTACTTAAATAAGAAATTTAACAATGATTTATCAATACTAGTTGTTTGCATACTAACAAGTAATTCATTTAACTCGTGCCTCATCCGAACATATCAGATAAAAAATAATGAGAATAGTTTAAAACTAAAAGTCTATTTACTGTATATCTTATTTATTTTCAAACTAAATGCATTATTCTTTCAAGTTTTAAATTTACGTTTAATTATTGCTTCTTAATAGTTTCATTATTTATTGTTGCGTTATCTATAGTTAAATAAATAATTATATTGAACGAAGAAAGACTCGAGCAGTAAGAAAGAGACAAAGAGATATAATGTTTTAAGTATATTTTTGTAGGTCGATTGTCAATGAGTGGTCGTCGTAATTGTTTTGACTTCTTTTATTTACATATATCTTATATATACTTCTTTTATTTGAATAAATATTTTGTTAAAGATTTCGTACGCGTATAAAACAGTTCATGACAAACTCTGTTATCAGTGAACAAAGAAAAAACGTTAATATATTTATAAAGGATTATCAATTAGGAAACACAAAGAACTCTCAAAATTATATGTTACAGTTAGTATTAAAAACAAAATGAATATTAATAGGACAAATAGCGTCTTATATTTCCTTTTAATAATTGAACTTAATACGCATGTCACAGGGAATTAATTTATTACCTTTAATATACTTTACATGAAACGTGAACGTACCTTTGTTTATTCCAAGTTTGACTGTACAAGTGATGTTGGTAAACTGAATATCCACTGGCTCCTTTGTGGGTGCCTTCGGGATATTCTGGGTGCCCGACTGGAGGGCCTGCGAGGGCCCCGGCTCCGGAGCGATGAGCACTTCAGCATTCTCTGGATCAGTTTTATAAGCCACACTCTCCACAATTTCAGCTCCGGCGAGCATCATTTTGAAGTGTTTAAATGTTCATTAATAATTTTATTATAAAACGCGCGCGTGCTCCGAGCGGTACGAGTCGCGGCTGAATGCGCCCGCGCCGGTTTTTGTTATCAGTATCAGAAGCCTTTGTCTCTGCTGTCAATGCTGTGTGTTTACGTCTCCGCTCGTTGCAGCTGAGACCTGCAAAACATTGTAGACGTCTAGAAAAGTTAAAATATTTATAAAAACCGTTTAGTAATTAATAAACGTAAATATGTGAGTAACATATAATAATATTGATATTAAAAGTATTCTTTAAAATAGAATCAATTGGAGGTATATCATATAATAAATAATTTAATGAATGTAATTTTTTTAAAATAATATAGCATAATCTACAAATGTAAGAATATATCAAAGATAAGGTGGTGGAGATTTGATCAAATCCCTGAGATAAACTATTTGTCCACTAACAATTTAAATCGAGTATTGCTCCTCTATTCAGGTACCTAATAAAAGTATCAATACTATAAATACATAACAGTAATATTTCATACTGCAGTTCCTTTCCTATCTAAGCTGGTGGTGGCACCTCGAGCATATTGAGACGAGAGAGCTGAACAATAATTAATAAGCACGAAGGTGAAGGAAAGAAAGCAACAAGCGCTGCTACAGAATGAATGTTTACAAACACTCGTAGGTAACGTCATTTTATAACTACTACTTGTTATAACACACAGAATGATAACAAGAAGAGTACTTAAGCGATATAACACTGGGCACCTACAAAGACTTAATAAGGCTCAGGTGTTTTTCATTTACTATAAATAAATCAAAGAGTACAAATTTCTAAGAGGTACTAAAATCATAAAAAAATATTTAAAATTATATGTACTATAAATGAATACAATTATTCCCAAACATAAGAAACAAAGGAACTTCATTGAAATTAACAGATCATAAAAATTTCTAAAAACATTTCTTAACTTCTTATTTTTTAAATTCACACATCGATGCCGCTCTGAAATAAGGTTAAAATTCCACTTTAAAATAACATACATATTTATATTATTATTTACCCAATATTAAAAAAAAGATAAAGACATAAGGATATATATTTTACATATTGTCAATGAACTAATTTTATGATTTGAACGGGATCGGAAACTTAATTTAAAAACTACATACTCCGTCAAACATATATGTATACATATACCTACAATCTGCCAAATTAAAAACTCAAAAAACATTTTTGTAGCAAACATAAAGATTTAAGAAAGCTATTGTTTGAGTAAAAAATACACTCAATTAATACAAACAAAGTCATTGTGAATAACTCTTACATTTGCCAACAGTAGCAATGGGAACGAAACTTAACCCTGAGAAAGATTCAGAGCAAATATGATCGAAATACATCTCACAAATAATGTAATATTGTAATTAATTATAATATTAATAACGAAGTTTTATGTAAAGATCTTTTTATAAAGCATTATTAACAATAAAACAGATAAGTTTATCATCTCGTCGTCATGAGCGTGCTTAACAATAATCAACCAATTTGTTAACAATTTTGCACATATTCTTTCACTAAAAGCCTTTTCAAGGTGCAATTAGAGTTCTTAGTTAAGGCATAGTTCAAAGCTAGAGTTCTTAAAGCTTTTATAAATGTAAGAGCATCATAGAACTAATTAAGCCATGTTTCTAATTAAGGCTTCTTCTCGCATTTGTATTCTAATTTGTTCTCATGAAATTTAACTGTGACTTGAATATTCAATACTTTATTTTTTACACATAAATTGAAAGAGTATCTCCATATAACTTATTATCAGTTCTTGTTCGTGGACTTACCCTCTCGGAAAGCGCACCTCTATGTGTACATAACAGTACAGGTAAAGTACAGTTTGAACAAAACAATCTTAGCTTATGTGAAATAAGAAGAAATAACTTAAAATAAATAATGTTACATTATAGAGCAAAATGTCAAAGAAATAAGTAATTTAATATATTTAAACACGCATGGCATTCATATTAAGATATCATGATATCAAAAATATTCAACCTATTTACAATAGAAAATATGTAAGAAATAAATAAAAATATTTCTATTTTATTTGTCGTGACAATATGATTGTAATGAACACCTCAGTTACAACACAATAGTGTTCTGAGACAAAGGTGATGAACTTTGTATGTTTCTTTTGTCTTATTTTAATAACACGAACGCATTCGTCTAAAAATACTTAAGAATTGTCATTGTAGAAGTGTGTACTTTGAAAGATAACGTTACATATAAGTATATATAGTTTTTAGTCCGTTTTAATTGTAAATATGTTAATGAATTTAAATTGTAAATATATAATCAAATTAATAAAATGATATGTCATTGTTTCTTAATAATGATTATAAGAAAAAAAAAAAATTATTCTCGACAAGTTTTAGTAATTGCTTCTGTCAGAACAGTATATATTTAATTCGGGTATTTCAAATAGAATATAACCAAATAATATTAACTTCACCCAAACTCACATTTACCCTCTATCGGAGTGGTATTAAGAAAAAAATATTTAACAACTCTTTTGATGGATTCATTGGTATCAGTAAGAATAATTTCTTTTATAAATTTCATGTTTAGAGAAGTACTGACCTTTAACAAATAATATAAACATATCCCTGTATTAATGTATTTATTAAAATAAAACTAGGAGAGTTTAATACTAGAGAAACCTCTCGATGAAGTGACCTGAGAGTTTCAAACTAGTTGCAGAATACTGTTACAACTCCTAACGGAGTAGATTATAGGCTTGGTCGTAATTGATGCAGCTGGAGCTGCGAACAGGTCCTGAGCAAGTAACAGCATCTAGCAACAACACACGGCACTTAAATATGATTATTATTAGAATATCTTTAAGACTTTTTCTTTCTTCTTCTTTTATACTTTTAACTTCAAATGTTTTTCAAAAACTTTTACTTATTATTTTGGATTCAGATTTTACTACATCTTCAAGATTTGTTTCGTATCTTATTAAAATAATCATGCCTTTTTACTGACGATATTTTATTCTTGAAGCAATTATTTTGATGATTTTCGACGACTTTTTGCGTGTTATAAAAAAAAACATTTGGAACTCAAAACACGCAGTCACTTAATTTTTTTTTGTCGTTTTTGCCATGATTTTTGTCTGAATGGATTCCACACTGACGAATAACAATAAAATAAAATAAGGAATTAGAAAGATCTGAAAATAAATATCTTACAGGAAGATTGAAGTGCAGCGTCAACGGTAGTTGGGGCTTCTTCAGGCGTCCGTAGTTGTCTTCCTTCGGTGCAGTACATTGTTCGGTCGTAATTTTTTTTTGGATAAATTTGTTTTTTAGTTGTCGTTAGAATCAGATTTAGTTACCAGTTAAATTAATTAATGCTTGTCTAGAATTTGATAACTTAAAATGTTCTAATTACTAGATTTTTTTATAAATTCATTACATTGGTTGTAGAATCGTGTGTATTATTAAAATGCCCTTCTGTTCTGTTTACTAAGATATAACATAATATTTTTTTAAAATCTGTTTTTTTTTTCAATTCTTTAATTCTTTTAAAACAATCTCTAAAGTTCTATAAGTTCTTTGTTATATTATTAATCTGTAAATGAATTTTTTTAGGTACAACAAACCTTAGTTTGTACCCCAAAAATACATTGAACTGTTTTAATTTCCACTAATGGCTAAAAAACTCCAATGCTTAGTGCAGAAAATTCTTAGCAAGTAAAATCTTATAAAATGAACGAGGAATAATCTGTTATGTACAGATTTTAGGTAAAACTAATTCCTATCTACATATTTTTGAATTAAAAAACCTAGATTTTGTAAGTTGTTTTTAGATAACTAAACTTACTTCTTTGCTTTTTGTCTCCGTACAAATAATTAAAGAGAGATCAGAGAGTGTGTATTTTTGGGATTATTCAAGGTTCATTAAATATTGTGAAATAAATATTATTAAGGCCAGAAAAAGTGATAGGTGACCCCAAATGAATACAGGTTATGATAGAGTTACGAGAGGAAGGGATGACAATATGTTTTTGCTTTATCGAGTCTTCACTCTGACACAATTATATATGTTATATTTATAATTGTGAGTTTTAGCCTTATTGACGCACCTGGATAGCACCAATAAGAAAGTTTTTAAGCCGAACCAGCAAGTACTTCTTTGAAAAATAACCAAACTTTATTTTTAATTTCATGTCATTAGTGTACTGATATATCTTTTGTTAAAATATTTATTTGTTTATTTTTCATTTTGTATCATCTGATATCTCTTAACTATCACTTGTCTAACTCAAATAAAAGTGTCAGGGGAACTATTTTGATACCATACTTATCGAAATAAGACGTTCTGACACAAAGATACGTGCCTCACCAAATCAAATAAATCTTCAAGTATTCCAATTGCGCCCTTCCAATGCTTCACACGAGAACAACATTCACCCCCTCGCATATTTGAGGGTGGATGTGATGACTTTCAATGTATATCTTTGTATATATATGTCACCTACCTACCTATCATACTTATGTATTTACAGTATATTTGTTTTAGTATTATGTTTTGACATTTATATACCCTTCTGTTATTCTTATTATATCATTTTGTAATGTATATTGAATATCAAATATTTAAATATTTATATTCGATATTATTTTTTATTTCACTTTGCATTAATGTTACGCCCCCTCTATGTTTATCCACCGAATGTTATCATACATGAAGTATACTTTTTTGACAAATAAGGATTCGTTTGCAGTTTGTTTTCTTCTGAGTCTCATTCAGATAACACGTGTCCATTTTTATCTGTATAGATTCAAGTCATTGACTTAAATTGCGCCAACTTGTGGTTTGATTGACAAGAAAAATATATATTAAGAATAATTTATAAAAACCGATGTACACGAATTTAACAACGCCTATCAGATCAGTGATCAGTGAGTAAAAAAACAAACCAAAAACTAATGATACGAATATAGTATCGTTGTAAGATAAATAGAAGGTCAAAACTTGTATTTCGTACAACTTAATGATATTAAAATTTTATATTATTTATTCTGAAAATGTTTACAATACCCTTGTTACGTATTAAAGAAGTTGCTATTAAATTGGTTCAGGCACTGTTTAATATGTATTCTACAATATTTATGTTTTATATAATGAAATAAAAGGACAGTTCCTATTGGTGTTATGATGTGAGTTATGTTAACTCCACCTTATTAAGGCTTGTATGAATTTTAACATCAATTATAAGAATGTCTACGTGCGTTTCTATAATTATAATTTATAATGTTATGGTTTATGATGTAATTCCATACTAGTATCATGTGATAACTTTTATATTATTTTGATAACATCTACTAGATAGCAGTACATCCTGCATATAATATATATGTAGTTAATATATTCATGTCAAAAAAAACAGCCATAAAAAATCCGTACATCATTTTTTTTTTATAATGATAATTTAAGTTCTTAACACTGATGCCAACCAATTTTTTTTTTCTTGTTTGCTTAGTGAGGTACGCGCAGACAAAAAATTATTAAACACATTTTATATTTGGTTTGGTGAGACGTTACGCTTCTGATAATATATAGTACTTTGCAGAACATTCTTTCATATTCACGAGAAAATTCAGCAAAACTAGTGCATAATGTTAGAGCATATGTTTTATTGATGTTAGGAGAGGACCGATGACATAGATATATAAACAATGTGTCACTGGGAGGTTTGTTTGTCATCATAGATCTAACTTCTTACCAAATATCTTAAAACAGCGCTTAATAGTGTTATTGTATAGTAATTATAGCTCTAATCAATTTTGTTTTTCTTTGAAAATTATAAAGTTTTTTATTAAACAAATACAGAGACATGAAAAGGAATTCATATTAAAACTATTGTTTTCAATTGTAGTTCTAATTATTTATAAATATTTAATGTAATCTGTACAGATTTCGCTTCGTTATTAATTTATTATACTTTTTAAGAATTAGACATTTAATTGTGGCTTTTAGACTTCGTTCCGGATATATACCACTTAACAGTTTTACGTATCTTATGGGTAAAAAACCTTTACCAGTGTGTTCTAAATGTAACAAAGTAGAAGACGTGTATCATATTTTAGTGGAATGTCTCAGAAATGAATCGGAAAGACCAAAAATTTTGTAATTATTTTGAAACTAATATTAGAGATATTGGTATTTGTAACAGTGTTCTGGCTTTTCCGTTATCTAAAAAAGCGAAAATGTTATATAAAATTGTATATTTAGGTAATGAGCGTTATATGTAAAGAATAGTTTTAGAGACAATGAGGGTGATATGTTCATTGTATGAACAAACAAATGTTCATTGTATGAACAAACAAATTTATTAACGAGAATAAATAAAGAGAAAAAAAAAGAATTAGACAATGACAGACATATCTGCTGCAACGATTGCTGCAAAGCGTTCTAAACGTCGGGTTATAATAAAAACTATACGCGAGTTTTTAATTCAGAAAAAATAGTTTTATTTGAAATGTGTACTCATGAAAATCTAAGAAAATATTAAATAACAATGAAGTTTCATTGCTTGATATGAAGCAAGTTAATAACAACAAATGCATGTTTATGGTTATTACAGTGGTTCTAAAACATAATTTAAGCTACACGATTAAAACAATAAGAAACATTATGGGCCATTAAATAGATTGTAACATAAAAAATGATTAATATTACGTCAGGAAGTACGTAAAGGTCGTGGATGAAATAATTTGATGTAATTTAACCTCAAATTTGTCTCATTACAATATTGAATGTACTTGCGTTATAGAATTAAAGAACTTTATTTTTAATAAATTTCAAATAACCTCCTTGAAATGTTGGCTAAATAATTTCTGACACTCTCATGGAGTAATAAGTAATAAGACGTTAAATTATCAATATCAATGAAGCTGTTTCAACGACTAATTAGTCTATTGGTTAGACGCCATCAAGGAAATTACTAAAACTGGTTTATAATTACCGACAGACGGAGCTAAGCAGAAATGATTAACCACGTCTTGTATTGTATTATTATCAATTATTACTTGTAATTAAAACAGATTAATATAATTATAATTATTTTTTTAACATTAAGTATAACAAAAAGGGAAAAATAAAAAGCATTCAAATTCAAAGCATTCGAAACGTCGGGATAAATTAAAAAAATGTAAAAATAAACGCGAGTTATATCCGTTAAATAGTTTCATTGAATATATTTACAAATTTTTAGTATTTTTGTCTTTTTTTGTTTTGTTTATAAATTTGTTTTGTTTTGTTTATAATATTATATAAAATAAAAAGTGTTTAAAAAAAAAACTTTTAACACCCGAAAGTAGTGATAACTTAAAATAATCCAAGTTGATCTATTTAACACTGTTTACCTTAAAATATATATATTGAATGTGATAGGTAAATTATTGAGGAAAGCTTTTATTGATTGTAAATATTTTATTTTACGTTACATTACGTTACATTAAGTGGTTACATTACTTGAATATGCACATTAGAGTTTTGTGTTTGTACATTAGTAGTATAATTTTTTAATCACAGCAATTGGCTTATAGCTGGTAGCTGTTGCCGCCAGGACAACAGCGCCCATGGATGTCCGCGGGGTCTGCACAAGGGGCGGGGGGCACAGATCATCTATGACCCCCGAGACCCCGCTAATTGCCGATAGTTCCTCAATCGATTAACAGCATACTCGCTAATTTTGTTAATTTCCAAATATAAATTATCTAACGTGTGGGTCATTATTAAATTTATGTTCCCTTAATGAACAGTAGCTTTGTATGTCATCTAAAAATCATCAAGTTAGAGTTCAATGACCCGTAGCTATTTCTGGTTCACTAATAATTTTTATTTATAATTTTAGGAACAACAAAAAGTTTACCAATTGATGATGTGCAAACTAACTAAAATCAACATATTTCAAATCAATTAATTTTCCTTGGTCAAGAATATTAAGGCACTTAAATAGACAGTTGATAGAAAAGTTAGAATCAAAAGCTTAAACATAATTAAAAAGGTTATTTTTAATCAAAATAATTTTATTAACGGAGGTTAAAGGAGGTATGTCCTTACTTAAAAGCAATAGTCTATATATATATATATATAGCAATCTATATATATATAGCAATCTATATATATATAGCAATCTATATATATATAGCAATGGTTCTTGCAATAGCTTCAGACCTTTCATATATACCATGGTCTTCGTATCCTTTGATTATCCTTCAATTATTTTAAAGTAGGTTAGTTTTTTATAGCAATCTCAAGAAATATCAAATATTTTCTGATAAGCAAATACTTTTATCACCTTCGTTACCTGGTACTCTTTTAGATAAACCACTTAACTCTCGCACAAAAATACAAGAGGTATAAATCCCAAAACTGATGAAAATTAGACAATTATTTCAAAATAACTTCTCATGGTTTATTTAAGCTAAAAATTAATTCAAAGCCATTAAATGATTAAAATAAAAATCTACATTTTATAATTAGATTTCATCAATAAAAAACGTTTCAAATCATTAATATCTTTTGACATTTGAGACAAACAATATATTTGGATTTGGACTTAATACAAAGAATATATTTGTTCGTTTCTTAGAAAAGAACAAATATATTCTTTGTTTCAACTTTAATTCGTACGGAATTTAAACAATGACAAAATTAGTTTTAAATATTTTGTGAAGAAACGCATAACAATATTTCTTTGTTGTGATCACTTCTTAATAAACGTCAAAATATTTGGAAACCACTTGCAAACAAAAAAAATTATAGGTTTCCTATAAACACTGTTTGTAGGAAACCCACGGCACTCTACTTACTGACAAACACTTACATCTCGTCTACCCGTGAACACGATTGCTGCAAAGCATTCGAAACGTCGGGTTAAATCGACCACTTTGAAGCATAAGCTGTGACGTCATTGCTCACGGGTTCCGCCACGTGAAGGTGTCGGAATCAAATTCTATTACACTATCAGAATCGCTGATGGTGCAAATTACGAGGGCCGACTCGAGTCCAGACATCGTCCACTTAAATTCACACTTCGAATCCGTCAACATGTAGGCTGAGTATGTTATTGTAGAATGACTTTTAATTTGAATTAGTTAATGAATTAATTTTAATTTATAATTACAAAATACAAATTGATAGTTATTTGTATTTAAACTTTCACGATTTATGTTGATTATTATATAGAGACGAAGTTAGTAAGATTCTATGGATTCGTGTATGCCGGACCCATGGCGTTGCAGGGAGAGGCGTGCAAACAGTACCTGGGACTTTCAACCCAGGTGTAGGTTGAAGGGATCCCTTTCAAATGTGCATACACGCTCACCTTAACGATAGTATAGATTTTCTCGCTACGTAACCTAATGTGAAACAACCTTAAGCCAAACCAACAACCAAAAGTCTGTCGTCGTCGAAACTGACCAACACATCTTTGATATGGTATGTAGCTAATCTTAGTAAATAGAACTAACTGTTATGTTTTGTACGAGATATAATATTATGAATATTGCTCGTAAAACAGACAACTTATGTAAATGAACCAAACCTAAAAAAAAAACCAACCGATAAAGTACAAAATTGTAAATATTTGGGAATATTTTAGTACTAGAATAGATTGTTATTATCAAAACAAGCGGTGTAAAGTCCAGCATATTAACTTCCTGTTTAAAAAATGATATATTTCTTTTTTTATTATTATTTTTTTAGTTCTTTACTAGATGTAAGTGTCTCCATATGTATGAGACACTAACATCTAGTCTACCCGTGAACTCGATTGCTGTTAATATGAAACTGCTATTAAAATTAAAATGTAACCAAATTATACGCGAGTTTAATCCGTAAAAAACTGTTTGATTTCAAATAGTTTTATTTAAAAAAAACTACTACTTTTTATTTGTATTTTTTTAAATTTATATTATTAATTAATATCCATCCCTATATATGATCATATACCAATATACACAAGAGAACTTGGTTCTTAATTGGTACAGCGAAGGGACGGTTTGCCAGAGTTTTCGAGTGTAGTCCTGCTCGTATCGATCAATTTTACATTCCATATTTCTATAAAATTTCATAATTCTCAGTCATTATCCTCTCTAGGAGTCCACACTTTAAGATTTTAGTATCAAGTATATAATATTTAAATATTAATTTTGTTTGACACAACTATGAAAGATACAGCTATGAAATGTATTGCATAAATTGAAAATTATAATTTCAAATTCAGTTAGATAAAAATTAATGAGATTATTAATTAGTCTTGAGACTATAAAAAATATCATTGAAATTCGGTGAACAACATAAGTTCAAGATAAGATTATAAGTTCTTTATGCAAGATTGCGGTTAAATATATAGGGTTATGATCTTATAGGTGACGAAATACAATCTGTGAATTTTATATGTTGATAAATTTGTAATGTTTCTATATTGTTTAAATATTAATTTGTTAGTTTTAAATTAACTTACTTCTCTTTTAAGGTAATTTAAAAATTAACCGTGGCGATTAAAAGTTGACACAACATCTTATTGATTAAAATATTTTTTTTCTGTTTTTCTGACGACCTTATTATTTTCAAATTCATAGTTTTTTTAAACTTTTTTATATTTTTAAATTCACAAAGAAATTACATATTTATTGATTTTTATTAAAACTGATCTTTGATAGCGTGTTTAGGCAGTTACCCTAAACACTAGATGCTGTAGTTATTACTACGTAACTCAAGTGAGGGGCAGGAACTGAACTAGTGGTCAGACCTTGATCATGACAAGAAAAGAAAGTACACGTGTATAAACGATATACACCTATTACCTTTTTATGATATTTTTATGTTAATTTTTTCAATGATGAGGGAATTTGTTCAGTGCTTTCAGAACCCATCGACTATTTTATATAAGTATGATATTACAAACAGTCATATTTTAATATAATTATAATAATAATAATCTTTATTGATGACACAAATCAAACACAAATGGAATAAAAAATGTTAACGAAAAAAAAGTTACAAATTTGGCGGCCTTATCGCTTAAAAGCGATCTCTTCCAGGCAACCAATGTTGGGAAGAAAGTATATACGAGACGTAGTGGGTGTGTGTGTACATAAGAAGAAAGATAGAAAGAAGGTAAACATACATATATATATATATATATATATATTTTCCTACTTACATACATATATAAATACATAAGTACAGTACAGTACATATAATATTTATAAGTATTTCCCGCTCCGTCGTCTTAACTAGAATGTTCATTAACATTTATTTTTTTTAAAGTTATGTATTTCTATATATATGTGATTACAAAGATTCAATTAAAGAACTTGTTTCTATTGAGAGTCTTGTAAGAATAAACATTACCAACAAAAGAAAATATAACTTAGTGCAATAAAACGTGTATACAAGTCACACACGGGCAAAGATATGAAGTAGTCTTTAAGAGAAAAAAAAATAAAAATACAGTAATTGGAGTATATAAGCTTTATTATTTTTTTTTCTTTGTTAAAATCAGCATGACACCTTTTAGTTTAAAGTAAAAACAACGGACTAATATGATATACAAGAAACTTTTTAGCATTCCATGGATTCATTGTGCTGGTGCCGGATCTATAACGTTGTAAACAGTGTCTGGGACCTGCAACCAAGGTGTAGAATTAAGTTGCCCCTTTAAAATGCGCATACACGCTCAGCTTCAATACATACGGTCCTCTCCGTACCGACCAAAAAGTGAACTGATGCCGCCTTTCAAACACGCTCTGGCATAGAAATAAGGCTGACGGTTCTAGAGAGATCTTTAAATAGTTGTATTAATATTTAGCTAATATTTCGCTGTTATACTTCTCGCAAAAACTTCTAATGCGTACACATTAACTATAAGGCTATTCCTGGTCAGTTCGTCGATCAGTTCGTAATACTCCTTTACCCTAGATGTATAATCTTCGTGAAGATTTGTGTCCGTTGGATCAGTAAGCTCCTTAAGTATTACATACTCCGACTGTCTAGAGTACTTTAATATGTCTGGTCTGGATCACTAAGCACCATCAGTTCATACGTATTTTATATTAGTGGTCAATGTATTAATACCGACAAGCCTAATTAATACGTCTAACGTATATTATTCATATAACTATTTCTTTGTTTTATATCTTTAAGTATCTATATACCGGTGTCGGTAAAAGGTTAAATTATTGGTGGCTGGAAGGTGGGGGTTTGATACTTACATATTTAACCCTTATTATGTTCTACGATAGGTGATTCAAAAATTATGGGGATTTTTATGAAATTTTAGTTAGAATCCGACTTTCGCCAAAACATGCCAAGGGTAGCCATAGTATTAGAGCTACGAGCGAGAATTTTTTTCTCAGGGTAGCTCAATAGTGGATCTACCCTACTGCAATTTAAATTGTTTGCGTTATTCTATGATATTCCAAATAAAAAAATTAAAAAATCGTCAAAATATTTTCGAAGAACTAGAAGCTTTTCAATCGACGAGATATGTTTTTAGTAAAATAATATTACAAAGTCGTCCTGCAAAACAACCAGCCACCGTAAGCAGCACCCGTTCACGATTATAACGCAAAATTACACAAAGAATTAAAAATGAAATCAGTGTTTTTCAGATAATGTAAATTAAATTATTAAAATAAAGTGAACTTGCTTTGGTTGGACGTATGTGTTGGTGTGGCTCCATCGTCATACTTATTTTGTTCCATGTCACATATATCAAGGAAACTATTTAATCATAGGACTCAATTTTATTCTATCATATGAACACAGTAATACTTTCCATTACAGCTCAAATGTTAATTATCACAATTCGTTTCGACCCTTGAGGTCAGGCTATGGCACCCCATTTCCAATCTAAATCCCATATCATATAATACTCACTGAAATTTAAAGGCTCTTTAAAGACTCTTGTATACAAATCAAGTATCAAAATTACTAAAGTTTAAGTCTATTCGACAAAATGTTTTTTCTTAGTCATCAATTTTTCGAACAGAATGCATGAAAAATTTTAGTACCTGTCTGTTAATACTAACGCTGCAAAAAATTTTATTAATACTTACTTTTTTAGTGTTAGTAATACGAAAATATGCATTAGGGACTTATAAAAAGAGGGCAAAATGCAATTTTACTTCTTCAGAACAAATTTTATTTATAAAAAAAAGAAAGTGGACATAACTTAACTAAATGATTGCAGTTAATGATGGTGCTTTGGTATCTCTTTTTAATAAAAATCGTACGACCAATCGCCGTGACCAAAATTCTTGTGTTTACTAACTTATAAATTATCGCTTTGCATAATATATTATAATTTTATTACCAGTAATTAATGCGTCACCAAATAGGTATTATATAGCTCCAAATTGCCCGACATTTCGACCAGGTTGCACCGGACGTGGTCACAAACTGACTGTCTTAGCGGTCACGCTCTCCTTCCTCTATCGTCTCGTTGTCGTCGCACTCGATGTCTGTTCGCCTCAAGATGCTTTCATCTCCTAGTCTATTGCTTGAGAGGTTCCTTTAATTGATATCCGTTACTTTTGAGTACCTCCTGTTTCCTAAATATTGCCATTCCCAAGGATCCATCCGATCTCATTATTACATCCAGGAAGGAGAACGGCCTCTCCGTCTCCAGTTCATATGTTCATGTGTGTAATTTGGAGTCTATGGTGTTCAGGTGTTGTATATATTGTTCCACTTCCTTTCTGTTTTCTCTAACAATAGTGAAAATGTCATCCATAAATCGCTTCGAAAGCGCGCTTGGTCTTTGGACCAAGACTTAGCGCCTTTTCTTTAAAATGTTCCATCCAGATGTTGGCAAATATGAAGGCTACAGAGCTTTCTATTGCAACAGCGAATAGGAATAAAATGTAAATAATAAATAATAATAATATACTTTATTGTACACCCGGAAATTACAAAAATATAAACATTAAAAAACAGAAATAACAACATGGTACAAATTTGGCGAACTTACCGCTAAAGAGCAGTCTCTTCCAGGCAACCAATGAGAAGTAGGAAAAATATATAAGAAAAACATAATGTAGTTGCCGTATAAACAGGATTTAAGCAGATTAATACCGTGACGTCATCCATTTCTAGCTTGAGATCCTTTATAATCTTTATATCTGTCTTTTGTTTACTGTCAATGTGTTAGGAAAATTGTCGAAACAGGTTATATTAGGTTATGTTAGAGCCACTTTCGTTTTTTAGATAAAATATTTCGCTTTCAAAAAAATAAAATTGTATGTTTCAATTTACAATTTCAAAATACTCATATAACAGAGTTTTAGCTGCAGTGTCGTTAATAATACGCATAACGCTTTTTTTGCGTTTTGATTTTTTTTATGTATTTTTTTTGCTTTTAATATTCCTCATTTGGAATTTTAAAAGATATACATATTAAAGTTGCCTACAATAACACTGCATAACCTTTTGCTCATACTAACAAATATTTTTCAACCTTTCCATTCGATAAGTGTCGCGATAACAAATTAAAAAAAAAAAACGCGCGAATTACGTCTCCTTTGTTGTAATACAAAAGTACCTATTTTCTTACAAAAAGGCGATAAAAAATGAAGTGACCCGAGAATGACTCAAGAACAGATTATTCTTTACGCCGCCGACATACTTTAATTGCGTCGCTGCGTTCAGGATTCTACTTTAGAATCATTCGCTTGGTTCTTGATACAAAATAGCGCCCTCGCAGTAAAAATACTATTTTGCTCTTTTGTGATACGATCTACTATTACAGTAATAGACACCAAAACTTAAAACGGGTAGTGGGTCGATAGATGTGTCCAAGAGTGCGTTTAAAAAAGGAATCACTTTTAAAAAACCAATAGGTATATTCATACCTACTAGTTTTCCACAAAATGGCGGTTATCTTTATTTTATATTGTGTGGAATCAAGTTATGCTTACTGAATTAAAATTTCTATGAATTTTTTTTTTTATTTTTTTATGGTTTTGTTGGTAGTCGATAAAAAAAATCGCTAAATTCACAAAAACTTTTAATCTAATCCAAATATGCTTTGCTTATAAATAACAAAAAAAATAGCTAATGTAAAAAATAAAGTTATATGTCAATTACTCCTAAACCAGTGTTTATCTAGCAATTATAATGTTTCCGTGGCTATTACAAATTCTAAGAGATATTCATTAATCCACTTAATATGAAACTCGCTCGTGGACGAGCAGTCAGTGAGTCGACGGCGCTTGTACTGAACTTGTATCTGCGGAGTGCTGTCGCGTTTATATATATTAATAGAATTATTTTCATTTCTATTTAAATAAATTAATATAAATATTTTGATTTAGCTCAGTGATTGTAGTATCAGTTTTAAAGAAGTATTATTTTATTTGAGTTCGATTCCTGTAAACCTATAAATTTAAGTATTGTTTTATAATGAAATAGAATTTCGTTTATTATTTGTATTTTGATAAAATAAATAAAAATGTCCGCTACGTTGACGCTCCTGAGTGGCCTGGGTCATAAAGTGCACAGTAAGGAACCAGCTGAATGCCGCACGGTGCAGGTCAACATGCCTGCCCCAGTCACCGTGGACATTGAGTTTAGAGACATTGCCATGGAAGTAAAGACAGGCTTTATTAAAAAAAGTAAGTACATTTTAAAATTATTTATTGATGTTATTATTTGTACGGAAAAAAAATAATATAAGGCTGCATGCTCTAATTTTGATTGCAAAGGTATTGACCTTCTTAGATTATTTTAAAACAAGAATTTTTTTTCTTCAAGAATTCCATTATCTACTAATATTATATAAATATTTAGAAACCCTCAATTGTTTTCAAATGTACTACTAGCTTTAGTTACTATAACAAATTAAAACATTCTAATAAATCCAGTAAACAGCAAATAACAATAGGTTCAAATGACACTTATTACTTTGTATTCACTCTGTCGTCATTGAACAAACATTATATTAGAATATTTTAGAGGATGACCTCTTTACTACTGTTGTTACTTTATATATTTACCAATCAGTAGTTAAAAATGAAACGAATCTGCAGATAGTGAAAAATGTAGGTCTTAACTAATTTCAAATAAACAGAAAATCAGCTATTAAGTTCCGTCTAAATTGCTTCTTCAATACTTATATAATGTTGTATTTTCTTAGATTTTCACGAGTAAATATTTCAAATAAAACTATTTTTTACGGATTAATACGGATAAAACTCGCGTATAGTGTCAGTGTAAGAGACACATCTCGTCTACCCGTGAACACGATCGCTGCAAAGCATTCGAAAAGTCGGGTTAAATGTAAAAATGTAACCAAATTATACGCGAGTTTGAATCCGTAAAAAATAGTTTTATTTACATAGTGTTTTTCTGGATTTCATATATTGCAATAATTCTTAGAGCAATAGTCAACCGAGACGAGGTACAAGTGTAATGTGATAGCCATTGTTTATATTCTCCATTTATATTATTTGTTATAATATTATGATCGTCAGTCCACTTGTTTGTCTTTTACAGTCTGTACTATTATAAATCACACACAAACGTGAAATGGTTCTTATCTGATCTATAACAAATCTAGATAATAGTGACGTCACTGCGAGTCACAGATTATATTATCAGTACAGCACAAGTAGTCTTAGCTACTGAAACTATAATGTTTAATACAAATATACTACATATTTCAACATTAATTATTGTTTTTAATACTTCTTTCATAGTATAAAGAATGTGTAAGGCGTATTTCATAACAAATCGACGTTTATTAATAACTTCATTTAATTAATTGAAGTCATAAAATTACTCAATTCGGTTTTAATAAAATTACTCAATTTAATTTAATTTTAATATAAGAATAATCTCAGTTACAACGCTGAAACTCGTTCTGGTCGATTTAGACAAACTCGTTTTGGTCCATTTATTAGAGTTTGTGGTTTTGTAACCTAACCTTCCTCAGATTTGATATTTGAAGAAATGATATCAAGTAATAAAAGAGTATCATAAATCTTTCTATAGACTTCGGTATAGATTTAGTTTTAGGTTGGACTTCCAAGTCCAGCTTCGTTAAGATTGTTTAAGCAGTATTCGTCTATCTGCTTGTTGTAGAGGACAGCTCGATAGCTCCATTATGACGCATTATTTTAGTTCTCGCTCAACTCACAGTTCTTACTTCATAAATAAATAATATTCTGCCGCAAGAGTCGACTGCGGAAACTATTAGAACCATATTTTATTAATTTATGTCAGGTGAGGTCAAAGTGTGACATGTCATCTTCTATATTACATCCTAAAGTTTAGTGTAAACAGTCTGAACTTTAAAACTTTAAAACAAACATATTTTCAATTTCAACAAATTTTTATTTGATATTAACCAACTTATAATACAGTTGTTTGTTTTTGACAAAGCATGTTAGCTGATACAGCAAACTAGGAGTAAGACATCATGTTGACGAGATGACAAGATATCTCTCAGTAACTCATCTCTCTGAACTGAATAGTTAATAAGCATCCGTGTGAACTCTGTTTGAGGAACTATTTGTAAACTACACACAGACTCACATTACAGTTTATATATATAATGCAAGGAACTATATATTATTTTATTGTAAGTGAGGAAACAAACCGCAGTTATATTACATATATAAATGTACATAATAGTTATCCATATATATGCCAACAAAGTTTCCACTGCTATTTATACATGTGAACTTATTATCACAATGAACGAAAGTTAAAAAAAGTGATAAAATGTAGTAATATATAAGAAACCTTAACCTAATTTTCATATATAAGTAAATACATTTTTTAATTTCTTTGAAATAAAAAATAATAAAAAGATAAATAAATTAAAAATTCAAAGCCTTCAAGATTTTATTTTAGAAGTTTTAATAAATTTTGAAATATTATCACTAAAAATATCCAGTTGTTTTATTTTCAAATCGGTCTTTTTTAATTAGTTCTACAGTCTGGAACAGAAAGAAATCTGGAACGAGCAGAAGTACGAGGACAATTTATTAATATATTACTGTAAAATAGATAAAGAAAGGAATATATCTCATAAAGAAATATGTAGCAAATAATCAAAAGTAATTAAATCTTTTTGCTTTACTTATAAAGTTTGAAGGAACAATATTTATTGTACAAAATACATGTTTATTTAAACATTTTTATTATTTTGTCATTAATATTAATTTCGTGACTCGCTGATCCCTTGCTTATTACATATTCTTTATTTTTTGTTTCTATAATTATGTATAGATTCATTTTGTTGTAATGCTTGTGACTACACAGATAAAGTAAAAAAATATTTAATTATGACAAGCAGAATAATAGTTCACAGCCCACAGGATATAACGTTCTAAATATCTCTGTGAAGTGAAATCGAAATACTTGAGAGACTTCAGAGGTGAATCCAAACAGAGAGAGATACCAGTTGTATTTCTACACATAATCAATGAATGCCGTAGACATATTAATATAAAAATTAAGATATCATTGAAAGCTGCGAGTCAATGTCTTGTACCAGCCCCGACCTCGCCTCGGCGATTTTTAACTTCGTTTTTATGATTTTATGCTGTTTTTTTTATATTTGATTGGTTTAAAGTTCACTGATTAAGTATGCGATGCATCCGATTAATCGTGAAAATTGATTCAATATTATAATATTAATAATTGGTAATAACTTTATCTCTTCTAGTTCAGAGGGCGTCATGTGTTAAATAAATATATATTTAATGACAGAACACTTGTTCCTTATTGAAATAAAATATTATAATGTTTTGGAATAGAATAATTTTACGATACAAAGAGTTTTTATAGTTTTGAAAAACCTATAAAATATTTTGTTTAATTAAGGAATAACTTAATATTTTGAATATCTTCTGACAAAATCTATTTTGTATTATTCATGAGAACATGACACACACACAGACACACTCACGCGTGTGCGTGTGTACACACACACACTCACACGTACCTAAAGATTGTCGCACAATTGAAGAAGTGGAATAGTAAAATAATATTATAACTTTACAATTATAGTTTAAATATATCAATGAGTGACGAAAGGTTTTTATAACCAGTTACATATATCTTTTTTGCTATATCCAAAAGAATATATATAAAAAATACCGGAGTAGGTACAGTTGTCAGAATAGAAAAAAAAAAAAACCGGTGTTAGAAGGTCACAAATTTACAAATTTTTATAAAAAATAAATCTTCCTCTTCCGAGGATAATTATCATAAAGTCCACATCGTAGCTATAGTTGTCACATAAATTAAACTAATCCAAAATATTATGTTTTTTGGACCGCCATTTAAAAAAGACTAAAACTGAATAACTAAAAACTAAAACTGAACTACGGAAACTCTCTTAGGAAAATTAGGAAAAACAATGTAACGATGTAATCATGAAAATTTATATTATTTGGAACTCGCATTTAGTAAAAATACAAGTTTTAAAACTTTTTACCTACAGCGATGTAGGCTGATAGAAAACTCCTCCCCTAGTCTCTCGGATCTAGTAATTGATCTTTAGTTTTTATAATTGTAACATGTCCATTGAAATAATAAATTTATTAAAATAAGGACAATATGACTTAAAATGTTCAATTAACATTTAAAGCCATATTGACTTTATTTTAATTGTAATTATATATAGAATGAAATGTTCATCTTACCTCTCTAATAGCAATATTATAATAATATTACTATTCATTTTGGTACCATGATATCCTCAAAGTAGAACAAGTAATAATGTTTTGGATGAAGTTTTGATGACGTCATTCTAAATAATTTATTTATTTTTAATATGAGTGAAATATTGTTATTTTAATATTTAATTTTATTCTAGGATTTTTTTAATAACTGGAACCATTGTTTATAAAAAATATATACTAATTTTACGGGTTTTTTAAATAAATAATTCGGGATATTTAGTCGTATTATAGGAATTTCATATAAACAATAAACACCTTATAAAATGTTAATTAAGATTATTTCATACTTATGAGTCGTATCTAAGATCAAATGATGTATAAATTTGATCGTTAGAGGTCTATTAATTACATAACTTTGATTTGGTTAAGGTCTAAAGAGGTCATTTTTGTGACGTCGACCGACGTTACCTTCTCTTTTCAGTTATTTCTTACGTCCACGCCCGTGAACTAGTATTTATGCGTTTTACCTTGGACATATAAATAAACACATGTTTTAATTACCCAGCATATATATTTCCATTTATTATAAAATTTACTAATGTGGAGTCAAAGATATTTATTTGAAGCAATATTTTATCAACTTAAGCTTAAAAAGATGAAGTAGGAAAGTTTTTATTATATTTCTTGTAAGCTTAGGTAAATCTATAAATATCTTTCTGCCCGGGACAAGACGGCTGTATGGGAGTTACCAGACTAGAGGAAATCAGAGCCTATCTTGATCCATGATTGCTGTAAAAAAGTATTAGTTTTATCGGAATTTGCCGGAATAGTTCCGGACCCGTATTTCATAAGCTCAGATAATGTAAGAACGTAACCAATTAGTAAAGCTTATCTAATTATAAATTTATGGAATTGAGTTAATACTCAATGCCATAAATTTATTATTTTATTTCACTCGGGCCAATGCCACTTGTCTCGGCCCTTAGGACGCCCACTAACCCAACCAAACCCAACGATTTTCCTTTTCGTTTTAGTTGGACACCATGGGGTCGCTGGTTTCACTCATGTGCTAAAGGCTTCTTAATCGACAGTCACCTTCTCGCCTCATGCATAAAATGCACCTTCTCAAAGAAGAAATATGCAAACTTATTTAACATTTTTTCATGGAGATTTAAAACACAAACACGTCTAATATCTAGCTTCTAGAAAGGTTCTAGAAAAACATGACTTCCTCTATATTGTAAAAAGATAATTTATATAAAAAAATGAGAAATAATTAGACATATAGAAAAACAACTATAAAATGAAAAAGAAAAAAAAAACCAATAAAAATGATAACTTTAGTAAGGCTAATTACGTTGTTTGTGATAATATCTACTACGTTCTACTTTTTGCAATGTAATAAAAATAACTATATAATGACAATTTTTAAATGAAATAAAACACAAGTCACTATTACATATCATCTGTTCATCACATTGCTTTTTTTAAAGTATTCAAATAATTACGATTCAGTTTTCACCGTTAACAAAATTATTTATTTGTAAATATGCTTAAACGTCATCAGAACAGGGTGACTTATAATGATTGTTGTAAAATGAAAATTATTTTATTGATTTAATTTCATTCAACTTTATGTGACAGACTTTCTGAACTAGAAATCACTTGCGAGTAGATGGCAATGGCTGTTCGTTAACTGTTAATCGTCAGAGCTCTTAACAATAAATACCAGAGTTAATCAGGGGTTCGTTCTGTAAGCAACTCTTATCCTGTTGCAAAACAAATAACTGCTCAAAGCCGGAATCTTAGGGTACGACTAAATTGACTGTAGATGAAATTTATAAAAAAGGTCGTGTGTTCAGGCCAGTAGGGATCTAATAAAGACTCAAAAACAAGCAATGGCTCTGTGTATGATTGATACACATCACGCAGTCCGGAGACGTATTGCTCCATGTGGACATGGAGCAATACCAATCTTGTAGCAATCAACGTTGATGGCGTTACGCATGCAGAGGAGTCACTTTACCGCCGAAAGAACTTTCAACTTAGCTTATTCTTTTCAAAATGTTGCCTTGAAATACAAAAATGGCTTTCAGTTGTTAGGGATACCGATTTTCTCGAATTTTAACTTTAATACGTTCGTTGCAACAAGAGTGAGAGAAGCTATAAGAATGCTTCCTGTTCTTGCATAGATCCAATAGCACTTCATTGCGGGACACGTTTTAACATTACACAAAGAAAAGATCTCATCGTGTGTGGAGTACTGCTCTCACATAGTGTTAGATGCGGAAAATGTCGAAAAAAATAAAATAATGGGTGACCTTAATTTGGTTAATACCAATCTACACAACCTCGAACAGGCGTATATAACTCTCAATGTTTTTGATCATGAATTACACGAATTGATTCCCCCATTCCCGTTCCAAGAGCCAACGTTTCGACACACGGAAGGTGTCAACCCTTACGACACTGTCAATCGCTCTGTCCGAACGAAGCGCTTTGCTGAATCATTTCTGATTCTCACAGCGAGAGACTGGAACCGATGATGGATCTGACTGATAATCAATGTGACATATGTGTATTTGTCTAAAAATGTAATTTTCTAGTGTTTTTAAATTATCATAATCTTTTACGATAGTGTTCCTTAAAATACTATAAGACTAAGAATTTTCCTACTCATAATAAAATAATTATAATTTAGCTACAAAGGTAATATTCAAATGATATTTTAAATTGAGGTAAATGTCAGTTATGATATTTGCATATTTTATTTATTACAATAACGTATCCGTATCAGTTATACATTTATTGATTGCCACGATTAAAATAAATACCTGCTTAGTATGGTGACGTATTACTGTTCGGTTTCTGGAAGGATGATTCGAGTAAAAATGATTTGACAACACTCTAAAAACTTGTATATATCTAATATATAAAAAAACAAGAGTGCCTAATATTATACGCTATTTTTTACGGTTTTTATTTACGACATTGTGAAAACTTAAAAATTAGGGACAAATTAACACTACGGGATACGGGATCGGGCGCTCCGACGGAACCATCACGAGTCGCAATAGTTAGGGGTTCCTTTCATTATGGAGGTTCGTTGTCTGTCTCAGAAATTTATGATTAGACTGTCACCAAATTTGACCACAAGGAAAGCACCAGTTTTGAAATAAAAAAAAATTACCAAAATCGGTTGACCCCGTCACAAGTTTTAAGCTAAATAAAAAAAAATGAGTTCGGTGCGTTTCGATGAGTAGGAGTAAGTACGGTTAGAGCAGCTTCGAGCAGCTCCACCGTGATTCCTCGCGCCCGTTCGATAAATATGTTGTATAATTTTAATTTTACGTTTCCTCCTAAATTTTGCTTCCACATTATATTATATATTATATTATATATTCTTTATTGTACACCAAAAGTTAAAATTTACAAAAAAAAAGTACAAAAAGGTACGTACAATTGGCGGATTTCTTCCAGGCAAAATAACATAACAACACAACATAAAAGGCAAAAACTATCTTCAAAAGATTGTTGACAAAATAACTGTTGAACATAAGTATTAACATGGCCTTAATACTACTAGGTTTAATTTTGCTAATAATTTTTTTTTTAACTTAATATAATTTGTGGTGAATTACTAATTAAATTTCGATAAATTACTTTTAAACGATATATTTGTAGTACTTGATCTTTACGTATAATAATTGAGCATTTCGCCATTATAATATTTTAGCGGAATCTTTCTTCCGACTTACTTTATTAATTCTTATTATGAAAAAACTAGAGTAGTAGCCTAATATATAGTCTATAGTCTTACTCATGAACATTCTAATTATAAACAGAAATATTTGTTTAAACAAACGTTTAAACAACGAAACACGTTTAAACAAAGAAACTTCCGCTTTATAATAGTAGTACCAATAAAGAGAATAGGACACACACTATTCGCTTCATGTCGAGCATTGAGCTATGTATTGTAAAAATATAAGAATAATAACACAAATAATAGAAATTGTTAAGAACAATATTAATAAAAAAATAAAATCAGTGACTAAAGTTGAATAAATAAGTAATGATTAGTGCTATAAATAATAATGACAGTCACATAACTAAATAAATTATTAGCCGAGATACTTGTTTAGGTTAGATATATCGTCTAAATCATATATATACTTATATATACATGAGTATATATTGTTAGTGAATGGTTACCAGTCGAGAGTTTCACCCTTTCGAGTTCCCATTGCAGCCCTCTGTCTGTAAACAATGTCGTAAAGTTGTCTGCTAGCATTCTTTGTCTAAAAAATAAGACATTTTATATTAAAATAATCATTAAAATTAGAAGATTTTCATAAATTGCTTTACATAAATTCTAATTTGTCAAAATAACCTCAAATTTATTAAAATTAATAATTATCTTAAAAGTTTATTTATTTATTTCTTGCCGTGTTTTAAACACGGATCTACTCTTTGAAACCGTGCAACTAGAGTATGAAGTGTCATTAGTGAAATGTATGAAAAATTTTGGCTAAACCTATTTTTAAATTTTGTAATTTGTTTTATATATAATATAGGGAAATGAGACTGCATCGGAAGTATGTTCGTTTAATGATTTTTAAGTACAATTTGAAATGTAATGCGTATTTAAGCATTTTCAAATATATTTCATAGATAATCCACCTTTTAATGAAATCTCTACGATAACAAGCTTAATTTCAGTCCATTAAATTTTAATAAATTGATCAAAAAACTTTTGTTGACTTTAAGTTAGTACTCAAATTTTGTGTATATATACGTGAAGATTATTTATTAATAAAAACTTTTCTTTTTTAATTATAAAATATATATTTTTAGTTACAATTCTTGAATATTTCGATTTGAATTTTGTGCATTTATCAATATTTTGTCGTACAAAATACGGCTGTGCTGTATATTGAAATATACGAAATATACTGTATCCCGAAATATTGCTAGACTGTAAGCAAGAGAGGCGGAGCCCAGCTTCCGCTACCGTATGCGTATGCGTACCGTATGCACCTCTGATATTTAAAAAAATATTTTTAATGAGATTTCATTTGTGTTGCCTGATTGCCATTAATCTTAACATCTGAAACTAATGCAATTATAATTTATGCTATGTCGTACTAAGGTAAGTTTTATATTATTTCCATATAAGTTTGCATTATTTTAAACAATATAAATAATTACAATTGTTTCAGATACCAAACCAATCTTAAAGAACGTATCTGGTCTCTTTAAGTCCGGTGAATTGACTGCTATAATGGGACCATCTGGAGCCGGCAAAACAACGCTGCTGAACGCGCTCACGGGCTTTTCGTATGTTCTTATTTTTATTTAATATACATTGTATTAATTTAAAAAATCTAAAGTTATTTGTTTAATATTTACTAAGAAATTAAAATCTTGTTTTACTACTTGGTTATACTCACTTCAGTTTCTTTCACTTAATGATCAAGTATTAAAGATAGAATGGTTGGTCAAATAATGCAAATGCTATTTTGGGTGACTTATGCTCGCGCCATAGCGAACGGGGCAAAGAAAATACATTGTAAAACTAATGAAAAGACAGTTGCGACCAGATGCGTTGTGAAAAGCCTTTTAGAACCTTCGCTGGCCGATTATTAGTTCTTAAGCTTTAACAACACATTTTTATATATTTAATGACGATTAAACACAAATTTTAAATTTGTATTATAACACTGATAGGTACGAGTATGCAACTTAATAAATTTTCATTGCTTTTCGGTACTGTGTCAATAAACTTCTCTATTAGTTCATAGTTTTATTGGCGGCTAGAGTTATTGAGCTGAGCGAAGCGAAGCTCTTACTGACCAAAAGTGTGTGTCGTTACTCATACTACTCCTCCCAGACGAGTGATGTTAAGATGTCGAAAATTGCAGAATGGCAGAATTGTCGAGGACAGTGACTTATAGATCCTAACGGTTTTGGGTGACATTTGTGATTGTAGTTTTTTATTAAACAGTCAAAGTTTTTAAAATTAAATAGTCAAAGCACGCGAGAGTTCTTATTAGGATTAAGATAATAATTTCTATTTACTCAGCTAATTTGATAATTATGCGAAACTCATTAAGCAAGAAAGCTTCGCTCAGCTCCACCCGCCGTGCACATTGGAAGACCTAGTATTATAGCGAAACAAAGATTGTTATTGTCTGTAAATTACTACCAACACAAATTACAATAGTTTTTGACACAAGATATTTTTTCCATTCACTACGAATGCTATTTGAAGCATTTGTGGTAGAACCGAAAAGTATACATTATTTATGTCAATTTAACGATAAAATAACAATAAATTCTGTACTTACAGAATAAAAGGTGTAAAAGGCCAAATAAAAGCTGGTGACATCTTGTGTGACCTAGGCAATACCAGCTCTCTCCAAAATTTAAACGCATATCGCAAGAAGTCGTGCTACATCCTACAAGATGATAAACTGAATCCCCTCTTCACGGTCTCCGAGTTAATGAAATTTGCCGCAGATTTGAAGATAGGAAATACATTGACGCAGAAAATGAAGCAGTCGGTTGTAAGTTTTTTTTAGTATAGAAAATGTGAATGTGTTGGAGGAGGTAAAATTCGTTTCAACACGCATTTACATTTTTATATTTTTATATAAAATAAGAATAAAAAAGTTTATTTATTTCATTCGAAACGACTTCTGGGCGTCACTTGTTAAAAGTAATGACATTAAGCATGTGATGATCATTTACTAATTAAATGCTGGTTTATCAATAATTACGAGTATATTATAAATGTTGGCGAAGACTTGGTATTTAACTTTGAAATAGATATTTAATGGAATGTTATCGGCAGATTCAGGACTTGAACTTGCGATCACTGTAATACGTTTTTTGTGTTTTTTAAATTTTATTTAAAAAGAGCAACTGTTGAGTTTCTGGCCAGTTCTTCTCAGCAGAACAGCATTCCGAGCTGGTGGTAGCTTATTCATGAACTTATTACACATAAATTTTTTAAACTTTGTAAATTGACGATTCAAAAGTGCTTGTAAATGCCTATTTGAATAAAGATATTTTGAATTTGAATTTTTAGCTTTTACCATTTAACCACCAAAGTATGTATGACTGTAGTGTTATAGCCCTTTTGATGATTATATTTAAAAAATATAAGAATCTTAACATATTTATATATGTCTTCGAAGCTGAGCTACAATATATTGTAAAATAAGATATTGCATAGGGTTTCTTTAAGAACTTCCATCTGAATAAAGTCCTAGAGCCAGCAGAGGACGACTGTGATGATAATTTTTTATTTTACATTATTATTTCACTCTTTTGCGCACAAAACAAAAAAAAATACAAAAAAAAATCCAAAAGAGTTATTATTGCTAAAAATATTTTACGTAGGTACATTAAAAAGTTATGATTAAGTTTTTACTCTAATGTCTGTTTATTATTTACTATTTTTAATCCCAATTTTTTAAAACAGTTTTTTCGACTTTTCTTCTTCTTTCTTTTTTTATATTTGTCTTGTTTTCTCTTAAAACCCTGTTTTCAGATAAATGAAGCATTAAGCACGTTAGGACTGGGTGGGACGGAGAACACTAGATGTGGCAACTTGTCCGGCGGACAGAGAAAGAGACTGTCCATAGCTGTCGAATTAATTGATAACCCACCGGTTTTGTTCCTTGACGAACCGACTACGTAAGTTGATACAGTATGAGTAGCGTATAATTAATATAAATTTTTATTATTCGTTCATAGGTATTTACGTAAATAAGTAATATCGTAATTAGATGGATCAGCAAAATACCAGCTAGAGGCGTTGAAATCAATTGAGAGACGGAGGCTCGTAGGTGATGCACTCTTTGCCAAGGCAAAACTCCAAAGTTTGGAACATTGCCGTAAGGTGGATAGTATCTTGGTCTTTTATCGGAGAGTTCGCAACAGAGCTACACAAAACATCCAGCTCCTTTCAGTCATCGTACGACCAGAAACTTAGGAAACACCGATTTATGGTTGAGATTCCAATATCTCGTAAAAAGCGATTCGCTCTTACTTTTCTTGTACAGACGGCAAAAATTTGGTATTTTCTGCCGGATTCGGTGTTTCGTGATAATAACAATAACAACCGTCTAGGTAAGCGTGCTACATCTTAGACCACAATCTTGCTTAACATCACGCGGGCTGTAGTCAAACGCCTAACTGTTCGGAATAAAAAAAAAACATCGAAACAAATTTATAGGACGTCGGCATTTAGTGTATATTTTGCTCAGGTACTTTTAATCTAATGTTAAGAAAAATATACAAATAAATATATATACATCGCAACCCATTGCGTTTTTTAAAAGATAACTTAAGTGATAAGTTTCTTAAGAAAAAAGAGGAAGAACTGGAATTTTGTATTTTTGTCGTAGGAATTAGTCATTTTCCGACACTAAAAGTAATCTTAAATTTTGACAAGGAAACTCAGCTATGACCTAAATTTCATCAAAATCCGTCGAAAAGTTTCGTGTTATTCTTGCACAAATATACAGACACAGACACAGACACCGACACAGACAGATAGACAAACTGTAAAAAAGTGGTAATGTGGTAACTAAATCGCTTACTTATTACAACCTCCTTAAAGGTTTAAAAATATATTCAATCGACAGAAACACGTTATTTGCAGTTTATTATGTGTATATAGATACAGATAATAACATCGTTTATTTACAAATCAAATAAATAAATAAATAAACAATTTACAAATGATCTACTAACAATTAACAGATAAATCCTAAAGGATACAAGGAATATCGTATTATAATAATTATTTTTGATAAAATCAAATTAAGAAAAGTATTACTAAATAACTGCAGTCACTATAATTATAATTGCAAAACACATACCAATTTTTTATTATCACGTTCAATATAGTTATAAAACGATACAATTTCAGCATTTTTAGTAATTAGTATGTATTATGTAATCATCTGGCTTTACTTACGTAAATGCTAACGAAATCTGCCCGACTTGTTTCAAACTCATAACGGGGTCCTTATTCATCAACTTTGAACAAAGTGGTATGACGGCGTGAATGGTTTAGTATGTATATGTAGGTATGGTTTAGTATTTAATTTTATATGAGGCTTTATCACATTGTGTTTTAATTATCTATTTTACATTATTCAGTCCCTCCTTCGTTTACTAACATCCACATTCTTACTTAAGTCTTTTCAAACCACGACGGACATTGCTTTTTATCACAGTACTACTTTTACTTATATTACTTTTTTCGCTCATTCGATCAGTCAAATTCGAATATTGAATAAGTTAAATTAACTGCAAATTGCTTTAAAAATCGAATATTTTGGTAAAATTCTGAGACATTCTGACTACTACATTACATTTTTGGACACGGAGTGTCGAATGTGTAATGAGTTGCACTAATATTTTTAATGTAAAAGAGGATGTTTTATTTTCAGAGGACTGGACAGCGTGACATCAAGGCAATGCATGCAAATGTTAAAGAAAGTGTCTCGCACCGGTCGTACTGTTGTGTTTACTATTCATCAACCACCTGCTACTTTATATAAAATGTTTGATCAGGTATGCTGAGTTACGATTTTAGATTTGTTCTTTTTTATGCCAAACGAGTAATGTATATTATACATAATGACATTTATTAACTTACAGATATTTTAATAATAATAATAATAATATACTTTATTGTACACCCGGATCATACAAAAATAAAAACATTAAAAACAGAAATAACAAAATGGTACAAATTTAATATTTAATTATAAGTTTTTACTGGAGCAAAACAAAATATACGTCATAAAAGAATTGTTATTTATTAGGCATAGTATATTGTACTTAAGGTACAACCAAAGTTAACTGAAACGACTTTTCAGATCAAGATAAGATGATGATCTATAATGTATGATCCGTTCAGGTGTACGTGCTTGCGGAGGGTGTGTGCGTTTACAGTGGGGCGAGCTCCTCCACAGTCCCGCACCTTGCTTCACTCGGCCTCACGTGTCCCAAAAACTACAATCCAGCTGACTATAGTACGTTCCAAAATTACAACAATTATTTATATCTGTAAGATTGTGAATAAGCTCTGGGATATATTATGAAACATTCATCATATTATTTTATCGATATTATAATTTAATGACCAATTTTTGTGTTTTAGTTTTAGAAATCGCAAACGGGGAATACGGGAAACTAAACGAGCTTTTAGTTTCAAATTGTACTCCACACAACTTCACCGACAAAGTTCCGGAGTTGTCATATCAAGAATCATCAAGTTTCTCTTGTGGCAAGATGACCTTGGTTATAAATAAGCCTCACGAGTTTCACAAGTTCGGAGTGTTACTAAAGAGTTGTGTTAAGCAACAGTTTCGTGATTGGGTATAGTATTTTTTTTTTCATATTCATTTCTATAGACTATATATTTTATATAATTCAGCAAAACGAACAGATCGTTCACGTGATGGTGCATACCACCATCTATGGGCATCTTTCACAGATGCTTTGACAGATGCTTTCCTATGCTTATCTTCGAGCAAAGAATAATGAAAGACAGTAAGAAGGGATCAGGAAGGGATTGATTATTCTGGCTCTTTCACTTACCATAAAGGAATTCTTGGTAACTTTGACCAGCTGTGAGAAGAATATACTATCCATTTTGATTTATTTTGTATGTTCATAAGGCAGGCAATATTTAGCTTTTAGCAATATAAAAGCAATGTAATATCTTTCTTTTAAGCCCATTTTAATTATATATAATTTTCTAGACGATAACACACCTAAGAATGGCACTCCACTTTTTAATTGGAATTCTTCTGGGGTTATTATTTAATAGCGGTGGAAACGACGCTTCCAGGACCATCAGCAACTTCGGCTTCCTGATGGTCTCCCCCACCTACCTCTGTTATACGTCGCTTATGCCGGCTGTACTTAGATGTATGTACTTAGATGTGTATATTTTCATAAATAGACTAAAATAACTCTTAGACTGGAGGTCGATATATCGATAATTAACTAGCATTGTATATCGATAATTGGCTAGAAGCTTAGTTAAATAAAATAAAAACAAAAAATAAAATTAATTGTCTAAAATATTAGAATCTACATTGCGAATTACTTTTAAAAATTTTAGTCTTTGTTAGTCTTTTATCGTGCTATGCCCGCCACTAAGCTCCATAATATAAGTTATTAAGAAAAGTCTTAGATATGTCATTAGAAATTTTTTAAATATGCATTAAAGTGAATTCGATAATAAATGTCTATCACAGTATTACATGAACGACGGTTCGGTCTGGAAATGAATCGTATTTTAGCGAATAATTGGTAGCCTGCGCAATTTGTTTGACGTTATTGTTAGTGTTATTTAAGACCCTGTCTGCAACACAACCGGTTTCTTAGAAGTCATTACTGGCGGTAGAGTTTCTCTTCTCCCTCAAATATGGCGAAGGGGGTGATTGCTAACCTTTGCGTTATAACCGTGAACGGGTGCTGCTTGCAGTGATTGGTTGTTTTGCAGGCCGAGTTTGCAATATTAATTTTACTAGAAACATTTTGACTTCACGTCAGATTGATTACGGCAGTTATTGTTGTTCTCAAATTTTTTATTAAACATTTTGACGTTTGTGAAGTGATTACAATAACATAACCGATTGGGTTTGTTGTGTGGTTCTTCTCAGACCAGGATGCGCTGGGAATTCTCGTAGCTTAGCCTAAGGTTTAATGAGTGTCGCAAGAGAAGGGCTTATTTCGATAAGTATGGTGTCGAAATAGATCCTTCTCTGACATCTATTTGACGTACACAAGTGGAAAAAAATTTGACGTACAATAATTGAATAAAAAAAAAAAAAAAGTAGATTTATGACAAATATCGTGTAATTTAAAAGTCATCAATACGCGCAACGATGATGAATTACTGATTCTACTTTTATTAAATAATAATAATACATCAATTATTTATAGTTCCTGAACTAATACCAGTGCTGAAAAAAGAAAACTTCAATAACTGGTACAATCTCAAGACTTACTACGCGGCAACGCTGGTGACAAGTATACCAATACAGGTAACTTTTGTTTTAAACTTTCGTGATCCATAAGTTTTATTATAAATAATTACCCAGTTGCAATTGAATTTAACTTTCACTATTTCTACATATATTAGAAGTCACAAGACTCAGTTATAGTCATAAATACTAACAAACTAATTGAAACATTAAATATAAATGTCTTGTGCCGAGTCGACCTAGAGAAAGAAATTATTGTGTTAGTTCACTCTTTGCTTCATCCATTCACACCTCCATCATAATAAGGAATGCTCAACGTTCCCTTTCTGCATCAGCATTATCTTTGAGGTCGGCGGCCACAAAATATTAAAAAAAAAATACTTTTTTTATGCTTACGCCATTAAAGGTTAGATGTGCAATATTTTCACAATCCAACAATTATTTTTTACATTTTATGTAATACCATACGAAGTAGCGTATGCGGCACCGGACTTGAGCATTGCCCTGATCACCACGATACTATTAGCAAAGGTGTTTGTGTTAGCGTTACTAATAGTTTAACCATATACATTTTCACTTCTAAATATGATAAACCTGCCTCTCCAGACTATAATCATAAGGCTTCATCGATTACTTAAAATTTACACATAGCACATTTTTTAATCATTATTATTATTATTATTAACAATTATTTCACTATTCCCTAAAGATTAGATGACTTGAAATAAAACTATTTTTTTACGGATTAAAACTCACGTTTAATTTGGTTACATTTTAATTTTAACCCGATGTCCCGAATACTTTGCAGCAATAGTGTTCACGGGTAGACGAGATGTAAGTGTCTGTCAGTAAGTCAGTTAATTAGTCATCTACCTCCAACGGTAAAAATTTAAATGTAACCAAATGATACGCGACTTTTAATCCGTAAAAAAATAGTTTTATTTCGAATGTGTACTCGTGAAAATGTAAGAAAATACTATTAGATGACTTTTCTCAGGAATGAAATGTTGCTATTCTTAAATTTTCTCCATCCAGATCTTCCAGGATCTATATTATAAATACAAATAGTCGTTGTTACGGTTTGGCCTGACCTTAAAAAATATATTTTTCTCACAGATATGCTATACTTTAGCATTCACGGCGCCGTCGTACATCCTCTCGGGGCAGCCGTTGGAGCTAACTCGTTTCACAACGTTCATTCTCGTATTGGTGCAACTGACTCTCGTGGCAGACGCTGTTGGTAACGTCATTGGAAGTTGCGTTAATGCTGTTGTAAGTATTAGTGATTAGTAATTTAATAAATAATCTGCTACCCTTAATAGAATTAATATACAATCAGGTTGAATATTATTTTCAATTATAATTAGAGCAATTTTATGAATATTATTTTTTATTATATATTCTTTTTTAGTAAGTATTATATGCTTTATTTTAACTAAACAGTTTATTATTCATAGACGTTTCTTATAGTATAATAAAATGTAGCATAGTATAAATATTATTTTAAATAAATACATTACTCAACATTTATCATCACGATGGTATCAGCACTTCTGTGGTCACCATTCCTTGTAGGATGTTTCTACCAGGTTCGTCGTTAATTTGACTATGACCCTCAGAACGGTACATTCATTGGGGCGGTGACGACGTGCGGGATGATAGTGTTTGCGGGTTTCCTGGTGATACCGTCGCATATGCTCATGACGCTGCGGCCGCTGGTTCACCTCTCCTTTATCAAGCAGGTGTTTGAAGCGCTCGCCCTCTCCGTGTATGGAGGAGACCGCCAGCCACTGGACTGCCCGCACGCCAAAGAGTACTGCCACTTGAGGTCAGTGGTTTATTTGCCATACCTTTAAGCTGCTGCCTTCCATTGAATATTTCGTACCCAAAGCTTGCAAAAAAAAATATTATTATAAAATATATATTCTTATAATCTTCAAAATGTTTTTTACAGGTATCCGAAACAAATCCTTGAGCTTTTGGATATGACCCCAGGCAACTATTGGCAGAATACAGGCATTTTATTTTCAGAAATTATTCTGTATAGAGTAGTTGCATTTTACGCATTAAAGTTGAGAATTAAAAAGTCCTATTAAAGAAATCCTTCATTAAATAATGATTCTGTTATTAATTTATTATTGTAAGTTTGCATTTGCTTGATGCTTATTACTTTTAACTGCGATTTAAACGTACTTCGCACTGTTTCAAGTAAGCACAAAATACGGGTGGTTCTCTCTAATATGATAAAAATATAAATATGTTTAACTGTCCTGCCTTTAAGTCTACCGGTGAAGTCAATTAACCCAATTTGGTAGAGGGATCATATAAGGAACAGAAAAGGGCGTGAAGTATTTGCCGCCCTGGAAAAAATTACGAGGCATGCACGAAAACACGTTTAGAAACATTTAGAATGGATATGAAAACAGAATAGCAATGTGTATAAGTGATGAAGAAGGAAATAAAAGATTAGTATAAGTGTTCTGTGGCATATTAGATAATGATATATAATAGTGATTGTGATATAAATTAATAATATGTTAATAAAACAAATATGTCGGAAAGCTTTAAGAGTTGTAAAAGCATGTTTTTGGCAACTTTTTTTATATTATCATTAATTTAAGTTATAATCATAAACTAAGGATGTTAAAGATTAAAATAAAATACCGAGATGATGTCAAGTATTTGTTCTCGAGCAATTCAAAAGATCGAGATATTATAAAAAAGTTTTTTTTTGTATTTCTAGAATAATATTACTAGTGTGTGAAAGAATATGATAGATTAAGGTTATAATCAATAAAATAAATTATAATCTTTCGATAAAGTTAATATTAAACTGCTCTTGCCTGAAAATTAACCAATGTATTATTGTGATTTCCACTTATATGTCGAATTAAATTTGTAGGTATTATTAAAAATAAGGGCCGAATCATGGGCATTGGCATTTTATAGTTAATTATTTTTTTTTACCAAACACTAAGTTTTTTTTAATTTACAGCATTTGTTTCTTTATTTTCTTCACCAGTATGGAGCTCACTAAGTGTTGTCAAGATATTTAATACATTTAGACCAGACCAGTTTTCTTTATATTTATGAATTATTGAAGAATATCCTAATATTTTATCGTAATAATTGAATAGAATTTTACAGCCCTAAAGCCTATACTACTGCCATTTGTTAATATACATTTTACACTAATATTTTTAATCAAGTCTAATTGGTTACTAATATAATATGAACAGTATATTATATGCGATACTTTTTAAAGGTTAATTGAAATATATGTCGTGAGCAGACAGATCCGTGTATTCTATGCATCAGGCATTGTCGATTATGAGGTATAAACGATAACAAACTGTATAAACTGCCTTTTATTGAGGTTAAATAACAAATCTAAAATAAAGTAATGGAATTAAAAAAAACAAACAAGGCAGAAACTAATAGCCGGATAAATATTTCCCGTGCTTTACTTCACCAAGCAATGGCCGCCTTTGCGCTTATCAGTCGGCTCCGAAGCTCCGTTTGTATGCGACTGTGGTACCGCCACACCGTCTCACTGTCAATAATTGTTTTATTTTGACTGACCTTAATTTATAAGATCAGTCAAAGCCTTAAAGCAAGAAATATTGCGAATAAATACTACTACTTTTATTAATTTTTTCTTTCATAGCCTTTCTCTCTCACATAAACATTCTTTAAAGAAAAATTTAAAAGTACGTATCAAAGTCGTTTTATTTTGCATGGAACATAATTATTATCTTTTAAATCAGGCTGTCCTTGAATAGAGTGAAGAGGGCATGCAGCGCTTACCTCAAAGCAGACCAGGGGTCGACTTCCTCTTCAAGATCCTAGGTTGATACAGATCACGCACTTCACCCACGTCTTCCACCATTTTGGCACGACCTTCTTTGCCGAAACCTACAATGGGTTAGTTCCCAAGCAAAATTATGTGCATTTATTTGAGCCCTGATAATAAAATCAAGAGCTAGATTTTGAATTGTAGTTTATTATTCACTGCCGCCAGATGGCGGCAGAAAGCACAGAGGGCGCTGCTTTGAAAGGGATTCGGAAGGTGAGAATTAGGAAATGTACTCATTAAACTAATTAAATAATTTATTGTAACTGGCGTTACCAGTCTATGATTTGTAAATTTTGGGACAACAACAGTTGGCAACAGGTGAGGTAAGAATGTAAAAAAATTCTTCTAAATCTTTCAAAGAAGTGCACAAGAATTAGTGTAGGTCACTAACAATTTATTTATAATTTATATGCATCTATAGGTTTTTTATAATTTATTGCTATTATATTATAAAATAAATATTGCTTCTACTATTTTTTTTATTGTATTTAAATAAAACAATCATTTCAATTATATTATTAAAATAATTTACTATTATTACTATTAATACCGAATGCAAATGTCAAGACAGTAGAGAATTAATTATCGAGATGATACCTAATAATAAATAGAATAAATATTGATTACTTCATTTAATTATGATATTTTGAATGATATTTTTGTCAGTTACTTATAATGTAATTCTACATTTATATAAAATAAGAAAAGAAAATCTGTATCCTCTAATTCGTACAAATATTTATCTGAAATAAAAAACGAGTAAAATTAAATTATAAATTGTTATCTATTGTATTCTTCTTCTTCACTTCACTTATTGTTCTCTTTTTACCTAGCGCGGAGGTGAAGTAAAAATAAATTTAAAGATGCGTGCCGCGGTGCTTTTAAGGTTACGCGATTGGTTGGTAGTAAAGGTGGCTCCGCCTCTTGTCCATGAAAATCTTTTGAACAACCCCGCGCCTCTGTGAAAAATTTTAAAAAAATATGTATGTGCATAAATTTTATTAAGTTTATTTATTGAAAGAAAACACAAAAATAAATATATTATTATTAAATTAATAAAAAATAACCGAATTCCCAATAAATCTTTCGAGTTTTGAATAAACGTTAGTTAGTAGTTTCATAACTTATAATTTTTTATAAGCCATAAAACCATCAATCATTTTGTTTTTATTTTTTTGATTAGTGCTTAATTTGAAAAATACTTTTTAAATATTTGAATACATATATATACATTTATTATTAATATTTATAGGTACTACGATTGAATGTGATGTCTATAACAAAGGTCATTAAGTGAAGAATTTTCAAAAGTTGAAGAAATAAATCTTTTATATTTTTCACACTAGTATAATTTTTTAATGTCTCTTTTTAATATTTACGTACGTAAATATTTTTTTACAATTACAAAAACACTCGATATTTACTAATTATAGGTCAATTTTTTATTTTTTATTTTGTACATTAAAAGAAAATATGAATTGAATTTTTAAATTGCGCAAAAACTTTAGGAGTTCTTGACTTAGTCTAGACTTAGACTTAGAGACAAATCTGTCGCTGCTCACTAGTAACAGAGTACTATATTAGTTTTCAGTAACATTCCGTGGCAGTGATGTGTGTGATAATTTGTTAAATTAATACAATCGAAAGTATTTCGCAATTTAAAGAGTGATTCCTATATTAATAGAACAACTATTAAGTTGTTTTCTTTTAAGTTTTAATTTAGACTTTTTTCTAAATTTGTATTGTTCATCGGAATACACAGACGTTTCTGATATACGAAGAATGCCAAGGGTACCCTTCTTTAGCAGTTTGGGTCTACCAAGAAAGATTTTAGTACACCCGTGCTTGTTCCACCGACCCTTGCACAACTGCCACGTCAGTCCAGAGAATACGAGATGGAAAACCTATCTTTCAACTTGTTAATTTTGTGACTTCTCGTAGAATAAACGTGAGACTAGAGCAAGGAATTTTATCGTTTTTTTAACGCCAGCTACGCAACCAACGATTTTCGTCAATTTGGCAATAGTTATGTCATCTAGAAAAGACTTAAAGCGAAATAAGGAAAAAAAAAAATTACCAAACTTCATGCATTATTGCCCAAACACAAACCTGACAAACCTTTTTGTCGGTGGCTATTGGGCCGGCATCATGATAGTGCTGAATTTTTGACGAAAGTACATTTCCGAGAAATAGATTGTGCTTCCACATGTCTAAAACTGCATCTTTGAAAAATCTATTTGTTTCTTTTTCCATGGTTGGTGAAAAGACTAAATATATGGAAAAAATTGTACAACGACTTCGTTTTCAATAGGGTTTCTGGTATTTCATCTATATTTTTATGCTTTTATTTCTTCTGGTGGTGTGTTGTGGAGTATTCGTTTACTTTTTATCCTGATTGAATTTATAATTGCTGTGTTGTGAGTTACGAGGTATATAATTACGATGAGGGTGTCATGGGTTTTTGTATTCTATTATTTTTAAAAATGTTGTATTTTTTCGACGTTTACCTAACGTTTCTATTGTAGTTCTTACTAGAACAGTTAATTACGACTTTTTAGTTTTTATCTTTATGAACCCGACCCAAGATAATTTGCTGTTATACCTCGTATACCCTGGTGCACAATGTTAAACTATTTGCGGGAGTATGCTTGTACGCAAGGGATGACATGTGTTCTTGGCGATCCTTAAATTATGAGACTCCAGTTTTTTGGTGATGTGGTTTCTGTTTGACATAGGATTGGAGAAAATTTTCTACACCGAAGTCTACTGGTCGTAGAGTTTAAATAGACAACTAGGTTTACCAAATCTTTTAGCGACCTAGTGAAAAACAAGAGTATCCGTTATCTCTACTAGTGTGACTATAGTATGTACGCTGTAGCATGGTGCGGGTTACGTCTGTCAGTACCAAATGACTAGAGATTGACGTTATGCATTTCATATTTTTCGCTTACGATACTCAGAGCATATATCTTCTCTTTAACATTGTTATACAAATGGATGTGTTATTCCGTTGTGCAGAGTAATTCCGTGTATGAACTTATCTGAACTGATATAAAATAATCAAAATAAGGCAAATGATTTTTTTTTCGTGACAGCATTTTGGCTCTAGCGCATTAGCGCGGCGGACATATTGTTTACCCGTGTGATGCTGTCATTACGAGCGTTAATACCCACTCTAAGATGAGTTCAGATGAAAAAAAAATATTTTCTGCTTAGCAACCTTTTAAGCAATCTTACCCCTTATATATGTTTTGTTGTTTCTCTTTCTATTTTAATTTGTTGTTGTTGTTGTTTTTCTTTCTATTATAATTTATTTGTAGACCAAAACATTCTGATTGGGCTTAATTTAATTTACTATAGTTATTTTATATGACGAATGTGGTAAAACTAAAATACAAAAATATAATTTGTAAATCGCGTTAAGTCTCAAGAGAGAAACGAAACATTAATGACATTGTCTCCCGCTCCATCCTACAGCGCACAAGGTATAGAGATTTGAACGGCGATAATCAAGATTGACTATATCCATACCTAGCCAACAATGTTGGGAGAGAGATGAGATGTCTTGCTCTCTCATTAGATATCACTTAGCTGATTCATTTGCATCTTTCCCATGGCAGCTTGTTTGCTTTTCTTGTCAATCAATCAGTGTCAAAACTAAAATTAATCATAACACATACACTGATTATTGGCTAAATGTATCCATATGCAGAAAAGTGATATTTCCTTGAAATAATAAAAGCTGATAGATCCTGCTTGTTTAAAATGACTTTTAAGTGTTTATGTAGAAAGGTTATGTTTTTTCCTCACAATAATAAAATCTGATAAAAGAATACTTGTACAAAATCAATGTCATCACAAAATATTTACTTTATATATATAGCAAGAAAGGTGATTTTTCCACGAATCATCAAAAGCTGTTTTGTACAACTAGTAGAACTAATTTTCTAGTGCTTATAGTGTAGTATCTTAAAATGGGGAATATTTGTAAATGCTATTCGTTATCGGCTTGTTCTTTTAAGAACGCTTAGGTACTTACTTTGATAAGCAGAATTTATTAAACGCTTTTAGTTGAAAGTGCTTTTCTACTGTCAAATGTATTGTGTTAAGTGTCAATTATGAACATTATGAACAGTACATGTCATTTGTTGATATCGTACATTCGCTGATATTCGTCTTGTTGTTGTTTATTAAACATTTAAACTTATTTATTACCTCGAACTACAGATATGAAAAAACATATTTAAGAGGTATAAAAGAGAAAGTAGAGTATGTACTAGTTACCGTCAAAATAAAAATCTATATTACACAGTGAACGAAGATATTAAAGTATTAAATGGAAACAATTACTCACAACTGGTCTAAATTCTAGAGATTTTTTTAAAAAGTTGTAAGTAAATTTATGTTGTTATCCCTGACCAGAAATTTTTGGTAGCTGTTTACTATATTTCTGTTATGCACTTAGGTTTAATTATTTGTTTAAAGAATGATGAATGTGTTTACATTTCCTTTCTTATCTGAAAACAATGTAAGAGTATCCCTATGGGCTGCTTTATTTCAACATCTTCAAACAAAATCTTCAGAACCCATTCATGCATTGTGTTTAGCCACTCTAAGACTTTTGAGGTAAGCTACCTGATATAAATTAAAAGTTGGAGTTTGATGATTCGCTAATGTCATTTTTATCTACAGTCGCAACAAAACTGACTTACAGAAACTGATTTGTGAGAAATGAATAATAACATTGATTAAAAGAGTTGGCTTATTTAACTTTGTGGATCCTGAAGACACCATGGATATTTATATGCTAGCTAAGGAAGTCGTTGTTGCGGCACTTAAATACTTATTCTTCATTGCATTTAACAGTGAAATAGCTCAGCTCTGTGTACACATAATAATATTGCCCAGGGCTTTTTGGCAAGACTAAGATCTTATAAAGAAGACTTCAAGGTTTTTGATATGGAGTTACATTTTATTTTAACGGCTTTAAGGCAAGATGTTAAAACAAAAATAAAGGATGAGTTACATGGCTTGGATTATTTAATTAAGCTGTTTAAATGAACTAGTTCTGGAATCTTCTGAATCCCAACTGGATGTGGCGGGGTGTAGTGAAGTAGTTGAAATGACTCATAACTGTTTTCTCCAGGTAAGACATAGAATTTTCCAGTGTAAAACTACTCAAACCCAAAAATTAATAAATTAGTAAAAATAGATTAAGAGTAAGACTTAAATTACATCCTAACACTAGTTTTCTTTTATTGATATTTTATACTTTTAAGATTACCAGCAAGCAATAGCATGTGAAATATTGAAGACCCTGGTTTAAACTCACACTGCACTTCAGGTCAGATGAGCTTGTCATTGAGGAAGAAGACAGCATGTACTTAAAACTAATGCCTTCACTCACAGCCTTGCTGTATGCTCCGACTTCTTCTCTGGAGAAACTGATGAAGTTGCACAGTAGTATTGCCAATCTACTTACAGGGTCAGTTATATCTTTTATCTTATCTTAGATTAATATTTTTATAAAGAAAAAAAAAACCTTAAATAATAGTTTTATTTGTAAAAAAAGATTTTATAATAGAAATATGGTTTTAGAATACCTCCAGTGTTTTACCAGTTTGTAACTTAAGAGCTAAATGAAGATGAATCAGCACAATATATTTATGAAAGCCATTATATGGATGCCTTGCAATCATTGTTTGAACACCTGCTTCATAAACTCTCACTCACTACGGTAAGTTATTATTTGGTATATAAAGTTATAGTTATAGTATATGTGATATGTATTCTTTTTTACTATATATTAATGATTTATTTAAAATTTGGAGTATAAAAAATTAAGTTTTATGATAATCTATCTCCAATACTGACAGTTTTAGGTAAAAGCTCTCGCAACTATCGAGCTCAGAGGAAATTTCTTTGACAAGCAGTGTTGCCTCCCTTGAGGGACGCGTCTCGACCTCGAGAATCGAAAGAAAAAGGTTTGTTATATGTCGTCGTAAAGAACATGATATTAAGCGTGAAGTCTTTATGAGAGCATATAAGAATTAAAACTAAATTTTAATAATGATTTCTTGCATCTTTGGTGTTGGAATCTCGTAGAAAAACAACCGTATTGGTTGCCAATTTTCGCCGTTTCAAGTTAGAAATGTTATTGTTTTTATTTTTTATTGTCTGAATATACGTTTTTGTCACTCTTTCAGTTCTTCCTTGCTCCTACTCTATAATTCTAAGTACTTTAAACATCGTAATTACAGGAGTCGTAATATGTAATCGAACGTATAACAAACGTGTTGCAATGGGTAGTTTGGTAAACTTCACGGGTTTCGGAGCCGTGGCTGGTCATCTGGCGCCGAAGGGGTCGTTGTGTCTGCCCCCCCCCCCCCTCCTCCAGCAGCGACTCCCACACCGAGGAGTACTTGGAGGCGGTGCCTCGCCTCGACCCCGTAGTGGGGTACCGGAAGCCGATCCGATCCCTTCATGGAGGGACAGGTATGCAGCATGTGTAATATAACATCAAAATACGTGTTATGTTTGAACACTAAACTTAAAACAATTGCCTTTATATTTTTCTGTATGTCACTTACACTATTAATATAAAAAATAGTCAGACGTTAAGTCTGCGTTAAAAAATATACATTACAAATATATTTCTACTGTCGTGAAAATGATTTACGATTTCCATAAAGGCTCACAACAGCTAACCGCAAATATACGGTTGTGTTACAAATAATGAGTTACCTATAATAAATACCCGGATTTAACTTTTATTGTTATTTCGAGGATTAGGGCCTTTGGAATTTTATCAGATCACCGGACTAATTTATTCCCTATTGAGAGCAGGAAAAACAAACACATTGACAAAAAATATTACCCCTTATATGCATTGTGATTTATTCAGTAAACAGGAATATAGAAAATTAATTTACTCGGTACATTAGCATATTGAACTTTTTATATATATTTGCTAATAAGACTTTCTTTGTCTTTTTGTTTTTTTTATTTATATGAGCGTTTATTACCGTAAGCGTAAACTACGATTTGTATGAAATAACAGTTGTCATATTACTTCCGCTAGATGACGTTGGTTTTATTTTATACAAATTACCGGTTACGCGATTGAGTTTGTTAAACAACCCGTACAAAACAAAAAAATATATCTGATTAAAGATCAATTAATCAATTGGTAATATATAATAATGTATTGTAATGTATGGGATACAGAAGGAGTACGAAACCATAAAACAAGATGGAGTCTGTGGGTGCAGAGAGCCTCGGGCCGCTCGCGAGCGCTCACAGACGTCATGGAGCTCGCTAACCTGCCCTAGGAACACACCTGCTGGGCACAGAAGTGGCACCTCTTGTTTATTTGTCTTTCGAATTGACATTTAAATGTTTTGTCACAACGACAATTTATTGCTCGAACGAATTTAAATGTTGGTTAAATATACAATTTATTTGTTATCTATCAGATTGACCTTAAAATGTTTATCATATCTGCAACTTATTTCTTTTTCAAATATACATTTTAATGTTTTTCATATCTGCAATTTATTATGTGAGGTCACATTGTACATCTTAAGTTTAAAAATTTTGTAGTCATTCTTGTATATAATCTATGTTTTGTATATATTTGAGTTTTATTTATATTTAAATAATTAAAAATAATAATGAAACAATTATACTGTTTTAGTTTTATTGCTATCTGTGTCCCCTATGACAAGGCCTGACACACCCATGAAAGTGTAATTTTGGTTAAATGTTATGACCTCGGTCATAACATATAACACGTATGGATACTAAAATATAGTGCATTTTAAAAAGAAAACTAAATAGTCTAGAAACTCAACATCGGAAATGTTGAAAATATAAATAATATTTAATTTTTCGTTATTACGTCTTGAGACAAGAATTTTAAGTTCCCTTTCTAATGACTAACCGATTATCTACGGTTAATACACATTCTTAAACAAAAAAAAATAGGAAAGAAGGACAATTTTTTTTATATAATATATATAATACCAGTTCATATAACATAATAGCCTCGCTTCATTGTTTAACTGCGGCTGTACACGGACTGACAAGTTGGGATTATGTCATTCTTCATGTCATCATCTGCATGAAATTGGTACTATAATGCGTTTTATATGATGAGAGCACCAGAACAAGAAGTTTTACCCTACCACTATCTTCCTACACTTACCTTAAACCTTTACCCCACCCGTGTCATCCTACAGTTACCCAGCTTTACTTTCAGTTCATCCGTTGCTGATGGCAAATTTTTGGTTAAATGGCGCTGTGTCACAAGATCTACATGAAATAACTACTGTGACTGCGTTTCATATGATGAGAGCACTGGAACAATAAAACCTTTACCCGGCCAGTATCACAAAATACCCGATCAAACTGTTTTTATTGATTTGGTTCAAATGTAGGTTTAAATTGTGAGAAGTTGTAAACCTAAGCAAGCAGAAAAGGTACTATACCTGTAGCAGTGCTGACAACTTCTAAATTAAATAGGATTGAATTTAATTTAAGAAAAAAATTATAGTTCGGAATAAAATATATATATTGACACTTATTGTTTATTTTAATTTCGCAAACTTCACAAATTTCAATATAATAGATCATTTATTATATTTTTAAATATTGATTAATTTTGAGACTCTAAAAACAATATATATAACATATTTATTCATATGAGAAACGAAGCGTGAAACTCAATTGAAAAAATCTAACTAAAAAGGCGCAACTAATTAGCAATTCCAACACAAATAAAAAATATATAGAAGTATAATAGTAAAAGTAAACCTTCTGAACAATATACGAATAGTAACTAGAAGATATAAAGAATACACATACTTATGAGATACTCTTTTGTCACTTTTGTCATATGTATAAGGTACAAGTTCAAGAATTTATTGAACGTAAAATTAAAATTTAAAGCATAAGCCCGGGATTTTCTACTCCCTTGTTGATGCGGCAGTGTAACCCCGACAGTCGTGAAGCGAGGCTCGCCCGCTCTAGCATTCATTATTTCAGTAAATTGCGTCGAAGCAAATTAATCTATTTAGTTATATATTATTAATCTAATCCACTTCTTTGCTATCTTTTGTTAACAAACTCGAGTATGTCTCACGTACTTGATATATTAAATAGGTCAATGATCTTTCTTTGTTTAGAATGAAGCCTTTGTGTACCCGTTCATCCAGATACTTTTAATTCCTGTCCAATAAATGTGAATATAAATATTTTAAGAGTATTTTGTTTAAATCATTGTATAAAGTTAATTCTGATGATAATCAATTTAATTTTCTACTGATGTATAAATTATACAAATCAAAATTTTAATTAAATTTGTTTTAAAAGAAAATTAAGAAATATATTTCAAATATTATGAATAAAAAACAAACGACGCATGATTTATTTTAACTTTCGAAATTGAAAGAAACATAAAAAGATATTAATAAGATTTTAGATTAAAAAACTCCAAGCTTGCAGGTTTTTAAGAGTAAAATCATTATTTAGATTAAGTGTTACAAAAATGCATTGTCAATATGGGATAATACAATCAGTGTTTTTTTATATATATTTTATTTGTCTGTGTCGTGCCTCTGCAACAACTGCTCCACCATGTGAGCATGCACCGGCTGACGCTCAATCTGGAGACTCACAATATGTACTAAGTGTTGCGGGAAACCCAGACTTGTTTTTGGCTGGGGAACTTTATACTGGTAATTTCTGTTCTATACAATATATTGAGACTTAATTAAAAATTATAATTTGTTTGAAAAAATTTTTAATAGTATCTCTGAGAGGCGTCGATAGTGGTCAAGGGCCAACTCCATTTGTTGGATTTGTTATATGGGCTGAGATAGTTGATGATACAGAAAATGAAAATAAAAACAGCAGTCTCAGCGGTAACTCTTTATCGCTTGGAGCGCTGCAAGCTTATGACGCTCAAACAAAACCTTACGAAGTATGTAAGCCTGCAGTGAACAATGCTACTGCTCATTCAAAGACGGAGGTTCAAGTAAGATTGTTATAATCCTCATATTTTATATATCTTTATTTTAATTTCCTGAAAATCTTAAAATTCCATGTAAACCTTTTTGCATAAGGTGATATGGAGCTCACCGTCAGTTATAGTCGACTATTCTTGCGTGAGACTGTGCGCTCGAACAGAACTAGCTGAAGGTACTAAGAGTTCTACCCTTTGCCGCAAACTTTGTCCCACACCCGCTGGTACTGCGAGTATGACTCCTCAGCCACCAATACTAGAACCTTGCTGTGCTTGTGACGAGGCCAAATATGAGGTTCAAATTAAATATATTTCAATTATTCAGCTCAAAATTACACTTCAATTCCGGGAAATTTAAACGGTATTAATTATTCAGGTCACGTTTGAAGGACTGTGGTCTCGAAACACTCATCCCCGAGAGTTCCCTCCCGAAGGTTCTCGAGCACATTTCGGTGATGTAATTGGTGCGTCTCACACTGCACAATACCGTGTGTGGCAAGAAGGAAGAATCGCTAGCTCTGGTCTGAGAAAGTTAGCAGATGATGGTTCTACAACGACTCTCGAAAAAGAACTTAAGGCTGAGGTATCTATATATTTTTTTGTATTAAATTTTTTAATTTAAAGTCAAAATATTTGTTTTATTAATTATGAACATATTGTTCTAGAGTGAACACATCCGCACAATAATAAAAGCACGAGGGATATCTTGGCAACAAGTGGCTGGAGTAGGAACACCTACGACATTTGCAGTATTCCGAGTAGATGCTAAACATCATTTGGTATCACTTGCTGCCAAGCTAGCGCCGTCGCCAGATTGGATTGTAGGAGTATCGGCGCTAGAATTGTGTAATGCCAATTGCACTTGGAGAACATCGGCCACTTTACCGCTCTATCCGTATGACGCCGGGACGGACAATGGTCTAAATTTCACTGTAAGTCTCGGTTATAATAAGTGATTGCGGAAGTAAATATTCATTTGGTTATATATTCATTTGTTTAAATTTTCTTAGGCTCGCCGCAGTCCTACAATTCCAAAAGCTCCAGTGCGAGCTCTTCGCTCCGAATGGCCGAAAGACACTCGTTCGGGGCCGTTCCTGAGCACTTCTGGAGAAATGCGACCCTTCGCTCGGTTGAGGTTAACCAGACTGAGACTTTACGAAAAGAGTTGTGATGCAACGGGTGAGTTCGTTAGGGTGTCGTTATACGTATTGCGTTAGAATTCTCGTTATAACACGTTCCACAGAGCCGAACGGGGTGCAGGCTCCCGAGGGCCCGGCGCCGACGGGAGGCTCGTGCGCCACTTACGGCTGGGGCGTCTGGGGGCCCTGCAGCGCTACGTGCGGGCCGGGCCGCGCCACCCGACAGCGACACTACATGTGGCCCCTGCGCGCTCGCCACGATGCTTGCAGGACCGCTCTCACGGATTATAGACAGTGTCACGGGCCGAGGTTACACTGCAGGTAAAAGCCGAGCTCCCCGATCGGCTTTAGATCGGCAACGACACTGTGATGATGACAGGGTGAAATCGGACTACGAGCCGGAGGCGGCGGAGTCGTCCGGTCCTTGCGCCATGTCCCCGTGGTCCGCGTGGTCGCCGTGCGAGGGCTGCGGCGTGCGGGCTCGCTCGCGACACTACCTGGCGCCGCGCGCGCACAAGCGTTGCCACGTCGGCTTCCGCGCCCGCGCCGTCACCAGCCAGGCCCTGCCCTGCGACGCGGGACCTTGCTACGGGTCAGCGGACGTCACCACGATGACTCGTACGAAGGCATCTAACGAAACTCTCGACTCCCCGCAGGCCCCCCGGCGAGCACGCGAACGCTTCCAACTTCGATTGGTTCTTTATGGTAAGTATCCGATCGCGTCGTCGGGGTGAGTGTGAACAGTATATTCGAGCCCCACACAGGACGACCCCCAGTCCCCCTGCCCGGTGACCCCGTGGGCGAGCTGGTCGCCATGCTCGTCGCGGTGCGCGCGTGGCCGCAGACTGCGCACGCGCTTGTACGTGGCACGCGACCCGCGCTTGCAGAGGGAGATGACGAAGAGACTGTTGAGGGACTGGAACCGACGGTTTGCCGAGCTACAAAACTTGGTAATACTTTTAGTGTTTCATATGGATGATATTAAACTGTTGTGAAAGTATTGCGATGGTCGACTACAGAAACGTAAGGATATTTATTTAAATCTTCTAGAATAATTGAACTTGAAATAAAAAAAAATATAACACTTCTATTTCGATGATAATACAGGAGCTACCGTATGAAAATATAACGAATGACGATCCCGTTTTGGAATCCGCGGTTCAGAATCACCTAGATCGCTGTCAATACACCATGACGCAGCAGGAGGCACTTTGCGACGGAGAAGACGCTCACTGTCAGAACAATACTGTGCCGAATGGTAATAAATGTGGTATTATTTTAAGAACGGGAATGAAATGAGAAAGACCTAGAGGGAAGAAATTGAAATTTTAATACGTTCTGGTTCAACAAATAGTCATACGTACAAGCCTCGAAATATAAAACGTACTGGTAGTTAAATGGTTTTAATATAAAAAAGTTGCTTCTAAGAAATTTCCATTAAATCACATCTTCCTTGAACTTTGAAATAATAGGAAGTGAAAATATTATTTGTGTTTTTTTACGATCTGTGCTTCATATCTAAGTCATCCGATGATTTTTTCTAGAAATCTCGAGGCTAGTATTTCGATCTCATTTCAAATCTACATTTGTTAATTTTTCTTACCTTAAAAAAAGAACGAAATTCTCAAAAGACTAAGGTATGGAATAATTAAAAATGGATTGGTAGAATTTCCTCTTTCCCTCCTCATTACCTCCTTTTTACATACACATGTTATATACCTTATGTGTATAAGACCTTATGTGTCTTCCATGTGTGTGTAGATGTCTGTAGGTTGCCTGTGTCGGTGGGTCCGTGTCGCGGTTACGAGGAGCGCTGGTTCCACTCAGGCGGCACCTGCGAGCCCTTCGGCTACACAGGCTGCGGCGGAAACAACAACAACTTCCACTCCAGGGACAGCTGCGAACGGACCTGCCTCACGAGGACACACGGAGATGGAAACAGTTAGTGTTTTAAAATTGCGCACAATTATAGAAATATTTATGGCCATTTCTATAAGATTATTTCTTTCAAATCTGGTACTTGTATTTTAGCAAACCCAGTTTGGTTATGTTGCGAATTTGTAAAGAATTATTTAATTTTAACTGCTTGAAATTTCAGAAGATACTAAATGTATATTTGTTATAGTAACAACCTCGCTAATCGAAGCAAATGCTAAAAGAATAAAAGCTACTCCTTCAACGGAAGACAACGAGGTAATGCAGAGTGATGCCTCGATTCCAGGTGTGTGAAAATATAAATACTAATGTTAAACTCTTTCTGCCTTACACTAATTTTTTTTTTAAATACAGTACTAATTATTCATTGTTTTTAACTTTCTCACTGCGATTTACGTCAAAAGTCTGAAAGTAACAAAGCAGTGAACATGTTATGCTGCGTAGAAATATTTTCATTAGTAAGGGGGTTTAGTATTTAAATTATTTACCGTCTACTTAGTTAATGTTAGCAACTTTAATAAACGTCTTAATAATCAAATCAATGTTTATCATAGATTTTAATAATAATGATTGAATGAAAGCGGAATGTGATTGTTTTAGAATAAAAATTATTATATTATGTTAAAAAAATTATAATAATTAAATGTTTATCTTTACGTACAAAATGTAGTAAATTATTCTTTTAACATTTTTTTTTCGTTTCATTTTAAATCTTTTTTCATAATCATATCATGGCTATCGGGGGCGGCTCTAGCTCGTGTAGCGCTCGTGTGCAATGAAACCCTGGTGCCCCCTAGGCCTGACCCCCCCCACCACCCCTCGGTTATAACTATTAACTGTGCCGTCATAACAAGAAAGTTTTTCATATTCCAACAAGCTATTTTATAAGTAGGTATAGCTTACAGTATGGTATTATTATTCATTTAGCATAATATCTAGTTTTAGGCTTTTACCACATGTGTTATCGAACTTTGTTCTTCGTATTTTGGTGGAAAATATAAAAATCTTCTTGATTTGTATATTTTTCTCTTGGTTAACTTATAAAAGCCTTTATAAAACGCCATCTTTTTTTAAAATATTAATTTACCAACAAATTGGGTTACTACATGCAATTTCTTCCGATAAAAAAAAAACTTTAATTTATAATGAAATAATAAAAATCATTTTACATATTATATACAAAGAATTGTGTTTTTTTACTGATTGATATAGTATGTATGTATGTTTATATTATATTAGATGTGAACTGCGAAATGGGTCCATGGCTTGGCTGGAGTGATTGCGTCGGCGAGTGTGACTTCGCGATCAAACTGAATTATAGACATATTGTGGTAAGAAATTATTTATTTACACGTTTAATTAGCTTTTAATAATGCTTTTCTAGCTTTTGAGTTTATTCTAATATTTTATCAATATGATTTAATAAATATAGTGTTAATGGTTTGATATGAAACATTTATTACTAGGAGTGCGAACCAGATCTTAATATCGGTATGTTTTAACATATTGAGTGAAGCGAGGAGAAAAAGCACGAAAGTTACATTTACAAAACGTTGACGCGTTCTTTCCTCAACTAATTTACAAGATGAAACACATTATTACATTATTTTTCAAATTTCTTTAAAACCACCACCAGACTGATTTCTATCATTGTGCAAAACTTGGAAATTTTCGGATATACCGTTTTTGATTGATGCTTGCACAAAGGATGCAGAAAAGCCTCTCACAGAGACCTTCGTTCGCTCCACTTGCTTCGCTAAAATAAAGACTGTCATTAGTAAAAACGTGAATGTGAAATATATGAATGAAAAATGAAAATATTGGAATATTTTTTTCATTTAGTTAGTTCATTTTAGTTAGCCATATCATGACTAGTGGTGACTATACTGAGGTTAGGTAGAATCAATAGCCATAGTTTATAGCTCGCCTGCGGTAACTTGCATAGCTTATCTGTGTAGTTCGGAACTATAACGAAAAGCCAATAAGCCTAAAAAATAATAATAGCCTAAAAATCAACAATGTTGTAGTTTTATGAGTAAATGCATATCTAAATAAACTATTAAATATTATTATTCTAAACTGTACTCACGTTATTATTATCGGCATTTGCCTGACTAGTTTCGAACCCATTCGGAATCCTTATGCATGAGATCTGAGCATGGCGGAATCGCGGCGTAAACTGCATGCGTGAACTGCGTAACATTGTTGTGAGCAGGGGCGGGGGGAGGAGGATGAAAAAGAATTGAAATAAACTGTTTGTGACAAATATAACTCGTACGTTACTGGTTAAAATTTTACTTCATTTTAATCGTTTGTTTCGAATGCTTTAAACTTTTGTTCGTGGGAAGACGAGATGTATATTGCATGAACATAAATTTAAGTTTAAATTTAACCAAATATTATTCGTGTGTCAAATTTGTTTTATTTATATATTTTAATACTACGTAATAACGTCGTTGCAGGTGTCTCCTTCTGGTTCAGGGAAGCCTTGTCAGAAGATGATAAAAAGCAGGGTGTGTAAGCCCTCACATTGCAAGAAAAGAAGAATTTTCATGAATATTACAACTGAATTATATTCTAGTGATGAGAACGACTACTGAAAGTAATCTTAGTGTTTTATTGTTATTCAGATTTTTAGATAGATATAGTCTAGAATCTAGATAGTTAAAGCTATTAATTCTTTTCGGAATTCGGAATTTCTTGTCTGTTTTAAATAGTGATTATTTCAAATTAAATAATTAACACGGAGCGCTATTATTAATGTGGTTGAAATAAAAGTTTAAGCAATATTATTGTTATATTTAAATTATATTCCCCCTTACTAATATTAATAATTATATCCAGTATAAAAAATTCTCTGTTTTTTCACTCTCACACCTTCGACGTAAATCGTTAGCCAGAAAGTGACAGAACAGAGAATAATTTCTATTGGGTTTAAATATTTTGGATATTCTTATGCGCGGTTAATGTTTAAAAATCACCAAGTACTAATGTGTACTTGATATGGCATATTTATATTTACATTATTTTTTTGCCGTTTTAATACAAGGATTTTAATTTCTAAAGCTTCTTTAAGTTTAAACAATGAATTCCGATGAGAATAAGCGATATAATGTAAATAAATTAATGCATCGTCAAGCGAATTTAGTGTTTACTTTAAACTTTTAATCATATTTCTAAAAAGAAATTATTTAAACATTAGTCTCAATTGAATTACAAGAACAAAACGGACAAAAAGATAGAGGGCCATAGACTGATACTTTTTTTTTATTAAACGTTCAATATTTAAAGCACAAATGCAATATTATTTTAAACATACATAAAATACAGTAAATATTATCTACTGGTTGTCTTTCAAACCGAAGCCAAATCTTTATGCATTCATATCGAATTGATGACGATGGTTCCAGTTGTTCGCAAAACAATAAAATTCAATATTTTGACGTTTGTGAAACAGTGATCACAATAAAAAAATACCTAGATGAGTTTGTTGTGTGGTTCTTCTCAGACCAGGGCGTTTTTGGAGCCCTCGTAGCCTTAACTCTTAAGGTGGAGTGTTCAGAAGGGCTTATTTCGATAAGTATTTATGGGCCCTCCTAACACTTCAAATTCACGTACACGAGTGATCACTGATATGGATTCAAAGTGGAAAAGATATAAAATAAATAAATAATATATCAAAAAAATAAGACAATATAGAGTATAATTCAATTTCAATATTTTATTTACTTAATTGAAACAACTTTGTACATTACTTATCAATATATTTTTAATATATTCCTGTATTAACATGTTTTAATACTGTATAAGTTACTAAAAAAATTATAAATCACAAAATAACTTTGAACATCTTCTAGTAGTGTATTTTATAAAACTAAATTTTCTTAATTTCCATGATATAAAAAAAATTATAACGCATTAGATAAAGATCATAAAAACAACTAGACCAATATTGATTAAATTGAAATTTGAACTAAACACGTTTTTTTATATTTCTTTCACAAAAATATTCGTAAACACATATGAAGCGGATTATTTAAATATATAGAAAATTGTAACTCATTACATCAGTTTTACGTTAAAATACAATTAATATAAAATAATAATTAATATTATTAGGACATTAATAAAATAACACTTATGTTAAAACGTAATATAAATAATATTAGGGTTCAATTATTAGTCTTTTTACCTTCACAATTATTTTCCCTAAAGTTTTTTTTTTATTGATTGAAATGAAGACGAACGCGACATTCCGTAACTTTTTATTAACTTTCACTGTCTATGAAATACGAAAGTTCTTTGGTTGTACTAGTTTTGTTTGTAACACTTTTAACTTATATTTACTATATACAGTACACTCAACAATAATAATTAAAATAAAACTATATTTTACGGATTAAAACTCGCTTATAATTTGGTTGCATTTTAATTTTAACCCATTTTAATTTCAGATGAATAATTGACTGACTTACTGACAGACACTTACATCTCGTGTACTCGTGAACACAATTGCTACAAAGCATTGAAACGTCGGGTTAATATTAAAATGTAACCAAATTATAGGAGAGTTTTTATCCTTAAAAAATAGTTTTATTTCAAACGATAATTAAAATTAATATTGAAAAGTATCGATGTTTTTTACGTATATTTACAATTTTTGTTTGTGTGTCATTTAGTTCATAATATATAACGAGTAAATATATTTCGTAATACCCTGTGGCCATAGTTTAGCACAAAATATTTTTAAATACGAGTGATTGAGGGCCTCTTCGGCGTCTGACAGCAGCGGGGCGCCGAACATTCTCTCGCACACGGACAGGAACAAGCCGCGTTGGCGAACTCAATCAACATTTTCTTTTCTTCTGGATCTGATTATGATTATATTAGTTTCTTTTTGTTTCCATATACTTAAAAATAATAATATATCAGCGCTTCTCATACCTGCTTCCGAAGACACCATAAATTCTGGTTGAAGCGTCACCAGGCCGATCCCGTGGCGCTTGAAAACATCACACACTAGACTTGCGCTCTTCAGATAGTCCTAAAAGAACGGTTCCAAATATAGGGCAAAATCATGTACAGCGACCTGACCTCATGTCATGTCACCTTATGAAGGCATACCTCATGTGATTCGTAAAACACATGCGCGGTGGCGACTAGTCTGTCGCGGTGCAGCTGCCACACGTGCAGCTCGTGTATGGCGAGCACGCCGGGCACGCGCAGCGCCGCCGCGCGCAGCGAGCACGCGCCCAGACCCTCCGGCACCGTCTGCAGCAACACCAGACCCGCAGACCGCACTGTGGACCACGCACGTCACTATCTGATTAATATTCTGACGTCAAATCTATGCCTGTTATCGAATCTTTTGATGCTCTGATTGATTTCTTTAATATTATTATATAACTAGATTCCGGCTTCAGCTTCGCCCGCGTGGCTTTCAGCAACCGTGAGCCTTTTTGGTCATTATTATTATTATTATTATTATTGGACGTTTGGCCAAAGATTCGACCTTATTAACTCAAGACCCCTTGGTATCTAGTCCAATGGTATATAATTGAACCTATATTGGAACCAACTTTGGCAACAATTGCACACAGACATACAAAACAGTAGCTTTTCCCATCCTATTATATGTAGTAAAAATACCTTAATAACAGGTTATCACACATCGATATTAATAAGTATTTCTTGATAATTAGGAATAACGCAATGTGGGTTAATAATTAATGACTTTTGGATATTATCATATATCTACTGGTTGTTATCTAGGATGTTATCTGACCTCTAGTAGTAGTAGTAGTAGGTAATTAATATAAAAATTATATTTACAGTTACAGTTTTTGTATTATCATAATAAAGGGTTAAAATTGTTTTATGGTTTCCTGTAGAAATTACAATTTTTTCAACTCATAATGTATTGACTGAGACACAAGCTCTAACCACAAGAAGGTCCATCAAAATCAATCATAAATTTTAACAAACAAATAGTCAAAAACAAATAAGTTCCAAGTATTTATTGTAAGTTATAAGTCAATTCTTAAGTCATAAATCATTTTGAGATGATGTTGTCAGCTGCGCGAAGTCGTATCACAAAACAACTCGAATCAGATTGAACATTTAAAATTAATTTCATCGATCTTTTCTTCGTCGAAACATTGCAATTTATTTTGGAATTATTTTAACATGGGTTGGTAAATTCTTGTAGGTCAATGACCCGACATCATACGCACCATGTTAGACAGACTCGTGTTAAATGCACCATTGATCAATCATGTTTAAAATGTAATAACAGGATTATCTAAAGCCTTGATTTAATAATGAATATTGATAACACTGATAACAAGAACAAGTAGTATTCATATTTATATAAAATATATAAACATTAAGTTACGTTATTTTTTATGATGAGAGATGGACAAATCAGCTTTTAGTACACAAAATCACATCCAAATCACATCCAACCCTTACCTTTTGCTCGAAATTATTTGAGGAAGACTTACTGAAAGGATAGTTGAATATGACGAGGGTGATGGCAGCGGCAGCTGACAATGCTGGATCTGCTATCCTCGCGGCTACTGGCTCCCACTCCAGCGTCAACCCCGCTCCCATCACAAATAAACTACCTTTGAGATAAGCTAAATTAGATCAGATTAGCTTAGGAGTTTTCCGATTAAGCAATTATTATTTTCGAAATTAAGATATCAATCTTTCATCATTATTTTGAATATTTAAATTATAGTATTATATAATATATTTTAGTTTTTATTTATAGTTAAGTCAAGTTAAGTAAGAAAATCTGTTTTAACATTTATAAGTCATAGTTGATAATTATAGTGACTGGATAAACTGGATAGAGAAAGTTTAAAATATGTAAGATTTACTAGCAATGTCTGTGGGAGCGTGCGCTAGTACAGGTTCAGTAGTACCAGTTTTGAGCACCACATCGCCTCCCTCCGCTATACTCAGCCGTCGACTGTAACTTAACTCTCGACCTAAAATTCAATTTATTTCTTAATTTTTTTTATTTAGAAAACAACGTTTGCTCTAGAGAAATTTTCTCTTTGTCGGGAGTTTCGACAATCATAGAAATAATGTACACAAATAACAGAGTTGAAACAGTCATCTGTGGATCACACAATCACCTGTCCCTTGTAGATATCGAACCCGCTACCTTTGACTCAGTAGGTCACCAACCACTAACCTACTAGACCAATCGGCCGTTTTATTTTATTACAAATGTTTTGTCATTTATTGTTACACGCAATAATTATTAGTATTATAAAATTTATTGTTGTTTCTTTAAAACAAACTTTCCCACTGCGGTTGAGTTTTATAACAATGTTCGATTATATCTATACATGAACTGGTACTCTTTCTCACGACCGCAAGTAAATTTCTTGGTAAGATTTTACTGCCATGTTTATATATAAATTACCAGGACATATTAAATGTCTTGATATCATCATTATTTAACAATAAAAGTATTCTTACCAGCGAGTAACATGTAGTTAGTAGCGTGAAGGAGTAGTCCTACGACAGCGCTGACAACTATCACCCTGGGGTATCTAGGAGGAGTCACGTGTGAAGAATGGACGCCCAGTTGCAGCGCGTTCACGACCAGCGCCAGTCCGAATGAAGCGAACAGCACGTGGACAGACAAACGTCCCACCACTTCTATACGAGCCCAGCCAAATGTGTTCCGTAGACGACCTTCCCGTCCTGCTCCTTCATCTGCTCGTTCATACTAAATGAAATGGAATGGAATGAAAAAGGCTTCAATAAACTGATGATACTATTGTACTACAATCTCAAATAGTTAACATTTAAACCGTCCAGAGAAAAGAAGGAAAAGAAAAGGAAAGGAAAAGATAAAATAAAAAATTGGTCACTTTATACAATTGTATGTAAACTTTTATATATATATATATTTAAATAATTTCTATTGGAATGTGTGAACAGTCACGTCGCGATTCCGCCATGCTCAGAGCTTATGAATAAGGACTCCGAATGGGTTTGAAACTATAATATTTACGCGAGTACAGCCGGATAATTATATATCATTGTATTAAAATCGAAATATCATAGTATTTCCTAACATATATTAAATTTAAAAAGGAATACAAGAATAAAACGAAATATGTATCTTTGTCACCTAATATCAATCTTCATTTCGCTGAATATATATATAAAGTAGGTACGTATGCACGTATTTACTTTATATCTTTTAACCTACATAGTGGATGATTTGATATTAATAACTGCGATAAGCACTAATAACACTTTTATTAAATATAATTATTGATTTAGAAAGATATCGGGTATTAAGTATGTATATGATATCGGGTATTAAGTATGGTGTGATATGTAAATAATTGTGTATCTAAGAGGTATGTTAATGAGCAAAAGTTCAAGCTAATTATGATAACACTTATGAAAAGTAAATTGTTACTATATTAGAAAATATAAGCTGTTTCTCATTTGTAAAACCCACGAATATAGATGGAGATTTCTTTAGTTTTTTTAGCTGGTTCAGGGTTTCTATATATATATATATATATATATATATATATATATATATATATATATAATATTCCGGTTGTACTCACGTAATTACTATCGGAATTTGCCCGATTAATTTCGAACCCATTCGGGGACTTTATTCATGGGCATGGCGGTATCGTGGCGTAAACAAGCCTTATATATAATATATTGATATTACAGATAATATATTTATATTTAATAATACTGGTATAGTAGGGCCAGTAGTAAGTTTTAAAGATCTAACATTATTAAGTAATTATAACCAATTTTTAAAAGCTTTAATACTATAAATGTACAACAAAGCTTATATAAGATAGTCTTACCTTATAAGCTAGTAAGGTTGTGATGAGGCCAACTAATCTGCAGAGGGAATGACAGGCGTCGACGAGAAGAGTAGGAGAATGAGTAACATACGCAGCGCACATCCGTCCACTGAAGCCACCCACAGCTATGAGCAGAGCCAGCAGAGATCTAGGTGGTGGAAGCCATTGCAGCCATTCTTTCATAGCCATTTTTAGATTCTTCTATAATAAAAAAAATATATATATATTTATTAGGTATTGAAAATATAATGTGTTGCCAGCTTTATGTAATTGTATATAATAATGTTATAATACATAATGCAATCTTAGCAATATATTTATTTTATATTACAATCTTTTATTACCTCAAATGTTTTATTAATGATAGCAATAACATCGTGTAACTGATATTAAAATAATAAATAATAATTTTGAAAATTAATAATAACATATCAATCAAATCCTGTAATTATAAAACGTTTCTTCTGGGATTTAATAAACGTACAATGAAACTCAATTTAAATTCAAACACGCCTTGCCATCTCGTCATTCTCGGATTAAATAAATGATCTTATCGATTACAGATTGTGTGTTTGCTAACATACCAAGGGCCAATGACCAGTTATATTATAATAAATCAAATCAGAAATGTATATATTAAAGAATATACATATATATTGCTTGTGTGACTTTTCACTCTTACTGGAACTTATTCCACGGAATTAAGATCATAACAAAAAGACAGAATAGAAAAAACTTCTGATATACTCTCAAAAGATCATAAGTAATGCTCAGAACTAATAAATATGAAACCCAAATGGAACACCAAATGGATTCAATACTAGTAGGCCAAATCACGATAATATCTATTTACGTGAGCACAGTCGAATACTTATATGTAGTACTATATATGAAGTATATACTTGCAGAAAATATAATAAAAATGTTAGAAGTACTTAAGTAAGTTAGTGTTAGTAAGTCTTTGCATATCAATTATAAATGTATATATTAAAAGCTATTTCTTTTTTTTAAATTCTATTTTAATTTTTATTTATATTTTTTGATTTATAGAACATTTTTTTTTGTATATAAAACGATTTTTTACGGACTAAATCTCGCGTATAAGTTGGTTACATTTTTATTTTAACCCGACGTTTCGAATGCTGATACAGCTCGAGATCCAGTTAGTGTTCGGGATATAGTTTTGTGTACATCCGGAACTCTATGCTCGCAGACTAAGGAACCGTTGGAGGTAGATGATTAATTAACTGACTTACTGACAGACACATCTCGTCTACCCGTGAACACGATTGCTGCAAAGCATTCGAAACCTCGATTTAAAATAAAAATGTAACCAAATTATACGTAAAAAATAGTTTTATTTGAAATGTGTACTCGTGAAAATCTAAGAAAATATTATTTTTCTTTGTTTTGTTATTTATTATCATTTTTTTATATAGTAAGTTTTGTTCTAAATATATAGAGTTCGTTTCATAATAATACTAGTTTGTATGTATATTTAGTATTTTAAGTGATATTTTTAAAGAATAAGAAATACAATTGCTTCTGTAACATGCCATGAGTGAACTTATTCAAAGTTAAACGGGAAGTTGTCAGATGAAGTTGATTATCTACAGTTATTGTCAATGATAACCATACAAAATGGCGTTCAAGAAATTAACTAAATACGTCTCGGTTCTAAATGACAATACATTGTTTAACTGAACCGGGAATAATTTATTATATATTCTTTTGTTTAATGTATTTAATTTAAATATCATTTTAAGAAATGTTTCTATTTATGTCAAAAATTGTATAAAAATAAAAATGAAAACTGCTTGTTATTGATACAATACTAACATAAGATATAAAGTTCTAGAAATACAAAAGTGATAAATATCTTTTGTATGACCTTCAAATGACTAAACAGATTTTGAATAAACATTATTAAAAAGAATTTAAACATAAGCTATTATAATCTACCGTTCGCATCCTACTTTTGTGTGGCTTGCTTTTTTTATTACTGATTCTATTAAAATATTATTATTTATTAATATAATACTTTGTGGGAAGTTATATTTTTGTTAATTTTAGCTTTAAAGGCATTTTGAACTATACTCAGGATTTTAATCCGTTATAAAATGTCTATTCAAATCTATAATTGGCTACATGAATTTAAAATTAACATCAAAATCTGTTTAGTAACTTTGATCCTCATTTACATTTATAATCTGGCAGATGGATTTAGGGCTAAGTAACACCAAAATATGTCTAGCTTAGGTTGATCCCGAATTACATTTATACTCTGGCGCATCGATTTAAAAGGAATTAACATCAAACTTCGTCTAGTTTAAGTTGCTTTCTCATTTACATTTATAATCCGGCTTAGAATTAGGTTACATTAAAATCTTGTTAATTTGGTTTGATCTTCATTTATAATTATAATCTGGCATGTTATTAGAAGTAAACAACATCAAAATCTGTTTAATTTAATTTGATCTTCTCTTACTATTATAATCTGGCACATGGACGGAGAAGTAAGTTACATCAAAATCTGTTTAGTCGCTGAACACACAAACAACATAACTAATATATTATGATAAAATATTTATGTTTGTTTAAATATTTGGTAATTACGTTATCAATTGATAATATATCGGGTGTGGTTAACCGTTTTACATATAACTATATATATAGTTATATGTAAAACGGTTATACTATATATATAGTATAGTTATATGTGATTTACTTGTATATTCCTTTTTAAGTTTTTTCATCATTTATAGTAAAGTGAAAGTTGAAACAATATAGAGCATCTAACGGCTATAGTTTAGTACCACGTGGGTGGTGTTTTTGATTATAAAATAACTGTGATCAGTCGTGATCTATGAATATTTTTATTATCTGCGTGAACAGTTCACGCCGTGATTGTATCATGCTCCGAGTCAAAGAGTCTAAATGTATAGAAACTAGTTTGGTAAATTCTGATGATATTTGCGTGAGTACATCTGCTCATTATATATAATGGTTTACAAAACTCAAAAGGTATCCTCTGCGACATGTCAAAGTGAAGTCAGTCATCAAATCCAGGAAGTTCTCATTGAAGAGTTGAATGTAATATCCGTAGCAATAACACAAGATATATCAAATGTTAAAGATATTACGCAAGCTAAAGAATTGATTATAAAATATCATACATAATAGATTATTATTCCTTTTTAAACATTTATGTATATTATTATATGAGTTATAAAGTTAGTTTCGATGTTAAATGTATTTTATTATAAGATTAATATTAAAGTTCTTAAGAACTTTGAAAAGGTAATCAGTGCTTTTAAAACTCATTATAATAAACAGTAAAAGTTAAAGTAACTATGAATATATGTACTTTGAATATTTCTTAATAATATTATTTTACTTTAGTAAACAAAATATAATTTGTTAATCTGTGCTAGTATTAGGAAAAATCTTTAGTAGCTTGATGTCATTGACCTGTACTTCAAAAATTCATTAGGAATGTATGTATGTACTTCATACATACATTCCTAATGTTTACTTAATACTATGTTGTAACTAAATTATTAATAAAACATCTGACACGCGGCAATCGAGTTTGCCGCTATGAAAAACTCCTAATCGGCAAATTATAACTCGCAAATTAATTAACAAACAAAAGAAAAAAAAATTAATTAAAATAATTAAATAATTAATTAATTAATTTTTAAACTTTAAAAACTTTAAAAATTCGAAAATTTTTTTCCATTTTTCGGTAACTTCGGCGGCCGATCTGACCACCTTCCCGTTGGACAATCAACATAATTTTGAAAAGTGAATCTTATATTAAGATGCTGATTCCAAATATATCTTTAGTTTTTCAAAATTCGAAAAATAAAATTCGACACACACAGAGACACACAGACACACAGACACAGATACAGACAGACAGATCGGAAGGAAAAACTGAGTTTTTCGAAAATACCATTCCTGTGTAATTTATTTATATTAAAGATATAACAATATACGTCTTAATTTTCTGTTTGAAGTTTAGAATAGGACAGTCCCATGTATTCGTGGGACGCAAGCCCACGCCAGCCCACGATGCTAAGCCACTCACCTGGACTTATGGACAGGGGGCGAGCAATCCTCAAATCTTTTGCGAAATGGTAGACATGTTGGGCTTACCTCGTATTGTTGAATTATTTGTGTACCGTATGGTACAGTGTTATATTAAAGTATGCATTTTTCTCATAAATAATTTGAGTCTTATCCTTCATATTTTGCCTAACCGGGCATCAAACCCGCGTCTTATCAACACAAACACAACAAGATAAACAATAAGATAAACAAGAATTTCAGTTAGGTTTATTAAACTTTTATATTAAGATTTTCATATTATTTATATATAATATTATTTAAAAGTTATATATAACTCCTATTATATTTTTAAAAATCAAACAATAAATTTTGAGAGATATAAGAAATATATATATTTTTTAATAAAATTGTGTTGAATGTTTTTGCAAAATTCTTGTATTCTAAGTTTTTTTGTTTGATCTTTTTAAAAATAATGTGATTTCTATATTGTTTTAACTATAATTTTAAAACAGATGTCATTGCGCTTGTAGTCTACATAGCGTAAACAATCACAAGTAGGTAATCCGGTTAATATCTCTATCCGAATATAATAATAGAGTGAACTCATTTAAAGCGGCTCACAAATAAAAACTAACAACACTTTTACACTAAACTAAACTGACAAAAAATATACTATTATATTGTTTATTACATATTAGTTATTTATCTTATCTATATAAAACTATTATATGTATATGTTCTGTATGCACGCTTATCGCTAAACTCCTAAATCTATTTTGATGATATTTTTTGGGTGGTCAAGCTAATTTTGTAGATGATATAGACTTATAATTAGAACCAATAAGTGACAGTACATATTCTTGTTAAGATCTTTTTGAGGTTACAACATTTGCATATAGATTAATATATTAAAAACATTATATTCTCAACATTTGCGTGGTTTTATAATAAAGATAATCATATAATTATTGTTGTTTTAATCTTTATGGTGTTCATAAATGTATTTTATCAAGAAGATTATTGTATTGTTAGTAGCAACTGTTGTAATAGTATGGATAAGTTTGATTAGATTGTCTCTCTGTTACAATTAAATAAATTATGCAAACAGCGGGTAATGCACTTGATAATCGGCTTTAAACTATCAAAAGAAAAAATATTTTTTTTATATTATCAAAAAGTATAATTTGTAGGTTTGTTTATTATAGACGAAATCTACAATTTCTATTGAAATTTTTAAAATTACAATAGAAATAAATATATACGTTTTAATTGAGTAGTTTTAGCATAATAAATTTTATTATCCATGATTTTTTTATATATAATTATTCAGCTTTGCCCACGTTAATACTGAACGGTTGTCGCCACGATTCATCCTTCAAACTTATGAGGGACCCCGAATTAATTTGAAACTAGTGTGGCAAATATTAATAGCCTTTTATGTGAGTACAGATAGATAATTATAATATGTAATTGTTTAAGAAATAGATATATAATAATATGTAATTGTTTAAGAAAACAGTTTTTCTTACTCTTGATAGACTGAGAAAACTGTTTTTTTACTGACGCATAGAGTACTAAACTAAATTTGTCAATATCAAAGAAAAAACAGACAAAATCTAATTTCAAATGGATTCTAATTAATAACTCGATATTCAGCAATAAAAGAAATCAGAAAGTGTTAGACAATTTTTAGAGTTAATTAAAATATATAGATATAGTTCGTAAATAATAAATTAAAAAATATCACAAATGATATTATAATATTTTTTATGAAGCTATGTACAATAAGAATAAACCAATCTTATTTAAATATAAAATAAAACAGATGCTTCTAAATTATTTTCACAAAATATTAAAGAAAAGAAATACAAATAATTTACAATTGTAAATATAGAAGTAATACATCATATATTATAAGTATGTCTTTAATAATTTATATATAATGAAAATATATAATTTAATTGGAAATACTAAATAATGGATGTATAATACAAATCATCTATTTATTTAAATTATGTTTATACAATAATTAGCACGACGTACGACGTATGTTGATTTAGCGTTATGGAGGTAGAAAGTTACAATATACTTATCGTAAGTGAAAATTAATCCTGTCACGGGTTGATGCACAGACAGATGACAGATGACACTTGTAACTCATTACTAGAGATAGACTAGCGCTTGTAAATAAATAGTCTGACTACTTTTATATTGCTTACATCTCATCTCAGATATAGGAGCTCCATTATACAGTTTTATTTCTACACTTACCGTTATTAGTATGCTTCTATTGAAAACAAGTCAAAATTATGTTTAAAATACATAGATTTACCAAATAAATAGCCTGATCAGACTAAGTATATATTGCCTACATCTCATCTCAGATATAAGAGCTCCATTATAGAGTTTTATTTCTAAACTCACCGTTATTCGTATGCTTCTATTGAACACAAGTCAAAGTCACAATACATAAGTTTACCAAACACTGCACTGCCAAGCGCATAGCCGTTGTATAATATTGTTTATAGTTTGTAAACGTGTTGCGGTGATAGTGTTTCAGGGAAACGGCGGTGTGAGTTGGTGCGCCGGCGTCTCTCACCGCACTGAGCGCGCGCAGGTCGGCTTATCGAAGAGCCTTTCGCATCCGATAAGCGTCTCAACATTCTTACAATGGTTGCCAATCATCAAATTATTTTAATATACATATTATACTCTAAAATGTTACGGGTTATCATTCTAGTGACATTAGTATATATAAATATATATGAATGCTTCCAAGCCCGTGTCAATAACCTATTCATAATTTTATATACATCTCAATAGTTTTTTGGAAGTCATTGTTCTCCTAAACTTTAGTAAAAAGCGAATCAAACTTGTACTAAATACTTTTACATGTAGTATAAAATATATTTATTGAAGTAACGTCAATTGTAATCTAAGATATGAAATGTCTGCTAAAATAAAAATAAGTAAACGCGATGTTCTTCTTTTAGATTATTCGTTAGAAAACGTAATGGTCTCGGGTCACGGCCGAACGCCGTTATTTCAGCGGCAACGACGGCTCAAAATATCTTGCCTGAAGAAAAACAAATCGTCCCACTGATTGTTATATAAAGACTAGATACTTACCATGGATATGCCCGGATACAAAATAAAGTCAGCTTCAAAATTCGATGACCCTATTAAAAGTTCTAAAATAGCTATACACTATATTAGATCAAAACTGATGACAGATTTAGAGTTCAAATTACCTAAATATTAAGTTGTCAAATTCATCAAACATATGTCATGTTCCTAATATTTTTTTTTTTAAGAAACGTATTTTGAAGTTTGTTCTTGTTCTAAGTGACAATAGATGGAAAAGTATTACAACTACTAACTACTTTAATAATAAATTATTTTTATAATAAAGTGGAATTTATAAATGAAAAACTGTCAATAAAAATAAATCATCTATAATTAAAAAAACAAAATGAATAATTAAAGAATTTTTTTTAATAATGAATATATTCTTTTTATATTGTTTTAAAACTGAAAAGCAAAAAAGGCAGATTCCGTGATAATGACAAAATTATAAATTTGTGTCAATTATAATTTGAACTTCTCAATATTGGCTTTTGTCATATTCAGCAGTTTTGATGTAATATAGTGAATATAGTGTATATTTTGAAACTTTAAATATGGTTATCGACTTTTGAAGCTGACTGTACCACTTAGTATTAATAAAATTAACAAAGATTCTATTTTTTCTCTACTTTGATAGGCATACCACAGTATTTATGACGATTGCGAAGCAGTTATCACAATAAAACTTTCTGTCTGAGTTTGTTGTGGTTCTTCTCAGACCAGGGCGTCTTTGGAACCCTCAAAGCCTTAGTTTTATGCTGTTGTTGTTGAAAAGGGCTTATTTCGATAACTATACTATCAAAATAGGCTCTGTCACTTCCATTTTACATACACAAGTGATCACTGGTATTGATTCAAAGTGGAAAAGAAATAAATAATAAAATTTTTGTATATAAACTTGTGATCTATTATTACTATTAAATACAATTATCCGGCTGTACTCACGTCATTACTATCGGAATTTGCCCGACTAGTTTCAAACCCATTCGGGGTCCTTATTCATGAGCTCTGAGCATGACGGATTCGCGGCGTGACTGTGGCGTGGCTTCCGCCATACTCAGACTGACTTCAGTGAGTACAGCCGGATACAGTAAAAATAAAAAAATATTAAAACCTATGACCTATGTAAAGAGCCGTAAAGAATTTCACAAAATATTTTTTGTTTTGCTTTAATGTTCAATATTATTATGATATTCATCAATCAAATGAACGCAAATCAAGGTATTGTTATAATAACAATACATAGCTTCCTTCTTGTTTATACGAAATCGCTGGTAAAGACAAATATTAGCTCCTTTATCAAACAGCATATGATAAGTAAATAATTACTAATAATTTACAATACTGATACATAACGGGGTCGGTGATAAGACTTTCTATTGAAATCTTTATCATTAAGTCCTATGTAATATAAATACCATTGTTTAGTATATAGCCTCCTCCTGCAGCTTCGTCTACGGATTTTGGAAACCGTGATCCTTTTTATATTAAAAAGTGAGTTTGTTTTGCGACCTTCAACAATAATTATTATATTTCAGTCAATTTACATACAATTTAATCAGAAATCAAACTATATATTGGTAAAAATCATACAAAAATCGGTTCAGTAGCTTTTGATATTGCGTTCATACAGACAGACAGACTTAGTTGGGGACTTCATTTTATAAAATGTATAGATTATTTTTTGTATGTAATTATAGACAACTTTATGTCAATAATAGTGGGAATTTCTATTTTTTTTTATTTTTGATATAAATTTATATTATCTGTGAAGTATATTTGTAAATTTGACCTTAAGAAAAGATAAGCTGTAATATTTTTGTCTCCGCGAATTGGCAGTTATGTTCTTGACCTACCTGAGGTTTGATAAACATTAGAAAATAACATATCATTTATATTAAATAAGTGAAAATTATGCATTTTAAATTTTTACATTGTTACAATTAACTTTATAATATACTAATATTATAAAGTTAAAGTTTTTATATTTGTTTATATTAATTCAATACGATACTTACAATTGAAATTTATTAGATAGGATAAAAATAACACATATAAATAAAAAAAATAAAAAATATACAATGAGCACCTAATTTAATATTGTTCTTTTATAATCTGTTCTGACATTTTAAATACGAGAACAAAATTACAAATAAACAGTTTGACAAAGATCTCTTAAACTCATAGAAAAGAAGAATTAATATTATTAATTAACAATATTAATATTAATTAATAATATTTATTATTATCAACTAATTTATTTATAAAGTACAAATTTTCTTCCTTTGCCAAATAGTTTTCTTGTAAAAGAAGAAATGTCATACTTAACATCTAAAGACAGAAGAATTAGGGGTTAGTTTCAATTACTTACTCAACATACGTGACATAATGTAAAAATTATTTTAGTTATTTTTATATTATATTACATAGTTTGCTTTGTATGTCCACAGTAGTATAATGACATTAATAGAATTATATACTGAGGTTGGTGTATGGTATAAAATATTTATTGTAATTTCTTGTAATTTCATAAATAAAAGAAACAAAAAAAAAACTTGGTTAAAGTTTAAAATTACAAGTTTGGAGTGATCTACTTTATTATCTTTAATTTAAATAATTTTTTTAAATAGGGTTCCAAGCTTAATGCTCTCACGTATATATGTACGTGATACCACTTTGCTGTTGTCAACCATCACCGCTACCGCTACCGCTACCGCTACCGCCTATGCACACTTCTTTCCGATTAGGGCCCCCCCTTTTTGTAGCCCGTGGCATTTTGAAGTCTTACTACTATATTCTCATTTCACTTGAAATATATGTTGTACTATACTTTTTAAAAACGAAATAAATATACTATGCAAACAAAATTTATTTTATGATTTGTTGTTTAGAGTAGACATTCACAGATCTTTAACGATAATTGTTTTAGAAATGCAATAAGAAGTAAGAAAACTTTAAATTGATACCATTTATTTTTCCTTAATGGCTCTAAATTTGTAAGTGACAATAAAATTCGACGAAGAAAAATGTATTTATTGATTAAACCTCTTCTTATTTGCTCTAAACAAAGAAGTTTAACATCAAGCGTCAATTTTAGTTGTCAAAATTTTAAAGTATAAGTTAGTCTTGGATTCAAAACAAAAAATCTAAAAAAACACCACGATGTTGAAAACTTTGTGTAAATCGGATCAATTACCGGGTAAGTAGTTTGGAACCAATTCGGGGTTTATTCGTGAACTCGGAGCATAAGCTGTATATAATATAATAGAAATCATGACCCACGAAAGTTTCAATATAATAATTATTAAAGTAATTAATCAGGTACAAAAATTTATAACCAGTTGTTACGAATAATATGCAATATCTTAGTTAACGAATCTTAGCAAGTAATCACAAATAATGAAATAACTATTGAGAAAAATTAAGATAAACTACGTGAATTAAGAATATAACCATCACATAACATCAATCATTATAATCTCGTATATGTTCCTGAAACAGTAAATAATAAATTCGTTCAAAGATCCAACGCTTTTTAAAGATTGAAATCTCAAATCCTTAATCCTTCTTTAGTGAAGTAGATTTCGACATGAAATATTAAACCTTCAGACTTTTCAAATAATCTACGTATAAACCTGTCATTTCTATCCTTGAAGTACTTATTTCAGTTTTAAACGTGTTATTTATATATTTTATCTATATTGTTGAGATTATGAATTGAGGTTGAAAAACAAATTATTTTAACTAAATTGTTGCAAAACACGAGCTATGTTGAATAATAAGCTGCCACAGTTTTTTCATAATTGCATTTTTACAAGTATTTAATTAATTGGATAGTTATTTTTTTTTATTTTTAGGGTTTCGTATATCAAAAGTAAAAATGGTTATCTTTATATGGGATTACTTAGTGGACGTCTGTCTGTCCATCTAACAGATGGACAGACTCGTAAAGATGAGAACGCGATAATATAACCTGTTGTTATTAAAATCATATAAAAAATGTATAAGACACTCAAGAAATATAAGTATAAAAAAAATTATGAATTCGAATATTTAAAATGCTAATGATCTCGGAACATTATTTGTTTTCTTGTTTTATTTAGATAACATCAATCTATTGTTTTTTATACACTTGACTTCAGTAGTTTGTGAACCAAACGAAAATATTGTTTTTGCAATATCACCAACAAAGTCTGTAATATTTACCCGCAAAATAATATAAAATAAAACATTTATAGAATTCGTATGGCTTAAAATACAAAGCGCAACTCAGAGATTTAATACCTGAAACACAAATTACCAAAAAAAAATTAAATTGTTATCTAGTTACCGTTATTTACTCCATCTATTAACGAACGACCGAACTAAGATTAAATTAAAAAACCTCCATACAACTTTCATAATAACAGTGTTTCTCTTAAGACAGTGTTAAATATAACTTTAATTTGTTCACAACCAATTTGTAACGAATTTAGTCCCATTTATTGACTAATTATCGAATTAAGTGTTTACAGTTTTAACTTTATAAACATATATAGGTTTTTATTTTAACGCCATCTAGCGTCTAAAGATTTTGTCATAGTGTATCGACGATTGTCTTAAAAAGTCATTTGTTAAAATCGAAAACATGGAAACTGAATAAAATGTAACATAATATATGTCATCAATGTAATGTATGTAAGTAATACTATTTTGCTGTAATGTGTAAAAAACGAGATTGGCTAATATATAAAAATAATACATTTTTCTTAACACTCGTATACTTTAAATTTATTTCTTTGCCTAGGAGGTCTCTACTTCTAAAGTATGATATCCCCTTGTTGAATTGCACCCACACATACACACACATTTTCATTTTTTCGTTTCTCTTGTATTTGTTTTAGACTAGCTGTTATTATATTATTATTAGCACATACAAAGTCTAAGATGTAAAGATTTCACTTTTGTTTTTAATTATTCCTGACTAATTTACAGTTTATAAGATAGTATCATAGGGATAAGGTACAGTTTAAATTTTATTAAGTTAACGAAAAACTTAAAATTATAATAATACAAACAATCTAATATAGATAACGAAAATGGTACGAGGAAGCGCTTGCGCTCACAATTATACAAACGAGCCCAGTCGGCGAGTCCTGTGGCACCGAGACCTCGAGTAAAAATTTGATATTTAAAATACGTATAATTTTAAGTTTATATGACTGTTTACTATTAATTACTAATTTAGGATCCATCTCAAATGAGAAAGATAACAAATACACGGAGATGCCAAAGTTTATCTCCTTCTACTGTAAGTGTTTGATTCTTTACTTGGTTTAATTAATCAGACACTATTGTAATCTGAATTAAATTTTTTTAGCAAATAAGAGAAATGTCATTCGAACATTTAGAATATCCACAGTATCAAGCAACATCGGGCTCTCAAACTGCAATCACCGGGAAGACGTCTCGGAGCTACGTTTATCAGGAGCCAGGTTAGTACCACACCAGAGCAGACCAGACCTTGGATATCTTATTACATTTATTTGGTAGTAAACCCTAGCTGTAGTCTGAGTGAAGCTGATTGCAGGTTATAAGTGTGCTGGCTCATCAAGAGTGCAATGTTATTAAATCTTATTTTAATTAAAGGGTATAAAAGCAAACTAATTTTTTTCTAAAATCTGAAATTGATATTTGAATAAAATATTAAATTATTTGGCTCTTACAACAAAATTAATTAAAACCACAAATATATCGGATGCAAACAAATTCAAAAATCTTTAAAAAAAAAAACTCTAAATGTAACATAGCAAAAAATACAAATAACTCGAAATTTTAAGCTTTGTGATTGATTTGTAGATATCCATGGGTTACGACACCACTTATCATCAAGTGAATCTTATGTTCATTTGCCATCCCATTTGTAGCCATATAACTTATTTAAAAATTAAATACAAGACCTTTTGGATGAACTGCTGTGATACAGATAATTTCTAATATGCATAACCTTATTTCAGAAAAGGAACTTATTGTACCTCATTGCATCGTTACGAAAACAATGCGTGCATTAGCCACAAAGAAAAGAGAGTTTATTAAGCTACGAAAGAATCTAATTTCTCAACAAGTAAGATTATTCATTTACATATTTCTTTATTTGCGTATTCATTCATTCATAAGACCGTACAAGGGTCCAAATATGCTCTGGTCTGAGAAGAACCGTAAAAAACTAAGTCGGTTTTTTTTTATTGTAATCAGTTTTACAAACTTTTACTTACTTCAAAATTAGAAATTTATATTTTGATTGAAATAAATTTTTGAAAATAGCACATATTTTCAGAATACGGTATTAGAACACTTTGCAGCATTAAAGGACTTAGAAGCTAGAGCTGGTATTCCTGACGAGGCATTAGGAGACATAAGAATATTATCTGTAAAGGGCTGGCCGGCGCATGACTTACTTCTGCTTGTGAGGGATGACCTTGACATGCCAATGAACACTGAAATTAATGGAATCTTTGGTATTATAGAATATTTATTTATTTGTTTATTTTTTATTATAACAACATTTAAATTGTTGTCCAGTAAAATCAGTGGTTAACAGTTTTGAATGGATAATGTCATATTTTTTCGACAAATTATAACAAGTACGGTATACAATATTTTAAAACCTTATTTTTTAATTCATTTAGAAATATATTTTGTGAGTGGTCTACTAATTTATCCTGTTATAAATGATTTTAAAATAATGAAATGTTTTTTGGTTTTCAGTTTGGTTTGTAATGATCGGATTTTTGGAGTATAGCAATTGTTACTTATGTATTTTTCTACTAGGTCCACAAGTGATCCAGCAGCTGCAAGCGCAGCTCAACCCCATACCCGAGGAAGTACTGGGTATGGGGGCCGAGTTAATGGCCCGTCGAATAGAAATGCTAAATTTGTTGAGATGCAAGCATCGTAACGATCGAGCTACCTATCTAACCGTTGGTACCGAGATTTATCTTTTTTTTTCTAGTAAGACAATTAATTAACATTTTTTTTAATTTAGAATTTAGAATGGAAAGCGAAAAATTTGGAATTTGACAACGAAACTGAAAAATTGCATAGAATGGTGGCAGGCACTGCGGAAAATTTAAAAGTTAAAATAAACTACTCCCTTGACTTGGCGAGGTCAGTTACTGAGCTAGCCTGTTTATAAAATGATTTTGTCATTTATGTTAATTGTCTTGTATACCTGTACCATCAGTTAACCTTTGAATATATAAGTAATTTGTAAAGAAATCTGCTTAACCTTGATAAAGATACTTAGTTTTAAAACTCGCTAGAATAAAAGAAGTTTTGAATATTAAGCTTAATCTAGAAAAAAAATATTAAAACAATATCAGGATATTTAACTGTACCCCATTATCAAGTGGGTATAATATTAAATTTGATGTAGGATTCCATGGATAGATCGTGAAACTATTATGAAGAAAATTGAACGTTTGCAAAAGGAAAACTCATTACTACAACATAAAATTGAGGAATTATCCAAGAAAGAAAATGAGGACAACAAGGATTCCGGACGTAAAGCAGATATCACTCCCAGTCATCAGGTTTTCAGTGCTTACTAACTGTAGGTCGCACAATAAAATTAAGACAATCTCGATCTTTGTACATTCATACATAGAATGCATGAGTTACTGCTGACATAATTTTGTATAAAACATGATTTATTTATCTACAGAATATTCGTATTATCTAATACGAATATTCTGTGATATTCTGATTATATATATATATATATATATTAGATATTCTGTGTAGATAAATAAATCATGTTTTATACAAAATTGAATCTAATGAGTATGTGAGAATGAGTGAGTTTATTTTCAAAATACGTTAAATAAAATTATGATAAAAAAAAATGCATCCTATGCTTGAAGATTAACAATTGTAACATCTTGATAGATGTTATAATATCATTATTAACGAGCATTATTAAATCTAATTTAATTATGCCAGTAAACGATTACATTTATAAACGTCATTTCTATAACTATAAACTACGCAAACATAGTATGTTTTTCTAAACATAGGCACTACATGAGGAGCTGAATAAAGAGCGAGCTGCACGAGAATCCCTAAAAGATGTGGTGAATTCAGCTGAGAGCATGCTGCGAGCAGCGAGGTCTAAGATAACAACGTTGGAGAGACAGCTTAAAGATACGCGAAATGAACTAGAAACAGCCCGTCGCAAGCATAAGGATTTGGAACAACTTGTAAACAATAACAATGTTGTAATTATATTTAATGAGATCATGTCACAAACTTGAAATTTATCTTATTTAATTATGTTTAATCCATTAAAGATTTCATGGAGCTTTGCTCTTATAATAGAGATATTCTTATACAGTATCGCCATCGCGAGAGCAGTTATGATGCTCGATCTAAGAAACTTCTAGAAGTTTCCAAAACTGGAGAAATTACGATAGAAACTTTGTCTCGTCAAAGAGATGCGCTTGAGATCAGGTAAGAAAAAACGTCTAAGTTGGAATTATCAAATTTAAAATGTGCTGTTATGATATCATATTTTTATTAAGGGTGAAGGAATTAAGAGAACAGGCAGATGAAGCAGAACGTGTACAGGGTGCCCGGCAAGCAGAAATAAGAGTGCGCACTGATTTTCTGCAGGCGAAGGTAGCAGAACAGGTGCCACAAAGCTGTCTAGTATTTTTAGGGATCTCAAGCATTTTGACTCTATGACAATCCATTTTGACTATCTGGATTTTTTTTGGCAAAGTAGAGTATCTAAAGTATAATATTATTATTATGTTTTTTATCATAGGAAAAGCATAAGAAAGCTGCTGAAGTTCATATTACAGAATTAGAAAGTAGGGTTAAGGAACTAGAAGATCAATTGCAATCTTTACGCGAGCGATCAGTTCGCTTAGTCGATATGGAACGGAGGCGATGCTTAGAATACATCCCTTCGAAAGGTTCTGGTTTTCATAATACATTGAAATTATTAAATTTTAAATAACAATAAGTAATATTCTATATTTTATTTAAAAGAGAGTGAACCATCTGACCGTGAAACCGAAATTTGGAAGGAATTGCAAGTGACTCGAGTCGCTTTATCTCGGGCTGAAGACGAACTTCGTCAGAGTAAAGCCGATAAAGACAGCTTTTTTAATTCACTCTCCAGGATTGCGGTATCAACATTTTTGGTGATATTTTCAGTATTATATTTTATTATATAAGACTTTTCTTTAGCAAGAAGAAGGTACCGACAAGGATGATAAAATGGCGGCAGAGTTATTAAAAAGAGAACAAAAGATAAGGACATTACAGAATAATATCGAGGATCAACGAGAAAATGAGAAAATTATGTAAATTAAATGTTCTGTAATTTTAGATATGTGTATTTCTTTTTTTCTTAATTTGTAAATATTCAGGGAACAAAGCATGACGGACTACGAAAATCAACTTGCTTCTCTACGTCTGGAAGTTAAACGTTTGAGACATTACGACTGCTACACCAAGGAAATTCCGTATCAAGATCTTCAGACTGAGGTTCAGATATATAAACTATTGTACTCTCTATCGTAACAATATCTGTAGATTATATGAATATCAGCTGTTGGAGCTGCACATGCAAGTCGAGACACTATCCCGGGAGCGCTCAGCTCTTGTGTCAGCGGCAGCATCTCGCGCGTTAATGCTGGAGCGCCATGAGCGCGCCGCTGACCTGTTTGCGCAAACTACGCGGGCACGGCGGGACCTCGAGGCTCACCTGGACGGAGAGTGTGATCCGCCACGAGTGGCCGACAGCATCTGCACTGAGGTGAGATTGTAAATATTAATGCACGTACAGTGCAAAGGTTCTGCAAATTTTTTTAGTAGATTAATTTTAATAGATTTTAAAATGTAGGAACAATAGTTTACGTCCTATTCTCAGATCTACTACATATACAAACAAGATATCATAATAATAGATCCAGTTGGTTCAGAGTCGAAATATCGGAAGTCAAGCAGTAATTGAAGACAAGTTTAAATCATTATGAGCAAAAAAAATTTACAACAAAACTACATGTCATGTCAATTCGTGGCAGTATTGTATAGTCATAAGTCTAGGCAGTACTCATTGTTAATGACCCATATTGAGAAGTGTACCTTGTGCGTTATAGGATGGTGTGGGTGACACTGTTATTAACGTTTCGTTTCTCTCTTGAGACTTGACGCGATTTACAAATTATATTATAGTTTTTTTAGTTTTACCACATTCGTAATGTATAATAACTATAGTAAATTAAATTAAGCCCAATCAGAATGCTTTAGTCTACAAATAAATTATAATAGAAAGAAAAATTCAGCAAAATGTTATGCTAGACGAATTTAGTGAGGGGATGTACTGCTACGATATGAGAGTCGATGTTTTTTCATATTAAAAAGTATATTGTGTATAAATAGTTAAATTTTTATTGTTAAAGAGCTTATAAATTTATTAATGAAACAACAGAACATATATATGGGGTAAGATTACTTACAAGGTTGCCAAAAAAAATTTTTTTTGTTTCATCTGAACTCAGTCGAAACTACTGCCAGCATCACACAGGTAAACAATATGTCCGCCGCGCTAAAACGCTACAGCCAAAATGTTGTCACGAAAAAAAAATCATTCACCTTATTTGGATTATTTTATATCAGTAAAGATAAGTTCATACACGGAATTACTCTGCACGACGGAATAACACATCAATTTGTATAACAATATTAAAGAGAACTAGATATATGCTGTGAGTATCGTAAGCGAAAAATATGAAATGTATAACGTCAATCAGTAGTCATTTGGTACTGACAGACGTCACCCGAACCATGCTAAAGCGCACATACTATAGTAGTAAATACAAGTTAAATTGATGTGAAACAGAAATAAAGTAATATCTACGATAAATGAGTTTCCAGTTAAGCAACTATTTTGCGATATAATAGGTCCCTTTAAAAGTATTAATTTATATAACCTGAACCATACGCATACTATCTAACATGTTGTCTATCTATATTGTCGTTTTAGAAAACGACAATGTCTTCTTTAGTTGTATACTTTTTGACAAAACTATTTTAACAAATCTTCAAAATTTTTAGAGAAATTAAAGTAAAATGTCAAAATTTAATAATAAAAATACCATAGATATCAGTATCCCACAATTATTATAAATACAGGTTTCACGATCTCTCACGTCGGTTTGCGACTCCGCTGCGGACACGTGGTCCGCCCTCAGAGCGGAGCGAGCCCGCGTCCTTCGTCTCGAGAGCGCCGTAGTCTCGCAAACAATGCAGCTAGAGAGAGAAACTCGAGTTCGGACTCAACTTGAACGACGCAGAGCGACACTCGAACGAGAATTACTTCGCTCACGGCATGCAGTTTCCTCGAATAAGACGACACCAAATCCAAGTTTGGTATTCTTATAATATTTGGTTCTCTTACTGAGTCGAGCCTGGAGCTAAGCTGGGATTAAGTACTTAATTTTGAAATTTTAATAGATTTAAAAAAAGTTAAATTTAAGCATCTTTACTTAGTTTAGTGTTAAAGTTACAAAACTTCGAGAAGTCAACCAATAATTTTTATTATTTCAGATTCGAGCATTTTTTTCGACTAAGTGATGTTTATTAACCAGTTATAACTAATAAGAAAAACTGAATAAACAAAATATATTTGTCAAAATAAATTTTTAATTTTCAACTTTTGTTTATGTACACACACTTTATTTTTATTCATAGAACCCAAAACCACAGTTTAATTTAAACGATGACCAGCTAGTTTAAATATTTTGCTTTTTTTATCAATTCGAGACTGACTAGGTATGAAATACTGAAGATTTTTTAAATATTTTTCAGTTGGACGTGTCACCTCATCCTCCGCATTTATATAAAATAAGTCATCATTTAGGGTGGTCATGATACCTTCGGTGTCTGGAGATGCAATCCATTTTTGTGCATCTATGTTCGTAATAGCCTGTTTGCGATCAAGGTCCCCTTTATATTTAGTATCATTAGGTATATTATATGTTTTCTTGACGAAATTTCCCATTACAATTTTTGTTGGCGTATTTTCACTGTTTTGTTGATAAATTGAATGATGTCCATTATTAAAACGTTTCTGATGGTTGTCTAAGGTCTGTGTACCTCTGTAGTTATTGTAACTTTCATTTGTACGAAGTAATTGTGACTCATATGGGGCTTCCATTTCATCTTCAAGGATCTTTATCAAATTATCGAGATTTTCTGAATGTGCCTCCCTATTTAATTTATTTTCTATAAAATATTCACATTTGGTTACTTTTTTCTCAAGGGCACAAATGGTTTCGTGGTCTTTTCGTCTTTGTATCACAGCTTTACGATTTTGATCCTCTAGTGTAAGAATAATTTTCTCCAACTGAGATATTTGTTTCTTTCTTGTTTCAATATTTGTTACAAGAGAATTAATTTCAGTATTCTTTTCTCCGAGTTCTCGATTTAAATTCATAATGTCAGTTTTTTCTATTTCCTTTACTGTCAAAACTTCAATTATATGGGTTCTTTGCTTTATAAGGGCCTCTTGTTCTGTTAGTGTTTCATCTAATTGATCTAAAATATTTCTTTTCTTATTTATGTCTTCAGTAATTTTATCAAACTCTGATTTTACTTTGATTAAATTTCCGTTTTCTTGAGTTACCTGAAAAATAGTTTGAAATTCGTTATATTTAAACAAATCTAATTACTTTATTAACATTTTTTTCCAAACATAAATTCTTTGTTACCAATTCCCGAAGATCATTCAGATTTTGAAATTCACCAAAATGTTCTTGCAGATTTGTTATTTGTTCTTTTAAAGCACACAATTGATTTTCATACATTTGCATTTTAGATTCACTGTAATGTTTGTTTTTACAAGCCATTAATATTTCTACATGAATTATACTATTTGTTAGAAACGGTAAAACAAACAAAACATATTTTACCTGTCTTGCAATTGTTGTTCTAGTGCATTTTTATTATTTTCAAGCACTGATATGCATTCTGCATTTTTATTGAGTTCACTTTTTAAACTTTTCTCATATTCTTGAGATTTATTATAGTTATACTGTAAACAAGATACATTTTTAAATTTTTATTTTACATTAAGAATACAGTCGATGCTATGTTATAAATACCTCAATTTCTTTTATAATTTTATTTTGTTCTAAAACACGGTTCTTATATTTTGATAGATCCGAATTATTTTTAACATAGTCATGTTTTATTGTTTCCAACTGTTCTTTAAACATCAATGTTTCATCTAAAATGATAAATATATTATTTATATTATTTAACGAATTCTTTATTTTCTGAAGTAATTAATGGCAGGTACTATTCGAACTTTTCAAAGAAACATTAAATTTTTGTATTATATCTATATTGCTATTAAAAAAAACTCTTTCATAAAGCCTTGAACATTCTTTAATGGATTAATAGACGAAATATTATTTAAGCAATTATTTAAGCTTTAAAACAATTTCTGAAGTAAGAATACTTCCTTTCATAAAAACATTTCTTAGTTTTTACTTAGATTTTCACGAGTACACATTTGAAATGAAATTATTTTTAACGAATTTAACTTGCGTATAATTATTGGTTACACTTTTATTTTAACCCAACGTTTCGATTAGTATTCACAAGGCTATTGAAATTTAAAACATATCCTAATTTTAATATAGAAGATGGTTGGTGTTTATCTAACACTTGGGACCGATTCATACCCAAAGTAAAGTCTTGTCTGTGATAATACTTTCAGACCTCACGATACTGTTCATCCCTTTTGTGTACATCCGGAACCCTATGCCCGAAAACAAAGTAACCATTAGAGGTAGATAACTAATTAACTGACTAACTGACAGACACATCGCGTCTACCCGTGCACACGAATGCGACAAAGCATTAGAAACGTCGGTTTAAAATAAAAATGTAATTATGTTAAATCCTTTAAAAATAGTTTTATTTCAATTTTCACTCAGAGAAAAAAAATAGTTTTAGACAGCAGAAGGTCGTAACAAGGTTGTCTTTATTTACACAAAGATGAAATAGTTAAATAATATTGATTATTGCATAAAAATATAAATGCTATTCTTACTTAAAGTCGCTTCCATTACTTGTAGTTGATCTAGAGTTTCTTTATAACGCATATCTGAGTTTTTAAGGTGAGCGCATTGAGACTCAATCGTCTTTAGCAAATTATTTTTTTCATTTACTTCTGCGGTATACTTCTGTTCAACTTCTATCAGTTTTGCAACATTTTGATTTAAGTCTTGTTTCAAATTGTTAATGGATTCATTATACTCGGTAGACAACTCCTCAAGTTTCTTTTTCAGATCATCTTTCCTATAATTATCAAAATTATAAAAATAATGTATTGTGATATTAAATAAATAATTTTATTACTTTCTTTTTTTTGTAAATACTCACTCAGATTGTAGCGCTTCTCTTGCTAGCGCAATTTCTTCCAATTGTGATGTATTCCTAAGCATTGATTCTTTTAACTTATTTAGTTCTTCATCAAAATGCTTTTGGAGTAGCTGGTTCTGTATTTATCAAATACATTTTTTATTAGTTATAGGGATTTATTATTACCAGTTTAATGTCTTCACCACAATCACCAATTCCTTACTTGATCTTTTAATTGCTGAACCGTTCTCTCAAGAGTTCGCGAATGTTTTCGTGATTGGTTGAGAGCGCTCTCTAAATGAGCAGAATTTTCTTCACCGATCCTAACCTGCCCCTCCGCTCTGGCTAATCTGTCTTTTAGTGTTATTCTCTTCACATTTTCCTCTTTAAGGTCCCTTTCCAGTTCCTTGCGATGATTAAAAATTATGTTATACTTCAAACATATATGTACTTCAAATCAATTTTTTATTAGGTTATTAAATATATATTTGTTTTATAAATGAGAAAATCTAATTTATAAAAATCTATACAGAAATATAGTAAAGTAAAATACCTCGATTCTTAATTTATTTGTATACGACTTTTGTTGTTCACAGGTAGATATTTTCTTTAAAAGATCTTTGTTCTGAGAATTTAACTCTGATAAATTGAATGTTAATTCTTCGTTTTGCAATTGGAGGCGTATTGTTTCATTCCAGTATATTCTAAACATGACAATAAATATACATTTTAATAATAAATCCCAGTTTTAATAGTTGGTAATTTGAAAATGTTATAAATACTCAATAGTTGAATCACTATCATTGGGTTGCTTACTATTCTATTACGTAGACAGAATAATGTAAATAATTGACAAAACAAAACACACTTTTAATATTCAACTTTCCTATATACATTCTCTATTCTTTATTGTACAACAAAAATACACAAAAAAAAGAAAACAAGTAAAAAAGGCGGCCTTAATGCTAAAAAGCAATCTCTTGCAGGCACTTTTTCGAATGGAATATAAAATGAAAGAATAGGAGTGCAAAAGTAAGCATTTAAATAATCTCTAGTCTTTTGCCTAAATTTACTTACTTTAACTTGTGTACTGATAAACTAATATTTTTTTTGTCAATGTGAACTTTGAAATCTTAATCAACTGCCCTTTTCGCAGTCAAGTAACATATCCCAATCCCAAACACGATCCCCTCTTTTATTTTTATTTCTGCCATGATTCTCCTATCATAATTAACAGTTCATCCTTATCATTTTCGATCTTCTTTTATTCACATATGCATCCCCATTGATATCTATATCTTAGCTACTCACGAGAATTTTATTCCTTCTCATTATGCGACCATACCATAACAACCAGATTTCGCATCTATTCTGTTACAACCTTTCCTATATATGCTTTCTTATACCTTATTCATTCTCTCGTTACTAAATTCCACCGCCTCCAAGACAACTTTTTGCTAAAAGAAATTTTATTGTTACCTTAAGTGATCAGTAGTGTCCTTTATAAATTTATTTTTAGAATATTGTAAGTTGCTGTTAACCATTTCGTTTTCTTCATTAAACTCTTTGACTTTTTTAATAAGTTTTTGTTTGGAATACTCCTGTAACATCATAAATATTATTAAAAACGTGCCTTCAAAATAAAAGATATTAGTATCAGACAAATCTTGCTTAATATTGTACTGTTTACTTTAATGATTTCATAAACATAGACTCAGCTGAATGTGGTTGCTAGAATATGATGGCAAATTGTTTATGATGTAATTCTCTGAATTAAATGATAAGTGATAAAAAGTACTGATATGAATAAGAGAAGTGCAATTATGTGCAATTAACAGATTTGACCATTCAAACCCCATGAGGCAAAATCAAATACCTTTTCAGAGTTATTTAAGAAACTTTGAAACCATTCTATAAATTCTTTTCGCTTCACGAGTGTCTGTTCGCATATTGCGACCAGTTTTGAGGGCATGTCATTTATTTTTTTTATGTCGACTTCTAAAGCTTTTTTAGATAGCTGATCGTTTTCTAAAAAGAATATTAAAATAAAAATGGTTAAATATGCTTTATAAATATTTTGTATACATATAGCTACAATAATAGCAAAAATAATAGCTTAATTATTATTACGAAAAAAAGATAAAATAATTAAACCTTTTACTAATTTAAAAAAAGTAAGTCTAAATATGTTTTTCATACATTTTCGCAAAAATCTACTACTGACGTTAATATCGAACGTTTTTTTTTATTGTATATAATTTTAAATCTAAAACAATAAAATCAAAGTAATTTAAGTATGATCAATACAAATCAGTATTTAAGAACAGTGTAATGCTAAAATAACTTTAAAGATATGGTCTATAACCGTCTGATTTGTGCGCGGTGCCGGCACAGAGCTGCAACAGCTGCGCGGGCGTCATGTTTTCAATGTTCATGATGCGTAGGTCCTCCGCATCTGGAAGAGCGACCAGCTGACCCAGCGCACGCAGGCTCTCTTTAGTGTGCCGGAGGGTGGCGTACACTTCCATAATGACTTTCTATAGGAAATACATCCGTTGATGTAACCTCTGATAACGTACTTTCCGATAATATTTAAATCTATTTTGTAGCAAGATTATTTATAACCATGAATGAAATCAATATGAATTAGAAATATCTGCTGTGATAAGTACAATAAAACCTGCTTTAACAATGTACTTATAAAAAAATAAGCCCTGAGTTTACGTTGTCATAAGCGAAAAAAAAATATGAACTAACTATAACTCGCGGTTCCACCCGCGGAATATCGATTTCATTTACCATTGAAATAACTAAGAATACTAATGTAATGCCAGATAACCTTCCTAATGAACGTACTATATAATCGGAAAGAATTTTTCAAATCTATCCGATATTTTCAAAGATAATGTTCAACCAAAAAAAAAAACTCAGATTTATAATATTAGTATAGATTTCTTCCATTGTTACACAGTTGAGGGTAAATACCTGTCAACATGTATTGAACATAATATTCTGAAAATGAAGCTAATTAAAAATCGTTAATACAATGTAACATTTCGAAATATAAATTAAAAGCCTCGAGATCTTTTGTTCCTGGAAAGTATTTTTTTTTACTCATGTCCCGCTGAGATGATATATGATTTACGAGGTCTTTAAACTCACTCTGATAACGGGTTAAAAAAATTATCTTTTATTTCATATTAATAATATACATAACGATTCAAATTGAACCATCCGTCGGACCATACAAGTTTTTCATCTTTTAAATTAAAATGAACTAAGTTTACATTGAAATCGTACTAAAAATGAAGTATTATGTCAATCAAAATATTGACAAAACGAACTAAGGATTAAGAGGAATTATATGATAATGAATATTATTTTTAAGATATGGAAGTAAATTTTCTATTTCACTAATTATTAAGTACAGTAAGAGTTATTGTTATATATTATATTTCACAAATTAAATGTTCGAAAACTTAAACACTAGCCTACCTTTAATGTTTTTATTAATTAAAATAAGTTTATAAAAAAAATTATTTATTTATAAAAAAAAAAAAAGAAAATAAAGAAAAAAAAATGTAAATGTGACTTAACTATGCAAGGGCTCAAGATTCCTACTAACAATCTCCTCTTTTGCAATGCAAGAAATTTAAATCTAAAAAACAGATCACAAAGAGAAAAGGCGACGTTTCTGTGTAAATTTTAATTGAAAAAACAATTAAAAACTTTAACACACCTGTCGTTTATAAAGTTCATCCTTCATTTCTTGAAACTGAATAATATTTTGTTGCCAGTTGTTCTTTAGCATCGCCATTTTATCTCTACGTGACGTAACCGACTCTGAGATGAAAAAATAGATTGTGTAGTATAGTTTAAAAAAGTTATTTCATTTTTTTTTTTATATAATCTTTTGAAATACCTTCTTCATTTGAATCTAAAAATAAATTCTGTATATCGTTGTATAACAATCCAGCATCCGAGGAATCCTGCTGTTGCAATTCTAATTCCTCGGATTTCTTTATTGTTTCCTGAACAAAAATCATTAGTACGAAATAAAGTTAAATTGCAAATAACTAAAATAAAGTTGATAAATAATAAATTTGATATATAATAAAATAAATTTTAATAATAAATTTGATATATAATAAAATAAATTTTATATATAACCTGATCAGGTAATTTTTCATAAGTGGCTTTAGATTGTAAAAGTTTCTGTAACATATAAATAAGAGAATTTGATAAACAAGACATTTATTATATATATTATTATCTGACTAAACTCTCGTTAATTTTAACGAAATTTGCGTTTAGCTTCGAATAATCCAGGGCCCTTATTCATGAACTCGGAACAGGTGGTAATGGTGGTTCCGTGGTGGGGGCAGTTCAAGCCGCAAATTCCGATAAAATAAACGTGAGTACAGCCGGATAAAATATAATGTAATAGTAATGAAAATTTTAATACAAACAAGAGGCAACAGTTAACAACGCAACTCCGCCATTCAAATATTATGATTACGGACCCCAAATTGGTTCGAAACTAGTCGGGCAAATCCCGATATTAATTCATGAGCATAGTCGAATAATTATATATTATAGTACAGGAAAATTTAAGTACAAAAAATATTTCTTAAAAATTCTATAATATTTATATGGAACCTCATGACTCTATATATAAATAAATAAATTAATAAATAATAAAATATCTCAGTATTACCTGCTTCAGCGGGACGGTTATTATTTGTCTTCCCGGTTTATTTGACATGTCATTAATTTTATCATTAGTTATTTTCTTGTGTAGAAAAGGCTTCTAAAAGTATATTACTCATTCAGACTATTTTGTGGTAAAAGCACAAATATATCTTAAAAACTTTAAATAAATATGTGTATTCAATTTATATTCCAGTAATTTAAAGCTCGACGCACGAAAAGCGAGAATCAACCATCAAAATTAAACCATTTAGTGGTTAAGTTTAAGTAATATAACAAAATTAACATTTACTGCTTTTCCTATGACAAATTAAATAGCTTATTGTGTAAAAAAACAACATTATAAAATAGTATTTTATCGAGCGAAGCTCTCTATGAGAAACTTTTTAGCGTTCTTTGTGCAAACATCAATAAAAATCGGTATATCTAAAAATTTCCAAATTTTGCACACTGATAGAAATCAGTCTGGTGATAGTTTTAAAAAAATCGAAAAAAAAAAAAAAAATTTCATAATTGGTGTCATCTTGGATATTTTTCAAAATGATGACAATTATTAATTTTTTTGTTGTTGAAGACAGCATGCGTGGAAGTTTTGTAAATGCAACTGCTGTGCTGTTTGCATCTCGCTATGCTAACACGTACCAAGATTCTGCGAGCGCAGCGAGACAAAATGAGGTCTGGTTCTCGCTCCTAGTATTCTATGATGAAAACTAATTTAGATAAAATTTTTTAAATAAAGTCAATGTTAAATTTTAAAGTCAATTTTTAAAACAAATCAATGTTATCTAAAAACCTGCCAAAAACTGCAACCTACATTTAAAAAGAAATAATATTAGAAAAAGTTTGTTTTTCTTACTTTTACAGATGGCCTCTCCTGTCTGGGGGATCGCGATAACACACGCATATTTTGCATAGTTTCTATGACGTCATCGTTTGTTTTTAAAAATGCATTGGGATTGGACTAAAATTTAAGATAGAATTATATTTGATAAGTAAAATTTTCTATGCATTTTATATTTTCAAATAATTTCTTACCTCATTGGAGCGAGGCCGGTAATTCATGTTCTTAAGATTGTGACGAGGTTGATGCAAAGACACTACTTCTGATTTAATTTTCTGAAAAAAATCGATAAACATACATACTTCCACTTATACGTACTAGTTTTTGATGAACTATTAGCTATAATAGATACATATCTTTCAAAATCACAAGAACTTTTTTTTTTTTTTTTTTTTTTTTTCCGTTGGAAAAACCCGTTACGGGTACCCCGTCGGCCCATGGGGGTGACGGCCGGGGGGTGATGTGGGACTACCCGGCAGCATAGAGGATGCTGCCATTTTTAAGGCTACCCACTAAAAAACCAACGGTTGCCCTCTGCGCCGTAATGGGACGTCACGGGATCGCGTTAGCACACACCGTGGAAAATCACAAGAACTTACAACAACAAAGGGAACATATAATGGACACAGAGCTTGTAAAAATGAAATTGTACTGACTTCTAATAACTGGTAATAACTGAAACTTTTGTGTTTCTTATAGTTCATGGAATATTCATGTAATACTTATTTAAAAAACAATATTCATGTAATATTTTTTTAGATTTTCACGAGTACACATTTGAAATAAAACTATTTTTTACGAATTAAAACTCGCGTATAATTTGGTTACATTTTAATTTTAACCGGAAATTTCGAATGATTTGTAGCAATTTTGTTCACGGGTAGACGAGATGTACCGGGTAGACGACAATATTCATGTAATACTTATTTAAAAAACATATGCGTCTCGGGATGCCCGATAAAAGTGATAACTAAAACTAATTTACCTACACCTTAGGTGAACTATTAAATATTTAAATTGTTTAACTTGAAGAAAGCTTAGGTTATAACTTAAAATTGAATTGCTCTCGCCTTGATGATATCCACCGAAAACTCAATTCTTCCCTAATCACTGGCGGAATGAATTCAATTGTATTACATTGACAGAAAATTGTTTACTGGACATGTCATGAGAGAGAGAGATGAGAGAGAGAGAGACTCACGTTGTCAGCATTTGTTCTAGATCTACAAGGAGCTCGCTGACGCCCTGGAGGTAATCGCTGTGGTATCCTACATTTATACTGCACCATGGCTTTCTCGTTTTTTGCTGTTAAAATTAGCAACAAATGGTTTAAATTAGCACCAATAAATAAAGATACTCATTATTCAATAATATAATACACGAACAATAAAAAATACAACAATAAAATTATCTTACAAATATCACCTTCTGATTTCCCCTCCACCGACAGCGGTAGAGACATAACTTACAGTCCTTAATTACATAAAACTGTTTATAAAATATCGATTAAAAATAATAATTTATAAAAGTTTATAAAAATTATGTATAAAAATATATTCTACCAAAATTTATTTGCACATTAAGCCAAAAAGAGGTACATTGTCATTCTTGATTGTTGCGACGGCCATCCGTCATAGAAGTATTGTTGAACCTTCCTGAAGAGTTTGAATTTGTATACAAGGACAAAAAAGGTATTGAGAAAAATAGTGGCCGGTTTTGTCTTTGTCAGTTTTTAAAATGAGAAGCATTATTTTGCTTGTCATCAAAATTATAAACGTTTTCCATCCATATATTATAAGAATTGAACGTATTTAAATAAAATTCTAATTATTCAGTATAAATAAAAGATGACAACTACAAAATCACAGAAAGATAAACCATGTAAGTATATATATGCAATATTTTTTCATAGTTATATTGTTTATTTTTTATCATAATTTTTGGCTTTTAATTTCGAGAATGACATTGAATGAAAAAGATGATTTGTGGGTTTATATTTATATTAAGTGTATTAATGTTAATATATTTTGAAAAGACTCCCCGATGCCTCGTCTGACACCGCGTCCAACTGCAGCATCAGCCGCCCGTGCCGCTCGCAACGCCACTAATAGGAACCTAGCTTTACCAACCTCTCAACGCCAATCACCAACACGAACTGCTTCCCCTGTTACTTCTAGAGTACTTATATTCTCTTCACTGTATTTTATTTAATTATTTCATAAATCATTTAAATTAACTTACTAATTTACTTCACAGATAAAGACCGCAGTATCACGCAATGGCTCCAAATGTGATTCTAAATCTGAAATGAAAGTTTGTGTTACGATTGTTATTATTACTTTAATATAAGTTGTGAATTCGTAAGTAATATTTATTAAACTTTCAGATAAACAGAAATAATGAAAATGAGTTCCAAGCTGCTGAAATTGAGGTAATTTTTTAATGCAATTTCAATCGTAACGGAGTTCACGTGAATCGTTTGTAAATAGTGTGATAGTTGCAAAATCCTTATTTTTATCGATGATTTAGGGGGCATGATGTAGGTAGAGTAAAGACCGGTACTTCATCATACAATATATGTCAGGAGTCTTTTTTAAGTGGCCTTAAAAGAATTATATACCAAAATAGTTACTTCGAATTTTCAGGCCCTTTTTTATCCGCTTCATGTGAAATGCCCACGAAATTAAGGTTTTTTTGACTACACTATTTGACATGTCTTACTTTAACAAAATCGTAGATTTCCCCTGCGCAAGAATTAGAAACTTCTTTCACAAGAGAAATGGAATTCAGTACTAACCAAGAGAAACCACAGGATAATAACACATTTTCTACATACGAGAGCAATGGTCCAGAGATACATAATGCAGATATATTAGGTAAGATTTCTACCTCAAAGGATTGTCGTAAAATTATTATTATATGTAATAAAACTTTTTTATTTCAGTTATACCAGAAATAACAAATGAGAATGTCACCTATGATGTTGCAAATGTCGAACCGGCGCCAATAGGTCATCATTTTATTTAACTAATATGATTATTAAGTTTTCTGGGTATTTAAAACAATGTGCTAATTTACTACCATTTTATAGAGAAAAAGCGTCCTCCGACGCCTAATCTCAGCCGCCCTCAGACTCCGAGAAGCGTGTCTAGTCGCCCGCAGACCCCCCGCTTCCCTCCACGTCCGTCTGCGCCCTGCAGTCGCCCCAATACGCCGCAGCGTAGCACCCCACCTACGCGAACCAGAACACCTTCCACGCAAGTTTCGGCCCCTCCTCGGCCTGTTACCCCGGTCACTGTGCAACCGCAGCGGTCTGCTGTAAAGGATGAAGAACTAAAATCAACGTTTATCACGAAGCAGAAGGAATTTCACCGCATGAAGAGGGAGCTCGACTTGAGACAGGTATGACCATTGATGAAGTAATTCTTAGACTTTATCACTTCTCTTAATCTTCCGTTCGGATAGCAAGCGGTACTGGAAGTTTACGAGGGTCTTTCCGATATGCGATCGAGGATGTCGGTTGACCGGGTTCCCGAGGAGCGTGACCTGGTGTTGTTCAACGTGGCGGATTGGGCGCCCGAAGAGGTGTCGCAGTTATGCAGGGACGCTGCCGCCTCCTCGATCACTGACGGAGCTGTCGAACTTTTTAATACTACAGTACCCATAGGTGAATATTATTTTATCAAAAGTATACAAGCTTAAAATGTAACTTAAATAGGTTATAATAATGTTTTTTATAAATTCTATTTTCTTTTGTTATGTAGATGACTGCGCTTTAGCAGAATTGGAAACGAGGGCATTAAGCATTCCCGGATATTTTACTGACTTGTGTCTTCAGGCGTTTCAAGCTCGTCAGGAACTCATTGACTGGATTAAAGAGTTATTTCAGAATAATGTATGTGATAGAAATACAAGAGGGGTTAGCATTGGAATATTTATTTCTGAAGTGTATATTCATAACAGGAAATTTGTGACGGCGAAGTGATGGACAGGATAGCATGCTACAGCAATCAGGGACTTCAGTTGTCTGACACTCTATATGATCTAAAGTCTAAAGCAGATGACGCCGTCTATACTGTAACTCTGCTCTCAAAGTTGGTTTATTTTTAACTGACATAGCTTTTATCAAATATAAATCACAATTAACAAATAAAATTTATTTTATATGCTATATCTTTGTTGTCATTACTGAAACACAACATAAGTTTGATTTTATTATAATTCTTGTAGACGAGCATGTAGGGAGCGTTCAACGCTTGTAGCGGTTGGTGAGTCTTTGGTACGAGAAGTGGCAAGACTCCGTCAAGATTTAGAAGCTCGTACAGCAGCCGTTGAAGAAATTCGTGAAATACGCATTGATGCGGAAGCGACTAAAGCACTAGAGGTAGTATTATTTATTAAAACGATAGTAAAGTACGCTAATAAAATACAGCACAATTCAAGCTACTACGAAACTATTTATATAAATTAAAATGGTTCATAGGAAGTACGTCGCGATTTAGAGGAAGAAAGATTTGCTAAAACGGCAATAAAAGATAAGTTAGCAAATGCTGAATCACAGTTAAGACAGACGCGCTTACGCGTTTCTAAAATGGATCGGCAGCTGCGGGAGTCAGAGGCTAGTATAGCGAGTTTGACGGGAACCGTCAAGTCTTTAGAGGATCAGGTATGAAATACAATGAAAAATATTCAATCCTCACCTAACATTCTACAATATACTAAACAATTTCTAGAGTCGGCAACGTGAAGTGCATTTAGAAGCAAGGGCAAGAAAATTAAAAGAGTCCTTAAAAACTGGAGAAGTAGCAAGTAGTCATTTAGCTCAACAAAGGGATGCAATACAGACGGAGTGAGACTATTTTTTTTAATACATTTTTATTATTATGTTACATTGATTATTTTCATTTCATTTTTTTTTTTCTTTAAAAGGGCAAATCAACTAAAGGAGCAAGTACAAACAATTACCGCTCAACATAAAACGGAGATCCAAGAATTAAATAGCAAGATAAAAGATTTGAAGTCTTCTCTTGAGGAAAATAAAAATACGTCGCAAAGTCATTTTGAAGCTAAGAATCAACTTCAAGTCCTATTGGATAAAAGCAAACAACAGAACGAAGAATTAAAAAATAAAATTACTGAACTGGAGAATAATAAACCAAATCCAGGTAAAACTCAAGTAAAACCTGTCGTAGTATTAACTAGAATTAAGTAAAAACTGTATTACTCAGGATTTATAAAAAATAAGGAGTTTTAGAATAACTGTTAATTTATTTTTTACAATAAATTTCCTTTAGTATTTTATATATTATGAAAATATTGATAAAATCTATATAGATTTACCTACCGAGAGAGAAATGGATCTGTGGGCTGAATTACAAGCAACAAAAGATACACTACGCATCTCAGAAGAAGAAATCGCAGCTTGCAAAAGAGAAAAAATGAGATTTTTGGAAACACTTTCAAAAATTGCTGTAAATATTAAAAACTATACTTGTTGCACATTGTTTGTTATAAATTCTTATAATTATTTTAGTTTTTTTCCTTTCAGTCTTATATACCAGATACCTTTTATAACTGTATTTGAAGGTGAAACAGATTAGAGCACTGAACCTTAGTTTTCTTATTACAATTATGTAATAATATTGAAATAACATTTTAGGAATCCGATGATAAAGTAGGCATGCAACAAAAGCTATCAGCGGAACTCCTCAGTAAAGAAGAAATACTAGCGAAGATGCAAACACAAATAAGAGAATTGACGAAGAACATCAAACATAAGTAAATTGAATTTATGTCAACCTTTTAATTCTATCGTTATGTCTTAAAAAATCTACGTATTTTTTAGCGAGCAAAAGGTTATTCAATATGAACAATACGTCCGAGATATTCAAGCGCACAATCGCGCCGTGGCCAATTGTCAGGAAGCACCTAACGGTATTAGCTACGAAGACTTACAACAAGAGGTAATTTAGAACAAAACCATTAGCTAAAGTATCAACCCAGCCCTTGGAGAAAACTTCCAATCTGATTTGGGACCTTAACCTATTGCATTTTTTACTGCAAGTTGCCATAACGTTAAAATAGTTTTGAGATATGATAAATGAAACTATTCATCGTATACATTTCTTAAATCTTTCAATTGTCATTTGGTACATGTCTGTGTATGTCAGACGATCGGCTTTAAAGGCAATCAAATCCAATTACATTTTAAAAAACTCTCAATTTTTTTACAAACATTTTTATAAATGATTCATGTATAAGAATTTGCAGATTATGAATCTGAAGATGAATCTATTGGAAGCCGTTCACCATAATGATGAGCTATCAGAAGTTCTTGCACAAAAGGAACAACTACTGGAACACCAGGACAAGACTTCACGTGGCCAGGCAAGAATTATCAAGGTTATTTCCCAAATATTAAGCAAAACAAATGATTCTTTTCGAACATAGCTAACTTTCATCGGTTTGTTTTGAATTTTGTTTTTTTTTATTTTCATATATCTATTATGCCTACGTAGATTCGTGAGGAATTGATCAATATGTTAAAGAACAAAGAGACGGAACAGAGTCGGCATCTCGCTGCATTGGAACAGGACCTCGAGCATCGAATGAGAGTAGTTGATGAAGTGAGATACTTTTTTTTTTAACTCGGTTCTCACTGCGACCCCAATACTTATATAGACCAAAAAGAGTATCATTAATTCTTTTCCTCTTTTCAGGTGAACAAGCAGATAGCTGCTAAGGCTGATGAAATCCAGGAGCTGTTCGGAACGCTGGAGACCAAACAACAGCAGATCCACCGGCTGGAGAAAATCGTGCTGGCGTTAGAGGAACAGCAGCGGCGCGCACAAGCACAACGTACCAGGCACGAGGAGAAAATCGCAGCGCTCGAGCACGAGCTACTGGCGAGTGGGGCGCGTCGAGAGCGGTGGGTTATGAATTAAGATATTGTCATTTTATATAACCTTACACCCAAAATCATTGGTAAAAAATGTTCGATCTTGTCGAAATATATAGCCGTCAAAAACTTCCGACGGTCTATGAACTTACTTCTGTCATTTATTCACATTTATTAAATTTTTTAATAGATAATGAAGCTATAGACAAACAGATAGCGTGGCTGAATAAATCTAATTGTGGTATATTAATATAAGGTATATTAATCTTTGTGTCTCGAGGGTGCTTTTAAACTGGCCCAATTTCGAGAAAATAAAATTGCTTACGTTTACTAGATACCTAGGTATTGTTTGAACGAACACTAAAACTGAAAATAATAATTTTATAGCAATTCTAAATAAAAATTGTTTTAAATTAAGTATTGTAATAAATTACATAAATTTTCCATTTTCAGGAAATTCCTTTTCTTCTAATGACAAATCATTGGAGTTGCGAAATTTGGAAATTGTGTAGGTTGAGGTCAAATTTTTTCTTGTGATGTATTGATATTAAAGTTTTTAGTAAGTTTAATTTATTTTTTATACCACTGTCAATTCCTCATTCCTATTAGTGTTTATTATTATAAATATAACATATTTGTTATCTTTAGCTCAAAATGAATTACAACATGATTATAATGAATTTCAACATAATAAAAATAAAAATGAACGTATGAAACGATTAAGTTTGATTGATAACAGAATGTGTTTTAAAAGACTTCCTGGTTGAATAATAAAAGAGGATCGTTGAACCACTTTATTTTGAACTGCAGTGTACGTTACTTTGAAGGTTAAATAATTGTAATATTCAAATCGTCAGAATTGACGGCACAATAAAGAGAAGAGAAGACCGTAAGAATTAGAGCTGCCTGTTCATTGTTCGACTAATCCGATAAAATGCATCAGACCCGGGAATTTGCAGATCAGTTTTTCTTAAAAATCTCTTTGCTGTAAAATTTTTTAATTCTCAAAATTGAAATCACATGAAACAGTTTTTTCCGATCACACGACGTCAAAAGAGACATTTCAAATTATGATGACCTTAATTCTACATGTCTGAGTTCCGTGTAGTACGCCACGGACATAAACAGCAGCGACAAAAAAGAAACCTACACTATGCTAACATTCAATATAAGTGTCAGGGCTATAGTGTACCCTTCTACTTCGAGTTTAAATTAAAAAAAAATTATAAAAAACAACTTTGACAACGTCAAAGGTGCCAGGACTTGGGGCTCGCACCCACAATAAAACAAAAAAAAACAAACATTCAATATGCTGAGAACTGTAAGAATAAAATTTTGAACGTAAGACGATAGCATAATCCAAGAGCTAGATTATTCGTTCAGTCGAAAGTTCACTATAAAGAGTAGAGAGGAAGTATTTACTTATACGGGGAAAAGTTTAAAATGAAGTCAATATATACGATTTAAAAAAACTTGTATCGCCGTAATGTCACTAATGTGTCACCACTTTTTGATCTAGTTTTTAGAGGAAATGAGGAATAACTAAGTGCATTTTTTTTAAATCTTAACAATTATTTTTAGATTAGGCGACTTTTTAATTTATATCTAAAAGAAACAGTATCAAGATGGCAACACAATTAATTGCAATTTGACGATTTTTTTATATGGATTTGTACTCGTTTCCTCTACCTTCCACACGCCAATGTGACATTGACATTTTACGTCTCTTACCTTGTTGTCAAACTCTGATAGATAATTGAATTTGAAGCAAAGACTTTGAATAATGAATTATGATGATTAAATTAAGAGTAGGAACTCCTTCATGGGAAAACTAAGCGGAACATATATGCTCTTCGTTTTTGGAGTACAGAAATTATATGTTAATAATATATAATATATCAGAAGTTACTGTTGATTGCGGTGCAATTTTACATTAACCCAAAATGTCTGAACGAAAAGTTTTAAATGTAAGTATTACTAGTTTATTCACATTAAAATAATTTATTGATAAAATAGATTGAATAAAGATAAATAGACTAGTTCAAATATATATTACATACAAAACATGTAAAAGTAAAGCTAATCTGAGAATTGTCCCAATAACGATGAATATTATGATAATCTAAAATGCGATATTTTAATGTTTTCAGAAATACTACCCCCCGGACTTTGATCCATCGAAAATCCCTCGTATGAAATTGGCTAAAAATCGTCAATATACCGTACGTCTTATGGCTCCATTTAATATGAGATGCGCTACATGTGGAGAATACATCTATAAGGGGAAAAAGTTTAATGCCCGGAAGGAAGATGTTGAAAATGAAGATTATCTTGGTATTCGAATATATAGGTTTTATATAAAGGTATATTCAAACTAAAATTACAGTTAAATCGCATCTTATAAAACAAATGTTTGATGATCAACAAATTTTAAAAATAATAGAAAAACTTATATAAATTTAAGTAAAAACTGTTTGTTTTTAATATTATAATAACCTTCCTAAGAAACATATTTAGTTTGAGGTCTTATATTACAGTTTTAATTTATGTGCACATGTAATGTAATTATTCAGTAAAAGAATTAAATCGTGTAAATCTTAAAAAACATTATATTAAAAGAAGTAAAATTGTATATTTCAGTGTACTCGGTGTCTACAAGAAATATCATTTAAAACAGACCCAAAGAACACAGACTATGAAATTGAAGCTGGAGCAACACGGAACTTCATGGCATTGAAACTAGCAGAGGAACAAGCTAAAAAGGAAGAGGATGAACAGAAGGAAGAAGAAGCCAATAATCCTATGAAGCTGCTAGGTATTTTGTCTTGTTTATATTATTCTATCTGTTACTCTAAAAATTGAAGATGAATTCAAATATTATCTTAATACCTTCTGTATAATTTATGAACATTTATCATACATAAAAATTCATACATTATACACACATATATTTGTATGTATACAAATTTTCATATACAGCCTCGAATTTCCATTATTACATTCATACAAATTGTATGAAAAGATTAAAGATCAACTTTTACTTTTTTTTTTTCCTTTTTTTTTTATGACACATCAACTTCTACTTCTTTTTTATCTCCAGTGTAAAACCATTGCTAATAGATATATTTACAAGCCTTAAAAGTAATTTAAATTGACAGTATTTGTTTTATTCTATTTCATTTTAGAAATAAGACTGGTTTAATGAGAAATATGATAAATAAATATGAAAGAGAGATTAGTTAATGCTATTCTTAACTAGCTGAACCCGCAATGTCGTTCACGCAGCATTGTGATTTAACACCAATAGAAAATCAATAAAATAGTTTTGTTTTGCAAATGTCTGCTTAACTAATAAATTTTCTTTATTGTATTGAACTTACATAAATTAAAAGGCGGAGCTTGTACTAATTTCAATGAATTTTGAAATTAACTCTACAAAATTCACTTATTTAAACTCAAAACAATTTATTTCTAAATAGCAACTATACAGAATCCTTTTTGAAAATGAAAAAGTTGAAGTGCGAACTTTTGTAAGTATTTGCTCTGTAACTGTTTATAATTTTTATTAATCAAATATTTTGAAATCAGAATACAGGACAGAACAATCCAAACAAGAGATTGAGAGATTAGAAAGTCTAGAAGAGTTAAAGGAGCTGAATAGAAGGCAAAGGACAGTGGATTATGAGGGGATGTTGAGGCAGTACCAAGGAGAGACCGCCGAGGAGAGAAAAGTTCGGGAGGAGAGAGAAGACAATGACTTTATAAAGTAAGGAGGTTTTACAATTGATTTGACTAAATGTTCTTTTTAAATTTATTTTAGAAGAAACAATTGTTGTCTCTGTCGTTTTTTGTTCGCATTTGTTTTTCTTTTAACTCTGATATTCAGAAAATACAATCTTCAAACTCGTGCGCTAATATAATTTTTAAGGACAGCTCGCCGACAAAAATTCACAATAGATCATATAGTATTGTAATTTATTCAACGCAGACACGCAAGCAAACAAGCAACGCACACATACACAAGTATGCAACGCGCACATACACAAGCATGCAACGGACACATACACAAGCATGCAACGCACACATACAAATATGCAAAGCACACACACAAACATGCAACACACATGCTAGCATGCAACGCACACACAAGCACACAACGCCGCCTAATCATATCAATCCACAGCTCAAATTTTTTTATAGGAAGAAAAAAATTACTTAATGCCTTTTACAGAGAAAAGAAATCTCAATTCCTCATGTTTATAAACTTTAATTCATATGTAGCTTTGTGATCGAAAAATAAGGTGTATTATGCGAATCTTGCTATATCAATAGTCGCAGTGAGAGTAGAATAGAATATAAATTAAGAAAAAAGACGAAATTTTAGTTTATAATTTTTAATTAATTTTATTTATGACAATCAATCATACTGCCGTTTAAAGATTGGATGAGATATTTTTATTGGAATTCTTCTACAAAGCCAACTTCGTAAAAAATTACGTCCATGTTATATGTTATTAATGAATGAAATTAAAAACTCGGTGCTTTCGATTAATTCGAATACCGTTATTGAAGATGAAATGACTTGTTTAATAGACGTCTTTTTAATGGATACTCTATTTTCTGCTTTAACTTTGTCTTTCACAACTTTATATTTCTTCCAAGGAATTTAATTGGTTTTCAGTTTATCCAAGACTCTGCTATTGTAATCTTTGATCCGTCCTCTCATTGACTATGTTGATGTTTTGACGACTGATGTCGAAAAAGATCACAATAAATTAGATCACCTCCAATAGTTGCAGTCTTCTTGTCTCTGATTTTCGTAACCATGTAGCTCAAAAGACTTCTTATCCTCGAGAGAAGAACATATAGATATGTTTTTGTAAATTTTTATTTATCCTAAACATTCCACTTTCTCCCCAGTATTTAAAACCATAATTTAAACAATTAGTAAGTCATAACTTACATCTTTCAGTTAGTCAACTTAATTGAACTCTGGAACAGCTCTCCACAACAAATTGACTTTATTAAAATCCATCCACAAATATCTTTTAGAGAATATTCAATATTAACAACATATATATGGAATATGTCATGTAAATTTGATGTTCTTATTTTTTACCCCACCTTTTTTATTTAATATGTATGTTAGGTTATTATATGTATTTATATATTAATATGTATATTGTATGAATAGTAAATAAGTTTGTTTTTTTGTAATATAATTATAAAGTTTAGTTATCTTTTAAAAGCGTATTGCTATTTTTTCTTTTCACTATTTCCTTTGGACTTTTGAATGCTTTATATATGTATGTTGTATCTTAGAATCAAGTCCGTTTGTACCTTTTTCTTCGAAAATCAAAATTAAAGAAATTAATAAATCGCCGATTTTTCCATACAATAATAAAAGAACCTAGTAGTTATTTTCAAAATAATATTCTTAAGCTTAATTATCATGAATAATTTTATTTTGTTCTATTTTATAGAACTTACACAATAAAAAATACGTTAGACTAGAATATGGATGTGGTAGAATAGAATCGGATATTATACGTATTTATTCTAAAGGTAATATTTAATTATGAAGGTAACACATTACAGTTCACACACAGACACTTTCCCATTATTTACACAAATACTTACATTTTAAGTTCAAAATTTTGTTATACATTTTAATGAAAGTTTTATTTACAGATCTGTTAAATTCAATAATGCAACCAAACACAAAATAGTAACAGAAGAAATAATAGAAGAAGTAGATGATGAAGAACCTAAAATAAAGAATCCTAAAGTAGAAATGTTGCCAAAGTCTACGGAGACTAAAAAAGGAGAATCATGGAATAGAAGTGTAGGTGTATCAAAGAAACCGTTGGCTAACCTTGTTAAAATGAAGAAATCTGACAGCAATAGAGAAAATGAGAAAACTTTGACAGATGCAGGAGAAAAAAATGCAGGTGCAGATGAAGCAGCAAAGAATGCAGGTGTAGTGAAAAGTGCTGCAACTGGGTTATCATTATTGGCGAACTATTCCGGGAGTGATAGTGAATAGATGTAAGTAAAAATATACTTAGTATCAGCTAATAACCTGTTTTTTATATATTTTCTGAAATTCATTGTTATTAATTAAAATCACTTAAAATACAATTTTCTTATATTTTTTATTATAACACCAAGATAAAGCTTTTATAGTACTTTTTGCTTATGTATGTGTAATGATACAGAATCTACTAAAACTTCCTGATTTTTAGTTCATTTTAATACTTTCAAATAATTAACAACTTTAATTACTTGGTCGTTGGTAAATAAACAAGTGTAAGGAATTTGCGATTCAATTTGCCTAATTCCACAAAAATATAGATACTTTTTTAACTTATATGTACATTAAATTTTTCTTTTAACACTGACTCTTAACTCTAGTTATAATTGTGAGAACAAATTACAATACAATTAAACCAAACACCAACTTAAACTTACCAACTTACTAAATAATTAGCTACGAAATTATTAGACTTTCTCACTACCCTCGAATGGTGAAGAAAGTGATGGCCTATCCTTAAATTAAACTCGTGAACGGTTGTCTTGCCGAGTTTTGCAAATATTAATTGTAATAAATTATTATGTAATGAAATTAAATGAAAATGTTTATTGAAAATCAGTGTTAAAAAAACATTTTTTCATAGTCAAAGCAACCACCGGCTCGAAAAGATATGCCTTAGCCCTGAGAAGACTCGGCGACAGAAACTCAGCGGGCTTGTTCTATTAGGCCTTGCTGTTAAATTAATTGTTTGCATTGTATTGTGACATTTCTGAAACAGTGATCACAATAATAAAATACCAGGCTGAATGAATTTGTTGTTGTTCTTATTAGATCAGGGTCCATTTGGAATCCTCGTAATCTTAACTTTGAAGTTGAAGAATATCTTTATAGAAAGACTTATTTCGAAAAGTATTATAATAGATTGTCTATCAAGACACTTCTATTTGATCATTTATATTGATTCAAATTGGATAAATATAAATAAATTCAAAGTATTATAATTGTAAATAAATAACCTCTTATTTTCGAACTAAGAATGCTAACAGACAAAACTTTGAAAAGGGTTACTGCAGTAACATGTGGGAATTTTTAACGATTGATTATTGCCAGATCTCCACACAACATGGACCTCAATTTTAACCTTTGGCTTTATAAATCTATACTAATATTATAATGCAGAAAAGTTTGTTTGTAGGTGCTAATTTTAGAAAATGAATTTGGAAAACTCGTAATAATTTGGAATAGGCTGCTTCTTGAGAAAGATTATGATTACGCTGCTGTTATTTATCCTAAGTTAGTTCATCTTAGATACTTACTGAATAAAATAGTTCGTATGTCCCGTCCACATTATACAGATTAGAATGTAGCAGTTCACGGCTCCACATCCGCCATCTTTCTAATACCTAAAAATTTGTAGAGTTTGAATGAATTGCATAATACTAGCGTATGATTGTGGTTCTTAATTAACATTTTTTTGAGGTTGATGACATACATATATAATAATTATGATTAATATAGAAAATAAGAGATTCAATAATGGTGTTGTACTTGTATAGAGTATCTACTTTTTTTACTAAATTAACCAGCTGAAGACATATAGTAAAAAAGTAAAAGCTTGGTTACGTACCAATCCACTCAAGCTGCAGTCTGCGTCCAGTCAGTTTGCGTCAGCATGTTTGCGTAAACTGAATGGTATAATAACAACGCCATCTTGTGGAAGGATGGTGGCACTTTTATTTCATATAAATAAATTAAAAAATCGCACTCGGCATACAGTAAGCATAAATACAAGTATTCTACTGATTAACATTAAAAATTCTATTTTCTAGACTTATAGATATATCTGCCTATCTTTTCATTAAAGATTACAGCTATCAAACTATATTTATCTAAAAATGACTTTCCAGAATATCAATATCTATATATATCTAAAGTCCAATGACGCATTAAGGTAGACACAGAGTCGCAAAAGCAAGACGTGGGTGACAATCGGATTAAATTGGATTTTATCGGTCACAAAACGTAGAAAACACCACGATTCTGCGCTTTTTGTGGTTCGACCTTTCAGTTATAAAGGTGTTGAGAGCATTCATCCAAAGAATCGTAAGATTCTTATAAAGTTGCTCATCTATTTGTGATTATTTTTCTTAACTTTTTATTCTGATTTAAATAAAAAAAATACACATAATATTTTCTTAGTATTCACGAGTACACATTTGAAATAAAACTATTTTTTACGGATTAAAACTCTGGATGTAAGTGATATCTTGTTCACGGGTACACGAGATGTAAGTGACATCTTGTTCACGGGTAGACGTGATGTAAGTGACATCTTACATCTCGTCTACCCGTGAACACGATTGCTGCAAAGTATTCGAAACGTCTGGTTAAAATTAAAATGTAACCAAATTATACGCGAGTTTTAATCCGTAAAAAATAGTTTTATTACAAATACACAATTAAATGTCAATAATACAAATTCAATTTAATTATTATTACTCAGTTTTTGACGTGAAATTTCATTTGTTTCATTGTTTCATTTCATTTCATGACCTGTCTTTTATACTTTATTCTCATGACGTAGATCTTCTGTTGTTAGCTTCACACTTTATAGACGTATCAAAAGTCAAATATCTTTAAGTATTAACCTTTTTTATAAAAGCCGTAGGTACCTGGCCTTTTATGGAATTAATTGATTGGAAAGAGCCGCCCAATGTAATCGGTGAAATGAGATTAATAGCAGATTATATTTATAATTAGTTATATTCTTTTGAAGTAACTGGAATTTGAATTTAATTAGTTCAGAAAATACTAAAACTTCTGTATTTAATATTGCAATGATTAATTTACTTAAATGTAAAAATGCTTATATATATGGCAAATAGAAAAAAGTTTTATTTAAATATAATAAAAAAACAGTTTTGGTAATCATTCTGGTAATCATTTGTTGTTTCCCGCAAATCGCTATTCAAACAAAAAGCTCGTATCTTATGGGTTTGGGATAAATATGGATCCCGATTTTTTTAACGACATAAATATAATTTTTTTCAAAATGTAACGGCTTCAAGCCGACACGTTGATCTCAGTTCTGGGAAGTAGAGTTGTCGCGGCGCCCGTCTGCGCCAGGGTTCGGTGTTCTAATAAATAAAAGGCTGCTTGGGAAATATTATGTTACGTCTCGGGGTGTTTTTTGGGTGAGTGCATTCGCTGTGGTCGGTCGCTTTGGCCACTCGAGCCTGGTAATGGAGTAACCGTAAACAACTTCCAATTTGCGATTTAATTTATAGAAAATTTTACCATATTATAAATTACTAATGCTTATATTCAGAAATTATACTGCAGGTTTTATATTAAAAATGTTATCAAACCTGAATTTTATGACAGGCCTGAACAATTCTTAAGCCGGATGCTTGTAACCCTCGTGATTGATTAAAAGCCGCAACTTATTCATCCCATTATAAATAAAGTTGTTAATGGAAGGCGGCTCACAAGTAATTGGACCTCAAAATTCCTTAACGCACACACACAAATACAATCCTTTCTGTGGGAGGAGAGACTCCCTCCCCGCTGTTGAGTAAAGACCGGTACTATACAAATTATGTCCCTTTGCTTGTAATATTCATAATTGTACATGTTTTTATATCGCATCTATTTAGATATTGATATATCTAAGTACTAATAATAATTAAATATTTTATTGATTTCATAATTTTAATAGTGCAGTTGAATATATTTTAATAGTGGAATAATTATTTAATATTGTTGTAATAGTTTTTGTGTAATGTAATTTTTTAATTTACTGTTTTATGTCAACTTGTCTAACGAATTGGTTGTAACTGTAATGTTAAATTTGAGTTTTATGGTGAAATAAATAAAATAAAAATAAAATAAACTATAAAAATGTTCTATACAAATATTATTAATTAATTATCAACCTATTAATATTTTTAACGATAATGAGCTATAATCCTAACGGTTTTTATTATTTAATTACATAGGCAATCTGATCTGTATGTTAGTGTAAATTAATAGATGTTGCGTGGTCAGTAAATAATCTGTAAATATAAACCTCCCGCGTTCAGTAAGATGAATGAATGTGCCTCAGGTTGTACTCTAATTCTCTGATGCGAAGCCTCCAAGCTGAATGTAACTTTATAAATGGCAATTTTAAAGTAAATTTAATATTATGCTGAAATATTTACGTTGATGGTCTCGTTAAGAAAAATTGGTTATGATTTTTAAAACAGAATTTAATTCCAAATCACAAGCAAATATTCTAATACAAACTTATATTTAATTTTCAATGACATGAATTTAAATTGTAAGAGAAACTTTTAAACGATGGGTTTAGAAATAAAATTATTCAGTATACTGACGAAATCTGTGTCCGTGAAACACATGAGAAATATATTAACAACTTGAGACGCTTGCGGAATTGCTTAGATAAATCTGTAGCCGCTGAATATAATTTGGTTAGGAAACTGAGTCTAGATACATTTGATATCTTTTAACACTTTATTAGGCAAATTTTGGGTACAAATTGGAGATTATATTTTGATATTTTGATAAATTGTCTTCAAAGTCACGTTAATTTTTTCATGGACATTCTTTAAATTATAATTAACCAAACTATAAACAAAATAAGTGAGTAACGAAGTATTGTTTTGGTGAGAGTATTAGTTTGTCTAACATTTTTTATTTATAGTATAAAGACGGATATCTCCAACCTTATCAGATTTATGAGACGTCAGAAACTACCCATTAAAAATATGACAGACCATCTAAATTCCTGGACAACAAAGGGCGACCTGCGATTAAAATAACACCTCCTTCATAGAACGTATACGTAAACTTTATTTCACAAGAGCCCGTAACGTTTCCGCTGGGGTCCGATGATACGTTTTTTCCAAGGACTTTGAAAAAACTTGGCGTCTCATTAACAATAAGATCAAAACTAGCCGCATATTACAATGCCAGCCTCCGTCCGCTTCACGGATACTTCCAAGAATCGCGTCCTTTTTCAAAAGATCCTACTCATCTTGGGCGTGTGAGTTGGCAAACTAACCAGCGTCCAGTCTGATCCAGCGAATACGGCGGTCATTGCAACTTATGACAAATAGAAAATAATATATGTTAACTTTTACTATAATTAGCGGTAATGGTAGCACAATCTATTAAACTATGATATTCAGGGACGGCGATGATAGATATTCTGTTCAAATCCGATTAGTCGAAGTATACATCAGACGAGTTAGTCAAGTATATTTGGACTTGTCGGATTCAAATTATAAACGGCAATTAAAAAAATAAACATATTCACATTAAAAGAAAGTTATGTTTAAGAGAACTCTCTTAAAAATTAATTTGAATGCCACTTAACATACAATTATCAAAAATATATTTTCAGCAAATCCTTAGGTTTTCTATTAAATTTATACATTAAAAGTTTTATATTTCTCTATAAGAATAAATTATACGGTTTCATAACTAAAATTAAAATGAGCCAAAACCTATTTTCAGCAAATTCCATTTACCTTATTGGGTTTTGTATTAAATAAATGTTTAATTAAATGATTGCATCATTTAGACCTAGTGACATACTTTAGATTACATTAGCTTGCAAAAGCCATATATATATGACCGTTGCAAAAAATATTTTGCTACAAAATCACATACCGGTGTCTATTATGCAATGTGGTTTGTTCCATTGTGTGGTATAATAAATTTCAACAATATTACAAAAGTAATAAGATTTGAAACATCCATTAGTACGTGCCCCCGCTGGACTCCCACGTCTGTCACCCTTCAGGGTGGCTATTCAATAGATTTAATGAAATGTCGTATATTTACCTCGAATACCGTCTGACAATTTTCTTCATTCACATCATAATTTAAGAAATACTTCTGTTTTTTTAAATATAAACCATCAATTTATGTTCTATCCACATTACTTCTCGTATCGACAAAATGTTCGTGTTCGTCTGACCCCCTGCAAAGAACGCATTGCTTACAACAAATTCCTCCCTTCTGGTGTGTATTTAGTGCGTAATAAAAACAAATATTTTATATTATATAAACTTTCTTATAATCGTAAAGGGTTAAAATATAATAAAGTGTACATCAGTCAACTATATGGAACTTAAAATATACATATCTAAATATAATATACCGTTTAGTCTGAATACTTGTAAGAAAAATATATAAAACAAAACGTATTGCCTGGGTCGCCGGGAATGCTGTCTCAAATTTAATGTTGCTACGTGTATTTATGCGCCTGCGCAAGAACTCACAGCCGAGTCTTTTGTTCACCTTTCAATGATATTTAAGATCTTACAAATTGAAAATATTATTTCAATTAACCTTGAAATTAATCGCACTCATCTGAATATTTTATGTGAGTGTAAGATTTAAAAATTTTATTACTCAGAAAATCTAAAAAACAAATAACCATATAGTTTGTTTTCAATAAAATGTCAAATGAAACAAATGACGTACTAGTTCTAGTATTGACGTCCTATCCATATCTGGTATATGATATATATTTACAATGAAGGCGATCGCTTATCAGAACTACTGACCTCTGGACCGTCAGACATGATAACTGCATGGGAAATGCGCCATGGGAACTAGGAACTGAATAGGTGTATGTTATGAAGTATTTGTATTATATAAAGATAAGTATACATGGAACCACGTTTGTTGATACCTTCAAGTAAAAGAAAACACCTCCAAGAATTATATTTTATTAAACTAAATAGACTAAATATCTTTAAATTGTTATTATTTTACTAGCTGCGGTCCGGTATATTCTTTTTTTAGCAAGTTCTAAATTTATTGACATATTTAGTATCAAAATCCAAAATAAATAAAATTACAAATGAGTTTGAACATTATTGTTTTTGTAACTTACTTAAAATCATGATTAAATCACTAATCATGTCAGAATCAAACTCTATTTGTGTCATATTTCAAAACACTACTGTAATGTTTTGGTTAAAACGAAAGAGCGTTCGTTGACACCTAATTTAAAAACCAATGTTATCAGTTTTGTAATCAGCTAGTAATGCAATGCAAGTCACATACGGGCGTATCGTTTTCCAGTAAACAGCTGATCTAATAATTATAACGTAACATAATAATCACGTCATATAGGACCCTATAACCATCAAAATCTCCCTATTCACGAGATAATGGCAAATCCATGGCACGTGACCACTATTGGCTCGGGCTATCGCTCTTCGCATTGAAGTTAATTGTGTTTTTAATTAAGTCATTTGAAATGGAAGCATGCGGGTCCTTTTATTAGACTTCACAATTAAGACATTCGAAATCATAACTCTTGATATTTATTAAAATAAATTTGGCACTTATTTTAAAGCAGACTTGATAAGAGCGGTGTCGGCGTCGAACCCAACGTATCCGGTCGCTGATAATGATAAACTACTCACATAGACTTATGCAAACAAACAATAATAGCACACAGATTAATCAGAGCAGTTCTAGATACCGATTAAGCAGAGCAGTTATGGATTTTTACTTTTACGGTCATTTTGAAATGCTGAGAACAAAATACAATTGCAAACAATTGACAAATGAATTCCGGGTAACGAAAATACGGAGAAAAGTTTTATGAACAATATCAGTGGGTTTTTGAGGATGTAAAATTTAAGAATAGAGCAAAACCTCACACAATAGGACACGGATATCTGGCGCCAGCGTGTCGGGAACAAAATAAATGCATAACGGTCGAGGAACCTGCGCGTTGTTTTGCTGCCTGTGTGTTTGTCTGCACTGGACCGACAATTGAACTGGGTACCTGTGGACTTAACTGCAGGTACCTTCATACCCTTGCTAGAATACACAGGAAGCTATTTCATATCTCAAATAAAAAGTGTTTAGTCAACTACTTATTACTATTCCAAAAAAATTACCTAAATCTTGTTTATGTACTATATCCTGATTTGTGCGTAGTAAGGAGACGAAAATAATTAGATAATGCGTAATAATAAATAAAATATTAAAATAATCAATTATAAACTCTCATGTAATTTCCGGCACCTTATATTGATTATATATAAAAGATTGTTTATTTGTTCTTTTTGCTTAATAACAGAGTGATGAATTGACAATTTTTTTGGCACATTCTCCAAGTTTCGTGTCAAATCAATCAAAATATCAGCTAACTGGTTTCTGACACTTCATAATTTCACTCCACAGCAATCGGGAATTTCGGTTGGAATACCTATCATTTGTGAGTAGATATTAAATACTAAGAAAGAGGTTTAACAGCTATAGTCGATAATTCTTAAAATAAACAATAACCGTCACGTGGCTCAAGCGATCTGGACAGCCTTTTGTTTCACATGAGGCGTTCTCCGAAATCGTAATGGGCACCGTCCTTTTGCATAAGTCGTTGCGGCATGTGTGCGGAGCCGGGGGGTAGTGGGTTCGAGGGTCACTAAACATATGTTTACACATTCATTCATTGCAGTGCTATTAATGGGCCCATTCAGTATTGTCTTGCACATGCACCGGAAGCTACCGCCCCCGCCTTCCCCGCTTCGTGACAAATTAGCAGAAACGATTATGACGTCTTGCGCCTCATGGCCGCCATGTTTACTTTACCGGTTAGCCGTTTTATATACTTTTTTGTAGCAGTACAGCTTGTATTTGAATACCACATCTATGAATAAATTTAAATTATTTCTATGAATCGATATATTTGAAAAATAATTATATAAATTATTATTATAAATAACATTCTCAATACAAGCTAAATGAGCGTAAGTCTACGTTAATTCTTACTCTTGGAAGGTGTGCCACGTGAGTCTTTAGTGATGCTACGATATTCGTAGCAAGCGTAGCACTTGGAGCTACGAATTTGATAAGATAGGCATTATCTCTTTTAGTATCTATCGTTAGTTTAAAGAATATATATCATATAATTTTGTTTAATATACATAATTTTTAATTCAAAGATACATTTTAATGAATTTTATTGATCACATTTTTGTCTCAAAACAGGTTGACCTTTGTCGCCATAATATTAGTAATGAATAGGGAGCTGAGGAGTATTTGAGTTACTGTCAAGAGTTTTTAAACAACATATAAACAATACCATGTATTGCTTGGGGAAAAAAGTAAACTCGTGTGAAATTCCACCTCCTATCGCATCTATCTCTGTCCCATAAATTCCACCTTCAAATCGGGTACCGTCGGATAACCACCCATTGCGCTTCTTTCAGGCGACCGCACTAGAACTGATAATTGACTCGTCCGACGACTCCGTCCGACCACCCTTTCCATAAATATTTCCCGATCAAATTATAATACGTCCTAAAAAAATGCCACTTGCTCCATTCTCGGAAACCTCGAGGGCGGTTATATTCAAAGTTGGTGAACGAGACGGTGCTATCACGTTCGACGCAAGTTGGAGCAGGAGAGGTGCTGAATGGAATGAGGTTCAGGATAGCCGAAGGGACGAGCTGTGAGAATTACAAGGAATGGATTTATTTATTGATCTTCGCTGTTCCGTTATAGTGTCGAGACTGCTTTGTAAATAAATATTGTCATTAAACTTTTTGTACCACCGATACTAATTTATACATATACCTGAGGAACTCTCATGACTGTAATAACGTATGCATTGAATTCCATCACTTTAGTAAGAATTTAATTGTTCGTTTAATTTATGTGTAGAATGTCTCCTTGTTTATTAAATTATTCTTGTTTTTACTAAATATAATATATTTTTTTTATAAGTGGGATGCAAGTTTAAAATTAAGCATATTCTTTTGAAAATACCAGAACCAAATTGCAAGCAATGAATATGGAAATATTTAAAATAAATATGGAATTAATAATTTATTAATAGCAGCATCGAACGTCTGAAGTCTGTCTCATCCACGGGGAAAAGTAAATAATTATAACATTTATAACATATTTATAGACAATTATAAAATTGTCTATAAATATGTTCTATTTTTACAAACTTGATATCGTATATTTTTGTAATATAACACATTAAAATATATTTAATAAATGATGATATCTAAAGTATTGAAAATACAATTTCTAATTGATACCTCGATGTAGATGTGGCATACACAAAAACAAAAAAAAAGAAGAATAGAAAAAAAAAAATCTTTTTCTTATTTTGAATATTGAAAGTCTTAGAAAATAAAGCTCCAAATTGACACATGGTAACAATATCGGTGATTAGCTATAAATATCTCAGCGCGTCTAGTAAAAATTTATAAGCTTAGCTAATTGGTATATTATTTGGTTATGTTGAACACATGCTTCATCAAGTATTAGATGAAATATTTCAATGTACTTTAGTATATTAATAAATCCAGCACAATTCGTTCCAAGTTATTCCTACAAGTAATGTTAAAGACATGGGTTATTCCATAAATCAATTAAGAATCCTGCACGTGTGAGTGGAATGTGGAGCGTCAGAAATGACGATTTAGATTTGTTGTCAGTTCCCAGGGATATCTAATCAGAGATTTACCCATTACGATTGCGGATAGATGTCCTGGGATACTTCTCACGTCTCCAGCGTTTTCCGACTAAATTAAATATTAAAATAGAGGAAGGCTTCCTGTAGATAAGACATTCTCACGGCATCCACACACTTTTTATTTCTTACTCTCATTGTTTAACTTAATACTAATATTACTATCTCTTGGTACCTGCGGGTTGAATAATTTTTATTATCACATATCATTCTCTGAATTTTTAAAAACTATCTACTGATAATTAGGGTGATGTTTGCCACATTCTTTAAACCTCTATTTGTTTAGTGTATGCTCGATGATGATGACAATATTTATGTTGTTTAAATTACAGAGTGTGTGGGATCCGGGGTGGTCGGCGCGGGCGCAGCTTTGCCGCAGCTATGCGTACTGTCAACACCGAGCCCAACACTACGGTACACAGTTTTTTATGCGCACATGTGCGCCGACATACCCAGACCACAACTCTTAACAAATATTTGTCTTCAATTCTAAAACGCTTAGAGCCAACAAGCCAAATTGATAAACGTCCAAACTTAAAGAGGTCGATCTGGTTCGCTCAATGGAAATCAGATATAAATAATTATATATTACAACATACACTCATATCAGTTAACAATAAAATATAATATCAGTTGTGTATTTTTTATTCATGCAACGTAATAAATACCTTGTAAATATTGTATATGATTTTCATACTTTAGCTAGAAATAGGTTCCTGTAGATTTAATTATATGTAATTGATGACTTTATGTATGCTTCGGTTAAACTTTAGCCTTCTAAATGTATGTCAATAAATCTGCTTCGCTGATACTACACAGCATCAGCATCAGAAATAAAAGTAACGGCGCAATACATTAATTGATCGGACCGAAAAAAAACTCGTAACAGATAAAGCGGGTAAGTGTTTACGGATTCTCACGAGCCTCGACCAGCCCTCAATGGCGCCTCGCTGATTGATAGTAGCTGAGCCCTTCGCACCTATCGATACAAACGAATAACCACCTTAATCATATAATCTAAGGTATTTATTAACCTGTTTTTATTACTTTCCGAACGCTTTACTTTTCCAATTCCACACTTATTACTCGCTGTTTAAATCCATTTCTAAACGTTCCAGACACGTTATGACACCCATTCAAAGAATTCTGCACCCTCAGCGTGTACCTGTCCGCCGCGGCGTAAAAGGAATCGACAAAAAATATTATGGTAATTTCGAATACCGATTCATTATTCATAGTTACCATAGCTTTGTTATCATTATTGGATAACCTACCCTTATACTTGGCGGTTTGATTTAACTTTGAAAAGTTTTGAATTGATAATTTGTTCTCATTTGAAGAAAAAACGTATCGCTTGTCATCATGACTCTGACCAGGTTCTAATGAGATCTTAAATTCCTAACATAATCAAAGTTTTTTAAATATAAAGTTAACTAACTAGGCATTGGTTTGAAATTCTTTTTATAATCTCGTATATAAGATTTTGTTTAAGAACAGTCAATGAGTTTTAAGTGATATATATTCAAAGCAGTTAAATATAGCTCTTATGTATATGTATTGGAGGGTAGTTTATAAATTCCTCATGTAACGAGGCGTGATGAGAGTTTCGTCCTCCGCCCGCGCCCGCAGGCCTCCGCGCTTTGTAATCCTATGGTCGGTGTCGGCTTACGGCGCCTCCTGCAATTATCATATCCCGCCTAAACATATACAGTCAATTTCAAAAATAACCTGCGTCCGTTTGAATTCAACCGACACTGATTTATAGTGGCCGCAAATGTTGAACTACCCGCCAAAATAACAATTATATGATTCTCTAGTGGTCAGATTTGACTCTATTATTAACTTGAAACTATTTAATTATTATTGATCTCGAAATTATAGTTATTAATATTATCTAATATATAGTGACGTATCGTGTAAGATCATTCGTTGTTGCTATACAGGCTATTTGAATTAAATTGTATATGATACACATTCCTCTGGTATAAACAATGACGTAGAAGAATATATTATGAATGAATAATTTATTATACAGCACAATAAAAGAAAGTGACACGGTATTTAATTTAAATTACAAGGACAGATACATAATGATACCCTCAATAATGCAGCCGCATTGTTCATTGCTCGCGTTATTCTATACGTATATTGCGTTATTGCAGGGGTCACGCAATCAACAATGTCTTAAAGCATACAATTTATGAATCAAATGCATGAATGAGCCCGCCGGGCCACGTGGCCGCGTTCTCACGCCTGTGTCGAGGCGCACTTTTTATCGGTTGCTTCATTTTTTGGAGTTTGTGTCGCGTGGTCTACATATGCATCAAGCTCACCCCACACGACCTCGCACACATGGCGCTATGATCTCTAATTGCAATACAAAGTTATCATTTTATTGTCCATTAAACGGACCGAGCGAGAGCCATCTGACGTTACTCTGTAGCGATGTTAATAATTCTAGAATGTACTATGATATAGTTTTCGTCGAATGCGTGACAAACGGTGACATTTATTAATTACTATAATCAAACCAAGTCATGCTATTTATATTCAAAATAAAACTACAATAGACCTGGTTTAGGACGCATTTGTGATCGTGCAAATTGTTCAAATCAACACGCATTCGACCACTTAATGGAAGGCGGCATTCTTGTCTTCGCCATTAGTTAACAAACCGCTGTCACGACGGGCCCCCGGCGCGGGGGGGACCCTCATTCATGTTAACAGCCATAGCTAACAAGAATATATGTACATAAACTGCGTACTCGTTGGAATGTCATTTTAGTTCTGTTTATGCAATAACAAAACAAAACCAAAGATAAGACTGTTTTCTTTTATCTAAACTAAAAAATATATATGAATCCACGTCTTAAAACACATTTAATGTATTTATGAATAAAGGAATACGCTTGAGGCTAGACCGTGGATATAAGAGAATATATTTCTGCCTAGTATCAGTCTGCAGAGGGCACTCTGTAATTTAAAACTACGTATGACGTTTAAATTCTCTTTGAAGATGTTTTATTCTTAAAATATCACGTCTTGCGATATCGCTCTGCATACCTGCTTTAATAGTGCAGTTAAAATTCTTTATCTAAATTCAAAGGTTGTAACTTGTTTGGGTCCTCGTAATCAAGGTTTTATCTATTCCAAGAATTTGTTTATCCAGTGGCAAAGAACTTCAACAATGTTGCCAGAAATGTCCTTTTTATATCGTAATTAGAAATACTTTCAAATAAAGTCTTAATCCAATACATTTATAACACAGTAAACGTTTTATATTATAAATAAATGATTGGTTCTCAGTAGAGACCCGCAAGACGAGACTAAACCGGATGCATGGAGCATTTTCACATCAGCTGATCTCGTTTGTAACTGCATAATTGAATCTGTATAACGCTATTAATATGTGCTGCGACGGTGCGCCCGTGGAATGTTACACGCGTTTTTATCATTGCGCAGAATGGGTTACGATTTTATCAAATCATGTCTTATGTTTTCTCAACAACAGTTCCAAGGTGTCAAGAAGTGTTAATTGAAACGGTACTTATAAATAAATGTTTTGTGAAGTTTTTTCTATTTTTGTCATTTCAAAATGTTTTACAGGTAAATTGAGATAATATTTAGAGTTCTTGGAATCCATTCAAATACACTTCTTATTCTATTGATTTATTTTTTGTATCTTTAAATTTTTCCTCGATCAGAATTTGTAGTGATTTTTATGTCTATAAAAACCGAACTCTTGAGAATAAGAAACTCAGCTTGCATTAAACTTTGTAATGGCTTTTTTTGTACTGTTAGCCATGATGAGCATGAAAAGTACTGTTACTCATGATGAGTATGAAATGTGGTATATGATTTGCGTGTGGATAAAGGTCACCCTATCCATCGACCGTGGCCGCTGCTTCCTGCCTCGGACGGTCGTACTCAATTAAAACTCATTGCAGAGTCGTGCGAACTGACCGCCCGGCCCCTTGTCCCACAGGAAATAGTGCTTGTCTAAGTTATTCGTGTTTTCGGTCAATCAACTCCATCTCTATAACTTAATTCTTTATTATTTTATATACAAACTATATACGCGTTATAAATTACAGCGGCGACTGATACGTAAAGTTTTACTTTTAATCTCACGACCAGTTCTAGTCGTAAATGTTTTATGCTCAGCTGCTTTTTAATTCAGTATAAATATAACGAAAGTAAACATAACCTTGGGAAGATCTTCAATGAATGGCGCCTCTAATTGAATCCTTAAGGAGAATTAACAATTAATAGTTTTTAATTACCTTGTGACATTCCGATTATTAATTTTTTTTCGCTTTTCGTTTCTCTATACGCAGTTATCGATGCTGGTGACTTACATTCCATCACGCAAAAGTTCTTAAATATTCTGATTTATATGAGATATTTATTTATATGAGACTAAGCAGCACCTATACCCTTTAAGGAACAGTTTTTATACCAGCCCTTAAATACTTATACACATTATCAGATCATTGTCTGAGTAAATTAATATATACTGTCATCGTATAGATCGTATAGATTTTTAAAACAACTGTATTTCGTTTTGATCCATGTTTCTTTGGTCTTGCTTTTCTGATGTATGTGGCACTAATTTCGGGAAAAGAAACGGATGGGTGTAACAGGAAACAGAGGAAGCGCGCTTTTTTTATTTGACCAATGAGTAACGGGAATGTCAGTTTGAAAGTATTTTTTTTTTTTTTATTTTGTAATTTATAGGCAAAAATAATAAAAAATATATATTTGAAGTTAAGAATGGACACATCAAATTGTTCAGAAAAAATGTTTTGTCTTAGTTACTTCAGAATTCGTAAAAACTATGAATCCAAAAATAAATAACAAAAAAAAAGCCTTGAATAGAAAAAAAACTCTTGTTATATTAATAAAGTATAATTTTTATTATTATTATTTATTCTTTTACAAAAAATCGTTTCATTTGCTACTAGATATATTTTTATGATAAATTTAGGATGTTATTATTTCTTCTTACTAATAGGAATATTAGATGTTGTACGTCACATGTAAGTCTCGTTATATTTATTTAACAACGAAATCGTCGCTTGACAACTAACGGAGTTTAGGTCAAAAATCAAAATTATATTAGTACAGTCAGATTCTAAAGTCAATGACCATATTTAAAGTTTCAAAATAGTTTCAATAATGACTTTTATCATGTTCAGCAGTTTTGATGTAATATAGTGTATAGCTTTTTTGAACTTTTAATTTGGTCATCGGATTTTGAAGCTGACTGTACCATAATTGCTATTCCAAATTTGTGGAAATGGTAATGTTGATGTGTTATTATCAAATAATTTAGGTTTCTATAATATTGTTGTTTATAAAGAGTAAAGTTTCAATATAAGTAAAAGATAGTTCCCCCATAAACATTTGACTGAAATTGACTGAAGACCCATTTGACCAGGTTGGTTAGTGGTTGATGGCCATACCTAATGAACCAAAAATTGTGGATTTGATTCACTTACGGAACAGTTTTGATTTTGTGACACACAGATTGCTGTTTCGAGTCGAAGTTTTGTTTGTGTCCGTTATTTCTGTTTTTAAAACCTCCCGCGGCATACATTATTTGGCTATTGCGGAAATTGTTTTTTTTTTTCAAGAAAAAAGATATTTGTAACAATAAATGTATAAAACAAATGAATATTAATAATAAATTCTCTTTCATAAATATGTATATATTACTTAATGAATTTTATAAAATAATACATTGCAGATAAATATTCATCAATTGTCAAATGTATATATTGTACTCAGTTATATTCTACTTAATTTATATTCTACTCAGTTACAATTAAGCAATCAATGCTGATGTGATACCCCTTATATAAAGCTTTCGTTATATAAGGGGTGAACATGTTGAGATATTAATATATAAAATTAATAATTAATAATATATAAATGTCTCGTGTCTCACTGTATGTATCCAAACTTGTGTCCTCTGAAATGGATTCACCGATTCTTATGAAATTTTGTTTGTATATTCAGTAGGTCTGAAATTAGGACTACATATCCCTAAGTGATAAGTATGTTCTACCTCCATTTTGATTTTATTTTGATTGTATGATAAACTTTTTTGTTTCGACATTAAAAGTGTATAAAACCCTCAAATTTATTTTTTCTATTATCCCTATTTGTAAGGATGTTAGAACAATAATATCGATAGATAACTGATAAGTTATAAGGCAAAACAACGTTTGTCTTGTCAGCTATTAAGCTATATAATGCTATCTAAAGCTATATAGCTTACTTATAATTATAGCTTACGAGTGTATATTATATATCACAGCAGTCTATGGTCCCTCTAGCATTAGGTCTAAGCAGGTAACAACGTGGACTCTAGCATTGTATTTAGGTATATCTTCATATTAGTTTGTCAGTTCGTATACACTGATTACAAACATTCCCGTTAGAACTGTATTCAAGCTAAAAATAGAACGTCAATTTTAATAATTTATAAATTTTGAATTAAGGTTTAAGTGAATTAAGTAAAATTATGAACTCTTTATCCAAAATATTTGTATCTTGGGTAACTTTGTAAGAATATATATTTTTTTTAATATTAACACACGTAATACTTCTCAGTTGATCAGTGAAAATTAGTCGATATTTTATTTACTTTCATATGCAAACATACTTTAAAGCATTATAATCTAAGATTCTTCAAATACAGAATAAATAGATGGTTATTCAGCACTCATAGATTACAGAAATCTTAACATCAGGCTGTAAATCCAACATATATTCTATAAAAAAATATTACTATTGTCTAAGAAATAATGTTTGAATATAGAAAACGCAAAAACAAGCAGTGACTAGCGAGGCCCCAATTCTATCCACAGGTTTCAAGGCCCGCGTCTCGCGAGTCATTGGCACGCCCTCACTCAAGGCAAGATATTATTCGATAAATGACATCTTTTAAGCTTTAACTCTGAATTCTGAGACAGTCCCATAAAACTATTTCATCTTATAAATAATATATAAAGAAATAATTTAATTTTGTCGTTGTATAATTAATTCCACTACAGGTTTCTGAATACGTTAAAATACCGTAAAATTGCAGAAATTGCCTTACGGAAAATATTAGTTTTAGCGAATGCTCAACGAACATTATATCTATAGGTCTATTTTTATCCTTTTAATCGTACAGTTTTAATATATATTGTATAATAATGTAATAGGGAGTCATATAAATTCCAGTCCAGTCCTTATCATCCAAGTCTATTTAAAAACAGTTAAGCAGTTTCAAACATTACCCTGCACACACAGAAAGATAGGTTTTGTAAAAATTTCTATGTACTTTGGTATAATGTCCATAAACAAAAAAAAAATTGAATGACTTGCATATATATAATATGTTTAGGCAATATATAAACGGAATGTTGTAATTAGTCTGTATATCGTTGACATTACATACACGTCTCAAGACCTCTTATAAACCTGCAGCAGTAGGATAAAAGGGCTGCTTCTGACAGGTTTTTAATTTGCCCACAACTCTTCAATAAAATTGACAACCGAAGAGTAACAAGCAAACGATCCACTTTATGGTATACGGAGCCGTACACAATAAATATAAACATATAAAGAAAAGTATAGTAGTAAGTATGCATGTAGTTTTTTGATGGTTCATGTCTATGGAGATGCTCAGGCGCAGTAACTGGGTGGGGAATTTTTTTCAGGAGAGAAACTTTTAACAAGTGTTTAGACAAATATTTTACAGGAATTTTATTCACCAAGTCCTCCTTTATTACCAAGTCCAGTCTATCCCCATTGGTACCATGTTGCTAGAATTTCAGACTTTCGGTTTTAATAAGTACAATGCATTGAAATCGAAATAAACATAAATATATAATTATCTATTTAAAGTAATAACTGACACAAATTCATTTTAATTTCATTTCAGGCATATTATTATTTTGAATTCATAGAACAAGTACAAACAAACATTAATTCCTAGCTTGGTATTAATAATGTACAAGTCAGCGTAGTCTGTGGGGCACAGGACTCGGGGGCCCGATAAGAACACAGCGGGTGTTCCTTAAATAGAGGCATTCGAGGAACCAACTCGAACTGGTTTTATATGTATAGTATTATGGGCGTATGAGGCGCCGAAACTTATATAAGATGCTCTCAGCCGTCCAAGCTTATTTATAGGAAACACTCATTTATATTTAGGGTTCAGACATTGTGATTGAACTTGTTGATAGGTCACAAGAACATACAATCGCTGTTCAGACAAGTTCAATTATATGAGTTTCCAGTGAGATATATGATTAATCCAAGAATTACTTAGCTATCTATTCACATCTCCCAAGACGTTCAAGGTTAATGGCTGAATAACTATTGTCTATGCTTGTAATTGTAATTTGTAACACATGAACCTTATAAACATATAATAATATTGAAATATTGTAATTTATAGAATATTGAACTCGTACATGTGGTTTGTAAAACATGTGTTCTATACACTTCAAATGACTTGATTATTTTTCTATAATAATGAAATTCGTAACATAAACATGAAGTAACAAAACTTAGCATAACTGCTGATACATAAATATTTTATTATGTAAATAATGTTTTTATATAATTATAATAATGACACAAATAACTTCCTACTTAATAATATTTTATCTCAATTGTGTAATGCAATCAACGGAAAAACCTGGTCGATTATCATAAGCAAATTTACTATTTATAATAAGCTCATTTCATATTTTATTTGTAGTTTTGCCCTCATAACTTCTAGAGAAAATTTTGGCTCGTCATGAATGTTGGTATTTTAGATTCAGTATAAAATCGATCGATTGATATATATTTTTTTTTTGTAAGTAATTTTTTTTAATACCTAAATACTATATAGAATAATACTTATTAACCCACAATGTAATTTAATTTATTTTCGTATTCTGTTGATAAATTAACAAAGATTAAGTAAATAGAACCAATACAAGCTTTAAAACTGTACATTTGGAAAGATCGCAAAAATAATTGAGAAGTAAAACAATACAAGGAAATATATAATGCGTCAGCGTTAAACGTTAATATATGTTGGAGGTTACATATATGTTGCAGATACTTGCTTAAAGATATAGTTATTATAAATATGGAGGTTCTATTATATATATATTATTATTAGTTATACCATTCTAAGAAGTTCTCTAAGATACCTTTATGTTTTAAAATAACTTAAGTATGACTTAAATATGACTTTATTTTATGTTTTCTTAAAATTAAATTAATATCTTCCTTGGTCTGTTATGATAGAATCCTTGATGTGGTCATTTTATTACTATCACACGACTTGAATAAATTATTGAATACCATAATAATAACATATATTATAATTTATATAATTCTCAACATAGTTGACAGCCGATAATAAAAGTATGTGATCACTAGGTTCCGGTCGTAGAAGGAAGGAAAACTGAAAATACATAGTTATTATTAATAAGTAAAACAAATAATATATAGTTATTATAGTTAAAATCTTTTTTACATATTGTGAAACTAAGATAAATTATTTGATAGATATATACTATAAGGACCTTTCGAAAATAGCTCCAAAAGAATCATTTTAAATCTCCAAAAATGTTCGTCTGACATATATTATACATTTATTTTTTATATATTATTTATTATATATGTATTCATGTACCGGACTGTCGACAACGTATAAAAGTAGTATCTTTAAGTTCGTTATAACGTTAAAGTAAAAATTAATAAAATAATTTCTATATATACATATTTATATTACTTTTTTAAATACAGAGTATATACGTTAGTAGGTTTAAATTTTTCATATACAAAACGGGAACACATCAAATTTAAACCACATGTCAATTTCATGAATGTTTTAAAAATAAACATGATATTTTTTGTTAATAAACAAAATTGCTGGGTAACAAGATAGCATTAAATTGAAAGGTAAATTAGCGGCACGACACAACAAAAGCGCGTGGAAGAAAGATTAATTTAATATGAGTGCGTCGTACAGACAATAAACAGAGACAAATCTTGGTCCGTTCCCACGGGGCGGGTGCCGCTCACAGTCCGGTTTTCGCCATCTTGTATATTTTTGTTGTCAAATTAATCTGAATCTGAATACTTAGTATGCGCCAGTCAACCAGTCGAGCAACTATTCATTCATAGTCTGTGGAATGCTAGATCGCTCGTGGATCGCCTCGTCCGACCTTCGCCGCTTCACGCTGCACAAAAACTGTGAGACATGACTCGCGCAAGTATGTGGTACTACAAGAATATCGCAATGCTACGCAATCTATATTGTGCTGCCTCGGTGCAAGAAACCTTGGTCTGTCTGATCCTTTACAGTTAAGGCCTTCCCATATTGTGCAGGCACTTCTCAGATATACAATGAATGAACGGTTATAAATAAATTTAAAAAAATGCAACATTGTCAGACGTCTAACTATAATAGCGTAAATAAATTGAATCAGGTCTGTGATCTGGTATCCTGGGAAATGAACCGGGGGAATAATAAGAATTTATAAAAAAAAAGTTAACAAAAACTAGCATTCTCTGATTAAGAAAAAGTTACATTAAATAATTTAAGATTTATATCTCTTGAGAAGTTTTTGGTTAAAAGAACGCGTTTATTAGCCCTCATGCATTTTACACTCTAATTGTGTTAGTTAATAGCGTGAGACCATTTATTTATTTGTTATAGAGGCATGGATATTTAAGAGTAATTGATTTATTAATATGAGACAACATACTACTATATTACGTCACTTGATTGTATGTATTTGCTTATATTCTTGGCCTCTCATTGAGCGCCGGATGGTTACAGTCAATGACCCGATTTTATGCGTTCTGTTACAGAATTTTAATTATCTATATCTGCTTATCTACAAATATAACTAATGCACACATACTTTTATCATTACGGTAATTTGCAATTAGTATAGCCTAAAACGATAACAGTATTATATACAAATGGTTTTATATTTAATGATATTTATCAAATATTCGAAATAACGAGCACGTTTGCATTTGCTGAAAGACAGTGACGTCACCGCGGCCCCTCCGCGACCGCGCCGCTCAAGGACAGTAAACATTTAGGAGGTCAACGGTCGCTGCCGTCTCTAGTCACTTTTTTCAATTCGGCCCTGACAACTGAACTGCCAAACTTCGTAGTTAAATGAGGCCCACTTCATTTAATTTTGTGGTTAGAAATATAAATTTGGTTAAATTTTTAAGTTATTTTTATACAAAACAAACCGTTTATGATTAGTTTTTAAATATGTTTTATACTTATTGTCAATTAATTTAAATGTCTTCTTTTAAGTCCCGCTTCTAAAGTATAGGGGCCGTAACATTATAATTAAAATTTAAACACATTCCTAAGTCTTATAAAGATAAACATCTAAAATTTTATAAATAATTTCGGAATCCTTAACAAGCTGGCTTATACTTGATAAGGTTTTTAAATTCTATTATTTAACCTTTTCTGTAAACTTTTCGTGATCAAAGATTACTATCAAATATAATAATCCGGTTGTACTCACGTTATTATTATCTCTGAGAAATGCGCAATCGCGGCGTGAACAGTTCACGAATCAGAACTCATGGGTTCGGAACTAGTTTGACACATTCCGATAGTAATAACGTGAATACAGCCGTATAAATATATTAATTAATATTAATGATTAAAAATAAGGACTAAAATATTACTAAGATTTACAAAAAAAATCCTAAACATTTCAATAAAACCATTTTACAAATATAACTGGCGTTTAACATTTTTTTTATTTTAAACCCGACGTTTCGAGTGCTTTGCAGCAAACAGATGATTTTGTGACAGGCACTATAATCAGGTTAACGGGTTTAAAATAAAAAAAAATGTAATAATAAACGCGAGTTATATCCGTAAAATAGTTTTATTATAAAAATATTACTGGTGATATACTACTAATGATATAATAGAGACAGGTTATTCAAGATCAGTTGAAGACCCCACGCGAGTGCCAACGGAAACAATATAAGGCTGTATCCTGTTAGACATTACGTTTTATATTAACACTCTGCATGTCACAGCCTTATGTCAATAGTTTAGTATTATAAATTCATCTATCGCTTTTGTACTATCAACGTTATTTGAAAATGTGACTCCATTTTTGTTTTAGTAAATGGAATTATTATTAATAATTAATTTCCAGCGATATTCTTTTGATATTAAATAATATAATAAAAAAGAAATTAACAGATTTATATATTGCCTCCTATATTACTTTGGTTAAGAATTGTAAGATTTTTTGTAAGCAGATTTTGGATAAGCTTCTAGCTTCTAATGGATGAATGTTTTAATGTAACAATACCTGGAATTATATCAGCTAAAATAAGAGGTATTCTGCATCTGTTAAACAGACCTCTTTCCTAGCACGAACTTTTAAAACTGTCATATCTTAAAGAGTTTTATTTCAATTTTACAATTTTAATTTAATGACATCTTTAAGTTTTAAGAAGAGCAATCAACTAGTAAAACTAAAACAAAGAAGAAATTAAATAAAACAATATTATTTAATAGATATTTTGTTTTAAGAAGGAAAGCAAAATGTAATATTAATTTAGAAAATGGCAAAAGAAAGCCTGAAGTAGCGAAAGACTGCAAAGTATTTTGAACCATTGCATATTTACACTGCATACATTTTGTGACCTTTCCAATTATAAACCTCTCTCAACCTCTTCCCCCTCACAAGAGGTAGAAGGCCAAAATTCCTAACATTCATCTACAATAGAGTATTAAACATACTAAGTTTCAGACCTGATCTATTTAGCATCTCGCATTTATTATGTACACGGATGACCGGACGAACAGACAGACATCCCAGACATATTTTATGAAGTAGCTTTCGCTACTTAATAATATATGTTTGGGTCGCATTAGTATAATTAATATGCGCATTTATACCTCGTCTGTGGATCGAAGAGTATTCTCATAGTTTTGATACTGCGTATCAATTCAGATTACAGTTATATTTATCAATAGATACGTCAATGCCCCTTCTGTGTTTATATATAAATATTGTTACAAGAAAAAGGTTTGTTTTCGATAGCATAAAACATTTATTCCTGAAATATGATTTAGTTTTTTTTAAATATATGAAGCTCATTCAAAACGCGGTAATAATCAAAAGAAACACTCAATCTAATGGAAAAAATGAGAAAATTCTATATTGTTATTTTTATAAATTGTTTTAGGAACTTAAACTTATCATTACGTTTAGAGCATGCTAGAGCGTCTACAACTAACCATAAATAATAACACAGGGAATGGAGATTGCGATTAGCCGACGCCCAGTCTTCATCTCTGATGAAGTCTGAAATTTTCGTTTCCAATCACTCCTTCCTTAGATTTCCTTCTTTAGATGGAGCTTTATGAGCAACTGCTGATTATGACCCGGTGCCAAGTCTTGATGAAAAGACCAGATTTGGTTATGGTGCTGTTAAGACGTTTCACCATCTTCTCGATTAAGAATCTTCTACAAAGCTATGAGCATAAACTCAGTCATCCAAGTTACTTGTTGAAACATTTCTCAATAGTAAAAAGAATTTCATTTAATGTGGTCCTCATTTCGCGTAACATTTATGGTGTTTTTACCACTCTATTTGGTTTTAAATGACCAGTTAAATAATGTGCAGTGCGTCTCATACAGACTGCAAGTCCTAATCATCTTTCAAAATACAAAAGATAGTTCTAGGTGTTTCTTTTCACATACTTTTCTTCACTAATTTAATCCCCTTTTTCGTACAAACACTACGTGGATCGCCAGGTCTTTTTCTATAACAGACAGATGACATTTCATTGGGAAAGGGGTGATGGCTGAACCTTGCGTGATACTCGTGAATAGGTGCTGCTTGCTATGGCTGTTGTCTTGCAAACCAAACTTCAATATTTATTGATTCATATTCACTCATATTAAATTGATTGCGATGGCTCTAGTTCTTCGTAAAAAAATGTTCAATGTTTTGACTTTTGTGAAACAGTGATCACAATAACCAAAAAAAATACCCGGCTGAGTTTATTGTATGGTTCTTCTCAGACCTCGAGCCCAACTCTTAAGTTGTAGAGCGTTCAGAAGGACTTATTTCATTTATTTATTTATTTATATTTTCCACTTTCAATCAATACCAATGATCACTTGTGTACGTCAAATATCAGTGCCAGAAAGGCACTATATTATATTCGATAATATAAGTATATATTTCGATAAGTATGGTATCAATACGGGCCCTCCTAACTCTTCAAATTGATGTACACAAGTGATCACTGATATAGATTGAAAGTGGAAGACTTATAAATAAATAAAATTATTGATCAATAGTGGTGTACATATTTCGACTAATATTTAATAAAATTGCATTTGTCTCCATACCTATTCTTTGTAATGCTATCAGAAGATCTTTATCACTCCACTCCCTTTTAATATCACAAAAATTATTTAACACCTAATGGCGCGAAAATAAAAAAAACAATGGATAATTCATGTAAGAATGACACATCCTGAATTCAAATGTAATGGTTTTTTTTTTTTTTGTAAAAGTATTATGGCCAGACTAATATAAAACAATATTTATTCATAATTATAATTCATTTTGGCGGTCTATATGTCTCTTTTGTATATATTATATTAAATATAGATCCTCTATAGAGTACTAATAAAAAACATATATACACAAAGGATTTCTGCTGATGGGTCGCAACCACAATCTTGTCTGGTTGTTTCAACTATTTTGTATATAATCTAAAAATATTTTAATACATTGATAGACTTTCCAACATTCATTGAAATTATTAATATAATATATTTGTGGTTCAACTTTTATAAAATTACAATTAAAATAATGTTAAACTATTAGAGGTAACTATAAAACCTGATACACACGAACAAGTCAACCAAACAATTAAATATCTTTTTCTGAACGACAATCAAGTTTATAAAGTTTATAAACGAAACATGTGATTTTTGATAATTGCTCGTTTAAATTGTTTTTGTTGTGTACGTGCAGCGCAGTTCACAGTGCTTCAACACAAATTACGTACCCGTTACATCCAATGTTGTAACATCCATATTTGTAGATGTAGTGTGCGTTTTCTTTTGGGGGGCCTCAGTACACGAGCACTGGTCTCTAGCCTCTCGGGACTGTTGACCGATTTGAATGTCTCAAAACTATATATATATACAACTGTCAAGTTTTATTAATTATTGATACGTAACTTATCTGAATTTAACGACATAATAACATTTGTTTTTAATTTTCTTTGTATTTCGCTTATCCAAATACTATTTATTAATTTTTATACTATATGTAATAACTGTATGAGTTATATTGGATGTTTTATGGAATTTACTCTATTTTCCTTACAATATATAACTTAGAAAATTTGTAAATATGATATTTTTTTCCATCTATATTTATCTTCTGCCAACGGAATTGCATACCAAGATGAGATAGAGGAGAGTATCAAAATGTCTGAAACTTTCATATTGAATGTATTCGTATTACATGTATAACTTTCAGTTCTAATTCTCAATTGATATCATAAAATTCTAATAATATTTTTTTATACTTGTATATTGAAATTAAAGATACAGAGAATCGATGGATGGAGCAAACTTACCATCCAAAACTTTTCATTTTCTCATCTTTTTTATATAAAAAAAAAAATCTCGATCTTTAAACCGAAACCGAACCTCTGTCACTTACATCTCGTCTACCCGTGAACACGATAGCTGCAAAGCATACGAAACGTCGGGTTAAAAAAATATACCCAAAATTATACGCGACTATTATAAGTAAAAATAGTTTTATTTTAACTGTGTACTCGTGACAATCTAAGAAAATTCTACGAAACCGAACTGTCCAACGGAATTTCGTATTTTTTCGTAAACTTAAAATAAAGGAACAAAAGCAGTGCTTTGTTTGTTTAAAATGGTACCTGGAATAATAATTTCATTATTTAAAACTTAAAATATCCTAGCTTTTGTAAATATCTTTCTTATCCCGACTTTTTGTTCCAAGAAGGTAAGAAAGAAAGGGCAATTAGTTAAAAGAAAAATGCATTTGTTATAACACACAATTTATGAGCTGCGGACGTCTGGTACGAAACAATGGAGGCTAATTGTTTTCAGAATTACCTACTTTTATCTAAGCAAGGGCTAAGCTTCTTCAACACAGATATGAACCGCTATGAGTTAGCCATACTTTGAACACCAGCTTCATGCATTAGATAGAAGTTTCATTTCGAAAATTATAGAGATAGAAAACACAAGAAATATGTATAATGTTATATTTTTTAGTAATAGCATATCCGATTGTTGAGGCTACGTCGATGGTCACATTCCATTGCGAAGCCTCGGGATTCCAAGAAAATATGGTGTCCCACTCGCACTAACACAGTTCATTGTATATTTCGTATTGGGAATCATCATCAATACCAGCTAAAAATGACCTCTCAATCATTGTAATCTTCACAATTACACAAATGTTACTTTAAGTGAAGGTCAACGCCATCTACTTTGACTTTAAAACAACTTGCTAATAATGTTTAAATTTGCTACAACATTCTTTAATGCGGTTACAAAATTCTCATCACCCAATGCAGTGGCAACAAAAATAAGAATACGAGACAATAAAAGTGTCATTTCATCTTGATTTTATGGACCCTTCATACAGACGACGATTGCCTCTTACTTTATATTATTACATTATATAAATAATTATACATGAAACTATTTTAAAGCTAAATATAGAAAGGCGATTATTTTTCAACATCTTGCTTCATTATTATCATTATTATTTGATGTATTTAAAACTAAAACGTTTTTATATATAATAATAAGTAAGACTTGAAAGAGCTTTTTTAACTTCAAAGTAGTTCATGCGCAAGCGCCGCTTCAAAAACTAACGACCTAAGTGATTTAGTAATTATTGTTATTAATAAGAACTCGAGCAAAACGCCTGTTATGTGAAAGCCTCAGGCGCTCCCCTTTAGACACCCTAAAGGTACTCCGACACGGTCGATGAAGTATATTAATATTTACATTAAAATTATGTTATAAATGAGTCATATAAAGTAGATCGTTTAAAAGAGAATGATGCACCGCCAAGGAGCTTCGATTGTCTACCATTTGAAGTTTCTAACCACAGTGTGAAAGACATTTACCATCATTTAAAAGCATCGAGAACTTATAGCAAATAATATTTGTACCAATCACAAGGATCTTCAGATTGACAGACAATTTCTTTGTAACTTTTTTTTTACTTAGTTACACAGATTAAATATACCTATATACATTATAGAGAATATGATTTACAATAATTATAAGCTAGATACTAAAGTTTTACTTTCAACTTAAATAAGAAAGTTACTTGTGGGTCATAAACTTATTAACCTACAATTTGAATTATACTGTGACATAAAAAATACTACCAAATTATTCAAATTCAGTTTCAATTATCAATCATATAAATATTGACAACCAGCATTGACCGTCTCAAGGTACCTTTACATCTAGTGGTAAAAGAAGCCGGCGTGTGATTAATGAGATGCGGTTACAGCACACTTCCTGCGCCAGCACGCTTTGCGACTAGCGAATAAATTAGCAAAAAACTCTGCCAAGTCACCAAGGCCCCACGTTCGCAACTCTGCCAAGTGACCAACGCGCAACATTCAGAACTCTGCCAAGTGACCAACGCGCAAAATTGGCGTCAAGCGACACGTCACAATACCTATTATCATAATCATCGATATTTAGTGGTCATTGACTTTTTGGATGACTGCATATTTTATACTTTGACATATTAAAGAAATTGCACTTAACGGATATTTTTTGAATACATTTTCAATGTTTACAACTATCTTTAGAAATGTTAAATACCGCTGTTTGCTAAAAATATCTCCGATTTAATATATATAAAATTATATATAATAAAAATCACTAGAGAGCCGAATAGTAACATAGTTTAAAATAAAACTATTTTTAACAAGATGCAAGTCACACTTATATCTCGTCTACCCGTGAAAACGATTGCTGCAAAGCATTCGAAACGTCGGGTTAAAATTAAAATGTAACCAAATTATATGCGAGTTTTAATCTGTAAAAAATAGGTTTATTTCAAATCTAAGAAAATATAGTTTATAACATTTTTTTTTTTCATATGCTTCCTAAAAGTTGGTAATATGTTCTTACAATTACCAATACCTTATCTTTTTTGTCTACACAATCAGCTGAGGAGTACAGCTGACCGAAAATACAATGTCTACCTGAACGCCTACCTACTGATAAAACAATACACATTGTGTACAAAGATCAGAAATGTAAAATATCTGTTTTTTTCCACTACTATAATTAGTAAAAGTTTCAAGAATATTACCTGGGAAGATTTTAGATGGGTTTTGTAACATTTGGTATGGACTCATAGCTCCCAAATGGATGAACTGATTTTAATTGAGCTCTCTTTGTTTGAAAAGGAATCGCAAGGAAAACCAAGTCTTCGCTATTATTTGAAAATCTGTTTAACTGTTTGATCATCATCATGTTTAGTGATGGATATGTAGATCTTAAAACGTTCAATTTAAATATATATTTAATACTGTACGTTGCAAGCGACTCCATCTCCTCCCCGCCCGCACTACGAATAATTATTAATAAATAAAAACTTAAAATTAATACATTAAATACATTTTAATTATATTTATATACCAAATCAGTTTATTTCTTGGTTTCCTGAGAAACAATCATTTTTTTGTACATTAAGGTAATTGTATAGAAAATCGCGATGCACAAACAAACAAACAAGCAACCAAACAGATACAAAACACTAAAATAATATTATATGATAAAAATGACTTTCAGCGGTTTTATTTTTATCCTTAACATAGAACCAGATTTGTATTCAAATAATAAATTAAATAAACAATAATTATAATGATATATTTATTATATTGTGTTAACTCTGTTTAATAAATATATTATTATATTGTGTTAACTCTGGTTAATAAATATATTATTATATTGTGTTAACTCTGTTTAATAAATACATTATTATATTGTGTTAACTCTGGTTAATAAATATATTATTATATTGTGTTAACTCTGTTTAATAAATATATTATTATATTGTGTTAACTTTGTTTAATAAATATATTATTATATTGTGTTAACTCTGTTTAATAAATATATTATTATATTGTGTTAACTCTGTTTAATAAATATATTATTATATTGTGTTAACTCTGGTTAATAAATATATTATTATATCGTGTTAACTCTGTTTATTACTTGATAAATGTTGAGTATGTAGCTGTTAAGAGTTTATGCATCAATAACTAAAGCACCAACGGTATCTGATATGAATAAACAGTTCACCAAACTGATAAAATATATGTAATAAATATTAAATAACCGTAATTAATTAATTAATTTTATTTCATTTTTATATTATAAGTTTGATGCAACATGATAACATTTATGAATCTTTTTTGGTTACTCGATCCATGTAATATGTATTTTGATTCAATTATATATGAAATAGGTACAAATTACAACATTACGATGCCATTTTGTGCTCTGTTTCTAAAATTACTCGGTTATTTCGATAATAATAACAGAAATAGGAGCTTTACGGAGCGGTGTAGGTCTCTCGTCTTGTCTATATAGCGGCAATTAGCGACGGTCGGTTAATTTGTTTGTAAGTGCGGTACCAAATTTGAAAAATAACCAGTTCATAATTAACGGCTGTTAAAGTTATACTTATCGACGGATAGGTATTGCGGCGGTACGGTCACTTTTATAATCGATCCGTGGAATCCATCTCATTTTGTAAATACTAGAATGAGAGGCAAGAATCGGGATAGAGTGCGAGCGAGCAAGAAAACGTGTTATGTATTATTATTCGAACGTCGAATCGGGAGAAACCTGCGTGCGGGCCTCACGGGCGACGGGCCGCCCCCCACCCCCCGCCGATCATATGTTCGACGGGCGGCGCGGGCCGGCGACCGCTCGCCGCGACACTGTGACTCGGGCTCTCGCCGCCGTCGCACCACGACGTACATTCGCCTATCGCTCGGTGCGCCCGATCAGCCGTACGCCGCACAACGACTCGGTCAAGCTTGCGCGATCGTGAATATAGCGAGCCCCTTATAAGCCGCCGTGCGGTGTGCCATGGAGCTGCTGTGCGCGGAGCGCGTGAGCCCCGGCAGCGGCAGCGGCAGTAGTGAGGCGCGCGCGCCGGGCCCCTCGCCGGCGCCCGCGGCCGCGCGCGACCCCGTGCTGCTGCGCCGCCGCGTGCTCCTCAACCTGCTGCGCACCGAGGAGCGCTACGCCGTCACCGCCAACTACTTCGGCACGGTGCAGACCGAGGTCACTCCCCACATGCGGCGCCTGGTCGCCGAGTGGATGCTAGAGGTGAGCGCTCGACTCTCGATCGCCATCTTGTTCCTCGCCGGTCGGCCACGTGTAGAATGATGCCTCTGGCTCCTCCCCAGCCGTCCGCAGCTCTCGTATGCTCTTGCCGCGGTCGCTTACATGGTAGCTTCTACATGATGTACCGAACGGTAACTACTTTGTATAAGGCATAAAACATTGTGCAACTTTTCATATCGCCTATAACGAATATAAAGATATTATCAACAGTGCTCGGTCAGACTTTGTTTACTCGATCAGCTGATAATGTTTTTGTTACGGTCGTATCAGAATCTTATAAGAATTCTTGTATTTTTTCTTTAATCTGAGAAGGAACGTCATCAATAGTGAGAATACGAGTTACATGTAAAAAATACTTGATATAAATTAAATAAGATTCAAGATTTATTTTATAAGAATACATAATTTATTTTAAGAACAGGAGCTGCGGCCGAGCTTTTAATATTTTATTGCATTATATTATAGACTATAAGTTACAGAAATAAGAAAGTTAGTCAATGTTTTATTTTCGGTCCGGAAAACAAATAGACCTATGATGAATTCAATCTTGTGAAGAAAATAGCGTGGCATGTATTAGAAATGTTATTATTCATCTGAAAGTAGTTGTAGTTAGTAATTGCTTGTTGTACAGCGATACGTCGGCGCGAGGGGCCCCTGCCGGAACGCAGGCGGTCGCCGACCGATGCTCGTTCTATTTGAATAATCAGCTGATTTTGACACGCACACAGCTGACGCCGGACGCGACTATCTTTCATTTCACTATTAGGCAGATATATACTTGAACATGATTGCTCATGCATTCGACTGTTTGATGTAACTTATTGACGTAATATTTAATTCGAGAATTGAGCATAAAATATATTTTTTTAAAACATAATATTTAGGTATTAGCTTTCATAGATGTAAACTATTAGGTGAAGAAAAAGTTTAGTATTTATATATTATACATATTTTATATATAAAAACCAATCAGCTGTACAATGGAGTTCGTCCACGTGGTATGGGCCGCGAGGCGACGGTTGCGATGACGTCACGTCATGGCGGCGCAAGCGGGTACTACTTCACAGAGTTTACCGACACCTCGTGGTTACGTCTAAACCAGTTGCATACCTACCAAATTTCAGCAGACCGAAACCTTTCTGGAAAGGTCAATGACACTATAATGTGACTACAATCATTAACAAGTTAACATCACAAGTGCAGCCGCTTAATGGTAATGGTTGCATTTAGTTTTTAATGTCTTTACTATATGTTCACTGTATTCACTTTGTAGTTACATCAAAATGGGCTTAATAAAATTTATAATTATTAACGATAAAAATACTTTCTTTGATAAGTATAGAAGTAATAGCACAGTTACATTCGTATTACGTGTATTGTATCGGAACATTGTAGTTTAAATAGGAAGCAATAGAACAATGGGTTATTTCGCTGATACATAAGTTAATCAGCTGACAGCGCCTGCGAGGCCGCGTGAGACAGCGCGATGACACGACGTTCGGAGTTGGGAATGTCTTGTTACAATTAGTAGTTTCAGTATCCGCAGTCGTCGGGTTACACCGTGCGAAACTATGCACGGACGAATCGTAGCTCTCGTGACATTCCACACTCAATACACGAACTGGCTATTATCATCTTTTAACTTATTCCTTGCATCCTTCAGTTTAAGCATTTAGAAACTGGAAGTATTAATGATTTTATTAAACATAATTACCCGGCTGTACCCACGGTATTATTATTGGAATTTGCTCGACTAGTTTCGAACCCATTCTGGGTTCCTTATTCATGAGCTCCGAGCACGGCGATGTTACGGCGTGAATTGTTCATGCCGTGATATCGCCGTGCTCCGAGCTCATGAATAAGCACAATGAGTACAGACGGATAATAAATATTTAATAGTAATCATGTTAAATGTTAAGTTTACATACAAAAACTAGTGCTTTTGATGTTCATGTACTATTTGGTCGATATATGCCAAGTATGTTATTGTATTCAATACATATACGGTTAAGTAGTTATGGGTTTACGAGTATAACATTTACAAAGTTCCATTATTTAGCAAATAACGTTCAGATAAGAAACAACTAGGTAGGAAAGTAATACGCATTGCACTATCGCAACAAGCGTTAATTTTTATGAAATATATAGGTTATCGGGAATGCCGGATGATAAGTTCGTACTGGGTGCGTCGATAGAAGTATTTCTGAGAATCAACAATTGAACAATGTGTTTCTTTACAGGTTTGTGAAGATCAAAGCTGCCAGAATGAAGTGTTCCCATTGGCGATATCGTATTTAGATCGCTTTCTGAGTATTTGTATGGTGGGAAAGAGCCAATTACAACTGCTGGGCACCGCCTGTCTCTTGCTAGCGTCCAAATTAAGAGAACCGAGTTCACGCGGTCTGCCTGCAGAACTACTGGTCTTCTACACCGCCAACAGCATCACGTTATCCGACCTCTGTGTAAGTTCTAAAATATTTATATTTCACAACGACATTATCTAAGTATCAATAATTATAGGTTTAAGCGATAAAAAAAACCACAGTGACTCATTTTTAAATGCATTTTAAGTTAAACATTCCACATATATATTTCTCTCTTATACTTGTAACCGTATTCATAACACACGCGTTAGCAGTAAAGTTGATCAACTTTCCTCGATGGAAACAGCTGATCATTAATAATGCAGTTAGCTCGGGCGGTTTTTGCATTGTTCTATGTACACGGTCGAGCAACGACGGGGCTTCGGAAACTGAGCACCAGACGCTTTCGTGTCGTTTACCTGTTTTCTAACAACTGTTTCCATTGGAGTTGGATTGGATTGGATTGGATAGGAATTCTATACTGTATAGTTAATTATCTCAAATATAATTTCATCAAAATTGAACTTTGGATACTATTTAGATATTCTTTATAAGGTTTCTAGAATCAAGTATATATCAAGTAGAAATAAAACTTTATTAGTACTATTCTAAGGAATATTTGAGTACGTTAACTGAAATATACGACTTATATATAAATTTGTCATATACACTATGTATATACGTATATTGTAATTGTATCTGATACATAAGTTCCTACTAAAAACGTTCCCGCTTGCCACGTGGTAAAGCACTCTATGTTCCAGTACGTACTAAAGGGCGTTGGCATGCTATAGCTTTCGAAAGACACATGTTCTTGTATTAAATTGACGCGAATTGGCAATACACTGTCGTATGGACGTCAGTAATATTATAATGCAACCTGAATATCGACATGGGTGCGCCTGAGTGGACTTATATCTAAAGATTGTAAAATAATACAGTTGAATGGAAAATTTGAGTAATATTTCAATGTCTGGTGCATTTCGTCGCGTCGCAACCCAGCGGGGCCTCAGTCGTCGTGCTCGTGTAGTAGTAGATAAGTGCACACTGCACGCCCCATCTTTGCGAGTCATGTATAATTCAACCTGCCTTGATGTTAAGTGCTTTGCAACACTTCAACTTGTTTTATTTGTCTTTCAGTATTAAATGATTATAGAAAGGTATAATGTAAGACATATTAGTAAATATCTTTGGCGAGGAATGCAGTTTTACTGAACTGGACGGTGTCCCCTAACGAACTTGCCTTCTCGGAAACGAAGCCAAACGAGAAGGCAAGTTGAAGCGCTTTTCAATCAGACCAATTACAGGCGCAGCACGCCTTTTATTTTTTCTCACGCCAGCGAGCGCTTACCTCGCCTCATCACATCACTAGAGCCGATTACTAGTTAATTATTCGATATTTAAGAATTCTATTACTTTTATTTATTCACGGTTCTTTTTTTATGACGCTATTAAATTATCAAAATTTTAAACTGCCGTGTGAGGTCATCGTGAATAACTTACTAACATTTATTTCTTATAACAATGTTACTAATATCAAGCGCTGGACGATCCGTAGCGGTGTCGTAGTTCCTCTACGAAAACCGTAGACGTATGTACTCGCAGTTGGCAAGAATAAAGTACGGAGAAAACCTCCAACATTCAAACTCAACGTACTCAAAGTTTCTATGAAACTAAATAACACCTGTAGTAACGGCGTCGTCACACTAGGTGCATGTAAAATAATGTTCATCTGACAGGTCGGTCCAGCGTAACGAATAACCGACTACGTGTGACGCCCCCTTTATTATAAAATGATTTATGTAAATGACTCTCATTACGTGACTGTAATTTACGTTCTAGAACAATGTATAGTTAGATCTAGAATGAAATAAAGCTATTGATTTGATTGTAAAGCTTGAAGGATCAGTACACAAAAAGACGCACGCAGGGGTATTCACGTTTTCTTTAATGCAAGGTTCCCGCGGTCCTCGATCATAAAACCTCTGCATTCTCACATCCACAGTGCTTTATTATAATTAAATCATAAATTTATGAGCTGTACGAGTTTGTCAAAAGAAAATTCAATAAAACATTTACGCTAACGATTATGTTATTGTTAACGCTTTTATAAATGTTATGTGAAAAATATTTATAATGTATAATTTTTTATTATTTATATTGAAGTTAATGTTCTTAATTGATTAACGTAATGGATGAATTGTTTGATCAATGATTCCAGCTCACTTTCATTAATGGACATGCTTTGTCTAATATGAGTTATTTATCTGAATACGTCAATTCAAAGAGTTCAATTATATGCTAATCAATACTGGGAAAGTCTAGAAATAGTAAACACGTGTTTGCAGATCTCACGGCTCTGATAGAGTCATATCCGGTGATTTACTCCCCGAGAATATCCGAATTCTACCTCATCTGTTATGTTTTAAACAAAGACAATAACAATGGTAAAGAGCTTTGCTTTGTTTGGTTATTCGATTTATATTTTCTTCATATTCTCACGAGTACGGCCGAGTATTGGAGGGGGAAAGGGTGCCGGGAACCAGTCGCATTCCACCGAGATGTGGTCTCGTCGGTACTGTTTAGCAAAGATACCCGACCACCTGAAGCCAGATAGACTCATTATAATATATAATACCGGATAAGTGTACTGTCTATCTGAGATTTTTATTGTCTTCATAATCAGAAAATTATTTCTATTAAAACAATAAAATAACAATATAACGATAAAAAACAAATAATCAAAATCATCTATTCAGCGTATTCCAAAAAACTATGCAATTCTAGACACTTATATAGATGCATTTTGCTTCGTTCCCCTAGCATTTAGTAAGTCCATATAATTCCATTGATTCTGTCCTCTAGTACCAAGTAAGTCCGTATAATTCAAGTCATTTAAAGTTATCGCGTCATCACTTTACAGGAATTTGTCGGTTGTGTTACGTAAGACGCTACTCTAGTATGCATATCACGTTGTCTAGTCCAAGGTAACTTTAGCATGTACTTAGTTCGTCTTCCTTCAGCCTTTACATTTAATAAAACAAAAATATACTAAAATGAATCAAAATTGTGGATAAAAGGTTTTTAGTTGGCTATTGTTATTAAGAAAATAATATTCGTTTTAATGGCTACCGTTTCGAGTATAAAAAGTTTTAAATTCGAAATAGTTTCGAAGTTATTTAGTGCCGATAATGTTCTCGCTCGAATCAAGTTTATTGTTTCTACGCGGAGCCACAACGTTGAAATAGGATTAAGCATGGGAACCAAGCGCGGAACTCAGCTGGTGTAGACCTGCTCTCGCTGAGGGCTGTTAGCATAGTTCGCTTTATTGACTATAACCTCCGGGACCGTCGGCTACACGCCATAACACTATGAACCTTCCAATACAATAATTATTAATTCATTATTTTTATATTTGTAGATATTGCTATAATATTAAAAGAATAAAAACAATTTAGATGTCTGCAATTCTACATTTAAATTTTTTAGCTGTGGTGGAGCTTGCGGTGACTACTTTATGACCGCATTGTTTTATAAATTTTTCAACGATTACAAGTCGAAAGAGACAGACATTTTTAGTTCGCGGTCGACCCGCATATCTCTAGATCGTAACTGGTATCGCCCACCTGCTCTTTTTGTATTTAAAAACCTATTGTCATTAAATGTTTAACGCATAAACCAGCTTATTTTAAGCCCCACAGCTAGTTGACGCTCCACTGTCGTGAGGCGCACCGGCAGACTGACACACGATCTTGTATCGAGTTCCTGTGATGAGACTTCATTCATTCACAAGCGTTATCAAAATTCAATAGGTTCTAAGGTTTATCATTCCCACGCGATTTTCAACCATATCTCTGGGTGGTGTGGTTTAGTATCGCCTCTAACATCCAACGAACTCAGTCGATCCCGCCTTTGAGTTAAGTAAACATCGAGTATTATCTGTCAACGGCCATGCATTGGTCTACATGTGTGTGTCAAATACGAAATCATTGAGTTATTCAGAAAGTTAATTCATATTCCGCAAAAGGAAATTGATACTATTCTTTGTATAATCTGGGTCAGTCTTAGCGCTCTGATAAATATAATTTTAGATCAAACATTTATTAGAAATCATGTCATATATAGCCGTTACACACCATTGTATATTGTTTATAAATAATGTTTATGATAATTTTACGTAATCGTTTTACAAAAAATGTTTGGGTTATCGATAATTACTCGGTTTCCAGTTTGACTTTTGATAAACAAACTGCAGCGCGACTAAAAAAGCATTGGATTATTAGCTCGATCGCACAACAATGTGCCGGGACTACCTACGCGCCGTTTCGGGAAGTTGAGCGAAATGGCATGTTTATGATTATACACCCGACGGATGTGGCACTGGAATGCACCATTATTGTCCCGACCAATCAACACTTTCTTTCATTGAGCCTCAATAGGCTTTGTGCTTAATCTGCTTCCGGGCAATAAGCTTACATCGGCTTTACCGATATTTATACTTTTGCGGGCTTTGTTAAAATATAAAACAGATCTGACTCGATGATATAGATAGTATTAAACAGTTAAATTTTTTATTTATAATTTCCTGTCTCACGAGCCAATTAATGTTATGGGAAAATAATTTGTCATCCAATTAAACTTATTTCTCATTGTCAACAGAGCTGGGAGTTGTTAGTCTTATCCAAGTTGAAGTGGGACGTGGCTGGCGTGACGGCACATGATTTTCTACCGCTGCTGTTGTCACGACTGCCTCTCCGAGGGCAAGCGAACTCTGAAATGGTTCGTCGGCATGCCCAGACATTCATCTCGCTGGCAGCTAGAGGTAAGCTTAATGTTTTTGATTGCCTTTTATGTGATTACTTAAATTGCCTTAACAGTATAGGATGCGTTACTTAGCTTGGTCGACCAATGAGGTATTCTATGTCGCTAATAGGCGTGGAGTCTTACAAACTCTATGAATCATCATTTATTGTTAGTTATTCATTTTAACCAATTAAAATTCCGTTAAAAGAACATAAATTTAATTTCTCTCTCGTCCGTAGACATCTATAAGGACTATTTTATGTTGGTCAGTTTATCCTTTTAATTAAGAAATGAATTACAATTTTGGACAATTATAAAGACCCTAAAAATGTGAATATGTTGTTTTCTATTTATAAAAACTTTATTTATATAGATAATTTGATGTTATGTGACTGCGATGTAACTACTTTACACCATATGGACTTCTCAACTCGGCAAAATGTCATATTTTGTTAGCGTTAAGAAATAGCAGACCATAATTAGCATCTTCATACCAGGTCATGTCACGACACTCGCACTTATACCTTCTCGCTTCGTCATAATGCTTGTGTCACTGAACCTCATGTTACTAACGAATAAGAATAACTTTGTGCTGGTTGAACAGAGTATCATACATATTCAGATGATGTAAGTTAAATAACAAAGAAAAAAAAGAACGAAACAGATAACTCCAAATACAAAAAAGCTTTTATAGTTAAAATATTTTCCATTTTCTACCAAACAATATATTCCTGGAAATCAATCTGGTAATACAGAGATTACTTAATACTATTTTACCTCTTTATAATATTAGTGGAAAGCCGGTAAGATGTGAATAGGTTTGTTTACAATGAGGGTAGAGTGAGGGCGAGGGCGCGTGTGTGGGGCGACCGGCGCCTCCCACGCCGCTTGCCCGAGCGCATTCCAGCACGCCTCGAGGTCCCCCCGCGCGCCGCAGACCCCCCGCATCCTTCATGGGATCATATGTTTTTGTGCAACGGTTTTTGTTGTTCGCCGCCGCTCTCTTATTGTTTTTTTGTAGTGTTCACGCTACAGCTCTTTTATTTCACTTGCTCCTCGGATATCATCTCATTCTATTCAGACAGATACTAATGCTATGTCCTTAACATACTATATGTCTATGAATATGACTCAATATGCCTTTTCCAGGATCAATTTCAAATTGATTAAAGATCTTTTACTGCTATATATATAATTGAAGTTAAAAGTGTAGAAACTAGTGGACAGGGACAATAAATTTGTAGACAAATACGTATTTTTCCGGCATTACATAGATGTACCGACGCGGCCTCGTGAGATCGTTCACCTTGCGAAAAGAGTAAACGGAACCCGCCGTCCACGTCTATTAGGTACCTACGCTTCACGTTCAAGGATATGATTATGTCATGCCGACATACTTCACAGCTTGCCTTTTTTATATTTACCTAAAATATACTTTTTCACAACAGCTGCTATATCCGAATACTTATTTTTTTAATGGTTTATGATTAGAAATTATAGGCAAGGACAAAATATTATTTTGGTATAAATAAATCATCTATCTATGTACATTATATCCATATGGTCAGCATCAGCGGTTTCCTCCTGCTTGATCTCACTCGGTATTTGCTCCACTTGGTTTCTATCGTCGCAGCCGACCGACCGGTCGAGGCGGTAGGGCCTCGATATTTGATTAACATCAGATTATGCAAATGCTTCCAGTGAGCGGCCGCTCTCGTTGTTTCATCTGTTTTGTTTTATTCTTTTCCCGTTCCTTCCTTTTATCTTGAGTCTCAAGTACGCCGCCGTGCAAAAAGAAAAATAAGTTTTAAATGGAAGTCGGTATCCACCATCTATACTCGCCATTCCATGGAATGTTACGTAACCAAATAGTTTAGTACCTAATTGAATGATTAATGGTTATACTATGCTATGGATTTCATTTTATTAGACATCATGAAGCCATGGAACTTTAAATAGCTTGTCATGAGAATTTATAAGTAATTTTATCATTTGCTACCTAAACCCGTTCGCCCTGCAAGGTCACCAGCTGATTTTCCTGCTATGTTATCTCTTTAAATAAAGCGTTGTGGCGAACGATGATAAAATATTGGTGTTGGCGTTACATTATGTCATAAGTATATTTGTTCACTATGTAAAAGAATAAAAATCATCACATCATATAAACTATTTCTACGTTGATATTGTAGTCATTAGCGGTAATAAAATAAAATTTTGCAAACGAATCCGCGCTCCAGTCATAATTTGAGTTCAGAAAGTTTCTCTCCAGAGATTTAATGCCAATTATGTTACGGTACAAATGCAGGTTGTTCAATACAACTTCAGACCCAAATTGGTCTACGGCAGAGCCTTTTAAGAGGGTGTCTGTATAGTGTATAGGCATAATAGGCTTGCCAAAGCAAGTCCGTGAGAAATATTCCAGTAAAACGGGCACGCGGGCGCGGTCTAAGGAATGCGGGCGCGAGGGCGGATGCCGGCTCCTTTGAGGCTGTATTCTCCAGAGAGGGACCAACAACCTGCGGGAAGGAGAAAGGATTATTTCATTATCGGATACCCTTGTAGCCTCTACGCGCTAATGTATGCACTCGTTGCTACGAAGCATTCACAAGAAAATCGTTAATGGTTTCTTTATTGTGCTTCTGTGGGATTATTTTTATGTCATTAGATTTACCATTAGTCGTTATACGATACGGATAATTCATTAAAATTATAAAACTAATATAACAATGCGTATATTACGTAACTTCTTATCATAAAATCTGTAATCAGTTCAACTTGAATTTAAGTTAAACCCCAATAAATACTTCTGTAATCATAAAAATGAAAATGAATAAATTATCACATCCGGTCTACATAAATGTGCACATACGAGTACCAATATGACCCGGTTTAAGCTGATATCACATGGCAAAGTATTCGTTTGTTGTTTTAAAATAATACTTACGTGCACAGTGTACGGGCAATGTTGTCACATAACAAACATTAATAGCCGATTAGTATAGGAAAATACTTCAACTTAATAGTTCTTTGTATTATTGTAGTGATTTTATGTTTCGTTTGTTTCAGACTACGAATTTACCTTGTACTCTGCCAGCACTTTGGCCTCCTGCTGCATTGCTGCGGCGCTTCGCGGCCTAGACCAGGATGGACAGCTGCCTCGTCTGCACGAGCTAACCGGCATCGACTCGGTTAGTTTACTTATAATCACGAACAGAACTCAAATTCGAATTTATTAATTTTTTGTCTTTATCATCAAGGTCTGTTTTTAATTACTGATTATATTTTAGGATTGCCTGCAAACATGTCTTGAACAAATAGAAGATATGGTGCAAAATGTGATCAGGGAAAGTTTAGTGACTGCCCCAAACGGTCAAGGCCGGGAGGCGGGTTGGACGCCGCCCCCCACACAGGACAAGGCGCATAACAACGCCGCCACCCCCACTGACGTCAGAGATGTACACTTTTGATTTCATGGCGTGCTGATGAGAACCATTGCTTTAATTACGGTGCATTAGTACGAAAATACTATAAACTAGAAGGACAAGATGGGTGCATCGTGATCGAGGACTGATAGTAAGACTGACAATCGCATGTGTTTAATGTAGGTACTACTTACTGAATGTGTAGTCTAAGGAATATTGTAAATAGTTTCTTGTAATTCTAAGCCCCGCTACTTTCGGTCTAAGTCTGAAACTTTAAAATATTTCGACGGAGGCATCGCACCGAAACTCAGATAGACATCTTAGAAACGACAAAATATCTTCCAATTTTAATGGATATCCTGAAATTACAATCTACCTCTCTATTTTTAAGAATCGATTTTGCTTGATACATCCATAGAAAAAATAGATATCTACGTAAGTTTAAGAAAAATTGTTTGCACGGGACCAAAGTTGTTCATTTCACATTCAGTTAAGTGGTGTTGCATTTTTCTTATCATATATATATATTGAAGGACTGTAGGTGTTTTTGAACAAATAAAATCCCAAAAATCATTTAATACATATATAACTTACATAAAGCTTTCTGATTGCTTATAAATAATGATTTCAAGCAGTTGCAATTGTTTGTATATCGGGGGAAGGCAATAAATTACGCTTTTATTATATATAACTAATATAGTAGATATTTGAAATAAAATTATACATACATACATATAGTATATATGTATAATCTTTACTGAAATACATATGACATAACCTACAGACTTCTGATATTCACCTGAATAATGTTATAAATAAATATAATATAAAGTGACAAACGGCTAAATATTTTGTTTAATTATTATCTTAATTGTACTTTATGCAAATGTTTTATTTTTGTTCCTTTGATATTGTACCGACAATTATTTTAAGCATTTATGTAAGTACCTAACATTCGATGTGATAATGTTAGAAAAATTATTATGAAATTGAAACCATAGTCACTTCCAGTCATAATATGTTAACTTAGGGGTACTATGTCGTTGGATTAATTATAGGAATGTAAGAAAAACATGTGATTTATGTATCATTGGTAAGCTAGTTTGTAATTTAGCTGTAAACACTACCGTTCCTACCACCACTGAACAATATGCAATAGACTTCATAGTGTTGTACTTAAAATATTTCAGTTGGACGAAAAAGTATACCTACACTATAATATTGTGATATAGCTTCCACAGATAATTAATATTTTATAGGAAATAAGTACGGGTGGAGAAAGATGATAGTTCATATATAAAAACCTACTGTTAAAGATAATGTAAATATTATTAAAATAGAATTGTTGTAGTTAAGTGTGCTTTTAAGTTGTAATAATGTTAAGTCAAATGTCTTCCATACAATAAAATCAGACGTAGCGAGTGTTGCAGCTCTCTGAACGACTCTGACATATTAATTTTGATAAATATTACTTAAAATATTATATTTTCATTTCATTAGGTTTAATGTAAATACTTATACTAGATGTAAATACCTGCTGTCGTGCTGTAAGCATGTGGTGCCATAAGTTTCACTACTATGAAAGTATTTAAATATATCAATAACTTTAATACAAATAAAAAATATATATATCGTCTAATACCATTAAACAAAATATTTAATAATACCAAGTGTGGTTGTGGTACTGCCTTTATTAATAGAACTTTCTGACTTTTCATAGATTTATATTATGATATTGAATTATATACATTTGTGGGAAAATATACGCATTAAACATAGTATATTTAATGCTTATTTCGGCTTCACGACTGGCTTTTTTATAGATTAAGAGATAGATAGTATAAATACGTTAAAATGTTATGTAACGGGAATAATTTCTTTCATTCCCAAATTTGTAAATAGGTTACAAAATTCTAGATTAATGAGAAGTGATTTTTATTTTTATGATTGATGTCGGTGATATGTTTAATGATTAAATTCTAAATTACAAAGCGTGGAGGAGCGATGTTTGATTTTCTATGTGATCTAAGTGTCTATTGGTATTGTACGGACGTTAAGTTGCTGTAAGTAGATGTTTAAAAACGAAACTGCAATAAAATATACAAAATTATGACGTGTTTTTATTATATATATAATTATTTTGTTCCTTATATAGGAGTCATAATGAAAGTTATAAACTTTACAATTTTTGAATAAAAAAAATATTTTATTAGATTTGTTCTAAATTATATCTGAAAATTTAAAGTAACAGAGCAGCCATTTTTTATTTATGAAGTTATCCATCCCTATTGATTACTTTTTTTTCTAGGTTTATTATTTTTTACTTTGTGTAACAAAATCATTCAATTGTTTACTAAGTTTTGTATTAACATTGAAATGAAAATGAATTATACCTTATGACAAGCAAGACAACTAACGGATTGGAGTAAAATTTAAAATGGCCATAACCTTTAAAATACAACGGTATGCATTTCACTTCTGTTGTTCAAAACATTTTCCCGCAACTCTTATTGCCACAGACTTAATACAATTTAAAATTATGAACGAATGAATGAATGAAAAAAATTATGGATAAATTATGTGCATAACGCGTAAGGGAAATAAAATAAAAATTCATTTTAAAACTAATTTAATGGAAAACAAATTTACAGTTTCATATACATGACTGCACATCACTTTGGATTAATAGATTTATTTACATAAGTATATATAAAGATAACAAACATCAAATAGATACACAATAGCTAAAAAATAAAGGCACGATATTGTCAAGGTGTTTGTTTCATGATTTTTTACCTTTATTAAATATTTCGTTTATTTAATATACAAAAAACTATGAAGTTGAATTTTACTGTCTCATGATTCTAATAAGGAGTACCAACATGTACCAATATGTACCAATTACAAACGACCAATCTTCGTGTCGTCGCCATCTTGGCGAAAAATATCGTACACGGTACTAATGACAGCCATATTTTAAAGAATTAAATTGAAGTATGGATTAATAAGTTTTAAAAATATATTCAAAGATACGATATCAATATCGTCTTCTCTATAATCGGATTTTAATATTTTATTAATAATTTTAATTTAAAAATCATTTGAATTCATCAGACTAATATACAATAAAAATACTTAAAACACAATTATTATTGTTTTAGTTCAGTCGCTATATTACCATTTTATATATGAAAGTTTATTGTGAACATTTAACTAGCTGTTACTCGCGGTTTCACCCGAGGACGAAGGATTATTATTTATATACTATAAGGGATAACTAAGAGTAGTAGCAATACGCCTTCCCTATGAACATGTCTATCATAGTTCGAAATTATTATTCAAATCGATCCAGTTGTTTTGAATGTTAGCGCTTTAGAGCAAATTTTTCCGCTTTATAATATTAGTATAGTTTGTTGAAGATAGAGCAGCTGGTTGTATCTCGAAAAGATTATGTAAGTAGTTTAAAGGAATGTAGTTTTAGATAAGTAGATCAAAAATTATATTATATAGTAGAGATAATTTGATAGTATAGTGTATGTGATAAGACAATTAAATGGTATATTTCCTTAAATTCAGAAATAATTTAATATGGTAGAATAATACTATGGAACGGTTTATTATTATTTGTAACGGATAGCACTAAATGAGACAAATTATATATTATTACTAACTAAATACAGGTACGAATTCTAACATCAGGCACCGTTAATATATCAAAACAAAAGCCTTAAAACAATGATTTCGGTTACTAATAGTACCAATAGTGGTAGAAGTTTTAGATTTTAGACGAAAATAGATGAAACCTACATACAAATGAACATATTGAATAACCCCAAATATATATAAAATAATTGATATATATGTTTGAATAATTTGTTTTGTAATAAAATGCTCATTGTACATGTTTCGTTTTTCGGACGATACTGTCGTTCGTAGCAAGATAAACCACAATTGGTATGTTTTTTCAAACACCATCTAATTGTGCGGTCAAGTGGTGACCTGGGGGTGGTAAATGCATTATATTATTCTAGATCACATGTGCACTACTTTTGGTGTGCTCTTCCCTCGAAGCCAGTTTAGAAGGACGGTAGGAGTGCTCTGCGTGTCTCGCGCTGAAATAAAAATAACATTATTGGATAATTTTATTAGTGGAAGTTTAAAAAATATTTTTATTTGATAGATTGCTTCTGTACATAAGTTATAGAACTTCTTTTGTGGTAGTTTCGTTGGCTTTGTTAGGTTAGTTAAGTTATAACTATATAGTTAAAAAGCTAAAAGAATTTGTTTCTATCAGTATGAAGTAAATATCAGTTTTGGTTTTCAGTTAAAAGCAAAATGAAGTGAGTTCTTACAAATATATAGATTTTCTAAATCGTCGATATCCTATGATTTTGAGGCATACCTTTTTATTTTGTTTCTGAATAAAGTATTTTTTATAGTAGTCTTTTTTGTGAAGATTTTTAACGGTTTTTGATTAGATGGTAATGGTTTTGAATAAGTTTGTTTTATTTGTTTCTCCAAAAAAATATATCGTATTTTCGATTTAAATAAAATTTTTAGGAGGGAGGTAGAGTCGCTTTTATTGTGTATATGTGGATACATATAGTATACGTACACAGCGTGTGGTGCGCCTGCGCCAGTCGCTCCACGGCCTCAGGCGGCAGGCTGGCCACGTCGCGCTGCAGCAGGCGCATGTCCAGCTGACGGTGCTCGCTGTCCTGCCGCAGCCGCACGTCACGGCTGTGCTTCACACTGCGTAACTCCGACAACCTAGCATGGAATGGTTTATGAATGGTTTAGGGAAAAAAGTATTATGTTACTGATATTAAAATTATATAATATTTAATTTTCAATAAATATATTATTTAAAATTAATAAACAAATATTCCCTTCACATAACCTATGGTGATAATAACGAATATTATATTATATCAGTAAATACTTACTTGGCTTGAAGTTTCGGCTTCTCTCCATCTGGATCACTTATGCTACTGCTGCGCGATGTTTGTCCTCTGTGGGTATCTACAAACTGACGCTCTTTCTCAACTGTAAAACTAGGTAATTCAGAAACACCTTCAGTGCTTGAACTAACGGAAACATCTAGTCCTGCAGAATTGTATCGCAATTTTAAGTCTTCGAAAGAACGTATACTATCTGACAGTCGAAGCTGTAGAGTGTCTCTTTCTTCTAGCAATTGTGTCAACTCCATTGTGAGTTCTTCGCATCTAACATCTCTTTGGTGCAACATATAAAGAGCCAGATCTAACTCTGCCCTCGGAATTGTATCTAACAAGTCCTTCTCTATTTGTTGGGGGGTTTCGGTTTCGTGTCCTTGTTTGGTATCAGAAGCAAAGGTTACATGTTTTTCTATTTTAGTGCTGGCTGTTCTGAGAGCGTCTTTTAGGTCTGAAAGTTCACTTTTCAGTGTAACTATTTCTAGTTCTTGACTTTCCAAAACTAGTTGAGTTTCGGCAGCTTTGTTTGAATATTCTTCTAATACAGCGTTTAATTCGTGTATTTGTTTATTTAAATTGGTACATTCAACTATTTTCTCTTTTAGTGATTCCGCTAAACTATTTTTATCACTTTCTAAACTTTTGTTCAATTGATCATATTTTTCTGTTCGTTCATGAATTTTCAGACGTAAAATAGCTAACTCAGATTCTTTTTCATAGGTTATTTCTTCCAATTTCTTTTCGTATTCAATCAACTGTTTTCTTACAGTTTCAAATTCTTCATTTCTTTGTTTCAAATCAGTTGTAAACTCATGAGTCTTTTGGAAAATCTCACTTTCCTTACCTTGTAGTTGCATAGAAATATCTGATATTTGAGATTTGTAATTACTGTGTAGTGTTTCAATTTGTTGTCCTAATTCAATATTTACCTTTTTAGTGGCATCTAACTCCATGCGGAGACTTGTGAGTTCGGAATTTAAACCATCACAACTTTCTTTGTGTTTTTTATTTAATTCTAGAATAAGTTTTTCATTGTCTTCTTGATTAACAAACAACTTATTTTCATTTATAACCTTTTCATCTTCCATTTCTGATCTAAGCATATCTAGTTGATTCATTGATTCTGCATATTTATTTTGAATACTTATTAAATGCTCTTCTTTTTCTTTTAATTTATTTTGTAAAGAATTAATTTGCTCCATCATTACTATTTTATTAGTCTCCTCTTGATTCGAAGACTGTACGTTTTCTAAAAGCTGTTCATACTTCGATTCTGAAGAAATAAGCTCGCTTCGGAGGTCTTGTTCTAGTTTTTGGAATTCGCCTTCTCTCTGTGCTAAATGTTGTTTCCATAGTTCAGCAATTTCAAATCCACGTTGATCCATCGCACTAGATACTGACGACCGTAATTCAGTAACAGTGGATAATAACTGATCGTTTTCGGTATTAAGATTATGTAATTTTGTCGTGAGGTCATCAACGTGCCCTTCATAATTCTTTATTTTTTCTAGTAATACTTTATTTTCCTGTTCTTTATCTTGTAATTTAGTAGACGTTTTGTCAACAGCTTGCTTTAAATCAAGACAATGTTGTTCCATCGAATTATATTTTTCTGTTAATACAAACGTATTCATGTCTGGTGTTGTTTGCGTAAGGGGTTTCTCTTGAGCTATTAATAATTGTGATCTCAATTTCTCTAATTCAGAATTTAAGTCTAGTATCGTAGAATTCGCTTCATTTTCGAACAAGTGCAAAGACTGGATCTCTTCAAGCAATTTTCGATTTTTATCTAATAACTCAGTTTCAATATTTTTATAAGCTTCATCTTTTACTTCAACATGCTTTTGCAATGATTCAGAGGTGACTTTTGCATCGTGATACTTAACTTCTAAGTCCTTTACAAGACTATTTAGTTCTGAATTGGTCTGTTCTAATAATTTATATTTATTTTGTATCTCTTCTAATTGAACACTTAACTTTTCACAGTTAGGACATATTTGTTGCTCCTGCATGTTATTGGTCAGACGACTTATTTCTTCTTTTAATATCGTTTGTTGTTTATGTAAATCTTTGTTTTGAGCATTTAAGTTATCAACCATAGATTGTAGCTCGTCGTTTTCTTTTTCTAACTTATCTAAATCATTCTGTAAATCATAGTTTACATTAGGTTTGTGTATAGAAGTAGATTGTGAAACTTGACTATCTCCTAAGTCTGTGCTATCTTCAGACCATTGTACTGTGGATAGTTTATTACTGACTTGTTTATAATTTACTTTCCAAGATTCTAATTCGTTTTCTAACTTTTCTTTTGTTAGTAATAATTTTTCATTTGTCTTTCTTAGAGTTTCATTTTGCTTTTTTGCAGTTTCTTTATCCCGTTTTTCATCATTTACTTGATTACTTAATTCTTGAACTTTTGTCTCTAATAATTTTAAATTACTGGAGAGCTCGTTCTCAATTGCCATATCTAAAATGGAAGACTCCGATATTTGTTTTGATATCTTTAACTCATTTGACAGAACCTCATTAGCACATTTCAGTTCTTTACATTTCTTTACAACTTTCAAAAGTTTTGAGTTAGCTGTCTTTAATTCTAACTTAAGATTTTCGTTTGCTTCTTTAAGTTGTTGGATTTGTTGATTTAAATGAGACATACCGGGAACAACATCATCAGAATTTTCTTGATATTCCAGCCCCCATCCTTCATCAGAATTGAATGGATCCGCTTCTGGAATTTCATGATTACTTTCGTCTTTTTTAAAGCAAAGATAAGTCTTTTTGGGAACTATTTGCGGTTCCATTATTCCTTCTATATCTGGATTTATTTGGGAATATTGTGTTTTTTCTATACTTCGTTTGACAACTTGTTTATCCTCAGTCAGTAATGGTTCGTTATCTGAGATTATTTGCGATTGAAGCGATGACATATCAAAAGATGGTTGCTCGCTATCCATTTCTTCTATTGTAGACGAAATAGTCAAACCCTCCGTTTTTGGAATATTCATTTCAAAAACTAGTTTCTTTTTCTCCAAAAGTTGTTTAATCTGTTCGTCTTTTTGTGCTACGGTCAACTGAATATCGTTAATATTCTGTGTTAATGCTTCGATGTCAGCATTCAAATTATTGACTTGATGTAACAAAGTGTCGTGATTTTCAGCTAATGCTCTATTTTTAGATTCTAATGCAGATATTTGAGAAAGGTTATTTGTGTGCATTAATTGAAGTGAATTGTTAAGTTCTGAAATTTCATAATTTTTACTATTTAATACGGAATTTAGTCTATTGATTTCACTTATATACTGTTCTGTGTAATCTGGAGCAGAAGTCTTTTCATGACTCGATTTTTTCTGAATTAATTTTTGATTTTCTGCTTCCAATTCTCTTATATTAATGTTAAGATTTTCAATAGTATTTCTATACTCTTCAAGCTTTAATTCTAGCTGTGTAACACGATCAATAATTTTCTCATGTTTTTCATTTAACAATTTCTTCTCTCTTATGGAATTTTCGATTTGAATATTAAACTCAGATTCTAGTTCTTCTATATCTCGTTTCTTTTGGGCTATTAAAGTTTCCTGTTCCGATGTTCTTCGTTTTAGATTATTGTCTAATTCTCTCATATTGTTTTGACACATTAATAACTCTGATTCAATTGACTCTACAGTATTTGCTTTTACTTCTAAAACATTGCACTTTTCTTGTAAATCTTGATAGATCTCTTTTAAAGAATTAAGTTCTTCGGTGAGATTTTGACCCTTAAATCGTAATTCTTTATTTTCGCCTTCAATTTCATGTAACTGCTTTTCAACCACTCGATCATGATCAATCAAAAATGCGAGTCTATTAACTAATTCATCTTCTTGATTCATATAATCATCATAAGCCTTTTGTTTTTCATGTAATTGAACATCTAAATCGTCAGCTTTACGTTCCAAAGATTGGCGTCTGTTCTCCATAGTTGAAACACATTCTTCTAGACGGTTAATTCTGTTTTTATATTTGTCGATCTCTGATTGTAAATTTTCTATATACATTTCACGTTCTTGAACCTTTGCATCGTGACCATATTGTACTTGATTTAGTTTTTCATTTTGGATTTGTACTTGATAAGACAGCTCAGCTATTTGGACTTGTTTTTGATTCAATTCTGATTCAAGACAAGATATTTTCGTTACAAGATTAGCATTATTCTTCTGATCAATTTCACATTCCACTATTTTATTGTTCAAACCTTCTATTTGTGTCTTAAGATTATGATTTTCTTCTCGAAGGAGGTACATGTCTTTATTTAATATGTCTGCTGATTCATTGAGTTCCGCGATCGTAGCGTCATCATTAAAACTTTTATTTTTCATTAACTCAATTCCGGATTGAAGCTCCAATATTTCCTTAGACTTTTGTTCAACCGACACTTTAAGATATTGCAATCGATTAAATTCTTCCTCTGCATGTTTCAATTTTTCTTGTAATGCAGGAATCGTTTCCACCTGTATTAAAAGCTGTTCGTACTGCTCGTTTTTAACTTCAAGTTTTTTTTGAATATCGTGAAGTTGATTTTCCAGCTCAGTATACATTGCTGACTTCTTCTTTATACTTGCAGCAAATTTCTTTAATTTGTCCATCAATTCTTTGTTTTTGGCCTCTAATGATGTGAATTGTTCTATTTGGGAATTTTTATCCACCGAAACAGATTTTAAAGATTCTTTAGCGCCCTCGTACAATTTAGTAATTTCATTGATTTCATTGCTCTTCTGTACGACGATGTTATGTAATTTTTCATTATCTATAGACTCTTTTCTTAATTGTAATTTTATTTCATGTATTTCTTCGTCACGCTCTTTAGCCTGTAATTGCACATCTGCTAGCTCTTCAGAATGTTTAACTTGTTGAGACTGCAATTCTTGAACAAGCACTTGTTTTTCTGCAAGTAAATCTTGTAACTTTTTCAATTCTACTTCAAGGTTGCTACTTTTATTTTCAAGCTTACTTTTCATTGATACTAACTGCGATTTTTCTTCTTCTAAAATTCTTAGCTTCTCTTCGTAATCAGAAAGCGTTTTCTGATATAGGCCTATTTGTTTGTTTAAAGATTTAATTACTTCAGAATTTTGATCTTTAGCCTTCTCTTCTTCAAGTAAATCTATTGTTGATTTTAGTTTCTGGGATACATCGTTAAGTTTTGTTATTTGGTTGATATATTCTGAGAGTTCTTTGTCCTTTTGTTGTAAACTATTACCATAATTAATAACTTGCTTTTCATATTCTATCAGAACATTTTCTAGCTCGTGAATTCTGGCATCACGAGCGTTAATGGCAGCGGAATAATCTTGATGCAACTTTTGAGCTTCAATTTGCAACATTTCATGTGCCTGTACGACATTTAATTGTTGTTCCGCTCTGTTATCTTTGTTGATATTTTCAATTTCTTTCTTTAGTTCATTATTTTCATCAGTAAGCTTCCTTACTAACTTCTCAAATGTAGAATTGCTTTGTAATATTTCCTTGTGTTTTTCTTGTTGTTCCTCCAATGACAATATCTTCATTTGACAATCAGCAATATCATCTTCTCTTTCTTTAATAGTATTTTTAAGCTTCAATATTTCTTTAGTTAACTGTTTCACTGACTTAGTTCTAGCACCTTTATCTCCGGTTGTTTTATCATCATGATGAATCGCTTCAACGAGAACACTATCCGTTACATCATCAGCTACCGATGATTTAACAACTTCAGCAGTTTCCTTTAAAATTTCCGACTTTTCATGCTTTAGTTCTTCTAACTGATGATTTATATCGTCGTTAATCGATAGAAGCTGCCTTTTCTCTTGATTCAACGCTTCAATACTATTTGTTAAACTGTTACATTGTTCTCTCAACTCGCTAATAACTTCATTTAGCGATTCGTTTTCTAAAGACAACTTGCTCATTCTTTCCATAACTTCTTGCCTCTCAACTGTGAACAATTCTATCCTGTTTTTAAGTTCAGCGATTTCCTCAACCAACTTTTCATTAGAATCCGAGTCATGTTTGTCGGATGTACTGTATTCACTATCTTCAGATTTCTGTTCAGTTTGCAATCCTTTACTATATTCTTCAAGTTCAAATTTCTCTTGTGATGTCAATGAATCAACAATTTCAATTGACTCAGCTGAACTCACTTTCTCTGCACTCAGTTTTCCTAATTTCTCTGAAAGTTCTATGTTTTCCTGAATATAATTTTCTAACTTTAGTGTTAGTTCATCTTTTTCATCTTGTAATAATTTATTAGAACCCTCAAGCTGATCTTTGTCTAATTTAAAATTGTCTATAACAAGTTCTAATTCTTTTTTAGATGCTAACAAATTGTCAATCTGTTCTTCTAATTGAACCGATTTCATTTCTGAAGAAACTTGCTCACTCTGGAGTTGAGAAATGTCTGCTAATTTATCTTCCATCTCTAAGTTCTTTTGTTGCAAGCTATGTAACTCTGAAATTAAATTAATTACATATGTTATTCTGAATTATTATAATAGTATGATCATAATTTTAAAAGTATTTTTATAATTACCTTGAACTAGGTCGAATTTCTGAGTTTCAAGTAAACTAATAGATTTTAATCTAGTGTCCGCTAAGTTCTCCATTTCCACCAGTTTCTTATAAACATCTGATTCAGTCACTGAAAATAATTATACTAGCTATACTAAAATTTAAGCAATTCAAGGATTTAACTTAAAACATATAGTTTTAATATTGTTGATGAATAAGATCATGAAAAACTTTGAAAATAGATCTTATATATTAATAGTATTATTGGCCTATTTTTATCCCAGTGATTATGGGACAAAAATCGATAGCTGTACATAAAATATAGATTACGGGATCATTTTAAAGAGCTCCAGAAATAGATGTGTAAAAAATATAGAAAATAAAAAAAGAAAGAAGAGGAAAAAATAAAATGGTTTCATAATTTAGGCGCCAATATATGAGTGATTTGCAGTTTACAATGAAATGAAATCATAAAAAAATAAGCTTAGAAATTTCTAACGTATCGCTTGAATAAACACGAAGTATCGTGACTCACGAGTATATAAACGTCAGAGATACTTACGTCTACCACTATCATAGTCTACCAAATGTAACTGTAGATTTCCTTTTTCTTCTTCCAATTCAGCGACCTTCTGAGTCAGCTGATGAATTTCCTCATTTAACTTAACAATTTCAGCGTTAGAGTCAGACACTTTACTGAAATTATCTATCGTTTTTTGCAGTTGTTTTAATTTTATTTTAGAATTAGATTTCACTTTGATCATATTTTTGTTAGCTGCATCAATCTCAGTATTGAGATTTGCAATTTGGTCTTCGGCTAATTTTAATTTATCTTCTAGTTCCTTTAAATTCAGAGGTGCTTCTGTAGTATCAATCTCCTTTGGTATGTCTATATCAGTACAAATACTAGCATCAACCTTCTCTGCTAACTCTTTTGTTTGAATCAACGATTGTAGCTCATTTATATTACTCTCTTTTTCTTGTATGGTCGTCTGTAATTGCGATATTAAGACATTCTTTTGGGATATTATATATTCCTTGTCCAATATTTCTTTATTCATAGACTGTAGAATCATGTCTGATTTAGATTTATCAGGTTTTCCTTTTTTCTCTTGTTCTTGTGGTAATGATTCAGAAGATAAATGGCTCCATGGTGATTTCATTTTGGAAGACGTATTTCTTGTGCCCTTGCGAGTCGGTAGAGGACTACCCTTCTTGCTCGGAGATACTATCTGTTTAGTTTCACTTTGTGTAGCCAGTTGATTTTCAAGTTCCTTGTTCGTTTGTCGTATTTCAAAGTTTAACTGTTCTAAAATTTCAATCTTTTTATTCAGTTCTTCCATGCTGCTTATTTCAAGTGAACCTTTCTCCTCAACAACTTCTTTATCTTCTTTGATTTCTTGAATACTAGACTGTGAGAGCTGCTGTAACTTTTCTTGTAAATCAATAATTTCTTTTGTTTTAAGTTCTAATTCTTCAGCAAATTTCGAATTGTCCACACTGATTTCTAAGCGTGATTTTTCTAGAATAGAATTAGCTTCTTCTAAACTTTTTATTGAAATATCTTTTTCATGTATTTCATTTAATAATGTTTGTTTTTCTTCTTTCCACTCTGTTTCCATAGCTATGAAGTTACTTTGCATTTTAGTCATTTGTTCCTTAGTTTCTTCAAGTAAAGCTAAGGCTTCTCTTTCTGCAAAAAAAAAAAAACATATGTCATATATATTAATAACACCACGCCATGATTCCGCCATGCTCAGAGATTGTAAATAAGGACTCCGATGGTAAATAGGTTCGAAATTAGGTAATGAAAATGATTTGAAACTATTCGGGCAAATTACTACAGTAATTACAACCGGCTAATTATATATAACATTAATCATGGACCGCGAAGTTTAAACACAAAAATATATTAATAAAAATCTACTATATCCTGTTTCCAGGGGGGCTCTAGCTCGTGTAGCGCCCGTGTGCAATGAAACCCTGGCGCCCCCTAAGTCTGACCCCCCCTCACCCCGCAGCTATAACTATTAACTAATAAATTAAGGCTACGACGCCCTCTGAGACGGCGGCGACCGTGTGCATTGCACACCCTGCAATATAGGTTAAGCCGCCCCTACTTGTTTCTGTCAGGACATCTATGTTAATGAAATGATTACCTTTTTTACTAAGACTATCTGATATTAGGGTAGTTGCTTTATTCTTAGCTTCAATTATTTGGTCCTTTTCAGTAATTTTCTCTTGTAAGTCCAATATGGTATTTTCCATTGCTTTCATTTTCACCTGCATTACACTAAGACTGTTTTCTTTTTCTTTTACTATATTCAAGAGTTTTGATGCATCAGTGGTTTCGATGCTCTGAGAAAGAAAATAACACATATATAAGAGTTTATGACATAATTTATTTTTAATCCATTTGCATGATTTTTGAAGCACATTAATGTATGCAATATTATAGTTGATATTAAATAAAAATAAAATCATCAATTTGACAAGACAATCGTCACCATAGGTTAGTTATTGATAGTAATTTTTGCATTTAATATTTATGAGAAAATACTTAGTTTTAAGGGTTTATATAAATTCAGGTGAAATTGAGGACACCAAAATTCCAAGTTAGTTATTTATATATGGTAGTTTTATAAAAAGTAGACATTTAACATATTTTTATAAGGATAATCCTTATAAAAATATGTTAAATATAAAGTTAAATATAATACAGTGTAGTATTATATTTAAGATCACTTAGGCAAATGGAAAGTGTAATATATTCAATACTTTATAATAAATACTTATTTAAAATAAAAAGTTGTTTGACTCTACATGTCATTTGAATTTGTCCTATATTTAGTGGACAAATTCAAATTAATTAATTAACTTATTTTTTATTTATTTTTTAAAGTCATAAATAGAAATACAATATACTATAATACTAACCTTTTTATCTACTAAATCACTTGTCAGTCCTTTACTTTGGATCGGAGTTGATTTCTTGATGGGTCTTTTACTAATTTCTTTATATTGTTTAATTCTTTCCATCAATACTTCTTTTTGTTTCAGTGTATTTGCTAGACTTTCACTAATGCCGGGAACTAAAAACATATTTTTTTATATTTTATACTGTAATTATTTTGTTAAGTTAAATATTAAATAATTAGTTGCATAAACTAACGCAACTTACAAACACACAATTCTTATCTTAAAGATGATCTTTGTAAGAAATTGGGATACTTTTATTTTAGTGTGGTAAAGTAGAAATATGAGTTATACTTATGCTAGTAACAAATGTATCAAAACTAACTGTTAAGAGCTTCTTGCACAGACATGGTGGAAGTGTCTGTGGCCACTGAGTAGCCGGTCTTTTCACTGATGGTGGTTCCCGCATCTGATGCTGTGTCAGTGACATCATCCTCTGTAAAATAGGTGTTCATATATTTACTAAATTGGTTTAATATTAGTCTAATATTAATATGTTACAATATATATATATTTTTAATTAAAAAAGACATAAATATATTTACCAAACGGACGGCCCAACAGTTCTGCTGTAGCTTTCCTGTGCTCTTTAATTCTTTTGGACACAAGAACAGCATTTTCTAAACATTTTTGAGCTTTTTCAAACTTGATCTGCCTCTCTGATGATGATGCAGGTTGCTGAAATAAAGAAACAGAAATTAAGATTCTATATATACTTACTTCATTTTGTTCATACACACTCGGAGAAAAAAGAAGAAGAGTGGGTTTTCTACATATTTCTAGATAAAGAAGAGTGGTTTTTCTACATATTATAGCATGATATATGTTAGGTAATTATTGACAAAAAAACAAGATTAAATAAAATGATTTAAAAAAAAAATTGTAATTTATAACTTTTTGAAAGATGACATATTTTCTTAAATTACTTCAAACTTAATCATGAAATATTTAACATATGTATATATGTAGCAGCAGTAAGTACAGTTTAATTTACTTAGAAATTTTGGGTTAGCAATCCAGAAAATCAATATTCTATATAACTGAGGGTCGGATAATTATGTTTGTACAGTATATGCAGAACCTGTTGTAGAGTTACACAGTGGCATTGTTTCATTTATCGAGCAACAGTTTTAAACTTAAGTTATTAATTATATAAATGTATATTAAATTAATACAACACAAATATGAAACATGATTATTACTGAGTAATGTCAAGACCACATAAAACTATACGCTTATGCTATGGTGATATACAAAAATCTATTTTTAACTTGCATATAAAAATAGATATATATCTTGTAGTAAAATATAAAATAATATATGATTTACTAAAAGTTATGATATGAACTTGACTTGACTAAATGAAACAATATGTATACCTATTCTATAATAAATTGTCTGTTATTTATTTACATTTTTGTCCTTGTTTTTAAATAACTAAAATAATTACCTTAAAATGTTTAACACTGCCCGTAACACTCGACACATCACTAATTGGCACTGCTATATTGGAATCGGAGTCATCAGGCTTTTGATCCTTTCTATGATGACTTTCGAAGTATTTTTCGCTTTCCGACATTGTGTTTTACCTTCCGCGTACATTAAAGCGATAAGTTTATGTAACACAGAAAAGGTAAGCAAGTTAAGTTTCAGTAGACTCAAAATATGACGAATCTAAGCAAATTTTGTTTATAAAACCATAAAATATTTAATCCATTGCCACCACTTGGCACTTGTTATTGCTTGCCAATTGCCATTGCCATTTTTTGATCCACGTCAGCACAGATGACAAAGGGTCTAGAATACAGGCTATATAAAATTGTATATATTGATCATAATAAAATGCGTGACTTTGTACAAAAAATCTGTAGTTTGCACACAATTGTTTATAATTACAGTGCTCGTACTATATTGTCAAATACAAATTTTAATCAATACATAAAATGAGAAATCATAAAATCTGTTCATTTTAAATTCTTTACTTATAAAGAATTTAAGAATTATTTAGTTTATTACGATAGTTCAAAACTTATAGAATTTCTCATTTGTTTAAAATGTTTTTAGTTCCTATACTATTAAAGTAATTATATTTAAAAAAAGGTTAAAATATATTATCTTCATATATAAATTCTGTAATCTGAAAATTCTAAACAGAGGATAATGAAACAACACTAGTAACCTTCAATAATACAGAATACTAGAATTTTGACAGAAAAATTGGATAAAAAATATTTCTAATTTCATTCAAAAATAATATTCTAGTTTATGTTGCTCATAGCAAATTGATTAGATGGCATCATCTCGTATCCAGGTATTTTGTTTAGTTACAATACCGTTATTGTTACTAAAAAAGTTGCATCATTGTGTATTATTGACGTACAATACCACTGACCTTATCTAATTCGACTTGTAATGATAATCTTAACATTTAATTTAAGGCGACAGCACGCCAGTTGTCTAAAACTTACAAAAAGAAAACGAGATTTGAAATCGGAATAGCATCCGAGCTTCCGTCAGCCTATAAGAAATTCTGGAGAGAATGGAAGGTCCTGAAACCAGCTGCGGTGCATTTCATTCCACAAGAGAACAAATGGAAACGTGATGAAATCACTGGTGAAACTCTACCTGTTCAAAATGTTCCAATACCTTTGAAATTTCCTGCTGAAATTCATGAAGGAATATGGGGAGGAGAGGCTGTAATAAAAGGTGAGATTAGATCTTAAAAAGATATAAAAACTTACTGATGAGTAAAACAAAGGTGCAGTACCTCCACTAATATTGTACACATCTTTTAAACTAGGATAACATGATGAAAAATATTAGTTGAAACTGAATAACATCATTCTTAATAGCCTAATATTCATTTTGTTTTTATTAAATGCAGAACTGTGAAAGATAAACCTCATATACTTATAAGATTGTTTCTTTCTTGATTGATGATTAATTTCTCTGTTATATTTTGATATGCATGTACCAAAAAATGAATGAATGATAATTGTATACATTTCATACATTTAAGGTATATCTCATATCCAACATGGTTACAACCATTGTGCCTCGGAATTGATTTTTATGTTAAAGCATCTATTCTGGTATCTAATTTAAAAAGCTTAGTTCATAACTCAGGGAAGAATGCCCTTGTCTATAAAACCCCTGAAAATGTTGAAAGCTCAGATTCATCTAAGTACAGGCTTCTTGCCATAAGCTACTTGCTTTCAAAATAATTGAGGGCATTAGAAATCGCCATGATTTGGCTTATCGCAAGGTTATCAATAACCAGCATAGAGGTCAATCATTCGGCCATCTCCTTGTGTAGGTAATACACTGATGTGTGGTGGCTATAGAAAATAAGGGAGAGAGCCGATCACTTTATCTGGATATAGTGCAAAACCTTTGATTATATATGGAATAAGGTAGTTCTTTCCAAGCTATATTCTTCTCGAGTTTCTGTGAGAAAATGTTGAATTAAACTTTTCATTTATTAAGACCTCTTTAGGGAAGGTTGCAGAATGGGATAAATTTACTGCTGTTTATTTTGCAGTCAACAATTGCGTAATGCTGTCTGCAAAACAAAAAATTTGTGACTGTAGGGCGGCAGTAATAACTATTCACTAGATGACCCACAAGATCTTTTGCTAACAACTTTGAAATTAAAAAACATATTGTTTTAAATATTTAACTTTTTTTTTTTAAACTAGATTTTACCTTGAAATATCGAACGATTGAGTGTTGTATTGTCTTGTTACATCATGTGATTTGAAAATCCACAGGTTTTCAAAAGCGCGATCCCCGTAAACGTAGGGTCCCTCACTATTGGGTACCAGTGCTAAAAAGGACTGTGGTCAAATCTGAGATACTCAACACTCATTTGTCAGTCACAGTGACTGATAGAACTATCAAATTAATCAATGATCACTATGGGTTTGATCATTACTTGCTCAAGACACCAGCATGTGACTTAGTCTCCATGTTAGCTTTGAAATTAAAGAAGCAAATACTTACCGAACTGATGAATGGATGCCCAAGATATGCACATAATCCAGAGAAACAGAAAAATGTATATGAGGAATATAAAACTTATTTATCATCTGTGGGTACTATTTCTACTTAGTACTATTTGATATGTTTCTAGAAAATTTTTTTACTAATTTGTATTTCCATTTTCTAGTACACTCCTGAAGAAATAGAATGGTATGGTCTAACATGGTACGAAGCACTCAGCAAAGTAGCCAAAATAAAGGAAGCTGCCAACAAACCAGTTCCTTTAAAACATATGTATAGAAAGAAACTTGTAGAAACTTTGCAAGCTACAGAGTCTCAGAGTGAAACCGATACTGCTGGTGATATATCGTGAGTAGTGAGACTTAAATTAATTACAAATAGGTTAATCTCAGAATTTATTTTTTAAATTTTGGAATTTGACTTGAAACATTCTAAAATATAGGCATTCAAAAGCATATAAGAATATTATAGAATAAAATGTTTAATATATTTAATTTAAATAATTTCAGAACAACAACATCTTGGTTGTCCAAAATGAATCCATTTGGAAAGAAGGATGAAGCGTAGTGTGCATAGAAATGTTTATTTAAAATTGTTGTGTTATAGACAAATGTATCTTTTGAAAATAAATAGATAGATATTACTGCCAGTTACAAGCTTTTATTATATTTTGTAAAACTCTAATAAGAAATAAAATTCTGATTCTGTATCTTTTCCAAAATTATGTACCGATATGGTTAAACACTTTCTAAATAATAACTAATACTATTATACTACCATTCCTTTGTGATATAATAGGTATTACTGGAAACAGACCTGGCCAATGAATTGCTCTCCTTGTCAATATACATGATTCTGACAAATCAAATCAGTACTTCTAATTGTAAAATCAGTACTTCTAATTATAAAATAACTCCTGCACCAGTAAAAATATATTGTAAATTTTTAATTTCACAAAATAAAGAAATAACGGACGCAACAGATATACTTAAAAGGGCCATATGTGGGGTCACAGACACAACTGTACGATGTAGGAATCGAACCCACGACATTTGGTATAGGATTTTGATCTAATCCTACAACTAATCTTTAGACCAGACTAGTGTCTTATTCTCTTTCATTTTTCTATTCATCCTGTAGATGTCCATCATAACGAATGGATCACCTATCAACAACATCACAAAAATAAGAATAGAATTAAATTATAGAAGCAGTTCACAAACAACCACTTACATGGTTGATAAATCTTGATACATTTGAAATATAAGAATTATACTGAAAAAAATACTATATATTTTTATTCAAATAATATATTTTTAAACTTTAACAAAATAATATTCCAATACAAAATTCTTATACTTTTTATATACAGTTTGAACAAAAATAATAGTTTTCCTTTAATTATTCAAAACCATGTTATAAATTATGTATAAACTGTATAAACCTAGTTTTATATAATATCAGAAATATTAGAGTTAACTAGTGATAAATGAATTTACAAAATTATTTAAATCTTTTAATAAATTATAAGTTATATATATTTCTAAAATACAAATAATATCTATACAGATCAATAAAAAATATATAAATTTATGCAATTGTGTGGTTTTGACAATATTTCAATTACTAAAATCAAATTCAATATTATTTATGTATACCATCAAATTAAAACTTTTAAAACATAATGATAAATTATATACTGAATATCGTTTGCTATATCAGTAAGTGGAAAAAAAATAAATCGCCAAACTGACACTACTGGGTGGGGAATATCGGCATCGTCTGGAAGAAAATATTTGTTGTAAGATTAACGAAAAATAACTTTGTCAAGATACAGTCTAAAGTATTTAATTAATAGGGTTCGAATCTATGCCACGGTTAATGTGTTTTGCAGCTTTTAAAAAACCTCGTCGAGGAGCGGATACATCTGGTGCACCATATATACCTTTGCTATCACCACTAGGGGTAGTAGTAGGTATTTAAAATTGTATTTTAATGAAGAAAATACGGCCACCCACTATGTGACGGTGCAGTCGAGCGGCGCGTGCGGCGGCAGGCGCTCCCCCAGCAGCGCGGCCACGGCGCGGGACAGGTACGTCATGGTGCCGTAGCTGCCGCTGGGCGCGCTGTCGTACAGCAGCTGGCACACGCCGCCCGCGCCGCCGCACAGCGCGCCGCCCCCCGCTCCGCCTCCTGCCCCGCCCCCCGCGCCGCCCTTCGCGCAGCAAAGCGTCGCGTCGCCGTTGACACGCGTCTGAGGAGGACAAGTTATACCAATTATAGATCATAAGCCACACCCCCTAGAAAAAGACAGCTATATGTATCCGTTTCCTATAATTAGCTTCATTATGATTGGAGGAATATTTACTACGCAGCATTAATTTGTCACTTTTATGTATAAACACGTGCATCAAATTTATTTTTAAGGAATTAGTAAGTAATTAGAACAATGTTACCTGATCTTCTAAAAATATCTGGTTCGCTTTATGTACCAGATGTTCGACGGTGATGAGACCCCCGAGGTGGCCGACGGCCTTGTACTCCACCACCAGGGTCACGACCATGAGAGCCTCCACGATTAATTGTCGATACTCCGGCTGCGGGATCGAATTGAGCACCGTTTCCACCGCGAGCGCGAATTTCAGCTCTCCGGATGTCATCTCCTGGGTCAGATTCGGTTGCAATATTTTGCCCTGGATTGCTAGGCCTTGACACTAAAACGGAATATATTTATTGACGACGCCTCCAACGACATACAAAAATGTGATATACCACAATAACCTTCTCGAGGACCCCCCACACTCTAGGGTAGAAGTCCCTTGGCACGCGGTTGAGGGCTCCATCCAGGCGACGTCTCCGAAGCCACTGACCCTGTCTATCTGGCTCCGATATCGGCCCTACATAAAAAGAAATTTAACATTTGCCTATATATTTAAAGTTTATATTGATTTACGGAGTAAATCCTTTATAACTTCGACTTTACTTTGCTACTTTTACAGAAAGTTAGTGTAAGCATTTATTATAGCTGTTTCGTTGTTTTTTTTTTTACAAAACAGGCAGACTCTTGACCGCTGGTAAGCGATGATGTAGTCTACGTTAAAGCACGATTACCTAATACAAAAGTATTCAACACCGACTTGAAGACTCCCACATTGTATCCATCCGAAAATAAAGTTAAACAAGGAATTTTTAGGCTTTACCAAAGGATAAAGTGGACGCAAAACCGTTTCGTACAAATTCGTATAATGTCTACCATTTAGGGAGTTAGAGGAGGGCAGGTACTAATTCCTATATGGTTCTGCACAATGTCGCAAAGGTAGCCGATAACAAACAAACTCTGCAGCGATTTTTAAGATTATGGTCTTTGCTTGAATATAAATTCCTTCGAAACACTTTCAAAAATTACAAATTTGTATAAAAAATTGTCAACTAATAATAGATTCTTCACAAGGGAGTAAAATAGTATTTTTACGACGAGGGCCCTATTTTGAAGCAAGAGCGCAGTAAAGGATTCAAAGTACATCTCCCGAGGGAAAAATAATTAGTTCCGAGTCATACACTCTAATTTTCATCTCTTTCTATGAGAAAATAAAACTACTGATTACAAAAACAGAGACGTTATTCGCGCGCTTTTTTTTTAATTAGCGCCGTGGAACCAAAACATACAGCCAGTAAGTCATACAATTTGCGTTCGATTTCTGTGAATGGCTCCTGTCCTATACGTATGTTTCAAATCACTTTTCCGCCCGCTAAAAAGTTCCTATCGGAAAAGTCCTATTTTGCTTCCGCTTATAGAAGACCAAAACGATTCTTTTCGAATAGAACAAATGATTCCTTACCTTCCTCTGTGCACGATAAACCTTGTCCTTCGATAAGTATTTGAGACTTCTTAGTGTAGCGGTTAGACTTATTGCTCACTATGGAGATGTTTCCACGACCGGCTGTAACATTTATATTTGTGTTATTTCATGGTATACTTAGTCCATTTCAATTATAAGGACTGGGGACAAACGAGGAAATTGTAAATTAAAAGCAATTTCGAAGTAATGCCAAGAGCATAAATATCATTATATATACAAATATAAAGGAAATATAATTAGTATTTTCTTAGATTTTCACGAGTACACATTTGAAATAAAACTATTTTTTTACAAATGAAAACTCGTGTATAATTTAGACGGGTAGACGAGATGTAACCATCACTTACATCTTACTTAAGTGACGGTTACATCTCATCTACCCGTGAACACGAAAGCTGCAAAGTATTCGAAGCGTTGGGTTAAAATTAAAATGTAACCAAATTATACGCGAGTTTTAATCCGTAAAAAATAGTTTTATTTGATATATAAGTATTTTCATGCAACTAACAAAAAATAACTAGTTAGTACTAAGGACTAAAATGTGAGAAAAAAATCAGTATTTCAACTATTATTATAGCTATTGTTCTTTAAAATTGGGTTTCAATGGTAATCTATTTCATGACAAACAAAGGAAATTAAAAACTTGGGAGAAAATAAACCGGTCATAACAAAACAAGTAAACTAAAGATTTCCAACTCCTGAAGAATTACCTATTTTTTCCTTTATTAAAAAAAGTGAGTTGGCTGCAACAAAACAGAATTGTGACATTTTATTTAGAAAATTATGAATTAAATTTTATAGATCATTTTTATTAATTGAAATAACTTTAGCGATCCCATAAAACACGAACATAAGATTTTTTTATTTCATAATTTTTGTACCATTAGAACTTCAAAGAAAAAAGTGTACAAAAACAATTATCTGAAAAACCAAAGGTTTTTCATACTTGAAATATTCTGTTATAACGTCACATAATTAAATTAGGTAGCGGACAGACTTTATATGACTTAACGAACATTATATATTTAAATATGACAATTCATTTCAAGATAGTAAAAATAAGGTTCAATTACCACTATTGATAGCAAACTCCTTGCCACTGAGGATGTGATACAGAAGGTTCTTCATTTCAAACGGAGATAGATTGAGCAGATGTTCAGATGCTTCTTCTCCATTACATGACAGGGTACGAGACAGTTCGGTAGCCATAACCTGAGGATATGGAAAAGTCATTCTAAGACTTTCTGTCGATATAGATTCATAGTATTTTTTACACTAGCCAAATTATTCATATAATATATGTAAAAGACATACATGTTTACTTGCTTTTGACTGATATAATACTGACTACGAGTGATCTAAACCTCAACTACTTCTATTAAAAACTTTATAAATGTAACCTGTATGATGAGTCCGACTCTCAGCCGCAGCATCTCCAGGAAGAGCTGTGGCTCCGTGCGGATGAACATGGCGAGGTACACTAACAACTCCTGGGTCAGCATAGCTGTGCTCTCATCGTCGCCGTAAGCCTAGTATAAATTAATTTTTATGGTCAGTTTTCACTCTACAAAAAGTTTTAAAGTGAAAACTGACTGAAATTTTGAACATCCAACAGGATGTTCAAAATAGCGGATCTTGATATGAAAGAGTGTTCATATTCTAATTGAGACATTAAGCGAGACGTAAAGCTTTTATTTGATAACCTTAGATTGTCAGTTAAGTCAAGTCAAATATTAACAAAACGAAGTTATAAATCTTTAACCTAACCTTAAAGACTTTTGAATTCCTGAAAAAAGTCAAAGTTGCTATTGCAACTTTATTGGTAGATATTCTTACCATTTAAAGAATTTGAAAGGCAAGAAAGCTGCTCATATTTTGTAAAAGCGGTATAGAGACCACGATGAGACAAATGCCTAATTTTTAAAATAATAAATAATAATATAAACAGGCACCCCTCTCCTTGGTTGTCCAAGGGGAGGGAGGTGCGGGGTCACTCGTAAGTGTAATCACCATTATGGTGAATTTACGATCACGTAAAAAATTGAATAGTTAAATTCTCCAAAACCTTTATGTAATTCAAAAAAAATATTTATGTAAAATTAATATTTTTAGATTTGTTGGCTATTTCAGCATTGGGCTTCTTTCCTAGTTTTACCCTAGCCATTGTACTAACAATGCCAGTATCAATGAAAATTAAGAAATAGTTTATATATTGATGAAACACTATTAGAAAATTTCAAAATGTTGTATGAACCTAATAATGTCAGTACAGATAACAAAGTATGAATATTGAGGTCACAGAGTTGAGTCTGGCTCGTATCAATAAATTCTTCATTCTAAAGGATTAAAAAGTTGAACAAGCTTGGACCTATATAAATTGTCAATTAATCATATTAAAAATAAAAAAATTATGAACATCATATTAAAAATAAAATATTAGCCTCCAATATAAAATGGACTCATAATTTTATTGAGCTCTTAAATAGTCCTCTAAGTGCAGTGTGTTGATATTCAAACGATGTGCAAAAATATTATAGATTATTCAAAAGTATTATAGATTGTGCAAATGTATTATAGATTGTGCAAACGTATAATAGATTGTGCAAATATTTCCTAAATTATTTAAATTGCACATCAAAGTTACCTTGGTATGATCATTCCCATGATTTTCACGACGTAATGACTGCATGCAAGAAAATTGTCTTAGATTAATGATTATTATATGAACTTAGATGATAAATATTTTTTAATTTTCTTACCAAATGTATGAGATGTCGCAACTCGTTCTCCGGTAAGGGCGCAATGATAGTGTGTTCGTTATTTGGGGGCATACCAACAGTTATTTGTTTCTGTCTGACCAATAAATCTGTTACAGCCTTCGCTAGATCTTCAACTCTCTTCCCCAGCATCCCGGCGGTGTGTCTCACTAGACCCCAGAGTTTTTGAGTGCAGGCCTTTTCGTAGAGCACCTTCAGTAGGTCTTTAACGGTAACCGATTTACCATTTTCTATAATACCTGTAATAAAATTGCATTAAGATTATTATTAGTCTCAATTATTATAAAAGAATGTCGATTTTTTTTTTCAATAATCTACGAATGAATTCCTGTTCGGATTATAATCGCCTAAAATTTAAAAAATGATAAAATATTCCACACGACCGAGATAGTTTTATTAAAATCCATTAAGTAAATGTAAGCGTCTCAGGACGCCTAACATAAGTTATAACTTAAACTAATCTTTCTAACTAATATAAGGTGAACTTTTTAATATTAAAATTTTTTAACTTGAGAAAAGCTTAGGTTATTAATTAAATTTTATGAAAATAATAAGATAATGTAAGGAAAGTTTATTTATTAATAAAATTTTTATTTTCTTTTTAGTTACAATTTTTTAAAATGTACATTAGATTAGATTTTGTGTATATATAATATAAGTATCAATAATTAATCCCACAAAATATGGCTATACTATACGCTGAAATACGGATAGCGCTGTGGGTTAGAATGAGACAGAAGTCTGTCTGGCTCTGTCGTATGTGTGAGATAAAGAAAATCCAGACAGACTGGCGCCGTCACGTTATGTTATGAAGCGGTCAATCCTCTCATAACAATTGATCGAGAGCGGGACGCGCCAATGGGGCACCAAGCAGCTCGGCCGTCTCCTGCTAGGTCACCTCCCTCAGTGCTCACCGGTGTTGTAGTCGAGGCCGTGTGTGTCGACGAGGTACTGCAGTATGTCGCCCTGCTCGTCGAGCGCGTCGGCGTCCCGCAGCGCGCCCAGCAGCTCGGCCGTCTCCTGCTAGGTCACCTCCCTCAGTGCTCACCGGTGTTGTAGTCGAGGCCGTGTGTGTCGACGAGGTACTGCAGTATGTCGCCCTGCTCGTCGAGCGCGTCGGCGTCCCGCAGCGCGCCCAGCAGCTCGGCCGTCTCCTGCTAGGTCACCTCCCTCAGTGCTCACCGGTGTTGTAGTCGAGGCCGTGTGTGTCGACGAGGTACTGCAGTATGTCGCCCTGCTCGTCGAGCGCGTCGGCGTCCCGCAGCGCGCCCAGCAGCTCGGCCGTCTCCTGCTCCGCGTACGCCGCTGCGCTCTCCGACACCACGCGCGTGCGAGACCGACCGCCCGCTGCCACAAATACTATTACCTTATTCAAAGTAATTTCTTTACAAAATATCTTTTCAGTGTCAAAAGTACCAACAAGGAGATATTTGCCAAAGACCTGAGAAGCGATGGAGACAGAAAATCAGAGGGTAAGCCATTTATTATATACTAAAACTAAGGTATATTTAAAATTTCAAAAATATACTGACCGGCTACCGCAGAAGACAGATTTTTTAAATTTAAATAAATAAATAAGATTATGAGATGTCGTTTTCCTTTAAATATCAAAAGAATATTATTATCAAATAATACTATCTCATATTTTTATTACAATAATAGATGGGTCGTTAATGTGAGCAAAGAAGAGAAATAGGCCTAAGATAGAACCTTGCGGTACCCTCATATTAATCAGAAGCCCAGACCTGTTTGCTTTATATATGTTAAATCTATGAGTTCTATTATATAAATTATGAAAACCTAACATTGATCCTAGAGGAACTCATTTATTGTTAAAGGATGTAGACCTCAAAATTAACCAGAAAAGCAATTTTGTTGAAATGAGTAAGAAAATTTAAAATTAAAAAGAAATTTAAACATTGAAGTTAAAAACAATATATAAATATTTTTAAGGAAAGATCTGACATGGTTAACAAAATTGGTTGAAACTATTTTGAATGAGATCATAAAAAACCAATATGATATGGATTTATAGTCACAGAGTAAAATGCAATGAATATTACTGAAATAATTTTTTCTTGTCTTAGTTATAGCGTAACTGACTTACTTTCTTCCTTCGGCGGAGACGGAGTTTTTTCTTTGGTTACCTCTATTGTAGGTGCGACTATACCCAAACTAGTCGTAGATGTACCTCTGAAGAGAAAAATAAATTATATTACAATACATTTTTGAGAATCAAAGAGAAATCTTTCTATTCTAAAAAAAATATTTCAATTATGTCCTAAAATCTGTTAGATATTATGAGAGTTTTTTTTTATTATTTTGAGAGCATCTCAAAATTGTAACAGATATTTTTTAATTAGACCGAAAATTAATTTCTTACAACTGAAGAAAAAGTATTGAAATTTTTTAAATTTTCCAAATATTATAAACAATATATTTAAAGTTATTTAACACAAATTACTTGGTAAACGCTCGCTTTTCGGGAGAAGGGCTTCGGCCAAAGTTGGGTTCGATCTCCAAAAAGGAGGACTTCTTTTCCAAATGGGGGCCAAAATTCTCCCCTTCCATTCCTAACGTTTCAGCTGTAAGTAAATAATTGATTATTAAAATATTTACTATTTAGTACATTTATTTACAAATTTATATGCTAGACATGTAAACATTGCACGGGACCGAGGACCGAAATAAAAACAATTTATTTATAAAGATATTGAAAATTGTATGCATCGATATTGTCGATATAGTCGATAATATAGGTAATCGGCTCGAAAAGAAAACCACGGAGACTAATACGAGAGCAAACTGACCACAACCATTGCAAGATATCGGATGAACGTGACAGGCTGAGCGACGTCATCGCAGTTTGCGATAAGCGATTTCGTAGCGCGATGACTAAATCGATGACGGTAGGCAGATGGTTTTAGTTGCTTGGAGATGACTGTGTCAATTCAATATAACTGTCTATGCCTTCCTCCAGAACATTAAAAAAAAGTGTCCCCAACAGTAACTCACAGTCCACGTTGATAGAGCGCGTCTTCCGTATAGCGCCCCTCACGGACATGCGCCTCCTGAGCGCAGGCCGCCGCCCCCCCGCGCCGCCCGCGCCGCCCGCGAACGAGAACTTGGAGCTGAACGAGCGCAGCAAGTGCTCCTCCAGGTAGCTCTGCACCTGAGGGTTCAGCTCTGACCAAAGAACAACACGTTACTGTATAATACAAGAGGATCAGTTCAACTCAGTTCAGTTCAGATATGGTTAGGGTTGATTCTAATAAAGTGAGACACTAGTGTCAATTATTTTTTTATTTGAAATGATGAGATGCTGGACTATCTTATCTACGGTGCTTGAACCTATATCTGGGTCAATTATATGTATGAACACAATTGGGTCAATGGGGCCAATGGGGTCAGATTTATAAATGAGGTAATAATACATTATATTTATTTATGTTAATAAACACAGGATACAGCTTATATATAATACCTTTACCTACCTTTTTCTATTGACATGGTATTGAGTGAATATATATTTTTTCAAAATATATTACATAATAATTAATAAAAAATTAAAACACCAAATGCCCCCATTTTATCATAGTATTTAATTTAGAGATGTCGTATTCATTTTACTTACTATCTGGATAGCCATCCTCCTGACTTCCCAAAAAGCTCAAGTTAGTAATAGCAGATGTGCTTAGAAAATCACCAAGATTCCCCAGCATCACCCTCGTACCATTAATGTATCCGGATTTAAGCTTCTTCATGGTGGTTATCATAGCCATCGGAATTTTGCCTTGGTCTAAAAAATTTCGAAGGTATAGATTAAATGGAAATCGAAGCGAGGAGTAATTATTTAATTTTTTTTCCAAATCTCCAAGAATTATTTTAAAAAAATAACTAAATAATCAGAAGAAACTATTTAAATAAGAGGGTCAACATTCAAATTTCTTCAAATTAATAACCAGTGTTAGTTAGACAAGCACAAATCGATCCCCAAGTTTACCTAGCAAGTACTGTGTGGCGAGTAGAGTGACAGTTGGACGTCCCAGCATCTGTGTCCAGCTCATGCCGAGGAAAGCCACGTTGGCGGTGAAAGTACTGGCGAGTAGCGCCGGGTCACGCGTCATGTAGTATTCTTCATAGTCGAAATTCTATCGTTGTTAGTGACGGACAACAGACAAATTCAAAAACCACTAATTGAAAACTGTTATTTGGTAGGTAGTTGTTAATTTGGATATGGGAGTAAAAAAGGATATTGATAGTAAAGTACCTAAATTTATTTTGTCTAATGTGAGTACAATGAGTGGTCTTCCGAGAAGATTTTGCCATGAAGACTTCAGGAAATTTATTTCACCTTTTAATATATCGACCATCAGTTCGTAATCTGAGGCTATGTAGAAGCGCTTCATATCAGAAAACTATCGAATAAGAAAAATGATTTTAAAAGTAAGTTTTGTAAAATATCTATAAATCTGTAATGTAAAATGAAATAACTTAAACATTAATTCATATTTTTGGCTAGTTAGTTAAATTAAAAGTATATTCATATGAACTAGTTCTAAGATTTTTACCTGTGGTGTAAAAGCGAATATACGATCATTAAGAGAGTACAGTTTACTTGTGCTAAGTATGCCCACATCCCGAGATTTTCTACCCGAGAGTCCCAACTTTTTATTTCGACCTGAAAAATTAACATGCCTTGTAATATATATAAAAGTTTTGTTAGGAGTAAAAGTAAGTAAGTAAGCCTCATTCATATACTTAATTTATCTTTTATATAGTTTATTTACATTAACACTTACCCAAGTATGTATAAAGATGACTGAGCACTCTGGCTGGCTGCACTTCAATAGGTGCCACCTCACTTATAGTCTGAACATGAAGATCATACTCCAAAAGCTTATCCCTGATCTCATTGTCCTCAGCCAGTATCACAATTTGAACAACAACATCAGGCTTCTTTTCTGAACACAATCTCCTGTTCAATGGATCTAATTCTCCTACTGCTAAAAATCCCTAAAAGGAATAAATCTAACCTTAACTCCAAATTATTCACATATGAAATGATAATTTGTCCTCTTTTACAAAAACATCACTATTATTGGAATAATATTTATCCTTCTAGAGCATTAACATAAATAGTGCAATAAATCACTAGTTACAACTGGCAGTTATCAAAAATATTAAAAATAAATATTAAAGCTACCTCTTCCTTCATACTATAGTTAAGTTAAGATTGGAGTATGTAAGACCTCCATAGTGTTAGCCATAGCCTTTGTCTGTGCTCTGAAGGACTAAAAATAAAAATATATATATATATAGTCAACAATATTTCTACCTCTTGCAATAATTTTCCAAGTATATATAATGATTGACCCCAGATGAATGGACATCTACCCAGCGGTATCCTATCCTGGCTGCCCGGTGCTTGCTGTTCTTGATTAGCTTTGTCTATTGGCACTGCATATAACTCAGGAACAAGTTTAATTCCATCATCTTCCTTTCTTATCATGATCTTCTCAAGCCTTTGCAAATATTCTGTTACATTGGCTTTATCATTTTGAAAGCAATAGTCCAAAATAAGGTAGCAGAAGAATAAGGGCCATTCACATTCAATGTTCTCAAACATTCTCAACTCCCAAGGTTCATAGTACAATCTGTTGGGATCCTCTCTAGGTGTTTTGTGGCCATCTCTTAAAAATCTTTTGCACCCATACTTCCCTTGAAGTTTTGTCACAATTGTTTCTCTTGTTTTATTTATTAGTTGCGGATCATCTACTGCAAATGCTGGATAGCTTATGATTGATAGCAACCCAGAATCCAACTCTTTACTGTTTGATTCTCTGGGTAGCATAGATTGTAAAACAGCTTGACACTTTTGAGCCTCATCTGCTAATACATGAATGACACTGGAGGGTCCTCCCCGAGCACCAAACAGGTCAAGCTCATTCATAGCTTCCAGAGCAGCTTTAGCCATTCCAATAGAACTTGCATTAAGCTCAGGTAGGCCATGGTTTGTCTTATCTCCTCTTTCCCATATACCATAGTCTGGGGTGCAATAAGCAGATTCAATATAGAAAACTAGGTTTTGAATCAATGCAACTTCATCAAGGGAAAATACAATTTGCAAACCAGATGCAGTCATTTGTGCTAGAATGAGAAGGTAGAGTGAGATGGCATCTATTTGCAGATGGCCCCATTCATTGTCCTTAACAACAGTGCGGCCAGTGATTGATGAATATTTGGCATGGAGTGAATCAAGTGGGTGCTGTGTGCTTTTAAATTTTTCCACTTTATCCTTCTGCTGCATCATGGCATTCAACAAACCTATAATAGTGAATAAAACATATATACAAAATAACTAAAATATATTTATTTATTTTTTTAAATTGTGAAGTGTATAATTCGCTTATTAGCTATTCGCTGATTATGTTTCACAAACCTCTCATTAACTTTACACAGCTTTGTTCCAACTCGTAGGTTTTAGCACGGTCTTCATCTTGATCAGCAATTTTTTTAAACGCCATCGACAGACCCCATACTGCCAAAATGCAATATAGGTTGTCCCTAATCCAAGCATGATCATTACTTGAGCTGGCTGGAAACAACCCTGTCACTGGTTGCTGATGGTCTAAAATTAACTTATGCACAACCCTTTGATAATAATCTAATCGGACCCCCGAATTGCTTCGGGTCCTCATTTTGATTATACAACTGCGCACTTGGTATTTATTTATATTTAAATATATATTTATTGTTCACTCATTTCAAATTAATTATTATTTTGCAAATTATGTCATTTGAAAGTCGTGAATGTCAACGTCAAACAAATGAGAAATCAAAATACATAAAATTGACATTTTGACTTTAAAGCCTGATTATTAGCCTTTTACCAATTTGCTACATAATTAAAGTTAATGAAAAAGACCGTGAGACATTGAAGAATAAAATATATACATCTTGGAGTAATGAGGTTTATAAATTGGGCATGTATTTTATATTTATATTTAGTATTAGATAATTGTAAGTTTCCATATGGGGTACCAATCAGCAAAAATTGTAATAAAACCAACATTTTAAAACGGAGTGCTTGAATAAACTTTTATTTTTATACTTTATTGTACACCACAAGAAAAGAAAAAAAGACATAAAAAAACAATAAAAAAATAACTAGGAAAATACAAAAGGCGGTTTTATCGCCAGTCAGTGATTTCTTCCAGACAACCTTAAGATTAGAAAATTTATTAACTAATTTAGAAAAAGTGGGTAGATGAAAAAAATTATAAAATAAATATATAACATATAGTTATAATAAATATACATAACAATTACTACATACTAATACATATCTATTTAAAAATAAAGATGAAGTAATAAACTAAACAATATAAAAAATAAGAGTTTATATTTACGTATACAAGTGCTTTTTGTTATATTATAAATCAGCATGTGTGTTTCTCATAAATCATTTAATAAGAAAAATTCTTTAACAGTTTTTTTTAATATATTCAGCTTTTTGTTGTCGCACCTTGAGAGACAGTGCGTTCCATAATTTGGTGGCTGGAATAGTGAAGGAGTTTTTATAAAACTTTGTGAAATGAATAGGCATTTTGATTATAAATTGTTGTTAAGCCCTTAACTCAGCTGGTAAGCTTAAAAAAAATATTTAATAATACTTATACAACGACAAACACTATTTCTTGAATCATTGTCAAATTTGACATTTGTTCATTGAGTTGTTATAAGTTTTTAATAGGTACATTTTTGTTATACTTTATTTGTTTCTTATCAATTTAGCTGTCACTCTATTTTTTTACTGTTGTTTTTTAACTTTTGTCGATGTATTTTTTATGTTAATTATATTTGTGGTTTTACCTAAAATGTATAAACACCTCTTAATATGCAATATCTTATTTATTTCTTATGCGCTAGGAGAGGTAATTCCTGTGTCGAAGGTTAGTGATACGTCGTTACCTAATGAAATAAATAACGCAAATAAAAATACTGTTAATCAGACTTTTAGCGAGGGCGGCTCTATTGCATCAAATAATACCGTCACACTGCCCAAGGAAAATCATACATTAATCAATATTGATAAGGAATTAACAATAAATAAAGAAAAGTCTGTTGTACCTCGGAAAGGAGTGCAATATAATCCAGATGAAGATATCAAAAAAGTTGAGAACACATTGATTAATAATTCTAATGATACTAAAACTAATGCTAAAGCTAAAGATATTTCTGTATTACCTATTGGTAAAATATTGGACAATAGTACTTCTCTAAATGAAACAGTGAAATTAAATGTTACAAAACCACATAAACCTCTGGTATTGTCACATGAAGCAATAGCAAAAATGGATGAAATAAACCACATTCATATAGAGGAAGATGGACCTGATGTTAAAGTACAAGCAATGAAAGCTGGTAGTCATCCAGGATTAATAATACCGATTGTGATAACAATTTTAGTTGTTCCTATGTTTGCCGTTGTAGCTTATCTTGCACTGAAGCGAGGTAAGGAGGCATGGAAGAATCGGCACTACAAAAGAATGGATTTTCTTCTTGATGGAATGTACAATGATTAAAGTTGTACACACAGTAATAAATGTTAATATATGAAATCGTCTCATGTCAATAGTGACACTGGCCCCAGCTGTAATGTTAGTGACAAAAATAATGTAGCATAAAGCTAAGATTATTATTTGCTGTGTACAATAGTACTAGCTTTAATTTGAAATAAGATGTTGGCTATTTAAATAGATAGTAACAATTATCTTCCATAAGCTCAAATGAGGTTGATGACAAATTTATATTTAAATATAAGCAATATTGGTGCTTGTTCTGTGCCTTGATATTATTTACTGATCATAATGAAGCGTTTTTGTATTTTTGATATTGTATTTTGTAATATAATTAGTCTAGTTTTACTAAGAATATTAATATTTGTGATATATTCAGAATTTATCCTTAAATGTTATTGTCATGATAAAATAATTATTTTATAGAAATAAATTGTTGATATTAAAAATAACTGTTTTTGATTGGGTGAGTTTAAGAAAATAAAAGATTCATTTATCCTAATTTTTCGTTTTAGTTATTTAATGGATATTTGATAACAGCGAGATTTTTAAAAAATAAAATTGTGATTTAAATATATTTAAATCTTAAAATAATCAAAAATAACATGTTTTAGTTTATATTCCAGTGATAAGACTTTTTTACTGTCGACTCGATTCAACATTTATTGACTATTTTTCTGGTTGTACTCTTATATCTAAGTAATCTAGAAAATTATTGTGTAACTTCGAAGTGACAGCTGACACTTGACAGTGATGGAAATGCCTGTGTCAGCTGTCTTCACAAGTTCACATTTGCAAAGTGATTTTGTCAGTGTTGTTTGTCATTTCATAGAAGTTGATGAAATACGTACTTTCTGTGGATGATTGAACTGGTTAGAGCATATGTCATAAATAAAGAAGAGAAATGATATTGGAGTTCCATCTTTTTAAAGTTTCATAGTATTATTAATATATTAGTGTCAAAAAGGTTCTCGATAAAGATAATATAACCTTGGTCTGAAAATGGTAAGTATGTACAAGCTATCATTTTCATTTACGATGATTTTTTAACATTCTTTAATCCTTTAGAATATTAATATTCATAGTAAGTTAAATAACAATAACTAAAATATACGACTACATATCTATCTCATTATTTTTAAATGTTTTTATTATACTTTTAACATAATAATTAATCTTCTAAATAAAAGGTTGCTCTTTTTTGTTTTTTTTTTTTAATATAAGATGAAGTTTTATATATCAGTCATGGACATGAAATTTATATAAAGTAATTACACTGCTATTCCAAAGTATTGAATGGGTTCTTTTAAAATACAATTACTTCTAGAATTCTAAAAGATTGGTATTATTTTTTTATAATATAAAATACTGAGAAACGGTAATGTCCAAAATAATGTAATCATGAAGATTATTCAAATAAAGTTCTCAAGATATCAACATTGTTTAATATTAAATATATATTATATAAAATGATAATATTAGTGATAATTTAAAATTTTTTATATATATATATATCAATTGAACAGAATCATTTAACTAAAAATATCAATTTAATTGGTTTATAGAAGACCATCAATTGTAATGAATTTGGTGGTTTATTATGAAAATGGAATATAATGAGTTAAATTTTTTATAAAAAATGAGTGCACAAAGTGGGTGTGTCACTTGCAATGATGAGTCGGAACATTTTGACACAAAACATGATGGAGACTGCTCGGAAGAAGATGCTCAAATTAGACTTGCACCCCATGTACAAGCTTACTTGGCACACAATAACTCTACAACTAACTGCTGTGGTTTTGCTATACCTATTGCTTTTGAAAGAGCTGCAGCTGGTACATGGTGGAATCCACGGTTTGACTCAGAAATACTTGAAGGCCAATACAGAAGTAGTTCTTTCAGACAAATTAGACTGAGATTCAGGTAAGTAGTATTCCATTCTGCTTGAATTGTTAAATAGCTTGGTATGTCAATGGAATTTTTATTTCTTTACTAAGTGTTTCTATTTCTTTTCAGATTTGCACTTTTATATATTTTGATATTTTCTATATCATGGTTCATCTACTTTGTCGTCCTTGGCTTGAATGGTGTTACTGTGAAGTGGCCATTTTTATGTTGTATATTCGCTGGTGTTCTTCTCATAACTTCAGTGATGCTATTTGTTACATTTACCAATATATACAAAATATATACATCCAAATTATCCTGGATCATGGCACTCGCTCTGTGCACACTTAGTCTTTCCTTGGTCACACTAACCACACAGACAGACTCAGAGTTATCTCAAGCAGCAGATATTAGTCAATCTGGACATTTTACAATGTGTGTAGAGATCCTTCTTATTATTTATACTCTCACTCCATTACCTCTTTTTGCGTGTGTGATAACAGGTTTCTTCTATTCTATAGTGTTTGAAGTTTTAAACATCGTTTTACGTTTCTCTGAACAAGATTTTCAGTTTCCTGGAATGTTTGTCAGAATTTTACTTCAACTTTGTGTGCATATAATTGGTGTGCACATTTATTTAATGACATTTGTGAGAATGCGCGGCACGTTTATGAAAGTAGGTCAAAGTTTATTAGTACGGAGGCAGCTAGAGATGGAGAAGCAATTAAAAGAAAAAATGATTCATTCAGTAATGCCGCCGAAACTTGCTAGCTGGTTAATGAAAGAGCAAGTATTCGAGTCTGACACTAATTTAAAAAGGCATGATCCTTTAAATCCTCGATCTTCAAATCCCGGGGCTTCAGATATTAAATCACTGTTTAGGCCTTTTAATATGAGTTCAATGGATAATGTGAGCATACTCTTTGCTGACATCGTTGGTTTTACTAGAATGTCGAGTAATAAAGGTGCGGAGGAACTAGTCAATATTTTGAATGATTTGTTTGAAAAATTTGATGAATTGTGTATCATTCACGGTTGCGAGAAAATTTCAACATTAGGGGACTGTTATTATTGTGTATCGGGTTGTCCTGAGCCTCGACCTGATCACGCTACCTGTTGCGTCGAAATGGGACTAGGTAAGTACGCTACAATTGCTTTCCCTCATATCCATAAATCGTAAAAGATATTTAGCATGACCTCGATATTTTATTACCTATTTATGCTTAGTAAAACGATCAATCATTTAATGTTTGTTTTTTTACTTATATGTTAAATTAATGACTCGGAAGCGTAGACTGTAATGTTTGTTTGTGTATATTTTTTCCATACAATTATATGTAAAACATATCTGTAAAGTTTATAAAGAAACGAATTAATGTTTAGCTGAACTTGCTAAATATATACACTTTTCAGGAATGATAGATGCTATACAGGAATTCGATAGAGAGCGTGGGGAAGGCGTAAATATGAGAGTAGGTGTTCACACCGGAACCGTCCTCTGTGGGATAGTAGGTACTCGGAGATTTAAATTCGACGTATGGAGTAATGACGTATCCTTTGCTAATAAAATGGAGTCCACCGGAAGGCCGGGGCGGGTTCACATATCGGAAGAAACCAGTAAATTCCTGGGCGGATCTTACGTCCTGGAAGAAGGCGAGGAGATATTTGGTAAATATGAAAATATTTTAACCTGTGTCTGCATGTTTATGTTTATACCTTGTTTCATGAACTTTAAATGTGTCCAGGTCATAAAACTTACTTCATAGAAGGTCGCCAGATGAGCTCCCCTTACGATCACGAGCACTGTCTGACTCCATCCAATCCTATTAATCTCCGCCTCATTATCTCCCCCGCAGTTTCCCCCCAGTCTGTACTTTCCTTCAATCATTCGCCTCTCCCGCCGTCCGCTAAAACTAGTGAATCATCGACAGATGAGAAACATAATAGAAGCGATGCCAAGCATTCCAGAAATTTCCTCTCCCCAAGCCCTTTCAATTTTCGTAACAAAGCTAGTTCACTGCCAAGTATTTTGGACTCGGATACCGAAATGGACGAGAAGAAAGGTTTTTCAGAAAGAAATGGAAATTCGTCAAAGAGTCCCACATCTGTTGGTACGTTTAATTATTGTATACCTACATGCGAATATCTTAAAAATTAATGAATAAATTAATGAAAGAATGAATACCAAACTTCAGTTAAACATGAGTTCACTTGTTATTATTACATAAGATAGAATGATTATTTTGCACAATAAAGTGAAATCATGTTTTTGTTTACAAATAGTATTAATCTATTACTAACATCAATATCTTGAATATATGTTTTAAGAGTGACTTTATTATTATTTTTTTATTTATTAATTGTGGCTAATATTAGTAACGTTTTATTTATTCTTAGTTATCAGTACAAGACAGACCGCAGATAAGATAATGTGACTCTTAATTACTCGAAGGTGATGCTCTGAACACGCAACTATAAATTGCTATGAAATTAAAAAAAATATATAATTTGCAATTATTCGTATTATATTCTGATTAAAGAAATATCTCATGTGTTCAAGTAAACTATTTGCTAAAGTAATTATAACATCATTTCTGTTATTAGTTCTATTTATATCTTGATGACCTGCTTAAGCAAAATTAATATATAATAAGTATTTTTATATATGTCTTGTTTTTTTAATTCGTTTGCAAATTTATTATAATATAGTTAAATAAAATCATCAATACTGGTCAGTTTTCCGATAAGTTAACTTTGTCTTCGTACATACAAAACTTGAATTTGAAAGCTGAGAAAAAATGTTCCAAAAATAAATGTATTGGTAACCAATCATCGGTACAGCAACGGTCTGAGTTTACTCTCAGTTTGATAACATAAAACCTGCTATTTTAGTGCATGCTTGTATACAATAGGTGCTATTTTCGCGTGCAACATCCGTTGTACCATCTGGCATATTAGCGTCGTGTCAAAATAATTTTATATAATACATAAATTCAATAGCATTGGCTTGTTAAGTGATTGTTCGATAAATAGTTTGTGAAAATACAGTGTCTACTCATGACAGCTAACGGTTCATAAACAAACATTTTTTATTATAAAAAAAAGATATAAAATATTTTTAATGTTTATTACATCCTGATTTATAAATATCAAAGACAAACTTAAACCATGTTCCCGGTAATATAATTATTGAATGAGAAACTATAAAAAAATAATCACTTGCATTGAGATCCGCGTGATCACGTGATGGAATGATGTCACAATCGTGTTTTATACAAAACTAGATCAAACTAGATAAAAGCAGTTTTTCAGACATGTTTATATTTATTTTCAGGGAGCTACGGTAAATATACAAATAAGTTAAAAAATTGGAAAGTTCCGAGGTTTTTGCGGAAGCATTCGGACGCTCCTTTACACGAAATGAAAAAGCGGGAACTGAGTGATAAAACCATAAATCTTGTGGAGAGAGGAGAAGACGTGCAGTCCAATAACGGGTACCACCAAGTGCCTATAGTGATAGAATCTCAGGACAATAAGTCCAAGACACAGACAAGTAAACTGAATATACCTCATAACCAAGAATCGGCGTTTGAAAAAGAAATAATCGATATACGCTCATATTTGAGTCAGTCTCGAAGTAACATGTCCCCTTTTGCTAGAAGTAGCAGTTATAGATCTCAGTACGGCAGAAACAATGTTGAGGTTTGTTTTACGCTTGTATTTATGTAGAAAACTATTAAGTTCTTTATATAAATAGTAATGGAAAGACAATGTAATTTAATGACGGGTATGTCCTTTGAGTTATTATAAGGATGTTTTGTATTGCTTACGATTGTTTTTATTTTTATATATATATAACGTTTATTTATAACTATTATATAATTATTATAGAATCGATAATTATATTATAAAGTGAAAACGTTTGTTTGTTTAATCATTAATTTTCAAAACTACCGTGTGGATTTGAAAACTTTTTTCTGATTTTTATAGACAAATTAACGAGGCTGTAATACTATACTATTACGCATCACCAATAGTTGTCCTAATATCTATAAAACATGAAATCGTACAATCGTAATTGCAAAATAATAATATTAATTATTAATAATACATAATTCTAGCTTCTGTTATTTGCATTTAACAAAATTTTTTTCATGATTGATTGAGGTAATTCTAAAAATTTCATTAAGAACAGATGTTTCTTTAAGAATCTGGCAACAAACGAAATCTGCTTTGCAGTCTGCAAATACATCGTCTTTTACCATTCAAGATATTAACAAGATTTAAGTTTTATGTTTAATATAAATAAATAAATAAATTTTAACTAAGACTATCTACTTGTTAGGTGCCGGTGTGTAGGGCGCGTAGTTCAACTCTCGCGACTCAAGGAGAGCTGATGCGGCCGAAGGACCGTCGGCTCAACCTGCCGCTGCAGGCTCGTCTGGACGATGCCGTCAGCCTGTGTCCGTCCGTCAACAGCCGGAAGGACTCCGGCATCAGGAGCACTAGCAGACGATCTAGTATACAGCAACAGGTATTATTTGATTTTACAACTTTTTCTGCTACATGTTATTATTATTCTTGATTTCCTTATCAAATATTTCTTCTCGGATGTGAGTCTCAATTTTATTTACGTTTTAACAAACGTTAGATGATTTATATTGTATTTTAAAACACATTCGTTTCCAGATATTTGCACTTAATCATGCACTTGCGACGTCTCAAGCCGACATGATGCAACATCGAGTTTCCGGATACTATACTTCTAGCCAGTCTTCTGTAAATGACCTAACCTCCAGGGCTAGACTTCCTCCTCCACTAAACGAGGAACAAGTCCAATCTCTTCAGAAGCTGAGGAAGCAATCGGACCTCCAGTTAATAAGATGTGTTCAGGATAATGCTAGATCTGGAATAAATTATTTCGTTCAGCCTCCTCTGAACAGAATTACATTGTTTTTCAAGTATCCAGAAATGGAAGAACATTATCGGGATAAAGCTCACAGAAGTGACGATTGCGAAGACTTCCCTCCGACGCTGACGACATCCAGATTTAATACAGCTTTGGATATTCTGGTTTCAGCAATAATATTACTGGCGGTTACTACGTCTATACTAATTGTGTACAGTGACTGGCAGCATACGATAGGATGGTTTGGGTTTCTTCTTCTCATTGAGGCTGTAGCGATGGCGTTCTGTATATACAGACATTATTTAAAATGGAAGACGAAACACGATCCACATGATGTAACAGATTCCATGAGGAGATCTGTGAAGATATTCAGAAAGTTATCGAACTGGTACCCTTGGCACCTCTCAGGGAGCTTATTAATTAGTTTACCTATATTAGCCATTCTTATAAACTTCTCTTGCCAAAATACGACTATGACAATTTTGAGGGGGGATCAATCCTTTTACGTGTACCTTCTCTATATTAGTATAGTGCACTTTTGTAATTTTACCCAGATGAGTTGGCTGGTGAAGAACACTCTCGTCACACTTTACGCTGGTTTGTTTCTGTTTTTTGCGGTTCTCGGCTGTCATGAAGTCAATACTCAGTTATTAGATGCTAATATTAAATTTAATCCTTTAGTAGTTGCTCAAAATTTATCTATGATGATAAATATCACCGATGAAGACTCTGAGAAGAATGGCACCTTTAAATTGGATGCCACGCACCATAAGATGCATTTAAACGAATTGTATCTGGACGTAGCGTTATTGTTGATTTTAGTTTGGTTTCTCAATCGAGAGTTTGAAATTAGTTACAGATTAAGTTTCTATAGCAATGTCGTGGCCAACCGAGATAAACAGAGAGTACAAAACATGAGGAACCAAGCTGATTGGTTGTTGCACAACATTATACCCCGTCACGTTGCTGATCAACTGAAGAGTACAGCTAAGTACTCTGAGAATCACAGAGATGTCGCCATTATATTTGCGAGCATTGTTAATTTTAACGAAATGTACGATGAATCTTATTTAAAGGGGAAGGAATATTTGCGGGTTCTCAACGAATTGATTGCCGATTTTGATGAGCTATTGGAGAGGCCCGAATTCCAACATGTTGAAAAAATTAAAACTATAGGCAGCACATTTATGGCAGCGAGTGGCTTAAACCCCGATTTAAGGCACTCCTCTCGTGGTACTTTTGACCATCTGTACCAGCTAATGGATTTTGCGCTCGAAATGCAGAAGGTCGTGGACAATTTTAATCAAGATCTGCTCGAATTCGATTTCGTTTTACGTATCGGGTACAATTACGGTGACGTCACCGCCGGAGTCATTGGTACAACTAAGTTGTATTATGATATTTGGGGGGACGCCGTCAATATAGCATCTAGGATGGATTCCACGGGAGTCTCAAAACGTGTTCAAGTTGGGGAAGCGTGTATTTCTGTGTTGTCTTTGAAATATGAATTTGAACCACGTGGCAGCGTCTACGTCAAAGGCAAAGACAATATGGACGTGTATCTCGTTGTAAAAAAGAAAGATTAGACTTTTAGAATCTGTGATGAAACTATTTATGAATTAATTTAAGAAATGCGTTATATTTATTTGTTTAAGCGAAAATGCTTGTGGGTAATACTCGGGGTGTATTGAAGTTTAGGACTGGTGACATATTTACTTATTAAAAAATATCTTTCAAACTTGCCGATATTATATAATCTGTGACCATTGCTCTAGTCGGGAATTATTTATGAAAGAAAATTTTATAGAATATATTAAATAAAGGCTTTTTTTTTGTTTATGTTTAGTAATAAATAAAAAAATAGTTACAGATATCATCAAAATGTTTGTAAATCTTTCTTGTTTGTATTTATTTAGAAAATCATGTATCAATATTAAGTTCGCAATGAGCTTAATTATAAGAAATATTGTGATTTGTCTATAACTTTGTATCTTGTAAAATGTATATCCAAATGTAAATATAGTATATATAATGATATTATTCAAACGACTCGACTCAGTAGTGACAGAAAACAGAAAAATTCAATTCACATGAAACCTTTTCTATTGTATTTTCACAATTGAAAAAAAAAATATATATAAATAATAATCTTTTAATACAAATTTGTAGTAAATTGATAATTTTGTAACAAAATGAATGAATTGTGAATGGATTATACTATTAATATTTACACTTAAACTATTTTAAATTATATTTATTATATAATAAATTGTACATTTTAAAGAAACAAATCATATTCTAAAAAAATTTTGTATAAAAATATAAATAAGAACATATTTATAAACACTCGTATATCTGGCTTATTTTATATATATATTAAAACAGTAGAGTTGTAGTCAAATTTAGAACATCGAATAATGGTAGCTGCTTTTTTTATAATAAAAAAAATATTATTTTGCGTCAGATATTATTGGTCTGTCATATAGATAACGTATTTAAAATATATATGTATACGTAGATGAAATACAAATGATAAATTGTATTTACGGAAATTTCTTAACTAAAAGGTAGTTTGAAAAATACGTGTAGTTCTGTAGTGTCATAAGTAGACATAATTATTATGTTATTTATTTTGTCATGAAAAAATAGAACAGTTTGAGCATTACCTAAAAGAAATCCTTTTTCAACAAAGATATATGTCACATCTATCAAAACATACAATAAATCATATGTTTGTCTCTTATAACATGTTCTATATTTTTGTGGCAGAATATTAATTATTAATTATGACATATGGCAATATTAAATTTATGTAATATAAAAAATAATGTAATTATAATGACTTAAAGTAATACGAAATAATATTCTAAACTGAACCTTCATACAATGAATTTCTTTATCAAATTGACTTATGATGGAAGCCTTACTATACATTCCACTTGTATGATATAAAATGCCTTCGAATGTCTATTCTCTATGCTTGGAAAATTCAAGCTGTCATTTTGTAAGGGACATCTTCGAACCAGTTTCCCGCCTTTAAACAATTTGTTTTGTAAATGTCAAAAAATTCGTAGTTGACATTAAATTAATTTATTTATTATGGTAATATTACTATATAATAGAATGTGGTCTATCTTGTATTCAGATATTTCTGTATTTTTTAGCAATTTGAATGACATGTAATCATAAATTTACAAATGTTGCAATTTGACGTATTTATTTTTATTATAGTGTGGAACTCGTTCGTTGAACCCAAATTATTTATATATTATTCGAAATGTACTTCTCGAAATTTTGGACCAAATCTGAAATTAGGAATAAATATTTGCTCTCTTTACAAATTATGTTTATAATATAATCTAGTGTATATTGTATCGTGTGCTATTTATTGATCGAGCTGCTATGACTATTTTATATTTAAATCCCATTATACCTACTTATTTTTCAACACTAAAAAAATATATTACGTGTGAATAAACAAAGATAATACTTTTAGTTTTTTCTCTATCATGTAATTCATTCCTAGCTCAAGAGTTCGAAGGCAGTGTTCTATAAGAAGGCGAGATGGAAAAAAGAACCAGTCGATGATTTTATACAGAATCTTATCTTAAATAGATTTTATTAGAACATTTTTAAACTTTTTGTAAATTCTCGTGATCTATGATAACTATTATATATAATTCCGTTTACTCAGATAATGACTTTTGGAATTTGACCGATTAGTTGGTTAGAACTTTAAAATTTTAATTCTTATTTTATTACCAACACTGGCATTGAATTTAATATAATTAATAAAGAATTCAATTTACACACGACAGAAGTGAAACTTTGAAAGAGTAGTCTAGTTGAGAAAGAGAGGAGGTAAAAACAGTAATAAGATAATAAGGTTTATTAATTATATTTTGATCATACTAGACTATTACAATAAATAAACTTAAATATAACGTTACATAGAGTTAATTACAGATTATATTATAATAACATACTATTAATTTTTCATATTATGATTACAATAAAGTTTAAACAGTTGCATGTCATTAGAGGCTAATGGTATAAGGTACATAAGAAACGCGTTAAAAATAAACGTATACATTTATGTATGTAAAGTGACAAGACTAAGATAATTCGATTAGTAGTTACTAGATAAGGATTATACAAAAAAAGCTCTATAAATTTATATAGGTTGGTAACTCTTTTTTAATAAAACCTTAGTTCGACATGTTTCCACGAGATGGCGTTAGCCAATGTAGGCTTATATGTAGATAGCGGTGGTAAGAAATAACTGACATATTGAAAGTATTGAATATCTATTGTATAGTTGCGAACAAAATTTCGTGTTTAACTCAAATAAAGGCAATGGGCAGTGAGTTGTTTCTCCATCGTCTCAAATCACGCTCATTCTAAAGGGTCAAAAAGAAACCTATGATAGTGTTCATTCTGTGTACAAGAAAACAATAAATCAATTTTACTTAACTTTGGATAAAACCAACTCAACTAACATTTATCACACATACATCCGTTAATTACATATATATATTTCTTTTTTCATTTTTGGTATTTTATTTTTATGTATTTCAAAGCGAAAATTGTGCCGAAAATGTGTCAGATTCACCACTAATATATCTTGAGGTCACTGGTCTCTGGTACATTGAATATCCTAATGAGACAGGGTGTTAATAGGCTGGTCACTCCAGGCGAAAGCTTCATTGGAGAAGGCGTACACCATCCAGTAGAAAAGGTTAAGGAGTGCGAAAGAAGCTGGGAACAGCACGCGGGCGGCCCGGTCTATGTGAGACACGCTGTTGATGTGGCCCCGGTTACCTTTAATGTAGAAAAATATATTATGATATAATATGAATACACGAATTAAAATGGACTAACATAACAGCAATTATGATAATGAGATAATTCTGGAAATCTGCTGAATAATATGTCTTTCTGGTTCCTGTGCCGATCTTTAAAATGGTTGTTAACTTCAAGTCATAAGAAGTGAAGACTTAAAACTGACTGGCGATCGATTGACAACAATCTTAGATCATGAATAAAAAAGGATTAGTGCTATTTCTTTCTGTTGTGGATAAACAATGAGATATATGTCACATTCACTCACCGGCCTCCCTCTGACGCTGTCGTCTGTACTGGTCGTCACCCGCGAGGCAGTACAGCAGCTGCCTCCAGCGCGGCACACGAACGTCTGTCTGGGTTGTGCGCTCTACCGTTAGACGCACTGACTGTTGCTCCGCCGCTGAATCGGTTTCGTTTTCGGATGCCTCAGCGAAATTCTGTAACACATGTACTTTTCTATTTTATATTGAATTTCAACAATATTTTTTGGTTACTCCCCACTCAAACACTAGTATGTATGGTATTTTTTTCGATCCTAACTCATCGCTACGATTATCTCATATTGGTATATATAAATAAAAGACTAGAAGTAGCTGTAAATTTAACTTATACGTAAGTTAAATACTTTTAAAATGTTTTATGTGTTAAAAAGGTTATAAGTTGTTATAAGTTTACAAATATTATTACGTCATAACTATACTTAACGTTGTGTTAAGTTTGTGCAGCTTAACTTGGTACTTTAATATAGTAAAAAACTACTAACAGAGTTATTAGCGGATTTGACGGAACTCCGTCTCCTAACCGCCAGCTGATGCGCCGCGATTGCGTCACCACCCACCTCTTCGATCAAATCCTCCCATTCTGAGTCATCTATCACTATTTCGCCGGATCCAACCTTATTTTAAACAAAATATTCCTTAAATAAATCATATTAAAATATAGTCAAAAATTCAAACGAAAATTGGTGACAGACCTTGGTAAAATAATGTACTCCAGCAAATTCGAGAAGTGTAGCGATGCAATAGAAGAAGCTCATCAACAGAAACCAGTCAAGAGCGGTGGCGTATCGTACCTTTGGTAGATCCGTACGAGAGTCTAAACTTATTGTTGAGAGGGTCAATACTGTTGTTATTCCGAGCCCGACTCGGTCTGATGTGGCCTTTAACGAAAAAGCAATTATAGCAAAAGAGCACACACTACTATCGCTTCAGATATCACTAGGGACCAATTTTTAATTAGGTACGTGTTACTTAGTCGGGTACCAGAGCCGGATTAAAGATTAGATTAGATATTTAAGGTTTGAAATAAAAAATAAAAAATACATTATCAATATTATATAGTGTTTCAATCATAATAAATACGTAAAAGAATACAAATGGCTAGACTTCAGGGATGGATAGAAGATTCTAGCCATTTTTATGGATATTATCCATAGCGACATGCAACATTTTCGTAAATAATAATACAATTGAACTTACCTCTCTGTGTATCCAAAACGACACCCATGATAGCACAACAATGAGTATGCAGGGCACGTATACTTGGATTAGAAAATATCCGGTATGTCGCTGTAGATTGAAAGATACCTGAAGCACTGAGAAGTCACCTGGGCAAATTATGTATGAATATGTAAGACTAATTGCGACGTTTTTAGTACATCATACTTAAGTCACCTGGGCAAAATATAAATTAATAGATATAAAAATATGAATATGTTTAACTAATTGCAACGTTGTTATTGTGATAGAGAACTAATGAATAAGAGATTATTACGTCAGTTTTTTGTCTGTTTTTTTCGAAAATCACGGAAAAACTACTAAACCGATATTGTCGAAATTTGGCGTTGTGAAGGTAAGGTTATATATATAGGCAATTAACCTGCTCAATATATAGAAGATTTTTATTTAGAAAAATATCTCATATCCACGAGAAAACTCCAAAACTGATTTGGGCTTTCAAATAAACTAAATTTATATGCATTTTACGTGATGATAGCTAGTTTATTATATAGTCTAAGGGGGTGGTGGTGGGGGGTTGAAGGGTATGTAGAAGACGCTGGCAGCAGCTAGTTATTTGATAAACGTTGAACGTAGAGCTTGTTAGATTGATGTGGAGTAATATTTTATTTTTTAATAGAATTATTTTGAAATATAGGTACATATTTTTTATATTTTGTTATTAATATTTTTATGAAAATGTTCATAACCAGACTTATTATCAGTTTAATGAAATGAATTAGTTATTTTTAAAGATTACAACTAATTTTATTATTAAATAATCACATATCACATTGTAATTGTATTAAGATTAAATAATAAAATTATAAAGGGTATATTGCTAATACTAAACTAATAGAAAAAAATGTCTCAAAAATTTCCTGAATCTGGCAATAAAAGACATTTAATAAATTGTATTGAGTATTAACGATAATTACAGATACAACTATTTATATTATAATAAATAAAGTCCGCGGTTTTAAATGTTCAAGGTAATCCTTCGGTGTTAGGGGTGATCCGATTTTGAAAAAACTTTTACTGTTAGAAAGGTACATATAGTACAATAACAATAAATGTATTTAGTTTTAATTTTATAATGTTGCAGGAGGCTCTGTATATACACATATATTCTTAAAATAGATTCGCTTCTACCTGCACCTAACAAATGTCTATTGAGGAGAAGCAGTCGCGTAAAGAGCTCGTATTAAAACAATAATTGCATTCAATATATATTAAATGTTACTAATAAAAAAAAAAACCATCTAGCTTTATTTTTTCCATTAAATTATAATCCATTTTAGCCTCTCCATTATATTATTGGTAAAATATTTAGTTTTACATCTATCGAAAAAGGTTTAACTCAAATCTAAACAGCTTAGAGCTCAACGTTTTCAGGTAAAAATATATCTATATTTTTGCAATAATTCTATGTAAAGAGTTTTATTTTGGGCAGTCTGCATGTACCAGTCGGAGTGTGAGGAATCATATTAACAGCTAAGCGGATGACGCCCGCCCAGGGCCGCGATTAGTGGATGAAATCTGTTATGGTACTCGGATGGAGTGCTCTCATGCTATTGTTAGCGCTAGCATATCTCTATCTCAATTATCATATTTAATTAATTTTGGAATTTTACGTATAAAATGATATTTTTAATTTTTATATTTATCTCATTATTTGCAATGCTCTTTATATACGTTTATTAAATTTAAATATGTTTTAAATAGATCTAACCCATTCGGGAAACATAATCATGAAGTCTGAGTATGGCGGTTCCATGGTAACCATGGATCATACAAAATACGTCAAACTATTGAATTACGTTAAAGATTTTAAAATTTATATATTAATGTCATAAATGATTTTATATGTAGAAAATTTTTACGAGTATATAGAAAATTTTAAAAATAATAATAGCGTAAGTACAAGATAACTTACCTTCTCGTCTAGTGAATGTAAAATTTCTATATGGAAAGCTGATGAGATCAAATTGAGATAACGTCATGCCTGGAACAAAGTTGACGCTCTGGGAGTTCTGCCATTGATATACAAGCTGCTGGTTGGAATAAGCATCTGAAAATAAACGTTCAATTATTTATTTATTTATTTATTTAAATCAATACCAGTGATCACTTGTCTACATCAAATGGAAGTGACAGAAGACCTATATTGATACCAAAATTAGGCCTTTTGTAAAAACACCCTCCAACTTAAAGCTAAGTCTACGAGGGTTCCAAACGCCCCCTGGTCTGAGAAGAACCACAACAAACTCAGCCGGATAATTTTTATTGCGATCACTGTTTCACAATATATTAATTCTTTATTATATTTTTATTCAATAAATTAATAATCTAATAAAGAATTAATATCTTACATATTAGCTTGCTTTAAACCGAGTGCTTGCATGTTACAGAATTTTTGCAATTTTTGCATATTCGACGTGCTTTTAATAACAAGTATTTGCAGGTGTTCATGCAGCATTGTTAGTGGATTTAGCACGCTCTAATAAATATTTACGCCCGTCAATTTTTCCTAACCATGAGTGGCGTTGAATACTCACAGCTTCCAAGAATAAGCGGGCAAGATTGTCGATCCATCGGAAAATTGCGAAGTTCCATGGGGCATTTGGCTTTTATCGTCAACCTATATCACAAATATATAATATTAAATAAACAAATAATAAATATATTAATTAGTTTAACAAAAAATCTTTACTTAAAATTTATGTAAGTTAACTTTAAGATATTATGTTTTGAGCAGAACAAAAGATAAAATTGTCAACTAATAATACTATTAATAATACTAGAATTATACTGAAACTAATACTAATATTTAGAATTAATTGACTAAAATATTACGCTGTTTTCTTTTGTAACTAGAGTGTTCATATTTTTCTTTCTTCCAATTAAAATGAACGCTATTTTTAGACCATAATATTAATGATTCTTCTAAATCATTTGAACGAAATTTATAAAGTTTGTTATCAAATTTCATCTTGTTTAAAATAGTTTATCATTAATCAGTTTTATTTTATTTCAAGAATTAGAAAATTAACAAAGTTTCTATTTGATATCCTAAATATACTCAAGGGCAGATAAGTTCGTAAATATTACAAGGGAAAGGGTAAAATTTATTATAATAAAAATATAATAATTAATTAAAATTTCATAATTTGTTAATTATTACAGAAACTTGTACCATCATTAAATATATTTCTATTTTAGAAATATTATTCACTAATCTAAAATCTGAAAACCCATGCACAAACATACAGACTTTTATTTTATTTTACTAATATGTGACTTATTAGCACCATACCTCATAGAATACAGTATATCTCCATGTTGGCTGATTCTTAACAGCTTATTGGGTACGGTGATAGTGTGAACATATGAATGTTTGCCATTGTAAAAATAAGTATCTGGTCTCCAGATTCTCTCCAGCATCTTAATGGATAGAGAGAGCGAGCGAATAGGACCTAAAAACGAGAGACGCGTGTCCCGCCAGTACTGTCTGAAGTAACAATCCATGGAGTAATCCTGATTAAATAGTAATTAGGTCGTTAGTATGTATCAATAAATTAAAATAAAAAAATAAATAATATTTTAATTACCATATCTAGTTCTGATACTGGTCCCATGCTTCTAATTAATATATTCGTTTGAACAACTGTAGGATAACCTGTTGATTAATATGTTAATATATATATATATATATATATATGTGTGTAATAAATAATGTTTGATTGTTGCTTTTGTATAATGACACAGGCACCACCAAATAGCCCGATTTCCGAGCCGTTTGACAATAGAAATAACATACAAATATACAGTTAAAAAGAAACAAAATAACAAAGAAAAGATAAAATGACAAAGAATAATAAAGAATAAACAGTACAAAAAAAATCAGACTGAAAAGAAAAAAAAGACAAAAAGTACAAGACAAGTACACAAATAATTAAAATAAGTTATTAATACTAAAATAAATATAGACAAGACCATTATTATTTGAAATGCAGAAAATAAATTAAATGAGTACAATTATATATATTAATATATATTAAATAGTTTTTTATAATTTTACTGTATCTTTTTACTGTATTTTATAATTTTTACTCTATTTTATGTTTTTACCTTTCCCGTGCGTAGGAAGCTGTGAATTTTCATAATTTTTCAATAGATTTTCAAGAACCAATGTTATATTCTTGGAAACGGCATCGTTAATACTTCTCTTTCTATTCAAGTTAAAAGCATTTGATTCATTGGATAAAGTCTCATTTATGTAATTTGAGAACAATATATCATATTCGTCCCAATCTTTAACGTTTTGTCTTGACAGGTTTTTAGCTGTAGCGGAAATCTCGGAGTCGTCTCTTGTAGTGCCGTCGTGGGACTTGAAGGATGTCAACATGATTGGAAATGTTTCATTCTTAGTTGTCAAGTAGATAGCTCCTTTTGCTTCAACTTTATGATTACTGTTTGAAAAAATAACCCTTGTTACATTTATCTATACTAATATTAGCGAATAAGTTTATTTGTTTAAACTCATTAATATGCGAAACTATCTGATGGTTTTTAAAAATTCTGTTTATACAAGACAAGTACATGGGGAAGGCTATAGGCAACACGATATCACTATTAGTAATCTTCATAGCAAATCAAATCGGCGTGTGGAACCGCAAGTAACAACTAGTATAATATAATAGTAAAATATTAATAAGTTTTATTTAACAGTAACTTTTTAAACAAATCCTGTATTTAGGTTGAATTTCATTTAAATCCTTTCATGCACTTGTGTCTAACTCGTTGATCATTTCTTTTAGATTATGTTAAACAGGGAACGGACTTAGATATATATAAAAATATTTATTTCAATTTTGTCTATATACCCGCCTTGGTAATTTTTATAATATATCAACAAACAACCTTACTAACTGGCATTACCTATAGATCATATTACTATAACGCATTAGAATAATAAGATTTGTATCTTAAAAATAAATAGTAACTTTTGAATGAGCAAGAAACAATAAAAGACAATAGAAATCAAAATCGAGGAAACAGTTACAGGGAAATATACAATATTTTTTATGCTTTGAAAGGGTTTTTAATATTTCCAAAAACAATTGCTTTTTAAAAGAGAATATATATATAATAAGTCTTTAATGAATAAAGAAATTTACCGACTATTCAATGGTTTGAAAAGTTGTGATAGCAATTCAATTGTTATTCTTTATAATATTTCATTTATAAAATGGACGAGTTTACGTAATAAACATTTTAAATATATACCAAATTTATACTGCGTATTATTAATACTATAATTCAAAGCGGCCCAGTTTGCCTTCCTCACCCATTCTAGCTTAAATAGTATATATGACTATGACTTGTAACTCAGTAATCATTATTAATCATTTATACAAATCAATAACATTTCAAATATTATTTTGATATAGGCCGCTGTCATTTAGAAAAAAAAAAATTATATTCTCAAAACAATTAAAGAATGTTTCGGAAAGAAGAGTATTCTGTTTATTTACTTAAAATTTCCGGAAGAAACGTTATCCTACAAGTCGATTGGGAAGATACTTCTAACCATTCTAAGATTAAAATCAATAATAAATTAGGCGTGAATAAACAAACAGATAAATTTCTAACATAACTGTTTTTTTTTTTCAGTTCAGACATTAAGACAATTTATTAGACAAGTCTTTAAATTAATGTACTTATTTTGCCTCGTTACTATATTATTATAATTAAAAATAGGTAAGAACTACTGTAAAATCTGTTTAAAATGAAATAACATGGTTGTTCAAGAAAATACACTTTAGAAAAAGCTACACGTTAAAACATATATATATTAATTAATTTACCTATATAATTAATACCATGTCTATTTATGATATGTTTACTATTTGGTTAATTATTCTAAAATAAGTGCTTGCATTGATGAACAAACTAAGTTTTACGTGAAAGATGTTTAAATTATTACAGTTGTTATCTAAAAAATAATTTAATTTTCAATATTGCATGTGTTGCGTAGATAATTTGGCAAGGCAGAGAATATTACAAAGCGACATTGGTACTGAAGGACAAATTGACAAATAATTACTGGAGCCGAAGGTATACTCGCTGGAATGTATGGACAGTGTAGCTTTTGCAATCGAACAGCACTGATTCACCCACAACATTACATTACAACAAGCTATCCGTTGTGATTTTTACATATACATAAATATGAATTTAGGAGTAGAAAAATAAATAAATAAATATTTAAAGTATAAATTATAAGTTCCGTATCAGGAAAGAATAAATATGGTTAAAAAACCCAAGTACAGAAAAATCTTTACACTTTTAAAAAACATGTATACAGACTCTATGTAAAATCCTCGTTAAGGATTCAAATAACAGATATATCTCTAGAAATACTTGTAAAGATAACTAACATGAAAAATTGATTTAAGATGTCATATCTGGTAATTGGAATGTGTCACGAGATGATTGCGCCTTCACTAACTGAACTGCAGTGATTACTCGCTCCATCCATTTACGAAGAAGAACCAGTTTCAATCAGAACTTTGCAAACTTTGAACTGACATGGTATTACTCGGAATACGTTAATTAATTGATTATTATTGGTTTTAGTTGCATTTGAGAATCTAACTTGACTGCAGTATGGCTATCTATTATTAAATATAATATTCAAATTTAAATATTATATATATAGCAAGAGTTTAATATATATTCTTAAAATGTAAAATGAATTTAACGATATATTCTAGAATATTCTAAAGGAACGTATTTATTGTTTTAAGTATGAATCATTAGGTGGTATACTTATTGATGAATTAAAAGCCTGATTATGAATTATTTCGAATTTTACCAAAGTTTATATTGTTTGTTTGAAATAATTTGTAAAATGGAAAAGTTAAGAAAAAACTAAGTATTTGGTTTAATTCCTTGAAAAACTAACCAGTTGCATGTTACATTATTACGCATTTTATGGTACCACAACCGTTCCTATTGCAGAATTAGTTTTTTATAAATCGCGAATATGCGGTATTCAGTTTAAAAAATGAAATAAGAAATCGCATGGCTGTTTGAAATGGAAAACTGACCAACTTTAAGTAACGCATCGCTTGGTAGCAAAAAGAAGTTAATTGAATAATCAGGTCGTCAGAAAATGGATTACATAAAAAAAACACTTACATTCTTACACACACACACACGCTCACACATACACACTATATTTAAAAAAAGTGACCAAAATTAATTACTCAGGGCACAACAAAAAGTAAAGATATTAAAAAAAACAGATTTCGTAAATCAAGGTGATAACAATAAAGATATGGTAAGTTAGGTAAGTAGTTCAAATATTGCTTATTTTAAGAGTTTATATTCTTTTTTCAACCTTAAAAATTCTATATTTCTAAAGTCCGCGACAACTGAGACTTATATCGAGAAAGGAAGAAGTCCTCTAAGTATAATGTGTTCTAACCGGAGCGCAAACATAAACTTATCATGACGCTGATAGCTGCTCCCTTCACATCCCACTAAGGAACTAATAAAAGTTTTTTCCATACATTCTATAGAGCGTACAAAGTTCTAATATTAACTGCCTTTATACTTAAAGCTTCTTAAGTCATATATGAGCTGGAAACTATGAAATTTCACTCGGTATTATGTAAATATTATATTAATAATGAATGATTAAACCACCAAATCATTTTAATATGAATAATAATTCGCTCGGTCTCCACAAAGCATTGATCGCGCGCTCTCATTGGTGACGGAGAGCCCTTAACGATACAAGCACACTTTGCTGATACAAAGTGTGGCAAATCGTCAACTCAGGTTTATCAAATTTGACAAACTTCGCTTCTATTCCTTCAACAAACTCGAAACATTACAATTACTTCTAAGAATATGCCTTGAGCAGTTATTTAATGAGGGGAGCGAGGTTTATGTTTGTGAATGTAATATGTAAATAAAATATGTAAATATATATTTTTTAAAAACAATCACTAAAATGTACTCGATTTTTTTAAACTGTCAAGTGTTATAAAAATAGGCTTGTTGTTTTCAAGTTTGTTTTAAGCGCGTGAATTTTAATTTGCCTGTGTCAACGTTATCATCACGTAGCCAATTAAAATTATCTTACACTTCGTCTTATAAATGATAGGTTTAAAATCAAAAATTACTTCAATTAAAATTTGGACGTGATAATAAAAAACAAATAACATGCAATCATTTACTCATTATTAATTATTATTTCAAGTTTAACCCATGAATTGATCGATTTCCGAGACTGGAGGAACATTATACTGCAGCGCTCTGACCAAATCGAAGAGAAACATTAGCACATTACTAATTAGAAATAATAAATTGATAAGTTGGACACTCGGTCGATCTGGTGACAAAGTATGGGGATCAGTTAGGACACACAGATGTCCAATCAGCACTACAGCACTTGGAAGTGGAGGTTCAATGTTGTGAAATTGCTCGAGGATGTAGCCCATGGCCATCAAAGCATGCCCGAAGTACGGCAGGTACTCTTCAATTAAACATTGCAGTTCCAACATTTGCTTGAATAGATCATTCCGAAGTTGATCTCGAACTTCTGTCGACTGTGGTTCTAAGTTCTTCGTATTCGCCTATGATCGAAAATATATTTGCAAAAAGGAAAAAGTAATTTGCGCTTAGATTGCGGTTATTTTGTCGACTTTCGGTAATATTACGAATATCTATAATCGTAGCTATCAAATACCCTGACATAATAAGGAAGTTTGCGGCCCTTTTTTCATGTGCATAGATTTTTCCACAAAGATGACCAGCAGCAAATAGACAATTACTAAAGATGGCTAGGTAAAGGTTGGTTCTATTCATGAACAGTTTTACCGTCTCTTCACCGCTAACAGTGCGTCATATAGTTTGTTTGAAATATCTTCAAATTCGACCATTTTACAGCATATGTTTCACGGGAAAACTTTCAACAGACGGCTATTCATAGAATTAATTTGAACTCCTTAAATTATGTTTAGTAATTAACTATCCATGATAGGATTATGTAAAGAGCTACGATATCAATTTTAAATATTATGACTACGCCATATTTAAGTTTTAATACAAACTTGACAATTGTGACATATATCCATTCGGCTGAGGACACAAAAGTGGATTTTTATTTGTAAAAAACAATATCAAAATTAAGGACTTAAGTACACAGTGTAACTAAAAAAAGTTTTAGTCATTTTATATATAACAATTTGTTTTTTTTTTTACTGAAACCATATTCTTATATATTAAAAATATATTAAATTATAATTAAATGTAAATAGATTCAAAAAAATATATATTATCTGTTTAAAACTATTAAAATTAGGTAGCGAATATTATTATTACTATAATAATATTAATGTATCATCTGCCATCTACTACTTTCACGTACCTACCACGTCAACCGTCCAAACGATCTGCCTCCTAGTATCCAGATTCTAAGAGGCAGATTATTATTCTAGTAAAGGAATTAGTAACACCAAAAAAGAACATCGAGTTCTAGTTTACTAAAACCTACATTTTATGTCCGCATCCTTCCTTTATTTGACAAGTGAATTATTATGATTACAAACCTTTTTATAAATACATATCAATAATTTGGGAGACAATTTTCACACAACGTTTATTTCATGTTTAAAATATATTGTTTTTTATTATAATAACGTTACGTTAAATGAATTGAATATAATAAAGCAATGACAAATAAACTTCAAAGCACTCCGAGCTAGATAGAACTCTATCATAATATATTTGAGTGATATGACAGACCAAATAGCTACTTCATTTCATGAAGACTACTAAAACCATTGTAAAATGAAATGATTCCACGCCACAGATGCTGTACGAGTGAAGTATTTATTTTCCAGTATATTTAGAGAAAAACAAAAAAATTAAGACTCAGCTTCATGAAAAGGTATGCTCAGGTGTCGGTAAAAAATAAATTATAGAAAAGCTTACAGGTTAACTTTTTATATTCTGCGCTCTATTTCTTTATAAGAATTTTATTTGTTTTCGCATTACTATTGTTAGAGGTTGTGTAAGAAAAGCATCGGATAATTATATATAATATTAAAATTATATATAATATACGGTGATTCTCACGTAGTTACTATCGAGATTTGCCGCTTGCCATTATTTGAACTCGCAAGTTCACGCCGCGATTTCGCCATGCTCAGAGTTCAAGAATAAGTGCTCCTAATGGGTCCAAAAGGAGTAATTTCGTGAGTACAGCACGATAATTATCTATATATAATAGTAGTAATATTAATTGTATATTCGCTCAGACCTATAAATCTTAAATGAAGAAACATACCAATTGTCCAAGTACAATATAATTTAAGCTTGTCTCATGAACTCACAAGCAAAAACATTTTTAACAAAAATGTAAATAGATTAAAATATAGGACATTTAATACCGACTTTTAGTTTATATTTCTGTTTATATGTATGTATACAGCGTATTTTAATATAAGTATATGTATATGTACAAATTGTATTTGTTTATATATTTATATTTATAATATGTCTTTTATTTAAATATCTGCTGACATTTTTTTGTGTCTTTTTTACTTTCTTCTTTTTTCTTTTTTGCACCCCTACTAACGTCCTTTCCTGCACATCGAAGGTTGGCTGGTAGATAATGTCTTAGTAGCATTAAGCCCGCCTTTTGTACATTATGTTGAGTATTGTGCAATAAAGAATAAATAAATAAACAAAACTTATATATAGCTTAGCAAATGTTTAATAAAAGGAAAGGACATGAAGTTGAAGATATTATTCTGTGTGCCAAGTACGAGTTTTGTACTCACTCGATCGCGTCAGGGCAAATGTATAGTAGCAGTATTTCCATGAAATAAGCGCAGTGTTATCTGGCGGATCTATGGTGGCACTGCTCTTATTTATACAAATCGAAGTTTATTCTAACGCGAGTAGGTTAGAAACCTCGCACTCAGCACTCGACAGATCTGTATCTGATGTGGATTGAATCTCCAAAAAGAAAAAGAACTATCTGGATTTATTGTAAGAAGTTGTTTCCAGAACCGTAAAATATAAATATATGTATACTTATAGATAGTTCTATTTTTTTAATATTCTACTTTATATATTTATTTTGCGTTTCGTTTGTTGATAAAAGTTGTACATTCAAACCAAATGCGAGAGAAATATTACATTAAATGAAGGGAAAAACTTGTTAAAACGTTTACTTGTTACTTTATCGAGGTACTTAGGACTGTTCTTTATAAATTTTTTTTTGCAATTATTAAACAACTTTCATTCACCATACAAGTGTTTTAAAAGAAATAGGAATTCCGTTTTAATGTTTCTTAATTTATTTAATTATTTTTATTGTTTTTGAAAGACAACTTTATTTAGATGAACTTATTTTTATTTATTATATTATTATTTAAACATTTTGTTTAAGTTGTAACTTATTTGTTCATACCTTACAATATATTTTCAAGGAATGCTTAATTTGAAACTATTAATAAGACCCTTTTGTGTAAATGCCGTAATGAGACTAGATCTTGTGAAGACGTGAATGTTCTAAATACAATGTTTAAACAAAGTAATAGAGTGAGTTAATATTGCATTGTATTCAAATTCTTCAGTGATGCGAAGTTTTGTAGTTAGTCTAAAATATAAACAAACAAACACACAGATAGGAAATCGAAAACATAGTTAACATTTTCATATTTCAAGTATATATATTAAAAAAAATAATGTTGAAAAAAGTGAAAATAATTTATAAGAAATTATTTTAATTCTACTTAAAATTTAAATGATATCTTTGGTCAGTATAATAGCAAAGTGAATGACTATCAGTACCGTGTTTTTTTATATAAAAAAATATAAAAATAAATTATAATTTGCAAGCAAGGTACATTTATAGCATTAACTAGTTCTTGTCAAATATTTGTCTGTCCTCTCTCTCGCATACTAAAATAATAAACCATCTGGCAAATATATATAAAATATAGTATGCAAGTACAGTGTATATAAAAAGTGAGTTTATAAAAAAAAAATACTTAAAATATAAATATATTTTAAGAAATATATCTGAAACGAATACAAAAATGTTTTGTTACAAATTTAGTACAAAATTGCTCTAAAAATACAATTTTTAGGCTCCGAAGATATTCAAGACAAAAAAAGTTCAAAAATTGTAGGGTGTTATTGTTAGTATCTTACCTAGAAGGTGAGAAGGCATTCTATAATAATGTAGGTTGTCTCAGAGAGTTGCTGTGACACTCTAAGGGCGCTTGACATTGACAGCATCATGCAGTTTTCTAATAAAATTGGCAGGTTGTCAAGTCTCCAACCTCTTAAAAACAGTAGCACATGCCCTTAATAAAAATAAAAAATACTGCATCACCAACAAAATCCAATTAAAATGTTAAAATATTTGGCAATGCTCGTTAAATAAACATAAGTTGAATTATAATTATATTTCACTAAATGAAAATCTACATATTTTTTAATGTGTTTTGTTTCCTCAATGCAGGGGACAGTGATACCTTATTTTAATTTCTAAATAGAAAATTCTTTTATTCAACGAATACTGAACATTTTTTATCGTTTACATGAAGAGCTATAAATATACATGTTTCCTGCAGTTGAATTATATTTGTCTGTAAAATATACTTCATTAAATCAAAAACAATTTCGAAGAAATATCATTTCGTTTTATTTGATTATTTGATGGTATTCATATTTTGTAAATGTAAAAAAAAAATTAATTATAATATTTTGTTAAGAAAATTATTCATTCCACTTCCATTCAGAAAATAAACTTCAGAATAAAAAACTATTATTATTGGGATTAATATTTGTTTAATTTAAGATAAATGTTACAAATGCTTACACTGATATATCATAAAAATTTTGTAACTTAACAAAGTAGGCTAATATGTAATTAATAAAAATAAACATATAATTAAGCCTTGTAAGATCTTCCGACGTCTTGATAAAATACACATGGTTACATGCAGTATTATATTTGTATTCACCATTGTTTTTTATTATAATAATAATGAATTTATTTCTCTCAGAAAGATACAATTCTGTATCTAAATTACATGGAGATCTTTCTGAGAAGTGGAGTATAAACTGGGTTCAGAACCTGCATGAACCTTACACCATTTATAATTACAATGTAAAATGAATTTATATATTATAAAGTTAAGAAAAAGATTATAGTACTCAGATTAAAGGAGTCACTAAAAACATTAAAATATCTTCAGGTGAGTGGAGTGGATGTGTTTGTTTGTGTGTAGTTTCCAAAGCGAGATATAGTTCGTGTAAATATGAGCGATGGACGAAATTATGATATCTAGGATATCTACAATCTCATCATAATCAATTGCAATGAGCCCGTTAACTTTTTTACATTTTGATTTGGACATATGGTATATGTTTAATATTTTAAAGGTATAGTTTAAAAAAAAATTAAACTTCATTGAGCTGAGCGACAGGTTGTATGATTCCTTTCGTATGATTAATAGTATGTTTAGGATTTCTGGAGCGAGATTTGGAGAGATCGTAAAGAGTTTAGGATAAATAATTTAAGAACAGAGACAACAGTATATGTTTTATATAGATCCGTGGTGAAGCGTATTAAGGTTATTTCCAACCAACCTTCAGAAGTACTTTTTGAGCACGTTCCAATTTCTGCAAGTGGGTTTTAGCAGGTCCCCAGGTAATTATACAGTATTGTATAAGCGATTGACCGACAGTCAAGTAGACAAGTCTCAGCGTGACAGAGGGTCTTAAAAATATATATAAATTAACGTTCTGTACAGGTATCTATGTGTGTACAAATTGACAAGCAATCATCAATTTGTATACCAATGCAATTTATGCAATTGACGCAAATTATGCAATTGAAACGAGTGAGGCAGGGGGCAATTACAAGATGTACGAATCGAATCGAACAACAAGCGAATCACAAAAGTGTGATTTTAAAAATTAAAGAGAAAAAATTACAAAAATTATTTTATTTTATATTTTAACATTTTATTATTGTATTTTTTTAGATTTTCACACATTTCAAATAAAACTAAAACTAAAAATAATAAATAATAAAAATGAAATGGTACAATAAAGGAAATGAATATATTTCTGATTATTTTTCTTATTATAAAAGAGTTAAATACAAATCGTTTTAAAAGGGATCTAAAGGAGGTCCGAAAGGGATAATTAAATAAGATGAGTTTTTCATTGAGGAGCCATTACTTTATTTTGAAATAAAAATCGTCATTCGAACACTCAAAGCACTCGTAAATTTCAATATTCTTAATATGTTTAGGGTCTCAGAGAGAACCTTTACGTATTGTGTGATAACACGTAGAGAGATATCTCTCGACGCCTCGGGCGATAGAGATACATTTATTGAATACATACGAACATTACTGTTTTATATGCTATATTACTTTGATTCTTAAAAACTCTATTTTATACTTTGAAAATCTGTATACCGAAAAAGTTCGTTTTATAAATAAAAATAATTCAAACAAATATAATAACATAATATAATAAATCCGTATTTGTTTAAGTAGGTATAATTCAAAAACTCTTAAGATTGTTTTTCAATATCGTCTTACCTCGTAACGTTTATCTTACAAAGGAACCGAATGTGTTATCAGAACCTTTTTATGTGCTGTAAAGTTTGCGTTATCGAAACCCTCTGTACACTTATACCGGTTGAGACTACAATAAAAGCTTTCAATATAATATATATTTATATATATTATGAATAATAGGAAATAGAACTATGTTAATAGTTATTCATTTTACGTCGATTGGAATATCGTATTCGATATTGCATCCGTTTCCCTTAGCTCTTCACGTAGATATTACAGGAAGGAGGCTACGACGAATGAGGAAATTAACAGAAATAATTACCGTAACACCACAGAATAGAGTATATAAATATGTGTTATGAAGAAAATAATAAACTGTAATAAATTTCACAATCAATATTTTGATAATGTTCGTCTTCTCTGACACAAGTTTAATAAATTGTACATATGTTAAGTATAACATGTCAAATTTTCATGTAGATTGATAAAAAATTACTAAAGATTCTTTAATTTTAAAAAATATAAAACCTTAAAAATTTTTGAAAACGTTCGTCTTCTCTGACACAAGATTTATAAATTGTATCTTTTGTATCCATATAAAATTTTATATAGATTGAGAAAAAATTGCAAAGGATTCTCTAATGTGCACATCAGGTGGGAGATGGGTGGCTTAAAGTAAAATTCTTTTATACGGTATTTGGGAACCCAAAGTGGCATAAAAAATAAATTCAATAAAGAAACGCGTAACGCAAGGAGTGGAATGCTCACAAATCCAGTTACCTTAATGCCAGCGTTTTATTACCAACTCGTCTACTTTTAAATTGTAAAGATTTGTATTGTTCTTGGTAAGAAGCCTATTTCAAGAGTTATATTTGTACTGGCTTTATTTTAACATAGTAAAAATTTCTAACAGGAAAACATTGACTTCTAAATTTTCGGCTAGACTATATTCTTCTTTAAAACAGTAATTAAGAAAAAAATTTATATTTTATATATAATTATCGGGCTGTTCTCACGTCTCTGTTCACGTCTCTTAAAGAGATCTTTTGATAGATAAGTTCATCCAATGTACAAAATTATAATTTTATATTAAAATGTATAATGTAAAATTTTTGGTACATAAATAAATAAATAATAAATAAATACTATGAGTCAAAATCAAGAATAACATATTATTTTAATAATTCAACGAATGTTCCTATTTGCATTTTACCTATTTCCTAGTTTTTGTACTCGCATTTGTAGTTTCCTGGAAGTGAATGTTGATGTCAATATGTGGATAGCTGGTAACTTTTGTATTTCAGAGTTAAACAACAACTAAAAACTTAAAGGCAGTCTAAGATATTTTAATTTGCTGATTTTGATGTAAAATATAAAGCTCCAACAACAACAAAGTTATCATCAAAAGTAGTATCAAGTATGATTACAAGAAGTTAGAACGTTTGTTGTTCATTCAGAATTAACTTAATACGAGACATAATTAGATACAGTTTCTTTGTTTTTTTCATTTCATTTATATTTCTTACAACAATTTTAGGATTTCATACTTGATTGTGTATAATTTTTTTGTTTTATGAACTTAAAATAAGTAATTATATAATAAGTAATATTGTCTTAGATTTTCACGAGTGCACATTTGAAATAAAACTATTTTTAGCGGATTTAAATCGCGTATAATTTTGGTTACATTTTAATTTTAACCCGATGTTTCGAAAGCCTTGCAGCAATCGTGTTCATGGGTAGACGAGATGTAAGTATCCTAATAATTATAATATATTATGATGTACTTTGTACATGTATGTTTTTTGAATATGTTGATATTTCTATCATTAAAACCCTTTTATAAAGTCGTTCATCGATGGGTAAATAAATATAATAATGTTTATTAAAACACGGTAATCTTCTTCAAATCGTGGATTCATATTTGATCATATTTGAATAAGAGTTTCCTTTGAACCCATTTTTTTTTTGCGAGTCTGCGGTCACAGAAATATGGTGTACTGAGCGATTTATTATTATTTAATATAAATTTCGTTTCGATGATATTTATAGATTTATAAATTGAATGTGCTTATATATTAAACGTTTCTTTAAATTATTGTTATAATAAAGTTTCAAAAAATGTTAATTGAATTACTTCAAGCTCTAAAGTTCTTTCAATACCAAGTTTTTTAAAAACCTGACTTTTTATTTATAATTTGTAGTATTAATCATGTCTGAGACTCTTTAATTTTAAAAGTAAATACATTGTATAACTGTTATCAAAAATTCTGTAATCCGAGCCATTCCATTAATTTGTGTTAGCTGTCTCCATTTTGTAGTACAATGAATAAGAAACTTGATATCCTTTAAAATAAAAATAAATTTCCAAAGAGGACTCGACGTCTGAGAAGGGTCTTATTGCGGAATTTGGATATACTTTCACACGGTTATAGAAGTTCCCTTTTGTAGAATTACACATTATATCATAATTTATAATAGTAAATGATTTACATACATACACAGACGAATATTGTCCTGAATTTAAAATTATATATATATTTAAACTTTTTGATACATGTTTATGATTATAATAATCCGGAAGCATTCACGTAAATACTATCCGAACTTCTGTCTGACTAGTTTCCGATTCTGACATGTTCCGATCTCATGCATAAGGACCAAAATTTCAAATCATTCAGGCAAATTCCGATAGTATTTATATAAGTACAGCTGGATATTGAAATTTAATAATTAATAAAATAAATAAGACTTACCAAGCAATCACCAAGGCAACAGAAAAAAAGATGAACATCATATATTCTGTTTAATATTGTATTGTAAAGCCACGTGTTTATTTTATTAGACGCGTGTGTGCTTTTAATCGGCTAGGAAATTCGCGTTGTCAGTTCGCGCGCTCCGTAGCAGCCTCACTTCTACTCGACTTCATATTTACGCGCATGCGCTATTCTCCAGAGATGTTCAAAAACCAATCGGCTTAGACCGCAAGTTTGTTGTATGTGTGTCACTATCTAATAAAAGTTTAAATAGCTTTCGTTGTTTATACATGTTTGTATGAGGAATTCCAAATTTAATTCAAGTTTTTGTAGGTTACCTGCGTACGTTACTGCGTGTCGGTGAAGTGACATATTACTGGCTTGTGTCACTTTACCGACACAGGTACTTGTATAAGCAATTTTACGTAATGTAATTTTTTTTGGTTGCTGTTTTTGATAAACATTGTAAAAAATATATAATTATTTAAATTCAATACATAATTTGAAAAAGAACCGTATAGATATAAATGATAGTCTAGAAAAAAAAATTATCTTCCAGTTTCTAATTGTAATTGGTAATAAGCGAAAAGATCTCTAAATTCAAAGTGATTCTTCTGTGAATAGATTTTGTTTTTGAAAATAAGTATGTATTAAAAAATTGATGAAATTAAAAATTGCTCAAATTAGTTTCACTAGGACATTGGAGAGCGAATGATATATCCCATAGGCCATACTGATTGCAATATCGGAAATACACTTCGATTTGATATCAGTTTAGAATTTCACAAAGGAATATATTGATTTGAATACTACTGCATATATTTTAAACCGTCCAAAGCATCTGATTTTTATAACGTTATTTTTTAAAAGACAGCATAACTCATCATAAAGAAAAAGTAAAAAAGACAGCATACTTTCTCAGCAAAAAAAAAGACAGCAGAAAAGACAGCATAATTTTATTTATACAATTTATAATTATTAAAGATTTTACTGACGTAATCATAATCATATCATTATTATATAATTATAATCATAACCATTGTGGTTAAATTTAAAATCAACCACAGGGACGATTTAAACCAACGTAGCTAAGCACTAAACGAGTAAGTCATTTAAAAGGTAACACACATTGAGTGGAAACACTAAACACACCGAAACGACCACATCATTTCAAGGAGGCATTTTACTCCTGCTAGGAATTCTGCAGTTAACCTTATATCACCGCCATTAGCGAAAATAAACAATTTTTATTTATACTTTCTTCATAATTCATTTATAGTTCCCAATTTATTTATTTCATTACATTATATTATATGTTTTCTCACCTTCCTGTCACTTCTATTTACGCATCAATGGCGGTGTCTTTGGGCATCTATTGAATTGCGATTCCTAATACAGGATCATTTTCAATCTATTGGTTTGGAAAAAATATAATACCAAAGCAATTGAAGAAATGAAATTTTTGTGATCATTTACATTCCTATACGATCCATATGTTTTGTATTAATATAATTTACATTATTTTCATATTTATATTACATGTGTGTGTATTTTTAATCTTAATATAATTCAAATTTAATATACAAATAGTTTTATTTACAAAAATGCGCAAATAATCCAGACACATTATTTATTTCTATTTATTTTTTCCCATTCATCAAGCAAATAGATTATTGAAGACTCAAATTATATTAGATCCATTTGTATGTTATTGGAGCCAGTTCAAACATGGTATGAACGTATATGTTTAGCATAGCTTCATAAAGTGACATACACAAACAAGATATTTATCAAGAGATGCATGCTGACGCTTCTAATCTGCGGAGCGGACCTGACTTGCTGCCTCGCCAAATAACTTCCGCACCTGCCGGCTGCACGTCACCGCATTGTACCACATTCCACCGACATACATTCACTTCATATACCTGTTTATGCATACGAATAACCTGTATATGAGCACCTTCTATATTTCTTCTAAAATACCATCAAAACATTCTTGTAAAATTTTAAGTTATAGAATAAAAGTTTAAATTGAATTTTATTAAAGGTTGGAATGTAAGCTTTTTGTCGGTGATTTTATTAATATTCATTATCTTATTCGTCTCAGTATTACGAAAGAGGCGTCAGGATTTAGGAGGGATAAAAAAGTACCCACTGAAAGTATAGGAGTCCCAAAATTGAAAGTAGTGTCTATTGAAGACGCGTGGCGCACGCGCGACGGCACTCCGCGCGCCGCCGTTGCCGCGGCCGCTCAAGCCTCATCGCGATCCTACGCTAAGATAGCACGGTCCGAAACCTAACTCTTTACGTAGGTGATGGCTATAAAAGTTTGAAAGTTAGTATGTGGTATTTTAAAGGTATGCGGTGGATCGAAATGTGGTGTCGGTGATCGCGCGATGCGGCGACAGTCGCGCGCGTCCAACGCGCGATGATCGCTATAAGCGAATCTCCCGCGCGTCCATATCTTCTGCACGCGCACAACTTAGCGCTGCCTATGTTCATGCTGACATTGTTATTTTCTTTCGCGCAAGCACAGTAAGTGTTTTTACATAATGGTTTAATTAATGCTTCATTTTGTTCACTTAAGTGGAAATTCTTTAGGAGGGGATTTATAGGATCTTTATTATTATTGTAGGTTCTTTATAATTATTCAAACCAAAAAAAAAAAAAAATAGAATATCACGTCTAAGTTACACATATTAATTTTAATTTTAAATATTGTAAATATATTTAAAACTATTAAAAATATCAATTACTATTGCAGTTTTATAAGGTATCTGTAACGCAAAAATTCCTTAAAACAATTGTTTTAATGTTTCTCTTATATGTGAAATGTTATAAGGATTAAAAAATATTACTTATTTATATATTAATTATAATATATGATTTACAATAAAACAAATTTTAAACTTTCGATCATGCCCGCCGGCCGACGGCTTCATGTACTAACTTACTGATAGATATTTATGACTTAACAAAATAGTAAGTGAGTGAAAAGAAAATATAGAAACATATTGCTATTTTCTATTAATCGAACAAAACGTAATTTTTTCTTGTAGTTTTTTTTATCTCTTTTATTATACATATGTTAAAAAGAGATATATATATCATGTTAAATAGGTTCTCATTTCGAAACTAATTTCGTGTTAGATTAGGGGATTTCTGTTTCTAAATGGTAATTCCATCTCAGCATAAATGTTATTACAGATACCTGTGCAGATGTAATTTAAAACAGATCCGTCCGTGTAATTGCTAGGGGCCACACACACATACAAACATTTAAATCATAATCCATTTATAAATAAATATTCAAAATAAAGAACGGACAAGTGTGAGTCGGATTCGACCAAAAAAGGTTTCATACAAATTTGTAGATTACAATTGTTCCTGAGAAGCTATTCCTGAATGCCAGCTTCCAAATCCTTTATCTTACTAATATTATAAAAAGAAAATTTTATGGCGGTGCATTGATAAATGGATTATTACTCTATTATACTAGAAATCTTGAACCGAGTTTGATGACATTTAATACGGAATTAAGCCTAAGCCAAAGCCTTGGATGATTATATATAGGCTACTTTTTATCTCATTATCACAGGAATGAAAACTGTTTTACATATGCGCTTAATATTTTCATAACGAACTGCATAGCCTAGATTGATTTTAAAAGATTATAAAAAATGTTAGAAAAACTATTTCATATAACATTTTCCAAAATATTATCTGTAATTATTTCATGTTTTTCCCTTCACAGACTTCTGAGATAGAGGGGTGTCAGTATTTTTTTATATTTTTCATTGTAAATTAAACTTTTAGTTCGTAAAAAATAAGTAAAATGTTTTTGAAACAGGCCATCTTCATATAGTATTTTTAAATTTGAATCCTTTATAAAATATTTTTTTTTTATGTTTTAATTATTAATGTTTTCGAATTTTTCATGAACTTACCGTCTCCATATTAAAAACCAATTAAGTGACAAAAACATTTCATTCATAATATAATATAATACGAAAAATTTAATATTGACTTCTTAAGAATCCAAAAAAAATATTTACATAGATTCTTCATCGTTTCAAAAAAACATTTTTATGTACGAATTTATTATTTATAAATTACTAATAAAAATTTATAAAAATATTTACTAATAAATAATTCATTAAATTAAAAAATTAATTAATTTATTTATTAGAAAATACTAATAAATATAAATGATAAAGACAATCATCATTTATTATGTTAATAAGGTGACTGAAAGGACGGACAGATGGATGGATGTATAGATGGAGTTGATTTTCCTATCAGATCAAAACAGGATAGAATATTAGAGTAACAAATAACCTTTTGCCTAGAGTCTATTAATTCACTCAAACACAAGATCTTTGGAATAAGTTCATCAATACATACAATAATAATTTTTTATATTATTAATGTTGTTTTTTAATTGATTGATTTATTTATTTATTAATGTACATTTTTTTTACATAGACATTTTTATTTTAAAATATGCATAGGATAGTTTATCCCTACAGAGAGATTTCTTCTAACTACCCTTAAGATGAAAAAGGTGTTCATATATTGAGAAGGATGGACTGTACAATAGAAACTTATGTTAAATAATAATAGCATAAAACAGTAAACATATATTTATATTTTTATCACTTTATTTTAATATGATAATATTTTCTTTAATTTCAGTTTAGTTCTTACTACCGTGATCTAAATACTAGGCAACCACGATCAACTCCATCTAGTGACAAATAACCAAATTTAAGGTTTTATAGTTTTATTAATTTAAAAGCAAGTGCGACCGAGTCGCTTGCTTTTACTAAATTAATTTTCATGCGATTCTTTTTTTATATATAACCAAAGCTAACTAATTTATTGAAATAATATTGAATTATCAAAATAAAATAATAGCCTTTAAAGAGATTATATATTGTACATACAAAAAATAATAAAAATATTACCATCAGAATGAAAAAAACACTTAGAAGTTGAAATATAGTTAAAATTAAAAGTGACTTTTCTTATTTTTAAAATACAATTATTAATGATATACCCACTTAAAAAAAAAATATAATAAAAATTTATATGAGTAGGATTCGAACCCGACACCTCTGTTAAACCGTTACGTAAATCTACCAATTGAGTTATCGATTGAGGATCAATGGAACTAGCAAACTATATATGACCGTTTTGTCGGGATGGAAAAAATGAAAAAAAAAAAATGTTTCTTACGAAAATCGTCACCAATGTTTCTAACTTTGAAGTATAGAGTAACATTGTAATGCCACCATCGAAATTAATGTTTGAAGCTGTTTTTAACAATACATATTAAAATTATGAAACACGTGAAATGGCTAACTATTCATAATAGAAACACACAATTATGTAGGTTTATTTTAACGCCATCTAGCGTCAGAGATCTTGTCGCAGTGGTTTGTGTATTGTTTTTTTTTAAGTAAGAAAAAGACCTTAGTAAAAGTTGTAACATTTAAAGAAAAAATATAATTTATTAAACAAAATCGTTATTGATTTATAACTTCTAATAGTTATATAACATCAAGGTTATACCTATTTATTACCTTACCTTTAAAAGTAAGAGAACTGTGAAGTTATTTTATTATGATTTAAAGCTTATAAAACATAATATATCTCTAAAATATGCGACATTTAAAGTTGTAAGTTAATAAAGATATTTTATTTTAAATTCCATCACTAAAGATTATTATTGTATTATATAAAGTTCTTGACATACACACACATACATATCGTTATTTAGTATATATTTAAATATATTGGGATTTTTCGCAGACTGGATCGTGCGGAAGCCGTAGATCGGATGGAAAACGTCACGCAGACAGTATCTCGTATTCTAGACGGCTACGACATTCGGCTACGACCCAACTTTGGTGGTAATTAACTCGTAGCTCTCGTAGCTCTCGTAGCACTTGTATTTTACCTACAGATAACATAAAAGGGCGTCACAAATGACATTAATATATATAACGAAAATTAGTTAATTTGAATATGTAATTTATATATTTTTAGCGTTATGTGTAAATCAACGCATTTTTTATTTCATTTTGTTTCCTTATTTCATCTTTACAAATGACTTTATAACGAGATATATTTTTTATTATTAAGTAGGTGTTATTAACTTATTAAATGCTATACATATATACATGCAGTTGATTTAAAGTCGTAACGAGCTAGACAGAGATGAACTTAATTTGAACATCAAAGTAAACAAAATAGTTTAAATAGTCAGCTAAGGCTCAGTAAGACAGCTCGGGGTGGAGTTATTGCGTACCCTCGAGGTTATTTGATATATTGAATTCAGTTTATATATATTCGTCAGCAACCTTATATCACATATGACGAGCTATTAGCATAAAATATTATTATTTTTCAGGCGAGCCGCTGTACGTCGGAATGGATTTAACCATCGCCAGTTTTGATGCTATATCAGAAGTTAATATGGTAAGTAAATTTTTTGCTTTAAGCGCTTTAATTAATTACTTGTAACTTGACCTACAATTATATAAAGCGCTTTTAGTCTATTTTACAGCACTATTTGATCAAATTATTCTATGTTCATATCAACTGTAATAATAGACTTATTAGACGTTTATTTCTTTGTTAAGTACCGTCTACATTTTAGTTATGTTTTAGTAAACTATGTATATAAATGAGTCAAACTTTATCAACTCAAATCTGAAATATATTAAACCTATACTATATTATAATTAAGAAAAAAGATTTAATAAATGTATATTATCTGACTTTAGCATGAAGATAGAAATAAATTTAAAGCTTACATGTTCTATTCGTAAAATGTATATCTTAATCCATCTTGTCACCTAAAAAACATTGTAAATATATTTTAACCACAAGGGGAACCAATCGCTCATCTTTAGCTCCACGTAGAATGACGTCAACATTATGATAGCGATCGAGATAGCTTTTGAGTCAAAACAGGGACGCACTTGAACGCTCGTTGTAATTCATTAAGCGTCTAATAGCTAAAGAGAGCAAGGCCGTTCGTACTTGACATATATCTGCAGCGGTGACCCATGGAAGACGCGGCATCAGCGGTTCATAGCGACAGCATGTTGGAATTTACCTATTGTAAATTGTACTGTCTAAGAAATATCTTACAAACATACTAATGAGTCGAAATATATATATATATATATAAAGTAAATTTTCTATAACACATGAGATATATGATTGCTATGTAACATAATCCTCTTATTTCGGCTTATAGGTTTTCAGATATTTGTCTCTTTGTCAATTTCCATTTAAATGGAGGATGAATTTTTATGAAAATTATTGAAGTAGTGCGTTATTAACTCATATCTAATATTTATTAGTGACGATAAATCCAACACTCACGCATGAAACAACATTACCTGCTTTAAACGAAAATGCAATTAAAACTATAAGGATTTTGAAATATTTTTATGTTCCGATAAATAAATTATAGATTTCTTATATTATACTTTTTTGGGTTTTTAAAATATCTTTGTATAAATGCTTCTTAAGTATGTATGCAATTTAGAGTATAAAAATCCTTTCAGTAAATTTCTTAAAAATCCTTTCAGGATTACACAATAACCCTGTATCTAAATCAGTATTGGAAAGATGAAAGGTTAGGTTTCGGGATGCTGGAGGAAGTGCTGACCCTATCAGGAGACTTCGCTGATAAGATTTGGGTTCCCGATACTTTCTTTGCAAACGATAAAAATAGGTAACATTTATAAATAGAATTAGTATTATATGTAAGGTATATTAAAAAAATATCATATTTAGAGAAGTTTTAAAATTATTTAAATACGTTGATACGGTGTTTTTGTTCGTTAATAATTATGCGGGAAGAAAAGTTTGTATTTATAAAATCATAATTACATTATAATATAAAATTTGTAGTTTCCTTCACGACGTGACGGAGAGGAACAAGCTGGTTCGTCTCGGTGGAGACGGTAGCGTGACATACGGCATGCGCTTCACCGCCACTCTGGCCTGCATGATGGACCTGCACTACTATCCTCTGGACAGCCAGAATTGCACCGTCGAGATTGAAAGCTGTGTGATTCTATACTCTCAATACCACTCGGCTTCGCTTGCATTGCGTTGCTGGAGTTATGGCGATGAAAAACGTTGGCTTGTCGCTGATTGTCCTTTATTTCGTTTTGTTAATTAAACTTTCCTGCAAACGTTTATTAAGTTAGTTATTCTCATCTTTCGAATCCATATTTCGAAGAATTTTTCGCCCTCAATTTTCTGTATCTTTCTTATTATACTTTAATTTTATTTGCTCTTTGATCTAACACAACTTAAACTTGAATACAAATGCATACTAAAGTTCCATTTCGTATTTAGATGGATATACCGTGTCTGACGTGGTGATGTATTGGAAAGAAACTCCGGTCCGAGGCGTGGAGAATGCAGAGTTACCACAGTTCACTATACTGGGACACGAAACCAACGATAGAAAAGTTCGTACACTTATCTGATGTTTATTAAATTGAAAATACGTTCTAGATATTTAAAATAAATTGATAATAATATTAATATTGTAATTTAATTAAATTTAATTTAATTACAAAACTAAATTTAATCTTCTTCTTGAGGATTCCGGTAAACCGCATAATCTCTAAGCGAATTCCTTAACTAACAAATTGCCTTACGAAAGTCGTATATTAAGGAGTTGTGACATTCCAGGAAAAGTTAGCGACAGGTGTCTATCAGAGGTTGTCTCTGAGCTTCAAGTTGCGTAGGAACATCGGCTACTTCGTGTTTCAGACATATCTGCCTAGTATTTTGATTGTGATGCTCTCTTGGGTGTCGTTTTGGATCAATCATGAAGCAACGTCAGCAAGAGTTGCTCTAGGTAGGTATAACCCTTGCGTATGAAATTGTAACAAGATCAAATTTTTACATTACATATTCAAAGCAATATTGATAACTGTTGTATGTATTCCAAATAATAACTTTTAGAACAGTCTTATTAACTATTTGTCTCTTTGTTCGCTCATCAGACTTTATCACATATAATGTTTTCTAAGATTTACACGAGTACTACACATTTCAATAAAACTGTTTTACGGATATAACTCGCGTTTATTTATAAATTTTTTCAGGATGTTCAGGTGACAAATAAACTGACTGACTGACAAACACCATCATTTCGTCTTACCGCGAACGAGTTTGCTGCAAAGCATTCGAAACTTCGGGTTTAAATTTAAAAAATGTAAAAATAAACGCGAGTTATATCAATAAAATAGTTTTATTGAAATTTATCACACTTAATAAGTATTGGTAAAGTTTGGTATGGTTGTCGCTCAATACCTCAGTTTTGACTTATAAATATATTAATATAAATTTCTTCTTATTTATTCGTCATTAATTGCATTATAAAAAAAATATTAATGTCTTACTAAATTAGTATATAAAATGTTTTATTTTTGAAGATTCTTTAATCATCACATAAACCGTTCTTGAACGTTGTATAATTAAAATAACTGTAAATTTAGAAAGATAGATAGCTTATTAATTGATCTATCTTTACGTTATAATATATATATGTATATATATTTAAAGGCTCACATTCCATACCCGAAAAGCATTAGGAGTATTAATTCCTATGGAAAGAATTCCAACCCCACTCCGCAAAAGTAAAACCACTTTTACCACATAGATTTTATACACTCTTAAAAACATTCTGCGGTTGTATTGAAATATTAGGAGTAGTGCATTTTTATTAACAAAATACTTTTCTTTACTGGAATGTTGGTCAATATTTGAATGTTTGAAGAACATTTTTTAATTCAGGTATCACAACGGTTTTGACAATGACAACGATAAGCACTGGTGTAAGGAGCAGTCTCCCAAGGATATCTTATGTGAAAGCGATAGATATCTACCTCGTGATGTGCTTCGTGTTCGTGTTCGCGGCTCTACTGGAGTACGCGGCCGTGAACTACACCTACTGGGGCGCGCGGGCCAGGAAGAGAGCCAAGTTAAAAAACAGAGAGGTCTCCACCAGCACCAGTGACAAGGAAGTGAAAAGTGGTTAGCGGGGACTATATTTTAACGGATTCAATTTGCGATATCGAATCGCATTACGTTCAAAATATTAACATCTGTTATATTATATACCATTTTTGATGAAAAGAATTGATAGAAAAATTAGTATCTTTTGATTTATAGAATTATTAACTCATCAAGGTCCCCGCTCTCCGGAGGAAATCATAGCCCTTCGTGAGTTCCCAAGCTCAGGAGGACGCGTGTCGCCGCTGCTCGGGCTCCGTTCACGGCCGCTGCCACCCACCGCGAGTGCTCCGCCCTCCCTGCGTATACAGCGTGACTACAGCACCCTGAGATACAGAACCAGACCACACTCCAGAAACTCTAGAAGTTAGTTTGTAGGCTTTGTTACTCTTTTAGATTTTTTCGTGTTAATATATTGTTTATTGTTTCAGATGGATCCAACAAACCAAAAATGATTCACGCATTGAAAAAAGGCGCTTCAGTGATTAAGGCTTCGATGCCAAAAATCAGGGATGTCAATGTCATAGACACATACTCCAGAGTTATATTTCCGATCTGTTTTCTTATTTTCAATGCAGTGTATTGGGTATTTTATGTAATTGATTAAAAATATGCTTAAATCTTTAATTGTGAATAAATATAATAAAAATACTAGTAAGTATGTATGTGACTACGTTAAAATGATGTTTCGGCTTAAACAGGTTCTCAATTGCATTAATATTTAAGATAGAAAATAATAAAGGTTCGTCAAATTATATTATTGGTAAATATCCAGCTCCGTTACCGTATGTTTGAAATCTGACCAAAAATAGATAAAGTAGAATAAAATTATATAATATAGTAATATTTAGATTCATTGATATATAGCTATAAATGTCCATAAAATATATAATTGTTATTCTTTAATAAAATACGAATATTAAGATATGATTGTAAATTTATCAAAACTGCCAAAACTAATTTTATTAATTATAATCTATACAGATGGACTTTTCAGAAGGGGCAGTGGGGCAAGTTTATTAAAACATTGTAACTCAATTACACCCTTTTAAAGAAAATTATCATTTAGCTAAAGTATAGATTTTTATATTAACACAATATAAGTTATTATATAACCGGAAACTTTATTATTGTTTATTAATTATACTTAGAAAGTAGAAAATGATATCATTGGTAAGATATGAAATGTAGTTAGAACGTAACTTAATATTTGATTTGCATTTATTATTTAATAGGTATTGTATATAAATATTATTTCAATTAGATAATCAATTGTTTAAATAAAATATTAATGTTTCTGTTAGAAATTTGGAAGCCACATGAGTAAAGCTAATATTGTTGTAAAAATAAAGTGAATAATCAATAGATGTGTTTTTATTGAACCTTGTACAATATGTAGACTTCAAATAAAACTGTTTTTTTACGGATTAAAACTCGCGTATAATTTGGATACATTTTTATTTTAACCCGACGTTTCGAATGCTTTGCAGCAATCGTGTTCGCGGGTCGACGAGATGTCATCAGTATTTTATTTTTTTATGTCAAAGTTTTAGAGCCATCTCTTATAGCTCAGAAGCAATACCAAGTAAAGCTTTACTTCAATACAATATAAAACGGTATAGTCACAGTTGTATGCTGTAGTTCAATATTTTCTATGTAGATGTCCGACTCGCTAAGGTTTATATCTAAAATTAAACGCGACATCTTGTGAGTGAAATAGGTTTTTGCAATGCTACGAAAATTTGTAGTATAAGAGATTCTCACTTTGTTTTAAAATAATTTGAATAATTTCGTATATATGTAATAAAATAGTACACTTAGTTTAAACTAACAAACATTTATTAATAACGTAAATATAAAAATATAGAACTAAGTAAAATGAAAATAATAAATTATATAAAACAGTGAACACACATAAGTACTTTACATAGATCAACATCCTTTATAATTCTCATAATATATACTATAATAATTTAATATTTAATGTTCATAAAGATATAAATAAATATATTAATTTATGGAGAATAAAAATACAATTTATAAGAGTGAGAAAAATTGATATCTTAGAGGTTAAATTATTTATTTTTGTAGGTGCCAATATCATCCGGTACCCACTCAACAACATCCAGGTGGTGTGAAGTCTATCCAGCCTTTATTTATAGTATAGCTATTTTCATCCAGTGTTATTCAGGAGGCCACACAATAAGAAATGTAGCAGTGTTAAAAGGGACTTTTATAGGAGCTAGGTACTACGGGCGGCTCCATTCATCGACGAGGCGCAGACTGCGCGGGGCGGCTGAGGGGAGGGGAGGGTAGCGGGGAGGGGTTTTTGGACCCAGGTTCCAGAATCCAGATCGCTTAGTACCTCCGCGGTCGCAGGACGATTCGTTGCTGTTCTTCGCGCTTACAGTTCATATGAAAATAAAGGACATTGTTAATAACTGTTTTGAAATTAAGAATTTGGTGACTATCTGTGTTGTGTTGTGGTTCTGATTGCGTTCAAGCCGCATCTAGACTCAGGTATGGTATTTTATTTTTATTTTTAGTAAATAAAATTATATAAGTATAATTTAAGATCTATTTTGTAATATTGTCTAACGTAGCTAACAATTAAATATTATGTAAGGATATTAGTTAAACAAGATATTATTTATTTTAAACAATTATCGGTTTGACGTTGTGAAAAGATTTCAGGGTCGTTTGAGTGGGCGGTAGTCGAGGGTAGCGGAGGGTATCTGAGGGTAGTGGAGGGTAGCGGGCGTGGGCGTCGCGCATCCCCCCTCTTCGTATCGATCGAACGCTTTCCTAGCTACACGGTAAATATTGCCATAAAGTTATTTTAGTCATAATTATTTCTATTATAACACTAATACGTGTTCATTCAGTTCTAATAAGGCAAAGTCGGATTTGTAGGTGAGTGTGGAAGAGACAGATAATTGAATTTCGTTAAGATTTGAAATAAGGTCATTGTATTTTATTGAATTTTTTAAATTTATTAATAATAACCAGATGTTCCGATAATTTTTGCGTTTTCTTAATAAAAACACGTTTAAAAAGACTATAGATGCAATAGGTAGGTTTCGTGTCATACCATAGCTGTTCTATAAATAGATTTTTTTAATGATTTTCATACAGTTTAACAGGTTGTAATATAATAGAAAAATTAGCATTAAATGCAAATAAATCGAATGCAAAATGCTTATTTTATTTATTTATTTCTATATATATTTAGCAAATATAATATTACGCGAATTGTTTTCGAATTTTCATTATATTAATATTAAATATGTCAGTCATTTTATAGCTTTAAAGGTTAAAAGTTTATATTTTAATGCTATTATATAAATTTAAACTATTAAGATAAATGCATAAGATTAGGTAATGGTGTACGTGTAGTGGATTGCGCGGAGAACTGCGTCGTGAATGAAAATGATATCAACAAGTAACTCTCATCCGCGCATGATCACAGCTTCCGATACTATTGCTGACTTTCAATATGGCTGTTATTGCGACGTATTATTGAGAGATCTGCTTTTTATCTAAAAACCTTCTGATTTATAAAATGGTGATTTCGAAAATTGTGCTTTTTTTATCTAAGAGGACAAGTAAAGGTTTTGTATTTTCAATGAAGTTGGAGATGTGAAAAGGTTGTAGTTGTAATTATATTCAGTTATAAATAAAACTCATTCCAGTTTGTTAGATTGAAACACTTACAACTATTTATAATCCACGAAATTTTAAAATTAAATTCGCTTTTATATTTCATACAAAATAGATTTATCAATTCTAATGTTTACATTGTTCACAGACAAACACAGACATATTACATCTCTATATATATATATATTAACATTATCTATACTTTTATTACGTCATTTATTCGCGTTAACATATATAAAATATAAAAGTTGAGTATAAAAGTAATCACGAGGTTATGTACGCATTAAAAGTTTTATTTATGTAATTCGATTAGATAATATACTAGTTATTATTGTTAATACATAAACATAATTTTTTTATTTGTTATATATAAAGAATAAATAATTGTTTTTAAAATACTAGCAAGTCATGTTTTAATTGGTGATAAAAAAAAAATTATGAGGTTTAGCAAAATATTTGGAAATATTATATTATTATTTTAAATACCTTTTTAAATCGTATTATAAAGAGACATTATAATTTGTATAATAAAATTTAAAAAAATATATTCCATATACAGTAAATGTCTTTTGGTCAGGGTCCAGAGACAGTCATATCTGTTAAGGTCAAAGATACAATACTGCAGTATTTATATTATTAAATACTAATTATAATAATGTAGTCCATGGCAGTGGTTATCAATGTAATTAAAAACTTTTTATTAAGGCCTTATTTATAATATTCAAAAAATAAAACCATATAACTGCCTCATAAAAATATTTATACCTAGTATAACTTTTTTATGTTTTGTCACTTTCCCACAAACGATTTATGTCAAATATCTGAAAGTGACAAAACAGAGAACATGTATGTATATATATTTTTTATCAATAAAGTGGTTGAAGTTTAAATCGTTAAAAAAAACTAACTAAATAACTCAATAACAATTACAAATCTTACAATAAATAAAGTATATTTTGTTATAATAATAATATATTACATTTACTATATAATTGTAACTAATTTGTAAATATAATATATTAATCTTATTTTATAACATATGTTACGTCTATATAGCGTGTTTAAAGTTCGGACATGTTGAAATTTATCCAAGTATTGGTATTCTATTAATAGACGAAGGACGTTCTACCTAATATACCTAATATACATTACATTTAAGGGCTGTAAGGAATTGTTATAACAGTCAAGAACTGCTTATATATTAAAAAATATGTATCAAACTTAGATTTTAATAACAATTAGTATATTTGATTGTTTGGATTTGGTAAATTTTATATTTTAATATATGGCATATTTTATTTCTAAATAAATCTTATATATTTGTAATAAAAATAATTTTAATTGGCATGTTTTGTATGCTAAACCAATGAATCCTGTGCAGGAGCCAGAGTTGTGTGAAGTGCTGAGGAGCCATGCTGCAACCCCTGAAGGTGTTATCGAGCGCGGATTCCGCTCAAATCACTTAGACGTGCAGTTTCATGACCGAAACCACTATGCAGCTCATATGGGCCTTGCTTCTCGTGGTCTCCATAACATCACTATCAAGTAAGTAATAATCTACATTGAACAACTAATTTTTTATAGAGCTTGAGGAAAGAGATTCAATTTAACTATAAAAACCCGAGAAACGAAAAGACTTTTACCCAACTAAAATATTAAGAGGTTATTATAAACATAAAAAAGTGTATTTATACCTTCGTGATCGGAATTTCCCCGAACAGTTCACGCCGCGATTCCGTCATGCTCGAGTCTATGAATAAGGAACCCGAATGCTTTCGAAACTAGCAGTGCAAATTACGATATTATTTACGTGAGTACAGCCGGATAATTATATATAATAATAAATAAATGTTTAACAGAATATACCAATGCCGACGACCCCTTACTGTTGTCGCCTCCACGACCTGTCAATGGCACTGCTGAAGCTCCGGACATGCGCTCCGCTGTGGGCCGCGTGCCACCCTATCAGCCGCCTGCGATCGGAGTCCCGGGTCCAATGCAAGTACCGGGATTCCGACCCCATAGTCCTTACACCCGTATTGATGGTTGGCACCGTAAGTACACTTTAACTTGTTGTGAGCTAAGTATCAAATAAACAACGTTGCTATTAAGTAAACATGTCTTTATTCATATCTTTATATGCGTTATACTCGTGCACGTGTGCTGCTTGCGATGATTAGCTGTTTTATTTTGTTTTTAATTTTTTCGACTTTTGTGAAACCGTGATCACAATAAAAAATACCTTCCTGAGTCTGTTGTGTGGTTCTTTTACAGACTAAGGCGCCTTATGAACCCTCGTAACCTTAATTTTAAGTTGGAGAATATCTCCACAGTAGGACTCATTTCGAAATACGGTGTCAAAATAAGCCAATTTCTCACTTCCATTTAGAATGAAGTTAATAATAAGTAATATTATATTGGATCTTTAGGCCTGTAATTATTTAATTATAATAATTAAACCAAATAATCTTATGGCATTATTTGTTTAGCAAACGGACGCATAAATGCTAAAGGATCCTACGTCGTCGCTGACGACCTTGATGTTGACAATGATGATGGAGGATGTCACATATCATGCTCGAAAGAATTCTTCTCTTGCCAGGTGAGTAAAAACAATGAAATTTTGGTTTGTATCTTGATTCTGTACTAACTATGTACTGTTAAAACAGACATCGTGCAAGTGCATACCGATGGAAAAGCGTTGTGATGGTAATGTTGACTGCGTGGACGCTGAAGATGAAGCAGGTTGCACTCCCTCCTGCGACGAGCACGACAACCGAACCATCTGCCACAGCACTAGTATTTGTATCGCTTTGAAGTGGATCTGTGATGGAGATAACGACTGCGGCGATTTTTCTGATGAAACGCATTGCGGTGAGTTATTTTTTAAAGTAAATAGTAATATGTTCTCTATATTACATTCGTGATACTTACAAGTTAGGTTCTTGAAATTACTAATGCTCTTAACAATTGTTATTAATAACTATTAAAATAAGCAAATAAATATCTACAATGTCAAAAATGAAGCAGATATTCTGAATTTATAAACGGATATAAAGATATCTTAAATGTCGTATAGGAAAAAAGATAAATAAATATTATAAGTACAGTTTTTAAAAAGATATTAAAATGATATGACGTCATAGTATATTTTAAAATGCACTCGTGCGATCTACCTAAGAAAGGTGAAAGTTTTACTAGTCTAAAATAATGATACAGAAGTGGACACATCATTAAAGCGTGTGTCGAAAAAGTCCAGTTTCAAGAACCTCGTTATTTTTCAGACATTTTTCTAAAAATATATCTTTAATATACATGTAATATGTTTTAATGGAGGAAGATAATGTATTTAAATAGGTGGTGCAGTAAATTGCACTTCAGAGCAGTTCCAATGTACCAACGGGCTGTGTATCAACAAGGACTGGGTTTGCGATGGCGATGATGACTGCCGTGATAATTCCGATGAAATGCACTGCCCCAAAGGAAAGTGAGTGGTTTATATTTAATACTAGCTGTTGCTCGCGGTTCCACTTGTTGACGAACGATTTTATTTATTATTAAGATAATTAGAAGCAGTACTTTAATGTTAGCCTACCAATTGGACCTGCCTATCATGCTCGATAAGAATTCATCTGGTAGGTTCGAAAATTATCACGTTTAACCAAACAAACAAACAAAGTCAGCAATAAACAAATAAATGAATAACAAGTAGTAGCGTAATAATAGATATTCTTAAATTATATATATGAAATATTTGAATATTGATATTATTACATAATTGACTGATGAATATGACATGACATGATCTATTCTAATGTTATAAAGTGGATATGTTTCCTGAAATTAATTTCACACTGGTTTTGATAATATAAACATCGACAATAATAAGCCAACAACTTAAAATAGTTTAAAAACTCAGCACTTCAATTTTATGTAAGCACTTCATTCAAAATGTTTAGTCATCATTCCCCCAAAACATCAAACAAACCAATCTGACTCTCATAGATTGCATATAATGGTCCGCTCCCTAGCTTCCACGTATGAACTCAAATCCCCTTTGATAAGTCACTGCTTTTATTACGCGTCAAGATTAACATTAAGTTAAGTAACAAACCCATTTGAAATATTAACTGGATTTTAAATTAAACCAATCTTTGACCTATTTGGAACACAAATGCAAATTATGAGCGACGACAGGTTTTATTTTATTTATAATATAGAACCTCATTTAAGCTCGAACAATTGAAAATGGCGGTTTATTCTCATTAAATGGCTGATTTTTGGATTTGTTTTCATTATTATTTAAAAAATACGAAACACAATAGAGGATAATATATTTAAATAAATATAATGTGATTTAAGATGAAATTTTACAAAAGTAGCGATAAGCAAACAGTTTTGTAGATAAAAATCTATGACAAATATTAAACTTAAAATCATTGGTGGAACTTTTCTCTATGTAATATAAATTTAAAAAGGTATGATTTGATTAATAGTTAGATAACAGAAAACACCTTATCCAATCAAATTAAAATAATAATAAGAAACCTAAAACTGGTAATTTTGTAAAGACAATTATTTATATCATTATGAAGTATATAAATATAAACCCAGCCATTAGATAAATGTTGCTGCATTTTTTGTTTTAAAATTCAATTCAGAATACACTCACAAAAATCAATAATATGAAATAATATTGTTTGATTAAATAAGAATTGGACAATCCCATTCTTATTTAATCAAACGATATTATTTCATCAAATTCTATCTTAAATTAATCATTTTAATACGTATTATTTATGAGTCAAATTTACCTTATTTCGTTGTTTTTTTATTTTGATAAAAGTAATTTAAAAACAATTAAAAACGCTGCATAATTTATAATTTTAAAAGTTAATAGTGCACGGAGAAAATTTTAGGTATATAGAATATATATTAATATATATATATTTGTAGGCATATATTAATTGTAGGTATAATAAACATTAAGTATATTTGACGTTTCGTAGATTACAGGGAGCACGGAGGAGATTAAAGGTATGAACAGTTGTAAAGGATGTGTCAAAATGTGTTGGTGTTACATAACATAACATCAATAGATTGTATTTGGTAATGAAACATGCGAATGATGCGCAAATGCGATTTTGCTTAATTATTTTTTTTGTGGGTTTAACGTTATATAAGTTGTTATAATATATAGTAAACAAAAACTTATCTACTTTATACATAGTGATATGTATGTAATGGATAATTTAAAAATATATATCTTATATATAATTTTAGTTACGTAAATAATCGATTTTTTCGGACTCGGATGTAATATATCAGTAAGGGAGCTTAATTAAATCTTAAAGATATAAAATAATATTTACTAAGAAGATCAGTTAATTATAAAGTCTACTCAAGCTTGACCGCCTTTTTGTTGTGTCACTGGAGCGGCTCGCGCTGGAGGCCGAGATCAATAAACGGGGTGTAACGGGACGAAGGGGAGAAACGCGGGTCTTCGAGGGGGTTGTGACGGGCGCGAGATATGGGGTGGAAGGTTCGGGTGCCATGACGACGCGCCCACGTTTGCCTCTCCCGAGAAAGAGACCCTGGATGGGAGATACCCTTCTGTGGGAAACTATAGTTAAATTATTTATTAATAATTTTTACCTTGTGGGAGGAATATAGTTATAGTTTAACAATTATGAAGGCGAAATAGACGTTGACGTACACACAACAGTTATGATGAATAGGAAACCCTCTTTAACGGTCGTTTCTTAATTAACATTAACATAACACCTTTGTTTATATTATAAAAAACAAATGTGTATTTCATTTAATGAAACATCCTTGAACATTATTAGTAAATTTACGTGATGGATTTAGGGTTTTACGTACGGTAGTGTTACGGAAATTACGGACCAATTCTAATTAAATATGGTTAAATTAATATATGGTTTTGTTAGATTTCTCAAAAAGATAATTTAATCACTTCCTCTCTAGACCCCGGGATTTGTCTTTACAAGTACAAGTTTGTCCCGGGCGGGGCCCAATAGGCACATAGAGTAGGTATTTGAAAGTATTTTTTTCTACTTTTAAATAATTTTCAATTAAATATATTATTTTGTAGCTATCGGGCCCATTTTTATTATTTTTAATCTACTTTTTAATAAATGGCTTTATTATTGTACATCAATAAATTTTGATGGTTAATTAAGGTTTTATCCATAATAATTTGTAATAATTTATAATTCATACAAATTAATTTTATCTATATTAATAATTCTCTGCTTTGACAATGAAAGTTCATTTCCACATTTTAAAATATTTAAATGTTGAAATATTTATTTTCCATACAACTAAGTGTGTATACTTTTAAATATTTTTTTAAAAGGTTTACTAACTAAACTCTCAGAGACAATTATAAAGTAACAATATTTATAAACAATCACAAATTTTCCTAAGTTGAACTTAAAAGAAAAACAAAGATTATTTCATAAATGTACATATAATATTTTAGAGAGGGAAATTTTCATGTCGCGATTCAATTTGTTTTAATTGTTCAATTGTTTATACCTCACTAAATATCGGTTATCTTCAGATGTCGGGACAATCAATTCACTTGCTTAACTGGTGAATGTGTGGCCAAGCATTGGCGATGCGACAAAGAAGCTGACTGTTCAGACAACTCCGACGAAGCTGACTGTCGTAAGTTATATTTGAATAAAATAAAAATTAATAATCGATCTGCAATTCGAGATTAAAGGCAATCTTAGATTGTATACTACAAATCTAATTCATAGGTCGATTGGAAACGGTTTTTAATTTTAATTAAATTATTAAAATTTGACGGTTTGGTTTATAATTTTGACTGAATTTTTCGTTTTATTTTTTTATGTTAGCTGTGGATCTGTTGCAATGTGGTGAAAATGAGATCCAATGCAATAACAAGAAATGTGTACGTAAAGACTTCCAATGTGACGGGGACAATGATTGCGGTGACTGGACTGATGAGGACTCTTGTCCTATTATACCCGGCAGTTGCAGTGCGTCCGAATACAAGTTAGCAAATCAATTCTTCAAGTCTTTAAAATGTATAATTAGATACTATTGAATTTTTGCAGCTTTTAATATGGCTTAAATTGATAATACGACAGTAATTGATATAATATATTTAATATTTTTAAAATGAATGTCTTTTTGATAAATCGAATTAATAAAAAAAAATCAATAAAACGTGGTTATTGTGAAATAGATGCAAGGACGGCAAATGCATCCCGGAACGTTGGAAGTGTGATGCGGAACGTGATTGTGAAGATGGCGATGACGAGTTGAACTGCGAACCACATGGCGTCAGGAACTGTACTCCCGACGAGTACACCTGCCTGGACCGGAAATGTATTTCGGTATGTACAAAACCAGTACTTCATGGCATAAAGCACAGATCCGGTCGTATGTGGAGTACTACAGTTATAGTTATATTATAAATACTACAGTTATTTATTAGTTATATTATAAATACTACAGTTATAGTATAAATAGTTGCGAGTGTCTGGTGGCGATCCTAAATTGGAACAAAGCTCGACAGCCTATCCGAACGAAACGCTATGTTTCTTCGTTTTTTTTATCGTATCGAAGATCTGGAACAGCTTTCCTGCATCGGCGTTCCCAACCGATGACAATGTGGTTGTCTTCAAGGCGAGAGTGAATGGGCTTTAATGAAGTTGAATAAAGTTAATTAATGAAGTTAGTGCGATTTACCATCTATGACTGATAATGTAGTCATAGATGGTAAATCGCACTAACTTACTTAAGTGATAACTTACCATCACGCGGAATTTAGTCATCCATAAAATTATCGGCAGTATAAAAAAAAGACTTCTTTAAATATATATGTATATTTAATTTTTAAATATTATTTTTATTACGTTCTTCTAAATATTCTTTCCAACAAATACTTAAACATACAATTGAGATATTTCTTAACAAAGACAATAAAGAAAGATTGTTTAATGTAGAGAACTTGGCTCTGTGATGGACTTCGTGATTGCACTAATGGAGAAGATGAATTGAACTGTACGGTCTTGTGTGAAGAAGATCAATATATGTGCAAATCTATTAAAAGCGACGCATTCAGAAACTGCGTGAATAGAAAACATGTTTGTGATGGGATGAAAGATTGCCCACAAGGCGACGATGAAGAGAAATGTCCCATCAAACGACAATGTAAGCCAGATGATAAATGCGAGAGGCTTTGCATTACTACATTTGAAGGTGTATCCGCCTGTGCATGTCCCATAGGATACTTATTAGATAAGAATGGTTATAGGTATGTAAACGAATTAAAATAAATGTTTCATTTTATAACACAAAATGAAACCGATCTTATTAGGAACTTCATCATTTTTAATAAAATTCATATTGTTCTTTGTAGTTGTCGTGATATTGATGAGTGCATGTATGAACAGGATCCAGTTTGCTCACAGACTTGTTCCAATACTCTTGGCAGCTATGTGTGCGGGTGCATGACAGGATACGTATTAAGACCTGATGCCAGATCCTGCAAAGCTACCGGGGAATCGCCTACGCTTTTATTCTCTAACAGCGTTGGCATAAGACAGGTATAATAGTCGAATTCAAGTAAATATTTGAAATAAATCGATAGAATATATATCAGTATTGTTTGAAAAAATAGAACACAATACATTTTTTATTTTTCTTAGGTCTGGCTAACTGGAGAAAACTACATGTCAATTTTGAAAGGCTTACATAACGCCGTGGCTTTAGATTACCATTATCAGAAAAAGTTAATATTTTGGACCGAAAATAATATGAGGGTCATCAGAGTGGCGCGTTTAGATAGCAATAATATGACGGGTAAGTCAATGGAATCACTAACGCGTCACAGATAAGATTCAGCTGGAATACAATTTGATCGTATTTGATCGTAGATGTGGTGAGGTGGGGCATCGAGTCGCCAGGTGGAGTGGCGGTGGACTGGGTGCACGATCTGCTGTTCTGGACGGACTCAGGCACGCGGCGGGTGGAGGTGGCGTCACTGGACGGCTCGCAGCGCGCCGTGCTGGCTGCCAGTGATGTTGATAAGCCGCGAGCCATAGTCGTGCATCCCGGAGACGCCATTGTGTTTTGGACCGATTGGGGTAATTTGATACTGTGCTAGGCTTTCTTGAAATTTCATCCGTAAAAGAAAATATTCCACCGGGACGACGTTATAAATTTTTATAAAAAAAGTTTTACTATTTATATTCTCGTATACTTATTAACACACTTCAACTTAATTGTCTGGAGTTATTCATAATATTTAACCTTTTAGGACCCAATCCGAAAATAGAACGTGCAGATATGGACGGCGGTAATCGCAAAAGTATTATCGTTGATAATATTTTTTGGCCTAACGGTTTGACTATTGATTACACTGAATCCAAAATTTACTGGGCCGATGCTAAACATCATGTTATTGAGACAGCTTCTTTTAGTGGATGGGAAAGGAAACGCGTAAGTACTCAAATAATAATATTACACTGGGCAATTATTATGATATTTGCTCAAGCTACAATAAAAGACTTAATTTGTAATGAATGGGATAAATATCATTAATACTTTGTTTTAGATCATAAACAAAGGGTTACCACATCCGTTTGCTCTTACATTCTTCGAAGACGCCATATACTGGACTGACTGGCATACTAAAAGTATTTCGACTATCAATAAAGTTACAGGCATGGGCATGCAGACCATTCACGCGAGTTTATATGTACCAATGGATATAAAAAGGTGTGATATATAATTGCAACTAGTTGATACAAACAAACAACAAAATTAAAGAGATTTTTGTTCTTTGAATTCTAATAATATGTTAAATACAACTTAACATCATTTTACTTACATCCCTAGCTTTCACCCGCTCCGTCAGCGCACGTACAAGAATCGCTGTGGGAACAACGGTGGATGCTCGCATATGTGCCTGCCGTCGTTTGCCGGACGCACCTGCCGCTGCCCCGTGGGGTACAACCTCAACGCTGACGGGTAAGTATGGCCATGTAATCATCCAGAGATAAGTTCCACATTTTACTATTGTATGTTTTTAGTCGTTCCTGCGAACAAACGCCTGAGAAGTTGTTGCTGTACGCTCGCCGAAAGGATATACGGCTGAAGCAATTAAATCCGAGAAAGCATATGGATTCATTAGACATGGTAGTTTAAATTTATTTCTGATAAGAATATTAATAAAAGCTATTAATAATCTCAATGATCTGACAATACTCTCATATTTTATTTCTAAATGTTTGATTTGTTTAGGTTATTCCGGTGGATAATATTAAATCCGCCGTAGCCTTGGATTGGGACCATAATAGCAACTCGATTTTCTGGACAGACGTTGAAAAAGATACTATTAATAAGGCCTATCTAAATGGATCTCATCAGACCATCATCGTGGGCTCGAATCTGAGTATGAACACAAACGTATTAGTTAATCTTTATTTCTATATAAGGTTTGAATTATTTTCGAAACACTCACTTTTTCCTTCCGATCTATCTGTCTGTATGTGTGTCTGCGTGTCTGTGTGTCTGTCGAATTTTATTTTTCGAATTTTGAAAAACTAAAGATATATTTGGAATCAGCATCTAAATGTAAGATTCACTTTTCAAAATTATGTTGATTGTCCAACGGGAAGGTGGTCAGATCGGCCGCCGAAGTTACCGATAAATGGGAAAAAAATTTCGAATTTTAAAATTTTTTAAAATTTAAAAATTAATTAATTAATTAATTAATTTAATTATTTTAATTTTTTTTTCTTTTGTTTGTTAATTAATTTGCGAGTTATAATTTGCCGATTAGGAGATTTCATAGCGGCAAGCTCGATTACCACGTGTCAGATGTTTAATTTCTACTAATTGAACAGTATCCCCCGCCGGACTCGCGTACGATTGGTTAACGAATAAGTTGTATTGGACCGACGCCGGCACTAATAGGATCGAAGTAGCGAATGCCGACGGCAGTATGCGAACTCTTCTGGCTTGGAATGATATTGACAAACCGAGAGACATTGTGCTGGATCCCACCGGTAAGTAAACGCTAAACAACCATAATTAACTACCGTAGTATCTAACTATGAGTGTTCCTCCAGGCGGCGTAATGTACTGGTCGGACTGGGGCGAAGCGCCCTGTATCGAGCGCGCCGATATGGATGGAGGGAACAGACACCGACTAATCTCCGGCAACATGACGTGGCCTAACGGACTGGCTCTCGACTTGCCTAACCGACGCATTTATTGGACTGATGGTGGCAATCGTACTATTGAATATGCTAATTTAGATGGAACAGGTCGAACTATCTTGATTGGTATCTATCACTTTAAATAATAAAATATTTCCTTACCTATAGTATAAAAATAGTGCTCACGACCTATCTTTATTTAGGACAAGACCTGCCTCATCCATTCGGTCTTGATTTGTATGGGGATGAAGTATTTTGGACCGACTGGGACACTCAATCCATACAAGCCGCTAACAAGAATACCGGCAAGCAGAGACGAACCCTAGGAGCTGGAGTGGAGGGGCTAATGGACGTGAGAGTTTTTCACAAGGAAAGAACGCGTAGTATAAATCGGTAAACAATTTTTTATTTGAATAATTGAACTGAAAAAATACCGTTTTTGGTTTTACATTATTTATGTTTTATTAATAGATGCACTAAAAATAATGGTGGCTGCTCTCATTTGTGTCTGCTAAAACCAACGGGGCGCTCGTGTGCTTGTCCTATTGGTATTAAATTAGGTGTAAGTATTTATTTATTTCTTATAACAATATCGACTTAAATACAGAAGTTTATATATATATATTTGTTTCTCTGCAGAATGATGGTAGAACTTGTACCAATGGCCCAATTAATTTTCTGATATTTGCTCATAGAGTAGATATTCGTATCGTGTCTTTAGATGTACCATATCTCGTTGATGTTGTTCTACCGTTGCCTTCTTTGAAAAATGCTCTTGGAGTTGACGTTGATCAAAAGACCGGTAAGAATTTCCCCTATTTTTTCCTATATATGAATAAAAATACTTGCAACATAAAACTGATAATGAAACTTCTAGGGCTTATATACTGGACTGACACCGGAGAACGAAAAATAAAACGTGCTAACAAAAAAGGTCAGGAAAATGAAACAATTATTGGAAGAGGCTTACATACAGCTGATGGAATTGCTGTTGATTCCGCTGGCCGGAAGGTTTGATTTAACTTTTTTTTATTTTAAAATTTTAAAATTTATTTACATATATAACTTCCAAATTTTCAATAGATTTATTGGACCGACGGTGGAAGGAATAGCATAGAAGTATCTGAACTTGATGGCATGAATAGGAAAGTTCTGGTATGGACTGGATTAGGTAAGTAAGCTTTTTTTAACCTAGTATGATAAATTGTGTTAGTCCTTATAGAATATATGAAAATATATTTTTTAGACTCTCCCCGCGCTATAGCATTGCACTATGAATATGGGTTTATGTTTTGGTCTGATTGGGGAACTTCGGCTAAAATCGAAAGAGCAGATATGGATGGTAAAAACAGGTAACAAGTCTAAATTTCTATGTTTATAACTTATAATCATTTAAGTACAAAATATGCATTTACATTTATTTGTTATATTTCAGGCGGATTATTGTAGATAACAATATTAAATGGCCAAACGGACTAGCCATCGATAGAATCGAAAATCGTTTATACTGGAACGATGCTAAGGTTCTAACTATCGAGAGCTCGGACTTCAATGGACATGATCGTCGCACTCTTCTAACCCAGGTGCCCTATCCTTATGGTATTGTGATTGTTGGACAACACATCTATTGGACTGATTGGAAAACAAAAGCCCTACATAGAGCGGATAAGTTCAATGGAAATGAACAAATAAAAATAAGGGAAAATCTCGAAGGACTCATGGATATAAGAGCTATTCAGGTAAAACTTTACGGATATTTGCAAAAATTATCATATTTGTATAATTTAAGTTTTAAAATTATTTTCATACTTTATGACTTTGCTACCAACTGTTTTATTTTATTTTAGGGTGGACATGTTTTGGAAAATGCATGTGGGAAAAATAATGGTGGCTGCTCGCATCTCTGTTTAAGATCATCTCAAGGTTTCACCTGCGCCTGTCCAACAGGTTTATTGTTTAAAAATGAAACAGAGATCAATCCCAAGATCTGTAAAACACACCCAGATAAGTTCCTCGTATTTGCGGCTAGAAGCAGTGTTGCTATTTTATCTCTTGATACTCCTGAACAGTGGGATATAACACTTCCAGTAAAAGACATACAAAATTCAGTGGCCGTTGATTATCATTGGGAGCGAAAACTCATATTCTTTACTGATGTCAACAAGAACGAAATAAGGTTAATATTTAATTTCATGATAAATCACCCTTTCCATATTTAAAGGCTACAAATAAAAACATGTTACTTAATAATTCTCGTTATTTCAGATCAATAAACATGGAAAATATGAGCGATACTCAAGTTATAGTCAACACAGGACTTGATACTCCTAATGGTTTGGGCGTTGATTGGATCGCAAACAACATTTACTGGACTGATAATGATTTCAAGGTTAATAAAAAAAACATCAAAACTTTATAGAACAATCTTTTAAATAAGATTAAAATTCAATAAAATTGTTTCCAGGTCGTTGAAGTAGCAAGACTAGATGGAACATCAAGAAAGACTCTTGTTACCGGACTTACAGAGCCCAGAGCTCTTGCTTTATTTCCCGCCAAAGGGTATCTAGTTTTTAATTATACTTTTGTATGATTCTAAGTGTGAAAGGTGTTTCACTTGTTATATCATTTCAGATATTTGTATTGGAGCGATTGGGGTGAAAGTCCTAATATTGAAAGGTCTGCTTTAGATGGTTCCCAAAGACGAACAATAGTTAATCATGATCTAGGTTTTCCCAACGGACTCACGATTGATTATAAGGATAGAAGACTATATTGGATTGATGCTTTAAAAGATCGTATTGACACCTCTGATTTGAATGGTCAGCATAGAGTTCAGCTTGTACCCGAGGCTAAAAATCCATTCGGAATGACTCAGGTAAAGTATCATTTACTGAATTAACAGACATGTTTATGTTATTGTTTATTTGAGAATTGTTCATGACAATTAAACATTCAAATCCGCAACATTAAGGAAATTATATTGGTTTTTTAGTTTAACGATCACATATACTGGACGGATTGGTATAAAAAATCAGTAATGAGAGCTAATAAGACAACTGGCAAGAACGTGACGGCAATAAGAACTGATTTAGAAATGGTTATGGAAATTAAAGCGGTATCTTCTGAGAAGCAACATGGTTGGAATCCCTGCAAGGAAGATAATGGTGGATGCTCTCATCTGTGTTTATTTAGAGGACATGATTATGTGTGCGCTTGTCCCGATGCGTTTGATGATAAAGTTTGCTCTACAAGTAGGTTCCATTATGGTTTAAATTTTCAAATTCATTTCGCAATTTAACAATGCTTTCAATGATTCATTTCTTACAGCTCCAAAATTACGCGTTAATCTGCGTATGCCGGATCATTACCCACCCTTTTACGACTACATGGACCTCGCGAATGATAGGAAACTAGCAACACATCCCACTTCAGCGCCATCAACTAACACAGGAACAATAATAATAGTTGTTGCAATTATATTGTTTTTAATTTTAGGATTTTTGACAACTGCTTTTTTATGGTGTAAGTAAAAGTTGTGAAGACTTATTTGAAAATATCACTTCGTTAACTCTTTTTTATAATTAAAATTTTGATTAGTAAAATTGCGACGCAATCGGACTCGGAATCGGAATGGTGAGATAAAGGAAAATTACCGTGAATCAAGCGGCCACATTTCCTTCCACAATCCCAACTACAGCTGCGCCACTACTGTCGGAGAACCAATGGAGAGAAGACAAAATAGATTCCAAGGCATATTCAAATACGATAAAAATGAGGTGAGCGCCACATCCAATAGTATTCATTTATCAAAAACTATTCTGTATAGATAGGAATAAGTAGCCAAACTAAATAAATCTTAATAGTTAGCATGGAATAGCAAAAAATATATGAAGAATATTTTACATCAGGGCCGAGTGACCAACCTGTACATGCCGGAGGGCACAAGCTTGTTGCCGCCCCCTCCCCCGCCGCCGCACCGCCACCCGCCGCGCCCCGTCAACGATGACTTTGAACCCGTCACTCTTCACCCATTTGCTTGAACTACTTCTTAACCACCGACGTAAAGCTACTGATGACAGGAATTTGGACGACGTGCGTCTCCGTGTCCTGAGGTTGTCTTTGTTTTGTTATGGAAAGTAATAGAGTCGCACGCCGTTCTAAACTTACTAACTTAGTGCCGGTAGCTATTGGTAGAAGCATTCTGTAGGGTAGAGGAACATCTAATGTTGTTGAATTAACCGGATTTACTATACCCTGTAAGATGGTATATATCAAGCAAAATACCAAGGAAAAATAAATTGTTAATACAAGTTACTTTAAATTTATAAACAAGTGACCTAGAGATTTCTAGGGAATAATTTGATGCACCTCTGGAACGGATGTACCTCGTTAGTTTTTTTAATTAATTATATACTAATTCGTCTATTTTTCAAGACTTTTTATTTAAAAAATAACAATATAGTTAACAAGAATATCATTTAATTTCACGTCATGAGAAGTTCTAAGTCAATTTAAAAACATTTAAAAATTTATTAAAATAAATTGCAAGTACAAAGTACTCGAAATGTTTTGGGCCTAATATTGGAGAAAAAAAATTAAGTTTCTTCAATTTTGGTGAATGGAACAGTTAAACTTGTAAGATGAACCGAAAATCTCCAGAATATAAAAAATCTAAAAGGCAGAGACGATATTTTAATTAAATTAAAATATATGTACATAGATATCTTTAAATATATGAATGTCTCAATATCGTAGACAACAAAATAAAATACTCTTATATAAGGATATTCTATCCCGTAACTGTCCCGTTAGAAAAAAAAACTACCTACCTACGTGTGTTAAAAGCTAGATCTCGCTTTCTTTGTTACGGAGAAAATATTAATATAACCTAATTTCTAGAATGGTATTCTAGTACATTTAATGTTAATAAATTATCAAATATAATTAATGTAGTCTGTAAGAGAATCTTTGTATTATTTTTGTATCTGTCGTCTATCACTCACTTTCCCGCGGCTCACGGGAAAGGGGCGAAGCCGACTGTTGTTAGAATACAATGTTATAACCTCTTTATATATAGAGCTGAGGGGGTTGGGATGGAAGTGTTTTAATTTGTATGTCAGTGTATGGATGTCCCTACCTCTTTACTTCAATGTGTGTGTGATCATTGCAACGTTTCGTTTCTATTTCTAGATAAAACTGAATTCTCTTAGTAATAATTCACCACGATAATATGGTGACAATAATATATCAATGTAAATATAATTAGTTCTAATCATTTTCTGTCGGACCGAGAGTTGTAAATATATTATTTTTATCACGTCAAAAGTGAATATTATTTTAATAATTCGAACTATACTTGAGGAAAATAATCTCATATCAATTTCATTGGTTAAGACTATTAAGATCTAAATGTAACGAATTGATGTTACTAAATAAATATTATCTTACACGTACCTGTCATAGTAAATAGCGGGTTTTGGCATCGTGTGAGTTTAACCCGCCTCTATGTTATGAGAGAATTGTTATATGTTGGTTATTTGAGCCTGATTATTTTGGACCATGTATAACTTATATTAATTTGTTGACAGACACAGGGTGTTTTAAAATAAGATAGAGTTAGGGCTGGAGTCAACGGTAACAGGCTTATAGTTTACCCCTACAGTTTGTTGAATAAACCAAAAAATATATAATATTTATAGTTAATTTTGTCTATACATCATAATATACGTCTTAATTTATTATAGTATAATTCTTGAGCTTCGGTTCAATAAAATAGCTCATGTCCACTTGTATTTTGCAAAATTTATTTATTCACTCTGTACCATTAGTTAATTTTGTTATGGTGGCCCTAATATGAAGTACAAGTACCAACAGGTTTAAAGTTTCAATATTACAATAATTTACTAAAATTTTTAACAGATCAGCAATCAACCCCAAAGAAATTTGAGTAATTTTATACATATTTTCACACGAAACGGGAAAGTAAGATTGTTGTAATATTGCTTTAAGATATGGTGGTAAGGCCCCAGAACCATAAATCCTATACAGAATAACTGAGAATCACAATAAGCACGTAGTGAGATATTGTTTTAGTGTTGTATTCTTCAAAGTTTATAATACAATAATACAATCCACGGGGTTGTTTGGTGTAATATAAAATATTGCATTTACCAAACCCGTCAGTGTTAAACTTGGTTTTCTGAAGCCTAATAATTTTGTATGAAGTAACAGTTGGAAGCCATGCCTAAGGTATTTGTAATTAACATGAATGTATTATTTATATTATATATCATATATTTAAAGTTACAGCTACAATTTTATTGAATTTATTTTTCAATTACATTACACAATCCCTTAGGTCTGGCGAAGTAAAGAGGATTGTAAAGTTTTATATGAAGTTTCATATTGTAAATGAAGATTTTTAGATTATTATCCCGCGAGTAATTATTTTAAACGCATAGATTAAGGAAAGAACGTTGAGTGCTGTGATACAGATGCTTTGTGGCTGACGAGTGGATAATAAGTGATTATATACATAATATTATTTATTTCATAAGTGACCTCCGTTTCGTACGTGGTGCTAGATACGCACACATTATTTGGTAGCGTAAATATTTCAATTTTAATTTATATACAGAGTGCCAAATATCCTTATTGTTTAATTTAATTTAATTTAGCATAATAATAATTATAATGTAATGTAAACAGCTTTTACACCTTTGGCCTCCTTGAAGAGGTGTTGAAACTGTTGTCAAATTTATTATTGTACTGAAATTTAAAATAGAAATTATTCAAATAATAATTGACTTTTATTTGTATAACCATTTAATGAATATTTGTGCATACATCTGGTGTAGTGATGACCCTATCTGGTGTTTGAGTCCCTGGTTTAATCTTGTAGGTCTAAAAATAGTATAATCAATACTTATCCTTAAAAGGTCCTTAAACATATAAAACCATCATCTCTTACGCTTATATCACAATCTCACTTATCTTTTTCGTTTCAAAACATCTATAAAATAATATTGATTTACTCAAGTCACAATTATTTTTTTTAATATACTTTGAAAAACTCCGATCTCAAAACGAAAATTATTTTAATATCGCTGAAAATTAAAGTTTTAGAGTCCACGGTAGGCCTCGGGACCTAATAAACAAAATATAAACACTCAGAAACCTAAATGTTTTCGAAGATACTCTATTTATTCCCAACTCGTAGTGGAATAGTGATGCGTCTTGTGTCACTCGAGCAATTCTACTACCTCGCCCGAATCAAATTTGAGTTTCGAGTCTGTTCTGTTGTGCCATTAATTGAGCTTAGCGAAGCGAAGCTCTTTACTACCCAAATTTTCAACTCTTTGTTACCCTACTCCTCCTTCAATTTACGAGCTACACGCACAAAATTTTGGACACATGCGCATAATAATCAAAACTCGGTCTGGATTGAAAATCAGCCGAATCGTAATTGTAGTTTTTGACATAATTGATAAAATGTGTCCCATAGAGTTAACATGTAGAACGCGAGGCTAACCCCGCTTGCGTAGACCTAGTTATAAACTCTTTTACAATAAAAATTGAACGATTTACGCACAATATACTTTTTTAATTATAAAAAACATCGAGTTTATATTATAGCAGTACATCCCATCACTAAATATGTTTAGGGCATTATGTTATACCCAAAACACTTTGCTTAATTTTTCTTTCTATTACATTTATATAATTTGTAAATCGCGGAAACTATCAGGAGAGAAACGAAACGTTACTGACAGTGTCACCCGCTCCGTGCTACAGCGCAGTACGTATACAATCAAATATCTAAGCGTCAAAAATCAAACTCGACATGCCGAGTTGATTCCGTAACTCGAGTGTATGTATACTCCAGTATTTTTTTTTCAATCGAGTACGAGTTTGACAAACTGACTCGAGTCATTCTAATAAAAACAGGGTTTGAATTGCATCTCTAGTGAAACTGGCAGAGGTCGTAAATGGGTGGTTTGTTGGAATAATTCAGGGCTTTAAGTTATTAATGTTTTTGCGAAAAAACAATAAATGCATATATTACAATATACATAGTATAGTATATCACAGTTTTAAGAATTTCTTTTAATATTAAAATAATTTTATCTATTGAGAGCTTTCAGTTTTTAGGTAAGGTCAATCAATTAGTAACACTAAAAAAATGATGCAAAGAAAAAAAAAATTAAACAATATTTTTTTACATGTTGTAGTACCAAAGGAAGATTGTTGTAATGTTATTTTAAGAGATGGTGGTTAGGAGCTAGTGGTAGGTATATTCAGTTGGAAATTAAAAGACATTTTAAAACATAGATTTATTATTACACATGTTAGATACATTCTTCAGTTTAGATTTAAACCTAGTCAACGCTCAAAATATATAACATTTAATATGTAATACAAAGACAATTTTTAAAATTAAGTCAGTTCCTACAGTTTTTAGAGGGTAGTTAAACAATTCAGTGTCAGAGGGTAGTTAGACAATTGAGTGTCTTAACTGTATATTAATTAAGAAAAAAAATGTTTATAATAAATATAGCATAAGAGACACATAGTTCTTTCTTCTTTAAAATTTAAATATATATAGAATTATTCATACGAGTTGGACTCGAATCTACGAATTTTAGAATAAGTAAATGCGCTGATAGCTAAGCCATCGTGTCGCCTAATTAATATCCCGAGATTTGATTCGAGTATAACGTATTTTAATTCTATATTTATTTAAAAATACTGTAGTGGAAATTTTTTGAAGTTTACTTTCTATAATCTTATTCTAGCTATATTGTACTTCATGACTTCATAGTTGTGCATTGAAGACAATTATATTTTTAATTTCTAAACAATCCTTTTAGGCCAACATTATACGTGACATTACAACGGCCTAACCATATAATTTGAGTAACATTGATTATAAATAAACTTGTCTGTTTGTGTAATTTGTGCATAAAACAAAATATATGGATATATTAATAAAATTAAACTGTAATAAAAAAAATCTCATTTATACGATTAGGCCAAAATATGATGAACTATTAAACAAATAAATCACATAGGAATGTTATAAACTTCTTATATATTATAATATATTAAAACTCACTTAAATATTACAAAACTTATTATAAGATCTCAAGAGCAGTCTATTAATAAAGATTACTTATTTAGTTGAAGCAATACTAATATTTATAATGGTATGTTCTAAGGAGCTAAAGTCAAGGGACTAGAAAAAAAAATCATCGAAATGGCAAAGAATAAAGTCATTTAGTCAGTAGTCAGAATCAAGTATTGGTCTGAAGTTTAGAAATATCAAATAATATAACGGATACCCTTCAGCTAAATAATCAGAATTAATTTGGGCTATTGACATCGACATATAGAATAGACTGAGCATCGGGATGTATAAGCGCGTGTCTGCTTTAGAGCGAGAGGTACTACATCTGAGGTCTATGTTTGTCTCTCTTGCAAGCTTCTGATTTCTTATTTACTCCTTCAGAATTATAGCAATAACATAATATATGTAATACAATTTGTAAACAATGGCTATTAATATAAAATTCCAGCAAAAAAGTGCAACTTTTTTATTATATGTATCAAGAGCCAGTTTGACCACAGTGAAATAAATACCCCGTAAAATATTGTTTTTTTTTTATACCACAATCAAAAACTTTATAGAAGTAAATTTGTTATTTTGATGATTTGTATGAAGAAGAAACGTTTTTATAAGTTTAAAAACCTATATGGCTTCCATGTTTTAAATATTTTTTAATTTTCTGATATTTGCTGGAATCTTAGGAGCAAATATGGAGGTTAGAGGTAAGAACTGCCATACAAGTATAACAGTCTCTATAAAAAAAACCTCAATAAGGAGGCTCTGCGGCAAAATACTTTTTAAAGGGATCTCTTTTTATTATTTCTGAGTAGCTTTGCGCAATTTTTAAATAAACATGGTCAAAGACATTTAAATGATATGTTATTAATATGTTATTTCTAATTTATGAAATTATTTTAGACTTAATAATTAGCTGAGGTTTTTATACTGTAGTTTCATATCGTAGTCTATTAACGCCAGCGTATAAAAAACTAGAATATGAAACTACAGTACTCTACTTTTATATAGTAGGTTCTTTATTTTCCGCATACAGCTTGACACTTTTTCAATTTGCAAACTTTATAAAATGGAACTCTTTGCTTCTAACCTCCGTAACGCAAACAATTGTGATATATTTATAGTTTCGAATATATGATATTTTATCATAAAATACTATCCGAATTATTGAACACAGCTCACATACAGGTATAAAGGACGTCAGCAATTTTATTTCGCTGATTAATATATATTTTTTATCTTAGAAAACGAGGTTTCTATATATTTTTTAAAACTGAGCTATAAATAGTTGAGTAATGCACTTTTTGTCGAGAATAAGAGAGCGTGGTGAAAAAGATCCTCGATGAGAAAATCTGATTTGAATTACAATCTTAAACTAATAATTTTAGTTAAAATAATTTCAATTCAATATAAATAAAGCATGACATATGTCAAATACGAAAATGGCGCTAAAGTGAGACGTCAACGTCATGTCAACAAACAAAATAGAGAGCATTGGCACATAGGTTTATAAAAAAAATATTACACTACAACTATTTGAATAAATGAGATCATATATATTAATACTATGTCGTGATACATACAAATATATTTGAATAAACTTAAGATACGAAGAATTTTGTTTTAAATAGTATTCATTTAGTAAGAAATTTGTTATTAAAAAAATGCTTTGGTTTTTGAGTATAAAGTCTTTGCTTTATGGATTGTCAATATGCAATATGAAAATATATTAATATTTTTAAAACTGTTAGTTCAAGCTTGAAGCTTAATTTAGAAGAAATGTTTCAATTGTCAAAGTCCCTGTATATTTAGTTCAAACTTTCTTTGAGTTCAGGAAACACTTCAAGAAGCACTAGTTCAAAGATTTCCTGAAACAGTAGAATTTTTTATAGCACACAAAAAATTTGTAAATATTATATATATTATATATGCTTCTTTTTTAATTTATACAACAATCCGGCTATACTCAGATAAATACAATCGGATTTTGCCCGGTAAGCCTCAAACCTATTCGGGGTCCTTATTCATGAATGGCGCCGTGAACTCGTGTCGTGAAACTATTACGACAAACTCCGATAGTATTTATGTAAGTACAGCTGAATAATTTATAGATAGTAGTATTAGTATCATCACGAAAGTTTAATTGCAATTTTAGTATCTATGTTGTGGGCAAAACCCTTTTATTGTCTAAATTACTTTTGACCGAATTATACAGTCAAGTACTAAAACATATATAGATACTTTATACATTTTCAGGGACACTCTTTCTTCCTTTTTTTATCAAAATTCATACATTTAAAGATTTTATCAAAATTCATACATTTAAAGAATAAAATTTTAATCATTAAATTATGTTGAAATTTTAAGTTATATAAATAGAGTTTGACGTCTTGTGACATTATGTTCAAATACTGGAAATTCCTAAAGAAAACGATATATTTTTTGTCTATTGGCATGATACCCAAAACTCTTTGCCAGAATAAAAAAAAATTAAAACTTTGTACTTAAATTGTCGTTAAAAATAATGTTCAAAACGGTGTCAACATCAATTGATAGGTAGCGACAGTTTTAGCGAAGCACATTTCAAGCACTTTACGACTAATTTTAGATGATACGTAAACTTTGCGGAAGAATGTATCGACCATGAATTGAAATCACACGCGATCCTAATGTTAACCAGAAAAGTCGCCTTGCAATTTTTTTAATGGAGGTCTAGATATCCTGGTCATAATGCCAATTTTATTCAGTGCTGTAGCGTTTAAAAAGACTATTCTGTTCAGCCACGCGTCATGTGATGGAAATTTTGAAGAAATCATTGAAAATGTGATCAATAAAATATCTAGTGATGATAATAAAATGACATATTACCACGGGAGTTATTTATTTCATTTTATAATGGAGAGAGAATATTTCTTTTTCTGCATAACTGACAAGGTTTGTATCAAATACTTTAAACTCCTACATAGTTTGTAAATAGATATTTGTAATATTATTTAAATCTAAAGCTTTTAATCACAGCAATTCCAGAGACGCGTTCAGAACAAGAATTTTGGAATACTTCCAGAATATATATTTTAATTGAATTAATTTTTAAATTATTCTTTAATTGTAAATTATTGCCCTAAAATAATCCTTGAAAAGAAGAATAAAAACTTTTGTCAGATTAACAATAATCAATAATAATAGTAATAACATAAAAACACCAGAAGTGTTTGTGTGTTTTTTTTTGTTGAACTGAAAAGGCACATAGACTATCAACAAATATAAAATGGCTTTCAATAATTAGTACAGTAACAATAAACTCAAAATAAAATAAAATAAAAAACAAGCAATTTAGTACTTATTACCCTAAAAATATTTGTCAATAGAAATTGAACCTTCATCCTACATTAATTAAATCAATGTTTCAGTTATGTCAAAGATCGAGAGCATTTCTTTTTTTAAATGAAATTAAGAGAAGTTATCACACACACAAGGACAGCTTCACAAACACACTCAAACAACAGATGTATTATTACAACGACGACGACAGCGCCATCACCATCAGGAAGGGGGATATTGATGAAATTAATACCATTGGAGTCGAAAGCAGTGGTTAGTATTAAAAGTAACTTCTTGGTATATATATGTATGCTTCCTCATGGACTTGCATATCATAAACAGAACGTATTCTTCAAATTCAGCGATTTCGTGAAATTTAGCGACCTTATACAAACAAACTTTTCAACTTTATAATATTAGTAAAAATTTGCATTATAAAAAAATTCATTAAGAAAATCAGAAAACCGTTTAATAGGAAATAGCTATACTTTCTGGTGTTACTATTTCTGTTTCTGTTATTACTATTAAAAACAAGGAAAAAACAAATAACCAGACCAGAAAAAAAAAATGCATACATATATATATATATATATATATATGATTATTTCTCTGTTATTTTTTTTTAATATTTTTCCGATTTTGATTAAAACCAGAAAATATTAATATATCTTATAAAACAGTTTTCTGATTTTCTGAATATGTTTTTTAAAGCAAATTGAAAATTATAATATGAAGCGAAAAATTTTTTTTGATAAAACGATAATCTTTATAACTAACAGATTAATTTGAAGAATACATTCTGTTTATAAATAGACACGACCAAGAGGAAGCATATCGGCGCTCTAGCATTAGTGTTACTATAATTACCTTAATAATAAATAAAATCGTTCTTCCGCGGGTAGAACCGCGAGTACGAACTAGTATTATATATGTTTTAAATTGTTTTTTTTTCAGAGAGTTTGCTCGGAGAAAAAATACTTATTGTAAACAATGATAACAACTTAAAATATTCGGTAAGTAAATAATTTTATATAAATTAATATTATAAAAATAATCATATTTCTATATTATTGCAGATTGTATCGTACGTCGAAGCAACTCCAGAATCAGTGGAAATATCTTTTAAGAAATCAAATTATAATATATATTTAATCTCAGCACTTGTTATTGCTATTGCTTTGTTATTGTGTAACCCAGCCTCGTTTGTGATTGTTATTCTGATTGCTATTTTATATGCGGTTGTAAGATAATCTTCGTATTTTGTAATTAGATTAAAATCATTATATAATTATTTTATATACATTTTTATAATTAGTTAAAAGAAATATATATTTTTTTAATTTGAAACAAGTGTCTGAAAGATTGTTTGATTCCTTACGTACAAATATATTGTGTTTAAAACACATTGTAGAACAGCTTCTTGTTGTGAGTGTAATTTCTTAAGTAAGTCTGTCTCTATTGTTTACCAGGATGAGTGTGTGTCTGTGTGTAGGCATTCAATTAACACTACGTGTCTTTGCGTGCGTGCGTGCGTGCGTGCGCGTGTATGTGCATTTGTGCATTACTGTGTGTGTATGGACACGAAAGTATAACAATTGTTTGTTTTGCGTAATGAGTGTGTATGTGTCTTTATAAATGTGCGTGTCTAATGTATGTATGTGTGTATGTATATGTGTGCCTATTGCATGTAGACACTCACATAAAACAGTTGTTTGTTGTGCGTTGTGTTTTGCAGCGTGTGGAACAGCTTGGTGGCTCCACGTGAGGCAGCGTGTGCCCCCACCAGCGACGACAGCGCCCCCACCACGCACTCGTGCAGCTGCTGCAGCGCTAGCGTGCGCGAGTGCTCTGTACAGACAACACGGCATAGTCACCACCAGGCCGTAGCGTTAAGAGTAGAAGAACATTTAACTTTTATGATTATTATATTATATAATATGGTTGACTTAATGTTTATAAGTATTTTTTCAACAAACATTATTATGAAATATCTACAGTACAAAGCATCATAATTTGAGGTCCAATAATCTTTAATTAATTAATACTGAACGTGTTGTATACAATTAAGAAACAATAATATCAATAAACAGTGTCTAGTACCCTTGTCCCTGTGGTTCCTGTTCCCCGGAGGGCGTGCCAGCGCCCCTCCCGGCCACCAGCTCTTCAGCACCAGCCCCGTGTAGTAGTGGAGCATCTGCTCGGAAAACAGCCACGAGATCGTTTCCTTTATCTGTCTAAAGAAAAAAAATTATATTAGTACGCGACAAGTCTTAGCGACAGATCCAGATTCTATCATTTATTTATAAAAATCCAAAATCCATGATTTTGGATATTTATTCACAATTTAATATTCAAGACAGTATTTATTGCTACTTTGATCTTGAGTGGTTTCCTCCGTAGTGTGGTGTTGTTTTATTACATAAATTCTTTTAAAGGAAGTTTGAAAATTCAGCATTAACCCCACCTGTCGATGGTCCGACCGTAGGTGATCTGCACGAAGGTGACGAGCGTCTTCCTGAGCCAGCGGAACACCCCTCGCGCGTCGAACAGCTCGCTCAGCAGCGCGTACAGCGGTTCACCGACGCCGTCGCGCTCCTCGCACGACGCGCCCGCGCCTACTGACACACACGCATCACATGACACCCCGCGGACATTTGAAAATAGAACACATACTTGTTTTTTTTTAATCACTTGGTATAAAATTATGGAGTTAAAAAGAGTATCCGTAAGTGACATGGACCTACCAACCTATATTTTTTTATATTTCTTAAAATATATCGTTTTATGATTTTAGTGTTTTCATAAAGGTAGAACTTTGTCTGTGCCTGTCGTTTTAGCGAAATTACTTTCAAACGTTAATTTTGCTCTGAATTATAAGATAACGAGATCTCGGAAGATAAAGCGAGATGGAGAACGACTTAATTTTTTTTTTGTTATCAATGACTAATTATAAAGTTGTTTTGGCATTGCATATGCATTATGTATTGTTTTTTTTTATTCAAATTCGATTACTTCAAGCTTTTATGTATGTAGTTTTTTGCTTTGACGTAAAATATCTTAACTTTCATAAAAAAATTCATAACGATCGATATACTTAAAGTGACCTCTCATAGAGTTGACGTTCTTCCCGAGGTCTCCGTTGCCGTCCAGATACATGGATATCTCGTCCTCGTCTGACAGAGTGTGTCCGTCCTTCTCTTGGGACGACCGGCTTGTTGTGTCGCTACTAGTACTTTTGAATAATTGTATTTTAATAAACATTTAGATATACAAGCGCTTAAAGCTTTAATAATAATAATATTTCTTTATTCCCAGAACATACATTCCATAGACTATTTCACAATTTTTTGAATACGTTTTTTATTTATGTACTACAACATAGCAGTTATCAAAACAAAAACACAAATATTGTTTATATTAAGTTGATTTTTTTTTGTAGATTTGATTTGAAATACAGTTACACAAGTTAGCACAATTATCGCTGAACTGATAATGAGTCATTACACCAACATAGCAGGTTTGAATGCCTCCTTTGATAATTTAGTACATATTTAAGACTGAAAATTTCTTTCATAGTACCACTTTTCATTTATATTTTACATACAGTTTAAAAAAAAAATTAATTGTTTTATTTACCTTTTAAAAAGAGTAGAAAATGAAAACTTATTCTTCTTTGGCAGGTCTCCTTGTTTCAGGTACTCGGAGCTAGGAGTAAGGAATGTATATAAAGCTTCACTTTGGTTTAACCTATCGTCTTCCAACACGAACTGAAAGAAACATATACTTCAAAGTATCTTTTACTTAGTATATAATATAAAATATAACACAAATACTTACTTCTAGATACTTCTGTATTAAAATTTTAGCCTTTTCTAAAGAGTTTTTGTCATTCTTCCCAAACATAAACTTAAAAGAATTCGACGGTAGTTCATAATTTTTTAATTCCGAACACATAGGCCTCAACTTTCTATGTAAGTCCTGTAAACAATAAACATAACTTATAATGGATGGATTAAAAAAAAACAAGACATAAAAATAGTAAAATTATTGAATCCTTAAAAGTAAAAGATTTAAAACAGGTGTGTTAGTACATGACATTCGATTGTTAAATCATATTGTGTGGGTGGGAATTATAGTTTTGTGTGCGGGTGTATGTCTTTGCGTGCGTGTGTGGATGTCGGTGTGTGTCGACCTGGAAGTCGTGTGCGCTCCTCAGCAGCACCCAGCCTGCGGCTCGCTGCTCCGGGCGGGGCGCGCGCTCCGTCTCGGGCTGCAGCGCGTACACCACCAGCACGAACTGCACGCGGGACTCCTCCACCATCTGCACCACACGACTACATCGTCAAATATTGATAAATTACGTGCGAGAAGAAGAGCCCGAGTTCCAGAAGTCAAAACGCAACGACCCCAGCGGGCCCCACCTCCGCCCCGTGCACGGTGGCTCGCCACAGGCCGAGGTGCTCCGCCCAGGTGTCCGTCCTGGCCAGGTGTGCCTCCAGCCGCACCTGCTCGGCCGCCAGGCGCGCCACCTCGCCCGCCAACATGGACAGCGCGGGGGACTCGGGCTTCAGGGACGCGCGGAGCGCAGCCAGCGCCTGCACAGAGGAACGTGCCGTAGGAGTATCCACGACCTTCGGGAACCTTCTGTGATTAATATCGTGTGCTCGTTTGCGCGTGCAAACTACATTCATTTTCGGTAAAATTGGCTTACTTTTATAATAAATTTTTAATCTTAAATTCTCGTTCGATAAAAAAAGATTGAAAAAAAAATTAAAGTAACGAACAAAAATTGGAAAAGTAAATAATAAAATAATAGGAAAATATATTCTAATATTTTAAAATGTAATAAAAAAAATTTATTCCCCGGTCTGGTTTTTTTATTTAGTATTACGACAAATTTGTACTGTTTCTACATTTTATTTTTGTTGCTTCTGTAAATTATTTGCTCAAATTTACATTAAAAAAAAACAAAAGATCTTATTTTTAATTTTTCGGATAATTCTGATGAACTACCCTAAGCCGTTTTCGGCTCGACATCGACTTACCAGATACCCTATATAAATTTCAGTAGTTAATCAAACCTGTGTTTTATTATTATGTTTCTCTTGCAGCTGCTCCAGTTTCCGTCTGGCGTAGGTGGAGTGTTCCGTGAGGACATTGACCTCTGACACAGACTCGTTTGATGACTGACGTTCTTCTACCGGTGACCTCTCGGAACATAGATCTGGAAATACATAGCATTTCTAGAATTTATAATTCCATAGAATTTTATTCTTAAGTTATTATTAATTCTAAAAAAATATTATTAGTCGATTCGTAGTTCTACTTTTATCTTTCTCTATCACCATCACCCTATATCTTCCGTAAAGCTTACTCTCAAAAAGAAACGGAAAAATATTTAGTAATAAATACAAAAATGAATACTATGTTATTTATATTAATACTATGTTACACTGAAAGGTTGCGAAAATCAAACTAACACGCATTCTCAAGGGTTGATGTCAGGACGCAGGTGTTCGTATAACTATCTTAATACTCCAGATGGTAATCATTTAATTATAGTAATATTTATTTCATATTATAAATATCTTGACTTAATTTAGGCTATTGTGGATCTTTAAACATACATATTTTGACTTTTTAAGATGTAACTTACCTGGATCTGCCACTTCCGTGGCTAATTCTACCAGTAAAGCCTGATACTGGTCGCTCAATAGGAATGAAGGATAATATTTCTCCTGTATTGTGTCAATCACTATATCTTGAACTTCATAAAATACTTCAGGTCCCGTATCTCCTAAAAGAAATGCTTCCATTCTTTTCCGTGTCTCCTGAAAATTATATTTTTGTTAAGTGTTCAGTAAACTAAAATTTGATTTTTATATTATTAATATTTTTTTAATTATGAAATAATATATCTAAATTATACATTTTTATTCATTTTCTTGATCCATGATTAATTATATATAATAAATTATTCAACTGTAAATACGGAAATTGTATCGGAATTTGCCCGGCTAGTTTCAAAACCGTCCAGGGCCTTTATTCATGACCTCGGAGCGTGGCGAAATCGCGGTGAAAACTGTTCACGATTCCGATAAAATTAAAGGGAATACAGCCCCATAACGGATTTTGTAATAAAATTATATATAATTTATTATGCACCTAATATAATCCACAACGGTTCTCGTAACCTGTACACCTGCAGCCCTACCTTGTCCACCTTGATCTCCGCGCTGGGCGACCGTATGTACGTGTAGAAGATGTCGGCCCCCCGCTGGTGCGCTGCAGCGGGCGCGGCTCGTCGTAGCTCCGTGACGGCCCACCAGTAGCCCACCAGCCCGCGGGAGCACAGCGCCTCCAGGAACAGGGACAGGTACCTGCGACCCGCCGCGCTCGATAGCACCGCCAGCAGAGGCAGCGCCTGGACACAAAAACACAGAGTGGAAAAACAATACATTATTACACGTACAACTTTAGTTGAAAAATACTTATATTTTTAGAAATCATTTAAGTTATTTACTTAATAATACTTAACAGTATTGAATTATTTTAATTATATATATTTGTTTTCAGTTTTATGTTAATCAATATTTTTATTCAATAGTACTCTTTTCATTTTATTCAACCTCTTTAAAAATAAATTTTTCAGCTGTAGTGGTATTGTGCACATAGAAAATGTTCATGGTTCAAAAAAATATTTAATGAAAAATTTTAAATAAAACATTTTAATTTCAACTATTTCCTACATATATTTAGAATTAATAAACTAATTAATAATAAAATCAAACCTTGGTGTCTGACTCCACGGCTGGGAACGCTCCATCCCACCCCAGCTTCCTCAGGGCGCGCTCGCACTCGTCCTTGGCTATGGTCAACTGTTCGATGTAACGCTTTAGCTTCCTGGCGTCGGCCATTTGTTGCTTACTTATATTGTGGTTACTTTTATCTATGACGTCTATGTCTATGCCTTTGGCTCGCTTTACGTTTTGTAGAGTAGTGGCTTGCATTATTTGAGATACTATATCGTACCTGAAATATGTGGTATCTTAGCATTTTATAATAATTTCATAATACTAATTCGACGTACATTTAATATAAAATAATATTTTTTTTTAATAAATAATAAGTAAATTTATACCTATCTATTTTTAAAAAAAAGAAACAAAATCCGTAAAGAAATTATTTAAGTATATCTACTACTACTCTTAACTACGGAGATAAAAACCTAACAAGTATTGAAATGTTTTTGCAATTTTTTGTCTGGTTTTCGTTTTAAAAATTCCTAGACATATTTTCAGGAAATTTAGGAAATTTTACAAAGAAGGCATTTCGTTCACGTTTAAGTCAATTTATAGGTAATTTTACTGTGAAACAATTTTAATTTCAAAAAACTAATTTCTATATAATTATACTAAAAATAGAAATCTCATGATTTCTTAAAAAATTAATATTTGTAACAAATTTAATTTATAGAATATTTTAACTATACTGCTGGAGGAAAAAAAATTCTCTTGCAAGTAACAATAGAAAATTTTAAAAAATTACCGTACTAAATAACTTTACCAGGAAAAAAAATTGGCTATAAAGGCTAGTGAATAGTAATAACAAAACTTAAAAGAATCAAGCAATGAGAAAACAGACTTAACTTAGATATAAGTTTAATCTATATTTATTAAATATTATTCTACGCTATTAAAAATACTTTTATTTTTGTCGAAACTTATAAATTTTTTATTAAATTTATTTATTAGTATTTAATACATTAATTTATATTATGTATGCTTATAAAATGTGAGGGTGGACATCGACTCTCTTAATATCCCATTATCAGATCATGTTCGACTGAAACGAGACCTGAAGAATAAATTATTCCCAGAAAAAACTAATTAAGAAATTCGTCCACAATTGAGTACAAAATCAGTAAACATATAAAAATGTATATTATCATAGAACCAATTTCTTTCACGACTTGACGTTAAAATTTGTTATTATACAAAAAAGAATATATAAACAGTCAAACATAGAACCATCTTTATTGAACTCGGTAAATAAAATACTACAATAACATTAATGTCAAGCTCTGTTAATTCAATTATGAAAGTGAACTCACCGCAGTCGTTTCAGCGTGTCCACGTTATTGCAACTGTTAATTAGGCGTATGTAGTCCTCAAATGTTTTCGCGTATTCGTGAGTTCTAACATGCATCGCATCCACTTCCTTCTGAGCCTCAAGATATTGTATTATCTTTTGATTTATGTAATCCGGCTCCGTGACTAGATTTATGGCTGGTTGAAGAACTATTTGACAATTAATTACATATATTATATATAATTAATATCTATCTGCGTTCACGTAAATACTTTCGAAATTGCGACTAATTTCTAACCCCTTCGAGTCCTTATTTAAATTTTACACTGTTTTTTTTATAGCAATTCAATAAACATATTGCATAGAAAATTGTTTGAAAATAATAGTAAATTATACATATTGTAATACAAGATCTGCAAAAGCGTAACCTAGATAGATATAAAGCGCATGTCTGACGGAAAATAACAACCTCGTTATACAGAGCTACGAGCTGAATATATAAATCTAATATTTTATGCTGAAATATCCTTCCTATTCTTTAAGAGATTTAGTTCATCGTATAACGAAATATATCATCTAACTTAGTTAAGTAAAAAATATAAATAAAATGTATTATCAAAATTCACGTAAATATATATCTTTATATGTAAATGTATTATTTTAATCTCTTGTTGTTTAGGAACTTTTGCTCATTATTATAACAAAATGCTAAAATCTTTACTATTGTATATAACAGCTTGGTAGCAAGTTGATCTATAAAAGGATACGACATATTATTATTCTACCTACTTTACTTAATTTTATCTCTACTAATATTATAAAAGTGAACTGTTTGTTTGTGTCTTTGAAAGAACTGAATGATATGCAGGTTCATGAGGAAGGTTATTGGCTATTTAGCATTAATTAACTTAATATATAATTTTATACTATTTAGAGAGTATATAAATAATCCACAACACCTGTACGCAGAAATAGAGGCTATATGTATATAATTATAGTGTGTCTATTTAAAAACAAGGGATTAGTAGGTCAGGTCAAATAATCCAATTAAACGATCAAAATAGTTAGAACAAAAATACTTTTGTTGGTGAAGCCATATTGATATATTCTAGATATTTGTATGTTAATTTAATATATAAAACATAGTACTTACTTTTACATGCTAGAATCTCTCTAACAAGGTATGTAATGGGGGACAAGGAGTAACAACGAGGCATTAAAAATATGATGAAAAATTCACTTATTTGACGTAAATAGTGTAACTCCATATCACTTGACATCAGATGTGGAGCCAGTGCAAACACTGGTGGCTGGTTTAGTTCAATTCTGGAATAAAAAACTTGTTTTTACAACAATAAAAATATATTAAATTTAGAATGTAGTAATTAATTTAAAAGGTATAAAACATTTTAGATACAACAAAGATATTAATACTTACGCACAGCTTCTAGCTATTCTAATACGTTCAAAATGTTGTGTTATTTTAGTTACCATATCATTTGCTAATAATTTTTCAGCATCTACTTTTAATAGTCTGTCATACAAATTTTGTACTGCAGTCCATATGTGCTCTTTAAATTTGTCTATAACAGGTTCTGGTTTGTGAGCTAGTTCTTTCAGCCAGTGGGTAACATAATCTCTTATAAAATAATCAATTAGAAGATGAAGTTGACTGTCAACTGTTCTTCCAAATATTATTGGTAAATGAGGCTTTTTCATTGTGTGAGCCCAGTTGTTTTGATCTTCCTTTGATAAACAAATAAGAATATAGTGAATATAATGTTTATAAACAAATTAAACTTTTATATACTAACCCTTATTGATGCTTCCAATGATCGAGCCTCTTTTTCTATATTATCTAGTAAAAACATTGATATTTGATGAGGGGACGACAGCGAAAGATGCCCCCAAAGTGTTAATACGAAAACAGAAATTGCAAGACACAAAATAAGAATTAATAAGTACGTTAAATTCCAAATAAAAGGAATATAATAAATTGTAGATAAGCAAAAGGGAATAAAAAAATAAATTAGGCTCTTAAACATGATTATTATTTATCAATGTTGTTTAAAAGCAAAATATTAAGGTGGTGCTTCGGTGTCGTCCAACGTATTCTGTTGTTCCCTCACATTTTCATCTATACTCTATTCAATTTACTGTAGTTTTTTTCATTTTATAATCTTTATACAAATTTTTGGATTAATCGAGTATTGATGTGTTTTGCTTTTAAGTTCTTTGATCTTTCATCGAACTGGAATGTCACTGTCAATTATCATTTTGTATTGTTCTTTAAAATTTTTCTGACTGAAATTCAAAGTATCCAGCCAAGAAAATCTTAAATATTTTTGGAACATTTAATTTATAGGAAATACTTGACAAAGATTAAATTACTTCACTTTTAATTACCACATTTTATAAAATGTTCTAAGGGCATAGCCTCTAAAACATATAATATGTTTTTTAATTGATATTACTTAAATAAATACCTACTCGTATCAGTTTTATTTAAATTTAAAATCAACCACATTTATTACTTCAAATTATTATTATTCGGTATATCGATGGATTTATATTAGTATGGCTTTTAATAACATTTAAACCGATAGAGCCACATAATTTTGAGCAAATGTTACCTAGTAAACTTAGTATTACTTTTGTGTGTGTATTTAATATCGATCATGGTCCAATTTTGTTTAATTAAAAATTCCTGTAAAATAAAAGTAATACTATATTGATATTATTATTAAACACAATTAAATGTAATTTTAAAGAATAAAAATAAAACCGGTTTTTTCTTTATTTGCAGAAATAATTATGATTGTCATCACGCGGTTTGACAGATGTTAATATCACTGATAAGCCTTGATAAGATTTCAGCTGTTTTATATGAGTTTACAGTTTCTATGTCACCTCTTTATTTATGTATATTTATTAAATGTTGAATACAATAATTTTAGTAATCAGTGTAAATAACTAAATAAGCATTTCAAGATTTTTATAAAAGTATGTAATTCATTTGAACTATGTCTAAATTAAAGACCAAATATTTAATTATCGGAGGCGGTATTGCCGGAGTTACTTGTGTAGAAACTCTAGCCATTTTACATCCTGAGGAAAATCTTGTAATAATCACTGCTTCATCATTGGTAAAAAGAGTAACAAATATTAGTTTTTATGCAAAGACTGTTGTAAAGTTTGATGTAACTGACACAGAAGCTAGTTCGTTGATGAAAATACACCCCAACCTCAAAATAGTGTATGATTCATTAAGAAATATAGATACAAATGATAAAATAGCTACCACTGATAATGGTGTCATTGTGCAATACGATGTAATCTGCATATGCACCGGTGGGATACCGCGTCTTATTGCAGACTCAAATAACTGCCCAAGAATTCTTGGTATCAGAGATACCGAATCTGTCAAAGAATTTCAAGAGAAATTAACAAACGGCCGTAGAATGTTGATAGTTGGTAATGGGGGTATAGCATCAGAGATTGTTCATGCTACTCATGGCATCCAGAAAGTGTGGGTAATAAGAGATGATTACATATCTGCAACATTTGTTGATCCTGGTGCAGCTGAATTTTTTCAAGATTCATTCAGAAACAAAACAGATAGTAATAATGATAGCACAATATTGAGAAGACATGTTTTCTCTGAAGAAGATACTATTATTTCAATTAATAAGAATTTAAAATCAGCAGCTCTTGGTCCAGACTGGTACAAAAAGTTAGAAAATATTCAGAATAAAAGTGGAGAACAGGAATTAGAAATAATTTATAAAGTAGAAGTACAATCAGTTGTTGAGTGTAAAGGTGATTATGCTTTAGAAGTTAAATTAACAAATGGAAGGACAGTTAAATGTGATTTTGTTGTATCTGCAACTGGAGTAGAGCCTGCTGTAAATTTCATTTGGAACCAGGAACCAGAAAAAAGTAGAGATGGTGGTCTTTCAGTTAATGAATTTCAAGAAACTTCAATTAGAGATGTATTTGCTGCAGGTGATGTAGCTTCTGCAAATTGGGTACATTCTCCACATTGGTTTCAATTAAGACTTTGGACACAAGCACGACAGATGGCTGGAATGGCATCAAGAGCAATGCATGCTAGAGTAACAAATCAAGAAATATGGCAGGATTTCAGTTTTGAACTCTTTACACATTGCACCTCCCTTTTTGGGTACAGAGTTGTTCTATTAGGAAAATACAATGGCCAAGGTCTAGGAGGTAATTATGAAATTTTGTTGCGGACTACACCCCGTCATGAGTATATTAAGTTTGTGCTTCAGAATGGAAGACTCCAGGGTGCGATATTGATTGGAGAAACTGACTTGGAGGAAATGTGTGAAAATTTAATACTAGACCAAATTGATCTGACTCCATTTGGAGATGATATATTAAATCCGGATATTGACATTGATGACTATTTTGATTAAGGCTGTTTTAATACATTGTTTAAATATTTATTTTAAGAAGTTATATCATATTTTGTGAAATGACTACCATGTTTGTTAGTGTTAACCTAACCTATTTTTTTGATTTTTTCCTTTATATTTTAAAAGTACATTTTTTTTGTTAATACATTTACTGAAAAACTGATCTTGAAAAACTAAGAAAGAAAAAAGCCTAAGAGAAAGAGCCTCGGTCGAGTCCTAGTCGGCTCTAGTTGCCGGTAACTTCAACGCTACGTGCCTGCCTGTGCGGGGTAAACTCGAAAACTGGGTATTCGCTATGAGTCTGGTTCTGGTTGATACATACGTGCGAGCTGCGTGGTTCAAACGTGACCGTCACTGTTGGCGATTCCATTCTGGAGTGCCGTATTCGAGACTGGCTGCGGTTCGAGAGTGTAGAAACGTTGGTAGACCATAGCTACGTGATATTCGATTTTTAAATTATCTTTATTACACTTAGTGTTCTAAGACAACCTTCGAATGAGAGCAACCCCGGAGAGGCATTTGAAAACCTAGGCAAGAAGGCGTTAGTAGAGGCTGGCCCGGTTCCCTGGTCTGCGGTACTGAGCGTCGTCATGTCGCGTATCTGCGACGCCGTGATGCCTACGTTGTACGACTCCACAGCACGGAGTCATATTGTGCCAGTACACGAAATAACACGATTCTTCACCAATCGTGTCATTTCGTGTACTGGGAAATGCAGAGCTTGAGGGCTAATATATTGCAAGGAGCTCAACGATCGCGAAGTACAACTTCGAATCTAAGATGATGATTTTTTATAGGGATTCGTTTGGGAAACCGTACACGTTCTTGTGAACCGTCCACTGACCAAGGGTCTTCTGTCCGATTTCTTGGATACTGATACTCCCAACTTTTTACCAGGAACCTACCACTTAGAACTTAGCACGGCACTTATTTTAATTTTATAAACTCGTGTACTTTTATCTATTTTTGTTATGTTTATCATCGATTCCATGCCGAATTATTTTATGTGAAATAAGTTCACATACCTATTTGGTCATTTATTTTAAAAATTAGCTTTTTGCAAGCTTTCTTTGATTGCCAAATTTAATTAAATAAAGTCTAACATTCGTTATGAAACCGGGAAGAACGACATAAGATTTGATACATTAAAATACAGAACTTTAAAATACACAGCTTTTTTCTCTAACTCACATCCGATCCTAATATTCTAACAAGACTTAGATCTTTAGTTAGTGACCTAGATCTTTAATAATCAGTAATTCTGATCTATATTTTAAATTGAAGTATTCCTATCTATCTACCTATCTGGTGTGCCAAAATTTATATCAAATTCTGTCACTGGAATGCTTTACTCCGAAATTATCTTATGTATACTTACTTATCAAAATAAACACAAAACTTATTAAATGAACCTTCGGTTTTAGTTTCGATTTTGGACAAAAATAGAGGAAACATTCAGTTACGCCTAAAATTTAGATTCGTGTTGGAGTGCTTCACTTGTCAAAATTATAAGAAACTAGAAAATAACAAATAATCATAAATCTTTACAAAATATGCTTTGATATAACTGAAGAGCTGCGTTCTATGGTAAAAGGTAGCGTACAATATGTGATTTCTTATTTATGAATACTAAATTTACTAAAACACTAATTTATTACATTTTTGCAGTGATAAGTTCTTATTGGAGTGTAAAAACCGTGGTCACGTAACGTATGACGTCTGTCTGGCTTGCCTTTCTCTCACGCATACAGCGGGCAGGCTCCTCCTCTCTAACTCTAACCCACAGCGTCTGCCGTCTTTTGGTAGACAGTATAGCCGTAAAATCTGGGAAAAAATAATAATTCTAATCAAGTACATACACAAAATTCTAATGTACATATTAACGAATTGTAACTAAGAATAAAGTATATTTTATAATCAATAAAAGGGTTGAATAATAAATAACTTTTCATTACATTTTCATATCTATCTATAAAATTTAAATCATAACCCACTCGTAAGATTTTCTGAAGAAAAACAATTTCAATACTAAATAGTTTAACTTATACTATTTTTAATTATCACTTCTCTCGGGCTCCCAGACGTACAAGTTTTTTAATATTATAAAACATTTTGTTAAATATAGTTTTTTTTTTACATTTTTAACAGTGAACGAGGCATGTTTTCCCACTAATAGTAACGTGTTTTTTAGAGAAAAATAAAAATAGTCTGGATCAGCTGGAAGTGGGATTGATAATTTCTAAGCTGTATTACCGTAAGTCTTTGCCTTTTCTTAATGTAAACAAACACGTAGGATGTCAGTATTCATTTGTCAATGTCATGTAATTTATAAAGGAATATTCACAATTTGTATTTTGTTGAGGAAAGTGTTATTAGCTATTGCCGAACAGTTTTGTTGAAATTAATTCACTGTTTTGTTGTAAAAACAACTTCCATTGTGTAAACTCAAATAAGTCATTTCTAAAAACAGTAACATAAAAAAGCTATTGGTATTAAAGTTAAGGATTATAATTGGACATATTATCTCTGTTGCGTTTTCATTGTCAGCCTTCTATTGTTGAAAATGCCTATTTTATTTAGTGTGGTTGCCCGTGGAACGGTGGTTCTAGCTAAATATGCAACGTGTGCAGGAAATTTCACCGAAGTTACTGAACAAATATTGTCTAAAATTGCACCCCAAGACGACAAACTTACCTATTCTCATGGAAATTATCTGTTTCATTATATTGCTGAAAACAAGCTTGTTTATTTCTGCATTACTGATGATGTACGTATATTACCGTCATTTTAGTTGCATGTTATAATGAATCATATTATAAAATAGATTTTTTTTAATATAAGAATTATACACAAAGGTACTTACTACTTTTCTAGAAATTTCAACGTTCAAGAGCATTTCTTTTTCTCAATGAAATTAAAAGAAGATTTATGTCTTCATTTGGAGACACTGCCCAAACTGCTATTCCATATGCGATGAATAGTGAGTTTGCTAGAATCCTTGCAACTGAAATGAAGCACTACAGTGACTCGAGAGATTTGGACACCATATCCAGAGTACATGGAGAACTTGATGAACTTAAAAACATCATGGTGAAAAATATTGGTGAGTTCTTATATACCTATTTCATTATTTAACTATAAAAAATAAAGTTATGCTAACATGTGGATAACATAAGAAAAAATGAGTCACTCAGAAATAATCATTATTCTATATTAAACCTACAAATTAATTTGGAATATACAGTAATTAACTAAGAATCTTATAAGTTTTATTTTATCGGTAACAATATAAGTACAATAAAAGAAATTGACGATTTTTATTTAATTGACACAAATCATGCAAAAAAAGCATAATTTTACAGCATTTTCTACAAGCTAGCCCTGAAATTATCAATAAAAAAATGTAAAGGTGCAAAGACAAATAACAATATTTTATTATATATAAATATTAATATTGTATTTCACAATACTCATTTCCTTTGTTTACTTTGTGTAATCTTTGTAAACTGCAATATTGGAAAGTTTAATAACTTTTCTCATAATTTATCTCATTGTTTATTTATTTACTTGTGTGACACAGACCCAGGATGCTCTTTTATTTATTGTTACATTATTATATTAATATTATATAACCTTGGATTTAAATATGTTTAAATGTTGTTTTAGCTGTTTGAAATATATACTTGATGTATATATGCATACTTATTATTCATTATATTAATATAAAATAAAATATAATCTTATCAGGGAGTAACATTTACAGTAAATTATTAATTCTTCATATATTTTTTAAACTAATTAATGAATGCCACAAGTGAAACTCACAATATCATGATAAGAATTATTTATGACTTATTTTCATGTATAGATTCAATTATTTTATTGTAGTTATGTATCTGAACATTACAAGAGTTACTCAACATACGCATTTCCATTCTCTTCCATGTCGTGGAGGAAATCATACATTGTCCTTGACTTTATTGCATTTAATAATAACTAGCATCAGACCAAAACATGCTTTTCAACAGAAAACGAAAACATTGTTTGCCCATACCAAAATAACACTTTCAGTTGCTCAACAATCCTTCATTAGAGTAAAATGAAAGGGAAGTATTTTCTTGCAAATTTTTTCTATTTTATCTTGGAATGGCTTTGCAAACCAAGCTCTATAGTCAGATTCATCAAATCCAGTCAATTAAAAAGTTGTTGACGGAGGAATACATTAATACAATTATTTTTAAAATATATTAAATATATGTACACATAAATGTTACAGACAGTATGGCAATGCGTGGGGAGAGACTGGAGTTGTTGGTGAATAAAGCTGAAAATTTGGCTACAAGTGTAAGTTTATTTATTTATTCAGTTCATTGTATATGTTACAAACTTTTAATATTTTATTATTTGTAATAGATTAGTAAAGGTTGAAAAATATTTCATTATTAGTATACACAAAATATTTTTTTTTTATTAAGAAATTTTAATTCATATACAAATTTTAACTATAAAATTTTAGGTTAATACTGGAAATATTCCTGATTATATATTTGTTATCTGATGATAGGACAATCAAAATCATCCAATTATATGTTTTTAAATACAGCATAGGTTTTGATTCCAGCGTAAATATTTTAAAATATTTTAAATAACAAACTAGTTCATTGATGATATTGAAAATTGTGAAAATTGTATTGAACTCGTTGAGTTTTATCAAATGAGTACTAGTACTTGATAAAATTTAATGAGACCATTAGTGTGTTATTGATAAGTATGTCAAAATAAGAACTATGTTTTATTGGTTTTTATCACTTAACAAAGATTTTCACTTAGCATTTATAATAAATTACTTATTTGAAGGTCACTCTAATTACATATACAAGTAGTTACAACTGTTATTAAAGTAATTGTTATCTGTAGAAAACTTTTGGGTCTAGACAGGTGGCATTGATGTTATTTAAATAGAATGATAATAGAATTTAAATGTAATATACAAAAAAATGCTAATTTTGTCAAAAGGCTTGTATGATAACAGATATGATATTTCATTATCTATATTATAGTCCGTTAGAAAAAATGATGTATTCTAGAATTTCGTTATGATATTAAACGTAATAAGATTAAACAAGGTTAAAAGAAAATAAATTTATACAAATTTAATAAATTAGCATACCAAATAAGTTTAAAGACAATATTATAAATTATTAATGGTAATCAAAAAATAACCTTTTCTTTTACAGTCCGTTTCATATCGAACCTCGGCAAGGACTCTGCAACGATCGCTGTTTTGGAAAAATATAAAAATGTGGGTTATTCTAATTGGAACACTCATACTGGCAATATACTTGATAGGCGCTATGGCATGCGGCGGCCTGGCTTGGAAATCATGTGTGGCTTAAATATCATGTTGCAAATCGAATAACTGATAAAACTAATAAATATAGTTTTGTCATCATGGTGACTTAATTCGTTTCGAATTTCTTGACACAAATGATTGTTGAAACATCTAGATATTTTTGCTAAACAAAAATCTCGAATCGTCTATGAAATTGAAAATAGTATACAGATTAAAACATCTGAGTATCCATTCTGTTTTGCATATTTTGCTTGTTGTTTTGTATTTTATTTCCAATATTATAATGACCAGTGTCTTAAAAGTCTTAAGATTTATCCTAAAATAATACAAGTAAAGGAAACTATTTAAGACATTTGTTTATTTACAATATAAAAATAATATTTAAAGATTCTAATAAGATCTTTATTAAGTATATTCATTATATTTAGGTTCTAGCTGTTTATTTGTATGTTATATTCAAGTAACTATCAATATTCAAACTTTGTTTTAAATAAAGTATAATATTTTTAATGGAATTGTAGTTTTTGGGTGACAGGCTTGAAAATAAATAAATTGAAAAGTAATTTATGTATGCATGTATGTATGTATGTAATCCACTCCAAAATAAATAGACCTTAGAAATTTATGAGTGTTTAAATATAAATGGTTACTGTATTATATAAACAATTTAAATTGGATAGAATCGGTACGTTACTCCATGATGTTATATACATTTGACTAGAGACATTGTCGTTGTTTTATATCATAGATTTATTTCTTTGTAAAGACTTTTAAAGTATTGTGATATCGTATAGTAAGAAATAATAACCACTTGGAAATATAATATTATAAATCAGAGGTGTTTTATTCAACCACATAAACCATATTAGAAAGATCCAATTCAGTTCAATATTTGAAATATAAAATAAAAATAATAAATATATATTTTATCTTGCAAATAGAAACTTAAATAATGACCTGCTTGGCAACATTTTAATAATCTATGGCAGTTAGTTTAAAAAAAATAAACGAGTAATTTCTAACTCAATTTGAATATAACGGAAGATTTAACAAAAAACTTACAAATAAAGGAAGTAATATCAATTCACATCCCCGAAATTCGGTGGCGTCAGATTGATCCTGTCGAGGGTCATCCCCTCCCGCGACCGCTTGCGGCAATCGCGCGCCAGCCGTGCCGCGGTTGGACGTGTGACGTGCGGTGGTACGAGTGTTGATAGTGTTACGAATACGGTACGATGCACGTATATGTAAATGAGGTTTATTGTGTCATTGTTTTTGTTTGAAAAAGTTTAATAAGTTATTTAATTTTTATTTTTTCTTAACAAGTATTAAATATTACGTTGTTATGACAAAACAAGATTTATTTAACAAATAAAAGGCCAAAACTAAAAGATAGTCGTAGTTAGAGCTGAATTATTATGATAAGTGGTTCCAGGTTTGAATAAAACAATAGGCGAGATAGATTATGAACTATAAATATTTATAGGTAGCCTTTACCGAAGCCGCTGTGATTTATAACACCAATTTATTTTGGCAGAGGTGGATGAGTCGTGACTTGTGAGCGCGTATTGCATTCTATTAATAACATTACTTTGAATATAAAATATTAATAAGTCACTAATATATAAACATTAGTAATTTAAATATAAATTAATTAACAACAAAGAGTATATTATGGGCATGTGCGTGATCCCCAGCGGTTGTCGTGAAACAGGAAGCGTCGGCGATTTTGAGGAATATTAAACTTGGAATAGTTTTCGGGTCATTGTTCCTTACGTCGAAACGTTCTTTTTCTTAACGTAGATAAATTACTTCTATCCGTTAAATGCTTTTGTTTTCTTAATGGACATCTGTTTAGGTCTGAAGATATTTGTAGATATAAAAACATCGTTTCTTTTAAATAAAGGAGAGTTAAACCGAATTATACAAAAAGCTTTGAAGATGGGTTAGTGGTTTACAAATGAAAGGAAAATGAATTACAAAGAAGTAAAGAAATGGACACTACATTAGACACAGTGTTTTGAATGGAGTTGAAATAAAAGATAATAAGATGGATGACAGTTCTCCGGATCTGTCGCTGAAGCTGCGACGAGGTTCCAGTGATTCTCGGGAGTCTTTTTATATGGACTTCGCTCAAGGCATAGACTCTGATATTGAAGAAGTGACGACCATTGAGCGGATTATACCCGAGCACCCTGGGAGGGAGGGGGACGCTGACACCCTGGCTACACCTTCCGGTCTTGACGATAAGGATCTGTCATTATGGTGAGAATATAAAAACACTTACTAATATTCTTTACTACCCGCTTATTTCAAATATGCCATTCAATTGTTTTTTTTTAATATAGGTGAATTATAATAATTTATAAGGTTTTAATTGACAATATTTAGAACTTAAATGACGCGGGACAAACCTTATACTGCGGTTGTTTAAATGTATATCGAAAGTTATACTTGACTATAACAAGATATTTTGATTTCGATATATATTTTTTGTAGGTAGGAAAAGAATTTACCTACAGGGAGTTCCAATATAGGTATAGTACAGATAAGTGATCATTATTATTATTTAAATATGAAATTATAATTAAAATTTAATAATAGTATTTAACAATAAATTAAGTTATCACTGAAACTGAATCAAAACCTCTTTAATTTTTAATATAAATTCTAAACTTGCAACATGTTTTATTAATTTATTATCTGTTCATCTTCATAAAATTGCGTAACCTAAATGCATAAACTTAAAAGGGGCCTGTAAAATACCAGGCCTCCTTTCTCATTACGGCAAGGATACGGAGATTAACTCTATGCTTAACCTTTGTGGGTCATTATTTCTTATAAGATATGTAGTTTCTTTTGCAATAGTTTAATATTGCAAAAATAAGGGTTATTTTTTTAAAAGGTTATTAACTCCCGGATACAATAATTTAAACAAAACTACTGTTTGAATACGGGCATGCATATTTTGTTTTTGTTTTTAATTGACCTTGGATAGATTAGTTTTTTAGTTTTTTAGTTATGAACTCCTGGATACAATAATCTGAAATAAAGCCGTTAGAGCCGGCCATAAATCCATCTATTTGTTAAGAATTAAATGTATATATTTTTTTGTTTGTGTTATAAAGTACTTGGTATATTATATGATGCAGGAATATTGTATAGCAACACTCGTTTGACGAGTCGCATAGCTGGGAAAGCTTTCTCTCGAGGTAAACCACATGCGGTTAGCTTTTATCACTTTAGGGTTTTAGGTTTGAAACAATTTTAGTATTTAGGGCGCCTTTATATAGCAAAATGTTTTGAGGGACCTTGTATAAGTTACGACTTGTTTCATACAAGCGATACTTAGGGTAACTTTATTATAATCATGTCAGAGAATGTTTTGATATATTTTACTATATTAACTTTTTATATATTTTATTTACAATATATTATAAATATATATAAAATATAAAAAATATATATGCTATTTATTTTTTTAATATTTAATTTACTATATATAATTAACTTTTTTAAATTGTAAAATATATGAAATAATAATTAACTATTCTTGTTCACGTTTCCAGTTTATATTTTATTTACTATATATAATTTTTTTTACCTTTATTTTATGTTTTTATATATAAAATAATAATTATTATTGTACATGTTTCCAGTTTCATTCTACCCTAAATTCTGTATGGGAGATAAAATCAGTCTCGCTACTATTGAAAAGCGTGAATAAGAGTTAAAATATAATGTGGTTTTAACGACGGTTCCATTCAACTCAATATAACTTCACATATCATAGAGATATTTTTATTACAGTTATTTTATTTTTGTTAACGAGTTCAGTTATTCTTGGGCTTTTTTGGTTGTAAAATTTTAATGATTTTTATGGGAATAGTTCTAGCTGTGACTTGCGGTTCCGCCCGCGGATCTTATTTATTTATTTAGTATTTATTTATTCTTTGTTGCACAATACTTAACATAACATATACAAAAGGGGCTTAATGCTACTAAGACATTCTCTAGCAGCCAACCATAGATGTGCAGGAGAGGACGTTAGTAGGGGAGCAAAAAAAAAAGACGAAAAAAAAAATGTAATGTATTTACTATTAGGATAATGAAGACTATTGATATTAGCCTTAAAGTTTAACGCATGTAAACAAATAAACATTTCCTCTGTAATACTATATATAATAATCATGCGATTCGTTTAAGCGAAGACTAAAAGCTCACTTCTTTAGCCTTATAGTGAATTCGTCGTATATAATATATCTATGTGAGTATATGACAATATATTATGTATGTATGTTTATAACATATATAGGAGTATGTATTTATATATGTATGTAAGTAGGAGTATATGTATATATAATATGTATGTTTACCTTCTTTCTATCTATGTTATTATGTACACACACCCACACACCGTCTCACATATACTTTCCAACCTGACTGGTTGCCTGGAAGAGATTGCTCTTAAGCGATAAGGTCGTCAAATTTGTACCATTTTTTTTGTTAACATTTTTAATTCCATTTGTGTTTGATTCGTGTATACAATAAAGATTATTATTATTATTATTATTATTATTATTATATAGTATATAGTAAGTATTCTATACTGTATATATTAATATAAACCTGAGCTTTGCTGTACAGTGACCTAAGAAACCCGTGCATAACTGAAATGAAAGCGCACAAGACTACAATACAAAGTAGAGCGTTGTGGTATTTTTTAGCTGGAATTGGGCCTCCAAGGTTTAGTGCCTTGGTACTTGTTTCATTCATTCTTGATAATTACTCTCAAGATAATTGTAATATTATTTTATTAACAAGTTAACAAAATTTATTATTGAAAAATATAGAAGAAATTGCTCATTTGTAATGCAATCTAAATCATTATAAGTGTAATAATTTATGATGTATATTTAATTTAAAATAATCAAATCATGAGAATCGAGATAATGTTCGTCTTATTGAAACAATAAATCAAACACTAGATTATTTAATTAAATCAAAGTCACAAACATAAACAAATTTTAGGAACTTCTTTGTTATTATATCTGTTTTAAATTGAAAAAATTAAAACAATTATTTGATGTAGTTTTTCTTTATTGCACAAAATACAAAATATTGCAAAAAATACGGGATTAATGCTACAAAAACTTTTTCTATCAGCCAACCTTACGATGTACAGCAGAGGTTCTTGGTAGGCTTAGAAAAAAAAACATTTAATAAAAGAGAGAAAAAAAATATCTTTTCAAGAATTCTTAACATAAATATTATATAAGTAATAGATAATTATAATAATGATATTTTTTAGACATTTGATGTTAGATTTTTAAAAAAATTGTCATATTTAAATATTGTATAATCTTATATATTAATGCAGGAAGCGATTTCGTTGGCACACTGTAGCTCGAGAACCACTAAAGGGAAAAATATCGTTGATGGCTCAAATCAAAGGTCTCCTTATGCTACACTGCTGAAAAATAGTGACAACTCTCAAATCTCATTAGCCTAATTGCATTAGTCAAAAAATTAATTTTTCCCATAGATTTTGCATGGGGAAATTTTGCGCGCGCTTTCAAATTTTTGTATTATCTATTGTGACTAGCTGGTCTTAGCATACTAGTAATATCTTAAAGCAAAAATGCGAGAAGCATAAACTTCATCGTTGTGTTATCCCTTTAGGGATAGTCTATTAATACACCGTGGGGAGAACGACTCTCCCAGTTCCTAGTTCCAGGAATAAGTTTAGTATTCAGGTAATTTCTAAGCCACGCACGTTTTTATTTACAAACCTCGTTATTTGTTTGCCGCAACCGCACCTGATCAGGGGAATTTGATTGAACACTGGCTGAATAGTAATGACATAGAAACATAATGAATGATATATTAACAATAAACTGTTTAGTATTTTCTTACATTTCCACGAGTACATATTTGAAATGAAACTATTTTTTATGGATTATAACTCGCGTATAATTTGGTTACATTTTTATTTTGGTATTTATACTTTCGTGATTACTATAATATATAATTATTCTTACTAATGTTTTCTAAGATTTACAACAGTACTAAACATTTCAATAAAACTATTTTACAAATATAACTCGCGTTTATTATTATATTTTTATAATTTAAACACAACGTTTCGAGTTGCAGCAAACGTGTTCGCGGTTAGACGAGATGTTGGTGTCTGCCGGTCAGTCAGTTTATTTGTCACCTGAACTCTATGTCCGTAAACTCAGGAACCGTTGAAAATAAAAAATGCGCAAACGCGAGTTATATCCGTAAATTAGTTTTATTGAAATATTCGTAATAACGTTATTACTATTGAAATTAATATCGGAATTTCAAAAACTAGTTTTGAACCCATTCAGCATCCTTATTCAAGAGCTTTGTGCCTTGCGGATTCGCGGCGTGAGCTGCGGAGTCTCGCTGGACGCGCCGCGATGGTGGTGGAGGCGGAGGCTTTTTTAGTTTAAAAATAACGGAATATTTCAATAATATCATTAGTTTCATTAAAAAAAATACATTTAAACAATTAAAGCTTTTATTTTTTTTTTATTTTTTTCATTTACCTTGGATAATTTTTATGTATTGATTTGAAAAGGTTGTTAACCTTTTAAAAATGTTTTAAGTCGTATTATCTTTTCTAAATATACAATAACATGGAATAAAATAAATCTTAGATTATATAAAATATTACGCGTGAAATATTATATTTTTTGTTTTGTATAAACAAGCTTAGAGGAAGTGTTGGTAATAAATAATTCTACTATTTTAATTGTGACTTCGCAGGAGACAAACAAAGGGTCTTGATGAGAAGTTATGGAGCGTGACTTTGTTATTTGTTGTAATTTAGTGTTATTTGACTTTGTACTGACTTTGTAGTGACTTTGTAGCTATAATTCTATTTGTTTTTCCGTAATGTTATAATAAGAATTGTATAAAGTTTCTCCCAAAGGTGAATTCATACTTCATAATTAATTATTTTCAATGTAACAATAATTTATATTTTAACTTAAACAACTGGATTTTGTTTAACTTTTCGAAAATATACTAAAACAATAAGCAACTTGAGGAAGCCTTTCTTGTAATATCGATTTTAACACACGGTATGTGTATATATGTATGTATATGTACACTTGCATAAAATAAATTTTAATTATGTTTAATAATACCAAGCCGGATAATTATATACATTATATATTACAATTGTGGATCACGAAAGTTTAAATGCAAAAAATACTTCTTTATTAAGTTTAAATTATTTTTCAACTAAAATGTTATAGTATTATTTAGTGAAGATTCAACATTAATAAAGTTATTTTTATTTGCATGTTATTGTTTTAGATATTTAATTTAATCATAATATAATTTATAGTTAGTGAATAAAATTTTGTATGTATAATTAGTTGCATTGTATAATACAGTGTAAATTCCGTAAACGTGACAATCTTTTTAAATAAGATTTGCGTTTAAGAAAATTTGTGTACAGACATAAGTAAAATCTAAAAAACGAAAAAAAAAATTAATTTGATAAGAATATTTCTAAATAAATAGCTAATAAAATACATAATTTATCTTACTCCAAAACTTGGGACGAGAATGAGAAGAGCTTTCGCGTGCCGTGTGATTGATACACGTCAAATGTAGAACGGATGCATCTTGTGAGGTCCACGACGAGCATCCATCTTACTCAGAACGATTTATAAACTGATTCATTTTTAAAATCTTTTATTATCATATTTAACGACTAAATGAACATTTAATATTTAATTGTAGTTATATTACAGTTGTAGATGTTATTTTAATAAGACTGTGTTTTAGATTACAATCTGTATTCTTTGCAATGTTTTGATGGCTGCGTCTGTGACAGATTTTTAATTTGTATTAGATATTTGTAATATTAGTACAAGTATTCGTATATTAGTAAAAATACATAATTTGTAAGAATATTCTTTACTATATATATTATAGAACGGATAGGTTCGTTTGTTTAAACGCGCTAAATTTGGAAAATTCGAATTGATTTGAAAAATTCCTTCTGATTATAGAAGGCAGGTTCATAAAATATAGTTCGTTCAAGGGCAAAACCATCTTAAAACGTGTAATACCTACAAGATATCTTGCACACACAAAATCTATTTACAATATATAATATATATATTTGATATATTTGATCTAAATCAATAAAAGTTGGAATAAAAATATTTTTTAGTTTTACTAATTACAGCAAAATTGTAACATTTTCTCATTTTAATTGAACTAATAAACGTGTAAATGCAATTAAAATTGTCGCTGAAATTTCAAGTTTTCAGTATATAAATGTGATTTAATTAAAATAATATTTGTATGATTTTGAGAGCGAAGTTAATTAAGTTTCATATTATACGACTCACAGACATAACATGTAACTGATATGTATCTGATAAAAATGCATTTAATATTATACAATTATGACTGTTAGGTTGTTTTGATCTTATTTTGTCCTAATTAACCTTTTTTGGGTTAAGAAAAATATCTTTAACTTAAATCTAGATTTTAATCATATATTTCTGTGTAATATTTTTTATGTATAAATGTTTACGAGCTATCTGATGGTTACCTGAAATGACGTCACCAACTTAGTTTTTTTTTTGGAGCATGATGATAAAAGATGATGATAAAAGATGATGGTGATGGTAGAAATTGTCGCCAAACAACGGTATTTGGATTACGAACAAGCTATCTTGCGAATATTATATATTCATATATAATTTATTGTACCAATTTCTTCCAAAACCTTAAAATAAATTAAAACAATTCGTTATTTTTGTGTTTCCTGATAGTTTTGTATAATTCTATGTTTATTAAATGTAAGAGAAATGAAATATTATATTTTGGAATCGCATTAATGTTCGTTGGTCCGTGCAGGCCCGAGGGCTTATTTCAATGAGGTTATAGTTGTTATGAGTTTAACAATTTGAAAAATATACATTTTTACTAAGTTTTTTTATACGTGTTTAATATTTGTACTTATATATTCAACGTTACTTGATTAAATGTTCTTTTTCTAATTCTCATTTTACCTATTAGATAGATAGATGTTACGATTTACTCGTTTTGGATATATTCATATGAAACATATTACTGTCTTTATAATATTGTAAAACTTTACAAGTGTAAGCTTGATTTATTTTAATTATAATTGAATTAAATTCTAATTGAATTAAAATCACGCTTACAGTATTCTTGTAAAGAAAAAAATTTATCAAGTTTTAAAGAATGTAATCTATTTAGGGTGTTTCTTTTGATCTTATTAAAAAATATGTTAATCAGTTGAATATTCTAGGCTATTATATATACTAGTATAATTTTATTATGAATTTTATCAGCATTTTGTTTCTGTTTGTTTATTTATCCTCCATTTTAGTTCAACGTATGAGCGTTATATTCACTGGTCTCAAAGCTGTAAGTGCGGGCCACTGATTTTGTAGAACCCTCTGATTACAACTTCACTACAGGTCAGAAAGCATTCTGCGATTTGGACCACATGTTCAAAATGTATGGTCATTACCATTTCTAGTATTTTATGAACACTTATATAATGCGTGTTTGATTAATAGAGAGAAAGTTTTAAACAATTTTTGATAATATCTGATAGAGTATTCAAGGAAATAAAGTGAACGGTGACCTGTAATCTTAGCTTTTGAATAAATGTTTCTTGATAAGTTTTTCCTATTTTATATTTAAAATATTTTAACATTTTGGCGTAATATTTAAAAAAAAATCTAAAAATCACTATCTTTTAGTTGTCGTATCGAAAACGGTTTTTTAACTGAAACCTTAACCTTTAAGCTTTGCTCCCAGTATCGAAATGTTTTTAATTTATAAATTACTAATATTTTAATATATCTTTTCTTAAAATTTAAAAAAAAGCGTGTGAGCACGAGTTACTCGTAAAATTCGGTAAACACTTGAGCTCCGGCGCAGTCGAAAGTTTCGGGCCATTATTGGCCGGACCCGGTTCTAAGGCCGAAACTACATTTTTTTGCATAAACCGAAGTTTCGGTCGGTTACTATTATTATTGCATTGCTCTTTTCCCTTTTAAATAAATTTTATAGACAAATAATGTTATCTTAAATATATTTTTGTTATCATTCTGCATGAGATGAATCATTGCTTTTTTAGAAGAAGAAGAAGTTATTAGGGTGTGTATTACCCCGGTTGTATCGTCCAGTACATGAGCTACAACTTGCAACATTAAATCACACCAATCTGTCTTCAAACATAAAAATAGTTCACAATCACGCGATTCCTCTATGCTCCAAGCCTAGGATGTACAGAATGGGTTTGAAACTAGCCGATATACCCAATGTATTTACGTGAAAACAGCCGGATAATCTTTACTAATTATTTATTTTTTTATTTTTAGTCCTTCAGAGGACAGGCAAAGGCTTTTATACCATGCAGCTTGGTCTTAAGTACTCCAATCTACATTGAACCTCTTTACTAATAGTATAAACCGGAAAGTTGATTTGACAATTCTTTTTTTATTATGAAAGGCAGCTTCATGAGGAAGGTTAAGATGACAATCATAACCCTACTACTTTTTTATCTCAGTAGTAAATAAAACTGTCCGAACGTGGGGGGAACCTCGCGTAACAGCTAGTTATATACTAGGGTTGCAAGCACGCAAGCGGGGGAAGCTGAGTGAAATGAAAAATATATATCACGAAAAATTTGCTTGATACTTCCCCAATGTCTGCAAATAACAAAAAATTATAAATATGTCAGTCTTAGCAAGAATTTACCATCTGTGTGTATAATAGAACATTTTAATTAAAAATAAAGTTAATTGCCAATTTTTAAAATCAATCTATAGAAAAGTAGCCATGTGACAATTAAATGTTCCAAAATCGATAAGTATAACTTGATCGGTGTAGGAGGAGATAGAAAACAAAATTTGATTAAGTTGACTTGTAAAGAGCTTTGCTCAGCTCAATAATAGTATTATTGCTATCATCTACGGCCTACATTCATTTGAAAGCACTTGACACTATCTGCCAACACCAAGTTAGTGTTAAACATGCGAGTGGGTACTTGAAAACGCTAATTTCACGCTAGACAGCCGCGAGAGAGATCCCTAAATTGGTCTGAATCAGTCTGCCGCGCTGAGTGTTGGATGCATGATTAAAGACAGGTTCATATTGCATTGACGCTTGATAGCTTCAAATTGCGACGGTTTAGAGCATTTTGTTTACGATTTCTGGCTTTGTTGTTATATTTTGTATGTCCTTTGTTAATGGAGTATTGTATTTACTTAAATGAAGTACATAGACAGAAAAAGTTTTTGTTATCATTTACGGAAATGAAGTCTTATTAGATAAAAAAGAAACATTGTTGTTTCAAGTTATTAATATAATAATAATTGTATATGACACAATTTTTTTTTTGTTTAAAGTTAATATATCTTAACAAGTAAACATATATGATAAGTGAGGACCACTTATTTAACTTCTTTAAGGAAACTTAATTTTTTGCATAATTTCTTAAAAAGCAATGCGGTAGACGGTTAAAAAATAAAACGTAAGAAAACTGGCTCTCCACCGTTTGTGGTGTTATATTAGGTACGTGAACTTGCACTTTATGAATCTTTAAAACTTCTTCATTTTATTTTAGATCAAATTTAAAATAAAATAATTTATTTTTTATTTTATTTGTTTTATTTAATATATAAGGAGTTGAGTTCACGCCGCGATTCTGCTACGCTTTTAGCTCAAGAATGAGGACCTCGAATGAGTTCGAAACGAATCAGGTAATTTCCGATAATGAACGTTAGTATACTCGTATAATAAAATAAATTAAATTCTCGTGTCACAGCTTTTGTGTCCAAACTCCTCCGAAACGTTTTGACCAATTCTTATGAAATTTTGTGTATATATTCAGTATTTCTGAGAATAGGAGTTACACTATTTTTCATACCCTTAAGATAACTATTATAAGATAAAAAAAAATTGCGCGTTGATACACCCCCAATTTTGTATATATTTTTTTTTATAATTCCCAATAAAAATTACATACTACCCTAATTTTTCAACATTCTAACATTAACCCCTAGTTTTTAATGGTTATATACTTTCAGATTTTAATATATATATTTTTTAGGCTAAAAAGTCAGTTGTATATAATATGGAGCACATGCATATTAATAATAAGTTATCTTTCATAAGACAGATATCATTGATTTGATTGTTTTATAATGTAACAATGATGAACAAATGTATCGCGGATTAGTAAGAGGAACTTGTGTTATAACTATAAAAAAATATATGAAATTAAAAAAATATATGAAAAAAATGTATGACGTAAAAAAAAATATGAAATGAAGAAAAAAAAATGGAATGAATTAAGAGTTTCAATTATGCTAACAGTGTTAGCGGCCACGCTGCTAGTGTGAAATAAGCTTACTTTGTTAGTGATTGCACGTCGCTTAACCACTCTGCTCGAGAGCTAATATTGTTAACAAGAATGCACTAGAAAGATAAATGGATATCCCTGTCTCATCACATCCTGTATAAAATATAACATTTACAATGTAGGTAGTTTTTGTTATATTTTTCATAACTCATTAACCAATTTGCTTTAAATGCGCGATTTACTTTAAAACTTCGTCACGTTCAACTTAAAACCGACCCATTGTGAAGCGTGGGCACGATATTTAATATTTTTATGTTTTTTATTTTCTTTATCTTAAATTTTTTGTTGTGGACATGTACTTCAAAAATCCGACACGCTCAATAAAAGCCGGCCCAACGTCAAGCGTGGGCAAGATTTTTAAATTTTAATATTTTTTTTTTTACTTTTTTTTTGTGTGTGATGTACTTCAAAACTCCGACATGCTTAACTGAAAACCTGCCCATTGCCAAGCATTTGCAAAATTTTTTCCTTTTTTTTTTTTCTTTTATTTAATTTTTTTTGAGGTGTTCCGAAGATATCATCCATTCTATAGCAATTACATTTCTATGCAAATATACATTCATATCTATGCAAATATACAAAGCATATCTTGCATATGACGTAGATTATCTCAGACCTAGAGGAGCCGTTAGTCTGAAGCAAAAGGCATTACCAGCGCATAATTGGAGTTCCAAGAACATTACCTTAATCGATAGAAAGTTATTTCAATATTCTTGTGACAAATTGATAAATGTGTGCTTGATTTATGAACTCTTGTTAAATGAGTCTTGTAATGATAAAAGACGATTTTTTTGTGTATTTAGACTTTCGTTTTCCAGAATTACTATCGACTCATCTCACGTCAATTCTAATGGAATTTGCTCAACTATTTCAATGTTCACGCCATGCTTCGAGTTTATGAGCAAGGACCCTAAAAGGGTTCGAAATAGTTCTAAATAGTCGGGCAATTTCCAAAATAATTAATTTGAGAACAGACAGATCATTATTTGTAATATTTAATTATGAAATTTTAAATTAATTTATAAAATTGCCGGACTTAATTTTAAAGCGTGATCTACAGATAACATAAGAAAAGAAGGTTATGGGCAGAAACAAAAACTACTATATATTTTATAACTAAATATTTTTTGTGAATAAAGTCACAACTAGGCCCCTTCATTCTTCTAATAATATTATTATTATTTTAATATTATTTTTATTAATATTCAATTTATATTATCATTATTCTATATATCCAAAAATATTTTTAAAAATAAAAAGATAGGTAAATGGTTATATAAATCAAATAATGTAGACATCAAATGATTATAAAAAGTATAAAATCTAACAATAGCAATTTCCATTCATTTGACATCACTGACTTCATATACCCGAGGCAACAGATGTTGGAACGAGACATGTACATATCCTAACGGCTTATGGAATTCCTTTTAAGCTACCTTTACGATAGATAGAACACATATATCTTTTCCATTTAGAAATACCTTAAATAATATTTCATTTATTAAAAGTTAAATATGGGGGTAGAATTATATATATTTTAAGTAGTTGAGTAAGTTTTATGTGTACCCCATACTTTACGACGGCGAGTAACGAATACTTATACGACACTTCCACAGACAAAGCTAGGTCTTCCCCCCACGTCCAGAGAGCGGCCGCACGCAGTTCACGCCGCGAATTAGTGCTCAGCGCTCATGAGTGGGTTCAAAACTACTCGAACAGATTTCGATAGTAGTTACTTGAATACAGCCTGATAGTTTTATAAATAATAATTATGACAGATCACGGAAGTATAAATACAGAAAAAGTAGGTAATATTTATTTGTTTATTTACTAATTCTTTATTGCCCAAAAAAGGTACAATAGGCGGAATTAACGCTAAAAAGCATTCTCTACCAGTCAACCTGAGAATGCAGAAAAAAAAATAAAACATTGGCGCGATTAAAGTGAAAAAAAAAAAATTAAACAAAAAAAAAACGCATAAAATTCAACTATGAAAATAAAACATATGTACACATAAAATACACAAGTTACGTGTAAATCATACAAACATATTTATAATAAAAGAGTATTCCTATACAATTAATATTTTATTTATAAAAATTTATATTTTTGTAAGATCCCCTTATACAAAATCTGAAGTCATCTTTCGACTCCCCCATTCTCACCCTCGCTGATTATATTTTACTCAACGATGTATCTTCAATCATAAATCAACATTGTTATTGTAGGTTCAGTATTTAAAGCAGGGAATTCATATTTATGCTTCGTGATATCAGTATTATACGGTTTTTTGTTCAAGTCACGTTTCAACTGAGATAAATACGTTCACGCGGTCATGAGTCACATTAATGATTATATCACGGTATTGAATGAATGAGTGATTGAATGGTGAATGATCTGTCAATTGAATAATTATTTATTTTAAATGCTTATTAACATGATACTTGTTTGACATCTCTACAAAAACAAATTACTTCCTGATATGTTACCTTTATATTCTATTTTAGGTTCAAAATACTCTTAGTAGCTGCCAACTGCTACAAGTACCCTCAAAATTAGCAACAAAACGTCATTTATATTTAACTATAAGAAACTTAAACATTTAAAGCAATTTTAACTTATCATCTACTGTAGTAAATTTCTTCATATTCACATTTTTAAAAGGTTTTAATTTAAATTTACACACGCTTTATAATTATTATAACATATCTTAAATCTATTTTTATCATATTAAGAGTAATATCGTATTAGTTAAAATATACAAAATCGACTTTATGAGTATATCTGTCTGTCTAAAGAAATAGTTTACCTAAGGGATGGAATTTTAACCCTTACGTATTGTCCGAGCGGATCGATCTTCACCAACAATATAAGTGTCGGAAGTTAGTGCTCCCTCTTCATTGTTTTCACTCATTGTTTTTTAACTTTGAGGTCACAATTATAACAAAAAACTACCCTTTTATGAAATACACAAGTTTTTATATGGTCCTACATCCCTCTAGTAAGTTTTTGTCAAAATTTGTAAGTTTTACTTACCTTTATATGAGTTATATATTTTTATAAAAGTTCAACATTGTGTATCGAATCAAATTTAAATAATTATTTTTTATATAAATGTGTTTTTTTATAAAATGCTTAAGATTTAGTGAAATAAATATAAAATAAGAATTAAAATAATTTGTTTATTTTTAATTTTTCGAGCATCGAATCTGCGATCTTTGTGAGTTGGTCTCCATTCTTCCCTATGAGCTACCGTGTCGTTACTTGCCTTGATGATTTTGGAATAACATGTACTGTAATGTATTTATTAGGTTTTTTCGAAAACCCTAGCCTATATTTCTAATTTTGCAGTTTAGAAGTGTAAGATATATATATAGCAAGCCATATTAATATTTGATCGATTTTTTCGAAAAGCCTAGATTATAAACCTTATTTTATACTTTAAAAAGAATGAAGAAAAAAAACAAATATGGTCACAACAAAGATATTTAAAATCGCTCGTTAATGAATGTCCTATTCATTTCAAGCATAACGAATGACAACTAAAACATATGAGAGACATACTGTGGGTATACAACAAATTACCGAAACATGAGATATATATCTTCCCCTTTATGTAATTGACGACACATGTGTGCACAGAAAAGTGGAGATCGTGGATCGTGTGAAAATAGTAATTTGTAGGGAGATAACGTTAATGCACTGTTAGGTTATATTTAGACAAATATTCTCGTATATGGGCTGATGAGTTTGTTTATAATACGTATAACATTGTTTATATTAAGGTATTACCAACATTCAAAATCAGTATTTTTGTTCTCCTGCTGTTTTTTTAAATATTTTAAATAGGTTTGTGTTTGACTTTATTCTGCCTGATGTTAAGACATGTAGTCTACGTACAATTGTATTGTATGTAGATATTCATGTAGAAATACATATTTTTTAATATAATTAAATTAAAAGACAAATGATTTATGGTAGAGACGGTAGATTATAAAAATCTTTACAGTGAAAACTCTACCCACAATATAATATTTCAATTTAATAAAAAACCTTTTATGAATATCAAAGCGTCCATTAAATATAACAGAGTTATAGAGTCATGGTGTATTGTGGGAGCCTTAGGCTATTGTGAGACGGAGTGCACTAGAGATGTCTCCGGGCCCTGATGCCTCTTACGCTTGTCGTCTACTTTGCTTATTGCACATACATTTAGTATATACACGAACAAGAAAATGACAAATAATAAACTCTAACTTAAACCTACAATAATTATAAATAATTACAAGAAACTAAACAAAATAGAATAAAATTCAAACAAATTAAATTTAAAAAACACACACACACGAATAATTGTTTTACATATAATAATAATAAACACTATGAATTAAAATAAAATTAAAATAAATACTTATTTAAAAAAAAAATGACTTTGACCTCAACTCGAACATGACATGTTGCATTACATTTAAAAAAAAAAAATAACCTACAATAATATATGTAAAGTAATTAATATATATCAATGTTATTTCAATCTTTATGCTAGTTTAAGTTTTATTTAGAAGTTATTATAAAATAAATAAGATGACTTTCAATAGTATGTTTATTTCATATTGTGATAAATTTTTTTAATTAATATATTATAATGTAAATAAAACTTATTATTATATTTATTAATATACAATTAATTTTTGTATAAAATCTACTATAAATACAGAAACTGAAACATTGTAAAAACGTCATCATATGTCAAATGTCAAAATTAAATTAATCATAGATAGAAAACATTGTTTTTTTTTTTGTTTTCTCAAGATTAGCAAAGAAATCCGACGTTGCCGTTTTGTGCCTTCGATAGAGTGGAATAGTTATGGCATTGTTATTATAATTAGTTTAAACCAAATATTTACAGTTTAACTATGAAATAGTATTTGCATAAATAATTTTTGTAAGGAAAAGGGTTGTATTAGAAATATTGTCGAGTAAATCAGTTAATAATGTATATATTTTTTCGTTGCTGTCTATGGAAAATTCACTTTTTTATTTTGCAATTTAAAAAATTGCAAAAAAAAAAGTTAATTTACCATAGAACTACCTTATCTCGCATAGAAAAGAAATTCTTAGATATAATATATATATAAACATATATATATATATATATATCTAAATTGTTAGCTTCATGGCATTACAATGAGTTCATATGTCTACTGCAGACAACTAAATGGTATGTCTCATGTTAGTCGTTAGACAACTATTATCACTGGAAAGTAAATTTTATTACATTATAATACAGTTGATATTACATTTTAGTTGAAGTTGTTAATGCGCTGGCGTACTTCAAATGAGACAGCGCGTCGCCTTCTGGTCACTGACTTAATATGATAAAAGCTACCATTAAAACATTAAATAATATTTATTAATGGAGGAAAAAATATTCAACATTCTAAAAGGCAGTATTTTTAATGACACGTTAAAAAAAGTAATGAACTAAATTGTTAAGAGGTTTTATAGAAAAAAAAAAACAAAAGTAACAGTTCTTAAGGAAAATTCTTTTCAGTATATAATTAATAGTAACTTGTAATTTTGAATTTACATATTTTTTTTTTTACTAATACTAAAAGGAATGTGCAGTGTTCGTATAAACTCTTGAGAGTTTTAAGATACCAAGAAACATTAAACTATTGTATCAAAATATGTAATTGAATAAATAAATAAATGAATAAAAACTCGGAGGTCGTCTGTTCGAGTCCCGCCAGTGTGAATTAAATTAAATAATATAAAAAATTATAAAAAAATATAGTTGAATATGGCTAACACATTTATAATCAATTTAAAATACTAAACTATAAAAATAATTTCTTCAAAATAAAGCCTATGGTAATAAATTGTTTTTTTTTTTAATAAAGTGTAAACTGCATAGGGACAATCAAAATGGCGGCATAATTGATACAAATCGCTGGCGGGCTCGTGAGCTGTGCGCACGTTGAGCGTAAATTACGATTGACACTTATCTGCCTCCGGCGGCAGTTTGCATTTGGCTAGTTAAGAGAACCAAGTTATTAGCTACCTTTTGAGTAACATCGTAAATATTCACTTTTCAATAAAGCTTATAAACGACGCTTATAAAGTAATTTAATAAGCGTTGTTGCTTATTAAATTTCAAGCCATTTCATTTGTGTTATTCTCGATGCTTATAATGTCAACAACGCTTATTATATTCCAAACAGCCATCTTGTTTGTGTTATTCTTACAAAATAATTTATATTTTAAATAAAATCTTTATTCTTTTATGTTGATTTAAAATATTTAAATAATTTTAGTTTTTTATACAATTCTAAATTGTTTCCAATATTGTTTTCTGCAAGAATCAATTTATCTTATAGTTATATTAATAGTGTAAGCCGATTTTTGTCCCTGTGATTTTTAGAAGATGCACATAAAAAAATGTTATAGTCTCATTTTCTAGATGTAAAGCCGTAGTTATGAAGAAAAAAAAAAATAAAAAAAACTTTTGCCGAAAACGTTTTGGCGGAAAAAGTAGATGAGTGACTTGTAATAAAGTAAAATCAAAACAATACCTATAACAGCATTAATTTCGAAAACATCTGGTGGAGAAACGTAAAGTTTAGCGGGCGACTAGTTTTAATTAATCTTCCAGAGTTTTTTTATTTATCTTCCATATAAAGAATGATGTTTACGATATGCGCTGAATGAATTATGAGCTTCTTGAAAATGGTACTACATTTTCGGTCATAGCTTATTGTCTGGTAAATCAATAAGCCTTCGTATTTAAAATAAACATATCGAAACCTATTTTCGAAAGCTGTCAGTTCCATAGATGTGACAAACCCAATAAATATTTGTGAAGAGTCAATAAAACCGTATTTAGTTCATGTCTTATTACTCTACTGGCTTCTTATGGAGCTGAGCCAAACGAAGCTCTTACTGGTTTAAAGTTTGTTTCGTTACTAATGGTACTCCTCTTAGACGAATAATGGTAGGATGTCGAAAATTGGCAGAGTTGTCGAGGACAGTGGCTTAAAGTTCTTGAAGTTTTTTGGTGACATTTGTGATTGTAGTTTTTTTTTAAATGGTCAAAGTAAGAAAGAGAATCGCATAGAGTTAACATGTGGAACGTTTTGGAATCGCACGCGCGAGTTGTTATTAGCCTTAAGATTAAAGCCACTATTTACTCTGCTAATTTTACAAGTATGAGAAACTCATTCAGCAACAATTTTTCGCTCAGCTCCACCGGCCGTGCACAGTGGCGGACCAATATTCCTGTTCTTGGCAATCATTCATTCATTTTTCTTCATATCATCTGTGAATTTGGCTTATTATTATATCATTCTTCTTCTTGGCATGCATGCATTCATTATTCGTCTTATTATGTATAGATTTGGCTTCTTATTATATCAGTCGTGCAGTGATTACTCGATCATGGCCACAATGTCCCGACACAATATAATCAACAATATCCGCATCCGACCCCAGCGTCCCTCAATGATGAATAACCTTTCTAGTAATGGCTCGATATTAAAATCAGTCAATGGAAATTTAACCCTAAATATAACAAACTTAACAATTATTTTCATAGTATCGTGTCATTTTGATTTCAACTTAATCTCTTCAAGGACACGACGGTAGTAATCAAATTATTATTAATGAAATTCAGATATATATTAATTCATGTTATTGTCATAACATAGGGGTAGTGTAATTAATGATTTTGATCGAAACTCAGGGACCCTTATTATCGTTTCTTAAAATAATATTACAATAACTTTCCATTTTCATGACAAAACAACTACAATAAACTGAAAACAATCAATTTCTTTTTGAGGCAATTAGTGGACTGCTATTCTAAAAACTCAAAAAGTCTCAAAAAGTGATGTTATTTTAGTATGGAAAACTAGGCCACCAGTTCTCACGACATGGTCCGTCTCATTTGGTGCCATTAACAATCTATTTGTGCAACAATTTCGCTCGAGAGCTTACGTCCTGTCCCGCCCTCGTGCTTGTTATAATAGCAGGACAAAATTGCCACAATAGGGTATCATCGAATTAGATCCCCCGCGTTGGATCGGCTGATTCAGTTCCGAGTGAGCGTCCACACCGAGCTCTGCCGCGCAAATCAAAGCCAACGATTAGGTTTTTACAAGGATGACAGTGATTTCAGGGCAATGAAGATCACGGAATCACTAGGGATTGATCCATCTGATCCATCTGAACCAGATGTCAAAGAAAGGTGATATATTATTTTCTTGATTCTTGTGTTTTTGACAGTCTAAACAGCAGTGACCAGTCAATGTTGAACGTTCATTTCTGGCGAATATTCTAAATGAATTGACAAGGTGTGAACGAAGTGTATGAGACGTTCTACCCCTCGCCCTATTTTGTGAGGTATTTGTTTCAATGTTATAAACGCGGGTCGTCCTAAATATCCGGGGTCGTTGACCTGTTACCGAAGCGTTGACAGGGGACGATAATTGATGTTAAATTCAATAAACTGTGGATATCAAATGTGAACCGAAAAAAAAAAACGCGTTTGTTTTATTAATAGGTTACAAAACGAATTTAGTATACATTTTTATAATCAGAAAACATTTACATTATTTTTTTTTTTTTTTGTGTATGTATTAATATGAGTGCTTGTTCTTGATAATGAATTCCTAATAGACTGGTATTAATTGTGTAATATGTATTGTTTGTTTGTTTGTTGTTATGTTTTCCTACGATTGCCATCAGATAATGTTGTCATATACAGTTTGTATATAAAAAATAAGTTTTTTTTTTATTATGTATAATTATCTGGATGTACTCACGTAATTACTATAGGAATTTGCTCGATTAGTTTCAAACCCATTTGGTTTTTATTCACGAACTCTAAGCACGGCGGAGTCGCGGCGTGAACTGTTCATGCTCTGCCATGCTCAAAATAGATTTTTGTTGTTACAATAATAGATACTGTACAGAACATCACTGACAAGACCATTATAAAAAAAACATTTAAGAATCTGACAAGATGTTTCTCGTCCCGTCATACAAACTTCAGTCAAGAACCTTAAAGGCAGACAAAAAATTGTTCATGTATAAGAGAAAACTGCAAACAGAGCGAATGTGAAGTTTCTCCTTGCGTTGTTACTGTTAACTCTACGTTTGTTACCGTTAAGGTTTGTGTATATACACTAGCTGTTACACCCGGTTCCACTTGCGGGCGATTAATTTAATTTACTACAAAGATAACTAAGATTTGTAAATCTATTCATTTCCTTATGAACCTGCTTATCATAATCAAGAACTTTCCAATTTCATCATTTCACGAAAATTGGCACGTATAAACAAACAAACTTTTTTTCAAATAGTATCGAGACATAAAATAATTATATAATATAAATAGAAAATAATGTACTGTTATTTTTTATTTGTTTTCTAAATAACATCGAACCGTTTTATGTTATGAGAAAAAATATATGTGGTAAAAATATACAATGTTGGCCCAAACTATTTTAAAGGATTATTATTATTTTCAAAACAAATCGCTTTGTTTCGAATATGTTAATAGCTAACACTTGTGTTATGTTTGCAACACAAATTGTACCTCTACAAGTCACTGACGTCTCATTAATGTATACTAATATAAAGCGGAAAAGTATGTTTGAACACGCTAATTTAAACTCACCGATATACAAAAATAAATTCGCTCGTCCGTGGGTGGAACCGCGAGTAACAGTTAGTACCTTATATAAGAGTAGTAATGTAGTTTTATTAAATTGTGTAAACAGATAAATAAATAATAATGTGATAACCTTATCAAAAATCTACAAATCTTACAGATAAAATTTTAGTACAGAATAATGTAATTTTTCTACTAAGCTTTATTTGTATTTTATCTCTTAAAATAGGTATTTGAACTAATTTTCTTTTAAATTTTAAATACAGTTTTGTCATATTGAAAAATTATTACACATAATTGCTTATTTATTAAAAATCTTTTAATGCTTAATGCTTTTTATGATTTTTTTACTTTGGAAATTATTTCATTTATTTCATACTCTGCCCGTTTTATGCTTCTATAGTTAAATTTTACTTAAATTTAATAAAAAACCAAAAGGTTTTAAATTCGTTATAAACTCTCAGATTATATTTAAATTTAATTTGGTCCCAGTATTAAAGCTTCAATTATGCAATATTTTTTTATCATAATTATATATAATATATTTTTCTTTCAGTGGTGATAAATGATTTTTTTTTGCACGTATTTGTCCCTTTGAAAGTACGGAGGTTTTAATTAAAATTTCCGTCCTGAACCACGAGAAAAAAATACGCGACTTTCACAATCCAGTTAGACGCCACGTTCTTTATATAATTGATTACGCTGTTTTTGATTAAGAGAAACAAAATAATCAAGGCCTATAAAGATTTATATATATATATATATATATATATATATATATATATATATATATATATATAACTAGCGGTTACTCGCGGTTCCACCTGCGGAAGCACGATTTTATATTCTATTAGGCTGACTTATAGACCTTATGAAGCAAAATCAATTTTCAAAATCCTTTATGTACTTTTAAAGATAAACGCCTACAACAAAACTAACAAACTCTTCAGTTTTGTAATATTAGTATAGAAGTATAGTTAGATCAAAGAAAAAGTCTTTTCGTATCTTAACTTGAATTGAAAATACAAAGATTTTTTTTTTCCCAACCTCTTTTCAATATATATATCTCATGTCATGGAATTTGACAACAATTAACTTCTATTGCTATAATATGGTAAAGATATACTGCTTTATTAATAATAATATGGTAAAGATATACTGCTTTATTAATAATAATAATAAAACTCAGCAAAATTTATTGTTTGTTTTCTCTCTCTCTCACTAACGATTTATTTCAAAGGTGTAAAAGTGATAAAACAGAGATTATGTTATAATGTATAAACATTTTTATTAGAGTTTAATATGGTGGAAGTTACACAGAAAGTATTATCTCTATTAAAAATAATTTTTCTTCCTATTAGGTTTAAGGGACTCATTCGTGTTATTGTCATAATAAGAGGTTTATAGAGTAATAAACCTAAAACGAAAATACTTTTCACGTCACAAACGTCACGGTGGAGAAAATTTTCTTTCACTTTTCTGGAACGTTCCCGTCAGATAGTTTTTATGCGGTCAATTTAATAGCAATTGTTTGTTAAATTTATTTCACACTATTATGAAGCTTAGTATCTGCAGAATATCATTAAGGCGTGTAAAGTCAGTGTCTGCGTGTAACCTCACACGAGTCTAGAACAGTCCAGTGAATTTTGCGGCTTCTAACAAACTTGTAGCGAAATTTGATTTAGTATCCAACAGACTGTGGATGCAGTTTGATTCAATATTATACTTACTAGATATATTTCTACAAACTATTAAATGTTATATATTTCGTTTTGAGCTCGGAATGCTTACGCTTCTTTTTAAATTTATGATTCATAAATTTAAATATATCTTCTAAAAAAAAAAATCTTCTAATAATACACAAATTTATATTCAAAACTTTTACTTAATAATGGAGTTCTCAAGGCAACCGTCGAGTTTTTAGTGGGTAGCCTTAAAAATGGCAGCATCCTCTATGAAGCCGGACATGCCATATAAGTTACCAGCCATGACCTTTATGTAATTCGTAGTATACGTTATGGATTTTTCCAACGGAATAGTAAAAAAAAGAGTTCAATAGAGCCTATCAATTAAAAACATTAGATTGTAGCATAAAATGCTATATTTTGTGATATATAATTTGTACATAAATTGGTAATGTGTATCTGTTTGTCTGTCTCGCGATGTTGAAATATGTTAAAATTATAATAAAATAACAATTATAATATTAAAAATATACAAAATTATTTGCTTAAATATACCCAAAATTAGCTTTACTAATAGGTAGTCTCATAAATGATTTGAGTGGTGAAAGGTAACATTGTACGCATGCGCTTATAGTATCGAATGTTCAATTTTGGAGTTTTTGCGTAACAAACAGTAAACAGTGACGCTTTGTGTAAGCGTATCAGTTACTATGTAACTGAACGAGACAGTCATGCATCTATCTCTTTCTATCGTGCTTATATTACTGACACTTACATATTACAATAAGTACCGTAATAGTTTCATCATATTATCACAATGCAAGGTTTGATTACCGATAGTTTGGCCAACCTTGACAAACTTATAAACCCCTTATAACACCCTTATAAATTCGTCTGGAATAATGTATCCATAATAGAGGACTGAAAACGCGTGTTGCTTTAGTGATTATAGCACACAGACAGACGCAGATATTGTTTTATGCTATGCATTGATAGTATTATTATCTCTAGTTGTTATTCGCGGTTCCTCCGGACAAAAGATACTATTTAATATTAAGATACATAATGCTAGATAGTCTATAGCCTCAAGAGCTCAAGTCCATGCGGTTAAGACGATTAGTCTATTTAAACAAATAAAAGTTTTCTCTTCATAATATTGGTATATATTTTCGCAGTAACTTTATATAAGACCAAAATACATTCCATAATTACTCAGTAATTAGTAGGTAAAAGGAAGATGACACAAATTCCTATTTGCTAATTGGCAATTAGTGTTCCAATTTACGATAAATCAAAGTTATTTTCGTTATTTCATAACATTTCTGTTCTGATAATTATTATAAAAATAGAAAGAAATTTGTACTGCATTGGCTTCGGTAACAGTTTTGCGTGAATACAAAGTCAACAGATGGCTTCTGCGGCTTCGATGAAACCACCAACATCATAACATTTATTGAGTCTGTACGTCCATTCTATTATATAATATATAATATATAATATATAATATATAATATATAATATATAATATATAATATATAATATATAATATATAATATATAATATATAATATATAATATATAATATATAATATATAATATATAATATATAATATATAATATATAATATATAATATATAATACAATATACTTAAAATATATGCAAAAAGAAGTAAGAATACTAGCAATTTCTAAAATGACTATAACAAATGAAATCTTTGTTTTTTCCAATTTTGGTAAATAACTTAAAAAACCTTTGCTTTTAAGTTTAGTGTATAAAAGCGCTTAAATGTTTTCTTTGTCGTTCTCCTAGCACAAAGGAACAAAAACTACGTTCAGCGTAAAAAGTCAGTTACTAGAGACACTCATTGATCACCGGCCGGGCGGCCAACGAAAGCGAGCGCTACGAAACCGTCTACATTGTACTACGTATCGTACAACACTAATATCCCCACTTTGTTATCCAAAATCCACTTTATTGTTATTGCATTTAGGTTCAATTTAGTGCATTCACCAGCTGGTTCTAGTGATCAATTGGATTGGGGAGTTAGTAGTATAGTAAGCTAAAAGTATATCGAGTATATGTCTGATAATATTTGTGCTGGCGCTCAAAGATTAGTGGACTTTTAGATAGTGAAAGTCATTGAAATACGTATTACGGGTTGAATGATTGATTGATTGATTGATGAGTGTCTGGTATAGTTTTGCTTTTAGCTTGTAAGTTTTTTGGGTGTTTTTGTGTCTTTATCAATTATAAATGTATATTTTATTTGATTTTTTGTCTTTGATAATAAAAAAATGAACCTAATATATCGGTTTTTTAAGTTTCAAACCCTGCACTTAACTTGCAATAAAAAAATAATATAAAAACCAATCTAACTTCACAATATAATAATAGATATTTATTCTTTGTCAACTGAATGCTATAAGTTCGTCTCGTTTACTGTTACTGTGAGGAAACACAGACTGGTATTGCTTTGTTGGAGAGTACACAAGAAAGGAAACAGTTAATAAAATAGAGTATCCATATAAATATATAAAGAATTTCGTCTAGAACAGTTTTTAGTGCTTTAGGAATAAGATTATAATTTAATAAGTGATGAATTGTTTTGTTATTCCTTTGTTATATTAAGAGTATTATCATTTTTAACTAACAATAGTTACTTAGTTTAGTTAATTAGATATTAGGTGTATTTTGTAAATTTTTTTTACCAATCACTACAAGGTTTCGTATTTTGACTGATTTTGTGATTTCTTACCATTATCAAGCATTTGTTTCATGACAAGTATGTATATAAAATGTGTTATTTATTATTATAGAAGCTAGTCTAGTATCGAGTTCAAAAAACAGTTTTAAGTAACCATTGTTTCTGTTTATCCGTTTAAGTTGAAGGTCTTCTGTCTTTGTTCTATTTAGAAATATAATGTTTCACCAAACTGACCTTATATGAAGTGGTTTGAATAGAATTTAAACGTTAAATAAGTATACACTTTGAACTTGTTTCATCTCGTTTCAATAGTGTTTAAGTATCTAAAATAAAATCATTTTATTACAACATTTTATATAGAAAACTATTAATGAAACTATTTATAAATACTTTTATGGCTCCAAGGGTAGTTTAGTCTTGGAATATAACTAACCGTGGAATAAGTATATCTTGGAAATATAGATAAGTGTATCTTGAAAGAATATGTAGAATACATCTCTAAATATTTTAAAATTTATTTGATAGTAAAATAGTTTTTCGAGAACTGCAAAATATCAAAAAAACATGTTTATATTAAAATTTATTTTAAATATAAACAAAAAAATTAAAATTAATTTTATCGATAACTATTGATTACTGCATCAATAAAATACCGGCTAGATTAAAATAAACCTACTACGTAATCCCACGTAAACCGTTTACGCGGGAAACGGCACCGGAAATCAAACGCTGCCATATTGGATGCGGAAATGGTGCTCTCGTCGCTCGGCGTTATTCGATTTCGTCTAGAAACGAATTTTATTTTGACGCGGAGTGTAATTTAATTAAACGTCATTTATTGTCTGTGGTTCAATGAAATAAAACAAGTTAATACTGAATATCTGCTGAATTTAAATGAACATATTTCAGTAAATTTATAGTTAACTGATTGATTATACGAGTATTTCTAAAAGCTGAAAGTTGATATATATTTTTGTATTTCTTTTGTAAAATACTAGTTTTAAAATAGATATATTATTTTAAATATCTTTAAAAAAAGTTTCTTTATCATTTAATTAATTAATCATATTGTGGATTTTATTTTAGATAAAAGGACAGTTAATAATCTGATAAATGTTACTGCCCATTCAAAGTATTAGAACAAAGAGATTATTGTGTTTGCGGAAATCGATCATAGAAATTTATGACGAGCTTTTCGTGTCAGCCATCTTTAGACAATAATACCTTTGTGGATCAAGTTTCATCATATTTTATTACCAATTTTAGCGACGAAATTTGTAATTTTATTTAAAATAAACATTGAGTTTTAATTTCCTGAAAAATATTCAATTTATTTTTGTTTATCAGCTTAATCGTTACTTATTTTTATTTAATATACTTTTTTATATTAATTATATACTTTGAATTATATATTTTAATTATATCCTTTTATTTCAATAATCACTAATTTATTTAATTTAGCAGAAAAAAAATGAATTTTATAAAAACATTGACTATTTTTCCTGGCATATTTTGTTAAATAAAAATGCAATTATTTTTTTTTATATGTTAGGAAAAAATAAAAAAATATGCTAGTTTTCCAATAAAAAATATGTATTTTTTTGTGAATGTCGTGGCAGAGACCTAATTTGAAAATAACATTAAAAGAAATATTACTAATATTATATTGTGAATATGCACATATTTAATATTTTGTAAAGAAAATTCCAATCTTATTTGAATTCCACTCGTTTATATTAAATAAAGTATTTCAATATAACAGTCACAATAGAAATGTTATATAAAATTGAGTTAAATTGCTCTGTACTGTGCTAGTCAAAGAGAACTCTCTAGTATTTCATGACACGTCGCTGTTTCCGTCACGTACTCAGATATCAAAAGGCGCCAATAAATCGACATTATTTGAATTACACCAAATTATAGCCTTAAAAAGAACATGAATTTGCAACCATTATGTCCAACAAAATAATCTTTACCACATATAATAATAGGATGGGGAAAGCTATCCTTTTGTCTGTCAGTTGGTGGCAAAGTTGGTTCCAATATTGGCTCCAATGTTGGCTCAAATATATACTGTTGGACTGGACTAACAACTCTTGATTTAATAAGGTTGAATCTTTGGGCTGGAGGCCAATGATAATAATTAGAACTCACTTATTATAATGACCAAAAAGACTTACAGAGAGCAGGAGAATCTGCGTGCGAAATTTATTAATAATAATTTCAAAGTAAAAACAGTTGTTGAATATATTTTGTTGATTTAATATGCTATTGGGAACATATGAAAATATCGAATGTTTCTGTTTATTAAATATAATTTGATTATTGATTTTATGATTGGTATTACTTTCGATAACTTCCCATCAAATCGAAATTCTATAATATCGTTTATATCTTTGATATACTTAGAGACTTCTATCCTTTTTGGTTTGACCCTCCTATTAGACTTAGTCGAGGTTCATTGAACCCGACCCGTAGTAATAAGATTTAGTCTTATCAAATATTATATTATAATTATAAAAGTATAAGTATAATACCACTATTATTGTTATAATTAGAATGAGTGAAAAAATTTAATAAAATAATTTAAATGACTAGAATGTTATATCTCAAAATACTCATTCGGTTTTAATTATTATTGCACCTAAGTTTATAATAGACCTTTAGGAATATATTATTAATCCGTTAAAATAAATGAGTTAGTCGTAAAGACCAGAAACCTATTTGACATTATAAAATTCTATCGAATGAGGTTCTTACCAACTATTTTCTGTAGACTACGTTCGCGATCACGGGCAACAAAATATTTTATCGCTTGATTTGTAAAATAAAATTTTCAAAATATTAGACCGATTTTTATGAAAATAGTATTTTTTAAATATAATATATATAGATGTCAGGGAAAAAGTTTTCTCGTTTTACTTTGACAATTCAAAGATACGAAATGGTATTTTCGGACAAAATGACATTAATAGATACTTAATGTCGATGAAGACGCATCAAGAGCCTAATATAACGTAATATAACTTCTGTCATATCTGATAACTTAATACGATTTCATAAATACATAATATAATATAATATATAATATAATATATAATATAATATATAATATAATATAATATATAATATAATATACAATACATACTTCTTTTGTTACAGCTGCTACTCGATACCTACCAACAACATGTCTGGTGGGTCACATGTGTCGAGGGGAACGTTTGGTGCGGATTCAGAGATGTCAGGAAGCAGTGCTGCACCACTCCCTAGTCCAGCATCACCTGGTGCTGCTCTGGTGTCCCCTGAGACCCTGAGTAGACACAGCAGCCCACCCCCAATACCAGCTCATCCACATCAACCAGCACCTTCATGTTCTTCACATCGTGTTCATATGGAGTCACCTATGAGGTTCGTAGGACGGTGCTATTACTTTTTGTATATTAAGTTCAAGGGACCAGCTTCTCTTTTGAAGCTGAAACAAGCCTTTTATTTGTTGATTTTTGGAAAGTCATCCTTTGGATATGTTGGTATGCTTGTTTTGTTGAATGTACATTATAATAAGATGCTTATATACAATATATATAATTATCTGGCTGTATATGAAAAAGAACCTGGAATGAGTTTGAAAAAAGTCGAAAATTATTATATAGTATTTACGTGTGCACAATTATACATCCAGCAATTATATATAACTAGTAAACCCCCTGTTAATTCTTAGCGGTCTAGACGGAAAGATAGCTCTTAAGAGAATTTAAATTAATTACCTTACAAACAAATGGAGGTAAATTATAAGAAATTCCGTTTAAAAGACATATGTTGTAGTATATTAGGGCTTAAACTACAACATAGGAGTTTTCTATAACATCTTAAACTACAACATATGCCAAAACTGCAAGGAATAAAAGTTACAGATATATAAACCTATAAACCTACTTTTTCATGTGCATATATATTAGATAGTAATCATGGATCACGTAAGCTGAAGTATAAAATTAGCATATATATAATAATATAAGTTAAATTAATTGTTATATTAAGAGCAGTACCTTAGTAAATTAACTAATAAAGTTCCGGTTAGATGACTGTATTTCCATAATGCAAATTACTTCTGAGGACATTTTCTACGAATATTAAATTCAATTAGAGATTTATTTCGCAAACATAAATTTATATACACATATGCAAATATATGTTTTTTAACATAAAAAAAAAGTTTTGTAATATACTTGTCAAAATTTTCATTTTTTTAAAGTTTTGACTGATAGAGAATAAAAAACAAAAAATTTTTGAAAACATGAAGTTTAGTTTAAACAAAGAAACCTTTTATATCGTATCTAATATATTCTGCAAAGTTTATGACCGGTTTGCTTTGAATTTCCATTTTGTATAGACAAAAGGGAACCTTCCATGCTAAATTATGGAGGTCCAGCCTTCATTACTACTTTATACTATTAATGGATTCTAAAGAGAATCCAGAATCTATACTTTGATATATTTATCTAAGTTCAAAGAACTGATTTTAATAATAATTTTAATTTGTATCGAAAATAAATGAATTTGCTATTAATTTCTGTATTATTTTACATAAATATCATTGTTTCTACCTCTGACTAGTCGCTACAAATGTATTGGACCGAATACGTCACATTGTTACAGGTTTATTGAACTGTAACTGATATAGTGGAGGCTTTTGACTTGTCGCCTGTTATCTGTGGATGTTTTGCACCATACCATGAACTCTTAAAACTATCAGTTTAAAAATGTTATGTCACTTATGAGATCATTTAAGAAGAATCAATTAGTAGCACCTCAAAAATAAGATGCAAGAATTTTTTTTTATAGATGTCTTTGTAGGCAAAGGGAAAGTGAGGTTGTTGTAATAATATTTTAAGAGATGTTAGTAATGCCCCTAATCTTAAAGAAATGGTGAAAATGTGTGATTTATTTATGTGTAAAAATTTTTAACATTTGCATATTAACAGACTATCAAATAGAGACTAGTTGTAACAAGTCCAAAAATTCCTTAGAAGAATATATGAAGTTAATAATAAGATTAAAAAAATAATAATTAAAAATTTTGAGACACTAGCAGGATTCAAACCCGTTACCGCTGAGAGACCGTCTCGTCGCTCTACCAATTTAGCTATCATTTCGCTACTCGCTTAGATGCCCAATCGGTAGAGCGACATCTAGTAGAGAAATTGATATATAAATATATTAAAATTTGAATAAGCTTAACTTTAACTTATTACATATTACAATAAAAACATTACCTTACACTAAATTATATTTACAATAAAAAGAATTAAATTGAATTGCCAGTGTCTTTAAATTATATTGAATTTTATTTTGAATATTATTGATATCAGTTAATTAACTTTAATAATTAGTTCTTTTATTTATCCTTTATTCAGTCCACCGTCGATGACCCTCGGCGCGTCTCTGTCCCTGCAGCCCATGCTGTATGGTCCCAGCATCGGTTCGCAGCCACCGTTACCACCATCGCGACATCCAACACGATCATCCACTGCGATACAAAATATGCACGTCATTAGTGCGTAAGTATTGTTATTATAATATTAACTATTTATTTTTTGGTACAATATTTTACACGTGCAATCCAATCTCCTACCATCCTATGGACTCCAGAAGGAAGTTGCTTCATTATATTAGATTAGAACTACTAATCAAATCCCGGAAGGAAACTGCGTCCTCCGCAGTTCTCATAATTTTGAGGGTAGTATAAAGTTGTATATTTTTAAACTTCCTTAGTAAATGAGCTATCAAATGCAAAAAATATTTTTCAAAACAGTCTAATACATTCAGAGATTAGAGCAATTAAAAACATTGGATTTATAGTACTATAAATTAAATCTATTGTACTAAGTAAAAGGTTATATAGGATGGACAATAAACATCGGATAAGGATAGAGCCAGCTCAGAGAATCAGTGATTTAAGATCCTTTGTTCCACACCATCTGTTCTGGCAGACGGCCAAAATAATTTGGAATTAAATAAAAGTACAAGTGTCATCCTCACACTTTATTCACTAGAGATAAATCTAGATCAAAGGTTATATCTTACATGTGTGATGTTCAGATTTGGTTCCAGATATATTAATATATAATAATTAGGAGCGCGACTAGACCTCAATCTTGAATCGCTGCGCTCGCGAAATCTCAGTATGTGTTAGTATATTGGGCGAAGCGAGGTGCAAACATCATCGAAGTTGTCAACAAAACGTCGACACATTCTGTCCTCATATTTTTTTTTATTTCATGCGAAAAATTTTTCCCTTTGAAGTGTATGAGATTTTAGTTTTTTCGTGATTATTTCTCAACGACATCGAATATTTGAATTTTTTTTTCTAAAACCACCACCAGACTGATGTCTATCAGTGTGCAAAATGTGGAAATTTTCGGATATACCGTTTTTGATTGATGCTTGCACAAAGGACGCAGAAAAGTCTCTCTTAGAGAGCTTCGCTCAATAATAAAGTCTTTATAGCAGGAACAATACATTTGATAAAATATCGTTTTAACCCAATTACAATTTACTAATACACTTTTTATTACAATTCTTTTATATATATTAAGTAAAAAAATTATGTTCTTTCCTTATTGTATAATAGTTTGTTACAAATAAACAAGTCAAGTAATGATATGTTCGATAGTCATTTAGGCAAGATAAAGATCTAGAGATTTTCATAATTTATCGATTTATATTTATATATTCTTTTATTTAATATATGATATATGAAATCCCAATACAAATGGTATTCTCATACATATCATGTGATGGAGTTAAAATGGAGAAAAACAATTTGTCTGGTCTGCTCTGTTTGCGCATAATTTTATTCTCCACTTCCATCTGTGGATGTGAGTCGTATAACAAAATATATTCACCATCAAATGTTACCCTCGTAAAAAGTTATTTCTACGGTTATCGTTTTGCATTACGTTATTTTATATGTACATGATATTCAGCTTATGGAAGAATAATCGTGTAATTTTTTTTCTTTTTATTTTTATTTGAAATTTTTTAACATCAATTTGAAATCCAATTGGAAATATTCTAGACTAAAAATAGATTGTGCTATTTAAAAAATATAATTAATCGATATTTCGTTAATGTCCCAACACTAATGTCACGTCACCCAGCAGTATGGAAATTGCATTCCCCTACTAGACGCTCACTGAATGCCTCCAGTGACACAATACACTTGAGTACTTGGAAATTAACAACTATACAAATCTTACTATAACAATGAAAAATGTAAACTTTTTGCTTATTAAAAAAAAGCAATGTGAAGCGCTGCAGGATTTTCAGCCAGTATTGTGAAGTTTAATATTTATTATATAGGACGACAGAGTATGAAATAAAGTTGCATTCTTTTTTCTTTGTTATTTGTTGAAAATAGGTTGAAGTGATAGTTTTTATATATTAGAATTATTTTTCTTTTCTCATATTACTTACTCTTTAATAGTCATCCAAAAATAAGATAAGGTGATTCAAATCTGAGTTATAGATAGAGGCAACTCTTTGTCATCATAAAAATAAAATTAATACAAATATGTTCCGAATAAATCAATTGTAAGTATTTCTTATTCTAATATCTGTGAACTGTACCGAACTCTACACAATCTAGGACATATCTCTCATGCAAAGGATGCATCTCTTAATATATTCCTAATCTCCGATAGCGCTAAGTTGTGGCTCAGGTTAAGCGGTGTAGCCATCGAGGGCTTAAAGCTCATGTGGCTTAATAGGTTAAGCTTTTTGTTAAGCGATAGTCCGGTTCTTAACATACATTGAAGATATATTTTAATATTCCTGTATAACATTAGATTAGTAGTTGCATTAGAAACAGTTGCCGCGACTTCGAACGTTGATTTAATTTAAGAAAATATCTAACAATTTTTTTAATAGAGTTTTTATTTTATTGTCATTAAAATTTAAAACTTTTATGTATGTTATCTGGGATAAAATTTTGAGTTCTTTTTGCAATAATCACCAAAATGTATTAAAAATATTCGTTTTTTATGCCTGTAATCAAAAACAATAAATTTATAATGTCTTGTAATAATAATAATATTTATAAATGGATAAGTTGTATAATACATGGTGTAAATTCAATTCCATTTAGTAGTTTCAAAGATTAGCACGTTTAAACAAACAAACTATTAACTTCATAGTATTATACTATAGATTAAGATGGACGGACACTTAAAGTGAGTTGACGTTAAATTTGTATGAAGGTATTATATCAAGTAGTATTCAGGGTATTTCATTTAATCAATTTATAGCAGCCATTGGTGCTGGCGGATTAATTGATTTTGTCTCTGAAAGGAAACTCCGCAATTTCTCAGCAAACTTTAGTCGTTAATGTTTGTTCTTGTTAGGATTTGTAGGAATTTATATTGACTTTTACGCCATCTGTTAACGGTAAAGTTATAAAATAATAACTTTTTTTAAACTGTTTATATTAATAATTATAATTGTGTTATTAGTGTTCTATGTTTATAGAATTTAATTATTCATAAAATATGCTTCCTTTTATTAACAATTCATATTGTTAAGAAAATAAAGCAAAAAATTGTTTTATTCATAGCTAGTTTCATGGAGTTTCTTTTTATTTAATACAAATGCTTTTAATACAATCTTAAATGTTCGAAAAGATATTTTTTCTGAAGGGTTGGTAGTATCAAATATATATTCCAAGTTTGCAAATGTAAATTAGTAAACGCGAAATTAATAAGCGAATTAGTAAAGGAATAAAATTAATTTTACCAAACTCATAAAGTTGTGTCAAATGATATAAGCTGGTTATTCATATCGTAAATTTGACTTTGGGGCTATAGAAGCTATACGTATTCAACACATTAAAAGTTAGGACGTGCGAGAAACACAGTCCATACATCTTGGACAGAGTCGCTAGTATAGGTATATCTATACATATTTAGAATAGCTGTGGGGAGCCAATAACACACCGTTGCCATGACAACGAGGGATGCGAGAGGGGTCCCTTTTCCCAGAGGGAACGTTAAGGGCTTCCAGAAACCAGACGAAAAGATACCTCAACTCTCAAACGTTTTTGAATGAAACTTTAGTCAAGAATTGTGAAAGGCGGTGCAGTGAGATCTTAAATAATGGTCTTTCATATCATGATATTTGGTACATTACAATTCACGCTATTATTAATATTATTGTCTCAACATATATATCATTATATCAAAAAGGCTTAGTGCACTGTAAGGCCCTATATACCTAGATTGCAGAGACAAAAACTTTACAAATATTTAATGTGAGACAACCCTTTGAAAGTACAAGTGGGGGTACAAGTGAGCTCTTAATATTTTACACGCTAGTGAACTCAACAACATATTGTTCGTTACAACTAGACGCCCCTTAGTTTGAAGGAAATGTATCCCATTTAAGATAGGAAGCTGTTATCATTGTTTTCAGTACGTACAATGTTTGACAAAAATATCTCTAGAGAGGGTAGTAAATTTTTCAAGTGGAGGTATTTGACACACACAAACATAAGATATACATAAACAGATTGTGTTTGTGTGTGTTATTTATAATTTTGCTAACAACGTGTTTAAATGCAGTAGAGTATGAAATGAATGAATGAATGAATGAATGCATGAGCTGAGTAAACGTAGCACGTAGATAACTACAAAGGAGTCATTTATCAGTAAGTCAGACTGAAATTGAATTGAAATGAACTACATACTTAAGTGTTACTTAATTGAATGGATGAACATGTTTATTGTTCTTTTAAAGATTTTTAGTATTATTTAGGAATGCAAGATGAATGTAACATTTTTGACAGGTTTTATTTATTTATTTATTTAACAATTTATGCACACACGAGATATAAATAACGTAAAAAATATAAAAAGTAATTCGTACAAATGCACTGCTCATTTCAATTTGAAATCTTTTACAGCAGACCTGCGAAAGAAGAGTTGTAAATGAGAGGCAGTATTCATTTACTAAAAGACAATTAACAAATTATATTATTACTATAATCCGATTGGTCCAATGGTTAGTGGCGCCTGAAATACCAAAGGACATACATTCGATTCCCACGCGGTATAGATGTTTGTGGGACCCATACATTGCAATTTCACATTTGAAATTAGATGTTCTTTGGGTCTATTATTTCTATTTGTAAAACCCCCTGCGACATCATTTATATCTTTAGTGCGGGGATTGTTTTTCTAAATAAAGAATATATATCTTGTTAATGGTACTTACTTATAAATTATATATATGTTTCTTTTGATAGATAAATATTTTCAAATTCAAATTCAAAATATCTTTATTCAAATAGGCATTTACACGCACTTTTGAATCGTCAATTATTACATTATAAAAATGTCAGTAGTCAGTCCGTCCTTAAGCTACCACCAGCTCGGAATGCTGTTCTGTTGAGAAGAGCTGGCCCGAAACTCAACAGTTGCTCTTTTTAAAATATGTGAACAATGTTTGATGTACAGATTAGAATATCCTGCAAATGAGTCAACAACCAAAGCTCCACAACCTAACCTTTTACTTGATCGAAATACGATCAACTAAGAATTCTTGTATGCTATAATAAGCTTTATTAAACAGTATACTTTTAATTTTAGATTTAAAAGCAAATAAAGGAAGGTCTAAGATATCTTGTGGAAGCTTATTATATATGCGAACACTCATGCCCATGAAGGATTTTTAACTTTTTGCAGACGAAATATCTGCGTTGAAAGTTTATTTTTATTTCTAGTATTTATAGCGTGTCTGTCACTGTTTTTTACATATCTATCCAAATTGTGACGTACAAATAAAATTTTATTAAATATGTATTGAGAAACGACCGTAAGAATACCAATTTCTTTAAAGACATCTCTCAGGGAATCTCTAACTTTTAAGTTATAAATAGCCCGCACAGCTCTTTTTTGTGAAATAAATAGAGAATTAATGGTGTATTTTGTTAGAATATGTAAATACTGTAAGAGGGTATAGGGCCTGGAGGTACTATAGGGTTTGATATCCGTAAGTGTAACGGTTTTAAGTCCGCGTCTAGTATTACATAATACTGATATCTTCAGACACCGTATGTTAGCGAGCCGATTATTATTACCGCATTTAATTAATAAACATCTGACACGCGGCAATCGAGCTTGCCGCTATGAAAAACTCCTAATCGGCAAATTATAACTCGCAAATTAATTAACAAACAAAAGAAAAAAAAATAATTAAATTAATTAATTAATTAATTAATTTTTAAAATTAAAAAAAAATTTAAAATTCGAAATTTTTTTTCCATTTTTCGGTAACTTCGGCGGCCGATCTGACCACCTTCCCGTTGGACAATCAACATAATTTTGAAAAGTGAATCTTACATTTAGATGCTGATTCCAAATATATCTTTAGTTTTTCAAAATTCGAAAAATAAAATTCGACACACACACAGACACACAGACACACAGACACACACACACACACACACACACACACACACAGACACACACACACACACACACACACACACACACAGAGAGACACACAGCCACACAGACACACATACAGACAGATAGATCGGAAGGAAAAACTGAGTTTTTCGATAATTTATTTAAAATAAAACAATTTTTTAGGGACTAAAACTCGCATATAATTCGGTTACATGTTTTAACACGACGTTTCGAATCCTTTGCAGCAATCCTGTTCACGGGTCGACATGTAAGTGTCATGACACTAAAGTCATGACAAATAAAAATTTAACCGAATTATACGCGAGTTTTAATCCGTAAAAAATAGTTTCATTTCAAATGTGTACTCGTGAAAATCTAAGAAAATACTATAGTTTATTTATATCTTAAGGTACATTAAAAAGTATTATTCAGTGTTATTTTTAAGAGTAAGACTAATTTATTAGATTTATAAAGTTAAATACATAAAACAGAGGTTTCTTTAAAACATTATGTGCCATCACGTCTTATGTCTGTGATGAAACATAAATTAAACGTAGAAATGGGAATTAAATGGTATAATTTCATTAAATACGGACTACCAACATTAGAAGTCTCTCATTGCGAGTGTTTTTCTCCCTCGCATTCACTCCATCAAACATTAGGAAGGAAATAACGGTAAAAGCTTATTCTAGTAACGGGAAGCTTGATGGGTCTGATATAATTAAACTTTGATTCGTAAAAGTTGTGAATGAAATAATTACAAGGTATCGGGAGTTAGTCAAAAAAAATATATTTTTGTTACATTATATTATATTGATTTGACAAATTCAATATGCTTTATATAAATGTTAAAAGCTCGATAGACAAATAGAAATAAGAACAGAACAGAAGCATCATTATAATGATCTTGATAGGTACTTGTATTAATGACATATTCTCAGGTCAAAGAAATTGAAGGAGGGAGAGTGAGACATAAAAATAACGATTACTCATACTTTATGAGGGACATAAAATATGAGGGTGTACCTGAAAGAAGAAATAAACGAGATGATTACATGTATATTGTATATAGTTATAATATTTGGGGAATAAAAAAAAATGTCTTAAAAAAAATATATTTTATATTGAATCTCTAAAACCAACATTCATGAGAAGTCAAAATTCTCTCTAAAATTATGAAGGAAAGCAACAAATTAAAATATGAAAATTAGTGTTTCTGATTTGTAGATCACTGGTTGCATATGAATCGATACGGAATTTTATACTGAATTAAAAAAACCAACACTCATGACGACCCAAGATTTGAGGGAAAAACTTCAAGTAACTTTTATTATAATTATACAAGTCTATTTATTCATGTTTACTATGCAAGACATTATTTATATACTAGTAATATATTTAATTTACTAGTTGATGTTTTCAAGGTGTTTTTATTATTCCATTCTTTTCACTTATTAATTTCTTCCAAGATTTAAATGCGTACAAAAAAGAGCCAGTTGATTAACTTTGAAAACGAAATTAAAACTCTATTAAGCTTTTAATAATCTTTTAAAAGTACCTCTTTGATATTGAACATTAAGGCTCAAGAAATTCTGAAGGGTTTCTGTTTTTTTCAACCTTTTATGTAAATTAATGTAACGATTTAAGGAAAAATCCTTATACATTTTATAGGAATTTTAATCTTTTTTAACCTAATTTCCTCAAACGTTTTTATAAACTAGACTGGACTATATTATACTAGATTACACATTATTTTTGTCACCAGTGGCGATGCGCTTGCGACGACGTTATCTGCTCTCTACGGCAAGCTCCTAGTAGTGATGGGAGTGGCTTTCCCAATGGCTGAAGTCATATCTACATACATCCCACCATCATTTTACGAAGTAAGTCGCTTCATCGATACAAAAATTCCTTTATTTATGTATTTATTTTTCATCCACTTTCAATCAATACCAGTGATCTATACGTTAAATGGAAATGTCCGGAGAGCCTGTCTTGATACTAAACTTATCAAAATGAGCCCTTCTAAAAGGACAGTCTCAAGTTTAAAATTAATGTTACGAGTGTTCCAAATGCTCTCAGATCTTATCTGAATCAGATTAATAACTAATCCGGATTTTATTGCAATTAAAACCTGTTAATTAAAAACACTTTTTAAGGACTTTAATAAACAACCCAAAATAGGTAATGTCAAAAACAATATTATATTTCCTTCTAGATATATTAAATAAATACTAGCAAAATGTTATACGAATTCAAAACAGAACTTTTCTTCCGAAATCTGATATTTTATTCCAGTTTGCTTTATCTTAAATTTTTTGTTACTTTCGCAGGGTTTCTACCTGTATCTTTACATAGGCAGCATGGTGTTCCTACTGTATATGTACGCAGCCCTAGTGAGAGACAGATCGCGCTCCGCAGCTGACACCACTATTGTTGCGAGTAAGTACACAACTAATAAAACATACTAATATTTTAAAGTTGATAAGTTTGTTTAATTGCACTAATCTTTGAAACTATGTTATGATTTTTTAAAATTCTGTCTCATTTATTTATATTTTTTATTGCTCACTATACATATTATTAAAAAATTATAACCTACAAAACGAAAATGATAATAAACAGAAAATACTGGAGATACAAAAGGCGGTCTTATTGTCTAACAGATTTTTTTCATGCAACCAGTATAGTATTATAGAATATTATAGTATTACATTGAGAATTTTATAGAGTAGTAGGTAATTAGCAATGGGTAGGTTCAAAATTCAGCTATAACTTATATAGCGAGGCATAGCTTTCCCTTAATAAAAGTCTTTACCTTTTATTATGATTAAAAACTTTGACCTTTAGAAAGTTAATAATTACAATTCTCATAATATTTTATATATATATATATATATATATATATATTTTAATTTATTAATATTTTATATATATATATATATATATATATATATATATATATATATGTGTGTGTCAGTTAATTGTGCACGGACCTACTCCACCTTCTCACCTACACCACGGGTTGACTGGCAGAGAATGCCACCAGGCATTAAGTCCGCCCTTTGTAATTCTTTTTTTTTTTTGGTGTTACAATAAAGTTTAAATAAATATATAAATAAATAAATATTTCATTTCTTTACCATTTTGATAACTGAAATTGTTCCATACAAACTTAAGGTATGGTTTGAGCTAATAACAAAAGCGTACTCCTGTATAAAATAATTTTCTTCATTAAGATTGTGAATTTGTTTTGCGAGTGTTTGCCAGCGGTTTTAGGAGTTTATTTACAAAATAAGCGAGGGAACAAAAACTTTGAAGCGTGATTTTGTTTGTAAATATGTTACTTTTTATTTATTTATTTATTTATTTACTTAATAAGAAAATGTAAAATTCTTTTTTTTATCAGAAGCTGCATCTTTAAAGCGCTTTATAGGATAACATATAATATATAATTATCCGGCTGTATTTATTACTATCGGGATGTACCGGATTAGTTTCGAACCCATTCGGGGTCCTCATGAGCTCTGAGCTTGACGAGATCGCGGCGTGAAACTAGTCGGGCAAATGCCGACAGTAATTACGTGAGTACAGCCGGATAATTATATACAATAATAATACTTGTTATTTTCTTGATTTTCTTTTATATTATCACTTTAGTACAATAAAGAATATTGAATTGAATTAATGGATCACGAAAGCTTATATAGATTAACACAGTAATATTAATAAAATATTATAAATAAGCTTCACAATTTATATAAATAAATCAGGTTAAAAGTGCTTAAAAATATACCAATCCATTACACGAAAATAAATTTCTTCTCAGTTTAGTTTTAATTAAGATCCTAGACTCAGTTTAAGTAATTTAATTAAAAACTTTGTCAAACACTACCAGAGCTTAATGTCTCCTCTCGAATAAATTAAATTGATTTAGTAATTAAGCCCTTCACCTTTTAAGTGTTTAATAAAATGCGAGCAGTCGAGGGTTCTTGGGGTATTACTATTTTATACTTCAAAGACGTATTCTGAAACTTAACCGTTGGCTCGCTTTTAAGAACTTTAGAGCTTAAAGTTTTAGAGTTTTAATATAAAAAAGACTATTCTTCTTTTATTAAATATAATCCGGCTGTTCACACGTTCTTACTCTCGGTATTTGCCCGATTACTTTCGAACCCATTCGGGGTCCTTATTCATGAGCTCTGAGCATGGCGAAATCACGACCTAAAATTCTTCTTTTAGACGAAACTTATATCTAATACCACTATTATTAAATATAGTACTTGCTGTACTCGCGGTTCTGCCCGCAACAATTCTTTACTATTAAGACAACTAAGAGCTGTAGCGTAATGCTAAATAGCTTATAGTCTTCCTTATGAACCTGCCTATCACAATCAATGATATTCAAATCCATCCAGTACTTTCGAAGATTAGCATGTTGAACCAATCAACCAAACCAACAAACTCTTCAGTTTTGTAATCTTAGTATAGATTTTAGCAAAAGATTTTATTAAAAAAGATGACTGAAACAGTGTGAATCAATAGAAAAGATAAAATATGGTAGAATGGATTGAAATTTTAAATCCTATTTGTTGTAAGCTGTTTGTGGGGGATGTAGCTTTCGTATGGCTTGAGATTTGCGTTCGCCACTGACAGTCTTGAAGCTTTAGTTAAGCTTAAGAATAATAGTCTAGAAATCTGCGTTATGTCTTACTATAGTAAAGGATTTTATTTATACCAAAATCCCTGTTCTTTTTCAGACTGAAAACACTTTTACATAAAATTTAATTTCCATTGTCGTCATTCAGCATTAAGGGTTTCCTTTTAGTGAAACTGAATTTGTTATTTAAATGAAGCGAACAAGTCCACTTTTCTTTAAAACTTTTTGTAACTCTTAAAGGATTTTAATTTCCCCCGAATATATATTAAGTTTCTAAGTATCAAAGAAAGTTTTAAGACTTTTATGAGTAAATATTTTTAAAAAAATTAATAAAAATTGGCTAGCACGTTACTCGGTTTTACTTGTTTGTAAATTACTTAATTTACTTACCTTTAAAAAAAACAGAGTAAAGAGAATAAGTTAGAATAGTAGATACTTTTGTATAACTACTATTTTTCACGTTGTAATATAACCTATGCACAAATTTATAGTTTTATAAACTTGAACTCGACAAGAGTTTTGACCACTACATCTGGACAAATAATATTTTAAGTATAGATTGTACATAACTATTAATAATCAATATTATTAATATTGGTTTAAATTTTTAATAAACATGTCAAAGTTATAAAAATGGGACCCCCACCTGTGACCTCTAGGCCATAATGTTCCGATTTATAGATTTCAAACATTAGTTAACCATTCAGTAACTAAAGCTTTTATGATTTTATACTTTTTGAAAGTCTTAGTAAAACATTTTCTGTTACTGCGTATTATAAAGTTAGTTATAAATACAGAATCAGATTCAAGTTCCTCTCCATCGGAGTCGGATAGCTCATCTCGGTCGGAGCCGGCGCTGCCTCCGCCGCTGGCGGGCAAGAGGCTGTCTCTGGGCTTCGCGCTCGCCTCGCGCACACATCACTATGGAAGCTTCTACCTGAGAATGGGGGCAGTTGGTGAGTTACTCTTATATTGTTCTACTATAATCACTAAACTAAATTAGAAAATGTAGAGGAATATATTTCCAAAACTGTTCATGTAACTGTAAATCAAATGTAGCCTTAATAATAAAACAAATCTGTAATGATTTGTTTTAAATTTGTTTATAATTTGTTTTAAAACAAAATAAACTTCAAATCATTCTTGAATCGTCTTAATTATTACCATATAAAAATATTATCATTTATAAACAATAACTCCATTGAATAATAGACATATTAAGAAACTTTAAACAATAGTATATCTGTATTGTTAAGATACAAAACCTAGAAGAATAGTACCAGTTTTAACTTGAGCTATGAAAGTTGAATAACAAAAACCAGAACTATGTTAGTAGGAGCAATAACAAAGCCGAGGTTATTATTTCTGTTATTTGTGTTCTGTGTTCATTAAAGCCTGTGCTTTCCAAGTAGGGTAAGTGGGCTCTCAGAGCCTGGACTCGCTTATTTTCATTTTACCGGAGGCTCAGAACTGAACAAAAATGGCAATTCAACTGTTCATTCATTTACACTGAGTGCGTTTTATGAAAGGGTTAACGCAGTGTCACTTACTACAGGATTCTCAGGAATCATTTCTAATTATTAGTGATTTAACGATTAATAATGAAGATGATTTTAACGATTTAAATCGTTCTATTTTTGAATTTTAATTACGAAATTAACTATTCATTCATTTACACTGAATGAGTTATATGAAAGAGTTAACGTGTCACTTCCTACAGGATTCCCATAAATCATTTTTAATAATTTGCGATTTAACGATTTATAATAAATCTGATGATTCTAATGATTTAAATCGTTCTAATTTTGAATCTTAATTCCGAACCATTTTGTTGCAATACTAATTTAATTAAATAATAATAATTTATTGTCATCGAACATTATATAATTTCACATATATATAAGTTCTGACACATAAATGCAAGTGGATACGCAGTGGTAACCAAACAAGAAGACCGGTAGTATAGTAACAATATTCTCCGCCGGATATATATAGATATACTATTATGGTTTATTATAAAACAATATTTAAATTTTAGAGTATTACATGCAAATTACATACTAAAATACATACTTAATTTATAAATAGTTGCTAATTACTATTATAAATATTTGGATATCAAATAAAAACAAATGAAGTAAAATATAAAAAACTAACAAAAAACAAAAAAACCTAACTTAAATAAATATTCTTTGACAAGACAATAAAAATGTAAAAGATTTATCGAATTCTAATCATTGATTCAATTAATTCATTTTGTTGATTCAAATTGTATAACTGATTTATTACAAGTAAGTCATACAGTAAATGTCCTTTATTTAGCGTTCGGTATCGGGTCTATGATATACTCGGGGCTGGAATTCGGTCAGTACTGGGAACTAGAAAGGAACACAAATTGCCACAACGTGCTGCTTGCTCTGACTCCGGCCACACGTATGGCGTTCATATTCATACAGATGTACTTCATCTTTCTTAACAATGAGGTTTGTATATTTATTTAATTTCATATAAAAATATTAATTAAATGATTAATTTTCGAATGCAATTGATTTATTCAGTTGATTCAAATTTAATAAATTGTATTATTGATTTATTATACATACACAGTACACACACACACAGACAGGTCATGGTTTTTAAATTGTTACTCATGTTAGGTTTTCATTTTTGATATTGATTATTTTGATATTATTAATTTTGTTACTAAGAAAGAGCCTTTAAAATTATGTGAGTACTTTTCTATGATTCAGTAAAATTATATTTTCATTAATGATTAAAAAAATCATGAAATAGGAGAATGTTAATCAATTCAAAAGGTACTCCTTAGGTTAGCGAGTTTTACATAATTTATTCAAATTTGTTGTTTTATTTAATTATTTTTTTTGTATAATTAATTACATATTTTTTTTACTTACATTTTCTTTTTATTATTTTTTATTGCGTAATTTGTCTTTCATAATTCAATGGATTTTTTAAATGTTTTCCAAAACGCAGAACAAACATTGACTTATGTTTTGTAAACCTTTAAGATATTTTTAATAGTTCGGTTATTAATATTTTAATTAAAGTTTGATTTAGATCCAACACTCGGAGTTAAATTATATTTTTGTATCATGAAGTTTACAAATCTCTGGAAATTTTTCATTCAACAAATTATCTTTTCTTCTATCAAGTTTTTATTAACAAAGTTTAACGTGAAATTATAAAATAATGAATGAAATATTCGCATTTCAATTCAACGCCATTGTTGAGTATTGTAAAAAAAAACTAGTTTTTGTCAGCTTCTCTGCGTTACTCTATCCCCCTTACATATACTTTGTTACTTTCGTAATTTTCACATAAATTGTTAGTGAGAAAGTGATAAAACAGATAATATTTTTTGCTGAGTAGAAATATTTTTATCAGTATGGCAGTATGAGATTAATCGATATATATACAGCCTATTATAAGTTCATTAGTATATTTTTATATACACACACACATACAAAAGGTACAAACAGAAAAATTAAAAAGTATAAAAATATAGGTGTTTTATAAATTATATCATTATTGAATTATAATAAGAAATATGGACATTGATTTGAGATAGAATTTGGCAATTGAAAAAAATCTCGAAAACAGGGTTGGGTAAGAAAATAAAGAGTTTTGAATTTTTTCAGATGAAAGTTTATAAACACAAGATAGTAGCCCGGTTTGGTTTAATGCATATGGTGGGGACGAACCTAAGCGTGTGGCTCAACGTACTGGTGCAGGAGACCAAGCATGAGATACTTACATTCTATGACCCTGAAAATAAGACCATTGGACTGTCCCATCGACTTGGTAAGTTCATAGAAAGCATTTTAAAATGTAAAAGTGGTAATGGGTGTACATTAAATTTCCGGTTAAAAAAAAGTTACTATTTTATTAAATTATTTTATTTTCAATTAAGTCATTAAAAATATGTTATTTCCATTAATTAATTAATTCATAACTTATAAATTTAGCAATATATTTGATTAATATTTATTTATGCAGCATCTTAAAAAAATAGTGCATCAATTTTGTTCGAATTGTGATAAAAACACACACATAACATTATACAACATATTTGATATCGAAAAGCTTATTAAAGTCTAAACTTCGGCTCATACGAAATTGATTCCAATATATGTTCTCGTGTCGCTAGAAGTGGAAATCTAAAGAATTCAATTTCGAACACACGTCCTGGGATAAATGTACGAAATCTGTCTTCCACAGATCGTATTATTGAGTGCTACGAGTTATATATTACATCTAGAGAGATAACTTGGATCTTTATTAATACTATTACTTATTTCATCGTACTTTTATTTTATATTCTACTCTAACATATTATATTGATATGTGTTTAGTGTATGTAAATGTGAGTGCTTCATGTAAAAATAACATTAAAAATATTGAGGGTGAACAGAATTGTCGAAATTCTATTTTATATTTATAAGTTGTTTCTTTTTAAATTAAATTAAAGTACAAAATAAATATAAATGTTTCTGCTATCATTGTACTATATATATGTAGGTACTCTGTAAGCCTTAAGTGCAAGTCACGCTGATATAAGCTTAAAAAGCTATCTATGTATCTTATCTCATATCTTAGCTCAAACAGCTTAATCAACTCGTATTTCACAACTTTATTATTTAGGAATCTTGATGATAAAATTTAGTTAACTAATTTTTTACTAATAATTATCTATACTTATATTATGAAGCGGAAAATTTAGTTTGTTTAAACAGAAAGAATCAAATCTATACGTGAGTTGATTCTTTCTTATTAAGATAGACAGGTTCATGAAGAATTATAGGCTATCTAGCATTACATTACTGTTGTAATTTATCCTAATAGTAAATAATAAATAAAATAGTCTCAGGGCAGAACAGGTAATAGCTAGTTCGTTTATATTTGTCGTGTGAAAGACCCTTATTCCGCGCTCGACTGACTGCGACCGAATGTGAGCCCCTACAGGTTTATTCAGCAAAATGTCAACTCCCAGTAAATTTTCACGAGCGAATAGACGCGAAATCATCGCTTTAATGACGTATGACATTGACACACGAATAAGCATTGTGAAGAATATCACATTGTAAAATGAATTTAAAAATAATAATAATACTGGCCAGTAATTTTAGTGAAAATATATTACACTTATTATTACATGTAACGAAAAAAAATAACATAAAGAATGATAGAGTTATCGAGATTATTTAGCACGGTAGCTCAGTTATTAAAGCGCCGAACCGGTTTCGCAGAGGTCTTAGTTTCGAATCATATCCATCTCGATGAGTTTTTAATTCTGTTTATTTAAAAAATCAAAGCTTATTGTATTCTAAATAATGCTATATTATATAAAGTATTTTCATAAAAGATCAAAGATAAGACTTTTCAAAGCAATATCCTTTTGTAACTTTTAAAAGCAAGGAAAATTTTCCGTACTAAGTTAATTCTATTCATTTTGTCTATACGTGTATATACAGTGGAGAGTCCGCTTCGTTGATTCTATTAATTTGCCCTTTACGCATAAAAAGCGGTTCAGAAAATTGAGTCGGGCTAGTTAACAGTTATATGATCATAAATGTTAATTTATGAGCTTAATATATTATATATTTACATATATAATATATATTTGTAGCTGAGGTTGTTGTTCTTATTTGACGTGCTTTTGAAAGTATTTCCGGCTAAAAATATTATAATACTAATTTAATTATGAGATCATATTTATATCATATTTTAAGAATCAGTACCATTTTTGGAGATGTTTGGTGATTTCTTTTTTTATATGTTAAAGCTTTAATTTAAGCAATATATTTAAAATAAAATTTTTAACTCCCAGTCGATCTACATTTCCTACATGTAATAAGCTACAAACCAGCTATACCAGAATGTTTTCCGTTTTATAAACCGGATAACCTCATTTTTTATTCACTACCCCGACCGTAATACTCACGCGACTCTTTGTTTCAATTTATTAACGCTCGACCCGAGCCTATTTACGTTTTCTGGAACATGCTAGCAGTGTCCTATAGCTGTTATTATTACAACACACGCAACTCCTTGTCTATACTATTTTTATTACATCACACGGAATTCCATGTCTCTACTATGTAAATAGTTTGACAGGTTAATTGAAGTAAACAAAAAACAAATAGGCTAAATTAATTTTCTAAATAATATCATTAAACTAGGTTTGTCTTGAAATCGCTACGTAGCGACAAGACTACCTTATTGTATACCTCAAATGTCATCATAATTTTTCGTGACTATATTTTTGAATGTGGCAAGCAATGAACAATATATGATAATTATTATAAAGTTAAGTTATATATAAGTTGTAACTATATAAACTAATAGAAAGCCGTTTGTCAGTTATTAGTCTATCGATAAAATTCCTATCAATGTTGACCCCGGAAGGTATGCTGACCTAAATTCGGGTTTGCGGAAGGAAACCAACTGTACGTACCGTCGGAAACTAAGTGGTTCTATAGTTATATAGTTATATATTATAATGAATGAGAAATGATTAAATTATGTCTAACTTAGGTACAAATAATGTTTTATTTACTAAAAATTACAAAAAACCATGAAAGTTGGTTTTAATTTTGAACTTTCTGCTTCCAGCGTTTCAAAAGGCCTTCGCATCATTAGCGACGGAGGTACCCCCCTCCCACCCCGCCGCAGCTCATCTGCGGGTTCCGCGTGGCTTGAAAGGCCCTCATCACATTTTTGAATGCCGACGGACAAATATAATGGGATCACTGGTACAAGATGCCTCGCCGTTCCTTTTCCCGTGTACTATTGAGTATTCGTTGATCTGCGCGGCTATTCTTTACGTAATGTGGAAGAACATTTCGAAGTATCCCTCGAAGAACGTTGCGGAAGCTATAGCAAAAGCTCGAATTTTAGAAGGACTGGCCTATAAAAAGTCTCCACATTTATACAGCGTGGACTGCGCCAGAGCTCATAAAGGATTGTTCTTTGGTATCCTAGTTCTTGTTCTAACAATTATATCTTTGATTCTATTCTTCGTTCTGATATCGAGAAAAGAATACGCAACTCTAGCTGTAGTTGAAGTTAACGTTTGTGAATTGGCGCTCTATGCTATGACAACATTTGCGAGCCTGGCCGGAATGGTATGCGTCAGAAATCTGAAGTATGACGGAAACAGGAATTTGGAACTCGACAACATACTATTAGTAGGAGCACAGACTGGCATGTTTATTTATGGAACATTCACAATCATTGGCGGACATTTCACTATAGAAAAAAATACTATTCTGATATTAATCACCGCTTTATCTTCATTGGTTCAAACCACGTGCCAGACCATGTTTATATTGGACGCGAGCCGACGATCAGCGAAAACGCCCGAACAGTTACGAAAGAAACCGGGCAGAGAAATAGTGACGTTCCTTCTCGTGACAAATTTGGCGATGTGGGCCATCAACACGTTGGAGAAATCACGGGCAGAGTCACATCCCGTTCAATTGCATTTCTATGGTCTATGGGCTTGGACTATTATTACTCATGTTTCGATGCCGCTAGCGATATTTTATCGTTTCCATTCTACTGTCTGTCTGTGTGAAATATGGAAACGGGCGTACAAGATGAAGCCAGCTTACATGTAGCGAAGACCGCCAAAGATTCGCATTCAATGCTACTTTTGAACTTAAAATGGCATAGATATGTGCCATAATATTTATATGTATTTAATGCACCAGCCTTCACAAAGTTTTTGTTTCGTGCACTTGAACGAACTTGTTCTAGTTGTTTTAATGTTAAGTTATTGTATTTAGATATTTTAATATGTTATTTATTGGTAGCTTTATAAATAGCTTTAACTATTATAAATTATATGTTACAGTATTCAGGTTTAGACGGGTCGATTTGTTTAGCGTTTTTTGATGTTATTTTCCTTTAAAACGTATTGTTATGGTAGGATAATGTGTTCATTTTATAATCATATAGCTAAGATAGATTAGTGTAGTTGTAATTAGATTTCTAAATCTACATTCCACATTTTCATCTATATTTCATTTCTCACGCTTCAATGAAAGTGTCTTCCAATAGATTATTTAGCATCTCTCATCACATGTCATATGGAATAGCTTTTAAACTAAAGCCGATTTTGCTTATGATAAAAATACTCAATTTTACGTATATAATGTGTTTGTTTGTTCCAATAATGGAGAGTCAAGTATGGAAGGATCATTATTAAACATTGTTGTATAAACTATATACCATATAACCTTTGTATACTGTTATAATAAAAATATATTGTGTGTTACAACTCACACATACAAACGGAAAATATATTGGTGTATCACATGTGTTTCACACACACATAAAGACTACAAGTATTCACACATTCACAAAATGTAATTCATTTATATACACAAGCATATTCTCATATACCAGCGGGAACAAATATATCGACCTAATATTTTTTTGGAAGCTTTTATTAAGTACTTTACAGATGAAGTTTTAGTCTGATAAATTAGTTTTTTTAACTATATATTTTGTATGTAAATGTAGTGATGGTATTTTGGATAAATGTATGAATTACCTACACAAGGACCCAGTAGTTAGGCAAAGAACACCAAAGTTTATATGAAAGATGTAGAGATAGATATATAATAGTTTATTTTTTATTTTTATATTATATATGTTTTATAGGGCTTTTATGTAGCTATTAGAAATGCTTCGCTTGAACTCTGAATAGATATAGTATAAATAACAATTGATATACTTTATTAACATATTTTTCATGAACAGTCTATACGATTTTATTATGACCTATAAATGAATTGCTCAATTTACTACATGTACCGATTTTGATGAGATTTTGACCGCTGAATTTTGTGGGTAGTTTAGTTTTGGTAAATTCGAAACTAGAAAAACGATGAATAAGTAGTTCTAGATTAAGAAAAACGAAAGTTTTTTAAAATTCTAGTAATGAAGAATAATTAACAAACATTTTTCAGAACTCAGCTATACGATTCGTAGCTGCAAATTTAACTTTACGAATGACAATTAAAAGTTTGGTTAATAATTTTGATATAAAGAAGCTATATTTAAAGAGTTCTTTTCATTTGTACTTGCAAGAAATTTCAATAAACAGTTGTAAGTTTACCTCTATCTATATATATTTTTAATGTGCACCAGAAAAAAACCTATATACAAGAAAAAAACAATAAAAAATATAAGAACTAAGAATAGGTACTAATTGTACCTATGTTTCAAAGTTTTTTTTTAACCTTAAGACGCGTGACTTTCAACGTCTGTATTCCTACAGATAATTAAAATAAATATAAAGAATCCATGGTTACTATGAAATGTATTTAAATAAGTTCTTATTATTTATCATTTCTTTTAAAGCTTTAAACGAAATTCGACCGATTTAATACGAGTTTTTTATATAGTACTGTATATTATGTAATGTAAGATTAACTTATGAAATAATTGTAAGGTATCTGAATACTCATTAATAAATATAATATGTATAAGTGTAACATAACTTTTGTCAAATGATTTGAATGTTATAATTTTCTTTTCGTCAATCTTTTATTAACCTTACAAAATGTTTGTATTTAAGATTTTGTGATCCATGATTAACTTGTACTCATGTAATTTATATGGAAATCTGTCTGGCTATTTTCGGAGCTCTATGTCGGCCGAATCGCGGCGTGATCAGTTCACGCTCCATTTCATTTAATTGGTTTCACATTCATTTCATCATGAACCGTGTTCATGATTAAGGATTCCAAATGAGTTCGAAAGTTAGTCGGAAAAATCCCGACACTATTTAAATGAGTACATCCGGTTAATTATTTATAATAGACGAGGATATTTTTATTTATGAACATTTATGTCTAAACCTACGACTAATTTTACGAAGATATAACCTAGCAAGAGAAGCCCGTGAGAGCTAAATAGCGAACATTAGTTACTATTTACATTAAATTTGTATTATTTATTAATTATATAGAGTATTTTTAATAAATATGAAATCGCAAATAGCAAGGTAATCCCTTTTCTCATTTAACTTATCTTGAGTCAAACTTTCACTTTTTTTTAAAATATTCAGTGTCATGTAAAAAAGTGATGAATTATTATTTTTAAATGTCTCAATCAAAACTTTCTTCGCCTACTCAACTGCAACCTTAAAAAAAAAGTAGATACCTTTTGCATTTGAAAACATTTCCGAATATTACTTTAAAACAATACATTTGTCTGTAGATATGTTATCAATACGTACTATTTAATTTTTTAAATTAATTTTATTGTCTGTATTATTATATATTTTAAACTAAGGTTTAAAATGATAGTGATACTAGAGTAATTTGTTTATTATTTGTATACTATTTATTTCTTTTAGGAAATATTGTGAATAGATATAATAACTTGGATGTTTAACGTTTACAAGCAAATAAACTTTCTTGAAATTATCTTATCATTGTGGTTTGTTTATTTTTTATTTCTTATTATCTACACAATTACAACAATTATAGCAAATTTTACGTTTGTAAAAATTGCTGAAGAATAACAAATTTTGTGTTTGCAAAAATTTTTAGAATACATATTTTTGTGTATATTATTATTCTTCATATATGTCATCACACATTCTTATCATCTACTATATTGTTACAACAATTATGGCAAATTTTGCGATTTGTAAGAATTGCTGATTTTTTAACATTGCTTGTTAAAAAATTAAAAAATTAGGAGTGCCTAACTTACAATAAATTGTAATAATGTTAGGTTCAGAGCAATTTGTGTTCATTTACAAAATATATACTTAGTTACCGGCTCATGGTACACAAATAATTGAAATATTCGTTTTTTGTGGTTAGCGTCTTCTGTTGTCAAGCACAGAAAACCTTTAGTCAGACATTTTGGTGTAGTTTTCTACTTTCAATTACAATTATTAAAGATTTCATACTTCAAGAATAAAATCGTTATAATTAATGGACAGTTAATACAGGTTACCTTAAAAAAATATTAAGGTAGAAAATTGCATATACATTTAAATAGTTTAGTCTACATTAAGAAAGTTTTTACAAGTAATTATGTAATTTTAAAATGAATTTCAAAATAAAATTAAATTAAACTTGAAATAAAACGATAAAGGTCTTAAATATGTAATTTAATAATATCTTGAAACGAAATGTAAGTAACATTTCAATCATTTAACATTGAAAGTTTTTAAAGTACAACGGACTCCGCCATCTTTGTCAACAAAATTCCATCGTACCATGACCAGTGATATTGTTGTTTCTTTCTAGCCAAGCCGTTATATGAAAGGAGGTCAATTAAAATGGTTCTTTTTATTGTAGAAAGATTCAAACATTTGGTGTATATTTTTACAACACGGTATAAATAAAGTCAGATGAAACGAATTCAAACATTGAACGTAATATGTTTCTATTGACCTTATTTCACATAGTATTGAATATCATTTGTATAGGGTTGTCAAGTTTTACTTACTTATAATAAAATTCATATATTCAAATGATATGCACGGTGTGTATTGTTCATATGTGTATTAAAATTCAAAATATTATTTGAGGATATTATATATTTTTTGTAACAACCCTAAGGAATTGAATGTAAATTCTATGAAGACTACGTGATCGTATGAATGCGTCGCCTATATTGGAACCTACTCAGTATCTTCAGAGTTGCTCAAACATTATGCTGTATGGTAATCATTGCTGCTTATTTACATAAGTAAAGCCAGTAGTATTTTGCTAAAGTCTTGTCTACATTCATAATAACTTTTAGACATACGTTTTTTAATTTTTTAATATTTGTTTGACAATTAATCTTAAAGATGTGATTTAGCTTCCAATGCGTTATCATGTGTGGGTGTGTGTGTGTATGTGTTAATAATATTATATATTTATATACTATATATTTAACATTATCAGTCGGTGAAACTATATCTATTTTAATAATTAAACGGTCAGAAATCTTCACGGGAGTTGCATTCATTGTTATTGATTGCTTTCTCTTGCTATTTATTGACTATTATTAATACAGATTCAAGTATATTCTCATAGTTTTCAATTTTTATCTCATATTTTAAAGAATAGTGACAAAAAACATTAATATTAATAATTAATAATTTATTGAATCATTGTTAAAATAAAAATATATTTATATAAAAGAAGTTATTTATATTATATATTTCAATTGCACATATATTAATTTACCCCAAACTGAGAACTGTCGATCAATAAAACAAATACGGGCGGAGGAAGTGCAATGGCGGTGACACAAAGTATGAATAAAAATAATATAGATATAAAATAAATTTTAATATATTATTAAATATAAAACAAATAATTACAAGTATAATTATTACAAGTGTACCATAAAATAGTTTCTATCAAAAGTTACATAAGAAATATAAGGTATCTTATTGCAACAAATAATAGACATGTAATATAGTTTTTACTTTTAAATTTTTTATATTATATCATTTTAATATAATTATAATGCCTTGTCCAAAATGCATATTTTATTGTAGATCGTTGGTTCCATATCTGCGATGCGTCTCTATTCTACCCCTCCCCTAACTTGACTCCCAATTTATAACCTGCTTAATTTCCATATAATAACTACACTATTTAAATGCCTTTTACAATGCACAGACATATATTATATGGATATTTTTTATATCTTTACTACATAAAATAATAGGATGGGCAAAGGTACCCTTTTGTATGTTGTGTTCAGTTGATGGCAAAGTTGGTTCCAATATTGGTTCAAATATACACCATTGGAATGGACCAAAGACTCAGGACTTAATAAGGTCGCATCATTGGGCCAAAAATATTCTTATTAAAATACACGCGGGCAAAGCTGCGGGCTGAACCTAGTATATTATAACACCGATAGTGGGTTGTAGGCGCCGTGACTTTCATTTGAAATCTAGGTCGCGTTCTTAATTGGTAGTTTGCTTTGTTACAACTCTATAATATAATTATTTTACTATTGAATATCCCACGCTACAAGTAAATTAATTTAAATAATTAATAAAATAATAATTACAAATATAAAAATTATTATTTGTATATTCTCTTGCGATCAGTACAATATATTAACGCTTCAAGTATTAAAGAATTCTGCATATATCTTATGATTAACATAATTATAGTTTATTCTTACAAAAGAAAGTATTTTATTAAATATCTAATCTTTCCATTTTTGTACTTAATTATTAAATTATTGCATTCCTTAATATTTTCTTTTAAAGCCAGTCACATGTAACGTAACGCCTGATTCATACAATCCATACAGCCTTCATACAACATTAATTTAAAAAAACTTCATACACCTACGATATTTATTTCGTAAGCATTTACTCTAATGCTATTACATATAAGCAAGTATCAAGTTACTCAAAAATGTTGTCAAGTACGAGTTACTGGTACTCTGGGTTCCGTAGGTATTTTTATTATACTTTTTATAATGTTTTTCTTAGATATCTTAAAGGCACTTATATCGAAGATGTTAAAGAGAAGTTTTATAGACGGGACTTGAACCCAACGGTTGCTAACTTCGTCACAGAAAGACAGAACAATCTCTTGCGCATTCAACAGCGATCATTTGATCTATATAAATGTTATTTTATTATATTTCTTTTTAGTTTTTATTGTACTATAAATATAGTGAAAAAAATATAAAAAAAAACAGAAGGAAGAAAGAATAAAAACCCTTTGAGTGTGTATGTACCTGTATGAGATATGTTTAAGTATGAAAGAAATATAATAATGATATTGCTTAAAACCTTCATGACATTAATTTTCTTATTTAAATCACCTTTTCTGTACGGATCCCTAAGAAATTACAAACGCACACCAAAACACACCCTCTGCTACATCAATGAAAATCGATGGAAAATGGAGGAAAACTATAGCTATAGATGAGTTTAGACACGGAGGGAGGGTTCGCGTGTCTGGCATCTACAGCACAAAGGACCCCATGCTTGTAGCAGCTATAATAGCTGTAATATACGACGAACGAGCGGCGAGTTGGCGCCGAGCTTTGGTCTCGAACGCCCGCTTACGAATTGGAGCGCGTAAATAATACAAAATCAAAAACAATAAATTAAAGCGGTCATCTATATCTATGACCTTTATGTATGTGTGTGTAAACAAAAGATTTTGATTTACTCTGTGTGTGTGAGTGTATTTTAAACATTTACTGGACAATGAAAGTTTTCTCTTAGTTGTATTCGCGTCAAGAAAATGAAAACGTAAGTATACTTTGATAATAGTGTTTTAAATAGAGAATTATTCAAGCTTTTCCAATTGATATATAAATACATTTAAGTGGATTTCTTGTCTATTTTGTTATTGTTGCTATGTGTGATTAGTTGTATATTATAATTATAATATGATTCTTTGGCTAGTAATCCTCATGTGGCGGTCGATGTTAACCGCACTGATATAATTACATATACATACCGGTTAGACATTATAAGTAATTAAGATGTCAGTCCTATCATTGCTTTTAAGACTACATATGAGTACCGTAAATCTAACGGTGTTTTCTACCTAATGTTAGATATTTTGCTGTCTAGACCCGTTTAATTTATTCATAAAACTATTTTTGATTTACGTGTATTGCTGTACGTCCAAAATAGTTTTATTGACTATATACTATGTACTATGGGCAGTACATAGTACATACATACGTACAACGTACATACATACAACGTGAACGAACGATTTTATTTACTATTAGTATAACTAAAAACTTTCTTATGAACCTAATTATAATAGTTAGAAAGAATTTCTCAAATTCATCGATTAGTTTCAAAGATTTGGACTTTTAAACAGAGTAACTTTTTCGCTTTATAAAATAGTTATTGCATACTGTAATTATCAATATACATTAATTACATATTTATAAGAGTTAAACTTTATTCTTATCACGTTTATGCAGTGTCTCAAACGTAATGTACATTACAAAAGACTTAAATTAATGAGTTTTGCAGTTGAGAACTGACAGTTACTGGAAAAAAAAAACAAAGAGATGTCAAAAGATATCTGACAGTTGAAAAAAATTGACGTCGCAAGAAATAGAGAAGGTTGCGCGCCTTTTTGTAATTAGAAAACAAATTAAACCTGTTTGGTAAATGGAGCACAGTTTCTCTGATATGCCGCTAAGAAACGATATAAAGAGCATTACATGTTGTACTTGTAACATATTGCAAAAGGCAATACAAGACAAATTTTGACAATTCACTTGACAACAATAACACTCATTTAAATATTATTGTCTCAAATTCAAGGGCTCCATTGCCTTATTGAAGTTCTCACAATGTAAGATCACACAATTCTTTTTTTCTGAGAAAATGAGTTGTTATTGTTTAAAAAATAATATTTCTTTGTTGTTTGTTTATTTATTTGTTTTAAATTCTCAAAGTCATAACACTTTACGTAACTTAAAAACCTGTTTTATGCAAAAAAGATTAATTCAAGGCCAATTGAGGGCCGGTTATTGAATGACAAAGATATTACATAATCACGTACTTATAATTTAAACTATGATATTTGTAGATATGATATGAATATATTAGAAAGTGAAAAACTTTGATTTTTAGTAACTAAATAAGACGTTTATACTAAACTGAGTAGCCGTTTAAGAAAAAGAAAAAAAAACCACAAAAACCCGGTTGATTTAAGATTTTAAGAGTATTCACTTCATTATGTTAATAAATAAGAAAATTATAAAATATAAATTTTAAGTTTCCTATAAAATATGTATAATTTTAATTAAATCACACTATTATTAGAATTAACATATTGGTTATATGTATAAATATTTATATTTAAAAGTTTAAGCAGTTTTAAAATCTAGCTAAAGTCTTTCTTCTTAGATTGCATTTATTTCACAAGATGAATTAACAGTAAAAAAAGATTGTGCCTTCCAGAGAACCTAGCCAAGTGGCATTGTCGCTAACGGAATAGAATGATAAACGTATAGACTTAACATGAGATATCGCTATACTAGCACTACCATATATTTATATACAAACTATACCGAATATACGCAATGTGGCTAAAAGCTCAGGTTCATTTAAATGACTATTGTTTTACAATATAAAAGCAAATAAAAAAATGTATAGTTTTCACAAATAAACATTAAATGGATTTAAAAATAAATCATGGAAAAATATCCACTTTCTCCATAACTATAAAGTCTAAAATGGGATCATCATATAGTATTTAAATATCCTACAGGGCAGTCCCCTCGCTCACAAGTGCGGGAGTACGCTGAGGCAGAGGCGTCTAATTAATCTGGCTTCAGAGGGTTCTGGAGAGTTTTGTTCCTTTTATTTATAATGCTTTCGTGATAAATTAGTGACTAATACTTTGGGGTTGACATTTTTGAATGCCCAAAAATAATAGAAAAGCACGCAGTGTGCAATCTATTGAAAGTCGAGTGTACTACAAAAATGATTGCGCGATCATTTACAAGCAAATAATCGGTACATAACTATAAGATCAGATTGCTATATAAAAATTTACTACATGAGATTAATTAAATTGTAAGTTTTTTTTATTCCAGAAATTTTAATACTAAATTTAATATTATAGAAAAAAATTCGTTAATAAAATGGTAAATATTGATCTATAAAAGAGATTGGATGAAAAAAATTTTATTCCTGAAAACAGAAATTTTAATAATAAATATATCATAAACATGAAAAATTGTTATATTTATCGATAATAAGTAGCATAATATTATATAATTCTATATTAACCAGTTTTATGTAAATGTTATATAAGTTTTAATTTAAATATAAGACTATTGTTAGGAGTAAAGACTGGGTATGTTGTTTACGATTACTGTATTGATCCCTGATAAGTACAGTATCAGAGTTCAGGTGGGTTGTTTTCGTCCGGGCATTGACCCTGGGCGGTCTCACCCTCGCACTCAGAGGGCGCAATTTGAGGAATAATTTGACTGTTCGGACCTTTACTTCTTATATAAGAATCGTTTTATTATTACTTTTCAATTCGCCTCTTTTATAGTCAACGTTTTAAATATGTATTCGTATTTATGATGCAAATTTCCGAAGTATGACGGAATCACGACGCAATGCACTTCATATAATTTTTGAAATCTTGCAAGAATCACAGATCAAAATATAAGCGAAAGATTTGTCCTTTGACTCCGTTAAGTAATATTATAATATGACTTTGTCACTTGAAATATTGTATTTTGAGTATTCATTAGTTTCTAGAAAGACATTAAAAAACATCCGAACTTTATATAATTTTACGATACACTTAAAAGCCATAAGTTTAATAATAAAAAATGTAAGCCACGTTTAATTTTAGATCTCTGAATAGAATACAAATAACTTGTTCAAACTAATTTAAATCAGCTTTTTCATAAAGTCAATTTTTATGTTTAAAGTTAAAACAATACTAGAAAATAAGAGTAAATTATAAAAAGAATTCAAAAACAACGAGATAAATTCAAACAAAACATTCTCAGAGCATTCACCCGCTTATAAAAAGATTGTTTGTCTTACGAGTGTGTAATTACTGAAATGTTTACGTAACTACTACGTCATAACGTAACTCCGTGCACCCTTTACTACGGGGTGTAACTGCAGTGTGTTTACGTTAATGAAACATTGTAATATAACGTAAATGGTATCAAGTGTGTGTGTGTGTGTGTGTGTGTGTTTGCGTGTGTGTGTGTGTTTGTATGATATAGTTTAAAATGATTTTATTTTTATATTGTAATAATTATATATTTAAGTCTTGAGTTTTTAGTAGAGGAATTATTTGTTGAAGATTAAAAACCTTATCAACACTTTATCTTAATAAGAACCTTAGAAAGAAAGTAAGTTTAAAGCAAAGCAATCAGTTAGGAAAACTTAAAAACAATATCACTTTGTAGATCTCTTGTCAAAGAGAAAGTAAGATTTTTAAGTACCGGTAAGGCCTCTGGTACAAATAATAAAAAATTAATGAGTATAAATTTTTTACATCTATTATACGATTTTTGTTTGTATGTTTGCACGTCGTTCAAAATATATATATATATATATATATATATATATATCTTTTTTAAAAAAATTTAAATCTGGAATTTTTCAAATCATTTTCTTCAAAGAATGATTTGTACTTAGGTTAATTTTTTTAAATTATATCATTCAAATATACTTGAATATAGTATATGTGCGTCACATATATACGTCTAGGTGACATGATGTTTTGCTCGCAATATCCGGCGGGCGTGACGGTGTTACATATTGATGTCTCTTCGAAAGCCCAGTAACTATATCTGATAGAATGGTCAGTCACTGACTACATACATACACACAAACATGATTACACATTCACACATACATACATATGTACATATAAATACACATATTTGGTATTTTATTCCAGATATTAGATTGTGTATCACTGAAATTTGTTCAGTAATAAATCTTAATATTTAAAAAATCTAAATCTAAAAAAAAATATGACCCCTTGTTTTGTACAGGTCTTTTTTCTAATAATAGGAAGGATGCAAAAACCACCACTCATATTTTAACGAATTATTGGTAAAAAAATATAATTATAATATATTTAATAAAAGCTTTCCTCACATATATTTTTATCTAGTAAATTCAGTGTTACCAGCTATAAAAATGTATGTAAATGTATATCTTGTGTTGCCATATATACCTTTCTTATAAAATAAAGAACATTAAATGTGGAGTGAAATATACTTTTATATAAATTAAAGATGGTATCATACGCATTTCATTATAACGTCAACCGGTCAGTGAACCTGTTTCCGGTATTATATCAGTTTAGCCTCCCTTATACGTATTAACGTATTATAATACGATGAAAATTTGATTTTTTATGAACTAAAATGAGACCATTATTTATGTTTCTAAAGGGGATTAATATTCTATTTATTTTTCGTTTTTAGGTTTTTCAAACTTAGTTTTAAAAGGTATTTGATGTATTGCCAAAAAATAACCTAAAACTGTCATCTAAACCGATTTAAACATTTTTTTTTGTAAGGAACCTAATAAAATAATAATATTTATACGTGACTTGTGTTGCTATCTTTAATATATTACAGTACTACGACAAACAGAGGATATTAAAGTTACGTCGCTTTCTAGAGTGCGGAAACTATCTGCGATCAGTGATGTACGTGACAGTGACATGACACACACAGACTTTAATTATAAATACTATTATAGAGCTATTTCTATTTATTATTTTAATTACACTTATAAAATAACTTACTAATATTTTCATTTAAAACTTTCGTGATCTTTGAATACTATTATAATTCATGTATTTTTTTTTCAGTAAAATACATCTATATTATTTATATTTTTAAACATTTTAAACATGTATCAATTTTGTTTTGTTATAAATTTTAACTACCTTTGAATATAATTTGTTGTCTTACGATAGTTCTGTGTTTCTATTAATATGTGAAGACTATTGGTATATGTATATTTTTATTGTTCCTATGTATGTGTACTATATAACTGTTTGTCTTCCTAATAAATAAATAAATAAATAAATATTATTCAGCTGTACTCACGTAAATATCATCGGCACGTCGAGTTTCGAATCCATTCAATTTCCTTATTCGTGGGTTCGGCATAGCAGAATCGCGGCGTGAATGGTCTTAGTACGTGTGTAAAACTAGATATATTTATATATAACACTTATTAAATATGTATTATGACATAGTAGATATAATAGGTCAATGACATCAAGGGGGCTTTTGCAGTACAAGTAGTTTATTGCAACAAAATTTTAAATATATAAAAAGTGTAAATATATAACGTTAATATTTTTTTAATTAATAAACTTTGATTAATTTATTGTTGTTAAAAATTAAGAAACAATAATTTAGCTTTTATGAAACAATATTATATTTTTAACATATATAATATATTTTATTGTGATATAATAGAAAGAGACAAGTTTTTACCGGCTACTGTTATGACAGTCACGTAAACATACCTCGTGCGTGTTAGATAGTATTTGTTAGTTCATCTGCCGACATCGGTGAATGACTTTTATATGAATATCAAAACAGAAGATAATGGAAGAAGATAAAAATGGAACGAACTAACAAAACATTTATTTCCTGGTATTAAGTGTGTTGAGTGTTTAAGTAATCTTGATTATAGAACACATAAAAAGGGGAAAAAATTCTCCGTATCAAAGTTAAAGGTATTCAGATCTGAAGTCGCACTTATCAAAAGCCTGTCTCTTTGCTTTTGTGATGAGACAAAAAGCCAGCGTTAAAGTCTAGAACAGTCATTTAAAAGTCTTTGTAACAGACAAACTAGTGGACTGTGGGATTAAAATACTTCGAAAAAAGGTGGGATTTGAAAGATCGCTACCATTGGTTTCGTTTTTACAATATTATCAATTCTACAAGTTATATTTATAAAAACCTATATAAATATGGTTAAACAAATATGAAAACTCAAAGTATTTTCTTAGATTTTTACGAGAACAAATTTGAAATAAAACTATTTTTTTACGGATTAAAACTCGCGTATAATTTGGTTACATTTTAATTTTAACCCGACGTTTCGAATGCAGCAGTCGTATACGCGATCCTTACACGAGTTTTAATCCATAAAAAAAATGGTTTTATTTCAAAGTATTCTTTTTTATTTCACAAGTAGCTGTTGCCCGCGGTACCACCGGACGAATGATTTTATTTATTATTAGGATAATTTAGGAGCAGTAATTAATGCTAAATAGCCTATAACCTTTCTTATGTTCCTGTCTATCATTAACCAGCCAGTAAGAAATATTTTGAATCTATCCCATAGTTTTGAAGATTAGTGCGTTTAAACTAACAAACTTTACCATTTTATTTTAGTATAGATAGGCATAGATTGTACTTGTGAAACGTCATACTTCAGTTGCACGGTTCAAAGAGATAGATCCATAAAGAAGATCCGGCAAAAATTTCACGAATGCTCCATTAATTTATTAATGACATTATTTCATATATTTTGTTATGATGTGAAAGGATGAAAGATAATTATAATAAAAAACTTGATTTAATATACTTTTGGGTATATAATAAGTTTAAAATATTTGTATATAAAAAGTGAAATATGTGAAACAACTGACCAGCTGCAGTTAGGCATGACAGGTGAAATCAAGGTGCGCAAGCGCAAGTTTTTAGTCGTAATTACACATTTAATATGTGCCTGGACAGTTCATAATGTTATAAAATATAGCTGATTATTTTTGAGATTGCAGATAATTAATTCTTTAAGAACTATATAAGTATAATTATTTTGTTTTGCTCACATTTATTTAAAGTTAGTTGGAATTGACCAGACCAGCTTCAAACCTGTCTAAGGCCTTTATTCAAGAGCTCGAAGCAGGGCGGAATTGCGGCGTGAACAGTTCATGCCAAATGAACGAAATGCCAAATGAACGAAATGTTTGACAAATTGACAGCATATAGACATATTTAAAGTAGATAAAAATATATGTCTTTTGAAATGATGTAAATATTTTTAGTGATTTTTGAACGTCTTACTATCTTTATGTTTATATCTTTAAAATAATAAAAAAATCTTTTATATGTAATGTGTAAGAACTTACTTTCACACACATATATATACTAAAGCATCTATGGGACAAATGTTGTGAAGCTGCCACTATCTCGACTTATTTACGGCCTCGTATGACATAAAGCCATTACGAAACTATGGGACAATCGAAAACCCCACACATTCGCCCCCATCTGTTTCCTATGCTTGACTTTCAGCTATATTAGTATGGATAATCTGTATTATAAAATGAAACTAATAAGGTGTCTGTATATCTGCGATAATTATATAAACTACAGAATGAATTTTTGTATAATTTTCGCCAAAACACTGTGTTCCTTGATGAATTGGAAAATTAATTTAAATTTGTAAATTTGCTCTAATATACCGATTGTTCAAGAGGTCGCAATCTTTTTTAATAAATAAATAACTGCATTATTATATTACATAATGTTATAATAAATTTATAATATCCGAAGGCAAAGCCGCGCGTGAAATCTAGCAACGTAATAATTATATTTAATTTTAATGATTGATAAAAAGTGTTGTTAGAAAAAATTACACTTAATAAAATATAAATATTTTTTTACCTAATAAATTATATTAATTATGTACTTTTACAATATACAGTTTAGAATATATTTGATATTAAGAACAGACATTATAAAAGGCAAAAGCTTTGGAATTTTATTATTCTTTTTATATCCCCCACCCTCTCCTGCTTTCTATCTGAACCTTCATCATTATGATAATCTATTCACATGTGCAAATTACACTATAAAGGATCTATCCACATTATGCTATCGTCTAGACGTAAAAGGCCTCACGGAAGTTCCCGAAGATAGCCGAAAGTGTTTTTTATTTTCTCTCTCGCTCTTACAACATGGTTGGCACTGAGCTTCCAAGTTCTCATAAACATGTTTAGTAACAGTGTTGTTACGTTTGTTATTAAACGTTTTCATTTATTTATGTTAGTTTAGATTTGTTTTGTTTTGGTACATTGTTATGTAAAATCTATATTTGTAACGGATTTATGGGACTGGCAAAATGTGAGTAAGCTTTTAGTATATTAACTTACACATATAATATAACTTACATTTACTTAAAGAACTTTATAATCATTAAAAATTCAATGATTCATGAAGTATTACTTACATTTAGTTAAATGAACTTTATTATTTTAAATATGTGTCACATAAATGTGTATTTCATACATGTGTATTTCGATACCACACCAAGACAGATATTTTACATATAAGAAAAAGCATGTGTTTTTAATAAAGAAATATAATTTTTTTAAATAAATTATATTGAGCTATTATTTTTTACATTAAATAAGAAATTATAAAAGAATATTTTTTATTGTTTATATATTATTTTTATATTATAAATAAAGGAAAAGCTTTTAATTTGTTTTTAGTTTATAAGCTAACTTTATTTAACAATGAAGTATAAACGCCTCGGAGATACGAGCGACCTATAAATGTTTTAATGAGGCCGATTCAACTGCATACTATTGTTATACTTTTAAATTATTTCATCATGAATATAAAATAATACTGCATTTCAAAGATATTTTATATATGACGTATATGCCTAGATTCTAACATAATTCAACCATTTTTTGTTGAAAACCGTTTAAAAATTAGAAAGGAAAAAGTATTTGTTTTTACCGACCTTTCGAATTACAATTTTCATACTTTAAATGAATTATTGCATATATTCTTAAAATTCTAATTCAGTATGTCGAATATATGAATATAAAAGATATACGAATATTATATGGTAAAATCTAGAATAAAAAATCAAATCGGAATTTATGTTTCTACATTTTTTCAATCGAAATCCTAAAAACTGAAATATAATAATATATCAATAATGCTCTTTCTTTCTAACTGCAAGGTGTTTGGTTTTATTGTTGAAACTGGCTGTAAATCGCGGTTCTACTCGCGTTTCTACTCGCGGACAAACGTTTTTATTTGCTATTAGGATAACTAAGAGTAGTAGCGCAATGATAAGAAGCCTTTCCCATTAAGCTGTCTATTATATTAGTAATAATTTTTGAGATTTAGAAGGTGTGGTTAAGAAGATTTTAGCATTGCAACAAACAAACTTTTTCTTATTATAATATATGTCTTAGCCTTTTTAGTTCAATATAAATATATTACACATTACTGAACTGTCCAAATAATAAGATTGTAATATATGATTGCATTAATTGCTGGTATGGCTGGTATCACATTGCTGGATTGGAATTTATCCAACTTTTAGAAAGACTGTTTTCTAAGACAGCATAATAATATCTTTATCAGAGACGATACCTGCAGCTTCAGTCTTCTTTATAGGTTTTTAATATCATGTTATTAAAGAATGAGATTTTCTTTATATTAGCTTACTTAATTGGAATTAAGTGGAATATAATTGGAAATTCAATAATTTCCATATAGGTATAAATGAGAAATATTTGATTGATATATTTTTGTAATTTATTATAAGAAGTTTTAAATTGAATATTATAATTGATTCTGATTACAATTATATTAATATTATGAGTAATGAAATTTTGAACATTTATCAAACTTTAGGTATATTTTAAAATAAGATAATTTTTTATTACATTATTACTAGTTGTTATAGTTGGGGAATATTTTTTAAATAAAAATCAAAGGTAATGTACCAATGAAAGTAAATTCCGTCAAAGACCTTCATTACAGGTACATTCGTGTGAAACCAGGGCATTACTCGGAAACAAATTGTTTACATCTACATTTGTGGACGATTGTTAACTGTTTGTGTTCAAGACTGTACTCTAACGTTCTTGAAATAACTTGATATCTACTTTTAATGGTGTAAAAGTAGGGCAATATTGGACCGGTTTTGTGTACAGTGAACTTTGTCGGGATGTAATTGTTTCCTGTTTTATAATTTACTAGCTTTTGCTCACGGTTCCACCCGTGAATGAAAGATACTATTTACTTTTAAAATAACTAACACTTATAGCTTAATTATACATATAGCCTTCTTAAGAAACTGCGTATCATAATCAGAAAGAAATCTATTCCGCAATTTCAAAGATTAAATAAAAAAAAAAATGTCCGCGTTATAATATTAGTATATTATAAAGCGGAAATTTTTCACATATAAGTTCGCAGATGGAAAAATTATCATATTTTACTTAAACATTTTTTTAAACTCAAATCATTTTGAATTCTTAATAATTCTGTTTACTGTTTCAAATAAATTATCGAAATTCACGAGAATATGGGAGACAAAGATTAACAATCTTTAATTATATTAATTTTACATGAAAATTTAATTAAAAATCGACGGAAAATAAAGCTTCCATTAAAAAAGCATTCCCACGTATGAAAAGGCATTAAGGCTTTATTTATATTCGGCAAATTATTTATTAAATAAAACGAAAGTACATATAAACTATATATTATATTTAAAATATCTTCACACTAATAATCTAACAGGTCGTTATGTTCAGTCTATTTCTCGCGGTTACGTTAAACTCGGGATTGCGTAATGTTAAACTAGCGTGCACATCTTCAGTGTGAGGTAACCGAGCAGTGTGTCGCTGGCGCTGTAAGGCGTACGGTTGAATAGTGGCCCAGCCCTTGCTATTTGCAGAACAATGCAGGCTTGATGTGCGCATGCGGTGGGAAAGCGGTGTATGGAAAACGCGCGAATTCGCCAGTCTGAGCTCGCGAGCGCTACTGGCCGCGCGCCGAAGCAAGCTTCTAACGCTTGCGCCCTGGCGCTCGACGTGAGCCGCGTTAGGCGCGGCGTCACGTTCTCCGAATCGACCGTAGATACACCCGCCGTGTCTGAATTTCAGTGTCAAAAGGTTGGTGACCCACAGTGCAGCCAGATATCAACCCACACAGCACACTTTTAAGTCGGTTTTCCTTCACTAACGACGACTTCCGCTTGCCACTTCCAGAAACTCATTTTCTCGTGAGCCTCAAATATAATAGTAATCTTGTAGTTCATATTTCAAAGAAAATTGTAGATTATAATGTTTCGAAATGCTTTCTTAAATATCTTTTTATTTAATTTTATCATATTTTACAAATATATTAAATATAGTACATAGTTAAAGCACCCCAGCTTTTTGAATGACCTCATTTCAGGCAGTTTCCGATTGTCCTTGCTGGTTAATACTGTATTTCAGACGAGGATGATATCATCATTTATTTTTCAATAGAACTTTTCATGTATACGTACTAGTGACCTAAATACAGAGCATTAGACTGAAATTAGATTCACATAAAACCAACATCACTCCAAGATGTCATCTTGAAATATAATAGCGTATTTATTCAAATACATCATGAGATCATGTCCATGATATCAATGTGTTGGTCGCGTCTTTATTATTAACATATATTATCATAAACGGGTACTCGCTGAACAATCTTTATTTTTAATTTGTTATTATTGAATAAGGTGTGGTTATAGGACCCTGTCAGAGCCTCTATTGTACCTATTTTTAAACATTGGTGTTCCTAAGAGTTTTAATTTCCCAAATAGTTATTATAGCATCATTATAACTTTTAGTACATTTGTATGTATTTGTTTAGTAGATACGTTTGTAAAATATTATAATTTTTCTCTTGGTTTCTTCGACTTTTTTGTAAATAGCAAAACTATACAGACATTATAATGTTTCTCACATTAATGTTGATTTATTTGAAGGTAGACTGTCTTTGTTGAGACACTATAAGCATTGTCTGAACAAATGTACAGAAGGGAAAGCTAGAGAATGCGTTATGAGAATACTCATACATAGTTTTGTACAGTTTTAAAAGCGTCTAGTAGAGCGGGAATAAACTATTTTTGCGAAATAAACGACATGCAACAGGTAGAAAAACGAAAAAATATATGAATATTTCACATAAAATATTTACCTATGTGTTACGAGAAAAAATATTTTTACGAGAGTATTTTAAACAACAGTTTTACCATTGAAATCTGACACTTAAAAAATAAAAAAAAATGAATTCATATCAAATACGGAAAGTTTTTTTATTAATTTTACAACAAGTACAATATTCCAAAAAAAAATTTTAAGAGGCTTAAACCACAATTATGACAAAGAAGTTTAAATGTTTTTATTTTAAAAATATATATTTTTTAAATATATAATATTATGTTATAGAATATAATATTATTTTATGTTATAGAATTATTAATATAACTATTAAATTGATTTAAATAGCTTCATGTTATATTATAAAGTACAATGGCAGCTGGAAGACCATCAGCTGGAAAATCTGACGGTAAAGTCATTACGACGCTCTAGTAATCAAATCCTGGCTCTGGAGAATATTGTTAATAGCTATCTTAAATGTGCTTATATTATAATAGTATTTTTGGTACTATATAAAAAATGTTTAAAATTAATTTTAACATATACTATATAGTAATGTGCTTGAATTGATATATATTCTTTATATATATATATATATATATATATAAATTAATATATTTTGAATATCTCCATGTCTGTACGAAGGAAATGTACAAAAATGTAAATGCATTGTTTTTTGTTATTTATGTTTTTCCATTCTTAATGATATTTCGGTTTTAAACCCCAGCATGATACCATATCTTAGCCGTATTTATTTGAACTGTGTTTCCAAATCAATACGACAGGCAAATAAGCTCCATATTGTTTCTCAAGGACCGGTAATTCTCTTTTGTATCCTATGGAGTATGAGATAATGGGCGGCGTTAATAGCTCACCATGAGATGACCCGCACAGCCTCTTGTTGGCTTAAACGAGATAATGCTTCTAAACTACGAAGTATTTGTATTCTGATTATTATAGGTTCATGAGAATGGTTATAGCATTATTCTACTATTGTTGGTTATCCAAAAATTATTTTATCCATGAATGAAACCGCTAGCAACATATAGTCAATATATAGAGATAGTTTTTTGTTAAGTTACACTTCTGTTTTTTATATAGCAACATGTTTCTAACTATATTTTATCCGTATAAGCTCACATGCCCTACTTCACCCTTTATAGGAGGAAATTTAAAAATCCTAGTTTCTACGCTTTGCGTCTATTTATGAGATAGATTGCTTAGTCAGATGAACACATCATTCACTCTTTCTCTCTCTCTCTTTCTTTCTTTCTATATATATTTTTTATTTATTTAATCTTTATTTTCCAAAAATAAGTACAACTAGCGGATTTAACGCTAACAAGCATTCTCTTCCAGTCAAACTAAGATACAGTAAAATATAAAACATTGTGGCGCTTAAAGTATTTAAAAAAAAACAACATAAAACTTAAATATAAATATAAAACATATAATAGACGGTACTTGGAAATCATACAAACATATGTGTAATAATTCTATACACCTACACAAATATATATAGTATACATAAATAAATAATAAGAACAATTGTAATACGATACATAAGATGCTATAAATACATACATATAAATATACTAAATATGATATATATACATGAATATGTAATCAGCAAAAATATATTTAAAAAAATATAATGAATTATATATATTTCATTATATATATTTGATATGATATGATATATAATTCATATTAAATTACATTAAAATAACATTTAATAATAATTAAATCGAAACATCAAAGCTTTTAATTTGGAACAAATCTCGTTAAGCGTTTTGAAATTAAAATTATGACCTCGACCGTGAAGTACAGTTAAGAGAAAAATTAACCAAGCTTCGACAGCAACAGGCGAGTAAATTATACACTGGTTTATTTCATATTAAAACTTTGCTTTACGTATTTCTGAGTAGTCTGGTTTGAGAGTTTGAAATCAGTAACTTTTTAACTAACTTACTAAGAGAGTTTTTAAATATTTCTTGCTCTAACTTAATAATTTTAATATAAAATTTGTATCTAGCAACTGTTTTAATTTAGATAAATTAATTTTATATGGATAAATATTTATAAAAGACCTAACTATTATTTGAGATGGTTGTTAGCATCAATGTTAAGAGATTCCTCATGCTTCGGTATATCATAATCTAAAATAATATTTCCGATTTTCAAAACAAACAAACAAACTTTTCCGATTTTATAATATTAGTATAGATTATCAATAAAAATTAATAATTATTCGATCCTTCAAAGTACTCCCATGTAATTATTTGGTTCGTTGATCGCATTTAATATAGCAATATATTTTTACTGAACCTGGTGTTAAAGGCCCGAGGCAAACAGCTATTTTTAAATTGTGCAAAAAACTGCCGTTAAATTAGGCATGATATCCACATTGAGCTAGAAAATTGATTAAAGTAACTTATAAATATCTTTTTTTATCTTTAAAAATATATATTATTATTAGCTTTTGACCGCCGCCTTTGCATAGTGTTCAATTTGGGTCTGTATTATTTAATATTGTAAGATTTAACTGTTTACATTTAGCCCTTTATTGCATATTGTTTAATAAAAGTGCATATATGATTTTTTATAAATATAATTAGAGGCCATAGTTTAATGCTAGAAACTAGAGAATAACTTATAGCCCACCTCATGTATCTGACTGTTATATTCACAAAGAATTTTTCAAATCCAACCAGTAGTTTTAAGGACTAGTGCGTTCAACCAACCAAACAAACTTTATAATATTAGTAAAGACAATATGGACAATAAATTTTTTCAATATAAAATTTCAGTGATCTTTTTTTTAATTCAATATAGAAACAAACAAAGGCTTGCATTGTTTAATATTTAAAGGTAAAATATGTGGAAAATTAAAGTTTATATACATAAAATTATAATGAATAGTGAATAATAAAGTAAGAATACGTAAGAATTAATATGAAAAAAGCAACGATAATAGGAAACATAAGCAGTCTGATAAGAATGATAAGAATTTAAAAAGAGTCTTAAGTATGAACATGGAGGGTAGGTAGATATTAAAGTTAAACTATATATAAATTATTCATTATCTTATGTTTAACTTTCTAACATCTACCTCCTATTTATTATACAATACTTAAGCTATCAATTATAATTACTTATCAGCAATAAAACAGTTTTTAATTCCATAAGAGATTTTAAATCTGGTGACAGATGATAAAAAGGACAAAATCATGTGAGTAAGCAAAAAGTTTTTATACTTAAATCAAGTCAATTAAATTTTACTTTAATATTTTTACATTAAACATAAAATTGTTATTTTTGATTTGGAGACATTGTGAAATTGAAAATAGTGAACAGATTTAATTTGAAAATTGAAAATTTAAAAAAAAATAAAATATTGAAAAGAAACAGTTTTCTTTGCAAAGAAATAATAAAACTTGCTATGACTGATATTTTAAAGAAAAGTTTTATAAAGAAAGAGTTTTAGTTTAAAATTTGCAATTTTTAAGAAGTAGAAAGGAAAAAAATGTTTTCCTTGCAAACAAATAAGAAACCTGCTATGAATGCTTTAAAAAGAAAGAGCATCAAAAGCCACATTGAAATAAATTCTTTTTGACATACAAATTGTCGAATTTCCATTACATTCTGAATATAATCGGCGGTCAGAAATAACACGGCCGATGTCGATTCATATGAAGCGTCAAAAGGTCATTGACTTGTAGGTTATATTAAAAAACAGAACAGCTTAAAATCATACATCAGATATTAAAGTTTATAAATCTTTGTTAATCTGTTAATAGTCAATCACCACTGATCTGTTTTGAGATGTACGGATCATTTATTATCCCGTGGGCTACATGTTTACAACACGACTCCATTTTGGATGTATTTCACACCTGACCCAAATTCTTTATTACTTTATGTCATAAACCAGTTAATTTTATCTTACATAATCTCCGCCATGTTTATTGGTTTTTATAAAAGCTCGCTTCCTGTTTGTAATGCAGATATTGAAAGAGAGTTTTAATAATTATTATTGATATCAATAGATGTAATAATGATTTAATAATTTTAATGATTTATAAGTATATTATTATTATATATAATTATCCGACTGTACTCTCGTATTTACTGTTTGATGAGTTTCAGACCCATTTGGGGTTCAAAAGTAGTAGGACATGATGGATTCACACGCTGAGTTCACACCGTGATTCCATGAATAAGGACCCCGAATTTGTTCAAAATTAGTGGTACAAATTCCTCTAGTAATTACGTGAGTACAGCCGGATAATTATATATAATAGTAATTATAGATAACGAAAGTTTACATACAAAAATATCTTGATGTAACATAAGAAAAACATTATTGTTTTTTATGAACCGATTGCGGATTAGTCCTTGAAAAGCCTAGCTTAATCAGGCACCTTTTTGATTTGATTGAGTTGATCCTAAGAGCCTAGCAAGGGTTCAAGAACTTCAAGATGGTGCCAAGTATAGTTCCACATAGAAAAGTGAAGTTGAGTAAAACCTTCGTCATGGCTAATAGACAAATACCATAAATGGTTCTAGTTCTCTAAAATGAAATAAAATTACGTAAACATATGACACTTTTTTTTTTGTTACGGGATTATTTTAAATAAGTCCAATAAATATATGGTTTCATATTAATACCAGGAATTTTTATTAAAGATTTTATTATTTATTATGTTGTAGTAATTTATTTATAACTGTCAGTTTTCATTTAGGGCTCGATAATAGTTGCTTTGCGGCCTGAATTTATTATAATCGTAGGATGAATACAATTTGAGAATAATAAGGCTCCAGTGTTTTTTATTGTTTTTGTCTACACTAATCCATCCTATATAATAAAAAAAAACTCATAACTTATGTTGTGCTTTCGATAAAACATCAAAATTGTAAAAATAATATTTTCTTAGATTTTCACATTTCACATTTGAAATAAAACTATTTTGTACGGATTAAAACTCGCGTATAATTTGGTTACATTTTAATTTTAACCCGACGTTTCGAATGCTTTGCAGAAATCGTGTTCACGGGTAAACGAGATGAAAGTGTTTGTCTGTAAAAATATTTTGAAATTACAAATCTTTATTGATATTTATTGAAAACTGGAAGTCATTTCTGACATTCAATATGTTAAATAATTAATTAATACATATTCTTAAAGATGTGAATTAATTTGAACGAGTCTTGTCAATAGATCTTGTCGTTTAGATCAGGTTACGTTGCCTTGGCGTCTATTCTGATGATTAAAAACTGACAACGAATGCGTGAGTTTGTTTTGAGTCCAGCGACCTAATGACCTGGTTTACAGAATCGATTGTACTGTTGTAAGAAGTATGCGGTATTCAGTTTATAATTGACTCTTGCCCTTTTTAATTATCTATGGTACAAAAACTATAATTTACGCTAAGTTTTATAGTATAGAGATGTGTGTGCGTGTGTGCGTGCGTGCCTGCATGTGTTTAAGTGTGTATGTGTGATATGTGTGTGTATGTGTATGTGTATATGTGTGAAAGAGATAAAGAGAGAGAGAGTAATTATACTTTTAAATAAATATTAATTTTTTTATTTAATTTAATTAAATAATTATCTACAAAAAATCTTACAACGCTAATGAATGTGATAAAATCTTTTTGTCTTCTAAAAGCTAAACAATTTTTCTTAAAGAAAGGGCTTCTTAAAGTTCATAACATCTGTTTGTAAACGCTAATTAAATGCTGTGTTGTATAATTTTATATTATAATATTGTCCAAATTAAGAATGTACTTAACTATATATGTTTTATTACATTCGTTACTGATTTTTCTTCTTACAATATATACATTAACAGTTTAAATATCTTTTTAAAAATGAGATCTGATAACACTTATGATGATCTCAACCAATACTTGCTGTCGTTTTTTTTAATCAAGTTTATTTTTAATGATGGCTGTTTTCAATCAATGCTGTCTCTGTATTTTTAATGACTTTCATCACAGGTTTTAATCCATATAATAATATATTTTCATTTATTTATATATACATTTTAATTATGTATATTAAACAGAAAATAATTAATATAATTTTCACTGTTTTCAACCCCTGCATTTAATTTACAGTTACAACAATTAAACAAAAATGCTTATAAGTGATTAAAAACGTAAATGTATAAATGTGTTTGTTTGGGAGTATAAGTATGTGTGTGTTAATAGCATAAAACAATGCACACATGCACTATTGACCCATAAAGTAATGAATGTGTGAGTATTGCAATTATTCCATATAGAGAAGCTACCCACATAAAGACGGATGAAACTGTCTCAGTATTCCCACAATACACCGTTTCACTCAACAAAAATGGCGTTCAGTGTTTTTGCTTGAAGTTATACTCGTGCATTCGAGTTAGAAATGCGTTGGTTTTAATCAACTTTGAGGTTTGGTTTGCTTTGTTATTCTACATGTTTTGTAATTTGTTTCATTACATTAATAACTTTGTTTATGTTATATGTGTATGAAATATGTTTTAATATACGAGATGATTCCTGTTTTTTTATTAAGAATATGAGAATTTTAATTCTATAATTATTTAAAATTATATAACATTAAATATGGTTGTGGCGAACAGCAATGAAAGACTATTTGTTTTTATTGAACGAAGCTTAACAGATGTCGCGATATATACGGTCTGTATAGAATACTAAATTCAACAAATAGCGATAGCTCAATTCCTAGAGTAACGTGAATGCTTCCCAGGTGTCGCGGGTTCAAATCCTAATCGTAACAATACATTTTTGAACCATATTTATAATACATCTATGATTTTACTTTTGAGAAATACAATTAATTTAAAAAAAGAAACAAAAACATGAACATAGTCATGGCTGCTATCAATGAAGCTATTAAAAGATATATAACATATAATAAAATATATATAAATTGCGTCTGTATGTCAAATTTGATAATAGGAAGAATCAGCTGGATTTAAATATATAAGTACTATATGTTTTTGAATATAAAACATTAATATTAATTTTAAAAAATTGAAAAAAAACTCAATTAAGCAAATTTAAAAAAAATATTAAAAAAATATTTATTTTTTGGTATTAGTGTTATGAAACTTAATGTTTTAATTAAGCAATAGTATATTCAAAATATGTATATATATGTAAAATATCTTAATTGTTTTCATTATATATAATAAATACGACCTTTTTAACGCTCCCATCATTGTGATGTCTCTAATTACTTCTCATCTATAGTCTGATAGTAAGTGGTTATGTCACAATGCCAATGTGTGGGATAAATTCATTGCCAAGACGCAAGTGATTGTAATATAGTAATTATCTTTATAAAAACTATTTTTATCATATTCTTGTCACCTATTGTTAACAATAAAGTGCGTTTGAATGAAACACACACACATATAAATATATATATGAGTGTGTGTGTTTTTGTATGTGTGTCTATTTTCAGTAGTTTTAGTTGCTTGGATTGTCTGTTTGTCTTTCAGAACTTTCTAACTGTAACTTTTTTACAATTTATCGATTTTTCATAAATTTTCATATACTACAAAAAATAATTATATTTTATTTACTATGTAGATTACTTATTTTTGATAGAAAAATAATTTTTTAATTATTTATATTAACCAAATTTTATTTACATATATCTATATTTTTTATTAATTTGAATACAGCGCCACCTATCAGATGTTCAACAAATTTACATTGTTCAAGAATTAACTTTCACAATATAATTAACTGTATAACGATATATTTATATCTAATTTTATCGTATAGTATTTTTAGTTATACAGACAGGTTATATATAGATTGCTCAATTTATTGAAACGAGCAGCGATACGGTAGCTCAATTGGCAGAGCGATTCCCCAGAGATCGCGGCTTCGAATACTGCTCGTATTAATAAAATTTAAATTCTGTATTTTCTTTAATATTTAATAGTGGTATTTAATATTTATTATATTTTCATTAGTACACAATACAATAACTTTTAATAAATTGCACTTTTAAAACGAATGACTAGTTCACATTCCAAAGATAGGAAGAATAAGTAGTCTCCACTTTACAACCTTTGATTGAGAATAGTTTCTATGGAAACACTTATGACATAAGTAGAGTTTGTATGGACACCTTTTGACTTAAGTAGAGTCCCTCTGAATACACTTTTGGCGTAAGAATAGTCTTCATGGACACACTTTTGACATAAGTTTAGTCTCCATGGACACACTTTTGACATAAGTATAGTCTCCATGGACACTCTTTTGGCTTAAGTACTACCTACGGACACACTTTTAACTTTCGTAGCAGTTTTCAAATATTAATTTTTATGTTAGTTAAATAAATATAACATTAAACTGAAAATAAATTCCTAAAATCACAGTTTTACGTGTTTTTTTTTAATAGTTCAAAGTTATAGTCACGTAAGGCCAAATAGCTCCAATGTCACGCCAGTCATAATAGAGACTTGCCTTGTGAATACTCCAGAGATTGTATTGAATAGTGAATGAATCAGTCGTGCATTGGAAATTGCTTTTTGATGGAAGGAAATAGATCTATACGATTTACAAGAGCATTGAGTTATGGCTTTCCAAATGAGCAAAGCTCGCTAAATGAAGCCAATGTGTTCAGAGCTAGATTTCAAATGTCATATAAATCTTTTAAATTTATAATGATTTATTAGTACTTCATCATGATTGGATAATGAGTGACATTTCATACAAAACATTATTTTTATTGCTTTTATTCGTCATGTTAATGACCTTGTATTGTTTGATGATTTGTAGTCTTGTCCATTACTAAAGAGTAATAGACAAGACTACAACAGTGTATTATACTATAGTACCTCGTAATATTTTGTTAGGTAATATATTCACCTTCTAAAATATGACAAGGAGATACATACTGTTTAATTGTATCCTATTTTATTCTTAATATTATTATTAGTAAATAAATATAGAATGAAAACTGTATCGATCTGAGCAGGATTCGAAGCCGGGCGTCTAGGAAACGGTCTCGTGCTATACCAATGGGTCTGTCGTCTTAGCTTGCTATATATTACCGTCTTTATAGAGGTGGAGTTGACACATATTAAATTTCTTTCGAAAATCCTTACCAATGTTTTAAAACATGCCACAACCGAAATTTATCTTTGAAATTATTTTTAGGAATGCTAAGCGTAACATAAAAATAATTAAATTTTGTAAAAAATAATTTCAAAGGATAGTTTACTTATATGGTAAACTACTAAGTATATTCTGAGATTTTCTTATGCATTTAAACTTTCGTGATGACAGATGTATTTAAACTTTCGTTATCCGGCTGTATTCAACGTTAATGCTATCTGTATTTGCTTGAGTAAATTTGAACCAACTTGATAAGTTCATATTGCGATTCCATCTTGCTCCGAGCTCATGAATGGATAACTTTGTTAAAATCTTTTTGTTTAGTAAGTAGACCCCTAATCTGAGCTAATACTACCTACAATAATATACTAATACTATACTACCAATAATATACTAATACTATACTACCAATAATATACTAATACTATACTACCAATAATATACTAATACTATACTACCAATTATTCCTTAGTTTCTTATTAACTCAGGTAATGACATCTTCATTGCTTCAACAAATTTTCAAAAATTTTTGTGAAACATAAACGCTTAGAAAAAATAACTAGGAGCGCGACCAGACCTCAAGTTTGACTCGCTGCGCTCGCAAAATCTCAATAGGTGTAAGCATATTGAGTGAAGCGAGGTGCAAATAACACCGAGGTTGCATTTATAAAACGACGAGGCTTTCTATCCTCAACTTTTCTTAAAGATTCATTGTAAAGCTAAATTTTCGCGTAAAAAAAAAATCCCTCTTCAACGATATCGAATATTTGAAAAAATATTTTTTAAACCACCACCAGACAAAATCTCTCATTGTACAAAATTTGGAAATTTTTGGATATACCTAGTTTGATTGATGCTTACACAAAGGATGCAGAAAAGTCTCTCATAGTGAACTTCGCTCAATAATAACAGTATTTATTTATTTATTTTTATTTATTTATTTATTGAGAAAACAACAGCAAATTAACAATCATATGATAAGTTTACAATATATACAAACATAAAGCCAATAACAGTTTTCTTCTGATTTTTATAATAGTAACTATACACTGATACATGTTTATGGACCCGTTAAACAATAAACAGTAAACAATGGATATAAAATTTAAAAAAAAAAAAATAAATTACAAACTAAGTTGAGAGACTAAAAAACTATTGATTTAAACAAACAAATGGAAAACATTTGTGTATCAAAATGTATTGTAATATACTGTGTATGCACGCACAAGTAAGCGCGTGGTTATGTGTGTGTGTGTGTGTGTGTGTATGTGTGTATGCGTGTGTATGTGGCTGTGTGTGTGTGTTTGAGTTCTATATTAAATATTAGGGGTGACAGGATTGAGATTTCATAATTTGTTGTTTGAAAACATGTTTAGATAAGTGGAAGGGATCAATGTGGGAGTATTTTTTATTGTATGTTAAGGGTATACGTGATGAGAACGAGTTAGAGGCGTAACGTGTGTGGAGTAAGGGTACGTAAAAAAGATTATATTTCGCTATTCGTGTTCGTTTGAAAGGTACATTTATAAAGAGTCGCGACAACAGCTCCGGACAATCCACATCACTTGATAGAAGACCATGAAGGAATTTCATGTCAAGCAGTTCACGGCGGTCGCTTAATAAAGATATATGGTATTCATTGCAACTATTCTTATAGGATTTAATGGTTTTAAATGTCTTAAAGTTTAAATGTTTAATAAATTTTTCTTGAATTGCCTCTATACCGCTGATATATTTTGCATATTGAGGATTCCATATACAACTGCCATATTCCAAGGTGCTTCTTACTAATGTATTGTAAATTCTTATTAAACAAGTTATGTTTTTAAAAGGAACGCATACTCGCATTACAAATCCTAACATCTTATAGGCTTTTTGGATGATAAAATTTATATGATCATTCATCAATAATTTACTATCAAATAATATACCTAAATCCTTAACAAGACTACTTCTTCCTACAGGACAATTGTTTATTGTGTATGTATTATCGATAACTTTATCCTTACGACAAAATGTGATTTGGCTGCACTTCTCAATATTCACATTGATTCTATTAATTCTGTAATACTGACTTAATCTATCTAGGTCACTTTGAATCATTAAACAATCTTCGATCCTAGTTACTTTCATATATATTTTTTTATCATCAGCGAACATCAGAAAATTAGAATATTTAAAACAGTGACCTATATCAAAAAGATAAATGTTATAAAGTAGTGGTCCTAAGTGTGATCCTTGTGGCACACCCGAAGATATATCAACGTAATTAGATCGAGATCCGCCGACTCTAACTGCTTGTTTTCTATTAGTAATGTAAGACTTCATCCAACGAAATAAGTCTCCGCGTATTCCCAACGCATACAATTTCTGCATAAGAATAACGTGATCTACGCGATCAAATGCTTTTTCAAAATCAGTATATATCACGTCAACCTGTTCTCCCATATCCATGTTTTGTAAAATTTCATCAGTAAATATTGCCAAATTAGTAATAGTTGAACGTCTTTTCATAAAACCATGTTGATTATGTGGTATAACTCGTGTGAGAATAGGATGTATTTTGCAAAGTACAATTTTTTCCATAATTTTACCCAAAACATTCAAAATTGATATTGGACGATAATTGCAAATTTCAGATCTTGATCCCTTTTTATGCACAGGTACAATGTGAGCTTCCTTCCATTTCATGGGGAAAATTCCCTCTTTTATAGATTTGGTATATAAATGTAATAGAGGAATTGCCAATTCGTCAGCACAATTCTTTAAAAATATTGGTGGGATTTCATCGCTACCGGAACCCTTTCGTATATCTAAGCAAGTTAATTGTTTTAGAATGTCAGCTTTTGTTAATTTAATACTTTCAAGATTCTCATCTGAAAAGGTAGATGTATCATACTTTTGATTTTTGTAATTTGATGCAGCATCAACAAACACCCCTTTAAAGTACTCACTAAAACCTTCACAGATATTTATTTCATTACTATATGATTCATTCCCCAGATATAAAGTGTTAGGATAAGTACACTTCTTATTTCGTTTTGATCTAACATAATTGTGTAGCAGTTCAGGTGATTTTAGTAAAGCTTCTTGTGTGTTCCATATATAAGTATTATAGCATTTCATTTGTATTATTTTTTGTCTGTGCCTTAGTAAACTAAACTCCGCGTAATCTATGGGGTTATTGAATCTCTTCCACTTAGCGTGAATTTTGTCCTTTTCTTGTATTACTTTAATTAAGGCCTTAGAATACCAGACTGGATAATTATATTTTCCACCCGATAAAAATGTTGGTATAAAGTTATCTATTAATTTGTATAATATCTTGTAAAATGCGTCAAGAGATCCCTCGATAGATTTATTTAGAAAAATATTATTCCAGTCCATAAAAGCTAACTCCTTCTTTATAGTTACATAATCACCTTTGAAAAATTTTTGTTTAACAATTTTTTTGGGACAAGTTTCTTTTATCAATATTTCACAACCATCAATTTCTAGGGCAGGGTGATAAATATCTTCGCATAGAAGAGGGTTAGTAGATACAGAAATATTTAAATGTATGTTTGTGATTACCAAGTCCAATATATTTGAACTGCAATTGAGGTACTTGTTAAGCTGTAATAGCCCATGAAACTGTAGTGCATTTAAAAAGTTATCAGCGGTAGTGTAACTTTCTTTTGTACCAATTCTCAAAATAACTGGTTCAGGCGATGTCCATTGTATGTTGGGCATGTTAAAATCTCCTAAAAGAATAACATGATCATTGGGATGTGCTGTCATTACCTCACTTAGTGAATCTTGGACTAAAGATATACGATACGAGTGCTGAAAGCCCCCAGGAACATAAGCCACTCCAAAATGCACCGCATGATTCTGTGAGCCATTAAAAACCTGACGACCTATTGTAATCCAAATCATTTCGACACCTTCCCGTGAAAACTTTTTTTTTATTTGAGCTTGATAAATATTTTTAACGCATATCATAACTCCTCCACCTATATTTTTGGTAGAAGATTTGCTATCTCTATCATATCTGAATACGTCATACCGAACGTCAATGACTTCACTAGATAAAAAACTATCATTTAACCATGTTTCTGTAATAAAAATTAAATCAAAATTATTCAACAAAATACTTTGATAAAAATCATTTACTTTAGTGCGGAGACCACGAACATTTTGGTAATAAATGTTAATTGAATGAGACATTTAGAAAGTTAGTGTTGTAATCCATACCTACATATATATACACATATACATATAATAAATTACAAGTACGACTAATTTTAACCCTGTATATCACAAACATATAAGTTTGATTAATTAAAGTATTAGTAATTCCTGTCTGCGTGTATGTATATAAGAATAAGAATGTGAAAAATGTCTGTGTGTGAATGTAATGTGTCTGAATGTGTAATACAAAATAATACAAAAGTTTATCAAAAATAATACAAGCAATGAACATAATGAGCGAATTATAAATTTTTAAACTATTTTCAATAAATCCTTCTCTGAGTTTATTGCCATTGCAGGGGTTACTTCGTTTTTTCGTACAAAGATGAAACAGTTTTTTGTCCATACGAATTTATATGCCTTTTCAAATGCAAGTTGTTTACATTTATTTAACAAAAACTTATTCTGTGGAGTGAGGTGATCATTAACAAAAATTCTCTTTGAGTCTCCCGTGATTCCAATGTCTTGGGTGGTGACACCTCGAGTTTTTTTTAAACCGGCTAGGATGCCATCCTTATGAGATCTACTCTTAAGTTTACAGACGATCACTCTAGGACGATCTTTGATAGTTTGTTTTGGTTTTATTCTGGTAATAAATTCAATGTCCTGTTCATGAAGATGAATACCAACATGCCTAGCAATATTCGTGACTATGTCACACAAAGCTTCATTTCTTAATTCCGGGACTCCTACTATTTCAATATTCTGTTGCCGCACCCATTGTTGTTGTTTAGAATATTGACAGGTCAGTTCGCTCAGGCCTTCTTCTAACTTCAATAGTTTTACTTTAAGAATTTTGCTATCTTCAAGTAAATTATCATGTTCTGTTTGTAATTTAGTGTGAGAAATTGCTAAATTTTGAAATTCATTTGTGAGCATTGATATATTATTTTTAATTTCTAACATAACTGTTTGTTTCAATTCAGAAATAATAGAATTTTTCATTTCTGTAAGTTTTTTATCTAAGATAACTTCAAAATTATCCAAGACATTATTTTCTTTAACTGATTGCGACCTAGGAGATGTAGTATTTGATGTTTTTTCCATACATCTAGGACATTTATAGGATTCCTTGTGTTTAGCTGTCATCCTTTTAAAGTTGGCATCACTAATTTTTAAACAAGTGTAGTGGAAAGTTTCCAAGCAAGCGGCACAGCTGAATTCATCTTTTTTTAATATATTAGCATCACATACACGGCATTTCGACGACATCGTTTTTTTTTTTTTTTTTATTTATTTTGGTATTTGTAGTGATACTTATACTAATTGTATACACAAAACTAGTTTTGTTATTATTTATATTATTTTTCACTGTATTTACTTTATATGTGGGTAATTTGGTTTTGTATATCGGGAATTATCGCTTGTGATAATTATAAATATAATAGAAAAGTTATTCAAAGAGCGTACTTATATCAGATTTGCTTCTTATACAAGAGTTGTTGCTCCAAAGGTCGTAAGCGCCGTGCAGATCGTGGCGCTTACGCGTTTTTAACCAACACAATAAAAACTCACAATATCTTAACAAGTTTTTTAATGTTCTGCCTCAAAACAGTTTTATAATTCACTGATACTTTAAAAACACTATCAATATAATTAAAAACACGTCTAAATTAAACACTGGGATAGTATTATGAGCAGTAATAGTTCGTTTAACACTTAAATTTATTTTCCAACGGGACCGACAAAAACAACCGTGTATATCTCGGTAACGACCACAGACGATTATTTTATAAATATTATTTTATAAATTATTTTATAAATTATTTTTTAAATAGTACATTTAGTGTTCACAACGTATTTTGAAACTACTATCCATGTTTGTATATATTTTTAACTTTGACTTATTACCATAAAACATTAGTACAGTAGTAATAAGTATAAACAACTAGTTACCCCACATTCTCACACACAGATCACGTCCGCCTGGATTAGTGGCAAGAACGTTGGCCGCATTTCTTCTGTGAACAGGCATTCTAAATCTATGACCTAAAAATTATCAAGCCTCTATCACCTCATCAAGTTACGGACACATGCTGCTCGTTTTTATATGAAATAAAAAAAAATATATTTTTTTTTAATTCGACTCCTTGGATGAGATGACACGTGACGTCCTAGTAGATGAGCCTATTCCAGTAGTAAAATATTGTTTGTTTTTTTTCCAGGTGCGCGTTCGCGAGTTCTACATCGCGATGCAGCGTTGCCCCTACATCCACGAGATGAAGGAGCGGCTGCTGGGCGCCCCAGTAGACGGTGTTGAACGAGCACAGCCTGAATCGCTTCCTGACCCTCAGGTCGGGACCATTGTCAAAGTAAGCCACACCATGAGCTTGGTCACAATAAAAAAAAAGTTTTTTTAAAATTCTGGAACATTAAAATGCCACATCATCCCTCTTTTTTTTGGACTTAGTCACCACTTTAAACTTTTTAGCAAAACAGATATGTTCCACATGGCGCTAAGTTGTCATTGCTAATTTTATTTACTTTATATACACCTCGTTTATTTATTTATAAGCATATGAAGTTAACAAAAATTTTATGAGTATGGATGTATTTTAATAATACATGTGTGTATGTATTATGATACATGATACACAGCTGAAATATCTATGACGGTTTCTCTTATCATTGCTGCATAAATTGACAATTTTGTAGAATAAAAAATCCTGTATGTCTTATATATAATCTTCCTTTCCCTTTTTATGCCAAAACATTTAAATTGTTACATAAAAGAATATCGTTTTTACCAAAGCATCTGTAAAAATATATTTTATTACTCATATTTCTGCGACTCACTCTGTTTTTGAGAAGTAACTGTTTGATCGATATTCTATAAATTTAAAGATCACAAATTTTTTTTTTTTTTAAACTATCACAGTTTAAAGAGGGCATCTTACAATTACTTCAAGTTTCTCCAAATACAACGCTTACACATTATATCGAGAATTGATAAAACTAAATAAAATAAAACTGAATAATTAATGATTAATTCAAGTCATATCGTGTAGAAAAGATCGTATCATATTTGTAGTCTACATCATCGAATGTACTACTCACTAACGAAAGATTCACACCCAAAAAACGTTTTGTCGATAGTCTAACATTACAGTATGGACAAAACGTCAATATTGTAGATACGATATGAAGTGTAGACAACGCTTACATGACACCTCTAGTTTGGTTTGGCTTTTTAAATAACTAACTTGTCTTTCAAATTCATTTTGTATAAAATAAACCCCTTAAAGTTATTAGTTTTGTTGTTTTGTTGTTAATATTTTTTTCGTAATACCATTGTTAGGATACTTGAGCGAATATATACATGATATGTATATATTCACTCAACACAAAAACATTATATATTGTGTTTTTATATTTCAAATTACTTTGTATTAGTATATATTAGTATATTAGTATGTATATATGTATATGTCAGTAAATAATGATATATATATGTGACTTTTGTATTTGAAATTCATTACTTTGTATCATATTACATATATGCCAGACCCTATTGAATCACGAGAGAGCTTTTAAAATATATTCAAAGAGCACTTAACCTATCTTCGTTCCGAAGGTTACCTAGTTTTTGCGCATCCCATACAGGCAATTATGAACATATATGGAAATGGGGTTACTTTGATTTAATATATTAAATGTATTAGGAACTCTTCTTATTTGTACGTAATAAAGTAATTTAAATTATATAATTAACTGGAAACTTCTTTTAAAATGTACAGTTGAGAAAATTATTTCTCCCAAATAATTTTTACTTCTCAAAGCTAATACCGGTTTTGAAATTAATTGCTACAGGGCTGAGAACGACCGGAGAAACTCAGCTTTTTGTTATTTTTGCAATTTGCAGAAAATAGTAAGAAGCTTGAAGTAGCTCAGTAACAACCGCTTATTACCAGACTTTCTCTAAATATTCCGTAATTCTATAACATTCGTTCAATGATATCATACTTTGAATATATTTCTATAATTTACTGTTACTATTTCAAAGTAAGGACGGTTTTATGACTTTAATTTTTTTTTTCTACAAGAGAAGTTTATTCTTATAATAGCTTATACTTATACTTATAAAAAATGTTATTTTAACAGCTGAATTCCGACGGGTACGGATCCCACACGTCGCCGGCGCGCGCGCCGCTCGTCACAGACGAGTGCGAGGCGCCGGCGGACGAGACTGACGCCCTCACACCCGCAGAGGAGGTGCTGAGATACCGCGCCTGCTGTCAGCCTGAAACTAAACCTAAAAATGCTAAGTAAGTATACATAAATATTTAAAAAAATCAAGGGTTCATTACTGATGAGACAAAATGAACAGAATATCCATTTAGTAAAGTAGCTTTCGAAAAATTTATTTATCAGGCTTAACAAGTTTTGAATATGAATGGTAGAGAAGGAGTATTCTTCTTTAATGTTTATGGATTTAATTTTATATATCCTATTTTCAATTCAGATAGTGTTACAAGCCATTGGAGCCCGCCCATTTATGGACACTTAACAAGTGGCTACAGCCAAACCGCTGTTAGTAATAATTATAGTTTTATTAGTGCCGTAAACATAACTATTTAGTTCCATTTATAACATACGTGATGTTTGGTTTGCAACTTTTGTGCCAAACGACACGATAAATGAGGCAGTACTCACTGAAACATTCTCGTAAACGTTAATTAAGATAATTACTTGATGCGCACCAACAATGGAGTGATTTGAAGTTAAGGTAGATGTTGTTCTAAAATAGTTCCTTACACCGGGAAGTACAAAATCATACATGAAGAATTTTGAACGTCACTGTTCCGACGTTTTTTATTTGTTTAAAAGTAGTATTTACTATACAAAAACAGGTCGCTTTGCAAGTTTTGCGTTTATTTAATATATATTTTATGAATTTCGATACCTATGACTTGTTTTGTTAGGATTTAATTTTATTGTAAACTGCAAGTCACTCATTAGTCACACATTAGCCGCAATATGATGTTTTCTTTATTCTCTTTTTTTCTGTACATCTACGACTAGACATCTCCAAAATGAGACTATAACCGATTTTTTTGTGTGTAGCTATTGTCCTATAGTCACTGTTACAAAAAATCGGCTTACCATGATAATGTATAATATATTTAAACCTAGCTTGTTTCTATCCATATATTGTGTACTCAGCCTTATCAATTTACAGCTTAATTTAACTTAATGTATCATTTAAGCCATGAATTGACCTATAAAGCTATACGGGACAAATAAAACCAGTACAAAGCCTCAATGGACGGTTTATAATAAAAAAGGGGAGGAAGCTGTAATCAAAGCACTTCCATGTTGCACGGACGGACAAACGATTAAATGATTCCCATACATCAAAAGAACACGTGCAGAGGCCGATAAGAAATAAAAATAAGCCTAATTCTTAAGTAATAAGGCTGATTATTCAATTCTGTCTTGAGGTGTTATTGTTGTTAGATTATAAAAATAATGTCTTCTTTCAAGTCTTCTTAAAGATTAAGGAATGATTTAGGGAGGTTTTTGTCGTTTTTTGTAATTTGAATTACTCAATAAATATTTTTAAACAAGTGCTGTAAATTCCATTTAAAAGTCTTATTAAATACTTATACTTATTTTTCGATAGTCTCGCAAAAAACTGCCGGGGTTTTTTGTCTAGTTTCTTCAAGGCCGTTGTTTCATTTACTCGAAAGCTGTACCTATTCCGTAGAGTTTTTAAGAACATATTCTTTGTGAAATACTATATAATCTTTATAGTATAATCTTTGTCAAATACTATATGTATATATTAATATCTATTAAAGTGTGAACATCACCTAAATATGTTTAACCTAATCAAATTAAAAGGTAAACACAAACAAATAATTGGATTTAGATTATATTTAAAGTTTATTTGATAGTCTTCTAATTATCTATGAGTCAAAAAAATAAAGAAGTTATTTATGCTGCCTATGCTGATGAGAGCCATCAGGCCTTACTATACAGGAGATGCATTTGCTACGTGAACGTATCATAGGATAGACGGTTCCATATTTTCCGAAGAGTGTCATATCAGACAGACATATAAAAAACAAAATAAAAGTGAAAATTCTATACCAATTTATCCAAAAGATGTCTAAAATTCCACTAACACATATTCTCAAGAAGCGTTGACATCAGGCATGCGGGCAGACCTCAAAATCTTCAAAATCTTTGTTGCAATATCTTAGATATATTGCTCCATCCCCAAGCAATTGGGATCTTGAATTATGTATACTATAGATACAGATTTCTAAATAAATCTGCATTGAATAATAGGCCTATATATTGTTTGTTGAACTCAATGCTTATCTTGTTCGTTACAATGAATATTATTTTCAGTCTGTAAAACAATAATCCTTATTGTTAGTTAATTGATTCCTTTTCTCTACGTTTATTTTATCTCTGCTCGAATTAATCAACTCGAAATGTGGTACAGTAGCTCTGATAAATTTATCGAAAAAATGATTGATGAAATATGTCAGTCATTTTATTTAACTTTAAATAAAAAAACATTGAACTTTCTAACACCATTTAAAAATGATTGCTACATTACCGGTTAATTAGTTTTATTTCGCCCCCTTTATGCGTTAAATTTATATTTGTGTAGTATGTAGTAGTTTATGATATAATAAATAAAGAGTATTTTTTTTATATCGATGCAGTTTTTGAGTTGATTAGTTACAAACGTCCTAAACATTGGTACGTAGGTATGTACGTTATTAAAACTTAATATATCTTAATATATCATAAAGAAACGCATACCTTATATTATAATTAGTTCCATTATCGTCATAGTTATCACTAGTTTGTCTAATAAATGTGTCACTTACATCTCTCTTTATCAAAAACTAAAAAAAAGATTCTTTCTTGAAAGTTCTTTGGAAAATATAGTCTTTGAAGAATATGTTTCTTTTGTGTGTGTTTTACTTTATATTTTTAATGAAAGTCGCAGTAAAATATTAAAGAACAAATATTAGGTCACAATAGCTAAATTATTTAACTTGGATTTAATTTTCATTTTTGTTAAACTTATTAGGTATATAAGTTTTAAAAATAGTTCGATAAATAAGATATAAATTGTCCCCAAAATTCGACCTTGGGGCTAAAATACAATACTATACCAAATGACAGACGTGACAAGCTTAATTTATATTTATACGGGTCTGAGTCCTTAAATGTATTAAATGATGCATTGTATGGAAAAATCGACGAGATCTTTTGTTATGTCATTCGAGTCTGTCATTGACAGAATTCGTATTCGTTATTGTAATTGTATGAAGTGTATTATTGATATAGAAACTATTAATTAACTTAGAATATATATATATTATTTAATATAATATACATTTTGTAATAGAGATAAAAAAATATCATATATCTTGTATTTTTAACATACTCATATATTTATTATACACACGCATCATACAAAAAATGTAATTAAAATTTTAACAAAAAAAAGAAAATAAATATGGTAAATGCTTATTTAATTGTGTTTTATGTCGATGCTTGTCGTATGATAAATGAAATAATATAATTGAAGGCACTCTGCCTTTTTAAGTTTAGGATTTATATTCTAATATGCCTCAAACCTAAGCTGTATAATGAAGCTTTCATACTTAAGCGTCACTTAGCTAGCATTATCTTGACAATACTTAACTTAATGACTATTCACTATATAATTTGTTATATTTAGGTGTTTAGTCGTATCTAGTTTCTAAATATTTATTATTATTAGTGTTCATTGGTGCTGATCCTATTAGGTTTAAGCTGGTTTCGTAAGACTGTTTAGAATGCATGCGACGATTTTAACGTATTGAGTTTCGAAGTAGGGTGACTCGCTAATTGAGTTAATAGTGTCTAGAAACTTGGTTATGTATTGTCTAATATTAATTACAATTATTCATGTTCTCGTGTTATTATAATTTCTAAAGATGATATAACTATTATTTTGGGTTGAACAAGGATTAAAAATGTATTAAAATGTGTATGAAAGGCACATCCTCTCGACAAACAGCGCACCAGGTAAAGCTTAGATTTGCTGCTTGACCTAAAATTTGAAGTGAATGAGTACAGATTACATAGTGTTGCGCTTGTGATAGGGTTCAGTGACCTGTTCCGGTCAGTATTCAATTTGGATCGAGCATGCGCGCTTTATCCTTTGAGACGTATTATTTAGTATTTAGTTTAAAATGGAACCATTAGAACGATGAATTAGTTTCGTTGATCAGTTAGGGTTGTCACGTTATTAATTTTCGAGTTCTGATTGGTAACTGGCTCTATTCGGTAAGAAGGTAGGGCCGGGTCAGTGGGTCGCGCAGCCTCCATAAGCCACGAAAGAGACGCGCCTCTATCGACCGCGTGTCGCCAGATTAGGGTTGCCAAATATTTAACTTCCGCATTAATTTACTAAGTTATTGCTATAATTGTTATTAAATTAAATGTTTATAATTTTGACTACTAGATTGTTACTGACATAAGTGAATTACTTTTAAAGAAGTTATGGGCATCATTTTTATTAGTTATTGACAATTTTAAATATATAAATATTTAAAATATAGCACCATGCACCGTGCATTGTCTAGAGGCATTGTCTAACCCACCCTATATTAATCACCCTATGAGACTACAAAAATCCCTCGCGTCATTAAGAGCGCAATTTACAACATAGGGGCTGTTGCCGCCCCTGATTTGAGATCTTTATGCGCAGCATCCATTTCTGCGCAAGTCTCGGCATTCTCGGGCCGCGGCACCAGTACGTAGCCGCACCTTCATATTTCCGGAGTCTTTTTGGCTTAAAAAGATCCTTGAGGTTCCCTCCTTGACCTGTTTCTCCCTGCCCTTAACCCTGATGTTTAATATATTGTGAAGTGTCGGATTTTTGTGAAGTGCGATGGGGAAGGATAAGTTTCAGCCCACTGAGGCTGAGGTAAAAGTAGCCACTGTAGAGTTAGATACAGTGGATAACATGGCGACACTTCCCGTGGGCCAACATCGCCAGCAGGGCAGCGATATCGCCATAGCTGAGAAGCATAACACTACTAACAAAGAGATGGAGTTGAAGTGCGTTCAACCGAAGCCTTCGAAGAAGTACGTCTCGGTGGTCGTTTTCATAGAAAAATATGGATGATTTTTTTTTTTATTTTTTTCGAAATTTTTTGCAAAAGCAAAAGCTATTGAAATATGTCATTTCTTTAATATAATCAGAACTCGCATAAAAAAAATATATTTTTGTATCAAATAATTTGTTTTTAACATTGAAATAATAGAAGTGCTTCTTCAACTTGTACGTCGTTTTCGCTCTTTCTTTTGTTCATGACCCAGAATGTTAAATACTGTTGAATATTCATGAGGGTAAATTAAATGAAGCCAAACACTTTGAAATAAGGTTTACGTTATTCCACCTTTGTCCCGGCTTATTACAAGTTATTACAGAAACTGAAAATATATGTATGTGAACCTTTGCTTTTATTTTATTTACTGAAAAGACATATATCTTACAGTTTAAATTATATTTGTATGGTTTACATTTTTTATTACCTAGGACATTATTATAAATTGTTATTTTTTTTATACGAGTAATTTAAAAATTTAGGTACTCATTAAATAACCACCGTTTTTGTTTTAGGACTTCATTGTTCATCATATCAAGTTTCATCTACGCAAAGCTGTTGGTGGTCGTATGCATTGCATACGTCATCAGCGACGTCATCACTCACAACTTACCTCTCTACTACTATGAAGGATTCTTCACCTACCTATATGGCATGAGCATTTTGTTCTTGCTCTATGTATTCTGTTTCCTGCTTCAAGGTAAAATTTCATTTTTTTTTTTTGTTAAATAACAGCAGTCATTTTAACAAATATTTTACCACAGAAAGTAATTGCTGTAATGGAAGTCCTCCAAAACCGAAGCCTCCACCAAAGGAAAAGAAGCAAAAGAAAGAAAAGGAAAAGAAAACCAAAGACAAGGAAAGCAAAGAAGTAAAAGATGGTAAAAAAGATGGAAAGAAGGACGGGAAGAATAAGGACAAGGATAAGAAAGAAGATTCTGGAAAAGATAAGGCCAAAGACAGCAAAAAACAAAGTCAATTTCAGGTGCGTAATTAGATTGAAAGTAATAATCCGCACATCACCAGCACATCCAGTTCTTAATTGATAACTGTTCATCATCATCATCATTTCCTTCTTGTGTCGTTGTGTGTTAGATAACAATTTTTTGTTTCACCGTTAATTGAAAATTTATAATTTTAAGTTTTGTGACTTGTTAGCACTCTCGCAAGTTTTATGCTTTCACTGAACACACGATTTATGTAAACGCTTCGATAGGACGTGACCGGCGCATGACCCCCCTTTTTGTTTATGCTGCCTACTTTTTGTTTTTTCCATATCATTTGGGCAGGAGGTGTATCCCCGTAAGATGCGTGATAAAGTTCGACAACAAGAATTGCAAATACAAATGGAGCAATTTTATGCCTCCGAACAGGTGAGGTATCAAAAGAATCCCGCTTATCATTTGCGTATTGTGTGATTACGGAAACGCTTTTGGATGTGCTGTTGTATTTTGTGTGTGCGAAACGTGTACAGTGCTTGTTTAGTCGGCTAAATCACTTTTGCTACTTCACCAACAAAACTATGTAAAACATCCAAACACTCCTAGATACCCTATTTGAAACCAAGTATAAAAATAATAATCTTCACAAATGTTTATCTACTAATTTACTTGAGCTAGTGTAAGGCAAAAATGTATCGACTGATACTTGAAATTAATATACGTGATTGAGACTTGTGCATAAAATTTTGTGAAAATCATTGTGTAAACCGTTTTACTATAATTTATTTTTTCTTTAGCAACAAGACGTAGTGGAGCTCGAAGCTGGACCGGTTGCTCGTCCGATTCGCCGTCGCAAGACCTCTCAGAATGAACATAGTCATGGCAGCTTCTTCCTAAGAATCGGTGCTATAGGTAAAATATATATTTACTTTTAGTTTATATTTTATAATTCTTTTATTCTGATGTTTTTAGGTTTAGATAGGAAAAAAAGTGTAGACGTACAATCTATTTCATAACCTTAATATATACTTATTGCATATTATGTTTAGTAAAATATGATTTCTTTCGTTTTTAATTACAGCATTTGGACTCGGCACTATGATTTATAATGGCTTAGAGTTCGGAACTTTCTTTGAATTGCCCATGGACTCACCATGCTACTTGATCTTGAAGGGGGTAAATCCTGTTTTGCAAATGGTTTTCACATTTATGCAAATGTACTTTATCTTTATGAATTCCCGAGTAAGTATAAGTTTCCAAGTATTTTGTTTATTACAAATACTATAACAAGGTTTAGATCCCAATTATACCTATATTATTTTAATTTCAGCTCAACATTCATCGTTTTAAAGTAATTGCCAGATTTGGTTTGATGCACGTGGTTGCTACTAATATTTGCGTTTGGATTCGCACATTGGTGCTAGAGTCATTGAAGGAAATTACAGACTATCACGTGAAAAATCCTCAAGGCGTTCCTGGAGAAGGAGTATTAGGAAGTATGTTTTATGTAATAGGTTATAATGTTAATCGCATTTTAAATATTGACAATAACGATAATTTCATGTCTTAGAAGTTATACGCAAGCACACTTTAAGACATTCGGGAAAAGTGTTTGGTTCAGTTACCACCGCCACTACAACCATAGCTTCTACTGTAGCTACGGCTGTTAAGTCCACCGGGGAACAAGTAATGAATGCAATTACATCTACCTCTACTCCTGCAGTCACTTCGACAAGTAAGTCCTCGAACAGGAGACATTAAATATAAAGTATTAATATTACTCCGAAACATTAACCCGTACATTAATTATTATTGCATGTGTGTGTGTGTATTAAAACCATTCGACTAACTTTTCAGTGACTACTACTACCTCACGTTATATAAACGGTGGTGGTTATATTCCTAAATCCAAAATAATTGATTCTATAAAGAGCACATTAGGGTACGAAAGTGGAGTAGCTTATGGCCGGGACTTCAAAGACGCTTGGCCCAATGATAACCCATTCACCACAACTTCCACTGTATCACCAATAACAGTAGAGGTCGATAAAGTGACTCAAACTCAAACAGCCATGTTAGAAGTATTCCAGTGGCTTTATTCCTCTACCGTGAAACCGGTTATAAGTACTATGTCCACACTGGTGGCTTCAACCCCTACTGGATCACTACCTTATGATAGAGACGAGTGGGGCAATAGTATCGAAACATACCGTGTCGACGAACCCCCTCATTCTCCAGGTTTGTCGACGGAGTGTCATCTTTCATCTTCACGTTTGGTTCCCCGCCGTAGAGTGTTTTATTTGCCTGTTTTTATTTGTGTTCACGTGTAGGTCTAGGTGCACTATTTTAAGTTGAAACGTCTATATTCATGAGTACGCATGATTGTATAAAGTTTATATAGCACAAACATGTTTACATTTTATCTAATCTTGAGAAACGATTGTTCATTAGTTAGTAATATTATTTTTCTTTTCTAGCAAATAACTCGACTGAAATCTTTGAATCGTTCGATCATTTGAATCCAGCTGCTCTCATTGCGAACATCGACAACACTACAGTTTGTGGAAGAAATCCCATCATGGGAACCATTGTCACGGATTCCGCTCCTTATCTTTATCCTTTCATTATTGAATATTCTTTGATTGGAGCTGCTGTAATTTACGTAATGTGGAAACATATCGGACGTCATCCCAGGTAACTATAGACTGTTACAATTGCCGCAAAATGTAAGTTTTCAATTATCAAATATTTTCCAAAGAGTAATAGAAACATACGTATCCATAAAAATTTAGATAATCATTTTTGTAGCCTATATTCTCATATATTGTTATAGTTTTCATTATCAGTAAAATACCATCGTATACAGTAGCAAGATTAGCATTAACACCAAATCAATCGCATACGTTACTGACGTGTGCGTTCGCGTTTGGTTGCAGCGTTGCCAACGACGAAGATCTGGAAAGACGTCTGGAAGCTGTTCTGTCCCGCAGGGCAGCGGCACTGGCGGCGGCGCAGCGTGGGAACCGCGTCGACTGCGCTGGAGCCTCCAAAGGACTCTTCTGCGGCCTCCTTCTCCTCGTCGCCTCTCTCATCTGCTTGATTCTCTTCTTCGTCCTCATAAGACATCAGGAGCTGAAGCGCCTCTCGATTTACTTGGCCGACGTTTCTCATTGCGCGCTGATGGTGCTGTCGATATTTGCTATACTGATCGGATTTATACGGTAAACCCAAGACCTTTTTTAATCAAGTTTGATAATTATATATAACTTGTATTTTGTAAAAATTAGAGCGTATTTTGTTTAGTATTTACCTAATTTTAGTATTTCCATTTGTATATTTCTTTTAAAACTAAATGTAACATCTTAGTAGGTCTTACCTTCTTTAAACTTTTTTTTTTGGTTTATGTTTATGTTTAGTTTCACTATCTTATTGTTTTTTTATTATTCCTACTCCTATCCTTCCGATATCCTTTTATCTTCCAAACAATAATGGCTCCAAATAAATTTATACACATTATGGGATATTTGCATTAATTACCTGTTTATTGTCTAACTTTTTGTGTTATTGCACCAACACCCTTATAAATCATTTTCCTGTCCTTTTAACTTGTATTTACCGTTTTGGTTTCTCCGTTTAACTAAGTAGTGGTAGAAAAATGAAATGGAGCTCAAATCCCTCTTCCTCTACCGAACCTCTTCGCAGGGTACAATCACTGAAGTTCCGTTCTGAAGAGCAATCGGACTTGAATGACATATTGCTACGTGTGTCGGCATTTGGATTGTTTGTATACGCTGTGTTTAGCGTGATCGCTGGTGGAATGGGTGCGTTTACTCACGAGCCAAATCTTCTGGTTATGATTACTGGATGTCTAAGCGTGCTTCAGGTTGGTTTTACGATAGTTACGGTTCCTTTGCAAGTCTTCTAATCTTTAAAATATAATCAATTGACTTCATATCTATCTCAAACTTTGCAGGTGGTCTTGCAGTTGCTATTTATTGCTGATGTCTCCCGTCGCCGTGTCCACCTGCCTGAACAAGAACGCAGCAAGCCTGCTCGTCAAGCCGTCACTTTCTTACTTATTTGCAATGTCACCATGTGGTTGATATACACTTTTGAAGCTCAAAAAGTCCTCGCTAATCCGGTAAAATATCGATTTGTGTTTTCAGACAAATCGTGTTAAATCACGAAATTTTATAGTTAGAATAAGAATTTTATTGATTATACAAATAGGCTGTATAAAAACAAAAACGTTTTTGTAAAATATTATATATTTACTTTTCAGGTTCAGCTTGATTTCTATGGATTTGTGGCCTGGTCACTTGTTCAACGCTTCACTCTCCCGCTTTGCATCTTCCATCGTTTTCATTCAGCTGTCACCCTTGCTGAAATATGGAAGACCAGCTACAAAGCGCGTCTCGAGTGAAGCGCCCCAGCTAAAGGATGTCCAAGATCTGAAACATTCTCATCACCCTCCTTAAGCAGGGTGTGAATCCAATTCGTCCTGGTCCGGGACAGCAATTTTAAATTTAGAATGGTGTTTTATTGCCAGTTTCAAATTTGCGATAGCGAATCTCATATTAATAGAGTAGATAAGATAGGAGTTAATAAAAATGAACGAATTTCAGTTTAGGTAGTATCAGCTAACCTAATTGCTCTCCCGGCAAGTTAGACATCTTGACATGAAGATTGCAAAAGAAAATCACCACAGATAACCAGTTAATGCATCTTTTTTCAGTCACATTCCTCAGTACAATAGTTTTGCATTAAATTAATTTTATAAAGACTGATGATTTAAACTGAATCATACATTAACCCGTTTGCTCACATTTAAACAAAATTATATGAATTAGCAGTTGTGAAATGTTCCCTCCTTTGTTAGAAATAATTTGAGTGCCATGGTTATAGATTCTAAGGCATTTTTAAATTCGACAAAATTTTCAATTTGATTGTGGGATTAAAAGAACAAGATGCAAAAGAACAGACTAGCAATAGTTAACACCGAAGATTTCAGTTACGACTTCTGTAGTTGTAGATAATCGATTTCCAAATCAAATTTTAAAAGAAATTAGAATGTTAGAATTAATATTGCTGTAATATTAATGTGTCAGAAAATTTATTAGTGCTACGTAATTATTTGATAGACAAGTAGTATATATTATATACAAATATTATATAGTTGCGGGTCGAAATATCATATAAAACTTGATATATGTACTTAAAGCTACGAAAACAACAGATTGTTTAGTATAGCAGTAAACTGCTTAACAAGCTGGGTATTTGGTTTTATTGAAAGGGGCCATACAAATTTAAAAACTTATATTCCGCACTTCTAATAAACATTGCGTGTAACACTTTCGAAGTAATATTTGTTGTTCTAGCTATTATAGATCTTTACGGAATGGTTGATGTGCTGTTGGTTATTTCTTGTGGCTATAATGAAGTTTAGAGTAATTCTGGGTGTGATTTCTTAACACTAATATTTATCATCGATCGGAGTCTTAGATATATTTTGCGTTAAAATCTCACTGCAAATATTTTCGTATCGAATTTTACGTGCAATCTATTTTTATAGGCTGACTTATTTTAATGGTAGGTATGAACCTACTCTTTTGGACTTAACGAAGATGTAATGGGAGATATCATTTCAACTTTACAGATTTTGTATAAATAGGTCATATAAAATTATTTATAATATATTTATTAATTTTGTAATTAACTTTTAAGGTTAAATTGTATCTGATTTCTCTAGAATCGGAGAGTGAGTGCTCACTTTGTGAGATTTTGAGTGAATGTAGTTCGGGTTTTTGACTGGTATTATATTATTATCTTGTTATTATTACGCAACTTATCAAAATTAATAGATAATTTGGTGTACGCATAACAATAGCAACTTTTCTAAAGCTCGGCGGTATACTTACTGGAATAAAAGAGTGTTTGGCTTGTCTTATCACTGCCGATATATTAAACACATCTTAATAGTAAGTATTTGATAAATCTATACTATTTCTAACTTGTTCAATTTTGTAGTGATATTTATTGTGTACCTTAATGTTTGGAACAAAATGTACCGATGTTTGTATCTTTAGGTTTTAACATTAATAAATGGATACTCAAGTCAGTGTTATAGATACTTACCAAAAATTAAAACTTTGGAATCTCTACATACTTTAAATAAATAATAATTATAAATGTCTATTTGAATAAATTAAATAATATTACTTATGTGACCGTTTGTTTTATTTATTTCCGATATAAAATGTTAAACTGTACTAGTTATATTATATTAAATATATAATTAGTAAAATAAATCGAGTTAACAATAGAGATAATATTACAAATTCTGACCGATTATATACTAAATATAAATTACAGAGATTCTATGCAAATAATCATATATAAAAAGATTAAACACTGTTCTGACGCATATTATATATTATGGTATCATATACCTACTATCCATGTGATGAAATTATATAAAAGAAATTATAGTTTTATATTGTATTTGCTTATATCGTCAAGAAACAAACTTCCACTGGTGCAAAAATATTTTAATTATCTGTTGCTATTTGAAATGTCAATTCTCGAATGTCAAATAAACTGAACTGAAGTTTGAAACATTACTCATGTAATTTGTAATTTCACAACTTTTGCAAATTTCGAAAATTGTTTAATTTTAATTTTATATTTAATATTGATTCTAAGTTGTTTTTTATCTCTTTAAATAGTAAGTGGTTACTTCATATCCAAGTGTAATATAAGTTTCATATTGGAACCCTATTCCTAACAGGATAAATTTCTAATATAACCAACTATGATATAAACCACGTTAGTTTATGGGTTAAATTTATGTATCGAGATATACTCTCCAAATATGTTAATTCGTGTTGGCCTTATAGTTCTTATCTTTACTTGCGTTCATACAATTGAAAATTTAGCTGACAGAGATTATAATTCCGGCTTCGAAGTTTATTACAAGTCCTCTAATGTTATACGCAAACGTCAAATTGATTTATCAGCACAAAAGCTCAATGGAGGTGAAGTTAAAACTCAGCCAATAGATGTAGACAAAGTTAATGAAAATGCAGATAATTTAGCTCATAAAGCTAGCTCTAAAGATGAAGTGCCAAAAAAAGAGACAGTGGTTGGAGAAAGTGAAGGTGGAACTGTGAAGGAGGAACCTTTAAAAAAAGAAGTAGCTCATATAAGTGATCAAAATATACAGGATAAAAGTATCAAGACTGAGAGTGGTAGATAGAAATAAATTAATTATTGTAATTGTATGAGAATGTTTGTATATGCTTTATACTTAAAAGACTCATAAATAAATTTCAGGCAATGCAACAGTACTGGCTAATGGATCTAATTTAACACCCCAAGTTGTTGCAAACTCTACCGCTGTAAAGTCAAATGTAACTGCGAATGCTACAGTGCATTCCACTGCATCAGACAGCCTGGTTAATAAACCCGGAGTAGTAAAACGTGGCCTCATAGTTTTTGGAGGATTCAGTCTGCTTGCTGGAGCTTACTTCATATTTTACAGGTATATGCTATAATATTATCAAATTTATCAATATTATATTTTATTCATTTTTATTCATTTTAATTATTAAAACATTACAGGTATTTAACACTAATTTTATACTCATATTGTTTGACTAAACTTTTAATGCAAAACTCACACTTATCTGTAAATATATTTAAGAAGCAATTGTTTTTACTATAGCAAGTTTTTCATATTATTATCATAATTATATATAATTGAAATAAATATAATATTAGATGTTTGTGGTGTTTAAGAAATTACATTTTATTTTGTTTATTGTAGCAAAATTTAAATAAAACTTTATACAATAATATATAGTAACATAGTAGCTCAATTGGTATAGCAATGTTACAGTTCTCATGAGGTCATGGGTTTGAATGCTGCTTATACTAATATATTTTTATTTCCATACATATTTAAATTTTTATGAGCTCTACATAGCTCTATATCTTTATAGTACATTTCAGATATTAAAACTTAAAATTATACATTTAGTGATTTTAATAATTAAATCAATCATATTAACAGGAAATGATGCTGTTTAAAGAAAATTATGTAAGAAAGTGCAAGAATGGTTGACTATTTTCTATAAAGAGACATTTATGTTCCATATATTATCTTAATGAATGTCAAAGATTAAATATTAAATATATATTTTGTTGTATAACCTCTTGCTTTATTCTGTACAGCTATCTTTATATAATATAACTATATATAGCTGTTACTAGCGGACAAACAATTTTATTTATTATTAAAATAACTAAGAGTAGATGCTGCCTATCGTATGCCTAAAGAATTATTATAATATTAGTATTATTATAGATTTTTTAAAATCTTATCGATTTATTTAAAGCTGCTTTTAAATGTTTTAGAAATCTTGAAATTACTAAAAAATTATATTTCTACTAAAAAAAACAATAAATAAATGCCAGTGATGTAATTTTTTATTTATAGATTTGTGTTTTTAATTAAAGATACAATTAAAGTATTTTTATCCTCTTGTTTTGACCAGAAATAAGGAAACCTACAAAGATTTCCTTAATTGTAGTTTGTTGATTGAAAAATTATTTTTTGATTAATCTTAAGTAGCTTAAGATTGAGAATGTATTTATTGTTATGGTTTTTAATTTTAAATATAAAAAGTTTACGGTGCCACATACTATTGAATAAATATTAGAAATTATTTGATAAAGTAAAAATATAATAAAATAAATTATAATATTTTTTTTTCTTGAAGCATAATCTTACAAAACAATAAATTATTCCAGGAGAAAGAGCAAGAATTATGATTCAAATGCACACAGCAACAGTGATGCAAATCAATTTAGATATGGAGTTCTCCAATCAGATGATAGGAGAGACAATCTCGAGCTCTCGCAGATACCATTAACAATGGAATCTGATGATGAGGAAGAAGATTTAGAAATATTTGACTTGGAACAGAAGAAGAAATCTCTTTCATATGTTAGTCTGCAAGTTAATGATGAAGACATTGTTTTAAACAGTTCTAAAGACGAGTCAAAGAATAATCTTTTATTGGATATTGAAGATGGGTCCTCAGATACTCTAATCAATTGGTCAAGTAGTGGTAATAAATCTATATTATAACTTTTGAAGTCTACAAATGTACATTATATGTATTAATAATATGAACTTTGGTTTTTAATATTGGGTTTTAATTAGTAAAAAAATTATAGGGTTGTCACAAGAAATTTTATTAATATTATTTTTATCATAAGTCTTTTTAAATGTTGGGATGATATCATATTGAATATGACTATACAACAATAATGGGACATTACATAATTACATATTGAGATTTATAGATTGAAAATTAAAGCTGAATTAGAACTTATCAATTGTCGTTATATAATAAAATGTATAAAATATTTTCATTTTTTTACTAGCATTTTTAATATTGTGATACAGTTATTACATTAAATAACTTAAAACTATATTTCACAGAACAATCTTCCACATCAAATTTATTACAAATATGGTTACTATATTTGTGACAACCCTATGCTTTTATATAATTAAAGTCTCTATTTGCATTTAGACTAAAAAATTTACTCTAAAATAAATTATAATAGTTTTATCAGATCTGTATATTGTTGTAATTAAAAAGTAATAGGCAAAAAAACAGAAATAAAGGTTACAATAATTGTTATTTCTTCTGTAGAATTTAGATGGATACTATCAGTGTTTTATATATTTTTAGATATAGTTTTAGATATTTTTTTCCTCGATATATTTAACACTTAGTGCAACATTCTATTTAAAACATACAAATAGACATATATATAAAATTCTAATTTGGGCAAGAAATAGTACTGGCAAGAATATTTCTTTAATTTTTTTTTAAATATCAGCTTTTACCAATATCTTTCATTAATAATATTTATGTTTTTTTGTTATTGATAATAATGAAATAGTAAACAGTAATTGTAATTCAATAAAAAAATATTTTTTATATGTCAGAGTGAGAAAAAAGATATCCAATATCTCTTTCACACATTCCGTATATGTGAGTGAATGCTAATTGTTTTTTTTTTCTTTATTTTGATTAAGATTTGGCAGACAAATGTTTTATTTTTGCTTTTAGAATAATTTTTTGCTATTTTTAGGGTTTGATTAAAATTTAATTAGAATATTCATCTATTTGTTAGGAAGATGACGTCATAAACTAATTTGTACTTGACGTCACATGATTTGCATTTAAAAATTGAAATTAAAAACAAGGTTTTATTTCTCTAAATGTCAAACTATATATTTTTATATTTTGTAATTTACAAATATTTCCTGATACTTCTATTGTATAAATTCACTTTATTTATTATTGTAGTTATATTATAGATTCAACATATAAAACAATATAAAAAAGAAGTTATTGATTGGAAAATAATAATATTTGGTACATTGGTAGCAAGTATTATTATTTTTATGTATTGACATAATATGATTATACTTATCGTTGCTAGTTTAGATTTTGCCTCTGCTTTTAAATACGCTTAAAATATAAACTTAGAATTGTTTTACTAGTGTGTCTTTTACGGATGCTCTAACAGCCTTAGTGTGAGTGTATTGATGTCAAAACAATCTCATAAATGCATAGTGACTTTGAGGAAAACTAACAACAGGAAATATATTGTATTATTATAATTATCATAATTCTATGATGATGGTAAAACAGTTTTATAGTTGTAGGTAAAAATATGCTAGAGCGAAGTTTAAATGTAAAAAAATATGTTTTTTTAAATAATTCTTTTTATTCAAGTGAAACAACACATGGTTCACCTCTTTCTTTAAATAGTCACTTATGTACTGATTAGAATGTTCTCTATATATACTTACACTAAGAAAGTTGTAGGACACACTGGCTCATTTCAAGATAATTTTAAAAGTATATACAAGGTCACGCGAAATCTCTATATGTTTCAGTAATAGGTAATAGAGGTTCCAAAGGGCAAAAAGTTTTTTTTTATATTTTTATACTTATGGAATACATAGTTATGTTATTTTATGTTAATATATGTTTTTTTCTCCATTGTGTCTCGAAGTTAAATTTCATTGAATTTTGAAACGTGACATGCGATAGCGAATTTTGGTTTCCTTGGTACTAATGATGCCATAAAGATTATTAAATTAAGATAAAATAAGATTCGACTTAAAAAATAACAATATAATCTTGATAAAGTACAGAAATTATATTTTTAAATAAGGCTTTTTTTTAAAGAGAGTACTCCTTTGCGGCGCACGCACACAAGGACGTCATGTACGTACGCTTGTACACGCACATATGCGTACATATAACATTTGATTGATAAGTTAAAAACGAACTTTGCCAAAACATTGAAAAAATGTTCTTAAATTATTTAATAATATTATTAATTTATTATTACATTAGGAATTAAATATTTCTAAACATGTAACCCATGTTAGTCTATTTAATTAAATAATATTCTAAATACATCTAAACGACACAGTGAAGTTAAATATGTTGGTTTCGAGTTGTATTGATGTTTTTATAATTTAATATTTATTTACGATTGTATCTGTAATTTATAGCGTCTCATTGGCATCTTGTCTTAAGCTTTGGACTGTGATAGTAGATGAGAGACTAGACCTTATAAAAATAACTACTACTTTGCGTTTGTGATTGTCTGTCGATACTTCTGTCTACTAACATTTAGTTATGTAAGGCTGTTTCCTATAATAAAGATGTCTAACATTTTATTGATGTTTTATTAACAAAACTGATTTGCAATAAAAATAGAGTTTGTTAAAATAGAACAACACCGATTGCTGATAGATGAATCTTGAAATTCCAGTATTGATGTTACAGAGATATGCTAGAATATTTATTTTAAATATGTATTTTTAAGTTTCTTTAAGGTTCTAAGTGTTCTAGTAACAAAAGCCCTTTTAAACTTTTAGAATTTTTATCAAAATAAAAAAAAATATATATAAGACAATTGGAAAATTGCAGCCACTTTCAAGAGAGAAACGAAACGTTACTGCCATAGTCACCCGCACCATGCTACAGCGTACAAACTATAATATGTGGTTAATTTTAATACAAGTCTATAAAACTCAGTTATTAATGAAACGAACATTTTGTAATAACAATTGATGAAATTATGGTCCAAAAATGCAGAACAAATGCAAAACATTGTAAACAAACTAATGTAAATTGTATAAAAATTAAAAAATATGCATGATGGTTCTTGATACTAGCGCCACCTACCAGGGTTATCTCGACGTAAAAACCATACAGTTGACTCCAAGAGAGCTTCGTAGTGGCAGTGAAATATAAAAAAAAATAATAAAAGGAACAACTTATAATGCTAAAAATTTCAAAAAAATATTTTAATTTTCCCGCTAAAATGTTAACTTCTGTCATGACGTGGCTGTGATGTAACGCCCTTCTTAACACTAACATCAACTTATATCTGACATGTGTCATAATGTTCTTGCAATTATGACATCTTGTTTATAGGGGTGTTACGTCACAGGCTGCTTGCAGTCACGTGATAACGAGAAAAAAAATAGTTTACCGTCTACAAACCTATTAACAATGTTGATTAGTAGCAGAAGAAATATATTTGGATGTGACATCGATAATCTAGTTGAAAGAGTTAGAGTGTTCAAGTTTGGATATAATTATCGAAACTAGTTCTACCTCTATTTAGAATGACATTTCAGAGTATACATAGTTCCTTTGGGTCGTTTAAATATAAAAGCATTTTCGCAATGTAAATCAACGAAGAAACGATTGAGCAAATGTGTTTCTTATTAAGTAATCTGTGGTTTCTTACGTTGTTTTTTGTACGTATGAGTATGTAGTTAACGCGGAAGTATCCACGGACAACAGCGAGCTATATAAAAATTAGTAGATTGTTTAAGATTACATAATTAGGAATCTAATAAAATATAAAACGAATAACAAGCTCTTATTGTTTGTAAAGAAACCACATATAAAATAATAGTTTGAACTAAATTAGCCAAGAAAATGTATATAACTAAAATGTCGTAAACCAGAATAACATTATATTTTATCTTGAAGGCACGTACATGTCCTGCGACATTGAGATAAACGAAGCGGCACATTCGACTACGGATGAAATAATCTTGTTCCTAAACAAGCAAGGATTTGGTATTCGAATGTAATTTAAAATGGAGAAATTTACATTGAAAATATTGTCTAAAAATATAAATTATGACAGCCAATTAAACAATAAACTGTTATATTTCTTTATATAAAAAATGGTAACTATGTGTCCAACCGCTGGCCGCTGGGTAGATTCTAATTACGGAATTGGACTTAGTAGTATGCTAATATAACCACGCTGTTTCGTTGCGGTTTGGCAGTTTTCATAGTATTTTCTTCTAATAATCACATCTCTTCATCATATCTTCAAATATATAATTTTATCTTATAATAGTTTGTAATCACGGACAGTAATCTAAGCCAGGACTCATAAAGATAAAGACATCAATAGTAATCAATAAAACAGATTCAATAATAATATTAAACTGTAAACGCTTTGGTATTTATTCCGATGGACGCTTGGTACATTCTTGTTATCCTGTATTTACTATTTTTTTCTGTCCAATATTTTACCACATCTTTAACAGGCTAGGTGTGTGACTGCTGGTACAAGTTGTAACCGAGCACGGAATAAATAGTCAACAATTCTATTTTAATGTCTGAAAACATCAAATTACATCTTGCATTTAATTAATATTAGGTATATTACTTTAATGTTTAGTTTGAACTTTCATTCAATAAGAATTGTACTGCCGATAGTTATCTTAGTAAAAATTATGAGCGACCATTGGAAATTTAACATTTAACAAGTGTTACGTACATACCAACTGTAAGATGTAACTGTTTATAAATATCTTCTATGTTACTTGTACATAAATGCTTTCTTTTTTTTATTTAACAAGAAATAATTATTTTAATTAACTATAAAAACCGCTGTCTGTTTATAAATTGTATTCTAACGTGACGGGACGCTGGGGAGCCGGAGGGGTCGACCGGACCGGCTGGAAATGAAAAATAAACACGTACGGACGCCGTGACGCCGGTCGCGGAAAATGAAGGGTCTTGCGCTACGAGTTCATGCTACGAGCTACAAAATAATATTCGTTGACTACAACATTTATATAATATTATTATATTTATTTTTAGTAATTACCGTAATCTGTAAATGCCTTCCTAATATTAATACTATTATATTTTATAATACTATTATATAACTACTAATATACTAGTATTATAAAGAAAAAACAGAAGATATTTTTAAGAAAGAATCCCGACGCAATGCATAAACAAACAAACATAACAGAATTAATTTTTTGTCTTCTTATAGATTTGTTAAATTAATGTACATTTATATTCATTTTACATTTAATCTTTGTATAGTATAGATTTTTGCCTTGGTATTTACTTAGACATAAACAGTTTGGTTATTTTTTGTCCGAATAATCGAAGCAAAACTTTTTTAAGCTAAAAAGATGCTTCAAAGCGTCGGGAAAGTTTTAAAGATGGCTGACAGTCGTATGACTGTACTGTAGCACGCCGGCACTATAGCCTGCCTGCTCGGGCAAACCTTTTATATAAAATCGTTAACATTTTATTTGAAGGAAACATTTATTCGTAAAAAAATACGACAAAAAGATCTCACAAAAAATATAAAATGTCAGCTATTCAGAAATAAACTATTTGTTCTTTTATATTTATATCGTTATAATTTTTAATAGACACATTTAACGCCCTAGTAATATAAAAACTCATTATGATTATATTATAATTAAATGTTATTAGCAGACTTGTTCAATTAATTAGAATATATTTACAAGTAAAGAGCGTGTTCTGTCAAAGCGAATTAATTAGACCGATTACTCGATTGATCACAGCGATTGTTACTGATTGAATCGATTTTACGACTTCAATGAACACAAAGATAATACTACTAATTGCAATTAAACCTCAAACATAATCTTAGGATCAAAGTCATGACAAATGAATTACATATATCTATTTGTTTGAAATAATATTGTTTATTTTTATGCTCTGCTGATCTCAAGAACGATTGAATCGTATTTGGAGCTTTAAATAATTAGGGTTGAGAATTCCTCCTAAAGGTTTTGACTTTATAGTTTATAATGTCCATACACTACTACTACATAACTTAATAAAAAATAAATAAAAATACACTCCCAATTTAGAGGAGGATCTAAAATAATACAAATTGAATTAATAATTTTAGATTCATTAGTTTTTACTTTCTTAATAAAAAAATGTCTACCAATTATTCGAAATGTATTTTTTTCAGTAAATTTCATCTTAATTATTCATATTTTTAAACATTTTAAACATGTATCAATTTTGTTATGCTATAAATTTTAACTACCTTTGAATATCTTTTGTTGTCTTACGATAGTTCTGTGTTTTTATTAACATGTGAAGACTATTGGTGTATACATATTTTTATTATTCCTATGTGTGTGTTCTATATAACTGTTTGTCTTCTTAATAAATAAATAAATAAATAAATAATTATTAATAACTTACAAGGTTCATGCCACTTGTTCAATGTTATAAATATATATTTAATTATTACATAATATATTTGAATATAACATCTATTTAACGATAAAAGACTACCTATTTGGCATCAATAGATGATCGATTTTATTTTTATTTTTTTTCTATTATTTTTATTATTATTATTATATTTTTTTATAGTTTTAGTTAATTTGGTTCCATTTTTTCTTGTGTTTTTTTTTCTTCAATTTCAGTTTTATTTTATGTGCACTGTGTATTCTACATTTCTTCCTTTAATTCTATATCTTAGGGGTTTGCTGTAACACATCTCTAATAAAGATAAGCTCGCCTTTTGTGTAATTTTCAATATTCATAATATGTTTAAATATTTGCTATATATACAATATGTTAAATGAATAAAGGTATTTCATCAAATAAAGTATATATATATTTAGGCATAGGTAAATTTCAAACAATATCTCATATGTATTCAAATATCAAATAGAGAAAATATAACTCGTTCAATATTCATAAAATTGGAAAACAAAACGTTGCCAATTCTTTTCAATTTTACTTGCACGGTAGCCGGTAGTTGGCGCAGAATGTTTGTGCCAATCTCATGACTGTAAGTAAAGCAGTGTTTGTCGAAGGTGCGCCGCAACTCTTTTAGTTTGTGTTGCCAGTAACTTTGATTGAAACTCTCTTTATTTTGGCAAATTGGTAAAACTTTTACAATTGCTTTTATCCTGTTTTTCACCCCCTCATGCCTTACATCTACGTGACTAACCTTGTTTAAGCCTGCCATTTGTTTTATATTTTTTGGTTTATTACAAAGTTGTATGAGTTGGAACATTAACGAAACATCCTTGACAATAATTAAAACATGAATACCAGAGTTTCGTTTATTTATTCAATCGTAATTAAAGTGTTTCCAATAAAAGAACATATTTCTAGGAATACTTGAAAATCTAATTTGAATCTGATGCAGAGAATAAATGGCGGAGATAAAAAGTATACACAGAAAAAGGGACTTTTTGCTTGGCTGACGTCCGTCCGCTATTGCAAGCATTTTAATTATCTTTCGATATACGATACGGAATGAGTAAAAATGGATCACAATGAGAAAATAATAGCTCTTGGATTAGCATCGCGTTCTTGCAGGGGAAAATATAAATAGAATTCATTTTATATTATCATAGGTATGTTATATTTTTATTCTTGGGTAGACTTTTTTATAATATGTTTGAATTATAAAAAATAATCCTCATATTTGAGGAAATGTGGTTATAAATATATTGAAGAGAAAAGCATCAACGAACTGACATTTTGTGCTGATGGTAAGTGTGTCGTCTTTTGACATGTGAAAGGATAAAGTCTTCAAGAGATAGAGAATGAGAAGCTTACCTAGTTATAGCCAGTTACAGCTAGTGCCAGACTGAATATTTTTCAAAGTGATTTCAAAACAGTAAACAGTTATAAAGTAATGTTGTTGTTTAGAATGATAATTTTTTTAAAATTTGAGTTAGCTTTCAAACACATGTCTTCAGACATCGACCAACAAGAATTTTTGGTATACTTATAACATTTAAGATATAAAGAATAATAAACGTATTAAATATTAATAAACTACAATAATTCACTTCATAAATCACCCTATAAAATACAGAACTCTAGTCAATTAATATTCAGTATATATTTACGTCGTTAAAACTTTCAGTTACAAAACCTCCCTCCCCACAACTGAACTAGTATCTTAGCAGAATCTCTTTCCGAAACGCCTCGTCTCTGACAAGAGAATTTAAAAGGAATTTAAACGAAATAATACTGTTACATTGCATATATTTTCATATATTTAAATGGTTTAGTTCTATTTTTAATTTTCATTTCCTTTAAATTATATAAAGTTATCAAATTTGTATACATTTTAAGAGTGACAATAAAATTAAGTTTAATTAAGCTATGAATAAAAATAAAAATATAATGTATAATAAATACAAAAAAATCTTGTATTTCATATTCAAAACAAAACTGATAATGCAATATAGAAATACTTAAGTATAATCTTTATAATATTTCTTTTTATAGAATTTTATTTTCTACACATTTACTTATATACTAAATGTCTTTGTAAGTCGTTCACGAAATATTTTGTATAGTTCAGGTAACAACTCGTAAAATTTGCAGTAAAAAAAAACAGCTTTGTACTAATCGTAAAATGTTTATTTTTATAGAAAATAGATATTTAGTTAAAAAGTTTGACTGAGTCCAACGCTTTTTAAATAATATATAAGTCTTGCTATATATATAATTATCTGGACATACTCATATAAATACTGAGAGAATTTGATAGTTTCGAAATTCAGTGTCCTTGTTCATAAGCTCGGAGCATGGCATAGTCGCGGCGTGAACTGTGAACTTCTTTTGAGCCGTGCAAATTCCGATAGTATTTACGTGATTTGTGCCGAATAATTATATATAATGGGAATCATGGAAAACAAAATTTAAATCAACACAAAAAAGATATATTAATTTTTTACCGTATTTTTATCATTATTATATTATATATCGATTCTTATTTAGTAAATAGTATATATTATTTCGTATATTCAAGTTTTCTAGTAAATAGTATATCCGTCTCGAACAGTTATTTATTAATCGGATGGAGTGATTGCGGTGTCGAAAGGAATCTGAGTTATAAATCAAAAGCTGTAGATCGTCGCGTCAACTTGAGAACCACTATTCATTATTGATATAATATTTTATTGTCATTCTTTATATATTAAAAGTGTTAAAATCAGTAAATTATATTATTTTAAAATGAGATTTTGTTTAAATGTAGTCTATTAAATTGTTCTATTTATTACGCAATTAAATGGTAATCAGAGTTATGAAAAATTAAGAATTAAAGAATATAATTTATATAAATATTAAACGCAGAATATACAAATAAAATAAATAAACAAAAGGAAAGCAAGAATATATTTTCAAATAGAGGAATGGGAATAAAGAACAAATAAAGGACTTTGATAAAGTTTCATAAAGTATATCTATTCCAAATAAAATAATATGAAAAGTAACTAATTAAAATTATTAAATATAATTAATGAAGAACCAACAATAGCGTCCATTATAGATAAAACAACAATTAAACCTTTACAAAATGTCATTTGATTTCTTAATCTTTGAATGTATTATATAATCTGCGGTTGATATTAAATTATAATATTAGTTACGTCATGTCCGCCATGACAGCTACAACAGTTTGGAAATGAAAATAAAACTAACGCATCAATATTATATTAAAGAAAAAAAAAACAAAATGAAATAATATATCTTTCCTTTTAAATACAATAATAAAAGTCTAATAAGATTTTATGAAAGGTTATACATTAAATGGTTGTAAGATTCTTTCACGAGGATTGCGTTCTCAGAAAGAGGACATACAATTTTTATAGAAACCGATAAGTTAAATGTTCAATTGTTCGGAATAAGTGGCTAGCTTTTCAAATATCCCGCAACCAACCAACAATGAAATCAGGAATTACAATCAATAACAACTCTCTTGCTATGATACCTTTTTTATAATAATTGCTTATAATAATTGATAGCTTTGATTATATAAAAATGTTTTTAAAAAGTTATTTTCAATAAAATATTTTTATTTAAAATTAATTTCATTTCAAGTTTTTTATATATATATCAAAAATAGAATAAGTTATCTTGGCAAGAAGTTTTAACATCTAAATGGTGTAACTTTTTGATAAAAAATGCTAATTCTGTATTGATTCATTTTGAAATTCATTTTATCACTATGAAAACCTAAAAACCGATGAAACTCAGGAACCAATGAAATTTAGGAATTTCCTGTTTTACAAGATTTGTAGATAATATAAATACTGAAACATAAAGCCGGCTACCATCGTTTCGTACTCACGTTATATGCTATTATGTAATTAAATAAAAATATTTTCACTATTAAAATAGCTTTGAAAATATGATTATTTTATAATAAAGTTCATTTTAAATAACTTCAAACAAACAAAACGCAAACAAGTCGCTCTACTTTGGAGACATGAAAATATAGATAATATCATTGAGACGGAAAATGCAAGCATATTTTTCTGACCAAACTTAAGCTATTATGACGTACAAAAATAGTTCACGAAGTTTCTTCACTCGGGAACTAACAGCCATCGTTATTGCCTTAGTTTGACAATATTTTTGTTGTGGATAAAAATGGGAAAATTCTTATAAAAGGCTATTATATCAGTGACAAATTAGTCAGGCTATTATTGTCATTGTCGTATCTTGGAAATCTTTGATCGAACTATATTTTTGTATTATTTATTGTTCCTGAATATACCATTAGATATTAGCATAATTTTTAATATACATTTAACATTTAACATTTATTATTGATTGATTTAAATCATTATATTTGTATTGTTAAATATTTTTTTGTATTTATCATCATATTTGTAAAGGGTTCGATTTTATTGGTAATCTTTTTTCTCTTAACTTCACAGGTCTCATATTTAGTAATGAAGCTCTCGTCCCGAGACCTACAAAGGCTGTCAGGTGCAGATATTGAATCCAACAAGCAAATTAATCTGATTCGTCTACTCTCTAAACGATTCCTCTAATTGATCGGAATTACCTATTCTCAAAGTCTACATTATTTAGAATGTATATTGTTTTATAAACAACTAAAATTTCAACGTTTATTTCTTTAAAATATTAAAATAGATGATAATAAAAGTTACATAATAGTAACATCAAATATATTATTAATTTTCTTTGTCAACTAAACTTTTTTTGACGTTTTTTTCGATTAAAATAGTATTTATTAGAATAAAATGTAAATTGATTGTGATATACCTAATAATATTTTTAGGAACTGCTATATAAAGGTATTTATTTTGTTGGTAAAGGAATATAGCTGTCTTTTTGTGTCCTGGGTGAAAGGGTCCACTCTCTTCTAATTGAAATTCAAATATTTCATACTCAATTTAATGTGGAAGCTACCGTGAATAAAATATGCTAATTTTGTACTGACTGTTTTGGGTAAATTTCTATGTAATAATAAACAGCTTTTGAAATTATTGACACAATGTTACGATTTAAATATTATATATATTTTTTGTTTCAATAAAATATCATAATGATGGTTGTAAGATACAAGTATTGAGTGATATAGGCCATTTAAGTGGTTCAGACCAAATGTGATGTGCTTAACCAAAAGGATAGAGTTGATTCCCAGATGTATCAAACTGGTCAGGCTTTGAAAGTGAAACGTAAAGAAAAACAAGGGTTGCCAAGCTGCTCATTGACACCCTGATCACGAACTCACTTTGTTAAGAAAACACCGCTTCCCTTTGATGTACGACGGAGCGATTTTTTAATGCATATCTTGAAGGGAATTATTGATAGGGATTTTTGGTAATCGATTTAGATGCTTGACTCTTTGTCTTGTTCAATTGTAAGCTGAGTGTTTTTTATAGGAAGATATTCTGATTAGTTTTGTTTTTTTCTGTCATTTTCTGTAGCTAAATACAAACCTATTATATTACTATTTATATTAGTGTTTATAGACATTTTTATTAAATACACCACTCATGAAACAGTTAGACATTTACCGATCCTACCAGAATAAGGTTGTCTGTTAGAGATCGCTACGTAGCGTTAAGACAGCCTCATTGTATACCCATTTATAATTCTGTTTTTTTTATTACTTGTATTGTATTTTTAATTTTGCGGTGTGCAATAAAGTATATTATTATAATTCAAATTCAAAATATCTTTATTCAAATAGGCATTTACACGCACTTTTGAATCGTCAATTATTACATTATAAAAATGTCAGTAAAGTCAGTCCGTCCTTAAGCTACCACCAGCTCGGAATGCTGTTCTTTTGAGAAGAGCTGGCCAGAAACTCAACAGTTGCTGTTTTTAAAATATGTGAACTATTATTATTAATCGAGTATTATTTTATAAAAGTACGAATCAGGTGCTAACCATTGCTATTTTTATAATATCTCCTACTTCTATAGAGCTTGTAGAAACTAAACGATTTTGTGTAGTTTCTGTATAGTACCATTTCTTTTTCAATGTATATTTTTTATGAATGTCCTAATACAAAATGTTGTAGTCCACACATGTTATAAATTTATTATTATTTATTCTTATATTTTTATTCATAAATTGAATGCGTACTTTTAAAAGGTTTTACCATTATTCAATTGCAGAACTTTTCCTTTCAATCGTTTCAATTTTCTTCGGATGTGAAACTTGAGCCATTTTTCAAACACCCTTAGCGTATTTCCGAACGTTTCGATTCTGTTTCTTATCCTTCATTCATTAGCAAGTTCAATCAGAAGGCCACAGCCTGCGGTAATTTATTACCTTACACCGGCCCCCACAATTACGGAGAAGGAAAAACTTTCTCCATTACCGGCCCTTCAGGCTTTTCATACAAAAAATATAGTGAAGGTACACATTATGGCCCGTAATGGATTCGCAATCTCAGATACGTCTCTCAGCATTGTTAGGTTTTATTGAATATTTCATAACAAAACAGCGATACCGCCATTGTTATCGTTATAGCTTATTAATTTTGACACAGAAATGTTATATTAAAATTATATATAAAATTCCTCAAAGGAAAATGTTTTATTGTTATAACGAAAATAAGCTGGAGATATAATGAACTTTTAACGTGTAGTTGGTAAAAACAAGTTAATATTTTAGTAAAATACAAATACTAACTATTTGGATATTCTTTATTATCTAGTTATTTTTAAAAAAACAACGTTTCATGAAGTGCTGTATTGACGGCTCCCAAATACTATTTATATTACTTGAAATAATAGTACCGTTAGTTTAGTTTAGGATTATAGCAACGTAAAAAAGTTTTAATAACCATATTATCTTTTAAATTATTTGCTAGTTGGTTTCCTAATTTCTTATAATAGAAAGGAGAGCCCCTTTTTCTGGCCAGTTGATGTAAATACAATAAAAGAATCATCTCTTTGTCAATGCTCAAGAGTATTAGGTTTAAGACCTATATGTTAGAAACATTATATATAAAGTACAATGTTGATTTCTTTTTAAGAATATAAACATCCAAAACAAATCGTGTTAACTTATTTTATTTGGAAACGTAGTATTAAATTTAAATCCTTAGATTTGTTCAAATCGTCCACACCTGCTGACAGGAAATCGGCACGTCCCTCGCCAAGACAGGACCCTAAGTGAAATGTATTGGATTGGTGAAAAGGTTGGCTCTAGCATTTTTATTTGTCTGCGAGATCTTTATTAGAATAAAGTTTTTACATAAAATACGCAATTGAACATACGATCATACAAATAAATAACATTGATTAGTTTGTAATAATGGTTTATTAAAACTTAATTTTGGTGAATATTAATAGTAGATAAAACTTTTAAATATTTCTATATTTATTTTCAAACAGACAGATTTTTAAAATCATTTATAAAATTTTATTCTGATACTTCAAGGAAGTCTTCAAGGAAATCTCTTTTATCTCACGATTAAAGACATGGTTTTACAATATCATCAAAGTCCCAAAAATGCACTTCAAGTACATACAAAATTATTATAAATATTTTAATAACGACATTAATTACATCTCTTCCGTGAATGAGATATATTGAAGAGGTTGTTATTATCTCATTGTCTTGTACAAGAACCAGAATTATCATAAGGAAGCACCTTTTCATATAAAATTATGGTAAATTTTCCTTTTATTATTCCTGTATAATACAATCATTATGTTTATACATATGTATAATTATATTTCTCTATTAGTGGTTTTTGTACTATTATTTTATTTCATTGTAGAAGTCTCATTTACTTTGAGAATCATAATAAATCAATAATAAAATAGCCTAAATTTATTTACGTTTTCAATATAGTTTAATATCAATCTTATCTTAAACCTCAGAGATCATCTTACAAGAGATATCTCAAGTAGTTTAAAGGCAGTAATACGTATCGCGTGCTCGAGAAATGTGGTAGAAATAAAATCTAACTACATATATTCTTGGACGAAATGAAGAGAGAAAATCGTTTTTGCTGTGATGCTGCGTTATCTGGAAAATGGGTGCATTGAAGACGAAAAAGTTCTTTATTCTTTTTATTTATTTATTTATTGTTTTATGCTTAAAGTACAATGGCGGATCTAATGCCTTAGGCTTTCTCTAGCAGTCGACCAAGGGTGAAAAACAAGAAAAACAGATAAAAGAGAAAAGGGATAAAATAACAAACTTATATAATAAAGCTTTAAATTTAAATGAGAATAACTTTATGAGAGTATGTACTTTTTTTCTTTCATATAGTACTTATAATATATGTTTATATAGCAGAAAAAGGGTGTATGTGTTATCGAAAATCTTACACTTTAATAATCTATACAAAATAAAAAAGTCTCTTTGTTTATAAATATACTAAAAAATAATATTTTATTAATCATTCTGTTTTTATTACATTATCTTTATTGTAAAACAATACACGTTTATCTTCTTACTAATACTAAATGACGGCGTGAAACCGGAAACGAACCCACGTCCGGTCCACCTTTGACGTTTATGAGGGTTTGGGGGTTTGGGGTTTAATATAACCTGATACTTTTACAGCAAGCTTTCTAAAATTATTAAATTTAACCTCGCGTTTAGGATTTTATGACAGTATGATTATTATTTATTTATTTATATCTTTTCCACTTTTAATCCATATCAGTGATAAATTGTGTACGTCAGTTTGAAGAGTCAGGAGAGCCTATTTTGATTTCATACTTATCGATATAAGCCCTTTTAGAAACTCTCCAACTTAAAAGTTTAGACTACGAGGGTTTCAAACGCGTCCTGGTCTGAGAAGAACCACACAACTAACTCAGCCGGTTATTTTTTATTGTGATGATTATTACAATAATTAAAAGTTTTTTTAAAGTTCAATTTTATTTAAGTACTTATCTGCTTATTTTATTAGAAATATTACATCTCCATATATAATTGTGTACTTTAGTTTAAATGTCGATGTCAAGTTGATCATTTTATTTTCTTTTTTTAATTTACGGTACAAAAAAAATTGGTAAAATAATATAATTACTTTTATTTCTATTTTGTTATAATTCTTATAAATTACATATAATATGTAAATATTTTAATGTATTAATTATAAACCATCTTTGTCTATCTGACGTTCCTAATTATAATGGGTTCCTAAAATAAAATCAAATTATACAAGCTTACTCCCGCAGCTTAGCCCGCGTGGATTTTGGTAAACATAATCCTATATGTTAATATTAAACGTTAATTATTTCTAGGTAGGAAATTCTTAATCTACTATATTTATTATTACTATTAGATATTTAGCTCTTTAAATATAATTGTTATTTTTTTGGGCAATTTAGATAAGAACTCCAACTCCAATACCAAAAAACTACTCAAGAATCACATTATTTTAAGCTGAAAACATTAAAAGATATATTTGGTACTTTTTCAATCTATAGCATTCATACAGACAGTCAGACAACGCAGGCGTCCTCCTATAATATGTATAGATGATAACAGAACAATGGAGTACTTAATAAATGTTAGATATATAATATGTTTTAGATATATTGCTCTGAACATCCATTATCAAAGGCATCATTACGGCTTGTAACAGAATACACCACAATTCAATGTTTGATTGAAATCTATCTCCGCTGTTCCAGTAATGACATTAAATGAAGTCTTCTAACCAATTTTCATTAGCTGTTTTGGAAACTATTTATCTTCCAGATTATTGTTTTATATATTATCGTTATTTTCGAAAAACAGCTTATATACTCGTATATTTTGCTATTTATTAAAATGATGCTTGTAATATAAATGCTAGTTATTAGTTAATGCTAATAGATTAATATATAATTATAATTATCAATTGTATTTAATTATTTTATAATTTTAAAAAACCTGTCAGTCGTGACTCCGTCTGCGTTTTTGTTTTACTATGGATGGTGCAACTTATTATTTATAATAAAAATATCTACAAACGTCTTATTGGAATACATTTTTTCACATAAAACAACAAATATTTTAAACTGTAGAAGATTCTGTGTTAATGAATAATACTCAAACATTTTTTTGTTACATATTGCTCAACACTTATAATAAATTTTGGAAACCGCTGTATCGGAGGTTACTTATTCATAGCACACTGGGCTGATTATTTGTTAAAGCAATAATAATATTTGTTCTAAACAAAAATTAAAAAAAAAACAATATTCTCTCGAAAGCTACATATCAATAATTATTCATTTCTTTTTCCAAAGTTTTAGTTCTGCCTGTGTGCGGTAATCAAGTACAAGTGCTACTCAGCGGTACATTGTAACAATAATTTAATAACATAATAAAAATATTAATAATATTCGTAGTTCGATATTCAATATTAGCTTAAGTAAGTTGATAATAAAATGTATATTCATATTATATATTATTATTGATATTGTATGTTTGTGTATGTATATTTAATATTTCAATGTAGTTAATTAGAGTTTTATATTAATTGTTGTTAGCTTATTAGTATGTACACCTCTTTTCCTGTTATTATTATTTTTTCTTTATTTCCGTACCCTAAGGTTTGACTGGAAAGGATCGCTTTATAGCAATAAGGTTATCTATGTTTGTACGTCATTTTAAAATGTAAATGTACTTTTTCTCTTTCTTTAATTGGTGTACAATAAAAAGCATATTATTATTATTATAATAATTATTATTATTATATGGAATCGTTTTTTTTATAAATCTATATTGAAATTAAAATATGGTTATTATTATCACAGTTATAAAAATATATTTGGTAAAGCTACAGAATTATTGTATATACATATACAATATTATATATATATATATATATATAGTATAAATAAAAACTAATGAACTAAGACAAATCCAATTTATAAGTTCACAATACTTACGTCATGTAAGATAATACATATTAAACTTCCGCAACAACTTCAAGATCATGAAATTTTACTTTCAGTGGTACAACTCCATCATGCGTATAATTCTTACCCTTATTTAAAAGGTAAGGGTAAAACATGAACAAAAGGTTTTTACTTGTATCTCAACTTTGGAATAAATCTATTAAAATGAGAGCACGGAGTGTTGTCATTAAAAGCATCCAAGATCATAACTAGAGGGTCCTTGCTAGTACTACAGAGAAAAATCGTGTTATGATCTGAGAGCGTACTTAAAACGGAATATTTTTTATTTTTTTAAAGATTAAAGATTTTTATTGATATATTAAATTTGACCCAATTACTTTTCTATCAATAATATACAATAAAATAGTTATTTTGTTATAATTAAAATAAAGACCCAATTTTTAATTGCTTTATTGATTGATAAAAAATTAACAACAAAAAGATATATATATTTTTTTTATTGACATTTTTTTTTCTTTTATTTTTTCTTTTTTACCACTGACACGATCATTTGTAATTTCCTATAAGTTTTAATTCATGTCCATTTATGTAAAGACACATGTCATGTCTATGGTAATCGTCATCGTGACAACGCTTTGCATTGTGTTCATTATTTTAACCCATCAACTCCAAAGTCCTTGTCCAGCCATAATCATCGAGTCAAAGCGTATGATAGACGGGGGATTCCCCGGGGCTAAATTATTCTCGCACACGTACACAAGTGCAAGGCTTCTCGCTTTGTTCTGAATTTTTAATCAGCGCTGCTAAAAATAAAAGTATTCGAATATAAGCTTGCACAATGGCATAATATTAAAGTTCTGCAGACAATAAATAAGAGAAGAATAAAAGCTGTTACTGCAAAGCGCTTTGTGGACTAGATTTGGAAATGTTATCAAAATGCAAAGGTTTCGTGTAAATGCGAGTTGCATTAGGTGTTTTATTGTAACGATTGCCTCGAAAATTGGCTTTACCAAAATATGAAAGTAATTTTTAGTAACTATTCGAAATTGTTCAGATAAAATATTGTAGAGCTTAAAATCAGTTTCAATAAAGGAGTAAAATCTATAAATTTGAAATTTTTCTAATAAGTGTTGGTTTCAAGTTAAAGATATAACGAACAAAGTTTATCTAACTGATGGTGTCCAGTGAACAAACTTGCGAAGTTTCAAACTCGCCTAGTGACGGGACGGAATAACTTGTATTCTATTTTTGTTGCTCAAACTATATTCTAAATTCTCTATCCCTTTCCTTATTAAATGTATGCATATTTATAAAACATTGTAAATCTAAAATTACTTATATATTTATATTATTTATATACTATATGAATGCATGTATATATTTCTGTAAACATTGCCAAAATATATCAACTCATTCTATATCATTGCGTAAATTTCACCCACAACGCTTACGTACGTACGTACGTTAATGTAATGCGTAAAATATGTGACACGTGAAAATTCCATCTGCCTTTCATCGAAATAAATGGAAAGAATTGGAGTTTTTAAATTAAAAGAAAATGTTCGTTCAGAAATGCTTTCGTTACAATGTTGTCAATCAGTCACCACCGAAACGTTGCTCAGTCACTTTGCTGATTTGATTGAAAACTTCCTTCCACACCTGAGACGAGCAACGTAGGTATAACTATAGATAAGTCTCATTTGTTTTTCCACTTGGTTTCTTACATTAATGGAATATGAACGCATAAGCATTTTAAGATAATATGATAAATATATTCAATATAATTTACTTGTAATAATACTGAAACATTTACATTGTTTTTCAAACACTTTTAAAATAACATTATGAAATTGTGTAACTATATATTTAGCATATACTTAATATATGTACATTGTATTGTTAATACATATATACATATTATATATGTATTAAAACATAACAATACCCGAAATGTATTAACAGTTTGAAACAGTCATACCTACAATTACTGCTTGGGGTTCACTCGGATTCTAAGTTAGGCGTGGGTTAAAATTGTGAGTTTAAATTCGTTTATGAGTCCCAATTCGGTGCGGCATCGCTCAATCGTTCCCGCGGCGATGCCGAGTTAAGGTTTACTGTACTAACAATCGCAGGGAAAATTAGGGCAAGTGTATCCCTGGGATAACAATGTGACTTCTATATATACAATATGTTTAATGTTATTGTATTAAAACCTTCGTGATCTCTGGTAAATTGTAATTTTGAAATACAGAAAGTTTTAGTATAGTTTATTCCTAGTAATTCATTTGACCTGATTCATGTATTTTATCCGCTCGCAGGCATTTCTGCCGGATTTTCTGTAACTAAAATACTGATATATTTCCAAGAACTCCGTACCTTTTCTTAAAGGAAATATTTCAAAACATAATCTAAAAGAATAAAAATAAATATTTTAATGTTAAAATTTTATTCTGAGGTTAAGCTAATAATATATAATATTGAATTTCTTGGTTTTAAATGAACCGTAATAACGGTATGAGGCCTATTGTCTAACTTTTTGAAACTCGGCACTTAAGGGCGACTATTAAACTTTACGAGGCATGGTGTCGGTAAACTTTTTAATAAATTCATCCATCCATACCTACCGATTACTCACAGGCTTGGTACGACAAAGGAGACGCCATTTAAAAGCCATTCCTTCATCTATCAGAGTGACATGCAATCAAACAATACAATAAAACTTCTCTACCGAAAAATACTTGAAAATAATTCCCCATTTAAATTCAGGAGCCTGCTAGTGTGTTAACAAAGGCTGCTGGAGGTAATAACAGCTTCTTGTATTGTGTGCGTTTTGAAAAGCTGAGAATAACGAAAAGTAACGACTAAACGCAACCAATTTTCTAGTATTTCAAATTTATTTACAGTTCTCTCGCTGTTGTTGTTTCATTGTTGCTTATTATAGATCACTCAGTTCATATAAAAAGCGTTATGCAATTTAAACAATTTGTATTGTTTTCATCTTTATTGTGCTCAAATAATGAGCTTTCAGTGAACTTTATTATAATAAACGCTATTGAATTTCCATTTTAAATTATATTATAAATATTATTTTAATTAAACTCTAGTTTTTTTTCTCATTTATTAAACTGACTATCGTTGTTGATGTATACTGCAGTTGGTTTTTATGTTGGTAAAATAGTATTTTTCAAGCAATGGATGGAAATAAAATGATCAGACGTGATCTAGACTGTCTCTAATACGACAACGACTTAAGTTTTGGTGACGTAAGAATGTACGTGGATGTGACTAGAGTAAAAAGAAGATATTTTTTTGCAAAACTCATAGAAGCATAGAAATTTTAATTTTTAATTTTCTTTTCACAAAAAACTTTATTTAATGAAAAAGTTCCTTATATCCATACTTCACGAGTTCTCATCTGCTCGCAGCCAAATTGTGCATATTTCTCGTCAAGTTTGTTCCAAATTTTGTCTATCAAGCAATATTGCGCTGAAAGCCATGCAGTGTGCCAAGCCAGCCAGCCAGCGGTTATCATTTCACTCTGTACTTTATAATGTACATACATTCTAAGGATTTAGGTTTCATCTTGAGTTATGTATTGAATTATTAGGAACCAAATTCTTATATTTCTGTACTCGTACATAAAGGTATCAAATAGCTGTAGGACCAGATGGGTATCATTTCCGGAACCCATAACGATAATTGGTCTCATCTTCACAGTTGTTATTATGATTGTTTTAGATATCTTCCACTTATTACAAATGTTTGTAATTTTCAGAAATATATTATGAAAAGGCATTTTGAATCAAAATGGTTCCATATTCAAAATAACGATATAGGATATATAACAAAATATATAACCTATGTAAATATAATACAATAAGAATACTTCTTATTATTTCTCTATCCAAAATCGATGAAATAATAAACATTATAATATTTTTATGGTTTTTAATATTATTCTTATTTATTCGTTGTAGTCTTTCCAATCTTTATGTGTTATACAAATTATGTTTATTCAATATTTGCCCACTAGTGTATTTTTATTATCATTATTTTTTAAATTATTGTTAATACTGTGTACCTTTACTCATAATTGTATTGTTTCATTGTAGTATTGGAAACTACTTTAATGTTTTCCTTTTATTTACTATTACAACGTCGTTTGTTTACAAAATAAATAAATGACTTGGTTTAATTTAAATTTATTTAAAACATGTCATGTCAAAGTAGAACACTCCTTTACGATTTATATCTAGAGCTGGCGTATTTCATGATGGCTGTGGTAATCGCTGGGATATGCAGATTACAGCGGTTGTTTGAAATCATGCATATATGTGAGAGAGCGTGTATTGAGATGAAAACAGAGTTCAGCTATTTTAATTAACGGTTCATCTGTTGTTAATTAATAGTTTTGATGTAAGATATAACAAAAATAACTTTGTTTTGTATCAAAATTTTCGTGATTTATAATTATTATTATTATATACAATTATCCGGCTCTAATTACTTCACTACTATCTAATAATTACTCACCTAATTACTATATTTGTCCCTTTATTTTTGAACCCCTTATTCTTGAGCTAGGGGCATGGCGGAATTGTGACATGAACCGGGCGAATTCGGATGATTGTAAATAACACAATCTAAAAGTCAATTTTTTTCATTATTTATATATTTCCATTAAATAACTTGTTTAACTTAGATATTCATATTTAGATAATTTTAAATTCTGTTATTGAAAAAAGTCAAACATCCACTGGTATTCAAATGAATAGAATACATATACAAATACAATTATATTCTTATGAATACCAGGTGGTATGTGTTTGTGTGGGTAAATGCGTGAGTGTGTGTGTGTATGATATTTTTTTTTTAAATAAAATAAACTATATTAACTATAGTTATATTTATTAGTACTTTACAATCTTGTAGACAAAGGCAGGATCTTCCTAGAAAGAATTAAACGGCCATGGTGCTAACATTTTCTTCTCAAGTTGAAACAGAGTCGAGCGTTATAAGAGCTCTCACGTCGAACAAAGCACTTACACTTAGCTATAATAATACATATACTTTCATAAAACATTATATGATACAGTGTTATATCATATATACACTTTGTGTAGCCTGCTCTAATAGATTGTTATTATTTTGTCATTTATTATTAACAATACACTTCTTAATATTTATTATTTGTTAAATATGCTTATTTTTAGTGTTCTATCTATCATATTTTTAGAGTTTTTCATAAATAATACTCTATCTACGAAAGATGATATTAAAAGTAACAGACAATTCTCAATCGGCTCTCAGACAAGCTTTCTCAAGGGAGGGAGTAGAAATTAGAGAGGCTACTTAGAGAATCGTAGGTAACTAATAATGCATTACAAAAATATACACAATAGCTTTTATAGTATTTGAAATAAGACCGATATTTGAGTAAACATATAGAATTTGTGGTACATAAAATGAAATAGTAAAGCCGATTACACTGCGCAGTCACTGAGGTCCGTTCTTAGAATATACATTTCAATTTTCTATCAACATTTCAATATTAATGTGTGGTTTGGAGTACATATACCAATATTCATGAATATTCTAATATTAAAATATTCACATTTTAAAATCAAACATCTAACTAAATTACAAAAGAATAATTAAGAAGGAGAGAATGTATGTCGAACTTACGTGAGCTAAGTCGAGTAAAAAGTTATTCGTTTCTTAGTGTAACATGAGCTTTATAAGGCTAATTTAATATTCATGATCATTTTGCATGAAGCATTGACCGAAAGAAATATAAAATGTAATATATTTTTTAAACAAAATATTTGTGTTAACATAAAACTTAACAAGCCACCCAACAGTTACGTTTTTAAATGGTCGTCCTAGTTTCGGGCACTCGACAACGTCCCGTATTTTGAGAGATTTCGGTATTTTTTAGACTACATTCCTCTTTCAATATAGGAAACAATGTTTCAAAAGAGCAATGTTTTAAAAACTTTTGTTCTATTACATAATCGCAATATGCGAGAGTGCTTCTTAATATTAATAGAAAAATTTATTTGGTTTATCTCAAATAAAACATAGGGACGTTTCAAAAATCATGGCGTCAAAATATGATATTTCCAGAGTTTCCCCACCGTCTGTAGTACATATTGAATTTGAAATAAACCACTCGGAGGGGACCGTGGTTCACAATGGTGAAAATGACAGCAGCTCCGTAGTTTTCTCAGGTGGGCCTTTTTATTATTTACATCGCATTTTCAACGAGTGCTTGCTTTGAGCTTTACTTTGATTTTGGAAGTGGTAAGATGTAAACGTGTGATCTGAATACATAGGGCTATTATATCCCGTTTTTATGGTAAGTGCTTGCTTTGCGTTTGCATTGCTTGTTTTATTTTGGTACTGAAATAAGCTCTTCCATAATGTACTTTCAGTTGTATTGTTCAGTGGCTGGCGTACTTTGTTTCAGTGAATGGGGGGCTTTTATCGGCTATCTGAACTGAGGTAGATTAAAAAAGTAAGGTTCGTGGAGTCAGGTAGGTATTATATATAACTTAATATCACTAATATAATAAATAATTTATAAATGAATTTAAAATCACAATTTAGATACTTTTAAAATAGAGATTCACTTTAGAATAATTCATTTTTATCTTATTGAAGAGAAACCCCCGCGGGATATCCAACTGGGGGGAATGAATTGGACAGATTTGATTAGGTTAAGGTATTTACGAACAAACCTCATAACAAAAGTTTTTATTTTTTTGCTCAAAGTTCATAATTTGTAACATATTTATTAAAGAAAAACATAACTCATGTTCAAAATTTTTATATTGAAAAAGAAATATATTACACATTATATTTATAATAAGAGTCTTATGCGTCGTTCATTTTAATTACTCGTGTTTGGAACTCACAAGTTAAAACGATCGGAGTCCGCTGAAGTTAGACAATACGATCACCCACAAACTCACTGAACATATTCAGTAAATAAATTGAATTAGTGAGCGCGTGAAATCATCCAGTTATTTGTCACGTTTAACTTTAGATATTACATTTCGAGTATTACATGAGAATAAACCTGGGATGAGGATACGCTGTACTTATCCTCAAAGAGTTAATAAGGATGGAATTAATCCGCTTTCATTTCCAAGGATTAATGATGTTACATAACTTATATTTCATCCGAGTTGTAAAAGTGGATGTAGTCACGTTTGATTAATATAAAGAGTTCTTCTTTCGTTATAATGTGAAATAATAATTTATGAATCCTCATTATATCATACTTGTAGAATTATAATTCAATATATTTTAAATGAAGTCATTTTCTACATGAAATAATACAGTCAAGTATTTAATTTGTTAGTGGAAATGCAAAATGCATGTGAAAGCCCAACTTCTGTTTCGAGATTCTGATTTTAGCGAGATGATGAGTAAAATTTCGACAACGACCCATTTTACAATATTGTTTCCTGCAATTAACGCTAAAACTTTGTTCTCGTAAAGCTTTTACATTTTTGAATTGTGCAAAATTATGTACCTACAGAATAATTTAAATTCATTGTAGTTTTTTAAATTTGAAAGGTTAGAAGATACTTTATCTTTTTTCCATTAAGCTGAGAGATAAATTTTATTGTTTTAAAAGAAACAAAACTCTTCTTAACTTTAAAGATTAATTCTCCTGATAAAATTTCACGCTTCAAATCGTATAACTACGTTCCGAAGAGGGCCTGGAACTGATATCAAAGTCCATAGATTTAAGAATCATCTAAAAGTGACGATACTGTTGCGTACGCATTTGTAATCAGAAAGAAAACAGAACACGTTTTTACTTTTACACTTTAATAAATAAATAAAGCAAAATATTTTTTCTAGCTTGTTATACCTCCAAACATATTTGAAAAAGAAGTTTTATAAAAAATATACCTCGGTTATAAGATCATAAATAGTTCAAACTATGCATATTAATAATAATAAATCTAGAAGCATAATCTTGTCGCCAGAGCCTACATGAGATTTATAGGTGTTTCCATTAATTTGGCTCAGCGGGCAGACCGGAGACTGAGGTCCCAACGGGCCGAGCTCAGCCTTTTTATGGCTTTCTTTCAAGGCAACAGCTCTTTAATGTCCGTTAAGGAACATTTTATCTTTCTTAGTTTGTCTTGTCAAAGAAAAAGGGTTCCGTACTCAGTGACACATTTCGGATAGCGGAAAAAGATAAACCTCAACAGTTCTTTGCTTCAGAGAAATAAAATGCATTCTAATTGAATTATAACCATCTCCTATATATACCATGAAACCAAACTAACTAATATATAGTATACTTACAAGTATTGCTCAAGTATAAGTATAAGTGTAACGTATGAAATACATATTTCGGAATTTTATTATGGTTGGAAGTTAACATTATAAATATAGTGTTTACGAATATATACAAAGAAACAAGATAAAGATTTTTATTAGAGGAAAATATTAGCAGGGGGCTGGCGCCAGACGATATTATGAAATTGCTCATCAACGACATATTGTACTGTTTATTATCAATAATTCTAATATAATTCCTATAAGACGTATAAAAACATCAATGAATAAATTAGATTACTCAAGCTATTGGGAATCTTATATAATTCAATGTAGTTTTTATTGCCTTTTTATATAGATTGATTAATATTAGTGTTTACAAGGGCACTAAAAGAAGGAAGAAGAAGATTTTTGTGTTTAAAAAAGAGGTTAAAGATAACAAAAGAACTAACCCGTATTTGATTTTGGGATTAACGTTTTATTTATTATGTCATCCAGATGACATAACATACATATTAAATGAAAAAGGCAGATTCTTTTATAACATTTACTAAAATATATGAAATTTTTGTAATGAATATAGAATTCTCTTTGTGATATGTATTTATTAAGAATGAAGGAATAAAACAAATATATAAAGGAAATTAAAATCCTTATTTATTGGCTTCTATAATGCGTTTATTTGTAATTACATATAAATTACTTATAATATTGTATAACTGACTTTTAAACCTTAGCGTTGCATAATGTTTTATTATTTTATTAACAGGAATTAACGCCGAAAAAAGGTATATACCTCTCAATTGCCTGAAGTTTATAAGTATACAATGAATATAATGCTCTCGTCGTTAAATAATAAATTATTAATTATCTTTTATACATTTTGTATATTGAAATGATATTGATTGGCCCCATAATTATATATTGGCGTTAAATATGTTAGTTTTTATTTATAATAAAAAATATGTATGTATGTAAGTATGTGTAGTACAAGCTTTGTTTACTTCAGGTCTAGTTTGTTATTTTTTAGTCCTATTGTCCCGGAATCAGAAAATAATAAACCAAATATTTCTGTATATACTATTCTTTTAGTAGTTAATAAATATACTAATAAATACTTGTTTACAAGTTGTTGATATAGTTTAATTGACTTCATCTTCTGTATCTTATACTTATACAACTATCTCCAATAAAAGTTTAATTTATCTTCATTATATAAAACATGACAATAATGTTTGCGAGAATTATTTTTACTACAGATTTAAAAATATTTCCTTAATTGGTATCCTTATTTAACGGAATGTATTTATATACCTTAATGTAAATTATTCTTAAAGACAATGACAATCGGTAGTGTTAGTATTAATTGCAGAGTTGAAACATGTTTAGTTTTATGAACGCCTTCCATTAATTGCATTTAGATAGGTCTATATTAGAGGATTCACTCCAGCAGAACCCCAGACCGACACGCACTAGTAAATGGAATCAGAGAGTGAAAAACCTATAATAAAACGGCTAAACGGCTGTCTGACGCTGATGAAATTTTTCTTTTTAGGGACGTGAATCGGTTATCTTACATCAACAGAGACAATCAGGTCGAGATGAGGTATTACGGCATTATTGAAATAGTTTAGATGATTACTCCAGGATCTGAGTTACTTACTTGCTTACTTACTTACTTGATACTTACTTGCTTGTAACTTAGCATGACTGGGACCTCCCAGAAATGCTAAGTTACGCAGGGTCGAAAGCAGCCAGAAACCAATCCAAAATTCTCTTTTTAGAACATAATTAAGAAAAAACGACAACATTGTCTATTGATTGTCATGGATCAGGTGAAAGGTCGCATATTCTAACGGCAGACGAAGCACAGGGACTCACTTTCGGCTCCATTATCATAATAAACCTCAGGAGTCACATGCAATTGTAGGACAGCGTCCCCCATGCAGTTGTAGACGTGTTTAGTTCACCGACAGCAAACACAACGCGATAAGAAGATTCATCAAGCGAGCCATGAAAACAAGGATGAAATATAAAAAAATAATAACAATAATAAAAACAAAGATTTTATAAAAATGAATATAAATGTGATTTAACTCTGCACTCTCACTAACCTAGTTATGATGGTTCCTACTGACAAACTAGTCTTATATGCAAGAAAAGGAAGTAAAATATATATTTACAAAACTCAACCCCCGTTTCGAAAGAATGATTTAAGTAAAAACGGTTTGACATTACAAACAAGAGTTGTGATTGGCTTTGTTACTTGCCACCATCAATTAAAAAATCCCCTATTATCCAATCGTCAATTGGACATCACATTGTACGAGTTTTAAACAGAACATCATTAGGAGCATTTATATAATGTAATTAATTTAGAATATCAAAGGGATAGTTATGAGAAAAGGCATGTGTATTTTTGCCTCAGGACATAAACCCGATATTTATATGCAAAGGATTAAACAATCCAGTTTGAATGCATGAAATATTTTGTAACGAAAGTTGAAACTCGGACAATTGAAACGTTTTGCATGACGAAATAAATTTTAAAAAATATTTGTTCATGGTGAATAAAATTTATGTTACTTTTATTTACACAATATAGTGTTTTTAGGTAAGTTTTGAATATATATTTATTTTATAGGCGTAATATTTTGACATAAAATAATATTCGTTATTTATTGAAAAGCTGTTTGTGAGCGAAACAGTTATAAAAATATAACCATAATAAAAGAAATATTATTTATTACATTCTTAGTTAAGAGAACTCAGCTAGATTCTAAATTATAAAACACCTTTGTGACGTCACACCATGTAAGTGGGTACGTCTGGTACTGAATTAATAGTCACTGTTGACAATACTTAGAAAAATAACAAAGAAAAAGAACAATAGGGAGAAAAACGAGTCTTAAGTCACTACGTCAGAATTATATAAAGCTTTATTCTTAATTAGTATTAAATTCTAAAATTAACAACTCAACTAGAAGGCTGTATATAATTAAACAGATGCCTACTTCAACTCTTATGTCAAAATAAATGGGGGGATCCATTGTCAGCGGATTGCCATTTTGGAGAATAGCCGATAATGGAAGCAATTAAAATGTATGGAGGCTTAACTGCAATGCCCTGCACCAAAATTAATTTATAGTCACGCTAAAATAACCCCAATTTTGGGTCGCTTCGCCCTTGCTTTTATACGACTTGTAATTGGCAAAATTTAGAACAAGTAAAATTAACCACAATTTTAATTAATTAAAATTTTATTATTATCCAGTTATCCCAAAGCACGATATTTAAAAATGGATCAAATAAATATTTACAGCAAATTAAAAAAAATAGCTTGTAATAAAACTAAATAAACAGAATTCGTATAAATATATTTTCATTTCATCTCTCACACTAAGACCCAAGTTAATATCTCAGCTTAATCTTAAAATTTATCAATTAAAAAAATATAATTGAGAAGAATAAAGTTATTATTTTAAATATCAAAACTGCTACACGTTATAAAATTATGAAAATAATATAATTTCAAACACTCTTGACCTCTATTATAAGGCGTTTAAGTTAAACCTTAATTTTCCGGTCGTTCTTTGTTCAGAGACAGGGGCTTAAATTGCGAGCAATTTCTAAATATCCGTCCTGTATGGTAACGACGCCAATTTATTGTCCTCCTAAAACAAGCATACGTCCCTTCTCCCTTCAATTAGCAGCCTCTAACTGTTTAATGTCAACATTACCGTCATTCGATACGAATAATAGTATAAGTTAATTCAAATAGATGTTTGTTTAAGACAAACTTTTTAAAATTGTATATATTTATAGCTGACAATGTTATTTTAATTAACGTTGGACAATTTATTACTTAGTAGTAGGGCAACCGCTGTAACATCAGCTGATTTGTAATGGCAAGTGGACAGTATCGTTTTTATAAGTATGGATATACAGAGGGTCACTTCTTCTAGAGGTGCAGCCCTGGTCACTTGGTTTATTTGGCGTGGTTGTTGAGTGCATGGAGATTGTGGTCATGTACAATATGGAAGTGAAGTGTAACAGTGTCGATGTTGTTGTTTTGCCACCCTAACAATGTGGGAACCGTACTACCGAGTGTAAATGATAACGCTCTTATCGCTCAGCCATCGCTGGCGACTACATGTTAAATATAATTATAATAACTTCAAACTTGCAATTATAATAATAACTTCAAACTTATAACTTGCAATTATAATAACTTCAAACTCCTTAACACGTTTATTGAATTGACAGCGATATGATTACGTTATATGCATTTGTTAATTTTATATCAATAAAAACACTATTTTATATATTTTTTACAATGAAGCTATATATAAAATTTGAATAATTAATCTTGAATTTATTCGATAATACGACATTCTTGGTATAACATTTTTTATAGAACATAGAAATAAGGGGAGAGCTTGGCTAACTGCGCAACAGATAGGGTCCCAGTATAAAGCACAGTAATTCTATTAAAAGATTAAATAATTCAAGCGAGTTCAAAGGATAGACTCTTTCATAAGCAAAACGAACCAAACCTTGCAAAAAAAGGCAGACCTAAACGCATTCACTTAAATATGGTTAAGTGATGGGAATGCTATGTTCGGTATCGATAGTTTTGATATATAAAAATAACCATTTGTTTTAATATTGTGTTATATGGGCTAGAAACATGTTGTAAAGTGAAATTTTTACCACGATACGCTCAATGGAACAAAGAAAATACTAAAAAACAGAATGAGATAGTTTATCAAAAGCAAACAGCAGAGATAAACATTAAGAAAATAACAAATTCACATCACTATCGCAAATTGCCAGCAATGGCTCTAAAGCGAAGAGGCCAGCGTGCAATAAGGTATACAAATTAGAGTAATTTAACTTTTGAACGTGTCTCATCCAACATCATATTGCCGTTGAGAACATAGAAGTAACATTTAACGAGCAAATAAATATGGCATTGGAGAGGAATGTTATAAGAATTTAATTTATAGGTTCGGTAGTTTAGTTCAAGTCTTACATATATATTAAGTCTCATTAATCCATAGTTACTATTATTTATAGATATTCGGCTGAATTTGCGTCAAATTCATAGAAATACATAAAGTTGTTCGAAACTGGTCGGGCAATTTTCGATTATAGATAAATCTTATCATATATAAATCTTATATAAGATATGAGTTGTATATTATTGACAATTGCTTGTTTAATTTTCATTAGGTTGTATATTTTCTTAATCATATCAGAATTATGTAACATATTCATAGTTTTATCCGATTTAATAGACATATCAATCATTATCAAATTGCCTATAATTATTATTTTCCACGAAGAAAACCTGTAAAACATTTTTATGAAAACATCTTATACAAAGGCAGATAAAAGATTTTTATCTTAGGCTCAACTACCATTCATGTAAATAACGAACTCATTTTTTTCCGATTATGGTAGAAGAAAATTTCTTCTTTGATTTTTTACTAAAGGTCGAATTTTTTAAGGAAATAATTGGTTCTGTATTTCTTACAAACCTGTCTGATAAATAACATTGAATTATTAATAATTTTAACCCCTAAGCACTGTTCATTTTATATGCCATATTTATAGGTATATTAGACAGACAGACTGACGGACAAAGAGATAGTCAGCTAAACGGACGAACGGAAAGACGCACAGACAGATAAATAGAGAGATAGATAGATTAGACATATCGAATATTCTTATATCTAGCCTCTAGAATATAACTGTTCTTTTGAAATCGTATTGAATATTTCAGTGAGCTGTGATTTGACCACTCCAGTGTCCAATTAATTTGAAACACAAAAAGCCAACATTTATTGCCGTGGTTTTTTTGAGTATCATTTCGATTTCAATATGGTAAAATATCAAGCTCGTTTTAATATTTAACCCTACATTTATATAAGACTAGTTGTTAGTCGCGTTTCCTCCCGCTGACAAACGATTTTATTTAAGATTATATTATTAAGAAAAGTAGAATAATGTGAGATAGCCTATAGCCTTCCTAATGGACTAGATGATTATAATCATAAAAAAATTTCAATTCAATCAAATCCACAAAGTAGTTTCCAAGATTAGCCCGTTCATCCAAACAAACAAAAATATTTTTCATCATTTGGTATTAGGTTAAACATTTTAAAATAAATTTACTTATTTAAATTAAGATAATATAAGATATTAATGTATCTATGAGGCGAAGTAAAGTTTAATTGGTTTACAATCATGATTTTAAAGTTAGTTGTTATGCAAATTCTCAGTGTATTTCTGATAATACGATTTTAGTTAAACTTCACAGACAGCTTGAGTTTTTTTAAGATTTAATGTTTTAACTTTCAATGGTATTTTTATCTTTGTCGAGAACCCTCAAGTCAATTAGTTTGTCTTCCTATTGTTGAGACTTCGCAACCAAGACTAAACAAATTGTTTTAACTAACAAAAGATTCAAAGTTTTCTCCTTAACTTTGTAATAACGCCAAGAGCGAGTTGTTACATAAAATGAAATTTTCCAAACGTATTATATTGAAAATATATATTATATATATATATATATACAAATATCTGATATTCTCCAAAATTCTTTATATTTCCAACAAAGGCATTTCTAAACAATTTATGTAATAAGAAAAACTTTATGCAGACGGGGTAACGCGTCCTAAATTTAGTTATACCATTTCAGCCCTGTCTCCCATAAATCCACACGTATTTAATGAGTTTCCTCTGTCGTTAAGCGTCGGTCCCCTGGCAATAACGTAGCGCTATCATCACTTGACATTATCTTGAACGTCGCGGAAACATATGTGATACTGTAAATAAACTTTTTTGAATATATTCCATTCTTTGGGCATCGTTCATAAAATAGGCGGAAAGCTAGTAATTTACATTTTCTTTCAACGCTTGGACATTTGATTGACAAAGCTAAGCCGGGTTTTATAGAACAAAAGAAACGTGTAATTACTATCGTACGTTGAGAATACTTGTATTTCTTGTAGAAGTTCTTACCTAGAAATGAATTAGCAAAAATATAATAAAACTGTAAATAATATTAGGAAAGCGTGCTATAAATAAATTGTAATTCATTCAGCAAAAGTAAAATTTTGTTATTACAAATCATCCACCAAGATAAAAATTGCATAAAAACAATTTAGTAAATAAATATAATTAGGTATTATTTTTTTTTCCTATATTTCAATCTCTGAAAAATGTTGCATTTAGTAATTATATTATACACATAAGTACATTGCTCTTTTCGAAAGTTTATTACTAATCTTATTACTTTTAAAATTTTCATTTGTATTTTGATCATTTTTATTTTACACTGTAAACAATATCATACATTCCTCAGAGATTTTCCCTCTTTGATTAATATTAAGAGGTCTCTTTAGACAGATAAAACTTTCCAAGCGACATCATCAAGAAATACTGAGCTTATTATACAATATGTAGAAATTATGGTGTTTTTGTTCAATGTAAAAGTTTAGACATTTTTTGTATGTAACTTATGAAAAATTTCAATGAAGATATATTTTATAATGATTGTGTCGATGATTAAATAGGATTGAATTTCTTTCTTGTTACACGATATTTGGACATTTATTAATAATTGATTATCTTGCTTTCACCTTCTAATATTAATTTTATGTTTAACAGTATTGTTATATACAGTGTCTACGATTACTGTGGTTTTAATGTTAAAAAAAACTCCAAATTACTTACTTATACTAATTAAACTAGAAGATTTTATTTCAAAACTTTTTCTTTTCAAATTTTCTATTCATTAGAAAAGTATCACATGTACATAATTATAATTAACCTTGAGATAGCTTTAGATATGTGTTTTTATTTTATTTCATTGTTAGTATAATTATAATTAGCATATAGTAAAGAGTTTATAATTTTTTTAAGATTTTTAAAGATGTGCTGATTGTCGTTATAAATTCGTTTTTGCTGTTGCTGTTATGAAGATATTGTCATTTTTTTTAATCTAAGTTTGATCATAGCGGGTTTCTATTAAAAAGTCAATTAAATTATTTTTTTGAATTAGGTCCTTCCCGTCATAGATATAAAGTTTAAGTTGAGTATTTTTTGTCAATATAATCGCTATAGATAAAAGTAAATAAAAACAGTAATTTGTCCGTTTTGGTGGTTATTTTGATTACTTTTTTACCTTCATACACGACTTCCCATCTGTCATGATGACATAAGGATGCTCTAGCTGTCATAAAAGTGTTGTTAGCCCTAATGGTATTTTTTCGAGAATTTCTTCGATCAATTTATTTTCTTTTCTTCGTAAAAAAACGAAAGAAATAAAAAATAGCAATAATAGTATTAAATAAGATAAGACAAAATAGTTCAATTACTTTATATTCAAATGCAATCCAACATTTTATGAAAATGAAATGAAAATGAAAATTTATTTAATCATCAGTTTTAACATACACAAGAGAAAAAGAGTTTTGCGATGTTTAAGAGATTTAAGTTGGGAGGTGTAAATGATCATATTTACGAACTTTAAGACAAGGACCAATACATTAACAAGATTATGGCGACAGTTCGGTATATCTAGAAGAATAACATTTATTTCAGAGTAATATATATTCGACAAAGACAATGAAAGTGTCAGTAAAGTAAGATTTCGAGCGTGATTGATGTTCAAATTCTAGACTGTCAAAGTTCTGACTATGGAGTCTTGAATGTTTAATCTTTTTATCTAACACTGATTTCTGAGTATATTAAGCTCCTGCTCCATGACATTATTTATACGAGAAAGAGAAAAAATTTACACTTTTCTAAAAAGAAGTTCACATGAAGACCTATATGGGAATTATAATTCTTCTCGCTTTACACGAGCATGCTTAAAATATATCAACATGATATTTTATATTAATTAATAAATGGATTTCAGTTATAACCTGTTACATATAAATGTTCTTGTTGTTATCTCTATACTAATGCTATAACCATTAATAATATAGAAATAAGTTGAAAGTGTTGTGATTCTTCTCGATTTAAGTGGAAACATTGTCAATATCTGTCAATTAGTTTTAAAGCTTTACGAAGCAAACATTGTTGGATGTTGCCAAATTAAAATTGACGTTTTGTTCGCATCGAGCACGCCATGGAGTCATGCGGGACAATTTATTTTATTACTCGATTAAGAGCTTACATCGGATTTTGTATTAACATTATATATGAATTTAATAACTTTCACAAAAACATGGAAGAATGATATACAATGGTTTCTTTTGTAATTACGTATGATATCATTAAATTTAACAGTAATGAGAATATTTTAATGCTTATTTAAGCTAATTAATTAAAGGCTTACTTAATAAAAAAAAGCTTTTTTGAAATTGCTTTTAATTGATAAAAATTAAGTGACAAAAGATGTCTTATTTTTATATGAACTTACGTGACGATTAACATGAAAATAATTTACATGATATTTTCTTATTGAAACCGGCACACAGGGTTTAATCTTAGCCAGTTAATTCCTATCCAGTGCAGGATTAAATTACATGTGACCCAACGACCCGTGAGATTGTCAACTTGCGGTGAGGCATACACTGCGCTATGAACACTATTTCAAGTACATACAATCAATTTAGCTAAAAAATCGCTACCTATTTCATTTATATACTCTTAATAATAACAATTGAATTTTTAGTATTTTCTTAGATTTTCACGAGTACACATTTCAAATAAAACTATTTTTACGGATTATAACTCGCGACGAGATGTAAGTGTCTATCTGTCGACACTTACATCTCGTCTAACCGTGAACACGATTACTGCAAAGTATTCGAAACGTCGGGTTAAAAGTAAAAAATTAAAATGTAAAATCAAATTATACGCGAGTTATAATCCGTAAAAATAGTTTAATTTGAATTGAATTTTTTTTTATAAAGAATTTATATTTATTACTGTTAAATTTATTCTATTTTTAATTTTATCTGAGTATGATAAATCGGTTAGATAAAATTATTAAAATAATGAAAGTAACATTTGAAAAACAGATAGAAGTTCCAACGAAAGTTTATATATATATTAATGAAAACCACAACTGGCTTACTGCTTCATAATAAATTTTTCAGTAATAAATTTTTTATATTGATATAAAATCATTCGTTTCTTAAAAATATATTTCATAAAATGTTATTTTCTAAAAATCACATTGTCTTTAACGCAGTTTTAAATAAATTTTAATAACAAGAACAGGTACAGAAAGAGTTGGATGTAGTCGTGCGAAACATCGCTAGTACGAAGCCAGAAATTAAAAACTTTTGAGGTCATTAAAACTAAGATTAAATAAAAATTATAATCTCAATTCCCAAGTAGTGTATTTAGAGATATAGAAATTTATTTATTTACCATGAAATGTTTAGTTTTGCATATGTACCTATTTCTTTTTTGTACTTATATTTTTATAACTATTATTTGGATTAAAAAATCGATTAGGTAATATTTTAATTTTATATCATTACCACTGTTACTAATACATTTTATGTTATTAAATGTATCTTAAAAAAACTTATAATCATTAGATTACACCTTTTTATCTCGTATTGTTAATCATCACCAAAGATGATCTGTTATAGGAGATCCTTCTTAGCGACATGACAAGAGCATTTGCATATCTTTTATAGCCATATTGTTTTCTTTATTTTATAATTTATACGCTATAAAAAAATAATTGTAGATAATTATAAATAAAATATTTATCTTACGTTATGTAGACTTCATAGAATAAACATGAAATAAATTGTTCCGCGTACAAGATTTATAATGAGACCTTTAATAAATAAACAATCTTTGTATTATATGCTCCAACTAGCGAGTAAAGAAGTTGGAAAACGCAGTTATAAAAATGAAAGCTGCATTTTCCTGGCTTACTTTGTGGTGAGCACGTAAATGTTTTTGTCGTTAACTTGTTGGGCACATTGTGAGGTTTTATCCTTCAAAGTTGTGTGGTTAATTAGCCAGAAAACCTCAAGTTTTCCCAGCACGTTTCGCCGCGAGCTAAGAACTCGTTACACTGCCTTCGGATCCCGTTAAAAGGTCTCGTAATTTGACGTTCCAGAAATCAACAATGTACTGTAGTATTTTATTTAATTAATAATATTGACTTATATAGAGGAATAATAAAATATTTATGGGATATATTAAGATACAATTAATTACAAGACTTTTCAATCGTCCTATTCTTGCAATATATAATTAATATAAACATATTAAATAAACAACATATGTTAGTGAGCATTGTTTGAGAGTTAGATGACCTTCTTGCTATTTATATCTTCATCCATCTACTGAATCGAAACACTATTTATTACCAATTCATTGTTCAAAAGCAAGGCTTAGCTTCAGTTTTCAACTTTAAATATAACATTTCATTGATAGAGTTGAAATCTAAGAAACTAATTAATATCTATTTACTACATTAAAAATGTTCAATTTATCCTTATTTACAATTTGAAATACGATAAAACTTAATTTAATTCCTTTGTTTCATCCCATTGAAAGACGAACAATCGAATTGAGTCTTTACAATTTTAGTTTTATATACAGAAATGTATAGAATTATTTTTAACACCATCTAGTGTCTAGAAATATTACGGTTTGCATATTCATAGGTTTTTATTTCATTTTTTAGTTATAGTGGGATTTTAATTACACGCATTTGTATTAGGTAAAAAAAATAAAAACTAATTAATATCTGTAATATATGTAATGAAATTTTTACTTTGAAATATAAAATAATCTGCGGAGCTTGTTCAAAATATACAAGCAGTAAATCATATGATCATCTGAATACTCCTATCATTCTACTATTCATTAATATAAAGATATTCATCTTATTCTCTATTTGAGTATTTTTTGTATTTCCCTTTTGTGGTGTGTGAGTTTTTTACTGATAAATATACTTCAATATACATACATCAGTTAGTTAGTTAGTTATTAGTTTATTATATAAAAATAAAAATATTCATAAGGCTGTTATTGTAGTAATAACCGACGTCATATTTCCAACCGGTAGATTTTTTTATTTATTTTCTTCAAACCCCATTATGAATATGTATTAGATGTTTGAGGAATATGTGACCAATACAATGTAACACGTAATGAATTTATTTTATACGACTGATTGCATAGATTATAAACATTTTTTTATTTGAATGTACTTCCGAAGAATCTGGCACCAGAATTAAATTGTGCTCCAAAATAAATATATAATTAATTACAATATATTATTAGACTTATTAAATAGTATGCCATATCTCATGTCTGAAAAGAATTTGAAATGCGAATAATGCGAAAATTTTAAAAGCTTGCTCTTAATGTTTCCGGAATTCGACAGGATTTGAGAAGCGAGTTTAGCAAATTCTTGTAAGAATCTTAAAAATGTTGGCAACAGCATTTAAAGGAAAGTCGTTTGACCTCATTTTTTAAAAGTTTCCGTTTTAGAGAGATTGATGCTCGTGGAAATGGTTTTAAGAAAAAAGTTTTAATTCGTGTTACGCGTAAATTCTTTCAACTTCATAAATCAAGCGAGAAAAGGTTCTCCTCCGGGGATCATAATTACATAATAGCACTACACAAAATATAACAACAGTTCTGTAGTTTTAATCTGTTTCTGTAGTTTAAATGGATCGAGAGCATGCTTGATTTTATTTTAAAATAAATATGAAAAATTTACCTCTGGGAAATTGTCCCGAGGCTCTATAAAAAATTAAAATTTTGGAAAGAAGCCTAATAGATGTCCTAAGCTAAATTCATCGAAGGGGGTAGGGATATGGTAGTGCAATTGGTAAAGCAACTGGAACGTTACCCAAATGTCCGGGTTCAAATCCTGCTGGTATCAATATTTTTTTCCATAATTTATTTACTTAAAATTTAATCAGCGTGAAAGCTATAGCTCTTTAAACACAACCTCAAACATTCCTAAAAATGTTAGTTTTGCAACAACTATAACATATTACGTTCATAGAAATTCCATTTCAAATCTTGATTCAAAGACCTGCACTATAGCATTGAACGTAGATATTCCTCACATAATATGCTAGATTCTAAACACAAAAACATTCCACATCTTTCTAAGATCACGTACGAAGCTAATACGAGCAAGGTTTCATTGATAATTTTACTCCGCACGTACAAATTAGATACCTAACGAATACTGATATATTTGCTGTATATATAAAACGAATATATATGTTACAAAAATATGTATTTAAAAAGAAGGTTATCAACCTTTATAAAAATACAGAGTTGATTATATATGTTTGAACAACAATTCTTAAATTGTATAAAATAATTAATACTGTGATAATAGAATCGTTAAGCTTTTATGATTGAGCGAAGATGCGCCGATCACAAAGCGGATTCAAGAATGGGAACAATCTATGTTGTGATCTATCAATTTGTTAATTGAATTCTTTCTTTGAGATTTTTTTTTGTTTTAATCCGGAGCACAAATGTATTGAGAAGTAATTTTAATTTTCTTTTATTGTGTCTTTTTTCGTATTTTCTTTGTTTTGGGCCTTTAATAAAAGATTTCATTTCTCAGATTTTTTTTCTACATATAATAAATTGAATAATAACAAACGAAAAAAAAGTAAAGTTAATCTAAAGCAATGAACTATCCTCTCGAAATTATGAAAAGGTATGTAAAATGTACCTATTTTTTTATGCGACAGACACCAAAGTTTTAAGTTCGATTCGCGTTGGTAACAGTTATTGGTACTATGTTTCAATAGTTTGTTTGTCTGTAGAGTTCTGGATGTAAACTACTCTTAATGAAAATTTTAGGGTGTTGTAACCCCTAAAATTTTCAATTTTGAAGTTTTTTAAGCTTTAATACATACTGTTATAATGACATAATTTTATAACAATGGTGAAAATGTTAGTCATTATTCAAATTGTAAGAAACTATGTACATTAGTCGTTCCATAATTAAAGTAGTTTAAATATTTAGCCTTGGTAACAAGTTACGTCTATAAGAAAAGTAAGATTCGATATAGATTAGAAAAGTTTCTCTCTCCATTTACCGTAATTGGATGAGGTTCCCAAATTAAAACAGAATATGTATGTAATAGTAGTCTAGGATTTTTACACGTAATGGAGCTGTAATATATACTTCAAGCCATATTAAAATATAATATTTTGCTATGAGTAAAACTAGCTGAACTCAGTTGGCTTTTTAATATCTATTAAACGGTTTATTTGTGGAATAATCCTTAGGAAATCTTCCTGTATACATCTTTAAATATTTAACGATGAATAATATCATTCAAATTAATACAATATAATTTCAAATAATTCGCTAATGTGACACATGATTGGTGACAACAATTCAAATTATCATAATTTAATTAAAATCGGATCCAATTCATTACAATTTGAACTATATTTAATCTCCAATAAAATAAATTGTTTAAATTATTTGCATTACAAGTCAGCTAACAATACAACAATGCTGGGAAGGATACAAATTATTTGAAGTTATGAAAACACCAATAACATTAAAACTTAATAGGCTTTTGAACAATTAAAATAAGTACAATTCTGCTATGACAATCAGCGTCCCAATTTGTCCATCTGCAAACGACCAATCAGGTTAGATAATTAAGCCGATTATTGTTTAGTAAAATATTGCGTTTGAGGTAAGTTTTAATCACTACAGTAGCGCGGTTCTCATATAAGTACAATTAATTTTTATGACATCTTTTGTATGTAAAGTATAAAGTTCCAATAATTTATATTCCTCGCCATTTGATAAGAATAAAAAATAGTTTTTTTTTACTTCAGATTCAATTAAATGGAAACATCATGAAAATATCTGCGGATCCAGTAATATGTGTTACAATATCTGGAATACATCGATGTTTCAAAAACTTTCTGTTAAAAATGTTCCAAACCGCGATGTCGTGAACACAATAAATATTTTTGTGATCACAAACTTTGTTAATTCAATTACGACACGGCACCAGCCAGTGTGAAATAAATCTTTTAAATTTTTATGGAATTTTATTAATATTTTTTAGTATATTAATAACGATAAATTCTTATAATTCATGATTATATGTTTGTAAATGGTATTTAGTTTAGCTCAATACATTGATATTATAACGACCACTTAATTTAAATTGTCATTGCTTTAAAAGCCTTTTATTGGTTTTAATATAATGACATATATTGAAATTCATTTTATGAGAAATTGTAATACAAAACTTGATCCCTGAATAAATTATAATCACGGTATAGAATATGTAATTGTTTTGTATATTTATTAACGTACTGATTAAGAAAGTTATTTTAGTCGTCCCAATTTTCCTTTTTTTTTTGATGTTATCTTAATGTTGGTTGTTGGTTGTTGTTAGCTGGTTGGGTTGTTGTCTAAAAAAATTATAACATAATATTATTCTTCACCAGGAAGTTAAAAGTCATGCGCTTCAACCAACACTTTATGTTTATTCACTTGATTTCCCTTTTTTCCAAAAGAGGAATTTAATTCTTAGCGGCATTATTTATCAGAACCGTGTATTTACTAATTATAAAATATCATCATATCATATAGTTTATTAGTTAATCAATCTTCATATTTTAAATATTTTCATTTGTGCTCTGGTCATTTTTATTTTACAATGTAAACAATGTCATATATTCCTTAGAAATTTTCCCTCTTTGGTTAATATTAAGAGGTCTCTTTAGACAGATAAAACTTTCCAAGCGACATCATCAAGAAATACTGAGCTTATTATATAATGTGTAGGAATTATGGGGTTTCTGTTCAATGTAAAAGTTTAGACATTTTTTGTATGTAACTTATGAAAAATTTAGAAAAAAATCAATAATAATATAGTTTATAATGATTGTGTCTTTGATAGCCAAATTCAGATATCTGTTTTTCATTTTATTCCATGGTTTATAAAATTATATATAACATATATCAATGACTTTAAAAAAAACACCATAAACACTTTTCCAAACATTCTCATGATAAATATATTTTTTTTGCTGTTGTGGTGATGTGGTCGTTTCCTCAATATAAATTTGATCATGGCGGATTTTTATTAGAAAGTTATTAAAATATTTTTTTTGATATAGGTCCTTCCCGTCATTGAAATAAATTAAAGTTGAGTATTTTTGGAAAATATTATCGCTATAGATAAAAGTAAATAAAAACAGTAATTTGTCCATTTTGGTGGTTATTTTGATTACTTTTTTACCTTCATACACGACTTCCCATCTGTCATGATGACATAAGGATGCTCTAGCTGTCATAAAAGTGTTGCTAGTCCTAATGGTATTTTTTCGAGAATTTCTTGTCTTTTCTTCGTACAAAAACGTAAAGAAATAAAAAATAGCATAAAATGAGATAAAACAAAAAGTCTAATTACTTTATATTCAAATGCAATCCAAAATTTTGTACACAGACGTGTATTAAATTAATATTTAAAAAAGTATGTACTAAGTAGGTAAGTAATGACTAAAATGAATATTTAATTTAATCATCAGTTTTAACATATAAAAGAAGAAAAGAGTTCTGGGATGCTTAAGAGATTTAAGTTAAGAGGTGTAAATGATAATATTTACGAACGTTAAGAAAAGGACCAAAACATTAACAAGATTATGGCGACAGTTCGGTATATCTAGAAAAATAACATTTATTTCAGAGTAACATATATTCGACAAAGACAATGATAGTGTCAGCTTTAAATTTATTTTTGGAAGGAGATTTTTTGACCTTGAAATCGATTATTGTAATAATTGAAGTATGTCTGAATATGACGTAATTACAAATATGATTTCATGATCATTAAATGTTAGAAAATAACCTATTCCTAAAATTACTTTAAGGAGAGTAACTCTGTCATAAAAAATACAGTTGTTGTAGGTGAATTCCTAAAAGGAAAAAAAAATACATAATTGTAGGTGCATATGCAGTAGGTACAAGCCATAAATATCAACTTTATCTTTTTATAAAACTACTCAACAAATCAAATACAGACTAAAATCGGAATTTGCGTTAAGATCGCCAATATCAATAGGTATTGTAGGAATAATAGCAGAAAAAGAAATAAACTTTAGTGCACAGAATAAAATAGTAAATCACAGTCCAATCTGTAAAAGTAAGGTTTCGAGCGTGATTGATGTTCAAATTCTAGACTCTCAAAGTTCTGACTCTTGAGTCTTGAATGTTCAATTTTCTTATCTAACACTGACTTCCGATTATACTTGGCCACTGCTCCATGACATTATTTATATGAGAAAGAGAAAAAATTTACACTTTTCTAAATAGAAGTTCATATGAAGACCTATATTGGAATTATAATTCTTCTCGCTTTACACGAGCATGCTTAAAATATATCAACATGACATTTTACTTTAATTAATAAATGGATTTCAGTTATAACCTGTTACATATAAATCTTCTTGTTGTTATCTCTATACTAATGCTATAACCATTAATAATATAGAAATAAGCTGAAAGTGTTGTGATTCTTCTCGATTTAAGTGGAAACATTGTCAATATCTGTCAATTAGTTTTAAAGCTTTACGAAGTAAACATTGTTGAATGTTGCCAAATTAAAATTGACGTTTTGTTCGCATCGAGTACGCCATGGAGTCATGCGGGACAATTTATTTTATTACTCGATTAAGAGCTTACATCGGATTTTGTATTAAAATTATATATGAATTTAATAACTTTCACAAAAACATGGAAGAACGATATACAATGGTTTCTTTTGTAATTATGTATGATATCATTAAATTTAACAGTAATGAGAATATTTTAATGCTTATTTAAGCTACTTAATTAAAGACTTAATTAATAAAAAAACAAATAAAGCTATTTTGAAATTGCTTTTAATTGATAAAAATTAAGTGACAAAAGATGTCTTATTTTTATATGAACTTACGTGACGATTAACATGAAAATAATTTACATGATATTTTCTTATTGAAACCGGCACACAGGGTTTAATCTTAGCCAGTTAATTCCTATCCAGTGCAGGATTAAATTACATGTGACCCAACGACCCGTGAGATTGTCAACTTGCGGTGAGGCATACACTGCGCTATGAACACTATTTCAAGTACATACTAACAATTTACTTAACTTAAGATTGCTATTCAATTTATATAAACTAAATAATTTTATTTTAAATTTAATAATTCTTAGATTTAAATATATTTAGGGATAAATTTTACCACAAACTATTTAGCTTATGCGCGGTTTGAATTTTATCTAGGTGTTGATAAACCGGTTAGATAAATTGATTAAAATAATAAGAGTAACGTGCAAACAAATAAAAGTTAGCGATGAAACTTTTTATACACATTTTGAATGAGAACTACAACTGGCCTTGTTGCTTCTAGAAATAAATTTTAGATTGCTATAAAATATGTTTCTAGAGAAAGAGTGGGTTGTAACATCACCAGTGAGATGCCAGAATTTAAAAATGTTTGGAAGGCTTTAAAACTACGATTAAATAAAAATAATAATCACTGTTCCCAAGTATTATATTAATGAGTAACAAATTAAATTTATCTATAATAAAATAGACATACACAGTTAAAAACAAATATTTATTTATCTATCGTTACGTAAACTTCATAAAATAGACATGAAATAAATTGTTCCGCGTACAAGATTTATAATGAGACCCTTAATAAATAAACAATCTTTGTATTATATGCTCCAACTAGCAAGTAAAGAAGTTGGAAAACGCAGTTATAAAAATGAAAGCTGCATTTTCCTGGCTTACTTTGTGGTGAGCACGTAAATGTTTTTGTCGTTAACTTGTTGGGCACATTGTGAGGTTTTATCCTTCAAAGTTGTGTGGTTAATTAGCCAGAAAACCTCAAGTTTTCCCAGCACGTTTCGCCGCGAGCTAAGAACTCGTTACACTGCCTTCGGATCCCGTTAAAAGGTCTCGTAACTTGACGTTCCAGAAATCAACAATGTACTGTAGTATTTTATTTAATTAATAATAATGTCTTATATAGAAGAAAAATAAAGGATTTATGGTATATGTTAAGGTACAAATAATGATCATGACATTTTAAATGCTGCGAGTTTCCTTCCTATACATTTAATTAATATGAACAGAAGAGACAGGCTAGATTATTTTTAACTCCTTTAATCTATAAATATTGCGTTAATGATTTGCATATAGTTTCTTTTATTATGTCTCTTATTTTAGTTACTGTAAGCTTCTAATGACACATTTATTTTCAGTAAAAAATGGATTCTGAATAAAATATGTCATGATATTTTTATTTTAAAATATTAAATTATTTTAGAACTTTTTCTATTATTCCTAAAATTAATATTCATCTTTTTCTCTACGAGGATAATTTGTTTAATATCGCTTCCAACATGTGTATTTTTTATTAATAACTAAATTTATTAAAACAAAAAATATATTTAACCTAAACTTAGATATGTATCTTAAATATTGTCTAACTGAGTTACTGCCACTACTTCCAAGAATAGTTGTATATATTTTAAAGTTAACTAAGAACTATCTTGATACACAAAGTCTTCAATTTAAAGAGCATACATCAGTTCATCTGTTTCGGTTAATGATACCACAGATAAAAACACAAATATGAGGACACGTATCAAACTTATAACATCCCTCGTTTTTACGTAAGGGTTTTAAAAATCTGAATATAGTGTTGTAGTTTAGTTATTAGTTTATTATATAAAAATAAAAATATTCTTAAGGCTGTTATTGTAGTTATATTGAATTGATGAAAATGTGGCCAATGCAATGTAACACGTAATGAATTTGTCTTATACGACTGGTTGCATAGATCATCGACATTTTGTTATTTGAGTGTAGTTGCAGACAAATTGTAACCAAAATTATCAATATATTTTGTTGTGGTCCAAAAGAAATACATACAATTAATTATTAGACCTTATTAGATGCTATATCATATCTCATGTCTAAAAAGATTTAAAAATATAATGCAAAAAAAATTAAAAGATCTTTCATTTTTTAAAAGTTTTAGAGAGATTGATGCTCGTGGAAATGGTTTTAAGAAACAATTTTTAATTCGCGTAAATTCTTTCAACTTCATAAATCAAGCGAGAAAAGATTGTCCACTGGGGATTATAATTACGTAATAGCACTTCACAAAATATCATAGCTACAATTCTGTAGTTTTAATACACTAAATGGATCGCGAATTCTTGATTTTATTTTAAAATAAATATCCAATCAAAAATTTTTTGATATAAGCAAGATTCGAACCTGTTATTCCTGGGAAATAGTCCAGTTGCTCTATAAAATGGTTGGAATTTTCAAAAGAAGACCAATAAATGACACCTTCATACAGACGGCTATGTATGGCATGCTAAGTGCAGCAAACAGGAGCACAGTAGTTCAATTGTTAGACGGACCAGATGGTTTTCCAAAGCTCCGGGTTCAAATCATGTTGGTATCAATATTTTTTCATAATGATCAACTAAAATTTAATCAGCGTAAGATCTATACATGTTAAAACACAATCTCAAACATTATTAAAAATTTTTGTTTTGCAATCACTACAAGATATTTTGTGTTATATATTACGTTCATAGAAATTCCATTCCAAATCTTGATTCAAAGACCTGCACAACTGCATAGAACATAGATATTCCTCACATAATATGCTGGATGCTAAACACACAAACATTCCACACCTTTCTAAGATCACGTACGAAGCTAACACGAGCAAGGTCTCATTGATAATTTTACTCCGCACGTTCAATTTAGATACCTTACGAATTCTAATAAATTTGTTTTATATAACTGTCTTTTAATAAAAAATTAAAGAAATATATGTTTAATAAAAAGGTTTAAGAAGAAGCTTTATCAAAATACAGAGTTGATGAAATATGTTTGAACAACAATTCTTAAATTGCAAATAATAATTAATACTGTGATAATAGAATCGCAAAGCCTTTGTGATTGAGCTGAAGATGCGCCGATCACAAAGCGGATTCAAGAATGAGAACAATCCATGTTGCGATCTATCAATTTGTTTAATTGAATTCTTTCTTTGAGATTTTTTTCTGTTTTCATCCGGAGCACAAATATATTTGTTGAGAAATAATTGTTATTTTCTTTAAGTTGACCTTTTATCGTATTTTCTTTGTTTAATGAAAAACTTCAATTGTGTCATAAAAATTTTCAATATTGATTAAACTGAATACTTAACAAACAAAAACCGTAAGAATAATCTAAAACTGTCGTTTATCAATTATGAAAAGGCCTGTGAAAAAAGTGTCTCTTTTTTATGCGACAGATTTTTCGAAGTTCGATTTAGAAGTTTGATTCACTTTAGTAACAAATATAGGTATAATGAATCCACTTATTCAGTCTTGGTTAAGTAGTTTGTTTCTCAGGCTATAGAGTGTTGGCTGTATATTATCTCAACCAAAACTTTAAATGTTTTAAAAACTCTGAAGTGTTTTAGGTTTTAAAACATAATCATGTTGACAAGATTCTATAACAATATATTGTAACAAAATAAAAAAAATTATAATTCTACCATCCAAGTAGTTTAAATATTTAGTCTTGGATACAAGGTACGTCTACAAGAAAAGTAAGATTAGACCTAGATTAGAAAAGTTTCTCTCTCCATTTACCGGAATTGGATGAGGGCCCCAAATTAACACATAATATATATGTAATAGTAGTCTAGGATCTTTACAAAAATGTAGCTATAATATACTTCAAGCCATAATAACATATAATATTTAGTTATAAGTAAAACTAGCCCATAGAGGAGCTGAACTCAGTTGGCTTTTTAACATCTGTTAAACCGTTTGTTTGTGGAATAATCCTTACGTAATCAGTATATATATTAATATGAAGTTTAACGATGAATATCACTCAAACTAATACAATATAACTTCAAATACTTCGCTAGTTAGAAACAATTCAAACAACAATTCAAATTGTCATAAGTGAATTAAAATAAAATCCAATCAATTATAAATTGAACTATATTAAATCTTCAATAAAATAAATGGTTTAAATTATTTGCATTGCATTACAACGCAGCTTAAATTAGAAAGAATGTTGGCAAGGATACAAATTATTTGAAGTTATAAATACCAATAACATTAATGTTTAATAGGCTTTTGAATAATTAAAATAAGTACAATTCTGTTATAACAATCAACGTCCCAAATTGTCCATCTGCAAACGACCAATCAGATTAAGCCTATTATTGTTTAGTAAAATATTGCTTTTAAGGTAAGTTTTGATCACTACAATAGCGCGATATTAACATAGGTAAATTTAATTTTCATCGGATATTTTATATATAACCTGGTTATAAAGTTCCATAAATGTATATTATGCATAAGTGTATTTACTGCAGATTTGTTTCAAAAATCATTAAGATATCTCCAGATGCAGTTATATATGTTACAATATCTGGAATACATCGATGGTTCAAAAACTTTTTGTACAAAATGTTCCAAACCTCGATCTCCTGAACACAATAAATTTGTTTGTGATCATAAACTTCGTCAGTTCAATAACTCAGCCACGACACCAGCCATTGTGAAATAAACTTTTTACATTTTAATGGGATCGTATTAACATTTTTTGGTATATTAATAACGATAAATCCTTATATTATAAATGGTATTTAGTATAGCTCAATACATTGCTATTATATAACTTAATTTAAATTGTCATTGATTTAAAAGACTTTTAATAGTATTAATATAATGACAAATATTGAAATTATTTTTTTAAGAAATTGTGCAGAATAAGTAATCATTTGTAGATATATTAACTGACATAAGGCAGTTAATCATCCCAATTTTGAATATATATATTTTTTAATATATTTACATTGGTTGTTTATTGTATTGGGTGGCTGTCTCAGGGGTAGGTGCTCGCCGGTGTGAATTTGCACAGGGCAAAAGCAGAAGTCAGGGCCGGGAAGGTAAGACTCGATGTAGCGCGGAACGGGGCTCTAGCTTACTGAGTTCTGTTCCGACGGTAAAGTGGGGACTTAGATCCCTCGATCGCCTGTCTGGCGACTGTGTGGGCGATACTCCCCCACCTAATCGTTGGATCATCCGGCCTCACAGGACGCTAACTGTCCGTTCTGTCTTATGCGGGTGCTAACTGGGCATCGGTGATTCGGAAAATACCTCGAATACCTTCGGATTCTACGCAAGGAGGCGGCTACCTCCTACCACCACTGTGGCGAGTCCATTGATATAGCTTATCACAATTTGGCGCAGTCTGGGACTACCATTGTACTGTATTGGTGGCCGTGGTAGGCAGTGATCTCTCATTGCCGGGCTTTGCTCCGCAATGATCAGCAGCATGAGGGGTTGGGTCATAAGGATCTTCTTCTGCGAGCAAGCCACAAAGGAGGCCGCAGAGCAGATCAGGGAGCTAGGATCCGCCCCGTCGGGCTTACACCCGCAGACTCCTTCCCCGACTATAGCGTATTGGTGAGAAAGGAGGGTGATCCTCTCACCTAATATAGGCCGACCTTTGTGAGGGTGATCTAAATATTACGGAGCACCTTTTTTGGGGGGTTTCCGCTATAGGGTCACTGTGAATGCGCAAGCGACCCCATAGCGTACTACTATGGCGATGAGGGCAGCCGTTGGTTTTTTAGTGGGTAACGTTAAAAATGGCAGCGTCTTCTATGCTACTGTATAGTCCCACATAAACCCCCGGTTATCACCTCCTTGACCGGTGGGTATCGGTAACGAATATTTCCAAAACAAAAACAAAAAAACCGTGAGTGCACAATACTAAAAAAAATATTTTTAATTCATATTTTTAAAATGTATAGAAATAAAAATAAAGTATAATATAACCAACAATATTAATTTTATTGAAATTAAATACAAATTATATAAATATTTTAATAAATTATATACTCAAACTGCCCACTTACACAAAATAGCTTTTAAATGATTATGTAGTCATGTGTTTATATTTTAACTTTGAACAATGCTATTGCTAATATAAACATTTGCACATTCGGTTAATTTTGGACAAAGAGAAACATTAGAGGGTTGGAAAACTGAATTTAACCGCGGGCAAATGGACTACGCGTTCAAAAACCACAAACATTGTGTGTAGTGGAACTCAATTATATTTAGACATACAAATAGAATAACACAATTTATAAAACATATTTTATTACGAAAATATTGTATAATTTAACAAAGTTACTAGCCGTTATTTGCGGATCCACCTGCTGAAAAACAATTTTATTTATTTTTAAGTAACAAGTAGAGTAATATTAGATTCCTTCATCATAAACTTGCTTACCATAAGGAAAAAATTTTTCATACCATAAGCAAAAGCAAAGAATTTTTCAGATCTGTTAAGGACTTTCAAAGCCCATAGGCCAACCAACCAAACGAACTTTTAAACTTTATTGTATTATATTATAAAATTATATTTCAAATAAATTAAATACGAAATATATTTCTACGTTAAAGTTAAAAAAAGGCGAGTTTTTCATTATACAACTTGTATTCCGTTTAACTCTTCAGTAATCTTAGTTTGTCTAGTTTTGTTTATTCTGAGGCTTGAGAAACTTTCCATTCCTGAGAAAAAGTCCAACTTCTTTGCTTTATTCTAGGATCCAAACCAACTGAACTGTATAACTGTTTTTATTGAGCTTCGAGACTTAGATCTTTGCAAAATACACTGGATACATTGTTTTTTATTTCTGAATTTGTCTGATATTATAAATTATATATATGTCTGATATTATATATATGTTTAAGAATTGTTTTAAAACATATTTACTAAGATTTTTGCGAATATTATGTAACGTAATTTTTTTCTAGTAATTTTAATTAATATTTAGTTATATGTTAAGTATTTACCTGTAGTTTTGATTGCAGTAATTATGTTTACTGAAGAACAGATTTACATGTCTGTGACACACAGACTGTTAATACAGCAAATGTCATTACAACTGCATTAAGCATAGTTTAACTTGCTTTTATTCGGTTTTGTATTACATTTATGTTGCTACATTATTCTTCTCTACTAATAGAATAAAGAGGGAAAGTTTGATTGTTTAACGCGCTAATCTTTGATACTACAAGATGGATTTGAAAAATACTTACGTATTTTGATAGACAGGTTCATGAGAAAGGCCATCTAGCAATACGCTACTGTTTTTACTTATCCTAACAGTACATAAAATCGTTCATCCGCGAGAGAAGCCGCGGTTAATAGCTAGATTTAATTTAAAATAAAAAACTTGTGTAACTATAAAGTATGTACTATGCTGCTTAGTTGTAATATCGCTTGCATGTAATACGTTATTGATAATGTGTCTTCGAGCTTTTAATTTTTAGAGCATTAGAATGGAAAAGAAGGAGGGATAACATAATTCACAATTTAAAAATATATATCTATCCCACTTTAATCTTTAATGCTTACAACTTGTTGTATCCTCATTTTTTTAATTGTTTGAGAAAATTTTTGAGATTGTGGTCAATGTTACCATTCCTCTACTATAATTAATGGTTTGTATGAAAATAGTATGAGATATGTCTCTTCATTTAAAGTTCAACAAGGAAGGGTCAAGCCTGCCGGTGATGTATGGAAATGCCCCTTTCTTTGTGATGAGATAAATGTAAGGGACTGGTATTTTGGCTAAATTAATGAATAATTCAAGTATTTATACAAATCTGTAGTATATATGTACATTTGAAATTGGGAGTGCGTGATATGGGTTGTCTTTTTAGGTTTTATTTTGTATTTATTAGTGTAAATTTTGTCAATATGTATAATTATATATTTTTTAAAATTATTATTAATAAATAAATTCACTAATGATATTAAGATATAAAACCGAGCTTGGATAAACATGAATAGCAACCAATTGGTTGCAAATTACTTAAGGTCTGGTTCGAGCAACCACGACTATTTTTCATAAAACCATCACATGGACAATCTCCTAGTTTAACTCTACTAATAAATAGAAAAAATATGAAGCACTTAAATACCACCCAAACATACAACAGGAAAACAATATATTATGAGCTCTATCGCAACTTCCAATTGGATGAAGCTTATTCTTCGAGGGGATCTCGATTCACGCTCCATATAACAAAATATTGTCTCTAGATTACATCAGAACCCACTAAATTACAATACTTGATATTATATGTATTTTGTTTTATTTATGCATGTTCAATAACATTGCAATAAATATAAAATAGAAAAATAGTGTGCTTATATCTTTTTTTGTGATCTGTTCCAGTTACTCTTATGCGAAAAAGAATTAAAAAATATAAATATATTAATATAAAATAAGGAAAAACACAATAAAAAAAAAAATGAAACTTTTGTAAAAATAGTTTCATTTTTTTTCTACTGCTTTACAATGCCAATAAAAATATATATATACACATAATTTATTATAGATATACATACAAACATTCACATGTATTAGTATTACTATATATGTATATACATAAAGTAATTATTATTATTATATATAATGATACGACTGCACTAAAGTAAAAACTGTATTTCTATATAGAAAGCAAATAAACAAATATTATAAAGACAAAGTTCCGTAAGAAATATATTAAAGTCCTGTTCGAGCTATTAATTCGTGTTTCAATGACGTCATCATGACATTTAATATTTATAAATTAGTTTAAAGTATTAAAATAAATGATGAAAATGGATGGTTAATATTAACATGGCTTAAAACCAAGCACTACTTGTTTTGAATGTGTAATATATAAATGTTTATATTGTTATTTATTTCATTAATATTATATTTTTACGAACACATCTTATACAATAATATTGATTATATATTCGTACATACAAACTATTGTACACTTGTATATTTAAATACCGAATTGTCTATTTTTAATTTATATCAAACCGTTTTACTTCAACACGATTTTGTGAAAAATATATAAAATAAGGCAGATTGAGAAAATTGAAATCACTCGTAAGTGGGTCAGTTTTGGGATAAAGTCCTATAAAGTAACCGGCTTGGCTTAAAATGGGTCGGCGAAGAAAGATCATCACTCGACAACCTTGTAAAAGAATCGCTGTATGGTTATGGGACAAGTTATGGGCTATAAGGACGTGGGATTTTTGTGTCGTAAATTCCGGTTTTCTAAGGAAGTTACGTTTAAGTTTCAGTATTGAGGTTAGGGTTATAAGGAATATGTTAAACAACAATCCTGTGACATTCTTATTAAAATTTATTCAAAATTCAATTAAAATATATAATTTGTAACATATTAAAATAAATATTAATTATCAATGATCGTACAATATCTTAAAAATCGAACGTATTTTCTGAAATCTTTTGGTTTCTGATATTCGGGTCACGAGTTCCGGTGTTGGGTCGTGTCCGATGAATGGCTGCTCATCCCGGATCAATGTGAGGTGTGTCTAATGGAGATTTTACACGTGATTTCCGCCATTCCACAGATAGACACCAATTTGTTAAGGATGAAGAAAATTGTGGCTTTTATGATCTTTTTCATGCTTACCCTATGCCAATACACGGTAATGGTAATATAAAGATTTTTGGATTACGTCAAGTTAATTTGTATTTATAATAAAATATAACAAAAAGGGAAGTAATAATAATGCTAAATATCTTATCCACTTAAGTAGAAACGGTAAAACGCCTCGTCACGCTAAGCCTCCTCCTAAATGACGTTTTGCAAGTCCGCAGATTTGGGCTTTATTTTTTGGGCCAGGTGATGGATTGCTCGGTGTTTTCTTGTGTTATTTCCGCACTAATTGCCGCTGGCATCCGTCACGTGGCGGAAAATGATGAAAAAAACCTTTTATGCTGCATAGATTTTCTATTGTTTACTAATGTTCTCTCCGTCATTTTTACAAACCTTACATTATGTTGAATGTTATGATTCTTAAAGTAAAGGAATCTTAATATATTTTTTAAGTAATATCAATATTACCATAGAACATTCAATTATAAAATAAACATATTAAAAAAAATATTAATTAATTAATTACAGGTAAAAAAGAACGTTATTAGATTATGAATACAATTCCAATTATAATTATTTTAAGATTTAATTACTGCTCGTATAAGCCCTGATCCGACTGGAGTACTACTATACTCTTACAGGTGATCATAGTGTATAATTAAAAAATAAAAACAATTATTTGTAAATAGCTTGTAAAAGTGAATTTTAAAACAATATGTTTTCTATTTGCACTTTTTCTCAACAGGTAATATAATAAAAAAAAAGTCACCGACAAACGCAAATAAAATATTTTGTTAATTTTAAATTGTATAATGCTTATACAGGCCGTAGATGATAATGGTATAGTAGGTAAAAATTATTTTTCTTTATTTAAGTAAATAGTCTACTATTGTTTCTTATTCAACTATCTATCTTTTCATTCCATGTGGTTTAATTCTTTAAAATTTTTATGACCGAAATTAATAATACTCGATCTTGTTCAAATTTTTTTTACAAAACATTGAAAATACAAAGATAGAATGTCTGATAAAGCATTGTAGATCAATTATTTTGTTTCATTATTGGCTAAAATAAATATAAATTAAATATATTTCTATTTATTACACATTATTTTAACTTATTTAGCCATTAATAAGTTTATCGAGTCTGACATGATAATGTGGGCTTCAATTTTATTATTTAATCATCTCTCCCTATTTCGGAAACGAAATATAAAAAGCAATTCAATATAATATCGGTCACCGAGTATAATATTAAATGATAACATCTCGATGGCAAGAAAAATATTTGAGTGGTTCGCGTTCGGTTCACGAAATTGTATTATTACACAATCTCCTTAGTTTTTATAACTTAATGAAATAACTATAATAAATTGAGTTCGTCTTTATTTAATATTAATTATATGACATAGATTTCTGGTAACCTTCGTTTTAAATGAAATAATGATAACGCCTCCTGTATTATCCTATCATTATGATCGATTGGCCGACAAAATAAATATATGTTAACATAACGTTCAAAATTGTATTATTACACAATCTCCTTAGTTTTCATAACTTAATGAAATAAGTATAATAAATTGAGTTCGTCTTTATTTAATATTAATTATATTAGATAAATATTTCCTAGGTTCTGTCAGAGGTAAAAAAAATATATAACGCCTGCTGTATGATCCTATTATTATAATAAATGAGAGATCAAATAATATAAGAACATTGAACTCAATCTTTCATTCTTTAGGGATCTAAAGCATGAAAATTTGAGTTTATGTTAAAATTTTTTTATTTTTTCGCCATCTTGTAGATGCAAGATTGTTGTGGTAATGCCAATAATTTTAAAAATATTATTTTTTTTAAATAGATACGAGTCACCTAGCAATCTCTTATGTCACGACATGTAATGTATAAATATATTTAATTCCACTCAAATAAAAACAAAAATGTATTGTATTTATATGTAATGTATTTTTTAAAATTTGTTTTGTCACGTCGCACGCTGTGACATGTGTTATGTGTCAAGCTTGACGTGTATTATTTGTGACAATCGGAATTGGCGGCAATTTTAACATTCCGTTTCTACTTCAAATATATTTATTTATTTTTATTTATTTATTTGTCCATATATATTTATTTATTTATATATCTTTTCCACTTTGAGTCTATATCGGTGATCACTTATGTACGTGAATTAGAAGTCAGGGGGTCCTAATTTGATACCATACTTATCGAAATAAGCTCTTTTGGGCACTCTCCAACTTAAAAGTTAAGGCTACGAGGATTCGAAAAGGGCCCTGATCTGAGAAGAACCACACAACAAACTCAGCCGGATATTTTCTATTATGATCACTATTTCACAAACTTCAAAACATAGTATATTTTTTTACGAACACCTAGAGCCATTGCAATCCATACTATATAAATACCTAATAATTTTAATTACTTAATATTGCAATTAAACTTGCAAGAGAATCAGTCATCGCAAGCAGCAAACGTTCATTATTACTTGTATAAGGCAAAGGTCAGTCATCTAAGAGTAAATATTTTGTAAAAAAAAATTGTAATGCATAATATAATCTTATCTATTTCCAACAATGTTATTTATATAATTAAAAAAACGATAAGTAAACAGCGAAATAAGAAAAACATTATTGTATCCACAAAATTGGGCGTCAAGGAAAATGATGAATGGTGTTCTACCAAAAAATATATTGCGGAATTGTGGCCCACTTTTTCATAAAATGATATATGACTTACCTAGATTTATTACAAATTATCTAAACTATCCAATAATTTTAACATATTGCGGAAAAATATAGTTAGATACTTCATTGCATGCTAATAAATAGTGATAAGACGAAAAAGGAAAACACAATTAAATAATACAATGTGAACGGCGACCTTTTCCAGTAATTCAATAGAGATCTCTTCAAGGCAATCTTTGGGTACAGGATATAAGATATATATTTGAAAATTTCAAATTATTAAATAATATGCCTGAACATGACCAAGATGTTAAAATATATAATTATTTGGCTATATTATTCGATTTTATAGTAACAGTAAATACTATCGGAATTGGCCACAATAATTTCGAACCCATTTTGGGGTCCTTATTCATGAACTCTGAGCATGTAGAATTCGCGTCGTGAACGGCGTGAACTGTGTGAAATTCGAATATTATTTAAGTGAGTACAGCATAATCAATGGACAAGTAAATATTACAAAAATTATTAAAATAGTTCAATAAAGCCCATCATTAAAATTAAAAGAGCGAAGAACGGCTCGTACCGCCCGCACCTTGCTGAGATTTAATACTATAATGGACATTAATGTTCATGGAAGGACGTCTTTGTTGTCCATCAATGCATTAGACGACAAGGTTATTTAAAAATACACTACCTATTATAAAAAGCTTAAATAATAAATAACGTGTAACCAAAATGTTTTTTATTAACATTTAGTTATTTTTATGGTATATTAAATACATATAATAGTATAGTATGTTCAGTTTTAATATGTATTTTATTATAATTTAATCGAATAAAACATAAATTTAATAGTATTACATATATACTTACCTACTGAAGATATATTTTTTATGGTAACGAAAATATAAGGATAGAAAATATTTTATAGGTTCTCATAAGAAATTTGGAATTCCGATCATGTCAGACAGAAGCGACGTCAGCGTTCCCAGGAACATATAAAACGAGTAAAAAAAATTCTATACGTAATTCAAAGAATTGACAAAAACGCTTTGTCTTGAGAAACCGACTGATTGGGGGAGTCAAATAAACCTGGGTTGTCTCGTGTTCACACACGACGTGATCCGACTGTCGACATGAATATCGAAAACTAAAATATAAAACACTCGAGTCTTGATTTTATTTCAGTGGAATATTTACTTATTTAAATAACATTATATAAAATACTAGGTGCTACCTACCGTTTCACCTGCGGACAAACGATAAGATACGATAAGGGCAGTAGGATAATGTTATATTATAGTCTAATATTCTTCGTCATGAAACTGTCTATCATAATCAGTGACAACTTTTCAAATCCATCGTAGTTTCGAATATTGGCGCGTTTAAACAAACAAACTTTTCCGCTTTATAATATTAGTAAGTAAAATATGTTTAGTGGATTAAAACAAGTAAACAATTTATAACAATTTATAGGCGCTCTAATTGAAAAGCTGTGCAGTAATAGTTCATTTTATATGAACTCAGAATTTATATTTTAGAATGAGTTCATTTTGTATGAATTGATGAATGTGAGCTTTTCAATAAGTAGATTGTGTAAGAATTGACTACTACCTAAGAACATTCAAATTTTCAGTGTCTTTTAAAAATTTATAGATATGAGCAGAATTTGAAAGCGTTACCGCTTGGAAACTGTCCCGGCCCTCTATCAATTGAGCTACCGTATCGATGCTTGCTTCGATGAAATTGGCATTCTATATATAACATATATATCTGTATCAGGACGGTAACGTCTATTAGTCCTGTTTCGAAAATCTGCACCAGTGTTTCTAACTGGCAAAAGTTAGAACACAAAGTCTTTAATATTTTTAAGATAAATTTATCATTATGTATTTTTAAAAAGTAAAAATTTATTAACAAGACATGTTTCGGAAAAGAAAAACTCAATTTCAAAACCCTTTTCAGTTTATTTGTTAGTTTTATTATTATAACCAAACCAATAATTCTTGGACTATATACAAATTAGTAGAGTTATACAAACTATTACATGTTATAATGTACTGTATACACATTAATACCGAAAAACATTCATATCTCCCAATATTACTTATCTGTCTCATAAACGACTCCTTTATTACTTATCACTGGTCATTATGATCTTTATTATTTCCTTCTTTTGTAAGATTTTAGCAATATTTGTTCATCAGGAAAATATACATTATTATTATAATATTTTTTTTAGTAAAAATAAACAACAATCAAAACTTACATCTCGTCTACCAGTGAACACGATTGCTGCAAAGCATTCGAAACGTCTGGTTAAAATTAAAATGTAACCAAATTATATGCGAGTTTTAATCCCTAAAAAATAGTTTTATTTCAAATGTGTCCTCGTGAAAATCTAAGAAAAAACTAACAATAAAAACTTAATATATAAGTTAATTAAACTATTATGGTATGAGTTTAAAGTTTGTATGTTTTGTATTCTAACCCTGGTTTCCGAAAGTTTTCGTATTTATATAAACATTGGATTTCAAGTCGTCTGTGTGTGTAGTAAATACGTAGTTTTATTTTACTTTTACATGAACTAACACGGAACGTCTAGTTTTTTAACTTGAAACTTTAATAAATATGATATCTACCTAGCTATTTTCTGAGCTTTGTTTTTTGTTTCGTAATAGATAAAACTTTGAATTTCAGTTTTTATTAAAAATAAATACGATTTAATAAAACGATTCAAAGTAAAATTTCAAAATTAAATAAAAATATTATGATTACAAAAGATAACATTTTCTTAAATTGAGACGTTAGAAAAACTAAGATGGTCTTAAGAAAGGGTTCTAAAGACGTTTACATGAAAATCAAAATGTTAACAGAAAAAAATGGAAAAAGAATAATGTTTTACATTCTTTATAATTTACATAAATAACAATTCTTATTTTCCAAGATTTTTAAGTGAGAAAAAAGATTCGTGCGTTTGAAGAATGCTTAATCTCTTTTATGTAATAAGAAACGAATTCAAAGAGAAAAAATGCGCGAATAAAAGAAAGCAAAGTATTTCATTAAATTTCGCGGAGTTGAAATTGACTTTGTGAGTACAGACCATCATATAGCTGAATAATTCATAACATATTATAATTTTGTTTTAAAAGGTCTGTTGTTACTTTATCGTTTGATTTTTTTTACTTTTAATTTCAAATACAGCAAGAGTAATAAATAATTTATTAATTGATATCAATATTTAATTTTTATTGTTTTGATTTAATTTATAATTTTAAAATCATTTTGAATGGGCATATTTTACAAAGTATGTTTAAAATGTTTTTTTTTACGACGAATACTAGATACTAGATGATATAAAACCACCTTTCTCCAGTTTAATGCAAATAAAAGATCTTGGAATCAATTCAGTGCCGTCTGTAGTCTACTTGAAATTCAACATTCAAACTTCAAAGAGATCATTATGGCAAAAATGATTTCCATAGAAATGTGATATTTAATATAATGTGTTTATTTACCATTCCCGTCCCGTAATTTTATGATTATCCTAAGCTTTTTATCAATTCCCATAAAAAGTCGAGATATCTTATATGGTTTCAATCATATTGTAGTACATAAAAAAATATAGAGAGAACTTATTATTGGATTTTAAAAATGTGAAACTTTTTTTGTAATTTCATCCGAAAAGCATTTTCAGTTTTTGGAGAAAATTTCTTAAATTTCCTCAACAATATAGTCTAATATTAAACCTTTTATTTTATTTGTTTGAAATTCTGTTTGTTTTCCGAAATCCGAATTTATTTACTAGACTTGTAACGCCCTTTTGTCGTCTACGGAGACTGAAAAAGCAGCGCTCAGTTATAAAACAATTATGTTATCTATAATGTCATATCGAATAATAAAATTGTATTGTTAGCCATCATATTGAAAGAAAAATCCATTGATAAGGTAAACAATAATACGTTATTATAGTTATTATATAATAACTTTAGTAGAAAATTCTTGTGCTGTATCTATGTAGGTCATCCCTCGAGCACGCATTTAGAACAAACGACGGCAATGTTGACAATCCCAGTCGGTCTATAACGACGTTGATGCGGGTCAGGGGTAATAAAATTAAGGTTCTTGTTTGTATTAAAAACATCGTTAATAAAACTGTCTTGTTCTATATATTCAATATCTTTACTTTTTTACTACACATAATAGCAGGATTGGGAAAGCTACCCTTTTGTTTGTCTGTGTGCAGTTGGTGCCAAATTTGGTTTCAATATTGGTTCAAATATACACCATTGGACTGGACCAACGACTCTTGACTTAAAAAGGTCTAATCTTTGGGTGGACGGACCATAATAATAACAACTCACTTTTTATAATGACCAAAAAGACTTACCGTTATTGAAAGTCATCACTCCCTTTTAAACTCTTGTTATGTTTCATTGTATTTTTCAAAAATGAGGCTTTAGATTTTTCTTGATCATGTCAAAAACCATTTACACAATCAATATATGCAGTGGCGGTTACAACAGCAAAAACGATTTCAGTGGGTCCGTAATAGGATTAAGGGTTTTATTAGTAGCAGCTGAAATATCGTTAGAAAGGCAATTTGGGCGTCAGATATTGGCTATTAGCGTTCAACATAATGTCTCCGATATTCATGTATATGTAAACTTGAGCATGTTTGTGGTTTAATCCTATATAAGGCAAACCTTTAATGTAAATTTTGTTACCACGTTTAGCTAAAACTATACCGACTTTGTGGTACTAAATAATATGTCGGGTAACAAAGATCCATAAATTAATAGGATATATAAAAGATTTGGTTATGTGTGGTGTTTCGAGGTACTATATCTGGTAACACGATATTATGAATCCGTACAGTTAATACGTAGATAAATATTCATTGACATCTTGATTGCCTAACTCGTACAAATGAATACAACTTTGAATTATATTTACTTTATATGTTAAGTGTATTTTTTTATAATATCAAAATACTCAATTTGATTATTTATTTATTTAAAAATATACACAAAGTACAATGGCGGACTTAATGCTAAAGAAATTCGCTACCAGTCAACCAAAAATATATAATTAATAATATAATTATTAATTATATTTTGCCATGTACATTTACATCTATACATTGATATTATAATTAACAACGTAGCATAAAGATAAAAATAACAATCATAAAATTGTAGTATTTTTATCTTCAACTTCAACTTAAATCTGAACTTGCTGTAACATAATTAAAATTAAACTATTCTTATCTACGCACAACCAAATAAATTCTGGGTATTTTATATTGTAATGTACTAACTAGTATTGATTACCACCAGAGAGGTCAGGCTCCGATCTCATTAACTTCTTAATTAAGGTTCTCGAACGTGATACGCTTGCCAATTTTTCAAGTTCTTGTACATAATGGCTTAAAAGAGCCGTGTAAATCACGACAGTTGGATGAGTCAATTAGCGACGTATATCGAAATCTGTGAACGGATTTACATGTATTTTAATTTGTACGGAATTGGGATTTAGTGCTTTACAGGAAGTTCGGTCCCGTCCAATAATTACAGTGTGTCCTGGCTTTATATCCCACTTCTGTATTCGTAATTGTGGTGGAGAATTTTCGGGACTCTCTTCAATCAGCTATGGTAATTAAGTCAATATTAATGTTTTGGGCATTGATTAAGTGTTACATAATTTAAGACAAACTTTGTATTTGAATAATTTTGACTCAGTTCTTGTATTGTTATATTGTTATATTCTTATAAAGTTAAAGGGTATAAAATATAATATTGAACTGATTTTTATTTTTATAATTATATAATACTATGTAACAATATCCAGCATTTGTATTTAACAAGAAATATGAGTATATATAAATACCATACCCGACCTTTAATGATTATGATTACGTAAAAGCCAAAAAGGTAGAGCCTATTACAGAAGAACTTTTGTTATTTCTCTCATTCACGTAATAGATAGAGTCAGTCATTCCTAGCTAACACGAATGTAGTTACAGTGAAAACATCTCATTACCAGTATTTCGGTCCCGGGGCAAATGGGGGTTAATTTCATTAGCTGGAACCAACGAATCGTGTGATAACTTTAGTCATGTTATGTGGAAGAGCACCCTTGGGATCCCAATAAATGTTTGTGAGAAAACCGGGAATTCCACTGACGTTGATGTATTCATAAGCTTGACATTTGTTCATACATAACTGGAAGGTAAACTTTGTTACACGCTAATTACTTCAAAGGACACAATGCGTATATATTTTTGAGTAGGCTTTAGGCTTGAAGAATAAAATAATTCACTTTTTTCAATAAACATGCGGTTACCTGTGCTAGCCAAAACGCAGCAATTTCCTGGTTAAGAAATATGTTTTATTGTCATTACTTGCATCAAAGCCATTACAAAAACTTATAGCAAATATAGCATGAATATGAATTTCCCGTAATTAGTTTCTTTTGTAATTTGCGAATACATGGTATTTACTGTTTGGAGAAAACAACTAAAACTCTTAGTCAATTTATTGATTAAAACAAAACTGATTGGTCCGAAATAATTTAAAATCATAATATATGCTACTATACCAACAAAATAAGAAAAAAAAATAACAATACAAAAAAAACATGTGTATAAATTAAATAATAAAATATGTATTATTAAAAAAGCTAAGGTATTTTCTTGTCTAATGAGAGCAATAAGGATATTTAGATTAATTTGGCTTAGAGTTCATGTAATTTCTTCAAACCACCAGGGGATACTTTTGAGACAATTCCATGAAATGTCGTATAAAACTTGGAATGGCTAAAATCAAAGCCAATGTATTTATATAGTATAAAAGATCTAAATGAATGTAGATAATTTAAAAAGTGTCTTCGTGTTCTCTTTAATATAATTAATTAGTTGGAGCCTGAGGCGAAGAGTGATGAAGGAAAATTTGTATTTCTTACCTTGATATTTAAATCTAGCTAAGTACTGTTTTATGTTTTAATAAAAGCTTTATATAAATAATTTATATAAAAGTGAAATACTCCTTAACAAATAATCATTTTATTTCTGAAACTACAATTCAGATTTTTGTTACAGCCCTTTGAGGAATATATTTAGATTTAGCGAAACTGCACCCTTAAATGACTTGAAAAGTGGATATAAATTATGAAATGCTATATTACTTTGAATATAATTACAAGTTAAAATATACCAGAAAGCTTTATTTAATATATAATATATAAGTTGCCTATACTGGATAGGTAATTTTAGAAGACAAAATAATTAAGACCTGAGACAGTTTGACGGCTTATGCGAGAGTTTTCGATAAGTTTTGCTGTACTGATTGTCAGCCACAAAGGCTTGAAGCATTAAGTACACAGTGCATTAAAAGTGGAACGTCGGAGCATAATACTGCATTAAAGAGTTTTGCTTTTAATTTTACTGAAAATTTTATACAATGTTCTATAACTTTAAATATGACAAGCGAGAAAACTTTACTTATAAAAGAATAAAATCATACTACTGCATATTAAATTATGAATAACTATTTAATTAATTGGCCATTTTATCGGAGTACTTGTAATAATACAAATGGTTTAATTCTAAAATATCGTATACTTTTTTATATAATTTGTAGGTGAAAAATAAACTGACTGACTGACAGACGCCATCATCTCGTCTTACCGCGAACACGTTTGCTGCAAAGCACTCGAAACGTCGGGTTTAAATTAAAAAATGTAAAAAATAAACGCGAGTTATATCCGAAAATAGTTTTATTGAAATACTTAATCGCTTAATAATCTTCGCGACTTAATAAATTTCTTCCATGACTATGTCAATTTATATTGTTTATTTATTAAAAAAAGAAAATAGTACAAAAAAAATCTGAAAATAGCCTTAACTAAAACAAAACTACAGGTTGAGGATAAATTTATATATTTATTCTCAAGACGTAGTTTTAAATCATTTAATTTAGTACAGAATAAAAAAAATTATCTGTCTCGGAATTATCTTAGTAGTTCGGAAGTAACAGGTTCAAATTTCATTCTATATTATGTAAAATTCAATTCAGCTTACTACGACTAACATGTTTATAATCAATTTCAAAGATCTAGTTTTTTTTGTCTAAACCTATATTGAACAAACAAAGGTGTTGTCGATCAGACGCTATTTCAGCGTGACTAAATGAAAAAAGAAATACTCTGTTAGATCACTGAAACGGAATTGACGTCCTTTGAGTAGAGATAATAGCGTTTCAGGCGCAGACGTCGATGAAACTGAGATTCTGAATGGGCGCTATTCTCAAACTATGCGAATTTACATGCGATTATAGCATGGGTTTAAATTATTTTATTAGCGGATAACATCCAATATGGAATTTGCATAACGAGAAAATATTTGTTAAAAGTTCTCGAGTATTCAAAAATTTTAATATGTATAACATTATTCCGTAAAGGGTATGCTAATTAGAAAGATTTCATAAAATTACAAACAATTTATTGAGTATCAAACAATTTAAGTATTATCAAAATAACCGCGAAGGCTTAACGTGGTCAGGCCGCAGGACATGGGTCCATGCCTTTGTTGTAATGGATTTACTGCTTCTTATCTCCAAATCTTATCTCTACCAGCACCTTTTGATGTACTTGTATCAACGTCGTTCCGCCTGAAGGCAGATTGTTCCATTTCATTGTAACATGAAACGGTCGCCATTTTGAACAGATTTCAAACATGTTTGTATGTTTTAGTTTGATTTTCTGGAGTAGGTATTGAATTATATAAATCAAAATCGAAGCTTTTAAAATGATTTTACATATCTCTATATTTGACTTCAATCCGCCACGGATGGAGCAACAGTCTTATAATTATACGGGGACATAAAACACTGGTTGAACTGAGTTATGTATTCGCACGCGGCTAATAAATCATATTTGCGGTTTCGCTACCAGTTTCAATTTAACTTGAGGCTAGACACCACGTGACGTCATGACGTATTGTTTGGACGTTTTTGAACTTATGGATATTTTAGTTGCTATTTGCATTATGATAGTATTAGTATTCGTATTTAGTGAGATTTACAAATCTTTACTAATATTAAAAAGCAATAATTTTATTAGTTCAAACGCTGTAACCTTCGACACTAACGGATGTATTTGTAAAAGTTTAGGTGAATAATACGGTGTACCCGGTCGAGTAACCCCTCATCTGCAGTTAACAAACTTAATTTTACCACTAATAATTTTTTCTCAAAGATATTCCAATGAATCCAGTGTGCGGTGGGAGAAGGACATGCAAGAGTTAATGTAAAAGCTGTTTATGTACAGGAATACAATTTAATTAAATGGAACTGTAAATTACCTTAAATTTGGAGACTCCACCAAAGTCGTTTCGATATTTGGCAAACAATACGAGACAGATTTGTGTGAGCGTCCAGACTGTGGTTAGGAAGTATGGTCTCCCGAACGTGAAACTAAATACTTAAAGCTGGTATCCTTTACAATACAATACTGAATATTTTAATGAATTAATTAACTTGGGACTATGAAGACTGAGTCTTTGTATACATTATCATTTTATTTATTAAAATGCTAAGAGAATTGAAAATTGAAAATAAAGTTGGAAATTCTTTTAACAATAATTGAATACTAAACATTTTACAGCAAATATTTGTGCAACTTTTGTCACTTATTTTAATGAGTGTTTTTATTTTAGTTTCAAACAATTATTGTAAAATTTAATATTTTTAATAAGTGTTATGGTACAAAAACATTATTTGCGAATAAATATCCTAAATTGAATTTAAGTTACAAATAGCTTTACTTTTTATTACTATTACCGGTTTTTTGTAACATTAACTACTATGTTGAAGTTTAATCCAAAACGGTAATATCATCAATCCTACCTTAACAAGGTTGTTGAATGAATCACTAACCTGGTGGGACGAGACTCCATCAGACTACAGCTGCATTATACTGTCCGATTGTTGCGGTGTGCTCGTAATGGGCTTAATACTGGTGCGGCTTTGGCTTTTAGCCTTTGTTTACCTCGGCTTGCGAGTACGGCTTTTTGTATTTTTGGCATGTTACATTAATTTTAATGTAGGCTTGTTATTTATAATTCAATTCAAAATAAACCAAACCAATGAGAAATATGATAAATCAAGTTCAAAATCACCTTATTATTGTTATCTAACATGAAATAATTATGTACATAAAATCTAATTTTATATTAAATAGACAATTTTTTTTTTTTTTAAAAACGTAAAAAAAATAAATATTGTCATTTAAAATGATCCACCTATAACAGAATATTATTTGTAAACTGGTAGCATAAAAGCGTTTAACGGAAATTAGAATTGTCAGTGTGACAAACGAGGCAGGGCTAATTACAATGTCAATGGTTGCACTCCTGACCGTTTTCAGTGTAAATTGGTTTGTAATGCGCAATATTACATTTGTATGTTATTAAAATGTTATTGTTTTATCGTGTCCAATAATATCTCATATATTATTTATAGTTTAATGTCGATTATGCTTTTAACTTCCATATATTTGGGTTCAAAAATTTAATTGTACTTCCTTGATCTGGTTGAAGGGGAGAGGTAAGGGGTAATTTGCTCTTCAATAAATAAAAATAAACCATTTCAGGACAACGAGCAGTGTTTTTTTATTTTTAAAGGGTTTATATTTAGGAACAAGAAACAATGAAGTTTTCTCGCCCTCGATCGTGGAATAGAATTAATTTGATTGATTTTAGTTGGCCTTGTAAATCATTTTATTAGCTCGATATTAATAATCAGAACTTTCAGAAATTATTTATTGCTGTCAACTCTGTAGTCTACTCTAGACGTACAAACTGACGTCTTAAATCATTTATAAGATGTGTATATAGGTATAATCAAAGGTAATACGTGAAAGGGAATAATTTTAACTATTTAGATATAGCTGACTATATAATATAATACTGATATTATCGTTATAATTAAATAAATATTTGTTGGTATATTATAATTATAAAATTATATGTTTATTACAATGTTTTTATTATATTATTATAATATAGCAATAATACTTGATTTCAAAGGAACAATTAATAGTAAGTAATAATTAAGTAAAATTTTTAATATAATGCCACGGTTCCATATAATATTATTAAAGTTAAAAGCATTAAATGTATTGTCGCTTTAAATTTCTTATTATTCTGTATAGTTTATTTGCTAAAGCATTCATAACGGTTCTAAACTATTGTTATATTAGAGAGTTCCATTGACTTCATTAGTCCTAACGTGTATAGTTTTAATAGGGGTTTCAATAGTGAATATTGTGTTTTAATGATATAAGTAAAGAAAATAACTGCACATCACACAAAATATGATATTTGAATACATTTTTTTCACTCTTAATATTTTATATTTTAGTTACAAGCTATCGATTATTTTTTAAAAATTAAAAGTGCTTCATTATTATATTACATTATTATATAAGAACTACAAGTAGATATGTAGTTTCACTAAAAGTTCCCCTTTTCTATTCAGAATTTCATTTAGAACTAGTAATCCAACCAGACATAGATATTATATCCGCATCCGGAACATTTTTGTAAAAGCTACTTTCCTTACAATTATAAATTTTGTCTAATCTTAAATTCTTACTGCTTGTAAGGGTAGTGGTGTTGTAAAAAACCTCATAATTTTTAATTTCAATTAATAGCTAAGGGTTGAAAAAATACATTTAATACTTATAATGTAAAGTAGAACCTTGAAATGAGCAATCAAATACAAAAAGAATTACTTACATGTGTACTGGCAGAATTTTTAGTTTTATCTAGTATATCTTTATTTATAAAATTTGTATACCTTTGTATTTTTGTATGTATAATCCAACATATAGTTACGGGATTGAAAAAGTCTGTATTAAAAATTGAGTAGAGCCTTGAAATAAGCAATCGAGTACAAAATGAATAACCAGAATTGTGTACTTGCCTAGTTTTTAGCTGTATCTAGTTTGTCTATATTACAATAAATTCCTATGTATTTCTGCAGGTGCACTCGTCCATTACGTTATAAAAGCAGTTTATATCCATTACGCAAAAAATACCGCTGTTCTGTTAGTACATGAGTTATAGTTCTAAGTTATAGGCTGTTCCTATGAAAAATAACGTCTCTTGCGTGGTGCCTCGTTAATTACACGAATATAAGTATAAAATGCAATTTACACTGCAATTCTCTCGGATTGAAATGTAAATTTCATTTTATATTTATCATTAAAGTCGTAATTATGTCGCGGTGATTGTCATTATATTAAATTGTAAAACAAAATTAATGACGTCACCATTTTTTATTCCCAGATTGTTTTAAAATGTTTAAATTATTTTAATGTTAAATCTGTTTACGCTGAAAATAAGTAATTTAAAAAATATATTTTTTTTATTATATTTTGCTATGCAAAATGAAATGAGTGAAAGTGTCATACAAGAATTCAGGTCTATATTGATCTTTGGGTGTGTACTAAATATAAAGTTCAATAAAAGTTCCCCTTGCGATAGGAAGTCTCGGATTTATCGAACTAACCCCATGTAAATAAATAAAGTGGTAGGGTATGCATTTCTTATGAGAAGTTTACCGCGACGCGAGCGGGTTAGAAAAACTATTGATTCAACATTGGCGCCAGTTGATGTCTATTTTGCGAATTATTACTTGAATTAAGTAATTTAACCCTAAAACAAATAAGATCTTATATCCAAGAGTTAAAGAAAAATAAAAGTAATCTTTAATTTATTTCACATATAGCAATATGTTATTCTATTTTAAAGTAACAATATCTATATTAAAATCTCTCTTTGTACTAAATTGAATGAAAACACAATAAACATAGCATAAACAAAAAATAATTTAAAAGCGTACGCAAACAGTTTATCTTAGTCGTAAATTCAATCAGATTAGAGCACATTTAACATTGGATAAAAGTTCTATTCGGGAAACCGGAAAAGAAATATCGAGCAGGTTTCAATTCAATCAGCTTCCTTTGCTACCTTTCGCCGTCCGTGAGTTGATGAGATTGTTGGAAATCAGAATAGCTTGAGAAAAACTTACTGTATCGTCCTTAATGGAAATGCCGTGTCGGAGCTCGAATAACTGTTCAGTTTACAAAACCATTTTGTACATTGTTTAGTATTCACGAAAATGTTTTCAATTTTAATACCATTTTATGTGTTATACTTTTAATATTGACTATTTTCAATTATACGCAATTAAGGCCAGGTTCACATTCGACTCTCAATATTTAAGAAAAGTCAGAATTGGAATGTCAAAACATTAGCTTATTTAAAATAATTTATGAACAATAAAAGATAATAAATTTCAATTTAGTAAAATAAATAATTAAATTAGTAATATCTGTATTAAACTTATTTAAATAAAGAAAACAAACATATTCTTAAAACGATTAGCATAAATACGCGATCATAAATGTAACCATTATTCCGTTTCAAATTTTCACGGAAATGAATCCATTGAAAATCCACGATCCACGACTAATTTATCGCCATTGTATTGTTTCTGTTTTCGTAATCGAATGAAATATTGTGTCGCTGCATCCATAGTAAAAGATCGAACAACGAAGAGGCGGGACGGACTGGCTGGTCTATTTGTCAACATCACTGCAATTACGTGTTCGTTGCCAAATAAATAAGTCTCGTTCACATGACTAATACATATCTTTTATTTAAGAACTTGTTTTTTTATTGTTAGTATTTTATTTCTGTATGCATACTTGTGAAACTTCAGACTGTAGTTTTACTTTTACACAACGTGGATTACGTTATCAGAGTACGTAAATTAATAAAGAAAAACCTCTAGACACACTCTGTTAATTAATTGATTTATGTTCAGTTTTTATTGTTTAATATGTTATAATAAATTTGATAAATAATCTGAATAAAAAACACTATTAGAACCTATTTATTAAACACTATTTGAAGAATAGTTAGTATATAATTAAAAATATTAGTGAGATTTGAAACCATTAAACGCTAAACAATTTGGATATAATTTGAAAATGTTAATCGTTTGATACATACATTTTTATAACGTATAGAAAATAAAAATTAATTAATAATGTTAACAGTTCTCAATATCGCACGCTTTTAAGATATTAAGCTTACGAAAGTATATATATGGCGTTTCCACAGATTCAAAGAATACTCACCTCTATCGTCAATTTTAGAAAACAAACAAACGTTCAAATCCCGTATTTAACGCATTCCAGACACATCCCCGGGCATCGAGACACTCTCCCCACCCAGGGCCTGTACGTGGTGTAAATGTTCAGTTCAATTTACATCCTTAAATAACGTTACGATGCAAATATGTTAGCAGGCTTTGGATTTGCTGTTTAAGATAGTTTTCGAATTGGTATTTGTATACTGTTTGTTTTTAAACTTTTCACAAGCGTTTATTTGTATAAATGTGTGTGTAATTTTATGTGTATGTGATTGTTTATGTATGAATGTGTATGTGTGTCTGTATATGTGTAAATATGCGTGTTTACATGCGAGTGTGTTTAGACATTTAAGTACAGCGTTTAGTAAATTTTAACGGATTTAATTCGAATTCATTTTTATTTTTGATATCTACTCTTTATCTTGAATACTTTGTAACTGTCATGGGAAAACAAGTAATCATCATTACACACGTGAAGTTATAAAATATTATTTTAATAATAACTTAGAATAATATAGCTTGTTAAAAAAAATGTCTCTATTATTAGGATACATCTCGTCTGCATACCTTTGTTTTATTTTTCTTGCTTTCAGTATTGTAAGCAGAACGAGGTCGCTTGGATGTTAGTTAATATTTTAATATGAAAAATATGAATTGCGTAATTTATAAAACTGCATTCCTTTGTTTAACATTATATTGTTGTCTGAAGTTATAAGAAAAATCTTTTCACTGTCGCTATCTTACATAAATTTAAAATATATACAAACATGCAGAACAAAAAGTAATAAAGATAACAAAAATGCTCCTGAAATTAGGAAAACTGTCTCTTCAAGAGGACAAAAGGGCCGGTGGGCTCGAGGGTGCAATGAACTGGGACAATTGCCCATAACAGAGTTTGTAGATACGTCTCCCATAATACGTTATGATGAAACCTCCTTTATGAAGATCTTCTGAGATTTCTGTGTTACGTTTTGAATATTAATGTATATAAAGAAATAAATTGGAATATTTGTTATGTTATTATTTGAGATATATAAACTGAATTTAAACTGTCAGAAGAGTTAGTTACTTAGAAAGTTGTTTTATGAAATACAATAGTGTTGAAATTTGAAATAATTAATATCTGACACAAAACTAAAGTACTGTTGTACAAAATGACAAATCTCAGTCGGTCACAGATGTTTTGGATACTTTAATAAATGAGGCCTGAGCCTAAATGAAAGGAGCGAAGAATGGTGTTGTTTAACATTATTCCCGTGAATACATTTATCTGTCATCAGTATTTTTTTTTCTACACAACTTTTGTGTTTATTCTAACGATGAAAAATATATTTTTTTTAATTGCTAAGTTTATATCACACTATTTCTTTTGTATTAATTTAATAATGTATTAAAAATAAAATTATTTAAAATGAAATATATAATAAATAAATGTAATAAATAATTGTTTCTAAAACTATTTAATATATTAACTAACATTTGAAGGCATCATATATCTGAAACTCAGCTCGACATTTCTCATCCACATAAGCCAGCGTACATTCAAGTCGGTGACACAACTGCCCATCTGTCACGGGTAAATAACGTGCCTTCATCGTCTCCAACATATCTCGTATTCCTTTTACAACCTAAATTAATAATAACTGTTTTTCAGAATCGTTGGTCTTTGCTTCAAGTTTTTTTAACTATTCTAGAATATCACTGTGTAAAATTTTGTCTCAGTTTTTAAACATAAAATCGCTCGTATATAATGTTTGATACAGTTTTAAAGATCGTATATAATTTTTACATCTTATTTTTTTATATTTTGATGGTGGGAAAGGAAAATAAGATATGTCACAATTCAAAGTTATAATTATAATTTTCCGAGTTTAGACACTTTTAATTGGCCCCATTAATTCATTTGCAAATCATGGCCATGATCTGATGGCGCCAGATGTTGGTTAAATATCTAACAAAAATCACTTTAAATTGGAATATATGTCTAGATGAGTAGCTTCAGAGAGATATATATGTAGAAGATTCAGGAGAGCATAGAATGTAGATAGGAAGCAAAACTTATCTACGGTAAATCAAGATATTTTATCTCTCTTTTATCAGTAAAATATATATTGTAACCTCTTGTGAAGCACCGTATCCACGGCGCATATATAGTATAGAATTTATTTAAGGTTAGGTTGTTACGATATCTTTCTTTATAACTTCTTCATATTTATAAAAAAATAGTATTCTATTTACGAGTATATTTGTCACTAGTTAAAGTAAAAACCTACCAATTTAGGCGTTTGTTTCTTCACCAAGTCTTAAATTAAATTAAATTCTTGGAAGTCTTTTTTGGACGACCACATGGCTGTATAATTATTATAAAAAAAAATACAAAAAAGTAACCATATAATATATCATTGCTTGTCTAGAATATATTTATTAACGATTGAATCGACAAGGGATTCTTGTATTTTACCCACTTGTAATACTTTCAAGATAATCAGTGCGTCTTTACGTATGTTAGCACTGTCTTTATCTACCAATTATTTTTGTAGTTATAATCATATGTAATCTTAATCATTTTCTGTAATGTGTTTTAAATATATGCTAGAAGCTTCTGCCTGCCGTAGTCACATGCAGCTCCTTTGATAGAAGATGAAAAAAGTAGATGGACTAAAAATATAAGAATAGAAGCAACTACCTCTAGGGACTATTATTGCTATTTCTTTATTAGAAACTTTAGTGTTCAGGAAAAGAGAAGTGAAAGAATATATCCTTTTTCCAGGTCATGATCTATCCATGTTCACAGGCCCATATTAATACAATTTGCTTGATTGACAGATTAACATAAACTCTTATATTAAAAACATGAGACGATTTTAAAATGACTTTGTAGTATCACAGATAAATTGTAAAGGATTCATTTACTTTATCTCTCTTTGGAGATTACAGTGAGCATACACTCAAAACCATGTTTAAATCATATTTTTAATAGTTTTGGCAATATTGATAATGAAACTCGTACCTACCTATAAAAAATCCATAAAAATATTCAGATATAAAACATGTAAAAACGCGCCGTGAAAAGTTCACGCACGATTATGTTATGCTATGAACAGATGAATAAGAATCCCAAATGGGTTTGAAAATATTTTAGAACTGACGTACTGTTCTAGAAAGTCTAAATTCAATAGAACAAACAAGCTATAAAATGATAAACCTTAAACTGATGCAAATAGTTTTAAAAATTCTCGTCATTTTCACGTCACAAACCAAAAAGCGTTGCCAACCCACATTATTTACTCTGACGCCCACATTACCGTCCTCATAAAAATCCTTCCGTGAAATGAACATCTCAACGCCTGTTTTCACAGTAGTGATGGGTCAAAAGCCGATTATGACATCCTTAGGGTGTAAGAGAGCTTTTACGTGTAATTCGTTTTAAGTTATTCGGATTGCTATTGATCTAATCATTACATTAACATGATATGTTTTATTTGGGTATTTCTAAACAAATATTTAAATAATAATGGTGATCCATTCTGTTTGGATATTTATACAATATTAATTACATAATTATTATACATACAATTGTGAGAGAAGTATCATGAATATCGAATGTCATTTGTTAATCATATTAGCTATGAGATTATAATCAGCGTAGCTAATAAGAAAAGCGATCGAATGTTCGCTGTTGCATTAAGAATCCGTCTATCTCCCAGTCTCACGCCGTTTCTGCAGCGAATTATCCAATAAATATAATGAAGATTTAAGTCTACGCTGACGGTACTGTTGAGACGTCTGTAACAGATAATCCATGTACCCCATAAAGCCTTTAGCGAAATAATACAAATTAGATAAAGGGATCGCTTTTGTCGCAAGCTGAAAGACGGTAATGAAGATTGTATACCTTATTTTGTTTATGAGGAAAATAAGATTCATTTCACTCAAATTGTGGGAATGGGCATCACTAAGCCAAAATAATATTTTTAATGAATAATTACGATTTTATTATTTTTGAAATTCTGATGTTAAAAGGTCGTGGGTTCGATTTCCATCTGCGATTATACCCTAAATGACATACAAATTGTTACTTATTTGCTTGTGAAATCTTCATGATTATCCCGTAGTACGGTTTGATTTCAAAATGATGAAAATATTTATAGTTTAAACTCTTAAAATAATACCTTAAAAATGTTATAATTTAAGAATACAGATTCTAAAATAATTTGAAATTTAAATTGTTGTAAGCGTTAACATATTAGAAAAAATACCACGATCAAAATGAAATTGATTATACAAATTAATTGAAAAGGCTCTGTAACATACAACGTGACATGATTACGGTAATCCCCACTCGTTAACGAATAAAACATTTACAAGGACCGGGACGTTACATGAATATTAAAAACCTTACCTGAAAGTTTATTTTATTTGAGAACTCAACAAAGATATATACAATGTATTGTAATTACGAATTTATCAGTATCAGTATAAGATAATGTTTATTTTTTTATATAATGATATAATGTTTTCAATTAATATTTTTAATTAATGAAAATGGAAAAATATGATTAATGTAGAATCACAGTTAGGAAATTTAATTATATATATATATATATATATACCATATATGAAACAATTGAAGTCATTTTTTATAAACTAGTAATAAAAGTATTTAAAGGTCTTTTAAAAAAGTGCTTCCAAAAAGTAGCGGAATTCTTATTTCAATCATAAAAAAGTTGAACTGGCAGTTATTAAAAATAAAACTTATTAAAAAACAGAAGTGGTCATAATTTTTTATTTTTATAAATCACTAATTTTTAGAACTAATAATCCTTATTAGATTTGTTATAGGTTTATACCATCACACATCATATACGGTCAATACAACCCTTACTTTACAAGAGGGTTAAAACACTTTTGTAGTTGGTGCTCTGTTTTACCATATTCATCCCTGTCTTAATTGTTTTTCATCTATGTTCCCAACGTGTAAAGATTCTCTGTAGTGTATCTATAAAAACATATTAGAATATTCTTAAAAGAGTATTATTTATTCAGAATAGATTATTTTTATTAAATAACGACTGTTCCCCTCTTTTCCGAAAGAACTGAAGAGATGGAAAAAACACACATCATATTTGCGACTTTCTCAGAATATCGTTACATATTTAGTGGACAGTATAAAAAAAATAAATGTAATTGTTAAGTATAAACCAGGGTGCTCCCGTGGCTCGCCGGGGCGTCACGGTGTGTGCTAACGCGATCCCGTGACGTCCCATCACGGCCAAGAGGGCAACCGTTGGTTTTTTAGTGGGTAGCCTTAAAAATGGCAGCATCCTCTATGCTGCCGGGTAGTCCCACATAACCCCCCGGCCGTCACCCCTCTGGGCCGACGGGGTACCCGTAACGGGTTTTTCCAAGGGAAAAAAAAAATAAAAGGGTGCTCCCGTGGCTAAATCTAACTATGCACAAATCACCAACCCTGTCAGGATTATAATCTAATCTAATCTTGTAATTGAGAAAAATATATCTAAACATTTTTCCTTTATTCTTTTTTTCTTATTATATGTACATGTATTTATGATTGTGATTATTTCCTGTTTATTTACAGGTGAAAGTTCAGGTAAAAATGTCTACATTTACCGTATAAAATATTTGTGTAACAATTAAATATGCTGTATGTTTTTCAATTTAAAAATAAATAAAGAAGACAAAAATATATTTCATTTATTATTATATTATTCTCAAATGTTGGTATGTAATATACACCAATTAAATTTATTGAGACTGAGCTACTTAACTATACGTTAAGTGAAATTATTTTATTACACATGCCAAGATTCGAATGTATCTCTGTAACCACAAAGCTCTCAAATGTATTCTGTGACCCAGTTATTGAAGTAGCTTTAGAGATTACGTTAATAAGCTTTAATTAAATTGCTGAATCTCGTGTTATAATAGAAATAAGTACATTTAAATTGCGGTTTTATTTTAAAAGATATTTTTTTATGGATTTAATATTTAAAATATATTTTTATAAATATGCTGTTTACAACTAAAGCGAGAATTTTGAAGCACAAGCCGCTTTTGGGCATCACTGTCGAGTACTGCTCCCGTTCCGTTAACAGGAATTAAAAAAAACATATTTTATTGCGTTAATATTTATGATACAAGATTTTTTTATGTAAGTCATATGTGCTTTTAGGTCAAACGGTCACATTTTAATATTATTAAGGTCAAAACGAATAACTAACTAACAAACTGACCAAAGGAGTATATACAGTAAGGTAAGCGTGAATTAGTATTTAAGAGGCCTCTTAAACCTAGATTTCCATTCAAGTCCTAGGCACTGTTCTACGTTTCACTACTGGCACTTATAGTGTTGGCTTTATGAGTAGTGATATTTAAAAAAAATGTCTTAATTTTTTCCACTATATAACGTTAAATAAAAAACCCACCCTAAGAACGGATGTGTAATGAAACTACAAAAAACTTGAAATTCCTCTACCTATTGTTACGTCGCAGTTCAAGTACTCTTACTTCTCCTACTAGATAATATGCATATTCATCACCCTATATAACACAACAATTGTCAGAAATAATACAGTTTTATGACTTTGTACAAAGTGTTTTACATAGGATATGCACTAGAATATTCAGAATAGTATAGTTATTAATGAATTAAATTAAATTAAAAGTTTTATGAAAAGAACTTTGATTAATCGCAATTTTTAGAAAACACTATGGTCATTAGTGAAGGCATATTCTTATTATCTTTAAAAGAAACAGCGAAATCCATTTGTGAAATATTATTATTAATAAGATAAAAGTGAGTGTATATTCTAGCAGGTAACCTTCCGTACCTGGATCGACTTGACACCGCAAAATGAGTGATATCATACATTTTGTTGCGAATAGCAGATTCTTAAAAAACGGACTATGGATGAACTAAAATATTTTCCCCACCATCTGGATGTCATATTTTTTACCATGAAATTTAAATCCAACATCAACATAATTATTTTCCACGCAAGTTATTTGTATCGAATATTATAATAATAATATTTGGTAATAACTAATTATTTATCATATAAGATGCTGTCATGTATTTTCTACGGTTTCCCAAATTCACTTTAAGCTTCATATGTTACAATAACAAACTGAACAGTTATAACATATCCCGGGCTACTTAGATGCCATTTATATTCATATCACTTTGTATTTACATTTCAACCCCTCCAACATTACAGAACCTTAGAAAAGGTTGCTTTTACGGTTTGTCCGTAAAAGGATCCGCTACCAATAAAGGACTAATCATTAAATTCTTTCCATATTTATACATTTTGAGTATTGTGTTCAGAAAATATTTTGTTTATAAAAATTAAAAAGTTTATGAAAAAGAATTTATTTTATTTTCTCCGTAAATTATTTTCTCCGTAATGTATATATATATTAAAACTGTAAGTAACCTGTCTATTGAATAAGTTTTAAAACTTGTAGGGGGGTTGTAATGAGCAATCAATATAGATTCTTTATTATATTTTTGTCTATCTATCTGTATGTATGTGCACGCAAAAAAAAATCAACTACATGAATTCAAATTCAAATTCAAATTCAAATTCAAAATATCTTTATTCAAATAGACATTTACACGTACTTTTGAATCGTCAATTATTACATTATAAAAATGTCAGTAGTCAGTCCAATTTTGATTTTGAGTCAGAATTTTGATGAAACTTTTGTATGGTGATAGACGGATTTCCTGGTCAACATTTAAGATAACTGTTAATGCAGGAAAATGGCAAATATCTACGGAACATAAAAACAACCAGTTTTACGACTCAATTAATTTAAATATTTATTCATTGTGGTATATTTTTGAAAATTAAATTAATAGTACAACAGAAATAATATACAAAATGCATACTTCTTATAAATTAGTTTTGATGTCCAAAACTAGATCGCACACCATAGGGTTTATAAAACTCCCTATCGTTGTGTTTTCTAAAGTCTATAGAGAAAAGATTTCGCCCGTTCCTATGAATGATTCAAAATTTTATTATTTTAATATAAGATATCGGTAAGAAAGTACTATGTTCAAAATTCATAGAAATTAGTACGAGTTACGTCTATAACACAAGTCCAACACAATGAAAAAATATATAAGAAAAGTTGTTTTATTCATACAAAATACCAAACATTAACCAATTTATCAACTTTTTAAAGGCGAAAAAACAACAAAATATAAGCTACTATATAGCTAATACAGCTAATATTTAATGAACTTAACAAAGTTCAATGCACCCTAAAAATATACTTTTTCTCTTTATCATTCACATGAGACCATAATGTGAAAGTCAAGGACCAAGAACAATTCTTTCCCAAGACCCTTACACGTAGACAAGAGTGATATGAATATTGCATCAAGAATTTAATATTACCGATAAGCAGTTCAAATATTCTTACTGGAATCTTATAACATAAAATATCTGTTTCGATTTATGTTTTCTGTACAAGATAAATAATATTAAACAAACAGAATATTTACAAAATGTATTGTATATTAAATGCCTGTATATGAAATAGCTTAAATGTCTAAAGTAAATTAAGTTACCGACTAAGTAATTTGATTACATAAATATATTTAGGAGAAAATAAATATATATTCGAATAATAGCATGATTTAAAATTATTTAACGGATTAAGCACGCGATTATGACGAGATGATACCTACATCTCGTCTTTCCGTAAACACGATTGGTGCAAAGCATCTAAAACGTCGGGTTATAATTAAAAATGTAATAATAAACGCTAGTTAAGTCCGTAAAACAGTTTTAATTAAATGTCTAGTACTCGTAAAAGTCGTAGAATAAATTAATAGGAATTAAATTAATTTATTGGAATTATATACAATTAAAAAAAAAAATTACGTTTATTCCGATAAAGATTTCATTAAATAAGAATTGTATTAAAAAGATACAAATAAAGATAAAAGAAATAAAAGCTTCATACTCGCGTAATACGAGGCGATAATGGATTTAAGGCAGTATTAGTTACACGGAAACAATGTTATAAAAGCAATTTCGGATCGCATATTGCCTATTAAGTAGTGTTTGTGACGTTTTAGGGTTCTGTTATAAAGACATTAAAATCTAAACACTTTATTAACAGACATTAATACGATATGTATCTATTAATATTCTCATAAATTATAATTAGGATTTTATAATTTGGTTGTTTTTAAATACGTATTTATTTTATAATTCCATTATTATTGATCTATATTGAAATAATATTAGATGGGTGACCTAGGCAGGTGGTAAAAACTCCTTAAAACTGCTATTAAAATAAAACATTTCAATGGAAAAATATTATCGATAATATCCGTAATGTTTTAAAACGGATTGCAAACTACCCTAAAATGTTCCCAACTCAATTTTCATACAAAATATGGCAAGTTAGCAAATCGTCAGCACACCTGCTCGTGAATAACGTTTTACCATTTTCCTGTAATACCTTTAATAAATCTTAGAAAACTTGGGAACATATTCATATGTCTTTTATTATTGTCAATGGGAGGTGAGGTAATACTTGAATAAATCTCGAAAACATAATAAATAGCACAAGTTAGTAAGATTGCTAGGTTTTGGTTATTTTAAATGTTACTAAATTATGAAATATGATGTACCTCATTTTTTAAATCATCAACTTTCATGTGTTCAATTTAAAATTACGCTTAAATCTAATGGAAACAAACATAAGTCATGGAAAAGATTCTTGTAAGAAAGCGCTCATTAAAACAATGCAAGGACCAATCAAATATCAGAACTTGCCAAATAATGGTTTATTTTTCTTGGTGAAAAATTATCGCTCAAAATGCTTCGTTTAAATTTTCAAGTTCAAAAAGATACACCCCTATGATAAGGGGATAAACTGTCAGGCAAGTAGACATATAGGTGAACGAACAAATTTTATTATGTTCCCTTTGGGTACGAAATCATAAAAACTCAGTAAATCTAACTAGATTGCTAGAGCATCTTCTTTTCCTTTCGGTCCTTCTTTTTGTCAATCTTGGGCATTCTTGGCAAAGCCACCATTTCTTGCCTTCTTGAACACAAAATAATTTGTCAATGTCAAAAAATGTAAAATGACACGACAATAATTTTAAATTGTAGACTGTGTTAGATCTTGTAACTAAGAGAGAAAATGTCAATGTAACAACTAAATATTATATTTTACCGTATATAAAATAATAATGCCATATAAATTCAATATTAATATGCATATATTTGAATAGTAAACATGACTGTATGATATTTGGTAATAAACAAATCCTATTTATTTCGTGTGTCATTTATTTAATATAACGAATTAATAAAAGACAAATTAATTTAATCATGTCAACGTGAATTATTTTACACATGTGACTTTCCGTTCATTACATTTTAGCTGACGCAGAGTTTGTGAATAATTAAAATTGTTGAAATGTACGGACTCTGACCGCAACATTTTAATATGTACTCGATGGATTCTATAAATGTTAGTGCAGTCATAACGGTGGATAGAATTCAATATATTGTTACATTGTTATCGATTTATCTTAGTATGAGAAGATTTAGTATAATGTTACTATTAAATATAATTATCCGGCTAATTATATTTAATAGTAATCATGTATCACGAAAGTTTACATATAATATTAGTTGTAAATATTTCAGATTTTTTTTTGTGTCTGAAAATAAATACTTATGATGACTTTTGAATCAATTAAATCAAATTGATTTAAGTTATATTAATAGAAATTTTTGTTCTGCATTAAATTATGAAATGAAATACCAACTCAGGTATCCTAACAGAAATATTTTTAATGTTTAAATGACAAAAGGCAAAATTGTAATCCTAAAAAAATATTAATGCAATATTTGAGAAAGGAAACACGTCTGATCATTACATCCTCGTTCCGGCCATTAATCAAAGGTATTACTTTTTTTACCACCAAAGGGTGCATTCAATAGCACCCCTTCCAAATATTGGTTTTTGTCCAAACGGCCAGTAAGAGCAAATCCATGTTTTTCCATTTATAATGCGCGCACGTTCGCGATATCTTAGCGTCGAAGCCTTTACTATAGTGCTTTATATTGACGTCATTAAACCACGAATATAGAGTGAGGGAATGACAAAACATGAATTAATTTGAGATATGTCGCACGGTACGTTGATCACCCCCCGTTACACAGTGTACTAACGGAAAAATAGTAAAATATGCGTGTCGATGAATTTTTATTCAATATTTATTTTAAACATGGCTACACATTTTAGTTGTTTACCTATTTCGCAGGATCGAGTTCTGTCCATTGCGATGTTTTCATTATTCATTTGTCTTAAAAATTTACCATAATTGTTAATTATTACTCATAAAATAATTAACTTAAAGCTATCATTCAATAAAGCAATAATATATTGTAAAATAACCTTTAATTATCACACCAAATATAAAAAAAAATATTGAGTTATTTAATTAAGTAGTCTAGGCAATGAAATAGTTTCATTATTGGCAATTTTTATTTTATTGCGTAAAGAGGTTTCACACAAAATATTTAGATTGTACATGACAAGCGTACATTGTGATATTTCTATAAGATATATATCTCAACAGCAAATCACTCCTGAAAATAAACAAGCTCTTAATATTCGCTCATGAAGTTTTGGTATCCTTGCGTGGTGTAAGTTATATTAAATCTAAATAAGCCTTTTTTTTTTTTTTCCGTTGGAAAAACCCGTTACGGGTACCCCGTCGGCCCATGGGGGTGACGGCCGGGGAGTGATGTGGGACTACCCGGCAGCATAGAGGATGCTGCCATTTTTAAGGCTACCCACTAAAAAACCAACGGTTGCCCTCTGCGCCGTAATGGGACGTCACGGGATCGAAATAAGCCTAGGTCGCAGTGTTACTTAACATTAATTAAGTATTAAGAGAGAATTTTGAAAAAAATGTTCTTAAGGATTTTTGAAAACATTACACATTTGTTCTTTGCATCAGAACCTTAGCCTAAAAATATCTTGTTTGAAAAGTAAACTCAAACCCCTTTACTAATAAAAATATTTATATCTTGTTTGTCACCTTCATACCTTTGAGGTAAACTGTTTGTGAAAAAGTGACAAAAAGATAATAAGTTATTTTGGGTATTAATATTTTTATTAGTAAGGTAGAGAGAGACTAAGCTAAATGACCTTCTGCCTCAACATTATAAAAGCAAAATCAATTGTTATAAAGGAATGATTTGGTTCCTATATAACTAATTACAAATAACAATTAAGAAATATATTCATAAATTTTTTAATTCTGAAATCGCTAGATCTCTTAGTGAATGTATATGCAAATTATGTTTAAGAATTAAAATTAAAATTAATTTTGCTGAACTGCATGACTGTATATCACGAACAAGTGCGATAACAGAACCCTCTGGAGAGAACGGTGGGTAAGTCGCTCAATTATGTCTCCCCAACTATGGCTTTTTAGCTTATTTATCAATCAATCTTCGATCAACGATAACCACACCTTACACAAAGACCGACATTTTGTTGATTCACTATACTTAATGTATTTTAGTTATTATCCAATTATTTTATAGTTACTCAATCATAATATCTACATATATTGGTTTATTACTGTCATTTGTTATAACTAATAATTACAACTGAGAGTTAAATTCGATTATAACATCAAATTACAATACAGATTACTATAGACTGAATTAAGCTTAATGTATGTTAAAATAGCTAATTTATTTGTATTCAGCGCAATTTCATAAAAAAAGATGTTTACGAGATAATTGAAGTGAAATTCAATGTATCGCAGGTTCGAGTCCTGAAATTCCTGGTAATATTTTTTATTTCATGGTTTTTTATATGTAAACTTTGTGATCGATAATTACTATATATAATTATCCTGCTGTAATTACGTTATTGTTATCGCAATTTGACGACGGACTAATTTCAAACCCATTTCTTATTCATGAGTTCCGAGTATATCGGAATCTGAGTGCGGCTGCTCGCTGGGCGCGCCGTGACACTGTTGCGAGCGGGGGGAGGATGTAGTGTCGTCCTCAGAGGTCTTGGGCAGGTCTTCGTTACTCGCCGACGTAATATATGTACTAGATAATTATGTGAGTACAGCTGGATTGTAATATATAAAAGTATTTCATGATCGATTAAAACTGATTCAATTTAAAATGCTATATTAAAAACATTAATTATAGGAAAGATAAGATATTCTACATATAATTTTATAAAATAGACAAATTTCCGTATGATAAAACAAAATGTGTCAGTAATATGTAATTTTATATGATAAATGTTGTTATAAAAGTGATTTATTTTACCGTTTCCGGTCTCCAATCCCTTTCTGTCATAAGGAAGAAACTACTATAACTATTACTCCAAAGGAAAACGAAATTTCGTATAATATTTGTATAATTTTCAAAACATATTTCCGATTGATTTGATAGAAACATGTTTTCAATAGGATATCACTTTGATGTCTTGTGCTATTAATTTAAGAAATAAGTTTATTTAAATCTAAATTGTAAGGTTTTTGTGTATTAAGAATATTTAATATAAGACTAATTAAAACGCACTTTCCTGGTTATATAATAACTATTTGGTTATTCCGTCACGTGTCTGCCACGTGCCGTGAGAAGGACACGTCATTAGCTTGCATCTCGAGGGAGATTTAAGTATTCGTACTGGTGTTTTGGTGCATGAGAGGTTTGGTAAGTAATAAAAAATATAAGTCGATAAAAAGATAAGCCGTAAAAACGATATATATGAAATCGTCATATTGATTTCATATATATCGTTATTACAGCTTATTTATTTCTAATATCGTATATATGGTTGTTACAGCCTATATATATGTTAATTATTATACAAGCATACAAGCATTATTTTATTTCGATTATATAATGGCGTTTGTGGTTCAGTTTTTAAATATGAAAACTATTAATTTTGATTTTATTTAGCTAAATATGTATATTTTCTCGTGTTATCTAGAAACATGTACGTACGCACGCTATTTATAATGTGTGTTCGTCAGTTACATCAATACAATCTATCACGTCACCTGAAAATCTTGATTAATTACTCAATGTACCCTACCCTAAACTATCTGTGATCAGGGAATCAGAAGGTATAAAGGTAGATTCTGGACACAAAAACAAGGAAATAGCTAGTTCTAAAAGTTTGTCTTTGGAGGCATTTCGAGTAGGTATTATGTATATGTTTATATATAGGTACTAGATCCATAATTTAATGACGGTTATTTTTCTGAATGTTTATGACATAGATAAGGAAGTCTCGCCAAGGCATACATAATTTATAACACCACCCTATATATATCTATTAAAGACTATACAATTCTGATTAGACGAAAACCCTAATTTCATACGATAAGAAAGGCCATATACTATACTGTTCTGTATACAGAAGAATAATAAATCATCGACACCCAACCAATCCGGTACCTTGAAGCCTCCAAAATAAGAGCACTTATGAAGTGACAACGGAAGGTTCCTTCCTGAATAATGGCTGCCGACTTCCTGCGATATATTTCCGCTATCTAGTCGGCAACATGGCGTCCGCGCTTCCGCTTGACCGTTATGGTGTGTTAATCGAGCATTATGTCTGCCATGTGAGTAACTATCTGCAAGGAGATAGATACTTGTAATTTTCATAATACGCTTATGCTTGAAGGTCTTAATAATAATTCACGACTTATAAACTACGAGGAGAAAATATAACATATGAAAATTCATATCATATTTTTATAATATATTTTCATATGGGAATTTGACAATATCCTACAAAAACACAATAAATTTTGTTGAAGTGGAGACTCAACTACGTATATATATATGTAGAGTATACGAGACCCATAGTTTACTAGCTCCCATACTATCCATGGGTCTGGAACAAGTTAAGAGTAAAGACGAGAAAATGATTTTCATATAAACTGAAATTTGGAATGCAACAATACGGTTCCTTCCACTGAACAATAAAGAATCCATGTGAATCATGAGGCAGATATATTTTTAATATATAGTATTATTTTATTTAAATTCATCACAATCTGTAACTAGGTCATTTTTAACGCAGTACAAGGATTATGAATTACGTAAATGAAAAATCCTCAAGTCTCAGTTCCATAGTAAGCAGACGCATTGTTTGTTCTCCCCCGTCTACCTTTTGTTATTATTCCTGGCTTCAAACAAAAGAACATTGATGCCAACAAAGACGTGATTATAGAGAACGGGAGCTAAGAATTTTCTGACGATTACTGCAGGTAGCTATTATATCTTTTTAAAGTATTTTCATAATTAATTTTACAAATTATAAACAGGAGAATTTAATAATTTAATATACAATTGAGCAAAAATTCATTAAATATATATATTATAATACATAGCTATTTATAATTAATAACAAAATAATTCAAATAAATGTTTGATCAATTACTGACACAATATTAAAAGAAGAAGAGAACCTTAAACTTATATATTTAAATAATAAGTAAACTGTAAAAGTACATATTAGGTAATAAAAAGACCTAAAGATCTAATCTTTATTGCCGTCAAGAAAAAAAAAATTATAAGAAATATATAATATATTTTAGATATTTTAAATCGTGTTTTAAAATCAATTATTATAGTTATTATATATAATTATCCGGTTTTAGTCATGTAATTACTATTGTACTTCGACTAACTGGTCCCGGAATCGCGGCGTGTTCACGCCAATGCGAGATTCCGCCATGCTCTTGAAAAAAGACCCCAAATGAGGTCTAAACTAGTCTAATTCGAGCAAATTCTGGTAGCAATTAAATGAGTACAGCCGAATAATTATAATAATAAAATATAATAATAATCATGAATCAAGAAAATTTACATAGAAAAAGTCATGTTCCGACTTTTTCTATGTAAATTTTCGTGTTATTATAAAAAAAATCCTCTAAAACCCGATTACTAGATAATATTAAATTCTAATAAAATTATGAATTTGCTGACAAAAATTGAGTAACAAACAATTACCGGTCTAGTCGTGATTCTAAAAATAGAGAAGTATATAATAACAAGGAAATAAAAGTCTAGTAACTAAGTACGTTGTATAGAAATCAATTGTGCTTATTGGGGTTATTAACCTATAATTCTAAGCGTGGGTACTACTCCGCTGAGGCCTGATTGCAAAATACGTCAATTACAGTTAGGTACGTCTAACCTATAATTTCAGAATTTTTTCTTTTGTAGCTTTCTTATTCGTCTTTAATTTTTAAAGTTAACTGTCATTTATGCAATACTTGAAATGAGGGTTTATATTTGCTGCTTATTATCTTTATGTAGGCTATTCTTTTGTTAATTTAGCTTACATACTTTCTTCGATAAAACATTGCATATTTTCTCATTACTTACCTCCTTCTGAAATACCTATTGCTACTTTACTACTACTAACTTCAAATACTAATTTAATTTTTTTTACGAGAAAATCTTGTAAATGAAACAATCTCTATAGATAATTTTATAAGAATAGAAACAATAAACACAAAAGAAGACACATGCTAACTTAAAAAAAATATGAACACCGGAAGAATTTTCCCATGTGAAACTCGAACCAACTATTTTTGGCCTGTAGGTCACAACCTGATATACCATTAAACAATATGTGACCATGCTATGTACCGAAAAAATATATTCAATAATTGTTCCTCAAGATTTACTGCAACTCGTGATACAAACAATTCCTTTCTATGTTTTTCTTTATTGCAAAATTATAATTTCTCACCATACGAATATTTATCGCTCAGGGATTTACTCCAAGATTTTTTTATTCAAAGTATACTTATTAAAAATAGGATTTTTAATATAATATCTATTTAAATTCAAGTATGCTAACAGACTACTATAACTCAAAAACTCGCTTGCAGCACTTATGTAAATATAAGCTATATTCTAAAGTTTACAAGCTGCTGCATTAGCTGCTTACCTGTATGAATATTATATTAAAAACCGTTCTCCTTGGGATATTAAGAAAATTTTACTTATATAACCACTTGTTTATATAGAACCAATGATATATATGTCACTGTAAATATTTATATTGGTACATATATCATGAAACATCACATACGGATTAAAGTTACGAATTTTGAACGGTATATTTAATTTAATTAGTAAGTGTTTAGCATAATTGTTAATTAGTGATTTGCAAATGTAAAATTAAGTGGTGCGAGGCTATGAACTTAATCGCTTATCATTTTGCTGTTGGTCTAGTGGATATTGGATAGATAAATAGTCTAGTGGATAGATAGAATCTGAACGACGAACTAATGATATTGGTTTCGTTTTGCTCACAAAACAATCCTTTTTTGGAATTCATAGATATGTTACGTTTTCCTAAAAATGTGTCGTTTTTTGTCATCTAACTTTCCTTTTATAAAATTAAAATAGAGTTGGGGGCAAAGGTAAGCACTATTATGTTTCCGTAGATATAATAGTCTAAAACATTCTAAGAGCAGTTGTTTTACTCATAATGATGAAAGTAGTACAGTTTGAGATTTAAAAGATGGTTTCATAAAAGCGAATAATCTTCACATCTTGATGAAGAATTTCTGCTAAGAAAATGTTATAAAAATAAAATAAACACGTACTTTATGCGAGGAAAATTTTCATTTTCCTCTTGAGAATTTTCTATTTAGTATATGATAAAATGAGAGTTTCTCGAACGTATTACCGAGATGGATAGCTTTATTCTCTAAATAAGCCGTGTGAAACTTTCAGTGGTATGTATGGAGAGGCTTAATTAAAGATCTTAATTAGGCTGGGGGCGGCACAATAAGCTCCAAAGTTATAAGACAATAAGAAGGTAGTAATTAAAACATTGCCGTACAAAGTCAGATGTTTTTGTCTTTTATTAAAGAAGCTCAACAAGTTGCCTCAGTTTATAACAATTTAATACCTACCTAAAAATCGACAAGTTTGTGGAATATGTACGCGTAATTGAAGGAAACTAAAACAATATTTTACTTAGGTCTTTGTCCTAACGCATTGTATTTACAGATATATACATTTTCCCTATTTATTATTTTCTTTTTTACCTTTTTAAAAATGTATAAATATTTCATAAATTTAAACATTTTCATCGCATTTGCTACATATGTTTTATTTTAAAACATTCTGGAGAATACAATATATATACAAAATGAAAATACTATATTTGTGTTTCGAAAAAAAAAAAATAAAACTCGATACACAAAATATATATTATTTTAAAGCGCATATATTATATCATATAAATATACGGGGTACAGTCACCGCCAGTTCCGATGTTTGTCCACGTGCGTGTTCCCACGAGGCGGAGCTGTTATTCAGCATTATGTTAATTTTGTGCACACACAGAGTATTATTGTTTCTAACTTTTGTGCGTGATGTTACCTATACTGTATTTTGAGTTTAATCGCAGTGCATTCTGCAGACAAACTAACAACAAACTTCAGTTGTTGGCGGTGTATTCCATTAGGCAAAATTAGGTTCGGAATACAACTTAAGTTAGGTGTTCTGTTTCAATAATAATATAATTCATATCAATATTAGAATAAGAAATTTATTACATTGATGTACATCGCATTTTAATAGAGATTGCTGTTAGCGAAGTTTTTAATTTAAATTGATTTTAAAAATATAAATTTAAAACACAAATATTTTTACTATCCAATGTGCTGCAATGTGCTTTGAATTTAAAGCTGTTACTTTATATTTAAATACTAGCTGCACACGCGTGTTTGTCTGCGTGGAATTTGATAATTTTAAAATAAATTTAGCCGAAGTTACTTCTTATTACATCAGCTGTGTGCTTATAAAATTCCATCAAAGTAGGTCCTGCCATTCCAGAAATTAGTCGAAATAAATAGAAACAAATAAATTGAAAAAACAATATTTTGGTATATGTGCTTTTAGTAAAAAGCGGTTATTTCAATATTACAAACAGACACTCCAATTTTATTTATATGTATAGATTCAAGAGTTCCAAAAATGTTTTAATATATATTGAAGGTTATAGAATAGAACTTTCATTTGTTAATTGGTTTTGAAAGAGTAACATTAAGTTATCCACTAATTGTCTAAAACAGTTTGTCCCGAGGGTTTGTTTGGTAAAATAAACTTCGAACCTTGTAAACATGAGTGTTTAAATATTATTAGTGATATTGTTTCTAGATTATATATCTGTCTTACGACTGTCTTGGTGTTATTTTATTTGTAAAATAAAGTGTTTTTACCATCATTTTATAAACATTGTCCACAAACAATTGAAGTCATTAAAACATTAGTAAACTATTCACGTATTTCACTTTTTAAACATTCGAAAAAACTCTTAATGTATTATGTCTATATTTGTTTAATAATTTAATTTATTTTTCATTAATTTTCATTAATCGTGGGAATTAGAATTCATTACTTATAGACTATTTATTTACGTGTATAGCAAAAAAACTTAACGGATTTTGATGCAATTGATGTGGTAATAGCTTTTGTTTGTCAAAAGATAGATTATGTTAAACGAAAAATAAAAAAAAACTATTTAAATTAAAACTAGAATTAACTTTTATAAAATGGCATGCATATAAAGTTTTATAAAAAATATATTGATACCTCTATATTTTTAGCCAAATAACATTAGTTAAAGATATATTTATTTTGTTTTTCCTCTTTTGACTTGACGTCTAACATTGCGGTATCGAAGTCAGATGATGGCAGCGTCTCATTTGCCACAAACAAGGAAAAGGCGGTACTCACCTCGCTGGCTAACCGATAACTGTCGATATATTCATTATTCAAACGGTTAGAACAATTTTCTTTTTTCGAAGGGGAGAGATGACTTTGAATTAAATAAAGCAAAAAAAAAAGATTGACAAATTAAAGCTCCATTTTCAAACACATGATATTTGGTCGTTAATGTTTTTTTTATAGGTGCCAAAAGGGCAGAAGATATTTTGCCATTGTCACAAAAAACGTAAATAACATGACGTATTTTGAAAGTTGTAGTCTGATATTTTTCAAGTAATATAGCAGTAATGAATGTAATTTTATTCTATTCAATAAATAAATACAACACAATCATAACCATTATATCATATAAAAATCGATATCATTTTATAAAATGATAAAGTTTGTGAATTAATAATCTATATGTTCCCATTAATCCCCGGTGGTACAGCAGATTAATAACATTTTGAAAATATTTTCGATGTTTAAAAGGTATATCATTTCTGAATGTTATGGACTTTATCTTGGTAATAATTCATTAATCGCGATAAATATCATTGAAATTGGAAAAATATAGTAAAAATTTTTGAAATAAAGTCCTAGTTTAAGATTTCAGTAAAAAAGAACGGTTTTATCTTAAAAGTAAAATAAACATTATAAGATTATATTTGGAATAGGTTTCAAAAATATTTTTAACTTTTTTATAAAAACAATTAAATCTAAGTGAAAATTTCAAAAAGATTTATAATAGTTTACTTTTATAGCTATTATATATATATATTGGTGAAGTTAGTCAGGAGATAAAAAGAATAATCTGGCAAAAAAATAAAATAATAAGCCGGTAAAATTAAATTATCTTACTATAAGGCAGGGTGCAGGAACAACTAGATATATACATATATTCTTACTATAGACTATACACCTGTTAAAAGGGGGAGAAAGCAAGCAAAGCCGCGGGCAGTAGATAGTAAATTATACACTCGTATGTATAGAGGACATACTTCGGCATTGACCCCTATTAATATAAAAATACATAGTATTCAATGCGTATTTTGTATTTTTTCAGTATTCAATACGTATTTTGTAGTTTTAAATATAGAATTAATATTTATTCGACGAAGCAAGATTGGACCCTGTAACCTCTAGGAATCCTTTTCTGCAGCTCTGCCAATTGAAGTTTTGTATTCATACGCTTCTTAATGAATTAGTAGTTTTTTTATGTACATAAATTTTTATTAATAACTTAATCTTTTCACAATTTAAACAATTTCAATATTAAATAATTTAATTTAAAGTGGTTAAAGTTATAACTTCTGATAGGCGTCTCGAGACGCACACGTTTGTTTTTTATTATATCATAAATAATTGATAGAACAAGTACCTAAGTAATATTTCTAGGAATATCTTCTTTATACTTGTAAAAACCTGAACGGAAATATTCTTACAATAATAACTTCTTTTATATTTTGCGAACGAAATATATTTTCAAGTAAATGAAAAGTTACTGAATAATTATGAGAGGACATGAAATTAAAATCATTTAAAATGATCATACTATTTATTTTGTATTTTTAATTATTTTTTTTATTAATTGAAATTCTTAGTAATAAATAACAGGTTGTATGTTTAATAAAAACTTTCGACAATCATACGTTGATATAAAGAAATACACGAATCCTGAATCCTGTTAAAAAAAGATAGACAAAATAGAATTCAGGAAGGGATGTAAAAGATTTTCATTTTGCTAGCAAAATTGTTAAATGGAACGTTTCAAATCGTCTTATTCCAACTTATATCCTGGGCTCGCACGCTCACGAGGCGGCCGGCAACGCGGCGACACACTCGGATTGTGTCTATTATTTATGGCAAGCACACGACCCCAGCAATTTCGGAACTTTCCCTTCCCTTTATTAGAATTTCGCAACGTTAAAAAAATATGACGATATTATTGGATGATTGTACAAGCACCCCAGCACCGGTCAAGCGGAAAGGGTGGATTTCACTTTGGAGTCAGATAACTTTCAGGTCTGTTATAGGAATTAAAATAACGTAGAGAAAACGGTGCGGATTAAAAAAAGGCTACAGAGGAAAAGCAGATGGAAGCTACGCATAAATTAAATTCCGAGATGCCTTGTTTCGTATTGCGATTTTTCGCATAACTACAGGAAAAATTTAATATAAAAATTTTTCCTTTTCCTTTAAAAAAAATATATTTATTTTTTAATAAGTATTGACATAGATGGAATTATCAGAGAAGTATTATCTGTATAAATGGCCAAAAGATTGAATAAAATACCGTTGGATATTTTTCCCTATAAGTAATATTTTACGTTTATGTAAGTTTACTCTTTTACAAGCGGTCGAAGAATTTTTGCATGAATTGCGTTTAAAGTTCCCAACACTTACATATTTATGAGTTTTGTACCGACCGAGAAACGCGATAGCAGAAAGTAAGTCAAACATTAATGAGCGTTTAAATATTCCGTACGTGTAAATAAAGAAATGGATTTTACATTATAATAAAGACAAAACCTTTAGATAAAATGCATTGATATGTAAATTGAACGAGAGCTCTGGCTATGTACGTAAATTCTAGAATTGACATTATAATACGAAATTTATCTCATTTTCAACAAAGATCTAATAGAGGTTGATATCTTACTTAATAACTTTATTTCCGTTTTTTTATTCATGTTGTATTATCTATTATTCGTCATTCAAATCTTATTAATCATTTGGTGATGACCCTAACCATGCGACGATGATGATGATGATGAGAGAAAAGATGCTTTGCCCTCTCATTGTATTTCACCCAGCTGGTCCATGGTGCCTCTAAGGTACTGGACGTGCTGATGATATAAGCGTTATGCATTATAAAAAGCTTGTTGTACTATGTAAGCGTTGTGTAGTATATAAGACTTTATGTAGTATATAAACGTTAAGTAGTACATAAAGCGTTATGTCGTACATAATCGTTATATAGTATATAAGGCGTTATGTAGTGTATAAGCTTTATGTAGTATATAAGCGGTATATAGTATATAAGCATTATGTGATATATAAACATTATGTCGTATATAAGCGGTATGTAGTATATAAGCGTTATGTTATATAAAAGTGTTATGTTGTATTTAAAGCGTTATGTAGTATATAAGGCGTTATGAAGCCAAAATGTTATCTGCCAAAAAGATGTCATTCAATCATGCCTCTATTTTACGGAATGTATCTGTGATGATCATAGACCAACTAGACCTTCTTGATGTCACAATAACTTCGTCTATCAAATTTGGTTCTTACATAGCGTCTAAAATTCATTTGGCTATTAAACAGCCTGGGTTTCTGTTAAAAGTATATCTTATATATTTTTATATTTTTAAATACTTCAAGCCAGAAAAGTTGCGCTTCCAAAGAATAACAAGGGTTTTAAAATTTAAAGTGAATAGGTTCTTACTAAGTAAGCGGTGCAACATTGTGGACTACATCATTGCTTAACCAAGCCACAAACACAAGTAATCAAACACGAATCTACTTAGGGCAACATAATAATATTTTACCTATTAAATAAATTGAAATGGTTTTTTTGAATTGTAACTCCAAAATAGTAATTGAGCATAAGCTGCTAGAAATGTTTAAATATCGATTTGATGAAAAGTTTCATTGGTGTCGTTTCCAATGCCTTTTCGTTAAATAAACATTTAAACTTGGCAACTTAGGAGCCTGATTACCCGTGATTCATTGGTCCATTATCCAGCCACCGCGAGCATATATCGGAAATACATTCACCGGAATAGGTCGGTCGTAACTCAAAGAGAGAACATCCGTGCATCTGATAAACCTACCTTTGAATTCGGACTTAGTAGTTTCAATTGCTATAAGGCACCACTTAAAATATTCACTTTACAAAATTAAGTATTATAATATAAATAAGATATACCAGGAAGTTAGTTCACAATAAATAAATATTTTTGTAATAATATTTTTTTTATAAAAGATTCGTTACGATTTGTTATTGAGGTTTATAAAATTATTTACTAAATTTCTACTTTAAAAATTTTTATTCCCAGTATAACATATTTTCTGTTTTGTCACTTTCTTATTAACGATTTACGTCAAAAGTGTGAAAGTGACAAAACAGAGAATATGATATTGGGTATCGAAACAAATGTTAGTAAGAGGGCAAATGTCTATTTTAAATTATTATTAGGTGTATACCATGTTTTTATGTACGTAATTCTTTAGGATAATATTCTAAATTTTAATATCATATAACTAATTAAAGTTTAGGATAGGGTGTCAATTAAAAGTGTCTATTGAAATAAAGACACAATGGAATCAACTAAAAGTCCCAAAAAAAAAAACAAAACTATCCTATTCTCACGTAGTAAGAACTTTATACAGAACCAGTTCAATGAGACAACACCCTTACCTCCTTGAGCACGTAACATAAGGACTTGAAAGAATTTTATTTAGTAGTACTCAGTACCCCTTCTTAGTTCGATTTGCCTCATAACTTGTCTGTTTTTTAAATTAAATAAAAATTACTTTAAGCCGTTTCGGAGGTTCGAATAAATAAATAGAGAGGTAAAAATTTATTAAAACCAACTTTATAACCACATAAATTAAAGATAATGCGTTTATTATTATTTAAATCGGCTGTATTCACGTTATTACTATCGGAATTTGACCGAGTGGTATTAAAATCATTCGGGGTCGAATATACTTGAGCGCTCAGCGAAATCGCGACGTGAACGCAGTTCGAAACTAGTTAGGCAAACCCTAATAGTAATTACGTGATTGCAACCAGATCATTATATATAATAGTAATTATGGATCACGAAAGTATGTATACAAAATAATGCGTTTATTTCAATAACATGTACTATCTTTTTAAAAATGCATGTATATATTGTATTAAATGTATAAATACATACACACTGCAATAGAATAAAAATATAAATGACGACAAAAATGGCAACTTAAAAACGTATATTGAAATTCATGATGTTTAAAAACTGTCTAATCAACATTTAAGGGACACGGCTCTAAATTACCTACGTGCAAGCTGACCCCTCGTTTAAACTAAAGAAGAAAGAATTTCATTCGTGCGTAACAGCCCGTTGTAACAATTATATTTATGTGCCCCTAAAGCCGCTTGGACTTGCTTCAACTTTTTATACTATAAAATTGCGAAAATAATTAAATAAAAGAATGTACAAAAAATCTGCAATAGCAATTCTTTTCAACTACAAAATTACTTTAAAAAATCAGTTTTTTATATATAATAGTCTAGGTACACACTTGACTACAATTTCTGTGTTCGTGCCTTACCGAGGTAGTACTAATCTCTTACAAAAGTATGGTGTAAATTAGTTACGTGTATTTTTAACAATGTAAAGGAGGGTGCCCGGCATCTTCTTAAACATTTTCTTGAATTGTATATCCTAGTATCCTCCCTGATTGGAGGCAACCTATTTGCAAATCTTCATTATTAAAATTGTCTATGCGTATTACTTATTATCAGGTATATCATTTGCTTATTTGCCAAATAAAACTATAAACAAAGAAACAATAGTAAGTAGATGTAAAGTAAAAATCCAATAAAAATGTTAATTTTATTGAAAAGCAAAAGAAGCGATATTTCTATCTTTTGTACAATCGATGTTTTCTGCATCTTTGCTTTATTCATATGCTTCCTTCTCCAATATCACTTCAAATCCTCGTTCTAAAATTAAGACCTTTACGAAATATGAAACTTCTATTAACTTGGTTTAGTTATTCCCTTATTATAGAATAAAATAATACATTATATATATATGTTTCTTTATACTCCTTGGATTATAAATTAAAACATGCTTCTATTTATAATATTGCTTTTCTAACAACACAGGCGCAAGTTATTTATAATAATGTGTATTGCGATGTACCTTCATTTATATATTCATATTGTTTTATATTCTGTGAAATTATGTGTATATATTATTTATTTTTACTCAGTGTTATTAAGAATATTTATTAAAAAAAATTATGAGACAAAGATTCAAAATTATTTATAAACATCTAAGGTTTTTTTTCATTAATATAGTGTAAAGGTTTGGCAGAAATATTTGATAGACGGATTGTGTTATCAAAAGAAGACTTCAAATATTTATCATCTGGGTTTGAAGCAGATGGTTCGTGGTGAACAAACGTCACCAGCCTGCACCATAAATTATGGTTTATCCCTCCCTTGTTGCGACATGAAATATTTTATTTCAGGCGCTATAGTTATGTTTAAGATAGTATAATATAATGAGGAAAATAATACTTTAAATAATACTTTTAAATTAAACTTACTAATGACGTATTCTTCAAATAAATTTGTCTAAAAACAATAACATGATATTCATTGTAAGTAAAAGCAATATGTCAATCAAGTTCGCAAGTTATAATAGATAATAATAGCGAAGCTGTCACATAATGTGTCATATGTATAAGAATGTTGCCTAATTGTGGGAAGATTGGGCTGGCTCATACGTTAGCGGCACGACTCGAAGTCTCAAGTTTCAAACTTGCTGCCATATATAAAAGACCTATGATCAATGGAAAAGACTTAAATATTAATATCACCAATTATTGAACTTCAGTATCCTAATTTTAAAATCCAATTTTGTTAACACTTACTTTACTATATAGTATAAAAAACGTGTATAAAGGTAGAAGTGGTTCAGTATTTTGTAGAAAGAAACTTAGATACTAAAACTACCATAACATTTATAATATTTCAGTGCCGCTTCCATCAAATTTTACGTAGATTTACAATGTCTTCAAATTGTTGCTTACAATTTGCGGCTCAGTTTGGTGCTTAATTTAATAGTTTATCTTCAATAGCGCAGTTTGTGGAGTCAGATAAATAAGTGAGGTATCTCTAATGTGAAATGTCCTCAAGTTTAGCAGCCGGTCGTTTGTGGTCAATGGCCTGTGAATCAAATGAGGCGACCTTCCAACTATACATATTAATCGTCTTAGAAACATATTGCATGAGTTTTATTACTTTAATATATATAAGAGTAAAATGTTACATAATGAAGAACTTGATTTCGGTTTTCATAAAAATAATTTTATGCAAAGCAATTATCTCGATCTGTTTTTTTATTGGAGACGTATGAAAGTAAGTATTTTTTAGATTTATCCAATCTAATAATCTCGACGTCGAAAGGCAATGAAAAGATATTAAATTTCCTTTTAGTCTACAACTGGGTGCTTAAAGTAATTCAATTTGAAAGCCATGGCAAAAATAATAAGACGTCAGCTTAGCTCTGAGCGTAAATGCTAGAACATTGGAGGCTACGAAGGCTTATATCTCGAGGGACTCGTAGCCTGCAAGCTACAACCCGTAGCGATGTACCGTCTACGGTAACGAAGGCAGAGCTACAAGTGTCGTAGACTGGCGTAGACTTAAATTATGTCGAATACCTGAACGTTACATTTACTTTGCGAAATAATTCCGCGTTAAATTTATTTCAACTTTGTTCCAAAGATGAAATAAATTGAATTCCAGAAGTAAGTCCGATTCTAAATTTCAGTAGTAAATTTTAAAAAAAGTTTTCATTGTGCTTTTTGATATACAAGAAAATACTGAAATATTTTTAGGTTATTAAATGTCAAATTGTTCTAGAAGCTTCCATGCAATTATACATTTCTTATAGACTCGTAAGGCGAACGAAAGTAATCAGTATCGCTCATCGCCCCACGCAACCGGTAGTTGGATTTCTTGAACCGTGAAATTTTATCAACAGATATAATCTCGTGAAGCTTTCCCTTTCGACTTTTCCACGTTGTTTTAATTGATTTGAGGGCAGAGTACTGAAAAGTTTGTAATTCAATATTTGAAACAATTCTTTTGTGATAATTATTGGGTACAATTGTTACACGGGAAAGGCGTCACTCTATTCCTTTCCATTGATAAAGAACCTTTCACACATGTTATTCTGACGTTCTTATTTAATCGTGTTAATTACTAAACTCTTAAGGGTACAGAAGGCTTTATTTTAAACATATGTTTAAGAGTAGCAACGTATCTATAAATGTTGCTAAAAGTACCATCATTTACCAGTGAAAAAATTGTCGTTTTACCTTCTACAAAATATAATAATGATATAAAATATCTGTCAGGTCTATATTAATTTTGAAGTAGAATTTTTGAGCTCCGTCAAAGTGATGTATAGATAAACTATAAAACTGTTACTTCCAAAAACAGGTTCTATTTGAGGTTGTAATCTTGTGTTGATTAAAACGTATTTGAAAAGCAGAAATAAGTAAAACAAAAAATATATTTAATATGTAGGTTATTTTAACATACAAAAACGCTTGTTCATATCGCAGACGTTAAAACGAACAAAAAGGCAGGTAGTAACTTTTCCTCAAAGAGTACTTTGTTAAAGTTCTGATCCCATTGGCTAAAAAAGTTTTTCATTTATATTCATTTCATCTCTTATTTGTTCTCAAAACATTTTTTTTATTCTAAGCTGAACAAAACTTTTGTACACTGTGCTTTACATTGCAGTATTATTTATTCGAAGCAAAACATGAAATTAACGGCGTAAATCGATGCACGGCTATAATTGACTATTCTAATTTTCTATTTCTAATACCTTTCTTTACCATTTTAAAATTTCTAATGAAAAAACCTTTAGTAACATTTTATAGAATAAAATTATTAATTGTAGTCTTTCATTTCGATTGTCTATTGATAACAAATATTTATCAATATTTTCGAAATAATAATTATTTGAATTAATATATAAATATTTGTAAATTAGATGTAAATGTTTTTTTGTGTAGATTAATGTTAATTCTCAAAAAAAAAATGAAATAGTCTCTCTCCATTTTTCAAAGGTATTTATGCATTTTCAACCATCTGAATATTCGCAGATGTCTATGGTCTAAGAACCATTATTAGCGCGTATCTTGTACATTTGCACATCCCAATCCCATGTAAACTAATATTATAAAACGAAAAAGTTTGTTTGTTTAAATGCGCTCTTCGTCGAATCTACCAAAAGGTTTTGCAGGATATCTAGCATTGCTATTGCTCTTAGATATTTAAAAGTCAATAAAATGTTTCGATCGCAGGTGGAACAATGAGTAAAAACTAGTAAAAATATAATATCGTTATTTTCAGTATCTTCATCATGTTATTTTATACCCACAATATTATTTTTAATAATATAGCGTTTCAAGTTTAACGTTCGTTATATTTCGAAAAAGGCAAAATAAGAATAATTAATACGAAGTATCGTTTTGTTTTTTTTATCGGAACACGACTCTCCTATAAGCATGAAGGGGCTCATAAATAAGGTTGAAGATCTGAATATTTTATAAAGTCGCCGCCATTATGGGATAGGGTATGGATATCCGTTACGTTAGGATTGGGAAAATCTGTTCTGTACTATTTTGATTTTGTTTGATCCTTTTCTATAAATTTTGTATAGAAAATCAAGTTTATCATATTGCATTACATTTTGCTGTATATTTTTTTATGAATATCTTAAGCCAATTCCACTATCGATTATACTTCATAGTATACTTATTTGATAGACCTTAAAAATATTGAAAACGAGATAACATTTCATAAGATTTAGAATCGAAATTGATTGTAAGAAGATATTGCTATATGCAAATATATTATTAAAATTTTACCATAAAAGATATACAATAAATGTTTAAAATATTCCTATTTATTTCTGTATATTTTAATTCGTACAGTAAAATTATACTAAAAGGATTTTGTAGTTAATGTAAAACCAGGTGTCTCGTTTCTGTTAAAAATACACCAGTATTTTAAGCCTGTCGCTAAACTTTTTTAGACGATCGGTCCGTTGATCCATCGTAACACTGCACTATAAAACATTCATGACCCGCCCAGTTATTCATTCATGACACCTCGTCGAATTCCGGCCAAAGCTGCCCAAGTCGATCATCCTAGCCACTATTGCATAATTTATTTTTCTTATTTATAAAAAGCAAAAAAGTTTTTTTTTCATGACTTACAATAACACATTTTTAATTTTGGAATAAAATCTTCTAAAGGAATTATTTATTACATAAACATTATAAATTTTCTCTCCAAAGTATTTTGTTAAGTCGAAAACAATCTATTTTTCCGGTAGCAATGCGATCCTCAAATAATTTAAAATCCGCCCGAGACGGCTAGAATTTTCATTACCAAAGGATGAGAGAGGAGATAAAATCGAAAATCTTCGAAGGGCGTCGTATTATAAATGCAAGGTGCCTTATTGCCAACTTATCAAGAAATATTTTAGGCTTATCTGAATGTTCAATTACTCGCTCGGTATGTCTACAATGTGCATTCTTCTGACACCAACGTAGATATTTTGTATAGAATTTCTTATTAATTTTCTGTTTTGCTTTTAATATTTCGAAAGAGAAAATAATGAGATTCTATCTAATATATCATTTTATAATTAATTTTTTTATTGCCTTTTAATAAGCATAGAATAATAAAGATAATAAATAATTATTGAATCTTTTTATTTATAAATGAATTTATTAAAGAAATGAATAAACAAATTTTTTTAGTACTAAATACTAAAATATACTTTGACAAATTTATAATTAAAATATTAATTAACGTTTCCCAAAATTATAATTTATTCATATTCGTTTTTAGAATATTCAATAACCATCGTTGAGACTGATAAAATCGTTCACAATTTCTCGCCCTTTGAGCTAAATTTTTAATTAATTAGCATCCCTTTCAGTCGAAAATGCTTTGAAACTATTTATTTATACGTTAAAAAGGCAACTCCATTAGTAGAATGAGAGTCGGGAATGAATAGGTCATTCGGCAGATGTCGTCTGTCACAAAGAAGGTAGGAGGTGAAAGGAAACGGTAGGTGCAAGGGAGGTTCATTCACCATTGTAGGAAACAACGATTATGTGACAAAAATAAGCGAAATGCGAGATGAAAAAAGATACAAATGGAAGCTCTTTCACCCATTGTAGGAAGTGTTTGCCAATTTTGTAATGTTTGTACTAAATATTTATATTCACATACATTTAATAAATAGCTATATATATAAAAAAAGGTTATAAGATTTTAATTTTAAAACTTTACTGTGTTAGCTTTTTTTTATGAAACAGTATGATGGTCCAACTGTGAACCCTCTCGTTAGAGAAGACATTTAGTCAGGAGTAAGATACTAATAGCCTGGATTAGTAATGAAATAACAAGAGCAGGTTGTGCTATTCTTTGTTATTTACATCATAGTTATATCGTATTTAAATCTGGAATATTATTAGTACTTTACATTTAATGCTACAAGTACCCGTTAATTAATTCTAGCATTTAAGTTCTGTTTACTTTATACTATATTTAAATCTAGTTTATATTTATATGTACTTATTTCTAGTCTAATAAAGCTGTACTATCTACTGTTAGGGTTCTTATAAAATACCATGTTCAACAATAAAACTTTTAAGTTTTTATCAGCGTATCTTCGAATCGATACTTAGTACACTTGCAATAGACTTATCCTAACGGAGAGCAGTCGAAAACGGATATGCGATAACGAATGCAATTTTCCAAGTCCCTGAACAGAGTTTAGGCGGGTCTATTCCGGAATCTTTTACCTAACTACCACCTGCTAAGCTGGTCTCAATCAATGATCTTATCGTGTAGTGCATAAAGGCTATAATCCTATGGACATTTCACCATTGTTCCTATTGATGAATATCTGGAATGCGGAACGAAAGTTTTGTACTAAATTATACTTGTGGCAAATTGGGTTTTAAATATAAGTTTAAATTACTTATGACCTGGTAGATAAAAGTATTGATAAAATTATTAATATTAATTTAGCAATACTAATTAAATGTATAACTTCGTATGCCTGACAATTCTTTGTATAATGCCCGTATGTTAAGGGAGAGTTTACGTATATTTTGCTGCCTTATATCAACGCCCATTCATTTTGTTTTCAACTATTCCAATGAATCGATATATCCCTTCATTATAACATTGATGTGGGTGGACGGCGCATTTGACAATAGAATTAATACACTAGGGATCACTATTTAGAACATAATCCCCTTTTATAGAAAAATGAATCCACAGAACTTTTATGTAAATTAAATTAAGGGGTACTAATACGTTCACTTTTGTTATCTAGATTAGTATAAAGAAATTCATTACTTTGGTCATTACTAAGATATAATATCCCACCATCTGTCCGAGTAAACTATTACAATTTTAATAATCGCTGAAATTAACTTTTAATATGATGTTCAAAAAGTAATTATATTAAATATAAGATTCATAACAATGCTAATATTAAAACAAATTTTTAAATATTCTTATATAAGCATAAAAAATAAATCGTCCCAATACGTTTCAAATGTACATTTCCAGGAAATCGATGAGGCTTACCCTCAGAGGAAGTTTCTAACGACATAACCGCCTGCAATTGATATGCCCCCAGAGTAAGCCCATTGTAAAGAAAAGAAAATCCCGATCCGAAAATCTTAGGAGAGTTAGGACTCAAATGGCATCAGTATTCCTGGCGCGTTGCTTCCCGGTGTCGGTCGCCTTTCTCCCCCTCGTGGTAAACTCCTTCAGTAATTTGACTTTGTTGTTATAACTCAGTTTTGCTTGTTTGTCGTTGTTGCTAGATTTATTAGAGTAATCAAATACGTCACTTAGGTTATTTGTACTTAGTGTGCATATCACGTCTTCTTAATTATTGTATTGACAATATATGGTACTAATATTAAAATTGTAATGTTGTGGATCGTGCTTCGTGAGCTTGTGAAGTTATCTTTACAAATGATATATTTTATAATTTTAGAGATCTATACTTTAGGAGAAAAATAGTATTGTTTCTATCGTATAGTCGCACGTACTTTTAGTATAAAAGTATAAGAAAGTACTTAACTCGTACCTGAGACAGCTGTTTCAGAGTTTCAATGTTAGAATCCTGCTTCTACGTAATTTTATTTTAATTTTTTTTTTTAAATTATACTAGTAACTGTATACTTAATAATAACGTTTATATGACTATATGTTTAACTGAAATATATAATAAAGCACAAAATAATAATAAGTCATTCAAATAAAACACCAATAGTACATTACTACTCTTCATTCGTGTACATCAACTTTAACTCTCATTCGAGCGCAAAAAATAACAAAATTCAGTAACATCACTCATCAAAACCATGTTCAGGTATCGGCGAGTTTTGTATTGGTTCCATTAAATCTAAAGCATTGTCGTGGGCAATCCTATTGAGCTTGAATAGCGTATACCGCGTTGGCTTCATCAAATTGCATTGAACGGACGTTAGAGCACTCATCGTACCCAACGAACTGGGGGTAAAAATTTGAATAGAATATACGTACTGGGAGAAATGAAAAGGCCGGTGACGCCCACTACGCTCTTCAAGCGTACTTCCGACTACTCGGACGCTGGTCACAATGGATCGGCACGGACTATATCTGATATTGAAATTGCAGCTGAACTAACGTTGATATTCTTAAACTAATTCCAGCTTTACGGATAAATTATCCTCGGCTTTATTGATGATATTAATATTACCAACAGTTTTTTTAGTTATAATAGGATTAGTAAATTTAATTAAATTTATTTATTAGCAGGGTTTGTTGATTTAAATATTTCTAATTTAAGGTTTTGTTTTAATATTTTCAAGAAGTTTCAATTTTTATTTATTGTTTTTACTTTAATATCGCTTACACAATTTCGTTTCGTACGATGAAAATAAAAATAGGCCAGCATGCAAACACAAACCTCCTACGTGACTACACTGTTAAGTCTCTTGTTTGTATTGACTTTCCAAACTCTGAAAATTGTCGCGAAATTATAAGATTTTTTTACTTGTTTCAAAATATAGTTCATTGCATTCATAGTCACGGAGGGTCTGTTATCCCTTCAATTTTGACCCTCGACGAGATCATTAATGATCGCATCCCTTATACGAAATAATGTAGGTTACTGTGCAAACAGAACACAGGGTTGATCGGCCTTCGGTTTGGAATTATGTCACATCTAATCATATAGCACTATACATAATGTAAATAGGAAATCTTTAAATAATTCAGTAATACCATATTTATTTACAAAATATAACTCTATTTATAAAAGTATAAAAATCTGTTATTAAAAAATGAAGATTTCAATTCAATTTAAATTGAATTAAATTTTATTAAGTACAGTTACGATTCTCATACAACCTGTACTGTAGGGTGAAATATATTTTATTTAAAAATCCGTATTGAAGACATTTTGAGTTGTATAATTATATACATTATACAACTATAAATTAAAATTATAAGCTTTAGCTTAGGAGACATACGTTATAGTTTTTGTCAATAGTAAAATATTAAATTGACAATAAAATATTTAAGATTTTGTTGACAAAAGATTATGGTGTACCCTTTCTTAAACCATAAATTACAGGAACTTGTGTACTTAGAGCAAGCGCATGTCTTAACCATTAGAAACCCCATGCAATATACGCAAGCACAAATCATTGAATACTGGATGCATTTAAAAAAAAATATCTTACACTGAACCTTAAACCTTACTGCATTGAGCGTGAGTTCTTTTTTATTAAATAAAAGTTCTTAAATCATGTTTCACAAAAACAAACTTTATGGATGTCAGGACAGAGTATAAATATCAAAATATATGATAAGGGTTAGATAACATGGTGACCTACATCTCTGGAGAGAGACTAAGTAGCATTAGTTGCATCTACTGGGAATAATATTTATAGGGTGCATTATGCACATGACATTTTTATGTTTTTGGCATTGCGTTGATATAAAATGTATTGTTAGATGGTTTCCTTTTCATTTGGTTATTATTAAATCCCCCTGGAAATTACTTCATATATATACGATCACATATCGTACTAAAAGTAAAATTCAAATATATAACATATAACATAACGGCAAGGTGACTTTAAGATGTTTGAAATTTAAATGTTATTTTAGAATTTATTACTTCTTATCCCTCCTTCTTCAATGACACAAACGCAGCTGACTGTCTATTGTCTGGCAAATTACTGTTTGGATTACACTATGTTATTTGCACATGCAAATCAGAATTTTGTTTTCATTTTGAAATGAGATGACGGTAAGACAAAGGCGTGAAAGTGAGGGTAGACATTAAACGCGGAGCGGTTGACAAATTTGCATAAACTATTAAGAATTACCAGCTGAGCTCTATAAATTATTTAACTGTCAACTCTAGGTAAGTTAGTATTTAAGTGTACTTAATAATTGGTCTAAAGTGTTAAATTAGGGTCAAGAGGTCAACTTATTGAAGTGTATATACATTTCTCTTTAAAATGACACATAAATTGTTTTAGACATGTATTGTTTGCGAGTCAAAGCCTTTCAGCGATTTTTAATTCAATATCATGGTATATCCACATGTATAAGAGGTAAAATCCTTTTAGCTTTTCATAAAAACAGTGGCTATTGGAGTTGGGCGAAAATTGGTAAAATCAATAAATATTGCGTCCCCCTAATGCAATGATGGATTGTGCCGCACTTATCTCCTGGCGACATCGCCGACCGTGTACAGGGTTGGTTTTATTTTACTAGTCCTTTTGTTAACATGGGTTTTACCGACTCTGTTGATATTTTTCTATCCACTATTTCTACCCAGTTATTTTACTATCGTCGCTTCATCTAAAATTTTACTAATAATAATAATCATCTTTATCAACACTGAATAAAGTCATAGTCACATGTCAGTTTTGATATTTAATTCTTCCGCTTACTTACAAAATGTGCAAAATTAAGATGAAGCTTATTTTAAATTGTGTGTATCTATATTAATATTATAAAGCTGAAGAGTTTGTTTCTTTATTTGTTATGTTGGCGCTGATCTTCGAAACTACCTGATGGATAAGGAATATACTTTCTGGTTTTTAAAGGCAGGTTCCTAAGGAAGTGTTATAATTTGTTATTTATTAATGTTTATTTTGGTATATAAAGTAACTGATTTGACTTTGACATGTCACAATCTGTTATTTATTAATACTTATTTTGACATAAAACGTAAATGATTTGACTTTGATAAGAATCAATAATATACTTTATTAATTTTTATGTTTAAGGTAGTTATTTACTTTGATTGACTTGGTGTTGCAGCTTCGAATCCAATTAATTCTGTGTTAAAGTAATTAAATTATTAGTCTAAGCAGAGTGAGAATAATATATAGCATATAAATCCTTTATAAAAGTTGTAAGTGAATAAAATATGGAATAAATTGAAAGAGTTTTTATTACAGAAGGCTATAGGCTATCTAACATTACACTACTGCTCTTAGACATCCTAAAAGTGCATAAAAAAGTTCGTCCGCGGGTGAAACTGCGAGTAACAGCTAGTTTAGTATAAGCTAGTAAACATCAATCAAAATATCGGTTATAAATTACTGTATTCATTTATTGTTTTTAAATAATTATTAAGTCGTCGCTTACACACGGAATATGACAGTAAATTTCATATTTTTGAAATATTTTTATACACATTCAATAACAGTTGTCTGTGTTTACTATGTCATGTATTTTATTTATGTACTTCCATACAACGTTTATTTGAATATATATTTACCTATTTATATACATTCAATCAAATCACACCAATTGTAAAAGTCGATAATTTCACTTTTTCGAATTCAAACAAGTGATCCTGTATAGAGCCAAGTATCAAGTTTTTCAATACATTTAAAGAAATTGGCTCAACTCCAAAGCAATGTTTCTTTGCCGGAAATAAAATTCACGCATTTGCTTTCGTGTCTAGGTGTCATACGAAGGGTCGCCCTTGTTGGAAACTTCAACAAAACGAACAGACCTACCGATGCCGTCCTAATTTATTTCAAGTACACATGCAGTGGCGACAGTTCTAAGCGTTGTTTATAGTCAGTTGGTAAGTTGAAAATAAATTTGATTTCATTTTATCATATCTCTGATTTAAGATATATTTTACCACTTCATTGAAAATAAAAATGCGTGTCAGTAAATCTGTTATATTAAATAGCCAATAATAAATCTGGCAGTATCCATAGAATCAGTCTAATTAACATTTAAGTTAAAAACTTTTAAGCACCTTGAGTTACCAAGAAAATGATTGAGCAAGGGGTCTGAGTAATGCTTAGAATTTTTTAAAACGCAATTTTAACTTAATTTGTAAGCCGGGGCTCCTTCTTCCAGGAAGTTTGAAAACTTTAATGTCGTCAAGTTCTTGAGTAATTGAGTCTGTACTCGACAATGCCTCGGTAATCTGCGACGAGCCATTTATTGTTATGTCACAAAGTTCGAAAGTTCCTCTCAAGTTGCAAATTGTGGCAATTTTGTGTATACAACTAGACAGCGCTCAGGATTTAGCGAAGGCTCCAACAACAACCTTTTTGGACCAACAATAGCCAAAAGGTTTTAGTTGGCCAAAATGGCCACATCACTCTAACTTATGTTACATATTTTTAAAATTTAAATCCGGGCTTTTCATTAGTAAAAATTATTTTTTTATTGTAGACAATCTAGATAACAATTAGTAATAGTTAACATTTTGTTATCATTTAAAAGGTTTTGGTTTATTTTGTTTACATATTGTCTTCATAATTATATTACAAATAATATCTAGATAATCATTATTGATTTAAGTTACTAAATAGTAACTACAGAAAAACAGAATGGGAATAGAAAATGTTTTAATGAGAGTATTATAGACTTTATTATGATTCAAGATATATTTAACCACATAAAGTTAGAATTATAAAATTACTAATTTATCAGATAAATAATAGTGTTTTTAAAATTATAATATAAATTTTTAATAAAAAAAATATATATGAGTCATAGGACTAATATATGTTTTTATATAATTATTTAAATATAATAGTTTAAAGTTAGTAATTGTTTGGGATTTTTACCTGTTTTTATTAAGTTCTACCTTTTTTATAATTATATATTTCCTTTCGTTTCTTTTCTAATTAATAAATGATAAGTAAAAGTAAAAACCCCTCATGGTAATAAATATCTAATAATTAATTATACTTACAAAGCAACGAATGAATTTTAAAACAGACGAAGACATATTTTTATTTTCGTCAGCGGTTTCAACCATCGAGGCACTTTAAAAGTCTGAAAGAAGGGGAATTTTCAATCAAGATTTCTGCAAAACAATGCAAATTCACATTGTAAGCATCATTTTAGCATTCACTGCTTTTATGTAAGAATAAAGCAGTTAATAGTAATACCAGGAACCCATAGATAATCCCCAATCCCCTTCGATATTAACCCGTCTGAACTAACGATTTCACTATCGCTCATGGACACATGCGTTTGACAGTACTGTTATTACATCATTAATAAAATTACAAAACTCTGCACCCATGTGCCGCCATTCTAACTTTACAGCCCATTCGTAAAGGGTTGGTATTAATTAAATTTGGGCAATCCACATCGCTAGTTTATAAGGATGTTACTGGTGACAACGAGAGGAGAGTGAGAATTGAGTGAATTAAGCTGAATCACGTTTGCCATTGCTTTATCACGTGCTAACAGTATAGCATTATACTTTTATTTTATTGCCATATTATGCCAGGGCAAAGAGCATGTTGCTCAAAGTCATCGTAAGTGTATTTTATCATATATGTACACTATTACTTATAGTATCTAAGTATATAAATATATACATATTAATTATTAATTTATAATACGAATTAACTGATACTATTTTAAGAGATTTAAGGAACCTGATAGAGTTATTGTTTGGTTCACGGCAATTAGTTCTTACAAAACTATATAATTATTTTTGTTTTATAAAAACATATGAAGTACAATTTTATTAATTTGATTAGTAATTATTACTATTCATTTTCATTATTATTATGTATTATTAGTTTTATGAGTTACGAGGCTAATTAATGCTTTTTATTAAAGTCAGATTTGTAGTTTAATATATTCGCTTTTTTAATGTTTTATACCATCTTATTATTTTAATAATAATGATTATAGCTCAATTGTGTGTAATGCTTGTTGTAACTTTGTATATATTTATTATGTTAAATAACCACGAATAAATAGATAAGTCTAAACCAAGGGATCTTGATTAACTCACCACATTTTTCATTTTTTATCTTGCTATAAAATCATTAGAGGGAAGGGATAACCAAGGATTAAAAGTTGTATCAAATTCTTTGATTATAGAAACAGTTTCATCCATTAATATATTTTTCTCAAACATGCTTGGAAATAAGTGTATTATTTTGACGACCTCCTTTGACATAAATCGAAATTGCTGTATCGATGAAATATATGCAAGCTGCGGCTGGCAAAACTTGTATGGTAAACCATCTGTCATGTTTAGTGGATAAATATATTACTATTTAAATTCATCGGTAGTGCAAATGGAACGATTTTTTACTCCGAAACATCGCAAGCAAGGAGACAAATTATAAAAGATTTTATTTATATTTTGAATGGGTTAGCAAATACAAAGCTGTTTATTGCTTGGTCATCTGAGGTTCATCTTAATAAAATGAACACTTTGGCGCTTGAAAAAAAATTACTGTTCTTTGTTGTTCGTCATTCTTATTATACTGACTACTACTTAGTTTAATTTTTTTCGATTTATTTAAAAACAGTACTATACGAGCCTTGACCGCAACTATACATTAATGGACGAATATTTTACTATACACGTAGTATTTTCTTAGATTTTCATGAGTACACCTTTAAAGTAAAACTATTTTTTACGGATTAAAACTCGCGTATAATTTGGTTCAGTTTAACTTTAACCCGACGTTTCGAATGCCTTGCAGCAATCGTGTTCCCGGGTAGACGAGATGTAAGTGTCTGCCAGTAAGACAGTTAATTAGTCATCTATACACGTACACTATTAGATTTTCGTAGCAAAATCTTTAAAAAAAAGTATTCAGATAGTAAAATAAAATAGTAAAAAATGTTCAGTCATCCTATTCGTAAAGTATTCAAAGTCAAAAATGCAAGGTATGGGACTAAAGTTGTATGCGAGAATTTGATACCTTTACATCAGTAGCAAAGGAGCATTTAATTTTGAAGAGAAAGAAAGATATGGGTGATATAATAAAATTAAATATAAAAATAAAAACTTAGTGGCATTTTTTATTAATTTATTAAAAAAAAAAAAAAAAATTGTGTTCGATAATTTTCAAGATGCATATATCATCATTTATTATGACCTTTAAAAAAAAATTCTGTAGGATATATAACATTTCAAGGAGGCTTTAGAACGAATATAAATTACAAAGTTAAACTTTAACAGTTTCAAAGCGGAATGCTATTAAAAAAGTAAAGAACATTGCAAGAGATCCGATGAAAGGCCTAGTGAGGGTACGATATTAAAAGGCTTAGAAGTGTTGGGCCCGAAAAGCCTCTGAACATCTCTGTACCTCGCCTACTTAAGTACAGTATTAAGGGCACTTTCGGTTTAAGGGTAACCGTATATTATCCTGGCCTTTTCCCTACATGTGAAGGAATTTTATATGCTTTTTATGTTTTGCTAATTAGACACGGTGGCGTTAAATTTTAAGTACGTAATTACAGATACTTTTTCTGCCAGCTGAGATACAAGTAGGGGATAGAAATAAATGTACATGCCTTGTACATATTAAAGATTTTGCTGAAAAATATTAACTTCCTGAGTAAGGTTTTTATTGTAATATCATTACGTTTTGTGGTGTCCTGAGTAATTGTTTAAAAACATGTACGTATATATTTGTATGTATATAGGTGTTTCATTCGCGACCTGATAATGTTATTATTTTCGTTTTGGTACCAACCGATGTGTAACTTGTAACATATAATTGATTAGTTTTTCAGCTTTATCAATTACGCGATTTTATTAACCTTGTAATTGCGATTTCTAAAACAATAATTTCGCGATTGGGGTGGTTGTGGCACCTGTCGCAGGTGTTAATGATAGCAAAGTGTTCACAATAAAAAAAAACTCGTGCTTTTTGTGGTTTTAAGATATGCTTTATCTTCAATAAGTTGTTTTAATGAATTTAGAGAAAATAGTCATGGAATGACACGTATTTCCAATTTGTGTTGGAAAAAAAAATAGAACATTTTTATTTACTAATAAGTAAATGCGATGGGATTCGCACCTGATACCGCTTACTAATATTATGAATTATATCTTCTGTCTTCTTTTGCAATTATGTTAATTAATTCTACGCTCCTTATTTTGATTTTACTCGTATGACAATCTGGTTTAATCTATTTATACACTTAACGATATTAAAAACGATTCAGAAATTATTACGAACGTCCAGATAACTATCAGAACTCCCTTTCTACATATTCTTTTTGTAATACGTATTTGTTTGATAAATATATATTTTATATTTTTACATTTAAATTGGCTTTTCAACGTGTCTTCATCCATATCAAATACTTGAGACATTTTTTGTATGCATAATGTTCTTAGTATGATATTCATTAAAATATTTTTTCTTAATAATACGTTTACGCAATGCAATTAATAAATTATGCAATGCAAATGCAATTAGTCTTGTTAAATATTTATATCCAAGTAAAGATTAGTAAATCCCATTTCATAAATCGGCTATTAAAAACCGAACAGTCCATGTCCAACGTGTCCCATTACGAAAATTGACCTCGATAGCGCCACACCTCTAAAATCATATTTCTGGTAATAGAACAAAACACCCCTCGGTGAGGACGCAACTTAATCAATCAATTAATTCATAATTGAATTACATCCGTCACCGATTCGCCAGAGTGCGGTCTTTCAAAATACCTGTCAGTTCAATTGGTTATGAAATGGCGACCAAACAAAATTTGTTTGATGTTGTCAATACCAATAATTTATGCATTTTTATTAAATTTTCGCTGTTATATTATTTTCATTTATAATAATTTCTGAATAACACGACATTTAATACATTATATAATATACATATACATTATAAAATTTTATAGTTCTTATATTTAGAGAATGGTCATATCTAGCTCAGTTTTTTGTCTGATAATAAAATTAAATGCAGTATAATAAATTCAATTCCTCATACCGGTGCATATAATTTTCTAACGGAAGCAACATTTTCCTGGCCCAGAGCACAGAATGTTGATCAGTTAACTTTTAAAGCTCATTAAAATTGATGGTTCATTCAGATCGTGTAAATTTTCACGTTGGCGGAAAATTAAAACGATGCCCGAGGCGACCCCACGCGCCCCTCCACATACTATTCATTGAAAAAAAAACAAAACTGGTACGAAAAACTTGGCGTATTTTTATACATTTGCTCTACTCTAAAAACTTTATCGGTACTATAGATGCGCTCGGATTTTGTCATTCTTTTTTTTATAGATTCAAACGCCCTGTTTCAACAAACGCAGCACAAAAATTCAATGTACAAGCTTTTCCTATCACGGGATATCGAGTGCGAATATTCGATTCATTCAGTGATACTAACATGGACAGAAAATATAACTGTTACATATTTAGTACGATAACAGGAATACATTCTTTGAAATGAGGATGTGTACTGACGTAGGTACATTATTTTAAATAAAATTTATTAATTTATCATTAAAAAAAAATATTGAAATATCCTCATTAATATGTTGGTTTTGATATAATGAAATAAGCAGTACTTATAATGGACATCGCTTGATAATAGAATAACAATTAAAACCGCAGCTCATACAATTTCAAACAATGCCTTTCTTGTGTGAGGCCCCTTAATGCTTTTAACTATGTTATCAAGCATTTACAGTCGAGCCGACTGGACCACATCGAATGCTAAATATTTTCCAATACGAGTGTTGTCGTGCGATTTCGTTTATGAATCTCTGTCCCAAATTGAATGCGATGACAATACATCGAACATTACAAACGTTTTAATTTAATTTGTGTCTATTTATTCAGGAAGCCAGCGCTCGCGGTTGATTTGATATTTTCATATGAATTCTAGATATTGTTTACTCTGCAATGTTATTTTAAATAATATACGAGAAATGGCGTTATGTTGTTTTAAATAAAATGTACCTATCCTATGAAATGTATTCTGTGTTTTCATTTCGTTTGAATATTTTACTCAATATTTTTTTCAAACTAATATTATTCTAAATTATTGTTAACTTAATGTTATTCATATTTTTGTTGCTGAAATATGTTTAGAATTTTAAAAAATGGTTTTAGTATGTTCTTCTATGATAATTTATTTCAACATATTTTAGTTTAATTAAATAAAAGTCTTCAATTATTATTATTTAAATAATTTTATTCAAAATTGGTACTCAAAGACCGATTACAAAATTAAAATACAGGTCTTGATTATTGTGATGATTTTTTTTGCTGTAACCTAAAATAATATCTTAACCACACAAAAATAGGCCTTTTTACATTTAAATAGAGTCTAATATCTCTTTAGTGACATAGAATTTTCTACAGATCATTTTTTAATATAAGTGTAACAACTGTCTACGAAGTACTTATAGGGTTCAAAAATTAATATTATTTTGAATATATATAAGAAATCTTGTTTATCTCAGTTTACTTCACTTAGAATGTACATAATTGCAAAAAGATATATGTATATAGAATACTTATCAATATTTTACTGTTTGTTAGTGTACATCTTTTAAATTTTCTGTATTGAAAAAAAATACAATTTGTAATATAATTAATAAGCTTCTTAATTAAATTTTTTCAACTAACTCTAAACCGTGATAGAATAAGTTTTATTAATTTCAAAGGAACGACCACCTAAAAATGTTTTGAAATAAATTTATATAAATGGAATTTATTTTTCATATCCACATTATTATAATTAATTATAGCTAATTTAGACAGGCTTCAGAGTATGAAATTCAATGTTTATTTTTTCGTCCGTGAAGTATATTGATATTATTAGAAAAACAATTTTATTAGTAAAGTTTTCTTACGTATAAAAGTAACTGGGAAATATTATTCAAAATACTGCAACTAGACCTATCGGCAATGCAATCTATACTGCAGATTAGTTACAGAACTTTTGTCAGAAATACAGAAAAATATGCATGGGAAGATAGGCAAATAAAGATGCGATATATTTATTAAATATAACATGCAAATAACATCATTTTACATATTTACAAAGGTTCGGCCACATTTGGTTTAAGTTACTTACATTCAAAATAAGTTATTTTATAAGGCATTAATTTTTATAACATATTATATACACAAAGATACACGGCAGTTCAAAATATAGTGTTAAAGAACAAGATGTGGCCATAACCTTAAAATCTTATACACTACAGAATACTTCATTCATAGCTCTAAAAAAGTGTGGTTTTACGTATCTATCTGATATGCAATGATACATCGTGCTATCTTTAATAACAAGTGGCTATACATATCACATAACTCACGTAGATTAAAATTCCCTAACAAAAGCTTCATTTGAATTTCATTTCACAACTCCAATGTTACTTTAATTTTAGGAAACATGTTATGGCACACCAACATTTTTATCACCTATCGTGTAACAATACTTACGAACAATTCAGAACATTTTTGTATTTTTTATATTGTATGAAAGTTTTTTATAAGATTTTTGTCACATATTGTCAATGTCTGTACTTACACATCAGGATATGAAGTGCTTTAGCCTCTAAGAAATGAACTACTTTTGATTTTTCTATAATATATATCAATATTTACACTACACGTGTTACTCAAATTATTGCCAAGCTTTTACTCATTGAGTTTCTATAAAAACTTATTCTAGTGATATTGAGTTAGAAATTCGTTTATTGATATTCAGACGGTTTAAATATTTTTTAATTGTCCAATCAATAACACTTCTTAGCACTCGTTTATTAATTTAACAGAAAAAAATATATAATATACATTATTTACAAGTTTTATTTCACGAGACTAGCTAAATTTATTTAAAATAATAATTTATTATCATTTTAAGCAATACATCTTTAATACATATATCGTACTTAATTGTACTTTAAAGTGTATAGGCTCAAATTAAATTAGGTTTACAGTCTTTCGAAGTTAAATTATAGCCAAAAAGCTGTCGCAATACATATGTTTCGAAATAATATTGTAACACTATGCATTCAGGTGCGGAAGAGCAGCGACTTTATTAACATCACTAATGTGCACTAAAAGTCCAGTCTATACGTCCGTTTGGCACAGATCGCCGAATACCGGCAAGGCGTGATACTACCGCGTCACAGAGTCTACCCTTGGATGTGGTGCTGGTGGGGGCTGAGTGGGTGCAACAGATCCTTGGGTCATACCAAGGACGTTTTGCCCATGTTTGAAAGATGTCAAACGAGCCAGCGTCCTCGTGGGGTCGTTGTCGAAATTAGGCCTCTCGTACTGATGTTTTGATCTTTGCCTCTGAGGTTGCATCGCTTGAAGTTCGTCATAGCCACCATCATCTCCATAATTTTCATCATCCGACTCATCTTCACCAAATGCTCGATATGTAGTTTCTGAATCTGAGTTTTTTCTAGAGCTCACGCCGTAACTTCTTCCTATAAGAGATTGTGTTACTTCTGTTTTAAAGTTTTTGTCAACTTTTCTCTCGTCTAAGCTTTGGTTATATCTTATTTGCGCCTTTTGCGTTTTATCTAGAGATGGTAAGTCGTAAAATTTCAAAATGTTGGGATGGCCTTGAAAATATTTTTCACTGTATACATTCCTATTGTAGTAACCACCATTGCTGGCTGGATATAGTTCCTCATCGGGGGCGTAACGATTTTCATAATTGTCAATATTTTTACTTCCCGGAGGAAACCAGCCCTGTTAAGAAAATATAATTTACATTTTTACATTTTAAATACAGGCATCAATAGATATTCTTAAGTATAGAATTAGATAAAAAATATTAGTAAACCATGTTCAATAACCATAATTAGTAAAAAATTATAAACATAATTCTTACCAGAGAACTAACACACTGTCTAGTATTAGCAACTAATGTCACCGAAGCGTAGGCAGCGGGTGAAGTGGCAGTTTTGCTCGTATTCCATTCATTACCGATCACTCTAGAAGCAGTGACTTCTGCATATTCAGGTAGCTGTTGAGTCACTTTATCATATTCAGAATTTGTTTTTTCTTTACTTTGACTCGTTTGATTGCCGGACATACACAAGCCTGGTTGATTTTCCATCCATAGTAGTGATTCAGTTTTTGTTACCGAGTTTTTAGTATAACAACTACTAAGGGGGTGAGATAGCGAAACAGCCGCCTTTATATTCATTTGAGTAACTAAGCTTGTGCCATTCGAATCTAAAAACAACAAGTTACTTTTAATTTTATTTTTGTCATTACCGCATAAAAAAAATTACTATCCTTATACGTAAACCACAAAGAAAGTTAACGATAAAATTAGCTTAACGCTAACTGGGTGAAAAAATAATTGGCAACCGGAACAAAATAAAAACATTTACATTTAGTGTATTTTTATTTTTAAGATTTGGATCACTCCTTTGTGTCATGAACGCGAATTCAAAATGAAAGAGATCCACTGCGTTTGGAAGAGAGGGCTCGTGCTACCTTTCAACTTGAAAGTAATCTAGCGCCCTCCCGCCCCTCGCATGGCAAAGCCTCCATCAAACAAACCCTCAGCACCCTTGCCACCCTACGACACCCGTGGAATGTTTTTAATTTTGAAATTCTGATGCTGATCTAGGGTAAATGTAAGTATTTGGAGATAAACAACATATGTTGTTTGTATAAAATGCCTTCTACTTGAAATACCATAACTTTGTACATTAACAAACAAACTTACCATAAATGTTTGGTAATGCCGACTTTTTGGCAAAAATATTATGTCTACGAACATAAATGATGCCACCGATCATAATAATTTTAAAAAGAACAATTGCTCCTATGAGGAAATAAAACCACGTTTCCATTACAAAATCTCCGGCAACAATAGACACTTCGCCATTATTGGGATATCTGTGAAATATATACGTATTAGAGACAATGGAAAATAATATAAATATTAATAGGATTACATATGTTTGTAAGTCAGGCTAAGTTAAAACTTATATTTAAGTAAAATATTTTTTTTAAATATAAGTTAAAAGTCATAAGTTAATGAGAAATATCTCAAATTATATTATAATAGTAGATTTACAATTGTATTAAAATATATTAAAAATTGAGGCCAAATTACTACTATTATTGTTGATATATAAAATATAATTAAAAAATAGAAAGTTATATTTAACAATTGGAAATAAGTGTTACCTTGATAATGGATCTAATCCCACAGATCGTGAATCTATATTCAAATAGACCTTCTGGCTAAATGGCCCCAAACCAACTATAGTTTCTGCAGCGATTTGAACAGAATAACTAACTCCGGATGTCAAATTAGTCATTATCAGACTTGTTGCTTGATGAACTGTCGTATTAATGGCTACCATAGATTTGTTAGCGGGAATATCGAGCCAATTTAGGACAACGTTATATCCTGTAATAACGCCGTTCTGCAAATCTGGCTCTGGGGGATGCCATTTCAAATGAACTGTTGTTACATTTAAAATATACATTTCCATATTTGTTGGCGGACCATCGGGAACTAAAAAAAAATTCAATTAAATATTTCATATCAAAGTGGTAATATAAAAAGAATTTTTGCAATATTTTCTCCTTATAACTTACCATCATCCGACGTTTGAGCTATTCTGGAATTCGAAGGCTTTCCCTCAAATTTCTTATAAAAGGGTACGAGGAAGAACTCGTAATTCGTATATTTTCTTAGGTTCGTTATTTCATACCCAGATACGTCATTGGAATGCAAAATAGTTTTCATTTCGTATTCAATAGTCTTATTATCTAAGGGTTTATAATATATAAATAATCCTTCTAAATAAAAGAAGTTCAGTATTTCCCACATTAATTTTATAGTTTTAGAATCAATTGGTGTGGCTTCAATTAATTCAACAATGGTATCTGTCATAATATTCTTTTTATACTCTGTATTATTTGCAAATAATCCACCTTCCCACAGAGAATTTCTATCATCGCCTACGGTTATAGCATCTGAAACTGTACTTGGCGCTGACAGCCCGTGAGAATTTTCTGCTCTAACTATAAACATATATGTTATACCTGGTATCAAAGATTTCACTATGAAATGTGTCTGATGTACTCTCTTTGAAACAACAACCCAACCCCGAGAATTTCTGGGAGTGTTATTTCCTAACAAAGTTTCTCGCGAAAACATTTCTACTTGATACCCTAGTATCGAAGATGATCCAATTTTATTATTTTGATTCCATGTTATAGTTACACTTGTTTCTGTTATATTATATATTACTGGTTTTGTCGGTTGACCTGGTAATGCTGATGCGTCAGCTGCCCTAAAGAAGTGAATATTGGGATTTGTAGGACTATCCACCAACAAAACGCCACTCCAAACATATTTTCCATGTTGTGATGATGCGACACAGGTGTAAGTACCGGTATTTTCTTTATCTAGATCTCTTAATATTAAAGTTCCATCGTTAGAAATATTTCTTCTATGATTTTGTATTAATGCTTCCCCTTCAAAATACCATGCTATGATTGGTTCAGGTGTACCGATGGCCGCACAGGGAAAAACGGCCATCGATTTTATAGGTAACGTTTGGTTAGAGGGACCGTTTGTTATGATTGGCGGCGGGCGGTCATCGTCTGACGTCACGCTTACTTTTCCTCTAACAAACGAACTCCCAGCAAAGTTGACCGCCGAGCAAACTATTATGTTCCCGGTTTCATTTTTATTCGTAGCATTGATTGTTAATGTAGTTACACCATTCAATATTGGTGAGGCATGATATTTTTCTTTTGATGTTCCTGGAAATATGATCGTTCTGTTTCCTTCTAAACTCCAAAACATTGTTGGTTGAGGTTTCCCAGTTGATGTACAGGTAAATGTAACAGTCGAACCGCTTTCCACTATTACTGAACTTGGTTTTAGTGTGACTAACGGTGGATCTAAAATATTATTTGAGATAGTAAATAAATTAAGAATGACATACTATTGAGATTAATGAATTAAAATGTAACTTACCATATACAGTTAAGTATCCACTAGCACTCACAGCTCCAACTGCATTGTCAGCCTCACATGTATATTCCCCTTCATCTGTCAAAACCACGTTATCAAGCCTGAGGCTTCTATCGTCTAGGACTTTGACACGGCCGAGTGGCATGTTACCACCTCCGGCGGTTCGCCGCCATAAAACATCAGGTAAGGGATCTCCGCCTACCCTACATTGGAAAGTCACGCTGCCGCCAGTTTGTGCAACGATATCTTCAGGTCCCGCAATCAGGTAGGGTTTAACTAAATTAAGTAAAGAAATTAATTTTATTACTTATTAAAATAATAATAGTAATTTTACAATAATCTATTAGAAACATTCAATTTCTAATTATTTTTTTTTCAATTTTTATACAGAGTAATTAATTATTAATATTTATTTTTTTAAGTTTTAAAAGAATAAAATTAACGAATTTTAATGAATGGATTATTAAAGAGAATGATAAGTTTTCTTTCTTATTATTTTTTAAAAATGTTGATTGTATTATTATAATAATTAAAATAAATTTATTGTTGAAGCGTTAACTGACAACACCTAATAAAACGTTACTTACTGTGTATTCTGAGCGTAGCAATCGCGGATTCTCTCGTACCAGCTGCATTCCTGGCAATACATTGATATCTGCCAGCGTCAGTTTGCATAGCGTCTTGTATTACAAGACTACCTCCATCTACTAAGTGCATTCTGCAGCAATAATGAAACAAACATATTAAAAGTAATCTTTGTGCCTCACAATGAAGTTATGAATTTCATTTTCATTACATTGAACTTTGTTCAAAGTAACAAAGACATTCAAATATTGGGAGGAATAATTCAATAGGAAATTAACATTTAATAAAGGGTCCGGTGAGTCAGAACTATTCAGATTTTTACTTGATTGCTTGTCGAGCTCTTCAAATATCCCCTTCTTTATGACTTTGATGTACTCTCCCTACTGTTAATTATTTTCATGCTTCAACATACACACACCGTGCCCTCAAGATGTAACCTTACGCCATGCCTCATAAAAATTCATAGATAACAAATGGAGATGAATTGGCAATAAAACTTCCAACAGAATTCAATTTAAAAAGTGCAAATTTTAACGTATAAAAGAATAATTATATTTTACGAATGGAATAAATTGTTTTTATAGTGATTTTATTGACAAACGATGAATATATAATGAAGTTTAAATCAAACATATATTTTAAGGAGTTCATATATTGTATATATGTAAATTGTAATTATTAGATGGCATGTTATCTATATATTTTATTAAAAACACCGCAAGACTATCGAATTTCGTTCATCCCATTAAACTAGAAGTACTCTTACCAACTACCCTCGATTTTACGTTAAGTGCGCTCCATCGAACTGGCGAGCAACTTTCATTTGATATCCCAAAGCTCCAGATTTTAATATATCTGCCAACTTTGCGAGATATCCGCAATCCAAAAGTTTGTTACCAACAGTCATCAAGTACCCATATTCGTATGTATGAGGGATTATTAAAGTTATAAAATTAAATTAATTTATCTAAAATCCTAAGCTAAAGTTTTTAATTACCTAGAATCACCATCAAAATGTAAAATTTGGCCATTTTTCTTCCAATAAACCGTTGGCTCAGGAGACCCTCGTGGTGGTGAACATTCAAGAATTACTGTTTCTCCTTGAGCTGTTTGTGACGTAACTGGGACCAGTCTAAACTCTTCACGTAGAACTGTAGACAAAACAATTATTTAAAACTATTAATAAATTATAGTATTACTATAATTTGAAGTTTTTTAAATATTTTGATAGCTTTTCGTTCCAATATTACAGACGAGTTTTCTCGTCAGAGTTTAGATATCCGGCCGAGTAAAAATATTTGTATAATTTGCATATTACTTGTCAGTATTTTATCGGCCGTATAGACATTGTGTTTAGCAGTGGAACCGAGTTTGCTTGATATTGTTTATAATACTATGAAAAGCTAAACAAAATATTTCATTTAAAAAAATCTAATCTTACCAGCTACATGCAAAGTCGCGTTCCTACTCCTTGCTGTTCCATATGGATTAGTAGCCTCACACCAATATACACCGGCATCCGAGTGAGCTCTTCCATGAGTTGCCCTCAAGAAAAACAAACCGCCAGCAGGTAAAAGACTCCTGTGAGTATCCGATACCACCAGAACACCAGCCTTGTACCATCGGATCATAGGAGTTGGTAAACCACCAGCTCGGCAGTTCAATGTAGCGGGTTGATGTCTTGCCACAGTGACATCTAGCGGTTGTTCAATAATATACGGTGCTTCCCCACTACTCATATAATCATCACTTAGACCCCCTTCCACAGGACCTGTTGAAAATAGTAGCAAAATAATAGCAACGATAAAAAACATCTCATACATAGATTAAACAGCAACAAAGATTTTAATAAATATAGTCACAATAATTATACTAAGGAGTCCTTTAAAGTAATTAATAAGTACCTGGGTATTATTTTAATTTCGTCAACAAAAGATTGTTATATGCTTAAACATATTAAATAATGGGTTGAGTGTGTCATTCTTAGCTACTTTAAAGCGGCTCACAATAATAATGAGCTATAAACACAGGCCCAGTCCCCCAGGATTCTGGGTTGGGACCCTCACTATTTTACTCTGTTTACAACGAACCGCGCAGATGTTAGTTTTTGACACTTGAATTGATGTATGTCCATTGTTGCGCTTAAGCTATTATTAAAGTCACGCAAAAATCTATCGTCTAAAAAAATATTGATTTCGTCTGAAATGAACTGACGGTAATCGTTGGAGACTGGATTTTTGAAATGTATCAAAATAGGGATTACGTCCATTGTGTAAAATAATTGTGTTTATTATTCACGTATCCCAATATCGTATGACACGGTTTTGCTTATCTATAATTAAATCTTGATCGTGTGTTTATTTATTTAGATATATACATATGACAAGTATTAAAATTTTAATATACATCATTTTTAAACAACACTTAACCAAATTAAAACAAAAATATTTTTCTCACTAAAATCAAAAAAGTTTAAGTGTACCAGCTGATATCCGCGATTGCAACCGCGTACGAACGTTTTTATTTACTGTTAAGATAACTGGGAATATCAACATCATTATAGATAGCCTATAATGTTTCTTATGAATACCAAGCAGCTATATTTTTATTAATTCCATCCAGTAGTATCTAAGATTAGTGCGCTAAAACAAATAAACTTTTCCGCTTTATAATATAAGTCTGAACATTTGCTGTCTTGGTAAGCGGTTATCCGGAAGTCGGAAGATTATTAAAGCTTGATTTAGATGTATTAAACGATAGTACAGTGAGACCAAAACCGATAAAAATAAATGTAAGATTTAGCGGAATGCCCGCCTCATAAAATATTGTTTATGTTGATCTCGATACGTTATTTTATCGCACATAAAACTAACTTTATTGCTTAGTTGTGAGTTTGAACTATTGATGCTGGTGGTAATAAGAAAAATTTTATATTATTTTACCTGTGAAAAGTATGTCTGTATTTAAACCGGAAACATTTAAGCTATTATTAAAACTTTTAATAATATTAAATACTTAAAACGTTTCTCTTTAACATGCGATTTTAAAAATTAACCACAAATTCGATTTGAGTTTTGTTATCTTGTTTTGATAAAATTATAAAGTAAATATGAATATAATGTTTGTTTTTTTTTTCCTTTAATAAATTATGTACAACTTAGGCCTCATAGGAGTGACGATGAAGGGAGTGATTATTTATCATTTCACACGCGTTGTAATAGACTATTGTTCAAAAATCATTGTTAAAAGAAATTTGCGAGGGAGCGGCGTGTCCCTGGGCTAATTTATATAGGCACATGTTGACACGCGTCGCAAAAAAATAAATAATATCGGCTAAAGTAACATGGCTCAGCCACGTCGCCTCGCTGATCGTCCGGTATTCGTTTGAACTGTTTCCATATGTTTTTTGTCCACTTCAAATGAATTGCTTTTCTATGTTTAGTCTTGAAACACTATTGATTTAAACAAAAATTAGGTTAACAGCCGTGTAAAATAGCCGTTACTTTGATTCAAAGAATCGTCAATCTGGTATCTTTTGCAACCCATCACAAACCTGTCGACGAGCCTTAGTTCAAAAGAGTATCCGATCAAAGAAGATCCAATTTTATATTTCATATTGTCTATGGACAATCATAGTAGTTTTGATAAAAATGTAGGTTATTTAAATAAAATAAATTAAATTAAAAAATTTTAGAAGATTTTTTTAATATAAAATGGTATTTCATTTTCTAGGATCAACTTCAAGCACTGATATCTATCACCCTAAGCAACTTGATATTTGAACTTCGGATATCTAATTCTAATGACTGTGATTGGCTCCCTTAGGAGGCAATCATGATTTTTCGAATTTTGAACACGTGTTCAGTTTTAAGACCCCTTCTGCAACTTGATGCTTCACTGTTATTACGCAATTTCATATTGTGAAACGTTTAGTAATTGGCATCATTTAGCCCCACTACAAGTTATATAAGATAAAAATATTTAAAATGTATTTAAATTAGGCTTATTCAATGTTTTTGAAACACATAACAATAAAATTATTATTTTATTACAGACTACAAACGTTTAAACTCAACAATACTAATAGCTGAAAGTTCAAGGAATGTCACGGTTAATGAAATAGCACTTAACTTTAACGATGCAAAAAACAAAAACACAGCGTCGCGAGTCGCCGTCGCACATGTGTTAAAAATTAGCCGTTTCAACGGATGGACGGATTAGCCTAATATAAATTTCGTGAGTTATAATGTTTGTCTTGCAAGGCGTTCTAATGTAGGGACAAATTGTTGTCACAGTGTCATCTTTCACGGGCCCTGCGTACCTGCGTGTAATGGAGGTCGCTCCACAGCAAACAGTCAGACGTAAACGATTTCGCTGGCCGATTCACTAACGTTCATTGAATTTTAAGCCCTATTCAGTGTACATAAAGTATAACATAGTTTAGTCATAACGTGTATGCTAATGTAGCAGTTGTGTGCTCTGCTAAAGTTTAAGGAAATACGACGACAGTTGTGACGTTTCTTTTCATGTTTTGTTTTGAGAGAGCACGCGTGGACAGTTGAAAAAATATAGATACGGATATTGTAATATTGACACCGTATAATTTATTTTAGTTCCTGATATTTTAAAATGCATGCAATCGCATTTCTCTAATAGGCTAATTATCATTGTAATATACAATAAAGTAGGCTCCTTCCTCATTGATTAAGTATAGATGATATTTTGGACATTTCAGTCAAAAAAAGAAGAATTTTTTTGGTTTAACTTTTATTCGTTGGACAACCCTAAAACTTAAAAGTTCGAATCCGATTTTACAAAACGAACGAAACATAAATCTGATAAATAAACTAGTAAATGACTTTTATCTGCTTCTGAACTGTCTTCACGGATATCGATATACAAAAGGGTATAGTTTTGCAACTTAAAGCTATCTGATCGGCAAAGTGCTTGAACAACACAAAAAAATATCTCAAAGATGGTCCGTTGCGATAAAATTTTGCTTGTTAGCAGCATCTTTATTAGCATTCACGGATTTGTTTAAGAAACCCAGAACTTCTAATTTTTAACTACAACGTCCCTTTATTACTTCCGGTCCTATTCAATAGCTTCGCCGCGGTTTGGAATTTTTTACTATGGGGTCAAAATCTGTCAATATTCATAAAAGTAACTATCGAATTGTAGAATCGAGATGTGATTTTTTTTTATGTCCCAGTGAATAATGACTTGTACATCATACCCATTGTTAAGTAAAGCTTTGATTCTCTATTTTTTTAATGTATTTCACGCAGCATCCATCACACATTAGATACAAAAGATAGGCGTCATTTAACATTAGCTTAACTTCTTTACGCTTTGATAACCGCCTGGGGCGCGGTCTTTTTTACACATAGGCCCCTGAACCACAGTCTAAAATAAAATATTCGTGGTGACACAACTAACTGGGGCAAGTAGAATCATTTCGGGGAATTTATTTTAGTCTGTTCCAAATTGGTTTGATTGTAAAATATATGCTTTAGACAGATGTGTTACTAAATAACTCCATGTGTGTTTTGTTAATATAATGAACACTGTCAATAGTTTACGCTCTTCGTATAATTAAACCCATGGGTGTAATTTATTTGCTTTTTAATACATGTTAAAATATTTAAAACTTCTGAGGTTGTACAAAGAGAATTTGTTTTAGAAAATCGTTCTATCTCCTCGACATATAATTAAACTTTATAAAAATATTACAAATATGGCTATTTGTAAAACAAATTTTTGCTTATATTTTAAAGTTTTTAGTAAGTACTTTTATTTAATTACTGTATTCATAAATAAAATATCAAGGGATCCAAGTTAACATTGACAAATTGGGTTCATATTTTCGTAACAAAGCTAAGTGGTTTCACAAATCTTAGATGGTACGATGAGGCACTAAATATCGAATGCAGGGGAATGCGACCCCATGGGAGGGTGGACTATTAGCGCTGCTTGAACTTTGACTTCACCATGAATTCTTTATACGTACGTGCAACATATGGAATGAGTTTTTGATTGGAGCTTCATTTTCTATCTTAGTTATAAAGTTCTTATTTTAGAAACAAATATACGGAATAAGGAATTTGTTTGAATATTTTTAAAGTTTTAAATAAAATATTTTTGAGAAATTTTATTTGCAACTCTTATATAGTAATTCTAAATATTTTATCTAATATGATCACATAAAATAGATTTAAGTTGAATTCTGATAAAAGACGAGATTAAAAAGTTTTTTTTTCTCTAAAACAATAGCTGTTATATAATAATAAACGGAAAAGGAAATATAAATGCAAAGGAAAAAATATTCAAAAACTTACCAAGACAGAGGAGTCCCAAGAGAGAGGTCAACACGGCCAATGTATCCATATTGGAAGTTCACTCCCACATAATAAACTTATGATTAAGATTAAGCATTTTTCCTCAACATCTGAAACAATATAAAATATTCGTTTAGATTTTTGTATCTATTTAGTATTAATATAACAAGATTGTTATATAATATGCATGTCTGTTGAAAATGTAAAAAAAATATAAGAAACATATTTTTTATGTACCCCAACTTTTATTAATAATTTCCGAGAAGTTTTATTTAAGAATAATTTATCCTCAAAACCGTACTATGTTTCAAATAAAATACAATTCACTGTCCCTCAAACTCAAATAACACAAGGTAGCTCTCATCTCGGACTCTAGTTTAATGTAAACAACTGTATATTTATTTGTGATATTAAAGATACTGTAAACAAGTGTCAGGCTGTGATGTGAAACTCTTAAAGTTGTCATGGACATGCTGTCAGAATTCACATCAATCAGACCAACATTTATGAAATCAGTCTTTCCAAATAAAATTATCCTTTATTTATAATGTTGTTATAATTATAAGAATAAAAGAATTACATCGCAACAAATGTTGTTTTTACAAAATCATTTTTGGAAATATAAATAATTTTTAAAATTAAATCTTATACATGATACTAAAATAATGAAAATTAATACTCTTTTGAATTATTTCCATAGTAATGTTTAAAAATATATTAATATGTACAATACTTTTACAATTATGAATAGGGAAACAATTTTACATTGTAATGTTATTGAAATAACCGAAGCATTATATCCATCATCATCAGACGAACAAATATGTCGGTAATGATTTACACATCAACATTCAATTAATCTGCGAATAAATTATATTTTCCAATAACGATTTGTCATCCAAAATAACATACATTACAACATTGTTTTAATTCCATACTAAAATTATAAAGTTGAAAAGTTCGGTTGTTTAAACGCTCTTATCTTTGAAATTACTGAATGGATTTGAAAAATGTGTTCTTATTATGATAGACAGGTTCATGATATAGGCTATTTATTAATACGCTGCCATCCATGCCATTAGTCATTTCAAGAAATAACATTCTGAATCTGCGGGTGGAGCCGCGTGTATCAGCTAGTTTAAACATAAACCTATTTAACACGCCTTTATTTTTGATTGACAGCGAACACATGAGACAAGAATGAAAACTGACATTTCCTTACCCTTTTAATAATAAATTAATAATACGAATAAGTATGTGTTTTGTATTCAAGGAATTGTGACTTTTAAATCTATTTAGTTAGCTGTCATAATTCTCCAGATTATTTTTTATTATTAGTGGAAGAGCTTATCACAAGAGATCTGCGGGTATTCTTATCTGTGACCCTTGTAATTATTTTATATAGTTACTCATATACTTCGAACTAATTTAAAAGTTTTTTTTATTGTCCATTAGGATCGTGTTCCCTAAAAGATCATTAGACAAATTTTTGCAAGATTTATATTTTAAATAAATCATAATTACTATGTATTTTAATTAATACGAGTAGCAGTAATACTAAGAGTAGTAGTAGTAAATTTGTTCGATGATAAGTGCTATGGCACCAGGTTACGTACAGAATAATCGCGTTTTGTAACAAGTAGCCATCTGAAAAAATTTCATTTGGCATATTTTGATAAGAAATCTTATGAAGAAAGTGTTTACGTTTTACCGTGGTTTTATCCACGTAATAATCATTCACTAAAGCATAAAAGTCTAAAGTAGCGAAAGATTGCCAAGTCTTAGACGGACAAAAAGACGGCAAAAGGCAAAAGGCATAAATTGTTGTTCAAAAACTAACTGCAACAGTTGTAGAATTAACTGTGAAAGTGTATCTGAAATTTGCACATTTGCACATATGGTGACTTTTCACCTCACAACCTTCAACCTTATAATCCTCTACACGAGACTACTAAACATACTAAGTTTGAGCCCTGACCTACTCGTATGTACCGTCTCAGACTTAACGTGGATGAACAGACGGACAGACAGACAATGTAAAAAAGTTGCTTTCGCTACTTAATAAATACATTATTGCATTATAACACAACCTTTGTTATTACAGAAACTGAATCGCTGATGTTAGAATAGATAAATTTAGTGTACATTTTCGATTCTAATCAACAGTAATGTATCGAACTCGTTAATTCATAGGATAATGCGTTCAAATGAAACTTCATTAGTCTCATTCGAATCGGAAATCGAATTGAAAATTAGATGCTGCATTGAATTTTAGATCGACAATACCTGATTATTGTTAATCCGGATAATATATCAACTATAATTCATATAATCTGAAGTTAAAATAATTTGGTAACAGTATAAAAAGATTTGATTGTTTATATTTCTTAATATATGAACCAATCAGCACATGATCTAAAAGAACATAAATTATTTTTAAATTATTAGACTAACAAGCCAAGAATTTTATGCGAGCATGTGTAAACGAAAATACAAATAGTTTTAATAGTAAAGAATTCTTTACTTGATAATAAACAAACCCTTAATCTTATAATAAATTGAAATAGTTCAACAATAAACAGTTCATATTAAATTCTCGACAGTGGTTGTTAAGGAACAAGTTCATAATTTCTCACGAGCACATATGCTTAGAAACAACGGTTAACCATAACAAACATGGCCAAGGTTAAGTTTATAATTTATAACCACTTCAGTAATGACGCGTCGTCAGTTAACCGAAAAAATATATCGCTTAACAAAGAGCTCTGTCGATTCCTCACCGATGAAATATACCTAAGTACATCGAGGTATGAATATTAAAATCTTAACCAATATTATAAAAGCGGAACAGTTTATTTGTTAAATAAAACTATTTTTACGGATTAAAACTCGCGTATAATTTGATTACATTTTTATTTTAAACCGACCTTTCGTTATTTGTTATTGTTTTAACAGACTAATCTTCGAAACTACTGTGTAAATTTGATAAAATATTTCTGATTGCGATAGATAGGTTCATGAGGAAGGCTATAGGCGTTTGAGATTCACGCTTCTGTTCTTGGTTGTCTTAATAAATAAAATCTCTCGTAGGCATTTGGAATACAAAACTGGTGAGTGTCACAAGTATCTAAAAAGAGAAGTTACTCTCAAAATTATTTAATAATTTATACCCTGTCCATTCTCAAGTAACATTTAAGTTATAATCAAAACATAAAAGTGCAGACCACCTCTTACATTCTCTACACTAACACTAAAACAAACTTTGGGACTACAATAACATCGTTAGTAACGTGGGCTCTTGAATCATAATGTGACTGTTGACATTTTACTTACGAGACGCAGTTTAGAGATACCTATAGCGAATGCGATGCTCTTCATGTTTGTTTTTCACATACGGCTAGCCTCAGCTTTGGATTGTGTGCTGAGCTGGTTAATATTGCTGCTTTATATTGTAGAACATATTTATTTAAACGATATTCAACATTTTTATCTATCACTTTGGATGTGCAATATTTACTAGCTATAAGATTTTGGTGGGTTAACTCATCAGTGTTATATTTATATACTAAGCCTCACAAGTAAATAAAAATCTTGTGAAACCATTTTAGGATCACACGCGGCGATTATACGTGAGAGACTTTTGTAAAAAATAAATGAAAACAGGCGTTTTAAATGTTTGTTTTGACGACGGCTACCATATTTATGTTGGAGTCGAGAAGCAAGTGTCGACGTATACTGGACCCACACAACGCAATACAGTAGGGGCCTTGTAAAATATGATCAGCGCTCCACTTTTGGAGTTGATTAATTATATGTTTCGAGGCAAAGATATGAGCGTCTATGATCTAATTTTAAGAACGAACCCAAGTGCCTATTTGTCGACAGGACGCATATTATTTAATTGTACCTATCATTAATCACAGCGTTGGTTTTATTTGACTATGCCGTCTGTAAATTAAAATGGGTGTTGATTTTGAGAATGTGGCCTGGTTCTGAGGATTAGTCTCGTATGACGTAGTTTTTTGTTAGAGAGCGTTGGTGCGTGTATCGCCAAAAATTGCACAAGTTTTTATCAAAGTTTCCGACAAAGCAATGCTCGTCTGCACAATAGTATATTTTTGTTCGTGCGGTCTCTACTGACAGTTCGCGTGATGTATTGGGTTTTGGTAGAGGATTATTTTTACCCATTTCACGAAGTTTGCATTCGTCCATTGTATATTCCGGAAGCGGCATCACAAAGCAGCTACGAAATTATTAGCGGGGGTTTATTTTAGGAGATTATGAAAGATTGGGGATTTGAAATACAATACTAATTTAAAGCAAATAGAGTTTTTAATGATCGGAAATAAATGAACATATTATTAATAACATAACAGGTAAATAATAAAAAGCATTACAATGAATGGTTGTAAAATTAAGTTAATATAATAATAAATAGAAAATTCCTTATTCTATTAACACATTAATATTGAAATAATGAATGCAAATAACAATAACGAATAAATATAACAATAACTCATAGTTAATATCAAATAACTTTTAGTGAATATAACGTAAAATAAAATGAAGCAGTAACTTTGAAGTTTGAAATAGAAATGTCACAACGTGGAAAAGAGAAAAGTTTAGTTTATGATAGCGACGGCGGTTAACTTTACTGATGCCCTGTTCTGTGACGTCGATAAAATATATATGATGCAACTTTTAAATAAAACTAGTATGAAACTTTTGCTAAATGATTTTTTGGTCGTATCTATAATAAACGTATATACGTAAATATATTTTGAATTCATTTTAATGTTAATAGTTTAATGTAATAACAAGAATATTTCCATTGTTGATAAATTGTTGGTTTTCTTCCAAAAGGTATGTATTCAGTATTTAGTTGAATTATTAATTTAATAATCTGTCACGAATAATGCACTCATAAATAAATTGCAGACACACACAGGTACACAATTAAATGGGTTTAAAGTAAAAATCCATCTAAAACCCAGGGTCACTCTCTCATCTAGGGCTGCGGTACTTGATTAATTATTTTTATTTGTTTAGACAGATATGGGAGTCTGATAAGCCGATCACACTATAAACCTAAAATACGCAAATGAAATGTTCGTAGACTGATAAGCTTTATGAGAATTATACAATACGTTCTGTCTGAACCTTGAATGACCCTCAAAACATGAGGGCATTCATGCAATATGCAGGCGACTTAGACTGCCTGTTCTATTCTGTTTTGTTCTGTCTGAACCTTTAATATACCTTCTGGTATAAGCTGATTAATGTAACATACGTAATAACACTAATAATACAAAGTAACGTTTGTAAAATTCTAATAAATAAAGACGTTATCTTAATATTAAGGACTGATAACCTTTTCTTAATCTTATCAGTAAGAATTTGATCTATGCCACCCACACAAGATGAACAAATAAATTATTGCATTCAAACTTGCTTATATAGAAGAGAAAAATCAACCATGTGACGTTTTATATAACTAGTTATTTTGGCGATTTTTACATTTTACTCAAATATTTGAATTTAAATTAAAGAAATTTAAATTAAACTGCATAGATGGAAGCTGCTTTGTTTTCATTTACAATAGTAAAAAAAAAACTAGGTACATTAAGCCACTCTGGTTGAAATACAATTACAATTTAATTTACAACCCTTCCAGCTTTGTTGTTACTTCGAAACGATTGCACTTTGAAGTATATTTTTAAATCAGAGATCCGGTTTGTATAAAATATTTTAAGACCCATGTAACATTTCAAGCAAAATTTTGATTTCAGTTTTATTTAATTTCTTTAATATGCGTTTTTTATATAACTAAAAACTAATAACAAATAAACAGATTTTTGTTATAAAATTTCGACAGCATTTATACGTTTCTGAGAAAATTTGTGGCTTGTAATCGCTTAAGCACAACGTATAATTTATATTAAACTGCGGTGCACTTCATTTTGTACATCATTAAATATTTATAGTATATTTTCTTCAAAAAACTTTGGCAACAATAAAACAATATTATTTAGAATTTCAAGTCGTTTACATATATATTTTTAAAAAGCTTGGCAGAGTTTTATGTGTGCCTCATAAATAATAATGCCATGTGCGAATAATTAGCAAATAATGTTTTAAATATTCAAATAAGTTGCTGTTTTAAAATTAATTATAAGATGTCGCTAATTCTATATGAAAAATGCATTTCCGCGAAACACGTCTTTGATCTGCAGAAATTCTTGCTTTGACAGATGATTCATCTCAGTTTATTTTAGTCTGCTTTTCTGAACTGGATAGATTTAGCGTGCTAATGTAAAAAAGCTTCAATTAAATAAAGAAACTTATTTATAAACTAAATTAAAATAAACTATTTTAAGATAAATGTTTTGTATAAATTTAAACGATTATAAATTTAACACGACACCTGCAAGTGAATATGTCATATTAAAATTTCTACTGTTGGTTCTTGGACGCGTGGCGAAAGCGACAACGTTTGTTTTGTTCGTGCGTGCCGCTAGCCGCAGCGATTAAACAGATACATTCGATGTTGCACAATGTTTGACCACATGTTTCTACAATCCAACCACGCGCTATCAAAATATTGACACTCTCATCCACAGCGACTCATTGTGGTATTTTAAAAGTCACAAGTGCACCACCTTCATATTTGCTAACCGCATTAGTCGCCACTTGATGTCACAAGTTTACTATTAACAATATTTAACTCAATGGCGACTCAGCGACGCGGAAAATGGAATATCAACAAAAGAATTTAATTTTATCGGAATCATTACTGCCACCGATTATTTTTTTGCTCGACCGACCCTTAAACCTTTGGTCATTTATTTTGCTACTTTTTGTTCAATGGGACGAATTTGAACATAAAGGGTGGCCATCCCACAATTAAGAAGCTGTTAGAGTTAAAAAATATCACCCTCAAAAAGGCTTTGCGGGTGCAACGTCAAAAAAATGGTGACTTTTTATCACCTGGGTTAGAAGTCACAAAATGTTTATCGCCACTCAACGACATGTTGATTTATGTTTCCACCCCATTGAGGACCGAAACCCAAATGAATTAGATTGTATAATTGGTCATTTATTTTTGAAGATAACGTCGGTACGTTTTGGAGTATGAGGTCACTGAAGTGGCATTGGAACGATAAGCTAAAATTGTTTCTATCATCAAATTTAGCTTTCCATTACATAAAACGAAATTTATGAATTCGATGAGTAATATCGTGTAACGTGTGTATAAATTAAGACACCAGCTGTTGATCTAACTACAGATTTATTACCGATAATTGCTATGAGGAGAACAGTATCTCATGTATTATGGATTACTTTCAAGAAATATGTGTGCTTTAAGACAAAAGATAAAAAAATTGATCCACGAAAGGTGGCTAATGACCGGCTTACACTTTAGGAGCCCACCCGTAACGAAAAATTAAAGGCTTATCTTAAATTATGCTTAATTGAAGGGTCTAAAATGTACAGATTGAATTTCAAAGCCTTGATTGATGGCCTCCCATCAGCGGTGTTTGCCGATAATAGTGTATTCCAAATACTGATACATGGATTACACGGACGAAATATAATTAATATGAGATGATTGATGTTATATTTCTTCAATAAAAAAGTAGGACACAAGTATTGCAAAAGTAAGCTGTGTATGTAAATGTTAGAAAATAATAATTAAGGATACACCTACAAAATCTTGAGTGTAAAATATAATATGGCTTACAAAATAATAAAAGTATTTTAACATGGCGTTTATATAAACATTTAAAGCTTAAGTGAGACTGAAGCCCCCGCTTTATCGAATAGAACCACAGTTAAGCCATTTGAGACCTGCACAATGAACCATTGTTTCCAAAAACCACCGACAATAGCTACACGTAGAGCACGCTAATTCCCAAAATCCTCTAAATTAAGAACACTTTGAGTGGCAACTAAATTTCAATAATTTGAAGGAAGTATCGCTTTTATATTAGCAAAAACTATTTTGTAGTTACACAAGGGTTCCTTCATAGCAGCTGTTTGCAGAAACAAAGCACCCAATTCAAAGTGGTTCAATGCTTTTTACAGTTTACCGTTTATTTCTATAATACAGTATCGTGTGTCATAGTATATTTTTTTAAATAAATATAATTATGATAAAAATAAATTTAAAAGTGTTTTTTTGTTGCACTATTTTCTTAATAAATATATTTGAAAGGTTTGTTTCTATTTTATTCAATGAAATCTTATACGAAATTCTGGACAGTGTCAATAAAGCAAAATCGAGACGGTCAGCGTATGTGGGCGGGGATGAGACAGTTAATTCCAATTATGGCCGTATTGTGAGGCTAAATTTTATTGCTATCTCATTGGTGCGCTCATTACTACACCCAACGTAATTGTGCTCTATTGTATTGAATTCCGCCATTTTCTGCGAACCGTGTGAATTTAGACCTCTTCCCTAATTCACATTGAAAAAGTTTTTGGAAGTTTATTTCGTAACATGGATTGATAGGTATAACGTTGTAAATCAGAATAACCTTGCTAAAAGGATTACTAAAACTATGCTTTTATTGTTGATTTATTTTAGAAACATACGTTAGCCTTTTAGTGAACCACTGATAGACTCTAAAGTTTCATCGCGGCCTGTTGGAGCGATTAGCGCCCTGACAGCTAATTTATATACTCAACTTACCGTTCTATTTTCAGAGGGATGTGCCACAGAAAGTACTTACAATAGACATGACAATTTATTTGGTCCTAAACACATTTCAAAGGCAAATCATTTAAATCGTGAACCCAATTTCAAAAATTGTCATGATGTTACATTATTATAATAGTTTATTATATTAAAGTATAGCATAACGATAATAAATTCATAGCAAATGCAAGTATCTACAGAAACAGTATCATTACGTGGTACAAAGCTGGCAGCTGTGCGGCGCTCACACCTCATTGCTTTTTCCATGACATTGCGTTATACCATAAAAGATATCAAGTTTTGCAATAACATAAGTATTGGCAAGGATTTATTGTTTGCGTCGTTATCCTCACAAGTAGATTGAACCAATCGCATATTTATTAAAATATGCCGACAAATTGAATAAATAATATAAGAGTACATGTTTTATTTTGCACTGAAATCCTGCTTTTTACGAAAAAACAAATTGTGTGTGTAAAATACAGTGAAAACCATTGGAATACATTCTGCATACAATATACATTCTTGTATCTCGTAATGTAATCGTATCCTAATCCAACATATCCCTTACATCTATGAATATAAAAAAGGTACAAACAAAATAAAATCCAAATGTTCTGCCGCCTCTAGATTACCATAACACGACGCATTGTTTCAATGCCAACATAGAATTCACTCAAAGGAACCCTTCGACTCTAAATCTGGAAACAATTCGGGTTCCTCCTGACAAATAATTTTAAGTTCGAAATTGGTTTAACATTCACCTATTTAATGGCCCAGTTAAGCTTCTGAATACTTGACATTCCACTAACTGATACAAGAGAGTCTAATTAGTCATTTAATTTATTGAAGCATGGTCAATTTCAATTAAAAACAAACATGTAATAGGGTGATATATATAAATACTATAAACACCTCACAACTAATATTAGTTGAATTTAGTCATTAACAATCTACTTTACGATGTTATTTGATTATTGTTATATATCTTTTAAAGTTATATTACTACTTAAATTTTCTTTATATAATGTGGCTATAAACTAAACTAATACATTACTTAATTTTGTTTTTGAATATATCGTGCTATTAAAAGAGACATAAAACAGAACACATAAAGATAGCACTAATAAAGAAGAACTTTATGTTAACAATTAGTTACATTAGTTGTTTGAAAGGCAATATCTTAAAGCTATTTATACATCACTTATCATTTTTACGGTGGCATAAATTTAAAGACGAATTGTTGTCACAGAAATGTGCCATCTCCCTAAAAGCGTGTGCATTGCACGCTCATAAATTATCTGACGACGCACTAAAATAGCATGACACCCCTATGCCATGGGAACTGATTCAACCCCAGACTCAATATACAAATCTGTAGAATGTAAAAGATATTCGGAAAATCGATTAGAAATGGCCGTTCAATAAACAATTTATAAAGTTAAAGATAGTGTGAGGGTAGAATACTCTTTTATTCTTTATGAATTGAGCTAATCAGGCTGATGTTAGAATTATTTGCAGTTGAATTTTTGGGACCCGTGCTGAACTGGACGAAAAATGGGGATATTTTGTTCCTTATGAAGTTTTGTAAATGTATATTTATTATTTTACATATTAATAAAAATTACAATTCATCGCAATTTTTATATATCGTTGGCTAAAAACTAATAAGAATGGAAATACTATAGATAAAGAATAATAAAGAATGAAGATACCTCAGAGGCCTTGAAGGAAGAAAATAATTGTCAAATCAACAAATGCACCATGTGATGAAAGCCTAAGTAAATTGGAGTGAAGGCAAACAATGCAAACTCCGAGGCCGGAAACTCTGCGGATTTTTTTCCGTTAACCCAACAACAATAGCAGTTTATTTACCTGGGCCTTGCGGGGCGTCTTTTGTTTAATTAATTATCCACCGGATGGAATAATTAAGATCAAATCCGACCCGATTAACCCTTATATAAAATTAAAATTGCGTTTTTAATATTAAGATCTTTGTTTTGATGTTAAATCTAAAACATTCGTTACTTTTGAGGAAGTTAAGAGTTTAATTTTTCATTTTTAATATTTATATTTATTACTTTTGCATTTTTTTAATAATCAGTAAGAAATTTAGAAAATTCTACACAAATATTATTTTATTGATTTAACTCACAAGTCATCGGTCACTTGATAATAGTCTTCATTGAGTGGGAAGCGAATGGACCAAACATTTTCACCGCACGAAAACCAGCCATCATCAATCAGAGTGCATTTCGCTGATAATGTATCGTCAACAGTCCAACATTTAATTGGTGATGGATCACAAAATGAGATACGAATTTCATGAACGAAAGTACATTCGCTCAAGCCTGCATACATACAATACGGATTTATTTCTTACCCTCGTTTAGACTCGGAAGCGATACGTGAAATGACGGAAGATATGAAGGGCGGTAATAGGGGAAAATTGTACTTTATTCGATTTTGATAGACTTGATGATAGATTTAAACCCCGTGTCACTTTGTAGCAACGGCTTTGAGATTTTTATTATATATACAAAAAATGCTTTTAAATAAATTTTGACAGCTTGTAAGGTAATTTTGATTATTGCGAACATCTTTATTTACTGCTAACAGTATTTTGTTTTCTACATCCCTAACCATAATTATATATATAGAAGTAGTTGAAGTCGCTGTCAACAGCTAATGTTAGAACAATACAAAGAAACTGAATACTGGCGCCAGCTAGTGCGTTTATTTACATTATGGTTTAACGACCAAGTTAGATTATATCATGTTGCTACTTGCAAGTTGGGTGTTCCTAGGTTATAAAAATCTTATCTAAGACACACAACTTCTGAAGTTGAAGTGATATATGTATTCATAAAGAGATAACTTAAACGATACAAAAAGTACCGCCATATAAAATAAGTCTTTACAATGTTTTTGAATTATCAACAACAAATTACTTGAATATATCTGCTGTCTGAAGTGAGCATGGTGTAATTTAATTTATTGGTCACATGTCGAATTCATATACTAGAAACCGATTGCTTAAATTACCTTTTCGATAAGAGATTTATTTACGAGCCGGTCGGGTCGAGTAGTGAATTAAAATTCATTGTTTCTCTTATCCTTAAAACGAACGATATAGCGAGGTCACGAGATATCTTTGTTTTATCTGTGACAAGAATAGGCTTTTAGACCAAAGGGTCGAGATAGAGGATAGGTCGTAATTACTTGGGTTTTTGGTATTGGAAATACTTAAGATGGTAGTTATCCTGATTAATTGCTTATTACGATTTTGATAAAGTTTGTCGGTTATTTTTTTTAAATATATTGATCAAACAAACATAAAAATGCTGCAACAAATCACATTTCATGCTGCGATTCAATATCCGCATTTGTATGTAAATAAACAAATATCATTGTGTGGATATATGTATGTGTTGAACTTTTAGCTTCGTGCAGTTTTCGCAAACAGTTAAGCGAGTGACCCGAGAGTTACTTTGGTAAATATGCGCATTTGTTCTTGTATTGTACTCGTATGTTAAACAATGCTCAGATGTATCCATTCTTTACGTGACCCCATTGACATTCATTTGAGATGCAGCTTTCCTTACTATTTTGAAATACATAATATATCAAAAACTTACTATTCACTCTTAATATTAAAAGAAATTACAAATATCCTGTGTTTTTTTAACGATTTGTTATTATAATAGTAATATAAAGAATAACGGTATATCTTCGATAGAAAATGTATAATTAGTTATTGACACAAAAAATATAAATAAATAACTCTTATTCTATCAGTTACTTGACATCGTGTATATCTAGCCTTATCTACTGGAAGTTTGGAGTAAAGTACTGTAACTTAGTGACTTTTCACACGTTCCAGTTGTCATAACGACAGCTTTGGACAACCGGCAGTTGCAAGAAACAGTATTTTAGAACGCGCTGCATACACGAACACCGTACTATGAAGTGTTAGCTTTATATTTGCACTTAGACTTATTGATAGTCTAGAATGTAATTACTACTTTAATATTCTTATTGAAGCTTGTTGAGGTCATCGCGACAATTATTTTTTACTGCAATATATGTACATTTTTCAATACTTTCATTTTGATGATTTTAATAAATGTTTAAGTTTTAGAATATAATTAAATATAACTTAACTTATTTATTCAAAAACACTGGTTTATTTTGAAAACATTATTATTATTTGATATTGTTTTGGCTATTTTTGTATTCAAATGGGAGAGAATATGATATATACGTTAGTTATAGGTCAAATATAACATTCAAAAAAGCATATATTTTTCATCAGAAATATTATTTTCTCAATTCCAAATTTTTATATATACTATGTTGTAGAGAAGAAGAAAGAAAGGTGTGTAAATTATTAAACTCTTTCCAGTAGTGGTTTTTTAAAATAAGTTAATTCAATACAAGCGAAATGTATCGCATGACAAGATAACCAGTAATGAATTTATTTGTGACTGAACATTTCCGGCTTTTACTTTCAATGGTGTTGAGCAATTAAAAAAAGATTTGTAGCAAGACTTTTGAAAGATGACACTATTTTAATATATTTCTTAAAAGGGTATGGTTTTTTGGCACTGCATTTAGTCATATACGGAACTTATTTTAAAATTGAATATTTTTGAACATAAAATATATATTATCGTTTCCGCGACAAAATATATAAAGATTGAGATATAATTAGCTGTCTAAATACTCTACATTTATTTGTATTTTGTATGAAAGTGTGGTACAAAAATAAAAATATTGAATCTGATGAAGTCATAAGCAAAAACTAATATCATACATTAAATATAACTCTAATAAACTAGAGCTAAAATATATTATTATACAATGTACATTATTTTGTTTCATGAACGTTTAATAAATTAAAACACCGTTGACCGATCGTTACATGATATGCCGTTAATACCCGTTAGTTCAAATAGCTCGCCCGGGATACAAAAAAACAAGGATATATATTTTTGATGGCCGTCAAAAACAACATTTCCTACCAAATATTTGTTCACGTATGTAGTGAATATTAATATATTTGATTAAAAGTAAATATTGAATAAAATGTTTTTATTAAAAACATGCTGTTGTGCGCGACTTCGTCTGAATATTAATTTACGATTAATAGATTGATATACTTTTTATAAAATACAGTTTCTATTATTGTCTCGATTTAAGTAAGTAAGTGTGATTTTGAATAGTTGAAAAACCTATGTCCATGTGTAATTATTATCTAATAATAATGTTTTCGAGAATATCCTTAATTTGATGTATCTTCATATGAATTTCTAAATATATTAAACCTACAAATCTTTCTAAAAATTGAATCTAATGCTTATTTATTGTTTTGTGAACAGACCAATACTCTTATTCCTGTACAAGAAAGCTTTTATATTCATCGGAACATGTTAATTCGTTCTCAAAATACAATATTTGTTTTGTTGTAAAGTTCAAATTTGATTTACCGCTAATATGCTTTGATACTTTGACGAGTATTTTTTTTAAATTTTATGATTACGAACATTTGATGTAGAAGTTATCGAGTAAATAATTTTATACATTTTTAATCTCGAGTTCGTTTTATGGATTTTGTGTAGAATCATATATTAATTGATATATTTTTAGTATTTTGATTTTTTAAGGAATAAATTAGTTTGGCTTTCTGATATATATAATATATTGGTTTAATTAAGATAAAGAAAATACTAAAGACGCAATTTTTATACTATATAGTTCTTTTGTTATTCTACAAATGAATTCACTGCGAAGTTGCTAAAGTTTCGCTCCATTTCCAAGGAATTAGGTTATCTTTAATCTTTAAATTGATGATCTTCGTCTTTCTGTGACATTAAAGGTAATTTATTTTTGCTAATTCATCGCTTCGTGCGCGCAGTGATAAGTGGCGGACGGGTCGGTCCGGAAGTCGTTTTTTTTCTTCAGAAACTCTCCAGCTCTGCAAAATGTCATCGAAAAGCAACTTTTGCGCTCTTAAGTACATTTTGACATCCCTTTTGCACTCATTTTTACAATGTACCACTTAAGACCGCCCTTCAAATGCTTTCATTATTTTTATTGACTACAAAATAATGAACTCGCATTTCTGTATTATAGAAAAATATAAATCTCATCTTATAAAAATGTACGTTCTGGTCTAGAGTTATTGTTTATTATTTAGGTCAAATCCGGTCTTTATATTAATAAAAATACTTTTAGATTTATAATAAATCTGCTACTAGATATTGTTTTAAAGAGATGTTTAATATTTAATAATGAATAATGTATAAAAATTTCTATAGTACAAAGAGTACCAATTATGAACATTTATTTAATTAACAGCTTACATTTGTCATTATACATAATATTAATAATAATATTATTATCAATAATAATTGTTTTACAAGTTTGTATTAATACCAATATATATATTTCATTGAAAGGCGAATTAATTAAATAATTAAATGCTTTTTACATTTTAAAAAATATCATAAAACTAGACAAAAATTTATATACTATAGTTAAAAATATAGGACATATTCTGTTAAAGAAGCTACAAAAAAATTGAACTAAAAATAATAAATTAAAATGCAAAAAAAATAATATATATATATATATATATATATATATATATATATATATATATATATATATATATATAAGACCATTAAAATAAAAATCCTAAAAATAATACTCTTACAACGTATACTATTTTTTTATCAGACCATATACAGTCTAAAGTTAACCAAACTTTCGAGTAAATTAAAACAAATATAGATAAAGATAATTGTTATCATTTAAACACATTATGGAGATACACAATAAACATAAAAGGTAGACGTAAAATAATATTTTTAGATATAACTTTAGTTAAATATATAGCGTATAAAATTTTTAAATGAAATTGTGTCAATAAATAATACCACAATATTATGAATATTATATAAAAAAATGTATAATCTTTTATTTAAATACTCACCTTTAAAAAATCCAAAATCAAAACAAAATAACGAATGTCAATTCAAACACAAACACGAATACACACGCGATTTAAAAATCCCGCCACTGTTGGATCAAAGAGACGTCCTCTCTCTTCCAGAGCTGTAATGGTACTACAGTCTGGGCAGCGGTCTAGACAGCAGATGGGTAGGGAGGGGGTAAATCAACCCTAGAACACTTGCCCAAAGACTACAACATAGAGTAGAGAGCATAGTTCGGTAATAAAGGTGGTTTTTGAATCGGAAGCCAGTCCGTTGCATCGTTTAATTAACCACGAGAAAGCTGTTTTATGTCAAAAGATTTTCAATCTTAATTTTCTAGTAGAGTTTTTAATTAAAATTTGTGCCTATGTAATACTATTATACATTTTTTTTCGTTTAATATCATAAATACTTAATTTTGAAACGAATGAGCACATAAAAATACGTATAAAGAGTATTAAAAACTAATAAATATATGTAAAGCAGCGTGATATATCCTGTAACTCGAAATACATCATGGAGTGATAGTTCCATTTAACAACTAGTAAAATAGATGCGCTATTAATAAATTGTCTGCCTGTTTGTGCACTGGATGTTATAATCCGTATCGATCAAGTTTAAATTTAGTTTCAAGCCCACTACAAAGGACGCGGACATGACAGTCTTGAAGCTCAGACTTGCAACAAATATGTGCTGAGACTTTCTTAAGTGAAATGTTTAAAAATACATATTCTGGAAGAACTTACTATATTTTATTCAGTCAATGTGTCTTATACTATATTTAATATTACTTTACTATTCCACAGATTCTATATTGTTTAATAAATTTATCTATTTACTTTTTTCAAACTTTGAAGTTGAAGAGAGTAATTACAGAAGAGCTTATTTCGATAAGTATGGTTTCAAAACAGGCTCTCCTGACTTTTCTAAATGACACACACAAGTAATCATTAGATTGATTCAAAATTCAAATAAATGAATATGTTAGTTAACTGAAGTATAGTAAAAGGACGATAAAAATTACTATTTTGTATCGATCTAAGTTTTGGTTGAAAGATGAAAGAATATAAGCAAGGATAAGAATGAATACAGAAAATCTAGAGTTAAGGGACTGGGTAGAGTACGAAATGAATGTGGAAGTAGAAAAACTAGCTGAGATTCTTTTGGATATAAACTGATGGAGAGGGAAAATAAATTCAACGTACAAAATTATGTGAAGGATATTTAGGACGGAAATAAATAAAAATAAGTTACCACTTAAAGAATACTAAACAAACTTAAAACCATTGATGTCACCTGCTGTCAAAATTGTCAAAATTGTAGTGTATATATTGTTGACTAAATGTCACAGCATTTCTTCCAAGATGTAGACTATATAAAGGCTCCCTCTATCGTCCTTGCTTGATAAACTATTTAGTGCCGTTCAGGATTTAAAGTTATTCTCAAAATCACAGGAATACATAGGTCTTAAAAGTAATAAAAGGAGACTCAACAGATCTTAGAAACGAGATGCGGGTAAAATGACAAATTGATATTCATATGACGTGAGGTTTAATACGAGTGTTTAAAGTGGCACTGAGTAATAGAAGGAGGATGATACTGCACAAGTACTATTTAAAGGGATATTTAAATTGACAGGATTATTATATGTTATGTGTTGAAGATAATTAAAAATGTATTGAATAATAATGTGTGAAATCTCACATTCGCACACATTCACTCGTCTCACGCACACATTAATACTCGTTTATAATATGTAATTTTGAGAACGCATTACAGACAATGTCAAGAATAAAAATATATATATATATAATTTTTATATTGTAAAATGTTATTGAATTTTGTTTTAAAAGCCTTTATTTATTTCACTTCCGTACTGTTCCAGTAATGCAAATGCTTCAGTTCAAAACACCTCGAATTCTTATTTTGTTATCGTTACCGTAATAATGAATCAATTCATTTTGTCATTTATACTTTTATAAGAATTGCTTCGTACAAAACATTCATAAATTATTATTTAAAAATAACTTATTATTTTTACGTTATCTCCATCTCTTTCTTTATATATCTATCCATGTCTATCTTATAAGAACTTTAATAAAAATATTTCCTCAAACCCGCCTTTCTGCCATCAAGGAACTATCATAACACACATTTTAACACACACATGTTAAGCGTGATAATCTAGATGTTAATCTCGGTCCATGGATAAATCTCTTAATATCTGCCCCAAGACCATAATCGTTGCCGCCCCAGAATTGAGCTTGTTCTTTTATAATTAAATCTTTTAATTAAGTATCTAGAATATTTAGCAGATATATATGTCATATATAGTAAATGCAATTTGTATTTTGAAATATATGTTAAAAAATCTGGAATAAATGATTTAAGTCTCAGGTTATACAACAATCTTTTTTTTTTATCCTAGCTACTGTCTGCAGCTTCGTCTGCTGTCGCGTCATTAGATATTTGTTACACGTATAAAGACGAATAAATGTAAGGATATATTTATATATATTTACAGTCTCCATTATTTTTCACACAGAAGAAGACAACGAAAACTCAATAATTTTATTTATTGTTTTTATTTCGCATTATCTTCTGACCAACTTCATCAATTAGCATGTTTTAAAAGAAAACTTTATCTCCATGAAATTTTCATTTGGGTCATTTGTTTTAATAAGAATTTCTAAAGTATACATGAAAACTACATCGTAACAAAATTTTATATTTTATTCACTTTCAAAATAAAACCCATTTTTTAAATGGATAATAATTAACATTTCTGCTACAGATTTTATATCTTTTATATCAGGAATTCTTGCCATATTATAGAATTTGTAACAACTCCAATTACGTTTATTGTAATTAATTATTGATAATATATGTTTCCTAAAATAAAAAGTAGGATAAGGCTACGGAAGGATAAGGAAATAGTATGAGTAATCAGTGTTACTGATGATTACTCCAAACATATAAACTTACAAACTTTACCTTTTTATATATTATTAGTATCGAGTAACAATAATCCAATCGAGCGCCAATAAAAGTCAAAGTCCAATTTTATATAGCAATTTTTTTAAACTTTGACGAAAATTTGGAGGTGTTTATTAAAATAAATTGAACTTATGTTATTTCAATTTATCCATTGCAAGTTCAATTTATCCCGAGCCCCAAGTTCGACCTTATTACACCAGACTAAAACATCTATTATTATAATTTACACATCGAAGCCATTAAAATAAATATTCGATAATTTATAATTACTTATACATTACAAGTCAATTAATAAAATTTATTTTAATCATCTTCCAACATCTAACATAATATTTTGAAAAAACTTGCTATCCGGACAGTACAAAATGATACAAATCAATCAACTAAAAAGCACAGAAGTACATACAACTTCTAAACAATAATAGTATTAATTTTATATGTAGATGCTAGATTTAAATGTTATAATGTGATAACATTCTAAAAAGTATCATATGTGGTTCAGTGTACAACAAAATTGTAATAATGAAACATATGTTTTATTTAAGAGCAAAACTGCTGTAATCTCTCTCACTGCTGATTGTAGATGTTAATACGCAGTAAGCGTATGGAATTTCATACAATGCTGTGAGCTATGCAAATCCACAATCGCAAATGGCAATCTTGTACGTTATAGACCCAGTATGTAGATCCGGGAGTTAATATACCTGGGAGCTATTACAGTAAAAGATATATTAGATAATTCAAAATTATACACGTATTTTTGTTTAATAAATATACTTAATATTCTTAATTAGTACTGATATCATTGTTCGAAGATAAAATTGATCAGTGAAAATCGTACATAAATGTATTTATTTTATGTAAATAGCCGTCTTAAGTGAATGTTTACAAGATATCCTGGACTCTTTCCAAAGTTTCACTTCATCATTACCGTAGTAGTGTTAATGCGGAATGTCTATGAAATCTTTTAGAGGGTGCTCCACTTTACGTTTTAATTCTGTCTCTTTATTGCTTGCTTCGTTAAAGCTAAGAGGTTATTTGGCTGAGGTAAAGCATTTCACGCATTTTCAAATAAAATAATCGAATAATGGATTTAAAGAAACTTATAATATTTACGAAACTAAAAGCCTTATAAAGTCTCATTTTGTAACGCCGAACATAAAATCTGTCTATCATAGTCTTTAAAAAAAACTAGGTAACAATAATATTATAAGACCCAAAAAAAATATTAATGTCCTCTTATGAATGCTGTGTGAGTAGCTATTATAGGTTGTGTCAATGAATAAAGGTTGGGCAAATATTTTTTGTTGAAACCTTGAACGATTTTAACGAAATCCATAATTCATTCAACTATCAAAAGGTTATAAAACCCTGTATAAAGATTGGCAACTCTTCTTTATACACAAGTACAAAAAATCATTTAATAAAATGAAACAAAAAATACTAACATATTTTATTACTAAGATAAAATAAATCAATGGTGTGTATGTTAGTTTAAACGCTCATCATTCAATGTTTTTACTTCTAATTGTGCAATATTCGCTACTATTCATATATACGGTTACATATTTTTTCCGTAATTTGAAAATAAATCTCCCGCTAGAGAAATAATCTCTCTGTCGCAGGGGTTTTACAAAGATAGAAATAAGGGACACAATAACATCCAAACTCAAAACAGTAATTATTGGATTACAAAAACAACTGTTCGGTGTGAGAATCCAACCCACGACCATACCGCAAGCAGGGCCACGACTACTCACCACTAGACCAACCGGCTGTCTAATCCACCGTTTTATATTATCTTAGAAAATAGTGAACCTATCATACTTACCCACGATCCATTTATATAAATAACATTATTCTATCAATAGTTGAGCCTAAAACTAAGTTTTTCCTTATAACATGCGTTAAAGGTTTTAAGTTAAGTCTTACGTACAATTTTATTCAAAACAGTGACTGCTTTATTTGCTTATTAATGTTATTTTATATTAATTTTGAATTAATTTTTAAACTAAAATTTTTACTCAATAATCTATTTAACATTAACAAAATACCTATTTAAGTAATACTAATGATATATTACAGTAATAAAAAAACGTTTCTATTTTTATATATCAAATAATACTTCGGAAACGAGACATTATAGTCATCTCTCATTTCGGTCTGATAGTTACTCTCAACAGAGATTCAGCTGCCGCTAACAAAAGATTGTTTCCAATGGTCAAGTTATTGTTCGAGGCAGGGATGTACAATAGATGACATCACGGATCAGCCGTCCCAACAACAATTCTTCGGTTTTGTAATAACTTTGAAGCCGATAGCTTTTGAGAAATAAAAACATTTCAATAACATTGAAGCTTTTTTAGGCGTTGCCACCTGCGTCATGACTTTATGATTTTATGGAGGGATGTAACTCATGCCTTTGATATATAACTAATTCGGTGCTCCTATTAGTATATATACATAAGTACACCCTTAAATGATCAAAATAGTTTTGTAGAAATTTTTTGAAATTCAAAAACATAAAGTTACACAGAAACTGGGACATACACTCTTTTTTATATGTAATATAAAAAAATGTACGTAAATAGATTTATTTTTATTTGGAAATTCTAAAATAAATATTACAATGACAATTCAACGATACCGCTAACGATACCGTAAAAATTATTTTCTTCATAACCTTCTTTTAACGGAAACTGCGAAAATATACAGAAAACTACAAACATACGCGAACGAGATATAAAGAAACCGGTTTAACAATAATTGTCTTTTTTTATGCAGCTATTGTATTTTTAGATTTTTATCTTATAATAAGACTTCAAATAAGCCACATAACAATTAAGCCACTAAAGCATCTACTTAAACATATTCATAGTAATTACAAACTTATGATAAAATATATATTTTCTTTTAACAATTTAAGTCCCGTGGGCTAAAATAGTTTTTAAACATTATTTAAGCAATATACCCAAAATTAAACTATACTAATTTCGTAGTATTAAACTTCCTAATTTAATATAGTATAGCTTGTCTATACAAATAAATTTTTGAACCGTAAAATAATGTTATATCAAGCAAGTTACGTGAAAATTCGCGTAAAATATAAGCGTTAAGAACGAGCTTACATAAAGCTGCTTAAGTATTTTTTGCTTACATTTGTCGTTTGTTCGAAAAGTAGTAAATCGTCGATGCGTGTGACATTTTAGGTGAATGTGACATTCCCTCTATCGCGTAGGCCGATGTCGTTTTATTTTGACAAACTGACTAGAATTCTTTTTGTTACACGTAAAGCAATATATCGAAGTGTGACAGAATTCAGAAAAAAATACCATTTATAAATATTAACAGTCTATGATGTTACATTTAATAATGTATGAGAATATGTCATATACGCCTACTCCCAAATTTGAATACATCGTTCTTGGCTAAAGATGGAAGCGAGTATACACATACATTTTTTTACTTTATCAACTTTGACCAAAAAAAGGTGGTGGTGGTGGAAGGTGATAGTATTGTTGAACTGAAGTTGTTCAAAATGGTCAAAAAATATAGTATGTAGATATTTAAAGACTATAAATTATACAAACATCACCTTATCGAAACAATTAAGGCAAGCACTTCCAGTAATAACACGATGAAGATTCATCACATCATCAATAGAATTTCAATGTATAGACCACCCGCTTACTTACTAACGATGTCGTTAGAGACAATACTGGTGGCACAATGCAAGAATAACGACCTTCATAGACCGTGCCATTGATACTGGCACTGGCTAAACAGCCAAAAACAAAAGTGGAGTATAAATCACCTTCTTACCCAGTACTGATGCAAATACAAGTCAATGAAAAATTTAAATCAATCAATTATGGGCTCTAATGCCTTGCTATAGAGCTGTAGGTACTGGTACAGTAAACAATAGATTTTGAACAACGTTACTTCACCAGTATAACATAATCATTGGTCTATTGTTAGGATCGATTCTCGAAAATACATTATTGCTGTTAAATAACCGAAGTGCATTACAGACGGACAATGTGGAAAAGGGACGACAAAATATTTTTACCGCAACGCGTGTCGAATTAATTATTCAAAAGGCGCTGGGGTAACGTGTATTGAAATAGTTTTTGCAATTCTTATTTAACACAAAGGTTTACTTTGTTTAAAACTGTATTTGCATGGTTACTTTAGAAACACCATTTTTATTACTCTCCGAGCTTCAATGATTTTGACGATGCTTAATTATTTATGACTTGAAGAAGGTTATGTTATTATATTATTCTTAATATTATGTCTATTTTGTTTTATACCGCTATTAATGAGGTTTACGAGAATCTCCCAAATTTAAACGATATGACAACGAATACAATTTTAACTTTTTAGTAAGAATAATTATGTTATAAGCATAATAACAAATATACACTTTTATATATAATTATTCAACTGTATTCACGTAATTAATATCGCGACGTGAACACAGTTTCGCGATCCCCCTATGTTCTGAGCTCGTGAACAAGAACCGAATGTGTTCAAATTTAGTGCAAATTCCGTAATAATAATAAATAATAATTAGATAAGTACAGTCGGCTAATTATATAATATAATAATCATGAAGGTTTTATTATAATTAGTACTTTATACAGATTGCACAAAAAAGAAACAGTTTAATTCCTCAACAAGCCAGACGTGGACGTTTAACCCCAGGACAATTTACAGGATAGCATATAATCAAATTGGCGCTTTCACGTCCCGACGGTGAGCCTTGACCTAACTAAATGCATTTTGTATGTTACCAATTATCACCTTGTTTGAACAATTTGCATTTTAAATAAAATACTTATAGCGGTTTTAGTATTTTTTTATATTACGCAGATAAGTATCGTAATATAATATAAAAAATCCACATGGATGAGACTAATTTTAATAAAAAAATATATATATTTGTTATATTATAGCTTTGAGGAATTATTATCATTATATGTATAACTTTTAGAAAAAAAGCCAATAAGTTACTTCAGTATATTTCTATAAAGTAAATTGAATATTAATATTATTACATTATTATCAGTGAGTATACATTTCATTTAGTAATTGGTTTCGCTAATTCTTTCCGTGACACCCTCTCAAATTCCTCATCGCATGACGAACTAAATTAACACATCTTTTCCCTCTTCGTAACTTTAACAAAATTTTGGAATAATATCATCATATCAACTACAGGGAATACGGCATTATTAATTATTTATAAATGAAATCGTATCATTTCCTTTTTATAATCTTTTATTTTGTTTTAAAGATCTTATGACTTTAAGCTTTTACAATTTAAATATAAATACAATATTATATGTTGCATTTTTTTATAAAGAAAACTTTTTTAGTTTTTGGTCTAAAACATATAATATATATTGAGTTTTTAATATTATTAATATAAAACAATGAAATTATTAATTCTTATATCTATTTCATAAAAACAGCTGTGATTTTCTCAATCCCGAGGTTTCGTGCGGCAACGTGAGAGTAATAGTTGCGACCTAATCTCCGATGTATAGAAAATTTTGATATCGCGTGAGCCACAGACAGAACACGCGATCGTTCCTCACTCCTTACTGAGACGGAAAAGCGACCTGATAATTTACTAGCACGCTTCCCTAATAGACTTGGTGGAGAAAATAGCCTATATGCATCGCTGGTTAACCCATGGCAAACCTATTGAACATTACAATTGCCTACCACTTATTATGGCCCATTTTTCAATTATTATCTATTAACTTAATAAGAATAGCACATATAAGTCTAAGCTATCTACAGTTTTTTTCTATTTTTATTATTATATTAATATATAATAATAGGCTATCTATATTTTTTTTCTATTTTTATTATTATATGACTATAAAATATTAGAATAGAATAGGCGTAATTGCCACAAAGGTAGTAACTATATATAGATATATTTATTTTACCTATATAATATTGTTTTTCTTATACAAATGAGGTTAATAACTCTTATTAGTTGACCTTTATTATAACCCTAAAATTGTAGGTTTTCGAAGAAATCTCATATTACTGTTAACAATAATTTTAGGGTTTCGAGGATAAATATTGTAAACGTCTATCGGGAATTAGGGTGTTACTTTATTAAATAATGAATCAAATAATTTTCCTTTCATGAAACGAAGCATATTGATATAAAATAATAATCAAATAACTAACATAACAATCACTTTTTTTTTTTTTTTTTTTTTTTTTTAGATTTACCTTCTTACCTTTTTTATCTTGATTTATATTAAATCTTTTTAATGTAAAAGATATAAAAGTTTTAATTGTATAAAGAGAAAAATAGTGAATATAAAATCATTTATAAATATAGTTTTCTAGGTTTCCTTGAAATATAATGTATGTTTTATTTGCTTTATCGTTGAGTTTCGTGCAAATTCGGTATGCGACTACTGTGTTTCCGTTTCTAGTTTCAATTCTTTATTAAATACTAGTATTAATGGTGTTTTATCACGACGTTTAGCAAGTTTTTATACGTACAACCCCTTTTAAGATAGGACAAACTTTTAATAGAAAAACCGTTTTGTAGGCCTTAGCTTTTGTAATTACCTAAATGCAGAAAGAAAGCTTAGATTAAGTTGCGACAAAAATATTCAGGATCTTACATGAAACTTGTTGAACTTTGATTTGCCGTCGGTGTTTAAAAGTGACCTAACTGTGATCTTTCAGAAATATTGAGACTACAATATTAATTAATCATCAATCCTTCATTGCGAATTGATTGGTTGGTTCTAGATATTAACAGATTATTAATTAAATTATTGTCAATTAGTGATCATAATATAAAGAATACGGTTGCATTTGTTATGTGGTTTTTCTCAGACCACGGGGATTTTGGAACGCTAGTAGCCTTAACTTTTAAGTTGGAGAGTATTTTTTAGAAGGACTTATTTCCATAGCTATGGTATGAACATAATATCTCCTGAGACTTCCATTTGAAGTACACACATGGTCACTGATATTGATTTAAAGTGAAAGATATAAATACATATTCAAACTAAAAAAAATATCAAAACAATAGCATGCATACATTTTTATATTTCATGACAACCATGCACTACAACTACTTACATATACTAATATTACACTAACTTTAGAGGAGGTAAAGTTTGTAGTTTCTGAGGTTCTACATTGGATATATACCTTGTATGTTTTCTTTGAAACTATTATTACGGTATTAAACGTTTTTTAATATTTAGTATGTATCCTCAAGACATACATTGTAAGTTTAAATGAAAAAACCACTGTAGAATATTCACTACTTGGAACTCTTCTGAAATCGCCACAGACAAAGTCGTGGGAGAACTAGTACATTGTATAAAAAAGGTAAATGTAACTTTTATTTTTGTTATTCTTTAACAGTGCAGCCAATTTAGTAAAAGACTTACCATCGTCAAAGAACTCATACCATAATATTTTCCTTAATAATACTTATTTTAACCCAAATATCTTGAAGCTTTTATCTTTCTAAAATATACTTTTTATACACACACTAAGGTAGATATTCGTTTAACTTATTTGTAAGGATCATTTCAGGCTGAGTAGAATCATTTCTTTTACCGTCCATAATAATGTTTGGCGATTTATCAAATCGCAATTTCGTAATAGATATCTGATGTGACAACAGATAAAAGTACATTATAAGTATCCGAATTGTGTTTTTTATGACGTCATAATTCAGTATTTATGACGTCATAATTATATTATGATAGAAAACTAAACGAAAGAAATGTATTGCAATCTCTTTTCAATAGTTGTTCTACTCTTCTGATATTTCTTTTTTACTGAGCTTGCTTGTTAGTAATTGCTTCTATTTTTACAAGCTTTTCTATAGTATTGTTATTTTTTATATAATATTTTAACCAATTTCTGAAATGTTCTAGACTAACAATATCTATCCCTTACATTTTGTTAGGTTTATTCCCCGTTTTCACTGGTAATACTAAACCATCTCCTGAGTAAATATATTTCAGCAAAAGAGGTAGAGTCTCTTATCTCAAATTCGTTTTCACAGCCCTAAGGTACACTTTTCTAAGAGCCACTTATTCAGGTTGATAGAGTTGTTCTATTAAAAATTTTTTATGATAAATTATTGTTTTTATTTTTTTTTTAAAGTTTAGTATATTTTTTAGTTAAAATGAAAGTAAGCGTGTTCTACTATATTTCATTTATTTTTATTACAAAATTAAAAAAATACTGTTTTCAATTTTAAAATTTTGTCATATGTTCTACCTTATGTAATCAATTCTGATGTTTTCTTTTATAAGTGCATTGGGTATTTGTCAAATCTTTCACCACATTATGAATTCTTTTAAGGGGCCGATATTCCGTCCCGTAAATTAATTAGATTGTAAAATTTGTGTTGGTGAGGGAAAACTTACAGAATTTTTTTTCAAGTCCTTTTATAATTATACATAAATTTGATTATTAAAATTCAAAATATATCCAATAAAAATTTATTTTTTTACACACATGCACATATAAAAAACATGCTATAACAAAATAAATTAAAAATGCTTTACAATGTAACTATAACATTAGATATATTTATTAACTATTTGAGAGAGATTACATCAAATCATGACACCTTTTTCTAATCCTATTACATCAATACACGTCGTGTGTTTGTTTGTAATAATAGCTTTTGTTATATTCTTTTGTAACGTTTGCTGCTATCTGTTTTATCACGGCCTCATTGTAAGATATAAAAATATATATATAATTTATATAATTACTCTTATACCCTTGTAATAGAGTTGACAATGCCCTGGCTTTAATAATTTACCGGCACTTACAAGCTTGTCAAAATGGGTATAGTTCAAAGAAAATCTTTAAGATGACAATGGATTTAAATGATTCTATTCCTGACATCTTTGTATTGTCGTTTAAAAAAAGTGGTAATTTATGTTTATTTTTTTTGTTTTCTCTCTATTTGTACAAGTTGATTGTGTAAATAAAAATAATCAGATACGTACAAATACAAATTTATAACAAGATAAATAATTTGTGATCAATTATTTTTGATATTTCTATTTCATATTTCAAATATATGAAAGCGAAATTAAACTTTCATTAAACTTAATATTCTAGTTTTTGTTGTTACAATGTAAACAAAATATATATTTTTTTCCAAGATTTTGCAAAAATAAATATTTATAAATATTAATACTAATAAATTTTATTGCAACAAAATAAATTTAAAAATATTGATAAAAAAGTTTTACAAAAAAAAACTTATAACGCAACGTAAAAAAGACATTTAATAAAATAGAAACTCACCTCAAAAATCCATCACATATAAAGTCCATTCACATTCAATTACACAGCACAGCACAATCAAACTTGGGGCATTCGAAATTCCTGTCGTAATGCCGTGGGCGGAAAGTGAAAATGCCGCCCATACGCGTCTACCCTCCCCGACAGCTCGAGCCTTACTGAGGGGACTAGGGGAGGGTCAAATCCTCTAGAGCCTCCCGATAACAGACGCGCGCATCTCATAGCTTAGGCACTCTATATGCGTGAGGACCTTGCAATATCTGAACCAGGTAAGAATTTTTCGCATTGCTACGCTTTCAGTTCCGTAAATGTCAAAAGGCAAAAACATACGCAGCCTTTTCTATTAACTAATAGAAACAGTGGAGTAGATTTTCCAATACTTGTAAATTGGAAAAAAAATCTTGAAAATATGTCAAACTTAACATTATAGTGATTTTATAGAACGAATTTGTAAAACAGAACAGCTTGGTATGTAATTAAGCTTATAAATTTTAAAATAAATAACAGATTCGAAGGAAGATGCTTATATCTATAATTCCTTAAGCTGAATGCGGTAGAAATATTAAAATGAAATTCATAAAACAGAGAATATAATTACGAAAATTCATGCAAACGATTTTCATTGTACCTTAAGGTTCTCTCTACATTAATAGTATACAGCGAGTAATCACCAAGTATGTACTTTTACTAAGAAAAATAGGAAACAAGATGAACACAGCTAATTTCTTAATGGTCTAGAAAAAACGTAAGCATCATTGCTTGTTTCTAGAACACCGGGTAAGGAAAAATAAGCAACAATAAAATTAACGATGTATGAGTTGACAGAAGAGAAGCTTATCTCTATTTTAATGGAAAAAAAAGTTGCGTTATTTCTTTTTATGAGAGAGAAATTAAGCGTGTTTTCTTTTAATGAAACGTTCTATGTATTTTGTTTCGTGGATCGTTTGTTACAGGTTTATCTTTTAATATTATCCCGGAACACTCGTGGTAGATAATTAGCCTTTTGGTAATATAAAACAAGATAAAATATTTACCAGCTTTACATTAAATATATATTAATATTTCAATTTGTTTTTATAATTACTGGCATGAATCGCTTCATATTATGGAAAAATCTAAAATTGTTTGTTTTGATTTTTATATCAATAAAAAATTATAATAATATAAATATAATAAGGTATGTATAAACTTCTGTATTCCACGATTACTAATATATATAATTATCCGGCTGTGCTCATGTCAGTAAGTACTTCCGAATTTTTTCCGACTAGTTTCGAATGTTATTTATTATTAAGTGTTTAATTATAGTTACTATCAAACTTATAAATATTTAAAAAAAATATATCATATACTAAATATTTACATTTCTCAAATGTTAATCCAAAATTCAGTTAATTCAATTAAAAATTAAGATTACATAAACAACGTTTCAAATACCCTTCAGAGATATTTAATTATTTAATTCATTAAAAAACAAATTATTTAATTAATAAGGTGCACTTAAGGGAACTGTTCAAAATTAAAAGGTTTAATCGAAAAGTTTTCAACATTGACGTTCATAATCCTATCGCAAAATGACAGACAGAAAAGTTTTTCAACCGTAAAAAATTCAGATTAATATATTTACAATAAAATATAACTGAAATATTTCAATTACTTCAAACGTGACTTTATTATTGAGCAAAAAATTTATACAACGCATTTTGTTTCCATTTATATTGTATGTAAATTTTATATTTATTATATAATATACGTGTAGACTGTTGAAGTATTTATCACTTTTATGCTCACATAATGTACAGGTAGGTTAGAATATTTAATTTAGTTTTATTTGATTGTTTCCTTAGGCACACGTCAAATCGATTCCTTCCTAATATGTCTATCTTAAAAGTGTTTTTCCATTATATATTTTATAATATACTTATTCCAATCCTCTACCGTACACATGATGATAATTAAAAATTAATAAATCTCATTAATATTTCACGAATGCTCAAGCTATAAAATTTCATACTCAGACGGTTACAATTAAAATTTGAATTGCCACCCCTCATAAGTTTCGAGCACATAAAGCAGAGGAAGGTGAAAACTCGTAACAAATTGTGTTAAAACGTAATAGATGCTCGTTTCCCGTAAAAGTTTCCATCAGATTACAACGCAAATTCAATATTTAAGATTGATTCGGGCAGAAGGGTATCAACGTCTCACGAAAGAACGGCTGCGTCTGTTTAGAAAACTATTTTACGCTCTTTTAAACCTTCTCATAAATATTTATGAGATTTTTCTATGTTAGTTTTATTAAAATTAAATTGTTTAACATATTAGCCTATGATATACATACTTATTTCACCCGAAGTCTCGTTTTTCTTTATAATTGTGATCACGGAAAATGTCATATTATTAAAACACAAAATGTTTTAAATTATTAAGAAACATGTTAAACTTATTTAAATTTTGTATAAATGTAAAATATTTTTTATAGGGCCGGAATAGAAACTCTGGGACACTAACCCTCTGAGATACTAAACCTAAAGTCACCTTGTCTTTACTTTTTATTCTGTAATGCAATAGTTAGGCCATTGGCTAATTTTGCGAAAGAAGCCTATTAAATTTTGCTTCCCCCAATTTAAAGATAGATAAATAGAATACTAGATTTATCAATGTGGCGTTACGTGTATGTGTAGCGTAACGATAGCTTGGCAGAACGTCGGTATCTCAGAGGTCCCAGGGTCGAGCCTATCCTGTTGATGAAGTTTTAGCTTTTAATTTAAAAAATAAAAATATACTCTGAAATATTTTATATTGACATGATATTTTAGGTTAACATGATACTGGGAGTAAGTGTATTTAATATATAAGGTACTATAACATATAATATATATATATTAGTATTGAGGGATAACAGACGTCTTTCGGTTATTCCAGTCACGTGCTGAGTTAAAGTTCAGGATTGGCGAAGGTCTTTTTGTGCATTTAACTTCAGGCTTGATGATTATTTTTTTGCACTAGACATATGCACAAAACTTGTCAATAGCAAAGCTTATCAAAAGAACAAAGCTTATATGACAAAACATACAACAATAAATTAATTTCAATAGGTATTAATAATATTTTTTCCGAAAAAATTTTAAGCCCTTTTAGGGAATCACATTTTTTTCTATCACAGCTTTATACATAAATCTAAATTTCTAAGCTAGGACTATGAATTTGCTTTGTAAATTGGTTATACCCTTACAAATGAAGCATGTCATTTGATACGTATGTGTAAGTGTGTATGCTTATGTGTGTGTTTGTGTGTGTGTGAGTGTGTGTGTCAAACACGCAATGTCCAATCTCATTCTTTAGTGACTAAACGGCCGGAGGCATCCAATTTGCAAAAAAAGAATCCCACAACACTGTTACCCGGTCGACATCACCGTGCACTATTTGAATTTCCTTTAAGAGAGGGTAGAATCAATTTAAATTTTAACTCACACTTAATACACCCTTGTTTGGTGTCTAAGTGGTGTGTTTGAGGCACCCTCTGTTTAGAACGAATAATAAGTTGGGAAGACAACAAGGTTGGTAATTCAACGCAATCGTGGAAAACCGTCTTGGGTTTGGTATATTTGTTTTTAGGGTGGTGACTTACGTGACGTAAAATTAAAGAGCATTGAGAAAAACGAAAATAAAATAAACATAAAAAAGGTTGCCTATATTTACCAAATTAAAATTAATTTGCGATATATTCCAATCGCTTATTTGGACTTAATTGGATTATTTTAAATCAATAACTGTAGATTCCGAAACAAAAACAAAGGCTGTCAAAAATTATAGACCAATAAACCCTTAGTGTATCTTCACACTGAATAACTAATACAAATTTCACAAATACGCTACTATCTTACGTTACACACATTCTCATTTTCTTAGATGACCCTTGTGTAAATAAATCTAGAAGCGCTGTAATGAAAATACCTCGCTAAGCGCAACACAACGTTTTAAGCTAAATTGTAGTTAACACGTGCATAATACAAACAACACTCCACGCGAGTTGTCCAAATTAAAATTAAACATCCTTTATATGTTTTTCGCGACTGTTTTAAAATTAACGCGAATACAGGCGACACGTGTTTGTTTTAGAGAATAGCAACGTATATTACAGTTTATTATACGGATAAGTATTTTATATTTATCCATGTGAATGTATTACCTCTAAAATTATTCTAAATGTTAATTGGTCTTTTTGACTATAAACAAACATGATTTTTTATAATGGAATCGTTAATTCAATGTCAAAATAGTTAAGTTTTTTAAATATATTTTCTGTACACAACTGTATAAAAAATTTTATTTTTTATTTAGATAAAAATTGATATACTACACGTACTTGGTTCACGCCGCGATTCCGCTATGCTCAGAATTTGTGAATAAAGACCCCGAATGGGATTATAAATAATCGTCTAAAAGCCGATAGTAATTCGGTGAAAACAGTCGGATAATTAATTATATTTTACAATAATCATGATTACAAAAGTTGAAATGCTGAAAATACTCAAAGCTTATTAAAATAATAAAAACAACAGAACAATGATATTATAATACCCATTTATTTCCATTAAGGCAAATATCACGTATTATCATAAATGTATTTGCGTTAAAACAGATGGATACAATATTAAGTTTAAAATTCTTTTCGGTGTATTTACTCTGACATAATGGTATTACCGTATTATGCTAAGAACTTGGGGCAATTGCAGTGCCTTGCATTCAAGGAATACTATTTTCAATTCAACGGAAAATTACGTCATTTGTATGAGAGGCTGTATTAAACTGAGAGAACTCGTTTAACTTGCTTATCCACTTAACCTTCAACGACAATTTAACGAGGCACTTGTTTTTACAAGTTTCAATAGGAAAAAGCAACGTCTTTTTCTTGTTTGGAAGACCTTTTCATTCCGTTGTATAACGTTAATGCTTTTAATTATATTATTCAAATACAATATAATCGCTGTGTAATATTCTTAATTACAATACAAATACATATATTATAATGCAATGAAAATTTTTATTGAAAATAAGATTATAAAAAACATTTTCAAAGTCAAAGTTACCCCCGGTTCAGAAAGATATACCTCCGTTATGAGAAGCGCCGACGACAGAAACTCAGCGGGCTTGTATTTTTTCTTTTTTTTTTGAGACTGTTATAATTTGTTATAATCTTAAAATATTCTGCCAGCGAAGGCCTTATTCCCAGGAGACATTATGAGCTAAAAATTCTTACACATTATAACTATATATTTATATATAATTAGGTTCTACAAAACAATGAATAAAATAATATTTTAAAATTTTTAATACTCATCAATTATTTTTGAGAAATTGCTTAATAAAATAAATTTTTCAATGAATAGTTTTGTTAATTCAATGTTATCATTACCAATTTAGTTAACTGCCTGTTAAGATAAAAACAGTTTTAATTAAATTATTTATCCGTTTATCTAATTGCGTGAATGTGTCTGAAGATAAAGTGCTTTTGAAAATAATTGTTTTATCAAATACTAGCTGTTGCCCGCAACCTCGTCTGGAACGGAGAGGGAGACACGTACAAAATTCAATGTTAACAAACACGTACGAAATTCATTTATTTATTTTGAAAAATTGGTCTCCATTAAAAACTATTTTATTGGGAGTATAAATTCACATTTATAAACTCTTATATTTATGTAACACATTACAAATATATCAATTAGTTTTCATATCATTACGCCTTTTTTTCTTTTAGGCTTTTTATCCTTTTTGCAATGCTTTCTGAATTTGGAAATACCTAGGAAGACAAAAAGATAGAGATCAACCTACCATTAAAGGTAAAAAATCCTTTAAATATTATTTAAAATGGTCTATAAAACTTGTGTACTAAAAGTCACTCTGTAATAATAAACGATAAAATTATTAATTGATTTAGAAATTTCAGATATTGATAAACTCTAAACTTAATTATTATTCAATTTAAAGCAAATGAATAAATTAACAACAAGTAATTTCAACGTTCAATTTAGTAAAAATATGTAAAATTGATTTTTAACATGACTCGAGAGCAAACACAAATCAATCTAAATCGATAATAAACTTCGAGTTTGTCAATTAATATCGATTTTATTATTGCAGTGATATATATCGGATTTTAATAAAGCTATGAACTGGGATCAAGACAAATGCAATGATCACAATATAAGTACAAGAAAATTAATTAGATATGCAGTCATATTATTCTACAATTAATTTATAATATAGTTATTTATTATATATACATGTCGTAAATTCAAGATTCCTATATAATAGTGAATTATATTTTTCCTAGTGGAGAAGGAGAAAGTTATCATTATTAAAGTGAATTTCCAATCTATACAATGTTGTTAACAATAATTTTTATTTTTCTATGGCCACTTTAATATGATATGGATATATGTGACATTTAGGTTAAGTAGTTTAAAAGTTATTTTCTAACAGATCACACCGCATATCTTAATGCTATCCCATACTAGCATTTGCCCACAGCTACTAAAAGTTGGACACTGTAAATCTATTTCTCTTTATTCAATATATTACAAGTACAAGTTACAAATTAGGTCACAAGATGGCGGTAGTAAGTAGACGTGAATATTAATGTTTTGAGTTATTTCTTAAGTATTCGAGTTTTTTTAATCTGCTTAGGAAATACTAAAATGCCTGCCTTGCTACTAAAACCCCTTAGTGTTCCATTTATTAGAAATTATTGTTGTTCTTTTGCTATGGTATTTGTAAAACTGAATTTCTTTAAAGTGGACTTTTAAAATTCTTAAAACATTTCAAATTGTCGCATTTTTTTAATGAAACTGTTTTTAATTGGGACTTTTTTCGCTATGACATACAAGATTCTTTACAAATTATCATTAAGTTTAAAAGACGCCGTAAACTTAAGTGCACCATGACATGAAAATATGAAATTGAAAAATCGTATTCTGTATGCCACAAGATAAGTTGTCAGAGACAGTTTTATAGCATATAACGTACAGACAACCTGTTTTAAAATTTCACATTTTCATATCGTTACATGTCCGTCTAGTTATAACGACAAAGGACCCTGTGCAGTTTAAACGAAGTCACAATCAAAAGTTTTTTTACAATAACAATAAAACATAACAAAAATAAACCTTAACTTCTATCTGTATTATAAGTGCATTATGTCTGCATCGCGTGGCTAGGTTTAATAGAATTGTTTAAAACGGTTTGTTTTATATCAGCAAGTATGACACCAATTCAAATGTAACCTAATACTTTGTATATTCCAAGGAAGCTACGAAGACTTTACTGCCTCATGCACGTGCTGTAGTATTTATTTATTCAGATTTATTCGTGACTCCGGTGTAAGTAAATACACAGTTGCGAATAATGTCGTCGGAAAATGTTCATACTTTTGCATAATGCGCGACTATCGCCATGTTGAATTTATTACGGATTGGACATTAAAAAGCAATTACAACAAAACATTTTTTTGTGGTTTTTTATTCGCATTTAAAAATATACTTTATTTAACGCTTTAATTATGATTAAACTTTATCGAACAATCTTAAAAATGTTAATAGGTTTTACAGATAAATTATATATTCTATACTTACTTAATATTACAAATATTTCTACGTATAAATTATAATAGATTATTGTCACATTCTACACAACCCTTACGACAGTCTAAATTAATTTAAAACAAGCAACCGTTTCAAACTATATCATAATTATTATTATCGTAATGTAAATACAGAAATTCACATAGCGACAGTATCTTGCTTGTTTTGTGTCTGATCGCGCCATTTATCTGTGAAATCCAGCAACATGGAACACTACTTTACAGGTACGTGTGAGATTTGCCTCAGGACATAATAAAGATAATACAAATAGAACTTTGTATAGACGAAAGCAATATGTACGGTGTTAAATTCTTTGAAATATCTTCGAAATTTTTATTATTTAAAGCAAATGTATCATAACTTTTTAAAGCAGTGTTTATGAGATTTTTCTTAAGGACTAGTTGTTGCTTTAGCGGCTGTCCTTGAAGTTATCTAGACAATAGACACCATGAGGTTTATGTCTAATTATCTGTGTCTCCAGAGAAAAGTGTTTTTACTCAGCCCAATGAGTAATATATTGCAAACTTCAGGAAACCACTATCATGGTGAGACTCTTTGGAGTATTTTACATATATTTTCATCTATTTTGAAACTTGGTACTTTAAACTTGGCACTTGATACTTGATAGTGCCAATCTGTTTAATCGTGAATTATTAGTAGCTATCACTATCATTATACAGACAGTAAAAGGAATACTTTGAAAATCGAGAAATATTATTAAAACCGAGTTGCAAAGGATAAGTATTATTATATACTAGCTGCTGCCCGCGAATCAATCCGCATAGATTACTCAAAGTAACTATAAACGTAATAAAAAAAATTAATATTTTTTTCGTCGCCTTACTTTAGGCAACTAAAGCTAACTTTTTCATCGACTTACTTTAGCAAAATTGTTTTCCACAAGAAACGCTTGTATGTCAACGGCATAATAAATGTTTAAAAACATGAAAACTTATTTCAAAATTCCGTTAAAGCAAATATGAACTGTGTTCCAATTTTTTTTTATTTAGAAATAAAAATATAAATATATTTCAAATTCAAATAAATATATATAAAAATGTTTAAAAACGAGAATAAAATTATGCCAGTAATGTTTTCACCTACAATATTCTTGGTTCTAGTGTTTCTAGGAGTTGTTTTAAAAATAACACATTTGAAAATTTATCTGACGCTCAATTCTCAACCGAGTAAAAAGCTGGGGCGTGTTTCTGAGACAAAATGGCTGTTTCATTAGTCTTAGCAAATCTGTTTCCGCAAACGACAAAAGTTAGCTGAGAGTCTTTTCAGTTTTCTCGATAAATCACTTTAATTTATTGGGAAAGCCAAGCACTACTTAAATCGTCAATCTTTCGACTTTACTTTGAAATGTATATTTTTTTTTAAACCAAAAATTTATTTCATATAATTTTAAATGATGTATAAAACTGTAACTGTAACTGTTGCTATAACTATAAAACGTTATAGTTTGTTATTGTTTTCTAAAATTTATTTCATATATTTTTAAATGATGTATAAAACTGTAACTGTTATTATAACTGAACATAACTTTGTTATTATTTTCAAACTGTAACTTTTTATATGTTCATTCTTAAGTTATTTTTTTTAAATTGTTTATCGACTTTAAATGGTATAAAAGTGTTTTATTGTTGGTAATATGAACTTATATAACTTTTTAATTGTAGAAGCTCATAATTAACGAGATGAAATTAAGAAAAATGTCACAGAGCGTCAATTCAGACATTTTTTTAATGTAAAAGCGTATTCTAGTGACTGTAATTTTTCACTTCTGAACTGTAATTTGTTTCAGTCCACAATCTTAAGCTAGAAATTGATAACTTTTTTAAAATATTTTGTTTTGTTCTATGTTTTATGAATTTAAATTCTAACTTCAAATTTCAAATTGTTTCTGTCGTATTTATATTGAAATTTAATATAAAATATATTTTTTGTTTTTGTCACCAGAAAATTAATACATTGACTAAACTAAAAAATTTTAGGCATAAGTTCTGTTTTATATTACTTTTAAAATACATCAAACATATTTTCTTTATATAACAAAAAGAGAGTTACAAAAATTATCATTTATATAAATCGGAAACCATGAGTATGTTAATTAATAATGTTATTTAAAACATCTAATAAGAAAGAGCATAATAAAACTTGTCTTTAAGCCTCATCAATCGGATACATCTTAAGAGTCAAACAAATCACCGCAGCACTTAGCGTTCGAGTTGAATTCAATGACAAACTTTAATTGTTGCTAAGACTTGTTGAAATGTTGTTTAAAAAGACCACACTACTTACTTTATATATATTTTTAAATATGCTATGTACTTATATGTTGAACAGACATTATAAATACTAGAAGCGCGAACCAGACCTCAATTTGGAATCGCTACGCTCACAAAATCTCGGTATGTTAGCATTTTGAGCGAAGTGAGGTGCAAACAGCATTGAAGTTGCATTTACAAAATGTCGACGGATTCTGTCTTCAACTATTTTTAAAGATGAGGCACATTATTAAATTGTTGTATTATTGTTTTTGAAAATTTTTTATTTTAAAATGACCACCAGACTAATGTCTCTCAGTGTGCAACATTTGGAAATTTTCGGATGTACCGTTTTTGATTGATGCTTGCACAAAGAATGCAAAAAACTCATTCATAGAGAGCTTCCCTCGCTTTGCTCACTTCGCTTTATTACATTAGGTCAGTACAATATTCAGTTTTAAACTACACGTAGACTTAAAAACTAATATACCTGATAAGTTCTAAACACACACAATGTAGGTAACATAAACACATTCTAAATCCTGCATAAGTACATTGTGCACGTAAAATATATGAGGCTTAGTATAGTCATTATCATAGATATTTCAAGAAACTTACCATTCACTCTTATGTTTATACATATAAGAGTTATAATACAATAATGGTATTATCTGTAGGATGTTTCAATTTAACTTTTTGCTGAACTAAAAGTTGTAAACTGGACTGCGGCTGTGGTTATGTGCGGACCTCGCAGGAGTCACGCTTTTTATAATTACACATAATTAACGTTTTGTTTGATATTACTTTTGTTGGATATAAGTTTTTTTATAACTTATATTTACTATAGTACTAATTGCCCGCGGATGCACCCGCGTATATTTTCTTCATGAATCTGACTGTCATTATATAAAATAATTATTTAAATACATCGGGTAGTTTTGAATACTATCGCGTTTTAACAAATAAAGAAAGTTTTCCCTGTATTATATATTTATTATTAATTATAGAATTTTCTGGTAAAATTCATCAACCCATTCACATTTTATATAGACAAAAAATCCAATTACCAACATCTTCAGTATCTATTTCATTTTATAAACAAGATAAGAAAATAGAAGATTTCTCACAAATTGATTAGGTTCGTTCTGATAAGTTGAAATTTAATTAGTATAGTTATTTCGAAACGACGGGATCCAGACTAACAAGAACATAGAGTGGAACACTTCGCAGACATTGAAAAAGCCTTACACAATGTAACAAATGTGCGCAAGTTGCTACGTATGTTGTATCTTTATATCTATTAACACACACTACTCTATACTATTTATATTGTACTTGTAGCAAAATTTATATTACTACATACTTATGTATATTTAATTTTAAATATACATAATACTATTTATATTTGATCTATATATTCATAGATTGTGAATTTTAAATGAATTTTGAATGACATGAACAGCAAAATTGAAACTGGTAACCAGTTAGGAAAAATTTTTCAGTATATATTTATAATCAATACATGTGTATAACACAGCTATTTCTCCTTTCAATATTATATATTGTAGTGAGTAGATTGTATTACGTTCTCATATTATGTTAAGAGACAATCGATTGCAACTGCACTTGATATAACAAGTCCTGGAATTTATCCTCGAATGCTTACATCCCTAATGCAATGTGTAGAGCAAACGTAAGTTACCGAATAAACACTATCTAGAGCAAAAGTGTATAAGTACTAAATTAAAAAATATATATTTATTACATATGAGGAATAATAGAAATATTTTTTATAATTAATTTCTGAATTTAAAAAATATGTTCAAATTTATATGATATCATAGTATTCATTTTAAATTTTAAAAGAGTTATATAAAGCTTTAAATCTATATTTTTCAGCTTAACTAAAATGGCCTGTAGCGAAGCTTATAAGAAGTCGGATGATTTACAGATAGAAAAAATAACTCATAAAACATTGACATGTCTTTCTTTCCCAAATCTTTTATAATATAAAAATATCAGTAAATAATCATACAATAAAAAACAAGTAATAAAAATAAAATAAATAAAATTTTAAAACCAAAATTTTACTTACTACATTTTGCTACAGAGATCCGCAAGGGTGATCCGCCCCCTTTAATGAAATGAAGACGTTGCCAGTTTACATGGCCCGTGCTCAAGACAAGCTTCACGGGCTTTTGGCTAATTTAAACTGGTTTTGTTGAAGTAATTATTATCTGTTATAATTATACGTTGCTGTTTTGTTAACGCGTTTTATCTAAAACGAATAACTTAACGTTTCTTTGAATATGTTTGAGAAAAAGTTATGTAAGTTTTGACATAAAATTAATTAAAATAATGCACTTTTGAGTAATATCCCGTGACAGAGTAACAGATTTCAACTAATCGCTTTAATTGGTTCGTAGATTTGTAAAGTGTAAACTGTAATTTAATATTCAAATTGTAATATAATTTTATTTTTGTCATTTTCATTATCCATTTTTATTATTATCATAGTTCGCGAGGACATTTTAGCCGCTGTTTTTTTGTAAAGACCAATCCGTAACCACGAGTAAGGTCAACAACAAAAGCTTGTTGTAAATAAACTCATTTTCTTACAAACTAATCGAGAAACGAGCTATATACCGAATACTTTAAACAAAATATTATAAGCTCACCTTCATTTACATGCACATAAATTCCTGTTTCCTCGAGTAACTGCAACGGGGCTTAAGATGATTGCATAATTTTTACCCGCCAGCGTATTGTGTAAGCGTCATTCCATTTCCCCGGTAACTGTTTTGTGAACAAACATTTTCTTTTGATGCTGATTGCAAATATTTAGAGCTGCAAATGGTATTTCTGAATGCAAGCTGGTGTTTATTTAATTATTTTAATTGCTCATTTTTAAAGAATTTACAATACCTATGCTTTATAACAATAAACAAAGTAATAGAGTCCATATAATTATATGGACTCCATTACTTTGTTTGTTACTCCTGTTACAATCAAGTAATAATTAGGATTACTCTTATATTTGATGATATATAATTATTACTCACGACCCATCTATTACGAAAATAAAAATATCAACCTTCTCCCAAAGACATTATATTAAACTGGTTTCAATAGTGATATATTTTCAATAAAATATAAATATATCTTTAAAAATACATACATATATCTGCGAATTTTTTTTTAAACAAAAATGTTTGCCTTATTATTAATTAGATAGTGATATAACAAGATAGAAAAAATTTATCTACAATAATGCTTCGTTATTTTGAAGTCCGTAATGTATCCTAATATAGTCAGTATGTAATCTTATCTTCTTTGTTGGGTCGCTCCCTCCCAAAAATAAATGTAAGGGGGTGATGGCTGACCCTTACGTATCGCGTTGTGCCCAGATGTTGGACCTCTTGCGGGCCGTGGTTTTTTTTTGCAATTTTAATTGAACAACACGATTAGGCTTTCTTATCGAATTAATTGCAATGGGGCTCTGGATTTTGCGTATTTCTCACTAAATATTGAAGCTTATGAAACAGGATCTTCTCAGAATTAATTTCAAGTAAGAGAGTGTTTTTAGAGAGTTTATATCAATAAATATGTATTCTCCTGATACTTCCATTTGATAAGCGATCACTTCTATTGTTTCAAAGTTGCAAAAGAAATCATTACTTTTACTTAAGTCAATAAAACATCTCATTTCCGTTATAATAATTCATAACTTCTAAATTGGACCATTAACTTGATATTTTAAAAAATATTTTTTAATTGGTATCAATTTTTTGCTGACATTAACAGGTTTCTATTGATACCACAACCGCCCCGATCGCTTAGTTTTTTAGAAATAATGACAACGCGGTTTTCATTTAGAAGCATACAAACACACACACACACCACACGCACACACACATACATAAAATATCTAAATAAGCTCTTGAATTATTCACTGAATACTTAAACCCCACAAAACTTAAAGATATTAAAAAACAAGGAGTTTGAAATTCGGAATCACTACAATAATTCCCTTAATCAAAAGTTGAAAATTAAAATTTTGTTTGACAATGGGACTTCTTTAAGTCTTAAACTAATAGAATTGTTCTTACGTTTCCTCTCGTTACAGGAAACCTAAGAATTTAGTTTGAAAATCCAAGTGTTATCTGAAAGGAAATCTCATAAGATCAAACATAAATATGACACTAAAAGTTATTAAGTAAAAGAAATAAAAAAGTAAAAGTAAATAGATATTACAACTAAGGATAGAAGGATTACTACAAATATACAGATTGTCGTTAAAATTTTAAATGAATATTAAGTAATAATCGCTAACTGTTTAATTCGTATCACCTGTTCAATATCCTAAGTCACTCCCCATTCGATCGATTCATCAACTCTTGAATAATATTGTTAGTCGGGAAATTGTCCTTCAAAATTAGGAAATAATCTCATTAAAATTCTGCCTAAGAACATGATTGATGGGAGTTCATTTTGTTAATGTTTAGTTATTAATGTAGCTTTGAAAACTTTAATCTTTTAAGTAATCTTTAACAATACATAGATTTTTGTCTTTCCAAATGTTTTCTTAAAATTAATTAAAAGAATATCCAATCACTAGAAGTGGCTTTTGATTTTTTCCGTCTTCCAGAATATTTATCTTTACTATTCTAGTTAGGAAATGAAACCTTTTTTTGTAATATTGTTTCTCAAACTGTATTTGTTTTTGCAATATTTATACTAAGTAATATATATAAAAATAGTCACGATTCCATCATGATCTGAGCTAATAATAAAAGGAATAAGGAAACCGAATGAGTTCGAAACTCAACGGCTCATGCAAATAGTATTTACGTAATTAAAATCGTATAATTATATATAGTAACCATGGATCACGAAGGTTTAAATACATTTGTAAAATTGCATTCAAAATATTTCTTCAGATATGGTTTTTTATATAAAATAATGTAGAAGTAAGAGTAGGATTGTTTACACGTATGTTTATTTATTTATACTCTAAAGTTTTATGTAACTTTTCTTTAATTTAGTAAAAGCTAGCTTTTCAATATAATATATAATGCAAAGAAAAACCATCAGTCACAACGCTTGGAGCAGTTTTTCATCCTTTCACAATATTGAACGAAACTTTTACTAAACGTATTGGTTTTACAAACGAAGAATATTATGTTGTTCATTTTATCTTAAAATATATATGCATCTTTATTAATTCTCATAATTGCTAAATATTATACAAATTAAATTTTATTGAGTTGAAATTATCGCTTTTGGTTTTGTTTGAGTTATTTAATTCCATTTCAAACATTAATAAAGTTGCTCAGTGGTATCGTGATCTCAATAATTACCAAACTTCCTCCTTGTAAATGCGTATTATAAAGCGATAAAATATAACTTTCAAAGATATCCTCTATGAATTTAATTTGTGACAAAAAGTTGATTGGAAGTTTTGAAGATTTGATTGGATCTTTTTGTAATTCCTAAAATAATAAAAGTGTAAATGTTAGTTACTGTAAAGTTAAATATAAGTATAAGTATAAGTAAGAATTTTATGCCTTTATATATTGTTGTATTTAAACTTTCGTCATTTATGACTGATTACAATTATATATAATCATCTGGCTGTACTCACGCAAATACTATTTAGAACTTGTGCAACAAAATTTCGAACCCATTCGGGATCCTTATTCGCTCTGAGCATGGCAGAATGTAAACAGTACAAGTACTAGTCCGACAAGTTCCGATAGTAATTGCGTGAGTACCGTCGCATAATTATCTTTTATGCTTTTATGTACTACATCTGGTAGATAATTCCAATATATATATAAAGATCGAGAATCATAGAAAGTATCTTGAAACAGAGATCTATACAATAAAAACAATCGCGTCAGTGTGAGTAACAATTCGTTCATAAGGGAAAATTAAATATTACATATTTAGAGATTTGATTTCTTAGGGGGATTAATTGTAGATGATGAAAATGAATGCAAAACCGAGACTTAAAAAAAAAATTTAAAATAAATTTTTCTTTGTAAGAAAAATATCGACACGCACAGGAAACCGTATCATCCCACAAGTCACAGCTTCGAAGTAGATAATTTTTTTTTAAGTCTAAATTTATATAAAATTAAAAAAAACTTAACCTTGAAAAACTTGCTTACCTATTTACAACGATAAATAAAATCAAAACCTATTTACGTTTAATTATTTTAAGTTTCATACATGCAGAGTCGCGGTCTTAAAGTTAGTTTAAAAACTACAAAATAACTTTAAATCTTAAAGAGCTGACTTATCTCTATCTCTTTAGTAACAATAAGTGAATTTAGCACAAAACACTAAGCAGTAAGTATTCGATCTTGTTACTTAAAGATATCTTGGCAATGTTGCTATTTTCTTTTGGCTTTTGTATTAGCTTTTATTGTACATCAGAATGTATTTTCCAAGATTCATATAGACTATAAGATTTGAAAGGAAATATACTTAAATAGATACGCTAATGATAATTATAATTCTGTAAAATTACCCAGCTATTAATGTACGAGGGTGCGGAGACGCAATTCGTAATATGATAAATCTCTCCCCATCCCTTAGATTCGAACGATTTCCCCCAAAAAATTGAATTAATTTCTCCCAAACAATCAATAGCAGCGTAAATATTAATGTAAATAATATATCTTAAGTTACACATACAAGAAATTATTTCAGTGAATATTTCTTTAAATACATTTCCGAATATTTTTTCATCTTATATCTTTATTATTTTACTCAAATAACATTTAATTTTATTAACATAAAATCAATTAAGGGGTATGAGTTAAATTCAGATGGTTACAGATACGTGCTGATTTGCGTAACATTTCTCCACAAAGGGGTTTTAAAATCTAATGTTATCTTTAAATACAGATCAAACCGAGCAATAAAGGCAGAATCAGTCCCCCGGGCAAAACAATCGTTTAGTATTACAAGAGATATCTTTGTCTGCTATCTCTGGCGCGTGGCACACGTCGATACGAGCCTAATCCATCACCCTACGAACTCTTTGATGTCGGACATTATAGTGGGGAGATATTAGAAGACCCAGCTGCATGTAATTTCATTGAACATACTAAATATAATTGTACATTTATCTGATTTCATTTTTCTCATTTTTTTAATAGTATAATCTGCAGATACAAAAATTTTGGTTTTCTCGTTTTCATAAAAACGTAAAACATTTTTTAGAGTTTTGAATATATAATTTCATTATAAGAATTTATAAAGAAACTAAAAAATATATTAATGGTCTCGTTTCAAGTATTGTCTGCGGATCTCTAAAATGTAATATAAATTGACAACTAGATTTAAGCAGCACCTAACAAGATACTTGGGTACATTTGTGTCAGTTAATGTTTTTATTCGATTTCTGTGGGGTAGAAAGAAATAGGGTGTCACGTGTCACATTGACCGTATCATGTCCGTCAATTACGTTGTAAATGTCAATATTTATTGTAATAGACACTGCGAAAGACACATTAAACATTTCTGTCTTAAAGAAGACAACGAGATAGATTTTATATTGTACAAAGTCTAAAGAATACAAAAATGTTAGTAACAATAATTTTATATATATATAAAGAGTCTAGCCGCAGTTAATATACTTTCGCCGCAAGCGAATTTTCCCAAACAATGGCGAAGACTTTAGATGAAGCATGACGAGATGGTCCCCGACTACTAATGCTTCTCCCAGGACAGTTATATATCCGCTTTTCAGTTGACTACATAACGAAGCTAAAGCTGGCAGTACAGAAAGTGATATTGATAGATTGGAGCTAGCTGATCTAAATTTAAATGTTAATTTAAACTATGCGTCGGTCTGTTTATAATCAAAGACCCTTTATATTCTATATATATTCTCAATTAAAATTATTTAGCAAATATTATTTTAATTATTTGTATGACTTGATTTGTTATTACGTTTTTTATACTATCTGAAGCGTAAGTTTTTCAATATTGAAAAAGTGTTTTTATCTGTTATTATTATTATTATGAGTTGAAAATATGATTTCTAATTACGTGTAAATCGCTGGTTCCTATTCAATTGCTACAATACTCATATTCCTAACATATGTGACCAAACTACACGTATCGCATTGGAAGCAGTGAGCAGTGAACCAAATCTTATCAACTTGGGGCTGCAAGAATAACTGAACGATGCGACGTGACCCGCTTACAAAGAAGTACCGATCTTCAAGACATTTGTTGAATTTTCATTGCAATGTTTAAACCTAATGAGTGAAAGTTTAATTCAAAATTCTTAGTATTCAAAACTATATTCATAAGTTGAAATACAACAAACAAGAAGCAAAATAAACCATAGTTCGTTAAAATGTTATTGAATATTACAATCCGTTTTATATTAAAATCCGTTAAATATTAATAATAAATGCTTTTTTCTTTTTGAATTTAAATTTCAGAAAAAAAAAACAAAAATTCATGATTTATTTCAATGTTTATTTACTAATTCGTTATTTTGTATTGTATTTTATATATTTCCAAATGATATTCAAGTACCTTATATAAGATAGTTAGCTACTGCAAGAAAGAAATTCCTCAATTTTAATATTCTAGTAAGGCAGAAATATTTTGTAATATAAAATTCTGTAAAAATATTTCAAAAGCATTGTCTAACAATTTTTAACTTGGCACGGGGCTACTCGCCTAAGCAAGATTAACAACCGAAGCCACTAGGGAAGTAATTACAGGCATTATTGGCAATCGATGGAGATCTTAGCAGATTTAGTACTCCAACTTACGAGGGATTTCAAAAACGAGCCAATTTGATTGAGCCCTTGATACCTACACTTATTAAAGACCCAGAGTCCTTTTGAAATTGGTGGAATATAGAATAAGTTACAACATTAACTAAATAATAGGTAACTCGTACCATCTCCTGGGGGTTAATCTTCTTAAGAAAATTCGACGGAGGGCATTAAAATTGCATCAAATTGTTTCTTGAGACATCTTAATACACTGTAATAAAAATTAATAAAAAATTACTAACTATGAAACATTAACTTGAAAATTCTATGCATGGGGTGATTATATCCTGACAAAAACATATAAATATATTAAAACTTACAAATAAATATATTATTTAATTGTGACATCTGCAAATCAATGGTTACATTACCTAATAGATCGATTAAAAATGTTTATTTCGTCAAGTCAAGGTAATATACGAAGGAACTGTTGCTTGATCTCACATTTAATAAAATTTAGTTTAACAGTGTATAGTATGTCACTTTATTTAAACATATGTTTTCGTTGATCTTTTTATTAAACCTACCTGAAGTAAGATCACCGCCTAAAGGTCAGATAAGCGACACGTCAGGCGTCAAAGGGGCAAAAAGATGATAGTCTGCATACTCGTATAATAGGAGAAAAACCGACAAAAGGCATTATCAACGGTTTTCCGGCCGATCGAGCTTCCCGACGCTTGAAAGTGCACCCTTCTGTCAGTCAGCACTTTATTAGTTCAATAAGGCATCCTTAATATGAAATATTTGGATCAAGATTGCGTGTTCAAAAATATATCAAATATATACATGTATGCACAGCTATGGACGTGTATGGACATGTATGCACATGGATGTACATACATGTACATACTAGTTTTATGGTAATAAAAAAAACTGTCTATTTATATAATTCTTAAAAAAAACCATTATGAAATTACTATTAAACTAAATATCGTATTACATTAATGAGAATCTCAAAATGCTTATTCATTATAAAATATAATAAGAGTGAATGGCAATAAAATTTAATTAAAAATAAAATCGAGTAAGTAAAATCCCTCATGACTGTAAAGCGGCGCTATCTTTTTATTCAATGAATATCCGTTGCAGCGACCGTATCCCATTAATTCAATGTTCGAATGTCCCAATCGTAGTTTTCCTTGCTTTCGTTCAACAAGAGCTTTTTTTTCTTATCTAAAGTGTTTCTGGAATGGCGCCAGATATTGCAAAAGCTATTCGAAGCCATATTTATTACCGGTTAATTATTTGTTTCAATAAATTATCGAATTTCATTTTGAAGTTAATGAGTTTGCTGAGATGAAATTTATAAGACATAATAGGGTATTCTTTTAAAATAATGCTTTCTTTTTAATATTTTTCTTATATTACACAAAGACCTATATATAGGAATGTATTAGTATATATAAAGTATACATGTATACGTATTACGGTGTAATTATTATCATGTATGTCTATAACTAATTTTTAAATTTGCACAACCTGCCTTCAAAAAGAATTATTCTATTTTGTATGGTTGATCGGTGATAAGGCCGCCCTGCACTATGTTTTTTTTCTTCTTTAAAGAATTTATAATATGTAATACTTAAGGATTGTGTTTTTAATTACGAAATAAACCATTAAGGAAAAGTTAGTCCGTATTATAATAGGTATAAGGAGCATAATGCGCCATCATTCTACAATCTACTATCCAGTATTTCAGACTTCTCCCGATAAATCAAATACTTGTAATGAAACGTCAGAGCTTACGGTACCGGAACATGTTTTCGTACATAATATAACATGTTCCAAGTAAATTCTGTTTAGTCATGTTTATTGGATAGCAATTTTTAAAATATAAAAGTTTTAAAATTTAAATTTTTTATATATTATAAATTTTAGATTTCTGATTCAGATACGTTCAGCTGGTTTCAGTTTATGATACCTATTAGTTACTGCTGGGTCGCCAAGCTTATATTTTATATATGGAATCTTTTATACTAAACATGTTTTTGTAATTTACTTTTGATTTTGATTTGCTCTGTATCCTGCGAACGAACCCTTTTATTTACTATTAGGCTAACTTCATGCTAGATAACCTACAGCCTTCCTCATTAACCTGCCTAACATAATCAGAAAAAATTTTGAAATCATTACTCTAGCTTTGAACAAACAAACACTTTTCTGTTTTATATATTATTATTCATTCATAAAAACTGATACAATTTCATATGAAATGACATATCCAATTATTCGAAATCGGTATAATTTAACAACAAATTGTTATATTTTATGAATGTAATTCCATGACACCGGTTGGATCGATCTTCACTGTGCAGTCGCGACGGCTCGTTAGAGCTACGTGATCGCAATTGCGATTGCCTATTTATACACATTGTCGGCTCCAACCTGAACCCCCAACCACTCCACCATGACCCCCGATGAAGCTGAACATTACACATAAATTGCTACCATCAGGACGGCTCAATGTTAATTGGCTTAAAAATGCAAAATGAAGCATTTTGCTAATTTGATCGAGCTTTAGAAAGAAACTTGGTTGGACGTTAACTCTGGTATGAATAGATGTTTTTTTTTAAAACTTCAGTACTATTTTGTATGGTCACTCCAAGCTAATGATGTTAAATATTCCATTGATATTATAAATGGTACCTAGTTGTAAATTTAGTTTTAAATGGACTTAATAAGTATAAATGCAATTCATATTATCATTTGATTTTTCTTACAATTTTATATAATTAAAACCATTTATGTTACACTTACTTCACAAAGAAGCAATTTATAACAATTTTGAAATGAAAGAATGAAATAGCAATAACTTTCTCAGTCTTTCTTATAACTATCAGAGCTTATCAGAGGCCAAGAGTCGATGTACTTAAAAATATATTATTTTATATAATGACAGTAAATACAGGTTTGAATAACCTTTCCGTGTAAAAGCCTTTAGTTAAAATTGCACAAATTCCTATTTGACTGTGAATTAATCCGAATAAAAGGACTAATAGTGGAATGAAACTGCAGCCGACAATCATTTCAGGATGTGGCAGCATTAAACGTTGCCTAATAATAGGATAGGCAGACTGGCTCGGTCTGAACGGATATGCACTGAATACTAATGGAGGTGCTATATTTAGTTACTATTGACTTCATATTTATAATTCATTTCCTTTGTATTAAATATCCCATCATCTTGATGATTTAGATTTTTGATACCTTGCCAATATTATCTATTTAATATATTTGTATAATATGCAAAAATACCTAAGGTTCTTTGAATTCTCTTACTAGTATTAATTCTTATTTTAAGTTTTTCCCTTCGTAACGTCTAGGGAAAGTTTTGGCTCTTCATGAATGTTAGTTCTTTAGATTCAGTAGAAAATGCCGCATATATAAAGAAATATTTTAAAAAAAAATGTATTCCCCAAATACTGTAACTATATAGAATTAAATAAATTGTTTTTTAAATCGTAACTATGCTTTTTGTGAGAATATTCTGAGAAATTTTCTTTCTGTATTATAACTTATAAATAAGGAAAAATAAAAACAATATATAAAACTATAATAACAAAATTATAATATATTTACTAAGTTCCATACACCATACTTATTACTTTATAGTCAAACTAGGTATTATTTACGTTTATCAACCTCCTTTCCACGGTAATAATAAACAAATCTGTTTTTAAAGTCGATCAATAAATAGAACCAATAACCATAAAAACTCGCGTGTTTTAGACAGATTACCGTGGTTCTGACCTCCTGGGAGGTGACCTGCTTACCGTCATATCCCTAAGTGGTACGCATCCAGGTTATTGTGATACATTTATATCGATGTCGATAGTATCGAACGTCATTATATTATTCATTTGTAAACTGACTATGATTCATTGGTTTGTTTAATTTAATACTTTTAGTAATGGTCATTCGATGTTATGTATTAATACTAATATTATAATCTTCTAAATGAAGAACGCTATTATGGATAGTCTAGAATTACGCAACAATTCTTAGTTATCCTAAAAGTAAATAAAATCGTACGTACGTCTGGAACTGCGAGTAACAGCAATTAATGTTAAAAATATAAAGTTTGAAGTAAATTACTTAAATCATTGTTCAAACATTAGTACTGAATGGTCCATGATCCTTTCACTTTTTTCTCACTCAATCTTTTTTTCACTTTTTGAAGTTCAACAAATTCAAATATATTGCTTTAAATATTAAAACAAACCATAAGAAGTGGTTTTATTTCTTGAAATTCTATGTAGTTCTTAATAAAGTTATTTTAATTACAAAGTATTGCGAGAGTTTAGTGTTATAGAATTTAATAGTAAAATCGGAAATTCAAATATAATGTTTTTTAATTTAATATCTGATAAACGAATTTTCTCTAAAACATATCAAGGTTTTATATACTGTATTTTATTTTAAAAACTCTTTTATGCCAAAAAAAATGTTTTAACATTTTTGAAATAAAATTACAGTCTGAACTCTAAAAACTGAACTTTACTAGATACTGTAAAGTAACCAAGTCATAAACAGAGTGTCATCCGAGTCTGATCCACCTAAAGCGTCCGTCAACAATCTGACTGATAAGAAAAACTCAATTCTGTGAACAATTTTGTACAGCTTTATCTGCTTTTAAACGCTCGCCTATAAGACACCCTATTACATGGAAATCCCTTGATAGTTAAGACTAGTTGCAATGTCAACTTGCACAACAAACCAATTTATTTTAGAACCTTTTTCAGCTATTTTATACAATTCACGACTTTATACCACAGAAATAAAGTTCAATATTAACAGTTTTAGATGTATATGAATGTTGGTACAGCGAAGTATTCTCTAATACTCGCACGTGGCGCAGACGCAGTCCTGTTTAATCTTCATCGTTCCTTTGATGTGAACGCGTCCCTATGTTTGTCTAAACATAGGTTTAATTACAGGCTCATTAATTTTGGATTATTTACAGAAGTGATACTTCGGACTATGGATTTGCGGTTGCGTGAAATTTTTGTTCGAGTAGATAGCATTTTAACTGGAGTATAATTTTAAAATAAGCACTAATGTAATGTAATGTATATACTACCAAGGCATAAATATATTTATAAATCGTAATAAGTTAATGTCTGCTTTTAGATTTAAATAAGTCCAAACTCAGTTCTCAAAACAGCTCTAGATTAAGAACCTATAGATTTACCAGTACTTGCAGCGGTTATAAGATATACCAGGTCCAATTGTAAATCAGGTAACCCTAACGCACATGAAAAATATCAAAGTTTCTTCAGCTTTATTGTGAAAAATAACATACAAAAGAGGTATAATATAAATAAAGAAATATGTATTTTTCTGCGATACATAAATCTTATATATTAATGCAGGAAGCGATTTCGTTGGCACACTGTAGCTCGAGAACCACTAAAGGCAAAAATATCGTTGATGGCTCAAATCAAAGTTCTCATTATGCTACACTGCTGAAAAATAGTGACAACTCTCAAATCTCATTAGCCTAATTGCAGTAATTAGTCAAAAAATTAATTTTTCCCATAGACTTTGCATGGGGAAATTTTGCGCGCGCTTTTTTAGTAGCGATCTTTTGGCTTTGTTCCCAGCCGCACGCTGCTGTCTTGTCACTAGTCCTGTCTATTTGTGCATCTGACTGTCTCTATAGTGTAACTCTCTATCATAATTGAGGACTATAAAATACTATGCATACCGTAAAATGACTAAACTGCTCTAGTAACTAAAAACACAATGAGAATTATTTTTACAGATAGAGAAATATTTACATTTTGTGTAAATTAGTATTATTGTTTTTTCCTCACACAAGCAAAGCCAAAGAAAAGTAAAAGTTAAAAAAAGCGTTTTTTTATTAACATTTCTCCGACGTTTCAACACATATAAATATTTGATGTAATTAAAAAATAATTTAAAAAAATATTAATAAAAAAGCTATTAATTTATAGAAATAAATAAAAAGTTCAAAATAAATTATTCAGAAGAGTTTACAAAAACATTTGAAGTATACACTTCATTTCCCGAGTCAATGAAGTCTTAATTAATTATTTGGAAGCATAAAATATCGCTAAGATAACTGAAATATAAAAAAAAAACAATTTTAATTATAAATTAAAAAATGAGCTCTCCTCTTAGATATATTATTTGGTATTATTTATGAATTTCATTAAAAAATTTATTACCTTTATTTTTTGGTTAGCTATTCTTTATTTTTTGTAAGTATGGCAACACGCCGATTAGACTTACATTTCTGTCAAGCATTTTAAAAGACGAACGACATTGTAATTTGTTCTCTAAAAGAAATAAATAAGTACTAGTGATATACAAGAAATTTTACTTTCACACATATATATAATGTATTGGCATTCTCGACAGAAACATCAAATTTATAAACGAACATTTAATATCTCAATGTATTAGGCGTAAATACAATTAACACTGTACATCAAGTTTGTGTAAATAATTGTGTACGGTGAGGGTGTTCGAGTGTGTTATTTTGGTGTATCTGCTGTATATCGACTCAATAAACTAAATAAATATAATAAACTCCTGTTTCAATTAATAATACCATTTGTTGTATGGATACGAAAATGCAATTTACTTATTTTTATTTCAACATATAGAAAAAAGTTAAAATTTTTGTAATTTGCTTATATACAGACTTTACTTTTTTATCTCTTCCAAGTTCAGTTCCATGAGTTTATGACAAAAGCTTGAAAAAACATAGAATAATATGATACTATTAAGTTCATTTGCCCTTAACAATTTTTGAACATCTGTGTCTATTTTGTATGCAAGAGGCTTTTGCGCAATTACTGAGATTATTACGTTCAGTCGCGTCGGATGCCCATTAAATAGGCGTTAACGCTTACTTCCTTAAGTTGTTAAGCGAAGTGTGACTGCTGTCAGGAAAGTGCGACTTCTCAGGATATGTTAGCTGTTATCGGAAATATTGTTAATAAAATATCATTTAATATTATGTTATATGTAAAATAAAGTAAGCAATTATTTATATAAGGCGGTTTTTTAATTGTATTAGAAATATATAGTGAAAACATTCCTTGGGAACTATTTCTTACTAAGCCAGTATTAAGTGAAAAATGTACCTATTTCTTTAAAATTATGCCCAAAATATCAATGTAATATACCTAAAAGTATATGTAAAGAAATATAATGTATGTTAAGTATATAAAACATTTATTAACTCGTTCAACATCTGAACATGCCTCTAGAATATCGGTTATCTAGAATACTTGTATTTCTTAAAAAACGGTGACCATAAAACAGATATTTTTCAATACTAAACACATTCAAATAAAACGCCAAAAAGAGATAAAACACGAGAATATATGGGAATTTTGTAACATTGAAAAATTTTACTAAATGTTATCTCTCGAAAGCAGGTGACAAAGTAAGAAAATAAAGTTAGAACGTTCCTTGGACGTCCACAGACATTATTCATGTTTATCGCGTGGCTACCGCAATTAAAGGATTTTACCTCCATTCTCTTTAAATATAGCCATTTTAAATTCACAGCTTAAACCAAATCATTATAAATTATGGAAGTAAATAAACTTATATGTTAAAGCCATTGAAATATATCATGTGTTTGCCTGATCAGTTTAGGGATTCATTTTTTAGATTTAATATTTGTATAATTTGTTTGAATGTTAAGATAATAGGAGTGTATTTTAAGTAAGTTTTTATTAAATGTACTGTTAAGTTTTACTGTATTTAGTAATTTAGTAATACTTATCAGAACCCAAAATATATAATATTTTTACTAATGAAACCAAATCTTATCAAAATCAGTTAATTTGTTTTAGATTTATATTTATATCATGTATACAATACATCGCAAAAAAAATTGAAACTCATATTATAAGTGTACTTATTTCAAATGACTGCTAAAAAGTTAAATATTTTCACACACCTTATAATTCTATTTAGGAAGTAAAAATTACAAATTCGTTCACTAAATTTCAGAACAGAATAATACCGACTCGGAAGGTAATTAAAACATACAGTACACAAACAAATAAAACACATTCGACACAGAATATTAATGTACCTACACCGGACTGGCTAATGCAGAATGATCCCTTGCGAGGTACAAGCACAGTATAAATAGCAACCTAAGTCTTAGCTCTTAACACGCTTGATATAGAGCGTATAATTCAATGATATTATATCTTTACCAACGGTTAAGATAAACCCACCGACACCACGGATGGCAGGATTCCGTCTAACGGGATTACGAGACTTAGTTTTTGCCTGAATTATTAATTAGATGCTGAAGAGAGAATCCTTTATTAATCCTAATGGACCTTGTTTAAAAAAATATCGCCCAAAATTGAATTGAATATTCATTATTTTTATAAATAATTGTTGAGATGTTTAAAATATGTTCTAGTTGTAATAGAATTAATATGTATATATAATTTAGTTCATATTAATTATTAAAATATATGAGATAAATACCTTGAGTTGATTACAAAAACAAATAGCGCCTTATGAAGATTCATAGACAGGTTTTGCCTTTTAGGGCTGTATAATATAATTAAAGCAATCGATGATTCCACCCTCAAGGTGCTTAGAGGGTCCGATGTCGTGCTGTGATATTTATTACTGGCATTTTGTCTATTTCACGTATATTTAAATGACAAGAAAATGCGAAAACACCCTTTGATTGCATCGTTATTCGACTTAGAATTATCTTCTAAGATTTGTTTTGTTGTAATTATTATTTGTTAAAACAATGAAATAAAATAAAAAATATTTATTTTTCTATTAGAAATTGAGGTTAAACAAATAATTAATTATAAGTCTAATCTTCTTTTAAGCTGTATATCAGGATAATGTACAACACTTTCATTATTTACCTCAACCATGAATAGAATTGATTAAAACCGCTATTTTTTCGAAAGATCATGCCCTTAATGCGACATTTGAAAAGAATAACACCATTTATCATGGGCAGGCTAAAGGGATTCGGGGCTACTTTATTCTGGATGAAACCAAAATCTTTTCACGCCTCCCTTCAGTGTGATATTGCTATGAAATATATAAATGCTGAATAAAGTTTGCGACTTCTGACTATTTTCATATAAAATAAAATGATAATGGATAAAAAGTGTTCTGATAAGCTTTTCATGCCATATTATATATATTATGTACCAGACTTGATGTTTATAATTTTTTGTTAGTTCTCATAAAAAAACACTAATCATTACACGAATCACTTTAATCAGGAATACTTTATTGTAACCGAATACACAAATACTGGGCTGTATCCCACCCTTCCGTCTGGATGTTCAAATAAAAGGGTTGAATGTTAAATCTACGTTATTGGTACTCTACGGGGGCTCGAAATCCTAAATTTACGAGCTATTAGTCGCGCACTTGATTCCTAAGCTGTATCCACAACGTACATAATATTATGGGTAGAATTATATCTATATTATAATCTAAAAAAAAATTATATATATATATAATTTTCAGCAAACAAATATGGTTATTATAATAAAATTGTGATACAGAAAAAATTTACATATGTAATAATAATATTGTAGATACAACTTTTAGTCCTAGTCAAACCACATTACGGCTCAGTCTAGTGTGAACCTCTTCTAAATAATGTCTAAATGAAACACGCCACAGGATTAATTCGAACGCGAAAATCACAATGGGCAAAAAGTTTTCAACTTGCCGAGCCGGTCTCAATTTAGTCCAAAAGCCCGGATTACGAACTACCATTTAATAATGAGAATAATTTTATAGTATCTCTACATATACAATATAATATTGTAAATTTTTTATGTATTGTTTTTTGCAATTTTTCAAAAAAACTACTTGTTTCTAATAATCATATTCGTGAAGTACCTAATAAAACAATGAAAGCTAAACAGAACAATTGAAGGAATTTGAGTTAACCAATAGGAAGGAAGTACTGAATGCAACTGTCCGCAACAGTCCAAAAGCACTTCAACTTTACGAGCTATTAATTAAGTAAATAGAGTTCAAGACAATAGCAGATATTAAGGCAGTGTCACTTAATAGGTTTAAAGGCTTCTAAAGTAGAATAAACAATACTATGAAGTTGTTAAGCTATTTTCTACTAAATTTGGTTTAAATTTGAATACATATTTGTAATTATGACAACTCAAATTTATATATTAATTAGTTTATATTTCAAAATTTTAAATACCTCTAAACAGGCGTTTCTAGATATAAGAATAAATTAAAGATACAAATATAACCACAAGTTCAAAACCAAGCATTTATTTATTTATTTTAGTAATAAAGTCGTATTACGTTTGATTAATAAAGTCTGAAGGCAGGTCGGACATCACTAGTCTTGGAATGACTACAGTTATCGACTCCTGCGCAACTAATAGTTCGTGTAAAACAACAAGCATAAAGACGATGTCACCACGATGAGGAATAATCAACAGGACTGCATGTAAGAACAAAAGCGTAAAGTTAACGTAAAACCAGAAATGTTAAATGGAATCTTGAATTTGCTTTGAGTTAGTTGATGTAACAACGTTGGCGATTATAATCGATTTCAGATACTATTAGATGGATTAAACTACTTCAACTTACACAATATGTACAATATAAGTACTTAGGCCATATCATGCAATATCACAGTACTAGCTTCCAATTACTCATACTCAGATGATTGTAAACTGGGACGGCGTCAACAACCTCTTATAATAATTAAATCAAAGCATGTTCTTGTATCAAAGGATACATACAATTTCCATTTCAATCAAATAGGCTTGACACAGAACCACTTGAACATACAGATATTCAGTTAATTTACATTAAATAGTTCGTAAGCAAAGAAGTATTTTAAAAGATAAATTTTCGTAATATACGGGTAAGAGTTCCATCACCACCCCTGTTAGATTTGTACCCGTCACGCCCGTACGTACGACATAGGTCTTGATTTATTCGCCACTCGCTGAAGGTAACTAGTCGTAATTCAAACGCATACGTAAATCTTGTTACGGCAAGCATTTTGTGCTCGGAGCACGAATTTTATTTTCAAAGTGTCAAGTACAGTTGCATAAACTTACTTGTACTATAAGCTCCGCGTTATACTTTTAAAGTTGAAGTGCGAAAATTTTCTTCGTACAAAGTATTTTGGAGTGGTTTTACTTTATAGAATACAAAGGCAAATTAATAAAAGTTATACAATCTTGGTGTATACTTTTAAATATTTTTATTCCCTTGGTTGCTATTGAAATGTCTTATCAAGTCCAGTAAGAAAAATTATAAATTGTAAAGAAACAAATATATGCTATTATTTTCGTGGAAAAATATAATCATACTCTTAGGGAGCAATAATCAATTATTGTCAACCAATTAGTGGAGGTTGTTAGAGCATTGTATGTTATATAGGAATTCGTCTTTCTTTATTTATCTTTTTCTCCCCTCCTTTTATGTATACTCTGTCCCCTCTTCAATATATGCGAATATACGTTTAATAAAATGTGTCCAAATCTTTATATATTTAAAAAAATATATACAAATCAAACTGTTATCAGTCAGTTAGAGAAGTTATTATAGGAAATTATCTGATATAAGAATATTTTTTGTAATAAAACATAAAAGTACAGGTTGTTTTCATATATCAAGATAAAGTGTAATGAGAAGATAATATCCACGTAGCTCAAGCCGCAAAATATCAGGTGAGGTGTAGTAAATCTCTCGTAGTTGACGCTACGACGTAGCTCGAGCTACGACGTAGCTCGAGCTACGAAGCCGCACCGACCGCTTTCATGTTTTATCTTACAATAAGAAAATATATATATAATAATGTTTGTATTTTAATGTTGATATTGTGACTATACAAGTTGGTATAATAAAATAAGAGTTTATTTGATATACATCAATAGTCCGAAATTAAAATAATAAATAATAAGGAAGAAAGTGTTTTCAGAGTTATAAAAAAAAAAGTTATATAACAAATCGTTTAATATTTAAGGCTATTTTTCATAAGTGGATGTCGCAAGCGAACCTCGAGGGGTACAAAATTACGCTTCCACCCGTCCCTATGTTCGCTATTATTAAAAATATATACATACACAACCAATTACAACTACGTATTTATATTATAATTTTAATATAAATTACGGACTAATATAACACTCAAATAATTTAAACAAAACTAACAGTATTTAAAGTCAAATGAAGGTCATAATTGGTCAAAATTAAATTATTTTTGATTTTCAGGACGATACCTAAATATGTAATCTGAACTCATATAACAATACATTATCTTTATATGTGTATCTGTAAATATATCTGAAAGCTTAGCACATCAGTGCACATCTTGCGAACAGCAGGTGTCGAGGGAGCCTCCCTTGCTAGGGGACGCATTTCAAGGGATTTTTTGTCGATTTAGACATCTTATGACTTGCTGAAAACCCATTACCACTATTGCTCTTATGTTATGAAATTTTCCTCTAGTGGGCGGTAGTTAGTAATAATTATTATTATTATCATTCAAAAATGTATATATTGAAATGAGAATATAATAAAAATAAAGTTTTTTCATATAGAGAATGTATTCAGCGAAACCACGGTTGTTATTTAAAAGAGTATTTTCGACATTCAAATATAATATATTTGTGCAAATTGACATATAATACATTATATGACACTAATATTCATACAACCTGTATAAGAAAGTCCCGTCTAATAATAAAGCAAACTATTCTAACCTTTTACAAAAATTACAAGCGAATGAAGCTGGTTCTTTCACTGGCTCGGAACACCCTTCTGTAGTCTAAGCGTACGAATTAACAGTGTAAATAAAATATCATATCTATTTTTAACAGATTAAGTATCAAATAATAATATAAATAGTGTAAATGTTATAACAGATTTTGTAATAATACATTATATATATAATATCAATTAAAACTTCTAACACTATAAATCATTATTAAGCGGTTAAGAGACGGTTTAATCACTTACCTGACAAGAGGGAATAGCAGTTGGAATATCTTCAGAAGTTCATAAATGTGTATGCATAAACCAATTATGTGAGATCTCTTCGTTCTCATTGCAGAAAGTTTTGTTTCTTAATATCAGTAGGTCTTATAATACTGGTCTATGAGTCCTGACATTCCGCGGTACGTAATAAATCGAAAGGCATTAATTACACTTATCAGATGTACAATTACTATGTCAAGATAATTTAAATGCAATTTACTATTACATATTTATGGTTAGTTTATTTATTTATTAACATTACAAATTGTGATATATAAGATTTTAGGCTTCCGTACCGTGAACTAAAATTATAATATTATATCTTTATTATTATTCCTTTTTATGTATCTATTGGTCGAACAAAATTATTTTTCAGGTTAAATAGATTTCCACAAAATTTTTTTCAAACAAAGCAAAATCTTTTTTAAAAACCATAACAGTTTTAAAATTGGGCACATCTTCTTTCCTCAAATTCAGAAAATGAGTAAAAAAAAATTGGATTAAGGATGAGAATTATTTTTATAATCATTTATGGTACAGAATATTATCGATTAATATATTATGTGAAGTACTCGAAATAAATATTAACAATATGGTAAATAAATTACCATATTTACAAAACGCGGTGCACCAAAACACTGATTGCTATGTCAATCAAGAATCGGCGGGACTATCGCCATCCTTCTTATTCCCAATGAAAGTGAAAGAGACGTAACAACACAACAGGCTCACTTGACACCGGATATTTGTTCCGGAATCTATTCACCGGTCCCACAGACCACGCGATTTCATTTTGTTCTGAATATTAAATACGAATGTATGAATTTGTTTCTTATAATAATTTATATTGATGATTTAATTCAAAAAAATAATCGTCTTAAAAAAATAAGCTAATTATTATTAAAATTAGTGTTTACGTGTTTTTTCTATTATTTTAATTTGATTTTTGTTGTTTTTTTATATTATTCAAAAATTGTTAGTACAAGATTTAAGAGTTACTATATTTTGTTTTAAATGTTTCATTGTAAAGTATTTGAAATTATATATATTAGTTTAGTAATTTAGCATTAGAATGTAACACTAGGTTAAGAATGTGATGAGCGCTTATTGCCTATAAACTCAAGAGTTTGGCAAGATATATGTATTTTTACATTATAAAAAATAAATGGAAATAAAAAAAAATATAACATAAATAGGTATAGATTATTTTATTTATTTTATGTTTTTCTAATTCGATATTTCTGATACTACACATTATTGTGTACATTGTAGTACCCTTAATATATATCCTGAATATAGGAGTCACTGCAAAACACAAAGTACAGTCAGCTTCAAAAGTCGATAACCATATTTAAAGTTTCAAATTAGCTATACACTATATTACATTGAACTGTTGAACATGACAAACGCCAATATTGAATGAACATCAATAAAGTTCAAATTATAATTGACACAAATTTATAGTTTTGTGAATGTCATGGAATGAAAGTTGAGACAAAGAATATATCGTCTCTTTCTTTTGCATTTCACTTTTAAAACACTAATGACACATTACAAGAAGAATATATTAATGATTTAAAAATATTGTTTAAATATTATTTTTTTTTTTAAATTATACATTATTGTACATTGATACAGTTAGAAGCAATATGAATGAGCTCTAACACGACTAACAAGCTCTAAACCAGTCAGATGACAAAGTATGATTATTAGTTCAATGCTTACTGAATAAACTTACTCACTTACTTAACTTTCATAATAAAAATACACGTTCTTATTCAAATAAATAATATTTTAGTAATTATTACATAAAACATATATTATTTTAAAAATAGTTTAAATATGTAGTTTTAACTCTTACTAAATTTTAAAAGACGGAAAATATTTTTTTAATTACATTTGTTTAAGAGATTATTATTTTGTGATTTCAAGTATTTTATCTTTTAAACACTAATATACTTCAATTTAAAATGTATATATATTTATATTATAATAATTATTTTGTTTACGGTTAATATATATCTAATACCTGTAAATTAAAACGCAAATGGATGACAAAACATGAATGTATGACCGTAATTATCAAAAATAACACAAACGACTAGGTTCTATAGATTTCCCATCAAAGCTTGTATTAGGGGAACACAAAAAGAATGCTTCGCCCCCAACGGCTGAGCCTGCATGGACAGCATTCACCAGAATAATGAATAAAGTTCTTTATTTGTACACACAATTCGGTTAACAATACATGAATTTGAAAAATTTAAAAATTATCTATTTAATATCTAAAAATACATATATAGTTATTTTATATTTCTTCGAAAAAAACATAGAAAACTTCTTTGTTAAATCCGCTAAGAGTTAGATCAACGAAAAAAACATTTAAGAGATTGTAACAACTCGAAACTACCCATCTTTACTTTTAAATTATTTTCCTTTCTAATTACTTTGCTTTGAATTTTTATATACTTACTATAATTGTTACCTTTACTAATAGGATATCAATAATGCATAAAATATAGTAAAATATACATAATACATAGTACAGTCCATGAAGTGTCTAGGTATTCCCTTCATTAATATTCTAACATTATCTCCCTACAATCACATGATCCTTCCCACTGGTTTTCCGTAACAAGGAAATGAAATTTTGTAGGGTTTAATTCGGCTCGTCTTATAAGCTTATGCTCAGCCGTCTATAATAATACCTAGGTTCGTCTACTTCTGTTAATTTTGATTCAGAAAATTTCTCGCTTTATAAAAATGTATGCATTGCAGCTCAGAGATATCATAATAAAATAAATAAAATAAAAAGCCTTTATTTGTTCTTAACAACATTAAGTCGAATATAATTATTCTAATTTAAAAGTTAGATCAGAGAACCCAAAAGTGGGTAAAGGCCTCCTCCAAAGATGCCTAAACTTCTTTATTTTGTGCTTTTTGCTTAGAGATATAACAAACTTAAAACCTAAAACAAAAACATGTTAAATTAAGTGAACTGAGAGAGCATGAAGTACAAATGCAAAAAGTAGATGTGTGTACATTACTTAAAAAGTATAACGACTCTTCGGGCTTTATTAATAAAAGATACATTAGTAACCTACCGTACGTTTTGTCATCAATGTCGATTCACAGTGGTTGTTTGTTGTTTGAAAGCGATGTCCTTTCCCTATGAAATTATGATGGAATCCAAACATAAATGTTTTAAACTAAGCTTAAGGCGTTTTCAATGCGTAAAAGCTTGGAGGTGTTCCTACGAGGTATAAATATTTATTTAAATTAACAATTAAATATTTTAAGGGACATAAGTTTAAATTACATTATAACCTAAATAAAACGACTTCGAACGGAATCTTAAAACCTCAAAGTATGGATTTAGCACACAAGTATTTTGTGGTATTATTATAATCGAGTTATTTTATAGCAAAAGCTTAGACAAAACAAATATAGCAACGGCATATTAAAATAATGCTTTAGTAAGGAATATTTAGACTGGAAACTCGAATAAAATCAATATTGCGTATGGTGCAATTCAAACGCTTTTATGTCTTTGTATTTCTATAATTTTTTAAAGAATTAATGTTTCCTTTAAATTATATGGTACATATTTAGATATAATTACAGCGCTGTACTGTAATTTTTTTATTGAACTTTACCGAACTGCCGATTTTCAGACATCATGTAAGGAAACATTCTCACCATCAACTGATTGCTAGCTGCTAGCACTGACAATAGTATATATAGAGTATATTTTTGGAATTCACTAAATAGTTAAAAATTATATATTATGTTTGATGTATCATAGATCTCTCAAAAAATGATTTATCAAATAAGAAATTTCTTTCATTATCTTCAGAAAATGATATGCAGCATAGAGTAAAGAAAGTTATTGTATAAAATATAATTTAATCGCTATCGCTAATGTCTTAAATTCAATATACTAAAGTTAGTTTTAGGTAAAGCAGCAAACAACTCGGGGCGTGTAAATATGCTGACGAAGGCGCGAGCACACCTCTCTTTATATCTTTCTAGTTTTTATCTGTATATGACAGTCGAAGGGACTGGCCCTTAAACCCAAAAGGGTTCATTTCTGCTTAGTGTTAGGGAATTATTGTTCTTACAAATACAGCTATTTATTATTTTACATTATAATATTATATTATACTCGTAATATGGTTATAGCTTTTAGAAGACTCCTATTTCAATGTCATGTCTAAGATCAAATATTAAACTAAATCTTCAATCTTAAAAAACAATTACAGTTAATAATTATAGCATTCAATTCAACATGTTGATATGAATATTGATTTGTCAAGTTTTATTAATAATAATTTTTATAAATTTATCATAATAAATGCTTGATATTAAGCTCAAAGTTTAAAATCAACCATTTTTACCTTTATAACCTAACAAGGTTCCCAATTGAACTGAATAATTTGAGTTGCAAATCATTTTTAACCCCAGACTGTCTTCGCATTTACGAAGAGCGTCGTATGGAGGGATCATCTGCTAATCATCCGTCAGATGAAGGATGCCACGTCAGCTGAACAGAGAGGAGAGGGTTGTCAGGCCCTTGCTTCGACGATTTCAAAGCCAAATTTATAGGGGAATGAGAGGTAAATATAAGGCAGTGGTAATCAGCACTTTTCAAAATACAGTATACGTTAATGTTTTAACTAAATATGAAATCTTACTTCTTAAAAGCAAATAAAGAAGCAAAAGTATATATTATATTTTAGTATAAATCCTAGAATAAACTAGAAGCCTTATACTACACTTTATAAATTTGGTATATTTTGTAGTATTTAATTTTGAAATGCACTCGAAAAATACACTAAATGTTTATGACTTTATCTACTGATTTTATTTATCAAGATATAATAAAAATGTTTAACCTGTCATCCTCTCTGCCAAATGTATAGCAATATAAGTGCAGCAATTTGAAAATGGGCCAAGAAACTAAAATATGATAAGATTTATTAGACAATTAAGTGAAAAATTACATATATATATAATATTATATTAATTTCGATGTTATTTAGAACATGACGGAATCGCGGCGTGAACTGGATAGTTCGAATATTCCGGTAGTATAATTCTGTGAGTACAGCCAGATAATTATATGTAATAGTAATCATAAAACATTAAAGTTTAAAAAAATACGATGATGCAATAAAAGCGACAATATATTATGTAAAATATGCATTTACTAATATTATATAATACAATATATATGCTTCGGTAAAGGGTATAGAAAGTTTGAACGTATTCAGAGCGAGTAGTCCGTAAAAAGGCTCGGACATGCGGCCGTCCTAGCCGACTAATGAAAATTCTTTAGACAAATATTTGGACACGCTAGGCAGCGTGAAAAGTCCCACCGAATAGATTTTGGAATTAGATTGTTTTGAAATTTCACTAATTATCTGTTAAACCACCACAGTATATAAAATTATTTTGAAAATGGTTTCCTGTTTATTGAAAATTAAACTTTAAAATTATTCTTATTATTTCTGTAACCGTATCTATATGTTCAATCATATTTAGAAGACTAATTTAAAATTAGGTGACCTGGTTGTAGCGAAACTAGATCACATCAATTCTGAGTAATTTAAAGTTTATATGTAAACGATCTTTTACCATGTTTACTTGCAAATGAAATCATCGATTTAGAGAAATTAGAAATCCTCTAAATAATATTGAGCAGCTATAAGGATATAATAATATTAACATTTCTATAAAATGTATAACAATGTTTCAAATTCACATTAGCCCTCGTTCAATCAACTTTAATATTAGTCTCATTTCTTATGAAAACATTAAAGTAGCTGTAGTTAAGTCCTCTTGGCGTGTATCCAAACGTATCTAAGAGTTCTTAACATGAAGGAGAGTGGCATATGAGCACTTGAGGTTTTTTATGCGCTGCGTCTAATTCGACCGCCGACAATAAGAAAAGTTTTATTTTATGGATTCTTCATACGAAACTTTGCTCGAAGTTTTATTGCCATTTTCATATGTCACTTAGTTAGTAAACATTTATATTGCCAACAATAGATGCTATACTTTTTTATAATTGTTTTTATATAGGTAAATACAGATACCTAGTATTAAAACTATCATGAAATTATATAGATTTGGATTCAACTGCAGCTTTTCCTAGGAACAATTTATAATATTATTATAATTTACTAGTATATAAAGTGTGTAGATTTTCCTTTCATTAATATTCTAACATTATCTCTGCGATCACATGATCATTTCCATTCATTTTTCTTTACAAGGATTTGTAATTTTGTAGCGTTCAATGCGGCTCATCTAGTTAATTTATTGTCAATGTATATGATAAGTGATATATCATAAACATATATTATAGTAATGATAATATCTAGATTCGTCTTCCGTTAATTGAAATTTATATAATATATTGTTTCATAAGATAAATATTTATGAAACAATATTTTATATAAATTAATAATATATTTATATCTTGATAAATAGTTATGAAACGATATATCATATAACAAAATGATATAACAAAATTCTTAAGTTATCTCAGTACAATTAGATAGTAAAGCGAATATAAAAATTGCTTACTGAAAAATTAAAAACGACGTGAGGAAGCAATACTGGCGGTACTTGTAAAAGTATCTTTAAACAAATAAACTTTAAAATGATAAAAAAAAATATATATTTTTCACGTTTTACATCGAAACGATTACTCCCTTTTTTTTTTTTTTTTTTTATTGAACGCTCTTTAGCATTTTGTTAAGCACTACATACGCCTACGGGCTACAAGATACAAAATGAAAGCATATATTATTCATAAAAATAATGTTATAAAATTAACCTATATGAAGAATATAACTTCAAATAAGCTTTATTTTGTTATGTAAATAAAAAATAATAACTTAATTTAATTGTAATATACTCTATATTCAAAATAAAAAAAAGTATTTCAAGTTTGTAAAATAAACTAACTTTAGTTATTTCAAAATAAAATTAAAAAAAAATAATAATAAACGCGAGTTATATCAGTAAAATAGTTTTATTGAAATGTGCAGTACTCGTGGAAATCTTAAAAAAAATTAACTTTAGTTATCTTAATTTATTATTTCACAGATCTCTTTCATAAAAATTATTATATATTATATTTCAATTTAATTAAAAATGCCTTCTATTCATAATAATGTACCATCGAGTGGACTTTAGAGGGTCATTAGTAATCAATAATGAGTAGTACGTGCTTAATAGGTATCGCAGTCGACGTAATTGGATTTGCCGACCAATTAATGTTGAACATATCCTTATTATAGATGACCATAGTATTGGAAAGTCAATGCAATGTTCATTGCTAATTGATTAGTTTCTCAGATTGTAACCGCCTGCCAATAGCGTCTGTATACCTTTAAGTATATGTTTATAACTTCAAGCTTGAAGACCAGTTTATCTTTTTGGATCTCTTATTTCTATTGATTTTTTATAGTTATTGTCAATTTTGCATATCATTCTTTTAAAGTAATATATAAAAATATATATAAGTAATCAACCTATCTTTTTTAAATAAAAAATTATCAACTAAATATTCAAAATATTTAATAAGTTAATATCATTATAACATCATTCTATGGGCATATCTAATATGTTTATATCATATTTATGTAATAATATCTACAAAGAGGTCTTGATATTCAGTCGGAACTTATCCTCTACTTAAATAATTAATAATATCTTCTTTAATTTTGCTATTGTTTAATATTAACATTATAATGAAAAACTTGCTTTGAAGAAGTGAATGTGATTTATACATTTATCTATCTGAAACCACCTTATAATCTATAAATATACTAAAAATACTATTAAAATAACAATAAAAATATTGCAGATAGTAATTATAGAGATTGTTCTCAAACAAAAGCGAAATATCATTAAGAGTAATCACGCAATTTCAGACATTGTAATCTAACCATTTTATAGGTAAGTTTATAATAATGTAAAATTAATTAATGAAGGGATGAAATAATTCTGTTTTGTATACAAGTAGGATTCCACTGAAAACAATTTATAGTTATGTACATCCATATATAAGAGACATTATAATAAAAAAATATTTTTTCAAATCATTATTTAAAAGAATAATAAGTTTTTCTCTCTTGAAAATAATTATCTTACCTCTCTATTTCTATGAGCTAGATTAATTGAGGATTATTTAGATTCATATAAAATGCTATTAAATGATAAAATAGTGATGTAAATTCATTTTAATTTAATAACATACTGAAATAACACAATAACATGATAATTTTATATTATCAAAGGTTAAATACCTTTTAAATGTTCAGAGAAATACGGTTCCAAAAAGACCGGCAAGTAACTTAAGAGCTCTATATTTTTCGTAGACAGCGAAGATCTACCAGACGTTAGTAATGTTTTAACGCGAGGCGGTGATAAATTACCCACTAAGTACCTGTTTTTATAAACCATTTGTATGTAGCCTATAAGAAATTGTACGTTTAATATATTAATTAAACTAAGCACGACAAAAGAAAATCTATTACAGCTGTTGAAATATTTAAGCGCCTGATAGAATAAAATAGCAAAGGAATACTTTGATGCATTGCCAAAACTTATTACGATTTGTATTTGTTTGTTTAACAATATTAAAAGGATCTTTCATTTTCCGGTTCGTATAAAACGAAAAAAAAAATGTGATAAATTTAGAATTTAAGACAGTGTTTGCATTGCTTTTCTTATATTGTTAGAGTTATTTCTGTTGTGTAGTTCAAAAAACTTTGTATATAGATTAGGTAAATAACATCAACTGTAATAAATAATTTATTTATTTATATGTTACGACGTTTCGACTTTTAATAAGGAAAAGTATTTATATTAAACGACAATCAAACAATACCTTGAACAACCTTCCACAAAAATATATAAACTATATTGTTTCTTTTTATGTAGGTAACGAAGAGGGCAACCGTTGGTTTTTTAGTGGGTAGCCTTAAAAATGGCAGCATCCTCTATGCTGCCGGGTAGTCCCACATAACCCCCCGGCCGTCACCCCCCTGGGCCGACGGGGTACCCGTAACGGGTTTTTCCAACGGAAAAAAAAAAAAAAAAAATCTAGCTACAATCTACTGAATGTAGTTCACAGATTCTACCAAGAATATGTATTATAACTACAGTATCTTTACTATCTGTGAATGTTTGTTTCAATAATATAATCAACGATCGCATCTCTGGAAACTCTCTGTGTTAGCATTGCTCTGATTAGGAGATTCTAACCGGTGTTCCCAAAAATCAATATTAGGTGATATTTGACTTCCTCTATTTGATGAGCTTCGTAGCGCATTGGGTAAATGTTAATTTGGTTTAAAGCCAATGAAGTATTTATCATAAAAATATATATTCCACACCCTAATAGCAATATTTTCGCAAGTTTTTAACAAGAACACTTTTATTAAACAAAATAAAATAATTATTATTTAAAATGTTTTACAAATAGCCTTAACTTGGAATTAATTTAAATTTAAATACAGATACTAAATTTAAATTAATGAAATGATTTGAATTATGCAAAGATCTTCAGTTAGCTGACAAATTTTTGTAACTATTCAACATTGGAACGCCAGTGAATTTGAACACGAGATATGAAGACATTACAAATAATAGACAGAATATTTTGTAACTATACATTATTTAATAATTTTATATTTTATTGTTTTATCAACTGTCTGATAAATAATCAATTTCTGAATTACCACTCCAATAATCTTTTTAATATAATATTATCTTTATCAGCATTTTAAATAGATTACAAATTGAAATATAAATTCATAAAATTGTAATACGAATAAAATACATACATTCCAGAATATATATGACATATCACTCATAGTTACAATGTAATCAATAATCTAATAGTGGTCCCAATATGCCAACATAGTCACCGGTCGCTTATCATGCCTAATGCCTTAATCAATTCCTCATTCGTGTACAACCGCCCTTACCTCGGTCTAGAACTTGGTAAATGATTTCCATAGCTATTGCTCAGTGCATAGCCGTTATGCATTCTGCCTTTGAACCGACTATAATTTAATTGGAACGTCTTGCATCCAAGCTGATCCAACTTTGGACTCGCCGTCTTCAATAAACAAACTTTATCACTAACCTACTTACATGTGAGCTTACACAAATATTACTTTAAATTCATGTACTTGATATACATATATATATATGTATAGCAAAAACAAAACAGATCCGTACCCTTTTCTCCTCTGTTTAATTTCCTCCTCTGTTTATTCTTTCTTCTTAATCCGTTTTTTTGTTTTGTATGCCATTAGCTTCATCAATGAAACCTGTTTTTTTTTGTTACGTGCTTTTATTTTATTGTTATACTCAAATGAATGAAACGTTTTAAATTGAAAAATCTTTGTCTTGACAGAGGCGGAGAAGCGAGAGACACTATAGCTTAATTGGCAACGCGACGAGACGATTCCAGAGATCGCAGACTCGAATCCTGGCATGAATTTTTAAATCTGTATTTAGTTAAACTTTTTATTTGCTATCCACCTACATTATTTATACTCTATGCGTATATACGTAGGATAAACTTGTAAGATGCATACTATTAATTAAATCTTGGAAATTAATTAAATTTAAAGTCATAATTAAATTCTACATATAATGATTGTACTAATTATATAGTAATAGCTATCCCATAAGGCAACCAAGTCTGAAGTTATGAGACGTGTTCTCATTAGGACAAAAATTTTAGGGTAATTCTGGGACATTTATATAAGTAATTTATTAATTTAAATCTAAAGTTTATTTGCTATTTATGAGCGATGTGTAATTGAAAAAACAATGCTTCAAATTCCTCTTGTGGATAATAGTTTGTAGATATTAAGAATTTTAAATATTAATAGAATTATAATTATCACAGTTTCTTCTAAAGTTTACAAAAACAATTAGACATAAATATAGTTATTGTAATGCTTCAAATGAAGAAAATTTAATAATTCAAATGAAGAAAATTAATTCGTCAAAAGGCATACACAATATTCATGTATATGTCTCATTTTCCCTAATAAAATGTATACTTTAAGAATAAATTAATGAAAACAGAATTAGAAATTACTTTAACTTTACCAACATATATATATTATTTCTTAGTCTGTCCTATAAATGTAATGTATTACGCCGACTGCATTCGTTGCTTAGCAACAAAGGCTTTTATATCCACTTACTCAATATAGACACAAGGAAGATATACTAACTCTGATCTATCAAAACAAGATATTTCTATGTCAATATTATAAATATTGACTATAGATTCTTTTTATATCGTAATCTCTCACTAAAATATATATTTTTCGGTCATATAATTTATGATATGATAGTCATAAATGAATTAATTCATGTAATTTATAATGTATTTATCTAAAGCATTCATGGAATTGTCATGATAAAGAAGTGCTAAAATTATGTAACAGAGTTGATGGCGCCGTCTTCGTGTGTCTGATGTTTATAGCCTCGTATAGCATACGTTTATTTTATGGGAAACTCCTTGGGTTTGATTTGAATACACACCGCATGGAAAGCAATGAATAAATATGTGGATCTGGTAATTGTGTTTACGACTTCAGAATTGTAACCGTGTGTACTAAATAACTTTATAAACACACGTTTATATACATACTTTAACAAACTGAAAGTATATCCATAAATATTGATAAATTATTCATTTATTTTTTTTTTATAATGTGGTAGTAAAGTAATCACATACAAAAGCATTGAATAACGCGGTGAACGTTTTCATTCCTGTAATTTTCAGGATCGCGTGTCTCTATTTTCTATTCAAACATAAATTAGAATTATATAACGAAAAAGGTAATAAATTAAAAAATAAGACGATTTAAAAAGAAACTCTTTAATAATCTCTTATCTTATTCTGACATTATAAACTTAAATTAGGTGTTATATAAAAATTATTAAATAATCTTATAATTTAATACTTAAATAAAGTACATAAAAATTGTAAATTGACTGAAAATCGATAATTTTAATTTAAAATATAATTATTTATATTCAAATATTTGCAAAGGCAGTGAAACGGTTATAGCCATAAGCCTCTATTTTTTATTATTATTATTTTTTGCAATACACTTACAAGACTACAATTATATAATTATAGTTTCTATTATTATAATAAAGAAGCCAAATTTGAACGTTACATCATTTTTGATGAAGTTATTGATACATGAAACACATCCTCAGAACATTATTTTTTAATTGTCTGACTGCCTTTGTGAATATCATTACAAATTGATAACAAGTGGCTTATAACTTGATGGAAAACTAGATAAAACCGAAGCCAAAAGCACGTGCTAAGATTATGAATTATCGCAAGAGGTATCTGAATTTAGTCTACACTTTATTCAGACACTTTATAGATAGTACCTTCGTACTAAGCACATTTTGACATTAAATTTAAAATACAAAATTATCGGATTATAATCTTTTTTTTTATAATACGTTAGGAACAATATACAAACATACAAAATGAATATCAGAGATACTGAAAACCCATACTGAAAAGCTTTTCAGATTCTTATCAATGACATGTTGCAATGCTTTGAAATGTAACCATTTGATTTTCTCTCCAATACTACATCGTCTAAATTTGCAAAGATATTAAAATTGCACGCAAATAATAATTTTAGTATTTTAGATTCGAAAACGTGATAACACACTTGATACTATAAAATGCTAAATTAAAAAAATTACACTTAATTTCACTATCCTACGTAAGTGCCGAGGAAAGCGTTACAACTAGGGCAGTAATGATCAGCATTCTGGCAGGAATCAACGCAGTATGGAACACATACGCAGGGCCAACACCTGGAACAAAAATATTAGAATTAATAAAAATCTTAGTACCCTTCTCTTGTTCTCGGAAACGGGTGGTGCTTGAGAGGACTTGTCGTCTTGCAAGCCGAATTGCAATATTAATTGATTAAAATTCTTTACATCGAATTGATTGTGATGGCTCTAGTTGTACGTTAAAAGAATATTCAATGTTTTATCGTATTTTTTTATTGTGATCCATTGATCACAAAAAAAATAACCGCCTGAGTTTGTTATGGTGGCTCGTTTGGAACCCTCATAGCCTTAACTTTGTTTGAGAGTACCCAGAAGAGCTTATTTCAATTATATGGTAACAAACCAGACTTTCCTGACTCAAAATAGAAAAGATGTAAATAAATTAATAAAATATAATTTTAGCAAATAATAACAAAACAACGGGTAATAAGCAAATGATGTACTAGATATCGAGAAACCTTCAATTGTTTGCTAAAAATGATACGCATTACGATCAATATCAGATTGATCTTATTTTGAATTGATTCTAATAATAATATGGACAGACTTGAAAAATATTTACAATAATCTGTACATAATATTTTCATTTAACAAAACTGAAACTGTTTATTTACGTAATGAGATATTGAAATGCAATAATTGAAATATAATGTTTATATTGAATACAATTCTTAAGGAACCGCTAATAGGAGATAAACGTCGAGATCTTAGTAATATCTCGAGTGGATACCTACTATATTAAGATATAAAATTATATATATAAAGTATATATATATATATATATACTTTATATATATATATATATATATATATATATATATATATTATAGTATATAAAGATAAAGATATAGATAAAGTAGGATAAGTAAATCTAGGAACTAAAAAATTTATTGATGTCTAATAAACATAAAAAAAATATTATTCTTTCTTAAAAGTGTTCGATATTTTATATTATTTTTTAGTATTAACAGATAAAAATATAATTTATTATTTTTTAAAGTACTATATACAAATTCTGTCTTTGATATTTGTCTATACTAAGATATAAAATTATATATATAAAGTATATATATATATATATATATATATATATATATATATATATATATATATTATAGTATATAAAGAAGATAAAGTAGGATAAGTAAATCTAGGAACTAAAAAATTTATTGATGTCTAATAAAAATAAAAGATTATTATTATTTCTTAAAATTGTTCGATATTTTATATTATTTATTAGTATTAACAGATAAAAATATAATATATTATTTTTTAAAGTACTATATACAAATTCAGTCTTTGATGGAATATGATAAGAAAATTTAATAATTAAACTTAAATGAAGTATTAGCTTTGTAATTATAGAGATAACACATTCAAGTTGAAGTTTACAGATAAAATATGTTAAACATTGTGAAATAATGTAAAACCTGGAGAACTTCCGGGAACACTAATAGCTACTCAAAATGCAATATTAATGATAACAATATAACTTCATAAATAAGTTATCTGTTGGTTTAAAGATTCACTTTGTTTTGAGTATTCATATCCGATATGTAACAATACATCACAATATTCTGAGAGTTCCCGGCTGAGTTTGTATGATTCTTCTTGGCTAAAATGAAAGGGTTCCAAACGCACCCTGCATACCCTGCATTTGGAACCCTATTATCTTTAGCTTTAAGTTGGAAAGTGTTTTTAAAATAGCACTAATTTCGATAACTATGGTATCAAAATAGGTTTTTCTGTCACTTCCATTTGACGCACACAAGTGATCAATGGTATTGATTTAAAGTGGAAAAGAAATAAATAAATAAATGTGAGTCCTTTAAGGGTATATTATGTGAAGATGAAGTGTCATTATTTAAACATAATATTATTCTTTTCTTTTCGTTCTCTCTACCAAATGCTAAATGTATATAATTGTTGGTTAATCTGTGTGTCAGAGGATATGGAATGATTTTTCAACTTCTATTAGCAACTGTTTTTCCGTACGTTAAATATTCTTCTCTTATCAGTTTTTTCCATTTATATTTTATTTAATCTAGCCAATTAGTTCTGTTCATGAGACACCAATCACTTCTCTAATTGGTTCCTAGTCACTCTAACTTACACTTATACTCTAGTGTCGTTATCTTTAGTATTATTGGAATGTGTATCTACTTTTAGATTTGAATCAAATTATTGGGTTATGTTACAACACTTACATCTCGTGTACATATGAACACAATTGTCGCAAAGCATTCGAAACGTCGGGTTAAAATTGAAATGTAACCAAATTATACGCGAGTTTAATCCGTTAAAATTGGTTTATTTCAATATGTACTCGTGAAAATCTAAGAAAATACTATTTTAAATGTCTGTACGCCACAATGTCCAAACTATATCGCCATTATTTCCTAACATAAAACAAGTTTCTTAATTTTAATTTTTTTTTAGGCTATTTTTTAATTCTCTTGACTGTACGATTCTTATTATTCAAACATAAAGTTTTTGTTTTGATAAAGAAATCAAATCGAACAATTTTTAATATTAAAAAGAAAATGTAGTTTTTTTTAACGCATGTAGAAAATAAATGTAACTAGTTATTTTATAGTATGATATCAAGAACCTCTTACAAGTATTGAACTGAGGAAAAAGCTCTAAGGAGTTAGTATTTAGTTATATTTTTAATGCACATAAAAACGGGTGCTGCGTGCAGTGACTGTCAGTCGTGGAAGTAGTTTGAAAAATTAATATCATCATTATGCGTTTATATGTATATCATATATATATATGTATATCATCATCATTAATGTTAATTGACCACGCGTATTCATGTATATTGGCTGCTATAGTTCTTGTTGTTTGGAAATTATTTAATAAATATTTTGGCGTTTGAGTAACAGTGGTCATAAAAAAGATCTTGTTGAGTTTGTTGTGTGGTTCTTCTCAGATCAAGACACGTCTAAAACTCGCATAGCCTTAACTTTAAGTTAAAGACTGTCTTTACACAATAGCTTATTTTAATAATTATGGTATGCAACTAGACCCTTTTGACCCCTTTGAAGCACAAGTAATCACTGATACCGATTCGTAATGCAAAAAATATGAAAAAATAAATAAGTAAAACTTACAGGAAACAACATAATAGACCGGCCATGATATGGGTCTTAGTGGTGGCTTTATGTTCAACTCTGCTTACTACACTAGCATGGCAGGCGGGACATACCATCTGTGTCCCCTTAGGACCGACTGGTACCACGCTCATGATTTCTGAAAGATGTTACGTCATATAAGATAAAATACTGTATTATATTATAAAATTTCTCCTTTAAACATCAAACCGACTATTTTAAATTAGTTATTACATGTAAATCATATTATTTTAAAATAATAAGTAATCCTTATCAGCCAGAAGATCAAATAAAATTTATAATTTTTACCCTTAATAAATAACCTTTTTAAATACTACTAACAGAGACGTACTCAATGTCTAATTTAATTAACTTAATATAAGTCATTTTTGTTCTATTTTTTAGGATACAAATAAAATGTATATTCCCTCACATTGCATCCTTAAACCTTCATATGTACTCGTATATTGCATTACTTTCAAGTGTTAAATATACTTCAGATAAGAAATACAACGAATGTTCTATACTTTATGATGGTTTTTCTGAGTAAATTGTACTAATAAAATTGCTATTGCTTCAGCTACAGATTACAAAACTCATATGCAAACAATAAGCGGTCATACAGCCACTTCAATACTACATTATACCGTCATTTCTGGGACTATGGTTTACCGTGAACTCTTAAACCTATTATTGTTTATAAGTTTGTGATTAAATATTAGAATATTTTTATTTTTTAATTCTTTAGAAAAATTATCAACGAATTGAAAAAAGTTTTATTTATTGTGTTTAAATATACAATATTTTTATTTTTTTAGATATTTAAGTCTTAAGAACAATAATCTCCTAGCACAGTAATAAAAAAGTGAATAGCTGAAATTTTAGTAAAACAACATTGTTTTATAGATATTCTAGTACGAAGGAAAAGTAAGATAGTTATAATATTACTGTAAAAGATTGTGATTGAGTAATAATTTTTAAAATACGCATTTTATTAAAATCCATCATGTTTTAATGGTTTTATTGTAACTGATAGTTGTAAATACCTTATAAGCTTTGTGTTATTTATATTACTAAGATATAACTTTCTTTGTATTTCAATGAACAATTACTTTCAAATGAGAAATGTTCTGAGCTATATAACATTGAAAATAAGCCTGAATGAACACTGAAAATAAGTATAAATTCTTATTTATTTAAATATTAGGAATATGGAATTAATATAACAATAATAAATATTTATGTTGTAATAATCAAAATTTAATTATAGAGAATAAACCATTGCCAATACACGCAACAAACAAACACAAAACATATGTTAACAATGTTGCGGTCATCGCTTATGTCAATCTTTACTAATATTATAAAACGAAAAGTGTTTAAATGCGATAATCTTAGATACTAGAAGATGAATGTGAAAAATTCTTTCTGATTATGATAAACCAGTTCATTGTTTACTACTTTTAGTTACAGAAGAGAAACCACAAGAAACAACTAGTTTTATAATATATATAATATTTGATTTTAATGTTTGTTTATCGTGGCAACATGCGATGTATCTAACCTAGTTTTAATGAAAATCAATGCCACAATACAATTCTAAACACTAACATTACAACAATATAACACTTTTAAAACACAATTATTATTACGATTTATTACTAATTATTACTAATAATTTAATAAGAATTATACATTTAGTTTCCTACCTTTATGAAACGGTCACAAACACAATATTTTTCAACTTGTCCAAGGCGGCCAAGCGGCTTCACAATCAACAGGCGAGTGGCAACTGACTTATGATTTAGAAACACTTTTTACTTTAAAAGTGAACAACTAATTATAACGGTTTTATCTTATCATGTTTTTAAATCATTCTGATATGATGTTCTTCATTAATGCATTTGTTTCTGCACTGAGCTATTCGCTGGGTGATTTAGCATTCTGCATTCGATCGTCTATTTCGGTATTTAGGTGCCAACTATTTCTATCGACCTCATAAATATATATCAGTATATTAGTATATATTAGTATTACATATAAATTATATATCTGTATCTGATAAACACGTTTTCAATGTTACTTCTATAATTATGTAACATATCGAACTTGTTATTTATGGTTCATGCATTTAAAAAATGAAATGGATATAAAGCAGCCGTTCTATTATGCAATTTACGCTCTATTTAAAGTAAAAATAAATATATACAACAATTATACCACTGACGTAATACGTAAAAAGGAATACCTTATAATGTAATATTAGAACCCTAAATGACCTGTTGACCTAGCTTTAATAAATTGGATAGTTAAGTGACCGAGTCTTAATTAAACTGACAGGCGTAATTTTGTGTCAACGGACAAAAAATATTATTTTCCAAATAAACATTTAGGAATTTGAAATATTATTATTTCGTATGAAATTTTCAAAGAAAAACAAATTATGAAAATTCTCTTCGTTTTACCTTAATAAATAATAAAAATAGTTTTAAATTTCATTTGACAATTAAATTGTTTATAATTATAGTGCGTTCAAAAGTGTGACGTCATCAATAAAAACTACCTCCGACGCAATTGTAACTAAGGTCAGGGAGACCCAACTTTAAGGTCAGGCGTACACGGAAATACAACTCATACTACGTTTCTTTGTACTACGGAATTAAAAAAAGTCGAATAATATTGTTTTTACGTCTGATAATTCATCCGCCATCCTCTTATAATTATCGAAAAATATTTTTTCAAATAATGTTTTCTAAGGTTTACACGAGTACTACACATTTCAATAAAACTATTCTACGGATAGAACTCGCGTTTATTATTCCATTTTAAAATTTACCCCCACGTCCCCCGATGGTGTCACCATCATTTCGCGAACACGTTAGCTGCAAAGCATTCGAAACGTGAAGATTTTTTCAAATTTGTAAATATTTTATTATTTTTATTTTAAAATATTCCAAGTATTTTACCAAATAATTGTGTAAGATCGATTAAAGTCTAAGAACATTTTATAAAAGAAATTTAACTAATCTACAAGATAATCTTTCCTTCCATTAACTGAATTTAAGAGACATTTGTCTTCAGATTTACTTTTAAATTTTAATTATGTTCGTTATATCGTTATATTTTTCTGTTAAAATATAAATATGAAAATAAATTATTATGTTTTTCAAATATTCTTCGCCTTAATAAGTCGCCCAGTATACAATTTTAATCACGACATGTGTTTTATTTATTTTAATATATTGAATGAAAATTTCTTTTATTTGTCTATTTTCAATATACAGAGATATTGGAAAGTATACCAAAAGGGTATAAATTAAACATTTTATAATAAATAAAAATTGTTTATATAAATAATATTTATTCTATAAATAACATGATTAACCTTAATTCTAAAGCAAAAAAATATATATAATTATAAATCCCGTTTGCAAAATATAAATATGTACAAGAGGTTATTTATATGAGCTCAAGATTTGAGCTTAAATATTTTTTAATATAATCACAACCCTAAAATAAATATAATTTAACATATTAGATTACAATGTTAGAAACATCATTAAAACTATAAAAAAATAACATCTCGAATTACATTGAACACATTTGCTTACACGTGAGGTAAGATGAAATTATGAACATGTACATAATTTTATCTATATACAAAAAAATATATAGAAAACCCATATATATATATATATATATAAATAAATATTATTAATCAGCACCTGTAGCAATGACGCTACAACAAGTACAATATTTTGAAATCATAAAAGAATTCTAAACAAAGCCCAATGGTATTTTAAACATTGCAGTGTTTTACAAAATTTTTTTTTTCTTATGGCATTGCATTTTCTTTCATTTGTTGCTAACTTTTCTGTTGTTCTTGTTTACTTTTAACCTATGTATGATCCAATATACGCAGAGCAGTTCGGACAGTAATGATCAGTGTTGCCACAACCGTCAGTGCAGTAAGGAATAATAACACAGGGCCAGCAACTGAAAAAGTATTATATTGAATTTAAAAATATTATATATATTTTAATAATATTACTATTAAAGTTCAGAAAGACCGTACCCAATAAGACAGAGCAATCCAGCGCAAAGATGAGTCCTCATTGTGGCTTTCTTTTCAACTCTGGTAATTATTTGTGCGTTACATGATGGGCAGGTATATAGAGTAGGCCTGGGGCTTATATTATTTGTAAGAACAACATGCTGAAACCCTGAAATCAAAGGAGCACCGTGGACGACTGTCACCGTGGATTGACTGGGGTGTGTGGTATATGTCGAGTGTGGCCCAGAACTACCAGACAGAATTGGTTGACTAGTGACCAATGGTGGACCAGGGTATGGTGGAGGCTCAGTGGTTGGGCAGCTCTTGTTTAAATCCTCCATTGATTTCACTGAAATCCACAAATAAAACTAATTAAGTCATAAAACAATTAAAATTCTTTGTATGTTTGTTGATTAATAAAGTTTATTCAATAGACAAGATAACTTAAAAAATATTTAATGTCAATTCTTCAAACTATATTAATATTTACATTATTTATGAGAAAAAAATAACTTTTTTAATTGAATTTAATTAGCCAATATACACTTAGACAAACATAGATTCGATATTTTAAATAAATATAAGAACTATTTTTTTTTTAATAACAACTATCATCGCACTTAAGAAATTAATAAAGAGTCAATATAAAATATATGTAACTAATTTAAATTTATTTTACAAAAGTAATGGAAAAATGATTTAATTTAGAATATAGTAATTCTAATAGTAGCACAAACTATTCTAACAAAAACTACACAGACACACCAAATACATGAAATTATTATAAATAATAATATTAATGGATATATATAATAACATTTTAAAAAAGCACTACATTACGATTTCTCTAATAAAAAACACTGTACTTACTTTTTATAGAATATCGTATAAAACACGTCTAACTGAAATTAAAACCTAAAATAGAATTTGGTCACTCAAAATATATAGTATGTATGATCAATAATACTATGTATTTGCGTGATTCAGTATATCAGATAAAAGCGTTATCAAAATACTGATAATATTAATCACACAGGTAACCTGAGTCACGCAACATGTCTTTGTTAATAATACAAATAGGTTTTGTAATTACAGAAAAATAAAATTCATAATTCAACATATATAATAAATTAATTAACTTTTCTTAATCACTAAACTAACGGATAAGAAAATTATATAAATTCGCATATCTAAAGGATTATATTGAAGAACTTGAAGAGATGAAGAACTGGCATTACTCAATTTCTTCTGCATGTTGCTCCATAGTCCTTATTCGCAGGTGTGTAAAACGTTTAAAGATAGAATCCTTCAAACCCTCGTAAATATGATAGCATCATGGAAATAGTAGAGTCGAGGTTATTCTTCTTTTTTGGTACCATATTGACTTGAATTCTAATTTGTTTAACATATCAAATATAACTATGACTGAAACACTCAATACTGATATTAACTAACAACAATAACTAACAATACTGAGATTTATATAGAATTAAAAAAGTACCCATGTTGTTTCTTGTCGGTTATTTTCTATGGACCTACCATTTAGAACCATGTAACTAGAGTATTATGTTTTATAAAAGAAATCTATGCATATGCAATAAAAAAATTGACTTTAAGTATGAATCAATTAAAAACTCAATATTCTGTTTATGGACTACACACAAAATAAAATATACCATCACATACTTCAGATCACAGATCAAATATTGAAACAGATTTTATTAAAATCATTAAAAACCTTCTTTAGAAGTAGATGTTGAAAAATTTTATTACCGGAAAAACAGTTTTCATTTATTGATTTTTATTAATAACAATCCAAAATATTTGTTAATGTAGTAAATGTTCAATAAATATAAAATATATTCGTTCAGTGTCTACATTTTTTTCTGGTAATAAAAATTTTGGCTCATTTAGTAATTTTTATGGGCAGTGATCTGACTATTAAGTTCATTTAAATATTTGTAACAAAATCCTTTTTAAAGTAACCTTTTGAATAATATAATAAATGAGGATGTATATATTAATGCAATCATGGCGGCGTCAGTGATGGCGGTGAGATATGGCCATCATTTAGACTGGTAGTTCAGGGTCCACATTATCAGCAAAATGCCAAAAATCGACACTGTTTCACTTCGGATCCATACTGCACATAACCACAATCTTGGTTTGTTAGGCATGAGTCAGTGCGTCAGTGCGTCTTCTTCGAGACGCATCCGCTGAATAGGTCCTCGCCTCCAGAAGAAGTGCCCGGTGCCCTATCCATACTTACTAAATCGAGTCTATAAACTTGTCACCATTACAAATCAGCTGACGTCACATAGTTTGCTCTACTACTAAATAATCAATTACAACAACATTGCTGTCTGTGACATATATGTATATGTGTGCAATTTTTATGTGGTCTATATAATCTATCCTATATACGTATGAAAAAATTAAAAATTAACGAGCAATATAGGGATACCATTTCTATTATTAACAATGGGGTGAAATAATGCTTGTAGTAAAATATCCCCCTATCCTACTTATATGAATGAAGAATACTAATATCTGATTAATATTTTTGGGTAAAAACGTATAAAATAGAAATCTATATTTAATACAAAAAAGTTAAATACATTGAATAAACCTTTATACTGAAAAAAGTTTTAAATTTAATTGTTAAAAATAAAAAATAATCTAATAGTTAAAAGACAAAAATACAACGAAAACACATTATATAAAACTATCTAATGTAAACAAAAACAAATTATTAAAAGAATAACAACACGAGATAACTTAATGTTGATGGAAAACCAATCGCACTAATGTAAACTGACCAATTTATCATTTACTGAAAGAGAAGGCACAAGCGTAGATAGATCTATTAAATTGGTGCACAGTACAATATATAAATATGTTTCATTATCCTACCTAACTGCTGTATGTGTGTTTGTTTGTATGTATGAAAGATTCTCTATCTTTCATCTAGGTCTAAATTTTTACGCTATTAGAGTTAAAATTATGACTTTAGAGAATCGAAACAGTTATAAAACTATCAAAATTATAATAAAAAACATTGATATCAATATCAATATTTTCAATTAGTAAGACTTCCAAAAAGTAGTACTTTAATATTTCAGTAAAGTTGTTCAAGTGCATAAATGGAAAGGTAAAAAAAAATATATGTATATTGGAAAAAAATTCCTCCTTCACATTACTTGATATAGCACAAGTAATCTTTGAAGACACTTGCTGTTCATTGAATGCCACATTATTGAGGCTTAAGTCTAACAAGTGTCGTGATAATTGTAACCGTTACGTCATAACTGATACAATTTAATATATTTTCATTCTCTGTATTTGTATATGTTTATAGCTGTAGCGGTTTGACTGCGGCTTATATACGGACTAACTCAAAAGAGGTAGTGTGCCTAATTTTAATATGAAGACGATTCTGAATCGCGCCTTCACAGTAAGTAAATATTTAGTTTCTAAAATCCTGAACTCCTTTGTTTAGTCTGTGTACTTTAAAAACTCTGGTTTAAATAAATGAACCCAAGAGAGGTAAAGGGTGCAAGTCCCAAGACATTAACTTTCTGGTTAAGAAAAATACTGTATTGTTATTTATTTATATATTTTATATATATATATATATATATATATATCTTATATGTTATATAGTTATATATTTATATATAAAACCTATTAAATTTTTGATTATCGTATAATATGAAATTATTTTATTTTTCTATTTTCTTTATATTTTAAAAGTGTGAATACAATGTTCTCAATTCTCCAAAAAAAAAAATATAAATCGCGAATTTGATTTCGCTGGAAAACTTATCAGCTATAAGTTAAACGAATGTGCATCGATGTTGTTAACAAAAAGGAAGTCGATTATATAATCGAGTATAAAGAAAATGGAGTTCAAAAAATCGGTAACAATTACTCAGGACACCTTAAAACTTAAATATATTACAAAAAAAAACTATAACAAAAAAAAATACAGAAAAACGGGGTAACAATACTTAATCTGGGAATTAAAAACACTTAAATTAATATATAGAAACTAGATAATATTTATAAAAAACATTAAAAAGATTTTTAAATTAAATACATTTTGAAGAGATTAATGTATTTTCAGTTGCAATCTATTATGATACATTCGGCACACGTCATCTCATCAGTGTATTGGTTGGAATCAAACTCTCAATACGCATTGAAGGGCTTACACAAAGGCCCTATTTGTCGTACAGTTCAGAGCAAGCAATCACTTAATTGAAACGTCGCATCAACACTGTATAGAACAAGGTTATATAACTTCCATTTATTTTATAAATGGCACTAAAAGCAATTGATCATGTTTTTATAGCAATTATATTATTATCTAGTTGACATCTATTGTTGAGTGGTTATGCAAAATGCCTACTTTATTCTGGAATTATTTCAGTTTTTTTTATTTATCGGCCTAAGAATTAGAAATTACTATATATAAAAAAAAAAAATATACCACAAAGATGTGGAATGACCTTCCTTCGGCATTGTGTCCATACGACATAGATACTTTCAACTAAGGTGTACTCCTACCTCCAAGGCCTTCAAAGTTTTTGTGAGTCTTCGGATGTTGCAAGAGTTCGTGAGCGGTGGTGATCACATTTCACCTGTGACCCGCACGCTCGCTTGCCCTCCTCTATTATAACAAAAAATAAATATAGTATATTTAAGAAAACTGTCTATTTAACATATTAATAGAGTTAACAAAAATTTGTACCTTTAGTATTTACCGATGTCGTCAATCAATTACGTTCTATTAGGTTTAATCGCTGATGGCAAGATGATAACATATTGATAACAAAATTAACTTGTATTTTGCATTGTCGTTGACATTTCTGAAATGCTTATTGATACTGATATGCGGTTGTATTTCATTGAATTTGGTATAAACAACAACTGTACATTCTTATGTATCTTTTTGGATTATTATGCAATATGAAATTTTTAGTTATATTCAAACTTGGGGAGTATTATGTTGTTTTTACACTTAATAGATCAAATAAAAACTGAAACTAAAAACTATAAAAATGGGGGGCTAAAGTTTATACAAATATTGGATTATGTTAGTGTATAATAATAGCCATGTAATTACTAATTTTTAAATTAGAAGAACGATGAAAAACATAAACATGATTGCAAACTGTGACCTCTACGAACTACCACCCAAAATATCATAATTTTCCTGCCCTTCTCCCCTAGGTGAAATAGGCTCAACATGTTCGCCTATAAGATAGTCAACCGTCAGCTCTGCCTCTACTTCTTTCAACCTTATGTAGTAATTGACACATTTCATCCATTACTTTTTCGACTAAACTCTTGTCACATACACATTCACATCCACAACTTGCCTCACATGGCTTTCACCCTTATTATGTGCCCATACCATCCATATAATATTTCCAAACAATTACATATTGATTAAAGAAAACTGAACTATAATCATATATATATCATCAACATCTGCAATAACTTTGTTGCCAACTAAGAGCTGATTACATATATTACAGTATGTTACGCACCAGAACAAATAAGACAGATAATTCTCTGTTAATACATAAAACACTGAATTGTACACATTTAATTTGTGTTAAAAATCCTTTTGAAGAATTACGACAATTTCTAGAAGTAGGATTGCTTATGTTCATTCATTTACAATAATGCTAAAAATATATATAAAAAATGTGACGAATTTTCTATTAATAATTTTTTCATGGAATCACTATCTATTTTTAAGACTTAAAGGATTTTCACGGAACTGGTTTTATCTTATAGGTAATTCCCTACTATCAGATAATAAATAATTATTGAACAGATAATATGGTAATTGTTTATTTTTTGTACCTAACTATTTATCTGAATAAATATCAATTTCGGTTTTGCGTTAGATAATTTTATATAGAAACAAGAAATAGCTGAAGCCCCTGACAGAAAAATGGAAGTTTGATGAAAAACCATATCTGTTCAAAATAATAAATGCGTACAGGATTCTTGTAATTTAGAAAATGTAAATTGTTAATATTATTAAAAATATTTTGTTGCTATGAAATATTGCTATTACTAATCTAAGAGGCGCATTAAAACTTTTTATTCAAAGATGAAATCAATTAATTGAATTAGCTATGCATTACTCAATCTTAAGCTTATATAAATAGTATCCGTTACTCCGTAGACCATAAAAAGATAAAAAACATATCTTTTAAGTTTTCAGTACATTTATTGTTTATTCCAGTAGAGATTAAATAAAATGGAATGTTTCGTTCATATTAAAGATTTTTATTAAGTGGAATTAGTTCATATTAAGTTCTATTTTAAAGAATACCTTTTTTTATCATAAAAATATGAGAAATAAATTTTATATCTAATGACTTTTATATGTAATAACTGGCACCTTACTGTAAAGTAATTTAATTTTTTTTCAACTATTTAACAAATTAGCTACATTATACTAAAAGAAGTATCTGTATAAAAATAATTATGTAACATCATCTTGGATCAGTTGTTCTAAATCTAAAATATAATAGATCTGAATATTGTACATAATTAAATACAATAATAATACACATGTCTATAAAATACAGCTACAACATCACTAGTGTATATCTAATTCATTGACAACCCCATCCATAACTCGTTACCTAGATGAGAGCACCTCAGGCGTCTTACATATCGACCACTCTTACACGAACCATAATCAACAAACCTTACATCATCCAATTACTTAGCAAAGCGCGAGAAAAACAGGTCTGGAAGAAATGGTAAATCAGAGGCAGGTTAAAATGTATTTACTAATGGAATACAGCTGTGAGAAAACAGTCATACGAAGTGTGACAGAATTCCTTTTGTATCTATTAGTGTAACATCTTTCTATTCAGTGGTTAATATATTAAAACATTCATTTGCTTTCCGAAAATAACATATATTATATTTCCTTGGTTCTTGAAAATTCATATATATATTATTTACTTCTCATAATTTATTTATGTAACATTATTAGTACAGGGTACATTCAAAACAAAGTTACGGAGGTAATGAATTAACTTTGCATCATTCAAACTCGGTATTTCACGTTAACCTTTTGAGTGAAGGCGAGTTTAAACGCAAATGTATTCCTTCATAATATTAATTTCTTAAGACTTGCTGCGAAATTAAGAGATTGCCAATTTAAGGCTAGTTGCTTCACAAGATTTCTCAACAAGTTATTCATAAAGTTTATTAAATATAAATGAACAATTTATTTTTAATTCAAATGGTTTCAGCGTATAATTTAAATCAAATAACTCTTAGCTTCATATAGCTAAAACTTTTAACACTAAATAACATTTAAAAATACACTAATATAATGATTTGTTGTTGTTAGTTATCTTGTATATAATAATTGTAATATTTATTTTAAATTTAGTTTTACTAGAATTTTTTATATATTTTTAAGACTATTTTCTTAAAAATTTTAATTTTCATTAAATTACCTTTGGGGTTACCAGAAAACTCATTTAATTTAACTAAAACGTTATCTAGAAATAAATTAACACATGGCGAAGTGGTCTTAAATGTTCAAAGTAAAAGTTAGATTTTGGTTAATTTTGTAATATTTATAGCATACCACGAAAAATGTAAATTTATCACATATCTCAGTTTACATAGTTTTTAATTAACAACATTTTAACCGGTAACATATTTGTAATTAAACTTTTTATTCCAAAATATGTTAAAATTATACAAAAAAAATCAAAGTCAAAAAAACTACGAAATAACAGCAGTCCTGCTCCAAATAATCAATATTATTATATTTTTCTTTCAAAAATGGAACTGGCTCGAATGTAGAATTTTCCCGGAAGTGACGTTGCAACCAGATAATAACCGCGGCACCCGCATTGTGCAGCTTCCGGAGGGCACGGGCAGCGATAATCTTCAACGTACGTAATTCCCAAATTGGACATAGACTCCATGGAGAATCATTCAGTTTTATATATTTAGGGACATATATTGAGTATTTCATGCAATGTTCAGCTTTCTTTCGGGTACAAACGAAGCTTTTAACAATATAAATTATTGTATGATGTCAGCAACTCGATTCCTTACAGCTTAAAAACAAATGAGTTTTATAAAGCGAGCGAGACCTCCAGTTATTTATTATAATCAGAGCCTGATATTAATAATATATCTAATATGTATTGTCTAAATACACAACAAGTCTTAAAGTGAAATTTAGTAACTTTTATAAACAAAAATCTCCAGGTATTCCTCGTTCAATCACCCTTCACAATCAAGTATAGTGACCCCTGTTCGCTCCCTGTAGGTAAACAGGCGGTAACAACTCGAAACACCTGGGATCAACTTGTACCATTAACTTTATAAGATCAGCATTTATGGACTTTGAACAATTCTTGGTAATTAAACGTAAATATTTATGTAGACGCAGACGGAGGAGAAAATAGCTTTAAACGTACCATCTTTACAATTCGTTTCGATTGTGAAGTGTTAGTTTAGTAAATTACATCATTCAAAACAAATTTTATAATTTTTACTTAAATACACAATTATAAAAAAGATGCAAGAAGATAAAGAACTTTGCAACGAATTTTGAAACTTATTTTTAAAATATTGGACTACTATCATACAAGAAATTGTTAGACGTATGTTCCATACATTGAACCGTACATTGTATGAAATTTACTGTACACAAACATCATATCTCGTTTACCACGCACTTCCAGAACATTGACCTGTGACAAAAGCGGTAGAAAGTAATGATAAAAAAGTATCAATTTTTACCCCTTTTGCTTTGAAAAAACTAACAAATTGAATAAAAAATAATAAAATAATTATTTAATATTTTTTTATTCTATTAATAATAAAAACAAATATAACACATTTTAAATTTGAAATACACAGAGATCAAAAAATAATTTCTTAAGATTTCTGTTGAACTTTTTAATTTTCAATTCTGAAATCGTAGGCTTGAACTCTGATAAGTATATTTTTTCATGCTCTCTATATATGTTTTAAAATTCAACTAACGTAATTTGACAGAATAGAGCATAATTCAAGTGCATTGAAATAAAAGAATAAAAGACGTTTCTGTTATAACCCGAAATCTTTTTTTTTTTATGTAATATCTTTATCTTTTGGAGGTGTTTTGTATAATAGTGGAGACTTTTTAATAATTCTATGCGTGCATGTATTTGTGTAAGCTTATTTTTTCTAACTAATTGTGCAATTAAAAACTAATTTCGCGATCGAATGGTTGCGGTGCCAATGGACGTGGTTTAATGGCAGAAAAAAAGGAATGAAAATAATATTGATGTAATAGCTTTTCTTAGTGTTTAAGAACATAAAAATATAAATAGTATCAAATTCCATTTTTAATTTATAAATTTATTAAATTTTCTATATGCGCAATAAACGGATAAATGAGTTTAGTGAAAGTAATTCTAAAAAAGGTATTAATATAAAATAGATCATTCAATTTTATCAATAAGTACCCATAAAATACCAAAAAAAAAGATCAGTCTTTAATTTCTATTGATCCAAATTTAATCTTTAATATTAATCATAAAAATGAATAGTAATTGTAATTTATATAATTTGTAAAATTGTAATTGATGGAAAGTTGAAAAATATGATCCATAATTACAATTATATATAATTATCAGGCTTTAATCCAATTATTTTTTAAATAAATACATACTCACATAAATACTATCAGCATTTTTCAACTAGTTTCGAACCCATTCGGGATCTTTATTCATAAGCTCTGAGAAAGGTGGGATCGCAATTTCGGAACTAGTCCATCAAATTCCGTTAGCCAGATAGTTAAATAAAATTCAATAAGGGGAGGGAGTTCTTCACAACAGACAGATTTATCTGTTGTCAACAGCCAAAAAAACGCATCAAATGCTGATTCAACCGCATCTGTATCATCAGCAGAAATCACCAATACAGCCGGAGCAAAGGTACAATCACCGTACTCAAGAATTGTACCAGATCCGCAGAAACAATCCGCAGACAGAAGAAGATACCATGTTATCGATATAAGGTTTTCTGTCTCAGCATTGACGTAAGAATACATATAATTTAAAATAACTAATTATATTTTAACAAACCTATGAATAAAATACTTGCTATTCAGGCCCCGGATGTGGATGCCGAGGTGAGTAAGGGGGCGGGGAAAAGGATCTGGTAATATTATTATTTTTTTATGAGAATAAAAAAAATATACATACTTTAAAATTTGATATGACATAGAATAAAAAATAAATATATTTTTGTTTTATTATCACATTATTTATATTTAAGTATAACTAGCGTGTGTGTTTGTGTGTCTGTGTGTATGTATGTTGTGCAATTAGTACAATTTTTTTCACAAATTAGTTAAACATTCCATTTACGTATAGCATCAAGTATATATGTAATGGTGGAAAAACTAATTAACTATTGTTATTACACATTAAAACAATCCCATTAACTATTTTTGAGTAATTATTGTTTGTTGGGTCAAAGTTTGAACGTTTAATTATTTAATTTGACAATTTTAACTTTAAAACTTAATTATAAGAATATAATTTTACGAATACGTAACATTATCTAAATTGTTATTATAATAGAAAAATTCTATATAAATCTCTGACTCTGGATATATATTAAATATTTGTTTTAGGAAATGATTTAACTGTATTTTGTATTTACTTTTACAAATGTGAACATAATATATATTTTAAACCGTTCACAAAACCATTTTAAACTATGCAATGCAAGAACCATAATTTAAAAAGAAAAACGCAAAACAATTTATTAAAAGCGAATTAATTCCGACAAACGAGCTATTAAAACTTTATTACATTCAAAGGCAGTTAAAACGTGTGCCTTCTGTACTCTGTACATAAATTCTAACAAAAGATAATTTCCCTTTCCCAGAGGAAAATGAAGCCATAAATCAGAAGCGCACTCGCGGTATGACGTTCATCTTATTGAAGTTATTGTTGTGACGTAATTGATGATGGGTACAAAGCCATCCTTTTATTATATACCTTTTATATATATATCTTTTTACTTATAAGGTGCTAATTTCCTATAAAACATCGGTTATAAAAAAACTGTTAAAATCGTTTTTGGTTGTTGCTAAGCTATGGTCGGTAAATATCTCTTATAATTATTGAGCTGAGCGAAACGAAGCTCTTACTTATTGGTCAAAAGTTTATTTCGTTACTAATGCTACTCCTCTTAGACGAATAACGGTAGGATTTCGAAAATTGGCAGAGTTGTCAAGGACAGTAACTTATAGGTCCTGAAGTGTTTGGTGACATTTGTGACTTTATTTTTTTAATAAATCGTCCCATTACGGCGCAGAGGGCAACTGTTGGATTTTTAGTGGGTAGCCTTAAAAATGGCAGCATCCTCTATGCTGTCGGATAGTCCTACATCACCCCCTGGCCGTCACCCCCATGGGCCGACGGGGTACCCGTAACGGGTTTTTCCAACGGAAAAAAAAGGCTTAAGATTCTTTAGTCATAATATAATAATAATAGCCATTATTTAGTCTGCTAATTTTACAAGTATGGGAAACTCATTCAGCAACAATGCTTCTTCCGCTCCACCCGCCATACAGTGGTGGACCTAGTTATCAATTAAGAAGATATCAGAGTTAGAATGTTCTGAGACAGTTAGCTCTAACAAAAGGATACCTCGAAGCCAGAGTCACTAATTGATCTTACATACAAACGGTTAGATGGAAATGAACATTAGCATTGTGAAGCCCAAAGGCATTGTAGCAGTTGCCTTTACAACTTTGTTTATTGTTTGTGGAAACAGCTAAATAATCTTGGTGGAGTTAATATAACAAAACAACTTTGGAATTTGATAGAAAATAATTATATTAATTCTGTTATACTCAACACGTACTCTGAATAATTTAATAGATTTAAAATTAAAGTCATTAAAGAGGAATAAAAACTACATAAAGAAAATTCACTCCTTTCCTTCAATTTTCATTGATACAGTTTGGTGAATGTTATTTCATACATATATTATTCTGAAATCAATACTATACAAAATTTTAAATTTAATTAATCAAATGAAAGCAATATCCATTATTTATTTTAGAGTTCTTCATGAAACTACTTTTTGGTTTCATAAGTACAATGTATACTATATTGATACTATATTATAATTAAACATCTTGATTCTGACTTTGTAGTGGTATAAGTCTCTTTAGACCTCCCAAAACGTTAAATAAAAGCATATGCTTATTATTATTATAAATTATGTTGGGTTTTAGGTATATTTTGGATATTTTATTTAAGATATATTTATAAATATTTTTGATAAACATAGTTTTAAGGTGAAAATTGTTGAAAAAACACAAACTAATACTTTGGGTTTTTTAACAATGTGTCTATGATCACGGCCACTGCAATTTGCTCGAAACGTCAGGCAATTAATGAATATGTAAAACCCTGTTCCTTACACGTTTAGTTCGTTAAAAAATAATCATAATATACTGTAACACGCGGTTGTATATAAGTCTGTACTAATATTATTAAGCAGAAAAGCTCTCTTTTTGTTTTCGCTCAAAAAAGTCTGCGACAAATATTATCTATTTATGACAGGCAGATTAATGAACAAAGCTATATATAGGCTATCTAGCGTTACGCTAATATGGTATAAAATCATTCACTCGCGAGTTATAACTAGCTAGAATATACTCGAAAGCTACGAATGTCAAACATTCATATTTAACATAAAATAAATTAACCTGACAGGCTCTTAAAGAAAACATCATTAGCTTTCACGAGGGGAATCACGGGCTTACGTTGTAATTATCATTTCCATCTGAATACGCTATCAGAACACATCTTTTAGGTGTGTATTTTCTTATTAATATAGAATTTTCTTACAAATATTTTTGTAGATTTAGTTCTGGATTTTTAAACATGCATTGCAAGTTAAAATGTATAATACAATCAAAATTAAATCCTACTGAAAAGAATATTACTTAACTTAAAAGATTAGAAAAATCTTTGAAAAAAAATTTAATAATAATTAACATTAAAAATAAAATAAAAAATGCTAGTAAAAAATCAAGAGAGTGATAGCAGTGCTTTATTTTTTTAAAAACTATACATTTAAACAGATGTAAAAATCTCAATAAGAACTATTTTCGGATATAACTCGCGTTTATTATTACATTTTTATATTTAACCCGAAGTTTCGAATGCTTTGCAGCAAACGTGACCGCGGTAAGACGAGATGATGTCTGTCCCATCTCGTTACAGTGCCTATGTACAGCCTTTTGTAATATTATTCATGATTACATAAGGCTATACATAGGTTATATTCATGTATATATACATAGTAAAATAAAATCGTTAGTACGCGAGTGGAACTGCAAGTAACAGCTTGTTATTATATATGTTGAAAAGTTAACGTCTTTTAAGTGTGAACATATCTCATGCCCACCTCACCTGTGACGCTAAACAATGACTTAAGATTCATCTCACGTGCAGCATCCCAATGGTGGGTCCGAATCAGATCCTTAGGGGAAAGCCGATATGAGGAAGGTATCTTCACATTACACGATAGTTTTACTATTTAGGGATGAATGTTATTTTTACTATTAGATTACTTACATTTAACAGAAAAGGTAGTGATGGAAAAACTACATATCATTACAAAATATTTGCCCCAATTTATATACAACATACTGAATTCGATTTTTTTTCTGTATATTTGTGCTTGCATATTGTCCGAAAGGATGGCATGTAGATATTTTTGGAAGTTATATATAATTAATATTTAATTTTAGAGTTATAAGTATATTACTCTTTTATTCAAAAAATGTAAATAGAGTATATGAAAATAAAATTGTCCTATTTTATATACTTATTTTTTAAACTGACGTATTTTGTAAAGGATTATATCAGAAATAATATTTGCTTTTATTACGTGTGGTTTTGCTTGCGAGCAAAGACGGAGACCAATGCAAAAGCTGGTAGCATGATTATGCAACGTGATGTTAACCGCGATTCGAAATTAACATTAATTAATTAGAATCCAATTATTGAATAATTAACAAAGGTAGGACTATTGTCTACACACACACACACACAGATACACAAACAGCATGAAAGACACTACAATGAATTATTTTTTAAATTAACACAGAGTAAAGTTAAATTTATTGGTTACAATATCCGAAAAATGTGTAATAATTATCGCCTCCGTACTGATCAAAACGAATATTTGTATATTTTAGAACGTTAAATTCATCAAAGTCACGGTAACAGAAGTTACAAAATGACGCGCGGACTTCCAAAGGTAGCAAGTTTGATGCTTGCCTTGGTAATAAATTATTTTATTATATAATTTTAATATTAAAATAATTTTAGCTTGTTTAACGTATTTTTAGACAATCTAAAAAAATATATTTATAAAATATAGTATTATCTTAGATTTTCACGAGTACACATTTCAAATAAAACTATTTTTACGGATTAAAACTCGCGTATAGTTTGGTTACATTTTTGATTTTAACCCGATGTTTCAAATACTTTGCAGTAATCGTGTTCACGGGCAGAGGAGATGTAAGTGTCTGTCAAAAATGTAACCAAATTATACGCGAGTTTTAATCCGTAAAAATAGTTTTAATTGAAATATAAGAAATATTTCGAACTTTATAAAATAAAGAGGATTCAATTAAATTATTCTAGGTTTAAACCATATTTTTGTAGTTTTTATTTCGAAAATCGTAGCAGAGATCCAGCAGAGGCTTTACATTTCCGCTTTCGAATTTAGGAGAGCGGGGAAGTGTCCAAATAAGTAATTGTTCCGTCAGTTAAAAGCCAACATATTTACTATTCTAGCCGAGGTAACTTCTGTACCAGTTTTGAAAATTTTACAGTTGCTATTTAGGGAATATATCGAGAACAAAGTTTTGCGAACCTTTAGTAACGGAAATCTTATTTATGGAAGATATATTTAATATTAATAATCTTTGTGTAAATCTCAGTAAGCTTATTTTTTTGTTATAATATTTACCTTATTATATAACTATCTTGACTACTAGATTAAATAAAGCCAATAACATTTTGTACGTTCGTAATTTGTCAAAAAATGGTTTCATTTTTATATAATTAGATAAACTAAATAACAGTATTTTTCAATGGACATGAGAACAATGAGAACTTACCCAGTTAATAATTTTAGTGAGCACTGGGAGACGTTTATTTGAGAATGAATGTGTTTAAGGTAAATATTGTACAACAAACGAGACTCACATCACATTAGTATATTAAAGTCCTTCAGCACATAAATTATAATGTGTATGTGTAATTAATAATGTCTTTTTATTTTAGACATTGCAATGATATCACAAAGTTAATCCGTCATAAAGAGGACCGGCTTCTATTAACAGAATGAATGAACAAATATGAACGGTTCCATTTCAAAGCGAGACCGATAAGCCCTTTAACACCCTCAACGAGAATAAACCTACATTTCATATATTAAGCTTAACACACACTGCTGTATTCGTATAACTGAACCCTTTTTTCACACAACCATTACTTAAAAATTTTAACATGTTCTAAACACGAGAAGAACATATTTTGACAATATTTTTCTAATAAAATGATTCTCTAAAATAAATATAAATTAACATATTCTACACATGACAATAATGAGGTATTAAGAAATGGTTCTTAATAGCTACATTCTTGTCATGAATCAAAATAACGGTATTTTGACAATATTTTTCTATTAAAAATGGTGGATATATAATAAATTTAAATTGTGAATTAAAAAAAGTGCTTTTTTTATTTTCTGTATAAATTCAATAATTTAATTTTTAAATTCAGCACTCGTAATAGTGTTGGATTTTATCGCGAGTGTTAAATGTATTGAACCATATCGACGCATCTCTATCAGTTGTTACATATTCCTTTGATGTAAGCTTGAGTCCACGCGTCCGATATTTATCGAAGCCGAAGCTAGTCTCAAAGCTGCATTTAATTGCTACCTCGTTATTTTTGGATTATTTACAGTAAGAGCGTTTTGATCACAGTCCCACAGAAGTTTCAATTAAAATCATCAAACGATTTTTCCGCATGTGAAACAGTTATTTAATTTACGGTTTGGTTTTGAAAAGTGTTTTGCATATGTAACATCAAGAATAAAATTTTCCATGCAGTTATATTAAATTTCTCATTAAATGATTTTTAAAAAGTCGTAATTTTAAAATCACAAAAAAATTGTTTTGCATATGTAACATGAAGTATACAATTTTCCATGCAGTTATTTTAAGTTTATCATTAAATGATTTTTAAATAAGGTGGAATTTTAAAGTTACGGGAAAATGGAATCGTATTTTCCATTTTATTTCATACAGTATTTTAATTGAGACAAAATAAATTTTATATTCTTTATTATCTATAAATATGCTAACCATGTTTTTCTTACTTAGAATTAATTAAATATACAATGACCTATGACCTCTGGGATTATTATCGAGGTCGTAGGTTGGTAATTTTCTTCTTTTACTATATATTTATTATAAAGCATTATTTATACAATCTAACATTATTTATATATTTCAGTCTTTCTGAACAATCATTTAACTTCATTTTAGATAAAACTAATTAAATTAGAGAAAATATAACTTTTCACATTACCATGACTTATTTTCTTTTTTTGATATTGTTTTTATAAATTCTTTATTAACCAGAATTTTATAAGAATATAGCAGATTATAGGACTGTTAGAATGCAAAACTTCTGTACTAAAAATTCATGAAAATCTCTAAAGCCTTTTCAGTGTATAGACAACAAACATTTTAAACAATTTGGGTTTATAAAAAACACAATATTATGTTGAACAATTTTGAATTTAATACACGTTCATTTTGTCTGTAATAAGGATACTGCTACAAAAAACGTAGATATAGAATTCCATATATCCTATTCAAGTTAATTCAGACACATTTTTTCGCTTCTAATCTCGTTAAGCAAATCAACTGTAGGCAGACGCGGGTCGCTCTTTTAACACGTTCAGGAGTATTGTGTCGTTGTGTCCCGGATATAATGTAATTGCATATACGTCATGTAATTTGAGTGGAATTTGTGTTTTTATTATTCTGTGTCCGGGGTTAAAATTAAAATATAATTTGTCTTCAAGCAGTTAATGATATTTTACAAAATTTCATCACTTTTGTCATCAATTTCTTAAGGTTTAGAATATTATTAAATATCCGGCTGAACTCATGTTATTACTATCAGAATTTACCCGACTAGTTTTGAACCCATTTTAAAGTTCTTATTCATGAGGTCTGAGCATAGCGGAATCACGACGTGAACATTTTTCGTGGCGTGAACTAAGTTCAGTGAATAAGGAATAAGGTTACAAACTAGTCAGTCAAATTCCGATAATAATAACGTGAGTCCATCCGTATAATATTTAATAGTAATCATGGATCACAAAAGGTTCAGATATGTCAGGTTACTAAAATCTACATAACTGTCTAAGATTAAAGATTTCTACGAAAAACTTCTGTGTCTTGAACTGTGTAAATATAAAAGCCTAGAGCAGATATAATTATTTTTCTAACATCACAAGACTCTAAAAACAGTAATACATTTTTAAAGAACAAAACTTTGTACATTCATGGCAATGCAGATAAAATCTTCAAACGCACAGTTGAAAGGCTTTTGAGTTCGTCTGGAATGTCATAAGTCTGGATTGAGTTTTAACAAGACAAACTTGGTCGCTAACAAGTCGATGCTTTGTTAGGGTTCTAGTCGAATATTGTAATCGGCTTAGTTACTCATATGATGGAACCCTTGAATAGGATTAAATAGGACGAAGCGTTATTAATGGAATAGTATTAACTTGTGTTCATGAAATTATTATAATCATAATTTGTTTATTATGATTTTGAATAGATTTTATTAATATATATACATTATATTTTAAACAGTATGTTTCATTATATATAAATTGGATTTGTAGACTATTATTATTTGTTTACAAGTAACATTTGATTTAAAAGTATTGTCCAAGTTAGATAACGGAAAACACGCTATATGTATAAATATATTGATACGGAATGAATATATTTGTAACAAATAAATAGCTGAAATATAAAATCATTATTGTGATATGTCAATTATTTTAATGTATATTACAAACTTGTTTATTTCTCTTTGTATCATAAACTTTAGAAGCACTAAAGTTAGTACACATTGTGTTTAGAAATTCTTCATGAATCCATTATCATCGATCGACAAACTCGACACTCGAGGCTTCTATAAAAGTTAAGTGCAGTTTCCCTCCCCTAATCTCTAATGTTACGTGAGGTATTAAGAATTTAAGCAACACCCCAGCCCTCATCGATTGGCTTTTGTTTTGATTTCATGTTTCATAGAACATAAGATAAAGAGTTATGAAATGGTATAATACGATTCTATTTTTATTCTTCTTCTTTACAGAACAGCTTCCTAAATGTATTTAACATTAACAAGAGTAATATTATAAAGATTAATTATTGAATATCTCATATCAGATATTCATTTATATCAATTTATTTTAGTTAACGCTCATAGATTACAAACATTTTTTTCAAATTTATAACTTAGAAATTGTCACGCAGCATTGTATAACTTGAAGTTCAATGTCTTCTTTAGTTCACTTAGAACGGAAGTACGAGAAATACGCACGTTGTTGCTGTGTTAATTTAATCTTTATTCCCAAGATATACGGAACATATGTAGTTGCATCCAGTATAATAAACATTCGGCTCTCATCCCCCAACAAAGGTTGCAATTTATAGAGGGAAAGCAGACACATTACACAGGAAAAAGCATTCAGACACCGAGTTTCATTGGAGTGGTAAATTATTTACGTAAATGTGTTAGGAAGTACTTGGTATAAAACATTTTTTTACAAATATTAAATTATTATTCAAAAATATTCATTTCAAACATATTAAATACATTTTAGTATTTTTTTATCGATAAAAATATACATTCTTAATAATTCTAAATAACAATTCACAGTTAAGTCGTAATGGATGGATTGTAAATCATAGAGCCTATATAACTCTACGCGATGGATAACTATATCATGTAAATCGTATATGACTGCGAATATGTCAACCAGCCTGATATATGATGGGCTTCGAGGATAGATGTTAACTTATGGAGTTCAGAGTTTAGTCATGTGCCCTATAGTTTTTATCGATATAATTTTTTACGTTATTCTCAAGATTTTTTAATAATTTAAATGTAGTTAGAAACTAAAATAACAAGAAGGGAAATGAGGACTTTCTTATCATTCTCAGCATTCGTTCACTTGGTTCCAATTTTGCAGATATTGTGATTTATTTACTTTCTTTTCTTTCCATCACACATTACAATTTGATTAATGTTTATAATATAAATATTCCGTTAACGAAATGAATCTGGGACACTGAAATTTAAATCATATATCAGAACAACGTCACAAAATTAACTAAGTGCTATATTAGCCTAATCTTCTCAAAGCTGTTTGACTTAGAAAAACTATTCGCCTATCTCAGTTAATTTCTATTATATCGATACTAAAAATCCCTAGCATAGCCACTTTACATTCAACGCTCCGCACCGCATCAAACGACTAATCTCTTGATATATCGACGCTCACCTTCCCTTATCTGAAGATCTTCCAAAAAGTGTTCCTTTATTACACTACTTGGGTTCCCCTACAAGCCTCAAACCCTATAAAACCTGATCGGCTTGACAATACACTTGCTTACTTGCTCGCTTACTCTTTGGTATTGTAAGCATAGCATTAGATATTAGTAATTAGTAAATATAATTTTTGTGTAATCATCATAATTTATACAGCTTTAATGTTTCCACCTCTAAAAGTGTATCAATTATTTATTGATCAATTATAAATTACTGGCAACTTTGATTATTGGAGAGGGCAGTTGAGAGAAAAAAGGGAAAAAAAAAGAAAGCCATTCTGTTCTAAGCTTTCCAGGCGCGTGCTTAAGAGATTCGAGCATTTTTTTTGATAATATTAATTTATTTAATTAATAGAAACTATACGGACAAATTCCGATATTAATTAAGTGAGTACAGTCGATTTATTATATATAATATTAATCATGAACCACGAAAGTTTAAATACAAAAAAAGAGACATCTTAAAAAATACTGGTTCTGTGAAACACTGTCAAAGTATATACAATAATAAGTATATATGACATGACTAAGTAACATAATCCAGCAGAATGATATTGGTTTAGTGATACAAACTTAGTTAACATCTAAACCTGCTCTCAGCTCATCAATATTACATACGAACTAATAAGCGGATCTAACTGGATTAAGCTGGTACTAAAGCTGAATAAAGTCACCAAGACTAAAAAGGACTAAAGTGGGAAATCAGACAAGTATTTGGAACAAACAAGTCGGTTATCTTTAGAGTCGAGAGGAGGAAGTTTGACAAAGCATTTATTGTTAGTAAAGAAGTCGCAAGGAATACTCTCGACGCTCGCTTCGAACGATAACGAGTTTTAAAGTCAGAAGATATTTGAAACTGAAAAACGCACTTTAACGTATATTTAATATTATATTTCGCACAAAAACCATTATGTATATTAAATATAATTATCAGCCTGTACTCACGTTATTATTATCGGAATTTGCCCGACGCGTTTCGAACCCATTCAGAGTCCTTATTCATGAACTCTGAACATGACGGAATCGCGGCGTGAACTGCGTACGGCTGCTCGCTGGGCACGCCTTGACCATGGTGCGGGCGGGGGGACGATGTATGTCTTCTTCGGAGGAGTCGTATAGGTCTTCGATACTCGTTGACGTACAGACTAAACTCACTCTGTTACTTTTGTAAAGTTCCGAATAGTTTTTGAAACGAAAAGTTTTAATTACCGGTTTCCATGACGAAGCTAATACTAAACCACTATCCCTATATATATATATATGTATACAAATCATCATTATAAACTATACGACAGACAACCGTATATTGACCTCTCTGATTCATAGAAAAGAACTGCGACGACATTAACGAAGAAAATTGCTGATCTTAGATATAACTCCTTAACTATATTCCTTGGCTATCTACTGATTAATAGACGAGGAGGTCACAATAAATTGTCTGAGATAACATACCGATGAGTAAGTAACTCCGATTACATTAAACTGAGACAATTTCTCAGAAAACTTTTCAAACGTCCTTCAGATTTATTAGAAAATTAATATATTGATATATTCTTTTATTATATTTTAAACTACATAAAATATTTAACAATAAAATAAGTTAATACATTAATTAGTTATCAAAATAATCAATTATTAAACCTATTGCATTTTATTATATAATAAACAATTACTTCTTATTTCACCTTCATTAAAAAGCCTTAAGCTTTGGCCTCGATTTTTATCGCAATCGCCTTTAATTCGCACAGCTCCGAAAGCGCTATAAATTGTAGTAAAAGATAACCTAGTCTAGAACGAAAAGTGCTGCAATAAATTAGCTCCAAGAACATAGCGACACGGATTAGTATAATCTGCATCTAAAAGTAAATCCGACTTTTCTAGAACAATTTGTTATATTTAGGATGGAATCTTAAAATGATTTATTCTATACTTTCCATAAAATATATGAACGTAAAGCATGTTTGAATATACAGACAATTGAAGATGATAATAATAAATATTTTTTTGTATTTTACTAATTGTCTATAAACAATACATATATTATCAAACTGTCCCATAACAATAAATAAACTACAAATGTTCTCGCAATACAAAAGTCCATCCTACATAATAGTCCCCACAAAACAACCCAAGCTTAGGATAATAAAAATGTACTCAATTTAATCAACTCATAAAACCGTCTGCTTCTTGAAGAAATATTTCATATTTTACTATTAAATTAAAACGCCCTCTATTCGAATATATCAGAGCCTTCACTGCATACTTTCATCATATTACATATTACTCAATAATATAACCCTTACATAGTTATAACTTGATTTATCATAACCCTAGCTCTTATTGTTTAAATTGAATAATGATCCTAAAATGAATAACAAAACGAGTTGAACTTTAATACGCTTAATTCATAACGTCACAACCGGCGCAGTCATAAAACAATATAATAATGTATGTATTGTTCGCTCCGTTATCAGAGCATTATGCGTCGAGAGGCAACTCGTCTGTCTGAAATCTGCTTTGTGAATCCCTTTTCATGAGGACGGTGGCTTAAAACCTCATTCATTGCGACCTCGACGCCTTTAGCATTTAAACGGTATGGCCCAAGAAAATTGTCCCCTAATTTAAATAACTTTGTCAAGACCTATTGTCTTTGGTTTAAAACATCTGAAGTGCATAAAGAACAGTTTTCCACTTTTGTTTAAATTATATAACTCTCAAACAATTTTTGTAACTCAATTTGGAAAGCATTATAAATCACTCTAATTCAATTGTGACACTTGAATTTTTCTAATGGGTTACACTAGAAAGAAATTTTAATTTTATTGTCTGGGAAGTTTTGAGATGACTAACTAATTGGCTTATGGCAAAAACCTGAAACTGTATATCAACATGTTGGTGAAATATGAGAGGACATCAAAGGAACAGGTATGATACCTGCACTGAACACAAACAGTGAACTTAATTGAAAAGCGAACGGGCGTCGGGTGTATTTGCTCAGTACTCGTTGTGGCCAGACTGTGTATATAGCTCTTGTCCAACTTGTATCAAAGACTGAACTCTGTACACGAATTGCGCATTGGAAAAACTAAATTAATAATTTTGAAATTTTACTTTATTAAATGAGATAATTTCTAACTAAACCCTCAAAAGCTTTTATTTTAATTGTAGTACAAGTTTCGATATAAATTAATCCTGATAAATGTAGATTTCTGAACTAAAAGACAATTATCATTTAATTTTAAAGCGCATTTCGTGACGATTATTCAAAGCCACGTCTTATCTTTAAACTGTGACAAGAACAAACACTGAACTTCAAGCGTCTATTAATTAAAAGCCAGTCAAAACAGTTCACTGAATTAGTTAATATAGCTTATTGATGGCATCCCTATCAATAAACATAAACGTCGAAATCAAGATCGTGATATAAAGTCAAGTCTTAATTCTGAAAGGGGAGTTCAAAGGCTTCAAGTAACGAAGTAAGCAAGAGTTGGTAAAGGTTTAGAGCAAATTCAACGTGAGACATCGAGTGATTAGCGAAGGCGTCGGCTTAGAGAGTATATCTTTAAGAAAGATTAACGATCTTCAGGTAGTGCGTTTGGGGTCGGAGTATAATTAAACGCAGTGGAAGCTTCCCCATCGATGTAGGACGTCTTGCTGAGTTATGATTTCGCCTGACGGTGTGATTGCATTGTGATTGGCACCTTGTAATGAAGATCGTGAATTTTCTTTTTATTTAGATTTGATATATTACATTAAGATATTAAAAATTACACTCGAGTAATTACAAACTACAAATGCGAGATAATTTATATTACAATTATAAAAGTATGAATATACGATAGTGAAAAATCAAATATTATATTAAATAGTTCTAAAGAGATTCATACACACAATATATTCTCTCTACGCAGAGCTAGGCTTCTAATTCTAAGGTCACTTTTCTTCCGTGCTCCGTGAAGCACGTCGAAGGCAACGCATAATTTTGTTTCCCCTCCAGACCCTATATACGTATATCTAACTTCAAGTGGATGATAACCAATTTATATGCACAAGTGTGAATGTTTTTCGTAACTTCGTATAATATATCGTAGCTAATATTTTAAAAATATAAATGTTTTCAAGAGATGAATAAAATGTTAAAACAAATTTGTATTTTTTTAAAAAGTAAAATTTAAAAAAAAGTTTATATTTTTTTACACATGATAGTATAAAAGGATGGAAATGAAACCTAATTTAATTTATAAGCAATCATTGAAATCCCATCTGCGAGGAAAAATGCAGTGGAAATAATGCTCTTCGGTCGAATAGAATGGAATAGTTATGTATAAATTTAAATTACTTTTTATAGAATTTTTATTATATTATAGACTTAAGTCCTCCGGCTTGAAAATAAATTCACAATTTGTCACACGCACACATACCAAGATTTGTATAGCAAAACTCACACATATAAATTGTCCATGCATGGTTACCAGAGATAGAAGATCTGTCACCAAGTATAATCCGACCCGGGATGCGGCCCACCCGATATGTCAATTAGGATATTGAATACATGGAAGTTTAAGTTCTGCGTTGACTCTGTTTAAACTTGATAATTTTATTGACTAAAGGGTTGAGATGATTCATGTTTATGGTGAAATTAGATATTTAAAGATTACCTTTTTAAAACCTGCTCTATAATTAGAAAAGTAATAAATATGCAAAATAATAAAAATTGAGGTCTGACTCGCACTCCTAGTTCTATTGAGCGTAGCTCTCTATGAGAGAGTTTTCTGCATTCTTTACAAGCATCAATCAAAAATGGTACAACCAAAATTTTCAAATTTTGCACACAGATCAGTGTGATGGTGGTTTTACAACAAAGATTTTTCAAATATTTGATGTCGTTGAGGAATAATCACGGATAAACTAAAATCCCATAGACTTCAATGGGAAACAGTTATCGCTCGAAAATTTAGCTTTACAATGCGCGTGCGTTATTTTTCTAACAGCTTATAATTTGTTTCTTTTTTTTATATTATTTTTTTATCTTGGAAATAGTTGAGGACAGAATGCGTCGACTTTTTGTAAATGCAACTTCGGTGCTATTTGCACCTTGCTTCGCTCAATATACCAACACATACCGAGATTTTGTGAGCGTAGCGAGTCAAAATTAAGGTCTGGTTCGCGCTCTTAGTATTTAAAATTGTTTATAGTTTCCAAAAATCACAATTATAAAAATGTTTTTCTAGTCGTTCGTTTATAAAAATATAAATTTTATTTTTGTAATTGTTTATAACGTCCCAAAAAAAAACAATTACATATATCGACTTATCAAGACGAAACACTTTAACTGAATTTAACACAAAAATAGATACAATCTCAGTAGAAGCAGATTTGAGTCAAAATTGTGTTTTCATGTTCATTTTAAAATAATATTTTAAATCATCTGACATTAAAGTTTAATCTTTACTTGCGTAATCTTCAAAATAAAACGCTGGTCACTAAGCCCGCTGGTATTAGTATAAAGCTAGCCAGCAATTAGCTTTGCTGTTTGTGGACAGAATTAGCCCAGGGGTAATTAGCAGCGTAAATATCCTCCGCAAAGCCAATGGGGACAAAGAATCGTTGGCTAATAGCAGTTATCGTTTATGTTTTATATTTTATTCCTCAAATTTCTTCTCTCAACTGAAATGAATTTCATTTGAGAATAATTCTATATATTAAATTCTTATTGGTGCAGTTTTTTTTTTTTAATTTTCGCATATTTTTTTAAAGTTTTTTTTGCCATTTTTTGACATATTTTTTGACATGCATTGATGTTATTGATTTTATTAAATAAAAATATTTGATGTTAATAATGCGTAACATGACAAAAATTTTGCCAGCTTTTATATTTATATTTGACCTATAATATGAATATAAATCAATAAGAATAATAAACTGTACAACAATATAAAAGTGAACTGTGTGTGCTAACTATTGGAAAAGGAAGAGCTGAAATCGCTTGCGGTGGGGTCCTAATTTAATTTACCGTGTACTCAGACAGCCCAAAAAAATACACTCATTTGAATTTCGAATGCATTGCGAACGTGACCTAAGCATATCCCATTTGGATGCACTGTGGCCGCCTCGATTAAGTTAAGCCTTTACGAAAAATACTTTCAGACTGAATTTTTGAATGCATTGCGTTAAAAGCCAAATAGATTGTTGCTACTTGGCTTTTGATTGAATAAATAGTTACTTTTAAAACGTTCTTAATTTACATTCTATAAATACAAAATAAAATATTTTGTTACATTTTTTTATTGATGTGATTTTTGTAGATAAAAAAGTATATCTAATTTATATAAAATATCATACAGAAAAAAGTATATTAAAAAAAAATATCAGTATATTTCCACAAATTATATTTTAACGTATACCTTTCATAATAATTGAAATAATATTATCTACATATTATGAGTATGTTAAATTGCTCTTATAATTATAAGCACAAACTAATGAATAGTTAATTTATGAATAATTCGAAACAACATTTTGCTATTTAAAATAAATTTGACCGTTTAATGTTTTAAAAGATTTAAAATTAAAATTTAAACTTTATCAATCATTTAATTATGGCAACGGATCCATATACATACCCTACTCTCAATAGATGGAAACAATATTCAAAATTTCATGATTTTGCATACAACGTATATTCAAATTAAATCGCCCCATAAACAAGTGGTAAGCTTTCCGCTTGCCTCGTATTTACGTGATAACGACAATGTATGGAGCAAGAAATATACCCTCACGAAGATGTTCACTGTTTTATGTTTCGAAATATATATATAAGAAAAAATCCAACAATATTTATCATTCACTTAAATAAGAGTAAAAATTATAGATACACTTTATGCAATATATAAATACCATTAAAATGTTCTATGTTCTAATTCAATAATAGCTTGAAATTTTACCCTTAATTTGCTGATACCACTGAATATCTGAATGCTGGAAAACTCAAATAATTACGTCAAATAGTTTTTTATCTAGAGGTTTTTAATGTTAGATAAAAAACCTTCTAAGAAACACATTTTTACAAATATCAATCAAAGAACGTAATATGCTGATTCTGTACAAGAATTTCAGAAATACTTGACAGATCATTAAACTATTTGAAATTCCAAATATATAAAATATATATTAAATGCATAGATTGAATACACAAAGAATATTCAATGAGTTTAATCCGTAATTACTTTACAGAAGCGAGCAAGTGATGATGTGCTTTGAATAAATGATATGACGGCACACGGAGAGCCGACCGCACGTCCATTGCATTTACTGATTTGGTCTACAAATAGCTTTGACACTGCTAAGCGGCGCTTTCAATCCTGAATAGACTATACATGTCACTTATTAAGGCTGGATTCCATGACGGAATTGAACCTCTTATTTTTTTATTACGGGCTAGCTATCAGTTATTTGGTCAGCCATCACGAGCCTTACAACCATCTCTTAAAGAGATTAGAGTTCTTAGTTGATCGTATTTCGATGAAGTAAAAGGTTAGGTTGTGGAGCTTTGGTTGTTGACTCATTTGCAGGATATTCTAATCAAACATTGTTCACATATTTTAAAAAGAGCAACTGTTGAGTTTCTGGCCAGCTCTTCTCAACAGAACAGCATTCCGAGCTGGTGGTAGCTTAAGGACGGACTGACTATACTGACATTTTTATAATGTAATAATTAACGATTCAAAAGTGCGTGTAAATACCTATTTGAATAAAGATATTTTGAATTTGAATTTAAAATAATATTACAGTAACCTTATTTTCGCTTTTCGTATCAAAACACACATAAAACAAAAATGTTTAACTCAAATATATATGATTTACGTTCTTTTTGAAGTGTTAGTACTTTATTGTTCTTCTATAAACTAAAAGTACTTAAAATGTAAGATTATTATAATATTACAATAAACTCTTTTAAACTATGACAGTTTTAACTCTTAACATGTGGTCAAGCGTTTGTAAATTTCCCTATTTGAAGGTAGCTATGGGATTTTCGCAATGTTTATAATACGTGGGTCGTACAAACACTCCTTTTCCACAATAGGGTTATTAAAAATATTTTTTAATAATAAATTTCATTAAATCAATAATGAAAATAAAAGCTTCACGTAGAAATCCCCCACAAATGAAGGGACGAACGAAACAAGCAATTTGGAAAGTCATAACACCATAATACTTTAAGATTTATACTTCGATGATATTTTATTAGAGCCATAAAACATTTCAAGCCCATCTTACGGAAACCTTTATGCCTTAGAGTATTATATTTTGTGACGATGGGGAAATTTACACTCACAAGCAACTTTGTCTTTTCAATTGCATCTACAACCTTTCTATGGATACAGCATAATGAATAAATTTTTAATATAACAGATATTAAACATTAACATTTCGACAATGAGTAAAAGTTCTAGTTGTTCGCAAATTGTTTATTAAATACGTTTGTGAACGAGTGATTACAATAATTAAATACTCGGCTGAGTTTGTTGTGTTGCTCTTTTCAGACTAAAGTGCTTTGGAATCCTTGTAGCCTTAACTTTAAAGTTGGAAAGTGTTCTTACAGAAGGCCTTATTGCAATCAGTATGGTATGGAAATAGGACTTCTAATTGACATTCACCAATGATCACTGATATTGATTCAAAGATGAAAAAAATATAAATGAATGAATAAATAAATGGAATTTATTTTGCAAATCCTGTATATTTCTTTCTTAATTTTATAGAGATAAAGTCGTTAACACAAGCAAGAGTACATGATTTTTGTAACACGCTATACAAAAAGTAGCAGGTTATTATTTAAATAAAACTTAATATAGCCAACATGTATATATACAATTTTAAACAATTGTGTACACTTTTATCTAAATGTAGATCTGAGTTGGCTTTGCCTTCACGCCAAAAGTCTCTAAAAACAGATAAGCGCTTCAACTACAACGAATCTAACCCCAGAGAAATATATAATGCTAAAAAAATGTAAATAATGATTTACACATATATATTTTTTTTTTTATTGAGGAAAACAAACAGCAATTACAATAATAAACTTAAAACATCACAAACAATTCATACATAAGCCAATTAAGTTTTCACAACATATTTAATACATACATCACAAGCGGGTAGTAGTCGGATCATAAACAGTAAATATTTCTTAATAACATAAATCGTAAGATTTCATGGTAATACTACACTCAGTAATATGAGAGTAATATTACCACAATTTCAATGATAACAAAATAATAATGAGGATAATCTGTCACTCACAAAAAACTCACTCGTTTTTCAATCCAAGACAAGGAAGGCTTAACAATAATAAATTATAAAATGTTGGTCTACTTACGTTTTTTTTTTGTATGGCAGATAAAAAAAAAGACTTTATTATGAAAGTCAAAAAAAGAATACTATTCTTTTAACTTGTAAAAATTCTCTTTTTCATGACTAAAAGTTAGTCAGAATAAAGTGAAAAAAAATTAGTATATGTTTTTATATATTTTGAGTGATGATAGAATCATTCGCATTCGCATTCGCATTTCATTTTACTTCCAATGATTATTTTGTAGACCACAATTCTGTAACCAATTAAGCATCCTATAACTTATGCTTGAAATTAAAAAACTTGAGAAACTATTGGAGCATTGGCAACATTAGGTTCATATTAATACACGGGGCGTCACGGTGTGTGCTAACGCGATCCCGTGACGTCCCATCACGGCGAAGAGGGCAACCGTTGTTTTTTTAGTGGGTAGCCTTAAAAATGGCAGCATCCTCTATGCTGCCGGGTAGTCCCACATAACCCCCCAGCCGTCACTTCCCTGGGCTGACGGAGTACCCGTAACGGGTTTTTCCAACGGAAAATAAAAAGGTTCATATTAATACAAGGATATTGATATAGGTATTTGGGAATTTCATTTATATTTATATTATTATACCTAAGACATAGCTTTGTTTTTATTTTGGTTAACTTATTGGTACGTACAGTTGAAAACCCAGCTGTAACTTGATATTATGCTAACTAAGAACAGTATTGTAATCCTAGATAGCTTAGCCTTTCCCGTTGTAATCGGAAATAATTTTTCAGCTCCATCCTTTAGTGTAGATAAAAGGGTTCAAACAAACAAACAGACAAACTTTTTCAGTTTATAATATAAAAATAGATTGAAAAATGTAAATTAAAACCATATAAAGTGATTATTGTTTTGCAATTCAAAGAGAATGAAAAGTATATTGTAAATCAAAGCTCGTTTTAACGTTAAGCAAAAAAAATCAAGACAAAGTTTTATAACCAAGTGGCCACATAAATTATTTTCATTTGTAAATTAAGAAAGGAAGTTTTCTGTGGTGGCTTAATATATTGTCAGCCTCCTTGCAAGGAAGTGTCTGGCGGAGGAGCCGCCTCGTCGTCGCCATGGGCACTATACCAAACTTGGGTGCATAAAATGTTGCTTTTACTATAATAATATTCAAATTATGATTGTAAGGGGTTAAAATGCTAAGTCCTGGTTTATATACAAAAACTACAGTATTTTCATCTCATAATTAAAAATATTTTTATAATCATAATTCAGTTTAATTCTTTTGTATTTCTTTTTATTGAATCATTTTTAACTTTCTCTAATTTAAATATGCATTGAAAGCTAATAAATATATCATTTTAGCCGTGTTATTATGGTATCGGGCTTGTAATTGCCAAATTTATGGCCGTCGAGTAACGTAATTGTGGTGGTGCCGGCAGCATGTATCATTCTAAATTAGATTGATGCTAAACTGTGACTGAGAGTGGATACTTATTACTGATACGTGTTGCAAACATTTTTCAAGCACATGTTTTTGAATTAAGTTAGCAGTTTTTGCGTATGGAGCTTGTTCTTTGTTGTCATTTTCTTCCCTTTTATATAAAAGGAGAAACTGTCTGACGTATATCAGCGTAAGTCAGTATTAAGTTTCGAAATATGAAAAGTATAAGAGCTTGCAAGGTTGAGACAAAATTTAAAAACTTACAGAAAATATAAAAACTTAAATATTTGAAATCAAATTAAAACAATAAAATTTTGAAAGATTTTCAAATAGTCATGTTAGTAGTAAAAAAAATATGTTCAATGGTTATTTAAAACTCCATAAGATTTTTGATGGCCTGTTCAGTAATCGCGGATTAGTCTAACTAGACATCAATATTTTGGGATTTATAGTATTTATAGGCAATTTTCTTTTATTATTATTATTTAACCAAGTAAAAGGAATTATTTTATAATGACTATTTTAACACAAGCAATAATGGGTACGCGCCTCATGACATTACCTTCCAGATAAGAAAAATGTTAAATTATTTTTTTTAATATTTTATTTGTTTAACAAAATCCAACATTTTGGTATGACATAATATGATAACATTCATTTTTTACTCTTTCTTATAAAACATAGAAACAACGAGATATATTTTTTTTACAATTATGATTACTTTTTACAAACTATATATATAATATTAAATTTATTAAACTATTAATATTACAACCTATCCAATCGCGCTAATATTAAATAAATTTTCAATACACTGTTTTCAATTAAATTAAAAAAACTAAAAAACAGCTCAGTATCGTTGGAACACTAGTCAACATTAAGTTGCTCGAATACGCATTGGTACCAAAATAAGATAATTGCATAATCGGTTTGCCAGAAAATTGAGTCGAAAAAATGTTCACAGACACACACATACCTACACACACAAACACATATGTTTTTAAAAAGTATTTACAATTATCAGAGCATCTCAACACGTAAGGATAACACAAAAGAACGATTTAGAAAATCACATATATTATATAATTTTTTAGTAGACAATTCATATTTCCATGCATCGTGCGATCGCTGAGGATGTGATGGCTGATGAAGATCGAGGAATGTAACGATCTGATATCGGAAACATTTATTTGTTCAACTTGTTTTTCTGTAAATTTTTTATTTATAATTTCATTCTATTATATTTACTCTTGTCTCAAATTTTAAAAAAGTTTCACGTAGCTTGTAACTTAGTAGTAAGTATTAAATATTAAGTCAATAAATTAATATTCTTTTGGCTCTGTCAATTTTGAGCGTCATAACCCACAACTAAACATGTTAATATACAATTTTAAATATAAAATTTGAACAGAATTCCTATATACATGTAACTCTTTCGCACAGGCATAACAAAACCACATCTCTGTAAGCGTAAACTTCTGCTTGTTGTGCAAAATATGGTTATTAAACAACAAATCTACTCGTATATTGGAAAAAGTTTGTTAATGAGGAACATTGCAACAATAACTTCTATATTACTTTTATATAGTACATACTTGAAAAGTTTCATTTCATTGGCTGTTTATTATTATAAGTTATCTGTGAATATTCTTCGGGCCAATTTGAATATAAGATATTATATTAATTTTAATTAATTTTTTTGTAATATTACTCGTTTAGAATATTATTGTTCTTTCGTGTTAAAATGTTAAAAAAAAACTTAAAACTGTAAAAACAGATTCATATCACCATATCTCTGATTTTAGCAATGGTTCGCGTAATGCAAAAAACATTGAATTACAATAAAATATTATATTATATTTAAGAAAACTATAAATAATAACGGATTAAATCCGAGATATAAATAAACTAGGAATCGTGGTACCATTTCTGATCGATAGGATTTATGATAATCGGCAATATTCGTCGAAATATTTTATATGTGAGAAGGGAGCAAAAAATATCGTGAACTCTAATAAAAAAAACGTACAAGGGTTCGTACAAAATTGCTAGTTCAAAAAAATATCAAATATCAAAGCGTAACTAATAATGCAATAACTAATAACTTCGCTAAGGCTATACGTGTTTTATTTTAGTTTTTTCATTATAAATTAGAATTTCTTAAGAAAAAAATTACTTTTGCAATACGAATTACCGTTTTACTATTTCCGTTTTCCGTACAAGTATAAAACCTTATTTTAGAACTTTGAAAGCATTATTTGTTACAACTTTGTGAGACCAGACATTTTCATAGTACAAAGTACCATGCCCATTGTAGATCTGAGATTTTTTTAACGCGTCTAGTGATATGAGATATTTCAAAATATTTAAAATTTTTTGTTATTAACATATCACTAATTACTTTTTTTAAAAATCTAGTCGCAAAAAAAATAAAATGCTATTCTTAAAAAGTAAATAAAAATACGTTTAAAACAACACTAATGGTTAGTAGACGATATCTATTAAAGAAATCATTTGAAAGGTCTTTTAATGTGTGGAAGGTGGGCATACTTCTTTATTGTTGTAAATATATAAAGTTTAACTATGAAAAAGTAAAAACTATTTTGAAATCATCACATAATTTACGCCGGTACTTGATAGTCAATAATTCTAGAGATTGCTCTTCCGAATGACATTGACAATGCTCTTGCAGATGACATTGACATTGACATTTCCCGGTCAAATGACCATGATATGGACAATTCTCTTGCTTAACTCAAACAGCTCGTTACAGGAGTCAAAGTTCACTTACAATTAGTCTGTCTACATTAATTCCATTAACTTGTTTAAAAAATATAGAAAAAAAAAAGATTACTAATAATTAGTTTAATTCTGAGGTGTCTTATATGTTAATTACATTACTTGTAATAATTATTATTACCAACATGTAATGTTTCCTTTTTATATACACCGTAAATAAATATACACCGTATATAAAATCTATAAAAGAACCTTTATATTTTTATTTTCATACCTTAAAAAATTACAACTCAGATTTCAGTCTATTAATGTTATAAAGCATCAAAACAGTCATAACATAATTAACAAAGCAATCATTGAGTATAAAGTTTAACAAAGCCAGAGGAGCAAAGATTTGTTAAATCCTTTGAAATTTTCATCAACAGTTTTAAGATCTCGCGGTTGTTGAAGACGGACGCTCGAGGCATCTTCAATTTATATTCTGTATTAGCATCACAACTTGAAGTTTAAGTCGCAAGTTTGTTTCCATTAAAATAATAAACTAAAAATTACGATGAAATAATCGATAACAGTTTTACTATATAATTCAACTCTTTCAAATACAATTAAAAACAGACTAATACTTTTTAAAGTTTCGTGAATTACTCTCATATATAAATATCTGGCTGCACTCACGTTAATACTATCGCAAAGTCGCGGCGTGAACTAACGCTGGTAAGTCATTAAATACAATAAATATTTAAATTGTATATTTGTAAGAAAAAAAAGAATAATGTGATAAATAACTGGAGATAGTGATATTTTATAAAATATATAAAAAACTAATTTTTTTTTTCTATGTTTATAAGAACTTTCCTCAGTATCTCCCTTATTTTCCGAGTGCAAATCTGATTTATAATTAAAAAAAAATTCAAAATTCAAAGTATTTTAAAGTACAAGCACTTTTGAATCATCAATTTACAAAGTATGAAAATTTATGCGTAATAAGTTCATGTATATTCAACATTATAGTTCTTCATTAATAATTAATTAAGAACTGTTCATACATAACTTGACATGATAACGTCAAAGATTAACGTTGTCTTAAACTAATAAATCATGTTGTATTTACAGCGTTATCACAGACAAGTTTTGTGATATGATTTGAATATGAACTTAACAGGACAAAGTTTGCTCTCGCGGGAATACTTGAAGCCGCTTGGGGCTTGGAAGCCAACCTAATGTAATCTTGGTTACTGCGACATATATATGTTAAAATGGTTTATAGCAGACATAAAGCAATTTGTTATGGGTTATATACTCAGCTTTATAATAATATATTATATTTTACTTGTTTGAAGTACTTTATTTTGGTTTCGTTATTGTTGTATTACATATTTATCAAATATTATATGCCCACTTTTTTAAGGTATACTTTTTATAGCAAAACTATTATATTAACTCATTATTGAGATTGAAAATACATTCTCAAGTAATAGTATCGTTACACGTAAATAGGATTTTATATGTAATGGTTTATGAAATATTACTTAAAATTTAATATACAACTTACAGAACATGACTGTTGGATATAATTATTAGCCGTTTTTTTTTAATTTACTAGGTGCTAAGAGGTAATTATTCTATGTGGCGGTAGATGGCGTTAAATATAATTTATAAAAAATTATATGTTTAAATAATATTATATTTAATACTATAACAAACTAAATAAAAACAAAACACAAATATATATATATACAACAGATGGCAATAAAGTGTTAATGTTGAAGTTAATTTCATAGTAACATATAAAATATATTAGTTGGCTTTCTTTGATAAATTTAGTAAAGATACAACGTTACTTAATTCACGTGAATGTTACTAAAGGATGAAACGACAGACGGGTGCTAACAAAGGAGTCGAAATATAGTGAGAATAGTCTTGAATCATTAACTACCCGTCAGATAGCCATGGTGTTACATGAACTGGGTCCTGTCATTGATGTTCAAAGGCAATGCATGCCTTTCTCTAGTTTAAATGTACATTTATAGATAATGCAAATTGTTGGTATAAATTTCGGTATAAGTATTAATTATACTTACCAAAATTTATGGATAATATGTTTTTTAGTATAAGTATAATATGAATATAAGTATAAGAACTGACATAGAAGATCTTTGTAATTGTCTAGTAAAATTAATTGTATTTTGAATATTTTTATTGCTACTCTATTTTAACTTACCGTTATTAATTTTTTTGCCTTCATTTTTTAAATTAAATCCTTTTTAATTATAAATAAAACTGTAGAATAATTTTCATTGCATACAGAGCGTCTGTGCGTGAAATAAGTGGTGGAACAAGGACCCTTTTAATACCTCAAATAAACTTTAGCAACTTTTAATCAGTGTACAGTAAGGACCTAAAAATATTTATGTATAAGCACCAATCTATACATTTAATTTCCAAAATTCCTTCATTAATTTGTATGAAAAAGAAAATTAGACATATGTCCAATTTTCTTTTTCTTTTTTGTTATTTTATATAAATTTATTATTTATCTGTTTATATAACTCGATTTATAAAATATTGTCTTATGTTTTATTTCAAATTACATAGTATAATAAATTGCCATATAAAAAAGAGATTTAAGTCTGTATTAGTAACAACTAGTGAGTCGCCTGCGATTTTTCGCATTTATTAAACATATATTTTATGAATTTTGATACTTATGAGAGTTTTTTTTTCTAATTCAATTTCATTGTAATTTGTGTCACTCATCTAAATTTGTGCATCAAAATTATAAAATCTTTTTATTTTTTTCATACTTTTTTTTTGTTCTGATCATTTTTCTGTATATTTACAGCTGGAGTTCTTTAAAACGATACCATAACCGATTTGTTAAGTACAGCTGTAATCACTAGGACAAAAATATATAAGATTAAGCCCAAAAAAAACATAATAAGAACATATTATACTAAGTTTAATATATATACAGGTGGCTTATATAAAGTATATATGTATGTTTCAGTACATTTTAATTTATTTATAAAATAATTAAAACACCGCTTACATTGTTAATTTTTTTAACAACATTCTAAAAGCCCCTTTTCAATGATATTATAACAAATTTCATCAAACATCCATTCTATTTAGCTGAATGTCGAAAAATATTTCCAACAAAATGTCATTTGATATTTTATAACTGATTAATTTTGGCTGAATTTTCATAACCCTTTCTAATAAATTGCTGTCAATTCAACAATTCTTTAATTTAGGTTATTTCATCTAAAAATCAATTACTTTTTTCCATGTCAGCCATCACTTCAGGAGAGTACGATGATTGATGACAATCGATGAGATTTTATTTCCCCTAAACTCGTTCTGCCAATTGCTGTCACTTGGAATTGATTGTGCGTGAAACAGACGTACAATCATTATAATGTAATAATTATATAGCTATCCATAAGGACGCCTCTAACATGGAAGATAGAATCCTCACTTATCTAAGAGTTCTTTATAATATTTAATATCAAAAACAAAAAGAAATATTAGTGACTGTGATATAATATTTTCTAAGTATTAAATAAGGCTAAATTATAGAAAAACAACAAGTAAAATCTTTTAACATTTAATTAATTTTTTTTTCAATCTGACTAAATTGTTACCTAAGTTATATAATATGTAAGTTATTAGATATTATTTAAAAAACTTTCTTCAATTATTTATACAGAATATAGAAGTAATACCATTTTTAAAGTAGAGGATCTGTAAACGTTTGTAAAACAGATTTAACAAAATTCCTATTCTTTATGATTTATATTATATTGCACGCGATTCAGCTTAAACAAAGAAATCATACAAATAAAACAATAAGTTCAATACACTTTTATTTAACTGGGAATAATTTATGTAAATTATAAATATCAGTTTTATATTTTTATATTTCAAGAAAATACATTTATGGTTTTATAATTTTTTAAGATAAAACCTTTGCTTTTTAATTACAACATCTTTATATATTAAATTGTAGTTTATTACACATTCACGAGTTCACGCCGCGGAGTCACAATGCTCCGACCTCATGAATAAGGACCTTGAATGGGTTCGAAACTACTGAAATAAATTCTGATAGTATTAACGTGAATACAGCCGGAAAATTATATATAATAGTTTATTAGATAGACATATTTCTATTGCCATAACTATACAGCAACCATAACTATACTGGAGCCTTGAGGCAATATAACGAAAAAAAGTAAATACAATACTAAATGAAACAAACTGAAAACTTTATACTTCCCTCACCTCTGCAAAATGAATTAATTATTCCACCTTTTCATTGAAATGAAATGAAAAAAGTAGTTTAAATATATTTAAATAAAGAATTATTAAAATAAAATACATTCATAAAATATTAAATAAAATATCAAAACCTGAAAAAATGGTTTTAAAAAAATGTATTGCAATTCATGCGAAATATGTTAAAATCGAACCTCATGCAACTGTGAGGTTTTTTGTGAAAAGCAGAATGTTCGCTGAAACACGCTAACGTCCCCGAGACACGGAACCATTGACCGACCTATATTCTTGAAAGATTGCCTTTGTCTTTTATTTTTATAGAGACTTAAGAATATCGATAGAAAACATGCTCCTATTTTTTTTAAATAGTCTTCATCAACGAGAGAATTAAAGTATCTATTTAATAAATGAATTTTTAATGTACAAGTAATATAGCAAGCATAAAAACCTGACCACATGAGTTCATTAACCACCATATATATCAACAGGTTACATAATAGCCCCTCGCGTGCCATAAGCGATATATAATAATCGAACCGCTCATAAAATATCAGTAAAAAGTACAAAAAATACATCAGGCCACTGTCACGGACATCCAGAAAATTTACGACAAACCTTTTTATTAAAAAAAACATTTCATGAAGGAAAAGCAAATATGCGGTGCGTCTTTGAACCGAAATTATAATTGGGGTTTTGGGAACCATAACTCGTCTTTATGGACCAATTTTTTGAGATAAACAATGTTTCAAATGTTATTTTCTTTATGTTTTACAACTTTACATATAATCATATTTTTGACAAGCTACGTGTTTTTATAAAAACTGCCTTTATCCGGTTTATAAATATTTTCTTTTGCCAGTGACTTCACCTACGCCATACTATATAACTATTATAACCACAGTCAATGTTTTGTATACTCCCAAAAATTTAACAAATCTATTTTAGTTCTTTTCCGCCAAAATGAGAAATGGGATAAATTATCATTAATATGAAAATAAATAATGTTAGACATCATCGAGTTAAATTAAGACACATAAACACTATGAACCCTTCACTATATTTTACTCGTAATTAGCACTCCTTCTTCGCTTGAATACAATAGATTCACTGTCCAATAACTCCTGAAAATGATGTTTATATATCCTTACTAACTCCCCTTCTCAAATAATTAACAATCTTAGTCAAATCATCAACTTTAAACATAAAATACAAAATACCGATTACTTTAAGGATTGAAGAATCTGAAATATTAATATTAAAATGATAATAAATAATATTAAATAAAAAGCATACCTTACCATAATAAGTCAACCCCATAAAACAAAATTTTAATTCGCTTCAGTAGTTTTGTTGTATTGTTATTACAAACTAAATCCCTTTCTTTGGTTTTCGCTTAAGAAATGGAATTGTGCCAGATATGTAAAGATGCCTAATTACATCATACTTCGTAGACTAAATTTTCTAAATTTAAAAAAAATAAATTTAAAATTTTGAATAGAAAATCACAGCCTTAAATTGTGAACGACTCAAGTTCACAATTTGGCCAAATCTTAGTGTAGTGTATTGTAGTAGAGGTATTAGTTGGTTTAATCACTAATTAAAGTTAATAGTAACATATAATAACTTTCTAAAATGGCACGAAGACAGCAAGTCAAAACCTATGAATAACTGGACTACCAAAGAACATTAAGTTTCATGCAAATTTTACGGTCTTCGGAACTAATTACTTCTCTCATACAAAGATAAACCCTTTATGTTTGCACAGTTTTCGAACATTCTAGACAAGAGTTAGACGTTCAGTTTATTCAAGGTGTAAGTTTCGACGGTATACGTAATAGCAAAGTTTGTTTAACAGTTCCGGATTTGTTATTGAGTTGTAAACTTACTTATGTCGAGTGCATTTTTTTTTTATAGTTCGTTGCTTATATTTATCTCTTTGGAAAAAAGCATATATTAATCTTTAAACAATTTGTTAAATACTATACCTATACATTTAAATTTTGCCAATAGCTTTTTTTATTTGTTTACTAAAACGAAACGAAACGAAAATATACGAAATATTAGGTATTAAAATATATTTGTGTGAGATTCAAATTTTGTGACTCGTAAATGGTTTTTGATTATTCAAGCACTCGTATAATAGATCAGTATTCGTTGGAATTTAAAGAATTATTTGTAGTCGTTTTCAAGTATATTTTGATCCTAATTCTGACTACGTTGTTTCATTCAAAATTTTGATGTTATTATTTACAAAGAATTTATAATTTAACGAAGCCCACGTGCAAGATGCGAAGATACAATAAGTTATTAAACCAAGCCATCAAATATATTTTTTAGGAACGAAATTCAATTTTACCTCAATAGATACTTAAATAAGTAAAATTATCTATAAACAAGGAAAAAAGGGCTACCATATTAGTAAAGAGCACATTTTTTCAGTACAATTACTGTGAATTCAGTGGAATATGTGAAGATGTTCCGAGAATTTATGACGAAATAGATGCCTTGAAGTATGCAACGCCAAGACTTGGTCACAATAGATGGCAACATGCTTTATATTAAACGTGGTTTCTTAACAAATTGTTTTCTCGCAAAGAAAAATATATCATAACCTACAAGAAGCTCAGATTTCACATATCGAGTTGTTTATTTGTACCTGAAAATTGAATGTATTTTAATAAATAAACGATACATAAGTTAAAAGAAAAAGCCATTCAGGAGATAGCTGCAACCCCTCGGAACACGTATCAGTGTATTTTCCAAAGTTTTTATCAACATTGCAGTAAAATAAACAACAAAACAGGACACACCGTAACGAAAACAGTGATAAAAATATTATATATATTATATAGCTAAAACAGGTTACATGCCAAAATATCATAATTTTCATATTGCTAAGTATGAAAATGATCAAAAATAGGACCGATTCTGGCAGTAAAAAGATGAATCCAAAAAATATATATAAATCTTCGTAAATATCCAAACATACTTGAATATAGTGCCAATGTACTAGATATGGAAACTGTATAAATATATGTGTTTGGGAACTAATTTCAAAGAGGTATACTTCCTATTTACTTTCTATTGAAACTACATGTAACTAAAGCCATGGTCAAAACAATGAGGTGGCAAAACGGCAAAATGCCATGTGCGCCCTGCTGAAAGGAGTTCCCGATATTAGAAGACCGCGAGTATAGGTCAGGTCAGAGGCCTCACACAATATACTTACGCCATCCATAAAGTCAGTTTATTTAAAAAGTAAATTATTTTTTCTTTATACTGCCAGCGCACTCCTCCTTTCCAATTAAAAAAAAGCAGAGCATCATCCAACACGCTGCTCTATATACCGTTCTGTTTCTCCGATTTGACTTAACTGATACAAATTATAAGTTTTACTACATTTATTTATCATAATTATAAGTTTTATTACATTTATTTTGTCACAACATAGCACGGTATCCAGAACCTATCAACAAGATAATTATAGTAAAAGAGAAGAAACTCGAAACAATATTCAAATCGGTAATAGTTCACATATAAAACGTCTCATAAATGTCATAACATTTATTACAGTTCAATTGCTTATAAAACAAATAAAAATTCCCTCAGATAACTTTTCATATACCAACGCAAATGGGTCACCTAGCCAGCTATTGTTGCAATATTCGAACAATGGCGAATGGAGCAGTTGTCAGCTTTTGTCCAATACTCGATATGTACACATCTAAGGTTTTGCATTCATGTTTGAAGAGAAAATATTGCTCTTGTATCATCGATAGTGACTCAAGTGCTTTTAGAAATAGAATTGAAAATTTGGAATAAGAGCCACATTTCTATTATTTCCATTTTTCCTCACTTCAAAGTTTCATTTAATAAAATAGCATTGAAAACACTAGACTCTTGAGAATAAATAAAAATTAGCTCTATCATTTAGACCTGAATGCTTACAAGTTCTTGGAAAAAGTCCAGAATACTAAACTTAACAAAATAATATTATAATATGAATTGCGAACATTTTTAATACGAAATTCTAAATCAAATTTAACCAAAACTTTTATTCGTCATTTCTGAAACATTAATAACACTTCATTAATAATTATAGAATAGCATGATATAACTCTTTTATATATGTTTGAACAATATTGTAACATAATTGATTTAATTATAATTGTTGTTATAAAGTATGATGAAGCTAGCATAACCCTGAGTATTCAGTGATAAATAAGATAAATTCAGTGTAAAGTTATTCCCTACCTTTGAAAATAAAAGATTAAAAATATTGGATTTTTTGTTAATATATTTAATAACAAACATGGTTCAAAAATTAAATTAAAAATAAATTAATTTAAAAAAGTGAGGCGTGTTTGGCAAAAACAAAATATTAGCAAAAAGATTATTCGAAAATATAAAACATTTCTAAATTAATAAAGCCTTGGGCTAAGCCATGTTTGGTTTTATAATTTGGATGAGAAACAAAACATTAATTTGTGTTATCGACAACATCCAGCCGTTCCATTAAACCATTTTACCATTTGTACGAGAGTAAATAAACAAATATTTAAATAATAATACATCAAGTTGCTTCAATGTAAGTGATATTAATTAATGTCTGGTTATTTTAAGTAATTTATAAAATAACCATTAATTTAATTACCAACGGTGTGCTCCGGTATCCGGCTGTGCTCCCTAATTACTGAACGAGCCAAGTCGCGATTTCGCCGTGTTTAGAGCTCATGAATAAGGACCCCCCATAGGTTCGAAACTAGTCGGGCAAAATCTGATAGTAATAATACAGACAGATAATTACATATAAAATTAATAATAGATCACGAAAGTTAAAATAAAGTATATATGCAATTTAAAATTCAGTAATACGGACTTACTTACTGACAATTTGCGGGATAACGGAGCACGGATTCGAGTCCTACCTAAAAATACAATTTCAATCAATACTTGCTGATGTCTACAAACCGGAGAAAGCAAAATGAAAGTTTATTCATTGTGTATTACTTTTAAAAAATCTAAGCATTAATATATATACCTTGTATTCCAAAAAAACCTTCAACAATACGTTCTATTATCCGGTCACTAGTTAATAAAGAACTAAACTTCTGTGTGAAGACTGCTTGTATTTTCACTTAACATAACTAAAATTCTCTACATGGTTTTCGATTAAACTGCACTAAAATAAGTTCATCCATTTGGAAGCTATGATGCTACAGACTAGATATGTAACACAAGTTAAAATTATTACAACTTTTGTTTCTTTTGCTAATATTGGTTTTATCAAATAAAAAGAAAGTTGTTTTAATACAACACAAACCTACTCGTATATCAAAATTAAATTTCTTATTATAAATTTGCACACTAACGCAAATGAAGTAAGCTGTCTAACAGTTATCCTCGAAATGTAATATGGGTTTAATTCGTCAATGATTCAAAATGGCAGTATCATCAAATAACAGAGGCAAAACAGTGCGGAGGCGCTGCGCAAATAAATGAAAATTCAGCCAAGCAAACAATAGCGCTCGCTTATACTAAAACAAACTTCTTAACGTGCTGCCTTGAAAGTGAAATCAGTATTATTACGTTAAAGTCAAATATTTGCGTTATAAGAATTGGATAAACAGACCTAACCTGAAACAAGAATAAAAAGACTTTAGATAAATAATTGAATGCAAATTGAATATCTTATTACTATTTATTCGATAAGTATATTCAAAGTTTTTAAACGTTTCCGGATAAACATAAAGAAATAAAAACACAGTAATGCTTTTACTGGTGACAAAATCATAATGAAGAAACATTTCACTTACTATTTAACGTTTAAAAGTGCTGGGACATACATAATCGCCTTTCAGTTAAGTCTTATTGTCGAGTTGGAAGCTTCAGCCTTTTCAGACAGGCTTTTGCTGGAATTAATATTATATTACCTTTATAGAATTTTCGCACCGCATTTCATCTACTTATTCTGTTTGAATGATTTATATGAATTTTTATTTTTGTAATTCTTGAGGGTGAATGAATTATGTTATATATAAATGAAAATCTTAAGCTAAAAATTTGTTTAAGATACGCAACGCTACTTTGTTAGCTTAATTTTAATTATTATTTATGTCGAAATTGTTAAGAAAAAAATGTCTATTATACAAAATATAAAAAATATATATTATTACATTACTTATATTAAAAAAATAAAACACAGATCACACAAACCAGTTTCAGATAGATTAAATAAATTGAATAAAATACTTTTAAGTATCACATTAAATTATTATAGAATAGCATGACCATATATAATTCAGACAAACAGACATAACATAGACTGTATATATTGCTAAATTTACATCCTCATGATCCGTAGCGCCATATTTTATCACATTACATCAAAGTGGCTATTTACAGACTGATACAAATGTGTTCTCGTTTCAAATGTTAAACGAATATAAGATAATCTTAAGATGCAACATCCCGGTGAAGGCAATTTCACGCCACGTCGTCGTAGGCCTCTCGTGTAATTCCTTCAAATATGGCCGATGTAAATTTTCTTCCTATTATTTTTTGTTGTATTACTCAACATTTTTGTTTATTATACGAGACTGAGTGGTTTTACACCGTATATTTTCTGATGTAAAAGATGCTTCTATTCCCAGAGACCAGCATTAAGCTGCAACATTGGAAGTTATAACGACCTCCAAACATCCAATACATGAACATTCCCAACAACCATCAGCTTAATTTGTTTAGTTAAGTGAGAACTCTACAGGCATTCCGCGTATAAATTAGTCTAGTTAAGTGCAGGCAGGAATTTCATCCTCATATTTCGTCTGTGTTGGGGTTTGGCATATCTTTGTAACTCTGAAACCCAGCAAGCGTTTACAAAGTGTATTAAACTCAACTGACTACCAATTAAGAACTAATTTCGCTTGTTAACATGAATTAACCACTATTCTATCTGGCGTATTTAGTGAACCTGCATCAGAATTTAAGTCTTATATCTTACAGATAGTATTCAGAATTCAATAAACATATTTTCGTATGTTAGTTAATTTATTGTATAGCAAATAACGTATAATTAATATATTATATCATCTTACTTATAAGGTTTTTGAATTTTGGTGGCATATCAGAAATGCTTATTATGACTATGTGTTAAAAACCCAATCGCCCTTTTTTAATTCAATTGTAGTTAGTTTTTTGTACATATAGCTATATATAAAGATTTGTTTAAGAATTCGAAAATAAATTGTATTGTAAAACAACTCGGTGCTTTGCTGATACTTCTTATATAATGTATTATTATCACATCTACCTACGACGCGGATTTCTTATAGTTATATTGTAGCCCACACAGACATAGTCGTAAGGAAACGGCTTATAGAATTTAAAATTAATAAAGAAATTATTAGAAACAATATGTCTACATAAAAACTACCATTAGAGTATGAAATTTATACTCAGACAAGAACATCTCGCAAATAGAAACAAGAGGTTGAAGCCTCTTTGTATTGTGCAAGTTGTAATTTCCACGCAGACGAGCCTTACGACAATCCCGACTTATCTTTGTTCCTTCACTACACTTTCCCTTGGGCTCATGTCATGCACACTTACATAAGCACTCAAATTACATCTTATTTTAAAAGCTACAAGGTTGATTTTATAAATTCTCTTTGATACAAAAAACGGCAAGACGACAGTATGATTTATGGCGCAACTTCTTAACTTTTGTAGTCGCTTTCATTTCACACACCACTATGAACAAGACGACGGGTTTGTTTGTCTTGTATTTCTTTATAAAGTTTTGCTTAATTTATATGACTTACCGTTTTTTTCAGTCTTTTGATATGAAGTCTCGGAAGAGTTAGTTTAAGCTTGCTTTAATAAAATTCTATTCACTAAAACTTTATAAAATGTTAATAAAAATCAGGTCTTTAATCTAGGTATGTATCTTTAAAATTGTTATTCTTTATAGATAAGTTCAACCCCACAAAAATTGGTGTAAAATAACTATTATACGTTTACCTGGAGGACCAAAAGACCCAATTTGAACAATTTCTTACTAAATTCTTTCATACATCTATGTGTCTTAAGTGTATCAACGCAGAAGCCGTTATTTTCACAAGTATACAAGAGTGCTATTGTACCAGGTACCCGATGGGCTGCATCTTTGGCATAACATCTTTGCACCTCATTCTATTTCTACAGGTACAGCGTAGTCAACTTCAATGGAAACATCCTTCTGTGCTCAGAATTCTTTTCATCACTTTCGTTCCCATCTCATTTTTTCATTTTATAGCAAGTCGTATTACTGTTTTATAAATTTATCCCTTTAGTAATTAAATTGTGAGTAAATTGTGAGTCGCATATGGTTCAGGAATTATTGACCTGCAGCAACTGAATTATGATTGCGTTGATGCTGTATGTCACCATAATCTTCAACAGCTTTCAGTCTTCTTACAGACAGCCTTATTTCGCTAAGTATGGTATGTCATCTAATTGACTTACAAAAGTGATCACGGATATTGATTCAAAGTGGAAAAAGATTTTTAAAAACAAATTGAAAAAATAAGGACCCATAATCAACTGAAAAGTTAAGAGCTTAACCATAAACCTTGATGCAGACCCACTGAGACATTAAAACTATCGGTGTTACCAGAAGCCTTTTTGATTTTGTTCTAGACTTAGGGTCGTTTTAAATAAATTTCTCCTACAATTTTGAGCTATTCAAAGAGCTTTTTCCTCGATAATTATATTGCAACTTTTTTAACAAAACCCTGATTTTAAGATTGGCAGTTTTAATCCTATAGAATTGCCTCCTCTTGCAAAAACTTACAGAATAAAAATTTCAACCACTTACATCGTCCTCTCAAGTCGCTTTCCTATACCATGTAAGCCCACTGCTATCGGATTTTAAGGTTCCTCAGCGCCACCATCTTTGTTACTTCATTCATACATTTTTTCTCAATTTATTTGTTTTTTATTTGTTTACCTTTTGTATTTACTTAATTTATAACTATAGTTTTTAGTAGAATACAGTACAAATTATATAGAACTGAGGACGTAAAAAAACCTAACATTTTCTGCACACCTTATCCGCCCCTTTTTTCGTTGTTGCTACATTTGAAACTATGAATTGCAGCAACCTGTTTGTGTTATAAAAAATAGACCTTAATAAATTAGAACATTAAAGTCACTTTGTTCAATTTGAGATATTTTTGTGATCTGATGAAATTTTTAAACTCAATCCGTATGTTCCAACATTAGCACGTCTTAAAAAAACATACTTTTATGCTTTATATTATTAGTATAGATGAGTAGATGAGATACAGTGAGTTGTATGAATTTTTCAGAGTGAATAAAAAAAAAAGATTGATATGATATTGAAAGTAACAAACTAGTTTCAATGCGGCGGATTCAGCCAAGCTCAGAGCGTATAAACAGGGACCCTAAATGGGTTCGAAACTAGTCAGGCAAATGCTGAAAGTATTTAAGTGAATACAGCTGGATAATTATATGTAATCATGGATCACAAAAGCTTAAATACAAAAATATACATCCACTTTATATAGATATGACAATCGTTAATCAAAACTAATAAAAAATATTAATTTAAATCAAAGAATATAAAATAATACTTCATAAATTATACGCTTCCATATGAACCTGCATAATGTAATGAGAAAGAATTTCATATTCATTCAGTAGTTTCAAAGATTAGCGAGTTCAGCCAAACAAACAAACTCTTCAGCTTTGTAATATTAGTATAGATGAAACAGACATACAATATTTACTAAATACTTATAGCATTAAAGAAATCACACTATACAAGAAACTCAACAAATGTTTGTCTTAAAACACATGAAATATCTTTAATATTATCTCTGAAAAGACAGGCACTAGATGCTAGTCTAAATATTTATTATCATTTGTTGCTAACAAAGTGCAACAATTAAAGACCCGTTGCTACACAATTACTATTTAAACGCACGCCTTTAAATTAGCCTCCTACAAACGTTTTACATATAGCTTTTTATTTATTGAAAAATAAGCCTTCTGTTTATATAAATAAGGGGTGAACGTGCTTGCAAGTATTCTAGGCTATCGGGCGGTTCTACCGCTTGTAATATATTATAGTCTGCTCCCCGCTGAGAGAGACATATAAATCGCGCGCATCGCCACATCTATTTGATAGTGAAACACAAACATTTTACATATATAAATATTTAATTATACTTATTTAAAAAAAATATTACAATAATTATTAAATTCATAAAAAAATACTTACAATAATAATACTAAAAATACACATGCATATACTCTAACCTTGTTGTACTAATTTATTGTAGTATACATACAAATTGATTAAGAATTACTCTTTTAATTAGAACAAGTTGTCTTTAAAAGGGATGTTTGAAACAATCCAGATATTTTGCTTTCCGCCAAAACCTAACGCGCAGTTATAAAGTGGCAATTACAATACAACTTTTGATATTAGAAACATTAATTATTTTCAAAAGTCTTGAAGCAGACGTCACGTGCCAAAAGATGATAAAATAAATTTTAAGCAACCCCCATTACAAAGCTAATGGGCTGTATCTTGAAAGCTAGGGAATAAAAGATCCGTCGATTAGAAACTTTATGTTTGCAATTTTCCGGAATCTCCCCCAGCCAGAGCTGAAAACGTTATTTGGTACAGGTTGAATGAACAAAATAACTACTGACTCGTTCTGGATCAGTTAAAAGAACATGATTTTTAAAATACGTAATCTAATTGAATTAAAAACTTATTATAGAATAAATATTTCAATATTTATTCATGAATAATTTATTGATAATTAGTACTTATGACGACTATTTATTAGAGGAAAATATTCAAAGTTTTGGATTAATCTTGGTTAATTGGATTTTGGACCCATAACAAATAAGGCCAAAAAAAAATATAGTCAAGATGCTTATTTTCACAAAAAATACATAAACTATATATTCATTCTCAAACAAATTGTATAATACTAAAAATAAATGTTAATCATCCATCTATGATTTGGAAAGCGACTTTAGATTCTCTGGACAAAGGGTATAAAAGCCAATGGTGCTCTCAATTTAGGCTTAAAAGCGCCGGAAATAGACTCAATTACCTTCTATTGAACCAGCGAGATGATAATATGAGATCCAATCCCAAAATCCATTGTCTGAACTTTAATCTTTTCCGATTATCACACATCTGCAATTGCGAGTGATCAGAGAGCTAATTTTAACGCTAATGTGAATTTAAGGAAAAATTACTCAACTGAGTATTGTTTTCTAAAATGAGTATTTATTTTGTTCAGTCTGTCGAAAGTTCCACACTTCGAATTGAAAGTATCCTTCTTACAGATATTTTAATAAGTGATTTTTTGTTATATAAGACATATTTTTACCTACATAATTTTTCACGCCGCAATTCCGTCACGCTTCGAGTTCATTAATAAGAATCCTGACTGGAATCGAAACTAATTTGCTTGATTCCTGAAGTATTTACATGAGTTAATAATAATACACAATAGTAATCATGTATCACGAAAGTTTAAATACAAAAATTACTTAAATAAAGTCACATTAATAATAATTTTACTTTTTGTATCATTGGTCATAACAATTATTTACTATTAAAATAATTTTCCAAAGGAAAAACCACAAGTTTAAATAACAATGCATGAAATGGTGAGAGGGAGTGAAATTTAAAGCGTCTGATTTTTGGGATCAACGTAGCGTTTAAATTAAAAATTGTGAAAATTGACGTTTAAAGTGAAAACATATAAATCTGTGGGCTAGCGGAAAATTAAAACCCTCCCCGAGGCGGCGACGCGACGAGGCAGTTTGTTACAGATCCGATAGCTACGATTTCTCATTACTGCTCCTCTCAAATCGAATAGTTTTCGAACTCCTAGTAATTTGGTAACGCAATTAACTAAAAACAATAACATAACATTGCAATCATTTTCCATTTCTTTTGCTACCAACTGTGATGTCGTTTCTATTAATGGCACGGTAATGCGTTTGCACTGTTACCGTTAAGCTGATCTCATTAGTACATGTCTATTAACACTAAGTACGTTATGTATTGCACTAGAGAAATGTTATATATTTATATCTATAACTTGCTATGACATAGGATTTAAAATTAGAAATAATAATTATTTACTCCCTATTTTCATAATTTGAATCATATATATTTACACGTATAGATACTAACACAATTTTAACTATTTATATTATTTGTAAAATGTAAATAAGCACATTAAAACAAATCAAATTCGATGCAATTTATGTATCAAATCCCAACATCTAAAACGGTACCCTTCATAAGCGATTCTGTCCGTGTTTTCGAGTATTACTGCCATCTTTAGATTTATGGCAATCCGCTGTCCGCCATATTGTTACAAATTTAAAAATATTTATTTTACCGCCCACTTCTATAAACATAGTAAAACATATCAGAAGAGAGGATAGAATATTGACTGGAATTTTGATACTCTTTTTAGAGATTTTATTTTATTTTTGTTGAAACATGGTTTCTTTATCGCGATCGCATGTCTAAGGTTAATATTAAAGAGATAATTTATAAGTTCACTGTTTAATACTTCTGTCGTGCACTTCATAGAAAAAATAATAAACTAGAAGTATTAGTAAGTAGTAGAAGTGAATTTCTTAATATTTATTTTGTTTACTTTTCTTAATATTTTTTTCAGAATTATTCAAAATCCGTTAAATTCCGATAGAAGCCGGAAAATAGCCGACGGTGGACGTAAAAATTAAAATCCAAAATATGTCTAATCACTTCAAAGGGAAATACATTTTAAGGATAGCGGAAAATTAAAATGTAACCCGCGGCGATGTTTGCTTCGGAAATAATACAAGCCAGGGAATTAATATAAAACACAATGTCACAAACAAATATCATACTGTACTGCTTTTATGACTTCAAATGTTTGTTTAAGTAATAAAATTTGTTTCGAAGTTTATTTCTTTCACCTATAATAAAAGTATAAATACTATATTTTAAAATACTATATTTTATTCTAATTCTTATTAAAATAAAATAACGATTTTGGTAAGCGGCTTTTCGCTAATCAGACAGCGTGGAGGACGTTATAGAAATAGTAATTTGTCTGATTATGTCTGTCAAAGGAAGTCCCAGAGCGCGTCAGAGACGCCTCATCTGATGACCGTTTTGACGGGAGATAACTTGTAAAAGCAAGAACTACTTTTTTACTGTACTAGCGGTAATACTTGAAGCTAGGGTTACTAGGTAATCACAAACACAGACTAAACCCAGATTCATAAATCTTCTGTCAAACCAGTTAAAAAGACGAAGGTTGTTAGTTGTGAATATTGGTGTTATTTTATTCTTTAAATACATCTAATAATAAAAAGTTTTATAATTTTATTATTTTTATAATAAAAAAATATTTGGTACGTAATAACTTTTTGCTAACCCGACAGCGTAAAGGACGTTTCAGAAATGGTCTTTTTGTCTGATTATATCTGCCAAGAGACGTCCCAGAGCGCGTCAGGGAAGCCTCATCTGTTGACCGCTTTAATGGGAGAGGACGTGAAAAAGTGCGGCGTTTTATTTTTCTTTTACTCGCGGTAGTATTCTAGAGCTAGGTAGAGCCAAGAGTCTTTAATTTTCTTTTAAACCGGAGCCTCTTGAGCACAAGTTGATGGAAACCCATGTGTTAGGTTTTCTAAAATAAAATATAGTTGTGATATAAATTTTGTGCTCTAACGAATATATATAATTATATATATGAAATATATGAACATGAAAAAAATAATACCTTATAAAAATGTGACCTCCTTTATGTTAAAAAAATATTAGATTCATTGAAATTTATTAATTCTAGTATCATTACAACAAAATTCAATTTTAATTTTAATTTTACAAATGTTTATTTCTGCACAGCATTAATATATATAATTTGAGATAAAACTGTTACTTTATATATATTAAAGAAGTTGATATTAAAGTACATAAAATGTTCTGGTAAAAAATGTGAAAATAATTGTCAAAACTTGCGTGATATTTTAGTGATTTATTTAGGGCCTTATCTTAATAACTATCCCCAAAAATTATATCTTTATCCACCAATATTAACCTCTCATTATCAAACCTTACAAAAACAACTCAACTGAAAAAACAAAACATTAAAGGCCGTTACTAATAAAGAGGTAATATTCCTAAGTCCATAATTTCAAATTTCGGTTTCGATTTTACTTCATTACACTTTTTTCAAGACAAGTCTAATCTCGAGCGAGCTGTCTCTAAGAATTAAATTATGCCTTTCCATGAATATTATACTCGATGTCGCAATCTTTCCCTTTATTTAACTTTGACTTTGATAGATAACTTGTATTCGCAATCGTGTTTTTCTCATAAGAATATTATACTCTTTTCGTATCTTCATGCAATTTTAAGTCCATAAAAGTTATAAACAAACAAACACTAAAATATTCTTTACAAGACTTTTTCTGTTTGTTAAAGCTTACAACAAAAATGTAATTAAAATGAGTAGAAACTTAAATTAGGACTTTTTGTTATATTTTTTTTGTCACAATTATTGTCCGTTATATTACAGCTTTCATTATAACTAATTTCGACAACAAATCTAAACTATATATAACTCTATTTGTTTCATGGATATATAAATATATATATATTTATATTGTTTTTTTCTGTACTTATTAAATATATATCTTATTAATGTTTAACTCATTAACGTACCCATAAATTGTATATTTGATTTATAAATTCCATTTCTTTGACATCAAGGGTAGCTGGCAGAAATTTCTTTGAACAGATAAGCTATTCCATGCACTGTTTGTCTATTTTAAGAATTGTTTTTTTAAGAAAGTATCTTTATAACTTGATCTCTGAAAGATATCAAGAGAGAAAGTATTAAATCAAGTCTTACAGATAACAAATCGAATGTATCAAGATATAAGCCGATAAATACGCCACTGTACAGCAACATGCAAACATTTTAGCCCTATACGAGTTTTTTATCAGAGAAAGGAGATAAATGTCCGGTTAGCTGGGGTCCAACATTGATTTATACTGAACGTCCATCAGCCAACGAATTACCAAGCAGCGAAGTAAATCACCTGACGTCAGGGTTGAATCAATACCGTCCTCATGCCTTTTCAATAAAACAATGCTGGAGGTTTGTGATGTCTTATTAAAATATTATTATTATTTTAAATATGGTTTAGCTTTAACATTTTGGTATATTACCAAGGTTGGAATATATTTTATAACTTTACAATGGGATCTTTATTATAATCGTTATTTTATTTCTATATCCTCATATAACTAGTTAAACTTAATCGATTTAATACTCCATCTCTGTTCGAAAAATTCCGCAAAATGGTAATAATTTTTAAATATATCTATACTATTACTCAAGTAATTACTAGTACTCAAGTAATTACTATCAGGATTTGCCCGACTACTTTCTAACCCATTCGGACTCTTTATTCATGAGCTTTGAGCATGGCGGAATCGCGGCGTGAACATTTCTATTAATTTCTATACTAATGAATTCGAATTATATTTTTAAAACTATTATTGACTGTATATGATTTTATTAAATTCAAAGTTACTTAAATTACTTTATGAGTTTTTAGCCAATCAGGTAATTTATAGAATAATGTGTTTTCAAAATTAAAACCATAACCGAATACATAAAAAACAAGGGCTGCGACTGACGTTGCGCTGATGTTTATAGCGAGCAGGTTGATGACAAAACTTTTCATGTAAAACCGTAAAACATGACCCTAAAAAGGGGGTAAAATTTAGTATTTGTGACCTCATTCTGTCGCTAGATTGAACGTTGTAACAAAGTTTACATTCCAGAATACCAAAACACCTAAACTTTTCTTAACATTAATTTTTTTTTAAAATTTTGAATAGTATAGCAATAATCTTTAATATTACGATTATATTAAAATATAATAGTCTTTACTATCAATAGATTAGCCACTGATTAGTTAGTTATTACTGTTGATAAGATATAAATCATTAAAAAAAATGTATGCTTGAAACTAAAAAATAAAATTTAAGTGATATTAAAGTATCTCAAAATTATTTTCCAAGAGAATATAGAAGTAGTATTTCATGAAATATGAATATTATTCACTGGACGAATATAAGCTTTTTGCTAAATATAGCAGCAAGTCGAGTTGAATAGACATCAGTACAAAGATATAAAACGTATCCAGTCTGCTGAACTATTTCAATGGCTTGAAAACAATACACTATCGCAATATAAGAACACAAATATATGTAGATAAATGCATTTTATGATTGCATTCCATGTATTAATATTTTAAGAGTAATTCTTGTCTTTCTTAGGGTATGTTTACTTTTAAATAGAGCCATTTCTTCTCCCAATGCGGGGCCCAGGCCTATTTTTCCAATTATTGATATGGTTTGGAGTTTAACTTTTATATATATATATATATATATATCATTTTTTCATGGGTACTTCACCTATGACAAAATGATCCTTGTAAAAGAAATAAACAAGAAGCATAAAAAAAACAAATGACGACTATATATAGAAAGCTACTTTCATAGAAGAAGACAGCGTCAGTGTAGCTTAATTCGGAGACCGAGGAGATGCTCTCCCAAGGGTTGCAGGTTGGAGTCCTACAAATTTCGATAAATTTTTCATTTTATATATTTTTTTAATTTAAATAATCTTAACTTAAATATTATTGAATACAATTCCATACTTAGAATTTTAAGTAAATAAGTCTCTAAATGTATTTATTCTGTTTGTAGGTTATCATAACATACAGTCTCTGTCTCTGAAACGTCATGTCACTTCAGACTTGACTTCGTTTGTCGGCACATTCATTAGGGGAATACTTACTACAACAGAGAAAATCTTTTAATTGGAGCTGACATAAACATTCCGGTTAACTCTATTGTTGTAATAATAAGGTCAATATTCAGTTGTCCGTCGTAAAAAGATACTTAGCAAACGTCTCAAGAATTAGAATAAAGAGATAAGATATTAGATAAGTCTAACTATAATAGTTAAGAAATCGTTTCAAACTGACACCAAATAAAAACATTTCTCTAGATTAGTTACTATCTTTTTTCTCATTTCATAATGTGTATGGATATGAATTATTTTGCTAATAATCTGTGAATTACTCAACATCCAATGTTTCTTCATATGTTTGTCACAAACAATTACAGAGATAAGAGAATTAAGCAAGATTTAAGGCTGTATGCACATAAAGTTTCGTTTTTTCGCAATAAGTTTAATTTAGCCGTGATTTACGGCACCACGGGTGTGAGACGTTATTGGCCGAATGGGCGCATACAGCAATATGCTCGAAGAGAAATTACGTACCAAAGTGGAAAATTTCAAGCACCCTCGTGAACACGCCCTAAGGGTAGAACCGTCTAGTATTTTAGATTAAGTTGCCTTGAAACTATTTTAGTATAATTCATTTTCATTACCTTTAATATAAATTCACTAATTTATATTAACTTTCTAAATATTATAAATGTTACTATTTATACATATGGATATATAATATTATGTGTATTCAAAACTTTTCTCTAAAATATTATTTTTATAATCTTAGAAGTAGAATTTGTATTTTAAATAATTATCAGAATCAGTATGATGAATTAAAAAGACAAATATATTTATTCCGGTCAAATCGATTGGAATTAATAAACTAAACTCATACATCTAGTTGATACCTATAGGTCCAGTTCACATCCGGAGTCCGGACGTTATTTCAGAACCGGAAAATCACCAATCTCCTCGCCCTACCTGCTATTTTTTCTGTTACATATTCACGTTGCAAACATCTGTTACCAACGTCCATACGGATCGCTATAGTGAAACTAATTTATGTGCGCAACGTTCTTTATTTCGATTTGTCGAAGGGATTTTACTTCTAGGATTAAATTGCTTTGAATTCCTTATAGATTTTTATTATTTTTGTTATGGATCCAATAAATAAAACATTTTTTTAATTTAACACAATAATTGAAAAACAATTTTAAGATATAGTAGATATTTAAAAAAAAACTCGTATATCGTACTTGGTATTAATTATCTTTTTCTATTTTTACAAAGTCAATCCCATATTTTATTGCCAGGGTCTACCTTCGGACTCCTCATGTCCTGCATCCCAATGTCTAGCCATCGCTTCTTTGGGCCTCCGGGGGTTTAGGGACCAATACAAGGCACTTCCTTCCAATACAGTTCCTAAGCCGGTTGGCAACCACACCATCCATACTAACTTATACCATCTCCGGAAATGCCCTTGGAGCTTATTTGCTACCTCAAATGAATGTGTTGCGTATGCGGTCAGACTGTACATCGCCGCACATCCACCTCAGCATCTTCATTTCTTTGACGTGAAGCCCTTAATAAACAACCGGACGGATCATGTATATCAACACCTTGAGCCTAGGTAATATTCTGCGGTCGCAGACCACACCACTAACCTTCGAACTTAAATGGCTCGTGATCGATGCCTCCGGGCTCGTGCATAACAGATTGAAGGGGCCTGAACTTTTTCGTTTTAAGCTTCAGTTCAGTTTTTTCGTCAAGGATTATTGGGACAATAAGTCCGAGTTTAGCCGGTGGGTCGGGAGGAATACTGCACAGATGCCATCTCTCATTCGCAAAGGCACTAAACACTACAAAGCATCGTGCCCTCGGACGGGCAATAAGTCCCGTATTTATTATTGCACGTTGGAAAGCGAAGTATTTTTCTAGATATTAACGTCTTTTGTTATGCCTGTACCTGACACGGTAGCCCTTGCCCACTTATCGCCGGCTTAGGGTGATGTGCGCCGATGCGAGTCGATTAGCGGGGACGCCCTGGCCGCACCCAGTTTTTTATTCTTTTATCGGTCCATGTATGCAATAGGTAATAGTGATTTTTTTAATGTAGCGATTAACCCTCTAACCTTCATACTCATTTAGTGGGAAAATATCAAGCGGTAAAGATGAGGTAAAAAGAAGAGCTACGACAGGTTGGGAGGGAAATTAAGGAAAGGTTAGTAAGGATATCTTTTTAATGGACTGGATGGGTATGACAGTGGTGGCTCGTGGATCCAAGGTGGTGGACCTCTTATGACTGATAACATATATCGGAGAGGTATTTGTAAGGACACTCTGTGATTACTTATATTAATATGGACACTAATTGACATAAAAAGCACTTTAATGGATAGTTTTAATTTCTTTGGCGTTCGGTTGTTTTGTAATATCCAAACTGTCGAATGACATTTTGTTTCTGGACTATAGCTCAACAACAAAAAGCAACAAGCACACAAGCTGGTTCGGTACCCAACGTAAATTAATTCTCGTTACGTAAAAAGTATAGCGTAACATAACACAAGCACTTCCCGATCAAAATACAGATAGTTTTCAATACCGTCGTATGTCCGGTATGGTTTAATAAAATTTTTAGATGGTAGCCCATGTTTTATTCAAACTGTAGTAAAAAGAAACAGCCGTTTCGTCACAAGTTGCATAAAGGATTCACTCAGTTTCAAATGAACGAAGTCGTAAATAAAATATTGCTTGAAATTCTTAACAATAACTCAGTAATCTATTATAGTTTTATCGTGCTAATAAAAATGGAGAAATTAGTTTTTTTTTTTAAATAAATATTGTATATCAGATTAAAACCCACGCATTAATATTTTTAAAACACTGGAATCGTTGATCCCTTCAGGACCATCGCTTCCGTTCATACTTTATCCATAATTTAAGTTTTGCGATGATAAAACTCATTAAATTTATGATAAAATAACACAAAGAAAATATAATCAGTTATTTTAAGAGAATTACAAATTGAATTAAAGTAACAATTAAATATCCAAGTAATAATAGTTACCGAGATTTCAAGACAACCTTACCAGTTGAACGGTCGAGCCAAAGTAGATCTATCTTCCACCGAACGCTTCGTTCAGACGTGTCGGCGCACCTCTTAGCGGTGATTGGTTGAGTTTAATAGTACTCCGGTATGACACCAGAGGCGCTGAACGCATCTGAACAGCACAACTTTACAAACAGATTACTAGGGTTAGCCATGACCAGATACAAACATTAGCCCAATGATCATGTTTAAATAATCTTTAAAAGAATAATCCTTAAAACATAAAGTGGTATTTACAATTTGAAACAATTTGAAAATTAATGGTGGTATGTAAAACAAAACTTAGATGGCGCCACGTAAACTTAATCAAAAACAACTTTCAAACAAAATATTTAAACTGAATGGTTTTAAATACAAACATTTATTCGATAATTAAATTTATAAATAAAACTTCGGAATGCAAATTGGACGCTGGTCTGAAATTACTGATCTTAATTTCAAACCAGCAACCATTTCGCTGTGTAGTCAAAATATCATCCATTTACAAAAATATTTGACGGAGCTTAATTATGACAACAAATAATCATTTTAATCATTAAACAAACTTAATCTTAAATAGATTTATTAAGTTTACTTGTTACTCGAAACCATATTAACATATGTAATAAGAATGCGGCGACATATATAACTCGTCTAATAATCATATTCAACTACAAAAAACTTTCCGAGTGACATATGTAGATATAATAAGCTATTGAAATTTACCATATCTGCAAATTTATAACCAAGATGTAAATGTCTTGCAACTTTAACTTGCAAAATTAAATGTAATGTTTTATAAGTAAAAAAAAATAACATACTAGCTTTAAAGTCCGATTATTTTTACTTATATAAAAAATCAAATTAATAATTAAATACTTTGGAATTATAAAATTAAAACATTACTATAATTTAAATTTTTAAAATGCCCTAGTCGCATTTTGCTAGATCCTTATTGTAATATAATAAATAGATAAATGCCATATAACATATTTTAATATAGAAAGTTACATTATTGCCCACTATAAACAAAAAACAACCTTATGTGACAAATGAGCTATGTTACAGAAAAGTAAAAATAAGACCCTTATTTTTGAGCAATATGTAACAACTACTTGAACTGATTTATGGTAAGAGTTATTTATAAGGCTATAAAATTTGTCCGTCCCTTACGGCACGTCGCCGTTTCCTTCATATTTCATGAGCAAGCTCAACTCGTGTTGTTTTGTGTTACCGTGTCGGAGCTTGAACAGTTGATATTGTGAAATATGAAGTACTGTGTACTTTTAGTTATTTCATACTTTTATTTATACATATTTAGTGGTTGGTATAAACATAATAAAATTACTATTTTGTCTTAAATGGTTACTAGTTACAATTCTGTAACTGCATACCTGTGATTAGAAATATGTAATTTATAATTGATACATAAAGAAATAGTTTATAAATTACAACATTTTTAATTACTAAAGATAGGTTTTGACAGTAAAGGGCCTATACATATAATACTGTAAATGACCTATATATTAAACTATATTCTTAATTTTTTTTCTCTACATTGAATATATTTTTAAAGGCCTCACCCTTAAAAATATATTTAATATACAGAAAAATGTAATAAATAAATTGTTTAACATTTTGTCTGTCTGTCTCTATATAAGTTTGTGAACGTATAACGTAAAACCTACACAACGTATTTTGATGAAATTTGGTAAGGTGATAGCTAACTGTCCTTCTCAACCTTTAAAATAACTTTAACTGCAGGAAAATGTCTAATTTCTAAGGTAAAATACTAGTTATACCAGTTAATACTATTCAGATATCTTATATATATATAGGGAAGCATTGTGATATTTTTCAAACATAAGATAAAGTACCATAAAAAATAAACAAAATGCGTACGTCCTATAAATTAGCTATGATGTCTAAAAATAGATGGCGCCACGGGACATATGAAACTCGTGTATAAAACTGTGTTTTTTTAAAATTATATAACGATTGAAATCATTTCCCACACAATCTCTAATTAATCCGAAATTCGAACACTAAGAAGTAAGAAAATACTTCTTTCTATATTCATTTAAATTAGTAGTTGTGAGTGCTCTAAGATATCGATTCTTAGAGATGTACCATCTATTAGGTATCTATTAGGTACCGTGAATATTCACATTATTTTCCAAGTAGGTCAAATTATTTCCAAGTCTAATGAGAAAGTGTTATCTTTTCTTAGAAACTTATAGTAATAAAGCAAACACCAAAGCAGCATCAATGCAACATCAAGGCATCACCAATACAACTCCAGTAAATGACCAATGCAGCACCTATGTAACACCAACGGAGCCTCAATGCATCACCAATGTAACACCAACGGAGCACCAATGCAACACCCATGAAAAGCAACACAACACCAACACAGCCCGTATCAAGCATTAATTATAACAAAAAGGCAGCTCCAATGCAGCACAAATACAACACCAATGCAACAACGACGCAACGCCAATGCATCACCAATTCAACACCAGTTCAGCGCTAATACCTCACCAATACAGTATCAACGCAACACCAATGCATCATCGCCGCAGCACCAACGCAACGCCAATGCATGACCGACGCCGCACCAATGTACCAAATACGTCACCAATGCAACACCAACACAGCACCAAGGCAGCAATAAAGTTTCATTTTTAAATATTTTTATAGTAGTTCAATAGGCTGATGTGTAGATGGCGTTAGTAAAAGTAAACAACAAATCGTGATTGTTATCTATTTTAGCAAATTAAACGACTAAATGATTGCCATTGTCTATAAAAGTTTTTAGCTACGTTCATATTAAATTTAATGATTGCATTAAAAAAGAGTATGAGAAATGTTTACCCATTTCAAAAGAGTTTTAAACAGGGACAACTTGACCTAACTTTGTTAATTAAATAAAATTGTCTTGTTTGTGGTTCTTTAAAAAATATAATCTATAATACAATATTGTTAGTAGAGCGATATAATATCTTCTTAATTTGGTAAAACTAAGCGATTGGAAATTTATAATATAATTGTAAATAGAATAATAAAATTAATAAAGCGTGTTATTTTTTTGCATATTTTACTCTTCTAGCTCTTTTATTTGAAACCCATATTGAGGGTTTGACACAAATCATAAAAAAACAATAGAGAAATTGTCTCTGTTTAACAGGGATTTTACAAATGTAGAAATAATGCAAACGAAGAACACAAAAATTCAAAACAGAAACCTATGAGTCACTATAAGGAATTGTCACATTGACCGAACCAACGACTTGTCCCAGCAAGCAGAACCATTAACCACCAGAGACTATACCAATCTACCGCCAAGTAATCCATTGTTTTGTGATGGCCACAACCTTATATTTATTTATTCTTTCATATTGTGTTGTAAAAGTACTACATTTTATTTAATACTCATATTCCGCGAATTGTACATTTTAGGTTTACAAAAATATTGGTTATGTATAATTGCATTGTCATTTCAACTTAAGATAAATTCCAAATTTCAGCTCAATCGGTTGAGATTAATTGGTTCAAAATTCAGCTTCAAAATTTGTCTTATTAACAAACAGCTGAAGTTAAATAAAATCTCGTTAAAATAATAAGAATAAAATGTGAAAAAGAAGCATTGTATAGCATTTTTTCTTACATGTTGAGAAAATATACAAATATAAATAACTAAATCTCCAAGTTTATATGAAATTACATTCGGAGTTGAAGAAAATAATAAGCAACCTCGTTACAGTTTCGCCCGGTCTCTCACTATATATTAATCGTTTGTTATTATTTAAATTAAATTTAAAATTATGGAGCCTTACCTTCTCTTTTCTTAAAATATTATCGACAAGAATATTAATTTCGTACCTCGTCATTAAATCAATATTGTTATATTCAAATTTCTGTGATTCATTTCACATTTTTAGGTAATATACAGTCTGTATCAACCACATTCATAATCTCAAAAAATATACACCATATTATACAAAAAATTGCTAAACCTGGCAGTCACCCATTTTGAACAGCAACAATTAAAGTTCGAAATTTTCAATTACAATTTGAAAATTTTACTAAATACAACGTTTCAAAAATTGCTAATCATTATAGTTTTCAAAAATTATGTCAATATTTAGATTTGCAAGTCACTGAACTTCGTTCGTGTTTTAAGTTTTCGAACTGATTTAAGTGCAATATGTCATAATACAATTTCTCCAAATTCTTTGCACAAAAATTTAATATTTATTTGCTTTAATTAATGTTTACTTATTATTTGCCAATTACTAAATTTAATACAACATTGAATTAATAATGTTCCTTAAATTTTTAGTTAATGTTTCATTAAAACTCAAAAAGTTTAAACACATTTGTGATTATTACCAATTATATTAAATGTTTTTCTAATTGTGTTTAAAAAGAAATATTAGTTGATTTTTTATATTTATCTAAATTAATCTCGAAGTTAAATTATTTATAATCGTAATTTTAGTTAAAATTAGACATATTTTACTTATAATTAAAATCTAATATTGCCCTCATGATTTTAACATATTTGCACATTCTTGTACCATAAATTTTACCATACCATCTTATACCATAAATTTTACCATTTATCCATATATCTATGGCATGATTTAATACATTTAATACAAGGGGTCGAAGTCCAAATTTTTTTGATAAATATACAATTTCAAAATTTAGATTGTTGTATCAAACAAACAATAAATTAATTTTGTTAACAAAATGAATTAAAACCAATAATTTTTTCAGGGAATCTGTGACCAATTCATTTTATTGGCTTATGTCTTGTAGATATATATTTAAAAACTTTAAAATAAAATACTTAAATATTATACAATAAGAAAAGAAATAAAAAATAATCACAAAATATTGATTAGAATAATAATATCCAATTGTCATGTAGCTATTTTTAATTTGATCATTGACTTTTGATGCTGACAATATTAGTAGATTACTTTTTTAAAAATTAAAGACTCTAAAGCAAAGTTATTGTAATATTAAAATGAAACTTGATAAACTATGATAAATATTTGAGTTCTAAAAATATGAGGTATTCCGTTATTTCTGCAACACTTATGAATAGTATGTGAAATAAATAAAATCCAAACAGTAAAGTACCACTACATTTAAATAATTTATCATTCAGTAGATAATGAATTGGTGTCTACAAATACTAAGGTATTTTATATGATAAAAATTGTTAGGCATAGTATGCAATTATCGTATATTCTATAAGATTTTGATCAAAGGACCATCTTTGTGTGCTGTAATTGTGTTCAATCAGTTTGCTTTTTTGCAACACAGCTTTAAAAACCCTTCTTTAGAAATCAAGCAACTTTATCAATTTTATTTTATTATAAAATAAATAATATATATGTATTTAAAAAGTAAGTAAAACAAAATAAAGTTACAATTTTAAATTAATTTCAAATAATAACCAATTTCATTTCTTTGAATTTTGCTTTCTTTACTAAAAGTCTAACTAGTATTCAAAACAGAGAAGACTATAAGGTAGAATTTTTTAAATTTAAATTTTTCTAAGAACATTACAATTTCATGTCAGAATTTTGTTTGAGTATTAAAATGTATTAAGCAGTACATACTAAATGAAACTACTATTCCACTTACTAATCTTACCAAATGCCACCTAATTTAATTTTTAATTTAATTATTTTATTTCCTTTCCCAAAGACGTAAATAAAAAATAGAAATCTAATGTTATCAAGATTATTATTACTTTTTACATTCTAAATTCAAACTAAAAACTAAAAATTTATTCCTGAACTAGACCTCATCTATCAATTTAAATGTATTATGCTGTGGCTCTGGAATAACATTAAAATATTTTTTAAATATGTTTTGTTGTTCCCTTCCGGCATAAATCCTTTTTACCCATGTGTGTTCCCAGTTTGGCTCAAACTTTTCACATGTTACAACTACTCTACCTGGAATAATTGCAAATAAGGTACCATTTCTTCCCATGCCAACCTGAAATATTAAATAAAAAGATTATTAATAAAATTAATTGTTGTTTATTTGTAATTTAAAAGTGAACAAAAGTGGTACTTAAAAATTATGAGTGACAAATATATGTTATAAGAATTATCTTTCTACTATGCTTCCATAATTAATAAAATATTCCAATATATAATATTATTGATACAACCACCACCATTTTAAAAATTGTTGATTAACCAACCTCAAGGGTAAGAAACAAAAGCATAATTTTACATTAAACTATAAATTATATTAATAACTTGAGTAATTAAATTAAATTTTTGGTACATGTCAATGCCCTCTTTATTATATCAATGAAAATTCAGCATTGCAAAAGGACATTTACACAACAAAAAGAGTTTAAAATCCTAAATTGCAAAAGAAATTAGTAATTTTTGCTGAATTGAATGAATGTTTGAATTTAAAGTTATTCTATCCAGAAAAAACTATTAATATATATATATATATATATGTCCAATTAAATTGTGAGTGACTTGTGAATTAAAACTAATTAATAAGAGTTGCTTTACATAGTTTAAAATTTATATGGAAATATGATGTTATTCATACCTAAATAGATATATTCTTTAATGGGCTACATTAAATTTACTTACATTTAAACCAGGGTGGAATCTACTAGTGAGCTGCGTAGCCAGCATATGACCTGCTTGCACAAAATGACCATCTTGTACCTTCCAGCCTCTGTGTTTAGGTTTCACTTTACAATTAGTGTTCTTTGTACTGCCTCCAGTTTTTTTACTTGCATGACGTAAGATTTCTGAAGAATTTTGAAAATTTAAGTTATACATACATCATATTTTAGGTACTATAAGAGGTACAAGTAAAAAAGACTTAATATTTGCTCACCTAACACAGGAGTATTTGGTTTACTTGCATACAAGAGATAATTCCAAGACATTGTAAAAGGCAATTATTTGCTTATTACTTATCTGTATTTCGAAACAATTTAAAGTACTATTTTAAAAAAATTTCAATGTTGTTAACACTTTTGTAACCTCTAATTTCTATTTTCTAGGCTGTCATTGTAACGTACAATAATTGTCACATGTAGTTTTTCAAAACACAAGCCCAAAGTCTCTTTACCATTATGCCTAGTCCTGGCTAAAAAAAAATTACATTATTTTGTCTGTTATCAATATACATTATATTCAAATTCATAAATTACATTTATTTTAATACCATGTCTGTATCTTTATATCATGTATGTTGGTCTTTTATGCATATTTAGCAATAATTTTGAGTTATATCACTAACACATTTTTTTATATTTTTTCAAATTTTCCTCTCTCAGTTGACTATAAAACAATGCAGTATTTAAATCAACCATTACTTAATCTGTTGTCGAATAAAAATTGAATAATTAAAAAAAAAAACGTTCTCTAGATCCCTGGTGTGTTACTAGTTCCTCATCAATGATTAGCCAAATCGACATCAAACCAATTCCTTGTTTAAGTAATATTCCACTTAAATTAAAATGTATTGCCCTATTATTATTTTTCAATTTTACTTAATTGTGCGAGTCCTGGAAATGACGTGTTTTTGTGAGTGTTGGCTTACCCCTGTTTAGAAGTGTATTTTAAAATGCGTATCATCGTATTTTTTAATTGTGGTATAGTTTGAACGATATATATATATATGCAAAAATAAGTAAAATTTTTATTTTTGTTTGAAACTGAGCTACTTAGCTCATTTGGGATTCTGATACAATTAAATTATTCTAAATTGTATATAATTATTCGGCTGTACTCACGTTATTTTCATAAATATAGTTATACTAGTATATACTGTATAACTATATTTATGAAAAGGTAACTATAGCGTTTGTCAAAAGTGTAACATGGCTACTACTTTTCTACAACTTTGTGTTGATCACGTGTTGTAAAGATGCGATATCTATTTCCCATGTATTTTTAGTGTTTTCTAAAAACGATAACTACTATAAATAGCTATCGACAATTCTAAGTATTATAAGGAAAGAACATACAAATTGGTCAATGGAGAGCGTTTCCCAATACGCCAATCTAAAGTTTCTATATAACAAAGTTTCTTATATAGTATTCTGTGATCTGTGTACATAGTGCGTCAAAAGTTCATTAACCTTATATCGCTGAAAGCGCTAGTGTCTACTAATAGATAAGCCTCGTTAGGTATATCTTAATATTTTTTTTTTTCAATATATTATACTGACATTTTTATAATGTAATAATTGACGATTCAAAAGTGCGTGTAAATGCCTATTTGAATAAAGATATTTTGAATTTGAATTTGAATTTAACAATTATTTAAGTGCTATGTATATTAAATGATTTAAATATATGTGTGTTATCTAATTCACAAACATCCATAGTAAGTGCATATCCAGCACCGCCTGTCACTGATTTGTATACTCTGTAATCTCCCTGCACTTCTCTAATTTATAGTGAGCCTGTGCGTAAAAAAGTTTGACAATAGGGCAATTGGAATACGGTGTGTCGTTGAAGATTTTCAATATAAAATCTGGAAATTTATTTTGTGTACAAATGAAAACATGACACTCAGAGAAGACCTTATTGGCCTGGGCTGGTAAATAATATTTAAAAAATATTACTTATCTAACATATTGTAGTTATTATTTTTTAATTTGCGGTATACTTCTTTTAGGCATTTGAGTCAAGAAGGAATAGATATTATTACCGAAAATGGACAAATAGAAGATGTAGATATCTTAAGTAGGAGAGCCTTAGACGTAAGTATTTTAAAAAATATTTAAAATCCATATTTCCTTATCTATGACGATCGATCATCCCACACATTCAGGTGCTATATAATACATAATTTAAACTTTCGTGATTTCAGTTTGATTTGAGGGATATTGGAGAAGGAGCTTTCCCGGAGGAATTTCCTAAAGAACCATCAAAATTGGAGAAACCTATAGTTGTTCAAATACAAAAAGTTAGAAATGTTGCTGCACCCAAAGCTAATGAGGAGTCAACCTCAGCTCCACGGATGTTAAAACTGACTTTGCATGATGGCAAGTCAACATGTATAGGTTTAGAAACAAGTCCTATCCCTAGTCTGAACATTAATACTCCTCCGGGTACTAAATTATTAGTAAATAATGAAGATCTTGAAGTGTGTCATGGAGTCATCTGGTTAACTCCAAATGTTATTACTATTTTGGGTGGCAAGGTGACTCATATGATAGAGAAGTGGGAATTAAACAGAAGTCTTGCAAAACATACAAGGGGTAAGCGGTTATTCTTGTAAAAATTTTGTAAAGTAAATTATTTGACACAAGTTTAAACAATACATAGTTTTATAAATTTATAAATAAATTGTACTTTAAATTTATACATATAAAAGCTTATACAATATCGTTAACATTTTAGTAAAAAATATTAATGATTTGACAAAAGTAATTGTTTTTGTATTTGAAACTAATATTGAGACAGTGTTCATAAATATTTCATTTGGATATTTTGTTTTCTGAATGAATTTTTTTTTAGTATGAGAAAGTGTTACAAAACCTTTCTTTTTTAGTTAAGTTTTTCATATAGATTGCTATAAAAAAATGATAATGATAAATTTTTTACTATTATTGTTGTCTTAATTTTGAATTAATTTTAAATATAATTTGCAGTTAACTAACTTCTACTTCAATTTTAGACTAAATTAAATAATAATTATAGATGTTTTATAAATTCAAATTCAAAATATCTTTATTCAAATAAGCATTTACACACACTTTTGAATCGTCAATTATTACATTATAAAAATGTCAGTATAGTCAGACCGTCCTTAAGCTACCATATACATCTAAAGATTAAATAAAAATATTCTTTTGTAAAACCAGAAATATGGGTAGTGCATAGTCATAATAAAACTTTGTATTCTGTGTATCACTATTTATATAAAGGATCTAATAGTATTTCACACCTCACATAATAGGATTATGAATGTATATCTTACCTAAATACCATTTTTAAATAAATATTTGTAATACTATATAAGATGTTGCTGGGATTTTGTTATTAAAAAAAAAATTAATGATTTATTTCAAATGTTAAGGTTAATTTGGAATTATACATCATTGAAACATAATTTTTTTATTACTAAGTAATAAAATATATAATACAAGTAATTTATATTTTATTAAATTATAAAACTAAATTATTTATACAAAATAACTGAAGAATATTTGTTTATTGTCACTTACAATTATATATACATATGATTGAAATCTACTTGAAGAAACCTCTCAATAAAATTTATAGTATATAAGAAAGGATAGTGAGTAAGCACATGAGCTATTTTTAAAAGTCCTAAAATTATAAAACAATCTTAGAAGTCATAACTAATGATAAAACATAATACATATTTTCTATTCCAGGTGGTATAGGAGTAGATGGCGGTCCTCCCCCATGGATACCATTCGGTCAGAGACTGGAAGCGCTGCCGGTAGATAAACAATTTAAAAGCATACAAGAAGCATCTAAGCAGGACAATGCTGAGTTTGAGGCCCAAAGGAAAGGCGCTATTGCTGAAGCTCAAAGGATGTCTGGTGTTAAAAAAGTAAACTTTATCAGAAAGTCTTTAATATTAATAACGTTTTTTTAGAATGTATCACTTATTTTCTTCAACAATATTACAGGTTTTCGGTGGAGGAACAAAGCCTTTATTAGATGCAAATGTGCAAAAGATAGTTGATGCTGGTTTTTCTGAAGAACAAGCTGAAAATGCTTTAAAGTATACTAAGAATAACCTTGACAGAGCATTGAGGATATTGCAAAAAAGGGATAATTCCGAAAATAGAAGTAAAGAAAAAACAAAGGAATCAGATCCACCTAAACGAAAAGGCCGTAATAAGGAGTCTAATGACGATGACAGTGTTCCTGTAAAACCATCTGGAAAAGTATCTTTGTTCGATTTCTTAGAAGATAAATTGCCTAATGTACCAGAAAAAGATAAGAATAACCGTCGTGAATATAATACTCCTTCTGAAGATAGGGGAGAGAGAAGTTACAACAGTAGAGATCGTAACAGTTCTAAAAACAACAATCGGTCCCACGGATCAAGATATGATGGTCCGAGGCATAGATCTGACAGAGGTCATTATTCCTATGATAATTACCACAATTCACATAGGGAAGATAGGAAATACCAGACCCAAAATGAAAAACCACCAAGGTTCCAAAAAAAATTAGAAGAAAAGAACAAACTACAACAACAACAGCAAGCCAATAATTTTAATTTACATTATAATAATGCATATCACAATCAACCGAACCAGTATCCTGAGATAAATATGAGGCATGACACAAACTATAATGACAATAATATGAATCAAATACAAAATTATAGGAACAGTATGAACCCCATGGACAGTTTAATTGAGACAACAGCAAATTTAAATTTGCTCTCAAATCAATCAAGGCCTAATGAGGAATTATCGCCAGGTAGGAACTATCAAAACCACCCCGATCTTTATTCTCAAAAGCAGGCTTATGTGCCAAATCAAAATATGCAAGATGTTCAACCATTTAGACGAAATAATGAAATGCCGAATTATCCGGAGCAGTATCAGCGTTCATCAGCAATATATACAACTACAACGACAACACAGCTACAACATCCACAGCAACATCAACAGCAGCAGCAGCAACATCAACATCAGCAGCAGCAACAACAACAACATCAGCAGCAACAGCATCAACAGCAACAACATCAACAGCAACAACATCAGCAGCAACAACATCAGCAGCAACAACATCAGCAGCAGCAACAACATCAGCAACAACAGCAACAACAGCATCAGCAGCAACCGCAACAACAGCAGCCCAATGGTTACATAGAACAACAAAATCCATTGTATTCCAATATGAACTACGTGGGAGGTGCTCAAGGATACAACGGTCGTCAGTACGGCTACGGGGCCCGGCAGGAGTACAGCGGGCTGCGTACTGGCGGACCCTTTCTACCTGGCTCTTTGCTGGGTTTTCAGAATGCAGCCGTCAACGAACAGGCTCGCGCCATGCTAGGAGTGGCTGATATTAATTGGAAAGTTGGTGATAGATGTCTTGCGCTTTACTGGGAAGATAATAATGTAAGTTGATTATTTTTATTATACTGAGGCAATGGCTTTTTTTAATGTAAAATTGTTTATTTTTTTTCAGTTTTATGAAGCGGAAATTACGGGTATTTCAGCAAATACAGTAGTAGTCAAATTTTGTGCATATGGTAATCACGAGGAAGTTCTCAAATCTAATTGTTTACCGTATCCAAACCAGGGTAAGTAAAGAAATTAATAATTTATGTATTATATATCACGAAATATGTTTAAAATTTTAAAAAGCCTGTTGTTAAATCAATCAGTCATATCGTTCTAAGCAATAAATGTGAGCCATTATGAATTTTAATTTTAATAATTTTTCCTTATTACCATAATTCCTATAATTATTTAAATGTATATATATGCCTTTGGGGTTAAGTATTTTTAGTCACTTCATACGAGAGTGTGTCTTTTATATATTTAATGATTTTTAAAAAGTAGAACCTAGCATTTAAAAACTTTATTTTATTATTTATTTAAATTTTCTGTTTTCTGAATATTTAAATCTAATATAGACTACTACTATTTAAATTATAATCCATTGTAAGAGTTTTCACCAACAAGAAGTGACCAACGTCTGATTTATAAGGTCTATTTGAATTTTGATGTTATGAAGTTATTTCTATTAGTCAATTTTAATTGAGCGTAGCTCTCTACTAGAAACTTCTTCATCCTTTGTGCAAGCATCAATCTGGTGATTTTAAAAATAAAAATTTTAAAATATTCGATATCGTTGAGGAATAATCACGGAAAAACTAAAATCCTATAGACTTCAATGGAAAAAATTTAGCTTTACGATAAAAAAAAATAAACTAAGAAAAAAAATAAATAAAATAGTTGAGAATGCGTCGACGTTTTGTAAATGCAACTTCGGTGCTACTAGTGCCTCGCTTCGCTCCATGTCTTAACGCATACCGAGATTTGTGAGCGCAGCGAGTCAAAATTGAGTTCTGGTTCGCGCTCCTTGTCATTTAGAGAATGTATATCTATAACTAATTTCAGTTAAAAATCAATTATAACTGTAAATCGGACAGCTGACCCCTCCCCCGCAGGTGTCGGCGGCGGGTACGGGCGCGGTGTGTTCGCGCGGCGGCCGTAGTGTCGCGCGGCGGCGGCGCGGCTGCCCCGCCCCCCGCCCGCTCCCCGCCCGCCGGCCGACCGGTGACGGACATAGTTCAATGACCTCGAACATAGAGGACGTCAGATACGTGCACCGTTCGGCTATATATATACATATATTAATTTACGACGCTCTTTCCAGTTCTGAACTGAACAGTATGATCGGTGTGTACATAATTCTGATGACATGGCCACGTGTTCGGACCCCCGGTGATATATTATTAGTTGATGGACGCCCATGTTACGAATTCGAGTTAACGTATCTTTTGTGGTCGTTCTGTTTGGCGGTTTATATTTGTTGATTGCTTTTTGTTTGGAAACAACGAAAATTATATAATGTTATGGTTCCAGATGTTATTGTTAACTCGAATCTAAAAGTGCGTTTAGTTCTAGGGCCTCCTATCACTCGTCATACACATTCATGAAACGACTAAATATATTTAAAGGTTGACCGATGAAAATCTTTTACATTCACTGGTTCTTGAGGAGTTCTTACACCTGTAAGGCTTTATTTATTATCGAGAAATATTATGTTTAATTTTTCTGCCACTTCACCTTTTTTGGTGGATTTTTGAATTTTGCTAATTAGATCAAGCGATGTAGATTATGAGGGCTGCAAGCATCCCTTAAGAATTCTTGATTGTATTTTTAAAATGGTGACAGAGAAGTTAAGCCAAATATTCTCAATAACGAAAACATTTTACTGTGCAGATATTATTAATATCTGATATCTTGATATAGTTCGGTTATTGTCATTCTTTAAACTGATAAAATATAAATGACTCGTAATATTAATCTGAATAAATGTACCTCTCTTATCACACAAGAGAAAAAAATCTACGGTTACGTGTAAAAAATTTAGTTATAAATTTAAGCTCAATTCATAACAGACATAATATTGGTGTAAGCTCAAACTTAAATATTAGTATCTTGTATACATGATGAATGTTGTTTAATTACAAACAAACACACATGGTGTGTAACACAATACCGATGCAATAATTTTTACACACTCACACACACACACGTGTGTAGCCGCACTCTCTAACACTGAAGTGTGTGGAGCCAAACTAGTGTTTTGATCGTGCTACGCTAGCACGGGAAACACACCGTGCATGTACCAACCAACAACAGGGATTGTAATAATTATTGTGTTGCAGTCACTCTTAAATGTGGTATAACAGTACGAATAAACCAAAAATCATGATTTTGTAAAATATATCAAATTACCTCTGAGAAATGAGTTTCATTTAATGTTCTCAAACATCTATGAGAAATAATATCAAACTAATTACTATTGGTGTATTAGATATTGTAAGTATTATAATCTAAGGAAGATTCGGTTGTAATTATGAATTAGTTTTTATATTAAAACTTTCGTGATCAATGATTACTATTATATATAATTAGTCGGCTGGACTTTAAATATATAGCATAATGTTAATACTATCATCTTCATGAATCGCGGCGTGAACTGGGTTTACACAGCGATACTCAGAGCTTATGAATAAGAACGGCGAATGGATTTGAAACTAGTCGGACAAATTTCGATAATACTAACGTGAATACAGCCGAATAATTATATATACATGATTACTTTTGGCAATTATTTTTCGTAATGATTGATGATATGATTCTGAAATTTAAGGTTTGGGACCATCTCGTAAGTAATTGTTGTATGTGGACTTCCAAAAAATAGTTAATTTACTAAACCTAAGTGATTTCTATTGTTACCAGCTATAATTTTGCTTTATTATACATTTGTTATATTACAAATTATACAGATTTTTAAGACAAACCTAATAATCCTGCACAGTAACTTGTTAACTCATAATAATGTTATTTAACATTGTTAATTAATAATAATAAGTTAACTAAATTTAGATATAATTATAATTCTCGTGAATTATTTATTGTGTATGTAACCAGTGTAGTGTAGTTCGTATAAGTGTATTTTGTTGTATTTCTAGCGCAAAGTGTATAATATATTAAATATATTTTGTTTAATTTTTATCAAAATATAGTTTTTTTTTTTTAACTTATCTATTGTAAAGATTGTATAGCAAACGTAAAATCACCCTTTATTTAACTATACATAATGTAGATATATATTGATAAATTAAGTTATGTTTTTTTAAAAAACTGTTGGTGATGATTTCTTTTGTATTACAAAATAAATGATTTTCTAGATACTGCCTGGATACAGCCTTCTTAGCCTAATTTATTGGGATGTTAGATAATGACCAAAGCTCAAGTATCCGTAATTTATTAAAGTCAGTTTATGTAAACCTTTCGATACATTTGTACTGATATGTTCGACTAATTGTTTATAACTTGAAGGCTAATAAAATACATTTTAATGAATACTTTATTTCATTACGTTTATATAATAAAGAGGTGGGGAACCCCTCCTATCCAACCATCCCTCCTTTCATTTAGGCACTAAGTACACGAAAGTATTTTCTGCAACTAAGCAATTTATACAAATATTTGTTTGTGTACATACAAAGAGGATTGCAGTTAAATAATTTCTTATGAACTTAATCTAAGTAGGTTAAGCATGTTTCTAGCCTACATAAAGTATGAAAAGTATAAATATCGAAGTACCATTATGTTTGGTGGGGCGATTCTCGTCTAACTTGTAATTCAAACCAGTTGTTTTGCTCACGCCGTCCGCGGTTGACTTGTTAATCCGCGTATAATAACTCAATGAAATTGCTAAAATTACGAGATTGTAATCGCGAGTGATGGTTAAGTGAAACTTGGACGAACGACACTTGACGTCACTTTATTATATAAAGGTGAGATCAGTCGAAATACTTAATATTTGGCTACTTTTAATACAAAGTTTATTACCATATACCAAAATGCTGGAGTTGATTGTTTACTAATATTATAAACCGGTTATGTGTACTCTGCTTAAAGTAATTCAAAAGTGTATATCAAAAAAGCAATTGCGCAAAAGTGGATGCAACTTTCACTTAGATCTCACCTAGAGAAGGGACCAAATGGACCTTGCTGTGTCTTGCTATAGCTATTACCTTGAAACAAGCGTCCGCAGCGCACACGAGTGTAATGTGTGTAACGTAATTTATACTTAGTATTCACTGCTGTTGCCGGTATTCGTGACACACATTCGACAAGTCAGAAAAATGACACTATACCGAAACAATGCTAATTACAGCGTGGGTCGCTAGATGTACCGTCACCTCAATGTATACTTCATAGCCTTTATATGTCATTGAGTACTTGTATATATCATACCTAAATAGGTATTATATAATTTCATCAAGTAATATTAACAAGTATCAAATTATATAAGATCATGTTTCAATAATGTGTTTATACTATTTGTATGTCAACAATTTTTTTCTTTTGATATGAATGAAAATCAATTTAAATGCTTTATGTTCAAAAGTTTTCGTCTTTTAGTGGATTTTAGAATTATAAAATATATATATATATATATATTAGTTAGTATTGTCTTAATAACCACACTGGTAAAAAATCCTCTATAAAGTTTATAACAGTTTTATATATCTTGTTTGATTTTACCATTTACTTCCATCATGATAACAAACATACAAATCGATACATTTTTAGTGTTACATTACACAGACACAACTCGTCTACCCGTGAACACGATTGCTGCAAAGCATTCGAAACGTCGGGTTAAAATTAAAATGTAACCAAAATTATATGCGAGTTTAAACCGTAAATAAAAAAGAATGTTTTATTTCGATACATCTTTAGGTTTATTATGATATCCATATCCCTTGAAATTATTTTCTAAGTAAAAAGTATCTATATGTTGACTTCAAATTTTATGCAAATTTCATCAAAATCCGTCCAGCAGTTGCTGCATCCATGATAGGCGAAAAACAAATAAAGAATAGACGTTTGCCTTACTATTATTTTAATATATATATATATATATATATATATATATACTACTACTGTTGACTACATATTCCAGTTAAAATGACTAATTAAAGATCGAAGTATCATTAAAACGTTAAAAAATTAAAATTAAAAGTTGACTTATTTATTTACAATACTTATATTAGTTAATGATTTAATTGATTATTTCAATATTAGGTATATATAATTATTATTAGCTTAAGACATAAGACATGCTCATAACTTCTAAAAATACAAATACGAAAATTTTGAAGCCAAATAAAATTTTAATGTTTTAAATTCTTTCCGTTTTCGATCAGCCCTTTTCCTTTTCTGAAAACTGAATAATAAAAAAATAGGAGTAGTATCGTAACTCAGTATTTTAAATGAATCAAATAAAATTGCTAAAATATCTATATAAAGTCTACCCTCTAAAATATAATATAAAAAAATAGAGGGTGATTCAATAAAAGTGTGGCTTCGAAAAACTTGACAATAGTGTATTGTATAGTTTGGTCTATTTATTAATTTTCAATGAGTTATGTTTATCATACTTAAATAATATGAAAGATATCTATAATAGAGGACTACAAATAAATTCCCGACATGTGAGAAGGCAGAGTCATACTCACGCTCATTGGAGGTAAGAAAAACCTAAGCATGGCATCCTAGATTCTTGTGTACAAACGCCTAGGTATCCCTATAAAAGATAATTACAAACCGATCGTAGAATAGACTATTTAGGAGTAAATTCATACTTTAATTTCTAAAATACCGTATGCTTCCTCTTCTCGCCGAGAACAACTTGTTGTGCGTTTTGTGCTTGCGCCGCAATTATTTCTTTAACAGGTATTTTATATGAATTAAGATTTGTTTTGTATATTATATCTAACTCTAAAGTATCATGACTTGACGAAATTATAGTAATCTCTTTACAAAGTCATTTAGAAATAAAATTTCAACTTTTCAGTGTAATGAGGTAAGTTCGACAATTACGCTTTAATTGTTGATGAGATAAAATTATTTCAAATATATATTTAACCATTTTTCAAAAAATCATTGGTATTAAATAAAACTATTTTTTACGGATTAAAACTCAAATTAAAATTTGGTTACATTTTAATTTTAACCGGACGTTTCGAATGCTTTGTAGCAATCGTGTTCACGGGTAGACGAATTGTAAGTGACTGTCTGGACAGATTTATTAAAATGCAATTAAAATGTTACCAAAATAACGCACGTTTAATCCGTAAAAAATAATTTTATTTCAAATGTGTACTCATGAAAATCTAAGAAAATACTAAATCATTCGTATTACACAATGATAAATAAATTTAATTATGAAACGTTTAATTACAGAACAGCCATGGCCATGGGCGGGGCGATGGATAGCTGCGGCCGGTGCATGAAGATCTCTTTGGTTGCCATGAACGTGTTAACATTTGTAAGTACATAAAAGATATGATGAAGTATTATACTAATAATATTACATTTCTTTAAAAATTCTGTTTCTAATGCCTTTTTTACTAAAATGCTACAAGAGTTTAACAGATTTTAAATACAATAAAGTTTCAATTTAATCATTCTTTGATAACAAATCTCAAGTAATTTTTTTTTAACTGTGCATGTATTTTCATGGTTATTTTAAAATATTAGATTTTTTTTCCTATTTATAAGTAACATACTATCTTTATATAGCTAGGGGGTGCGCTAGCTCTAGCAATAGGAGTTTGGGTATGGGTATCTCGCTCGTTCCCAAGCACACTGATGAGCAACAATATGTTCATCGCGTCCGTGGCGGTAGTGGTGGCGATGGGTGCGGCCGTCATGTTTCTGTCGCTACTTGGCTGCTGCGGTGCTGCTAAGGAGGTCAAATGTATGCTGTTGACGGTACGTTCTTTTTGTGTGAAGTTTTCAACTTGAAATACTAGAAGTAACTTTTTAAAGGGACATTATGTGAATCTTTATGTACCACGTTTTGGGTTACCAGATGTTATTTTAATAGAACGTTTATAAAATACTTAGATGAGTACTGCAAAATAAGTATAGAATAAAAAATTCGTCAACACTTGATGGACTATAAAATGCAACAGGCACTGTTATCGCTTAGCCAATTGAGCTACCTTGTCCTGACTCGTCGAGTCTCGCTTATATATGTTGAAAATTATGTAAATGTTACTGTATTTTTCAGTATTACATCTTAGTGTTCATAATATTCGTGGTGATGCTGGTCGGCGGGATCCTGCTGTTCGTGTTTAGGGTAAAAGTCCTCTCCACTCTGGAGAGGGAGATGCATGCTTCAATTCCCAACTACGGGGCGCGTCACGAGTACACGCGCGCGTGGGACGACACTCAGACGCGCCTTCAGTGCTGTGGTGTCAAGAGCTACAAGGACTGGAATGATAACGTTCCTGAGAGCTGTTGTCAGGAGGTCTATCCTGGAAAGGTTCGTTTTGAAAGTCATTCATTTTGAATTTATTGTATGTAACACAATTCAACTCTATAATTAGTAAATCTTATTTATCACTTATTCTTCCAGAGGCGAGATTGCAAATATTCTCAAAACCCGACAACCATGTATATGGACGGTTGTTTTAGTAAGACTGTTGACTTGTTGAGGGAAGATGCGGTCTACGTGGGAGCTGTAGCCATTGTGGTAGCTTTAATTATGGTAAGAACCTCCTTATACCTCCGAATTTAACTAGCCTGCTAAAAGCTATGTTCTACTGATAAGAGTAAAATCTGCAAGTCACTAATGGAGTAGACTCGTACCACCATAGATCTAAAAATGTTTCATATATATTTCATTTATGGAGTTTGTAGAGGTGCAGTGTTTGCATACTATACGTGAGAGTTCGCTAGATATAAATAAGCCTTTCGATGTTGTATATATAGTAACTCGATGTCTGTAAGATATGAGTTTTCCTATCTTTGTTTTTTTCTGTATTTCGATCATATGGCCTCTGTTTTTCTTGGAGACGTATTGACAATTAAAATATAATATATATTTTTCTATTTTAAGGTGCTGGCCCTTATTTTTTCCTGTGGATTATTTGTTAAAATAGAGTGACAACGCTGAGCACCTGCGATGACTTCAAAATGAATGTCGTTTTTATTGACTGTTGATTGTGTTATGCGTTAGTTCGCCTGGCGTCATGCTGGTCATTACATTTGTTAATTTATTTTTTAAATGTAGGTACATACATATATGAAATAAACATTATTGTGATTTTCATATAAAATGTTTTATTATTTTCATTAGAAAACCAGTGCCTTTCGATACAAATTACAACAAAAAATACTTTAAATTCTGTTTTATTATTTTCAATAGAAAACCGGTGCTTTTGAATATAAATAACAAAAAATAGAGTTATAAATTCTATTTCTTAGGTTTTCTTCTTGGTGGGAATTTAATAGTGTTAGGATTGCCTTCCCGGTACTGTCCATTGCGTGTGAACCAGCCGCAGTAGCGCACAACGCAGTCTGAGGTGGTGGTGCCGAGGGGCAGCCCTAATGCACTGATACGTTCCAGAGCTTGAGTAGGACCTCCTATTATCTTCACCGATAATTTTGTCAAAATAATAAACGTTAATCATATCATCATATTTTATTATTGATATTAAAAAAACTCACCCTTCCAAATACTACATGTTTGCCATTGAATTGAGGAAGGGGTTTGAAAATAATATTGAATTGGCCACATATTTCATTATCAGCTGTAACTGCCATTGATAGAACTCCTGGAACCACAAATAAAAATTGTGTGAAAAACAGGTCATATATATTGTTAGTGGAGAAGAACTTGAAGAGAAGGTTCACTTAATATTTAGTCATCTTTTAAAAAATGGCATAAAATACCTGGCACAGTGTGATTTAGTTTAAAATTTTCAGCTGTCATTAATTCTGTTTCACCTTCTGGCAGGTAACAGCCAAATCCGTTGTCTTTTGTGACGTCGCCACCGCGGCAATATAGGTTTGGGACAATTCTAAATATTTTTTTTTTAAACACTTGGGGATATGAAAATATTTAATGTAAAATGTAATTTGCTTTATCTAAGTGTAATGAAGGTTTTATTATTTACCTAAAAAGTCTAGTTCCCATGTATGCGTGTCCTTTGGGATCACCTTTTATAAGACTTACAAATAACTGACAAGTCTTAGGTACAACATCAGTAAATAGTTCAGCAGTTACACGACCTATTTTTGAACCGCCGATGACCCAAATTTCCATTGATATCCTATACAATGAATATATATTTTTATGTTATTAGATATTATCGAGATATATACATTTATGTAAGTTCATCAATAGTACTGGCAAAAAATATTTCGATCTTCTTACTTAGGCCGTACTACATGAGGAGGTCTGTCGAAAGCCGGATCTCTAATATCTCGGTCAATTTTCTCCGTTTTAAACAAAATAAATGGAAGCCTAAAACAAATATAACTTAGATTTTACTATTTATTTATTATTTATTCTAAACTATTGTTAAGGTATACATACGATGCACCTAAAATGAGTTTGTGCTTCGTATCTTGCCATGCAGTTTCAAGTTCTTTTGTCAGAGGTTGTTCTGATCTCTAAACAAAATTATTACTAGAATTATACATGTTATAAAAGAAACAGTATGTTTTCGAAATCATTACAAAGTTATAATTGAAATGATTTCTTAATCAGAAATTGTATACTAACAGCAATCAATAGCCTGGAGTAAAAGTACAAATTTTGTCGACGTATCTCATCCAGAGCACGTTGGCGCTGCTTGCACAATAACTTGTTATATGTATCAGTTGGTTCGGGAGACATCCAACAATCTACAAAACCCTGAGACAAAATAAAAAACTGTAAGAAAAATAAATCCACTTCTAATACAACTTAGAAGGTACTACTAGAACTAGTGGTCTTTAGAACTTTTAAGATTAAATCCATTGGGAAAAAAGGAAAGAACTAAATATACCAGTTGTCGCTATAATGCAAGTAAACATACTCCAGTTCTTTGAATGAGGTTAATCCGTTTTAGCAGCTCCTTATTAACGTTCATATTTTCCTCCAACTGGCGCGCATAGTAGTCAAGTCGACGAGGCTTCAAGTACAATTCAGGGAATAGTTCTGGAGGGTGATCATCCACTTTGTGCTTTGACATTTGCAGCTAAGATAGTTTATTCTTAATATCGTTTTCTTACTATTTAATATAATTTATATTAACTTGTCCGGTTACCTCTTTCTGGTGATTGCACCAAGTTGCGTAAAAGTCTTTAGAAAGCAGTGGGAACCTTGGCGGCTGAAACGGTTTCAAAAGTACTATATATGCATTATCCTTATCTAAAGTTATTTTTATCAGGTGATTTTAAAAGTCACTGACAAGTATAAACTCCCTTAGCTTCCGGACGCGAGGCGGCCGTGGTCGCTCCGGCTCTGGTGGCGGGGTGCGCAAAAACGGATTTTCCAGCAATTGGTCGCATGCTCGTTCTCGTACAGGATGCATGTTTGAAGTCGCTTATACTAAAATAATGGAATAAATATATCAATATTATTACAGTTAACAAGTTTTGTCAAGGATCGAACCTACATTCGGTTATGACTTAAGCAACCTTCCTTTGAAAGGAAAAGGCGGGGGAACCATAAGGGTTCAAAAAATAAAAATAAAACATACCTGTAGGTGTTAGACAAGATGTGTGTTTTCATTAAGTCTATTTTGCTTTAACTGGCCTGTGTTTTACATTTACATAAAAAAAATGTAAATATAAAAAGTAAGACATTACTATGCAGACAATTAAGAATTTTAAAAATTCTTGACACGAAGTAACTATTCTTTTTGTATCTATGAAATATAAAACCTTAGGGAGATAATTAACCTGAGCAAAAATTACGTTTAGAATATAATAATATACTTTTAAAGAAAAGACTCTTTATGTATATATATTTATTTATTTATTACTTTAATTCAAATACACAATAATAATAACCAATTTTATAAAGAAACAAAAAACAAAAAGAAACTTTTAATTATGATGTGTCTTGAGTGACTTGAGTTTTCGAAACATCTTTAGTTTTCAGGAATCCTGAGTAATTCTAGATATTGTTTGAACATATATGTATGTATATGAGAGTTTTTTACGTAATTGGCGTCGTTTTGGGTACCAACGATGTGTATTCGTTACACGTAGCTTGGAGCTAATTAGTTTTACTGCGGAACCGATCAAGCAATTTTTATTAGTTTTTTTTAAATAATCTAAATACTGCATGTAGTTGTGGTATCAAACGATGTATTTATCATATAACATAAAACTGATTTGTTTGTAGCGAAACCAAGCAAGCGATATTTTAGGTTTTTTAAATAAAAGGAAAACCGCGTATTCGCGATTTCTAAGACATTAATAGCCCGATTATGATGGCTGTAGTACCAATCGATGGGTGTAAATGACATCAAAATTTGGACATAGTTGTAAAAATGTAAATGCCATACTTAATTTGTTTTTAAATGTAAAAAAAGTAAAGAGTATCTAGATTATTGTTAAGCTTATATTTTATGAAATATGCTGTAGTGATGGATTTTTTAAAAAGAAAATAAAAAAACAAATGACAGTATATAAAGATAAGCTAAAGATCAACCAAAACTAATCCTTACAAACAACTTTTTTTTTATATTTTGTTAGAGCTTAAGTAGAGGTTCGAAAACTTTCAAGCCATTTAGATTCTTGACTCAAATTTTAAAGATGTGACAAAAAAATATTAACTTTATTGTAGCCTTTTTTTAAAATAATCTTTAATTAATTTAATTAATAACAATAATAATAAAAATAATTCAAAACATGATCAAAACAAAGTCAATATTAGAATAACACACACCATTATTAAATAAAGTCAGATTACATAAATGTCAAATCAAATCAAATCAAATCAAATCAAATCAAATCAAATCAAATCAAATCAAATCAAATCAAATCAAATCAAATCAAATCAAATCAAATCAAATCAAATCAAATCAAATCAAATCAAATCAAATCAAATCAAATCAAATCAAATCAAATCAAATCAAATCAAATCAAATCAAATCAAATCAAATCAAATCAAATCAAATCAAATCAAATCAAATCAAATCAAATCAAATCAAATCAAATCAAATCAAATCAAATCAAATCAAATCAAATCAAATCAAATCAAATCAAATCAAATCAAATCAAATCAAATCAAATCAAATCAAATCAAATCAAATCAAATCAAATCAAATCAAATCAAATCAAATCAAATCAAATCAAATCAAATCAAATCAAATCAAATCAAATCAAATCAAATCAAATCAAATCAAATCAAATCAAATCAAATCAAATCAAATCAAATCAAATCAAATCAAATCAAATCAAATCAAATCAAATCAAATCAAATCAAATCAAATCAAATCAAATCAAATCAAATCAAATCAAATCAAATCAAATCAAATCAAATCAAATCAAATCAAATCAAATCAAATCAAATCAAATCAAATCAAATCAAATCAAATCAAATCAAATCAAATCAAATCAAATCAAATCAAATCAAATCAAATCAAATCAAATCAAATCAAATCAAATCAAATCAAATCAAATCAAATCAAATCAAATCAAATCAAATCAAATCAAACGACACGACACGACACGACACGACACGACACGACACGACACGACACGACACGACACGACACGACACGACACGACACGACACGACACGACACGACACGACACGACACGACACGACACGACACGACACGACACGACACGACACGACACGACACGACACGACACGACACGACACGACACGACACGACACGACACGACACGACACGACACGACACGACACGACACGACACGACACGACACGACACGACACGACAAGACAAGACAAGACAAGACAAGACAAGACAAGACAAGACAAATCAAATCAAATCACATCAGATGAGATCAAATCAAATCAAATTAAAATAATGAAATTCTATGTCATGGAGAAAATGTAATAAATTATATCCTACTTCTATTTACTAATTTAATATAGCAAATATTTATATATGATTCTTATTGTAGACATAAACTCTTAATATTTTGTTTTTATATCATTTATAGTTTTGAATAAAACTAAGATATCAATAAAATTCAAAAATATTTTATTACATTGCCTATCTGTTCATAACAATTTTAGGAACGTCTACTTTGCTTCATAACAGTCCGGGTCTGGTATAGCCTTGGCAGTCACGACGTACGTCGAAATGCTGTTCTGCAGAATACGGTACTGGATAATGACGGTATTCACGCTTGAATCTAGATCGACTGTCGGTGGTCCAAGAAAGTTATCCACGTCTACACGTACGTAGGTAAGAATTGAACATTCAGGTACCTTTGAAAGATTAATAATATAAGTTGTATAAACATTTAAATCAAAAATTTATTAGAACCTAAGGTTTAATAATAATTCTTAATATAGGGTTCTTTCCTTAAAAGATGTCTTAAAGTAATATTACAACTACCTTACTTTTAATTTTTGGTACCACGGAATCTTTATAACAATATTGTTGTAATCAAATTTCTATTTGACAGATTCTAAAAACTCAAAGGATTCAAAAGTAAAATTATTGTAATATTGAAAACATTTTTAAACTTTGTTAATTTTAAGATCTCATGGTAGGAAATCTGTCTTTATTAAACAACTTGTACTTAAATAATAGACAGAGCGTGTGGGGATCAAATAACTTAATATAATGGTAAAATTTCAGACACAAGGTATTTTAATAAAATATATATGCCATTTTAATAATAAGCTTATAAAAAAATGCTTTTTGTAAATAACTTTTTTAAATTTCATTTCCTCTTTTAATAATATCACGTAATATCATTAATGTTTAAACAAGAATTTTCAAAGATCTTTTTGTTTTCTTATCTTATTCTTTACTTTGTACTTACTATAATTGGAATCCTTATAAGCTTCTCGAAAAGACCAATACTTCCAGAAGTAGTAAAGGCCACCCGACCTTTGTTAGTACCTAATAATTTTGAATATATTTCATTTTAATATGATAATTATATTATTTTTTATATTCTAAACTTAAAGTAGAAGGGTTAAAAAGAAGTGTAGTAAAATAAAAAAGTGAAAAAATCTATTTAAATAGCATAAAAAATAAAGTTTCTTGCGTTTTATTTTTAATTGCAGCGAAATATATTAATAATAAAATTTCTTACAAATATCGTATTAGCGTTCATTCAATAGTAAGTTACGATTATTATTTAAATTTAAATCACCTTCTCAGAAATTAAACCCATAACTTGTTAAGTTATATATTAATACTTGGTAAACACAAAAGTACAAAAGAATAGGCAATATTTCAATAAAACTGCTGAGTGCTTTGCAACAAACGTGTTCGCGGTAAGACGAGATGTTGGTGTCATCAAAAATGTAATAATAAACGCGAGTTATATCCGTAAAATTCTTTTATTGAAATGTGTAGTACTCGTGAAAATCTTAGAAAATATTATGAATAGACAAGAGTTCTTGGTTTAAGTAAATAACTTATATTACTAAACATTTTAAGATTAAAATTTAGGAGTTGTAATACTTACCAAATTCAAAAGTGTCAACACTAGCCTGGCATAGCGATAATTGTATGATAGCAATAAAAACTACATAGATCCAGGACTGCATTGTGAAAAGTTTGAAGAAAATTTATTATCGTACCGAGTTATAAATGGTAACTATGAATAATCGATTATTTGACACAACAGTCGATTATAGTTATCGTAATACTAATTTATATTAATTGTTGTTAACAAAATTAGTACGTCAATATCCAATTAAAAGCACAATTAGGTATACGAATACCTAATTGTGCTTTTAATTGGTTATAATTAGATTTTTTGCTGAGTGATTTACGGTTTTCCAATGCATAAAAAATATGATAAATTAAAAGTGGCTGCTTCGCTGAAACCCTCCTCGGGCGTCTGTCCGCTATCGATGTAATTTTTATTAGTTCGGTGAGATGTGAAGCACACAGGACTGGTGTTTCGTAGGTAATGGTGATTGATTTTCTTGAGATTACGTTATTCGTAAGGAAATCTTAGGGCAGTGAAGATTCGTATTCCATTCATGGCTTACAGAGTAAGTGTGACGCGTTGAGCGTCCTCCTCAGGGTGAACTGTCTGGGAACTGTCTGGGAACAGAATAGATGTAAAAATTACGTGCACATTCCCCTTGGTGTAAGGGGAATGTGCACGTAATTTTTTCTGAGAGTTTAGCCAATGGGGTGGCTTCAGTTATTTATAGACTGACGAGTAGATGCGTGTATTGATAGCTTTGTGTGTGTACCTCTCTTTTGGAACCTCAAATTTGAAACGCGATCCACAGGAAGATGGCTCTAGCAATTGACAATACCCGAATTAAACCTGGTCTTAGTAGTATCCAACTGGTCTCGGTTATCGGTTGAGACCTATCGGGTGTGTGACGGACCCTTTTTTTATTAGTACAAGGGTTATCTGACTCTCAATAATCTAAGACAAAGCAAATAGTTTTTACGAATCCAGAGAGGAAAGATGAGTCATCGTCCACCTTACCTTATCCCGGTTATTAATTTCGAAGAAGTGGTGAAGGAATGTAGTTTTTAATGTTTGCCAGCCCACATCGTACTTCACGTAAAGGTAGTTCATACTCAAGCTGCGATAGCAAGGAAACATGCATAGTTTCTATTAGGTTACATTGCTCTGTACTTTGCTTATGTGATTCAAATCACCAATTTAGAATCTACAATAGTTTGTTATATTTAGGACTATTTATTATTTTACCAACAAAACAACAAAGATTTATGAAAAATTATATTTAATATAAGAGAAAGGATTGGCCTATCTATATAAAACTGCACATTCGTTTCAGAAATTTTAGATTATACATACCAACTCTACAAAACATAATACTCTTTATTTTTAGCTTTAGAGCTTTAAAGCCCAGGTGAAGCCAACTAACAGAAACTCGAAGTAATGCAGCTATTATGACTGTTTTAGTACAGAAGTGTAAGTCGAATCCCTTGCTTTCAACTCATCTTTATTTCTACATTTAAGGCCTACCTATTGAGACTTTATTTTTGAGGTCATATTATAAAACTCTGTGTGAGATGGTAACAACGTAACCTATCAGTAATCTCTGTTTAGTTCGTTTTTCTTAAGGAATTGTCTTCAATCCCAATTTATATAGCAAATCATAAAACAAACTTTTAATAAAATATAAAAAAAAAACAGTAAATGTTAAGAAAATGTTATATCAGTATTTATAACAAAATATGAAAACCTTAAATTTTAAGATATGCTGTACATTATAAGTCATAGGAAAATATTCCTTAAATTTTATTATTTTTTAACAACTACGTACTTATTTCTTCAAATTTAAAATAAATTAAAAACAAATGAAACAATTATAAAATACAAAATTCCGTGAATGTCATAAGTCAATTCTTGGCATATACATTTTATAATAAAAAACTATATCAATTAAAAAGGAAATACAAAGAGACTTTGATTATGAACAACAGCGCCTTGGTATTATTTGTGTGCGCCGGACTACTGCTTGTGAGAAACATTATTAAATAATTTATGAATACCTTATATATTATAAATATTTTTATATTACAAGTATGATTTACTTGTCAACCATTATTCATAGCAATATAATATTTTTCATACTTGAGCCTGTTTTATATATTTCATGTTGTCAATAGTGTTCATAAAATTCGATATATTCGTTAATTATCGATGTAGAGACTGGAGGTTCAATTTAAGTATTGAGAAGATAAATTGATTATAATCTTAAAGAAAATATATAATACTAATATATATTTAATCTCATTATACCTTCATTTATGTATTGTACACGACAAAGGCTTATTTTGTATAGTAAAAAATAAATATTTTACTTTCAGAGTGGCGGTGTGATTCTTGGCGGTTCAGCAACATGGAGTTTAATGAGGATTTCATATTACTTCTGGACGACGGATTTAGGTGTAGAGCTGGGGTCTAGCGTTTTGTTCATCTCTGGAGCCCTCCTCTGCTTACCTGCCTGCTGGCTCTCTACCCTCGTACCATACCACCCTAGATCCATTTCGCTTTTGGCAACTGTATGTAGCGTTATCAAAGATATGTATTTATATATCTATAAATTTACCTATGTAAAAAAAATATAATAATATTCAATATACTATATATTTTTAAATGTAAAAATATATAAAATAATTATAATTTGATAGCTAGATGTATTTCTATAAACAATATAAAGATGATTTTAAGAAAATTATACAATATCAAAAAATGTGTGCAACAATAATTGTAAATTGAAATTTGTTATTGTTTCAGTTGATGATCTTAGTAACATCAGGTCTCATGTTGTTGTCAATCGGGATTTCATCTATTATGGGTTTATCTCGGGCTGTCCGGGAACATAATACATTGAACTCCACCATGGTGCGCGCAATGGCTTATGAAAGAGTTGATATGACTGTTAAAAGTGCATTTGCTTCTATGCAATTAGAGGTTTGTTGTTATTTATTTAAATCTTGATTGTACAAAAAGTACCGGCTCAACTTAATGCTATAGAGCAGGAATGGCGAACCAATGGCACGCTTGCCACAAGTGGCACGTTTGAAAATTGTTATGGCACGTACGTTTAAGTTATCTTTTTTGTTAGAAATGAATTAAAAATTATCAGTCTATTCTTAATTTATAATTTATGATGTAAATTTCTAATAGTGAACACCTATTTTAACTAGAACAGTCAAATTATATATTTCACTATTAAAATATCGCATGAATTTTCTCAAAGTATATAAAGGTGAGCATTAAATAAAATTTAACGTATAGTTTCAACATGCTTGCTTACATTTAAATGTGGCACGTTACCTATTAAATAAGATTTTTTTTGACTCCTTGTAGCACTGATATCAAAAACGGTTCGCTATCCCTGCTATAGAGAATTATTTGCCAGTCAACCAATAGAAAAGTAAATAAATATATAACAATAAGGAGGTGTAAACCATAAAATGAAAAATTAAACACATAAAACTAAACATAAATTAACACTAAATCTAATTTATTTCTAACTACTAATAATACACATATAAATATGTCAATTAGTTTTATTATAGCTAGTCTGGCCTAGTTTCTAAACGAAATAAGTAATGTCTCGTATTCTAACATGCTTGATCGCCATATAAATAGAAAAAGAAACATCTTATAGATAGTTTCGTATGATGGGTGAGAAAAACGAATGCCTAACTCGCTAACTTTCCTATTTTTTTTCTTTCTTTACTCAAGAGTGATTGTCAATTATAAAAGCAGATTTTATAGCTAAAATACAGTCATTTTGAGAATTTATATTCTAATTTAAAGATATATTATATTACTCGGGTAAAAGTATAAGATGTATTTTCAAGTATTTAAAAATGAAAAAAAAAATTATGTAAAATTTGTTTTTTTTTTAATGTACATAATATTTGTTTGGTCCACTCTTCCCTTATCGCATATTTTATTGGGCAGCTAAAATGCTGTGGTGTCAACTCCCACGCTGACTGGTATCTGCATCATCAATCACTACCTGTTGCCTGTTGCGGTCGAGTTTGGATAGGAAAGGTACCAAATCAGTTCTAAATATATGTGTATTCTATTAAAAAGTAATCTTAGTAACTTTATTTTAAGAGTATGTATATAACTACGAATTATTATTTAATTGGTATATTTGACAATATATATATTTATTTTTATGCCAGTTCACCGACCGTTGTGAAGTACCTCTATACAGTCGTGGCTGTCTGGAGCCAGCGCGCGCTGAGCTGCGCATGTACGCTAACTCGCTCGCCGTACTGGCCTGTGCTATCATTTTAGTCAAGGTAAACCTTTGAATACATGCTAAAGTATGTAATTGGATATGAATTCTGGTACTATCATTATGTACAAGAAGCGTAGAAATTAACAATTTAATCCACTTATAAATATTGTTTTGAGTTTCATTGTAAAAATATAATAAAACTGAAGTGTTTGTTTGTTTGGTTGAACGTGCTAATCTTCGACTACAGGAGGGATTTTAAAAATTCTTTCTTATTATGATATTCAGGTTTAAGGGGAAGGCTGTCTAGCATTAACCTGTTTCTAATTAAACTCGATAAAATGAAAATAAAAATTGACTCGGTAATGATTATCAGGCTGTAACTCTGTTCGCAACTGTGTACACGATGGCGACTGGTGTGGTGGAGCGCGGCCCAGCATTCAAACCGCAGCCGCTACGCATCGCTTGTCTGTCCGGGCCACCGCTAGCGCCACCTGCCCCCGTGCTCGCCTATTAGTTGTCTATACGTCGTTCATATCTATTATTTGACAACCACCAAAAATTTTAAGTATTAATTTGGAAATAACTAGGGTAACTAAAATTATTTGTATTTTGTGTACATAATTATAATTAAATATACAGTTTTTACAAAGTCATTGTTTATTGTCATACATTTTATTATAATTGTCCAGGTAATTAATATTGTAACAATACTGCCTTAAGCTATGGGTGGGACGACTCATTGAAACGAATTAATTAGGATATCTTTTTAATTATAATTTTTTGAACACAATACAACATGCAAGCATCAAAATGCTTATGAAATTAAAAAACAATCATTTTTTTCTATATTTGGTACCTATTTTTGGTTATCTTCAAAATATTCATGAAAACGATCTCTATATAAAGACAAACAAAAACTATAATATATTAAGAAAATTCATACAACAGGGGCGCGAACGCGCGGGCAAGCGCGGGCCCACCTAAGAAACTTAGTATCTACGGGACTATTGAGACTTGGAACATTAGGCCGCGGGAGCGGCGACCCGCGCCGCCCGCGCGCTCGCACCGCGCGCCCGCCGCACTATACCATACTCACAACAATAGCTACACGTTACATGTCTAAGATAATAATTATTACAAGCGATCGTACTCAATAATTTAGAATTCGAAGATTACGGATGCGGTGGGACGACGCGCTGGAGTCGAGGGCGCGGGCCGCGGGGCGCGTCGGTCCGTCGCCTCACTCACACGCCTCGGACACTAGGATATCGCACACATTCAGACGGCGCGACGGACCGAAGCGAGCGGAGCGCGGGCCGTCGGCGAGCGCCGTCGTCCGCGCCGAAACGTTCGGTCGTCGCCGGTCACGGTCCGCGCCCCGGGGCCGCCCGACGCGTTTCGCTCCGCGCATCGATCGGTCGCGCTAAAAGGCTTCACGAGTCGCGGCACGCTCTACGATCTACCTACACGATAACTATAATATTGCTATAACGAGGATAAACGTCCGATGCCGGGAGCGAAGCCCGTCGGGCGGCGACGGGCGCGGGCGCGCCGCTCGCTCAGTTAAGGCCGGGAGCGGGGCGCGCCCGCGTCAATTGGTTAACATTAGGTCTATCTAGAATAAATAGGGCGTGCTCGGCGGCTCAGGGCGGCTCTAGCGCCTTGCGCCGCGGTGCTTGCGGTGCGGGCGCGGCGCGCGGCCCCACCACAGCGCCGCCAGCGCCAGCGCCGCCGCCGCCGCCGCGTCGCGCCGCGCTCTGCCCAACCACACACACCACCTCACCACCACCGACACCGCAAGGACCTAGCTCTCGAGGTAGCTCCGCGGTGCCGGCGACGTAATACAAAGATTGCTATCACGATTTATATATAATTAATATGGGCTACCGAGTCGACTGGAACTTATATTATAGTCATTTGTTAGTCGGTTTTGTTTAACAATTATTTAATCTTTGTAATTCGTCACATAGGAAAAAGCATTCGATAGTACTGCCAATACTATTCTCTACCTCATAAATACAACTAAATAACAATAAAAACTCCTACTAAAAAGTAGGTTTTTGTTTTCTATGATTAGAAAATACACGACATATTATATGCCAAATCGAGATAAGAATGATGAATATATAAGACTTAATTATTTAGAAATTAAGATTCAAAATATTAAAAAAACTTGAGACTTTTGACGTAGTTTCTTTCATGCTCAAACATTTATAAAACATTATATTTTATTAAACATATCATGCGAAATGAGGATGTATCATGCAACGAAATGTAAACATTGAAGTAGAATCTTCGATTTAAAACAAAAAATTTAACGTTTCATGAAACTAGGAAGCAATACCAAGCTTGAATATATTGTATGTAGCTGACCACAGACCCCTAAAATCTCTATTTATCGTCAACAGTTCTTTTACATTTTATTCTTTAAAGAACATTACGTCGATAGAAGAAACCTTATATGAAAGAAAAATAATTTCGTTCGTTAAAATACTGTTTTCTAAGTCTGAATGTAATAATAAAAAAAAATTATAATAATTTAATATTTGTAAATATTAAAATTTTCTAAATAAACAAAGAGTACTTATTAAATTGAGACAGATTGTATGATTTTCAATGTTGTTGGTTAGTTAAAAGTTAGTTATACTCTTTCTAGTGGTTTATTTTTGAGTGTGATAAATAGAGTTTATATGACCTGGTCGTTTTATCTTACTTGATGGATATTAAATCGAAGATATAGCACAAATAAATGTTAATTTAGCATATGAATGAGTAAGAAGAGTGGGGATGGTTACCGATGCACACAACACGCGAGATTGCTCACCAAAGTAGCACACTGCCCGCCCTGCAACAAGCGGAAACTGTCTTCACTTTCACACCAAGCGATTTCGGCCGAAGCTCGGTTAGTCACGAAAGGTAAGCGAATTTATTGCAAGCGATATTTCTTCTTTCAAAAAGAACAGGTCTGCGTTGCGATAAAGCTTTAACTTACCTTTGTCAACTGGAAACGTCATAAAGGATGAATTATTTTGTGTTCTTATTCATTTGCTTTAAAAAATTTAAGTATCCTGTCATTTACCGTTGGTTTTTATAAATTCAAACGCACGCCAAATAATTATAGTCGCGTGTGTAAGTGTGCGTGTGTGCTTCCACAAGTACCTGGCACGTGGGGCAGTGCGGAGGCGCGCAGCCCGCGAGCTCGAGGCGGTGCGGCGCGCGCCACTCTCCCCCCTCCCCGCTCCCCCCACCCTCCCCCGCGCCCGCCTCCGACGCAGCGCTCGCACTGCAGCAACCTGCACCTTCCTCGCATTCGGGCTCCCAGCAGTCGACCTCGCCAAGCTTCAATGCAAAAGAACGATATTCAAAATACTTATACCCCAAAGCCACAATGTAATAATACAATAGTAATAATACACATAAGTGGGCCATATAGAATCAAAATCAAAATGTTTCTTAAGGATGGCTAATTCGAGATTTATTATAATTGTAATCTAGGCATTCAGTATCATAATTCGGTCGCCAACTCTCAGATGTGTCATAAAATATAAAAAAAAAAAATAATAGGGAATGGTTTTATGATAAGGTAATGATTTTAGATTACGAAATGAATTTATCAAACGTACGAGGCATTCACAAATCTGGCATTGGTAGAGCCAGCGCTCGCCGCTGCGAAATGTAACGTGGTGCATTTCCTGGTGACGGCAATGGAAGCGCGCCTCGCAATGAGGGCAGCACGATGCTGGCGCCAGAGACAGAGATGACTCGGTGCTCTGTAACTGAATACATTAATTTGTAAGGATGTGTATTTTTATTCTTTTAATATTTAAATAATGAACAATATCTCATTATGAAGCGCAACTCACAGCGAGCGATGTGTTATCCCGGTCACAGGCGCACACAGCCTGCTCGCAGGAGGCGACCCCGGCGATGCAAGCGCAGGCGCGGCAGCCGCCCGCTTCCGACCAGCGCGCGCCGTCGGACACGGAGTGGCCCTGCCATGAGCAACCTACGCCGTTTGATGATAAAAGACTTTTTGAGGATTTTGTTTTCTCTATAAGAACTATGACTAAAATTCTTACTTTTCATTTTTAAACAGTATTTTTAAAATATGAGAAAATATAAACTATTAAGTATAAATTCAACCAGTATTAAACTCACTCAGCTCACAATTCTGTGTATCACATTCGCATCGAAATCCCCCTTCCGTGTTGACGCAGCGCGCGCTAGCGTGGCAGGTGTGGAAGCCCTCGGCGCACTCGTCTACATCTGAAATCCAACAAAATCGAGACTGTTACTATTCTTTATGTCAGTAGTTAAACATGCCAATATCATTAAAACATAATAAGGAATAAATTAAAACCCACGTAAAGGTCAATCGTCCAGGTCACGGCTACAAAATATAAAATTTAACAGAGGACGACATAGCACCTTCGCAGTGATCTCTGTGCGGGTCCCGCCTGTAGCCGTCCCTGCACACGCAGTAGTACGAGCCGGGCGTGTTGACGCAGAGCGCGCGCGGCACGCATGCACGCGGCGCAGCGGGGTGCGCGGCGCGCAAACACTCGTCCACGTCGCGCTCGCATCGAGCACCCGCGAACCCGCGCGCACACGAACACTGCTCCGGGCCCGCGCACACGCCGCCGTTCAGACAGCCCCCGCTGCATATAGCTGAGGAGGAAGCACGATAATAAACACTCCATGGAGGTCCACACTTATTGTTTTCGTTTGGAATGGAATTTTTTGATTGACATTTTTGGTTCCTTCGATTGCAGATTAGATATATTTGAGTCTATTTGCATTATAGATCTCTTTTAAGTCATAAAATATCCCAATAAGTCGGGCCCACGTACGGGTGCAGGTGTAGCCGTCACCCGAGTACCCCTCCCGGCACAGACAGGTGTAGGAGCCGGGCGTGTTGCTGCACTGCGCGTGCGCATCGCAGCCGTGTGTGTCACTCGAACACTCGTCCACCTGAGAATAAATAATTCATGTTGTTACAAATATATATAAGCAATAGATGTCTGTGGATGTGGTATCATTATCAATATGCCATATGAAACTAAGGTCAAAGGAAACTACCTCAACGCAGTTAAATTTATCCCTTCTGGTGTATCCCGGCAGACATTGACACACGTAGCTACCGACCACGTTTACGCATCGCGTATTGGAGTGGCAGTGGTGTCCGTACAGACCACCAGCTGACTGACACTCATCTACATCTATAAATATAAAAAATTTCAATTAAAACTTTACATTATACAAGAACAACCAAAACAATTACCAACAATAAAAACTTTATTAAAAATGTTAATGTTTCAATAAAATGTTACCTTCACATGTGATTCCGTCCCCTTGAAATCCCTGATTGCATTTACAAGTATATTTAGTATTAAGATTCATACAAGTCGCGTTTTCATCGCACGAGTGCCCCATACTGCAGTAGTCCACCCCTTAAATTATAAAAAAAGCTATTTATATTATTTATATAAGGTTATATTCAAGCTGATAAAAACAGCTATCAAAAGATACTGATTAATATTTTATGATATGTAAATTTATTTAACATAAAACAGTTTACATTGATAATTTTAAAACAATCGTTATTTTTAATTACGGTTGGTAAGTACGTTTCATTTGCACAAGGTGTACGAGATGAGAGCTTACCTGGACAGAACTTGCAGCACTCCCCGGGCACCGTGAACTGATCGGGTGCATCGCACGGTAGCGCGGGGCACGCGGTTTCAGGGTCCACGCGCGCGCACTGCATGTTACCATCATGGCACACACACTCCGCGCACTCCTTGGGGGCGAAGCGTTCGCCATGCTCGTATAGCGTGCCCTTCAGAAGACACTGTCCTGGTGGGAAGAGCGGGATTAGACAATTTGGAAAAAGGTATTTTGATCTATAGGAATACATACAAGTTTCACGTTGGATTGCTAATATGATGATGAATCTAGCGTGAGATTGAAATAGAAATAAATATAACAAAATAATGCCGTCGCTTAATAATTCGTGTACCTCAAAGTTATTAACATAATTGCTTACTGAGACAAGTAGGACAGCATTCTCCTGGATGTAATACTGGATTTTTACATTCTGCTCTATCGCATTCTACTGGCCTGCACGTTATCTCACCATGCTATAATATAATACAGAATATAATTACATGTGAAATGTAAAATAAACAACTAAAAAAAATACTATCGTTACAAATTCTACAACTAATATTAATTTAGTTGATTAATTTTATTAATATTTTATCATTTTTTACCACGCAAGAACAGCGGTTGCAGTCTTTCTGCCATGTTGCGCCATCAGCGTGCACTGTGCCGTTGGAGTAACACGATTTCTGACAATCGCATTGTTCTAACCGCGCCAGACGTGTTTCGGCGCCCACAAGCTGGTAATAGAGGGATATTTTTAAGTAATAAAACAGAGCTTCATTATCAAACTAAATAAAATTTATTAATGATTACCTTAAGTGATAAGTCATGGATATGTGAAGTGAGTTCCTGCACCGTTGCTTGGAGCAGTGAAAATTGCCCGCAAGTGGGACACTCGGAGTCCAGCCCCGGACACTGTACCAAGTAACCGTGAGGCCCACTCACTAGTCTTACGTCTTGGAGGGTTCCCTGGAAATTAACCCTTTTCTTATGGCCTTTTATTATTTTTGTTTAATATTTGAAATAGAAGTTTTCGGCTGTCACTATGGACTTATTCTTTGGATCAATGTAACTGGAGTCTGAAGGGCGTATTACAAATAAAAGTTCTTGGTAAAACTCACCTTAAATAATGAATGCTTGCTATTTCTTTGCCCAACCCATAAAGAGAGTTGTGGTTGTGTGAAATTCCTATCTGGTGGTGGAATTAACCGACGGTACAGTGGGTGGCAGTCAACGAGCAGCGTTGCTTGTGCTCCCGAGACAGCAAGCGCCACCCGATGCCAAGCACCGTCCGCCAGTCTGAACGGGAATGTCTCCACTCGGGCTGTAACGCCCCCCGCGGCCACGTAGTGTAACCGCACCTCATCTCGGCGCCCACTGGATTGCAGCTCCAGGTACCTGGCAATCACAACCCCATTGCTACTGAATATCAAACCCGTTGCCGCGTTCTCGGAACCTCCCTCCGAGCGAACTGTTCCGAGGTACACATAAATATTTCAAACAACACATATACTCGGATGGCAGACGGGAATTGACCGGCCGCGAGCGGACCTCGGCTCGCTCTACATCTCAATATCGCTCGGTCGGGAAGGGGACCATGTACCTCGGAACGAATCGCGTTCGGTGTTGACTACATAGTTCTGATAGAGAGCCATAGGGAGACCGCGATTTATGACGTCCGATCACAGAAGGAATTCTGCAAATTCTGTCGACCGTTGACCGACTGGCTGACATATCCACTGACAAACAAGTTTTTAGCCCTAATTTTCATCATCGAATGAATTGCACAGATATTGAATCCCATGTTGCTTGGAATGCAAGTGCGTAGCCCGACGGTGAAATACTGAATAGATGAGAGCCCGTAGCGGTACATCAACAACAACATCCAGTTAATTATTAAATATGGATCATAAGGGAACGGTTAGACAGATAAATATGGAACAAAACACGTCAAGACACAGAACACAAGACGGACGACGGCGGGTAAGACACGGAGGACGCATGCAAGTCGACTGCCCGTGCACACATACGGCCATGCAGAGCGTAAATAGGTTAACGGATGGATCGAGGAGGGCATTCCGAGGCACAGGACATTCCAAGATACATGATTCTCCCCTATGCGCGCGCACGAATGTAACTGCATAGCACATGCGTGCGCGCGCAGCGATGTTGAGATCTAGAACTTACCGGTAAATTTTCCGAAATCCTTAAGCTGCTGGGGCACATCAACTGAGTCGCTGCCTCTTGTACCAATTGTTCATGCCAACTTTTTAAGGTCACCAAATGGTCGACGTCTAAATTTTGTTGTGTTATATATATCGCTTTATAGGGTTTTCAATAGTATGACAATGGAACTTTCATTTAAGATCTGAAAAATTCGTAATTGCTCAAGTATTGAATATAACTAAACAAAAAGTACTAAGCTTTTATAAGCACCCAAATACCTGTTGTAACCGTGCGAGAAGGATAATATAGTTCCTGAGTTAGCAGGCTCCTGTCGCAGCGCAGCTAGCACCGTGAACTCAGGTGAGCGTCGCAGCAGCTCCGTGGCGTGCTCGAAGGCTGCGCCCTCTACTTGCAGCGACCGCGAATCCCCTGTAACGGTAAAGATACATTATGCCCTATTTTATTATTTAAATGATGTTTGTTTATTTTAATAAATATGATCAATTGAAATTGGACACTAAAAGATCTACTAAAAGTCCGAACAGTTTAGATTATTACAGCAAAGAAAAAGCATATAGCATATGCTCTTAATGTAAACCAAATATTGTTATAGAACTAAATATATAAGTTTTTATTCAGGCCTCATTAATTACGGTTATGCGGAGCAATAAATTTCGATAAAATCAAGTACGTTCGGTGCTCGGTGCGATTACGACCTTTACGTCATGGTTTCATGTACTATAAAAGATAGGTTTAGAGCCAAGTTTTCACACATACAGAAAACAGTCCGTAAAAAAGTAAGAATAATAAATATGTTTTCAATAAATATAATAAACGAATTTTGCGTATATGTCATCATTGCCTACCAGCTGAAATGATATGGTGCTATTAAATGGTAAGAATACGTACGAATACAACTATATACAATACCGCTAATAGATAAATATACTATTTCACTGAAAACCGTAAAAACTTATGAAAAAAAAATAGAATGCATACAATTGAACTAAAAAAAATTACTACAATTGAGACCCACGCCTATCAGTGGGAACCTATTCCATTTCTGAAATAGGTTATATGTGATATGAAATAGAAACACATAAGTTTTCTTTTATATTAGTAATAAAACTTTGAAATACCTAAATTATGCAGATACAACGGAATATGTTGCACTAACTTCTAATACCCACAATTAATAAAAGATTGCTACTGACGTCATGATTTCTTAAGATAATTAATTCTAACTTCTTTTATAATTCTAATTTCTTTATTTTCTATAAATATTCATAAAGCACAGTAATATCTGTTATGATCAGTAAATAAACGTGACTTATTTAATTAATATTTAGGGTCAAATCCAACAGAATATGTGATTTAATATAATTAGACTAATGTCTCAGGCAGCTCCCTACAAATAAAAGTGCGCAATTCAAATATATTTTATGGAGGGTTATTCAATAACGAAATAATACGACACGTGGGTGACGGAACCTAGCGGGTGGTTAATGGCGTAGAAGGGAGTTTTGTAGAGGAAACAATCTTAATTGCTACAGAGCTTTAATTTTAAACGGTTTTTAATATGAACAGGATAATCGTAGGCTGTTTCTAATTTTTTAATAATTTAAAATCTAAATATGTTTAGTACATGATGTAATAAAGCCTTTTTGGAAGTGAGATATTATCATCAAGACTGTATGCTAGTCTAGATGGTCTAGGTATTTTTTCGATATAAATCATACGCTAGCGCTGCAATGTGATAATAGTAGAATAAAAACTTCGTCTAATAGTTACGTCAATAATGCTTTAGTATAAGCTTCAAGAAGCAAGTTTAAAAGTTTGTAGCCGAGGGAACGTTAAATATGCAGTCATGGCCGGTGCATCGACCCGTTGCGAGAAGAGTGACACCATTTTAGTTTCAACGAGACGAAAAATGAACACATCAAACTTATCAAATAAAAATACCACGAATAGTATTCAACTATTCCAATTGGAATAAATTATTATAAATAAGTACAATAATTTAACTTTCTTGTCTTTTCTCTAATAATACGCAGAGTTTAGTGATTGAACTTGTTACTGACTGTTTTTATATTTTTTAATATATTATTTTTACAAATTTTCTTAAGAATTATCAATGTAAATTACATAATTTGTTACAAATATCAGTTATTTAAAGTATATATTTTACTGTTAGGTGTTAGTTTTTATATTCCATATATTTCTTTTCTGAATTTTTTAAATAAGTGGCATATTTAGGTGCCTCAATATGGAAATCTAGTTCGTAAATTTAATTTTATCACAGGAAAACACGCGATGTTTATAAAACATCTGTTTAATTGGCACTCGACAGTAAGAAAGCAGATAAATAAATCTTTTTTGTGTGTTTTATCAACCCTCACCCCATTCGGTTATTAAAGTCAAATTTCAATTAGCTTTAGAATTGCTATACATTATCTTGAAGTTACAGAGAAAATGATAAATACCCTTACAGTTTTGTAAGTTGTGAATAAAAAATTATGTTCAAGGAAAAATAAATTGTTCGCGAAATAATCCCGCCGCCGTCCACCTGAACTATAAAGACACCCTTCATAAGAAACGTCTTCACTCGCCCTTTTTTTTGTTTACTTATAATTTGTCTCCACAAGAGGTCTTTTTCTTAAAACGATATATATTCATGCGAAATTTTTATTTTTAAATATGAATCAAATATTTTTAAAGTTTTTTTAATTTTTTCTACATACCAAATCACAAAACACCGTCATTTCTATTATATTCGTATATATAACAATTGCAAAATGTTATGTAATTAATTTTTCAAATTATAATAAAGGCGCGTTTCATTTAATATTAAAGTAATGGAACTAAATCTTCAGGGGATTTGAAGCTGAGATTACTTTGTTGCGATATTAAATTAAATTCCCCAAGAGACTATCTACAGTTTAAATTTAATTAAATAAGGTTGTTCGTTTTATAAAAACAATGTGTAATCTTTCTAATTAGGCTTTTATATTGTTTTCTCCACAATTTTTAAAAAAAGACTATGCTGATTTTCTTAAAAAGTATATTGCTTTCCAAATTACTCTTCAGGTTCAATTTAGCAAAAGGGAATGCGACCTAAAAATCTTGAAACATCTTTTGGGGAGGCATTAGGAATAGGAAAACACTTCTTAGTAAAGTTTAGAGAGTACTTCTAGATAGAGGTCAATACTCGCATCGCCACAATAAAGTATTAGAAATCATACTTGATGCATTTAGTCTTGCAATCAGATGAGCATAAAGGGCTATAAGAATCATCAATCTATCTGTACAGTCGGTTAAAGAAAAGTTGTTAAAAAAATTTAAACAGAAGCTTTCTCTATCCTAGAAGCGACTCCAAATTGGACTCTCATAATGAATAAATATTAACAATGGTATAAAATTCCTGAGGTTATTCATGTTTCATCATCCAAGCTTGTAGAACTTACCGTTCCTTCGGATTCAAACAACCCCAAAGGAACATATTTATGATAGACACAGAAGTAGAAGTGAGATATATAAATTAATAAATTTTCAAAAAATCGGCATCTTAAAAACGGCAGGTTAGTTGGTTAACATTCTTTTCGATTATATTATCAATATTTATTACAATTTTATTACATAAAATAGTCTCTGTAACTCATGTTAAATATATCCAATTTACACAAACTTTCATTAGCTCGGGCTCTGGTCAAGCTGCATCTCCTATTTATTTAGTGGTAAAAGTAAATGCAATAATCGTTTGTTACAATTCATAAGCAACCCCAAAATGTTTTGGTTTCATTAAATCACCCTTGTCGAATTTATATACACACAAATATTTGCGAGGCATTGCGTAAACATTGTCAATGGCACCCCGCAGTGAATTTATTTATCGGCTCTCCTTTGTGATATGTCCACGCAGATTAAAGGTTCTGGGAAATAAAATGGAAATAATATTTAAAATGATATTATGAAATAAACTTTATTAAAATATATCACGTTGCGAATCTTGAAGATTGAGAATTCTTTAAGAATAACTGTATCCTTCATTACATACTCGTAACTTAGTGATATTATGTTGGTATATACGAGTATATATAGATAGACTTGTATATGGAGATTTAGAGGTAATAAATCTGTAGTCTCCATAAAACAAAAAAGATTATTACTTCTGTAGGTATCTTTATTTAGTTTTCATTTTATATTCATTTTGTTATTAATATTTACATTGAAATTAGTTGTAATTATAGCGTAATTAAATATCATACGTATTATAAGAACATAAGAATAATATATATGATACTAAATACCAAAATCAGAAAAAATACTAAAAAAATAACGAGAAATGTATTGTATGTAAATTATTTATGCGGGAAAAATGTACATATTGTCACAATATTCTATCGCATTTGATTTTAGATATAATAGATATTATAATATAACAAACTACTCATGTTAATTTTATCGGAATTTGGCCGACTAATTTTGCCCCTTAGAGTACCTCATTCATGACTCTTTAATGATAACCGATGGTGATAACCGAGTTTTTACTCGGACGGATTTTGAAACAAATCCGCCAAATTTTTATCAATACTGCCGGCTAATATAATAGGAATGATGGATCACGAAAGTTTTAACTTAAAGAATTTCTTTCCTTTCAGGTCATAGAGAAAATATGTATATTAAAATAAAAATTTCTGGTATTATTTTCGCTTATCAACAAGTCTATTTTTAACGGCTTTACGTCACATGATTTCACATTAGAATTATAACGCATCAGTGAACAAAGTCACTGCAGCTCAGTGACGTAACTGACCTCTCTTGACCGATACCTCCTAACAGGAGGAATCAACACAATATATATTGTATACGTGTATATAAAGACTAAAAAGAAAAATAAACAGAAATAAAAAAATTAAGAAATAAGACTCTAAATTGTTATAGAAAAAATATACAATCACAAACAGCTTTATAATAAGCTATCATTTACTTTTGGGGGAACTGAAATATTCGCCGCTAATTATTTCAAAAAAAATAAATTATCCGCTTTGTAAATAATTGGTTTATATTTTATAATATTATTTCTTTATTTATTTATTCAATAGGAAGCCACCGTGATATGCAATGAAAAAATCATATTATAACATTTGTTTGAATAAAAAAGTTACAAAGTATATCCCATTTAAAGGCTAAGCTAACATGCAAAAAGATGGCGGTTGCTCACGTGTATGTAAAAATATGCTTAATTAAAAAAAAGGAAAAAAAACAAACAAAAAACAATAAAAATAATAAAAAGAAAAAAAAAATACAGAGAAACATAAATTTAAAACTTAATTATTTTTAGTTTAATCATACAAAAATAATAACAACAAAAACTGAATAAAAGTTTTAATGCTATTAATATAAATCAGGAATAGATACATATTCCTGATAATCGAAGTTTTCTTGTGAAATTAATCATGTCGAGAAAATAACCTCTTCGGCTTCGAAACTAGTAAGAAGCCATTTTGCTTTTTAAATTATTTTTTCATTTGTAAGATAAATGTTTTGTGAATAGATGTTACTGTTCAGTAATCGCGTGCCCAACGCCTGTCACAGCAATAGCTTCTGCATTCAGTTGTCTTTGACAGTCGCAAAACAGCATTTATCGCGTGTCTGCCTTCGTTTGTCAATGACAGTTTCAGCGATAAAAAGTGCGATGAGAAATAACATATTTAAATGGTAATCGGAAAAAAAAAGTTTTTTGTTTGTAGAACTGATTTTCTTAAAATATATTTATCTCGTTAAAATTCTTGAATTTAAATTTGATAATCTGTCTTAGTGTTCAAAAATGTATAAATACTATATGTAAGATACGTCGTATAATTGCTCCAGATGTCATACTCAACCTGTCCTAGTCAAACATATTGTCCCGACAATAGAAGCTTAGCGTCTGACACCGGAGGGATAAAACCAGGGTTACAAATTAGGGCGAACACCCTTCGACAATTACGCGAGCTTACGCATCTCGACTAATAACGCGTTTATGCTTAAGGTAAATATTGTAAGGGTTGTTTTTTTTACAACATGCATTTTATTTTTATTAAAAAAAAAAACACCTTCCTTAGTTGCTTAATTTTTATGTCTACATATTACATATACATAAAGATATATATAATAATATAAAGCTCACGATTTATATTATATAACACATGAAATTCGTCTGCTTGTGTTCAAAATAAAACTTAATTACCCTAAATGTAACAAATTGGCACCCCTATTTGAAAGTGACAGATTTTTTGACCGTCACCGACTCGTTAATCGCTGATTGCAGTGATTGCGACACGCTGAGGGATGCCGCATGACGTATTTGCCGGTCGGATTACCACTGCTTTATGGGTAATGGGTCTGTTTCAATGGACCCTGGAGGATTACAATCAATTGTACTCTCCAGATCTAAACTGGATATATTGAAAATGTATTTCATGCTAAACACATTTATATACCAGTATATTTCTATTAAAAGTTTTATAAACAAAAAAAAAGAAGTATTTCATATACAAAAAACAACAATATTATAAATAAAGTATTGATTATATGATAGGATTTATTTACAGCCGGTTAGTTAGATAAATATAATAATCATGGACCACGACACGACACGACACGATACGACAAGACACGACACGAGACAACACGACACGACAAGTCTTAATACAAAACTATAAGATTTATTGAATCTTTTTGTTTAAATTATAAGTAGTGGATATTTTAAAATAATATGTCACACAAAAGCTATGACAGGCAAAATAAAATATTATTCTGTCATGCCGTCAACGGCATGCAATAAAACCTAAGTTAACAGAACCGCGTCTATCAATTTCCTTTTAGAGTTTCAATTTTCCTTTCAAATAAAAATGGTAAGGGGATAAACAGGGTGGATCCCCTTTGAAATATCCGGAAATAAGAACAATTCATATTCCTAACAAAGAAACCGGAATGTAACAATATTGCAATATTTTTTGAAGGGTGTTTAAATAATAAAAAATAACTATGCTGTTATTATATTTCCAATATATTCCACCAATTAATTATTGAGTGCATAAAAATGTTTAACATTTGTCAAATTCATATATCGATAAAACGAATGTCTTTCAAGTTGTAACAAAATTGTCTATCATATCTTTAAAACTTTCATCATAAACAATTATAATCAAAAAATAAGAATATATATTAAGATTTAGGATATATGTTAAGATTTATAATTTATAGTTGCAATGCGATATTATAAATCAATACCAAGAATTATATGGGACAGTTCTTGATAGGATTATATCACGGGGGGATTATCACAATATCGTGATAAATGCTTTGGAAGAAAATTAAATGTAAGCAGTATCCCAAGAAGGAAGTCGTTCGCATAGATCTGCCTTCAGACCCAAGATAAAATATAATAGACTTCTATAATCAACTTGATTTGCGCCTCATCTTGACTGACATGAAGTAACGCTCCATCTCTTGATTACTTCTACTTTCTTGAGAACAATTTTTGTCCTCGTTTCAGACCAGACTAGCCATTACCATGTTAGCGGTGTTACGCATATATACTTATACAGCTTATATGTATATAATAATATAATTGATTTTATATTTATATTCTGTTGAATTGTAACACTCACCACTGCAGTTGTTATTATTATATCTTTTTCCCTTTTAGTTAATTATTTGATTTTTGTTATTGTTATTATTTTAAAAGGCTGGATTTAACAGTGTTTTATCAAAATGTAAGAGGTATCAGAACCAAAACCGATCAAATTTATCGTGCTATATTGAATAATGAGTTTGACGTTATTGTTTTTACTGAGACTTGGCTTTACAGTGGCATCTCAAATAATGAATTTATAGACGATAGGTATATAGTTTATAGACGGGATCGAGAAACATGTAAAAGTCTGAAATCTTATGGTGGTGGAGTGTTGGTTGCCATTTCAAAAAAATTTAAAAGTTATAGGGTTGCTGTTTGGGAAACTTTAAATGAGGATCTTTGGGTCAATGTGGTGCTTAAATCTAAAGTGATTTCGATATGTGCAGTATATATCCCATCACCTTTAAAATATGAGATACTTGAAAATTTTATACATAAAGTGGAATCAATATTTGTCCATCAGAATTCTACTCTAATTGTAGGTGACTTCAATCTTCCTACTCTAAATTGGGAATTTATAAATATTAGTAGGAATTGTGAGATATCCAGCAACACATCCTTAGCTGGCTCTTTAATCAAGGATTTTATGGCTTTGACAAATTTCTTCCAATATAACAGCAATACTAATGTATATGGAAAAATTCTGGATTTAGTTTTTACTGATATTACAAGCACACATGTTGAACCCAGCGACGTATGTCTCTGTCAAGCGGATAAATTTCACCCTCCCTTAGAAATATTTTTTAAAGTTAATTCACCTGAACTGCTATTAAAACCTATTACTTTTACACATTACAACTTTAAGAATGTCGATTACGATAAGATAAATGACGAAATTCAGAATATAAATTGGGAATTACTTTTTTATGAATGTATAGACATTGATAGTATGGTAGACATTTTTTATATTGAATTGCGTAGAATAATATTAACAAACGTCCCAAAAAGAATACTAAAAGCAAATAACAACTACCCTATATGGTATTCACGTGATCTTAAAAAAAGGTTGAAAGAAAAGAATAAATATAGAATTTTATACAAGAAATACCGAAATCCCCTTGATAAAATTGAGTTTAGAATTCTGAGAGATAGGTGTAAAGATCTTATTAATATTGATTATAATAAATACATACGAAGCGTGGAGGACAGCATTTGTATAAATCCGCAGTTTTTTTACTCATACTTGAAACATCTTCGTAAAGAAAAATGTAATTTACCTGCATTAATGACTTTAGATGATTGCGATTATACAGACGGCAAGGATATTTGCAATCAATTTGCAAGATATTTTTCAAGTTCATACCAAGTAGACGATAAATCAAATATAGTAACACAATGCTTTATTGATGATAATAGAGGGCTTTCACTATTAACAAGTATAAATACAAATGAAAATGTAATATTAAGGCAATTAAAATCCCTAGATATAAATAAGGGTGCGGGTGCAGACGGCATACCTGCAATTTTCATTAAAAAATATGCCGTTGCACTTGTAAAGCCACTTTCAATAATTTTCGACAGATCATTGCGGGATGGCAAGTTCCCATCCGTTTGGAAGAAGGCGCTAGTAGTTCCCATATTTAAAAACGGCGAAAAACATAAAATCTCCAATTATAGACCTATAAGTATTTTGTCTGTATTCTCAAAGATTTTAGAATCATTAATATGTCAAGTTTTAACATGGCACATGAAGTCGATGATAGCTGAAAGTCAGCATGGATTTTTAAAAAAGAGGTCGACAATGACTAATCTTGCTTTATTTATTAACAATACCTCTGTAGCCTTGGATCGTAGTTTGCAAGTAGATTGCATATATACTGATTTGGCAAAAGCTTTTGATGTCGTGGATCATAAAATTTTAATAAGTAAGCTTTTTAGTTATGGAATTGGGGGGAATCTGCTTAAATTAATAGAAAATTATTTGCAAAATAGGGAAATGAATGTGGTATTAGGAGGGTATGAATCCAAAACTTTTTTTTCTACATCCGGCGTGCCACAAGGTTCTAAACTAGGTCCTATTTTGTTTAATATATTCATAAATGATGCTATTCAATGCTTTCACCATAGCGACTTTGAGTTTTATGCAGACGATTTGAAAATTTATAAAAATATAAAAACGGTTGAGGATTCCATTCTCTTACAACAGGATTTAAATAGATTTGAGGTTTGGTGTACACAAAATCATTTGAAAATGAATCATCACAAATGCTACCTCGTTACTTTCTGTAGAAAAACATCTGAAATAAAATTTAGGTATAGCATAAATGGCTGCTCAATTAAAAGGATTAATCAAATTCGTGACTTAGGAATAACTGTCGACTCAACGTTGAGTTTTATTCCTCATGTTGATGATATGGTATCGTCTTCTCTTAAATCACTAGGCTTCATTATTAGATGTACGAAAAATTTTAAAAAATCAAGCACAAAATTGTTATTATTTAATTATATGATAAGAAGTAAACTTGAATATTGCTCAATTGCTTGGAATCCATTTTACCAGGTCCACAAAGATAGATTGGAAAGAATTCAAAAAAAAATTCTGAAGTTTTTGTCATTTAATGACGGTTTATTTAATCACAATAATAGTTATGACTCGTTATTAAAGTTTTATAAAACGCTCTCACTCTCGCATCGTAGAGATATCATTGACTTGTGCTTTTTACATAGAATATTGTCTGGAGATGTAGATTCTTCAAGAATACTTCAAGAGATTGATCTTTTTATAAGGCGGCCAAATGCTAGACTTTTAAACATACCAACTTTTAAATGTAAATACTCTAGAACCAATTTGGGTTTAACAGCCCCGTTAAATAGAATTGTCAAATTATATAATTGTATATGTAGGAATGCGGATATTGATATTTTCAATGACTCTTTAAGAACTTTTAAATTTAAAATTAGATCATACCTCAATAATCAACTTATATAAATAAAAATGTTTAAATTTAGTTTTTTTTTTTTTAATGTATATTATGATACCTCTTACAATTGATATGGGTTTTAATTTTGGTTTCGTTTAGTTTTATTTTGGATTTCTTTTTTGTTAACAATAGCATTATATTCCCTTTTTTTTTTAACTTTCATTCAGTTTTTGTTATTATTATTTTTGTATGATTAAACTAAAAATAATTAAGTTTTAAATTTATGTTTCTCTGTATTTTTTTTTCTTTTTATTATTTTTGTTGTTTTTTTTTTCCTTTTTTTTTAATTAAGCATATTTTTAATTACAAGTGAGCAACCACCCTATTTTTGCATGTTAAGTTAGCCTTTAAATGGGATATACTTTGTAACTTTTTTATTCAACCAAATGTTATAATATGATTTTTTCATTGTATATCACGTTGGCTTCCTATTGAATAAATAAAATAAAATATACTTTTATTTAAAAATTAACATTTTCAGAATATTTTATTCTAGTTTAATCTATTTCAATAAATTTGCTCAACCACTACCTATAAGGATCACAACTTTCCACATTTTTTTATTGTCCTTTAGACAATGTTAATTACGAAATTTATGGAACAGTAAACTGACAGGTCCCAATTAGAAAATATCTGACTGTTTCCTCAAGATTCTGTAAAATTTATTTTACAGAAATAAGACAGTAAAACCAAAACCAAAATCTGTACCTATTGTATAGTGAAATGCCCTGGCTGTGTCTTTCTGTCTGTATGAACACAATTAAGTCAAAAATGACCGTATTGATTAAACCATACGGTTTTTATACATAAGTAGTGTGATTCCTGAGGAAGGTTTAGAAGTAACGTTTTCTAAGATTTACACGAGTACTACATATTTCAATACTATTTTTCGGATATAACTCGCGTTTATTATTACATTTTTATATTTAACCTGACGTTTCAGATGCTTTGCAGCAAACGTGTTCGCGGTAAGACGAGATGATGGTGTCATATCCGAAAAATAGTTTTATTGAAAAGGTTTAGAAGTATTGGTTTTGATTTTATTATCAAAGAGGTCGCAATAAACCTTGGCCAAATAAGTAAATAAGCAAATTATGAACATCTTAAATACTAATAACTATATTTTTATCATTAACGAAAAGGATCACGGTTACCGAATCTATAATTATTTTAAAAACAAAAATTCCTTCAGAGAGAAAGATTATTATAATGCACTAAAGCTAATAAAATATAAAAATAAAGATATAATTAAACTGTCTGTAAAATAATAAAAAACACTAAACCAAGTTAAATTGTTGATCATATAATGTACAACTCAACCCAAGTGACTGATTACAAAGTCATTAAAGTGAGAAAGGCGTGTCCAAGTCCATTAAAGTGCAGCTACAAATGATATTGCATTGAAAATAGATTGCGCTTACAATATGTGCTTTTCATTATAAAGAGTCGTCTAAGTGCTATTGAATTTCACAAACATTAAATTCTTTTATGGTATTACCTATAAAAGATAGAGAATTTAAAATATTAAATAATTTACGTTTATTTTATACTTTTATAAGGAAATAGGTGTTCATTGAGCGAAGCGCTCTATGCGAGACTTTTGCATCCTTTGTGCAAGCATCAATCAAAAACGGTATATCTGAAAATTTCCAAATTTTGCAAACTGATAGACATCAGTGTGGTAGTAGTTTAAAAAAAATTAAAAAATTTTGTCAGATATTGGATGTCATTGAGAAGTAATCACGGAAAAATTAAAATCCAATATACTTCAATGGAAAACATTTTTCGTGCGAAGATTTAGCTTCACAATGAGAAAAAAAAATTGTTGAGAAGAGAATGCGTTTTATAAATGCAACTTTGGTGCTGTTTACACCTGGCTTCGCTCAATATCCTAACACATACCGAGATTTTGCGAGCGCAGCGAGTCAAAATTGAGGTCTAGCTCGCACTTCTAGTTATCAGAAACAGAGCGGTGATGAAAAATTTCTTAGATTAAACTACTTTTTCTCAAAGAATCTATAAAATAATCTCAAAAGATAAAAGATATGAGGACTGAAGAAAGTTCTTTTGAATTGGCTTTGTAGAAACATATAAAGATAAAGAAAGGGATGTTTTTTTTTAATTATGCTTCTTACTAACCTTCAAGGGCATAGGCGGTCCGCTGCGGCTGCATCCCCGGAGCTGCTGTGACGCCTACCCGCGTTGTGTTGTGCAGCGACAGCGCGGCCAACAAGTCTAGCTCGGTGGCTGAAACAATATTACAAATAAATTAAAAATACATTTAAATTAATTTCATATTACTTATACATCCTTTTAGATATAATTGTGATAGTAAATCCTTCAAAAGAATATAAGTCTAACCGACGTAACAATGTTACATAGTATTGTACAATTTGATTTAGTATTACTATCTTTAATGAATAAAGGTTAGATTTTTATCTTGTTTTTATATAAACACGATGTATGCCCTCTGAAAAACCCAGTCCAACACTCTAAGGTAGCTGGAAGAAATCTCTTTGTAGAAATAAGCTCATTTTTTGTGGTGAAAAATAAATAAATAAATATCTGTAGAATTACATATCAGATTTGAAACTGTTTTCTAATTTATAGGCTATTTAATAAGGGAAGGTAAATTCTATAATATTTAATTACCATCACTTTTTCTTCTAAATCTAAAATGTGGCCTACTTTTCTTTAATATGTTTGGAGACCGAAATATTGAGAACAACCATCTATCGATCTAATGTAACTGTAAATATTGGGTTTACTGTCGCGCGACCTTGACGACTCTTGAGCCTATTACTCAGTAGGCCGACCGTATGTAAATGTGAGCAGTGAATATCGTGGTCAAGTTATAGTTCCATACACGTAATTAATGTTTTTATAGAAATAATAAGTGATTTATTTTAAAATCAGTTATATATAAATTGTTTGAATATCAATCTAAAATTAATTCTGTTGATGTAGGCTAATATCGTAGCGCTACAGCGTAGCCGCGTAGACTGGGGTACGTCTTTTTGCTTATTAAACTAATCTTTTTTATTAGATTTGATTATAATAAAATATAATCAATATTATTTATTTACCAAAATCTTTATATAAAATTTATTTCCCACGGTTTTATCTCTTCCAAAAATTTGATTAAAATCAAAATGACACTTACATGAAACGAACAATTCAGCAATTCTCCCAGTTATATAAAGCAAAGAGCAATCACTTTATCAAAAGAATAAACTTATATAATCTGGGAAAACTAAATTACAGCAGCACAGTTCCAGCTTCAATTACAAAGCGTCTGTTAGCGGAGAGATCTCTTGTCAACAGCCGACCCTAATTCCTCACGGCTCTAACAAAAGATTCTAGGGTCATCGTTTTGTAATACAATCTTAACTGGTTTTTTTTTAAACCCACGTTTATGAAACTCTTCGCCTATCTTTACTCTGTTTTGTGAATTTTTAAGGTATTGCATGATTTATATAATATAGTTATTTAAAATATGTACACATATAACTCTTATCTATTAAAATTCAACATTTCCTCAGAATTTCATCATATTTCAAAAAATTACGTATTTTCTTCAAACTTGATAATATACTCAATAGTAAAATTTACCAGATATATTATTGGTATTTTTGAAAAATAGTTTCAGTCTGATTTCATAACAATATGAGTAATAGTTAGTTGTGAATAATAAATACCTATTTGATTAAATTAGACAATATAGAGGTAAAAACTACTCGGACAAATTCCGATAGTAATTACGGGAATACAGCCGGATAATTATACATAATAGTAATGTAGACTAAAAGTTGAATATTCGTGTTAGTAATCAGAAGTATAGAATAGTTTTAAGCATAATATGATTATGAAAACAGAAGAAGTTTTCATGAGTTAATAGTCCAATTTATAGGATGGTTTATACGAGTGTCAGCCCTCGCAAGGCGCCTCGTCGCCGCCGAGTCTGCCTCCCGGCCGGCTACAGATAGCCTCGTAAACTAGCTTCTAGCTCGATTGTTTAACCTAGCTATCTCATATATTATGTACAGAGAAATGAAACAAGCTTCGCTGCTAATGAATGCGCTATTTTTACTTTTAAACAAGCATTGTGCTCAGAAAAAACATTCTTTTGCAAAGCATATATAATCTTTTGTAATACTATGATCAATTCTTTTATTTCTTTGTTCTTTTCTCATTTCTTAGTAATTATTTTCATTTGTGTTTCATACATTTTCCAAACCTATAAAAAAAGGGCGTTGAAGTATAATTATCTACTAAATATATGACTTAACAATAACATCAACTAACTATCCATAAATGTGTTCCATCGTAAATACTAGTAATAAAAAGTTGTAAAACTGCACTGAAAATTATCGTCGGCTACTTTGAGTTTTCTTTTAATTCCGCTTCAAGAAAATTTGTTCTTACTCATGACTCAGTATTTAAAACTTTTTACAGATAAAGAGGTTGTATCAGTGTCGCCAGATTTTATGAGCCATGGACGAAACACACGTTGAAACTTTGTTGCATTTTACATTTTAGAGTTGAAGAACGGTGCAAAGTTGTAGGTTGTTGTTAGGTATGTAAAATTTTAAATAGAGACGGTCCTACATTTTTTATAACCACTAATTATAAGGATAAATTAGGATAAAATGATATTATAAGTAAATAAACTACTATTACTAAAAAAAATTTTTCTTGAGCTTAAGATTATTATTAAAAACATGATATGCACTAGTCAGTTTGGATAAATAAATAATTTACATAGGGTTAATCAATTATAATTTATATTAATAAATTCATTGATAACATTTGCACTTATACAACTTTTATGATACTGTAAAAGCTTTGCAATATAAAAGCTTTATTACAAGTAACTTTAAACTTTTAATGTACTCATATTAAATGGTGTCTTGAGTAATAGGTTAGGCAATTTATCAAACAAATTGTCTACAGCAGTAATTACGGAGAATTAAGGCTTTCATGTAGACGGTTTAACGAAACGGAACAATTTCAGTTATTCACTGTTAATTTCCAAAATTAATCACCCTTCGAGTGGAGTTGAAGCCTTTAGGTTGTAGGGTGTGTATGACTCGTTTGTCATCTCCTTAATCGCTTTGCTAATGCTTGCTTAATGCAAGATATATCAAAAGGGGGTTTAAGTTTGAATTGACATCCTGTCATTGACATGTAGTAAACTAAATTAATCAAATTGTAACTTTGAACCTTATTTTTATATAGGTGTCTAAATAAACCATTCCTGATCTTTCGATAAGAAAAAAAAAATAAAAATTTAGAGTTTTTTAAGGTTTTAGAATAAAAAAAGTATCGTGAATATCATGCTAATGAATATAAATCATTTATTAATTTCATATGTACAAGTTTATATTATATTTATATTTATCTATTGTGTAAGCTGAACTATTGTAAGCCCCTTGAACTTTTTAACTAAATGTCAAACTATAAAGCGTGTTAAAAATCTATCTATTGCACGCAATGGCATAATACTTTGAAATCCTATTTTCACTAACTGACATAATTACTTTTTATTTGTTTAATGATGTTAAAGATTACCAAAGAAATAATAAAATAATTAATAATAAATTGTGATTCAGATTACATACAGTCATTGCAATATCAATATCTCAGTAATAAGGGGATTGCATTGATATTCAATATTATTACAAGGGGAATTCAAATAAATTATGCACGTGATTCCATCTAGGGATGTAATAAATCTCCCCCTCATAGGGAAAGCGAGAAAAGAAATACTTCAAGTCACTTCAAGTGCTATACTTACATGAAAATGCTTTATAAGAAGCTGTCTAAGAGTTTCTGTACATTTAGAGTATATTTATATTCAGCCAGTGAGTATTAGATAGAGTTTCTGCTTGATAAAGCGTAAGAGATCAACCATCGTTTGAAGATAAAAAGAATCAATTGCTTTAAGAATTGAAAAGTTAATTGCACAATAATATTGAATTAAATATCAATAAAACTATTTTACGGATATAATTAGTTCACACACTGCCAACTTCGACACACAATAGACAAGCCCAACCAATTTTTCCAATTTGATAAACCAAAGATCCTTGCTCGTGAAGACATATACCAAGAATGATTCACGAGACTATTAAAATTAAAAAATATCCTCATTTTAATAAAGAAGATGGTTAGAATCTATCAAACACCTAGGATCCTATCATGAAAAATATTAAATCAAACGTCTGTGAACACAGTGCCAGACCCATAGACACAGTTAATGCGTTTTGTGTGCTTCATGAACTCCATGCCCGTAAACTCAGGAACCGTTGGAGGTAGATGACAAATAAACTGACTGACTGACAGACACTAACATCTCGTCTTACCGCAAACACTTTTGCTGCAAAGCACTCGAAACGTCGGTTTTAAATTTTAAAAAATAATAATAAACGCGAGTCCGTAAAACAGTTTTATTTAAATGTGTAAACCTCGTGTAAATCTAAGAGAAAACGTTATTAAAAATAAGCCCTTCAAGATCATAAAATTTCACACCTCACTTGTCTGTATTTCAAGTTCCATAAGGTACGATAGGAATTAATTATCTGCGTGTCACGCACGGGTATTGCAATCCGATGCTCTGTGTAATCGACTACGCTCTTACACACGAGTGGTCGCTGAACGCAAGGGTTAATAACAATTAATTGAAGTCCTTTAGCAACTTGAGATGGCACGTGGATGAAACCTGTCAATGAGCCTAATTGACCATATGGTGGTCACTTGAGGGTTGAAACGAGTAACGTATAGCTAAAAGACAGCTAACTATAAAACGGTAGTAATAATCATTTCATTTGTTATTATTTAGGAAACTTAGTTTTAAAACATGATATTGTTTATAAAATATTATAATAAATCTAAAAAACTATGACGCAATATTAAACTGGATTACTTTTCAAAAGGAACTAAGAAATACCAGATCCAGTTTCCCCTTCTTGCCATTGACACGTTAAAATGCTAACACATTTGCTCATACAAGCCACGATTATAAAAGTCCCCTGTTTCTTTTTGGGGGGATAAAAAGTGCCTAATCGACTAGGCTATGGGTACACATATTAATTAATATATTTATAACTTCATCGTTTAAGGTTTAAAAATAATATTAAAGATAAGATTTTAGTATAGTTTTATAAATAATTTCTTATCATGTATCTTTCAATAAGTATTTAAATGTAAGTGAGTGACAGACACTTACATCTCCTCTACCCATGAACACGAGTGCTGCAAAGCATTCGAAACTTCGTTTTAAAATTAAGATGTTATCAAAATTATACACGAGTTTAATCTTTAAAAAAATTGTTTTATTTCAAATATGTACTCGTGTAAATCTAAGAAAATACTAATATAAATCAAGTGTATAGTTTTTTAAGTATACTATGTATGTTGTCTACTCGAAATATTTTTACTTAAAATTTATGGTATGTGAAGGTAAGGCCTTATGCTGTAAGTAATTGTACAAAGCCGTCAGAGGGGTAAAGGCATATGTCACACGTGCCCGCACGCCGTGTCGCCGCACAAAATGACATTTTTTGTCTAACTTTTAAAACTACCATAACTGCCTTTGCCCCAGTTAGTATACATTATAATACTAGTATTACGACTTCATGCAAATTATTAGTTAAACAACTAAATATCCTTTAAAGAAAAACAATTACTTTTAAAATTCCAAACAAATATAACCTATAAAATTAAATTTATCAATCAGTAAATATTTCACTTCTCACTACATAAACATAAAATCAATTACATATTTTAAACAATTACCAAGAAAACATCGAAAGACAAATGAAATATGTACTTCATGGAAGTATCGTATGTCGATCACGCGATGTTATGAAAGCGACCATCCCATTTGGTTAACAGGGAGTGAGTCACAGGTCAAGTTTTGCTGACGGTATTAATAAAATTATCATTAAAACTACAATAAAATACGTAATCAACGTTTATAGAATACAGCTATCGAAATTATAAATACGATGTATAATATCCATTGTCGTGGTGCAGAAGGTTATAGTAATTATAGGCGCTTATAATAAATAAGCGTACTGTCGCTCACTGAATAATATTAAGTGTTTAGAAATGTCTCGTCCCTATAAAGGTTTATTATGTAACTTCATAATATTATAATATATTCATTTTTGTATTCACTATTGTTATATGAAATATAAATGAAGAGAAAAATTATTTGCCATTATTTGCTTATCAACTCTTTGAATGAAAAAATAGTCTATTAATTATGATTTTATGGCTTCTCTATTCATATAATACTTCAAAATTAATTGGTTTAATTGAAAATCATTGCATTGTATAACACAATTATTTTATGTAAAATATATTTTTCTACATTTCTACCAAAAAAACACTATTTCTATATATAAATTTAATATAAGTGCACACTAAAATAATATTAAAAAGCTCAAAACCATAAACAATAAAATTATGTTAATATTATTCATTATTCTGGAAAATCTTGTAGAGTTATGAATATGTTTCGCGCGGGATTTTGGAATATAAAGACCGTTAATGAGGCGCCGGCGAGGGTGGGATCGAACCGGTGTTCTGACAGGTGGTGGACACGCACTACTGAGTCCCCTGTGCTGCACAGTACCCTACCACAAACCTGGCTTCTACCAAAATAGTTTACTCACTAGCAGTGTAATATCATTTGCCAATTAGCCGCAAAGGGTCGAAAAAGAGCAATTTATAACAAAAAGTAAAAAATATATAGTTTTAAGTATATATAAAACAACTGAATTTAAATATTTTTCGAAAAGAAAAGAACATATGAAATATTTATTGTAAAGACACACGTATAAAGATATGTACCGTTTCAAATTACTTTTATATTTCAAATCTTCAACATACCATTTGAATGTCTGATATCAACTCGTCCTTCACTTACCCTTCGTCGTCTGTAAATAACATCCGGTGGTCAAGATATGTATGGGACATTGTGGCTTCATATTTGCACGTATGCAGATAACAGAACATGTCCGTATGGCCTGCATAATGCAGGTTACCATGTTGATAGCTCGTACCAATGGCAGAGAAAACTTTGATTTATTCGATTTGGATAAAATTAAACTCGATTGCGCCGGCGCCAAGCAGATTTTAAATTTAAATGTCATCCAAGAATTTAAAAAAAGGCATAAAGGTTTAGGCTTCAAAATATATTCCATTCTTCTATAATACTGTCTGATGTGAGTAAATTTTATACAACTCAACTTATTTTTATGTACATAATTGTTTTTGAAATAATAGTAGGTATAGAAATATTTACGTCATATATACTTAAAATTATAAATTTTCTTTTAGTATTTTGTCATTTTAAGATTTTTTCTATTGTTAATTTTCATTTTATTTCCTAATATAAGTATTATAAAATTATATTATGTAAGTTAGAGGTTTTCATTTGCGATAGTTACAATTAAATACATAAAGTTTGACACTTTGAACTTGGCAATGAGACAGGGGCCGCGCAATGCTGCCCCGCTAATCCAAAGCAAACACAAGATAACGTATCGCACGTGTGCTATTGTCAAGATCCCGCTTCCTATACTAACGTTACTATATCTAGGAAAATAAGTATATTTTCCTAGCAAGGACGTTACTAGCCATAGAAGAACCTTTTAAAACAGTGCATCTAGATGTAACCTTTCATAAGCTCAACCTATCCAAATTAAAAAACTGGCTTTGTATTTGAATTTGATACTATATATAACTATTATTTCATTTGCAACCAACTCAGAACCCTGAATAAAGTTTAAAATAATATAACAAATGAGCATGGAGTTACATAATAGATGACGAGAAAATTTTGGCAACAAATCCTTATTATATTGTAAAAGTAAAGTTTATAAAACAATAAACGAAAAAAATCTTCTTCAAAATCATTTGAAATAACATTATGAATCAAATTTTCTTTCTGTTTTACTAAAATATCTGTGTATTCAAACATCTTTGATATTTTTTGCAAGAATTTTCCAGAGTTAACTCTAGAAAATGCAACAATTATAAGAAATTTAATTTAAGAAATCTTTTGCTCCATTTTGACTTTATATATATTACCTAAAAATAGTTTATCTATTTGTATCATCAATAACACGATTTACTGGAAAATATTATATACTTCCTAAAACTTGAATATTTGGCCCAATTTTCTAATAAGTATGAATTATTAAGGCTTATCAATTTTAAATTATATACTCGTCTAACAGATTCCTACACTTCAATATGAAATCGGGTCAACTGTCGTTTCATTAATAATTGAATGGAATTCATAATTGATTCAAAAAAAACCAAACTTTTTTGTATTATTTTTTTGTTCAATTTGTAAAATGTAATAACTGAAACAAAGAGCCAAGAAAATTCTTAGAGATACAAATGCTTTTTTATAGGAACTCATAAATAAAATCAGTTTTTCTATTTTCCATCTATTAAAAGAAAAAAATGTATAAAAAGAACATGAAATTGTTTATTTCAACACTTTAAAAAAGCCATTTAAGATATGAAAGACGAACATTTGTTATGGAAATACAACATCTTGTATTTTCCAGAATTTGCTTCTTAAAAAACCTCATATATTGCTGTTTCAACAGTTTTATTATACAGTTTTTAGTTATTCCTCACATTTTGTTTATTTAGTTCGTTGTTTTAATATTTTATTCAGTATACTCACAATGTTATCACATTTACGTAACACGAGAACGAAACAGTACTTATTAATGAGACAATTCTCCAGGGGTGTATGTGTATATACTATTAACGTTGAGTAAAGAAGACCTAATTGTACGTAGGCGTTCATAATTAAGGGCGCATGTATAGTATCCGGAATACAGGTACAGTCTAGCGACTAGCGTGGCGAGTGATCGATACATAAGTTTTGGAACCACGTGGCTCCGTTGCTAGGCAACCAATGCATTGGGGTTGAAATGCGCTAATCAAAGACTGGTTTTAAGTTATATTTCAGGAAGGTATTTTTATCAGGAATTTTATTTTACAAGACTACTTTAAAAATATAAATAAATTTTAATTATAGATTTATTTGCACACTATTTGAATATTATTTAAAAATAATATTTTTTAATAAAATTCGTTGATATATTATGCGTACAAAAACACAAACCATGTTTATAGATAATAAAAGAAATATTTTTCAATGCATTGCTATTAGCAGTTACGAAATAAGGGGTTTTAAAATAATTTTATTAATTAACTTGGACTTAATGGTCTTAGTTAATTGATATAGAAAATAACGTAAACACCATTCCTAAACTACGATACGCTATGGCTTCTTTTGGCTTAACAATATTCAAAGCGCTAATCATGTAAGTGGTTTAGAAATTAACTCGTGAAATAAATTAAAATATATTTTTCTTGATAATCTATAGAAAATATTTGTGTGTCTGTTTGTTTGTTTCTAGAAATCTCCAAAACTACTCTCTACTTGAAATAAAACTATTTTGTTTATGGATTATACTCGAGTGTAATTTTGGTTACATTTTAATTTTAGCCGGACGTTTCGAATGCTTTGCAGCAATCGTGCTCATGGGTAGACGAGAAGAAAGTGTTTTTCAAATGTGTACTCTTGAATAAGATAAGAATATTCTACTCCTTACTTTTAAACCGGGTCTTTTTCACAGAAAAATCATGTTTAGTTACTGTTTTTTAATGACACTAATTGTTTAAAGAAAAGCTGAAAGCTGTAAAACCTTTTAATAATTTATTATGTAATTAAAAGTTTAAGAGTTATTAAAATAATGTAATAAAATATATTTCTTGCAAACAGTATAAACTTATCTTTATGTTCCTAGACAAAGTGCAGACAAGAAGTGGCTGTACTTCTGAAATATATTTAAAGTATATATATTTAGTGGCCGTGAACGTGAATGAGGTCAAAATAGCTGGCGGGAGCCGCATTGCGCTAGATGCGACACCTGCACCCGTCTCCGCACATCTCACACGACATACTCCAACTTATGTTCTTAAATCTTTGATATTGTTATAATATACAAAAAAATATAACCATATTATATACCCGACTCAACTATAGAATTTTATGTTTCCATTTTGTGTTCTTTTAATGTTCGTTTTTCATAGAAAAAAAGGAAAATTACTTTTTGTTATTTAAACAGAGTTCTAGAAGTGATCTAGCAAAAACTTTGATATAAATTGTTTGTTCGAAAATACTATAGTACTTGCTTATGACTATATACAAAAGCCATTATATAAATAGGATTCGACTGAATAAAAATTGAGATTTGTAAATCACTTGCTGAATAAAATCATTTTTACCTGTTTCTAGGAAAATAATATTATTCGTCCACCTCATGGAAATAACTTGGAAACGGTAGGTAATGTTTATTAATGTACATACACTAAACTAATCAATGTGTCAATACCAAGGTCTGTATAAAATTGTTTCAGTGAATCGGTCTGTATAGAATTGAATTAATTCACTGCTTATACTGTACTAGTTTTTGCCGTCGACTGTGTCTATATTATGAAATTTAATATATTTTTTATTTTCAAAAATATAAATATGTTTGAGTTAAGAGTTTATGCTTTTATTATCCCATTTTTTTCGTCTTACAAATGAAATTTCCTAAATACATAACATAACATAACATACATTTATTTTTTTATCTAAACTTTGGCGTTTCATGATTACTATTATATATAATTATCCGGTTGTACTCACGTAATTACTATCGATTTTTGTCTGATTAGTTTCGAACCCATTCGGGGTTCCAACCACCCTTATTCATAAGCTCTAAGCATGGTGGCATCACGGCGTGAACTGTTGAAACTAGTTGCGCATAGCGAGATAGTAATTACGTGAGTACTACGGTTAATTATACATAATTCTCATATATTTACATATATTTTTCTTACCTTGTTTTGCAATTTTATTTTCTTGTATTTTTATTGGCTAGATCATGACACCGAAGCGAAACTGTTTAAGATCTTTCATTCTCCTCTCGTTTACTTATCTTGTTTATATTTGAAACTCAAGAGAATATCTTTGGGATTTCAAATAGTCGGTACATACTGATATAAACAAGGAATACAATTTTATTTTTTCATAGTCTGTAATAACTTTTTTCGCCAAAAACTTCAGGAGCAATAAGATATTGAATTTAATTTTAATTTATTCTATTATTATAATAAAATATATTCAAATAAAACAGTAATAATATTTATAAAAAAAATATTAGGAAAAAATGTATTAAAATTACAGACTGAATATTTTCTAAAACCTATGTATTATGTCTCATAAGAAAAAAAAAATCACTAGACATATATTGTTGGTTGTGCATAAATCCACTAATTCATGTATTACTATACATTTTTATTTACTATGATTAAAGAAATACATAAATTGTCTTTATGAGAAAGGTTACAATTTTAATTATATCTTGTTAAGAAATACATCTGCTTTAGTTATTATATGCGAAGATAATATGCTTGAATTGAATACTTGTTTTTCATTCTAATAAACTCTAAACTATTATAATATATATATTTATGGAATTTTGTAGAAAAAACTAAATTCACCAGAATCTCATCTATACAAGAAAATATATAAAATAAAGTGTATTCTTGTATTACCAGTATTACCAGTGTAGTAGCAGTATATTGCGAGTTATCTTTTTTGTTTTCTCCATTTTTCTTAGTCATGGAAATTTAATAATATCCCGAAGTTGTACAAATAATATGTATAAAGACTATAATATCCACCCCTAAATTCCCCGCGGATTATAAGGGACCTAATAAACTGTCCCCTTCGTTTCACAAAATCTAAATTAATATTTGGTTTAGAAGTAATCATTGTGCCCTTATTTTGTATAATATTTTTATTTCATTGCTTCTTAAAAGGATAAAAATGCAATATTAATATTTATGTCTGATTGCGCGTATTCTCGTATAATTTATTTATTTATCGTATTCATACCATACTTTACAGCAAAATATCTTATCTACTCTAAACAAATTTATCTAAAAATATAAAAAAATCTGTATAATACAGATTTACATATTGTATATTTATGAAGTATAAACAAAAATCTACTAAATGATTTATTATAGTTTCGATAAACCCTTCGGGAGTTCGAAGACATGTTGAGCGAGGGCGGTCCACACGCGAACCTTTTTCATACTCAACAATGTAAGGCCAGTACTACAATACTGAGCAACGTTTAATTTTTCAATACATATATAAAATAAAAAAAGAAGAAAAATAATAAAAATATATAATTATATATATTCATTTGATTTTATTACTTTAAAGTTACAAGTAAAATTTAATAAATAGTTATAAATTATTGTGATAATGTGTGGAATAAAAGTACCTAATCTCTCAAATGGTGTTATATTTTATTGTATCATATGTTCTCGAAAGAAAATAGTAAGGATTCAATTTTCCTTAAAAGCTCGCTTTTTACTTGATCAGGCTTTGAGGTAAATAACCTTCTCGCCGTTAGTTTACACTTTACACTATGAAAATTAAACATAAATATGTATGAATTGTTTTAGCTTACATAATTTTATTATGATTTTCAGAGTCATCTAAGTGCTATTTAAAACAATTTCAATAATAATATCAAAACTTATGAATTATTTACGGATTCAATATTTAAATTTTTATACACTTATATGCAAGTTCATGGACGTTTTCTTTACAACTCAGAGCAACTATTCTGCTATTTTTTTAATGAAAAAATACATTATTCCTTTCTACATAAGAAAGAAACAATATAAGCTTTTATTCTATATTTTATGATCCATTTTGCATTTACGAAAAATATTATTATAAATATACAAGTATTAATCTAGACATATACAAATTAAAACAGTTAAATAATATAAAACAGATGTACTTCTTTAGAGTCGTCTGCTTGTTACGACTTTGTGGTTTAAAAAAAATACGATTAGATTTTATTTAGATAAATATGTAATACATTCGTATGATAATTTTTAAAAAAATATCGAACAATAGAATAGAAAAGTCGATAAATATAGGTACCATAGAGTTATAAACTACCAATATATCAGCTGTAGAAATTAGTTTAATTATAATTATCTTGAATTTTAATATTTAAACAGTCAGATCACATTACAGGTGTAAATTCTTTTGTTATATTTAAATAAATTGTAAAGAAAAATTTTAGTTTAAAGTTTATAAGTTGACAAGTGAGTCAAAGACTTCTCAAAAAGATATATCTTTTTGAAAAGGTTAAGAAAATACTAAAATAATGGTTTAAAACATAATTACACTAAAGTCAGTTTCTATCGATTAAATTGTTCAAAAACTTCGTATCTTGATTAGTAGAAAAACGTAAAGCAACTAACGAAACAGTTTTATCACGGCAATAAAAATATTATGACGGCGATATTTACTTCCACAGATGATTTTTCTCCATTGTTGGTTTTATTGTCTCCTATTGCTACTATAAACGTGATTTTATGTACAGAGATCTATCAAAGAACGGTAAGCGTTAATATATTTCACCTACATTGCATTTTATATTCGAGGTTCATGAATTACATAAATACGTAGTAATTTTAGTTTATCCATCTAATAATATGTAATAACATTTTGAACTGAACGTTTAGAATTTTATTTAATTGAGCAAAGCGAACCAAGCTTTCTATGAAAGACTTTTTTGCATCTTTTGTGCAAGCATCAACCAAAAACGGTTTATCCGAAAATTTCTAAATTTTGTACACAAATAGTCATCAGTCTGGTGGTGGTTTTAAAAAATTTCAAATGTTCTTTGGCGTTAATCACGGAAAAACTATAATCCCAGAGACTTCAATGGGAAAAATATTTCGCGAATATTTAGCTTAATAATGAAAAAATAATTTTAAAAAACTATAACCATCGCAATGGGGTTCATTCGTCCTGTGACGTGTGTGTGACGTACTTATGTACGCGTGTCAACTGTCAATAGTTCAATAGCGGGCGGCGATACAGTTTATTATATTTGTGTTTATTTTTCTGCGGACCTTCCCACGGATGGAGAGTTCCAAGAAACGTTAGAAGAATCCTGGAATAAGCCGCAAAATAAACAATATCTTTCATATTTTCTGGTAAAAGCTAGTCCTTGTTAATAAATTATATTAATACATTATTAAAAGTTATTTGTTAATAAACCTGAACAAATCAAATAATATACCTAGGATTTTCACAAGAAGCCTGAAAGATATCGCCTTCGTCCAATAAAGACAATTATATATGGAATTCTAAATCCCAAATATGGGTAATCCGGTAACTCAGTTGGCAAAGCGACGGGATATTATCCCAGAGATATCAGGTTCAAGTCCTGTTATATTAATAAAAAGTTTAACATATATAATTTTAAAAAATGTTTCATAGTATGTTTACAAATAATTTTCTTGTCCCAAAAAGGAACAATTACTATAATTGTTAAGTGAAACATAAATAAAACAATCTTTATAACAGAATATGTAAATAATACAAACTAAATGTGTGTTTAGGTTTTAGATAAGATCTAATTGCATTGGCTTTCATTATTTACTAAAAGATTGCATATAACCTTCAGATCATACATTTTTTACTCCTTATATCCCAAATAATACACTAATTAAAACAAACTTAATGTCTATATCATGTACGAAAGAAGAAAATTATGGACTGAATTGAAATTTTTAAGACACCTGATTAGAATGCGAATAAAATATGAAATACCTTTTTTAAAATTATATATTAATATAGAATGAAAAATTGGTCCTAGAAGAGCTAGAACCTGCGACCTCGGAATGACTGTCCATGCCGCTTGCCAACTGAGCCACTGTGCCGCACCCGTCTTCATGATTGAAAAATATCTTATAAAATAAAAAAAATATCTATTATTATTATAAAGATTATCTACTTTGTTAAAGTATTCTCTTCTTTATCCTTACAATATTAACCTTTAGTAACTAAGCTAAATTTAACAATTCTTGCTATCTCTAAATGAACAATTCTTTAAACAGATTTACTTGATAAGATAGCTAAATGAAGTTGAGGCTAATTCAGTTTTTATAAGACATTGCGTATATTAAATAACATTATAACTAAATAGCGTATAAAATATAAGATATAATATCTTAAAATCTAGTAAGATAATGTAATTTGATTTATGCATTTAGATGTATTTGATTAATATATAAAAGAATATTGACTAGTAATTAAGTTTTTTAAAGGGATTTTAACATATATATATTATATATTATATATTACATTAATATTTGGTATTCAATAACATTTCATTATCCGTTTTGTATACAAATATTGTTTAGAAAAAAAACCTTATCCATACTTACAAGTACACATAATATCAAATACTAATTTGTACTTGTATGTATGGAATATTAATGTATACTTCTATGTATGATGTGTGTTTTAAATTAAACATTTACTTTGGATGTCTTTAAATACTTTTAATATTCTATGAACCTAAATAGAGAATGAAAATTACAGAAATTTCCTCTGTTGAATTTTGTAATACGGTCAAATAATGCCAATAAGACGGTAATAGAATATAAATTTTGTATGCGACAAGAGCGAAGCAGTCATAAAAATTCGTTGCGGAGTCTCTTACGTAAGGCGGGCGCGGGGAGCTCGCCACTGTATAGAATTAAGAAATAGAACCTTATACTGAAATTTATTTATTCGTACATATTTTCATGAGTAATCGATGTTATCAGCTTTTTTTATTAAGCTTATAAAAAACATTATAGTATCAAACTTAGAAAATATTTTTTGGTTTATCGGTATACATACGTATTATATTATATAATCAGTAATAATATCACAAATAGTCAAATTATAGTTTTTTTTTAACAATAATTTAGCGATCATAAAATAACATTAACGACAATTTTTTAAATATTTCTTTTAAATCTATAATTAACCTATATTTCTATTGAATCTATTAAATCTATAATTAATATAATACTACAATATTGATAGTATTAATCGTATTACACAATTTTATACACGCGTACAATCAAAAAGATCTCAAGGTATCAATAACTTTAATGGAATACAAAAAATATCGATTTAACGTAATGATATTTTATTTTCATACAATGTAGGTAATAGTAGATTATTTATTAGTTCTTTAAATATTAATATAAAATTGTATGTTTCTGACTTTGTAAATTAAGAAATTATTCTATTCTTATTATTTATTAAAATACGTTACATTTTATTGAAAAAAATAAATTATAACTTTCATGATTAGTATTTTATGGTTACGATATATTCTCTAGCCGTGGTGGTTCCTAATATCATACAATCTTAGGATAAGAATCAGTTCCATTATTCAGTAGCTCCTACCACTTACAGGTGGAACTGGCATCGCGCCAAATGAAAAACCGTACCATCATACCGATGACCTATAAACTGTGATGTGAACCTTCGAGCTGATAAGGTATTTGTGTTAGACGAACTGGAAACGGAAGTTAACTAGAGTAGACTAATATAGATTATACTATACTAAATCATATTTTAAACTTTAACATTTCTCTTATAATGTAGTAAAAATAATTACCATATAACTGATTATTACAACATTTTTTACTATTTTTTTTTACCCCTACTACCGTCATCTTCTGCACATCTAAGGTTAGCTGGTAGGGAATGTCTTTGTGGCGTTATTCCCGTGTTTTGTGAATTATTTTGTGTATTGTGCAATAAAAATATTTATATATTTTAAATAATTAATTTAGAGTTAATGTTCAATTTATTGTATTTTAATTTAGTATATTTTTTCAAGCTTTCTGGTTAAAGCTTATAATAAACCTGAGTCTGTTAAAACTTATGCTTGTGATGTTATAGTTACAACATTCTACAAGCTATCAAGCCAAGCCATTAAGACGTGAAATGGCCTGTCCTAGATATAGGTTCGGAGGTCGTCGCCCGGACTTGACAAATATCTGAAGGAAATGACAGCTTTCCTACAACCAGCGACGGTCGCTCTAATTTAACATGTTACTATTAGGAATTACAAATCATATAATTGTAACTAATACGCAATAATTATAACTCCTTTTTCTCTATTTATTTCAGACACATGTTTAGAGTTTTATTTAATATGTTAGTCTTTATAAAATCATTATTCATAAATGTGTTCTAAAAATTGATGTAACGGTATTAAAATAGTTTAGAGATTAATTATATTCATAATAATTATTAGAAAATCATTTAACTAAAAGAATTAATGAAAAAAATGTTAGAGGTCTCAATTATAGAGTTACGCGTTGAAGTCTTTATTAAGAGATCCAAAATTTCAAGTACTATATTTAACAAATGAATTATTACTATTATTTAGAACAATATAAAAGGTTGTATATTATAATTACGATTATAGTTATTTTAGTAGCAGTTCTAAGATAAATGTAGTTTTATAAAGAGTATTCAAAATGATATCCTAATTTTACGTAGTTTTTATTGCGATTATCTTTTATTATAAAACACATCCGCAAGCGACAAATATAACTTGCGATACTGATAAGATATCAGTAATTTAAATATCACCTCTTTACCCGTTAATTTCAACGTTACACTGCAAAAAATTAAATATTTTTAATTTAAAATTATATCTTAACCTATTACATGTCTAATCCTGCGAGTCTATAACAATTTAAACGAAAAATATAACAGTGTACAATATAGTGAATAAAACAAATTGGGAAAAGTGATTACAAAAAAAGTTCTTAAAGTTTTTAATGAAAAGTTCTTAAAGTTCTCAAAATTTCATAATGTATAAACAATTTACAAATTTTATGAAAGAAATGATAAGAAATGTACAACATTAAGGCAGGTGTACATGCGCTTGCATTCACGATTACGATCGCTGTAAAGTGGCGTGATGATAATCAATATTTACCCAGATATAATGACGTAATAGATTTGTTTAGTAGTGGTCGTGGTAAGGACGTACCGCCTGGAGACAACCCCATGCTTTACGACTATACTTTTCTAGTTTTATTAACCAATTTTCTTATGATACTGACTCTAGCGAAAGTAACTTATGTAACTGAAATTAGATTGTCGAATCCAATGTTTTATTTTGTTCAGAACTTTTAAATTGGGGCTAGGTTATATAATTTCTTATAACTTAGTTAACTTTGAGATATAACTCAGAAAATAATTTAACTATTCTTTCAATATAACCTAAAAATCGGTAAATTTTGTAAGCAACCTAAAATTAAGTTATTTGATCAATATAAATACTAGGTACATTTTAACGAACTTGAACCCTCGAACTCATTTAAAGGGGGAGGGTGATCACGGATAAGGCACACAACAGACATATTCTTTGAAAGTTTACAGCGATACGTAAGATTTCTAACTGAAAAGATTTACAAATCAGCTGATCGGCACACCCCATGGGTAGGAAATATTACGACCGATAGATGAGGAAAACGTGTCATTCACTCGGCGATCACGATCAGCTGTTACGGGATTTAGGATGAATTCGATAAAAGGATAAGTTTTAGGTACTCACCGGCTGCGTTGGTCAGCCACCACCAGCAGCAGCAGGCGGCCACGAGCGCCCGAGCGCCGGCCATGTCAGCGGCAGCGCATCACACGCGCGCTCTCGCCGGCCGCCCCGGCGGACTGAGCGGTACGTCGAGCCGCCCCGCGCGATCGATGCACGCGCGCGCCTCACGCACCCTCCGACACCATGATCCCCTCCACACCTCCCCCCGGACCTCAACCCCTCCGCACCCCTCCCTTTCCAATTTTCCCTGAGTTTCCACTGAGAGCGCGCGCGCTGCCCTCTTTCCCATCGGATCGCTGACCGCCCCTAATTGATTGGGCCCGTTCATTTGCCGAATACGTTTTAGGTCAGCATCGCCGCAGAGACCTGCGCAATATTTATTTTGTGAGAACTAAAACTTCGTACTGTCAGATGAGCAAGAAAATTACTTTCAGGAGAGTCCTGCTTTACTAAAACTTCAAACGCATTTGCATATGTATTTGGGCTTATTTATATATTTATATGTTTACTTCAGTTACATTCCAAAATTTTTTTTTTTATTGATATATTTTAGTCAAATGAAAACTAATAGTTCCTCAGGTGTACCAAAACTGTATTTTATATTATACCACTTTTAAAATATTATCACGAATGAATTTCATTTCTCATTATTCCATCATCATTAAATATTTCATGCTTTAAAACATTAAGACTGCAATGGTAAGATATAGTCTAGAATAACTCTACGACTGTAGCAGAGTAGAGGAAGTAGAGCGGGCACATTAAAATGTTCAGATTAATCACAACTTGTCAGTTGGTGCATCTCTGCGATATTACATTTTTTTTTTGCTCGAGTCAATTTACTAAAAGAATTGTAATAAAATACTTGGTTGTAGAGCAAATAAATTTGACATTTTAATTTGTTGATTAATAAAATGAGTAGAAAATGAATTATCAAATGAATTGTTAATTCTTTGTAAGATTTTTGAATATTAGTTGAATTATTACCGCACTCGTAACTCTTGTTGTAAGCTAGTATCGAAAGGAATTATGACACTGAAGCGCGCAATTGGATTAGTTTATGACTAAAGTTAGAAAACAAGATGTTAGAAGCATAATTATTTTCAGTTGTCAATAACCAATGCATTATAGTTGACTTTAATACATAGAATATGCGACAATTAATAAAACAAGAACAAATAATACGTAACGAAAATTGAGAATATCTGTAAGTAGACAATTTTTTTGGGAAAACGATTAAAGTATACCAAATAATAATTAATATTAGATGTAAGTATTGAATTGTGTTCGCAATCACAATTCCAAAACCTTTCTGAACCCATCCCAAGGTTTCCTTGTGTAGATAAATTATATTTATATTATACCTAGTTAAATAGAGACACATTTCTTTATTTTTTTCAGTATTTTTAAAATTCAAAAAAAGGAGGAGGTTCTCAGTTCGAATGTATTTTTTTTAATGTATTACACCAAAAGTTTCTTTTTTATTTGAAATCTGGTACTTTCCCGTGTGGTTCTTATTTAAATTGGTGAAGATCTGATCATTGAAGAAGGTGCCACCATTTCTAAACAGTTAAATCAAATTATTTCATTCTTCTTGAATGCACTTTACTTTATTGTTAAAAAGTTTTTCAAACATACGGATTGAGTTTTCTTTTAATAAGTTAAGGCGTAGTGCGAGTTCTTAAAAAGCTAAATGTAGTGTAGGCAACGCTTAGACACACTTTTAATTCAAACACAAAAAGTTAAATTTTAAACAAGATCTTTGTTATTGTATTCTGTTAGCAACATTAATTTGGCTATATTGAATGTTTTACCTATAATGTCTATTATGAAATCCCTACGCAGCAATGACGCTGAGCTCAGAATTGTGCTGTTACTAGAATAGTTATAATGATTCTGTTCACATAGCATTTATAATTGTATTGTAGGTATGTTCTTAGATTTCTCTGAAACATCAAGCACGTTGATTAAGATTTAGAAGATAATAGTCTTGCCACCATCCTAATTTATCCAAATTGGTTATTTGTCGACATGTTCATTTACCTTTCTTATTTTTGTTGTACTTATTCAAAATTATGAAAATAAATATATTATTTTTTACACATATTTTCACCCTCGACACAGACTATAATGTGGAAAGTTAATTGCTACAAATATACTTTACCTATATCAAGCTTCAAAAAATAAGGAATTCATGGAAAATAACATGCTAGCATTTATAATAAGCACATCACGCACGTCTACACAATACGTGAAAACTGAGGGTGAAAGTTATAACGACAATTAAAATTATAACGAGAAAAATAATATTATGTCCTTTCTTTATAAAAGATGTTTATAATGACCTGCAGTCGGCATTTAGCTTATTATTAAGCAGGGGTTGATTTTGAAAATATAATATTGTTTAAATATTGATCGGTAATCAGCGCCATCTATTTGCTATATCAGATAACTAAAGCTTACTGATTAATAATAATGAAAAATTGTTCAACTTAAGGTTAATATAAAAAATAAACATTTATTTACTGACTTTTTAGTTATTAGTCATTATTGTAAAAATAATAATATTAATATATCAACATGTTAGTTGCTTATGACGAGGGGAATTTTTAGTATTTTAAGCACCACTCCATATATTGTTTATGATGATATTATAATTTTACTTCGTTAATTTATAAAAGATAATAAGAAAGTAATAACTAAGGTTATAAAAAATACAAATAATAAATATTACTTTATCAAATCTTTAAATTTTTATTGCCAAAAATGTGTCGAAATTGAGATATTGACTAAAAGAATTCTGACAAGTCATGAAGTTACTAAAATATTAAAAATAATCTTTTATTCTTAAAATTTTATTATTAGAGTTGTTGATTTACTATTAAATTATATTTTATAATTGTCAAATAATTTTTGATGATATAATGGTTTTATTATCTTATTCTAATAACTATCTAGATATACTTTATAATTGTGTCTGATAAAAATGTTGATAAAACTGATACTTTGATATCTCAGCATTTGTAGGGATTACACTATGGAGAGTGATTTCTCTCTTTTGTCTCTCCGCACACAATATCTTGATTTATTCTTTTCTTCCGGCCTTTGAGGCACGAGTAGGTGCACTTTTTGAATCATGTCTTATCGATCTTGAAACTTCGCCGAAGGTAGTTGTTTCCACCTGGGTGATTCGTGAGAGAAAGTTCCTTAAAAACCGAACTGTTGAAAAGCGCCGCGGATCCAGGGGTTAGGAATGGTATTGCAAACGTTGACGTGCTGTGCGGTAATTGAAATCGGCGGCAGGAATCAAATTGAAGACCTCTTGCGAATACTCCCCGTGATAGATGTATACACATGGATGTATAGAGGTAGGTATATAGAGATAGATAATGCAAAAAGATGCAACGTGCCTACACACCAATAGATTTATTCTTTACAGAGCACATGGTCCAAACATCTCTTCGTTGTGTACGGTCAAATGTAAAAGAAATCAAAAGAGGTCAAAGAAGCTTATACTGGGTTTATCGGGCCCAAACATGAGAACATCAAATGTAGTCCAACTTGCTCTTTATTCAGAACCAGCCGATAGCCCGCTGTAAAATACTGCCTTATTTTATAAAACCAGCGTTCAAGAGTTTGGGGCCGAGCAAAAACCGTCGTGGACGACATGTCGATCAATTATTAACTAAGGACGAGCCAAGAGTTAGCGGTTTTTTATTGACTCCATTTTTTTGGAAAGCAGGGACGTAAAGCCCTGTAGTTAACTGGGCTTGACCTTGTGACTTTTTGGACTCTAGAACTCTGACGCCGCAAAGTGGCAGGAGGTATGTGTTGTCGTTGTAGTTAGTCAGTGCTAGAGAAAAGTCGATTTCGAGAATAAAGAATGCCTAGAAAATTGACTTGCACCTTTGCTATGTGGGCCAGGTTGTCTTTACCCAAGTGTTAAAGCCAACAACTTGAGCTTGGTATTACGAGGAATTGCCTGCAGCGTCATTTTGGAATCAGCGTTGGTATTGACGTCATTTCAATTGGTGTGCAATAACCTGGTATGGCAAAAATCCACAAATAAATAGTAGTTTCGATGAGTGCAGGTCTCGTTTGCTCTTAGCAATTATCTGCGGAGGTATCTTGCTCCCCAATATACGAAGAGGTTCTCCGTCTTCTATGGAGTCAGTACCCTCCTGGAGTAAATATTCTTAAAAGACCGCTGTCATATTCTGGGTAGGAGATGTGGGGTTGGGCGCCAGTGCTGAACATGTTCTTATGCTAAGCTTACGGGGCACTGTTTCACGCCTAATTATATATAATATTATAATTTAATAAATAGATATATTTTTAAAAATGTTTTGAATAATATGCCATTTTATTATCCACAGGTATTGTTTTATTGTTGCTATTATATATTTAGGGTTCTTTTAAACTAGCGGTAACCGTGAAAAGCATTGACGGTGAATTAATAAAGTTTTATTGGCCGTAAACCGTAAGAAAATCAGATAGATCATAGACAAACGGGTACCATGGCTACGTTTAAAGTAGAATAATTGTGGAAGGTTTAACTACTATTCTCATATAGTTTAATCTAGGAAAATTCAACATTTCAAGACAAGTACCAAAAAATACTATATACGCAATTTATGTTAACATTATTTAATTTACAAACTGTTATACATTCATAAGCATTGTACTTACAAGTAGAAAAATAAATCGAGAACTATCATTTTTATATTGCATCGAACCATTTTATCAATCAATTCTATAAAATAAATATTCAAGCGCAGTTTGCATATTATTTAGTAAATAAATAATTATTATTTGAAAAAATATATTCGGATTCGCACTTAATCTTGCGAAAACTATGAACCGAATGAAACAATAAATCGAATTTGTATACATGATTTAAAAATATGTTGATTGCATTTTTGAATGAATCTGAAGAAAGAATCTATGGCATTTTTTTAATTGACATTAGAATCGCTTTACTTAACTTGAAATAATTTTAATTTCAAACCTCACTTCATATAAGAAATATAATTAATCTCTTCATGCCGTAACTACAAAATTGCGATTCAAAGAAATCAAATGTATGCTAGGCACAAAAAATATTATAATTGATCCAACCTTACATACCTTACATTTTTTATTTTAACCCGACGTTTCGAATACTTTGCAGTAATCGTGTTCACGGGTAGACGAGATGTAAGTGTCTGTCAGAAAGTCAGTTAATTAATGTAACCAAATTATACGCGAGTTTTAATCCGTAAAAATAGTTTTATTTGAAATGTGTACTCGTGAAAATCTAAGAAAATACTCTGTAAATTTTATATTTATAAATAAAATTATACGGGAGGCTTTTTAGTTTATATCTTCGCCTATTTCCAATTTAACGACAAAATTTATTTGTGTTTGACGTCGACTTTGACATTCATGCTTATAAACTTCAGTTGTATTTATTTGAAAAACTAAAAAAAACATTTGAAAATTTATGTAATATTACTTAAAGTATTTTGAATTAAAAATACACGGTTGAAACAAAAATGACAGGAATAGAAACAATACACTTTTGACAGTATTATTTGTCCTCCGCTAAATTACTGCAAAATATTTTTAATAACAATTTCTAATGAAACTGAAAAATGGATATTATGACGTTTTTCTTCAAACCTGCGCAAAATATCCATCAAAAATAGCTATAAGAAATTATAATAATGGAACTTACCAACACTATACATATTCTGAAATATATGGGGTTTGTGAATATTTATCTCAAAATTTGCAACAACTCATTTTTACGAAGGGTGTTATCGGTCTTATTTCTGAAAGAAATATTATTATTCCGTGCCTTATTGCAGCGTAAGTTCAAATAATTACATTCTGTTTTAATTTTGTTTTAAATAGTAGTTAGATGAGATGAGATTGCAGATGCAATACAGTATTTTGTAACTGTAAAACACATTTATATTTATTTTTAGGGCCCATAAATGCAGCACCAGCTTTATGTTCCTGAATCCTTCACAAGATGTTCGAGCTATTGTTAGCAAAGTAAACATAAAGGTTTTGATCACAGTTAAGGAATCTGCAAACAATGAAGAGACTGAAATATTAGGAAAGCAACCAGAGAAAACTATCCCTATTTTTAATCTTATAGTAAATTTTTACAACTTAGAACAAAATGTCAGTCACCATAGTTATAATCACCAATATCTGAACCCTGAACATTCCTACATAGCAATAACATCAGGAAGCACAGGAGAACCAAAACACATTCAGGTGCCAATACAATGCATTCAGCCTAACATTGATGATCTCACTAAAATGTTTGAAATAACATCCTCTGATGTTATATACTTTTCCACACCACTCACTTTTGATCCATCTATGATAGAAATACTTCTTGCTTGCATGAACGGAGCATCCCTGCTTATTGCACCAGAGAAAGTAGATATATTATTTTCAGAAAATAATGAAAACTCAATAACATTTTGGCAAACAACACCATCAAAATTCTTCCAATATTCAAATGCAGATATAAAAAATAAAATCTTTAGTAAAAATTCAACTCTAAAAGTATTAGCGTTGGGTGGAGAACCATTAAATGGAGTTAAAAGATTAAGAGAATTAAAAGATATTAGTAATAAGACAAGATTATTTACTTTATATGGGGTTACGGAGATGTCCTGCTGGGCATGTGCTGCAGAACTTGATTTAAACAGAGTACTTAATGACAGAGAAGTGCCACTTGGTGACTGCCTTTCAGAAACCCAAATAGTTGTGGAACCAAGAAATAAAAGCAAACATTCTGGAAAGATTGTTTTAGGTACCTATTTAACTGGTTCACATAATGGTTTTTTAAGATTTACACGAGTACTACACATTTCAATAAAATTATTTTACGGATATAACTCGTGTGTATTTTTTACATTTTTAATTTAAACCCGAAGTTTCGAGTGCTTTGCAGCAAACGTGTTCGCGTTAAAACGAGATGATGATGTCTGTCAGTCAGTTCGTTTATTTGTCACCTTCTTCCAACAGTTCCTGAGTTTACAGGCATAGATTCCAACCATCTCCTCTATTAAAATCAGGATGTTTGAATCTATCAATCTATCTTTTTATCATGAAAAATATTAAATCCCACGTTTGTAATATTTAATACCAGACCCATAGACGCAGTTAGTGCGTTTTATGAGCATCCTGAACACTGCCCGTAAACTCGGGAACCATTGAAGGTAGGTCACCAACTGACTGACTGATAGACAACATCATTTCGTCTTACCGCGAACACGTTTGCTGCAAACCACTCGAAACGTCGGGTTTAAACTAAAAAATGTAAAAAATAAACGCGAGTTACATCCGTAAAATAGTTTTATTGAAACTTATTTATCTATGAAATAATATTAAAAATTTTATTTTTTGTTATTTCAGTTAGCAAAACTAGAAAGTGTATTATTTTAAATAAGTCTGTTGGAACCGAAGAAGAAAATTCTTTAAAATTTATAGACACTGGAGATATTGGTGAAATAAAAAATGGTACCATTTACTACAGAGGACGGACAGATGATGTCATCAAGAGATTTGGTCACAAAGTTAGCTTACAAGAAATTGAGACAACAATTATGATGTGTCCCAGAGTAAAAACATGTTCCTGTATCTGGTTACCTAAACCAATGCTACTAGTTGTCTACTTCTCTTCGGAAACCCTTAGCAGCCAGGAACTTTCAGATTTCCTTAAATGTAAACTTGATGATAAACATTGGCCTGACAAGATTTGTAGAGTTGATAACTTACCAACGAACCCTCATGGAAAAATATCGAAAAAAATTCTAAGCCAATTGTTTGAGAAGTCTCAAATTCCCCCAACATTAGATTCTTTAAGAGTTATATTTTTGAAAGAATTGAAAGTGTCATTGGGTAAAAATTTAACATATGACGAGATAAAGGGACATGATTTCTTTTCAATTGGTGGAACATCTTTTCTGGCTGTATCAATATGTAATAAGTTATCTCTGGTTAGCACACAATTTGGAAAATTTATACTGCCATACTTAATATCTCATAAATATAAAATAGATGATATTATGCAGTTAGCCTTTAAAGAACTAGGTATTAGTGAATTGAAGCCTAAGAAACGACTTAAAAGGACAAGATCTCGTACAGAAAGTATTGCATCTGGGAGTCGGATAAACAAACAATCTATTGAGAGTGTAGGCCCTCAAAATCCAGTTGAATTTATTGTGCTTTGGTCTTATGATACAGGAAAATGTGTTGATGCATCACCTACTTTATTTCAACATGGATTGTAAGTTTTTGTCTTATTTTAATTGTGTATAAGTAATTTTAAAATTCGATTCTCTTATTTGCCACTAGATGGCACATTTATTAATATTTATATTTTTAATTCCAGCAACCTTTTTGTGTCTGTTGGAAGTCATTCAGGAATGATTGTTGTGGTTGATGCAATTAGTGGTATACCCCAAGGGAGCTTAAAAATCAAATCCAGAATTGAAGCATCAGTACTCTGTAACAATGAAGCCCCACTAGAAATGCCTTGTGGTATGGTAGGCACGTACGACGGTACTATAATATGCTTTACCCTAGACTCGTGTAAAGAACTATGGAGAATCAATATTGGCTCTATGATTAAGAGCAAAGGAGTATGCTGCAAAGGCTTCCTCTATATTGCATCATATGATGGTAATATACGAAGCATTGATATTACTGTGAGTGAAAAGATATAATTACGATGATATTGATAAGCTATTATTCAAGGGATAATTAACCTTATTGTCTAAGCAGTAATATGTTTTTTAAACGAATGTTCAATGAGAGCAAATTGTTTTAAATTGTTATTATAGATAAAGTTTATCTTTTTTTTTGCAAGAATACTATTTCAATTTGTTTGTTTAATGTTTCAATAACTACAGGATACAGATAATTTTTTGCTCGGTATCTGTTGCATTTTCTAGTTTGAATATTGCATTAAGCTAAATTAAGTAATATAGCGTTCTTATCTGAATAATAGATTTAAACTTCTGTTTCAATTTGCAAGTCATGTTTATGTAAACATTTAAAGATAGTAAAGCAGACATTTCCTCTCACTTAACCTTGTATTATACTGAACCGTAACGTAATGATACCAACTAATGCTTATATTTTTATATAATAAGGAAGTTTTTTTGTAGACGGGGAATGTAAAACAAATTATCCAAGTAACAGATCAGGCCATATCAGCAGACTTAGTTCTTGCTAAGAACGAGTTCATACTTCTGGGTACACTTTCCGGAGTATGTGCTTGTGTCCATACTGAGACCAAGTCGGTGGCGTGGAGGGGCACGCTCGGGAGTCCTGTGTTTGCGACACCAGTTCTTTATGATGCAGACAAATATGTTGTGATAGCGGAAGTGAATGGTGAAATTCACTGTCGAACGGTGGAAAAAGGGATAAAGGTGATGCTATTTCATTAGGTGTAGCATCTTACAATTTCTTATTAGATTTGTGTATATATCACTTATATGATCTGGTTTTACTGATTTATATATATATTCTTTAGACTCAACATACATTTTTATTTTTATAGTAGCAGCCCCTTTCCCACAAGGGTTTTAACTGTCGATACACTCAGAACCGCATATATATAGTAAAATATTTAAAGAAAGTTGTTTTTTAGATCTGGAAGTACCAAGGTGCAAAAGGGAATATATTTTCATCTATTTGTATAAAAGAAGTTGACAAACTTAAATGGCAAATGGTGTTTGGTTGTCATGACAACAAAGTATACAGCATCATTGTGAAAAATTTCCAACCCAGTTTGCATTGGAAGACGCAGCTATCATCACCTGTTTACTCCACTCCACGTATTCTAAGCGACAAGTTACTTCTAGCAGCATCCAATAATGGAATACTATGTGTTATAGATTCAGATAATGGTACCATCATCACGCAGTACAACTTGCCAAATGAAACATTCTCAACCCCAGCAGTTTATGGAGATTATATTTTCATTGGATGCAGAAATGATCATGTGTATTGCATCAAATATGTTATGAATTTTTAGAATGTTTTATAAATTAATTGTTTTATCTTAAGTACAAGATCTTTATTAAAAAAATTATTTTTTTCATGTTTCTTTCTTTACTCACACAAATCAACACACTTTTTTACAGCCTAGAGATAATTATAGAGATAAGCAAGTTTGATAGAATAAAAATTATAAAGCTTGGAAAATAATTAAGAAAAACAAAATTATTTCCATTTATTTTACCATTTCAAATAATATAATTTAATAATCAATATAATTTTAGGGATAATGCAAAACAAATCTTTTATAATGTAATTTTATTCATGATCTTACACAGAACATTGAGAAATACAATGAGCACTTACACATTGACATGTTATAATAGTTATGATATGGTTACAAGATGATCAAATACCGGAATGGAATGCATCAAAATGCAGATTGACTAACACCTCATTGTGCAGATCATTACGCTTTTGAAACCTTAAATTATTATTATAAAAGCATCCTTAAAAGATGAATAAATCCTATAAATAACAATTCTTACATCTTCAATAGTTTGGTAAAAATAATAATTGCCGGGAGTACTGCATTAAAGAGCATTCTGCTTAAACAATTCTACAGCAAAATAAAAAAGCTCCAATCAATATTTCCCAAAACCCTAATGATTCTTTTTGCCAATATAAACAAATATGAATTTTAACAAGCAATTTACATAATAGGACTAAAAATTACTGCTCTTCTTCTCCCAATTCCAGTTTCACTTTAGAGAAATCAAAATCTTCTCCTGTACCACGCTTATAAATTTTAAGAACATCTAGGCAAGTTGTTTCAAAGTGTGTGGTTGCATCATACGACTCTGAAATAAAGATTTGGCTTTGGCTTCCATCATCAGTAGGCTCATAGTAGTCAGTTACAGATACAAATTTCTGCCTGATAGGGCCTAGTAGATCCAGACCAGGTTTGATTTCAGTCTCTGGGTCATTAGTCTCAACAGTAGTTGACACCATTGCAATGAACCATCCCTTTGCGGCTACCTGGTGAGTATAGGATACCATGGAGACATAGATATCAGAATTCCTTCCAACTTGCTTTTGAGGAATGATTATCTGAGTAGACAATGCATCTTTAGTGTTAGAAATGGGGTGATCTAACAAGCAAATGCAGCGAATCACTTTTCCTTTTTTGTGAATACTCTCTGGAACATAACTAGGGTCACAGTAGACTTGTTTACACTTGGCCACCTCATTTCCAGAGCGCACACCAACAACTTTGCCTCCTTCACCAAGGACTATTTCGTCAATGGGTTTATCTAACATGTAGGTACCTCCATAAATAGCAGAAAGTCTTGCAAAACCTTGTGGCAGCTCTCCTAATCCATACATAGGATACAGATAAGGAGATTTACCATACCGGGCTAGAGAATCAGAGTATAGTTTAATGCGACGAATAGTTTGTATAGCTGGCTGCTGAAGATAGGTGTCATCAAGATAAAGAGCCAGGGCATGACCAGTAAAGTCTTGAGTATTTCTATCTAGACCAAACTTGTCATATAATGATTGCATATTTGCAGTGCTGGGGTCAAAATCTTTCCAGGTCTTGGCATCTTCTTCCAGAAAATCTTGAACGTACATTAAAAAGTTCCGAAAACGCCTTTTTTCAAACATGCCCATCAAATCTGAAGCTAAGGCCTCTTTTTGATCAACCGGTACTTTCGATATTTTACCGCCTTTGTATACATAGCTACCTTCCACAGACTTAAACTCCAAATACCGGGTAACGCCCGTATGGATCAGTAATTTTACTAATAGGCCATTGGCCATCAAAAACTTCGGAATCAAATCGACATTCCAATCGCGGCCACGTCCGTAAGTTTCATCAGGTGCAGGAGCGTTGAACTTCCCGAATAATTCTTCCAATGGAGTAATTGATGCGGATTCACCGCCGTAATACTTATTACGATCAATGTGCAAAACCTTTTTCCCAGACACAGATAACATACCACTTAGGATGCACTCCTTAAGACCGGTACCCAAAACGATTGCGTCGTATTCTTCATCCATGATTGTTAAAAGAAGCTCACACCAATTCTTATAAGATTACAATGGAATTATAGAGCAAAACGTCAAAATGTCGGAAGTTTAAAGAACCCAAATGATTATGTTGGACAACGGTGACGTCGACGACTTTAATTGTAAGTAATGCCAACATAACATTAACAAATTTCGCAAAAACTTAAGATCAGTGAAAAAAATTAGAAAGTATATCAATTTCTATTTTTCTAGTTTTATATATAAAATATAAAAACTTTAGTTTGTCCAAAAGTATAGAATTATTTAATGATTTGTATATATAAAAAACATATAATTAATTAATATACAATTATGTTTAATCCGGCGTCACTGTAATATAATCTTCTTAAATAGAAAAAAATGTAATAATTTGTGGATTATAAATTGCCTTATTTTATTATTGCAATTAAGTTTTTGGTTCACATTACTTGTTTTTCAAGAGATTGAATAAAATAGACATTAGAAGCTTATTAAATTTCACTTGATTTAATAACATAATTAAATTAATTATTAAATTTTTTCAACTTTGTGGCATTTAAGGGAAATAATTAATTAAAATCCATAAAATGTCACCTTATAAAAAAATTTAACTCAGAAAATAATTGCGGGAAGAGATATGGCATGAACATAGTAAAAAAAAAAAAAGATTTTAAAACTTTTCTATTTATAATTTTAAAAACTTCCAATTTTGCTTAAACGTTTATGAAATAAAATAGGAGAATTTAATGGACCCATAAACGAAATTGGTGTGGCAACACCGATTTATCCTGTTGACAAATGACAACTTAAGATTTGAGATCAACTATGTCATGTCTAACTTGACTACCAGAAAATTGTGATCGTGTCATTGTCAGTTGTGTCAATTGGTCGGTTGGACTATTTGCTTGTTTTTGAGTTCGTTATGTGCACACTTCACGTATGAATGTATTATTCGTGGCGGTCAAATATTACTATTATTTCATCTTCTATACGCAAATAAAATGAATTTAATCTCTTCACTTTTGATCTCGCTTTACGAATTGTGTGTGATTGCGAATTTGCACGTTAGGAATGTGTGAAAAAATTTACAGATGATTTCAAACCATATGTTACAACTTTACAAAAGTTATATTGAGAGCATCGGTTAATAAAATATATACGATCAGGTGCGTTAAATACCGCAAATTTAAATGAGAGGGGGAAAGAATCTGAAAGACCTTCAAATGAAAAAAAATGTCAACAGAAGGAAGTGGAGAAACTCCTTCGGTAGTACCGAGTTTGCCAGGGGCACCAGAGCAAACTTATCTTTTTCCAAAAGCGAAAGGACACTCACGATCTATCAGTCATGGAGGACAGCCAATGCTGCCTGGCAACCCGACGAGCACTCGTCCACCTCTCAAATCGGCCATGCGAGGACACCAGCGCGCGTTATCACATGGTCAGATTGGAGAAGGCCAGCGAACAGCTTCCGGCCCCGGCCACAGTCGCACCGGTAGCCGCACTGATTTCATTTTACCACCCGGACACCGTGAACCAGGTGCTCCAGTTAGTGCTCAACCTCGCTTATCTTCTGTAAGAGGCCATCATTCGCGACAAGCTTCACGATCGGATTCCATTTACACCCTGCGACGAGCTTCCGTGATAGCGCCTTGGCGCCGAGCAGTATTCTGGTTGATGCGTCGCCAGCAACCAGCGGTTGACAATAGACATCTAATTGTAGTCCCAAATCACTTGGTACCAGATAAAACACCTCCTAAAGACCATCCTAATGGCCAACGCTGTAACAACAAAATCAGGACTACTAAATACACATTGCTCTCCTTCATACCAAAAAACTTGTTTGAACAGTTCCATAGGATTGCTAATGTTTACTTTATATTTATTGTGTTATTAAATTGGGTGCCAGCCATAAATGCTTTTGGCAAGGAAGTGGCAATGCTACCAGTGTTGTTTGTGCTTGGAGTGACTGCTATCAAAGACTTGTTTGAGGACCGTCGAAGGCATCTCTCTGACAAGAGGATTAATAATTCTTTCTGCAGAGTCTATAAAAAGTAAGTAGATTATTTTTAATTACTTATTTATCAATAATTAAAATTTTCATTTATATTCATATCAGACTAATTAGATGAGTCTAGATTTATAAAACTTACTAAATGTACAAGTATGTTGCATTGTACATAGAATGGTATAGCATTTAAAAATATCATAATGTTTGTATGTACATTTGACAGTTAAAACCTTATTTCTTACTCACTACAATACACGCCTAACAAATATTAAAGAACTAACAATATCTCTAACAATTATTAAAGAGCTAAGATTAAACACACCCACTTTATTTACAAATTCAATTACCATATGATTGTCATTTTTGTTTTATTTGTTCCAAGTTCTATTTCATTAACATGACCTTAGTAACTTCTAGTTTAAAACCTTTATTCTAATAAACATTATGGCATATATGTGAAATTATATAAATATATATAAACATATCAATATTTTTTATTATCATGTTTAAACATAAAAAACAACCTAATGTGTAAAATATTTCTGTCTTTAAAAAAACAAATAAAGGTAACCTCATAATTTCGAAAAATTAAAATTAAATTTACTTCACATTGTATAAATAAATAAACAAAGCAGCTAATTTCACTTATTTTAAGCTTGTATGGTAAAATCTTTAAAATACGTTGTTTCAATGGCGAGGATGAATTCGCGGGTTTAAGCTGTCTTAATCATTTTACCACTTTTGGGCACAGAAATTAAATAGAACATATAATATACTTAATTCAAATATCATAGACCAAATTACCGACGAATTCATGATCGGAGTACTGAAGTATTGCAATTCTAGTAGATAACTCTTTACTTTATAAAACTATAGTTTTTATATCATGTTTCGGGACAGTAAGTTATAATGCATAACTAAGGAGTTCATTGATAGTTCTCGTGCGTTACCTCAAACTTTCACTGCTCTAAATCTCTCATAACATAAGTAGTGAACAGTTAAAATATAGCAAATTGACGTAAAGTATAGTGCATGATACATTATATTATATTTAATAAATTTGAGTATTTAACTGCGTTTTTTATAAATATGTTTTATTAATATTATTATATATTGGTTATTGTTAATGTCCTCCTGGACATCATATTATTTATATTAATAAATAATCGTGAAGATAAAAAAAACGTGCCAAAAGGGCAATGGATAACATCAATGCCCAATTGTTACATTTAATTTATAAAAAATGTCCGTGACTTAATGTAAAATAAATAATCTTTACATGTGACATTTAAAAATGATTATTGTATTATAAATCATGCATTAAAAATAAAAATTGTTATTAAACTATATCACTTGTATTAGTAGATTATTATATTCTGTGATAGTTCATTATAGAATTATTTTAGACACTTATTATAAGAAATTATCTCCACTTTCTAGAACGTTATTAACAAATGGATAAAGTTTAAAAGAGAGTTGATTGTTGTATTATTTCTTCAATCACTCGATTTATTTATTTATTTTCTCGTCTACTTTGAATCAATATCAGTGAGCTCTTGTGTACGTCAATTCAAAGTATCAACAGGGCTTGTTTTGGTTTCAAATTTATTGATATAAGTTAGCTAGTTACATCAGTAACTGCATTTTAAATGTAATTTTGAGGTATCTAGTTAATGTAATTGTACATCATGATCTTCTTTCTTTAAAGCCTTTCCGTGTAATATCGCTAAGGTTATTTTATTAATCTTTTAAAACAATTTAATTTGTATATCTCTCATAACAAGCCTTAAAAAAATCACTTCGAATAGAACGAATAAATACTATTTTTACAAACCTATTTGGCCTATAAACTCTAAAATAATATTTTAGTAAGCCTCTTCAATATCTTGTCAAATATATATCTGATTAATTATATTTCAAATAAATACGGACATTAGATATGATACGGAGTTAGATTGCGTCGCTAATATCTTTCAAAAGTACGACAAAAGCCAATGTGCAAATTTGTTATCAGAAAATAAGGTTACAAAGTTACTGATTAAAAATTAAAGTATGTTGATAAGTTATTAAAGTAATCTATATTATTGTAATCGATGATTTAATTATAGATTGATACCACTGACAAAAAAATATGAATAAGGTTTGCAATAAAACTATTTTTTAAGGAGATAAGTTGCTTATAATTTTTGTTACATTTTAATTTTAACCCGGCGGTTCGAATGCTTTGCAGCAATCGTGTTCATGGGTAGCCGAGATGTCAGTCTCTGTCTGTCAGACACATCACAGATCTAAATTATACGCGAGTTAAATCCGTAAAAAATTGTTTCATTTCAAATGTGTACTCGTGAAAATCTAAGAAAATACTATATGAGTAAGGTGTTTTTATTTCCATATTAGCATAAATATATCAGATAGTTTCAAATTAAAATTCGACTTGACTAAACCGAGGGGTGCACACGAATAAAAACACCCCAAGCACTCCCTTAACGTATTTTCCAAACTCGTCATAGTTTTCGCTAAAACTATGGGGCAATTCTTGGAAACAATATAATTTCTTAGTCATGAAGAACATGTTGCTTTTTGGTTACAAAAAAAAACATTTGTTTCTATAATCGCTGACTGTTGGATTGATTGATAAGATATATATACAATTTTGATAAAGATAACATTGTTCTTAGTACTACATTATATATTTAGATAATTGGTTTATATATATACAATCGGTACTTGTGTTCCTGGAATTTTATCGCTAGATATCTGTTTGACTAAATTTAAATTCTATTTAACTTATTTTGATTACATTAAAATTCAAAATATCTTATAAAAAATTTCCTACTTGTTAGAAAGTAAAATATAAGAATAACACAACTTAAAATCTGTTATATGTTATATTTTTAAATTGTAAGATATCTTAAATAATTGAATTTCATTACATATATAAATATATATAATAATGAAGGTAGTTGTTATACTGGGGCTGCCAGCTCGCGAACGAGGGAAGCTGAGCGAAATAAAAATATATCACGAAATCTTAAACTTGATACATTTCTCCAATATAAATATAAATGGCAATTAATGAAAAATTATACATATGTCAGTCAAAGTAAGAATTCACAAAAGTTAATTGCAAATTACTCATAATTACCTTGCTTAGAACCCTCGTTGCTTTAATTATAAGTTGGACAGTGAATCTACAGAAAGTGGAAAATATAAATAAATAAATAAAAAAATAAATAATCTACAAAAATATTTTTTTTTAAAATAAATCTATAGATAGGTAGGTTTGTGATAATCAGCTGATCCAAAATTGGTAAGTATATAATAGCTTGATCGGTGTTGGAAGAGATAGCGGACAAAATGTGATCGAGTTGACCGGTATCTTTACCGGCTCTTGCTGAGCGAGGCAAAATTATTAAAATATGAGCAATCTCATCTCAGATGTTCTATCTCCTTAACATTTGGGTACGGCGATATGTAACTTGTTTACATGTTTAAGATGATCTGTAATATTAAGAGCTCGTTATCTCGATAGCAATATTTGCTTATATATAAAGATAATTGTAATTATGGAGGTTATAACTAAGGTACATTAAAGTCACGGTAAATCGTATATATCAGGGACGGCCAACCTTTTTTTATGTCCGTGCCACAAACAAAAAAATTGATTGAAATAGGTGACGTGACGTTAGCGTGGTGAGAATATACGGAAGTATAATTAAATAATAATAAAACAATTCTTCTCTAAATAATCTTAGTCAATGTTTTATAATTATTTTGTTTTTGTGCGTGCTAACAAAACTTTCAAACGTGCCACTTTTGGCCCTAGTGCCATTGATTCACCATCTCTGGTATATACTGTTATACATAATATATAAATTATATATATTGTAAATTTTTTAAACCATATGTTTATAGCAAAAAATATTGACAATATTATATTATTAATATTTTATAAAAGCCAACGTAGATATAAATTTAATATTCTAAAAAAAATGATTTCTAGAAATTTATTCGTTCATGACAAGTTAAATTTCTAGCGTGTTTCCGTCTATCTACTTAATAAGTCAGCACATTAGAGTTTCATAACGGTATCAAACTCACGATAGGAAAGCAAATACATCAAAATTAAGTATAAATATTAGAACAATCTGTGTTTGATCGACTCGAAAACTAACAGATGCGTTCATCAGTTGATGGAATTTTATATGTGTAATATAACTAAATGAATATTTTTATATACTTAATGTGGTTTTTATTAAAAAATATTGTTTATAAATTACGATTTAAATCATTTATTTTATTTTAAACATACCTATATACTTTAAAGTAATGTATGTTTGTAATGACGATGTCAAAAAGCAATCATGTGGTATCAAAATGCAACTTCACATCAGAGCCAAGAACAATACATTTTTTTAACAATACATTTACAAAAAAAAAAAAGTACTAAGCATAAGGATTTTGTAGAATAATTAGATCATTCGATGCAATATATTTTTGGATATAGAATAACGAATATATCTCATATTCGCATTTTTTGAGTTACGACAAGATTGCGAAAGAAATGGTCCATGTATTTCCTTGAGTCAGTTAAGTTCACACTTCCGGCATTCTTTATCGTCATATTATAAGCGGAGAAAACACTGCTTTTTTCAAAGTTGTTATGATTTCTACTGAATCTGTACGAGCTACTACTACCACTAGAATAGGCGATTGACTATCATCTAAAAAGGCTACTTTGCTACTTAAATTGTAAATATAACTCCTAAAAAGTAAAGCTTATAAGAGTACACTCTTTATTTTAAGAGTAATACTATTTTTATCCACCAGTCGGTAGAAGCCATCTGCTATGTATTTTAAGATTAATATTGCAGTCTTATAAATATGAGCTAAAAGCTAAAATAGAGTTTATAAACCTTTAAAGAATTTTTTAAAAAAATACTTATTACAATAATATATAAGTGTAATAAAAAAATTATAATAAATTTAAAACGCGATAAAAACGAACTTAACCAGTTATTATCATATAACACGCTTGATATTTGCAAATAAAATAAAAATAATACTTATAGCATTATTATTCCTTATAATTATTTTTACCTTTAAAGGTTTTTCAGTAATTTTATAGTTATAGAATTAGATATATAATTTTATATCTTAACGGGAATCAGTAGTTTTATACTTATAGATAGTAAAGAATTGATAAAATCTATTATTATTTATCACGTGATAATAATTTTAATGTGAATATCGAAAAAAAAACTGTATATATAATTGTAAATATTTTTATTTATTATATATTTTTGTTATACCATTAATATCAGGATAAATCCAACACATCCTTAGTACAAAAATACAAATATATTGAAATAATAACAATTAATTCATGTTATATATTTTTTTTTGTTTTTTCTAACGCTGTAATTTCTAATGACTTTTATATCCGTCTCAAGTTGTATGAAGGTTTTTTGTAAAAGAGCTATAAACTATAAAATATAATATACCTGTCCTTGGCTAATATACATATATATAGTTTTTTGATTATATAACACTAATAACAATATAACACAAGAAAGCAAAATAGTATTTTTACGGCGAGGCAGCTATTTTGAATTCTGAGCGCAGCGTATTTATATATCTCAATATATATACATTTACCGTAATCATATATTCAATAATACTGTCCGTATGTATGTCAAGCCTACAGTGATTTCAGACATCAATATTTAAAAGGGTAGAGACACTAAAACATTAAAATAGGTCATTGGTCAAGGCCGTGCCTAAGCGTTGTTGGAAACAATATTCATGGATCCATTCATAGAAAATGCCTTACCATATACTAAAAAATCAACTCTGACACGCCATCCTTAATAGCATAAATTGTGTTTATATTGAGTTGGATTTGATTTTAATAATTATTGCTTTTTTATTATATGTTATAACATGGAAATGTATACTTTTTTTCTTATCGTTGATTTAACAGTTAATTGTCTATATATGCAACATATTATTTTAAATATTAAAATATATAAATATTATTTATATTTTTTTTATTGCATAATATTTCGAATTATTATTAATTTTGACAGAAAAATAATCTAAAATGTTTGCCGAAATATCTATTAAAATAAAATTTTTGAGTATATCAAATAATTTCTATTAGTTTATATGTGCCACAGTAATTTTAGTTAACACAATGACATTTAATAAATGCTAATTATGAAATTGTTAAATATTTGTTGAATATATATACCGTACAGATAAGACAAAGATAAATCAAAAGATATCATATCTGTTACCAACTGAATGTAATTTTAAGTATATACAAGAAAATATATTTTATATTTTCAGAGTTTTCTGCTGTCCACGTAACTTTACCTTGTAAACTTTTAGTGTTTCCCCATTCAGTGATAAGCGTGGGAGTGGCCTGGTAGAATATATTATTAACAATAAGGAAAAAACCATAACATACAAATCGCACATAAATGTAGTAATATATATATGCTAAAAAGTCAGACAAAAGATGTCTATAATCTCATTTAAATGAAATCGGATTAAATCGTTATGTAATAAAATAGTGTTTATGTTCGTTACATGCTTATTTTATAACTACAGATCGACAAATATATGAATATATATACATATATATTAAAGGTTAGATATAGGGTTTTGAATTATTTTTGTTTTAAATAAATCAATATTCAATCCTTACGTCTAATTGTTTTTTGTTAATTAATTCATTCGTTTGTTTCTTATTAATTAGTTTCCGGTTTCACTAGACATGCAAAAGAACTTGCCTATGTACGTAAATGCACAAACAAGATGAGAAATACAATGGTTTATGGTATTTTTTTCATAATAATACACCCTAGATGTACATGTCTATGTGTGTATATAGTATTGTGTATATATCCGTCTATATGTAGGAAAAGAATTAGCTTATGTAAGTGAATAGAAAAACAAGATGAGAAACACAAAGCTTCACATTTTAGCTCATATTCAGAACGCCTTAGATCTATGTATTGGTATGTCTATGTGTGTATAGAGTATTTTATAAATATCTGTCTATGTGTGAGTATATATCTATGATATAGGGTGTTTCGATTTACTCAATTTAAGTGTATTGTTGTGTATTGTGTAATTAACTTACAATTATTTGTCTCAAATATATAAAGTTTTTTTAATACTATCAGTGATATTTTGAGAATTGGTTTCGAATTTAGGATATTAAGATTGCTCTACTCTACTTTTCTAGTTATATTGAAAGTAATACAACTCTGCACGCAATCACGAAATTGCCATTGCATTTTAGGAATTTCGGAAAACATTGTTAAATATTAAAATTAAAATCGTTATATTAAAATTCTTTTAAATTATATTTTTGCCAATATATCTAAAGTCCAGAATGATTCATGATCAAAGAATTTTGTTTGTTTGTATTATCCATATACATATTTCGAAAAATAAACAATCTGAATGAAATGTTCGTCTGTTGATATGATTCAGCATACGTATATTCTTTAAAAGAATACGAATATTCTTCATATCATATCTATTGAGGATAATAAAATAAATGTAGAAAACAGTTATGAGTTTTATTGTAAGAATAAAATTACCCATAATACTACCTACTAACCAGTACCTACATAACAACTTACAGTATTACAACGGTTTCATACGTTTTTAAATTTCTACATACAAAAACATTAACATTTTGATCTAAATTGAGTAATAATTACATTTGCTTGTAAGTTTAATTATATCATGTTCTAAATATGTCTAAAGTAATAAGGAATTAATGTATTATTTTTGTTAGAACTATCTTTTAATTGACTATCAATAATATGACTCAAAACAATAGCATAATTTTATTCATGCATGACATTCTTAGTAATTGAGCGAAGCCTTCTATGAGAAACTTTACTGCATCCTTTGTGCATCAATCAATCAATCAAAGCATCAACAAAAAACGGTATATACGAAAATTTCCAAATTTTTGCACACTGATAGACATCAGTTTGGTGACGGTTTAAAAAAAATAAAAAAAATTCAGAAAAAGTACTAATTTGTCATCTTGAAAAATAGTTGAGGAAAGAATGCGACGACGTTTTGTAAATGCAACTTCGATGCTGTTTACACCTCGCTTCGCTCAATATTGTAATACATACTGAGAATTTACGAACGCAGCGAGTCAAAATTGAGGCCTGATTCGTTCTAGCATTTTAAAAACAAACACGAGGCGACAGAAAAGATATACAAGTATAAACATGAATAAATTGATTACCAATTCAGAATTTACGTCATGCTGTATATTGCTCAGTTTATGACTTTATTTAACGAGACAATCTACTCGAATATTTCCACTTGTAAAATGAACTAATGACTAAAGAGATTTAGGAAGAGTAATAACAATATAAGGCAAATATGTATCAGAAGCTTTAAAGTGCAAAACAGAACAGAACAAAACTGCACTGAATCTTTGTCTAGTTATATATCTCTAGTCTAGTCTTAGACCAAACATGCCTAGGTCTTATAAATTATAGATCGTGATTATTCATATAGTTTCATTATCCACATATTGCGAACTTCTATTTATTACATTCTCTTTGAGTAGAACACTGTTAGATAAGATTCATATAATGTTTCACAACTTGAAGACGCGGTTAATATTATATGAACTAGATTTGTATTTAATATTTTGTTAGAACATATCATCAACATTGCATTACAAATTTTAATAGATTTAAATAAATAAAATGTTGAAAATATTCTTTGTGAAGTTAAGATAAATATTTTCCTTGTTTTAAATAGTTTAGCAAAATCTTACAGAAAGTTAGAAAAACCGTTTTAAGATCTCTTTGTAATGAAAATTGCTACAATTTTTATCGAACTGACACATTGTACCAGCTAGCCGGTACTTAGACCGGACTAACATATATATATATATATATAACATAACGTGTAGTGTTATGTCAACCTCTAGCTTTCAGTATTAGCCGTATATTTAAAATATCTTAAATATATGCCAAAATTTATTTACTTGACAGATTGCCAACGAAAACATAGTAGAAAAAAAACGTATTTATCAACAAACTTACATTAAGTTAAAATATAAGAATAAAACGAAAAACAAAACCTCTGTTACAGTGAAAGTGTTAATATCCTTTGGGTTCCAACTGCGTGATATTTTGTTTGAGGTCATCGCATTATGTGCTGTTGCTCTCGATTCATATTGGGTCGTGGCACGTATCAAATGTAAACAGATTCAGTGGGGTCTAACCTACCTTTGCATACTAATGTTGTACGATTCACTCTGTAACAACAGTTGCTTTTTGCTATTATTAATCCTTTAATTCAATACTGTTACTGTGGTTCCACTCGCTAACAAATAATTTAAATTACTATTAGGATAACTAATGAAGAGCTTTTAATGATATAGCCCAGGGATCGCAAACCTTTTTTTATGTGCGTGCCACAAAATAAAAGAAAAATTTGTTAAAAAGTATCGTGCCACAATAAAATTTCATTCAAAATGTTAGCTCTTTGAAATTATTCGTATAATTAAATAAAAAAATAATAAATTCGTATAAAAAAATAAAAACAAATCTTCTTTAAATATTTTTTATCAGTTAAGGTTTTACAATTAAATAATTGGCACGCACAAAAACAAAATTGTTTTTGTGCGTGCCATCAAAACTTTCAAAAGTGCCACTTGTTGCACGCTTGCCATTGGTTTGCCATCCCTGATATAGCCTATTGCTTTTCTTATGAAACCGCCTATCATAATTAGAAATCATTTTTCTATTTCTTCCAGTACTTTCAAAGATTTAAAACAAACGAACTTTTCCGCTTTATAATATTTTAGTATAGATTAAAATTACATACATTTTAATCTATACTAATATTATAAAGTGTGTGTGTGTGTGTGTCATTATAAGATTAAACATTATAATCACTTATCTTGACGTATCGATGTCATAGTTATATTTACTTGTGTAATAATATTTTGTCAATAAATGATCATATGCTGATGAATGTCTGATTAATATATCATCAATAAATAATTGAACGCTTTATAGTATATATCAGGGATGGCGAACCTTTTTTGATATTCGTGCCACAAAGTAAAAAAAAAAACATTTTTAAATAGGTAACGTGCTACAAAAAAATATCATTTAAAATGTTAGAGAAGCGCAACCATGGCTAATTATTATTAAATAAACCAATAAAAGTAATTCTTCTTTAAACCTTTTTTTATTAAATGTTGATTAATCATTTTTAATCATTTTTTATCAAAAAAGGTATATAAAATAATATTTTGTTTTTTTACGTACCATCAAAAATTTCAAACGTGTCACTTGTGTCACGTGTGCCATTAGTTTGCCTTCTCTGGTATATATATATGATTCAATATAGTAAAGAATATAGACAAAGTTTGTTCAAGACTAGGAAGAAATATAAAGTTTAGCGTTTATTTATCAAAAGTTTAAGGGCTGTGAAATAGTCAATTTAATTATTATTGAAGATACTATTTATTTATATAAAAAATAATATATTAAATGTTGTTATACTTACATATAAATGAAGTATTGAATATTCTTGTATCATTTTATTTTATTTTTGAAAAATGACTTATTTTCATTTACTTTTTGTTTGTAATTGTATTTTCGGTAAAAACTTTGATTACTTACCGCATTACTATACTCGGTACATATCATTATATATATACTAGGGATGGGCCAACTAGTCGTCCGAATGCATCACTTCTTTTAGTAAATTTTTCCTGTTAATGTATTTTTTTTATTTCTTCAACTTAAACTAGTTGGCCCATCCTTAATATCTACTTGAGCATGCGTCATCGTGCAGCTGTTTCAACGATATCACTTGAGCATATATACTTTTATTACTTACCATTATTGATTGAATATTGTATGTACATCTCTCTCTCAATGAATAATGTATATATCTATATATCACTTTATTTGTATATATTTTGCTATATTTTATAATGATATTGGTGGTTATATTAAAATTTTTATAGTATAGTGTTTTTTTATGTGTATATATATATGTACTATTGTTATGTATTCTATTTAAATATGTGCTTACATTTATTTTTTTTTATTTTTTTTGATTTCCTTTCTTTGCACCCCTACTGACGTCCTCTCCTGCACATCTTAGGTTCGCTGGTAGAAAATGTTTTTGAGGCATTAAGCCCGACTTTTGTACATTATTTTGTGTATTATGCAATAAAAAATAAATAAATAAATTGAATATTACTTTTTATTTTAAAAGATAAAAACTTATCAATAGGTATGTAGCGATTTTTAGTTAAAACAAACTGATAGAGATATATACAGTTAATTAATAATAAATTAATAAACCAATTACGTAAATGATATTTATGTTTTTTTGTATTATTTGTGTGTGTGTGTGTGTGTGTGTGTGTGTGTGTACAAGTGTATATATGTGCGTGCGTGCGTTCGTGCGAGCGTGCGTACATGCGTGTGTGTGTGTGTAGTATATACGTTTGTTTGTATTACCTTTAAGTCTAGTTTCTGCAGTGCTTTATAACGAACAATATAGGTCAGAATTGAAATAGCAAAACAGTCTACATATGGTTGCTGTTGCTTTAAAGAGAACGAAATAAGATGTGATTTATAGTTATGTGTATAGGAACCTTGTACGTGGCACTTCGCCAATACTAAACTCCAAATAATCTTAGAAAGCTATACCTATTAAAATATTTTTTGTAAAAACGATTAGAATGACAGCTTTTCTGTCATATTTATATATAACATGCATTTAGTTAATAGATATGAAAATAATCTATCTTATCTAATAATTTAAAATAATTTATTTTTATTTAATAATTTAAAATAATTATATTTTGTATCTTTTTAAATAATTTAGCAAGAAATATTTTATTAAATCCTAAATATATGTCATAATATATATTTTAAAAATAACTTCGCTTGTACTTTTTTCTTGTTATGCCTGCCTTTAAAGAAAGCTATATAATATTATTTAACATAAAAGAGTATTGTATATTGGCAATTGTCTTGTTCTGTCTGTCTGTCGAAAGGTAGTAATCTCAATAATTATAATTGTTAAAAATTATTACATCTGTTTTACAATTCCTCTACGCTCTAAATACAGAATATATGGAAGTTTAAAAATAAGGTCTTTAAAAATAATAATAATTTAAATGAAGTTATAATTTCTTGTGGCAAAAAGAGTTATTACCCTTTAAAGTAGGCTTAGAATGGTAATTTTAGAAGAACACTCGTATGGTTTCCTTACCAGGTTCCTTATTTACCAAGTAAAGCCAATAAATTCTGCGCTATTTACAGCTATGGGTATATCTAAATAAAAACATAATAATAAATAATTTCCAATACATTTTAATATACATATACCACGTTGCTTATTCAACAACCTGACTTAAAGAATGTACTGTTTATTTTATTAAGGAATCATTTTTAAATAAAATACAAGATGATATTTAAAGTAACGATGACCTTGCCACCATTCTTGTGTTATTTTCCAGCTGATTTCTTGCGTCATATTGTACGTGATGAATTGTTACTATATTTCCTCTAAAGCATATAATAAGTGAAATAATATGCAATCAATCTAGCTCATATATCGTATTTTTATTATATTTCAATAACTGTGAATAATGTTGTACACAAATGTATTGTTTTTTCACGTATATCGTAGAAAATACTTCTTTAACCTTTTAGTGCCATACATATTTTACCAATATATGCTAAAAATGCCAGTAAAAAAGGTGCATTTTTATAGATTATTTATAGGAACAAGACAAATATTTACCATTTCCCTTAAAATATACCAATTTTCATATTTTTTTTCAACATTCTTTTCAGAAGATATTATACTATAATAATAATAAAAAATTAAATACTTCATATTTATTGACAAGAAAATTACAGAAACGGAGTGAAAAGAAGCGCTATCGCGACGCTGGAATTTTTCACAATTAGCGAAAGCAGCGCGACGGCGCTCCTTGGCACTAAAGGGGTAAAGCCTAGAAATAAACAAAATAAAACCTTTATTACCTGAAAGTGAGTGCCTATTGGTTTTTGGGTGCATATAACTTTTATGGCTATATGTTCAATCACAAACAAGTTCATTAGAATGGCATATACATTTCCTCGTATGCAGTAATAGTTAGTAATACATATCGCTAATTACAAGAAGACTAAAGCGTTAATTGTCTCTAAATGCTTCGCGTTGCTAATCACTTCACGTTCTCAGTCTTTTAGATTTTAAAGGTTAAGTCATTATTACCTTGTTTTTTAAAACAATTAATTAAAAATTATAGGTACTGTACCAATATCGTGATTAAAAATATAAAATATTTATGGATGTTCGTGAAAAATAAGTTGAGTTGTAACACACACTAATATGTTTATTACTCATACATACATGTGTACACACGTCTAAGTTATTATTATGATATTAAACCTGATTTTTGAATTAATTAATGAAAACTAATAGATACTGTAACAATATCGTGATTAAAATATAAAATATTTAAAGATGTTCGTTAAAAATAAGTAAAACATATCAATATGTTTAATACTAACACGCGTATGTGTGTACACACGTCAATAGTGTACGGTGTTTATAGATATGAAAACAGAAAGTTCTATTCATAAAATTAACCGGTCTCTGATGGAGTCGACCTGGTTCAATCTCCACAGCCGCAATACTCTCAACTTGAAACTTATTGATTGCTTACTTAAATGTTTTTAAGGTCACTCGTGACTGGTTTTAACAGTGGATTATTGTTTGAAACATTGATAAGGTTGCCAGTTCTGCGAATTGTATAAATTAAACTAGTTTTAACTTGTATATATTGTATATTTTTTTACTGACAGCTTACTATTGAAATGCTTTGTATACATTGTTTTTTATCTGGCGTAGGTTTATTTTTTGCAATGAATTGATAGGTTAGAATTGTATTTCATTTATAAAGCATTGTTTAATTTTTAAATACAATTGAATTGTTGTCTCAGCTTTATTAGACTCTCCAGATCTTCCGTTTCATTTATTTTCCCTAGAATTGATAAGGACAGCATAGGCTTATATACAGAATGTATATAAATGTTTATAGATATATTTATGCCTTGTTTTGTCTCGCTCTTTTCACTTTGCCACGGTTATCAGTCAACTTTATTAAGTTTAGTGATTAGTTTAATGATTAGATTAATGATTAGATTAATGATTAGTGTTTGTGACTAAACTCGAAAAAGTTATCTTATTCTTTGGAATACGTCATATTTACGTAATCTACCAAAATATATTCGAATTAAGGAATTTTACATCGATAATTAGAGACAATTATCTACTATTAAAGTTATTGCAATTTATTACTCATGAATACCAAATATAAAACAAAGTTTCAAACATCGGTCCACGTGTCACCTTCAATCTGCGCCAATTAGGTTTTCAATTGCCATTTGTCTATACTCTATAGTCTTCTGGACGTTATAAGTAATAACTCCTTGAAGGCAATTTATTTTTATGATTCTGCATCAGGAATAACCAAATTTATTTCTATTTTAACATCCATCGTGTGTTGAATAACACATTTTATGATTTTTTCTGATAGTCATATACATTTACTATGTAATTTATGCTTTTTGTCTAAAGATAAATGAATTTTCTAGTTATATACTCATAAGTGCAAACGGTAATTCTGTCAATATTGATTTGACTCGAATGAATTTATGTTTGATAATACAAATCAATCTACTTGTCTCGTCCAGTTTCTTATGATTATGTTAAATTGTTATTAGTTGTTGACTGATAACCACACGTCCACTTAATGAGCTAAATGAACTACGAAGGTCTTTTGAGCTAGCAACACTATTATCAAACTATTATTTACAAAGGCATCTATTGGTTATGTATTTGAAATAATTTTAACTTTAACCGGACGTTTCGAATGCTTTGCAGCAATGTTCATGGGTAGACGAGATTCAAGTCACTGTCTGGACAGATTTATTAAAATGTAACCAAAATTACGCGAGTTTAGTCCGAAAAAAATAGTTTTATTTCAAATGTGTACTCGACAATCTAAAAAAAATACTATATTTATTACATTTTGGATAAGTGTTGCCAATTTATTTGCAGCTATTGTTTGACCTTTAAAATTTGTTTTTAGTATAGAGATAACAAACCAAAATGCATTATGATTTATAGAAACGATGTTGGCAAAACTCCAGTTGAACATTTCGAGCTATTGCATTTCATATTAGTAATAGTGGCCTTCAATTTTTATTACGTTTGTATTCCTCATAGTTTACCTGCAATGCCATGCTGGTTATAAAATACGTTAGATAAGATAAAAAAATAATTATAGTATAGAAATAATAAAATAATTAAAAATACATTAGAAAAAACTCTGGTCTTACGTCTTCGTAAGTGGCCTCTTTTCATTATAACATGAAAAGTAGTTCAAAATTGACAACTGAAGGTCGACATTGAAGACGGTTGCACCACAATGCGACTAGTGATACATGATTTGTAATTAAAGCGCTTGATTGCGCTTTACCTTTGGAACTCAAAAGACTGCATCGGCTATATTTTTTTATATCCACTTTAATAAGCGCTGAATCGTAAATGTTCTGAGCCGTGTTGCGATAACATCGAGGACACTTTCGATACTTCCTACTATTTTAATCTCGTTTACAAGATATTCAATAAAAAATGCTGTAAAGATTAATATCCGGATATTGTCACTGGATTTACCAAATTAACCGCCTAAAGGCACAAACACACAAACAATATTCTAACAAGTACACGACGTATTGTGTACATAAGTACAAATGTACTGTACTCATAAAAAAAACTACTAATTCTACTGAATTAGAAAGTTTAAACCTTTTAGTGCCAAAAAGCGCCGTCGCGCTGCTCTCGCTAGTTGTGAAAAATTCCAGCGTCGCAATAGCGACGCTGGAATCTCTCTGTTTCTATAATTTTCTTGTCAATAAATATGTAGTATTCAATTTCTTTGTTTTTATTATTACAATATAAAATCTTATAAAGAAAACGTTGAAAAAATTATGAAGAATAGTATATTGTAAAGGAAATGATGAATATTTATATTGTTCATATAAATTATCTATAAAAAATCGTTTTTTTACTGCATATGTACAGCACTATAAGGTTTAAGTAAAAGCTGTATTGTTCTAGACAATTTAAATTTAAAAACCATGAAATATATTTCGTCAAAATTTATTGCAAATGTTTTATCTGAAGCACGTAAAGCGGCGCATGGCAACATACTATTGAAGATGTGACTAACGCAGAATTTATATACATTAATACGCCATAACATTACCATAAATTTTGTTTTATTTTGATAGTCCAAAAAGAAATGTAGTAGTCCGTATTTAAAGGTTTTTATATACGGTTGAAGTTAATGCATGACCATCCATTTGATGGAAAGTGGAAATGTAGTCATAGGTTGGACTCATCGACTTAGTAAGAGCCTATTCACTCTCTCTTTGAAGACACCCACATTGTACTCAGAAGAAAACATCGACTCAGGCAAGCTGTTCAAGTCCTGCGCTGTGCAAATAAAAAAAGACTGAGTCAAGATCAGGCTGGAAGTATGTTCATAACGTAAAGGTGGATTCTCGCCTTGTATCAGAACGTCGTATAACAGAAGGGCTATGGGGGAATTAACTCGTGGAATTCCTGGGCACACTCGTAAAATATGTCCTATAGAACACTGAGATACTGGCAATTCCAAGAATCAGGCATCACTGTTGATTTTGTTTCGCTCTAGGTTACCAGAAGACGCGAGTTCAATACACGCTCTATAATCTTACCGAGTATGGAAGAGATTGAAATCACATTTACAGAGTCGACACCACTGCCTTTTTTGATCATAGGTTGCACCTTAGCAAGCTTCCAGAATTTCAGCACTATTCCAGTCTTAAAAGAGTGACTATTCAAACGTGTCAGTACAGGAGACATCTCAGGTCCACTGTTCTTAAGCACAATGTCTCGTAGCCCATCAGAACTAGTACTGTAGGTATACGTATCATTTTTTTTTTTGTTTTTTAAATTGTGATTGGAGCCTCCATTTAGGCTAGAAAATGTCTGTGTTAAGAGACTCCGCACTTCCATAACTTCATTACAATGTTAACATATATTACTTTCATCTAACATATATCTATTGTGTTTGTGTGTGTGTGTGGTGTGTGTGTTTGTATGTTTAACGTATAGTTTTACGTTTAAGTCATGTAACCAAAGTACGCCAAAATTGTCTTGGTATTAGTTTACAAATATACAATATATTGTTAGAATGAGTGGTATATGAGTACAGTCCTATTCGTGTTTATCAATTTTTGATTGTATTTTTTCTATTTTTTCTTGGCTTCAATCCAAATCCAGATAATACAAACATACAAACAATAAACATTACAAACATAAGCAATTAAAGTTGAAATTATGAGTGACGCTTGTTCATGAGTCACGATGTTGTTACTCGTGTACTGAGGGGTTTCAATACGTGACAATAGAAAGTTTATGTAAGTAAGTTTAGTCATTGGTTCATTTCCACTGTAGTTTTTAGTAATAATCCAATTACTAAAACAATTTTTGGACAATTGTTTACAAATTAAGGTAAAATATTTGAATAATCTCGTCTTTATAATACGACACGGCAAATTCTCGTGACGTTTTTATGACGGATTTCACCTTGTTACTCACGCGTGAAAGAAAGCGAATATATAACTGTAGTATTGACTCATATGAATACTTCCTAAATATTTTTTTTATCTAAATAAAATTTTACGTTTGCTTTAAAAAAGAATACAGTAATAATTGATTGGAATAAGTTTTGATATTAAAATAAATATATGATTTTTACTACTATTTTCTTAGATTTACACGAGTACACATTTAAAATAAAACTGTTTTTTACGGATTAAACTGGCGTTTAATTTTGGATACATTTTAACTTTAACTCGACGTTTCGATTGCTTTGCAGCAATCGTGTTCACGGACGAGATGTAAATGTCTGTCAGTACGTCAGTTAATTAGCCATCTCTCTCCAACGGTTCCTTAGTTTGGGGCCATTGAGTTGTATGCCCAGATGTAGCCAAAACGGTTTTTTACTATTCATATAATTTTTATCTTCAAAGGAAATTAATTACAATGTTAAATGATAATTGTTCAAGAACTCGATTAAACGATTGCGAACTTGTTCTTATAACTTAGCCGTCAGTCGTTTTGCATTTTATTCCAACTTCCTTATAAATAAACACGTCTGGAAATTCCAAGTCGGACTCGTTTTTAAAATATTTTTCTTCACATTATAATAGAACCTTTCACAAATCATATTAAGTATCTATTTTAGATAATTCTACAGAACATTTTAAACATACATTTTAATAATTTGATAAGGTTGTATCTATCAGATTTAATTATTAATTCTAAAACAAGAGCAACCTTTTCAATGGTATAGTACAGTATCATGTTTTATACTTGCAGCTCCTCACTTTGTATGGATGAACACAGTTTTAATACTGGATTATATATAGAAATACAAATAGTCATTTATATATATAATATGATATTAGGTTATCAAATCAATAATATGCTACAAATATGTTGCACTTGCTTTAGTTTAATTAACTCCATGACATTGACTACGCCATTTAATTATTTAAATTTAATGTTATTTATACTATTCCCAGTAATAATTACATTACATGATATTGCAGAATCCAAGAGCCTGCTAGCTTATCAAGGATTTTTAAGTTAACATGTCGAAAAATAACATGTTAGTAAAGAATCTAGAAAGCATATATTTTGTTACAATAATTAAAGGATATTAAAGTTTTATTAATAAAGTTATATTATAATAATATTACCTTTTTTTATTTTATTTTTTTATAAAAGAAAACAAACAGCATTTACAGTAACTTAAAATATTACATTCAATTCATGGATATGCAAATTAAGTTTTCACAATATATTTAATACATACATGATAAGCGTTAGGTAGAAGTAACAACATCATATATCATCATACAGAAAACATGGTTTAATATTATTAATCTTACTAAATTTTGTATTCCCTTAAAATCTAAGAGAGAAAATTGAATATTTTCATAATTTTAAATATTAAATTCATTTTTTGTTGACTTTTAACTGATTTAAATGATATATTTAGTTATCAATGTGTAAGATGACGTAATGACATATGTATAACATATATTTTGATAATATATCCTTGGAGATAAATGACATATATTTAAAAATATGTTCATTTGTAAGTAGTCATGTAACAATTATTAATTACAATTATGATGGAGACGCATTACGTTGTAAGAAGTTTTTATGACACATGTGTGACTGGAACTGGAACTACATATACTATATGTGTATAGCATATAGTATATAGTGAAGATAAGATAGGTGCGTACCACTTTGCTGTGAGGCTTTCCCGTGGGCGTTAACAAGTACGTCATCGATGTTGTCATATAGTACATACTAGATTGAAATGTCTTGTAGGCTTAAAAGATATATGTTTTAAGGGTATCTTATATTTTTCTACAATTTTATAAAATAAGACTAATACAACGAAACTCAAGTTAAAAATTAAGAATTTAATGTTTTTTAAGATTTACACGAGTACTACACATTTCAATAAAACTATTTCACGGATATAACTCGCGTTTATTATTACATTTTCGTGACACCAAAATCTCGGCTTACCGCGAACACGTTTACTGCAAAGCACTTAAAACGTCGGGTTTAAATTTAAAAATATTTAAAAAGTTTTATTAAAATAAAGATTTTTTTAAATTTTAATTGTCCAAACAGACATTTCAATTGTTATGATATATTTAGTTATGTCACACGTGTTTAAGATATAGTAAACAATAATTTCAGCCCTCAAAGTAATTAAAGTTTAAGACAAAATATTTCATTACTATACTTTTTCCACATACTAGATAAAAAGGGAAAAACACCGTTTACATTACATTACATTTATACAATTAATGGCTATATATACTTATTGATATTGTTCTGATTAAAGTTACGTAAAACGGTAATTTAAAAACCATTTAATAGTTATTGACGATGACGACTGATCTCCGCCCACCGATAACATGAAACACTACGATTTACGATTTGTTCTCGGAATAATGTAATACGTTTTAATAAAAGTTTTACTGAAATTTATTAATTTATATCTATAAACTAATACATTTATTTACTGAGCGAAGCGATCAGAGCGAGCGAAGCGAGCAGAGCGAGCGAAGCTCTCCATGAGAGTTTTCGTCATCCTTTGTACAAGCATCAATCAAAAACGGTATATCCAAAAATTTCCAAATTTTGCACACTGGTAGATATCAGCCTGGTGGTGGTTTGAAAAAAAGTTTATTCTTTATTGCACAATACTCAAATTAATGTACAAAAGTCGGGTTTAATGTCACAAAGACATTATCTACCAGCCAATCTTTGATGTGCAGGAGAGGACGTTAGTAGGGTGCACAACAAGGTTAGTAGGGGTACAAAAAAAGACGAAAAAAATGTAAGCAAATATTTAAATAAATTACATAACAATAATACATATATATACACAAAAATACACTGTATTCAATATAATATATTTTATATAAATACTAATATATATAAAATATATCCAAATAACGTGCTATACAGACACGTGCTACACAGATATATGTTTTCAGTACCTGCATGTATTTGAGTAACGTTGGTCATATATGCTATTTTTTGTATATTGATGCTATTACTGGGTTAAGGAACTGAGCCAAAATTAAAATAATCTAGCTGCCGAGATCAATTCGCTTCCAAATATGAGGAAGATATATATGTATATACCTCTATGTTAGTATTGCGAGGTTGCCTTGCCGACACAAATTGAACATGTACAAGGTTAGTAGTGTCAATTAACATGTTTTGAAAATGAATTTGGAAAAAAAATATAAATTATGCACCCTAAAATTAAAATTACCCGAAATTAATTCAGCATAAATAAATATTTTCAATCGTCCATGGTATGTCGGAAATTCTGCCATGTTTGCCTAACTACATATAAGTTTGATAGAGTTTGAGTCAAAAGAAGTGAGAAATTTCTGTATTATTTAGTATTACCTTCACATTTTCTATAAAATGTGACTTTAATTCTCTCTATGCCAAGGAGCGCCGTCGCGCTGCTCTTACTAAATGTGAAAATGCCAGCGTCTCGATAGCTCTGCTTTCACTATGTTTCAATAATTTTTTTGTTTATAAATATTTAATATTCAATTTCTTTATTTATATTATAAAATCAACTGAAGCGAATGTTCAAGAATTATGAATATATTGTAACGGAAATGGTGAATATTTGTCTTGTTCATATAAATTGTCTATAAAAATACACTTTTTTTGTCATTTTTAGCATATATTAGTAAAATATGTATGCAAAAGGGTTAAGAAGAGAATGTGTAGTTTTGAAACTATCAAAAACATGTAATGGCGATTAATTAAACATGACATAATATGATAATAAGGCAAGCTTAGAACGCAATTTGGGTAAAATAAACATAACATTTCTAATGTTGTTCATCCCCAATCACCTTGACTTACTTCCAGGGTGGGGAACTCACGTGGTGGGGATGGCTCCTAAACTATTAGGTCAAGGTTTATACATTAAATGCAAACTTTTTATACCATCATTTGAACGCACCTGCTTCAATATTCAGATTTTGATTACACAAAGTTAATTTTAATTACAACAAATTTTGTTTTTTTTTAAATCCTTTAAAAGAGACGAAGATGTTGCGATAAAAGTTATATAATAAAAACTTTTACGAATAAAGCTGCTCTATTACAGATATTAAGTTTTTAATGCTTTTATATCATAATAAAATAATTTATTATTTTATATATTATTATTAGACATATTATAAAATAACTAAATCAGAATTTGCTTAAATATATACACGAATGGGAATCCCAGAGCCATTAATATTTTACAACTCGATGCGAAGACAAATGTCACTAAATTATACAAAAATAATAATAACTTATAATAAATTCAATAATATATGTATAATTGTATTTTGCTAATAATGTTATTAAGAATATACATATAATTTGCTGATATTTTGAAAAATAATATGCAGTTACATAGATATTTAATTGACATATACTTGTCTGAGGAAGAACTGGTTTCCTTGCGTATAAATATATATGTATGTATTGTGATATTGTTAGAATACAATGTAAGCAAGAAAAAAATGTGATTATCGTAATAAAGGCAATAATGTTACTTATTGAGCTAAGCGAAGCGAAGCTCTTTACTACCCAAATTTTCAACTCCTTTGTTACCCTACTCTTCCTTCAATTTACGAGCTACACGCACGAAATTTTGCACACATGCGCATAATGAGCAAAACCCGGTCTGGATTGAAAATCAGCCGAATCGTAATTGTAGTTTTCGAGATAATTGATAAAATGTGTCCCATATAGTTAACATATAGAACGTTTTTGTTTCGCGCGCGATGCGTCGCGAGGCTAACCCCGCTTACGTGGACCTAGTAAGTAACTATTAACATTTATAAAATAATTTATATTTAATATTTATGTTTCAGGTTATGGGTTTATAACATATATATATATGTATTTATTTAAAAATATTTAAGTATTTATATCATCTATAGATATCTATATGTACATACATTTCTATCTATACATTTTTTTTGCACTTACGAACGTTTCCTGTAAATCTTAATGTTAGCTGGTAGAGAATGCTTACTAAGCATTAAACTTAATCAATTATTTAAATAAAATAAATAAACTATAATTTTTACAATTATATTAAACCAATACTTATTTTGTTTACATGATTTTGCTTTCAACATACATTGATTATAAGTCAACATTTGCCGCCATTTGTAAATACGAAATGTTTCATCTGCTGAAGTATGTTTATATTTTGAATAATATATAATATATTTGTGAGCGGAAAATTATATTTATTTTAAATTTGTTATAGATATGTTATTTTTTTTTTAATATTTGTTTTAGGTTTTAGAAATATATAATTTATGTAATTGTTACGATTTTAGAAAATAATTTGCCAAAAATAAAATGGATGCCGATTTGTAAATGGCTGCTAGTTTTTTTTTATATAGAGAAATGACACGTACCATACTCTACACGTAATTTAAATCCATAAGGAAGTATTTTAATACAAAGAAGTATTGTTGAAATTATCTATATGTACATGTTTAGTTATGGTCAGCTTATTTTAATTTTAAATAAATATATAGTCATCAACATGAGCATGAGCATGATTCGAACCTGCGACCTCTCCCGTCAAGTCACTCTAAAAGTTGAGCTACTGTGTCGCTACCAGCCTTGATGAATTCTTCATTCTATGTTATATAAATGAAATTAGTATTATATATATATATATAAAATTGTATTTTACGAGCAAAGACGACATCTATTAGACTTTTGGCGAAACAAGCCTATACAAAATAATTCATTCGACTATTGTAATACTATTTTTGTTTTAGGAAAATAAAATTAAGTTAAAATAGTTTATTCAAATGCATAATCGTGTTGATTATTTAAATAACTTTAAACAAAATATGCCGCATTCATGTACAGTCTGCTCTTAATAAAGGTAATTCTTCTTATTGTTACATCGATGTTTTCGATATGAATATTCATTTAAAAACACTAAAACTTTTGTTAAATCTAAGACACAAAAAGCTTTTGTACATTTTAATATCTTTTGTAAAAAAAATACGCTAAAATTATTTCTTTTCATGACTACAATTACCAGAGTAAGTATCTGTAATTAGTTGGTTATTTTCATGAAGATCTTAAATCTGTCAAATGACGTAGAATTGACTTGATTGAAAATTTTTCTATTTTGTTAGGTATTGTTATAAAATGGTAAAATCAAAATCAAAAATCAAAATCTTTAATCTTTTGAAAATAAGTTTTTTACGAAACATTTTTTCATTGTCATGTATACCACCAGCTTGAAAGGATATTTCCTTAGAACTGAGAAAAGCTGGCGAAAGAAACTTTATTACAGCATATCTAGTTGTTGTCTATCGGCTACATGATGGTACCGTGGTTTTGAATACAGGAATTGAATGAAAATTCATCAACGGCCACGACTCGAACCGACGACCTCTGTTAAACTGTTGCGTCATTGCCAATTAAGCACCGTATCACTAACCTTGATAAAACTATCATATGTGATAAATCTATCATTTTATGTAATCATCAATCAAGAGTGGACACTCCTTAAAGGCGACAATCTTTTTAAATAAGATTTGCGTTTACAAAAATTGTGTTTAAATGTCAAATCAAAAAAATATATATAATATGTTCGTGTTAGTGGGACGGTATTTTGCTATATATTAACCTATATATTCTCTTTATATAAAGTTGTACTTTACACCTTTTCAATATAATCATAATTTATTTTAGTTAAATTTATAAAGCTGTTCAAAACGACTTGCCTCCATTGTCAACAGGATATCAGCGTTGTGTAATAATATTATTAATTAATTTCCTTATTAGTTTTTATGCTAATGATCTGGAAAATATTATGCATCTGCAATAATGAATTAATGCTTATTATTATTGCATTTATTTTTAAGTTAACTGCATAATTATAAATATGTTTAACACAAACAAATTTGTTTGTGTGTGTGTGTTATTGTATTGTATTCTTTTACTTTTAAGTACGTATCGAATATGCAAGATAAACATGATAAATGTGCGACTTATAGAAATTATAAATATTTTTTGTTGTTAATTATATATAATTTTTTATAATTACTAGTATAAAAAGTCTTGCATTTATAGTATTATTAAATTTGTAGTTTTTCCCTCGTAACTTCTAGGGAAAATTTTGTCTCGTCATGAGTATTGGTTTTTTAGGTTCAGTATAAAATTCCACATCGATTGATGTATAGATTTTTTTTAAGAAAAATTTTTTCTTATTCCCCAAATACTATAAACTATATAGAAAAATTAGTCCATATGAAATAAAACTATTTTATACGGATTTAACTTTCTTATAATTTTGGTTATATTTTAATTTTAAGTGTCACTTACATGAACACGTGAACACGATTGCTGCAAAGCATTCGAAACGTCAGGTCAAAATTAAAATGTAACTAAAATTATACGCGAGTTATCTCTGTAAAAAAAATTATTTAAAAAATCTAAGAAAATACTAATTAGCTCATAATCTAAATGTTCTTCATAGACTATATTGTCCAAAGATATCGAAGGAAGGCCGATAGTGAATGTTTCGGCCTTCACATTGCCAGTGCTGACCAAGATCAATGAATGTAACCTCATCAGACCTACAAACAACGAATTACACATGCTTTGCCAAATGAGTGTTTGTGAAGAGAAAGTATGCGTCTTTGGTATTGTTCTCAAAATTCAAGTTTTTATAATTGTTTTGTTTTCAAGGTTTTATAATTGATAAAATTTTCATTTGTTAATATAATAATATAGTAATAATAACTTATATTTTAAATATGTATACTATAAACATATAAATTTAAGCGGACGTGTTACTTTATTATATTCAGATTAGTACTAATATTACAAAGCGAAAATGTTTTTTTGTTTGCACGCGCTAATCTAAACTATTTGATAGATTTGAAAATTTCTTTTTGATTTTACTTAATAGCAGATTCATGAGAAATATCTAGCATTACGTTACTAATCACACAACACACTTAGTTTAAAATAGTTCAAAATACGTTAAAAAAATGTCATAAGAAAATCCAATGTAACCTATAAATTGTAGAGCTAGAATGATATATAAATAATTGTATGTCAAGAGGCATGTAATGGCATTGCGTGTAACGAGGCGTCCGCGAAGTGATAGACGACATGACTACCTACTTCCGATGCCCGATACAAACACGCAACTATCAAGACTTGTTGACTACTATAACATTTACTATAACAATTTAACCGAATTAATAATATCATTAATGATAACACGCAACTATCAAGACTTGTTAAGTATTCTAATATTTACTATAACAATTTTTACCGAAATTAATAATACTAGGAACGCGAACTAGACATATAGTGTGACGGCGCTGCGCTCGCAAAATCTCGGTATGTGTTGGCACACTGAGCGAAACTATGTGCAAATAGAACCGAAGTTGCATTTACAAAACGTCGACGCATTCTGTCCTCGACTATTTTTTCAAGATGAGACACATTACATTTTTGTTTTTTTTTTTTATTATTATTTTTTTTCTTAAAACCACCACATCACTGATGTCTATCAGTGTGCAAATTTTGGAAATTTTCGGATATACGATTTTTGATTGATGCTTGCACAAAGGATGCAGAAAAGTCTCTCAAAGAGCTTCGCTTAATGATAACACGCAACTATTAAAACTTGTTGGGTTTTCTATAACAATTTCAACGTAAATTAATAATATAATTGATTATAAGACGTACAATTAGGGTTATTATTATAATTATGTTACTTACTATGTATATATTATGTTTTCATTTATTGTAAATTATTCATTATTCCTACACTTGAAGACGAAAATAGATTCCTATTTATTAAAAGTTCATTGAACTATTTGTCTAAGTTATGTAATAATATTGTAAAATGAATCGAATTATGCCAATTTATGATTTATTTTTTTATTTTTTTTAAATTACATATTTTGATACAAAAGTTTAGTGTTTCTTGCGGTCCTAAACTTTCAAGAGTTTATACGAATACTGCACATTCCTCTTAGTATTAATAAAAATATATATGTTTTTTTTAAATAAAATACCGCTTCCGTAAAATATATGACAATATTAGTCCAAATACGCGTATTGATAATTTTTTATTTTTTCTTCTTCTTATAATAAAATGGCAAAATCTAAGATACGAATTCTGCCAATTTCTAATCACTTTATATTTTGTACGGTAAACTTTTGGAGATTTATTATTTACATATTATTTTGAATTAATAAACTTCGATGGCTTTGTTTATAAACAATATCAAACTTCTAGTAAATTAGTTTAATAATTTATAATGTCGTCTTTGTTTGATATCTGTTCTTATGTACAGTTTTATCAATTGCACATTTGTTCCCATGACTGTTGTCTCATATTTTATTTACGTAATTTTATAGAAATACGCAATAATTGATTTAGCATATATTGTCTTTTTATATAAGTTGTATATAAAAAATCCTAAAAAATAATATATTCTACAAGAAAATAGTATTTGTTAGGATTTTTAATAAAAAGTAATAATTTTGTTATCTTGTAATGTTAGTAATTTAATCTGTAGTTTTTTGCCATCATTACTTCTAGGGAAAATTTTGGCTCGTCATGAGTGTTGGTTTTTAGATTCAGTATAAAATTTCGGATCGAATATTATTTTTTTTTAAGTAAATTTTAAGTAAATTTTTAGTCCCCATATACTATAAGTATATAGATTTAAATATTAGGTAACCTATCGTCATGGAGCCATTCTATAGTTAGTCTTGAGTCTTCTTCACGGTATATAAATAACTAAATTTATATTGTAATATGTCATTTAATAATACAACAATCTTATAAATGATTTATGTTCTACCAAAGATGACGTTTAATTAAAAATAGACATATAAAGTCCTTCGTCCCACGCATTATCCATTCAAGTGTTTTATCGAACAGTTTATGATCGAAAGATGAGCAATTTATTTTCATATCTTTTCATAAGCAGCTGGTATTATTTTTGTAAATATTTTGTATATTTTGGTGCTAGTTGTACGTAAACTGTATATAAAATGTTTTGACATTTTTTGACTAACATTTTAACAAATTTTGACTAACATTTTCAATTAACATACAAAAATGATCACTGAAAATCATTCAAAGTATAAATAAGTTTATATTTTTATAATACGGTTAAATAGTAAGTATACTTCTTATATACGATGAGCTTATATATAAATTTTATATTGTTTTTAATTATTGGTGTATATCTATTTATAGTTTCATATGCGCTTGTTATTCTATTTTTAAATTAACCATCTTGAAATTATTTCCACCTCTATTATTTTTTATTATTAATCTGTCATGTAAACTCAGCTATTTTAAAAGCATTAATCAACTTCATAAATTGCAGCTTTTATAAATTTTATTCACCGTACTTCTATAACTGTTTGCTTGTTTTTCTCGTTCAAGATCAAACCTGTAATAAAATGCCTTTAACTACTTAGTCCGTCAGAAACTGTCTGTGAGGATATTTTTCTTTTATCATGATAAATTAATTAAAATCGAATTAATTTATTTATAGATATAAGTACTCTTTGTTATGAACATCTTCAATATAACATTAAAAAAATACAATCAACATTGAAAATAAAAATGTCTAACTTCTTTCCAATCAACCATCGGATAAACAATAGAACAAAAGCAATGAAAGTAAATGTTAAGAAACAATATACCTATATCTCCCACGTCACATTAGCTAAACAAATTGTGATTGGTTTTCGCTTTCCATTTCACCTTTTTGCAAATAACAAAAATATCAGGCATTCTGAGAATATACTTTCGATTTTTGATCCTTTCGTGCATGTTATCACGAACGAAGCGAAGGATTTGATTCTAGAATCTAGAATAAGGATTCTAGGATAGATTCTAGAATAAAAGAATTCTACCGTTGATTCAAAGTACATCGCCGGAGAGAAAAATAATTTGATCGGGAGTCATACACTCCACTTTTCATCCCCTTTATATTAGAAAATATGTACCTACTGATTATAAGAACAGAGACATCATTGGCGCGCTTTTGTTTTTTTTTTTTTTAGATAGCATCTTACAACCAACTGATACAGCCAGTTACTCATACAATTTGCGTTCGATCTCTATGAATGTTCATACCTATGTACGCTCCAAATTCAAATCACTTTTCCGCCCGCTAAAAAGTTCCTATAGGAAAAGTATTATTTTGCTCCAGCTTAAAGAAAAACAAAGCTAATCCTTTCGAATAGAATGGATGAAAAATATATCTTTATCTGTTTATCTATTAACTCGAAAAACCTTTCATCGCCCTGTCACAGTATACGCTAAGTGTGTTTATTTATATAATGCATATTCATAGTGACATAACATTGTACACATTTATCTCAATATGATAACCCACTTGTGATTTATCTCGAATATCAATCAATAAGTGTTTTCTTGATAGTATTAATAAAGCTTTATCCCTTTGTTTTAAAGATATAAAGGATTTCCTTCGTTTATTTATTTCATTTTGTTTAACCCTTTCAGTGCCATACATATTTTACGAATATATGATAAAAAGTCAGCAAAAAAATGCATTTTTATAGATAATTTATATGAACAAGACAAATATTAACCATTTCCTTTACAATATACCATAATTTTTTCCACATTTTCTTCAGAAGATTTTATACTACAATAATATTAACTAAAAGGATTAATGTAATAGTTGTTATTTCCCCATAAACTTAAGATTCAAAATTAATAAAGAAATATGGAAAGGAGATTTGTAACAATAAAAAAGTCTTGTATTTAATTGGAATTTGATAATCCGTTGCAAATAAAATAGTGAAAGCATTGAGGCTGATTTAACAATAATTGAGAATAACTTTCTTTTTGCGTTGTACAGTCACCTTCAAAAGTCGATGACCATTTTAAATATAAAAAACAGCAGTACACCATATTATAATAAAACTGCTAAACATAACAAACGCCATATTGAATGAACATCATTAGAGTTAAAATTACCTAAATATCAAATTGTCAAAATCATACACACATCTCTTCCTAACAGATTTTATTTAATTTTACGTATTACGTAACTTGTTCTTGGTTTAAGTGATAATAGATAAAAAGATAATATTGCCACTTTAAAAATACATCATTTTTAAAATAAAGTGAAATTTAAAAATAATAACGTAAGTAAAAATTATTCATCTATATATTATATAAGTAATAAAAATTAATAATTAAACAATGTTTTTAACTCATTAATATATTCTTTTTGTAATGTGTCATCAGTGTTTTAAAACTGAAATGCAAAGAAAGAGCCGCTAAATTCTTTGTCTCAACTTTCATTCCGTGACAATGACAAAATTATAGATTTGTGTCAATTATAATTTGAATTCTGAATGTTCATTCAATAATGGCGATTGTAATGTTCAGCAGTTTTGGTATAATAAGGTGTACAGCTATTTTGAAACTTTAAACATGGTCATCGACTTTTGTAGCTGACTGTACCTGTTGGTTCACGATCACTCTTATCGGATTGAACTACAGCTCGCCTGACGCTCAACCCCGATAATATCAACGACCGACAAACCGTTTGTAAATACGTTTTGCTGGATCTAGTGATCAAAAAGATTTCTAAATGTACAGTCAGCTTCAAAATTCGATGATCATATTAAAAGTTTAAATATAGCTACACACTGTATAACATCAAAACTGTTGAACATAACAAACGCCGTTATTGAATAAATATCGTACTCAACTTTTATTCCTTGACAATGACCAAATTATAAATTTGTGTCAATTATAATTTGAACTTTAATTAATAGCCATTTTAAAACTTCAAATATGGTCATCGACTTTTGAAGCTGACTGTACAAGAAAACTAATATATTTTAACTAATTCTTTTAATACATTTTAATACATATATGGAAATAATGTTTTTTTCTTTATTAAAACAAACCATTATTTTATACTGTTTTAAAAACATGTATTTATTTTTAAATGTTTAAAAGAAATTCGTATTTGAAGGATGGGTTTTAAAATTATTAACTTATTAATTATTCAATTTCTCACATTTAATTTAAATTATTATTTGAATCATTACCTTACAAACTAAACTTCCTTTTCATTACATTTAATGATAATTATCAATTATCATATAATTAAAGATCCTGTTTCAACATTGCATCAGCATTGTAACGTCCTTTCACTATTTCCTTATCAATTACCCTTTCTTAATTAATAAAGTTATTACAAAACAAAATGTAACAATGTTATGTGTATATAGTATTATGGAGCTGAGCAGAGAAGATCGTCACCGGCGAAATAACAATTTTGGGTGTCTACTTCTCCTAGACGCTTCGAGATAGAACTTTGAAATTTTGCATGCATAAAGAGTTATATTTCCCATAAGCCTGGACTTAATTTGAAAAACATTGTAATTGTAGATTTTAAAATATAATTAATGTATTCTCCCATAGGATTAACATGAAAATCAGAACGTTCTATTGCATGCGCGAGTTACTAAGCGTGTGTTGAAAATATAGTTTAGTGTGTGTTATTCACGCTAAATGGTGAAAAATAGTTTGCTATATTAATCTTAAAGTCACCTATGAGGCCAAGATCACAAATAAACCAGTACACGCCTTTAACTAAGAGTTATATTCTGCAATTTAACTGACAATTAGCAAAACATTTATTTAATTGATTTATGAAATACATATTATGTTTTAGATATAGATATTGCACAAACACAATATATACAATAATATGCAAAGATATATATATATATATATATATATATATATATATATATATATATATATATACACTATAGTTTTATTTATTTATTAGTTTAAATTATTTCATCAATAATATATATATTTTGTTGACGAAAATATTCCTTCAAAGCATTTTTTTTATTTTGTTCGTAGGTCAGTAGAAAGGTATGTTCGGGTGAAATGGAGGGATGTCCGGGTAGGAGATCTAGTTCATCTCTCCAACAACGAAGCGGTACCAGCTGATATGGTACTATTACACTCTTCAAATCAGCTCGGGATATGCTACCTAGATACATGTAATCTTGATGGCGAAACAAACCTGAAGCAAAGAGTAGTCGCTCCTGGATTTAGAGAAAAGGTATTTTATCACATGACTCCTAAATTTAAATGAAGCTTTAAATTGATTTAAACATTTCTCAGATTTGTTATGCTGTGGGAATATACGAGTTTATACCCAAATTATATTGTTCTGTGTCCTAACAGGGTCATACTATAATTGCCTACTATACTATTGTTTGATATGTAGTACACTAACTAGATACGCACTGAACTGTGACTTGTTCTGTATTTAACCTCAATTTCCATATGACACTTAATAGTTATTATATAATCCGTAAACCCAATAATTATCGATCCTCTTAATACCATCAAAACTATCATTAGCATTACTAATTTTCCTGAGAAAACTTTCTAAAAACCTCTTTAAAATTTTTTTTATATTTTTTAGCTCCATTTTTCATTAACGTTAAATTAAATGGAATTATCATTTATGTACGTTTTGTTTTAGCAATTAGAGTTTTCACCCATGAAGTTTCGCAGTTCTGTGGAAGTGGAACGGCCTTCCACCAAGATATATAGATTTAATGGAACTATATCTCACCCGAATGGTACTCGAGTGTCGCTGAATTCAGAAAATCTTTTGTTGAGAGAATGCACAATAAAGAACACAGATTATATTGAAGGTATTGTAGTGTATGCAGGCCATGAAACAAAAGCTATGCTAAATAATGGCGGACCACGGTATAAATGCTCCAAGTTGGAAAGAAAAATGAATACTGATGTTATCTGGTGTGTTCTAGTCCTTTTGTTTCTTTGCTGTGCTGGTGCAGTTGGCTGCAAAGTGTGGTTGGACTACTACAGTCCACTGCTCTACAAATATACACCGTTCATACCTTACGCAGAAAAACCAGCATATGAAGGACTACTCATATTTTGGACATATATCATAGTTTTACAAGTCATGATACCTGTATCCCTTTACGTTACAATAGAAATGACTAAACTGTTGCAAGTCTACCACATACACCAAGACATAGAGATGTATGATCCAGTAACAAACACCCGTGTCGAGTGTCGAGCGTTGAATATTACTGAGGAGTTGGGACAAGTCAGTTACCTCTTTAGTGATAAGACTGGTACTTTGACTGAGAATAAGATGGTGTTCAGGCGATGTACAGTGGGGGGTGTTGACTACGACCATCCTCCTGGACCAGACGCTGAGCCTTCTAGTATTCTACCTCCCATCGTCACTCCAATAACCAAGGTGTCTCCTAACAGACGAATGCTGCAACATTTAGTGGACAGCAATGATGCACAGCACACGCAGAAGGTAAAATATTTTATTAGTTTTTATACTTTATTACCAAAATAAATTATTATAATTCATTTAGCCTGTATCATCACAAAATAAAAAAATATCGCGATTTGAAAGACGAACAAACACACACTTTCACAGATATTATATTAGTCATATATAAAATTATTATATAAACCAAATTTCTTATCGATATTTATAAATATACTTAACAAACAAACTACATTAAAGTGAGTTTTTGTTCCAAGCGGAAGTTTGAACTGATAATACATATATACACTTCCTATAATTAAGGTCAACACTATATATGCACATATAAATTTATTCTTAATAAAATCTCATTGACCTACGCGTGTCTAACAAGGCAACCTATGACAATATATTAAAATTTTCTCCACACAGTCTACGCATTTTATATAATAATATAAGTGGAGAAGGAATGAAGTATACCTATGGAAAATATATAAAAATTATAAAATTTCCCTCGTCCTTGTGGGTCTAACAAAAAAAATCTAACGTCTATGTTTTGCAAAATAAACAACAGTTTAAATTATTGAAATGTATCAACGAATCAGGTGCGTGAGTTCCTCCTCATTCTGGCGGTTTGCAACACGGTGGTAGTGAGTCAGCCTCACGTGGACGCGATGCAGCTGAGCTCTAGCAGCGACCTCGTACGGGCCAAGCCCTCGCGCTCCAACGGCACGTTACGATCAAACGATAAGTGAGTTGGGACTTTGGCGTTGGTTTTGCATTTGCTTTTTTTTAATCATATTGAATTCTTGATAATTTCATCTATGTATAAGGGAATTAGAACTACTACTACTAGAGAACACTAATATAAAGAACCACCGTCATGTCCAATTTTTAAAATTAAATCAAATTTATTCTCGAAAATATTCTGTTCAATCGGCTTTTAAAGTGAAGTTTCGTTGAATGTTAAAACGCTTATGCTTTCAAACTAATCACTAATGAAAAAAAATATCTACATTTAAATACGATTGGTTTGGAGGTACGCTAGATTAACTGAATCTCGGTCCACAACGCCGTCTCCTCCGCCGTCCACTACTTCGCCTCTCCGACTGCGTCTCCCCAAACTACCCTTCGGCAGTCGGGACGACAGCGCCAGCGAACCCAGCACTTCAGCCGAGATACAGGTATTATACAAACAACATTCAAATTTGTGATGCGACTCCAATATATTGTAACCCGAGTCACTCGAGCAATTCTACTATCTCACTCGAATCATATTAAAGTTTTCGAATCAATCGAGTAAAAAATGTCACTCGAATTGCATATTGCAATTACTTATTGAGCGAAGCTCTCTATCAGAGACTTTTCTATATCCTTTGTGCAAGCTTCAATAAAAACATTATATCCACAAATTTCCAAATTTTTGCACACTGAGAGACACCAAGGTGGTGTTGGAGGTGGTTTCAAAAAAAAAATCAAACATTGTTATAATGTGTCTCATTTTGAAAAACGGTTGAGGACAGAATTCGTCAACGTTTTGGAATTGCAACTTCGGTGCTGTTTGCACCTCGCTTCACTCAATATGCTAACACATACCGAAATTTTCGACCGCAGCAAATCAAAATTGAGGTCTGGTTCGCGCTCCTAGTATACTTATACTCGAAGTACCGTGTTTGACAAACTCGACTCGAGTCACTCGCGTAAAAACTGGGCTCGAGTCCTATAACTAATTAAAATATAAATTTTAAAGAATTTTGCATTAACTCCACTTAATGTTTTGATGCTTCGCTGTCACAACTACCACACTTGATTGATGTCCGTTCAGTACATTAGTCTCAACGTTATTTGGACTGTCAGATTATAAATAACATTTCTCGTTGATTTGATTTATAACGTCATTTTTTTCGCTTTTATAAGCTTGACCTAGTTTATAGAATCATAAACATTCAATGGAAACAACGTGTCATGTAAAGTATTGTAAATATAACCTAATAAAAATTAAAATGTATCATAATATAGTTGGCGCGTTTTGAGGCTGAGAGTCCAGATGAGCTCGCTCTCGCGGAGGCGGCTTTAGCGTACGGGTACGAGCTCAGGGGGAGGTCACCAGACGATGTGGAGTTGGGCGTGCGAGGGGAACTGTCGCGGCTGAAAGTGCTGAGGGTGCAGCAGTTCGATTCCAACAGAAAATGCATGTCCGTGGCCCTCAGAATTCCTACCGGACAGGTATATATTTGGTATTGATTTGAAATTAGTTCGATCAAGGAATCCTTCTACTAAAAATTATACTTCTAGGTCGTTTTATACGTAAAAGGCGCCGACAGTACAGTACTCGGAGCGTTAGCGCCCATGCGAGCGGGATCGGCAGAAGCGGCCGCATTCGAGAGAACTAAGTCACTACTGCTGGAGTACTCCCGGGCGGGTCTACGTACGCTGGTCATGGCAAAACGCACCATGCAACCCGCCCTGTGGGAGGAATGGCTAGCTGGACACACTCGAGCCTCCGAGATCGGCGAAGGTAATAAAAACACCTTATAACGAATGCAAAAGTGTAATATTATTCAACATTATAACATTGCCAAATGGTGTAGGTCGCGAGAAGCGCATGCGCGAGTCCCTGGCTCGCCTGGAGAGCGCCCTGTCGCTGGTGGGCGCCACTGGCGTGGAGGACAGGCTGCAGGAGGCCGTGCCGCGGACGGTGCGCGCGCTGCTGGACGCGGGCATCGTGCTGTGGGTGCTGACGGGGGACAAGCCCGAGACGGCCATCAACATCGCCTACTCCGCCGCGCTCTTCTCGCAGAGCGACCGCCTGCTGCACTTGATGTCCCGCGATAAGGTGAGCGACGGTGTCCACTAAACGTCTACAATTAATTTCGTTAACCAAATATATCCTTTTAAAAATGTATTGTATATTCCAGGAGCACGCGGAGTCCACCATCAAGAGCTACCTGGAGGGTGGCGCGGTGGAGGGTGGTGGTGGTCGCGCGCTGGTGGTGGACGGACGCACCCTCACGTACATCCTGGACCGCCGCTCGGGGCTGGTGGCGCCCTTCCTGTCTCTGGCGCGCCGCTGTTCCGCCGTGCTGTGCTGCCGCGCCACGCCGCTGCAGAAGGCCTACATTGTCAAGGTGTGTGTGAGGAGTACTTATACGTATGTGACTATGTACAATTACTACCAGATTTCTATCATTATATATACAGGAATAATTCGAATGACGCTACCCCAAACTCGTTTTTTGTTTTAAATTAGGTTATATTTAGAAATAGATAGATAGCGCTTAGGAAATGTTAAATTTCCACAATAAGGAGCTGACGCAATTTATAAGATCATAGAAATATATGAGCAAGGATAGTATATTACTGACTTTGTTTGTAATCACTGTTTATATTTAATTTGATGAATCAATAAGGAGTTCCATTGATAGGTTACAAATGTTAGAAAATATCGATTCCAACGAAGAAATATTTCCTTTACAAAACACGTAATTCAAAAATGACTAACTTAATGGAAGGAAAATTTATGGGAAAAATCTTTAAATTATTAAACTGCCTTGTTAGATTTTATAATATAATATAATTTTTGTTAGTGATATTATGTTTGTAAAATCCAAAATTTTTATAACATAGTCGAAATTGAATTTCTGAATTTGGCATCCTTTGAATTAAATATAATTTTATGTTACATCCACTTCCAAAACTATTATAATAATAACAGCATAGAAGATTCCGTTATCTTAAAAAAGAAATAAAATATAAACTAGAATTTACCTCAAATTGAGAATCGAAACTTTTTTGGTTTCACCAACAAATCGTAAATAATCAAAGTCCTCACTAAATATACGATATTAATCTATTCTATTGTTCTCTTTATTCCAGGCAGTAAAAGAAGAACTAGGAGTGACGACGCTAGCTATCGGTGACGGAGCGAACGATGTCTCTATGATACAAACAGCCGATATAGGAGTGGGTGAGAAATTTATTAATTGATAATTTCAACCTAATTAAATAAAAGCTTAATTAAACTAACAATAGTTTCTTGTGGTATAAAAAATAATTTATTATTAAAAATATAATGTATATGTATATATATAATATTTTATATATATTCATTTTATTTTTATTGAGAGGTTATGTTTATTATAAATTTAATTTAATGAAATTACTAACTATAGCTTTTTTAAAATGATATTGTCTGATTTATTAACTTAATTTTTTTCATAATATTTATCAAATCCCTAAAGTTTTTTTTACATTTGTAGTTGTCAACTTTCTTTGTATTATTTTAAAATTTCCGTTTTGGTTTTTATTTAACTTAATTAGTATTATTATTTTAAACAAAGTATATAAAACAATGAAACCCCTAATTTTTTGTTCAGGTCTATCAGGTCAGGAGGGTCGTCAGGCGGTGATGGCGTCAGACTTCGCCCTGTCTCGGTTCAAGTTCCTGGAGCGCCTGCTGCTGGTGCACGGCCATTGGTGCTACGACCGACTGGCACGGATGATACTCTACTTTTTCCTTAAGAATGCCGTAAGTGATGACAAAATATTTTTATTAATGTTACAAATACACTTTAGTTAAGTTTATACTCAAGTTTATTTATCAATAGTGGTTCTATTAATTATATTTTTAAATTGTCTAAAACGTATCCAGCAGATATATGGGTATCAGACAATTTCTATAATTAAATTTTTATACAGACAGTATTTTATATTAAATAAACTTAACTGACGAAGGTTTAAATATAAAAATCTTTGAAACATCTAACAATCGAGAAACTGCAATACAAGTTTGCCAAATGATCACTATTGTCTAACTCAATATTTTAAGTGGGCTAAAATTGTTCTTCCAGACGTTCGTATTCCTAGTATTCTGGTACCAGCTGTATTGCGGTTATTCGTCATCCGTCATGATCGACCAGCTGCATCTCATGGCCTACAACTTGGCCTTCACCGCCTTCCCGCCCATCGTCATCGGTAACCTTACAGTTATAAGTATAGACAGTTTTTGAGTATTAGAACAATGTTATACAAAATAGGTCTTTATATTTTTCTTTCTAATAAAAATTCAGTTATATACTTTAAAAAAAATATATAATTATTTGTACAGTCTTAAAAAAACACCGAAACAATGCAACGATAAACAAATTGTTTACTTTATTATTATTATTTTTTTATAAAAAAAAACTCTTGCAAATGTCATCATTTTTTCGCGAAGTGTTTCACAATCATAGATATAAAAGACACAATTAACACCCACGCTCGAAACAGCAATCTGTGGATTACTGGAGTAACTGTCCCGAGTGCTTGTGTGTGTGTGCGTGTGTGTGTCAGCAACCACCATACCACCAGCAATCATTAAAAAGAAATGCCTTGTCAGAGTGAAGGGAGGTGTTAACTCGTGGTGTCCCCAGGCGCGTACGACCGCGTGGCTCCCGGCACGCTGCTGTCGGAGCGCCCCGCGCTGTACTCTGCCTCGCGGCGCGGGCTGTCCTACCGCGCGCACTCCTACTGGACCGTGCTGGCCGAGTCCGTCTACATCAGCGTCGTCATCTTCTTCACGGCCAAGCAGGCCTACTGGGACTCCGACGTCGACATCTGGCTCTTCGGGCTCGTCAACATGACGTGCTGCCTCGTCATCATGCTGGTGTACGTCGCCATCGAGACTAGGAGCTGGGTGGGTTGCCGTTCCTCTGTCTACAGTTTACCTATATTATTTTATAGTTTGTTATTTATGTATTTCATGCAGCTATTCTTTAAAAAACTTGTAAGTTATTAGTGGAGTTTGTGTGATGTTCTGTGTAGAATGTTTTAAACAACTTCAAGTTAGCAATGCAAAAAGCTTTCACGTCATCGCACGCATCGATTTTAAGATCAAAATATATTTCGGATGTGAAAATCTACTGCAAAACAATCACAACTGACCACAAAGTTAGAACAGATAGAGTTTACGGCACCATAGTGATATTAACTGAAATGGTTTTTGACTACCTGCATTTCGAAAATGGTACAATTGCTTTACAAAATAGAACAAATAAATAAATATAATATTCTCAAACGAGCTATATGTTTCATCAGACCGTGATCCACCTGTTGGCGCTGACCGGATCCCTGGGGTCCTTCTTCGTGCTAACCCTTATATACCAGACCGTTTGCGTATCCTGCTTCAAACTACCCTCGACATACTTTGTGATGCACCACGCCTTCGTCGACCCGGTGTACTGGCTCGTGGTCATCATCACCACAGTAGCGGCTCTAGCACCCAGGTACTATATACTATATATTTTATTATTCTTTAATATAAAATAAATATCAAATACATGGTCAGTGCTACATGTAAGTCCACCGCGCAGGCTCACGTGGCACGCCGTCCTCAACTCGACTCGTCCGGGCACGCTGCGCCGCGCCGTGCTCGCGCGCCGGCGCCGCGCACGCCCCTACGCCGCACACTACCACACGCCCTCCGCCTCCGCACACGTCTACAGGTACACACACACCAACAGCCCTCTCTACACGAGTACAGAAACACACATACAGACCACCAATACCCTCATCACACGAGCACAGGTTCCCTCATACATGTATAAGCACACATATACACATACCACCGGCTCTCCCTCACACCTAAACGGGTACACACATACATCACCGGACCTCATTCACACATGTACAGGTACAAACGTAGATACCATCAGCCTTCCCTCACACGTGTATAAACACACATACACATACCACCAGCCCTAAGTAACACGTGTAAAAGTAAACATATACACTGACCACCAAAACTCTCATCACACGTACACAGGTACATCCAACTATACATACAGCAACGTTCTCACCGTGGCACATATTAACAGCGCTACCCGTTTATGAATACACTCAATTGATTTATTTATTTTACAGGCCGACAGACGAGGACGGGCTTCAAAAGACGCACTCCGATGTGGCGGCTATAACGTGACGTACAGAGCGAAGTGACGTCAGCGTGACGTGCCTCTACCCGCTTACATTTAACCTTAGGCTGTGATCTGTCGTTAGAACTAATGTATTATAATTGTAGAATAATATATTGTGCTTTTATACGATACTGCGGGACCAATGCGTCAGTTGTTTTGAGTACGATTCGGGCCGTGATAGGCGAACCCGTGCCTTCCGTTGTCTCGCTGAAATATCAGCAACTTTTCGAAAATATTTTTATAGTAACTCATAGGAGCCTATGGACGACGTTGTAGAGCTAGATGGGGAATGCTCCGATAGATCTGCCAATCCTATCAATACTGGTAGCCACCTAAATCATCTAATGTGTTCAAGGTTAATCGGTACTTACTAATGTATTAGGAACTGAAATGTCCCTGTGGATGGATTCAGTTTTCTTTTAAATAAGTTATAACGCAACGTGTGTCGTCACGTTAGTAGCCTGATATTTTAGAAACCTTTTGTTTGTGTTCATAGTTCATGTGATATAGTAACCTTGAATGTTGAAAAGTATTTTTGTACGATCTAGTAAACCGTTGGCTTCCCTCGTGTTAAGCTTTTCAAGTACTTGCCTTGTCATAAAATGTCTGGTCTGGACATCGCTTTATATACCTGGATACTTCGCATGACTGTAGAAACTTCTTCAACATTTCTTGCCACGAAGTAAATATTTACTTTTTTTAAATTCCTTAAAGAGTTTTGCTTGCATTTCACAGATTATATCTTTGCGAAGTTACCAGATATTAATTAAAAATTTGTAAGAAATACACTAGTTAAAATTCAATTTGACATTTCTTAGCAAATAACATTCCATTTATGTTTTATATATTGTAAATAATTTTGACTTATTTTTTAACTGTTTTAGGATTGTATGTAGGGAAATGAATGAAAAAATATCGTCTTTGATCAGCTCTTTATTTAATATCAAATACAGACAAGTGACCAAGTGCCTTGCGTAGTGCCCACCGACTAGTGTATTTCTTGCATCTGGACTAAGCCTATGTCTAGATAATTCCTAAAGATTTGACTATTTTTAATACTGTTTCTACTTGTACATACATAACAGACAAATATATATTTCTACATTAATGATAATAATTGTTATGTGTACAGTAGGATATTTTATATTTAATAAATATTCTTGTAAATACCTTGTATGTTCTAAGACTGTTGTTTATTTAGAGCTTTTAATTTGTTGAGTTTAAACTAAAATGGTAGTGATGAAGCATGTATTTTCAAGTCATTTAGACACTGACTATGCCCGAGAGGTACATCTTGCCATAATTTGATCTTTTTAGACTCTTCTTACAATCAATAAAGAATGTCTTATTACTATATAATATTTGGACAAATTCATTATTTTAATATGAGTGAAATTTTATATTATAACGTTATTCAACTAATTTATTTAAAGCATTTATTTGATTAAGGCAGTTCATTGTTTTTGGTTAAAATATTATGTTGGAATTTGCACTTTTCTTTTTATTTCAATAATTTCTAAACAATTTTTTTTTTATATTTTCTTCAAAAGTATAAACTTTGGCTCCATGAAGCCAGAATAATAGAAATAAACAGTATTTATATACACATAATTACTAGTCTTATCAACGAATAGTATTTGGGCATTTGATATTAAGTTATAGTTGAATAAATCTGGTTGAAATGGTTAGATGTTTCAGTTATGTTATCTAAAAAGTATGAGATACTTTTTTTAAACATAGTTTTAAAATTGTTGCATCTATAGGAAAATAATATTAAATTACTCTAAATCAAGAGTGTTTCAAAGTGAAGTAGAGACGTATGTCTCTAAATGTCTACTGCTAATGTTTCTAAAATGATTAATTTAATGTACCAAGGCAAAATATGTATTATTGACACAAGACAATTATAAACAAAAAAATGCTTTCATCTGTCTAGACAAAACACTTGTAAAAATATAGTAAAACCTGATAACCTACAGTATTAAATGAATTAAAAATGTTGTATTATTGTTCTCCAGGATCTTTTTCATATATATTAATTGCTGACTTCTGTATTACCAATGTCTTTAGTGATGACATAATACTAATGGTCCCTTCAGCAGAGCGACACGTTAAAAAACAGAAACAAGCACAGCGATGACTAGAAAATACATTTATATTCATACATGTTTTAATAATAATAACAAAATATTAATTTTTTTTAGAAACATTGTTTTATTTTCTTGTTAATTAGCTTTTAAGACTGGACCATTTTCAATTATAATATATTAGAAATAATATTACATTATTTTCTCACATAATACAGAAATATTTTAAATATTCCATATTTGGTACTGATTATGTTTTTTATTTGAATTTTTAAAGTAGCGGTCTTTATGCTGTCCTCTTGATACAAGAGAGTATATCATTTATCTACATAAATGTACACTAAGCCAATGTACAATATACCATTTATTAATGTAACAAGCATCATATATAATAATTATAGTTGACAATTAAGTGAGGTCAAGGAGACTAATTTGTTAATTAAAGTAGTTAATTTGTATTATAGTATATAATTTCCAATAAAAACAGATGAAATACTGAAACCTAATATTTTGGTATATTATTATTTAATATATACAGTACAAAAGTCTTATACAAGTATGCTAACAATATTTTCATAAGATATTTTTGTCTAGTTTCAAAAAATATGAGTAACATCATTCGTTTCATTATATAAACTACCAATTATTTACCGGAAGCACGACTTTTTAAAAGCCAAGACAAACAAAATAGACCAATCATAAGCAAGCAATTATAACTATAATTAAATGTCGAATCATACTAAAATTTAAAAAAGTTTTTTTAATGAGAAACAAAATCCTGAACTGTAAGGTTACTTAAAAATCGTAATATAAATAAAAATAAATTCTATTTGGTATCTTTTGCAATTTTTATAATAATAAAAACTTATCAATAATTATCACAATAATTTTAATATTTCAGCTATTATTATATTTTTATGTATTACAAATTAAATCAGAACTGCATATACAACTAGCTGCAACTCCAATATATAAACATCTAGAAACAAATTCCAGTAATTTAATAGACCAAAACTCAAAATTACAACAAAAAATGTTCATTTAGTAATACCTTAATATATATATATTACCATTGTAATATTATTAGTTGCCAAAAGGCCTATATTTTCTACATATATGTGAAATTATAGGCTTATAAATAACAACCTTATGTTGCATTAATATAAAGTTAATAAAATATATTATAATCTACAACAGCCAAAAATAAACAATAAAATTCACAGCACCAGCTTTAGTATTGCATTTGCTATATCCATAGTGTTTTCATGAAGTACAACTATATCAAATTTATTAATATAGTTTTGTAGATTGGCCTCAGCGTTCCGTCCGAGGAATCCTATCTTGATAACAACATCACAGTGTTCCATGCCTTCTGCCATTCCTGCATCTCCAATATTGTCTCCCATTAAAATAACGTTGCTTCTATCTTTTACCATTTCATAATACTCTGTATGTTTAACAGCTGTTTCATTTTTATTATATGTATGTATGACTTCACCTTTTATGCCTACAATGTTATCATTGTCGTCCAAAGCAAGGAAGTTTGATATCACCTAAAATAAAATAAAATAAAATGAGAAAAATATAAAATTAAGTATGTAAATATGTCTAAAGTGAAGAATCAAGCCAATTGTTGTCGTAAGTAAGAAAAATTTATGTATTTAGACTTTATGGGTAAGTACATTTTAGTCTAAATATGTAGACTATACCCATTACAAATACTTAAACGCTAAGAATAGTTAATGCTAAATATATCTTGAAATAGGCAAAGTTGGAAATTAACATGTTTTACTTTAATTTGAAAACTAGATAACAATGATTAGATAATCATTCTGTTTTCAAACATTTATCAAAAAATTAAGTAACAAAATTGTAAGTACAGTTTTGTTTTAAATCTAACAAGTACACGAAAAAATAACAGAAAAATTAATAATATAAAAATAAAATATTTTTTAAAATTTAATAATTATGAAAACTAAAACCTAAGGTTTTACATGTATTGCCTGTTAAATTATTACGTTTCTGTTCTTTTATATCTGAAAAATTTTTACGAGCTTTGTATATCATGCTTGAATAACTATGTATACCAAGGATACCTAGTCTAATCCAAATTCACTCGCAAACATTAATTTTATTCACTGCAAAAACATATTAACCTTCAGACTAAAAGATATCTCCTTTTCTTGCATATGGTTATATTTTAAAATTAAAGCTAAGTGTATTGAATATGTTCCAAGTAACTACATTCAATTTGTAAACACCAACCTTAACATTAGGCAATAATAAATTAGCGGCCTGAAGAGCACCAACAACACACTCCCCAAGCCCAGCCGAAAACACCAGCACTGGCACTTTATTTTTCTGGCTCCATGATACCAAATCAGTAACACCTTCTCTGTAAAGTGACAAAAATATATATTAATACATAGGAATGTGTAAATCTAGTAAACTGGAAATAGTTAATATCTTGAAGTAAGATAATAATATATATTATTTTTTAGGTTTTTGAGTACTCATTGAACATTCTTTAATTGGATTTGTCCGTAACTAAGTTATGTTGTTAATCAACGGGAATTGTAGTTCACAGATAGAGTTTACAGTATGCACCAAACCCACAAACTTTTTTAGTTGTTAATTATTAGACAATCCAGGTTTTATGTATGATTAGTATGAGAGGTTGCATGGTATTTGACAAACACTAAGCACTTCACAGTAGTTTGTAAAGTGATAACCAAAGAGGAGCTTAGGTACCAAAATAAGAGAAGTGGAGAATTATTGAAGGTACATGAAATTCCAACATACATTGTGTATTCTTGTTAACATCTTCATTTGAAGCATTGGGTTAAAACAAAAATATTAGTTAATATAAGTTTATTCAATGTATAGAAATAAATGGTTTTTTTATGGATTCATTCATAGTTATGTTTTATTTTGATATATAATATGATTTGAGAACAACATTTTAGTAAATAGCCTACCTAAAGCAGCCCACCATTGTTTTACTGAGTGCAATAATTTCATTTCTTGGAAATTTTACACCTCTGAAAATAAAGAAAATCATTATATTCATCTTAAAATCAAATATTTGGTTATGAAAAATTTTCATAAACATTGAATCTTACTATACTATTATATAATAATCTAAAAATACATACTTTAACAATTCATGAGATGCTATATACCAGTCAATCATATGTTTAACTTTTTCCTCAATACTCATAACAGAATCAACTTCTATTGGTTTATAAATTGCTGACAACCTTGTTTCTTCATCTTTATATTTTTGAGGTATTGATGGACACTCTCTAAACATCCCTGTAAATAAACCATCTTGTATATCTTTTAGCTTTTATTGTAACTAAAATATATTCGTGTTTCTTACCAAAACTTGTGAGAACTGGTTTGCCATTAATTTCATGTCTTGTTAAAGTGTGGTCAAAATCAGTCACTATTTGTAGATTTACATGACCATCAGCTATAATTTTATTAATATTCTTTAATAAATCTTCTTTATCTCGTATGTAGACATTGCCTTTTCTAAGTTCGGGTATCTCATATATGTTTCTTAACATCTTCATTGCTTACTGTACACCAAAACAAATCTTAGTTTAAATTATGACATTATTGAAAGTGAGTATTATGAAACCGATACTAACCTCAATATCAGTTTGTAGTTAATTTAAATATAACTAGGTATATTCTAATGAATTGAGACTATTACCTTGACCACCTGATGATGTTTTTTCCAAACTTCAAGAGATGTTTCTTAAAAAATTATAAGATTTTATAGCCGGCAAATAAATTTGATCACAATTCCTTATAATGGGCAATTTTTTTTTATTTGCATTAATTATAGTTTTTTCGCACTACGAAACAGTCTATTTCAAGGCAATGAAATAGCTGCGAACTGCAAAATACGAATGCAATATGTAAATTTATTAGTGTTAGACTGTCAAGGTTGTAGTGCTGTCAAGTGTCAGTTTTCACTTCTTAGTTCGCATTTTATAGTACTCTGTGGTTCGCATTTCTCAATAGACAAGCGTCCCTGAATACTGAATAAGTAATCATATAGGTTTTATATACCGTTCTAAAATTTTTGTGCTATTAAAAAAAAGATGATATAATACATTTTATTCAAATTAATTTAGGTGTTGCTTTGTGTTAATAGTTTAAATGTTAAGAGCTGGAGTTACAAATAAGATCATATATGGCATAACACTAATAGAATGCTTTCGTCTGGGCCTAAACAATAAAAATAAATTTTTAAAACTGTTGATACGTTTTCGGTGGACATTTAGTTCTTTTTAAAATGTATTTTAAAGTAACTGATTTTCTTTCCGTCTTTGTAGATCAATGCTTTCAATATATTTTATGGAATATGCACACCTGAATAATAAGCTGATCGTCCATAGATCATTTTTTCTATTACATTATTTAATACAATTGTATTCTCTCAATTCTCAAGGGTACTTGGCCCAAGCGGTTTATAATGCGTTGCGTTGAGCTATGAACAGTCCATTTTTATAGAGATCAAGTAACGAACTCATATGAAATATGGGTCTGCCCCTTTCAATAGGGGTAGCAATCTAGCTGAAGAGACTATAACACATTTTCGGAGTACAATAATTGTAGAAATGTCTTCCAAGCTAATTCGCCTTGTGATGTTCCGTAAACAAAGTTTGTAAATTACGGTATAGGATATCTTTATACGTAGAATAAACCGTGCCCGTTTAAACATGGCCTTTGAGACCAAGTCTGCATTGCAAGAGATATAAACATAAACTCAAGAATGTTTAAAAAGGTGTTGACAAGTCCATTTTTTATTAATAAGGTTATGGTAGCAGATATTGCCCCTTACGAACAAAGATACCCAATCTCGTAGCGTGGGTGAACGACAACTTTGCCGCCCTCTTATTTTACTATTTCAATTTAATGTTAATTACACATTACTTACACTAATTATAGACAAATTTTCGACAAGAAGTCTTCGTTATTATGAATTATATAAATTTAAATTAGATTTTTAATTAAAAACTTTTTCAATCGCATTTATTAATACAACAATTCTTACACATCAAACACTTGGAAACATTGATATAACACGTCCCTATCACTTAACATTAAGTATGTCTATGATAATGATCTACAAGATGGAAATAATTAGCGAATTGAATTAAAACGCAGCCAAATTTTTATTTAAAATTGAAGGACACCATAATATAATATTCATTTTTTTTAGAAAGTAATATAAGTATTCTTTAGAACTTAAAACAAACAGAAATCTTTGATAAAAGATTTAAACGTCTACTTATTTCAAGTCTGTAATTACATCATTATTGTCTATAGCATCACATTCTTGCTCAATAAACAAGATAACCAAATAAGTTAAGTGTTAGAGTAGTCATTGCAGATCTGAAATAATTTTTAATCAATTTAAATTTTGAATGATTTCTCACAGCTGGCATCGGTTATGGATACTGTGAATAGAGCAGCGTAGTTTGATAACATAAAAAAAAATCTGTCTGCTGTCTGCATTAATTAATTTATGTTTGTTGCCTGTAGCCGCACGAAAGTCCGCAGACGAAGTCATTCTAGCTTGAAATCCTGCTGGTCAACTTCAGATGCGTAGTCCAAACTACTTTAAGTGTTGTCTGAATCTAATAATATAGCCATCTTTAAATATAACGAAAAAAAAAACAGCTTTCGTCACAACTCATTTTTACAAGATAAGTTAGCATCTCTAATTGCATTAAGAATATGTTCTTTCTTGTTTAACACCTCCGCAGTTCTGTGAAAATTCCGAGATCTTCACACATTTTTTATAATTTATAGCGATATATGGCCAATGCTCTCTTTTCTCTGTCGATGTCTTCTGCAAAGCTGTTACTTTCTGAACGCACAATCTTTTGTCAATTCCTTTTGCACGTATATTTTTGTATATCATTTACTTCATGTTACACCGGTTTCCAAAGACCCAAAATAACAACAAAAGGAAGTGTATGTTTAGTGTTTAAGCTTTTACGAAGTCCAAAGCTTCTGTCAGTTTTTCCAAAGTGACTAGAATGTCATTGTAATGAAGCAATATTATATTTACGGCATCGCTTCTTACATCCCACTGTGTATCTTGAACCCTTTTTAAGCTTTTGGTTGCTGATATGAGAATTTGCCAACGATGTGAAAAAAATAAATGGAAACGTTCAAAGTGCCGAAAAAAATGTACCTCAACCAAGGCAGAGTGTAAACAAAATAGGTTTTCTCGAATTATTGGAGCAAGGTACAAATTTAGCCTCTGAACACTTGACAGCGATAACAACAGCAATATCAGTAGGATTACGATTACGATAGAATTACCTAGAATCCTGTGCGCAGCGAGGGGCTTAAAGTACCTCGTCCCAGGGAAAAATAATTTTGCTCTCGAGTGATGCGCTCTACTTTTCTGATCTCTGTACTGTAGAGATATTCCTTTCCTATAAAGTATAATCAATATTATATATATTATAATACGCACTAGCGATATATCTTTATACATTTTTTTTTATGGAAAAGGAGGGCAAACGAGCATGGGGGTGACTGATAAAATGTGATCACCGCCGCCCATGAACTCTTGCAACATCCGAAGACTCACAAGAGCGTTGCCGGCCTTGGAGATAGGAATAAACGCCTTTTTTGAAGGTACCCATGTCGTATCGATCTGGAAACACCGCCGAAGGAAGCTCATTCCACATCTTTGTGACACGTGGAAGAAAGGTTCTTGCAAACCGCACAGTAGAAGAACGCCATGCATCCAGGTGGTAAGGATGGTAATGAAGACGGTGACGTGCTGTGCGGTGATGAAATTCGGCGGCAGGCATCAGATCAAATAGCTCTTCGGAACACTCCCCGTTGTAAATGCGATAGAAGAAGCACAAGGAATAACAGGAACAAGGAACAAGGACGCACAACATCCAAGGAAAGTAGAGAACGACGAATGGTTTTTTACCGGAAAATTATTTCTGGCATTGAACTCTGACACCGCTGGATGGTAGGCGGTGTTTTCCCTTGGTCGTTCAAGGTCGAGTTTGAGGCAAAAAGAGTGCCCAAGAAATCGGCTTTCTCTTTTGCCGTATGGACCAAAGAATCGTTTCCCGTGTGCAATGGCGGTAGGGACAGCTGGCAAAAGTTACCCAGAGTGGCTTTAGAAAGCGCCCAGAACTTGCGCGTGCCTGGTGGGTACCTTGCCAAGTGTTTCCCAATTTTAACGACAAGCTTGAACTTTGCTCTAGCGATTTGCCGTTTGAAGAATCTGGAGGCACGATTATATTTCCTCTTCAGAACTCTAGAGTTCGGATCACTTGTGACTATCGCTTTAGCCCAAGCCTGGTACGCCTGCCGTTTGCTGGCTGCTGCAGCCCTGACAGACGCATCAAACCAAGGCCGCGATCTGCCACCAAGTACCACAGAGCTTGGTACGAATAATTCCATGCCCTGTAGTATCACATAAGCTACAGCCGCAGCGCAGTCACTGGGATCATTGGAAGGGAAACAAATCGGCCCCTATGGGAAGGATGCAAAGAAAGACCGCATTCCATCCCAATCTGCTGACTTGTAGTGCCAAACGCGACGGGTCGCAGGTGTTGTGCGAGCCGGACATTGAAGTGGTACTACACTCCGTACCGTACGTAGGCAATGATCGGAGGACTCAAGGGGGGCCTCAACAATAACCTGGTACTTTCCGGGATGTGTAGTCAGCAGAAGATCCAACAAAGAGGGCATGTGGCTGTCCACGTCTGGTATACGGGTGTGCGTCTGAACCAACTGAGACAAACCATTTGCCAGAGCAAAGTTAAACACAGATCTCCCTGCGTAGTCAGTGGAACACGACCCTAGCCACTCGGCATTGTGCGCGTTGAAGTCCCCGAGGACTATGACTTCAGCCAAAGTATAGACAGATCCCGACCTTCAAAAAGCTGGAGGCGAAGGTAGCAGATATCCTCCCTCACGAACACAGATACTCCGGAGTGTGATATAAAATGATGTTCAAGTTTATACCCGGGGTATGAAAGGTACGCTGTGTCGCTAGGTACCGACAAGGCATCAATATATTAGTTGAGCGAAGTTCTCTGTGAGAGACTTTTCTGTATCCTTTGTGGAAGCATCAATCAAAAACAGTATATCCGAACATTTTCAAATTTTGAACACTGATACAAAAAAGTTTAAAAAAAAACAAGTATTCGATGTCGTTAAGGAATAATAAGGGAAAGACTAAAATCCCATATTCTTCAACGGGAAAAAGTTTTCGAGCGAAAATTTACCTTTACAATTAAAAAAAATAGTTAAAATAAAAAAAAATAGTTAAAGTAGACTGCGTCGACGTTTTGTAAATGTAACTTCGGTGCTGTTTGCACCTTGCTTAGCTGAATATGCTAACACATACCGAAAGTTTGCGAGCGCAGCGTGTAAAAAATTGAGGTCTGGTTCGCGCTCCCAGTTATATGTACCGTCACTACGTAACTCCTGGGTCACAGCTGCGAACAGTAGTATTGTTTGATAAAAACAAATCTAAACACAGGAAGTGTATATTTATTGTGTAATGTTTACAATAAAATAAACCTAAAATATAACGATAATTTTAAGTATTGGTAAATCCTTTTTTGTCTACATCAGATGTTTTAAGACTGGCTGAGACTTATTGTTTTTATTTTTATGAGGTTTCTGTTACAGTTGAACATAATTTGTCATAGTCGGATAAAGTAAAATCACCTGTAATAGGATATTCATCTCCAATGTTGATTTTGCAACTGATAATATATAGATTTATTGCCCGCGTGTCTAACTTTTTGGCAAGACCGTTGAAACGAGTACTTACATATATTAAATTGAAATTTATATGAGATTTTTGTGTCGGTGTTTTTAAACTGTGTAAAAAACCAAACTTCCATAGGTACAGCATATGCGAGTTTAAAAATTAAAAAAATAAAGTTTGAATAACATATCATAGAATGCAACATACAATTACATAAATAAAATATTAAAATACTCACACAATTAAATTAAGGTATACTATCTTCGATAATTTCAACAACACTAGCCGTACTTTTTTAAGCAAAAATCACAGTTTGGAGAGCGTAAAATAAATACCAAACGAGACAATATGAAACAATGGCAACTGACAACTGACAACTGGCTATCTATTTAAAAAACATTCTTTAAATAGTGAAGGCATCTATTATCCTCTAACGGAATTTCCCACTATATAATAAACAATATTGAACTTAATTAATAATAATGTAATAGAAGTCAGATATTTCTGCTTGAATCGATATCTCGCTAATCATTAACAATCCAAACAATATAAAATACCGGGGAATCCCTGCACGTCAGTATAGCCGGAGTTGTCAGTTGCTACAAAATATTCAAAGAAAATGGCTTCCTCGAATTCGCAATAAATTAAATAATGAAACATTTTGTTCTCTTTTTTTTTTTAAGCAAAAGCTTCAAATTAGTAGTCGTGATAGAAAGAAGAACTTATCAAAATATTTTTATTATTTATTGTTAAATTTTACAAAGTGCCGAGAGGGGCGGACTGCCTATATATACTCTGCGGGGCCGCCCCTCCCACCCCAACTACGTTACGTAACTGCAGATACCAAAGAATTAGATTTAAATTGATGTTCGAGTTTTTAATTAAAATATTTGAAATAAATTGTAATAAAACGGTGCCAATAATTGCTTTTTCATTAAAACACAAGCTGCGCCATTTCGGGACAGAAATAGACAAAGTTTCAATTACAGTCATCCATTCTTCAGATTTTTGTTTAAAGGGTAACGAGTTACAGAGCTTTCTCTTGTTCTGTCTGCTTTGCTCTATTCAGATTCAAGTCGCTCGAGGTAACGTTTCGTTTGAGGTAATAATATTATTATAATTATTAATATTATTTATATAACTTCTCTCTTGATGACAACAAAGCAATTTCAATTGTGAGTTTGCTTTGGATTATATAATAAAGTTTTAGATACATTTGAATTATCTTTTTCAATGTATTAAAATTACACGCGAGGCATCGTGTGCTAGATCCACATACTGTTATATATTACACCAAAAAGGTGATGGCTTTGACTTAAGGTTGCCTTATATTTACTTGGATGAGGGTGTGGCTAGGGACCGCCAATGCGAAAACCTCAAGGTCATGGTAGCAGGGTGATATCCAAGATGTTGGATTTATAGTGATATCCTCTGGGTCGCCATGACCTCCTTCTGGGGGAAAGTCATTGTCCTGAAAGAGGCCCCGGCGCTGATCCCGTCAACCACTTATCCATTCCGTCGTGAGAGATTATGTCCGGCGCATGATCATCTAGTCTGCAGTGCCTTGGTGGGAGGGGACCGTGAGCCCTCTCTCCTCCTATACGCTTGCGTCTAAGGGTTTTCGATATTCTTTCGGGGTACCGTCACACCTAAGGGGACCCCCCATATAACGGTACAGGAGAGGAGCATCGAACAGTCAGAAAAATAAAGAACTTGTAAAGTTTAATGTTTGATTTTATTAATAGTACTGTAGGAAATGTGTTTTTTTTTTTTGGTTTCAAATTCCAATCATAAAAATAAAGATTTATTTTCAGCAAGGGAGAATGAAGAGCAAAGTCAAATGAATAGCCAATTGTTGAATCAAAATTATTTTTTTTATCTAATATCTTCTTGTTAGAAGTTAAACAAAGTTGTCTGGTTTAGTGAGTAACCTTGTAATGATAGCATCTTTTATGTTGCTGGGAGTCTCATATGACTGGCTCTTCCTTACCCTCGGTGGAGAAATTTAGCAATAAAGCCCCTAGACGAAAAATAAAGGCATTGTAATGTGGATGACCTAAAAGTTATACCAATGTGGTCTTGATTCAGAACTCTCGTTTTCGATAACTTGTTGCTCGCAGCAACAAAACTTCTGGTTAACATTTGGTACAACATACAACACTGCACTAGTTCTTCTTTGATTTGATTTAGAAAAATAATGGAATAGGTATAAAATATCCCATTTTAAGGAGGAGAATATTGCTGACCGCTCCTGACAGGTAGTAAAATATGAACTCTGCCTTCAAAAATCTAACGTGCACACCTATGCATACCATAATCTAGATAAGTACGTAACTGTGTATCATTTATAAATTTTCCGTTTATGATAATTTACGTAAAAATTAAAGTCTAGATAAAGGCCGGTGTAATAAATTTACTGTTTTATAAATTATTATGTTTTTTCATTAAGTGTTTTTCTTATACATCTATATAATGTTTACTCATATAACATATTTAATTCGTTTTCACAAACGTTCTATACCAAAATAGAATAATTGCTATAATATTTCATTTGTAATAATTAAATATAATTGATATATAATAGATTTAAATTAAAAATACAGATATATAAATAACATCAAAATATAACTTTATTTCTAGCAAGTTTTTCTAATCATAGTTTTTGTAATATTAATACACTAATTCTTTTCTATCAAAATCACATGAAAATGTTCATCACAAACATTAAGGTTAACTAAAATAACCAAAACTTACAAAATACAAGAAAATACAATAAATATGTAACGAAAAGGGCAGTTTATTAAGAAATGTTATAGTACATATATTCTTACATTTGTGCAAAATGAAACTTAAATATAAATTTACATTATGCTTATTACTACTAGTACAAAATATACAACAGAACAAACAAGTTGAATACAACACGATCAGTAAGAATTTAAACAATTTACTATAAGTAATGTTCATTTTTCTTTGCCCATAAATTAAAAGATAATTCCTATCTTATATAAAGTATTTATATTCACAAACACAGTTTTAAGCATATAAATAATATATAAATCGCCTTGGTCCAATAGATTTAGAGGTAATTTCATTAGTCATCACTCAGTCGCCTGGATTTTTTCTTTTTGCTTTTTTCCATTGCTTCCATTCGCATATCTTCTAAGTCTTCCATTATACCTACAATAGTATATAATATTAGATTAAGTTTTACAAAATAATTGCTATATTAAATAATAAAATATTTTTGGATAAAAAGTAAAAATCTTACCAAATTTCTTGCTAATATATTCCTCCCTCTGTTGTCGAGCGAAACTTGACTCCATCGTTGGGTCGTCGCCATCATCCATGTCCCGGTATCTGGTGGTAGGATATAAAAAACAATTAATAATATTTTTATTTAATTCAAATTTTTATTTCATTGATTTCATTTCAAATTTATTTTAATTCAGATCAAATTAACAGCTGTCCTTGTGAGGTCTTTTAAAAGCAACATTTATTTAAAGCCGATAGTCTAAGTATTATTACTTTGATAGACCTCACATACGGAGCTCGTTAGTTAGCCTATATATGTACTAGGAGCGCGAATCAGGCCTCAATTTTGACTCGCTGCGTTCGTAAAATCGCGGTATGTGTTAGCATATTGAGCGAAGCGAGGTGCAAACAGCACCGAAGTTGTATTTACAAAACTTCTACGCGTTTTTAAGTTTTTTTTTTTCTCAAGCTAAGTTTCACCCATTGAAGGCTAAATTAATTTAGTTTTTCCGTGATTATTCCTCCACGAATTCGAATATTTGAATTTCTTAAAACCACTACTAGACTGATGTCTATCTGTGTGCAAAGTTTGGAAATTTTCGGATGTACCGTTTTTGATTGATGCTTGCACAAAGGATGCAGAAAAGCTTCTCACAGAGAGCTTCGCTCAATTAAAAGTACTATAACTTTCTATAGGTTTAATGAACATTTATTATCACTTACTTAGATTTGTCGTAACCGAATATTTCCTTAATGTGTTTTGAGTAATCCATGTTTTCGTCTCCGTCGTCTATGAAATCGTCCATTTCGGAGTCATACTCCGAATCAGAATCCACCATGCGACCTGAAAAAAAATTTTTTTTGGTAATATTCCAATTATTCTGAATTTTAACAACAATTATTTAAAGCATACTCACGTTTTTGTTTTTTCCTAATATCGTTAGGATTAGGTTTTCTCTTAACGTCACCCGGAGGAAATTTAGAACCATTCTTAGATAGAGAGTTTACATGTTTATCGAAATCAAAACTATTTGATATCCCACTCCTATTTGTAGCAGCGGACTTTCCATTTGGATGCGGTCGCTTATCATCAGGTCGCTTTGATAAACCTCTACTTGCTTCAGTTGAATTATTGTCAGATCTACCAAAACCGTTTAGTTTCGGCGAAGACTCACCTAATGAAGATTTTTGTTTAAGTAACGCAGCTCTATCTTTCATATCATTTCTATTTAGGATTTGATCCTTAGCTACTTTTTGCACTGGTTTTCCTTGTGAATTATAACCATTAAGCTTGTCACTGGACTTGTGCGGTAAACTTGTTCGTTTCTCATTAGAGTTTTTGTCTATCCTGTATGTGTTTTGTGATTTTAAATCTATACTCTTTTTAACATCTCGTTCCTTGGAACCTAATTTCGAACTATCTACCGGTTTATCCGATCTACCTTTATCTATTGATCTAGTTTCCAATTTTGCCTTAGTTTTATCCAATTTTTCCCTATCTTTGTTAAGTCTCTCCATTTCCCTGTCAATTCTGTCTCTTTCAGCTTTTAATTTATCTAATCTTTCTTTATCTAACCTTAACTTGTCCTTTTCACTTTTTTCCCGTTCTAATTTCATTCTGTCTTTTTCCCTACCTAACATATCTTCCCTGGCTCTTTCTTTTTCTCTTCTTAAAGTATCTTCTCTCAACTTTTCTTTTCTTAATGAATCGTCTTTAGGTCTTTCTTTCCTTAATATTTCTTCTCGCACTTTATCGGTCTTTCCTCGGTCGTTATTGTACTTATCTCGTTCTTTGTCATTTGTTTTAGGAGTTTCAGCTCTTGTAGTTGTCGAGTTTCTATCACTCAGTTTTGGAATACGCCCAAAACCTGCAGGTTCAGGTTTTCTCTCTCTTTCTGACGTTGTCTGTTCTTTAGGCGCTAAAAATAGAAGAAATTAAAAAAATTAAATACATTTCAAATAAAATTGTCGAGTTTCATTCATTCATTTTATTAATAATTGCTCAGATTAAATAATAGAAATAATACTACCATCATACTTATTACCTTTCCGTCCTGCCTTCTCAGAATCCATACGCATTTGTTTCCGTTGTCGTCGGGCCATCTCTTCCTCATATTCTCGCTTCTGTTTCTTAGTCATTGGCCTTTCTGGTTCGGGTTCAGGCACTACTTTTTTTGATATAACTTCGAGTGGTTCACTTTTTTTCTGTTCAGCCAGCTTTAATAATTGATTGAAATCCATGGGTGGTGGAGCTGGCTTTCTTATTTTAGGCTTTTCAGGTTTTTCATCTTTCTTTCTCTCCGGTTCATACCTCTGTGGGGGGCTGGTATCTCTCTCTAAGACAAAAAAAACAAATATTTTATGATTTTTTTAAATAAAAAGTATTATTCTTAGATGAAACTAAGCTTAAATGATTTATTAATTTAATAACATTATTATTATTTTTGTAATGGTAAAACCGTTATAATGTGTGTATAAGAAACACCCAAACAAATTTTGGACTAAATATTGACACCTAAATATTTTATGCAAAATTAAAGAACAGATTTGGGTGAAAAATTGTTTAGTACTTAATTACAGTTATCAACAAAATAATAATAAATTAATAATTCATATAAAAACTCCAAACTTGGATGTGATTATAAATGTAACTAATTAAATGGTTAAAACATACATCCAGTAAACATAAAAAAAATTACATAGACTTCATGTTAAAAGAAAAATTTATATTTTTGAAGAAAGATACTTTGTGACTAACCACCATTTTCAGTTCTCCTTCGTCTCTTATGAGGAACTGGTTCATCCTCATGCTGAAGGGCATGTTTAACTCTTTCTCGAGTTCCATTAATATCTTTGCTTACATTATTGCCTGAAAGAAACAGAAAAAAATGAATCTTATAGAATACACTAATTTTGTTGGTATCTGTCATATATAATTTACTTTGTTATAATTCTTTTTGTTACACTTACTGCCAGAAGAAAATTTAGGCTGATCTGGTAGTTTACTATATTTCTGCATCATTTTTTCATATAAAGCAGCTGCTTCCTGTGACTCATATCCATAGTCATCTTGGTCCGGTTGGTCCGGACCCACTAGAGTTACAGCCGTGTGGTCTTTGTCTATAGCATCGGCTAAAACTGACTTGTTTGCAGATTTTATCACTTTTAGAGTCTTCTGTATTTTTCTTAAGGCCTAGAAATTGTTATGAATAACTTTTATATTTAAGATATAAGTAAGCTTTAAACACAATGAGTAAACTATAAAGAAAACTGTTTAAATGAAAAATTTTATAATAAATATTTTATAATCACCTTTGGGTCTCTCATAGCAAGTAACTCATCCCTTTTTCTTTGGTTCTCCAATTGTTTTTGTTTTTCTTCTTCTTCCTTTTTTGCTAAAAACTTTTGTATATTGGCTGAGAGTTTGTCTCTTGGTTTTTGTTCTTTCTTTGGAGGATCAAAACGGGCTCTATAGTAAGAGTTACCCTATAAATAAAAATATAATATTTATTTATATATAAGATCCTTGTTGTTATAACTAGCAAACACTGATAAGACACTATTTATAATTGTCAGGTAGGGAAGATGATAATAATATTACTATTTAGCGTGATACTTTCATGATATTAATAAAAGACAACCTGCAATAATATTCTTCACCTAAAAACATGCGTAGACAATTTTGTATTAAGTGAAATACTATTAAGTCGCAAAATAAGAAGCAAAACTTACAACAGATGACTTTTGTTGTTGATTTCGTTGAGCAGCTAACAGCGTCTCACGAAACTCCATTTTGGATGTTTTCAAATATATTTAAAAAGATAGGCTTTGTCAATATACCATTCTATTAAACTTTTCAAAAATTATTTACGATTTTTAGTTAAATACGTGTCCAACCTCGACACACTATCCGACCATTTTCTGGAAACGTACTGACCACAGATTACGGACCCATTTAATTATGTCAAGTTTTAGTGAAGGGAACCGGGACATTTAGTACTTAACTCCGATTTTATGATTTGAAGTAAAAAAAAAAAAATACAATGGAATGCATACTAAACTAAAACTGTTCATATTTTGAATATTGGTGTGACTTGCAATTTAAATAACAAGGTATATTCTTATTCTTTGATTAAAGAATCAAATCGATTTTATCTATATGTTTTGCCGATTAATTACAATCTATGGTTAGGATGACGGAAGAAAAGTTACTTTTGTTTTGCATATATCAATGAAGTATAACATTTCTCATGAACATTTTTACATCGACATCTAGAATGGATTGCGTATCGCGACGGGTAAGCGCGCACCTGCTTTATGAGTGAGACGTACTACATTTGGGGCCTATGTTTGTCTCTCTTTTTCTATGACATCTGTAGTCATTACATTTCCTTACAATTTATTTTAAAATTTGTTATAATATATTAAATATATTTATGACAAAACGATAAATTGGTTTTTATTTATATTATATTTATATTAATATTTATATGTTTACAAATTTTATTATACATATTTTTATTATCTACACGCTCTACTAATGTTACAAATAATTAAAAAATATATAATATTGCACATTATTATGATTTATTATCTCTCACTCTAAACCAGGTGCCCTCTTACCATAGCATAGCTGAGTCAATTGTATATGTCAAAGCATTTTTACTGTTTTAAAATACGAAAATTTTGTCTCTTAAAAGTAACAAAGCACAAAAATAGCCTGTAACAAAAACCGCTGCAACACTCCAGTTTATAGTCCGAAAATGCGAAAATGGTGTTATCCTAATAAAATATATATAGATATAGTTTGTTTGTCGTGCTTTTCGTTTAATTTAAATTTATATTCAATTAGATTTCAAGTTTGTAACACGTTAATATATTTTTCATATTTTTTTTTGCGAATTTAAAAAACTGAAATCTTTAAAAATCAACTTTTTAATGACTTAAATAATTTCTATGAAAACCTCTAGAAAAGGATGCGATAGCATGCTATCGCTTGCTGATTTTGGTAACATAAAGTTTTGTACTTATTATTTAACTTAAATCGACTAATAATCTGGCAACATTTATCTGATTTGACAGTTCATGTTGTTTGACATTTTCTTTTTCTTTTCTAAAGTTCTTGTCGAAAGCTGGAAATATGGTTGGTGATTTTAAACGTGTTTATCCTAAAAATTCTTTACAATCCTTAAAGTAATTACGATGTTTCGTTGTGTTTTGTGTTAAAATAGTGAATTATGTGCTTCCGAACACGATATTTTTTTCGAAACAGTTTTATAAACCTGAAAATGTTAACCTCTTTATCGTTCTGCAGGCCACCTCTAAAAAGAAGACTAGGAAGTTAAGAGGACACGTGAGCCACGGTCATGGACGTATCGGTTAGTGTGGAATTTTAATTCTCAAAATTTTTGAACTCATTTTCGAGCATTTGAAATACCAGGATAGAGCATGTTAAATAGCTCTTCTAACATTAACCATTTTTCTTAGTTGATTTTTTTAAAATAAAACTAAAGTCACTAAAAATATCTGTATTAAATATCTCGCAAACTAAATAATGTTTTTTTTGGCCAAATATTTAATGTTATTAATGTACTTTCTGGGGTTTGAGGTTATATATTTTGGCAAATCGTAATATAAAGCTGTAAACCAAGAGATACTTATTTATTTATGTTTTTTGGGGTCACTTAAATGTACCCTTTATAAAAAAAATATGTTACAGGCAAGCACCGTAAGCACCCCGGAGGTCGTGGTAACGCCGGTGGTGAACACCACCATAGAATTAACATGGACAAATACCATCCTGGTTATTTTGGAAAGGTAAGAATCCAATTATCTTTCCTATATACTAGATTTTTGTTTTATTTTAAACTTAATGACCTACACCTTTAGTATTAAAAAAAAAGGATACAACAAATGTTTTTGTATGTTATTGCAGCTTGGTATGAGAAACTTCCACTTGAGGAGGAACAAGGAGTTTTGTCCTGTGCTTAACTTAGACAAGCTGTGGACCCTTGTGTCAGAGCAATCTAGACTTAAATATGCAAATGCTTCTGATGGCAAAGTTCCAGTCATCAACATTGTTAAGGCTGTGAGTACTATACTTATTATTGAGCGAAGCGAGGGGAGCCCTCTACTGGATAGAATTTGCATTGGTTTTACAAAGTTGGCATTAAAATGGCTTAACAGTTTGGTTTCAAATTTTGCACACATACCATGCTGATGTGTGGTTTGTAAAAAAAAATTTCAAAAAAAATTCATTGTTATTGAGGAATAATGTTCAAAAAACATCACTCCCATAGACTTAAATGTAAAAAAATTAGCGCAAGTGTAAGATCTGAAATTACGACATCCCACGCCAAGACGACTTGGCTTGCTTCGCTCAACATGCAAATGGCAACGGAGATTTCGCAATCGCAGCAAGTCAAAATTGAGGGTCTGGTGGCATTGCTAGTATTTCCAATATTTAGTTGTTCATAAACAATGCCATATTTATAATTAAGACAGAACAGACTACTTGTTAAAATACTTAAATTGTTACCAAACTAAGACTGAATGAATTTATTTTTAAGTTTTTATGATTTATTATCTGTAAAAACACATTTAACTGCTTAAGTTATAATGTTTTCATATATGGTTTAGTAGATTTGGTTCTAACTTTAAATGACAATTTTATATCATCTGAAAAGTAAATACTGTGCTGATTGTAAACATCTTCAAGTGATGCTCAAGTACTTTATAAAATAACATAATTTTGGTTCCTGTAACATAGTTATAATATACTATTTTTACAATTACTTATGATTTTTAATCTGTAGTTTATTGTCTTGTATTTTTAAATATTATGAAACACTATAAGAGGCTTTATTAAAAATTAAGTTATTACACATTATAAAAAATACTTTTGTTTTTATTAAATAATTTGTAAAAACATGTGGTTCAAATTGTGGTTATCTACCAATTAATTCAAGTATTAATTGTTCTGTCACTCTTTTAAGTTTTTTTTTAATATTTCCAGGGCTACTACAAGCTCCTTGGTAAGGGTAAATTACCTAAACAGCCTGTTATTGTTAAGGCTAAGTTCTTCTCTAAGACAGCCGAGCAGAAGATCAAAGCAGCTGGAGGGGTGTGTGTATTGTCTGCATAACTTAAGTATAAAATAAAATTTTAAAAAATATATATTTTTTTATTTATTAATCATAAATCCATTATATAGTATTTTTATAACAATATAAATCTCAAGGGCTATGACAGGGATGATATGGATTAAACTACAACAATGTAGACTAAAAACTAAACTGAATTTAATTGCTTTCAGTATCTTCACTTACAAAAAGATTTATAATCCTATACATAATGGTATAGTGAATTCCAACATCATATATTTTTTTTTTTTATTTTATTAATATGAAAAAACGAATTACTTGTTTTAAGATTTAATAAAAAAATAATAAATAATATTTTAGCATAATATTTTATTACACATAAATTATTACATTAAACATTTTGCCACTAAGGAATTATATAAATCATATATTACTACATGTTCTTAAATGGTTAATTCTTTTTTTCAAATTATAAAACAAATGAAAAGTAAATTAAATAGAAATTAATTAAGTGTCTATGTAACCAATTCTTATTATCTAAATTGTATTGACAGATTTCTATTAGTGGGTTCTATTCTTTATTCAATGTATGACTTTAATGACAAAAAAAAAATCTAATAAAATACAAATATATTTTCTTATATTAATTCTGGATTATTATTACGTTATAAGAGCGACAAAATTTATGACGTAATTTTAAAATGATTCCAAATTGCAACTTGTATATGTGTCATTAAGAAACCTCTCATGTCAATTACCAACAGTTTATATAAGGTTTATTATATTCATAATAATAACAATAACTTATTTAGAAAACACTTTTATTTTAATAATGATTACAATAAAATGTAATATATTCTTACTTTAAATAATTCCTAAGTGATCATAATCAATAAGATAAAATGTCATGATTATTATAACTAATAACATAAATATTTCAAGTAAAATGCCTTATAAATTAATGACTAACACCACAATAGGTGTTTTCTAAAAATAAATTTATGGAAATTAATAATGTAAAAAACTATATGTAGGAGCAAAATAGACTCATTGTAAATATTATCCTCTATGTAGATAGCATATGATTATATTACACATTAAATAAATGGCATTCTACTCTTAGTTGTACAAGCATAACACAAAATTTGTTCGCGTAATTGTAAAATGTAGGTTATTCAAGTTTTTGTATCAGTCTATGATATGATGCAGCCTCTTGCTATGTATAAATTGTAACGATGGGCCTCATTGGCTCATGTGATGGCCTGATAGGTGTTACAGAACTAACATCTGTTCTTAGATGATTTTGGTCAGGTGTTTGTGTTTGAACAGTTTCTTGTGGCCTAGCTTGTTTGGCCTTCTTCCTTGCTGCATCACTTTCAGCATAATACATTCCAAGTCTAGTTTTAATGGCAGCTAATGCTGCCCCATTAATCTCATCATGGAATATATTGGTGTACCTCCACTGTTTGACTAGTGGCCCTCTTTTTCTTTCTTTTTTAATTTTTTTATCTGAAATTAAATTCTTATCTATTTTGTCCTGAATTATAAAATCATTTTGATTATACGGAGTATTGCTGATAGCAATGGAATTTTCTTGTTGTGGCTCAGGCTTTGTTTGCAAAAGAATAAAAGCTGTAGGTTGTGTAGTCCTTGTTACAGTTGATTGCAATATGATTCCCATCCCCTGAGAGCTATTTTGTGTAGGGTAAAAGTTTGAAGCATTGGTGGTAGTGGCTAAAGCAGTTTGATATTGGTTTTCAAAATAGTTTTCACCAATATTAACAAGATGTCCACTTCCAGAATAAGTGGCAATTGAACCGAAAGATTCTTGAGGATTCACATGTTGTGTTTGAGTGGATTCACTGGAGTGAAGTGGAACATCAAGACTTCTTTTAGACTTCGGCATAGTGGCAGATATGTTATCAGGATCAAATGTCTTTATATAATCTTTCCACATTTTTGATATATTTATTTCTAGTCCTGCTATCTTGTCTAACCTTATGAAGTCTTTCAGTCTATGTGTGTGGACAATAGAGTAGATATGAGTTTTAATTTGTTCAATAACCCCATTAGGCAAACGCACTTCACCAGATCTTCTGTGACTGTTTTTTCCACGATTGTCGCTAGGGAACATTACACCATCATCCATCTTTTTACATAGAACTCTTACTTTTCTCTCTGTAATAGCATGAATATTTTTGAAGGCGGTTTGACATACTTGAGTTTCCCGTCCTTTTACTCTAATAAAATATTCAAAAGTGCATGTCCGTCTACTGCTAGATTTAACCCTTTTTCTTTTTACATCAACCTGTCTCATGAGACCAAATAGATATGCATTCTGTTCATCGTGAGTTTTCATAGTATAAAAACCTTGAAAGGTTTTCAGTCGAATGTCTTCTGGTACTTTTTGAAAACATTTTCGGCGGCAATTGCAATCAGATCCTGGCTGTTTAGGAGGAACAACTTTACCATTTGCATTTATATATTGAAGTCCGGCTATTCTCAAACGTTTTTGTTTCTGTTTGTGCCATTCTAAAAAATAATAATAAAGATATAATAATGCATAACAGTATTTATTATAAACATATTGATGATAACTCTATTTCCTTATTTATCACCAATAGTGGACACAATGTTAAATCAGTTATTAAGATATTACCCAAATTGTTGTTCAAAACAAGTATTGTTGGGAACTTCTTTTACGTATCTAAAAAGTAGTAAGAGTCAAAAATATAAAATTCCCTTGGAGACATAACAAAGAAAAATAAAGAATAATGAATGGTATATGTTAAAAAATAGTTTTTATAAGTTTCCGTAACTAAACCTTAAAATTACCTTCTGGATTTCGCAATCGCCTTTTAACAACTTTGCCGTTTTTAGTTAACTTTACTTTTCGGTCATCGCTTGAGACATCCGCCATTTTAGTATCAAAGAAAATATGGTAAATGTGTGATACTTTTTTCTATTCGGAATTTAACAGTATATCCGTTGCTATACAGCCAAATAATGATTGACAATAATTGTTTATTTATTATTTTTCTAAATATAAAAAATTAAAATATCAAATAATTATTAATCTGCATATCTAACATTTTAAACACGAAATAGATGCACATAGTTGCTTTATGGGTCTAGACTCTAGAGGTTTAGATAAATCTGTAAAAAAATAGAAGTTCTACAATTTGAAATTAAAAAATTTAGTAATTGATAGATAGTTTCTTGTCATTTACGCTTTATTTAAAAGACAAGTATTTATAGGCTTTTTCTGTAAGTTGCGATTATATTGTCCTTTTGATATTTTTGAGCATTGTTTGCTGACTATTTAACTGAAGAAATATTGTTATATTTAACTTATAATATTCAATATACACTATTGATTTATATAAAGCTGTAATTTCTCCGCTAAATAGAGTGAAAAGATAAGGAAATCTAAAATTGGACAAACCTTGGAGAACGCATAATGTAGTTATTCTTCTTAACCTTATTATTTAAAGGACCAAGTTAATGGTTAAATACTTCGGTATATTGTTTTATGGGATTAGTTCTGGCATATATTGAAATAACTCTTAACAGACTTATCTAAATAGACTGCATATAAATTAGAAAGAATAGAAGCACTTAGCACAGAGCCTTGAGAAAGACCTTCTCAATCAATCTAGGAGAAGAATAATAATTAATTCTACGTTAACGTTTGCAGATGATTTAGTTATCCAAGTAAGAGTGCTTAAGCTAAGCATTTTTTTTTAGTTTCTTGTCATTATAGAGTCAAGTTATGTCTTATAATTGATATCTGTAATACGGAACACAGAGTATATTATAAATTCAATAGGACTCAATAGGTATGTCCTTATTTCTGACATGTAAAAACTACATTAAACTTTCTGCTTTTCTTTGCAACTCATGAGAAATATAATATTTTTTTAATTCTCTATTTAGTGTTTCCATTACAAGCTCTAAAACAGAAAAAACGTCATCGGACATTTAGAAGAGCATTATTTAGTTTCTTGGGTTATTTTATTGCTGTTATAGCGCCTGATCGAGTCCTACGAGTATTTATCTGGGTAACTATCTCATTGCAATCACGATAGATTCGAATAACAGGAAACAAGATAATTGGGTGATTAATAGTGAAAGATTAATAATATTACTCACTTCGCTAATATTTAAGGATTCTGTATCAACTTATTTCTACGACTTAATTATTTGGTTACAGAGAAATGGCATTCCAATCACCTATGCCAAGCAGGGAATTCTTGTGGGATATTTTCAGAAGGTATTTCTAGTGAATTATAATAGATATTTCTATTTGCTGAATATATTAAATTCACGATGTGATCTTTTTTAACAGAGTAGATAAAGACCGAAGTGGATACATTTCAGCAGATGAATTACAACAGGCTCTTTCAAATGGAACATGGAATCCATTTAATCCAGAAACTGTGCGGCTCATGATAGGTAAATTATTAATAGATATAACTTGTGGACTATAAATTATTAGATTAGTTTAATTGGTCTAATATATAAATAAAATAAAGTTATTACAAATTATATTGTTTCTTGATAAATACTAACAAAATATATTTCTTCTATTTATTCAATAAATATCTAAATATGTATAAATTTTAAACAATTTGGAGGAAAATGCTATTATTATAGTACAAACGTAAACATTATCATAAAAAAGTATAAGATGTCTGGGCCTAAAAGGAGTATTAATAGAAAGGGAGAACCAACTACTTTTAAATAAGATTAATTTCATCCCCAAAATCATTATACAGTAAATAAAGTTTTAGTAACTTTAATTTTAAATTCTATAAAAATGTGTTCTTTTTCAATTACAGGAATGTTTGATAAGCAGAATAAAGGAGCTATAACATTTGAAGATTTTGGAGCTCTGTGGAAGTATGTCAGCGATTGGCAGAATTGTTTCCGATCATTTGATCGTGATAATTCAGGCAATATTGACAAGGTAGAGCTCAAGAATGCTCTTAGTGCCTTCGGATACAGATTGTCAGATGAAGTTATCAATGTTATGGTACAGAAGTTTGATAGATTTGGCCGAGGGACAATACTCTTTGATGATTTTATACAGGCTTGCGTTACTTTATATGTAAGTGAATCACAACAATTAATTAACAAAACTGAAGTGGGTTTGAAGGTACAATTTTGTTATTTAAAATATTTTTTCAGATGTTGACTTCATCATTTCGCCAATATGACACAGATCAGGATGGAGTAATAACCATACATTATGAGCAGTTTTTGAAAATGGTCTTTGGACTAAAGGTATAAACTTTGTCTACGGACAGGATATTAAAAGACATACTTTTTTACTTGTACCTTGATATTTCATTGTGTCATTTGCAACACTATTTTATAGTATAAATTATTCTTCTAAATGTATGATAGATATTGGATTATATAATATTGTTTTGTACGCTTTAAAAGCAAATTTTGTTAATAAAATTAATGTATTTTTTTTATAAATGTATACAAATAATATAAAATTCATATTTAATATCGCTTGTGTATTGTGGTGCTTATAATGTACAGTTATATATTATATTGATGGATAAGTCTCATGTTGTCAACAGATAATTATTTAATAATTTTCTTACTGACAAACATTTATCATTTTTAAAGCCAAAGTTTATGGAACCATTCAAATTATATATAAACTAACCAGCGCACAAGATCTTTAACAACATTTAAAAATATACTAATGCATGTATATTAATTATATGTTGTTTTGTATTTAAAGTGATTAACCAGATAAAGTCTAACCGCGAATTTTTTTTCCGTCCAGTGTTGGCCGTAAACACCGGCTGCAAGATTATCTTCATAAAGGTTTGTTCAAATCAAAACAAGATAATAAATAAGTTTGTAAGTGTAAAAGTAGTGTTTCAATATTTGGTACTTTGCCAAGTAGTTTTAATGATCATCATATTACTTACATAATATATGATTAACCTAAAGGCAAAAAGTGGAAACTACTTCTGCACAGTTTTACAAAGTGTACAATAATTCCACAATAGTTTGTGAAAATGTGTTACTGGTTTATCTTGCATTTATTGATTGTTATATGTTTGTCTTTGCATATTATATTAAGATGTCACATTGTATTTCATCTTTAGGAGCTTCATTGTTTACTAATTTTTCAAATTTTTAGAATTCTCTGCTGTGTTATATTTATTCATAATTTCCAAATTTTATTATGCGAATGTTGAAATAGAAGACTTATTTTTGATAAACAGTTAATTTTTTTCTTTTAAAGGTCACATTAGATTTTTTGTTTAGACAATAATGTTAATAGATAGTTTAAATATTAATCATATATCATGGAAACTAATTGCTCATGTAAAATTGAGCTCAAAACTGGAACCAATATTGTACTTCCTCAAAATGTAGATTTTTTTACTTTAATATAATATAATGAGTGTGTACATAATGATATATATTTTCTTGTCTTCTTTAATTATTTTTAGGCTTTAACTGTAGTTATAAAATTATTCCATTTATGTCAGATTTATAACATTTAATTTCGTATTACTGTTTTTTAATAAAACTTCTTGAAACAAGTTTTTATTAATTTCCCCTGATTTGTTTTTTTTTGTGCTAAAAACCACTAATTTTTGGCTAAAAATCATACATTTATTGTTTAAAAGGTTTTTCTAAATAATCACAAGCAAATATGAATATAAATATATTTTTTACATCAAGTACAGAATAATAATAAAATAAAATGCAATATTTAATTACTATCTACAAAATTGTGCTTAATTCTTTTTATCATATTTGATCTTCCAAGCCCCAATAGCATATTTCAACCAAATCAGAGCCAAGTCACATCCCATTTGAATCCAGGATATAACAGGAGTTATTTTGGAACCATCAATTTCCGTCCATGTAATTGGAATCTCAACAATAGGAATGTTGAGTTGTTGTGCTATGTGCAATAGTTCTACATCAAATGCCCTGTGAATTATTAAGAAAGTTAGATAAGTGGCTTTGTGAAGGAATGAATGTGTGAACAATTATTTATTTACTTTTTTAAAGTATATTCTTTATTGTACTGAACATAAACGTGAAATAGATAAACAAGATATAAAAATCATAAGTTCATAATAATGACTTACCATCTATTTACATGAAGACTTTGAAAGGTCATTTTGGCCGTTTTCCTTGTAAATAACTTGAACCCACATTGTGTGTCCTTTATACCTTTTACAGTGAAAAGCCATACTAAGAAATGAAATCCATACATTAGTATGTTCCTGAAAAATATGTAAATTATTAGTTAAACTTTAATTATATTTGTTGCCTTAAATTTATTATTTGCAAAAGAATTGTAAAACTTACCTAAATACACTTCGTTTAACGATCGAGTCCTTTTCTAGATGTGCCCTGGACCCAATTATTAATGCTAAACTGTTACTAACTTCTTGTGATTGGGTTATAGGATCTAGTTTAGTTATCTTTTTATAAGCTAATTCTAGTTTTGATAAATCTTCGAATTTTGATGCTCCATCAGCATCTGCAAATAATATTGATGCACCCCTTGCATTTAGTACACCCTGGAAGTAACAATGCAGTATTAGTAGTATTCACATTGATAAGTAGAAATAGTACTGTATATAATAGTATATAATTTCATAATGCACTTTTTTATTTAATAAATGTAAATTGTGTATGTTACCAATCTAACTGCTCCTCCTTTTCCTCTATTCTTTAATAAATCTAAGCACCTTATTTTGTTACTACCATATTTCTTAACATAAGTTTGAGCTAAGCTCACAGTATTGTCCCTGCTCCCATCACTCACTACTATGATTTCATATTTGTATGTTGGATTTTCTTTAACTCTGTTTTCTAAAAATTCTAAGGCCTCATCCAACATTGGGGTTACTAAAACATTATAACATTTTTATATATACATTAAAATATTTTTTGTTTTCTACATTGAAATTAACATTTATATATTAATAATGATGCTCACATCTGTCTTCTTCATTATAAGCAGGAACAATTACACTTAAATTTATACTGTATGGATCTTCAATACTAGGAAAGTTTAATTTACTTTCTGTTGCTGGATCATAATATGACTCTTCTCCTTTCAATCGTTCAATTATTGGATAAGGTTTAGTCGTAACAAAGATAGTCACTATTAACTGAAATACATTTTAAAATGTCAATGATTTAATGAACCAAATAATTTAACATATGAAAGTAATAATTCTTATGTAAAATATATTATTTTCAATTGACAACGATTATCAAATTTTGGATATTAAATAATTAAACATTACAATGTACTTACTATAAACAGAAATGCCACCGCGGCTAAAACTCCATATATTATTAGGGAACATATGATAGAAATAAGGTCCATTATAGATTTTATTTAATAATTATTTCATAAAAAAGTAAACGATTATTTTTGAAGTTTTATTTGTGTAAAGCACCACGTACTCTCAATGCAATTGCTCAATGCGGTTGCTTATTGCACGAACTTTGTGTATTTCAAATTGCTCTACCGTGTTAAAACTAAGTTGCATATTAGTTATAATATATATGTATATATATTTATATGTAAGTAAGTATTTTTTTTAACTTAGTAATATTTAATATTGAATCTTAATTCATTTTAGTTTATACCGATCGCCTATCAGTGACACGAATTCGTATTTCAGTGTTATCAAAACTGATGGCTCTGTGTTGATTGTCAATTTGACATTAATGTCAAATTATATTTTTAATTGACCGAAAGCGCTAAAGTCTTTCGGCCATAGTACCTAGTCTAGTACCTAGTCTTTGTTGATTTTTCTAGTGTTGATTTTTCTAGCAACGAGTTAGAAAATAAACGATAAGTTATTAAAAAACCCGTATTATTCACTGCGCCAATATTTCGATATTAGCTAAATTAAAAAAGACAAAACATAATCAAGGGTAGTGGTGATGAAAAGAAGGGTGGAGGGAAAGGCAGTAAAATAAAACAATCTTTCTATGAGTATATAAAACTAAATAACCAGCATTTTTACATGATAATGCACATTGGTATATTTCGTTTGGACCCAAGTCTTTGGTTGATACACATGAGTTAGTTGTTCATATACATGAGTTAGTACAGAGGAAGCTGTATATTTATTATCAAAAGGGAGACGAGGACTTTTGCATCTGAATCTTATTAGATGGCTAAAGAGGGTTGCAGCTTTTTTCTTTTAGGGTTGAAATCGGTTTATTATAACGCTTTACATTATTCATATAGATTTATATGCTTTTATTTAAAATAAAGTATAATTACATTAATCTTTTTTAGTGTAACAATATAAAATTAAGTAATATATTATAGTAAATTTCTTCATATTTCAAAAATGTTTGTTATAAATATTATATTATGTACGTTTCAAAAACTTTATAGCAAGGGTTTAAAAAATAAAAATCTATTAATAACAGGTACAAAAGTTTTATTACGAAAAATGTATTCAGTCAGATTTAGTACAGTAATGACACAAAAAATACTTATAAAATAGTTTACAAATTAGTGCGAAACAGCGATGAGATGAAAATGATGCCACAATTACGTTGTACTTATCATAAAAGTACTGGAAATTATGGCAAATCATTACCTAATTATTAATAATAATAATTTTTAATTGTTTCACTAAAATACCAACATTGTTTTATCTATTAATGTTTATACAGGATTATATTTTTGAACTTCAATTATATGACACTAATAACTAATCATTAATATATTTATCAATTACAGTAGTTTTAATAGATATATCAACAAATAGTTATTAAAGCTGTTTCAATTATGATTATAATTTTTTATTTATTTAACTAGAGAAAGTGAAGTTCCTAACATTATATAAAGGTGCGATAGATAACTGTATGATCTACATTTATTATCTTATAAACTAAAATCAACCTTATTTACAATTGATAGTTTTTATTTACATGTTTTCGTTACCTATTACATATTAAACTACTGAGGCACAAACAGTGGAATAGCACCAAGTTGAAATTTCACACTTAAAATATTTTATAGGTATTTATGACACTACAAAAGGTATAGGTTTTTATTATTTTATATAAGTATTTATATAATAGCATAGAAATAAACTTGTAAATAAAACTTTAAATTTAAACAATGATATGATTATAAAGGCATTTCACTACTGTTAGTTTTATTTTATGAGTTTCCTGAACTATGCAAACTAGAATAATTCCATTACTACTCTATTACTTTTTATTTAATATTTTTTTAGTAATAAAAATATGTATTACAAGAATCATGACAAAAATGAGGTGTTAAATAAATATTCTATCTGATTACACAGTTAACAAGTTCGTTTTTCAATTGTAATAGTTAAGTAATAAGTAATAGTTTAAAATCATAGCATATGGGTTTACATGCTCTATATGTTTTTAGATGTGTTTTCACTAGAATAATATTTTCATTCAATTCCTGGACGACACAAACTTTTTAGTTATATTACTTGTTTGTAGCAATTGACATCTATTTTAAATAAAGTACGATATATATCTTCATATATATTTTTACGTAACTATCTTATTTTTAATTCTATCAAATTTTTAAATTTCCCAAATATCTTATATATTTTCTTAAACAAGAAAGATATGTATAGGTATCGTTGCAAATGATATAATAAATTGTGCACACATGCAACCTTATAGTTTAAGGCTGCATATTTAATATGGTAAGGATGAATCCCATGACTAGAACTCTGTTCAGTCACTAATTTTTTAAGTAATGTTTAACTTTTCAAATTAATAATACATTTGAAGTCAAAATTTACTATAAATATTATGAGTAATGCAAAAATTCTCAATAATAAATCAGCCATTAGTTGTAAAATCAGTAGTGTAGGTAGTTTACCACGCCACTTTCGTTTAGTACAGTAGTGGCGCAGGCGACGGCGGTGGCGCCCTGGCGTGGTCGTTTTCGGATTCGTTTGCATCCGTGGAGGCCGGAGTTGGTGGAGGCGTTCGATTGGATGCTCTATAGTTCCTGTAGGCCCGGCGGCGCCCTCGTGAAGCCGTGGCGGGGCTCGGCGGTGGGTTTGCTGTGGGTCGCGGATAGCGCCCACATAAACTGTCCGAACCCCAGCCAGAGCCTGAGCCAGAACCCGAGCCACAGGCTGAACCCGTGCCAGTTGCGCTCAATCTGAGAAAGGAACTTTTGTTACGGAGGAAAAAGGTTAGTTTAATATTTGTATGGATACTTAATAAATAGTTAAAATGTTTGATTATGAAGTATATATAATGATTATATTCAATTTATTTTTCATAATTACAAAATTTATTATAGAATAATAACATATACTTACTCAGATGAAGGTATAGACGTCCGTGGTCTCGGCATGGGTTTAGTGAGCGCTAGGGGGCGCTGTTGCGGCGGGTGGTGTCGTCTCATGCGTCGGAAACGTCGTAAGGCACCCCACGCGGCCGCCAGCAGTGCGCCCGCGCCCAACACCGCGCCGCAAACTACCAGTGCGTGTGACTGACGAGTCACTCCCACAGATACCACCTGATATACCATGAAGAGGTAATGTTTATTAGGTAATATTAATAAGTTTGGCTTCATGTTATGTCATCATCTCCTTATTCATTTACACGAGCTGGTACATCTATTTTTTTTATTTTATTTATTTACGAACAGTCATAACAAAAAAAAAAACAAATTAATTTAAAATTAATGATTATAAACTTACAGTTCCATAAAAATAACAATTACTTAGGTTTGTGGATACAAAAGTAACGAGAACGAGAAAATATACAGGCTTATAAAAAAAATAATAATATATTGTCAACCTATATTAATTATCTAATATTCACTAATTTTGTGACAAGTCATTTAGTTATATTATAATATACCTATGTTTTCTTCCACTAATCTCACTCAATTATACAATCAATACTGATATTGAGTACTTCTTTTTCTAGACTACATTTTTTCAACTTTTTTTATATACGTACAAAAAGAAAATAAATTTACAGTATACATGTCATAATACTAGGAACATTCTATAACATATTGTAAATGCTCAAATAAAAAAATCTCCATAACGTCCGTACCTGGTCCTTGTGAATGTACCCGCAGGCGGCGGGCGCCTCGTCTGCGCCGTCTTCGCAGTGCGTTCGTCCGTCACACAGCAGCGCCGCCGACAGACACAGGCGTTCGTCGCACCTACATAAGTATACACGATATAATATTTTGAAGGTGGTAGAATTCAGCTATAGGAAATTAAGTAGAATTTGTATAAGAGGTGGCTCGACTGAGGTAGTGTACACATAAAGAGTAAACCCTGTCACAATCCTCTTTCGAGCTTCATCGATATGAAGTAGCTATCATAATCACGTTTAGTAGAATGAGTGAGGCTCAGTTTCTTTTTTCTTCGCATGTCACATATTAAGGAGGCGAGACATTCATACTTTCATATTTGTAAATTGTAAACGATGGGCAACGGGCATCAATTAATGCAATCGTTTTAACAGGTGGCGGCACTCGCTCGTGCTCGATCGGTCGGCTGCCGTCGATAAATTATTTTATTAAAATTACAGACAAAGATCTTCATGTAAATTGATTCAATAAATTAATTATAGCAATCCTTTGAGTAAATATTTTTTTTGTTAATCGTTCTCAATATATTACTCTAATAAAATACGGTGAATCGGTCTTTAACAAAAAGGTCGACATTTTCCATCTTTTTAAAATTTTGGCATCGGTATCGGCGATTGCTGATTAAATTTAAGTTTCGGCTCGGCGGCGATAATAATTTCTACTAATTTATGTATATCTTTTTATTGACCGCCCACATTTATTTATTTATTTATTCCGGCTATATGTGGCGGTAGACGGCGGTGCGTAGTCACCGGAAGGCGTCCGGCAGCGCGTGCGTGCAGTAGGCGCCGGTGGCGCAGGCGCCCAGCGCGGCGCCGCACGAGCCGTCGGCGCAGCGCAGCCCCGCGCACGCGTCGCAGCGCGCCTCGTCCGAGCCGTCCGCGCAGTCGCGCTGCCCGTCGCACCTGGGGACCGAAGGTTCACTTTTAGAGCTGAACGTTAGCGTATAGTGGGCGACGGTCGGTGATATAGCGGACTCTACGGTTCGGTAGGATCGTATAACTATCGTCTCACTTCCACTCCATGGGTATGCACTGCGCGGCGGGCGCGTCGGACGAGCACGGGAAGTGGTCGAGGTCGCAGTGCCTCCTGGCGGCGCAGCGCAGGCCGCAGCCGCACAGGCCGGCGGCGCCGCAGGAGGCGGGCGCGGCGCCGCAGGCCCCGCCCCCCGCGCACGGGTGCTCGGGCGGCGCGCGGCGCACGGCCAGCGCGCACAGCATGCGCGCCACGTGCGCCACGGGCGCGGCCGGCGCGTCCCGCCGGTGCAGCGGCAGGCGGCTGGGCGCGCGCTCGCCGCCCAGGTACAGCGCGCCGCCGTACGCCGCCAGCGCACCCACCGCGCCGCCCTGCCAGATCACACGTCTGCGGACAGACGACGACTCGTCGATACTTTATTAAGTTTCGGTCGTTAATTCGTCCAACGATTATATAAAAACGGGCACGGGTAGTGGTCACTTTTTAATTTTTTTTGCTTATGGAGTTAATACAGAAATAATACTTATTACACTATACGACACATAGAAACTATTTACTTTACTAAAAACTTTGCCGGTCTTTAAGAACAAACATAGTCGTAAGTGCGAAACGGATGCAAACTAGTGGTTTAGATCGAGAACGTACCTGTCGGTTCCGTCGAGTCCCACGGCGTGTATCTGCCGTCCCACCGCCCAGTACACGGTGTCGGCTTGGTCCAGTGCGAGCGCGGTCACGTTGTCGGCTCGCGCCAGCTCCACGCGCGCGCTGCCGTCCACGCTCGCGCGGACTATGGCGCCCGCGCCCGCGTCGCTCCATAGTAAAAACCTATGAGATATACTCTACAGTTACTCTAATTTTTATAGATGACCTCGTATTCATGATTTCTGCAGTAATAATTAAAATATGTAAAGTCATAATAATAATATCTTTTTTGTTTATTCCTTTTTTTTTTAACAGTCAATAGATTCAGGTGTGTTACCTTTTGGTCTGATGAAATGCTAGATGTCGTGGCATCATATTGTCTCCCCTCAAAATGACACCAGATGTCGAATTGTTGTCGATGGATGTCGCATTTATAGAATCGGTGTCTAGACATGTCCAGTATAGAGTTCTTCCTAAAACATCTAATACCATATGGAATGGCCTGGAAAGATTTGAGATTAATGTGGTAGAGTCAGTAATCGCTGATGTAGTAGAATAAGAGATTGGAACTCTACGAATTGAGTGACTTTCGTCGTCCATCCAATAGAGGTATCTGAAAATGAAACAATATTGTAATAAAATTAAAAGTAAACATTCTATATATTAATTATATTGAATTTAAGATAGCTTACTTGTCAATAGGGTCATAATCAATAGCTCTAACACTTTTAAGGCCAGTCAATGGTATGAAGGCATCATTGCATTCACTATTTCCAACTACGATTCGACCAATGGCATTCTTTTGTGCATATAATAAAAACTCTTCTGGTTCTAGAAACAAAATATATATATGAGAATTTAGCTAGATTTATTGTACGGTTGTGTCTAATTCAAATTTAATGATTAAAGATTATATAAAAATAAAAATATATTATCTACATGACAACAATTGAATTTCTGATTAGTATTGTTTAGCAATCAAGTTGTTTTTAAAATTTAATATTTACCAGAACATGTAAGGTTATCTCTGTTCAGTTTGTAATGTGTAGGACAAGCACATTTATAATCATTATTAGCCAGAGGTAGACACAAATGAGAACACCCGCCGTTGTCTACCCCGCATTGATTAGTGAGTGTGTCCTTGCCTCTGTGGTAGACCTTCAAGTCAGATATATAATCTAAATGTGTGTCAATTGTCTTACGATTTGTTCCATCTGTCTTTTTTGCAACTTCTACAAGACCTGGAATGAAAATATTAATTTTACTGTTCACTGAATTAGGTATTAAGTGTTTAATCTAGAAAACCCATGTTTCTATGGTCATGGCATATGGTCATGGTATGGTTGTCTGTTCCCGTGTTGGAAAACCACACTACGCACTACGCACCAGGTATCCATACAAAACATATCGTGTATCATAAAGTACTACAATAAAATTAAACTTAATTTAGAATAAGTTAAATAAAATCAAACATAATAAGTAGGTATCATAATTAAAAATCTGAAACTGTAATTTTCATTGTGATTTTTTAGTGACTTCTAATAGAATTTTAAGTATTTCATATTTATAATTTATAATTTTTGGACATAATATAATTGTTGACTTATTAAATTTCTTTTTCGTTTTTTTTGTCTTACTAGCTGACCTGATGTCCTGAAGAGCAAGAAAAATATAAAAAAATAATATTCGACTGTTAGGTGGTACGAAGTTCGCCGAGTCAGCTAGTATGTTATACATATTAAAGCAAAATATTACCAGTGTTCCAGTCGCCCCAAAAGACGCGATCGTTATAAAGCGCTAGCGCATATGGCATAGGAATATTGTCAGCTAGTACTTTTCTTCCGGAGCCGTTTAGGAAAGCAAACTCTATAACCATGGGGTCTAAAGCTGCCCAATAAATAGTCCTTTTTTCATAATCTATGGCTAGAGCGTGAACTTTGCCAACTTGTTCAAACATAACGGTAGGGGAATACCCGTCCATTGTTGCACGTTTGATACTTTTAGACCCAAGCTCTGACCAGTACATGTATCTAGAAAAAAGAACAAAATTAGAATAATAAACATTTTTTTTAATAAATTGTAATACTCTAGTATTTTTTTAGATTTTCACATTTGAAATAAAACTATTTTTTACGGATTTGAACCCAGTATAATTTTGGTTTTTGATGTGTCTGACAGACACCCTTACATCTCGTGTACCCGTGAACACGATTGCTGCAAAGCATTCGAAATGTCGGTTTATAATTAAAATGTAACCAAAATTATACGCGAGTTAAATCCGTAAAAAATAGTTTTATTGTAATATTCTATTTCCATATTAATGGTTTACCCTTTACGTGGATCTAGCACTATACTCTTCGGTTTCTTCAGTCCTTGCCATATGAGCGTCCGTCGGCTAGAACCGTCCAACCTCGCGACTTCTATACGATGCGCCGCTGTATCCGTCCAGTATATGTTTTGACTTGACCAGTCTATTGTTAGACCTAACAAACATTTTAAAATTAGAGATTAAACAAGGTTATTTAAAATTTATTGAGCGAAGCTCTCTATGAGAGACTTTTCTGCATCTTTTGTGCAAGCATCAATCAAAAACGGTACATCCGAAAATTTCCAAATTTTGCACATTGATAGACACGGTCTGGTTGATGATTTAAAAAAAAAAGTCAAATTCGATGTCGATGAGGAATAATCATGGAAAAACTTAAATCACATATACTTCAATAGGAAAAAGTTTTTGAACGAAAATTTAGCTTCACAATAAAAAAATAAAAAAATTAAATTAAAAATTTTTGAGGACAGAATGCGTCGTTTTGTAAATGCAATTTCGGTGCTGTTTGCATCTCGCTTGACTCAATATGCTAATACGATTTTGCGAGCGCAGCAAGTCAACATTGAGGTCTGGTTCGCGCTCCTATTTTTTATAATTTAAGTGACTAAATTCGTTTCTACCTTCAACTAAGCCCAGGAACTCAAGTATCTTCTCCATATTGTCTCCATTGATATTGCATCGGTTTATTGTTTTTGTTTTGCTATCTGACCAATATATTTTTGAACCAGATACATGGACAGCTAAGGCACTGAAATGTAAATATTTTATTAGTTATATATATATATTTATTAATTTCGTATTGATTCTTAATCACAAAAATTAAATATAATATTATACCTGACTTCTTTTAATTCTTTTATAGGTAATATAGCGTCGTTGTTTTCATTTTCGATACTAATCCGCCCGATAACATTTTTTCTGCTGTATAAAAGAAATGCTTCTGGCTCGATACAAGTTTTTCTGTCTGCTCCGAGTTCCAGACCTATGAGTTAAAACAAGAATAGCATGTAATATCAATATCGCTCTGTAAACTTATTTCGGCGTATACTGTATACGAGTCTCAAAGTATGCATAGGTATTAACAATGAATAGTAAGTTTCATAAAATATTATTTTAACCTTTAAGACATTTTTATTGGCTATAGATATCTCGACGGCGGGTATTGGACCCGAGACTGTTAACTAAAAAGCAGTGGCAACTCTAAAACTAGATCGCTCGACGTCATAGTGTGTTTAATAATCAGTGTAACCTAGCGGGCAGGCGCACACGTGTCCGTCGGGTCTGTTGAAGCACAGGTGTGAGCAGGCGCGTGCGTCCGCGCACGGCCCACGCGCGCCGCCCACGCCCACGCGCACTGCTCGCACACCCATCATGTTGGCCATCTGCTCTACCACTGACTGACGAGCCGTGCCTGTCAGACAGAGATATAATGGAACTAAGAGAAAGGGATAGCATATAAATGTGAATGCTTGTGCAATATCAATCTATAGTTGTTCTCAAAATAATCAGCATGAAACTTCATGCATATCCTTTTAACTTTTCATGAATATCACAAATTTGTAAGCCGGTGTTGTGTAAGAAAAAGATATAGTCATATATACAATATATATATTGTAATTTAGCCATGCGCTTTGAAATATTATTTATTTTTATTTTAGTTTTTTGTTTGACTTACCTGTCGCCTTGTTGATTTTATCCAGAGTTCGTCGTTGCATGTCTGTCCAGTAAAGATTGTCACCGAGAAGTGTTAGTCCGAATATATGTAAAATGTCGCTTCCGTGAAGTTCTCGACGTCCTGAGCCATCCATGTTACAGACCTGTAAAAAATGATAATCAAAAATACGAACTATATGCACAAAAATAATTGGATTAAAATCTTTACCTCAATTTTATGAGTCCTCGCATCACCCCAGTATAGCCTATTGTTTTCAGTATCCAGGGCAATACCATTCGGCCAGCCTAGCTTTTCTGATACGAGAAGCGTTCGTCCAGTACCGTCCAGGTTAGCTCGTTCTATCTTAGGCTTCTTCTCATTCCAGTCCGACCAGAACATCCAGCCGGCAAGTGGGTGAAGCGCAATTGCGCGGGGGTCGAAAAGCTCATCATGGATTATTATCTGAAAGACAAAGGTATTTAGAACCAAAATAAGAAAGCTATAAGAAAAGCGTGAGCCAAAATATTTTGAAAAATATTTTTAGTTCCCATCATCAAAGCATGATTTTTTTATATGACAAACGTGGTTTGAGGGACTTTACGTACACATGGTTTACGGGAATCACATTGCTATGAATAAAAAGTTACCTTTCTAAACCGGCCATCTAGTCTAGCTACAGTGATGGTATCAGAGACAGGATCGGTCCAGTAGATGTTTCTCGCAAAAGGATCTATTGCTATGCTATCAGGAACTCCACTGCAGTGTATCACTACTGACTGATCACTACCATCGAGGCGTGCTCGAGATATCGTTTTGGCCTGCAATTCAAGTTTTAAAAATGTATATTATAATATAATAGACAAATAGACAAGACTAAATTTTAGTAAAAAAAAATGCTGTATAAGTAGTAAAAGTTGTTTTATGTCATTGTTATAACAGTAGGCATTATCCATATCTGTAGGAATTGGCGGCATATTCTTCAAATTTTAAATTTCTTTTTGTTACAAAATTGTTCAAAAAATCTTGAAAATATTTTTTTTACTGATTGTAGCAATAACTTGGTTATGTAGTATTTTCTTAGATTTTCACGTGTTCACATTTAAAATAAAACTATTTTTACGGATTTAACCGTATAATTTTGGTAACATTTTAACCCGACGTTACGAATGCTATGCAGCAGTCATTAGATGACTAATTAATTGACTTACTGACAGACACTTACATCTCGTCTACCCGCAAAACGATTTGAAATGTCGGGATAAAATTAAAATGTAAATCCGGAAAAAAAAGAGTTTAATTTTAAACTTGGTTAATTGTTTGAAAATTTTCAATTTCAACAAAACCCTTTTATAGGTCTCTTGTCATCATTGTGATGTCAGCGTAAACAAGTATGTTATGTTATTAGTCATACAACAGTGTTTATGTTATATTTTTGATAACATTTGGACCATTTGTACAAAAATAATTACAAGATAAAGGAACTAGCTATCTGTCCGGATTATTATTTTTTCTTTTATTATTTTTTCATTTATTACTGCAAAAAATTTATTTTGTACTATAGTACTAGCAAGTTAAGAATAATTGAGTTTGGTTTCAGGCTTTTGTTTCAAATTAATAAGGTTTCAATTTGATTTGTTTAATTGTCAAAAATATTTTCTCTTGGCACTAAACAGCCTTATTTTAAGGATTGATACTTTATATTAAATTAGTTTAATATATTATATTAGTTTCAACAATAAGCAATATATATCTTACTATACTATCTGCCCAATATATGTACTCAGTTTTAGGATCAAAATCCACAGTTAAAGCTCTTTTCAAGTCCTTCAGTGGTAACGGGAAAGGAGTGTAATCAGGAGAGTCCAGGGATATTTTTGATATGATTGATCTCTGCGCTACCAACAGCAGCGACTGAGGGCTATTGTAACATGTTGTGTTACTGCCTTCCTTTAACTTCAATCCAGTTGGACAAGCACATACATAGCCTGCAAAAAGGTTTTAAGAAGATGTACTTTAAACATTTTTTTTTCAATATAGTAAGACCGGATATTAATGATATTACCACTTAATCATACTGTTACAAATTTAATTAAAAGTTCTGTCTATGCATATTTCCTTATTTAAACTTTTGTGATCCATGATTACTACTATATTTAATTATTTGGCTGGACTTGCAAAAATACTATCGGAATTGAAGTATCAATTATGGATTGTATGGGTTCAAGAATAGGTAAATTCTGATCATATATATGTGACAACAGTAAAATAATTATATATAAATGCATAATTCATAAAATTTAAAAGATAAATAAATTGAATATAAAATTTAGTTATAAAGACACTACATATATACTAAAGTAGTAAGTTTAAATTATAATTTTATTAAATAAGCAGTAACATACCAGGAGGAGTAGGAGACAAAAGGCACAAGTGTGAACATTTCTCATTGGTTTTACAAGGATAGTCTCCACTAGGCATTAGTTGCTGACTCTTATCATATACTTTGATGTCAACAGGAACTCGGTCAGACTTAATAAGCTCTTTTAATGAACTGTTTGTAGCGATGTCATATGTAAATATTGACCTAAACAAACAATATTAAATTAGAAATTAAAAATAACATATCATTTTAAATTAAGTTTTATGCAAAATATAAATTTAAATGTTAATCAATTAAGCATGACAAATAAATAATAGTCTTACCATTTCTTCCAATCAGTCCAATAGAGTCTGTTGTCATAGAAAGACAATGCATAAGGATGTTTTAAACCATCCTTTACCACTCTTTTTCTTTTTTCACCATTAAAATCCATAACATCGACAAATAGTAATTTTGTGTCAACCCAATAAATTAAATTGTTATTATAATCTACTGAGATACCATTTGGCCAGAAAATATTTTCTTTTACAATTACTTTCCGAGTTGTTGGATCACCATTCATACCAGCCCTTTCAATTTTTGGAACTTCACCCCAATCCGTCCAAAACATGAGGCTGTAAATTTTCAGAATTAGAAATATTTAAAATTTTTTTCAATGTAATTCTATTATGATAAATTTTTTAAAATACATACCCTTCCTTGGGAACCACAGCAATAGCTCTGGCAAGATCAACTTCTGACCAAAATAGCACTTTCCTATGTTTGTTATTGATACAAATGACTTCTATTCTATTTGTCTCTCCATCTGTCCAGTACATTTTGCTTGTATACCAATCTATTGCAATCCCCGTTGGTGTAATTATACCTTCTGATACTATCCTTATCTGTAATAATAGAATTAATCTATTTTAAAAACAAGTTTTGTAAACTTTCATTATTCATAAATGAATATCAAAATAGATGCTATGTAAAAGAACCCTTGTTTGAGAATCTTTATATATGTAAAATATTACTTTGCCTGAGAAATATGTAGTAGTTACCTTCTCGCCTGAATAGGTTTCGTTGTATTCCATGCATTGTATCAATTCCGCAGTCTGATCCGACCAGCATATCGTGTTTTTTCTGTATAGAAAGTCAACAGCAGAACCTTGTTCTAGACCTTTTATTATAACATCAATTTTGCCCAATTTTGAAGTGTTCGCAACTCGAATGTCATACGCCGTCGAATAGAACAAAACAGGATTGCTTGTGGAAGAGTAGTAACCTGAGAGCACAGTATTTGTTTATAAATAATAACTATCGATAACAAAATGCACTAGTTACATTAAATATATACCTTTTAATTGTAGAAACATTAATAAACAAAATACGTGGATAACATTTTGTATAATTTTGTCAGCTTGAACTATTCTTCGGCGTTTCGTCATAATGAAAACAAATAAAAACTGATGGCGGAACAACTCATGAGTTAAAACTAATATTGCACTTTAACTTCTAAGGCACAGAATGGAATTATATGCATAAAAAATTAAATGATTACGATAACCATTTCAGTCAATCTGTAAATTCATTGTTCCGTTAGAAATATTTAGAATTTCTATATCGAGTTTAAGATTTTCAGCTAAAATCAACAAAGTAGTTTAATCACACGACACACAGACACAAAATATTTTGATGCTAGGATAAAAAAAAAAAGAGAAGGGTTGCCAGGCCTAAATACGTTAACGTTATTGAAACGTTCCGTTCTTAGTTAATATTGGTTTAAAATGTTATAGGACTTAAGCTTTTTGTAACTCCACAAAACTTTTGAATGATCAGAAGGATTCTGATAGTAGACTTGTGTAACATACGGGGTGTATATAATTATTACTGAAAAATCTAACAGAACTGGAAAATAAATGAATAATGGGAAAATAAATTTTTGAAATTTTAATTTTAATTTTATTTTAAAATTTTATTTTTATATAAATTTTAAAGTATACACTTTTTTTCAATATTTTCAGGGACCACGGCCACCATAAGATTCGCCATAGGTACTTTGTTCAATCGCTACTAAGTCAACCGCTTGATTGCATATGAAAAATGACTAGGAGTGCGAATTATACCTCAATTTTGACTCGCTACGATCACAAAATATCGTTATGTGTTAGCATATTGGGCGAAGCGAGGTGCAAACAGCAACGAAGTTGCATTTACAAAACGTTGACGCATTCTGTCTTCAACTATTTATCAAGATTTGTTTTTCATTTTTTTTATTTTATAACCATCACCAGACATGTCTATCAGTGTGTAAAATTTGGAAATTTTCAGATATTCCGTATTTGATTGATTGCTTGCACAAAGGATGCAGAAAAGTCTCTCATAGAAAGCTTCGCCAGCTCCTCTCGCTTCGCTCAATTATAGCAAATCAATAACATGATCAGTGGATTATTTCCGCGGATGCGATGGTTCATTTCTTGAGTCAGTCGGCTGTATTTGTGGTAAGGATGCTGTTGCGGCTGTTGACATGGCTGTTGTTACGTTTGTTGTGACTGTCGCTGCGGTTGTTATTTTTGCTACAACAGATCAATCTGTAATGATAGATTTTCGGTTTTGGAGGACACTCGTCTAATTAATAATAACAATATATATTATATGCTGTTATCATCGTCGCTGTCAGTGTATGTGTGTGTTCTATAACCACGTTGACGAATGATATTCTTAAAATACATGCAACAAATTTATCTATAGACCAAATGATATATAGGACCTGTTAAGGTAAAATGAATAATTCCTGGCTTAGAAAATTATAAATAGAAGGCATTTATTAATGTTACAATAAACCAATGCGAATAGCTGGAATTTAAAAGTATAATTACTTTTTATTTTTATAATTTTATATGAAAAATAAACTAATGTTAAGACAATAAAATTAAACTGTTTAACTTTATTATTGTTTTATTCGGAAGCTTTGCAACTTTTTTAAATAAAATGTGTTCCATTACTTTAATTAAACTTATTAATACTATGTAAAGCAAAGACCCTGTGCCCTGTGTTTTAATTGTGGTGACCTCTTGCTGTCATTAACATCCCGATCGTGTTATTACTTGTTTTAAAATCTCGAAATCTTTTAAATTTAAAAGAAAACCTAAAAAAAACGTAGCCGCCTAATTAATCAATTCAAAGTGACGTGACTACCCATCAATTATTATCAAACCGAAGTCAATCGCATTAGGATGCGATTAAATGTAATTGAAAAGTATACTGGTATAGAGGACACCTCAGATCTTAAAGATATTATAAAAAATGTCTGTTTAAATTTAAAAAAAAACAATTAAATAATAATTTAAAACTACAGTATGTAAATTAGTAATTGGATTACTTTAACGATTCATCAAAATTGATTCAAATTCTATATGGTTTATACGTAAAACGGAAAATGTGTGTAACATTTTCTTTTATAATTGTCGTGAATGAACAATATTTTTTTCAAAGAATTAAAGAGTACAAAATCACAAATCTGGGTATCATATAGTTTCTAAAAACCTCCTTTGAATAGACAATATCGATCATGAGCGAGTTCATAAATAAAAGCTTTGCCAAAATATATTCCTTTTGCAAAAGGTTAAAGTCATTGAAATTCGCATAAAAATAACAAAGCTTTCATTCGATCTCTTGGGAATAGTGACATTTCTCATCAACCAGACTCAGGGGTATTACTATGTTTACACAATACGGTCTTTTGCTCTGCATAATGCTAAGTACACAAAGATAATAATATTCAGTTAAGCTTTAGAATACAGTATGAATTAGTAAAATGTTACTGGCTTTGTCCGTTTAAGCTCTCAAAACAAACATCGTTTACTTGCAGCATTATTGTACTTAAGACATCTTTCTAAATTTCAAAAGTTTTACAACGTTGACATGCATAAATTAATAAATTTAGATAAATTAGACAGAATTTTTCATAAAATCCATACAAAGAAACTGAAACTATGGCATACGCGCTTGTATTATTTCTCTCAAACCAATTTGTCGACAATTTAGAATGTTTACCTTCTCTGTTCAAATGCCGCAAATGAAAATGTTGAAAAAGTAAACATTTTTTAAAAATTAATTTACAATTAACTTTAAATAAACAAAAAGGTTTTATAAGCTAGCATGTTGCCAATATTATTTTTGTTACAAGTCATGAATCAATTTTAAAGAAAAAGTTATTAAAAATTATTTTGTTTTACATTTTTGCTCATTTTTTCTTGGTCCTGTTAATTGCGCTTTAAGTTCGTGCAGGAAGCAACATGGTCATAACATACCAACTACTATTATTAATAACTGACTGTTACCAGCGATTGCATCTGCACGGGACCCAGTATACGTAGCTTATAATCTATCTAATTAACCATTTATCATTCTATAAATTTTAACCACTATTAGGTAATACCTTATTACGAGTAAAATTATAATAAATATAAAAAAGTAAGTCATAAAAATATACTAGACATTAGCCTGAAAATCCGTCCTCGTTATTCTGGTAACTGAATTGATACTTTTAGCATTCTATATATAATCTTCTTTATTTTTTATATTTAAAGTGTTAAAGTTTTTTATTTGAAATAGCTATCCATGTAAGGTTCCATACGGCAGTTCCGTAGTTCAGAACCAGCACATAATTTTATGGTTACACTTATAAATTATTTATATATGTTTTGTATAGTATTGAATACCAAATCACAGTCATAATTGATATATGAAAACAAATTAGAACAACTAAAGCATTGTGCCAATTAATAACGCCACTATGAAGCTTTTCATTCCAAGGTCTCAAGGGGTTCTATTTTCAATCAATCAAAATATTTACAACTATGTAGTGCAATATTTCCAAACTACGGTTGTTATTAAACGAAAGTTTGAAGTGGTTATAGGGAAGCAATATTTGTAGAATTGTGAATAAGTTGGCCTGGTCTCATTTTTATCACCATATAATAAAAAAAATACCACAACTTAAATAAATGATTGAATTTACTTATAAGCCTATATTTTAGATACGTTATGCTTAATGAATTTCAAATAAATATAGAATGCAAAATTCATCAACATGGGCAATACTTCACCACTCTGGAACTTCTTCTGTTCCGCACCCATCACCTTGTCGACTATGTTACCGTAAAGTATACGCTTTTATTTAGAAAACTATTCTCGTAATATAAAACATCAATTGAAATATCTCGATTTTTCGTTCTAATGTTACACGTGTACATCGGTTCTACTCGTATCTTCACATTTATTCAACACATATATTGAAAACCACAATTTATTTGAATATATGCAATCCTTACGAAAACGGAACTTGTATGGGGAAATCATATAAAATATGGTTACAAAAAGAAATAGAACCAATGGAACAAAATAGTGTTAATTTTAAGTCAACCGTTTTTTTTGTATGGACATAAGTGAAGTCGCAAATCGACATTTGCTAATAAAGATACAAATGCAAAAGAAGCAGCATTCAAATGAGATCTATTAAATATTGAAATTTTTTCCAAAGAATAGTTAAATATTAAAATAGTCTGCACGGATGTAATGTTTTGAATTGTTTATTTTATTATTATAGGTTTATTAATTTACAGTTTATACACACTTGTTTTGCTGTACATTTACTTCCGCAGTCATTTTATTTAATATTTAATATATCCGCAATAATTTTTATTTTAATTCAGTCTAGAAGCTAAAACACAAAATATCATTAAATTAATTTTATTAATTCTTAAATAGCACGCGCACAAACAGACGGCGAAACAAAAAAAAATGTTAAAAAATCATTACGGGTTCCATCATATACATGATGTGGCAGAACTTTATTTAAATGAATAGATGTAGTCTATTCAATATTTTATTCTATGTATCAATAAAGCTTCACATTAATTTTAATTTTAATTAAATATACAATGAAAAATTAAACAGCACCGTATGTTTCAAAACTGGGAACAAAGTGTTTAAAATGTTTTATAAACATGTTTACATATTATAAAAAATTCATCAACACAAAAACCGATTCGAAGCTAATTATATTTACCAAACTAATATTTATTTGCAGTTGACACAGCGAGGGCTAATTTTAAACCTTATAGTGTCTTACATATTTTACCAATATATGCTAAAAATGCCAGTGAAAAAGTGCATTTTTATAGATAGTTTATATGAACAAGACAAATATTCACCATTTCCGTTACAATGTGCCAATATTCATAATTTATTCAACATTCTCTTCAGAAGATTTTATACTATGATAATAAAAACAATGAAATTGAATACTACATATTTATTGACAAAAAAAAAATAAAGAAATAGAGTGAACTGTGAAAAGAAGCGCTATCGCGACGCTGGCATTTTTCACAACTGGCGAGAGCAGCGCGACGGCGCTCCTTGGAACTAACAGAGTTAATATGTGCCGGGTGGATAACGGCAATTAGTTTTGCATTATATAGAATTCATAGTTATAAAATTTTCAATGTAATTTTGTTACTATTTTGAAATGCATGTTGAAATTATAATATTTGAATCTTCATTTAGGTGTACTGGATTTATATTGATAAATTTAAATATAAATTTAATTATTAAACTAGTAGAAGATTTTCATTTAAAAATAATATAATGATATCTATATAATAACAAAATAACACTATACCTACCTACCTACCTTTTTTTTTTTTTTTCCATTGGAAAAACCCGTTACGGGTACCCCGTCGGCCCAGGGGGGTGACGGCCGGGGGGTTATGTGGGACTACCCGGCAGCATAGAGGATGCTGCCATTTTTAAGGCTACCCACTAAAAAACCAACGGTTGCCCTCTTCGCCGTGATGGGACGTCACGGGATCGCGTTAGCACACACCGTGACTCCCCGGCGAGACCCCCCGAATGAGGGTGCCCCGAGCAACGTAGGGCACCCTCCCATCATAGGCCTATGTTAGGTAAGAGGGGTCACCCTCCCCCCTCACCAGGCCTACAACTGGGGAAAGAAGCGACGGGCGTATTCCCGCCTCCTTCTACCCAGTCTCCCCCTACGGAGCGGGTCAGCGGACGAGGCTGACTCCCTGTCCCGCTCCGAGGCCTCCTTTGCGGCGATGACTTACTCGCAGAAGGAGACCATTGCGACCCAGCACCTCTCGCTGCCGACCATCGCGCTGGTAACGCGCGGCAGCGAGAGGTCCCTGCCAATCACGCCCACCAGCTCAGTGCGCTGGTGGTCCCAGGCGGCGCACTCCGCCAAGGTGTGACGAGCCGAGTCATCTACCTACCTACCTATTGTTTTTAATACTTTGCTTTAAATAACGTTATGTAACTTAAAAATCAATATTTAATCATAATGCTAAATAGGCATATATAAACAGTTTTAGTTTAGTAATTAGAATAACATAACCCCGAAGTTTAAATAAAAATAAATATCGAGACAGAACAACCCTTACGCATCACGTCCATTCTGCGTTGTGAGTGCGGTTAAATTGGACAGAGAAATGGCCTCACGTCAGCAGTTGTGTTTCCTAAGCAAAGATCTTGAGACACCTACAAATATCGCAAACTTGTGCTCGATATTACAGGATGATTGCTCAATTTTATATAGTTTTATATTTATAAAAATTTGCATAACTTTTTCTTTTTTTAGATTATATTTCATTATTATTCGCTAAAACAGTTTTGAGACTTATAACATTCATTCTTCTTAAACTTAAATTAAAATTATACAGTTAGAAAATTATACATAAATACGCCTGCGGCTTATGAAATAAAGGTTAACAAATTATTCTGTGATATTTTTTTAACGTATCATGTAACCGGTCTCTTATAAAGACAATATCTGGAATAGAAATGCGAAACATACCGGACATTTGTACAAACATTTGCACGGGTCTTGTTGAAAATTCTATAAAGACAGCGGACAATGCTCGCTTACGTCACTACACCTCAACAAATGTGTGGAATTCTTACAAAGGATGTGGCTTTTCTATCTTAAATGACTTTATATTTTTGAAAAATGACTTTTTAAAAACATTTCACTTTATATCTTTTTAGGTTTTTTTGTTATAAAGAGTTTTAGGCTTTCCAGTTGTCATAACACTTTTTTGGGAAATGTCATTCGTGTCAACCGTACCGCCATATTATAAGCTGATTATATAAACGAGTTTATAAATTTTTCTTTCACATTATTTAATGTTGACGTGCTTTATACCAACAATATTTTGAATTAAACCAAATATATGTATATATAAAATTTTATAAGATAAATATAATTGAAAATTTTTTTCGATGTCTACAGATGTAACTTCGTGAAATTGAATCGGTTTTCGAGCAAGAATAATAGGACCTGCGGTATAACAAGACAACAAACCAATCTCTAATAGACATCCGGCTTGATTGAACCGTGGACGGCTGTACAAAAGCATCTACGGAAATACTACTCCTACATATTTGTTTTGAACTTTGAAATGTAAAATAAATTATTTTTCAGACACTTTAAATAAAATATTTAAATTTTTATTTTGGAGCTTATTTATATTTATCAAAATAGAGATAATTGTTTTTTTAATTTTTGTATTTGTTATATTTTCATAAAAACTACACTAATTAATATACAATGACAAATAAAATATAGTATAATTTATAATAAATCAATATGATACATTACTTTATATGAAGTGTAATAGAAAACCTATTTATAACTTCCTCGTATAAAATAATATTAAAACTAAGAACTGCTTAATTTTTTTTATATTAATTTCTTAACAAAATAATTAACTTTACTTAATCTAAATGTTAAAATAATATTTACGTCTAAAGTCTGGAACTCGCAAACAATCTTCTTGACTATCTCGCAGTCGCAGCAAAAAACACAGTGCGTCCTGAGAGAAATTCTCCATCCCAATTCAAACCTTATAGCAGGTTTAAATATACCATGAATAATGAGGTTTTTATCAAATCGATATAACAAAAAGATAAACGAAAAAATGACAAAATTTAAAGTATATGCATATTCTAAAATGTGCTGCAAAGCTTACTTTTCAATAAAATTGTTATACTTATTTATCTTACTTAATTTGAGTACTCAAAGAATAAATTAAATATATTCCGAGCTCCGGGTGGCGAATAAAAAAGAAATTGTTAAGGAAATCTAAAATAATCTCAAAGAAAAACAAAGTGGGTTTAAAGCGTTACGAAAACTTACGGCAAAGAAGTTGCAAGTCAAATACAAACTTCGGCAGTTCTTGCAAAATATTACATTATGTAAATGAGGAATATACTAAGAATACGCTTCAGTAAATGTGAATATTTAAAACTTGAACAAATTACGCCGGTCGAAGCACGCGTGAACGCGGGAATAAAATTCACCCACGCGTAACGGATAATATTCTTTTTTAAAGTCCTTTTGGCCCACGCTACGTGTCACGTATACAAATGTGACTGAACTTTGGGTCTTGCATTGATTCCGCTGATGTCAATTTCATTTTGTTGTATTAAAGGATTTGTCAACAAAATCAATTTTGAATAAAATGATTTTGTAATAACGTTTCTGGTTTTATATATTATTAAAAGATATTTAGACAAAAATAGCTTAAAATTGTTATGTAATACATATATAATTTCATAAAACCTTGTTATTATTAAATTTTAAGTATTAAGTCAAGATTATAGCGTTAGCTCTATAAAGTTTTATTTACAGTTCTTAGGATACATGTGTCTTTATTATAGAGTATATCTCGTTTGCATCGTGGTAGATTTGAGCTATGTAAGTATGTTAGTTCTGGATTGCGAACGTAGTGGCTATAAACCAGTACATAAACTGATTTACTGGCAGGGCAGCTTCAATTCAGTCGCTGTTCTTGAAAACTAGCCAACTAGCTATTCTGCTCACGCTGTTTTGTTTTCATGACATTTTGAGATAAAAATATTACATAAAAGCTGACGTTTCATAATGTTACGTTTTATTTTGCAGGTGAGTTTTAAGAAGATGGGTGTTTTTATGGATCAACTTAGAAACACCCTCTCTCCCCTATTCCGTCCCGCTCTGTTATGTAACTACTAGTAAAAAAATAATCAACGATAGCTGGACTGTTCAGTCCATACTGCCCTTACTATAAAATATTATAAAATATAATAATAAAACGATTCAATATATATTTTAAAAACATTTTTTGATTTTAAATAATTTTATCATAACTTTTTTTATACCGACCATTGCTTATGACGTCATCAAAAATAACGTCGTTATCATTAATGACGTCATAAGCAATAATCAGTATTTCTTCAAAGGATCGATAGCTGAAAAGAATTTTATATATTTCAGAACTAATTTGTTCGGATTCATTCAAATGGTGATATTACTTAGACTTTTAAAATATACCTTCAGTGTTAAGGCGGAAAAATGAACACAATACAATACGAATTGTAATTTGTAAGGCTCCGATGCTTTTCTCTTCATCAAAGCACTCTTTCAATGCTTGCAATTTCAATAACCGGCTTTGAGTAACCTGTATAAAATGCAGAGGTTCCTTCGTTCATTTTTATGTTTCTCTATTTATTTACTCGTTAATGGAATTATTTTAGTTTTTATGGCCTCTGTTTTATAACCTTTGTGTTTATTAACAGTGTTAAGTAAATTTGGAATAATGAAGGTTTAATGAGGGTTTGTGAATCTTAACAGCCTGTATGTAATTTTAATAAGTTTGCACACACACACACACGAATTGTCAACAATCAAACATTAGAAAGAGATAGACATGTTGCCACAATATATTGTATTCTTGCCGTTGCGATTTATACTTTTACAAAGACTCCTGCTTTTGTTAATGATGTTTATGATGTTTACTATATTGATTTCATTCATTTGTTATATTTGGTAAAATTAATTTTAATATTCTACATTTGCATGTCATATAAACTCTAACGAGTTTATGTTTGTGTCTAAAATGTATAATGTACGTTTTTAATAAATAATAAATAAGTAAAAAAAAAATATCTCAAGGATTTGTAATATCTGTAAGAATAGTATATTATACTTTGTAATATATAGCAGCAAAGAAAGGGGCTGTATATAGAAATTTCCAAGACTTGACTAGCATGAAAGCCGTCTCAAGATTTAAAGGTATCTCTACAATATTTAAGGGGAATTATATTTCGTATTTTGAAATAATGTGAAATCTAAGACTTCGGATGTAATATTTGCATTTAAAATGAAAGGAGATTTTGTGTTGTGGAATACTCAATGTCATTTTATGATAAAGGTTTTGTCAATATTAATACTTAAAGATTGGTTATTAAAATTCATAGCCATTGTTAAAAAAAGCGATTTAAATTACGACATCGCCTTCTCAGACGTCACCAGGCTATTATATATATTTGTATAATTATACACATTGATTTTTATTATATACTCTTCCCCTTTTTTATAATTTTCTGCTAGTCTATCAGTTGGATAAAAAGAGTACGTCAGTAGCATTAAGAACGTTATAAAAGTCTTTCTATAATAAAAATTATACATAACTACAACACTAAATATTTATCGATATTAAATAATACAATATCGAAGAATGTTGGGAAATTTCACGAAAGCAATTAATTGTCAATCATTATATAGCGTTGATATTAAAACTGTACAATGTTTACTTCGAATCTCATTTCCATAATGAAATATCTCTGTGTGTTCTTCATGAATAATACAGGATTGTATTGTAGATCCGTTTTCCAGTCAAATTTTGTTTCATCTTTGTCCGTTTCATTATTTATTCTGAACTCAAAGTGATCGACAAGAAATTGCATATTAAATAATTTTCAACTGGATTAATTCATGTACATTTGTCTCGCTTTGTATTGTAAATGTTTAACACAAATTTCCACATTTTGTAATTTTACGTCATCGTTTTAAATGAATTGCGAATAAAAAAAATGAAGCTGGAGTGATTAGTAAGTTTTTGCCTTGCCTCATATTCTTAAAATTTAATACAAATTTCTTTTTATAATATTGTTATTGTTTTATTTGAAAAGTGATTTAAAAAAATGAAGCTTGTGATTTCTATGTTTTTGTCTTGCTTCATGTTCTTAAAACGTAATACAAATTTCTTTTTATAATGTTATATCATCATTTTATATGAGAAATAATTTTAAACATTGAAGTCTTGCTTCATATTCTTGAAATTTAATACAAATTTCTACACGTTATAATATTACGACATTGTTTTATATGACAAGTGGTTTGAAGCAGTGAAGCTTGTGATTCGTAAATATAACTGATGTCCAACATAAACTAAATGAGTCGACATCTAAAGGAAATTGTGCTCTAACAAGTCTAGACGTCGTCAAGATGGGAAATATGTCTTGATCTGGAGCAGCTTTTTAAACCAGTGGGCCAACGGCGCGTGACTTGGCTCCCGGACAAAACAGAAGTCTTATATTTTTAAGTTTCCTAGAGCATAAACGAACTTGATTATCATTAAGAAAACTGGAGCTTTTAATTAAAATTGTCTTAAATTTATTTAAGAGCCTATAAGTAACCAAAGTGTTGTCTTAAATATTCGTTACTTTCTTTCTAGGCTATCAGATCTTTCAGAATAGTCTGACAGCCTAAAAATATAAATGAAACATCAAAGACGCTTATTAAGTCGTACAGATAAAAAAAAATCCAAGATTCCCTTATTTGCTAAATATATAATATAAATGTATGGAGATTTTTTTAAGTCGGATCTAAATAAATAAATTAGATATAAATTTATTAAGAGGTGTAAAAAAAAATTGATATAAATATAAATCAATTTAATTTACATGGAATTTGAACTAAATTTCAAGACGCAAAGAAGCTTTTGAGATGAGATGTACAAAGATAACATTCATATGTTCTGTTGTCAAGCGTTAGCAGATCTTAGTATAATTAACATTTTATTGGATATATTCAGTTCTATTGATACGTTTGGTATATGATAGTTTTGAAATATTTTGATTTTCATATATTATTTGATTTATTTATAACCACATTCGTAACTTTAAGATTTATTTCCTTTTGACACTATAGAATAAGAAATTTATCAACATGAGTAAGACTAAATGGAATTTTACCTTCATTTCCCGAGGGTTTGACTTATAGTAATAATAAAAAGAATTCAGTTTGTATTTAATAAACTTTAATTTATACCATTTTCTAAATATTTCATCGATTTTTATTAATAGAGAATATATAATATCGATAATGAGACAAATAGCTTGCTATAATTAATTATATATATATCTCTACAACTCTATCTACATGTAATAGGTACTATACCATTTTATTACAAAGTGGTAAGCAGTATACGGAATAATATTTTATATACATAGCAATCAAATAAAATCAGCTGCATACATATCACTCAGTTTTGCAATTTAAATTCTATTTAAACAGACAACCTTGTTTTGTATTCCATTCTGTTAAGAAAATGGAATAGCAGAATAGAGTTCTACGATAGTAAATTTATTTTGCCTTCCTCCCTTCGTGCAACTGACGGCTTTTAATTTTCGGTTCTCAAAGCATCTATGCGGACGGTCAAGCTGAGGCAGAGTACCAAATCTCATTTGGATTTCAAAACGCGAAGTAACATTGTATTGTGGAATGACACTACACTGATTTGAAATGGTTGTATGTATGAGTGCTGTAATTTGGAGTGGTTGTATAATTTCCTTAAAACTTAAATAACAACAGAAGTTAAGTGAACCTTTATGAAAAATGTTATAAATTATAAAAGGCGACTTAATTAAAACAAAAAAAGGAATTTTAAAAATTTTATGGAATATAAAAAAACGCAATAAGTAACGCTTTAACTGAGAATATTAAATGGAGACAAAAAGTTGCGGTTCATAATCCGGGACTTGTTAGTCAGCTGGGAAGCTATAGCCAAAAACACGACTTGCCTACTTTACTTCAAATATCCGGGTCAGCTATTGTTTCTTTGTCACCGAGCCGGACAACTCAAGACAAATATAACTTTGCAGCTGGTGCAACTCACATTGCACTGTTAAAACACTAAGGGTTTAATATTTCGACTGCAAACTTACATTGTTATAAAATACAAAAGATAATATCTGATGTTCGCTTTTGGCATTTTGCCTTGTTTTGTTTGACCATTCTATTTTTTTAAGTAATTAATTATTACATTTATTATAAACATTGCCTCTCTATCTATATTATTTTTATTGCTTAAATAGTATAAAGGAAGAAGAAATATATCGTATCTTATTAAAATTGTCGTTCGAGACTGGATTTTTAGGCATTTTAAATATCTCTTTAATACCTACATCAGTGAAAATCTTAGATGTTATATGAATATGAAAGATGATTTTATCCGCAATAACGATAAAATGAAATAACTGTCGCAATGTTGTACACTATGATTGTTTCGAATTAATATAAATGACACAATAATAAAAATCTTAAATGCCTTTTATATTTGAATTCGTCAGGACGATCTGTTGTATTTTTATTTTTGCTACACATGTAGAAGCTATCAATTTTTGCACGGCGTGGCCTTTATAACTTTTACAACTTACTAATAAATTTGGTGTCATCTGCTTAGCTACGAGTATAAGCACGGCTCTGTTATAAATTAATATTGCTTTAAAACTATCCGTACACTAATTTCCCAATAGTTTAATAAAAAACTATTTCGATTTTCACTTTGACGAATATAAATTAGGGTTAGTAGATTTTTTCTTTTTCTATTTATTGCTATGTCAATTTTGCTACAATTCTATAAATATAATACGTAAAAATTGTTCATTGTTTCGCGAAATTTTTACAGATATTTACTTAACTTAGTCACATACAGGTTTTTATTTTGATACAGAGGGTTGTTAACTACACAAAAATTGGTTTGCATAAAATGCGAATAATGAGGCCATAATGAAAATTAATCTTAGGGTGTATGAATTTTTTTTAAGTTTAAATGATGTTAATGGCCTTTAAATTTAATCAATACAGTGGGAAGGTAGGGTCAGATAAAGTTACTGATATAGTTCAGCTAGTGTAATATATAACTCTTTGCCCCTTCAACGTTGAAAATTTTCAAAAATTTGAAATATATACTATAACAATATAAATATTAACTAAACTAAATCTCATATTCCTACGTGTTGGCAATATGCTTTTGTTTTCTGATTACATTTTAAAGCTATATATTATTAAATGTACATATAGTACATGTTTTTTTATTATTTATCATCATTAGAATCTGTAATGAATGATTTTAATTTAGAATTCACATTATTGACAAAACGAAATTTCTTTTTTGTGTTATATAACTATACCTGAGTATAATTAATTGAATTCAAGTTATCCAATTGAAAGAGCCAATATATAATAACAATTATCTCACAAAGAGATGATTTGTGATATGTAGTTTCGTTCTCATAATGTCCACATCCGTTAAATGTTACACAATTTTGTTTATACAATAAATAATACTTTAACGAAGACAAATAGTTACATTATCTAGGATTCCATTTTTCCGAGGACGTTTAAATTGTGAGACACGTAAAGTGTTGCCATTTGTTCCATTGTAAGTTGTGTTTATTCTTTTTTCCGTCTCTTTTTGGTTGGTTATGAGTAATGGAGGGATGGAGAGGGCGTGACGTGGACCAGACCTCTATGAAATACGATCGTATTGCGTTCCTGCTTGTTTTTTAGCCTATTGTGATTTCTATTTGGTATTAACATATTTTGCTTAGCCGTGGCTATCGAATAAGATTAACCTAACCATCCTTTATTTTTATTAACGCTGATTATATGTTACCTTTTTTTATTATCTTAATATTGTAAGTGTTTACAAAAAAAAATTTAAGGCTTACTTTTTTTGTTTGTCGACTAAGTTAGTTTGTATTATACTGATAAGGTCTTTTTTTATTTAGACAGGTGTAAAATGGCAACATTATCTTTAAGATTTAAAAGCAAAGTACAATAAAGCAACAAAAGTATTTTGTAAGGAAACGGTATAAATCTCAATAATTTCTAAAATCCACGTAATCATACCAAAATAGAATATCAATCTTGAACTTCGATAAATTACGCCGAAAGAGGAAATATTTCGATGTCTTTAAGGAATATCTAAATATAGTAAATCCCAGATAAAAGAAACCCGCATAGGCTTATATAAAATGTCAGAATATGTAACAATTTAGCATTTCATCGTTCAGATTGGAGAAGCCAATACCAAAATGATATGTAACAAAGCTCGAAATATAAAAGATAGGGTAATTGAATTGTGCACAATGGTACGAAAGGAGAAATGTATGTAAATTACAGCACTTGGAGGAGATAACAGGGGGTATACTAAGATTTTACACTTCGCCGATGGCTGCCAATCCCTCTAATATTATTATGGTAATGCAGCCAATTTCAATAAAAGCGTTCGCTGCCAACGACATTTTCTTTTAGGTAGGTATAAATCTGGCAGACATGTGACGATTGTGAGGACATGGGTCTGAATTTGTAGCTCATATCTTTTCACGGCTTTTCTACCAGCGAATTTAAAGATGAATCTTAACGAGTTTGTGATAAAATCGCCATGTAGTTTCTTATTTACAGTTTAACTCTTTTATTGAACTTTTATTAATATGTAATCAAAATTAACCATTATTATTTTATCAACTCACATCGTGTTAACATTTTTTTTACGAATGTCGTATCGATACAAATATTTGAAATTCCATAATCATAAGGTTCTCTTAATAAGATTTTTGCAGTATGTACAAGTCATATAACGTCTAATTTAAATTTTTATAAAAAATTTTGTATAATCTTTACTTATTTAAGATATTTTATAACACTCATCATTACATAAATATTATCACGAAAAAAGTATATTTTTGACTAGTTTATGATTGGGCAAACTCCATTTCAACATTGTTTGCTATAGAAAAGCTTTTTATTAAAGTTTAAGCTGAGTAAATCGGAATGTCCCTTCCCACATCATTTGTTCGTATTATAAAAATGAATGTTTAATGGAGGGAATGAATAACAGTAGGTAGAAGGTGTTTTAGTTGAAGCGTGCTACTGCATAAAAAGCTTTTACTGCATCGCTCCCGTTTTCAATATTTGCATTCCATTTCTGGTTACAATTTCAGTGCGGTACGAAGGCAATTCTTGGCAACTTCTCTTATTGTTCCGCCTGTCTTTTGTACTAGGTTATGTACAGCGTCTTACATTTTATATATTCTTTTGTCATATTTCCAACTTCTAATATCGTGTTCGTTGTAAATTGTAGTACACGGGAAATATAATTGTGTCAGGTAATAAATATTCCTGGAGTACCGTTCCGCGAAATTGAAACCAATGATGTATTCATAATCAATATAGCAGTCAGTTTGCGGACGCAGGAAAAACTTTCTTTAATAATATAGATGTTTTAAAATTTCTATTATTATAATATGATAATTAAAATGTAAAATTAAAATGTCTTCAACAAAATCATTAATTAAGTTTAATTCTATATTGATATAGTATTTGAAAGATTTCTATAATATATCAATCGATGCGGAATTTTATACTGAATTTAAATAACCAACACTCATGACGAGCCAAAATGTTCCCTAGAAGTTTTGAGGGAAAAACTACAAATTAAAATATGAAAATTTCTGTTTATGATTTAAGATCACATGTTGTATATTAATCGATGCGGAATTTTTGCACTGAATAAAAAAAACCCAATACTTATGACGCGCCAAAATTTTCCCGTAGTAACTTACTTGATAGGATCATATTAATAAGGTTTTCAGATCTAATAACTCGGAAAAGTTGATTTATGTTAGCGTTGATTGAAAGACGTAATATGTCTTGCGTTGCTCATAAATTAGGTATGGATGTTAGGGCATAAATGTAGTGTATATTAAAGGCGCTAGGTTCCATCGTTTATCACGTTAACCATATGTGGCAATAGACACGAGGATAGTTGGCAGCGAGTGCCGCGAGCTAAATTAATGTATTAACGTTGTAAAGGGACTTCTCTCATAGACTTAAATACCTATAAAACTAACATTATTAAACTGTCATTTAAAAAAAAAACGTTTAGATTTGTAGATAACCAAAATTTTAACGTTCTTACCTTAATGTTTCTTTTTACGTCTCCCACCTTATAAACCTCGTGCCTCTTATTTTAAATCCCTTCTTGCCCTTTCCTTTACTCTTTTTATTATATTTTTAAGTAACTTTATTAAAAATAATAAAATAAAACTAAAAATAAAATTGCGTATATTCAAGCAATGGTGATGGTTTAACATTTTTGGTTGTCTTATAAACCGGAATAGAGTATACAAAAATTACCGAACAAAATTAAAAATGATGCTCTTATGACTTACTTGACACTGGCAGAATTCGTAACTGCCAAAATATTTAAAAGAAGAGGAACCAAAATTTTTGAGTAGGTTTTATTCTGTTTTCTAAGTTTTACACGAGTACTACTCATTTCAATAATACAATTTTACGAATATAACTCGCGTTTATTATTACATTTGATGTTGGTGTCTGACACCAAATGTAATAGTTTTACTGAAAAGGTTTATTTCCTATTTTAATAATAAGATTAGATTTTCAATTAAATAATGATGTCTAATATGTGTTTGCTCTAAAAGTTAGCAATTTCCAAACAATGGAGAGTTTGTATTGTTTTATTTTCGGCTGCTAAGAGTGCGTTTTAAATTATTCTAAGAAACAATACATTTCTCAGAATAAAGAGTTTCTCATTTTGCAACCAAAATTTGTTCAAGTGTAGTGTTGTTGTAGAAAGTTTTAAGTAAACATTTCTTCTATATTCTTGGAAAGAACTTACGGTTTTAATAAAAACTGTAACATTAAATATATGAGTTGTAATATTCTAATATTGCCACTAAACCGTGAAAGTTTTTATAGACGTTCGCGTATCAGCGTTGTCACGGAGACTCAGAGGATCAACCGATTTGGGAATGAGGTATCGTAGGATTTATCATAATCCTCAACAGGCTATGTGAAATCCAACATGGCGGATAGCGTAAGTCGTTTCTTCTGTAAATTGTATTTTGTTTGTTCTCAAATATGGTGAGAGTACATTTTATGACTTTATTATTATCATAAAACAGTTTTTTATACAATATATGATAAGTAATTTATTTTTAATACGAATTCTATACAAGGTTAGATGTCAATTCTTAATGTAATCTGTATTGATATGAAGGCAAATTTAAGCATTTTGTGTTAGTAAAGTAAATTTAAAATAATATTTTGGGTGTTACATCATATATTGTAAGTCAGTTAATGTGAAACGTCCAGCTCCCCACCTGCCGTTACGACCCAGTTTCGAGGCGCTGCTATTGAAAACGAGAACATAATTTATGATCTTTAATACGAATACAGTTGTGTATTTCTTTAAAATATGTAAGTTCATACAAAAAATTGTTACATTTAAATAGCTCTTGATATTTGTTTTAAATGAAAGTTATAAAAATAAACTAATTATTTTCTTATTTTTCGGTCCTAATGAGATGGACTGGTAATAAAAAGGTATATTACTTTAATTTATATTTCATTTTAGAATAAACAGCTCAAAAGATAGTAATCAACCGATCTATAAAAATAATCTTCGTGAGTTGGGGTTCAAATGGATGCTATTCTTTATAAAGAGCATTTGGATTATTTCTTTCTCCTGAAAAAATAAATTTTACAACAAAATCTATAAATATAATAAAATTGCATATAACCTGTTTCTGTACATTGAATATATTTTTAAACTTTTAATAGGATGTAATAAGTAATTGATACCAAATCACCAATTATTAAACATTTTCATTTTCACGCATCACACAACACCTACGCGACGGATTTTAATGAAATTTGGTATTGTAATATAAATGTTCTTGTCAACAATTAAAATAACTTTTACAGAAAATGTCTAATTTCTACGGAAAATGCGGACGTACCATAAATTTGTTTTTCCAAAACTAGGTGGCACCACATGTTTTTCAAAACTAGCTATTGTTGTGTTCGTTTCGTTGAATTCACTCGTACTTTCCCTAAGTAATTTTAAATTCTTACATTTATAATATTTGCTATTGTTATATAAGTTATAAGTAACTAAAACGATTAGTTGTTACCTACCTTATGTTGTATGGCTATCTTGTGGGGGCTTTGCTCACGCAAAATTTTCCCGTAGGAATGAAATGTTACGCAGCTTATTAAAGATAATACTATGAGTATGATATTCTTTATATATTGATTAAAAAAATTGTGTGTTCTAATGGAAAAAAAGAAGTCAGGGTTAAGACGTGTAGCTGAAGGTTTTTTGCGGCTTCGTCTTCCAGGGCAAATACTTATATACTCCAAAGTAGTTTTTCAACTTTTAAAAAGAATTTTATAAAGTTCATATTTTTAAAATAAATTATTTTGAGTGAGTGTAGTCTCTACCAAAAAATTCTGAGTTTGAGTTCAAAATTCTTTAAAATTAGTTTCTTAATTTAAAGAAGTTCAAGACAATAAAGAAAATTTATTAGTAAAGCCTTCATTTAAACAAACAAAAACTATTTTGTCAACTTTTTTATGGGTTAAATCAATACGCCATGCAAACGATGTCACGGGCACAGCTAGTTGTTAAATAAATTGAAGCAAAATTAAAAAAAATCTTGGATAAAAAAACGAAATAAATCATTAATTATTATCATTCGGTATTTCATAAATATTTTAATCAGAACACTAATTCCATTTAATTGCTTTTGGACATTAGTGCCACCAATGCATTAACTTGTGTTATCATAAATCCACATTTAACAACTTTGTGCATCTAAGTATACTAAAAGACATATTAAAACATGGAACGCGTGCTGCATTAAAGTAATTAGAAAACTTTGCTTTTGAACCAGTTTGCACTTTCTAACGGTTAATGCAGACGTTTAATGTATGTAAACTTACTTTTATTGAGTATACAGGTACGAAATGAGATGTATACACATAACATACATATACAACATATCCAACATAAGAATAAAGATGAAAATAAAACTGAAAGTTGGTAATCTTGTATACATTGGGTTATATACACAAATTGTATTTGCAATTGCCTAGAGTTGAAGGCGGTGTTCTCAAGATAGCAAGTTGTCTCCTTTTTATTTTCTATTTTATAAACTCAGCCTATACTAACATTTCCTTTCTGTACTTTCTAAATAAAACAATGCCCAGATTTATTCCATAAGATATATTTACGAAAATATGTATTGATTAAAATTTGTGCTGTAAAAGTAAATACATGTAAGATTCAGGTTTTCGTTAATAGAATTGGGAATTTCGTCTAGTCTAGACCAAAATGGTTTTCTGTTCCCAGGTAATTTGACGGAGAATATATTTTATGTAGCGTAAAGCTAGGGTTGCTAGCTTATTATTTTAAAAGCACGGTTGTTGCTATCCTGGTAAGCTAAGTATCGGATTTCAGCAATAATTGGGATCAGATAGTTCATATATATTGTTAGAAAAATACTGCTGAACCAATGGATGCTTCTCAATTTTAAAATAAAATGTTACTTTCAAATCAAGCTTCCCTGCGTTAAATTATGAAAGCTTGATTTGAAAGTAACATTCTACATCAACATTTTATACACAAAGTAACATTTTATAACAAGTTAAATTTATCATAATATTTTTAGTACAGACAGGTCGCATTTTAAAAATTTACCATGTCTTATTTAAAAGATATATCTTTACTTTTTTTGTTAACAGTAATAATATTTTTAATATAATATTTTTTAATTATTATTCATTTATCTTCAATGGGATTTATCCTCGATGGGATTATACACTAGTAAGTATATAATCCCATTGAATGATTTTCTTTCTCTTGTAATTTAATGGTCCATAAATGAAACGTCTAAACTATATAGGAATTTTGGCAAAAAGATATACGATATCAATTGAAATATCCAGTCTCCCTTATCGCAATTTATAGCGCAGCCGAATAAAATATGTAGATTTGTTTCAAGACGAAGCACTTATTGAAATTGCGTATTTAATTTAATCACATTGCATTGAAAGGATTAGAATTGGGCCATTTGGAAACGTGTTATTTGGGACGTACAATTTATTGTTTGATTAAATTTAGACTATTTATTTAGATTGTTTGTATTTGTTACTAGTTTTAATCATTTAATATAATTCCTATTCGCAAGGGATGATTTTATATTTTATTATAAATTAACCGTTTTTTTATTAATTATAACTCATAAAATATAAAATGGCAGCTCTTTAGTGAAATAATAGAATGTTACAACATTATTCCGAATAAAATACTTACCTCTTTTCAAATTGGAATTAAAATGATCATGAACATGAAAGGCTGTCGATAATTTGACATTCCGAATTGTGAAGAAGCAGGATGTCAATGGTTTTATTGCAATTACTGTGAAAAGAATCTCATTTTTCCATTTATAACGATAAAATTAAACTATGTGACTACGAGCTTGTGCAGGGAAGATTTTATTATTGGTCTGGAATTTAAAATATTAACCATAAAATTGTGAATAAAAGTATTATTGTAGATAAAGACATATAGAATACTAAATTCATCAAAATATATTTTTTCATCTCATTATTTTGAGTTGGATATACAATGTTCTCCACATATTTCAATGAATTTGAAAAATTGTTTGAGGCTTTCCGTCGGTCTGACTTCTATTCTCTTTGGAAATGCATGTTGGTGGGATGGCGGTAAGTGGTAGTGGCTGTTATAAACTTGCTTGTTGTCTATTAGCAGGGTCTTATGGAACCGTCACGAAGATATGCGGCAGTTCTATTTTAGGCTGCGACTGATTTACAATTTGAAAACCAGCTGTAATGATTGCGTGGCCAATTACAGTAATTGAACAAGTATATTATATTATAATATTATCACGAACAAGTATATTATAATATAATATTATCACATACGACGTTGTTAATTTTTTTTTTTTTAGAATTTGGAGGCTATTTCAATTAGTGACGTATCTATCTCGATTTAACCTATTATTAGCTATGATAAACCTCTCATGATATGCATTTGTTTAAAGCAATAAAATGTAATATAATATTAATTTTACGTAATGTGCCATGTAAAGTAATATGTCATATCAAAATATAAATAAATTTAAACCAATATTAATTTATATTATATATATATATATATATATATATATATATATATGTCGGATTGCCGAAGCTATTTGGATCTTGTGATGTACTCATATTGTATTAAAATCAATAACAACTTCTAATTCCTCTTTTAAATCACTTTATTGATAATGAAATAAATTTATTTTGTACAATGAGCCTCGTGGATTTGCGAGTGTACGCACAACACCACGATCCAATGAACACTGAACCACCGGACTCTCTGCTCAACACTTTATAACTCATTACTATGAAGTTGGCGCCACTCGCAACCCCACTCGACAAACTAACTGACGTTAGCGTCGGCTCCTTGCAACAATAAATTGACTTTCCATTTACAATTAAAATTTCTAAAAAATAAATTAACAAACATTTATCCATTTCAACGACAATCAAGACATTAACTATTTTTGTTTATAAATAGTAAACCGAAGTAATAACAACAAAAATTAGGAATTTGCCGTCACGGCCGTCCTGCAACATCACACGTCCTCGTGTGTCTCTTCAGTATCTGAAATCAAATAAAATAATTCCTTGGCCACGCTCGGCTATTCTGACATAAACTATTCATGTATGTGTTTGTCATAACCACACAGATCTTTATAATAAAGATGTTATCCATACAGATCTCCAAGATATTTACAAAGACAGAAAATTATAATCACACAGATCTTTGTCATAAAGATGTTAATTACACAGATCTTTTCCAGGGTGTTTGCAAAGACAAAAAAAAGATAATTATCACACAGATCTTTGTCCTAAAGATATTGACCACATAAATCTTTGTCATAAAGATATTAACCACACAGATCTTTGATATAAAGATATTAACCACACAGATCTTTGTCATAAAGATATTAACCACACAGATCTTTGTCGTAAAGATATTGACCACACAGATCTTTGTCATAAAGATATTAATCACACAGATCTTTGTCATAAAGATCTTGACCACACAGATCTTTGTCATAAAGATATTGACCACACAGATCTTTGTCATAAAGATATTGACCACACAGATCTTTGTCATAAAGATATTGACCACACTGATCTTTGTCATAAAGATATTGACCACACTGATCTTTGTCATAAAGATATTGACCACACATACCTTTTATAAGATATTTACAAAAATAAAAAGATTGTTACCAAACAGATTTTAGAAAACATTTTACTACCACACCGATCTATCATAGATTTTTGGTTCAAAAATTTAAAACACATTTACTTGTGCCGTCAACGGCTCATCCAATTTGATTAGGATCTAATTCTAGTCTAACATAGCACTCGGGCAAAGTGCGTAGACGTTCATGAGTCGCAAAATTATTTAAACTCTTTGCTTGCAAAACGTCTACCTTGATCAGTAAAAACACGGTTGGGAGCTCAAAATAACGAAACGCTATATTTTAATGCCTTAATATTTTTTGTATGATAAAGGATGGTATATTTTGTGAAAGTATCATTTTTAGTCAAGGTCATTTTTACCAAATAATTTACCTGTTGCACCTATAACAATAGTATGCCAGGGATATGTAACTTTTGGGATGGTATGTAATTCAGCTTGTTTACCAGAATTTCTTGTCATATTTGTTCAAATGGGGAACTAGTAGTGTCAATCTAAATGCATAAGAATTTAATGTACATTGTTTATTACAGACCATTAGAAAGCCCGAGGTACAATCGGAAGTCAAAAACTACGATTATTGTTTTATCTTTTTCTATGCAAAACATCACGCCTCACCTCATAGATTTTTAATATGTCTTTACTGAAAGAGTTATTGTTAAGCTTTGAAATTAAATCTAATATGTTTTTGCTGTTCCGCTTGCAACCATTTATCACAACTTTCAGTCAGATTTATTTGCTTGTGAGCCACTTTAGCTACAGATTTATTAGAATCACGTGACGAAAAATAAAAAAAACTACATGTTCTATTTTTTTTCTTCTATATTCTATATCAAAATCTAAGGTTTGAAGAAAACACTACCACCTATGAACAAGTGGTGTGAGATCCATTTTTGTTTTAGAGGCTTTAATTGCATTACAATCTGTAACTATTACAAATTTTTGATTTTGTAAATAATGTTTCAAATGTTGAATGGCTTTTACAACTTCTAATGTTTCTAATTCATAAGAATGATATTTGGATTCACAAGAAGAAGTTCTTTTACTTTAGTATTCAATGACATGTGGTCTGTTTTCGATTTTTTTTATCAACATAGTGCCATAACCGTCAGCGATTGTATCTGTATGTAATTCAATCGGAAAATAGGATCAAAAATAGTCAACATAGGCTTTTCTGTTAAAATTGAGATAATTTTTTTTGCGAATATTTTCTAGTTCATGATTCCAGTCAATATTACCTTTTTTGAACGTAAGCCGATAAAGAGGTGGCGATTTTTGAGAGAATCCCGGTACAAATTGACGGAAATATGAAGCTAATGCAATAAATTGACGAAGTTGTGTTGGAGTTTTGGGTGGAGGTAATTGAGTAAGGGCCTGAATCTTACAAGGATTTGGTGTTAATTGAAGAAACATGGTAGCCAAAATAATCGACTGCAATTTAAAGAAAAGCGCATTTTTTGAGATTGGATGAAAATCCTGCCTTCATCAGAGTTTCGTTTCGTCAGAGTTTAGTCAATTGCAATCAATTCAGAAAGTTCACCAAGGGCTTTATTTCGAATCCCAAAAGGCATAGAAAAAAACTCAAATTACTCATCCGTTGTTACAAACGCAGTAAATAGACTCAAAATGAATAGGTATTTGATGGTAAAAGGATTCAAGTAAATTTAATAATTTAAGATTGTAATCTACCGGAATGTCAGTATCTACATTTCGGAAATGGTAGGACTTTTTGCCCATGTCACAGTGTTGCATAACTTTAGTTTTATTAATAACTATGCGGTAGGACGATATTTCAATTGTGAACCGTAAAGCGATAAGATCTAGTCCTATCAAAATATCAATTGATATTGACTGATCAGGAACAATGTGAAACAATAATACAACGTTTTAGTTGGACGTTTGGACAATTGACAGAATTTGTAAGTGGCAAACTAAACTATCTTTAACGATACCCTGCAAAATAATTGTATTATGAAATCATTTATCAGAAAACTTTTGAGCTACACTGTCCTTGATTAAAGAGATTCAGCACCAGAATCAAAATAAAAAGGAAATTTCTCACCCAATTATAAAAGTCCGTGCAGCCGGACTGAGAGTACTGATATCTGCTCGTCGCTAAATCAGATTCATCATCATCTTCAGTAGCTTTTGTATCTTTAGTAGGACACCGCGGTGCAATCTGCCCTGATTGTTCACACCGGTAACATACAATGGCCCTTGGCAGTGGTCTTTTTTTGTATAGAGAGGGCATTAGTTCCTGTGACAACTTCGATCTTGAAATTATTTCGGTCGTAAATGCAAGTCTTTGTATCTATGCATCAGTTCGGGAGACCTATGCTAGGGCTACAGTGATTGCAATTTGTTCCACAGATAGATTTTTCCAACGGTTCATCAGAGTGCTTGAAATTCGAGAAATGTACAATGAAATATTCTCTCCTTCTTTTGGGATGCTGTTGAATTTTTTTGAACAAAGTAGCAGCTGGTGTTTCGGCAGTTCCAAATCGAGTCAGTAATAGGTTTTTCAATTCAGGCCATGTTGCGTTGGCATAGGAATTTTGCACCAGCCATGTCGCCATGCTCAACCTTTCAAAGCTTTGCTCAGTAAAATTATCAATTTGCTTCCAGTAACGCTTTCTTCTGACAAGCATAAATCAACTGTGTTGCACCAGGCTTCTGCGTCAACATCGGTCCTACCCGATTTAAATTCAGGAAGTGAAATTCTTGCTGAGTCATCTCTGGGCTCTTTCATGTGCTTTACCAATTCAAGCATGCTATGATGCTGTAATTGAAAAAGTCTTCTCCATTTATCATTTGGGGTTTGAAGGATTGGACTCCGACTTCGGTGTGTGCGTCTGGGTCACGTCCCTCTTCTGATGTCGGATAGCCGAAGCTATTTGGATCTTGTGATGTACTCATATTGTATTAAAATCAATAACAACTTCTAATTCCTCTTTTAAATCACTTTATTGATAATGAAATAAATTTATTTTGTACAATGAGCCTCGTGGATTTGCGAGTGTACGCACAACACCACGACCCAATGAACACTGAACCACCGGACTCTCTGCTCAATACTTTATAACTCATTACTATGAAGTTGGCGCCACTCGCAACCCCACTCGACAAACTAACTGACGTTAGCGTCGGCTCCTTGCAACAATAAATTGACTTTCCATTTACAATTAAAATTTCTAAAAAAATAAATTAACAAACATTTATCCATTTCAACGACAATCAAGACATTAACTATTTTTGTTTATAAATAGTAAACCGAAGTAATAACAACAAAAATTAGGAATTTGCCGTCATATATATATATATATAATATAAATTAATATATATATATTATTATTCCGCTATTATATAATTATATATAATTCCGTTCCGTTATATATAATTCCGCTATAAGCGGAAATTAGTGTTATTGGTCACATTCACTTCTGGATGAAGAAAAATGTTATATTATTATAATTATTTTTTTTGTAAAATTAATTTTATCAATACTTTCATTAAAGTCATCAAAACGCGCCAATTGATACCATAAACACCCCAATTGGCAATTAATGTTTTAAATAGCGAAAATCTGCAGCGTAAAGTTTTTTTTGAAATTATCTAAACCTTCGTTGATTTTGCTGAAAAACTAATAACATAGAACTAACTATGTTACATGAATATGCATCGATTGGTACAACCATCCCGATCGCGCAATTTGTTTACTTTCCATTTTATTTAATATTCATAACAGACAATTACAATTCATTTTAAACAAATTTTGGAATAAAATTTTAAGGCTGTTTTTCTGTTCTTTTTTATTTTATGATTTATTCCGAAAATTGCTTATTTTTGTTTCTCTCTTTTTTTTATTAAATCTATTCTATCATTACCTTCAAATTCATTAATAAAATTATTTTGAAATGTTTCTTTAAAAAAATTTACAAAGATTTACAAATAAAATTTTTTATGAATTTATTTAAAAAAAAAACTACTAGATCAAATTTGTTTCAATTGTGATCACTTTTTGCTGACTTTAAAACGCGTTGATTGGCACCACAACCATCCCAATCGTGCAATTAGTGTTTTAGAAATCGCGAATACGCGGTTTTCAAATAAAAAAGAAATAAAAGAACGCGTCTGTGTTTTCGCTGGTCCGTCAATAACTTCTAAATTGTGAATACGCAACGATTGGCGCCAAAACGAAGTCAATCATGATTATGCTACCAGGTCGCGAGATATAGGCCAAAAAATATGTTTTCATAGATATAGATTTCATTGTGTATTCACACAAAAAATACGTTTTCATAGATATAGATTTCATTGTGCATACACATTCCCACACATCTATACATAATTTTTTAAAGACTTTTCTAGTCTTACTCAGGAGGCCTCAAAACGTAAAAAAAATACGTACGCAAAAATTTACGTTATACTATACTTTATTAACTATTAACTTTCTTAATCAGAATGCTTAAAAAGTATTATATGAAAGCTGTTCAATTTTACATTTACTATTACAACTTTTGTATTGTGATTTCATAGAATTTAGCCGCTTATTTTAGAAAGTTAATATTCGAGTCAGATTTTGATACGAGGTCGAAATAATACAAGAGGTCGAAAATCGTCGATTGAAACCTCGAAATTCTAACCTCAATCCGATAGAGTATTTGTGGATCAGTCAAAAACGAAGGGTGAAGTCAGTTCAGACTGTCTCACAAAACATCACCGAGCTAAAGGTGGTGGTTTTCTCAAAGGCCGAAAAATAAAAGCACCTTTTTGTTTAATTGTTTTTTTTTATTGTGATCGCATTATTTTTTTTATAAATTTTTATTAAAAATAAATTATTTAAAAAACGAAATTTATATTTGTTTTTATTTATGCACATAATGATGATTATTTAATCAGATTCATAAGATCAAAAACATATTTTTTCTTAATGTTTCAAGTTTTTAGAAATTTATTTATATTAGAATGCCTTTGATGTTGGAAATTGTTCTATAAACATTTTTGGCCATGTTCATTTTTTTTTTTAAATTAAATAAGTTTATGAAAAATTTATCACTCTGTGCACGATTAGTATGGACTGATACAATAACTCAATTGGAAAAGTGACAAGATCGTGTCCAAGAGGTTGCAGGTTCAAAACCTGTCCATATACATGAAGATTACATTATATATTTTTTAAATGTTTCTGAGATTCGAGTTGCTTTTGTATACTCATTTCAAATAAATATACTAACATATACAAGTAAAATTTTTTTCAAAATGTAGAGACAATTTATTTCAACATTTTTTTTTTTTATATATATTTATGAAAAAGACATTTATAATTCCTATCAACTAAATGTAATGATGAGATGGGTTAAGAACTATATACCACCTATTATAATCAATCGATATGTTTGTACAAATATTGGTAAAGAAAGTAATAAAAAAATATATCTTAAAGCCGTAGAGCTTAAAAATGCAATTTAACAGAACATACTACAGCGCACGATGAAAATATAATCACTAAAAAATCCTTTATCTACTATTGGAACCCGTAGATGAAAAGGACCAAATCCTCCCAGACTATAGAAATAAATTGAAAATTGTCGTTTGTCCTGTGGAATTTTACTTACGTTCTTCTATAAATTTAGAAATGTTAGATGTTGCATTTTAACATATTATTTTAATAATAATAATCACTAAACTTAGTTCTGAGGCTTATGCTATAAAAAAAATTTATCTCTAATGGATGAAGCTACTGGCAAGGTAGTTTATTACAATTATTTTTATAGTATAAGATATTATGCTATTTTACTTTTAGTAATGAAGCTGATATAAATGCTACGAGAACTCTCAGCACTGAAGCATATTTATCCGAACCGGTATCTTTGATTACAAAAAAATGTTTTTTATAAACATTTTTATTTTAGCTCAATGACATGTTTGTTATTATTTGTTACATATCATTTACGTTGTTGCAATAAATTTTTCAAAACAACACCGTACATTTCAACAGCGACCATAACGTCATAATTTAAACTAATACAGTATCTAAATATTCAACTATAAAACATCCAAAAACCGGGCTAGAGAATATAAAACTACGAAATGCGTTTATATTCCCAGCGGGTAGAGCTATAACATAAATCATAACGGGACATGGAAAACCTTTTTACAGCCCAAATACACTAAAACAGAAACAACGGGAACTAAAAATCTCACGAAACGCGAGCAAGATAACGTAATGAGGGTTGACAAATTAGCGCCGAGTACCGCAGTCAGCAAACACTCGCTAGAACTGAGCGGGATTATTCTGATTCTATATTATTCATAATATATACAATGTAAATTTAAATTTGAATTTCATATTTGAGACACTGATAAAATACTTCGATAATATTATGAACTATTTCATTTCACTAGATTGAATCAAGTTCTCATATTTTTATACAAATATATAAAAAAAACGTTAGTTATTAATTTTATATACAAAAATTAACATTAAAGGATATTCTTATTTTTATTGAAATCTATTTCAAAATGATAAAAAAAACTAATTTAAAAATACAAAAAAAAGTTATATGAATCTAAAATATTTCGTTAAAACTATTCTACGGATATAACTATTACGGATATAACCCGATTATTATTACATTTTTTAATTTAAACCCGACGTTTCGAGTGCTTTGCAGCAAACGTGTTCCTCGTAAGATAAGATGTAGGTGTCAGACACCAATTTCAAATTAAATTTAATTCTAATTTACTGGTGTCAATCTTAGAAAACATTAAATCTAAAATATCTTAGTAAAACTACAACTAGATGCAAAAATGTAGATCTTTAGTTGTGTATTCTAGAATAAGTCGGCAGCGCGTCTTAATTTGATTCCAGAGAGCTAAATATTTAATTAAGAACACTAACTTTAGGCTGGGACATCAATAAAGGAATATTTTATTTAAATGTTGAGGTTTACTTAATACATTTTCTTTAACATCAAAGGAATGTCTATATAAAAAGAATAAGTTCTTTGTCATATAAAAGGTATTATATTGAAAGACGTTTTTATGTATATACAATAGTAATATAATATTTACTCCATTTTTATAAAATCGGAATAATTAACAAAATATCATTATGTGGATATATTTTCTGAATATAAATATAAATTTTAAAGTGCGCAGGAAGTAGGCTTCAAATACAGGAACGCTGTGGTTTCAGTCGGTACGTATACTTTCCTTTTCCGGGAGAGACGCGGAATAAAATATGGGGACAGAGTTTGAGCGGTGTTGTGGTATTTGGTACAGCTAGGGGATGATTTGATCAAAATTATCATGAAAAACTCTACTCTACTAGAGAGTAAAGTTTTTCTAAAGGAGACCCTTTACTCTACTCTACTAGCCATCGAGCATTACTTGATTAGATTGAGAATTGTACCATATGATTTATGTATAAACTGTTGTTTCAAAACTTTTATGATTTTTATATATAATATAAATATTTCGGGACTTATCACGTGAATTTTTTTTAAGGTACGATATTTTTATTTACCTAATGTTTCGATAGAAATGCACCAATCGTGGTCACGAGTCGATTGATGGCAACTTAACGGCGTTTTCTTAAGGCGCAGCGTCTTCTTAAGGCGGGGGCGTCGGTAAATAAAAGTTATCGTACCGATTAAGTCTCTATATATTTCTATTATATATTGTCTATTCCCCAGTATCACTATAAAATCTCTTCTGTTTAATTTCAGTATTATATTTTTATTAAATATTATGGACTTCTTGTATATATCAATTCATTGAAAACTAGTTCGTATTTGCCCCTTCTTTTAAGTAAATACTTGTTGGGGTGGGGCGCTATATCGAAAAATACTGGCGCCACCCTCGGGGGACGGACCTTATGGTGCCGCTGAGATAGCAAGTTGAAACAAGAAAGTCGTGAAACAATATGGCTATCTCAGTCGGGCGCTGGTAGGTCCGTCTCTTAGGATCCTGGGTTCGGTGGAGGGGGTCGTGATTAAAAACACTGGAGTACGATGTGTAGACGCGATAGCGAACCAGCCACAATAATATCTTCAATTCTTCTAGTTCCCTTTTCATCAGAGTTCCTTTTTTCTTGAGAGTTCTTCTTGTTCTTCTTAGCCGTCGGAAGTAATAATCGGTAGTGGCGCCATACTGCCGGGTGTAGCACGTCACGTATACCGTAAAGAGAGCCGCGGTTTATAGACTCTTTTTACTAACATTTTTCACTATGGCTGGTCCGCTTTTTCGCTAATATTTATTTCTCTAGATCTTATACTTAAACATGTTGTACATCAAAATAAGCGTCTTAATAAAATCTATCTAAAGGTATATAATACAAAACGGTTATAATCATAAATCTAAAATAATACGTAAAAAACATGCAATATCATACAAAAAACGGTACTTTTAACAACCTAAAATTCGTTATTATGTCAAAACTATCCATCTCTCAACTATAAACTAAACATATTTATAATCAGTTTTAAGTGCTTTACTAAATTACAAAAGAAAAACAAAAGAAAATCTAATTATAATTTTCATACTAAACTCAAGTGCGAGACAGAGATGCCAACATCTTGCTGTCTCTGTCATACCCATCAGTTTGACAATAGATTGCTGCCTAACGAGAGACTAATTCTATGACTATAAATTACGAAGTGTGGGACAGAGATGCTAACATCTTATCATCTCTGTCACACTCATTGGTTTTACAAAAGAATGATACATAACGAGACACTAGTTTTCTGACCGCATGTACATGAGATTATTGAAATTGTACAGATTATTGAAATGTACTAATAAGATCGATTGATTAATATAACTAATGAATAATCAGTGCAGACATTAAAATTATTTGTCGCCGACAATACTACTGTTCTTTTTTTTAATGTAACCTGGGTTTCGTTTGTTACAGGATTAATAATACTACTGACTTAAGTCTTGTAATGACAAGAAGTTATAATGACCAGAAGTTTCATTTAGGATTAGAAACTATTCTGTAATCAGACTATTTTTTACGGATTAAACTTGCGTATAATTTGGGGACATTTTTGTTTTAACCCAAAGTTTCGAATGCTTTGCAGCAATCGTGTAAGTAAATGATACGCCAGTTTAATCCGTAAAAAAAGTTTTATTTCAAATTTCAAAATCTAAGCAAATACTATTCTGTAAAATTTAATATAGTTTTCCTAGCTTAATGTTACTTTTACTCATATTTTCTCGTATTTAAGTTTGCCAGATGTGAAAATATTTTATATTGTATTTATATATTTCGTTAATAAACTTTTGTCAGATTACAATATTACGTATCTAACTAATATCACTTCCTAGATAGAGTATATAAAATAAGTGTAAATTAGATGTTTTATTCATATCGTAATCACCACCGACGACGATATTATAAGATAAAATAAATAATAGATTTATACATTTTTCCTACTTATCATTTCCAATTAGCTAATGATTGTAAATATTGAGAAGTAAGATAAATATTGTGATTAACATTTTTAATTTGATCAAGATCAGTCTGAAAATGTTCTTTTGAAAGCACCTATAACAGGGATGGCGCACCTTTTCTAATGTCCATACCACAACGTAAAAAAAGTTTAATGATTTTAATTCATTTCTATAAAAAAGATAAATTATAAAAAAAATATAATATGTTGAATAAAAAACCTTTACATTACCTATGAAATTGTTTGAGTCTATTAGAACTACTGACTACTACTACTACTACTACTACTAAATGGGAAACATGAAAGCTTTAGTTCCAACAAACATTTTCTTGATGCCTGACAAGTTTAGATGGTAAGAGCTTTTTTAAAGCTCATTCATTTTGCTCTTTTTGAAATTTTTCGATCCGCTGTTTTGTACTAATGGCGAAAAAAACTTAGGAGAATCAAGATTCTTTTGAACCTTAGATTTGCATTGCAAGGGAAGAGATTTTTATTAAAGTTGATATGTTTTTGACTGGTAATTTGTTGACTTAGATTTTTGACTTTCAGACCTAAATAAGCTTTATTTTTGCATCCGTGCTAGATTAGTTTTTTTTTTGTAACATTATATTAATTAATCTTTATAAACGTTTTCTACATTTATATTTATACATATTTTTTTAAATAAAAACCTTTATAGATTCACGCTTTCTCCTAATGAAAGGAAGGAATTATATGGCACCAGCATCGAAGATGGGAAGCACTAAGACGAGAGTACCAAGTTTTATTTGATCTAAAATCCACCAAAATCTGAATCCAAAGCCACCACACACAACACGAAAATGATTAGTTAATTACCCGAGCCTCGGTTATTGAGGTACGTTACTCATTTTATTTTATAGGCTTTCATTATAGATAAATCCTAAAATATACTAAAAAGTTGAATATAATCTAAATTTTTATCTCTTTCGTATTTGTTATTATTAGCTGTTGTTATATATTTTCAGCATAATGATTAGCCTTTTTGATTCTTTTACTGATGATATAATGATTAGCCTTTTTTGACCCTGGGTAGAAATTTTAATGTAAATAATAATTTTAAAATTATTTAATATATGGACTTTCTTACAGTCACAAACACAAACTTATAAGCTTTATTATAGATTTATAGTTATAATTAAAAACTGAAAATTTACGACTATCCTAAAAGTTTAAATAAAAAGCTTGATACAAAGAGACCATGACATTTATTACACTTTAGCGTAAATTTTACGCATAATGTATTGTTGAACAATTAATTCCCCCTCGTATTTAATCATTGTTTGTTTGAGTTGACTCAGAAGCCTTATATACTTATATAAGCATAATTCAAAAAAATGTTACTGCACTTCAGTCGGAAGTAGTCTGGTATGAAGACTTGTAACATAAGTGGATGTAGAGTGCCTTTGTTTTTATTATTTAAAATCATATTTGAGTGATGCTAACAGTATTCATATATGAGTATGAAGTTTAATAACTTAGCGAAAATGTTAAAAAGTAAAAATGTGGCTTTAATATTGCGGTAAAGTTAAATAAAATTGTGGGGCAAAAGGTGAAACCGACCAAGTTAACAAGTTAAATATTTATAGACTCTAGAAAGTCTCAGTTAGGTATTTACATATTAGCACTATTTGAAATGACGCCAAGTTTTGTATATTCTCACTTTGCACTGGTTTCAAGCTTACAAGTTCATAACTTCATAATTTGTTATATTAATGACAGCGATATCTGAATCCAATATGTGATTGTTTTTTTTTTTTAGTTAAATTGTAATGTCATTAAACTATTGTCAACTTATTTTCATTTATAATTAATTGCTTTTTGTACATTTCAAAGTGAAAATGAAGTAAATATATAAATACTGTTAACGTCTCATTTAATATAAAAAAAAGTGTTTAAAAATAAAGCCAATATTAGTGTAGCTCTTTCTTCGGTATACTTTCATTTATTCGATGCTTTATACATCAGCTAACAAAAGCTTACATAAGTCATCACGGTGTCGTCGAGTAAATTTTTCTCATAAAAACGCTCCGCGTAATGCCTTTCCTAAGTCGATGAGGTGAAATTTATTGTTTCTCGTAAAAAGTACATTGCTTCAGTAAACCGCTGGAATTTGGCAACTTCACACACATATACACATGTAGATGTCATATTATCAAATACAAAATTAAGTTAATTAAACGCTGGAGTGGCAATACAACAGCTTATAAAGTGATTTCTATTTTTTTTCTATTGTTTCCTATTCGATAATACAACAGCTTATATACTATTTTTTTTTGCTTCCTATTAAGTGAAATATTTTTTACGTAACAAAATTACCTATTACGTGAACTTTAAAACATTCTTTTTGATTATTAACACTGAATTATTATGACTTTAGTCCCTTAGATCTCATAGCTTGTACGGTAACATAAGTTTCACAAAGTTTCGTGGCCATTAATAATTCTCTCGCGGCGTCCCGAACCCTAGAAAGAATATTTTACTCTTTTCAAGGATTCGATCAAATTACCATTTGAAAGACGCCTATTAAAGACGATGAACGTTTTTTGGTTGCTATTGTTTTTGTGCTCTAACTACGCTTTCGAATTCCGGTTTTAAATGAGAAATTTGGCGTCAATTTAAAGAAAATTACTCTTTATAAATTTTCTTTTGTTAAATCAAATACTTCGCAAAGCTATAAATCATTTGGATTGAAAAGTACCTTAATGTAGTTACAATATAATGATATTGAGCAGCACTAAAATTTTACTACTCTTAGTTAATTCATCCAAATCCAAATAACGTTGTTAAATTTTCGAAAATCTGTATAACATATGTTTAAATTTGTTGATATACGTATCATATATGTTTAAAACTGATCCGGATACCTCAGAGCGTGGAATCTTCGACAGGGCGATAATCCAGAGGTCGCAGATTCGAGTGCTGATTGAGTTCTGAAGTGTTGATGAATATTTAATTTCATATATATTTATTTATATATACAATGAAAATGTTTATATACTAAGTAATAAACACTAGTAAAAACACAATATATACTCTTTTATTTAAAACAAATCTTATTAGCTAAAGTGAACCAATCGTTTTCATGTGCCCATTACAGTTAATGTTACAATCTATATCAGCTGTTGCCCGCTCACTGAAACGTTTTAAAGCACATTTCTCTTTCTTTCAAATATGAGTTATTTTCTGGAACGAAATGTATTGTTCTGTAATTCTATAATGTACTAATAATTGAAGATGTTGTATAATTCTAGAAGCTAAAGTTTGTTGATGTGTTTACAGAAAGTGGCACTAATATTTTGAGTTAACTGAACGTGTTTATTAGTTAGGAATTTATAAGTCTTCGTCGACAAAATATTTTGCGATATTTACAATAATTTGCGAAAGGAAAAAAAATATAGATAATAAAATAATGTACGTGATCGATGTAATTTTATGTCGAGAAGTTAAAACCATGTGTCGATTTACCTCACAGATACTTAATTCATGGCAAAAAGAGCGGGCGCTATTTTGGCAATATATGATACATAGTATATGTAATTGCTTAATGAACCTGTAGGTATTAAAAAGAAACGTCAAGGTAATTAACATTTATTACGGGATATATCATACTATTTTTTATTCATCATGCTTACAACAGCGAAGAAATATCAGAAAACCATTAATAAACAAATGTTTAATACATAATGTTACACTAATTAATTACTATAATTAATTAATGTAAAATGAAAAGCTTTAGTTGAATTTTGATCCAATCTGAAATTAGCCTCAGACTGTTACAGCAGTTTTACAACTGTGATCATATTGTATAACTATGCATTGTAAAAAATAGTTTTGTATTTATTTTCTGTATTACTCCTATTTGTATAATACTATATATATATATAGGTATAATATTAACTATATATTCTTTTTATTGCTGTTATTTTATTAGGTCATTATTATTGTTTCGAGAGATCTATATTAGGATTTACCTTATTTAAATGGAAAATATAATCCTAAATAACATACATCAAATAATTATAATAAGGATTTTATTATTGTTACCAAAACAGAATTATAACAATGTTTTTTTAAGATAATATTCAATAACGCAAATGAGTTTTTTAAGTGGGTCACGATCTAAAGTTGACATTTTGCTGACTATTTCCATAATGTTTATTTTATTATAATATTTCGTAATAAGGCAATTCAACGATTTAATATACAAGCGTAGGTAGGTATTGCTTAGGTAAAAATATATTTTATTGAGATAACAGAATCTTTGTGAATGACAATTTAGTTCTCGCATTTCATTTTCTCGCGTTCATCATTTTCTTTTGAAAGCTATAAAAGAAAAGTTAATTAGTTATTATTGTTTGTAAATATTGTATATACTAGTATTATATTCTATAGGTTATAAAATTTGTCAGATCTTAAAAATGTGCTGAAATAATCTTATATATTAAATTAAAATAAAAGATATCTTTATAAAATATTTTACGAGTTGTAGGTAAAGTTTGTTTCAATAATTTTTGATTGTAAATGTTGAATTTTAGCATTCAATAATACTTTATTAAATATTTTGGGGCTGAGTCGTGCGTAGGTGTGAACTCAGTAACCCGAATCACTGCATGTCTCGGGTGGTACTATTGGATGACATCGTTGGTATTCTTCGGGTTGCTCTATCACCATCTCAGTTTAAGCTGAATCCTCAAGTGTCCGTTTTCCGACACGAAGGCTGCAGAAGCTAATAAAAGAAACAAGTCTTAACAGTTGCACTAGTCATAAAACTGTTGTTTTTATACAAAAAATATTAGATTGGAGTAATTGTTCAATCGGAAAACCAGTCTTTCTAACAAACGACAAACGACACGGTAAAAACTTCATATTTTTGTAAAATTGATTCGCGTTCATCTTTGTTTTTTGTACAGTTAAAGGATTAAATTCCTTACCTGTGACGTTGTTCCAGATACATTAAATCTGGGGGGTCTTCAAGTCGCTAGTGAAAAATTATCTTATGGGTGAGCATGCTATAATACTACGTCATTGTTTACCAAAAGGCGAGGCAACGGTCAAACTTTTGCTTACTTTATATAAAATAATTTTAATTTACAATAAATTTACAATTATTGAATAAAGACGTTACAAAGGAATATTTGTAGAAATAAGTACATTTATAGGTATATTTTCAAAACAAGACATCAGAGCTTTACATTTAAAAATGATGAATTTATCTCTATATAAATCCATCACTTTTTTATAACTTTCATTCTTCATTACGCTCTGTTAGTCTCGTTTAGATCAAATAAAGCTAAAATGTCGAGATATCACAGTAACTAATGATAAAAGTTAATTTTTCCCTTAAATTACTTAATCTGGAATATCTAGGAGCGCAAACCAGATCTCAATTTCGATTCGCTGCGCTCGAAAAATCTCGGTATGTGTTAGCATATTGAACGAAGCGAGGTGCGAACAGCATCGAAGTTGCATTTACAAAACGTCGTTGTATTCTGTCAACTATTTTCAATATGTTCATCTTGAAAAGTGTTTTAAAGTGTCTACTTTATGAAATTTTCTGTTTCCTTTTTCTTTTAACAATTTATTTTAAAACCACCATCAGAGTGATATATATTAGTGTGCGATATTTGGAAATTTTCGGATATACCGTTTTGATTGATGCTTGCACAAAGAGCTTCGCTCAATAATATACGTTTTTATTCAAGATATTTCATCGGATTATTTAGTATCTTTTAATAATAAGAATACTGTTTTAAAATTCTACAATGAAATAAGTCAAAACTACATTAGTTATAAAACACATTAGCTTTGAACTTTAGAATTAATAATCTCCGGCAATATGTACTCCTAAACTAAATAAAACGAATTTATGGCCAACAATAAAGCAATATTCACTGTACAAGCTACAAAAGCCTTAAATATTCAGACAAAAATAGGAGTTCATAAAACGGTGCTAGAGCGTTTATGAAACTTGGCTGACGCCTGGGGGCCTAATATTTGCATGAAAAATTCTTGCCAACGGCGTCGATGTGTGAAGATAAATAATGAACGAGGGGCCGAAGTTCCCGGTTATTATTGCCATCCATCATGATTTGGGATTTATGTAGTATTGTCGCAGTTGGTCGGTCCCTACAATTGAATCCAGATGGTGATTTCTGAAGATTCTAATGTTTTGTCATAGTTTCGTATACAAAATGGGATGTATATGTAAGGATATACTCGTATAATATATACGTATAATATATAATATATAACATATGTTATGTAAGTTATATAGAACCTAAATATCATTTATTCGTTCCGGGATATGTATCTAGTTCGAATCTACCTCGATAAATATCAACCACAATATTAAACTCAATGGCAACATTTTGCTAACCTTCAAGATATATCTCACATTTATTAAATTTATATTATAATATTATACACATGTTTGAGATAGAATATGTATGTAATTATTGGAAAAATATAAACTTCAATATTAATACAAAAAATAACAGAAAGTCAGAAATCATTGACCAAATGGATATTTATAATAAGTACTGGCTTTCAGCTTGCGCTGTTATCAAAAAAATATATATCTAAAGCTGCAATCGGAACAAATTTCGTGACATATTCACTTTATATAATAAATTTAATAAAATAATAAATTTTATTTCAGTAAAGTGTTTAAGTAATTGCGCGCAAACGGATTCTTATTCTGATTATTTCAAAAATACATTCAATCTTCGATATACAAATTATGAAAGGCAAAACCAAACTGTTATTAGCTATTAAAGGGCCAGAATAAGGATATTTTTATTCAGTGTAGGACAAATTTAATAAAGATTCTGCTCCCACGCTAAAAACAAGGATAAATGTAAATTTACATAACGTGACCATTTTTCTATCTAGGTATACAAATTAGTCCCCGTAATACAAATTTTTACGTTTTCTACAAGTTTATAGTCAACTGTTGTAGTTTATAAGACAGCAGCGATATAATTAAATTAAAGATAGAACCTTAGAAGTTGTTTGATATAACGTATATCACATAAAGGAAATACGTTTTTTTATGTTATATTAATGTCTATTTGCAAAATATAAAAAGAAAGTCTATATATGTAATCTTATGAGTAGGAACTAAAAACCACTTTAATTTTGTTAATATGGTTAATATTTACAAACTAAATTACAACTAAAAATACTAACTTATATTCGTTAAAAAAGTCTAAAACGTATAACGAGTAATAAAATGGAAATGTTATAAAATCTAAAAGTATTTGCGCGAGTAATTACGAAGTATAAAGCTTGAATAAAATGAAGATATGCGTCGTAACTCACCTTATATGTCTCATATAAGTTCAATTTAGGGCCATCACTAAGATTTGTATTCATGAACTGCTCCCACCTTTTATAACTTGCGTCGGGGGCGCGTTTTCTCTAATTTTGTATGCTCTGACGTCTCACCGCATTTATATTTCTTCGCGGTCTAATTTTCTGTGTTTTCTCGGTCGTTTTGTAACCAAATTTTTCGGAATGAGGTCCACGACTTCAGAAATAAAATTGGTATTCGCATTACATCGGTCCCTTTTTATTAATACCCAGATTTTTTTTGTTGTCGTTATTTTCACGAGTGGAGAATAACAAGGAGTTTTATTTCCATATAATAACATTAATAATGTTATGAAAAAAAGTATGCATTGAGAATAATTACAATAAAACTTACTGAATATCAAATTGGTTTCATATTCACATTCTAAAATCTCATCAATTCCAAGTGGAACGGAAATAGTGTGGTGATGTCGTCATTACCGAGATGATTGCATGTATATTGCAATTTATGGGCAAAATAATCATCAAATTCTGAATAGCCTATCAATTTGCTAATTTGCTGATAAAATAGTTAATACACGAGTGTTTCCAATACATATCAGCTTATAATGTTACTAGATTTTAACTAAATATCAAAGGCTTTAAAGTTAATTTGAAATGTCGCAATAAGAATTAAAAATTTAATAAAAAAAAGCATCTAAATTTTGTAAAGACTAAAAATCCAAATCATTCTTATACAATTTTATATATGCTCATATTTTTAGAACAGACTAGACCTAGATGAGAGCTACATCAGTAATTAAAATTTAAATACCTAATAATTAAATTACATAAAAACGGTACCGCTTTGTTGCATAGACTTTTATGAGACTATTAGAGTAGAGAATTAACTAATGACTTTCTTGTAACCTTTCCTTAGCGTTTCTTTATTGAACTGAATTTCAGGCTCTTGCAGTTTATGAAGCGTTTTTGATAAGTCAGTCTAAAATATTTTGCTTATGTAAATATAAAACATCTATCTGTGGTTTGAAAATATAAAATAGCTTTTAATATTTATTTTTTATAGCTTTTTTCTTATTTTCACAAGTATTGCACAGAGAGACTTGAATAGCGGTTGTTTTGACAAATATATATAATTAATTATAAATTATTTATAATTTATGAAATGTTTCCATTTTTAATAATTATAATCTTGAGATATATCTTTTATAACCCCGAGCTGCAAGTAAAAGCTAGTTAGAGCTTACATGTTTAAATAACATTGTATTGGCATTCAAAAAACATATATTTTCAACAATTAATTCTCTTTAGTACGTACATTAATACGTAGTTGAAAAGAGAATAGTTTAAAAGTTACTTAGTGCTTTGTGATGTCTTGTCGAATAATTAATTATTGGAATACTGAGGCATTTGGACAATAAATTTAAAAATATCTGCAATTTTGTATTTTAATAGAGACTATTAACTATTTCATATCTTTACTTTTAACTTTTTAAAGTTAGTGTATAATATCAATTATAGTTAAATCATCTTATTGTAAGAGACAACAGGAAGATGGATTGCGCGACTACTCTATGAATATTTCAGGAGACGCATTAGGACAGAAAAATAAATACGGCCGACTTCACTGAACGCATTTGTATATAAATCGTGGTGCGCCGCACGTGTTCGGATTACCAATGTATGGTCGGTTCAGGCTATTTATCAGTTAGCCGAGTATCCATCTCTGCCCGTTCTGACTGAATCTTTATTGAGAGCTACTCCCATCCACCACCAGCTAAGCTCTGTAGGTTAGATACTGTGACCATGTCTTAAGCCATATTTTATAAATCATATTTATAGCCTTATTGAAACACGAGCAAAAAAGACAGTAAAAACTAGTCAAAAAAATATAGATTCATTCATAGATTTTATGTCAATTGATTAGAGAAACTAATATGTATAAATAATAAATTAAGCGAACATTTTAAATACTAGTAAAATTATAATGGTTTTATTATTTTACTACTAATAGAATATAACAAATATAATGCGAAAAATCTCGACGTGATATTGAAGGGTGTTTTTATTGTATTCCAAACAAGACAAGTTTGACAAAGCTATTCAATTATCTGGGGTAAGTAAAGAGCTGTGTGTATCCTCTTATAGATTTAATTTTGTGATCTATCTTTTGCCAAACTCATAAATTTGAGGTACATTTTTCTAGTATGTTACTTATTATAAGGGTATTAGTTATCCTTCAGGTTAGATATTTTTTGTGCACTTGACCTTTTTGTTTTGTATTCTACTCTTTAGTCTGCTGATGTCTTGTAACATGTCTTTCGCACTTGTAAACAAATATTAATTACTGTTTCAAGTATAATTATAAATGATTAATGTAAAATTGAGTTACAATATTAAATTTGAATGTTATTAAGATCTGTAATATCAATTAGAAGTCGTATATTTTTTATTACTTAAATATTTGAAGGAAACATCAAAAAGCTCGCAAAATAAATAGCAATATATGTATTTCTTAATAACATTCAATATTCAAGCTATCAACCTCTCTCTTTGCACTTAACAATTTATAGAGATCGCCATCTAAACTACTGTGCTAATTTGAATGAATTTGTTTTCTCCCCTCAACTGAATAACTTTAATATTCTTTACGCTAATTATACTCTTAAAGCATAAACGAACACAGAAGCCGCTATAGTTACGTGTTAAGAGGCCATTAACAACTGAACGGAGCCACGGACCGGGCATTATATATTATTCAATGGTTGCAAAATGAAAATTGTTCCTGCAGATTTTATTCATGGTAATATTACTCCGATAATGATTTTCATATCAATAACGGGGCCAGATTATATTGGTGCAGTTTATTGTGATAAAAATATGAGCAGTGTGATAGTGTATTGTTTTTACAATCAGTTTTATGGCTACCTGAGTCATTAAGCGGCGCTACGGCTGTATTTATGAATTTTTCGAATGTAATTTGTTTAAAAAATAACTTTCTAGCTACGTGTATGTTGGATGAATGGTTTTTATTAATATTCCTTGTTATTTACGACATCTTATAATAAATTTATTTCATACAGAACAATACAATTTTAAAAAAATACAAAAGATCCATTGTATACTGCTATATATGTGGTAATTTGTTTCACAATTCTTCTATAATTAATGCAAATTAAAGATTGTTAAGAGTTTAACACTTTTTTTATTTTAATAAACTTTACTATTATTACCGGCATTATTTGAAAATTTTTCTTAGGTATTATTGAATCAGGCAGGTGTATCAGGAAGATTTTTATACACCTATTTCAGCTGCTACGTTTAAAATATAAATGAACTGTCCTGTTACTGCACGGATGAGGAGAAAAAAAAAAACAAAACGTAAAACAAAGAACTGCGTGGTCAGGATTCTGCTATTGATTTTTATACCTTAAAATGACACAAGGTTTTCCATGAAAGCAAAAAGAAATCGATAATAATTGTATTCTTGGAGGTTTAATTAAAAAGGAATAGAAATAAAATGTCGAATTGTCTTACTTTTCTTTTGCAACAGAAAAGATGTCTGCATCATTTAATTTCAATTCAAGCATACGTTCATTCTATATTCTTCTTAACAAGTTTCCTAAGTAGGAACATGGCTGAGTAATATTTCGGCAATGTATGCAGTGGTACCGAATGAAACTCCTTCTACACGTCTTCAGCGTTAACTGCTACAGGAAATGTGGCTCCATTTAAAGCCTTCGTTATGTACCGAATATTTTAACAAATATTTTAAAAAAATTGTCTCATTATTATCAGTGAATATTTATGCCTAATTATCATAAATATGAGCGTACAAACAAATAAATTATCCAATATATTATATTTATGCACAGCGAATAACGACAATATCTTTATGATTTTAGTAAAGTTTTAGACATGTATATTAACAGGCTGGTATATATCAAATATTTAACATACTTAAAATCAGACAGATTTATTATATATATATATATATACTAGTATTTGCACTATCCAGTCAAATACAATTTACTATGTAAATATGTTAAAGTAAAACGATCTAGAAGGTAAAACGTAAACATTAATTTCCTGGCTCAAGTTCACAAATTTATTAATTTAATTTGTAAAACTTGAAGTAATATTTTTACCTTAAAATCAAGACAATATATATATATTCAACATTATTAAATTTTTGTATGTAAATTTTCGTGATCCATGATTATTATTAAATATATCCGGCTGTACTCTTCACGGCGCGAGTCCGCCATAATCAGAGCTCATGAATTAGGATCCCCGAATGGGTTTGAAACTAGTCGGGCAAATTCCGATAGTAATAACGTGAGTACAGCAGAATAATTATATTTTATTAAATTTGTAATAAATATAATAATCATACTGTGCACAGACACTCATGATTTATATATTTTTTGTATGAGAAAATAATTTTAAGTTCATTTTTGACTTTCATAAAATATTTCCTCTTTTTGTAAACTTAACAGAGCAGAAAATAATTATTCTTAATCTGTAAACCTTCAGACCCTAAAATTAATATTAAGTGCTCTGTTTACTTACAAAACGACCTTTATAAATTAAAGAAACAAATTTTAAATTTATTATTGAGGTGCAATTATAATAAATACTCAGACGCAATTTTAATAATTACCAACTTCAATTTGGAATTGAACTTTAACAAATAACAGTTGAAATCCCAAACAAGCCTCAAACAAATAAATGCAAATCGTGTTCCGTTTCGCATGTCTGCACACCATAAACCCGACGATATTAGTTGGTAACTCGTTAGCCCGTACTTAAGGAAATTTAGGTAGGCTCCGTATCGTGCCGTTTCGGCCAATTTATGAACAATACCTTCTCGCTCCCGTCCTGACCCGGGGACAAATGTGAACTGCATTTCTTGCTCTCCAACGTAATTATTAGAGGACTTCGTTTTAATGCTTCGTTTCACACGTTCTTATTATTTTGTATAATTGTTTTTAGTGTTGTTAATAATATTTATTTATTTATTTATTCTTTATTGTTAGAACAAATGTTGTAATGGGTGAACATAATGCTAAATAGCAGTCTCTAAGAGTCAACCTTGGTGATGTGGAGAGATTTTAAAAGCGGTGTAATAAAAAGTGAAAATTTGGAATAACTTATAGAAAGTATAATAAAAATGTACATATACATTAATATAAGGAAAATACACTAAAGAAAAAAAATCATTTAAAGACTTTTATTTTTCAAAATATTCTTATTTATTTCTAAGATATTTGTTCATATTATATACGACTAAAATATATTGATGAACGGAGAGATAACAAAAGACATCTTCAGAACCTGTGTTTCAGTGATTAATGAAAACCCTTTTAAATAAGGGTCTATGAATAATACCGAAAACCTTTCTAGAGATTTCGAACAGAGTAAACTATCTTGGTAAAAGTCAGAAATTGACTGACATGTTTTGATTGCAGATCTCGTTTAAGCCTTTTGTCAGGCCAGTGCTCTGAACACGTAACGGCACTTGCTTTTGACGTTTTTTTTTCTGAAAAATAGTATATTTTTTTCAATTTTAAAGAAATGAAAATTAAAATATCGCCGTGTTTCTAACGAAAAAGTATTTTACTTAAACTCATTTTCCACGAGGGAACGTAATCTCGTCTAAGCGTTATCTTAAATGCTCTCAGTGTTATTACTTTTTGTCAATTATTCGTGACTTGTTTTTGTCGCATTCTATTTTTATGATTAATTCTTATGAAAATATTAATATTAATATTGTTTTCGTATTTTCACTTATTGTCACGAATTATTTGTCGAAAAATTGGTCGAAGATGAAATTTAATATTTTAATGTATAAGCCAGTTTCTTTAACCCCCCGGCCATCACCTTCTTGGCCGACGGGGTATCCGTAAGGGATTTTTACAACGAAAAAAAAAAAAAAAAAAAAGTTTCATTATCGTAAGTGAAATACATACATTATTAAATTATAATTTTTAATTTTTTTTTTCGACGGCATTAATATTGTTGGTAATTTAATAAACATTCTTCTTATTGTTAATTCGTTTTAGAATATTAAAAAGCGCGTTTTTTATGTGTATGTATATAACGTATGTTACATTTTCTCATTAAGGAATTGTAAGGAATTTAAACATAAAATTATAAATCAAAAAAGAAATTACATAACTACGAGTATAATCTCTAAAAGGAGACATAAATTACACTTGATTCCCAAAAAAAAATCCTGTTACAAATACTAGTACCTACAAGTTATCACTTGAGGGCGAGGGCGCTGCTCTCGTCTGTAATTTCAATTATTTATTCCTTTATGTCTGTCTTCCTTCAAAGCGAGCAAAGCAGCATCAATAAGGCTAGTTAAATAAAACCTTATACTTATATTAACAATAGCAACCATTACAAACTTATATATAATCGATTAAGTAAATTTAATCATTACATCACTATAATCTGACAAATGACGCTTAAAAATTAAACCCCTATATTTCAGGTGCATCCCAGTGAAATAAATCTTACTTTGAACAGACGCGATCGCCGCGCGATTGACGAATTGATTGCAGTTTATTTGACATTTAATACGTTCTTTGTTCCCTTTTTCATACACCTGCAATTTTACTGATGACACTTTACATATTTTAGTGATGTCCCTTTATTATACCTTTTCAATATAATTTTAAAATTAATTAATATTTTTCGATAAAAATATATAATTTTAATTATATTTATATCTAAATGAAACGGTATACATTGGTAATTAAAAAAGTATCAACATTAAAAGGATGTCTGGACTTTTTAAAATAAGTTAAATTTAATATTGGATAAAGGAGCTTACCTTGCATTCAGACATTAATTAAATGTTGTTTAAAAGGAAAGAATGCTCCACTTCCATCTCTTGTAAGCTAGATCATGTTTTGCTCCAGATCGTTATTCTTTATTAGTATATTCGATACTCTGAGCTAGACTAATTTATATTTACTAAGTGCTATGAAGTTTTAATATGTGCACTAAAATATTCACAAATATATACTATGAAAATATTCAAAGAAAATATGTAAATTAAAAGAATTATACAAATTACTAATAAAATCCTTTTCGACAACTTGAAAATAAAAATGAGTGGTTTAAAAAGTTAAAAGCATATAGTCCTTATAAAATTAGGAGCAATAGGGAGATCAAAGGCCACCGCGGATACCCGCATGAATCCCCACATTATACATAAGGGTCCTCTCTTAAATTAAGTTTCATTACATTATGCGCAGTAAATAAAGAGTTTATTTTATAAAACACGTAATAAATTCTAATTAAACAAGTATTATCCAAAATTATTCATATAATTTTGAAAAAAAAGTAACAGAAAGGTATATATCATACTATAGTTTAATACTAAAACTTTTTGATGATGATATATTATAATTTATATAATATATATAAATTGATATAATCTTTATATATTTATATACTTTTGTTTTTGTTTTTGTCTACATACATAAAAATTTACAGCCACTTCGTCTACCTCTCCAGTTCAGAATAAAACATTACAACTTAATTTTAAATTAGAGCCTATATCAATTATTCCGTGAAAATTTGACATTACGGTCGTGTAAAGCGATGCTAAATGTTCACACATATAATAGGCTGCACCGAATTTTATCAAAATCCGTTAAGTCCCTTTAATTTATATTCTTTTCAAACCTGTCAGTCACCTAAAAATATTGCCAACTGTCATTCTCATGTTATACTTTACAGTGTCATTACTAAGAGATATAATAAAGAATATAATATACATTAATATTAATAGAAAGTAAAAATTATATAAATATTATATTTAAATCTTATGTAAAACAGTATTAAGATTTTAATAAATAAACAGGATTCGAGAGCTCTTGAAACAGGAAAGTCGCAAAAGTGATTTTGGTAGTTTTTCTTTGTTCATGTCAAACGGAAAATAATGAGATCTTAATCCTAAGGCCATTATATCTTTCCTTTTGTGTTTAACGAAGCTGTTATCTTTTAAGCTTTCGGAATTTGACAACTTAAAACGAGAATACGGTTAATTTAACAAGAACTAAATAAATAAACTCATTGTGATAAAATGTAGTTAATAATAAAAATAGCTTAAGATATTATTTACTTGTACTTGTTTCAAATAGTATTCATTATATTAAAACTGTATATCAATTTAAAATGATTGAAAAGTATATTTATCTGTTAGTATTAAAAAATTGTTATCTCTTCCTATTTTACATCAGCTTTATGACAATTTTGTTGAAAGCCTTTTAATGAAAATTGTTATGTAACTTTTGAAATTGTTGCGTAACATAATATTATTAATCATTTGTATATTTTTACCGTATTAATATTTAGATTTGGTGATAAATTTCAACACTGATTGATTGATCATGGAATGTATTGGATTAAAAATTATATTCTCGAAAAATTATATTACTGAAAATTCTTATCTAAACCTAAATGAATTGGATATTAAATATTTCTTTTTTAATTAAGTAGGTAATATACTGTAGCTAATATACAGTTCGTAAGCAGACAAGTTCGATTAGATAACTACATTAGAAAGAATTCATTTTTAAAATTTTTTTTTGGTAAATTAAGGTGCATTGACTAGTATTATGGTTCGTATATTCAAAGGCGAGAGTAACCGCTTGCATCAGTTGGAGTGATTTTTAGTTGATATAAAAAATAAATCAGTATTCCTTAATACTTAATTGAAATTTTTAAATAAATATAGAAGAACATTTATTACTATGAATTTCGGTAATGAAAGTTTTATTTTCGTTGAATAAGTATACCAGTGTTTACGTATTTATCTAATTAGTGATTAGCAGTTTCTGTCGCTACGGAGCAGTTATGTCACAGTCTGAAGCGTAGACGTAACTTGAATACAAATTGTTTTAAATATCATCCAAAGAAAAGTTGGTTGAACATCAGAACTGGTTGGTTGAGAAACCAAAATTGAAAATCGTGTTAGCAACTCATATAGCGCTTCATTTAAAAAATAACATAACTCTGACATGAGAGCGTTTCAAACAAGATTTAACTTAAAAAATAAATAAAAACTCAGCTATAAATTTTCCTCGGAATTCGCTGAACAAATAAAACGTACAGATAAGCGAAAATATATGCACAGGAGACAACTGTTTTTTCTACAATGCACGAACAGACACAATATTTCTGAGTTTAGTCTGTGGCTAATAAATAAAACAGCGTAGAAGAATTGTTTGCAATATGTGAAGATAAAATTTTAATATATATATATATATTAAAATCACATGTTATTCTGTTTGTGGAAAGAAAAATTGCTTATTTAGATCTAATAATTTTATCCAAACTACATTATGTAAACAGTTTTGTCGGAATTTCATAACCCTCTATAATAAACTTTTAATGAGATTTACTTTCTATATTATTGCTGAATTTTATGTTTATCGCTAGTTCTAGGAAATGTTACCTTTGCGTTTGGAGTTAAAGAACAGAATATATGGTAACATGATACCATTATTACTTAATAGTTCTCTATGAGAGACTTTTCTGTATCCTTTATGCAAGCGTCAATCAAAAACGGTATATCTGAAAATTTTAAAATTTTGCGCACTGATAAACATCATCCTGGTGAGAGTTTTAAAAAAATATATAAAAAAATTTCAAAAAAAACACAAAAAATGTTATAATGTGACTCATCTTGAAAAATAGTTGAAGTCAGAATGCGTCGAAGTTTTGTAAATATAACTTTGGTGCTATTCGCTCAATATGCCAATACATAGTTAAGAAGAAAATTAATAATAAGTTCTAAATAAGATTTTATAGCTGCTTATCCTTACTGACATCTTCTTTATTTGTTAATATTCAGAGTTCTCTAATGAACCACTTTAGAATATAAAACGCAAATGTCAAGCACACCTCAATTCAATGTTAAGCGCAGTGGCTGTTGGCTCGTCATTGATTGCGATAAGAGCATCTTATTAATGTTTAGATATAATTCAGAAATCTGTATAATACTCTGAAAAATTATTAATCAATGTAAAGCGCTTGTGTTTTCTTTTATTTGTAAGTGTTGTAATCTTATTGAGGAAGTGATGTATTTTAAATTAAGTGTCAGTATAATAATTTAGTAATTTTAAAAATATTTTCTATATTTGAGGGTTGAGGAATGTGAATTTTAAAAGAAGTCCCACATAACCAACCGGATATTACCTTCTTGTCCAACGGGGTATCGATGATGGATTTTCCCAACCAACCAAAAAATGGGTTAATATTAAAAAGAGAAGAAGGTTGTTGATATAAAAAATACTTCAAAAATAATAGAATCAATAAAACTAAGTAAAATCGATAATCCTAGACAAATTACAAGACTAAATAAGAATTGAGATGGAAAACATGAATCGGGCTGTAATACTAAAATAAATCTGGCTCTATTAACTAAACTAATTAACTAACTAACTGTTTAAATAGTGATTTGTGTAAATAAGCCAATTGCTCCGAACCATCAATTTGAATTTTTAAATATGTAAATATAATATGTTTTTATAAAACACTAGAATCTATCTTATATAAATCAAAACTAAAAAAAACTATATTAAATAATTATTATTTTAAACTAAACACTAAATAACTAAACGTTTAAAAGAATTAATTTACCCTACTCGATGACGCAATTCTTGACAGGGTTTTATTTTAGTCCACACACAAACATACCGCAAAAAGTTAAGACTATTATAGGATAAGTCATAGTTAATATTTTTTTTTATAAGTAGTAATAAATGTTCACTGTACAGTAAATTTGGTGAGAAGAAAAAATATAGTATAGTGCCCACGAACCTATTATTAATAGTCAGTGTTATGATTCTCTAACATCTCATCTATATTATTAATAGAAAGAAATATTATGCATAGAAATTTATTTATATTATATAAAATATATTTGTATTAATTTAAAAACGTATATCACGTTGTAGCAACAGTTATATAAATTTGCATCGAAGCCGGTATGCTTCTATGCTAAGGTCAATTTTATTCGACCCTCTCATCCGGTACCGTTAATGTTTCCACGTATAACGAATGAAATGTATGCTAGCATCTAAAACAAGTGCCTTATTCATATTTCTAAAGTTTGAATTTACGAATAGCGCACTAGCTTAAAGCTACATTAATATAGCTAATTATATTCATATAGTACCACTCCACTTCGTCGCTTTGTATGTAAATTGCAACTGCAGTTCTTTCAACAGCAGTAATATATATTTTTTTTATATTTCTTATATAAAAATAAATGAGCTCATTGAATTTATATGCTATATTTTGAAGCAGTTAAATTTTTTGCAAAACAAGATGATTAAAAGTTCGTTATGAGTACCACATAACCCTAAGAAAATGAATTAATAAAGACAAGTTAAAATATTGTATTTGCATATTAATATATAGTAAAAATTCAATATTATATAATCAAAAGTTCGTAAATCAGAAAAGATAGGTCAAATAACAGACCGCAGTGAAATCAACGTCGTGCGAGAAATAATAACCGACCTCTTGGCCACATGTCGACATAATACCGAACGTACGCTCGTAAAAAATAGAAAAAGGACCGCAAAATAGTCGCTATTACATTTGCGGTGTGTGCCAGAAAAATTGGAAATATATTTGCAGAAAAAACTAATGCTTTATCGATTGACGTTCGGATAATTCGTCTTACGTGTGAAGTGTTTGTTTAGGGTCTCGTAGAGTTATGGGAAATAAAACTGAGTTCGTTTAGTTCCGATACAAAGACCTTGTAAAATAAACTTTATATATATGTAAATTAAAGTTTTTTATTATGTATATAAAAAACGAAATAACCATTATATTAAGAAATATAAAAACTTGAATAAAAGTATAAATACTGCTAAAGGACAAAAATTTAATTGTGATATTATATTAACAGATATTTATTTTAACTTATTAACTCTAATGCAGCAAGAGCATTTTATCTAAAACGACAAACCGCATAAAACAAAGTTCATAAAAACTGAGCGAATTTAGTCTCATTTCATAATAAAATCACAAGTTCTCGCCTCTTTATTTACACGCTTGAATTTAAATGAATAAGGTTGCACTCTGAATAAAGATTCTTGTTGCACATAAAATGAGATGTGTTACGCCGCATATAATAGAATGAGGATTCCTTAAATGTAAAACGTTCGCTACCGCTCCGAGAGTCGTTGAAACCCCTATAAAAATGTTAGTTCCCCTTTCATTACATTTTGGAGAGAGAGACTACCGTGTGGTCGAGGTATTTTAAACTTTAAAATCAAGGCATAAGCTCACTTTTTTAAATATCACTCTTGATATTTATTTTACCAAATGTCCGATATACGTCCGTTCTGAATAGCTCGTTCTTGATGGTTAACAGAATGGTTTTCTCATAATATTGTCTAGACATTATTAAAAAAATACTTGCTATTATTAAATGAAGTAGAAAAATATGTTACCGGTATAATCTCTAAATACATATTTGTGTTATGTATTTACGAACTGGCTTATGTGTCACTATACGATAGTAAGTTCAGTGCTACACGAGACTTGCTTTTATTTCCCCTGACACTCATATTACTACGGATAGTACCAGCTTAATAAGGACTTGCAAGCCCGTTGGTGACTATCAAAAATCTTACTTCAGCGAGACATACTTTAATTTGAAGGATCCTGGTTGTTTGGTTATAATATACAAAATAGACTGTCCAAATTGAGCGTTGTAATTTGCACTTCCTTGCATGTATTATGATAGGGTTTATTCAAATGAAATCACAAGTACATGAATTTCAGGTTAATTGTCTATTTAATTATACGGAGCTCTGTTTAAGTAACGATTTTGCTTTATTACAGGAAAAATGGATTAGAGTTTCTCGTACAAAAAATAACTGGTTGCTCGTGCCGTTCGCAGCTTTTTCTGATATTCTCTTTTACAGAAAATGTTATGCTTTTAGAGGATTTATTTTTATATTGACATTTTCAGTACCTGAGATAACAAAATATTTATGGAGTTGCTTAAATTGAATTTATGTCTAGAATTAAGTCTTTATTTAGTAAATTATAAATTTAACAAGTACGGGAGAAATTATTATTATTTTTGTCAGAAGAAAAAAAGTTTTTTTTAAATATTTTATCCACTCAAGCTTCACATAATTAAAAAAATACATATTTTGTTTTATTGATTAAACATATAACGAAAATATTTATACCAGTGTTATGATCTAATTAGGTTCGGATCAGAAATATTATAAATATGAGGCTTAAAACTCGTCATGAATTTGGAATGTGTAGAATTAAGTACATTTTTACATATTTGAAGGTAATCCAAATATAAACAGATGCTATCAAAATATTATATTATTTATTTTATCCAAATATTAATATATACACTCTTTGAGTTGTCACAAATAATAATATAGAAGTTTTTGAAGGTCACTCGGTACCTTTGTTTCATTATGGACGGATAGGACGAGTGTATCGGCTTTATTTTTAATTAAAAAACTTTAGTAGGTGCTAAGGTCAGACCGTCAGCAGATAATACCTTTTTCGGAGAATATCAATAAAACCGGTCTCGTAAACAACCTTATAACAATTGTAATATCATAACATTTGGGAGTTTATTTCGCTTTCCTTGATTTTATAAGATTGTGATACTGTACTATAGTGGGATTTAGAGACGGTTTATTATAGTTGTAGTATATTTTCATTATTTCCTGGTACTTTTATCTTCGATAAGCGTTTCTATCTTCGATAAGCTAAATTAAGTATAGACTTCCATGAAATATAAATTCTGAAATATATTCGTTTCTGAACAAAAATTTTTAAACCAAAGAGAAAAAGCAACCTTACTCAATACGCTGGAGACGCCTAAAATGTAAGACAAGTTTGATATCAAGGGACAAACGAGAAGAAAACTTTTCTTTTTTGTTTTTTCGATACGTTAAAAGAAACATAGACCGATATTCGACTAATTTTCTTTAATGGAAATAGAAAGAGCTGATTTCGACTAGTGTTACCTCTTTGTAGATGAAAGTGTGTAAAATAATAATATTAATAAGCAACCAAAAACTTAAATAGGAAGAAATGACGTATAGCAATTTATAAATGATTTAAAACGTCCAAAAGTGTTGAGATATTTCATTTAAATTTAAATGTATTACTTAAATAACTGTATAAATTTTGAATTTATTTCCGTAAAAAGCTTTTGTTTTTGTACGTATACTGTAGTGTCATCGTCACCCACGCGTTGACTCATGGTATATAAGCTGGTAATGATCTCATCTGCTTCAAACCGTAAATGGTGTTACTTCATTATAACTGTTTTTTGTATGTGAGGTTTTTATTTAGAATGAAGCAAAATATTTATTTAAATAGAAATTCTGATCAAATTTTCATTTCAAATTAAATTCAGACGTAGTATTTTAATTTGTATAATGTTAGCTATTGTCTTTTTAATTTTGGAGTACCAAGCAATATTATTTTATATTTGTTAAATATTATTTGTTGATATCAATTAAATATATATATATATATATATATATATATATATAAATATGTATATATATGTAATATATATGTAAAATAGTTGATGATATTTGTTAGTTGTTTATATTCACAACATATGTCTTATTTTTAGAAGCTTCCACGAATAATAAATATGTAAATATACCTATATATATATTTTGTTTTAAATCACATAAACCCAATTACATTTTATCTTAATACATGTAAGTTTCGTTGAAAACGATAAAAATGACAAAATCTGGGCCATAATAAAAGTGGACTATAACCCTGGGATGTCCCACGGCTGGGAACAGGCTTCTTTCCAATTACGAAAAGGGTACAAGGCTTAACCTATAATATTTAAGGATAATTGCTTATCCTCGTCCGCTCGCTATTAATATATTTGTGTATTTGTAGTAATATTATATGGCTTTCATATATTAGTACATCTTTACCCTACAACCGTTTCAGAGCCAGGCTAACATCATAAAACATTTAATATAGAGAGGTTACTGGATATAATAAATATTTGCAAATGTAACAAGCTGCTCTCTTTTTGAATCTTGCCGAGGTTTTTAATTAATTCGTGAACAAATAAAGACTCACCATGGCGTATGAGATTCGTCTATGTTTTATTAAATATATATACATATTAAAAATTTTACAAAATTTGTTTACATTATACTCGTTTATTTACCAATGGTTATATAACAATTATTAACTGCCTAATTATGGAAATTATTTAAGGCAATCTGATTTTGTAATATCTTTATGGTTTGAGGATTTCTCTAGAGTTCTAGATATTTTTTAGAAAAAAGTATGTATGAGTGTTTGTGTGCGTGTATGTGTGTATGTATGAAGTGTTGTTGTCGGATTTAATATCTAGCGACAATTTCTAGCATCTACTACCGTGTTAAAAAATAAATAAACATTTAAAAAACCTTAATAATAAGATTAGTTTTTATATGGACATGGAAAGTTTTCAAAAATCTAGTTAAAGCAATAATATAGCTGCACCTTCAGTGACATTCCGTTTGAGAACGCAATTTTGATCTGCAATCCGAGGATAGCGACAGATCTTCAATTTTATTAGGCACATGCTTGGCATTATTTAAGTGGTTGAAGCCAACTCGGAGAACGGTACATCTAGAATGTCTATACCTAAAGCGTATTCATATTAGATTTTCGATCTCGCAACGCCAGCCGGCCGTATCGAGAATGTCACCGATACATTCGATACTTTATTCGAGTCTATTCGAGTACACCGCTCGCCGCGACACGGAAGAGTGTCAAATAAATACAGTTTGAAATATATCCGCTGTCGAGTTCTGTGATCCTGGTATATACGTGTCATTTGAAGAATGAATTTTTACCTGTTTTTCGTGTTGTTCGGATATTTTTTTGCATGGAGTAACGGAATGTTATACCGCCGGGACTCTGATAATGTTTTGAAACCCGGTGAGATATTTTATATTTTTTAATAAAAAAAATGTGAAACCTAAAAATTTTAAATATGAAGTTTTTTTTATCATTCGTGCTATTGTTAACGTATGTTACCTACAATACATGAATTCAGTTGTTCTATATTTTTTGCAGTGATTTTTGTTTGTTTCGGAAATATTTTTTGTAGATTCGAATATCATAATACAAAATTTGAGTTCGTTTTTCTAACTAACTGAAATTTTACTGTAATTACAACCAAGATCATTATTGAAGATTAAGGAAATATATGTTTGTATGTTATATACAAGTTCTTGGGTATAACCCAAGAACTATCTAATATACATATGTTTGTATATGAGAATTTTTATGATTGTTTAATTTTTTTTTATAATTTTTTTATCACTGCTTCTATTGCAGTGGTATATTCGTTTCCTATTAAGTCTAAAATTAATTTTTTTTTGTTGACAGAAAAGAAATGGGAAATGAAAAAATTTTGAACCCTTTTTTATGTCAATAAGAAAATATACGCACCTAACTTAGTAAGAACTGTAAAGTGCCTTTTTATATATTTATCTTTTGAACTTGATAATAAAACGAACATATAAATCCGGAAGCAGATTTTATTTATTATAAGTTATTATTATTACAATTTTATTGCAATAATAAATACATAATAAATTCTCATTATATATATATTTAAAATTTATCATTCGTATAAAACTGTTATTATTTTTATAAATATGTTTTATACACAATGTTTTTAAGTTGCACGATGGAAGGTGAACAAGTTATTTACAATATTTCTATATCTATAACATATATAATATATAGTGCGTTTGCGTCGCCTTGAAAGTGCGCTTGCGTCTTATCTGTGCACTTTCCAATAATAAAAAAATACATTTCAAGAATAACATATTGTTATTATATGAAAGCTTTTATTTGAATATTATAAAGAATGATAAATGTTTTATTATATATTTAAACTTTGTTTTTCTATTCATAAGTTGTACGTATATGAATTAATTAGCAAAGACAAGTATCATGCAACATCATGTGAGTACTAACTCAACATACATTCTAAAGGTAAACATTGCAACATAAACTCCAGGAATTAATAGGATTTAAGTTGAATTCAAATTAAACGTATGTATATTGATTACTCTATAGTTCCCTAATCGAGCTGTATATTGTTCTCCCTCACATATCAATCAGTAGTGACACGAAATCAAGTCCAAAATGCAGGCATCGGCGGGTACTGGCATTATTTCAATCCTGACGTATTCTATCCGATTCACCGATGGCTCGGTCACGTGATGGTTAAAAATGTCACATCACAGCAAACAAACGGCTGCGTTAAGCCAGGTTAAACTTCGTTTATCAGCGACCTATTTAACAACGATGACACGTGGTTGGGTTTTAGATACATTTTGTTTGATTACAATAAAATACATTCAAATTAAGATAGTGCAAATACATTTTAATTAAACTATTTTACGGGTGTAACTCGCGTTTATTTTTACATTTTTTAATTTAAACAAGACGAGATGTTGGTGTCTGTCAGCCAGTCAGTTTATTTGTCACCTACCTCCAACGGTTCCAGAGTTTACGGGCATAGAGTTCAGGAAACGTCGGGTTAAAATTAAAAAATGTAAAAATAAACGCGCGTTATATCTTTAAAATAGTTTAATTGAAATGTGTAGTACTCGTGTAAATTAGAAAACATTAAATAATTTTTGATTATATTAAGTGTAATAATTAAGTAAGATCAGACAGATATATTTTGTTTTTATTTATACATCAAAACTGCCCACCGTCATTTATTATTCTGACTTAACTACTTTGATTATTTATTTCATAGCTACAGTATCTCATATATGCAAATAAATTATAATTATATCATGTCTAATAAATAACAAATCAGAAAAACAATTATTGTTTTTATTTCTACATTAAAATCACCCACGTTCATTTGTTATTCTGACTTAACTTTGATTCGTAATAATGACATCATCTTTAAAAGATAACTTAATATGAATAATTGTTATTCATCATCTAAAAGGAAACTTGTTAAAGTGGATAGTTTTATCATTCTTATCTTATCAAGTACTGTACAGCCCTGACCTAGTGAATTCTGACATTTGAAAACTTCTGAAGTTAAGCTTCATTTTAGTACTGCTTGAGTGTTGAATATTTAGATAAAATATTTTAATGCTATAAGTATACGAAAGGATATATTTAAATATATAACGTATAGTTATTTATTATACGTCATATCTTACTCTGCGTGCTTACTATCTATTCTGTACGATATTCCATATTGTTTGCAGATGTCCTTAAGCAGCGGAAACTACTTACTATCAGATGAACTCCGCTTATATATATAAACTCTGATAATGATACAAGATAAATTTTAATAAACTTATGTGAATGTCTTAACTTAATGCTTGTCTTAATTAATAAGAAAAAAAAAATCTTAAGAAAGCTTTGTTATGGAATGAATACAGTTATATTCACGCTAAATGTGGCCGGCCTTGTAACAGCAGGCCACGGTCAAGAATGCCCAAGCAGTTCTTATGTCACTATCACTCACAACCTGTCCCCGTTCTACAATGGTAACATAAATACAAACATTTATACATGAATATACAAAAAGTTTTTGTTACATAGATATAATTACTAACATAACAAATCATGTATTGTAATATATCAGTTTTAAAAAATTTAATAGTAGGTTTATTGCATTTAAAACGATAATATACATACATTTTTATGGTTATTTTCTTCTAAATGCTAATTTGATGCAATATAAGAACAGATGGTTTATTTTCCACCAGTTAATTACGAGTATGTACTCTGATAAGTAAACATTTAACAGAGTATATTGTATCAAGTCTCAGAAAGTTTAGTCATAAAAACTTAGACGAGTGAGTGAAACTTTAAAAACAACAATATTCAATTTACAAAGCTGAAATGCTCGCAGTTTCGCTAAACTTCGGAAACTATTACCAGTAGCTGTTTTAACATTAAGACGCTTAATTTCTATTATCAAAACAATTGAGGATTCAGTTACATCCAGTCCAAGTCTTACCTGTTTCACTAATAATATAAAATTTCACCTTAAATTATTATAAATATATAACATTAATTCTATATATCGTTGAATAAGACTGTAATGTGGTGAACATAAGCAAAACACAGCCGTCGCAAATGTTTTTCCTTCCCCCAGTAATATCTTTCGATTTCATTATTCAGGTGAGCTTGCTTCTACTGAAAATAAACAACTCCCAACATGTGGTGCTTTAATACAAACAAACACTTTACAAACTATGTCCTGAACGAGGTAGAAATATGCTTTTTGGCTTCAAGTAATCTTTGTTAAAATTCTAGTTGAAAGGTTTTTAGTATATATAGTATATATCTGTTAAGTAAATATATACGTTTGTCTGTCAATATTTTATTTTTGAATGTAATTTTATATAGATATTGTTTTATGTTTTTGTTTTATAGTATTTAGTTTTTGTGTTTTCTCACTGTATATGTGATATCTAAATGATTTTATTTTTCCAGATCTCTTGCCTGTATCCTCGACAGTAATGCCCTTACCATATTACTCGGTGTACGGATTCGAAAAGAAATTACTCCGAGACAAGAATAAAAAACGACCCCAAGGAAAAATCTCGCTAATAACTAAGCAACCAAAATAAAAAGATTTAATAGACTACCATTATAGCAGTTTTGCCTTTTTCCGTCGGTACAGAAAATTAGAGTGACAATTTATTCTAATGAGTCCACCGTGCCTATTGTTAAACCACAATGGTAAAAGTTTCAAGCTATATTTTATAATAAATTAAAGAAATATATATTTTTTATTTAACCCGAATTGCGATTCTATTTTTATTTTATACGAAAAACATAAAAATATTAGTGTACCCAAAACCTCCGTTGTATATTTATTTACTTACTTTTATAGGAACATATTTTAGAATTTTCAAAAGTTTATAAATTTATAGTTATTTATTATTGATTCACGTCTTTTCTAAAAGTTAAATTGTTGAGTTTTTATAATTAAAAGATAAAAATCTTATAATATTGTAATTTTCTGCATTTTATGCGTTATCTCAAATATTTGTATAAAATATAAAATCATCTATACTTATAATAAATCTGTAGAGAGGTCAATTCTGTACATGAAATATATTTACAAAATAACTATCGGGGGGTGATTAGTGATCGATACTGATGCCAAAAATGCAATCAGTAAAATTTTTGTCTGTCTGTCTGTCTGTCTGTCTGTATGTTATTTATAGAAAAAAAAACTACTCGACGGATTTTAACGAAACTTGGTACAATTATTCTACATACTCCTGAGCAGGTAATAGTATACTTTTCATCACGCTACCATTTATAAGAGCAGAGCAGTGAAAGGAAATGTTGGGAAAACGGGAGAAGTTACTTGGTTTTTTTAGCTTCCGTCGCGTGTGCAGCCTTAATGGTTAAAGCTACATAGAAATCATGTATAACGGAAATATTCCACATAAAATTATATAAAAAATATCCCAAGACAGCATATGTCTATCTTTTATAGTTGACTCACAATAACACGTGTAACTCCCGATAGCTTAGCAGTTCGGAGATTTGTTATTATTATATTTGTTTACTCTTACGTTTATAATATTCTCACTCAACGCCAATTAAAAAAAATAACATCAGTTATTCTTCGAACGCCTGGGCAGGTTATAGTATACTTTTCATCACACTACAATGAATAGGAGCAGAGCAGTGTAAGGAAATGTTGGGAAAACGGGAGAAATTACTTTATTTTTTAAGCTTCCGTCGCGTGTGCAGCCTTAATGGTTAAAGCTACATAGAAATCATGTATAACGGAAATATTCAATAATATTCCACATATATATATATTATATTACGTCAAAACTATGAGGGAGGACATCTGCTAATTTTTTTTCGAAAAACGACGGAAACGCGGACGAAGTCGCGGGCAAAAGCTAGTTTAAAAATATTTTCATAATTTTAAAACGTAGAATAAGTGTATTATGTTAGATATTGCTAACACCATATTTTGACTGTCCTCCGTAATGATGTATTTACGATTGAGACTATTATAGTTAATGACTTTATAAGTGAAATCTTCAAATATAAAATTCAGTAATTTTATATTTGAAGGTTTCACTTATATTTCACAATGGTTTCACTGGTTTCAATGGTTTCACTGACCAAACCATACTAAAATTTAGAAGAAAAACTATTGTATACTTAATAAATGTATAAACCTAGAATTACTACACAATGAAAAATATATTGGAAGTCATACATATACTATATTTAAGTGAATTAATGATATTCAACAGTTAATCAGATAAATTCAGTATGAAATCGCTTGATGCAGTTAGTTGAAAATTAACATAAACAGCTTATTTTAAGCCAGCTGTAATGTTCATATGTTCAATAAAGTCGAGGCTGTATTTACACAGTTCCGACGTTCATGGCACGTCAAAACATCGAGCTCGCAAATATGTTTGGCCGATTTTAATTAAAACTATTCCCGAACACAGGCTGAAGGATTGTTTCAAGTAACGATACTTTTAATATAAAACATATCTGAAAAGCACAGTAACGTTTAAAACAACTTAAATTTCCATTAAAAAAATCTACATTTTTTGAACTTCGTTAATTGTTTTATGTAATCAACTCAAGCTGTTGAATAAAAGTTATATATTTTAAAAAACACTCAGTTAAAAAAATTACATATAAAAAATGTAGATTGAAGTTCAGTAATTAATGAACCTAATGATTAATGAGATCTGTTGGTATATAAAGTGATATAATTTAATCATAACCAATAATTATTGAACCACTCCTTATTATGGTACTAACTGATTAAGCGTTCAGGATTTTATGGTTGTAGTAGTACAAGAGCTGTATTGAAGCTATCAGAGCCATATTGAATATAACGTGAAATCCTCTGATGTAATCTACACAAGTGGTACTTTAGTTTGCCTTTAATACCTACATCTTAATTGATTTCCAGTTGTAGGTACGTGATGTCTGTGTGCGTTACGCGTTAATGTATTGGCTCTATTGAAATTCGAACAATAAGATTTCCGAAGTCGTATTTTGTTCGTAATTCAGCCCACTCTGAAATTTTCAACGTAACAAATTGTAATGTAACAAGTTTAGTTATTCGTAACGTGTAAAATAAATATTTTTTATTATTAAAACATATCGAAACAAACTGTCAAACTGAAAATGATATTATTTTTGAAGAGATTTTTATATAAAAACTATACCAAAAAAATTCAGCTTCCGGTGGCATTTATTAATAAAATCTTTTACATAAATCTGACTAGCTCGAATAAAACAAATAAAAAAGCCAAATAATCTGATCCGTTTTTAACTGGAGATATTTCGTTCATCTGGTAAATTATTTTCATTAAATTGATTATGAAATATTTGTTAAATTTTTATTCAATTTATTAATGTACAACTAAAATAAACTCAGTTTAAAAGAATTCAACATAACATTTAATAACGGGTAAACTGATGTGAAATATTCCTGAATCCATTAATGCACTTCCAATCTTAAATGCTTTTAAGCCAAGGTGAGTATTGTATCAATTCGAGTGATGCATGGTTTAGCAGACAGCTCGGCTCTTATCGACAAACATCCCTGTTTATGCTCTGCTTGCTATAAATTTAACCTGATTTGTGGATTTTGAAACTTCTCCAGTTTATTCTTTAGTATACGAAAATGGTACGAAACTTTTAACGCTACGAACAGTATTTAAGATTTCCTTTGTGATTATTTTTAATGAATTATTTAATGATAGAATATATTTTAATTAACAGTTTGGAAATAGTAATATTAGTGAAATGGAACAATAGTTTAATGATAGTTCAAATTATAATAGGTACCCATTTTTTTTATTTAATTTTTTTTCCACCTACCCACTTTTTCTAAACTAGTTCATATATTTTGTAACCCAAAGATTGTCTGGGAAAAATCGCCGACTGGTGATAAGACTACCTTTTGTATCTTCCTAATTTGTTTTTTTTTATTGTTCTTTGTTTTGTGTACAATTTTTAGTGGTGTAAAGTTTTAAGTGATATTTTTATCTCTGTTTAAATATTACAAGGCATATACAATAAATAAAAGTGAAATATTATGGAAAGACAAGCGAAGCGGTCCTCGTAGTTTATAAAGGATCAGCTAATGGACGTGTCGCAATGGGAGTATTATAAAAATAACGTATTAGTAGGATTAAGTTAAGCCAAAGATAGATCGGTGGGGACGCGTGGTGACGGGGAAGCAGGAAAATGTAGTATTACTGATATAAACGTTCCAAGAGGTTTTGGCCGTAAAAGAGAAAAATAATAAAAGCAAACCTTGTGCTATTACGTGACGAAAAATGAAACCAGGTCATACAATAAAATAGTGTGCTCAAACAAAGCTCCTACAATTATTTTACTTGTAATTATTTCTCGTTCCGGACCTTCCTAATTTAAATATTATTACGATATTTGGATAATTATTTGTTTTATTTTTTATATTTATTTTTTCTCCTGGTAAAAATTATAAATTAACAAATATATTATAATATTATATGTTTTTTTTTAATATAAGTTCTAATACACTTATATCAATAAAATATATATTTTTTATAAGGTAAAAATATACCAGTTGTAATTTTTGGGCTAGATATGTGTTTTTATAAAAAATGCCTTTATTGTAGAAAACTAAGTAAGCTAAGTAGACTCTTTTCACTTTGTGAAAATGTTATACACGATTAATAAATTTTCTTTCTACTGCTTCACGTTTGTTGAGAGGAATTTTAACGAAATTGAATAGAGATAACCTTTTATTCTGTAGCAAAGAGCGATACGCGGCGTGTAAAAGCTTCGTGAATGATGAATTTCGATGAAGATTTAAACTAATTTTTCTTCATACTTATTACAGGTGCTGGTCAATAAATATACTAACATTTTTTTTTATTTTTGCACAGGAAATTTTTCAACAAACCATATTTTCGAATATATCTTAAGTCAAATAATACTTTCACGAATGAGAAACATCGCATATTTGCCATGATAACCAAAAAAGCTGCTCCACTTCGCGAAGTTTAAACAACAGGCTCTCTCCAAATTAAGTGGTCGGCAAGTTTATTGAGAGCGCGATAACTTTAGATACAGTAATCAATCAAATATCTGGCCTAGTCATGAGTAAATCTAAAGAGTTTGGGATCTAAAAAGCTTGGATGCTTCAAGCTCTTTGTACCCTATTAGAAGTTTTTTTTGTTTGTTGTTCAAATTTTATTAGAAATACACATTTTTGACCGAAATGAGACGATTAATAAATTCGTTATTTAAAACTCTTTTTTAAATAGGCTTTTTAATATTCTTAATTTTATAAACAAATTTTGTAGCAGTAATAAAAGTATTAATTTGAATAGTTTTGCTTTTTTATCTTCTTTATATGCTTTACTTTTTATACCTGATGGGTATACTTATTTAATATGTATACATATGAATTACATATTAAAAAAAACGCTATATGGTACCTCTAACTTTGAAACTCTATTTATCTTCGTTGCTTCTAAAGGTGCACTCGCTTGTATAATCTCTTGAATAACATCAACCTCAAGTCTGCATCCTAGCCAATTTGTTTGCTTAGCTTTTGCTTAGCATATCACGGAACAGTCACATTCCAACTGAGAGAATAAATGTGACTAATATTGCGCAACCTTCCTTCTTTCTTCCGTTCATTTCTGCTATTCTAAAAAGAACTTTATCCTCAAAATTTAAGACTAAATTTGGCTTGCTTGAGTAACAAAATGGAGTCCTTTCTATGTTCACACATTATACCGAGCTCGCTTTACTTGCCTGTTCATGTTTGCGTTGCCGGTACTTGTCAGGCAAACTCTTACTTTGCCTCCGCGATTTTGTGATATGGTATTGTCTTTGGCGTCTGTGACAAAATTGTATGCATTTTGATAAAAGTATTGCAAAAATAGAGTGTTACATTTTTAAGTACAGTTTCTTTTACCAAATAACTAAAGTAATGCTTACGTAATTTGTTCTTTAGAAATAAAAAGACACTTCATCAAAACATCACTAAAATTATGAAAAATTATATGGTGTCTGTGTCAATAATTTAAGAATTTTTTTATTGGCTACCGGCAGCAAGACTATTCGTTAACTGTAATGTTAGTTTAAAGATAAGGAAAGTTCTAGAATATCTGACTAGTTTTCTGAAGTAATAAAGTTTCAAGCTTGAGCCGGGTAGCATCTTATATATTTCGTTTTATACATTATTCAAGAGCATATAATGAAGATTATAATGAAGTCTATTGAATCTCAAAACTCCGTCAATTTATCATTGCGATAGAAGATATCTTACAGTAAAATTTGCGGAGACAGCAAAGTTTTAACAAAACTCTTTGTTATTGGAAACTTTGATGGAAGCATCGACTTGAAAGCAGCTGTCATATTGATCAGACAACAATTAATATATTTAAAAAGAAAAATTAACAAATAAGGAATAACATAGAAGACTTATGACCACTTTAATATCTAAATTTATTTCGATAAAAGCCCTAAAAATTGAAACTTCCCAGTCCTAACAATATTTCAGGACAGATGGCTCGCGGCTCTATATTCAGATATCCAATAAAGAGAAGCTACATTTTTATGGGCTATTCGAAGGGTCGCCACTTTGAATACCTCAACTTCGGCTTAATCTTTCACCGAGTATTGTAATGACGTTGAAACTTTTCGAACCTTTATAAACCTGCCGTCGTTAGGTCCTTTTATATTACCAAGCAACGTTATCTTTTTAATATTGAAATAATTTTAATGGTGAAGTTCTATAAATATTTGAAAAATGTATAATTAATATTGAATAACTTAGAATGCTTGAATATTCTACATCATATTCTTGATAACAAGCCCTGGGATGCTGCTTCAGCTATTATCCCATTAATAACGAGGCAGCGCTGGGACCTCGGATAATGTTGCCAGCTCCATGGGGGATTAATCTTAATTGCTTTCTAAATGTCAATATTGCGGCTAACTCGTGATCTTTTGTGGTCTATATTTTATACTACATTTTAATAAGGACATTTTAAATTCCAGAAGTCTTACAATTTCAGCTTAAATTAATTTATAGTCAGGTAGCTTTTGCTTTTAATTTATATATACATATTCAAAACAATATTAAGTATGTTTCAAATAATATGTAAGATAAAATATTAAAAAAAGTATTCCCAGTGTTTTCAATGGAATTAAGAATACAAACCAAAGATTTTAATTATAATTCAACTGGAATATACATACATATATTTGTTAGTGGTATGAATTAATTAAGTTAATTTCAACAAAAAAAAATTGTATAGTATTGATATTAAAAGTAACACCATATAAAAGCATTTAAATGAGATACGTATGTATACATAGTTTATTTAAACATGTTAGTAAAAGCTAATCTAAAGAAAGACTATTAGGTGTCTGTCTATAAGGGTGACTTTCAAATTCCAAGTTTTACCGCAAATAATTTATAGCACAGTTAATTGAGGTGCCGTTAATTATTCATACACGGAAAAAAAAACAAAGGTATTGGCGGCTGCGCTGCCAAGAAAATAATTAGCATAATGAAAAATTATACTTACTATATTCCAGCTCCCGTTACCATTTTTATTTGTAACAGTTACTTTAATCAAGTGCTTACAATATCTTATAAACAGTATTGGGAAATATATAACAAAGTATACTATTTAATTGTTAACAATAACCAAAATAACTGATAAATAATTTTTCAAATACCGTGTTAACTAAAGTTTGGTTAATGATACACATCTGATAGGTGATGGCTACCTTTGCCATTTTTTGATTTTCTTTTTAGAAAACAGTTGAATATTATTTTTTCTTGTCAAATAGGTAAAACTATTGTAAATTTCCTTTTTAACAATAACTAATTTAATGTTTTCTAAGATTTACATGAGTATTACAATTTTCAATAAAACTATTTTACGGATATAACGCGCGCTTATTTTGACATTTTTTTAAAATTTAACTCAATATTTCGAATGCTTTGTAGCAAACGTGTTCGTTGTAAGACGAGATGGTGGTGTCGGGTGAAGTTTAAAAAATAAACGCGAGTTATATCTGTAAAATAGTGTTATTGAAATAACTAATTTGCCAAATCCCGTGTTAACTAATGTGTGGTTAATGATAAACACCTGATAGCTTATAGCTCTGCCATTTTACTTAAATAATTTATATTTTATATTTCCTTTTATAAAACAGTCGAATATTATTTCTTCTTGTCACATAGGTAAAACTATTGTAAATTTCCGCCATTACAAGCCATATGCTTTACAAATATGGCACAGATCGAAGTAAGCGAACTTCGATATCAATGAAATATGAGCCCTGTTATTGTTTCGCAAACTTTCCCGTCGCACTCTGAGTTATCGGTCGCGTATTTCATTTTATTTAATAAGTTTATTTGTGAAATGTGAACATTCGTTTGTAACTTTTATTGTAATAATAAACTTTTGTTTATTGCTAATAAACAGACCATATATTAGAAATTTATTTGTAAGTTATTATGTGTCTTTGTTTGAAAATTGTTTGTTTATTATATACAGGTTTTTAATGATTCTCAATATTGTCATTAAGATATTTTATTCAGTAGTGAGAAGATTGGTTTAATTTTTTTTTATACTATTTCCAACCATGTTAAATGATTAAGTTTTATGTATTAAAAATCCTGTTTCTAAAGCATGAAAGTTCATGAAATTTGATAAATTTTTATGTACTCAAGAAGTTATTATTAATATTAATAAGGATTAAAATGATGTTTTCAGTTCATTTGATGATTATAATAATATTAAAATAAATCAGTTTTCGGACTTTGTTTTTTTTTTCTTTTTCACTATAATTTATTCACTTTTGAAACTTAATTATTTATTTTATTTATAATTAAGTTCGGGTGGTTTAATAATTACACTTATATAAACTGAAAATGTTACACTGCCTTCTTATATATTTATTTGTCTATGAATGATTATGGAACTTGATAAGCATGCATTTGTCAAAAATTAAATAGTTTCAAATAGAATAACCACACTTTTTCTGTAATAATGTTTTAGTATAACGATATTTATTATAAGTAGTTTGATATTTTTACGAGGTGTCTTTATTATATTGTATTATCTTTATTTTATCAGTAAAGACAACCGAAGAAAATAAAAGAAACATTCGCTGACACTCGGTATCAGGTCGCTTGTCACTGGCCTAATGAGATATGACACAGAGATTCTATAACTAAAATATGATAGATAGATAGACAAAAAATAGGACTAATATTCATCCTTAAATATCTAGCGAAAAAAGAAATACTTGTAAGTCTATATGTCTTAAATATTTAATAACGTATTCATATACCAAAAATATAAAAAACATTTATTGTAATTTACTCAGTCGATTTACAAAATACTTTGCGGTTTTCAATTTACTTAAACTTGACGTATGTATTACATAGCTGAAATCCTATTACCTGATCCTAAAAGTTACTCCAAAAATCCAACGAGAATGCAACCTACGCCGAATATTTCGACCTTCGACGTCTTGGTCTCACGGGACACCGTCATATTCTCGATATTCAATAAAGTGAACTAACACGTTTAGCTGTCGGGTCGGACCTTTCACAGCGAAATCCCTCGCGCATTAGAATGTAACTATCCTAGCTTCAATGATATGAAATCAAGAAATCTCAAGAAATATTTAAATAACTTATACTTTTTGTTAAATTTTGAAACCAGTAATTTTGTTATAGTTTTAAAATTCGTGATTCGCAAAGGTTAACAATATCTTATTTTTTTATATTATTTTGTTAGTAACATTAGGATTTCTTGTTGGCAGGTAAATATTTTCTATAGCCTATGTTCTCGAAAGCAAATAACATTCGTTTAAATTTCGCGTTTTCCAACAAGAAACGTAAGAAAATGCAAGCAGTGGGTACCTTTTGTTTTCATCTACCGTGTTTTATTTTATAACTCTCAGCAAAGGAAAAATTTCATTTACAATAAAAATATAAAAGGTAGAATTTTAAGATTTTTACATTCTTATTCCCAAGTTAGGAATGTTGTTGAGGCGGTTTAAATAATATAAATACATAAGCTGCTTCAGAGTTAAGATCTTTGTTCTTTTTATAAGAGAAAGCTGGAACAATTTTTTAAACTTTTGCTTCGGACTTTAAAATTAGTTTTAAAATATTGTTACTTTTATTTTTTTTTGTGACTCGCAATTCAATAGAGAAAATATATTTTAAAATTAAAATATTATTAAATTTAAAATTGCGCTATCTGATTCTTAAAGGCATTTTTAGAAAACAAGCTGCTTGTCTGTCTCTGAAAATTAAATTGCAACGATATTGTATGACAGGATGGAAGCTACAATTGTATGAACCTAAATAAAATGGAATGAAAAAAAAAAGTGACAGACGTGATAGCTAAATGTTTATAGCAATAATGCAATTTCGGATGAATAGTAAATATGTATAGAAACCATAACTTCAACATTAACACAATTTGACATTACCAGGCATTGGTTTAGTTTAAAAAAAACTATATAAAAGCAGTAATCGCAAAACTAAATTACGCAAACACCTCTAATAAGATCACGAGAAAATGGAACTGAAAAAAACGCTTACACAGAAACACTCACATACATATATGTTTTTAAAACTGTGTAGAATTACTCAGGACACTTTAAAAGGTAAAGATATTACAAAAAATCGGTAGTAAGATTTTGGTAATCAGAGTAATCGCAGTAAGTTCCTTTAAACAGAAAAATATGAATGTATAAATACATACATATAAATATATGAATATTTCATACCTACTCAAATTTTATATGGCATATTTGTTCAATGATTCCATTTAGATAAAATCATATTATTACAAAGAAGAGATTAAATATATTTGGTAAAATTATATAACAAAAAACTCATATCATATACTTATAAGTACGATTACATCAATCACAAGCACGTGCTCAGTTGATAGATACAAAACATAACGCTTCGAAGGTTCTGAAAGACTATATGTTATTTAATTAAGGCTTTCGAGTACTTTTAGTTTATTGCACGAAAACATTTTCTCTCAAAAATTAATTTCGTTTACGTCCGCGCTTTCTAATTAACTGTTTACCCTTTTGCTACGACGGCCGATGGCGTTGATTAATCTATAAAGATAGGTAATTCATTTTCCTTTTTATTATAATTTTGGACATTTTGCTTATCTTGGTTTTTCGCACTCAAGGGTTTAAGTGTTAACATTTAAAATGTTATTTCCAAGTTTGAAAAAATTTTTTTTTGCACTAAGTATTTTGAATAAATAAAAATATAAGTAAGTTTAAGTTGTGCAAGATTCTACAATATTATTAATATTTTAAATATCTATAATTATTGTACCAGATCTGGTAGCTGACTCAGTGAGGTACATAATTTGATAGTACATAATATAGATATCTAAGATCTCTACATCCAACAAGTTTGTACTTGGCAGAACATACACGTAGGGTGTAAATTATATTGTCCTATTTCAAGTCCTAATTACTCCACATAGTGTACATACCCCGCCGTCTGGTTTAGGAATTGGCAACAAGAACTATTGGTCTCTTGGTATTTAGGATAGGGGAATATGAGCGTAAATCTCAGTTTGCGTTGTAATTCTATATAAAATATTTGAAAATAATAGCTTCCAGTTAGCAAGAACAACCGCTGTTTTAAAATTTTAACTTTTCTTGGTTGCAAATTATCAATATTCGCTTATTCGCTTATGTTGACAAACTTTAAAACGATATCCATAATCATTGTTGGCTTTGAGTGGTTCTTTATTTAAATGATGCCATAAAGAAATATCGTGGCCGTAATATCGGACCATCTGTCGACGAAAAGAAGGGAAGTTTCAGTTACGGTTTATGACTCCACCGCGCTGACGATATTTAGTATTAAAATGTTTTTTTGATGTCAACTACTTTATATATTGCATATATTTTTTTGAACTTTAAAATTTTCTTACTTATCTTGTCTCTTGATGAAATGGTATAAAATTTAATTTGTTTCATATCTACAACTATAATAAGAATTCAAAACTATTACTCCAATATAAATTTATAAATTTATAAAAAGAAGAATAAAATTCATATAGTGAATATAGTATTAAAGTTATAAGATGACATTATTTACATCATATTTATTACTCACTGTATTCATATAAAAAAATATCGTTTTTAAATTTATATCTAAATATATCTCTGGAATTCTGTGAACAATACAGAGAATTGAAAATGGACAGTTGATAAAGCTTAGAATAGTTTATATTAAATGCTGGCCTCACTCACTGTGATTCAGTCTGTACGTAGAATTATTAATGAAGAGCACGGTCTATCCGACCTTATTCAGAGCAGTATTGCCACTGAAACTTTCATATACTATATACAGTTATATCATAAGCATAGTTCTATATTTGATTGGTTTAGTAAGTTAATTAGTTTATACGAATATATCGTAATAAATATGAAACAAAGTTATGTTCACTAATCTTATGTTAAAAGTAATATCAACTTTATCCCTATCGAGGTAATAATGAACAGAGAATGAAACGGTTGGGCGTTTTAATCGTTTGTCCGACTGGCCCTTAATATAGAAAGTTTTCCTGCCAATATGGTGGTGTGTGTGGCGGCTAATAAAAGATAAAAGCAGCTGTAACTCGTTTCTAAGTTCAGCCTCGATAGTAAGCCGTGTTATTAATTTTATCTTGCCTTTCTTCGAGATTTATTTATGGATAAGAAGATATTAAATTATAACACATCTCTTAATGAAATAACTTTGATACGAGCAGTTTGGTAAATGAAAATGTGTATCAATAAATATTTGTTTTGTTAGTTTTATAATATTTTTATTATGATTGCTAACTTTGAAAAAAAGTATATATTTAATAGGGAACGTGCCACAATCGAATTTCATTTGAAATGTTAGTGTGGTAAAATTATACGTAAGTATAATTAAATAGGCAAAAACAATTCTTCTTTCAATATTATTTATCAATTAATTTATAATTATTATCGTTTTTGTGCGTGTCCTCAAAACTTTCAAACGTGCCACTTGTGGCACGCGTGCCATTGGTTTTCCATCCCTTCTGTAGAGCATTCTCTACCGGTTAACCCATAGAAAAGCCTCTCTACTGTTGGAAGATTATATGAGTAACTAAACAATAACAATAAACGATAATAAACCTTAGAACGCTTAATAAGATTTTCTAGTATTATGATAAGAATATTTATTTATATGTAGAAAATTATTTTAATATATATTTGAAATATGTTTATCTGTCAAATTAATGTTAATCTCGAGATAAACTCCTTATAAATTTATATTTTTTTTAAATTCAAATAATGTGTTTGTATTAAAGTGGAAAACGAGATCCAATTTATTATATCGGTCTGTATTATTGGCATCAATTTTAATATCAGTTCAAGTGTTATTGCCGTTTCGGAAGATTTAAGTGACTGAGAATTAGGAAACTAGAGATAGGAAACACGAATTAAATTTATATGGATGGCTTCAAAAGATAGATATATATTAAAAACTTGTTGGTTGTTCAGAAAGAACATTATAAAGCTTTAAGTAAAATATAATATAATTTCAAGATAAACCTTTTGACAAAAAAAAAAAAAAAGTTTACGCAATGTATTAAATGGCAAATATTTTATGGATTCTTTGGCTTTGGTTCCTCCTTTATATTTTCAATTTTATTAGCAAGCTTATTTTCTGATTTTCATGAGTTTTAAGATATTTAAAGCCTATTTATTCTTTACCGGGAAATAAAATATTTTGATAAAAATATAGGCTACCGATCTTGGCCTGCTGGTAATCGTTCAACCGGTATTTTTGTACACAAAACACAGAATCAGGCAAGGAATATAATATTACTTTTAAGTTGTATTTATTTCCTCTTCAAGTTTACGTTAAAAACCACAACATCCTTATTTGTGGTAGGTTGTCGACTTGTTAACGCAAGCGTAATAATTTTATAACCAAGCTCAAAAATTATACAGGGTACCTATTATCATTGAATATAACTTTTAAGCTCTACTATTTATTTATTATTAATATTACACATGAATATGAATAAACAATATTTAATAAATAGATATTCTCTTTATTTTTAGTTAAAGAAAAAATTTTTGTTTGGTTTAGTAATGTAAAACATATATATACGTAGTTGTTAAAGAGAACAGCAACTCTTTCGAAACAAACAAATGACTTCTATGAAACCGCTTGCACTTTTACTACAAGAAGTATTTATCTTCCTTTGAAAAACTAATGATCACAACGGAAGTGAACCGTAAAAAAACCTTTGGACAAGCGAAGCACGCCGGTTGAACATTTATTCTCACTTCATTGGTTTAAATAAAGCACTATTGCATAAATTGAACGGTTACTGAATATACAAGAATGCTCAAACCGATGGACAGAGAGATTGTCTGCTTAAGGTTCTTTCGTGCAAAAGAAATATTTTTCCATCCCCAAATAGGCCGCACGTTGAGTTAGATATCAAGGAAAGCGCATGTGTTAATAATTATTTAATTTTTTAATCAAAATATATATTTAAACAACAAATTTAAATATAATATATTATTTGTCGGATAATTATAATTAATATTATAATAATCATCATACAAGATCTTAAAATTGAGACTGCTATTGCTATTATTTTAATTAAATTTAAAAATGTTTTAAAATAAATAGAAAATAAATCAGATGCCATCTCTACCTTAGTCTGAACGGTATGACATGATGTCCTCAGCCTTATTAAGGTTAGCACAATCCGGACTCTTAAGTGGTTATTGAATAGCTCCCGACCTTTCTGGATTAGGGAACAGAATTTCGATGGAACCAACCATTGTGTTTCGTACCCGATCTATGTTATTTCGGTAGAACATTGGGTACAGGGTGTGTGAGTATTATTTGAAGGTTATAGCACTTTATTTCGTTTGTATCTCATGTGCTATTTTTCAATTTGTGCCTCAAATTATGAACAAAACGTGTTAATGTAATCGTATTTTTTTTATAAGTTAACTCAAATTCAAGAACAATCGTATCAAATGTGAAAAAAATTAAGAATACTACGAATAATACATATGTTGCTTAATTTTCATTTTTATAAGACAATAATTTCATGATTGAAGATTTACTTTTAATTTCTTGAATCAACTTGTTAAAGGTTTTATTACATTCTGCTTATTTATTCTTTATTAATATATTTTATTATAGGTTACTACCTTTTATTACTTTTTGGTATTAAAATATTAAGATGTTAATTTGAAAGTAGTCACTCGTCATGGTTATTCTTATTTCAATGTAAATAGTAAATTTTTTTTTAGAAATGATGTCTTTTTTTATCATGTTGTTTTGTCCTGTCAGTATGTTTGAATATTGCTCAATAGGAGAGTTTTAATTACTATTAAAATAAATTTATATTATTTAAATGGTTTCTCAAAAATTTATCGTCTTTTTTTCTTCTTAACGCTTAATATTCTTAAAATAACTGCTTCAATCACGTAAATTTCAATCCCTTTTTCTAAATCCAATCCAATCAGACACAAACAAAGCATTCCGGTTTTCGTAAAGTCCACTTTATGGGATATTGGTGATCTGTTTAAAACCTTTATTATCTTCACTCTATTCTATTCTTGGTTTTAAAAATTAATTGAAAAAGGGTAAAGAAGTATGTATTTACTCGTACTTAAGAGATAGCATATAGTTCAGTGTTATCATTCAATACCTAAATACATTTTCTGACAACCCTGAAATTATATTTCTGTTCGGTGTTGTATATAGTTCTTCTCTAACTATTACCTATAAATTGTTTTATTGTATGCAATTAATTATTTTTTTTATATCTTTTTAATTGCACTAACCATCCTGTATTTTGTACTGAAATCCTTTCACCTAAAGATTGTCTGTCAGAGATTGCTTTTAGCAATAAAACCGCCTTTGTATATTGTTCTATTTCTCGTCTGTATCATTTAATATTGTAAGTTTTTACTTTTTCATTGTCTAATATGCAATAAAGTACTTATATATCTATCTATCAATAATTCTGACACTAATACTTCCTCTCAACAATTTTTTCACCGATTTTTTATTACCATTGGTGATCTAAAGACCTATCTATTAAAATAATAACAGATGTAAAAAACAAATTCTCTTGTTTTTTCTTTTAGTATATCTTTTCTTACGCTGCCTGAAAAACATACGTGATTGAAGCCCTTTCAATTCGTCTTTTCATGATATTATCGTGGTCCTTAGAAAGAAAAAGTCTTAGCATTCAGTCAACTTTATGCTTATTTTTATATAACCTATCGGTTCGAGATAATTCTGTATCACAAATAAATGATCAGAATCTTAAAATGATGAATACGAAATATTAATACTGTTATTCTTCTGACATTGAATGGTCACCCAATAGTGCAACGAATACAACAAATTTGGATTCTTTTATATTAAAAACAACAGCCACACTTGTAGGGGTAAAACATTTACCTGCACCCTGGTTTATTTCATTGATTCGATAAAATATTCAAAGATCTAACAGAACAAAATGTAAAAGTATTTGTAAATAAAATTATCATCTGATCTATCACTAAAAAGCCGCCTATAAAAAGTTGCGAAATCTCTTTAATAGGATTTATGAGGACGGAAAGCGCTGACATATTTTTCTCTCTTGAGCATATGTTTCTTTACAGAAATGGTATTCTTTAAATTATTAAGTATGGATATTTTAAAAATAAAGTCAATTAACTTTAAATTTAAATGCTTCATATTTCTCTTGACTCGTAACACATTGATATCTGCTGCCTATCTGTTATTTTTTTAGCTTTCATAAGATTACGGCGACTGATATCAAAAGGGTATTCTGACCGTTTCGATACAGCAGTTGGTAATGATAACATCGACAGGGTCATGTTAATTCCCATTCTAGATATTGCAAAGCTATTCGAATGCTTTCCTTATACCTGGAATGTTATCCTACAATTCAAAACATCTTATTTCTTTTTCGTTTCGTTTTGTCAAATATCAATCATGTTTCAGTATTTCGAAAATAATTAAAGTGGCTTTAATAAGCGTGTTCTATAACTTTACTATGTAATAAATAACTTTCCTTTTTATTCATTTAAATTAACCTTTTAAAGCATTTCTACCTAGATTAAGAAAACATCGCTCGTGTTTCTCTATAACATATAAAAGTTTTAATGTCAATTTCTATTCTATGTATACTTTGATATATATGAATTTGTCACTATTTATAACAATGTATGTATATATATTTACATGTAATATTGTATGTCGTTGTGTTACAATAGTAATACTAATATATATTTTCCTGTCGCAAGATATAAAAAACATCATATAAATGACGAAATATACGCGAAAAATAAAAGATATAAACGACATATGTACACGTGTAACAATTTTAATTTAAAACAGTTTCAAAAATAATGCGAATTTTAACATTTAGTCAGTTTTAGAACTATTTGCCTACTGTGGGCATTCGTTTTGCAGTAGTATGTTTCAAAGTTAACTCACAACGTAGTGCTAACTCTTTGTTTAAAGCATTCTGGAAAGCGGTATTGTATAAAGTTTTCATTTATCATATTACACCGTGTAGAAAACATTACTAACCTGCTCTAAAAGATTTTAAAGAATTTCTCAGGGTTGGATTAGTTCTGGAAAATGTTTTCTGAACAAAATTTCTGATAAAGTTAACAATAATTTGCGGCAATGAAAAGTATTTTAAATTGGAGAATGCAATACCTGTATGTGGGAATAATTTGTGTATTATATTGTTGTAATATGAATATGGCTAACATATTGAATTATTATAAAGCAATTTAATATGTAGGTCATACAAAGTACAATCATTTACATGACAACTTAATTCCATTGAAATAATTAATGTATAATGAATTATTATAGCAACTATTTTTAAGAATTTAGCATTATTTAAAACAATATTTTATTTTTATTACTGATCTATTATTAAAATGATAAAAGTTATTGATTTGATAATGTCTTTATTTTTTTTTTCTATAAATTAAATTATATTACTTACATTCTTAATTTTGTAAAATACATAAATATGATATAATTGTTACAAATTACATTGCATTGTAAATTAAGAATCTTACGAAAAATTTATTTGTAATATAAAGAGTGTTTATTATGTTTAAAAGGTATATTAACGGATATGTGACAAAACTCCAGTGGTTATCGTAATGCTTCTGTCGGTTTTAAAAATCTTTATAAATAATTTACCCATTAAGTGAGTGGGAGCTGGCAGTTTAAGTTATTTTATAAATTTTATATATTATTGTGCTGTTATATCTTTTGTGGGTATTCTAATGTATCAATAGTTAGTAATTAAATATATATTTATGGTCCATATAAATTAAAGATAATCTTACCTTTGTCTATTTCCATTATAATAATTTAGCCACATCTTCTTTACTTTTTTTTTAGTTTTCTTTATGGAGCCATATTAATCTAATATCATGTTAAGGCTTAGTGTGATTGATATTATTTTATGGATACAACACGGTAAACATTAAATATTCATCGTTCCAAATCAATATTGGAATGACATTATATATTATATATTATATATTATATATTATATTTTTTAATATATTAATACATATGTATTAATATAATATTAATTATAAATGTTTTATTTGCAATTGTATAATTGAGGTAATTACAGTCTTATTAAATTAAAAATAAATAGAATTTTCCAAATAATCAAGGAAATTTAATGCGTTATATAATACTTGCTTTCGCTTACGCATACCTCTGCTTTTTTCTTAATACAGATGTAACACGTATATAGCTATGTAGTTAAGCACATAACAAATTGAATATAGCACTTCTCCATCACCACGCCCTGCCTTAGTAGGCTGAATAGTTTCTAGAATGCTCAGAGACAGGGAAATAAAATAAAAACATATTTAACTTATTGCTTTTATTTCGTATAATGTGATCAAACATTCAATTAACATGCTGTACAAAGTATATTGTATCCCGATGAAATTTAATTTCAATTATACTATTTGTTTTTGATGTGTTTTAGTATGTAAACTATACACGAAATAAATAGAAATTTACTATGACACGGTTAATTTTACAAACTTTATTGTAAATAGTGATAATATTAATTGAATGAATACATATGAAAAAAAATTAAAAATATTTATTCCAAATTTGTATGCAACTAATAATAATAATTATAAAATTGTATAAAAATTTATAATAAAAAAATATTTCCAATTTTTAAATTAATTCATATTACCAATAAACAACACTTCCAAAACTTGTAATCGTTCTGTAGACCCAATGAGTCTCGTCCTTCTGAATTACTTACCTCAATCATTAATTAAACTAGTCTTTTATCACGCTTGTTAAACACCCTTTACGGTTCTGATGCGGTAGGACTAAGGGATTTATTTCGAATCTGTTTTGGATCATTGTATTACGAGGATTTCTTGTTAATGAATAACATTTAGATGGGAGGGTTGATTACGATGATAGTGTAATTGATATTGTTCACTTAATATTATCGAGAAAATATATATTCATTATATTATATAACAATTATATTAAATAAACTATGTACGTATGTATATTATGTATATTTGTATAGGTATATTTTATTTTTTCATTACTTTAAGCGCCCCAAAGTTTTATTTTTTTTACTGCATTCTCAGGTTGACTGGTAGAGAATGCTTTTTAGCGTTAAGGCCATCTATTTTACCTGTTTTGGGCAATAAAGAAATAAAAAATAAATAATTAACGTCTACGCGTATATAAATAATAAATATGTATATATAAAATAGTAATACTAATAATAGATGTTTGGATTTTTAAACGGATTTTGCAAATGTGAGCAGAAGCCGTTTTGGTTTATTATTTATTTATATTCTTTATTGCACACCACAATACATATAACATATTTAAAAATAACAAGTACAAATAAAAGATGGAATGTACAAATGGCGGACTTATCGCCTAAAGGCGGTTTATTGTTCTGAATTGTGATGGAGATTGTCTGTTAAAAGGAAAAATCTTATCATCTGTAAGACGAATGAATTGGTTTGATATTACAATATTAATATAATATAAATTGTTGTAACTTTAAATATAATAATGAAGTCTTTATTACGATATTTATACACATTTTTAAAAATCACTTAACACTATAGTAACGAAATATGTCCAAAATTTCCATGTAATAAACTGGTCTTCATATTTCATATTTGTGGTCTGATGTAGTTGGATTTGATACGCGTCAAGTTTCGGACACATGAGTGAGATTATTAAACAGAGCAGTGCTCGAGTAAGTGGAGATTACTGAATTAATCCAACAATGGAACAAACTTCAGCATCCAATTGCTGTATCTTACACATACGGATAATAGTTTTGGTTTTTTGTTTAAATAAATAATTTATTAATAATTATATTATTGTTGAAATATCGCCCGGAGATTAGTTAATAGTCGAGAAAAGTCTGATGAAAATGCACTTTTTCACTTTTTAATATTTAAACAGAAATTTTATTAAAAACGTTAATCATAAAGTTAGCTAAAATTGTTACAATGTGAAAAGCTTTGTATTGTTAGTTTTATAATTGTTAAAGTGTTGGTATGTATCATGATGATATATGATCGATTAACACAGTATAGTATGAACAATTATTGTCATGTTTTTCTGTAGGTAGAAACTGGGACTCTGAATTAATGATATTTCAAAGGCGTTAAGGGAATTGGGGTTCAATTTGACAAATATCTCAAACCTTAACATGGTCGTCTTAATCGGAGAGTGTTACCTGGACATAAGAAGCATTTTTGATTATGTAATTGCTCGATGTACAAATTTATAAATATTTAATTTGGTAAATAATATTATATCAATTTAATAATGATATATACAAATATATATTTTGTATCGAATTAGTAGGGATTCGTTGTTTTTTATTCATAAATTGTAAAACTTTATTTTTAAAATAAGAGTTTGGCTTTTATGTCAGAATAATTGAGTTTTTATCTTATTTAAATACGCATATTACTTGTAAGAGAATCATATTGTTACGAAATTTGTCTTTTAACTGACCTACTTTTGCAGAGAAATAGTTACAACGTTTAAACTGAAACAATCCTCTAAAATTAACTGATTACTTGTGAAGTTCCTCATTTTACTTTCAGTTTCTTTAACTTTCTATTTATAATATTAAAACAAATTTAATTTCACACACAGGTTTCATATTTATATAATCATCTAATTAGTATTTTATTTTTTGAACATTCAAACTTTTAGGCTTATATTAAGTGTTCAAAAGAAAAAAGATTCTACTATGAAATAGGTACCATTATATAAGGTTCCGTTTAGTTACTAAAGAATGAGTAAACATGGAATTTCAATAGAACGGAACTCAATGGAATACAAAATTACCTCATTTGGTTGTTTGCACCAAGCATCCACCCGTTTAGAGGAAATAACTGAAAATAGAAGACCGTGGGCACTTACAATCACGCTCTGCGTGTTTGTTTGTAGTTTATTTAAACTAAACATTCACTTGGTGTAAGGATCCTTCTAATACTATACGTAATAAACACCTAAAAGCTCCAAAAATATAAAAAAAATGGATAACATTCATGTAATTATAAATTTCAATTAATGTAATGCGGCTTTACAACTAAATTCAAATGAGTGTGTGGGTATTAGCGACTGACTGATATTATACTGATTTTAAAAGATGAATAAAGTTTATGTTCATAAATAATATAAATGTTATTATATTATTTTTATATTTGTCTCTGAGCGAACTTGAGACAATCCTAGAAATATTTCAATAAAGCGTATAAACAATAATATGCTATTACAGTGATTTACCAAAAAAATATCGTATAAATTTAGAATTTAAAAATTACCCTCCGACCTCTTAGACCTAGAACCCATGAAAATGAACGGGTAAGTTGATTTTCGGTTTTTTCTGCTAACTTCTTGTATTTATTAATTTTTAACCCCTGACTTAAATCTAACTTAGATCTTAACGGTAGAAGTATAAAGCAAACCACCATTTATTTAATTGAAGGTTGTTTCGCTGGTCAACCCTTGTAATCATGGCGTGGTTGCCAACAATAATAAAACCTTCGCGAAATTTCTCAGTACTTATTTTTTGTTACTTCAAGCCGAAGTACCAATGATTCATGTAAAAATGGAATGATATAGAGAGGGACATTTTGTTTAATGTAATATTTGTAAAAGGATAATAGTAAAGGATATAATACGTCCAGATCTTACAGCAGGAAGCAAACCTCTTGTTGTTGTTTGTGTGCTACTGACGTAACTATAAATTCAAATGTATCATTGACAGACTTCTATAGGCTGGACTAAATTAACGAAACAGAGCTTGCAGAATATCGATAGTAAAATAAATTAAAACAAAGACTAGCAATGTTAAAGTGAACTGTTTGTATCAATTACCAATCGAATGTCTGTATTATGCTCAGGGTGAAATCCATAATATAAAAAATTAAGAGGGTTAGGTTAGGTGAAGGCGATAGATGAGGTGTTCGCGAAGACCGAGGTGGGAGAGGAGTCTGTGGAAACGCCTTTTGAAATATTATTTTTTAAAAATAGTATTTTTATATAAAAAGATTTAAAAAAATATTCATTTAAAATCGTATGGGAAAAAAAAATATTTTTGGTTTATTATCCTATTTTTTTTTAATTTTTTGTTAATAATATTCCAATGTGTTAATGTGTGTTAATGTCAGTCAGTTAGTCAGTCAGGCAGTTCTATTTTCTGATAAACTTCTTAAGCAACGTAATTATGGTATTCGTTGTAAAAAAACTTATTCTACATATTCTCTTAATCAGGAAGTTATTGTGATGGGGCTGGTACCCATAATCGCTCTTTTATTATTGAGTCTTCCTAAGAACTCTATAAAGTATGTCTGTCTGTCTTTTTCTTTGAACACAACTAAAGCAGTGAATTTATGTAATAATAAAAATAGAATATATTATCACTATCAAATATATATAATGTAGGGTAGGTAAAGAAAGGTAATGTTAAGTAGCTAATGTTGTCAGAGAGTACTAAAAGATCCCGCAGCGTCCCATTCAGGCGATGTGGGTAACCGTTGTCTTTAGTAAGTAGCTTAGAAAATAGCGGCGTCTGCTATTGTGCCGGACATCTACTCATTTAGATCTCGTAATTTTATGAAATCTTATGCTCTATTAACTTTTGAAAAATTATATAAAAATAATATAACATATGAACTTACGAATAATGTTTTTAAACTATGAGTATATAACTACTCTGTTTTTCAAATCTTTTGGTAAATAAGTTACTGTTTCGCATTCAGTGACCATAAAGTAATTCAAGTTAATTAATTAAAATAACCCAATTGTTTCAATTTCCTTATTGAAAACAATTCTGTTATTGGGTTGTATTCGTATTTGTTGATGCTGTGTCCTTTATGCTTCGTATTTCACAGACTCTCAACTGTAAACCTGCAGTAGTTAATTGAGGTTTAATACTAAATGTAGGCATTGCCTTTTAATTTTCACAGAAGTAGTTTTAATATAAATAAACGCGAAAGTGGTTTCAATAGAACGAAAGAGAATTTTCAACCTCTTTTTTAGATAAAAGCACTAAACTTTTTAAGGGAGCTCGAATGAAGTTTAGCATATTAGCAACAACTATGCTCTACGGCTCTATCTTAACAAATCCACTGATATTATACGACAGTCACGTGGATTTATGGTTAGAAGTTAAAACAGTAAGTAGTATATTATTTTAATGTAGTTTATGAAAAATATTTCGAAATGACCATAATTTTCTTTATAAGTATTTATTACTTTCAGAATGACTTGGACTTGGTTTTTTATTACATCTGATAAATTTTAAACACTGAAAGTTTATGAGCATGTGATTATTAACTTAATTTTTTTTGTGTAATTGCTGAAATTTCAATTATAGCTACTATACTTCACAATTTTATATTTGTACTGTTTTATTCAAATTGAAAAAAAAATAAAAAGGCAATACATATTAGTTTATGTTTTTTAATATGAAGTTATTAAATAGAATAGGTTATTGAGATTCCTGGCGAATAAAGTTATTCTGAACGCATTCTATACTTAAATGCAACTCATAAGTGCGCCGTGGTGTGGAATTTAGATTGTACCCAATAAGCCACATAGTAAGTTGTCTATGGATAGTCTTTTGATATCATGTAATGAGTTCTAATGCTTAGTTTCAGTAGAAAAATACCGATTTTGAAAAGATTTCTATTATTTATTTCCAATGTTTTTTTCAAGTAGACATATTTATCTTAAATAACATGTTAACATATAATTTAAAAAAATGTTAAAATAAACATAACCTCTAATTAGGGAATAATATGAGAGAACAAAGTACTCGTATATTATAATAATTTATGTTAAATTTCAATGTTACATTATTTAATTTAAAATGTTCATGAAAAAAATAAGCAGTCAAGTAAAAATTTTAAACTAATTAAATAATAGAGAATTAGGTTTTAAGTAGAATTTACAGTCTCTTTGAGACTTTCGTTTTCTTTAACAAATTAAATGTTGTTCTACGAAGTCCGCTTGTAAGACGTCGGCGCCAACACCGAATGAACATTTATACAAGACTACTTAGAGCTTCAGCTAATCCCTTATCATTGAATGTAACTTCAGAGTTACAAAGGAAACTTTTTGTTATTTATATCCTGTACTTAATAAAAAATATAGCAGTCCCTTAGAGACGTATAATTGTTTTAAAAATGTTTAATATTTTTATAAAATTACTAACGTCGAATAACTTAATATTCTCTATATTAAGTTATTCGACGTTAGTGCAAGTAATGATAGAATGGATTTTGTAACAAAAATTAATATGACAGTTCTCTCACTCACCTCTTACCGCTTGTTATCTATATCGATACGTTTCAAATTCCATACCTAATAAATTGTTTGTAATAGTAACCATACCTACGTTTCTGTAAATGGGCGAGTTTGAAACACGTTATTTTGACAGTTTAATACAAGTAAATAACGCACGATAACGCGTTTCTAAACTTTTTAAATAGCATTTAGATTACGACTGCGACTAGGTTGCGAGTGCATCTGGTTATAACCAATAAAGGCCCGGCAGGGGCACAAATTTCGTCGACTTTCTGTAGGAATAATGTGAAGTTATGCTATGATTGAATAGCCTCTAAGATAAATTTAAATATATAATATCGAAGTATTAAGATTACCAGTTTTTTAATTTTTTTACACATTTAAAAAAATTCAGTCTAGTATTTTTAAATCAATAAGAGAAGAAAATATAAGAAAATTTATCAAGAGTGAAGTGAAGAATTTATCAATTAATAACATGAATATTACAAAAGATTTCTTGTTTAATTGTATTTCAATCTGGTTAAATGCTTTATTAAAATGATAATGTTTTAAAGAAACAACATAACAATAAATAAAATAGAGGTAACGTACGATTCCATTATCGTAATATACCTTAAGAACCTGCAGAGTAATAATAATATGATGTGTTTAATGTATCATGAATATAGAGGTATAAAATATGTAGTCGTTATCCCGCTTTTTACGAGTAGTAGACATCATCACGTAGACATCATTCACTGTTAACGAGTAACTTTTACTAGCTAGTTATAACCGGTTTTATCGATATAAGGTACGTAAATTATTTTTAAAAATTTATGTGTTGTTGCTTCAATATCTGTATTAGCAGTTTATATTATGAACAAAATTTTAAACGTAAAATTTAATAGAATAAGCAAATATTATTTATAAGATAAATATATCAATGGACTTTTTCATAAATACCCTAATAAGTTTTATGATACATAAATTTTTTGAATTTTTTGTTATGTGAGTGTAAATATTAACAATGTGATTTTATCATATTTCGTCAACAAAAGAGGTTGTCCAGTTAAAAGTAGTAATTGATTGTGGTTAAGCTATTTAATTTTCAAAAAAATTTCTAACTTATCTAAACATGCTATTCAGTATCTGAAAAGTGTTAAATAAAACATCAAAATATTTATGTTTAAGGCCAAATTATTAACTAAATTAATTATATTTAATTAAGTTTTCAAATGCTTAATTATGTATAAATATGATCTTAGATTAAATCTTTACTGCTGTAAATAGTATTGTACATGAAAGCAGAATGGGTAATAAAAGCTTACAACTATAATAAGGTCAAAGTGAAATGGCGGATACATTTAAACAGAATTGTGTAGAGCTCATATACAACGCAGCTTTAAAATGCAGCGGTCCATTCTAATAATTAATACGAAATACTATCGCAAATACTACATAGCAGCGGAAATTCGTGGTCCCGTACTAACTGGCCACTATATTTTATTTTAGACCAACTGACGAAGATTTTTTTCGTAGTTTTTAAATGTAAATCCGGTTCAAGAGCTACATTTTATGCTGTTTAAATTAATATTAAAAATAAAATATATACGTTCATAGAAAGCGGGATAACGACTACATATTTTATACCTCTATATTCATGATACATTAAACACATCATATTATTATTACTCTGCAGGTTCTTAAGGTATATTAAGATAATGGAATCATACGTTCCTTCTATTTTATTTCTTTTTATATATATTACATTTTAATTTTATTTCATAGATACATTATAATTTTAATAAGCTCTTACCTAGTTTGGCACCATTAAACAAGTAAAAACTTCTTTCTGGTCTATGTAACCTCTCTTATAATTTTTTCTTCTTATTATTTTAAAACTACTAGACTGAATTTTAATCAATATTTGTAAAAAAATATCTGATATATATAAAAAAATAAAAAACTAGTAATCTAATATTTAATATTTACTGTAATATTGTGTATTTAAATTAATCTTAGAGGTTATTCAATTATTAACTTCTCTATAACATCGTCACGTCATGCCTATAGACATTTGTGCGTCTGACGGGCCTTCAGTCACTATAACCAGATAAACTCGTAACATACCACGCGTTACGAAACATTTGTGAAATATTTTGAAGTCCTATTCTCAATGCTAATGTAGAATTTTAATAATGTGTTTTCGAGTGTTGCTTGTTTATTTTGAACTATCAAAATAACGTGTTTCAAACTCGCGCATTTACAGAAACGTTGGTATGGTTACTATAAATTATTAAGAATTTCATTTGAAGCTAGGCTAACTAGGCTAGAGATAATAGGCGTGAGACCCATCGTATTAACTTCCTAGTTAAGAAAATTATTATATTACACTATATTACTTTTTTTTTAATCCCTTCTATTCATTACTTGCATTAAAGTCGAATAACTTAATATTCTCTATAATAATTGTATAAAAATATTACACATTTTTAAAACAATTATACGTCTCTAAGGGACCGCTATATTTTTTATTAAGTACAGGATATAAATAACAAAAAGTTTCCTTTGTAACTCTGAAGTTACATTCAATGATAAGGGATTAGCTGAAGCTCTAAGTAGTCTTGTATAAATGTTCATTCGGTGTTGGCGCCGACGTCTTACAAGCGGACTTCGTAGAACAACATTTAATTTGTTAAAGAAAACGAAAGTCTCAAAGAGACTGTAAATTCTACTTAAAACCTAATTCTCTATTATTTAATTAGTTTAAAATTTTTACTTGACTGCTTATTTTTTTCATGAACATTTTAAATTAAACAATGTAACATTGAAATTTAACATAAATTATTATAATATACGAGTACTTTGCTCTCTCACATTATTCCCTAATTAGAGGTTATATTTATATTTTCATTTTTTTAAATTACATGTTAACATGTTATTTAAAATATATTTCAAAATATGTCTACTTGAAACAAACATTGAAAAAAAATCGGTATTTTTCTACTGAAACTAAGCATTAGAACTCATTACATAATATCAAAAGACTATCCATAGACAATTTACTATGTGTCTTACAATTTAAATTCCGCACCACGTGGCGCTTATGAATCGCCTTCAAGTATAGAATGCGTTCAGAATAACTTTATTTGCCAGGAATCTCAATAATCTGTTGTATTACATAATTTCATCTTTAAAAAACATAAACTAATCATTATTTCCTTTTTTTTTTTTTCAGTTTGAGTAAAATGGTACAAATGAAAAATTTTTAAGTAAAGTTTACTAGAAATTTCAATAATTTCCCAAAAAAAGTAATTTAAAGTTAAGAATCACATGCTCATAAACTTTCACTGTTTAAAATTTATCAGATGTAATAAAAAGCCGAATCTAATTCATTTCTTGTTCACTCATTATTCTGAAAGTAATTTATTATGGTTTGGTTATTTCGAATTATTTTGTATGAACTATATTAAAATAATATTCTACTTACTGATTTAATTTCTAACCATGAAACCACGTGAGTGTAGTATATTATCACTGGGTTTGTTAAGATAGTGCCGTAAAGCATAGCTGTTTCCAATGTACTAAACTATTTCGAGCTACCTCGAAAAGTTTAGCGCAATAGTCTGAAAAAGAGGTTGAAAATTCTCTTTCGTTCTGTTAAAACCACTTTTGCGTTAATTTATACTACGACTTCTGTGAAATTTAAAAGGCAATGTCTACATTCAGTATTAAAACTCAATTTTCATTAACTATTGCAGGTTTACAGTTGAGAGTCTGTGAAATACGAAGCAGGGTAGGAGCCCCATCAAAATTTTTTTTTATTTACAGTGTACACCTAAAATAGATTGCTTGATTAGCTTATGAAAAAATAGAAGTGATTGATCAATACATTCGCACACATGCGAGTATTATTAGAAAACACTAAAAATAAATAAATAATAGGAAATTCAACACAAAAAAAAATCCATACGATTTTAAAAGATTTAATTTTTTCATAAAACATACTATTTAAGTAAAAAATATTTCCAAAGGCGTTTCCACAGACTCCTCTCCCACCTCGGCCTCCGCGCACACCTCGGCTTCCACCTTCACCTAACCTAACCCTCTAAATTTTTTGTATTTCCTTATTTCTACCTGATCATAATACTGAAATTCGATTGGCAATTGATACAAACAGTTCACTTTAACATTGCTAGTCTTTGTTTTATTTTATTTTACTATCGATATTTTGCTGGCTCTGTTTCGTTATTTTAGTCCAGCCTATAGAAGTCTGTCAATGATACATCTGAATTTAGAGTATCAGTAGAGCACAAACAATAACGAGAGCTTTGCTTCCTGCTGTAAGATCTGGACGTATTATATCTTTTACTATTATCCTCTTTCAATTATTAAATTAAACAATATGTGTCCTCCCTCTATCATTTTATTTTTACATGAGTCATTGGTACTTCTTGAAGTAACAAAAAATAAGTACTGAGAAATTTCGCGAAGGTTTTATTATTGTTGGTAACCACGCCATGATTACAAGGGTTGACCAGCGAAACCACCTTCAATTAAATAAATGGTGGTTTGCTTTATACTTCTACCGTTAAGATCTAAGTTAGATTTAAGTCAGGGGTTAAAAATTAATAAATACAAGAAGTTAGCAGAAAGAACCAAAAATCAACTTACGCGTTCATTTTCGTGGGTTCTCGGTCTAAGAGGTTGGAGGGTAATTTTTATCAATCAATAATCACGGGTAATCACTGTAATAGCATATTATTGTTTATACGCTTTATTGAAATATTTCTAGGATTGTCTCAAGTTCGCTCAGAGATAAATATAAAAATAATATAATAACATTTATATTATTTATGAACATAAACTTCATTCATCTTTTAAAATCAGTATAATATCAGTCAGTCGATAATACCCACATACTGATTTCAATTTAGTTGTAAAGCCGCATTACATTAATTGAAATTTATAATTACATGAATGTTATCCATTTTTTTTATATTTTTGGAGCTTTTAGGTTTTTTTTTTTTTTTTTTTTTTTTTTTTTTTTTATGGAAAAGGAGGGCAAACGAGCATGCGGGTCACTGATAAAATGTGATCACCGCCGCCCATGGACTCTTGCAACATCCGAAGACTCACAAGAGCGTTGCCGGCCCTGGAGATAGGAATAAACGCCTTTTTTGAAGGTACCCATGTCGTATCGATCTGGAAACACCGCCGAAGGAAGCTCATTCCACATCTTTGTGACACGTGGAAGAAAGGTACTTGCAAACCGCACAGTAGAAGAACGCCATGCATCCAGGTGGTAAGGATGGTAATGAAGGCGGTGACGTGCTGTGCGGTGATGAAATTCGGCGGCAGGCATCAGATTAAATAGCTCTTCGGAACACTCCCCGTTGTAAATGCGATAGAAGACGCACAAGGAAGCCACGTCTCTACGCAGTGCCAAAGAGTCCAGCCGTTCACAGAGCAACGGGTCCCCGATAATCCGTACGGCTCTCCGTTGTACGCGGTCAAAAGGTAGAAGCTGATATTGGGGTGATCCGGACCAGAGATGAGAACAGTACTCCATATGTGGCCGGACCTGCGCCTTATAGAGCGCAAGTCTTTGGCCAGCATTGAAATACTGCCTCGCTCTATTGATCACACCCAATTTCATCGAGGCCAACTTGGCCTTGCTCTCCAAATGACCACGAAACCGACAGTCGCTCGAAATGTCGAGTCCCAGTATTCTGATACTTGGCGAGGCGGTGAGGGGTGTGCTCTCGAAGAGTGGCGATACGACAAATGGGGTTTTCTTGGTGGTAAACGCGCAAACCTGTGTCTTTTGGGGATTAAACTGGACGAGGTTCAGTTCACCCCATTCTGAGACCATCCCCAGGGAGGTCTCTATAGAAGACACAAGTTTCTTTCGACACTCGTCGACGTTTTCCCGAGAGAGACCTGCACGGCCGGAATATACCGCATCCCCAGTGCTGTCATCCGCATAACAATGTATGTTGTAAATATCCAACATATCATTGATGTGCAGGAGAAACAGGGTTGGGGATAGCACACAGCCTTGGGGTACACCAGCGTTCACGGGCTTGGGGTCCGAGCAAAAACCGTCGAGAACGACCTGTATGCTCCGCCCAGTGAGAAAGCTGGTGATCCACTTGCATAAACTCTCGGGAAGCCCATAGGAAGGAAGCTTCGAAAGAAGCCCCTTGTGCCATACACGATCGAAGGCTTTCGCCATATCCAGACTAACTGCCAGACCCTCTCCCTTGCTTTCAATAACCGCAGCCCAACGGTGTGTGAGATATAACAGAAGATCACCAGCCGATCGACCATGGCGAAAGCCATATTGCCGGTCATTGATCAACTGGTGATCCTCGAGGTACGCGAGGAGCTGACGGTTTATGATATTCTCCATTATTTTGGAGAGAAGAGAGGTGATGGCGATAGGTCTGTAGTTAGCCGGATCCGAGCTATCACCTTTTTTAGGGATCGGATGGACAAAGGCACACTTCCACGAGACCGGGACTACGCCTTTGAGATAGGAGTGCCGAAATAAACGCGTTAGCACTGGAGTCAACTCAGGGGCACACGTTCGTAGCACCAATGGGGAAATACCATCCGGCCCACTCGACTTATGAACATCCAAGGAAAGTAGAGAACGACGAATGGTTTTTTGCCGGAAAATTATTTCCGGCAATGAACTCTGACACCGCTGGATGGTAGGCGGTGTTTTCCCTTGGTCGTTCAAAGTCGAGTTTGAGGCAAAAAGAGTGCCCAAGAGATCGGCTTTCTCTTTTGCCGTATGGGCCAGAGAATCATTCCCCGTGTGCAATGGCGGTAGGGACGGCTGGCAAAAGTTACCCAGAGTGGCTTTAGAAAGCGCCCAGAACTTGCGCGTGCCTGGTGGGTACCTTGCCAACTGATCCCCAATTTTGACGACATGCTTGAACTTTGCTCTAGCGATTTGCCGTTTGAAGAATCTGGAGGCACGATTATATTTCCTCTTCAGAACTCTAGAGTTCGGATCCCTTGTGACTATCGATTTAGCCCAAGCCCGGTACGCCTGCCGTTTGCCGGCTGCTGCAGCCCTGACAGACGCATCAAACCACGGCCGCGATCTGCCACCAAGTGGTACCACAGAGCTTGGAACGAATAGTTCCATGCCCTGTAGTATCACATCAGCTACAGCCGCAGCGCAGTCACTGGGATCATCGGAAGAGAAACAAATCGGCCCCCATGGGTAGGATGCAAAAAAAGACCGCATTCCATCCCAATCTGCTGACTTGTAGTGCCAAACGCTACGGGTCGCAGGTGTTGTGCGAGCCGGACGTTGAAGTGGCACTACACTCCGTACCAGGCAATGATCGGAGGACCCAAGGGGGGCCTCAACAATAACCTGGTACTTTCCGGGATGTGTAGTCAGCAGAAGATCCAACAAAGAGGGCATGTGGCTGTCCACGTCTGGGAGACGGGTGTGCGTCTGAACCAACTGGGACAAACCATTTGCCAGAGCAAAGTTAAACACAGATCTCCCCGCGTAGTCAGTGGAACGCGACCCTAGCCACTCGGCATTGTGCGCGTTGAAGTCCCCGAGGACTATGACTTCAGCTGAGGGAGTCTGTGAAAGCAGTTCGTCAATCTTCGCCTGAACATGGCCCAAGAGTTGCTCCGTTTCTGCATTACCACTGTGGGACCTGTAAAGGCACGCGTAGACTCTGACATGATCGTCCATGTCCACGCGCAGCCAAAGTAAAGACAGATCCCGACCTTCAAAAATCTGGAGGCGACGGTAGCAGATATCCTCCCTCACGAACACAGATACCCCGGCATGTGGTATAAAATGATGTTCTAGTTTATACCCGGGGTATGAAAGGTACGCTGTGTCGCTCGGTTGAGATATCTGCGTCTCCGTCAAAAACAACAAGGCCGGCTGCGCCGTCTCAAGGTGGTAGTGGACGGCGTTTAGGTTAGAGTGAAGTCCCCGGATGTTGCAAAAATCCACATTTAAAGTGGAGCGGGGTGCCGAAAGGTTAGGTGTTTATTACGTATAGTATTAGAAGGATCCTTACACCAAGTGAATGTTTAGTTTAAATAAACTACAAACAAAAACGCAGAGCGTGATTGTAAGTGCCCACGGTCTTCTATTTTCAGTTATTTCCTCTAAACGGGTGGATGCTTGGTGCAAACAACCAAATGAGGTAATTTTGTATTCCATTGAGTTCCGTTCTATTGAAATTCCATGTTTACTCATTCTTTAGTAACTAAACGGAACCTTATATAATGAGATGGTACCTGTATACCAATTTCATAGTAGAATCTTTTTTCTTTTGAACACTTAATATAAGCCTAAAAGTTTGAATATTCAAAGAATAAAATACTAATTAAATAATTATATCCCCATTAAATATTAAATCTGTTTGTTAAATTAAGTGTGTTGTAATAGTATAAATAGAAAGTTATAAAAGCTGAATGTTAATTTTAAAGAATTGCTAAGTTTAAATGTATAAACTATTTCTCTGTAGGTCAGTTTCAAGATGAAAGCTAATTTTCTCACATGTAGTAAGTGTATTTGAATAACATACAATACTCAATTATATTTTCATAAAAGGAAATCTCTTATTTTTATGTTAAGAGAACTTAGAATAGAGACTAAGTCAGGATAAGGTGCAAGAACACTAAGCGTTTAAATGAATAACATAAAAATTTTTTGAAGAATACATTATTTGATTTTTATGACGGAAGGGGAGGCTCCGAAAAATATAAATACTCAACAACCCATTTGACGTAGGAGAAAGAGAAAAAAAAGAGTCTTCTAGGTTACAGATCATTTAAAGTTAACTAAAAAACTTTATAGCAAGTAAATATATTTATATATTTATAATAATATAATTAACTTTATTTAGAAAAAGTATACTAGTAATATATTTATATATGTTAATAATAATACAAAAACATTTGAACAATTGAAATATTGAAAGAAATAATATTTTATGGTTTGCTATTATGCAAATTTCCAGAAGAAAATCATGAATTTTTTATTAAAATTGTATTGTTTTAGTGAAATAAAATTTGTTATGTTTCATACCTTAATAAATACTTAAGTTACGTCTTACAACATTTTCATAATGTACCTCGTGAATACCACCAACGCTATAATGTGATTTGTTTATATTGAGCCATAAAGTAAGTATTGCTCTGCCCTCTGTATTTTACGATATTTTCAATGTATTTACTATTTGTTTTAAATGATAAAATAAATATATAGTTTATTAAAATATTATTGTTTAAAATTTAATTTTTGTGGGTTTTTTTTTTATTTATTTATAGTTTTTTCTTTCAACTTCTGTCTTCTGTGAAAGGTTAAAAGTGAACATTGTTCAATGAATGAAATATTTTCTGAAGTTTCATAAAGCTTGGTATCATACTATTAAATTTTACTCTGTAAGCAAAATATCAAAAGTTATACCTATACGTGCTGTTACGCTAAGAGTCATCTCTGAGGCCACAACAAAAAATAAGTATTAACAACTGTTATGGAAAAAAAAATATGAAAAAAAAAATATTAACTTTCTACTTCAGCTTTACAGAGTTGCAGTTTTTTTGATATAATTCAGATAAAACTAAATTTTTTTTTCAAGTTCAAGGTCCTTGTGTGAATAAATGATTTTTGATAAAAATTCTAGAGTGGCAATGTCAGAGTCATCAGTCTTGACTCTCGATATGTCCTAGATACTTTGAAAGGGAGAGTCCGAAGCAATAGACAGAATTCTTTGCTCCAATGGTCGTAAAGCAACTTCGAGGGTTAAATAGTTATGTGAGATATAATCGTGCCATCAATTATGATATAATATGATTTACTATCCGGCCCATAAGTTACATTTTTGATATTGATAAGCAAAGCTAGAAACTGTTTATTAACTTATTCTGAATAACACATTTAATTTGTCATATTTTTTTTTTATACGTACCTTCAAAATGCCCTTTTTTCCCCTTTCGATGTCTTAAATTCTTTTGAATTTAAATATTGTCTGATTAGAAGTATTTCAAATTTTACGTGAAAGTCTAAAATCCTAAAAATAGCCTTCATTACAAAAGTATCTTTATAGTATCTTGTTATGTCTTTTGTGATAAACAGACGACTTTGTATTACAACAAATTTAAATGTTCTGAGATGTGTGTTTTTTATTGTTTTTGTTTAATTTTATCAATTTTAAAGATAATATGCATTTTCTTTCTGAATATGTAAATCATTGGTCACAATTTCAATAACGTTGTGATGATGTCTGATTATTTTAAATCACATTTGACATTATTGTAATGAAACTGTATTGTTTTAAATTTAATGCATTTATTTTACAACTACATTATTATTTTTATTCATAGATATATTTGAGTCGTAATTATCAATCTTTTAATTGATATAAAAATGCAGTTTTGTTTAAGTTTTTAAAGTGTTCTCCAATAATATTACTTAATAACTATAACCCATAGCTTTAGTCTACGAATATGAAATTATTAATAATATTACAATTCAAGAATAAAGATTAGTTTTTATTTTTGTTGTAAATATACCTTCTTTTTTATAAGTTATGGTATGTGTTTATTTTCATAATTAATGTTGTTAATAGTGGTGGACTATTCTCTATTTGATTGGTTAGTAGTTAATTGATACTGATTACTTTATTTCTTAATAACTAAAAACTATTCAGAGAATTAGGAAAGTGGGTCAAAAATTTCCTTTCATAAAAATGTTTGATTTAATAAAGTTATTTATAAAATGTTATGAAATTGCTATAAATTGGAATACTCGGTTGAAAGATCGAAACATGTTTTAAGTAATTCGAAACGGGCCTACTTTGGCAGATAAGTTGTTCCTACATTAAATCCTTAACAATCCTCTAAAATTAACTGATTATAGCTAAAGTTTGTAATTTTCGTTCAACTTGTTTAGCTCTTTGGTATAATCTGATATTGAAACTTAATTTAACAAACTCAGCCCCTCTTTATTTTCAATTTACAATTCCGTGTATTCACTTGAGTGGAAGTAAAACTTCGTCTTGTACTAAATTAGGCCTATCAATTCTGTTTGATTTAATGTACATACATATAAACTAGTATGCTAAGACCAGCTAGTCACAATAGATAATACAAAAAATTTGAAAGCGCGCGCAAAATTTCCCCATGCAAAGTCTATGGGAAAAATTAATTTTTTGACTAATTACTGCAATTAGGCTAATGAGATTTGAGAGTTGTCACTATTTTTCAGCAGTGTAGCATAATGAGACCTTTGATTTGAGCCATCAACGATATTTTTCCCTTTAGTGGTTCTCGAGCTACAGTGTGCCAACGAAATCGCTTCCTGCATTAATATATAAGATAATGAAGACACAGGGTAATGAAAAGACTTCAAATCAAATTGCGCGATTAACTTTACAGATCAACTTTAGTTAAATATGTAAATATATTTGCTTAGAAGTATGCATTATTAGTCTGACGTCTTTATTACCACGACATTTGAGTTTCTACCACACATCTTGTTTTATTTAAAAAATTCTAAAAACATGTTTAGATATATTTTATAAATTTGTTGGAGTGTATATTGTGCTGAGCATAATTGTTCATTTAGATGACGTGATCCTATCAGTATTAATAGTAGCAGTAGTAGCAGTTGTAGCAGTAATGGCAGAAGTAGCAGAAGTAGCAGTATAAGCAGTATTGTCAATAGTGGCAGTGGTAGCAGAAGTAGTAGTAGTAGTAAGAGTAAGTAGCAGTATTAGCTGTAGCTATAGTAGTACTTAATTCTTATTTATAGTATTTTTTTTTGTTGACGTTGTTTTTATTGCATTAATTATTTCATTTACAAAACATTTTTGAAAAATAAATGACCATTTTATGATGAATGTAAGTTAAAAGTAGGTATTATACATAAACCGACGTATCGTGAAAGTTTTAATTAAAAATGTTTCATGTTTTTGTTTGGAATGGTAAACATATGTATAATTTGACATTTACATTAAATAATGATTCATTGTAATATACATTGACCTAAAAAAGGATTTAGTTAGGTTTTGAAATACCTCTTGTTTTTATTATCGTAATCATGGATCATTTATCTGATTTAAATCACACTTTCTATTTTTTAAAAGTAGCCCAGTGAGCGATTCTACAATGTCTTCTCGCTCGAAAAAACTTTGACTCCACTTTATCATTTTAAAGTTCATTTTATTTTATGATGCGGTTTTTCGATTAGCATAAAATCAAGACTTCAGAGTTTATTATGTTCAAAGTGCTTGAGGTTTTTATTAATTTAACGGACAGTAATATGAAGTAATTCCTTCGCGTTGTACAATACAATACACAATTCTTGTAGATTTATAACTACAGTCAATGGTGCTATGAATGTTTAAAATGTAAGCAATTTCAAAATTAATTAAAATACTGTGTGAGTAAATTCAAAAACATTATGTCTTTCGCTATATTATTAATAGCTACGATATATTAATTTAATTATAATATATTAAAAACATAAATCTTATTACTCTCAATTTTTTACTTTTTGGAGTGATTAGGTCTAGTTTGTGTAGTTTGATAGATACGAAAAACTTTAATCCTAATATCATAAAAGATATATTTATTTTTGTATGGATTTAGTTTATTTATAAGGCTTTAGATATTAATATTAGTAACCAAGATATTAAAGATGTTTATCGTATTGGCCCTATGGTTCAACCAAAGGGAATTGTTGTGGATTTAACTTGCACGGATAGAAAAGAAGCTTTAATACGCGGTTTTCGAGTGTTTAATAAAACACAAAAAAACAAACTAAATACTTCACATATTGGTATAACAGGAATATTAAAACCTATTTATATTTCAGAATATTTAACACCCAAAGCTAAGCGTCTTTGCTATCTGGCCCGCAGTTTCGGAAAAGAATATGCCTTTAAACATGTCTGGACTTCTTTTGGGAAGATATACATTCGCAAGGACGATCACTTAAATAAATATACAATTAACTGCGAGAGTGATATTGAAAAATTACGGAAGTCGATTTGACTGACAATTATCACTTCACGTTATTCTACCCTCACAATGTATATTTTCATAAGGAACTGCTGTTTAGTTTTAATTATAGTATTAATTATTTTTTTAATGTGTCTTAGATTTATTATTTCTAATGCTTTGTTATTTTGTAATTTTTCATATTTTCTGGAAGTGATAGCTTATATAAGATCAAAGATACTAATATATATAAAAAACAGTAAAATAATACTTATTATGAGTATAACAGATTTTCAAAGTCATATTAATACCTTTCATGTTATTTTAATTATTACGTACTTGTGTCCAAATATTATATATTTATGGAATAATTATTTATTATGTTGTATGACAGTCATATTAATAACATCGCACTCATATATTACATTCAATTATTATATTTCTATACTCAAGTTCCATCGGGTTTACCTTTTTACTCATTTTCGAGACTTTTATAAATTCTCCCTTAAAAAATGGCGTCGACTACACAAATCTCAATAGAAATTGACCAATTTCATGTTGCTAATGCTTTAGAATGTGATATACAATCCGCTTCCTCTATTATAAATAGTAATAGCAAGAACACCCTTAAAATACTATCCCAAAACATAAGAAGCATTTATAAAAACATTGACACTTTAATTGTAAACATTAATGCTTTATCTTACTCCCCAGACGTTATAGTTCTTACTGAATGTTGGTTAACCAAGGAGAAAAGTCCTCCTAATTTATACGGGTATAATACACATTACTCAGAAAAGTTTTTAAATCAAAACGACGGAATAGTTATTTACACAAATAATAACCTGTCTGTAACAGTAGAGGAACCGGATTCTTGCGGCGCTAATTTCCTAGTATTAAAAATAGGCTCAGATATCGCTGTGGTATCTGTATATAGGTCACCTTCCACTTATAATATTGACAATTTTTTAAATTCTTTGGAAAACATTATAACTAACCTTAGTGCCTTTTGTGAGTTAATGTTAATTGGTGACGTTAATATAGATATTGAGCCACAAAATATCGACAGAATAGGCTCCTCTTATCTTGACTTCTTGGCTCAGTATGGACTTATTCCTGCCTACACTTACCCAACTAGAGACCGCAGTTGTCTAGACCATATCATGCTAAAATCGTCAGGGAGGGCATCCGTGTATATTGTTCATTCAGACATTACAGACCATAAAACCGTAATACTTAACCTTTGCTCAACTTCAAAGAAAAACCGAAATGTTACTTATTCTGTACAATTAAATTATAATGCTGCACTTAAACAATTGGCAAACACCGACTTATTTTTTTCAAACTCAACCACTGACGCTAATCTGCTAGCAGCCAGTTTTGTTAAAAAAATAAGTGATATCGTTCAAATGAATACAAAGAGAATAACTGTCTCAAGCCGAAATCGTGTCCTAAAGCCTTGGATTACGCCTGGCTTGGTTCGATGCATACGTCACAGAAATAAGCTTCAAATAAACTGTAAAAGGAACCCCCATAATGAAATGTTTTTGGTTATCTATAAACGTTATCGAAACTTTTGCAACTGTCTTTTAAAGAAATTAAAAAAAACATACGAATCGTCACTACTAGAAAACGCGCACACAAATAAGGAAAAATGGGCCGCTATTAAATTTATTGCCGATTTAAATAGTCAAAAAACTTCAGCATCTGAACTTCTAACCCCTAATGTTGACCCAATTGTTACTCTTAATGATATTAATAAATATTTCTCATCGGTAGGCAAGAAAGCTAATAATTTGATCAATCAAGCCGAGCCTCTAAAAATAAATATTTCTAGACTCACTAACTCTATAGTCCTATTACCTCCAGATGAATCAGAAATATCAACCATAATTAGCAATTTAAAAAATGTTACTGCTGTGGGATGGGATTCCATTCCAATCAAATTTATAAAATATGCGAAACACATCATTGCAGCGCCTTTTACTAAATTAGTTCAGATTTGTCTTGAACAAGGAGTCTTCCCAAGGGTATTTAAAAAAGCCATTATTTCTCCGATATACAAGAGTGGATCTAGAACCTGTATATCGAACTACAGACCTATTTCTGTTCTTTCATCTTTGTCTAAGGTGTTTGAAAGGATACTAAATTCACGACTCACTAATTTCTTAGAAACTAATAGAATATTGTCTTGTAACCAGTTTGGTTTCAGATTAGGTAAAGGTGCCACAGATGCGGTATCTAAGCTAACTGAACATATTGTCTTTCATCTGGACAGGGGCAAGAAGTGTCTAGGAATCTTTTTAGATTTTGCCAAGGCTTTTGATACTGTTTCTGTTTCCATCCTTTTACAAAAATTGGAAAGTATTGGCATAAGAGGAGTTGCATTTAAAATCTTTAAGGACTACCTTCTGGATAGAACACAACAGATTAAAATTGGAAATTACCTAAGTTCTGATACTCCCATTACATCTGGTGTCCCCCAAGGAAGTATCCTGGGGCCCAGTCTCTTTCTGATATATGTCAATGATCTTTGTAATGAAGTATTACAAAATGGAAAAATCTTTGCATATGCAGATGACACTGCTCTTATTTTTGTTGGCGATTCTTGGGACGAGGTCACAAGATACGCTGAAATTGGAATACATAAAATTATGAAATGGTTAAACAACAATCTCTTAACACTTAATTTATCTAAAACCTATTTTGTGCCATTTTCTTTTTCTAACACATATAATAATATTAACCTTAGAGCCCATATCTGTGACTTATTTATCAACCATAACACATGTAAATGTCCTAACGTGACCAGAGCTAGTTGCGTTAAATATTTGGGAGTTGAAATAGACTCTAAACTTGGTTGGCTCCCACATATAAAATCAGTTTGTTCACGGGCTAGAAAATTGGTTTGGACTTTTAGCAAGTTAAGACACGCAGCAAACTTTAAAATTCTACGTGAAACTTATTTAGCACTCGCCCAACCTCTCTTTACCTACTGCATTTCCGTCTGGGGTGGTGCATGTAAGTCATTTATGATAAGTCTTGAACGAGTACAGAGATCTCTCCTGAAAACAATGAGTTTTTGTCCTTATCGTTATCCTACAAAGTCACTTTATGAAAAGTGTGATGTGCTTTCTATTAGACAGTTATATATATACATCATTACCCTTAAACAGCATACAACTACTCCATTCATTAAAAACGTTACACAATCAAAGCGACTAAATCATCGGATACTTGAACAAGTAAAATGTCGTACTGAATCTGCAAAGCATCATGCATATTTTTTATCAGCCTTTTTATATAATAAAATAAATATACACATTGGCGTACATAGGTTAAACCGGCACGATTGCCGTTTGGCGCTTCATGGCTGGCTAAAAGGGCTCGATTATCAGGAAATTGAAAATATGTTAATAATTCAGAAGTAATCTCAATATACATTCAATATAATTTAACATTATCTATTAATTGTTATACAGTATATAGTCATTATTTTTTATTTAATTGATTAATTGATTGATATTTTTTTTTTTTTTTTTTTTAGTTATTTTATTAATTTGTTAAATATAATTGATATTTTTTTAGTTATTTTATTAATTTGTTAAATATAATTAATAAATTTAATGAAGTATTTATTTATAATTTATTTATTTATATATTTACTATTTTAGTTTTTTAATGTTATTAGTATAAGCTATCATATTATTCTAGCTAATTAATTGAACCTACATTAAAGTCTATTACATAAATGTTGTGCTGTAAATTAACGTACGGGGACTGTGTTACAATGTTACTTATGACTTTATTGTATACTTGGGGTGTTTTTAAATTAATTTATTACCTGCAATACAAGTTTACTTAAAGCAGGTAATCTAATAATGTTTGTTGAAAAACTGTCTTGTACCCTACTATTTAATACTTTATGTTATTATTAGCTTGTTATGAAATTAAAAATAAATTTATTATTATTATTATTATTATTATTATTTAAAGCTAAAGCTTTATCATTAAAATTAATATTTAAAAATAAAAAAATTAACATTAAAAGATGTGCGAGCTTAATAATCCAATAAAAATATAGATGCCTGTTTCTGTGATGTATATAATACGTAACTTGACAGACGTAATGTAATTTTTAAAATACTGATATCAATACTAAATAATAATTAATACTTAATATGTGGGTGTTATATTTTAAAAATTTTAATATTGAGCGAAGCTCTCTGTGAGACACTTTTCTGCACCCTCTGTGCAAACTTCAATCAAAAACGGTATATCCAAAAGTTTCCATTTTTGCACATTGATTGAAAATAGTATCAAAAATTTTTTATATATTCTATATCGTTAAACTTAATTTAGTTAAGTTAAATTAAATAAATATTCTATATCGTTAAACTAAAATCAAATAGACTTCAATGGATAAATTTTTCGGCCGAAAATTTAGGTTTATAATGACTTGTGCGAATTTGTTTTTTGTTTTAGATTTTTTTTATCTTGAAAAATAGTTGAGGACAAAATATGTCGATGCAAATTCGGTGCTGTTTGTACCTCGCTTCTCTCAATATGATACCGAGATTTTGGGAGCGCAGCGAGTCCAAATTGAGGTCTGGTTCGCGCTCCTAGTTGTAATGACAAAAGATTTAGTTTTACATAAAATAAGCGCCTAACTACAAAACATAAAAACTTAAACCAGCAATGGAAAAACTGACCATTAAAAGGTAGGAGTGAGGCCGAGGTATAATAGAAAATTATCACAAATAGCAAAAGAAATATTAGTAAATGGTTTTTCCACACAAAATCACAAAAAAGTGAAATAGACATAACTACAACGAATACTAAATAAACACTGCTAAAAATAGAAAAACATGAAGACCAAAGCAATTCAAATAATAAAAACAAACAAATAAGTCTGTAAGAAAACAATTACATGGCCAAAACCCTCATGACATGTATATACAATCCTTTAACCGTTTTAGAAAATTCTTTACATATGCTACTATCACCACGCCGTTCTAACAAACAGAAAAATTCACTATAACGGACCAGATGTACCTTACTTATTCTGCAAGATAGTCCTAAAAATAATATACAAAAAATATTTATAGAAAAAAATAGTAATATGCAGAATAAAAGGAAGCGGCAATTTGAAAAATTGTCACTTCAATTATGTCAACTAATAGAACGTCCAAAATAATAAATTACTGTTATGTATTTGTATATAACACTACAAAAACTCAATTGTCATAAGGTGACAGTTCTTTTTGATATAATAAGTATAGTTGTTATAAGAAACTTTATAGTAACTCCTCAAAATTATAACTATAAGATGGTATTTTCACCATCATTCAGCAGTCGTATTTTATTTTAATTAATAAACCCTGAAATACGATCTACATTCGATTTATCCACTAGTTATATTTTATCCAACAAGTTTCCAACTTCACCATAAGAATTACCGTGTAATAATTTACCGGTATCTTTTGCTGAGGCTTCCCAACTTGGATTGGTATTGTCGTTATTTGTGAGATTATTTCAAAAATTATTTCGGGCTGGCTTTACGTCTGGTTTTTTGAGTTAGTCTAATATAATTTTACTTGTTTAGTAAACTTATATTAGACTAACTCTATAGACAGTCTCACACAATTACACAAATAGAGTTTTACATTATTTTTAAAATTTTTGTTTATGTTTCAGTGCGTTAAAGTTCAATAAAGTGATATTAGTTATATGTGATTCTTATTTTCCATTCAAATTGGAGAGTTAAATTTATAAGACAGTAGTACAACTTGCCGTGGTGAATTGATCAGAGTGATGGGGTGTGAAAGGAATAAATGAAAGCAAGTGTATGCTAGTGAAAACAAATGTTTAGATGCATGTCTAGCATGATGTGAATGGATAAATTGTATGTATGGTGAAAAGTGAAAGTAACAGAAAAAAAACATCTGACACGCGGCAATCGAGCTTGCCGCTATGAAAAACTCCTAATCGGCAAATTATAACTCGCAAATTAATTAACAAACAAAAAAAAAAATTAAAGTAATTAAATTAATTAATTAATTAATTTTTAAATTTTAAAAAATTTAAAAATTCTAAAATTTTTTTCCATTTTTCGGTAACTTCGGCGGCCGATCTGACCACCTTCCCGTTGGACAATCAACATAATTTTGAAAAGTGAATCTTACATTTAGATTCTGATTCCAAATATATCTTTAGTTTTTCAAAATTCGAAAAATAAAATTCGACAGACACACAGACACACATACAGACAGACAGATCGGAAGGAAAAACTGAGTTTTTAGATAAAAGAAATAATTTGTTTTGTTATGTCATGAACTGTAAAGGTAAAAAAGGAAAATAATAATGAGAGTCTTAAGTAAGAATGGTTATAATATAAGGGGGGGGGGGGGCAGAAGAAAATATTAATGAAGTGCTTTATATATTCAGCAAAGAAGTAAGTTTGCATTAAGATAATGTATGATAGAAGACAGTGGAATATTTATGGAAATAGTGTTCAGAGGCGATAAATTAATAACAGCTGATATTATGAAATTAGACAAATATTCTATTCCATTTATTACACAAACGTGGTAAATTCTGTGAAATATAAAAGCTTTTGACAAATATCAGAAGTGCTAAGTACATCCATTATAGATAACTTTTAACTGTCAGAGTAAAGAAACGCCATCATTGTCACGTAACCTAGCTAAAATGTTAGTTTTCCAATACTCTTTTATTTAATGCACAAGACAATATATATATTTAAATATATAAAATAATACATAAATTATTATTAAAAAACTATTCACCATAAAAGTTCTTAGTAACCGTATTATTATATTAATTATATTTTAAAATAATACATAAATTATTATTAAAAAGCTATTCACCATAAAAGTTCTTAGTAATCGTATTATTATATTAATTATATTTTAAAATAATAAAAAAATTATTATTAAAAAACTATTCACCATAAAAGTTCTTAGTAACCGTATTATTATATTAATTATATTTTAAAATAATAAAAAAAATATTATTAAAAAACTATTTACCATAAAAGTTCTTAGTAACCGTATTATTATATAAATTATATTTTAAAATATTAAAAAAGTTATTATTAAAAAACTATTCACCATAAAAGTTCTTAGTAACCGTATTATTATATTAATTATATTTTAAAATAATAAAAAAATTATTATTAAAAAACTATTTACCATAAAAGTTCTTAGTAACCGTATTATTATATTAATTATATTTTAACTAACAAAATATTTTAACATTTAGTAAAATTTTAATATGTCTGAGAAATAGCTTAATTAAGTTATTGAAAGCTAAATGCATCGAAATACTCTCAGGCTTTCTCATGTTGCTAAGCGTTAAATAACAGATCACCGAGCAGTTATTAATTGTCGATGTATCATGATTTTAATCTAATTACTGTCAAATTATTAGTAAAACTAGACTCCACCTCAATAGATTTTAAATTCTAAACATCTGTTCATATTTTCAATTAGTTCAACTATCAATACGGGCACTCCTAACTCTTCAAATTGACGTAATATGTGATCACTGATATGGATTCAAAATGGAAAAGTTATAAATAATAACCAGGATTTCTTGTTACAAGATGTCTTAGACTACCAGTGACAAAATAAAAGTAAAATAAAAATAAAGTAAATAAAAAAGAAAATAGTCTAATATAATATTCCTAACAGTTAAATAAGTAATATTCATAAATTTATAAATATATATTTATTACATATTATTTAATAAAGATCTGAATCTTTTTTAAGAAAGTGATTGATCCGAGGTTATTTAAAGTGCAAATGAACCATAAATAAGACGAAGAAAAATAATTAAAATTGCATACCATTCTCACTTGTGCTATTAGATTGCATTTTAAATTTCGATCTTCTGTAAGACCATATTTTATTTTTTTACAAATATATAGTTTTCACATATTTCCTCGGATTTTTACTGTAAAGAGACGTAACTTGTACAATTTCATAGTTCTAGGTCAACGGGAAATATACTGTAAATTTTTATTCTCGTTAGAGTTTCGGAATATGTCTTCCTTACTGAATAAAGTGACGTTCATTTTTTTATATTAATCTAGAAGTATTCAAGATATTAAGGATCTTGATAGGCCGATGGGGGGACAGGTTTTATAACAAGGTGTCCGTTTTGTTCGTTTTGAGGTACGGAACCTTAAAAGCAACACGCCTATAAATTAACAAAATGTGTACTATTTGTTTATTTATTTATTATTTATTTATTATTCCATTTCAGTACTATAGACTTAAGTCATCATTGCTTTTACGAAATTAATAATATTATAGTGCTTTTATAATTAATTTAAAATACAATTATTAAGTCTAAAATAACTTACGAGCAGAGTCTTAACTAATAAAACATTAAAATAACCACATTTAAAAGTAAGTATACATGTACGTACTTGAAAATAAATGTATATCCTTAGTATATGCGTAAAATGCGTATACTTCAAATAAAATCGACAAACAAGCGCAGTGCAGTTGATTGTAAGTGGCCGCAGCGGCTTGCTATTTGCTGTTATTTCCTCTCTAAATGGTTGGTGCTACCTTATTTGCTATTGAAATTCTATGCTTACAAATTCTCTCCAGACTGAGACCTATTAATTACGGTATTTATGTGACTGATGCTTATTAAGCTTATCAAAATTTATTTGAAAAAAATACCGTTAAAAATTTTACAAATGCCACAAATCAAATAATATTTTTAAAAAAGTAATTATTACAAATTATTTATATTATGAAATGTTTAAAAATCCAAAAGGTTTTTATATATGTGTTATTTAAGCGTACAGCACTGTAAGCTATCTGATTACGAATCCACGGGTGTAGGCCGCAATGTTTCTCTGAGTAATTTAGCCTGCGCTTGCCCCAGCGATACAACAGTCGATTACAATTTGCTTCTAAATAATTGTATAAAATGACAAAATCTCTGATAATTAATTACTTTATTAAACCTTAGGAATTGAAACGAAATAGCATCATAATAATCCTGATGTAATGCCAACACACTTTATTAATAACTATGAAATAATAATATACTTGTGTGAGAATATAAATAATCCAAACCCAATTATAATAATTGTAAACTATTTATTTAACAATAAATAAGAATGTTAACTTAATATATAACAATTATATAATTCAATAGTAACAGTATTACAGCATTTAATCAAAACAATATATAGCTAATATTCATTATGTACTAAATTAATACATAAGATTGGCACATAGCTATAAGCATGAAAGTAATTAGAATATAACACTATAACAAATAAATCATGATACCTGTATGAAGACAGTTTAGAGCACCAGCAAGGTGCCGTGTCCAAAGACGAACAACTTCTGATCTGTAGATAGGACGCACTTGGCCTTTTATCAACTATTAAACAACTACCTGACACAGTGGGAGACGAACACGTGATCATTAGATCACGTGATAATAATCTATACCAATGAAACTAATCTCCCACATACTATATACTAACATATAATAATACCATATCCTATATTCCAATGCTTAACAAATAATAATAATAGTAATATTAAACATTTAAAATACTTTTCAACTTAATCTTAAATAATTTTATTACAAACACAATGAAACATGAACATTATATTTGGAATATCATTGTAAAGAATGACTTGAATTTTATACATATTTCAGGCATACGATTACTTTAAAAATTCATACCCGTAGCCTGTCTTAAAGCTTATATGTATGTTCACCGTTTACTGTATATCGTAATAAATAGTAAGTAATACCGTCTGAATTTACGCTATATTGGTTGCGAATAAATTAATAGAGCCCTTTGAATGATTATTAAACCCTATATCAAATTACAGCCTTTTCATATATTTACTGCGAAAACGGTAATAATCCTGTCAGTAACCTTAACGTATATTGAACGTTTTGTAAATCTTTTGGGGTTTTATTATTTAAATGTTGTATAAACTTTATAGATGCCTCTTTAAATAATTTATTTAAATCAGTAATTATCGAATTAAAACGTTTAACTTGATATCCTCTAAAACTTTATAAAGACATTAACACATTTGCAAATATAACAAAATCAATCAAAAAGTGACTAGAAATAATTTTTCTATAATAAATGTTTTGTTTATTAATTGCATATTACAATAGTTGTTAAAATTAAAGTAGGTAGGTAGTATTTTGAATGTAAATATTGTCCTATTATTGTCTTAATTAAAATTTGATGTACGTCGAATCGAAGTATAAAATTCGAGATACGTCGAATTTACGTATATCAAATTTTACGTACAAGCCTAAAAATAGACCAGGATGCCTTGATTACAATACACAGTATCTTCTTTTGTCTATTGAGATAAATAGATAACGAATCTGTTTTACAAAATTGTTAAATTTTTTACTGTTCTATTTTATAAAGATGATCCGATTCACATTATCAAGAATTGAATTAACAATTCTTGATAATGTGAATCAGATCACAATTTCGTTAATCAATGATTTCTAACTATTGTTATTTACATCGGAGATTTTTTTATTTTAATGCATATTTTGCAACTAGATTATTACTTTTATTCATTCATATATTTCAATTTGAGACATAAACTTTTTAATTTATATAATAAATGGAGATCACTTTTATCATAAAACAAATGAAAGTCCACCTGTGAAGCATTTGAAAATGGAGTCTCTTAAAATATTTTAAATTAAGACAAAATGTGGTTTAAACAGTTATTTTTATTTTTTATACTAGATTTTTTTTTTAAAACATTATTACTAGAAAATTAAATCAGTGGCAGCAGTGGTAGTGGTAGCGGTAGCGGTAGTGGTAGCGGTAGTGTAGTGCCGTTAACGGACAGTGATATGAAGTAATTCCTTCGATCTGTACCTTAGCACAATTCTCGTAGCTTTATAACTACGAATGTTTAAAATGTGAACAATTTCAAAATTAATTAAAATACTGTGTAAGTAAATAAAATATTGCAACAACATTATTACTTATCGTTATATTATTAATTGCATTGCAATGTATAAATTTAATTATATTGAAAACGTGACCAAATTTAATTATATTAAAATGTGAATTTATTTTTATTAAAAGCCCGAACTCACATTTCACGCGGCGATTGTGCCATGCTCAGAGATCAGGAATAAAGGACCCGAAATGGATTCAAAAGTAGTCGTGCAAATTTCGATAGTAATTATGTGAGTACAGATGGATAATTATATTTAATGATAATCATGGATCACGAAACTGTAAATACAAAAATAACATAAAATTTATTTGATATTTACATAGGGACAGTTGCTGTTTAGGCTTACTATTTCTAGTTCATACTAGATATCATATATGGGAAAAAGGCTAAAGCGTATAAAAGAAAAAAATTTAAATTTCATTTAGCTTATTTAATGTTTACGTTATTAATGTATGAGAATTAAAAAAATCTCTTCATTTAATTAACTTTAATATGTTAATGTAAATAATGAAATTTATCTACTTATCTCCTCTCCTCTCCGACAGACAGTAAATACGTGGATTTAGTTTAACGCCACATGAAATTCAAGAGGCCTCAAGAGCCGTAATAGAAAATTTGTTACTACTAGAAAACAATTATACAAGCCTGCGCCGCAACTGCTCATTGATGGACTCACGTATAGGTGGCTCGGCTTCGTCTTGGCCTACACTTACATGGTCGTCCATTTTGCTTGCCGCTGCGGTAATGTACTATCGCCTGAAACATACAGACTTCACACACTTGATATGTTACGTTTTTTTTATATTAATAATTTAACTTATAATATATGTTAGCTTTTGTAAGAGTAAGGTGAAGTAGTAAGAATAATTGTTTATTTGTTTTTATATTGGACTTTGATATCCCTTCTACCAGGAGACCATCATCAAATTATACATATATATGTATGTGAAGTCACCCAGCATTACAATTCGGACACTAGGGTAATAAATTGATATATACATCTACAAATTGTTTATGCAGACGGGACCTAAATAAATACCGATTACTTTGAAAGTACACGACGTCTACCATAGTATACATATGTATTCAGTTCGGATATATTATTAAGGTATCTAACATCGATATCGCGTTATATCTGAAACTATCATAGATCACGTCAATGACTAGTTTTATACTCTTACACTAATTTAAAATTAAATGTATATTATTATAGCTTACAATTTCAAATTGATTGTATAAGATATGTTATGTAATTAAATTATCATAAAATAAATAAATTAAAATTTGTGTTGATCAGCTTTAAAGAGAGCAACAAGAAGAGTAACATCACATAAAATCGATTCACTTTTAGTTAATGAATAAGAAAATAATAGACCATCTAAAACTACTTATCATTTCAAAATTTCATCAAGTTGCTCTTGTTAGATTAAAAAGATCAGGGCATTTGGAAACAAAACTGAAAAGTACTGTTAGTTATTTGTTAAGTTAATTTAGAGCTCAAGGAATACTTTATTTTTCAAAAATATGAACAAATTTAAATTGTCCAATAAATTATATTATTTTTGCAATATATTGTTAATGGACTAAAATATATAAAAAGTATGGTAATAATAAAGAATATATATAAATGTATGATAAGTATATACTTAATTTGTGAAACTACCGTATTCTTATCTCAGCTGTTTGTCAATATTTTGTCTCTTGAAGCTCTGATGTGGTCTGTGACGAATGACTCTTGAATGTACCCAACGATCAAATAGAAGAAATATTTTCTAGAAGTTAGTGTCGCAAACATTTTGTTCATATGTTTAGAATATAATTTTAAATATTATGTACTGAGCTGTCATAAATTTTTGAAATAAAACTGAAATTTTACAATACATTTATAACCTATTGATGATTATAATTTATCTGTTTCTATTTAACAGACAGTTTCATTATACTGGTATTATTGTAGTATGCATCATTAACAATATTAATGGTAATTGCTTTTAAAATATGTTATTATTGACGTCTAGATAACATCTTTATTTTATTATCGTTTATATATTTAAAGCCGAGTGACCTGCCAAATTTAAGAGATTTTAAAGACAAGTACAGTATTATCTTAAACTTAAATTTTAAAGCAACTTTTTACTTTTGTACCATTTTTCTTGACTCTCTCGGCCGCCTATCTAGTCAGATTCCACAGAATAAGCCATGTCCATTGTAATTTATACAATTAGATGAAAAAGTAGGTACTAAACATATAATTATTTTAAATATGTATAAATATACGATTGCCTTAACAATAATAAAAAAAATACAATATACGTTGGTCTTAACAGTAATAACTAGGAACGCGAACCGACCTCAATTTTGACTAGCTGCGCAAACAAAACGTCGACTCATTCTGTCCTCAACTATTTTTCAAATTAAAAAGAAATAAAAAAAAAAGAAAAAATTTTAGAAGATGTTAAAAAAGATGTCGGCACGCGCACATGCGCGTCATTGTTAACCTTAATTTTTCCTGCGAATATTTTTTTTCATGGAAGTCTATGGGATATTGATTTTTCCGTGATTATACCTCAACGGCATCGAATATTTGAATTTATTTTAAACCATCACTAGATCATCTATCAGTGTGTAAAATTTGAAAATTTTCGGATATACCGTTTTTGATTGATGCTTGCACAAAGGATGCAGCAAAGTCTGTCATAGAGAGCTTTGCTCGTTCCGCTCATTGCCGTAACAATTCAGATAAAATAATATTATCATAATTTTCAAATATTTCTTAATTAATTTCATGCGGTTTGCAAATTAAATTGAACATATTTTGTGAGTCTTATCAATTGCCTGATGATATTTACCTGATTTATATTAATGGAAATATGAATGTTAATATCTATATCTAAATATGTTATTTGTGCAGAATAAGGTTCTTTTGTAAATTATTTAATATCAACTCTAGTAAAAGACTGTACTCAAATTACTATTATACTTTTTTGGTGAAATTATTGAGATAAACACAATTTTTTGAATAAACAATATTTCTCATCATACAATTTACATAAAATTAATGTAATATAAAGTTCGAAATAAAAACTATTATTGTAGTTTTTGTTACTTTCTAAAATTGTATAGTTTTCTATGTGACATATGACTTAGACCTGTACTTTTCGTATCTTCGTTTACTTAAATATTACGAAATCCAACTTAACTTTAAAAATAATATTACTTTTAATAATTTATATAATAAGTATTATATGAGTTATTAAAAGTAATATTTTTTAAATAAAGCTAAATAACTTACATAAAGTAAAACTATTTTACTGATTTAACTCGATTTTAATTTTTTTTTCCAATCTCATGTTTCGAATGCTTTGCAGCAAGCGTGTTTGCGGTAAGACGGGATGTAGGTCTCTGTCAACCATTTAACGTGGATGTATGCGAAAGCGATTCCCGTGGCGCTCCACTGTGACGTTGAGATGGTTACCGTCTGGTTCAGTGGGTAGCTTTAAAAATGGCAGCATCCTATATGGTACTGGGATTCCACATAACTGGCCTCCTCCTTCCGCTAGGGGGACCGTGTAGTGACAATAAAAGCTTCCAGACGAGAAAAAAAGAAAAAAAGGTCTCTGTCAACCATCAGCTACCTCGTCACCATCATTATCCATTCGCGGGAAGACGAGACTTCAGTGTCTTTCGACAGAAAGCATTCGAAAATTCGAGTTATAATTAAAAATATAATAATAAAGGCGCGTTAAATTCCTAAAATAGTTTAAAATTTATCTACTGTACGTAAAAATCTTAAAAACACATTAAATTATATAGAAGTTTAAAACATTTAAGTCGTACTTACTATCATAATGTCTATTATATAAATATATTTATAAGTATATTTACTGAAGCAGACCTAATCTCGACTATCTTATTAATCTTTAATGACTAGTGCAGCTCAATCTACTTCAGGTTATTATTCATGCCTATGTACAAACTGAGATTAAGACTTAATTTCGGTTAACAATGCAGGCATAGACTGGACTATATTGAAGCCATGTTAATTCAATACTATTAATATTTTGCAAGGTAATTGATTGTACATTGTTCTAGATTAGAAGGTTCAGTGATAACCAAATATGATGTTCATCTAATGCATAGCTATGATATTAAAGCAACAGTAATTATGAACGATATTACACATTATTTTCCCGATAATTAGAAGTACAGATTGTTATATACTGTTAATTATATAATTATACATTGTTGTATGTGCTAGAATGCATTATTCTTGCTTTAAATTAAAGGGCTTGTGTGTCATACAACTTTAGATTAGCTCTATGTTGTTTGGGGTTCTAATTTCTCTTGGTTGACCAGTACCAACTGGAAACACTATCTTAAAATAAATAATAAAATGTATTTTAATATTCTTGTTTTAATTATTATTTTTTTCTCAGAATTTCTATTAATCATATATACAACAAGTAATTGTTTTGTTTTTTTAATTGAACTTTGGTGTTCGTTATAAACCTATTTTCTAATAGGTAGTAGAAATAGTACTAGAGAGTAGTAATTTCAAAATTTAAGAACTTTAGAACAAATTTGGTTATTAATAATGATTAAGAATTATTTAGGTGATAACTTTACCTTACAATGTAGTATGACTAACTGTAATTCGAACCATTGGCAAAAACCCAGGTACAGATAGATCAACGACGGTGCGCTGCGGTGGAAAGCGAAAACGATCTCGTGGTGTCCAATTATGACGGTGTCGGCAATCGTATGGTTTAGTGGGTAACGTTTAAAATGACAGCCTCGTCAATATTGCCGAGAGTCCCACATAAACGACTCCTCTTTTCCCTGCGAGGAGTCGTGAAGCAATGAAGGCTTATAGACGTTAAAAACTCATTTAAGTAAACATCAAATAGATTAAGTAGCTTGTAGCTTAAATAGATTAAGTAGCTTGAATTGATAATAATGTTTGGCAATTAATTATACAAATTTAGTCAGAAGTTATTCAAAATGTTTGGTATTAAGCTTTTGTTCTATTATTGTATTTTCGACCAATAGTGATGCACGCTCATTGAATAATGAATAATTGCTATGAAATTCGTTACTGAAATTAATTAATAAATTTACATATATTAACTATAATTTATTAACGTTTTTTTTGTATATTAAATGTCACAAAGTATATGAGACTGTTCCGTACTCTAAATCACTAACGAAATTCACACATATTTATTGTAAACACTTTCAAAAGTCAAATTATTTTATCGTCGTGTAGCCATATTACAAAGTAAATTTCGATAAGGTAAATATACCTATCATAAAACCTATCTTAAGACCTATCAACAAGATTTTATCTTTATTTTGTACTGAGAATATGAGCTTATTATGAGCTTTCAAATATAATATGCTAATTTGTCTATTGAAATTTACTTGTTAACACCGATTAGACTTTAGTGAGCAGCATACTATCGAGTACAGTTCAATAGCAGATTTACGAGATCTAACACAATGTTTGTAACTTAAAACGAATTTAAACACATCATAATTTAAGTTCAATTGTTATATACCTACAGCTTTTTTTGGTGTGACAAATGGTCTTTCAAATATAATAATAAAATAAATTTATGGCAAATACTTGGTTCTAGAACCATACAACAAATATTTTAGGTAGCTTATACTTACTAATATTCTCTGAATTATTTATATATAGTAATGAAAATAAAAAACGGAGTTTAATCAAGTTTATAAGGTTGAAAGCAAATCATTCAATAACGACAAATAAATAGGAATATACAGTTTACTACAAAATTGTTTCCATAAAATAAATTTCTGGATCTTTATTATATACATGAGTGTTTGAAATTAATGATGTAAAGGATACACTGCTACATGAAATTCAACCGGCAACATGTGCATCTCCAGCTAATGTAAGACACCATGGGCGGCGGCGCTCAGTTAGAATTATGTGATCCGCATTCTCGTTGGCCCTTCATTTTAAAATATAAACATAAACTAAAAAGTAGCCAGTATATAATTTATTTACATAATTTTGTTAAAAAGTAACGTACTTTTAATCTTGGCATTAGTAGTGGCGTAAGTTTTGCTAGATGATTCTGTATGTATATAAAAACTAAATTATATAATAAACACTAAACATTTAATATTCATAATCTACATACAATTATGATATATATATTTCCTTGATTATTAATTTGTTTCGAAATACAAATTTTTTAAAACTAAATTAAAACTAAATTTACACAATAAATCATAAAACTAATGAATATTAATATAATGATGATTTTTTGTCGAATACTTTTAAACATCTTAAAAATAAATCATAAATATAAAAAAAATATACATACAAACTTTTACTTAAGTTATCTTTTTTGGTATGTCATAGCCGCATCGTATAGTGAATCAGGGAACTTACTAGAAAATAACAGAATCCTCTCTGTCATCTCTCAATAGTTTTTCTCTTGAACCTCTTATGTGGCCTGCGATGGATGATCCTTGAAGTTACGAACGAGTCGAGTCATAAACAAAGAATATGTAGACGGAATATTTAGTAGCATTGCAAAACTATCACCGATATTTTTTTTACATTATTAGTGATATGTAACGTGGTGATAAGGATTCAAACTTTGACATTGAAAAAAATAGTAAATATATCATGATATAATTACTGATATTAATGTTAAGGCATGCCTTATCTTCAAACTAAGAACGCTAATAGAAAACATTCTGAAAATGGAGCAATATGTGTAGAATTGTCAACAAGTTAGTTATTGCCAGTTCTTGCTATTTCTCATATAATGTTTTATTGTGACCATTGAATTGGTCTTTTGGCTTGTTGAAACAATTTTCTCATGAGTTAATAATATTTACAGTTATCTCCTTTTGCGTAGTTCTTGAAAATGAGTTTTGTTTTTACCACTCTATTTTTTCTGTTATAGGCTGTTAGTCCTAAATTTTTCAAAATACGCTATATGATTCCAGGTGCTATTGTCATTTCCCGAGATAAAATCTTTTGCTTCCAAACAAGATTTCGAATTCTTTCCTTCACTGTTTTGATCGCTGTTTTCATGCGAACACTACTTGGAAGATCAAATCTATTTCTATGACAAACGTCAACTTAACATGAAACGTCCTCTATGTTCAATATTACCTTTCAATAATTAACCACCAATCAAAGTGTATTAACATTCAACCACTACCAAGCGGTTGGAAAATTACAATTGCATTTATCTCTATATTCGATCTTTAAAATAATATCACATCAATTTGGTTCTCTTTATACCTCCATTTTATAAAAGATGTTTAACATCTATTGGCGAAAGGCGAAAATAAGAAAACACAATGGTTATACAGCTAACAGATGACATGATGATGAATGATTCCAGATTAAAAAAGGAAGTAATTATATATAATTATCCGGCTATACTCACGTAATTAATATTGGAATTTGCCCAAGTAGATTCGAACCTAATTTCGATTGTAAACGGTTCTAGCCAACCAAATAACTGAACTCCCACCTCTTTCAAGTTATATTATTCTGTCACATTCACAAAGATTTCCTGGGATTGTAACTTTCGAAATGGTACTATTAGCCTATTATTTTATTTATATTCGAACTAAGAATTGCTTCAGCAATCCCTACCTTTATTTGCTCTAAAAATACGGGTAACTTTTTTATGAGATATATTATTCTACAATTATTTTTATAAAAAAATTTTTAACAATTTATTTTTAAACAGTATTTTTCTATCAATATTTACTAATCTCATGAATAAAATAATTCAAAGACAAAAAAGACCCATCTAAAAATCCAAATGGTATAATGGTACAACTAACCTAACACGTATAAAATTATACTGCAACAAAAGCTGCGGTTATTTATAACCTATGTCAAGCCCCATATCGAATTTTTACTGACAAATTTAAATTTTTGTTCTTACCATTCTGTTTTGTTGTATTTTTTCGATTTATATGAAACAGTTGTAAAGTAATAAAAGGATTATTTTAAGTGCTACAGGTGACAAAAATTTATTGAACAGCTATAGGAATAAATATCTCGAAAATGTTTAAAATGTATGTATTTAAAAAATATGTATTACATTTAATTGCTTTTGCTTAATTAAAACAGGGTAACGAGATATCCGATAACCTACCTTAATTACATTGTAATTCAAAATAAATGTATTTTATACTCGAAATGTAAAATAAGATGATTTTAAAGGAACATGTGTTTGAGTTTAATATATTAAGTAAATATTTATTCCATACCATTCCATATTTAATGTGAATATGCCCTTGATTTAAAAGTAAGTAATAAGCGGAATATTTATTAACGAAATATAATAAAATTTCATATATTAATTAATTTAATGTTGTTCTATAAAAGTCAGTGTTAGTGGCTAGATAACTAAATTAGTCCACTAAATTATTACGAATACAAATAAATACGAATTAGTTTACTAAATTAGTCCACTGTATTTTGGTCTGTTGTGTTTTTTAGGTCACTGTGTAGTATAAGGATATAAATTTAAAGTAGTATATTAAAATAATATATATATATATATATATATACATATATATTGTTTTACGGTTTTTACTTAATATTTCTTTGAGTTTGTATTTTTGAGTTTATTTGATTTTTATAATAAGAACATAAAAACTAATAATATATTTAGAAACAAGAAAACAACCAGCATAATGTGAAACATTAAAATTAGGTTGAAACATGTACATGTAACGTTTTAGAGTACATTAGCAATATTAGTCAATTACTGATAAAAGCTGTTAAATGTCACATGTAAGCAGTGAACACCATGTTGCTCTCTTTAACTACTCGTAAAGACATGTTAACGACTTAAATGTTTTATTACGACTTACGAGTATGTTAAACTGTCGTACTTATGATACATTAGCGAATATGAGACAGATACTTCTTATAATTTATGAAACATTAAATTAAACTGCATAGACTGCATTTTAAATTGCTAAAACGATTAAGTTATATTTATTTTTTCTTGCTTTGTAATTATTTATCTAACTTGTTGCAAATTATATCTAAAATCGCCTATACTGCCTATCGTCTTTATCGTTCGTAAGCGTCTATTCTATTGACCTACTTTAAAAAATAAAGTTCTTTTATTAAAGTGTACTGTAAGTGTATTGTAAAGAACTGAGTGGCATAATATATATTCGCATTTGAATAAGAACTTGTAAACTTTTAACACCGAATTCTTTAATTTATGACCCCAATTCCACCTTCCTCCTCAATTAGAAGATGGATCCCTTACTAAAGTATAATATTTGTGTCAAATGCTATAAATAGTAATGTATAAAAGTATTAAGATAATAATATTCTCGCGTGATACTTGTAGAAATAGCGTTTAAAATAGCCTATGCCATGACACTTTAGACCTATATAATTAATAAAATGATTAATATCCGACACCATACGCAGAATCGAATTTTACATAATCGAATATCTTATAGGGTTGCAAAAGCTTCTCCCTTCTCGCCTCGAAGTTGGTTTCCACCGCATATGCCTTGGGAATGCTTCTGCCCAACATCGGTGGGCCGCAGGCTCCATGCCGACGCCTATATGCCGGCATCGTGAGGAGCATTGCCGGCATTGTGGGGGCGGTCCGCCCTCACTTCGACCACTGGATCAATCGGCGGCACGGAACGCTTACGTTCCATCTTGTGCAGGTGCTGACCGGGCATGGTTGCTTCGGTGAGAACATGCACAGGATAGCACGAAGGGAGGTGACCCCCTTGTGCCATCACTGTGACGAGTCCGTCGACTCGGCTCGTCACACTTTGGCGGAGTGCACCGCCTGGGACCACCAGCGCACTGAGCTGGTGGGCGTGATTGGCAGGGACCTCTCGCTGCCACGCGTTATCAGTGCGATAGTCAGCAGCGAGAGGTGCTGGGTCGCAATGGCCTCCTTCTGCGAACAAGTCATCGCCGCAAAGGAGGCCTCGGAGCGGGACAGGGAGTTTGCCTCGTCCGCTGACCTGCTCCGTAGGGGGAAACTGGGTAGAAGGAGGCGGGAATATGCCCGTCGCTTCCTTCCCCAGTTGTAGGCCTGGTGAGGGGGGAGGGTGACCCCCTTACCTAACATATGCCTACGATGGGAGGGTGCTCTACGTTGCTCGGGGCACCCTCATTCGGGGGGTCTCGCCGGGGCATCACGGTGCGTGCTAACGCGGTCCCGTGACGTCCCATTACGGCACAGAGGGCAACCGTTGGTTTTTTAGTGGGTAGCCTTAAAAATGGCAGCGTCCTCTATCTAATCAAATACAATAAAATGCTGCCGGGTAGTCCTACATGACCCCCCGGCCGTAACCCCCATGGGCCAACGGGGTACCCGTCACGGGTTTTTCCAACGGAAAAAAAAAAACAAGGGTTGCAAAAGTACATGTTGCTAATTTATCTAAGTAACTGACTACTTCCAAATAAGCTTCTTTGACAACTATTCAGGTTATCCAATAAGTAATCAGTACGTTTTAAACTGACGATTTTAAATATGGATCTAACGAAATACTATATAATTAAATTAAATTTATAATATCCCTAGAAAAATATAATTAATTTTAATGACTAACCCCTTACTTATATATAAAATATTACTTGTAATAATTTACTAACTAGTTTTAAGTAAAGTATTTAGTAATTTATATCAAGAATAAACTTGAAGTGAACAAAATGTCAACTAATAAAATCGGTCTCACTGAAACCCTGCATAATATAGTTGTAAAGTGTTAAGAATATTTATACTACTGTTGTACCAACCCTAGTTTAAGTTCGATAAAACCAACTTTGGATATGATTATTGTTCAAAAAAATATTTTATTTTAATTAAAGTTCGTCAAGTTAAGTGGTTATTTAGTAGCAGGGCCAGTGCCAAAACGGTAAACAAATCAGCTGACGTCAATGTTAGCTGATTTGTAATGGCGGCACGTGGACAGAGTTATTTTTTTAAGCATGGTCACTTTTTATGGAGGCGCGGATCAAATAAGATATTACTGTGAAATTCTTCTGTAATATTGTAGATATCTTACATATAAATCAAGAAAGACAGTACTTTGTACTTTCATCTTATTTGTGCGTGTGCTTAATTTTTATTTTCTCTTGAAAGTGGGTGGGAATGAAAATATTTATAAGCAAGATGAAATGGAATAGCACAGCTTACTTAAAATTCTAATACAACATCGTGATAAATTCCTTTTACTCTTTTCCAGTTTGCACTGCGTTTTTTTTATTTGATATTTTATAAATTTTCGGACACAACATGCTACAAAAAGCATTCTTAACAAAGAAATTAGAAATTGAACTTTAAAAGTAAGAAGTTTTGTCACAAATAAAACATATTTTTCTGTATTTATAACAATTTTATCAATGAAGTCAGACGTTGCCGCTTGCAGTCAATCAATGTCATTCCGAGTGTTTAATGAAATTATTTTTACGTTGTTATTAGCTTTAATTGAATATAAATATTGACAGTATAACTATAAAAAAGATACATTATAATGAGTTTTTAAAGTTAAACAATCTTAATATTACAAAACTAATATAATACTTTTTTGTAGATACATAATATATGACAATGAAGTTTCAGACTTTAATTTATTATTAAGGGATTTATTAAGGGATCTTTTATGCGAAACTTAAATTTAAATTACATTTGAAAGTAAGAGGGAAGAAACTTAATATCCAGGTTTTTACTCTGTATTTAACTAAAAAACAAACGAAGGTTTACAAAATTTCTATTTAACTTTATTAATAAAAAGAACTCAAGTGTCCCGATTTCTTTTTTTGAAATAAACTTTGTTGTTTTGCTAGAATCTTTATTTTTTGTTAGTTCAAAAGATTTTTTTTTGTGTTTTGTAAAATACAGTTTCATCTTAAATGTGTAAAGAATTATTTTAATAATTATATTAAACATATAAATATAGATTTCATTTTTATGCATTGAAATGCATAAAAATTAAGTTTATATTTATATGTGAACATTAGCCTGGACACATAAAAGTGAAAATGAAAAAATATTTATATGTTGTCCAGGCTAATGTGAACATTAGTTTGGACACATAAAAATGAAAATGAAAAAAAAACGAATGAAAAAAAAAGACAATTTTTAAATTAAATAGCTTACGCAATACCTCATATATATATGTGTTCTTAATTCCATAAATAGTATTATAAACAGATTGATAGAATGCAAAAGAAATATGCAAGTTACAAAATTTTTAACTTATGTGACCTGTTATATACAAACCTAGATCTTTTAAATTACTGATATTATAAGAGTTATTATAGATATAGTCTCAAGTCAAAATATTTTGAACTAACTTTTGCGAGAATGATTTGTGCCTTATTTTAAAATTATTTATTTTGGATAGAATTAATTCTGGATTTTAAAACTAATCCTATGTGAAAAAAATAATATACAACCAATTTCAGATATTTTATTTTTGTGATTTAAGCTTAAAAAGAATATAAAAATACTTTTATGTGACTCGATATTTTTGTTCAAATATATAAATAGTGGACTTATCGTTTACTTATAAACAAAAATTAATAGTGGTTTCGAATGAAAATATGATAACCTTAATTACACATAATAAACATGGTTAACTCAACCTTAAAACCTTATACAGAGGAGTAGCCAGGAATTATACTTATGATGAAATGTATTTATAACAGCTTTCTGCATGGATTTATTGTTAGATGGTGCAACCACCCTTATTCAGCTAGCCCATAACTTCGCATTAGACAAATTTAGTTTATATATCGTTATCAGATTTTTAGAAGTTTCTTGTTTTTATAACATATTTTTTTATCTATAACGACATTCGAAGTCAACGTCCTTATATTATTCCATGTGCGTTGCTTTAATGAGGTAGGGAAATGTTAGATTGTTGTACAATATGGGAAATAGGTTCGACTTATCAATCCTTGAGATCATTCCGGCACTGCTAATAATATTAGCCTGTGACTTACAAGGATTAACTTTATAGCCATACAGGCAAAAGCTTTTTTAAAAATTTGAAATGGTAGCCAGGTCATTTTTAATGGCAGTTTTGATAGAGGTAATATTTTCAGGACTTGAATGGCGGTATGTTTGAACATTAACTGTGTAGATGTAGTAGATAGAAGGAATGTGATTGTAAATAAATACTGAGAATAATAAAGGATTTATCAGGCCACCCAAAGGTACTCCAGCCGAGACCTTACAGCAAGATGAAAAAGTTTTGTCAGACTGTATGATTCGCTGTTTAAGTCTGATGAGGTAACACCGAAACAAGTCTACCACAGATCAACAGACCAATTTGTTGAAACAGATTTAATGGTTGTGAAGGAAGTTCCTCAACTTTTCTTGGATCAGGAAGTTAATAAGAGGTGGCATTCATATCATAATAAATCAAATACCATAACTGAATTAATGGACTTATTCTTTATAATGTTCTCTTATTATTCTTATTTATTAGGATATTTTCGTGTAATATTATTCCACTCTTACTTTTCCTTAGCTCATTAACTCATTGCGATAATAGCACATTTTGTAACTTTATAAACTTTACAATTAATTTGATACTATTTCAAGTCTATAGTTTCTAAAAACAATGACACTACTAGAACAATTTTGTTTTTTATTATGTTTTTTTTTTGATTAACACGCGTCAATTGATACCACAATCAACCTGATCGTGCAATCTGATTTTAGAAATCGCGAATAAGCGTTTTTCAGTTATCATTTTTAAACTAATAATCCGCTTGGTCGCTTTCGCTGGCAATCTAATCAGTTCTAAATATCGTAAATATGGATCGATTTATATCGAACCAAAGTCAATTTCATAGACCGGTTGAAAGAAAAATGAACACCAAAAATATGCTCATGTATTTACACACACATAATATTTTTAAAAGAGTTTCTAGAATTACTTATGCCACGTCAACGTAAAGAGCTTTAAAAAAAACAAATTTGAAAAAACAAGTTTTTAAAATAATTGAGAGTAAATATAATTCTGAAATCAATAATGGCTATTCCGCCAAGGTTTGAACTCATCACTCAAAGGCTTGAATGGGTTGTGTTACTAGATGGGTAAATTCTCCTAGCTTTAGCTGGATAGTTATTTATAATAGTTGTACAACAATTAGCATATATCTTGTCACCAACTTATAAGCGAAATACTAAGCAAACCTTGTACTATACCCATTATAGTACTAGACCATTGAGACATATATAAATAATACCCTTGAAAATACAATCTCAACCTATTGAAATCTGATCAATACTATGACCACGGTATATTCACAATTATGTTTACACGGACGAACTAATATTCTATAATCTAATTGCTGTTGAGAGGGTTGAGTAGTCTAAATGTTCGCTATTCAGCGCATACAGTTATTTAAACACGTTTTGAGACCAATAATAGTTGTACATTTTACAAATAATTTGGTGGTATTTCGATTATAAACGTGCATGATATATTATTGTTAGTTCAATAATTACAGGGTGATCTATTATTTAGTGCAGTGCGCTTGGTTTACATGAGAAAGCCAGTGTTTCATTATACAGTAGCTTTAATTTACATTATTAGTACCCGTGTGATAAATTATTCAGCTATGATGAGATAAGCCGATGTAATAAAATTTGTTGTTATTTTTGTAATATAAAATCTAATTGATACAAAAAATGTAATAATAGTATTGCAGAATATATATTCTTGTAATGTTTTAATAGATTGCTGGTTTGTTATAGGTAATCTGACAAAATATATATATATATATATATATATATATATATATATATATATATATATATTAAAAAAAACGAAACTGCAGTAATTTAAAAAAAAATTTGGTTGTTTATGATTAATTTCAAACACTAATAAACTATACTATGTAACAACAAAAATGTGAGTATAACTGTATATATAAACTATAAAGACCAACGTTTCGTCGTTTTCTAGGATTACCTTCTGTGGAATTGCTCGTAATCTTGAGAGTTATGACCTCAAATAATATAGTGATATATATTACGTATATTGTGTTCACCTCTGATACACTCCGGAGGCTCATTGCTTTGGAAAGATAAATGAAAGCGTTCAGAGAGTTAATACGTAAGGAAACTAGAAGCAATGAGATAAACTTTATCGTTAACCTAAATCCACAAATAAACTCCTTTACTTCTATTTAAAACATTCTAGTTCTTAGGATATATTCTTAGAGATAATTATATGTAAGTAAAATATTGGAAGAAATTGTCTTATAAAATGACAAATTTGAAGTTATATTTGTGTTTAATAATAGCATTATAACTACTTTAATAAAAAAAATTGAAGTATTTCATTCTTCATTTATTGAATTAACTTTATTAAAAGTTTGAATCTCCTGAATTTTTTGGTTTATAATGATTTTTTTAGAATGAAATTAGTTTCATGTTTTAACATAGTATAAAGAAAGTTTAATTATCAAAGGGAATCTATAATTACAAATTAATAAATCTTTATCGAATATGATGAATAATGAATCATAAAATAAGCAGTCGTAATCAAACTCTCTATGAATACAAAACAACAAAGCATTTGTTTACTTAATCAGTTTCTTTAACGACCAACACTCAAGAGCTTAGTTTAAGCGTTTTATTGGTAAGAGATTACTAATGTAGTTTAAAATTATTTAGTCTTTCCTGTACTTTAGTATCTTAGCATAAAATAGAAATACTTTTTAAGTGAAATTTTATCTGTCTTTTATTTTTACTTAAATTCATGTTTAAATTATTATTTCTAGAAGAACATTAGTACAGAATACTAAAATTTTATATTACTAAATCTGCTGATGTTTTACGAGGGTAGTAAATTACTTCGTCTTTATAATTTTATAACATATAGAATGATGTTGTACTTAGAGTTGTTTTTGAATTTATCTGGTGGAGACAAGAAAGCAGGCTAATAATTGACGAATGGTTGTGGTAAGAATTTTTTTAAGTTTGGTAGATTGTTGATAGCATGGTACAGCCCTAAATAACGTCTATTAAACAAAAACATCGATAAGTAACGATGGTCTGACAAGTTAATATAAGTAGTTTTGAGAGCTACTTTCAATGACTTATCTTGCTGACTATACAAGAGACGCATTTATTATAGGTACCTATCTCATAACTTTACTTCTATAAAATATGAATATGTATAAATCATACAAAAAACAATTACAAAAGATAACTGTTTGTGGCTAATATCATTTTTAATACTTATATGAGCTGATTTTCTTTCTGTCATTTAAGTCGGTATTAAACCTCTGGCACATTATTTTTATATAATTATTGCATTGTGCGTAGCTGTCATCGGGGTTGAAATTTAACATGTACATATATTCATAATTATGTAATCTTAAATTTTAATTTTAATCCTGTAGTTATGCCTTATAAAAAATAAAATAAAAAATAAAATAAAATTTTATTCGTGGTGAAATCTTTGTATAGGCTACGTCTTTTTTGTAATGTTGCTTGCTGTTTTTTTTATATACACTTTTATATTTAAAATATATAGCTTTGAAAGTGTTTAACGAGATATTTGAAAAAATCCTTCCACTTTTTATGAGCATGAATCTCTACATAAATATATATAAGAGAAATTTGAATTACAAATATTCATTATATAATACTTCATAACCTGACATGAACACTACGAAGTCCGCTATCCAAGCGTATTATTAAGAGTAACTAATAACCAACTTTTATTAAAATGAGAGTTGGCTGCAAGTCACTTCTGTTAGATATCCAGTATATTTTTCAGTTTGAAGATTTAGTTTTGTAAGACAAATTTTTAAAATATAAATTTTTGAACATTTTATTTTCCATTAAAATAATAATTATTCTCTCAACTGAAATGTTCATACACCTCAAAAGAAATGTCAAAATTTATTAAATCTAATAAATAAGTTAAATATTTCAGTAAGATAAAAATAATTATTGTACTTCTTATTTCACTCATTACATACTAAATTTGATTATTTTGCGCCATTTTACATAAAGGTCTAGTGATGTTTGTAAAAACAACGTCAAGATCATATACTTTGCCAAAATAGAGGGTCATAAATAAATGTATTTCATTCAAACATATTGCTATTCAATGCCAATATACAACTTGAGTTTACAAGTTAAATCGACCGGTGCTCCGCAGCTTAGCAATGAGACAATTCGTCTCTCTGACACGTACTTTATAAATTTGATCTAGACAAGTATTACTTTTTTCTGTATATTTGTTTATTCAAACTTTCTACTTCAAAACATATAGAAAAAAAAATGTGTATATATTTTACCATGTTTTTGTAAATTTACATAATTTTGTTATAAAAAAGGTGAATTTTTTTTTATGACAATTAGAAGAATTGATCAATGATCAAACTCTGGATTGATCCAGAGTTTGATTAGCAGCCAAAATGATAATAACGTATTTCATAAATATTTATTTTTGTCCAAATGGTTGTCAAAATTTATGGGTCAAATCTATTATATTATTGATATTTATATAATAAATTATTTGATATAAACTTTGCTGATATCCAGAGCGAGTTATCTTGAGATCTAAGCTTTCCTTAGTGCCAAAGGAAAAAATCACCCTACTATGAGACAGTTAGTGGTTAAAATGAAGAGATAAAAATATTTATTTTAAAGCGGTTGAACATACTTTTTCTCTCATGTATATTTACGAATATGAGTTTTAATGTAAATAATTATAACAGGTACTATGATAATAAAGCAAAAAGCAATTGTAATTTTGGCGAAATGGCTTACATTTTACACATTCATCGCGTCATTTACTGTAGTAATAAAACACGCGTAAATGTATTTTAAACGCAACGTGATCAAATTAATCCATATACTTGTCCGCTTAATTAATAATAGCTCGAGGACTTTTAATAAAACTATGAAACCTTATATTAAATTACAGGTATTTAATATAAAAGTCAACTTTATGCAAATCTGAAAGCTGCAATATAACGTAAAATGCACAAAACATAAAAAGTTACATTTGTTAGCAAAAGTGCGATATGGCTCCCGACATCTGTTTTAAATAAAGCTTTTATACAAATAAAAATTGCTTTATTTTATTTAACTTTTTATGGCTCTCATATATACATATGAAGTAATGTTTTATTGTTGGATTTGATATAATGATTAGTATATTCGGGCTTGTAGTTGTAAATTTACATTTACGCCGACCGGGCCGGAGCGGAAAATTGCCCCAATGGTACACAGTATAAGCTACTAAATCTCATATTAGCACTTAGCGACTCTATTACGTTACAATGATAAATTTCCCAGGCGTTATTATGTATGCATAGCGGTATTTTGCTTATCATATTTTGCGAAATAATATCCGTTTTTATTTAGAAGGGGAAATTTAAATGGCTTATAAAAGTAAATGTACTCCACGTGCATCAGATTTTACAATTCCAAATGTTTTGTATATTAGTTAATACACTAAAATTGTGTAGATTATGGAAATAAATTAAATTGATTTATTTGTGTTAGCCTTCTAACCGTGAGTACTGTAGGTGAGGTATTCGACACTGAATGTAAACCACAGATTGTTGTTACAAATCGATTGTTGTATGTTCAATAAATGTTTAAGATAGGATTTTTTTACAGTTTTTTCTATAGTTTAAGCACCACAAATTAAATAAGCATTCAAAACAAATCCTTTAACAATTTATTCACATACAAAAAATTCTTGGCCCCTAACGGGAAAGCTCATAAAAAATTAGAGAAAAATTAAACGCTATTATTTTGCCAAAAAGCTTATCAAAGGCACTTTGATTACAACATGGGTATGCGATTACTTAATTTTGCGCCAAGTGGACCGGCACCCTCATAAAGATAACGCTAGAACGACTGGGCTCTTCTTAATTTACGAACGAATATAACATTACACGCCCTCATCTAGCATGTTATGTAGTAGGCATGAGTGTAGTTGGAACACAGCGAAATTAAGTCGTTTTAACAAATGTTAGTGATTAAGGATTTAGTAACGGGTTCACATGTACGCTTGGCCATATAAAAGATGCTTGAGAAAGACCCTTCGGATAATTGTTTAATAAGTACACATACATATAAATTGCAGTTTAATTGTGACTTAAAATAAGCATGGATACTATTGTCCAAGTTTCGATGCAAGGAACTTTTATACCATTTTGTAAATGAGTCTTGGGACTCGATGACGGTCATTGCAAAATAATCATAAATTTAATATTTTAATTTATATCCCTGTCGGTTTGGTTCTTATAAGGGGCAGTTAATTAATTTAAGAATTGTAGAAAGAACTTGAAAACCGCTTGTCTGTCCTACAGGAACTCGAGTTACTCCAATTTATTGGCTTACAATTAGACAGACGAGAGTGGATGCTTGATGATTTTATTTTGTTGCCAGTCCAGTCCAGTTGTCCAGTTGTCCAGTCTTGGTTTAGTCGACAGTATTGCCACTGACACGAAGATACTACTACATCTAAACATTATGTAAGGGAATGGGATGCAAGGATCACCTTCTTCTTCTCCATGTCTCCTAATTCTATTCGTTCTGTCTTATTATTTTTCAAATATAACAAAGCATATTTTTGAAATGCTTTATTATTTTACTAATACAAATGTGGCAAGCATTTGCAGGGGCAGACGAGTAGTAAATTTCTTCGTTGGCCACCCAAACTTATAAAAAAACTATACTTAAATTAAAAAATAATACGTTAAAACTTTGATTCAAAGTTTTTGCTGAGAAACAATTTGTATAATTGAAATTTTAATGAAAGCGGTAGGTACAACGTAAGTCGACTAAAGAACAAGTCATTACAACGCCTCGAAGGTATCCATCATAACTTTACTGCTCCTAAAGGTATTATGAGTTTGCGCTAAGAATATTATATGTAAGAGATATATTATTTCTTTTACTATATTGTTTCTTAATAACTCTTGCTGTATTGTTATAATAATAATATAGTTTTAATAGTTATACCAAATAAAATACATAAATTATCATTCCTAGAATATTGATCTGTAATATAATTTAATGATATGAATTCTATGTATTTGATTTTAAATAAATATATTCCGCCTTTAAGGTTGAATGAATTTAATTGTTAAATCTACGAGTTTTATTTAAAATTATATTCTTTAATTAGTTTTTCACTGTCTGTTAAAATAATGTAAATTATTTGTGTATATATATATATGAATTGGATTGGCTCAGACATTATTTTCTGCCTGGGTATATATTATAGCTGCTTGAGATTTAACAGTGATATAAATATTTAAAAATTCATATTCTACAATCATTCGGAAGGACCTTTGTTTTGGGCTGGTGACCTGTATTACTGAATGCCTCGCTCATCTATCTAGACAACTATAAAATATTTTAATATAAATGATTTTGAAAGAAGGCAGTATTCTTTTTAAGTTATTCTTTTTAGTGTAGTCAGAGATTATCGATGTTTTAAATCTGTTTACACTTCAAACTTAAGAAGTAAGTAAAATTTATTTGGACACGAATATTTTTTTTATGTCTTAGGGTTACGGTTCTTTTTAAATGTGTATATACTTTAGTACCACAACGAACTAGATTCTTTATACTTTGAGCCATACTGCTGTACATATAAAAATTCCTTCGATCACAGACAAGGGAATGTAATGTGTAAATTAGATACCTTCCGGTTTCATCAGGCCCTGCTATCTGATGCAGTAATGGAATTACGTTAGTAAACTTTAACTTGGGACACATTGAAATAACTGAGTCTGATATTTCGTCAAAGTCGTAACTTTTATATTGCGTTGAATTTATTATTAAGTATTTGATTTGGCCCAGTATTTGTGTAAGCAAACTTAGTAATAAAGTATTAATAACTTTTCAGCTTTACGAAATAATACTGAATCGAAACGCTCTGTTAATCACTGTTGAGAACTCCGAAAGCAATCACGGTACAATTTCGTAATAATTTGGAATGTACTGAAAAGTTTGTTTCAAAGCTAGGTATTATAGCTGGAATGATGATAATTATTGTTTATGTTTTTTTCAATACTCAAATTCCTTTTATATAAGTTGAAGAGTTTTTCTTTATTAATAAATATAAATATGTAATTTAAAAGTTATACAAAAATGTAATTTGATCAAATTATTTTTTCCTGTCAAAAAAGAATATTTTGATGGAAATATAGGCCAATTAGTGATATTTTTGGCGAAAATGCGTGGACAGGTCGGTTACGTCTGTCACCTGCAAAGATAATCGATACAAATGTGTTCTGTTTTATCAAAATTTGTTTTTATTTTACTTCATAATTACTATTAATATAAAACTGTGAGAATGTTAAAACTTTTATAATAATAAATCTATATCAGAAGCTTTTAAGTATTTTGTAAACCTATCTTAGTTTATATTTTAGAGGTAAAACTCTCCAAAGAATAGTGGTCAAAAAGCGTTTGCGTGTTGTTGCTTCAGGTACTGTTTTACGATACTGCTCGTTTAACCCGAAAGTCTTTATAAATTCGTTGTTACGTACTGTGGGAATTGGACCATAAAATCGTATGGTGGGCCTTCATTAATTTACTATTATGTGGTGCACAAATGTGTTAAGAAAATACTTGAAGATATTTAATAATAATAAAACCTTTATTTTTATATATTATATATAATCAAAAATAGTAATTTAAACACTTATAAACACAAACAAATATTTACGTCTAAAAAGAGTTCTTGTTAAGCGGATAAAAATATTTTTAATTTATTTATAAATAGATTAAAATATTTTACTCTAAAATTTCTCAGATATATTTATATTAATTAATTTATTCTGGGTTATTTCGGCCTTGTAACAAAATTAACTCTAAATTATTATCCCCTTTGTTCCCATAAATAGCAAAATTTTGAAACATGATTAAATAAGAGCCAAATAGTTTATATTAGAAGGGTCATAAGCAGAACGTTAAACTGGACTCAAGTGAAGTGGTGTAGTTTATTACAATACATGTACATGTTTTATGATGGTATTAAATAAATACGAAAGTTTAGCTGTTCGCTGACTCTACTTTCATATAAAATGAAGATCAGCTTTAGTGGATATTTTTCGTTCCTTTTCATATCTGTATATATGATATAAATATTTATGTAATTCCTTGCTAAGTATATTTTTTAAGCATTGAAACAGTGTCAATGGGTGGGACAAAAAATTTTATGTTGCTACAAAGACTAAATAAATTCTCGTTTGATACTTGACCAACTCTTTAGAAAGTACTAAAGTAAGTCGCATATATTATTATTACTGTCATTCCTATAAATAATACTATATTATTTATTTAAAGGCTTAATACAAAATTAGAAAACGTTTTAAGGGTGATATCTTTTTTTTATATCTTATCTTAAATTTTCACGAGTACACATTTCAAATAAAACTATTTTTAACGGATTAAAACTCGCGTATAATTTGGTTACATTTTTATTTTAACCCGACGTTTCGAATGCTTTGCAGCAATCGTGTTCACGGGTAAACGAGATGTAAATGTCTGTCAGTAAGTCAATTAGTCATCTGTTCATACTTTTTTTATATTTTATATATAAAAAATACTGAAATTGTATATTTTAAGATTTATATACTTGTTAATTTCCTCTCTTTTTCTTTTTTAATAACATTTTATTTATATAAAACTTTACATTGTCCAGATTCATTACAACATATTAAATATAGAGTAGATTTCACCTCGAATATAATTAATATATAACAAGGCAATTGTACTTACAAATGACACACAATTTATTATTTTCTTTGAATTATTTTGGTCAATTTAAGTTTATTTGTCTGGCTCAACTAAATTATATTTGAAACATTTTCTTTGGAGCTTATTGAAACTTCTGAATAACTTTTGGCGAGGAATTGAACTGGCAACTTAGTTAATGGAGTCTATTTGAAAAATATTCACAATACAAAATTCACAATTTTGTAAGCCTTTCACAATTGATCTTAATATTAACTTTGTAGGCAAGAAGCAGAAAGTCCACAACTGGCCTCAACTCAAATAGGATGGATGTTTGTTACCCGCATAGCCAATAATCACAAGTTTATAGACAATTTCGTAGCTATTTCTTATTTATTTATTTATTTATGTTTTTGGGAAACAAACAGTATTTACAAACTTATAAATAAAATTAACAAATAGTGCATAATATCAATAAAGTTTCCACTGTTATAAAAACAAACATAACAAAAACTTTAAAAGCAAACATAAAAACAATAACATCAATTATTTATCAAACATAAAACGAAAGAAAAAATGAAATAAAATTTATAATAACATAATTAAAAAAAAAAAAAAAAAAAAAAAGACTCCAACTAAAAAAGTACATTGGAGAAAAAACAATCAAACCTTATAATTTCCCAAAATTTCTCTTAACAGTACTAATTGTGTCATTAAAAATGTCGGTGTTGTGACAGATGTTATTGAACTCTCGACAAGCGCGAAATATAAATGCATTATTCGTATAATTACAATTGTTGATCGGTAAATAGAACAAAGTATTGTTTCTGGAAGTTATTCTTGGACATTTAAGTTTTACTTTACCGAGAAGATAATTAGAGTCCACAACACTATTGACAATTTTATACAAAAATATAAGGTCCCTCAATTGCCTTCGAGAAAATAGTGTTGAAATTTTGGGAATTACACATTCCGAATTGTCACCAGAATAACCACTTCTATTAGTTAAGTATTTTATAAATTTATTTTGTAACTTTTCTACTGTATCGATGTGAACTTTATATTGAGGATTCCAAACCGTAGAAGCATATTCTAATACTGAGCGTACGAAAGTGTTAAAGAGAAGAATAAAAGTCGAAGCCCTTTTAAACTCCTTAACCACTCTTAAAATGAAACCTAACATCCTATAAGCCTTTGAAGATATATAATTAATGTGTGAAACAAAAGTTAGCTTGCTGTCTAATATTACACCTAAATCTTTAACCTCCATAAGCCTATTCAAAATATCATTCTTTATTTTATATTCATATAAAATGGGTTTTGTTTTCCTTGTGAAGGTTATTGTACTACATTTTTCTATATTTAAATTTATAAAGAAAGTTTTGTGCACAATAAACGGCAAGCTTATTTAAATCACTTTGTAGTGCAATACAATCCTGTAAGGATTTTATAGGCTTGAAAATTTTCATATCATCGGCATACAATAAAATTTTACAATTGTCAAGGAAACCAACAACATCATTTATAAATAAATTAAACAAAAGAGGCCCAAGATGAGAGCCTTGAGGAACTCCTGACTTCACCGGTACAAATCTGGAACAAAAACCGCGCACTGTCACCGCCTGACTTCGATCTCTCAAATATGAAATAAGCCATCTCAGAAGATCTCCGTGTATACCATAAGATATAAGTTTCTGAACTAACAGATTGTGACTAATTTTGTCAAATGCCTTTGAAAAGTTGGTATACACAGCATCAACTTGTCCACCATTATCCATTTCAACAGCAACTCTTTATGTAAATTCACAAAGATTGGACTCTGTTGATCGTCCAGTGGTAAAACCATGTTGCTGTTCTATTATCGTCTATCTATCTAGGTCTTAGGATAGGATATATGCTATCGTATATAATTTTTTCGAATAACTTAGCGATAATGTTTAACTTTGAGATGGGTCTATAATTTTGAACGTCGTGTTTATCTCCAGATTTGTGAATGGACACAATAAATGATTGCTTCCAGATTGTTGGTAGTTTACCAGTTCGAAGGGACAAATTAAATAAAATATATAAAGGCTTGGAAAGAGATTTATAACAGGACTTTAAAAAAAAAGATGGGATTCCGTCAGGACCACATCCTTTGTTAATATCTAGGCTCTTAAGGTATTTCTCAACGAAAATGGAAAGGTTCCGTAAGGAACTAATATTTATGCTGCTCGTAGATGACGAATTACTTATGTTACTTGCTAATGGACAAGGATTGGATTCGAAACCACATTGAAAATAATCGCTAAAAAAATTACAAATATCAAAACCGTTTGAAGACCGAGAATCTTTAAAAAACATAACCTCAGGTATAGAGGTACAAGCGGTTTTTGATTTGACAAATTTCCAGAATAATTTACTATTATTTTTTATAAGATTTTCTGCTGATGTAATGTATGAGTCATAAAATATTATTTCAACTCGCTTTTGACGACTTCGTAAATAACTAAATTGGTCATAATCTTTATCTGTTTCATATATTTTCCACTTTTTGTGAAATTTCAGTTTTTCATTTATTATCTTCACCAAAGCTTTTGAAAACCAAGGAGGATAACGAGTACCATAGGATTTCTTAGTTGGCACAAATTTTTAAATAATAAATTTAAGAATACTGTAAAACTTGTTTACCGAACTATCGATGTCGTCAATCTCAAGAATATCCGTCCAATCAAATAATTCAATTTCGCGATTAATAAGGTCATAATCAGCAGTACGAAAAGTAGGAACGTCTCGAGGTTGTTCGGAAAGAGCAACGGAATGGGCAAAGGATGTATTAATACAAAGTGCTGGGTGATGCGGATCTTCTTTAACAATAGGATTATCGCAGCGACTAACAACACAGTTCATGTCACAAATCACTAAATCAAGCTGTTTATTGTTAATATTTGGTATTAAGTTAAATTGAGAGAAGTTAGTAAAATTTAGAAAGCAATATATGATTGTAATAAGGTGTTGTTCTCCTTAAAGTTTTTTAAACCCCTGCCACTACAATTCGATTCCTGCCATATCGCATAACTGATATTAAAATCTCCTATGATCAAAAATTTGTTATTGGATTCCTGAACAAACATTTCTGAAACGGATTCAAAGAATTCGTTAAGAGCCTCAGATTGTTGTCGGCAGTGGGGAAAATAACAACAGTATAGATGCAGGCTTTGCGAACATGGCTGTAAACCAGAGCATATAACAACCTCTATGATATCCGCGACAGCATTAGAAACCACAATCTTCTTTGAAATTTTAATTATAATGCTTCGGCGCAATGCTATAAGCACCCCACCACCCATACTATCCCCTCTTAAGGTATAATCGCGATCACATCTAAATACGTTGTAACGACAGTCAAATAACTCATTATCATTTATACCAGGTAGAAGCCATGTCTCGCATAAGCATATAATGTCATAATCGTTAGCCATCAAATTTCTAAAGAAATCCTTTGTCTTTGTTCTCAGACCACGAACATTTTGGAAATATACTGAAAAATTACAAAAAGCCATTTATGGGCGTACAACTAACTTTACATATTTTGTTAAACCTAATAAGATGAGAGTGGGTTCTCTGGTCACAATAACAGAATAATTTAATGAAAATAATAAAAATATAAAAACAATTAATATCAATCAAAGAGATAAAACCTTTTAAAACAATCTAAGCTTACAAAATAAAAACAAAAAATTGAGGCTACCCCTTATAAATATCAATAGCAAAAATGACAAATCAATTAATAACTTTTTACTAACATAGAATAAAAACATCTTTCTTACTTTATTTTGTTTAAATCGTTCATATTGCATATATGAATAACTGGGCTTGTATCTGAGCGACGTACCATTATTGCACAATTTTTAACCCACGTGTATTGATAATTATTTTCTTTTGCCCTGGCTTTAGCCTGATGTAAAAGAGACTTATTTATGCTGGTTAAATGATCATTAAAAATATGTTAATAGCACCGTTATGATACCCTATATCTTCGGCCTTTAATTTATATTTTCTATCCCAGTATAAGAAATCATCCTTTTTATAACGAGCCAAGAATCGCACAACAATAGGTTTAATCTTCTTAGTTTTATCTTTTGAAGCTACCCTCGTGATGAAGTCAATATCATTATCAGTATTTATTGGAAAATCAACTTTATGCGTTATATTTCTCAAAATGTCCAACAAATTTTCATTTTTTTTTTCCGGTATGCCATAGATTTCAACATTAGAGCGTCTAGACCACTGCTCACGAATATTATTATTGGATTGAAGAGCATTAATAGTTTCCTTTAAATCACTGATTTCAACCTTAGCCGATTTTAGCACTTTAAGATCTTTTTCAACGGAATCAACCCTTTTCGATATGCTGTCGTACTGATCATTTATGAAAGTAATACTTTGTTTGAAACTAGCAATTTCATCTCTAAGCGGCTTTAACTCAGCTGATATAGCGCTTGTTATAGTGCATTTAAATTCTGAACAAAGTTTGTTAAACTCAGTAGCAACTATCTCCCGTATTTGATCGTAAGTGGCATTAATACAACTTTCTGGAGACGAGAAAGAAGTACTCGTTGTTGGATCACGGTTGAAGACGACACGGTCGAGGCTGTCGTTTTTGTCATTTGATTTTGGAGTGGCAATACTATTATTGCCCAGCTGTCTGTTCTTACCATGTGAACAATCATAACATATCCAGTTCTTTTTGGTATCACATAAATGTTTCTTTTTATCTGTTACAATGCAGGAAATATGGTAATTATTCTTGCACTTCCAACAAGTGACCATGCCAGTGGCGCCAGCTACCGTAGATTTACAACATTGAAATTTCATGTTAGATGTTTAATTCAATTTAGTATAAATACAAAAATGTGAATAGTAACTGGGATTCGATCGTGCAAATCCGGTGCAGTACTACGAAATTGCTGCACTTATCCAACCACTGAACCAAAAACAATCAGAATGTGTTCTCAAAAGTTACCAGTAATATGTTTCAATTATGTTCTGTAAATAGCTTAACCAATCAGGTACAGTTTTATTGACACTACAGCGTTTGAATAAAATTACTGGTCGTGCACTAAGTATTTTTGTAATTTATTCATTTATGGCACATTTGAGATAAAAACAACTATGTACACTACAAAAATAACAAGTTACTCGATAGTTTTCACTAAACTATAACGAATTCTTCAATATTTTGAAAGTATATTAAACTTAAGGAAACAAAATATCACAATCACTTTAACTGCTTTTTTTCGTAACTAATCGTATTACAAACAATACACGTAATAGTTGAGACTATTCTTAAATCAAATACAACAATTTCACTTTAAAATATATATAGTTACTATTTTTATGAATGCTTTAATACGGAGCTAATGTTATCGTTACGAACAACGCTATCTATTATTTATGAGACAACATTTTCCTAATACTAATAATTAACAAAAATAGTACAGGCAAAGCTATTTTAAAATATTTCACAAGATATTTAATAATAACATTTTCTAAAACAAACAATATTCTGAGATATATTAAAATTGTATAGCCTATTTTAGATAATTTAATATACAGGTCAACGGAGCCATGAATAGACTGTTATAGCCGCGAACAAGCCGTGTAAAGAGTAAGTACAGTCACGATCGAAATTCAGGCAATTTAGTCCACGCGGCCAGTTACATAATGCAGCGGAAACCTCAAATAGCAGTTATTTCGATTTGGCATCCGTGCTTCCATAAATAACAATAACAATTAACCGCGGTGAATTCAATGCGCCCGCAGTTCAGCATCTCATTTGTTCAAACATTGGCCTCATTACTAAAGCCTTTGTGAGTTTACACTTTGTTGATAGTCCATATTGTACTTATAAGCTTTATTTTTTCATACCATTGAAGAATGATTCATAATAGCTGGTGCTCGTAACTTTACATCAATAGCTATTTTACCTCGATCTCATTTCAATTTATTAAATACATCTAAAAATGCCGTTCTAAGTGTTATAAATAAGAACATGTATAAAATATGTCTTATAGATTCCTAGTTCTTTTAATTTTTTATTGCTGCGTATAAACTTGAAAACGATTTGTTTCCAAAATAAACATTCTTATTAAAGTAATGGAGTGTCGATCAGTAACAATTTGGAAGTTCCAATTAAACCCCGTTTAGTAGAAATAATGATCCCAACCCCTTACAGAATAACCATGAGATAAAAAATCGTAGGACAGTCTTTATTTTTCTTTCTTCTTTCGTGAAACACAAAATTATAAATTTCGAAGGTGCATAATTTATATATTTTAAACTACATGATCTTACCAGATAGGTACTGTTTATGGAATTAAGGACTATACTAGACTTAATATTGAGGAGTTAAACTTCAACAAAAAATGCATTTATTCTGGTCTACTGTGTAAAAAACATCATGAAGTAATAAGCTGCCAATCTTTATCGGTGCATACATATGGCAAATTCTGTTTATATTCTATTTAAAACGATTTTTTCTTAACTGACATTTAATTAATGAGTTAACCTATATAACTATATATAGATAACTTAGGTAACTATATATATAATTAGATTCTTTGTGTTATTATTATTATATTTTTTTAATTTAACAAATATTTCAGCAAAAAAGAGTCAAGTCACTTTCTTAAAATAATTTTCTCTTGTGTATTTTTTATTAACGTAATAACACTATTAAATATCAAAACATTATTATTCAACTATCGATATTGCATAAATAATAAAATTAAAATATTCAAGAACCTACAAAGTTAAAACATTAATTATTGGTCACCCTTAAGAATAAACGAGACGTATTGAAGCGCGTGATTGTATGTTTTCCCCAATTTTCGAGGCTTAAAAGTTTTTTCTTGTCGCTGCACCGTAATTAGACTGTCGTTCTATTTACAAATTAAAGAGGTTGTTTGGTTTATATCCATGTTCTTAAAATAACGTTACAAGAATTAGATGTGAATTTTGAGGACTGAGTCGCCCCCGTCCGTGGGAGAATACCCTTTTTATGATACCCCACACGTAGTCCTCGGGTGGTGCTAATCAGGCGACAAACAACCGGTGGTAGGCTTCGGCCGTGGCTGGTGACCACCCACCAGACTAAGTCGTACCGCCAAGCGGCCTAGCCGTGTTCCGGTGCGTAGTCTGGTGACGCCATTATGGAAGTCGGGTCAGAGCAGTAGCGTTGCGAGTAAATGCCGAATAAGAAGTACACTGACTAACAAGCATCGGGAGACTAGTCGCGGAGGGTAGCGGGATCCGAGGCACGGTGCACCGCTGGCCGACCGCAGTCAGTAGGGGACCCAATTGTGAGTTCGCCACTCACGAAAGGCTGTCCCGCCAACTGTCGAAAAATCCCGGGAGTGCGTCATCGCGCCGGTTGGCTACCGGATGAGAGGGCGCGATGGACACTTTCGGGGGGGCTCGGGCGTCCCCGCAGTCTCCAGACTAGTCCCCCATCGATGTGCGTGGTTATGATGTGCTTCACTGGCCTTGCGTCGTAAACGCCTCGCTCTACTGCCGACTTTCTTCCTATATAAACTAAACTATGTGATATTTTTATATTTATAAAAAATCTACTATTTTAGGCATAGGAATAATGGGATTATACAAAAAATAAGCTAATATGCTAATTGCCTAAAAATTCATTGTTATACAAATGAACAAATAACGTGTTTTATTTTAAAATGTAAAAATAATTTCACAAAATTGCCGAACGGTTTATTTAACCCTGCCATGGTGAATCATTATCCCATTAAAACGATTATTATACTTCTATTAGTTGCCTTATGGAATTAATTAATTAAGCTATGGATAAATCTAGTACTATTAACTCTAAAATGGTTTTTGAGGAAATTAATAATCTTGAAAGACGGCTTAAACGGTAGCTCTATTTGACTGTATATTATAAAGTAGCTTATGAAATTACGTTGGTTCATGAATATTACATTATGCCAGAAACACTCCCTGTAAAATGTTTTCATTATCGATGTATAAGTACGATGAGGCATTGTAGAATAATGATTTTTGTTGGCCACTCGACCTGAAGTTAAAATTATCAAATATTGATTCATGTATTATGTAAAGGTCTGCTATGTTATTATCATTATGAATATAATTATTTATTTCAAACTGGTAATAAGTTAAAACAATATAACATATATATTATGATAACTCGAAAGACATGATTATTTTTATTATTGTTTTACTTTTAAATCTATATTTACGGTATTTAAGATGGACTTAATATAAAAAAAGGTAAGAAAAAAATACATTCTATTCATAACCTAATGCAATAAACGATTAAGAAATAAAATTATTAACTATGGCAATATTGTCATCATTTTAAATTTTCAAGTTGTACATATTTTTGTTGAAGCTCTTGTGCAGATTTTATTAAAAAATGTTGTACACTCCTTTAATATCTTCAGTTATAAGTATTAGGTAAAAAATATAATAATATTAATAATAAATATAACAAAACCAAATAAAATGAAATGTTTTTTTATTTAACAATTTAAAATACAGTTTTAAGAACCAAAAAAATAAAAAACAGCAAATTAGTGTACATTAATCTATTAATTATTTGTTGCTGCAAAGACCACCAGAGATAACCACTGTTCTTTATCTTCTGCTACTCGGATCCAGTGGTAGCATGATATTTTTATACCATCGTCTGCACGGCGTACATTTGGCCTACTCCTCTATCTATAGCCCGATAGTTTTAGCCATGATGTGGTCTTTGTGGTCCAGATTGTCAGTGAGTCTGGTTATATTTTCAGCTCATCGGCAGTTTTGCTTATGTGAGTAAATAAGTGCGTCGATGATTTTAGTTTTGTGTCTTTAACCGCTATTTACGACTCAGCTGAAATTAAATTAAATATGATTAAAATCTATCATGTAATAAAAAAGTATAAGCGTTTATAATAAAAAATAGAATAGTTTTCGATTGTACATCTAAGATTTCTTTATGAAAAATTTAAATTTTTAAAATTAGGGTTTACTTAGAGATGAATATCGATTAAGAGATATCTTGAACAGTAAGACAATTAATTAATTCACAAAATATATACTTAATAATCGAGTTCATAAAGTCATTAACATTACAATAATATATAATAATAATATAGGATAAAAATAAAATTCTGCTTAAAAGAAACAAACAAGAGCAAGCTTTTACTTTTGCATTAAAAAACTATTATATTGTTTCGCATGTATTTTCATTTAGTACCCACCCCGTTTACGCTCTTTCATTACAGTTGCAACGAGATGATTTCACGGTTCGAAAATATGTATTATGTCATGTATTTTAATTAAACATTTGCAGTAACGCGAATATTATATAGGTCTTATATTTTTTATAGCGTCACATTGTAGACCTGGTACTCAACCGTATTACTAGGAGCGCGAACCAGACCTCAATTGTGTCTTGCTACGCTCGCAAAATCTCGATATGTGTTAGCATATTAAGCAAAGCAAAGTTTCGCACTTTGCATCGAAGTTGCATTTTCAAAACGTCGACGCATTCTGTCCTCAAATATTTGTTATTTTAATTTTTTCATCATCATCATTGAAGGATTTTAGTTTTTCCTTCATTATTCCTTAACGACATCAAATATTAAAAAAAAGAAAAATTAAAACCACCACCATACTGATGTCTATCAGTATGCAAAATTTGGAAATTTTTGGATGTACCGTTTTTGATTGATGCTTGCACAAAGGATACAGAAAAGTCTTTCATAGAGACCTGTGCTCGCTCCGTTTCTTTAGCTCAAAAAATAGTTCGAGAGGAATGATCAATAATTAGTACAAGCTATTTAATCCAAACAATATACAGCCTGTCTCTACTCTAGTAGAAATATAGTTGTCAATATTAATTACTTTAACGAACGTCAACACAGAACTTAAAAACACAACATTGTATGCGGTTAATGTTTAAATTTAATCGTTTGAAAGTAATTGCTCTCATATGTATCCCCCATAGAGCTTTAGTCTCAAATCAGATAAGGAATGTTATTCAGTCCCCGACGTATAATAGCGTAATTCTCGGCATTGATGTTGAATTTCCTGCGTCGGTATTCACTAATGAAATACAGCTACCATAACGAAACTTAATTATAACATTTTCATAGGCGTTTATTATTATAATCAATAGGTTCCATATGTTCAATATTATAATATTAGAAAAGTCACAAAAATGTTTTTATATTTATGTCAACTTATATCAATTATTCATAATGAAATTTATAGCCACTGGTACTTCTAAATTTTCTATTTACAATCACATATTGCGAATCAATCACAAATTCATTGGTTGCTTAAACACTATTATTTTGTTAGTATTATGGATAATAGGTTCAGATACACAACAAACGCGGTTTACAAATTAGCTATAACAATAACACAAATGCAAATGACACGCGTCATTGTATAACGATTAGTCATCTAGATATTGCTATTGGATTAATAACAGAATTTTCACTTGTCTAACGAGCTCACGTTAAAGTGTCTATATATTTGATAGTATTAAAAAAAAAATTAATATTTTACGTCAAATTGGTTTCTAGTAGTTATTTAGCTATTTCCTTAGTGGTACTTTCTCGGAAAAGTTTTGACTTTTGTAATAATTATTCGGAGTATAAAATAACATAATGACTATATGACAAGTCAATTAAATAACTATCGTTACTAAATATGTGGACAGCAGTGTCAAAAGTTGATATTTCGTTTATTTGCAGAAGTCGTAAGTATGTATTTTTATTTTAACATCATATCTGATTGGTATTGTATTGTTCTCTATACAAAGATTTTCGGTTACATATAACATCAAACTAATATGATGCTGTTTAATATATTTTCATAATGTTCAAACCTAAATTATAACAAAATTTAAGGCCATACTTTTGTATTGCACCTGGAAGTTATATTCTCGAAAAAAAACTGCGATATCAAGAGTACGCCGATTACACTAGTATTGAATTCGTGTCACAGGCAATACAATACTCCGGCTTGATCAAGCGGCTTCGCATTTATAAGAAATATGTTAATGCTAATATTGTAATATTCCGTAGAGTATATTGTTATACGTTATTTAGAAAGCCGTTATTATTAAAACATTTCTATTGGTTAGTGATTATTTCAAATTTTTATATATTTAAAAATTTCATAATTACTATACTTATGTTGTCAAAAACGACAGCTTAAAATTACAGACAAGTAAGTTATTACTACTTTAAAGACAGAATTAATTATAAAATTAATTAATTCAGTATTTTGTTTGTTTATTTATAATGATAATATTGTTAGGAGTTACTAATACCAGGATAAAGTTGAAGTCAAGGTCAAAATGAAATTTTTAATTTACTTTTTGAGTGCTTTTGAGAATAATCTTGTATGGCCATGTAGCTATTACTCCATTTTTTTCTTCATGGGTAAATTATGTAGGAGTGTTCCCAAAAAATTGTTAAATAGTTTACAAAATCGACCAATAACTAATCGCCATATCTGCATGAACTGCACTTTAACATCGCTCAAACTATAACAATAAAACATATATTAAAAATAAAAAATATTGAATTTTTATTACTGTAAAATTCCTTATTTTTAAAATACAAATTCATACGTAAATTTTATGCAACCTCGATTTAAAATAATCATTAAAATGAAAGTTATCATGCCTTAAAAACATAACATTTGCAATGAAATCTAATTATAATAAATCTCAAATACAATAAAAGTTAATAAATTTATTTTTAATAATATATTATATTTCAGTAATATATATCATGCCCCTTCATACGTGATTTTAGTAGCAGCGCCCTCATTAACCCAAAAGCCTTGTCGGAATTTGCAGAGCACGTTTTGTGTTAACACAATAGACAAACCAACAATCCAAACAGATGGACAATATGTAATTTAGAAAATTTTGTTACATTTTCGTAACCAACATGTTCTTTATAAATAAGATTCGGTTATAGCGGATTTCATTTTAATAACATTCCAACACAAATTTTCATTATATTCGATGTTAAATATAATCTGAGGAAAGAAAAAATGAGATCAGCTTATCAGTGATTTACAGAATGTTTTTAAATTGTTCAATTCACTTTTTTTTTGCAACGACTAATGGGATTTTCTTCGTTTTTACGATTACATGAATTTATTAAAAATAAAAAATTAATTAAAAAACTTAAATAAGAAAAAAAAATCTTCGGAAAGAATAGGGTCTATTATTTATTAGCTGGACTATATTATTTTATAGCTGTTAAGCTAGGCGGTGATATGTCTTTTCATGGCAACATCACATTCGTTAGTATACGAGTAAATGCTGATACTCTTAGTTACCGATCTCGGCTAAGTTTCAGATCTGATGAAATCAAACAATTCCCACAAAATAAAGGAAGTTTGTACAGAAAATAGTAGTTTAATTACAATGATGATTATCAACATTTTAAAAAAACATTAGAAAAATTGCGTTGCAAAATGTTGGTCATTTTCATAATTTCAGATTTCACGTGTTTGGTTCGTTCAAACCACCTTACTCTTTTTCCACATTAATAAATCTACGTGAATGTATTCAAAATATTAAATAAATAAATAAAATAGTACGTTAATTTTAATTATAATGTAACAAATGTTAACTCTTAACATATTTGTTTGTTAAATTATAGTAAACTTTTTCTATTATATTATTTAATTTATTTTTTTATTTTAACTTAATTTCGTTAATGTATTTAAATAGACAAATTATAAAATTACAAAAAGGTTGAACGGTCAAAGCGTAATATTATAGTATACATTGTATTCAATTGAATGACATAACAAAGTAAATAATGGAAATAACAATGAACCAAATAATGCTGGATTTTAATTTAAAGCACAATTAAAATAGCCAACTACCTTCCTTTGTCGACTGTTTAATAAACACCGCTGTAAGACACGACGTTGTTAACAAGATCAAAGTATTTGTGAAAACTGTGTAAATCAAAGCTTAGCTAAGTTTGATTAAATTATATTTTGAGACTTTAAAATATGTATAAAGTTTGTTATTATAAAATGCCTTTACATCCGATCTTTATTAATAATAAGTCAGAACATTGAATATTGTAATTTAATAGTTTTTATTACCACTAAATAATTTAACAAACTTCCTCGCTAAAGCGAGGATACTTCCTTCGAAATCTAGCTTTGAACAATTTAGTCAGGAGTATATAGCCCTACGGGTTATTTGATTATTTAACCATCCAAAATTTATAAATGTAAATATTTAAATATATATTATTTACATAACAATTTAACGAATATAATTATTCATACCTGTCTTATTTACTTTATTATCCCTATCTCTATTACTCTTAAAGACAGCAATTACTAAATACTCAAATTTCTTGTTTCAATCTACATTGCAAATACAACACACAGGTATTAAAAATGCATAATTATTATAAATCTGTAAATATTTTCAAAATGTGTCGGAGCGAAACAATTATGGTAAAATGTTGTACAAATATTTATGTGTATTTTGGATGTTAACTGCGTTTCGTTTGTATGTTTGTACTAATTTAATTTTGAGGTTTGGTTATGACATTTTAAATTGGGCTTTAGATATTTATTTTGTTTTCCGATATTAATAGGTGGTAGAGCCTAGCTGTAGTCATTTGACTGCAGCTCGTATTGGGCTGGCTCGACCGGGGAAGGACCACCCTCTCACAGAAGATCGACGTGCAGTAACCAAATTCATTTGGTTATGTTCCGTCGGTGAGTGAGAGTTTCCGGAAGCCCAACACCCTCTCCCCCTCCTCCTCCCTGCCAAACATGGATGTGATTGCTCAAATAAATATACCCCAGGAGGGTACCGGCTTTAGTGAAGCCGGAGAATCCCTCCCCGAGCAAAATCGGGGAAACGGGTCTCCGATTTTGCTCGGGCTGCCCGTCGTATCTGGGGCGGGCAAAGAATCACATTTCGTGTTTTCTGGAGGCAAACGACGAGGTAAAACAGCGGCACCCCGTTCCACCCTAAGTGTGGACTTTTGCAACATCCGGGGACTTCACTCAAACTTAAACGCCGTCCACTACCACCTAGAAACGGCGCAGCCGGCCTTGTTGTTTTTGACGGAGACGCAGATATCTAAACCTAGCGACACAGCGTACCTCTCATACCCCGGGTATAAATTAGAAGATCATTTTATACCGCACGCCGGGGTATCTGTGTTCGTAAGGGAGGATATCTGCTACCGTCGCCTCGAGATTTTTGAAGGTCGGGATCTGTCTCTACTCTGGCTGCGCGTGGACATGGACGATCATGTCAGAGTCTACGCGTGCCTCTACAGATCCCATAGTGGTAATGCAGAAACGGAGCAACTCTTGGGCCACGTACAGGCGAAGATTGACGACCTGCTTTCACAGATTCCCTCTGCTGAGGTCATAGTCCTCGGGGACTTTAACGCGCACAATGCCGAGTGGCTAGGGTCGCGTTCCACTGACTTCGCGGGGAGATCTGTGTTTGACTTTGCTCAGGCAAATGGTCTGTCCCAGTTGGTTCAGACGCACACTCGTCTACCGGATGTGGACAGCCACATGCCCTCTTTGTTGGATCTTCTGCTGACTACACATCCCGGAAAGTACCAGGTCATTGTCGAGGCTCCTCTTGGGTCCTCCGATCATTGCTTGGTACGGAGTGTAGTGCCCATTCAACGTCCGGCCCGCACAAGACCTGCGACCCGACGCGTTTGGCACTACAAGTCAGCGGATTGGGATGGAATGCGGTCTTTCTTTGCATCCTACCCATGGGGGCCGATTTGTTTCTCTTCCGATGATCCCAGTAACTGCGCTGCGGCTGTAGCTGATGTGATACTACAGGGCATGGAACTATTTGTACCTAGCTCTGTGGTACCACTTGGTGGCAGATCGCGGCCTTGGTTTGATGCGTCTGTCAGGGCTGCAGCAGCCGGAAAACGTCAGGCGTATCAGGCTTGGGTTAATGCGTTAGTCACCAAGGATCCGAACTCTAGAGTTCTGAAGAGGAAATACAATCGTGCCTCCAGATTCTTCAAACGGCAAATTGCTAGAGCAAGGTTTAGGCATGTCGTCAAAATTGGGGATCAGTTGACAAGGTACCCACCAGGCACGCGCAAGTTCTGGGCGCTTTCTAAAGCCACTTTGGGTAACTTTTGCCAGCCATCCCTACCGCCACTGCACTCGGGGAATGATTCTCTGGCCCATACGGCAAAAGAGAAAGCCGATCTCTTGGGCACTCTTTTTGCCTCAAACTCGACCTTGAACGACCAAGGGAAAACACCGCCTACCATCCAGCGGTGTCAGAGTTCAATGCCGGAAATAATTTTCCGGCAAAAAACCATTCGACGGTCTCTAGTTTCCTTGGATGTTCATAAGTCGAGTGGGCCGGATGGCATTTCCCCAATCGTGCTACGAACATGTGCCCCTGAGTTGACTCCAGTGCTAACGCGTCTATTTCGGTACTCCTATTTCAAAGGCGTAGTCCCGGTCTCATGGAAGTGTGCTTTTGTCCATCCGATCCCTAAAAAAGGTGATAGCTCGGACCCAGCTAACTACAGACCTATCGCCATCACCTCTCTTCTCTCCAAAATAATGGAGAATATCATCAACCGACAGCTCCTCGCGTACCTTGAGGATCACCAGTTGATCAATGACCGACAATATGGTTTTCGCCATGGTCGATCGGCTGGTGACCTCCTGTTATATCTTACACACCGTTGGGCTGCGGTTATTGAAAGCAAGGGAGAAGGCCTGGCAGTTAGTCTGGATATAGCGAAAGCCTTCGATCGTGTATGGCACAAAGGGCTTCTTTCGAAGCTTCCTTCCTATGGGCTTCCCGAGAGTTTATGCAAGTGGATCACCAGCTTCCTCACTGGGCGGAGCATACAGGTCGTTCTCGACGGTTTTTGCTCGGACCCCAAGCCCGTGAATGCTGGTGTACCCCAAGGCTGCGTGCTATCCCCAACCCTGTTCCTCTTGCACATCAATGATATGTTGGACATTTCCAACATACATTGTTATGCGGATGACAGCACTGGGGATGCGGTATATTCCGGCCGTGCAGGTCTCTCTCGGGAAAACGTCGACGAGTGCCGAAAGAAACTTGTGTCTTCTATAGAGACCTCCCTGAGGACGGTCTCAGAATGGGGTAAACTGAACCTCGTTCAGTTTAATCCCCAAAAGACACAGGTTTGCGCGTTTACCGCTAAGAAAACCCCATTTGTCGTATCGCCGCTCTTCGATAGCACACCTCTCGATGCCTCGCCAAGTATCAGAGTACTGGGACTCGATATTTCGAGCGACTGTCAGTTTCGTGGTCACTTGGAGAGCAAGGCCAAGTTGGCCTCGATGAAATTGGGTGTGATCAATAGAGCGAGACAGTATTTCAATCCTGGCCAAAGACTTGCGCTTTATAAGGCGCAGGTTCGGCCACATATGGAGTACTGCTCTCATCTCTGGTCCGGATCACCCCAATATCAGCTTCTACCTTTTGACCGCGTACAACGGAGAGCCGTACGGATTGTCGGGGACCCGGTGCTCTGTGAACGGCTGGACTCTTTGGCATTGCGTAGAGACGTGGCTTCTTTGTGCGTCTTCTATCGCATTTACAACGGGGAGTGTTCCGAAGAGCTATTTGATCTGATGCCTGCCGCCGAATTCCATCACCGCACAGCACGTCACCGCCTGCATTTCCATCCACACCACCTGGATGCATGGCGATCTTCTACTGTGCGGTTTTCAAGGACTTTTCTTCCACGTACCACTAAGATGTGGAATGAACTTCCTTCGGCGGTGTTTCCAGATCGATACGACATGGGTACCTTCAAAAAAGGCGTTTATTCTTATCTCCAAGGCCGGCAACGCTCTTGTGCGTCTTCGGATGTTGCAAGAGTTCATGGGCGGCGGTGATCACATTTAACCTGTGACCCGCACGCTCGTTTGCCCTCCTATATCATAAAAAAAAAAAAAAAAAAAAAAAAAAAAGAGAAATGCTCAAATGTTTACTACAATTGTTATTTTTAAAATATTATTAAGTGTTACATTATTTACACTAATTGTAATATACATATATGTTTATACTTAAAAATATTACAGTATGAAATCACTATAATATTTTTATTCACTACTTCTCATTAATTGACTTTTGTTACAAATGGATAGCCTAATCTATTTTGATTTATTTATTTTTTTATATTTTTAGACCTTTTTAAACAAATTTTTATATAATTGAAGGAAAATACTAATATAACAATAAGTATGCTCGTATAGTCCTTCGTTGACCTAACTCTCTTCGAATCTCTGTTTTTAAAATATTTTAAATATTTATTTACTATTTACTTCATTGCTACTTTTTCCAATTATTGTCTACTATTTCTATTGTATCTTTTTTCTTCTTTTAACTGGTTTTACTCTCTTTCTTTTACCGATGTTCAATTTAACTTCATTTACTTTACTTTAACTTTTTCAACATGTGTTTTGCTGTGTGTATAAATGTGACAAACATGGATCTATTTTAGTGTGTCTTTTATGTCTGTTCATATTTAATGTACAATTTGCAAATTTAATTTTAATCTTCTATTTGAAGATATTCATTTCCCATTGCCCAGTGTTTCTTCTATGTCTGTCTCATTCCTCTTTATGTTTCTCTCTTTTTAAAGTCCGTAAAAATATTTGTTTAATCGGTAAATATTGTAGTATTGTTTTGATAATAATAATTCATTATTCTGTGTTTTAGATTTTTTTTGTGTTAATTTAAGTTTGGCAATTTAGTTTCTTTTCTTAAAATAAACTTTTTCTTCCGATTGGTTTAGGTTATTTTTTTTTCTTGTTTAAACTACTTATAGAAGTCCTGAATTGAGAACCATTTTTCTTTGCGAGCATCGACCTTACAGTTATAGAATTTTGATTGAAATTATTTGTTAAAAGTTTGTTGTGATAAAATATTTTTTTTTATTGTTACTTTCTGAGATCGTCCTTCGGCGATCACTACATCCAGTGTCTACTTCTTTCCTTTTTTGAATAGTGGTTGAGGACTTTCAGTTGGTTTTCCATACCTTTAGTCTCTCGACCGTTAGACTTGTTGTTCTAGTGAAGTAATTTTAACAGCTTATTGTTTTTATTGTCTTCTAACTTGCATCAACTGTAATGTTATGGATTTTGATCTAATAAATTATAATTCTAGCACTTGGAAAAATATACCTTTCGAACGTTGAATGAATTTTCAAATAGAGATTAATGGAACATATTCTGACCAAATAAAATCAAAAACTTAACACTTACAGCTACATTTACGGTTCCATACAAACATATAGTTTTTTAAATAAAATATGTTTCAAGAAGGTATTCTCTTTAGCATTCCGATTGAATTACGTGGGAATCATCAATGAAATATATGCCATTTAAATATTATTATTAATTAATTACAAACTGTACGGATTTTATATATTGCTGATGCAGCAAAGACAACAACCGGCCATTACTAAATCTCTATCTACGATGAGACTAATTCCGTAAATGAGACGTGAAGGATAGCTATTATGAATTCGGACCTGTACTTGATTAAACAATTTCCATTACTTTTTTTCAATATTACTTAAGGTAATGTAACATCTTATTACATACAATAATAGTCCCTATTGTATCCCTGTTGTTTTTTATATAATTTATTTCTTGTTGCTTTTTTTAAATATATACTTTTTGTTTTTATATGTTAAAGTGGATGAATCTGCATATAACCGATTTTTATATAAAATGTGTAAAGTATGTGTATCGGCATACAAAAAAATATTATTAATAAATTGTGGCTAGATACGACCCGTCGCAAACAAATATACATATTGTCACAAATTTTATGGTAACGATAATGATATGTACGGGACTCTATAAGCTTTTCGGAAACAGTTTTTATGTATGCAATGCAAGCGAGTTCTTATTTATTTTGAAAAACTGAATATTCATAAATAAAAGTATTTTTATTCTAACCAAATTTTTCCTCTGTGTTTTTTACCAGCATCATGAAACTATTGTGTTTCATAGAAAAAAAAATCTACTTGGGAATATTTTTGTACAATAATTTCTTATGATTTCAATCCAACATAAGAAAAGAACTGCTTGAAAAAAGAAGTTGCCAACCTTTGGCTGTATTACCAAAGAAGATTTTCAAAAGCAAAGCATATAAAAAACCACAAAAAGGAAGGATACTTAATAGACATTCCTCCTGCCATTCCTTATTATCAAAACTATAAACCCGACTCCGCAAATTACTATATCACAAAAATGGGTTTAGGTTCTAAGTTTGAACTATTACAACACATGTTTCTATATCTATACCTTTTGTTACATAACTCAAGTGGAATTTAGTTATTCGTGTTAGGTACTGAAACAAACTTGGTAATTCCTTTAGAAACATTAAACTTATGATGGATGTCTTCCCGGCCTCGTAATGACTTGGGATCTGTATGTCTTACGTTGTTTGTTCTTAAGATTCGCATTACTATTTCAATTACACAACTTAGGATACATTAGTAGTTTATAGTTCTGTTTGTGTAATGAAAATCTTAATAAGTTTATTAACTCTATTATAAAGATATCATAAAATTTAGGTTACAATAATAAAACATCTGACACGCGGCAATCGAGCTTGCCGCTATGAAAAACTCCTAATCGGCAAATTATAACTCGCAAATTAATTAACAAACAAAAGAAAAAAAAATTAAAATAATTAAATTAATTATTTAATTAATTAATTTTTAAATTTTAAAAAATTTAAAATCTCGACATTTTTTTTCCATTTTTCTGTAACTTCGGCGGCCGATCTGACCACCTTCCCGTTGGACAATCAACATAATTTTGAAAAGTGAATCTTACATTTAGATGCTGATTCCAAATAATCTTTAGTTTTTCAAAATTCGAAAAATAAAATTCGACAGACACACAGACACACATACAGACAGACAGATCGGAAGGAAAAACTGAGTTTTTCGAAAAAAGATATCTAATTTATACTAATAGTACAAAGTGTTTAAATGTATTTATTTTTGTGTATCTTATACATAGTTTAATATTCGAAAAGACCAATTTGAAAGGTTCTATTATTAATAACCTAACAATTGACAAAAGTTTTAGTAAATAAATAACTATTTGGTGCACTATATTATAATGTTACTTTTTGTACTATACAGTTAAAAATACTTAGATGCAATGCAATAGCTGAATCAATTTGTTCATTAATTTTGAATATACTAAACAAAACTTCCATTATTTTAAATTTTAAAATCCTTATTTCTATTGTTATATCTATTTCAAACATTTTTTTAGTCTAAAGTGTTTACGTTAGTGAGCTGGTTATGTTTTACTAGAAAAATAATTTAGTTTATAAAGCAAATCCCACAGACTATAAGCTTATTTGGCTTCACGGCAGCTATTTTTCTCATCTAGTAGTTTCATACATTTTAAACAAGAATTACCGACAAGTGATGGAGACACCGCGGCAAGTTACCCAATAGCATCTAACCATTACTCTGAGAAATGCCAATTTAAACTTGTAACGAGGTTTGCGCGAGTGGCTGCAGAACAAAATTAAAAAGTCTAGAACGAACAAATAGCTACTAGCTTGGTGCTTGGAACAGGCCTAACTTCCGTCGTCACTTTGTTAACCTGCAATTTCAGTCTTTTCAGCGGTGGTCTCGATGCAAAAATCTTTACTCCAAGTACCTATTTAGACTTGGCCACCATACTTAGTCTAGTTATTGTTGATTGTATTAATATTACTATTAATGTCAAGATATTTTATAATTGAAATTTAACGAGTTTAGTTTTTTAATTCGTAATTATTTGTTGCGAGCTAAAACAACGAAAGTCATGTTTTTGAAAAGAGATTTTGTATTATTGAAAATTAAATTTCATAAATATGTAAATATATTACATCCTTATGATTAACTCCAGAGAATTTCATTTATTTTCAAAAATATGTTACAATTAACGATATTTTTTTAATATTTTAATATACTATTCGAATATTTGCAAAAGATACATTTATTTCATTGAAAACATTTATAACATTTATAAATATTTAATGAAGAGTAAATACAAACAGTACTTTATTGCTTTAGTTCAATTGGACTTTATAAATTGTTTTCATACATTTTTTTTAAAATAAATATTAATACTATTAACTGAATTTTAGATATGCAAGCATTGAATGTAAAAAAATATTATAGAATAATTAATTAATTGCCCACTCTAACATATCTGTTATATAGTTTATATTACAATTTTTTACTCATTTATTTATTTATATTTTTTATGGTTTATCATATTTATATTTTTTTATTGTGAGCCTATGGCTTAATAATTTTAAAAGAAATGATAAAGTCCGTGACATTTCCTCAGATCGCAGTTGAATCTCTTTAAACTGCACGAGCACAAAATTAAAATGCGTACGTTCTAGTAAAATGTAATTATATTTACAAAAACTATATAACGTTTATAATTACGTGCTACAATCTCCAATGACATTTTAAATACATTAACGTTGCACTTTATTGATTTTATCGACATTTAAAATTTAGGTTGCTTTCTAAATCTTAATTCTTATATTTTTAATTAAAACATCACAGGGCTTTAAATAATAAAAAAAATGTTATCGATTACAGTAAATAAGAAAGCCCTAATTAAATAAAAAAGACAAGGTAATATTTTTACACTATATAAAGACAGAATCTGGAAATAAAGTATTGAACCAAGTGCCCAGTAATTTAGCACCTACATTAAGTACCCTGTGAACGTACCAGCTGATGTATTCGAGTAAACAGGAGGGGGTCATAGGTTGAGTGCTGACTCCACCTAGCACTTTAGATAGTGATACTAAGTGCTTGTTGAGTATTCTATTAAGGAAATATGAACTATAGTTAAGACATTTTTGTTTGTGGGGGGTTTAAGCATATTATTATCTTTATACAGACATGTTAGATATGAACTGTGCCGGTGTCTCTTCAATGAAATAAAAATTTTACAATTTTATTTTTTTTTAATTTTTTAAAAGAAGAAAAGGTATGAAACCATAAATGAGAGAAAAGGAAAATTTCTTTCAAATCTTTTAGGTTTAATTTAAAAACAAATTAATTTTAAAATGTTATGCATTATAACATCCAAAACACGACGATAAATATGATAAGAGAAAAGAAATAAATATAAAGAAAAAAAAATTATTACGTTAAAAGCAATTTAATAAAAGAATATTATTGTTTCCATGACCATCTTTATATATAAAATCTCATTTAAATCAAATTTAAATGTGATTTGGGATGTTTCATCCCTTTTAAAATATAGATAAAAATATAATAGCTTAGTTCAGAGTTACAGTTAAAGGACTGCCAAGATCAACATTAAAAATTCAATATTATTTTACTTTGCGCATTACAAACTGAAGGACTAGAATGATGTAAATTTACAAAGGCAGATACCTACGTCTTGTCTTTTTATGTACACAAAAGGATGTCATTCGAAAGAAATATTATAAAATACCCTTATTACATTAAAACTGTTTAACTTTCTACTAATTTATAATGTCAGGATTTCATATCTTCTATATTCAAATTTGATAATTTTTTTAAAAAGTTATTGCAACGTCTAAATAAGTTTAATAAAAAACATATTGTGATGAATGTACTGTGTTTAACGTAAGATTACATGAAGTTTTACTAAGTAAATAGATTTATTTTAACTTATTTTACACTGTAAACAATTTTGTCTTTTATCTAAACAATAAGACCATTAAAAAACGACTTAGGATGTACAACAAGGGATTTAACTCAATAGGTTTCAATCTGTAACTTCAAAAACTCCTATTGAAAACTCTAAAAATGTTTTCGTCTGTAGGTCGTTGTAGAAAAATCTGTGGGTAGAATGAATGACTACAGAAATGCATTAAAATACCTTCCTATTTTCTTTTTTCTGTACTCAACATTTTCACCAATGTTCGATTCCGTACATTGGAGGATGTCCGCTAGTCTTTTCATTGGGCAAATCAAAAACATCAAATGACATCTTTGGCCGATCTGAGATTTGAACACAGTAACATGTTACATTTGTAAAAATAAAAAATATTACAAGCAGACATCTTCTAATGCACGGAATCGAACATTGGTGACAAAGTTACGTACACAATGCGCCTCTGCCACCTTAGTTAATTAACATAATTGATGGATATAATGAAAATAATATCTAGGTCTTTTTTATTACAGAAACTCAAAGTAATATATCGATTATCAATGTTCGTAATCTAAATCTTTTCTAAATTTATAAAAAATTTAAAATATTTGTTAAATTACTAGCTAATATTTGTTTATTATAATTAATTGTTACCTTAGGCAACAACGTTTTTCAGTTTAATATTAATATTGAAAATTTATATTACATGCTAAAAATTCATCTTGAATATAAAAATTATATTACATTTTAAACAAAATAATTTGTTTACTTTAGACTTTCTATTTAGAAAATTGTGTACTTTACTGCGGTTTTATATTTTTTCTTATCAAAATTTTTGAATTAATTAAAGGAATATTTTTTTGTTATAAAAAAAGTATAAACAAATTGACAAAAAAAAATTAAAGCTTTGATAGACTCTACAAAATTTTAAAATTTAATAACGCTGCGCAATAAACTTAGTTTTAAAGTTGGGTTATAAAGAGGGCACGTGAAGTCTGAATAGGAGCTGAAACTGGTCGGTGGGCGGTTTTAAAACAAACTGGAGACTACGCGTTACGAAACAATCCAGATGGTAAGACAGCGGACGTGCCTCGCATTCTGTATAGCAGTGTAGGATCGTGCGCGTGTTATTGAATATTAATAGCCATATCTTCAACTTAAAGACTGTAATAGTTTTTGTGAATTTACACATATAATATAATACACACGTAGCGATATTTGTAATTTTTCATTGATGTTTTTATTAAATGATACACAAAATAAAAATATTTTCTAAAATTAATTGAAATATTTTTAATTTTCAATACGTCGCACAAAGCTAACAAAATAATCAATTAACTGCTTTTCTTAGTGAACTATATTAATTGGAGAATTCTAAACAAATTGTCAGACGAAACACTAACTTACTAAGGGTAATTAATCAAGACAAAAGTAAAAGTAAAAGAGTAGATTATCCGACTGAATTCTTAAATTAACTTTATTGGCCAGGCATTCTACCTAGCTTGATGTTTAAAATTGGTGTGATGGAATTGAAGTTATATTATTATTATATAATTGAGCAAAGCTTTCTATGAGAGACTAATATGCATCTTTGTGCAAGCATCAATCAAAAAAGGTATATCCGAAAATTTTTCAAACTGATACACATCAGCCTGATGGTGGTTTAAAAAAAAAAAAAAAAAAAAAAAATAACAAATATATTGAAAAACATTTGACGACAGAATGCGTCAAAGTTTTGTAAATGCAACTTTGGTTCTGTTTGCTTCTCGCTTTGTTCAATATGCTAACAGACATCGAGATTTTGCAAGCGCAGCGAGTTAAAATTGAAGTCTGGTTCGCGCTCCTAGTATTTATCATATCGATAATCTAAGACTTTACAACGCTACTAGAGTTAAAGTGAAAAAATGGCGACAATATCAACGAAGCAACGAGTTTAACTTAATATATCTAAATAAATTCATTGATTCCTATTGATATGCCCTAGGAGTTTAGACTCTTTAAGTTTCTGATGTTTCTGATGATGCCATGACTATCAACATAACGTAGGATCAATCAGAGTCAATACAAGTGTGCGGATTGAATTTCAAAAATCTATGTTTATTACACAGAGAATTGTATGTGTCTTTGCATGCGGCGAGATATAGTTTCATTTATTCGTGTAAGTCACGGAACGACTAAAAATAATTTGTATAAAAATTAAGCATTTATTATAAAGTTATAAAATACCTAATTTTTTATATTTTTTGTTTATTTTCATTTCTTTACTTTTTTAGCTATCATTATACATTAAGTAATTTTTAACATCATATTTAGATATAAACAATTATTGATTTTATTATTATATTGGAAACGGAATGTTTTGTTATTGAAAATAATTTTTATAAATAGTTTTTTTAAAATAATTCTGAATAAAATAAATTCTGAGCAGGTTTTCTATTTAGCAACAAAGTTTTAAGCAAATTTTTAGATCGGCTAACACTTTACATTCACTAGCAAAAGGTTATTTTTAGTTCTTAAAAGTCTAAAATAAAATCAAAGTAAATTGATTTTCATTAAGAAATCAAAATATGACACTTAAATTCAAACTAAAAATCTAAAATAAAATAATAATTTGTTAAAAAGCATTAGAAGTTTTAAAGAGCTCAAATAGTCAATATATTTTTTTAATATCAGTCTCAATTCTGTTATTATTCAATTAAGAACAAATTGGTATGCAATTATTGAAGCCATTCTATTTGAAATTTAACTTTTAGTTTTCAATTCTCGCTTGATTTTATAGGCTGACATTCGAATATGTATTTTAGACCTAGGTGGGTTGTCTATGGCCCGTTGAGCGTGTACTAACGCCAAGATGGCTCCCGCACGTGATACGAATTCTCCATTTAACCAGTTTCCACGGTTTTAGATTGCCCTATATTCGAAACATGTTCAGCCACATTGAAAAATAACTCGCTATCTATGAAATCAATTTATAAGTTTATTGCGATCTTATTAATAGTGGATAAGTTACGACTTTAAGTGTTTTTAGCTTTTAAATTTTTCTAAAATATATAGGCTTATACATAAATGATTATATATTCTAATGAATTGTAATCAAGTAAATATACCCGTATATAATGTACACATATACATATGTATATTTTTAATTAACATTTATATAAGCATCAAAAACGAACATTTCAAAGCAGCGAATTAGCAGCTACATTATAATATGAAGTATATTTTTCAGCGACGATGTCAGCAATGTCGCTTTGCTAATCGCGATCAGATAGTCTTGGCTAAGTTTATTGCAACTCCTCACGTGATATTACATAGAACGTAGGGAATGATCTTGTTGTGATTATATAAATTATGGATTACACAAAGTGTTTAATAAAATAATTATATATCATATATATATATGATATCTTTGTTAATGTTTTGGCATGAATGTATTTTTATATAATTAACAAGGCCATGTTATTAGTTTCAGATAAGTATATTTCAAGTCACGTGGTCAAATTATTGAATGTTGAGCATCTTTCTTACTTCTACTAGATTACCTTTAATGTGAGAGACTGGCTATTGATTATTAAGACTACTGACTACCAAGTTGAATAAGTTATGTACTACATATAGTCAGAGCTTAGTAAAGTTTCGTGAAATTTCAAATTGAAATTAAGCAGATGTTGATGTAATAGAAAAGCGGCAATTGAAGTAAAAGTGAAACAATAAATTAGGTCTTTAAACAGAAATGGAATAAACAAAACTTTTAGACATTAGTCTAGTTGGAACGATTCAAAACTTTAGATCTTAATGAAATAAGAAGAATAGAGCAATAATAAACTCTCAAAGTAGATTTAGCACGAAATTCGTTTTCCTAAACTAAAAGAAACATTTATCACTAAAAGAGAAACTTAATTTGTAAAGAGTTAGCGCTCGCTGTAAAAAGGGAGTGACAAAACATTTTGCAATCGAAAGTTTATTTCTCTTCACATTCACAACTTAAACAGAATGGAGAAAACGTTTAATGAAATCTGCATAAGTCCTCAGGCGAACAACAAAGCCAGCAAAGACGCATTCTGCATTTCAAGAGTTGGGAGGAAAGAAAAATGGGGGAGAAAAAATAAAATGCAAAAGAAGCGGGCGACAATCGAGGCGCGGGATGCAATCAACATCTCATTAGTAGACTCCTTAGTTCTGTTGTCTTGAGTGACCTTGAATCATTTTTTCGATAAATCATTTTTTACTCTCGAATATTACCTTTATCTAATCGATGATTAGATCAAAAAAAAAAATTACCTTGATCGAGAACAAATTGAGTCGCGAAAAGTTTAATGAGCTCCAGTTCTTATTCTACCTTTGAAAGATAATTTACTTGTATCAGAAGAAACGAGACTAACATCCGACTTTAATTTATTCCCGTCTTTCAAATCGTAAGCTTGTTTCGTTGAAACGGTTGGATCTTTGAAGTGGAGGAAAAGTAATATGTAAAGTTCGCAAATGACTTCATTAAGAATTCGCTGAGTCAAAAGATAACTTATGATTCTTTGGTTTTTATTACAAATATAATCTTTTCAAAATGTAACAAGGAATTATTAATATTATATATTCATAACATTTATAATTCCTATAACAAAATTATTAAATAAGCATAACTATGTTTTATTATATTTCATTAATAAAATAAAGAAGTATTTAGAAGTCGAAGTAGATTCCAAATTATCCAGATTGAAATCGGCAGTGCTATTACAGAGAGCTCTATCAAGATGGCTTAACGTCACTTAGCAATACGTTGAGAGTTCAATTATGTGTATAATAAGTACTGAATATTCGGTTCAAACTATACAGTACAATTTCTAAATTACAATTCGATCATGATGACACGATAGTGAATTCATTGACAGTATAATATTAATATAATTTAGTTTGATATAATATCTTGTTTTTATTTCTTATAAATGAAAGTTCAAAATTAAATTATTACAAAATTTTATCCCACATCTGTAATTTTCCGAAAGAAATAGACTTGAATAGCGTTTAAATTTTCGTCTTTTTAAAATCAACACAGCGAAGGCACAAGTACTAGGCGAGCAGAGGCGGCGCGGAGTAATTTAATGAGTTGACCCGTTAATTGGTGAACGGTTGGTTTTAAAGCCAATGCTTAAATTAACTAATTTGCAACGTTTCTTGCCTACGTTTTACCTTTACTTTGTACTTGTTTTAAAATTTGTTTAAGATTTTGTAAATAAAAAGCTATTGAATGATTTTGATGCCTTTTTTAGTATTTATATAAATATAAAGTCGTTTTTTTTTTTATAAATGCAATTCATAATATTGTAATTGAAACACTATCACTTTTTGAATTTCGTTTTTTATAAGTTTATTTAATGGGTTTCATTTATTGCCTTTAAGGGTTCAAATAGAATTTTATCTGTAAGCATTATGTGTTCTTTATTTTGATTTGATGTGTGCCATGGTCTCTTTCGATTTAACAGACGAATTGCCACGTATGTCTATCTTTTTTTATTGCTTTTTATATGGCTTTTCGGTAAAGGGGTATATTTTTTATCGTACAATTATGTTACAACAAAAATCATTTACGCAGATTATAGTGCATTTAAATTAAGTATGTGATATGGCATAAATACAATAATTTATTTTAATACTTCTAAACAAATTATCGTATTGCTTTTTAATCCACGTTTGTTAACTTTTAATATTATATTATTGTTTAAAACCTGTAAATTAATTGTATCAATTAAATATATAAAATATTAAATTTTTATAATTGAAATAATGCTATTAAAGTATTTTTCATTTTACTAATATTTTAGGAAAATATTAAAATAATTTAGGTTATTTAATTGGATTCGTCTTATGACATCTATGTTTTCGTAATGTGTTTTTATTACGTAATTTATTATTTTTGTTTCATTTAAATCTTCTTTTTCCAATAAAACATTTATAATTTATTTCGGTACGGTTCATAGTTTAAAATAAAGTATCTTGATTGGTTAAAATGTAAAGAAGTATTTTAGCAGTGTAAAAGATGTAAATTACTCAGTAGGGTATCCCAAGACGCCAATTTACTTCGTAATATTTTATTCATTGTCTGACTGGCTAGTAATAATGACTGAAGAGACGGAGGGATAAGTTTCGCCTTGAATATTTTATGCGACATATAAAAATTTTATACGATTTACAGTTGCTGTTTAAAATATAAGGTATAATATCTGCAGTTTTAGGTTTTTACCTATGATTAAAATGATCACCGGGATGGATAGTTTTCTTAAGTTTATCTTTGATAAGTGGAGATCTGATGGTAATCGACTATATAAAAGATAATACCTTATATTAAAGATAATAAAGAGATATTTAATTCTTGAGAACTACAGAAACTGCAGTAATTTACCAGACGACAGCAGAGTAACGTGAAAGTTATGTTTGTCTCTAATTATCGCACTGCATAAAACGTAGCCACAAGCGCTTCTCTTCGACAATCTTCCGTGGTGGTACTATCCCAGTAGAGCCATTATATAAGTTGCAGTTAAATAACTTCATCTAGACTATATCACCACAAAAGTCCGAGTACAAAGCTGATTGTGAGCTAGAAAAAGAAAGGACCGCATATTCTTGCATTAAGTTATCTAAACAAAGATACTATTACAATACCTTTATTTAAAGTATTTTTAGTCAAAAATACTTCTTCAGTAACACTTTTTTAGTAAAACAATTGTAATTAGTTGTTTAAAATTTTCTGTTTTTGCATTGAAATTGCTTTTCATTTCGTAAAAGGACAAGTAACATTTTATGTGGAATTGCTTTTTGTTGCATATTCCCGGATTACCGTAACAATTAGCAAGTAATTGCTACAGCTTCACTCGTGGATAGAGGCGTGAGGTTATTGAAATGTATTCAATTTACAATAACAATTCTGAAGTTGTTATGGTAGGCTATTAATTTATTTACATAAAATACAATTACAAAATAATGGTCACTTTGTAAATACTTATATAACACGTAATATTTTCAACAATAGTTTAAACAGGGTAAAAGTTCGTGAGATAAAGCGTTAACACATTGAGTCTTCATTTAATTTAATAATAATTAAGAGCACATGTTTTTTTTAAATTATAAATTTAAATGAAAAAATATACATTAATTAAAAATGTTATTTTTAATGTATATAGAAACTAATCTTCATTATTATACCTTCTGTGATATTATTGTCAAAAGAGATCTACAAAAACTAAGTAAAATTGTATCATTCCAAGGTCTTAGTAGTCTTTCACGGTGTGTGCTAACGCGTTCCCGTGACGTCCCATCACGGCGAAGAGGGCAACCGTTGGTTTTATAGTGGGTAGCCTTAAAAATGACAGCATCCTCTATGCTGCCGGGTAGTCCCACATAACCCCCCGGCCGTCACCCCACTGGGCCGACGGGGTACCCGTAACGGGGTTTTCCAACGGAAAAAAAAGGTCTTAGTAGTCTTTACAAACAGTTGGCAAAACTAAACTTAAATCATCAGTAAATAAAAAATCCTAATCATTTTGTTTATGTATAGGAGATAGTATTTAAGGGTTTCGGGTTATGATCAAATTTCAAGCTCTTATCCAATTTCGCGTAGGTAGGTGTTTCTCATAAGTAGTTCTGAAACTGAATCCTTAGACAATCTGTAAACCTTTATATGAAACCCTGAAGAGTTGAAAGTTAAATAAATATCTTTTATATTAAATTTAAAATGTTTTTTAGAATCACACAACTACAAATATATAGAAAGTACCACCTCAGTTAATATGACTGAGCGAATGAAATGTAACAATAAGCATGTTAGTTTGGTTTATAGGCTAGCAAAGATTATGCTCAGAATTAGTAGCATATAATAAAATACACTTTTCGGACAAACATGAATAATTTTGCTTACACTTCAACTTAGTAGACTTCCTAACTTTTGAAAACACGCCCTCACAGCCCGTTTATATTATTTTACTAAACGTTTGCGAAAAAACTCCAAACATGTAGAAATTCCAGTCTGCGTAACAATTTTATGTGTGCAACATGAAAAATATATGTTGTGTAAAAGTGTTGCAAGCCTTGTAAGATGAAATTATAATTTTTATAGAATAAATTTATCATTTACATTTTTTTAAGCCAAACTAAAGTAAATGGTTGATTGTATTTATTTATTTAAACTTTATTGCAAACCAAAAAAAAAAGGATTACAGTGGGCGGAATTAATACCTGATGGCCAGTTCTTTGCCAGTTAACCCTTAGTGACTAAAAAAATACTTTTAATAATAAATATACATACATATTAAATACATACACTATGATGTCTTAATACGATGGCACAATATAGGAATATTAGTTCGGCGATAATAATAATAAACAACTACAATGGGAACAGTGTCTAATATTTCGGCAACTTCATTCAATAAATTTTAATTTGATGAAGTGGGGTGTGGCGTATCGTTTGGTCGTTTTTGAAGTTGTTTATAACGGCTTCCGTGATGCATGCAACAGTAATTTGTGAGTGACTCGACTCGCTAATTGTTTTGAATTCTATTTGCATTTGATATTACTTAAATTCTAAGTGCTGCGCTATTATTAAAACTAAGTTTATTTTAAAGATTTTCGTGATAGTTTGATTTAGATTAAGATTTGAAAACATTAAGTTAAGTATAGTTTACTTGAAACTATAGCAGTTTCAAAAGACACATTATTGGTTTCTTTATCATGTAAAAATGTAACATCTTTAAAAAAAAATGTTCGTTCTAAATGTATTTTAAAATACAGAGATATTTTTTTCGCGAGTTGGCATAAATAATTTGAGATTATTCATGTAGCACAACAATCGTGAATGGTTGAGTTCACGCCAATGGCTTACGAAGAGCTCCTTGAAGAAAACGCCTTTGTATTACAAATAGAAGAAATTAACAGTCTAAGTTGATAAATATAGGTATTTCTATTGAGGACCTATAAATCATTGTTTATCAGGTTAATATATATGTAATTAAGTAATTATTAAGAGTAAATATCAGTAATTACGGCTGCTGCTATTATTTGTCTTAAATTGACTTAAATAGTTAAAATATTTAAATACTGTTAATATGACTGCTTTGTAGCTTTTACTATTGAAGTTTCTAAAGTCAGGTCGAATGGAAGGTGGGTCGATAAATCTACTTGTATCGTTTTATTCACATGACCTAGATGGAAATTGCGTTAATTTCCGTGTCATACACGAGTTAGAGAAGTGACCAGAAATTTTGCAAGCTGGTTCTACCTTCACCTATGAACTAGTGTAAACTAGTTCATTTAAAACTATTGAAATGGCATTCACTGAATGAATTCACGGTCAATTAAAAAATACAACTTAAACGTAAATTACAATTAAGTAATCGGAATTGAAGTTCTAAATGGTTTAATCTAGTTAATTATCGGACCCAGAGTAATTATAAAATCGATTGATTTGTTTAATTGAAATACCTTTTTGGTTATAAATATTTGTTTTAAATGTGTAATATTTTAGGTACAAATAATTTTTAACCAAATATTTGCAAATTGCTTATCACAAATTAACTGCCAGTAAATGTGGCAGTCTTAATATGACTAAAGGCATTGTTGTTTCGAATACGCAGGGCGTTTAGATCTCACTGTTGGGAATAACCCACAAGGAGTTTGATTAAAGTGAGTGAGTACATGCATTTTAATAGGATAATTTGCCTTATCCTGTACAGTTAAACATCAAACAAATATTACTTTTACCGTCTAACTCCGGCGCTTTATTTATTTATTTATTTATTTAATTATTTATTTATTTATTTATGCACTAAACATGCAAAGGCAAGCATAATGCCACAGGCATTCTCTACCAGCAAGCTCTTTAAGTTAAACAGAAAAAAAAATGTATGGATGCAAATAGAATACAAAAAAAAAACAACAAAACAAAAAACAATAATAAAAAATAACAAAAAAAAATGCATAGAACAGATCCGACAAGAAAACCCGTTACTTTTTAACTTATTTATACTATTTTAAACTTTATAAACTAACATAAATAATAGGACATTATTATAAATAAGTAATAAATCACTTTTGTTTCTTAATATCGAAAAATGTTTTCGCATATTTAATACAGGTGACCTTTGACCGGCTTGAGTTTTGGAGAGCGGCCAGAGCGTCGCGTAAATTTCCTTTACAGAACATTAGAGCAAGGGGTTAGAAGTTAAATATGGACAGTGTAGCATGTGGGGGGTTAAATTATTTATTTAGGCTAAAACTAAGGAAAGTTACGAGGATTAGAGGTTGTTGTATTGTTGTTGTTCGAGTTTTAATATGACACTGCTGTGTCAGTTCTGTTTGTATTATTCATGTCTATTTAATTTTGATTTTCACTTTTATTAACGGAAACGGTAAATAGAATATAGATTTAGATTTAGTATTGAAAAGATTTAAGATTTATTATGGTTTTGGAGACTTCAATTATTTTTGGATTTATAATTTGCATTTAAAAATATAATTAAGTTTATTCCAGCAAAAAACATACTTGTATAAAAGAACTGAAATAATATTCTCACCATGTAATGGGGCTATAACAATCTTGTCTAAACGAGACAAAAAATGCTGGCTATATCAAACAGAAAACTAATTCAAACTTCAGTCATTGTTTGCCATTGGGGAACAGGCTAGAGGAATAAAAAGCATCTTGTCGCCAAACGATATCGAGTTTCTTGAAGCAATTAAGATAAACCATCGACAAAGGCCTCTGAAAAGCGCTCGAGGCTTTGTTGGTGGTAATTTAAACAAGTTTTTGATCACTACTAACATGTATAAGTGCATACTTTGGTAACTTTTTACTTAGGCATCAGTCAATTAGGTTCGCGTAAATATGTTAATGTATCTGATGCACGTTTAGAACTATGCTTTTCTATTGAATATTTTGTCTGTATTGAATATTTTTTTTTTATAAAATCATGGGTATAATATAATATTGCTTTTAGAAATATTTATTTTATAGACTTCCTGACACCCGCTTAGGTATATTTTGTTAAATCATAATCAGTACGTTGTCATTGTATAGAAAACGGATTTTAGAAATTTGTTATTATTTATTAAAAGGATCTTCATCCCATCAGAATAGATAATAGAATTAGGAAATTTAATGTCATACCAACACAGTTTGACAAAGTGCTTGTATATTACCAATCAATCTAAATGAATGGCTTGTGAACATTAAAGCAGTGTGTTTTCATTTTAAATTGTGCCATTACAAAATATACTATTAATAATAGTTTGAATAGTAATAATCATTATAGCATTATGAATAGTAATAAAATCAAAATAAATGACAATGTGTGTGTTATTTTACGAGTGAAATAAACAAGCGATTAACACCCTAAATATAAGGACAAAGCGATGTGTTATTCTATACTAAATGTAGGCTGGGGACAAAAAGATTCGTCACTGCAGTTAATGGGGACTCATATAGTGGTGCTTAAACTAAAAGCTAGATTGTGACAAACGGTTTGAAGGTTATTCTGAGATAAGCACCGCCGTAATTTATTTTTCTTTTGTATATTTAACCGAAATTTGTAAGTCATCATTTAATGGAGGGAGTTTGAACAATAGTTTGGAAGAACATTTTATCGTTTTATAAAAAACACGAAGCTCATGTTTAAAGTATTCAAATGAAACGTAAAACTTTTTTCTTTTCTTTTTTTGTTTTATTTTTTATATTATATTTATACGTCGCTGTTATATAAAACAAAAATTTTGATAAAAATAATATCTTAATTAAATATATCATATGCAATATCCCGAACATTCTGCAAGAGTAAATGTTGACTTGGCTTGAAATAGATTCTATTACCTGTTATCGATCCAAAATAGATGATAAAATTGAACTTCAATTCGATATAATTGGAATATACAAAACTTGTTGACGCTTCAAATTCAAGGGGACACAATACGGTTCAATAGCTAATATTGATACTTAATTATAACGCAGGTATCCGAAAGCAATTAGCACATAAATTACACACACACACATATATATATATATATATATATATACATATATATATATTTACTATATTTATATGAAATAACAATTTAGTTTGTATGGATTCATAATATTTAAATGTTAACTTATAAATGATTAATTTTACCTTTCAATAAAACTATTTTACGGCTATACCTCGCGTTTATTAAAAAATTTTTTTAAAATTTTAATCCCACGTTTCGAGTGCTTTACAGCAAATGTGTTCGCGGTAAGACGAGATGTTGATGACATCGACGAGACGATGACGTGATGGTGGTGGGTTTAAACTAAAAAAAAAAAATGTAATAATAAACGCGAGTTATATCCATAAAATAGTTTTATTGAAATGTGTAGAACTCGTGTAAATTTTAGTAAACATTAGTTTTACCTTCTTACTTTTACTTTAGTAAACACACTAATATACCATTGTGACAAGCAAATGAATACAAAATATATTAACAAATACCAAGCTACTACATTTTTTGAAGTGAGTTATTACCTACGATAAATAGACACTAGACCAACAGGCCGTTAATATTCAAATACCTCGAAATTGCTTCCAATAACTTACTAGTATTATATGTATATATTTAGTAAACAATCTAACTTTGAGAGTATTTTGCATGTATGTTCAAAAGATTATTTTACGGCCTTACATTAACCCTAGTGGTAATATAATACGGTAATAAAATTGTGTCCTTAATTCATTCTGGCATTTAAATGACATGGCGATTAAATAGTTTACAAGCATAATAATAAGCATACAATTTAGACAATACAATGAATAAGACAATAGAATGATATTACATTTATACAGCACAATAATTAAATATATTATGAATTTATCAGATGTTGGAAATTCCACTATTTGTTGTTTACTATCATTTGTTTTATAAGTTGTTAATAATTAATAATTGAGCATACAAGTAGCAATATTACAACCGATACAAAGGAATTTATATCTTTAATATGTTTCCAATTATAATAATTATTATTATGGAAGGACTAACTGTTCCATTATTCAAGAGGGATTTTTATTAAAGTGGATTAACTGGGAAAGATTATCCGATTACTTCGTCTGATAATGTGCATTTACTATTTATGTCTAAACAAATAAAAATATGTGAATTTTCTAATTAAAATATGAATTTAATATTTTATAATAAGTATAATAGTTAAAGGTACAAAAATAAATAAATAAAAAAAATAAAAAGTGATTTAATGAGAAATTTAAAATTGTTAGTACAATAAATTTTTAGAATATGACCAAATAACTCTTATAATGAATGCCAAGAACTAGTCGGTACTAAACTGCGATGTATCCGAAAATTTACGCTCATATTTGGGATATTATACGATGTTGTATAATGTTTATTACGATGTTACGAGCATCGGATGCATTTTGGCAACATATATGTGTTCTTGTAGGCTTCCTTCAAAGACACTTTATGGTCGCATATCTTAACATACTGTCGGTGACAACATATGCGATAACGTATAGATTATATTAAATTTATGTATTAATAAATGAAAAATATTAAAAATAAAGTCTTGTTAATAATATCGTCTCTTTATATTATAAGCAAGACTTTATTTGAAACATGAAAAAATCAGATCATTATTCAACCCCGAGTTGAAAATCTTCCTGAATAATGCTTATATCGTCAGAAAAGTTTTATTTTCTTGTAGACAAAAATGTAAAAGAGCAATTTTGCAGAGCACTTAGTAATAATTTTATTTTGTTATGTATAAAAAGATATTCATAAGTCATCTGTTATACTGAAATTAATTTTGAATTAATTTTATGAGTAATAATAATACATATTAAACGGGACAACATTGTACCTTGCAAGAGGCCTATTAAGCCTCTATATCTCATTAATATATAGCAGGTTCAATTAACTTGTGCACATCCTCAAACTATTATATGGCAATGCATTTGGTTAATTGGACATAATCTAGTTAAGACTAAACTGCTGCTAGCACAATCATCACTCCTGACGTACGTACTATCTTATTTGAAGCTTTGTATAATGTATGTCTCTTAGTTTGGTAGATACAAAGACGAATAATTAAATAATTGTTCTGTAAATATTTGTAGTTTATTATTAATGAACTTCTTAGAATAACTAATATCTTTATTTTTTTTATATCTAAAGGTTCATAAAAGAGAAGTAGAAAACTTTATTCATAAACTTTCTAACTATTATAAAATATCCTATTCAATATTATGTTTCATTATATACTAATATTTTTACATTGTTTTTAATTGAAAATAGACAGACATTAATATAAAAAACTTGTATTTATTGTTTTTTCACAAAGTCGTGCTTTAGATAAATAATATAAACGATAGACTGAGGGAGTACAAAGAAGAATAATTGTATCCTTACTTCATTTTAAATTGTTTATTAATTGAGTCGTCACTTTGCATACGTTCACTGATTTGTGATAATTATCAAGTTTAAGATAGAGTTGGAGCACAAGCTGGTTTTAATCAGTTGTTGAAACTACCAGTATTAATACTCGTATATTATTAAACTCAAAATTTATAATTGAAATGTTTTTGTGGGTAGAGCATTTAAATAAACAAAAATGTTTGCATTCATTTCTGTACGAAATATTAATAATTCTCGTATATTTTTTTTACTTTTATATTCTATTGATTTTTGCTATAAAAAGAGAATAACATATAACTTAGGTATATTTTAAAATCACAATTCCCCGAGTGAATTATTCTAAATTGGGTATTTAATATTTTTGTACATTTTAAGCATTTTTTATTTGAATTTTTAATTAGCCTTCAGAGATTTGTAGGTATTATTTTTTATATGTGCTTTGTATTTATTAACGGCTGTACAAATAAGTGTTTTTGTTAAACAAAGGCTGATATGCAGAAATATAACAGCAAATATTAATGGATCTATATTATGGTATTTTATTATTTATTTTAAAAGGTGGTCAAACGAGCGGGTCCCCTGATGGAAAGTGTTCACTGCCGCCCGCGATCTCTTTTATTAGAAGATGCACTAGAGTGTTGCCAGTTTTATATTCTATACATATTATACCTACATACAAAAATGAAATAAAACAAAAAACTCAGTATAATATTATAACCTTAAAATACTTACACCAAGCATGACTTTTAGCTGTTGACATTTGACTTGACCTTCAGCTGTTAGTCAAAAATCTTAGACGCTGTTGTAATGCTACTTAGTGGTATTTTTAATATTTGTAAATTATTATGTGTACATATGTGTATGTATTTATTTAAATAATATATTCTTAGTTTATGCATTTGTTATAATCTTATCTATATAGTTTTTTATAAAGATACCGCGACGTAGCGATAAGACCGCCTTATTGTTTACCCAAGAAATGTTTCTATTTTATTGTTTTTATTTTTATCTTAGTTCTACTTTTCTTTTCATCAATGTAGTGTGCAAAAAGAATATTATCTTTAATTAAAGTAATCAATATCATAAGAGTGTATTGCTATGCGATTTTGGAAGTAAAATTTAAATTCGCACTATTTATACAGCATCCAAAACCAGGGCACATGAAAAATGCCTGATGTTGTTAAACTTCTTGTTACGAGGACGCTGTTAACTACAAAATTCAATTTAATTTATAACGTGTATTATTCACAAAGAGAGACATAGGTAGTGTAGTAGCTGTATAACAAGAACGACGTGTAAGGCAACATTAAACCCTGGCACAAACAAGCTCATTATCTGTGGTCGGGCTGCCTTGATTATGTCGCATGCAACGTGACCGCGCAGGCACGTACATTGCTACTCTACTAGGGTTTATACTAACAATAAGTTCAACAGAAGAGGCAAGCTGTCCTGATTTATAAATAGTACCGATTTATAACCGGATTTTAAAAATGTACGTGCTATATTTACTTTAATTGTAAAAATAAAAATACCTTGAAATACAAAAAACTATCGATAGCACTGTAACATAAAACAAATTTTTTAATTTCATCTGTATCAGTACACAAAAATAAACCAATTATATTGAAAAATGGAAGAATTTGTACTGTGACCGAGTGAAGTTTAAAAATGAGCCAACACGATACAGAGTAGGTCTGCTATTGTCATTCTAGTGTTCCCTGAGTTTCTATTGTAAATTCTAGAGGCGACGAAATATCAATACGTCTCGAAGTGACTGCAAACTGTAGGATAAAAGATATATATTATCTTATATATATACATATGTAGTCCTTATATAACTTTTAAATTAAATTTTATAACATCATTTAACCTCGATTATATTGAAATTGGATATTATCTTAATTTTCTATATATTATATATAGATATTTATTTTAATTTTCTACATGTTTTACTATTTAAAAACATGTTAGAAAGGTAAGTTAATAATGTATGTATTAAATTTATTTATATTAAATTAAAAGGATTTACTCTTTACCCTTTTTATACATGTTTAGTAATTGTACGGGTTGTTAACTTTTCATAGCTTCGTAGCGTCGTACCTTCAAAGCGGCTTCCGTAGCCTCTAGAATGACTCTTGTAACATCGCCGTCATGCGTCAAACTATATATTTTCATTACCACTTGTCAGAAAACATATTTTAATAAAATGTAGATATATAAAATAAATGTTTTCACCCAAACGTGGTGTATTGTAACCTTGTTAAGCTTTGACCTGGGCTTGTGGCTACAGAACATTGTTTACACGACGATACATGCATCAAACCTCGTCAAACCTATCTCAATAATTCAAAGCACAAAGTGAACCTCCTATGTGTGGAGAAAGCTAAATGCCCTATTCAGAATGTCTAAAATAGTAAACATATATGAGTAATATTCTTTTAAAATGCTAGTAAAAATATAGTGTAGGCTAAAAGGAAATATGTTTAGTATAATTACTTCATATCAATTAATTATTTTTACACAATAACATAATTAAAAAATTTCAACGTAATTGATTTGTATGTACGTAAGCTCTTCAGTTATAATTATTAAGAACTCAATATTAAATCATTCAAGAGTACATGTTTTCGGCAAGTTAAATATAGATTGAATTATATATAGTAAGAGTTGCAAGTTGTTATTATAATTTCCAACTGCTTTCAACGGCTTATTTTCATTTAATGGAAATAGGCAATTAGAGGTGGAAAATAGTTTTTTCCTACAAGTCGACCTCGGTCCGATTAACGGTAGCAATTTGAATCGTTAGATTGTACCCCCGAGATACTTGCCGCCTTGTTACACAGTATTTGCAAAGTTTTAACTGTTCTGCACTTTTTTATACCGAAGCGGTGAGTTTTGTTTCATTTTTCTTTCTTCTGATTCCGCAATTTTGCTTATTCATAACTAGACGTGGTACGGGATTGAAACTGGGTAACAATTTAACAACAATTTTATGATTTACTAGATTCAAGTTCTGAAAAATTAAGTTAATATTTTTAATGAATCTTTTTTGCTTAACGAGTTCTGTTGGAGTAATAATAGTAATTGGACATGTAATTATAGAATCTATTAGGCTAAAGTATTTAGTTACGGAGATTTTAATTATTAAAATTATAATATTTCCTTTTTGATGAAGGGACCTTTGATGTTATACTATGATATGATACTACGTTTTACATTTATAAAGCAGATACAGCTACTAGAGTCTATACTCACACGGCTCAGTCACGAAGGTTGCTTCGTTAGACGCAATTTCATAGGTCAATGACTTTTGATACCACAAACTGTTCGGTTAAGTCTACGCGCAAACTTCAACCTTAATATTATTCCTTAACTTTTATATGTCATATATCATATGTTAACACTGTGACCCTAATGTTATGCCATCCATATGTTTTTTTAAATTGTATCGTACAATATTAAATAGGTTTTCAAGTTCATATAATTTTCCTTATCTAAAGAACGTGCTTTCGTAAAGTAATCAGATTTGATGATATTATTAGCCTTTGGGAGAGAGATTTCTACACAAATGATAGTCGAATTTAAATAATATTATGAAATATACCGAAATAAGATAATCATAATATTAAAACAATTAAAATAATGAAGTATCAAAATAAATAAATAGCATAGTATTCGTAGATAAGTTGTAATTATGCGTAGACTGTGAATGTAAATAGTTACATTACGAATGGCAACAATACGTCGCGATGTTATTGACAGAAGCGAGGGTGAATGACGTAAATGCTTTTCATGTACACAATTGATTTTATTATATAAAAATAAAAATATATTGGAACAAAAGTACATAATACATTTTCACAAACAGGCTAAAATTTAATTTATAATTTTTGCCGGACAGGGTTTTAAAATTTTTTGTTGCATATAAATTATAATATTAACTATCTCTTTATAGGAATAAATGTAGCTGGGTTAAAGAATTTTGATTATTTTTTCAATGATGAAATATAATTTTGTTGTCATTGTATTAATACACTTTAAATGTTATCAGTAATAGTGACCAATATTTAATAATTTTTATGTATTGACAGTTTATGATTTATTTTAAATATAACATTTTAGAAAACATTAATTTTAAGGATATTTTCAAAATTATTATTCGAAAAGTAACTATGCTATAATAAGGTAATTCAAATGCAGGTAAAGTCTCCATAGTCGATTGGTTTAGATTGAGTTTATATTGAATCGAGCAATCGTACTTTATTTCGCCAGTTCTCTTTCCCAAAACGATGCTGAACCGTTCGTTAGGGAAAGAGTTGAAAAGAGAGCGCTTCGTTTTGTTTCTTTTATCCGATTGTCATTTTATCATCCTTTGTTAAAAGTTCTGAAGGTCATTTAGTATCAGTACAGGCAACTCAGAATACAAGATCTAATAATGACGACTTTTTTATTAATCTTATTGTGAGGTACAAATAGGATTAATTTTTATTAAAAATTTAATCATTTATAAATAATTAAATATTTTTAAATTCCATTATAAATAAAAATTTAATTAATGCTCAAAAGTCTTTATATTTTAGCGTTTATATATTTAGTTTATTTAAGACTGATATATTTTAAGACTTAAGATTAAAGTCTAAGTGTAAACCTGATCGCCGATCAATCAGTCGGTTGGCATCTTCATGAATAATACCCATCCTGTTGAGAAAACTTTTACAAAAGATTTATTTTCTTTTAGCCGAAGCGTTTGGATAATGCTCAAAGATTGATTGATTGCAGATTTATCTAAAAGTGTGCGGATAGAAGATGTTTGAGTTTTAATCATATTTTATATTATATACTGTTAATATTTATTTTTACATTACTCCATTGTAGTAAAAAATGATTTACCATATATTTACTTTATTACACATGCACAGCTAAACAAACATAATATAATAATAACACAAATCATTGATAATGCATTAGATTAATTTGACATTAGCTAGCTGAGATAGCCGAACTGCGGTGGCTATTGTCATCAGAATGGGGAAATTATTAACGTAGATAGTATTGAATGTGTGTACGCTGTAATGATCACAGGATTTTTATACCACTAAATTTGAAAAGAAGCATATTACCCAGCTAATGATAACTGGATACCGTGACTTATAATAAAATATCTGTAATACCAAGGGTGTACTCGTGCGCTGCTAACCTGTAAAATCAAATTCAGGTTTTTTTTAAAAGACGCCATCTGGGAATACCTCAGCGGGAATTTAATTCCACAACTTGGACGTCTATGGCTGAACACTCCATAGAATATATAAAGATGTGCAAAATCCTTCCTTAGACTTAGTGGTTCAATACCATTGGTGTGATCGAGGTCACCTAAATTTATGATTGTTTCAGTCATCGTTATCATAACACGTCTTTGGATCGTGTCAAAAGACTCCAAATGATAGTAGTATATCAAATGGAACCTGTTTAGCGAAACTTTTATACTGCGTCAGCCTTTGACCCACAGAGGACCAAATTTCTAGCACATCGAGCTTTTTAGATACCCGTTTGACCTCTCCATAAAATCTTTTTTCACTTGTGGTTAAACAGTTTATATCTTTCATGTTATAAATCGTCGTTCTAATTTATATTTTTTTATCGTTATATCCATGAATTAGCTATTAAATAATTAAATCAATTAATTCTAGATATAAGTTTTTTAAAACAGAATAAATTTTAGGAAGTTATTCTTGATAATATTAGGATGTCTGTGCCTAATATATTAAATAACTAATACGTTTACATTATATGTAAAACAAGATACTAAATATATTAATGTGTTATAGCCGTTAAGTACAAAGACGTTGGTTCAGGGGCTGTATCTATATTATAAGCAAGACATACAAGGCAACGCCGCCATGCAAGTGACAAGCTCATTATCTACGGTCAAAGATCTTTATTATAGTTTCTGCAACGTCACTACTTCTCCTCAATATCCTTATATTGTAAACATTAGATCATGGATATTTGTTCTTTTTCTTTTCTCATGTATTCATGGAAAATATCAAAAGAAAAAAATTTTTTTTTGATTGCATATGTTAATTTTATATTTCGAAAAGGAATAAGTTTATTGATAAAACCGATAAGCAACTTCCCTTATGAAAAATAGAAACAGAACAAAGAAATCACAAGATTTATCGAAGAATTAGTAAAAATTATAGCAATATTATATACGTCTAAGATGTTAACACATTTAGAAGAATTGTATGATTCTATATCACATTCAACGATAATAACGACACATAATTGTTATTAAAGTTTAATAACCTGGGAGTAAGAATAATATGAGTATAGAAGATATTTGTTTATAAATATAAATAATACACATTGCTCTGTCATACAATATGCTTTTATTCTTATTAAATGCCCTTGCAGTAAGAAAACCTTAAATAGGACCTATATTGTTACGGTAAAATCTCCGATAAATTTTGTTTGTCATTTTCTTTTTATATAACGTACGTCTTCTAAAATTTGTAAATTAGTTTTAAGTCAATAATATTGATCACGAGTCATTATTATATATAAATAACTGGAAGAAAACGCCGCGATTCCGCCTCGCCCAATACCCCTAATGGGTTAGGAACTAGTCGGGCAAATTCGGATAAATTTAAATGAGTACGTCTGGATAATCATACAAAATAGTAAACATGGATCATTAAATACAAAAGATCATAAGTATATACAAAAAGTTTATTTTTTTACATATGTTTAATACAGCTGGGATTCTTATTGATTATATTTCATTTGCTATGCTAATTGTAATAATGTATTTTCTTCAGTAAAAAATAAAATTATAGCATAATATATTTAGATTTTATATTTGAGCTTAAAACCTTTTTGTCAAAAATATGTATAGACAAATGTCGTCTGTAACGCAATCACATCAACTGTGCTATACCACGATTCGCTATTATGTTTAAACTGCGGAATTCGAGATCCACCTGCCCGTATTTTCACGGTTCCGTTGCTTGAGACAGAGCGGAGTGATTCTGTTGGAGGTAACCAGTAATAAATGGTAGCACTTAAAATGTAGATACTTCTGTTGTCTCTGTTACTTGATATATTCTATTTGATATTTTTATTAGAATCCGAATTGAAATTTATGATACTTTTTACATCGGAATTTATGTAAACGAATTTAACTATAATATAAAGAATAAACATAAATTTAATACGTATAAAGTTTACATTCTAAAAAAATGTTTACTTCAAGAAATATATTGATAATATTTTAAGTAAATATACTTTTAAAACGTTTAGATAAAATTTACATCATATATACTAAATCAAATGGAAGATTTTTTTTAAAGATATTTATTAATAAAAAAAAATGTAGGGTAGTTAAATCCAAAATAAATATTGAACTAGCCTTCATTTTTATTAAGTATCTTTATTTTGAGTCTTACAGTGTTTTAATAGGATTTTATATTTTTAAAGGACGACGTTTCATAGGTAAGATCTTCATTAAATTTTCTCTATTAAAATCAAGTAAAATTATAAAAACCATATAAATAATTGATCTAATATTTTGTAGAAAAATGTTATTAGCATTACTTTGTAATGTAATTTTGAATATTCATAAATCTTTACACAGAAATAAAAAATGTAATTTATAGTAATTAATAAAACTATATTCCATTAATTTAAGAGTATATAATGGCTAATAAAACATATTTTAGATTTTAAAAGCGCATCCTTGAGACATTAAGTTACTGAAATAAAGTTAAATAGAAAATAGAATTGAAATTTTACTAATATCTGGAAACTTATTACGAAAAATATAAAATCCCATGTCAGTGAATACACTGCCAGAGTCAAAGATATCGTTAGTATCTTTGTGAATGTGTGCTAGCTGAACTAATAAACTATTGGAGGATAATTTAATTGAAAAATTTCTTGTGCATATGATTGTTGCAAATCACCAGAAGTTGGAAAGTGTATATTAAAATTAGAATATAATATAAAAATAAAAGAATTTAAAATAGAAGGTAAAATGGTTTTGACTTCCTCATAGTTTGTGCTAGGTCGTAACTAATTGCCTTTCTTAAATAAAGTTACTTCTATTATAAAGCTATATTATCTGTAAAGCAGATACTATTAAGTTCATCTGTCCATTCGCGGCTCAGCCTCGACCACGTCGCTTCGATAGATCCAATTTCACACTCCGCCGGCCCCTGATATTACTAACTGTTGGATCTAAGGCAACACGAACATGACATTTTTTTTGAGCAGCTGAATCCTATTTTGTTACAGTGATTGCTTACGTTTCTATTTTATTGAATTTTTTCACACTACTATTAATTTTTGTGTCTTAGGTTTGAATTGTTTTTTAAATTGACTTATTTTTAATATATTTGTTAACAATAAAATGCACTACTGTTTGTATAAAACCTTTTCTATTTTGCTTTAAATCGATCGTGTAGATACTTAATTATCTTTAAACTTATGAATTATTGTTTGAACTTCATGCTGTGTCCTGATAAAGGCTGTCGAAAAAAAAACTGCTAAAATTCAACACAGCAGCAAGGCGACACGGCAGCTCAGAAAGCTAAATAAAATGGAGGGCGTTTCAGAGTTTCTTTTCCCATCAGAACTGTTCAATTCTATGGTGCGTGTTGATAATTTTTTTATTATATATTATGTAAAGTAAACAAACTTTTATTCCTTCCGTTAAAAGGATATTATATGTATAATATTATTAATAATTAAAATATGGTATTAAATATTTTAAATATAGTATTAAATATTTTTTCAAAATAGTATTAAATATTTTATTTAACACTATATTTTATTCAAAATTAACAAAATTCTCTGAAATGTGAAAGCTAATTTTCTTGTTATTAAGAGTTTCAAGGAGGTCTTGTAATACTACTAAAAAAAAAGATCCCAAAATGAAGGGTCTGACCAGTGTCAGGTATAGGAATGTGTTCAGTGACTTGCTACATTTCCTTTTTCCTTTGTCTGTTTCTGTGAACGACATTATTATCTACGTGCCCTTAGCTTTGTTTTTTAAGTAGAGGTGTTCTGAAACAATTTTGGGATGTTTTCCTTTCCTATTAGTTTCTTTTATTACTGAAGTTCCGTGTAGGCATGAAAATTGAGACGTTATTTGGCACTCTTCAATATTTATAAAAATATAAAAAAAAAATTTAAATATAAAAAAACTATTATGAATCCTTTAGAAACTTTGTAGTGTCACATAATATGATTTCGCCTAATATTTTATTTTTTAAGCTTTCAATATTACTATTTGGTCAAAATCAATGTAACAATGTTCAAAAATAAGTAACAAAAATAGTGACTTACGAAACAAATTAAAAGTCCATAAAAGGCAACAAGATGTTTATGTCTAAAGTTGGTGGCAAGTAACGTTATTTTTAAAAAGGATGTAACTTCAACTTTCTTAAAACCCACCTCAGCTACTTTAAGTTGGCTTATCTTAACTATAGTTTAAGGCTCCGCTGGCATCTTTTATTTTTAATCTCCTCCCGACGGAAAACGCAAGCCGAGTTAAAATTACTTTGTTCTTAAGCAAAGATCGAAGATCTGCGTCCGTTTTTCAATACTTTGTTAACTGCTATCGCTTAAAGTTCAGTAATTAAGTATGAAGTTGATAACTTGATACTTCTCTTTCTATCATCAATTTCTCTGAGTAATGTTTATTATTTTATCAGAATTAAGATATATTTTTAAAAACACCAATATAAATCTAAAAAATATTATAAAAAGTAATTAAAACAAATATATTTTTATTATAAACATATCTTCACTTACACTTCCGTTTAAGTGAAAATATGTTTATTTACACTAAAATGTAGTAATTGTCGCAACTTTTAATATTATTGTAATCATAATTTCATTTGTTTATAGTGCTGTCTCATGATACTAATAGACGTAAGCTCAATGATGGCAAAATATCGAAACCTCTAAAGTAGTGATTATTCTTTTATAATTATCATTATTTTACTGATAAAGAAATATATATTGTAATCACCCACGTCAACTTTTAGTTGAGTGTTTGTAGCATCTTCACGTTTGTTTTTTCTAAGTGTTGCAACTGACTTCAATTTGGTATCAACCAATACTTATAAATATAATATAGAGTTGTATTTAAAAAAAAAAACTGAAAATCGCGTGTGCGCAATTCCATATAAACTAATTGTGCGATTAAGGATGTTGTGTCGTTAATCAATGCCGTTAATATATCGTAGTATTTTTTGGTTTTGTAAGAAAAAAAAAATAAGTATATAAAATTTTTGAAAACTATAAAATGTGACCTTTTTGCAATAAGTTGTTTTAACGAGTTTAATGAAAATAATTATGAAAAACTATGATCAATTTAATAACATAACATTTAATACTAACCGTTTTCGGCGCCACTAGCTGTGAATAAATGATTTTACTAACTGAACCATATCGCCACTTATTATATTCAGATTATGTAATCTCCGTTAAGTGCTCATCAAAGTCTTTTCAAAGTCGTCTTTGCAAAAAGATAAAATATATTTTTTTTTAAAAAGCCCAAATACTTTTCCACTCTTTGAGGAATATTTGGTTGTACAAACTGTTATCCTCTCTATAAAAATATCCATTGTTCATGCTAAGGCCTCAAACTATTTCTACATGAAATTTTATCACCAACGGCTCAACAGGTTGGCCATTAAAGCATAACAGATATAGTTTCGAATTTATAATTGTATAGAATCTGTACACATAATAAATGTTTCTTCGTTATACTTTATATAACTTATACCATAACTTACAGTTTTTTTATTTAAACTTATTTTGCTTCTAGAAAATATAAATATTTTTATTCTATATTTAAGCTTTACTAGGGTCAATATTAAAATGTTTAATCTAGAAAAGATTAAGATATCTTTTTACGTAATATTTATAAATGATTAGTAAGTTTTTAAATCTTAGAATCACTATAAACAAGGTTTCGTAAGTTTTAATTGGGTACTCATAGCAACCTCCAACAAGAACATCAGAGTCCTTAGTAATCCAAATGAAATTGAAACCTTAATAAAGTTCCTCAGATCGGATTCTTAAAGTTGGTAGCAGTTAATTATATTCGCCAAAGTGATATCTGTAAAAAAAAGAAGTCTCAGTAAACAGCGTAAACTTTAAATTGGTTTTTTTCATCGACCAAGAGGAAAGAAAATTTTTCTTTCTTTTGAAATCAGTGTAATTCGTTATATAAAAAAAATGGTGAAAGGCAACGTTTATTTGTAAAAAATAATAAATAATTTTTACATTTTTAATTTGATTTTTCAACATTTTTGAAAGCCGATGATACAACGTATAATTTTACCTGTATATATATATTTTTTAATTTTTTTTTTAACCCGTATCGTCCCACTTCTGGGCAAAGGTCTCCCCCAAACATTTCCAGACGACCCTATCTCTCGCTGCCTCCCACCATCCGCTATCAAAGGAGGCCGAGTTGAGTCCGAGGATGCTGCGTTCCATCGCACTCTGGCAAATCTTGAGTTTCGACTTCTGTAACTTCGTCAGGGACCATATCTGAGCACCGTAGGTTAGGACGGGCAGGACACAGATGTTGACGAGTTTGCGCTTGAATGAGAGAGGAAGGCTGCCCTTCATGTGCACTTTCATGGACCAGTAGCTCTTCTAGGCGTTGTCGATCCGACGACCAATCTCGATATCTTGCCTGTTTTCGAAGCTCACTAACTGGCCCAAATAAATGTGATCGTTGACATATTGTATAACCTGCCCATCTACCTCAACCCTACGTTTCGTGCTATTTGACATGACTTTGGTTTTACCCCAATGCATTTGAAGTCCAACTTCAAGACTCGCCGCGCTCAATTCCCTTAGCATATTCTGAAGGTCTTCTTCTTTGTGAGCGAAAAGGACAATATCATCCGCAAAACGCAAGTTACTCAGGGTTTTGCCACCGACGTCGATGCCCTTTGTCGCCCAGGCAGTTGGAAGCTTCCCAAACACTTCTTGGAGCACTGCTGTGAACAGGATTTCAGGGAGAGGATTGCCCTGCTTGACTCCTTTTTCTATATTAAATATTTCGCCGGTGGTGTTTAGTTTAATGTTAGCTGTACTATTGCGGTAAATCAATTGTAGTAATAAAATTGTATAAAAGTTGGCTCAACGCGTTGTTTTTTAAGGGCTTGAAATATGGCTGGGTGTTTGCCTTATCAAAAGCTTTTTGATAATCTACAAAGGCTATGTAAAGGGGTATTTGGTATGGTGTTGATTTTTCAATGATTTGATTCAGAGTATGTAGGTGGTCTGTAGTGGAAAAGCCGGGACGAAAAGCTGCCTGTTCGGGAGGTTGGTGGTGGTTATGGTATACGTATACCTGTATATACGTATTATATTTTTGATTTTAATCAACAATTTGAACAAGTCCTTCTTTATTTTATTATGAGACTATAACATTCTTTGTCTTGAAGTGATGACTTATGAGAGGGTAATCGCTGCGTAACGTAACGCAAGATGACGACAGTCTGTATGGTTTCCCTTTCTCTTAGGTGTTCGGCAGCGGCAGGCAGGCTCCTTCTCTCTTACTCTAACCCACAACGTTAGCTGTATTTCGAAATATACTATATTTTGTCTATTGTGATATAGCCGTTTAGCCATTTTTTGCACGATTAAATATTTATAATAATGTTTTAATTTTTTTGTTTTAATAGAAGAAAATACATTAGTGCGTCCCTCCTGCCAGTCGTTCCTACTGCCATTGCTCACGGGGAATGATTCTATGGCACAAACGGTTAAAGAGAAAGCCGATCGCTTGGGTACTCTTTTTGCCTCAAACTCGATCTTGAACGACTAAGAAAAAAAAATCCACTTACCATCCAGCGGTGTCAGAGCTCGATGAAGGAAATAATTTTCCAGCAAAAAACAATACGACACTATCTATTTTCTTTGGATATCTAGTGGGTCGGAGGACATCTCCCCAATTTTGTTACGTACGTGAGCCCAGGGGAATTTGAATCCAGCGTTGACGTGTCTGTTTCGGTACTCCTATTATAGAGGCTTAGTCCTGGTCTCGTGGAACTGTTGCCCTTTTCCTTTTGATCCCCGAAAAAGGTGATAACTCGGACCCAGCTAACTATAGACCTATCGCTATCATCTTTGTACTCTCAAAAATAATGGAGAACATCAATAACCGAAAGCTCTTAGTGTACGTCGAAGATCGCCAGTTATTCAGTTACCGGCTCTATGGCTTTCGCCGTGGTCGATCGACTGGTGTTCTTGTGCTATATTTACACACCTTTGGGCTGCGATTATTGAAAGCAAGGGAGAGGGTTTGGCATATAGTCTGGATACAGTGAAAGCCTTCGATCGTGTATGGCACAAGGGGCTTTTTTCAGAGCTTCCTTTCTATGGGCTTCCAGAGAGTTTATGCAAGTGGATCACCAGCTTCGTTATTGAATGGAGTATACAGGTCGTTCTCGACGGTTTTTGCTCGGACCCGAAGACCGTGAACGCTGATGTACCCCAAGGTTGCGTGCTATTCCCAACCCAGTTCCTCTTGCATGTCAATGATATGGGTGGATATTTCCAACATCCATAGTGCTGACATCTGCATAACAATGTATATGCGGATGTCAGCACTATGGATGTGGTATATTCTGGTCGTGTAGGTCTCTCTCGGGAAAACTTCCTCGAGTGCCGAAAGAAACTTGTGATTTATTTAGAGACCTCCCTGGGGACGATCTCAGAATGAGGTGAACTGAACCTTATTCAGTTTATTCCCCAAAAGACACAGGTTTTCGCGTTTATCACTAAGAAAACCTGAATTGTGGTATCGCTGCTCTTGTAGAGCACATCTCTCAACGCCTCGCTAATCATCAGAATACTGGTAGTCAACATTTCGAGCGACTGTCAGTTTCGTGGTCATCTGGAGAGCGAGGCCATGTGGGCTTGATGAGATTTGGTGTGATTACTAGAGCGAGGCAGTTTTTCAATTCTGGCCAATGACTTGCGCTCTATAAGGCACATGTCCGGCCACATATGGAGTATTGTTTTCAACTCTGGTCCGGATGCTCTAATATCAGCTTCCACCTTATGCCTGATTACAACGGAGAGCCGTTCGGATTGTGGGTTAATCCAATGCTGGGACGTGGCTTCTTTGTGCGTATTTTATCGTATTCACAAAGAGGAGTATTCCGAAGAGTTATTTGATCTTATGCCTGCCGTCCAATTTCATCACCGCACAATACCTCACCGCCTTCTTCATCATCTCTACCACCGGGATGCGAGGCGATCTTCTACTGTGCGGTTTTAGGCAGGGAGCCTTTCCTGGGTTCGATAAATGATAACTAAAAACAATACATACCAAAACACCTGTGACCGGGTAAATACTGGAATTAACCTGAAGGTGACGTAACCTTCTTGGCCGGAGTCAATCCTCGAGGTTCAGCAATATGGCATTGATGACGTATTGACGCTTAGATCGCGGCCCTAGAAACCGCTTGCACCAGCGCTCGTACGAACGTCTGTGCTACTGTCTTCGCATTGCAATCGATCATTCAGAGGTGCATTTTGCTCCCCTCTCCTCCGCTCTCTGAATAAGATTCGACGTTCTATGTCCATGGCCAAAAAACCACTAAAAATGGTGGCCACCTCATACGATATTGTATATTTTTACAACCCAATTGGGTATTTTATATTAGACGCTGACAATTTTTCCCCTACAACGTTGAACTCCAATTTAATCCACATAGGTGATCCATAAAGGGCCACGGATTGCACTTTACCTCGAAAATTAGGCAGTGGTCTGTGCAAGAGATCTACTCCTACCTTTTCCAATCATGGCACTAGACGGCTAAAGTGCTCCTTGAAGCCCCAGCGGCTTTACAAAGTGAAATTTGAGGAACTACCCCAACTTGACATGAACATCACCTACTCGAATCACCGAGCTTGATGGTTTCTTTCTTAGAGTTAGTTTGTGAAACCACAGCGCTTCGATCTTCTCCGGCGCTATAAGTAGACCCAATTTGAGGATTTTCCTAACCACGTAATCCAATAATAATAATTAGAATTTAAGACCATTTGAAAAGAGTATGTGTTAGGTTGTGAAATTAAAAAAGAAATAGGGGCTCTAGAGATCATATCTACTTATCAGCGATGAAGATCAATTTAATAATCAATGTAATTAACATGAAACTTATCAGCCTATTGATTTTTTTATAGTAGTTAGTAAAGTCTATATAGATGAAAATAGTTATAGTAAAGTTCCTGAAAATAGTTTATAAAAAAATAAGATTCCTTAAAAAATATTATAATACGTAGTAAATTAAAATTCCAAATAGATTGCCAAAATTCCTATTAATCTAAATTTAATATGATATTTTGTTAATGTTTTTCATAACCTCAATTTATGCTTATGGTGATTGTACCGTAAAGTTGTTTGGGACTTTGACCACTTTATTTATTAGTGGTTTTTAACATTGAATATATAATGAAGGGATTTAGGAAGAATTAAAAATGTATACGTTATAAAAGATTAATCTTTAATGAAAATGATCTTGAAGTCATATATTTTATTAAAGTTCTAATACAACTGTGTTAATCATTAAAAGAGTAGTTTTATTTTATACAGTCTAATATAAATGTAAAAAAAAATCAGGACTCTACATCCAGACAACTTGTTATTATAAAGAATGATTTGAAGATAAAAGGAGGGACATATCATATTAATATTATATCTAGAAGATATTTATTTATTCTATTTACTCTTTTTTTTCTTCGGCTCTGTGAACCAGTGACCAATGAGGTTTCTGAAATGGAGGCAGCAAAGGGCGACAGAAGTTTATCTCGAATGCTTTGGCTTGCTACCACCGCTGATTACGAAGCCAGTTTTATTCAGTCAAAATGGTCATTGTGAGCCTTTCTAAACACCTACTCGTATAATAGGACATACCTTAGCAACAGAGTAGATATATTAAAACATAATTTAAAATGTTATTTAGTAGTGATAAGCGTGACTTAAAAACATTAATTTTTCATATTCCATAACATAAAATATTAAAAAAGAGTAGAAACTACCAACTTTATCAAAGGGTGTCTAAAGACTTAAGTTAGTCTTAAAATAACTTTAGCAGTTTTAGGAAGTTGCTACCGAGGCTGATGAGTTTGATGCCAGAATTATGTTAATAACTCAGTTGAGTTTGATAGCTAACAAGTACTGACAACCTCTGTAACCCGGGTCACTTAATTAAATTCACAACCTAACACTTGGCGGCTTTAGATAATATTTAGATAACTTCATAAGGCATTTATGGACTTAAAATTGTTTGTAGAACGAACTGTCCTTATTTCTACAAATAAAACATTAAAAAAAAATGTGGCATGTAAAGATGAGAAATAACTATATAAAAGCTATCCTATGTACATATTGTTAAATTAAAATGTCTTTGTAAACTTAAGGTACATAAATAAATAAATAATAAAAAAAAAAAAATTGTAATATAAAGTTAGTTAATAAAATGTTGTCTTACAAAATCGAATTCCTTAAGAATTCAACATTTGAATTCAACAAATTAGCGGAGATGGAGCAAATAAGTTTTGCTAGTAATAAGACGGTTGTACGAGAACTTTTCGGGAACTATGCTAATCAAAGGACAATTGTTCTGATTGCGTCTACTTTAAGAATTACAAGGCGTGTAAATGAAGGCTCTAACTTTAAAAATTAAAAAGGAATACTCTTTTTAATTTAACTTAAGTTTATTTTTTCTTGTACTAAAATACTTTTAAAAGGGTTATTGTTTCAATTTAATTAAAATAAGGACAATATATATCTATTTAAAATTCAAATTTGCATGTAAGCAACGAAAAACATTCTATACATCAACTCCGAGACATGCACAACTCCACCCGCAATAAACACTGTTACTCGATTAAAGCGAAGATTTAGCTTTCTATTTTGACCTGCATGAAGGTAAGCGTTGTAATGAAATTAAATTCTCGGGCCACGTTGTGCCAGGACCCCTGCATAAACATCATATGCCGCGAATTTCTAAGCTTAGTAAGTGGGAAGCCAGCCAGATGAATTCACAAGTTGGACAAAATTGTTCGTAAACGAGGTCATATTTTTAATTAATTTTGTTTGCTATTGCTAATGTTGTTGGTAGGTACTAAAAATAAAATTGATTTATAAAAAGCTGATTGCCTATTCCTATGCCTGCATATGTTAAACTAAGGAACGAAAAAATTTTTATTCGTTTTTCACAGGATTTTACAATATGTCTATCTTAATAACAAAAGTTTAATGTGAAAAAATAATAATTGTTAACTAATATGTTAACAGATTAAAAAATGTATCAGATATAAATTTCTATAAATTTAAAGTAATTGTATTATAATATAAGTGTGATATAATATTAATGTTTAGAAATGTGATAGTGATATATTCCAAAGCACTAAGAATATAAATTAGTCAAACGATAGAAGGCGACCTCACTCCATCTTGCTTTGGCAAGCGTGCGGATGGGACGTGCCCTCTCTTAGTCAGAGAATTATTTATAGTATCGTTCGTCCTATCCTTCCAGTTTTCACTTATGTAACAGAGTAACAATAAAACAGTTATATATTATATTTACCTTTATTTAATAAGAAGCGACAAAACTTATGTTTTATAAATGTAACGTGTATACTTCATAAAAACTGAACTGTTTAATTTAGATTATATATATTGAATATGTGTTATATTTAATTTTCCAAGTTTATTTATACATTTATTACTTATATGTGATATTAACAAATATAAGAACGAATATATATTTAAATTTGAATTTGTAAGTAGAGTTTATAAAGTTAAGTTTATTTTAATTACGGGCTTTAGTGGTAATTAAAACGAAGTATTGTTGTGTTCCATTTATATATAATTTTTACTATCTGTTTTTGTACATTAAAGAGTTAAATAACAACGTACCTGTAACTCATTACGAAATTAAATGTAATATCAATAACAGGCGTGTGTATTTTCTCTCTATTTTTTTACGTTACCGTTTTGATACTTTTATCGACTAGGGTTTATGACCTATTATCATCGTTTTTTTTTAATCAAAATATTTAATATTGTTTGATTAAAAACAACACAACTTCATGTCGCTCATGCCTTATGCCACATATCTTACATCATTAAGTGAGTTGTGTTCACCCGAGGCTGCATTTAGTGATAGCGTACATTACATTTTAACACACTTATTCCTGCTGCAATTGTTGTTACAATTAAAAAACACACTTGATAAATTACGACTATTTTACACTATTTTACACCACTATGAGGACCAAAATTAAAACAAAATATGAGGTAATTGGTTACGAACCTGATCATAATTGCTTCCGGTTACAAACATTGTTTTGTTATTATTTATTATTTATTTTTAATAAAATTTATCCCATCATTTGATTATTAGATAATATATATGTAGTTTTTTACGTTTTCATAAAAATCTATAAAATGAAATATTTTTTTTCCAATTGTAATCAGTTTTTACTGAGATTAACATGCGTTGAGTGGCAGATTCTACAACCACATTATTTTTTTAGCAATCGCGAATAAGCGGTTTTCAGGTAATTAAGAAAAACTAAAAATGCTTGACCGATTTCCCTGAAAAACTAATCAACTTTAACTTACCTGTATACGCAACGTTTGTTATTATAACCACCCTGATGGCGCAATTAGTTTTTGAAATCGCAAATACACTGTGCGCAATTAAAAACCATAGAACTAAAAAAATGATTACGTTACAGCTCTAAGTTACGCATCGACTTGAAAATCGGATTGTACGATTAGTTTAGGAGATACTTCAATATAGAAAGGATAAACAAATTTGCCTTACAAATATAAAACTGAAAAAAGTACATTAGGAAAAAAGTTTGGTTTCAAATAAACTAAGAACTTTGTAAAACGGCTTGATCGAAAAACTTATATTGTCCGTCTATGAGGTGGTAGATCAATAACTACAAATTTAAATAATTTGCTGACTTAGAAAATTTATAAAATGATTGTGAAATAAAATAGAATAAAGAATCTCGACTACAGTCCGATAAGAATAAGATGTTATTACTGAAATGAGGTATGTAAAGATTAGAAGACTTTCCTCTTTTTATCTTACGGTAATTAAATTAGAATTGTAAATTAAAATATATAGTTACTGGTTAACAAGATTCAAAACTATAAATTTAACATTGTTATAATATATATATAACATATTGAAAAAATTTAGAAAATTAAAACATGTAAAAAAAAGATGTTTAAAGTTTGTTGATGTTAGTCTTGATACTCTGGCAGTATGTGAATTGGTTGAAGGTTATAACCTTAATGTTTTATTCTATTGTAGTTGCCTTTTATTCATTTGTTATGGCTTTAGATTTTTTTATATAAAAAATATTTGCAATGTGTATGGAGCAAGCACTGATGATATTTATTTTATATATATATATTTTTTTTACACAACCTAAGTTAATGCTTGACTACATTCCACCTGATGGAAAGTGGAAATGTAGTCATAGATGGTAAGGCGCATTAACTCAGTAACTTATTCACTCTTCTCTTGAAGACAACCACATTATATTCAGATAGAAATACCGACGCAGGCAAGCTGTTCCAATCCTTCGCCGTGTGAATCAGGAAGGATGAAGCAAAGCGCTTCGTTCGGACAGGTGGAATGTCCACAATGTAAGGATATTCGCCGTGCGTCGGGATATTCGTTGGTGAAATGGGGATGGGGGAATTAAATCATGTAATTCCTGTGCACACTCTCCAAAATGTATCCTATAGAATACTGAGAGGCTAGCAATTCTCCGCCTGTGTCCTAGGCTTTGAAGGTTGGCGACAACCAATTCTTGGTCGTCAATAAGCCTTTTTGCTCGCCTCTCAATTGAGTCTAGAACTGCAAGATGAGACTTTGCGGCACCAGCAAATATGTTACAGAACTCCACACACACCGGATCTGTGCTTTGTGTAATACAAGTAGCTGCAATCATTATAAATACTGCTTGGTGAAACATTGACCATTAACGTAAATAAAGTTTCGGGATCATTTATAATCTTCAAATCTGCTTTTTGTAATAGTTGTTATTGTACTGTACATTTTTTTGAATCTTGATTGGTTTAATGTTGGGAATTAAGGATTTAAACTATCAAGACGTCAACACATTTTAAAAATTTACGGGTCTTATGGTCACATAAATGTTTAAAGGTAATATTTTTGTATATTATCGAAGTTTCAGCCAAATTTTCACCGGTGGTGGTCACGGCATCACGGCTCATCTAAAAAGACTCTTGAGAATTTATAAAATTGGAAAAATTCTACATGAAAAAAAAATACTTAGATTCATTTATTTGATACTATAAATATTAGGATTACGGCTTACATTGTTACCTTTTATATTTTTTTATTGCAATTCTTTTTAAAATATTAATTGTCAAATTTATTATAATCCACGTTATCTCCACACTTACACAAACACATTGCTGGTCGAAACAGGAAATTATTACCAGCAAACATATCGAAGAAATATCTTCACAAATAAAAAAGGCTTTTTATAAAATGTATAATGTTTTTATAGAGATATATAAATAAACTTGATTAATAATATATTCGTAGATAAATTTTAATGCCTTCATGACAGTTTTACGGTTTCACAAAAGTTTGACTTATTTTTTGATTGTTATATGACTTTATACATTTTCTTAGGAAAATAACTCAAATATAAATAATATATAACATTTATTATATTTAATTAATGTATTTTTATTATGACATTATTGTCTTTAGAATTAAATAAATATCTCCATATTATCTTACTTACATGTCATTACTTTAAAACGAAAATGTTAATGTAACGTGAAACCTTTCGACGTCTATTACCCGAAAAGATCCTATATAGTTAATTGAACATCTAATTAATTGGCAAGATCAGACCTTAAATTCTTATTGAGAGCAGATGTTCTCTTTATGTTCTCAGTTTATTTATAAAGTTTTGGTGAAACATCTTAATTTATGTTTTTTATTTCTTTTCACTTTGAAATACATTTTTAATTATAAATTAGGTTTATTAACGCATAATGATTAATAGCAATTACATTAGTAGCTACTAGTAATCTACTTGAAAAAGTTGGGTAGTAGTTTGGCTAATAGCAAGCTATTTGTTTAAAGTATCATTTAATTTCTGTCGGGGCTTTTTTATAATAGTAATGCGGCAAAGGTACAAGATGGAATTAAGTGATTCCAAAAGTCTAAGAGGAAAACTGGTGGTGCATGAAATGGAAACTGAAGTAACATGGGTTCAATATGATTTATTTTTCTTTGACATAAAATAGAGGAGACAATACAGATAAAGAAAGTTTATTTTGTGATCATCTTTATCTGTAACAAAATAAAATTAAAAATAAACAATAAAAAAATATGTTTGACGTTTTTCAGATATATGTTAGGCATCGTCGGGTTAAATTGAAACATGTATTTTCATAAACTCTTTAAAACAATGATACGAAATATTTATTATTTAGAAATAAATAATACCAAATACAAACACGCAAGTTTTTAAAACAATAGTTTAAAATAGAAGGTCTTATTGGTTTTTGGTTAAATAAAAAAATTCCTAATCATTTTTTGCAACTAATCATTATTAAAATTAAATAAAAACTTAATTATTTTACTAAAACACTTGCTAAACAAAACAAGTACGAATATATATATGAAATAATGACAAAATAATATTAAACAATAAAGTAACACTAACCAATAATTACATTAATGAAATTAATTTACTTCATAAAAAATAAGGCAATTGATAATACAAGAACTAATTAATTAATTTAATCACTAAAATCCTAGTTCTATTACAGATAGCATTATTGAAATAGTAGAAAGAATAAGCAAGGAATAATTTGGTCAAAACTTATTATAATGTAGTCATTGTAGGCAGTTCATATCTTTACGTTTCAGTGCCTATCAATCACTATAAAGCAATCGGCTTATGTTTCTGCTCTGTTAAGCAAACTGATGCTAGATTCCAATATAATATTATTATTCCATATTCATAATTAAATTTTGAATTGTTTTAATGGTTTCATGTTTTTAATAAATTTTAAAATTATTCAATATTTTAATTTTGTTTATTAATGACTACATTTGCTAACAACTGTCTGCGTGGACTAAAAAATGTAGAGCTTAAGGAAATTCGCTGCACCAGTTTCGTTGATTTACTTCAAAATAAGTTTTAAAGGGATAATATAATGTCCGCCATGAACGTCTATCTGAAATATCATATTTATTTATTTATTTATTTATTTAAAATATTTGATTCCTCTAGCAATTGTGGGAGTAAGGTGTTGTATAAGTTTATTAGACTAAATTCACCATGAACCAAAATGCCTCGCCCTAATTTAAAAAAAATTAAGATAGGACTTGTCAATGTTTGTGGCATGATAATGCTGAAAAAAAAATTCGATAGTACGATATCGGTACGGCTTCTACAGCGATGAAGCTTTTTAGCATTTCGTAGACTGATCGTGAGGGTTCCAGTCCCGTAATGTTACAGGAAGAAAACTAATGCAAAAAAAAAAAAATTATTGGGACTTACACCTTCACTGTATTTTATGAACCGATTGTAGAAAGTGGGAGAAAAGTTTTAAACATTTAATTAGAGTACAGTCAGATTCCGCTGTTAGAGCTCTTACTCTAGATTCTAAAGCGTACTAATTAAACCTCTACTGGCCAATTTTTTCAACATATCGTATTAGCTGCTTTTCTAAGAGAGTGATATTTGGCGTTGTTTGTTTGGAAAGTAACCGAGAATTCTACAAATATTAAGTGTTTTAATGTCTAGAATAGGACTTTCAAGATAGAGTTTGACTTTGTTTAGATGTGTTGGATGAGCCTTGTCTTACAAGCTTTCCAGATTCTATTAGTTTTATATCCTTCTGTGCTTTTAAGTCTGAACGACTAACCACTTACTTCTTATAAGTTTGAATACATTCAAGTGGCGGCGCACTAATGGACCTGAATCTAGCTTTGTTAAATTATTTACTCTTTAATAATTTATTATAGTATCATGTAAGAGTTAATATGACGGAGAATATATAAATTTGTTCAAATCCACTGAAATTCAAAACTGTAAGAATGGTTCATCCCTTTTTATGGAATTATATAGGCATATGTTTTTCCAGACAATCGAGTTAGGAACTTAAAAAGTTACTTTAAGTATTATCAAAAAGTTGAAAATATTGAATATATGCACTAATATATAATAAAGAATATTTAGGATCTAATTTAATATTACTTAATATCCCTTATGCGACAAGATAAGCGTTTTTGGTATTTGTGCTAAAACATTTCCTTTTTCAAAAGTAATATTTAAAATTTAATACTTCAATTTAAATAATGAACTTCACTTTTTACTTAATTTTTTAGTATCGTATTTTCATGTTATATTTGTAACATTTATATTAAATATAACACTTATATTTTGTCCCTTCATATTCATCAAAGTTTTCAATATGTTTTGAATTTAATATTCCAATTTACATAAGAAGAGGCCAATAAAATGGACATGTTAAATGAAAGTATTTTCTATTAAGGAAAGCATTTCTCTTTTATTTATATAAAAGAGATCGTTATCGATACATGTGAACTATTGCAATGATTTGATTTGAATTAATTTTTATTTTCGTGGCGAATTTGTTATTTTGTTTAATATATAATTTTATAATATACATAAAGTTTCTACAAAGCAAGTCAGACAAGTCAGAGTAGTTTAATAAGTAATTAGATATATTTTATTGCTCTCACTACTAACACGGAGGTACATTTTGATAAATTAATTCCTGCATTGGAGTGATGAATAAATAAGTTCTACCATTCCGTTATGATTTTACGCACGAAAATGCTCTTTTGCGAGCGAATTTCATGTACATTTTGAGTGACGGGTTGTTTTATTAAAGAATGTTACGTTTTAGTAGAAATATAGGGTTTTATTAAGTCAGTAAACTTTTTTACTCGGTTGTATAAAAATATTATGTTAAATATATTTAATAGAAACAATGATGATCAAATTGTAGTGTATAATTCTATTAAGATTTCTTTCTGTTAACCAATGTAAAAAAATTTTACTGCTAGTTATTATTTAAATGATGTAATAGATTTAAGTAAATTGTAATATGAAATTTTTTGAATTCAAGGATTTCAATAAATGCAATTTAAATTAAATCAACTTAGGTTGTAAGTTTTTTAATTGTAACCATTTCTTTTGTTATACCAGAATATTGTCCTAAATTCAAACAAAAAACAAGCAGTAATGGGTGCGAGAACCATCACATTAACTTCCTGGTTAATAATAATGTTACATTAATTTTATTAAAAACTTTCTGAGCAAAAATGTTATTTTAATCATCCCGAATTTATAAATCAAATTTTGTGTAATACATTTACGTTTTGAAAAAGTGTCTAGAATTGCTAAGAACACTTAGCAATTCTAGACACTTTTTAATAATATGATTGTATGTATGTGTGTGTGTGTGCGTGCGTTTGTATGTGCGTACTTGCGTCCGTATGTAAGCGTTTTTTTCGGCTTCAAGTTTTCCAAATTAGTTTTTCAACAGAATCGACCAAACGTTTTTTCCTTTTTTTTTAAATTAAAAGCGGGTTATTTATTATTTCTGCAAAAACACGATTGGGCAGTAATTTAGAAATTTATAAAAATTTAAATCTCACATTACTAAATATCAATATTTTAATATAATTACATTAGAAATTTTGGGTATGGGTAACCGCCCATCTATATCTAATCAGAAAACTATTCTATTAAATCAACAGCAGGTAAGATTTTCGTGAATTTTCTTGTTTCAGTAACCATTTACTTTATAATATATTTCAGTTGAATTAATTTTTTAAAAGTAATTCTGAACATTTCTTCAAACGCTTAATTTCATTTACCTATTTAAAATATGAGATTTGTCTGCTAACACAAACGTTTTCATAGTCAGCTTCAACTCTACTCTATTTGGTACCCAAGCTCGAAGAGATTACAACAAGGAACTGTCCTTTTGTGTGGTTGTGTTACAATAAAAAAAAACAGACAAAAAAACCTATTCTGATAATAATATAAAAAATATATAATATATGTAATATTGTATGATTTTTTAATGAGATGATTATATTGAATATAAGAGATTACATATTATTTGAAGTGAAATTAGACTAATATTTTCATTATATTTCTAGTTACGATAACTTTCGAACGACTTAAGATAACTTTCCTAATATATATTTTTATAATATGTCATATTTGTATGTAATTCGTCTTTGGTTTGGTCTATTGTCGTCCTTAAGTTTATTTATCTGTTTATAAAGTTTTATTAAAGTAACATTTTTATAGTTAAACAAATCGACAAAAACTGTACCATAACTACAATAAAATCGAAAACTAAAAACAATTTTTTTGCCATGTGAATTTGTTTTTTCAATAACTTGCCAAAATCACCGACATAAGAGATAAAAATTTAGAGCTTACATTCAACACGTTTTCATATTCAAAGTTTATTAAGCTTATAATAATGAGTATGTTGAAGATAGGAAGCTCTGACAATAACGAATTTGTTGAGAATTCAGCACATGTCGCTTTCCTGTAACACTTTCTGAGGTATTGTCTATTAGTGTAGTAGTTAAGAGATAATATAATTATTGTACATCGTAAAATTAGACAAAACGTGTTTAGTCTTTGTTTCGGTACGGTGTTTTGTACAGTGAGTGAAGGAATGGAATATTTGCATACCTTTCATTTCATATCATCTTATCACTAACTCTCTATTTGCAACTGATGAGTTACTACTGACGTAACACCCAGGTGGATAGTCAGCTTGCTTTTAAGGACATAAAAAACATTTGCATAACTAAATATTAAATCCAATGATTTATATGTTTACATTATTTATAAACACTATATTAGGTCAAAGTGATAAGACAGAAATGTACATTGTAAATTGTCTGTCATTGGCTCTTCGAGGTCGACGGTCGCTTCAAAATTACATTCAATTTACTTACTTGTCTTGATTAGTTTGCCGAATATAAAGCCATTTATTAGATGCGAGCGACAGCTTCATCGTTGTATAAAATTTAGCTATTTTGTTGTTATAACGCTCAACTAGTTAAAAAATTTCATTAAAAAAAATCCTGAAAAAGTTTCTAAATACTGACTTTATAAGTAATTGACGTTATTGTATCTTGATGTCATTACAAATAACATTTTGTCGTTCGTTATGTTTGATAATAAGTGGTTATTGTTGTTAAAATAAAGTACACAAAATCAGAGATCTATAACATTTTTTAGTAGGTAGGATTTGGAATATCTAATAAAAAAGACGACTATTTAAGTTAAAAAGATAACAATATTATTTTTTCTTATTTATTTTCAAAACATTTACTACCTGTAGGAATTTCTAGAAACAGGTTTGTCGATTTATAAGAAAAGAATTGTGAAAATTCAGGCAGAGTGTTTTTATTTCAAAGTAGCAGATAAATCCTGGACACATTTAATATATATTAAATGTTAGTAACAGATTTTACAATTGCGATTAGTATAACAGTATTAGCAAATGACATAAAAGAAACATACTGTCAAAGTTTTACAAACATTTGTGCTAATTAGCTGTACCATTGTATTTAATCTAACTTTTGGCGTATCTAGAAACAGAGAAGCTTCTTAAGGAACGATGTTTGCATCCAAAATGCAATTCTAGTTGTAATTAAATAACCTAAATTTGGCTGAGGTAACATTTTCGAATTGACAATGTAAGTTGACTGATAAGTTTTGTGCTAGTGTCTAATTTGAAAATGTTGACGTTCTTACACTCTGATTTAGTTAGTCAGGTAACATAAGCTGTGCTCAATAAACATATTTTTTAAAACCTATTACATTTAAAATATATTTTGTTTTAATATTACAATAGTGTTACTTAGAGTTATACTGTGATTGGCATAGACGTAACGTATAAATAAATATTTCTAATGTTTCATTAAATTATTAAGTGAAGTAAAAAAGGAGTCTGTCATTTTTATTTTGTATAATGTTGAATAATCTTATTGACTTGATGTTGCAAAATTAATAAAGTTATTTTAATATATTGTGTTCATGGTATGAAATAAAAAATAAATAAAAAGTAAATTGCATAGTAAATGTAAGTACCTAACTGATGTAAAATGTATTCTTATTGATAAATTCGATAGCAAGTGTAGAGTCAGAATACTAGTATTATTAAATAAATAAATAACAACCATTAAGTGTTCAAACGCAACATATACAAGATCTTAAAGATCTATGCTCTTCGACCATTCGATCAATCAAGAGATTTCTCACAACAAAACGTAATTGCTAATTATAGTTACAAAAAATTGAACAATCATACATGTACTTTACAAACTACTATTAATACTGTTAATACTATTAATACATATTTATTTTTTCGTTGTACATTTATACTATCCTGGAAGAGAATTTAAGTTAATGACGATTATAAATAGTATTCAGTTAATTACGATTATAAATATTCCTTTTAGTAGGGTTGGTCCGAATATTGACGACTATAAATATATTTAGTATAAAATTTAAATAATAAAATATGAATTGAATGAATTGGAGTTCAATTTGTAGCTGAATGATTATGTAAAGACTTCACTTGTCAAATAATTAAAACCTTGATATATCTTTAAAAATGTTTTAGCTCCAAATAAGATTATTACAAGTTAGAAAATAAAGTTATATATCCCAGGATTTTAAATATATTTCAACTTTATAACATTATACCATGAGTTTTGTAAAACGAATGTCTAAATATACCTTGGAGACTAGACGAGAAAGTTGCAGTTTCATCCAATTTTTCATATTTAACATTTTTGTATCAATGTCTTTTAAAACCCAATAATATTATTAAGAATGTGTTTAACCATCAGAAACCAGCTATTATATACACAAAGTTTTTAATAATTTCGACATCAAGTTCATAATAATATTATAAAACATATTACAGATATAATTTTATTTGAATATGATATTATCATAATGATTTTGTAACTTAGCCCCTGGCGCCGCCATGCCATTATAATGTCATATCTATATAAAATGAATAATTACATATCTAAACCAATATTATAAAGTTGAGAAGTTTGTTTGCTTAAACGTGTAAATTTTTATACCTACCAAATGCATTTCAAAAATTTCTTCTTATAATGATAGACAGGTTCATGAGAAAGCTATCCAGCATAGTGTAGAAAACCGTTCCCCTGCGGGTGGAACCGCGAGTTGTCATTAGTTATAACGTCATCATAAATAGCTATTTATAATTATTCATATATATTTATAAAATAAGTGATTCATATTAATTTCTTTGTTTACACATAAAATAAACAGCCTTTTTCTGAATTCGCCTAACAATTGCGGAATTTCTATATAATATAATTAGTAGAGGGTCGTCCCTTGTGGTTTCATGTTTATCTAATATATATACAAGATGTACCTTGAACATTTATAATAAACTTAGCTTATGAGATAGAAGCTCAGAGAATTCACATTCAGGAAACTAAATTGAATCTAATTTAACAATTGCTGAGCCGAGCAAAGATTTTTGCAAGGCGCCAAAGATGGAATCTTGGTCACTAGCTTTTTTTTTTGTTTTATTGATAAATGTATCAATGGTTAATTCAATTAATTTTTCTTTGATAATAATATCATATATTTAACTTTCTGATTAAATAAGTTTTTTTTAATCCCCCCATTTTTGAAATCGTTTCTTTATGGTAATTTCTTTATACTTTGAGGTGTTCTGCATAATTGTAGACAGTTCTTAAAAACCTGCTTGTATGTATAGGTGTATGTATATAAGCAGATTATGCTATTGACTTCGTTGTAGTATCAATCGAAGCTTATTCGCTTAACCTAGACATTATTAATTTTTCATCAAAATCGGTTAAGTGGTTTATTCGTTTTTTTTTAAACTGAAAACCATTTATTTGCAATAGGGGTTATGCCATCCGGCCTTTCCGACTTTTGAACGTCTGAGAAAACTAAAATTCACTGTATAAAGGAATATGAACATCTAAATATAAGAAAAATAATATTTATTAAATAACTCCAAGTTTCTCCTTACTTAAGTAACTTGAAACGTAGTTCGTAATTTTTGTTTGTAAAAATAACTTATAAAAAGTATTAAACAAAAAAAATATATATTTTATAATTAGAAATCTGAAAGTGCAAATGCACTTTAAACATTATTATTTTTCTTATTATTTGATTGGACGAAACTATCTTATATATTATAACTATATATTAAAACTAAATCTCTTTACTACAATATTAACTTTGCCTTTCTCAAGACTATCTCACACCGATACATTTCTTCATTTACAAGAAAATTTTGGGGTTATGATGTTATTGAAAAATGTTAAATTAGAACCTTATTTTATTAATTTATATATTCTGATCGAAAAATATTTAGAAATATAATTTCATGTTTTGTTAGTTATATAAATAAGTTACTGGATATAATTGTTCAATACTTACAAACCAATAACACCTCTATGTGTATTTGTTTACACATCTGCTTCATTTGTTTACATTCAACCTAACTTTGGCTTACGTGGCTTTGGTAACTAAAGGATTAAGTATACAAATATTAAACAATATTATAATTGAGCTCGGCAAAATCAAGGATTTCGTCTTGAGAACATTATACATTAAACTTCCTTTAATTAACCTTCCTTATTCCTATTATATTATTAAATATTTACTAGGTGTTTCTTAATTATTTTTGTAAAGTTGGGAGATTCTTCATCATTGTACGTATCGCAGCTAGAATAGACAGCTTATGCCAACCATTAGTAGAGTATTATTCAACGGGTAAGCATTTCTATGAAATAAGTTCTGCCTTTAAATTAATATCAATTTAATAATTGAACTTTTTACAAGCAATGTTATATCACTACTTAAAGTTAAGGCAAAAAATATTACATTATTTTTAAGCATTTTTACACATTAAATGTGTTCTAGCTTACTCTTTTCAAGCTTAAACAGTTTATCGTGACCGAATATATCTAAAACAATTCATCTGCATAATAAATAATATACAAACGCACTTAACGTGATTGCCTAAAGATTTCTACATAGTTTACCAATAAGCTTATTAACGGTAATTTAACCACCCTTATACCGATTCAACATCTATAATTTTATATGTATATATGAAAAATACCTTATTTAAATATATTGATTGATTATTCCTGGCAAATAATTATTGCTGATATTAAAAGTGTTTTTTAAAACAATAAAATAATAGGTAACATTTACGTTTCTTCTCTTAGAAAACAACAAAAAACAACAAAAATAATAATAGAAGTAAGAAAAGTATTCTGTATGCACAACTTATTCGTTCTCTTTATAAATGATCGATGTATAATAATGATTAATGAATGAATACAATTACGATACTGGTTAAACAGATAGTAGCAAGTTAACCAAAAAGACGTACAATATTTAACATCAATCCGAAAAACATGATCTGTGCAACCAGATTCGTCCAATAATGTTTGTGTATCAGTTTTATGGAAAACCCTCATCACTTTGCGTTCTTTGATTGTTTCAGTGCATCAGTAAACGTGTTATTATCTGGAATGTTTAAAATCCTTTTAGTTATACTGTTAGCGATATGTGTAAAACAGTTATATTAACTTTTATATACCCATTTGAGATCTTCTTCTATTAGTCATCATAAAAGTTATTTAAAAAAATATCGCAGTGTTATTATAATATATATCTATTAGTATTAGTATTATCTGATACAACTCGTGAAAGAATTGAGCATGTATTCTCTATTATAAATACGTTTCGTACAAGTGAGAGAATCCGATTGCATACTTCCTCAGTTTTTTACATAACTTTCAATTATCAGGCATGGCATGACAGGATTAACATATTTTTAATTAAAATTATTAATTTTTTTATGTAATAAATTAAAATTCAAAAATATTTCTAAAAATAAGTATTTCCGTAAACGAAACCAGGGTAATAAAATTTCTAGCTCGATACAAAATACCTAAATGAAAATAAGAAATTATATATAGTATATATTAATTAAAATAAGTAACAAATTTAGGAATAAATAAATTTTAGCTTAAGATAAAAAAGTGCTCAAAGTTCATTTTCAAAGTTTATTTTCCTAAATAACTGTGAGAATAAATAATGGGCTATTACAACCAAGATGTTGGACGAAATTATAATCTATATGTTATCTACTGACATCGAATCTCTGAGGACATCGAGACGGGCGGTTTCGAAATTACATTCAATTTACTCATCTTGATTAGCTTTTCGAATATAATGTTTCATTTGAATATGTACGCTTCTATGCCATTGTTTAACTAATTCCTGTATTTTAAAATCATTGCCATTCAGTATATTTATTTTTTTATAAACTATTCAAATAAAAATATGAAATTATTAACAATTTTTAATGATTTTAGAATTTAATCTAGAAATGTATAATACTTGTATAAAATTTTACAATCAAACAATTAAAAACTATATGTTGATTATATATATAAAGTAAAAAAAAAAGAAATCTAAATAATAAATATCCTACATATATTATGTAATTTAAATATAAAAATATGAATGCCCTCGACTTTTGTAATAAAAAATATTAATAATTTATTGTAATTAACAATCTGCCTACAGTTTAATGCAATATATTAAATATCTAAACATTTATTATACTAAAAATCAAAAAGATATAACAATTTATGTTACAAATTCTTGCTTTCAAAATCTACTTTAATAAACGTTGTATAAAAACCTTTTAAAGTAATGAGAAACCTATTTTTTTTTGTGAATTAAAACAAAGGATTTGTATTTAAATTCTTTCATAGAAACAGTAGTTTTATATAAATGCTATATTTATATTCAAAAAATGATTACTGCCTCAAATTGTTATTATGAATATAAGTGAAACTTTTTTACTTTTACTGCATGTCAAAGGAAAGCGTTTAAAACGTATTAGGACTATGACAGATATCACGTGGTAGCAATTTTAAAATGAAACATAAAATAATTTAACTTCTTTTGTTGCAAATTTACTTCTTAAGATATGAGGTTAATTTTTTTAAATCTTTTTTAAAAACACTAAAACACATTTTCAGTAGAAGTTTAGACATGCTTTGAACAAAGGTGTAAGATTTAGGATGAGATGAGTTTGTTGTAAGAGAGATTAAACAATGTTAAACATGAGGATAGGAGAGACGCTCGGGTTCCAATACTCAATCATGGATGCATATATGCTATCAAACATTTGATTTACATGCACGGTAAATGATAATAATGTGTTCGTTTTAAAATACAATTAAGTCAAAAGCACTTCATTTTAAATAACTTAAAAAAAAGGCAAAGTGAAATGTATACTTATTTATTTCCTAGAAAGTTGTTTAGAAAAAACTTCGAACAGTGCTCTTTGGCAAACATAATTAATAACCTGATAAGTAATTAACAGAAAAAGGTATTTGATTCAGAAAAATGTTGGACTGTAAGTAATCTCTGTACTACAAGTTTAGAGAACAAAGATGAAGTAACATTTTAAAACTTTATTCGTTGCCATGGTTACAGTTTTTTTTGTTAGAGTTATTTCAATAAAACAAACACAGATAAACGTAAATACAGTGTATCTTTATTAAGATAAATATTTTAATAATTTTTCATTGCAACCATTTATTAGTTTGAGATCGCTAGCCCATGTGGGTTTTAAATTTCAGATTGAGGAAGTTAATGTAACCCCGATTTTCGTAATCGGATTTTTGTAATATCTTTACGTATTGAAGTATCCCGAGTAATAGATACTTTTTAAAAACATGTAAGCGATTTTTTTCAGCTTCATTTTCTTGCGACCTAATAATACGATTGATTACGTTTTGGTACTAATCGATGCGCAGTTATAACTTACAGCTTTGCAGTGAAATCGACCAAGTTGTTTTTTAGTTTTTAAAGAAGTATCAAGTTTAATATTTGAAAGAAGTATCAAGTTTAATACTTTAAAGAAGTATCAAGTTTAATTGTACTTATGGGTCGATATTTTAGATATATGCTCTCGCTCGATTCTATTTATAACTATTTGAAACTAACAATATTAATACTACCACTATAATCTTCACGTAACTTCAACGGTTTAACTAAAATAGTTCTGAGAGAGCAGAATCTTTCTCGATTTATTCGAAACATATCATTATATTTTGGCGAAATTACACAAACTCTTTTTAATTAGGCTAAGCGACAGCTTATGTATTATTTTGATGTATAAGCTATTATGGTAAAGTTTCATCAAATCGGTTCAGTTTTTTTTTCGTGAAAGAGTAACGAACATAAATACATCGTTTTCCCGTTTATAATATTAGTAAAAATTTAGAAGTATGCCATAAAAATATTTTATATTATAAAAATAGCATTTATTTCTAAAGCTAAAATTATTTAATATCTCCTGACTCTTATATTCTTAGCTAAACAACTTTGTATATGCGTGTGTGTGTGTGTATAACCTCTAACGTCTAGCGCATTTAGAATAACAACTTATAAGCTTTTAATTATATTTGTCTTTAATGCAGTGATTTTAGTGAATAAACGGTTTTTCATCTGAAGCTAATAAGACGATATATTTGGTTTTATGCTTTTGTTAGTGGCGCAAAATCTTGGCCAAAATTATTGTTATATAATGCCAAAATCTGTAATATTCGTGTTCGCCCATTACTTCCCACCCTGAACAACAAAAAAGATTAAAAGATAAATCGTAAGGGTTTAAGAGGTATAGGAAAAAGAACTTGGGATTCGGATAGCACACACCATCTTCAAAAATATATGTGATCTAAACCGCAATAACACCACGTGTTTTGTTATGAATAGTTTTTTTTTTATAATAAATTCATTTTGGTTTATTCATATTATACAAGATTACTAAAAAAAATTTTTAAAAATATATAAATGTTTCTGTATCCATTATTCCATATTCCATAACCATTTTCAGTGCATAGTTTCCAGTCCGCAATAGCTACTAATTCAACGCCCTTCTCGAACACAGTAAGGGATTGTTGTCGCTTGCTCCACGCAGCAACACAACTCCTGATAAGCCACTATATTAGTAACTTTTGGTAACGTAAAACTCTCCATTATTGGTACTTTGGTTTCGGAAGGGAATTGATAGAAAATAAACCGCACGGAAATAAAACTGGCGAAAAAACATTTTGCAGTTCTTTTAAAACGTTAGTCTTTCGTTTTGTCTTGGTTGGTTTTAAAAAACTATACAGTTAATTGGCAATTTCTTTCTAGATCACATTAATGAATCATAGATTTTTCATCTCTTATGGTATCTTAAACAGGCCGAAAGAAACCGCTTTGGATTTTTCAACCACATCATGGTGTCATGCTCATCTGTGAGAATGTAAGATACTCATCGCGTGACAGTCCTCACAAACACATAGAATGAACACTTCTCGATCCATATCGTGTACTGAATGTGCTCGTATCTGAATTTCCTGAATATATAAAATACTTTGTTTTACTCGTAGCACATTTTCTTCCATAATAGCAGTCAAAGGATGACCGCATTTTTTTCGTCCCTTACATTTAAGCTTATTCACTCCTTATCCCGGCGGTTACTTTAAAAAGTGATTTGAAAACAACCATGAAACTATTTGAAGTTGACTAAATAACTTATCTAGTATCAAGTTGGAACTTAAGTCCTAAAACAACATTGAACAAAGAAGTGTTTCAAACACAAATTAATTTTTCTTTTTTTTTTTTGAACCACGATAGTAAACACAATTTTTTTCAAATGTTTGGTGCATTAGCCCCATTTCTGCCTAATGGTTATGAATTCATTACTTTTACTAGAAACATATTTAATATATAAGATTAAAGAAGTAAAGTTTTGTAGGATATAGTGCTTGTTTATATATATTATATATATATGTATTCTTATGTATTTAAAAAATATATAATATGTTCATTAGTTGTCTCGTACCCATTGTAAACGCTTGATTAGTTTGGAACCGAATGCGTTTTATGTTAATAATAAATACAAAAATAATATATTATATTATAATGAACTGTTACTATATATTATATACTTTCATATAACTGAACGACTATTTAAAGGTTCTTGTTGTTATCAATTGCCTGTAACAACATTCTTGAAAAATAATTAATTTTAAACAAATACAATATCCACCAATTAAATTATCGAGAAAGTTAAAATAATGAAATTATTTCGATATTAAACCTTTAGACAATAAACTTGTGTAATATTAACACTCACTATAACATATTTAACCCTTCCCCGGGTCGGGCGAGCCAAATTAGATTCTCTGAGTTATATACAACCTTATTGGCGTGGACCTGGCTTGATTAATGTCTGTGTAGTTTCCATTACGTCGTTATCTGTTACCTGTATAGATATTGTTGAAGATTTCGACGCCTAGCAATTGTGGAATATAAGTAAGATCGTAGATTAAATAATGTCAGATTTCGTTTTAATCTTATAATTCTGTTCCATTTCAATAATCTGGGATTATAATAATCTTGGATCGCATAAAATGAGAACACACACTTAGATACCATTATCCTCTCATTTTTTACTTTAATATTAAAATATTTTTTCAATTATATGTAGCACATCTATAGAAACTGTCTTAAAGAAACATTTGAGCTCAAGGATATTTATATCATGACATCTTTAAGTTATAAATCCGATGAACTTAAATAACACTGTTGATCTACCTGAATAATAGGGGCCTTCACTCCTCTATTATTTTAACGGCTGAAATTCGTTATAAAAATATATTTTTATATCATTTTGGCTTTTTAGAAATTTTCGGGGAGTATTTTTATGACATAGTAAATGAAAATTTAAAGCTTCGTATTAAGAAGCTTTTAAATCATTACCTCTAGAGCAATTTGTTATTTGAATAAGTCTTATGACATTATAAAACATTAAAATTTTGTATGTTTTATGTATATTATTTATAAAATGTAAGAATATTACATTAATAACAAAGGATTTTTATAAATAAAAACAAAGGAACAGTTACCATAATTGCAGAGTTATACACAGAGACATAAGTATCAAACAACCTTAAGGCTATAGAAAAAAAGAAGTTATTACAAGAAAGTTCACAATTGCGTATAATCTAAAAACTTATACATTAAACGTTAAGTGCTTTTGAGATGAAGATAGAATTAAAAAATAAAATGCAGGGTGTAACTACTTTCATTGCTGATATCGTTATACCACATTTCAAAAGACAGAATCTCTCTCTCTCTCTTGTTACTCTCTTCGTGAAAACGAAGTGTTTTCTTTTTAAATGTGCAGTGTAAGCTATTTGAATGTATTCTTTACATTTAGTTTAGCTAATGTTATCCTAGAATTATCCTCGAGTAATTGCAGACACAAACATCGTTTAAGTCGACTATCTCATCAATACTAGCGATTACACAGTGAGTAATGGTCAAGTATACATTTCAGAGAGTTACCGTTAGAATATCTCTAGTATCTTTTAATGGATTTTATTTATATTTATTATTTTGTTGCAAAAGATAATTCTTGAAATCCAAAGACAGGCAGCTTATGGATTTATTTTTAAGTTTACAAACGACGGCAATCTTAGAAAATATGAAAGGCGAAACCTAACTAACACACCACTTACCATCTAAATGTAACTTCAGTAGCTATGGTTTATATCAAAAGAATGATTTATAGCAATAACTTACCTTAAAAGTTATAGTTTAAAGCTTATTTTCGATCGTATTTAAAGGTACCTTCGAAACACTACCTCTGTGAATTTGAGAATAGCAACTCGCTTCAAAAAGTTAAAAACTTGCTCCAAACGATTTAAAAATAAATGTTAAAGAACAGCCATCCACTAAAATTTTATAGCATGATATTTCATACATCTTTATTTATCAATATATCAAGTTTAACTCTGGAATGAATGTTTAAAATTGTTTAATAGAAATTATAGATTTTCATAAATATATTAAATATTATTTAAAAATTGTAGCTATAAATATTTATTTTATAATGTCTTAATTAAAATTCTGAGATTATTTATTTCTTTGCGTTGAAAACTAATAAGACTGAAAGGAATTTTAACCGTTGCACTTTAATTAAGTTGGTTACTTTCCTCGGAGATGCCGCTTTTTTTTCCTTACTTCTTTTATTTATTAATTAGAACAACGGCAGTATAGATCAACGAATAAATTAATGGATGCCTCGTGAGTTGTGACTTTCCACTGACTTTGCAAGTCATTAAAGTGAGTGTTACAAGTGGATTGGGAAAATATATTATATTTTTTATTTTATTAACTGACTGCTTTATTTCAAAAGTATCTTTATTTTATGAAATAATACCTTGCATAATATTTTAAAGGATTATTTTTTTACTGTTTCCAGAGAGTAAAATCTAAAAGCTTCTATTAATGTAATGCATACATATGACATGACCGAATTTCCGAAAAAAATGTTTTTCAAAAGAAATGTCGAAAAAATAACATAACAATAGATTATATATTAATAAATAGATAAATATAATTCAGTAATTTATTTTCTTTTGTAAAGTTAAAAAATATTAATTATTTGGTATATTGGTGTCTGGTCGATGAAACACAAGACAACGGTATAGACGAATTAATTTCTAAAATTTTATAATATTATTTTCAAAATTCTTAAATCTGTTCAAAAATGAATTTAAATTATAAAGATTACAAAGTACTTTTTAAATCAACTTTTATTTAAACAGATAATATTAATAAATACATGTTTTCCATTGTTTTTATTTTCCAAATTTACTGTGTCTAATTAAAGTCTTTCTTACGGCCGCTGGTAAAATATTTCTAAGATCCACATTTCGTTATTGCATATAAGCTAGCGCAGATGTCCGCTCTGTAATTGCTCCTGCTCTGTCCGTAGGACGTGCCAGATGTTTACAAGTACCCTATAACTGAGTTGAGAAAAATACTGACTAAGTTATATTGTTCTTAAGAAATCTATAAAATCAATCTGAGATTACAAAAATTGAAAGATTAAAACTATTATACGGATGTAACTCGCCTTTATTATATTTTTTTTTTTTAATTTAAACGTTATTTAGTACAAATGTAATAATAAACGCGAGTTATATCCGTAAAATAGTTTTATTGAAACGTGTAGAACTCGTGTAAAACTTAGAAAACATTAAAAGATTAAAATTTTTATATTTTATCATATAACAGCCATTTTGTTGACAAATTTAATTTCAAATAACTAAATATGAATTTATATTTTTTTTCATTTCTTCACTACACACAAACCCCACAAATTTTCCGAAAACCTGAAAGAAATATAAAAGAAAAATTGTGTTTGGCTATTCACTGTAATAATTTCTTTACGTTTGCTGCAAACAATCATTAATTAGGCCCCAGTCGTAAACCTACCTGGGGCGTGGCTGCCATTAATCAACCGATAGTGGACTAACTCTTTGCGATTTCGTAAGAAGGATTGATTGATGAACTTAGAACTTACAACTTACAGAGTGTATAGACTAATCGTTGTATCAAAACTAATAACAACATATATGTCTATAAAATTAAAAGAAATTACTTATAAAGAACAACCATTTATCTAATATATTATCAAAGCAAATTATATATTTTCTATTTCTTTGACTTTCGAAATTATTTTTTTTAATAAATCTTGTATCTTAAATAAGATTTTTAAATCTAGTTTCTTGTACTTGTAAGAGTGTAATGTAATTTGAGACCACTTTTATGCATGATGTTACTTCTATAATGGCATATAAAATGTGATATATTGAGGAAGAATTGGCTTCAGTTCAATATATTTGTTGCTACGCGAATTATGCAAGGCTGTTGCCAGCTATGGATCTAATTTAGTTGTATAGATATTTATTATTATACCTCCAATATAAAGGGTGCTTTAAGAATCTAAGTATATAAAATACGTGACATTTTTTATAACGAATAATAAGATAAGTAGCGAAAGCAAATCAAGCCCAAAAAACTTCTATAAAAATACTAAACATCATATTTGTATGACGAATATATTTTTTTTATATAGAAAATTAATTATTTCATTCCATTACTGACCATATTATGTTCATAAAAAAAACCGTCACGTTTTCCACGTCAATAAATTAAAGTCTTAACCGATGTACCATGTAATTGATATTTACGCCACAGTATTAATACATTTATTAACTAAGCTAATTGATAAAATTAACCGTAATGATGTCATTTATCATTATAAATAAACCATTGCCAATTGCCGATAAATATTTAATGATAATATAATAAGTCAATAATTTATGGTACGACGTTTTAATTTTCGAAAGCAAATTTATTGAGAAAGCGTCGGATAAAGACCTGAACCTATTTTTTGTAATAACATTATTTGTATCTTAAGAAGAAAATTACGATATATATCGTCTGCATGAAGTTGTTGAAATATGGCTGCGATTTTTAATCGGATTCTGAGCAAAAAAAAATCGCAGAAATTCGTTTCAATGAAATGAAATGAAATGAAAAATGTTTATTGAAAATAAGTTAAAAAAAAAAAAAAAATTTTCTTAGTCAAAGCTACCATCGGCTCGGAAAGAAAATGCCTCAGTCCTGACAAGAGCCGGCGACAGAAACTCAGCAATAATAAAAAGTATATATAAAAAAAATTGCATAACATATTAAAAATGTACACAAACAAGTCTTCTCAAATTTGAATGAAAACAGAGCGCACTTAATGAATAACGCATTATTAATTTAACGTTACTCAAACAAAATGAAAGAATAAATAATCTTAATATACGTAACAAGAACAAGGATTTGTGACGTCACACCGGACTATAGGATCGATTGTTGTTTGTCTCGCCCCAAAAAGACTGTAAATAATGACAATGGATTACATTGTTTTCCCTTTTTATTAGCGTGGAGCAGATTAGGGTGGCAAAAACGCGTTGTTTTTACTGTAACCATCGGATTTCCATTAACATTTTCTGTTCAGTAGGAAGATATCTGCTGATTTAAGAAAATCCAATATATTTTTACGTGTACATTTTTTACCCTGATGATATTAATTTTAAATCTTAAAATTTATATTAAATAGTCTTGTAATATAGTATTTTAATTACATACTAAAAGCTTTAGTCTTTCAAAAAAAAAAAAAACAAATAAAAACATCTTTGACAGGCTATGCACTTATGAGTTGTGTGCGCGTCCACAAAGTGAATTCTTGATTTTATGGAAAAGATAGACTAAACCGGTGAAATTGGTCATAAAATATTTTAAATGAAATTTTAAAATAACAAATATATGTAATTTATATTTTGCAAATTATTAAACTTAAGACACTAATGCAACCAAATTTTAATTTATACACTTAATACATATTAGCAATTTTACTACCTAATACCTGTAATTATCATTCCGAATAAAATTACTAGATTACACTAAAAGCATAATAGTGACAAATAAATGCATAATTTCATTTGAAACACACTTTTACTCACAAGTAATAAAGATCATCTTTGCTTGAAGTATCAAAGTACATAAACCTACAGTAAGTATAAAATAGTGGAGGCTAAGAACCCTTCATTAAAATAATTCATTTCATTAGTCCGCACAGACACGCAAGTTTGTTTTTAAAATTTAATCATACACTGACCTTATTTCATTTTGTGGGTGCAAAATAAACAGTGTAACAATAATTACTAAGAATTTTCTCTAGAACATTTATTTTTCGTGGATTTTGGATGAGATTATGCAAATGATAGCGTATAATTTGCCCGGAATCCATCTACACAGACTATATTGTTTTAAATGTTGGTTTATTAAATTACATTTTTTGGTATGTTATAATATTTGTAATATTATTTTTAATAAACAATATATAATGTTGAGATGAATTAACAGATTATTTTTTTCAATTTTTTTTACCTAGCTATTAACAAGGAAGGTCGTTAATTTAGCAAGTTTCTAAATGGATAGCAGAATAATATCGAATAGTAAAAAATGAACTAAGTAAAAAGATACCTTTCTATTTCCATTTTAAATATTATACACTTAAATAGAAAATATCTAACTTGGAAATATGCCACGGTCGGTTGACTCCAACCTGCGTTGTTAATAGCATGATTGTTAACCAGTATGTCTCCATGTAGAACGCCGAGCAGTTGTAGTTTAATACATGGAAAAGACTTTAATAATAGTATTTATTGTATAAATATAACCCTTACATATAAAATGCTTACATAGTAACCGTTTAATATCAAACTCAATAATACAAAAATGTACAAAATGTATTTCAGAGTACACCGAATAATAATAACAAGGAAATTGAATAAGTATTTCGTATGATTTTAAAAATATAATATAACTTTTGCAATCTTCTGTGAATATGTATTATGTGGTCATCGCCGTGGCCCAACGTCGACTAAGAGACTATGTTAAAAAAGTACGTCGCTGCGGTCTTTAAGCGCGTGTGTTTGAATTTATGCTTTGACAACAAAAGCGTCTTTGCAGTACATTGCCATTTTTTATGCCAAGTGCTATGCCTGTATTTTCTAACCGTTATGTGTTTGGATGAGGTCAACCCTGGTAAAGAAAAAATATATTGTAATATAGCGATAAGTCCTATAGCTCGAGTGTTACATTTTGTATTTAGATAAGTAAAATTTTTTTTAAAACTATCTTTTATTTAGATCTGGTCAAACTAGACAATAAAATATTGAAATATTATGCTAAGTATAGTATCGGAATTATTTTTTAATAATTTGTGGTTAGAAAAGAAGAGGACGATCGACGAAAACAGGCTGAGTGCGTAAAAAATTTGATGGCAAAGAAACAAATCTCAAATGAAAACGTGAGGTAGAAGAGTGTGAAGGAAATAAATATATATATAATGTAGATAAGGATGACGATAGTGTAGTATTTTGACCATAACTACTCGAAAAAAAAAGAATGTATAATATTATGATTTTTATTTGTACTCCATCAGTACAAGTTCTGGAAGTAAGAGATATTTTAATATAACATAAATATTTTCAGATCAATCAACGCGGGTAAGGAAGATTATATTATTAAGGCAAATTTAACTGTTATGGTATACTTTTACCACAATATTTGCCTACGAGGTATTAAAAAGTAACAGTTTTGCTTTCAAACAACAGTAGCGGTATATATCATACCACCTGACAGCCAATCAATTTATACAAGTCTAACCGTCCGCTTTTTGGGTGATAAAGTGTCAGGTTTAAAATGCATGCTATTTAATTTAAAAAAATATCAGTTTAGTTTAATGTAATAAATAAAATTAACAATTTTTTCGATACCGCTCGGAAAATAAAAAAAGACATTAAAACTAATTTTAGAGAGATGAGCAACCGTAAAAAAACTGTTTTTTGTATGACTAGCAGAAAAAAGAACAAAATCTACATATTATTATTAGTTGCTGCTCACGACTTCGTCTGCTCCTCTACCAATGGACCTGTGTTGCACGTGTATAATTGAAATATATATATATATATATATATATATATATATATACCCGAGAAGTGGACATAGAAATTGTTTTCCTCGGGTTAAGCCTACGGAAATTGTAATTTTATCCTGATCCTAAAGAAACAATGATACATGTGTTTCAAATTTAATATTTTGAAGAGATAATTCAATAGCGGAAAAAGGATATATATATATATATATATATATCGTTGCACCCCTCATCTTCACGCCCGGCCCACAAAACTCGTATCGTTAGCTGCAACGACAACGTAATAGATGTTATTGCTTCTTTTTAAACCTTCAAACAGCGCAAGTCATATTCAATAGTTTGTGCTAACTTCCACTTAAACCTTTTTTTATGTGTAGACCATATCATATAGGGTTCGCTATTGACATGTATCATTGTTTCTACAGGATCAGGATAAAATTACAATTTCCGTAGGCTTAACCCAAGGAAAACAATATCTATGTCCACTTCTCAATGTCTTCTTGAGTGTTAATATTATCGTTTTGTGAACTAGAAGTATAACTGAGAATTTAAAATATTTTATAAACTAATATAATAGTTTTTTTGTGTAATTTTGTATGTGGAATGGAAAAAGTAATTTGCATGCAAGTATCAGCACTGAACTACGATAACAAGGTGTTTTGTATGCAATATGTAGGATTGTAATCTAATCCAATTTGAAACATAAATAATATTAAATTCATGTTATTTTTATTGACTTAATAAGTGCTTGAATTAAATAATTGTGTGGAATATTTAAAAGTAATGTAGTTAACATATTACAAATTATAATTAAGTAAATACAAATCCTTCGAATATATATATGCGATATAAGTTTTCATTGGTGTCCTGGGTGGATAATCCCTGTAAATCTGTGGAAGCCGATAAGCTAGATGTGTTTTTATAAGACTTCCTATTTGTTACGCGATTCACAACCTTATCATATAGAAAACTTGCAAACTAATGTCAATCACCTACTGACCTGCAATAATTGCTCATAAATACTTTGTTAATACTTCGTTATACATAAATAAATTTATTATTTAGAAATTCATTAACTAGCCACAATCATAGATAATAAATAATTAAAGAGAAAAAAACTAAATATAAGTCAAGTATAAATTATTCGTTTAATGAAATTAAATAAAATCCATTACGTCACTACAGAAATTTAGACAAATATTATTATTTATTCAAATGTTTTTTAAGAGATATAAAATTTAGAACTTCGATAGTTTAAATTGAAATCTTTCAAGTTCACCAGAAAAACTGAGTCGAATGCGATCTTGTTTAGCTTAAGACAAACGAGCTGTAAAGACCATACAAAAAGCGAGACGAACTTTAAAGACGGCATTCGGGATTCTTAAAATGTAGATTGAAATCGTTATAGCCTTCCTAAATAAACAAGAACCTGATTGTAAAAGAAATTTAGTATGCATACGTTTTAGAACAAAATAAAAATAAATTATTATTTCAATTTTATCTGAGCATGAAATAAGGACTTAAACGTTTTAATATTTTAATACAAAATTGGCATTATTGCTAAATACGAGTCAAGTTAAAATGTAACCCTAAAAAATATTTAATATTTAAAATAATTTTTTTTGTTAGTTTACTCACTATTCTTGTATAAAATTATAATGTATATGTATATAGAATATAATAAACCGGTAAATGATAGATATGCAATTATATGTACTTAGTTTTATGCTAGATGTACATAATTTCAAAGTCACGAACAGAACTTACATGAATCTATTTACTTCCTGGAAATTGAACACAGTTTGTGATAAATGGCCATATCCAGTCATATTTTGTGCTTTGACATCCCACTATACTCAGTTGCCACGTCATTGTTGGCAGCGTAACTCAATTGAAGTTCACAAAGGACTAAAACTCAATTTTCGCTATTACTTCATAGGGTCACCTAAAATAATATATTCCTATTTCATATGAATATTCGAACGATATTGAGTTCGTGATATACGTCAGAATTGAGAATCATGTAGGATTATATGATTAAATAATTTTCATTTTTTTTTATTATTTTCCGGATGAAAAATAATGTTTTATAGTTTAACGTATTTGTGTTGCGGACCCGGTTTTAGTGCTGTTTGTAAATTGAAAGATGTGGCTTTCATTATCAGTATTACTTACAGTTGGTTCGAATAAAAGCAGTCTTCTTCAAGCTTTTATTGGAATTACTGACAAGGTATCTCTAGCAACATGAAATAAAAAATCTCTTCCAAGACAATTTTTTTTTGTGTCGGGTGTTCCTTAATTCTAATTAAATTATCTTAAAGAAGAAATTTCATTTCAAAGAACGTGTGATTGCCGGGCCTAGTGATGCACTTGATAATTAACGTTTTTATCTTGCAAAATAATAGATTTTGCTATATTTAGTGATTTCTTACTTATTTCTAGCCCTATTCTATTTATTTGAGAACTATAAACTGTTTATGGTGTTGAGGTGACTCGACCTCAGGGGCAATTTTATATTAAGCTCCATGTTACTACATCATCATTATTGATAGATATGATATCTATCAATTATAATACTAGTCTTATAACAAACCTAGCTATAAAGCTAGGTTTGTTATAGACATCATTTTCCAATTATTGAAATGAACTTTTCATGAGCGTAATGCTACAGAAGATGTTTTAATTCATAAAATATTTAGCTACTTTAGCTTTTGTTAAATGATGCCAATTAACTTTTGAAAATACAATTGCAAAATGTCTTCAATAGGACAAATTATAAATAGGTATCTGAAGTGTAGAGCAAATGAATTAATAAATCTATATATTCAGAATCGCAGCAATTTATGGATATACTTGTGGTCTTTATTGCAAACTTGATAGAGGCTGAATTTCAATAAATCTTCTCAAGCAGGCTAACGTATACCGTCTGTTTTAGTATGCAGTGTGGAATCATAGAAGCTTGTACTTGGCGTATTCGAGCTGAATACACGGATTCCTTTCAAATATAGGTACTATTGCCTTCTAGTATTTCCTTTGAATTCAGTTGCACAATACCACAAAATTGCACACAATATTATAATTTAAGTTATGTAATGTTGAAATCACTTCTCATTGAAATTGTGTAGTAAATACTACTTGTTTGACCCTTTTATATATTAAATTATTTATTATCTTTAATATTTTAAAAGCACATAATTATTCGTGGAATTTTATAAGACAATAAATTAGTATGGGCTTTGTCGCGTTACAATTGAAGTTTGGATATATAGTCCATAGCAGCAGGTACATGTGCATATAATTCAGACTGTAAAGCTCTTTGTTATAGAATATACATTATTAAATTTGCCTGTCGGTTACTTCTAATTTCTGTTAATTTTCTCAGTTTGCTACGGCACTATGGCTACGGAGTAACGATGCTACGAAATTCGTAGCTTAGAGATAGCAAACGCTAAGACAATTACGGCAAACTAAGTTAAGGGTGTATATACATTTTATGTTAACAACATTGACATGGAAAAGTGTTTAATCAGATACATAGGTTTTGTAAAAGTATGTTTATATTTTGCAATGAAAAAACTTACGATTACATATTTTTATAATTAAGTAGTAAATTTTGTTTTTTTTTTTAATTTAAAATCAAACTTTCTTATTATTGTTAAAAAATATAAGTAACATTTTATACACACTATTTATATAGTAAACATTAAAACGAATGTTTAGAATTGGTTGCCGAAGTAAATATTACAGTTTATATTTCATAACCGGTTATCAATATAATCGACTGTTTTTCTAACTGAATAAAAATTGGGGTAAAAAACTATGATCGATTACGTAATGAGTTAAAAAAAATAATCGTCTATCATAATCATCAAATAGTTTTTCACTGATGTCTAAGCAAACTAACTATTATCAAATACATTATAATAAAAAATATATATTTAAAAAAGAAATTCAACTAACGATATCCTTTAATAAATTAATTAAAATGGTTTAAATTGATTTTGTGGTATACACTATAATCGGCGTTAATTTTTTTTTTGATTTAATTTAAATTTATATATTTGTGTTTTTAATTTTTAATTTTGTCTTCATTTAATGCTTTATTTTTTTTCTCTTTACTTTAGTGTGATGTTGTCAATGTTGTGTGTTGTTCTTGAATAAATGTTATTATTTTTTTCTTTCTTTCAAATTATATAATAAAAAAATTAATATAAATATGATTACAATACATACAAATTATAATTCCATGACATAAGATTCGTCTCAAATTGTGTGACATTTTAAAAAGTTGTTGATCGTAAAATAACGTCAACCATATAAATAATGACAATATGTATGTATTACACATATTTTTTCTACCTTTTGAAATTGTTTAATTATGGTGACAACATTCCCACTTAAACGGCATTTTAAACAATAACAAATTTATAAGAAGATATATTTGTTAACAAAATGGTAATGGTTGATGTTAATAGTAAAAGCCATAGTAACAGATATAAACTATAAAGGTAAACGCCCATCTATAGCTAGAAGAGATACTGAAGCGTATTAGGTCTCTTTTCACAATGCATTTTATCTCACTAACCAAAATTACTCCTTCCACTTGCTCATCTAGTGTAAAGCAAGTGAAAACTAAGTGTCCATACCATCGTAACAAATAGAATTGACAGCTCATATAAATATAAATATGTAGAAATTGGAAATGTCAGTTCTAGTTTTTTTTTATACAATATACACTCAATACAAAAAATTATATTAGCGTTTAAAAACTGTAAATAGGAACTAGAAATAAATCTTTATGATTTGTCCACTAATGAAAGTGAAGGCATTCATTCTGATATTTATTAATGCGTATTGGTGAGGTTTCCGCAATCATTTAGATAAATGGTGAAGGATATTAAGTTATACTTTCTTTATTGACTAACATTTTGAGTGCTCTAGGGAAGACATAGTGTGGTTATATACTAAGTTACGAGAACATGGAGTTAGGCGATATACTAAGTTACGACAACATAGAGTTACGTTTGAAAGTAGTTACAGTCATGGAAAAGTTGAGAAATGAAAGTTTGTCTTATTTTAATGAATAAAAAGAATCAATGAAAAATAAAGAGAATATATACTTCGTTTGTATGAATGTTGATCTTGAAAGAAACGAGGTTGACCGGAAAAGACAAGAAGGGAAGACATTAAAATAATATGGCCAAGATGCAAGTCCCCACTGAGTATTGATAACAGAACGTCGCGCTCAAAGAGATTGATATATTGCGTTTATAATTAGGATAAGGGCTAGTGAATAGAAAAGTCCTCTTTTAAATTCACGAAACCTTTTTTCCTAATAATAATATTGAAACAATGATCTATACAAATGACCAAATTTATAAGGAAATATCAAACATTCTAATGCTGTCAACGTTATTATTTCCTATGGATTCGGAATTAATTCGGCACGGTAGCTTAACAAATAATATTAGATTTTTTAAAAATTCTAGTAATCATCAACACGAACTTGAACCTGCGACCTCTCCCATACAGGACTATTACTTTAGCAATTGAGCTAATTGATCTATAAGCACAAAAAACTGTATTTAATTATACATTCTTGTTTCACACCTACGCTTCATAAGCGATAAAGTTGCTGATAAGCTAATTAATTAAGACAAACACATTTCAGTGTCTTCTTATCACGTTTCCGTGTTTAGAGCAGCCTACTTATATCTTGTTTGTAACAGATTGAGTCTCTAAATCCTTCTTTCTTATTTTCACAGGAGACTAACTGGGTGGATTCCATTAATGTCAGCTAACGACCGGACACACTTTGGATTGGGGATTAAAAGGGTTGAGTGGTTTTGTACAATCGTTCTGATAAAAGGGGTTGGATGTTAGCGCTCTAGGCGATTTAAGAGACGTTTTCTACGAATTAATTTTAGCGATGTCCTAATAAGAATGTTTGGGAACATTCTCATTTGCTGGATCTCCATTAGCAGTAGTAATTCGTGTAAAACAGGACTTTATGAACCCTACTATTTAAACAGGTATTAGTTTGCTGTAACACTTTTACTTGTTAATTGAATAATTGACTTAAGGTTTTTTAAGATTTACACGAGTACTACACATTTCAATAAAACTATTTTATGGATATAACTCGCGGTTATTTTTACTTTATTTAATTTAACCCGACGTTTCGAATGCTTTGCAGCAAACATGTTCGCGGTAAGACGAGATGATGGTGAAGACATGGTGATATGGCACACGCCAAATGAATAATTGGCTGTTATAAAATTGTTATGGACTTTTGTAGTATGAGAATATAAAGAAATAAAAAATATTCTACTTAAATAAGTTGATTAAGATAGGTATAATTTGTAGATCTTATAAATCTTACCAAACATCTCGCAACAACTCAACGCTTATGAACGAGCTTGTTTATTTAGTTTCCATACATACATGAATACGTTGCTGGCGTTATACGAATTTCTGAATTGTAGGAAGTACCACCGTACCACGAATACCTGAAATGTCGATCGCTCCATCATTCTTAACATAAACACAGTTACATATTTCTGTTTTATAAAATTGAAGCATAAAGAAATGAGATTCATTTTTTTAATCATGAAAACGATGCAAATCTAAGAAGAAGCCATTTAAGTATTTGATTTATTAATTATTTGGATTAATTATACCAGCAGTGAAAAACTGTATATTTTTTTAAATCATTTCTTATGATATTAAAATTTATATTTTAAAAATATTCTAAATAGTAAACATATTAATCCAGTCAAAATTAGCCAAGTCAACAATATTGAGAGTTACACATTTGTAATTTAGAATTTTACAGAAGTAAACTAAAATACAAAATCAAATATAGCCACTATTAACAATAATATTTTTTTCTTTGAGAAGTTCTCTTAACCCGCTATTATAGCACCCTTGAGCAACATTCGTCAAAACAAAACTAAAAACTAACTTATGAATATTTGCTCACAGCAGTAACGTATATATAAGCTAGAGTGTCAATTGGGTCAGCGCATGCGCTCTTCAAGGTTTATCGCAGACTTGCTGGAGAAGTTCAGTAATTGGCCGAACGGCGACCGGTACGGACTTGATCATATGTATCACTTCGCTCCAGTTTTCCCGATACTCACGCATCTGTCAAACCATAGTATTGAAAATGTTGAAATTAATTTGTAAGTTTCAAAACTTGGTGAACTTAAGTGCGTAACATTAAAACTAAGTGTGTGTTTTGTACAGTTTGGAGGTATCAATAGCTTAGGAAATAATTTTAACTTAAAAATTAAGTGTTAGTGGTGAACTTAGATTTTTGGATTTTTGATGTTAGGTAAGGTATTTTACTTTTCATATATATTAAAATAAATATATGCTTCTAGGGTAACATTTTGCAAAGTTTGTTTAAAATAATATTTTTTAGATATTAAATAATAAACAGAAATCTAAAATCTATTACATTTTTTATGTTTCTTATAGTCAACCGCTTTATGACCTAGTAGTAGCTTAAATGGAATATAAAATACTAATAGCGACTCTGTGGCTTATTATATTTATAAAAAGCGAGAGTCAAAATATATTACAAAGTTTACTGTTTATAATTCACTATTGTATTATTTTTACTATTGTACTTACATTTTGATTTAAAGATTTAAATGGATATTTTATACTTGTGGTAACGTTGCGTCTTTAAATAATGAGATTTGTATATTTTTATTACCATTTGAAAAACCATTTATTAACATTTGAAAAATAAGCTAATATATCTCATCGCCTCATTTTCATTTAAATCGTAATAATAACACTGTATTATAAAATAAAATGACACAACAAATCTGATATAGTTCCGAGAACTGCTTTAAATATTTCAAGATATGTATTAACATAAAAAGATTTATTATCCTTTGGGTAAGATTCCAAAGAATTCATAAAGATTCGTATACTTTATAGCCTCAAGAAATATGTAAAGAGCATTACATATTATATTTAATTTTTTCAAAATATAAATAATTCATAGAATGATTACTTTTATTTTATTATTGGTAGGTCTTCGTGTGTTATGAATATACAGATTGCAATTGTATTAAGGTCATGACCTATTATAATATATAAAAGATTATGAACCGTTATTATAATTATAAATCTTGTTGCAAATTATTCCGTAATAAAAAGATAAGTAGACTACTTAGTATTTAACTTACGCCGTAATTTTTACTGATGATTATAAATATCTTATCTATAACAATGATTTGTTTTTTTTGGCTCTATTAATATGTTGAATTGCGCAAAAGACCAGGAATAAATGGGATAAAATGGAAATTTAAATTTAAAATGATAAAAATTCGCATTATGTCGAAAAATATTCCTAATTTTTTGGATTTTGCTAGAAACCTATAACTTTATAGTCACCCTTTAACATCTGTTTTTGATCATACATGTTACTTCGATTTTAATTATTTATAATGAAATTACCATAATATATTTTTTTATAGACACATTATATTCTAATTAGTATCCCTTTGTTATGTGTTATATCGCATGCCTCGCACATAATAACGCTGTGAAATTTAATTGCATCCATAATGGCGGTGCATGTTTAAGGTATAGGTACCTGTACTCTAACATTGTATATAAAAAAATGTTTTAAATAACAATAAACCAAGGGCAAAATTGATTTTCCTAAACTCTTTTGTACAAAAATTTAATAATCACAATAAAAATTGGTCCTATAGACCACGATTTTAATCGGCTTAAGAATTTTTTTCTGAAGTTACAAAACGCGTTATTTATTGTAATATTTCGTTCGGGTCTTTTTCAAAAGTCCTTTTTTTCCAAGTTAGGTTTAGTATATAACAACTAGAAATATCTAAGATAAAATAATACCTGTGCAATAAATAAAACTTTATAGAATCCTTTGAAAACGTTGGGTTTTAAAAATAGTACGAGTTTACAATTCTCAAACATCCCTTGTAGTTTAGAATTATGATAGATACGTTAATGGCTAACATACCACCTTCAAAACATTACATTACAATATTTTCTGGTTTCTTTCAAACATATATACTTAGTTATTAGCTATGATATACGAGATATAATAGTTTTCCAAATGTGTTTGTATAATTGTATGTTATAATAAACCAATTTGTAATAAGGATAATTATCCTTTGTATTTAATTTGTAATTAGTATAATTATACTAATTACAAATTTATATAGCTAAATGGAAGAAAATATGGCAATAAAGGAACAAGAAAACATTAACATGACACAATTAATTTGTTTTTTATAATATGGTTCATTTAGAAATTATCCTGTGTATGGTTTTAAAAAACAAAGCAGTTCAGTGAATTTATAATATGATATTGATATGAAAATAATAAATTAAATTGTATATTTTTGAACATCACTATCGTAATCTTAAAAGTATTTGGTGATATATTAAAGTTATATAAATTATTCATTTACAGTTTTCAAAATTTCCAAAAGGCACTTAACAATAGGGCATTATTTTTCACCTTGAATACGAAAGCAATATCCACTCCCTCTATTACTAACTTATGTATCAGAGACAAGCAAACAAAAACCATTCTTATTGTAATGTATTAAATATCAAAGTAGCTCATGAATACACTGTTGAATTCATGCGTGTCCACGATATTGTAGCACGCAAACTGACCGTGCGATTGACTTTGGTAACTTTTTACGAAAATAATTTATCAGCCCTTACTACAAGTTAAGTGATATGGTCCAGTAAGTTGTCCTTGACATAACAGGAAAAAATACTTTATGATTTTCATTATTTTTTAAAAATGTCTTTCCCAAATTTCACATCCCAAAGTTATTTTATATTCTTTAATACGCTCTATAAGGTTTGTGAGATAAAAAAATATGTTATTGCATTCTGCTCTATTTAAGCAGTTATATTTTTTTTCTTTCTTTTATTACTAAAATGTATAATGATTATTTGTTAATAATTATGTAAGTTAAGCGCCATTTAACAATGCCTCAAACAGGCGATTGTATCGCAAATAAGTACAACGAAGTATTATAATAAATCGTTCGGTTTTAAACAGATGAAAGGTCGTTTTTCACGAAATCCCTTTGTTTACATCCACGCAACTAAGCTGAAAAATCGCCATAGAATATTTTAAAAATACATACTTGGGGGAAGTTAAAGGTCTGATGTTGTATCAAACAAGTTTAAGAAGCAATTTTTGTTATTAAATAAATAAAATACAAGGGATTTCGTTAACATTTAAAAGGTGTGGGATGTTCTTAGTCAATTGAGATTATACTTGACATTTAGATAATTACAAGGAGAAAAATATTTTTTTCTTTTCAAATTAACTTTATTTACAAAAAGATATACAATACTAAAATTAGTCTACATTAGTAAATGTTAACTTATTCAAGAACTTTTGATTTGAACTTAAATAACATGTATGGGCACAAAAGCTTTTTAACTACTTTATTTATGGAAACTAAACTTTTTTAGCTGGTTTTCAAATTAATATTACTTATAGATCTTTTTTTATGTCTTTAATTTGTGTGGGTAATGACAATTACTGATACCGATATTATTAAATAATATAAAACCATAAAATCCATATATGGAATTAGTAATAAAATAAAAAAACAAATATCAGAAAAATTATAAATATATATATATAGCTTTGAACTGTGGGAAATGGAAGTACTAAATAGTTTATAGTATTTTTTTAATTTGATTATTTAATTATTTAGCGAGTAAAATGAGTGCTTCATAAGAAGGATCATTCATAGGTAATCGATCTATCAAACCAATTGAGCTTTCTGAAACATCTTTCGTAGTTAAAAAAACAGATTGAGAATCACGTCTTGCTGGCTCTTCTGGTTAACATTAATCCGTGGTTTTGTAAAGCCGTAAGATTTAAGTCATGTCGAATAACTGCGAGTTAATGTTTAAAGTAGATAAGCCCTGACAGGCTTTGTTGGGCCGTGTGGCTTAGTTTGTTGACGGCGAAATGGAATTTATAAATATTCTATGGGAAATGGGACAGGGCATTAGCTTTTATGTGTCACCAAGATCATGTACACGATTCATATAACTCCGTGAATTTGTACCCGAATAATCTCTCTGTAAATATTGTATTCATGAATCCTGTATCGCTTGTAAATATTTTTATAGCCATACATTTATTATGTATCAATACATTCTATAACATTAAATAATGATATATCTATATGATATTTAAAAGAAATGGCAAAACTTTTTGAAGAAAATATCCGTTTTACTCATATTGATAGGACAATTTGATGTCACGTTAGATAAAAAAATTTACCCTAAATCATACAAGTGACAGGACATTAAATGGCGCGAAATATTCAAGGCTCCACACCGGCCACGCGACCGCTCCCAGAATGTCGTTTTTCATTCCCAAATTACGTTCGTACACTCAGCCGAATAATACACTAGATGATATGTTATTTATGTTGCGTGAAGTTCGTGTTCCCGTGTAGGTATTTTCATTTTTAGGTAACTGTATCATGTTCCAGGAATATTATTTTTGTTTTATAATATTAAATATCTTATTTCAGCTCCATAAGTACTTTAATACCTTTCAAAAACTAAATCTTCTTCATATGAAACAAAAATAAAGTATAATTTGGGTTATTTTCCTTAGTGGCTGTTAGAGCCAACCCCGGTAGTTCCGGCTCATATTAAAACCATTATCGGCCAATCTTAACTGCTCTGTACTAGAAACTATGGTCTCAACTGAAAATGATATAGTTACAAATGTTACACATATAAAATTCAATCCTATCACGGTGTAACAGAGCCCTTTTTGGTTTGCAGTTGTAATTAAACAAAAAAGCCCTATTATTTCTCATTATTAATTTGATAAAACAAGTGCGGGTTGGCCGAAATTCTCGAATATTATTTTAAATACGTATTTTGTAACGGGTTTAGAACAGCCTTTTAAGTAATATCTATAAAATATAATACGACTGACACATTTGTTTGTTTAGGTTAATCTAATAAATTATTGATACGATTTTATCAGCCCATAGTCTCTTTTCAATTGCAAAAGCTACTGGAAAAATTATATTCACATGTCCAATGTTGTTTATAGTATACTTCATATTTTATTATATGTGTATATACACATATAATAAAATATGATATATATACATATTATAAAAAAATATTATTGAGACACAATCTGTACATTAAATATTTAAACAAATAATTTTTGGGCGTTCGTGAATCATTTATAATCGATGATAGTTGACAATATGAGTCCGAGTTAACAAAGTTATTGATAAAAGTTTACAACGTAAATGCAAAATAAATACAATTTGAAAATAAATGTTAACGTTTTTTTATATTTTAAAATTAATTAACACGGGATAATATTATTCATTGAATACAGAAATAAACTTCAATTGATATTAATTTTAATTAATAAAACGTGCTTACAAAATATTAGTTCCATAGTTAAGAGGTAGCAAGAAGCATTATACTTTACACATTAATAAGATCATGAATTATCATGAAAATATAATTTAAAACCTTTTTAATTACGGAACGAGGACGCTTTCTTCCCCTCGCTAAGCATTGATGACTCTATTATATGGAATCTTAATTAAAAATTATTATTATTAGGTTAAAAGAGAAGATAAACAATAATATATTTATAGAAATTGGTAATTAAAAGATACAGAGGGAAGGAAAATATAGCTTTACTAACAGCTTTTGCTCGTGACCGCGTTGATTTGAAAATTTGTAAAATTCGTATTATAACAAAATACAAGTCTAAAATTCCTTTTTCAAATCAAATCAAATCAATCAAATCCAAAAAAAAAAAAGTCAAATATTCGGAGCACATTCATGTTAATATATGTTTATTACATGTAAGTATAAAAAATATGTTATATGTGTCGTCGAATAAACACGAATACGGGATACCGAAGAGTATACTCACAATTATAACTGAAGGGACAACTGTTAGTAAAGCATTTTAACTGTTTATTAGCTTTCAACTGCAACTTTATCTGATTAAATTACTAGATTATTACTAGATTATAAATGAACTTATCCTCATAAAATTCTTTTACTTAAAAGCAATCTAATTTTAGTTTACTTGTGAAAGTATTTTATATTTCGCAGAGCAATAATCTATAACAAAACAAATCAGACGGATTATAGCATCTACTATCTTTCGTGTAATGAGTGTCCAAACAGATAAATAGATAAAGTGATTGATAAGCAGACAAAAAAAATATAACTCGGGATATACATGTATATATGGATACAGTTGTTGAAAGGAGAGTCTTGTCAATTAGGACGAATATGTTGGCTCGACGATTTTGCAAGTTGTACTGATGAAGAAAAACTTACATTATTCAAAGCTTATTGTACAAATTTTTACACGTGCAGCTTGTGGGCTATGTATTCGCGGAAATCGTATAATGCCTTACGTGGGCAGTATAATAATTCTTTCAGAGCGCTGATAGGGCTACCCCATTTCTGTAGTGCATCAGGGATGTTTGCGGCAGCTAAAGTGGACGGTTTCTATGCCACAATACCTAAAAGGTGCGGGTCTCTTGTACGCAGGCTGTGTGGCAGTACCAACATTATCCTGGAAATGATTGTTGGTCGTCTAGACTGCACATACGTGAGTCGTGGCTGTGCTGTGTCCACGGGAATGGCATAGATATGACTCGTTTTAATTTAATGTCATTTAATGTTTAATTTTATGTTTTTAATGCTACTAATATATTGTTTTGAAGTCTGACTGAATACTAACAAATTAAGTCTTAGATACTTTTAATAAAAGTTATTATTATTATTATATTATACGTTTTGCTTAATATAAGATTGTTTTGATTTTGATTTGTATATTTTTATAATTGTATTTTGATTTGTATATTTTTATAATTGTAATTTGTATTTTTATATTTGTTTGATGTATATATTTTTATAATTTTCAATATTTTGAATACAATCTTTCAAATTATTTAAAAACAACGATAAACGTCTTGAGGAAATATTCTTAGGTAGAATGTTACACAAAATAAATATCATTTATTATATATGAAATTACTATATATACAATATACAATATATACAATTCTTATTCATCATTATTATTTTTATAAAAGTTTGTTAATCGATTAAAGTTGTACGGTAAAAATTGTGAGGTTAGATTGCGGTTATGTGCATTACGGAAGCGAAGTTTAACAGTATTGATATCGTTTTTTTGATACACTGACAATGTTGGCCGTCTCCCACATTTACATAGATTCTTAAAAAAATAAGATATTACGTACAATCATTTTTTTAAATTAAATTGATGTAAATATTACTAATGATAATAATTAATTTTCTTTCTTCCTTAAAACATTGTATTCGTAATGATATTACAAATAGACCTAAAAGCTTTCATCAAAAAATGTTAGCACCTTTCTGGCGAACGGGAATATTTTTGGCCTATTATTTTATATTTCTTTGTCTGGCTCGAATACAAAAGATATAAACAAGAAATAAAAGATATATTAAATTGATTCAAACGAAATAAATAATAGGTTCTCGATGGAGGCTATTCAAATGTCTTTTTTATTGATTTTCACATTGCCTTAACTTTAACAAAAATATTTTCTGTAAAGAGGCTGAATTGTTGTTGTAATTGCTATTTATATACCAACTGTTAAAATAAGTTTGGTTAATTTCTTATAGCAATACGTTAATACATAGCAATACGTTGAAACATTTCTTTGAAAATACCTTAAAAATATTTTTGATTTCTAACTAAAAGACTTGTATATACGAGGTCAAGCATTTCGTGGAATTTATTAATTAACATAGCACGGTCTGTAAATGCTTTGCCCCAATGGCTTGTTTAACCTTGAATAAAAAACCTTCACCGGTCATACAACATGTTGAAATGAATTTTATTGCAGTACTTTAAATGCTTCTCAAGAACTTTAAAGTGGACGGAATTATTTATGTCCATGGAAGAAATCGTAGTAGTTTAATTTTGTGTAATAGCCTAGGGACGAAACAGTTATCAAAAGATACCAAGTACATCGACTTTTTAATAACTATTAAAACTTTAATTCAAATAGTACGCTTTTATGTTTGTCATAGGTTGTAACATTTTGTAACTCAAAATGATAAAATAACAGAATTAGGACGTGTAAATGGAGTACACAAAATTTATTAGTATAATATATTACTCACGTTTGCGAGATCAGAAGACATTGTGCCTCAAAAATCAAAATATTTCAAACCAATTTCTCAAGAATGTTGTATTAAGAATATTTAAATATACATTTTAAAACGATCCCAAGTCCCACGCATGTTTTCCCTATCGTAAATTGTCTTATCATAAAACTACCCTTACGTTTCTAAGATGTACGTGTATGAGGGCACAAGTCGTGTCAGACGTCTTATCTTATCTTCATTCGGGCCCTGCCACTTGAGGTGCTCTTAGAATCTTTTGTACTGTCTTCTGTCCTTAGTCCTCACCCTAGATTTGTTTCGAGGTTTCACAGTGTTGACTAATTATTATTTACTTTTTTATGCTTATTTATATTTTTATAACCAACTTAAGACTAATTAATTAAAACAACTTCTGTATGTAAACTTTCGTGATCCATAATTCTATTAAATATTACCGGGTGTACTCACGTTATTCGGAATTCACCTGACTGGTTTTGAAGCCATTTGGAGTTCTTATTCATGAGCTTTGATCATGGCGGATTCGCGGTGCGTTCACGCCGCGTATAATTATAAAACAACTAATAAGGAACGATCCCTGTCTCGAGGGGGGATTTCCATACATATTATAAAATAGCGGTGATAAATTATATGCGGCATAGAAATTTGTGGATCAGATAAAGAATTTACATATTATATGTCTTATTCCCTTATGGGATCTGCAGTTACTGAGAATAACCAATACTACCTATATATTAGTATATAGTATGGAGTATATATCCATGGATTTCTTTTATTATAATATATTGTATAAAAAGAGTAACTCTTTCACGGTGTACCTAATTTTTTAAAATAATTCTCTTAGTGTGGAAATCCAAAAGTGTTCAAATATATGTAGAATCTAGTTCTATGTTAATTTGAAATTGATTTATCATGACAATTTCAACAATATGCACAGGACTATATCCTGGGACTTCTTGGGTGCCTTGCCGTCGCTCTTCCAAACGAGAATTATATATTGCTATAGAAAGATAAAGAAAAAATTATATAAATATTATAGTAATAATAATTATTTTTATGATTAATTTAGTTTTTAGATAACTTTTGGTTTAGATAGGCTTTCTTTTTTGTTTAGATTAGTTATACCCGATGCGTATTGTATGTATTTTTTTATTGTAATCTCGAGAATTGGAACTCGATATTGAGAATTGAAAGAAAATGAGTGATTTATCTTTTTATGGAATTTATTTCGTTTTATATAAATTTTTTGTTTCTAATAAACGCAACTATTTTGGTTACTCTTAGGTTCTAACATCGGAAATCACTTCGTGGCGGATGTGATAGAGGAAATTGGAGTAAGTTTGGAAGGTTGGCTAGATCTGCCACGTCACTTTAAAACAAACTTGTTCGATACACCGAAGATGTTAAGTTTCGCATACTAGTTGAGTAGCTTAATCTCGAAACCGGTCAAAGTAAATCATGATTCTTGATAAAATTTTGTACTATTTAAAAAAAAGTATAAGTAATAAGGTGAAGACAATTGTTAGTAACTGTACCCACATTTTTTATTTTCACTTAATATTGGCATAGATAATTAGAACTTTTTTCGAATTTTTCGTAATGAAGAACGTTACATATATATGTTATGTGTCATAGCAAAAATGTGAGTGAGATTGTTGAAAGCGTAAGTATCTGTCTACCTTTTTCCCCCATTTACTAGAAACTCTGCAACTCAAAAATTTTTCTAAGATTGCAAAACATTGGCACATTTGAATTGGCGACGGCAAAACTACCTATTTGAATAATAATTGCAATTTGAAAATATTGTAATGCAATTGACAAACTTTTCTTTATAACTTTCCTGCTCCATGATCACTATTTTAGTGTCTAGTTTATGCATGCTTACCGTAATTAATGGTATTTATTTCCATTACCACTATACACTTTTAAATATTAATTTGAGAAATTTTATTATATATTTATTTATTTTGTCTTTCGCAGCGTATAATTTATTTATATTATTTAATCTATTTTACTCACTATACACAAAATTGATGTTATGCTTATCGAGACACTAACTAAAACAAGAATTATATTAAATATCATTTTTGTCGTGCATTGGAAATGTGCTCAACAAAACTGCGTTCCTTGACTTCCAAAAACATATTAGATGCCAGCGCCTAATATGTGTTGACTAGTTGACTATTACCAACTTTTACAAGGACAGACTTTTCTGGTTCCTGTGACATATGGTAGCAAAACTATTAATTAATTACGTATGTATCCAGGTTTATGGTAGATTAATATCACTTTTTAAGCTGTATGTACTTCCACATTTTTATTACATTATAAAGAGACAGAAAATTATATTTTTATGTAGAGAAAGCTATTTGGTGTTGTTTGGACGTAATATACTTATGAAATGTTTAGGTAAATATTCTTTAAATGCACAATCATATTAGAGCAATATGTATAGCAACGATTATTTGCGTAACTAAAATCTAATGAAAAAGCAATTTACAATTATATTAGATAAGCAAAATTCAAAATACTCACTAAAATTGTATTAATATAAATGATCAAATTTAATGTAATATAAAATTTATTATATTTTTTGGTAATCTTTTATTAGCTTTCATTTTAAGGAATTTATTGTAATGACACCGATTCTTAAAATATTTTGTATTTGTGATCTATTTTGTTCGAGACACATTTAAAAACATGCATGTGTATGTGAGTGTGTGTTGAAGTGTGTGTGTGTGTGTTTATATGTATGTAAGTAACCATTTTTTTCGGATTCATTTCACCCGCGATATGATTGCGTTTTGGTATCAATCGATGCGAATTTATGTATCTTATAGCGGATTAGTTTTCCAGTAAAATCAATAATGCGGTTTTTTATTAAATTTTTTAATAAAAACCAGTTTTTTTGTGATTTCTAAGAAACATATTGCGTGATTAGAGTGGTTGTAATGATGTGCGTTAATATTAGTTATATAAAATTAATTTCAATTGGATTACAAAAAAATGTAGTTTCTTTGTTATATAATAAGAAAATTCAAAAAATATATAGCATCAAATTATGTAATAATGAAACTATAGAATGGATTTTATAAAATTAAAAAAATAATAATATACCATTTTTCTTAACCAGAAAGTTAATGTGATGGTGCTTACACCCTTACCGCTTGTTTTATTATGTGGTTTACAGTGAATCCGTGTAATTATAAATTTAACATTTATATTTTGATAAAATGGAATATATGTTTATGCAGTCACATATCTCATTTGAATATCTACTTACTTATTAATTTTTTTTGGTAATCTAACAGTGTCAAAAAAATTAAAAATCTAAACAATATTTATGACTAAAATCAACCATCATTATATTATATTACTATTATTATTTACATAATAAAAATTTAAAAATCTAACATACTAAAAGTGTTTGACTTGAAAATAATAGTTTAAAAAAAGTGTTTAATATATCTGTGCGTTTGTGTTTTGTGTGTGTGTGTGTTTTTTTTTGTACGTAATATAACGTGAATAATTAAATATGCAAGTATAAGTATATAATATATAATCTATATAATATCTAATTTATATCTTACTAACAAATAAAAACAATATTCTGAATACCTGAAAATTTGTGGGTTTTTAATTTACTATTTGCAATATTATTTAGGTTATTAGTTGTTATAGTCGTAACAACTGATATTATTAAGTATTTCGTGAAAAGTTTTGCGGTTGTCTCTTAGTTCGCTCTTTGTAAGGAACTTAAGAGCTCTAGAGAGCTTATTACGTCAGAAACCTGGTTCACTGAACTATTTCAAATTAGGGTCTTTGGGGCGTTTAAATTTGTAAATGAAAATATACTTTATTGTGAAACGTTAATTAAGATCTAAATTATAAGCTATAAATATATACGTATATATGTTTAGGAGTTAGTAACCATAGCCGCTTAACCTAAGGTGTGTGAGTTCGATTCCCAAAGGTGGTAGTTTGAGCTATCTACATGTTGGAGTTGCTAGGTTAAGTCTGTGTTCATGATATAGAAAAATTTCAGTTTTATCAATTTCCTGATTTAGAAGATAAAATCAAATATAAAATGTATTTAGTGCAAATAAAAATATTTAAACAAAATATTCAATAACATAAATTCTATCTAAATATCTATCTAAATAATATATCAGTTATGTAAACATATAATCTTATACATTATTTAGATAAAATTTCTGTTATTGAATTATTTCTAACAATGTACACTCATCAAAAGTGTCTACGGATCAAGTACGTTTTAGAGTGTTGCTGCAAATGAGGTTTATTATATTAACTTTTTTGAATACTATTGATTCTTTTAAGTGAGTTTAAATATATAAATAAGGAATAATGTTTAAATTTCGTTAAGAAAAAGAAAATCAATTGTCAATGAGGATTAGCATCGGTTTAATACAAATCCTCATTGACTATTCATTTTCTGTAGTCATAACGTTTGAATAAAATCATTATAATATCTGCATCGGAACTAAAAAATATATATTTTTATGGAGAGACGACGTCATTGAACCCGAGAAGATATGATGGAAGTCCTGGAAATGTTGAAATCTAGTTCTGGGAAACGTACTGTTGCTGTAGCTTTTAGAACTAAACAGAGCTTTATAAATTATTTTTATTGCAAAAAAATTCACTTGATCCATTGAGATACTTTTGATGTGTGTCAGTGGAATTTACTTATTTCATTTCAGTTGAAGCTTAGAGTTTTGATAAGGAATAGTTGCATTTAATGTTTTTCATTTTAAAAGTATAAAATATAAAATACAAACAAAGCATTAATTATTTATATTAATATGCGTACTCTCTGATATCCCCAGAATCTATCATAGTTTAATGAAATCTTATTCTAAAATCTTATAAGAACGTCTAAGAAAATCTAAAGATTTTTTTTTCTCTATGTTACACCACCATGCCACGGTGGTTCGTATCTGTTCATGGGAAGCATTTCACTTGATGCAAATACCGAACTTGTACTTAAGATAGAATTCACTTCTCGCTTCAGATAGTTTGTGTAGAGAAATTTTTTAGGATAACATCGTGTTTTTTGCGGGATATCGGCGAAAAATACCTCTTCATGTAAGACAATGCGATAGCACATATTGTAGCAATGGTTCGGAAATAAATACAAGAAGTAAGTATACCAGTGATGGAGTTGCCAGCTCGAAGTCGAACTAAAAGGACGAGTTCGCAACAAAAATACAGCACCTATGAGCAACCAGGACCTTATGAGTATACTCAAAGATAAACAGTACCATACAATAAGACACGATATAGACATCTTATGGAATCCATGCCTCGTAGTTATCAAGCTGTTTTTCAAGCAAGCAAGCAAGAGGAAGCAACACATATTATTAATTATTCCTTTTCTAACAGATATATGTGTTATTATTTAAAAAATTTCCTGCGCTTTACAATGATTTTTTCATTGATGTGGAATCAATAATAAACTTCAAAACTATATATTTTTGTAATGTTTTCTAAGATTTACACGAGTATTACACATTTCAATAAAACTATTTTACGGATATAAATCGCGTTTATTATTACATTTTTAAATTTAACCCGACGTTTAGAATTTATTTATTGAAATATATATTTTTGTATATACAGTTTCAACATCCATGATTATTAATATATGTAATAATACAGCTTTACTCTTTTCAATAAAACTATTTTCTGGATATAATTCGCGTTTATTTATATATTTTTTTAATTCAACCCGACGTTTCGACTGTTTTGCAGCAAACGTGTTCGTGGTAAGACGAGATGATGGTGTCCCCACCATCATACTCATCATCTCGTGTAGTACTCGTGTAAATCTTAGGAAACAGCTTTACTCACTTATTTACTATCGGAGTTTTGCTCGAGTGCGTGCGATTAGAATTGCGTGCAGCTGTTCGCGAGGTAAGCCGTGACGGTGGTGTGCTGTTTAGGTGCCTGTAATGTTGAACGTAACTTGCAGTATGGACAAACGATAGTTTAAATATTATAATTGCGTCGTAACAAGGGTTCTATCATATCAGTCATTTCTTTGATATATGGTAGGTAAAGGGTTGAACGCCCTGCCACTATTACAGGATTGCTAGTTTCATTATCGTGTGTAATATTACAATGACAAGTAAACGTAGAATAGTGTATCAATTAAATATACATTGTAATTAAAGAGATTGCAATTATTTATAAAACAAAATATAACAACAAAGCGTAAATAAATATTCTTTAATGCCACCGTGTTAATATTATTTTTTATATTTGTTAAAAAATAAAGTATAATTTACGTCTTGTTCTATATAATTTTGTATTACTATAGTTACTTCTCTTTTAATCGAGTTGTTTAAATATCAACTGTATCATGTCATATTACAAAATATAACAACAAAAGTCGTCTTATTTACCTTTTTTTAGTAATTAAGGTGCATTACTACTATGGTATTATTTATTTATTCCAAACAATAACCAATGATCGCATTAACAAGCACTACATTTACCTGAATAAAAGGTTATTCAAAATATTATATTACATTCATTTCTGAAACAGGAGTTCAAAGAAAAAAGATAATCCTATAAATAAATTAGTTGAATAAACTTAACGAAAAACATCCATCAAAGAAAATAGTGTTCAAAAGGATAAATTTTGAAATCATATCCTTTTGTTCCATTTCAGTAACATACATACAATGTCATTTACATTGATTCTGTCACTAATAAAAGATTGAAACTATACTTTAGGAAACCAAAGATTCCGTTTTCTTAAATTAAAATATATAATATATATTTTTAATCATAAACCCTAAATCTCTCATTGCATTTTATTTTGTTCGTTCTAATTTACACTTATTATATTAATGTTAAATATATTCTAATTACTGATTTCCCTAGGTTTGTGATTTTTCTACCTATGGAGAGACTAAGTCCAATAGAAGGTCAGCTTGCTAAATTTTGCAAGTCTTTTCTTCTTAAAACACTGAAATACAAAAAGCTTCTACAATAATAACTGTCAGATGAAAAGGTGTAAGAGTCTGTATATTATAGATATAATACTACGAATGACATCGGAACTTCAAAAGATGGAACGTGGCAAAGGTAATTGAGCGATGGATAATATTGAGTGACGGGTGATTTTATTAAGTACAACTTTGAAAATACACTCTGTCGTATATCATGACGGAATATTTTTTTGTTATAACATTATTCATTTTATTACTACATGTTATTATTTTGGTGTCAATTTATTTTGGTTTAAAAATAATGGGGTTCTAAAAACTTTAAGTAAAATATTGCAAGCCTTCCCAATTTTAACGTTAACTTTACGTGAGGTTTGTTATTTCTAACATGAAAGAGATTCGTTTACGTAATTACCACCCGACATTTTGACGGATATCAACTGTCAGATCGAGTTCGCCAATTTGCGAGACTGATGTCGTTTAATTGATAAATGACTTAAATTTATTTATTTCATATTATTCATATGAAACTAGCGTGACCAAAAAACCTCATAGGTATTGTCAAATGCTCTCGAGTAAAAACCAAAAATCTAAATTTCAAAGAACAAACACGTTATATAACATAAAGTTATCAAAAAAAATTCAAAAAATTAATCTATCATCATATTTTCTATACCTTTTTCGACAAGCAATGTAAAAACTTTAACCTTATAATGAAAACGTACGCCTACGTCTTATTTCCGAGAGCCAAATGTCGTGAGACTGACATAAAGTAATGACATTTGGCGTTAAGTACTCTTAGAGGTTCAAGAGCTACTTACCTACCTTTCGACTATACGTACCATCCGTGTCGTGTCGAAGAAATTTAATTTGAGAAGAGATAAGGGGCAAGAAGTAATATTGGTGTTTTTGACAATTATTCGACCACGACATTTTTTTGTTAATACATTTCCACTAAGCGTTATTTTCTTTTTGTAGAAAAATCGTATTTTAAATATATCTACTGTTTTATAAAATTTACACGAGTACAACACATTTCAAGAAAACTATTTTACGGATATAACTCGGATATCCGTAAAATATTTTTACGGATTTATTATTAATTTTTTTTAATTTAAACTTTTGAATGTTTTGCAGCAAATATGTTCGCGGTAAGACTAGACAGGCAACATCATCTCGTCTTACCGCCAACACGTTTGCTGAAAAGCACTCGAAATGTCGGGTTTAAATTAAAAAAATGTACAAATAAACGCGAGTTATATCCGTAAAATAATTTTATTAAAATAAATGATTGCATACAGACAGTATTTAAGGATATTTAAATTTAATGGGATCTAAATAACCATGAAAATAAATAAAAACTGGAAAGATTATCAAGAAAAATTAGATCAAAATATTCTAAATTGCTTCGCAGTCGATGGATGAACGCAATTTACACAATGTTCATGCCTCGTATGGAAACCAAATTTTGACGTACATAGATTATTAAAGTGATTCACGATATTTTTGCTACATGAAAAACAAATATGAAACTAAATCTATTTGGATTTAATTTTTTTATTTGGACGAACGAAATTAATAACTATTACATATTAACTATACAAATTGCGATTCATTAAAAATGAATAAACTCAGGTTTGGACTTTTCAAAAAGATTATTTTTTAACGGAATCCTATTTTTCTTATATGATAAAATGTATATACTGTTTTATCTGTTTGCATATTATTTAGTATGTACATTTATCGTTCCAGTACAAAATATACAGTATATACGGGTAAATATTAACTTTAACAAGATAAAGACCTATATTATTACTTTAAGCTTCAGTAAACCGTGTTTTATATAATTAAGGCTACAGAAATTCGCAAGATCGTTTATTATTCTTAATATTATCATAAAATATGCCAAATCCATTTAAGCGCAGTTTTCTTTCCAGCTTACTGGCGTGAAAATATTGTTATGGTTGAACGTTGGGCGTAGAAATTTTAATAATGAACTCGCACTTTGCTCGGTATTGCTACGGGTTCTACTTACTTAAATGGCAAACCCCCTTCGTTAGCCTATATATTAATATGTCGAAAATAAATGAAAATTTTTCGTTTAAAATATTTTATGTAACAATATTTTTTCACCTCTGGCTTAGTATTGTATTATAACACAATATTGCAGTAGTTAGTAATTATATTGTAGCCTGTAATTAGTGTTTGTATGTTCTCTATAAATTATCCTCGTTATAGAAATTTATTTACTTTTAATATACATTTCCTAACACTGAAAGATAAAGTATTCATAAAAAATTTAATAAATCGACTCTTTTAAAGCTCTGCAATAATTAAACTAATTTAAACAGTCGTTGTAACCACACATTTGAAATAATGTTTCTTTATGTTGAATATGGATATTAAATAATACTTGGATTTATCGATCAATTTACTCTTTGGAGATAGTTTGGTAGGAAATTGGAAAACGTTGCGAAGTCAAGTGACGATATAATCACGGCACGTCATTATCTTATAGACTAACAAACGGATATCTAAGTTATTAATAGCATAGTCCAAGGCACTTGTTAATTTTATATATTTATCTAATATGTTATAGAATTATATATATAATTTATTTACGGATCAATCTTAATCTTTTTAAAAGGTACATACAATTCGTATAATGGAGGTAATTTTTTAATCTCCATATTACATTACAACATTACATTTTCCCTTAAAAGATTTACAGAAATTAAATTACTGTTCTTAATTAGAGCTCCACAGATATAATTTAAATTTAACAATTTGGTACTACAAGGTACTCATATTAACATTTTTAATTGTTTGTTAGAAACCATAAATATTAGCCAATCATAAGTAAATTAAATATATTTAACACTTATAGCACTTCTCAGAAACGTAGCGTATTTCGCAAAACAAAATACATTGCTTAACAAACATCATCAATATTGTATTGTTGACAGCATTTGATGCAGTTTTTACTCTTAGCCTATACTCAAATAAAGCCATATTATTTTGGCAAGTTTGCTGGAAAAGTCACGTAATTCTATTGGTTCTACACAAACATGCGGCGACTGAAAGGCTGGAGAGGTATTTATCGTGAATGGGGCTAACGGTCGTATAGGATTTACTGCGGAGATTTTATACTAAAGCCTTAAAATCCAAGAGTTATAAAAGATTTTGCCTTTTGTATGGTACCAGCTGTGATATTTACTGCATTTAAAATTGAATTTGATTAGACTCATTTATTTTAAGCGTAATAGTTCATGGCGACTTTTTCTGGGAGTAGTTGTTTTTTTGCGTATGTCTTTAGTTATATTACCGGTCATATTTGATTAATAAATATATTATTGCACAATTTTACAAAGATATATTTCTTAGACTTTATAAGTTCTATAGCCACGTATACTTATACTAAACGACGTCAAAGATTTACAAACACAAATCATCCGAACGACCGAGTATTAGTTTAGCTACACTTAATCCTTGCGACACAACATGAACAGTTTGCTACGAACTCGAGAACCACTCGGTGTCACCAACGTGTTCTTGACTTGATCAATGAGTCGCTACGAACGTAGCTCTGGAATTATTTTTGTTTTGTAAACACGTATATTTAGTTGGTCTATAGTTGTAAAGATGACTTTTATTGATTATAAATATTTCTGTGAAGATTTTATACTGTCCTTTATGTTACAGTTGAATACATTTTTTAGTTGGATTAGTTTAATTGGAGTATTCTACATACATTCTGTAAAATTAAGTGATAAAATCATTTTCCAAAGATTTTGCCCATGAACGACCAATGTTCAAGTATATAGAGGTGTTGAAATTTGAAAAGTAGTATAAATTTATATCATATTTTTAAAAACTTTGTTTCATACGAATATCCGTCAAAAAAATTCATAGAACAATATTTGTATTGTACCTACTAAACAAGTTGTAACATGTCATGCTGTATTTATATTGAATAATACTTCTTTAAAATAAAATTGACATTTAAACATCGAGAGAACATAGAAAAGTATAATAATGATGCAGTTTATGAAAAGTATTATAAAACTATAATATTTACACTATGGTTTTAAAAAAGACATATGTAACGCTATGTAATAAATAATAAAACGTGTATGACAACTAACTCTATGATATTCTCACAAGTAGCATGAAATACATCGGTTCGATGGTAACATTAAGACCGTCAGGACGCCGCGCTTTGCTCATCAATTTTCCTTACTTTTTTATTATTCTCAGGTCGGAGCGAATGTTTGATGGCTTTCTTCCAGTTACTTTTTCTTTTATTAATAAAACTTCACGTGACCTCTGCCTACCTCGGTTCGCAATTTCCTCTCGCTTTTGTGCTTTATTTGGCAGATCGAATTTTAATTTAAAATTGCACCGCGCGAAGAGTCCGTCCACTCAAAGTTTTGAAATCAAATGAACTTTGTGAATAATTTTATACCAATATTGTATAAAAATGTCATTTGAGCTATTTACCGAAATTCTGAACATTATATATATGTACGCAATATTGTTGATATACTATAAAGAAGTCTCTTTAGAACAATATATGTAATCCCGTAAAATAGTATTTTGAAGGACTTCATAGGAGTTAGGTGTATTTAAAATATATCACACGAAATAGCAATATTTTTCTGTTTTACAAGAAAATTTAATAAAAGTAATTAATTTTTTTATTTATTTATGATCACACAGCATGCATATATTATTTCATGTCTCTTCCAGCAGACCAGTGAAATAAGAATTATATATGAGAGGCAGTATATGTGTGTACTCGATCATTTAAAAATTATAACTAAAATAAAATATACACAGCCAATAAATTAAAACAAATTGTAATAATATATACATATATTTAGATAGGTATATACTTAGATAGGTATATACGTAGAAAGGTACATTGAGTGATTTAGAGTTATGTATGGTGAAAAATATAAAATTCTACAGTCTGACTGCTTGAAACGCAAAAGAGTGAGACTAAAACTTACTTTTATGATTTGGACATGAAAGGTTCGTTATAAGATATCGCCTACACGTTGATTTAGGATCTTGTACGAAACTATGGAACTTTTACCGTAAATTAATGTCTTCCTGCTCAATTTCTTATTATTATAAAAGGGTTTAGTAGTATAAGTAAACATGGTTTCATCTATAAGCCTCCTGTCTCTCAATGGATTCAAACTCCTCAAGCTGGTATTAAGCTGATCCATGCCAGGATGCGAACAGTACTCCTTGGATGACCAAATTTTATATAAGGTAGGCAATTACTTCCTGTTGAAATACCGACACACCTTCGAAAGAATACAAAGCTTCTTTGCAGCCAGTTAAGCTTTAGACACGATGTAAAAATCGAAATATAGAGACGAGGTTAAGGTGTCACCATCAAAGTGTAGGTGTTCGATGATCGTTATGGGTAGATTCCGTAAAATAGAGGCCAAACCAAATAGTCTCTTTTTGCCAGATAACAGACAAGTCAAGTTTGTAATAACCCCATTCGGAAACTGTTTTCAGGGAAAGCTTCATGCACTTGACCATTACCTCTTTCCAACTATGTTGTTCTTACCTCCACAGTTGTCTTTTGTCTGCCCAAAAATAATGGGTTTAGGAATATCGTTAATATTTAGCAAGAGGAGTGCTGTGGTGTGTGTACTGATTCTTGAGGGACACCGAAATTAATAGTCAAATATTTAGACATCAATGACTAGCCGTATTCATTGATCCCTCAAAAAGTTTTGACTGATATTATTATTGATATTATTATGGTTTGTAAGCTTGCATTGACAGCTATGATTCTTTTTTTTGGGCATGGGATGCATGTGGGCTAGCTCTTTTTTATGGAAAAGGCGGGCAAACGAGCATGCGAGTCACTGGTGAAATGTGATCACCGCCGCAAATGAACTCTTGCAACATCTGAAAACTCACAAAAGCGTTGTCGGCCTTGAAACTTCTAAGAACTTCTTAGAACTTCTCGGCTCTTTTCAAATCTCAAAAAACAACCTAAGGGGCGTGTCAGTATGGGATGAAACTCAGGTTTACAAGCGTTCAGCACAATTTCAGGAATACTGAATTTGTTAATTTCCTTCGCATTGTGTAGCGCTTTGACCACATTTTTTTAGCGAATTTGAAGTTCTGAAAACTGTCAGAGGTAGCTGGAAGTATCGCGATCCTTGTACCTACATGTAAAGACTATTTTATTAGATCTGCAATGGAGGCAATGAAGGGCTGCAAAAAGTGGGTAATAAAACCGAGTAGATTTTTTCAATTGTTTTTCCTTATGTTATAATATGTCAATTTCAATAAATGTCAATTGAGTTAATTATCTCATGGACGTTTAAACTTTCATTAAACTAAAAATAATATTTCATAATCCTGAGCTTTAGTTATACTCTGCTATGTGAAGTTTTGGTCGAGCACCGCTCTAGATCTCGTTAGCGCGACAATTGTTAGTTCGCGACTGCGAGTTAATTACTTTCAAATAGTATATATAGTTTCGAGTGCAAAATATTTTTAAATATTTTTATAAAAACTTGTATTTGTTTAATATAAGTAGTGTATATTATATTTAATGTAGTATTAATATTCATGTTTTTCTTTGAAATTCTCATTAAATATGGTAAGTTTATTAATTTTTAATGGATAAAATAAATAATAAATAAATAAGACAAAAATACAAAAAAATCATACTAGGATATAATAATGAATGTTATCCCAAAGATAACAGATTTAAGTAATACACGTTGTAATAATTTTATTATACTAAATTTCAATAAAAGAACAGGTATCATATTTATAGTTTATTATTTGATATTCAATTAATTAACTACCTTTAAAAAGGGGTATAAATCTTTATTATAAATCAATTCAATAATTTTGGATAAATTAGAAACATTAGGAACATTTTTTATTATAATAGTTTTATTATAAAAAATATGAAGTAAATAAGAAAAATTTAATTCAGTTGTCACTATGCGACCGGTTTATATTATTGAAAAAGTTTAACAGAAAATATACTTACATTTTATGCCTAGTGAATAAACTCCTGCAATATAAAATTTCACTTTTTTCTCTAAAGTTTTGTCATTTTAAATGAAGGGAAATAGAAAGATATTTACAAACTTATTATTTTATAAATTATTTCAGATTTATAATACAGATACAAAACTATGAAAGGAGATTGGCAAAGTCTCCTACTTTTTTCCACAATAATTGGATTTTTAAAAATGTATATTACAATGACTATTTTTTTATCAATATGAAATGTATGAAGATGTTAATTGTCAATTTTGATAAAATCATTGACAGTAAGTTTTCGAAAATAGTCGTAATTGTGGTCTTAAAGATTTAATTCCTTACGAATATACTTCCATAATCATGTTCAATTTCTACATATATTATAAAATACCTTTATCTGTACCTGTATATTTATTTCTTTAATATTGCACGAATTATGTAATTCAGTGACTGATCCAGATAGTAACTTTTCATTCTTGCTTATCTGATGGAAGTCTTGTTTTTTATATACACTAATTAAGATGTAAACAGAAAATAACAGTTTATTTCAATAAGTATATATATACTATATTTTATAGTTGTACAGTTGTATTTATATAAGTACAACTACTAAATATCAATAAGTACAAGTATTAATTATCAATAAGTAATCAAAAACCTTACAAATAACAACAAAGGAGCTTAAGATTAAGAGGTTATAAAGTATGCCCCACCATGTAGCCATAATCAATTAGATGTTTTAGAAAGATAAGTCACATTAAGAGATATCCCTTTAAAATTTTGCTTAAAGTTTAAAAATTTTCTAATATTGTTGTGCTGTTAACAATTTATTCATAAGTTTTTATTCAGACTTATTTTAAAATTTATCAAAAATTTTATTGTTATAGTTTTGTTTGAAGGAAATAAAAAATATTTTGATCAGAAATTTAATGAGTATTTAAATGTCCTTCCATGTTGTTTACAATTAAATTATCAGTTACAAAAGGTACCAATGATGGTATGTCGGCAACTTGGTATCTTTTTTGATTATCTTTGTTGTCTCTCACCCACAATGCAGTTGCGACAACATTGTGTGATTGATTCTCTGCCATTCAGAGAGTTAGCTAAAAAATATTAATTAGATATTCCGTCATATCTGGATATTACTATTAATCATTTGTACTCCTTATTACACGTAACCATTTAAAGTTAACAACTGCCTCATTAGGCGGCGGATTGCCTTATACACTTCATTTTCAAATTTTTCTTTTACCTTTATATGTCCTCTATAATAAGATTGGAGTAGTCTTATTTAGCATATCAAATAATACAAAGGACATATTTCTTAAGAGATTAATGTCAATTATGAAAATGTTAATTGTGAGAAGGTTAATTGCAGGGAAATCTATCAAATAATTTTTTGAGCAGTAAAATTAGCAGCATTAATAAAATTGGCTTTATAAGTATTTCAATATTTCACTGTTTAAAATTATTCGAAAAAATACTATTATACGTATTTGTATTCATCCATATACAGGATTTCCCTAGCTGCAGGAATGTAGCACTTACGAGCTATGAGCTATAATATTTATTAAATTGGTCTCTTTTGATCCCAGTTTTTTATAATATTGTTATTATTAAAACTCATCAAAGTATATGAACTTTTTAGTGCCAATATATTTTGAATATGATAAACATCAAATGATTTAAATATTAATAAATGCTCCACTTTAAAGTTCCCATTATTACTAAAATGATGATAATTGCAGAGATAAATAATTTAAGGAATATTAAACTTATATTCTCGTAGCAAACAGTATTTTGTCTCTTATTCACTGTTTTGACAGCAGTTTTTAAAGAAGTTCATTTTACAAGTTATACCATAATATGATAAATGATGATATTGTATTTTAACGAAACTTTCTGGGTTCTGTGATTTATCCTGGGTTCTGAGATTCATTAACATGAATTGTATTAGATGCTGTTGATAGCCCAGATGATGTAGATGGATCTGATAATGTTGATAGGCAGAACAATGTGGATGGCTCTGATAGAAAATGTCAACTAGCTTTATATCGAGTGAAAATATATTAAGATTTTTTTCGCTTAGTAATAACGTGAAAATGGAATCAAAATACACATAAGCATTGTTAACTTATCAAGTGGTTATATTGAAACATATTGGTTTAATGTTTGGTATATTACAATAATTGCCAAACATGATCCATAAAATATAAATGGAATTGTGAAATATAATCAACTTCAACATCCTGTGGTTTATATTAAAAGGATATGATTTTTATAGATATTGATATATGAGTTTTAAAAACTTTTGACTACATTTTATTTTATCTAATTTCTCAAGTTGGATCGATAATATATATTATAAAATATCGAAGTTAAACACCCTTTTTCACATCATCATTTCAATTAGCACAGTAGCTTACTAGATTTGAGGGTCCTAACGTATAATTATTTACAGAATTTTTATGCTCAGTTCCCAGTAAGCCACACAAGAAATTAATAGAATTAATATACAAGTGCTCAATAAGAAGTAAAGATTTGGTGCTGGTTAGAAAGACCACTAGGGAAAAATTGTATTAATCAGATACTGAAGTATTTAGAATAAGTCTATAAACCTGGATATGTACAATATTAGATATTGCAATGTTAATATTGCATAGTAGTGTTCAAAAGGTTCATATAGAATAAAGTACTGTTTTCAATCCGGAGGCTTTAAGGATATTATTAATTTTTTATATATCGTGATATTAAAGATGGACAAAAAGTACGCCAGTATTGTATACTAAATAAGACAAGACTAATACTATACTATGTAGAAAAATATGATTATTATAACGTTAGTTTTAAAATTTAAAAATGTTAGTTTTAATGTTATTTTTTTTGTTTTTATGTATGCTTATTGTAACTATCGTGCCCTTTTTTGATTTCTTTCAATCTAATATTTCTATTATCTTATAAGGATTATTTAAACATTTCCTAAGCACTATTTCTTACTAAAACATTATACTCGTATGCTATTATTATACATAACACTTAGCACATCAAAGGTCTTTTCACGATGCAATATTAGTACCTAAGTTGTATTACTGCTTAGTTATGTGGATAATGTAACTGTATATATCATTCAATTGCATCAAAGACCATAGAAAAAGAGAGCAATATAACCTATCGATAAAAGTGTGCAACATTTGTCATACAATATAAAAGTTAATACATAAACGACATTAGTTATTTAACTTACTGCTAACACATCCTTATTTAAAATAAATCTAATATAGTATAGAAATAAGAATACCATTCAAAGACAATAATAATACTTAAAAAAACTTCACGGCTACTATAGTATAAAGAACTTGTCTTGTTTTGGCTTCACAATAGCTTTGTTATTGTCTCACCTTGAATAAAATTTACACTTTGTTTCAAATGGGCTCAGTTCGAATCTGATGCTGCGACCTGACCTATATTTTACTGCAGTATAATTGTTATTTGAAAATGTTAGAATATATTCTATTTTATTTTAACTCTTAATATACATAATATTATAGCTATAACAGCAGAATAGATAATTTCGAAATTGTTATTTAACACATTTATAATGCCGAAAGAATATAATTATTAAAATTGTTGGTTTTTGTAAAAAAAATCTCCCTTCCTTTACATAAATTTACAAAACCCAATAATATATATATATATATATATATCTAGGAATTTCGAAATTGTTATTTAACACATTTATAATGCCGAAAGCATATAATTATTAAAATTGTTGGTTTTTGTAAAAAAAAAGCTCCCTTCCTTTACATAAATTTACAAAACCCAATAATTAGAATGATTTTAATCGATTTATTAAATATTTGAAGTTAATTAGTGTTTGAATGAGAGTTACGGGTAGAACATTTTTTCAAAGTTTAATTTTTGCCTTAAAATATAATAGAAAGAATTATAGAAAGTAAAGGTATGAAAAGAAAACAATTAAGACAAAAATAATTGTTTTCTCGAAAAATACTTTGAGTTTAGCTATATGAGTATGAGTATGAAGTATGAGTTTTTAACTTAATTTAAACTATAATTATCAGAAAAATATAATGTTTAATGTAAAGTAAAAATATAAATTTCGTACACATTACTTTGTAGTCTAAAACAGCGTAAATATTGTGATCTATTATCACATTAAGAGAACTTATAAATATCGATCTCCTTTTGGAACTAGACTACACACAGCGCAAACAAAAAACAAGTATTCACTGTATGAAGAACTGACAACAAAAGCAACGCACAAAAACAGGTTTTAGAATCTTCGCTTCAGATTATATATGAAGAATACAATATGTTATCGAAGAAGATTTGTTATAGTTTTTAAGAAAACATTATAACTAATTAGTAAATGTTTAAATACTTTAATATGTCATGGAGATCAAAAGTAATGTAGCAAAAAAATGAGATCACACATATTCAATAAGTACTTCAAAATATTTTTACAGATAATATTAATCTTTACTCGGACGGTTGGTCGAACGAAATATTGCAATTCGTGTTAGTCCATTTGCCTGTTGCTGATGTCGCAAAATTTGTGGATTTGTGTTAACAGGTTTTTTTAATACTAATATTCTAGTTACCTACTGTTACTACCAAATTTGACTTCTCATACACATAGGTGTTAGCTATTTATTTAATAAGATTAATGTGTAGTTTTGGAGAGCTTTTTTATAATTAGTTTAATATGACAAAATTTTATACTCCCTTGGGGCAGGTGTTTATAAAATAATCCAGGAGTAGACCCCCTTTACATCTAATACAGTTTAGGCAGTAATCGTCAATTTTAACGGTAATTGGTTACTGAAGGCTGACGGGTATGCATATGATTTTAGATTGCGGTTAAAATCTGAAGTATCGTTAAGAAAATAGCGGTGCTGAATATTCAGGAAGCTAATCGTAACTGTTTGGATCGCATGCCTTGTTTTCATTAACATGATTGGCATGACCCGTCAAATTTAACTACGTGCTCTAGCTCTAATGAATAAATAGACGAAGTCAAGTGACAGATTATATGGATAACAGAAATTTTAGATTGGCTACCGCTGCGATTAATTCACAATAAAAAATTTACTCTAAGGTCTCTGGCTTAATTGTATTTGAATCTAAGTATATTGAACATGAGCAGTAAAAGTCTGTCTGAATTAGAATGTGTTTCTGTAAGAGACCTTGAGTTGACCATAACTAAACTATTTTCTAAATGTCTAATATTTTTAAATTATGAACGATATCTTATATGAATTTTAAATTAAATAAAAACAGCTAATATAGGGAACAAATGAAAAGTTTTTAATTAAAACTAAATTAAACAGGCCTTAATAGCGTTCCTATAGAGTAAATTGATTCAGCTTTCATTAAAGTGTTTTTAATTTCGAAAATAGGCTCGTATGTTTTTAAAATGCCAAAAGGGTCGTCGTTTCGCTTACCGTAGCAGGTCTATATAGTGGGTAGAAGGTTGAGCAAATGGTGTTAAAAAATGTTTACAATACTAAATTTAAATATATATGTATATATATTTTTGTTCATAATATATGAATGTTATCATACTTACTTAATGTGTTATTATTTGTTTCTACTCAATAAACTATTAAGTCCTGACAATAAATTAATATTAAGTGCTGAGAAAAAAATATTTTTGAATACAGAAATTGAATACAAAATTTATAAATAAATTGCCATTATCTAAAATTTTAGAGTTAAAATGAGTTAAAATGTGTGTCTATTTTCATTAGTATGATACTAATACTTTTATTACATAGGTTTATTTAAAGTTTACTACATTTTAATGAAACCATGTTACTCATAAAAGTAAGGTGTAGTAGTAAAAGCAAATATAAAATAAGAACTATTCACTCTAATAAATTTTGGTTATGCGATGGTATGATTAAAAAGCGAAAAATCGCAGCGGGATGCAAAGCCACATAGATTTTCAAATATTGATGTTATTAATCTTTTTTTCTAATATTTATTAGTTTTTTAATAAAATTTCTTCTTTAAAATTGGTTCAGATTTTTTAACTTTAATGACATTTATACATCATTACAAATATTTAACAATATAATGGTAATAATATATAACATAAATAAACTACAATTTTTAATAAGTAGCTGCATCAACTCATATTAAAGAAAGCTTTCTATAATGATTATAATATCAATTTTTACCACAAACATTAACATTTCCTGTCTTGCAAATACCAAAATATTTGAAGTGAAGCTTGTTTAGAATTGTTGTAATTTGAAACTCGGTGAAAAGGAATTTAAGAACGATAATGAAACATATTGACTAGAGTTCGATTAATAAAGTTGAATAAACATTCTTCGGAACGAGTCTGACATTCAACACAAAAAAACATTTTATTTTTATCGTTGGAAAATCCATTACGGCATTTTCATCGACTAAGAAGGTGATGGTAGAGGGGTTATGTGAGACTATCTAAAAACATAGAAAACGCTGCCATTTTTAAACTACAAACTAAAAATCAACCTTCATCCCTGTGCATGCATCAACGAGCCGTGTCGATGGACTCTTCACACCGGATTTGTGAAGGTATTCATGAAGCACCTACCAAAGTACTACAAGGTACAACTAGATAAAAAAAAAAGATATCTTTCTTCACCGACCTGAAACCGCGCCGCACTCAGAATCAGGGAGTTCTGATCCATCCATCACTCGAGTCCAGACCCCTAAAAGGAACTCAAAACCAAAGCCGCCATCGGCTACCAACTGCCCGTGATGGTCGCGAAATACCACCCGGCTACGTTAGAAGCAACAGGAAACATTCACGATCATCTCTAAACTCCCCCCCCATCCGAGTACGCACCAACATCGCATTGAAAGTAGCTTACATTTTTTATTAAATTTTTCATTGAGTGTTCAACCCCATTTAAGGCAAGAAAGGTCCTCGAAAAAAGCACTGTTGAGGACCGCCACGAATCCAGATTATATGGATCGTATAGCAAGCGGTGGCATTCAGTACGGTAATGGAAATCTGTGGGGGAATCGGATTAAACACGCTACTGTAAAACACTATACTCGAGTTTAACAGGTATACAATTTGACCTTTAAATAAATGTACAAGTAAAAATTAAATAGATTACTATATAAATGCGTACTTATTATCCCGGTCACAATGAAATTCTGCCCAATCAAAGCGTTGCGAGTTGAGGATGTCGATTCTTCATTAAATATTCGTCGCCAGGTTCTTTGTGATTGCTATGGCTGTAAAATGTTTCAGCCGTTATAACCTCCTCTTAACATAGTGTTTAACTTTATCAGAATAACACAATCCTTGTCTTAAAAAATTCCTTAGTTTAGAATGTTATTAATCGTTTTTATTATCATGCATATCTATATTGGGCTATAGTAAGCAGCTTTATAGAATCGTAATTAGTGAATTACCCTTCATCTAAATTAGCACATTGATCGCCGTGATCCAAATTAGCACATTGATTTTCTTGTTGACAGATCGTTATTTTGATCCTCAAAAATCTCACTAAGGTTACTTAAAAATATTTCTATGTATTTGTATTATGAGCTGTTGTTATATTCACTTCCCATTAAATCTTAAATCTGCTTTTCTCTCGATGTCTTTTCTTACCTTTTGTTTATTTTTCCACAACAACAACAACAAGTACGGATTTGACTACAGCCCGCTTAGCGTTAAGCAAGCCTGTAATCCAAGATGTGGCACGATTACCTAGAAGGTGGCTATTTAATCTAGTTTTGAAGACACCTAGATTGTAATAATCAGGAAACACCGACTCTTTCAGAGAGTTACAAACTTTCGGAGTCCGCACATGGAAATCAAAAGCGAAACGTTTTGTACTAGACTTTGGAACCTCAACCATAAATCGAAATAGTAAGAAAGCTTGCAAATAAGGCTATCAAGCCACACCCTGTCGAAAGCCTTAGAAAGATCGAAAGAAACCGCTAGTGCTTTTTCGAACTTTTCAACTGCCTTATTCCAGTTGTGAGTGGCGTACACTAGAAGTTAACCAGTTGATCGATTCCGGCGACAACCATATTGTCGATCACTAAGGAGATTGTTGAAATGAAGGTATGCCAGGAGTCTGCTATTGAGTATGCGTTCCGTTTGCAAGAGGCAAAGAATTGACGTGCCCGATATGAGCGTATAGTTGGCAGGGATAGCACGGCTGTCTTTTTTGGGCATGGGTTGCATGCACGTTTGCAAGCTTTCAAGAACTCAGTACTTTTACGGTCTCAAGGAAAAAAACTTGGGCACACATATTTTCAGAACAATTGCAGGATTTCCATATCTTCTAGTTGGACTTGTAACTGCTTGAATTTCAGAGCCACACTAAACAATTGGTTAATGTAATATAAAGTGGCCTTTGTAGTTCAAAACTATCGGCCCCGATTTTTCATGGAATTGATGATAGTTGGTTCTAATTGATGACGATAAGGTTTGAGAAAATCTTTAAGGCAACTTTAGCGTCATATTTCCATTTACAAAAACAGGCTTAGTTTGTCTGTTATTCATTGACCCCCTGTTTGGATGCATTTCCTGCACGCACATCAGCCTTTCACTATCGATGGCACGACAGTACAGTCTTATACTTTTTGTATCAGAATTATAAACCCAAATCGCGACTCATCACAAAATTTAGTACCATAGCTCCTGTGTCCGTGTTAAATATTCCCTACGCAATTCATTCCGACAAACGCGAATTTTGTAAGGTGGGCACCAGATAGTTCGTTTTGCACGGTTTGGGGGTTAACAACAACACCACTTTATATCCTCCTCTCTTACCTATATTTCGGGCGGTTAACATCGGCTACAGCCTTGTAGTCAGTCCCAATAAAATAAATAAAGTACAATAGTACTCTTTTCGCGGTTCGCGGCTAGTTTCGCAGCTAGTTTCGGGTGCTACTCAGCCGGTTCTCTTGTGTTGTTGTAATATTGCCAAAGTCAACAAATAATGCTTCTGCTTACATCAAATTTCCGGTTTATTCATTTGTTTGGTATATTTATTTATTTATTTATTTAAAGCGGATACGTCAATTGATTTCTTTCCGCTTGCAACATCCCTACCGCTCTTTGCATTTCATTTGCAGTGAAATGAATTCGCTCCGGGACGTTAATTATGTCTTACAATTTAATAGTGTTGAAAACTCTATTGAAATTATTGTTAAGATTTTAAAACTGAAACTAAAATCAAATTTCAATTAGCAAATAAATTTTAATTCCGTTTTATACGTTTTTTGTTTTTGTAATAAACAAAAGAAAAACATACTTTTTACAACCAGCTAGTACCTAACTTTTGAAACAAAACGTTTAATAATTAATTAAAACATTTTTTTGGATTATTTGCATAATCCTTCCTCACATTTTTTTTACTGTGTGTACTTTTCTTTGCGTTTGCTCCCTGTTAACAGATCGTAACAACTTGTTGTTTACTTCAAATTTTTACGGTCAAAATTTCAAATTCAAGTCCCATTTGACTGTGTAGCGCCCTGACATAATACGACTATGATAAGACTACTTTGACAAGTAAGCTTATCAACAAGTTCAAAATATTATTTTAATGTTTTGTAGAATCTTTGTCAAAAGAATTAAATTAAAAATCATCTTTTATCTTTACGCTGTCCTTAAACACCTTACCTTACCTTAAACACCAATCAAAGAAATTTTATCTTTTTTTAAATATGGCTCGTTAGCGCAGCGGCCATTTTGTTAACCCGCGCGATGCTGTCAATACGAGTGCTAATCCTGACTCTGATATGAGTTTAGATGAATACAATATGTTTTTTATTAGCAATCTTATAAGGTATCTTATTCTGTATAATTATAGACCTCGATTATAAAAATTTAACTATATAAGCACAATAAACGTTTTTAATTGTAATAAAACATCAACTAACCATCATAGAAATTCATCTAATCGCTAAATTCCAATACTAATACGTACCCATAACACTTTACTTAATTTTTCTATCCAATAGATTTCATTCGTAAACTAGAACATTCTGGATGGGTTTAATTGAATTTACTAGGGTTAATACTGATTTAATATATAACGAATTTGGTACAGCTGAAATACTTAGTCGTAACTTGTTAATCGCGGCAACTTTCAAGAGTAAAACGAAACGTTACTGTAATTATCGCCCGCACTATGCTACAGCGCAAAACTATAATTAAATGATCTTCTTAAACACCCTATAACAGATCTTTCTATGAAAATATATTTTCGGTTTTATCAAGATAACATTAATAATACCTCGATCACGGACTGTTTAAAAAGTCTTACTTTTTTTTTTAAATTAATTCATTTATTACTTACCCTCAGCTCATTAATACAACTATTTGTAGCTACAGCAAATTATATAACTCTATAAATTTATGATTAAATTTAATGATATTTATATTTTATATCTTATTGAAAAAATAAAATGCTACGAATATATTTTTTATTTTAATTATAACTTTTTTATAGATTAACAAGCATCAATTAGCACCACAACCACCCTTATTACGCAATTACTTTTTTAGTACAAGGTATACTAGGGACTTTTTTATGCGGATTTGAATGTGTTAAAAAAACTAAAAAAACCAATAGATTTGCTTGGTAAACTAATGAGTTCTGAATTAAGTATATGCTAATCAGGTCAAATACACTAAACCAACCCCAATTAATTGCCTAATCAGGTCAAATACATTTTTTTTAAAGTTTCTAGAATTATTCAGAACACCTAGGAAAAATAAAAAAATCCGATTTATTTCTTAAACAGTAATTATATAGCAAAAACAATATTTTGTCAACGATCGTAACCAATCAAACCATACAATTTATGTTAAATTTAGTTAACCTCGCAACCTCTCCTCCTTAAATAAATGTGATATCAATATCATTGTTGCTATTAAAAAAAATATTATATCTGCGAGCTTTTATTTCACTTGACGTGTTCGTTAGTTTGTTAGTGAGGCACAAATATTGGAACAAAATTTTGAACCAGATAACCTGAACCGATTGAAATGAAATTTGAAATTCCCTTTAGTTTCTAGATCTAGATTAATTAAATATTTTAGTATAATCCAAACAATATGGGTATCAAAAAAGGGGCTTCATTTGTAGAATACATTACGAACAAAAAACAAAATACCCATCACAAAAGGGTGTATATATTGTAAGACCCTAGATAGGTTATTATTTTTAATTGTTTTTTTTTATTGCATTTTAGAACAAAATACTTTTAGCTGCACTAAATGAAATAATTAAGTCTGTTTTATTGTCATTTTGTGTCTTCTATTTATTTCATTCAATTGTGCATAAATAAAAAATTATCCAAAAATAAATAAATAGACAATGTTACATTCTTAATCCAAAATAAAGTCCTGCATCAAAACCATTTTTCTAGAGAAAAATGTTCCGTTTCTGTTTGCAGTAAGATTTGTATTAACATGAACTTAAATTTACAAGCCGCGTTTGATTGTTAGAAAATATTGAATACCATAACTCTATAGTAAAATTAAAATTAACTGATGTTTTATTAATTTATTATGATCGATACTTTGGTTAAAAATAATGTTTCTGCCCAAAGAAAGTATCATCGTCGATATTTTAATTGGAAATAACGTTTGTTTTTTTTTGTTGTAAGACTGTTTCAGTATTATAGTAAAAAAAGTGAATTTTTTTCACTTGTTTCAAATTGTTAATAGATTACAAAGTATTAACATTCAAGTTTATGGTAAATAACTTCTTCTAAATAACTTGTTTATTGGAAGATATTCTAAATAACTTGTTTGTACCATGAAAAAGAAAAAATACAAAAATCTTATTTATCTTTAAGCTTTTGTTGTTTACTATTTTCCCGTCAAAAACACGTATTGGAAATTCATAACCCAAACCTTCAAAAAACCGGTAAAATACCAGGGAAATGTTTTATACGTCTGAAAAATGACAGCTGTCTGCTTTCAATGTTTATAAATCCTCTGTCTTCAATTATGATAGAACCACTTTGCCTTCATCCAATTAACATACAATTTATTTTTCTTAAATAAGATATTATTAATAAAAAAATATATATTATAACATTATTGTATTAGTAATTATATTTACTGTTGATATTATTTAAATTTTAAAATCAACAATAAATATAATTAGTATAAAAAAAAGTATTTTGGTGAATTCGCATACTTTAGCATTGAAAAACACAGCTAGTGAGTTCGATTATATTTCAGTCACGATTCGAATAACGTTAAAGTTTTAAAATCGAAATCGATTTTCCTTGGCCTGATTTGTGCCTTCCATTCACCTGTAGAACTCCATAGCCAAAGCTGCCGCGACGTAATTCACGATTCAGTAAAAAGATTTCCTTACTGTGACATTTGTAATAATGAGATTTTAATGTTTATTTTTAATTTGAAAGAATAAGCCAAAACAGCTTTCGCTGTCTAGATTATTAGTATAAGTCTTTAAATCAACTTTGTATACCATCTCTCAAATAGTAAACATAATTTCATGATTACGGAATTCTGAATACCAAAAATTATATGTGTCTTGTTAGCAAACAGGTCCATCTGAAAGTTAATGGTGCTGTCGCCATTGGACATTAAGAAATATTGAAATTCGTTATTCACGGGGAGGGATAGATAGAACATATGGAAAAGAAAGACATAGATTTGTTCTTCCAGCTCGCTTGCACTTCGCACAAAATGTAGTTGTGATACCTATTTCACGTCGATCTCCGGATCTGGTTATATTAGCTGATGTACGAGCTATATATAACCTACGATCCAAACCTAGGATATGATAATAATACTAGACGATATCTTATCATACTAATATTAACATCTTCATCAATACAACAAAACAATTGATAGATTGTTATTAGTTTAATGTAATAGATAAATTTTATTTAGGATACAGAAGAAAAATATAAAAAAAAATATTGAAAAGCAAAACATTATTTCATTTAAATTATTTTCTCAACATCAGTACAATATTTGTTGTTTGAAAATACTTTTTATAAAAATAGCTGTGAAATAGTGTACAAAAATGGCCATATTTTTTTATACATATTTTTTATTTTAATTTAAAAGTAAAAGCAGGAAAAAGTGTACATTGCTCTGGAGATATTGTTCGAAATTGGTACAATTTTGATCATCAAACGAGATCTGCGTTGACTTTACTATTTGTCAACCATCTAACAAACGATTTGGAGATGATCCCGCCAAATCACTCACCATATGGTTACAATCAAAATAATTTAAAAATAGGAGTGAATATTTACTCCTTATTTCTTAACATACAAAATAAAGGTATACAAAAAAATAACAATAATAATGAATATATTACAATTCTTCCTTCCTTCCTTTCCAATTAAATCAAGTAATTAATTTAATATATAAATTTGGCGATTATAAATTAATTATTTTAAAAATAATAGGCATAACAATAAAAACTTATGGAAACTTCTAATTTTATTTTATACAATATTTATTGCCTTAGTAGTTAGTAGATTGCTGATGACATTCGTGGCGGTATGGATAAACAGAAGTAAACTGTACTTACCTTACTAGATTTTAGTAATGCGTTTGGTATGGTTAACTTTGGTTTATTGCTAACCATATCAAGTTCTCTTAACATATCCCCTACGGTAATTGACTGGTTTCGTTGTTACTTGTATGACCGCCGGCAACGTATTCGCGTTGATAGCCAATACTTTAATTGGTTTATGGTACAATCCTGTGTCCCGCAAGGTGGCGTGTTGTCCCCTCTTCTATTTTCAATCTTTATTACTTCTATTACTAATAATATATCTTCTCTCTACCACTTATATGCAGACGATCTTCAGCTATACTCACAAACTGATTTAATGGATTTGCCTTTCTGTATAGGCTTTATGAATAATGATTTAAAATGTATTTCCAAGTGGAGTTATTCATATGGTTTAAGGGTAAATCCATCTAAAACTCAGGTTATAGTCATTGGGAGTAAAAAGTTAATTGACCACATTATCTGGTCTCAAGTTCCACCTGTAGTCTTTGATGAGGTTACAATCCCGTTTAATAAAGTAGTTAAAAATTTAGGAGTTATGTTTGATAACTACTTATTTTGGATACCTCAGATTAACGACCTGAGTAGAAAATTTTTTATTGATATTGGTTCGTTACGAACGCTCTCCAATTTTTTACCTATACCAACTAAGATTGCGTTAGCTCAAGCCCTTCTGTTACCGATCCTTGACTATGCCGACGTGTCGTATGTTAATAGCAACGAGGAGCAATTAAATAGACTTGAGCGCCTTCAAAATATGTGCAAACGCTTTATATTTGGTCTGCGTAAATATGACCACATCTCCGAATTTCGCCGAAGGCTCAAGTGGCTTCCCATCCGCCTTCGCAGGAATTTTCACTTCCTTTCCGTTCTTTACTCCATCCTGTTCAACCCAAAAACTTCTAAATATCTCAAAGAAAAATTTACGTCTCTTGGTGATAGTCATTTTAAGTCTCTTTGCTCATCTGATAACCTTACCTAACCTAACTTCATATTCCCTCTCATTCCTCTACCTTTTATAGTAAATCCTTTACTATTGTAGCTGTCCGCTTATGGAACTCACTACCAGTTTCAATTCAGCGAGCGAAATCCCTAAATGTTTTTAAAACACAATAAACTTGTATTTATCGCAGTGATGAATCCCGATGTCAGTTAATATACTATTCAATATATTAATATTAATTATATGTATGTGTATGTATATGTATATAGGTATATATGTATTTATACAGTGCAATTTTTATGTAAAAACACATGTATGTATAATATTTGTTATTGTTATATTATTTTATAAAATCAAAATCCGAATTAATTAATTTACTGTTTTGCCACGCATGTGACCAATGTCCTCTGCCCAAAGGTTGTCTTGAAAAGATCGCTATTAGCGATAAGGCCGCTTGTTGCACCTAAATGCTTATTAATTATAAGTTTTTATTTATTATTATTTTTTTTTCATTTTTATGTTTTCTCTGTTGTTCTGTTTATTGATTTAGCGTGCAATAAAGTATTTTATTATTATTATTATTATTATTATTATTATTATTATTATTATTATTATTGTTTTTAGAAAAACAAAATATTTATAAAAGTTAAAATGTCGTAATGTCTTAAAGTTATTGCGTAATGTCTTTTAAAAACACATAGTAAAAGTAATTTTTCCATAAATATAAATTATTTTTTGTTTAGAAATGAATTATATATTATATTTATAAACTTTAGGGTTTTTACGACCAGTTAGACACACTATGTCATCCTCATCGAAAACCATACTTTGCGACTATATTTCGATGCTGATAAATCGCTATAACGATAAATATTTCAGAGAATTTAATAATAATTGATCCATATATGTCGCAGACATTTATATAGTTTTAATTAAAATTCGCCAAATGATTACTTAGTAGGAGGGTAAACGTTACGACGGCAACTTATTGTAATGCTGGCTTACATATAGAGTAGTTTTTGCTAAGTATTAATGGGTTGATGGTCTTCTTGACAATATTTACCCCTTCATCGTCAAGTCCTAATGATGACGGCCTTTTCCCTCCGCTATTGCTATTCCTTACATGTTTTTTTATATATCATTTAATTTTATAAATATAAGCTATTAGAACACACTTTCTTACGGAGTACAGTTGGCGGACAACATCTATTTAATTGAGTATAACATGTACAACGGTCCTCAAGACTTGGCCTTCGTTGATTAATTCGTTCGATTCGAATATTTGGCTTTGTAGAATATTTACAAAAAAAATTAAAAAAATAAACAAAATATATTATTTACAAAAGCCTGTCATTTACTCTAACACCAGTGACATAATATTATATTATTTAAATGTTTAATCTGCCAAAATAGGCTTATATGAACGTCAGTGAATTTCAATACAAGGATGCAGAGAAGTTCTCTATACTGCTTCAACTAATTGGGCTGTCAACCGCAGGTGCGTTGACTCGCGCGATTCTAAGCGACGCGCTGCGTAATAACTTACGAGTATATTTGCGTTACAGCCTCAGCTTAATTGACGTCTTAGATTGAGCAGTGATTTCACAGACTACTTAAATCTGTTTATTATTTAATACAATTATATTGATATGAAAAATATATTAAATAATACTAACGTTAAGCAATGGTGATTGAAATCGGTTCGATGTTGGGTGATATCTTGTTAAACTATCTGCACGTACAATATACTATTTTTTATTATTACACTTAGAAAAAAGAAGAACATCTATCTACAAATTTTTTATACCAACAAATTTAGTAAAAATCCTGTCTACTTTTGCAATATAGTAATATATGATTAAATACTCAATAATAATCATAACTTTTCAATTTATACTACTAATAAGTTAATCAGATGCTTTCTTTATTCTGTGTATTTTGTGTATTTCTGACGAAATGTTTGCGCTTAATTAATTGCTTCAATAACAACACAGCGTTTATTCCCCTCAGTTTAAGTCGCCAGATATTCTAAATGAGTCATTCAGATGTATGTTGGAAGGGAAAATTATTTCAAGTGAGCTGTTTCAGTAATTTCATCTCCGTCATCAAGGTAAGTGAAAAGTTTGTTTCTTACAATATGTTTTCTCTTTTGCCGCTTTATAAACCATGGAAATAAATTGTGATTGCGTCTATATATTACTAACTCCCTTGATTTACTCAACTTCTGTTATTAACTAATTACTTAGTACTTTCCATTAATGAAATGAAAATGTATTTGCAAATTATGAATAATTTAAATAAATATTTCTGAAGCAATACATAATAAACAAAGTAAACAGAATAATTTGAAGGATTCAATTACTATAACATATGAAATTAAATCTAGAAAATGGAGCCAAAGGAATGCAGTATTTTTTTTTAAATAAGAGACAGATGAAAATGTCAGTGTTATCAAGGATCATGGACAAAGACGCTAACCTTTTGGCCTTTTTTCTGAGATTAAGATAAAAAGAAAAAGTGGATTAAATGCATAGATAGCCGTTACCCATAAAGAGATTGAATTCGTGATAATCCAAAGGGCTTAGTGTTTTTCTTAAAAAGGTTTCGGCTTATACAGGTACCAAAATTTTTATTTTACTTTTCCAAGTTCAATTTCTCTTTGTTTTAGATTTATGAAAGAATAATTTTCTCTTAGGATATTAAGATTAAATTTGAGATTTTAGAAACTCGCGTTTCTATTATATAGTGAAAGGTTATAAAAAAGAAATAAAGCTAATAGGTAAATTATTATTCAAAGATTTTTTTTTCACCTCTATTTGAATTATAAAAATGTTACTCAACAAGTTTGTATTATACTTGGAATAAACAGAAAGTAAATTTAAAAAGTATCAAGTTATTTTAAGTACATTGAAGAAAAGTATTCAGGTCTTGTTTTATCACAATAACATTTTACATAAGCCGTGCTAAGGCGTTGTGAGCATAAAATTTAAGATTCCAGCCATCCAATGCAATTATTTGTCTTTGAAATGCAGTTTACCGCAGAATTCACTTTGCACTTTAGCGTTTGCAAGACCTGATAAAGCTGAGATGACAAAACTTTGATTTCTTTCCAGTTTCCTTCGTATAATTGAGCAGTACCTTAATAACTTTGCATAGTGCGTTTGAGTTTAATAAGGTTTAAAAATATATACTTTTAATTGGGCATATATTTTTTATGAAATATGCACATTAATGGAAATTATAAAAAAATATTAATATAAAAAGAATAATATATCTAGATAATAGTAATACGATTTACAATGGACACAGTCTAACAAAAATAAAATAAGTATTTAAAAATTCATTATATATCTTTTACATTCTGCGTTTATAATATCAAAATCCAAAACATATACTAAGTTGTAGTTAATCAGTGCAAATCGTAGTTTTAATGTACATAGTATTTTGTATCATACTATCGTATACACCAGCAATAAAGCCAAAATAACTATTTGTAGCTTACAAAATGAGATATTCAGTAGTTAAAATACACGCAAACATCTTGATGTTTTTAGAATTTCTACTCTCTATGAATACTCAAGTACTTCCAGGAATAGATCGTCCCAAACCACACCTAACCTCCGGGTCATTCGCCGTTTCCCTTTATTAAGTATTTTCATCACACCCACCTCGTATCCACTAAGTGTACCCTAGAGCCACAGTTGGGTGAGCCGTTTTTCTTGAATTTTTAAAGTATCAGTAATGCCTCCAAAGACTGAGGTTCCTTGAAAGTGTTTTGTGTCTTCTATTTCGCATATCTTAAGAAATAAGATAAAAATTTCCGGTGATCATAAATTATCGTTATTTTTACACTTAATTCTTGTTAGTTGAATTAAATGAAATCTAATCTTTATTATAGGTTTAATTATACGAGGTAGTTAAATATTTTTTTTAAAGTTTATTTTTTAAACTTAATGATTTAAAGTTTAAATTCTGCCTATCTGTATCTTAGCTGGTTTTATTAATTACTGGAGTTAAGAAATATTACCGTTTAAAATACAAAAAACAAATACTAAAATGATAGTAAATAAATTAATTAATATAGTTCACATTCAAAAAATCACGTTCGTAAATAACGTATACTAGTTCAAGTGAGTTATCATAATAAAAGACTGGAAGTACATATATTTTAGAATGTATTTTAGTTATTTTTAAAACTCATAAATTTTTGTATTTACCACACAATATTTTTAGCAACATATAAATATTAGTTTTAGTAATTAATTATTTATAAAGTAATTACTTTAACACCAACGCAATCGCAAAAAAGAATTCTATAAATAACATTATATATTCTACTTTCAAAGGACGGACGTCCTATCCACGGTCTATCCTTCTATCCACGGACGTGGTGGTAATTTTTTTGTCAGGTGGCTGTACTCTAACACCTACTGAATTTGTGGCTTCTATAATTGCTATTGCTGTTGTTGATACGAATGTTGTGGCAGGTGTTGACATGACTGTTGCTGCATTTATTGTGCTGTTCAAAGGAGTTATTTAATTGGATTCTTGCCAACGTTTCCCTAAGGCAAAGGCAGGGCTTTAATGCTACCTAAGACATGTAGGATTCTGAAAGAATATGTTTCTCAACGAACCATCAAAGATAAAAAATGGTGAATTGCATTTCCATCGACCGTTTCTTCGGATTACGGAAAAATATAATTCGTGTCATGGGTCACAGTGGTAAGTAACTATCAGGTGACTCACACGCTCGTTTGCTGTCAATTATTATAATTAATATTGCTTTGTATCTTTTAATTTATTATAGTATTATAATATTAGACTAAACTTCTAATAAATTATGTTATTTTTTATACAGAAAAAATACCAATTTTATGCTTATATTAAAATATATTTTAGTTTTTATAATATAATATTTTTTATTGCTCGTATTTATAATATAACAAAAAATATATAATATAAATGACAATAACAACACTGCGATAATAAAATCATATACTTTAAATGTTATTCTGTTTCCATTTTTATTTTGTCGAATAATGTCTTTGATGTCTTTTAAATTTCTGTTAATACTCTACAGTTAATATTTTTCGTTTGCCATCAGCCTAAAGTATTTTCGAATTTCTCAACAAAAGCTTTTAGGTTATCAACGTAAAAGGTTTAGACAATTAAACGAAATTTACTATTGCTTCGCTTACTTTAGGTATTTCTCTAAGAAATCTGATCGTTAGTAGCACTTAGGGAGACGAATGCTCGGTGTCAGTTGTTGTTCCGAAAATATGAAGATTGATTACTGACGGTCTTTAAATTATCTGTTTAGTTTAGGAAATGCTCTTACAAAAGCGGGAAATGAAGATACGTTAAACTATAAACATATAGATTATGGATTATTAATAATATAGTGACATCTCAATTTTATGACTAACAAAACATTGTCAAAACTAATTACTATATGCAAATATATTTTACGTATATTTTAAAATTTTTAATTACTTAGCATAAATACATTTTACAATCTATTAAGCCGATGTAATAAATTGTAATCATTATAAGATTTGAATAAATATGTCATTTATTGGGACCGTATTCTTGGCACCAATTCAAGCCAAGCGTATTGTGACGTGATTGCCTTTTCCCGGTTGGAATATCTATTATAAGGGTTTGAAACATTCTAATTAAAAAAGATAAAAAACTAAAAAGTAATTAATATTAATTTCAGGTACAAAGGAACTTAACTGAAAATGTAATCAAGATTAATGGAGCGATAATTAAGGGTGTGTAAAATGCAGTGTACTCTCCGCCACAGCTCGACGCGAGTGCTCTCCCTATGGACCTTACTCATCGGTAGCTTCAATATTGCAGGTCAGTGATATAATTATTATAAATATACACATATAATACATTAATTACTATTCTCAGATTCATGATTTACTAAATTGGAAATACAATAAAAATTCCTATATTTTGTTACTAATAACTCTAAGACGTTTTAGAGACTATGAATTATAATGAAATTTCATTAAAAAGAGCTAGTGTAGTTTTAATTTCAGAAAGATAACACGCAGATAATATCTAACATTTCGACTAAATTATAATTTAAGATTTTAGAATTGTGCTTTTAATAGTTAATAAGCATTCATTAACTAACTTTAAAATTGTTATAACCTTAGCTAGATATATACAATAACCACAAAAAAAATCTATTATAATTCATACATAAATTTTCTGAATGTTGATCCTTTTGCTATAAATAAAATAATAAATGTTAAGACTCTCGTAGCATAACATCGCAAAATTCAACAACGCGTAACATGTAGACATAGTCGATATTACAAGGTTCTCGGTTATTCGCATGTTTATATTCCTGTCAAAAATAATCCGTATAATTTAAAGAAAACATTCTACACGCTCCGGCTGTCTAAATTATTTCCTACTTTCACGAGTTCATAAATATAATATTACCCAGAGATGTGTTGTTACATTTAAAATACTGAAAATAAAATATTCGTAAAACTACAAGGCAACCTAGATTGTTCGACAATTCCATATCGTATACCATATAGTACATAAAATAAAACTTTTTTTGTAATATTGTCTCAAATAACTTTTTTTTTGACTTTTCGTTGTTTGCATATCTAGAATGTGCTAAAAGCCAAAGTCATAAGAATACCTTCATAATACCCTCAGGTCAGTCAATATTCTTGTAGAAATATCGATATAAATAAATAAAATGCATGTGGCAAAAAATAAAAATATTTAACTTAGTAAATTTGTATTCCTGAGTAATATCACTTTTATTTGGACAAATACAGATGACGGATGTGAAAAACTCTGATCCGCAACTTTATAATAATTTTTTTTTTAAACTGCATGCAAGTATCTTTACAGATATTTTAATTCACATATAAATAGATGTCGGTTCTTTAAGCAAACAAATATTATGTATTGAAATAAGTACTACTATATGGTTATTCTTTAGTGTTTAATATCTTATTGTAAAAATGTTAAGCTTAAAGCTAAAAGATAATAAAAATATTAACTTTTTATTCTTGACTTTACACTAAACTAAACATACTATATGTTTAGTTTAGAGCCTCTAAAAACATGGATATGACTCATATAAATATTAATGGGTGTATTAATAACTGTGTTTTATAACTATGTTAAAAGTGCTTATGATATTTTCTTGCTTCTTATGTACATATGTTGTGCATAATATACACAAACTTTGTTGTTCATCCATCAGGCAAACCAACCAACATCACTGTCGTCTTCATAATAGATAAAGTGTATTTAGATAATCATGTACCATGTCTAATAATAATAATAATAATAATCCTATCACTCTAACAAACACGGAAGAGAAAATTACTATCTGCAATAGAACAGCAACAAATATAATTTTAAAATAACATAGCAAGTACCTTTTAGTCCAAAGTATATAATTTAATAAAGTATGCGTAAATTTATTATGAGTATACCAGCATCTGTATTATAAAATCAACTCATATCCCCTGGGTTTACGGCTAAAGACTACTTTTGATAGCTTTTTTAAAATAAAGGAAGTTATATTACGATGTAGTTAGTACTCTACAAAGTTTCAAGAAAATTACTTTGCGCTTAAGGCCTTGCTGTATATAAAATTATTATATGGTAAATATTTTATTATGATACTATAAAATACTTAAACTACGCTTTTTTATTTTCCTGAAAAATAGCAAAATAGATTTCTATGAATGATTATTTTTTTAAGAATCATTTATATATTCAACTAATATTTAAAATATGGACATGGTATAAATTGAGTTAACTAATATTATTTACCCATAATAAATACATTAAATATTATTTATAGATATAAGGGTGACACCAATTTGCTTAGCTTGCTAAAGGTCAACGTAATAAAAATATGAAATTTGATTTGACTAAAAGAACATATATTGCCGCTTTAAGCTAATATAAGAAATGTTTTATTCTTGTTACGTAACTTCGGAGGATTGCATGAATAATCACTAGTTAATCCTTCTGTCATATGTTCAAAAAATTAAATTGTTTTCAATAATTTCATTGTTTGAAACAAAGCGAATATAGTAACGAAATCCATTTCCCGCGTCACATACACACAAGAAATCCCTTAAAATGTAAATAATATATAATGTTATAAATTATCATGCCAATTTGTATATCGTTTCGTTCTTCTAGAGTGCTTAATTATACGTATGATAACTTTAGTGCTTAGTAGTGTAATGCTAGATTTAGCCAATCACTAGATATATATTAATTATAGTCTCTCATCAAAGAGTAGTGTTACCTTTGTTGAACAAGCCCAACTGGAAATAATAAGCTGAAAATAATAACTTACAGATAAGCTAAAAGTTATAGATATATGAGCTGGAAATAATAAGTTATAGGTTTTAGTCTGTCTGTATTTAATAGATAGACAAAAAATAGACTGCGGGCATGAAGTAATTTGGATACAAATAACCATCTTGAGGGTAATTAAGTATTTAATAGCTTTATGCATAATTATGTTTAATACGCGCTAAGATATTTCAATGATACAAGTGACACAATTTTTATTAAGAAAAAGTGAAGCCTTAAAATGAACACGAAAAAGGTAAATCTAACCAAGTGCCCGTAAGTTATATTTAAAGTCTGCGTTACCTGACTGACCGTATTAGTAAAAAAATATTATAAATATGTTTAGTATAAAAAATATATTAAAAATACAACCTAAGTCAGCATCTAAATCTGCTTAAGGTTGTTTGTATAATATGTAGATTATATTTATTATCATATCATATTACTAGCATATATGGTATATAATAATTGCTGGAACAAAAATATTACTACTTATATTAAACTTAAGGCGGTAATATAATATATATATTTTACTTTTCATAGCTTGTTATTTTCTCTCTTACTCTCTCAAATCTAATATATATTTCTTATATGTTAATATGTTGATCTTCCATAAGCGAAGCAAATTAAAATTTGCCTATTATGTATACATAATATTATTAAAGTTATTGTATAACATATCTATTGACGTAAACCTTAAATATATTAATGTAAAGTATATCAGTTTATATTAGAGACAGATTTTTGACTAATATTTTTATCTGAAAAAAACGACTTCGATTCGCTTTTTCAGCAAAAAATAAAATAAAATATAGAATCACATAAATTCACTTCTTTTGCGAAACATTTTCATCTAAAATAAGCACAGAAGCTAAGTAAAAACTTACATTTTGCCACTCGATTAACAAAAATTTGCAGGCAGTGTTTAAAATATTGAAAATATATAATTTTTCATCTGCACCTTGATAAAGTGAAATTTACGTTACTAGAAGCGGTGGTAGGCTTCAAATTTTATATTCAATCGGAAAAATACCTAAAGATAGTGGTTATTCCCTTGGTTTTATGGTCCATATATTTTGCTTTTATTTTCCCTTGAGTGCCTCGGTTTTGGTTCGGAGGTGTGTGCTTCAACAAAGTTTTAATTATCTTTATGATATTAATTAAACTTAAGTAACTAATATACTTTTGCATATAGCTTCGTTTCATATATATATATATATATATATATATATATATATTTAATTGTTTCGTTCTAAGTTATTTTATAATGCAAAATTAATTTTTTTTATTTAATCATAAATTTCTAAAACCTAAATGCACAAATGTGCCTTTTCACCTTTTATGTGTCTCAGCATGAAAGGTAATATTGAATGTGTGCCAAATAAAAATGTACAAGCATCTAGTCTTATGCTTTTCGCATCATTCGTTCGTCATAATAGTAAGAGCAGCTTCGATGATGTCAAACTTTTATTGTTAAAAATGGTTTAAATATATTAGATCAATGTAAATATTTCCAGTAAAGCATTTTAGACCTTTTTTTAATTACATTGAGTATTTTAAAAAGTTAACAACACTATATTATTTTTCTTAACTACATTATTTATTGAAATAACGTTATCGTGTATATTATAAGTGTTTATTTCTTAAACTAAATGTACCTAAATTTTATCAATTTGTAGTTTAGGTTAAAATTTTTAACAAATTAATAATCATTCTCCCAATTAATAAATTCATCGTCTTTCAAAAACAATAATATAAAGTTTCATAATAATCGTCAAATCTCTGCAAACATAATAAAAAAAGAAAACGAGAGTGTCAGTTCAGTGCAAATGTTAAGTAAATTATAGCGTATTTAAATCTCGGAAGGAATTCCTTCCCAGATTGTCAAGAATGTGAGCCTTTGAGCACGACGACGGTATGCAAGCTTTGATAATGTACACAAGGAGTTACGGTTTTCATTGAAAATATTTTTGTTTGAATGGAGTGTTTGAGGAAACTGTTTTCTTTATAAAAATATTTAAAAGTACTTTTCCAGATTACTCTTTAGAACAATTTGTTTATACATATAACTTATTATTTAAAAATGTAATAATAAACGCGAGTTATATCTGTAAAATAGTTTTATTGAAATGTGTAGTGCTCGTGTAAATATTAGAAAACATTATATTAATTAATATTTATTAAATATAATTTTTTTTGTGGATTTTATAAAGGTATACAGAAATTTTTAAAGTTAAAAGAACTCTTTTTTTATTTATGTATTTCGATAAGTATATGTATTGTCTTCAAATATTCTTTTACGATAAAACATATAAATATATTAAATTTATGATATAACCATAAATTCAATCGCGACCTAGCCGTCACTTATTATCCTGAAGGTCACACGATACGAAGAGTCGTGTTCGCACGTATGCCGCTTTTTTATTGTTTCGCATTGTTCCTTTTGAAAATAAATCGAAACGGAGCGGTTGCGTGTGTTGTATATATATTTTGCATGAGAAAGCGCTACTTCGCTCGGGACCGGTGGAAAAAGGTGCGTGATTTTTGCTGTATATAGAATGTAAAATTTATAGACCTAGTAGGTAATAACTATTAGATACTTTGGAGTGAGGAAATGTCCTTGATATTGGTTTTATGAAGCAGTAAACGAAGTTCAGTAACACTTGATATTGGGGTATTATTATTAACGACATTCATTTCGCTCGCTATTATGTTCAACCGCTGCTATAAACGTTTGAGTACTTGGTGTCGACAACTGTTGTTGCTAATCGACCACGGCTATTCATTAACCTGCGAAGGAATGGTATGACCTCATATCCAGAAACATATGCAAATAGCATAAGAATAAGTAGTGGAAGGTAATACTTAAATACATTTATGGTCGCTTTGATTATTTGTCTATATAGAAATTAAATATTGACCATCTTATTTTTTTTCTATTAGTGTAGACAGAAAAAAAAACAACGCAATTATTTCACGCTTTTAAGTTTTTCACTATTATTAATATATAGATATTAGAGTTTAAAACAATTTAATTGTACTCAAAAGTTCAACAGGCGGACATCCATTTCAATAGCTCAAGTATCTGTTAAATCATCACGGACAAACGGTTCCCAATTGCTTCGTCCCATTAAAAGGTTCGTTTTATTGTTGAAATCACCGCAGACCGTGTAATGTTCATCGAATACACCGAAATTGCTTTCGAGAATTGGGACATTTGAGCAAAGTCGAGTGTACCGTGATAATTTCAGACTGTACTGGAAAATTCGTGACATAGATATTTAATCGTTAGGAGAAAAAATGTTTTTATCGCCATTGTCCACAATTTGTAAGTAAGAATATACAAATTTAACATATTATTTTGATATTTTTCCTATATATTATCATTTATTTTACTAAAAACACAGGTTTATGAAAAAATATTTATATATATATACATATATTGCAAATTGGGTATTGTGTTCTATGCCTACAATAGCCATTCATTTCTATGTGCATAGATATATTTGCTTTACAAGCAACTACAGTTTATTTAAAAAAACGTAACGTACATTTTCAATGTTCTATGTTACAGCTATATCAGTTTGATTTGAAACAACTGGCAAAGCTGTTAGATATGTGTTCTGATTGCAATGCTATTTTCTATTTTTAGTATTCATTGCTTTATAAAGGATTGCAGGTATATTTTAATTTTTTAATTTTCAATACTTATAAAACAATTCATTTTATAAAAGTACAACTATAACAATATATATATGTTGAATTATTATTTTGTTATTAAGATAGATTACTACTTAATGAATAAAAGCGCCGCATAAAGTAGCAGACATCATAAATAGTTCAACTATATTCTTCAATTATTAAACTTTAATAATTCTAAAATAATCAGTAGTCCTATGTTATTATGAATGCGGTAAAACGTTTTAAATATCGGAAATGTTTGCGGGTTTTTTTAAGAATTAAATACTACTATATAAAAAAACGATTCGTTAGTTTATTTAAAACATTCTTTCGTTTTGCAGTTATAATTATTTACAGCAATCGACCGTAATATTAGCTATTCATGTTCATGTATAGAGAGTTAATCGGTTGAAAACAACTGACCTGTGGATCTAAATTATGAAACTATAACTTTCGCGACCAGTACGATACAGATAACTTATACTGCGAATATAGACATTATATACGAGTTCACAGATATATACAAACTAGATAAAATCCATATTAATATTTTTGTATATATAAATCATAAGAACCAATTCTAATTAAAATAGTCAATAAAAGTTTCAGATGTATAATTTTCGTAGACATAATATTATGTTACTTAAAACCCATCAATTTACTTTATTCTATTGTCGGAGCAATATTTACAGCTTATCTAATAAAAGATATTTCGTCCGAGAAATAAATCTAATAAGTATAGTAATAGAGCCAGTATCGTTTTCCCGAACGTGTCTGTACAAATACCAAGCATGATTCCACAAAGTTGCAACAATTTTAATGTTCTTTTGCTTCGTAGTTTTCTTTTCCCGACAGACTTCATCTGCACTTGTTTCTTTTGGCTATGCATTTTTGTGTCGTGAATGTTCACAAGTACACAATTTCAAAGGGTGAGTTAGCCATTTAACTTTGCATACACATATTGTTTGAGAAGTTGCTAGTATTTGTTGTTCTCAGACTGGTTTTATTTTATTTTTTTGTATAATTCACTTCAAAATTGTTTCTATAAGCTTATATACTTTGTTTTAATACAGCCTAGAGATTTATTTATCATATAAAAATCCTATATCATCCAAACGAAATGATTGAAATATTTAAATCAAAACAAATTTTTTTAGATACAATAATATATTCAAATTACAATAAAATACACTATTAAACAGATTATATTGTTATATACAATTTGCACTACAAGTTCCGAAACCGTTTCGGGCCGTTTTGAAACTGTTTTGTGAATTGTTCACAGCAAATTTCGATAGTATTAACATAAGTAAAGTCGGATTATATATATTATTAATCATGGTACTGGTATATACTGTATTCGTGGGTATCATCGGTCTTTAATTAAATGTAATACGAAACGCACGTCTCTTATTTTTCAGTGGCGACGAGGATCAATCCATTAATTTGGTTCATGAAATTTTAAATACTATAACTATTAAAACTGTCAACATAAATTCACAAACCTCAAACACTATAAATATATTTCTCACCGCCTGTTGTCAAGCGCCCCCAAGCAAAGCGACTTGGTACAACGTAATTACTCACATGCGACGGATGCATTGGTATTTACATAGCTAAGAAGCTATCTAGATAGAGCTATCACTATTAATGACGAACTTTTGGCACTTTGACGTCTCGAGTCCACAATTTATAGTATAGAATTTATAATTTGGGTTGAGTAAATGACGCTTTATTTGCTATAAAATATTGGATGACTGTATATCATTAATAAGTATTTCCTAGAAATAAAAACAACAAGAAATAGGACCATGAGTTAATTAGGGAAAATATATATGTATTACTTTTGATATTAATTTTATTTTTATTTTATTTTTTATAAGGCATAACTACAGGATTAAAATTAAAATTTAAGATTACATAATTATGAATATAGGTACATGTTCAATTTCAACCCCGATGACAGCTACGCACAGCATGAAATTAATATAAATAAGGCGCGAGATAATCTATGGAGATCAAAAGCACATTGGCTGAGTGTATTATAACAACAGAATTCCGTCATTTACTTAGAAAATACCCTTAACTCTTAACAATATATACATATATAATATAGAGATTATTCATTTTATCTCTTATCAAAATATAAGATTTTTAACTAGCTTTTGTCAGCAGTTGTCTCTGCGCTGCAAAGATTCTTGTTATGCAAAATCTTCCAATATTTTGGTATCTATGAGATTCTATACCCATCGTATAAAGATTACAAACAACACCATAGACAATCATTTTATTCTTAGAAAAAAATAATTTTCTCTAAAACTCACAACTCCTGCACTCAGTCCTTAAACTACGAGTTGAATCTAAAAATTCGTCTATAAGAGTTTTTATGCATCAAAAGTAGAATCGATAGATTGTGTGAATCATGATATATTAAGAAAACTAGTAAACTCTGCAATCACGAATGATAGAGGTGAATGGAAGAGTCTTATATAGTCCGCCTCTGGAGTATTCTGTGATCTTTTGAAGGTCTTCGATTGTGTTCAACACAATACACGACATCGTAAAACAAAACAAATTTGTATGTATCTTGTTTTCTGTATTTAAATATTGTTTTAACATATGCATAATTTAATTATTATTTAAACAAACATCATTGAGTTCTCAAAATAAACATTAAGCAAGAACAGTGTTACAGTAGTCGAATATGAAATGTAGCATCTGACAGCATATTTACAACGTTGTTACTAAACAAAAATAACTGTATATCCTAAATATAAACTTCATTTATTATTTGAAATGACATTTTTCTTTAAGAGGAATAATTTTGTTACTAAAAAAATATACATTTAATATTTTTTACTGGGAGTGATTTAATTTTAAATTGACAATAGACTTATAATAACGAAAGTATTAGACATAATAAGGTATATTTGCGATTTCAAAATAGAGGAAAACCATTCTTTGACCTCGAAATAATTTGATGTGCTAATTTTAATCTAAGCTTAAAATATTGTCATTTCTATCATTTAATTCGATCGATTATCATCATTAAATATAGTAAAGATGTTACAAATAAACAATGCAAAAACATTATCTTATCTTATTTAAGAAGTTATGAGTTTATTAATTATTTTCTATTATTAATTCAAATTATATCAACTATTATTAAATGTAATTGATTAATTGAAAAACCAATCTCATTTTATATATAAAGGTATAATATATATTTATTAAAATAATTTTATCTAACTTTAAAACTACAATACATAAAGCAATGCATGTTATTGTATTGAGTGATTAATGTAATGGTTTCAATGTACATTGTCAACTTGAATCGCTACGAATTATTTTTACTGGGAAACAATATAGTTACTAAGAAAACCGTATTACGATATGTCCTGGAAAATTTTATTTTACAAAAATTCTCTTTAAAATCTAATCAGGCTATTATTGAAGTTAAGGCAATTTTAACAATTAATTGCCAATAAGCTATTTTTTAATTAGCTCAAGAAATGTTAATATATAATGTTGTATAGATATTATCTTAAACGGTTTCTTTATTTAAAATTATTTAGAATATAAATTTAGATAGTAAACTAAAAACACGTTACTTTTTTTTAATTAAGAGTTTAGATTAAAAAAAATATTAGATTATAAAAATTAAATATCTATGTACATAAACTAGTCATTTTAATTTAGATTTTATTTACTACTAAGATTAGTAAGAGTTGTAGCCTAGATAGATTTTCTCGTAAACCTGCCTCTCATAATCACATATATTTATTCAAATCCCTCTCGTACGACTAGCGCGTTCAAGTAAACAAACTTTTCCGCTTAATCATATTAGTATAGATGATTACTACCTCAGTTAAATGTATTTATTAATTGGTTTTCATATTAGCATTAACTGAATACATTTAGTATTTCTTTGAATGGTTTATTTATAAATAAACCAATACTCTAATGTAATATAGCATTGTAGTATATATACTACAATGTTATATTACGTTAGGATATTTACAATTTCATTTATTGATACTTTGTATATTTTAAGAGATCGAAATAATAGAATTTAAACCGGAATAAAACGATGTCATGAAATTTTGTGGTTTCATTTGTTTGTAGTATTGACCTAATTAATAGAAACGATCTGTGGCGAATGCTTTTACTTAAGTATGTAAGTAGCTGATACGATTATAGCTTTATTATTAATAATTATTTAAGTAAAAAAATAATTTAAATAACAGTATCATTTTAACAAGAAATAATCAAACATAATTGTAATGTAATCTTTTTCTTTTAATTAATTAATATCCATAATAAATATACCACATGAATAATTTGCACTTAACCAAAATATTTTTAGAGAATTAATAAAAACAATCTTATACTGGGAGCATGGTATGTTTTTAATTTATAAAATTAAAAATATGAAAGATTATAGAAGCTGAAATTTTTATATACAAGGTTACCTAATAAAGTACTGTAATAAATATTTAATTATTTGTTAAACTTTTTCGCACTTTGAATCAATATCAGTGTAGTGCTCGTGTACGTCAAAATACTATTCCTTATATCATAATTACACTTCAAGTAACTCAGAAACAGCAAAGGCATAAATAATACCGCAATATTAATTTCAATATGAGCTTTGTAATTGATACCACAATAATAGCGATATTGTGACTATGCCAGTGTAAACATGCCGCTGTAACCGCAACAACTAACTTCAAAACAATTCGTCAATTAAGCCTTCCATTCTCAGCGCTTAATACAGCAAACTTTATATTTTCAAGTTTGTTGCAAAGATTTCATATATTTTATTGAGCGAAGCCCTGTATGAGAGACTTTTCTGTATCCTTTGAGCAAGCATCAATCAAAAACGCTATATCCAAAAATTTTCAAATTTTGAACACTGATAGACATCACTCTGTTGGTAAAAATGCAATATTGTCTCATGTTGAAAAATAGTTGAGAACAGAATGCGTCGACGATTCGTAAATGCAATTGCGGTGCTATTTGCTTCTCGCTCCGCTCAATATGCTAACACACATCGAGATTTTGTGAGCGCAGTGAGTCAAAATTGAGGTTTGGTTCGTGCTTCTAGTACATTTGTAGAGAGGTATAATCTACACCAAATAAGTAGTAATTATTTCACACAAAACTCCATTTAGAAAATATTATTTATTTAAAGCCGAAATGTGAGAGCGACTAATATATGTATATATGTCACTTATTCATCATTTTAAACATACGATACGTATATAAAATATAGTTGAGTATACTTCATACTAATTTATGAAGATCTAAAGATAAGTTTGGAGAAGTCTCAAGTTATGAGGATCAATACGCGATACCATTTGAAGCTTACTCGGTATTTTAACATCAAGACAGACTAAGTTATTCAAGCTTACGATACTAATTTTCAGTAAAATTCTTGCATAGTAGTTTTGAACGGTTCATTAAGTACATAAATTTAATTTGAATGTTTTATTACGTTTTTATTGCTACATTAAATTAATCATATTTATCCTATTTGAATGTAGTATGGTATTAAATAATTGAAAATATTTATTTATGTTCGGTTAAATATAATTAAAAGATGGTTGAAACAAGCGGTAAAGGAAGCAAGTTCCATTACATTAACTTACTGGTTAAGAAAAATGATTTTTATTTTTTTAAATTATTTTATTTAAAAAAATCCGCAGTACTTTCATTACAACAACCCATAAAACCTATTTTATAAGTAATAAATTTAATACTATATATTTTTTGCCATTTTCTCGTAAATATGCAATTTTTTTTTTCAAGTTGTTACCATTTTTTCTGTCGTTCGATCTCAACCACCGCAATTGTGCTATTAGTGTCTTAGAAATTGCGATTATATGGTTCTCAGTTTTTAAAATCCATAAACAGCTTACATACATACACACAGTCACACACACACACACACATGCACATATTAATTCATATTATAAAAAGTGTCCCATTACTCAGGACAAATCGAAAGATATTTTAAAAAACTTGATTTCGAAAATATAGTCATTAAATTTGTAATCAGGGAGTTAAAAAGAAGATTTTTTAATGAAATGTATAAAACGTTTCACTTTTGTTACATTACAGTATCACTTGTTGTGCAAAATAAAATAATAGCTACTTAACACCAATTATATCACGAAGGTGTTGTACTCCGGTCGAACTGACCTGTATCTTTAGGCACTGAGATGTGATATATTACATTTAGATTAGATAAGTTCGTGAAAATGTAGAGTTTATTTAGCTAAAAATTTACTTACTTTAATATTAAAACATTGAAGTTTGTATGACACAGTTATTTCGAATAATTTATTATAGTGTTAGGTGAAGTTCCCAAATAGAGGCAAGAATGCCAACTCGGTGTAGAATGTCAAATGCGATCAAACTTGTCGGAGTTGTGGCGTGCACTAACAATTCGAGTAATTGCATTGAATTATACGTTAATATCGATTTCACTGTCATACCGTCTTGTACCATGAGAACTTATTGAGTTATTAAAGCGAATACCCGACTGAGGGTTTAAGAGTTTATGACGTTTACTTGTCAGTTTTAACCTTTTTTTTTTCTTGCTCTTTTATTGTCTTTACACTATATATATCACGAGCTACTTTACGAGTTATTGGTATTAAACTACCAAAATGTTGTGGCTGTACTATATTTCATTAAAATTAAAATTGTAATAAAAATAGGTACCTTTACATTTATAGTACATTATCTTTCATTTTATAATATTTGTTTCATTTTTCTTAAGATTGATTATATTCTTTTTTATAAAATTACTGTTCACGTAGTAAACATAGCCTATAAGATATTCTTGTTCACAGAAGTCACGAAATCCCTAAAATTTACATTTCCAGATTGAGTCGTCTTACAATCTGCGTTTCGTGTTCCGTATACCTAAGCCTTTAAAGCTTTCACCTCGGAAGTGAAGTAAGCTTGCCCGTAGTTACGTACGTAAGAAACACTAACATAGAAGATATAATAGACCTTCGCTGTCAGGATATTTCAAGTTTATAATAAATTGTATTAGTCAAGTTGGTTTAAAAAATAATAATATGACAAACCCGCTGAGTTTCTGTTGCCAGCTCTTCTCATGACTGAGGCATTTATCTTTCCAACGAAAAATAGAAATAAAAATAAAAATATTTTTTTAAACTTAATTTCAACAAACATTTTTCATTTAATTTCAATACATTTATATGCTTTATATTTTTAATTTAAAAACAGCTCTATAGTTATTATGTTTACATATAAAAGTTATTAACTGATACTCGTTCTTTATGTAACCCTCACATTTGTTAATAAAGGATAAAGTGTACCTGTTGTAACCTAAAACCTTCGAATGCCGTCCGATAGGATCAGCGATTATGGTACTTTTTTTGAACGTTAATTACTGGCATTTTAAGTGGACCGATTTATACATAGCCATTATAATCCCCTGGTCCCACCCTTTGTTCCATTTGCTAGGACGTAAAAAGAGAAAATTTAATGCTCACAAAGGAACAATGAAATCATTCGTTGTTAATTATTATTGTAGGTACAATAACTAATATAATATATGCATACAGTTAGTATAAAGTCATGTGATATGAAATAGAGTTTCTTTTCAAAAAAAAAAAAAAAAACCTAATAGTTTATTTTACGGACTTTTAATGTCTACTATGGCTAATAATATATATTTTAAGCACCGAATAAACCAATGCATATTAATTTAGTCAGACAATTTTAATTATACAAATAAGAAACGTTTAAAAAACCTTGTTTTAATACATTGAAAATCTACTTTTGACACCAATTGAAATATTATCTGGTAAGGTTATGAAGGTAGCTTGTGAATGGTCTGCTATGAAGGTCGCTTGGGTCGCCCAGTAAAGTGAAGTAATATGTGGTTTCATACGAATGTAACCTGTATGATGCTTCCAGTAACTTCAAGTATGGGGCTACCGCTACAGTTTGTAGTTGTGTGAGTATGGGGTAATATTTGATACTTAATCCATCTTGAAATATTTTGCAGGGTCCCATAGCCAAATCTCTCTCTAATTTTTTATATTTTTTGGGAAAATAACTTTTCTAATAAGCTAGTAGAAGTTGTGAAATAATTCACTTTTTTTTACTGATCAAATAAAGTGTTTTAAAAATTATGCATATTAATATTTTAACGTCTGACCTAAAAATATATGTAAAACATCACTGCAAGGCTAAACAAACACAAGCAGTATTTGTCTACAAAAGCTCACAGAACCGTGCTCAATACTCAAAGAATGTTTAAACCAATGCATATGTGTAATTTATGTAAAAATTTGTGATTTTGCATTTTTTTTATTCCACTTACGGAAATTTATTTCACTTTATAGTTCATTTCTATAGTTACAGTAATAAAGGAATAAAAAAAAATTTCTTCAATAAAAATATTTCTCTATATCAATCGATGTTACTTATCCCGTTAGTAAGAAATTTATGTGTCGAATTTTGGTCAGAATATTTTGATAAGAGAGCTCTTACAAAAGGTGTTTGGTATAGAGTTATTCAACCATCTCTCCCTCGTTTGTTGTGGTTCAATGAGAGAAGGATGAGCAGACTGGAGATTGTGACGGCTTTGAGACTTCGATCTGGCCATGTGCCCCTCAACAGCTTTGGGTTTATGATGGGCAAGTTGGATTCACCCAATTGCATTGTATGCGGAGTCATCGAAGATGCTCATCACATTTTAGCAGAATGCAGTCGTGTGGCTTCTCAAAGGCGTCAATCTTTTGGTAATCCATGTTTTAGTTTAGGTTTATTTAATAGCATTCTAGCTTCTCCGTTTTCGAATGAAGCTAGAATGCTTTATAAATTAATTATTTTGTGTTTGAAGTTACGGGAATGTAATAAGTAGTTTAAGTTAATTTTAATTATGATGTGTTTCATCTATTTGTATCAATCATAGGGGTGACATATTCATGATTGAAAAAACCCCTTTAAAAATAAAGAGAAAAAAAAAAAAAAAAATCGATGTTGAATTTTACACTGAAGCTAAAGAACCAACACTCCTGACGAGCCTAATTAATTAAAAATTAATGCAAGACTTTTGACACTAGTAATAATATCATTAATATTAAGTAAGTTTGTACTCTAGTACAAATTGTTTGAACAATTTAGAGATTTACCCCACTTTTGTTACATATATTGCCATTTTGAAGATGTAAAAAATTATGACTACTTTTGAGTTGTAACATATTTATTCTGTCCACTGCATTAAAAACAGTTGGTACCAACAAACAATTTACATTTACTCGTGCCTCTGGTTACACGTTCTTAAAGTAAATAAAAAGTATTTATTCTATATTTGCTCATGAAACATCTTACCATTTTAACATGTAATAACAAATAATTTCTATAAAAAATGTCTGATTTTAATAATAAGTAATTTTTATTAAATTTCATTAAGCTATTGAAGTTAGCTAATATAATATCTTTCTTTACAATTTTGAAGAATATCTTATGTGTGTCTTGTCCTGTTCTTGTCTTTCAAAAATTATACTTTACTTGTTTAAAAAAATACCACAGCAGTACCTAAAATTTAACAAACATTTTTATTATTATTTAAAATAAGTATTTAAAAATTCTATGACACAAAATCAAATAATTTTAACAAGCAATTATATATAATAAATTTTTGTATAGTAAGTTTAACTTATCTGCTATTTTTATACTCTTAGAATCAGTTATTGTTTAATGAGGTACTAAAAAATTGTTATAAGGTAACAGCCTAATGTTGTCTTATAGCATTTTTTTTACTATATTTTTCTTGAATATTAAATCTTAATTTGTGTCAGCGGAGCAGATAAAAATCATATTATTCATTTCATATTATTTTATACAATGAATGTAAGTAATTCATAGCAAAGGTAAATACTTACATAATAATAGACTCTATTTTATTGAAATAATTGCGTTGTTTGTCATATTTATTCTGAAGAACTTATTATTTTATTATATTAATGATCAGTAATAAATTTATTTTCTTATAGTCAGGCGTAACCCTTTCATTGTAACTTGTGCTACATAAGTCTTTGTTGTAAGTTATGCTACAAAAGTGACAATGACTTTAGAAGAGATTCACTTTAGGATTAATCAATAGCATTATCCTACTTATATTCTACTACTATTAATTACTATTATTACAAAAATTACTGACGTCGTTCACAAGTCAATCAAGTTTGTACCTACTCTATTAGCTATTGTTCACTTTTCAAACCAGTCAACTTCATGAACCGACAAACATAACTATCAGAACCACAATCCCAAATGGAATCGACTATTTGCCAAACGGTAACAAGATCCATTATTCAGAAGCAACATTCAACAGACGTTAAGAGAATTCCAATATATAATAAACAGCGTCCCAATTATAAAGACGCGAACGTTTCAAATGCTAATTCCCCGTCCCTTGAATAAATTGAGCATTCACAAATTTGTATTGATTCCATCGGCAGCGGTATTGCTATTTTAATGTTCTATATTCAGCTGGTTTAAATATAAATTAGTTCAATTGAATAATAGTGGTTTCCACATGATATAATATTTTTATGGTCTTCAATTGAACATAGAAATATATAACATTTAAAAGTATGATAAAAGAGAATATAATAATAACGTAGTTATTACAATAACTTAATTTAAATCAGTCTTATCACCTCCAGACATTACAAAGACAACAGTCGTGGGTATAATTGCGCGTCATGATATTAGCACATATATCGTGAAGCATAACAATGACATCGTAACTCTCTAAATTCGCATAATCTTCTCTCACACCCCTTTTCAAAGTCGCCCTTTATCTCAACACGCACAATGTTCTATCTTAAGTTGTTTAAACCTTACATATGAAACGTTCTATAAATAACAATTTTAATATATTTAGTAATTTGTATGAACTGGTTTATGAAGAATAAAGATTATAATTACAACTTATATAGCAAGGTAAATATATTTTGAAATATATCGAATAAAAATAAAAGTTTAAAAATAACTAAATAAAGATACACTAAAAAAATGCTGAAAAGTTTATTGTTATTATAATATACCTCTGCTTTCTTAGCAACTTCACTGATAGATTTTGTTACTATAAAATGTTTTAAACATCAAAACAATAAAATCAAAATTGAACCGTTTGTGCACTGCCCCAATCACTCGAACAGTTTGTCATGTTTTGTATGCGTGTTTTATTAAATCGCTTTTTTACACTACGAAACTAAAACAAAGAAAAATCTAGAGTTCTGATGAAACTATAAGGGAAAAGATTTATTTTTTTTCTCTAACAGAAATGTTGTTTGTTAGAATAGTAACTTTAGCATTTTCAAGTTCTTGCTATACTAAAATAAATATCAATGTGATGTATGGAATAATTAAAAACTAATCACATTATTATTTAATCATTATTATAAAACCGCTCAAAATAATAATGACACCTAAAAACATCATATTTTTTGCCTCGCTTACATTACACTTGAGAATTCTGGATATTGCACGCGATAATCTAATAGAAAAATGCTCTAAATACAATAAATTCTGTCTGTACTCATAAGTTTGTAAAATGTTACACCTAAGCAACAATGCTGAATGCATCTGGCAATTTCTCTCTCTGGTTGAAAGTCTAGCAGGAGATACATTTAGTCATTTACTTCGGAATAAAGCACAAAGAATAACTGCGAAATAAGCATTGCGAGCTGTTTTACAAACGAGTCACGCAACGAACATTGTCGCGGAAACCCATCTTAACTTGTCTCAATGTTTTACTTAAAAATATTCTAATTAGTGTAATTCTTGTTACCAACTTATCTTATTACAGAATAAATTTGATTTATTTTACTGTAGAAGGCAATCAATAAATTTTACAAATGAAATGGTTAGTAGTTAATAGTTGATTTGTTTTAATTCGTATTTTCGCTTCGCTTAACTAGAACAAAAGAGAAACGTAAAAAATAAAAAGTATCTGATTTGTTATTATTTAAATTATATTAAAAATTATTTACAAAAGTTGATATTACTATAAATATTTATATATCATATAATTTTACTCAAATTATTGATTTATGTCTAATTTTTAATATATTAATTATAGAAAATTATAGTATCAATATAAACCTATTTTACTTTCATAAATACTATATGCCGTAATTTTGTTCATTAAAAATGCTTGAAAATTTGTAAGAGTTATTTCTTAGCGTATTTTTAGTACAGTGAAATTCGATTTAACAACAATAAAATATACCAACAATGATTACAATACAAAATTGTATATAGCCATTGAATATAAATATAAGGTAAGTAATAATTTGCTTTAAACTGTCATACGTGAAAACCGAATCTTATTCAAATTCAGATGGGTTAGCATTGGCCGTGAGTGCTGAGCAAATTGTTCTGAGTTCATTTTCCATACTGGAATGGTCGATCAAAAAATTGTGTGACCTCAAAAGGTTATTCTAAATCTGGGTATTTTTGTGGATGTCGGTGAAATTTTTTGGGAAAACAATACATAACATTTTGGAATAATATACAATTAAAAGAAATATATAGTTTTAAAAGTTGTAAATAAGATATAGATTTACTAGAGTAAATGTTCAATTGACTAGAACTCTTATTTACTATTACTATTATTATCGTTTCATGCTAAAACTGTAACTATAAATATTATAAAAAGAAAAACCAAAATATAATGAAAGAAAGAAATAATATAATATAATGAAATAAAGAATATGAAACCGTGTTTATATCGCACCAGTTATTATTTAATTCATTGTTTACTTGTGTTCAAACAGAAACGATTTCAGTACTACGACGAAACCAGATTATGTACCCTAGGACAGCTTTAATATTGAAAATAAGGTTTTAAATGATTAATGTTGTATAAAATATTTTTAGTTAGAATAATTTGTCATTTTACTGCTTATCGTATTCAGACTGGTTCAACCGTGATAGTGTCAGCACAATTCTTCCCATTCCTAAATTCTTTATTTTTTGCCTTTATTTTTTTTCCGATTTACATGATTTGAGTAATAATTATATAAAGGTTGCAGTACTACTTTTAAATAAGAATTGTAATCTTTTATGTAATTATATGCTGCAATTAGTATTATTTGTTGATAAAAACAGCAAAACATAAATAAAACTAGCAAAACATTAATTTAATGAATGTTTTAGTAACTCATTTAAGTAGGTAAAGTGCAGTTTCTATTATCAAAGTGCAACTACTAAATGTACTTATTAGCACAAAGCAGCCGGCACCGCATCGTTGAAATACACGGGGTATTACTTTGGCCTGAGGTTGCACTTAATAAGCGGAAAGCGAATTAACAAAAGGATTTTTTTAAAGAAAAGGATGAATATGGGCCTTTATCATATTATTCTAACGGTGGATATAATCATATCATTCATATTATTAAAACAAAATCGTTATTATTTATGATTTCATTTTTAGGCGTTCAAAGTTTGTTGGCAAAAATAATGGAAAAAAAATCACAAGTATTACTTTTATTTCTTTTCTTGATTTAAATGAGAAATATTATTTTGTGATAAGCATATTAAAAAAATAACAAATTTATATATCAAATGTTGCTGTCTCTTCTTTTTTCTGTCCAGGTAAGCTTTTTACTTAATCATCAGTGAAACATTTAGGCTAGGACATTAACATGCGTATTCCGTTCTGTCATGAATATTTATATCAACGCCGCATCAATGTTCTGTGATATTTAACGCGAATAGCTACGTGACAAAAAGTAGTTTGTGTTCGTCATTTGTTATCTAAACCTTGTTAAAGTTACACGCCCGATATGATAAAAATCATTAAAAACATGCCATGTCTGGATACAGTGAATTACGCTAAATGTCGTAAATCATGTATAGCCTGGATAATGGATTTCACCAATAATATTGGTAGTATAAAAATATTTTATTCCACATAATTAATTGAAATCATTGAAATACTATAATTACATTTTCTTTTTATTTTTACACTTGGATCTATAATTGTTTTGGAATAGTTTTTTGAGGATAGATTTTTTTTTAAAAGTTCCGTGCAACTACAGATATTAAGCATCACTATAGTCTAAGATGTGAGTAGAAATGCTAAGTAGTAAATTATTTACTTAATATGTGAAGAAGATTTTGGTTCTACGGACACTTGATCCGGGCCAAGAGTTTCAGAACTGTGCTGTCCTCACAACTATGTTGAAACAAGATGCTTTGCACGAGACCTTGGCACTTCCTCCGAAGTCTCTGAAGTTTATGAAGTCTCTGAAATCTTCCTGTTGAAATTCTCATTGCTCGCTCATTGCTCGGTACTATCACCGAACTTGCACAACTTGATTGTCCCATCACAGTTATAGAACTGTGATACGATGACTGTGACTGAATGAGTTAATAGATGGATGGATTAATGAAAGGATGGATGGATGTATGGATGGATGGATGGATAGATAAATGGATGGATGAATACTTCCTTGTCAGAATATTTTCTGTTAAGCTGCTGAGAACCCGACTTCTGACGGTGATGCCAAATTACTCGTCGGAACATGGCCAGGCCACTTGGCGGTGCGGCTTATTCTTGTGGGTGGTTACCAGTCACGGTGAAAGGCTACCACTTACTAACTCGTGTGTCACCCGAATAGCATCACTTACAAACTACGGTAGCGACTCAGTCCTCTTCTCAACAACATCAGATGATCGCATATACACTGCATTTATATTATAACTATCTTATAAAAAAAATGTTGAATGCAGTTAAGCTTGTTTTATAATTTAGTAATTAAATAATTTATAATATACACAAACGTTATGTCTATCACTTTATAACACATTTTACAAATCAATTTCACTCTAATTTAACCTTAACCGTAGTCCGATTTGCGAAATCGCTATGCGGCATAATCGTTTCCAACAACGGTGAGGAGTGTGTCACACAGAAAGTGCTTAATGCTCTAAGCGTGCAATCACAGTGAAATAGCAGCGACCAGTCTGAAAACTCCCAGATAGATGACAGAGCAAAAAATTCGCAAGCGATTTTCATCCCTAAGGAGTAAAGAGAAGTTAATAGATTTCATTAATTAACCCGTTCACTGAGCCGGGTGATTGCAGTACTGTCCCAAGATAAAAAGTGACAATTCGTAACCATTGGGATTTGGGTTATACACCTTTTTACGTATGAAATGCGACAAGTGTAAGCTGCTTAGTTTCATTCGTATTGTTTTCCTTTGTATTCATTAACAAAAACAAACCAATTTCAGTCTTTTTTTAAGCTAATAATTAATTCTTAAATGTAAAAATATAATGTAACAGAATTAACGATATTATTTATTATTATTGCTTTTATTATTAATTCTACAGTGTGTTATATAAAAAGTTATGGCCAAACTGGGAGCATGGTCCATTTTATTGTTTAATTATAAGTACTTTATAAAATCATTTATTATTGTATTATATTATTATAAATAACCTATTATTTATTCACCAAGTATATAAAAGTAAATGACTTTTGTTACTAATTGAATGTCGGGCGGACACGGGGGACGCCAGTTCACAAAAATACTAAATACCTTGTACATTATTTAATAAGTTATATATTGTTTTATTTTAGTCATTTGTCACATTGGTGTAAAAAAATAATATTATTAATAATTGTTATAACAAGTATCAGAATGTGTAACAAATAAATGTGTCAAAAAAATGATAGGTTTCTAAAAAAATTTTGTTTGAAAACAAATCAGTCTATATAATTATTTGAAAGTTACGAAGGAGTTAATTAAATAAATTAAATAAATTGATAAACAAGCTAATTAATTAATTTCTTCCGCCTTTTGAACTTCATTATCATATATTGTATTTAGGTGTGTCCTTACTTCTTCCAAGGCCTTCATTCACGTGGTTTGTTGATGAAAAATACCAAATATCAAATTTCACCCCCCCTTCACCTACGCTTCACCACGCACTGATATAGAGTAGGCATCTTATGGTGCTCTATTCGGTGCAACCTTATTGTGATAACTTTGAAATTATGCAGTGTAAAAGACTTATTAATATTAAATACTAAAAACTATAAAATATATTTCTTTATAATATGTTAATAAACACTCTTAAAATATATGTATCTTAAAAAATTTACCAAATTTGACTATTTTTATGGCTTTATTTTGGATCTAAAACCTTCCGAAAAAATAGGTAGATACATATCATTGCAAATTTTTATTTAGAACCATTTAAAACAAACAATTATACGGTTTATTATCTTTGTGTCATTTCAACGGTTTAAGACAGCTCGCAGAGGGCTGAATCTTTTCCGATTTACTCGATTCTTCTCCTTATATTGTGACCAAATTACACAAAATCTATAAAAATAAACTGTGTTATACTGATGCTATATTAGAGTAAAGTTTTGTCAAAATCCTTACAGTAGTTTACCATGACAATGTAACAAACATTGTTTTAGGATTTTATTATTAGTAAGGAGTCTATAGTAAAAAGTAGTTAACAATAGTTACACCCGAACAAAAATTTTCGAAATAGAATTCAGTGTGTTACTATAAGTTGCTCTTTCCATGCCTATCTTAATTTTATTTGACCACAATGACTTTTCATCATTGGATCTCTTCGATTTGAATGCATAAAATGATAAAAATATAATGTTATAAATATATGTAAAAACATTTTTTTCGTTTTTATTAAAAAGTTACTTTGTCATAACCCAACAAGACATTAATATGTTTATCCAAAACTTAAGAAAACTTTGCCGTGATAACAACAATAACAAATTTAGAATAAATCGTTATTACGATAATTGGTTTTACTTTACCATTTTTAGAAATTAAAATTTACAAGTACCTTACAGTTTTATTTTTAAGGCTTTATTGTTATAAATCTCTCAAAATTGTATTTGTATTTTATGTATAGTTGTAGAAAATGGAAAATAACGAACTAGGTAAAAAAATGGATATAAATATTAAAATAATATATTTTTTTAATATTACCTGAAATATCTATGTCATAAAAATGTCAAACACCTAACCCACGCAATAAAGCCATTTCAAATACCCTTATGTCATCGATCCGTAACAATTCAAGCGTTACGTGCTCTTCGCAAAATTTTCCTTAAGCTTCCGTCACGAATGAAACGGGAAGAAAAACACGATTTTTAGATCGTATCACACTTTATAAACAGTTTTAGCCTAGATGGAAGGAATAATAAGATAGCGTGGATATAAAATGCTTACACATTTTGACATCTCTTTCCAAAAAAAAATTCCTTCTTGTTCCTTCCGTGTTTAGAATATGTAATTGCATATATGTATTTAATTCAAATATGTAATTCAAGTATGTAATTAATCACATACAAAGATCCAACTAGTTTTGACAATTTTATGTTCTTATTATTTTTAAGTATAACGTTAAAGTTAGTCTTTATTTCATTTCTTAACAGAATCAGCTGTCAGCATAAGATTGATTAACATAGATCGGAAATTTTAAAAGTTGCTCTTATATCCGCTGTGTCACTTATAATATCTTGCTCTTTAACTATTTTAAAATAAGGTTCTATAGCAATATATTTAAAAATAGCACAGCTCTCTTTTGCTCTTACAAAAATGCTGATGCAACATATTTTTAGATTGACAAACTGACAATGTAGTCCGCGTTGGCGGGAAAAGTTATTTTTACATCTGTCTTAATACTCAAAATAATATTTTATTTAAAGAATAACATGCAACTTTATTTTGGTAAAATTGGTATAAATTGCTTTCTTAGAACTATCATCTATCTATTTCCATCTTGCGTCACGTTTTGGCGCAGTTGTGGCCAATGTTTGCTCGTAAAAGTTATCTTATATTGTACTTACTGCGGCATTCTTGAGTTTAGATATATTATCTATGGTCGTTATAATACATTTATAAGTAGCCACTTAAAACTTTTTGAGAGATGTTTTAAGATAATGATAACATTAATATTTTTACATTATCATAATAATTCAAATAATGGTAATATTAGATTTAATATATACGTTGATCAAAATTATATCTCTATTATATATTTTGATTGATGCATAATGTTACAATGACAAAACTACACATTTATTTGAAGGATATAAAAATTTTGAATTAATATATAAGTGGGAATGTTTGAGAATATTTGATAAATGTTGCTCGGGTTGTGGAATGATATTCAATAATAAATTCGTCTATAAACACGCTTGGTATAGTTATACAATAGGGTCACATTTTTAATTACCACGATATTATATTTTAAAATAAAAAAAAAGGATGAGATTTTTTTGTACTTTGAGTATATCATATGAATATGAATACATGATACATATGGTGAGTTCATGCTACTACTAAAACTTAGTAGTAGCATGAACTTTTGTTGTCTGACCTATAGTTATTACTAATTAAATTAAGCAAAAATAAATAAAAAAAAACAAGACTCAATATAGCTACATACATTTATTTACAAATGTCAAACGGTTCCTGAACAAAAATACACATGTAATATTAATAAATTAAGCCATTGCAGGGGTTAATTATGACATTTTAATTATATACCCTTTTCTAAGATTCAACAGTTTCATTAATAAACACCAAATTGCTAAGACTCGGCAGCATTCAGAAAAATCCTTTGATATATTAGCTCGTTATTCGCGCCATCTCCTTCGTTGGGACTTGGATTGTTAATCGGGCCATTTGTCACGATCACGCTTGGTATTCACTGTAAACGAACGATTCAAATTTCGCGAACAATTTCGCACGAGATCGGAGCGGTTTCTTGGACGGTTGGAGTTATAACCAACTAATGCTAATTCCGGCAAGCGGTTAGCTCCTGTTATTGCTTGCTAGATAAGATAGAACTCTACCTGAGTATATTTTTCTAACAAGAGTCCAACTCTACAATATATTACTTTTATTTGATTCTTGAAAATAATATCAACACTAATCTATTATTTCCCGTTATTTTTGAAAATTTGGCTTATCAATTTTTTTTAATATTTGCTCGGTATGAATATATTTATTTATTTGTTTGAATTTGTTTACTGCTTACCTTAAAGAATTGTAAAACATAATAAGTGATATTTTTTAGTAGCCGTCGCAAGCGTGTTTGGCGACGTTAAATTGTGTAGAACCGCGTAAGCTCTTACTTAACTTTAATTTACGACTACTGCTAATACTGGTATATTATCGTGTTGTCCTTAGGTTTGGAATTTATTGCTACTATCTTTTTGTGTCTCTAGAACGAAATACGTTTATTAAGTCTATTTATATTGTTAGGGTTTTATTCAATAACAATATTACATAGAATATAATAGAAAGTTACTCGAATATCAACTTTAAAATCATTTCATATAAGTTTCAATAAAACTATTTTTCGGATATAACTCGCGTTTATTATTACATTTTTATATTTTTTTTTAATTTTTATTTTTATGGTGTCAGACACTATCATCTCGTCTTACCGCGAACACGATTGCTGCAAAGCATCCGAAACGTCGGGTTAAATATAAAAATGTAATAATAAACGCGAGTTATATCCGAAAAATATTTTTATTGAAATGTGTAGTACTCGTGTAAATATTAGAAGACATAATTTGATATAAGTTGTTTATGAAACTGAACAGATATTTAGAAATAAAAATATAATTATAGCCCCGTTGTACTCAAATACTTCACTAATGAATATTTTCTCGGAAGTATAAACCGCGTAATCTCCAATTAATTCGTCACATATCGATGCGATAAAAATGTCAATCAATTTTTATTGACACTCAAATCTCAATTATAAAGCAGGAACGTCGGATTCATTTATATGCAAATGAATTTCACGAGATAAATATGTTTTCTCAGTAAAAATTCTATAAAATAAAATATCAATAATAGGTAGTGTCGGTCGTAAGCCAGTGGCGAAGTGAATTTATCATTATAAGCCTCTTAAAAATTTAAATTGTTGTATATTTATTATATAAGTTACAGCTTATATTTAAAATCAGATTTTCTATTCCTTTTTTTTTAAGCTAGCGCTCATGTTATTTGTGAAATGTAATGTAGCAATTATTGTAAAACAAATTTCATCACTTGTTTAAAGAGGTATTTTATTAGCAATTTCAATATTTATTACAAGTGTATATAGTAAATATATACAGTGAATATAATATTCTTTAATCAGACGATATTACTACAAGATTTAAATAATATTTAAATAATAATTTTGGCCTCTACTTTAATTTCTGTGCCATCGATTGAATAATTCGTATAACATCGTTTTCAATGTAACTCTAAAACCAACATCTTAAAGTAAGTTTTTCTTGTTAAACCAGTTTTAAAGTCCTAATCTCTATCAACAGGTCTACGACCAGGGCCGAGTGTTTGGGCGGAGTCACTGGACGCAGTAAATTTGTCAGCGGTGTCAGGCGGAGACGCCACACTGCCTTGCGACACTCGCTCTCCGCAACCACCGGATGCGTTGCTACTAGTCGTGTGGTATAAAAACGACATACCCATCTACAGGTCAGTTTTGGGTTAAAACCATTTATTTTTAGAGTTATGTTAAGCGAAAAATAAATACATCAAATTTAAGTTTTTAATATTATAAGCTTAATAAATGTGTATATTATATAAAAAAAGTTCATATACGCTTAATAGTTCTAATATTATTTTCATTATTTCCATGAGTTGATAGTAGAAATTTTGACTGATTTGCTGTAATTGAATTTATCCGAAGACAATATATATATGCCGAGTTAAAAATAATTTTTAAAAATAAATTGTAAATAAATAGAAACGCGGTAAAAACGTAAGTTTTTTTAAATATCAGCTTTTCAATTAGGCAAGCATTATTTTTAAAATTACTAACTTCCTCATTAAAGATATTATTGAAATCGCCCCAATTTTCGAGTTCGGATTTTTCTTAATATCTTTATGTATATCTTTAAAATGAAACCGGGATATTCGGTATTTATAAAATAAATTAGTTGAAGTATTGGAGTGGTTGTAGTATTAATCCATGCGTATTAATGTCGCAAATTTCTGCACAATTTACAAAAAAATATATACTGTAGTTTATATTGTTTTTTCTGGAAATAAAAAAATTTAATAGTATTAAATTTTCTAATAATCATTTGATACAATTGATTTTACAAAAAAAAATATTTACAATAAAAAAATACAACATTTTTCTTAAATAGAAATGTGATCCTTTCCGCTTGTTTTATGTGGCAACGCCATCTAGAACGTTACAATATAAAACAACTTCTTATTTTCAGTTCAGTTTCAAATCTTTATTTATTCATAAAATTTTAACATAATATTTAAATATTCGTGACATAAAGATTTAATGTAAATTAGAAAATTAAGCATTTTAATAGAAAAGTTACATTTCAATTAGTTTCGTAGATTAAAAGTGATGCGTTAGCAAAAAGATAAAAATACTTCATTCATTTAAAACCAATATTTGAGCTGAAAAATATTTTTTTAAGAAACTATTTAAACTCAATTGTTATATTTTCCATTTCGTAATTAAATAATTCAAAACTCAGTAGCCTTGCTGTACCTGGGTCAAAATGGTTAATATCATCGACTTTTGTAGAATTTTTATTTGCTCTCTGTCCGCAAAAATTCATTCGGAGGGTTTTATAAATTTTGCTGCGAAATTTTGTCACACATTAAAAATGTACAATCCACTTATATCACAAACCTAACTTTGAAATATTAATGAACGGCCACGAATGTCTCTTAGAGATTCATATATTACAGGAGATAAAGAAGAATCAACAAACTAATTATTTTGATAGGGTCCTTATAAGTAACTGTATAAACATAATCTCTTTTGGTTTGGTACTTTTAAATCGATACTTCATTGTCTTCGATGTTACGAATTTAAAATACCGTATACATATAAATACATATCTTTTTATGTGCCTAAATAATGTCACATTTTGCTATTATCTTCAGCCTAATAAAGAATCCCTGGAAGACAAACCCTCGATGACTTAATTAGCGCAGAATTAGTTTGTAAATTTGTTCGTATTTATTTTATTTAACAGTCGTATGACATTCCTGTTGTGGCAGCGTTAACTATAATTCATAGTGAATCACAGGCTGACGATTCCTGCATATTTTATATACGCTCAAGCACACATTTGTTATGCATGACCTCCGCTTGATATCAAAATTAGTTTCGGTTAGAACAAGTGATGTACTAAATGTAACATTTCAGTTCATATTTTTATTAAGCGAATAATAGAACATAATAATTATTTTATAAAAGTAATGCATGGAAATTTCACAAGCAAAAAATTCTAATCAACATACCCGTATAATATGACGAACCACTCATCCAAAAGGTCATATTTATTAAAAAACAGATATACAACTAAGTAGATTTAATATAACACTGAATGAAAGTAAATATTAAAAATAAATCTTGTTTGGAGATTATCTTCCTTACGTTCAATAATAAATTGTCGAAGAAGGATTTCTCTGAAAGGTTTTAAATAAGAAATAAAGTTATTGTGTTTTGTCGTTTCCAGGAAGTTAGGTACATCTGCATTTTAGGTTGCTATCGTCAGACATAGAAATAATTGTATTAGTATAACTGTTTAAAACAATATATTTATATATTTGCGAAATTTGAACAAGAAGTCTTTTAACTATATCATTTTTATTAATAAAGAGACTTGTTGAAACACATTAAACTGAATATTATATGTATACATAATATAATATTAATGTTAAAGCACATAAAACGTTCCTTGTTTATTATTGCATAGGGCACCTATAAATGACGGATTATGACGAATTTACGTAATATTGGGAATTACTCTTGCTCAGTCGAATTTGATTGATGATACTTTGGTAAATAACTAGTTACGGGTTAGTAAGGTCTTGTATTTCGCCTGATGCTTTTATTAATGAAAGGAAAATACACACACAGGAGAGCTATAGTTATAATTATGACTATAAAATTAAAAAGTAATATAAATTTGTAATAAATTTAATTTTAATATTCATTATTACTTTTTTAAGATGTTAAAAGATTATTTTTTATTTATTTAGTGTATGTAACGCAAAATTAGCATTCTCTATTAATAAACGAATAGGAAATTCAAAACAAAAATACTTGTTTGCTTAAAATAGTGTAGTAGAGTAACTAAATATTTTTAAAACATTGCATGTTTTTGAGATGGTAATCCTAAGATTATTTTTTTTTAATTTAGCATGCAATTTCATCACTGTTAAACATTATTACGAAGTGATCAAATCCAACATTATATTCTGTGGTAGAAGCTTCAAGGAAACTAAAATGAACCTTAGTCCTCTAAGTTATAAAATATTTATAAGTAGCGAGCTTCTATATTTGAACGTTGAGCCGTCAAACGAATTTTAATGATAACATTTGAAGGAAATGAATGTGTTTTCATAATAATTATTATGTCGACGTTTCGAGTTTCTTTGTTAAAATGTTTTATTTTTTTATTTTGTTTGCATTTTATCATAATATATACTTGTACAATAAAAACATAGATATAGACACTTTTTCATATAATTTATAGTTATTTTAATATCGTATTGCTATAAACATTAAGTGCAATATAATTTATTCACGGTCATTCATTTTAAAATGTCTTTCCATTGTTCTAAATAAAATATTTTATGTTGAAATATTATGGTAGTGTTTTTGTAAAATGGATATTACTTAAATTCGAAGAAAAATGCATTGTCTGAGTAAATCCAGAATAAAATCTATTTTCATCATAGAAAGAATATATATTTTTAGAAGATATATAACGATTATGATATGAAATAATTTCAATTACGTAGATTAAGATTTATGTGAAATTCATGAAATGCCAAGTTTAGGTTCATTCTTTGAATATTATTCATTTATTTTAACCTACTCACTAAATCAGGTTTGTGAACAGCGATTGACTAATTACTAACATTTAAAACTACTATATAAATATATATAGTTTTAAAATAGGAACATATAAAAAAAATCAAGGGTTAGGTATCAAATATTTTAACGGTATAGCTAAAGTATTGTTTGTATAGTGCAAAAAGTTAAGACATTACGGACTAAAATGGCACCTGGCTGAACAAGATATGGAGGGTACAGAGGGTGATGTGCAGTTTCTAGTTGAAGCTTTAGTAGTTTTGGACCACTGTACTATTTATTGATGAATTTTCTCTCATAAAATGGAACTGAATTAAAAATAGGAAAGCATTAACCAAATAAATTCAGATTACAAATAGACTATATTGTCCAGATTACATACTGTACTTACATTTTTAGTATCTAAATTCCTTCCTCCATGCCGTGCCCTGCTTTGTGTCTCCTCTTATTTAGACTTTTTCTTTATCTGCTATTCAGGGTGTTCAAGTTCAAAGCAGCAGCAGTTGTTCCCGTCGTGGTTTGGATATCATTATAGTTAACCATCCTAGATTTATCAATATGATTAAGAAACAAATGTGTAGATTCTTCAAAACGAACAAAAGATTAGAAAAATTGCATTTTTTGATTTGATCCAATTTTTAACCTTAATAAGGTATTTAGTTTCGATTCTTTTAAAAAACAAAATATGATCATTGACGCTGATTTGGTACTGCTCTGCGGTAAACTTTTACTTTTGCTTCATCAAGATAACCTGCCCGGTCAGTCGGCTAGGAACTTTATAGTCACCACATCTGTAAAACTTTTGGTTCATCCGCTTTACATCCCTTACTTCTCATCGTTAAAGTTCTTATTGTTCCCTAAAAACCAGGCTAAGGAATTACATAACCAGATGATGCTTTTGAGAAGGCCATTGAGGAAGTGTCTGTTTACTGTGTGATGTGGAAGTTTGAAAATTAGTTCAGACTCGTGAAAACTTTGTATAGAAACTTGAGAGTTCCATAAAAAGATCAAGAAAGAGAAGATTAGCTTTAAATTACGTGTGTTAGATTAACATGGCTCTATTAATATAGAAAACTTTAAATATTAAATATGAATTACTTAGTGGTAATAGAAACTGTTTTGCAATAACAAGTAAACGTCGCTAAATTATTATATCAAATGGTAAATTGAAAATATAATACAATATATTCTATAATATAAAAAATAAAGTAACATTAAATAAAAATAAAATACTTAAGTACTAATATTTCATACATTAAAATATTCACAAAAGATATAAAAGATAACAAGCAAAATATTATAAAAAAATGTATGTTTAAAATAACTTATCTTCCCAGCACAAGTAATGGCTTGAAGATGTATTTATAATAATTTTCAACAACGACAACATGGCTACTATCTGCTCATTAGTTTTAAATATAAGAAAAGTCATTATTATCCACAATTAGTCACTATTAACAAACAAATTTTTTGTTCAATTCTTAATTCGTAAATGTATTTCGTAATCGTATTAAACGTATTCTTGGTTTACAAAATTAAAATAATTTAATATTATAAGTGTAGTTTACAACAACTTATCAAATCAACAAAATTTATACTACTTGTAAACTCTAATTATATTTTAGTAATATCAGTATAATAAAATAATTCTAAGTCCTTAAAAATAATTGTTATAATTATATAAAATCTAACATTTAATATCATTATCGAAATTAATTAGTTGTGTAAATGATTATATTTTGTATGACTTACATATTAAATTACAATATCTTAATTTAATATGTAGGCTATACTGTAATATTGAAATACATATAACGTTAGTAGTATGAGAGCAGTATTGTTTTAACTAATATTAATATTATAATTTCTTTGGTTCAAAACAGCGGTTGAATAAAAAGAAAAATAAAGATAGACTGGAAAATGAAGTAAGCTCTTTGTTATTAAGAAACATACTTTTATTACAGCTTGAATTTGTATTATGAAACATGATTATAATTATTAATTTGTAAAAATTAAAACAAGATAAGAAATAACAAAGTGGTATGAAATAAACATCGGATATATTCGGAAGTTTTGTAGTATCCGCAAGCACAAATATGTTCTTAACTGCTATCTTATTTTTTTTTTAGGTAAAGTAACTTATAATATTAATTTGTGTTTGGTCCTGGTATTTATATTTTGTATATCGCTATATCTAGTAAAATTATCAGAATTCTTATGAGCATATTTAAAATTTTCAAAAATATACTGACCGTAACTATATTGAACGGCTTAAAGTCATCTCATTAAGGATGGCTAGTAAGACTGTAAATTACACGGATTGCTCTCTTCTGTAAAACAGAAATATAATTTATGTCGGCAAAGTTACTCCAGAGTAGTAGAACATTATGGAAGTGGTCGTTAAATCTCAGATGAAATATTTGCACTCCCCCTGGACGGTAGGTTGCTTCCACCGAAGCTTGTTTCCACCATAGCAGCTTTGGGTAATCTGCTGCCCAACATTTGCGGGCCAGGCGCTTCGTACCGACGTTAGTCAGCCGGCATCGTCAGGAGCATGGCCCTCTACGGTGCACCCATATTTTCGGAAGTTCTCAGTGCCGATTCTAAGGTCCTCTTGCAACAATCGCAGAGGACCATTGGGGTGAGAGTGCGTGAGTTTACTGCGGCGACATCATTGGCGAGCGATTACTATTGGGAGCTCCAAGTGGAGGTTCTCAACGGAGTGTACTGGTATCGCGTTCAAAAGCATGAAAAATTGTATATTATGTAAATAGTGTAATTTTTATTGTATTTTAATGACAAATAAATTTATAATAATTGTTGGTATAAAAATTTCATTAAATATGTTTCAGCATAAAACAATTTAAGTTAAAAAATGTAATAAATTTTTTTTTTATAAATTTATTTCCTAATAAATGACACCTAAATGTGAATCTTAATAAATCTACTGTTAATACTTTATTCCTTCCTTTGCTAAAGGTTTCACCGCCTTCAAAGTATCCATATATATATATCAAAGCCATATTTATATATTTATTTTTATTACTTTACACAGTGAATCAATACCAGTGATCATTTCTATATAAAATGGAAGTTGTAAGAGCAAGCCTATTTTGATACCATATTTATCAAAATAACAGCTTCTGAAAATGAACATTCCTACCTAAAGCAACGAGAGTTCTAAACGCGTCCTGGACCCGTATATGCTATGAACAAACGGATATGTAATGTACTGCGTTACATAAAATCCATGAAAGTATCTTGAATCATGCTCTTTATGTCGATGTAAAATTTTAAAACACGCCGTCGTCCGCTATGTGCAATCAAAAACTGTCCATAGAAAACTTAACGTATGACATATGAAATATGATTTTTAATTTCATGAAATTTATAATGCCTCCATCTTTGTCATAATAAGAGCGCATTGTGTGTCGTCACTGGTTATTGGCAAGGAATCTCGTTTGTCATAGCGAATCTGAGAAAAAAATCATAATAAACCTATACCGGTATTTCTTTATTGTGATTACTGTTTTACAAGAAACTATGGAGAGAAAAATAACCAGTCACTACTAGCAGCAACCGTTCACAAGTACAACTAGTAGCTATCGCTCTCTTTGAAATATTTTAGCAAATGAAATAACCCGATCCAAAGCTACCGTTTTTAGCAAGAAAAACGTGAAATATATTACTCAGGTTACCAGTTTTAGAAAATACAATAAATTTTCAGTCCACAAATTTTCAAACCACGCGGTTTATGAAATTCCATAAACGATACTTTTTTATCAAATTATAAATAGTAAAGCTTGAAATAATTACCTATTTATTACAGTGACAGTATTTTTTTTGTTTTTTTTTCTTTTTATAAATTTTGTGTAAGTATATAAAAAATATAATTATTATATTCATAAAGTAATAATTGAAATTTCTTTGAATTTATTTCTAAACGGTTATTTTGGCTGCTTACTATATATTGCACGAATAACCTTCTTTTGTAGTATAAATATAGTACCCGACTTACCCCATACCGTATAACATGATGCTATGAAAATAACTGAAGTAAACCAATCTATCTGTTTCAATGTATATTAATCTGCATATATTTTTAACTGCGTTTTAGTATTACTAAGCCTATTAGACGTATAAATTATCTATACAATTAAGTATTTCCTCAGTACAACTACATTTGGTAAACTAGGTCTCCTCGAGTAACAAGTTATAATTATTCGACATTTGAGACAGCATTGTTTACATCCTCAATCACTTATTGCTGTCTATTAATTTTAGTAATAAGAGAATTATTATCAGCAACTAATACTATCTCATGTTTATCAGTCACAAGGTAAGATAAGATCGCCTTTTGTATATGTTTTTTTTTATTGTCCTTTATGTAATATTTTCATTTCTTGTGGTGTACAATAAAGTATATAAATAAATAAATAAACAAATAAGGTAAATCACCTATATAAATGAGAAAATAAAAAGCCCTTATATAAAGCCTTGTGGCACGCCTGTTTTCGTAAAAAAATTAGCTCATTACGATATCAACTAACTAAATCAAGGGCCTTTTTTAAAATTTCATAGGAATAATTTTTTTTAATTATAGTTTCATGCTGTATGCAGTCACAAAATTATTTATTATTAGGTTATATAATAAAAGATTATTTTTATTTAAATGAGCAACTAGTTGATTATGTAATTTTTTTTCTTTGGTCTTTGTAAATGTGAAATTGACCTATAGTGACCTGTATATAAACTTAGAATTATTTAATGGTGTTATTTTAATTCGTTTCATTATATCAGGAAATATATCATAGTTTTTATTATAATGTTTATTAATGGCTTAACGTCGTTAAATTGGTAATATATTCATGCTCTTAAAATTAAATGAGTATTTATCATATTTTTTCCAAAAAATATGATTACACTTTTACATGTTTTATGGCACAAAACTCAGATTGTCTAAATAAAACTTTAAACAAGTACTTATTTTCAACGAAAACTAGGTTAATGATGATTTTGGAACGTGCACTCAATGTATTTTTGTTTCATTTTTTAAATTATACTGAAATATAATTACATTATAAGATATCGAACAATAACTATTGTTTATTTTAAACCAGAGAAAACATCCTCAAAGATTTCTGAGTCGCTTTGTCCATTGAGATTTCTAACAAGGCTTTCGTTTCAATTCGAATTTATCTCAGAATGTATTGAGTTTCATTCAAAGGAAATATAGGTTACCTTGCAATTGCCATTTCTTTTTGATCTTTTGTTAGTTTGAATAAGTTGTCGCTGAGTTAATAAATATACGCCAAAAGATGATGAAATTCTCTCTGTAGTTTTACATCATTAAAATTAGTTTTCTCCAAGACAAGAAATAATGATTTCGCGACTGTGAAATTCAAGAAAGTAATGATGATTAGAATAATTGACGGTTTCACCTTAAGTTGAAAAATATTATAATAAGTTAATTATGATCCATAGTAAAATATTTTTTTTTTACAGTTACGATGGTCGTGTAAAAGGGCCTTCTGCACATTGGGCGGATGCATCCCTGGCCGGTCGAGCCAGATGGCACGCCTCTCCACACTCCGCCCTTCGCATCCGAGACGTGGTCCCCACAGACCGCGCCCTCTATCGCTGCAGAGTTGACTTCAAAGTATCCCCAACAAGAAACTACAAGTTCGTGCTGCACGTGATCGGTAGGAACTTCTATTTATATAGTTTATAAGATCAGTCCGAGATACAAGTAGAAGCCAGTAAAGCACGTATCTACCCCAATACGTCGCTATTGAAATTGAGTTTCCGCAAGTTAGCTAGACTTTACAAGTAGAATTAAACCGTAAGTCTTTTTAGGAAATTATTTATTGTAAGTCTCAATAAATTAAATCATATTATCTTTATATTAAGACATTCAATAAGTCACTAAAGATCGAATTTCATTACGCTATATTGTTTAATCATTTTTGTTATCCACGAAAATTTTTATAACTTAAATGTATTTCTACATTTGCTAATATTCTTTAGCTATAAACGTATTTCACCGAACAAGAATCCGCGATGTTCAACTTGATAAATAACCTTTTAGTTAAAAACGAATCAATCACTCCTTGAAGAGCTGACGACGAGCGGAAAGATTTTCCTCTTGACTCTTGAATCACTGTTCCATTAGTTTTTTGTAAAAGTTCTTTATTCCATTCACGCTGAAGAAACCCATGTCACTATATACCATGCTATATACGTTAAATGTTCTTACGATTGTTTTTTACAGAATGTTATTGTCAGAAACCTATTTAGTTTATGAAGGTCATTATTCTTAAAAATTATTTAATTTAAATATTATGTCACAGAGTAATTCAAAAATAGTTTGTGTATAAATATATATGTACATCTCAGCAAAGTTGGTTACAATTATAAAGAGAAGGCGAATGATTATTTATTCCCCCAACGGCCGTTATAACGCGAGGTCTAGCGTAGTTTCATTTAAAATTTATCGAAGACTTCTTCATATTCTCATCTGAATGCAGAGTTCTGCTTGCTGTAACTCCTAAAATATAAACTGTTTAATAAAGTACCATATACATTTATGTTACATATTGTTACATTATTATAATAAAGTTGTAATTTGTTATAACTCTACGATTATATAAAATTTCATTGGACCTTAAAAATAGTTTAGTTGGTCTGTACGACCACGATCGGTGCGTTTATTAGATTAATAGTTTGGTTATTGTATTAATATTTTATATTAACAATTCAATTTTAAAATTTAACAAGTAAATAAATATATGTTTTTCGTTATCAGCATTCTAGGCCGTGAGACAACTATTTATTTTATAAATCCCACACGCAGACAGTAGTCAAGTGTTTATATGCCATCAGCAATAAAAAGGGATAGACAGTAAAATGTTCTATTATTGTTGGAGATAAAAGGAAACTTAATGGCTTTTTTATTGCCCAGGAGAAATTTAAATCTGTTAGTTTTGTGAGAAATAATGATATAATTTATATTAGACAATGATGGCAAAGAAACAATAGAAGTCACATTAGAATTGTCCATGAAATTTAATAACATTTATCCTTTTAATATCCTAGTTTAAAATAAATAAAACTTTTTTATGTCTATATAATAGATAAACTACAAATTATTTATTTTTAACTACTAAATAACTTTTTAAACTACTACTGCTAAAGCCATTTACAAATGTTTTTTAATAACTAAAGATTTGCAAATCAATCGAAAAAAATTGTTTTGTGATTGTGACACTAAACCGCATAATAATTACAAAACTTTTGTCGAAGAAGGGTAAGAGATCTCTTTAAGAGATAACATAGGTTCTTGAAATCTTTTTTCATTATATTGTATTTTTGAGTTTATTATTGTTGTTGTAAGTTAATGGCACATAAATAAATATATATGCAACAAAATTATTTAAATTATATATATTTTTTACTATTTAAGTAGTACTGAAACAACTGAACAATCTAATATTAAAATATTATAACTAAGTCCCAGCTTGCTTGTGTTTAATATTTAAATAAAACTAAGCAATAATATGCATGTACAATATAATATTTTTGATAGATTATGACAATTAGAGTTATATTGTAAAATTAAAACTATATTGTTTTCAAACCTCGAAAGAATCTCCTTTTATTTTTAAGGCATTATAGCATAACAATTACAAGTATTATAAATCGCATAGAATGTTTTACCCAAATATGGGCCAAACATACATTTTTTGTCAACTTTAATTCATTTGAAGCTTAACTGTTATCGAAAATCTGACAATCAAATATTACGCTTAATCGCTTATATGACACCGCTACAAAGGATATCCTGAGCAATTTCAATAAATTTTCAATATTGTACGATTACTTCCAATCACGTGAAAATATGTAAATTATCATTTACTTAAAGGCTTTTGCCTTTTTCCCATAAATCAGGCCAGAGCACTGTGATTATATATTTACTGAATAATCAAAACTGGCGAAGACAAAAGAAGCAAATTTCAACAGTTGGAATTATCATATTAACAGGAATTTTTATTGAAAATATTTTAACTCAACATTTTAATTAACTGTTTAAATAAAATATATTTAACAGAAACTTACAAAACACATTCATTTTAATAGTATATCATAAAAAAAAAACAAAATATAAATATTTATATGTATTTCATCATATAACCAATCCTTATTAGGCTAACAAATATATGTTGTTTATTACATTAAAAGCATAAACTTTCTCGATGTTCAGTACCAGCTGTATTGCCTACGTACAAGTCACCTGGGTCAGATGTCCAACGACTTTATGTCATTTAATATCGGAACGAAGCCAAACGGTGGCGGTTTATAGATCTTGCCAATTCACCATGAATATACGATATATGTTATTTCAAATCCTAAACTTGTATACATGTCTTGTTTATTGTGTAAAAAATATATTTTGTATTGGACTTATTTGTAGAGTTGGAAAATTTGTCTTGACATTGTGTACATAAAACTGTTTTTTGTGGGAATAATATTTCCTACATTAACTCTAAGCTACCAATGTATGTCAACTTAGTCCTCTTAGCACAAGATCTAATCTAGCTTCCAATACTGGCGAATGCCTGGTTTAATAGCATCTGGTTTGGTACCGGGCTTGTCAATGTACGTAGCTATTTGAAGGCTTTGATTAATTTATTATTAGAATTCTCTGGTGTATTCGTATCCAATCAAATTAGCAAAATTAATCGCCCTAAATTAGGTTATTGTATTGGAAAATAAATAGTTTGCTAATTATATATGCCATAAGTAATTTAATGTCATTAAACATTATTAAATTTATAATATAGAATACCTATACAAATATCCTATCCTGATACATCTGTTATTTGCCAAATTTCAAACATTATATATTCGGCAATAGATATGTCATAACATGGTTTACTAAAAGCCACGGACCGTATAGGTCATGTGAATATTTTATTACTTTATTACAACGGCTTAGAAGTTTGATTTAATGTAATAAAATAGGTAAAGTATAATAATAATGTTAGATTCCAAAAATCCTTTCCTCACTAATTACTTTTATTACTATACATTTGGTATTCCTAAATTGTTGAGTAATTAAATTGTTTTGCATAAAGAGTATATTTTAATGTTATTTTTAAGCAATTAGATAATTACTAATATTAGTTTCTATAACTTGCCATTATGAATGAAAGATGTTGTTGTAGGAAAGCTAATTTAAAATATTATGAAATCGAAAGAAGCACTTATTTTTTAATAATTTTTTCTTTGTCATAATTTTTAAAAGTATAAACATTTTAATTTCATTAATAATCATAATAGCAGTAATATATAATATAAACTTATTACTTACTTACGTTACTCACTTAAATCGCTTAATACATACATTGTGTTTACTTACGTAAAAGTTTTTTTTTAAAGCCATTTGCAATATAGTAAAGATCTTTATCATAATGGCTATTCTAAAAGATTTTGCGCAAAATGTGTTTGCTATATCAAATCATTTATCATAATACTATGTTTAAATATAAATTTATATTTTTCTATGTAAATTATAAGTGTATTTAAGTTTTAAGGACTTATACTACTTATGTACTAATTAATTTTTTTTTTCAAACGCGTTATCGATTACCTTTATAAATATGTTTTGTGATGAACTTATGTAAGCCTAAAGTTTAAGTTATAGAAACCTTGATATTTCATGGTATAAAAAGTCACCTCGGATATGTAAGTTCAATTTTGAACAAATAACTAAGGTATATAATATTTCAAATATCAAAAGGCACAATACAATTTATATAATTATGAATAAAAAGTAGCTCATTGACTTGTTTTAGAAGTTTGTTATAAAAGTTAAAAAAGGTAACTTTTCTTTCGTAAAAAACTATGCCGCGTAATACAACGACGGCGATAAAATACGTCCACATAAACTGGCGTCCGGCCAATTTGAGCTTTATTATTGCCACCTATGGCAATTTCCTAGATATTTATCTTAGGTTGCATCAGTCGTTTTGTATGCGAGAATTTTATGATTATTTTACATACCACGCGGTTTTTAGTAACATCGAACTAGTGTGATGCAAATTTGTATAGAAATTTTAATCTTTTTTTTTGAAAACGAAACGATTTTCATTTACTATGGTGCAACTTGGGCCAATTGCCAAGTGAAATATAATTTCTTATTTAGTATTGAGTTCTCCACGTATAAATGATTTCTAAGATTAATATGGTAAGTTTTTAAAATTTTTATATCATTGAATCAACGGTATCGGAGAACTACGAAGGCACAAGATGTATTTTTGTAGACTAAAATCTTTTACAAGTAATATAGTGTAGATTTATTAGGGATACTCTAAACGTATTTCAGTATTGTGTGTAATGTCATACCAAAAGGTCACATATACTAAATGTCTAAAATCAATTTTATTGTTTAAATTTTGAAATATTCTGTTTGATATTTGTGTTTTTAGGAAAAGTTACATTTATTATAAAGCTTAAAGTATTCTGGCAGCGATTGCTTTATATTCAAGGTGCGTCATCAACCAAATATTCGAAAAATACAGTTGTATCTGTTAACACACAAAAGTCTTTCATTACATTTTAAATTTATTGAACGGTAATAATATTTGAGCGCTTAATATGAACATAAGATATAATTGTTAATGTTTTAATAGTTTTGTATAAAATCAGTTAGTTCGATATAATAAGTTTTATTCCTAGATGTTATACATCAAAAAATACTTCTGAACAGATGTTGAAAATTTAATGCAGCAATCTAAATTAGTAATTATGTCCACAATCTATCATTGACAAAAAACTTACTTAATTTTTTTTTAATGTGCAAAAAATGCAGATATAATTTCATAACTTGACTGTTCGTGGCAGCAAACTCTTTTAGAACCGATCGAGACGGATGGATGGGTGGACAAAGTACGAGACCCCACGGCGGTGCGGTGCGATGGAAAAAGATGGCTGTTGTAACCAAACCATTGGTTTGAACAGTTCCTATTATACAACCGGTTGAATAGGCGAAGGCAAAATCATCCCTTACAATTAGTTATTCGATACCGCTTACGTGATTAGAGTCGTTGAATAATTCAAAGCATTTTTGAATGGTGTCAAAAGTTTTGGGCTAGGTGCAAATCCTAGATGCTCCTGATCACAAATAAGAGCAGTACTTCATATATTACCTGAATTTACCTCACTTATATCTACAGTCTTTGCCCCGAGGAAAAGTACATTTTCGCTCTGTTGTCGAAACCATGTTTTTAGATGCTACTAACGTGTGAGATATTTTGGGTGGTCACTAGTTGACTGACTTTGTTGGAAACAGTATATTCGTATTATTTTAAATATCTGAGGAGATCAGAATGTAAAAAGGCCTCACCTTGGAGAGAAGGGACATTATATATAGCTATAAATAAGCCTGTAATTAAATTATTTTATCTATCGTCCGTTTCGGTCACAGGCTAAACAAGTGCAGTCTTCTTTATGAATAGTATTACATTGGTAAAATACGACAGCAATTAAAGGCATGTTAAGTCACAACTTGTATTCCGTTTGACACAACACAATTCAGGAGCATCCTGCGTAAGAACCACTGCAAGTATCCCGTTGGCCCGCTTGCATTGTTGATGTCCAAAGATAATAATTTATATTTAATCTTCTTAGTATTTATTTTTGTTTTTATTGTTAAATAAAGAGGCGTTTAGGGATGAGCATGTTATTCCACTTTCAAACTATGAAAAATTAAAATGTTGCCTTAAAAACCCATTACCTACAAGAGTCAAAGAGGGGTGATCACAATGAACTACGCATTCAATAGAGGGTGTTCAAAATTCAAAAAAATGTCAAAAGGAATACCTATCATACAATACCACACTCATGGAGTGTGTGAATTTTTTGAACCCCTTTTACGTTAATGAGGACCCTAACTTCCGTGTTCACTGGTTTCGTGTGGGGTTGTGAAGTACTGTCACAATTAAATAGGGGGATGTGAAGTGTTATGATATACAAACATAAATTTTTCATGAGATGATAAATTGGTGTAAAGTCTAGAACATAAAAGTGGTTGAAAAATTAATCGAAAATAATATGAATAATGATTTCTTTCCATTATAACTAATGTATTTAAGTATCTTCAAATTTTATTCCACATAAATGTGTAAAACAAGCATTTTATTATTTATAACACAATTTTTGTAGGCTCCGTTTGTGGGCACAGTCATATTTTATTTTAAATCTGTGTTAAAAGGAAAACGTATTGAGAAATAATTCATCATTTCCCGAGTGAAAATACTATCTCAAAAATCACAATAACGATGATGAGATTGCTTTGGGTCCAAAGTAATTTGTGTCTGGGACGACTCTAGAAGGCTTTTATTTTAGCAATATACGGTCCGGGAAAAAAAAGTTTAATGTAGGGTAACTCAATTATGGAGTCCCTACCTTGTGTGTCCCGAATTTATCACCGGAGATCTCATCTTGGACAAAAAGCAGGTTTTAGTGTTTGTAAAAGCTTTGCAATACAGTATTTTGTTTTGAGTCTTCAATTTTGAAATAACACTATTGATTAACTTTTAGAATCAGCTAAAGAATAGCTATCGGAATCAACTAAGAATTAACTTTCCATCGGTATTCTATAAAAAAGGTGTAAAACCATAAAAAATTTCTTGTTTCCTGCTTATAATACATCAATGTACAAGTTTTTATAAGTAGTTAATAATTTACTGGGCCTTGTTAAATGATTCGTAGTTATTTATTTTCATATGAATAGAAATCAAAAAAACCAACATTTTTTTGTATTATTTTTTGTCTCTGTCTCTTTGGATAGAATGTTTGGAAGTGCATTGGATACGATGGTATAGTAATATTGATAAATATTTCTTTTAAAGTCCTGTGCATGCACCAGAGGATGAATCAAGATGATACATGATTATCTTGATACGTCGCCTAGAAGCGAATTTATAAATTAATTTATTTTTAATATTTTTTTACATGAAATCTACAGACTCAATAATATTTTAATTTTACATTAAAAAAAGATCACCACTATTATAAAATGACTTAAATAATAAATATTAGTAGGAGGGTTTTCACAACTATTTCAAAAAATAGGAATGTTAAATGATGAAGCGTAAACCTGAAATTTTATTTATATAATTGAATAGCTTAGCTTTGCACTGAGCTCCATAAAGTGTCATAAATATAAACCACAGTATTATATAATCTAATTGTTAGGCACCATTTCAATCCACAAAAGAAAATATTTTAATAAAATAAATATCATTCATAAGGAGAAAATAATCAAAGTTTTATATAAGTCCACGACTAAGTATAATAAGAAAGTTTTCTTTTACGAGAAATATATTAAAATATTTTGGTATATTTGTTATTTACAAATTAAGGGTGAAAAGTAGTGTCGATAAAACAAACTAAATTATGAGGCCTTATAAATTTAGCTTTATAAAAAATTATGACCTGTTGGTATTACCTAGCTGTTAAACCAGAGATCGTTGGTTAAATTTCTACATGGTACGGTTATTTGAGTGATCCACAATAAGATAAAATATAATACAGAATATAGTGTTAAAAAAAAACTTTGTTATAATGTAACCACGCAAAAAATGGAAAACCTTAAATTTGTAACTCCTAAAATTTTCTTAGCATGCCGATTTTTACATATTTTAAAAGAAAAGACGGTAAAATATTTTAGTCAATATGTAATATACATTTATCACGTTAAACAGGTCGTATTGTACATTCACTTGCATATCTTGTTGAAATCGGGCTGTTTCAATACTTACTATATATCATACTATATATAGTATTATATAAAATAGAGTTATATAGAAATAACACAATTTGTAAGGGATTTACCTAATATATAATTATTATTGGTTTCATTTTAATTAGGTATATTTAAGTGTCTGTCAACTCTTGCATCTAGTCTCCCTGCGAACACGATTGCAGCAAAGAATTTAAAACATCGGATTAAATTTAAATTAAAATGTAAACCCTTTTTAAACGCAAGCTAAAGCCGTTAAAAATAGTTTTATTTCACTTATTTCACATAAATTTTTTACTTTACAATTCTGAAAAAGAACCATTATTATATTTATATATCTGTTATTTTTCTTTAATTCCAAGTATTAATAGATTTGATTTTGATTTAAATGTGTCATGACCCTCCTTCACACATAAATATAAAGCGCTAAGTAGAGCAGTAGAAGGTCAGACGTTTGTTGATTTTTCAATGTCTTATTCCAAAGTCTTGTATAATCACGGTGATTCATTACTGCAGCCACAAGGAAGACTGCAGAAAAATAAAAAGAGTAGCTCTTAAAACCTAGGTTAACGAACATATACTTCTAACATATCATAAATGCAAACGTAATTGAAATATATTTTACAAGCTTATTTTAAAAGGTTTCATAAGTATTATTGTTTATAGAATTACCAGAGAAACCAAAAATATTTGATGAGACGGACAAAGAGGTAATCGGCGTCGCTGGACCATACGTCGAGGATACGAGTCTCAAGCTCACCTGTGTTGTAAGTGGAGGTAAAACTAGAGTACAATTAAATTTTATGGTAACCTCTTTCTTAACGTTATATTTTATAGCTCCATATTAATAACGTTTTGTTTTTTTTTATCATATAGTTTCTGCTAATCCCTGTATACATTATTCTTCTTATATTATTACATAATACTTCGTATAATATACTATATTTACTTAAATTAGTTTTAGCATAATCTAATAAATTATTATAATTTGATGAAACATGTAATAAAGATATTAGCGACCGATGGTAGCCAAATACCGTCTAAATCAATCCGTGTAGTATACAAGTAACAAAGAACTATAAATGCGATGAATGTATTTTTACGTTCGTTACATCATATAAAGTTCATAAGTTTGGAATTTCAGAACAATGAAAAACCGTAACAAGCTAAGCTTGACCCGTTCGTGCCAAAACCGAAAGTGGAGTACCGCTTTACATTCTTGCTAATTGCTATACCCTCTGTTTATTATTCTATATATTTATGCAGAAGATTTTTCAGTTTTTTAAGTTATTTATATTCTATATTGTATAAAAATTGAATATTTTTGTATAAAGAAAATAAAAAAATACATGCAAAAATACATGTCAAATTATTCTCAGGTAAACCCATGCCACGATTGCGATGGTGGAGGGATGACAAAGTTATATCGAAGTTAGAGCCTGTGGAAGATGAAACACGACTAAGTCTGCTAGAGCTAAAGATACCCTCCCTGAAGAGAGAATACTTTGAAGCAGTTTACACTTGTACAGCGGATAATACCGCCTTAGTTCCGCCGTTGCGAGTCAACGTGCAAATACAATTGTACTGTAAGTATATTATTTTATAGTTGTATTTTTAAAATGGTCTTAATTAATATGAACTAAGAGTAAAAATTTGTAAGAAATTGTAGTTTTACTTTTATTTATATTCTTTGTTGCACACCATAATACAAATCATATAATTTAAAAAAAAATGCAAAAAATTGGAACTCACAAAAGTCGGTCTTATCGCCCAAAGGCGATTTATAAGGTCAGTAAAGCTGCAAGTAATCAGGTAATAGTTAGTGGTTCGTTTAAAATAGACATACTTAATACTAACTGCAAATACATACCAATAATACTTAAATATTATTATATACAATACATATACGCCGATATATTTATCATTACACAATAAATAGTTAAGAAGTAGTAAATTTGATTATATAAGCAATTATTTACAAATAGATAAAACATTTACGGTCTCTGTAAAAAAATGTAGTTTCCAAATCTAGAGAAAATACCTATCTACTTACGCTTACTTAGTAAGTACCTACTTACTAGGTAAGCGTGCCACACCTTAGACTACAGCCCATGCTTAACATCGGGCCGGCTGTAGTAAAAGTTTACCTTTTCTGGTTTAAAAAAAAATGGCATAGTAATACTACATTGAATGTTATAGGTTTTAAGGTTTGCCAAACACTATTGATGTAATACTGTGACTTATTTTAGTACCAAAATTGTTTGCTTGAAGTTCAACAAGAGTTTAGGTCATATATTGATAGTAATGCAATCACAGCAAAAAATTATATGACGTGAATGCAGATGGTTTTGAATATTATCTGAATACATGTGATATAGAGAAGAGGTACGTTGAATGATGGAGTTAATGAAAATGTCAAATAGGTGACAGTACACCGCCCTGAGGAACGAACTATCCCGACCGCGATATTACATTACTCATATTAAATCACAGAAGATAACAGATTATCTATCTGAATATTTTATCGACGACTTAAGACATAATTTCAAAACCAGTCTATCACCCATGGAGATTTGTTAGTAGAACATAGCAGACCTATCATAATATCGTAGGGAAGGTCATTAAAGTATAACTGAAATTCAGCAGATATAGAATTGAATTTCCTTTCTCTATAAACTTTAATAATGCTAGCACAAACTATTCTACTTCCAATTATCGACTTCGACGACGTTTGCTACTTAAATACCTCTCAGGAGCTACTTGATAAGCTCGAACGCCTTCAAAATTTGTGCATTGGTTTTATTAACTGATTGCGCAAATTTGACCACATTTTCGAATATTTATATCAATTAAAGTGCTATCTATCTGCTATCCTATCTGCTATCGCTGGCATGTGCATATTCTTTCACTTCTTTTTAATATTCTAAGTAATTCTTCTCCGCTTTACTTGTTTGAGAGTTTTGATATACCAAGAACAAGAACTTCTCGTGCAGGTGTCATTACAAATCTTTAGAAATGCCTTCTTTTAACTTTATATTTTTTAAAAGTAATTTGTGAAATCTTTCACCGTCATAGCAATTCGTCTCTCTATTCTCTATCTCATAGTATTCTGGATGGTAAACCTTCTTTTTTGAAGTGTGTATGTATGTTATATCTGTATATATATATATATTATTTTTGTATTTATGTATGTATATGTGAGTATATATTAGCATTTTTCCACATATACTAGGTCGCAATAATTTTTAAAAGCTATCTCACACCAAACGGTGACTGGGAGAGATCTCTAAAAGAGATAAGTAATTCTTTGCACTTATATATTTTCATTTTGTTTTTTGTTTTTATTGAGTTAAAAATAAATAAATTGTGTGCTCTTTTTTGTCCATTGCCAATCTAATGCCATCTGGTACCTTGACAAATCATGGAAGAATTTAGGATATCAGTTACTATCAGAGTAACTATGTAGATAATAGTAATGATCATATTACGGCTGATAGAATCAGTGCTTACAGCACTTGAAGATATTAACATTACGTTCTAATTAGCTATACATTTAGCCAATGAACAGTTTATGGTAACAACTCCTCAGTCGAAAAAGATGAACTAATTAGAGTACGTTCTTTACAAATGCTTTTAGTTACTTCTGAAGAAGGACAATTTTTATTAAGTAACTCAATATACTCAATATCAATGGAATATTATATGTTTGATGAAATTGATTTACCGACTTCGAGTGATTCAAGAAACTTCCAAGTGTTTTCTGTAGCACTTGTTCGATAGATGTATGAATGGTAATTAAAGAAATTTCTAAGAATGTTTTCTTAATGGTCTTTATGCGTTATTACAGTATGCCTCTTTAAATATTGAATTTATTTTAAATTAGGAACAAATAATATAAAACCTACTGCCTCTTTATATTTGATTCATATTTTAAAATTTGTAAGTGATTGTAAATAAAATTTCTGTATTATAAAAAAGTTAAGATGTCAGAAGAAAGTTTTCGTGAAAGTATTAACTTAATTCCCTTGGGTTATTCGTTGCGGGTTACTGTGATATAGTTTCTAAAGGGACCGTGAAGTGTCGTAAACCACATGTTATACAGAGTGTTAAGTTTGTAATAATTTGATAAACAACACAGATATAGCATTCAATACACAAAATAGTTTGTAAGGAAATTATGAGAAATATAAATATGCTTTTTATAAAAATTTATTTAATCTACTATTCATACCATATCATTTACTTTCATATATGTTAAGAAAACAAAACTTTAAAAATATATAATCAGTTAAACAATTTTATATTATTTTATTGATAAAAGCTAAAAATCTAAAGTCAATATATCCAAAAAAAGAAATTTAAAAATTTATTTACATTATTTGTGTTCTTAAACTCTGCTTAGTTATTAGTGTCTTATAAATTAAAACAATATTTTATAACTATTTAATAATAATAAATCAATTCTTTTAAGCAATGAACCATAAGCAATACGGACTTCGTATAAAATATTAAACGAATTTTCATAAACCACTTACACATATTGAACTATACGCCTAATGACGAACTGTCCAATTTTCGAAACCATAATTCACACACCCCTCACGTTATTGTGGGTTAAGATGGAGTGACATTTACCCTTGAGTTGACCTCCTGTACATTGTAACATAGTGTATCTCTGGCCGTAAGCACGAAATGAGTGCTAGTAAATTTGAAGGTATGAAATTGGATGCTCAATGCCTCAGAGATTTCTGTCAGTGTTGGAAAATTACTTGGTTATTTTTGCCTCGTGCGTCAAATGGGATTTTATTATTGCTATCTACCTAGAGATGGTATAATTTTATCTGTTTGACTTCATATATATTTATTTTATATAGTATATTTTATTTCTATATTATTATTACATTATTATAATAATATTATAGTAATAAAAGTTTGGTCTTTGTGACTTTTAGATTATATAATACGTTTTACTAATATGGAACAAAATGAAGAACAAGATATTTTAGAATAGTAACGAAACTTTTAATAATTGAATAAATATAATATTGTACTTCTACAAAAAAGAGATTGTTGTTGTAAATAAAATATCGCGACACTATTATTTAAAGCCGTAAAGTTGAAAATTTAAAAAAGTACTTAAATATAAAATAGCACAATTTTAGAATACAGAACACATTCAAGGTAAAATTACATTTGGTCGTTACGTGGCCCACAAAAAGCAATGCAATTTCCTGAATTTTTCGCCCAGTGGAATTTCATTCTCACACGTGACTGCAATCTTACTTAGCTGCGTCTAATATTTGTAAATTTATTTAACTGCTATATATATATATTATGTTGACGAACCTTGTTATTAAATCGTTCCCTTGACATGATTACGAGTCAGACTTTTTTAATTTAGGAAATTACCGAAAATGTATATTATGTGGATGTTTTAAAATGCTTATTATGTTGTATTTGAAATATATGTATATTTGTTTTACCAACATGTGTCAGCAGCAATCCTTTCATCGGGATAATGATGTTTGTATCCAATAGGATACAAAAATTGAAAATCAACCCTTAGTAATAACTAAGGGTTGATTTTCAAGAAACATTGAAGTCAGGATATCGATATTTGTATTTGATTTCCAGTAAAAATCTAACTATCAATTCTCTGACTACTAAAGACAACGAACGAAACGAAAGAAACTTGAAATTTAACCGTTTTATCTGAATCTTATTATGAAAAAATCTGTTTTTTTATGATAAACATAAAAAAACTGTTGTGACCAAGGTCTTCGACGAGGCCTTGTGACCAACCAATCTTTTTATACGAGATAAACCGAGCACAAACTCTTATTTATCTAACAACAAAATAACATATCATAACATCAATTTGAATAACTATAAATGAAATCATCAATATCTATATATAGATACATAAAAGTAGTATAGTTTTCATAAAATCATTTTTAATATCAAGTAGAACAACACAATTAGCTTATATCAAAAACCATGTCAGCTCTTAGATTATCTCAGGTATGATAGCAGCTTATGGATTACTTTGTGTCTTTCCAACGTGAACCATTAGTTTTTATTTGTGCTCCCTTTGTTCTGTTTTAACACCATTGCGTCGGAATAACAGGAAATTATTCTTCATTTTCCCTACATGGTCTGTAATGTAACCTATTTGTAGATAATGTACATAATCTCATATTGCAATATCGTATTTTTTATTAGATGACAATTATATCATATCTTTTATTATTGCTTTGTTAGTTTCTTATTGTAATATAGTTACGGATATAAAAATAAATGGTATACGTATCAAATATTTTTACTTCTGTTTTATTAAAATTTCTGAGCCAGATTATTAAATAATTAAGTTAGGTAACATAGACTGTCACTGAAGTTACACGTAAATTAAATGTAAAATGCACAATTGACTTAACTTTCCTATCACGCCTTTTAATTTCACTTTTCAAATAATGTTAATGGAAGACATTAGCGGCTTTTTGTTTTACGTTCAACGATAATGGCATTGTTTTAAAATGTTTTGTTATGCTAATGCGTTGATACTATGTTATTACACCTAAATGTTTAGGTGAAATTAATCAAATGCCTTAATAAAATTGAATTTAAGTTATACTCAACCAAAAATCGTGACCTCATTAAATATTTTAATTGTATGGCGAATAAATTACAGAAACAATTTTTAATTATGAACATTATGACAATTTAACTTTTAAATTACCATTTAATCTATAAAATTAGATATATTATTCATTTTTAGTAATAGGAATGATAACTGACATAAAAAAATCGTATTATTATTATATTCTCCTCTGAGCTAAAGATGTGGTTTGAGCAATGTTAATTTATTTGTTAAATTATGTTTTTTTTATGTTTTATTTTCAATAGTTTTAACAAAGCTTGTCCTTGTCAGTTAAAAAGTTTTCTAAACAGCACAAAAATGTTCAGGTTTCGTGTATTGTAATATTGTTTGTTGTCGCGTGATATGCCATAGAATGTGACGACATGAAAAATAATACATGCACAGGAATAACTAAGACGAGGCAAATATAGGGAAACATGGTTATCTTTTCATAAACTTTAATTGATGCACTGTAATATATACTGTTTAAAGATATAAAATAAAGACGAATTTTTAAAAAAATAATATATAAATTACACACTAAATTTTAGATTGCTTAAGTTATGTTAAATAAGAGGGATCGTGCCTTAAAAATATTCATTATATCAATTCTCGACATATTTCTAATATGTGTGAAAATCGCGAAATTGTAAAAACAACACATTGCGGCAGTCTTCAAGGCGATAGAGAACAGTCCATTACTAAGTGCCCTATACCGTTTACAACTACTTTACCATTTACAATCAGGTGGGATATAGTCGTGCATTATGTCAGTTTTAAAAAGAAACTAAAAGACTACTTGGTCGATTGATATCATAATCAGGTTGCGAATAAATGGAACGGAAGATAATGCTTACATACATACAAATATATACACACAGACAAACAATAACTTTTTAAAAAATGTTTAGAATTACTCAGGATACCTCAAAACGTAAAGATATTACAAAAGTCGGGATGACAACAATAACTTTCTTAATTAGGAAGTTAAAAAGTCAGTGTGTATTTTATTTGTTGTCCCTGTTAACCCACTTTAGATTCATTGCTACAACATTTTTGTCCCATTAAATTTGCTCATATGATCCTCTAATTCTACCTCTGCTCCCTTCATTATCGATTCACAATCCAAACTTTTCTTTACTGTTCCTCTAGTCATATATCCACATTTATATATATGACGTGACTCGCTACTCATATTTCAAGCTTCCTCTTTTCTACCTTCGTTTCTATCTCTACTTCTTTTTTGACTAAACTAAAAGAAAAAAATATATAAAAATATTATATTCTAATTTAATTCAAAAATAAAAAAATTAATTAATAAAAAGAAATAGTTTCGATTATTTTATGTAAGTTTTATGTTACAGTGAGGCCGCTATCAGTAGAAATTTTAGAGAGAGAACAACCACTTTCAGTGGGGCAAGAAACTGATCTAGGGTGTAAAGCAGTCGGTGCAAGACCTCCTGCCATCATCACTTGGTGGCTGGATGATAAACAAATAACAGTGCATGATCCACAGAAGGTTGGTAATGTGTTTATATATTGATTTTTAACTTTCGTCTGAGTTTTTCACTTTCACCAAGGTGAAAAAACGAGTATACCTGTTACATGATCAGAAAATACCGCTGAAGGAAGTGAATTTCATATCTCGGTAGTTAGTAGGAGAATGTTCCTTTAAAACCAAACTGTTAAAAATCGCACTGTAGGGATGGTATTCCAAGTGGTGGCGTGCAGCGCGATTAGCAATCGTTGATTAACAGAGACTCCTCATAATAAGCTAAGAGCTGGATGTTTATAATGTTCTCCGTCTGTGTTTTTTTGTAACTCTATGACACTTTTCAAGGGCTTAAATTATTTAAGATCGCAAAAATAAAACATCTTGGAAGGATTTTTTTAACTTGTGCACCCTATCTAATTTATCTATTTCATGAATACTTTTTTTCTGATATATTGCAAGTTGAACCATATAACGATGCCTTTAATGGGCAAAGTCATAAAAGTATAGATTACATACTCATAATTCGTATGTTTCAGAACTCAGATGATCGTAACGAGACGATATCATTTCTAAGATGGACACCGCGTATGGAACATGACGGTCAAGTGCTCACATGCCGAGCGACACATGCGAAACTAGAACAAGCCACTCTTGAAACTATTATGAAGCTGGATTTGCACTGTAATATTTTTTTATTTGTATCTTTCTTGTTGGTAGATGTAAATTAATATTAGTTTATTGATTTGATGTCCTTTCTCTTTCTGTTGTATTTATTTTTTACACTAGTAACCAATTCACAAATTATTTTAAAACATCAATATCGTACTTTCAAACTTCAAAATTGGACCAGGATCGATTTTATAATTTTAGTCGTTACCGCTTTAACTCGGGTCAAAGAAAAAATGTAAGATATTAAAGATTTAATGAGGATTTTAAAATGTCGACTTAATTAGCTTTGCAAAGATTAAAGATGAATATGAATTTATGCAAATTTCTATCATTATTCACGCTTTAGTTCAGAAATGTGATCCTTTGTGTGTTTTGCAGACGTCCCTATAGTCGAACTGCAATTAGGTTCAAAATTGAATCCTAATGACATTGAAGAGGGCGACGACGTTTACTTCGAATGTGTTGTGCGCGCAAATCCACCCTCTTACAAAGTTGTTTGGGAGCATAATGTAAGTAAAATGGCTTAATGCCTCTATGAAGTCAGCTAGTTTTAAAGTTTAGTAAAAGAGAAAATGAAAAATATTTTAAATTGTTCGAATAAAGTATCTTAAAAACAAAAAATAACAATAAGAGTAGAACTAATCGCTTGTTTTTAAACAAAATATATTGGTTTGTTAAACATTGGTTTCTTTATAAAATTTATCGAATCACCGTTTTTATTTATTATGGTCGTAATTTTTTTTTTTTATAGCAACACGAGTCATAGAAAACTCGCATAATCGAACCGATATCAATAGTTTTTATTTTATTACTCTAATTACATGAATGTATAGTGGAATGATTTTAAGTTAAAGATATGTGTTGTCGCTGATTCCTTTATACGCATAATGGTGAAGTAACAAGGTTCTAAACATATATTGTGAAATAGTAACTAAACTTAAAATCATGTAAATTTCAATAGACAAATGTTGATTCATAACGTAACACTTATGCACCAATAATTAAAGTTTCGAGTTTTTTACCAAAGAAATTCATGTCATCTTGACTAAATTTCGTTCGACCAATTCCCTAGGGCCAGGTAATGACGCATAACCAACGGGCAGGAGTAATAGCAGGATCGGCGCACCTCGCTTTGCAAGGAGTGTCGCGCGACCAGGCTGGGTTATATGTCTGCGTGGCCAGTAATGTTGAAGGTGATGGACGATCGTCTCCTGTCGCACTTCAGGTTATTTGTAAGTTGTTTTTTATAGTAATCCTATTTTAAAAAGCTTTATATTATATATTCCTTCTTATTTTTCGGTATATTCTTGTTGTTATACGGTATCATGTTTAAATGTTTGATGATTAAATTCAATTTAAGATTATTATTTCTTGTGGAATAAATAATTGCATTATAACTTGTCATGATCTATTTGATAGATATTATTTTATATATAGCTGCATGTTATTGATTTCAAATCGGAAATCTTCGATGAAAAGCTATCCAATAAATTAATATTAAACTAAGAATTATATTATTATAGTATTTTGCCACGGGTAAAGTTAAACCTTTAATTTTACTTCAAAATTAAATTTGTAACATTGACATCGTATAACGGCGGGTAAGTTGATGCAACAACTAACATGCAGTCACATGCAAATTTGAATTGAAACTTGGATGTTAACTTCGCGATATTTACATAAATTCCGACTAAAATCGGATTTATGTTATACCATGATAACAATCGTGCCATAACTAAATTTATTCAGTGTTAGAATATAAACACATTTTCATTATCTTTATTGTGCTAAAGATTAATTATTATTTAATAATAGTTCGCTGGCATATTGCGTGACCGCATTAATAAGACTAATGTATCTATACCATAACAAAACATCTTTTGTGTCTAATTTGGTTTATATCTACAGAATAATGTAAGTTGTAACATTAAAAAAAAAACTCTGATTTAAGTAAATTACTGAGAGATTGTTGTTATTTATATAACTAAAATATAATATAATAATATACGAACTAAGTAACTAAAAGAAAGAAGAACAAAGTCATTTGTTCAGTGGACAACATCTACTCATTATTCGTGTACCTCTAGGACCCGTTAAGTACAAAGCAGTTAGACTTAGTGGGATTACCGTTAGGTAATAAAGGTAGTTATACCTTGAGACATAAATTTCTACGATAACGTTTGTATTTAGGTCTTAAATGTGAATAATATGTTAATATAATTTTGTTCTCTTTGTTTAAATACAAAATATAGAAAACAAAATAATATATACGATGATTTTAATTATATTTTAAATTACTACACAAAAATGGTAAAAATGTACAATATTAATCTTCAAGAAAGCAGATATTATCGTCCTTTTAAAAAAAATTATATATAAAATTGTAATATTAATATAATCTTTAAACTTTATCAAATAAAAATGTTTAATTCCGCAAAGTATCGATAAGTATTTATAGTAAGAGTCTCGTATAACCATTCAACGGGTCATTGAATACGATATAAAAACTTTACGAAAACAAAGCGGAAGGTAAAAAACTGGCAAAGACCTTTTTCTTTTGGTAATTTAACTTCATCGACATACGATACACGGGTAAATTGTAACGTTAGCTGTTTATTTTCTTTCGAAATCGTAAAAGTTTTGAGTCGAATTTAGTTTCGTGAATCAGTAAATTTATTAGATGTAACGAATTTAATATACTGAAATAATATAATAATTAACTTCATGATCAAGGTATAAGTTAAAGTATATATATATTTTTTTTGTTATATTTCTATACATTTGTTACATTATAAAATTCAGATTATTTAACTGCATAGACCGTGAATAAATTATTCAATAGCAATAAAATGAACGCGAAATTATTTTTTTCTCAACCGCAACGGGGCTGCCTATAAATATATTATTAATATTCACAAGCAGTAATCTCAATAGAGGAACTATTTAATACCCGGTCTAATAAGCAATGCTATTAAAATTAACAAGGCGTGATTGAAATCGTCCAAGTGAAAAACATTTATCGCAGACAAATTATTTCTATGGAATTTAAATAGAAGGCTTAGAAGATATATTTTCTAAAATGGTTTTATTATACTTATTTTATTCAAATTCATATACTTATATTTTGAAATACCCAATTAATGAAGTGAGTAGGATACATAATATCAATATTTTCATCAAAAATATATTTTTTGTTAATAAGGGAACATCAAAAGACGTCTGGGACACGTTTGTATCATTAATCATACATATTTATATTACTTTATTCATGTCTTGTTTTAAAAACATGTTAAAACCCTAATACAATAATAAATTAAAGTTGTCATATTACATTGAATTACTTAAAAGTATTATCTCGATTATTTCATGTTACCAATTCCTGGTCTATCATAATGCATTAATATCTTATTAAAATAGAATCTTTGACTAGACTTGCATATATTTAATCAAAAATTTCTAATACTGATAATCTTATACGCAGATAAACCTGTATGCATAAACGCAATGACAGCTATAGTTGGCGCAGCTATAAGTGAAGCGGCGCGTGTATCTTGTGAAGTTGACGCCTTCCCACCCCCAAAGAACTTTCAGTGGACCCTCAACAATACTATAGGAGTTGTTGAGTTGGAAACCGTTAGTAATATTTTGATTATGTATTTTTTTATCCGAAATTATGTACATTGTAATAAATTTTAAAGTATCAATAAAAATTGTATCGCTTTTTTTTCGCAATGATACTGATATTGATATGATTGTATCTTTTTATGTTTTTATGATAAAAAATACATTTCAGTAAATTGTAGACTTTAAAATAATACTACAATTCAATATGGGTGCAATATTTTATAAAAGTATCAAGGCTGTATCTTAATTTTAAATGAAATATCGTATCATTTTTATAACCTCATTGGGGAATGCGATATTTTCGGAATATATATTTTTTCATCTACATTTAACTCCTCGTTAGATTAACTTGTAGCTTATATATATTCCATTTTTTCCTGATTGAGTATTAGAATAATATGAAAATAAATCAGAATAACGGTGAATCGATTTTTTGATTGCTTTGGGGCCTTGACTTTATTTTTTATTATCGTCGGATTATTTACTAATGTCAGAAGCAATCACATCGCAATCATAAAGAAGTAATTTGTTTTTGAAACATCCACAACTATGATACTTTTCTAAGCTTAGGTTTTTAATTTTTCTATATCTAACTATGGATTCTTCCATAGTAGAAATTTAATAAATAATTTTAATGTAGGATTAAAATTATTTATTAACAGGGAAAGTACTCAATAGAAAAGTCGGGTCGATCAATTCTAACATACACACCGGCATCTGAGATGGATTATGGCTCGCTGGCGTGCCGTGCTACCAACATGGCGGGGCAACAAATAGAGCCATGTAGATATACACTGCTACCAGCCGTCAAGCCGGACCCACCAACCAACTGTTCAACTCTGAACTTGACTGATGATTCTGCTGAATTGAAATGTCTCGCTGGTAAATATAGTTGTTTAATATGGATATATACATTTTTTGCTTGTGTTTGTTTTTAAAGAATTGTGAAATAGTGGTTTAATTCAACTGATATTCTATATTAATTTTTGGTTACTTACCCTTTACACCCATGATATTAAATTTATGGTAAGATATGGTATTGTGTTAATTAAAATAGTGCTCACAAACATTTCTTTAACAAGTTTCTTAGATTTTTTTTTATTATTGCAAGGTTATGACGGAGGTCTTCAAACTACATATTTCGTGGAAGCGTGGGAAACAGACATCTTAATAGCCAACGTATCGACAATAGTACCAGTGTGGAAACTACAAGGACTTGGGTCAGGGAAGGCGCTACAACTTGTGTTTTACGCTAATAATGCCAGGGGCAGATCTGAAATAACCACGCTTAGGGTACACACATTATCAAGATTGGCTTTGCATACAGGTAATTGTTTAAAGTATTTCCATGTTCTTCAGCCGTAAATATATATAAATAAATTGAAATAAATTGAACCGCCATAGGTACAAAAAATGTTTTTATAGACATTTAATTCGCTCTTAAAATTACTGTTCAGAACTTATAAACTGTAACATTAATATATTTGGCGTTATCCTGCATACACAATATTTAAACATTTATTAAGGATCCCTTGGCAGACGGATACAATAATCAGGTTCCATTCTAGTCTAGCCCTTTCTATAGACTCAATAAGATTCAAATTGCATACGTAGCAATGGTATGAACGAAAGCGTAGCTATTATGTAGCAAGCCATATTAGTATCTCATTACTTTAAACTAAATATGTGGTGTCTTTATATTTGGATAATAATATTAATAAATATTATTAAATGTTCGAGCCTAAAGACATCTCAAATTTCCTAGTACAAAAATATAATGATATAAAAAATATTGATAAAACTGTATAAAAAAAATGTAAACATAAATACTCAATATTAGAATTATTATAGTAATAAAAATGACGAATATTAAAAAGGGTCATTAAAACGCAATCAAATCGTAGGGTCATACTCATATATTAATTACTGGATAAATGTGATAAGTTTTTAATAATTACTGGGTGAATGCGGCAACTATTTTACTAATATAAATTATAAGAACCCTGTTAGTAGCTTATTTTCAATTAAAAATAATAATGATTAATTTGAGATAAGGCAAGTTATCATAAATTACATTTTAAGTCCACTTACCTACATTCTAGATAAAAAAAAACACTTATTTTGTAGAAGTTCGGATCCAGATGAAATTACAATTGGTAAATTCTTCATATATTACATTCACAAATAATACATAAGGCATATCACATATCGACATCATACAACAAATATATAAATTACTTAGCTTAACAACAATATTATATATTTAAAAATGCCGGAATTTTACAATAGTAGCAGCCTTAATCAATTTAGTTACATTCAGTTAAAATTATAAGACCAATATTTATTAAACATAATATAAATGACATATATAAATTAAATTTACCAGTAAATGAAATTATACGATCAATATTAAAGACTGGTCATAGTTATAAAAACATTTCAACATTAACAACACATGAATGTTGAACAGGTATAGCATCATACGAGTATGTATTATAGGGTTTGTGTGTGAATGTGTTTGTTGTGTATGTATGTGTGCGTGGGTGTGTTGAGAGATTGCTAAAATAGTTTTCATTTGTCAATGATTTATTTTTATCTTTATTATATATATTCGAAATGACTAGTAAATATTAAACACTGTTAGGTAACGAGAATATTTTTATTTTGATTAGACTTTTTGGCTAAGCTATAGCTATAGAAAGCCAAGCTATAGCTTGACTTTTTTCTGTTTTTCCAATGTAGCTTAACTGTTAATAGTGCAAGTTCTAATTTCTGATTAATTTTAGTATAGAGTGATGAAAAACTAACAACCCTACCACCAAAACGAGTTCTAACTCCTGAAATACTTCAAACGGTTCTTTTGTTATTCTTTTTTTGATAATTTATACAATTGTCTTCGTGTGAGATGGTTTAATTTTTTTGTATAAGAGATAAATTAAATTAATATTATTATTAAACAGAGGCAAAGAACAACAATTTGGCTATCGATACGAACTGGGCGCTTGGTATTATAGCGGGCGCCTTGGGCACGCTCGCAGCCGTCGCTGTGATAGCAGTGCTGGCAAGACGGCGGCATAGACCTTTACAGTACGAAGGTACCCATGTTTGTTTGTTAATTACTTCATACTCTAAAAATATAGTGAATTCTATATTTTGACTGGTAAAAATCCATATTTTTTATTGTATAAATATATTTTTTTAACCAAAATAATTCCGATAGTTAACAATCCTTTTATAAGTACAACAAAATTGTTAAGCTTACTTACAGACTTATCCAAAATTCTTCGAAAATATTATGAGAATGAGAGTAACCTGACATTACATGTTTTTGGTGCTATCATTGTACAAAGATGGTATACTTTTTTATTAAAATCTATAGAAATTTATTTTTAACAAAATTCTTTCGTAAACAAAAGGCGTTTTACAAATTCATTTCAAACAGTAATATCTCATACTGAGGCCTTAGTGGTTCCAGCGTGGTAACATACATTATCGCATCGCGTGTGGAATATCTATAGGATAACTTGTAAATGGTTTAAGTTTGAATTTTTATGACACCATTATCACCCACATTGTCGACGCATTTGAATTACAATGCAATTCTAATGCAATTATTATGCAATTTAATAATTTTGTCAAGGAATCTTTTGTAACAATGTTTTAAAATTATTTTTTAGATATAAATGCGACAGGACACTTAAATAAATTTTGTAAGACTTCAATAAATATGTATATTAATCACGAAAAGAGTATTAATAAAACTAAAATAGTTGTACGAAGAAGTAAATGTTACCTTTTTATATAATCATATTATTAAAATATTGGTAATGTTTTTGTACTTGTTGATTTTATTATGTTAGCTTGTATGTTCTACACTAATAAAATAAACCAGAACTTTAAATCCAGTTATTAATAAAAACCATAAAATTTTATGTTGGAGAACTTCTCTAGACAACAAAGTAAATTGGAATTGTTTCGTGTAGTAAAGTAAAGAATAAAGTAGGTTTCATGTATGTCGAATTTTCAAACGCCTTAAGTTAGAAACTGCTTTCACTGCATTTCAAATGTGATTTATGTCCTTCTACATTTCAACAGATATTGCAGATATTCCGTCACTCAGTTACCGACATTTTTATTAAGTTTTCTCTTCTCCAGCGGGACCACAAAAAGGAAAAGCATGTTATGAATTCGGATACTCAAAGCGCAGTATTAAATTTCATGATTCGTTTTATATTTTAAAGTGTTTTTAGAATTTAATTGCATATTAAGTCACCAGTCAAGTGTCGCAAATGTCATATTTTTACCGAAATAAAATTCTCTTTTCGGTTTTTATGTTATTAGCTTTATTTATACCTTAATGATTTGTTCTGTACCAGGACAGTACCAGCACGTCGATGAGTTTTAGACCTTAAATGTTTTATGGCGTGCTAGACTGCTATCTTATTATATCGACACGGAATATCGATATCGATGGTATTGTGTCATTTTTATAACAATAGAGATAAATACATAATGTAAATTTCTGCTATTAATGCTATATCTTTCAGAAGCTTAGGATAAAATATATAGTCAAAATAATGATCTTGTTTGTACAATAAAAATATATATAATAGGTACCTACGCAAATTCAAAGAACTTGTTAATCAATCTTATTACTATTTCCTTATTGTCATGCATTCGATGTCAAATTTAAAGAATTTGTTTTTTTAAATATTTTTACATTAATATTATTACTAATATTGTAATAAATAATTTTAGAAGGTTATAATAAAATTGTATAAAATACTCGTTTAAGTGATTCAGTTTTCGTAATAATTATTCAGTAGACATAGCACGACAGGCACTGACAACAATATCTTATTTGAAAAGCACTTACAAATATCAAGAGCTATACGATATTGCTTTCAAACTTAAAGCTTTCGAATTTAAAATGAAGAAATTTAAAGTGACATTTAAGCTTACCCCAGTGTCTGCACGAAATGTCAAGAAGGTATAAGCCAATTCCTAAGAGTATCTATGGAATTTGTAGTTTGTCATTTGCGTTTTAAAAACTTAGCAGTTTATCAAGCTGCAATGGTAGACACGTTTGAAAATAATTGCACTTACATAGTCTCATAATCGTATGCATTATTTTTAGCTCCATTGCAAACTGTGAAGGCGTATAAGGGCGCGATGCATAATTCCAACCAGTCCCCTATACAAGATGACAAGAACCCAGATGTAGTGCCTCTCGGGAAAGGTAAGTGCGTTTGTGTATTCCATTCAAATTTAAGAGTCTTTAGATTTTATGCGTTTCTATTCAAACAACTAACTAAAATATAATTAAAATTATAGAGATACATTAAAGTATATGCTGTTTTTCTTTTCAGCAATGTCTCAAAGAAACTGTTATAATATACTGATACTGTTTAAACGTTACTATAATAATCTTACAATATTAAACCGTGAAAACTTAGAAGTGATAAATGTAAAATTTCGCTTATAAATCCGAAATTAGCTACTTATATATACACTTTTTAATAAAACCTCAGAGTGTGAATAGTGTGAAGAAATAATAAAATCAAATTAATTTAAATATATTATGGCAGTGAATATTGATGAGAGTGATTACTTAAAAATTATTAAGTTTTTGTCAAAATGTCACCATCATTTTTATTTATTTCTTAAAATATCTACAACTTTATTATTTATATATTTACATTTATAATTAAATTGTTTCCCTAATATAAATTTAATATTTAATTTTTTTCAACTAGATTTTAACTGCACGAGAGACTCCGAACGTCCTCCTGAGCCACCGCCTTACGGTGCGCTCGTATCTCCGCTTGTTGGTGCCTCTAAGAGCGCGCACAGCTTGCACGAGCAAGCGCAAACGCCACACACACCAAATACACCTTTGTCTGATGCACAGGTTTGTTATATAACGTACTGATTGCCCATTACCGTTATATGTATCAGAATTCAACATATAAATTTGAACAAAATTATATCTAAATTTTATAATAAGAAAAAAGGCTGGTAATCAGAATATTACAAGTAAACTTATTAGAGGTTGACAACAATATATTGCTTACAATTTATACGGTTTTACTTTAAAAATATTTAGATTTTTTTTTTGTTGTAGAGTATCGGTACCTTGGCTGAAGACCGTCGGAGCGTGACAAGCGGTACATTGTCACGGCGGAGAGAGGTCGTTACTACTAGGACGCCACTCTTAGCCAACGCAAGAGAGAGCTGTGTGTAGGATAGTTTAAAGTGTTTTTCATATTGAAGGAAACATTAGGCGTCTTGATGTAGAAACGACATTATTTTGGTACAGACTTTTAAGCTTAAAATAGAATTTTTAGTATTATTCGGCCTATCTTTAACCAATTCAAATTATTAATAATTTTATTATGAATTTATGTAAGCATTTTTTTATATTAAGGAACAAGTAATTAAAAAACGGTACTAAGAATAATTATTTTCTAACACAAAATCATATTTTGTTTGAGAATATTTAAATATTTGACAAAAATTCATGAACATGATAAACATTTTAGTAATTTATAGCGCGTTACTCTCATAGTAATGAACATAGGGGAAGGGGACTCTCGTCTAATATACATTTATTAAATTTTTAATGATCTGCTTGGGGCTTGCGTGCTTTTCTCATGACAGGCGACGTTGTCTAAATAAAAAACTCTCTTAGGAATGTAATGAAAAGAAATTGTTAACATTATATGAGTAAAATACCGACTTATTACTATATATTTTTAATATTCAAACTTACTTTTTATGATATCATTAAATGAACAAGTAGAACAAATCAAATATTTTGCTTAATAAAACACAAAAGTTATAATAAGGTCAATAGAAAAACTTCTGTGTTGCCTATTTTTTTTATCATGATAAGGGGAGATTTAAAAACTTTTAATCTAAATTTGACTGTAACTTTTTCCACCTTTTTAGACGGCTAGTTGGAAATTGTAAAAGAGTTGCTCAAAGCGCCTGTAATTCTTTAAGCAATAAAGAAAAAGCTTCTACAAAGCGAGGACGGCATGCGCCATTTTGGATTCAAACAACAAATAACAAAACATGAAATTGTTTTCACCAATGGGCTATCTGAAAATTTCGTTTCTAATGTCACGGTAAAACACTTAAATACTTAATGCCTTGAAAACTCAATGAGGGATTACAAAGTGTAAAATTAATTTATTTTTGAATTTACGCAATTATGAAGTTACTTAGTCCTATGTTAGTTATTTTATATTTTCAGTTGTTTTGCACTAAATGTAGGATCGAAATACTTTGATATAAAAATAGACATATTTCAATAAACTTTTTGTAGTATCATTTTAACAAATATTTAAAAAACGGTATGACAAAAACAATTTCCAATAAACCCTCAACTTTATGAAGTGGAAAAAATTCGGGTTTAGTTCTAGAATTTATATCTAAAAATGTCAAGAGCACTTGCATCGTTGCCGCGGACAACGGGCTCGAAGCGCAGAACGTGAATAAAACATGTCGTCGCAGTGACGCGACGGTTTTAAACTCGCTAGTTTCTGTATGCGTGCTTTCTTTATTTGTTTATGTATTAAGAAAATGCAGGCATGCACTTTGCACCCTGCAGTAGTGAGCTTTATCACAATACAAATTTTTAAAGTGAAACTTCTTTAGAATAGTTGAGATTTGAAACTCGATGCATCGCAAATTGCAAATGATAGAGATAGAAACACATTTCCTAAAGTACTATTTATGAAGTCAAACACAAGGATTCTTGGGAACAAGTCATACATCAATACATAAATTCACAATCAACTATATAATTCACTTTAAATATTAATATCGTTATTTAATTATAAGTCAAACTTAAATAACCCCATCAATTAAGTTTTTACTGTTAAAACGGTACGATGTCTCTTGCTTTTAAAAAAATATTTAAATATAATTATTATTTTTTAATCGAAGCAAGATAACGGAGTAGTTACTTCCACAATAAAAGCTAATAATATCTTCTATTACTTAAACCTACTTCGTATCTTATCAAATGTTAAAGCGATTATACCTACATCTTGTTCATACTAGCAAAAATAAACACATTTTTTAATAATAAGAAATATTAAATCTTGAAATTATCTTTGAAAATTATATTATGAATCATTTATACTAAATTGCTTGTTGCTGTGTCACAAAAAACATGCTAAATATATTATATAAGTATATTTAATTTCACGAAGTGAGACTAATAAGAGATATATGTCATTCAGTAACTCTTTTTGGCATTCTGCTTTACCGTTTAATTGTTAGTATGGTATTGAAATTAATGACACATTAATATGCAAAAATTTTAAAATGTAAAACTACAGTAAATTAATAATTTGGAAATTGAGACAAATTTCTTTGCCTTGAATCTAGTTATTATTACAAAAAAGAGTCTACTTAAATCTATGTGCAAAAAGATTTTAAATATAACAATATTATATATATGTAATATAGACGAAGCTCTCTGCAGCTTCATTTAATATCCATATTGTTGATAAGAAATTGTCATTATAAGAAGTTTTCCTGAAGACTGCTGTTACGCACTTATTGTTTCCTTCAATAAAGATATGTATTAAAATGTAAGTTTGTAAAAATGGTTAATAATAGATAAATATTTTTAACTCTCAAATATATGTTTAACAGGATGATGAAAGAGTATGCTCATTTATATTATAATACAACTAGCTAATGAAAAATGAATTATTTGATTTTAATAGTAATAATAATTAATGTAAGATAATTTATTTAAAAAAACTTTTTACGTTTATTGTATCAAAAGAAAATTGTTTAAAAATAAAACAGACAATAAAACATTTAGCATTTAATATCTTAATTGCTCTTCAAGGATATATAATGATACAAATATATGATACAAATTTTATATTATGTTCTATTATAAATAAATTACAGTAATAAATATATAAATGTATTTGAGCCTTTAACATTGTACTATAAGTAATTGAATTTATTGCACTAATGTGTAATTAAATAATTATTATAATATACATTATTATATTAAAATGAATTCACTGTGATGCTATAAATTTATTATTACATTTAATGTTAAGACAAATGTAAATAATTTTATTAATTTGATTAACTCTAATATCTCATGTGATTTGAGAAATATTACAGTTTTTAACATATGTAAATAGAACCTTCTATATTATGTGAATGAGGAATATAAAATAAAATAAATTTTGAATGTTATTATTGAAATTATTGTAACACTTTCTGTTGCGGTTAGCATTTAATTTGTTTTGTACCTTTAATGTAAATATATACTGTGCTATTTTTTCACCGGTGGTATAAACGATTTATGTGTTATTTGTTTTATGTTTTTGTATTTTTAAGTTCGGTGATTTTCCAAAGACTTTTTGACATATCGTAAATTTAAGCAGATATGTGTAATACTTCTTAAATAATAAATTTGCTTATTAGAAAAAAAATTTTATTATTTATTCTATCGTATTATTTATCAATAAATTATGTAAGAGTTATCAATATATTTAATATATTAAAAATTATTCTCATTCTTAATTCTTAACAAAAGAACCACAAAAATTTAGTAATATTTTTTATATGAAATCGAAAAGGAGCTTAATGTTTGTCTCTCTCATATTAAAGGAATCACTTCCTTTGAAAAACAATTTATATCCTTAGAAAAAGAAGTAATTATAATGATGACAAGCTTTCAATTAGTCTATTAATACTGTAAAATCACAGAACCACAAATATTCCAATATATAACAACATCCATTTTCCTAAATTAAATGTACAATTTTATTATTTTTACGCCAAAGGTTAAAAAAGATCTAAGAGCCGTTTCAATAATATACAGTGATACGTATATATAAATTAGCATTAAATAAACTGATATAATATATATGACGAGTAATATACACATAATAAAAAATAATTGCTTTCAAATTATAACATTATAATAAGGACGTCAAGTTTAAATTCTTATAACATAACTCCTTAGTGCTGTATACGTTAAGACAAAAATGCCCCTAAAAACGAAGATTAAACCGCGCCATACCGTTTGCGATAAGAATTTTATCTTCGCCTTTTCGAAACTCTTAAAAGGTGGGGTCTTAATGGACATCATAGACTGTGATGAGTTTCTTGTTTATGTCTTTGTTTATAGGGTCTCTGAATGGAATAATCTCGAGAACAAAAGAAAAAAAAGGTTCCTGCAGCGTTTTTTGTTCGTGAATCTGTGACGATAACCCCGAAATTTCATATTTATAGTCCCAGGAAATTTTATCATCCGTTGACAAACAAAGCAACTCGTTTACGTTGTGTGGATCATAAATATAAAAAAGAAATTGTGTTTTTCTTAAACTTTTTGAATGAAGAGATCAAAATCTTTCTTATCCGTTTTGATTCGTGACCGAAATACGGAAGCATTTTTAAATAATCGTACGAAGTTGTTACAAGTAATGTTATATTTATGATAAACTTATAATATTGGAAGAAAATAATAAATAGAGTTGACACGATTGAGCTGTTTAAGGTAAAAAGATCCTAACTATTCTAAAAGTGAAAAAGCTCCGAATTTTCTATCTAAAATCTTGTAATAACGATTTCGATCCAGTAATATCTCGCTTCAACCAGTTTTACTCGAATTAGCCAATGGTTGGAGAGGTAGCGATCGTTGCGTGCCTCGACCTACCGGCCTGTGTGCATATGTAATTGATGGCCTCTTCCCTTCAATTTAACCTAGCACGAATACATATAACCTAACGTATTTTATGATAGTTTGTTGAAGTGCGTATTTTAATATTCCGAATGAAAACATAAAAAAAGGTACATTAACAACGAACGATTTTCTACGAATAAATTAATTACCTATTTTAATTTAAATTAATTGTGTTCCTACATGTTTCTCTAAGACAGACAAATAAAAGCATGCAAATATAAAATTCATTATAATCATTTCTTGTTATTATTGGGCTATGTTACACGTTATCATAATACTCATCATTCCAAGAACAAGTACGTGATATTTGATAAATAAAATCAAGAGAAATATGATATAACATATGAATAATCTTAAGCACAACATTAATGGATAATTATTAAGAATAGAATCGTTCGAAATAATTATTTTGTTTGTGTTTTGTTTATTGATATTTATTGTACTGTAACCATTTCGCTATAACATAATATAATTATTTGATTGATTACCTAACATTTTACTCTAATGACTTTCTAGAAATTGATACATCCTCGTCTATTTAATGACACCAGTTTGCACAACACTCGTAGATGAACTTTCATATAGTTGTCGTCGCTTTGGATTTAGGAGAATACATTAAGTATTTTTTTTTTATTATGCACTTTTGCTTTAATAATGTAAAAAACTGTGGCTTTACTGACTTTACAGCAAAAAGATAATGTAACGTAGTTAAAATAAATCAACCTAGATAAAATATATTCCTTCAAAATAGAATTATTTCACATTTAATTCTACTTCCGGTCGTACTGATAAAAGACTGTCGTACTGTCGAAAAGATAATTAATTATATATTAATACAAAGTTCCTCTGAATCTTCGGTATTGCAAAACTGATTTTGTAAAATTCTTTTGATATTAGCTTTCTAAATATTTCTATTGTCCTAAAGTGCTAAAGCTGTTTTTTATTTTAGTATATATATGTATATAATTATTTTTACAAAAAATGTAATTGAAATCGGTAAAAATTATATATGGCCTGAGCTGTCTGAACGGTTTTAAAAATAGAAAAAAATATCTATAGCAAAATTATTCACTACTTTAAGCATTACCATAAAAAATCCGCGACAAAAACAAACTTTAACATAAAACGGTTTTTTATATTAAAAGTAAGATAATTCATTTAATCTTAAATTTGATACCATACCATACCGTACCGTACCGTACCGTACCGTACCATACTTTACTATACTATACTACTCATAACTGTAACAACTTTATTGAAGAGGAAGAAGATGATGAAATTGCGATTAATTATAAATAAAAATATACAGTTTTTAAACATGAAAAGTTTGTCATCTATATAGAGGTCAAATAAAAAACAATACAAGGTAACCCTAAAGTTCCATAAATCCAAAATTAAAATCTTGAAAATATCTTTTATATATCCCTGACGCTAGCGCCGAAATAACCTATTAATGAAATATTGACTGTCCGTCAATTAACCTGCTTTTTAAATGCAAAACTTGAAATTTTTATTTCTATAACATTGTATAATCGACAATTTACGTAACATTTAATGATGTAAGTTAGATTTACTTTCTTATCTGACTGCCATCAATCTTTTCATTAATTAATATATTATCACTACCACAATAGCATGGTTGCTATTGTGGTAGTGATATTCGGCAGAATAATTAATAACAAGCGCCTGCGATACATTAAAATATATCGGTAGGAAAAAAAAACATTAATCTGTCAGAATTTTGCAAATGGGGCCTAAATGCAATATCCGATTACCAATGTTTCTCACAGAAACTGTCATATCCAGTTGCAAGCAAAACGGCATAAATGTATTTGAATATTGAAATTACTTCCCTCTTTTAAGTACTTTTTTTTTATATAAAAGTCTAAATAACATAAATTTCTGTTTCAGTTATACTATTTTTTTTCCTCAAAAACACCAAAACACAAAATTTTATTTTTGGCATTTATAAAAAAAATATCGTAATTTACAGATTGCCTAAGCAACAAAAGATTGTCCCAGAAACCGAAAAGCAAAGCAATGTAAGCAGAAAATAAATTGAATCGACAGATATATATCAGTTATACTTAATATACCTATTAATATACCTTCTATATATATATAAAAAATCTACAAAAGATAATCATATTACAATTATTATATTAAATATATTATGTATGAAAACTTTGAAGTGAAGTGTTTTTAATTATACCAGGGATGATGTTATTATTGGAAAGATCTTCATATCACAATATCTGTCCTTCACAAATCCAATAAATTCTCATAGCAATCATTTCAGTCTTTTTCATATTGTCTGAGTGAAACAAAAGGTTTGTTTCTGTTGCTTTCGTTGCCTAAGTCATTGTTTTATCTTATCGACAGTTCTGTCTAGAAATAGTTTTCTATAATATTCAACGAATTTCACAATTTCTTTGATAGGTATAAATATATATTTTTAAACTATGCAGGATATTTGAATAATTTATACTATAAATTTAATTGTTTATGTTACAGTACAACTTTTTAATGATTTCTTTGATGCGTTTCTTATCAAAGATTTAATTTAAATAAGAGACGTTATTTAATCTTGAATATATCTAGAATTCCTAACGTTCTACATTTTATTGCAACGTCCAAGCAAACCGATTTAAGAGACTATTACTGCAGATTACTTTGAAACTGAGCTATCACTCGTCCAAATGAATGTTGACGGACGGCATCCGACTGTGAACATAGCTGGCACAATTAAAACGGTTTGTAATCGTTCGTATGTGAGAGATTTAATTCACATTTCCTTTAGCATCCCCGTTTGCTCTTATTTGCAATTAAAATAGTGATAGTGAAGAATTCAAATAATATTATAAAGGACTGCTGTAGCAGTATACGAAATAAAATGTATAAAATATAACTCTCTAAGAATCAAAGAAAAATTATAAACACAGTTAAATTTGAAGCTAAAGTACAAAAGAGGCTTTTGTGCTTTAAACCTACCCCAAAGTTTCGTACTTTTGTTTGAATAAAGCATACATTCGACAATGATAATTCCACAGTAAGGTATACGCTTCAATCAGTTACTGTCGTTGTGATTGGATGCGATTGGATGTTAGCTGTGAGCTCGTTGAACAAACATCGTTTTATCCGGACACCCTCGGGGCTACCCTGTAATGTTAAAAAATCGTTTCACATCTTTTTATTGGGTAAAATTTTGGGTAGTATAAACGTATATTTCAATTGTATTTTATCACAATATACGGTCTTTATTAAAAAACTTATTTTTTGTGTTTGGTCTTCTTTATCTTTGGTAAGACAAAATTTACCATTTTGTTTCATTATCTCAAGATCTTTTTGAAAAAATCAAATATGATATAATGTCAGGAAAATGTTTGTATATTTAAAAAAATTGATATTATTTACCATTTAACACTTAATAAAAACATTGTATATAAATATATTTATATAAACAAATGATTTTTACAAATGTACCTAATGCTACTACATTCTGCCTAGAGGGTTCGACACTGAACTCGTTTAGAAACTGTTTAACAACGTTATTTAAATACTATGAAATTTTAATCATTTTTTTCTGTCATTCGCCACGGCTTTGTATTAACTTTAACTGTAAAATTACAATTCTCCTGGAGCGGCGCCAACGTTATCAAAATAATACATTCGCAATACAATAAGTCATAATCAAATATTATTAGTATTATAAACATATTGCATATGTAAAATAAACAATACTTTTATATACTAATACATATACTTTATTATATTTTGTACTATTGTATATGTTAGATTTTAATGTTTCTTAATCTTAAGTTAAAACCGATACGTCTAATATTGACAACTATTTTTAACGAACATTGTATAATTTTATTAATTTTCTGATAGATCGTGATATGCTTCTGGAAAGTTTCTAACTAATATTATATAAAAGTTAACTGAAATTTTATAAGAGACTCAAAATCTACTCAAATAATTTATCTATAAAACTATGTAAGAGAGAAAGGTGGTTTATAAATAACGCTTATTTAATCTATTCAAGTTATATAAAATTATAATTTTTTCAGTAACACAATTAAAATATTTATATTTACTTTTAAAATGACTTACAAATTCCAAAAAAAGTATTTACCTATCAAAAATAAACAATAATAGATTTAAATAAAAAATACCCGTAATATGAATCATAAGTCATACAGATTGAAATTAAGAGGCAAGCATACGAAGAAATCCAATTTTCTGGAATAGGTCTACAAATTTGGAATTGGAAAACATCCAGGTTTCTAATGCTTACGATAGAGAATCATAACGATGCTACATTAGAGCAAACATTTCTTTTTATTCTGAATTAAACGTGAAAATGTAGAATGTAATATGGCTGCCTGGTTAGTTAGGTTAAACGTTTGTGAAAATTAACTTGAATAGCCATTACAACCATGTAATTAGGTAAGTTCGTGGTAAGTTCTAGAAAAGTAGACTTAATAGTTTGACTATGCAAATTCTTATTATCAAAAATTAAAATATAAAAATAATTAATAAAATTAAATTCGTTTTATATTATATTATTGATGATTAACTTCCTGACCTTTTAATATACTCAGATCAAAATTATTATAAAAAGTTCAGTTCTTTACTTTTATAGTGTCAATATATTGATATGAGTGTGCTTCAAAAACTCGTGATATTTAGTAATCACTGAAATGTTTCAGGAATGCGTTTCAATACTATATTCGAAACTGGTTCGGATATTATTAACTAGAACTTTAGATAAAAAATAATATTCTGAATATTTTGGTTAATAGAATATAACTTTATAAAATTTAATAACTTTTTAATGTTTATTCGAACCTGGAATGGGTGGGATACTGTCCTGTCGCTCTGGCTTTTGTCTTCACCTTGTAGATATTGCAGATATTGCACGTTCCGATAAACGAATATTAGTTGCCTTAAATTATTTTATACATAATTATTTTTTAATGGCATTTTATGTACAAATCCTAATTTGGTAAATATATAATAAAGATTATTAAGATTATTAATGGAATAAAAATACTTAGTGACAATCAATTAAAGCATCAATTGCAACTTATTTTGTAGTCAATCTGCAACTTACATCTACATCTAAAAATTATTTTTTTAAATTTCGTCTTAAAATGCTTTCCATTGCAGTACCGCAATAAACCTTTTTAATTTTTCTTTATTTTCTAAAAAGCAAACAACTAAATTTCATTTATGTATACGATTTACTATATATTTAATTTCATTTACAAAAAAAAAAAAATAAACAATTTATTGTCATTCTTATAATCGCTTTTATTTAATGAAAAATTTTTGATAAATTTATATTTACTATGTAGGTATCTATTCTATTTTATTTCACGAAAAATTAAGCTATTAAAGTGTAATCAAACAGAGAGATTATATTAAAATGACGTTATAAAAATTTAAAAAACCACGGGCAAGAATTCATATTAAGGATCGTAATCCGAGTTAATACCAGTCTTCGGATTCTGCGGATGAAATGTGCCGGTACCAACCATTAACGTAATTGCAACTGGAATATTCAAACATCGGAGATGCGCGCAGTTTAGCAAAAATACTTTTCAAAAATGTCGTAAAATAGGTTATTTAAAAAAAGTAAAAAAACTTTTTTCGAAAAATCTTTTTATAAACCTTGCCTTAATTTATTTTACGTTCTAGGTATAATATATGAAAACAAATTCACCAGGTACTTGCTTATTAGATCCTACATTAAAAGAGATAGTTTTCAAAATGTACTATAATAAAGTATTTTGATAAAAATAATAACGTTATCATGAACACATTTTATGGCATTTCATAGTTAACTACAAAAAGTTTGTATGACTCGTAATATAGTTGCTCTCAATATTTAATTAGAAATGTTCTGTTTATTTTACGTAATCCTTTAACGTCACGAAGTTCACCGCTGTTGTTTGTTTTCGTCTGTTATATGTTGTCAAATTTATAGCTCAATTCATATATTTGTTACAAATTTGCATAATTAAAACAAATTCAAAAATGCTAACTATTTTTAGTAATTATAAAATATAAGTGGGTCACCTTCGAAATTTTGCATTTTATCAACATTTTATCTAACAAAATAATACATATTTTTATTTTTGATTTTTAATTTTAAATATGATTTCTAAAATTGAAATAGGTTTTGTTTTGGTTTCATTTCATTGTAAACTGCCAGTCTACTATGTTTGATAAAATAATGAAACCCGTTCAATATCTTCGTTGTTCTTTTTTTTGTTTTTTTTTTTCTTTACATTTATGGCTTGAGCGCTTTAAAAACTGAACAACAGCTTTATGTGCAGCTTTAGTCCTATAGACTGGTACATAAATCAGATTCTATTAATATATAAGTTGATGAAGTCGATGACGAAATGTACTCTTAACAACGTGGTATTTAATCCAGCGAATTTGACAACTTGCAGTTTTTTTTATTAAAGGAATGTTGCCAGAATGAATGCCAGAGTTCAATTATTTTTAATCTTATCTATCTTATAATAATATTATAGATACTTTAGGCAATACAATTTAGATAGAATACTTCTTTTTTTTTATGTTAAATAAAAATGCAAACATAGACGTGGCTATCGGTAATATTTTGTATTTTGTAAAATAGCGCTGAATTTTAACCAAAAAATAAGTATTAATATTAATTAAATAATTAATGTCTCTGCCGGCTCAAAAAAAAATTATTTCGTAATTAAAAAGGTAATTTTATTTTTATTTTCCCAAACATTTTTTTCTTTTAAAATTATTACTAAGTACTTAAGATAGTTTAATTCATTATAGGGTGTAAATGAAGGATTACCGTTTTAATTTTAAAGAAAGTTATTTTTAAATTTGTTTTCTTAACATATATTTTATAAAACTTTTTTCATATTATAACTTTTTTAATATTAAAATGATATTAGAATTAATAGAAAAAATAATAACTTCACAAAGTTAATATGCTCTTTGTAATTAAAAGTATAATTATTTAATTTAATTAACGCAATGTTGTTATAAATTTTGCTTAATTTCGTTTTTTCAAAAATCAAAGCACCATATTTGTATTAAAAAATACGAATGAGTGTTATACATGAGATAAAACTTAGACATTAACAAATTCCGGCAATGAAATTTGAATACTATATGATTCAGGCTTCTCACAATTATAAAAGCTTTTAAGTAAAGTAAGGTTAATTACGCCGTTTAATAAATAAGATGCCTTCTGAAGAACTAAGATAACACCAGAGGTAAAGAACTTTGCTGCTTAATAAAGCTATTCTGGACTGAAAAAAGTTTATATTTAATATTTATTTTGATATCCCAGTGTTAATAAGTTTCATTTTTAGGGCGCAGACCTGTAAACTTAATTAGTATATTGCTTCACTTTTTAGTTTCACTATCTTAGGATAGTAAGTTATTTTTATACAAAGATTGCACTTATGAAATATCGGATGTACGATTGGAAAGTGAAGGTCCATGGAGAGAACAAAATAAACTCAGTGAATACTCTTTTAAGTTATTTTTACTATAACAATAAATATAGTATTATATTAACTATTTATATCATAGTCATATTACATAATAAATAAGCGTGGTACCAACAAAAAGTATACAATGACTAAACACGGTTCTTGTAGTTTTATGATGCTGTCACATGAATACAATTTTGATATATTTTAATGTTAAACATTTGAAATTATGACTAAACTTTTAAGAATAAGGTATAATGTGCATAATTGTGAACTAATTGAATATCAACAAATAAAATCTTCAACTAACTCTTTAGTATTAGGCTTATGACAAAAATATGAGAACGCAATTAATATAAGTTTTAAAATTTTTCATTCGTTACTTTAATATAAAATTTCGACAATTTATTATTGTGACGTATATTATAGTTTCTAAAAATATAAAATGTGAAGCTTGTTGTAGCCTCTTTGAAAACAGTTTTAAGGAACTCCCAAGGACATAAAGAAAGCATTATATATTTATATATATATAATGCTTTCTTTTATGTGATTAAAATAGTTTCTAAATATGCCTCTGATCTACAGATCAGAATGCTGTAAGACATAAACATTATAAAAGTATAGTATAGTAACATGGCGGTGGTGATATCAGTTAGTTGTCTAATGTCTGTGTCTGCCGCTGAAGTTTAACGTTTAGCTAGTATGTTGATATGACCGTTCGTAAATTCTAATCTATAGTCTAATTAAAAGATAGTAGAGAATCGTCTATTAAATAATTAAATTAAACTTAGGCTTTTTGTTCTTAGGAAATATTAACGGAAAATCGTGAATATAACCTAAGAACAAAAATCTCCAACAGTTGTTCCTAAAAATAGAAGTTCATCATTTTTATTAAGGAAAACAAAAACAGCACCGTTTACACAAATTTTCTGTTCTATATTCGATAAATAACGCTACAAAATCAGCAGTCAGGCCACGAACAACAAATATTCGGGTGAAATAAAATTTTTATACGAGAACTTTAATTGTGCATGATTAAGAACATATTTTATTCTATTTTCAAAGCTTCTTAAATCATTATATATATTTAACTTATTAGGTAGTAATAATAATTTTAGAATATTATAAATGAGTAAATCATATTAGCAGGTAATGTGTATTGCATTTTACTTTATGATGACAAAGTTAATGTTAATAAAATATTGATTTTCTCAATATAGTGATCTAAATTAGGAAAACCGCTCCAATACAGACTCGTTTTAAAGACTTCAATTACCATACTACTTACTACTAAGATATAAGCTTAAAATATTACCTACGATAAATTCATTATAAGTGAGTACAAATGCAAATGATCTTATTTTTTTTTTGCTTATTTTATATTCAAATTAAAATAAAAAAAAGTCTCAAAATTCCTCAAATTTTAATATAAAATATTCATGTAATGTTTTCAGAATGTAATGCATTTTAAAAATTTTATTGTAGCAACACTGCATAAGATATCTCTTATAAAAAAATCTTTCGTAACATTCATAAAGAGCACTTAGGATGCAATTAGGATGAAAGGGCTTTTTAACCTAAGTGTTTTATAATTTTTTCTTGTGCCATGTTTATTGTTAAAAATATTTTCTTCTGCAAACAACTATATATAACATAAAAATAAATTATATTTTAATGTTACTCTGAAAACTTTCCATTTTATATATAATATAAATAAATAGTGAACATGTTTAAAAATTCATTTTTTAATTCTTACGTTCTTTTTATATTCGTATATATTTTTCTGAAATGCTGTTATAACAAAACATATACGAACTATAAAAATAAAATATCACATAAAAAACGAAGTCAACCGCAATGCGTGCACTATCACAATGTCTAGTCTATCTATGCTCATGACAATTTTCCGCTTAAGTACACTCTTTCTAAATAATATGTATATTACTTAGCATTTAATATGCAGTAAGCTATATTTTTAAAATAGAACACTTTTAGTATTTAGAAATCAATATTTCTAACAAAATAAAGTGGTAGTATAACAAATTAGGAAGAATTTCCATATATACGCATACATATACATTTTAACACAAAAACGTCAACCAAAAAATTAATTTAATTAATTTAATAAAAATGAGAAACTGGTATTATAATTGTATAATGTTTCAATATTGCCATATTTATTTAGCATTCTATATTATGTCGTAATAAAGAATGCAGAGTACCACTCCAATACATGATTACAAGTTCAAGCAACATCAGTCGCACTGTTCCACAATTTACTTTATTTATACTATCAATATAAATTACAAAGTGACGTAACATGAAATTTCGAGTTAAATTTGAATATGTACGAAGTGTCTGAAAATAAAAGCAGTAAAATTCAACAAGAGATAATTGGGCTAGTCTGATATTTCAGCTTGATTAATTACATTATAAATCAGCTGGGAATCCCAGCCTTAATGTGAAAATAAAAACGGCAATTTAGATTAAACAGACGATTTTGGGTTTGTTTAAATTAATATTGTATTTAACGCCCCATAAAAAAATGCTATAAGAATATATCATATAATGCTATAAGAAAATATCAGATAATGATAACAGTTCATAATTTTCGGACGTGTTGTAAAACTTGTTCATGAGTGAATAATTTGAAATAGCATCTAAATAAAAACGCTATTTAAAAACATATTAATGGGGTAGTAATCATTAAGGCATGTATCAAAGCTATAGAGTATACTTTACCAATATATTCAATTATGTATGGGGACTTTAGTATCTTTAGATTAAATATACACCCAGAAACTACCCCAAAAAAATTATGCACACCGAATCTTAAAATGTATGTTTTATCTTTTTTATCATCGGTTGCTTACTGTGTTTCATATTGGATCACTGTAAATGGTAAGCTTTCTGTATTTTTTATCTTTATTATAGATGTAAAGAGAAATCACAATATTATAAAGCTACTTCGATCTGGTAAAAAATATTGTAGTCATATGACAGGTGTTCTTATTTCAGATTAGTTAATGCCAATTAATTGCTTGTCTGGAGAGAAATGAGAGGATTCTTTCGCAGAAGTGATAAGGAATAGCGCCAAGAAGCTATAACGACTGAGTATCGAACAATGAGTTAATAAACTGGGAAGCCTTGATCCTCATCATCCAAACTCTTTGTGCTTTGAATTTTTAATTTCCTTGTTAACTTCCCACTACCGTACTTCTTGGGCTATGGTAATCCCTTTATTTCAACTATTTCGCTTATTTTTAAGTAGGAATAACTTTTGTTATGAAATCATCAGCTACCTTTTTAGAAACTACAAAAATAAACCATCGGGAAGAGTCGAAAATTTATAACTAATTTATAACTGATAATAACTCATTAACTGAGTGATTTATTAGAGAAATTGTAGGGAAGAACCAAAACTACCAAGGACACAAAAAAGGAGGTAATGAACTTTAGAAAGACGCTGTGAAATTTGGTGTAAGAGTAGTATTTATTTTTAATTTTATTTTGATTTAGTGTGTGGAAAATGATGGTAGGAGAAATGGTTCTATTGTTTGTAAAGTTAAAACATTTTTTTTTACTTTTAAAAACCAAAAAGTATTTGTTGTTAGTCCAGATCAAAATAACTGTTCTTTGCCTATGAGTAGAGGTCTAACGAAGGCGCTTTGCAAACTAATATAATGTTTATGTCAAACCATTAAATACATTAATATAGTAAAATATAATCTGAAAACTTCGACCCTGAACTTTATATTGATAACAATATGTCGGTAGTAACATTTGTAGTAGAAACTTTTAGACAAAAAGAGTCTTCAATCAAAAAGACAACACCGAGTCTTAATAACTCGTCTTGTAAATTCAAGTGCAAAGATGAGCTAATTAGCTGTTTATTAATAAATGAACCCAGTATTTTTGGCACATATTTAATCTATTCTAAAAGTAAAATTATTAGTAAGTATAATTAGTTAATTTTTACGATATAAAAAATATTGATTTCTTTAATAAGTTTCAAAATATATATTTTACTGAAATTAAAATAATAACCAACAATTAAGATTTATTTATAGGCCAAATTGAAAATTACTAGCAATTACCAAATTTTGCGATGTTAGAAATACAATTTGCACTATATATAAATTACCTACCTGTAACATTAGTTATAGATAATTATAATAGATATTGGTCGGAATTTGCAAGGGAATAATATTATATAGTGGTATTAGATTGTTCACAATTAAACCCATCGGTAATGGAAGCGAAACAATTCCAATTTATCACAGTTCGATAGGAAGTACACTACAAAGGTACGTTCCGTTTGCGGCTCGGATCTCTTAGGATCAAATTAATAAAATGCTGGCGTTCGTGGAACTGTAATTGTCAGCTTTTTATTAATTATCAATAAATGTTATTCTTCCAATAAAATATAACTTTAAACTTTTTGTGTGCCATGATTGGTTGATTGTAACTTTTCTTTTTAATTTTTATTTGTAGATATTTGTCAGATGAATGGTTATGATGACATATATCATATATAAATAACTTATCTCTTTTTTTATAAATTAACAAAATCTTAAAATTATTTTGTTATTTATGTATATTTTTTTGCACACGCCGTAATTGTTGTACTAAATAAATTTGGTCTAATTATTATATATTGCAAACAAGTAACAAGTATTATAACTTTTTAAAGAATGTATTCGTTTATTGTCTCTGTGCTGAAAGTGGTGGGTGAGGGAAATTTTATTTAAAAATTTTATTGCACGTCATAATATATGTCATATAATTAAAAATAACCTGAACAAAATAAAAATTAAACGTATAAACATTGGTAAAAAAAAATAAAAGGTATAGCCTAAAGGTTTTTTTCCAGACAACCTTAGGTTTGGGATAACTGCAAACAATCAGGTTATTATTGGTGGTGCAATTAAACGTATAATATATAAATAACACTATACGCTATATATATAGTCTATGAACATTTAAATATTTATTTATATATTCAATCAGTTATAGTTCTATATATTTTTATAGTTAGCATTATTTTGTTGTATGCAAAGTATTATATATTTTTTCCCAATCGTCCTATACGTCCCGTACTTTCTATTGAAATCCCTTCACTCACAGTTTTTTGTGATTTTTTTTTGCAATAAGACCGTCTTTGCAAATTTTCTTGCTTTAGTTCTCATTATAAGATTTTTTAGGTTATATGCAATAAAGTGCTTATTTATATATCTGTTCATCGATCTCTCTAATTGCTGTAACTGGGTTAGTTTTATAACGCACTAACTATTGGCTAGAATTGAAGAATTATTATTTTTTAGTTATGATGATTATATAGGTTTATTCTATACTCATAAACCTCCTATTCATTATTTCTATATATGCATTAATGATATCTTTTACTTCGGAAAAACATATGAAAGAGGATACTTCGCTCGTTTAATAATAAATTTTTTATATCATAAGTTGCCCAAAACAAAAAATTTACAAATCTAAATTTACTTATTATTATAATGTATCAATTCTGTCCTATATATTACTCTAAAATTCTAGCAATGGAACAAACCAAAACGCTTTAACGCTTGAAACGCTAAGTTTTGCAATTAAAATTAATTGCTGAAGCGCTCTGTTGTCCGTTTTGCCTTTACCGATAGGTGGCGTAGTTAAATACTGCTTGATTTAAGTCCGTTTAATAAGCTGTTCAGGTTCAATGTTCTGTTCAATGTTCTTTGATTCGATTTATAACAGTTTAATATTTTTTTTAACAAACCTCTTATCTCATTTTTCATGTAATTAAATACTGCAAAGTATACGCATACTGGTTAGCCATTAATCAGCGTCGCCAACGACTCCTTGCACATATTACTATTAAAATCATTATGTCTGTTCTGTATGATACAAGCCATTTAATATGATACTAGCTACGATTTGTACTGGAATAAGTAGTACTTATCATTAAAATTGTACTATTCATTCTAAAACTATAGAATAAAGTCCGTTTTTCCTTATTGAGTAACAGAAAATTAAATCCCAGTATACTAAATATTGAAGGGAATATATTTTACACTCAATGCTTTATTGAAAATTTTAAATATTTATTAAATTAAATTTGAAATTTGTAAATTTATTTAGCCTTGATATTAATTTAGAAATTTATAACAATGTTTTGTTAACCACAAAAGTTTGTTATAGTTTCGGCACAAAGCTTATATGCGTGGACCGTTATATTAATCACGGATGACGCAGCAAACCTAGTAGGCCCTTTTTGTAACGAAAACTTTGTCGTGTCTGCAATTCAATTACCTTTAATTGTTAAATTTTAATAATACCTGGAATTTCAAGAGCTTTAAAAAAGTACACCAAAGAATTTGAATATGATGTTCTCGAAAAACCTTGATATAGAAATATGGTCTAACTTTTATAGAAAGAAGATATTTTTACCAAGAAAGGAAATGCGTTAGTATAAAATTTTAAAGTATCTGACTTAATTAATATTCAAATAATTTTAATTAATATAATTAAATATATAATTAAATATCATCTAATAATCTATAAAAATACCTAATATTTGAATAACAGACAAAAATAAATATAATTAAAACATAGTAAATATATATATTGTTATATTTGACATAAGAAATATATATGTTATAGTTTTTAGCTCTTAACAAAATTTATCTTAATAAAAATAAACGTTCAATACAATTTCAAACCCCTACAAAATCGACGGTCCGATGAACTGATAAGTTACGTATGTTTATCCTGTTCAAGTCTCACGCGTCTCATATCCTTTAGAATAGGAATTAATACTTATCCTTTTCTTTATAACATCGTGATGTCAATATAATTGAAACGGGTGGAGAGGTGAATATTCGCCAAGGGATTGTAACAGAAATAACCCGGATATACTAAAAGCAAATACTAAAAATTTTAAAGATAATGATTTAAAAACAAGAAGCTGTTACTCTTCTTGACACTTGTCTGTTAACACAAACGCAGCAAAATTTGTATTAATGGTCCATTTTTTAGTGTTAATGTTAAAAAAATATTTGGCATTTGTCAATGAAACCATCAAGACACAATTTTATTTTACAGGAGCAAAAAATTGATTAAATTTAAATGGACCTAACCTAACCTAACCAAAAAATGCTATTAATCGGCAAACAAATGGCGTATGTTGCTAAGGTAATTCGTTTTAATAACAATTGCTTGACCAATAGCTAAAACCTCTGGTGTTTATTGTCAACATGTCAGGATACTTATTGAGTTCACTTTCGTTTTTTAGATAAAATATTTTAATCCATATAAAAATTTAATTGTAATTTGTTTAGGTTTGGGCATATCTTATACACGTAATTAATTGTATTTTTCCCTGCGATGCCGTTAATAATACGCATAGCACTTTTTGCTGCATTGACATTAACATAAAAGTACTATGTTCATATATTCGCTAAATTAATTTTTAATTAAAGAACCAAGACCTTAAATAAAATTAATAGTCAAAAATTAATTATTGTTATTTACTAATAGGTGTTGTAAAAACTATTTTCAAAAAACTGGCACATAGAAAATCATAGATACTGCAATTAAAACTTATAAATTTCAGTAAAAACAAAAACGCTTCCAGAATAACTATAGCTGCAGTAACAGAGATACAGAAAGCGGTTCGAGCGAATAAATTTTGTAAATCCGCGTACGGTCGTCGTTGATCTACATCGGGGCCTAATGCACCAATATGTCGCTGAGGCTTAGTCGCCAGTGTTGGGATACAGTCTGCGATTAACACAGAGCCTGCCCGATGCTTTACAGCTGTGAAAACGCAATTTTAACTACGAACGTCACTTCGATGTGACTGTTTATATTTCTGAAAGTTTTATGTAATACTTATATCAAGAATTTAAAAATTTAATTTATAAAACTTATTGATTATGCTGTTTAAAAACTATAAATATGTTACAAAAAAGTTGTAATATCCCTAAATATAATTTTGAAATTGGATTTGTATTCAATGAATAGTAAATGTAAAGATATGATTGGAAATTTAGACAATTTAATTGTTTACAATAACAGTTAACTTCGGAGTTTCGTGAAGTAATCAAAGTAAATATTATTGCTCTAACTGGCTTCTCTGATAAATTTGAAATTCAAATTGCGATTCATGATTCGATTAAAATCTGCGTTTCGGGACTAGATGTTTAAGTAGCTTCGGACCAATCCTCAGAAATTAGTGTAGTATATACTTTGAAATGAACTTTGCCTGGTTTTACTACAACATATTATACTAAAAATAAATTTAAAAATTCTAAATTGTGGTATTATTTTCTATTAATTAATTTAAGTAAAATAATTTAGACTCCAGGTGATAATTCTATTTAAAAATGTTTTATGACCCATCTACCACGACAAGTGAAATTGTCTGGACAAACTGAGCAAGTCGTAAGTGTTTTTTATATGACCGCTAAAATATTCAAAAGAAGTTAAAGTTTCAGTAACTTAAAACCTACATTTTACATTAAATTCAGGCATAGAATACGTGTTGTTATTTTATTAGCTTGTACCATGAAATCAGTGTGCATTTTGAAACGCTATGCGTGTTCTATTTAAATTATAATGCCCGAACGCCTGTGGCAGTATTATTAGTGAACACTATTATAGTAACATGACTTTTATCTGTGTATTTGTGTGAAATTAACACAGTTACTAAACCTCTATTAGTCGCTAACGTGTATTATTAATAGTTAAGATCGATTCGAGTTTTTAATTTTATTATAATGTATAAAAAATAAAAAGATTGAGTTTTAATACGAGAAAGTATTCCTTGTCGTTTTTTTTACCTATGTGTTATTTTTTATCGTTAATAATGTTAGCTTTACTATTTTTACTATTATTTTTACGTGTTACCATTATGTTTTCTTAAATACGTTCAAGTCTAATATATAATTATACAATCCCGTTTATCACTAATCCGTATTTTTATTTCTAAGTAATGGACTATAATCTCTATTATGAAAGAGTTTTCATAAGGTTTTTCTTGTTTATCAAGCAAATATTAAGCGAGCAACTGTGATTTTGACATTTACTCGCTAAATATTTTTCATATTTATTAAAGGCACTGTTTTTGATTTAATTATATAAAAATCTAATAAGATTTTATTTTAAATCAATTTTTCTATTCAATTAAGTAAAGCGCATAAAAGTGCAAAAGTGGTTCGAACATTAGATTTATCTGATACAATCATTTAGTTTACCAAAGATAGCTTCGCAAGGATATACCCATGTTTATATATGAAGTTATTTATTTTACGTTTTTACTTAAGTTTTTGAATGTTATTAAATTATGTTAATTTATTATATCGTCAAAGGTTCGATTTATAATTTATGAAGGTATCTGAAACCGAACTACAGTATCAACAACAAATTCAAGTTCTGCCCATGCGTAAAAAGTGAATGGAATCCAGACTGAAGATCAAACAAGTGTTGCAGCAAAAGTCAGAACAACGTTTTATATTCGCTAGTAGATGATGAACCAAACCCGTCAACATGTCAACATCTTATCCCTTTGTGTACTAGCGCAAATAGGTCCACCTAGAGAACAGCAAAACTCCATATTTTGTCATCTACATCTATCTATTATTATCATTATCATCTCGATCTATTGCCATCAACATCTTGAACTGCCTAGCCGGTCCGATCCATCGGCGACGATTCATTAACGGATTAAGCATGTTAGCTAGTTTTCATTTGAATAAACCTCTTATAAAACTTTTACGGCAAGGTTACATTACTGCGTTAATAGGACGCCATGGGGTTGCTTTCATACTTACGGTGACGCTCCTGATACTACACTGTAGATGAGGGTTCCCAAGCAAAGCATGTGTGACCCTTAAGCTAGCCACTGGTCCTAATTGTATGATCAAAACAATCATTTAGAACACCTAGTGTCACCTTGACGAGATACACCATTGATTTATGAGAACTAACTGAAAATATTTAGGAATAACAGACAACTTATGAGAACAGCCATGGGTATTCAAAAGATCTTCGTCTTATTGTACACAACAATCTTTTAAAAACAGCAATATGAGTGTCTCATACCATTTTAAAATGAAAACATTACTATTGTTTCAGAAAACAATCAAAGCAGGTGCAGATCGTGCATTGTCGTTTTAACCGTATCTGCGTAAAAACGACAATCAGTTTAATTTTAAAATTAAATTATCATTGCTATTCGCCAGTGGTCCTAATGGTATACCAGCTATTCTGCTTAAGACATGCACAGCTGAGTTGTCTCCTGTATTAACACGTCTGTATTGCCTTTCTGTCGAACTGGAATAGTGCCCAAAAAAGGCAGATGTGCTGATCCTGCCTATTACAGACCAATTGCAATCACCGCCATACTCTGCAAGATTATGGAGCTTATATTGAACTCGCGCCTTTTAGCTACCTAGAAGGTAACGATTTTACCTAGAAGGTAACAATCTCCTCAGTGACCGACAGTACGGGTTTCGCCGAAATAGGTCCACTGGGGACCTTTTAGTATATGCTGGAATTCAGTTGTTAGGCTTAGAGGTTTCCTCGAACCTCAACTATGGTCGGTGCATTGAGTCCAGAGCAAGAGCATCTGCAGGAAAGCTTGCTATTCTTGCGAAGGTCCGACAGTACTTTACATCGGGACAGCTACTTGTATTATTCAAAGCACTGATCCGGTCGTGTGTGGAGTACTGTGGTCACATATTTGCTGGTGACTCAAAGTTACATCTAGCGGTTCTGGACTCAGTCGAGAGGCGAGCAAAAAGGCTTATTGGCGACCAAGAATTGGTTGACGCCAACCTTCAAAGCCTTGAACATAGTCGGAAAATTGCTGACCTCTCAGTATTCTATAGGATACATTTTGAAGAGTGTGCACAGGAATTACATGAGTTAATTCCCCCACCCCCCTTCTACCAAAGGTCATCCTGACGCACGGCGAGTATCCATCCATACGTTGTGGACATTCCACCTGTCCGAACGAAGCGCTTTGCTTCGTCTTTCCTGATTCGCACGGCTAAGGATTGGAACAGCTTGCCTGCGTCGGTATTTCTATCTGAATATAATGCGGGTGTCTTCAAGAGAAGAGTGAATAGGTTACTGGGTTAATGCGCCTTACCATCTATGACTACATTTCCACTTTCGATCAGGTGGAATGTAGTCAAGCATTAACTTAGACAGTGTACACAAAAAAAAAAAAAAAATATTTTAATGTCTATAATTTATATTATGTTTACAACTTGTATAATTATATTAAAATAAGTATTTATATTGACTTTTTACATTATAATTGTATTTTGTAATGAAATCGTTTTATGTTATTTTAAAATGAATCATGATGGGATATTTTAAAAATATTATGTTAATCTAAGTTATTAGTTCAAATTTTTAAATATTATCAATATATTTTAGGATTACTACGCTTATAATTTAAAAAATAAATCAATATTCATTGGCTTCATTCTTTAGGTGCTTATGTTCTTAATATACCAAGAAAAAGGATCCCGCGAATATAACAAGTTGACGTTGTTAATGAAGAATAGAAAATGTCAAGTGGGTGCCCACATCCACGGCTCCTCAGCCGAAAGTATATTCGTTGAAACGCCTGGATGATGTTGCTTCACCTGTTGATTTGTGAGATTTCATTCACAAATTAAAAACATATACATTGCAAAAACATGTATTTTTTTTATATAGTAACAATTACAAGCTTTACTTTTAAAATTTCATTGTCAGGTACTTTTTCTGCAATAATGTACTATTTATCCACACGTTGCGCTTAATGTAAGACGAAGTTGTAATTCTTTGTCATACCAACCAAGTTAGCGACAACTGTAAAGCATCAACTAATTTGTCAAACTTCTCTGTTCGAGTTCCGAGACATGCACTCCCTATAAGGTGGTAGCTTCAGACTCTTTTTATAAAATAAAATTATTATTTTTAGTAGAGAACATCCCTATACCGTGTTTACTGTATTTTTTAATCGTTTTTATTTTTAATGCAAACAATATTGATTATTTATTTTATTACTTCATAGTAAAGTCAGATACACATTTTTAATAGATATTCTTTTTACATAAAATTTATATTATGTTAGTCAATAGTTAAATATATGTTTGTTAGAATATTTATCAATTTTCTAAATCGATAAAAACAATTTTTCAATATGATATCAATACAAGTGTTGCATTTAAAAAATACCTTAAAGCTTGGTCATAAAATAATAATGACAGTAATACTCACGTGCAATGTGCTTTAATATGGTTGTACTCTAATATTGAAAAATGGTTGGGTTAACGATTAATTCACCCGAGTTATCGCAAAAAAAAAATACGCATAGGGAAAATAAAACAATATTTTATTAAATATAATAAATATAATACAAATATATCACTTCTCCTTAATCGGAATTCCTCAATGTTGTAACGTGATAGTGTGAAATAGCAAATATTACAAACTTGTGCAATTGAAACTCTGATATTATAATCTCGGTTGCATTTGTGGCTGTTTTTGCCGCAGTAGGACCATTAAACGTTTATATCTCCACAGAACAGTCGACGGCTTTTCGGTACAAGAAACATTGATTTCGTATCAGAATGATATTGTATTGTACTCTATTACTGTCGTTATATGGTTCATAATATTAATACTTTCATGCTAAATGATACGTCCTATTTCGACTATTTGAATGGAATTGTCTGGTCGAAATTACAAGCAGTCTGTTTTCAATAGTTCTAATGAGAGTAAAAACAGAAATGAGTTCCTGAAATCTCTGAAGTGTTATTCGAAGTACAACATTTTTAAAATATCGTATCATTTCATTTAAAGCGTACCAAGTACCAAGATATATTAACTTTACTGATATTTTTGATGATTGATAAGATTAAAGTAAATCGAAAAAAAAAAACATTGAGATAGTTATAAAATTCAATATTGTTTCATTCAGTCAGTCAATGACTGACTGACTGGCTGACTGCATGTTACATAAAAAACTAATGTTTTTGATTAACTTTTCTTATAGTCTTTAAAAATCTCTTTGAACACTAATAATATTGAAAAAGACTGGTTTTCAAAAGTGTAATTAAAGTTAATCAAAAACCAGTAAGTATTATTTAATTATCAATAATCCAAAACAGTTATCAAGTAAAACTTCTCCCAACGTTAGAAACCACGACTTAAAAATACTTTAAAATTGGGTCATTAACAAACAAAGCAGACGAAACAATCGGGAAACATTACTGTTATTTTGTTTATATTGCCACTCCATTTTCATATAAAATTAACAAACCGTAATGGGCGCGAGCTTCATCACAATACCATCCTGATTAAGAAAATATCAACAATTAGGCAATCAATATAGACGGACATAATAGTTTAATTGGTTGCTAAATTATTTTATGAGAAAAGAAAAATGACTGATTATGAAAATGAGTATTAAAGACAAAAATAGAATAGACCTAAATAATTTTGAACATAATTTTTTTTAAAGTTTTTTTTTTAAGTATTTAAGACATAAAAATATTACACGTAAGATGCATAAAAATTTGAACAACATTTAAATATTACAATAATACAAAACCTAAATAATTTAGGCTTGACAATATAGTAACATAAATAAAAAACATTAAAATAACCCAAAATATAAAAAAATAAAAAAATAATCCACACAATCTATAATATTCCACATAAATCAATATAAGTTAAGACATATGTAGCATGTTTGAGACTATAATTTTATTACGATGTACTTGACAATAGGCAAGTGAAGCACAGCCCCCTAGTTTGACAGTACAACAGAACCGAAGTCAAATACTTGCTCTTTTAAAAATTACTATTACTGGGTTAGTCTCAGAAGTAAAACACTAAATGATTTTTAAAACTTTCATATATGTCACTATAGTTATAGTTTCTCATAAAATTTTTTTTAATAATTAATATTATTAATAAAACGTTCGAATCTCATAAGCACTTGCTCAGACGGCTTAGGATGTCGACTAATATCCACGCTTCACATATTTTTCTTTAACACGTCAAATTAAGACGTTTCAAATACGATATATAACTTTTAACCTTTATAAGCAATTGTGGACGTTTGTTATATGAGTTTTGAAACGGAGATAGTCATCAATCAGGAGTCCTGCATTTTTAGTTTCTTTTACCCGATCGATTTTAATCCATGTAATTGACATTGTTGAGTTTTTATTGACGAGGTTAAATATTTGATGTTTATTTCTTAGTAATAAATAAATTGTTTTATCTGCATCAATTATCAAGCAGTTATATTTTAACTACTCTGCAATACATGTATGTGAACCTTCGTTCAGTTTTCTAACAGCTTCAATCGTACTTTCAGGTTTGAACGAGATTTTTATTTGCATATATTATGTGGTATTTGCAATATTTAATATTTCTGGTAATGTCTTCGCAGTACAATGCAGAGGAGATCCTTTATCAACTGCTCAACATTTAGATCCGATATAGAAACTGTCTTCATTCACTGTTTCAACTAATTGTTTTAGGTATTGTAAAAAACTCTGAAACCAAAGTAAAGTTTGCGAAGTAAAGCCATATAATTGTAACTTTGACAACAGTAATGTTCTGTATAATACCTTTTGTATTAAATGCCATTAAGAAATCTATAAGGAGAAAAGAGTGCCACGAGCAGAGGCTCGCCCTTAGGACATTATTCAGTACATTGACTATAGCAGTACCGCGCTAAAACCCTTACGAAAGCCAATTTATTTATTTCCATTTATTCGGTAAGTTGGTTACATACAACGTTTTCTAATATCGAAGAGATACACGGTAAAATACTAATGGGTCGCAGTTGTTTAGACTTCTCTAAATTATTATTTTTTTGAATTTGTCTTATTAAAGTTATTTGCCAGTCCTACGCAAAGCTTTGAAGTTTAAATTGAAGTGTTCCTTATGCCATATTTGTGTTAAGTGATGTTGTGGTTACTGCTATTGTGGTTTGATTGATGATGATGTTAACATTAATAGCTGCACACGAGTATGTTAGGACAATGTAATTGTAATTCTCTTTAATATTTTAATGTTTTTTTTTTTTAAATACCTCGTGATCTACAATTACTATTACATTTAACTATCTAGTTATACTCACGTTATTTTTTTCGGACTTTGATTGACTACTTTTTAAAATTGTCCGGAGTCTTTATTTATGAAGTCAAAGCATGGCGGAATCGCGGCGTAAACTGCATCAAATCTCTAGGCATATGATGGCGGTGCGGGAGGAGGAAAGAATGTAGTAACGTCTTCGGAGGTCCCCTGAAGGTCGTCATCTCTCGCCGCATAATTATTCTGAATAGTTATTTAGCGTAATAGTATTTATCATCGGTTTCCAGACTGATGCTAATCCTAAACATCTATTCCTATTGAAATTCGTAAGACGGCTAACTCTATTGAAGCTGTTGAAATTTTCCGTCTTTCTAATTTCAATAGGGATAGTGGTTTTTTTAAATATATATATATCTATATCAGAACTTTCGATAAAATTATTAACAGCACTCATTGCGGAGATATGGTATTAAATAAATATCTAAATTTAACAATGTAATTCTATTTTTATTTATATATTTTCTTACACAAAAAATGCTCGATCAATTTAGCTACTGTTGAGATCATTTTTTGTTGAGATTAATATGCTTTGATTAACACCATAGCTACCCCGATTTGTTTATGTGCAATTTACCACTTCAGAAATAGGAGTACTATATAAAATACTATTTACTTTTATTGTAGGTCTCTATAGCATGCCTATTTGGAATAATGAAAGAAATTATCAGCAAATCACTGGGACAAGACGGTAAGTGGCGGTAAAAATTACATAATGAGTTGTACTTATACTTAATTTAACAATGATTATAATTTATGGCTGTATTATAAAAATATAACTTTTTTTATATATTACTTTTTTTGCTGTTTCTTAATTAGTATTTAAATAAAGGTATTAGACAAGATATGTAATCTATTTTAAAATGTCTTTCAATGTAAATTAAGTATTACACCTTTCAAATGCTTATGATTCTGAGGAATAATATAACATTTTTATTATTTCTCGTATAAACAATACATAGTCTCTTTAACGGTTTTTTATTAATTTTATACACAAATAATAAAAATTTAAATAATAAAAAAGTTTGATATCGAAATATAAATGAGAAAATGTAAGACATAATTTTATTTCAAAGATTTAAAAAAAATATCAATTACAAAGACAAAGATTGACATGTTAGTGATTGCCTATATCCATTATGGAAACATCTAATAACATATGTATAATATTCTTCTATAATGTTATTAAAGTGCCATGATATATTGTCTTCTTATTATGTATCTAAGTAGCCAAGTTTTATTACATTGTCTTATTACTTATCCAATATCACTACTGTAAAAACTACTATTGTGTGATATGGAAATATATCAACAAAAACACAGATTCTAAAATTTGTACAAAAAGCGGCTCCTCTTTCAGAATTACCCATTCTTAAATCTTCAAGTACTTGAGTATTGTTCGGAAGAATTCCATGACGAATATAGTACTTAGCAACTTTATTTGGTACTATTATATATAGTACCAAATAAAGTTGCTCAGTTTTACACGATGATCACTTTGTAGTAATATAGTTGTCTATTACCGGATGTAGCGGAGATTGGTAGGTTTTTTGAAAGTTAGTGTCGACAACTAGCATAATTTAATTTGCTGACACTTTATAATGTTCTATCTGTTGGGAGTAAGTAATGCATTGCACATCTTACAGAAAAAAAGAATAAAGACTGAATTGAAAAAATAAAGGTTGTAGAATAATGCAACTCAATTGGAAACATTTAAGAGTTATTTATTTTTGACGCTATAGATGGCGTTGAGAATTAAAAAAAACTATTCATTTTAGAAAAACTCACTATCTGTTAAATCTTTAATTGTCAACCATGAATATCATTTGCTGTAATTTCCATTGAAATAATAACAACTATTACGTATATTTCAAATTTACCGATATCAACCATAGTTGACATCAGTAATAGTAAATATCATTTATCATAATAAATGATGTATTATTTAAGAAGTTCGTAGTAATATTAAAGAAATGGCACAGATGGCGCATAATTGAATATTCAATATTATGTTAAATAATTAAAATTTATTTTAAATTATTTATATAAAGTAATATTTTTATAATACAGCCATAAATTATAATCATTGTTAAGTATAAGTACAACTCATTATGTAATTTTTACCGCCACTTACCGTCTTGTCCCAGTGATTTGCTGATAATTTCTTTCATTATTCCAAATAGGCACGCTATAAAGCCCTACAATAAAAGTATATATATATTAATAGGAGATAATATTTTTTAATTTAAATATTTAAAAAAAACTGCTTATACATATCTTAATAAATTTTTATCTATGGTTGCTAATTCAGGATAAATTATTTAAATTGTATTTAAACTAAACGTTACATTGCAATGGATAATGTTTATTGTAAGATGCATCAGCACTTTTCATAATGAAAGAATGGACTGATATAAAAATAATAATATATCTATACATTTGTCTTTAATCATACGTACATAGAATTAATGTGATTTTTTAATATTATTTAGTTAAAAATCCGGGCATCTTATTATCTATATAAACTAGTTGTATAGCTTGTATGTTCTTATAATAACTTAATTACTACGACTTATTTTAAGTGTAGTAACATAGAAAATTTATTTCCGTAATAATTAAATTTTTTTAGTTATATATTCTCATTTTCAATATTTGTCAAAATTTTAAGATATAAATTGATTGATTATCTGTTGACAACAGATTAAAAACACATAATGAGTCTGTGACATTTTTTATGTTTTAGGACTTAAATGTTGCCAGCTTGATGATTAATTTTTTTGCTTTTATGTTTTAGGACTTAAATGTTGCCAGCTTGATGGTACTCGTAATTTCCTTAAAAAGTAATAGAAATAATACATTATTTTGTAGTTCATAATTAGTGTTATTGAATTTATAAATTGTTATGTTGGTATCATACTACATAAGTTTTATTTGAAAGAAGCTATGATTCGTTTCAGAAGTATAGATACCGTCTAAGTTGTTAAATAAATATATTTGATTATGATTTCAAACGCAATCAGTGTAACATTTATAAAATTATTGGATTAATTAATTATTTTGGTTTTTATTAACAATTTACTTACATTTGGGTTGACGTATTATGTGTGTGGCAACACCAATTTTTTTTTGCTTATTTTGATTTCAATGTTTCTAATTATTGTTTTATTATCACTTTTTAAAGCCGTGCATCTTATAATCATTCGTTTGTTTAATTGCAGGACTTGTTAATTATTATGGAATTATTGTAATACTTTTTGCCTGCATTTTCGGATATTTTCAAACTTTGTCGGAACAATACTTAGTCAGTAATTTGATTCTTCAGTATATATTAGTTTTGAAGGTTCTAGGCTCTGTTTTAACGTCTCAATATTTCAGTGTATGTCGTGTTTTGACGATAAAGTCGACATAGGCTCTTGGTCGAAGGTAATAAAATTTAACTTTATTTAGTGTTCTTTTAGAACTAAATAAATCAAAACTAAATAATAATCTTTAAAAGTCTATATGTGTTTACCTGAAGTAACCCACCGCTGTATGTAGCTAGCACATATTTCTTTTGTATTGTCAAATATTGTAAATTACGATATAAAGTTCCATTGATATTAATAATAAATGTAATTTTTATCCATTACAACAATTTTCATTTATTTAATAAATACTTCGTGATTACTTAAAATAATTTTCCATTGCAGGTTACTCATAAGCACCATATCTGTTATTGCATAGCATTAGCAAATTGTTGTTGGAGATCCAAATGCTTGCATATAGTGTGAATGCACCATTATAAGAATGTATTTCATTCTTTGTGGACAAATAATGAAAGTGAAACAACATCCATAATGTTATTAGTGAATAGATAATTTCAAAAAGGGTATGTAAATTAGTTATAACAAATTAGAGTAATTTTTGTCCCAACCACTATATATGTAGTAATAAACTTTAAAAATATGTTTAATTTATGTATAAAATAAAACATATTAAATTGAGTATTTTACAATATCATATACATAAAATTTGAATATATTTATATAAAATTACAATAATATAAAATTGAAATTTATATAAATTTACATGTATTCAATATATATAAACATCTATCTAACATATATATCCCAATTTGTTAGCAGTTCTTAAGTACATCTGGGAAAAGAAAGGCCAGTTGTCAGATTTGATGGAACTTGTTGCCATGTTCAGAAAATTCAATCCGATTTATAATCAGCAAAATAACCTACAGATAACATCATATTATAATTTGGTGATACCTTGCTTTAATTATTTGAACACAGATACATAACATTGGATAAAATTATTAAATATGAAACAAAAAAATATAATTTCAATTAAAATAATATATTTTTGATTTAATCTTAAGATATCCCTTGCTGTTACTAAGTAACTGTAGTTTTACACACACTGGAGGTTAAAATACGAGGTCCACGCAAGCGGGGTTAGCCTAGCGACGCAGCGCGCGCGAAACAAAAACGTTCTATATCTTAACTATATGGGACACATTTTATCAATTATCTCGAAAACTTCAATTACGATTTGGCTGATTTTCAATCCAGACCGAGTTTTGCTGATTAAACGCATGTGTGCAAAATTTCGTGCGTGTAGCTCGTAAATTGAAGGAGGAGTACGGTAACAAAGAGTTGAAAATTAGGATAGTAAAGAGCTGAGCGAAGCGAAGCTCAATAAAACATTATAAGTAGGTAAATGCATACAATTTAATATATGTAATAAAATAAATAAAATTTACTTTTTAAACATATTATAAACAAACAGTATGTTTGTAATACAAGTAAATTCTATTGCCTGTACATTTTCTTTGTTATTTAAAAAGACGATGTAAATGCCAATTTAATATATAAAAAAACCACGTCGCCTTTATTTTTTGCAAGCAAATTAATTTTAAGAACATTCTTAACTAATATTTGTATGAGTCCGAATAAAACCTTATAATTTTTTTGCTTTTGGAAACTGTATGTGACAAATAAAAGACTTTAAACACATGCTGAATATTATTGTTTAATTGTTTTTTCCTGTAAGAATTCTAAGATTAATTATTAGAAGTTTCATACACTACCATCAGTACTTCTTTTTAAAAATACAATTAAAAATACCTGCAAACAATTTATTCTTCACAATATACTGAACAATATTCAATTTAAACAGTTTTTTTAGATAATTTTACATAATATTTTCCTGCGTAAATACTTTAAATGTTTTCATTCTTTCTGCTCGTCAGGGCCAAGTCCGGAAGAGCTAAACCAAAGTAGGACTCTCATGGAAGATAGAGCAATTTGTGAAGCAACATACAGACTACTTTTTTATAATAGAATTACAGTAGGGTCGGGATTTAAAATTTGTGACACGGATTTTAAAGCGGGCAACGCCACGGGCACAGTTAGTAATTGTATTTCATTACTACGAAAATGTACCTCCATCTTTTATCAATTATTGCGCTGAACGTAGCGAAGCTCTTTACTACCCAAATTTTCAACTGTTTGTTACCCTACTCCTCCTTAAATTTATGAGTTACACGCACGAAATTTGGCACATATGCGCATAATGAGCAAAACCCGGTCTGGATTGAAAATCAGCCGAATCGTAATTGCAGTATTTGAGATAATTGATAAAATTTGTCCAATATAGTTAGCATATAGAACGTTTTTGTATCGCGCGCGGCGTCGCGAGGACAACCCCGCTTGCGTGGACCTAGTATATAATAACTAATAATATTATAAATGAAAGATATACGTTAATATTGAGCGGCGATTAGAATTATTGCGTTGTAATTGCAAATTTACTAAGTTAAAGTTTTTAAAAAATGCGAATCGCGATACATAATACAGAAAGTATATAATACAGAAAGAGATAGATATCCTTAGAATGTTGCGCTTGAAGTATACTAGTGACTGCGTTAATTGTCTTTGTCGCGCTGCAGTTGATATTATATCCTATATCCTTTTTTTTTCTTCGTGTTAATATTTAAAAAAAAATATATATATTTATTTGTATTAATAAATATTCAACCTTCGATTGATACAGCTGTTTTTTAAAATAATTAAAATTTATTTATTACGTTTCAAATATAAGTCGTTTTAGAAATAACAATTTTACAGCTCAAAAATTTTGTGGAGTCAAATAATGTGTATATATACCCATTTTTTATTAAGAAAAAAATATATATACCTATAATTTTATATTTGGTATAATATCTTGTTTTAAGAAAACGCTTTATCCTTCTTAATCTAAAAGAAAATGTATATATCATGTAAATAATGATACATTAAACAGTTGTCTATTTAATAAATAATAATAATAATATATTTAATAATTTATTAAAAATAAGAATAATGAAGACTACGCCACTAAACCTAACACCAAGTCAACAGGCATAAGACGACCAAATAGTGCTGCCATTCGTAGCGGACCCTCTTATAATTTAGTTTCCTATACATATTAGCCGAGTTGTACTGGCAATAAAAATCAACAAAAATTAAATTTTATTAAAAAAAAGTTATTTTTTACTTTTTCCAAATTTTATCTTATTGTATGTGTACCATACCTTGTCGCTGAGTCCAAATTTCAAGCTTCTAGGTTATCTGGAATTGCTTTATAATTTTGATGGATGAATCAGTGAATGAAAATGCCATGTATTTTTAATTGTGAATAACTTTAAAATTATGATATTTAAATGCATAAAATTTTGTGCACTTATAAATGACGAGGGTCTTAATGGACCTAAATAGAGTAGTTTTTAAGTTATTTAGAAAATTTAAATACGTCAAATGTATGCAAGAGATGGTTCCTGTAAATATATTTTAACGAAAGTCAGCAAGCCAATCAAATCGCCTGCTCACTGTCGTAAGCATTGATATACAGAAGTTCGCGATTTTATGTTTTAAATGTCTGACTCATTCCATACAAACCTTCTGTTAGACCTCACTGATTATTCTAGGCAAATTGTTTTTGTCTTAATCGTTCTTTTGAATTTCATAGAGTTTTTATTCACGGTTCTTAAACAGTTTCATTTCAAAACTAAAGAAACTTCTAATATTTCTAAAAATATAAAAAAATACATTTCTATTGTTATTGCCGGTTATTTTGTGTTCTTTAAAAATGATGATATGAATAAATATAAAGTGGTTTATTTGTAATTTCTTCACAATTAAAGTTAAAATTATTTTAAACAATTTATCAGAGATATTAATGCACTTGAACTAAATATTGAGGAGAGACAAAATCTTGAGACCCTATTCAAACTGACGATAAACTACAAAAAATAAGTAAGAAAATCATACAAAAGAATAGCCCAATATTGCGGTTTTGCGCAATCGTAAGGCAGCACACATGACGGTCGTAAAAAATGTGAATGGCATATTGAAATATTTCTCGCGACCCTTTCTTCCAATTTTCCTTTCTTTCCATGTAACGCCAATATAAATCTGAAGGCGTTATTGGTTCGATTTGTGTCTATGGTGTTTTCAACCAGTATTTTTGATAATGTACAAGTTAATATATGTATCTCAATATTTTATATTATTGTATTTGTTTGAAATAAAATTATATTTTACGGATTAAAGTCGCGTATAATTTGGTTACGTTTTAATTTTAACCCCACGTTTCGAATGCTTTGCAGCAATATTGTTGACGGGTAGACGAGAATGAGAGAGGAGAGTGTCTGTCTTACAACTGTAACCAAATTATACGCGAGCTTGATCCGTAAACAATAGTTATATTCCAAATGTGTACTCGTGAAAATTTAAGAAAATAATATTGTATTAGTTCATTAAACATAACTTTAATATACTAAAGTAGCGAATATTATAAGATTTGGTATTTACATTATAATAATCAAGGGTGTTCTCATTAAGTCTGTATAATGACTGTTGGATGTTTTGATTGAACAGGACGGTGATAATGATTGCTCCAATTTATTTATACACCCCTCGTACTAAGCAACGTTTAATGAGAACAAAACTCGTAAATGTAACAAAGTCGACTCGACTACATACTACTTTAAATTTTTTATTCTAAAATAAATATTAAAAAATATATATATGTATTATTTAAAAATGATAATGAATTTAATTTGACGTCAGTTTCATTTTTAGACAGATTAAGTGATTAACTTACATCTCCAAAATACTAACTTATAAAAAAATAAGAGAAATGTCTTTGTACTGTTTTAAGCAGTCTAAGGCATTTAACTACGTATTCTTTAGCATTTTCTTATTTTAATTTCACTTTCAAATCTCGGAATTTGAAATGTTTAACAGAGCTATTTCTAAAAGTAATGTTATTTTTCGTTTTTTCTCAAGTTAAGCGAAAAGGCTTGTAAGCTATGAGTTTTGCACAACAATAGCTTCTTTCTACTACTAAACGACTTTTACCACCTCAGACAGCAGCAAAATTTCATTTTTATTTTGTTGTTCGAAATTCCAAAAGTAGTCAGTTTAAAATATAAACATTTATTCATATATTTTAAATTACACGTTTAATGTTTTTTTTTATTTTATACTTACTTTTGAAAAAAAACTTGTTTAAATGGTTTTACTCAATATATTTTTTAAAATTAATATCAACCTTTACATTCAGATCAAATGTTTTCAAAAATATTAATGCTGTATTAAAATTTTAAAATTTCGATCAGTCACATCAAGCGAGTTGTTTACGTTTATATTCTAAAATGCAATTTGCGAGCCACTGTGGTAGCGGACTCCATTAGAATTTATGATACATGGGCCAGACAGTAATTAAAAGAGCCCACAGAGGAATATAACATACTGTGTTGCTGCCAAGTTATGGTATTAAGTCTGTATTCAGAGAGAGCTTGGAGCCATTTTATGTTGTATTTAATTAAATTCACACTATAATAATTGTATAAAACATTGGAACTTAAATTTTATTTAGAATAATACATTTAGAAATATACCTACATAGTTAACTTTTCTTAAAACCAAACCAGTTGAATTATATGGTTTTGAAAAAAATAATTCTATAGAGTGCTTACTTATTTTAAGAATTGTTAACTAAAAATTTTAGAAAATTTTATCAAATAAAGTCAATAATATTATATATTGCTTGGGTTTAATAAAGTTAAATGAAGTTTAGCGATCCACGTGGGTGGATTCACGAATAATAAATATATACAGGTTTTAACTATGTTTGAGTTGATTTATTATCACATTATAATTTTGACTTGAAAATGGCTATCAGGAGCTCGGTTACAAAAACAGCCATAATCAAAAAAGGGGTGTGGGCAGTTCACACACCGCAAAAGCAAATCTTTAGAATAAGAGGAAGGTTTTTTTTAAAAAAAATAAAAAAAATATGCAAAACTAGTTTTGCGTTGACAATAGCCTGCCTTATGTTAAGCATGACCGTAGTCTAAGTATCAAGTATTTCACGCCTAAGTATTAAGTATTTCACACCTACCTAGAAGGTACCCCCTCACTGACCTAATTATACTGCATTGTCGCATATACATAGCAGAGTACTCTTTCTCGCATTCGTAGTATTGTTATGTATAGTTTTCAACTTTATTAATTAATAATGATTAAGGTGTATGGCATCGCGTCTTAATTATTATAGTGTCATTATAAGTACTAAGAGTTAAACGCAATGCCCATTTGTTGTGTTTTTCAATTTTCTACCCGCACTTTATTTGTTCGTTAGTCGCAGATCGAAGTACATTTATTTCTCGAATATGTCAATCGTGAGTGGTGAGCTCAGAACTGCGGTGGGCCAGCGATCTACCGTGCTTCTGATCGCGCTAACTTCAATTACTAGTCGCCCGATGTTTGTGGGTACTGCTTCTTCGGCATACACTCATTAACTCATCAATCCTCAAAATATTTTTGAAACATTTTTGTAAAGCTCAAAAATATTTTATAATATAACAGATTATTATTATTTATACTAAATATTATTCGATTCCTTTTTTTTATTTCATAAAATGGCACACAACGCTTATGGTAACTAAAATATGAAACCAAATTAAAATAACTGCATGCAAACTTCTGCGACAAGACTTCTAGACACTAGATAACGAAAAAATAAACTTTCATATTTATTTATTTTATTAAATAAAAGTTATGAAATTAAACTTCTTAAAGCTACAAACTAAGTATTTAAAAAAGTTGATAATACATCGAACATCCTTATTTATCATTTTTTCATTTTACGAAATGTATTTTTCATTATAAAATAACTTTCATAATATTTTTATGTTTTCTTCTTTAAACAATATGTAATCTTTTTGTTTTATTAGTTACGTATAAATACTATATAATAATCTAGCCATCCATCCATCTGTCTATTTATTTATTTTTGTTTCTCTTTAAATAATTCTCATTTTGTGTATATTCAAGCTTTAACATAATTTTTGCTTAGAACTAAGAAGCCATTACTTTATAAATCATATTTAACTAACCTAGAAAAAAATATTTAGTACAGCGACCCGGGTTACATTTATTTACATAATTTATTTTACACTACGAGCAGTTAGTGACATGTCTACAAGAGTCATTGAGAACTGTTTTCAGACACTATATTCTTACGCGTTCATCACTCTATATTTCAGATAATTTAATAGCGATCAGGAAGAAATGAAACATTTTAAAATAATAGTTCCCAAATTTTAAGTTTTGGAATAACATTTACAATCTACAATATAAATAAAAATAGAGTTTTTAGCCAAGGGCAATAATTAAGGGTGAGATTCGAGGTAAGCCATTATATAAAACTAGTATTTTGAGTGTGTAATTTTAGAATCCTCTAAGCCTTTATTGACGTAAGAGCATTATATTGTTCCTAAATGTGTATTATTTGAGGGTAGTTAAATAATTCTTACTCTCAATGTAATGTTCCTTCATAAGCCAGTTCGTGGATATACAAGTGGCTTGGAGACTTTCTTTTATTTTAATATAAAATATTCCAATGGCGACGACGATTATTTTTTAGAACCAGCGATTGTATTAATAGTGTGCGCTGTTAGAACACAATAACAAATATGTCAATTGGAAAAATCGGAGAATTTGATGTACAAAATGATGACTGGCAGTACTTGGATCGTTCTGAGCAATATTTTGGAGTGAATAAAATTCCCACCGAACATCAAGTGACAACGTTAATAAAAGTGATTATGAACTGGTGGTAAATTTCTGTATGCTACCTGCACCGAGGACAGAAACTTTCACAGAACGGAACATCTGCAACGGAAACTGAGCGAATTAGCCAAGCGGTTTCATTTCTGTAACCAAAAACAAAATAAGCGAATCATGATCGTACATGCGGAATGATCGGCGAGGGAACGGAACGCTGGAGGCGACGCATCGCAATCCAGTGCACGCCAGAAGCGCGAACAGCAGCATTGTTGGCGGCGGGCCAGCATGAGAAGCAACGGCAGACCCAGGTGTGCAGCGGGTATGATGACCTATGAACGTACAATTTGAGAACTTACGTCTGACGTATATGTAACCGGCAAGGTTATTTAAAATGGTTGTATCTGAACGCAATAAGACAACTAAATGTTCATCAGAGCCGGCAGCCGGCGAGAAATCGCAGGCAGAGTTTTTTATTTCTTTAGGAAACAAAGGGAAAATTTTTCACCAGTCAACCCTTGATGATGTAGAAAAGTTGGGGTAGGTGCTTTAATTTAAAGAAATTTAGAACATAAAAAGGGAAGGTACGTGTCGTTATAAATTGAGCATTGGTGTCAGTTGTTAGTATTATTGGTTGAGACTTGTTTGCGCGTGGAAGCGGTGCAATAACCTCTGTGATTAGTAATTGACAGTGTGATATGTGAATTTCGTAATTACCTTAAATTGTTACTTTTGAATGATTATTCAACCTTATGCCTAAAAATTTATATTCTCTTAAAGAAGTAAGAGAGAAAAAATACGTTCACTTATTATCTAAAGTGCAATTTGGCCGAAAAGGGGCGAACGAACCTGTCGAGGCACACCATATTTCGTTTGTAGCGGGTGTTGTATTGCTATTGACCAAAACAGTCGAATTACACGTTATCATCATGGGAATAGATGCGTGGACCGCTATAAATACGGCTTTAATTCGGCTAAGCTTGTCGAGCCTACCTCAGGGCTATCAGGTTAGTTGTTAGGTTTGTTAAATATCTTTTTAATATTTAAAAAATAAGAAGCAGCGTTTTTATGACGTTTTGAACATTCGTTCTGAGTTTAACAAGTCTTATATTGAACTATATTTAAATTATATTTATTTATTTGAACAATTATTTTGTTAATCAAATTTTTGGTGTCAGTTTGGTCAAAATAAAAAAAAACGAAATGTCGCCCCTGGCATTTGATTAAAGTTATAACCCGACTAATTTATACCTAATTACCGTTTTTTTCAAAACATTAAGACTAAACTCTCTGTGCATTCGCGTAAATATAATTACACTTTATTAAGGTTCAATTATAAAGCTATAAGGTTTTTTAAAATGTGTTCCAACTTTTCACCTAGACAATGTTTCTTTGGTAGCCCTACCAACTAACCTGAATGGCTGCTTTTATTACGAGCTCGGGACTAATAAACCGTTGCCAGTTTTATTTCAAAATTGTATCGACGGGATAATTCAATGGGTTTGATAAGCTCATAAAAAGTTAACAAATTGCTTATGTGCTCTCGGGTTTAAAATGGTTTTTCAGTATTTGATATTAAAATATATGTTATTAAAAATATACATACTTATTTGAAATGACATAATTGGAAATATTAGATTAATGGTGTTATTTATTTGCCCGATTATTTGCAGAAAAGTGATCAGGTAGTTAAATAAACGTTATGGAGCCGGAGGCACACATACATTTTATCTAATGCAACCCTTTTTTTTTTTTTTTTTTTTTTTTTTTTCCTTTGGAAAAACCCGTTACGGGTACCCCGTCGGCCCAGGGGGGTGACGGCCGGGGGGTTATGTGGGACTACCCGGCAGCATAGAGGATGCTGCCATTTTTAAGGCTACCCACTAAAAAACCAACGGTTGCCCTCTTTGCCGTAATGGGACGTCACGGGATCGCGTTAGCACACACCGTGACGCCCCGGCGAGACCCCCCGAATGAGGGTGCCCCGAGCAACGTAGAGCACCCTCCCATCGCAGGCCTATGTTAGGTAAGAGGGGTCACCCTCCCCTCTCACCAGATCTAATGCAACCCTAGTATCGTTCATCGTAAAGAAAAGTTTCCTCTTCATTAAAATAAAATTGTATTATCATATTTTGGAAAATACTTATTTAGTTCATATTAAAATTGTATTTCATACAATTTTATCCAAATTAATGCAAATTTGTAGTTAATATGCCCTGTCTATATTTCTATACAATGTATTTAGTATTTATACATATATATGTAAATTATAAATGTGTAAATACTACATATTTATATATATATAAATATGTAGTATTTACACATTTATAATTAAATTTTAATATTTATCTCATGATTTATAGGATAAAAAATTATTTCTATAATATTTTTTTTATTAACAGCCAATGGCCGTGATAACACACAATATACGCACTTTGAGATCTGACAAAAACGTCGCCATCATCATCTTCGTCGTAAAAATAACCCAATAAATAAATAAAAAAAAATAACCAAATAAAAAAAAACAGTATAATAATAACAATTTCATCAAGTGGTCAGCATTCACTAACAAATTAATAATAGAAGTATAAATGGAAAGTTAAATACTAAATTACTGAACGAATCATTTGTCAAAACTGAAACAACAAATAATTAAACAAAGAAAATAACATTAAATGCTAAAAGAACAAATAAAATTAATAAAAAATAAGTAATTTTAAACATTAAAATATTATTGATTTCTTACTTCAAGTCTTTTAGTACGAGAAATTGCTGACACAGCAATTTTATTTTTTGTGAAGGTTGTTTTACAGATTTAGAACTCGATAAAAAAAATACAATTAAGGTTGGCGAGACTTTGTATGCGATGATATGATCGATCCGCAGTCACCGCACATATACATATTTACAATGTCCAGCATTTACTTATGCTGAAACGCTTTCGGGCTCCAAAAAAAACAATGTGGCGACTCTTTGTAAGGAATTTGGAGTAAGTAACTGTACCTTTTAAATTGGTTTATGAAAACCAAACCTTATCTCGGACTGTAACATTGACCAAAGTAATAATAATTGAATGATTGATAAATTGTCGTCCCAAACGATGTGAGTATTTAATACTGGCCATTGAAAAATTTGGTAAATCCAAGTGCTCAATAAACATTTTTTGACTCGTACTTAAAATGTTATCGACGTTATCTTCAGTATCGCCATGCAAAAGAAGCTTTGAAAAAATCTTTCATGGAGTCCATTGTTGTGATATATAGTGATTAAGTTAAAAAAGTGATGAAATTTTCTTAACTGGTGGGTAATTTAAATTGCATATAGAGTTTTTTAATTACTTTACTAATTAACTAATAACTATTATTGCTTTTAATTAGATAAAATTAGTCAGATAAAGTTATAATGTTAAAAAACCAATGTCATCTTTTTTACTGTTGCCTGTCTACACAAAAGGATAAAAAAAAAACAAAAATTATGGTATGAATCATAATAAACTGTGAATTATGTTTCTACGTTTTGATTTTCACCTCGTACGGCCATCAGCTCCCTGGAGTTTTAAACTGTGTCTCCTATGAATGCATGAATTCAATTATTTCCATTGTTGCATGTACCTGCACTATTATATTATTGCCAGACAGTCTGACTAAGTTAATTTACACAAGACCCTTTTTTAGACGTTTGCTAGATAATTTAATAAATATATGGATGAGAAGTTAGTTCGAATATTTCGAATTATAACGATAAATATTTATCTTACAATAATAATTTCTTTATTATACCCTGTTTCTTTCACACTCTCTCTCCATCTCTCACCAACATTACCTATTACATGAGATAATATTTTTTTATAATCTTGTGGCATATATTACAATAGTTTGACTTTATATAAGTAATTTTAAAATATATATATATTATTTTAAAATATCAGATCGTGCTCTAATTAACCTATATTTATATATATTGTAACTTAAACTATGTTATATGATCATAATAACTGGACGATTCTCGTTAACTAGCTTAGCGTAATTTGACATCGAGTTATGTGTAGACATCTGACAGTAATATTATCATCTTGATCGCAACTGACATTCTCTAGATGTCCGAGTTTATTTCAAAAACGAGAATTATATAAGGGTATATTTAAATATAAACGATATTTAAATATAGCTAAATTTAAATTAATACTGATAGGGCATTAAGCGGTATCAATCTGATACCAAATTTAAACAAAATATTGATAACTATAGTTTTGAACATTTTCCTTTAGGTAATTTTATCATGGGACAATGGCAATCTGATTAAGTTTAATGCAGCCAATCTCCAAACACGTTGGTTTTTTTTACCAAAAAGGCAGCATTCAATCTGGCCTACTTTACGAAATGTATCTGTGACGATTACAAAGCAAGTAGACCTTTTGTCTTCCTTAACCTATTTCGATTTCAATATTGTTCACTATTGTTTCAATATTGCGCTTTAGACTTAATGTTAGTTAGACTGTCAAAAAGTTAGGTATTCTGTCGAAGGTGCGTCGATATATCAAATCAAATAAAATCCAAAAATCTTTATCTGGACAACCTAATATTATACTTCAACATAAGAAAAAAAAATTTCGTAAAACAACAAAACTTCTGACAACTATCACTATTGAATTTAATTAATAAAAAAAGAGATACAGTTCTCCAAAATGGATAAATGGATATTACCATCCAGAACAGTGCTTGCTTTGTGTAAATCGCAAATTCGGTCGTTCATGAAGTACTACTCGCATCTTTGGGGTACTACTCGCATCTTTCACCATTTTATTCCGCTAAAGAACAAAAAAAAGCTCTGCATTAAAATATAAATATACGATGTAAGTTCTAAAGTCTCGTAAAAAGCGTTTCGGTTCAACTTTCATTGTAAGGACGGCAAACATTGGAACTTTTTACCGGGATCAATATTTTCTGAGATACTTGACGTCGGTTTAGCTTTAGTCAAACACGAAACTATTTATTGTAAAAAGAAAAAAAAAATGCAAAAAAATACAGAAAATATATTATAATTATTTTTAATAAAAGAGATTATACATTTTCATTTTTATACTACAAATAATATTAAATACATCTTATAAACTTTTATCGCATTAAAGTGTGGTTTAATTCATATATGCTTAGGTTACTTTTCGCCTTTCAGTTCTGGCTGGCATTAATTTAGTGCAGTCGTCGTCGCCCGGGTTAACTTTATTTCTTACTAATTTAATTACATTTTGCAATTGCTACCAATTTCTTGAAAATAAAAAGTGTATTTATTAAACATTTATTAGTACGGCACACATATATTATAAATTATTAATGTTTCAATGATTTATGGAAATTATCTTTTATTTAAAAAAATAGAAAAATGGACAAGAAAGAAGAAGAAATTTATTTTCATATTTCAGGAATACCAATTTAAAGCTCATAGTGTATGTATTATTTTATTATTTTTATAAGTATTAATTCTATAAGTAATTGATATCTCCATATCAAATTTGGTTTATTTTAATTTCAAGGCAAAATAAAATAAATACAACTTAACAACAGAGAAAGACGACAAATAAATTTATTGTAATGATCTATAATTATAGACCTTATATTATAAGTTACTCAATACATTTTCAATTAATTATTACTCAATATGATAATGATATAATTTATAATATATTAAGCATTTAAAAAAATCAAATCATAAAATAATTAATATATTTAAAATATATTTAAAAACACTGAAGATATAACTAATATAGTTTATAATATTGTGTATATTTTTAGTGTTCCTTACAAAACCGATTTATACCTATAACCGTCTTGACATCTAAGGCTTGATATTCTTCTTGATATTTAATGCTCTCGAAGTGGGAATAATATACAATCTCAATAATATCAATCCGCAGTATTAAAAATCGTTCCTATAAAATCCACGTAATATCTTAGAAAAGTATAAATATTCATTCAGCATAGAGAATGTCGTTGGCATAAAGTAATCGAATTTATATACTAATAATATAAAACAGTTTTAACAATTGTTTACAAATATTATTTTGGAACTTTTGATTAATATAATATAATTTTAAATTAGAATATTAGCGAATAAATTTTAGGTTTTCATTAAAAAAAAGATAACGAATAACCGATTAAAATGTGAGAATTTAAAAATCAATAAACTAAAATATTTCTCAAAATAACGTCAAACTCTAACGTTTCTGTGTAAGCGCTATTTAAAATAGAAAACTACTTTTTTCAAATAAATTTCATTTTAAATTTCCACGGTATATTTTATACCGTTCATAAATAAATTTCAAGTATATTGCTAGAGTACCCTTGCTTTGTTTTGTAGTCTTTTGACATACTATAAATTTGTATAAAATTGTTATTATAATTTCGAAAATAGTTTACAATCATTTATATTTATTAAATTTCACACTTGAAAGGCACCTGGCAATAGAAAGAGTGCCAAGTTCTGAAAAGACAGCCGAGAACATTGTCTGTCAATCCAAATTCGGGAACAGCTAAAGTCCAAATAAGAACAAGTCCGAATAAGAAAATACACATGGAAAAGTCTTAGAGGGGAGGGGGCGAAAGATAAATCTAATTACAAAATATAATTACTCTTTATAATTTTAACCTGGCAAAAGACGAAGTAAAATTCGACAAAAATGCTTTTAAGTACTCAAACGCCATTTTCAAAGAAAAAAAAGGTAAACATCTCTTGACCAACGAGCAAATTTGTTATCACTATAAAAACACGTAAAAATAAAGCCCTTTATTCTAAATCAGCATTATTTTTAACCTTAATTATCTTTAAATGTCCCTCAGTTTAGCTTGTCTATCGACAGGGGTCTCATCCAGTGATTTACATTGTTTTTTATTTTGGAAAACTCTTCTTCAATATTGTCTTGCAGTCAATCGGACTTCGTTTTACCACTTTATATGTTGGTGGGTCTTTTCGATAACATTTTGTATCAAATCTACTACTTTTCTTTCTACTACGAATAACATGGCCTGCCCATTGCCACTTGAGTTGGTCAATTTGTGTGACTACGTCGGTGCGATTTGTCTTATTTCTTAGGTCTCTGTTTCTGATCATGTCCTAGTGTTGTAACTGGTCATACTTCTCTCTGTTATGGCAAGTTTTTCTTTTAATGTGTTTGTTAGGGTCCAGATCTTGCATCCATAGATTAGGCATAATGGTATACAGGTGTTGAACGTCATTCTTTTTATTAAAATTTTCATGTTTTTCGACTTTGTTATTTCTTTTAACACTTCCATATGAATTCTGGAATTAGGATTTGAATAAATGGTTCTCATAATTTTGATATAGAGTCTTGGTATTCCCTGTTGTTTTAAACTTTTCCATATGTGATAGTGATATATGCTCTTAAGGACCTACTATATTTTTCTTACTATATTTGTTATATTTTTCAATTATTTGTTCAGTTGTATGAATATGATCAATAGTAGAATATCCAAGCCTAATACTTGCATTTTCGACTGGTTGTTATTCGTTTAGCAGTTTTCTAACTCTAGCTAGTATTACTTTTTATAATAGTTCTAGAGAGGACAGGAAGACCTTTGAGTAGGTTATAGAATAATTTTGCTATTATACATCTCACTCCCGCTCCTACTGAGTACAAATGAACTATAAACCTATTCCTGGTCAGTTCAGTGGTCAGTTCTTAATGTCATATCGTTTATGTAAAAATTACCAATTTGGACATATATCTTTTTATAATAAAGTAATATATAAAAGAAACAATAGAGAGTTTTAGATAGAAACTAAAGTCTCTTTGAGACTCATTTTATTTAATATAATGAATATTGTACTATTAAGAGAGCTTGGAAGACGTTGTTGCCAACAGCGAATGTAGGTTAATAAAAAATTACTTAAGAGTGAATGATTCCTTATCATTGGATTACAAAATTTTCTTTTAAAAACGAATAAATTATTGTTAAAACTAATAAGTCATATTGATAGTAATTGTAAACCTCATTATTTTAAAGCGGTACCTTACGTGTTTGAATCTTTACGTGTTTGGTCATGGTGAATGTAGACCCAGTTTTCTTTAATTATGCTATTTTGTTTTTTTTCAATAGGCATTAAATTAGCAAAAGCCTATTCGAATTCTTATTAAATGCATCCACTTCTAAATTGACCTACCAAACTAATCTATATTTTTTTCAGTGTATTTAGTTAAAACTATACCAAGTATTAATGTTGTATTTTTGTTGGCTAAAAAGTTGATATTAATTTCAACCGAAAATAATTGACTTTAATTTATAAAATAGAATTTAAGGTGTATTTTTAAACAACATAAATATTTAAAAACTAAAAATACATCTTTTTCTTTTTAAAAGTCTATAATTTTGAAAATACCCAACTTAAATATTTTTATAGCGTCGATTACCAAGATACCCTGTGTAAGAACTCGAGGCCCACGTTCAGAAGTGGTATGCATATTTAAAAAATGTTGACTTGTTTGAATATTTTATTTTCTATTAAGTATTGTAAATAATATTTTAATAAGATTCAGAAAAAAATCGTTACAATGTACAATGTGATAATTATTTTGGTAAAGTAATTTGATATATTAAATTTATGAAGTATACATAAATACGTTTATTTCTTATGAAAATATTTGTGGAAATATTTTTATTTACGTTACTGTCACCGATAATAATATCATATCATCTGAACACCTGTTTGAAATATAAATTTAGGAAACTCTACATTTGTAAACTATAAAAAAGATTGTAAGTTTAAAAAAAAACTATATAAGGATATAAATAGAAGCTTCAATTTTACCACCACACATCACGAATTCAATTTCACCTTGTCACCTTTGATCAATCTATTTTGCTATTGACATAGTATATGGAGAATGGAGATACTTATATGTGAAAAGGACTGTAACTTGAGTTTTATTGATAGTAGTATTTTAAAATATTTGTGTATTTAATAATACTAAAAGAAAAAATAAATAAAAAAAGAAAAAATATAGATAAAATACTAATAGAAAAATATAGATAACATTTTTATATTAACTGTTATAAATATTATAAAATGTTTTATTTCTGATGAAATAAGAACTATAGAATCTCGCTGTCATTTGCAAATAAGAATATTATAGGACTACCGGTAACGTAAGCGTTTAGGTCTTTGTTTGAACAACGCCTTTGTTTTATCCTTTCACATTTTAATTAAAAACTGAAATGGGTCATGTTTGGTGGACATTTTCATTTTTTTTCAGTTACTATGATAATTATTATTCAATAAAAATTAAATATATATGTTTATTATTTTATATATAATTATAATTGAAGTAATATCTGATTTATTATAAGTGAAAAAAAAAGTGATAAATTTATTTATCATTTATTTAACTAAAAAGTTGTTATTAAATATAGAGTAAGTCAAACTTAAAATGTAAAATACATTTCCTTTAATATTTCCTATACCGTGATTAATATCTGATAAAGTAATCGTAAGACCACTGAGAGGTGTTTGTTATCTTTTAGAAAGTGAAAAAAAATCTGTTGACGGTAATAAACTTACTTATAGTAAGTAGTGTTCTATAACAATTTAGCTTTAATTAACAAAGCCGTGCCGATGCTCTAACAAACTGAGTTATTCACTATGTCCCACGTCAATCATTTTGTTTCTTAATAAACGTCTAAATTTATTAAGCTAACAACTGCTAATATGTAAATTAATGACGTTAATTTAATTATGTTGAAAAGAACATTGTCTAGAAAGAGATAGTATATATCTTCACCTCATATGAAATGAAATGAAAGATTATACAATTTACAATTTAATTAAACAATAAATTAAATACAATACAGGATAAATTTTATAATAGTACAAAATAGCTTTAACTTGTTATTTTGTATTACTTCTTTTTTTGTTTTATAATTATTAATGATGCTTTATAAAATAATATTTCATCTTCGATAAAGTCGGATATTCAGTCTCAAGCATGTTCCACTATTTTAAAATATTTTTAAAGGTATCAGCTTCAGATTTACTTAGATATTCTTAATTTTTTTTAATAATTAGCCTTGGGGAAACAAGATCCAGATAACATCGAGGGCTATCCACATATATTCTTTAAGTTTATTACGTCGCAATCTTCAAACGTTCTTCGTTCTTACTCAAACGTTGCACGGTCCGTCTTTCGAAAATTCAAAATAACCAAATATCGAAAAGTCCTCTGATCTTTCTAAAATTCGAAACGACCACAACTGCAGGGCCAAGTTTTATTTTGGTCAACCCTAATAGATACCCTTTTCGAAAACGACAAAGTCGACCCAGAAATACCGAAACATATACATATTAGTTTTTAATTACCAGCTATATATTTATATATTAATGGTTATATTAAAAAGTAAAATGACAGTTTTAAGTTTTAATATTGTATATATTTCATTAAAAAAAATCTTATTACTTCGTGTTTAAGGATCACTTTGATCACCTACATTTTTGAAATCGGTGGTTGTAGTACCAATCGACGCGTGTATTTTTACCCTACCTAATTTTTAAAATATTATTTATTTAAGCTAAATTATTTGTAGGATAATAAATTATTATACAACGTAAGTCTACAATAACAGTAGTTATATTTATATCTCAAAACTAAGATTGGAACGTACTCAAATTATCTTAAAAATAAACCGTCATTCATTCTGTATAATTGATTATCCAGCGCAATTGCTTTGGTTTGGTGACGATTGCAAAAATAATTAATTGCATTGCAACTGCAAGTCCAGTGCCGGAGTGAATTAAATAAATAATTTGATATTAAGATTTGTATTCACTATCGAAATTAACATTTACGTGTCATATAAATGTAGGTTTCTAGTTTGTAACATAAAGTAGTACTAAAACCTAATAAGATTTGTTATTTATGAATTTTATTGTAAATTTTAAATTTTACTTTTAATTGTAATTTATTCAATAAAATTTACAAATTTTATACTAAAACATAACCATTAGTGTAACTTATTTTAAAATATTAAGTTTAATCTCATAAAATGTGCCGAATGATTAGAGTTAAAAAAGTAATAAAATAAATTACTAAGGTTGAAAGAGCAATTTATTGAAAATTAGGTTTATAATAATGTGGATAACCACATTATAAAAAATAATGCTATATAAATAAAAAAAAATATGATAATTAATATCAAAGATAAAGATAAATAAATAACATAGTTTTAAAACCTAGACCTTGATAATTTAAAGAAATAGTTAAATTAAAAGAAATTCTTAATCACAAATAAAACACGTGTATCATATATATATTTTTTGCCGGTTAAAACTTGTTAAAAATTAAGTAATTATTTGAGACACAGATATCATTTAATCTACTCTCTTTATAATACAATTCAACAAGTTTTCTCGTTTCAACAGAATATTGTCCTATATTTATAATAATGTTGAACGTAATCCTCACCAGCGCTTTGTAATAACGAAAACAAAAATATAAAAAAAATCTCGACGACATCTGGAAATAGGGAAATTATGAAACCGCGATGAACGCAAGCATTCGCTTTTGTTCGCTCCACAGCTTTTGTTTTTAGTTCTCAGTATTTGATTGAAAATGAGTTTTGGTAGGTATGTGAATTAAAAAGTATAATGTTTTAGTTTCTTTAATTTAATGCAGATGTATTCGAGCTAACTTCATTATTGTGTTATAGATTCAATATCACATATAAAACTAATGCAATTAAATCGTAGTTCAGAGGACACTGGGATTATACGAAGTTTGATTAGTTTTCAAATATAATCCAATTCCGTCTGGTTTTCATTGAAGAACGTATGTATACTACTGTGATGTGTTTTTTTAATTTATTGTTCATCAGTTTGTTACAAAAACATGAAACGTATAAATACTTATGAGTTATTGGATCAGGATATAAAGACAATGCTTGACAACAAACACAAAAGAATACTTGTGAACGAAGATTTTAGAAAACTCACATTTACACTTGTAGTGTTGTTGGTATATTGATATATACACAAGAGACTGATATAAAAGTAATAACACGTAATAATTAAATCGAAATATAACTGTACAATATCGCTCATACACATGAAATATCGACTATAATGTTTAGCAAAGACGCATTAGTAAGAAAAAATCACAATGAAAGAAACACTATTGTTTCTAATACTATGGCAGTACAAGAAAAGGCTTGGCAAGCGAGTGACAAGGGAAATGCGTTTCGCGCAGCGTATTAATTTACATTGATTTTGCGAGTGATTCCGCGGCTTCTAACCGGCACCCGTGCCGCTTAAAACTGCTAGGAATGGAAACAGTTTAATTACATTGTTTTGATTACATACTAACTTTGTGTAAATGAGTGGTTGAATACTAACAAGGATAGGCACACAACCCTCCTCCAGGATACGTCACGGGAGATAAAAGTCGGAAAATTTTAGTTGGCGGCCCGAACGGCTAACATTATTATTTTTTAAACAGTGGTAAATTATGTCTTTTTGAGAGCGACAGTGTAAAGATTGACTTTATTCTGTCTATAGACACTTAGCTATTTATCGTATTTTTGAAAAAGTGCTGTAAAAAAAATCTTATCGCTAATAAAACCCAATCTAAGCATTCTGTCCCTCTGTCATTTGCATGGCACACTATTGCATTTACAAATCGCTTAAAATTTTGACCAGCAATATGAAGTTCGAATCTCATATAGGAATTCAACTAACTCAAATGGCATATCAGCTTTTATTGAATTTATATCATATTTTTAATTTTCTCTACTCAGTAAGACAATGTTGATAATTGGTAAAATTATACTATTATTAATTTTACCAATTATCAACATTGATTATATATATATATAATTATACTGTTTATTTAACGATGCATTTACTTAAAATTAAATTTGTTTCAAAAAGTATAAAGTAGTAAAGTAGTAAGGCATAAAGAGCATATTTTATCAAAAAAAAAATCGTTATCTTTAGAATGTATGTATTATGTATATGGTTATTTTAATTATTTTAGAAAGTACGAAATATTTCTGGATATTAAGATTAGGTTTACTTAGCCCCATTAAAATACCCAATTTTTTTTTTATAACAGTTGTTTGATATATATCTTACAACTATCGTGTCTTTGAAATATAAATGAATAAATATATATAACCCTGTTTGATACTGTTGATTAATACTTATTTACCAAAATAATATTATGCCTATTGGATTTTTATTCTTAGAGTTATATATTTTTATTTTAAAAAAAGGATTATAACGAGTACGAAACTGGCACGTATTTACTTGTTTCTTGAAAGAGTAGAGGAAATGTAAGAACTTTGCTAGTCTTTTGATAAACTAATGTAAATAATAAAATAAAATATAAATTTAGGCAAAGTATAAACTGATTACGATTGCTGCAAAGCATTCCAAACGTCGGGTTGAAATCAAAATGTAACTAAATTATACGCGAGTTTTAATCCGTCAAAAATAATATTATTTCAAATGTGTACTCGTAAAAATCTAAGAAAATATTATATAAACTGATCAGTTAGCTTAGAATTAAAGTTATGGTTCAGTACCCATGATCATGGTGGGTGAGCCGTAACTCAATTATGCTAATAGTGTCAGCTGGTCGCTGTACGTATTTAAAATGTTCGACGAGCTTATTGGTCTTGTTATTATTCACGTCAAGCTTTAAGAACTTTTTACACGGACCTTGTTGGCATTTTGCATTCTAGCATTTGAAATATCCTCCGGTTGCGCTCAATTATTGTTTTACAACTTTTCATATGTCGTTCATGTTTTCCATAAATGATAAACTTAATAAAATTTGAAGGCTATGACAAATTCGGTATTCATTGCTTAAAGCAAACATTAAAACATCAAAGTTGTTTAGTTTGTAAAAAGTTTATCTAAGAAACAGAGATTTCTATATTACACTCTCTATATCCGCATGCAATTAATACATATTCTAAAACGATGTCTTCGAAATCAAATATTTATTTAGTATTTTTCATTAATTCTGTAGACTGTCTTTTTGAAAGACAAAAACTGTACTTACAAACTGCGTGCCATTTTTATTTAGAGCACCATCCAACAACATGAGAACCACATTGAGGAGGTGGTGGGTATTCTGCACCAATCGGCGTCATATTAATTTTCTGTATAACGTGTTTTATAGTATGTAACTATAACAATTAACTATGACAAAGATAACGAACATTACCAAAAATAAAATTTAAATTCATGAGTATAGTATTAGAATTGTAAATAATGTACAGTTTCTTTTAAACCGCATTATTCGTTTGTTTAATATTGTGTTGTGTTTGTTTATTACTGTGTCTGTGACTAATAAAATTCAACAATACCTATCACTTCTATCTGTGACTTGGTAAGACGATAATTTAAAAGAAGTGACATATTTACGTGTTGTTGTAATTCAATATTGTCCAATATTGATATTACCACTGCCACAAATTTATTATATTAAATCATAATATACACTAAACCAGTTTCGATCATTTATAAACTGTAGAATAGAGTTGCAAATGTTTACTCTTAGAATTTATCATTGCGGCTTAAATAACACGGACAGTTTACCACTATCTGTGATATTAAGTTGTTTCATGCGATTGCATAGGGCTTATGGAATAATAATATGTATTTTGAATTATAAAGCTGTTTAATATTTTGAAACACAAGTAGATTTTCTCAAATGTCTACGTAGTTACTAAAATTACTTGCAAGAATAAAATATATAGAATAAAAGTAATATCTAAGTGTATTAAAAACCATTTTGCAATCTCTTGATTTTTATAAATCCAATATTAAGAAGGGGTTTAAGAATTTCTATAAAATCGGTCAAAGTAGTTAAAGTAAACTTCGTGCAAAAAAGAATTTACAATCTGGTTAGAAATAAAGACATTAAAGATATATTGTTAAATTTTCAATATAGCATGCAGTATACCTATATGTATTTTCTATCATCATAGATTTTTCAAACTCCAGTTTAGTGGACAATTTGCTTTGCATAAACTTAAACTGGCCCTTTAAACAAAACAATATAATATAAATTGTTATAATATTCCATCCCATAAAAAAATATTTATTGTTTTTCTTTATGTATTTATTTTTATAGAATTAATGACTTTCTATTATTTTTTTTTAAATGGACTTCAAATATAACGCCATTTTTTAAATTTTCAACATTGATATAAATAATATGACCAGTATCAATTTTGTTTAGGGACTGACTGACCTCCGAGGTAAAAGCATACTAACTTGTTTTCTATTTAAAAAGTGAGGAGGTACTTTTTAAACTTCACCACAAACATCAGGTAAGGAAGCTAAATGCTTCAAGAAGTTCCCCCATTGACATATTGACTGAAACTCTTCGTATTAGACCCACCCGTTATTTAAATTATTATATTTATGTCATGTTATATTTAAAATGGGAATGTTATATTTTGAAAGCTTCAACATTTTTGTTAATTATAGTCACTACTGACTTCGGTAGAGGTGAACTGAACAGATATTCTATTTCTACCAAGACTTTTAATTGCTTCACTCGCAATATTAGACATTTAGTTCTTATGCAAGAAAAGACGACCTCTTTCTTTATATCTCTGAAAAACTAATCAGCTCTAAGTTACTTAAATATGAATTGATTGGTACTAAAACAAAGCCAATTGCATAAATTGGTCGTGAGAAAATGCGACCTAAAAAATTTTACATATGTACACAAATTCACATACACACATAAATTTTCAAAAGTGTCTCCAATTACTTAGGAAACCTCAAATATAAAAATAATCCTCAAAAACTTAAAATAAATTTAGATGAGACCTTTCTGTTAATATTTTTAACATAAATATTGATTGTTTTAAATCAACCTTCCATGACTATTCGTAAATAGTTTTGACCAGGTTATGCTTATATTTAGCTCAGAATAGATACGATAAATATTTAAATTATATATATTGTTTGAGGATTCTCTTAAATCATTAAAGAAGTTCAACAATTTGTTATAAGACTGTGGTAGATGTATATTTAGACCAGGGCGGTAGAAGAAAGTTTAAAATTATATGGGCCTTATGTAATTTTAGGTGTGACTTGATCCGAAAAAACTTCGAGTTCAAATTTATTAAGAAAACTGTAATGTCCTTTTATCTTTCGCGATTTGCATTTCATCGAGTTTCATATCACACAATTCATATCTCATTTTAAAGAAGTTTCACTTTAAAAAGAAGAATGATAGACATTGCATGCCAATGAGATGAATACTTCAGGGTAGATATGTGGTATAACATAAAGATATAAGATAAGAATTGTGTATGTCAGGGTAAGTTTGAGAGTTTCCCTTTTGATAAAAATTAAAAGAAGCCCAAATTTATATTTTATTTATATTTTATGAGCGCATAATGAGGAAGGATTAAAGACGTATTTAAACAATTCATAAATGTTAGAATGGATGAACTAAAAATATTCTGAAAAAGTAAAACTTGATTTGGGTGAGCGGTGACATTCGAATGCAAGGCGTAGAGGCAGAGTTGATAGATGAAAAGAGCGAATGGAAGAGGAAAACATGTTCTGCCGTTCGTACCTAGATTAGAAAAGGGCAAGAGAATGATTGAGCTCAGCAAAGCGACGCTCTTTACTGGTCAACTCGATCAAATTTTTGTCCGCTATCTCCTCGTATACCAATTGAGTTTCGCTCAGCTTTCTCTGCTTGCTTGCTGGCGGTCCTAATAATAATATGATTAATTGATTTTAAATAGTTATCATAAGCTGAAGATCCTCTGCAAATTAACAAAATAAAAAGAAAAAAATAAATTTGACAAAATGGTACATTTAAAATAAAACAATTATTAAATTATTAAATTGTTAAATCATTCCTACAATTATAATAGTCCCTATAAAGAAAATTACTGTTCATATTTTAAATGTAAGAAAGGTTTTCCAAAGTGATAGCAAATAATATTATTATCGGTGTAAGTAAGCTATCGAGTAGAAGAGCCCTCGACTATTCCTGAATGGCACTTGATACCCAGCCGGGGCAAGGAAATGGAAACTCATTGTGCAATTATTGATTAGAAATGTTAATAATGATTATTATGCAGTCGAATCAGGTTATTTGGGTTATTGTGAGTAAATATTATATTGATATATTTACGACACATATTGCGATTCTCTAGATATATAATATAAGAAAATATTGAAATAAAATAAAACAAATTTTCCAAGTTATTTAGAATATCAAATCAAACTGCTTATTTGGTGAATCATATAAGTTTTTAATGAAAATCAAAGGAAAATAACTAATAAAAATAATAATGAAGAAACAATATATTTTTTCAGGTTAAAACAATTACTTATTTTTATATACAAATACATATATGTATAAATATATATATATATATATATATATATATATATATATATATATATATATTCGAATATATTTTAAGTTATGTCTATAGTATAAGTTATTTTTAATAACCCATTTAATTTTTTCGAGTCAAAAAACGTCGACGGTGTCAATTGAAACCGATGTTGGACGTCAAAAGTCCTCACTCCCTTTGACACACTCATCCCCAGCATTAACCAAGTTTTTAACAAGGATAGTGTTAAAATTACGGGAGAAAATGTTCATAGCAAATATTATGTACATGAAAAATGTTAAATTATTTTATTGAGATATGAATGAAACATTTCAAAAAAATAGGTATATCATTTTGTTATATATACTAAAAATGTATAATACTATAAATTGTAATATATCCTTACTCTAAATACTACCTACCTAAAAATATATTATTTTATTTTTAATTTATTGGAAATATTAATCTACAGATGTACAAATGTACAAATGTACAAATGTATTTATTTATAAATGTAATAAATATTTGTTAACAGAGTCTCCATTGCCTTTTATACTGAGAGTGTATAAGTATGGACTTACTAGTTTGAAAGAAATTTAAAAATAAAAAAATATAGTAATACTTAAAAAACTTTAACTAATTTCTTCTAATATATCCATCTAATATATTAAATATATAAGTAGTATTTTAATTTTTTAGATTAAATATATAAAAATATATAGATTTATTTTTAAAACAAAACTTCTAATAAGTTTTCAGATCTTATCTCACTGAAAATATCGAATAGGTTATATGATTTATTAAAATTTTTACATGTGCTAATTACAAATCTGTTTTTATTACATTTACTTCTACAGTCTGAAACAGAAAAAATATTACTGGAGCATGCAAAAGAACAAGGCCGATCTATTGCAAAATATTATTGAGATAATAGTTAAAATCCTAAAATAGTAAAGTTATTCAAAATTTTGTATAAAGTAACAGATTGCTATATTTCTTCCATTTATCCAAGGATAAAAACATAAAACTATTGGCACACCAATCGTTTAAGAATTTTACGTTGGACACTTTCAATAGTTCTAATGTTCTTAGAATGTTGGGGGTTCCAAACGCTAGATGCGAACACGGACTGAGATCTTACACATGAGTTGTTTAGAATATTTAAAGTATTATTGAGCGAAGCGAGCGGAGCGCTTTACTGGAGAGAATTTGCATTGGTTTTATAAAGTTGGCATTAAAACGGCTTAACGATTCGGTTTCAAATTTTGCACACATACCATGCTGATATGTGTGGTGGTTTGTAAAAAAAAATAAAAAAAAAATCATTTTCGTTGAGGCATAATGTCCAAAAAACATCACTTTCATAGACTACAATGTAAAAAAATTTGGGCCAAAAGTTGAAGTCTCATTGTGGATGTGCGTGCCGATTTTTTTAATCGAATTTTACTGTCCCCCTGTTAAATTTTTTTTCCCACACCAAGCTGAAGCCGAAGCCTTCGTCTTGGCTCGCTTCGCTCAACATGCAAACGGCACCCGAGATTTCGCGATCGCAGCGAGTCGAAATTGAGGGTCTGGTGGCGTTCCTAGTTATCATTAAAACCACTTTCTTGTCTAAAAATAAAGTCTAACTCTTTATAACATTTGCCAGTTATGTTCTGTATATATCTTTTTGAAAATAAACTATATAGAGCGAAGTAGCACCCTAAGATCACATGTCTTGGATACTATTAAGACCATTTGAAAGACCGTTGTACTCTTGAGCATTTATATTATTTGTAAATTCATATAATCACCATAATTTTAACAATTTTAAATAATTTGGTATCATCAGCATAAAATAAAATATTCGAGTGTTTAAAACAAATTATAAATAAAATATAAATGCATGAAATAAAAGAGGACCAAGATGGGATTCCTGGGGAACGCAAGATATATTGGAACAAAACGGGATGTGTATCCTTTGATAGCAACAGCTTCAGTTCTATCTAATAGGTCTGGCTCCAATCGTCTTAACAAGTCACGATGCATACCCATTGCGTCGAATTTTCATATTAATAAAGAATGTAGAATTTTATCCAAAGCTTATGAGTAGTCAAAACACGTTGACCTGAAACCTAATGTCTAAGATGCGATAAACAATATCAAGAAACTCGCAAAGGCTAGATTAAATCGAGCGTATAATGTAAAATTTTTAAAATGTGACCTGAATATTTTCCGAAATCCTGTGATTTATATAATGTTCAACTTAAAGTACAGCTCAAGCTCTTTGAAACTGGAATCGATACTTTCTTACAGGATAATTAATCACTTTGTTTCTTTCTATTTTAATTAGTTACTTCCTATTTTAAAACTTTAAATATACAATAATATCGACAAAAATATTTTTAGATCTATGATTGCTAGAATAGAAACAGTAAAATATATTTTATTAAGTGTAATGTGAAATTGAAATCTATGTGAAGATACTATTAACTAACGACCAACGGGAAAAATATTCATATAAAATTTTGACATGATTTTTTGTAGTGTTATTTGTTCGAAACTCCATTACATAGTCGCAACACGTTTTAATATAAAATCACATTGTGTAAGATGAGCAAAAAGAATAACACGTTCAAAATACCAAAGCATTACATTTTATTTAGGTCTACACGTCCAATAGTGATCCAATGGACACACGTCGTAAAATCCGACGTGAACCTATTGGAGACGCTTCTTTATTAGTTCTATCATGATAGCTGATCCTTTATAAAAATATGTATAGATTTTGTGAAAGTGACAGTGATCCGCAGACACTTTAATTCATGTAATGTTCACATAAAAAAATGTGATAAAGATGTTTACATTTTGTGTTTAAGAATAGAGATATTGCTTACAATCTTGATTCAAGGGTTTACCACGCTCTTAAAGCATTCAAAAATAAAATAAAATCTATCTTGGGAAATGTGTAGCAGTTTTGAAATAATATCCTTGAAAATAAAAATATTAACAAAATCTATTTGTTGGCTCGAGTAAACAATAATACACCTTTAACTCGTAAGTTTAAGTTAATATTATAAAAAAATATTATAATGTAACTCATAATTATTTATAATTGATTCTGAAGCCTGTAATATGTAAAAAATTGTACAGAACAATTTATAACAAAGGTCTGGCATATTAAAGAAGGACCCTGTTGCACTTAATGATACAGTTTTCCTACATATAGTTAGTTAAAATAATGTAGTGATCAGCAGGTATATTAATAAAATAATATTAATTTCTTTTAATTTGTATGAGATAATCTAATTACATTCTTTTTTTGGTATCTGTTACAATAATATACAATTAATTTTAATTGCTAGAAATATACTGAAAAAGTGTAATATATACATAATAAAGTATTGCTCAAAGTTTACTTAAATGAATATCTGATATATTCAACCGGAAGAATGTGAACAAACTTTAAGGAGAGTTTCGTGAATAATTCTAGCAGTTTAGAATATAGATTCCGTTCATACTTGAAATGTATAAAATATACGGTTTAATATTACACACAAAATAACTTACAAAAAGCTGTACCTAACTTTGATGTTATTATGAGATTCAGTCTTTTATTTTCAGGTTAATTCTCCTAATCAATTACTTGAAGTTTCTTTTATGTGTTTATGTTTTGCTATTGTATAATTATTTGAGTATAAATAAAGAAAAAGATTTAATAATTTGTTAATTTGATGCATTGCAAAGCCAAATAATTTATTTAAATAATTTGTACTCCCTCGAAGCTGCACTGAAGTATAAAATAATTACGTATGATTTCAAGAAAACGGTGTTCCCAGAGGGCGATGCGTCCGGCGAAGCATTCAGTAAATATTTGCAACTCCCATTTTACAGTTTACACTCATCTGAGAAGTCGGAACGTTGCTTTGGGTTTCATCAAAATAGATTGAATCTTTAATTAGAAAAGCTACTTACTTTAGATATTGATTAAACTGTATACTACATTTTTATATATATTTCACTATATTTTTTTAAGATAAGACTCATTTTCAAAAATGCCGTGTACATTTTTATGTAAGGCTGTTTCAGATATTAATATACGTCAACGTTAAACATTATCTTATTTTAAAAACTGAATCATTTGCAACTATGAAACCTCAAAACTTTGATAGTTCCATAAATTACATCGAAAGAAAGCAACCACGAACTCCATGTATTCTTTACTTTTATTTCTTATTACTACTACTACTAGTACTAATAGTAGTCAAACAAAGTATAACTTTGATTGAGTAATAATACTGTTACAATGAAAAAAAACATAGTATTACATTTGAATTTAAAATCTGTTATTCTTGCATAAATATCCATTGTGTTTTCTAAAATAAGAATTTTAGCACAATTAGTAGTAGTTTTGTGGGGTGGGAGGATAAAGAAAACAGATTTGCTTTCATAGCATACATAAAGTAGTAACATACACAGAGTAGATATGGAAAAAAAAGTCGAATTGATATGTACCGTATATAGATAGGTAAATTGAAACGTCCCCTATTTGTAATAGACAAAGATCTCACTGTCCATGTAGTATTTGTACGAAAAAAAACTAAACACTCCTGTCTGGATGCAAAAGATTTTATTTCAATAAATTAATATAGTACCTTTAACCATGTTGCGTATTTTCAAAGACGACTTGCAGTCTCTGAGAGACTCACTGGACATTACTTTTCTGATAATAGAAAATAAAGAGTAAGGTGGTATAATCAAAACAACTTCTTAAGCGGTTTGCAAAAAGAGGTCACAATCTTCCCATTTTGTCAGAACAGTAGGAACACCATTGATCTTATCCGACTTCAGTAATGGTTTGGTGGATGGTGTGTTTTAGATTATGGTATGCTCAAAACGTCATTATAACTTGGAAAAATTATTTTATTTTTTTATTTATAAACTATTATTACTATTAAATTAAATGTTATTATTATTAAATTAAATGTCTAATTCTAAAATAATACGATTTTTCCTTTTACCAATTGTCTATGTTAAGATACGAGTATACGTTTATAGTCAAATTATATCAGAAGCAAATAGAAGCCATATGATTAGTAATTATTAGTAAAAAAAGAATAGAATAATTGATTACGTCGCTGCTAGTTGTATGATGCTTTCATATTATCTTACTTAAAGGACGCTAACTTTAAACAATTAAACTAATTAAAAGTTCATAATGCTATATTTTTGGGTCTAAATTGCTAATACACAGAGAAGAGGTAATATGAATTCAACTAATGGACCTTTGTTTGTATATATAATCAAAATGAATATAAAAACCGTTTTAGATCAGTAATGACTCATGTTATATAAATTCAAAGTTAACTTTCTTGTAAATGTATACAAGTTGAAAGTTTTCAATGTAAACGGTAACACGCGATTGACGGTAGAGTAAACTAATTCCAGAGCTTTAATTTGATTAAATTCCTCTAAGTTTAACGTGCAAATTTGTAATAGACTGGGCTTAATTGAATCTGACAGCAAAATAATGATCCAAATATAAATCTCCATTAGCTTTATAGTAAATTAATTTGGGTAGTTTTTGTATTTTACACTTTCACACGTTTCTACTATATAATTATTAAATTTATTCTTTAAAAAAATCCTTTCACAAGATGTATTTGAAATATAGTATCTAAATAACCCACAGATTTTATTTCTAAATATATTTCGTAGAAAAATACTCTTTGTCTTTCTCTTAAATAAATATCTATTTTATTTTATTTATTATGTATAACTTGATAAAAGGTAGCGCCTAATAAAAAGATTGATATACAACTATTAATACTAATATTAAAAGTATAATTAATAATTAATTAATATTTAAAATTCATAGATCAAATAATATTATAACGAACTTACTAATAATGATAACCGAGTGTGAGGACAAATCAAAACTTTTAGGACTGATGGCCAAGAGCAAGTATAGTAATAACATCATTCGGTAGGGTTTATAGTGATTTATGCGAGGTGTCAATGCGATTAGCATCGAAGAGCCCGTACGGCCGGTTTGGCGCATTTCAATTACTACAGAGTGTTGCCTCTTGAATAATGCATGCGAGAACTTTGATTGAAATGTTCCGTACCCGTGTTGGTCTTAATTTCTGCTTGTTTGATTGCTTAGTCATGCTTAAATTTAAACGATTAACAGGAAAGTTATCAGTTAATTTAAGTGTCTAAGAACACAAATGTGACGGATATTGGAAATAAAATTAATACTTTTATTATCAAATTACAAAACTTCAATTGCTTACATTGGGTTACAGGAATGACTCAGTAATATTATTTGTTCCTAAAGAATACCTCAAGTTTTATAGTAGTATATAAGAAATCTCGGTAAATAGTCCGTTATAATATAATGATTTGGTTTCTACTAAATCTAGTGCATAAGAAATATACTATCATAGTTACAAGAGTAAACATACAACAATTCCTTAGTAGAATATTTGGAGAAAAATATTTTTATTAATATTATAAGCATTTCAAAACATGCAATAACCAAATTTTATTCCAAGAATTTTCATTCTGTGTAGATATTCACTACCAATAGTGGAATTCCAGATTTGACGTTTAAATGTAGCTGCGAGCGCAAGATAGGAAAGGCTCCAGGGGAAACGGAAGTGGCGCCGGAGGTTGAGAGGCGGCGGCAAATACTACATCCTGTTGCTGTTAACAAACTCAGGGACTTAAAATTAACTGTCATTTCTTTATTCCGGAATTTTGTAGGAAATCCTTTTATATTTGTGCTAAGTGAGTTTGGATTTATTTTTTTTAAATTCTTATATACATAAAAATTTATTTAATTTCCTTTAAAAACAGATTTTTTAATCCTGCGCTTTTAGAAATAAATACCATTTTTAGGTCATTTTCGTTAACAACATCTCGAAAACTACAGAGCCAATAAAAATTAAAATTTGTCAAGAAGGTACATTACATTAAGGACGCGTCCGCTAAGAAAAAGTTTTTAGAAATTCCATTCATAAAGGGGTGAAATAGGGGTTCCAAATAAAAATGTGTTTTTTTTGTCAATAGATAGTGCTAGCAATTATTTTAAGTCGGTATTTTTTTGTTGTTTTTTGTTTAATCCCTGTTTGTCATTTTGACTTCAAAATAAAAAAAAACGGATAATATTTCATTTAATCAACACGCACAAAGTCGCGAGCGACACCTAGTATTAATATAATTGAAAAAAAAATCGATCAAGACATGCAGGATTAGAATCTAAAAATTCTGGGATACCGTCGCGTCATTGTATTCGTTTGCTAATTTTACATTCACTATAATTTGAAAAATATGTGATTTTTAATGTTTTATAAAGAAAGTACTACTAAAGTTTAATTATGGTACAAGGATAGACAAGAAATTTAATACTGTTTAAAGTGTTTTCTTATAAACATGTCTTCTAAAATTTTAAAAAGTTGTTTATCATTACAATATACCAAAATTCTTATTTGTTCTTTCAAATATATTTGAATACATAAAAAAATATATTTTTTATGTTTGGAATGCTAATTAGCGTATCCCAATAGATATTATTTAAATATTTTTTTATAACAATGGTTATTTGAAAGTATCTTAAAATTTTCACAATTAAAATAAAAAAAAATGTGTGATAAACGCTTTATCATCATTGTTCGTGGCCAATTTAATAAAAAATATTAATTAACTTTATTTAATTTGGAAAATAATTAAATTTCTTACATAATTTCACTGTGTTAAATGTTACAAATACGTAAAAAATATATATTTGCTTCAATTACTGAAGTTACGTCCCTCAATTTCTTACAAAGCCATAAGTTCGGTACACTTAAAAGATCTGCCAGTGATTCCCCTGCAGAAATACTGTTACCCGAAGGAAATTTATAGTAGCCTAGTAGTTTGAAAATTTATTATCTTTAACACATATATATTTGAGCTGTTAATTGCGGCGTACAGCAATCCTCATAAATATTCAATAAAGTCCAAATTAATATTATATTTAAAATAATAATCACACAAAAGAAATAAGCTAATTTTTACATAGTAAAACTTAAAGATGGACTTTATTTCAGTTATATATTTACCTTTAAAAAAAATTATACTTAAAAAATCAAATATGGATAAATAAAATAAAGTCTGTTAAAAACACGAGTAACATAATTATTATGGAAATGATTTTAAGTGTAAACTCTAATAAATGTGATTAACATCCTAATAGATAATATCGGAAGCGTAATGCGCCCGAATGACAAATAAATCATGACTCACTATTTATTACCTGTGACTAACGCTAATCTCTAGCAAATTAGCTGTTCACTCGATACGGGATATACACCATATCCGTAAAGTAGGTTAGAAGGTAAATTACAGTTAATTGTTATGTATGTATACTTTCCTTCTTGGAAATTCTTATTTATAAACATTCATAAAATAAAAAAAATATATATAATAATAATAATTATATTATATTTATTTAATTATGCACAGTGTACTAAGGAAATTTTGTGTTTGTGTAAACATTAATAAAAAATCCTGAAATTTTATATATTGAACGAAACAACCATAAAATATACAAATACAGTATAGCTTTATTTATTATTTTAAATAAAATTATAAGAATATAGATTTAATTCTAATACGGAGTCCGTTTTAAATCAGCGCCATCTGTGTGATATTACGCTTATTACAAATCCACATTGTTTAGTAAATTTCTATGGTAGGTTCGTCAGCTAACAATATTTTAGTTAAAGAACTGTACAGATAGATGTATTCACTCACGACTATTCAAACCCACACATTGTTTTAGAGTTCATACATTATTTATTTTCAGGATACTGCGACTTCTGCCAGATGCAGCAGTGAATATAATATAAATCTACAAAGGATTTTTTTTTATTAGAAATATTTTAAATTCAACAATTTACTTAATTTTTCAGTTTTAGATTGTTATCCGTAAGGATAACTAAAAAGTTTATTATAATGACTTAATTTCATTTTAATTACGAAAATAACATGTTTTGTCATTTTAAAATATTATAACATGCCATAATAATATAAAATAAAAGAAGGTTAAATTTTATGATTAATAACTTAACCTTTGAAAACTGTTTCATTAATGTGGTAAAATACTGAGAAAACATTTCTACCAAAATTATAATGCGAAATGCATTACACTGCATATTATAACAAGCATTAATCTCAATAAAAAGATTTATAAATCTTAATATTGTGAACTCAAAGCTGTATATAACTAATTCAGTTCATATTTAAATTATTATGACTGTAGTAACTACAGTAATTCATAATATTGAGTTTTTTTAAGTATTTATTTTATTTTCTATAAAATTTCAGCCTCGTATTAAAATAGGTATTTCATCATTTCTCATCATTAATTTTTAAGGGTGCAGAAGAGGGGATAAGAGATGAGATTTGCATATTGCAGACTGACAGTGATCACAACTTCATTGAAGAATCTTTAAGATGGTGGAACAAATTAATTTAAATATACATAAAATACGGTTTTACATTTAAGTCACCTTTATTAACCTAAAAGATGAGATTTGTTAATCAAGGATCTAGTTAGATAATGTATTAGATATTGTCTGATAATATTTTGTAATATTCTTTTTGGGTATAACTTCTGATTGTACGTTTAAAAAACATTTTCTATAGTCTGAGATAGGATATTAATAGAAAGAAACTTAAACATTCAGATTATATTTTCAATATTCGCATAATTATTTTAAATAACCAGTTTTAAGAAAAGGTTAATGTGAATAAGTGATAGCTCCAAAGTCCAAGTTTTGTAATCCAAGTTATCTACCTCTTGAATTCTGGGGTTCTTGCCAAGAATATATATTTTTGTAATCTAAAGTGAAATGCAGCAAAAAATAAGGTGGACATGTACTTAGCAAGTGGTACAGGTGTACTCAAAATTTATTTCAACACTAGAACTAAACGCTTTTAATTTTAAAAAAATATATGTTAGTCTGTCTTACATAGAAAACTAATAAAAAAATATTAAGTGGGTTCAAACTCAGCTAAATGTAAAATAGATCCCACGAGGTGTAAAATTCTCTCTCATAATGAAATTGTTCAACATTTTACAAAACATGGAGAAGTAAATGAATTAGTGGTTTAAAGAGATATTTTTCAGTCAGTTTGTAAACTTTGATTAAAAATATTATATATACCTTTATTACAAGAGATTATATTTCATAAAAGATTTCTTATATATGATAAGTTTGAACTGTTATTTTTCGAGTAATTGTACTATTATTCTTAAATTTGGCATATATGTGCAATGAAAAAAACTTTAATTGTCTGTTTAATTGTAGTATAAATAATATATATAAATTATATGTGCTCTTTAAATAAATTGTATACTTTTACCCTTTCTTATAGATTTCTCCTTGGCTCATCTGCACGAACATACGTGCTCTATCTTAATTGCTATCGCAAATTGATGTCTTTAATCTAGACAAATCTCTTCGTTTTAATAGTATTTATGTCTAAGCGCTGGAGCTTTTATATTTAAGTACAGAATCTTTTAATAGAATGGTATTTTGAATATCTACCCTATATTCTTTTAAAAATATTATCAAAGATTACTATTGTTTTCCAAGTGAAAAGCACCTTATTTTACAGTCTTACAGCTTATTACTTATGTACATACATTTCCTTAACTTCTATTGCAGTATTATCACAAATATTTTCATATTTATCTAAGTCTTTACTGTTCAGAAGTAACATGTGTTTGTAGGAAACGTTCATTTGTTGCATAAAGTCGAGACATTTCGCTATATGCGGCGTTGGAACAAACATTCTGAACTAAAATATCTACTTCTTGCATCCGAAATAATGTGTTAACATTTTAATGGTATAATACATCGTGTTGAGGAAATCGCTACAACTGCCACTTGTCGCTTCTGACATAGTACTTCATTTTTGTAGCATTAAATCTTGTTTAAAAGATCTTTGTTTTGTACTGAGGATGCTGAAACGAATATTATATTTCTTTTTGTTTATTTGTGGTTCATTTTGCGTGATTTTGAACAGTTATTTTTATTTTTGTTGGTTTTAATACAAATGTAGTACTAATTAATATAAACATTTTTTTTTATATTACGGAAATATAAAAATACTATAAATGTTTGCTATATAACTAAAGGGATCAATTATTGATATACCTACATTTTCAATGTACTCGAAGCAAAGGCCGAATTAACCCCAACCTACCTCTGGCAGTATTCAAGAGTCTCTTATTTTAAGAGCTTCCTTCATCCGCACTTCAAACCATAGACTAGCTTACAATGAAATTACGTTTAGTTTTGTTTTAATCTTTTACATTATAAAGATTATGTAAGGTTTAAATACTACAAATAAACTCTTATTGTAATCATCGTGTCACCTCATACATGATAAGTTAGAAATTTAACAAATAGATGTTTTATTCTACTTTTCTAACGAAGACTAGGGTAATACTGTCAAACTCATAACTTCTAATCAAACTCATAACTTCTATGTTTATGTAGCTAACCATATACTAAGGTAAACTATATTTGTTTGCATACATTAAACATGACAATATTTTTATATGTAAATACATGTTTTCTTTTTTCCGTTTGCCTTCTATTTTCGTTTCGTAGTTTCAAAAGTTATAAGGAATCGATCAATCGATACGGGTTATTGATGATTTCACGTCTGATCAATGTTATTACTGGTGTCCCTTTAGAGTCACTGTTGTCTAGAACTCTCTTCTAGCACTACATTAATGACCTCCTTTAACCCGATATCTTTGGGTACGCAGACGAAAGTGTGGTTGTGGATATACAATATACAAGCCAGTATATAGATATAAATATACAAGTCAGTGCGGCAGAAACCTAATCAGCTGCTTCATAACATGAAAATGTACCGCTTTTTTCAAACAGTTTCCGAATGGGACGATTCCAACCTGGTTTATTTTAAATTGAACTGCGATAATTTGTCGACTGGAAGCTTTATATGTAAATAATATCCTCCTAGGGGAAGCACGGCTCATTGCTTATATGGGACTCTCGACAACATATATGAAATGCTGCCATTTTTAAAGTTATTTACTAAATCAGACGATTAGCGCCGCTGTCATAGTGGCACTCAGCGGGATTGCTTTTGCATTTCATCGTGGCGCCTCGAAAATGATCACTGCCGTCCTACACCGTTTTGATGTCAACTAAATCCCATATCTAAATTTAGGTTTCTATATTGAGTCTACAGCATAATTGGCTGTCAAAAAGCTAGATAGCTTTGCAAAGGTCTATCGATACTTTAAAGTGGATAAATGATTTTACAATGGTTTTGCTCACAACTTTGGAATTTTCAATGACCAATATATGTAGTCGTTCTGATACCTCACTTCTTTTTCACAGAAAAAAGCTGTTTACTGTTTTGGATGTAAATATTAGCTCAGTGGTCCTTTCCAGGTGGTGGTTACTGGTTCGTTTCCACAATAGTCCTATAGGTAACTTCAACATCACTTCAATTGCCTTATCTTGGTGACAACGCAATTGAGGCGAATCGTATTTCTATTTCAATCTCTAGATTAAAATTTAAATTGGAATAGCCATATGATCATATTTACTAAAAAGACTTGAAACATTTAAAGTGAAAAGGTAATAGTTCCTAAATTAATACTAACTAAGACTAAAACGTGATTTTTGGGCAATGGAATTCGTTATTATAAATAATTGCCAAAATTTATTATCTAACTAAGGGGTTACAAATATAATAATAAAGAGCATATTGCAGAAAAGGTCTGGCAGAATCAATTTGTGGACAATTATGAATATCTTGTTGCATATGAACCACCTCACAAGTATTTTATTAGTATTCTTAGTTAAGACATAACCTGGTTACTGTTATTTCATCTTTAAAATTAACAGACATTAAACCCTTGTACATGTGAGAGCTTCATAGAGCTAGTAGTATTAGTACTAGACTATCTTTTCGGTGCCAACCTTTTTCTAATTTTAATTCTACTCTTTCTTACATATTAAATATATCTGTGACTCAAATAGTCAATACTATATAACATTTATTGTAATTTTTGAAAGTTAAAAGAGTATAAACCATTCTTCTCCATAGACCTGCCTCATCGAGTCGCGAACTAGATTATGACATTCCATGATTGCAATCTATTCCTTTGAGAAAAAAAATAGTTTGAATACCAAAATCGACGGAAAAATGAAATAAGCGGTTTGTAGGTGAAACCACCACCATTATGGCACAATTTCAGAGCATAGCCGAAATGAGATCAGTCTATCGGTCTTTTCTTGTATTTATTCCGGAAATTTTCATCACTGAAAAGAGAAACTCTTCAGGAAGACGCCGTTCTACGATGGAAGTTCCAAGGTCTTGCAGAAACATTTTGATTCATTATTTATTATAAGAACAGCAAAGCTTTGTAACTCTCAACCTGGGTAAGTCTTTCCAGAGAATTACAAATTAAGTGTTCTTCAAGTTTAGAGTAAATTAAGTAAAGTTTAGGTAAGCGAGAACTCATATTTAACAACTGTATTTAAATTCAAACCTATTTCGCGGAAAAAGGATAATAAAAAAAATTAAACAAAAAATTTATATATGCTATTCAAACACGGGAGAGGTGAACAGAAGTTCAACAGAAGTTTTAAGAGAAGTTTTAAGAGTTCAACAGAAGTTTTAAGATTATTGTAAGGTTTTTACTTTAAGCAGTTGCATGTAATTAGAGACTTAGAGTAACTAATATAGGAAACCAAATAAAAGAACTATGCGCAAAACTTCTGCAACAAGACTTATAGTCGCTAAATTGCCTTATATTTAGATTACAATGCTAAGATTTAAAATAAATTGTGTAAACCGTTTGTGGTTTTATCTCACTTGTTCTGAAGAAATCTTGTGCTTGACTTTTTATAATATTTTCTAGTCTAATTTTTTATTCTTAATCGCTTGAAATATGCATTTCATCGTGTTGTAAATTACAAACAACCAAAGAAATTTTACTTTAAAAATGTATATATTTTTTTTGGTAAATAACAAAAGGTGAATAATATATATAAGGTGAAATAAATTTGTTAAGGTCCTAGGAGTGTTTTGGACATTTTAACCATTCTTAAATACTTAATAAAACTTTAGGTATAAAAATAAAGGGCTGAAAATCAGTTAATTTATTTAGTTTAGAATTTGTTATTTGCTTTAAGGTTTAAAGAATAATGAACAGTAAGACTACTGTCTAATTATAATGTGTATCTACAAAATTTTCTTAAACGCAGTTTAAGTAAACGTTTAATGATTTGTATAACTTTAGTTATATAACTAAGAAATTATTTTTATATACATTTTAAGTATAAATACTAATTTGTAAAAAAAAGTATGATGAAATTATTCAAAATAGTTCTAACTATCGCCTACTCTGTGAAAGGAAACATTAGCCGCAGCTGGTTACGTATTAATTCAGTATCCGTAATTTAAGCGTTGCATAATAAGATAGCCCACTAATATATTATCTTCGATCACTATTAGCTTCTTCATTTATACTTTATAATCAAATGGAAGCAACATAATTTCTAAATTTTGTAGGTTTCTGAATAAAATTTAAAAGAAAATTTTGTTTTAGTATTGCAGCTAGCTATCTATAATCCGAATAAAAAATATACAAAATCTACATATACATAATCTATATAAAGAATTTATTAAATATTTTACCAAGACTAAAGATTTTGAAAACTGTTTTATTAAAATTCTTCATCATATTCTATAGTTTACATTAGTAGAATAAGATAATACATTAACTTTATTAATATGTTGTTTATTTATTAGATTAAATCAAAATCTGAATAAGAAAAATAATAATAATTAAACTAAAAGTATCATAGAAAAACTTTCCATTGTGTTAAAAAATATAAAACAGACTTGTTTTTCGTGTAAACCCATAGACATTATTCAGTACATCTAAACCTTAATATGAAAGCGTCGCCTTTGTATTCAAACATTTTAATGTGCCCCTTGCACCTAGTGCTATATGAAAAGCTTTTAATGTAGGTAAAAATTCTATTCTAAAAAAAAATATGTATATAATATTATGTGCTGTATATTATTATTATTTATATTATTTCATAATGTTTTATTTGCTTATGTTTTGTTGAGATTTTGAAATTAAATTATAAATAAAGAATATTTAGAAATATATATATATATATATCTCATATTTTTATATAATAATTTAATATATAATTGAAATCGAATAATAATGTTACTTCATATCTTTAAAATACTTTACAGTGCAAAAGCTTATACTTTTAACTGCTTAAACAAATATTGAAATACATAAAAGCTTTATTCATCAATTATTTACTACATTGATTTTAATTTAAAGGTAATTATAATGGCAATTAAATTTTATTGCATATATAAATGGGAAAAAAGACGAAAAAATATAACACGACAAGTGTGTATGTTATATAAGACTATCAGAAAACGTAATTGTATAGCGTCTGAAGCACTGTGTAGAGGATCGTCTGGTTCTCCCTCGCGCTTTGTGACGTACTGACGGTAAATGAAGTTAAATATTTAAACATTTATATGTGTGTATTTTTTTCTAAGAAATAATAATGTTTAATATTTCAATGATCTACCATGTTTACTTAATATTAAAATTTTAATATAGAGCAAACAAAACGTGCTGTAGTTGAATCTGCCACTTCTAGAACACCATCACCGTGTCCCAACCAACATGATATCTAAATTGACACTCCTGAAGGTATTGATGATTCACTTTATCTTTATTCAACAAAAAAAAATACTAACTTTTTGTAATAATATAAATTTCAATATTCGTGTTTAATACTTGGTAAGTTATAATAATAATTTTATTTTGATTAATACTGTTTCTAAAATATGAAAATAATTTAAATAAAAATCACACGATGACGTGATTTTTGTCAAAAAATTCTCTTTTTTTACATCGTCTTCGATCTTAGTCATTACAATTTAATACATAGCGTCTAATAGCGCTTTAGGAACATAACCAGGGATTATCATTGAAAGTGAATGTAGCGTGTAGAAGGGGATTTACATCCCCTATCACACTTAGGGGGTATCCATTCACGCACACATCAACATTTTTCGACATCAATAATGCTTTCTATGTTTTCCTTTTAGGTACATTTTCTTTTTAGGTGCTTTAATAAGAGGGAACTCTCACGCACTACGTGAAAATGCTTGTTAAATTTATATATATATTCTTTATATCACACAAAACTGTTGTTGTTTTTGAGGGTATGCAGTTTGTGTTCACTAAGTATAGAATAATATTGTAATCTACACTATACACTGGTAGATAATACTAAGAGATAAAAGTACTCCAGTACATCTTAGAGAATAGTTTACAATGAAAAAATTTCACATATTATTCAAGGCGGATCTAATATAAATCGAATAAAAATCTTAATAACGATTAGAATTGAGATTTAAAGTACGACTGACCATTAAAAGTAGTGTCGATTGTAATAAAAACTGGATTTCATGTTTGTTGCTAGATCAACGTGATTTTTGTGTCAAAAATCCAGAACCTATAACAACGATCAGCAGTTTCTTTCAGAGTATACATAGATGATTTTAGAAATGTAATAAGGAAGCAGAATACACTTGAATTAGCCAGCTTATGTATTAGCTAGCTTTGTATTCAAATATCAAAATATACTATACCAAACTTTTGTTTCTTAAATTTTGTATAAGTAATATAAGACAAGCTTACATCGGTTATTAAATAAAAAACTTGAGGCATTCCTAATTTGTTTAGTTACATTATTACAACAAAACCGCAACTCGTTTAGTTTGAAAGTTGTTTTGTACCAAGCCTTACCCTAACGTTCTTAGAAAGCCGTCGCTTATTTTCCAACCCATTAAACGCTGGATATTTTCACCTTAAATTTCTTAAATGGCATGATACCAATTTTATTAAACATATTAAATTTTCTAGGACTCTATTTGATATTTACTTTTAAGCCACATAAATGGTAGAACCCAAAATATTGACATAGGATTCTGGAGTACCCGAACACAGTAAAACACAAAATTAGTTTTATGTTGCAAATAGGCTTTTTTAAAAGTATAATATTTGATAATAACTTTTAATCCGAATACAACATTTTTTATATTGCCAAAAGTAGTCTGCAGAATGAGTTTCTGAGAGAGTAAAAGTATATGTCGTTAGCTCTAGTAATGTTTATATTACATCGGGCGCTATACTCGTTTCATCTAAATGGAAGGTCTCGAGCAAGCATTATTGTACTACTTTCTAGAGATTTTTTATTAACAAAAAAGAAAATATGTAAACTTATTTTTAGGCTATCACCAGTACCTGCACTACAAAAACATATATGAGTATAGAATTAGTAATTGACAGTGTAATTGCATTGCGACTACACAGAATATATACCATATTATTATTGTCTTGGGCACTAATGAAATAAATAAATTAAAAAACTTTTAGTCTTAATCTACTATGAAAAGTTTTAATTGATTTTCATGTTTATATTAATTTTTATACATATTTATATCAAGACTTCAAAAAAATTCAAAAATTTTCTTAACTTGCCACATACGACTACGTTGTTAGAACGCGTAGAGCTTATTATTAATGAGAAGATTTTGTAGTTTAACCTTTGCTGCCTGTGGGTGGCACATTTGTCAGTATTACTATGGATTAACTTATCAGAGTTTCATTTTGCCCCGCAGAGTAAAGCACTAGTATAATATATAATAAATATAATATATTTTAAACGACACACACAGAAAATTAAAAATAATATATTATAAAAGACACACACAGAATATTAGCTCCAAAAATTATGTAAAGTCAATAATGCTAAGCTAATAATGTTTTCAAAGATTTACATGAGTACTACACATTTCAATAAAACTACCATCATCTCGTCTTACCGAGAACACGTTTGCTGTAAGGCATTCGAAACATCGGGTTAAATTAAAAAAATATACAAAAATAAACGAAAATTATATGCGTATAGTTTTATTAAAAGCTAATGTTTATTATATTACGCATTTATGCATAAATTAAAATAAAGAATCAGTTACCCCATAAAGGCCCTGCAGGGACTTAAGGCGAGATATCAAAGTGTTAGGAATAATCGTAATGGATTATACAAATCAAAAACAGTCTTGCTTAGTTCCAGGTTACTTAAAGATATTATAATACATTATAATATTATATAGAAAAACGTTACATTTCGATTATATAAAATATTATTTGACATGAATGAATTGATAACAACGAAATCAAAGCGAATACGCCGTTATGAACAGGAAATATTTTCTCTTACTGCAGAAATATCTAACACGTATCTAAAGTAGAGATTATCGATGGAGAAAATAGAGTGTAAATCATATTAGAACCTGAAAAAAAAGATAACATTTCACGAACAACATCTTATGAAAGTTGTAAAAAAGTAACCTTCTGCAGAAATGGCCACTCGATTAGATCATTACATCGTCATGGCGAAGTTTCTAAGCAATAGAAGCCGGAGTTGGTGTTTGTGAACATAATTAAGGCTTTCGTAAGCTGCGATTGGGCGTACGCCCCGTGAAATTGGTACACGCTACTTTAAGAGCTTCCACTTCAACTGTTAACTTGGGACACCTTTTTATTTCATTATGAACAATACTTCACTTTTTGTACTATATAAAATTTATTAAAGAAAAGTAATGTTTACGTTTATGTATCACTACTATTAACATAAATTTGAAATCCCGGGATAATTTTCAAAACGTTTATCCCATCTTCAATAAAAAATACTTTTTTAATATATTACCATAAATAAAGTTAAAGTTATCTTTAATATTTTACCTAATAGCCTGTGTTTAAGACATTTTGTTATTAAATATTAATATTATTATAAAAAAAAAAATGTAAAATAGTGAAAGTATTTTTTGCATACAGCCATACATCCTTATCGAAATAAAAAATGTATTGTTTAATAGTTATACAATATGGCCTGTGTTCATATTATATAAAAAAAATAATAATATCAAAATTTTGCCTCCGTTCTAACTTTTCGTCATTGCGTTAGACCACTACTTCGGTAGCATGTTGGCAAGTTTGGCGACTACCGATCAAACCTACAAACTAATTCGAACTATCTTGCTAACTTCCTCTTAACATAGGCATTTCTATTTTATTACTTAAATATATAGCTTTTTTAGTGCATACTATTTAATATAAACATTTATATTTATTTATAAGAACTCTTTTTAGATATACAGACAATTATCTAATATTTAATATTTAACACTATATATCTTCTCATTAGTTGATTCTACTTTAATATACATTTTAATAAGACGAATTCTTCATTTTAGTTTATTATTATGGGAACAAGAAACCTTTACATTCAATATTTTATTATTAAAATTCACTTCTTACTTTATAAAAATGAAAAAGTAATGAAAATATTTTCCAATAACTAATCCTTTAAAGGAAACCCTCGTAATACGGACCTAATCATGTAGCTACGAAGCTCGAGCGATTAAATGAATTTCCACCCGATCGACCCGACCTAAGCCTATTACTTGCATCGCCTGTACGTGACTATTTTTACAGATTTACTTAGTAAGTTAAATGAGTGAAGCTCTTTGTAGACTTTATCACACTTAATGTTTTCTAAGATTTACACGAGTACTGCACATTTTAATAAAACTATTTTACTGATATAACTCGCGTTTATTATTACATTTTTTTAATTTCACCCGATGTTTCGAATGCTTTGTAGCAAACGTGTTCGCGGTAAGACGAGATGATGGTGTGACACTTTATATCCTTTGCTTGACGTTTCCACTTTAACAAAATGTTTTAATACGTATAAAGTAATGAATAAAATTTACTGATATAAACATTAATAGATCACATGTATAATCTTTAATTTTATGTACTTCTTAATATTCTTATATGCTTAGCTTCTATACATAAGTACTATTTATAAATTTAAGTTAAAATAGTAAATGAGTAGGATGACTATTGGAACTAAATTAAAAATTGAATTGAAATTATATAGTTATAATATATGTTATTCAGTTTTAGATGCTGCAATTGATTAATAATATTAACTGGAAATGAAATTGAGTCTTTTTTAATCATCACCATGACCGAACATCCGGACATTATCAATTCGGAACTATTACAGCGTTTCTATCAAAGATCGATGGCCTACGGCTTTCAGTAGACCATTTCATTTACTCCAAGATACAAATGGCTGACGTGTTCAGCGAAACGGATTGGCTCTAAGAAGCCTCTGGACTTATTGGCCCCTTTAAACATTCTGTTAATAGCTCTGGCGATATATATTGCACGCAAGACTACTGGTGTAATATTTATTGAAGTGAATTGCCACTTCTAAAATTGTTTCTATAACAGCTAGTATTTCCTGAATATTAATATGGTTTAAGAAAGATATCTACTCTACTGGTTATAAAAGATAATGTTTTAAAAAAAATAGGAGTACATTTATAAAAATTTCATATTCGTTAAGGTTTATTTTATTGAAAACAGAAAGGAAAAGCAAAACAAAAAATCGTCACATAATATTAATATTTCTTGATAAAACATATGAATAGTAAATTTGTACAGCTTATTCCAATAACATTGCTGAATTATTAAGAAGAGGTCGAAGTGACAAGTCAGAATAGTTTGTGTTTGTTTACACCACAAATACTGGCAGGGACAATATTTGAACTAGCTTCTAAGAAATTAGTTTCAGACAAAAAGGTCGTGTAAACTGAATAATAAATACTTATTCTAATATATCAATTTTATTATTATTGCAATTACTAAAACAATTATATAGAAAAGCATGTATATGCAACACTAGATATAACATTTACATGTTTTTACATTGTTAATAAAACATAATTAGATGAATAATTTCAGTAAAGTAAGAAAATAATGAACTTAGCTGATCGTGCTTTCAGATATTCAACATATATATTTGCTAATCTAAATCAACGAAAAGTGATATACATGTTATTGCTTAAATAGTAAAAAAATGTTAAGTTAATTAATATTATATATTTTGATGGACGCGGATAATGAAGTCGTGAAATAATATAACATCTATGGAAATAAATAAAAATAAAATCATTCTTACTTACTTAGTCAGGCATACTTGATATAATAGAAATAGTTCCTTTACTATTATATTTACTTTATTGTCAATATTGAAATGCTCATTTAACAAATTACCAATCAGTAATATAAAAATACTTAATAGCTAATAACTCCAAAATTAAATTAATTTTAGTCATGTTAACATTTTTATTTTATAAAATTCACTCAATCAGTACTTTAACTTAAACAACTTTTTGCTTATTTCTTATATCTTATAAATTGAACAGACATTTGATACTATGAAACACGTTTTTTGCTTAGCACGGTAAATTTAACTCATAATTGGGTTGTTAAGATAATATAATATAGTTAAATTTAGATAATATAATAAAACATAGTTTTACTTCGAGGATTGAACCAGATGAAAGTGTTTGTTAGATACATAGAGCAACGGTTAAAAATGTTTATCAGTAAATGGCTGTACGAGACCTCGTTGAAACTAAAATAACATTGGGAGCAAACAAACGAAGGAAAAAATATATATATTTATTCATGAATTTGGACTAACTATATATAAGACTATATACATATTGATATGTTATTATGATGTTTAGCCTTTTTGGTCTATACAAATTATTAATAATTTGTCGAACAAGTTCCATGTATTGGACAAAACTTAAGCATTGCCTATCCAAAAATTAGGATTTTTTGAAATAATCAAAGTAACCAAAATATAAATAAAATATTTTGGATAATTTGGTTTCTTCAAAATATAGCTAAGGAATATAGGAAAAAATAATAAATATGAGAATAGTTTTGATAAGTAAGATACAATGATTCTCTGGTTGATCATAATTCAGAATATACATTCTTATTATAAATATTGCTAGTCTCGTTTAACTGTGGATAAAAAGATTTTCTCTCTTGAATTTATACCTAACCTAAATATTAAGTTATTATTGTATTTTCATTATTATTGATAGTTAAAAGTGGATAAGTAGACAATATGATCTAAGAAAACACCTTAATTCATTTTAAAATATAAAAAAAAAACATTTTGATTCAATTCAATTTTTTTTTTACTTTTATATATATATATATATATATATTTTATTTACTACATAACGTATATTGTAAATAAGTACATACTATATATGCTAAAACATCAGTACTGGAACTGCAATAAAATAATGATGTAGTTCGAGCAAAACCTTATTAGATTTGTACATAAGTGGATATTTATTTTTATCGTTCTCCAAACGGTAAACTTCACTGGTCTTGCTTCCATATATTCTAAACAGATGTGAATTGATTCATGTAATTCTTTATCTATAATAAAAGTAATATTAATGAGTAAATATATATTCTTAATTAATACTTAGTAAAGCACCATGAAAATCTTAAAATAATATTGCTACTAAAACCTAAAATAAAATTACCTGCGTGCATAATTAATAGATAATTAAGAGTTCCCTTGATGTTTTCGTATTTATTTATTGCTAACTCAGCAAAAACGGCGAATGCACATGTCAGCGTAAAATTAAGTACAGCTTCGACGGTTAAATTTATAGTAACCGAAGCAAGATGCTGTAATGTTCATCAATTATAATAGTGTGAGATAATTGATAGATATTTATAAAATAGTTATGAAAAGTTCTCCATATAATTTATTTAGGAGCAGAATGCTATTTAATTGAAAATATACCTAATTTATAAAACTTAATTAATCTTTTATTAAGAATATGAAAACAAAATAAATATCACAATATACTCATGATTAATATTATATATATAACTCTGGCTATCTGGCTGCCCGACTGGCTTTGTACCGATTTGTTTAGCATGATGGCTTCGCGGCGTGATCTGAACACTTAATAACAGTTCATGAAAAAGAGTCCCGGACGGGTTTGAAGTTTGAGCAAATTCCTTTCATTTTGATGTGTACTTACATCAAGTCGGATAGCTATGTATAATAATAATAACTAAAATAACTAAAACCTAAAAATATTTTTTTTTTCATATTCTTGGAATATAACTTCTACAAAAATTACTTACATCATCGATTAATATTATAATTCCATAGTTGATACACACAATTATTTTTATAAATGCAAAAATCAATTTAATGAGAAGCTGAAAATTTTTAGAAACAAATTTAAAAAATTGGAAAACAAAATCTTACATTTATTAAAAATTCCTTTTATGACTTCGACGAATTCCTTTTATAACTCCGAAGAATAATTTAAAAACTTGAATTAGGTACCTAGATATTTACTTTACGCAAAATAAAAGCTTAGCATATTGGAATTAAAATACAGTTTATAAATTTGACTTTGTCAACTTAGAATTATATTTTTTTAATTAAAAATGTTAAGCATATCTTATAATTAGTTTCATAACTATCCCCATACAATTATTTCTTATATGTTATAACTTACCATAAATTTATGTGTGTTATGAACCGATTCAATATTATCCAACAAGACTTTGTACATTTGTAAGAAACTTTTTAACATTACTATCTTTAATTTAACTGATATATGTTGAGAGCTACAAATATGTTTCATTCTTTTTGAAATGTAACACATTCGAGATGAGAAAATTTCGAAAACTAGTGTTCTTAAGAGATTACCAAGATGAACTGTGGTAAGTATAGCCATAACAACCACATGTCGTACTGATAAAAAAAATTCTTCTCCGTAAAAAGCAAATTCAGAGAGATATTTCAAAGCATTGGCAACTATAAATAATAAAATTGTCTTGATTACGCCTGAATTTGTTTTTTTTAAATTTAGTATTTTGTCAATACTTCTAATATTGCAATAGTTTTGTAAAATTATTTTATCTTCATTACACTTGGATATTGACAAAATTAGAAAAAACTCTGCCATCATTATACTAGAGAACTGTAACGTAGATCTATTTCTACTTATTAATATGTTGTTTATTTCAAAACATATAACAATTACAAAATATAAAACGCAATATATTTTGGTTAAGATTCGTAAAATTTTTGATTTAAATAAGTCGCTGTTGAAACCGAACAAGATTCTAAACCACATTATAATTTTTAAAATCAAAGGAATATCAAAGTTTTCCATGTTTAACAAAATTGTTATTTTGAAATACGTAAGAGTGAGATATCCAATACACTAAAAATTTTGTTATTTCCTTTGAAACTTAAACATCAATGTGGACGTAGCACTTTATTAATTAAATTAATATAAAAATTTAATTACGTAATAGTCTCTATTATTACTCAAGTATTTGATGTCAACTACGTCCATTAAAAGATAAAGTAATTAAAAAGAAATTACTTTATTTAAAATAATACGTATATAAAAGAAGTTTTTGATTTAGTTACAAATTATTTTTTTTACATACAAGATTATATATTACGAAAATTCATTTTTACTCTTCAATTGTACCATACATGTCCAATTTGTATAAATATTTAATTATTAATTTTGTAAAGTTGCATATCAAATGTTTTTCTAGACATAATTTGTAAATGTAATTTCAATTAGTGTTTACAATATGACGTTGTTTTAGTCATAAAGTAAGTAGTGGAATCATTTCTCTATTTATTCTATCAATTTAACTGAGTATGAAATTAACGTAAAAGGTAGCGTATTACTTGTAGGGTTACATGCTATTCATAGTACTATTATTATAAAACTATATGTTGCTCGTGACTCCGTCTGCGTTGAATAAAATAATTTGCAATAGAGAACGCATTAGTTCGATCGTTTTTTGGTAATTTGTCTTCAACCCATACTTTTTCATATAAATCTTAGAATATATATAGGCTAGTTTCCCTAAAAGTTCATTTTGAATATTGTTTTGAAATTTTGAAATGAAATTGATATTTACATTTGATAATTACCTTCTCAATTTAAAGTATATAAACTTATTAATAAAAATCATGTATAATATTTCTCTAGTAAGACTAGGTAACTTAAAAATTCAATTAAATTTCTAGACTAGACTAGACTAGACATTTTTTAATGTCAGTACCAATACTGAATATTAAAACACGAGGCCGAGGTCTGCTTTTGATCAAGTTTCAGTACTCTGTGACCGCTTATTTCCCGAGGTTTTGTCAATATGGTTTAAACACATGTTTTCTATGGCTTGGCTGGAATTTAGCTAGGGCAGTAAGTTTATGACATTATTAAGTAATTAGCATTTTTGATTTCTGTACGTTTATTGTTGGTTTTGTTAACTTTTTTTTAATTCAAAATGAATTTAGAAATATTGATTAAAATTAATGTTAACAATAATTAATTGTAAGTGATTGTATTAAATATTTTTAGTTAGTATAAAATCAGAAAAATCTGTTGCAGACCTATCTTTCCGTATATTAATTAGAAAAGTGTATTTACAATTGTATATAATTACTTGAACTTAATTATTTTAAGAAAATAGAAAATATTTTAAAGTATAAATTCCTTAGTTACTTTATTAAAGTTTACAAGCATTTGCCAGATGGCAGATAAGTTATCCTTGAATTTTGAATTTGTTTCGTAGTTGCAAAATTTTTATTTCTATTTACTATCTTTCTATTTTTTAACTTATATCTTGGACAAATTATATTTTGTAAAACTATATGTTACTTTTACACTATTTTTATTTTAACTATTTGTTATGCGATATTTTTTTTTCTTTTTATTTTAAAGGGGTTTTTTCATTAATGAATATAATATATCAATCATAGGGGTGATATTATCACCCCTATGATTGATACGAATAGATGAAACATATCATAATTAAAATTAACTTAAACTACTTATTACATTCCCGTAACCTCAAACACGAAACATTTAAAATTAATATTGAACTGAACAAACACCTATAACACTTACAATAATAGATGATTAATCAATAACTTGTACGAAGAAGCAATTTAAATATTAATTCAATTAGTACAACTGTATTAAAACAAAGTTCTAAGTAGTGGGTAACGTATTTAGGAATATTTTATATAAAGCAGAATATTCCTTTTATAAATTGGTCCTTGTTGGTCGTTATCAATAATTAAACTAAGTATAGGCTTATCTTTAAATTTAAATTTGATCGCTAGTAATATGATTTATTTCTAACTTATTATGGAGCGAGGCTCTCTATGAAAGACTTTTCTGTATTCTTTGTGCAAGCATCAATCAAGAACGGTATATCCGAAAATTTACAAATTTTGCTAACTGATAGACATCAGTCTGCTAGCAGTTTAAAAAAAAAAAGAAAGAACAAAAAATGTAATACACATTTTTTGTTCTTTTTTTTTTTTTTTTTTTCTCTCATCTTGAAAAATTGTTGAGGAAAGAATATGTCGACGTTTTGTGCAACTTCGGTGCTGTTTGCACCTCGCTTCGTTCAATATGCTAACACATACCGAGATTCTGAGTGCGCAGCGAGTTAAAATTGACGTTTGGTTCGCTCTCCTAGTATATATTTGAATATAAAATATGTTATAATCTTAATAACTTTAATTATCTTATTTGGTGCCGAAATTTGTTGAACGAACGTCACGTGCACGGTGTCGCTAATGGAAAACTGATTAGCAAAATATTACAGAAGTTGCTGCGACATGTGGGGACGAATTGGCCACTATCACCATAATGTGATATTGATTGGCTTATATCCTTTTTGTAGTTTTGCAATATGTGTTTATCGATTTTAGGCAAATATCTAGAATAAGCTATGGAAACTATAACTATACTCGTACTTTTAAATTATTAAAATAAACAAAGGTAAAGGTAAAAGTACCTACTTTTAGAAACAGACAGGTAATTTAATAAAAAAATTTGCATACTTAATTTGGGATCTGTACTGCTTTTTATTCATAAGTAAATATCTATAAATAAGAAGGTTCCAAAAACAAAAGCAAAAAGAAATGCATATACTTTGAAATTATTTTTATTAAAAATAATACAATGAATTTTCAGTAAGAAATCGCAAACTTCAATCGAATTCAAAAGACCAATATAATTACGCAAGTATCTTAATTTCAAACTTGCTGTCAAGTTGCGATAAAAAGTTAGTCAATCCCAAATGCCGATGATACCTGTCGGTGTCATTGACAGATTTTTAAAAACTCATTTATCATATCTATTTTTGGACTTTTATTTTATTACTATTTCAGATCTATTTTAACCATTCAGTCACACCTAAAAATGTTAACATTTTAAAATTTACGTAGTATATTTGTAATATACAAGTGCATTGCAATTTTTTTAAATTACTTTATTACTTTGAATTTTAGTATCTTTGTTATTATTATATACATTGAATTTATTATTATTAATCTCGTTGTCATTGTTTTTTTGTTTTTGTTTTGATAACTGCGTGTTGTCAATGAACTACATTTGTCATAAAAAGTGTATTGTAATTGTATAGAATATATGTTCGGATAATAAAGAATTACTGTTATTAGTATTATTGTAATAATAAATTCAACACTGACATATCAAATTATAATTTGAAAGATAGCAGAACGTTAGCACCGAATTGATAGAGGACTCCCAGTCAATGGTCGCGAGATAAATAGTCGGCTATTGAATGGCTAACAAATGGTCTTAGCGCCTCACCATCTCCCCTGATCACAAATGTTTTGTACGTCAGACCTGCATCACAGCACAATGCCTTTAGATACCGTGTCGTTATTTATGACTAGGATTTTTCAATTCAGAAGTAAAAGTTACAAAGAATGATCAATTCTTAAATATAACTCAATTTATAATATAATATCGTTGTTATATATATACATTTACAGCTAATAAGCTTTACAGTATCTAATAAGCTTTACAGTATCTATTGAGCATGGAAAATATGTTAAGATTTTAATTGAATAGTGATTTGAATCTTGGTATGGAATTCTCATGTTAATATCATATAAGATAGATTTAGTTTAGCATTTTAAGTATTACTCGAACAATAATACGAAACATTCAAATCATATTTTAATCAACAGCACCAAATAGACAATGGAAAGATTTATAGAGAAATCTCTTTTATTGTTAAATCTACTGAAAGGGTTGCATTTCAAATATTGTGAAATTAATATAGTTAAAAAAATGTACTTTCATAGAATATTTATTTTTTTGCCAGGTTCGTAAATTTTTGTACCAACCCAAAAAAAATTAATAAAAAAAGATCAAAAGAATTTAGAGCTTAATAGAGTTCTGTTGTTTTTAAAATATATATTTTCGAATTTTGTACACATGTATTTCACATGTATTTCTCTTTTACTAAAAAACAATAAAATTGAAAATATTTGGTATAAAAAAAATATTTACTCATAAAATAAATTGAGGTATAAAATAAAACCACTAAATATTTAAATCATTTTATTAATCAATCAAACAAGTGTAAGAAAAATGTCGATTGTTACAATTTGAATCATTTAGTAAATTTTAGTATTAATACATAATATTAACTGAGCAGTTTATTTCAATACTGACCCCTCACGCACACATTGACATTTTGATATTAAAATAATGTTTTACTAAATTGTTTCAAAATACATTTTAGGCATCAAATTTAACAAGATATGAAATTATAATTCAATGATATACCATATAAGCGAATATTGATAAACATGCCTGAAATTTTTTTGCTTTTCAATTAACTTTTTTTATATTCAACACATCGATAAAATATTGTATTGATATAAAATATTTTGTCATATGAAAGTCGCCACAAATGAAAAGTCTACTCAGAGCTAACATTTATTAGAGTACTGTTAAATCGAGATAAATTAAACTATTAACTAAATGTAATATGGAACGGTAAAATTATACTGATATTAATATGATAATTGATATACTTAATGTCAAAATAAATTGACAAGTATCACTAATATAATTTAATATTGACATAGATTTTTACTTACTATATTTATTTATCTATTTTTGTACAATTATTATTATTTTATTGTAATATTAATCTATTCTAAAATAATTTGTAAAAAATCAAATATTACAATTAGGGCTATCTAATAATTACATTGTATTGAAATTCGTTTTGCTTTTTACATTATACTGTTTTTTTATGTTATTAAGAGCAATGAGAATACAAATCTGAATACAAAAAGATATCAAACCGAATTTTGAAATTTAATTAAATGCTTTTTCCCTTTTTTATAATTTACAAGTTGTATCAAAATTTATCTTGAAAAGAGAGGGTGCAAATAAATTTTAAAGTCACATAAGAAACACAATAATAATATTTATTAACAACTTTAGATACATCGAAAAATATTAACACATTGTACACTATTGAAGCTAAGATTATTTTGTTTATGTTTTTTAAATGTAATAAACGGCCCAATAAATAACATAACTTATATTATGTATCCTTTTGTAAAGAAAATTTTATAGACAAGAGGTAACCAAAACAACTTTGTAATCTAGAATAGAAAACATAATATGTATTAACTTCACCATTATAACATTCATACAAAAAGATTGGATATTAGATTTAATATTTACAAATTCTCTTCATTTACCTAATTACAACTGTAATTTCGTTGCAAAATCGAATTTGTGCTCACAAAACATTTATAAATATAACCAGATAATGTCTTTGTTCCTGATGCTGTACGATTAAACTATTAGACTTGAATTAAACAATTCTCTACTATTTAGATGATCTCATTCATTAATATCGGAAACAAATAAACATATTCATATCTTTTTACGGTCTGAAATTAAATGCAAAATGAACCGATTGGTAAGTAAGTTATACTTTTGAAAGTTTTCAAATTTATTAATTTAACTTAGCTCTAAAAATTAATAAGGTTGCAAACAGTATTTATAAGATCCAACGTCATTAATCGCTATGCGACTTTCTTGTTTCGAAAATATTGTGAGTCCGATATTCAATATAAAGTTAGTAATTAATAATATTACACACAACTTTCTTGATGCGCGGCCAGCAGTGGAGTACGAGTGGTCACCACCTCTCGATGTGACCTCATGTTACCGTTAGCTGGTCGTTCGTTCTGAAATATAATCTGCTATTCTTTATATCTTCAATTATCATATCATTCTATAAAATTTGACTCTAATGGAATTAACTGCTTTTACGCACACAAAAAAAAAATATATATTTTCAGCTAAGTAGGGTTGTAACATTGACGAGATTTAGTACAGTTTTTAATATTATTTTATTGCAAACAGTTTGAGAGCAAAAGCTTGTATATATACAAATGTAGGGCACAGTAAAACATTTCTCGGAAAGCATACATGTTCTGTAGGCGTGTTAAAACACGCTTAGGTAGTTTCTTGCTTAATGGGATAAACTCCTATACCGAGCAAACTGTTTTATTAAGGATTTCATAGAAACGCTTAATAAACAACTTAAGATAACAATAATGTTATCATTAAAAAGATAGGGAACATGTCTGAAATTAACATAATATTATATAAGATGAATATTATTTTATTTAGAAGTCAAGATAAGGTTCAAATAAGACACTTTGCTCATATAATATCGGTCCATTATATAATTTCAAGGTTGTCTAGGGAGAGATATTACACTGAATTATAAAACTTTATATCTCGAGGGAGACACTAGTAAGTCCAGACACAATTCTAACTTGAACCCAAGATTGTTTACGTAAAATATTGTACGTAAAACTTCACTGTTCCACTTTTCTTGTATACAGTTAAAGTAAAATGAAAACATATTTATAAATATTATTTAAATTATTTCCCACAAATCATATTTAAATTAATAAAAAAGTAAACCGCATACCGTTTATTCAAACTTGAACTCACCGATAAATCATGTTGAGTATTACTTGGCGAGGTCGGAGATTGGGTGCGCGCCAAGCTGTGAGAGCTGGTGGAATTTTTCGCTTCGGTCTTAGGTACTACTGCTGAGTACTGCGGCGGTTCAGGAGGACCGGCCGTGATACCTATATGACCACCTTATTTAATTAAAAAAATAAATGTATTAGTTTTTAACATACATGTTCTCAAAAATATAATGTTAATATTTTATATTATTGCTTTTTTTTAATTTTGTTGAGTCTAAAACGAAAAATAGTCATTCTCTGAATGACTCGTACCTCTAACACACAACTTTTTTACTATATTTGAAAATGTTACAATTGTACTTGCAACTTAGATCTTAAATTATTGTACTTTTATTATAAATTTCTTATGAGAATGTTAACGCTATCAAAAATGATACGCACTTTGCATTGACATTATAATTAACAATTATTAATAAATAATGTTAGTTACGAAAAATTTTGTCCTCCCTTTATTTATCTTCAAAAGATTTATAATGACAATGTATATAAATATAATATTGAAAATTTGTTTTTATTTTATTTTGTGACTTGGTATAATATGGCATATAACAAAGTAATTGTAGGTACCGCTGTAAATATTAAACTTGTTTAGATTTCTTTATTTTATAGAAACTTCTTTACCATTCTTGCATCTTTATTATTATACGGAACGAGAATCTGCATATTATATCCACTGAAAGGTGATCAGCAAATATAAAAAAGTAGCCGCCAACTTTACCTCCATATAATTAGTTTCATGATATTGTCCCTTAATAAAAAAAAAATAGTAATTTTATACGATACACAACATTAAAAAAGTGAAAATGTCATGTAGACAAAATAAATAAATCAAATATATATTATAATAAATTAGAAATGATTCCGAATCACAGCAATTGTGTAAGTAGATACATTTATATTTTACCCTCCCACTAAAAAAAAACAACTTTGTATAATAAAAGTTAAAACTTATAGCACTATAACTTTATATTGTATATTCAGTAAAAAGTAGTTGTTGGCAGTTTTAAACACGTGACTGCTATCAAAACGTGTTTTAAAATTTTAAGGTTATTTTAGTTATTTGTATTCCATTGTTCGATATCCTTTGACGAATTAATTAAACGTTATACAGGTTATTATAGTGGTGAAACAACCACAGAAAATGCTTTTTAAATCGTTTCGACTGTAGAAGTAATTATTCACAACCCTCAGGGATGCCATCGATCGACAAATACGTTGGGGATCGCTCTGTTCTCCAATCAGTCGGCTTAATACAAACAATGAAGGGAATTTTTTGTCTCCGCCGTTGATGGATTTTCATGACAAATTTAAGCATTTTGTATACATATGAGACTATTAATTTGGAGATTACTTGTTTAAAAAAATAGAATATATTTGTTAAGAATACTTCTGATTTTTAATTAAGATTACAAAATTATTTTAAATACTACATTTATATTTTCTATAATTATTTATTTAATTCTAATTGCTTACACTTTAAGCAATTCTTGGAAATCTTAATGACGTTTAGTTTACCTCTAACGTTTAATATAAGTATCCTTATTCAATTTAATATCGTTTGTAACAGCTTCATGTTTTTGTATGTGAAGCCCTAAATTGCTTTCAGTTCAATGATTTGATCTTGATAAATTTTTAGATAGCTATTTATATCTTACTACATATATCGAATATTTTTTAACATTATTATATTTTACTAAGACACAATGGGTTCTACCATGGTCATCGTAAGGCTACTTCTAGCTTATTGTGTATATAATATTTAATAGTATTAATTTATTTCTTCGGCTCAGGTCTGTGGCAACAGCTATAAGAATTTTACGAGGAAAATATATATAAAAAAAACTATCTTTTGTTAAAAATTATTAAAATTATTTTAATTTAAGTTACTTGTTAATTTGAATATTATATTACATCAAAACATATCAAAAGAACTTTTAAAGCGACATCAGCTGTTTTTGGCTGCCAAATAATGTTTGCAAAGTTCAAACTTAAGCAACAAAGTATGAACTTTGCAAACATTCTTACAAAATGTAAAATTTCTTGAGATTTTTTAAAAAACATAAATTAATACTAATTATTTGATATAAATAAATAATTTAGACTACTAAAATTTAGATCTTTAATTAATCTGAATTTGAATGAATTTATGACCTGAAATAATTATTAAGTCGAATGATTAAAATAACAAAAATGTTTGATAATTAACATTATTTTTGTATGTACTGAAGTAACTTATAAGTATGACTGATATTGATTAAATATTAATTCTTTCCTAACTTGTTATAAAATAGAATATTTTGTACCATATTATCATTCCCATATCTCATTTTAAATATTCATAAAAGTTTTTTTTTTCCATATTTTAGTTGGTTATAAATATAACAGTAATAGATATTAACAAGCGACGCACGTATGAATGAAAGTTTGCGACTAAATTGCCTTGAATCGCCGAGAATTTAGATTTAGAAATTGCAGTGAAAAATAAAACTCGAATTTTGCTTCGCTATCGCTATTCCTTTTTATATTACGTTATATATAATGTTAACTTTAAACTGTAAGCTTTTAAAAAATATATTAATAAAATTATGTAATTTTAAGCTTACCACTAAAACTAAAGCTTTTGCTTTTTTAATTTATGGATTACTAAATCCTACACAAATATTCTAACGAAGCCTGACTATCAGATTATCGATTGCACTTAATGCCACTCTCTTACCTCTCCCACGTGGCTACTCAGACGCACAGGCTGCTTTAGTTTCATTAAAAATTTATAATAATTTGTCATGAGTTGGGTGATATTATAGCACATTTACTAAAAGATGTTAGAGATTACGTAACGAAATATTTCGTGACTTATTACCGTAAGCCTAATAATACATGGATTCGCTTTCAAAATAATCTTGACATGAAAACAAAAACTTCTTGACTTGATATCGTTCCCTATAGAATACTTAATTTATATATAGAATAATTGTTAAATATTTGGATTTTATACTTGGATTTTACTTTTGGATTAAAATAAGTTATTGAGTTATAAATATGAATTTTAGAAAAAGAATAATAATAAAGAATAATAATAAAGAATAATAATAAACATTTAGAAAAAGAATAATAATAAAAAAGAAAAAAACAATATATAACTAAATATACATTTTATACATGTTAAAAAGTTTGAAGTGGTTTTATAAATCTACTTTATTAAAATATAACATCACTGCCACGAATGATGTGCAATAAATTTTTATGATTTATAATAAAATTTGACATAATATATCTTTTAAAATATTTTGTATAAACGGTTAAATGTAAATAAAAAAAGATATGCGTCACACAACCAATTTTTATTTGAAATTTATAAGACACAAATTTTGAATAGTATGAATCAGATATCTGTTGAACTTAGAGTGGTACATAAAATCTCTCTTGTGACAACCTTTCAGACTAAGTTTATCGTCTGGTCTTTTTTTTTTTTTCCGTTGGAAAAACCCGTTACGGGTACCCCGTCGGCCCAGGGGGGTGACGGCCGGGGGGTTATGTGGGACTACCCGGCAGCATAGAGGATGCTGCCATTTTTAAGGCTACCCACTAAAAAACCAACGGTTGCCCTCTTCGCCCTACTGGGACGCCACGAGATCGCGTTAGCACACACCGTGACGCCCCGGCGAGAAGTTTATCGTCTGGTCTTGGTACGAGATTGTTAAAACAAATTTAAACTGCGATATAAATTTTAAGATGTTACAATGTTAATGATTTCATCTACAAAATCATTTTAAACAAGCTGGTATTAAAATGTTTTCAAGTAAGCCTCAATAAAATGATTTATTCATATATTAACTGCCAACGTCGTTGAAGTTTGATCAAAATGGATGTTGGCAATAAATAGATGCCAATCACGGTTTAGCGATGATGCAATCAATGTTCTCGAATATCCTTCATCCAGTAGCAATATCCTATTAGTGGCGTTCATGCCGTTATTGGCACTGTACCGATTAATCTTATTTAATTAAATTATTAATTGCTACTAAGAAAAGTGTAATAACATAATTTACAATGAATATTAAAGATAAATAAAAATAAAACAACATTTATTTCAAAACAATTCTCTTAGTCTTCGAAGCCATTAGTTACGAAGAGTTGATCGATGCTTGCGCCAAGAGAAAATGCAATCTTTAAAGAAAAGCGCACCCGTATAAGCGGAGTCAATTATTCCCTTTACAACACTGAGATGAAAACATATAAAAAGAAGGTCCAACTTCTTCTCTTAATACTCTTAATTTAGGATGAAAAGATCCAACCGTAAAACTCGGTTTTAATAAGCAAACTTTGCAGCTGACAGTGTTTTAGCGTATATCAATAAAATTATCCGTTCTTAAATTATAGAGTAGTTTGTCTAACAACAACTGTGACGTACAGAAAGGTTTATTGCAGGCGTTTGAGTAACAAATGTATATTTGAAATTCGTTTCTATTTTTATGACAGAAATATAATTTCATTTTTTCAAAAAATAAGAGCACTTAAAATCGAATTCAGAACTTTTTAAAATTCTGATATAATCAATAAAAGACATGTTCAATTGCATATCCACTAAAAAATAGATATAAAACATAATCACACATTATATTGCAATATGTGAGACAGAGAGAAATGTCTAAATGTGTTATTTAGATTTTTTAAATAAATTTCATAAATATAGAAAAAAAGTAGAACACTTTTTCAGCGAATTAAATCTGAACAATCTCAGATATAATTAGAAATCCTACGTACGCCATTACCATTTGTGTTCTTATTATTAACACTAATGATATGATACTACCATACTACAGTAAGGATATGATACTAATGTATCTATAATATACTACAGATATTATACACAAATATTTTAAAGAAAATTGTTAAATTATAGTTGTTATATCTTTTGCATGTTGTTGTTTAATATGTGAGTTTTAATATTATTTTAAACCTTTTTCAAAATATAAATTAATTGAATTTTTAAAGGTAAACGAGGACGGCTAGATTACTAGATTCATTCTTTAAATCAAATACTAAATAATTTTCAAAATTAATATTAAATTTGTTAATTAAATGTGTTCACTATAGTATAAAATCTCAAAGTATAGAATGTTCAAAAAAATTATCAGTTTTATTATTTTTTATTTAATCATGCGAAAATAAACATAAAAACATACATTTTTATAACGACACCTGTGCATGGGGAATCGGTTCGTCTGACCGCTTGTTCAAATACATTTTGTGAAAATGCGGATAAAAGTTTTTTTTTATTAAAGGATATATTTTTACAACGATTTGTCTACTTCGTATGCTTTGAAATATATATTTATGATTAATGTTTCGTCACAGATATTGTGTTTATAAATTCAGTTTTAATATTATGTTTTAACTGCAAAATAATAACTATATTTTCAAATTAAAGAAAACATAATAAATCAGAAAATAAATAATGCTTTTAAAACTACATTATAATAAAAAAAAAATAAGATACAATAATTACTTTTACTAAGTGGTATGAGATCCGGATTACAATCGTCCGAAGAGCACCGCTTCTGAAGACTCACTTTTTGATTTTTAGTTGATTGCATTGTCACTGTAAAAAGAATATCTTAATATTTTTTAATTTTATTTTTACTTTAATAAAATTGTATCAATAAATTTCTATTCAAACCTTCATAATCTCTGGATCTTTGACGTAGTCTAGTGGCGATAAGCGCGAGACATAGTATGAAAGCGACTGTCAGTGCCGCACCCAGCACTCCACCCACAGCCCAGTTCACTTCCCACGCTTCTTGCGCCTCTGAATAATAAAAACCTTATTAAGCTAGAAATTATAACGAAGGCCATTAAGCGAAGAAAGTAATCTGAATAAAACACAACAGTTTATAAAAATTCCAGGTTACGTTGCCTTTTATATTCCTATAATATGACCCTTAAGGGCTGAAAATTGCCTCTATTAATTAAAGGGATACTCAGTCACGGTTTTCCTTTGAGGGTGGAAGCCTTACAATTGTATGAAATGGATTTTTATGATGGCAAGGGGTTGTCTAACATATATTTAATATACAACAGAGGTGATCATTAATAATAATAGACGGCTATACTTGGTTATTTTATATACATATATTAATGGTAAAATTATTTTAGTAACGTAATTTATGGTGTTTTTTTAATAACAAATCGACACCAAATTGATTAATCTTTACACACAGAAAATGTATCTTGAACTATAATTTATAACTTGTAATTTGGGGCTATATTGTATAACAAAATGTTAACATAAAAAGGAAACGTTAAACCGTAACCAACAATTGACAATCCTGTAACTAAAAGTACTTATTCCAAAACGTTGCGTAGAAAAAGCCTTCGCTTAATATAAAGTAACATTTATGTCCGTTGTAAGACTCAGCATTTTCCTCTCCCACCCTCATAGCTGTCTCCCTGACACAGGACAGGACTAATGTGTCAACGCACTTGGAGCCACACAAAGACCCACCCTGTATAATGATAATAGTTGTGTCCGCAATAAACTAAGTGTTACACCATTGAAATATTAAATGTATATATTTTAAACTTACTATAAAACTATATAAAACAGCTTACATATTGATAAAATAAAATTATTATAATAAACTAGGAACGCGAACCAGACCTCAATTTTGACTCGCTGCGTAAAATCTAGGTATATGTTAGCATTTTGAGCGAACCGAGGTGCAAACAGCAGCGAAGTTGCATTTACAAAAGTTTTTTCAAGATGAGACTAATTTTTCTTAAAAGTTTTTTTAAAACCCCCACTTCGCTAAATTACAATCAGATCAAACACATTATCCAAATTATTTAAAATTCAAGATTTAATTGGTTTAAACATTGCATCTTTAAGACCCGTAAATAGCATGTTAGTTTACATATAATTTCATTTGGTAAATGAGTTCTATCTGTGTGTATTTAATCTGTTTGCGGGTTGGGTTATTTGACTAAAATTTTCATCACAACTCAATATTAGTAGTGAAATTGAGAGTCGAATTAAAGTCGAGCCAAATTGCTGTTTTGATAGCAATGGAACGCGTTTACTTTAAGTTAACCGTAATATTCATGGAGCTTTGTCCGAATAAAGATAGAAGTTTCATTTAATTATTATTAGAAAATATTTTAACATTGTAATAATTTTAGAATATTAACTTTTATATACATATAACATAAAAACGAATATTTTCAATTAAATACTCGCTATTTTATAGGAAATATTCGTTTTTATGTTTCATTTCAACGTAATTTTTTTTCATAGAAATTTAAATCAATATAGATTATAATGTTTCTTTTTTTGTTGTGTAATATTTCCAACATGTAATATTTATCAAACTACCGTACACTTATGTAGTGTAACTTTAAAGAATGGAAGAATAACATGCTGTTTAATTTTATTGCCTTTGCCCTTAATTTACTTTATATACCTTAGTATAAAATTGATATAATACATTTTATTAAGTTTTTTTCGAAAATTGAATCATTTTTCCTATTACATTATTGATAGAGTGAGGTTGTTTACTCTATTTAAGTTTAGTGTGAGACCGACGGTCAACCCAAATATGACAAATTTTCATGACACAGTTTTTTTTGTTCGAAAAAAACCGTCGCCTATTTTACTTAACATTTCTCTATCTATTCACTTTATTGGCTAACTATAACTTAAATTATTATATTAGTTACTTTTGATCTTTATAAGAAATTATATAATTATATGTGATTAAAATCACTTCTAGTTTCATTACATCCATACAAGTAAATTCAAATTAAGGACTTCAACTTGTCACGTATTCATAGTTTGTCTTAACTAGAACTTCCAACGTTACCGAAGTTTCAATTGACAAACTTCTTAAATGCATTTATTCTTTTTTTATTTAGTTAAAGTATCCTTAACCAAATTTCCTCTTTTAATTGTCAGATTTTAGAAATTAGTTACTTCTAAAAAACACATTGCAAACGATAACTGAACAGCGGAATGTAGGTATAATTGTAAATGTTAATTAACTTCTAAAAGAAACAACATCTGAAGTTTTGAGAGCGAAAAGTAAAAGATAATTAATTATCTATTTAAGAAAGGGTTTTAACTTTCTGATTTGGGATTTGTAATAATTAACGCTTGATGTTCTGAATCATTAGTCAGTGTCAAAATTAATATGTATAAGATGGCCTCTTGCAAGATAAGATAATAATCTTACTTTGATAGATTTACTGCAATAATAACATTTACCCCAATTTCTTAAATTAAAAACTATATCCGGAATAATTATTATTTATTGTATGGAATAATATAAGTCAGTAATATATACTACAATTCTAATCTCATTTTGTGTATGAAACTTGTCATGATTTATCATTTATTTATATATTTTTTATTTTGATGTTTTAGATGGAATTGTAAGGTGTAAAATTTTCAAAAAATATATCAATATTTTTAAAGAAAATTATCATAAAGACGAAAATATATTTTAAATATAAATTAGTCTATATTATATTATTTGGGAACAAAAAAACATGTAAAAACATTTGTTGTATCTATTATTGTATTGTACTCAACAATTCTCATTTACTTATACTTTAGTGAAATAAGTTTCAACAAAATACTCAAAATTTCACCAACCATGAAAGTGGTTCTAAAAAGTTATTTCGAGCAAATGCAACCTCAACGAGATAAAGCAACGGAGTGCGACAAAAGTTTCATGTTTAGACAGTATTTGTGAAGTTGATATTAAAAGGTTTTATAGATAAAAATAATACGAAGTAATTGGTCGGAATCAAGTAAGCTGCTTGAAATTCATTAATATTATTATTATTATTATTATTATTATTATTATTATAAACTATGAAACAAATTAAAAACAATAAAGCATTGATTGAGTGACTTTTATTAAATGAGATGGTCGATCTTAGAAATATAAAAAAAAGAAAAATTGTGTTGTGGTCGTAGTATAGAAAACTGTCGATCAATATATTCACAAAGGTGACGTGAGATTCGTCTAAGAGACAAATAGGACTACAAAGAATTTTCCATTTAACGTAAATCCGACCAACAAGCACTTCATAGAAAAATTTATTATATATAAGCTTCATGGCCATTTTTATAAATTTTTGCATAATACATACAATATGATAAATATGACTATTTTCTTTATATCATAAAGATAGTAATAAGATTGACATACTATCCTGAATTAAAAAAAATCGGATTAGCTTTAGCTAGCCGTTAAGCAATCATATAAGCACCAAACTAACAACTAACAAGATATTTAAAAACATACCAGTTCTCGGTGACAATCTTGGAGCAGTTTCTACTGTAAATGAGATATGCTCGGATCTCCCTCTAGCATTCGCAGCATATACTACTATTTTTAAATGTCTTTTAGCGCCAAGTCGTCTAAGGTTCCATACCGCAGCCCCATTTGTCGAATTTGTAACTAGCCCTTCATTAGCCCACACTTCTGCTATATATGTACATTGAAGACCTCCTTCATAACCTGTTAGAAGATGTGATTTATTTATATATAGGTTACTACAAAACACAGAATATTTGTTAGTCTTAGACTAAAAAAACTTAGGATTTAGCGTATATAGTTGGTAAAAGAAACTATTTAAAAACGATAATTTTTCACAGCTTTTAAAATTACAGTCTAGTACATATTCGTTTTTTTCCTTTACGGCTGGTTAGATGGTCAGTTTTGATTTGCATAAAGCAATAAGTATTTCTTATTTACTTATTTTTAATTAATAAAGTAGGTTTAGGTATGTTTTCATGATTTTTTTAACATTAACCGTGAAATCCTAAGATTAACCAAGTGAATCGCGGTAAAAGCTTGAATTAAACGATAGCAAAGAACTGTTTACCATTTACTGTTGGTAAATCTTGTCAATTAACTTTATTTTTTCAATGATGAGGTGCATGAAATATATAACTAAAAATAAAATATTAAGTATAATAATTAATAAACTTACCCGCAAGACACGTTAAGTCCAGAGAATCATCAGTGAGGTTATATACCGAGCAATTGGAAGCTGGTTCAGGCCTCGTAGCCGGTAGTATTGTGTACACGCATGGCATCATTTGCTGCCCCGCCAGATTCGTAGCCCGACATGACAACTTTCCATAATCCGTATCGGATATAGGGACATACGTTAATATTGATTTGCCAGCTTGAGCATTTACGCTGAACCGTTCCTTGTAAAAAAAAAAAAAATTGTCATGTAAATCTTCTCATTCAATTAGTGTGTAAATTCTTGACTATATGATACTCAATAAATGCCTTCTTGACTATATGATAATGAATAAACGCCTTTGACGCACAAAATACTATTCAGTAAATATGAAATAAACAAAACCGAAAAAAAATAATTTAAAATTTTTATACATATTTATTCACTTAAAATTTTGAGGCAAATTGAAAACAAATATTCATCTAAATATAACATTATTTGTAAACAATTTTAATAACTCATATGAATATCAAACAACAAAGAGACCCTTTGCTCAATACTTTTTTATAAGGGAAGATTCAGAGTATTCCCAAAGTTAAAATCTTTTTGCGACTTCAATCGGCATAGTCTCAAAATGTATTTTCTTTTTACTTTTTTTTGCATATATCCCGTGTCAAAGAAATTCTTGGAAGGAAAGAGTGATTAAATAATTTTTTATCACAAACTTCAACTTTTTTTGTATACTATTTATTTTGTAAAGGCCAACACATAAATTGCGTACACATATTTATAAGTGACTTATATAAGATATTTTTAAGATAAAGATAAGTAGCTAAATAACATTAAAAATCGCAAACGACAATTTTTGCTCCAGAAAGTTTCAAGGTTACACTAAGTTTTACTTACAGAGTCGACTTTCATTGAACCCGCTGAGTTATTAAGTGTCCACTCAAATGTGTCGGGTGCCGGATAAGCATCAACCTCGCATTCCACTTTCGATGGTTCTTGTAAAGCTGCTCCTATCATTTTTGTGTCTCTTGTTCGACATACAGGTCTATCTGCATCAAATAAAAATCAACTTTAACATTTTATTACTGGGTACAATTTATCATTTTCAAGCGTGGAACTAAAAAGCTTTCGAATTATCGGAGATTTTTTCAAGTGTTTATACTGTTTTACAAATTTAAGGGTTACTATTTTACCATATACCTTTGAAATAATATAAATACTAATAGGTTTTACTCTTACATAACGGAAAATATAAACAATCTTACATAATACATACAACTGCAACATAACAATGAATAAAAAATTCTTATATTATTTTAAAAAAATATCTATATATTATTTGTAAACGATCAAATATCGAACTATTCCTTCTTAAAATTAAATAAATGATCCCAGATTAGAGTTCCCTTTGTAACTGTAAACCGAACAGAGAAATATAATCCGTGCTGTTAAATGCGGTGCCAGTCAATGTCAATTGCATTATGCGACGGAGTGTATTGGATCAATAGTTTATTTTACAGCACTGGCATTGTCGTCCTGAATCACAGACGTTGTTAAGATGTGTATTTATGTACATAAATAATTTGAATTTTTGTATGTAAACATTCTAGATCCATTATTACCATTATATATAGTTATCCAGCTGTACTAATGTAATAAATATCAAAATTTTCCCGATTAGTTTCGAACCCATTCGGGGTTCTTATTCATAAGCTCTGAGTATAGCGGAATCGCGACGTGAACTGTTGCAGCTAAGTTAAGGGACTATGCAACTTTCAATTTAATTTAAAATATATATCATATGTATATTAATTATATATATTAATAATTATAATAACAGATAAGTGTGAATAACGGAACAACTTTCGCCAGAATTTGTTTTAACCAAACTGTAATAGAAGAAATATATATACTTACAAACAACTTGCATTCGCAAGGGGGGCGACTTGCCGTCTCCTTCAACATTCGACGCAGTGCAGGTGTAGTTTCCAGCTTGGTGTCGTGACACGTTGCGTAGCGCGAGGTTTGTGTTGCCAGTTAGTATTACCCCGTTTGTTGGATTGTGTTGTAGTAAAATGCCCTGAAGATTTAATCTATTAATACAAAACGAATACGCAACGTCACAACAATAGGCTCTAAAACAACTAAATATTTCAAAAATAAAATCAATAAATTTAACTTTCGAATTAACTACGAAAATTTTAAATTATTTATTATAATTGACACAGTTCTGATTCATCAACAAAATAAAAAAAAATGGTATTTCTAACCAAATAGAGGATCAGCGTTGCAAATTCTTTGTTAGCACAAGCGTTAAATTTTCAACGTTTTTTCTAAAACCAATGGCATTTGACGCGTACGATAGAAAAACTAAATTGGAACGCAAAATGATTGTAGAATTTAGTTATGAATATAAAATTGACAGCATTTAAATATTTTCGTTATTAAGTTATCATACAAGTTTCAATTTGTTTGACATTATATAAAGTACCAATAGAATATTTTATAATTTTATTTTAAATTTTTCTGCTTTTAATGCATACAAATGTTTTAAATGTCTGCACTGTATATCTACTGAACTAAAAATTAAGTAAAGCTTATATACACATATTATATATTTAAACGCACGTCTTTTTGCAGATAAAAGAAAAGAATTATTAATATATATTACGATCTCTTTAAGTAATAAAAATGTAACGATACATTTAAGTTGTAATAAGAATTTCAGTAAGTTTGATATGTGTATTGGAAAAAACCCTTAAATATCTTAATTCTAGAGCGTGTAACTATGATATAGAATATCACTACCTCTTCATTCATTTTGCAGATGTAACTAATTTCCATAATATATTTTTTTCAATGCATCTATTAAATTTTTTAAAGTGTAAAATGTGGTTAAATTAATAAGCTTTGTATAACTTAAAGATATAAAATTTTTAAACTAGATATAAGACTAAAATCAATGTGACAAAATAAAGTTAGGTATCTTATCAATAGCATCGAAGTCGTCAAGTGTGTTTTCATAGCCATCGTAAAAGTAGACTTTATTTTCAATATAAATTTTAGAGACAAGGGAATAACGTCTTGGTTATCGTATGTTTAATGGGTTATTTTTATGAGCCAGTAATATTTCAATTAAATTGGAGATATACATCAATAGATTTATTTTTGTGGGAATGTTAGAAAATCTATACATATAAAAAAAAAACGAATGAAAATTTTAAAATATTCATATTAAATCAAGACATTTTTTTATATAATTTTATAACAACGGAGAACAATTATATTCCATTAATAAACAAAATAAAAGAAATAATATATAGATCATAGATTTTCTTATATATCAACAAAGACGAAAATATTATGTAATAAAATAGAAAAGCAAGATAAATTCAAACTCACGTTATGTTCCCACACAACTTTATAAGCAGGGGGATTGGCATCAACTTCACATCCGAAGTACACATCGTCACCTTCTTCTATATCGTTTGGGTTCATTTTTGCGCCAAGGTGCATTATAGCCACCGGCACATCTGTTGAATTATTCATTCTATGTGAAATGAAATAGAGTTGTATTTCCTTTATCGAAACCTTCATTTTACCGAATACGTTTGACTTGTCTTCATTGCAAGTATAAAAAGCTCAATAATCACAACATTGAAAATAACATAATAAAACTAAAAATAGAACGTTGAAATGCAAGATAAAATAAAGACATATTTATTAATAATTTTTAGTAAATATAGAATAAATATAAATTTGTATTATAGTTATTATAAAACTGTATATATGTGAAAAGGGAAAAATTAATTATCAACTATTTATTACGGCTTTTTATTATCACCTTTCTATTGACAACTATATACTTTTTCCTTCTTAATAATGAGAATTATTTAGTTGATCACTACGATCAAAGAACTGTTAAAAATGCTCTATTATGGCACGCACTTGGCCTTTGCTCTCTGCCGAGGTGAACGGTGTGGGTGAAAGCGATCCCGTGACGTTCAAGTAAGGCAATGGGGAACCAATGGCTTTTAAGCCTATACTGTCTATAATATTCACAATAGCCTGGAGCGGAAAGGCCATAAGCCTATCCTTTTCCTTAAAGAAATTTATAATATAACGTAAAAGATTCCCCAATGTTTGTATCAATAATAGAAAATTGATACGTTGTGTTTAATTTCCTCGCTTCACCTAAGACTATTTATAAGCCATTATACTACATATATATCAATAAATTTAACCAAACCGCTAATGTATAAAAAATCAAACTTATTAATATAAAAGTACTCTAAAATAAAAAATTCCATCTACAGGTACATATATGTTTAGATTTTTATGGTATTTTATGTAAATAAAAATACTTACAATAAATATTGAGAAGCAATTTGCTTTCAATAGTTGATCTATTGAACTTAGAATGTTCGGCTCTACATATGAGCATTTTGCTATTGTGCTCTTTGAGAGGCGTCCATTGCAACAGCGATTGAGTCTCGTTTCGGTCTACTAAATCCTTGTGTACAGAAAATAATAATTACAACTTTGAATCTATAATAATATAGCAATTATATTAATATGTATAATTAGGTTATAAGGCATTGTATATCCCTCAAAACATTATAAGTGTTAAAAATTACCTCTTGATTAGTGATAGATTCAATTTTCTTGCCACCAAGCCACCAGGTAACGACAGCAGGTGGTCTCGCTCCGGTTGACTTGCACCAAAGCTCTGCTGGTCTTCCAACTGATAGAGGTTGTTCTCTTGACAAGATCTCCACTGATAGCGGCCTCACTATTGATATAATATTTCATTAATATGTCAGTATGTTAATTGTATAAAAACATATGTAAACATATTATTGTTTTCATAAAACAATATATTCTAATTTCTTGGTAATATCTTCTTTTTTATATATTAAAGAAAATCCTAAAATTTTCAACTTTTTAAACTCAGTTGTTGGTCTGAACAAATTAAATATATATATATATATATATATATATATATATATATATATATATATTAATTTGGTATCTAATATAATAAACTACCTACTCCCGCCCTTCATCTTGAAAAATAGAAAGAGCCTAAGCTCTAAAGCTAAAATTAAGTTAATTTTCATTATTGCTTTTGTGCAATGATATTAGTTTTAAAAAATATTTTAAAGATATGAAATAGAAATATAAAATACTGTGATACCTTATAATGTATGGAAATATATGTTATGTGTATTCCCTATGCTTTTTAAAAAATAAAAATGATAATAATACTTAAATTTCAATAAAAATATCGATCAACTTTTACAAATTACGTTTGTACTTCATTTGTGATCAAATTCGATTAGGTTGCTAAATTTTCTTTTGTCCTATTTGAAGAAATTTTTAAAATGTATTTTCGCTATTTCATAAAACCTCAATTTCCAAAAGAAACAAATATTTGTAGTTGTGCAATTTTCTCGCCACTTTCAGGGAAGTTGCACCTGTACCTCGTATAATTTTTTATTTAAATAAAACAGCAACGCCCGAACCACTCACAAAAACGTATTTTGTTAAAATAATAAACGTAACAAATTTAACACGGTTCAACAAAAAATTACTTTTATTATTAAAATGTACCTGTTGTACTCTCAGATGCTACTTTTGAATATTAATAAATATAAATCCGTCTTTGATTTTACTATATAACAAAAATATGTAAATATATAATTAAATATATACAAAATAAGCATAAGTATAATGATTAATTTGAGTCAACAAGAAGAATAATTTATGAGATCCGAGGCAAGTTGCTTCTGTTATTGGCTTTACTGAACAATTCATTATAAATTAATATATATTGCGCAACATAGGTCGAGATGGAGAACAGTGAACATTTATCATAATTTTCATATATTTTAGTTCTTTTGGAAATAAAAATAAAATAAAATGAAACAATAATATGCCTACATTAATCTGGTAATTGTCGCTGACGAATGTTTCGCTTAGTTTATATGTTTTATCTTAATTAAATTACAATTATTTACATAATAATCAAATATCAGAATAACTTTGACGATAATTGCCCCTCAAAGTGTGTGCCCCCATTCTTGTTTTAGACATAATTATATCTTTTACCATAATCATAAAAGAGCCGAACCATATCTTATTAATATAATATATGTTTTAATGTAATTATACCACATATTTATAATATTTAATATTACAGTATTTAAATCATTTACCAAATAAAATTATAATGGTTTAGTTGTTACAATTAAAAGTAACTTAATTATGAATTTACCCAATTATATTTTGTCTTTTATGTGTTCGATTAATAGTTTGATTGATAAATAATGTACATATTTAGTAATACGTTCGAATTTGACGATTGTTCATTTATATTTTAATACAGCCAGTTCTACATTTTCCATCAAAGTAAAATATAATTATTATTTTACAATATATTAATTTCAATAAAATATTCATAAATCTCTTTTTGAAAACATTCAACATAAATTTTATTTGGCCGTAATTTTCAAAGGGGTCAATCCCATCAAGAAAAAATACTACATAATTCACGTCCCTTATAATATTTTATTCAAAAGGAATCAATCTACAGATCACATCCAAAGAACGAGGAATATTGAATTCCCTTTGTAGGTGATAAAGTAGAATGTTTTTCAACAATACATCAATTTGTTGTTGTACAAAAATAAATATCAGATATATTTATTGCGTCTATTTTCTTAATGAAAAACAAAACGAGCGTTATTTAACCACCGTAAATTGAGTTGAATTCAGACTTGTAATTTTTTGCAGTAGGTTTTATATCAACAAAGTTTTTAATTAAAACCAAAATATACGGCTAATAATAGAAGCGGTACTTATAATTTATATCAAATAGACGGCTTCCGTATTGAATACTTTCCTTGGCCCTTTAATGATATGATAAGGACTTGTTCTATCACAGGATGGCTACCAAACATGTTGTTTATATTTTTATTCTACCAAAAACTTATATATATACAGCAAGTAACACAGGAACTTTTAACATCTCGTCTACCAGTGAACACGATTACTGTAAAGTATTCGAAACGTCCAGTTAAAATCAAAATGTAACCAAATTATACGCGAGTTTTAATCCGTAAAAGTAGTTTTATTTTGCAAGGCTTAAATTACATTTATAATTAATATAATATTGTAATATCTTACGTACTTTTAATTCAGACATAGAAAATACAAGAATGTAAAGTTCCATAATACTTTACTCTAATAATTTTTATATACTCGTCGAATAATACAAATAAATAAGTAAATGTTATTTAAAACTTATAGTATTAGTTAGTTAAAATTACATTACATTAGTTAAAACTTATAGTATTAGTTATCAGATGATATTATAAAGACAATATGAATATTTAAATGACAAGGTTTACTATCAACAAGAGTTTCCAATCAAAAGGTTGATATTTATAATCTTGTGAATAAAAAAAAACACCTAAGTATTGAACATTTTAGAAATTCACAATTCGCTAAAATTTACTTTGCTTGAAACTAGAAACAATAATTTACGATAAATTTCCGTTTGTTCTTAGTGAAGACAGAAACAACACCGTTCCATTAGCTTTGATGCTGAAACACCTTTTCCATCCCATATACATTCATTAAACGACTAACGCGTGCCCGAAATTTTCGAATTTCAAGGATCTTTTGCTTTTTATTACGTAAAAGATATATAGAAAACTTTTTAAATCACTGATAAAACATATTTCTCATTGCGTTCCTTTTGTATAAGCGGTACGTAAAGAAGACTATTACGTTAAGAGTTCCTTTCAATATATTTCTTAAAGCTTGATATATAAAAATAAAAAAACCGGACAAGTGAAAGTCGAACTCGCCTATCGAGGATTTGGCACAAATTTGTATGTTACACATGTTTGTGGAATGGAGTATAGATCTTTTATAAACGTGAAAATTTGTGGAGATTGATGGATATATGAATATTTTTTATTTTTTTAGATTTACACGAACAACATTTGAAATAAATCTATTTTTACGGATTAAACTCGCGTATAATATAAAAATAAAATGTAACCAAACTGTACTTAGTAATTGTATGCATTTGTTATTCTTTTAAGTACAAACGCTTTAACAGATTTTGATGAAACTTTATATGGAGTTTACTTACATCTATGCCAACATAAATAATAATTTTTATACCAGTAATTTTCAAACGTAAAACATGGGGGTTAAACTTTTTACAGTGACTACAAGTTTAAGTACTAACGGCATAACCTAGTTAGTTTGTAAAAGATTATATATTTTAGATTTTGTGTAAAACTATACTTGTTAGAAACATGGCACTGTTTTACGTGTAAAATTTCCATTAATATCTATAATTGAAATTATTTCAGTTTTAAAGATTCACAAACAACGGAAATGAGGGGGAAAGGAATCTATTTTTTTTTATATTTTTTATTATAAATAAGGAAATTAAGAAATTTGCACATCAAGCTCTTTTATATGATATTTAACTTGAATTAGTAGCTTCAATTTCAAATTTGATACCTTAAAGATAATATTTTAAAAGATTTTATAATCACATCTATTTAAATTTCATTTTTTTGCCTTAAAGTTATACTACAAAAAAATATTACTAGCCAAAAGTAACTCTGATTTTGATTCACTTCAGAGTATAGAAATATATTTTTTTTGGCATTAAGTGCCATATCCTTTTTTTATACTTTATTTTTTTCAAATCTTCAAGAACTGTCTTCAGTCTAGTGTCTACTTTTAGTATATAGTTTTAATTTCGACCGGATAAAATGTCGAACTTGATATACAGACGCACAGACGTGCAGACAGATAAATTGACAAACAACAAAGGGATCTCATAAGACTTTCCTTTTTTTCCTTTTGAATTACGGTACGTTAGAAAGGATGATGAAGATTTATATCGTATTATAAATATTTGAATAATTTTTAATATTATTTCATAAATATGTCCCATATTTTCTTGTTGCCTTTATTATTATTACAGAACTGTATACAAATACAATATAGAAGAATATAATAAAATATTTCTTATTGTGTATCTCATCGTTATATTTCAATAATATTTGATAATTTATCCTATTTATTTATATAGGAATCTAAACGCAACTGAAACGATTAGAGTTTAAAATTAATTTGTAGAGATTTCTTTATTATAATTACACAAGTAATAAAGACTCTTTTCCATCCCGACTCCCAAGCTGGTTAATTATAGTTACAAAAAAAAAAATACCTTTTCAAATGTGTTTTTATTGTATTGTTTCGAATTTTCATTCAAACTTGTGCTTAATTCAAGGATGACTTTAATATGAACTAGAGACCAGGTTTTATATTGAAATAAATAGTTATACGCATAATTCATCATATACTTACAATACAAGTCAACCCGCACTGTAGCCCGCTGAGGTGGAGATAGCAGTGTGTTATCCGCTGTACATGTATAGACCGAGGACAAGTGTGCTCGTGTTGCGTTTGTGACCAACAGGGTCAATGACCTGCTGTTACCCACTGGCATCTCACCCGCTCCTAGTGTAGAGAGTACCGTATCGCCGTATAACCATTGTACTCTAGGTGTGGGGTTGCCTAGACAAAGGATAAAATATATTATAATATTTAAATTTATTTATATCAAAACACTTTTCCCTCTAGCAATATAATAAATAAATACAAAAAATTAATCCGTTTTCAGTTACCAAAATTCAAGAAAGTTATAAATCCAACATGATTGGCATATTACGTATCTGCAAAAGTAACTCCTTCTAAAGCTCATTATTTATACGCTCCGTTCAATCTTTTCTATATAAAATATAAATGTTTGGAGCAACAGAACAATATTCACCTATATTTTTTTATTTTTGATGAAATAAAAAGATCACAACAATATTAGTGTTAGTTATCTCTAGGAAGATCAACGCATATGTCAGTGTTAATCAGAATTTTAATTTTGTATTTTACGACAGTGACTGAAAGAGTCTTATTCGATATTATTGTGTATTTCTAATACAAGGAATATTAATTTTAATCTAGTCTGAGAGTTTATTAAAATAAATTCACCCAAAACGTACGTAAAACTATAAAAGACATATTGTATAAATAGAAATACTTGTTAGTTTAACATGAGTTATAACTCTATTATAAAATCAATGGTATATCTACGTAGGTCACTTAGATTTTTCCCTTCATTTCTCGGCGAGATGTTTGCAAGGACAGGAAATTCAGGCAAATCATGTACTCACCCCCATTCACGGAACAAATAAGCTTAAAGTCGCCCCCTTCGTTGAAAGGGCCGGCAGTTCCGGTTATTTCTTTGCCGAACTCGTCAAAGATCACCGGTTTCGAGGGGAGCTCTGCGGAAAAATCAGGAAGTTACGTTTGTTATGCTAAACCATTGTTATTATGATGTATTGTTGAACTGAGAATGAGAAAATGATTTAAGACAAAATCATTTTACGACTTAATATAAAAATATATATATTTTTAATAAATATTTAAAGATATATTATTATTATTATTTTTTACAAAGTTAGGGCCTAATAAAATATAATAAGTAAATTGCATTGTTTGCAACAGAAAAATATTAAAAATTAAACATTAACTGTGTCATTTATATTCAACATATTGGATAACATTGGGGTTATATATTATTATATTATTTCCATAATTAAGAAGAACGTATAATAAATAATAAAAATGAAATTGCGGCCTAGTTTCGAACAACGTTATATGCACTGTCACTTGTTTTATTCTAATGTTAATAAACGCATATATTATATTCCTAACTTAGACTTAGAATTTTTTTTTTAATTGGAATAACTTTAAATTAACCTGCAATTAGACTTATTATATGTTATTCATATAGGCCTCTAAGTAACATAGAGTTTTAATGTTATTTTTAAATATATCTACTAGGTAACAATAAATTGTATTATCATGATTTATATGCCACGGAAACACCCCTGTATAATAATTAAAATTATCACATTGAGATAAGATAAGTATTGTACTTACAATAAAGTAAGGTGAAAAGATAATTTGTAAGCATTTTGCGTCTACTAGCAGCTTAGTCTGGTAATTACGACTTATTTTCTAAAGAGAACGAGAAAAATTCTCAACCAAGGCACCTCGCAATGTGATTCTGCAACGGGACTCGCATTTTTAAACAGAAAACCTTACCATAAAAATAATAAATTACCTTATTCGCTGAGATACTCTCACGGAGTGGAAATAATTATATTATTTAGTGATATTAATTAGTCATAACTTTGAAATAATAATTGTGTTACCATATTTAAGTATTACCTTTGTTTAAATAAAGAACTTCAAATTGCCTGAGAGACAAAAATTTTAGATTTTTTTGTATTATATGGTTTTATATATACAAGAATCTGTTGCCAATCCAATATAATAATGGAATTGATACGAAAGAATCTTAAATATAAAATATGATATTTTCGTTTACTTGATACAATGGTTTGATGCGGATTTAGGAAAAGATCTTTGCAATTATCGGCTGCTGTGAAAGCTATTTTCTACCGACATATAGAAGAGCGAACATCTGTCTTATTATTTCGTTCACTTCAAGTTGACGTGAAATAAGTTTTGTTTTTTTGCTGCCATTTTTATTTAAGGTTATATTAATTTACGCTTTTAAATAAATCTATTTGTTTCTGTTATAGTTTACTTCAATTTATAATGATTAGAGATCATCTTTAGTTGTTACATGAAGCATGTTATAAAAAAGTGATAAATTAAAACAATTAAAGGAAAATAAAAAAAATAGTCTAATCTTAATGTAAAACATGGAAAAAATGAATATATTTATAATTTGTTAAATAAATATAATGGATTCAAATTAATTCTGTAAAAGATATAAAATGTTATGGCATTGACGTATAAAATACCACTTGTTTTCATAAATATTCCATCTGCAATAAAGTGTCTTATATCCGTTTTTCCTCATAAGCGAGTATGAACAACAGCTCGTAAATTGTTACTCTTATTATGCATACGCCTTCTTCATTCTGTATTTTCAGCTTCAGTATAATAATTTTTGTTACTATATTTTTGGGGTTGAAGTAATTCTAGAGAATTACAAATATTATTCTTATTCTTTATTATAATATATCGTTTTTGAAATTATATATACCCATATTTTACAACATAGATATTTAATTAGGTTTGAAGCTAATGAATCTGGGATAAATAAAACACACATATATCACAAATAAAATTAGATCAAAGCTCATCATAAAAATATTATTCAAATAATGAGATAAAGGAAATCCGCCCACAGCCAATCCGATTCGATAAATCTGATATCAAACTTCATAAAAGCTGTCCATAGGCGGCATGTCTATAGAGGCACCTTTATTACCCAACACAATGATGAGATCTTTGGAACGTGTCACAAACCTAATTACATGAACGTGCTTTTCTAGAAAAACAACACAGAGCAACGACAACTTTATATATCAATCTATAATGCAAAACATCCTGACTTTATAAAACAGATTTTTAAAATGATTTTTTTAATATGTAATTAATTTTAAAATATTCCTACAAAATATTTATTTATTCACTTTATTTGAATTTCTTCACAAAATATATTGAAATTAATTGGAATTATTATTACTTTTAATCGTTAATCGAATATAAACAAAAACAAAAAGTATGTAAAAAGAAATTACTGAATATCCTGTATATTTAATATAAGCTAATATATATTATTAAAAGATATATAGCTATATAAACTAGAGTTATAGATATATAAATAATTTACTTTTATAAATTATATATATATAAAATTAATAAACTAAAATATAAAAAAAATATTATAAATATTTTATGACATCAACAAAACATTAATTATATTTTAGCAAGATCTAGAAATAGAAATAACCTCGAAGTTTGTTTAAAAAAAAAAAACAAGTTTATATTTAGGACATTATGTCTCCTTATCGTCATACCTTTGTTTTTTGAAAAACCTTGCACATTTAAAGAAAATTCTATTCTTACAAACATATATGTATCTCATCATCATCCACATCCTTTCACCTTTTTGTATCATATGTCATTTTTATAAAAAAAAAAAAATATGGACAAAATTATTTTTAAATAATCGATACGGTTTATATTTTTTTTTTTTACAAATAATTAGTACAATACTATAAACAAATATTAATTTCTAAGTAACATATTTTCAAATATCGATATTAACCATATTCTTATAAAAATATTATTAAAATAGGAATGGGAGCTACAATACAAAGTGTATAGTACATAAGATAGCATGTCTGTAAAACCAAGTAAAATAAATTTAATATCATTAAACAAAGGAAAAACATGTTGGACCCAAACTTATCATCATTACAAGGCCCTTCAATACAATGCAAGACACAATTCAACTAAGTCCAATGTGCCTTTATTTCTTTCAATAAAAAGCGTAGCTGAAAAAAGAAGGAAACTTTTCCTCGACATTAACCGTAAAAGTTTCCTGTTGATTTCGTGAGGATAAGAATTTAAATTTACGCCTCAGCCCGTGGGGTAAGGTGACTATAGAGATAACTTAAGGATCTATTATCCTAGAAAGTTATATTGTTCTTCAAAAGAATTTTTTAATATTACGTAAAAACTGTCTAGAATATGTTGCTTAATTATTATTGGGTCTATATTACTTCGATACTAATATTAAATATATACTTTCTAATTATTTTATAATTTGATATTCAGGATAACAATATATTTTCAGATTATAAATAATAGATTTATTTATAAAAATTAAATAAGCTGTATAGTTTGGTCTATATTGTCTAATATTAGTGCTAGAAGTCATTATTATTCATTATGACTTGTAGTACATTATTCTAGATATGTTTTAATTTAAAGTCAGAAAGAAGTCTTGGCAAAAGAACGAATCGAATTATGGAAAATTTACGATCTCTTTGCCATTTTATACATTACTTCTTGATTTATTGCTATCAAAATGTAAGGCACGAACGAAGAATATATTAAATTCTAATATTATTACCTAAGAATATCTATAAAAGTAATCGATACTCAAGATTTTTCAAAAGTAACCGTATATGATCCAGGTGCCTGATACAATGGTGGCACTATGGTTTCCAGAATATTGCGATTTAATATTGTGTTATACATAAGAGTCCAAATCATCATGAAGTATTTTTTTTTTACCTGAAAGAGTATTTTTCTTCTCTATTTAGAAGTTACAATACGGCATATAATTCTATATTTATAAAAATGAATTTATTTTCTTGTCACTATAGGTCTATTAGTATACTGTTATGGTATCGCATGTCGAAATTAATTAATAATTCACGATTTTTCGAACCGAAAATGGAATTGTGTCAGAAATGTTACATCTATATAATTATTGATTACCAATTATTTTGATATAAAATTATATTAATAGTATTTATTTCAATTCTTTCAATGTATATGTACTTAAGTACATGTAGAAAACATTATTAAGTACATGTACGGCACATTCTTCTACTAGTCATCTTTTGTTTACATATATATATATATATACTACATCAACTATAGCTGCTTGATTATTGTATAGGTATATCTGATTTGTAAATATATCAAAAAACAACCTCCGATAAAAGTCTCGTAATATTACAAAAGTGTATTGAGGAAGTGCTTTTGTTTGCTTGTATTAGAATAAAGGTCTATTAACCGAACAAAGAAACTCTATTATTAGCATGCCTAGAGAATATGGTGTAATATTTCATAAAATATCAAAAAAGATTAAATTATATAAGGAACTAATTTGGATACAATTCCTTATATACATTTCTTATATAGACGATTATTATTATAATTGGGTTATTATTATATAGCGTATTGGATTCTTCCTAATCAGAATTTTATTTTAAATAATTATAAAGACATAAAGATTGAAGTCACCATTATACTGTTAAAATTTAGAACTTCAGCTAAACCGTTTACGACACCTTATTCACATAAAATTTCCGAGGTTGTTAAGGAATTACGGTTGATTTGGAATTTCGTGTCGATGTAAGGATAAAGCTTTTGGAAGTTTTAACGTGTGTTATCGCGATCCTTACGTCAGTTTCGGATTTTATCTCTGTCGCTGGGTTACCGTAAATTATCTTTGTACTTAATATATATTTTTAATTAAAGTCATTGTAATCAAGATTATTTTATAATAATGTAATTGAATAATATGAGACAAATATTTTTTTTACATAATATATATATCTGAGGTACAGATACATTAATGGCAAATACGAACAAGACCAGTTGAAATCAGATAGTTTTATTTAACACGGCTTATTTAAATTTCGAAACTTTTAAAATTAAGGGAGCTTTCATATTCTCTACTTGTACAACATTCTTTTACAACGTAAATAATGTTGTATCATTAGATAACGTATTTAAAAACTACTATATTCAAAACAATATGCATCAGCTATGAGCAAGAGTACCAAGGGCTGGGTCACGTTTAGTTCAAATACAACACCTTTTAGTTCAAAGTCAAAGCCATTCTTGCAAATTATTCAGGCGGATAGGTTTTACACAAATATGTTTGCGGATAGGATTTACAAAAGTATCTTCGTTATATTATCTTAAACATTTTCTCAGTTTGTAAAATATATTAATTTTAGAAGAAGCCGGCAGAGTAATTAAAGAAATTTAATTTTAATAGTTTGTATTTAGTTGTCCCTTTTAAAAATGTTCTCTACCACTTTAGTCAACTGGAGTTTAATCTTTTAATTACTTAGGTCAGATATAAAATAAATAAATAAATAAATATATATATATATATATATATATATATATATATATATATATATATATATATAATAAATCAATTGAATACTTGGTTACATCTTATATTGTTTATATTTAATGATATATATTAATTATTTTAAATAACAGAAAATAGCGGATGATATTTCAATTCAGTTATTTTATGTAATTAAAGAATGAAATATTAATTGATACAAAATAACGAATCTAATTTCGCTTATAATACTTCAAATAATTTTTACTTTGCTAAGCATATACATAAATATTTTATACCATTATTTCTTTTATGGCACTATTCCAATATTTAAAAAATTGCAAAGTTTATAGATATTTTGAAACCTTTATTTCTAGAATAAAATTTAGAAGCCTGATTTATGTGTGCTTATATTATTTAGGATTTTCAGTGCTAATGTTGTTGAAGAATCAAAATATTGGAACTGTAAATTGTCTTAGTAGATCGCATTTAAGTTTCATTAATTCGTAAAAAATACACAAAAACATATTGTAAAGTTACTCTTAATGAGCTGAAATAAGCGGAGCTTTTTACCGATTAACTCGACAAATTTTATCCTCTATCTCTATGGATCAGTTGATTATCACATACTCACTTTCCAATAAATATTTTCAATTAATATCTCGTCTTTCCGGGAAAACGTTTCCTGCAAAGCATTCGAAACGCCGGGTTTTGCACTAAATTTTATTTTTGATTGAAACGTTCTATTATACGCGCAGACGGTAAATTCTATGATTGACATGTGTATAATTTTTTGTTAATTGCAGACATTGGGGAAGTTAAACCAAGCTAAAGTTTTTGTGATATATTTTTACGGTTTGCTCAGCTTCCCCCGCTTGCTTGCTGGCGGGTCTAGTTTTTAAGAGTACCTATGCTTCGTGTAAATAAATTTTATTTTTTAAGTTAATAATAACTAGTTCTAAGATTACAAATAAATATTTTGATTACATTAATCTAATAATGAGGTTTGCAATCAATGTTTCAATCTTATTTCAAATTTTTTATCAAAGTTTACTTATTTATTTTGCTATGTTACAATAAATATAGTAGATGACCGTACTGTTCAAACTGTACTTGTATTTTCTAAATTCTTTATCGGGTCTGTTCGGTTCTTTCTTTACCTATTGAAAGTATACGTAACTTTTTATTCGCTTTAACTGTGGCTAGTTCTTTTGTGCTTCCAAGTTATTCTATTTCTAGTTGTTCTATTTCAAGGAATTTTTACTAAAAGTAACGTTTCCTTGCTACTTTTTAACTATGTTTGAGTTAAAAAGAATCTATGAGTAAAATTTAAAACCAAAATTCGAATTACAATATTGTACTACTTCTTTGTTTCTAAGTAAGAATGTAATAAATATATAATGATATTAAATTCAGTCTTAAAAAGCTTCTATTTTATCATGGAACTTCGTCCGCTATTAAATGATACTTTAAAACATTTCTTCATGTCAGTATTTTATTGTGTCTGCATGTTATAAATGCATTTACTTGCAATTTTATTATGTTGAACTCTCTTGTACATAAAAAATTAAATTAAAAATATGCTTAATGACCATAGATTAAAAAAAAAAACAAGATGATAACTCACCGATAACATCCAGCGCGATTTTGTAATTTCTTGTCGGCGACACTTGGAAGTCGACGCGACATCTGTATATCGCTCTATCGTGAGACCGGACATCCCGGACATGGAGACCGGAGCTTGGAAAGCCGACCCATCTCGCTCGATCTCCGAACGTGTCATCGGACCAGTGACCCGTTGGCCCTGGTACCCTTGTATCATAGCTACCAAAGAAAACGAAATATTAATTAATTTTAATATTAACTTTCTAGTAAAACAAATAAAAAAAAAATTTTATTATTGCAAAAGTTTAAAATGTTCTCAAAATAAAAAATAATTAGTATTTAAACTATAAAAAAATATATATTGTTAAACTATAAAATTATATAATCAAAATTTGAAGACTACAAAGTCTTTGTTCCATTACTCTTGCTGTACGGCTTGTAGTGGATTAAAATTAAATTATCATTTTGTCAGCATAAAGGAGAGCCAACAAAAAATATAAACCTGCATTAAAATCTGACATCAATTACGCTCACTCAGTCAGATAATGTTATTGGACCGAATTTATTTCATCTCCATTACAATTAGATTACACTGATTAATGCGCAGCGCCGATTGTGAATAACCGTTCAATTTACGTTCAATTTGCATAATATTTAATTATGGCGACGAATTCAGGAAACATACCAAACAACCTACTGTCTATTTACTTGAAAGCAAATTATGAAATTCTATATAGTTGATATTCAACGTTATCTTTTTTCATTAATTATTTTTAAGGAACACATACTTTTAAAAACCATCCTGTTAAGAAAAATAAACCAAGTATTTGTGTTTTTCGACACTTTTATACTACTAGCTCCTTTTAACATAGATCTGGTAACTGTTATATAAAAATAATATAATACCTTTTTTATCAGTTAAATGATATTAAATAAAGTCTAAAATTTACGCAAAAGCAATAAAATATTTTATAAATTAGCATATTATTATGACTCAACATAGATACCGAGAATATATTTATATAAAAACAAAACTAGACTACAGAAACTTATGTCAATTTATGTTGACAATACAGTACAGGAATTAAAAGCAATTTATATAATGCAGAACTTGTAGTTTCCATTGGCTATCATTGGATTTTAATTAAATTTAACATTTTATAATATACTTAACAATTGTTTTAAGACCAGTGATGGTAAATTTAAGGCTACATAATTCTATAAGCTCATTATGATGTTGATTTAAATAAACAACATGAGATTATTATTTAAATGAATATACAATGAAAAATTCTTCAAAACCAGCACCAACAGAACTCTAACCTCAGTGCTACAACTTGTCAATTTGCAGTCTGGACTAACGTTAAGTACTGTTGATGAGTTTAGATTTTTATATAATATAATTATAACTGTTGGAGTGTAGGCGACGGTAAAAAAATACATTTATTTTACCGTCTTTGTGTTGCAAATTATTTTTTTCTTATTTTCTTTAAAAATAAGGCAAGCATATAACAACATTCAAGATAGTTTCAAATAGAAATGACGTTAAGTATATTACGGATTTCTTTAAAATATAAAAGTTAATTGTTTTTTGTCCTTTTTGTTGAATTGTAAATTATCGGCCACTTTATCTTAAATTGAATGCATGTTAATAGATTTTATACAATATTAAAAATTTTTGTTTTTTATTATTGTTATTTTTTGTCATTTATTTAAAATTTAAAAGTAAACATTTTAGAAGTAGTACAAGAAAAATGCCTCGAAAACCTCTTTGGGTTTATCTGTACAAGTTGTCGTTCACAAACATGGTGCCACTTATGTAACACTTATTTTATTTTTATTTATTTAAATATGGTAAAAAAATTTTGATTTTTTAAAGCAGTTTCATAATAATCAGATTAAATATTAGGAATTACGGACTTTAAGAATCATGTTGAATAAAAATGCTACTTTAAGGAATACAAAACATAGCTTTGATATTTTTATTACAAATGAATTTTCATTAACTACGCTCAAAATTTGGTAACTGAATCTATGATTTTATATAGTCGAATAAAATGTTGATTATTTATAGAATGGTACGTGTGAACAGAACCCAATAGAGGCTTTACGTACCAAACCACAATACGGGTGCATTCAGTGCTAGTATGAACCATTTGCGACGATCAAGTGGTTTACGTTAGTACAGTGAATAATTTTGTAGCTATTAAAATTATTTAACTGTTTACTTTGTGTACTTGAACTATGAACGCAAAACCTATTTTATTTTTATGTTTTAAATTTTTTATTGTACTGAAAATTACAATAACATTAAAATTAACAAATTCCATAGTTGTCCAAAATAATAATTGTTTATTTGTTGTTAGGGTTCTAAGGACTATTAAATAAGTGGACTGTATAATAAATATAAAAATAATATGAATATAAATATCAATAAAATATAATATAAAAAAATATTATAGAGTAAATTTTAAGAGTTCAATCAATCATAATGTCATTTTGTACGCGCTAAAGCCCTACATGGGTCTAATGTAATTCAAATGGATCAAAAAGCCTCCATCTCATATTCCTTTATTTGTAAATAGCCTATAATAAGATATCGAAGTACCCGGGTAAAGTACAATCGATTTACAATTGTAATATATCATGCAAATTTAATGAATCAGACAGAAAAATAATCTGAATATCTTTAAGCTATGAATGTGGGAAATGGAACTTATTAGTCGCAAATGTCGAAAATAGCAATTCCATTATAGTGTTAGTTTGAAATTTTATTTTTAATTCTATGTTGTTCTGAAGTTTTATTGGTACTTTTATTAAGTCTTCATTTGCAGTTCAGCAGTTTAATAACTCTGGCTAATGTCACTTAATATACCCTACCCAAATAAACTTTGCATCGTAACACTAATAAATAAAGTTATTAAATTTATTACAAATTGCATGACTCCATAGAATAATATTACAAATGAATTGAGGTGTAACTTCCGCTATCCTTGAAACAACTTTATACAAAATACAAAATTTTACTTGCAAATTCAACATTTCTATTCAATTACATCACCCCCCTTAATAAACGCTACAATGGACTTTGTTTGAATACTATCTCACTGTTTCGTTAAAACTCAAAACAAAATGACTGATGTCAAGATTTCGTCTTGTAAAAGGCCTTTGAGATTACAAAATCTCTTGCCAAGAAATGTTTTTATTAACAAAAAAATATATATTTTTAATATTTTTACATTCCAACAAATTCGTTAAATAGGAAATTATATTCCAAAATTTTATAGCATTGACGCAGTAATAATTGTAGAAAATATTTAAATATGGCTCTTATTATAATAAGTATATACAATATTTCTATAAAATATATTGAATGCCGAAACTTCTGAGCATTTAGGGAATTCACCGTGCAAGTGCGGGCCCCTGTCGTTGGAAAAAGGATCGTATAACAGGGCCTGGAACTTGTTACTCAGGTATCGGTTTAAAAAGTCCCTTTAAAATACGCATTTAGGTTTATCTTCACTATATGGGTTTCTTTCTCTATCTTATCAAATATTCATTTGGTTTTAACTGCCACTTATTGGTATTAAATTTATAAAATAAATTATAATATCATAATGGTACAAAGCATTTTGCATAGATAAAAGAAATTAGTAGTAACCAATTTAAATTATTTGATCGCGTGCGTGCAACACACAAGGACAAATTAATTGTACGAAGGCTATTCCGAAAATTTATTTATTAAATTGCTATAATGACAGGAGTTTTATTTTAAATAAATTATTTCCTTGTGATTATATTTCTCAATAAGAACCCTATTTTTATTGAAAATATTTTTTAAAATCCTTTTTTTCTTATATTTTTACAAAAAAATATTTTTATCTAAAAATATTATATCTAAATATGTATAAGCGTCAGCATATTTTGCTCAATATATAGTGACATATATTAAATGTAACAACACATCCAAAATATTTATGCCAATATGTCTGTAAAAATATTATATTAAGAGCAAATTTGCTTGTAATAATTGTTGTTAAACAATTTCAGAAACATTCATTACAAAATATTTTTTTTTAATAATTTCTTTAATTCATTAACATGAAAAGCTATACAAATTGCTAAAAATTTCTAATAATAATTGGGATTGTTAATTTAACAGCAACAATTACGTATACAAATGCAGTATATATAAATGCAGATGATAAAGCGGCTTATAAAGGTCTAAATATCAATAAATAATGTTCTTATAAATATCATTCATACATATAAACAAAAACTGTTTTGAATTCTATTTCTCCTTGTATATTGTCAAATCAATTACGTCGGTCACAACCGGAGGATCCAAAAAAATACAAATTTATTAACTTAAAATTTAATACTTATATTTAATTTACAAACTACGTGATCCCTGCTCAAAGTTGGAGACAAGAATGAATAAAATGAATTAATAATTAAAAGAATACAGAAAGTGTAACAAACAAGGGTTTCAGATTTACATTCTAGGATTTTAACATGATACAATGCACCTGTGCTTAATCAGCGTTTCCACGGTTCGTGAGAATATAGTAAATGCTAATTTAACAATTTTATTATTAATAAGTATATAAGAAATATCTAATTAATGATTACATAGTCTATGGTAATATAACACCTCCCTCCGCAGATCAGCAACTATTCCTTGAGAGAGTTGCTGCGATGTTGCTGGGATCCACCCTTATTTCGTGGGGATGAACTTCACTTTTATCTTCAATATTCTTATTTTCAGTCGCGTTACTTCTTTTAATGTCTTGCAAACGGAATAAAGTATGCTTGCTCCAAAAAGCATTAAGTATACGGGAATCGTCGTATGATATAATACGCTATGATCTTCTAGTTGAGTTAAATTAACTGGGGTTTGTAGAGACATTTTTGAATTTATTAAATGAAGCTTTTGAAGATTTATTGAGTTCAGAATTATAGGAGATATATTTGTTTGCTCTTGATTTCCAAGGTTAGGTAAATCTATTATCCTTATAGCGTATCCTTTTATATAGTCGTTTGAATTTACAATTGTGATTGCAGGTGTCTTGACATAGCACTTAAGCGGGATTTCCAGTAGAAAGCTGCCGTGAAGTGTCTTGTACAAATCTTGACCACAAGATATTTTAATTTTCATGGGTGTAGGGAAACTCATGATATAGTGTTTTTCATCCAGTTGTTCCAGCGCTTCATTATTAAGAAAAACAGATGTTAGTTTGCAGGTTGAATCAAGTTCTTGCTTTTCAATCAGGTTTCTGATGCAGTCAGGTCCATCTCGAAGTGCATACTTAGTTTTTTGTTCACAAAGGTACAGAGAATTGAACTTCGGGCATTCAGCCTCAATGTACATAGAATTCTTATTAGAAATTGCTATAAATGGTAGGTTGGGAATAAGGACTTGATTATATTTGATTATAGGACAGGGGTACGGCGATCGGTACTTTTAAAACTATAACTATTTGATTACCGATATAAAAATAACCTAATTTAATTATAACTAAGTTCTAAACTTAGGATTTCATTCTTTGAATATAAAATCCATAGCTTTCTTAATATTTTATCAAGATCTACAATACTAATAATAGAATGAGGCGTGCTCGATGCACGTATAAAACCTAGAAAACTTTGTAGTTTTCGTAGTTCCTCTGATCTATATTATAACCTAAAATCAATAGATATTGGGCCATATGGGCATAAAGTTTCTTAATATTAATTTTATTAATAATAGAGTTCAATACTCTAGTTATATTAACTATTATAGTACTCTAGTTATATTAACTGTACTGTCTATAGTTTTAGAGTTATATAACAGCCATTCTTTCGTTAGACTAATATGCTCGTTTAATTTCAATTGTAATTTTAATTCGATAATTTATAGAGATAGAATTGCATTGTCATATTTATCGGAATCAGTATAATAAACTTTTAATAACAGAACCAAGGCCATCAATGAGTCCTCTTTTACTATGATTATGATCAAAACTTTTCAAAAAGGTAATTAAATTATCTACATTAGAATAAAGGTAATTAAGGTGAGGTTCATAAAGATGTGTAATCTTATCTAACTTGCGCCTAATCATATATATTTGAGGTTTAACTAATGGGGTTTGGTTGTTAATAATATCAAGGTTTATATAATTTAAAAATGAATGATAATGGGAAATAATTTTTGTATCGCCTAGTTTAAAAGGGGAGTAGGCCGGCACCTGATTCTAACGAATTAATCATTACTTCTTGTCCTCGCGTCAGTTGGAGTGTCATTAGAAGTATCCTCTAACAATACGAGTTCTTTAGGGTGTCTTTTGAGTCGTGATTTAGCTACTAGACCGCGTCTCTTTTTAGTATAAATATATATAGGAAGGTCAGCAAGGACGGTGTCTTGTGTGTAACGTGAAGCCAATTTTTGCCTACTTGGGTTTCTAATAAAAACTTTTTTGTTAGGGGTGTATTCTTTTTCAGGCTCAAGATTTTTATTGCGATTTTCAGTTAATATTGTTTTGTGTTGTACTAAAGTCTTGTAAATTAGATCGTATACTTTAATCATTCTTTTTCTATGGTCTTGTATGTATGTAGTAACAAATGCTTAGTCAAGTTAAAATTTATAGGGTCACGAGGGTCAAAGTGTCCAGTAAGTAAGTCTATAGGCCTACAGTTTGTAAAACTATGTACTATTGTGAGCTAAGACTGCATATAACATTAAATTAATTATAGGTTCAATTTTCTTTTTTTGTTTTAGAATCCTTAAATATGCAAGTATTGTCGAATGAAATCGTTCTACAATCCCATTTTATTTAGGGGCGTGTGTTAAAATTCCTGTGAAGTCAGAAAAATTGTCGGGTTAATTCAGAAAAATGTCGGGTAAAGTCGGGTAAATTCAAGAAATAAAACGTTTATAAATTCTTTTCCTTGATCAGTTACAATAGTCAAGGGAACGCCTTGATGAGTACAAAAATATAAAATACTTGAATTACACTACTATTATTTAAATTTCTATTAACATCTAAAATATTAATTCTCTTATTAATATCTAACCTACGGGTCCTAGATTGCCGTGAATGGAAAATCTTGGATATTTATAAGGATAACTTAAGGAATACATGGAAGCAACTTCAGAACGATTCTAAAGTACTTATAAAAATTTGTACCTTTTGATGTTTCAATGTTCGGAAACGCCTCCTGCTGCAACACGGTGTAGATTCGAGATAGCCGACGTCCTTGATTGATTCACTGACTCTATTTAATTAATTTAATTAACTAAATTTCGGCTATCCTACCGACTGCGCCAATTACGTCGGTCACAACCGGAGGATCCAAAAAAATACAAATTTATTAACTTAAAATTTAATACTTATATTTAATTTACAAACTACGTGATCCCTGCTCAAAGTTGGAGACAAGAATGAATAAAATGAATTAATAATTAAAGGAATACAGAAAGTGTAACAAACAAGGGTTTCAGATTTACATTCTAGGATTTTAACATGATACAATGCACCTGTGCTTAATCAGCGTTTCCACGGTTCGTGAGAATATAGTAAATGCTAATTTAACAATTTTATTATTAATAAGTATATAAGAAATATCTAATTAATGATTACATAGTCTATGGTAATATAACAAATCTCTAATTTAAATATTTATCAACAAGTTGTTACAATCGTTGGGTATAAAATATGAATTCATTGTAATGAGTTTTCGTTATCGTTTCATTATTTTAATTTTTGTTGTTTTGATGTTTTTACTATTATTGGCTTTGGAATAGAAAGCCAAGAGTCAATATTATCATCAATTTACTAGATATTCTGTATGAAGTTAAATCTACTGATCAAAGTCAGACAAATAGACCATATAATATTGAAGTAACGACAGGGCCTCTAATTTCGTCTTGCTTCCACGGATGCTAGAGATTTGTTAGCCTTCTTATACAAGCAATACTTTACTTACTGATGACCACTTCTAAAACCGTAAGTCGGTTTAGATTTTAATGTTTTTCACAGAATTCCCTTTAAACAAAATGTATATATTATATTTTCTATGTAATTTTAGCTCTCACAAAATAATTTGCATCATAGTACTTTTCATGATTAGGCATGACCAACTTTACTGTAACTCTTCCATAATTCATATTTTCAATACATAAAACCCAACTATCTTTAATATAAGAATGAAAAAGTCTCTTCGAGCACAATGCGTTATAGCCTTCAGAATTTTGAATCAGTTATGACCGTAGTCCACTATACGCCTTCTTTCAGTTAAGCATAATGCAATACTATTAACATTAATATAATAGCTATGAATATTTATTGTTGTATAGATACAATTAATACTTTCAAGTTAATTAAAATTACAAATTGAATTAGTTGGATTGTGACTGACAAAGTAAGCAAGCGGAATTTATAATAGTCTCAAACATCCTTATAGAATATTAAAGACGTTCCATGAAAGAATATGAAATGTAGAGAATGTCTGTACACTTAATATTAATAAAATATTTTTTATTTAAAAAAGATTATTTACTTCTTTAATTACTATCTTAGTACTAATGATGTTAAATCGAAGTCAGTTGAAAAACATAATAAATCTTTGCAATTTGTTATATATACTAAGAATATTCTTGTTATCATCCTAAATTCAGGTGAAACCCAATAAGAAGGTTTGATTATAATTATAAAGCGACAACGACAGTCTTATATTATATATATGCTGGCAGCACATGAATAAGAAACTATCTTTTCATAAAAATATTATTATTTTGAATAGGAGAAAATCACAAATTTTTATTATCAAATTACAAACGATGTTATAATATTTTGAAAAATCTGTTTACATTAAAACCTTTTTTAAAATTCATTTCAAGAAGGGTTTCTTCTTTACTCCCAGTTTTTTATATAGCAAAACCGACACAATAGAAAATGGAAGCTTTATTGATTTTATAGCAAAGAACACGTTACTTCGTTAAAATGTTCTAGAAATAACTTATTTAATATGTAGGTACTTCAATTCACCCCTAAGAGCGGGAATAGGGTGACAATATTAATAATCGGGTATAATTGCTTCATGGTACAATAGACGTTAAACTTTAATTAAAACTCATTCAATGGCTGATTGTAGATTATTGTAATTGATATTTCAAGTATTTTTTACTACTGTGATTTTTTAATCCTTTTCTTTTTTAAATTTCAAAATAGATTTTTAAGATATGTTTAATACAATACGTTACATAAAACTATATTATTAAAAAAATTACGTGAACTGCGTATAACGGCTCTCTAGACGCGCTGCGAAAGCGAAAGGCTGAAACCCTTATTTATTACTATTACTAGCTAACCCAAAACCACTATCCCTGTTGAAATTTAACAGACGGCTAGTTTCAATAGCTTCACTCATTTTCCGTGGTACAAAAAACTTTTCTCAAGCTAATACGAACCGTCTGTAAAAACTATGTAATAAATCGTGCTCTTTTATTGTTGAGCTGTTGCAGTCCAGATTTTTAATTCAACGTATGTGTTCCTTGGTCCTTATATAGACGTTTCGGTGACTTTCTCCTACGTAATATTACGTAATGCTTTTGTCTTTTGGTGACCCTATCGTTAAGCGTAATTCACAGTGTTGAGAAATGATTTTAAGTATCCTATTCTAACAGTCCCTGTACTACTTACTTTCTACCCTTTAATGTACGGCAAGTAAATAACTAAGCGCCCTGCCTATTCAAATTCCGGAAAATTTCAATAAAATAAACGTGTCGGATAGTTACATACTTGTAGTTTTATATACTATGAATGATCTTCATTGTGAAAACATGAGAGAATCTACCATCATAAATTTCTGATGATATATTTCTTCATTTTAATTAACAGAAAATTTTAAAAATAATAAACTCGAATATTCGTAAGCTTCTGTTTTATGTTGTGGTATCTGTGAGCAACCGTTCGTACCATTTTTAACGACATAAAACATAAATATTTAAAAAATTCATAAAACATCAAAGTAACGTATAATTTAATAAAAATTTAGATAATATTTTCTCTTTGGCTATATTTTCTAACGCTCTTGTTTCCAATATCAGTGTTCATCGGTCATACTTTGGAAACTTCCGATAAATGGCTTCCAGAAAATTATTAAAGTTTCTCTCGTGTGTAAACTTTGAAATCTTTTGATAAATTTCCAAACAAGCTTATATCATTATCGGTTATCTACGTTACGACTTACTCTATTTTTTATTAATTTACTGACAGAAATTTGACTATACTATTATACTATGAAAGTAGTTTACAACAGAACACTACATTAGAATGGCACGACATATCTATGTTAATTACAATGATCGTAAAATCTCCTCCATTTTGCTTTAGGCTTGAAAACAAATGCAAACCGATATGATGATAAAAAATTTTCTTTTTACCAATAAAAAAATATTTTTACTTACGAATTAAATAATAGTGTCGCAATGCGCCGTTATGAAAGAGATAATTTTAAAGAAAATATCAAGTGTTGATAAGTTTAACATTTACGTTGGGCTAAGTTTTAAATGAGTTTTATTGGGATTTATTTATAAATAATTAAGACTTAAAGTATGTATTATAACGTATTTTTATTCATGACTGTGTCTAATTTAAAAAAAAACTCATATAATGTAAAGATCAAATTTATACCGGTTATGAATCTAAGAACGTCATAGAGAGCATTTCCTGAAATGTATCTTTTGAAATTAAAATAAGTGGAATTATGCCGGCATCCATGTTTAATGTATTCCTTTAAAAATATAAATATGTTCCAATTCTTTTAAAAATATATTATTATTTAATTCTAAGTACTTTTTTATTCAGTTTATTTGTACCTAGTAAAGAATTTAAAAATTTTGAAATATAAGTGTTGAGTTTCTCAGTTTATTTAAAGAAATACGCTGTTAGCCATAAGCCTAAAATAAACAGTACCTTATTTTAATAAGTATGGAATGAAATTATCTTTACAACACTCGTCTTCAAACAATTTCATTAACAAAATATAATAACAAGAACAATTTATGAAAAATTAATTTACCTTTTACTCATGAAATAATAATGTCTCGTTAAGCTAAAGTTAAAAATGTCTGCTACAATAATAAAATAATAACATTTTCTCTTTTACCTTCGGCTTTTATTTGCCCGGCCATTAACGTAGTCGATTCGTTAATAGCCTCTCCGGAATAAAGTCCACAAAAATAAAGGCGAACATCAAAACACCTCTAAATATTTTACAGAAATAATAGTCCTCAATGAAGTAAAAGATAATTAAAGATAAAATACAAAAAACTTATAATTAAGACTCAGTGTAACGAAATAATAATAAATTTACTTATGATGTGAACATTTTGTTGAAGTCTGAACTTATTATGAATACCTTCATTTATCGTTTTTGCAATTGAGTTTAGTTCACATATAAAATAAAATATAAAGAAACCAGAAGTTCTTATTTACAAAATTTATATATGTGGTTAACTATATATTGTAATAAAAAATATTAGGATGTCTAAAAGAGATATTATTTTAAATGTATGACAAATTACATTATGAATTATATATATGTGTAAATCATTGTATTTATTTATTTATAACTTTTCCACTTTGTATCTATATCAAAGATCACTTGTGCACTTCAATTTGAAGAATTAGGAGAGCCCATATTGACACCATACTCATCGAAATAAGCCCTTCTGGACACTCTCCAACTTAAGACTTAAGGGGTACAAGGGTTTCAAACGCGCTCTGGTCTAAGAAGAGTCACAACAAACTCAGCCGGGTATTTTTTTTGTGATCACTGTTTCACAAACGTCAAAAAAAAAATTGATTTTTTTACCAACAAGCGCCAACGCAATCAATTCAATATGAATGCTTAAAGATTTTAATCAATAAATATTGCAATTTGTAGCACTTACATTATTTTTTTTTGCAAATCTGGAGGACTATGAATACAACAAATTACTACGTTAAGGTCTTATATAAAATTATGTTAAAATACACAATGACGTAAAGTAATAAAGAGTATCATATGTTACCCCATGTCCTGAATAATGTAGGTAGGGCCTGAGCCTTAAAAATTGTCGGTTTGGGATTTTCATATTATACACGCAGTTCATTTCATACGTGTCCCTGATTTAGTTTGCGAGATGATTTGTATCCGGAAGACTACACAGATCAGGCGGTCCTGTATATTTGTTCTCAAAATAACATTAATAAAATTATTTAAAGCAATAAAAACATCATGTAAAAACAGTAATACATTGATATATTATATAAATATAAATTCTTGCTTAAAACATATAGTTCCTTGTTTAAAAACAGTTACGTTTTGGGATTAGTCATCTTTTTTTTTAAATATTATTTGAAGATAATATTGACAAATATGTTTTGTAGGATATTTAATCTAGGCATATATCATGCATATTTTAAAACTTTATAATTTTATCAAATTAGATACTATTTATTTTTACCTTTTTTTTTAATGAGATTCTTTTTCTAATTGTGATCACTCTTTGCTGACAGTAACAAGCATCGAATGGTAGAAACTGCCCCAATCGAACTATTAGTTTTTTTTTTTTTTATAATTAGCAAATACGCACTATTGTTCTTAGTTAAATGAAAACGCATCGATTATTACTACAACTACCCCAATCGAGCAATTAGGTTTCTTAGAAATCACGAATACGCGGTTTTCATTTTTTTTTTAATTAAAAAACTGCTTGGTCAATTTCACTGGAAAACTAATTAGCTCTAATTTACATGAATATGTATCGATAGCATTAAAAAGAAATTAATTGCATTATTACATATACATAAATATATACATAAACACAGACATATACATAAATGTTTTTAAAATTGTCTAGGATTACTTAGGACACTTTCAAACTTAAAGATATTACAAAAAAGTCTAATCTCTATAACCCGGAAGATTGTAATTACTTGCTCAATCAGGAAGTTAATAAACAATATATAAGTCATTTAAGTACATCTAAGTTTAATTATATATAATCTAAGTTCAATTTTAAAAATGAAAATATTTAATGTAAAATAGACGGGTAAACCTTAACAAGTACAAAGCAACGAGGACAAGGCTGTAATAGAACTAGATTAATCTTGTTGTCTAACAAAGTCTGTATATATTTCGTTCAGAAACATTTTTCTCACTTTTAATCTCGAGTAAATTAAAGTATATAATAGACAAATAGTTTATATTAAATTATAATATTAGAAAATCATTATATAACAAGTTATATAACATAAGAAAGGGACAAATATATTTTTTTCCCAAACAAACAAATTTAAACTCAAAATTAAAGTATTAAGTACTTGAGTAATTTATGGGACAGCAAGTTTTGAGCAGTCAATTTATCGGAAACTGAGTATTTTCTAGAGCTACATTGTATTTTATGAGTACGCTACGTATCAGGGGTTCACACGCGATTTATTTATAAGTTAAGATAAGAACGAAAGAGCATCTTAAGTATAAGTCTGCCAGTCTGCCATATCTAAAATATGTATTATTTAGAAGTGTTAAAAAAATATTTTAGTTAACTAAGTAATATTTTATGTTAATAAAATTAAATTTTAGATAGAATATTATTAAATTTTACAACTGGTTTCGAAATTTATTTCCCATAAACGATAAATACTGTTGTTGTATAAAATATAGAATAATTATGTATAGACTTGATCTAAAATTTTAGAAACTACCATTCTTCAAAGTTTCTTTGATATGAAATAATAGAACGCGACGAATTGCAAATTATTTTCTATATTATTAAGTTAGGTATCTCAAACCGTACAGAAAATGATAATTGTGTTTTTCGAAAGCATAGCTTAGAAAGATATTCTATAATAATACAAGTAAAATTGAAATCAGCACGACATGGGTTGATATATATTTATATAAAATTTCCTCTAGTATAGTTCCCACGGATGTACAAAATAATTAGTATGTTTATCTATCACTCCAATCACTCTTTTTCACAGGATTAATTCTTACAAAATCTTGGACCTCGCGTACAAAATACATTGGTACATAGTATTTGATAAAAATACTAAGAGCGTATTTTATACGAATATTCATATCATCCAGAAAAAGTTATATGCCATGTTTTATATTTCTATAAAATTTTTAAACACTCATAATTCTTTGATTTGATTTTGATATTATTTTATTATCCCAAATGACATTAAATCTAATATTGATTGTAAAGTTGGTAAAGATAAATTATTAATAACGAAGTTTACAAATAAGTTAATTATATGATTATGTTATTGACATTTAGTATGATTTACTAAAGTTGAATTTGTATTGGTTTATTGTTTGTTTTATTTGGTTACCTATCTTTATTAAGCTTATATAATAATTAGCCTCATCATATTATTTAATTGCCTTAAACCATTTGATAGAAATCAAAAATATAATTACTGATTACATTTCAAAACTTGGTTGTAATGTTTTTTCATTAGACTATACTGGCCTTGAATTGTATATATTTAAAAAGAAAAAATGCATTTAATCTTTATTAATATTATGTTAATAAGAACAAAATATTGGTTCTCTTAAAGCTTTTCACGGCATATTTTATATTAAAAAACATTGTAAAGAAAAGGAATTAAGTCCAATAATGTGACATTGTTTTTCAAGAAATAATAACTTTTACAGAAACAATAAGTACTATTGTTAAAACCAATTTTACACAGTTATCAAAACTTGTCTCCTATTCACAGAACCATATAAGCCTAGATCAAAACGAAACCGATAGTTACAAACATCTGGAAACATGCCAACTATCCTAAATCCGTTTACTATAGTTAATGGGAATTTTAATTCCACGAGCAATTAGTTTGTGGTTTTATAATGAATTTTGCATATAATGTACATAGTATACATTTTAAAATATTTTTTGTATATAACTTTCTAAATTTAATATATTATTGGCTCACAGCCCGACCCTGTTCAGATTGAATTTAAAAAAATAATCTTTTAAATCGTATTTTTTTTAAATTAATATGAACGAAAAAATTAACCACAGGGACAGAGCTCCGATCTGTGGCCACTAATATGTCTTTCGCGTTACTCTTAAGACTAATTTATCTTATCCATGCCCAGATAGATTAAAAGGTTTGGAAATCCTAACCAACTAACCTGAGAGTAAAGAATAATGTTGAAAAAAAATTACAGAAATTTATGACTAAAAATGTCCATAAATATGTTAGTCATTCAATCTATAAAAATGTTAAAACAAATATATAATTTAGATTTAGAGAAACCTTTATTTTAAATGAATTAATAAAATTAATTATGGTAACTGACATGTTTATAAAAAAATCCTAATTGAACGAAGGTCTCTATTAAAGACTTTTCTGTATCCTTTGTTCAAGCATCAATCAAAAACGGTAAATCCGAAAATTTATAAATTTTGCAAAAATCAGTCTGGTGGTTATTTTTAAAAAAAATCAAGTATTCGATGTCGTTTAAGAATAATCACAGAAAAACTAAAATCCCATAGACTTCAATGGGAAAAAATTTTCGTTCGAAAATTTTGCTTTACAATGACAGCTTTTTTTATTTTTTTTTATTTTGAAAAAGAGGACAAAATATGTCGTCGTCGTTGCTGCTTGTACCTCACTTCGGTCAATAAGCTAACACATACGGAGGTTTTGCAAACGCAGTGAATTAAAATTGAGGTTTGGTTCGCGCTCCTAGTATATATATTTAGTATTTTTAAACATATGTTTCACTGGATATAAGTTTTATTTTATTAGTGTGTTAAATGATTTTTATTTATTTTTTTAAAGTTTTATTTATTTTCAATATTTACAGACAACGTACCTTAATAATAAATAAATAAGCTTTAATTATTTTTTTACTTCCTTAATTAAGGAAGTTATTTACATGATCCCGATTTTAAAAATCGATTCTTTTTGTAAAATTTTAACAATTTTATGTGCCCTCAGGAATTCTAAACACTATTTAAACATTTAAAAATTGTAGTTAAGCGATACGTATTAATGTCAGTAAAAATTTATTAAAATGGGAACGAAATTTATCCAGTAGCTTCTTAATTTTAAATTTAATGTAAGAAATAAATGGTATCAAATATCTACTTTTCTATAATATCAATTAGATCCTCAATGATTCGTGTTAATAAATTTAATTACAAAAAAATTTTATTACAAAAAAATGTTCAATTTTTCGTAAAGATAAAGAAAAATAAATTATATTAAAAAGATATTTGCATAGTGGTGATTGATTTATTGTGATTTTAATAGATGTCAATTACCGTCCTTGATGCAAGAAAAGTAAAGAATTGCACTGCACAATGGACCTTTTCTGATAAGATTTTCGTCTCTTAGTATTGATATAAACAAAAAGTTTTTGTAAATGAAAAATACTAATACTATTGTTAAAATATTACATTTTAGTACCCTGTAAGTAATAATACTTGTTTTATGTTAAATATTTAAGAAGACTATGATAGCACTGTTTTCATCTTGTACATTAGCATAAGACAGATTTATGACTTAGAGCGGTTACTTTAACTTTAGGATGTTACATTAAACTATTCTACGGTGTGGAAAATTTTAAGTTATCGGTGTTTATTTCTTAATATTATTATCAATTCATTTTTTAAGTGAATTTAAATTAGGATCTAACAATTTTACAAACTTTTAATACTTTATTATATATAAACTATATTTACGTCAGGAGCGCTAAATGTACCTAAACTTAAAGATTACAAAAACCTTATAGAACTAATATTATAATAATTATTATTAATTGTCGGATTAAGTAAAGTCAGACGAACCGTAGAAAATATAGAATCGTATCAACATTTCCTATTATACAATAAAGGAACAATTTCAGGCCAATGTGGAGTTGGTTTCGATAAAAAAAAACTCTTGGCAAACTATATAGAAGGATGCAGTGGTATCTCGGAACGAATAGCAAAAATGAGTTTAAAGACCAGCCGTCGATGGTATAAATATTCACTCATACGTATCTGACTTGCAAACAATCGATCAATTTCACCTCGATTTAAACAGATTATTCGAGAGCACGCTTATAAAAATTTGATTGTAATGGGAGACTGCAATGCACAAGTTAGGTCAAGATGTGGGAGGGAACACGCAATATTAAGACCATTCACAATAGTGAAAAACGTAAAAACAATAACCGAGAAACTTCGTATTAGAGAAAAACTTAAATATTCTCAACACCATCTATAAGAAGAATAAAAAAATATTTGGCGTTCCTCGAAAGGAAAAACAAATAAAATAAAACATCTTTTTTTCTTACTTTAGCGTCGTTAACAAATTCAATTTTAATAACAAACCAAAAATTAATAACTAATTGTTATCATTATAAAATTTGTTGGATAATTATTTTATACTATTTAGAGCAGACATGAATATCGCAACCACAAAACCCAAGACCGAGAAAAGAGCTAAGAAACATCATACTTAAGAAATATAACAACCTAAAAGACAACGACGCGGAGTCTATCAACAGAAGACAAATGCAACTGAATAAGAAATACCATAAAAACTTAAGATACAATTCAAAAAAGAAAGTCGAAATTAGAAATTGGTTATCAACCAACAATCTAAAGTAACTAAAATAGAGAAATGTAAAAGACAGAAGAAGGCATTTAAGGAAAACTAGCAAATAATTTCAAAAAAGTATAAAAAAATGTACAGCACTAAAAATATTTTAATAAAAAAATGAAGCATTATGAAATTAAAGGGTACAAAGGATTGGATCCCAAAAATTAAGAACAAAAAAGAATCCAAAAACATAGACCGGACAAACTAGGAATTGCAATAACGTTCTACAAAAAATATACGAATATAATTCTACACATTACAATGACGATCTAATAGAAACTTCAGATATACCTTGCATCCTTTAAAAGGATGTAGAAAAATTGATTGACAGCAAAACTAGCCAAAATACACCAGGCACTGACGATACAGTTAAAAAAAAATACTCAAAGATTAAAAATAAATATTCATCTATTAAGAATGTTTACACGAACAGTAGTGTAAAAATCTAAATGGAAAAGAAAGGCGAATGATTCAGCATAGGAAAAGAAGTCATACAAGGACATCTTTTCTCTCCAAAACAGTTTTCAGCAATACTAGAATCAATATTTAAAGCTCTCAGTTAGTAAAATCTGAGGTTTAAAGTAGATAGTGTTTTACTAACTCATCTAGAGAAGGTAAAAGAAAAAGAGGTAGACCGCAAAAAGGTGGGTTAATGATATAAGGAAAATAAGAGACATCACATAGAACCGATCGGCTGAGAAAAGAAAAGCAAGATCTGACTAAAGCCATTTTTTTAAAAATGTTATTAGTTGTATGACTAAAAATATTTAGCTACGAAAAATTGTAAAATTAATCATAATATTAAAAAACAAAATTTATTGTATATTTTATAATATTCACTTTAATTTGAAAAAATGGATAGAGTTCATTTTTTAATAGCTACATTTAAAAAAAAAGATATAAATAATCCACCAACGATATAGCCTTATTTAAATAGCATTCTCGCCAGCAAAGGTTTTTAATAATTCTCGAATTAAATTCATTGTTACAGGTCGTAGAGCCGCAGGTGCAAACTCACCGAAACGAGCAAATTAAAGGCAATGTGAAACGGTGTATGTAAAATTTTTATTAAATTTTTTTTTTATTGATTACAAATTAATAACTCACAACCTCACGAGACTCTACTCACAGCTGCAAAAAACAGCAACTCGTATTTAAAATAATAGTTCAAAATATAATATATTTAACTCAATACTTATAACAAGGCTTTTTATCACTCATAGGTTAGAAGAAGATGTACTTATTTTTCTTAATCAATCAATAAATCTGACAGGTTCTTAAATAATTCTTTAATCTGTTATTGCCACCCATTTCTCAGGCTTTCATTACTTAGTATACTTATACTAAAATAGCGCAAGTATTAGATGCTATATCTCGACTCACGACTCTATTAATTGCATTAACACATCGGTTGCCAAATTTAAAAAACAAAATACTTTGTAAGTAAAATAAAAATAGTACGAACCTTTTATTTCTTGTAACTAGTTTTCATTAACAACAATTGATGAAAACGTAAGATAATAAGAACAAAATATATCAGATCAATATATTTGTCTAGTTTGGAAATTACTAGACTGTATTACGTGATGTATGATAGTAAAACAATATTTTATCATAAATATTTTGAGGTATTATAATAACCAATACTTTGGCATTAACTACCTTTTTAATAATACTAAATAACCCACCTTTATAACCAGGAGCGAACTAGACCTTAATTGTGACACGCTGCGCTCGCAAAAACTCGGTATGTGTTAAAATATTAAGCGACTGAAGTCTATTTGTGTGCAAAATTTGCAAATTTTCGGATATACGGATTAAAGCACAAAAGATGCATAAAAGTCTCTCAAAGAGAGATTCGCTTGCTCTGCTCACTTCGCTCGCTCTGCTCACTTCGCTCAATTAAAATAATACAAAATACAATAATTGTATTAGTTATTGAATTATAGAATAATGAAATGGTAATCAGTCAAAATCTTTACATTATTAAAAGTTTATCAGCTTGTTATTTTAATATTATAGACCAATTTTTATAAAAAATATTGTGGGCACAAATAGTTTCTCGTATTAGTAATAAATAATTTTTAAAGTTTATTTTGGGTTTTTTCGCATAAACGTAACAAACGAACAAGAACTTACTACGTCTATATAGTCGGTGAAGTTATTTAAAAAAAAAATACGTTAAATAATGTTGTTGAGACACAATGAAATCGAAAATTAGACTAGTTTTATTATTTGATATTAATAAAATGTAGCTGGAATTATAATATTCTAAATAATAAGAAAACCTCTTCTGTCTAGACATAAATTAATTACAGCTAATAATTAAATACATATCACATTGCAAGTAACTTAGAACTAAGGTCAAAAGATTAAATAAATAACACATCATACATACAAGATCTGTAATACTATAATTTTAATGCATCGTCGAAAGTTATACTTTTACAAGGCCATAAAACTATTGTAACATTTTTTAAACCAAAAATAAAATATATAAAAAAAGTTTAAAATATTAAAACTTCATATTTCTTAATGTAATTATAGTCACGGTTATCTAATGTTAAAGTTAAGGATAACTAATAAGTATTCATTAAAGTACTCAATGTATTTAGTACTATGGTCAGAAAAATGTGTGTTATTTAATTTAAAAATAATTTAGCTCTTACTGAGACAACAGACAAACCTCATTTTAGTAAAGTGAAGAGTCAATGTAATACAATCACAGTTTTTGTACTTTGTTAAATGAGTTTCGGAGTTATTCCGCAAAACTGGCGATAGTTTAAAATTTTGTAGACACGCTGCAAACGAAATGGGTTTCATTTCACGAAACATTTCGTTGCAAGCTCCGCTGATATTTTAACAACTTATTACCCTGATTTAGAACTGTAACAGCCTAGCGTGAATACGAACTCAAGAGACTGTAAATTTTTATGTTTAGTAATATTTTATACATTTATGATTACGATTTATTGAAATAAGATTTATAAGTACGCCTTATTAAACACTGTACGTTTTTATTATTTTTATTATGAAAAACAGATATATGTTGTTTCGTATTATATTCCAAAATAAAATTTTGTCGCTATTTTTTCATAAAAAAAACTGTAAAAATCTATATTTATCAAATATTTGAATTATTTTTGAAATACGATCACAGTCATTCAGTACTAAAAATTGGAATGAGTCAAACATGATATACATACAAAATCAAAAAAAAAAAAATGTATTGGAATATATAAAAAAGTGTCTGTCAAAAGATTGTTTGAGCAAAATAATGGAAAGTAAGTATTTTTGATTCATTAATTATAGAGCATCAAAAATTATACATACATATATAGAAAAGTTATTATACCGGGTAAATATTAATTAAGACTACTACTAGAAGTAATGAAAATAAGTTTTATTATATTTATATCAGACAGTAACATCAAATATTGGACATTTACTAAGCCAAGCATTCTGTGAAAGATGGCAGTTGTCTAACTAGGGAACTTATATATTCAAAGTTATTTCGGGAACGTTCACGGACAGGATGAGTGTTCTCAAAATGGTCAAAATAATCACTTCTCCAGGATATTTTTTAAATTTTTTAATATTGTAACTATTGATTAATCCATGGCATATTGTGTTAACAAATAAAAACTATTTTTTTACGTATCTCAGGATCCAAAAAAATCTGAAAATGTTTCTAATGATGACAGAGGAAGAGAGATATAAAAAGACTTAAAAATATATTCTACTATCACAGATAAATCTGAAAAGAAAGTTAAAAATATTGTTAATATTAAGAGACAAGAACAAAAATAAAATAAACGGCATCATAGTATTGCAAGATAAAAGAAGAAGAAAATATTCGGTGTAGTAAAAACTATACCAATTTTTGTTGTCAATCAACTTTTTGAAAAATATATAAATCCTAAACATTTATTAAATTATTTAATAAACCTAGATAATTTGTACACAATATATCGTAATATACAAGTGAGTTAAATATGAGAATATGGTTTTGAATTCAAAAATCCCTTGTTAACGAAGAGGTTGTAGGAGTACCTCACTAAACACCATCAAGAGGTTTTCGTAGCTGCACGACAGAATTTCGGGATTAAATGTGGGATTTTAAAAAGGAACATTATAAATACGAGATTATTAGGGTCAAATTAAAATATATCTATATCTTTCCGGATAAAAACAGGAGTCAAATAGTTTCCGTAAACGAGCTGCAATCATTGCTCGTGAAATTCCCAATTAATTCCTCTTCTGCATATCTGAATTATAATCCATCTTTCAGAACTCATCACGCTCTTAAGATACCTATAAAAAATAAAGTACATTTGTTGCCAAGAGGTGTTAATGTCACTTTTTGATTCGCAGTTTTATTCTTTTGAAGTTTTAGAAAAATTTAATGTTTTAATACGATTTATTTACTCTTGCGATAACTAAGAGCAGTAATATAATGCCAGATAGCCTATAGAAATGATTTTTCAAGTCCATTCAGTAGAATAATAGCGTTGAAACATTTATCTTTTCCGCTTTATAATAGTATAAATTAAATAATTAATTAAAAAAGCAGTGCTGGTTTATTTACATATTAAGATTATAACCTTCATAATCGTTTTGACAATTTTGACACTTGTAGGTTGTCAGTTCACATGTAAGGAAAAAAAAAATTATGGTTGCATTACTATTTGTAAAATATTATTGTACGTTACTGTTGTTTTATCTGCATTTTTATTTTTTTTATTTTACATTTATTGCCTTTCAATATTTACGAAATAATATCAACCCCCGAATATTTAACATACTAAATATTGAAAACAATTCTTTTTTTGTAGTTCAAACGAACACTTTCTTAGTTTTTTAATGTTTTCCAAATGTAGAAATTCTCCTTTTCTCCATACTCAAATCAATCTATATATATGCAGACAATTTTCATGTTTACAGACGTGACCCTTTTCAGCACTAGAAAAGGATGCTGTATCTTTACATATAGATATTGAAAACATATCCTTGTAAGCAGAATAATTATCTGGTCATGAACTGGAATAAATTTTAGTCGACGATAATATGTAGCAAAACATTATACATCCGAATCAACTTTTCTACCTTATTTTCCATACAAAAACTCCACTAGATAACCTAGACAGAGAGACAGAGTTTCATATATTTTTTTTGTATCGTGGGGAATCGTGGCAAAATTGTGCATTTAGTACTAGAATCAGAGCTTAGAGGACAGCCAGAGGGTATGGAGAAAGTTTTAGGAGCGCTTGCACATTCGACTGTGATACTCTGAAGAAATCACTACCCCTCCGAGTAACAAGAGCAGTCCTACAATGTAGTCCTATAGGGGGTGAGAGAGTAGGCCCTTTCTCCTCTCACCCCGACTGTATAGACTAGGTAGGGAACTGACGGGCATAGTTGTAATCAGTGTTCGAGGTTGCAAAAGGTGGTATCGGCCTCGGTGCCCAGCATATTCACAATGAGGCAAGGTCTTACTGACCGTGACCATGAGTTCCAACATCTTAATACGATCCACCACTTCGTTGAACCAACTTTTAACGCCTCCGTAAATCTCTCTACTCAAGTAGTTATGAGGGTATCACCTACATATCAAAAAAGATCTTTATGCCCTGAAGGAGAGGGCTACGAATCAGCCAGTCGTAGCTGAGGTTCCATAAAGCAAACCTGAGCACGAAGCCCTGTGGCCCATCCTTGACATTATTGGGGAACTGTTAACAACCTAGAACTAATTATAGACTGTCGTTTCGCCTAGGTAGGTTTTCTTTAATATACGCATTATAGTTACTTTTAATAATTTGTTCTTTATTCACATATGTACTTTAAAAAAATAATAAAAATATAATGTCTTTTTAATCAAGGGTTTCTGGTACAATTCTATGCTTAGTGTAAGTTTGCTTTTGTTTATATTATTTCGCACATATTTTACCTTTTTAATTTAAAAAATTGTCTGATACATAAATAAATAAATATATATATATATATAACACATTCTTTTAGTCTCTATTACTTTATGTTCACCTCTTTAGTAGTCGAAGTCTTTCTGAAGTTTTACTTCTACCATGTGTGAATTGCAGATACACATTTTTTAATTTTAAATTTCATTCACTAATTTTCTTGTCTTATAAAAGAAAGTATTGAAGACTTTCACATTTTGATTTAATATTTTCAAATTAAAACGAAAATCAAAATTATATTTATTAATATTATAATAAATAAATTATAAATTTCTGTTTTTATAAAGTGCAAGCTTAACATTGTGATACGAATAGCCCGATATAATGCTTTGCTAATGGATATGATCGTTACATAGAACTGCAATATATGCTGATGTATGTTTCACAACTGTTCCCGTCAAATCGATAGGTATAATGACTAAATGTCTGTTTTTGCATGTACACTAACGCTTTTGTTTAATATTATGATGGAACGTATTTTGTTATATGTAAATTAATTTATTAAGACAAAATATGATGAAAAAACTATCGTAAGGAAACTTGAACTTTTTAAAATAAAAATCCATGATTACTCTGCAATGCACAGTGGTGGATTAAGCTCTTTACATAATTGAAAGGAAAGCCTATGCTTACTGGGATACATATAATTCGATAACTTAATTTAAAATGATATTCGAATATATGTTACGTTTTAGAAATTTTATCTCCTAATTACAGTATAAAAATGTAATTTCAAACTTGTAGTTGCAATGCCTTGTTCAAATGTTAGAACTTAAAAACGTTTACTGGTATTTGAAACCTATTTATCTTACCTTAGATACACCGTTGGCAGTGGAATCAAGATTATTTCTGCTTCTAAATTAATCCTATAAGTATATACTTAGATATTTGTGTTAATATAAATATATAACTTTAATAACTTTATTTAGAGAGTGATGTAAATATGTTCATATTTATGAAGAATTTTTTTTTGTTTCTGCCACAAAATTTCCCAAAAATGCCTGTAAAATAATTTATAGATATTGTAACAGACGGCAATCAAACTTTTTTTGAACCATATTGTTAGGTAAGTGACCTTTAACATTATTTAATAATATTTATTCCTATATTTTTGAAAATCTGGAATTTTTATTATATTTTTATATTTACTTTTTTTATATTTATATATTCTTTATATTTATATATATTTATAAATTTTCACAAAAAGTGAAGGCCCAAATTAAAATAAATGATATCTCGCTATTTTGTTATTCACTTTTGTACAAGTGAAATGTGGCCAGGAATAATATATTACTTGTGTATGAGGCTTATAGCGGAAATTTTATGCTACGTGAGTTTTTGGACAGTAAAATATAAAAGGGTCGACCCTTTTGTTGAGGTTCATAATATTGGGCGTGTCTTTTTTTCTTGTTTTAACTTATCTGTCAGCTAAAACACATGTAGCTTTCAACGCTCTGGGAGTTCCTCTTTTGTGACATTCCATGTTCGAAGTTGGATAAACATATGTAGCTCACGATTGTTTTTGTTGTGTTGCAATGTTTTTTTAGCCTTTGTATTAAAATAATATATTATACAACACAATTATTTTAAAATTGTATATAACTTTATCAATACAGTTTTAGGACGGGAAAAGTAAAAAATAACATATATGGTTTTATTTACACTTTAATCTAGTGCGTGAATGAATCTATTTACTCAGAATATTATTTCACGTCTCTTTTTTAAGTTACTTTTAGTAGTGTGGCATTTCTAAACTGAACAGATTTTACTATCAACAAAACATACATCCTTATGTAGATTGAACTCAAAAGTTCTCGTTGTTTAAGTTGTATATGCTGTGTAAGCTTTTGTTCTACTATAAACTAGTCTGGTATATATAAAGTCTTTGGGTAGAGATGTTTGCGATGGATAGTCTACTTATAACTGATGCATCTCCATTCAAATTTCAGGTAATAAAAATAGATTACAAAAGCCGCATCTTCATACTAGATGTTATAGTCCGTAAATGATCTAAAAAAAGTAGAAAATCAACCAATTAATATTTGATATCAAAAGGCTTTGATATTTGACAATTATCGGACGTCATGTTCAAATTCACTTTTTCTAGTTAAGGTTCTCAATGAATCCTTTTTGTCAAAGTTCATGTATCAAATAAAAGACATTCAAGTTGTAGATTTGGTTTGCGCGTTCAGCAGACTCTTTGACTTTAACACACAAAATTATTTATTTTAAAATTATTTAAAACATCCGTCTAGTACAAGTACAAAAAAAAGTTTGTTATCTACAAGTTCTACCAAGAGTAGCAAATGATGAAGGTACTATTGTATTCCTACTTCAAAATGTTTTCGACGTTTAATAACTTTAATACGGAAAAATCGAAATAAGATAAAACAAAATATACTGCCGTAGTTATTAATCATTTGAACATTTTTATTTTAGACCCTTTTATAAATCTACTTTTTAAAAAACTTATGCATAAGAATTAATTTAGGTAATACAAAATTATGCCTAAGTAAAACTTTTCAGATGTTGTCAAATTTAATCAAATGTGTTGATTCAAATTAAAAATTTGTCGTCAATTCTTCTATTGTCACATTAGGCAGACATGACACCTATTGTCTCATATTTTAATAATAATAATAATAATAATAATAATAAACATTTATTTCGGGACAAGCCCATATTTTGTTAGTAACAATTATTCTTAAAAAACTAGTGTTAGTATTATAAATCAAAAATAAACAAAATTATAAGAAGTAACAAATAACATTTAGACATGTAGTTTTATCCAATGTTGTAGCATTGGACTCTCCCATCTATCAACAAATATTTTCAAAATACTGTTACGGCTGCCGCTGAAACGCTTAAGTAACGAAGCGCTTCTGTTACGCATAATAGCTTGAAAGTCATTAATACGTCTTTCCGCGAACATCAGCGAGGCACGGCAGCGCGACGGCAGCCCCAACAGTATCCTGAGTGCATTATTATATTGAATGCGGAGGTCACTATAAGCACGCACGCTGTAATCTGTCCACAAATTGCACGTGTAAAAAGATTGGCAATAGGTCTTAAATAGCGTTATTTTCACACGTTCAGTACATCGTGCAAATCTGCGAGCCAGCATGTTGCAGCGAACTGACAGCGACCTTCGCTCCCTATCAATGTCCTTATTGTCACACAAGTTCTCTGTTAGCCAATGACCCAAGTACTTAAAACTGGTTACCCTACGCACCGGTAATCCACACAACGATACTTTGGGTATTGACCCTTTGCTCCAGCCTTAAAAACCATGATTTCGTTTTTCTTTACATTGTACTTGAGCCCTTGTGCCTCAGCATATTTTTCACACATTAGAACTAATTTTCTCAACGCACTGATCGATGGGCTCCTCAACACCATATCGTCGGCGTAACTAATGTTATTAATACTAGCACCATCCACATGACACCCTAAGCCGCTGTTATTGAGCTCACTTATCAGACGGTTCATATAAAGGTTGAAAAGCCGAGGCGAGGTCAGGCCCCCCTGTCTCACCCCACACTCCAACCGATACACATTTGACAAGGATTGCTGCCACCTTACACTGTTGAGTTGGTTGTTGTACCAATAACAAAGGAAATTGATAACTTCACGTGGTAACGTGGTTTCGAGTTGAAGTTTCTGCCCCAAAATATCATAATTGACCAAATCAAAAGCTTTGGAGAGGTCCAAAAAACAAGCAAAAACAGGCGTCTTCCTACTAGTGTAGTACTGGACAGTCTGCTTAAGGCACAAAATAGTAGTATCAAACCTCATCAAGTAAAATAATTTTTTTAATAACGTTTTCTTAAATTTACATCTTTTTCTCGTACTTTTAACCGTTTCAACTGTGTTTGTCTTTAGCTTCCTATAAAGCCGTCATTATAACTCTTTCATCTTGATTTGGTGTACAAATGGATCTGTATAATTAGCATAGTTTATCTGTGGGACTACTCTGTCGACACAAATACGCGTGTTTCACAAGGATGCATTATTGCATCATTCCTATTTAACATCTACACCGAGCTTCTAATATGAATCACTGTCAAAGACTGGAGCGATGGTTTTGTAATTGGTGGGTACAATATTTAAACTTGCAATACGGAGATCACATAATCTTATTTGGGAATAACGTGGATCTCATGCAGAAATTACTGTATAAAATGGAGCACGTAAGTCTAACATTTGGTTTGAAGTTTAATCGAACTAACACCGATATTATGATCTTGGACAGTATCAATGCAAAATGCGACGTGGTGCAAGCCTACGTATATCTTGGGGCATTAATTTCAAACAACGGTGTTTGTGTAGATGAAGTAAAGTGTCGTATGGCCGTAACCAGGGCCGTGGTGGAAATGCTAAAAAAAAATATGGAAAAAAAATATTGGTAAAGCCACCAAAGAGTTCAAAAAGGGGAAGATAGATTCTCGAAAAATGTGGTTCTGGAGGAAAATTCTCCGCATATCACTTCATTTAAAAATTATGAATTTAAGTGATATTTGTATGCCTATAGAAGTTGACTTAAGTAACTAAAATCAAGTAACAAAAATAAAAGTTTTGGTGTTGTAAGTAATAAAGTTACAAATACAAATCCATAAAAAACATTTAACCGTAGATCAATTATTACAAACTTTTTTATTTAGGAATGATATGTAATTTTATATATTTTTATTAAATTTAAAGAAAATACGGCTCATCGGTGGGATTTTCAGCCATAACAACATATTTGTATTATGAATATTCGTTTTGATCTTCTCGGTATAAAAGATATCACTCAGTAACGAATAAATAAAGTGTTATGGTGGGTTAAATGATTTTAAAAACTGAAAAGCGGCCATCATATATCAGTAAGATTTTTACAATTTGATCAATATGTTGTAGTACAAACAAGTTAGTGTTACGTGTTACCGTATAGAGATATTAACAAAAAATCACTTTATGTTTTATAATACTTGATGATGGTCAATTCAACTCATAGATTAGATAGATTGTAAGTGGATTTGGCAAACAAAAAAAATTCATTCTATTCGAATAAGATGTTCATTGATTTAAAATAATAATACTTCATCATAAAAATGTTTTTATTTAAGCCATTCTCACCTGTACACAGGGTTATCATCCCTATACCAGACCACAAGAAGTAGACTGTCGTTACGTTGAGGTGGTCGCGAATCGCAAGGCAGACTTGCCTCACCCCCAACCACTGATGACGTCCTTGTTACTGATCCGGTGACTGAAGATAATGGATTGCCTGTGGAAAACAAAATAATTTTGAGTTTAATAATATTGATAACCTATTTTGATATTTTGAAATTTTGAATGGTTAATTATTACTTTTATTAACAATTATGTAATATTAAATAAGTGTACAAATGCGATAAAATAAAGATAACGGTTTGGAAATAGGACATTTTTATAAAGTCATTACAAAATAAAAAACTTAATATGAAAGTTTTTCTTTATACGTTCTGTTTTTTAAATACTTACACGAGTACTACACATTTCAATAAAACTATTTTATGGATATAGGTCGCGTTTATTTTTACATTTTTTAACATTTTTTTTTTAATTTATACCCGAAGTTTCGAGTGCTTTGCAGCAAACGTGTTCGCGGTAAGGTAATGATGGTGTCAAAAACCACTTTAAAAAATGTAAAATTAAACGCGAGTTATATCCGTAAAATAGTTTTATTTCAATATACGTTTATTATCATTCGCTAGTTTAAGGGGACAATCCTTTTTTTGTGTTAGTTAGTAAGTATTAGCCCAAATAATATCACACACTAATGGGCTAGAGTGAGGGTCACTTCTCATAGCATAGTAACGTTGGTATTTCTACGCCTGTATAAAGTTCGTATAAGAGTATTATAATTTGTATTTACACGTTGATTGTTTAAAACATACGATACAAATATTCTATAATTACCTACATTTATTTTTAACAAAATAATTGACTGGAAGTTAATAAAAAGAGTGGTTTTTAAACTGATCACTACTATAATTATGAAGAAATTATTTTAGTAATTGTAACAGTTTTCGTGAGTTTATTTTTTTATTTTGAGATGGGAATTATTATTTTTAATTAAAATATGTCGAGCTAAATTTTATGCATTGAATATGACAATTATATTTGAAGCATACCTTATTTTTTCTTATAGCAACAGTTTCGATTTAGATATTGTAAAAAATTTTAACATATTAATTTCATTTCAATATTGAATAGCGAAACTAACTTTCAATTATTAATATATTCAAAACTATTAATATATTTGTACATAAAAAATTTAATCAATTGTTTATATATTAAGTGCTATACTATATATTTAATAAGCTTTATATTATATATCAATCAAAACAATGTTAACAAGCAGATTATCGCTAGCAATATAATGTTAATAAGCATGTTATCAATAGCAATGTTGTTTATAATTATTATGTTATTTCCAAAAAGAAATATACATTTCGTTATAAACAAATTATGTTATGTAACAATTAATATATATTATTTATTATATAATAATTTACACGGCAATTCTATGTACATATAATGAAAAAAAAAAGGTTAAAAATATTGTATTTTAAAATTGAAAGATATTTACAGTTCCTACAATACAATTGTTTTATACATTTCTACATATAACAAATCTCCTGAAATACCTAGGTTAATAAAATGTTTCTTTTTTGTTTATGAAATAAACTGACAAATAAGTACAAACTGCTTGGTATTCATAGCAGAAGCATTGTTTATAAAAACCGTTGACGTAGGCTCTGCGAAGTTGATAAGGCTTATGTTCGCATTACCGCGTAATCTCCACATATGAGGAGTGACGGACAGTTAGCAGATAACAAAATTATGTTTTCAAAATAATTATTACATGAATTTATTATTACCTTCTATTTGACAAGGAAGTTAAAATTACTGGAGTTTTAAATAATGCCATTCCGTAAGTATAATGCAATTAAATACTACTATGGTAAATTATTAGACGAAAATTTGACATCAGGAACAGAGACGAAGATTCTTAGCATGATTCCAAGGATTAACCGCGCGGCTACCGGATTCATCACGTTCTAGAGGATTGCAAACAGTGTCTAGGTCTTGAGAAGGTTTAAGGACCATTTTTAGTATATACCAAATTTTATTTTAATTTGATGCTATTATTCTGACCTAAAATTTTGTATCAGTATTGGTTTTGTTAAGGAAAGGACTTTTCAAAATCACAATGAAATCAAAGTCACATCTAATATAAATTTTTCTGTAGTCATCTTGGGGTCGTTGGATATGGGGATATTAATTCTTTATTGGCTAGATCTTTATTAACCTTGCTTTTAGATTTGTATTTTGTGAGAGATGCGATAAAGTGATCTAAAGATAAATTATGTGCCTATTATATATTATGTTAGGTCATGATTAATTCTAATAAATAATTGATGTACTATGTTTGTCCATTTTCATGAATAATATTGTGTTAATATTAAAAGAAAAAATAAACTGAGGGGAATAGAAAACTTAAACCGAGTTTTGAAACAATTACTCCGATATTTATTTATGTTATCATAAAATAATATCTAAGATATACCTTGTCAGATCTATAAAAATATATAAATAATTGCTTTTACTTATGGTTAATTAAATAATTTTATTTATCTAAGTAACTGGTTCTCGTGTCATCGAAGTAATTAGTTTACATTTTTACTAGTAATGAGATTTATTGCGACTTGGTCAGCTTTCTACCCCTTATACTATAACCATAAGCCATCAACCATTACTTAAAATTTATATTCAACCGTACACTTCTATTTTTTCTTTGTAATTATAGCCTAAAATATTTTTTGTTTTTCGCGTGAAATTTAATTATTTTACGGTGTAAGAGGTATCCTATTTTTGACTCAGATAGATAGATATCAGCAAAACCAAATAACATAAAAAATTATCCTATTTTTTCCCTCAGTACTTTAGTCAATTTTCAAAAATTGCTGAACTAGTCCAGTGATTTTCAAGTTATGACGTAACATATAAAAATAGGAATTCATTTTAAATAAAGAGGTTTCAAATGTGTGGTCATAATTTTTCATGTTTTTTTGGATAACTTATACATTTTACATTGAATATGTCAAAAAATTAATAATGCCATCAGAGTTAATTCCAATTATGTTATAAAATAATATAACTTATTACTAAGTTATAAAATGCCAACAACGTACTTTGTCGCTACAAAATATTTCCAAACGACGGTATTATGGTTATAATATAAGGTTAGTATAAATTTATAGCAAGATTAAAAAATGTACTAAATCGTGTATATTTGGTTGATATTCGTGTTTGGGTAATAACCTATAATTTTAGGCGCGAATGAATTGTAGGTCGGTGATTAAGATTTTCACGTCATTTTTACTTTAGTTTTGTGTAAAGTCCTATAATTTTATACTTAAAAACTAGTCAAAATGTCGTAAATCTGTTAGAACTTATCCATTATTATAATAGATTTTCTGTTTGTTGTATACTTTTATTAATTTAAATTGCAAACTTGTTTATAAAATAATCGGTTATAAAGTTTTTCATAACGATAATTTTTTATATATTTTACAATAATAATATCTTATATTCATGACATTAAGATATTTCATCTAACATTTCATCCTTGCTCGCGTGCAATTGGGGCGTAATTATAAAGATATAAAAAGTGCTCTCAACACTGTGAGCACGGTCTTAATTGGATTAATACATGCGAAAGTGTAATCTATGAATAATAAATCAATACAATTATTTTGAAAGAGACGTAAGGTTAAAGTAATAAAATGCCTTAAGATTTAGACATAATTAATACTATAACATAATAACAGGAAATTTTAGGGGATGCCTTTTTGAGGCTTGACGAATTAACAAATTTCACTTAAACAATAGTGTCAATACCCACGGCCATTCCAAAAATAACTGAAATTTACTGTCACAATTAAGAAATGGGACAACATAAAGGAAATTAGAAAAAAAAAATCTCACGTCCAGCTCTGTGACTTATCGTTCAAAGCTATAATAGATACTACAAGCCGAATTTTATAAAGGGGACACTACTCCGGTCAAACCAGCGAGATGCATTCTAATGACTACCACTTACACACTTTCAAGAACTACTTTTATAATACATAAGTTTCAAGTATAGGTACGTTAGAAGGTTTTACAGTCTTAATAACCAAGGATTGGCAACAGAGTAAGTTCTTGTGAAAACTGACTATTGTCAAAATTACTACGTATAATTATAAAGCCATAATATAAATACAATACTTACGATACTTCTAAATTCAAGCTGACAGCGTAATACAACTCCACTTAATACTCTTGTTGAATTTAGGACTGAAAATTAAGCTATCTCAATTTTTTTTGTTGTATCAAACGATAAAAAGATAGATCAAAATACAACACACACTAAAAGCAAAACTAATTTTTAAAATAATAAATATCAAAATGATGTCGTCTTCCACTTGAACACTTACAAATTTTCTCCGTAAAATGCCCATTTAGTGACACATAAGTTTCAGACAGAAATAATTTCGCTGACTTAGATACTTTGTTAGACCAATTTAAAAGGACAATTATTACCAATTGTGATTGCAACTTTAAGCCATTTAAATTTTGTAACTTTGGTTTTATCAAAAATTTTCCTTTATTTTAAGAAAACTTTACCCAAAACTGTAATTGAATTACTATAATTCTGAAAGTATTTTTTTTTAAAAGGTACCCTTTATATAAAGTATATTACTATGATGGTTTTTAAAATTTACACGAGTACTACACATTTCAATAAAACTATTTTTCGGATATAACTCGCGTTTATTATTACATTTTTATATTTAACCCGACGTTTCGCATGCTTTGCAGCAAACGTGTTTGCGGTAAGACGAGACGATGGTGTCTGTCAGTCAGTCAAACTTGATAGTGATTGTGGCTTATCTTACATTGGTCAAACAAAGACGAGCATCGGTACCAGAATCAAGGAACATATCTCAGATTTAAAAAATAGGCGTACGTCGAAGTCGGCAGTGTGTGAACACACAAAAGACAAGCCGTTGGGCTGCACAAAGTGGTTGCACTTTCTCCGCTTTGATAACCCAAAGATCCTCGCTCGTGAACACAGATATATACCAAGAATGATTCGCGAGGCTATTAAAATTACGATAATATTATATTAGCTTGTATATACACTTTAACAAATTCAAGAATGTCTATTTATAGTTTATAGTCAGCTCCGAGGAGTAGCGAACTTTTCACCTCATCATTTCTAAAATTGAAAAGAAGGTCTTAGTGCAAGTACAACGGTTTTTAGATACAATAGGAATACAATAAGTTATTTTGTAGTAGCATTTCTAAAGTGTTTAAAAAAAGGTTATGAAGTTTAAGAAATAATATGTTATTTTCTTGAAATTTCCTTGAAAAATGCTTTATTGAAATATTATTTAATAAAAAAATTTTATACACTCCCTACTTATAGAAAAGTTTACATGGATTGGCTTTGATATTATAATTTCTGTGTCTTTACGGAGTGTAAAAATAGTGTGTGTTCCCCGGTACAATGTTATATCTTTATATTTGTGTTTCTGGGAGCTAAAATCTGAGTCATTTCTAGCTTGTTGTTATCACACTGCTGCAGTAAAGCATCGAAACAAAGATGTTTCGATGGTATCGATGATTAACTGATATTGGTTCCTGAAAAAACACTTGCGAGAACCTAACAGTTAAACATATATGACTGTATATTTCTGTTTTTTAGGGTGAGTTTACTATTCGCTTAAACCAATTTATTTTAGTAAACTAGAGTGAAATAATAAGTCCAGTTAGCTGACTTTTTTACTAAATATATATCGAATATGATACAAGTATATGATACAAGCTAAAAAAATGCATAAAAGTTATGAACGCACAACATTTTTCAGACGTGATTGTTATTACCTGCAAATTGCATGTCAAAAGCACGTTCAGTGCAGTCTAGTGGAAAGAGTATTGTTGATTTTAATGTAGATATCTTGCAAATAGAGTACATTAATATGCGTTAAGCTACGTTGACCTAAAAGAAATGTAAACTGGGTGACTCATTATGAATGTGTTTGTTCTGGACCCCGCGCATAGAATTCCTGTGAGGGTTCTGTACTTATGCCGTTGGTCTATTTATATATTAGTTTTTGCTGCTTATAAAGTTTAATGAGGGTGCATGGTTTAGTTGATCTTGCTTGCGTTGAGTCTGTTAAAAATCTTAATACTTACACTCTTTTTTAATTTAATGTTTTAACCAAGCTTTTTAAATATACCTATTCTACCTTAAATATTGTAACAAGAATTATATATTTATACCATAAAATACAAAATATGTAAAGTTCATTAAAATTATTTACATAAGCCTTAATATGTACTCAAAATATAATAAAAATAAAAATAAAGCGATAGGAACAGACTCTATTTCCATATGAAAACTGAGTATTTGTTTGTCAACACCACCATTCAAAAAGTGCTATGAAATGGTACCGCAACAAAAATTGTATTAAATAAATGTTTGGGATTTGCCAAACCAGAACAAGATACAAATTTTTTTTTTATAAGCAAAAAATAGAGCGAAAAATATAAATGAGCATTAGCAGAATTTAAGCTGCGGTGGCATTAACAGATAAGTGTTTTAAATTATTTACTGTGACAAAAAGAATGATTTTAATGGCTTAGGGACGACGCGCTTACTTCCGAAAAGGTAACTGAGGGCCATCTGCCACCTCACAAACTACACCACATTTTCGATTCACGTTGGTGGTATTCAGTTGGGTAGACAGGATCTTTTGGGAATTGGCTTCGATGTGATTCACGTAGAGGTTAGCTAAATATTTTTTAGAGCAGTCAGAATTCTCATAGGCTGGAGTTTTGCCAGGATAAAATTCTCGAGAAACAGCCGTTGCCGCCTGCTCCGGTGTTCTGCTATGAAACTTGTGCAGGCCAAGGTTTTGCTGTAGGACAGCAAATGTGGAGCCATTTATGCAAGGCACCACAGAAGAGGATTAATATTATAGCAGTTGGTTCTTTCTAATCTACAGAAAGCGTAAAAAGCGCTATTGGCTCCGTTTAAGCCATGTCATATTGTTAAATAAACAGAAACATGGCTTTCTGCCGTTCTATTTAACCCACTTTAACACGGCTCAGGACTTCATGCTTAAGTCTAAGGTCGAGTGGGATATTAACATAGCTCATGAGTCTTACTTCATCCCCCTAATTCCAATTAGGTGGCGACTATAATGGCTCCGCGGCGGTAGTGTTGGATTCTGCCTTTGATCTCTCTCTCCCTAAACTGAAGACTGGCCCGGGTTTAGTACTGGTGAAGAAGAGTACGTGGTATTTGGCCCATACGTTTTCCCCAATAACGACTTGCGGTGTGTGAATATCATTATCTTTGGTGAGCTGTATGCCTGATCCGAAGCCTGTCGAGCTACAGATGTCACAGATCTATTCAGTTCTTTCGAACTTGTCCCTCCTTAACAGAGGAACCGAACCCACATATGTGGCCGGAAAACTTCTGGGATGGAAATTTTGTACGCCATCCTTGCGGTCCCACGTCGAGTTCTTGGTTTGAGAGTCGAGCATGAGATATACCATCAATACATCCTTTTCGAGGTCTCCACCAGTGTCATTATCATGAAGACGATGCCATTTTTGATTTTAACCATTAAAAAACCAATGGGTGAACTCATGGTGGGACTTAGTGGGACGCCACGGGATTACATTAAAACTCACCGTGACACGTCGGCGGTACCCCCCATACAAGGCAGTCCCGAGTAACTTAGGAGAACCTCACAACGCAAGATGATAGAAGATGAGAGGGATTACCCTCCTCTGTCACCAAGGCCATGCAGACTGGGTAAAATAACGATTTGCATGGTACCGTATCGGTTTACCTAATCTTGCACTATGGAGGGGATCAGCGGTTAACGCAAGCTCTCTTTTTCATATCGTATTCTTACCAGCACCATATAGTCTCATATACCTCCAACGGCGGGTTATCCGTAAAAAAAAATTCCGAGACAAAAAAAAAATAAAAAATGTAGTTTTGTATTTACATCTGTCTTGAAAGATAGAAACTAAAATTAAATAGGTCGTTTGTGATTTTGGGCATTGAATATCTGACTTGCTCCAAAAAAAAAAAAAGCTTTCTTTTATTGAGTTTACACTAGGTGATGCGACACTCTATCGCAACTAATTTGCTTTTCGTCGAGTGTAAAATCATACACATTCTCAGGAATTATTAAAACGGCTTTGAGGTAATTATTAAGTAAATATTGTATCCCCACTATGAAGCTTTGCACAAAATAATAATAATAAAACAATTCTTATTAAACTTAAGTAAGTGCAATTTAGTTTCAAGAATTTCTTTTTTTTTTCAGAAACCACAATTGAAACGTATATACAGTTTTTTTTCTTCTTATTTTCATAATATATACCTTATATTACCAAATATATCAAAATTATATATTTAGTTTAATAAATGATGTATTTTGTAAACTCATAATTTACAAAAAAATAATGATCATGAATATAACAAAGTTTAACAAACAAGAAATAAAAATTTAACCATCTTCAGAATGTTCATAATGAGATACTCTTGGTTTTTAACGAGGTAAGGTTATGCTATAACATTAAATCCGGGCCCTTACCGAAATATCGAAGGAAAAATTTAACACAAGTTCTTGAAATCAAATACTGCGGAACAAAATTCAGTGCAATTATGTTCAGAACGATACACAGAAAGAAAATACACGGGTGTATTTTCTTTTTGTTATCAATAATTATGTTAATTATTTAACATTATATATATGTTAAATAATAAACAAATGATTTTGTAAATAAAATTGGCTGGGAATTGGATTTTATTTTTAATAGCTTAACTTAAAATGAACATGGATGTGTTGTTACTTATTCTATCACGTAAAAACAATAGATCTGGTTTCAATGAGACTACAAAATAAAAGTAATTTAAAGATAATATTTGGTATAATTAATGCTCCTTAATAGTTGTCTTTTAAATATGATATTGTTTTCCGTATAAAAAAATTGTTTTAAATAAAATTTAAAAGTGATTAATAAACAAGGTAAGTACGGCTGATTATCGCTGCTGGTAAGGTAAGGAAATAAATAAAAACAATTTGTATTTTTATATATATGACGGAAAAGTTATATATATTATTTCACATAAAACTTTTTTTACTGTACTCTTCCCTACCACAATATAGAATATCCAAGAGTTGTAGTGGAGGAAAGAAGACCAATTTTCAATAAATGAATAAGGATTTCTATTCCTGTCGCTACATTTAATAGTTAATAAATTTATAATTTAGGAACTTGTAAAAGCAGTTCCTCACATAGATGTATGACATATAATGAGAGTAGACGTAACATGTTACTTCTAACTAGTGTGATGCCTAGAAATATGCAATTCGTTACAAAATAGTACTTCATTAGTTATACATTATAAAGAATACACGTGTAAGGCAGCTCTGACGTATTGTACTAACTTAGAAGTCAAGACACGAAAAATACAAGTGTGTCTTAAATATTACATTATTGACTTGAGCAAAAAGTTATTATAATAAGTCTGGTAAAGCTAAAAAGGGCGAATACTAATAATTAAGAATTTAAATAAATATTTAAGTTACCTTTAGCACTTTAGTTAAGTTCGATAGCTGAGAAAGATCATTGTTCTTAAAACTATGAAAGCAAGTGTACTTTATTAATTACTAAAACCGTTATATAATTAAAATGTATATCTTAAATTGATTAAATATGTAAAATAAATGCCTATAGGGTATGCTTTAATAGTTATAATACTTCATAAGAATAATAATAGTGTATAAGCATAATAATTACCTATCTAATCAAAAACATTTGGACGATCCCATAATTGACGCTTTTAAGCAGCATAGGGAAAATTAATTTGACCTTGCGGCATGAATCACGCAACCTAGAACTCGTTGGTAACTCCGTAGTCTTCTTTGATAGTAAAATATTATAAAAAGGCAGCAATTCCTTGTACTGTTCCGCCTTTGCCCTTTAACAGTACTCAGGCTAATTTAAAAATCCTAAATGTCATTTAAAAATGAATCTTTATACGTAGAATAAGAGTTCGTTCATAGTTACTTTTAGTTTTCGGTTAAGCTGAAACAGACTTTAGTGTTTCTCGCGGAAAATTAATTAAAACCGTCCTTGCTTCACATTCTACCATTTGCAGGTTAAAGTTACTAAATCCACTTAGCCTTACTATAAGTTGCATTATACAAGTTTGTACGGGGGTAATGTCTACCTAGGACAAATTGTGCTGAAAATATTTATGATATTGTCTCGTGTTGGGAAAATTTGGCCAAGATTCTAGTCTTAATAAGGGATAATGTCATAGTACATTATGTACGCAGTACGTTGTGGATACATAATATGAAAATTTAACATTGATTGTTCGTAACTTCTCTCAACTACACAGAATCTAAGCAATGTCTATATATTATATAAAACTACAGACACTGTAAATAAACTTTATTTTCTAACTACAATATACAGGATAGGCCAAGTTAAACGTTAATACTACAAAAAACTATTAAACTTAAGGAAGATAATTTACTTCTATACTAATATTATAAAGCGGATAAGTTTGTTTAAACGAGCTAATCTTTGAAACTACCAGATGGAATTAAAAAATTCTTTCTGATTATAATAGGCAAGAGGAAAGCAGACTATCTGGCATTACGTTACTACTCTCAGTTATCCTAATAGTAAATAATACAATTAGACCACTGATAGAAACATTTTTAATAAAGTAGACTTATGTAGGTGCATTAATAACTCCCATCTAAAGCCCATCCTATTATGTTAGATACGAATCCTTTTTAATTTGAAAAAAATAAATATAATTTTGATACTTTGTACCACCGTAATTAGTGGTGGTGGAGATGAAAAGAAAATTAGGCAAATTATCAAAAATGCAACAGAACTAAACATTTAATTTGTCACCATATTAATCTGTCGTCCCCAAGAAAGAGGCTGGTCAAATACGATGACCAAAATTACTTAAAGATCATCTGCTTAAAGTTGAAAAGAGAAAAAACGAAGGTATATAATAAGGTATAAGGTGTTATTGGAGATTGCAAAGATTAAGGGAAATAGGAAACCATCTTGTGGGACTAGGCTCCTAATAAATAAAATAGTACGTTCAAGACCAAGTTGCAATCTAAAGTACGTAAAGCGTTACTAAAATGAAGAAGCACGTTGATACGTTGAAAAAAAATCGGCGGTAGGTGTCAAAAAGTAAACATATCTTGCAAATACAAAAAAATTATTTTTATTTATTTTAGTGTATATTGTTACTATATTTATTTTTAAATTGTTAAAAACAGTGTATTTTAGTGTTACTTACATTTGTAAAACTTAATGTGACACTATTTAAAAAATCACCACCTGCCAGCATTTCACTTGCACACTACACTTCTCTAACAATGTCTGAGCTACAAAAGATTGAGTCTGCACAGAAGTCTCTTGAAGAATGCTTCACCCGAAGGATGGAGGAGCTTCAGGGTGGCGGGTCAGCCAAGGACACAGTGGCAAAGGTTGCTGATGAGTTCCGTACCTTCAGGGAATTGATGTTTAACATGCTTGGACTGTTACGCAGTCAAATAAGTGAATGCTCAAGAATGTTAGACAAAATTGAGACCAGGCATAGGCGTAAGGCTCTCATATTTATGGGAGTTGCTGAGGTTGAAAATGAAGACTGCACACAGGTTGTTCTGGACATAGTTTAAAAGAGACTGAGACTTAAGGATATCGCAGTTGATTCTATTAAAGTCTGTCATAGACTTGGAGTTCCAAACAAACTTCATCATCGACCTATTTTAGTGAGATTGTCTTCTATCGAACTGAAGCCTTGTATCTGGAGGGCCAAGATTACGCTTAAGGTTTCACCGGTCTCTATTAGAGAATTTCTTACAAAAACAAGGCAGGGTATCTTTCTCAAAGCAAGAGAGCACTTTGGCATACGGGCTTGTTGGACACATGATGGCATTGTAATGATTAAAGCATCTGATGGAAATCATAAAATTATTGCCACTGAAGAATTGAAGCCGTTGTTAATAAAATATCCTAAGACGAGTGCCGGGAAGCCTGGTACAAATTATTTTTCGCAGAAAACGTGACTTTTATATTCTTTTCTTGATAATGTTTTCTTTCCATTCCTGAATATGTTGTTTGAGTTTTGTGCTTTACTATTGCATTGTGGCAAACCGTTGATTTTATTGTTTCAGATTTTCTTTATGTTAGTTAGTTATTAAGTTGTTATTGTTTTTAATTTTGTTTTTAAATAAGTTTATTGTGTCAGTTATTAGTTTTATTATATTGTCAAATGTCACAATTCAATTCAGAGATGCTACGCATTAGTAACTTTGTAAGTGTTATTTAAATTTTTAATAATCTATAAATAATATAAGTATATATTTATTTTAAGTATTATTTTGTGTATATATTTATATTTATTTTATATTCAATATATTTTTTTTATATTTATTGTTTATTGTGTTATGATATCTAATAATGATGAATTCTTGTTATCTTCAAATGAATCTGCTGAATCTTCCAACAAGTTATATATAGTTTTAGTTCCTTACCTGATACGCTTGGTGACTCTTTACGGTTACATTTTAATCACTAATGCTGTTCTCAGTTTGTATGACGTCCGTGCACATTTTAGAAGGGTGAAATTAAAGCGAATACCAGCACCTTGGATAACGAGAGGACTAAAAATGTCTGTGCGAAGAAGAGATCGGGCTTTCCGCTTATACCGTAGGGATCGTAAAGAAGAAAAATGGAATCTCTTTAAAACTGCAAGAAACCGGTGTAACCAGATGACACGCAACGCAAAACGCCAACACATTCATGAAAATATTGTTTCCTCTTCGCCAGCTAACACATGGAAATTCCTAAATAGTCTAGGTATAGGCAAACAGCAGCATATTAAAATGCCGAAGGTAATTAGTCTGGATGAAATCAACCACCATTTCTCCACTTCCACTCCACTTAATCTCCAAACCAAATATTGCACATTGGATTACTTAGCAAATTCGCCATTGCCTAATATTGATTCTTTTCTCTTTTCTCCAGTATCACCGGAAGAAATAAAAAAATCCAACCTTACAATTAAATCGAACGCATTTGGTTGTGTTAATATCAGCCGACGCATGGTCGTTTTAATACTTGAACATCTCCTACCAGTTATCACCCATATATTCAACTCCTCTCTTGAAACTGGTGTATTTCCATCTGGCGTAAGGCCTACATTATTCCGATACCCAAAATTCCTAATCCTTCTCTCCCGAATCATTTTCGACCGATATCTATCCTTCCGATTCTTTCCGAACTACTGGAGGCCTGTGTACACAAGCAACTGTCCCAACATACAGCATGCTGAGCCCATTATAGTCTGGTTTTAGGCCAGGCCACATTACTACCACAGCCCTGCTCAAAGTGACTGGTTATATTCGTGCGGGTATGGAGGATACCAAAGTCACAGCGCTGGCTTTGGTTGATTTCTCAAACGCATTTAATAACGTCAGTCACGACATCCTTCTATCAATACTTTCCAATCTTAGAATTTTTCCGGTGGCATTGGAATGGTTTTCGACTTATCTTCAGAGACGTCAGCAATCAGTTCGTGTAGAGAAATCCTTCTCAAACTGATGTGACATTGACGCTGGAGTCCCTCAAGGCGGTATTCTTTCCCCATTGTTATTTTCTATATATATTAATCTCATAATTTCTTATCTTCAGTGTGCGTATTATCTGTATGCTAATGACTTGCAGCTGTGTCGTCAGGGAAGTGTAAATAATTTATCGACTGTTATAAAGGCACTCAACACGGATCTTAACATTGTTAAATGCTGGTCTGATAACTATAGACTATCCGTAAACCCGGTCAAATGCCAGGCTATTGTTATTGGTAGTCATAAAATTATCAATCAAGTGCCATTAAAATCTCTATCGCCAGTACTCTATGATGACACCATTATACCTTTTAGTTCCTCTGTTAAAGATCTAGAGCTTTTCATTGAAACCTTTCTTTATTGGCAAACGCTGTTAGCCTTAGAGTGACTGGCATATTACGAGTGCTTTATCGCTTTAAGAATTTCCTTCCTATCAGGACAAATACTGCTCACAAATACAAACCCAAATCCTTCCTCTAATTGACTATGGTGACCTTTGCTATTTCGACCTGAATGCAGACCTTCTGAACCAGCTTGACCGTCTTCTTAATAACTGTATTTGATTCATCTTTAATCTTCGCAAATTTGATCATGTCTCTTCTTACCGTCAACGATTGAAATGGCTTCCTATTCGTCAGCGACGTAATTTACGTGTACTTACTACTCTCTTTACTATTCTTAACTCTCCATCATCTCCCACCTACCTAACTGCCTATTTTCAATTCCTTTGTGATAATCATAATAAAACCTTCGTTCAACTAACAACCTCCTACTATCATGTCCTTCCCATTCTTCTGGATTCGTTGGTTCTTCTTTTTTCGTTCCATCTATTCATTCATTTATGGAATGCGCTCCCTTTAGAAGTCAGAAAGTCTAGCAGTGGTTATGTGTTTAGAACGAAAGTAAGGGAATTTTTGTTTAAAGAGATAGTGAATTCCCCTCAACAGTAAATGATGTATAATATGTGTTTATGTTTGTATATGTATGTATGTATATATATATATGTATGTATGTTATAAGTATTTAAATTATAACTATTATAAACTTCTAAACGTTTATAACTTTTTATTTCAGCTCTTTTCTTCTGTTTTCCTCCTCATGCACCTACTTCTTTTATCTCTGCATCACCCTTGGTCGACTGGTAGAGAATGCCTAAGGCATTAAGTCCGCCATTGTACATTGTGCATAAATAAATAAATAAATAAATAAATAATACTAACTAGCTTGTTATCTAGATATATTAATCCTTAAAAAAAACAGCAACAACAATGCTGTAAATAGTCCCAGAACCAGACTTGTATTGCTAAGAAAATTGTAGTTGGGTAGAAAAGCTTAAAGTTGGTGGATGTGAAGGAAGTAGGATTTTTTCGAGATAGAAATTACCTGCGCCTTTTTTCCACAAACAAAGAAATTCTTTAAAAGGACGAACAGAGAGACAATTAAATATGTCGCAGATAATAGGCAGCTTCGATTGAGGAGTTTAAGTAACATTTTACTGATACCATCACAACCAGTAGCACCGGATCTCACAGAAAACGTATGTATTTTTACATCTGCTATAAAAATGAGCCAAAACAAAAGGAAGGGAAATAAAAATTATCAGAAGAAGAAAGTTTCTCAAGAGATTTTTTTTTTGTAAAGTTTCGAGATTCATGATTTCTATTTTATATTTTATCCGGCTGTACGTACGTAATTACTATTGGAATTTGCCCGACTAGTTTCGACTCAATTCGGGGTATTTATGCATGAGCTCTACTCATGACGAAATCTATGCATGTACTGCGTAGGGCTGCTTGGTGGGCGTGACTTGATGGTGGTGCCGGGGGGAGGATAGAGGCTCGTCTTTGGAGGTCTTGTGCAGGTCTTTGTTACTCGCCGACGTTATGTATGGGGAACACATTGAATACACTGTGCTACTTTTTTAAAGTTCCGAATATTTTTTAAATGAATAGTTTTATATAGAAATTCGGCAGATGGCTAATCACAATAGCTTCACGAACTTTTTGCAGCACTAAAAACTTGTCCCTGACTGATGCTTTTTTCGAATCGAATATAATGACCTGTTCCCGATTCTAAGACGTTTGCTGTCATCGCTGTCTAGATTTTTAATACTACATTGACGTTTCGATTCTTATATTGACACTTCGACCAATTTTCTCTACGTTACACTGACCACAATCATAAGGAATCTTGTATACACCCGGCACGTCTAGGATGATTTTGTCTTTTAGTGACTGTTACGAAAGAAAGTTTCAGTATCATAATTGCGCCGTATTAAGTGTTCTATCGCATCAGTGATCCCTTTGATGATTTGTACTACTATATAGATAAATCTTAGACTTTGACGACAATTGTATCCTTTGCATTCTAAAACTTTTCTGACATGTTTGAGCTCGTAGTTTACGTATATAGTTGTAATGCCCTATTTATTAATGTACGAGCTGTCGCAGCTAGTTGGCCCGGATAGTGGTGTCACGGAGCATGTATGTAATTATAGATGTGGGATTTTTATATACCTTTGTTATAAACTGACCTTCAGGTGTTCATTTTAACTTTACATCTACGGATGGTAAACTGGTCTTTTGATATTATTGCTAAAATGTCAGCAACATATCGCCACTAGTATCGAGGTCTGAGAGAGTGATTAAAAATAAAGGTTCTTTCAAACAACTCCATGGAAATATTTGCATTTGTGTTCCTACAACAGTTTCAACTAAATAATAAGTTTTATAGTTTCACTACCTTACTTGAGGCTTCAACTACAAAAATTTATACATCTACGGGTAGATAAGAACGATATTTTAAATATCTTAAATCACACAAAAGTGCTGAAGTGCGGCAATCGTCGTAAATATGTTCAGTTTTTATTGCGGATAGAGTTGAATCTTATATGTTCGAAGATGAGCCATTAAAAGAAAATTATTCATACAGGTGTTCATTGTTTCCGAACGCGTCTTAAAATTCCCAATATCAAGGTATCGACTTGGAAAGCAAACGATCAAAATATAATTAAAGCACTTTAACTCAAATCAGGATTTCAACTGTCTTGTGCATTACGGTAAATTCCCAAATTAATTCAAAGTATATATAAAAAAAATACTAATTTTTTTAATAATTTTGAAAAGGCAAAACATGCAGAAGACTTCGACAATCAATTCTAAAATCCTTTTAAGCACATGTGAAGTACCAAAAACTGAAATACTATATAAGAATCAAAACGACAACAAATCTGAGAGTCTTTTTATTGTAAATCGGTAAATCGGTATGTGTACAAATATATGTAATAATCTAATATCTTAAACATATTCGGTCATATCCCTTGAAAAAAGCAAATCCCGGTCGCATTAGAAAATGCCATTTATCCTCATTCCAAAACAAGATATTGTCACTTATCTTATTGACACTAGGCAAATATAATTTCGTCCATATTCCATTAGCATCGAGGTGACGCACCCTTATTGATGATTGATTTCTAGTGTTATTAAAATTTTATTTTAACGCATTCCAAATAACTCTCCCAGATCAAAGTAATTCAAAAAGATGTGGTAAAGCCACCGAAAAGTTGCAACATCTGTGAAGATGCAGTAAAAATGGCTGATAACTTGCTGTTAGTGTGTAGGATATTTTTAGATAAAGTTTAATACAATATAGTATTAGAAATCTTAGAAGAAAGAGCAGAAAAGGATCTTAGAATCACCAAACGATTAATAGTTCTTGACGAAAGACTAGTCCAAAAAAATGTATCAATAACCTTCTCTCTATCTTAGAAGCGGCTTCTGACTGTACTCTTATATTGAATATATGGAAGAAATAATATAAAATCTGTGAGAATATTGATGTTTAGTCATCCAGACCGGACATATCCTGTACTCTAGACAGTTAAAGATCGTAGGACTTGTTGAGCTTCCCTTGAACTTCTTCCCTTGAATGACTCATAAAGACATATAATCTTGATAGCATTCTAAAATTTATGACAACTATAAGTACAAAAATATAAGTTTATGATTTTAATTATACACAATTGTCAATATAATGCTTAATGTTGTATATTATTTTATTATTATAATATCTATGTATCTAACAAATAAGTTAATTTTCTTGCATTGTGACAATAAAGTTAATGAGGGAAGTTACGTGTAAATAAGTATAATCTCGAACTGGAGCTTTTATTTCTTGCAATAAATATCTAGTAATAAGTGCCTAAAATGAAGAGAAACTAAAGATTTTCTTAAGAATAATAATGTTGATGAACTATCAATTTTTCAAAACGGTTATCTAAGCTAAAATTATTTCAATCATATTTAGCAAGTATAATTGCATACTTTAGAAGCGAAAATATCTTTATATTGGCCGCTTCATTGTGACATCATTTATGACACTAAAAGTTGATATGTAAGATTAATCATAAATTTTTATTACTATTATCAACTTTCAAAAAAAGTAAAAATTAGACATCTAAAAGTCATTAATAAATGAAACTCAATAATATTAAACCCTGGCTTTTTATATGTATAAATGTATAATTCTTAGGTTATAAAAAATAAACCTCCTTAAAGAAAAGATAAAGGTCCTAGTCAAACGGCTTAGTGAGTGTTGAATTAATAAAAAGAAGAACGTAAGAGCACCATTCAAGTTAAACGCAAGTAGTTGAATATATAAAAGTTTAATTTTATCAGCTGTTGGTCTTATGTTCTAGCATAAAACATATCCTCACAGAAAACATTGTCTTTCACAATGACTTTTTAATATAACATTTTATATGATGAAATTGCTCTTTATAGGTTTTTCAATTAAAGTTTATAATATATTTGCCAAATCGTTATATATTTAATTGTCACTCTCTTCGATATTTTTTCTTTTAAAATGGTTTTAATAGGCCCGATTGTTAGGTTACATAAATAATACGTAAAGGAAAACAGTCACACATCTTTTTAGAACGTAATATTTGTAAGCTATTTATTGTAAAATAACATCGTTATTCGTAATTATAAAATGACATGGTTTCTTCTTAGAATTACACGAGTACACATTTGAAATAAAACTATTTTTACGGATTACGGAAGCCACATCAAGCCACTCACAGTCGAAAGACAACCGGCCCTACTTCCATATGTTAAGGGAGTTACTGACAGAATTCGTAATATCTTAAAAAAGGTTTCTATTAAAACTATTTACAAACCTCATAGAAAAGTAAGCCAATTCTTGAGACCTGTTAAAAGTAATATCCCTTTACAATGTGCCCCGGCACATATATAAACTTGACTGCGATTGTGGTTTGTCATACATTGGTCAAACGAAGAGGAGCATTGGTATAAGAGTTAGGGAACACATATTGGATATCAAGAATAGGCGTACATCGAAGTCTGCAGTGTGTGAACATACCATAGACAAGCCCAACTATTATATTATATTTGGTGAACCACAAATCCTCGCTAGGGAACCCCGCTACATACCAAGAATGATTCGCGAGGCTATTGAAATTAAAAAATATCCTAACTTCAATAGAGAAGCTGGTTGGAGCCTTTCTAACACCTGGACCCACTCATAAATACTGTAAAGTCTCACGTCTGTGACCGCACTGTCAGACCCCAGGATACAGTTAGTGCGTTTTGTCTACATCCGGAACTCTATGCCCGCAAACTAAGGAACCGCTAGAGATAGATGACTAATTAACTGACTTTCTGACAGACACTTACATCTCGTTTACCCGTGAACATGATTACTGCAAAGTATTCGAAACGTCGGGTTAAAATAAAAAATGTAACCAAATTATACGCGAGTTTTATTTGACATGGTTTCATTATTATTGCTCATTTCAATGATCAGCTATTTCTTTTAATACGTATAAAACATATACCAAATAATAATCGTTCAGGTAAACATTATCACAATAGTTTTAATATAGGCGTAAGAAGGCAGTGGGAAGGGAAGTGTTATATTAAACATATTTATTAAAACTCGCGTTGAATTGCTGTAAGAAACTAGTAACTTTTAATTGTTCAAATTCAATTTATTTACATGTGTGGGTGCAAGGACAAAAAGAAATGTAATAAAAATTAATACATTTCTATTGTATCCACTCACGTTTACTGTATTCGAATCAAGGGTTTAAATAGTTAAACGACCCAGAAATTATTGACTTTTAAGCTTAAAGAATGGATGCTCATAAATAAAAACATACTTATGAGGATTTCCTTTTTAATTAAATTTTAAACTAAAAAAAGCTATATAAAAATAATTCGAATTTTGACATAGTCACATAAAAAATTATTTATGAAAATTAAAACCAGAATTACAAATTGTTAATGTTTTAGAATTGAAATGTAAATATTCCTAAAGCATAAATTTAATATATAATAATACAATGTAATCAAAAGCTATTCATTCATTTCAGTAAAATTTCAATAAATTTTGAATGCAATTTAAAAAAATTGGCCAGTAGCAAGGGCCAAGATTTATGTTTTTCGTACATATTCTAAATTTCTTTCACCAGTTTAGCTGTAATATTTATGGAATTATATAAAGAAAAGGCTTAGGAAAAAATATTTAAATATTTTACTTTATTTTATGAAGGTAAAATTTCTTTAATCTGGAATGTTCATTTCCTTTATAAAGGTATGAGTAAAAAATATATTAAATAATCAGTACTAAACCAATTTATTAAAACACACAAGTATTACGAATATACTGAATTTACTTTTTGTAACTGATTATTATCGGTTCTATGCTAACTGTGACTTATGCTGTAAAAAGGTAGTTAGAATTTATTTAACTTTCTAATTAAGTAATATAAATACCCTGTTCTTCGAAATCCGATTTTTTGGTAATATCTTGATGTGTCCTGATTAATTATAGAATCTTTTTTAAACATGTATGTATGTGTGTGTCTGTAAGCTTTTTTTCCACTCTATTTTCTTGCGATCTCATTAAGCATTTTTTTCTCTTTTGTTATAAGTATGTTTTGGTATCAATAGGTGCGTATTCGCGTGATTTAGAGATGATTAGTTTTTCAGCTAAATAAGAAAGCAGTTTCTAAGTTTAAATAATAACTGAAAATATTCGCGTATTTCTTCAAAAGTGTAATTAGAGAGGTTGTCGTATCAATCAAGGCGTGTACGATTTTAATTTATAAAAAAAATATATATTTAATTTATGCCTAAAAGTGTTTATGATATAACAGTATGTACAATATAAAATAAACAATGTACACTTGGTTAAAATTTTAAAATTCTTCCTAAAAGTTAAACCACATTCGAGTGACAGATTGGTCATACTTTCCCGTGACGGATAACATCGGCTTTTAGCATTAGGTATAATAGCCCAGTCTAAAAATAAAGGCGTAACGTAGAGGTGATTTATGGCTAATAGCCTTTAATATGTAACTGGAACTCTTAATTTACATATCGTCGTTAGTTTCTGAAACAGAAAATATGTATAACAATATATTTCATATACTCCAGCTTCGTTGATTTAAATATAATATTATACATGGTCCGTCATAGACTTCTTTTGATACCATTTTGCTACGTAATATAATATATAGGTAAATGATAATCACTCAATAAAGTTTATTATATATATACGCTGTTTCATTTCAACGGCCTTAGTTAAATCTTAAATGTTTACATTACACTGGAGGAAAATAATAAATAAGTCTAAATAATTTAAAGAAACTTCAAAACAAGTACTTGCCAAAAGTTAATAATCAAGCGATACAACATAAATATATATATATATATATATATATAATTTTGGACATATTAATATATCTACAGGGATTAGGTGTAACACCGTATGTTAAAGTAAAATACAGTAATAATATTATAACTTTAAAAAAAGTTAGTTAAAGATTTTAATTTATTACACGAGAATTGACGATTTACCTCTTAAAATGTAAGATTGTACTTATAAAAATAATGTTAAAGTAAATAGGCTATACTCTGTAATTATACAACATTTTAGTGATATTTGCAACAGATTAACAATCCGCTAAACATACAATACTTTATCTTATATAAGTAATGTAAATTAAATTAACTTTCTTTTCTATAAACTTCACCAATCGTCTTTTGCGATCTTTTAATGGCATCGTAAAAGATTTCCTTAACTGCGTCTATCGCTCTACGCAACCTAGTTTAAAATTAATGAGGAAATCCCTCAAGCCCCGCGTGCCGTGATTATCAACCGTAGAAAAAAAAAACAATTAAGCACATTTCGTCTCAGACGAGAATGTTGAAACCTTCTGTTTTAATTAAAACGGTGGTTATTTTTGAAGGTTTCACTGCCAAGTTATGAAACCATTTAAAAGTCTTTATATTTTATATTTTAATGAATATTTATTGGAATAATATATTTGATAGTATCTTTTTCTACCAGAAGTTATGCTTGAAAATAAATAATCCATACCTCACAAACTTTCGTTCTTTCAAATACTATATACTATTTCACAATTTCCTTTAAAACGAAGATTCCTTTTGTCAAGTAATCAAAATTGGAAATTAAATGTATTTTTTTTCTTTTGTGTACTGATGAATTAATTAAAAGTTTTGAATTATTGACAAGTGTAATAAATTAGGTATGAATAGATAGAATAAATCCCTCTAAACACAATAATTCCTGAGTCGCAAAGGTTTGCAATTATACAAATAAATAATACTGAGAATACTAAGATACCTAGTAACAATTTGAGAATTACACAAAGAGCACTTGCTTTGTAAATCTCTATCTACCAATTTTTTGCTCAATATTTTATTTAAATACTTTGTGTTTGACAAACATCACTCTAAGTGCATGGTTCTATTGCTATGTCCACACTGCTTTTTTACGTTCATCAAGGGCATGTGTCACAGCGCAGTCAACAGCGCACGTGAGGCATGTCCTTGACGCATGCGTTATTTGCAGTTGAAAGCATAGCGCGCGTTGCGAAACACGTTTCCCGCGTCTGGTGCATTTCTATGCCTCAACGCGTTCAACAACAGGATGGCAGATGAAGAAAAAATTATTACTTTGAAGTATATTGAAGATTACAGAAGTTTTACAATTAATATATTAAAGTACTATTTCTGAATTTGTTTTACTTAAAAAATAAATATTATTGTGCTAAAAGTTTTCTTTTGAAATAAAACTTACCTTCACATGATCCTTTAGTAGTTTTATTATAGCTTTTAATACATTGCCGAAATGAATTGTTTGGACACTTTGAATAGGAATGAAAGACACATTAAATTGTTACCAGTGGCTAAAAATCTAAGCGTTATTGCTAACTTTATTTCACCAGGTATAGCTTCACGTAACTGGGTTGACTGCTTTTTAATTATTGGTTCAACCATTTTTAAGAGCTGATTGAAATTTCTTTCCGACATGTGTGTAAAATTTATAAAAAGAATATTTTTATCTTCTCTAAGTTCGCTTACAATCACGTTTCTTTGATTATTATATAATAGCTTTGTATTCAAAACTTTCGCTTTATTATATTCCATCAAGAAAAAAAATTTCAATACTGACCAAACCAAAATTACTACGTTAGCGTCGCGTTCTTTGACACATTCAATTAATGAATGTGTCAAACGAAAGTTGAATAGAAAAATGACGACAAAAGTTGAAGGTGAAAAGGCCCAGTGTGGACGTAGCTTATGAAGGATCGGTTGATGAATAGTCCAATAGCTATATTTACAATATACATTTTTATCTACAACTTTCATCTTCATCTTTCCATTCAACTTTCATTTGTCAATTTCCATAATTGAAAGCGTTCACGAACGAAATGCCAATAAAAATCATATAATTCACTAGTTTATCAGCTTGTGGAAACATGTGTGACGGCAACATTTCACTTTGTGGAATATGTGCAGCTTATTTGGTCATGAGAAATTCCAGAAAAAAAAATCGGCGAAAGTCTTTATTCGAAAGTTCTTATAATAATCGAAGCGACGTAATTATGAGTTAACTACGAGAAGATAAAGATATATATTTTTAATATTTTACTGTAATTTCGTCCGCCATCTTGTTATTGAACCTTGAAACAGAAATCTATCCGACGCGGCTTCTATCATGGCTTTCTACTGTCATTGCGCATACTTCAATGGCATGCCCCACGTGCGCTATTAACTGCACTATGATGCACCTTGATGAACCAAAAAATTTCCAGTGTGGATATAGCTATTGACTTATATGTTAAATTATACAAGTGTGGCAGCTGCCATAAACCACTTGACAAACAAGCAGATTTCTATAAGGGGAACTATAAAAATGGTATTCTTCCATACAATATCGCAAACAATTTATAGAATGTTTGTACTGATTATGATATCATTAACTATTTGGGTTATATTTAAAATAGATCTTCAATCTTTATCTCTTATTATATAAAATTTAGAATATATGCTAATTCTATCAACATTTCATTGTATTTATCCAATCCAGTCCTCTCCAATAAACACAAAAGTTACCATCTAAATAGTTTACGCTTTCAAAAATAACATCTTGATAATAATTTCGAAATGGTATTCTGTTTTTATTTTTCAAAAACTTAATGCACTAATGATCATAATCTTTTTAAGAATTCAAGAATAATAAACAAAATAAATCATAATCTAAACTATATTCATATAATATATTATAAATAACTCTTTAAATATTTTACAGTGATCTTAAACACCTGTTAGATTTCAAATATTAATAAAAATGAGAATTAAGTCTATAATTGAAATATTATATTATTTTATTATTAGCCATTTTCATCACAACATGCATATACATTTAGGAACTTACTAAGAATATTGGAACCTATTTTTTTACTTTTATCTGATTTATATAAAACTTTCGTTGGTGAACGAAATTAAATTTTTGCATATTTGCTACAAGAAATGTAACTTCAATTAAAATTTAAAACTAATTTTGAATTATATAAAAGTTTATGTACATAATAGTGATTTTAAAAGAAAAGGAAATAGTAATTGTATCATCAATGATTCATTGAATTACGAAACAAAGAGTTTTTCAGTTCTTAATAAATAAGGATAGATATGTTGCTTTTATCTTATTGTCATTGTATCCTACATACAAGATAAGATCCTTTGTATCCTTAGCATAACAATTCTTTAAAGAGAATTGTAGAAACCGCTACATATACGACTAAATTACAGATTAATGCCATAATATTAAGCTTCACCCAGACTCCACGCTATAATCAAGCACACAATCTTGGTGCATAAGAAATCATTTTTGGTTTCTTAGATAAGTAATAAACTGTAAAAGAGAATTAATTAGCATTAGAAACAAAATGGTATAATTTCATTTGTTACCGACTTTTTCTCATCACGTATCGTATGAGCCGACAAAAGGAAAAAGCGCATAAACAACCAAAGGGAAGAGAAGGAAAACTTGAAACAAACCCCATAACAACCCTAGCATGGTATAGTGAGACTATAAACCACCAAAACAAAATAATTGCACCACAGAAACAAGAGCCCCTAGGTCCTGGCAGTTCTGCTATTCTCTGCTAAGGTAGCGGTGGCGATTACGATAGGACGGGAGTGCGAAGAATCAGCGGGCTACAGCGAATATTGGGGTTGCCACAAATCTGAAAACAGGAAGAGGATATGATAATCCTTAAGACAGGCGACCTATTCTACTTACGAGAAGGTAATCAGGCCTCCTAGGGTTATGTCGGTTTCTTAGTTCAGAAAAGCCTCGAGAACAGCGTTGTGGACGTCAGCAGTGTATGGATAAGTGTACGGTACCTTGTACTCAAAATCATCAATAGGTAATCTCTAAAAGTAGTTCAGGTTCACTACAACGTTGTGATAAGGCACTTCAATGCTGACGCGGCAAAACGGAAATTAGATCCTACGGTTGCGCAAAAATAAGAGGGGGTAAATGTTCTTTAAAAGAAATCCATTTTTAAAAAGGAGCCCCACAAAAAGTGAACTTAACAAAACCCTGACTTTGTGCCAAGGAACGAGATCATTAGTAATTACGAATTGGATAATGACTTCCTTGAATATATTTTACTTTCCGTAAGGATATAAGTATAATATATAGTCTCCGAGATCAAAAGGTTTAATACCGGGAGCGATCAAAAATTGTTAGGAACTTTGAATACAGACTTTTACGCTGAAAGGATGCGAATCAAATCTACTCTCAGACCTATCGCGGTCCAGATAGCTGCAGTTTTCGAAAGTTACCAACTGGAACTCCAAAAGTGTATGGAACTGCTGGAAACCAATGGCAATATAGACGAAAAAAGCCACATAGTGGTTAAAAGTTTTCAAGATGTGTCACGTCAATTACTCCTGAGACTCCCGAACTTATAGTACGATGCGACCTTTGACGCTTTAACCCCAAAATCGAGAGCTTTACACACATTTATACATTGATGCATTTGACAATCTGGATATCGGTGATCGTAACGTTAAAAGCACTCGAACAACTAAAGGACAATAGTTTTCCAGAGGATAAAGAAATTACAACAAGGCTCCTTAAAAAAAGCGGAACTCCATTTTTGAAAAAACTGGCTAGTTTTTTTTATTTCCTTCAAACAGCAGAGTGTAACATCCGAAGCTAGGAACGTTGATGTTCTTCAAAAGAGGCGATAAAATCTTGCTGAATAATTACAGACCCATCTCGCTCTGGAGCCATATTTACAAGTTGTTCTCGAGAGTAGTAAAATACCGCCTTGCCATAAAACTCAAAGAGTTTTAGCCACCGGCGCAAGCCGGAATTTGAAAAGGATTCGGCACCGTGGACCGAGTTGCGCCCAGGGATCCCAAGCATTTGTTCAACGCTCTCGAGAACGTCTTCAAGAAGGTGGATCGGGCTGGATGGGACGTGAATATTAACGGTAAGTTCATCTAACATTTTCGATTTGCTGATAACATCGTTTTTTGCAGAATCGCTAGAACATCTAAGAAGATTGCTGCATATTCTAAATGACCTCTCGACGTGTTTGTCTCAGTACAAAGTTGGACAAAATCAAGGTCTCTTTAAATGAACATGTCGCATCGGGACCAATCTAAGTCAAAAGTTCGATGTTCAAATCTTGAGCGGGTTATTCAGCTTGGTAGAAGTAACTTCGAAAAGAAGTCGACCGGAGGATCCAGTTAGGTTGGGCGGCTTTTAACAAGTTCCGTCGTGTTTTATCTTCGCCTCTATCGCATCCCTAAAAATCAAAGGCTAAACTAAACCAAGGATGCTGAGACGTGGACGCTTACAGTTCGACTAGTCCATAAACTCAAAGTCACTCAAAGTCATCCAAGGTATGCCTGGAGTCTTTTGAAGGGTAAACTTCAAAATGAGACTATCTGTTAATGAACTAGAATTAGCAACATAGCTCAAAGAATAACAAAGCTAACGGAGATCGAGGACCGTTAGTAGACAACCCATGTCTAGAACAACTCATGCTTCTAGTACTTTATAATGAATTTACTATCTCCATAATTCAACTTAATCTTAAGCTTCTCAGATTATTAAGAGAATTTATATAAAAAATATGAAGCTATACTTGTTCAGTTATAATTATGTATTGCTTCCTAATCCCTTATTTGGGCATTGTTAAAAGACTAAAGTCCGAATATTACTGACATAATAAGAATTAATCTTTTATATTAAAAACAATTAGTTACCTTGTTGGCTTATCATGATGAATATTATTCAAATAACTTAATGAATTTCCGTCAACTAAATTATCACTTTTATATGTAATCAAACTTCTTCTCTTTTCAAGTATAAAATTATTAGCAATGAAATTGATTTTCCCATCTATATATGGCAATTAATTTGCAAGTCCTTTCGAAAGCTTCGGTAACAAGGATTCGCAATTCGAAACCTACCAAACCACTAGATGCTCTTAAATGTAAAATGAATTGTTTTCGGCGTCGTGTGGTCAAGAGTAACTATGTATCATTAATCAAGAAAACTTTAGCTTTATATGTTAATCTTACAAAATAAAAATATTATGATATATTATATGGATCCGGAATATGCTGAAACATTAACCTTAAAATAAATTTTTAAGAGTAAAACATAGGTTATCTTGTTTTGCTTATACATTTTTATACATGTCAATAAAACTATATTTTTATTAAGACAACTTAATATTCATAATAATTAAAATATTAAAAATATTAAGTTAAGCATTTAGTTAATTTCAAAACCTGATTCAAACAAAAAATTATTGTACTGGTTAAAAACCTTCCATGCATATTAATTACATTTAAATTGTAACTAAATAATTACGTTTTTTGTTTACGAACAGTTTTTCTTCTTTTGTGTAATAAGCTAAACTTGTAGCCAAAATATATATATAAGATAATAAATAAATATTGTTTTCTCAAAATTATATTTGACTTTTTATTGAAATATATATAAAAACAACGTGGCAATGATATAATATATTGATGTCTGATTTAAATTCTGCTTCACAACAAGCCTTACTTACCTAGTGGAATACAGAAACGTAATGATTATGTTATAAGCTGTCATTATAATCTATACATGTGGTCTTCATAATTTGTTATAAAAATTGTTTTAAAGCAACTATTCAGATAATATTTATTTTATTGCGAATGATCAAACTTTGGAAATGCGTGTAAATTATTTTGCTTTATTAAAATTTTTGTGTCAATTATGCATAGAAAAATTCAAAATATTATTAACGTAACGTAAGCAACGTATGTACTTTGACGTATGTACTTTGAAAATACTTCAGTTTTGGAAAAGCTGCAGTTCTTTTACTGATTAAAAGTCAGTAATTGCACATATTCAAAGTTTAACATTGTTTAAAAGCAAGATCAGACTATAAAAAAACAAACGTCGTAGATTTTAAAAATTAATGCCGCACTAAAACATTTTCTCGTTTATAATTTCTAGGTAGTTTTGCTTCCCTAACCGACAATGGAAACGATATACGCAAGCTTACAATTAAATCTGAAGCCATACTCACCGTTTTTGTGTCGACTACTACACGGATTACTGTATTTGATACTCATTCTAGGGTTGTCACTCTACAAAAATATTTAAACTTTTAAGAAAGCGAATAGTGTTACATACCCGAATTTGAAATCATTAATAATTGAAGATTTTTAAGCAAATAATTTTATAATTAATATTGTAATACTTGGTATTTTTGAAACTATGCGTATCTTAGGAAATTCATTTAAAATTTTATGCCTTGTAAATTTGAAATACACTTCTTGAATATACCAATGATGATCTGTCTACTGAAGTTAACTTGAGTAGAAAATATGAATCGTATTTCAAAAACATTTTACAGAGTAAAGAATGTAAAATAAAAAAATAAAAATGAAATTCACAATAGAAAATTTACCCAGCTTTAAAGAATATTGGCTTTACAATTTTATAAAAATGAAATTTCTTTGTTCTCATAAAATATTCTAATGAAGACATTTTGTTGTGATTATAGAATAGTACACAACCCTAGATACAATATATACAGTCGTTCTATACATTTAGGTAACCGAAATTAGATTACAATGTGGAATACAGAAATGTTGAGTATACGTGGATATATTAATATTTATGAGTGAAATATATTTCTCTACAAATAGTCCGGAACGATATCGTATTACGGAATAAATTTCAGCGCAATCAAAAGTGTATGGGCATATGTATCAATTTAGAAAGTTAATTGATTTTATGACTTTTGTGGTAATTGTATTTTTGTTGTTGATTGTCAGTGTAGTTGAATACCTGTATATTTTTTTATTAAAAAAAAACAAGGAGTAGTTTGGTAGTGCTATCAGATGTAAATTTAATTATAATCTATGTAATTGTTAAAGTAGAATTGGTATGTATGAAATTTATGGTGACAGCAATATATATATATATATATATATATATATATATATATATATATATATGTATGTCAATTGCCAATTCACCATCCATCAAAACAAGCTTGCTGTAACCTAAATTCAATGTCGGTTACGTTATTATGTTTGAAAATTATATTTTTTTTATATAATATATTAGGAAACACAATGATATATAACGGTAATAAATGTATTTAAATAGTTAATAACTATTCAAAGTATTAATTAATAAATTAAAAATAGACGACAAGCGTTAGAGTTTAAAATACTTAAGTATGAAACTTAACAATCCACAATCCTCTAAGTAAATATTATTTAGAAGCATTACAGAACAGCATGAACAAGGAAAACAAATTTTGCAAAATCAGTCTAAGTTTGCAGTAAATTTGTAAACTAGGCGAAGTTTAGATTCAGTTGTAGTTAGTTGTACGAAATTCCCGCAATACGTCGCTTTTACTTTACGATAGTACAATAATCGGAGCAGAGTGCATGGATTCAAAGCACTCCATGAAAACTATCGGTCTTGACATTACTTCTGGTTTTATACAAGAAGTCGATTGTGAATTCTAAAATATATAATATGCATTAGACCTAATAAAATTCTTGTAGAGGAAAGGAAAAATATGTAATGTATATTTAATAAAAATAAACAGATATAAAAAATAATAAGTAGTTATAAAAATGTAATTACGAAATAAATATAGTGTCATTAGTGAAGAAACTAATGTATGTGGGTATAATACACTCTGTATAATTATTACACTTTATTATATAAATTCATAAAATTTTATATACAATTTATTTAAATTAATGTATTCTTTTAAAAATACCTAAGCGTACCATTAGAAACGATAAGGAAACATTAAATTAACTTTAGCTTGACCTTATCAAAAACATCTGATTCATGTGAAGTAATGGATCGTTAAAAACGTTAGAGTAGTGTTATTAAAATATTTATTATTATTGAACAATAATTATTTACCTCTGACATATTCTTATATACTAGACGGTTAAAACGACTTGTAGAGCTTACTGCTTCCTGGAAAACAAATATTCAAAGATGCATTTAAGCTAAATAAGTATCACAAACTGACCAATGAACTCATTCAGGACATTTTTTAAATAATTTGAAGGCTTTAGAAGTTATAGCAACTGGTTCCGCAGCCAAAAGTTTTATTATTGTGGAATTGTATTACTAATCGTAGTTCAGGAATCGTATCCACAACCTCACTCTCAATTCCTAAGACAATGGGACAAAAGTACAGTTAGTCTATAGCACATAACAAAAATGTTCTTTTTTGTCGAACACATATAAAAAAAATTAAAAAAAAAATATTAACAAAAGAAAAATATAACATATTTGGTGGCCTGAATAAGTAAATTCGTATTTTTTTATAAATTATATTTTATATTTTATTTATTTCCTTATTGCAGAATTTTTGCAGAATCATTGCATCATTGTATTAAATTCAATACCTTTACAGAAAGAAACAATTAAGTAATTTTTCGTTGCTGCCTTATAAAAGTATCAAATTACTTTTAGGGATGGGGTGAAAATGTCACGATTAGTCAACGGATGTTTTTTTCTTCAGAATTAATTTCAAGTGGAACAGTAAAAATGCATTTATTTAATTCCTTGCATTGTTCTGTAGAAAATTTTTTACTAGCTTTAACATGCGAAAACCCGTAAATGCTGTAAAAATACAATTGGTAAGGCAAAATAAATATTAGCATTTAAAGTAATTAAACTATGCCGAAACGTTGGGTTTTTTAAATATTTTTTAGATTAAACTACGTGAATAATATATATAATATTAATTTTTTACACATTTTTTTACTGCATCAGTTGAATAATTATGTATTACAATTAATTGTAAACTAATAAAAACTAACAATTATATCTTTGTTCAGCTTTTCTGATGATATTATTAGCCCATCATTGTATTTCTACTATTTTGTTATAAGATTGTCTATTTACTTAAATAAAAAAATAACCAATGCACAGAACAGATAGAAAAAAATGTTTACACAATTAATGCACCTTCTTTTATTTATTTCTCTTCTTTGTTACTTTTACTTACTTGTTTTTAACGGATTTATCTGTTGCCTTTGTAAACTCTCAAGTGTGTTGCACTTTTGTTTCAGAAAATAAATTTGGTGTTTGCTAAGGAACAGAGTTTAAGAAATAGTTTTTAAATAAGATAAATATTAAAATTAACAAATATGTTTCTTTATAATTGCTGATTGTCATATGACATAACTACAATATTTATAAATGAATATCGAAAACATATTCTAAATATTGCTTTCTTTTTAATTACTTATTTTAAATTTAGAATCGTTAACGCAGTTATCGATATTGTGTTTTAAAACATTGAATAAACTTCTGGGAAAAAGTAATACTCAATCCCTAGTAAGTAACGCTACGAAATTTATTGTTTGCAGGAGTTTTTGAAAAATTGTAGTGTGTAAATGTATTTTTATCTAACTACAAAATTTTACAGGGAATTCGTTTTATTAATATATATTTATATTTGAGTATTAAAATTCAAAGTAATATCACAGAAAATTTCAATTGTCTCAACGTAAAATACGTTGGAATGGAACGTAAGGAATTGACTGTAATTATACTTTTTTTTTTAATTAGTTAATATATATTTAATAAGGTAATAAAACACTAGCTTTATTTAATTAAAATTAAAATTAATTATTTCAATATTATCGAATTTTTTTTTTTAAATTCCACTTGAAAGATAATACACAAAATATATAATAATATAGTCACTAGTCCTATGGAACCCATGGATCACCCACGTTACGACGTGGATTATGATCTGGGATGTGATTTTTCTCTAAGTTCATTTTATAAGGCAATACAGGTTCCCCAAAATCCTTCTAATCCCGTATAGGTTCTAACAAAATATGACCCAACCTTACCTTATAGAGATTTCGTTTCAGTCCGAGATTTCTTTTGCTTCGAATAAATCCACCTTTTTTCAGGAGAAATTGGATTATTTTCCACGGTGCGGTTAAATACTGAATAGGCTATCGGTTTTTTCCCAGTCGCCTCGGGTTCTTTTTATTGATGATCGCAATATTTTGTTGGGATCAACTCTCTAAAAAACATATTTTACACTGGCCTTAACATTTGCGGAGGATTGTATTACGAATTAATTCGCCATTTGTTGAATGACTATAAAAGACCGTAAAGATTTAGCTCATTACCGAATGAAGATTATAATAAATAAAAATCATCAATTTAATTTATAATCGTTTTAACGATTCGCTGGTTTTATGTCATTCTATAAACTTTTTTTATTATCATATGATGATATCGTCATTTTTCAATATAAGAAAACTGAGTTGAATATGTAATTAGTTGTGTTCACTTATTTCTCAAATTGTTTGTTTAAAGCATATTAAAACTGGCTAAGTAGGAATATCTATGCAAGTACTTCAATTTATTTATTGGAACATTTATTTTTATTTTTTCAAACAGTTATTCAAATAACTTTTAACATAGAGATCTCTTGCGCTTGAAAGAAATAGAAATATATTTATTATTATACATAAAAAGCCATTTCATGTATAAAGAAAATTATTGTACTTTTAAGTATTGTGAGACATCAATCTCAGTCAGACCGATGCAATAATTAAATTTTTTTCGACTCAAATAGTTAAAGCGAAAATACCCAGATTATAATACTTTTTACCAATTGTAGAGAAACACAATACATTATAATGTTATTCCTGTCCCTCTGTATTTATATTATTATTTATATTTAGATGATTTATTAACGTTATCTACCCTTAAATAACCATTCAAGTGTATCGCTTTTATGTAAGGTGGTTAGGGCTGGGTTATCAGTGCTGGTATAATGTATTGTATTTTTTTTGAGTTCACGATACAGGTTGATTTATTAATTTTGTTTAAATGTTTTGATAAAACACAGCATGAACCATAATATTTTTTTTATATTCATTCATAGGAGTATTCTTAAAATAGTTGAAACCACAGATTATAGATTTGCATAAAAATCTTTGCAACTTTTTTACTGGAACTTGCTGTTGGTAATATAAGTATAAAGTTGAGTTGTCATTTTAAAAACAACCAATCACAATTACAAACATATTTATAATAATAAAATTTAATAAATTATTGTTATAAACAAGTCACACATCGCATAGGTTGCTTTTATATTAATGTTTTCTGAAATTTACACGAGTACTACATATTTCAAGAAAACTATTTTACGGATATAACTCGCGTTTATTATTAAATTTTTTAAATTTAACCCGACATTTCGACACCATCATCTTGTCTTACCGCGAAAACGTTTGCTGCAAAGCATTCGAAACGTCGGGTTAAATTTAAAAATGTAATAATAAACGCGAGTTATATCCGTAAAATAGTTTTATTGAAATGCTCTTATATTGTTATGGTGTTCTTAAAACTGAGATTTATAATACAAACCATTATTTTTATTTTACAAGTGCATTTTTAAAAATTTCTATTAGCCAATTGCTATCATAACCTGTAGGGTGTTGCTAAAATTTTAAATTAATGACTCTAAAGAACGAAACCTCTGAAAAACATGAAAGAAAAGGTATTACCGGCTAACTTTCTAGTGGCTAATATTTGAAGTAAATGGTACATTAAAAAAATTAAAGCAGTTTTATTTTCATTTTTATGAAAGATTACCCTTGAATTAAAATTTATTTATTTATACATAAACATTTATTAGTTTTCATTATAATGATTGTTATAAAATAAAATCATTTTAAATCCTATCTCGTTTTACCGAAGTTTTATAATTAATACAACATCTTTTGACAGCTATAATAAAATACCTTCCTTGTTCTCCTCAGCTCAATAAATTTTGGAAATGTTATCTATCTACTGTCACGTCAATCTATTGTTCGATTACTAGTGGATATTTTAGGAAACCTAAAATAAATGATAACTAAGTGAACATCTATGTTATCTAATAAAAAGACCCTATTCCCACTTCATTTTTTAATACAAAAAAAAATATATATACTAAGTATATTATATAACTGTCATTTATATATAATGTGGTTGTAGTTAAATAAGGTATGAAAGCTTTAATGAAAATTCGATATTTTCTAAGTAAGAGACATAATTTTTTTTTAAAATATTTTGAGTAGTAGTAATAACTGATAAATAAATATGTTGTGCTTAATTAAACTATATTATAATGTACAATAATTTGACTATTCGATTAAAAGAATTATCTTTCTCTCTATTATTTATTTTAACAAAAAGCTAACAGTGATAAGAAAATCTATCTTAATTTAATTCGTTCCATGTTACTTATTTGATCCGTTAATGTCACTGGAAATAGGTAGAATCGTGGCTATTAGCAATCAACAGATAAAAATTCGGATAATGTTTTTTATTTTTATCATTTTATGAAAACGAAAAATGATTTGTTCTGAAAAATGCAATATCATAGTTCTAGCAGATAGTTCCCTAGTAAAAACATAAAAACGTTGTATTTTTATTTAATTAGGTAGAATGCAAGGCGAACCAATCGTATTTAAAAAGAAAAGGCATGAAACATCTATAAGCATACATCAAATCGTAATATTTATTGTACAGTTTCTACATTTTGCGTTGATCTATGTTTGATACTTAAGACGCCAAATATCTATAAGTAATTGACTATTTAATTGATGTTTTATTCATAAATATTTGTTGTTATATGATGATACCTACTCATCTCGTATTTTGTTTGTCATAATAAGAACTTTTAAATGAATATCGAAATATTTACACCTTTAATAAATTAAATAATATATATAATAAATTTAAATACTATTTCAGTTTTTATATTCGAATCTTGACTTGCAGTGTTATTTAGATCCTCTATTGCTGACTACAAACAATAGTTTGTATCTAAAACCGTTGATAGAATATTGGCAATTGTTGTAAAATGGTGTAAGTATAAGATGGTGTTACAAAGCAACCAATGAATTATATTAATTATGAGAACACAATATATTGCAAACAAACACCGAATTCGTGTGAAGCTGTACCCTAAACTACTTATTGTCTACTTTTAAAATAATTCTTCCATATTCAGATTGTTTCACTTATGAAATATATATTTTTATACAAAATTTAGGTACCAATTAAAGATAGCTTTCTTTTGCAAATATTTTATTACTTTAAAATCATTTTGGTCTGGACCTGATTTTTGTATAAATAATTAATAAATGGCCTAAATTCCTACGTTTCCTTTAAATTTTTAATTATTGCTTAAATAATAAAACCTCAACCTTATCTCATTATGTGATCAAAATAAAATTAAATTATATATACAGGTAAATAGATACCGACAGTTTTCTTAAGTCAGATATAACTTTCAGTTTATACTTTAAAATAGCTGAATTTGTCAAGCTCTTAGAATTCCTTAAGTTACTTAAAATATAAATCGGAATCGTGACCCGTAAACATAAAACAATGATACCCTAAATAACATTATGGAAGTAAAATTATTGTTTTTTAGAATATCAAATTTATATTGCATTTATATTCAAAAATAATATAATAACAATTGTGGATTGTATATACCATTTTTAGATAAATATTATTTATATCAAATATTTTTTTAGAAATACAGCAATTAAATAAAATTTTAATAGTCTGTGCTTAGTAACCATGAACACATAGTAAAAGTTTTATATTTTTTTCTGTAAATATTGTTAAAATGTATTTAAAATTTATAATACCTTAATTTGATTTTATGAAACATATATTCTATGTACTTTCAGCATTAGTCATTCATTGTACATGTATTCGCGTGACAAACTCTATTATAGAACTCATCGCTGAAACATTATTAAAATCACATTCGTTCCTAGAAATGAAGTGCTGGTAAATTTAAACATACCTAGAAACAATCTAGGAGTAAATTTTTATGTAAGAAGTTTCATTATTTTTATAATGTTAAAGGATATTATTATCTGCCCTATAAAGGAAGTAATTATAATTAGCCTGTTTTTCGAAATCGATTTTTTTATGTTTACATTTGAGTTGTTGTGAGTAATTGTAATTGTAAATATAAAAACATTTATGTATACTTATGTATGTAAGCTTTTATTATTTATGTAAATTATTGTATGTAAGCGTTTTTTTCAGTTCCATTTTGGCGACTTGATTACGTAATTGATTTAATCTTGATACCAATTGTTGCATATTCGCGTAAATTAGCACTGATTAGTGATTAGTATCTCGTGAATTCTTTTTTCCAAAAAAAAAATGCGGCATTGTTGTGGTTATAGTATGATCGATGCGTATCCGGAGTTTTTTTGTTTTTTAATAAATTTAAAAAAAGCCTCAAATTTGTTATTTTTTTGAAAAAACTTTTAATAAGAATTTTCAATTGTGCTATATCTAAAATAAGTTTCTTTAAAGACTTTAGTGCAAACATTGACTGCGTTATATTTAAAAACAGATAATATTATATATTTTTTTGGTCAGGAAATTATTGTAATGGATCTTGCAACTTTTGGCACTTGTTTAAAAAAAAATAACATTAACTAACTAAGGAAATAACCTATACATTCTTAAATATTGTAGGTGTTGAAATAGAAGCTAATAAATCGAGACACTGGGTTCTGCACGTGTCGTTTTAAAGCGATTTACATTTTGTGCGAATAAAATGTTTAATACAAAACCAATATATTATCTCTAATCGATTTCGGGTAGTAGAAGACATAAAATGCACTTTATGCCAATAAATTGCAGTCTAAAAGAAGATAACATTCAGGATAAGCGCTTTTATAAAATCCTTTGTTATAACTAGAAATAAAAATAGAAGCTTTTTCATTTTATACATTAGCAGATGGATAAATATGAAAACAATCCTCTAACACTAATAAAAAATAAAAAAGTTTATAGCAGAATATATAATACTCATTTACCTTCTCTGTCACATAACTCGACAACAATACCGTTCACTGACAATTGCAACAATCCTTGTATTATTTTTGATTGTAATCTTTCATGGTCAGCACAAATTGATGAAGTTAGCAAAAAAATATTTTTTTTTCTTCATTCACTTAGATGGTTGCAGATTTTCCTTTTCTTAAGAACTAAAATAATGGTACCACAAACTCTTCTACTACCACGGTTTCGCTGACGTCTGTTATTGATATGCATGTGATAAGCTCCTAAATAGGCTTCTACGAGTTCAAAATTTGTGTATCCGTTTTGTTTACGGACTACGCAAATTCTACAATGTGTCGGATTTTTGTTAACAATTACAGTGCTCCACATCCGCCTTCGCTGGAATGTACATATTCTATCCCTTCTTTATAACATACTAAATAACTGCTCTTCATTTTATTTAGTTGAACGTTTTCAAACTTTCCTACCAAGAACCAAATCGGTCGTATGTCTTTCTGAAACCCTTACAAGTGCGTCATTCTAATACAACATTCTTTTCAAATTCATGTACTGTCGTTACAACTAATCTTTGGAATTCTCTTCCAAAAAAGATTTTCTATGGAAATCAAGCCCTCAAATCTAAAGGAGGTAAGATTAAAACAGTTATTATTACCTCTCATTTATATTATAATTAATTGATGTAAATTTTTATGAATATTTTAATAAATATGTATATAAGTATTTAAATGTGTTTAATAATTAATGTGTAAATGTGTGTATTTATATATTTTAGATAATGTAAATTTATGGATTACAATATTTATAGAAATATTGTTTTTTACAAAACCTTTCCTGTTTTTTATATAGACCGCGTTATAATTATAAATAAAACTGTTTCGCAAAGGGTAGCTGGTAGAAATTTATTAAAGAGATAAGTTAAACCATTGTGTACTATTTTACTTTTGCGTTTTGTTATAATGTAATGGTACATAAATAAGTAAAAAAAAACATAATGAAATTAACTTAAGCAATTTAATATTTAAACATAACACTGTAAACCGGTATTGCTTAATTCAATATGTTGTTTAAGTTGATATGTATTACAGTGAAATTTATTTATTTTTTTACTTACCCTTTATTGTTGTATTAACAAAAGGCGAACTTAATGCCTAGTGGCATTCTCTACCAGTTAATCTTTGTGAAGGTGAACAATTGTGATAGGACTTTATAAAAAATATAAAAAAATACAAGACGAAAAAAAATTCTAATAAAATAACAATATAATATATAATATAATAAGTACTTTATAATAATAATTTATATAATATAATACCAAAATATTTCCTTATAATGAAATCTTAAGTCGCACGAAACAATAAAATAAATATTAACGTGAAAACAGTCGCATAGGAGAATTAGTACAAGAAGTCAAACTCATTTTCCATCAGCTGCCTTTAATTTAAACTATTGTAATATACATTACGATCGAAAATGTAATAAAAAAGAATAAAATTATGTCAGAAAAGTTAAAATAACAACTGTTTAAAAAGTTTATCAGAGTCAAAATAATATGTGATTCTTTGTTTTAATTCTGAAATAAGCTTAGATAAAAACTTTTAAACCTACTTTAAAACAGCACGATAATGAAATACGACAATACACAAGTTTTGTTTTGATGGTCATTATGCTGGTATTATTCTACATTGTCACGAACTTTAAATAGTGCTTCTGTTTGGAGGAAAGCCAGAACATTCGAAAGCATTTCGAAATCTCTCCACTTATTCTACTAATTGTGGAATATTTTATTAAGAAAATAATTATGATTTTAATGAACTAAAGATAAAAAAATATAACGAGGGTCACCAATTACTTCAAAAATTTTCTTCAAGTTAATATAATATCGTTTTGCTAATGAATGAAATGTAATCATTAGTACATATAGAGTAACATAAAAGCCTGTTTTATTTTTTTAAATGAAAAAATTTACCTGATGTTTTTGTATTCTGTGTGGCAGTTGGCGAGGTAGATACAGCAATCAGGAGAAATTCTAACAAAGTCAGTTTGTTGCACCACACAGAGCGCATGGCGCTTTTTGTTCCTCACATTAATTTTGATAAGCAAACTTTTTCACATTTGAGTTTCGGCTTCGAGGTCTGATCCCAACTTCGGAATAGTCCATACCTGAAACAAATTTGGACTAAACAATATTTTTAACTTTGTTATATATTTAGATAAATGCAAAATACTTCAACAATTACAAACCGATGATGAAAATCAGATCAATTACACAAATTTTTCATTGATAGAAGAATCTTTGAATACATTAAATATTGTGGATTTTATTTTTTGTGAAATTGTTATATTCTAAAGCTAAAACTTTTGTTTGTTACTAGTAAAGTAAAAGAAAAAAAACGTTTACTTGTTAATCCTAATATATTTTCCGACAATCTTAAATTATGGGACTGACACCAAAACCAAAACTACAAGCAATAAACTGAAATAGATCTAGAAGAATAAACAAACGTTTTATAAAAAATCCAGCGACTTAGAGAAGAGAGAAAATTTTGGAGAGAATTCGAGAGAATTGAGAAGATATACTTCTCAAATCTTTGAAATTCCTAGAATTAATACCATTCTGCTATGTGTATAATATTATGTTATCATAATTATATTATTATTACCCTTCTAATATTCCCAATTTATCATAAAATCTACGAACCTGATTGCTGACGTATAAAGTAAATTTAATTTATTTACTAAAATAGATAAGGCAGGTTTTATAGACTTACATATATAATAATAATAAGTAATAGTATTTATATTAAAATTGTAAAAATCTCGTCTAACTATTGATAACTATATAACTTTATTAAATATTTAATGAATTAGAACTAATGCAGGAAAATATAGTCTATATGACAATATTTGACATACTACTACTGGCTTTACTATTTATTCAGAGAGAATTAATTCTATTCCGATTTTGCTTAATTTTAAGACATAAACACTTATATTTTAGATATTATTTTATTAACACTAAATACGGAAAACACACAAAAATATGGAAAATGCGTCATTATTGTTTTAGTTCGGTAACCCGTATAAATTTGTTATACTATTTGAACATAAAATAATGGACTGCCAATATTAAAAAACCAACGATTTTCTATTTGGGCAAAAATAATCATCGCCCATTTTAAGGCATAGAATAGATAATTAGATCATCCCGAATTCGATGGCAAAATCACGTCGTGTGAAATTTGAATAATTTTGCATTACGTTGCGTAGTCAAAGGAAAATAGGCCTGGATATAGGACAATTTTATAAAATACCTTAGAAATATTACGTTCAGATTTAAATTAGAATATTGTTCAGTTTGTTGTTATTGAGATTTTTTTCGTTCACAGGTTAAATCCTAGGGAACAATATTTTTGCATACATATTGGCTCATTAGGTGTATAAGTATATAAACTAATTCGATTAATGGTAGCCGCTGCTTGTTCAACAATAAAAAAAATGTTATTTTCTAAAGGTCATGAAATATTTTACAAGCCACTGAATTAATTCTTCAATTTCTTATTTTTGCTCCAATCGGTGTTATATTAAAATGGAATGGGGTAATAAAGAAAAGGAATTGCTGTGATAGCAAAACAATGAGTAGGTATGGATATAAATGCTATTTTTTTAACCCCCCATCCGGTTGATATTAGTTTAATATTTGTATACAGTACTACTGATAGGAGAATAAAATGTCATTGGTTTGTGATACAAAAAGATCTGACCATTCACGCAGTATTCGTAATGGAAAAGTGATCAGAACAGTGACGGAATTAATTCTAAGAAATCCTGCCCGGAAGAAAACGCTTTTTTCTCAGAAAATAAGTATAGCATTTAGATGGTTCTAGAACCATGTATCGTAATTTAAACGATGACTTAGAACATGCAATCTCCAAGAGATGCACTGGGCAAAAATTGACCGAACTTATTACGCGTAACGCAAACCTCACTAAAAAAAATTATTGATGACAAAATGTTTACTATTGAGCAATGTTTCAATAAGCACAATGATCGAGTTTATGCTCATAGTTCTATAGAAGCTTCTCGGCTAATAAGCAGAGTACTACGTGGACATTATCTTTCTTCAATGTTAATTTTGTCGGGTGTCAGCTATTATAGCCGCTCGAAATGTCTAGTCCAAGTATAACTTGGCGAAAGCTACTTGGATACTTGGCAAAGTGATTAGGGATGTGCTCTAAAAGAGCACCAATACGATAAATGGGGTTTTCTTAGTAGTAAATAGGAAGGAAGCTTCGAAAGAAGCCCCTCGTGCCACACACAATTGAAGGCTTTCGCTATATCCAGATTAACTACCAGACTCTCTCTCTTTCTTTCAATAACCGTAGCCCAACGGTGTATAAGATATAACAGAAGATCACTAGCCGATTGACCATGGCAATAGCCATATTGCCGGTCATTGATAAACTGGCGATCTTCGAGGTACGCTAGGAGCTGTCGGTCAATGATGTTTACATTTTCTCAGAGAGAAGAGAGGTGATGGCGATAGGTCTGTAGTTAGCTGGGTCTGAGATATTACTTTTTTAGGGATCGGAAGGACAAGGGTACACTTCCACGAGACTAGGACTACGCTTTGAAGATGCGAGTGCCAAAATAGACGCGTTAGCACGGGAGTAAATTTCATGGCACATGTTCTTAGCACCATTGAGGATATGCCATCCAGCCCACTCGACTTATGAGCATCCAAAGAAAATAGAGACTGTCGTATGATTTTTGTCGGAATATAATTTCCGGAATTCTGAGCTCTGATACTGACTGACTAATAGTACGCGTTGTTTTCCCTTAATAGCTCGATCGAGTTGAGGCAAAAAGAGTACCGAAGAGATCGGTTTTCTCTTTTGCCGTATGGGCAAGAGGATTATTTCCTGTGTGTATGGCAATAGGGATGGCTCTTATAAGTTGGCCAGACTGGCTTAAGAAACCGCCCGGAACTTGCGCGTGCTTAGTGGATACTTTGCCAATTGATATGCATTTTACGACATGCTTGAACTTTGTTCTAGCGATTTGCCGTTTGAAGAATCTTTAGGCACGATTTTGTTTCCTCTTCGGATCTTAAGAGTTCGAATCATTGTTGACTAAAGCTTTAGCCCAAGCTGTATACGCCTGCCGTTTGCCGGCTGCTGCAGTCCTGACAGACACATCAAATCAAGGCCGCAAAACTGGTACCACGGAGCCTGGTACAGATAGTTCCATACCCTGAAGTATCACATCATCTGATGTGATACTTCAGGGTATACGGCTGTATCTACAGCCGCAGCGTTTTCCATACTAAAGCTGATTCTTTCTATAAGACTCAGCACCGGATTTTTGTTCTGAGGCGATTTTTAGCTTGTTTTTTAGATCCCATTTGCTTATTTTATCAAGGGTGTCGTTGACTTTTGTTTGGATCATTTTTTTGTTCTATCCAAAAAAAATACGACTATATTATATCTGAATGACTGACCGCACGACAGTGCGATTGCTGACAAGCAATCTTCTTCCAATATATGTAGTCTACTCTTTTTCTCTGCGGAATTCATCTACACCTTTCTTTCTTTGTTTCTTAATTTCTTTCTTTCTTCCTCCCAAATTTCCAAGAGTGAAAACAATGCGAAAAGATTGTAAGATTTGGCGTTGTTATAGTTCTCCTGGCCTGATTTCCTCAGGATGAGTAATCCTACTATTTTCGAGCTAAGTTAGCAATGGGCCAATTGCAGGCTTATTCAGGATCTTCATGAAGATGTAACAATCGGGGCCTGTAAATTCTCTTCACTTTCCGCTGTAAGATTACCTGATCTCAGCGCTTTTCTAGCACTGAAGGAATTTCTAACCGTCCTGAGTTCTGTCAGTTTGAAGCACGTAATATTGTGCTTATTATTCCATCAACAGCCTCCCTTACCGCACGGTATTGGGTTCTCTATCCGGCTTCTCCCAGTGTAATTTAGAGCATAGACCATAGAGCAGCGGAATCCACATCATAGACACGACAGATTGATGCCTGGATATGGCGTTTCCTTTATTATTATCTCCGCATAGCCTATTTGCTTCTTTGATTTTTCTACTTTCACTGTAAGTTTGTTGCTTATGTCTCGGAGTAATTTATTTATTGCCGCTGCCTGCTGACGATGGTGTCGCTAGCTTTCTTAGGTCAATATATAAAGCACGTCGGCTGTAATGATGTTGATAATGTGTAAATTCGACTTGAAGTCTTCCTTAATTACCTCGATTTTGGAATTTGAATTTTTTTGTAATATCTTTATATATTGAGGTGTCCTGAGAAATTCTAGACACTTTTTAAAAATATGAATACGTCTGTGATTGAGTATATATTTTTTCCAGCTCCATTTTTTCTTGACCTAAACATTCAATTTACTTTTTGCATCAATCTATGGGCATTTGGGTTATATAATGCTGATTATTTTTTTTAGAAAAATCGACCAAGCGGTTTTTAAAAACTGAAAACCGCGTATTTATAATTTCCATAATACTAATTGAGTGTTCGGGGTGGTTGTAGTACAAATTGATTCGAAATCACCTAAGTTACTTTAGTTTTATAGTAAAATCAGCCATGTAAATTTTTATTATTTTTTAACTGCACTCCGCTTATTCGCAATTTCAAAAAAATATATGGGGTGGTTGAGGAACCAATAGAAGCGTGTTTGTAAAAAGTGATCGCAATTAGAAAAAAAAAAACTCGTATTTTGTTTTTTAAACATAAAGGTAGAAATAAATAGTTTGATGTATTTAATAACCAAATGATGGAATAGATTTTAATTTAAAAAATTTAAACAAAAAGAAAATATTAAATTTTCCTAAACGGGAAGTTAATGTGAAGGTGCTCGCACCCATTACCGTTTGTTTTAAATTTAAAATCATAGAATATGGATAGCAATAAGATAAATAGTTTAGATAAAGGTGAAAAGGTCAATTATTTTGTGTATATTTCAGATAGAAGATTATGATCTGTTTCTTATTGTAATTTGATATTAAAATAAATATACATAGAAGTGAAAAACGAAAAGTAAGCTAAAAGCATGTTAAATTATTTAACCATCTGATTTACTACAACTTATTAACATTCTAGGATAAATAACTAGCTTTTCTCTTGGCCCGGGTTGAGATAATCAAAATAAGTAAGCAGACGCATAAGGATGGAGTAAAAAAGGCATCGATAGGGTTAATTTCAGCTCATTGATTTGGCTTTAATCAGTGTAGTTAAAATGTGCACAGACGCCAGACTTTATACTTTTAGTATTATCTGCAGTTTTTACTTTTTTAATCTGTATTTCTTAAGAGTTCTTAAATATATACAATTGATAACATTTTTAATTGTGTTAAGAACTGGCCAGTTTAGATTCATTTTTCGAAATATAATGATAAAGCAATAGATAAAACTAGTAAGAAAACGCTTCAAAATTATTGCGTAAAATCGTAATTTTATTAGGAGTAGCATTTTGAAATATTAGAGCAGCATGCTCGGTAAAACGGTTTACTGGTACGAAAACTGGGTTTTCGATCCCGGGGATTACATGATCTCAACCCTGAAAGATTGAACCGCTAACGATCCGCGGAAAGAGACCGCAGTCAGTACGTAGCAGAATACCAGATGTCGAAGACCATATCAGTTTTTTCTAGACATTTTACTGCAGCTAGAACCTATGACCTTCTGCTGCTTTTACTTAACAGTTGGGATAGCTATGTGTCTAGTAGGATGATACCAACAAATGTACAGCCGCCGTCACATATAATTATTGAAATGGTACCTTCCAAGCCGGATTGACTTCTAAGGTTCAGAGGCAACATGTTTTACAGGTCTAGTATGGCAACTCTACATTCCAAGTCAGTTAGATACGGATCTTGGGCTTCTACTTATGTCGATGCTGATCCCAATATTTAAACAAAAAGCGCAATACCTAATTATTCTCATCAGTATACAGCGGCTGCTAAATAATGGAACTATTAATCTAGAATAACCAAACTTAAGTTTCTTCAATATTTTGTAATGTTAAACTTCAAAAGTGATGAATTACTATTTTCTATGCTTCTCATTAAAACATTATAAAATGCTATGGATCAATTAATACTTGTAATGTAAATTATATATTAAATGGTTTAATATTTTACACCAATGCTAATAAACTCAATCATCAAATCTAATAACTTAATTAGTATGAACTTTATATTTTAATTTTAAGAGCAAATTATTATCATTTGTACGTTAAAGCCCTTTTATATATATGTACATATAAAAGGACGATTGAATATTTAAGTGATAAAGACTCGCAGTACGCAATATACGCATTTTTTCGTATACCAAGTAAAATCTATCCTTTTGCAAAATCACTTTGGAACTGGCAACCTTGGTATGACAAAAAGCAGTCAAATTGAATTATGTTTCCCATCAGTATGTATAAAATTGATATTGAAAAATAAATTGTTTGCACCGCTTCTTCTTATGAAGGTGTTATAAAAGTAATAAGAAATAATCCACACTAAAAAACCTATAACCTATATTATTCCTTTATATTGAAACAAAAATAAATAATATATTATAAAATTAAATAAATGCTTGTTTTTTAAATCGTTTTTATATGATTATTTTTTTTTAGTTTTCCCTTTATCTGTCAATTTCTGGTTATCTTCATCATCATTCGCAAGGAGTTTTTTTATTTCACATGGAAATCTATAATTTGTTGATTAGTCTCCTAGGATTTTATTTAACTAAGTGCAATATAAGCCTGCCCAGCGACGAAAGTTTAGAGTTCAGATACACGACGTTTTCCACGGATATGTAAATATAAAATCTTCATTTCTTGAAGGTGACCATTCTGGATTAAATTTATATAGTCTATTGTATTCTATAAGTTAGACATATTCATTTTATACCCACATTGTGTGGTTGTATAAAAATCTTAAATTAACAATTTTGGTTCCTACTCTGTTTTAAAAATTTTCATGGTAAATTGTATTCCCAAAGTTGAATTATTTCATATTGAGTGGGTTTCACTTTGGATTATCATAAGATATACGTCATATTTTAGATGAATCAGATACTGAAAAATTTGTAAAATTTAGCGGACAAATTTATAAAGTATTTTCTTTTACAATTAATTTGATATAAATCATAGATTGTCAATGTATTTTTTACCATATGTATTTCGAATTTACCAAAAATATAATATTATGAAATACATCCATGATCGTCAGATTCCGAAGCATAACCCGTAAACTTTGAAGTACGCAATGACCCGGATTCACTGTACCCCCATTTACTCTGTATGACACTTCAATCCCTTTTCAAATAGAAACAACGCTGATGTCCCTGACGGGTCTAGACCTTTTTCGGCTAAATTTTATTCTGATTGACCGAGATACCTTTAGGCAACAAATGAATGTAAAATTTTGATCTTTTTCTAAATAGTACCTCATATTCATTTTTGATGAAAAATGGGTAAGATTTGTTTCCGATCTGACGCTATTCCCGTTCGTCAAAAATAACAGATATAAAATGTACGGACTGGGATATTGATCTCAATAAATTTCTATTTATAAGTTTTACAAAATATGTAGAAAGGGAAAAAATATAGCTATCATTATCGATTTCATAATATACTTATTACAATCGTAAATATTTTTTTCTCCGTGTTTTATTGTATTTTTTTATTAATTATTTTCTAAGGTGTTTAAAAGAAAAAAGTATTTTCCTTTAGAACGTTTTTTTTTTGCCATTTATACAGGGCGTTAACTCCGCAAAGTCAACAGTCGGGCTCATCAAGATTAAAGGATGAATCCCTTAACGCTGCAAAACTAACAGCTGCAGTAAAACGGATTATAAATGGTTCATCCAGATAACTTCGACTTTAATTTATCTTTTTACAGTTTTATACCTGCTCCTTGAAATTATTTGAGTACATCAGAATACAACATAATTATTAAGGAATTGAAATGACTCTATTTTTGCTATAACAAATAGATATATTTTTTATTTAGTCGAAAAATGGCTTTTTCTATACCAAATTGCTTATGAATTGAGCTGATATTTTAAATTCTACGAAAACTTGTTGGGAAATTTCTTTTTCAAATCAATATTAGTGACCACTTGTTTACGTCAGAGATCAGTTTTAATGTAACCTATTATGATACCATACTAAACAAAATAAGCTCTTTTGTAAAATGAGTACACTTTACAACTACAAGTTAAAGCTACGAGTGTTCCTAACGGGCCCAGGTCTGACAAAACACATACAACAAAATCAGACGGGTACTTTCATTTTGTGAACACTGTTTCACAAACGAATTTATTTAGAACACTTTGCTCACAACTAGATCCATCGCAACCAATTGGATATAAGGACCTAATGCTTTTAGTCAAATAATAAAAATACGAGCATAGAGCAAGGTTCACTCTCTCGACCTTTTTAAGGGTGATAGAAATGGTATACCCACCACCTTCCCATGACCTTGCCAACCAATTGGTTATAAAGAACAAAACTTTAGGACACATTCTGTGCCTTTACAAAATCTTTTTCTACTTCTGTTACTTGTCCCTGCACCCGCACCCATTCAGGAGCGTATACTAATAACCACGACTTCGTCGTCGGGCGTCCTCTCGCCCCTCTCATAGTCTCCTTTGCCCGTGCCACTCATGTGAGAACTTCTTTAGCTGCTTGAAGTTATCCGCAGACCCAACAAGTTCCTCGAAGTAAATTGGCTCCGATTTGAAGCTTATTGACCGAATAGGTCAAGCATCTTTTACTACTCCTCATTGTACGGCTTGCACTACACTACGAAAACAAATGGTTACGGTACTTTTCGTCGGCCCCACAGTAACACGAACTGGTTTCGCTAAGATTTTACTTCTATCAAAAACGTGGACTTGGGAGCATATGCGACGATTTTCACAAGTTTTGGTACGGGTAATCGCAACAAATCGTTCATTAATACGTTCTACAGTGTCCGGCTCAAAATCGAACCCTCAGTACACCCCATTGTGGATACCTTCCACATCAGCCAGCCGCCAATAAACCAGCCCACCCTCTAACTAACGGAATAGCTTTACAGCATCCGATAGCAGTTTGGTAGGCAGCCTGCCTGCTTCACTTTTTACAACCACCATGGGCCACCTGGTGTTTTCAAAGGTGTTTTTATTATCTAGGTATATCTCCTGGGCGTAACGCCTACACGTGTGCTAACGAACTTCTAGGATTCTCCTAAGCCTTGTTATTGCTAATCTGTCCATGCGCTTTTATTAACATGTGTTTCATAATATACTACCACTACCCCAATGCCAATATTTTTTTAGAAATTGTCTTCATTTAAAAAAAATATAAAAATCCGCTTAACTTCGATTTCGCTTGAAAACTAATCAGCACTGAGTTACGTGAATAAGCACTGGTAGCGAAATGAAATCAATTGCAAAATGTGGTTGCAAGAAAATGGAGTCGAATGTTCTTGGTCTTGTTCATTTTTATTAGGAATGCTTTTTTAGTTATTCATATAGTCAAAAAAAATTATACATATATTTGTAGCATAAATACTTGAAGTATTTGTGCAGCCTTTTGAAAATGGATATACGTTCGATGCAAGTGCAGATGCCATGAAATGTGTGAAGATACCAGAGTCGATAATATTCGCAACGAGTACGTTCGTAATACTCTTTTGCGGAGGATATTAACTCCTTAATATATATAAAAATAAATATTCTTAAAATATATGAAAATAGTTCTTAAATACTGGTTACAATTAGAATACTGACTACCGGACAGTTATACATAATGAATCACAATTAAAAAAATTAATATCACAATACAAAAATAATCATCACCATAATATTTTATGATTAAATTAGATAAGTGACTTTACACAAAAAATTCTCGCATAGCAAACTATTATAATATATTTATAAAGCTGCCTTTTTAAACATTTCATACTAAAATTTATTATCTTATAGTTTTATTATATAATATATATTTGTATAAAATTATTTATATAACAGTTACAATATGTTTCTAATATTTAGTAATATTTATAGCTCTTGATAAGGGATTCTTTTACGCGGTACGAATGTACAATTGATGTGATTTTCAAAGAATAAAGAGTAGTTTTAAGCTCTTTTTCGACCTTGCTACTCGGCTCAGTGCAAAAAATATTAAATTTTCAGCCATAAAAATAAAAATAATAAATATAATTTCAAATTTAAAATCTTACTTAATTATTTTATATATCAATATTACAAGAGAAAAAATATAATATGGATACCAATTGTCAGTCGATGATGTACGATAAAATACGATGAGTGGACAATATCAAAACACTACCACATGACTAGAATATGCTTTAATAGTTATTGGTAAGACATTAAATTACAAGGTTATTGTTATTTTGTTAGTAAGTAAAAGACTTACAAATCCGTCTGTAAAAATGTTACAGCAAATTAAAATCAATAAATAAATGCGGGTCAAGTGCATATAATAAGTGAGAATGCCCTGAAACATTAATAATTGTCTTTAAAATTTATTAAAATTATTGTCTTAAGTGAAATTTTAAAATTTATCAAAATTATTATTTTTTAAATTTCATATGTTTTTTTTAGTAATTGAAAAATATTACAAATCAATTTGAAAAACTTAAAGAACAAATATTTTGTAAATGTTTATTAATTTATATGTATTAACTTCTCATTATTTGTAAACATTTAGATGTTTATATAAAGATTAATAGAAATATATATATTTTATGATGCGCTAAGTTAACCTGATATTTATGTTGAATGAAATCAACTTATTTATAGTATAACATAAATAAACAATACTTAATAATTTTAATTATAATTAAGTGGTAAGAGGGCTTTCCACGCGAGCTTCAAGTGGTAATCAATTAATATAGATGTTATGAAGGAGTGAAGGGAATGATAATTATTCAAAAAATGTATGTTTCAGAATGGAAGAAATGGAAGATAAAAATATGTACAATTATAAATTCAGTTTTATCTTAATGAATTCTTTACTCCATAACTTTTGGAATAAAACGAGAACATATTTATCCGTATCTTTACTATTATCATTCATTCTATTAAGTTATTTTATTTAAAACTCTCAAGTAAATAAAGCGCTGAATCTAGAACTAATTAATTCAACACCACGATATACGAAAAGATAATATACTTTGTTCTAATGAAGAATAACTTTGCTGTCCACACAATACTGTAGCACAATAAACCTGCCTAATAGCAATAATATACACCTTAAATAACTTACAAGAAGAATGAATAGTCAAACTATTTATCCTAAGACTTTTTTGTTCTAGTTATCATTTAATTTAAACTTTAGACAAGTTTTCCCTGATATGTTAAGTCATATTAAAGGCGCTATGAAATTATTTTATTTAAAGTTTTTTTTATTATTTTTAATTCCGATAAAAAATAACGACTAAAAGTACATAATTTTTTTTATAATTATTTAAATATTTAACGACTTTAAATAATATATTATCATAAGAACATTTAAAACGAAAACAATGACAATCAAAATAAAAAGCAATCGCAAAATAACATTCCTATAACAAAATATACTAATCGAAAAAACTTGAAAAACTTTTATAAGTAAACAAATTACTAAATTCACGACAAAACTTTTGGGGAAACGACATTGATATAAAACCTGACATTTACTGAATACGAAAACTATCATGGAAAGCTAATCAAAAAATCTCACCATAAACCGCGATAAAGTTTCCTCGTCCATCATCTCGCACATCACATCACTTTATGACACAACCCGTAAATTAAAAAAAAACTTTCATAAACAACTCAAACAGTTTCAAATACACTTTCTAACAAACAAACAGTGCTATGCTATTAGTTTATATTCACGACAACTTTAACCACCGTATCCATGATAGTTTGATTTTTATATAAAGGTGAACAAAACATCGCTAAATCAAAACTGAGGCGGCCGTCGTGCACCTTGCTTGAATGCAGAGTTTACACTACCTAAGGGCGTAACTTGACAGATTCTTATAGCGCATGCGTGAAACTGAGTGACTCTTCGGCCTGGCGGACTTATTCACTAGTTAATTAATATATCAACTTTTCTACCCTCCTGTATTAAACGACTCTCTTAATAAAATATTTGGTTTGGTGTCTTCAATGTTGAAAATTTCGAGTTGGACCTTTGAATTTTAGGCGCTTCTGTAAACTTAACTTTTAGCTGTAAATAAATTAATCACGAACGTTAGCCTTTACACTAATTAGTATTTTCACTTAAGAAGGTACTCTAATTTATTATTCATTATTTTATTAACAGAAGTAATGTAATGTAAGATAAAATAAGTTCAAATTATTTAACATTAAAGACATGAAAGACAAACCGGAATTTCATGTTTACCTCAATATGCTTATATATATTGTAATAGGTTAATAAAAGCTTGTATTTTCTTTATTATTTTTTATTATTATCATGTTTTTAAAAATACATTTTCAATAATATAATTTTTCCAATAAATTACAACAGACCTTATTGATCTTTGCACGTCCGATCATTTTGGGCTAATGAAATGTAAACAAAACTCATTGTTTGGTTTAATTCGGCGCTAACGGGCGCATGACACTTTAATACAGATAATTGCCCATGTAAGTTAAAATTTAATTTATTAAAATTATAAACTAATAAAACTAAAAGTACATAGAACTTGAAAACACATGAAAACAAATAAAAAAAACACTACAATTAAATTTCTGAAAGTGTCCATACGTAACATAATTACAGAATAATTTTACGACTGCACGCGATCAACCTAGAAATCTAAAACGAGTGTGTGACCATAGGTGACTTTTGTATGCCACTAGCATTGAGGTGGCGCACCCTACTTCATGAGTGGTCCCCACGCTTTATTAAAATTTTATTTAATCGCATTCCAAATAACTCTCCCTTGTTAAAGTATTTTAGTAATAGGGTATAGACACGGAAAGTCTTATAACTTCTGTAGAGAGGCAGTAGGAATGTCTAAACACCTTGTTAGCAGAGTTAGGTTATTATGTTTTTAGGGAATACTAATAAATAAAGGTCAATTTCAACTTTGCCACGATACAGTATTAAAAATTATAAGTGAAGCGATTAATCTTTCAGTATCAAGAACATAAAATGGTACAACAATCACCCAACGATCAATAGTTGTTTTTAAAGAACGCTCGTCTAAAAAAAAACAAAACAAAAGCCTCATTCTATCTTACAAGGGGCTCGTGATTGTACACTCATAGTGGATATATAGGAGAAACAATATTAAATATCTGAGAATATAGGTGTTTCTTCACCCATAACCGACATATTCCTGTACTAGACAGTTAAAGCCCATAATACTCGTGGAGTATATTGTTATTTTGGAAAAAAACATCCCCAATAAACAATAATAAAGTATCACGAACTAACCAACGAATCGAGCAGGAATAGGTTTATAGAATGTACTTCAAATTCGGCATTGATAGGTGCGTTTCAAATTTGGTAAGACAGGGAGAGGAACGTTAACAATGAAGGTGACCGTGAATGCGCAAATGCGTATGTAAACGAGTCCCAGGCACTCTTAGCACTCCTCTGGCTGCAACATTATGGGTTTGGTACCCACGCTGTGAATCCATGGAATGTTTAGAAGTTTCGTTTCATAATCGTACTGTTATTGCGAACTATAAATGTTCTATAGATATTATTTAAATACTTTAATCACACTTTTAGTCTCAACCCCTTAAATGTTGCCGCGTCAATTTCAGTTAAGTGGGGGCATCGGAAAAATGAGACCCTGACGTCCTGATAGCAAAGATGACATAACTTTGAAGTGACATTGAATTAAAGATTAAATATTTATTTGCCATATCAACTGAAAATTATATTTGAAAATATGTTATTACATAAAATTAAAATAAATATTATATTTTTATGCTACATTTAATATTAAATAAATAAGAAAATAATAAATTTGTAAATCAAACAAGGATAGAAATATCGGGTGAAAGTAAAATAATTTGTAAACTTGAAAAAATTATGCGAAAAAATATGATTCATATAAATTTAGGTGGAGATGGTGACAAAGTCAGCACCTCCTCAAACGAATCCAAAATAGAATATTTTTTTTATTAACCAGTCGCAATTCTTTTCTTTTTAAAGACAAAGGAGTGTACATGTCATCTAATGATAAATGAACACAGTCTGAGGGAAAGGGGGAAAGCGAAGGGAAGGAGATTTGGGCTTCCGGAAATTTTCATTCCCCTAACGAAATACAACCAAAATAGCTTCAATTACTTCTCGTTGATATAGGTGTATACAACGTGTTGTTTCGCCAATCGAAGCAGACCATTGTGATTTGCAGTCAATCAAAGGCATAATGTTTTATTTTAATGCCACCTAGTTTACTTTTTTACTTGACAATTAAAGACTAAACAATAGAATTCATTATTGGTCAAGCTCATAAGACAAATCATAGGATTGATCGCATTCTTTCTATAGACGCAGTGTAAGTAACAAAAAATATTGTTTGTATGCACACCCTATAGTAATATATGAGTACAGTAGGTTATACCTATATTTATTAAAAATAAAAAGTACACATATAAATATTTAGGTCTAATATAACTAAAACACTATCTATCTAGATTGATATCAAAACAAAAAAAAAATACACTAACGTAATTAAATATAATTCAAAGAAAACTTGCAACAGAATTATGCTGTATAAAAATAAACAACTTAAGCTTATATAACAACCAAATATTATTGTACGTAAGTGCGAGGTACGTTATTTCATTTGCTATATTCTCTTTGAGTTAGTTAGTTAAATTAATTCAATTTGAACGCGTCAACTGTGAAGTGGCCGACTGAGAAACTTATATAATATTAATGAAAGCGTAGAGAATAACTTTCAGTCGTACCTGCTAAAGTAAATTGATTTTACAATCAAAATCGAATGTTTTACTAAGCTAAGAAAAACTTCCAATTTTAAACTACAGTTAGGTCTCGCAATTATATTCCAATTATTAATGTATGAAATTAACGCCACATATTTGCCGCAGAAAATGCAATATAATTTAAAAATAAATATTTTTATTTACACAGAAATAATATTAAAATAGAAGTGATATATGAAAGTATCTATGATTATTTTCTTCAATTAAACTTCAATTGATACTATATTCAACTATTTTGTTCACACACAACCGTTCGGTACAAATGTCCAGAATAGAATTAAATACCCACTTTATCACATCATTTTAAAATGTCAAGAAGCATTTGTCCATTCCTATTGTGCCAAACTTAAATAATGAACTGAAACTAACTAATTCTTATAATATATTAATATATTAATGTATGATGTAACAATCAGTGCATATTACATAGTATTTAATAACAAGTAAATACATCTTAATATAATTAGTATCTTGGCTAATTAACCTTACATATACATATCAATCGGATACAATCGGATTTTCTAACCAATAACTTGAACTTATCGTGCTGTTAAATGCTTTGTAGTTGTCACGTATAGGTAAAAAACTAGATTAAGATAATATAAAATATAGATATAAATAGTTTTTTTTAGTATATCCTAAATAAGAACTATAACAAGCTTTAGGGGCGAGACTCTAAAGCACACTAGATTATTTAGATCAGTCAGTCAGATATATATGTTTAACATTGTTAAATAATCTAACTTAAATATTTAAAATTACTTACAATATAAGTACACAAAAAAAAAATATTATAAATATTATAAAAATTTGAAGTAAGCGGGTATTTTTCATATTATGTATAAAATAATTTCTTTAGTAAAGAAGATTAAACCGACAAGCATTTACCTTGCCATAATATGCTAATAGGCAACTAAGCTTCTTTTTGTTTAAGTCTTAACTAAGCCTTTGTAGGATTCAGCATTTTAAAGAAACTACAAACAATATTTAAAATAATACTGCGAAGGGTAAATATAAAAGAATGAATATAATAATATGTTGATTTTATTAAACAATATCGGTCTAAGTATTCGGAACTATGTAACAAAAATAGTATTTCTTATTAGTGCAATTAGTAGAATAGCGACAATCGTCAAGGGGATAGTGCGTGTCAACCCTTATACGGGGCTCTGCCAACAAAATTTTTATCCAAGATAAATATCTTCACGGGATATTTAAGACGTCGATCAACACTAAAAGAACATAACAAAATTTAAAAATAACTGGAATTTTTTTTATAATAAATAATTTGTTCATTATACGTCATAGAAGTTAGATAAAATAAAAGTATTAATACAAAATTTATAAACAAAAACGCTGCAAGGTTCAAACCTATTTTAAAATAAAGTTATGTCGCTAAATCAGGTCGTCGTAACATCTAGGACAAAGTAACCAAAAGTTGTGAAGCTCCACAAATTAGTCATTTAATAAATCAGTTACTGGTTTTATTCAAATGTACAAATTTAGAAACATTTTATTATGTCTAAGGTTCTAGCCATATTACAAATTCCAGCAACAAATAATTTTTATAATTTCAAGTCGTTTTGCATTAAATAATTTATATTGTTTTAAAAGATAGATTTAAATTTCAGATTACCTAGATTTGAGGTAAAAATTGTCTTAATATATAGAAAATATTCTGAAAAAGTAAAAAATAATTAACAATGGTATGCACTTATACAGGCATTTAAAATAAAACTTCAGATTGATAAATTACGATTATTAAGTTGTATACATTTTTACCAAATCCCACTAGTTATATTGTTAAAATCGAAACATAAATATAACATGTGTTATACAAGCTAATATATATTTTACTATTAAATACAAAATTGGGTAAATTACATTATTGTCATATAAATAATTTGTCACATGAAACATACATACAAATCAGGTATGTTTTTGCTTACCGTCATAAAAACATGTCGGGCTTGACCTGAATCAAATTTGGAATAATGCCCAACATTTTACATTAGCAACATTATTTATTAAGTAACATGGCGCTTGCTTGATCCCTCAGGAATTAACGGTCACGCCTATCCCTTTGATGGACTAGATATAATTAATTACTACTTTTATTACTAATATCCGACTTTACCTGTGATGGTTGTACTACAAAAATCATAAATAAAAATTATGTTTAATGCAATAAATTGTTGGTTCTTAGAAAGTTTTACTAGAGTATCCGTGTGTTAGGTAAGAGCTATGTACGTTACAAAACCTGTGATAAATTAACTTTTTATTAATTATATTTTGTTTTATTTATTTATCGAAATTCCCATTCCGACATCAGTAAATTATTGTATAATTAATCATGTATTGTACAGATTTTTATCTATTATATTACGTTTTACAAATCTCATTGCACTTCGCTTTAACTTATGGCTTTTTAGTAATGTTTTAATTGATTAGCCTCATAAAATAAGAAAAAAAACCTTAAATTATGTATAACCTCAAGGGATGACAAGAACATAAATGTTGAATTAATAATTATATTAAAGAGATCTGCATATTATTATGTCGCCAAAGTCTTAATCCAATGATAAGTTGATATCTTTCTTCTTACTTATCAAATGGTCGAAGTCTTCCTAATAGCTCTGAGGGAATAAAGTTACAGTCATTTACATATCTTTCCCTTTTCAGAAAGTTACGCCTTAAAACGTATTCCACAAGGGACTTAAAAATATTAAAAATAAACTATAACAAAAAAGAACTGGCTCGTTATTTCATTTGTACTCATGTTGTATGTATGGTTTTTGTTATATATAAATTTTATTTACTGTATGTATAATATTTTAAGTGTTAATAAAGATGGATGTTATTTTACACTCATGGGACGCAACACCGTATAAATTATAAATTTATGTGCAAAGTTTGTTTTATATTCGCCCTGATGTTGATGCTAGTCCGTATACTAATTAAGGTTGCGTTATGTTATAATATTAATGTTCAATAAAATAACATTCTAATAATTATTTTATATCAAAATACATTAGACATACGAGATATTTAAAAATAAAAAAGTTATCCGCTCTATGGTCAGATAATAAATAATACGATATTTTGCCTATTCATTCTTATTTTAAGCTTAAGTGCTTTTATATTCAGAAGAAATGCATTTAAGTTTTTCATAAATTATTTGTTTCCCTTATTTAATTATTTTTTAAAATCTGTTTTATTCAAGAGACAAAGAAATGTAAAATAGTAAGGATTTAAAAAGAAAAACTCCAAATTGATTCACCTGCTTCAATGCAATAAAAGAAAATCGACGTTTTGTCGTACATACTATAGAATGAAAGTATCGAATTTCCTCACACTTTATGATATGTGATAATTGAAGATACCATTTTTAGTTACAAATTTGGTCTAGTTTAAGATATCAATAGATTAATTTAAAAATTATATTAAATTTGCAGTGACGAAATACTAAATACCATTTAACAATATATTTTTTTAATTTAAATATATGCATAGATTATAACATTGCTTATGAGTAAAAGAAATAAAATATTCATCAGTTAGTAGCAGGACTTGGAAAAAGCTATTTATTGAATCAATATTATTTTTATTTGTTTTGTAATATATTAGTTCAGTAGATTACAGTGAGTACCTGATGGATCAGTTGACAAAACGAAAAAGAGTCCTAGAGGACGCAGTTTCGAGGCCTATTATTTAATTAGAGTTATTTTTGTAAAAATATTCATATTATTAAAGGTCATGAATTTAATGCTAATTATCAACGCATTACTGGTATTAAAAAAACAAAACGTGTTTTATTGTTAGTTCATCGTTAGTATCATTTAGTCTTATCAGCGACATCTCTGGGTGGTGATCAAGGCAAAAACGTATCTACTGTTACTGAATCTCGCAAATCTCTGGCAAACGACTGTTTTTATTTGATAATTCAATTCACCTTAAACCTTGTTTAACTATTTAGCAGGTCATCGATTTACTGTTTTGTTATTTAATTAAATAGCTATATTTATCAATTAAATGATCCGAGACTTTGTTTATATTTTTTTTTTCTAGTATTAACGTTAAGACAATATTGCTCTATAGTTAGAAAGATTATAATAATAACCAGATTTTAAAGGGGCTATGCTATGTTTCATTAAGTCAGGAGAAATGTACATTTTATAGTTCTAAAAATTGTGGACCATTTTGCCATTTTTTTTAAACACTGATATGCTAGATATTAAAAATCTTTAAAGATTTTCTTATATATACGTTTGATGCTTTGGTACTTAAAATTGATGATACATTTTTAAATATTTAATCAAAATTATTTTGTAAAAAAAAAAAAATTATCATATTGGCTTCAACTTCATCTGAATTTATTATTGGATTATCTAAAAATATGTTCATTATTTTTCATTTCAACTAAGCTTTGAAAATCTTTTTTTGCTTTATTATTGTTTTTATAAAAAATATTTTTATAATAAATTGCAAAACAATTAGTTCCATCAAAATAAAAGTAAAGTATTAGTTTGTATTATAACTGTACTACAGAAGAATATAGCGTAAAAATTACACTTTGTCTAAGCACTACTTTTTCTTGAACCAAAATGTCGACGAAGAATTCATGAGATGAAGTTTCCACATATACTCGTAATTATATACAGTCCAATCGAGAAACAAACCAGTATGATATCTTATTTATCCCCAAAACATAGGCTAATAAATAATAATAAATCTTTAATTTTAGTGTTATCTAAAAACAAAGTCATATCAAAGTGAAATCATTGTTACAACAATGATAACAATAATGGCAAAACTTATATGAGTATTCAAATTTTATATATATAAGTGTGGCAAATGAACCATATCTCTAAAGATAACCCCCTAAACGTACGTTGTATAGAAATCGTATCGACGCGTTTCAACCTCATTAGCTTCCCGAAGCATTGAGTTCAACAATAGACGATATTCGAAACATTGTCAGCCCGCATGTATAAACAATTATTGACGATGTTACAATATCGAGGTACTTAACTACTATTTCAATGTTTCATTTGTTAACATTGTTTTAGTTCGAACATAATAATAATGTTTTCGACAATATAAAATAAAGTATAACTAACTGAATAATTTATTATTAAAGTTAAAGGACATATAAGACTTTTTTTTTTATTTATTTATTTATTATATATATGACACACTTAACAGTTTGCGACGAATTTTGTTAACAATTTTTAATAGTAATAATATAGTTCAGGCCGCTCACCATAAAAAATAGTGTGTTCTTTAAGAACATAAATGTGTTGTGAATAATTAACAAAAAAAAAAAGAAACATTATAAAAACAATTGTGACAGGGGTATGACCTTTTTTTATAACAAATGCTTCGAACTAACTAAATTCTAAAAATAATAATGACAATAATGAAACAATACATATTGAGAAGGTATCACTTATGCATAAAAAAGCAGCAAAACAGAAAAAAAAAACATATTACAAAACAAAAAAAGAAAAAAAAGAAAATAATGATGATAACAAATTTAACATATATAGTATTGTTATGTGACTATTCCTCACATGAGTTCGAAACCACAGACCGAGTCACCCTCCTCTTATAACTCTTATAATAAAAATAAAAAAATATCTATATCGGGAAATCGTAATTTTTTCCTAAATATCTACTCTATTTTTGTCTTATATTTACCTGTCAACTCGCATTCAATTTAAAATAAGTCAAACAAGGAATTTTGAAGAAATATAAAAAGACTTTGAGTTAAATTAACTTATACGGTACTTTTGATCTTATTTGAGGGCGGAGAAATCCACAATGGGATTACAGAATAACGTCACATCAATCAACGTTAGGAAAAGCAAAAATTAAATTCTATTAAGAAGTACTGGGGAGCATCTACACGACCAAATATAAATTGTATGATTTTCTTTAACTATGTGGTTGCTTTAGTTCACTACAAAAGTAGATATTGCACAATACAATGTGGGAATGTGTACACTAATTTTTATTTTCCTTCAAAACAAAAGGATATTATTTTAGTGAAACTTATTTCGGTAAAAATTATGTAAGGATAATATAAGATTCAATTTCGTTTTTAATTCAGTTCAACGATGAAAAATAAGAAATATATATACAAAACATTGTTGTTCATTTCCATTGTAAAGAAAACTTTTAAATAAAACGTTGCGTTGCCTGTTCTAGCTCTGTATAAGAGACTTCAGTTCACATTACTTACTTGATTGAAGGTGTCTTCTCGGAACATCCACACACGTGCTTAATGTGATTGAAATTTCTTTATGTCACTCATTTTGACGTTGCGACTTGTATTTGAAATACGAACGTCAAATTATTGATATATATATATATATATATATATATATATATATATATAATATATTATTATTCTGAGAAACTGGTGGAAATCCTGTGATACCGTAAAAATTGTAAAAAAATATTTATTACACTTTTTAAGTAATCGTAAAATATTATTTAGTTTGTACATAAAATTTTGGAGTTTCTGTAAAGACTATATTAATTTTAAATCGGCCCCAAGCCTCCTACGCGTGGCGTTTTGAAGATGTTTTCCTGTATTTTACAGACATGACAAGCAGCTGAATTCATACATACAGAGCAAACAAATGCAGTATTATAAAACTATAATATAAGGGTTTTTATTTTTTATGTTCTTAAAGAAATACTGATATGGTTATTGATAATTATTGGATACGAAGTTCTAATTTTGGTTTTATTAATGAAGTACTAACCCTTTCATTTTATTTGTTTGTTTTGTTTTTCTGCATATTTCAAAAGAACCGTTTTTCTATTACATAAGAATTACGTAAGTAACAATACTAAGATATTAATAAGGTTCAATAATAATAATAATAAATAACAATACTAAGATATTAATAAGGTTTACCTTGCTCTCCATTATCCACTAGAATCAAATTTAATATAGTATCCATCATGCTATTATTTTGTCACTACTACATTACTAATAAATTTAATAATACGAAAAAATTAAAAGGTATAGAAATATTTACGCTGTAATTATTTTATTCCTACCTTTTTGTTACAAGAAAACGAACACAAGATAGTCATATGGAATGCCGATAAAAGTAAAAACTGAAAACTGTTCTTAGAAATTTTAAAATATTTGAAATTTTAAAATATTGTAATATTAAAATTAAAAATAAATTAATTAATTTTCATAATATTAATCATACATCTCTCGGCAATCCGAGCAACAAATGTAAATATATAATATGTACGTTATACGTAGTTTATTTATTTGTCAAATTACACTAGGCTTTATTAAACACAGTACAAAATATAAATATAGGTTAAGAAAAATAACTATTAACTATTTTTTAATGTATGTAATAATAAAGATAATCAATGACAAATTATACTTATGAAAAATATAAGTATCAAAAACTTTTAGTTATAACAATTTGTTGCTTAATTGACGTTAATCTTCGCGATTCCTTTTATTTTTATTGAAATTTTAAAGAAGATGATTAAAGTTCAAATAAGTTTTTATGCTTTCTTTGTTAAATAAGGAATTCTATAGTATTTATATTAAAATAACAGGAGATCTATGTTTTGACTAAGTATTCTTTGATATATATTTAATGTAAAAATTAATATAATACAATAAAGAATTGATATTGTTCTTATAAAATATCAAAATAAATACGTACGCGTCTCGTCAGAGAAGTCATAAAACGGTCACAACACACACAAGTCATCACATAACACAGTACAGCAAAGCACTAGAAGATAAAGAGCATGTTAAGTCGGCAGTAAAAGTGAGAGCTTAATAACGCCCTGCTTCGAACAATTACGGTTAATTGTATTGACCTAAGCTCACCCGCTCGATCTAATTCGGTCGCATGATGCATGCCCTTATTGGTTATGATTATATACCGCGATGGCCATTTGCGATTCATTTTATTATTTAAGTAAAACTAAATCTTTTGCTAAAGTTATTTATTCAAACGCATGTTTGTTAAAATTTATGTTCAAATTAAATTTTTGAGTATTTACATATTACGCAAGACTTGATTATTATAAAATTTGTAATCATGGAACGGTAAGCTTCACAAGTATTAAGCGCTTTAACTGTCTAGAGTACAAAATATGTGCGCTCTGGATGCCGAAACACCAAAATCCTAAACAATTTTACATTCTTGCTTATCCGTGTCCATCATGAGAGTCCAATCAGGAGCCGCTTCTAAGATAGACTGAGGCTTATGTTTCATTTTTTTTAGGCTAGCATTCTTTAACCATCTCTATAAATCTTTTGGCCGTTGTTATACCCTTTTGTGCTCTTTATACTAAAAGATAAACCGCTTCACATATGATTTTTAAGTTTGTTGTGGTGACGTTTATGTAATAGAACCTTAGGGTTCTAAGGTTTAGACCCCAAACAAGTGTTTACACATTTCTATTACCTCTCCACAGACGTTGCATGACTTATCGGTGGCTTTACTACTTAAATTAGTACTGCAGTAGAATGTACCATGCTAATGGAACACAAAAGCCACCTATTCGTTTTGTATTTTGTGTTTATGGAATTGAAGTCGTGATTCGAGCTCTATTGAATTTTAATCTTTTGCAAGAGATCTTACTATATCAACATGAGATTTTCGGATAATATGTCTTTTGGTAAATCGATATTGTTTTGGATTGTGTCAGTGTCAAGTTCGTCTGTAAATGATAGTACAGATTCCGAATATTTATTGTTAAACTTCAACTTATAACCCCACATTTTCTCATGACTTATTATTTTATCTATTAAAATGTTTATCACTATATTTATTAAGATTGGAAGAATATTTAATGTCCATTTTTAGTTCATCTACATTATAAATAAATGGAGATTTTCCCAACCATTATTAATAAATGGAAATGTTTTTATTACTCGGTTTTGATTATAGTTTATGTCATACATACATGAAAATTAGAGCCATAATAACAGGTGAATATTAAATTAAGTTTACTCAAATTTGTCGGACCAGCTACAGTTATGAACTGCTTTACATATGCCCAAATGTGCTTTCATTTAGTGGTGATTTTGTGATTCCAGTGTGTTATGATATGTAAATGTAATGCATCGTTCAAAAGTCTTGACCCGTACAGTCCTTTCCATTTTAATACGACCTCTCGGTGATATAAGCATACGAAGCATATAGTCTCTGTCTATCTTAATATTATTTTTTTAACATTAATAGTCTATGAGTAAAAAAAATGTAGGAATTGTTGGTAGTACCTCATAAAGTTGAATTTAGCTACAATTTTATTCATTATCACATATGTATCTCATGATAACTACTGCATTTGTTTAGGCAGTATCAAAAATATCCAGATAGATTTGAAATTTAATTAATTGTTATCCAATTTCACTAAACCACGTTTAAATCACAACATAGAAACGTATATAAACATAAAAGACCTTTCAATTGCTTAAGCGTGCGTAAAGAACAACCAACTTCATGTAATTTATAATAATAAACAGTAACTTGCCTTGGGTATATAAAGCAAAAAAGTATAATTAAAATTAGTTAGCACATGACGTGAACATAAGAAAAAAAATTATAATATGCAACTACAAAAATACTTTAAGTTTTGCCTTAAATACAAAATACAAATACAGTAAAATACAAATACAATACAATAAAATACAAAACATTCAAAATAATTAATTGGTAAATATAAAAACTTCTTCATAATTCTGAGAACATTTATCTTTTCTTAATTAAATTGAATCATTTGACTATAGGTAATAAAGTTAGTAGTAAATAGGAATAAAGGTTAATAAACCTCTTAAAATTACTAGGCTTTTAACAGAGTCGCTTCTTACTGATAATTTTAAACCCCGTTACACATATGTTTTATTAACAATAATATGTGACTACGTATCACGTTATATAACAATGTTTATTACGATAAATATAATGTTTATCATAATACTAATTCACTATTACGGATTTCATTTAAAAGATAAATAATTCAAGCTAATTCTACTCCATGCTCAATGAGGAATAAACGAGTTGAGTTCGTTTCCAATTTGTATAATTAAAAGCTGTTTCAGAATAACGAATGGCAGTGTGTATTTTAGCACTGTTAAACATACTAAAGTTAATGAAATAGGATAATCTAAAAAAAATATAAAAATTATTCATTGGGAAGGGCAACTGCTAGCTAGGTGCATTGTATTTTTGTATTCTGTCATAAAAATGAACACATTTTACCACTTGATCCGTGGTAAAGAGTTTTAATTCGATAACTTGCGATAACGATGGATGTTCGTGTCGGAGCGTCCATAGAAAGAAATTTTTTTTATTAGAATGGAAATGTCAGGTTAATTACCTGGGTGAAATTAGAGATGGCGTTGTCATTACAATTGATTATTGGTAGTGTTATTATTAATTTGACAATTAGACATTGAATTAAGAAAATTGTTAGCGAGTTAGTTGTGATTAAAGTGTGTCATTTGACAAGTTAAAGTAAAGACAGTTCAATGACTGGACAGTTTACGAGAGAATTTTTTTTTTTTTTGAGGCACCACTTCAATCTACGTATTTCAGGTTGAAAAAAAGTATAGTGTGCCAAGTACTACTTGATATAGATGAATAAGAGTAATGTGATAACGTGGAATCTTAATTCAAATGGTCGGAGCGTACCAGTAGCCATTTCTTAGACATAATCTGTTAGAATCTGTTTTTAGTATTTAGTAGATGGGCTTTGTGCGGGTGGCTCTGGTGGAGTTTGTGTCTGGAAGTGACCATAAAATTGTGTGTTTGAAACAAACAGTGTTTTGTTAGTGGCGGTAATAAATAAAAGACATTTGAAAGTACATGATTACTCTAGCATTTTAGTATCTGATTGTTTATATTGATTTTTGATAAACAAGGGGTATCGTGCTAAAATTAATTAACATTAGGTATGATTTAGGTAAACTACGAGCATGGTTAAACGAGTGCGTAGCGCGTGATCTGTTTTAAAGTAATTTTTAATTGTGCCAATTAGGTCTCATTTGCGGGATATGTTACAGAATTCGCTAGTTTTGAATTCTCTTAAGTTTATTAAGTCATATCTTTATAAGATCACGATAACTTGCATCGGCGTAAAAAAGAATAGAAAAAAGGAAATAAGGATTATATAAGCATAATTTTGGCGTGAATGGGAAGAAAATTTTTAAAATATCGTAGTAAGCCCAGGGCACCTAATCTTTTTAATTTTTTACAGAGATTTCTTCTTTGATATACTACGGTGTTTTGTTTCAGATCAAATATCACAAATCAGATAAATTATATAAAGTTAACTATGGATATATAAAGTATAATTATATTATCAGGTAACTTGTATATTGATAATATAACTTGGACAAAGATAAAGTCAAAATAAATAATATCTTACTTTTTGACTATACGTTTGGATCGCATATTGGGATTTATAATGCTTTCTTTTGAAAAAACTTTTTCGGATATTTATAGTGGATTTGAGCTGATTAAGCTACGTATAGTGGTTACTTTAATAATAGAAGACATACCATAACTGGTACTATCAATACTCAACATTATGATTTGACCATCTCTTTTTCAGCAAGAATTTAAACAAATTATATCAAATGTATGCAAAAAACAATTTGATAATAGGGAAGAGTTTAGAAGAATTATAAAATTGTATTCTCAATCTATAAAAAAAATAATGTGAAGTAGCATAATCAGCAATTCAATTTATTAGTTCCAGAATAGGTAAAGAAGTAAAATTAAAACTACTTGGAACATAATGAATAAGGAAAATGGAAGAGTTGAATTTCAGAAGAAAGCCTGACTTTCATTTAAAAATAGACAATCAATATATTTCGTCTGACGTTTAGGCTCCAACTGCTTTTAAAACTTTCTTTACCAATTTTCCAGTGTCCATAACTAAATCTTTAATCTCTTCAATCGGAGGTGATTGTTTACAGAAAATGTAAGTTAATAATAGTTAGTATAATTAGTATAATTATTATTTTTTAATGAAATCAACAAATTTGGACGTCTAGTAAATGCATTCTTCACACGTTTGTAGTCAAGAAATATTATATATATTTCAATTAAATATTTTGAATAATAAATATAGTAAAACAATTTATTAGACTACAAAATTTTATGTAAAGTATTGATTTCTGTAATAATTATTAGAAAAGAAAGACCTGTTTTTTTTTTGTCAATTACAACGTGCTATATATATAAATAATAATACTAACTCGGAATAAGCAAGTATTTAAATAGATTCTAAATCTAGTACATCTGTTTAATTAACCCTATTACCTATAATAATCTGCATTACAACACAACAGAAAAGATAACTGAAATTATTAAAAGGAAGTACTGTAGAAGCGTTTCGTGGAATGGCTTTAGTAATAGAGGCTATAATTAGTATGTATCTTCAGTATCAAGATGCTACCTGAAAGGATAATTGACTGCACATTCTGATCAATTATGAATAATTTAATTTGCATATTTAGACCGTCTTGTGGAAAAACGAGGTTTATACTAACGAGGGTATACTAAACGCTTTGACTTCCTATGGGTTATGTTTATAATTTCTTAGATTAATTAGAAATAGTTATGTTACCTTTAACTGAAAATTAAAATAAAAATTTTCAATAATATAACATATAAAAAACAGATTTTTATAAAAAAAATATTGTCTATTAAACTGACTTATTAAAAAAAATAAAAAAATCTTACCTTTATGATAATTACATTACAAATAAACTTACATAACAAAAAATTATAAAATTAATTTATAAGATGGACGAAAGGTTAATAAGTTCATATGATATAAAAGTCACCGCGTGGCGTTACGATCTTAGTGTTCGTAAAACTTTTTAACGATAGGCCCAATAATGAGATTGTAAACACAAAATAATTCAGTATGGTTGATACAATTGTATAACACTATGTTTAAATGAATAAATGCAAAAATTACTGATTACAATATTTTTTTACCATAGAATGCTACGTATAGCTAAATATACTATGGGATTCTTTCCACATTACCATACGCTACATTTGGCTAGAATTATCCATTATTTGTAAAACTAAAATTATGCCTTATTAACATATAGACTATGTTAGCTTTCTTTAATAAATAAAATTATTCTTTGGCGGGAGACGTCAGACGAAGCAGCTAGTAATCGTATGAAAATGATTTATATTTCAAAACCACAATAGATGTTCTATATTCATTTGCTTCTATTTATAGATTAATATATCCTTTTACGCTTAAGACCAGCAGGTGACGGCTAACCGCTATGTGTCATTGTCGTGCGGTGAAAAACAGTTGACATGACAATTGGTGTTAAATAACAAGATTAAGATTAATTACGTTACGGCAGCTGATGTCCTCGTAGGTATATTTGTTGCAGTATATACAGTGAATAATTGTATAAATTTCGTTTGTAGAAGTATTCATTTCAATAGAATCACTTGTTTTTAGATACAGATTCTAGATGTTCTGGACATACACATATTGTATATAACATACATATGTGACTAATCTATTGTACACATAGGTTATAATTGACCTACAAGTATTAAATAATACATATGTTATTTATTAGTTTGTTAAACAAAAATATTTTTTTTAAATTTAATTCTTTAAAATATTCGAAGCATGAAAAACAAAGGTGATGCAAAGCTGCTAATTGCTTAAGTTTTCTAATTAAAATTAACTTGTAGTAAGCTTACGAACTGTAGTTTCTTCTATGGATGGTATTTGATAAATATTTACTGTTTAAGACTTTTATAATTATAAAGCCAAAAAAAACTATTGTTAACATTTAATATAACTATATATATATATAATATAACTATATACCGTATAATTAAGAATATTATAAAAATATTAAATATTATTTACTTTTCGCGGTGTCCTTAGTAATTATAGATACTTTTTAAAATATTAGTGTGGTTTTAGATTTTTGTTTTAAACTGAAAGCCCTTATTATGATAATTACTTTTTGATTTTAACTGCTTAAATTATTATTTTTAAATAGTAAGAATCAACAGGAATAACAGTAAATATATGGATAATGAAATCTATAAATTGTTTTGAACCGATATTTGGACCAATATGTTAGAGTAAAAGAGCGTTACTATTGTAGTGAACATATATAAGTAATACCAAGGGCGATTTATATTATAATTTTTTAGCTCTTCCTGTGGTGTTTGTTTTGAAAATTATATGTATTAAAAATATTACATTTTTACCTTTCTAGGACCGAAATATTTTTTAGAATATAATTTCAGTTCCTATAATATTTTAATCCTTGTAATTTATTTATACTATTTATAATTTTGACGATATCATGGTTTATATAAATTACATTTCCATTTATTTAATTCAAATGTTTTAGACGCAATACAATAATATTGTAATAAATATCTTTCCTGGTAATTTTAGCAATTAATGTTTAGGTTATGTTAAACTATTTCATAAAACCCACATCACAGTGTGTTAAGTTTCGGAGTGTATTAATTATTAATACAATAGGTCTCGGACACGGGCGCGTTCACATGAATGTTTAATAAGAGTGACCGATAACCTCAGCTAATTTACTGAGCAACTTTCACAAATTAAATTTAGTCTACAAGTTAGAAATTTTAAAAACACCCAAATTGATAATCCAACCCAACCACCCAAGTTCAAAAATTATTTTATATATTAAAGTAAAATATGACATACTACAGGTTATATGAAAATAAGCCTATAGGTACAACTATATGTATACGGTCATTTGACAACGGTTGTTGAACAAATGTAGCTATATTAAGAACACGGTACCTAGATTTCTCTAAAATTATAATGATCGTTTGCATGTGTTTTTTAATTAAACTTTAGGTTGGCACTAGATGGATGGCCAAGATAGCCTTGGATGTATGGTACTTGTGTGTAAGGTAGCCTTGTATTGTATGATACGATGATCACATGATAGGATTATCAACAAAATAGTGGAATCTCAAAAAAGTAATTTAATACAGTCATTTTATAATTAAAATAATATAGTATCAGAAAACCCATAAAGATTCCAACCTAACAAAAGCGTCACTCAATTAATATTATAATTCAACGACCACATATGCGAAAGGTTTAATGCTAAAAACCATATCGTTCAATAATATCATATCGTTCACAAATTGAGGTGTTATAAAGTTTCAAATCAGAATTATTCTGACTGAGTTTCATTGCAAAGATTCAAGAATCGAACCTGCAACCCCACCCAAACCTCTGGAAAGCCTTTCTACAGATCTGGCAATTAAATAGCTACACGAAGTTCAAATTGGAACTATACTATACTATAATACTGATGTTTTGATGCTAGGTTCTTTAAATATAAATAAGGTTAATTTAGCTTAACATATTCACAGATAATATCAAATGTTTTTTACGGATATATACTGCAAAGATAGTGACAATAGTTAGTATTTTCCAAAAAAAGGCTGTTAGATATCATCGTCCCATTAAAGATTTATTATCTCAACTTAAAGAAATAATATTTTAATAGTTAAAAAAAAATAAAAGACGCGGTAACACATTCTTTTAAAAAAATAGATAGGTTTGAAGTCACACATATTGTGTATGTTTAAATCAAGGGGGTACTTATATGTATATATCTTTTACTGAAAAAAGTAATATACGCGATTTCTAATAAAATAATTTTCGATTGGGGTTATAACTATGGATGCGAATTAATATCAGAAAAAAGTTATCAATTGGAACAAAAAATATCTTCATCTGAAAATAAATAGTATGTTATATGCTCAATATTTAAAGTTATGAAATGTGTTATATGTGCAATAAGATGTTTTAATTACTTAAGTGCAAGTAATTATGGAATGGGTTGTATTAAAATAAAAAAATAATAGTAATATCACATTTTTCTTAATCAAGAAGTTAATTTAAGGGGGCCGTAAATATTGTCGCTTGCTTAATTTTTCAATAATAGTAAAATGAGAAAGTTAACTACACGGGCAGAAATCGAACCAGTCACCGCTGAAGTAGCGTCCGGTCACTGTGTCAAATGAGTTACTGACAATAATATATTTATCACTATATAAATATACTAGGAGCGCGAACCATACTTAAATTTTGATTCGCTTTCAAAACCTCGGTATGTGTTAACATAATGAGGGAAGCGAGGTGCAAATAGCACCGAATTTGCTTTTACAAAACGTCGACGCATTTTGTCCTCAACTATTTTCCAAAAGATAAAAACAAAATTAAAAAACAAGAAAAAAAATTTAAAAGCTTAAAAAAAATAGGCACGCGTTTGTCATTGTAAAACTAAAGTTTTGTTCGAAAAATGTTTCCCATTGAAGTCTATGGAATTTCAATTTTTTCATGATATTTCTCAACGACATCGAATATTTAAAAAAAATTCAAACGATCATCAGACTGATGTCTATCAGTGAGAAAAATTTGGAAAATTTCTGATATACCATTTTAGAAATAAAACTATTTTACGGATTAAAAACTCGCGTATAATTTGGTTATATTTTGATTTTAAACCGACGTTTCGAATACTTTGCGGTAATCGTGTTCACGGGTAGACGAGATGTAAGTGTGTGATAATCTGTAAAAATAGTTTTATTTCAAATGTGTACTCGTGAAAATACCATTTTTGAAATATCTATACCTTTTTAGATATTTATCATTTATTTGTATATAATAAATTTTAATTTCTATGTAATGAATAGTGCCTAACAATTACCAAGAAGTTTATTTTTTAGTAAATTTAATTTTAATAATATTTTTTTAAACTTTATATCTATTTTGAAGTGTTCTAAAATATAATTACTTTTGGTTTTTATAATACCATTGTCTGTCTATCTGATGTAGACTTTATAGGTTTTTGTATGTTATAACTAATATTTATGTGTTCTTATATTACAATCTGTTTCCCTAAAAATAAAGTAAACAAATATTTCAAATTATGACATATTTTAATAATTTCAATTAACCATACTTATAAATCCTTTTATCAATTGTTAGTACAAATATATATTTTTTTAATTATACGGATTGCACATGAATAGACCGTATGTTTTCCAATATTTATATATTTAGATTAGTGAAAAGGTACTCTTTGTAAAATTGCATTGTAACTTTAAAAAATACTTACTACGTCCATTTTTTGTTTATATGAGGATATATAACAAATTTAAAATAACACTTATGTAACACAGAAACAGAATAAAATACATTAAATTACTATCAAATAAAATACAAACACCATTCGAATATTACTCTACAGTCATGTATTGTTAATGTACACAATAGCACTGCGAAGGTGAGTAGAATGTTGTGTAATAACATTAGTATGCAAATTTTATTCTAATGATGGAATTTAAATTATAAACTGTCATCATAGTAAATAACTTTTATAAATTATTTTCTATGATTTTATATAATGATTTATTTCTATTATATCTGAAATTATATGTAAATTAACTACCAATGTGGATATTATAACAAAGTTATTATTCACTTTTTTGAATCTTATCAGAATTTTTATACAGTTCAGTTATTTTCTTCGGTTATAATAATTGAAGAAGCAATGTATTATAGTCAACTAGATGAGGATAGTATATTACAAATGTCTCAATATTGTTTTACTTTTTAGAATGATTCAACATGTAAGTTGCTCTCATTCTTCTGATTTTGTTCATGTATTTTTTAATGTAAGCCTATTACGACAATGCTGCTTATAATAGAATATAATACTTGGTCACTTACGTTAAAGTAGATGAATTATAAACTTTCTTTAAAATTCTCCAGTCACATAAAAATAATATATGTAATGTAATGTAATGGAAATAATAAAATGAAACTCAAACTATGAAACTTACCTGTTAGTAGTTTTCAAATTAACATTATTGAGATACTACCAATATATACATTTCTCTATTTCCTTGCGGTTGATTTCACATAGTTAAACATCGGTTTGGTTTGCATAATACATTCAATAAAACGGGTATTTTAAGTAAAATTATGATTTAAGAAAATATTTTTATGTTAATTCTACATAAAGTTTCTACGTATTTTATAAAGTTTGATAGCATTTTCATTAAGTAGTTGATTCTTTACTTAGTATTCACTTAACAATGCAGAGTGCATACTTTTGTCGTAAGCTATGGAAACTTAGTCTTTATATTATGCACTGCTGTCTGCAAAGGAAACACCTAGATCCGCAACTTTAGCGCCAGTTTCGTAACAATTAATTAAGTATTCAAGAGATCCTGTAATTTATTTGCCAACGCGGTTGCATTCCTATCGTAGTTTCATTAGTTTTGACGTATGGATGCAAATATATATAATGATTTTAAACTACCAATACATCACAGATAATTTTCAAATAAAAAATAAAAATTTGGTAAATCAATAGTAATTATATGAAAAGGTAAAGTTTGTCAGTTTATATATTTAGGGTATTCTCCGATGTTAATAATCAAATTTTGAATATTTTATTTTTGTATTGGTATATTATTCCTGAATACCATACTTATTTTTAAGAACGGATAAAATCCGTTAATAACTTGCATATTAGGTATAATTGCAAAAACTAATGGAATTCCTTAGAGCTTATTAACTTAGGAAAATAGTTCATAAATAGCAACACTGATGCACGCTAAAGGCCCTGTGAATTGAAGCAGAGTTGTATTGAAAAATCTACGGTTAACAACCAAAATGCTACTAACTCTGAGATAGAACTTTGACACGCCACGACAACTTTCGCCGCTCCAGGCGGCTAGAAGAGTCAATTCCAATATTTTTAAACTTTTGTCAATTATGAGATTGTTATTTCATAACATTTTTTTATATTATATTTATCATTCAGCTGCGGCACTTAGGTATAAGTTGCAAAGTTACAAGTAATCAAAAATGAGCTTAAGCTCATAACTTAAGCTCACTTTAGATTTGCAATTTTGACTGAAATGCACTCAAATTTCGAGCTATATTTCTTACCTTGGCTTACAGCCTATATGTCCTAAAAGTATGTTTTCTTCCTCTGCCTGGATGGTCTTGAATATGAACAAGCTCATCACAACCTTTAATATTTGAAAAAAACTAATATTCGACTGATACCGAAATTTTGAAGTATATAATGTACAAAATGATTGCATTATTATTATTTTCTTACTTATTAAATAACACTATTAAAAAAGTATAAAGGGTGGCTTAACACTAACGCGTTTTTTTACCAGCCAATCACTATGTGACAAAGTTAAAAAAGTGTGTATGTGTGTGTGTGTGTGTATATATTAGAAACATACATAATAATAATAATAATAATACATGTAAACATAAACATATAAGTATAAAAATATCCATATATATGGATAAATACTTAATATCAACATACACAAATTTATACATCTAGTTATAACAAAATCTGAATGAAAGAATAAAGAGATAACTCAATTATAAGTATTTTATAAAAATTCTTTATCTACATCTTTAAAAATTTTAGATCCAACTTTCCTGATAGACTCAGGTAAATTGTTCCATGGTCAGTTTACAACAACAACGAACAAATTAGTCATGAAACCATGTGGTGTTCAGATACAGAGAGCAACCAGGTTAAAGTAGTATAAGTAAATGTATTTAAAATATTTGAGATACAAGAGATTATAAGGAATGGATAAAACACAAACGTTTCTTAAAGATTTACGTACACGTAATCTTTACCAGTTTAGCTAAGACCGAAACTACTTTTTTAATATAATTAAATATGACAATTCGACGAAAGTTTAGAATTCATTATTATACCATGGTTTAAGAAGTGATTGAAAAAGGGATTGTTTATGTTATAACATATAAGGTGAAGTAAATGGTTATAAATTTTTACCAGTTGTTGATGACTGCCAACAATAATTGTCTGATATATGGAAGGATTAATCGAAATACTGAAATATTACTGTCACTTAAATAAATAACTGACGAGTGATAATAAACATGCAAGTCATCGGCACAAAGATGGTATAAGATAAAATTTTGGGAGTGAGCCATAAACAAATAAAATAAGAACGGAGACGATGTTGATTGAGATTGCTGTTGTCGTCCCTCAAAGCGGATTGAGAAATGCCAACAGCAATACTCGCACAAACCAATCTGTTCAATTCAATGTAAACAGCTTGCTGTCGCCCTCAAAGGTGTGAGGAAAATCTTTGTAAATATTTATTTGTGAGAGAAAAACGAAAAGTAAGTAAGAAGAACTGCATGAAACGCATTACTGAAGTCAATAAGGACTAAAACTGTTACGTGTTAATTGTTGACTTTCAGCAACGATGTTGCCTGAACAAGACTGTTGCCTGCCGAATTAAGATGTTTGATATATTGTTTTTTATTTATAAAATGAGAAGATATTTTTTGATACATTAACGACAGAAAGTAATGTAATGTAAAGATAAGATAAAAGAAGTATTCTATTTTTCATTTCAGAACTGCTTGCTTGTGAAATAGTTAATGATACAAGTTTAAATTCAATATGTTTTCCTTTAACTTTTCAACGTAATTTAGAGTTACGGTGTTTTATTTCAGTAGAAATTTTCTTACCAATTAAAAAAATTTCATTTGGAAGCAAATACATTCAACCTATTGAGATTAAATTTTGTATGCACTTTTATATTTCATTACAGTGCATGGTTAGATGTCATTTCAATTCAGTAATTAGGACATGTTCTGTACTTCCTTACATATGGGTGTATGAAATAAAAGGACTTTTTGTGAATACGATTGTGACTAAATAGTGAATTAAAATTAAAACCTTTTTTAAAACATGACTTTATTCGAAAGCGCTAAATAGAATAAAATTTACATTTCTTATAAATCCTTTACTATCAATTTGTAACGCAAAATTACACGATTTATATTATACAAAAGCTTTTCGCGAGATTTACGGATACAGATATCCAAATAAATTAAATTTGATTGAATGATTTAAATTAAAAGTAATTAAAATAAGAGTTTTTTTTTCTTTTCATTTATAAAACTTAAAAGTAAAATAAATTTTATATTGTTAAGTTAGTAAAAACTTCTTTTATAACATAGTTTTGTACAAATATAAATAATAATGTATATATTATTACTATAAAATGACTACAAGACTATTATAAATACATCACACAAATTCACGGCTTTCAGCTAGTATTATAGTAAAAATTATTAAATTCGTAGGTAGATCAAAACAAACGTAAAAGCTTTGTTGTGCTTTTTCAAAGTTTGGCCTTATTAAATTATATTACAAACATGTTTAGTTCATTATAAGTTAGCAAACTATACAACGGATATTAATATCTGTTAGGCTTGCAGAAACATTTCTATTAGGTGCAAACCCAAAACTTGTGAAGTTGAAGTTTGCTAAATGAATTAATTGTAGTCAAAAGCTAACAATACGCTATATAATCTGAATGAAGAGAAATTAATTTAAAGCCCTTATACGATAGCATTGTTATGAGCTTGAAACTAAGTCTTATCTCCGTCCTTGAAATCGTGGCCTTGACATATTAAGAACAAAGGACTAAATTTTATCATGTTATCTGCAAAGTACCCAATGAAAATCAAAATTTCCGGTAACCTTATTTAGGACCAAAAACCATACTTAAGGACTTATTTAAGGAATTTCAAGTGTACGATTTGTATATTTATATTTCATATATGAATAAGTAGATCTAAAATAATAATATAGTCCTATATTCTAAATAAATTAATGTGTAATGATATATTTTTTTAAATACTAATATAATTAAATATCTCTTTGACCATTTTACACATTTCGTTCTTAATATTTGTTGAACCCTTTTAAGCGGAACTATATTAGTTTACATAGATTTAAAAAATCTAATTATTCTTATTTTACTCTATAATAGTCAAAATTCTTTAAATATTAAACAGTAAACTGAAAGCTAAATTGTATATTGACTTCAGATATGGTTTGTATTCTATGTTGTCAAACTGTCGAAGTGGCTATTATAGTAACGTTATGTATTGATAAGTAATAAAGAATTCTATCCCCCATCACCGCAAAAGAGGGCAATGCAGCTGCGATTCTTTGAATTTGCAATGATAACTTTAGACATTAAGTCGAGTGTTTGCTTAATAAAGACTTTGCTTGACTTCTATCGTCACAAATGTACTATACTTTGCCAGAACCTATTAGGTGGATTATTAATTTAACCCAATTTATAAACCGCTGACAAATTAGAGGTTAAGTGGTAATTGCCATGTATCTTAACAAAAGCCGATGACCTCTTAATGTAATAGGTAGCAAAGTATATTTTTAAAGATTACAATGTACATCTAGATTGTGTCAAATTGTGTCAAGAAAATTTTAATTTGCAATTAAATAAATATGATATTTATTATTTAAAACTACAACAAAAGCAGTACATATTAAAACGTGTAATATAATTTAATTGTAAATCCAATTCCTGATGTAACCGGTACTCCAATAAAATATCTCTGTTATTCAAAAGTCACATTTTCAATGATTGGGATTCTTTGAGACAAAGTTGGTGGAATTCACAATTTCAAATAAGTTACGGCTTTCTATAAAGCATATCCTAAGTTAATATGAGTAAGAATGCCTAACATATTATGCAGATACAAATATTATTGTTATTGTTCATCTATTGATTACTTATTGCAGGGTAAATGTTGCGACATCGCCGTATTTGTAAGTGTCAAATGTACAAAGTCATCTTTATAAGTATGAATAGGCCAAGGATCACTTTTTTTGGAGGCGCAGACCTGGTCTCTTGGTTTATTTCTTGGTTTATTTATCGTGGTTGAAGGGTATGGTATGAGTGGGTGTTATAGAGGTGAGGTTGTGGTTATGTTCGTGTCGATGTCGACGTTTTAACACACTTATAGTGTGTGCCCCACACCATAGAGAGATATATATATATCTGCTTCAAAGTCTACTATTTATTTTATTTATTTTAGATGTCAGTCGGACAGGCCGAGGCGTTAAGCTCGAGGATTACGGCGTTGGCCCTAGAGAGGTGCATTATGTTGAAATTTACTTTGAAACTAAAATCTCAGCTATACATTTATTTGTTTATTTGCACTAAGCATGCAAAGGCAAGCATAATGCCACAGGCATTCTCTACCAGCAAGCCCATGAGTTAAACAGTAAAAAATGTAAGGGTGCAATTAGAATACAAAAAAAAAAAAACAAAACAAAATAACAATAACAATAATAAAAAAATAACAAAAATAACAAAACTGTATAAAAAACGCAACGAGTAGAAATACATAAAGCCATGGATTCCCTGAGAGATGTTTTTAAAGAAATTGATAAACTTACGGTCGCTTCTCAATATATATATTTATTTATTCGCCAAAATTTAAATACTTATATTAAAAATAGTGACAGACACACGATAAATACAAGACATGTAATGCCTAAATTTCGTCTCCAAAAAGTTAAAAAATCCTTCATAGGGTTAAGTATATTTATATAAAATAAGACTCCACAAGATATCTTTGACCTTCCCTTTCTTAGATTCAAATCTAAAATTAAAAGTATATTATTAAATAATTCTTACTACAGCATTCAAGAGCACTTGTCGTTCAAAATGTGTGGAACTTGGATTGTTGAGTCGTTTGCAGGGTTGTTGTTATATAAGCCCAACATTGTTAAATTTTATTTAAAAAGAGCAACTGTTGAGTTTCTGGCCAGTTCTTCTCAGCAGAAGAGCTTTCCGAGCTGGTGCTTACTCATGAAATTATTACACATAAATTTTTTAAACTTTGTAAATTGGCGATTCAAAAGTGCTTTTGTAAATGCTTATTTGAATAAAGACATTTTGTATTTTGATTTTTTTTTAAATTTTAAAATATTAAGAGAAATCAATAGTAAAACAATGGAATATATTAAAAAAAACATAATATTATTGTTACTCAAAAAGGAGAAAATGAAAGAAGGTAAGATAACAATAACAGGATGTAAGTAACAAAATAAGAACGTACTAATTAGTTTTTAGCCATGAAAACACTCGGATTCGGATATATAAAATTAGGTTTTCATTTTTAATATTACCTACTCATATATGATCCGTAAGTTTGTCTCCTACAACGTGAAATATTTTATACCTCAAATTAATTATAATATTTGTGTAACCTTTGTTACTTAATAGAATTGAAATATGTATTCCACTTTTTAATATATAGAAAATCTATTCAAGTTTAAATAATTAAAAACAGTTCTCTATTAATAAACGCGGTGAACTTCAAAACAAGTTGAAAATAAATATACAAATAGTAATTTATGAATATTTTTTTTTTTAAATAGAAAGAAGAATTAATAAAAAACAATGCATATTCCCATATAAGATGATACTTATAACTAACTTTTTTTAATGTAATCTTTTACACTGTAACAGGACTTTTTTGACAAAGTTTTAATATATTCTGTTGGGATTATAAAATGAACATTTATTTATTTAGTTTTTAGGTTTTGAAGAATAATATGTAACAGATATAATATTCACCAAATTCATTCAGTAATAAAAAGATATCACTTTCAAAGAAAACAGGTTAATCATTATTAGAATGACACTTCGACAAAAAAGTACCAAATGCATGGTTATTTCAGAGAAATCTATACAAAGAAATAGAAAGTTTTTTGTTCTATGTTGTTCATCCAAGACAAAACTATAAATACAAAAAAAACTAACAGACGTGTATTATTAAGAATCCCACAATAAAATCAGATAAATGTATATAATGCTTTACAGTCCAAGAGACAATTGAACATATCAGAAAGGATTGCCTATTTATAGAAAGACACAATAATGTAGTTCAAAAAAATTATGTAATATTGGCAGTAAAATATAATACAATCTATAAAGTAGAACCATATTACAAATATCAACCAAAAATTTTACTTGAAAAACAAGAGAAACTCTATTTGGACTGCGATAAAACAACTACAACAAATAATAGGCCGGATATCACATTAAAGCTAAAACACAAAAATCATAGCGGAGAAATCTTAAGATTAGAAAGTACACAAAGAAGGATGTCTTGATTAATGTTATTTAATACTTTTGAAAAATTAACCAAAGCCAGAATTGGAGCTTTGTTTATCCTCCATGCCCGTACGAATATCTCAAATGACTTTGGCCAAGGTTGTGTCCTAATCTAAACGTTTATCTATGTTTAAATATATTTTTATACGTTATATAAACTAGGATAATTTCTTGTGTACACAGGCCTCAAGTTCTTTGGAAAAGAAGGGAAGGATGGATATGGGTTGAAAATGATTTGGGAGAGAAAGATTTGGAATTTTAGGTATAGGAATGATGTAGGCCTTACGCCAGGCAGACGAAAGTATTCCAGTAACAAGGGAGAAGTTGACAATAAGAGTGACTCCAGATTCGCTTTTGAAGAATATTCGTTTGCTTAGCCTTCTTTAATGTCTACTGTTTAATCCATCCACTTTCTTACTTGAAAGCTGGATTTGAGTTTTTAAGTAATTCTTATAATCTTTCTCTTCGAAAACCTTATGTTTAACATTCCTTCCCAATGATCCTCTTTTTACTCCAACTCATTCACTGGTCATACCATTCGTCTTGGGAATGAGATTCCTTTGAATATAAAACTCGCAGACTCGCAAAGACTCGCAATGACTCACGTGCATTTAAACGCTTTCTAAAAATTCACCATCTAAACTTATTGAATGGGCGTCGTTTGTATATTTCTGTTTATTTGGTTATGTATGGTTACAAATTATATGTATCTGTTTGCTTGTCTATATATTTAAAAGTATGAAGGTGTGTATGTAAAAATTGTCCATGCTATGTTATTGTTGTATGCATACTCACATAACTTTTCCTGTTGGAATTTTTCCTCCACCTAATTGATTGGTCGCCAAACTTGTATATTTTTTTGTTTCTGTTACTGTATAATTTTTTTTTATATGATACGGGTGTACAATAAAGAAATTAAGTATTATTATTATTATTATTGAATACGTATATTAAATATAGATACCAAATGTTTAAAATTTATAATTTTTAATTTATCATTTTACTTTTCCTGTGTCTTAACAATATTTTGAAAATAAAAAAAAAACAAAAAGACATTTACACAATTTCCAAATGCATGCATTTCTTTTCGTAAAGTCGTTTCATAAACAATGATTTAACACCTAAATAACATATTTATGATAGCCAGCATTCCTTCTTGTTTACACCCGATCAATGAACATTTCTTTCTGCTATAATTCACGATTTTGGTCATGCTAGCTGTATCATCACAAGCGAAAGTACGCAATCTAATCCTCACGGAAATTTAAACGTAGAGACACATTATATTACATTATAGTACGTCCAATATATTATATTACAAAGTAGAATATATTGCCGTCGACAGAGAAATACCATCGTGGGATATATTGCCTTCATCATCACAAACACACGAGGTACCAGAATTGACACGGCGTAATTTGGGCCGTGTAGGCAAGCCACCAAATTTTGGATAATTGTTTTTAAATAATAATATAAACCTATTTTCTACTTTAATATTTTGTTCCATGTGTATTATGTCTAATTATTATATGTAACAAATGTAAATATTTTTTTTGAGAGACTTTTATGCAATCTTTGTGCAAGTATCAATAAAAAAGGTATATCTAAAAATTTCCAAATTTTTCACACTGATAGACAGCAGTGTGGTTTCAAGGAAAAATTTTGTTTGCTCCTCGCTTCGCTCTATATGCTAACACATGTAGAGATTATGAGAGCGTAGCGAATTAAAATTGAAGTCTGGTTCGCGCTCTTAGTATTAAAACTTATATTCAAATATTTTCCTTATGTCAATACTGTTTTTCACACGCGTTGTTTTTGAGTTATAGGAGTAATTTTAGTAAATTATTTAATAGTAATCTGTAATAATACTAATCTAATAATAAGATAAATACAAAACATCATCCATAATTTTTCCAGTATTTCTCTTTTGTTTTATTTATTAATATCTTATTCTTCTAAAAAATTAGACTTACAGTGATGAACCAAACCGTAATATTTATAAAAAAATATATACTTATATTAGTATTTACAATATAATGAAATGTGAGTGAATACGCAAAGAACCAAGGCATAAGTCTAATTACATTCAAATGTAATAAGATCTAATATTTTCCCTAATACTACGTCACAGTACTTAAATTACAAATAAAATTAAAAAAAAACGTACTTAAATAGTGATGGCCTTATCACCTATAGAACAGTCCCTTTCAGACCACCAATCACGTGGTATAAAAAACATTAAAAAACGTACATATGTACTTAAAGAGGTTTCTTTGCATTTATCACTTGTGAGTTACAGACAGTTACCAAAAGCAGTAAACCGTAAAAATTCTAACGAGCGCACAAATGTGTAACGATTCATACATGCACGCTGCACGAAGGCCTTCACACATATTTAGGCTTTAACTACAACGTGAACTGAGGTGAGAATCGAGGTCACGAACTAACCACAATACATTTAAATTTTATACTGTTTCAAGGCCGCTTGTATAAGGACAGAAATATGTGAATTCGGTTACAAATTATAGTAGTTACAGTGCATTTTTTTATTTAAATTATTGAATGTTTTACATCCATCCAACATTAATATACTAGAACAATTTATTAAAACTTTTGTGATCATAATTGCTATGATACAATTACGGATGACATATGGCGGACTCGCTGCATCCGCGTATTAACGTGAGTACGTTGGATATCTTGAGATAATACAGAATTTAGATTAAGTACAAAAATAACTAAATATAATAATCATTGATATTAGCAGTGATGAATTAACAAAGTAATTAAGTGACTAGTAGCACGATTTTTTCTAATAATGTACTCATCTTATTTTGTTTCTTGAAATTGAGATAGGGTACACAGACGATAGATCAGTTGTAGAAGGATATCTGCCGAACACTCGGGCTAGTAGAGATCAAGTATAGTCAGAAAGAGAAGCCATGGTGCGACGTTTGAGTGACAAACTTCAGGCAGTCTCTATATGGGGCAATGCCAATCTTGTCACATTCAACGCCTCCAAAACGCAGACGTGTCTGTTCACCGCCAAAAGGAGCCCTTTCACTTTGGCTCCTTCTTTTCAGAATGTATCTTTGGAATACAGTGACCAGCTTCAGTTGTTAGGCTTAGAAATTTCCTCAAACCTCAACTATGGTCGGTGCATTTAGTCCCAGAGCAAGAGCAGCTGCAGGAAAGCTTGCCATTCTTACGAAGGTTCGACAGTACTTTACACCGGGATAGCTACTTGTATTATACAAAGCACAGATCCGGTCGTGTGTGGAGTACTGTGGTCATATATTTGCTGGTGCCGCAAAGTCTCATCTAGCGTTTCTGGACTCAATCGAGAGGCGAGCAAAAAGGCTTTTCATAGTCTATAAACATTTAACTTATACATGTTGATATTCAAAAAATATAATGTTCTATCGTATCATAGAAATATCTTGAAATATTGCTACATAGACGTTTTTATTTATTTCTTCATAAAGGCGGACTTCGTGCTAAGGCACTTACTATCAGCCAACCTCAGGATGTGTCAAAAAAATGTTAATAGAAAAAGAAAAAAGGGCTTAAAAATGATATAATAATATATATCGATATAATATCATAAACATAAACATAAAAAATGATTTGATTAAGATTTATATAAAAGTATTTAAAAAGTAAGAATGATATTATTTACTATTGAACAATACCAGATCCATAAGGAGAAATGCTATTAATTAAATTGCTCTCGTAGAACGGAGAGATATGTAGGAGCTATATGCTCAGAAAGAAAATATAAATTTATGATATGTAGATATGGCACTGTTACACAAACGTATAGCAAACACAAAGTCCTGTCAACCTGGGACCGGGAATGGTAAAAATAATTTGCGAGACAGCTACGATTCAAAATTGTTTCACCAAAATATTTTTTAGATAAGAAGAAAAAGGTTTTAATAATTCACGTTCAGTAAACAAATGAAGTCAAATTAAATTAAGTCAAATTAGTCGGCTGTAATGAGGGCATTTGCAAGGGTTAACTTCTATACCTTTTAAACTTTGCATACCAAAACGATAGTTTTTCTGAGATGGCGTTTAAGGAAGAAATTGCAGGTTTGATCGTTTTAACTTCACTACTTAGTAATCAGTCATATAAATACAAGTAGGCGTAAAAGTAATATTGACAATTGAAATTTCAGGTAATGGTTTTAATAAATATTAAAAATAAACAAATGGGATTAATTAATTAAATTTAAATTAATTAATTTAATAGAAAAAACAATAAGATGTATATCTTCCTGAAATGATACAACGATAGGACAAAGAACATTATATATAAGTTTTACTAAATAAGTCGAAATAAAAAATTATTTCCTGAAACTATATAGTAACATACAAAATCATAATGATTCAATAAAATAAAACAAGCCAAATAAAGTTAAATAAATCCTTTATCAATAAACGTAGCATAACAACTGTTGTCCCACTGTTAAAAGTTAATTTTTAGGTAGAATGAATCCAAACCTGTGATTTTTCTATATTTTAAATATAAAATATATGAAATAATAAATGTCAAATGGTGAATAAAATATTTAGTTTGTAGTAAAAAATATTTGTAAAAAATTTATATATTTAAAGAAAAAGATAAAAATAGCTTCATTTGGATTAAATTTAGAAAGAAAACAAAATTTATGTTTTAAAAAAATGTGAAATTATATCAATAGTTTAAAAGGGAACTATAAAGTATGAACATTGAGGTAATTATATATTCAGCAAGATTATACTGAGGATAAAATGTATTTTAATAACTCAAATAAATGGCTTTCAAAATCCTTTATGAACTTCAAATTAATTATATTACTGACGAGCTTCTCAGACTATCACATTGATTCAGATATTTAAAACCAAACGATGTCAAAAGAAGTCTCGTAAATATTTCTTTCTATTTTCAAAAATAAAAACAAGAAACTCAGAATATCAAGCTGCATTAAATTATAATGTAGGATTAAAGATATTCGAAAATAAAGATGATGGTATCCCATTTTAATAGTTAATACTTTAAGGAAAAATGTCAAATATAAGACAATTTTATTTCATTAATACCTAAAGGAAATGTTTTATAAAAACATATGTGTAGTCCAGGCCAGGTCTATGAACAGTATACGTAAATATATAAATACAATTTTTTTAAACTCTCATTTACATTTTTTAAATGCTTTTAATTGAGGGGAAAATAAACCAAACTAGTGGTATTCTACCACTATTGATGTTTGCTGTAAATATTCGTGTGATTTATAAATATATGTTTTAAATATACACTTGCAAAATTATGAAAGTGATGGAAAGCGACAGCATAAGAATAGAAAATATATTTCGTGTCAAGTTCATCGATTAGGGATCGATTGGAAGATCGATCTTCATCGAAATCGATACAATAGAGTAACCAAAATCGTTTAGTAAATCAAATAATGAAACTTAAAAATCTTATAGATAATGTGTTCTGACTTGTTTATTATATTATAAAATATATAAATAATTGCATATTTTTGACAAAATTTATTGATTGTTCTAAATTTTTTGCAGCCCTGTAAATAGTCTTGGTCCAATTTTGAATTATCCTCTAACCAGTATTTAGAAATAATATAAAAGATAAACAAAAAGTCATACTTTTAGAATCGCCAATAACCTCTGCTTATATTTAGCCTAGACAATATTATCACTCCAATAGTTAAACCTTTGTGAAAAAGAAGTAAGCTAACAACGTCAAGAGTATACTGTTTCGTATTTGGTTTCTAATCATTCTCAGTTAAATGTCGAATTCACCATTTTGAAAGATGATGTAAAAGGTCAGCCCTAAGTGTAAATGCAAAATAGCACCTAGTGCAGCACATCATATGGATATTTCTATATGTCGACTTCTACTTTCTCAATCTAAAGTATACTTTAAGGGAAAAAGGTATACTTTAGAGTGAGAATTATGTTTTTTTAGAAGAAAATTAAAAAAATATTAAAGAAAATATTCCTATATTTTTATTTATTTGAATTCTTACAATATAATATTTTGGCATTGTTTATTAGAATTGTATTTACCACTAATTACAAAGAAAACGTATCAGAACTTACTTGAAATTATAACATCGATGAAATATTTAAGCGGATAGACACAGTTATAAGAATTCCAAAAATGTTGTTCACGCCGTAACTTTTATAAAATCTCTAACACAATATGAAACACATTAATATTAATAGAACATTACATTACATTAATAAAAACTCTAGAGCTGAGTTTTATTGAAAATATTGAACAAACTTTTAAAGTAAATTTCTGCATAAAAAGTTCGAGATACGTCACAGAATACATTAAAACTATGTTATTAATGTACATCTAAAAAATATTAAATTTATTTTTTTTAATCAATATGTAAAGTGGGAATCTCTATACTCTGAATCTTTACCGTATACACAATGAAAACAGGTAACTTAAGTATAACTGATTATCATTTGTTATAATATGTTATGACATATATATTATATCAGAAATTGTTTAAAAATAATTATCCGAGTCTGGTATCCCACAGACCAGACTCGAGTCCTGTTCATGTTAATGAATGTTGCATTTTATAAAATATACCTCGAATTTTTTGGGTGTCTAATAATTGAAATATTAACAATCATCAGAATAAAAAAGTAAAAAAGTCCCAAAATAAAAAAGTAATTTTTGTATTAGATAATTTAATATCGTAGCTAGCTTTTAAGTTTCACGGAGGTGTTACGTGACCCTTCGTGTCCCGTGAGATAAGGTTATAATTCATTTCGTGACTCTGATATCGATCATAATAATACGAGCTATAATTAAAAACAGCAATACGCTCGTATATTTCACTAAATATATAACTATATAACGATATAACTATATCGCTATGAGTTATTTTTTGTGGATATTAAGAATTGTGAAACACATAAGAAGCTTTTTATATTATGTAGTAAAAAAATTAGGAACGGAAAACGTATAAATATTGTACAGTAGTTATTTAAGACGTGCTAAGGGTTCAAATAGTTATCTAAGACGTACCGTAGCAGAGGTGATCCAAAGTAAGGTCAGATGTAGTGATTCAAGGTCAAAAGGAAACAGAAGAAAAATATCCCAAAGTGATTGAAAATCGAGACTGAAGACACAGGCAGACCCATCCGACTATTTGACTGAAGAGTTACCCGGATAATGGTCTGCAGATCACTTAGAAAGCCGGTCAATATAACAGTCTATCTAACATTATGGGACTTAGTAAAAAATTGAAGATTCAAGAGTACATTTAAATTGTAGAACTATTTTACATTTAAGATACCGGCACGCCGCTCTAACTTATTCACCATGGGGCTATTAAGAGGCATAAGTATAAATCAAAGAGTGATTCGATCAATTTTAATAACAATATTGGGAATTTAGTGCTGGTTGAAAAAGACCCTTTCACTATTCTAACATCTGTGATAATGTAAGGATTATATATCAGAGATTCATAAAGAACTGTAAATAAAAGATTGGACGGGTAACAAAAATGGGATGAGGCAGAAAACCAAAATTTAAAGTAACTTTCTTAGATATGACGTTTTGGAATACTCGGGTTGCTTCGTTCGAACAAAATTTTGAGGCGATAGATAAGAGATTGATATGAGAGCTGGAGCATTTTAAGGCAAAGCGATCGCGAAGATACTGACGACTAATATTTAATAAAGGATCGATACATGTAAACTACACAGCTTTCGTCTCAGATGATTTCATAGGGGGTTTATAATCTGATACTCAAAGGAAAAGAAAAATATAGAATTAAGTACTTTCTAACTTAGCAAAAAAAAAAAGAAATAATAAATATATATATATTGTTATATGAATTTAGCTAAAGCTGTCATTTTTTACACTTCGCTTCTTCGAGATCGCTGTTAGCCATGCCGTCTTTTAGTTAAATGATAATATTTTTAGATGTATTTCTCTAGCTCTCACTACCGTTTAGGCTTCATCACTCATTCATCACACGACATATGCGAAAAGTCTAATCAAAATTTCTTCTTTCGAAAATAATTCGTAGGGGCTTTAATTTTTAATTATTTTGATTATCTTACTTAGTTTTATTCCTTAAAAGAAGACTAATTTTGTGCTTTTTTTATTGGCATTTAAAGGTTTTTCTTTGTTTGTAAATAAAATTTTACGCAATTTTCAATTAATCTTGTTTGTTAATATGTAGGAATCTACCCGGTTTACGCTCACAACACAGTTCGTACTTTTGTTTAAGTGCTGATTAAAAACCTCCGGCGGTGTTAATGTTTTACATCAATTTTACCTCTTCATATAAATTAGACTTTTTTAAAATTTCTATCTTGTGCTTTTTTGTGTAGAAATATGAAGAATGAAATCAGTTTTATGATATTTACAAAAAAAAGGTTTACAACATTATTTAGGAATTGCATACTTTATTGTTTGCGATTTTCAAACGTAAGGGACAGTAAAAGCGGTAAGTATCACTAACATAACGTAGCTAAATTTTTTGAACGTTTGATTACTTTTATTGTAGATATTTAAGGTGCATGCAAACATATTAGGTAGCTTTGGAAGAAACTCCTTGTATTTGTAATAGTTGTATTTTTAGAGATAATGTATATAAAATTGATCTATCTATCTAACTATCCCGTACTATGTATTGAAATCCTTTCACCAGAAGGTTGTCTGTCAGAGATCGTTTTTTAATAATAACAACGCATTTGCATATTGTTCTATTTTCCGCTTGTTTAATTTAATATTATGAATGTAAAAATATTAAAATAATATATAATATATATTTATTTTCTGAATAAGTAAATACCTCAAAAATATAATGTTTGGACAACACAGGCTATTAAATAAATATCTTATTTGTAGGATGATATGTTTGTTGAAATATGAATCTCGAATACATACCGACATTGTAGATAGTACCGTGAAACATAATGAATATTCAGACGTTAATGTTGTGATGTTGCATAAATTTTGCTGCAAAACCTTAAGTTGAGTGTACCTTGTATATTCATACAGAGGAAGTTTTTGTCTTGGCAGTATATCATAATTTTATACGGAGTTTTGTAAAAAACTGTTTATGTCCGCCATTAATTCATTTCTAACATTTTTCAAAATGCGTGAATATATTGTCTAGTAGTTTTTATTAACACTCGTTTTAATTTAATAAGAGAATTGTTTTCAAATGTCAATTATTAATTCAATGTAATAATTAACAATATGTTGTCTTGATTTTGTTATTAAATGATATAAGACTATATTTAATATACTACAATATATACCTTTATAATCTTATCTTGTAATAAGCCCACCAATATAAATTATATAATTCTAAACAATTGAAAAAGGGTGTGAACTGAAAATGAATGCTGGATGATTTACCTATACACAGTACATTTTGAGCTGAAGCTTTTTTAACAATGTCGTCGCCTGCAATTTATCTGTAATTATATTATCTGTTATTGGAATAACATTGGGCCACGATTGTTTTAACATAAACTCGAAAAAAAATTATCAGTTTCATAACATATTTTTGCAAAATTGTAATTTCTAATATAATATAATATGATCATTTAATTAAAACTGATTTCAGAAGGTTAATACTTTTCGGGTCTTCATTTTTTTTTCTATTTTTTAATATTACTTTAAAAATATTTGAACTGAAAAGTCTTGTCTTACATATATTACATATATTTGCCCTTGCAAACACTTTCATAAATCATTGGATGACAGATTTACAATCTATCAATCATCCCTTGCTGTTAATATCGTTTGGTATGATAGTGAAAAACTTCATATTTACATAGTAGACAGCTATTCGGCCCTTATTATGTAAATCGAATCACGTCTAAACTCTTAAGATATCGTCGTTGAGATTTGAACTGATTTCATATTGCGGTTCCCGAAATTACTGGAGATAGTGCTATTGAATTTCTTTTTTATTTAATACCTCCCGTTACTTTTTATCTATAATATCCTTACCATTACATAATGATAAAACAAACAAAATAATTTAAAAATATCAGTCATTTAAAAAATGTCCGAGACTATTAAATGTATACATACAAAAAAATGATTTGTTAAGATTATGATCTACAAATCAACAATAAACTAAAAATTAACTATTTCGTTTGTTAATAGTTAAATTCTTTCAATGGCGAAGAGCTTTTAGAACAATAATTTATATTAATTATTATTTATATTTAATTTAGAAGTATTCACTTAAGCTACTTTAAACATACTTATCACGTTTAAAATACAAATTTGCCATTTTTGAAACACAGTTATATAATTATTACAATTACAGTCTATTTGTCCATACCCTAATATATTTAGTATTTTATGGTTTTCACTATTCTCACATAAATAATCTTTATGAAAAGTTTCAGATCCTGAAAGTTTTTTAAATCAATTGGTTTCAAACTAGCTTTCGAAATATATATTAAAAGTAAGTTAAATACAGACAACGATTAGTGTCTCTCATTTTATAGAATTTTTTGCAGCATATACAAAATGAATATGCTGCAGTAGGAACTTCCACGGATGCAGCTGAGAACAAGGGGAAGCATCCAGCACGGTGCTGCTAGTAATGCACAAGTTACATAATGGCTCGATGTTCCGTCCTACGCTTGTCAGGTATACGTATCTACGAGATTAACTTTTCATTTTATTCATCCCTAACTGTCCTTCATGAATTTCCATTAAAACGTTGTTTTGGAACTCTGCGACTCTTCTACTTGATATTTTAATGCAACCCTGAGCTGCCAGAACTTATTTTTTTCTACAGAAAAAAAGGCTTTTAACATCGTAATTCGGCACCGATGGCTACTTTAATTTAAAAAAATGCTCCTATAAATCATGTTTTTAAAAAAACAATTATTAAATCGTTTTTATTATTATTTATATATTATTTATGGCTCACTATTTTTATGCACGGTTTTAATTAAACAAAATAAAGTAATACGTACTTTTTGGATTTCATAATTGTTTTTTAATAACATGATTTATAGTAAGTAGCATTTTTTGTAATTAAATTAGCTACTAAAATAAGTGTTACCAATAAAATAGAAAAACCAATGTTGAGAAGAATATCATATTCAAGCTAATAGAAATAAATTAGGTGCGGATTTTTCTTTTTATAAAGTTACTTATAAAATTATGATATACTGCCAAGATGAAATCTTTCTCTGTGTGAAAAAACTAGGTACACTTTACGTAACATTTTGCAGCAAAATTTATGCTACATCACAACATTAGCATCTGAATATTCATAAAATAAATATAATATAATAAAAATATATTATTATATTTACTCTGTATTATCTAAAACTAAGAGGTAAACTTACTCGTTCAGAAATTTAATCTATATTCTTAAGTTTTTTAAAATAGAAATATTTTTTATAATTAAAGAAATATGTGATTTTTCTAATAATACAATTATATGTATGTATTAAAACAATTTAACGTTCTCAATAATAAAATATAATAACAGAAATAAATGTTGTAGGTGAAGGATTTAGATGAATGAAAACATTGCACAAAACACGTAGTCAGTGAAATAGGCGTATATACTTATATAAAGAACTGCAACCTTAAGGAATTCAAAGAAGGCAAGACATTTGACATCACAAAGAGGAAGGGAGATATTATTTCATTCCATTTATATTTAAAATTAAAGTAAGCTTATGAATTATTTGTAATAATAATATTACTATTACAAATAATTAAACAATATTATTATATTATATAAAAATATGATTATAATATTACAAATAATTCAATAGATTAAAAAAAAATTAAAATAAAACTTTTTCCAAATTTACAAGAATCAAGCACGTTCCTTTAAGTTTTTAATTACCATAAAATAGATTCAATTACATTGATTTCTTAACAAAAAGACCGAGGACGAAAGTTTAACAAAATCCATTTTATATCAATAGATAAATTGAAATATCAAAGGACGCGAATGGACGGAGATTTTCATCAGAACAGATTAATCAGAACTTAATCGGAAGTACGTACTTTGTTTTGAATAGTTCTGTAGTAACAATTGCGCAACTGGGCTCTACACCCAGTTGCTTGATAAATGTGAAAGTCACAAATTAAATATTATTTCTAATTTGTCGGGTTGTATAGTATTTTCTAAGATTTTCACGAGTACACATTTGAAATAAAACTATTTTTTCGGATGTCCCACCTGACACTTACACCTTGTCTACCCGTGAACACGATTATTGCAAAATATTCGAAACGTCGGGTTAAAATCAAAATGTAACCAAATTATACGCGAGTTTTAATCCGTAAAAATAGTTTTATTTATATTGTGGGGTTTTATTTTCAATCAAAACAAAAATCTTTATATTTCAATATAGATAATAATACGATATCAATCTCTTCTCTATAAAGAGTAAAAATTAATAAAATTAAGAATAATAATTGAATATGATAACCTCTACAACTGATGCCCGAAAGGATAAAACGTCATTCCTCACTTTGTACACACGGTGTGAATATACGTGGATGATGGGGAGATAACAACAAAACAAAAAGCATTTAAAATGATTATAAAAGCAGAGAGAGCTGAAGAATTACATCTGAAAGAACATAAGCAATTTACTAAAAGACGGCCAGATTAAAAGCACATAATATATCAAAATAAGAATTTTCGCACATAAAAGTAATGCTTACTTTTAAAAACAAAAAATATATAATAAAAATAATAAATATAATAAAAATATTAAATATAAAAAAGAATATAATAAAGATAAAGATAAAGAGAGAGACCACCAACCAGACTAAGTCGCGCCGCCAAGCAACCTAGCCGTGTTTCGGGTTTCGGCGTAGTTTGTGAGCTTGCCATAAATGAAAGGCTGTCGTGCAAACTGTCGAGAAACCACAGAAATGCGTCATCGTGTCGGCTGACTACCGTATGGAGGGCGCCTTGGACACTTTCGGAGAGGCAAGAGCGTTTCCGCAGTCTTTAGACGAGTCCCCCATCACGGATGGGGGACTCGTACACGTACGGACGTGTAGTTATGATATTTTTCACTAACCCTAGGATCTAAACGCCTCGCTCTACTACTAGCTTCCTACGTATTTGAACTAACTTGAGTGAGATATCCTATCAAAAGTTTTTGCAAACAAAAGAACCCAAGGTGTATGGTTATAGGTGTAAGGTATATGGTTAATACCATACCATACCATATACCTTTTTCGTATATTAATACAGTTTAGGCTGAGCCTATTTCTTTTACCTTGGTTTGATTATATAAAACTTAGTACAACGTACATAAAGTCAGGACTAAGACTACGATCTGGATGAACGCTATCTATTCACTATCTATCATAAAAGTTTGCATTGTTAATGCGAAAAGTTACTTGGACGAATTTTGATGTATGTTATATTAGCATGAATGTGGAAAGAATAGAAAAGATAGAGAATTATATCAATAATTCCTTATCTACTAAACTCAGCTATAGAGATGAGTTTAGTTTAAATTTATTTGATCTAGGTATTATATTATCTCCGGGGCGTCACGGTGTGTGATAACGCGATCCCGTGGCGTCCCACTAGAGCGAAGAAGGCAACCGTTGGTTTCTTAGTGGGTAACCTTAAAAATGACAGCATCCTCTATAATGCCGGGTAGTTCCACATAACTCCCCCGGCCGTCACCCCCCTGGGCCGACGGGGTACCCGTAACGGGTTTTGAAACGGAGAAAAAAAAAATGGTATTATATCATCTACACTACCGAACTTAAAACAGCTTTGCAAATAAGCTATTAAGCTATCGACAATTTCTATCTTTTAATCTTAGTATTTATATAATATTGTAATTGTAATATTGTTATTTCATTTATTTAATAGAAATTTAGGTTATAAGGTACGATGGAACTGACATCCCTGTGGATAAAGTATTCCTTACATAAATTAATACAAAAAAAATAATGTCAACAAGTTATAACTGAAGATGTTATTTTTTTTGTAATTAGTATTCCAGTTATCCCTTGTGGCTTTAACTGCGTCACTGGGGAAGGGTGGGAGAAAGAGTGGTCTTTTAAAAGAAAGAAGTAATAGTTACAAAAATGGCTCAACTGACGTTTAGTACTTTCTACATTTTTGTATACTTTTATATGTGATAGTAAAAATCCGTTTTATTTTAATACTATATGCTAATTGACAATATTTACTGAAATGCCTTTTTGTTGTTTATACTATATGTAACTAATATTGAAGCCAATTGACTACGTTACAAAATAAACCAATAGGAGAGTTATTATCATCTAATAGTTATTTTTTACTTTTTTTATAAAACAAATAATTATTAAGACACCAGCCATTGAATAATCATTTTTATTTTTTTTTATTATGCTTCTGAAGCCACTAAGCTGCAAGTGGCGCAAGGGCTCTCGAAAACTTTAATTACAATTACTAACTTTGTACAAACCCCTGTATATATAACTAACTTTCCTTGCAGATTTTGTATTACATAAACAGATCTTTACATAAAAAAAGGAAGGAGCATTCACATAATATAAAATGATACACAATATTATACTTTAACGAGAATCGAACAATACAACTGATAATTTTTATAGTTTTATTATATTTTTATTAATTATTAGTACTTATTTATGTTAGTAAAAAATATTCTAAAGAGATAGATGACTTTTTTATTACTGAATTTATTAAGTATCTTGTTATTTTTTAAAAATAAATTGTAATCCAATTGTTTTATAACCTTATTTGTGTTAGATCTCTTAGTAAAATGTTGAGCTTAGAACTAAAAATTAAATCGTACAACAATTCAATGAGCCTCAATAAGAGAAGAGAAAGAATTTTAAGAAGGTAAAACAATTATTTTAAAAATGTTCACTTGTCTGTTTTTCCGTATGAATGTAGTACAAAAATTACAACTACTACTAATTGGATGCAGTTTTAAGAATCTTATTTCAAGATTGCTTAACGTCAAATATAGTGTCTGTTTTCATCCAGATGCTATGGTAACATGTAAAAGTATTAGACTCTATCATACAAGTCTATTTAGAAATTCTACTTCTACAAATTTGCTAGAAAGTAATACTAAGCAAAGATAAATAAAATCTATGGTTTTCTACAATTGCAATCTAGCGTAAAGGTTTTTATTGCAACACAATCACAAATGTTTTGCCCTTTGGAAGAATCTCAGTTTTGATTGCATGAAATCCTTATTACGGTCAAACACCATAAATTTTAACAAGAACAAGATTCTATACAACAACAATATAATAGGAAGTATGTACCCTTAAATAAATATGACTTCAATACTATGCTGTGCTAAAAATGCTCCAAAATTTTATAGAAAAATTTGAAGGAACTGATTTTTATTAGTTCATATTATACTGTACTGACTATAGTTTATATTATATAGTTATTAGTATAACAATAATGATCGGTGAATCAGGAGAGTGACTGATCTATTAACGCACAACAACTTACCGTGTTAGTCTGATAGTGTTTAAGTGTGTTATGGTGTTAGTGTATCAGTCTGTTAGGGTGTTAGGGTGATAGTTTGTAAGTGTGGTAGTCTCTTAGTATAACAAGAGAAAATGTGGTGGCCGCGATCTGCACATCACCGAGTGCTCCAGTGACTCCCTCCACATTGGCGAGATTCGCTGGAGCTCTGTGGTAAAAGGTCAAAAGTAAAAAGGTCACGGACTACTACACCAAAGTACAACATAAACAGTGTAGATGCGAGGAAGCATTCTTGCTTCATCGCGAAAGTAACTGGGAAGAAGTTCGACTATTCATCATTGACAACGACACAGCACTCCATTTCATCATGCAAAAGTCATCTCAATAGCATTTTTGGTAAGCAAAGTATCGAAGCAGAGGGATATATAATTAGTTTGGCTTCATTCCTGATCGGAGCACGTGTAAAGCAATTTCTCCCTGTTTCAATTGCAAGAATAAAAGAGAAAACAAGGATCCTTGCTTCCTTAAATAATAATAACGATAAATCCTTAAAATCTGTAAACTCTCCTGCCAGAGAAATGATATCTGTATAATCTTTCCACAAAGTCAGCCATACATGTTATTCGGGAACTAATTATTGCATATGTTCAATTTATTGTATAAACCCATTTTTCCGAGATAAGTTGTAGTTGATTTAAGGTAAAATTTTTATACAGAAATATTAAAGGTGATGCTTTTGATGCTTTAAAAAGTTTAATGCACTAAATTCAATTGAATAAAATATTTAAAACATAACACACTTACCTACTTAAATAGAATACCCATTCTAACTGTATTCTACCTGAATTATTTCGATATCGATAATATTGTGTATATATTAAATATCATATATAGATCCAATAACAGTAGAAAAAATCTGGGCTAAAGAAATTGATTACATGTACAGTATAACACTACGAGAGGCTTTAACATGGAAAGTTACTTAGAAATATATCACGTTATATTTATACTCGATAATTCCATTTACAAATTATTATTTGTTATTGGATTGCATTTATAGGTTACATTTTATACTAATAATGCATTCATTATGATTCTTCAGATTTATGGGCATTAAATACATTTTGACAAGTTTATCTTTGTCTAAATATTTAATTTCATATGGCTATAATGCCACTATTCAATTAAGATATTCAACCAACGAAAGCGCACATACATTCCCATTATCAAAAAAACACAATTGTTATGAAATATTTTTGGTACTTATTCCATGAATTTTATTGCTATAAAAATTGTATAATACGTATAGGTGCAATTAGCACCTTTTTTTTAAATGATAATTTACATAATTTTTTTAATTTTTTTTTAATTTTTCTTTATTAAATTTACCTTGTGTAACCAAAATTTGTTTTTTTTTTTTTTGCAAATACACTTACTAAATTAACAGTGGATCATTTTATTCATTCAAGAATTTACGAACAAAGAAAATGAAACATCAGAGCCAGTAAAACCTCTGGAGAATCAATTAATATAATGAGGCTGTCAACGTATTCAAGAGATAACACAAAGGCTTTACACATAAAGTACGGCAGCAAATTAAACAATCTTAATTAGCCTCGTGCTATACATTATATTTAGGTTATCTGTAACCTAATGAACCTAGCGCCTGATTTCGTATATGAATTAAATATTCGGATTAAATTAGTAAAATTAATGTAGTACTGTAACTTCTATTGAAATACTATTTTTAATACTACATTAAGATTTTTTTTAATTCCAAAATCAGCGACCTCATCGTCTATTTTCCAAATAAAAGAGATTTCCAGGCTAAAGGAAAAAGTAATTTCGTTAAAATCTATCAAATAGTTTTATTATACTTTCAAAGCTATAATAATTTTTTGAGGTTGTTCGTGAAAATAATAGAATTTATAAGAGTAGTGTAACATTCTACTCTTAAAAATATTATCTAAGTTATGAACATACAGTGACCTACAAAATATTACCAACCTATATCCATATTTATTCATATTTTATAATTAAAAAAATAAATGTATTTATCGGAACTCATTACTATTATATTATTTATTTATTTAAGACAACTAACCAAACAACACAATAAATACAATCACAAAATAAAATATTAAATAAAAGTGTCGTTTTGCTTACAGCGTGCCACGACATTCAAATATTTATTTAACGTAAAAGGTTACGGAAGGCCCCCCCTGGGCCGACAGGATACACGTTACGGGTTTTTCCAACGGAAAAAAAAAAGAAAAAAAGGTAAGATCTTTTCACCGGCCCAACCTCACCTGCACGCGCCGCATGGCTACGGCTAGACAACGGACGAGGCTCTGGGAAGGAGTCAATAGCGATATAATCATACCCCAGTTAAACATCTGGCTCGAAGAGGATTCAACGGCCTTGGGCAGTAAAAAACCCCCTAAAATCACTGGCACTGAAGGCAACGGAAAACCACTGTGTTTAATATCCCATGAAAGCTGTAAGATGATAAGACAAGTTGTTAAAAGAGTAAGATCGCCTGGCACCCCGCGTAGCGACTGGCGCCCAGGGCTGTCCAGGACTCAAGGTGAAATGGGTTACTGGCCATGGAGATGTAGGCAACCAGGTGTCCCATGGAAAATATGCTACTGTAAGAAGCATCAAGCAACTTTGTTATGGTACATGGATTTTAAGAGGTCTCCTTGAAGAAGGAAAACTATCCATCCTTGAAAATGAACTCGACCGATGCAACGACACAATTACCGGTATAAGCGAGACACATTGGAAAAACATTTTGACACAGGAAAACACATCATCTATTTTTCTGGAACTGAAATCATGAGTATTCCATCTGTTCCAGCTCCTTTGTGGTGATCCAAATGTCTCAATTTCTCCAAAATTTGATTTTCTCTGTATTTGAAGAACTAGCAAAAGAGTCGGGAATATTGACGTTATTTGTATTGTTGGACAAATCTGGTTAGGTTGGACTGAAAAAAATGACTTTGCAAAGAGATTATAGACGTCATTACCATTTATTGCACTCTTATTGTCTAGACTCATTTTGGAGGGTAAAGAATTTAAATTTAGAGTTTTTTTTACTTTTTAAGTGGGTTCAAAATATTCAAGGATTTTTTCGCAGAAAATTTTCCAACTTATTTAAATATAAACTTAATGTGAGGATGAATATATGAAAATAATAATATTTAGAACAACCAGTCTGGAATATAAGCATAAAATTTGGTAATTTTATTAATCCCTTTTGGTTTATTTAGCAATTTGCACACTTCCATAAATCATATCTTACAGCATTCTTATTTGGGAATCAAGGGCATCCTCTAAGCAGGATATATTTTTATTTTAGAAAAGTATTTCAGTTATACATATCATGGGATTTTCTCAAAACGTATTCGGTCTCATACCAATACAAGATTCATTAGAAAAGTACACATAATGTCTACAAATTTGTGTTCGCGAGCCCATTGTAAATGGGCCCTACGATTGGCGGGTACTTGCGTACTTGCTCCTTAGACACTTTTGACGAGTGCAAAATGATGGTACGGATCTGCTGGGCATCAATTACTTCATTTATATTTTTTATTTATGCATTTCAACCGACTGCACAATCAGATTTTAAATTAATCAGCAACGATCCTATCTTCTTTTCTGACGTTTGTAACAAAGCATTGATCGGGAAAAAAGCTGAAGTTTTTGTTTTTATTAAGTTCCATTTTAATTGTCAATTTTGACCCGATACTCACATAATCATTATTAAAGTGATTAATAATGATTAAAAAATTAAGCTTACTCCACTACTTCATCGATATCAAGCTTAATTTTTTTAAAGTTCAAATTGAGAGAATTTTAAACTCTATCCGTTTTTGATCCTAATCTATAATTTTAAATTTTTATTTGGATTTTAGGAATATTGTTTTAATTCATTAATTTAAATGTTTAAGAACGTCATTGCAGTTGTTTTTATATTTAGTTAAATTTCTTGTTATAATGCATTTTATAACGATTTCCAATATTTTGCACGAAACCAGATGTTATCCAAGGATTGATGCAACGTCAATTCCTTGGTTGACAAAGTTTTACAGTTTAATTCAAAATCAATTTTATTCAGATACCCACAATCTGTTTTGAATTTGTATCATTTGGGCATATAATTTTTTAAAAAATATTGATATTTTAACTATGTACTTTGTAGACAATACCGGTTTTTTTAAGCTTGACTTAATTGAGGTACCGTAATTAAATTGGGGGGCTACGCGTCGGAAACCTCCTCGTGTGCCCGTCTGCTTTCGATGCTTTCGGATACGTCCGACGGCATGGGAAGCGGTGCGGGCCGGTGCTCCCTGGACAACGGTTAATGAGTTCCTTCGGGTTCGCGTTAGCTGTTGGCTAATGCCCGGTTCAGGTGAGGACCGGACTCGCGTCTCTATCAGTAGAGGTTGCTGTATCTGGTCCCTGCTACGGAGCCTCTCCTGAGCGAAGGTGTCGCTTTGACCGAGGGCTTTGTAGCGAGAGGGGGGTAGGTTGAGGTGGTGGATTCCACCACTTCCGGCCCTGTATGCCCTGGTGGTCTCTCTCAGTGGATCGCCACAGGCGAACAACAGCCCGAATTGTGGACTGCCGTGCGCGTGCTGGGTCGTGCGTGGTAGTCTGGGGTTCGGGAACAGTCATGGGTGCCTCCTCAGGTATCCAATATCGCCGGGCGGTATCCCGTGGCTGTCAGTTGGGGGAAGTAAAGGGCCGGGCTACTTGCTCCGGGTGCGGTGTTGGGGCATATTCGGTTGCGGGAAGTTCGGGGACGGTCGCGGATGTCACTTGCTATTCTCAGCATAGCTGGACGAAAAAAAAAAAAAAGGTACCGAAATTAAAATAAAAGGTTAGGGTAATACCAATATAGTACCTAGGTATGGGCAGTACGTATTCAAGCTTTCAAAGACTTTGCACTTTTGCAGTCTCAATAGACAAAGATACGTTACTGGTGGGTTTCCTGTTAATTGTACCTGAATCTTCAGTACAATTTACAGGAAAGCCATCAGTACCGTTGTCTGTAAATTTTTAGTGAGTTAGGACTTCTAGCATTACTTACTTATTGGTAGATGATCTCCAGCCATGGCTGAAGACTACCATAAAAATTTTCATTCAAACTAGCTGGATGAGCTGTATAAAAATAAACATATATCAATAGTTATTAATTTATAACATTCATACAATATACTTAATAGTAAAGGATTCTTTGTTGCAAAGGTTCAATTCTTTTGACGCACTTACTACTTTTATTAACTATAAATACTAAGGACTTTCTAGACCATATTTATACTAACGTCAAATATTTTCCTAATAAACTTTAATAAATATTTATTTTTTCCTGGCCTCTTTTGTACTTATAACCCGAAATTAATGTGGCTTCTGGGACCATAAATCCTCTCATATTAAAACTGTCTTGACAGTGCCCAAGGATATAATAATGTAAAAGGTGTAATAATGAAGACAAAGGTTATCCTCACAGAAAAAGATTACTTACTTATTTTAAATTTATAATTATACTTGTCTTAATATCCTAATACGTTGACTTTTCAATAAAAGATACTCATTGTACATTTATTCACTGAGTATAACTGAAAATAGTAATGTTTTTTAATCAAAATTTAGAAATGGTATTCTAATATTATTTTATTAATACTCAATATATTTTTTTCCTTTCTTGTAAATAAAAGATCTTAACTTCTTATGTTCCAATTTTTTTGTACAAAACAAAACCTTTGTTACTAAACTTTATTAATTTCTACAATTTCGTTTTAATATGAGAGTCATAAAAAGAAAATAAAAAAAAATATTTGGAAATAATATTCCTCATCTTAGGAATTCAAAGGCCGAAATAAATTACTGGCGAGTTTTATTACTTCGTTTTATATTAAGAATGTAATGGTGGGAGATATTAATTTTTAAATGCGTAACTGTCTTTTAGAGTTTTTATTTCGAATGTTTAAAAATATAATATTTATGGTTACTATCGAAATACTAACACATTTCTTTTAAATAATATTTCTATAAAGATGGTCGCACTGTGTCCTAGTGTAAAGTATACATTTAAAAAATGTTTTACGTAAATAATATTTCTCTGTGCTTAGAAATTGTACTACATTGATGAATTGAGTTTACAATCAAACCATTATTTCGTCGAGGTATAATCATTATTTATTAATTTACTCTCGAGGTTTATTATGATTCAAAGTACTTTGAAGAAAATTGCCTGCGGCTTCTTTTCCTCTAATTTAAAACTTTACATTATTAACATAACTAACCGTTTATATATTTTTACTTTTATTCGTGACCTCGCTTTCATAGTCCATCAAATTAGGAAAATGAATCCAAAGACTACATACTATACTAATACACTATAAAATATTTTCTTAATTGACTTTTAACTTAAGGCTAAATTCAAGTAAAGTTCTTTAATTTCTTATGAGCACAATTGTGTATTATACTATGTGAAATTGCTTGTAGTATCAAAAAAAGAACTTTATTTTGTTATTATTTTATGAAACATTTTTTATGTAAATTTTGAATAATGGTAAATTACATAATCCTTCACTCCTCCTTTTCTTTAAAAAAAAATACTTCTGCAGCGTAATTTTGGTAGGATGGATTTGTTGCAGGACGCCACTAAGAATGACTATTCTAATGTTTTTAACGAATGTGACGTTAATAAAAAGACTAATTATTGTAAAAAAAACAGGAGAAGAAGTACAAGGAAAAAGCAAAAAATATTCATGACTCTAGCGACAGCAACTTTTAGATTTTTTTTGCAATTCGCAATCATGTAACAAACTGTCTATAAATAAAAAAAAAGCTGCCATATCTATTAATCTGTCAGCTAGTAAGTTTATTTCTATAAAAGGACGTCAGAGAAGTGTGTTATTTTCTTCAAACATTAGGAGTTGAGAAAAATTGGCAGGATATAAAAATAAACAAATCAGATTTAAACAGCTTAAATTGACGTTGCGACCTATTTAAAAAAAATAAATCAAATTTCTTCTTGTCAAGAGTATGACATAATCCATTTTTCTTGCTAGGTCAGTTTCCTGACCGTGATGTTAAGAAGAAAGCTATGGCGATCAAATCCGATGCTGATGGTGCTGACTTTATTAGTCGTGAGATGGTCATTCTATCTGTAATACCTCCCGTTATAGTACAAATCTTTAACAATTTCATTAACCATTCCAACAGTTTTCCAAACATATTGCTAAACGCTGAGATAATACCATTACCTAACAAACGAAATACATCCTCTTTTTTTGATTATTGTCTTATATTTCTATTTTTCTGCAAAGTAGTTAGCGTCTGGTTCACCGAAAACCGAGCAGTTTCCTCTGTAGTAATAACTTCCTAGACAGATATTATAAAAAAGATAGAAGATATCCTGTGGCTACTGAATCGTTTCATAATTACTTGGAAGGCTGCCTTCAAAACGTTTTTGAAAAACTTTCACACCCTCAATGATGATGCTCCGCAAGGTGGTGTGTTATATTATTTATAAATACAATACAAATAATTTCATATTTTTCTGATTTGTATGCACACGATCTTAAATACAAATAATTTCATATTTTTCCCATTTGTATTTACACATATAACTTTAACAAAACTTCCACATGCTATCTGCTGGATTAACACTGGGATCTACAGATTATATCTAAGTGGTGCATAACTCATGGACTAAGTATCAATATGGTCAAAATACAAGCAATAATTGTTGGTATTCCTGGCTTTGCAATAATTGTGCAAGCAAAAAATGTATATCCGAAAATTTCCAAATTTTGCATACCATCAGTCTGGTGGTAGTTTTGCAAAATAGCTTTTGCACAAAGCCTCCTTTTAAATAAATATGAATGCTTACAGAACTTTTGAATCCGATTCATATTTCATATTTCCTTTTTCGCTTTGAACTCAAGTGGCTCCCGATTTGCCTTCACAGGAATTCTTATATCCTCAATACTCTTTATTATTTTATCATCCCCGATACCACTTCCTCCATTAAAGAATATTTCACTTTCATGAGTACGTCTCATGAACGTTGCCTTTACTTAGATAATACTTTTAAAATTTCTCCCCACCCATCCTCTTTTTACAAAAATTCCTTCACCATTGTAGCTTCTCGTATATGGAACTCTTTACTCGAATCCATCCTATGTGTGAAGTCTCTGACCGCTTTTAAAATTAAAGTTAAGGAATATTATAGTTGATGGACTTATTCCATTTATTATATTTAATAAGGACAGTTAAAGTTAAAGTCTTAATTATAAAAAAAAATAACAACTTTTGACTAAACTTTAACAGTCTAAACCATTTTACATAGGTACACAAACGTGATCCAAATTGTTTTCCTACGTCAGTTTCAAAACGAATTAGCGTTTGAATCGAGGTTGTTTACTCACTGCGGGTTGGTTTAAAACGCGACGAGGCACAAACTTAATAGTGTAATGCCTCACGCGTGAAGTTTAAACGATATGCGGGAAAGCCTCCAGATTGAATTTTCCTGTTGTTTAAAACAGAATGAGTGATGCACTATGATGTTCAAGTGAGATAAAGGCTTACGGTAAATTTCAGATTCGGAAAAATTTGTTTTGTATTGTATTTTTTAACATTTGTTTAACAAAAATAGAACTTATTTATTTTTATTTTTTTTTATTTATCAAATATAAATAAAAATGCCTTGAAACTTCGCCTTATCGTAGCTGCTGCCAACTTTTCGGTGTCTTGTAAACTTGTCAATAAAACTTAACCCAATTTGATTTTAAAGTCTTGGACTTGTTTTGAACTTTTGTTTGTAGATCTATATTTGTTAAGGTATTGCTTTGTTTAACATTTCTTAATGGAATAAAAGACGAAAGAGCCAATAAAAAAAAGACTATGACAATACATGACAAAAAAAATATCTTTAATCAGTAATTAGATTTTCAGTAAATTTACATTATAATCTACAGATGAATTTGATTGACGTTATATTAAATTCAATCAATAATGTTTTTAAATAACTATAGAATAAAACTTTATTGATACTAGCAAGATTCGAACGCGGAACCTCTGGAAAACCAACCCGTCGATCTACAAATTAAGATACTCTATCACTACTCACTTCGATGAATTTATTGAACTTACTATATACTATCATGCAAAGTTCGAAACATTGTTTAAGATTTTGTAAAAATCCTAATAAATGTCATCACCGTCCCGATTAAGACGCTTATAATAGTCAAAACCAATTATTTTAAACAAATACATTGAAAAACTGCGTTTTTTAAAATTTCTTGTGTAAAGTGGATTTTGATATTTATTTATTTATTTATTTAAAACTTTATTGCACTCCTACAAACTAGGGTACAAAGGGCGAACTTAATGCCTATTGGCATTTTCCACCAGTCAACCCTTGATGATGTATAGAAGTTGCGGTAGGTAATTAAATTTAAAAATTTTGAATAATATACATATTTATATAACTTTATAAAACATAACATATATATATATATATATATACATATACAATACATATACATACAAAACTAATAGATACATATAATAAATAAATAAAAATACATAAATTACTATTATTATTATTATTATAAAATTACTCAGACAGATAATGCTCACGCACTTGCTTTTTGAATGACCAGAGAGTCGGCGCCCTTCGAATGGATTCAGGTAAGGCGTTCCAAAGTATTATTACCTGAACAGTGAAAGAAGAATGAAAGAAACCAGAATTATGTGGTGGAATAAAAGCAATTAAATTAGAAGAGGAGCGAAGTACCCTGTTATGAGTATGACAGATGTACTGAAAGTTTTCCTTTAGATAAGATGGAAAAGAAGAATTATTTAAAATAGAATAGAGAATATAGAGCATTCGGGAGTGACGTCTTTTTTGAACGGAGAGCCATTTTAGTTTGCGACGGTATTCAGAGACATGATCAAACTTACGTAGACCGAAAATGTACCGGATACAATTATTGTTCAGACGCTCTAACTTATTAAGAAGTTCCAGCTTAAGGTCCGGATAACACACATCAGCATAATCAATTATGGGGAATATTAGAGATTGGACAAGCATGAGTTTGGTCTTAAAAGGAATAAATTTTTTTAACCTATAAAGCGAATGCAAGGTAGCATTTACTCTCTTACTAACACTTAAAATTTGCTCTTGCCAGGTAAGCGTATTATCTAAAATTAAACCTAAATTTTTAAGACATTGGCTGAAGGGGATTATATCGCCGTTGTAGTAAATAGACGGTAGTGATTGGCTATCCACCTTATCCAATAGTCGAGAACTACCAACTAGCATAGCTTGACATTTAGAGGGATTAACAGCAACCCCGTAACGTAGTGACCACTCCGAAATAGCCTTCAGATTATAATTGAGTCTATCGATGGCACTGTGAATACCATCGATTTCAGTTTCGATGTACAACTGTAAATCGTCTGCATACAGATGATACGAACAATTAATAATGGAAGAAATAGAGTTAATGAAAATGGAAAACATAATGGGAGAGAGTATACCGCCTTGTGGCACGCCCGTTTCTAGGTCAACCCAAGCGGAACGTTCCCGCCCAGAGATGACAGCTTGCTGACGGCCACGAAGATAATTATTAAGCCATACAATAACCGCAGGAGAGAAACGCCAGTAATCCAGGATTGAAACTAGGATATCATGGTCGACTGTGTTAAATGCATTCGAAAAGTCAACAAGCACTAGCACTGTCACCTTTCTATTATCCATGCTTCTTCTTAAATCATCAGTGACCTTAATAAGTGCAGTAGTGGTGCTGTGACCTGACCTGAACCCAGACTGATACACACTCAGCAGGTTATTATTTGTAAGAAATGTAGAAATTTGCTTAAGAACACAGGCTTCCAAAACTTTAGACAGGAATGGCAGAATAGAAATAGGACGGAAATGATTTGGTTCTGTAGGATTTGCAATTTTGGGAAGGGGTCGTACTAAAGCCTTTTTCCAGAGAGATGGGTATTCTCCGGAGACTAGTGAAAAGTTTATAATATGTGTAATACTTGGTAGGAGGATATCTAGGATTGTAGTGATCATAACCCTGCTAACGTCATCACAACCCACGGCTCTGGATCGAATTGATAAAAGAGCCTTCCTAATCTCGTCTTGGCTTACAGAAGAAAATTGAAATAAAGATTTTGAAGGAGAATGCATTGAGGCAATAGAAGCAATAGTTTGAGAACGGATTATAGGGTCCAGTTTACAAGAAGAAGAAAAATGAGTGTTAACATCACTGAGATCTAATGAGGGCCCAATATCCAAGATTGATTTGCCAATACCAAAAGATTTGAGAAATTTCCACACATTCAAGGGAGATGCATTACATACATTCTCATAAAAGTAACGGCGTTTAGCAGTTCGTACCATCTGGTTGCAGCGATTTCTAGCCTTTTTAAAGTATAACCAATTATCATCATTACGTTCTCGTTTATATTTAGCGAAAGCACGATTTCGTCGTGACATTGCCATTTTTACCCCCCTAGTAATCCAAGGTGCTGGTGGACGCTTTACTCTGATCTGATGTAACGGTGCATGAGTATCGTATAGGCTAAGAACGGAATGATTAAAGAAATTAACCTTATCATCTATAGTAGACGCTGTCTCAATATGTGTTAGGTCAAGCTTAGACGCGTCAGTTTTCAGCTTATCCAAATTAATACGAGTGTAACTCCGTACATAAGCTGTTGTTGGTATATGCTTAGGAGGTTTTAATTTATAAGAAGCATATAGAAGATCGTGCCTCGAAAAACCTGGTGCCGACAGCTGTCCATGCACGACTACACGATCCGGGCAAGATGTGATTATATGGTCAATCCAGGTGCTATCATTATTAATGTTACAGTGAGTTGCTGTTAATGAAAGTATTGTGAGATTGACCGACTCAATAATACGGCGAAATTTCTGAGAACGGGACGAACCCTTTAACAAATTAGTATTGAAGTCACCCATGATTATGTAATGCGTGTATTCCGAACCAAGCTTATCAAGTGCACTCTCAAGAGTCGTAAAGTAATCGATAGAAGGAGGACAATATACAACACCCAGAACAACCTTAGAACCCTTTATATTGAGTTCCAAAAATAGGAATTCACATGCGGCAGAGTATTGTGACGGGGATGCTAGCAAAATTCTGTAAGAAATCGATGCTCGCAAATAAATAGCAACCCCTCCACCACCTTTGCCTATCCGATCGTTGCGTATGAGCACAAAACCCGGCAACGGAAAAAGGGTTGAATCCAAGGAAGGTTTTAGCCAACTCTCCGAGATCAAAATGGCATGAATAAAATCGTTCGCAAAAGCATTGTCTAATTCATTAAAATGACTTGGAAGGCTTTGTGCGTTGAGGTGGCAAACATTAAAATAAGCATTTAGGCGAGAACTGAAAATTCCAGTGAGCTGATCTTTTAAATTTATGTCTTCGCAAGAAATATAAGAGTCATCGGAAAAATCTGCTGAGAAATAGGAATCATTATCTGACATGATAATAATAAGTTAAAATAAATAATATAATAGAAATACATTAAAGTTATTGAACAATATTCGTAAGTAATATGTAATATAAACTAATGTATGTAAAAATAAATAATATAAGAATAGAAATCTAACTAAATAGTAACACACACAACAAAACAAAACTTATAATAATAAAATAAAATAGAGTAAAAACAAGTTCTCACAAATACCTGTTACACCAATTTTGCATCAATCGAGAATTGACTGTAGATTAACAATGTATTGAACTGCGAAAAAAACAATCTGTTCAAAGAGAATAATAATAACACTTAAAATTATAATTACAATACATAAATACGATTGAAATAAAACCCCATACAGGGAAAAAAAAATAACAATAATAAGTATCAAAATAAAACTATTAAGTGAGTGTACATAAAAATCACCTTTACCTGAATACAAGAATCTAATAAAACAAATTAAAAATTAAACTAGTCTCATAAAACATTAATTCACTTATGTTGACAATGAATATTAGAACATTGATTTAAGTCATTTACAACTATGTGTTTCTGAACGTAAAAAGGAATATGATATAAATTGACAACTAAGACAAGGAATTCTGTCACAAATGTCAGTGCGAATGACACTGACAATTATATCGTAAATATGATAAAAATTGCGTGAATTATTTAAAAACTATGTAATTAAATCTGAAATCTACCTACTTAGAAAAGTAATAATTTAATTTAATGACAGTTTTTAGTTATGAATATGTAGGTAGAATTAAAAGTAAAATACAATATATTAAATTATGAGAAGTAATGAAAAGACATCTTATCTGCAATAATGAGCTTCATGAAAGAATCCGATTATTTCTTTGCGACATTGCGTCGCGACCTCTTAAGTTCATCGAGATCCAACGACATGCCAGGCTGCTTACGCCGAGGTTCAGGCTTCTGCTGTTTGAAACCTAAACCACCAACATCTTCAACTATTGCAGGACTTGGCAGGGAGATGGGACATTTCCGGACCAAAATATCTAAGTCCTCTTCCGTGGTGACCCTATGACGACCGTCAGCTGCAGTCTTTATATGTATTATTCCATCAAGTGTCCACACATTCCTCATGCCAAAGATCTCCCGGGCTCTTTTATAGACAGTTTGCCTTGGCCTTGTCAGAAACTCTCCAGTGGTCACAGGTGATCCCTTAAGGCGGGCCTTAGACTTCCATACCTGCGCTTTGATTTTGTGGTCATGAAACTGAACAAGAATTGGTTGCACCCTGCCATTGGTAGACACACCCAGACGATGACAACGCTTGATTGAAGAACTTGTAATACGAGGAAGTGCCATATCATTTTGTATATACTTAAGCACTTCAAGCTCGACATCACAATCTGGCTTCTCTGGTATTCCACTAAATAATAGAATTTTTTGACGTTGCCTCATATCTATCTGGTCAATTGCCCTTGTACACTCAACTACTTGTTGCCGCAGAAGTTCAAACATTGAAGTGACAAGCTGTTTAAAAGCATTAAATTCATCACATAACTGTATAAGATTAGGATTACTCTGAGTGGTTGCTTCCTGCAGCCGTGCTTCAAACTCTGCCATTCTTCTGGACCAGGTCGATTCAAGTTTCTTCTGTGCGGTTTCCACATTACTGACTGTAGCCATGATAAGTGCAGTGATTTTAGTGATATTAACTCTAGATAAATATCATATTGCAATTCAATTTAATTATATTCTTTCATTATTTATTAATATTCAGTTTTTTACAAATAACTTTGTTTTTTGTTTATATTATTTCTGTTAGTTTTTATATAACGACAATAAGATAAATCTCAATATTGAGTTTGATTGTCTTCTATTGATATACTATCGCTACGATGGAATATCGCCCTTAAAGGGTTTTAACGCTTTAGGTTGTGTTCAAAAACATCGAATACATTTCGTTAGACAACGACGAATAACGCGTTTGCTTATAATATCCAAAAACGTTGTAAAAGGAAATATTGAGTCGTACTGTGTCCCGTATGATGATGTTTAAGATGTACTGACTCAATTAATTTAAAGATAAACGTATGAAAGCTGGGTAAAAGAGCTGGATGTCGCTGCTCAAACTCTAAACCTGAACGAGATATCCCTACCGTGAGAAAACCTTCTTAATCCAAAAATGGATTCAATTTACGAATAGGCTTCGGTAAAGATTGGTTCAATCGTAAATGTTGCAATTCAACCGCAAAAGAAGATTTTTGAACGATCTTAACGAAAAATAATAGCGATTAGAATTATTGTTATCGTACTCCGTATGAATGGAAGATTTTTTTCAGACACAATACGAATAATTTTGTCAAGAGATGAAAATCGGATCAAAATGTAATCGATTGGAGAGTCCTTGTCAATAGTATTGACAACCATGACTGATCAACGCTCTTCGGTTCGTGCATTAGTCGTTACTTTTTGTCTCCGGCAGGAGAATTAAATTTTAAAAATTTAAACAAAGTGTCGGAAGATTTGGATAACTAGACAAGTCCAGACCACCATAACAAATTATGTATGATATCTCGTGGCAGTTGCCCATGAGACCAAACGTCTGCTGGATTGTCAATTGAGGCTACATGGCAACAGGAGTATACAAGAAATTTATCTTGAATATGACTAACACGGTTAGCCACGAAAGTACTACATCGCGACGAATGTAAACGGAGCCAGAATAGGACTACGTTTGAATCAGACCATAAGTTAATTAAATTAAAAATGTTTCGCTAAAAAAGCCTCAACAACAAATTTCAAAAGATCAGTGGGTAACACAGCTGCACAGAGCCCTAAACGGGGTATGGATATTTTCTTTATGGGAGCAACTCGATTTGTTTCACGATCTCAATTACCTGACCACGGCCGGTGCAACCTGGTCGAAACGTCAGGCATTTGAGAGGTATGTAACTACCTATTTCTCTCGTTAATTCCCGTTCATAAAATAATAATATTATGCAACGCGAAAGTTTCAAAGTTGATAATTTTTAACGTAAATTATGGAGAACTTTAGATTATATCATAAAATAAAATAATAAAAATAATGAAGTCGATTTATGTTGTAATAATAGCGAATATTGCAGCCGCTATTATGACATGTAAACCAATAAACATTGAAGGTAAATACTGTTTCTAGCTCTGTAATATTTAAAGAAATACAATATATGAAACACCGACACAGGGTTAAGATTGTTTTATATATTGTTAGATGTAGGATGGTTAGTTATTTAATTAATATATTAAATTTTCACAGCCGGTTAATACATATAAACACCGATTAACTGTTTTAAAATTGTTTATATGTGATCTGTGAGCATGTAATATATTTACGAATACTAGTTTATGCTGTAAGCTTGTAGGTTAATAATTAATATTTGAAAATTGTAATAACTCCAAGCTTTACTGAAATATAATAGTATCTATATACACACTTTAGTAATTAAGAACGAATCAGGATGACGCGCTAGAATTAAAAGAATATTATAGTGTATAAGGAACTTCGATTGAAAATGGTTCAATGAATAATGAACGAATAAATTTCAATTTTAATATTATCTACCTACATATATTAGAAAACTAAATATTAATACGATACTATCGAAACTGTAATGAAATGATGCCTTATATATATTTAAGTATGATCAGGTAATTAAATAGATAAAATATAAGAAACAGAAAAATTTTAGTAAATACGTAATATTCATAGAAAATCCCAGCTATATATTCGAATTTTAAATAAGACGCACAATAGAGATATCAAGAACCTTCCCGGATTTCGGCACCAAAAAGATGTAACGAAATGAACAAGCCGTGATGGCCCGTCAGCGTCACTCTGGGTCAGAACACGAATTTAATAGAAGTTACGCCGTTGAAAAACGATATGTTCTAGATTAATTATACGCGTTGGCCTGCACAATAACAAGTACTTACAGTCAACGCTCGTAGATATCCAGACCAGGCACCCGAAGATCTTCAATGTCTCATTTCTTCGTTTAGATGATAGGTGGCACGTGACGGTACCGCCAGTTCTCTTGAGCTATAAGCGTTGGGGAATAACATCCCCAACGCTTATAGCTTGGAAGACATAGCACTTGGAATCCAAGCCAATATGACCTCGTAATCCTTCTGTTTACATTTATACAAAAGATCCCTAATTTCGAAAATGATTGACAATTGCTTATGGCATTTGAATGGAAATCTCATGACAGCTTCTAAAGCGCTTTAGGAATCAGAAAATATTATTGTTTTCTGTATCTTCATTATCATAATATATTCTATTGCCTTTAATAAACCGTAACATTCACCGGTGTAGAATGAAGTTTACCTGGAAGTTCCTTATAATTTTGATGGGTGAATCAGTGAATGAAAATGCCATGTATTTTTAATTATGAATAACTTTAAAATTATGAGATTTATATGCATAAAATTTTGCACACTTATAAAAAACGTGGGTCTAAATAGACGCCAAATTTTAAGAGTTAACATTGAGTAGTTTTTAAGTTATTTAGAAATATAAAATATGTCAAATGTATGGGTAGATGGCTGATGTAAATATATTTTATCGAAAGTCAGCAAGCTAATCAAATGCCATCAGCCTGCTCACTGTCGTAAGCATTGATCCAAAAAAACTTTTTTTTTAAATTGTTGATCTTTAGTAAATTGTAAATTCAGTTGAAAATATAATATATTCTTAAAAAATATATTTGATGTTAGTACTAAAGACGTTACTATTATATGGCTTGTTATATCGAACTTCAACTAGGATCAGAATTGCAATAAGTTGATATAAATTGTGATAGTAATTTACATCTACTTCAAGCTAGTATTAAGTTATAAATCGTTTAATAATATAAAGGCACACACATTGATAGGTATTTCAATGGTCAATCCCATCACCATTCATGCCAGTTTTTTTTTTCCGTTGGAAAAACCTGTTACGGGTACCCCGTCGGCCCAGGGGGGTGACGGTTATGTGGGACTACCCGGCAGCATAGAGGATGCTGACATTTTTAAGGCTACCCACTAAAAAACCAGCGGTTACCTTCTTCGCCGTGATGGGACGTCACGGGATCGCGTTAGCACACACCGTGCGCCCCGACCATTCTTACCAGTTAGTCAACGTTGGAAAATCTTATTTTCACAGAGCACAACATACGAAGCCAAACACAGTTGAGCAACCAGCACTTCTACCATACGTAAAGGAGGTTACTGGCAGAATGCGCAAGATCTTGAAAAACGTTTCTTTAAGGACAATTTTTAAACCACATATAAAAATAAGCCAATTCCTGAGACCACCTAAGATTAACATTCCCTTTGTCGCAAATTTGTCGGTGTATACAAACTTGATATTGAATGTGGCTTATCATATATTGGACAAACAAAGAGGAGCATCGGTCAAGGATCAAGGATAGAACTAGGATCAAGGAAAACATCTCAGATTTAGAAATAGGTATACGTCAAAGTGGACAGTCTGTGAACATACAATTAACAAGCCCGACCACTTTCTTCGATTTGATAAACCAAAGATAGTCGCTCTTGAAGACAGATATATTCGTAGAATGATTCGCGAGGCTATTGAAATTAAAAACATCCTAATTTTAATAGAGATTCTAACCATCGATTCTCTCGAACACCTAAGATTCTCTCATAAAAAGTATTAAATCCCACGTCTGTGAACACAGCGCTCGACCCATAGACACAGTTAGTGCGTTCTGTGTGCATCCTGAACTCTATGCTCGTAAAGTATTTTTTTTTTATGTGGCGGCAAGTCCCACGTCCTAGCACCTTTGTCAAATCTGTTCTGTAATTTTGATTATTTTATTTTTCTAAGTAGAGGGATTCGCTGTAACTATGATGGTGTCTGTCTGGTTTTATTTTACTGTTTCTACAATTATACCTTATTTTTATACCATGTTTTTACAGTTACAATTATGTTTTTACAAATACAATTTTTTGCCTATGAATTAACATATTTACTTCTTAATATTTAATCTTAGTTGTCTACCTTATAATATAATTTTTAAATGCTGACATTAAATCTTACATTATTTACTTAAACATCTAGGCTTACTATTATTTACATTTTACTTAACCTAATTTCTACTATTCTTTAACTATTTTAACTATTCTTTACTTTAATTATTGTTACTGGTATTCTTATAATACTAGTATAGAATTATTTAATTTAATTTTTTTTGCCGTTTCTCTTATTTACACTGTTTACAATTTTATGTGCATACTTTAGAAATAGGGTTCTGTGGTCTTGCATAAGGATGGGGAGGTTTTCTGGGACTAATTTAGTGAATCCGTCATCTCCCGAGGCATTTTTGGTGTTGAATTTCGCGAGGGCATCCATCGTCTCGCCTTCAGTAAAGTGTAGGTCATCATTATGATGGTCTTCAACTACTTCCACCTCTTGCTCTTACTCTTACTTGCTCTCCTGTTTCTCTGTCGTCCTTGGACGAGATAGGGACTGAGTGCAGCGTCGTACGGTCTGATATCTGTTTATCGGTCCTATTCGCTACCACTCCTACGTATGTCATTTCCCTACTGTTTTCTCTCTCTCTTCCTCCCTCTGGTCTTGTTCCAGCATTATTTTTCCATTTTCCCTTATCAACCTTTCATTCTCCTCAATTTTTCTAATTATTTCGTCTACGGGGGGGTGTGATTTTCTCCGGCACTTCAACAGTTTTTGTAGTTTCCACTTTTTAGTCTCTTCCTCTCCTCCTCATATGCTTTAATTATCCTCAGTAAAAGGTCTGTCCTATCCTCGACTTTCTTTTTGATTTCCCGTATTATGTTCCTCGATATACGTTAGTACTTTTTTCCCTAAAAATACGTTAACTCCCGACTAGATAAGCCAATCGGGGTGTGCAATATGTCCAAAGATAGCTATTAGAGAGATCTAAATAGCTGTTTAATTAATTTCTGAAAAAAATAAATAATAAAAACACAAAATTTTTACAAACAAAAACAATAATTTTTTAGGGAAAATTCGAGAATTTTTCTCCTGCGGATTACTTTTTACTGTCGCCAGTGGCACCGAAAGATGTGCCTTAAAGATGTCTATAAGTCGTCTAAAGGTTTGGAAAACGTGACGTGACGTGAAACGGATTTCCCTATAAAAAGTTGTTCACTAAAAACTACCGAAAATTTAAATTTTGTATCGGAATTATTAAAATTTTGATATTTTCCTCAAAAATGAAAAATTTACTAATAAAATTTAATTAAAACTATAACAATATGATAAGACCAGCTATTCACAATAAATTAGTCAAAAAAATTAAAGAAAAACGACGCGAAACCACCAAATTAATACAACATATTGTTATCCATGCTCGTAAAGTTAGGAACTGACGGAGGACACCAACATCTCCTCTTACTGCGAACACGTTTTGCTACAATTTTGACTCGCTGCGCTGCAAAATCTCGGTATGTGTTGATATATTGAGCGAAACGAGGTGCAAACAGCACAGAAATGTGTAGTGCTTGTTTAAATCTAAGAAAACATTAAATTATTGTACTTTGTTTATAAGTAAGGCCGTCTGTTTTTTCCATGAGTACCGTTTACCAACCGAAAAACACACAAATAGATATTTTCAAAATTATTGGTTAGTATTTTGTCACGTATTATACTTATGGTAGACGATGTTTTCTCCAAAAAATATATATTTTGGACACAATGTTCCAATTTTTCAAATATAAATATCCAAAATCACATGTAGAATGCCTTTAATTTCACATTTTCAGATTTATGAACAAGCTAACATTAAAGATTCCTTCATTGTTGTTAGTTTATAGCTACTGCTAAATATTAGCCACCGAAATTTCTATTATAATATTGATGCTTGGCGTAAAACATTATTTTAACAGAAAGTAAAGCAACATAAGTTTTGACGATCACAGGAAACCAATGTGTGAAACGAGGCTTGTTTATAGAAGAGAGCTTTAATATTCTTGAATAAATTGTTTTGATTTAAAATATTCATACCAATGTCTATAAGGTTTTTTTAATTAAGCTATAAGATTGGTAATAGTAGTTGTGTAATATTTTTTAAATTACGTAAGGAGGCTCACACTTTGTTTGATGTTGGTATTACTATTACTACTCTGATTGGGCTTGATGTCTATTTAAAAACCATTTATAATAACTAATGTACCGAAAAAAAATTGAATTTCTTTACTTACATTCGGCATGTATTTCTGATCTCTCTTGTTTGATTATTATTGTAATAAAATAATAGAATAAGTACCTACATAAGCATAAATATCTAATTATGTTTTTTGTTAAATATTGTATATATTTTTATTCCGCAAAAAAAGATATCAGAGGGTAGGATACACTTTAAGTTCATTTTTGCTATAAAAACCCATCTTGATATAAGAAATAAAAATGTTATAGAAAGTGGTAATAAAAGTGAAACTATGCCAATTTTTATTGCTTTATTTCATGAATAAGTTACGATGTTAAGTCATGTTCTCGTCATCCTCTATCGATCCTTATATAAAAATATTATTGTAGTAAAATATTCAATAAAAATATGTACATTAAAACTCCTAAAAATACAAAAGCTTTTTACATAAAATATATTATGTAAATAATCACATCAATTATATTGACAAGGCTTTTTATTTCAACATATTCTTATCTCTAAATTATTATGTGATGATAAAATTTAAAGATTATATAATACTATAAAGAAAAGATATTGCAAGTAATAAGACTAGCTACACACAAGCGGGGTTAGCCTCGCGACGCAGCGCGCGTGAAACAAAAACCTTATATATGTTAACTATATGAAACACATTTTATCAATTATCTCAAAAACTACAATTACGATTTGGCTGATTTTCAATCCAGACCGGGTTTTGCTCATTATGGGCATGTGTGCAAAATTTTGTGCGTGTAGGTCGTAAATTGAAGGAGGAGTAGGGTAACAAATAGTTAAAAATTTGGGTAGTAAAGTGCTTCGCTTCGCTCAGCTCAATTAATATTGATGACATACATAAATTTATTATAGAGATTGAAACTTTTGAAGAATATGATATCTTATTGCTAATCCAACCAAGTAAATTCATTGTCAATAAGTTAAAAGTCACATAACGTAATATAGTATATATAACAGAAATGAATAAAAGTAATTAGTATGTGCTTATCTTTGACCTATGTCGTGTATATTGGTAATCGACCACGACATAAGCAAGAGGTGTATGATGAGTAATATCAATATTATCTAAGCTAATTTAGGTATAAGTATAGCAGCTTTAAGTATTTGAATAGGTTCGAGACGTTTGTAGTAGTAGATAACAGAGATGCTACTCAAACAAGGCGTGCCTATAACGAACAATGGCTAACCTTCCCTTGATGTGATGTAATCCATCAACTCGGCTCTGCTCCTCTGTAATAGGTATATTTACTTGGGTAAAATTACTGTGAACATGGAGGTCTAAATCGATCTCATTTAACATATCTCTTTGTGGGGACGTAATATATTTGAGCATACGTTTATTAAATTAGCTGTAAAAGAACTAGGTGGTTCCTGATAAAATGATTTGACATTTTGGAACAGGTAGTAGACTTATCGTTATTGTTAATTAATTCGTTTATAATATATAATTAGGAGTCTATTTAACTCGTTATTATAATTTCATATTAAACTGAGATTTCCTTAACTTATATTATTTAATTTCAATTACATTCTTTAAAAAATAAAATACTTACATTTACAAATTACATACAACACTTACATCTCATATTATTGCAAACATCGTTTTAAAATCAATTTAATTCCTAAAATGAGAATAAATTAATTATGATATACAGTTACAGTAGCCCATGGATCAGGGTATATTATAGATACACCCTGAAGTTTTCCCCTGAGTCTTTTCTTCTGTTTGTAATAAATTTAGATATTCGGTTAACCGAAAGAGTCAATTTATTATTCGAGGTTGTAAGAAATCTTAGATGTTATAACTTCCGACCAACTCAACCCGAAGGTGGATTTCTATATCGAGTTATAAGTGAAGTGTTGAAACACTTTAAATATTTTAAAAATTTTGTGATTTAAATATAAGTCTGTATAAAAAGAGGAAAATAACATTGGTAAAAAAATATTTTAATCCTTGAGACTTCAGTACTGCGTTTAACACTACTTACTAAAATATTTTAGTAAGTTTAAGTCATTTTAGTAAATTTTTTAAGATTTTTATAATTTTGTTGAGAAATGACTTTTAGTTGTTTCTTTTTATTTCCTCGGATAGTTCCAACAAGAATTATTGTCCTTTTGAAAAAATTTGTTAGTGATGCGCCTATTAAGAAACTATGTGTTGTGCATACAAATGAATTTATTATGTAGTGACTGCCTTACATACGAGAGATGAATCCGTAAAGAATGCGAAACCAGTTGTAAGGATATATATATATAACTCAACCAATTCAGATTCGCAAGTTAACTTCTTAGAACGCTTCATTTGACGTCAAAGTTGCTAATTGACATTTAGTGTCACCGAACAATATGCAACATTACTGAACAAATAAGCGCATCTGTGATTTATATTAATGTTAGATGTAGTCCCGGTAGAAAGTGTTTTATTAAATTCGCAAGTGAGATCCGTAAAGACGATGTAAAAAATCATCTAAACATGATGACGTGATTCTAGTTCCCCAAAAGCCACCTATATAAATTGTTTTTTTTTTTTAATTCAGTTTTCATATTCATTATACCCGTGTATTCAGTCTTTGAAAAATAAATAACATTAAAAGAAATAATAATCTAGTAAATTATTATGATAAATATTTAAAACTCCTTAATGCGTACTGTGAGGTTGGATATTAAATTATAAAGTAGAATCGGAATTAAACAATTGAGCGTAACTCGATATTTATAGTAATTCTTTATTCCTTTCTCAAATATTTAAATTTTATTTTATTTTGATTTCACAATAGCCAGGAATTTGAACCTAGGAACTCTTGGTAGATAAATATAGCATACATACTTAAATGAGTTTAAAATAAAATAATTTATTTTCTTTTTAAATACGTATACGCTATATCGAAATAAAATTAGCTAAAAAAAATATATATATATAAATACCAAAATTTTAAAGATAACAACAAAAGATAGAGCATGCAAACACATTTTAATTAGTCGTTTTTAAATTTTGCATTCATAAAATTACTATGCGACTCAACTCCTCAGGTTAATTAACGTTATTCTTTATTCCAGCCACATGCTTGGATGTCCCAGATTCTTTTATTTTCCGTATCTGACCTCTACAAATATTCGTGTATTCTGCAAAGTGAAGTGTAGCGGAAATTCAGACGGTTCAATTCATAGGATAATCTAATTTTCTTGGGACCAAAAGCGTTGGCGCTGGTTTTTTTAATATTCTTTTTCTCAATTTTTCTTCAGGTGTGGACAGGTTTTCGTCATGTGGAAATTGATATTAAAACCTACCGTCAATACATTAATGTTTTCTGATCGTTACTTTATTTAGAATTATGATAATACATATTTTTTATTCATATTATATATTTTTTTGATAGGGCCATGTGCTAAGCATGCGCTTTAATAAACATAATCATGTTAAATTTCGCAATTCATTGCCTCTTGGATTAGTTTGCAAAGGTCATTTCAAGTCATGATAATTTTATTTGAAATGTTTTCTTTCAAAAATTTAAATGCACACATTTAAATTCTAGGTTTGAAGTAGTGAAATTCTAAATAAAGTTAACTGAAAGATAACATTTATTATAGATTGTATATTAATTAAATTATTACAGTAGTATTCATATTTTCATTAGAGTCAGAGTCGGTCTAATTTGTCCACGAGCCAGTGATATTTCCTCGCCCTATTTAGGCAGTCCACATTAGCATAATGCAATATTACGTTGGCTTCTACAGTGGCATTGTGGACGAAATTTAGTATTTAAATTATATTCTAGGTATTTTATATTTTGTAATTACATACAGTGAATTGTGACAAAATGTCAATTGCGCAATATATAGAGATAGTTTAAAATTTAGTTAAAAAATTATCTGTGAATTCAAAATGTTGATTCACAATATTTTTACATATATTTAATCTGAATAGTTTTTATTTCTATAATTAAATAGTAAGTTGCATTTTTGAAAATGTATATTTATTTCAGAGATACACTTATATCTGTATAAGGTATTTTAGTATGATCCATTCATATTTACATTTGTTTATACCTTGGAAAGAAATAAAAGTTAAGATTGCAGCCGGTACAAATACGAAAAAACCAAATAACTTTATAACAAATTTAGCAGATCTTAAGAGCATATTAGTGAATCATGACGCTAATAAATATAACCACTTCATAATAATTCCTCCTAATTCCTATCAAACTCACACTCACCATTTATTCATGCAATAAAAGCCTCATAAAAAACTAATAAAGGGGGTAAAATAATAATCCTCTTCAAACTTTTGCAATATCGGCTCTTATGGGATTAATTCATATCCCGACGCCATAAGTTACAAGTCTATATGAAAGTTTTATATGTTCCGACTTTAATTTAGCTGATGTGTGCCCTGATTTTATATTACTTCCGGAATATTAATATGTTCATATCATGTTGTTGCCGGAATTTAAAAATTTGTATTGAAACATAACAAACAATTTAATCCCAAAACTTATTTCAAGAATGTTTAAATATGGCTGGTTGAGAAGATGAAAAATATTTAGAGTGATATTGTTACATTAAACATTTATTTTTTATTTTGTTGATTAATTAATTATACTTATTTTAATATTATTAAGAGTGATGTTTGTGTGTGAGAAAAAATATTAGATTAAAATAAATAATTAAAAAATATATACTCATCTGAATCCATATCTAAATAATTAATGAGAGTAAAACTTTATGTTATATGAATTTACTGTAACGTGGTACATGGTGGTTCAAGAATATATCGAATATGCTTGAATAATTCTTTGGTATATTTGTATAACAAAAATAGCAGAAAAGTAATCGTCACATTACGTTCTCTAAGACAACTGCAAGATTTGATTCCATTTTCTACCATATTATGTTCACATATTACAGCTCCTGTATATTTTTAATCAATTTAACAAAAGAATTTTTCAATTTATCGGAGCTACTTCTAAACTCAGCTCATATATTCAATATTCGGCTTATAAAAATTTTACCACGTTTTCAAATTTTGTCAAAAGCTTAAGTGCCTCTCAATCAGTGAATTTACATTGGGAAAAAAAGGAGCTATTCTCATCTTTAGAATGTATATAATAACTAGAACATAATCATTTATTACAAGATAAATTAAATTTTATTTTTTTAAATACTATGTCATATGCTTACATCATATTTATATTTAAAAAACCGTTACTTAAAGTGAGCTTACTTGTCTCAAACAACCACATTCGCCAACAACACACTCGTCTCTCAAACATGAAATCACTTAACAGTTTCAACGTGCCTGAATTTCATTTTAGATGTTACTTTTCTAAATTTTAAATTTTGTTTATTATTTTACCAGGTAACAAAGTGCTGCATTTTGTCTTGCAAAAATTTGAGATATGTATTTTAATAGACAGAACATATTATATATCAATTTTATTCATTTAAATGTTAATAATAGAAAATGTTGACTCTTCTGATGATTTATATATGGTGCATACTTCTCTCCGATCTACAATTAATTCCAATTTCCAATTGCCAATTTAAAACTCTTGAGAGCATGATATGTAAATTTGACATAATTTTGTATTTCATTTAATAAAAATGCTTGATCACAGATTTCGATTATCCTTCGACATGTGATTACTAACATTGGTTTTAATAGTGGTTGTATACATATGATATAACGTATTTGCTGTGGAATGTGTTACTCTCGTGGGAGCGTCTCGTATATAACGTAGGTTAAGTGTTACAAATAATTTCTTTTATACAATCTCTCGGAGAATAGCTTTGAAAATTTTTTGAAAGACGAATATGTAAATATATAGCATATATTATAGTTAAAATTAAGGGTATTTCAAAGTAAATGGTTATAAATTACGACATTAGTGTTAGTTGGTGATATTACTGGTGGAAACTCGTTTGCAAAAGCTCTGCTAGTGTATTTATTAATTGACGGTGTGACCTGTGCATATTGTTATTACCTTAAATTGTTGTTTTATTTTATTAAAATTCAACCTGATTTGTAACATTACATATAAATTATATTTTATGTATTATATATTATGGCGTAAGAAAAGAAACATTAAGAAACTGTATTTCTATTTCATAGGAATTTATGATATTTTTGTTTATTTTTGTTATGATTACAAATACTTTAAGGCCGTTATTGGTGCGAGCCCTATCACAATAAGTTCCTCATCATAAAAATAGGACGATCAGTTTTTTTTTTGCATGAATACACCATAGCTTTTTATAGTATTTTTTTAGTGGCAACAAGAAAGACTGTGGACAAGAAACAATTGCTCATGAATATTATAACAAGATACAATTTAACCATTAATGTAGTAAAAGATAATTTTAGCTCTAGTTAAAAAATTATACATACCTACATCAATCACCATTTTATGGAATCGAATTAAGTAATCTGAGCTTTCATTCTTTAGTCAAAGCCTGTCTCTCTCCATTAGGTATGAAAAGCATTACGCTTTTGATTACATAGTGGTTGCTGGCTGTAAATGGACTAAACGTATGCAGAGAGCATGCATGCATACTCTTTTCTAAGGCAACATTGCTCTGAAAAGCTTTGGCTTTAGATACTAAAAATTTAAATTATTTAAGGGCACAAATACTAATATAATCAAGTGGAAATATTATGTGTTTTCAACAACAATTATATAAATAAATATTTATATTATTTATATTATGATAAATAAAAATCTTTTAAATCTTTTACGGCTTGTACCGAAAGGGTATGTTTGATTTATATTCTTTTAATTAACAAAATAAAGAGGTAACTTTTACACTCCTACCCCCCAAATAAGTATGTGTGTGGATGAAGTGTTATGTATGAATAATAAAAACAATATTAATAAGAATGTTATTCATACAACTGACATTAAAATAAGTACATTACACACATGGAATTAACTACGCCTACGATATCTCTGTATAATATTACCACTTATTTTGTCATAAGGTCCAAACAAAACCCAAATATAGTAATTATGTTTTCGTAGTACATTGTCCAATAATTACATATTGATAACAATATATTTCATTCTATTTAAATTATACTGCTTTCAGTGTTATAGATACTTTCAAGAAAAGAGTTAAATAAGATATAGTTACCTGCACTCTAAGAAATTGTGAGAAAGGGGTCAACTCCTAGCAGACGCGTGACGACTTCATAACTACAATTTAATTGTCGCTTTGTGAAAGCGCATTTTAAGTACCACAAGATCGTTATAGTTCTTGTCTCGACACTAAAAACCTTCTAAATAATTTCTATAAAGAAATCTTATAGGTATAAAATAATAATAATAATAATACTCAAAGAAATTAAATACTTTATATATAACTGTATAATATTTTATCAACAATTATTACAAGATTTAAAAAATACTAACTCAATATTATTTTTTATTTAGTGTTAATTATTCACTGGTTCGCAACTCGCTTTGTTATATTAAAAATATATACTCGTACTTGATAAATATCGTTTAATGTATGTTCGCCTTTACATGCTCCAATTACGTCGTCGCGTATAATTAAATAAATAATTTAAATACTTCTGTCTAAGCTTTAGGTTCCGAGACTAGTCTAGATGTTCTATTTTGGTTAGAATTTCTAAGTAACGTCTAGTACTTCTTCGAGGCTAGCGGATATGTAATTACGTAGTTTACTTACTAAAAAGATTCCCGTTTAAACAATATATGTTTATGAACATTCCTAAGAGTTCACTTCTCCTCTTTTATTACCTAGAATTTATATAGTATTTATATAGAATTTAATGTAGTGGCAATAGGTATAGTTTTTTTTTTTAGAATAATATAATTTTCTGTTTCGGGACTTGTTTGCTTATCCCACTTTGTTCTTAACAGTTACTCTTTTAATAAGTTATTTCAATTAATGTTTTCTAAGCTTCACATTTTTAATTATAACCCGACGTCTCGAAAAGCCCTTGCCTCTGTTCTGGTCTTACCTGAGATCTATAAACAGTACGTAGATGATATTTTCACAATACTTCCTAATAACCCAAGCAAAAATCAAATGTATTTCATAAGAATTCAATGCATTTTTATATTTTAATAATAAATTAATGTAGATAAACTTTTTCATTTACTCTAAATAATTTAGAAGAATAATTTAAAGTTATTACAATAAGATTGAAACAAATGGAGCCTTAAGTGGCTACTATAAATCGGCTTTGTGTGAAGCGGAGGAGAAATTGTCATTTACTATTTTTTATCAACATACCAAGCGCGCGGAGTTGCGGGCTAAAGGTAATATGTTATCTTTTATCTAGCTTAGCGGTAACATTTACAAAACTTGAATAAAACTTCATATCAGGCTTTAAGTAATATTAAAAATTATTAATGCGTCATCGGAATTTGAAATGTGATTCTCTTAAAAGCATTTTTCCATCTTCCTGTTTCAAGCAATAATTGATGTAATTAATAGGCTTTATACTTAATTACTTATTTATTTAACAGAATAATACACATTAGCAAACACTTTTATAGCAGAGATGGCGGCAAGGACGTTTTAACAAAACTGTCAAACGTCATGACGTAGTGAGAAGTTGAGAACGCGGCAATTTCAAATTACTAAACACTCTCTCCAAATTACAGCGTTCCTCATTGTAAAGTGAAACAAATAATAGTAACTAACAAAAACAATAGGTTAAGTTACTCTACACATACATAGTATTACTAAACAAAGTATTACAGAATCAAGTTTTATAAGTACAGTTACATTTTCCTAATACCTAATTTACTTCTTAGATATTTAAATTTACTTTTACATAAGGGTTTAGTAAATATATCAGCCCTTTGTTCATTACTACTTATATACTTTAGATCAATATCTGTACTTTCATATTTCTCTTTAACAAACTTGTATTTAATATCTATGTGTTTACATCGTTTATGATAATTTTCATTTTTTATGACAGATATTGCACTTTGATTATCTATGTTAAGTGTTACAGAATCCTGATTATATTCATCTATATCTAACAAAAGTCTCTTTAACCAAATAACTTCCTTTGTAGCACTACAGGCAGCCATAAACTCTGCTTCAGTTGTAGATAGTGCTATCGTTAGCTGACGTTGACTGGCCCAAGTAACAGCAGCACCATTCTTAATGAATACATATCCTGTCATTGATCTTCTTGTTTCAGTATCATTAGCGTAGTCAGAATCACAATAACCTTCTAGTGTATTATTTTGTGAAGGTGTATAGTACAGACCATAATCACTAGTTTCTTTGAGGTACTTCATTATTCGTTTTACGGCATTCCAGTGAGTACTATCATAACCATCCAGATATCGGCTGACTAAGCTAACCGCAAACATTATGTCAGGCCTGCTGACTATAGCTAGATGCATCAAGGAGCCCACAGCTTCTCTATATGGAATGTTTCTATCTAGCTCCGATGTATTCTTTTCTAATTTGATACCTGTCTCTACTGGTGTACTGTTCCCATTGGCATTAGTCATACTAAATTTATTCAGCAATTTTTGTATATATGTGGTCTGATGTAGAAATATGTAGTTTTCTCCTTTCTCAATTCCTAGGCCAACAAAGTTTTTAGGTTCACATACTTTTATTTCAAAATTTACTTTTAAATCATCAATAACTTTGTTTAACACACTTTTATCCTTGGAAATTATTAGTCCATCATCCACATACAGTATTAGGTACACCTTACTACCATTTAACTGACCAATATAGATACACTTGTCTGAGTGACTATTGGTGAAACCAAATTTCTTTAAAACAGAATCAAATGTTTGATTCCAGCACCTGGGTGCTTGTTTTAACCCATATAATGACCTTTTAAGTTTACAAACATGCCCTTCAGGTACATCTAAACCATCTGGTGGATTCATATAGATATCTTCAGTTATGGATCCATAGAGAAAAGCAGTTTTAATATCAAACTGTATCATTTGCAAGTTATCCTGACACACTTTAGAAAGCAAAACTCTTACAGAGTCATACCTGACAGTTGGTGAGAATGTTTCTGTGTAATCAACCTGGTGTTTCTGTGAGCAGCCCATGGCACATAACCTTGATTTATACAGTAGTCCCGATGGTGTATCTTTCACTTTGAAAACCCACTTACAGCCAATAGTTCTCACTCTATCTGACTTCTTCACCAACTCCCATGTTTCATTCTTACTGTGTGTTAGAAGAGTTGCAAACTCTTCTTCTATAGACTTTTTCCACTTATCTTTATCCACTGATGACAGAGCCTCTCGGTAAGTTATTGGAGTATCATTTTCTTCGTGTTCTCCACCTTGACAGAGGTAAGTATTAGTTTCATAATTTCTATTTCTAAGTGTTATATTACTAGGTCCACTAATATTTATTTCTTTTTCAGGTACATATGCAGGATCATCATCGGAGAAGAATGTTTCTTCTTCATCATTATCGGATAATGTTACAGATGAGTTATTTAACTCTCTTGTGCTTTGATTTGTTAGCTCAACAGATTCATCAATGTTCTTTGTTTCATCAGCACATATTTTAACATTATTATTATTTTCTGTTAGCTGAACCATACAATATTTTCTTTGTACAGAATTTTCCAGAAATACAACATCTCTACTGATAAGAATTTTTCTTGTTTTAGTATCTTATAGTCTGTAACCTTTAGTGACTTCTGGGTAGCCAATAAATATCATTTTTCTTGCCTTAGGATCCAGTTTTTGACGTTTAGCATCAGGAACATGAACCATGACTTCACATCCAAAGATTCTAAGGTGCTTCAAATTTGGCTTCTTCCCGGAGCATAACTCCTCAGGTGTATCGTATGAAATGGATCTTGTTGGACAGCGGTTCGTTATGTACGCAGCTGTCGCCACTGCTTCAGCCCAGTAGTGTTTCTGGTATAGTCATCCACAAATGTGAGGAAATATTGCGCTCCTCCAACTGATTTCACCTCCAGTGGCCCACAGATATCGGAATGTATAAGTTCTAGAGCCTTCTTAGCACGAGAACCTTCCTTAGGAAACGGCAGCCGGGACTGTTTTCCTTCTTGACAAAATTCACATATCATATCCAGCTTATTGTCAGTAAGCTTGACACCTTCTGCACATTTGGAGAGTTTGTTCAGATCAGTCATATTGAGATGAGCCATCCTTTGATGCCATAAGTAGCTGTCACTTTCCTTTGTATCACATACATATGCTTGTGCACTACTTAAGTTCAGACGATACATGTTATTCACTAATTCACAAGCTACTACTTCTTTTTGAGATTTGTTGAATATTTTACAGCCATTGTTACTAAACTGTACAGAACATTCTTTCTTTATCAGCTGACTCACGGAGAGAAGATTGCTTGCTAACTCAGGCACATACAACACATTGGTTACTTGTATGGTTTGTGTTTGTCCTACACTATTACATATAGGCAGATCTATTTTTCCACAGCTCTTCACTTTAAGCATTTTATCATCAGCAATACGGATGCTTGTAATTGGAGGTGATGATTCATCGTATAGCCAGTCCTGCCTCATTGTCATATGCATGGACGCTCCTGAATCAACAAACCAGCTCTTACTGTCATTTGCTGCACTGGATGCCGAGAACACAGCGACATATCCAGTTTCTTTGCCTTGGTCCTTTTTCTTTGTTTTGCAATTTTTACTTATGTGACCATAACGGTTGCATTTGAAACAACGGGGACCTTTATTAAACTTCGGAGAACTATCAGAGTCCTTTTGTTTATATTTACTTGACTTACTTGCATACAATGCTACTGACTCGGAGCTCTTTATTTCTTGTAAGAGCTTAGTCTTTACAGAGTCTGCTGTAATCTGCACACCAGAACTTTCGAGGGCCATAATCATTGGCTTGTAGACTTCGGGTAATCCAGCAAGGAGTAATGTACCCAGCCACTCATCATTGATGTCAAATGACATGTTTCGAAGTTTATGTGCTGCACTCATTATTCTGTTAACGTAATCTTCAACATTTTGACAATTTTCTAACGTCGTTGTAATCATATCTCTCAATAAGCCCACGCGTCTTGTCAACCCTTTGTCGTCAAAAGCTTTTTGTAAATTGGTCCACACTTCTTTTGCCGTTTTTGCCTCTTGTATATGTATGTAATTCACTGAGTCAACCAACAATATAATTTTTGCCTTTGCTTTCAGGTCGAGCTTTGAATCAACAGGTTCGCCTTTATTTTCGATACAGCACCAGAGGTCTTCATGTTGTAAATACGTCATCACGGCAAATCTCCATGTATTGTAATTATCTCGACCACTTAACTTTTCGATAAGAGTCATTGTATTTGAAGACATTTTGTATAAAAAAATATTTTTCTACACAAACCACGCGGCTTTTGGTTATGTCGTGTCAGTTTTAATGACCGGCGACTTTGTATATCGTTATTTCACTGATATTACTTCTCACTGATACTTATTACAAACAGATTACGTTCTGGGCCCATAACCTGATGTAATTAATAGGCTTTATACTTAATTACTTATTTATTTAACAGAATAATACACATTAGCAAACACTTTTATAGCAGAGATGGCGGCAAGGACGTTTTAACAAAACTGTCAAACGTCATGACGTAGTGAGAAGTTGAGAACGCGGCAATTTCAAATTACTACAACAATAATTAAATTGAAATTTGTTACTACTATTGACATAACTTAAATAAAGATTCTTCTAATATATCTGTAAGGGTTAATCAGGTCAGCTATCAATCTTATGTGAATTATATAGTATCATTTAATTGTACACCTGTCTATCTATCTCATGAATGTGGATGTTAGAGTTAAGGAAGAAAGATGACACTTATGTCATCTCTTTTCCTTAACTCTCTTTTTGCTTACAAAAAAAATATATATAATTCTAAAACTCTTAGTAGCCTATATTAATATTTGCTTTTAGAGTATTGATCATAAGCTAAAGCAAGTCTAAGTTAATAAAAGTCTAAGAAAAACCATTAAAACTTGATCTCCATACAAGAACATTCAAGTTAATTCATTTCAAAACAAAAAAAAAATAAATTTATTAAAAGCCCTTTACATTTGATGAAGAAAACGGACTCGCATTTATATTTTTTATGTAATATATTCCTAAAAATTTTTCTTTTATAACGTCAAAGAAATTTAAAAAGTCTTTAAAACTAGCACAACACGGCACAAAAAAAAAACTAAAGTCATTGCAATGGAAATATTCTGTTGGTTAATTCAAAAATATTTTATATACCTGTAAAAATGTTCTCTTAAATATAATGAACACTTAAGAAAATAATGCTAAGCAGAGAAAAGTTCTGCTGGCGCTCGTAAATTAGATTAGCATTTTCAAGTTGTAAAGTTCACCGCGGAAATAACGCTCATAACGTAGATTGGAACGGTATCCATATCAATATTATCGACTTGCTGATCAAAAAGGATGGAGTTTTTTAATCTTCCAAATTGAATTCGATATTCACACGTGAACAATATAAATGCCATTTCACATAACTGATATGAATTTTGTGTTTACTGATAGCATGAAATTTAAAATTTTTACGATATTGTATAACCTACTAAAATTTCAAGTTTAAGTTTCATTTAAGAAGATAATTAAAATACTATTATTAAATTATATATATTTTTTATGCTATTATTAAATTATATATATTTTTTAATGAAATTTAAACGACAAATTTTATAAAAGCATTTATTACGAAATGTCATTTTCTGATGCACATTAATAGGCTTCATTCATACTATAATTCATTGAAACGGGTAACAGTACGATAGTTATGGAGGTACCAATTAATAGTAGAGTGACATTACTTCCAAGCCAAAACATTGCCAAGAGGTCACGGGTTCAAATCTTACTCGTAATAATAGATTTTTAATTCTTCATATATTTAAAATTTAATAATGTATTTGCATTTGTTAGATTAATGGGGCTCTACTAACAAAGAAAACAAAATATATTAATTAATACTGTGATTATTTAAACTATTCTGCACAACTAAGTAAATATCGCTAAATTATTTAAAGAAAAGACACGAAACAAAGATTACTTGGTATTTATATTTAATAAATGAAGAATATTGTTTATTAGAAAAATACAATATGAACATTAATATCAATTTAATGAATTATAATTATTAATGTAGTTTTCCAGGAGTTTTCCAGGAGTTGAGTGGTCGAACCCTGCTCTATGAATAAATTATTCAATCTATATTTATTTATAAAGTAAATAAAATATTATTTAAGTGTTATTAGTATAAAGTATGTATAATTTGATAGCAATACTAATATACTTAATTTGTGATTAATTAAAGATTAAGTAAATACCAGTCTGTTGTCAGCGTTAAGAGTAAAATAAATTGAGTGGCAAATTAGGCCAAACGTTGGCAGATTAACTGGCAATTAGGCAAACTTTGTGTTAATTGATCTCGGTTCTGGCGTACTTATTATAAATAAATTATAACCTAATTTTACCTCTATTAATCTTAAGCTCATTAATATTTGAACCTATACATAATTATTCGCTAAAGTTAACAAACCTGACAAGTCGTTGTTTTTTAAGTTGACTTGTAATTTTACTAGATTTATATAATTTCATTACCATATATTATATCTAAGAACGCACTACCAGGGGTTCGTAACTCCTTGTGTACAAGGTATTTGCATACGGATGTTTCGCTTTGGTATACAGAAGATTAGATTAAACTGTATTAATTTAACACGAATGCAATATATATCTGCATTCATCTGCTTTGTACAGACTTTTATCACAGTTGGTTTATATTAATTTCAATAATTTTATAAGAATAAGCTAATTACTTAGATCCTAATTAAAGTACATAAAAATATATTTATTTTTAATTACGTTTTTATTCCTTACAAATTTAAAAATCATGTATTTTCCTCTTACTACACAAATGAAACACTTACATATATTACATTGTCAAACTATTTTTAAATGAAATAATAAATGTATCTTTAGTATAAATCAAATATATGATAATATAGAAATCAGAGTTACAATTTGAATGGATTGTACGACTTTTGCTACTTGTAAATCTAGGCTGACCCCAATTGGGGCTACTAAGCTTAGCTTTATGATTGCTCTTATGATATATATATGTCTACTATTAGTATTAATCGATTATTATTATATTCATTAATAAATTATGTATATAAAAAAAATACCTTTTAAAGTAACTAGGAGCGCGTACCAGACCTCAGTTTTGACTCGCTGCACTCGAAAGTCCCGGTACGTCTTAGCATATTGAGCGAAACGAGGTTACAACAGCACTGAAGTCGCATTTACGAAACGTCGACGCATTCTCCTTAACTATTTTTGAGGATTAGACATATTACATTTTTTTTTAAACTACCACCAGACTGTTTTTTATTAGTGTGTAACATGTGTAAATTTCAAGATATACCATTTTTGATTGATGCTTCCACAAAGGAGACATAAAAGTATCTCATAGAGAGTTTCGCTCGCTCCACTCAATAATTTAGAAGTATTAAAGTATAACGGAGGGATATCCTTAATAAGAAACAGTTAGTTATTTTGTCATTAATGAGATTTAAAATGTATAAAAAATAAAACGATTTTAAATCTGTTGCCCTCAATGTTAGGTACAAGTACATATCAGTGACTCTAAATCATAAATCTTAAATTTTGAAATTTTATCAACAAAAAGATTCATCTGGGTTTTGTAACATTGACGTATTATGTTTTAATTTATTTTATTTTTCTCAGTAAAATTTCTAAATATATAATGTAACACCTAGAAAAATTTTAATTAAGTCATGGAATTGTAGGTAAAAAATGTTTATTTATAAATATTTCATTTTTTATAGGATTTTTTATAGGATTTTTTTTTGTAAAAGATACAAGTCCGACACTTGGTTGTAATTGTATATCGTAAACAACCCGCTTAAAATTTATCGGTCATATGGCACCATTCCAGACGCTCTCTTGCTTCTGAACTGCGGTGAGGTTGTGATAATCCGCCTTGCGCAAAGGTAGTGTGTAGTAAACAATCATAAACATTTCCCAATCCAATTTGTAGATTCGAAGAAGGACTTCTTCATTCTAAAAATTTAGGCATTTCTTTTAGACTTTCAAGGACTCTTAAGCACATAATTAGCAGTGGAAGCACACATGATTAGAAGTAGTTATAAGACAATTAATTAAAATATGAATCAATGACAATTAATTACAACTGTAAAAATAATTAATAGTTATAGAGTGATAACTTTAATTTTGATATTTTAATTGTAATGAATATATCCATCATTCAGCTGATCTGTAAGTGACGTTAATTCCTTCCAATGTCAAATTTAATCGTATTGAAAGAGGGAACGAGATACGTGAGTTTGCGGCTTATCTCGCTCACAGCCTCGCATTACTAACACAATAAAGCGCACAGTTAACGCACGTTTTAAGATTTAAAATATAATTTGCTTTAAATTTTAGTGAGATGTTAATTAAAAACACCGACAATGTTATAACACTATTAAAGAATTAACTAATTCCTCTCCACGTCCTTAAAATATTCACGGGAATATAAGGTAAGATACTCATTAATAAATTTATATATTTATATATACATATTAATAACAATAATAGTGTAGAAACTATACCAATGAAATTCCATAAATTATGCATATTGTACATAATCGCACATCGACGTTCAAGATATTTTATATAGCAATACATATGAATGACTACTTATATATAACATAATATAATTAAAATTGAATAATTTAATAGGATAATTAAAAATACTTGTTATCCATAGTTTACAGAGACCTTAATAACGTTTTTGAATAGTTAGATGTTTTTTATATTTTGTTTTGAAAGTGATCTTTATTTTGGATATGCAAAGGAGAATGTTACTCCAGCAGGACGAGGCAGTATATTTAAAACCTCGGAATGCGTTATTTTTGTGCAGGGGAATAAAAGCATATATGTTTGTGATTAATATGTCATTAATCCTACGTCTTGTGCCATTTTACATTTATTTATGTATTTATTTTATTTATGTACTTTACTCTAACATAGATATTTTAATTAAAAAATATCTACACAGGATACCTTTTCCCTGCAGAGAGATTTCTTACAACTATTTGCATTCAAGAATATTAATCATGGACTCCTGTAGTGCAGCAGAATTGTTTTGTCTCTTTATTTTACCCATATAGAACGGTAAGTTATTAAGTAAAAATTCTTTATTACACACTATAAATTAATAAAACAATAATAACAATAAAACAACTAAAGGTTTAAATAATCTCATGGTGTAAAGGTCGCCTTATCAATATTGATCTCTTCCAGGCAACCTTTATCTTGTAAAAGGAAAAGTAACAGGAGAGTTACAATATAAGTTTTAATTATTATCATAACACATACTCTCTATTATAGCCACGATGACTCAGGTAAACTTGTTAGTTGTTACTCCCTTTTCTATAAATTTATTTTTATCTATACATGGTTCACAAAAGAAGTCTGATTGGGCAATCTGAACTACATTGAGATAATTTAATCTGATAACAAATTTAAAGATATGAGCCATCTAACGCTATGTATGCAATGGATGTACGCAAGTAAGATGAGGTCCTCAAGCAGTTCGGTAAATATTAGTCAGAAAACTATTAAAGTGAACTGGTATAAGACACTTTATAATCAAATAGATAGAATAATTTTTTTTTTCATATAAAATCTGTATTTTCTTATAAATATTAATAAAATTTAAAATATTTTTGAAATTCATTTTACTTTTAAACGCTCTAAGTTGTAGAAGAGAAAATTTCGCCACAGCTCAAAATTGTTCTGCAGTATCCGTTATTATTTTAATAACGACAATATGCAGTATAGAAATAATTTATCGATATTTGTTCAACTTTTACTGCAAATAGTTGATTTAGAAGTAAAGTATAAATGTTAGTCGAACAACCTGCTAACAGTAAAACAAATATATTTGAATTGATTCACGAGTTTTCGTTTTCACGTCATTTAAAAATATCAAAACAAACATTATTAACAAATTTTAAAAAGTTTTTCCTTACAGACATTATTTATATTTTACTTTGATAACTCACTTCTGAATTAAATATAAATTTAAAAAAAGTCTTTATTTGTTCTTAACTACATTAAGTCGAATATAAATTACTAATTTAAAAGTTAGATCAGAGAAGAGAGAGTGGGTGAAGGCTTCCTCCAAAAATGCCCAAACTTCTTTATTTTGTGCCTTTTAAAGCACACTTCTGAATTATTGTGGAATAATATTCTGCATTATATGGGCCATATGGCATATATTTCTAACCTAAAATGCATTTCAAACATTTTGTACATATTCTACATTCCATTACCTAACTGCATATGAAAAGCCAATATAAGACGTGCTCTCGTTCTGTCATTCAAATATTATTCACATTTTCCTTAATATCAGAAATAGGGTGTCACCAAATGATTTGCGGGAATTGAGTTCTGTCAATTTCACAATTCTATACTTATTTTAGGTAAGTATATAATCTGTTCTAGAAATCTGAGGATCTTTCTTTCATTTATAATATTAAGAGGCTTAAATTTTAAATTATAATCAAATCATTTTGGGCTGCTTCCTTGGAACTGTACAAATACTTATACTATTTAAAAACATACTATTTGATAATAAAAAATATATATTAGCTCTATGAAAATTAGAATAAAACAAAACTAAATGTGTAGCAAACTCCAAAACAAAAATGAAATATTACATAAACAATTTAACCCTTAGGGACGTGATAAAGAGTGCATAAAGATAACATAAAAGTTTGTTCATACTTTAAGCCTTTTCAGTTTGAAAATTATATTTCGATTTCTCAGCCCTATTATAGCAAATAACAATACAACTCTATAAAAAAATTACAGAACTATCCTGATTATATCTGTGGTAAATTAATACACTCCCATTTATAATAATTATATAAATTTAGAATTTTGTCGGTTAATTTCATCAAAGAACAAACAACAAATAAAAACTCTTCATAAAGCTTTATTGAAATGCTAATAGGCCATTAATTTTTAGTACCTCCGTATTACTTGTCCCACAACTTCTACACTATCCCAAACTACGGTACAAACCAATTATAACTTAGCCCATACATCTCCTTTCGATTCGGGTACGTTTCGTTTTTGTTAATCGCACGTTTTACAATATAAGTTTTAATTATTATTCGCAAAACCTTAACATGTTTTAACCATCAATGTTTTTTTTCCTTATTATCGAATTATTTATTATATAACATGCCGCGCTATCAATAAGTACTTCTTTCTCCGACAGACTCTCTTTAAGATATTGCTTTAGAAATAAGACTGCCTTTGCACCGTTTTGTGTCCCTTCTCATCTCTTTTTTTATATATTTTCCTGTTTTATATGTGCAATAAAGATTATATCTATCAATCGAAATATGTATGACATTGTCGTTAAGGCAACGCATCTGTTTTTAAAAACATTAACTTTTTCCTATTAAACAAAATTCATTTTGCATTCGATTAAAATTCAAAAATACTCAAAGTACCAAATGGTAGTTTAAACTTGTAAGCCACTAAAATAATTTTATAAAGTAGTTTACTTTAAATATTAAAAAATATAAATTATATTATATTTTTAATGGGTACTATAATAAATCGTCATATTTAAAAAAAAAATACTCAGGCAATTAGAATTTTAATTAAACTGATATACAACGCCAGTTAAGACAGAATAACTTAATACGGACTATAAATAAAACGATCCTATATACTATGATATGCCATAAAAAGTAAATCCAGCAATGTATTGCATTATGAATTGTTAATATTGAATGTAGTTTCATACGAGAATAACTTTTCCTGTACTCTGTACAACTATCTTGTTACGAACGATGTATGTGATACGAGAGTGCATGATAAAGTCTAACTTTAGTTACCAACGATTTAACATTCACATACAAACTTGATAAAACAATTCATGGCTCCGATATAGATTACTGGACGTGGATGTAGTTATTTTGCAGACATGAAGAGAACTACAGTTTTATCATATTTTTTTTATCTATTGTTTTATCGAAACCATGGCTCAGAATATTATTGAAATAAATTCCCTTGTTTATTAAAAAATATTTTTAATTATTTTTTTGAAGCCAGATTTTCAGTAAAAAAGTTATATTATATTGTAAGTTTAAAAAGCTTCTAGTACTCTACGTACTACCATGTATTATCAGACGGAAGAAAGAATAGTAAAAATAATTTTTTAAACGTACATTATGTTATTTCTGTTTATGATATTCATCGTCAATGTTATAAATATCTAAATACTACTATAAAATTAAAAACATACTATCAAACCCAGAGATATTAATAGGATTGAGAACTAAAATAAGTATTCCTAAACAGATTCCGTGGCCCAGTAAAATATAACAATTACAATCTTTGAAATAATTACTTACCAGATATTTATAACATAAAATTAATATAACTGAACTGTTGTGAGATGTGGTTATTATATTTCGTATTTCGGCAGCATACAAGGTTTATTTATTTATTCATTTATTAGGAATCCAACGAAAACATCATATTATAACATTTGGTTGAATAAAAGTTACAAAGTATATCCTATTTATAGGCTAACTTAACATACAATAAGTTTGGGTTGCTCACTTATCTGTAAAAATATGTTTAATTAAAAAAAAAGTAGAAATAAAAAAAAATACAGAGAAACATAAATTAAAATTGAAATTATTTTTAGTTAAATCACACAAAAATAATAATAACAAACGTTAAATAAAAGTTAAAAAAAAGAAAATATTATAATGCTATTGTTAATAAAAAAAAGGTTTTAGTAATTGATTTAAATAGTTTCGAATGCATTAAGGGTTCTTTTTATTTTTTTTTTAATTTTAAAAGGTGACTTAGTGTAAACTGAGTCACCCCTGTCCGTTCGAGAATATCCCATAATAATATCCCAGAATGAATATCCCAAATGACAAGAGCGTGATATTTCACAACTTTACCACGTAAAATGTAAAATAAGTTGAAACGAGTCTTAAACTCCGAAGCAGCCGTATGAATGCTTGAGGCTCGTAAACAAAGGATAAACCAGTTTTGCTCAGAGATTGTGTGACACTAAATATTACGTAAATATAACATTCTATACAACATTTCAAAATTTTTATATTTTTTATATTTTTTAACATGTTTTATACGATTTTAAACATGAATTTGATTTTTGTATCATTATTTCTGTCTATCATAAAAAGATAAATTTATTGATGCAAGAAACTAAATAAAAAGACTGTTTTTCAAGTGACTAAAATGTCTAAATAATATTAACATATAACAGGTTACAGGGATTTTTTTTATAACAAATACACTTTTATATATAATCTGGCTATACTCACCTAATACCATACTATCAAGTTTGGAACTACTTTAATATAATTTTTATAAAGCTGCATTAATTTAATGCAAAAAGATTTGTAGATGTTTTAAGATAATATAGAGTGTAAACGCTAAGGTTTTAATGGAGACGTATCACGTGAATTGGATTAAAACACACAAAGTATTATCATTATTATTACCAAAAGTTACTTTCAATAGCCTTTTTGATTAAGTATGATGAGTGACTGGTAACAAGCTATGAGTCTTGAGAAGTTATAATCCAATCTTGTACTTCATATTACTTATGAAAGAATCGCTCTTTAAGAGATTACCGGAACATTATTTTATAAAGTTGTGGAGTTCCAAATCCATTTTGAATGAAATTGTAGTATTAATGAAAATTACAGACATACATATAAATTATGAATTGTACTTCTATTGATTTTTTTTGCAATATAAATATTTGTGACATAATACTTTAGCGTCATTTTGCTGTTTTGTGGAAATAAAACCATAAATCATGTATATATAATTTATAATATTCTGTGTAATTTACAGTATATATATATATATATACTGTAAATTAAGAAATATATATATATATATATATATATATATATATATATATATATATATATATATATATATACTGTAAATTACACAGAATATTATAAATTTATTATATCGATTAAGTTTAATTATAAATGCCTAATTAATTCAATTATGTCCCTTTCATGTTGACAAAATCAATGTGTTGGAAAATTATAGAGTGGAATAGCAATGATGTTTCTACGAAAGTAGTTGTGGTAAAAAAGCTTTAATAATGTCTGATCTCTAACCCATAATCCAAATAAAATATTAAGGTTATATAATATGTATCTATTTTGAATAACCTATTTTATATAAATATACACAACACAATATTACATATTTATAATTATATAAATATTCACAAAAAAATATTACATATTTATAATAATTTTAAATAAACAATTTACATTTAGATTAAGAGTCCTATACCCTATTATCTATCATTCATTGTAATCAATAGCAATTTATTAGATATTTACCTAATTTTGACAATTTTTTAACCAAATTAGATAAAAAATGTAGTGTTGTTTTGCTAGTTTCTTGTTATATCTATATTAATTATTATTATGTTGTATTTTTGACATTGCAAGTAATAAGAGTACCTACCTGGTCTTGTGGTCGATTTAGGTCTTATTTTGTAATAAGTGCTCTATTAATAAAATTTAATTTATATTAAAATATAACAGTAAACTATTATTTGAAATAAATTGACAGAAAATTTTAGTATTGCTTATATTAAACCAGAACTTTGCGTATTCCGCGCTAGAACGGTTTTAAATAGGCTGTTACATACACTCGGCTTGCGGACTTAGAACCGTTATGGGTACCTCATAAAAATGATAGATCACTTCATACTACGTGTTCTTTACTTTATATTAAGATTATTCAGTTTAGAGAAATGTTGTTCTTTTATAGCAAAATGTGTAAGAGTTATTTTTGGATTTGTAAACGAAAACTCAATTAAATGTTTTATTTTCTATTATTATTTTTTGATATCAGTCAATATGATTGACAATACTTTGCTACTTCTTACTAGATACTATAGTATCTAGTAGTAGTATACTACTACCAATTTTGTTACAAGGCCTAATGGTCTTTTCAGTCCGTATTAACATTGGGTTAACAGCTGCCATAAATTGTTCGAACTGAATTTTTTGGTAAAACTAATTTATTTTATGTATTTTAGCCCAAATTCAATAAAATAGCCTATTTAACGTGTTATTTAATTGCGATTAAACAATATATATAGGGTTTTTGTTGTATGTAAAATATATTTATAGCAACGAGAAGCGTAATAAGCTACAGCTATTCGTGGATAGCTTCGATGAATGTAAAATCTGGACGTGAGAGATGTTTTTAATATTATATTAAAAAAAAAACAAGAAATATTAAAGTATTTAACGTATAACAAATTTTCTGAATAGATTGGAATGTTCTGTGAATTTTAATTAAATATATTTTGCATTTCAAATAGAGACAACCTAAAATAATTATTTTTTAATTAGCTCCTGGCCATGTAGTCCTCTGGGAAGACTTTAACTATGGATTCACCCGTATAAGTTACGCTCCTGAGCAGTCTAGTTGTGATTCAGTGTATAGTCCGATGTAACCTGTCTAGAGAGTCGAATCAAAGGGGTAGTGTTGGAAAGTATATAGCCGATTACAAGTGCACTCAACCATAATCATAGGGGAGTTAGGGAGAGTATTTGAATCCAAAGCACGAGGCATAGCTGTCTCAGTATCACTAGGGGTTGCAATTGTGAGTTCTACTGTTTTTAATTTTAGCAGCGTTTATGGCCAGACTAAGTAAAAGTAAAACTTTATTAAAGTCTTACTTAATTTTTTTAAAAACATGTAGTATTTATAATTTTTAAAAACTACATGTGACAATATTAACAAAAGATGTACTATAACAAAATTATTTACCTAAATTTAAATTCGTTATAATGATAATAAAACAATTATCAGGCTATTACATATTTAAGATTTGATACAGTTATATTCACAAACTCCATAAAGGTTCCAAGTAAAATATACGCAATGTTTGCTTATGTAAATGAAACCTATCGTAACCTAGAATGTAGTACCTCGAACAACGCGCTGAAATAACAAAAGCTAAGTCCAGCTATTGACACTAAAAGCAATGTAGTTAAATCTGAAAATGATTTAGTTTTCGGGTCTCAGCTACTAAAATTTACTACGTTTAATTTGTGTCGGTGTTTATAGGATAAGAACAAAAAAACACATTTAATAATTAAAATATATAGGTAAACGTGCAATTCAACCAGACTTATCAATACTTTAGAAAAGTAAGCAAAGATGAATATATAAAGTAAAAGAAGTACTAAGACCTGTAATTTTTATATTTTGAAGAAAAAATTATATAATTATATTACGAATAATTCACATTATTTTACATCTTATTTAGTGTCTATGTCTTAATCAAATCCTTAGAGATTTGTGAGAGTTCTTAGAGTTACTAGTTGGCTTCTTTAAGATCATATATCTGTTAGACAATATTAACAAGAAATATGTTTATTTATCACTTGCATTTTCGTTACATAGTTTCAAAACAAAACAATTCTAAGGAACATTCTCTTCTAAAATTGTGTTTGTTAACATTTATGGAAAATAATAATAACGAGACCTAGTTTTCACTATGGAATCATCCTCGTGTATTTTGTATAATTATATCCTACGAAGGCATTATCGAGACCAAGGTAATAGATTGTGAAAATCATAACGCTTTATAACGATTAGAAGAATCGAATTACCCAATCATCATTGAATCCTAAATTTAAAAAAATTAAAACATGTTGCAAGTAATTCGTTGTATATAAATATTACCTGTTGGATTAAATTTCAGATTCATATTAGGTTTAGAATACTCTTAATTGTCTTTATAGTAACATATTCAGTTGTAATGTTGTTAAAACTATTTTCAAAAACATTTTTGTATAAAAGTTTTTGCTGCAAAGCATTCGAAATTAAAGGTAAAATTTAAATAAAAGGTTACAATAAGTCTTGGAGTAACTTCACTTCACTTTCTTAACTGGGCTACTATACTGTTACTAGTCTTGATTAATAATTAATACACTAAAATGATGTATAACACAACATGATTTTATATAGCTTATAATGTTATTGATTATAACACGATAGTCACACAATAACACAATCGTGTTAGCTTGATAAAAAAAATATTTTAGTATTTTAAAAATATGAAGGAGTTTTAATATATTCTTAGATTTACACGAGTGCACATTTGAAATAAAACTATTTTTACGGATTAAAGTCTAGTTTGGTTACATTTTAATTTTAACCCGACGTTTCGAATGCTTTGCAGCAATCGTGTTCACGGGTAGACGAGATGTAAGTGTCTGTCATAGACAGACAGGCAGTAGTCCGTATGTTGACGATTTTTATTTTGTAAGGCGTAAAAGAGTAACATTACGGTTTGTATATTGCGTGGTAGCTTTCACAATATCCTGAAATTAATCACGTCGTACCTGGATTGTCTCTATTAAATATATTGTTATAACTTGCACTAAGAGTCCCAACCTCGATTTGCGAGAAGGAACAAAAAATAAACAGCTGCTGATTTGTTTCTTGATGTAGATAACATGATGATCTTTCGTGAGATGAAATTTAAAAACTTGATGGACCTGGATTATTACCTTATAAATTGGAATCTATCAGATTTAACTTCTTATTACCTTGCTATAATATGGTGAACTAGACTGTATAGAGAATAAATATATATTAGTTTTTTTAGAATTAAATCATATCAAAAGATATTGCACACAGTTTGAGTGTGATCGGGAAACATTTGTAAGATATAATTTCCTTAAAAGTGATACCTAAATAACAAACACATACAACACACACATGCAATACAAATAATAGTAGTTCATATTATTGGAAATCGTAAAGGTTTCAATACATTTAGTTACGGAATCAGAGTTTCCTAATTACTTTAACATCCTCTATTAACAAGAAAGCTCTGGGTTCTTTTATCTAAGGTCTCCATTAAAATAGAATTAGTAGGCGACTGTAACGTAACTGTAATACGTGATTAGAAAGGGAGGTAGTTTTAATTTAGAAAAGAATTACTTGTTATTTTTAAATGACTTTTATTTAAAAACTACGTAATCAAATTTCTAATAATGTCTTTCGAAGTATAATTTAAGTTCTCTTTAAATATTGTACAATTTTAAAAAGTATAAAAAGTTTGTAATTTACTTTTATTAAAAGTTTAATTAAAATTTATCTCATATTTTAATATGACAAAAGATTATATTCGAATTTCGAAATCGGGTCTTCATATCGAGTTAATTAAAATCATTATTCTTAAAGAAGGTATACTAGTTTTTCTTCTTATTTCTTGAATAAGTATTATTTCAGAAAAAAATGCCTTACTATACTACTTCCTATCATGATAGGTGTAGAAGTGTAGTATGATAGAATTTTTGAACTCTCTCACGTGCTTAGAGACTTTTATCGGATAAGCATTGTCTACTATTATGTGGATAGATTCACATTTAAATTTGAGCTGTTCAGTTTTTGATTAAACAAACTAAAGTATTATTTTTTTACCTCTGTGCTTTAAATAAATAAACGTTGCTAATTAAAATAAAAGATGTATACTGACATTTCAGTCACTTCATAATGAATAAAAATAAATATGACGAAGTATCGTAAGGCAACCAGGTTATTTGCGAGCTCGTTGGCTCAGAAATTTACATTAGGAGTTGAAATTTAGGAATACTTAGAAATAAATTTAATTATTATAGATATTTAAATTATTCAAACAACTTTGGATTATAAAAATACTGAAAGGTATAAAATAATCAGTTTGCAAGTGAGTACCGCTCGCAAATGCTATCAAAATATGTAAATAAAATAACTTCAAGTTTGCCCGGTATGACAAATGCAGCAATGACCTTTCCGTGTTACCTGCTCTTCAGTATCTATGATTAGTTTAAAAATACTTCAAATAAGCTGCTAAATATTTAAAAAAAACCTAAAAAAAAAAATAAGTAATACGAATCATTATTATATACATAAATCAAGAAAGAAATGTAGGAAAAGTTTAATATTTAAATCTAAATATTTTTTTAGGCCCTAAAAATAATTATATTATATTTGAAACCATAAAACAGTAATATAGTTTCCAAAAATAGAATGTGTTGGTAATGGAAATAATATTACCACTAAAACTTCACGGTTCTTCGCTAGAATGGTTTTATATAGGCTGTTCCATACACGCTTGCGGATTGCGGAGTCAAGGGTCGTGGTGGTTGGCTCATAAAAATGATAGATCACTATAAGAAACATATTCTTTAGGGTGTATGATGGTTTATTTTTTTGAAATATTTTATCTTTTATTTCAGCCTTAATGCTTCAAAGTATACTCGAACTTAAAAATCAGGTTTTTGATTTCGTATATATTAATTTTTTAGGTGTTTTTTTTGCTTATAAATAAGATTAAGCTTTTTTTTCAATCTATTATATACTTAACACGTTTTTACCTTCATTCCTTGTAAAAATCCGTTACGAATACCCTGTCGGGGGGTTATGTGGGACTACCTCGCAGCATAGAGGGCGCTGCCATTTTTAACACTACCCACTAAAAAACCAACCGTTTTCCCTCTATTTTAAACAACTTTGATTTCTTTGAAGGCTGTCAGAAAATTCAGTTCCTTTATATAAGCACTTAATTATAATGGTAGATTCTAGTACTTGTTTAAAAAAAGATAATCCTCTCAGTAAGAAAATGTAAACTTTTACATGTAATTTAAGTAACTTGCCCCTAGCAGCAACACATTTTTTTCCTGGTAGTTTCCCTTCTCTCCTTGTTCTGATTATTGTATGTTCTCTCGATTTCGTCTAAAAACATGGGTAATTTACCGCTGATGCGTACTCCTATCATGGCTTAACTAACCTCTCTTATAAGAATTACGTTTCAAAATATAAATCCAATATACTTCGACGGCGTCATTTTTGAGGAATGGAGGAAAAAAGTCTTTGGTAGGAGGCCGTAAGCTTAATAACAAATGAAATTATATTAAACAATGTTGGTTTACAAAATTTCGTGTTAAAATAGGGCGGATTTATCAACTATAATATAAAACGATAAGCCTACGATCGTACTTTTCAAACTTGATATTGAGTTGTTCCTTTAATATGTAATAAAAAGATTTTACTGAATATTACAAAACAGCTTTTATAACAACAGCATAATGTAGCCATTTACAATTTTTATTAGTTTTAAGAATTTTACTATAACACTCTGGTGTAGGTAAAGTATACTACAGCATTTTTAAAATAACGTTTGATATTATCATTGTTTTTCTTAGAATCATTTTATTTTATTTAATTTTAAATACTGTTCTATATTATATAATTACATAAAATATAAAAAATAGCATATTTTGTTAAAGAAAATGTACCAATAATGTTATTTTTCATCCTCGCCTCGTGTATATTTGTGATAAATTATTTTAACCTCTTTTTTTCTATTTGAGAAAAAACAGACACTCGTAGACATTACTGTTATTATATGAGAAAATCGATAAAAGATATATTTACACAGATAATTTTGTTCAACATATCGAAGCTACGCAACACTATATGAGGAATCAAATATCCGTTCTGTGTCGATCTCTTGCAACTCCATTATTGTCGCAAGTAATATCTATAGGAAACCTACTTATTTATCTTATATAAGAGTTCTATTTTAAACGTCATTTGGCGTGGATTAAATTACGGCACATATTAAAATGAGGAAAATTATTAATAATTTTTTTAATTACTAAGATTTAATTCATTTATTCAAATATATAAAATGACGTTGCGTATCCTAAATTAATTTTGTAAACTTTTTTATATTAGATGCATATTTCATTTGACGTTTTATTTCAACATATAAATTTTAGTTCAATGCTTAGTTATATTGCGATACTATTTTCATATTTAAAAATAGGAACGTTTTTACAGAATAATATTTTACTAGTAGAAAAAAAAAATGCACTCGATAATATTTATCGCCCAGGTCATAAGGGTTTGATTCTTGTTAATACTTGTTTTTTGTTTTTTATTTTTCCTGTTTTTTTTTATGTTTCTAAAATAAGTATTTCTTTTGTTTGTAACTGTGCTGTATTTTAATCTTAAATCTTTTATAGTAACACGTGTCTTTTTTTCATAGAGCGATATAAATATTCTATAAAATTGTAGGAGATTTATTTTAAATAATATCATCTTAATAATATCATCACTCATCAAGATGAACAACACATTAACAAAGATAGTTCGATCGAGTCGAACTTCTGTAAACCCTCACTGCCTGCAATGCAGAAGTCGGACGGATCCCTGGCCCATACAGTGACAGAGAAAGCGAATTTACGTGCTTCACTGTTTGCTAATAATTCACATTTTGACACTAGCAATGCGTCTCCAGCACATCTTCTTCACTGCGATATTTCGATGCCTGAAATCCGCATCACAAACAGAGAGGTATGAAGAACATTGTGTCGTTTGGATGTGAATAAAGCCAGTGCTCCTGAGGGTATACCAGCCATTCTGCTTAAAACATGCGCAGCTGAGTTGTCTCCTATATTAACACGTCTGTATCGCCTCTCTTTCGAGACTGGAATAGTGCCGAAATCCTGGAAGCTTGCCAACGTGCAACCAGTGCCCAAAAAAGGCAGACGTGCCGATCCTGCCAATTACAGTTCGATTGCAATCACCTCCATACTCTGCAAGATTATGGAGCGTGTATTGAACTCGCGCCTTTTAGCATACTTAGAAGGTAACGATCTCCTCAGTGACCGACAGTACGGGTTTCGCCAAAATAGGTCCACTGGGGACCATTTAGTGTATGCTACTCACATTTTAGGCGAGGCTATCGAGAAGAACGGAGAAGCGGTCGCCGTCTCTCTGGACGTCTCGAAGGCTTTTGACAGGGTCTGGCATGCGAGCCTCATAAGCAAGCTTTCAGCGTACTGTTATACGGACTAAAAGAAAGCCCTTTTTAAAAAAGATTATATTCAATTAGCAAACACTTTTTAATACAAAATAATTGGGCTTAATTAAAAGGGCAAGTGTCACGCGCGGATGATGAACTCGAACTGACTATAATCTTAAGAGCAAATAATATGAGGAATCCTAGAGGGATGACTAGGCAGATGAATTAGGGATGCTAGCACTATTATATACTAGTTATATATATAACAGTACGGTATCTCTCCTGGTCTGATCGGCTGGGTTACGGACTTCCTGAACCTTAAAACTATCCAAGTTATTGTTGAAAGGTGCTTTGCGGAGCCCTTAACAATAAATGCCGGGGTTCCACAGGGGTCCGTTCTTTCTGCAACTCTTTTCCTGCTGCATATAAACGATCCGCTGAAGCCCGGAATCTATGGCTACGCAGACGACAGCACAGTTGTAGAAAGATATCTGCCTTACACTCGTGCTAGTAGAGAACAAATACAGTCAGAAAGAGAAGCCATGGTGCAACGTTTGAGTGACAAATTTCAGGCAGTCTCTGCATGGGGCAATGCCAATCTTGTCACATTCAACGCCACCAAAACGCAGACGTGTCTGTTCATCGCCAAATGGAGCCCTTTCACCTTGGCTCCTTCTTTTCAGAATGTATCTTTGGAATACAGTGACCGGCTTCAGTTGTTAGGCTTAGAAACTTCCTCGAACCTCAACTATGGTCGGTGCATTGAGTCCAGAGCAAGAGCAGCTGCAGGAAAGCTTGTCATTCTTGAGAAGGTTCGACAGTACTTTACACCGGGACAGCTACTTGTATTATACAAAGCACAGATCCGGTCGTGTGTGGAGTACTGTGGTCACATATTTGCTGATGCCGCAGTCTCATCTAGCGGTTCTGGACTCAATCGAGAGGCGAGCAAAAAGGCTTATTGGCGACCAAGAATTGGTTGACGCCAACCTTCAACGCCTTGAACACAGGCGGAGAATTGTTGGCCTCTCAGTATTCTACATAGGATACATTTTGGAGAGTGTGCCCAGGAATTACATGACGTAATTCCCCCATCCCCCTTCTACCAGCGGACATCCCGACGCACGGCTGAATATAATGTGGGTGTCATCAAGAGAAGAGTGAATAGGTTACTGAGTTAATGCGCCTTACCATCTATGAATACATTTCCACTTGCCAACCACCACTTGCCACCAATGTAGTCAAGCATTAACTCAGACAGTGTAAAAAAAAAAAAAAGTTAAATTACTTTAAAGATCTGTAAGATATACGTTACTTTTGTTTGATTAATTTTCCATTGGGTTTTAATGGAAGTAAAAAATGTTTTTCATTTTATCAAATAAATATTTCATTTTTGTTTTATAAGTATGATTTAGCTAAATTAAACAAAAATTATATTAAATAACTTCGGACTTATTCTTTCAACTTGAAATAAGATGAATATCATTAAAAACTTGTTCAAACTGAATTAGCGAGTTTTGTAATTAAATCTTACATTGACTTATAAATATAAAAACGTTTTTTAATTAGATATTTGTTTTATTCGTTCCGGGTTCCAAGATCTATGGATACTATATCGAAATGCAGCTCACGCAAAAGCTGTCTTTTGCTTCCCTTTTTTAAAGAAAATACTTTTAACAATATAACGTAAGTTTATATTACATTTATTTTCTTTATTAATGTTATGTACGTACATACGTAAATAACATTAATAACGGTTAGGTATAAATAGTTCGAGCTTAGAATTACGAAATAAGGGTTTCGTAAGTATAAAGACTTGAGAAGGACAACTGACGTATCACGAAGCCAATAACGCACCTTGGGATGGGACTTTTAATATCGTCTTACAATGTGACGTTACTCTTAATATCGTTGTAATTTGACAGGGTACTTTGATGTTATGATCGGCCATGTGGCGCTCGAAATTTCGCCAACAAATAGTTCTCTTTGGGGTTTCGTCTCTACGCATTTTACTATTTTAATAATCAAAAATTGTTAGTCATCTTAGATGATTGTACTTTTTTTTTTTACATAGTTTAACGGTAATGTTAAATTTGAATACCCAAACACACATGTTGAATTATTTGGTGAGAGTGGAAGTAATGCTTCTTTATTATGAAATATATTTTGGCTTCTAAGTGATTTCCTGTGGGGCTGCTCGTATTTTTTGGTTCAAAAACTAGAAGTACCGTATTCAAGAAAGGTACAAGGAATATTTCATGCGTTGTGCGTTTTGAGTAAAATATAATATTTATTGTTCGTGGTAGATATATATTTCAATTTATATTGTATATAATTTTTAATATCAATGTAAGGTTATTAATAACACAACAATCAAATTTATCATCAAAAACGTTTCTTTAATATTACTTTGAGAAACTCAAAATTTAATAACATCTACGGATTAATATAAAAGCAACAAACTCAAGCAAACCGCCTGATATTAAAATCGATTTAGAAAATTACCGACGCCTTCAAATGGTAGTAGTCTATTTATTTACAAATGAAGAAACTTCCTTCCTTCACAAAGCAAAATAATTTGCTTTCATTTCCTTCAAAAGATTAATGAACATATTATAATGTTGCAGTTATTGCTTCAGTTTGTGTCTGCGACTTCGTTGGCTTGGAATATTAATTACGTAATTGCAAACATTCTTAAGTGTTACTTTTTATAATAAAAATTTAATAGGTAAGGGAATCATTCATTTTATATTTGTTGTTTAGTTTAAAAACTACTCAAAAAGCCACTTTGTGTAAAATTTTATTAAACATTAGCTTAATTTAAATGATTTATTTAGGCATACTTACAAATTGAAACCATTATACATAGTATATATAATTTAGCATTTAATATCTACACATACTTTATATTTAATTGCAGTAATAAATATCATATACAATTTTAAAATATTTTAATTAAAAATATTAGGTTACAATTAAAAAAAAAATCTTATCTTAAACTAGCGTAGCGTAACGTATTTATTGAATAAAAATAGATTAAAAATATAAAGGTCCAAAAAAAAACAATTTAAATTAAAGCAATTTAAAAATAGTTTCCTAGTTTATATAGATTATACTTGGAAAATCTGTGTGGGCTAATTACAAAAATTAACAACTTCTTACACAGGAGAAACTAGACCAAGTGTTGGTTTTTCTTAATGTATGATAAAGAAGAGTAAAAGGTTAACGAGGATATCTGAGTAACACAAGTAATATCAAAAGATCATGTCAAAAAAAACAGTCAATTTTGATATTAGTGTCTTTATACATAAACACTTAGGTTTCTTAAATTATCAATTTACAAATTCATTTTGTTTAAGGTTTATCTTAAGTGTTCGTTAAAGTATCGCAACTTAATTTTATATAAACGTAATTGTTTTGTTTTTCCTGCAGAAGCAATGTTTCAAAGAAATTATTTTTGCACTCGTTCGAGACGAGGTGATTTGAATAATCAGGCCACCACACGACACAATATTCCAATTGAGTAAATAATACTGTTAAAAAAGTATAATCTTAATCTTTAGTATTGTATTATATTGTATATTCTGTTATTTAACATGAAGTCCAATAATTTAACATCAATGTAGACAGTGGATTACAGTCATAAACCATACTAAAGTCAAGTATTTTTTCATAACCTGATGTTTTTTAACTTGTATTTTAAATTAAAGTTAACATTTTTGTGTTTCCGAAAATATTGAAAATACTTGTCCAAATCCTGTTGCACAATGTCACGATGACACTAGCTAATAAGTTTATGTCAATCAAAAATCTAAAAATATTCATTAACCGTTTTTGTATAAAATATATTTTTGATAAAGTCATGTATACTTATTTAGTTAGGAGGTATGTAGAATGCGAAATTCATTAAGGCGTGTGTAAGTGACATGGTCAACCAATTGTCATTCCCAAAGGTCGCGGTTTCACTTCCTACTTTTGTTTATAAATCTATATTTTTTTTATGACATCTCTTATTATATTCTATGTCTTGTCTTAATATAAAACATAATTATCATTTCATTAATTGTATAATAATAGGTTTTTTATATTTTGCTATATATTTATTTGTAAATAATGTCTTATTATTACCATTATATCATCCAAGACTCCTATCTCATCCAAGAAATAACTGAATAAATGGAAGTATGATAGTGTGAAACCTTCAAAAACATTACTGACTCTGTAATACACTTTGCACCGAATACCTTATGTGTCGTAATGTGAAAACTTTCGCCATAGAACTGCCATAATGGCCACCAAGGCAAGCTTTTACGTTATTATTAACTTGAAACTTTATTAATTTAATGTTTAGAAACTATGCAAGTGTATGAGCAATGCATATTTAGTGTAATGGTGATGTATTGGCACTCCGTCAAGTTTAATGAAGTTAGTATGAAGTGCATTATTGTAAGAGACTTTATGATTTAATGAAATATATAATAAATATTTACTTTCCTATTTTCCATAACAAAACCTTCTGACGTAGCATTTACTGTAAAGTATTTGATTTAAGTGCTGGCTTAGAACGCATATATCAAATAAAACCAACGCAAATTCTTTAATGGATTTTTTTATAAATCATCATAAAACTATTAAAGCTCGGGAAATAATTTTTATAGACCGAAGAAGAACTGTCGATAATTCCCAATATATTTATAATTTATTGTAATATTTCGTTTTGCTAAACATGCCAATTGAAGTTGTGGTGTTTCATAAATCGTACAGACGAAAAGTTCAAGATCTTTTTATGAGAGTAAAGGTACTGAGGGCGTCACTACATATACGAGTCATTTTGGGAGCAGTATGAAGAGGCCCCGATAGCTATACCGTCCACCAACGTAGTCTCACTTTTGGAGATTCCATCGGACTACATATTTAGCACTACGAAGGCGTATGAATGTGTTAATGGCGGCTTAGGAGATAGTCTTTGCATGGTCATACAGAGGGAAAAAAATATTCTAAAATCATGTTTTGCGTCTGATCTGGACATCGTGAATATGTTCTTGAAAAAGAATCCTTAGCACCTTATTAATTGCCAGAGTGGGTCCCACTGAACTCAGCTTTACGATTATGAGTCATAGCATAAAGCTCTTCAGCTTGCAGCATGTTCGACCATGCTCTACGGAGAGTACTGACTCTGAGTTTTAATATGTGATGGTGGACGCACTATACTAGTGATTGTCGTGCTAAAGTGTGTCGTTTAGTACTGTATAGCGGACTTTAGATGTCAAGACACCAATGGTCTAACCACCATGTTGAAGACCGTGCAAAATGTAACAGATATAGTTCCAAAAAAAAAACCCTGGCAAAAAAGATCAGGACTAATGCTATACAGAAGAAAACTAGAAAAGCGTAATAATGACATTATACTTTATCAAAAAAAAAAACTTTTTTGGCATTATTATATGTAGATTGATAGTAAAAGGCAGTTAGATATTTTATTGATAGAATGTAATTTAAAATGAATGATTTTATCCACCAACAGAGCTACTGAAGGGTGGGCATGAAATAATGTGTTGTAATAAAACTTTTGAACATCGAAGAAGAAAAGATGATCTATGGGTCACATAACCGCCCTTACATTGGATCGCATGTATGACGAGATTATTAAATGACAAGACACGAAAGGGGTGTGTTTTGATCGTGATTTCTGGTGTTCACTATTTCTTACTACGCCTGTATATTTTTGCTGTGTGGACATGTTTTATATATTGCTTTATTAATAATTAACTTTTTTTGCTACTGCGTTGTTTTTTATAAAATGGTTCAAATACAGTAAACTTAAACGTAATGATAGTAATATAAAATCTACTTTTCTCCTTTACATTTTAAAAAATAAAATAAATAAAAATAACATTGATTCTATTTATTTATTTATTTTATTTATTCAACAAAATGATGTAATAGTATTATAAAATATTAAATAATTTAATAATAATTATATTTAATAGTATTTTGTTATTAAACATATTTATTCGGCTGTACTCACATTATTCCTATCGGAATTTGCCCAACTGGTTTCGAACTCTTCCGGGGTTCTTATTCATGGTGGAATCGCGGCGTCCACTGGCGGTACATTTAATAGTAATCACGGATCACGGAAGTTTAGATACAAAAATTGATTTTACTGTTACGAAACTTAGAATATAACAAACCTGAAGTTATTTAAAAACATACGCTGAACTACAAGTCTTTCCACAAGTCTTAAATAAAAATATTATATGAATATAAATTGACATCGATATATCATATAAACTTAATAACAAAATGAAATGACTGATATAAACATTTATTATATAATCATAAAATTTTGGAAAATACAAGAGTTAAAATTTAAGTAAGTATAAAACTTTGTAAGTTAAATACAATGTCTCGTTTTATATCATCATGAAAAGACAGTTCTTTACCTAGAATATCATCATCTAATATTATATAATTTCAACATTTTGATTAATTAACCGAGTACCTGAAACATACTCTGGCAGGTTTTCATTAAATTGATCTGATATATAATAGATCTTATTGTTTGTATTAAAATATAATTCAAGTATCAATACTTTAAAGTTTTATTCTGGTAAATTCTTCTATCACTATATAAATAATAATAACTGTTGGTTATAATATACTTCATAATTAACCTATTTTAAACAATTTCACCATCGTATCGGTGTTGGAGTTTTAATAGTATTTAAAAACCTTATAGCTTTACGAATTACAGTAACTGATTATATCGTAATAAAAAATATAAGAAAAAACCTAAATTACTATTTAGCTATTCACTTTTGAGTTCTACTTCATACTAAGGAGAGCTAAAATTCTATTTAGATAAAGCCTCGTTGGCCTCGTCTGCCTTCTGGCAAATTGTGCCAGCACAAATATGGCGCACTCTATCGCGAGAGATATATTTTCTTTGAAAAAAAATATTTAGAGCTACATCATGTAGTGACAGACTGACGTGTTAGAAAATATTTTTCATTATTAATATTAAAAAGCATAACTACTTTGTGATATCCACCTGTGTTTACGATAAATTATTTACAAAATCGTTTCACTAAAAGCAAATGTCCACCAAGTTAGTTTATATAAAAACATGTTATTTCTTAATTCCTTTTAGTTGTTTAAAATTTTAATTATTATATATATATATATATATATATATATATATATATATATATATATATATATATGTATATATAATGTTTGGAGCTAAGGGTATAATCTAAGTAAGTAGTGGGATCCGTTGTTATAAATTAGGACATTAGTGTAACACGGTTGGTTATTGGTTAAGACTCGTTTGCGTGCGGAAGCTTTGCAAGAAATAAATTGTTTTTCACAATGAGATCTGTGATTACGTTATTTAGTTTTATATAACTATGTTTGATTTGTCTATTCGTGTCATCCTTACTGAATTGGTTTTATTTTGAATATGGAGAAAATTCGAATAAGAGGTTGCATCTTAAATAATAAGACATATGTAAATACCGTTATTACTTTAAATTGATGTTTTTTAACAAAAAAAAAATCCATTTAATATATCTAGAGAGGGCTTTTTTATTAAATAAAAACTTAAAGTAAATCGATATCAATATAAGCTAGACAGAAAAATGATTTCATTAAACAATGCATGAAAAACTCAACGTTGATTGAGCCATCATTTTTTAACCTAAATCTTTGGAATTAGAAATTTATATTTTTTTAACGTAAACAAAAAGTGTGCCTTTGTAAATAATTCACAACTCATTACTAGTTATTGAATGTTTATTAACAAAACTAAAAATTCATTAGTTCAAATAATTTGCACCTAATCGAGAAAAACACTAATAAATATAGTATATACCTAAATATTTTGTAAGAACCTTCCCTAAGTTAGACGATGATTATTTCCATGAAAATATATATTTTCTACGATGAATACTGTATAAATACGGCTAGTATTTAAAAAATGACTTTCATATGTTATATAAATTTGGTTCTATGATATAACTTATTTTACTAAGTTAAATTGAAATTGTAGCACGTTGTTAAACTAAAAAAGGAAACTATATGTAAGACATAATAATTGTTTTAGTTATATTATATTATTTGAAAAGTACTTTTCTTAACCTTAATGTGATCGTAAATCTTTAAATAAAATGAACTCAGGAAAGTTATGTTTCCCTAAGTAAAGTACTCTGCTAAATGAAGTCATAAACAGAGCCTTAACTCAACAGTTAAGATGACTACTTGTAGAAAAGAAATTGGTGTTTATGTGAGGGCACATATACAGTCATATTTTGATAGCTTGGACAACTTATTTTAATTTTAAAGAAGAGTTGAAATAAATCTATCTTACGAAAATATAATAATGCTTTTTTTATTATATACTATTCATTTTTCTGCTACTTTGCAATATACAAAGTCTAATTACTATTTTGTATTACCTATTTTAATTTTATTACGAATTTAACTTAAATTAATTCTGAAATTTAAATTATATATTATAATTTACAATATTATGCTTATTTAATATATTCAAAATATTTTTTCTTTTCAATTTTAAATTATAATAATAATAAATTTTGCAGATATCTCACAAAAAAATTTCTACATTATTCTTAAACTCACAGACGCATATGAAATCAAAATTTACATATTAACTCCTCATCACCGCAGAACGAAATTACGGCAACTTTTTATAAATGTAGACATTGACTAACGAACCGCGCTCAGAAGGAACTAAAAGTGAAAAAGTTTGAACACATCCTTGAAAAACTCGGATTTTATCTGTATTTTAAACATTTTACTGACATTGCTTCAAAATCAAAATTAAGTTTTGAATATTCTATTTCAAATTATCGGATTAAAACTGTTCTACCTTTTTACACAATTGCTGTTACATAACATTGAGACTTTAAAAAAAAAATCGTTATTTAATTGCCATTTCTATACCATAATGTAAGAATGTGTGATAATAAACATAATTTTAAAGAAAAACCTTTTAATAAAGCTTACATTTTTTAATAATTAATTTTCATTGTGATATACAAATAATTTGTTATAATTATTATAAGTGGAATTAAGTCTATCAGCAATTTTATCACGTGAGAAACAACTTATATCAAACCGATGAAACCACTATGTATCCTCTATCGGAGATCTAAATCGAATAACATTTTGGGTTTTCCCTCACTTTTCTCTAAACACGTTCTGTTTATCACGATTATCCGCTACGTTAGATATATTGATCATTGGTAAATGGTTAAGGAACCGCCTCTTACCAACAACATTTTTGTCTATTCTCGTATTTTCTTTCTTTAGTTTAGTATACCACTCAGTATATTTCTATTATCATATATTTAAATATTTCCATGTCATGTAAGTATTTTTGTATTTCAATTTTCTTAAATAAGAGATACAAGGTTATATAGTGTTCTACAATCCCTTCACAAATAATAACAGATATAAAAGAGGTAAGTGACCCGTAATGACTAATAAGTATGTTCAATATGAACGTGTATAAATATATATTTTAACTAAATGTTTTATAGAGTGTTCTATAAACATTCAAACATTCGTCTTCTTTATCACAAAGTGTCTGAGATCTTAACACAAGAGTATGAAAGCGAAAACAATTTGAGATTGTGCCTTCACCTAAGCGGAAGCTACTACTAAGTGGACTTTTCAATTTTGCCGAGTGCGGAGGAATTGATGCCGGAACGTAGTGTTTTCTTTTCATTTCAAAAAGAGCATTTGCGTCCTTATTCTGGCTACCAGTTATAAAAATTGTAAAAAAATTAAAAACAATTGCTTTAGCAATCATACAATACGATTTTATTTCTACTAACTTGCTCATTAGAAATTTACATTTTAAGCAATAGACACACTATATATTATTATTATTAAAAAAATATACGAAATAATATTCTAATTTCTATTAAAAAATACAAAAATTTTAATCTATAATCTGAAAAAGGGTTTACTTATCTAAAGATTCTATGGGACAATGAATAACAGCTGTTGCAGGCCTTCTTGGATTTCGGAATTGCTTTACCAGACCCTCTTTTTGGCCTTTTTTCAGTCTTTTAGAAACATACTGGTTTTTTGATAAATTTTTTTAAATAAAATTTATTGCTTTTATTATGTTGGTTAAACCTAGCAATATTTTTATTTATATAAAAAAGACCATTTTTAACTTTTCTGTATAATACCTTACGTAATATATGATGGTTCTAACAATATTTTTTGTTTTAAATATTTGATTGATTTTATAAATTATGCAATATATGGTACATATTTTAGGTTATTCCTTACCTAAATAAAAAATGTTCCTTTTACTATAAACTTCCACAATTATATGAATCTTTGTTTTACTTTCAAAATAGAAAAGTAAAATTTCTGAAAACTATGCAATTTTCAAATCAAACACTGCAACCATCAATTTTATCAAAGAGTAGTAGCAATGCACGCTAAGAAAGAGCAAGATTGCCTCCGATTATGCAAGCGAAATAAGAAAGAACGGTCCGAGCGAGTCTTCAATTTAAAAGAGTGCGTCTTGCTATGTTTGCCCGATGCTCCACGCTACGCACACTCCATTTACAGTTGATATGAAAACGGTCCCGTTACTGTGAATAAAAGGCCATAAAAGCGGTCCTTTATAAAGAAGCAAAAAAAAGGATTGAATAACCAAATTGTACTTGATTGATCTATGACATTTATGACATATAATAAGTTTAAAGTAAGATAGAAGGTTGCGGCCGAACTGTAAAATAATATATAGACACATTTTTTTTAAAAAAGGCAAAGTCACATTTATTTTTATTTTATTTTTAATATACAACATTGATAAGAAATTCTTTTTGAAGTATACAGACATTAATAGGCTGTTTTTATAATTACCTGTTTCTATAATGTTCATCGTAGTCTAGTAATAACATTAGAAAATCATATTGAATGCGTTATTAAAAGAAATAAAAAAAGAAAAACAATCATTGCTAAATTTGAAATGATAACGTAACAATTCGATATTGTACTGAGGCAATCGAACCATTGTAAGTCGAACAAACAATAAACCGATTACGAAAAATATAAAACGTGATTGAAATCAGTAATAACAAAAACAATCAGATACGTTAACGAGAAGCGACATTCGAATATCCGCAAAGCACACATTGTACTCATTTTCACGAGAACGAATAACCATTGTTGACATGTGAATCGACGTAAACGACGGATCAGATTCGTGAAATCTCGACTAAGAGTATACCTACGTTTATTTTGTGGGGAGCAACGTAATTCGATTTGAATAAAAGGTATTGGAACCGCCCGATATGGAAATACGACGAGAACAACAGAGTATTAATATATAAATGCGATACATAGGACAATTTTGTAAACAAACATTCTGTAAAAACATTTTTAATGCTTTTTTTTATATTCTATGACATAGACACCTTTAACATTACTCTTGAGACTAGTGGATAGTACCTGCAATTTTAATAATGTTGAGTTCCTGTAGTAGACAGACAAAAATAATTTGTTACGATTAATAATGTTTATACAAGAATAATATCATTAAAAATTTAAGAACGTCGTTAGTCCTCTGGAAGATAACTCTCCACAGGAAGAGATAAAATTAAAGAGACGAAAAAGAGGCTAAACGCGTTACGCAGGTGCGTGGCTCATTTATATTCTTTCTGGAGATGAAATTGGGTATTATAATGTCTGCTTTTACAGTATGACAGAGAATTTGCACTTCATAAGCGTTAAATTGGTCATTAGACCCCCGTCGACGAGTGGAGCAATAAAGTGTAAAATATTTATTATAAAGCTTTAGATTTCGTTTTCTTTTGTCGAAATGTTTCTGAATTATTTAAATTGATTTTTATTAATAAATTATCTTGTATAAAAAGGAGTAAAATTATATATACCAAAGAAACCACCAAACAATACACCATATAACTGGGAACGTTATATTAGTATTTTTGTGTTCTATATAATAAATTGTTGCAGTATCTGCTCCTGAAGAGTCGCATAGATAAGACAGCTCTAAGTTTGGTAGGAAAACAAAGTCTAGTGCATAATGAAGACGTGAGAAAATGTAATCGAAAAAAACGTTGTAATACACGTATATACACATAATTAATTTTACAGTTTTTTAAAATTATTCAGGACACCTCTAAACATAAAGTAAATAAAAATCCCAAGAAACAGTTTTTAAAACTTGGGGCGCTTACGATAACTCTTTCTAGATGATTCTTAATCAGAACCTTAATAAGAACATTGAAAATTATAATAGTTATAAAAGTGGGTAAAATTTTTTTTCTATCAAACATTAAGCAAATAAAGAACTAAAAGGATTTTTCTTAATCAGATGACAAGTAAAAGTACAGGTATAGGATTTGCAAGATAGTGAAATTTGGAAGTCGCCCAGGGACTAACGCATCACGAAAATAAATATTTTTTGTAAATGGATTATGCTCTAAAACGTATCAGCATCACGAATTGGCTAAATCGACTAGCATATTAGCACATTCCCAAAAAAACTGGCATAAGATGGACATTTGTGCTTTTGGAGAGGACAGACGCGCTAACCGTCAATGTTAAGGCCCGTTCTCAAACTGTAAAACTATGAGGCCTGTCAAAGCACTTTAAGTATGGAATTTTGTAATCATGAATCGAAGCAACCTGCGTTACTGTAATTAGAAGAGACGCAAATAGTATTTTCTTAGATTTTCAAACAATTTTTTACGGTTTAAAATTCGTTTATAATTTAATTTTTTTTTACCCGACACATATATTTCACACGAGTGATACAGCGATACTTCAAATTTAAACTTTTGCCTGCCGCTTCATCACACCACAGCATGTCACCGTCTATATTATTCCTAACAATACGTTGAGATCTTCCATTGTGCGGTTTTCAATGATCTTTCTTGAACGTACCACAAAGATGTGGAATGAACTTTGTTGAGCAGTGTTTCCAGATAGATACGACATAGTACCTTCAAAAAAAGCGTATACTTCTATCTCCTAGGCCGGCAACGCTTTTATGAGTATTGGGATGTTGCAAAACTTCCGCACGCTCGTTTGCCCTCTTCTTTCAAAAAGAAAAATTGTTCTTTACTCAAATTTGTAACAAAGAATGGGTTATGCAAATTGGTTGAAACGTTTACTTGTTTTATAGATGTAAAGAAGCTAGAGAAAGTTTTAGTTACATACTGCAGATGCGATCCGATCATGCAGATAATTTGTATTTAAAGACTCATAATGTTTTATACACGTTGCATAACGTCTGCGAATCAAATCGTCCTGCACATTTTGACATATAGGAAGAACAAGTAGATTTTTTTTTTCGAAAAATCTATAATAGTACTCGGCTATAGCAGATGCGGTACTGCAGGAATTACATATATTATATTTACTTAAGATCGTTGTAATGCAAAACATATACAGATTGCTGTATTTATTCTAGTGTTTATGATAATAAAAAAAATTGTAGAATGACTGGTGTGATGAAAACTGGCCCAGTCGAATCTAACCTACTTTAAGATTTTTTTCAAAAAAAGCAATTGTTACAGGTACCATATAAAACTAAGATATAGAGTTTCATACTTGCTTATAATGTTATTCTATAAATTTATATTAATTTTGAAATCCTTTTCACTCATTAAGATCTTTGTTCTTTTTGCGGCCAAGTCCACAGCCAAGCATGACTTTAATATTTAACTTGGCTCACCTTTTTCACATTTATGTTTTTGGTGGATACACTTTGTCAGTAATATCTCCGGTCGATTGATAGAGTGCCAATAGACATTACGTCCGCTTATTTTATTTCTTAATTTAGGCTACTATTTATACATATACTGATATGTATATATAAATAAATAATGTTCTTTATTTAAATAAATAAATTAGTTTTAATAATTAATTAATTTGTGAAGAATTTTTAAAGCAACATGCAATTTGATGTTGTAAATAATTTTCTATGATACCATTTCTATTCAACTCACTAGATATATATCAATAATTTGATCATTTATCAATATTCATTGATTTTAATATCATAATACTAAGTACTTACTTACATTTAAGCTCCGGGAATTAAGTAAACTTTGAGAAAATAAATTGCATATGGCAGTTAATGGTGAAGGTTGTATATATTCTGCAACATGAGACTAATTTTCATAAGAGGGAAAATAATATACCAATAAGATTACCGATAAATATAAATATTCAAGCCTTTTTTATGTCAGAGAGATAATAAAACAAATGTCCGTATTGACTAATTTTGGGTAACATCAGTTATTCTGAATGAAATTTCCGACCATTGCGAACAGCATAACAGTGTCAATAACTTGTAATAACTTGTCTCTACAAACCGATTAAAAATAATATATACACATTATTGATTATATTACTCTATTTCTCCCCAGTTTTTACCCGTGCAATAGTTTTAAGTTCAAAATAACCTATGTTATTACTTTACTTATTATTCACGCAATATAGTTTGTAAAATAAAATTGCAAGATCAGTCAGTTCCGTGTCTACTTGCAAATCAGTTTGGAACTTATAACCCAAATCAAACAAGACTACTCAAGCAGGAACTTTGTACTACGTCTAAGAAAGGATTCACACGACCGAGAGAATATAATATACTATCATTGTAATTTATTATATTATTTATATTATGAAGTAACAATATAATACTATATAGTAAATATATATTTGTTTTGATACACGTTTTTACATAACAAATTTGAATAAAAGTATGAATACATTGACCATAATGTAGAAATGTAGTAAAAATATTTTATGTTAAAAAATCGAGATTTCTGTTTTTATTTTTTTCGCTAAACCAAAGATACCCTTGCTTCGACGAAAAGGTTACTTTTATATGAGGACTGTACCTACTAACTTCTCTTCTGTTCGTAAATATTAAGGTCTGCAATACCTTATATTAACTGATACTTAAATAAATTAAGGACCGCCCTAATATCCTTAATACTTTAAGGGACATCAAGATCGTGACATTGGGGCAATTCGTTCCGATGAGATTTAGTCTAAGGGGATAACGGACCGTATGAAAGAACCCTTATAATCGCTGTACTCTTTAGAAATTCAGAGAGATAAACTGGAAAGTAAAGTCATTTCCTTCAGAAGACCGATACGAGTTGGGGGGGTCGGAAATAGGTACAATCCACCCTTTATCGGGGTCTAATCGAGATGGTTGGCTATTGGGAATAAGATTTGTTCACTGCGGCCGTTTGCTAACCCTTTTTCTTCGAGTATTTTTGTCGTTTTATATTTTTATGATTTCTCATTACAGAAATCTCATTTTAAAAATGATATTTAATAAAATAATAATATTTTAAACATTATATATATTAGAAATATTATTTTCATAATAATATTTACAAATTATACTAGTATTAATGATATCGTACAAAATTAAAATTATTATTTGCTTTCTTTTTATAAATATTAACATGCACTACTGAAGTAAAGTTGTTATGAACTTTTATTCATCGGTTTACATAGAGTAGCTGGTTTTAATGTAGTATTTTCGATATTTTTTGTAATGATAAATAAACACGAGTGGAAGTAATTATTTAAAAAATATTTTATGTACAATGTACAATAGCTTATCATATCTTATTTTTTGCTTACTAGAAGTATTAATTCTTTATATCACCCAAAAACAATACATACGCTAAAGAAAAAGTTAAAGATTATAAATATATAAAAACACTCCAATATAGTATTTAGTAATTGCAAACAAATATACGCAAGTAACGTTAAAGAGTACAGCTCAATAATCGTAACAAACGATAATGGACACTAAGATCACAATAAATTATAATAAGAAAAAGATGAAGTTTTTTAATTTTTTTACAATGATACGTACAGACGGACACCATAACTAAACATATTGTTCAATTAGTTAATGAGAAAAATGAAATGACTGATTAACACACAAACTTTAATGAATATATAACATGAATTTTGAGTATTTTTTTTATGACAATAAAAAAATACTATTTGAGGAGACGATATTTTCAAAGGCGCTTCTACGACCTCCTCTAAAGTTTAGTTTTGCTTAACATAGTTTCCTCGGCCACCCCCGCCTCCGCAGCCTTTTCGACCTCAACGGATATCATGATATTCGTTGAGGATCTCATGAGATTAATGATGAAAATTATCATTTTCATGTTATTTCCGCGATCTTTTCTTTTAATATCATAATATTTTCTTCTGTCCCCTAATTATTTGTGGTGATTGTTGTTGTTGCTGACGTTGTTTTTGATATTATGCATACAAATATCGTCATCGCAGTATAACTCCTATGACAACGTGGTCTAATGCCAACATTATTAAAAGTCGTACAAAAATAGAAAATTACAGTACCAAAGAACTGCTGAGGGAACCATTTACTTTACATATACTTTCAAAACGATAATGTCAATTAATTAAGATCAACATTAAAAATCTTTTCTTTCGTGTTTACGTAAATTAGAAACAATTAGTTTTCCAGTTAAATTGACTAAGCTGTTTAAGTTTTCTCTTTTCTAACTTAAAACCTCGTATTCATGACAAAAATCAATTTGTGCTATTAACTCGTTGTTAGCAAAAAGTAATCAAAATTTTTAAAAAATCTCGTAGTTATTGGCTTTACTTAGTTGCTTTAAAAGTAATGATGGAATATATTTTATTAAAAAAATATGATATTCAAATAACATTTATCTTAACAAGAAGTTTAATATGATGGGGCTCGGGCACAGTTACTGTTTGTGTTTTAATATAACCTACTCCTTAATGACTTTCACTAAACTATTTAATACGACTCATTTCGGATATATAATAATTTTATACATTTAAAAACCTATTGAAGACTGTGAAAAGGAACCGCAAATATGCACACATAGTTTTTTAAAATGTTTAGAAATACTTTACATACTTCAAAATATACAGATATTCGAAAAAAAAATGGAGGTGATTGACAAATCTTATTTCCTAAATCATGAACTTAACTGTGACAATAACTTTGTTAATGATGAACCATTTTACCATTCCACAAAGAAAAATGCTCTTCAATTCAAAAGCAATAAAAAACACCTTAAAAGCCTTCGACAACAAGGAGATTAATTAAAATAGACGACGTTGGAAGTGGGTCTGGATTACTTGTTTGTAATCCGGTCTGAGCGGTTGATAGCTCGACTGAACAACATGTGATGTTCAGATTGTGAAACAGGCACTTTCTTGTATACACGTAATTCTAATATTATCTTTAATGTATTTTATTGTTCAGATGTACTTTGTTGATTACTTTTTTTATTGTATATATTGTATGTAATTGCTTATTGTTTAATCAGATAGGTATATAAATAACTATAATATGCACTATTTCCTTTCATAAAAACATACAATAGAAAAAAATGTACGAAAATTTAATATAATGTTTCTTCAAGAAATTTATATACCCTGTGGGAAAAAAAACATTAAATTGTTGTCTGGTACGGATAATTACCTAGAAAATTGTGAAAACAGTAAATGTTTTGTAAAAGAAATTTTTTATTTGCTTTATTTTATTAAACATAATAAGAATTATTGTAAAAAACACGAGATCTATGATATTTAATCTAACCTGAGTGGAAGTCATTATATCTCATATTTACAATATATTATAATTCGAAAGTTAAATTAGTAATACAATACTATTACAATTTTAAAATTATAATACTAACCAACAATACCTACGAAAATGAAATAATTTCAGGAAAACGTGGTGTGTAAAGTATTGTTAAAGTTTTTATAGACATTTTTAAGGTTAACATTGTTATTACATTTTTTTACAATGAAAGTGAAATAATAAACAAAATGACTAACAGACCCTAGAAATATTTTACAGTAACGCTAAAATAATTAAAATGCGTAAAGTATAATGTTACTTTTATTTAATTGCTTAACAAAAACTTAATCTTTTTGAAAGAGAGAAATTAGACTTTTTGGGACTTGACGTGAATGACCACGCCAGATAGGGATACTGTCAACTAATCCCAGTCATACGTGTTCCGATACGTTAACAGTGTAATACAGTGCAGAGCGGTCACTTCTTTTTACAAGGCTTAATATGTGGTTCATATTAAAAGTTGTAGAGAATTCACACTGTACATTACTTTAACAATAATTCAAAAAGATTATATTGGTACAACGATTGGTACAACCACATAAAAAACATATCTATTATTTTATTATTTTCCAATATTTTTTTATTTATATGTATAGACTAGAATAATTCGTTATTATATTCCTCCTGAAAAAAATTCGTCGTAAGTGGTGAAGTTTACTAAATTAGTATAACCTGTTTAATTATTCCACATTGTAATAAGATGGAAACACCAACGCAAGTAAGCTTTACAAGTTCTTCACTATGCGAATCAAAAAGACGAGGCAAAGTTCTTCTTTTGGACTGGAGATATATACTTAATGTTCAATGATGAACGGATAATATTAAAGTTAATCCATGCAATGCCTGCGCACACTTATCAATATGTATTCTATGTAACATTAAGAAGCTTTTAATTTTACGCGATATTATGGGCCAATAATTCAGGATCGCAAAGTCGACCCAGTTTACGAGCTCATAGTAGATTTTATAGTTTTTAAGGAAATGAATTGAAACTAACAGGTTCGACAATTACAATAATAAAAATTTTAAAATTATTTAACTATAATTTGCCAGGTTATCAGCTGTTATAATATTATTTCCAAATATATTGGACCGTACACACAACTGACACAGTAAGGCTAATTGAAGTGCCTCGAGCACGGTGTCACAGTGGGTTGGATTACATACGGTAATCGGCTTAGTGGGCAAACGCCAAGTTTTACTACCATTCTGACGTTAACGCCGCTAGAGTCGGTGAAATAATAAAGTAATTTGTTTTCCTTAAAAGATTTGGGTTGCATTTTATAAATACCATAAATATAAAAGTTAAGTATAAGATATTAAGATCCAGCTTTTATAAACGTTCTTATGCCAGCTATAAAAATATTACTTACTAACTTGAGAATAATGTTTATATCGTGTAGGCCGCACGTTAGTTATTGAATTTTTAAATTAATGGATCGATTGAATACTGGATAAGATATATTCAATTATATTATATTATGTATATTTACGGATCTCATATAGTTTATATTTGACTTGAACGTCATATTATGTCATATTAACGGACTTTATTTGAAAATTGTTGTAATTGTTTAATTTTGTTATTTAATTAGTCTGTAGGAAGTCAGGAAATTCGGTTACAATACTCACTGCGATATTTATTTCAAGTCAAAAGAATTTAATGACAATAAATTGGTGACACACTAAAAATCAGTATTCAATTTACATAATGCTAAAACAACATACCCATTCAAAGTATATGAAAAGTTTGAAAAGTAAAAAAGGTCGTATATTTTATATTTTTCAATTTTTTTTTACTTTTGTATTTCTCTTCGTTTCTTATGAACTGTTTTCGAAATTTCTTTACTCTTTTCAAATAATTGTAACTTAAAAACATAAGGTGTTTCTTTATACATTAAAATACATAATGTTATTAATATTATTCAGCAAATACAAATAACAAAGTCAAATCACGAACATATAATCCCTTTGTTAAATACTTTGCACGTAACTAAAAGGCGTATTTTAAATTCTAAAACATTTTCTGTACATTTTTGCTTTGATATGTTATAAACATTAAAAATTTCAAAAGCAGAGAAAGTATGTTTCACAAAGGTTTGAAAAATGAAGACACGAATAAACTAGCGTTTAAATGGACTAGGAAGCAAGTAATAAATGATATGTTGAGACCGAGGCGTCCGTTTTACTTTACAGTGTCAGCCGGCCGTGGTTCCGCTGTCGGAATTGCTGCAAGCGCCTGAAAACTAAAAACGAGTGGTTTATCATATTTTCAAAACTATTTAAATGATGGTAAAATTTTGTTTCGGAAAATATTTCGATAACCAAAACTTTAACTTCTTGATTAAAGAAGTAATTGTAATCATCCTGATTTGCGACATCGAATTTTTTGAAGTATTTTTACGTTTTGCAGTGTTTTGAGACAGTTTCAAAAGCATATATTCATTTGTCTGTGTGTATGTATCGTTTTTTTTTTTGTTTAATTTTTCTGCGACTTGTCTTTGTTTTCGTATCAAATGATTTTAGTTTTAAAAGGGAAAACTGCAAAACGCGTATTCGCTATTACTAAAAAACTAATTGCATGATGAGGGTAGTTTTGGTAAAAAAAATTATAATAAAATATATTCAAAATGTCAATATAAATAGTATCAAATTTATTATTTAATGTTTAAAGTTATTTTATGGACCCTTATATAAAAATAATTTTAAGAACTTAAGTAAAATTAATAATGCTATATCTGTATCTATCGAATACCTGGGATCCTATCATGAAAAATATTAAATCCCATGTCTGTGAACAGACTGCCAAGCCCATAGACACACCTGTGTCTATAGACACTAACATCTCGTCTTACCGCGACCACGTTTGCTGCAAAGCATTCGAAACGTCGGGTTAAAATTTAAAAATAAACGCGAATTATATCCGCATAGTAGTTTTATTGAAATATCTGTATATTCTAAAAATATTTATGCTAAATTACATAGTCTAGTAGTAGAGTTTAGATTTGGACATATTATATAACTTATGTAGTATAGTAGTTAAAACCGTAGTTGAGGCATCGATCTAGATAAGTTGCAGAGGATTCCACTTTGATGGATGAATCATGTATCGTTCGAGTTTCAATGCGGAAGAACTATTAAAAAGTAAGACGGAGTGATGGTGAGCTTACGAAGGAAGATAATAATATAATATTTTTTATTTTTCCCTGAAATATTAATGTTAAGATAATTTTTTCTTTCCTTTCCTTTTATTTAATTTTAATTCTAATACTTACATTTGTTACAAATATGCGATTATTTGTGTTTATGTTAATTATCTAGGACAAAATTATTGAGTAGTCCTGATATCAACTGATAACTTGTATCAAATACATTTAGATGGTATTTTTAAATGGTTTCCTAGGTAAATGTTTAGCCATCTCAGGATAGACAAAAAAGAAAAATACTAATTGTAAAAATAATGAAATATATTGAGGAAGCTCATAACATCCTTCAGGACTATATCAGATAGATTAATTACAAAAAGAACTGTTTCAACCATATATTACGTACACATTGTACTTTGCATCTTCAATTTCGAAGTCGATCCTTGCAAATCGCCAATATAAATTGGAATCTTTTTACAAACAAATAAACCGTATTCCGTTTGAACGCGTAAATCGATTGAGAAGCTTGTGAAGTGATATAACACATTTGCATCCTCTGCCAAGCCATATTTTCTTTCAATTTAGCGGCAAAGTTTTACTCTGCTATTCATATTCTAAGAAGCTTTATGGGGATTAAGTAATATTTGTGAAAAGCAATTTCAATGCATAATATAAAATAATAATTTATAAATATTTTTATTTCTATATTATTATTTAATATCAGTTAAATTAAAATTATTTAATTATGTTATGTAAATGTATCAGTACATGCTACTTTACTTTGCAATGTATGGAAAAATGCTATCAATCTCAGATACTCCATACCGAAAGGGCATTTCGTAGTAGTTTTTAATATTATATTGATCGAACTATTGTTCGTAAATGTAAACTATATTTAGTTTACGTATTTTATAAACCTAAGTATATAATAATTTTGTTCAATTAATTTCAATTAATTTATTTTTAAGAGGAATGTGCAGTGTTCATATAAACTCTTGAGTTTTAGGACACCAAAAAACATTAAATTAAAATATCAAAATATGTGATTATATTATGTAATTATATTATTGTATATGTAATGTAATCAAAAAAAATTAACGTAATACCGTTAAAACTTGTTTTTTAAAAAAATAATCTAAATGTATATTATATGTAATTTATGTATTATAATAGTAACAAAAATTCATATATTACACATTATTACAAAAGATCATATATTCGGATATTAAAAAGTTACATCATTTTATTAACTTGATTTTCTAGCGACATTTATTTGTTTATATTATAATTAATCTTAAAGTACATTTTACTAATAGTTTCGGTTTCTTATAATCTTCGATTTATTTCGTTTGGTTATATGTTACAGCTATCTTAATTATGTTTAAGTAAAAAAACGTAAAAAATACAAACATAAATACAGAAGAAAAGGAGAATATACACTTGAGGATCAGATAAAATTAGAGTTGATTTATTGAATTACAAACACTTTTAAGGTTAATAAATTCAAACCGTAACTTTATATTATTATAATTTCAATAAAAGTGATGTCTAAAAATTAATATTATCATGATCCGTATTGAACGCTAAAATTATTTAAAAGTTATGCAAATTAAATTAATGACTCCTTGCTTTAATTAAATTCAAAATGCCTTAACTTTTAAAGAGTTAAGGCCCATTTTCACCCACTTGACTTCGTTTTGGATCCCTCCAATCGATTTTGACCATGGATAGTTTGACACCTCAATAAGATTGGCGCTCATGCGCCCGAGGATAATGGTCTTGCCGTTTATTAAAATTATTTATAATCATAGTGAATAACAGCATCGACAGAACGACAGAAACTTAAACTAAGAATTTTTTAAATTATAATTTATAAAATAAACACGCATTTGGCCGCAATCTTACCTGATGGTAAGTAACGCCGACAATGGTAATGCCTATTAAGCAACAGCCTATTCCCTCGAAGCTTGAAAGCTTCCAGATCATATTGTTCGGGAAAAACTACAGCGGTCGACGAATTCCATTCGTCTCAATGGTGGATCGGGATCCCGCGAGTTATTGCATCTGATCCCCTCGATGGAAGAACTAAATTAGATACAACTTTTTTAGCAAATCATCTAAATAATTTAATCGCTGCTTAGTAAGAAGCTAATTTTGCTCTAATACTGTTCATGTGATTGTATGTGGAATTGCTTTGGAATTAATTCTGGAAAAAAAATACAACGATAAAGGGTATGAAGATAAGGCCATAGAGGGTCATCTTTGCAAATTGGAGTCAGTTAAACAAAAAAATAATGGTGATCTTTGCGTTATACTCATGAATGGGTGCGACGTGCGATGGCTGGTTGTCTTCGAAGCCTAATTGCAAAATAAATGATAATAATAATAATAATAATAATACTCTTTATTGTACACCAATAACACTAGAAATTTAAAACAAAACAATACATATCTTATTAAATAATGTACAAGAGGCGGCCTTATCGCTAAGCAGCGATCTCTGCCAGGCAACCTTGACGTATACAATTGTACAGAAAAAAAGATAGCGTATGAGTAGGGGTGCACAAGATGATAAATTATAATAAATAAGTTGGTGGAGAGTATTCTTATATAAATACATTAATTATATACTAAATATATGGACATATACACGTATAAAAACTATATACAAAATTAATAAATCTATAAACATACATATATATACACATACAAATATAAATATATACATATTATATGATTAAGATAACTAAAAGTAAATAAATATTATTGCAGCGTTAAATAAAAATCATTAACAAGTTTCTTAAAAACATTAAGAGATTGTGCTCGTCTCGCTTGTATAGGAAGAGCATTCCATAGTCGACAGGCTTTTACAGAGAATGATTTCGTGAAAAAACAAGTGGAATGCGAAGGAATTTTTAAAAGGAAATTATTTTCGGAACGTAAAGAAAGGGAATGAGCATTCGTTAAAAATTTAAACTTTTGTTTTAAATATAGAGGAGTAGATGGATTGAACAGCGTACAGTACAAAAGATTTAGAACATGAGCATTCCGGCGAAGGCGAATTGGGAGCAGCTTGAGTTGTTTACGAAATTCAGAAACATGGTCATATTTACGTAGGCCAAATATGAACCTTATACAAAGATTTTGGAGTCTCTCAAGTTTATTTAAATGCTCCTCTTTTAAATCTAAATAACACACGTCAGCATAGTCAAGAATAGGAAAGAGAAGAGATTTAACAAGCAGAATCTTAGTGGAAACCGGAAGGAAATTACGTAATCTTCGAAGCGATCCGATCGTAGCAAAAATCTTTCTACTAACCTCAGCAATCTGTGGGGTGCAAGATAAGAATTGGTCGAAAATAATGCCAAGGTTTTTAACTTTGCTGCAGTAAGGAACTTGAACACCATTTATACTAACCTCCAGAAGTTGAGACCAAATTATTTTGGATATAAGTCTTTGACTTCCTATAATAATCACTTGTGACTTGGATGGGTTAATATTTAGGCCATAGGAATTACACCACTCCTGAATAGCTGAAAGTTGGATATTTAACGTGTTTATAGCTTGTGGAAGTTGATCTAGCTTTGATTTCAAATAGATTTGCAAATCGTCAGCATACAAGTGATAAAGGGAAGAAATACTTTTACAGACTGTATTAATGAATATTGAGAATAGGAGAGGAGACAACACGCCACCTTGTGGAACACCAGCATTCATCAGACACCACTCAGAGCATGAGTCATTAATTCGAATGCGCTGCCGGCGTCCAAGCAAGTAACTATGAAACCAGTCAATTAACTCAGGAGATATGTTAAGAGAACATAATATACCAAGTAAAATATCATAATCAACATTATTGAAAGCGTTGGAGAAATCTAGCAAGATCATAGTTGTAACCTGTTGATTATCCATCCCCTCTCGGATGTCATCAGTAATCTTAACTAAAGCAGTAGTCGTACTATGGCCCGATCGAAAGCCAGATTGCATAGGATTAAGGATTTTATTCTTGGATAGGAAACTATTTAATTGATTATAGACAAGACGTTCAAAGACTTTAGATAGATAAGGAAGGATAGATATTGGACGATAGTCAGAGAAAGATGAAGGGTTTGTTTTTTTAGGAATCGAAATTATTAGGGCATCTTTCCAGATAGAAGGAAATTGGTTAAGACGAAGAGAGTTATTAAATATTTTCGTAATGGTAGGGATAAGGATATCAATAATAGGAATGACCATTTTTCGACAAATGCAGTCAGAACCAATGGCATCCGACTTAACGGACACTAGGCTCTTCTTAACATCACTTTCAGAAAATTGACTAAAAGAAAGGGAAATACCAGGAGTGGATAGGCCTGAGAGTTGATTTAAAGTATTGAATTTAGCCAGACCATCAATGGTAACAGTAGAGGAAAAATGCTGATTAAGCTCGTTTAAATTAACACTAGAGGAATTTATATGCTGCTGAGTACGCCCAATACCAAGTGAGTTAAGAAACATCCAAACCTTATCGGGGTCGTCTTCTTCTACTATGGATTTATGAATATGGCGTCGACGCGAGTCTCTACACACCTTATTACATTTATTGCGTGCTTTGTGGTACTTTTCTTTGTTAAGGTCAGTAGGAGATAATTTAAATTTTAATTTGGCACAGTTCTTTTTCCCTTGTAGGATTTTAATGTCACCACTGAGCCATGGAGCAGGAAAATGCCTCATACGAACTGGCCTTATAGGAGCATGTTTGTCATATAATTTTATAATTTCATAATTAAATATTGCTATCTGTTCGTCAATAGTTTGACAATGGTTTAGCTGTATCCAGTCTATTTTGGAAGCATCATGACGTAATTCCTCCAGATCCATTCCACGAAAATTTCGCTGTAGAAATATTCTTGATTTTGCTTTAGGGGGTTTAAGTTTATAAGACAAATAGATAAGATCATGGTATGAATAAGGTGAATTAGAACATTGGCCATGTTTTTCAACATAATCAACGGACGATACAAGAATTAAATCTAGAAGTGAAGGGTTACAATTGGGAAAAACGTGTGTAGCAGATAAAGGAAGTATATGAAGGTTAGAAGAATTAACTAATGTACTGAGGCGGCGTGATCTATTATCATTTTTTAAAAGACATGTGTTGAAATCACCCATAATTAAAGTGTGTCTATATATAGGAGAGAACTTTTCTAAAAGGTTTTCAAATGTTGAAAAATAGTCTACTGTCATGGATGGACTATAAAAGACGCCAAGAAGAATTTTGCTGTGGGAAAAATGTACCTCGATAAACAAATATTCAGCCTCACTTGGGGATAGCGTTAACGATTGACTGATAATTGAAAAAGGAATATGAGACCGAAGATAAATCGCAGTGCCCCCTCCCGACCTCCCAATACGATCATTACGTATTAAAGAAATACCGGTTATCGAGTATGCAGATGAAGGCAAACAAGGCTTAAGCCAAGTTTCGGATATTAAAATAGCATGAATATTGGTGTTATCGAAAGTAGACAGCAAATCAGGATAGTGTGCGGGAATGCTTTGAGCGTTTATATGTACAATATTAAAATTTTTCAGTAAGTCTGAGAAGTGTGAGACAAGAGTATCGTTAATAGAGGGAAGGCTTTGAACACTGTTACAACTGTTTATTTCATCAGAAGAAATTGAGCGAAAGCTATGATCCAAGTCACCTTGAAAAGACGTTATTTAACACAAATAAATGTATATATAAATAAATAAATTGAAATTATGTTTATATAACTATAAAATATTATGATAAATAATAATAATAATAATAAGTAAATAAATTAACAAAACGATGTAAGCCTATTATGCAAAAATTAAATATCCGCCAGTTACTATAAAAGTAAATTCTCATCACTCAATTAACAAAAAAAAAAAAAAACAAAAATGTTAAAATTACCCAACAATAAAATATAAAAAAAAATTATAATAAAATAAAAAAAATAAAGTAATCACAATAACAAACTAAACAGAACAATTTTTTTAAAAATTAAAAAGAAAAAAAAAAGAAAAAGACAAAGTATATAAAAAACACAATAAAAAAAAGGAAAATAAACAAAAAACAATAAAAGCTTAAAAAAAAAAAAATAATAATAACTATAAAAGTATAAACTACAACTTACTAAATTACTGAACGCTACGCATGACATTTGACAAATGACATTTGTCAAAATTTAAATATCAAATAATTAAAAAAAAATCAAATCAAAACATCAACTAATAAACAGATAAACTGAATAAGTAATTTACTAAAACAGTAAAAAGAAAAGAATTATTGTTTTCTTACTGCAAGTCTCTTAGTGCGTGACGTGGCTGTCACAGAAGTTTTATTTTGAGTGATCACTGGAGGTTGTTCTGGAGATTTAATATTCGATGAAGAAATACTATTAAGATCGGCAAGGCATTCTATTCGATGATGTGATCCATCTGCAGCCACAGCATAAATACATCCGTCCCGTGTCCAGCACTTAGTTATGCCAAACCACTTTCGGGCTTCAAGAAAAACACTGTGGCGACTCTTAGTAAGAAACTCGGATTGAGTAATATTTGTGCCTTTTAATTTAGTTTTTGAAAACCAAACCTTATCCCGGACTGCAACATCGACAAACTTAATAATAATTGGCCGAGGTTTATCGATCAATTGTCGTCCCAAACGATGTGAGTATTTGATACTGGCCGTAGAAAAGTTTGTCAAATCCAAGTGCTCAGCGAAAATGTTTGCCACTCGTACTGATAAGTTCTCAGCTTTTTCTTCTGTAACGCCATGCAAAAGAAGCATTTTTCTTCGACGATGCATCTCTTGGCGATCGATTTCTTTGGCTAAAAATTCTACCTGCCTTTGAAGACCATTAAGAGCAGTTAAAATAAAACTTCTAAAGGTTGTAAATTCAGCTGCAAGGGAACTTGAAGACATCGGAGAACCGTTTTTTTGAAGATCTTGTTGGAATTCATTCATGCGGCTATTGAACATAGTGACCATAGCATCGATAGAATCCTTGATGGAGTCCATTATTGTGATATATAGTGATGAAATTTAAAAAGTGAATTATGAAGGATTCTTATGAACTGATGGATACTTTAAGTTACATATATGGCTTTTTATAACTTTGTAAGTAAAATTATTGCTTAAAATTATTTAAATTAATGAGATAAAGACGTACTGTTAAAAAAACTAGAGTTAACTTTTTCACTCCTACCCGCGGAATCCCGGAATGATTTAAATCTTAAGGCATTTATATCGAAGTAATTGCGATGGATCTACCTTTTTTGTAAAAAAAATACAATGTTTTGACGTTTGTGAAACAGTGATCACAATAAAAAAATAACTATGTTGTGTAGTTCTTCTCAGACCAGGCGGAATTTATAACCCTAGACATACACAAGTCATCACTGATATAGATTGAAAGTGGAAACTATATAAATAAATAAATAAAAGTAGATGTCTAGTTGTCTAGTCTAGAGATTAGGACTTTAACTGTTAATCTAAGCCCGTCGCCTTGTAGGTTTGAATTGAATACTAATCAATTCTTTCGGAGATCTATTGATTTCTCTTCCCAATTATATCGTTGAACGTCATTTAGTTATGTTATTATGAAAGAAAAATATTTCACATAATTTTTTCAAGTAATGACTAAAATAAAATATATATTTAATACCAACTTTTTTTTCGTTATTAATATTTTTTATAATAAATTTATCGTAATAACAAAATGATTTATATAAACTTGCATTGCTGTCTTTGTGACCACAAGGCACCCCATCATACATTACACGGAATGAGTTTGAAGAAGCACGCCCATTTCATGTTAAGCCGCTTGTAATGACCGTAACGCTGACATCATCCAATAAAAGAAAACTTATGATTTTACTTTCAAATATAATAGAATTACTATTATATTTAAATATGATAACTGGATTTCATAGTTTCGGACTTATATAATAATAATCATATAAATGTAATATTATATATACATATTCTTGTATATATTATTATATTAGCAACGGGGCATATTTACATAGAAATACGTTATATTTGTATATAATTAAACATATGTTTGCATAAGTGCACTTGATTTGCATATTTTTTTTAATACCTGAAAAATTATTAATATGAGTTAGGATGTACACACTATCATATTGGATAGTATTTTCATATATTATAGTAGACACTTCTTTAAAAAAGTGTTAAATAATGTTACTCTATAAATTCTATATATGTATGGGAAAGAGTTCTAATATATTCGCTAAACTATGAAGTAAAATTTAACAATTTACAGTAATACATAAAATTTGAAATACTCGTTTAATTAATTAATGTTTGTATTTAGGAAAAAAAATATATATTTATTAAAAAAATATATGTTTTCCATTTCATTTATTAGTTTTTTATTTGGTTTTATGAATATAGTCTTATCCGAGGATGCAAAAAGAACTTAAGAGACTTGAAATTATGTTTTTTTTACACGTTCGGTTTTTAAGCTTCTTCTTAGATGTTACTTCTTAATGTTACAATAAAATATTTGGAAAAAAAAATGTCAAAAGTTTAAAAAAAAAAATTTTAAATTCAGTGTTCTCCATGAACAGATGGTTTAAAAAGAACTGAAGAAAAATTAACGTAATTTTTATTTCAATGTATTATTTTATTAATATATTTACTAAATACATATTTCAAATCGTATGAAGTCGACTAAAGTTTTCATCGCCACTTAGTCACTCCGATAACAGACAGTCGTAAAATCTGTGTCCATTTAATCGCCGCACAACTCCAGCCATATAAGTATTAGCTGGACTTGGTATACAGGTTAGCAGGTATAGATTGGGGTAAGTCGCGGTCTTCTATACATCTGTCTTTGACAGTTCATATACTTCGATTTGGTCAGGCGCCAAAGCTATCGAGACAAATTTCTGCCGCCCCTCGCTGCCTCCACTACAGAAACCTTTGTGATGTTAAATCTTTGTAGGGCCTACCGCTGTCGGTTAGTTTGGAGTATTACAATGTAGATTTCTTCAAATCCGAAATCAATAGGTAGTTTTCAGTTAAGCATTTAACATTTCAGCACTCATCACCGTTTACAGTTCATCGCACACTTATTTTGTATTTAATAAAAAATGTTTTTTTTCTTGCTTTTAAAAACTGATACTGAAAATTGCGCTAGAAGTTGAAAAGACAAGCATGGCTTATTTTCTATTGTTGTAATGGCTTCATTTGTGTACATCTATATTTTCATTATAAGCTATATCAGGATAGATTTCCTATAGATGATCAAGACTATTTATCTATGCTGCATGAATCAGGAATCTAATTTCTTTTAAATATGGTAGCAGTGATTGGACACTAAGCTATTATATTTTTAATTACTTAATAGATATATAAAAATAATAACAAATGAAACGATGTGTGCTATACAGCATGCCTAATTGAAAACTTTATTTAATTTAAAATTAATACTACTACAAGTAGTGCAGCTTTGAAAGCTAAAACATTGTATAATTTTTATATCATTGAGAAAGTCTTAACCAAGTCATCCGTAAATGTAAATGTAATTTGATGTATCGTCGTAAACTATACAATCTAGTAGTAAAGACGTAAATATGGGTCAGCCTTTTTAATATTAATTTAAATTGTATTTCTTAATTTAATCAAATCTATGACGTTTATGAAGTTCTAGTTTTGATTTTAAGTTGAATATATTTTATTGTCTGCATTAAAAGGAAATATTAATAGTATTTACAATATATAAAAATATTATATATTATACTTACAGCTTTAAAATAATTCATTTTATGAATAAAAAAAATATAATGAATATAAGAACTATTAAACATATTTAAATTTCACTCTTGAATTGGATGACTAATTCTGTCAAAATAATTTTATTTTTTGTCTAAAGTAGACTAAGAAGGTTAAAATAAAGTAAAGGTAAATGGATAATAACTCTGATATAAAAAACTGGAAACAAATAATGCCCTTTGATGAATTAAAGTTTAGATTCTCCTTTACCATAATAATTCCAACCATAATGACATCGCGAATTGACCTCGTTATTAAAGAGCTAACCATTCTCCTACAGACTGGACTAATTATAATTATATATATAATTTATTTAAATAATTGCGAAGGTTGTTCAAGTTGGGTATTACTATCATTATGTAGTTTGATAAAGATCGTAATAACGCTGTAAAATAGTAGTGTACAAACTGACAATCGCATGTATAAATATTGTTAGTTAATTGATTGTAAATATAACAATGTCATCACTTAAATTAAAACTAAATGGTTGCTGTCAGCAATTTCGTCTCCTCCCCCCTCAATCCTGTAATACTGGTGTATATTATGTATATAGAATATTACACGTATCTGAAAATCTGCGCTCCGCCAATTCACGCACTGCTAGCGGCAGCGACAACAGAATAAGTCTGCCTTATTATATTATCTTTTTGTTTTTATTTCGCATTACCTTCTGATCAACACCATTAATTAATGCGCTGTGAAAAGATAGCTCTATTTTCACGAAATATTTATTTACATCCAAATATTTGTTTAAATTATTTTTTTATTCTTAAATTTATGTTGTGTTTAACTTAATTTTTTTTTTGGATATGATGTTAACCAAAAATTAAAATAAAAATATATTATTTACCTTCCAGTCATTATTGTCCTCGTTAGAAATATTTGTAGATATGCAAGATATAAATAATCATTCCAATTTCAATTCAAGTCTGCATAATGTAATATTCAGACAATTCTCAAATAAATTACAGGTAAAAATTTTGTTTTTCATAAATGTCATCATCTCATGTCATGTCATCTTTGTTCTATTTAGTTTCTTTATTTTATATAAAAATATTTTTATGAGAAATAAAAAGTTTTCGCGTGCTTTTTGTTCAAAAATTTTATTAAATTATAAACGATTTCTTTATTTCTCCATATTTTTTTTTTCTAGGTCTCATTACGAATTGAATTATGATAAAATAAATTCTTGCTTCAATCTATCGTTTCACTCCTATTCAATGTTAAAAAGCCATTGTCATCAAAATTAAATCGTTCCGCATAAATAAAAGCTGGCAGCGAAATAAATTTAAAATACGGTGGTTTCTTCGGGCGTAAGATTTCACTGTGCCTCTACAAAATAATTACGTTCTGTCTCCGGGCAAGCAAATAATTAATAGCACAAATAAATCTTAAACTTTTGTCGAGTTTGGTTACTTACATTATTTATAATGTTAATACTTCTTAAGTTTTTATCTCTTGCAAATTGTATTAGGGTTCAGCTGTGAACTTCTGTAAGAGGATATAACGGAGAAAAGTAGATGTTAATGTATTCTAAAAGCCTTTAGTTTGATTTAATTGATTATTCATAAACATTTATTAAAATGTGCTCATACTCATTTAGGTAGCTGTAGAAAAACATTAATCAAGAGTTATTTACTCTATATTAATCTTGCAACAGTATAAAAATTATTCTCTAATAATACACATATTCAATTTCTAGCTTATATGTTGGCAAAATAATAAAAAAACACACAACTACATACAGTAAATAAAACATTTTTTTACAAGAATTAAATGACAAGTGATGGCAGAAACTTAAAGCTAATATAAGAAATTCAAATTCATAATATAAAGAATATTGATAGTTTTATCACGATCACATTTCGTATTCAGTAAAGGTGTTGAACTAAGCACCTCAGAGAATCAGCTACTTGATCCCAAGCTTAAGTTTCACGTTGTGTTGTTGATAAAAAGTTGATCTCTAAACCGTTTATTTTTATCTTTCACAATATTTTAAAATTATTCAAGTCTCATTATCATTCCAGTTATCCGACTGCTCGACTTAATAAACTTATGATAGCATAGACACATAAATTATTAAGAAATTGTATTTAAGAAAATCGAAATGTATACTAAAGTAAATTTATGTACTATATACTGCTAAGTATATATACAGTACTTTTATAACTATATACAACTATAAGTCTATAGTGACCCGTTGATGCTGTTTGTAAATTTACAGAATTACTGCTAAATGCTTAAATTCTACTATATAGAATCTACGAAGTTATTATAGGAAAATAGTGCTATTTATATTCCTCTAGTGCTCAAAGCGTAATCGAAAGTTAGTTTGCTATTTGACTAATTGCTAAATGATATTACATTGCAAGGATCTATAACAAAACACATTATTAGTATATTATATTTTAATACTATAATTATGATCAGATGATGAGTTATTAAATATAGATAATCATCGATGTAATTTAGTTACTTTTTTAACGTATGGTAAATGTGCAAATAATCTTATTTATGACACAATATTTCTGAATTAAATTTAAAAATAATTCAAAAGTATTTTTTTAAATATAAGCATTTGAAAAGAATTGTTGATTCGCAAGAACAACAGGAAAGAAAATGACATTTGCCATTGGCACAATTTAGTTTCAATTTTTGTCAACTGGTCTTAGATAAGTTTGAGGCACTAATGTGTAACGTTTTTTATTGAACAAATGGCAGCTTGAATGTTCGAGTAAAAAGTTTTTATACCTGTACTATTTTTTTTAAATAAAAACCTTCAAGTATTGAAATTACTGTTATGATTTTATTTCTATGATTATCACTTTAAAAAAAAAATTGTTTAATTTTTTCATATAAAATCATCGTGTATTAATAAAATGTAGAGTAGTATCAACAGGTGGATTTCATTTTGATTGACCTGCTATTATTATTGAACATGTACCCATAGTAATTTAATTCCTTACTTCAATTGGTAACATATGAAAAAACTTTTCCTCTTGAGAATATAATTAAAATAAATTAATTACTCGGCATTTCGGATGTCGTTTAAGTAAGTAGTTTCTGTACAATTCACAGTTTTCAGGTCGAGTGCTTTTGCATGTTGCAAGAGAGTGGGTTTTAGCAAAATGGATGCCCCATGAGGGGTCGTAAATCTTAAAATGGCGACGGGTCGTCCCCGGACACAAGTCTTTGAAACTTCATTTTAGTAAATTATTTCGACTAATATATTCGACTCTATTGTCAACTACAAAAGGTTTATAAATAAACAGGGTTAAAGTATTGTCGTTTAGGATGTCGTTTCTTGTTATTTGAAACATGTAAACAAGGCTATTGTGGAAGTTAGTTAGTTCTTAACTGCTAAAGCTGTATGTAACAAAATAAACATAGTAAGAAAAAAAAGTACTTCCATGAAATTGAAAAAAAGGGGAATTGGGAGTATGACTACGGCGGGGAAATCAATTTAATTTTATAATATCTTTTAAGATATATAGATAGAGATAGAGCCAAGGCAATGTAAAACTATGTATATGATTTCTTTCAAATATTAAAAACCTTAATAAATAAATTGCATGAAGGATCATACTTCTATGCGTTCCTGCCATACTTTTATTAGACGTAGACATTCAGACTAACAAAGAAAATGATATTTTGGGAATCGTTTTTTTGTTAAAATGTAAATAATTAAAAAAACATAAATTAATTTACAAACTTGATCTGTAATTTTGAAGAAAATGATGATAGCATTATTCTCAAAAAAATTCAGGAAAATAGTTATAGAAATAAGACATATGCATAGTCATAACTGTAATTCAAAAAATTCTAAACAGAAGCGGCGACCGTAAAATTGGTCCAGATTCATTTTAAATTTCGCACGACCAAACACTACGCCCGAGTTATTCTGAATCTGTTGGTCCGCGCTTGGGACGATATATCACGGTGTTTTGACAAACACTATTGTATTTCTGACAGCAGAACTCGTTTCGTTTACCCTTGGACCAGCGGGATAGCTCGTATGTATCTACAATTTACTTTACATTCATGGTTTGAATAAAAATTAAACAGTTTTTTAATTCATATTTAGGGAATGGAATGGAATGATTACCATAAATTAAACATTTAGTGTTTTAATATTTTATATTTTGATTAAGTAGTTTACATTTTTAAACGGTTTTTCAAGATGAACAAATGTTATAATCAATTAAATTTTTTATTTATGAAGACAATGTGCTATTTACAAAGAAATTTTTATTATTATTTACTATAATTAAGAGCATTAGTATTTTTGTTTGCTTGTCTTTACTTAACGTTTATTTTCTATACACTGCTTTCAAATAAGTTTTATTTCTTTTTTAACATACTCGCCTCAAAAACTTCTTACTTTTAAAAGAGCAGCAATGCAGAACTATAGGTTCTTCGAAACTTTTTCGGTAAAAGCTAAACTTTAATGGCGAATCTTTTCATCTTTTCAAAGGGCTCTTTGAGAGAGCCCCTTTGAATTTTGCCAAAACACTAGACAAAGTTCGTCACTGCAATAGCACAAGCTAAAAGCAGATTAACATCAGTAATTAAAACGTGGGTGCAATCATGACGCTGTAGCTTCTGTAAAATTACGAGACACACTGAAATTGTACATGAACCCTGAAAAATTTAGTTTTTGTAGAAATAAAAAACAAATTAGGAGAGACCAAAAATAAATATAATTTGTAATTTTTTAAATTAAACTATTTATTTAATGATGTTATAAATAAATAAACAAAAATATCTTTCGTTAAAAAAACGTCAAAATATCGCTATATATTTATATAAAGATTATATTTTTTTTTAACTAAGTACCTATTTGTCTACGCGACTATTGTAGAATATACATTTAACCACCGGACCTTTGCACTTAGAGTGTGTTTCATTGAAATGTAATTATAGTCCGTACCGAAATTACAATAATTCAATTTTATTATTTTATAAATAAATTAAACGTAAATTTTACTTACTATTTTGGAAAACCGTGTGTAATATAACAAGCTTACTTTATTGTTAGAAGACGCTTGTAGCGCTTTTAACGCCATGAAAGCCGATATCTACACAAAGGATAGTGCTTAGCCGAAAATAGAAAGGTAGCAGTGAACCTGTTATTTACCGAGAAGGAAAAGCATGTTCAGGACAGCATAGCTAATAATCAATTTAAAGATAAAAATATTTTTAAAAATATGCCATGACGCTGCAGTTTTAGGTCTTGAACTTGAGGTACATCATTATAATAAATATATATAGTTTTAAGATTTAGAGATAGACGTTGGATATAAATAGAAAAACAACATAAACGTGCAATATTAAAATAGTGTGTTTGCAATTCACACACGGTAGAAGTTAAACTTTAGGAAAGTAGCCAACGAGACAAAAAGAAGAATATATAATAATAGAAGTAATAGTAATAGTATTGTAAGGTTTTTTATTGTCATAATTTTTTGACCAAGCTCAAAAATTGTTTTATAATTAGAAGTAAATAATACATTTTATGGATTAAACATAAATAAAAAAAAAATTCAAACAAAAACAATATACAAATTTTATAATTCTGTGTGGGTCACTAACCTGTCAAGAGTGGCAACACATCGAATTAAGGCAATTATACTAACAATGGTGAAATCGTAGATATTTATTGTATCGGTCGTAGATATTATACAAGCTGACCTTTCCATAGTAACAAATTTACTTAATGATAATTTAAAATATTAAACAGGTATTGTCACTCATCCTTAGGATACTAGAGCGATATCTCTAACAAACATAATTTCGACAATTTTTTCTCTTTAAACAAACTAAATTGACGAAATTTATGACCATTAACAGGTATTTCAGGTCAAATTACCAGAACAGGTTTTTGCTCCAAATTTCTGAATGCCTAATTCATTACACATTAATAATGAAACGTGCCAGAACAACGGAAAGGTGCCAGAACCTAAAGACAAATAATAATTTCTTGGACACACTTCGAGAATGCTTTTAAGTCGGTACGATAGAACTGATATTCGCGCTGAGATGTATAACTTTCTTACTAGTATTAGCGAACTAATTGGATCATATTATTGAAATTTTTTCTTGTAACATATTACGAAAACCATGCTAAATTTCTTCGTTATAATCTAATAAAGTGGTTAACATTTTAATGGAACCCATATCTCTGTATACCCAGAAACAAAATGTCTCATTACGTTCCGGGACTCTTAATAGGCGGACAAAGTGTTGCTATAAGTACTAAAGGAGATCCATTTCAATTCCTTAGTAAAAATTAATTACAAAGATCATACTTTGTTGCTAGATGTAATAGTCGATAGTTCTTTAAATGGTCAAAAGTAGGTAGGTAGGTTTGAAAAAAAAATCCAATTTGTGTATTCCTGGAGTTTTTTTTTGCGTTTAGTTCTTTCTAATATTGATTGTGTAATTTTTAGGTTTATATTCTCAATTTATGTTTATATTTTCTAATTTTGTATCTTTATTTTTGTATGAATAATAAAAATAGAAACAATAAAATAAACTTTAAAAAATATTTATTTTAGTTATATATTGTTTGTTGTTCTACTTACCTTTTAATAAAACAGAGGGCGTTTCTATAAGTTTGTTGCTTTTGGTGCTATTCTATCTCGTTCTAGTTTTTTTCGGGTTCCTGTTTGTCTTTTTTCTACTATTTCATTTTAATCATATATAGAAGGAATTTGTATTCTGTAGTTTTGGTGCCACTTGTTAGTGTAGAAGCATTGCTCTTTCTTTTATTTGCATAGTGTGTATATAGGGCATATAGGGTTTGTGAAAGAAGACTTGTCTAAAAAATCAAAGAAAGATTTTCACTCTATCCCAGAAGAAGCACCTGATTGGATTCTCATGATGAAGACGTATAATAAAAAATAGAAAATCCCTGTGGATACTGGTGTTTCGTCATCCAAACATTCTTTACTGTTTAGTATGCGTAATTGTAGGAATTATTCTTTTCAGGGAAACAAATATCTCCAAATTTTACACAATTAAAATAAATAAATATTACGAATTGGCAAACAAACCTTTTGAAACAAAACTTTTTTTAACGGATTGAGTTCACGTATATGGTTAATTATATTTTAATTTAATTTTAAAAAGCCTCTTAATTTAAAATGAATTTAATTCCTAAAAGTTTTATTAAATCTGAGACGTGTCCCCTAACTCTTGTACCGATGATCCTCTTTATTTAAACAATGTATGACGAAATAATCACAGTCAAGTTTATATATCCTGCCATCTTGTAAATGAATAATACTTTAATAGGTTTTAAAAATTGGCCCTCTTTCTTATGGCTTTTGTAAATAGTCCTTATAAAAATCTTTGTCAATATATTACCAATACTATCAATAACTCTCTTTACATATGGTATTAGGACCGGTTTTCCTTCAACTGTGAAAAGTTTGATCTGAAACACGAGTTAAAATCATTAAAAATAGTATTAATTACGAAAGTGGAATCTAAAAAAAAAAGGAGCGACAAGTATAATCGTAAAATCTCTCTATAACCTTCTTAAAGATCTTGGCCTCTTAAAAACTATTCAGTTCATTTATAAAACGAACTTCAAAGGTGATATCAGTAGGTTTCTTTTAAATAGTTGGGTAAGGAGAGGAGCATGTATAATAAAGGTGAACAAGTATGCGCAAAGGAGCCCCTTTAACCTGCACCTGTTTCCAAAGGAAAAATTACTGTTTGCAGTCCTTTCTCTGTAACGTGATGAGATCAGCTCTCACACGCTAAATAAATGGAATTCTAAGAAGCTTTGTCTCAATAACCTTAATACAATCACTTAAAATGTTATAAAATTTTCAAGTCTTTAATGTGGCCATCATTTAGTATGTAAATTATATTATATAATAAATAATGACATTATTTTATACCCTTGCAAGAAATTTGTGCTAGTGAGTGTAAATGATGCCGGTCAAATTGCTCCGCTATCGCCCTATCCGACATCAGAAGCAAGATAGTTCCAAGCCCTTTCGTAGACTTGCCTTTTCAACATTGTAATGTTTTATACAAATCAAACATACCCACATAATTTTATTATTTTTGTTTCGTTCATTTCACTGGTTTAAACATTCTATATATTGAAAGTAAAACTAAATAATCTTTTTCGAAGATTTTCAATTCAAAATGAAAAACGTGATCAAACTAAATTAGAGACTAAAAAGGCCCACTTAGAGTTATAGAGTTTTTAGAGGAGGATCACCAGGTCGTGAATTTAACGCTTTTGCCCATCATAAGTGTAAATTCACAGCGGACTTACAAGTACCCTCATGCCAGTTTGATGAAAGTGCCAGAGTGCCAAGTACCACTTAATATAGAGAAGGAAGAGTTATGTTATAGCGTAGCGTAGTATATTAGATAGTATCCGGAACGTATCACTTGCCATTTCATAGCCGTAATCTGATAAAAGTCTGTGCTGGTGGCTCTGGCGGAAGTTGAATCTGGTAGTGATCATAAAATTATGTTTGAAATAAATTACCAGCTTAAAGATTATACTTAGTTATATGTTATTAAGATTATTCCAAGTTGGTCTGTTGAAAAGTACATGGCTGCTCTAGTATTTTCTTTAGCTAACTTTGAATGTGATTCAATAAAGAATATTTGGTGCAGAAATCCAAAACTTGGGATCCCAAAGTGACTGAAAATAATTATGCCCTAAAACTAGTGAAAGTATAAAAAATTATAAATTTCGCCCAACACTTTCTAATACCGCCCCCTGCTACCAAATCGCTGTCTAGCAGCCACACCTTTTCTTTCCGGGAAGACCAAAGGGTAAATACATCTTGCATCTACTCTTCTATTCATCTCTACCAAAAAATTTAATTTGCTTTGGCAAGTTATTTAGAGCCAAAACAGTAAAAAATAAATCATAAACTCGGAGGCAAGGATTCAGCAAGGAACTTAAGGCCAGTTTAATTTCTATTAGATTCCATCGTAAGATTTTATGGTGAGCATTTCAATTTATATAAAGTGAAACATTAAACACTTAGAAATGAAACTAAACACAATTGCTGGTGGGAACTGAGGCTTATTAAGTAAGTCTTTAGCTATTAATTTACTATTTAAAAGAGTATATGAATTGAAATTTAGTTTAGTAGAGTAAGTGAAAACTTTAACAACAACTGTTTTAAGTTGATGTGACCTGTGAAAATGAACTTTTATCCTGCTTAGTGATGATTTTTGATGATTGGATATACTGAAATTCTTAGCGAGATGTAGTTATATTCAATTAATATCTATGATTAAAGCTGTTTCTTCTTAAATTAATAATAAGTACCTTCTTTAATTTATTAGTTTCTCTTACCTGCGACGATTAAAATAACTTCCTATTTTTAATATTAACATGTTATTTTAACTTTTTATTATTCATATTTATTTTATTGGATAAAGTAAGGTCAATACGATTTATAAAGCCATATAATTTTTATATATAGTTTTTGTACAAAATGGGTAATTTGAGAATTTAAAAGATATTTAATATTAATTCTTCAAAGAGTACTGGTATGAATGACTATTCCCATTTAATTTTGTCGAAAGAAAAACTTTCAAGTAGCTTTATTAGTTTTTATTTTATATTTAAAGTATTACTAACTGTCACTACAACTACCACATATTTAAGAAATCACATAAAAAAAAACTAAACAATGAGGGTGCTTTAAAAAAAAGATTACTGAATTGCATTTCAGTTTCACTGAAAACAATGACGTGGTTAAATGCATCGGTAAACCTGTCCTCTCCCACAGGCGTTGATCGACTGCTACAAATAATTATATTACTACAAAAACATTTTTTTTTTTTTTTTAATTTTGTGGTAAAGTATTTAATACTTTTATAGTACTTAAAAAATGGATAATTTTAAAAAATTACAAAGAATAATCAAATATTAATTATCAAAACCATCAAATGTACAACTAAAGAGCGTTGATATTTCTTTGTGTGCTATTAAATCTTTTTTTAACTTTCAACTTCAAAACTTTTGACATTTTTACCAAGCATATTATTTATGTATTTTTATAATCAAAAGTGGAACATAATGGAAACAAGGGGTTTTCGTTCAAAATAGCGTTTACAATGCCTGTTATTAACTTATGATTTAAAAGCTTTGCCACTTAAAAGCTAAATTATATCTAGTTATTAATTTTCTTGATGTGTGGCCATCACTATTGCTTTTACTGATTCTGCTTCCGTTGTTTTTAGGATAATTTCTAAAACATTTATATTTTTCAGTTTTGTCTGTATGATAATTAAAAGCAATTATTAAGCTAAAATAAAATATTTAACAGAATCGTAAGATAGAATCAGATAGATCAGAATCGTAATCGTATATATAATATTTACGTAGTATTCGTATGAAAATTACTAATATTAAGCAAGCAGAAAAGTTAGATTTTTTCTTAGAAAGTATTATAGTTTCAAGAAAAAAGGCTAATTGTAAACCGCTGGCTCAATTTATAAAAATTAAATAGTGAGATTTTGGTAGTTGCAGTACCAAACGAGCGTGTTCATGTGTCAGTAAAAGTAACATTTGAAAAAAATATATTGTTTTTTGTTTTTTATTGCGTTTTTTAGGAATAAACATATACTAAATGATAGGATTGATTTCATTACGCATAATAAAAATAGAAAAAAAAATAATCTAATAATTTTCTTAACCTTAGGGCTCGCACCTATTAAGAACGCCAACCAGACCTCAATCTTGACTCGCTGTGCTCGGAAAATCTCGGTATGTGTTAGCATATTAAGGGAAGCGAGGTGCAAACAGCACCAAATTTGCATTTACAAAACGTCGACGCATTGTGTCCTCAACTATTTTACAAGATAAAAAAAATAAAAAATCTATAAAACAGAAAAAATAAAAAAAAATAACCACCACCAAGCCACCACCAGACTAATGTCTATCAAAGTGTAAAATTTGGAAATTTTCGGGTTTACCATTTTTGACTGGTGCACAAATGTAGCAGAAAAATCTCTCATAGAGAACTTCGCTCGCTACGCTCAATTACAACTAAACAAAACAAGTCGTCTTTTCTCTTAGTATTAGGTAAAACTAAACTAAAGCTTTCTATGTAGAAAGCTTTAGTTTTATGGTTCCCTTTTCTAAAACAAAAATAAATAGAAGTTTCATTCACTTCCATTATGAAAAAACGTATCATGTATTCATATATAAATCTCAGGTCGAGCGTGATGGCGGCTAACTGTTTGAATTATTGATGGCAATTTGTCGGGCCGGCACCGTTGTGACATGCCCTGATGCTTTATTTATTCGTTCAATATAGTTTCATTCAACTATTAATGAAGTTGTCAAAGTTTTACGGAAACACCTTATTTTATAAACTTTAATTTCAAATCGCTATTTCTATTGTGTGTGACTACGTTCTATTATAATAAACTTATATTTGTGACTAGGAATTTTTCTTATTGTTATTATTATTTTATATTCGCTTCAAGGTTTAGCCTGCTATAGTAGTATTCAGTAGGTATGTATGTAGTTTTTACTAATGTATTAATAAAATAATCAAATATACAATGGTAAATATTTATACAAAACATACAAAACAAGCTCTTTAATTACTTAAATTAGTTTCAAAATTTGTATATTTAATTGTTTTTAACATGTTGTCTTTTTTTTCAACATAAACCAAAAAAAAAGAGGAATATATGAGTGTGAAATGAACCTAAAAAAAAAACAAACGATGTTTCGTAAATTGAAAAAACCACATCCAGTACAAAGAACAAATAGAACTCTGTGGATAGGGCGATTCTGGGAATGCAATAACAATCATGGAAACACATCGAATAAAATAGGTCTGGCCGGCTTTGATTCAGAACATGCGATATGGTACAAATAAGAAAACTAAGAATATACCATGGCTCATAGGTAGTAGGATCAATTTTGAATGATAGGCTTTAAATAAATCAACTTTTACGCGGCCAAAACTGAAACATATATTGTGTTCTTTAAATATTTACACTACTAATTCTAAAACATGTAGACTTTATTAAGTTAATAAAAGCATGATCATATAATACAAAATTTGTATAATACATTTCTCATTCTAGATCTCAATTCATAAACATCCACTGTCAGAAAAAAAAATTAGAAAATATATTTTAAAACCAGACTAAACTTTCTTTTTGTTAAAAGATAAAGATATTGATAAATGAAAATTTTAAGTATAAAAAATTTACCATTTAAAATTAACAGGTATCTGTTATAATTATTTTTAATTTAATGCCAAATATAACGATAAGTTATATTACGAACAACGATAATAAATTATATATCTGATGCAGCGAGAAGAGCAAGTAAAATGTGGGATATTATGTATGTTAAGGAATTTAATTTCAATAACAACGGCTAGATAAGGGTTGTTAAACTTGAATAGAGTGGAACAAGGGTTAACCTAGACAGCGACCGCAGGAATTATACGCAATCTATTCATAGTAGATACTATATGAGTATTTGTTATTGGTTTAGATAATTCAAATTAGGTCACATAATTATAATTTTGTTACTGTAATTAGATGTATAGCAATAATTGAATATGCAATTAAGCACATTATAAACTATTCAATGATTATCTAATTATTAAATTTTAGCAATGATACTTCATTAACAAAAATACATGCCATGTTAAAATGTGATAGTGATATTCCTTACGCGAACAAGGTTTCCTGTTGACTTATAACTTTATATGCGTAGTAAGGATGTAGAGATGTAGTAGTAAGGATATAAGGATGTAGTAGTATATGATGGTGAAACATTAATGAATTAAGTATTACTTTAGAAATTTGAAACAGTAGTGGGTGAGTTATGTATATATTAGAGATAGTTACATATTACATATTGAATATATAAATATAAATATAATTTTATCCTTTAACTTTTATCACCACTCCGTGCTTTGCGTCCATTTCATTTTACCTTAAATTGCAATGCTAATGCAAAATATTATAATATTATTGTATAAAAAGTAAACTTTTTATTTGCAAAAACATATTTTTGCTATTAGGACCTGTAAAAATTATGTTGCATTGAAATTTCAGCAGACAATAGTTAAAGAAAATAGTAAAGAGTTTTAAGGGTAACCTCTTTGAAATTTGTTAACTGGCAAGAAACAATAATGAACATGATGTTTTATTCTAGACTACATGATACGAATCTTTTTACATGACGGTCTTTAAATTTATTTCATAATTGTAATCGTTGTACATATCAATCTTCTTATATTGTTTCTTGCCTGTAAACAAATTTCAAAGAGGTTATTATATATTGGATATTATATACTATATATTATATATTATATATTATATATTATATATCATATATCATATATCATATATCATATATCATATATCATATATCATATATCATATATCATATATCATATATCATATATCATATATCATATATCATATATCATATATCATATATCATATATCATATATTATATATTATATATTATATATTATATATTATGTATTATGTATTGTATAACTTATTTTTAAAAAGGACTAAAAAATATAAACATAACTTAAGTATTCAACTTATCTAAAATATTAGAAAACTTAAAATATCTTGACGTAGACTAAAAACATTTAAATGTTAAAACAAAATGAAATATCTACATATTATCATTAATATCTCTCATTACTTTGCTTGTAACTTCAGAACTTTAATTAATGACTGCATACTTTAGAGAGAGTTCGGATGTTCAGGTTCTTATCGATCTTATAACATTGTTCGAAACTAAGAAACCCATTTTGTTTGACGTACTACGTTTAAATAACATTAACTAATTAAATCAAAACTTCACCTTTCAGAATTTCAAAGATCATTTGATTATTTTTGTATTTATTATAAGTTTACATTTTACTATAAAATAGATATTGCAATATTTCATTCTTATTTTTTTATAATTTCATATTTTGTTTTAATATCTTCAATGGATGTAACAAATGTTATTTTTATTTTAAAATATCTACAATCCAGTATATGTATATGATATGTAAAATAAATTTATAACTCTTAAGTTCCCTATTGTTCATATACATATTTAAAAATCACATAATTTTCATATACATGAATTATTATAATAATAAATTTATAATTAAATCATGTATTTAGAAAACAAATCAATATATGAAGTTACATTAAAATGATTTCTGTACATTTTCTTCGAATAGTCAGTATTTTCTGACCAAATATGGTATTTACACTGTTAGCTACCTGACATCACGGCAGACCAGCACTTGTCACGTTTCAGTTCTTTAACGAACCAAATATTTATTATAAGAATTCAAAATTTGTATTTTTTTTGTAAATAAGTATTACTATACTAGTAGTAACCTTACTATACTAGTAGTTGTTTGAATATGTTTGAAAAATATATGACAGGAGCTGGAAAAGTTAACTGTTAATAATATTACAGCCCTTGCCCGTTTTTTATTTAACTGCCTTATTAAGTTAATTAACTAACCAAAAACAATTTATTTTTAAAAATAACAATTAATGAATTAGAATCAATATTCAAACACAGTAAAAGACACGAGGTAATTTTGATTACATGCACTGTCGTTTAAACATATTATAAAATAATATTATGAGTATCAGGTTCAATGAAATGATTTAAAGAAAGATAAAATGTATACTACATTTTATTTAATTTATAAAGGTTTGTATTGGTTTTGTTTGTTGTTTATTAAGTTATTACACAAGGAATTACTTTTAAGAAATCAATTTTAATATATGACGGCCCATCTATAAATGTTATACATCAGGTTGACTTTTAGCCGTCAAAGTCAGCCTAGCGAAGCGTCATGATTCGTCTTGACTTCAGTATTGCTCGAGACGGCGCCCGCGCACCACGTTTTTGACGCATCGCTGTAAATCAGAGTATTAAACTAATCGAGTTTATTTTGTGCTACTGTAAATTTATTTCTGGATTTGAACGGTGTGCCGATTTAATAACTTTCATTTAAAGAAGGACTTGTAAATTCTTTATCCACGCCCTCCTACCCACATCTTTTACATGAAGAATTCTGGTGAAGGCCATCCTGCCTCTTCATATATATTTTTTACAGAAAATACTTAAAAGAATTATAAACAATTTCTTATATATTCAAGCTAAAAAAAACTGCCACCGCAGTGAATAGGTCGCTGAACGTTCGAAGTCCTTAACGAAGCGTGAAGCTATGCTCTATTTCATAATTTATTATTTATCTCCTGTACTCTCATTTTAAATGAACATAGATTTTTTTAAATAAATGAAGTTTTTTTATGCAAATATATTTTATAAAGTAATATATTTTAAAAATACTACCTTGTTATCGGGTTCAACACTATCGTAATCTCTCTGTAGGCATCTGTTTTAATTCAGTTCATAAAAACATACAAAACGTATTTGAGACAAAAACACCCTATGTATGTAATAAATTTTATGGAATTTTTTTGAATATAATTTTCACTAAAATTGTTTAATTATTTATTTCCTTAAAAGGCAACTATGATGGCCTTGAGACAAAAAGAATGTTCAGAAGAACGGACATAGATTTTGCTATGTTTATAATTTTTCCATTTGAGGGATTGATTTGCGTGCCCTTTATAAGGATCATTTCCAAAGTAATTGGAATGACCGCTTACCTCAAAGGTGCGAATACAAAAAAAAAACGAATGCCTTCATTGGCATTTTTCATAACTTGAAAGGTGTGTCAATCGAGATAACTATATGCAATAGACAGGATATAGACTAAAGGTTCCTGTGCCGCATCAAAAGCAAAAGCCGTGGCTTACTTAAGAAATCATTTAAAAAATGTTTTAAAAGCTGGGATCTAAATGTAGGTGTTAACTAACTAAAGAGAAATATTATGCATTTAAATACAATATAAAAAACCATCATTTTAAGTTATATTTTAATTGTTTTCAGTCCCTGTTCTACATTGATATAAAAAAAATGCATTTACTTCTACATTTCATTCTTATGGTACAAAGTTGGAACGTATGTCGAAGAATAGAAAGTATTTAGAAATTAATGTCATTAAAATTTAGTGTTCAAATAATGGTCCTATTGGATAGCACTATGTAAAAATATTGTTTGAATTGTTTAGTTTATTGAATTTTACCAGATTTTAAATTAATGATTTTATAAAAATAACCAGTTACTATAATCATTTTTCTTATTTTATTTTACTACATTTATACTATTGGCTAAAGCCCTTTGGTAATTCGTTTATTTTTGAAATTTTTTATATTATTTTAATGTTAAAGACAAAAGTTATTTTTTATAATAACTTTAACTGTCTGTAACAATTTTGAAATGCTTAGCTTGTAAAGAATACCTCTACATAACAATCCAAGAGGTTGGGCTATGATTCAGTCGGTCAAGATTTTACTTTTATATTCAATATACCCAAGATAAATTCTGTTATGAAACACATTTTATGTTGCCAAAATTTAACAAAAATATAGCGAATAATATTTGTGTTTGCTTTATCAGGACTGCTTTATTGTGCAGTGGCGAGATTGAAGCTAACGAACCCAGAATGCGGTATTATTCCACGCTTTTTACGTTAAATGGGCTTTGTGTTTCAAATAAACTCCAAAAACCAGTAAAACAGTATTTTACATTGTCAAGTTTAAATATAATTACTCTTAACTTGTTTCAAAGAGGTTGCAGAAGTCATACAAGGGAATGTTTTTTAAATATTCTTGTTGTTATTTCCTATGTTATTTGATTTTTTTAATTATTTAATCAAGTATATTTAATATTTAAATTCAACTGTCCTTGTATTTTCGAAAATAAGTGCAGTGTACAAATAACGCACTATCAGAAACAGGGTTTTGGAGTGCGATCATAGATATGAGGTCTTATATTTTTCACAACTCTTTTTTGTTAGGTATATTGTTAAGACAATACCAAACTTTATAGCAGCCAATTGAGCTTTAGACTCAATATAGGAGCCAAAGTTGAGAGACGAATTTAGGCTGACACTAAGACAGTCTAGGTGGTTTGCAATCTTTACAGGCGAGAATTTACATTGCGAGAATTAGGGGCCAAGTGGAATGGCCTTTTTTTGGCAGAGAACAGACATGCCTGGGTCTTGGCTGCATCAAACCTAACCAGGTTGGCATCACCTTATTCGGAGACTGTTTGAAGGAGAAGGTTCATGGCTCGACCATGAAGTCTCTGAGTAACTGGATTTCAGTCGCACTAGCTCGTTTTGTTTGATATATATAAAGCTTTCCACAAATATGCTGTCGTTTGCATACCGAAAGATACCAGGTTTAGGCAGATATTTAATATGCAGCACGAAGAGAGTTCCAGAGCGCTGACGCTTGAGGAACACCAGCGTTAATGGTCATTCGATCAGACGAGCAGCCATCGGTGACCACCCGTATTGATCGATTTCTCAAAATGTTTGTTATCCACATAAAGAAACCAGAGGGAAAACCGTAGGTGCTATAAGGCTATCAAGTCATTCCCTGTTGAAGGCCTTAAAAATATCAAGAGAAACAATAACACGTCGGATGGACAATTTATTTAGGTCTTCGTGAGAAAGAGGAGATGCGCTACATCTGTTTCGAGACGATGGTGGACAGAAGCGTGATTTGAGTGTATTCTTCTCATATTGTTGAGGTCCACTTTAAGGGAGAGGACGTGAAACTGCTATATCAAAATTTTCCTTTTTTTCTTGTTTTACATTATTTAAACATGGGAGTTTAAATATAATGAAAGTCGGCAGTAAAGCGAAGCGTTTACGAGTTAGGGCCAGTGAAGCACATCATAACCACGCACACCGATGGGGGACCATTCTAGAGACTGCAGGGAAGCCCGAGCCCCCGAAAATGTTCATCGTGCCCTCTTGTTCAGTAACCAATCAGCGCAATAAAGCACTTCCGGATTTTTCGACAGTTGGTGGGACACCCGTGAGTGGCGAGCTCACAATTAGTTCACCTACAGACTGCGGTCGGCCAATGGTGCACCGTGCCTCGTATACTCCTGATGCTTATTTGTCACAACTTTTTTTTTTTTGTTTTTTAAAAAACATTGTTTTTCGGCATTTACTCGCAACTCTACTGCTCTGACCCGACTTCTAATAACGTCGTCACCAGACGGCGCGCTAGGACAGACACGGCTAGGTCCCTTTGGTGGTGCAACTTTATCTGTTGGCCAGCTACGGCCGAAACCTACTAACGGTTTTTGTCGTCTGATTTGTACCACGGGGGCGACTCAGTCCTCAATTATAAATATTGGAATATTATTTTTACGTTATGGAGGTTATTTGATTTATATGTTGATCGGTTGACATCAATTAGTTAAAGATTTCTAGTTTTGATTTTGCATATTGTATTATAATATTTTTTTTATATACTTACCATATTGTTTATAGAGAATACACACTTTTAATTAAATGTTTGACCTTGGATATAACTCGCATTAAAGAACTTTGATATTTACCATAATTTTGGGATGTGCGAACTCAAAGTTATTTGGGTCAGTAAATCACTCCCAAGAGATTTTTGTCTCGCAGCAGACCTTCGTGTTAAAATTTATATGGAGCCAACATCGTTAAGTTTTGATCAAATTTATTATTCCATATTGCGTGGAATTTTATTAGGAAATCAATTCAATAAAGAAAAAAATAATATTCTTCCAAAAAAATATTTTGACTGAGTATGATATCAAATATTACTTAAACAATATTTAAAATATTTAAAATTATATTAATTGAATACATTTTAGTTAATCATAACATAAAGAAACGTATATTTTTAAAGCAAGTAAATTACTTATATTCATGAGGTTGGTTTGTTATTGAGCTGAGCGAAGCGAAGCGCTTTACTACTCAAATTTTCAACTCTTTGTTACCCTACTCCTTCAATTTACAAGCTACAGGCACGAAATTTTGCACACATGCACATAATGAGCAAACCTCGGTCTGAATTGAAAATCAGCCGAATCGTAATTATAGTTTTTGAGATAATTGATAAAATGTGTCCCATATAGTTACCATATAGAACGTTTTTGTTTCGCGCGCGCGACCATTCCTACTATACTTCAGAGGCGTCTCACGTGCTTTTACCTCAGTTGTGTGTGAGACGTAAATTAGTTATAAATTTGCTCAAAACAAGTACTGACATAAAATCATAATTTTTATCCATAAATAAATATCAATATTTAACTCTAGACATTGATGCGCTCGATTGCGTCGCGAGGCTAACTCCGCTTGCGTGGACCTAGTGTTATTTGCTAGTAGATAAAATTAGATGATTTAATTCTTAACAAACTAAACGAAGGTTAAACCTCAGAAAAATTTTCGACAAACTTTTATAAAAAGAAAACGAACAAAAAAAAACGTTTAAGAGTTCAAACTTTTGCATTTTGAGCAACGTATTTTAGATTATATTTTAATAAATTTTATATTTTATCGTCTTGGCACTGATTTTGATATCCCGCAGAACATAAAAAAATATCAGTCTTATATAATTGCTCAACTGAACCTTGTTTTAACAATTAAAAAATGTTCTAATATCGCTGTGGAAGATAAAAAAAAGAACGAAATGTTGTTTAAAATGTAACATTAAAAGTAGAAACATATTTCAGTACGCTTTTAAAAATCGAAACTCAATCCTCTCATCTCGGCAACTCTTAAACATACATGAATTGGAGTTCACAGACTGAAGTAAAATATTCTATGAATAATTCACATGTCATATCAAGAGGGCGGATGAGATATCTCATTGTTGCGTTTGTATATAGGAAAATTTGAATGAATAAATTCTTCGTTTTGACTAATTTGGCAAAAATATAAATATCAATGATTTGTGAATATATATTATTATTACTAAAAGATTTACTTTAAAGTTACTTCAATTAAGTAAAGGTTATTGAATTAACTTACATTCTTAGTTTTAATATTTTTATAATATTGTGTCATACGAATAAATTGATGAAACTGTAAATCTGTTCTTTTTCTTATAATCTAATTTTAAAGACTTATTAAATACAATATAATGGCAATAATTAGATCATCAAAATAAAAATACAAAAATTTATACATAAAACAAAAATATAGAAGGCAACTGCAGCGGTTAAAATGCCAATAGTTGATGTTTATTTATTGCTCAGCACTGAACCAGTAGTGCCATAACCATGCTATCGAAAATACTACACACCTCAATATACACATGTAACATGCATCTAGAAGGTTTAGAAAAACTTCAATTGGATGATTGTATGTATTGGCTATTTAGTTCTTTATTGTGGCCATGAATTCCATATTTTAAATGACTCATTCTATGTTTTTTATACCTTTTAATAGTATTTTATATTATATTGGTATTATATTGTTAATATGCTTTTCTTTATTCCAATTTAAAAGGTTTTTTACCGACTGTTTTATGAATTTCGTTAGTATTTTTGGAGAATTCGTTTACATTCAAATTTACATTTTATGTCACTCAATTTGATCTAGAACTCTTATATCAATGTATAAGTAGGTTTTGTATACAACTCACGTAGATGTACTAGAACGTTTGAAGTCAAAATAAATTCTACGTTTTGCGGTTGGAAGGCTTCCAGGGAAGTGTTGGTAGCTAGGTTTGTTAAAACCAAAACAGATTCGGGAAGCTGTTACTGCTATAGTTGTCCGATATGGAGATGCCAGTTACGAAATTCTTGCCAATTTTAAAACTTATTATGTTGACCTCATGAATTACTTAAAAAAGAATTTACCATACAAAATATGTTTTAAGCCACATGAAATAAGCCAAACTTTTATTATATGTTATTAAATCTAAACTAACTACTTAACTAATTTTTACTACATAACTTTTTTTAATTTATTGAAATGAAAAAAGACATTAGTATTACACTTAGTCAGTGTTGTACCACTCTCTCACAAAAGATCGGAGTCGAGAAGCTAATAAGTATCGTGTGGTGAGTGAGGGTACCTGTGTGGATGTGTGGTGTGACTATGAATTCTAAGACCTGTTCGCCTGGTTCTTCTCCCGATTTCTGCCCATCCATACTTTAAGGTTGTTAACCCATAAGTTTCTTCAGCTTTCAAAATATGCAGATATAACGCCCCTTCTTGAAATCAGGTGAAGCATTGCATGCTCATTTACAAAAAAAAAAATATGTCTATTTCTATTTAAATTTAATTGAACATTGTCTTCACAAGTATAAAAAATTAATCAACAATTAAATATATATACTTTTTGTTTTTAGACCCAACTCAAATCAGTGTTTTAGAGTAATATTTTAAGATAAATTTTGAAAATTTTAAAAGTAAAAAAAAATGTGTTTTGACAATTACTCTTAAAAAAATATATTATGAATATGGTATATTTGAATCATAAATAATAGTGAGCACATTTTGTTATTTTTTAGAAATCACTAACCATAAACAAACAGTTATAATGTTCAGATTAAAATCGATAAGAATATAACAGAGCTTATATTTTAGAGTAAAACAGATAAAATATTATGGTACCTTAAACTTTAATCAATAAATTTCTGCAAAAATTTTAACTGAAATGAAAAATATAAACAAAAAAAATCTATATTTTTATGAAACCCTAAATTTTAAAGATCCACAGTAGTTCATTTTCAATAAAGGCATTACAATAAATATACATATACAAATATTATACATTACAATAAATATATCAACATTACAATAAATATATATATATATATACAAATATTATAATGTCGTAACATTTCTAATATAAATCTTTTTAATATAAATACGACCCAAAGAGTTTAGGGAACGTATCTGATTGTTTAGGTCTTTACATTTCAGTTTTGTTTAACTTTATCGTACTTTGTAACATTTACCCGATACATGTCATACAAAATGATGTAAAAGTTTGATCGACTTTTTCATACAAAAAAGAAATTACAAAAACAATGAAACATTATTATTATTTATAAAAAGTATTCTCAAAAAAATTAACACTCTTTTGATGCAATTATTTTATAAACAATTTAAAATAAAGCAACTTCCATGATTCCATGGTAACTCCACATTCATCTTAGAGAACTTTTCGTCATAACACATTTGTTATGATGAAAAGTCATGATGTTGGTCGATTATTTATTTTTAAATGATAAAATTATAATAAAAAGAAATGTCGTAGTCAGTTAGGTAATTAAAAATCCTTAAACTTCCAGAACTATCAGAAGCTTCACTGGCGGAGAAGAAAATTCAATTGTTCGGCACAATGGCGGGTCCACTAAATTAATTTTAGTAAGCAAAGTTAGTTTCAGGGGGAAATTCACTCTAAAGGGGTAATTTGGCCGCGAGGCGGGAAGTTCGAAACGTCTTGAAACGACTTAACGATTTCATATAAAGACTGCGGTCTAAGACAGGAACTTACTTTTTAATTTCTCGTTTAAAATAAATAATAGTAATTAGCTATTATATTGAAGTCCGAAACTAATATTATAGTTTACAATTATGTGATCCTATTCTAAATTTATTGACTAATTATACTTTAATGTCACTAAAAATATGGTTTTGGGACCTTATTAAGTTTTAAAAGTATGTACAAATATAAAACGATAATAAATCTACAACTCGCTTCAATTTGCACCACTCCGGTAAATATCTTAAGAGTGGTTAGGCGTAACATCATACCGTTAGCAATTTTCGATGTCTGACTTTTACGACAAAAATATTCCAAGGCCCAAATCTAGTAAGCAGCAACTTCTAAGGATTTATAAAAGTAAAATCGAATAATACCTAAATACAAAAATACAAAAATAAGCAAAAAGCAATCATTAATAATATAAACATGCTCTCTTGATTATATTTAATATAAGTCAATGAGAGAACAGTGGGATAAATTTAAGGTTACACATAAATACACAAGCCTTTTTTAATTACAGAAAGGATTATACGAGCTCAAACTAACACGCAACTCAATTATGGGTTGGCGAGTACCATAAACTTGATTCCAAAAAAAAATACCAGTTTCCCGGTTGGAAATCGAAAACGTGATATTAATTTACAAGCAAGAAATTTTAAAGAAAATGTTAATTAGCAGCTATAAGTATTTAAAAACCTAAAATAGTGTTGTTTAATTAATATGAACCAGTTAGTAGAATATTAAAGCAAAGTTTCATACCCTTAATATATAGTTTGCTATGATATAGTATGAACCATAATCGTCCTGACTACACCCCAATTGATTATTCCATCAATCTATGCTTAAACTCCTCTGCTATTAAGTTTATCGTACACCCTAACGTAATGTTATTAAATAAGGATTTTGAACCCCTATTTGAATCTTGGAATACTCTAAAAGCTATTTATCACATATCCTAGAATAAACTTATAGATTGAAGGCAAAAAATACAGATATTTTATTATTTTTTAAATAAGATCAAATTATACCAATTTCAAGCCTTAAAGATTCTATTATAACTTGAATACTTTATTAAAAACAATAAATAGTGACTTTAAAAATTTCAAAAAGAATACAACAGTATTTCAAAATATTTATATGATGATGATCCTTGGGTATGAAGCATTGCTGCCTGTTCACTTTAAGTTTTAATAAAATTGTAATTTAGGCTGTAAATACAGCTTTAAAACATATATATCGCTAGCTCTTCTTAAGTATGTGGCAATATCTTTCCGAACTAGTGGTAGATTTAACAATGAAAATATGTTTTGTAACAGACATCTTGTCAATGACAATTTTCATTAGATTGAATTCTAAATATTTGAATGGCATATAATATAATAGTTCTTTTATTAAAATAACACTGCTATCATCATCGCTCTAAACCAACTAAAGTTTATATAAAAACACATACTCTTGAAACAAAAAAATAAATGGAATGTATAAGCAAATAATAAATTTTATTTATGGGACAGCCCAAGACACAAAAGCTGAATTTAGAGGAGCTAACGTCTAGCGCTGTTACAATGCAAATTCAGGTAGAGAGCGGGTTGAAACATTTCAAGCTCAAATTAAACGTACTAAGTTAGGAACTTAATAATTCAATTTAAATTAATGATAGCGTGGTTATTGCTGTAACCAACGTTGTGACCAGACATAATGGCAACATAAATAATCTTTACAGTGCTATTTATTTAACAAACAAAGGCATATGTCATTTATAAACAGCGTACATACACGTAAATAATCATTTTTGGTTCCACTATTATTATCTTACAATTATGCAAACACATTTTGATATAGTGCGTGCGTATTTTATTCTCCGTAATTAATACAGAAAGCAAAACACGTCCATGTCAAATAAAATGAATGATAATTAAATTCGAATTTACATTGAATTAACAATTTACATTATATTAAAAAAAGATATATATAAAATAATGTTATTAACTAATAAAATGAAAAAATAATGTTAACCCTACAATATTATATATAGTTTGTATTGCTATTCTTTATTTATACTAATACAAATTTCATACCATTTTAAAAAAGTTTTCGTTTGAATTTAATTCTGATACTTTTACTCAGAGAACCAAATTTCTACGTCGTTTCAAGGCTATAATATTTTAAACAAAATTTAATGAATATTTTTTAGCAACTGAATTTAATCAGATTTTGGTTACATGTAGCATTATCTGTTGTAAGTTATTTGATCTGATGTACTTTAGAGTTGTTAGACTTTTAACGCACTACCCGACCCTAAAGAAATTATTAATATAGTCAAAAGCATACGTATACGAAAATGTAAAACAAATAGTATCTCAAATGAACATGAAATAATTAAAAAATATTTCAGAACCCTGAACAAAATAAAATTTGAACTACGGTAAAATTGCAACAACAGTAAACAGTATTTTGATTTAAAATTATTTTATACCAGCAAGCAGTCTCACTCTGCATTTGGTGAAAAATTAATCAAACTAAACTATAAAATCTTTAAAAAGTCTTTGTTTTTTTATGCAATAATTATTATTATATATTACTTTCCATTAAGAATTTAGCCGAAGCTTTGATAGAAATGGTGATTAAAGGAATATAAAAGTAGTAGTAAGACTGCTACTGCTCTAATTTTTGTTTGAATTTATTTATCCACATTTAATTCGTTCATTTTCTTATTTTGCTCTACAGTTCTACCGCAGACTTAACATCGCAAAAAGTTTAAGGCCAACGTTAATAGAATTAAACAAAAATATTTTCTGGTTATTTATATTCCACGTTTTCTGCATTAAAACAAAAAAAACTCGCTTTTAAGTATTTTTAATTGGAAGGTCTTTCTTTAGTAATGATATAAAATAAGATTGTAAATTAAAATAACATTTTTTTTTAATAATATATTGATTGATTATTTGAAAGATATATAGATATGCATCCACAAAAGTAATTCATATATCTTCAATAGACTCGATCTTTTAAAATTGTCCATGAGCACTGCGATCGAACACCGAACATCAATAATATGAGAAGACTGGTATTATGCCTATAGCGTGCAGTGTGATGATAAAAATCTGAGATCGTAATTTGACTCTCTGTATTTTGATATTAAACAGGATTGAACAATAAATTACTGTTATTTGTAATCGGGATTATAAAAAAAATATTATACTATACAATTACATCTGTTATTACACGGTTATGATATAACACGGTTTGAAAATAAAATATTTCTAATATTTTTAATTTTATATCATTTAGCACGATTATACAAAAAATTATACAAAGAGATAGCAAGTATTGGCGAACAACGGCTCATAACAGAGTTCACTGTTAAAAATATAGATGCTAAACGAGCAAGAGAAAGTCAGGTTCAAAATTATTCCAGCGATGATAGTGATTATATACGCGATCGAAGCAAGCGAATGCGAGTAACTGATGATGACAGCAATTAAATTTATGATTATCACTTATTTTAATTATTTTTTTCCCTCAAAAATTGGATAACCTATTCTTTTCGTTAACAATATAGCTGTTTAACATAATTATTTTTAGTTCCTGAACTTTCCATACATTTCATATTATTTTTAAGATTAGAGTGCATATCTTTTTTGTCTTTAATAACTATGCTTGTTAAAATAAACATTGTATATGTGATTTAATTAAATAAACATGAATACTTGTTCTTAAAAAATCCCTGTTTTTCACTAATTTTAAAAGGTTTAAGAGATTAGGAACCAATCACCTATTTTTGCATACGATCAATGTCTTTTTTACACGGTTTTTTCTGGAACCAATCCACCGTGTAAAAACAGAAGTAGTTGTATTCTTATTTGGATATTATACTTAAATTAAAAACAGCAAATTCCTTTAAAAAAATTTCGTAATCCTAATTCCTACAAGAAATTTTGGATCTTATACAGTAATTTTATAATATAAATTAAATAATACTTTTGAATAGCTTTATGCATAATTAAATTATATATTTTTTATTAAAACATTTAAGACAACGAAGAAAGCAAAATTGATAACAAAGATAATTATTATCCTTAGAGAAAAGTATTTCTTAACTTATTACAAAACAAAATTTCAAAAATAAATTTTGGAACAAAAGAAATATCATTTTCAAAGATTTTTAATATCTATCCCGCCTCGATTACTCACCAATAAAATTATTCCTCTCTCCGACAAAATAAAAGAATACTCCTTCATTTCCATGGAAAACGATCCATGAGTCGTTCTCGCTTATTGAATTCCCACCACACCGACGTTAAAAACTTTTCATTCAAGATATTAGGTATTCTATTGATATTATTTCATAGAGGATAAGGTAAATACGAAATAAAGACATAAATCCTAATAAGGTTTGTAAAACTTACTTAAATTACTTTTCATTGACAATTATATCATAATTATAATGAAAAATCCTCTCCGTCCAACTTTTAAATAAAGCTTTTTTAATTAAGCGACAAAACATCATGAAATAAATAGTTCTAGTTATTTTAAATTCCGATGTTTCCTCAACTTATAATTGTGAAAATTTCTGGGAGGGTCTACTTTACTAACAAAAAGCGGGTTAAGGATTGTTGATAGTTCATCATTCTAATAAAATATAGTTATAGTTATTACCTAACATTAGTGAATAGTAAAATTAATTTTGATGAGTTTGAAGCTTTTAATGAAGTTTGTCTTATATCTTAGTTTATTTATTTATTTTAATTGTTTTACAAAATATATTTTTTATTTTTGAAATTTTGACATCATGATAATTTTGGTTAATAGAATTATTATTTCATTAAATATATATTCTCCGCTGTTAGTAATATTTTTTGCTGTATTTAATTATATCTTTAATTTTCTCCACCGTCTATTCTAACATCAAATTACGTAACTAATGTATTAAAGGAAATAAAACTACAAAATTCATTAGCACCTTATAAGCACCTTAAACTAGTTACATGGTGCTATAACAACAGATACTGATAAATATTTCTCTCTCTCTAAGACAATCAGAAGATTCGCTTTAGTTCAGTTCCTCAGAGCACGCCTCATAGTAAATGCGACAGAAAATGCTAAGAGATGTAACATCTCTTTGCAGGGACAAAGTATCAAGCCGATCGGTAAGAACTGGGTCATTCGAATTGCTCGATGTGGGATGATCACATGAAAGAAGTTGAGGTGATCCAACCAAGATCCAGAGATGAGAGCAGTTAGGCCAAATGAGGCCGTACTTTCGCCTTGTAAAATTGTTGGCGATGGCCACATGTGTAATACCGCTCCGCTCTGCGGAGCACGCGAAGTTTTATGGCTGTTAACCTGGCTTTTCATCCTGATAATCGCGAAATTGAATATCGTCCGAAATGGAGACACCAAGAATACCGATACTAGCTGTGGCATTAAGACGTTGTTTTCATTAAAAGCAATTATTTTACAAAGTAGCTTTTTTGTAAAACATCGATTGATAAAAAAATATTTAAAGAAGAACAGTTGTTTATTTAATGATATTTACGTATAGTTACACCACGCAAATATTTCGAATGAAATTTTATTGTGGCACGTTACCTCCTTAAAAAAAATCCTTTGACTTTGTGTCACGGATATCAAAAGTGGTTCGCCATCCCTGGTATAGAAAGATCGGAGATTTTTAGATGTAGGAGAATGTAAGCTTTTCGAAACAAGTATGTATTACTGCTGGAAGAAAAGGAAAAGTTAATTAACTTAGTACTAGAGACAATAAGTGAGTAGAAAAGTACCCTTAAAAGTTAAAGCTCGCAAAGAGGTGCCAGAAATATTAGGACATCGGGCTTTTAGGCAAAGAAAAAATGTATGAAAGAATTGCAGTTCTTCTTTGTGAGTCAATAGTATCAGAAAAATGTTAATGAATACAATTGACGGTCCAAACTCTCCAAAGGTTGAGGTTTGCTTATATCCATGGATTTCAGTAATTTTAAAGTTCCTGTTGCAAAGAAGCAAATTGCGATTAATTTTTTTAGCGTGTTTATTTGTATATAAGATACATTTATATATTTGTATGTCTTATGTTATATTAAATATATATTAATAATAACTGAATTTAAGTTTCTATTGTACAGTACCACCTATTTGCTTTATGAACAACTTTCTCACACTTAAGGGTAGCTGGAAGAAATCTCTCTATAGAGATAAGCTATTTATCTACATTAGTAGCTCAATAACGTTATATGAAAGCGGTATTCATATTTACACTAAAATTATAAACAATTTTTTTTAAAATAATAAATATTTTTTACGGACTGTATAACGTATTTCAAACAACGAAATTGAAAATGTTATGTGTCATACCAAAACTAACCATTTTACACTGTCAGTTATAAAGTGGTGACGAGGTGCGACGCGGTCTCAGTTTAATCAAAGCGGCAACTTGTCCCAGCCATGTCCCCATTAATTGTTTCACTGAAACTAGTAGATTTTGCAGTTGGGAATTAGCCGTTGGAACTTGTTAGCATTTACAGATTAGTAGCTTGACTTTTTCGCCCGATTTAATTTAGTTTGGCATATTTTTTAATGTGTTTTAGTAATAGTATTTTAATATTGTATTTAAAAAATGGTGTCATGCTAAGAAATGTATATATTCTTTTTATAACTTTAACTATTATATTAAATATAAAATAAATATACATCTTGTATATTGCCTCTGTTGATTAACATTTACCGCTGTTAGAATAACTGTTTAATTCAAAAGCACCAAGAGGATGTAAGGCTTTCTTTTAACAGATAATTTTTTAATTATTTACTTATCTATGATTCTTATTACAAAACATATATAAACAAAAATTTATATTACAATTTTAAATATCAAGTAACAAAAAATTAAAAAAAAAAAAACTTATTGAAAAAGTGTGTTTAGAAAAGTTTTACTAAGACTTTTAATCGAAAATGCGATAAAAAAAATTAAATGTTAATTTGACATGTTTTTGCTTTTGATTCGCTATCTTCTTTAAAACGCGCCACATCTAGTAGTAATTGTTTTAGTTTCTCCGTTCACAGTTTGATGTTTAATTACACTCGAATAGGTTTGTTTGTTGTTGTGTTCAAATATGTATTCCTTATTCATAAGATCTGTGTGATGTGATACGTTTCAATAAATTTACAGTTAGTCATATCGCAAATGTAATTATATTACTATGGAGTGAGTTATTGTTCTATTGTATCTTTGAATACATATTGCGGTTTTCACCTTCAATGATTGAAATAGATTTAGATTCTGCTTTTCTTTTCATTTTACCTCTTTCGTCTTACAAAGTTACACCGGACCGGACCGGACCGGACGAGGCTTGTTTTCTGGTTATAACTAACTGTTAGACCTTTATCGCTTTTCTAAATTTCATATTAATATCATTTAACTGGTTTTATTTTATATTTCCTTAATAATAAGCAGTATTTCCATAAATATAATCAGAAAGTCGAAACTTTTAACTTTTTTTGTACCTTTCGACCAACAATGTATTTCCCCTGTCAGATTTATTTTGTAGTTATTATTTGATTAATATATATAATAAAATGTTACAGGAAAGAGGATTGCACTTGCCTTACACAAAGTGGTGGTCAAGCCTTTACTCATCTTTATGACTCTGCACAAGTCTAGAATCGAACATATGTTTGTTTATCGTAATATGGACAGTTTTTTAGACCACTGTCTATATTAAGAATATACGAATGTTTTCGGTATACTATATACGATATTTTCTGGAAATGTTAGCATTTCCTTTGTCGAAGACCATAACTTATCGTTGCGGTCCTGTGCCTTTCGTTTTACAGAGGCTGTTAATTCTATTAAAGCTAGGATTTACTAAATTCCAATCGAAATCAAAAATCTCTTCCCAAATACATAGATTTCTGCTATAAAATTAGCAATATATGTTATCTATTAATCCAAACGTTTAAAAAAAAAGATAGCAAAATTCGCCTTGTCAAAAAATATCTGTTAAAGCAATCATATTAATAAATGCATTGTATGTAATCCTAAGCATATCATCTTAATAAATGCATTTTTTTGCATTAATTTAATTAATTGAAGCAAAATGATAGTAAAAACAAAAAAAATGCAACAATTTATAGAATTAAGTCTTAATATCTGAAGTTATAACTTTAGATAATTAATTCAGCAAAGTTTCAATTATTTAAGGGATTTATTAAGTACTCAGCACTTACATTTATGCTGTAAGCGACAGGCCGACATAAATCCGGTTAGAGATTCAAGGTCTGTTAATTAAAGGGACCAACCCTCGGCCAACAGCTTTTAATCTTGATAGCGGTACTAATAAACTCGCATAGTCTGTTGAAACTGGTGTGATGATATACTGATTGTATATGAATAATAAAACAAATATGTCTATCTTCTTATACAAATATTTGTATCATCTCCATGTTTAAAAATTAGTTCACAGAAATAAACGCAACAAAAGAAATATATTCCAAATAGTAGAATAAAATTATTTTAAATTCTAAACTATCAAAAAATAAACCTTAATAAATAGTAAATTATATAATTAAAAAAAAACTACAATCTTAGTCGTACTTTAATTTGCTTGGACTAAAGAATAAGAATATAATATTCTGGTACTAATCTCTTTATGATGATAACAAATTAATTTTTTTTAACTGACATACAAATGCATAATATGCTTTTCCTTATTTCTAATATCCCTGAGTCTAGAACTTGTTTGTATTATAATTGTTAAAATATTGTCTATACACATAGCTGTTAAGGTTTTAATAGCTTCATTATAAATTAAATTATACAAATAAAACAAGCCGTAGTGGATGCAAACCTAATCACAATAATTCCTCATTGAGCAAAGTATAAACAATTATGTTTTTTGCTTAAATACGTAAACAGAACCAGCTAATAAGTAACAGATAAACAGAATGCAATGAGAATATGAAACTAACTGGAAATTCATTAAGTAAATATCTGTTCCAGAGACCTTTCCACGGTCTCCTGTCCTATCTAAGGTCTCCAAGAAATTTTGCAGTAAAACAAATCGATTTACAGACGAAAATATATGTTTGGTTCTGTTAAGTTAAAATGAAAAGATGTAACAATAAATCTATCACACCGATAATAATAGCTTTTTTCAAATACATTTACTGGGATTACATATGGAACATATAGTTTTTATGTTATAAACAAATGCAATGGCACAAACAGGTCGCGGGAAATTGAAGCCGAAAAATATTATTAGATACATAAAACTACACATACACATTTTTTCAGTGTCCTGAATTATTGACACATCACAACGTAAAGATTTTAGAAAGAAAATCATATTTGAAAATCGGGGTAAAAACAATAACTTTTTTAATCTGGAAAATGAAACACAACTTACACTTTTTATGTTAGTCAATTACTAGATTGATATTAAGTATAAATATGCTATTCCTATTAAAACTGTAAGGTTTCGTTTGTTATATATGGATATACTGATTGTGATTTTTTAATTAGTGTATTGTGTACTATGATGTGTGTACCAGTTGGTATATAATTCTTTTATAGTTTTTGAAGACTATTGTAATACTAAATTGTATATAATAATAATAATTATAATAAATAGTATAATATATATATATATATATATACATAATACTATTTAGTAGTTTTTTTTTAATAAGTATTTATTTATTACATTTTATATACGAATTCAGTTTTATAATTATTTATTATTACGGTTGTCGCTGCAAAATAATACAAGTCAGTCAATATTATATACTTATTGACCGCTTTTTAGATAAAATTTTTGGAAAGTTTTCTTTAAATACTTTGTTGATTATTTCATTAAAATTATATACAAAATGTAACGCTATATAAGGTTATCCTTATCAAATTTTAATTTAAAATTTATTTAAAAGTAAAACAACCACCTTAAAACCAATATTGAAATAACATTTTTTTTTTAAATTATCCAAGGGCTTATAAATAAATAAATTAAATTTACTACAAAATACAAATGTTAAATAGGTATCATAAAAAAGAGTTTTAATAAAATAACAAATTTTTCAAACATAATATATTTCAATAACATTTACCAATTTAATTCTATTTATAAATCTACAATAATATATAGTCTAAAAAACAATCAAGCCAAAATAATTATAATTTATTGTTTCAAAACAAATATTATTTTGTTTCTAGAACTGGAATAAAACATCTGACATAAGCTTACAATTTATAGAGAAGGTTAAATTATACTCGTATCTTCACGTAGTGCAGACAGAATGTAATTGTTTTATTCCAGTTCCCCGACATGATCTGTGTTTATATTGTTTTATTATTTCTACAGAATCCTCGTCTTATTAGCTGGCTCAATTAGCTACGTTCTCTAAGTACTAATTTACTAAGTAAGTAGAAGTAAGTAAAATACTTTGTATTCTTCATTATATAATATTTTATTTTTCGAATCTTTGTTTTAATTTAAATCAATTTATATGTTATTATAATGTAAACGAATTAATAATATGTTGTTTTATATCTATGAATCTCACAACTAATGAACAACGAAGAAAAATTTATATTGATATTATTTATAATCGATTCTTTCCTATTTTCAAGTAATTTTTAAAGTCTTGATTAGTTGACAAAGCTTTATCGTTTGTATTTAAATAATTGATTATTATTGCTTATTATAAAAAATGATTATTATTTTTACTTACAGATAAAAAAAAGTTAGTTTCTCTTGTTGGGAAAAATGTAAAAAAGAGTGAAAGGTAATAACGACGGTTATTTCATTTATGATCGTAGTATTGAAATTTCAATTACTTCTGTTGAATACTTTAATTAATTTTTTTTTTATTTATTTGAATTTAAATTAATAATTTTGCAATGATAGTTTAACAATTAATTTTTATGACTAATGTAATTTTTTTTTTAGTTAATGTAAATTCTAAAACAAGAACATTTTAATATTAAATTATAATGTCAAACAAGTGTTATTTGCGTAATAAAGAGGCCTGCATTGTCGAAACATGACATTTTTGTTTTAGTTATCGGACACAATAACACTACACTGCCTAGATAAGAGTAGGAGCAATTAAGAATATTCAGGAGTTTCCTTTCAAGGCCATCATGACCCCGTATAATCAAAATAAGTACAATCTTTTTCAGGAAACCTCTAGAGTTACTGCTTCGTCAAACGAACAAAGAGACGTGAATAATGCTGACGTCACCATTTTTTAATCGACTATAATTCTATTTCGTCATATAATTAAAATATTTTCCTTCACTGATTTTAATTATTGACAATCACCGATTTGATAGTAGCGTATTGTGGAAATTTCCGTCGATGGTTCTAGTTGTTCATCAAAAAATTTAATAAATTATTTATTAAACGTTTTGATAATTGTGGAAGCGTAAGCTCAATAAAAAAATAAACGGTTGTGATTGTTGTGTTGTATTTCTTTGACCAGGGCACGTTTGAAACACTCGTAGCTTTAAATTTTAAGTTGAAAGAAGAGGATCTTTATAGAATTACTTATTTCTGCTGCTGTGGTGCTGATTAAGTCTTAATGAAAGGACCAGCCCTGGTTATGGAACACCGTGTCGTTAAGAGGTTGAATAATCTTCTCGAGAATCGTTCCTTGATATACTTGTTCCAAGGTTTTGACACCTTCAAACCAAATCATTTCTGAAGTTGGATAATATCAACCTTGTACTCTGCCGACTAATTGGGTAGCGTTTATAGAGGTGCGATCATAAACTCGGTTATTCTACTTGTTGTAATATTGCTCAACAGGAAAAAATTTCACAGTCAACTCCGCACCGCACCTCCGCTTGAAATTATAGATGAACCTATTCTAATGTACTTACTATCTAATATTTCGGGTGCCAATACACCAAATTGCAACAAGAACAAAAAACCCATTCTTATTTCTTTTACACTACCTAAGTTTGCACTAAATGAGTGAGAGGTATAATTTTTTTTTTCGGTTTCATATAATTTATCAAATCATTATTTGGACAACCTATACATTACAAGAAAAAAACATAAAACAGCAAAACACTTAACAGCTAACACTATTGAAGCTAATTAATAAAAAAGAAAAACAGTTATCCAAAATGGTCGCCTCTCAGCTGATTTTTGAAAACAATATTCTCAAAGTTGGTATTCTGTGGTTTTTGTAACAAGCAATTTGATGAGTAATTAGTAACATCAGAGCAATTGGTGCAAGTTCTTTAAAATATTTATTTTTATATATTTTTTCTGTAACTTCCTTTACACTAATAATTATGACGTCATGATTTGAGGTTCGTTGACATATGTTAGAAATAATTTGGCAAAGTTCGCGCGAGTGCCTACATAAATACAAAGTTATAAAATTTATTGCGTTTGATACCACTGCAGATTATATCAATTGTTAAATATTTTGCACGGATACATGCATTTCTCTTTCTCCTTTAATAAAATCATTTTGCAAAGCCCTTAGTGGTAACAACATACAACACTTAGTGGTGGTTTATAGAAGGTTGACATACTAAAATAACATTTAAGACATGATGTTAAGCTATATCATGTGGTGAACTTTATTCAAGAAAAATTTTAAATTATGTTAAGTTAGTAGATAAATTTATTTCAAAAATTCTAAATACCTACTCTGTAAAGAACTATTTACTTATGGTATTAATTATTGTAATTCTATAGAATCTGCATAATAAAATGTAAATATAATATACTTACGTAAGTAACCTAGAATAGAATTAAATATAATATAAACAAAGGTTATTTTGTACTTAAAACGAATAAATTTGTTATTATTTCTATTGATCATGTAATGAGCATTTTTTCGCTTAATAATTTTTTTTTTAAATTATATCTTTGCTATAATATTTTTATGTTTTATACTCTTTACGGAAACCTTAAACATGACAATGAATCTTGCGATGTTACAACAACTTTGCTAAAACATAAACAGAATTAAGCTTGCTATTTATTAAGGACATCATAATTTTTCCGGAATGCAGACGTAATGGTTGTTTAAACATTTCTAAAGAGCTTCTCAAGGATATAAATTTACTTGCTTTAAATGTCAACATCTTTTCCTACATTTTATTAAATAAGAAAGTTATTAATAGGACAAGTTATTATAATATATATTTTATTTTTAATACTTGTATATTATTATTGACAGGTTTTTTATATATATTTTTATGTATTTATAAAACATAACTATTTTTAATGAAGCTTGTTATAACGTTATACTCAATAAATGTATATTTTTTGTACTAGAAGATTTATGAATTACTGAGGTAAAAATTATGTTGCAAAGTAGTGCAGACCTCAAATGGATACTGATTTCGAAACTCTTAACAGTAAAACTAATCATATAGTATTCTCTTATTATGTAATAATTAACATCCTTGAAACATTGGATTGAAAATGTATTAAATTTCTTCATTGGTTTTCAGATATTAAAACATTTCGTAGTTACCATTACAGAAAAAACTAAAAAATAAAATATCTAACAAGTGAAATCTAAAAGAAGATTTATCAAATAAACAAATATCAAATAAGTTATCACAATCAAATGCAATAATAAATTACATGAAAGTTTAGGTTTGTAAGACTTGAAATTTTTGCCTACAGACAACACCACGTTGAAAATCCATAAGCACCTATTATAAGCTTCTAAAATTTTTTATCGCTATTAAATATCAGTTTTTAATCACATATAAGCATGCGACCCTCATTCCGACAAACAACGACTATTATTTTTATTTATTTGATTAGATTAGATGATTAGATGTATGGTACATATAAAAGAATTTTGAAATATCATCTTAACTCTCTTACGGTATCTTAACTCTCTTAATGTCCTCGTTTTGATTTCGAAATTTTTAGTTTTTGTCTCTTTTTTTTCATGGCTTTTGTGTTATATAAAAATATATTTTCAAAAATGTTTCCTTAGATAAACAAAATTTTTTGTAAGCTATTCTTTTTGAGATGAATTAAACGGGGTCTTATTCAATTTTACAAACAGCAGTTTTTGTAAGTAAACATATATTTTGGAGCGAAAAATAGACTGCAAACCGTGCTTTTGACCAGAAATTCTTTAAAACGGTCATCTGTATTTACAGTTCTTTGAACGGGGCAGTATAAAGCAAACGAACCTAAAAGATGGTTATAATAAATAAAATATTATGCCAGTTATTATACAAACATACAGTCTTATTATATAAGAAGGATTTGCGTTCATTTGATAATTTTTTATTAGTTTTTATTTATATTTTCTTATTTTTGAAGCGAAACATTAGATATAATTATTAAAACTACCTAATTATAAAAAAAACTTAAAGCTACCGTAATTTTTCAATTCTCAGATTTTCAATGAGCTCATGAAAATAATATTAAATACAATACGATATAGTATTAACCGCTTTCATACTCTTAAGAGTTCATAGGGAGTAAATTATTTATCGTCAATAGTTGGCCATAGAGCGTCAAACTTATTATACTCTCAAAAAGTATGGAGCAGATAAACTGGACTGGGGGTACTCCGCAGTAAATTGCGAGCTGGTCTGCATAATTGACAGGTGTCTGGTTGAATTATTGGATTGACATTGATGAATTAACGACTACGTTTTCATTTGCTACAAGCCACCGTTTTTCTAAGTTTTGCAATAATATTTTTAATGACATTAATAATTTTGACAAAAATAAATCCATAAAATAAATGATATACCAGTAACCTAAATAAAAATATTATAAATAAACTGAGCATAGAAATGGAGTGAATATAACAGATTTTATAATTAAGTTAGCTTGAACCAGAAATTGTTGATGAGAAATAGAAAAGTGTAATAATATGAATATTTTACAGCACAATGCTCTTTACCTAACTTTATATTTCAATATAGACTCTCTGGAAATTCGTGAGATCTTGAGTATTTAAAGGATCTGTTTTAAAAGTTAAAGTTCTTTAGGTAGTTACTTTATTAAATTTAAAATTTCTTTCTTCTTCTTTTTCCTTTCTCTTTCCCTGTAAATAACATTATTTTAGAAATTACTTTTATCTACTAATTTTATAAGAATCTATAATTGAAATATTTATTAAACTCGCTTACAAACTATGGAATACTTACTTATAAGTAATGAAATTAACATCTATTCTACTCTATTATTTGATGTTAAAGAAAATAATAAAGTTATAGACTCATGATAAATTTTATTTAATAAATCCTTGATAATACTAATATCATCACAATATTAAATGTAACAGTTGCTTGTTATATAAACTAAAGTATTATTCATGATCTTTTCTTAAGTAGGGTTCATATAAAATACAGAAAACATAACAATAAATGTATATTCGTTACTCCGAATGGGACAGTAACTGTTTAGTTCTCAAAATAAAATAGACACGATTTTCCTCAGTGTTGTAAAGCTTCTGAAATACCAATACCAAATTTTAGTACACAAAGGTCCCTCGTATGGTTGTGTTGTAAAATGACATTTTGTGACACCTCGCCTAACCCGTAGCTGACCGTGGTTGCCCGTCGCATCGTAGTGAACAGTTTGAATGTATACATTTTTGGGTCATAGGTGTACATTCCACAGAAGGTTATTATTATAGGCCTTTCAACATTATTCACAAGCGAGTTGTTTTACATTTTTGAAATAACAAGCAAAAGTTAGTTATAATATCTATACTTAGTAACTATTGATTGATTTTTTGTTTAGATTTGCTTTTCCAACATAGACAAGGGAAGAAAAAAATAGCAAAATGATTAGAAAAATAAATCGGATATAGATGAGTTATGGTAACATAGTTGTACTTTCAACCTTTTATTTTATTTTGACAACGTACTTTTAAATAATAAAAAAAATAATATATTGATAAATATTTACAAAAATTACAGTAAAATTGAGATTAGAATTATAATAATAAAACTGAGTGAAATATTTTTGTAAATATACACTATTACGTTTTATGAAACGCGTGTATGAGTCTTTTTCCTTTACATCTTTTACCATTGTCATTGTGGTCAAAACACTAGCGTTAATGGGGTTAATGGGCCCGGTAAATACTTGAGTGCACTCCAAGAGGGAAGGAGCTATTTTCTGTTAAAATATTACCCTTTTAGGATTACACGTAAGCTTCGCAGCCAACTGCGGTCGAGTGATGTTTCAACACTTAATGCATTGTCGGAAAATAGTTGGAAATGGAACTTGATAGCAATTGTCAGGAACTTTAAAATGTTGTGCTAGAATGTTCGCAGATTGGCTTATTTTGTTAATATTTTAAAAAACAACAGGATCATTTATATTTTTAAATGTTTTTTTTTTTACTTGGAATATTCTATCCTATCCACCACCATTTTCAAAAAACAAAATTACCCACAAAAACAAGAATTCTATACGAATAGCCTTTTAAGCTGGACTCGTATGAAATAAAAATAATAGTACTCAGACAAAAATAAAGTTGGTTTTAAAAAAATAAATTCTCTTATTAAATTGCTTCATCATTTTCATGCAAGATTAGCTGTTTTCGTTTTTGGGTGCTCACATGCCAAACAGTGTTGATTCGTTAAAAACATCCTCCCTTACACGCAATGAGCCATCTTCGTAATAAATTTTGGTGCGAGACATAAGCGAGTATTCTTTTAAAAATAAATAATATCTCATATTCAGAAAATATGTCAGTTATTTCAAATGATAGTACTTTACTTGACAAATATGTTGACAATATTTATAAATATTTGTATTTGTGTATTGCAATAAAAGAATAGTGTGAATTTTTAAGTATTATACTCAAAATTCTGACAGCATGCGCAAAACCATGATACGGTTATTGTAGATTTCAATAAGTCGTAATAATAACTTCAACAGTTATCATTAGCAACTTCTGCTGAACTATTAACAACAAAAGTAAATATAGTATATTTAAAAGTTATTTTCAGTTTATGTCGCCCTCGTGGTTACTCTATTACTTCATAATAACTTTATATTTTGATTTAGATTAAAACTTAATTTTTTAATTAATATATCAAAAAGCATAAATATTAAATTAACAAAAATCTTTTAATTTAATTAATAATAAACAAAATAAAGGCAAGTTGTCTATTACGACTAATTAGTAAATTATTATTGCAAAGAGTAATATCGTAATTTCGTTTTGAACTTGTTTTAATTGTACCATACGATAAACCAAGCCCTATGAAGCAAGCGTGAACGATCGTCACGTTTTCAAGACTACGTGAGAAGGAAACTTTACCAAATTATATTAAGATCGCACACCAGAATGTATATTTTAGAATTAGCCAATACTAGCAATGTTTTATTAAGAAATTTACGTCAACAGTGGTATATATTTGATTACCGATGTCCAGTAGTAAGTACTTCTATATACATTTCGATTGTTGAAATTTGTTTAGGTTGGAGTTACAGACAATATTCATAATAGAATCTTTGTGATATACGCCTTGAATAAATAATAAAGTTATCATGTTTTCTCATTGAAACAAATCACTTTTTCGTACAAGCTTTCACTAGATCAAGATAGAAATAATTTACATGCCATTATACAAATTGTAACAAATTATATTTATTTATTTGTTATTATTTTTGTTAGACTTTTAATAATATTAATATTTATTTTTCTATAATCGTGGATTTAATAAGCGCCGCTAAAATATTATATACCTGAGCCACGATACGTACGTAATAAATCTGTATTAGTGAGATAAAATATGTGACAATAAGTTACAGTTAAGCATTTGACAACGCCTAGTTATAATAAATATCTTATAGTTTAGTTTTAATTAAATTTTTAACGCTACCTGAAACATAATATAGTATTTAACATATTAATTAATACGGCATTATATAATAAAGGCGTCTAATATACAAATATGAAAAAGAATATGTGAAACTGAAATACTTAAAATTTATATCATACTAGAAAAGAAGTCTTTCTCCAAGGCCTCGGCAAATATTCGATAAGTGTTTGCGCATCGTTCAAGGAATCCTGGAGATGTTCCACAAAGAACTTTTGAGAGTCTTTGAGACTTCGAACAGAAAATCTAACTTACCTTTCTAGCTTAAGCTATAAAGTAGTTGAGAAAATATTTTGCGAGCAAAAAAAAGATCATCCTGCACTCTTCTTGCCAATAATTAGATTGTTAAACTACCTATAAAAATATTTTTAATTCAGAAGGTAGAATGAAAGTGATGTGTTTAAATGTCAAACTTAGCTATATGTAAACATAATATAAGATCGCACTTATAATATAAGATTTGACATACCACAGACGGAAACAAAATTATACAATGAAAATAAAATTGGCTTATTTTGGTTTTGAGAGATAATTATATCAATCGACACTCAAGATAATATCTTTCCATTAACCTCAAATCTTTGGAGTCTGTTTAACAGATATTAAATCAGAGGTTAAGAGCATTATTCATATTGCCAAAATAATTAAAAAGAAACTATCTAAATACCAGGTCCTTGTGGTAAAAATTATTGTGTATAATAAATGCCCGTCAGATGTTAGCGTAAATATTGAAATAAAACTATTAACTATTGATAACATCTTAATTTAATTTTAAACTGACTTTTATAATGCTCTGCAGAAATTGGGTTCCCGGAAAGACAAAGTGTAAATGTTATATGTAGTTATATTCATTAAACATATTACATTACATTATTTTGGTGTGTAGTCCTAAAAATCTACGAAAGTCTGTCCCCTATAAGTTTTCGGTAAAATCTTATCAAGAAAGAAAATACTACCTATACAGGTAGTATGCTATCGATAAAGAAAAACAATTTTTGTCCTAATTCCAAAAAAGACTAAGAAAAACTACTGTCCTATATTGTAAGGAAACCAGAAAAAATATTAATTTCGTAATATAATTTTATGAGATGATATTATATAATCACTTATTTTATTTGAAGAAATTGTCCATCTATATTTTTTTAAGTATATTCATAAAAATTTACATTCTTTTAAATTCAGCTCTTTGAAACCTGATCAGTCAATTAAAATATTTTATTTTTAGGTTAATCCTGCTCAAATTAGACCTTTTTCTGGCACCTGCCCATGCCATTAATTTATGAAGCCACGTTATGCACTTTTTCAATATCAGTATTAGTTGTTTGAAAATCACATTTCAGTTTTATAGGAAACTGTGCTATTAATATTTATAAAATAATTTAATTCTTTATATTGTGGCAATGTTTCTTTGAAATAAATTATTTTTAAAAGACTTGTTAGGAAATATTTATATTTGCAAAACACAAATACATCTTTACGTGCCAAGGGTTATTGTTTTAATAAAATTACTGATAATATGGAATTTATAAAAAAAATGTGATAGTAATACAAGAACTTTTAACCAAGAAGTTAAAGTGATGGGACTCTTACCCATTACTGGTTAATAAGATTTAATATTATTATTTTTTTTATAAAAATACTAGAAGATAATATGCAAGTTAAAATTAGATGACTATTGATATTGTTGTAGTCTTTATATTTTTATATGTCGACAATACAAACTAAAGGCTAAGTGTGTCTGACGCTTTCGCGCGAAATGTATAGAAACAGCGATTGCCTCGGCTAACCACAGTAATAGGCAATTACTTCGCGTTTAAAGAGATGTAGAACGTTGATTATAAAAGGAAATTCACAGGAAGTAATGAAGTTTTACTGGTGTTAAAAGATAATACACTTTGATTATCTTTACTTATTTAATTTGTTAGTAACTTTAATATATTTTATGGAAAATTATTTATTAAAAATACTCTTTAATAAACATATATATTAAAACTCAATGTCGGAATGCCGGTAAGCTATGTGCATTAATGAAACGTTGTCTGAGAAAGTTTAGAGGTAATTTGGTATTCTTGCCTAACTACTTTTTATTTCTTTGCTTAAAATTTTTAGTACTATTAACTTCTATATATCGGTAATTGTATTAATTTTGCTCTGGATAGAAAAAAAATCTTCTTTTTATAGTATATTCATAGGCGGTCCTAAACATGAAAAAAATTGTATAACATTTAAGAATAAACTTGAAATGATTAAAATGCCAACTAATAATCTCGGTCTAACTTAAACATAACATAACGTACAAGTGTTAAGTAGTAACAAAATTGATATCAATGTTATACTAACCGGCACCCAAGTTTAACTTCGATATAACAAATCGTTGAACCTTACTAACATCTACATTAACTACGCAATTATTATTGATATTTTGTATAGTATTACATACTTCTCAATTGCCTGACGTTTCGACCAGGTTGCACCGGCCGTTAGAGGCAGTATCCGAGGGGGACGTCGTCCTGGCGGTATCGCTGGATATCGCTAACACCTTTAATAGCTTGCCGTTCGAGACTGTGGTCGAGGCGCTCCGGCATCATGGAGTGCCTCCCTATTTCCGACGGCTGTTGAAGGCGTACCTACAGTGTACTGTGTACAGTGTACAGTACAGTACAGTGTACAGTACCTGTCGTGGTTGATAGCAGGGTCTCACTGTGTAGTGTCATACCCAAGATGCTGGACAGTGAGACCGGTTGGGTCGCCATGGTCTCCTTCTGCGAGCAAGTCATTGCCGCAAAGGAGGCCGCGGAGCGGATCAGGGAGCTTGCCTCTACCGCTGATCCGCTCCGTCGTGGGAGACTAGGTCAACGAATGTGTGATTATGCCCGCCGCTTCGTTACCTAGTCTGCAGTGCCTCGGTGGGATGGGAGGGTAACCTCTCTCACATCCTAAAGGCCTGCCGAGGATGGTCGTGAGGGTGCCCTAAGTTGCTCGGAGCACCTCATATGGGGGGTTACCGCTGGGGTGTCACGGTGAGTGTTACCGCGATCCCGTGACGTCGCACTATGGCGATGAGGGCAACCGTTGGTTTTTTAGTAGGTAGCCTTAAAAATGGCAGCGTCCTCTATGCTGCCGGGTAGAAAAAAAAAAAAAAAGGTTGCACCGGCCGTGGTCACAGACTGACCTGTATGTACCTATTTCGTTAATTCCCGTTCATAAAATAATAATATTGTGCCGCGCGAAAGTTTAAAAGTTAGTATATATAGTTTCTATTGAATTTGCTAAAGATCAGGATATTTAGTATTCTATAAAAAAATATCAATATAAATAATAGTGGTTTTCAGTTCAATTCGAAGATTTGAAGAAGTCATTAATATGGTTTATCAAATAATATATTACTGTGTAATTCTAACATAGTATTAAAGATTCATACATACATGTGTTTTATATATAAAATAACAAAGTAAAAGTTAATAGTATTTTTAATTATAATTATTTCTAGAAATTCTGTTTTATTAAATACAAAATAATGCTCAGAAATAATCATGGAGGTTTTTAATAACTTCTTCCTTTCATTCTTTTCCTTTCGTCTTATTTGCCCTTGTGCTTATTTTATTTATTAATTTCTATATTGGGCTTTATTACCTCTCTTTGAAGTGGTTGTAGTGAAAATATATTTTAAACAAGTGGAATTATGTTGATTTTATATTGTGATAAAACATCCTGATACTTTTCTTTTTTTTTTTAGTCAATAAAACTTATGATAAACTATAGTTCATCTAAGTTGGTATTATAATACCAACTTATATGTTTTCGAACAATGATTTTTTAGATAAATCGAATTTATTGAGCTGTATTTATTATACGTCAAACTTCAAAAGTATAGATTCCAGCACAAGATAAACACATCTTTTTTTTTAACTCCATTTATCCGCTTAAGTAATAAATTAATTAAAATAGAGTCCAGAACATTTAAAAATTAATATTACATACTTGTTAGTCTAATGTACTCACAATTAGTTTAAAATTACGCTCTGTTAGCAAAGTCTTTGTTAATTCATTTTTAAGCCAAATAATAATTTGGCATAAAAGCATTCTTATTGTAGGGAAACTATTAGTGGCAAATATAATTTGAAATTAACTTAATACTTTGATTTTTGTTTGTTAACACATGTAACTCCTGATTTCTTTCCAATGTTTAAAGATATATATTTTTGTAATTAAAAACTCACATATTGATCAAATAACTAAGAATTAATTCATACTCCAGTTCTTGTAATAAAATTATTCTAATTAGGTACAAATCTCTGAAACCTTTGAGAAACTGATTAAATGAAATTTTCTTCCCAAAATCCTTACTATTGAATTACATCATTCATTCGCACGTCCCATAAATATGTATGAGTTCCTCATATCCGAGTGGGAGATACGCAAAGCGTACTAAAATAGAACTCAAAACTTTACAAAATTTTACTTGGTACAAGTTTAACCACTCCCGCTATTAGGTTGGAAGACAATGTATAGTCAAATACAATATTCAGGAAAAGCTATTGTAGAGGAAAATGTCTCATTGTTCCTTGGACTATTGTTGAAAGTCGTTCAGCACTAATGGAGACTGCATTGTCTTAGAGTGTACTGAGTCAGTCTGATCCACTTCAGAGCAGATCACAATTTAAATACAGTGCACCTAAGGACCATCACTCTTACTTCATTCACGTTTATGCTATATTTTTTCAATCTTTTTATTTCAGTTTGGACTATATCTTCAATTGTTATAACCACTTTTATTTTTAATTAATATATGCGTATTCACCAATCGGATATATGAAAGTATATACTCATATATATATATGTAGTATCAGAGCCCAATATTGATTTACGAAAACATGGATGTAACACGCGAAATATATCTCCACGCTTCAGCGATGCACTCCCGACACAGGCCAATGAATGAACATATTTTTGGATAGGAGCCAGTGTTCAGTGACTTAACGTTGCCCTTTATATGCCCTATATTTATTTAAAAAAATTAAATATTTAGTTATTTATTTAAAAAAATATATATATTCGAATATCTACCATCGAGATATAATGATATACTTTTACATAGAAAAATACATCCCGCAGACAAATAAAATAAATAATTAGTAAACTTAAAAATAAACAGTATATTCCTCTGAGATCGTTTCGTATTAATAATCTTGTTTAATAAAACGAAGAACTTACAAAGTTTTATCAAAAGAAATAAAAGAAAAATAAAATAAAAATAATTTTATAAATATATATCTTAAAGGTTGAAAAAGCCTCCGTCCGGGTGATCTACAGAAAATTGTATCCCATTCAGAACTTTAGTTGCGAACTATTGACCAAACATGAGAAAGAAAAAAATAATTAATTTTGTGATTTATAAAATTTAACTAATTAGCTACACTAGACCAGCGTTTTATGTTTTGTATCCATTTTACTTTTCATTGTATGAATAAGTTTCAATTGTATTGGTATTTAAAAAAAAAACTTTACCATGAACTGAAGTTATCCGAGCAAGTATATTGCATTTTCTCAATAAAGGGAACGGTGGATTTAACGTAACATTAATTTAAAAAATAGATAATTGATTTTTACTAATTATGTAATTCTTATCACAGTGCCACTTATCTAATTTACATAAATTATAATAATAGATAAACCAAAGTATTTGATAAAAATTATTCGAATATTAAATAAAGAGATTTTTTCGTTTCTTCATTCATTTAACTGCTTTAAGTTCATTTATAAAAGTAATATTTTAGGCAACATATCTTCTAATTTGTTTTTTGCTTATATTTATTTAATATTTTTTAATAAAATGAATTATTATTATGAAATTCTGTGTTTTTAATAAATATTTTTAGTCTATAAATTATATATTACAAAATATAAATTATATTATATATTATAATTTTATTGCGAAATATACTTGATATTTCGCAATGCGAATATGTTGTGTTTATTTTACGGAGGGCGAGGATTATGTAAGCTTCCAGTAATTCTTTTAAGCTTTGTCCGCCTTGTTTGTTGGTTGACATAAACTTTATGAAACTCTAAGAACGATGACGGGATGTCGGTAATGACTTGTGGCTGGGCATCTAAACTGGTTAATCAGCGTCAGCAGCGTATTTTGACATCACTCGCAATGTTTTGACTGAACTGAACTTTTATTTTAACAAAGTCATGTAAAAACTTTTTATTGGGATCTAAGTAACACATTTTAAAGTCCCCAAAACTACAAATTTTGTCCGAAATATTATCTATGAATAATGTCAGGTACTTGCAGTATTTTAAGATAAACCAAATGCTAGCAGCTTTCTGTATTTCCTTTTTAACTGTTGTGATTCCTATTTTATTAGAAGTATTATTATTGTTATGATATTCTTTATACTTTCTTACTTCTGATATAACAGGCTTATGACTTGACTGCTCACGAGCATTACTTACAATGACAGCGATAGGTCTTACAGCTCCTGGCCTTCTTCCGAAAATATCATGGAGTTTTATATTAAAGTTTATTTTATTGTTTATTTAATTTAGTTTTATCATCACTACATTGTTAAAGTCGTCTCCGGGTCTACTGGAAACTAAGCCTCCATGTAAATTTATATACCTATTTATGAATTCGTATAAATAATTTTATTTAAAAGTAAATATTTCATAAATGGTGTAGTATATTTACATAATCTAATGTAATATACAGGACACTGTACGTATTCTTACGCAGCTGTCTCTGCAATTTTTTTTTTATTTATTGCCAGCACAAAAGTAAACCTTTTATTATTATTTTTTAATGATTATTACCATTATATTAATTGTATTTATTTTAAATTTAAAATGTTTTTTTCTTACGAAATCGTATGTTTGTATCGCGAGTAAGAAAAAGATTTTTTGTAAGTTTTCAATGCGATTGTTCATTTTCAAAGAGGCGTTTTATCTTCAAAATTGTGACCAAGATTTACCTTGGTTGATAAAAGAGTATCCATTACAATAATAAAAAAAGTATTATAGCACATCCTTTCCCAGTATATGTAAAGGGTCCGTTTTATTATTCCTTATTTTGTGAATAAGAGGGATTCGTAGAATAGGTCCCCAGTATTACCGTCACGTGCGTACCGAAGCGGCGCACGTCGAAAATTAAAGAGCGAGAGAGGTCGCGGTTTTGGCTTTGTGCGTTTTGTTAGTATATAGTAAAAAAAAAACTCTTAAACGCCACCGTCATTGAAACCCGGGTGAACATCTCTTATGGGCTTGATTCGAACGTGATGTGAATGACCGGACATGTTTAGGGCACACTGTATTTTTTACAGCTCAATCTAAGAAGTTATTTGTGTAGAGTTCCTTAATCAAATTAGATTTTTATATATTATATATATATATATATATATATATATATATTTGTTTAGTATATCAAATATTAATCAATATAATTATGATTATATATTTAAATATATATATTTAAATATGTTTGTTTTTAGAACAGAAAAACCATTATGAAATTTTAATGAAAGATATAAAAACTATATTACGTCTAATAAAGGGCTTAAATGAGGGAATGTAAAAAAAATAATAGTTTTTATAATACAACACATTAGCATCCGTATCTTAATGTTAGATTAGACTTTTAAATAAATCTTTTTTCTCAATCAGTATTTATATACGGAATTCTTCTTGTAGAGTATGATATGAGATGCGTTCAACCTAAATATTTTACTACTCAATAACCAAGGGTTACGCGGTTTAGATTATTATCATTCAGCATAGAATTCTTCAACGAGTGTCCTTTATAACACCCCTAAGGGTTAAAGGGCATATGTGTATTGCCATGAGTTCTGAAACATGATGCGAATAATAATAAGTCTTCTTCCAAATATTCTTATTTTACAGGATTAAATCTGTAAAATTTTTTCGTTTAATATAATATTACAATATACCACGATCAAATCTACTCGGTTTGATTGATTGATAGTTATTTTTAATTAAATTTTGATATTATATTTATTTGTATATAACAATAAAAAGTAAACATTACAACGAAAAGAAATGTAACATGGCTTGTTATGTAATTACCTAACAGCTGTACCTACTTTACTTTACTTTACTTTCTTGCAAGGTAAATATTTCTTTTCGAGACATGCTACATTTGTCAAAAAAGTGAAAACAATCACTTTATTCACACGTTATTTTTCAATGCAATGGACCAATTTTGACTTGTTTTGTTATCCTTACATTAGAATAATAAATCAACTACAATCTAGAACATTTGTTTTTCTTTTTAATTTTTTTTTCAAGATAAAATAAATATCCTTGTTTATCTTACAGTCTATATTTCTATAAAACTCTATACAAAACCTTCAAGCAGTCTTGCACAATTCACGGAAAAACATCCAAACATCAAAATTTCATATTCACAATATTAATAGACTATGTATTTGTAATTTTGTGACAAAGTCACAAAATTATAACAAAAGATATCTTCTATACCACTTCACCACTTAGCTTTTTTAATTAATCAGTCATATAATCATGTTTATCCAATATTTAGCTATGTACTAAATTTTAATGCCATTATTCAAACCTTAAAGAAAATATATAAATTTAAATCGAAATTGTAAAGAATAACTGGGTAATGTAGCTATTTTAACAGTCAATTTAATTTTTAATGATTATAAAGAGACTTACACTAATAAAAATTAAATTAATATACGACCAAAATGTTTTTTATTTAATATATAACTAGTTTCAAAAAATCAAAAAAATATACATTGATTACTTTAAAGTTTAAAAACAAGCACATTTTTTACAGAATATATCAGTTATTATGTTCTATTTCAAAAAAATATTTTAATAAAATTTTATTTTGTGAAGACGACACTATATCTTTAGAAGAAATGAAGCATGAAGAAAAGTAAAAAGTATTATTGAAGTGATGCTTACGTGATACAAAGGTTTGACGTTAAATTGGAAGAATTCCTTTGTATTTTTCGAACAAAAGTGCTTTGATTATCATGATAAAATACAGATAGTGCTAAAAGAAAGAAACAAGTGACGCCAGAAAATAACAAGAAGTGAAGAATCAGTCGCTCAACTTATGTAGACGATTTCTTTTGTTTTTTTTTCTTATGTCTTTGTATATATTTTGCCAAGAAAAGCACTATTCATCTTTTGTCTGGATTTGAAAAATGTGTCTGGTGGCTTTTTTACTTTCATTTAAAGTGACCATGTAAGTAACTAAGGATAAAACAAAAATAACTAAATTGAAGTATAAAATTTCAAATTTATACGCAAATCATTAATTTAAAAATTTTTTCTTTTAAATCTTGAGCCACTATAATAGTTTTGACTTATACTAAATCGTTCGAAGGTTTATAATTGCCTTACCTATAAAACTACTTACACACATCGACATGACCACTGGCTTAACTCCTTTGTAAATTGTGATTTCTTTTATCAACTGTGTAATAAGTTCGGTGATAATCGTACCCTAATCACCATATGCGAATAAAATTCAAGACAATTGCAACTCTATTACTAAATAATAAAGTTGTTATGCGCGAAAAATTAATTGTATGTACATGCATTGATCTACATTGTGGACACAGGAATACGTATTAAGCTAAAATAAAAATAATAAATGTTAATATATATTACCGTTTAATATTTATAATCATGCCCGCTATTTATACAACTAAAAGTAACTATAATGTATAAAGAAAAATGTACGCGAGTGTAATGAAATATTTTGTAAATATCATAGCAAAAAGAAAGGAAAAATCTGAACTATAAACATTTTTATAAGATCTATAATATATTCAAGGTGATAATACCTTATTGAAACATTTACTCAATACAAAAAATATATGCTATAATTCCATCGTACTAAAGGGGGTGTGAAAAGTGGTTTAACTGCGGTCGCAAATATGCATTGCAACGTTTTGGTCTATTTTGTGTCTAATAAATTGATTTTTACTATAATTAAATTTTGAGGCAAAGCTTACATGATCATATATTTTTAATTTTTGTAGATGCCAAAAATATTACATTTTATTATAATGGTTCAACTTTGATACTTGAAACCCCTGTACAATCCGATGAAAAAATGTATCTTTCCAACATAATTATCGCTTCCAGAGTTTGATGTTGCATGATTTCAATTATAATGTAATAAATAAAATTTTTCAACACTGCGATCTTTAGAATTCTAAATAAATTTCTAATTTTGAAGGAATATCAATACACAAAATACGCATCCTATTTACTAAAAAATATTAATATTGTCTAAGGGGAAAAGGAAGTCATAATATCATTTATTTTAATATATTTTTGGTCAAATTAATTAACTCATTTATTTTCAGACAATACAAACTTACATTTTACTAAGTGTTTCACCCTCGAATACTGTACATTAATTACTTTGATATATAATACTTCAATTTAGAAGAGCCATAAAGCTTCCAATTTATTCGCAAGCACATGATTCACTATCACAGATTTCTGATAAGATCGCTCGCTACAAAATGCATAAAAGAGGCACGTCAGGCGAATAGCCACTGGCTGCCATCCAAAAATACGTCTATTCATTCGGTTGTGTCGTGTTCAATGCACTCACATGTTTTCTAAACCCGACAGATTTATTTTTGAAACAGATATGACACTCAGAAAAATGTTGTCTCGACTTTGACTTGTTTAAAAATTAAACACATAATGGTATTGAACTATTATCAATAGGGTAATCAGTTTTTATTGCTTGATTTATACAAACCAACAATCAATTTGATTTATATAAACAATTTATACAAGTGTTTATATTCCTTTATTTAAAAAAGACCGCAGTTAAAAAAAAGTTGAACTAATTTAATTGGAGAATGAGTTCCTCTTTAATTTAAACATTGAGGTTAAGAACATTTACCAAAATTAAAATATTTTAACTTAAATATCATATCAATGACTGAAATTCAGAATACTTTTCAGTCGAAGAGTGAGTAGCATCGACGATAAAATATGCTGCAGAGTAATAGCTGATTCTTATCAAGTTCTTAGCGTTCAGCGCTTAGTTTTTTTTGTTTTGCACGCTAGAGCCAAGAAAAAAGATAGTATTGTTTCAAATACATAGTTACTGTTTTTATTTTCTCTTGTAGATGTATCAATTAAAGATAATTTAGTAAACAGTTCATTTCAGTTAACAGTTAAAGGTAATTCAGTAAAGTAAAAAAGACTATTTAACAACGACTTTGTAGGAGGTATTTAAATGTTATATTTGAAAACATCTTCCTTATTGCTTTGAAAAGTTAATTTCAAATTTACCTAACATGGACAAAAATATATTACTGTTAATGGAATTGGCTTTATAAAAAAAGTGTAGACCTTTCTCCATTTTGGTTTTTATTTTTATAATATATGAAATAAATTTTATTTATAACAAGAAAATGATATAATAAAAAATATTAAAATAAATAACTACATTAAATGTGCAGGAAAATCGAATAAGAATGTCGAGGCCAGTCGTAGTCAATTATCCACTGATTAGAAAATAAAAAGAGAGAGATTTATTGATTAAGCTATTTAATGTAACTGGATTGTAACTTTAAAAAGAAAATAATTTTTTGTCATATGAGAAGATATAAACATTTAACACACAAATCATTTGTTGTGATCATTATAGCAGTAATTAAATTACAAAGACAAATTTGCCAAGTTCCTTTAAATTAAAATGAAATGGATTTGACTTATGTGTGTATGTAAAATAGATAAATGCTGAAACGAAACGAAACAGAGTAATATTTGCGTAAAACTGTAGCTCAGTGCCCGACCGCAATTTCCCGCTTCGCCATCTTGCACATTCCTACAATATTTAGCTTTATTCAAAAAAAGATAGTACCTCTCCTTTGCGTATCTTTATTGTAGGATATATTACGGTTATTTAAACTCTGTATTCTTTACTAACTGACTTTAAGGTAATATAATGAAATACATACAGTATTTTGAGTACTTTTTGGTTATGGACGATATGTGTATTTTTAAACGAACACTCATATTTGAACTAAATTTAAGAAAATAGAATAGTGTCACAAATTTCAAGGGACTTAAAACCTTAAGTCAACTGTTTGCGTAAGACATAAAAAACATTAACAGAACTGAAACGACAAAAAAATAAATTCAAAAGACCTGTTGCAGAATTATTAGTTCCAAAATTATTAATTATTAATTATTAAACCAGTTTAAGCTAACAAGATGATACAATAATAAAAAACCGGCATGACAAATGTAATTGAGTAATTTATCAATAAATAAATAAGAAGATAGAAGAGAGAGCCGATAAGGATGTTGGATCGTCAAGAACTTTTCAATATCGTGTCGCTACATATTTTAGTGAAAGAAGGCAACTTGTCGAACTTATCTCAAAGCTGTGTTAGTGGTGCGTTAGATGTCTTATATCGAACAATTTTAATCTTTTAAATGAAACTGTAGTAAATTTTTAACAATGCTATAATTCTTTAAAATCCTCAATTTATTGAAAGATTGTATTTAAATAACTACATTCAAAAAAAAATTTAAACGACTAAAATTATCTCGATGGAATTGTAAACACATCTACCATAGGTACTTAAGATTATAACATAAATAATTGGGTTAGATTATACATTAAAAATAACTTTAAAAGCCTAAGTAATATCGATAATAAGCTGGTAACCGCATAAACGCCTGCTCGTGACTATTTCTTTCCCTTTTCACATGGAACAAACTTGGGCAAACTCACCCAAATCTTCGGAAATAAACCCCACTTATCCAACGTGTAGTCGCGAATGAAATTTATAGGACAATCTTAAGGGTCTTTTTCAATCTTTCTTTATATTGAGCGTCATTTATTCCTATTGACCTCCAATAACCTCATAACAATTTTAAATTTGGTTATAGAAATTATAAATTTTAATCTACTAAATTAGCTTCCTACACAACCTCGCCTTATAGGAACGAAAAACAGACATTTTGACAAAAGATTACCCGTATCCGAATCAGTATGGGTACGTTATCCGTGCCCATACAGAGACATACTAATACTCATATTTTTATATGTCTGTATGTTGTTAATGTTGAAAGTGTTTGATTTCAGAAAATGAAGGGTAGTCACGGGATTGAACAAACACCAAGTGATATTGAATAACAGGTACAACTTACGAAATGAGATACAAAACAATGGTTATTTGTGGCGTTTAGTCAACTGTCTTTTTTATTTGTTTTTCTTATGCAGTGCTGTAACAATAAGAAAAGGAAACACAATAACAAAAACGAACATGTTAATTTTTTTTTTGGCATATTTCTTTGAACATTTTCCTTTTTATTTACTACTGCTATTTCATTAGTGTTTTTTTTTTCAAGTTATCTAAAATATAAGCTCCAAGCGTGCACATGGTGTTATATACAGGAGTATACTGGTGGAATTTGGAGATTACATATTTTTGGACCTCCTGTACCGCCTGTTTTGAAAGGCTACAAGACCGCGGTAGGAGAATTCGCCGCCATGCTGACGAGTCGCTCGCCGCTTCAGAGGTGGTGCTTTCGACGGAAGCGGGTAGGGCCTTCGTCTTTTGTAGTCATCCAAAGAAACACCCCGTATGGGACAAATAAGGCCCTGCTCCGCAGCAGGTCTCCTCCTTCGTGGTTAATGGCGCAGGTTCTATACGCATACTGAGCTACGTGCAATAGAGTTTAAATTTAAACTTTGGACTGTATTTGATCGGCTCTGTAACCAGTATGGTCAACTGTATTAACAACATAAATTTCTTTTTATGATGTTTGTTCTATTCAAAATTATGTGTTTTTAAGGAAAATTTATACATTAGAAGACATATTAAAAGTGTAATAAATTATAATTATTTTTAGTAATCGTGATTATTTTGCAAGCGTATAACATAACCGTATTGTTTATTATGCTATATATTTTATAATAGCTATGTAATATAAATTCAAAACTTGAAAATTTTATAACATTTTAATCGATTGCAATAAGTGTAATGAATCATCATAAAATTGTGTACATTTAAATATTATCATTAATATAATTTCTTATCAATGAAATGAATATTAGTTATAAGATTTTTTTTTTGAATCTGAAAGTATCTACGACATCCACCATTATCAATGTTGTTGTCTTAATTCGACATGTAGCCGCTCTGGACAGCTTAGTGACCTGTGCAGAAATAATATATTTATCTATTATATTTTTTAATGTGTTGTATGATTATTGTTATATTTCATGCGCACTTTCAGTTATTGGTTGTAATTCAAACATATCTGTATAATTTTATTATAGTTTAAAAAATCCCTACGTGAATGATTTTTATCTGAAGAGATTGGAGGGGGAATACCAACGAAGTCGTTGTTGGTAGTTATCAATATAATACAAAATTAGAGGTATTCAACCAATTTGATTTTTGTAATTTTACCTTAATAACCAAATATATTTTTACTAGTAACAATGAAAGCTAAATATTTAATCATTTTATTATATTGAAAGCTAAAATGCTACAGATGGATATACGAATACACAGATTAAACAAAAACCCCTCTCATTTAAATTGGTATGAAAAAGAAATAATACAAGTTTAGCAATCTTACTTTTTTAAATTTAAATAAATACCCCGACGAGCCTTAAGTTTCAAATAATGGAAAGCAAATTTTTTATTTACAAAAACTTTATTCGACTCACGCTCCTCAAATTCCAAAACGGAAAACAATTTGCAATCAGACGTTCCTTAGGCGAACAAATTAAAAGTTCACTGGTAATGAATTAAAGGTATTCAAATAGCTAAAATGTAACTTGCGAACAATGGATATGAGACCGAGTCTTAATGAAGGTAAATAGGGAATCGAAAGGTTAAACAGTCTGTCTGAATACAAATATAAGTAAGTTTAATTTAGTTTGAGATATTACAAAGACGGATCCTACTCAACTTTCTTTTTAAAATTTTAATTTAACTTCCCGACTTCTTTTAGAGGACTGAGTTACCTCCGTCCGTGGGAGAGTACCTGTTAACAATACCAACCAACCAAGCATGTTCCAGCGCGTAATCGGGTGACGCTGTTATGAAAGAGAGAGTATTAGCTTTGCTGGGTAAATATTGAATAATAAGTACATTGACACACTAGTATTGAGTATAGACGGTAGCGGATCTGAGGTACGGTGCACAGCTAGCCGACAGCAGTCAGTAGGGGAACCAATTGTGAGCTCGCCACTCACGAAAGGAAAACTGTTGAAAACTCCGGGAGTACGTCATCGCACACATTGACAACCTGAAAAGTGCGATTGGCTTTCCGGGGGTCTCGACTCCTACCAAAAAGAGACTGTCGTGACAACTCTGCCATCTACAATCTGTCATGTCTGGACTCTGCAAGAGTTTGGAATGGGTCCTTAGCAAACCTTTGGCTGAATTAGATTTCAGAAACTCATCAGTGATCAACAATATAGCCGGAACCGATCGTCTGGAGATCTTTTAGAGTACCTCAGTCACATCGAGGGTGAGGTAGTGGAAAAGTTTCGAGAAGCATTAGCGGTTTTTCTCGACATTTTCAAGGCCAATAGCCTTATTCGTTTCTGAGTGCTCATATCAGACATTTTGAGGAATCGACCAATACGGGTGGCTGTTGACGACTGCTCGTCTGATCCTAAGTCTGCTACTAATTCCGGAGTTGGTTTTTACTAGTTAGGCGTGCAACATCGTAGACTACAGCCATGCTTAATATCAGTCTTAGTATAGTCAAAAATTAACCTTAAAGAAAAAAAAATTCTGAGCATCGGTGAGGTTGTGGGGTAGCCAGTGCAAAACAATCCTCCTTACGTGTCTTTGATTAAACAAACAAAAACATAATTTTATTCATTTATAGGAACGTCCACACTTAAAGATCGTTCTCGCAAAACTTTCTTAGTGGTTTACGCGAAAACATTGACAGTTATAGTGAGAGTAAATAGTTCAGCATTAGTAAAATAATGTTCTTACACTAAAAGTAAACGAAACTAGTGGTAGGTTAAACCGGTATAAGACCCTGGCATTATTATTTAAGTCAATATTTGAGTTTAACTTTTCATAATACTTACAAAAAATATGTAATATTTTATTTCTTAAATATTTTACAAAAAAAAAACATTTCACAACAAAACAAAACAACTTTATTAAAACCTAATTGGAAACTTATTTTGTAGATAACTTAAATATCTTACATATTTTATTAAACAGCTTTGCTAATTGAAAATGAAAGTAAAACAAATCTCGTATTTCGATATACTGTCGACCAAGCTTAAAGTTGATATGAAAAACAAAAAAAAAATTATTTATTATGTTAACTGTCTGTCATCTAGTAAACCGACCGTGAACTTTTATTCAAAAATGATATTTAACATTACACCACAGAATAGTTACTTGATTGTTTTATACCGCCATCTCAAGCAATATTATGGAAACTTCTAGTAAGTTGTTGAAGAACAAGCACGAAACAGCTAGTTATTAAGAATTCCGCTAGGTGTCTCTTTTAACAATTTACAACTATCATATTTCTATTAAAATATTAAAAGTTTTTATGTTAATTATTTAACTGAAAATTGTTTCGATTCAAAAACATTTTAATTAATTTTGAATGCAAATGCAAACTTTATGCAGAAATTATAGTAAACTACCACATAGGTAAGTTATGAGATTCATGGATTTAAATAAGAAATTAGATATTTTAAAACAAGCCGGTTGTAAAACCCTAATAAGAAATCTCAATCAAAGGTGTACCATAATTTTATCTAGGTGGCTGGCGTGACATCGGTGTAGTCAATCGTTTGTTCTCGTCTTCTGAAAACGGGTTCTTGTGTTCCTGGATAAGATTTCGAATTTTCCGCGTTACTCTGGCCGTAGGATTATATGACACCGGTTTGCAAACCTCATTGTTATTTAATAATACGAGTAATTTAAGTTGGTAATCAACGGTATTGATAACTACAGTGGCGTTTTCCTTGTCGGCCTTAAGCACTAAAATATTCTGGTTATTCTTAATATTTTTTAGCGCCTGACGCTCTGCCACAGTGATGTTACTAATCGGAAGTTTTGCTTTTTTTAATAGTACCGCGATGTCCCGCCTTGTGATATCGGCATCGCCAGGTAGCACCTTATTACGTGAAATAGATTCCTCAATACAACTTATCACATTCTAGACCGGTATACGCTTGGATGTTAGAGAGGGAGCTTGCCCATGTTCAGGAGGTACTGAAAAGTAGCGGATATCAAGTAAGGGAACTACTCAAGCAATCGACTAGGAGAAGAAAGCATCCTGCTGTGATCAGACCAGCCAGCCTATATACCTTATTTCAAAGGAGTAACAGATAAGATAGGCTCAGCCTTAAAGAAATAATCCATTCCAACAGTATATTCACCTGGCATAGAGATTCACAATATCATGGTCACACCAAAGGAGGTATTACCGTTACAAATTCCAGGTGTTTATAAAAAAAATTGCAGCTGCGGTAGTTCCTACATAGGCCAAACGAAGCGTTTTATTGCTGAAAGGGTCAGAGAATATATCGCTGCTGCAAAAGAACCGCCAGAACAGCAAATCCGCGGTCGCAGAAAATGCTTTAGAAGCGGACACCAATCATTGAATAGAATTCCACTACACCCAAGTCCTCTCCACAGAAGGTCATTTTTATTCAAGAGTTGTACGTAAAGCAATTGAAATTATAAAATACAATTCATTCAAACAAATGGTGGATTTAAGTTATCAGCTTTGTGGAATCCAATGATTAACAGCATACCACGCGTTATTGCGGAATCGGTTAAACACCAGAATTGTGAGTGTTGTATGCGACGGAAAATGGCGAAGACACAATTTATATAATAACGAAGACGTGCAGATAGATGATGAAATTTCTACCTCACGGACTCGACGACGGAGAGCGTGCACCGCTAAACCAGTCAGCCTGTGACCACGGCCGGTGCAACCTGGTCGAAACGTCTGGCAAGTGAGAGGTATGTAATACTTATTTCGCGCGTTAAATTTTTTTAATAAAATAATAATATAATATCGTTTTAATAACTGCAAAAGTAAATCTATTTAAACAATAACTTTCCATGCCTAAACAAGTGAACAGATATAACTCTGTTACCTAAAATGTAAATACAACTCTGTGCCTAGGGGCAGCTGCACCGTCTCGACGTTTCTTTAATAGGTGATGAAAGCGCAAAATCGCAGTTCATACCATCTCATTATATTGCATGCTCACTGAAAAGCAAGAAGAAACATAAAAAATGTTTTTATCGCAATTTGCTAAATGTTTAAATCATTATATTTTGTAGAAGTAACATAATGTAACATATCATAATAATCCAATAAAACTCTATACCTACCAATAAAACGAAGTATCTAGTTCTACCTATAGTTAAAGGTGACATCAGTTTTCGACTTTTCTTCTTATCTTATACACAATTCATGTATAAAAGTATGTTTGAAGACCAACAAAGGAAATCAGCTATATGAAATCCAATTGCGTATGACCGCGAAATTCGTTTCACCGTATTTCCAATGCAATTACGTACATTTGCGTATTAAGAGAGCGCAAACGATAATATGAATGGAATCCTCACAGACCGCTAATATTAAACATTCAAAGCAGTTTTAGAGGCTTTCAGTGGCTCACCAGTATTCGTAGGCTTTGCCAATCACATTGGGGTCAGCAGGAAATTAATCCGCTTGTTTCGGTGCCAAACCTGTCGAGTGCGTTTGGATAGGATTCAAGTATAACCGTGAGAAAGATCAATATGACAAAACATATTTGCAGTAATGTATACATTAAGATATATAAGAAAATAATACAATTGTATTGAATAAAAAAAACTGATCCTCTTTGTGATTGGAATAATTGAATCTTGTTTACAAAGCCGATCTGTTGTTAAAGAATTCTAATTTTCATCTCAATAATATAAATTTTTGTTATTATTTTATAAAATCAAGACTTCAAGCATCCGGCAAAGGGTAATTAAGAATGTGCGGTCGTAAGATATATATTTTACATATATTTTTACGTTAGTATATATAAATATATTTATTTTGTATTGTATAAATAAAAAATACATTTATGTTTTGAACTCTATTCTTTAATTTAAAATTTAAACTACAGTTTAATTATTAAATATAAAATAAAACACAACTCTAACCTTTATGGCTTGTCGCCAACGAAATAGTCAGGTCATGGGTCCCTATAGTCCATCCAGCGTTGAACGACTGCTGCAGTGATCCCAGGGGCATTCTGCTACTGGACTCAATTAGAGGAATATATAAAGACAGATACGAAAATAGAGGCACGCTAACAACCGTAAAATTTCCTATAAGATTTCGATAATAAATCAATAGCAATGTTTCAAATTACTAAATATACCTTATAAGATTTTTAATTTTCGAACTTTAGGTTACTGAACTATAAATAAATGGTTCTAATTATATAGCAACTGATACAATAAGAATATATAATTTCATTTCAAACTGATATGGTTTTCGTCTTGGCTGATTACTATCAGTTGAAATATTCAATAATAAGCAAATTCCTTAGCTATAATTGTTGATTGATTTAACTTAAAACCTATCCATCAAATCCGATATAGTCTGATCCGATTCAATCCCGTCTGTTTGTCTAACACTTGTTTACCCAACATCTAGTTTAGATGGGCAAACTTCATTTGTGTTCGTTGTGGGAAGACATGATATCGTATAATTTTGTATACCATTCGCATTTACGTACAAATATATTTTTAGGTATGATTCGGTAAGATTCGGTATCTATTAAAGATAGTAATAATTAATGTATTCGATACGTGTTATGTATACGTAATTTATTGTATTAGATATAATAAACAATCAACTTATTTATGTATTCTGCTTATTAGTCACTGCATTATTTAGCAATATTTTTTTAATTAACTATTATACGATCGAATATGATTAATATATTATTTTCGAATACGTTCCTTATATATTTTATATATAATTCATATGTGATAATAATTTTGAATGCATGTTCAAAATTCACAGGTTTGTACAGCATTCTTCAAGTTTTTTCTTCTTAAGAACCTACATATGGGAACAATGCATAAAAAAAAGATTTTAGCCGTATTGCTGCCAAAACAATACACGCATTATATGCCGAGACCTTCTTCAAAACCGAAAGAGAAGTCAAATATCAACGGAAAAAAAGATAGCTATAAAATATTCACTCGCGGCAACTTTATTCCAAATTCCGTTGAGAAAGCTCAATTTATAGGACACCTTCCGTTTCAATTTGTGTGGAGGATGTGACTGGTCCCCTAGGAACTGTTCAAGGGGCCTGACCCAGACCAAAGGGGGACATAATATGTCCCAAGTTTCTGAATATAGGATTAGGTACAAATTTACAAATTTGGCACAACCGTTTCTGGTTTACTGCGATTGTTTTTGTATGTTTTTAAATTAGTGGATTTTTTACAGTTTATATAAAAATGTAGTTACATACTTTCAGTGGTTGGTTTGTAACTATTATCGTAAAATAGACAATTAAATATTACCGCGAACACGTTTGCTGCAAAGCATCCGAAACGTCGGTTTAAATATAAAAATGTAATAATAAACGCGAGTTATATCCGACAAATAGTTTTATTGAAATCTTTAAAAGTAATTCCCAATTTAATAAACAGTAAATGTTAAGAAAAGAGGATTGTTTAGCGCAGGTAACCCGACAACTTCCTTTATTTTCAGAAGCAGACGCTAATGAAATGTTGCTATGATAAGATTCATTAATTCGAGGCATTTTCTTCTCAAAGTGCTTACGATATCAAAACAGGTAACGAATTTTTAGTTTTATCCATATGATCCAGAAAAAAAACGGCAGTCAACACTATGGATTCAAAACGAATCAAATCTTGTAGAAGTGAAATGATTGTGAAGAACTAGAAATATTTTAATTGTAAGTTTTTGTTCTTGATAAGGCATTTAGTATCAATTTACTTTCTAATTACCAAACCCAAAATACTTTGGGTATCAACTTTACAGTCACCATGGTAATTAGGTATGTGGCATATTTTCGACATCTAAAATAAAAAACTATATAAAAACCCAAAAAACTTACAGTCTGTTAAAAAAACACGTAAAAGTAAATTACATTTTACAAAAGATATTCACAGTAATATACAGTTGTAAATCAAAGATCATTAAAACAATCACATTATGACAAAAACAATACGACTTAGCCGCGGCAGATTATAAACTTCCAGTTGTGAAGATTCATCATTGTTGGGACTTCAAAGGTAATTTCGTAATGTTTCTTGAACAAGAACAATAGTGATTAACATTAATTGAAATAATAGCGTGATCCCATCGACAAACCTACAACGAAAACTTTTCCTGACAATATGTATTTAATAAAAGTTAAAACTTCTTAAATTTATTTTTCAGAACCTCTCAAATTATATTATTTAATTCTACAATCTATATCATATTAATTTGGTTTTTTTAATAGTACGTAAAGAATGCTATATTATATATTTTAAAGTTAAAAGATAAATAAGCCATTCCATTTGATTGCATTAACTTGAATATTTCAAACTTTGAAAGCTTACTATGATATCTCATTATAATCAAACTAATAACGTTAAAGAACCCATTTAGAAAAGAGCTATTGCAATTATCCGACATTATGTAACCACAACTGTAATCTCTCTTGGGTATTACTTTCTTGAGAGTACTTACGTCGTACATTCTCTTTGTTTATTCCGCTATCTTAGAACAGCGGTCTTTCAAGCACTTTACACTAACAGTAATTGCAAAGCCTCAGTGCCTGTGAGTGCAGACTCTGGGGCGGGATAATCAAGAAATATTACGGCACTGGTATCCTCTATCTTTTCTATTATATGTAAGGATCGGGTAATACATCTCGACCTTTTTACTAAGGGTTTGTTAGCTAATTTATGAATCAGTGAACCTTGGGCAATCAAGTGATTGATAAAATTTGTTATACGATTTATTATACAAAAATTTATTTTTGTATAATAAATCGTGTTACATACTAAAACATTCGTGTTATGGAATTGTTCAGTCTGTGTAATATGTGTTGTAATTATGTATATATATATATATATATATATATATATATATATATATATATAATTATGTATATATATATATATATATCTAAAGCTAAGCTCGTTTCTATTATAAACATATTATTAATTCTAAATATTTTGTATTAAATTGAGCATTCTAATGGTAACCGATCAACATGTTACATTGTTTTGATGGCAAACACGTAACAGTCCCTTTAGGATCGCCACAATTTATAAGATTTGATTATAAACGAATTAACGATTAAAAATATAAATAATTAAAGTATACAGTATATGGGCTATATTTTTATTTATTACCTAACATAATACATGATGTTTTCGCTACAGGTATATAATGTTAATGAAAACAGTCCAAACCCAACATAATATTAGAAGAGGTTGCAAAAATACCAACTTTATGTTTCCAGTGCGTGTTACAAACCTGCAGCGAATCACTAGGTAAGAGCATTGTGTAAACATACGAATGAACATAAGGCCAAATATTAATGATTTAGATTGTTTTATTTCCAAATACTGAAAAATAAGGTATACAATCAAATAATTTAATTACATTATTTTGTTTAATAATTGTGACAGTTCTTTTTATAAAAAATATGTTATTTTTATTTCATTCCAACGCGAGTATTATCTTTATGTTGTAAATTTAAGTTCAATTAAATGAAAACAGTCACTTCATTTTTCGACGCAATTTAAAGCCCTATGTTCTCAATCTGTATCAAGCACAGGTGGCGCACCCAGCTTGGATGTTACCGCAATAACACTAAAATAAAAGTAAGCTATGGCGCAGAGCATAACATTCTTTGATTTCTTTTAGTCTACTCAGCTTTACTATGGATTAAATTAAATTTTAATTATTTTTTTTTCGAGTAATTTATATTACTTATAACTTTTATAGAATGAATGAAAAGTGAAAGAAAATTATGTGAAAAACAACATATCATATATTTATTTATTTATATTTAATTAACTGTTTCTTCTGCAAAGGGTGCCGATTGTGTAATAATACCAGCTTATACGAAAATGTTCACTGTACCTGGTTTTGTTCTCAAGTGTGCTCATTAAGGGCGGCCCTCGCTTTGCGTGAAAAATTCTGTTGGGGAAGCGACCTACTCGAACGATTTTTAAATAAAGCTATGCACACAACGCCGCTTACATTTTCCGTCATGAAATTAAAAGGGCTTAAATTTTATAAATTATATAGAAAGATCTACCTAAAAAAAAGTTTTTGTTTACGTAAACCTGAAAAGATTCTTGAAGTTACTTAGTAAAAAGTCTAAAATATTTTTTTGTTTTGGTCATTCCCAACCACGTATCATGTACAAGCGATCCCTTAACGCTCCGCATGGCGATCAGTATTTCATTTGCGTCTTATTTGCAATATCTTTTACTCTAAAATTTTTTTTTTTTTATCCCGGGGAAATGCGTTACGCACACCACCGCCAAGATGTTAACTACTCCCAAAGGTGTAGAAGGGGCGACCTCTGGGAGGGAGCGGTGGTAGTGTGGGACTCCCGGTGTAGAAGGGACCGGTATACCCACTAAAACCCCGGGGACATTCCCGGCTTCGCCGTTAGGGAGGGGTTCTGGGAGACCGGCATAACCTTTACGACCAGGATCCCTCCGGCGATTCCCGCAAAATTGCAGGCCGCTCATGCCAGGAAGCGGTCATAGTGAGCGACCGCTTCCTCACCTCTCTTTAGGTGAGCATTTGTAGCGGACGCAGGCGCCCCCGCGCCTGCGCATCCGCCGTCTTCTGTGCGGAGGTGCGAGAGGGTCCTTCTCTCTCGCACGCTCCGCCGCCTCCTTCTGCTGCATTATCTCTTCGCAGAAGGAGGCGACCGCTACCCCAGCTTTTTCGTTCCCTAACATGGCTTTGACGACACCGGGGAGCGAGAGGTCGGGGCCGATTTCCGCAGCCATACTGCGGCGGAGCTCGAACCATGCAAAGCACACTTTAAAAGTTTGCTGTGCCGTCTCGTCTGGCGCGCCGCAGTGCCAGCACGTCAGACTCTCCTCCCGCCCGATTCGGTGCAGGTACGAGCCGAAGCAGCCATGGCCCGTCCTTACCTGCACCAAGCGGAAGGAGAGGAAACCCCGCGGCCTCTCGAGCCAGTCCTTCAGGGCAGGCCCGAGGGTTTTACTCTAACCTACTCTAACCCACCCGTGGACTAAGGGAGTGCATTAATAATTTTCCAAAAAAAAAAAAAAAAAAGCATAAGCGACGGTCTATCTAACATTTAGATCTTGTTAATGTTTTCCGTAGTTATAATAAAATATCGATTAGTAAAATGACTTTGAAAGTGATAGTAACCCCGTTTGGGGTAATTTAGACAATTTTATTTATTACACATTAGAACACACACATTAGAACTTGCATGATAATCTTTCTTAAACATCTGAGAACTATAGTGTTTTATATTAAGTATTAAGAAAGATGTGAATGCTGCCTCAGTTTATCGCTTCAGCACTAAAAACGCTGTTGAAAAATTCATCTATAGGTTCGTGGACTCTCTGAGCCACCCTAACTGCCTTCTAATCAAGCGGCTGGAGTGCGTACACTTATGAAGTGGCTTTTTAAACATCAAAGCTTGGGCAACCCAAAGAGATTGGGGGAAGCGAAAATTATTTATTAGTTGCCAAAAAGGAAGTATTTTGTGGCTTCTGATACGCTATTCTCTTCAAATTTGGCTCATCTTTGTATACCGAAATCCCTTTGTAGGTCGAAATGAAGTCTTCAAGATTTTCTTAATTAAACCTTTGAGATTATTCAAGAGGTGTTTTCGATATGTGCAAAGATTTTATATTTAATATTTACTCATAAATACCTAGATATTATTTTGTTTGCCAATAGAATTGTTCTTAAATAAACTTAAAATTTTATATATAATAAATATAAACAAGCTCTGTCTGTTTGTTAACTTATTTCTTCTAAATTACATAATATCAAATTCTAACGCAATTCTCAGTACAATTTAAAGAATTTCTTTCCAAAAGATGTTTGAAAAATTTAAAGCAAGCGAGTCAAGCAGAAAAAATTATCCTGTTTAGGAGTGTATCATATGGTTCAAAATTTATTACAACATGAATTATATAACTTTTTTATCAACATGTTAAACTCCAAAGAAAAAAAATAAATTTAATAGGTTATTGTTTATGCAAACATTATTTTCTTAAAAAAACATAGACGTTGTTTATAAATATCAATGTATCTTTTATTATGTTCTTGCTAATAAACGCCTTATTTAATACTTAACAAGTTTGATATGTTCAAGACAATATTGAGTTTTATTTACCTTTTTCGCTGAATCTGTCTATCTTGGCATCTAAAATGCATTTTGATAACTAAAATACACAGATTTCACTTACCAAACTGCAATATTACTTACAATACTTGAAAACAAATATAAACGTTATGATTTTAATCCAATTAAATTACTATAATAATTGTATATATTTTATACAATTAAGTTTTTAAATTTTTATGCTTGGGTTCAATGATAAAACCAAAGTACTCAAATAAAAGTCAATTGTAAAATTAAATAAGTAATAAATAAAAAAGCATTTACATGAAGCGGTGGAATTAATTTATTTGAAAAAGATTATTGTATAAATATTGTTTTGTTAATCCGTTGTAATGTTCTGTTCGCTTGTTCATTTACGTAATATTCTGAAGAGTTTAATGTTATTAGTTTATTATTTTGTGTTGATCGCACTGCAAATAAAACAATGACTATTTTATTTATGAAATGCTTGATTTTATTATAAAATGATTATGTACTATTTTTTAACAATTTTTAAGTATTTTTAAAATATAATTTAGTGTACTTAAGACATTATTGTAGTTTGAAAAGTGTGACATGAACCTATAAAGAACTACTAACAATTGTTAATTAATATAAAAAAATCATACAGAATATAAAATATTACTATCAACGTTTTTACTAAACTAACTTTTTTGTTACCTTAAACAGAAACCATAAAGCTTTTTTAAGATGTAGTTATATATTATAAATCAAGAAAATATTTTTTCATTTAGAAATTTTAAGCTACGCTAAGCTTCAAAGCTTAAACTTTAAATTTGTATTATAAAATTTAATCTGAATATGTCAAGCTATTTCAATAGAACTTTTACATAATATATATAACTCAAACTAAAATTACCTGGTCTTAGTGCTATTTTGTTCATCATATCAGTAAATTCACGAGATAAAATATCTACCATGCTTTTATTTTCATACCAAACATCAAGTGCACTATTTGATAACCACTTCGAAGGTCTGTAATCTCTTGGAGGCGGACGCGCATCATCCTTTAGTTGAAATTTTCTTGATTCCACTTGAAGTCTCAGAATGCAATAGATAGTTAAAAGAATTTTCAACAATGCTAAAATTTTTGTTTCCATATTATATAACGTTTTGATATTTTGATAATCAAAATTAAACTGATTTACCTTCCAACCTAACTGTCTTATATAGGCAAACTTAACAGGAAATATATTCGTAAAGATTCGCATTTGTTGTTATATCATCTGTTAAGACAATGAAACCTACTACCATAATTCAAATCAATCGTTGTTGTACTTTCGATGTTGATACAATTGTATTATTAACCTTTATTGAAGATGAAACAATGTAGACTACATTTTAAGTCCTAATGTACTCTAATGAACCACCATACCAAAACGACACCAAAACAAAACCAATATATCCTAATGAACCGCCAAACCAAAACGTACCTATGACTACTATTCCAAAAATGTTCTTATATAAATCAAAGACTTATTTTATGAGTAATACACCGGAAATGATAAAAAGGGATGTAATTTCATTTAAACTTTCAAAATATTATTTCTTTCTATATACAAATGTTAACGAAATTTTGCTTCATTATTTTTTCTTTTCAAATTATACCATTCTTCTATGGTAAAAAAGATTGTGAAGTGCTAGCTTCTCTCCATTCCGTAACTCGTATTGGAAAACATTTTTCGTTTGATTGAATAGTTCATTATGTTAAATAACAAATTAAACTTACATTTACACTGTCAACAATTGTACGCATCTTTGTTTCATCTCTGTCATTTCGTTCGGCTGTTGCTGTACGTTCCTTAACTATTAATTTATTGCCCTAATTTCATTTTGATAATTTATTGTATAATCCATTGTTTGGACGCAACATACAAATGTCAGAACCAAAAATTATTATAATTATTGGATTTTAATTATAAGCTACGTGTTTGTATTTAAAATAAAATAAAGATATCGATGATTTTGTGTTTGATTTAGCTTTATGTCTAATAATAAATTCATGAATATAACTCTTTGAACAAGAAAATGTGTCTTATTTCAGATATATATATGTGGGTCACACCATCCTTTATAAAACGTACAAGAAACGAACGAACCAGACCTCAATTTTGACTCTCTAAGCTCGCAAAATTTCAGAATGTGTTGAGCGAAGCGAGGTGCAAACAGCACCGAAGTTGCTTTCACAAAACGTCGACGCATTCTGTCCTTAACTATTTTTCAAGATAAAAAAAATTATTAAAAGCTGTTAAAAAAATTGAAATCTGTAAAAATAATTCGGCACGCCCACGTCATTGAAATGCTAAATTTTCGGGCGAAAAATTATTTCCCATTGAAGTCTACGGGATTTTAGTTTGTCCGTGATTATTCTTCAACAACAGAATATTTGAAATTAATTTAATTTTTTCAAAACCGCCACCAGTTCAATGTCTATTTGTGTGCATAATAGAATATACCGTTTTTGATTGACGCTCGCACAAAGGATGAAGAAAAGTCTCTCATAGAGAGCTTCGATCGCTCCGCTCAATAATATACGTATTTTTGCTAAATTGACATTCTTCGCAAATTAGGTTCTTATAAACTGTCAAGAATTTGTTTTATATTTTTCTTATTTTACTCTCCTTTTAAACTAAAGTACTCCAAATTTTCATCCCATATTTTTAAACTTGATCCTGCTAAGTTGCAATTTATTTGGATTGTGATTCTGATAACTACTTCATAAAGATTGTTTTCTTAAAATTTTGTAGTTATAATATAACAAATAACAAAATTACTTGTAATAGGAAAAAAAAATAAAGTCAATGTTAAAGCTCCATTGTATTTCTTTATAATATTAATATTTTTATAGTTAAATGTCCTCTGAAAAAAAAACTGCGGTAAATCTGAGGGCCTCGCCATGTCACAAACACTTTAAAGCGAAACTATTTCTAAGATAATAATCGTGTTAGCGAGAGCAATTATAGAAATAGCTAAGTGTTCAGCCATAATCACACAAACACAGTTAAAGACAATTCTAAGTATTAATTCTAATTATTAAAGCTGCTAGGATTTTTGGGACATGATGCATTTGTTGGTGATGATATGATTGAGTAAGTAGGATTTCATATAAGTTCATTTGTACTAAATTTAGTTAATTATGTACCTGTTTATAATTAGTATGTTTTAGATTTACATTATAAATATTCACAGGGACCGTATCAAGTGCCCCACAACCAATAACAACCAGGAAAGATATAGTCTTGATCCCAAAACTGCAGTAGGCACTGAAATATTTTTATAGGTGTTGTAAATTCATATATACCCTAATTTAACATTTAAATTTACCCAAATACTTATTTTGATCAGTACATACATCTACATCTATATGTAATTGCATTTGTTACGTTACAGGTCACACGGCATCAGCCGCAGCACATATTCCTCCACTCTGTGCTACACCGCAGCAAGCAGTGCTGTGCCCCAACTCTTTCCCCTGTGGAGTCACTATTGATGGCTCGAGTAAATATTTAGAACAGTTAAGGGTCAATTTATAAATCAGTTGGACAGTAATTTAGACAATTTGATTTAGATTTTAACACAGTGGAGACCATTGTTAACACTTTAAACAGATTTATAGAGTTGTATTTAGTTATATTTGTATATTTATTGAATTTGGATAACTCTGTATTGATCTGTCTCTAATAACATCCCTCGTGCTCCCTGTGGCAATGCAATAATTGGTGATGGTAATCCGGTGATGGTAATCCACCTTTTACCGAAATGTTGTGTGATACATGCCATGCTTATTGGCTACATGATGGTAGTAAAAGTACAATGTTCTATCCTAAAGCAAACATCAACACTCTGAGTAAATCAAAATATTGTTTAGTTCAATTAGGTACTTGCACATGCTTTTGATCGGAGTCATCAGCCAAGTTTGTTGAAGATATTCCAGTAACCTAAAATATATTTATATTAAAAATCAACAAATATATTTATTACCATTTAAAACCTTAATTTAAGTTATACTTACCTAATAAAAATACAAGTTCATTATTTTGATGATCATTCTTTCATGCATGTCTCAGATTTACTAATGTAATGTTTTTATACTGTAAAAATGTGACAGATCTGTAAATAAGAGTATTTGTAGATAATATTTAGAGACTATATGAAAAAAATAATTATTAATATTAAGTATTAGAATTTAAACATTTAGGGAATGATAACCCATCCTATGGTAAAATAAAATTCTCATCATGACTGGGCTTTACAATCGCAATATGAGTGCTATTATTCTATACAGGTTCAATTTTCTTTGAAATCTAATGTAATTATTGTATTTTAATACTGTTTTAAAGAGGTACGTATCTAACAGTTGTTAGAATAACAATATATAACAATTTTTTTTCATATATAATTCATATCTAGTCGTGTCCTTCGAAAGACAATCCATTTAGCTTTAACATTAGGCTGTTTGAAGGCTTTAATCACTTGGTTGATGCATCGACTTCTGCTCTGAAATAGGTAAAAGATCCCTTTAAGTCTTTGGAAAGATCCCATGGCTTAAATCCTTAGAGCACAAAAACATTAAAACCACGAAAGCAGTGACATGATTTTGATATATTAAAAATAATCTTAAAAACACTTCAACTAATTTGTATTTCTTACCTTTATTTCAAATGTGATCTCATAGGTAACCACAATTATTGATTGTGTTTATTCTCAGTTCATGGAAAAGGATATTAAGTCATTTTGTGCAGTTCAAATCGTTTCATAAACACATCGACGATATACACGTCTTTGACGGCGTTTAAGAAAGATTTAATCAATCAATACATTTTAGATCAGCATGCGAGTGCAAGCATTTTATAATTTTGAGACTTCCTATTAGACTTGTTTGGGGCTCGACAATGTCTTGCAAAATAAGAAACATGTGTTACAATTATAAGATACAAATCGTTTCTAATGATGAAGGCCAGACGCTGAACTTTTGTAAACTCTAAGATTCATTAATGAGCTCACTTATACTTTTTAAAAATTTGCTGTTAGGTTTTGAATAATTTGTAAATGTATTTCTAATAACAATCAAGTCTGACACAGATTCACTATTGTTTTAGTACTGGTTTCATGCTTACTCGTATTAATTGTCTAGTCAAGGGTTCTTAGTAGTAGTGTTATCTATTGGTGACATCTTATAATGATATTTCTTTACTCACCATCGTTTTATTGAACTTTGGCTTTTGCTTATACGTTTTTATATTTCAATTAAAGAGATTTAATTTGGTTTCATAAAAGAAGGAAGAAATAAAATAAACATAGTCATACAATCATATTTCTCAATGTGTCATATTATCTTTATTACCTCATGGATAATATTAAAACCTTTCATTTTTTGCTTAAGTGGTAATGGGAATTTGCAGTGTCGACAAACTTTGCGGTTAAAATTATCAATTATTATTGATTTTGTGACTTTCGTTTTCATAGTCTAGGACCTTGAACCAAGGTACGTTTTTCACTTTTACTCGTAAAAATGTTCTTTACTTAGTATGCTCTTGAAAATTAGATCGTTCTTTCGCCCATAACCTGTTGTTTCTACTATTAAAAAAGCGAAACTAAGCAACACGGTCTACATTTAATAAATCTGTTTATTATAGGAACTTATATGACCACCTTATAAGGTAAATAAAATGATACGAGAGAAAGATAAAATATATTTAAACAAAAATTAAATTTAAATTGTTTAAATATGTTTTAACTCAGCTGACTAAGTTAAGAAGGAAACATTAAGTACATACAAGATAAAATTTTATACTGTAAGATGCTATATTATAGCATAATAATTTTAATGTAATGTTATACTAAAGTTAACATTAAATATACAGATCACTAATAAGGAAGAAAAAACGACAAGCTTTAAGAATAACAAACACCAACATCTACGTACAATATCAATATCAATCATATATACTATACGAGTATAATTGTGTATTCATTCCATTTTGAGCCATTATATTTCTACCATTACTCAATAACTACTGTAACATAGACTGCATTGCAAGTTAGCTTTCATATGCAATAGTAGCTTTTAGCAAAATAACAAAATAGCATCAAACGTTACCAATAAAATTGCAACAGTTGAAACTTCGATAACTATGAGTCTTGTAAAGAAGACATTTAATATTTTTCAAAATCATAATTCTATGTGAAAAGAAGTCTTCGCTTTTTATATTTTGTTTTATACCATTTTAAAACTTAGTATATTAAAATGTACCTACAATATAATCCAATTTTATTTTAAAAAAAATATAACAATAACTAATTATATAATAATAAATTAAATATTTACCCCTCACCCCCCAGATAGAACATTTAAAAGTATCAGAAATTAAATTATGCTAGTTGCCGTCACTAACTTGTAAAAAACCAACTTCTCCACATTGTGATCATCAAGGAGCAAAGTGATATGTAATGACACGGCGAAGATAAGAGACGAGTGCATGTCAACGAGACGGGAATATCAGGGCAATAGTTTTGTGTTACCAGATGAGATGAGATACGAAACAAGTGTAGAAGCGAAAGTTCCAAATATTTGTAATTTTTACCCTTACTTTTTAAAGGCATTCGAACATCTTAGGTCGATCCTGAGTTCTATTTTCATCTACCTTTTTTCAGGTCCAAATTATGTCAATGAATTCTTCGAAACTTAAGCCAACGTACAGAGCATTATAGCAGAAATATATCCTTTTGGATTTGAGGACATTCAACGTCAAAGACGTAGTGACATATTCTCAATTTTAAAGCTACTGATTTTCTGTTGCTTCTGTTCTTATCCTTCTACCATTTTCTAAGCCTTATTTAGACCCTACCTACATTATATCAACAAACAACAATGTAAGAAAAAAACTTTTAAATATAACACTTCAAACATATATGTCACTGACGGCTCCCATTATAAAAATAACGGCAAGTTTGTTTACCGTGGCCCTTTTTGTTTATCTTTGTTTTAAATTATTTAAGATAAATAAATAGGCATTCTCTGCAATATAATGAAATTTAGTATTTTAATGGAAATGATTTTAAATAAGACTCTAGTAAGAATTATCGCATTTAGTTCTTACCAGAAAGTTACTATTACTGCAATTAACGCTAGCTATCTCGATACTTTTACCTAATCAAGATTAATTGCTTTTCTTAAATAAGTAAAGTGCTCTTAAATAAGAAAATAAAATTTATTCAAATTATGACATTTATTAAGACATTATTTCTTAACAAGTGTTTTTTTTTTATTAACATTTCATTCTTGGAAATTGTCTTTATAGAACTGGAGGTGTTTTTCCTGAAATAAAATAGACCATTGATTAAATTTAAATATATCTATAGTGACATTTTTTTCCATTATTAATATGCTAAGACCATAACAATATCTAAATATTATTATCGTATACAATCCAAAATTTGCGTCTTGTCGTAAGTCTTGGGATAAAAATTTAAATAATACAAATAATACATCAAATAGCACAAATAATTTAATAAATAAATAAATTGATTCTGTGATCTTTTGAAATAAAAAGAGTATGTAATTGATTACTTACTGTTTATAAAGATATTTCTAGTCCATAAGGTTTTACATTAATTATGGCACCAAACTATTGGTCCTAATGGTGTTACTAATTAAACCTAAGATACAGGTTCTGATAATTTAAAATATTGTAATCATATAACAACATTTTTGAACAACAACAACAGACTTCTTTTGAAAATGCTAACCAAAATTTCTAACTTTGTGGTATAGAATAATATTGTACAGAATAACATTGTTGTCAGGTAGGCCCAGAATCATCCAACGGCTGAGCTATTAAAAGTTACATAGCAAAAAGTGACAATCATACCTTTAATTTCAACAATTCTGTCAATTGCTCTCGATCCCACATTCCAGAGTTCTCTTGCTATTAAGTTCATAACTGTTTTATTTGAGTAAATAAAATCCATTGCTTTCCCAACTAAAACGTCAGATGTACTAAATTTATCATTTTCTAATTTCTTATACTGCTGCTTTAAGTCATCCAATGTTTTATATGTATGAATTTTATGATGGAGAATAAATATGGAAAATATAATTAACATCATGAAAACCCGTGATAACATTGTGAATTACATCAAAGGTGAACACTGAGTCTGTTGACCTGAAGACAATTTCTCAAACTAAGGCTTTATTCAAGCAGAGTAAATATATTGTATGTATTTATATAACATAAACACTATTTGGCAATATAAATAAATATAATTATAAGTATAATAGTAACCCGCTTGTATTCAAAATATCGAAGTACTTATTACTTACTAGCTTTTGTCCAAATTTTATTAACCTAAAAAGTGTCAGATTGTCAACTTTTAAATTATATATGCTTTGTTATGTATAATTCAACTTTCAACACTTATGAAGTTCTATAAAGTTCCTTAGAGGTTGAATATATTCAAACTATTCTATAATTTATCTTCTATTTTCCCTTCAAGCAAAATTTGTTAATATATAGCTTGTTTTTTACTCCTTATGACGTCGTGTTCTAACTCTCTGCATAATATTTGACATGTCAATTCTGTATTTTTGCTTAATTGGCAGTTAAACATCCAAGCATTGAAAGTTACATTTATAAAATTTATAGAATCAAAGTTGTTAATGAGTACAATTCTCGCCATATATTATGGACAGACCTTAATACGTTTCTTGTAATCAAATGTTTTGTATGAATTTGAACCCAAGCTACTTTCTCTTGAAACAAGTATATATTTGTAAACTGTCTTGTAAAAAATAGCTGTCAGTTTGCGATTATGATTGCCTATTTAAATAATTTATAGCATAATTAATTATTTTTGTTATCTTATTTTTAACCTATTTGTGGATATAATTTCGAAAATTATAGAATTCACATAATTTTCGAAAGTTTTTGCAGATTTCGTGATACGTTAGTACTTTTATTTCTAGTAATAAAGAGAAATCATAACATATGTTTTCCAGCATGTATCATTCAAAATAACATAGAAGGGCTAGATAATTAAAGAGAACTGAAATGATTAAAATGATATTAAAATAATGATATCATAGGCATAGTTAATTACTTTTATATAATATTAGAAACATAATCACGCTATTAACATTTTCATTTCCCAGAATAGACTGTTATTTATTTCATAAACATGAAAGTCGGAGTTCATGCAAATTTTATGAAACGTTAAAAGTAGTTTGCGCGATGAAACTAGAAAACTGTTTTGTCATTCTTGTTTTAACATCATATTACAAGGAAATTCTCAATTTATTTATAAGAAATTTAAAAAATTTAACTCATTTATAAAGTTCAACATAGTATTTACACCATATATATTTAATTACTCATGTAAATAATATTTTTTTAAGTAATATTTTGTCAGAATCAGTATGAAGCGATTTAATAATTTCATAAAAATCTTTTTCTATTTTGAACCCTTTAAAACATGTGACGTCAAATGAAGGAAGTTACTAATAAAAAAATTATTGTAATAAATGAGCAAATTTATTTTGTATCTTTTTTATTTTCTAAGTATTTTATTAATTTTCTCAAAATATATATATTTTTTAAATGCGATATATATGGAATTAATAATAATAGAACCGGTACTTTAATAATTTAAGTTATAAAAAGCGTTAAAAAAACTTATATAAGAAATAAATAAACGCAATTGCGTAGGGACATAGTAGTAAATTGAAGTCAATTTATGTAATCTTACTTTTTTAAAGTGGCCGAAATTTCAAAGAACTGGTCCATAGAATGGCATTTTCCAACTCCCAAATCGAATTTTGAGATTCCCCAAAAGGCCCAAAAGGCACGTGACAAGGAACAAAATATTTTGTAAAGAATTCGCCAAAAATTCTTATTTTACTTTTACAAATTCTTTTATGAATTTTTAAAGGCATAATTGACTAAGTATTTTATGACAGTGTCCTCAGGTAAAAAAATCTGAAAGTTAATTAATATTGTCTTTCTTGTTTTCAAGGCGATTACGTTGACTGTTGTTTTACTTTAAGAAAATATAATTGTTTTGGGAAGACTTTTAAATTCAAATAAAATATCATTTTGTATATAATGAACTACATTAAGTAACTTAAAGCAACTTATAAACTTTATTGTACAACATTACCGAAATACAAGAGCAACGTAAATGGTAATTTACAATACATTGAAGTATCAAGTTCTGTGAACCTTATGTTAGTCATTTTAGTAAGTTTCCTAAAGTGAGTAGAAGTTCTAGAAGTTTCTTGTGCTTCAAAGTCTATGCACCAATGAAGACCTCACAATCTTCCATCCAGTTACAGGAAACACGATGGTAATAATGAATACGAGTGATTTTTATAATTAAACAAGTAGTACTGGTAGCAAGCCCCATCACAATAACTTCCTGGTTAAGAAAAATATATTTTTTCCATTATTACTATTAATATAGAAAATAAGTACAATACAAATCTATAAATTGGTTAAAAGATATATATATCCTTCTGCAAGGGCCAATGACATACTGTATGTCTTTAATTCTCAAAAATTTATAAGAGAATTAAAAACAACATACATGTGAGTTATTTCTAAATGTTCGGTTAGTCTAACTTAGAGAAAACTTTTCCTCTATTTCATTTGATACATTTGTGAATTAATTAAACAATGTACTATATTCTACAACGTTTTATTTTCATACAAGTTTAATATATATTGGGAGTTCATAATCATTACAATTTCTTAACCATTGTGAACTCTCTCCAGTGACATCTCCGCCTGCCTTCATGAGATAAGGACTGTTTACAACGCGATACCAGACTTATTTTCACAGTTTTCTCCGTTGTTGACGGTATCTACGTTTGTTTGGGATTCTGGGTTAGCTTCACTTTATTAATTTTTATTTGTTATGCTTAAAATATCGCTTCTCTTATGATTAAAAAAGTTTTTCATAATTTTATAAGGAATAAAATAATTGAATACTAAAATATCAGAAGATCAAAAAAAAAGTTATATAAATATATTTGTATGAGTTTATTAAATAGTTGGACGTTTCAAATTTTTATTATAATTACGGACGCAAAGCAATGTCGATCATACTTCGAACTTAATTCAAATTTTTAAGATGGTAGGCAATTTTATTATTTATTTAACGCACTAATATACTTTATTTTATTTAAATAATCGAATCAACTATTTTTGGTTTTAAATTTACTGACAATGAAATTTCAGGATATATCAGTATTTTGCATCGCAAAATTCCATTTTTCGCGTATAAAATTTTCTCTTACCCGTGTACCAATACGTTTATGGGATTTATATATTTATTTTACGATATTGTAATTATATTAAATATATGAATATTTTTATGTTAAAGATTCGTTTTATTTTTATTTTAAATTTATATTTTGGGTATTAAAACAAGACTTTTATAATTGCAGGTATTAAATTTAAAATTATTCACAACTGCTTACAGCAGAGCCAATCATCCAAATTATTTCTGGCCCGAGAATATGAAACATTTCTTATTTTCCTTTCACTGAATCAAAATTTAGCGATTCCCAATTAGTTCCTTATTAATTCGAAAATCTCTCGAGACAAGTGGAAGTCCTCCATTTTAATGAAACCGTTCTTTAGTTTCATGAATACTATTAAGTTTTCCAGGAATTCAGATAAATATTTATGGTATGGCGAACACAAACGTACCATTACATCTAATATTCTAGATCAGTAAATTTGTTGTTTACGACTAAACCATAAAGTTCAATATTGTGTGCACGCTTAATGGTCTTAAATCGTCATGACGTTGAAAATGCACAGGTAGAAGTGGAAATTTATTTGTTTTCGTCTGCATAGTTTGTTTATTTAGCATTGAGTCAACTTCGGGCCGATGACATTGATTTATTAGCGCGCTTTCATTGAGAAAGAAACATTTGTTCAGATAGAGTAATTTTGTAATTTATTACTTAATACCTTTTTGTTATGTCACTGCTTAAAATATTAATTGTGTTTTGTAGCTTCTTTAAACAGTCACGCAAAGTGATTTATTATTTACAACTATTTTAGGAACTATTAATACGATTATCCATTGTCGTATAAATTATAAATTTATTCCACACATTGTTTATAAATTTATTCCACACATAGATTTTGGTAGTAAAGAAAAGTGGTACGAAGCTTTTGGTATGATCTAGTTATGCTTATGCTTATCTGAATTTTGAGTGAAAAACTCTAAAGTCAATAACGGCTCTGACTTCTTGAATTATAATCTCTTTTTAATACCTATCCATCAAAGGAATGCTGCAATTTATACTGTTGATGTCTGTGATAGGCAGCAACTACTATCCCTTAGACAAACATAATTTTCAATTATCCGCCGATACAAACCTTCTACAATGTGTAAACACTCTAATGATAATTAGTTCTACATGTATCTTTATTATTGACAACTATATTTAATCTTCGCTACGATTTAAAAAGAAGTTAAAATATTATTCGTAAAAATATCTAGAACACATATTTATATTAGAAAAAGTAACCAATAACAAAAAAAAAATACTTCAATGCGATCCCTAATAGGAATAATTTAAAACTACTATAAATTTTTAATATATTTAATTTATAAATTCCATCCCTTAAAATTGGCGCAGGCATAAGTAATCTTTATCTCAACAGTAAAATATTTTTCAATCATATTTCAATTGTGGTAGTACCTCATTTTACCACGTCGACCATTGATGACATCATAAAAGTGGTAATCGGATCACGGCGAGGTAGCTGCTTAATCCCAAGTTGAGATTTGCAATGAGGTACAAGCACTTATGCCCATCTGCTAACCCAATCTTCTTTTACCTAGACCTAGTTTTATTGCCATTACGTAGTCTTCAAATGATGGAAGTTCATTTTAACTACTCTTTTATGGCAACTATTCTAGTCTCCCGTTTTCCACTAAGGACATTCTATCCATCATAGTCGACAGAGTAACGAAAAAGTATGCCTTGAAATGTTGAGTGTGGGCAAATTAGCGTCCGTAAAATTCATTACGTTTAAAAGTACCACATGCATCGCTTAATCTTTTAATAAGGTCTTGTCGCCTGGCTTACATGATCTAAGTATTCTACCATTTGGACATGGATATTATGAAGGTCTGATTTAATTTATCTTCACAAATTTTAAGTTCAGTAAGTTACATTGTTACCTATTTTATCCTCTATCGCTTACACAAAAAACTATCTCGATGCTTAGTTTTCGGTGACTATATAATTCGCCAAGACTTATTTCTAGTATAGTACAGTGGTTTTAGATCTGTATTCTTAATAAAAAGTCTACTTTCTCCTAAATTTTGTCAAAATGTTTGTGATTTTTTTATCCTCGCCAATACTTCACGCATGCTAAAATAAAAGGTCAATATAAAAAAAAAATATTACTATTAATTTTTTAATATGGCAGTTATCAATATCAATATACTTGGTTGCTAAAATGAAAATAAGAAACATTCTATGATGATTTTATTTCTTATCGCAAATTGTGACGGAAATCGATTATATAATGTAAATTCAGAAAGAAAATTTTTTAACATTTTCTCATGAAGAAACTAATACCTGAGATATTTTAAAAGATATCAAGAATGATATTATTATAAAAACAAGCTGTCTACAGGAACTCCCAGGACTCTCGAAGCTGACACCAAAACAAGTATCAAATTTCGTCTTACTGTTATTGAGGAATTAATAGGGTATAATGGAAAGCCATACATTTCTCCATTTGATTTAAGTATAATAGGAGCCCGGAACCAGGCTTCGTAATAAATAATTTGAGGAATCACAACTTGATTTATGCGGGCTATAAAACGGGCGCGGCTATATTTATAGCGACCTGTATATTACATTGTTGCGTAGAGAACATGTCATTTTTATATAAATATATAATATATATTATATATTATAATAAAAGGTGTTATATTACAGTATTTCATTATTATCTTTTTAAATATAACCATATTAAGAACAATCAAAATAATGAGTACATTAATTACTCGTATATATAATTTATGTATTTACAAGAGAAGCTCTGTATGAAAATAAATAAATAAATAAATAGTAACCACGTAAGTAATTACGTATAGGAAAGTATATACATTTAGCATTATAAATATCAATTTGCGTGTACATAATCAAATACTACCAATATTTTACATTCTAAATAAACATGTTAATTAAAAATTTTTAAATAGTTTTTGATATTAATAAATTGATATGTATTTAATCTCATCAGATGACGAAATGATTTGACTATCAGTTAAAAACACAAATGGATGACGGAATTTTGTTATACGAAAGCAATTCTGTTAGAAATAACACGCCCCGGTTATTAGCAACCCTTCCCCTATTTTGGCACAATATATCTATATAATAGTAGTTGTAGTAAATGTGTAAAATATTCAAATAAATATAAAAACTCATCTATCAATAGCAAGAAAATTTATCAAAATACAATGTTAATAAGTGGTCATATAAGTTCTTAGCAAACTCGGATTATAATATACACTCGAAAAATCACTGCGTAATCATAAAAACACGAAATTTCTTAACATTAATAATAATTTTACTGATCTAATGAGTGATAATTTCAACAATTATGAATAAATTTAAATTATTGTTATAACAATAGTTGTAATGGTAACAAAACATTTTTCAATTTATGGTAATATAATTAAAAAAGAAATAAAGAATTTTATAAATAAATGGTCATTTATTAAAAGCTAAAAAACTGTGAAAATATATATCTTCCTTATTCTTACAATAGTGAAGTTGATAAGAACTTTTAAAATATTCAAATCTAAGAAAAATAATGACGTATCATGATAATTTATACATACATATAAAGAACATATACATATAAAAATTACGCAATTACTCATAATATTCTGTAATCAAACATAGTTCTTACTGCACTTAAATGCTTTGAGCTTTTTACTGATAAGACTTGTTCGGACAAATTCATTGTAGCGTCAGAGAGGTATAAAGTCAAGGTCTTTGATGTTTTGAGTGGCACTTTGAGAATACGTCTGGCGGGAATGAAAAGTTCGCCCTCACCTTAGACTTCAAACGTTCCGATTCACTTTTACACCTTAGAGAAGTTAGTTAGGTAGATCTAGACTGAGATTTGTAAGAACAAAGTCCAATTTCTTTGACGACTCCTAATTAAAAAATATATAATGTATAAATCATTAGTGTTTTACTTTTCATTTCTAACTTTCATTTTAATTTATATTTAAGCATGAAGCAAGAAATACTCCATTTTTTGTAAATAGTAAAAATGTTTATTATATTAATGAAACCCCATATCAAACCTTCAATATATATACATATTTCATTTTTTAAATCTCAGCCTTATAAAATATTGGGTGATTTACCTCAGATATGAAGTGACGGGATGAGTAATGGTGACATTGACGTATTGTATACAAAACTGTGGTCGTTTGGAGACCAAACTTTTGTATACACTTCGTGATGTCACTTAGGTTCAACCAACAAAGTTACCCCAGATACACATTGAAGTTTCCAATGTTTTATCAATTATATTCTTTCAACATTATATAGTTTTATAATGTTGCTATAAAATTAAAATCAAAATATCGTCGTAGGTTAGGTTTATATAAACTGGCTAGAAAGTTTTGACGCTCACCCTAAACTGGTATTGTGTAACGTGACATCATTCAAGTGGATGCTCTAACATCAAAGACTCAACGAAGGCTCAGTTTGAAGACGCGATGCATATCTATGAAACAGATTCAAGTAAACTCTATACACTTTCTAAAGGCTTATACACAACCTGATGTATAACAGAAAACCTTACGAGAGTAAATTTAACCGTCGGCACATATTTAGACCAATATATTTGTTTGACTTCTTTATATAGAAATATTCAGATAAAATAAAAATATATGATTATTGTCTTTTAATGAATAAAAAGGACATTTTATATTAATGTAAAAAAGGATAGATGATTATGTAAGTGGTAATAACAAGAAGTAGGTCACAGATTTTTATATGATAAAATATATGAATACTTCACCTTTTTATTATACTGTAGCAATGAAAGCGAGAACCGAGGTTCAATATGAAAGTTAATTGAAATGGATGGATCTTGAATTCGTAATTGAAAGATTATGTCTTTCGAGTATCGGCATCGGTAGATTTGATAGATTTGGTAGATTTGATCTTAACTTTATATATGATAGAACATCTGTGAATTTCAATTGATTATTTATTTTAAAGATGAATTATTATAATTAAACAATTTAAAATTAGTTTTAAAATATTATATAATTAAAAAAGTATTATATATTATATTGTAAATCTTTGAATGTCAACTGTTTTTTTATGTTAGGGAAAGTAGCGATTCAATTGTTTTCAAACATGTTGTTTTTTTAATGATTAAAAATCTTGTTAAATTAAAAAAAGATATTGTTAAAATAAAAAATATTTTTCATATAAATTATTGCCTAATTATTTTTAAATACCATTTCTATAAAAAGTACGTGTTCTTCTCTCTATATTACTAAAATTACTGAAATTGGTATATATATATTTATTATTTTGCAAGTTATTTTAATAACAAAATCTTAGTACAGTAACCTTAGGAAATTAACAATAATAATTGAAAACTGATTTTTATAACATTTTAACTTAAAGTTATATAGAATATAAAATGGTCACATTTAGGTACTGAGGTACTAACAAAAAAAATATCTCAAAGAAAACCAACATTTAGGTTACAATTCAGTCACGTCGCAATTATCAGTCAAAGGTTTTTATCTTGAAGTTATAGGATATATGAATATACATATTTATATAAGGAATGTTAAAAGGCACCAAATTTTACATAGAAAAAGTTAACATAAGAATATAAAAAGTATATATATCGTGTAAAATTTTATAATTTAAATAAAAGATATTCATCAAATTCACTATCAAGAGTCACTATGATATAAAACAAACATCATAAAATACAATAAAATTTACCTCGTTAAAATTACTCTACTGTAACAGTAAATAAATATTAGAAATTTCATGAAAATTTTGTAAACGAAGTTTGTTGGTCGTATCTATAACATATATATATAAACTCAATTCATGCCTAATTTTAGAATTGGTACATAGCAAACAAAATGAATTTTATATACAAAGCGAAACCTCATAGAAATCCACTTAACCTTTTTTTCATACAAACTGAAGCTCTCAGGTATTAAAAGAGAAAAATGGTATTAAATACTCGACGAAAATGATATTTGCAATTTGCAAAACTGAAAATACCAAAATCAAACTGGCTCTTAATAGGGAGTTGTAAATAAAATGTGTAGTCTGTATAATTGCATTGTAAATATTATCACAGAATATAATATCATTGTTTTAGTCATTTTAGTTTCATCATTTTAGTTAAGTTGATATTTACTAGAATGAAATATAAAACTAATATCACTCAACGTTTCCATAAAAGTATGATCTTTGGTTACCCAAGAAAAATGAGGTGGAACGGTTACAAGTCGTCACTGTATTCTAACACCAGGCTTTTACCATAATGGATGTTCTTTTCCATTACGTTCATGTTTCAGCGCCATGTTACGTTATTTTTCAAATTAGTCACACCGATATGCTCGTAATGATTGGACTTTGACTTTAACAAACGATCCTTTTATTTATAAATCTGAATTATAACGAATAAATAATATATTATAAAAAGTTTCATAAAGTATGAAAAACATAACCTTATACTTTCATTAAGAATATATATATATGTACGCTGTAATTACCGCGAATGTAAGAAGTAAAATTGTAGTTTATTATTGCAGGTTGATTAAACTTTCAAATGTTTTTTAATCATCTGCTAAGTAATTATTGAGTTTGATTGAATAGAAATAGGTTTACTCAGTTTATCTTCACTGAATGTAGCACACTCTCACTCACGTTGAAAGGTTCGATCTAATTAAGTCTTCTATAGACCTCATGTATCGGCTGTAGGCTAGTTACAAGTGTAAATAGACGTTCATTTTTAAAAAATAAATTTTCTCTTATCTTTAAAAAAAAAAAATGTGTAAAGAAATTAAATTTATTGTGCGAAGCGAGCGGAGCGTTCTATTGGAGAGAATTTGCATTGGTTTTACAAAGTTGGCATTAAAATGGCTTAACGGTTCGGTTTCAAATTTTGCACACATACCATGCTGATATGTGAGGTGGTTTGTAAAAAAAAATCAAAAAAATTCATTGTGGTTGAGGAATAATGTCCAAAAAACATCACTCCCATAGATTTCAATGTAAAAAAAATAGCGCAAGTGTAAGGTCTACAATTACGACACCACCAAGACGAAGCCTTCGGCTTGGCTCGCTTCGCTCAACATGCAAACGGCACCCGAGGTTTCGTGATCGCAGCGAGCCGAAATTGAGGGTCTGGTGGCGTTTCTAGTTTATTACTTATCAATAGCAGGATAAATACTTAAAAGAAAAACAAGTTCGTTCTATTTGTTCCTGATAAATTCTTATTTTAAAATTAATATATAAAAGTATTATATGATATGATATTATGATTTTATTACGAACATTTATTATTTAACTTCAATGAATATTCAAATAACAATCTTATAATGTAAAATGACTACTGTAAAAGAAAAAATGAAAAATAACTTGTACTTCTTTTATACTAAAAGTAATACCTGTGATCAATATGCTCTCCTTTTGGAAAGGGACCTAATCTCCTAATAGATTTACCTTCAATAATAAAATATATGGTGTATCATTACAGAGGATTTGATATGAGGAGATGGATTTATTAGCGGTATTTTATTATAAATCTCGCCAGCGATTCTTGGATTGGCCACTGAATATAGTTAGATATATATTAATTTATATGATTATTTATGATTATTTTACGTTTATATTATTTATATATAGATTTATTACTACGTCCACGCAAGCGGGGTTAGCCTCGCGACGCAGCGCGCGTATTATATTATTGTACTATGGCCTACATATTGAATTATGGTATAGTATTTTAATAATTTAATATGTAGGTCATACAAAAAATCAATTAGACAACTATTTAATTTCGTTGACACAATAAAATTGTAATATATTATAATTATTATTTTACGGAATTTAGCATTGTTTAGAACAATGTTTTATTCTTATTACTGATATAACATTAAAGTGATAAAAGTTGTTGATTTGATAAATTGTCATAAGCTATTTTAATATCATATTAAGTTATTGTATTTATACACTTTATTTAATAAGAAAGAAATACCATTAATATATTGTTACAACTACATTTAAGAATTAAGAATCATACTGTAAAATAGTTTATAATTAAATACAGGTAACTATGTTTAAAAGTTATGAATATGATTAAAGTTCAGTTTGTCATAGCGCTGCTGTCGCTTTTAAAATTTGTTATAAATAGGGCTCATAGCTATTGAGGCATTGTTGGTCAGTACCAAGAGAGGGAGATGGCAAGTTAAGTTATTTTATTTATAGATGTTATGTAAAATTTTTCTGTTACATCTTTTGTGGGTATTTTAGTACATTAATAATTATTATTGATTAAATTGATATTAATGTTCATATTGTGTTTTTGTAATAAACAATATTCTTCATTTATTAAATATAAGTACTGCGTAATCTTTGTGTCGTGTCTTTTATTTATAATAATTTACCGATATTTACTTAGTAGTGCAGAATAGTTTAAATAATGACAGTATTATTCAATATTTTTTGTTTTCTTTATTAATAGAGCCCCATTTATCTAACAGACGCGAAACAAAAACGTTCTATATGTTAACTCTATGGGACACATTTTATCAATTAACTCAAAAACTACAACTACGTTTCGGCTGATTTTCAATCCAGATCGGGTTTTGTTTATTATGCGCATGTGTACAAAATTTCGTGCGTGTAGCTCGTAAATTGAAGGAGGAGTAAGGTAACAAAAAGTTGAAAATTTGGGTAGTAAAGGGTTTCGCTTCGCTCAGTTCAATTATTTGTTATGTAATTGATATTTAATTGTTTGTCTCGTATTTAATTATTTTACTATTATTATTTATTTATTTAAATATTTCTATTATTATTATTTATATATATATATATATATATATGTATTTCATGCAATAAGAAAAACGCAGGTATAGTAGTAGCACGGTCAGAGTTCACTTTATGTCTCAGCATAGGGTATCCTAATGAGACATCCAGGATAATTAAAAGTTCAAACCATCCTTTTTGACTTCTTACAAAATATGATAAATTATATTGTAAGTGTATGTTTATAAATAAATAAATAAATATTTTATTAATTTACTATTCCTCACACGATTTTATACGATTTTCAATTGTTACTAAATGTATATAGTATATTCATTTACTAACAATTGAAAAAAGCTTTTTTTACATTTTGTTTTGCTTTCCAATTGTAAAAATTAAGTTTTGAGATATCTCACCAATTGTTAATGCAATCTTTATTATTTATATTATATATTTTTACACATATATTGTGAGAAAATTCAACCTATTTTTCATCTTATAAAAGGTTTTTCTGTCATTTAAATACCACCTCTTTAGTGAATTGTAGTAAAGAGCTTGTTCAGAATATAATGAAATTCATAAAATTGCATCATGAATATAAAACTAAAATGTAATTTATTACCAGGGTAAAACTTTATACTCCTACTTTAAATTGAGGCTAATTAACCCTCAGAAAATGACATATCGACTTGAACTCTGTTTTTTGAAAGCTTGAGGTTTGTTTTTTGTATATTGTTATCTTAAATTGTTTTAGGTAATAATTGAAATTTTTTATTTTGATTATAAAAAACATATGAATATAAAATAATATATGATTTCAATAAAGATAAATATATGATTTCAATAAAGATAAATATAATATAAAAAATATACCTCACAATTATCTCAAAACTACTATTATTATTATATAACTAACTTTCTCTAGTAGGCTTTCTTTTCTAAAATTTCACATCTACCGTGTGCATATCTTTTTTCAATTTGTTATAACCATTTTATATTATTTAAAAAACTTGACCCGTGTGAATATATCGTTACAAATGTCTTGAATGGACTTTGAAACTAGTTTAGGCTCTCCAAACTTGTACATTGTCGAATGCTAATTTTAAGTTGTTTAATTGTTATAGTTGTTATCTTATAGTTCACAATATGAAGGTCTTTGTTTGTTGTTATATTCTACATAATATAAATGTAATATATACAATTCGACCGGCAACGCTCTTGTGAGTCTTCGGATGTTGCAAGCGTTCATGGGCGGCGGTGATCACAATATTTGATCAGTGACCCGCATGCTCGTTTGCCACAAAATAATATTTATATATATAAAAATATAGATTGTTTCCATGTATACCAAGTCTTGATCATGTCTTAAAAAAGATTACAAGATTTAATTTAAAAAGAGATTTTAATATAAAATATTTCTAAGGTTTCTGTGATTGAACGGAAAACTCGTGAAGACGGATTTTGATTTGATTTCGGAGCAAATTTAAAATTTTGTCTTATCATTTTCCTCAGAATTCTGCACTGAAAGTATTTATTTAAAATATTTATATGTAAATATTATAATGTGACAGCAATTCAAGTACTCAGGGAGACGAATCATAGATAAGTCTTAATATGATACCATTATCAAAAACTGGAATATTTTTTTCAAGATATATATTTAGATATTTGTTTTTATTTATAAATCTGATGATTAAGTAACAATAAATAAAAAAATAAAAATTTAAATTTAAATCGTTCGATTATACGTCATCAGGAAGAGTTAAACCATGTAAGGTTATATTCAGAATTCAACGATGTTAACATTTTGAATAATTTTATATCTATATTTTGTTTCTGATTTTTTATTAAAACTTTGTTAGTTTTGACTAGTCGATTTGTCATCACTAGATGGCGTTGACCAAGGTTGCCATATATTCAAATTATGGTGGTAAGATTTACACTAAATATAAATTTGAATACGTGGTTGGTGATTTAAATCTACTGAATAAATCCATCGTTCCGGATAGGCCTTGCGTTTGACATTAATAATAGTACTGTAGGCATTTTGACGATTACATAGTTGGCATTTGCGTTTCAACTCATAACCATTGTAAAGAAATTTTACTTAAACAATAAAATAAATCATTTATTATTGGTTAGCAATCAAATCCAATGATAAAAGAAGGAGATAAAACCATATCAAAATTTAAAATATAAATTTACGTCATACAAAGATAATTTGCTTAGGAAATCCATTTCAAGTAAAGTTTGACACTGTTGCTTGAATAGAGCTTGTTAGAGATACATTTAAGTTCTTTCATAATTTACATTTCCGCAGACAGACAATGTAACGAAGTTACTTGATAGAGCAGACTCGTTGACTTTTTGTAATAGAAAATACTTGTGATTTAAGATTCATAACATTGATAAAATTTAAACTATAAATATTTAAAACAAATTTAAAAATAAAAGTTTTTCTTATATATGCTTTTAAATTCAGAATTGAATTAATGTAATAAATCTTTTGTCATCAAGTATATTATTACAAAATAGAAGTTGTCGAGTTCATTTTTGAAGTTAGTATGACGTAAAATGCTTATTTTTAGAGATAAAAAGTAGGTGGCTTGTTAAATCAAGGAGGGACATTCTTTAACATTTCAGTATGATTCAGGAACGACTTTACAATATTTTACATACTTTCTAATATTGGTACGATGCACTCTTACTACAGTAGTTGGGAATGTTTTATTATTAAATTGAAGTATTAAGGTAATAGTATTTACAAAAATGGAATAATAAGAGATTTTTAATAATTTAATAAAATATCTAATTTTTGCCTTAAAGTTTGAATATAAATAATTTTACAAAATAATTTTTGCTAGTAATTGTATCAGCCGGTCCATAAAAGTGACAATTTAATGTCATGTAAATATCTTTAAAAACCTCTTTTAATACATTTTATCCAGAGGTATCTCAAGTCATTCTTCAGTGTCACCGAAATCAAAAAGATTACTTAAGGGTGTTTTTTTGAATTGTGGTTGACCACCATGTGAAGATATCTTTCAAATAAATCGTTGAAATGCTGAATACTGATTCTATTTTACTTACATAAAATAATAAAACTAGCAAACACATCATCCTACTAAACATTCTATGAAATATGAATACAGTGAAACTCTATTAACTGAAACATTAAACAATGTTACTAGAATAAACAAAGGGTGTTGTTGCAGCGGGTATAGAAACACAAATCACAACCCCCAATATTGTTACGTCCATACGAAATTGTGTGCAAATTTATTTCTATTTACTGCATTGCCATCCGATGTTTAATGTTTTGTAAGGTACTTCATAAATCACTCAGAACAAAAGGAATGTTGGAGGGAGAAATAAAATACAAACAGAGAATTTATCTTTTTATTATTTCCGAGGAATAGAAATGTTGGTTTTGCTTATTTATTAGGAAGTCAATCGTAATTAATTTTTTCAATGGTTTTTTATTTCATACTTACTTTTAGATTTATAGAACTATCGAACTAACAATTTAACATATGTTTTTGCTGTCACTGTCATTGTTTACATTTATATGGCTTTTGCAAGTGAAGTATATTTTTAAAAACAAATATATTTATAGATACAAAACCTGAAGTTGAAGTATTATTCAGACTGTAATAGTTTTATCAAAATCAGATTAGGAAAACCAAAACTACAATTTCCAATATAAAATGAATATAACATTTTATTAGCAAGATAAGACATAATGAAATTGACTAAATTTTACTTCATATACCTAGACCGTATTTTTATATCGTTACGCTTACAGTTACGCGATTGGGTGGAAGTAATAAAAAATCTACATTATCACTCAATTTTACAATAATTTAAGATACGTTATACAGATATTAAATAAAAACCAGAAAAAGTTTTCATATTTCAAGAATTGTGCTTAATTTGCTTGTGATTATAGGACGGAGATAAAGTTTCAAAAACTAATTCTAAGGATTTGAAGTAGTTTAAATGGAGAGAGGCTGCAAAGAACGCCAATTCATATTTTAAAATGATGAAATACAATTTCTATAAAGAGGTATTATAAATCAGTTTAAGTTCAAACAAAAAATGAATATTGAATATTATGTTATTGAATATTTATAACATTATTAACTTCAATTGAGCATTCGGTCCCGATGACACAATATACACCACGTGATCCACGTCAAATAACTTTATTCACACATTATATTCTCATCGAAGGAATTTGAATTACATCACTAGAGTCAAAACATAAATATCAAAAAAAGAATATTGAAACCAAACAATGGCACTTTGTGAACGCAAAATAGTATTAACTTTTAAGATCTTAAAGCACTTAAAAAAAATATTTAGATATTGCTCAATCATCTTTTGTGCAGTACAAATAGCATCAATATGTGCTGCAGTATCTAATGACATGATACTCTGAAAGTAACTGAAGTAAACTAATGTTTCTGTTTCAACATTGATTAACCGCATATTCTTTTAATAGCGTATGCGGTTGAACTACGTCTTTTCGACAAATTATATACTTGGGAACACCATTGTAATTTTGAATCTAATAAATATTCAAGAGAATTTATTATATTAAAGAGCTGGATATAACAGTGTTGTATCAAAATGTGAGAGGTACCAGGACTATAACCGATAAAATTAATATTGAAAAGTGAGTTTGACATTATTGTATTTATTGAAACTTGGTTCTGTAGTTGTATCTCACATAGGTAATTTATAGATGATAAATATATGGTTTTAAATAAAAAACAGGTAAAAGTCTAAAATCTTAAGGTGGCTGAGTCCCGGTTGCTGTTTCAAAAAATTATAAATCATTACGGTGCTTAAATCTAGAGTAATTTCTATAGTTGTAAGTGCAGTGCAGTTTAAATTTCATGAAATACTGGATATTGGAAAGTTTTAAATAAAATTGGAATCAATATTTGTCAACCAGAGTTCTACTCTAATTATAGGAGTCTTCAACCTACTTGCAATTAATTGGGAATTAAAAAATTATAACCTCTAAAATTCAAAAGCAATACATCCTCAGCTGGCTCTTTAATCAAGAATTAAAAGTATCTGACAAATTTCTTCCAACATAACAGCAATAATAATGTATATGGTAAGATTCTAGTTTTCGTTTTCACTGACATAACAGAAGATAAATTGAGAATTTCTATTTTATGAATGTGATGACAGTGATAACATACTAGAACCTTTTAGAAGAAATGCCATAATCTCTAAATCTCTAGATGTAAATAAAAGTGCAGGTTTAGGAGGCTATCCTGCAACTGTTAAAAAAATGCACTTAAACTTATAAAGTCCTTTTCAATGGTTTTCCAAAGAATACTGCAAAATAGCAGGTTTTCATCCCTTGTGAAAAAAGCACTTGTAATTCCTATAATTTAACATACTGGACGTTGAAAAACATAAAATCTCTAATTATAGACCAATAAGTATTTTGTACATATTCTCAAAAGTTTTAATATGAATTAATTAATGGAAAAAAGTTTCAATTGAAAAGTTAACATGTCAAGCTTTAACATGGCATATGAAGTAATGATAATAGAAAGCCAACAACTATTGAAAAAAATAGGTCAACTATGCGCAAGTGCCTTATTTATTGCTAATACCTCTGAAACTTTGAACCGTTATTTACAAGTATATTGTATATGCCAATTTAGCTAAAGCTTATGCTAATAATATTTTCTTAGATTTTCACGAGTACACATTTGACATAAAACTTCTTTTTACGAATTAAACACGATTGCTGCAAAGCATTCGAAACGTCGGTATAAAATGAAATGTAACCAAAATTGTTCGCTAGCTTAATTCGTAAAAAAAGGTTTTATTTCTTTTGCTAATAAGCCTAAGTTATGAAATGGGCGGGATATTACTTAAATTCAATTCTTTTACAAACAGGATATAAGTAGATTTGAGGTTTGGTGTAAAAAAATCACCTAAAACTGAATCATAATAAATGCTACCTTATGAGCTTATGAAAAAATTATTTGAAATAAGATTTAAGTATAACGTAAATGGTCAATTCATTAAAAAATAAATCCCAATATTTGGGAAACACTGTTTTGGAGTTTATTTAGTTAATGACATTTCATGTTCCCTAAAAACATTAATTATATAATTGGAACATTAATTATATAATTATATAATTACCACACAGATAGATTGGAACACATAAAAAATCATAATTTTGAAGTTTTGGCATTTAAAGACTTTTTTCATCAACTAAATAGTTTTTATTAACATTTTATAAAAGTCTCTTACTAACAATCATAGAGATATCGTTGAATCGTGCTTTTTACACAAAATATCATTTCATGCAATAGATTCTCCCAGAATACTTTAAGAGAATAATCTTCTCACAAGGCAGTCAAATGCTAGACTTTTAAACAAGCCAACTTTAAAATGTAAATTCTCTAGAACCAATTTAGGTTTAACCGCGCCATTTAATAGAATTGTAAAGGTATAAAGTTGTATATGTAAGAATGTGGATATTATTATATTTATTGATTGTATATTATGTTCTAATCGTATAATTGTAACAGATTTTATCCAATGGGTTCCTTTAACACTCGTATATTCGTTTTTATTGTAATTAAAATGATAACTCGTATCATTTATATTAATTTTGTTTATTTTTGCTTTCTTTATTGATAAAAACTTTTTTTTATACTTGACATTTTTTTAAATATTATTTTTTTGTACGATTTAACCAATAAAATAATTTTAGTTTTAGATTTGTGTATTTAACTTCCTTAACAAAAAAGAATCAACTATATTTTTATTATATTTTATTTATGTTTTCAGATAAAGTGAGTAACCGCCCTACAGTAGAGCCTGGTGGCACACCCATTTTGACCAGGGAAACCAGGGAAAGGCTTTCAATTCATGTATTCCAAACAACTTGTTTAAAATAAATCCAATTTTAAAGTAACTTTAATAGTATATTAATAATAATGTTGATAATAATATTGTAACTGTAAATCGTGAAATCTAAAAACCAAACTGTGAATGAAAAGGGAATTTAGGTTAATAATCTTGTAAAAGTGTTTATAAATCGTTACATATGTACCTAGAACATGTGACGTAATTTTATTTTAGAATAATCTTAGTTCATTTATATTTCGTTTTTCATTCTAAGAGGGGGCAATTAATCCTTATCACTTATTATTTATGAGACATCAATAATGACTTAGATCATGTAAAAGATTTACTTATTATTTATAATTTAAAAAGATATAAAGAATATATAAATCATAAAATTATTTCTCAAAGTTTCTATGTATTATTATTGTTTTAATTAACATATCTAAATTTAAACACTTTGTAATTTTATATGATATTGATTTCTTTAATGTATATTGAAGCCAGAAAAATAATGTAGAAAGTGGCCTGCAGGGAATGCTCAGTGGATTAAGAGCATTCGATCATCACATAAAAATAAGGTATACGATAACAAAAACTCGTTTCATTTTTCATTTCACCGACTCATTTTTTTCACCGCATACGTTAGGCCCTTAGAGGCTTTGTTGACATGTCTATTAATTAAAGAAAGATTTCTATACTAAAAACGTCGCCTTCTATTAATGGATAGCAAATTTTGAGTCACCTTGCAAATTTCCGAGTTGTAATTTCCTTCAACCACGTTTTTCATATACTTAACTTATCAGAAAAGAACAACCTTTTCAACTTATAATGAATGTGCACTTGGTTAATGATTTCAAATGTAAACTGGTTAAAATAGAAAAAAAACCCTTTATTGTCTCCAGCATTTCTAAATTCAAATATTACTGAAGTGTTGCCAGGGCCCTTTTTATTGCAATATGAGTAACTAAGGAGTGTCAAGTATGAAAAGCGTAGGAGTATACTTGGTGACTTGAATTGCGGAATTCTTATAATGAGTTGAATAATGCAGTTTTATTGGAGGGGTTTGAAGTTCTTTAAAAACACATTAGATGAGAAACTGGAGTGTTTAAAGTGGTTTTAGTATGTTAAGGAACATTGTACCCATTCTTATATTTCAAAATTAAAAAAAGTAATAATAAATTTTTATGAATATAACCATTTTGAAGTGAAGTTAATCAATTGTTATTTTAAGATTAAATATATTTAAATTTTCAAGCAACCTTTCTATACTAATAAAACGAAAACACAATTAATATTTACAACTTTAAATAAGCATGTGAGGCTTTCTTTTTCTTCATGAGGGTTTTACCCTCTAAGGGGACGCAATTCCTGCCCGGTTCGTTTTTAAATATATATATATTTTTATTTTATTGTTTTAATAAAATTAAAAAGCTAGTTGAAAAATGAACTTTTCATATTTATCTATCATCATGCGACGAAAAAATATTTTTCACTTATAGGAAACCAAAATTAATAAATAAATATCGAAAGTACTTCGACGCCATTCTAATTCCCCAACTGCATCAAAAAGTTTACAATATTTTCAAAGCACTTCGCAAAAATATTCTTAGAAACACATTTCGTGTGAATGAATTTTTTTTCAATTTTCTGTTTTCACTTTTTGCCCCAACATTGCAAATGGAATGTGTTTGGTATGAAAATTTAAGAATGTCTCCCGTTGCTCCCTGCGGATATGGACTGCGGGACGTGACGAATACGATGTCGTATTTAACCCCGGATTTAAAACAACTAGACTTGCAAAAAATTTTAGTATTTGCTAAAAATGCGTATAAAAATATTAGTAAAGTGGATTGATCTTTTGTCTACATATATACTTCAACACTAGAGATGAATACTTAAAATAATTATTTATAACAATAATACAGCTAGATTTTTTTATCTTTTAACGTAACTCATTTCCCAAATGTTATATTTTAGGATTTTTATATTAAATTAAATTTATTTACCTTATTTATTTAGGTTATGTTTGATTTGGTGTCAAATAGTTTTAATGTAAAGTATCAAGTTAAAACATTTGTCGCTTCTAGTAAGCTAAGTCTTTGACACCCATTTTCGATATATGATATATCGATGTGGATATATTTGTGGTCGTATTTCATTTACTTCAGTGTTTATTCACGATAAAAATTATTTAAACAACAACAATAAGTATATATTTCTATTGTGAGGATTTATAACATTCAAATATTTTAATACAAGAGTCAATAAAAGATATTTTCAGGAATTAGTTAAAAATATTTACTTTTTAAGTCGTTGTCTTTCAAAATCCTACTAAAAAGTATATAAAAGGTATATTTTATTATATACTTAGTAAGAAAAAAGCAGGGATATGTATTACGTTTTCCAATAAAGGCAAATTCAATTATATATTATTATAATGACCTGTACTTACCAGCGTACGTAACTGTTCTCTTCCATTATTGAAATAACATTATCAATTCAAATAGTCTGTTACATTATACAGTCATATTTTTCTATGTAATGTAAGTAAAACTATCACACACACAAATTACTATTTTTTATTGCTTTTTTATTACAGATAATTGATGAAAGTCGTGTTTATATTCAAATGTATAAAATTACTTCTCAAATATTTCTATGTTGCGTAACTGTTGCTGACAAGTTTTACATATTATGGTTTAGCCGGAAATGATAGCCATACATACAGATTTATATGTTGACAGCATTGAAATTGACAAGGCATGCTTTTGGTAATAAAAACTGAATTACAAATAAAAATATTTATCACTCACTTTCTCACTCATGATATACGTCAAAAGAGTGGAAGTAACAAAACAGAGAATATGTTGTAGTTGTACTGGGTATAAATATCTTTATTAGTAAGAGGCTAAGAATATACTTACTCTATAACTTTAAAAAAATCAAACTATGTACACCATATAATAACTCTTTTGCGCAATTATTATTATTTGTACACATATTTTAAACCTACCGTAAAGAGTTTTATAGAAAATTCTTTATGAATATTGGTGCTACGATCGTGATATATGTTCAAAAGGCTAGGAGATTATGCTCTTAATAGAGGCCATACGTCACACAGCGAGAAGCGGAGGGCTTGCACCGAACTCACGTGTATTGGCTAGCAACAAAAGTTCTAGTATGTACCTTAAATAATATTAAACCAAAATTCTAGGCATGGTAGTATTTCTTAGATTTTTACGAGTACATTTGAAATTGAATAAATTTATTTAATGTAAAGTTTTTCATGTAAAACTATTTGATGTAAATGTCACTTACATCTCGTCTACAAGTGAACACGATTGCTATAAAGCATTCAAAACGTTAACATTCGGGTTTAAATAAAAATGTAACCAAATTATACGCGAGGATTAATCCGTAAAAAATAGTTTTATATCTAGGTAAAATATTTGAAATTATTAATACAATCTATCGAAAGTTGTTTTTTGTTGTAGCAATTAGTTTTTTTTTATTTCAATACCCACAAATTCCGAACAGTTACATTCTAGAAAGAGACATGTCATAAAATATAAACATGTAAAAATCTTTTTTTTTGCGCAGTTATTCTCTTTATTAGTATGTTACATTGACGCGAGGCAGGGGTTGTTTCCTGGTTTATGATATTGAAGGGGTTTATTGAGATGTCTTGTATAATATACCTATGTCATTATTTTCAAACATAACGATAAAAGCTATCTGTATACAAAACAATTTCTATTGCCCTTCTGTTTTTACATACAATATTTATTTATTGTTTCGTTACTGGATTTTGGGTTGAAATATAATATAATATAAATAATATAAAGTATAATTTTTATAGTGAATTCTTTTCTACAGATATATTGGAAAATATGTTACTAAATATAAACGTAAAAACGTAACTTCCGCTAAAATTTTTACTGTTTTACATTTTTTCTTTCTTTGTTTTTTAACTAACATATTTATTTGAATGTATGTAAGTGTGACTAAAATTATATAATATAGTTGTACTTACATGTAAAAGCATAACAAATATAATAAACATAGTTATTATAAAACATAACTTACCAGGTTAAACTGATTTTAGAGCAGATTTATAGTAAAATTTTGTTTAGACGCGAAAAGGTAAAAGTTTCTGAACATTGCATGTACGTAGTTTTCAAAAGCGGGCAAACACTATATCGCAGGTGAAAATTCAATCATTATATACTGTAGTATTTTGAACGACGCGTTACTTTATATATGTATAAATATTAAAAGTAATAATGAACACGGTTTCTGCAATGCTTTCGAGATGCCCAGTTAAGTGTAGCAAAAGTAGTTTAAGATGTAAAAGTAGTTAAAGATGTCTTTTGAAATGGTTTAATTTTAATGTGTGCTCCTGAAGATATAAATATATTAATTAAAACTTTTCAAATATTAAATGTTTGTAGTATTTTAATTTACTGAATAAAATTTCTGATTTAATGAAATATAGATAAGATGATTGTGATGTCATAATTATAATAATAATGTTAATAAATAATACTTGAACAATTTTATAGACTACCCGAAGTTAGTAAATGGTTTTATGGTTTAAAGATTAAAATGAAAGATGAAGTTCATGGGATAAGAATTTTTATATTTTACCCTTATGTTGATTGCCGTGATGCTATTATAACCATCTTTATTATTTCTCTAAATTCTTTAGAAAGTCTAATAAAATATACAGAATAAAGATTCAACATTTATTTTTCCAAAGTCGTTAATAAACACATAATCTTATCTTCTTGACGATGTGTGCGTAAGGCTAAGATTTCACTACACTGTATGTTTAATATTATGATTAGTCTTTATTAAAGTAATTAAAAAATAGATCTAAACTTATCCTAATTTATTTGCTTTAATAAAAAAGCTTTTACTGCTGATATAAAAGAACAAAGGGAAAAAATATTTTCATAGAATAATAACACTTAAAACTTCTTGTGAAGTATTTAAAGCCGAAATATTATTATCAAAGCTTAAAGTAAAAGGTTTATTATTGCTTCTAAAAATATCGTAAGAATATAAAAACTATGATCTATTTTAGAGTAGTTTATTTTCTTTTCAACAAATAATTTATTTCTTTTTTTAATTAAAACAAACGTCTATAGCGATGTTAAGCCTTTTCTATTGTTAATAATATTGTTTATTTAATAAGTATATATTAACTGTTACATAAATTATTTCATATAAAAGTTGTAAGTGTTTTATATAATTTCCATCATCTTAATTTTATGTCTTATCTTATTTACAGGTGGAGGAAGTGGCCTATATCTTAAAGCGGCTCGAAATTAAATTAACGCTACCGCTTCTGACGGCTGAGCGCTATTTGCGTCTAGCGCAGCTTAAAATCTACTTTTAATTTACAAAGTCTTGCAGAGGAACTAAACAGGAATATGATTTACCTCTTTCAAGATATATTTTATGTTTAAGGTAATATTCCTTAACCTTTAAGCTTTATTGTGTTTAATAAGGAACTTTGTGGTAGTTATACTTATTAAGGTGGATTTGCATAGTATAATTTTAATATTATACTTTTAACAATATTGTATGCAAGAAAATATCTTAAACTTGTTAAATACCTGAAACTTATTTAAATATTTTAAATTTATTTTTGTACTTTTTATAATATTCGATTATCACCTAATTTTATTGTGAATAAGAATAGAACACATAGTAGATACATTTCGGTATTCTGAATACGGATACGAGATACCACGCTGTTAAGAGTACTCGAAACTGATCAGAGCAGTTAGATCTACATCCATATCAAAATTTATCTCAACGCACACTGGAATCGAAAGCTTTCTAATAGCCTTAAGAGACGGGTCGTGTGTTCGCTGTTTGGTAAATGATACCATTGTATAAAGTAATGGATAGCAATTAATTTGTTTTATTGCCGCCTTCCGGAAATCGAAATATTTTAAAGTTTTTTTAGATAATTTAATATATTTTATGATCTAATACATACTCTATTAAATTATTATTTAAAAAATGACCTGTTTAATTTCAGATCTATTAACAGGAACTTATTTTATACCTCAAACAAGAATCACTCTAGACTCACAAACTTATAAATTAAGGCATTTTTGTTAAAAAGTAAATCTGATTAAAACTTTAAGCTTCATTAAATTCGCTTTAATTATCACTTTGTGCATCATTATATAGGTTGATCGTGGGTAATAAATCGTGCTAATTATTTTTATTTTGTGGATTATTATTAAACTAAAGATTATATGTGAAAGTCTTTATTGAAGGCAAAATAGAAATTGAGATACTTTAACGTTATTATGAATAGCTAAAGAGTATTTTCAGACTACGTGAGCGTCAGCTATTTATGTATGAGTGTTTAAAGTGCGCACTTTTTAAAGAACATTAACCTAGTTAAACTTTAAAATATTTCTGGGTTCTTAAAAAAATTACATCCAAAGTGTTTAAAAATAACACATGTAAAATATTCTTCGTGATAAAAAATCCTTGGGCTCTATTAAATATTTTATTTTAATTAAAACAAAAGTTTATTTATATATAATACGTTAGAAAGATCAATCAGTACTAAAATAGTTTCCATCCACTTCACTTCCGACCGTTTTTCTGATATTTTTTACGAGTTCTTAAGGAGCAGTGCTTTTGCTTTGGCCAAGAGGCAAACCAAATTGAAAGTTCGAGATCAACATGTTATTATATTCTAAGTTAGAAAGCTGTTTCGATACTTTTGATTCGAGAATTTTAGACAAATAGGGTAAGATATAGATGGTCTCAAATCTTGAGGCTCAGTAAGATTATGAACTTTATATAAATATTGTTTGATATTTTATTTTGTTATATGATATAGAATGAACAGAACTTATCAAGACGGGCTAACCGTTACCTATATGTTAATTCATTTAACAGATCAATAGAAACGTATCCCAGAAGTGTCATTGTCGAATATTATCCTTGTTTATTTTTTCTTTATATTGAATTTATTTGAAAATTTATATATTAATAAAAAATCTAAGTTTTTTATTATGTCTTAATATATATAAATATAATATAATATAGATAAATATAATAATAGTTTTGATTGTACTTCCTAAATTATATTGATTCAAATAAAACTCTTTGTTACGGATTCTGTGATCACAGACATTTACATCTCGTCTACCCGCGAACACGATTGCTGCAAGGCATTCGAAACGTAGGGTTAAAATTAAAATGTAGCCAAATCATACGCGAGTTTTAAAAATAGTTTTATTTCAAATGTGTACTCGTGACAATCTAAGAAAATATATTGATTCAATCTTTATCTACTAAGAGCAGATTCCACCGGTACATTGAGGTTACATGTGATTATATTTTTTTCAATCTTATTCTAGTATAACCTAATGTTAAACTAATCAATAAAAACTGTTTTATGAGTACTTCCTATTCTATTTACAGATGAAGCAAGTGACCCAAATCTTGAAGCGGGTCGAAATTGAATTAACGATGCCGCCCTGCCAGCTCAATGCTATTTGCTTCTAGTGACGCTTTAAATCTATTTTTTATTTGCGACGAACTATCTGTATTAACATCGTGTCATTTAAAAATATACAAAATTTTAACATTTGAAACATATAGTTTATTCTACATTACACATGAATTTGAAATTATAAAAGTAATGAAATTTACATTTATTTCTATCATATTTTAAATTATAATGTTCTATTATTTATTATAAAAGACATTTCATTTACTACTTTTAAAACTTCTCGAAATAAGAATGTCGTTTCGGTACATCTTAAGTTCCATTTATATTTCGTATCATGTTTTCTATTCAAAATCTACGAAACGTCAACGAAACTCACACTTTGTTATTTTCTAGACCGTATTTTTATATAATTCCAACGATAGTAAACGAGATTACGTTTGAAATTAGTAAGAAATTTAATCAACTTAGGACGAGTTTGAATTTTTTGTTATATTATTATTTATCTGAATATTTTAAGGAACGAATTGAATCTATCGAATTTTACATTGAAATTATTCTTAATAAGCATTAACAAACATTTTTTTAAGATGTTTTCAAGATATCCACATAAAAAATTTAAAAACCTATATTCGGCTACTTTTGTGCATCCCCTTTAAAGAAAAAGTTTGTGGGTGGCAGAGATCATTTTCCATCCGGTGACGGGGTTGTTTCTTCAATATAAAAAACAATAATAGACAAGAAGATCAGAGACTGCTAGTAAAATAGTGTTAGCGACACCAAAATTCCAAAGTTAATGTTTTTGATTATGTAAAAACCTCAAAAACATAAGCACTTACTTACAAAAAATATATTTTAATATCTTTTATGATATAACATTTAGAATAACGAGATATAATTTTGAGAAAGACTATGATAATATAAGATTGTATTAACATATATATATAAAAACTTAGTAGAGAAAAATATTATTATAAAGTACTAGAAGTATTAAAATATACTACAGATTATTCATTTTGATATAATATATATATTTTACCGTTATTAAATATATATATATATATATATATATATATATATATATATATATATATTATTTTATATTTTAAAGTTAAATATTACATAGCTAGAGATAATACAAACACACATTTTATTACATATTATTTCATTAAAGAAAGGCGTATCATTAGAAGCTTATTGTAACTAAAATACCGAAACCACTGCAACAAGATTTTTAACGCTATGATCACGCTAAATGGCGTTAAAAATAAACGTATAAATTTATGTGTAAAAAGTTAAAAAAATAAATACTCAATTGTATTTTTTCGAACCAGGTTAACACCTCGGTCTTATGATATTAGTGAAATTATGAAGGTCGTTTGTGATTTTAAAAAAAACCTTAGATCGAATTTTCAGGTGGATCGATCGGTTTGATAGATCTTCCTTATACTTACGTGAAAAAATTTAAACTGACTCAAATAGTGTGTGATTTTATGTATTAGATATCTGACTGTTTTATTCAAATTTAAAAAATTATTATCAAAGATACATATTACATTATGATTAAATATTGTAAATAATAAATTATATATGTTTAAGTCTTTTTCAGAGAATAAACATGAGATACTATATTTAATTAGTGACTTTGTGCAGAAACTGTATTAATTGAACCCTTAATAGATTCATAAAAAGATTTTTTATTTTATTTTATTAAATTGAAACGATTATAGAAATTGCGAAGATTAAATTATTAATAAAGGTTAACTTAATTCTTTGAAACATTTATTCATAATCTGAATAAGAATAACAGAAAGCGAGGGGATCCCAAAAATTTTAGATAGCGATAATGATCACGTAATTGGTTTGTTCTAAATTATTTTCTTCTCTTTTTTGTATTTCAAAAAATTATATTTTAATTAAAAAAACTATACATAATAAAACAATACAATAATAATATTATGTATAATAATAACTACTATATAACTCTATAACTATGGTATTCAATTCAAAGTTACTGATAACATTTTGAGTATTTAGTAGTCTGTATTTTGTCCAAATAACGTAAACAACATCGGTTTTGGATCAGATAAAATTACGGTAATAAATTTGCACATATGAAGATTAATATATATAGGTAGTTGCATGGCTTTGGTTTGCCTCATCATTCAGTCTAATGGGACCCGATTTAACATCCAAGCTGGGTTTCTCATCTGACCTTAAAGGGTTTCTTTTCCGATTGATTTTTAGTTACGGTAAATGTCGGTGATAAATGGCTTCGAAAGAAAATTTATTGGTAGAACTAAATAAGCGATACTGTGGGCATTTAAGATAAGAAATTATTTTTCTTTATAGTAGAATATATTTCTTTATGGTAGAAGTACACTACTACTGTAAATTAGTTATAATTGATTTAATATTATGTTTTTGTTTATGTGTTCTTTTACAAAAAGACCTAACGTTTGACGACAACTTCAGCCCCCTCCCCCTTTTTTAAAAGGCCTTTATTATATTTATGTAGTTTAATATAAGGTAAGAATATCCTACTATCCCACTATTATTACAAATACATAAGTCTGTACAGATATATGTATGTTTGCTATACTTACAAGAAAAAACTAGCTAAAGGACTTCGAGAAAATCAGTGAAATAGCTTACATATATAAATATTTTGTGTAATTTAGTCCGAATATAACGATAAGTATTGAGTAAATCGGAAATGATCCTCCCCTCTGAGTAGTTTTAGACTGAGCTCCCTAAACCACACCCACACAAAGATTATATAAAGATAACATAATAGGATTGTTTGTTTTAAATAGTTATAATAATTATTAGTCCATGATTTTATTAAAAATAGTCTATATATAAATAAATACACAAATTTTACCTCTTTTTAATATTAGTATAAATATTACTAACATATATAAACTAGGGGAATTTCGGGATAATATTATTCAATAAATTCCGATTGTTGTTAGTAAAATAATAATAAGTTAGGTAAGTTTTAGTATGTACGGGTTTTAGGTTGTCGCTTTAAACACAATTTCAATAACATTTTTCTATGCTAGTTTTCCTTATAAAAGTCCCTAATGCATTCAGTATTATTTAAATTTCCTGAAATGCGAACGTTAATACGACATTTGAATAGATTTACCTCACTTAATAGAGCCATTTTGTGAGGTTTATTATAGGAGAGTTAAGTACTTTTTATTTATATATAATACCAACTGCTGCCTGAGACTTTGCCTGCTCCCTCCTTAATAGGCTTTGTTACAGATGTATAGTATATTGTACAGTAAGAATATACTGATTTTTATTGTTGTTGTTGTTGCTCATCTCTACATGCTGAATTTTATTCTTAAATAGTCAGCGACGTTTAAAATTATTATGAGCTTATTGTTTTATTTTTTCAAAACTTTTTTTTATAAAATTTGTTTTAGTTTTATAATAAAAACCGATATTTTGTTTCAGAGATATTAAAATTAGACATAGTGTCACGGACTCCTTTAGTTAAGCTAAAAGTATAAAATATTCTTTAAAACTATTTCTTTATTTACAATCGTTTAGGCATCGCACACTATATTATAAAAATATTGCCGACGTCAATTCCATTTTTTATTGTTAATTAATAAAAATATATATTTGCAGAGTTATTATTTAAAACATATATTCTTTTGGTATTATTAAAAAGATGCAGAACCATTGCCTTTGAACGATCCAATAGTTCTGCCGCTAGTGATTGTATAAAAAACAATTAAATTTATTTATTGCTTTATAAATTTATATATATATCTATTTTTTTTCAGGCAAAAACATAAAAAAACATTGATTTTAAACTTTAAATTATTTTTGTTTTGCATTAAATTAATCATACTAACGTTTACCGTAACATTACAATGTAGAATTTTGCTTTCAATAGTACTTTAAAATATTTGAATAAAATTTTACAAACATGAAGATCCATTTATTCGGTACATAAAAACAGAAATCACTAAACCAATTACTGCAATGTTTAGTTTCTATGGTAAGCAAAGCTTAAGCAGAGACAAATTTTCTAATTATATTTTCAATTATAGATCCTACTCGTATAAGTAAGTTTGAAAATATAATAATATTTTAGAAAATATCTATCAACATGCATATCCATGTTAAGCTTAATAAAATGTTTTAAGGTAACTTGTAACAAAATTAACTTTGATTAAACCTGTTGGTTTATGAAACAGGACACTAAATACAACCTTAATTAAGAGCAACCGCAGTGTGTTGTGGTAAGATTTGTAATGACTGTACGTTATCTGTAGGCACGGACGTGACAAACATTGTGTCAAAAATGTATACGATAAATTGAATTCTATGTCTTGGTTGTGAAATGACAACGATGTTTTATGACAAACGATTTTCTTCGTATCAATTCTTGATCAATGCCATCTAGTGATGAATTGTCAAACTAAGGTTTAATTAAATAATCCCAAAACGAACTATATAATGACAGGTTTTACCGTAACACCTATGTAAATTATAACCTTACTTCTTTCAACTTCATAAAGTGATGAATAATCGAATTAAATCTTTATAGGTTACTTATCAAAACAATAATATGTAACATAATAAATATTATCTGATGTATGTGTAGTGTAATTATGTACTTCATAATATCTGGATGACCAAGCTTTGCTCGATATTTTTTCCATAAGTCATATTTTTTGGAAATTATATTGAGACAAATCATTACTAATGATATTTCAATAATATTTTTCAATCTTAAGGATATAATAATAAAAAAGTGGTTATTTAAATAAATAATCAGAAGGGACTTTTAATTTACGACGTTTCATAAAAAACATCCCAACTATATCAATTTATCGCCCCTGACTTTTTTTACCTAATTTATTACTTAAAACACAAATACATAACAATACAGATTTCGTACCAAATAAGAATCACAACATTAGAGAAGTGATTTGTTCAAATCAACGAAAATATAAATTATAAGAACAATGCTTCCCGAGAATCTATATTATAATTCTCTTCCACGTCATTAAATCGTGATATATTGACTCGAAGAATGACTGGAGATATATAATGTTCGGAGTAATTCTTTTAATGTGGCACACATTTTGATTATATTAGGGCGTAAAAAGAATGTTTTATTATAAATAAAATAACATAATATATTTAAATAATTTTATAATCTTATTGAACTCGATGAATTGTTTTAATAAATTGGTTTTATAAGTATAATATATAATTATAAGGTATTGGTTTTATAAGTATAATATAATTGTGGTAAAGATGCTAATGGCTTCGTTTTTAATTACTTAGCAAAGGACTATTAAGGAAAAAATATGCGAAATATTAATATCTAAATTAATTATTTCGGCTTTAATTTTAATTTAAAAAACTTAAAGGCAAGTAAAGCAGTCAATAAAAAAATACGACTTATATGTTATATTTTTTTTTTATTTTCAAATATCTTTTTTTTTTATCTCATATTTTTTAACACTTAAAAGTGCGTAATATAAAAAATATATAAATTCTTTCATGTCTCAAAACATATTTACGGATTTTGTAAGAGAATTTATATTTTCCTTACAAATATTTTCCTTGTGAGATTTTGATTTCTCATAGTGTTCTAGTAGCCTTGGTAAAATAATATTATGAGTATAACATCCCTTACCGCATTGCGACGACTCAGTCACTCGCCCACACCTGGCCACATTAAGGAAATGCAGGTGCAAGTATGAAACTGGAATATGTTTGATTTGTTTTATTCACAATTCAAACGCATTTCGACTAAAAGGAGAGAGAGAACAATAAAAAAAATAAATGATGAACATATTTTTATATTCAAATTGAAAATGTAAAGTTTAAAATTAAATTTTGTAAAAAATTCAAGATAATTAAATAAAATGATAATTTGTTGTTGCACTCTGTAATTAAAACAAGTATTCTATTATTCCAAAAATGCCAACAAATTTCATATATCTTCTAAATTCATAGCTGAAAGAAATACAACGGAGAATTCGAGAGAAATATTTTTATACAAAAGTCGACGCTGGCGATCCGTAAAATGTTTTCAAGAAACCCACTACAAACAATGGTTTTTACAGATACTTATTTTAAATTATAAAAAAGTGAAATGTAATCTAGAGACACCCAAAACTCTTATTCAATTTTATGCTTCTAAGGAGACTAATTTATAGAATGTGAGTTCATGTCCAGTCGGGGGCCGGTTCAATAAAATTTTGCCAAATCTCTTATGTACAAGATTGAAACGTTTGATAGACGATTTCAAGTTTGTTCAAATGTTGTCCTATTTTTTAAAGTTACCAACACTGGTCAAGTCTATTCAAACGTTGTGGCATCTTTTCAATGGTATTCTATACTGCAAAGTTACAAACACTAGTCAGAATTTTGGAAAGAAACCTCATAGATGTAATTTTCGCCCTGGCATAAACGGTTATACATAGAAAGCTAAATTTATAGAAGCGAGCAATGATACGGTACCTCAGTAGGTAGAGTGACGGGATGCTTTCTCAAAGGTCGGGGATTCGAATCATGCTTGTATATTATTTTTCATTCTATCTTTCCATTAAATGGCTGTAATGTTTAAAAGGCAATTTCAATCGTTAAACTCATTATGATAGAATTTGATAGTAATAATTTTTTATCCCATTTATTTATTCCCACAGATAACAAGGATATGAAAATTTTTACGCGGACGAATACAACTTTAATTACGAACTAGTTTGGTAAAAAATTTTTGTTATTTCTGAAACACTATAAATTTCCATAATTATTAATTAGCTGTTTATGATCTTATCCCGAATTCTAATATGTGACACTTTACAAACCTTATTCTTTATCTTCGAGTTAGTTTAATTAGTTCAATTAGTAGTATATTTTATTTTTTTCAGTATAAATAAGCATTTAGGCATCGTAAAAATAAATAAAATATCAAAAAAAACTTCTATATTAGTTTTTTTTTCTTCTTTTCGAGACACGAAATGCAAAAAGAAGGTTATAATGCTTTTTAGTATGTAAAACAGCTGGTGGAATATAATCTCCGTCGTCTAAGGAGACTTGAAAGACACAAGTTTCTTTCAGTTATTGTCCATTTTTTTGCTACCTCGGCTTATTGTTATTGTGATGTAGGGAGTTTTTTAATTATTTATTAATTAACTTAATTGAGATAGAAATGAAACAGAGTCGATTCTTTGAAAGGTTTTTATTGATTGAGATTTCACTCACGGGCTTTCGTTACCGCTCGCTTTTTCCGTGTTCACCTCTAGCCTTCTTAACGTTGGTTCTGTTATACGGATTAAAAGAAAGGCCTATTTTTTACAAAAATTACATTTAATCAGCAAACACTTATAATGCAGTATATACCTACTTAAAATCCTTTATCTGACTGTAGCACGGTTTTGGTAGTATTTCTACATAAGTTAATTCATTCAAAGAGTATACAGACGAAGTAGTTTTTTTATAATAATGCTACGCTAGATTCACCTCGCGCTGCAACTTCTCGCTAAGCGGCTTCCATATGCAGGAGTTATATTTTTTTTATTACTATATCAATTAAATATTTGGTAATAAAACTGAAAATACTGAATTTGATATTTATATTTAGTAAGCTTTTTAAAATATAAGAACTTAATAATACTGGAGTGAATTGTTATGCATTCGCATTATCATTATTGTAGAATTTTCCAACTTCAATTACAGTTTGATAAATTTTGTACACACTTTAACAGACAAAGCCGATATGAGGACATAGTTTTGCCTCAAAAATTCTTAATATACGCAATAATTTAAAATTAGAAAATAATATTTAAAATTAGAAAATTATATTAGGTTAGATTATGTAGCATAATAGGTTACCAGCCAAACCTATTACTCCTATCCTATCGCGTATAAAAAGATCTAGTTTAGCCTAGGAAAAACTAGTTTGTCCTAAAACCAAGTTTGACCGATAACGTATATATGGAAATCGTCTGGTATTTTAATGAACCAATATTTAAGCTGTATACTTAATCTTTACTATCACAAATTCAATGTATTTATTTAAAATATTCATATATCGCACGTATGAAACACTAGATTCTATTTGTAAGGTTTCAAAAGGTAGACGCTTAGACAAGAATCATCAAGAAACGCCATGGCGTTGGCCATGTTCATGAACACGCTTAAGTTATTGATTACACAGTAATAATGAATAAGATACAAAGTATACCCAAACAGAACTCTCTTAAAAGCAAGAATATTTAAATATTTGTTATAAGATATTTTTTAAATAATTAAAAATAAAAATATTTAACCAAAAACATTGTCTTGTTTACTTATAAGTGATAGATTTGGAAAGTTTAGAAATAAATTTCATTGATCATATGTGACTTTTTTATTTGGGTGAGTCAACATGTTTGAGTAAAAGGCTAAAAAAAAATATTTGCGTAATAACAAAACTAGCTATCATTGTCATCAACTGTGTTATAAAATTAAGTAAAGTCAATAGTGACGATAAAATTATTCATTATTGCTGTTTGAAAACTTGCAACATGGCATTTTACATAACAACATAATATATATAATTTTATTATAATTTTATTACAATATTACATAACAACATGGCATTTTACATAACAACATAATATTATTGTCATTCAAATTCATCGCATATTTTCTTAATTAATTGCAGGGAGAACATAAATTTATTTTATTTCTTTTTAGTTAATTGCAAAAAGAACCTAATTACACTACAATGTTATAGCTAAACTGAACTTTTTGTGTTTTGTGCATCAATAAACTTATAAGAATCTGTCTACTGCATAGTCATCACAGCTAGTTTAATAATATAATTCTGTTATCGAAAAATTTTGTTCGTGTTATTTCTTGATACAGGCAAAATTGAAATAGGCCTAAAGCGTGGCACGCGATTGAGATATATAGTAAGTAAGTCGTATATAGTGAAGGACAGTTTAGTCATATAATAATTATTTTTCTTTATTGAGGTTTTCGAATAATAAGCATTTTTTACCAACACGTATTCAATTATTAATAAATATACATATATAAAATACAAACAACAACAAAATCATAACTTATTTATTGGTATTAATAAAAAGTTTTAATGGGGTAATACTTTTTTCTTAAATAATTCTACTTGATCTATAACATTTCTTCCTACTTATTAGGTTTATTTATAAATAACACTAAACACAAAAATATTATGTTTGTCATAAACTTACCGAAATGGATTACAGAAAAGTTATCTCATAACACAAGAGAAATTGATTAGAAAAAGTTATTATTGGTTAAGGTAACGGAGAACGCGACAAAAAAAAATTGATATTGTAAGGACTTATTTCTAAAACGTCATAACCACTAACTTTTATTGTATTGCCATATGAGACTTCTACTTTAATTTTAATCATAAAAATTACACGATGGTACTCATGTTAAAACTGTCGGCGTTTGCCCCCATTAGTTTTGAACCCATTCAGGGTCCATTCATTCATGACCTGGGAGAATGACAGGCTCGAGGCAGGAGGCATAAACAGTTTACTATTTATGTGAATACAGACGGACAATTATAGATAGTAGTAATCATGGATTACCAAATTTAAATATAATAAAAGTACTATCAGACTGATACCGAGAGAAGAGTAAGTGATAGGGAAGCCAAGAAAAGTTTGAACTTGTTCTTTGTAGCTTTTAAAAAACGTACCTAAAATAATAAACGTTACATTTTTTATAAAATGAAAAAAAAAAACAATAGGAATAATTAAATGATACGTATAGATATTACTATACTTGCAGTGGAAGATATTGTATAAATTACATGATAACTACGTGCAGCTATATTTCTGTTTAAATAACGGCGAGAGAAATCATTGTAGATCGTGCAAGATGTTAATGAAACTGTTCTCTGTAGACTAGATAAGGAACTAGATTTAAGTACCTACATAGTACAAACAGTTTATATTATAGAAACTATGAATTTTAAATAATATTTATTACATATGTTTTTAGATTGATAATGAAAGAATACTTATATTTATTTTAAGAGAAATGGTCTTGGACGTTCAACGAGTTTTTAAAATTTAAACCTTTATCAATATACTTATTCTGGTTTGTCTTAATTTTCATTCTACAGCTATCATTGTATTGTATAAAGTAAGTTTCTCCTCCAACTTAAAATTTTATCTATTTCAATTATTTTTGGATTATACTTTTTTTATTGTTTATTTATTTGCTTTCTTGTTTGTTTTTTGTAGGACTCTTTGTTTATTTATTGATTTTTTTAGACTTCACAATATTCTTATTTTTTTTAAAACTTCTCCTGAACTAGCAAGCCCATCTAAGGATTGACCCGAAAGAAATGGTAAAAGTTTATTAAAAATACAAATTTAAGTCTGTAATATTTAATTTAAGAATTAATTTATATTGCCATAATTATAAACATAACCTTAAATGCTTGTAAGTATTTAATTACATTTTATAAAAATATGGTTTCATAGGACAATATTTTCACAAATTATTTTCTTGATAACAAGAAAGAAATCGCCAACACAAGCTACTGAATCGCGAATCATATTTCTTTAAGGAATCAATTTACAGAAGAGACATTGGATGAATTTTGTTTTAAAGAAATCTTATTTATGAGAGTAAACCATCGTTATGTGTAGATCAAAGGGAATACTTTTATTTCAAATTGTTATAAAATACGGCTTCTTTATATTTATTTGATTCTCAGAAGTGAGTAATATATAAATAATAATTTTTCTTTTCTTCCTTAGTCTTAATTTAAGTATTGCATCTGCATATTTTGTGAGTACAGAGATCAATAAAAGTTGGTAAGGCATCTCAATCAATTTATTTTATTTTATTATATTTTATTTATATTTCGAAATAATCATTACACATGGTGGTTAACGCCAGTGAGATAACGGACCAGTGTTTTTTTATTCATTGAGTAGTGGTTTCGTCTTTATAGTGCATGCAGGTATGTTAAAATAATATACCTAGTACATGTAGTTTGTTAAAGCAGTATTATGTCGAGAGGAAGATTCAGTTCAATAAACCGTAATGAATAATTTAATAATAAGATATATATAAAAATAACCCAATATTTAACGTTTCTTTGTTATTTACAAAAAAAAAAAAGACCAAGCAGTTAAAGAATGTTATTTTTGACTCAAGTAATAAAGTTTTTGATGAGTTAAACTTACGAAATAGTGTGCGAGATAAAACTTTGCAATTTTTAGGAACAATAATCGTATATATTTACATTATATATATATATTTACATTATATTATACATCTCAATAGTTATCGTTATATGAAAGCTAATTTAACATAGTTGTAATTTATGGGTTATTATAATGTTAATTTTAGTAAATGGAACTTTTAGATATCTTTACTGTAAAGTGCTTCTATAAAAATTATGTGAAAATTATGAAAATGATAAGTAACCGCTAATTTTCAGTAGGAGGCTCAAATATTAAAAACGCAGTTCAGTGATGTAAAATATGTTTACTTTAAAAGGTCTAAAAGCACTGCATTCTTCGTTTCACAATATCTTTTGGAAAATATGTTTGTGCCAAAAAAGTTTTAAATTTACTAGATCTATTGCATTGATTTGTTAGTCGTAAATGCTAAAGAAATCCAGCCAGACTGAACATTTTAAGTGAACATGCTAAGTTGGCGTTACATAAGAAAACTTTGTAGGTACAGGGAATATATTTTGAAATATATTCATTCCTACAATATTAATATGTAAAAAAGTTATTAAAAATTAATAGGTAACAATATTTAAATTAAATTTACAAAAGTCGAAAACTTGGATAAATGATATAAAAAATAACAATATGAGCATCGAAAACATTACAAAGATTGAAAGAAAAATTTGAAAGGACCACATTTAATTTGGTATTTTAGTCTTTATTAATTTCTGAATTTAATTTAAGTCTTTTCTGTTTTTAGAATACTTTCTCTATTATCAAATGCCATTCTGAAAAAAAAAATAAAGATGATAATAATAATTTAAACAAACAGTTTTATATTTCAAGGCAATTTTGAAGATACAATTTTAATACTTATATAAAATAATTACCATAAAATTATATTGTTGAAACAGTTTAATTAAATTTAAGTAACTATGCTGATTTTATTATTATTTTTATAAATTGAGTATACTCAATAAATATCTTATTTCAATAAATACATACCTTATTATTATTTTACCAAAAACGTAATTATTTATTTATTTATTTTTTTTGGTAATCTAATGTTTCTTAAGAACAACTAACTTTACACTATTAGGTTTTACTTTATAAAAATTTGAAAGTAAACGTACTAGAAGTGATACACCTGAAAATATATATTAAAGTTTAAAAAAGAGTGTAAAACATATTTGTTGGTGTGTGTTTTGTGTGTTTTTTGTAAGTGAGTAAGATATGTATAATAAAATAAAAAGACTTAATGACAATTAATGATCTACTTTCTATACAATACAGGGAAATCGATTGAAGTTATGACAAGCGATTGAAGTCAAGACGTTGACTTGCATGTTGAAAATATCAATTATTATTGATATAATAAACATAAGTTATTCACAAATTCATTGATTGAGTCTCCAATCAAGATTGTGGACCAGTTTAATTGAACTAGTTTTTTATTAATCGCAATTTAATCCCACGATAAAAGTTAAATTTTACTTTGGATGGATTTGTAAAATTTATAAATAGTAACTCCGAATCCTCTATTTTAAGACTAGGATGATGTTTATTTATTTATTTGTTTACCCTTTATTGTTAAATTAACAAAAGGCGAACTTAATGCCTAGTGGCATTGTCTACCAGTTAACCTTGTGAAGGTGAACAATAGTAGTAGGCGTTTATAAAAAAAAAAATACAATACGAAAAACAATACCAATAAAACTACAATATAATATATAATATAATAACTTTATAATAACAATTAATGTATAATACAATATAACATAATATCTTCACTAACAAGAGAGAGATACCACAGAGCGTTAGGCTTATAGCTAAAAATTTAATCTAGAATATTTATCAAATCGTTTGTACTATAATTTTAAAAGAGTAACTTTATCTTTTATGTTGCTATAGTCATCTGCTTATGACTATACGATAGCTCGCGTACATCTTCTATTTCTATGAAGAATCTTTATAATATAAAAATAAATCTGTTTGACCGATCAAATTAAAGGTTTATCCTCAAACTTGACAACTTACTGCAATGCTAAAAAATAATTTACAATATAATTACTTTTCAATATTTTCTATTAATTTTCAATATAAATGAATAACATAAAAAAGGAAGACAAATGTTTTTTTTCTAATCTTTTTAATTTGGATGTACAAGCGTTACGATATTTGTTTTGTTATGGGCATTAAAATAAGATGAAATGTATAAGTAAACTTTTGAGTTAAATCTTATATGAAGCAATAAAAATAAATATACACATACAGAATGTTGATTTCTTTAAGCTCATAATTATCTTCTCTCTAAATATTGTTTAAATATAAATTTAAAGATCCTTTTTTAAATTACAGTAGATTGAATTAGGACATAGTATTTCGAAAAAAAAAAAAAATTTTGAAAATTCTGGGAATTTGCATAATACTATAGGAAGTTTAATGATAAATGATTTTCTAATGCTTTACAACATTTTTACTTTGAAAAATATGTTTTTCCATTATTTATAACATGTTTATAAAAATGTCATATGTTGGTGCACTAAATATCAGGATTTCTAGCTCCATTACCAAGTTCTATTGTTTAGTAATGATGGGGGTTTTATTTAGTATATTATTTACTTGCTCTATAGTTCCTACCGAATTGATACATTGGTTCGTTAGCTGAATTACTTGGGAAATGGAGCCAAATTGCAGATAAATAGTAAAAAACATGCTAAGTGTGAGTCGAATGAATAAACTTTTATCTTTTTAAACTTATGTTGAAAAACGTATATTATTTCATTGGAAAACTAAAACAATCCTTTTTTTTTTCAAAAACAAATTGTTTAATGATTCATTTTTATATAACTTAACCAATTATAAAATTACTCTATGATATATATAAAATTATTATTTTACGAATTATATATAACTTAATAATTATTAAAAATGTAAAGTTACTTGACCAATTTCCAAATATTTAATTTTTATTTTTAAAAGAAAGATCAAAATAGCTTAAAATAAGGTGTCTCCATTTCATAGTAATTTATTTTTTTATTTATTAGTTTTTTATATATTTTTTAAAGTATATTTGTTACTATTTTTATTTAGTTTTTTTTCTTGAAAATTACATTTCAAATTAGAGTATTATTTTGATAATGTTTTAACGGTTAAATAAACTTAAAAATATCAATTTAAAGATTTATTTCTCGAAGGATGCAATATTTAATTGTATGTATGTATTTTATACAATTATACATCTGAATATATATTCCTATTTTGGGTGTGGATCATTATGTCTTCGGAAATTGTTTGTAAATTTATCATTTATAATATAAAACAGAGTTGAATATTGAGTATCAGGATCCTGTGTACTAAAGCTATAATTAGAGTTTGTGAATTAATTTAAATACCTAAAGTAGGGTTCTAGATATCATCTTCAATATACCACCGCATAAAAATATATTTAAACAAATATACTTTTGATAAAATTCTTCCTGTGTAAGAGTACATGTTTTACTATACTATCATAATATCGTGGCAGTACTTGCAAACCTGGTGCGCTTGCAAACGTGTGTGGTACTGCATACGATAAAACATGATGTGTCAGCAAAATATCAAACATACCTACTCCGTTTTCTTGCTTACACTCACTCTAAAACTACTCGCAGTTTCTTGGCAGAATACTTTTAATTTTCATGAAAAGTCTAAAAGGAAACGCTGCATTCTTTCTTTTAGAGAATACGTTTTAGAATCTCTACTTGTGCCAAAAAAGTTTGTGATTTACACAGTTTATTGCATTGGTTCGTTAGCTAAATGGATCTACTTAGATTGCAGACAAATTCTAAAAGAGCATGCCTAGTTGCATAAGTAAGCTCTTATAAGTCGATCTTGAATGAACTTACATAATGCAATTGAAAAGCTAATACTGAGAATGCTTACAGTAAACTTTTGTGTAAGAGATCCTTTTGATTTCTAAAATGTTATCTGAAAATTTACCTTATTTTCATTTTATATCATGATGTTATTTAATTAGTTGCTTTGATGACTCAACAGTTATTTTAAATTTGTATTATATAAAGTATTTAAAACATGGAATATTATACATAATTACACACATTTAAACGCATTAAAAATAAAGCAAGTATTTATAAAACTTCTAAATGCACATAAATATATATAAAAGTATTAATAAAAAATGAGAATTGAAATAAAAATATTTGGGAAGCAGTATCCATCCACATAAAATTTCATTACTCTTAAAAAATCCTAACATAGAACTCTAATATTTTGCCAAATTGTATGTTTGTTACTCTTTTACTCAAAAACAACTGAATGGATTTAGATAAAACTTAGCAGTTATATAGCTTATAAATCAAAATAAAAACTCGGAGCCTTTGTGTTAACATATACAAAACATTTTAGTCCATATTTTAACATAGTACGGTTTTGTGTAATTTGAATATAATATAACGAAAGATATCGAGTACCACTGAAAACAATCCGCCCTTTGGGATAAATTACAAGCTAAGTCTAAGTCATTAAAGTTAGACGAAGATATTATTCCATAAGTTGTTCTTCTTAAATAGTTCCAAATGAAAGATCGGGACAGAATATATCTATATTTCTTATGAAAGCTTTCATGTTCAAAATAGTGAGCCATAACTACAATTAAAATTGATACTTCTTATATCAATTCATATTACAGAGTATTTATCAAATTATCAAAATTAATAGATTTGTCATTTTTAATATTCAATGTAGCTAAACTTTGTATTTTACACTAAGTGATTTGGATGAATTGTACCAGGTTAAGATTGAACTGATCTTAGCGAAATCTAGCGTTTACTGAACTTCTTTATCGCAACAGCAAAATCACCTAAGAGCGTATATTGTAGTAGGTAAGCTAAACCATAGCGTAATGAAAATATCGATATATTACCTATGTACTTTTTTAACCTTTGACTTTGAAAAAACAAATTATTGTACTAAATATTACATTAAAAGAAATTCAATAAATAAATAAATAAATAAATCAAAATATGAAAATATTTTTTTTTTTTGTATATTTATGATATGAATAGTCGAAAATATTCATTAAGATAAGGTGAATAGAACAAACTTTTGAGTTGCATTAATGAAGATAGTTGAGTAGTGCATTGATTGATAATGGCAGAAAAATATTTTGAGGCCAAAAAGTTAGCCACTTGCCACTCGTAAGAGATAGGCTTTCTAATCAAATAAAACTTTCGGTAGCATTACTCGTAAAATGTCCAGTCAATATTTAACGATTATATGATGTAAAACTGAATTATAAAAAGAAGTTTTAGATTACAATGCAAATTTATAAAAATTTTTCCTTCTTATTTGAAAATCTTCATAATCTACTGTACAGTTACTATATACTATATATACTATAAAATTTGTATACAATAAGTTACCCTACTGTGCAAACAATAAACCCTCTTCATGGTATTTGGTTCAAATATTATTATTTTGTTATTTTAAGTAGAATAACCATTTTAAAGGCTCTTATTTATTTATGTATATATTTACCTTCATTATATAGCACTTCCGCGAAGCTATCCACTTTAAATTTTAGTAAAGAGCAATTCTATGGATTTATATAATAAGCCAGTCATAACAAGTTTGGACAATTTGCTTTCCGTTTTAGAGTTTGAATACAAAATAAATGTAATATGAAACAAATGTAAAAAAAATAATAATTATATAGTTATTAATCAAATATATTTCATAAATGAAGTTCATCTTAATTAATAAATAGTGATTCGTGTCTTATAAATGCATTACTTTGAAGTCTTTTATTGTAATACAAAAGTAATAGGTTTTAAAATATTTTGATTGATAAATATGACTTTAACTTAATTATGGAACATCCCCCTTTCAAAATTAATGAGAGGCCCAAGTGTCATTCAGAACTATCTGATGGACACTTGTGCCTCTCATATGTTATAAAAAATTTTTGCGTTTGCATTACAAAATAAATAGACAAAAAAACACATTCTGTAAAATTTGAATAATTCTAAATTGTAACATCACATCTTTGTTTACTGACGAAATATATACTATTTTGTGAATTGTGAGAAGTTAATATTAAATTTAGAAAAATTGTGAAGTTAAATTAATTAAATAATTGAAATAAAAGTTATTTCTGTCCATTACTGAATCGTTTGAGTGTCTTCAATAAAATTTCATTTTTTTTTTATTAATTGACACTCAGTGAATATGAAGCTAAATAAAATTTTATTGCTTGCATAATTTGCATTCATTTCTATAATATTATACAGTTATATTAGAGTTAAAAAAATTATTATCTCGAAGTGAAATAATATCTAAACTTAAAATTATCTTTAGAATTTTTATTAAACATAATTATTTTCAATATCTGGTGAAGAGCTTAACCAAGAAAAATGTTTGAAAGAATTATCAAATATGGTGAGTTGTGTTCACCTTCATGATATATATTATTATGAATTGTTCAGTTTTAGTTATTATCATTAAATATAACATTTCATTTAAACTTAAAAATATAACAAATCGTTGTATTTAAGCGTATTAAACTTGATATTAATAAAATGTTTTTTTCTGAACATATAGAGGGTATTTCTTTAAATATAATTATTATATATGGAAGTAATATATTACATAATATATTTTAATGTTATTTATTATAATCTTTATTTTTATTTTATACAAACATTTTTATTCATTATTTTTTATGTTTTATAGTTTTTTTGTAAGTACATATATTTATTAACAAAGAGGGTAAACAAGTATTCACTTTGGCAATTGGCGCGACAAGCTACCAACAAATTTTCTAATGAAATTTAATACTTTGCTATTTATATTTTTTATTATTTATATTTCTCTATTTATACTGAGTAAAAATTATTTTATTCATTGATTACCTCTTTTTTGGTCTAGTTTTGGGTTATTGTACTCGACTCTCTAAACTTTTTTATTTGATACCAATATTGGGTGTATTTTCAAAAATATATGTTCCACCAAATTTTGATGACGGAAAAAATAGCCACCATTACAAAATGTTTTTTTCTTATAATGTATTGTATTATCGAAATCAAACTCTTTTATCTAAAGAGTAATAAGAAAAATCATTAATTCTTATATTGATAATAATGATTGTCAAAAAAAAGAAATAAAATTATTATATATTTTAAATTAAAAAATACCGTGACATCTTCGCTTTACAAACATGTGTATCGTTAGGGGCTCATGAAAATTAAAACAGTAAACAAAATAATATAACTATCATGAATTATAAATGCTAGAGGGCGTTAAAAATAAACCTATATATTTATGTGTGTATGGTTAAAACTATAAAGAAAGTTCATTTCTTTGTCACTTCATTTTAATATTATTCAAATCACGTCCATTCTATCTTCGGCAAAATCATGTAGTATTGTAATATGAACCAAATTAAAAAAAATACAATAAATAAATGCATATTTTAATTTTTCAATTAATCATTGTTAAATATATAACAAGAGAATTATTCATATTACTGTCTTACTGTACATTCCCAATGCAATTGCATTAAGCAAGTCATAACACAATCATTATATTTTATATAATAATAAAATCATAAGTGCCACTTTTGTATACCTATAATTATGTTTCAATTGTTATAATTGATATTCCAATCATTGGTAGACCATATTACATTAAATCCATAAGATCACTCAAACATAATTTTAACAATGCTTTAAAAGGTAATTCATAAGCATATTTTTTTTTGGAAATGATACAGTACGCGCCAAGGTAGGATATTATAGTCAACGTTTAGACAAATAACTGAAGTATTAACTATTTTTGTATGTAAACTTTCAGGATTATTATTAAATATTATTAAATGAAATCCGGCTGTGCTTAGGTAATTACTATCCTATATTATACAAATTAATTTTAAATTTTACAAGGTTAGTAAGTAGCGTATGTTTTATCGTATTTTTTGCACGACTAGTGACTTGAATGTTACCTGCAATTTTAGTGTAACTGTTTGTGCCGGTTAAGTTAAAGGAATTTTACGTTCTATAAAAAGAATCTAAGTCATATATCTCGTTTTCTGATAGAACTTTAAAGATTAACTTTGATAGATTACTATTTTCCATAGGATACCTGGCGATGATCTCTGATCCCGATCACCCTTTTACAAATTTATTGTAATTTCATTACAATATTTTCTAATTATTTAAGCCATCCATCCCCATTAATTTATGTTTTTATTTTTACTAAGCTCTTGTTAATAGAAAGTTTTGATAGCTGAGGTTATTCATGATTAATTAAAATATCATTATTTATAATAATTAATGGAACCTACTTAAACACCATTTAAGAAATCAGTTCCAGGTCAATTCCACCAGAAATAATATCACGTTAATAAACTGTATGAAAATAGCACAGAGTAGGCTTCCAGTAATCTGAGTTCTATTATGACATATATTTTGACAATGACAAAATCCTCATTGTAATCGTTCACTGGAGTTGGTATTTTAGCCCAAGCCATAGTTATTATATCCCAAACCGTAAGAATAAGATTTTTTCCATAACTATTAGTAATTTAATATAGAATAATTAATAGTAGTATGTTAATAAAACCAGTATTAGTAAAATCCTATGAGTGGTTTTTGTTAACCACACAAAACTAATACATAACTATAACACTTTGAACTAATATACTAAATAATATATTTTATAAAAAGAATTAATAAATTTATAAATACTATTTCATGAATGTATAAATTTAAATAGATAACCTAATAGCAAGTTTTATCTTGTAGAAAGTTATGAAAGTTAGCCTGCAGAATTTTAAAATTGAATATAATATATTCTATTATATAATAGAATATAATATACAGATCATTTATAATCTATATCTATAAATATATAACAAAAAATATAAATATATATATATAAATAATTTATGTATGAATAATTATATAATTATTCATACATAAATTATTTAACGTATGTTTTAATTGTTTCTTAAAGAACTTACCAACAAATATAAAAAATAGTCAAAAATACAGGCAATTTCAATCATTAAAGTAAGTTCATAATTAGCAATGTGAAGTTATTAAATATTAAAATATATTAAGTAACAAAATAAAATTCGATATTTAATTAAACTTAAAGTCATTAAAAGTAACAAAATAAAAGGGAATAAAGAATTTAAAATAATATTTCTAATCCAGTATTGTATCCAGTATTGTACCAATTTAGTTGAAAACTCTTTTTTTCACTTTTCACAATATAGCTGCCCATCAAATGTCGTTCGCAGAATTTAATAGGTATTTTTTACTCAAAGCCCTTATAAAAAAAAAAAGTTTATTCTCAAAAACAAACTCATTTTCAAAACTTTGTTTTGATTGGAATAATTTTTTACCCTTTAAAGTGTTACCTTTTTTTTACTGTAAATTTGAACTTGTATCATAAAAAATATATATATTAATGAAGTAGGAATTTTTTGTAGATAGTTTAAATTAAAACACAAAATAAATATTTTTAATTCTCTCAAACTGTCGATGCATGATTTCCATCCCTATAAAAAAACATTTGTGATACTTTAATTACATATGTGCCTCGCATAGCTATTTTTAAATTGGATAACCGGTCCAAATAAGCAATTGTTTTAACCGGTTCAAATAAGCAATTGTTTTAACCGGTTCAAATAATCGATTGTTTTAATATTGTAAACACAAATGGTACTTAGTACACTATAGACATTTTATAGCACACTTTGATAACCTCTTCCATTTTATGACCTAATCTTAAAAAACCCCATCAAAAGTCATAATAATCATAATAATACAATATATATTATAATATATTCCTAATATATATTATATGAATTGTATTATGAAGTAATTTATTAAAACTTAAATAATTTAAAGTTATGCTAATCCTTAAAATTTTATTATTATTTTGATAAAATCATCTTTATGTTTATTACAAAAACTTTTGTATTCTGATGGTTTGGTGCCTTGTTTTTATTTTATTTTAAATTTGGTTTTACATTTTAAAGAAAGTATATAATATTTTGCTAAGCATGTTTAATATATTTATTAGTTGAAGTAAAAAACAAAAATGTAAATAATATTAAAATGTTCAATTACTAATTTAACAATAATTATTTCGTTTAGTTTTTTATATCACAAATTTATTAAGACTCAAAAAGCACTATTACTCATCTCATTAGCCAGTATTGGTAGCAAAAGTGTTCTCAAATAAACATTCTTTCTCTGCCTGAAATATTACAGAGAGAGCGGTTGCAATAATCTGTGAAGTAAAAAAACTAGCTATTAAAATAATGAAGTTTATTTTTGCGATGTTTTGCTACTGCAAAAATTAAGCAAAAATTAAGCACACTATACTTAGTATAGTTAATTTTTGCTTTGCCTTACAAATAAAGTATAGTAATTACAAATCTTATCATCGCATGCTGCGGTTGCTCTTAATAAGGTTGATATTTAAAGCCGTGTTGCATAGTTCAGCAGTTTTAATTAAAGTTTTCTTTTTATGACCCAACGTATTTAGATTATAAATATTAAACGTAATTTATATTTTAATTCTTTAATGTCATATATTTCATTATTATTATTAAAAATGTTTAAATTAAAGTGAACCATTAAAAATGTTGAAGAACTCAAATATTATATTACTAATATATTTATAAATATGCTTACTTAAGTTTAAAATTAATAAATATTGTATAAATAAATACAAAATCTAGCTTTTGGGATGTTGTCGTTCCATAAGCAAGCTATTGTAATCGTATACTATGGATTATGACATTATCTCTTAGGTTACTATAAGAAAAATATCATATTTTGTGGTTTAAAATCAAATTGTACAAGTTCACCTATTGTTACAAATTGTAAAATATAATAACTGTACATTTGTGTTTGAATTAGAATATAAATCTTTAATAAATTAATCTCATATTAAATATCCACTATCATAAATTAAGTTGACATAAATATGTTACTTTTATATATTGCCTTATAAAAAAAAGGCAATAAATAAAAGTTTTTAACAAAATCAAAACATATTTATGAGTTATACATTTTATTGTAGTTCTTGATCGTAGTATTTCACAAATTATTTACAAATTTAAGCCGAAAATTTGTTATGAAACAATATAACACAAAAAATAAACTATATAAATTTCTAAAAGTTTAATTCAGGAAGTAACACATATACAAGCCAGATGTGTCTTTTTTTAAATAAAAGTATCCAGAGACAAATCGTTTCTGTCGAATACTTTGTACGAATCGATTGACTCTGGCAGGTGCATATGAAGTACGAGGAATACATTTCATGCATGCACCCACGTACGAATACTCGTTCGTGTTTGTATTTTATATTATATAAAAATATTTGCATGTTGTTTGTTATTCATATTTTAATTTACAAATAAATATTAAAAAAAATTTTCACATTAAAAATGACATTAAAGTTCTTATAATGAATATAATGCTTTAAAATAATATAAATAATATAATAAAGAAACCCAATTGGTCAGCAGAAAGCTTACATACACTCATTACTCTCTATACCAATCTCAACTCACTCTCTTCTCCCTTCTATGTATCGTGATTTTTCAGTATCCCTTCTAAAGACCTTCGTTCAACAAATACACTCACTCTTTTTGCCCTTCGTTTCTACTAGGATATGATGGTTCTTCCTTTTTCGTTGAGTTGGTACTTGGAATACACTCCTGTGTTCAAGAAGAAAGTAAGGGAATTATAATTTAAGGAGTTAGTGGAATGTTCTCAATGATAATATAATCTATTTTATATTTTATTATTTTTATGAACAGACAAAAGTATAAATAATAGTTATTACAGAATAACTATTATTTATACTTTGTATTTAGTATCAAAAGTTACATTTACATCTCTTTTCTCTTGTTTTACATAATATCAACCTACTTTTTTTAATCTCTACATCAACTTTGTTTAACTGGCAGAAAATGCCTATGGCATTAAGTTCGCAATTCTACTGCATAAAGAAATAAGTAAATATAGAACTTACCAATAAATTGTCCTTGGTAATATTTGTGTTATTATGATAATACATTTACGTATAAATTGGAACTATATGTGATAATTCTTATATATTTCAAAATATTTTTTGTTACTCAATTTTTGTTTTTATGTGATATCAGTGTTACCGAACTAGTGACAATCATAAAATATTTAAAAAAATATATATTTGTGCATTTTACGATCTCAAATTTCTCATAGGCTGGACTTTGTTGTATTATTTATAATATTAAAAAACAATTTTATAATGATTTAAAATCAATTATAAAAAAAAAATGTTGACAAAATTGTTAAAAATTTGTAAGTTGTTCTGAAAAAGAATTAAATAGGTGACCTTCAGATAAAAAAAATACTGCAATTGAATGAGAGTGCAACGAATTCTAAAATCGCATCAGATTCAAGCGATAGACATTTAACGCATCTGCCGCAGAACATCATTACAGTAAATGGTCGAAAAGTATTATTTTTGTTTGCTCATTTAGCCTTGCAAATTGCACATTCATTAAATCTTTACTTTGATACTCGTTCTTTTCATAATTTTGTGTGTATACTTTTTAAATTTTATTTTAGATTTAAAATTATAATGATCAATTAGTCGGAAAAACTACCTATCATAAATTTTATTTCAATCCAAGCTTTACTTAAAAGCAATGGGATTTGTCTATACTAATCAGTCCACTAAATAAAACTCTTGAAATGTCAAAATAAAATACGAAGAAACTTTTCCCGATCTAATAATATTCTAACTAACTTTTAAAACTACCTATTAATATTTTTAGTAACTGATTTTGTGAAAGCAAAATCTCACGTTACCCTGGTAACGTGACTCTAGAGATTGAACGAGATACCATCTTGACCAGTATGGACGTAATATTAGGTAGCAATAATAATATTAGCAATAATAATAATAATAGTATCGGGTTTTTCCGACAGAAAATTACAGTTTTACCAAATTACAGTTTTCTAGTATTATATATAGTTGTATACTACATAATATATTTCAATTATTTTTTATTTCTTTAATGTCGATTATAAAAATACTAGGAGCGCGAACTCGACCTCAATTGTGACTCGCTACGCTCACAAAATCTCGGTATGTGTTAGCATATTGAGCGAAGCGAGGTGCAAAAAGGACCGAAGTTGCGTTTAAAAAACGTCGACGCATTCTGTCGTCAACTATCATTTTTGATTTATGCTTGTACAAGGAATGCAGAAAACTCTCTCATAGAGAGCTTCGCTCGAAAAGGTCTATGAAACCCGTTGAAAGAAACTATATTTTCCTATGTTTGTAGATTTTAGAAAATGTTATAGAATTTAAAGCTTAATATCAGATTCTATATTAAATTGCCTTATTAATTGATTGATAAATAGTAATTTAATTAAGGAAGCCAATAATTGATACATACTAAACCAAATTACGGATATATATTGAAATGATTGGTAATATTCGCACTATGACGGGGGATGGATGGAAAACAACGGTCCCTGACTCTCGGAGTCTCTTACGTAAATTGGATCTTCGAATAGATATCACTGATTGCATTAGTCGCTTCATCGGCACGCTCTCGGCCTTAACGGTTGGTTACTGTATTGGATAACTTTGTGTCGAATAATTTAAAAGAGGTCGAAGATTTTTTTTTCTGAATTTTCTTTTTATTCCATCTGATTTCCTAAATAAAAATTGTTTTTTAATTCCAATTAAGCAACTTTTAGTTTTGCGACTAATATTTTTATTATATTTTTAACCATTTTATTGGTCTAGTTGTTAGCGAGCCTAATTTCTGAGCCATAGGACGTGGATTAAAAATATTTTTTTGAGTATTTCACATACTGTGTTTACAAATAAAGCATTTGGTATTTCATGTTCCTCGTTTATAGGTTCATTTATCAAACTCCTTCAACAAAGGAACCATTTTCCAGTACAATAATGGTATTAAAAAAATATATTTTCAACAATAAAACAACTTTCTATTTAAATACGATAGTTTTATTTTCTCATTGTATCATTATTAAATATGAATTTTATTAATATAATAGATGGCCTAATTACTTATCGCATATTAAGGCAGAATGCATTTGTATAATAAATAAAATTAATTACCGTAAAAGGATTCTATTGATGACTATATTTTTATTGTTAATAAATATTGCCAGTGCTCTTAAGAGATTATTAATAAATCTGAATAAAATATAATACGCCTAAATTTAATATTTTGGATCCTAAAAAATTGCATCATTCTGTAACTAAAAGATTAAGGTGAATTAAATTATATTACATTTTACAGAAATAAGAATTGACTGACAAAATAAGAAGTAAATTATAATATCTAACTACATATAAAATGTATGTAAATAAAACATTAATATAATGCTGAAATGTCATTTTTTCAGACACGTTAACTCCTAAAATTTGTCGTAAACTCGCGGAGACAGGAAATTTTTTCGGTAAATGAACGACAGATTTTATGTAATTTATTTACACTTCATGACATTTCAACTTATATAGTTTTCCTTCTGATCCATTTCATACCTTTTTATATGACAAATGCTTATTGATTTCAAGAATTGAGTCTTACCTTTCTCAGAGTAGAATAATCATTTTAGTAACATTTTGATTTTGATAAAATTCAACGAATTGAAAATTTCATAAAAACACTGTAATAATATCATATAATTTATTTATCGCTACAAAAATACGTGTAGTATTCTATTATACTCTAAATTAAAAGTAACGTAAACTTGAAAGTAATATTATAGTAATGAACATTATAATTATAAAAAATTTACGAGTCCTTACAAAAAAAAAATCATAATATTTTAACAAAATATTAGGTGGCCCTCCGTTAGGGTTAATATTACTATTTGAGTATTACTATACTAATGATATCCAAAAGTAATTCATCAGGACATCAAACAACCGATTTCATTATAACAGCCCTCAAAACTTGGTAAGCGCGCAATTATAATTCGTATTCGAGAAGTCGTAACGTAATAATTCAAGCTCACGAATACAATTTGTACGTCAAGAGAAACGAATAAAGTGTGCGGAGTGAATAATTTTGAAGGGACCTCGTTGACGTTGTATTGTGGGGTAAAACCCTGTCTTAAATCGAGCGTAGATGGCGGTCCTTTCTATTATTAGAGGTTCATTCATTGATTGTATAAAAAGATAGTAATATATTTTTCCGTTATAATTTTTAGTTTTTCTTTTATGTCGTGTTTATGTTAGCCATAGTGGCAGCACCACCGGGAGTGAAAATTTTTAAGTGTTACGATATTGTTAAATATCATAGGCATCTTGAATACTGGAAGTATATCCAATTCCATAGTAATTAAGTGTATTTAAATCTACCCATAATAAAAAATATGTTTTTTATTTATAGAATAAATATTTTATAAACAACGGCAGGACTTACTCGCATATGCTTGTTCCGGAATACCTCGCTGTCATTAAATAAGCTAATCAGGAAGGAAGTGCTTGCTAATAGGTTTCATAATTAAAATGTATTTAATGCTGCAGTTAAAAATCTGTTATAAGTGTATTTGATAATACCCATATGATACAGATATGTGTACTAGCTATAATTACATTTTAAAAAATCATAAAATGCAGATGTCTGTCAGTAAGTTAATTTGTCATCCAGCTAAAGTTTGTGGAAATAGAGTTTAGAACATTTATGAAATTACAGAGCTTTGTAAAACTGCGCAGCATTTCAGAGCTGTCTAATATTTTATTTACTTAAATAATGATTTGATATCTTAATATATGGATGGATACTTTCTAAAAATATTTTGATTGAAAATATTATATCCTGATATGACGTATTAAAAACAATACTATAATAAATAATCTTCTTATTTAGTTATTACTTATAGATAGGCTTACCATAATTACGAAGAGCCAAACCGAGACGCGCGCTATCGTTTCACGTATCGTATTTTATCTACTTATATTTTATTTACTACAGTAAAAATACAAATTCATTATGTATATCCCTAACAAAATAAAACCTCACGTATTTGTAGGCACTCGACTGTCTTTACCAAATAAGTTCTTGTTTAAACGTAATTGATTACTCTCGAATCTCACTACGATACCCTTTTACTGAGATATTTAGTGTACTCAAATGACCTGGCTACTAAAATTCTATTTTTCTTTTATACAAACATATTTGTTAATGTTTTTATTTTATGTTTTTTACATTTTTATATGTATCTCTTATTTATGCGTACTGTAATTGGGTATCAATTTTGAGGAGAAAAACTAGCTTTTTTTATAAGGGCATAGGTATTTCTGATTTGAAGGAGGATTTCCGTGTGCGAAAGACTATTTTAGTAAAATGTTTGGACATCGATAATATAGTTACATACACCAAATGGAGAGAAAGGATAATCTTCAAACCTTTTCTAAGATAATGTTAAAAAATGTGTATCTTTGTAAGATAATGTTAAACAATGTGTATCTTTAAAATTTAATACAATAGAATGATATATTATGAGCTAAGAAGTTATTGATAAATAGAGTTTAGTACGCTGTTTGAAATCAATTAATGTATTTTACATTTGATCTCAAGCAATGGTTATTATCCTAATTCAAATTCCTGTCTAAACACGTCACTGATAAATATATCTTCTTTTTAACCTATATTTTTTATGTGTTTGATAATTTTGCTTTTTTAATATAAGCGTAATTAGCTTTTAGCTAATTATGTTAAAGTAAAGATAAGTTATATTCCTTTATTTATTTCAATTAATTCATCTAGAAAAGTTTAAAAATACCCTTTATAACTTAGCTTTTTATATTTGATACTGGCCTTAAAATAAAATATACTGAAAAATTACAAAATGAATTCAAAAATAAGAACTTTTTCTAATATTAAGTAATGAATTTTGCAACACCTCTTCATTTACAAAATTTATAATTAAATTGTAAATACATAATTTGATACCAAAACAAAAGAGAGATTATTTTTGTCTTTTTAATTATATTTGTTTTTTTTTACAGATCTACTATTGTAAATTTTTTTAAGATATCAGGACTAAACTATTTTTTTTAATATAATTTTTCCCCATTTATGATTATTATGTAGTTTATAAGGGGGCCCGCCCCCTACTCGCTTCATTTGCCAATCCATTAAAAACAACAAAATAACTGTAACATTAAAAAATAAATTTTAATTTCCGTTTAGTAACTGTTTACTTGGTCACCGTTTGTTCCGTTAGATGGCGCTAATTACAATTTCGCAACGACATGAATTCTAACGCAACAAAAAAGTTTTTTTAAACAATAGGGAGAAACATTCTTGGTTTTTTAACCATTCTACATTTCCGAAAAATACTCCTAAAAAATATGGTGACATAAAAAAAGGAAGTATGTTATCTTGATCAAAACACACACAATGTAAAGTTTCATTATATTTTTTTATTAATACTTAAAAGAAGGGTTTAAAGTGTTTAATACCCTTCCAACCTTTCTTTTTAATACACTTTAAACCTGTATTAACAGTTTTGTATTTCAATAAAACAATTTTACGGATATAACTTGCGTTTATTTTTACATTTTTTAATTTCAACCCGACGTTTCGAATGCTTTGCAGCAAATGTGTTCGCGGTAAGACAAGATGATGGTGTTTGTCTGTTAGTCAGTTTATTTGCCACCTACCTCCAACGGTTTCTGAGATTTCGGGCATAGAGTTCAGGATTTCATCATCAGGATCATCAATACATTTAAAACGTATCATTTAAAAATTAATTGTACACAATAAAGTACATACCATTACATTGTGTAATGGTTATTATATCAACCTTCATAATAATATTTCGAGAATACTATTCTTGAAATAGATTAGAATATATTCGACGAAGCTATGTTAGTCTAAATGAATAATAGTTATATAAATTAACGTATTTCAAATATATACATATATACATATGAAATACATTACAATCATCAATTTAATTCTAAAATTATTATAAAACCACTGGTTTCAGGTTAAATGTTATAAGACTGAATAGGTTATATACAACTCAATTTAGTAGTCTGTATTACCATTCATTTATAGTATATAATATATAATATATATAATATTTTATAATGTGTCTTACTGCCCTTCCTGATTTTATTTATTCTTACATTTTTAAGCAATGGTCTGATACGAAGCTTCTGAAAAGGCCATAAATACAGCGCGCCAAGGTCAGGCCTATCCTGTTTCAGGGCGAGGAATTCAAACTGTTCTTGGGTCATACGTCCCCAGACTCTATCTCATAAAAATTGAACAAACCTACCGATACTGCTTTTGAAATGTGTTCTAAAATAGATGTTGAAACACCAACATTCTCAAAATTTTGTATTTTTATAAATAGTTGCTTCTAGGATAGATTGAGGATTGTGAAAGGGTATGTACTGTTTTTCTTTTTGAACAGTTATAGTATATAATTCGATTGACTAAATATACATTGTAATATTATTTGGAACATAGTTAATTTATGAGAATTAGAAGATGAAAGGAGTTTGAAATTACAACGATTATAGTAAATTAATTTTATTTGATTCAAAACTGAATAAAATATTATTTTATAATAAGCCTACTTCTGTTTAAAATTAATCATGAAAATATGTATATTTATTATTTACATTGTAAAATTTATGAGTTTAGAAAAGAAATAAATTCATGGAATTATGCAATATGAAGTTAAAAGTTTAGTCAATGTTAATTGGATATGCCATTTCAAATAACTGCTAGACCTAAAAAACATAACCTAAAAAAACTGTTTTATTCTCTTAGAAAAATACACTTTTATTAACTGTTACAGTCAAAAAAAGCGTTTCACTCTACAAACATTTCGTCAACTAAATGAAAACTTTTTAATATCTTTCATACACTTATGTGGTTGTGTTGTAACAACAAATTACTCACGCGTTAACGACTTTTCCAAATTACTTCCTTTGTTAAAAGTAATTTTAAGTTATAATTGGTGCCGTTCCCATTTAAATGATACTTTGTGGGTATGAACGACTCGTATGTAAAATTTACGTCTTTAGATATATATATGTTAATCGTTATATAAATTTATAAACTTCAATTACTGGTATGGAATTTATAAAGCACCGTAGTATTAATGACAGTATCAATTTTACAGTTACTCAAAGTCATCTCAACTTAAATATTTAATATGTCAGTGAGCCTGATTTAATGACACAAAATTTAATAAGAGGAAATATATACATATAATAGCGGATATTAAAATAATGATCAGTCTCGGCACTGAAACTCAATATCAGCAATAACTATGATAGCACTCTCATGTTAATGAGGGGCGTAAACGCGTATCACTCTCTGGAGGATGCTTTATGGCCAATTGATTGATTGATTAACAACATCATGTCACCTCGACGTTGTAAGTTTACTTTTTCGAATTAAAATAAATTATATCTTCAAGTTATACAATACTTTATCGTTTAATGTACTGTAGAGATTTATATATAACATAAAAGAGATTTAAAGCTCTTGTCAAATATGAACCTCAGAGGAATTTTGATTTTTTTATTTATTCGTTCAATTGAACGTGAACATGAACGTTTACTCGTATGCTTTACAAACAACGCTTTATTAGAATATTATTTATATGGGTAAGTTTAGTTTTTAATTAAAAAGAAGTTAGTCATAGTCTTCATCTCTTACATTTGGTTCCCCTTTCTCATACTTACCTCATAAAGTTCATTACTTTTTTAGATAGACAATAAAACTATGTAACAGATAAAATAAACATAAATAATGCAGATAAATTTATTTATATCAAACAATGTATACAAAACCTTATAGAATAGTCTGAACTCAGAATAAATTAAAATGTTATTTTGATGTTATTATATTACAATGCTATAAGAATAACTTTAGTTCAATACATTTGATTATAGTTATTTTGTTAAATGTTTTCCAAAATTACTATTAAAATTATATTAAAAAAATAGACTACTATAAAGTTCAGGTTTACAATAGTCTATTTTATTTAAAGATTTAACACTTCTAAGAAAGTTGTATCATTACATTTTTTTTTTTAAGTTGTTACCAATAACTAACTTATCTAATATGTATACCTATACTTTACTTACTTTATATATAAAAAAAATATTATGCATAACCTATATTAAGAAGTTTCATAAAAATATGTATATAACATAGTAGAATAATCTTAAAACTAATTAACTTACTGACCTATTGTTATGAGCTATAAGCCCATGGTTTTATATAATCTACCCCACTGGTAGTCTTTAGAATTCCCTCTATAGACCTCCCAACCTTCCCAACCTCATGTCTGCTCTGTCATAATGTCGTAATGGTCCTAAAAAATTACCTTTAATTTTTAATAGAGTGCCAAATTCGGTTCTTTAATCCTATGGGTCCTATGATTTTTTTTTATTAATGTTTTTTCTATTTTCCTCCTGAACTCTCAACATCTGAGCCTTCACATCCCTTCTTAACTCCTTATATTTTCTGTAAAATTTTTAGTATTGTAATGTGGTTAAAAAAAATATTTTTAAATATGTTTTTTTTTACTTTTAACCAAATTATTTTATACACAGAAACATCCTTGTACCAGTCCTATGTTTAAGACTAATTAAAATTTTGTAAATACAAAATCCGCCTTGCCATTCTTACACACCTTTAAAATTAATATTTTCTGAAATGCTTCACAGTCTGTTATGGTTTAAATCCCAAATAATATTTCTCACTTCACTAAATCTTTTCACTCCATTACAGCAAGTGCTCCAAGTTCGTAACTACTTCATTTTTGTTGTTCGTCTAAAGTCTTTCTGCTAAAATAATGAACTGGATACATGCCTCCATTCATTTAATTTTTTTTCATCAATACTGCTGTTTAGCCAAACTTTGAAGAACCCGTTTTAAGTTCTTTCACTAATTATGTTTCACTATTTACGATGTATTTTAAAAATTTTCAAGGTAGAAACGATGTTCGCTTTGTTCTTTTTATAACCTGAATTACCTTTAACAACACACTAAAAGGTTTCGCAATGAAAGAATATAATAAGATGTGAAACCAGCGAAACTGTGCACTTCTTCTAAGTTCTTCGGTTAGAGGAATTTTATCACAGCATCCGGTTTCCAATGAGGGTTTTATTGTCCAATTTAATATTACATAACCTAAATATTCAACTGTTTTTTGATGTAACTTTTTCTACCTATTAATTTCCAATCCATATTCCCAAGGAACATTCAAAATCATTCCAAGTCTTCTTTACTGTTTCGACTGCATTGGGTCGTTCCAGGCAAAATCTATAAAGAGCATGCCAAGTGGAAATTACAAGTAAGCTCTTATCTCTTATAAATTGAACAAAGATAATTCTATTGACAAACTAATACTGTCGTCATTGGCAGACGTTTAACGTCAGAGATTACTTTTATTTATATACTTTATTGAACACCACAAGAAAAGAATATAAAACATAAAATCCAATAAAAAAACAAATTATGAAAACACAAAAGGCGGTCTTATCGCCAGTCGGGGATTTTTTCCAGACAACCTTAGGGTTAGTAAAATTTATTAACTAGTTTAGAAAAAGTGGGTAGATGAAAAAAATAATAAAATAAATATATATTTAATTTATAATTATAATAAATATATAATTCATACAAATACATAATATATTTAAAAATAAATATGAAGTAATTAACTAAACAATATAAAAATAACAGTTTATATTTAAGTATATAAGTACGTTTTATTATATTAAAAATCAGCATATATGTTTCTCGTACATCATTTAATAAGAAAAATTCTTAAACAGATATTTTAAACATATACAGCGTTTAAGTTTGCTTTTTATTAAAGTTTTGATAATGAATTATTTATAATATACAAATAAAATATTTGAAATTCCATATATTATGATGCTATCAATTTATACACAGGTAACTAAAGTATTAAAATGAATCTTTTATTTTAAATCTAAACCATGTATGATATTTGGTATACAAATTTATAATACCATTGAGTTAGAAACTAAGTTAAAATTTCAATTAATTTAATATGATTGGAACCAAAAGTATTAATAATAATAATCATGAACAAGATTTATTTAAATATAATATTAATATCCACTTAAAGAAAATGTTATGCCTAAACTTCGATTAAAATATTATATCATGTATAAACTAAAATATTAAACCTGCTATGATGTTTCTCTTTATATTTTTTTGTGCAACAAACACAACATGGCATGTAGTTGCATAAATAATGGTATAAGTCCACGAACGTACTAAGTGATACAGATAGTAACGTGCAATTAACATCAGTGACGTTTTTAAGCGACGGAACATTTAAGAATCGAATAAAAAAGTAAATAGTGAGTACTTATAGCAAATGCAAATTTTTAGTGTATTAAACGCTAGTAACTACTGAATACTCTCGTGTGAGTGATTTATATTATAATTAATTAATATTAATTAACAAGCCGTAATGGATGAGAACGAAGTGATGTCCATAATCAGTTAGTATATCAGTCAGTAACACGCATACGTATATATTTCATTATAAACTGTCTATATAATTATACCTCGAAACGTAAAGATAATCAAAATCCTATTTTGACGATCGGGTTGATTTTAAATATGGGGTCTCATTACGCTTGTATTTTATTAAAGATATTTATTTGTCTTTTTTTATTTGAATGATTAATAAGTACGTAAAATGTTGAAAATAATATTATATTCTTAATTATTTTAACAAATACATAATAATTAAAGTAAAATAGTACTAACAACATACAAATTTTTAATTGCACAATATCATGTTCTTATCACCTTTCTATACTGTCTGAAATACTAGAGCTTCGTTAATATAATATGTTAACCGAGAATTGTTTTAAAAATTTAATACCTCCGATCAACCTGATTTCTATATTATAACAAAGGGCTGCAGTTAACTGGTCTTGTTTATTTTCGTCACGATGATTATAGGGCGGTTTTGTCTACAGATAATAGTAATTACATATCTTACCACAGGATGCTGCAGTTGCGGTTGTTTAATTACGGTTATATTTAGACTTCCCTTTCATAAACCAACAATTTTAATCACAGTTGACTTTGTTGCAGAAAACCTAAATATTTAAAAATAAAAGCGCTAAATATGTTTAAGTATATTTAAATCGTTTTTAAGTGAAGTTAAGCTAATCATATGTCGTATTATATGTCAGAATTCAAAAATGTAAATGTTACATTCAGTATTAGAATTTTTATATGGAACCGTAAAATTTAATGGTATATAAAATAAAAAGCTTATTCAATATAATTTTTTTCTTTGTGAACAACTTCTAAATTAACTATTTCAAAATACTTATTGGTCAAAGTACGTACCAATAGAGAAACAAATTCGTCTATATATAATCTTTTTTTCATGTTATTATTATGTGCATTTTGTATGTCTGCAATTCTTATATTTAAAGTATTTTTGTTCATTGTAATGCATTTAACTAAGGCTTTGAAGAAGAGGCGGCTTTCAGTTTTATATCTATAAAAGATAGACGCTAGATAAAATATACATCGTAAAGAACATTACAAACATGTAATCAACAGTAATACTAGTAGCTCAAAAAATTTATAAAAAAATCGGTCTTAATTTTAAAGTTACCAAAATGAAATAACATCACATACAAGCTAACTCAATTTTATGCTAAGTATCTTTATATATGCTTTTTAATTGTGAGTACGATTTTATAATATAGAAATAATACTTTCCCAAACTAAAGAGTTGGTGCATATTACCAAACGTTATATTGTCATATAAGACCACACGCCAGCCTTATTTCAACATATTTCAAAAACGTGAGCAAGTCATTGCCGCAAAGGAGGCCGCGGAGCGGATCAGGGAGCTTGCCTCTACCGCTGATCCGCTTCGTCGTGGGAGACTAGGTAAACGGATGCGGGACTATGCCCGCCGCTTCCTTACCTAGTCTGCAGTACCTCCGTGGGAGGGGAGGTTGCCTTCTCTTACGTCATATAGGCCTGTGTCGTGTAGGTGCCCTAAGTTGCTCGGAGCACTCTTAAATGGGTGGTACCACCGGGGCGTCACGGGGAGTGCTAACGCGATCTCGTGGCGTCCGACTAAGGGGATGAGGGCAACCGTTGGTTTTTTAGTGGGTAGCCTTAAAAATGGCAGCGTCCTCTATGCTGCCGGGTAGTCCCACATAACCCCCGGCCATCACCTTCTTGGCCGACGGGGTATCCGTAACGGATTTTTCCAACGAACAAAAAAAAAAATATTTCAGAAACGTGCGCTAATATTCATAATTAATAATTATTGAATCTAAAAGAATAGTACACAAATCATAATTGTATCTTCAAACTTAATAGCTTCATTATTCATATTTTCTCAAATATATAAATAAGAAATGAATACTTAAGTACACATAATTTATTAGATATGGTTTGAACTAAGACATTAAAAAGCTACTTACATCTATGATAAATCAATTTCTATTTGTTTTTGTTTAAAAAAAGAAATTTGTTGATATAACCGGTATGCATTTCTACTTAACCTGGTTACCAGAACAGTGCATTTGTATAAAATTATTTAGTAAGAAAATTTAAGCACGTTTTTACGGTTATATAACCAAAAAAATGTGTTATCAATTGGTCATTAATCTATAATTATGACTACGTTTTTAGATGATGTAAATAATGAGAATTACGACTGTACGGTGTATGAGGCATAATTTGTGAATGTAGAATAATGTGAACAAAGTTTTTAATGTTGTTTCACAATATCCACTTTTATTGACACTTTTAACTAGGAGTATTTTACACTTTCAGAGTCAGAACGTGAATGCCACAGCTGTAGACGCACGATTCCTCATCGGCCAAACTCCCACTATTACTGGGTTCTGATTATACGATAAAATACTAATTTCTTATTGGTCCGTATCGTGCGGGCCTCACCATGGAAGTCAAGTTCAGTACACATTGTTTGAACAGCAAGTTAATTATAATAGATGTTTTATATATTTAATAACAACAATTATTATTATTATAAGAAGATTGATAACAAATGTAATCCACAACTTTTGTGCAAGCATTTGTAACTGCATTACAATTAAGTTTTCATTTTATATTTTATCATAAATGATGAGAAAATGATTTTATTTTAAACAAATGCGTATTATTGGAGACTTGTCCAAATTTATATAGAAAACAAAATAAAAAGAACTATATGCAAACCACTACGATAAGATTTCTAGCTTTTAGATGTCGTTAAAAATAAACCTATACCTTCAGTCTAAAGATATTTATTCCTCACGATGAATGTAAAGATCAGTTACACAAAGATTAATATTGGGGTGGTTGCGCGGATTACATATATATTCTTCACGCACCTATTTGTCAATTTCTTACAGCTACCAACTATCAGTTCAAATTATGAGCGAGTTAAGGTATTTTACAATAAGTGATACGGAAACAGAATCCGTTCTGTTTCAGTATCTGTCGAAGGTCAAGTTACAGTGGTCAAGAAAGTCAAGTCACAGTCACATCCAGTGTAACAAACGTGCGGATTACAAGTGTAAGCCTCAAGATTGAAAAAGTAAGTAGTTTAAACACATTGTATTTGTTGCTCTTGATCCTAAATGAATATCATGTCATTGATAAAATAAACATACCCTCTTAAATTTTATTTAGTTTTGTTGTTTTAAACATATATCAAAACATGTCTACAAAAGTAGACATGTAGACATGTTTTGACATTTATTATAAAATTCTCATATAAAACATAAGTTATTCCCATTTAAAACCTAAGTTTTAAATGGGAAATTTCATATTAAATAAAAAAGTAGAATACAATCACACTAAATTAGATACTAAATATAGGGGTTCATTTAGAGTTATAAAGGTTTTAGACGGCGATCGCTACAAATTAAAGCGTTACAAACTTGGTGGACTGACAAGTAAGCCAATGAAAAAAGGGACCAAGTGCCATCTTTTAGAAGTCGGTATCTGGGTGTAGTTATCCGTAGTTGCGCTCTGTGCAGGTAGGTGGTTCTGGTATAGATTGGGACTGGTAGTGACCATAGAATTGTGTGAGAAACAAACAGTCGATGATTGATTTGTCCAAAATGTTTAGCCATAGGATATCCGTATACATATTATCTGTAATTGTTTAAGCAATGATTATGGCACAACCCATGCACAACGAATAATTTTTAATTGTGTCCATCAAGTCTGATTTGCAGACCTAATTACAGGATTCGCTGGTAGAAATGAAAACAGCATTCATCATAATAATGCCTGAATACAGGACTAATCATAAGACTTTTTTCTTTATCTGCCAAAAACTACGAAAAGTTTTTTTTATTTTCTACGTTTGTAAAAAAATACCTGTAAGTATTTGTTTTCTAAATACATATTTTTGACCAAGTATATTTGGTTAACATAAAGAAGTATAAATGTCGTCAACTACCTGATGCTCTAAAAACCGCGCAATGATATTCCAGTATAAGTATTTGTGTTTTTTTCCATTTTAATTTGTTGAAAGTAAAGAGAGTTTCCAGATTTTCGGATTATTTTTTAAAAAAAATAAGTAGTTTAACCCAACTGAAGTTCGAACGGGTCAGTTATTAAAAAGACAAAGTTAAAAGTATTCTCTACTAAGTTATAACTCTTGAAGCTCGCTAACGATACTTCAATAAATTAATTTTTTAGCAAAAGTGCACATCCATCAATCACTGGAAATAGTATTACATTTTTTTTTATTATTTACATGCCCAATTTTATTGCCAACCAAGTAATTATATATCCATTTTATATTTTCAATTATCTTGTATTCATCGCTATCAATTCGATATGAATGACTAATAATTTTAATCAATTAATATTGCTAACTCAGCCTGCAAGATTACTAGTCTCTGTAAGCAGCAATCTCATGAGTATAACGCAAGGGTCACTCATATCACCCCGTCCGCCTTATTCAAGGGAGGAGGAAAACCAGACTCCCAACGCTACCGCAAGTAATGACTTCTAAGGGAGCGGTTTGATGCTGGTGGATGTTTAAATAAAAGTTGTTACTCTGTTTCTACGTTGTTATAACAACGTTGAATAAATTGCGTAGGTTACTAGTTAATATACAATTCATTCCCAGGTCATATTGTCGTTAATCTATTTCTTTACGCTATATAGGGTTTTTTTTATCAAATTACTACATATATATGTTAATGTGAAAATTAAATATTTCACTAGAGAGTTCATTAATAAAAATAATACAATTAATATCGAATGAGTTATTGAGCAAAGCTCTCTACTGGGGACTTTTCTGCATCCTTTGTGCAAGCATCAATATAAAACGGTATATACAAAAATTTCAAAATTTTGCATCCTGATAGACATCAGTCTAGTGAGTTCGATGTCGTTGAAGGATAATCACAGAAAATGTAAAATCCCATAGACTTCAATAGGAAAAATTTTGCGCGCGAAATTTATCTTTACAATGACATACGCGTGCCTAACTTTTTTAATAGCTTTTAGAATTATTATCCTTTTTTTAGTTTTTTTTTTTTCATCTAAATAGTTGAGGACCGTCTAAGTATTGTAAATGCAACTTCGGTACTTTTTGCACCTCGCTTCGCTCAATATGTTAATACATACCAAGATGTTGCCAGCGCAGCGAGTCAAAATTGAGTTCTGGTTCGCGCTAATCTACTCTATGGAGCCTAGTTGCGACCATAGCAATAATATTTTTTTTCGAGTGTTAATTTGGTGTAAATCGCAATTTTTCTTTAAATTTTCATAAATATATTGATTTTATTTACCTTGAATTTATGTTGTAACATTTTGCTTGGCTTCATGTTACAGTTTGGTTGAACAACCCTTTTTTGCATTGTAAATATAGTTTTTTTTTTATGATATAGGAGGGCAAACGAGCGTGCGGGTCACAGGTCAAATGTGATCACCGCCGCCCATGAACTTTTGCAACATCCGAAGACGCACAAGAGCGTTTCCGGGCTCGGAGATAAGAGTAAACGCCTTTTTTGAAGGTACCCGTGTCGTATCGATCTGGAAACACCGCCGAAGGAAGTTCATTCCACATCTTAGTGGTACGTGGAAGAAAAGTCTTTGAAAATCGCACAGTAGAAGATCGCCACGCATCCAGGTGGTGTGGATGGAAATGCAGGCGGTGACGTGCTGTGCGGTGATGGAATTCGGCGGCAGGCATCAGATCAAAAAGCTCTTCGTAACACTCCCCTTTGTAAATGCTATAGAAGACGCACAAAAAAGCCACGTCTCTATGCAATGCCAAAGAGTCCAGCCGTTCACAGAGCACCGGGTCCCCAACAATCCGTACGGCTCTCCGTTGTACGCGGTCAAAAGGTAGAAGCTGATATTGGGGTGATCCGGACCAGAGATGAGAACAGTACTCCATATGTGGCCGAACCTGCGCCTTATAAAGCGCAAGTCTATGGCCACGATTGAAATACTGTCTCGCTCTATTAATCACACCCAATTTCATCGAAGCCAACTTGGCCTTGCTCTCCAAGTGACCACGAAACTGACAGTCGCTCGAAATGTCGAATCCCAGTACTCTGATACTTGGTGAGGCATCGAGGGGTATGCTATCGAAGAGCGGCGATACGAAAAATGGGGTTTTCTTAGTGGTAAACGCGCAAACCTGTGTCTTTAGGGGATTAAACTGAACGAGGTTCAGTTTACCCCATTCTGAGACCGTCCTCAGGGAGGTCTGTATAGAAGACACAAGTTTCTTTCAGCACTCGTCGACGTTTTTCCGAGTTAGACCTGCGCGGCCGGAATTTGCATCCGTCATCCGCATAACAATATATGTTGGAAATGTCCAACATATCATTGATGTGCAAGAGGAACAGGGTTGGGGATAGCACGCAGCCTTGGGGTACACCAGCATTCACGTGCTTGGGGTCCGAGCAAAAACCGTTGAGAACTACCTGTATGCTCCGCCCAGTGAGGAAGCTGGTGATCCACTTGCATAAACTCTCGGGAAGTCCATAGGAAGGAAGCTTCGAAAGAAGCCCCTTGTGCCATACACGATCGAAGGCTTTCGCTATATCCAGACCAACTGCCAGACCTTCTCCCTTACTTTCAATAACCGCAGCCCAACGGTGTGTAAGATATAACAGGAGATCACCAGCCGATCGACCATGGCGAAAGCCATATTGTCGGTCATTGTATCAACATTTTCTGCTTTAAACCATGACATATGCTGTATGGCATGACACTATGAAAATAAGTAAAGTAAAATCTAGCCATATACACGTTTCTTAATAAGCATATTCTTTAAAATGTTTTTGTGGTAAGTACTAAGATTTTTCGATAAATAGTAAACATAAGAACCCCATTGCTAAATTGAATCCAAGATATTACCCCAGAGCAGTAGACTTGACCAAATCCAGTTGCTTATTATTTAATTGTGCATTAGTTCCAACATTTTAGACTTTTAGTCAGGTATGCTTAATACATTTTGTTAAGCATTAAATCATCGTACAATGTCTGAAAGGCCATCATAAACATCGCCAATTACTAATTGTTGTCTATTCATTTTAAAGATAAGAGAAGTATTATCAGCCAACAATGTTATCCCATACTTATTCCTCACAATTATGTAAATGAGGAACAGGAAAGTCCTTGTGGCGACCTTTTTTTTATCAAACGTGCATCCCGTGATTCTTCCCAGGTCCCAAAAATATTTATATAACTCCATTTCAGCATCTGTTGTAGAGCGACCAAGGGTAAATTGTTTTTAAGTATATGGTTATTTTATAAATATGTATATTATTCTTAATTTTTATATTTAAGTACCTGTCGCACCTTCTCTACGTCATCAAGGGTAGACTGGTGAAAAATGTCAATAGGCATTAAGTTCGCCTTTTGTGCCCTAGTTTGTAGGATTAAAATATAGTTTTAAATAAAAAATAAAATATATATTTTTTTAAGTGTGTAACTAGTTGATTGACTATGTTTTCAAAGATTTTATATTAATAACGAGTCTGCTAGTGGTTTAAGTACTTTACTGGATATTCCCCATAGCTCACCTGTATTCTGATCACTGATTAATTTAAAATCTTTTATTATTTCTTAACAATAAACCTTCATTTAAGAATTAAAGAATTAGCTTCAAAGCTAACGTTTATACCCTACCACACCCGTGCAAAAAAAAAGGGAATAAATACATACTCATATATAAAAAATAAGTACATAAAAATATATTAAACAATAAATATTTATTATTATTATTATTATTAATATAATAATATGGACATACACTGTAACTTTACACTTTTAAAACTTATATTTAGCAATATTTGTATGGATATTGTACATAAACGTGGCTCTAATGGTGGTATATCTAGTAGGCTCCATAATGTGATAGATATATTCAAATTTAAAAATCAAAACCTTATTTTTTTTAAGTTTGATTAAAACTTCATTCATAATTTTATCATATTATTCTAAATTAGATGACGATGGAATTAGATGATGATGTAATCACTAACGATAATGAATTCCTCTTATTCAACCGAGACTTATTAAATCGTCCGTTCAACAGAATGGAAAAAAATTGTCTTTACGTTCTTTAACTTTCATATGTTAATTTGAAAGAAAGCCACCATGTTTGTATCGAATTAAATCTATGAAACCAGCCAACCAATCAACCTGGTAGCTATTGAAGTTAAAAATTATTTCTTCACTGTTCAGCCAGCGTTCAAAAAAATATATTAATTCTAAAAATATTTAAAAGCTACTAAATTTCTAAATCTCTATTTATCATACACAGTGTAAATTGATACAGGAATCTGATACAGTTGACATTATTATTCTATATGTTACTTGACCAAAATATTTTTTTAAATTATAATAATTATTAGAAATGTCCATTTCTAATAATTATTATAATTTAATTGGCTAAAGGATATCTATACTGTCTTTAAAACTAGTTAAAACTAATAGTATTATATATTTTATCTAAGAACTGCTCAATAGAAGCAGTTTGTTTAGCCAAGTTTTTGGCTGTCATAAAATGTAATAGTGATACCGCTGTCTCTTAATATATAAAGATAGGTGATACTTATCCATTCCAAATAGTTAACGTTACCTGTATTTCCTATAACAAAATATTAAATTTGTTAATTTTATTTTCCTTTAAATTCCTCAATACGTCTAGTGATATTTGATGATCATTGAAACTCAAAGGGAATAGTATTTTGATAAGTAATGGCAAACTTTTTAATTAATTGAAAGCATCTCTTCAGCGGATTGCCCGATTTGTATTTAAAACCTAAAAAAGTGTAAACAAATAATAATAATAATATTTGAAATGTTTTTTTTATTTCATTTTAATACGTAGTTTTTCACCTACAAGGCTCCTACAGCGTTTACCGAAAAAGATCTTTCTTTTCAGAACCCGCAAATAGAATTCAAAATATAAATTAGTTTTATGAAATGATGTAAGATCTTAGTACATGCAAATATAATTTTTTTTAGTATCTATTATTTTAAAACATGATTGATATATCCTTTGCAAAAACTTAAAATGTCTTAAAAACTTAAAATGTCATGAATTTATTGTTATTATAATAAGATAACAATGAATAAAATTTTAATTTTCGGGAATCAATGATATGGTAAAAATATTTCTCTATTCATTTCATGATAATTGTTAATTTTTAGTTACAATTAGTTCAGTAGTAATAATAGTTTATGGTAGTAAATCAGTATGGTCTCACTCGAAAAAAAATAGAAGCAAATTAACATTTTAACTAAGATTAAAAAATATTATATACTTTTAGAGGTATTAGATATTTTACTTAGATTTTAGTAGAAAAATAAAACATATATATTCTAGTTGTATTTCTCATTGTATTTTTTGTACGGATAGTGAATTGAATCTTAGAAGCCACTTGCAATTTAATTGTAACTCTGCCAGCAAAGCAAGTGCTTAAATAGATTAAAATTCTTAAAAGTGCATCTAATTTGGATATCTTTTCTGACAGAACTTAGAAGATCTAATCAACTTTGATAGGGTACGATATTGTGTAGGATTCCTCGCTATGATTGAGAAGTTCTGATCCCTCTGTAAATAAGAAAAATTTATGATGATACAAATATTTTGAGGAAACCATATTAAAAAAAAAAATGGTCCATTATCACCACACAAAACGAGAGATTTCACGGTGCTACCTCCTTAAAACTATCTCGTACATACAGTGTAACGTATGTAACTACTTGATATATTTATAATCTGGTAATATATAAAGTAAAAATGGTATATTATCTTAGGTAAGGTATCATGTTATCAGTCATCAGTCATATCATCAGTTATGTTAGAAAAGTATGAGACTATTTCATAGCACGTCCAAGCAAAAAATTCACTAATGTAATAAAATAAAAAATCATACACAGAAAATGTTAACTATGTTAAGAATTTTGGATTATTACTTGCACATGTGGAATTGGATTATAAAAATATCCCCTAGAATCAATCAATCAATGAAAGAAGAATGAGAAATAATTTAACAAAACTTTAAAAACAAAACAAAATTTGAAATATAGAACTAGAAATCTTGAGTTCTTTAACAGCCTGAGCAGTCAATACCTTTATTGAGCAGAACTGTTCGTTTATTACTAAAACAGTTCAGTTAAAATTGAAGTTCAGTCACCCTTATAATAAACATTATCCCCAACTTCATAACCTTTAAGTAATGTATTACTTAAAGTTGTTGGTAGTGTAACATTCACAAGTTATTTAATCTACCCGATATTTCTCTTTAAGCAATACCGAGACTAAAACTTCATGTCTCGCTGCACGCTTCATTAAAATACAAACTTGTATAGAAAATTTAACGAAGTTGTAAAATTTTACGAATGAAACGTTATATCTTTACAGAAAACTTTACGAAGCGGGAATTATATTTATATAACCTTGATTTTCTACTGTTGTTTCTATATTAATAAGGGAAAAAAGTAGAAATCTGTGTGTCTGTATGTTATGCTCTAACGGACCAACCGATGGACTGATCATTTTTATTAGGGTTTGTCCTCAAATAGATATACATTAATGCACTAAGTTTAATTTTTTTATACATTTTAATATTACCCTAATCAATAAATTAATTATTCTGTAGGTCGTTTTTGTTTTTAAATATTATTAAGAGTTTATTCTAAGTGTACAGTTGTTTATGTAAATACCTAAACTAAAAAAAAATTAAAACTGATTTTTTGGCAGGTTGTAGTGTAAGTAATAAAATAACTTTATTTAACTTTTGAATAATTGGAAAAGTAAAAAGGTCGAGCATTTCTCGAACTTATCGCATGATTTGAGTAAAGTACTCTAACAAATACGCATTGAGTGCTCCGTTAAATTACTCAACCTTCACACTAAAAACGACATTTTGAATCGTATCATTGCTCGTCATGCCTTAACTTCAACCACTGCGATGATAATGATAAATGAATCATAATCATCACAATGGCTGAACCAAGGATCTAGTTAGTCATGTTCCAAGGAACAGTTTAAAAAAGCACAGGTAAGTGTTAGGTGCTCGAGTGTCGGTGGTGAGGTCGTTACAGCTTCGTAAGATATGACCAGCCGACATCCAGACGATATTAGGACGGTGCATTATTTTCAGCAATTATAAACTATGGAAAAGTTAGTTAAAATTATTCTGAACCCCTGCTGTAATATGATTTTATTTATTCTCGTTGCTTCAAATTTATCAGCAATGGATTCAATTACTTATAAAATGGCAAGAGTACTTAAATAATAATTCGATTTAATTAATGTATATTTTAAACATTTAAAACTAAAATATGAACTAAATAAAAGAAAAATACAATAATTATAAGTAAAAGAAAAAGAAAAAGGAATTTATAAGAATATCTCCAATTAAGTATTTTGTCTTTACAATTGGGTTTATAACTTTTTAACTCTTTTCGTTAACTTTGCACAAACCTGCTGGCCATAAAATGCCATTTGCAGAAAATTAATGGACATTTTTTCTTACTCAGCGACCTTATTCTGAAAGATAAGAAATTTCATTAACTTCTTTCAAAACTTTTTTATGATTAAAATAATCCTATACTCTTTTAATGTCGTATTTCTTAACTGTGGAATTGTATAAACCGGTTCAATTGATTGTGTTAATAAAAAATATTATAATATTATTAGTACCTATAACTACATTGTAGGCATTTTATACCATTCATGATTCTTGGATCATAATATTAAACAATATTTTTCTTAATAAATAAGTAAGTTATTTAAACTATAATTAACTCTATAATAACTTATTAATTGAATAAAAAAATACGATCGGCTAAATTGTCAAATGTGACTTAGTGTTTCGTTTCGTGCTTTAAGAATAACAAAATACAATATAATATAATATGAATATAATATGAAACGTATGTCTAGAATTAGGAAGCGAATGAGTTTTAGAATTTGGCTTTCGAAATAGACCTCCCGGTTTTCATTAAAATTAATAATAGTATAATAGTAATAACAATAACATAATAGATAAATAAACCCAGAAACTGAAACTAAAATATAGTCTTAAATGTGTATTGATATAACATTACTTAATATTAACGTATATTATTTATATTAAAAAGATTAGGCTATTTCATTATTTCTATTTAGAAAGATATGATAGAGTAGTACTTTTTAATAATATTAAAATATAATGTTGTACTTTTTATAATTATCACAAGTTGGAGATATTTTAAATATTAAAGATCCTAAAACATTTTATATCTTTGTATTAAATTTTTAATTAATTAATTTCTAATGAACTAATATACTAATGACTAAGTGACATCTGTAGCAGAAATTAAAGAAGTGTTCGAAGCTGGAATTTTCTCGACATCATTATATTATTATCTTAAGCAGACACAACTTTAATATTTGAATATATTAACTGGTTAGTCATGTAAATAAAATTGAAATAGTCAGCTTTGGTATTGACAGATTCACAATTCATGTTATTGTAATATATTAAATTTATTTTATTAATGATATTTGTGATGTGATGTGATGCCAGTAAACAAACTTTACTAAATATTTTGAATAGTTTCTATTTTGGCTAAAGAGTCACTGCAATTGAATTCAGTCTGATTGTAGAGGTCGTACAATCGTCGTCTACTCTTGTGAATTCCTGGGATGGCCCATTCATTAAACGATAGGATTTCACAGATTGCAAGATTTAGAAGACTATACGAATTTAAAATCAGACAGTGACAGCTTCAAGAATGTGTAATATCATTTTTTTTTTTTTTGTTATTCTACATAATATTTCGTAAATTTAATATTTTGAATCTTGTTATTTTATCTCATAGTTATCGTGTATCGAAGATATTCTTTAAATTAAAATCTCATTTGAATGAAATTTTGAATATACCTGATAATGTTTATAAATCAGTAATACATAAACATTGTGCAAACTTGAAAGAATTTATATAATAAAAGTATAATTTTTTAAAAAATATTTAAACATATGAACGCAATCAAATTACAAGAGAATTTCTAACTGCAACTCAATGAGAGTGCAATAGAACCCAAAACGTATCCTTTGTAGACCATTGTTACGGGTAGTGATTGACAAGTGTATATTTCTAATCTTTAGCCCTACAAAGTGTCACTTTCCATTAAAACCTTTCTTTTTGATTTTTTTAAATTATTAATTAATTATTTAGAATGTTATCACGATGAAAAAAAATAACAGAAAAAAAATATGCAAGCTAAAATTATAAAGTATTAGATATATTAAAAAAATTACTATATTAAGATAACCATAAATTTTTAGTATCATAAAAAAGAATTATAAAATTGCCATTGTTGGTCTCAATAAAGAATAAATATATCATAAGAAATATTATTTAAAATATAACAAAGAAAAGATTTAAAACAATAATCCCTAACTCTCGGAGTCACTTATTTAAATTGAATCTTTGAAAAGATATCACTGATAACATTAAACGCTTCATTGGCATGCTCCCGGCCTTATTCGTTTGTAACGGTATCTGATACATTTGTGTGCAACAACCAAAGGCAGGTTGTGAGTTTTTTTTTTTGGAATGGGCATTATTCTCCTTCTAAATTAAATTAACTTATACATTATTATTCAATTAAAAGTCCATTTTAACCACTATACATTTTTTTGCTCATATCACATTTTGAATTAGTTGTTATTGCTTAATTGTTCACCCAAAGGATTCGAATTTCACATGGGATATTGTCTTAAGTGGGTATTTGTATCTCTTGTATTTCGGTTATTAATAGGTATTCTTAAAAAAACCTCGGAAAACATGAATTACTTTTCAAAGCGGGATTGGTATTAAAAAAATCAAAAACTTTAAAGACCTTAAATAATTCAATTATTATATTACTATTCAATAAGATTTTAATCAATATGAAAATAAAAATTGGTTCAATAATATACCTCACGTTTAAGTAAGATGCACTTGTATGAACACAATTTCTAATAGCTTTTTATTTTTCGGATTGCTTATAAAATATTAAGAACATTTTTAGAAAAAGGCATTAAAAAATTTAGATATAAAAATACAATTATATAAATACAAAACAAAAAAATTTCATTTATAGGCAAATTTATTTTTTTCACATTTGCCATACTAGTACATAAAAAGGTCTTATAACTTTATATTTACTAATATGACATTTTCAAGCTTATACTTAATTTTCTAATTTGTAGAAATAGTATATATTTTCTATAAAATCTATATTTTTTTTAATTTATTAAAAAATATTTTTAAATACATTTCATGCAAAGGCGGTCTTATCGCTTACAGGAAGGTTTTCAAAACTATTTTAGGCAAGCGACCCTTTTTCAAATATAATTTAATTGATATCTCAGATCCCCCAAGCACAATTATTTTAAATTTCTTGTTTTTCTTATATAGCCAAAAAATATTTGCCAATTTAAAATCTATGTGATTAATTATAATGACTATCATTTTCTAATTAAAATGTAACAAAATAAATAAACAAAATTCTAATAATTATTTACACAAATATGGTGCTTTTTTATTGTTGATTGTTAGGAAGTTGATTTTTGCAAGTGAATAGTGAATAACTCTTAGAAATAATAAGAACTTTGGGTATGAAAGAGAATATCGTACAAAAAGGGATAGCGTAAATAAGAGTAATTCGACAGCGCGTTATGGGTATAAGGCGCTATCGAAATACGAGTGGGTACCCAACCCATCCAAATTAACCCTTGCTTAATACAATTCCGTAGTTGTAACAAATGGTCAAATTACATAGTCCAAAGATAAAGTTTTGAAGAAAATTTGAGGTAATATTTATCTGCGTAACCATCTGTATTTCATACACCGAAACAAATATCGCTCTTTACAAGTCTACAAAGCATTTAAGGTGTTGACACCTTTAGTAACCAATATCTTGATGTCCAATATGAACGACTTGCTTATCAATTGGTAGTGTTGTTGTTTACCGAGGCGAAAAAAGTTAAAGTACTGAAATGATATCGGATTTTTAGTATTCTATGATATATTAGCACAAATTATTCAGCATCAGGGTCTGTGCATGAATATATGAAAATGTCAATTACTTGTGTAATGAAATTCTTAAGTTATTTAACAGTCATACACTTTCACATATTGTCAAGATAAAATACCGCAGCACCCCATAGTTCAATGATCATTTCCGCAAAGTAATACTTAAAAGGAATTAAATTTTGCAAATATAAAGTTCAATAGGTCAACGGTCAATTTACAAAAAACTGACTTTTTACAAAAGAAAGAAGTCGGTGTAACAGACTATTCAGGTATTAAAAGTGCTGATTGAGCATATACTACTGAAATCCTCTATCTCCTTCCAGGATTTTGAATTTTTTACTTTAATATCTATTTTCTATCTTTTTTAACTTTGCTGGTGGATGGAAATAATTTTGTCTGGATTCTGATTTCGGAATGTATCGAAGCAATAAAGAAAACAAAAGTGCAAAAAAATATTAAAAAATAAAACAAATTAAAAAAATATCTTTATAGGTAGCCGTAAAAGATTTAGCTCTTTTAGCGGGGAGTCACGGTGAGTGCCAAAACGATGCCGATGGTCTCACTCAGGCGATGAGGCAACTTTAGCTTTCTTAGGAGATAGACTTAAAAACAGAAGATTCCTCTATTCTGCCTGGTAGTCCTACACCACCCTGGTCGGGTCATCACCTCCTTGAGCGATAGGATATTCACAACTGATTTTGCGTGAGAAATAAAGGTCGAGCTGAAGGCACTTGACTGCAGGTCGTTTGGGCTCGATACAATAATTAGTAGGACAGCCTAACACACCATGTGGGGTTGCAATAATTAGGCAATAGGAAGGAGTGCGTTGGTTAGATATATGTTTTACAATATAATTAAAGTTATTACTACATTCTTTTATTATAAAATAATACGAAAGACAACCATATTGTATAGTAAAATCATAAATTACGTTACTTTTACATGATATTTTCGGAAATTCACTACTAAAATATATAATACTAAATAGTCCACAATAGTTTTTAAATTTGTGCAACAAATTGTACGAGTTACAAAACTTTTATTACTATTATTACGTTAAAAAAAAAAATTCGTCAACAACACATTACTAAATTTTAAGTTTTTATAATTTTCATACACTTTTTTCAATAATTGTAAACGTAATTTCAAGTTATAATTGGTGCATTTTCACTTGAATTGATATTTCACTGCTATGTAAAACTCGTATTAAAGATTATATATATATATTTATTTATATTATCACTATGCCAGTAATTTCTAAAGCATCGTTTAGCGATATAAATTCTGTTTTATAATTCCTCAAAGTAAGATAAACTTAAATATTCAATATGTTTAACAGTGTGATTTAATAAAATAAAAGTATAGACTAGCAAATGTTCAAATCAGTCTCAGTATTGTTATTCGATATCAACAATAACTTAACTGTACTCTAATGCTAATGAAGGTCGTAAACAAGTATAGAGACGCTTTACGATCAATTCATTGATTAACATCATCTCACCTCGTTATTGAAAGCTTATTTATTCTAATTTCAATAAAGTATCTATTCAAGATTAACAAATTTACAATAATTGTGTCGTGATGTATTTTAGTGTTTAATTGTTGTTCACACAACATTTATAATACTGAAGCGAATGAAAGCTCTCCACAAATATGAGAAGATACAATTAAGCAGAACCGAGATACTTTGTAACACTGTTAGTAATGATTTGCGGTATATTTGAAATTAAAAGATTAATACAGTATCTCATCCAAATTTGTTAACAGCATCTTACTTACAAATGGGTTTCAATAAATTGATATATAAAATAGAAGGTAACCTCATAAAAAGTGCTCCCTAAAAACGTATTAACATATTTACCAAAAAATACACTAATGTTAGAGACTATAGATTTATACAATTAATTTGTATTGTTAGTCAATGACATTTACTAAAAGGGGTAATTCAAGCGTAACGCCCTAAATGTCAATTCGTGACACATTTCATTCGGACACTCTGTTTAAATTGTTTTTTATTTGTTCGATTAACACTAACGTGATGTTTGTGTGGCCTACAAATTACGTTTCCGTATGTTATTATATATTTAAAGCACTATTTACAGTGGTAAATAAACTTTTATATTATATAAATATTTATTTGAAAAGTTTAGAAGGTTTTGAAATAACTTTTGCTATTTTTAGTCTTTGTTTGTTTTTATTCAAAATCATAAATTAAATACAATATATTGTCTAACAATGTGATCAGTAAGCAAATGCTCAACTGGATATTATCTAACGGAATCTATAACATAACATCAGTTGCAGATTTATTGCCAGCCGTAGGGCATAAGGTCGGGAGAGGGGTCTTGGGGTGACGGTTCTGTTTTTAGTAAGCTGACCTTCTGTGAAAGGGTAGGTGGGAAGTACTAACTAACTCATTTCTTAGGTCAAACAAGCCCGATTACGAGAAGCAGTGGCGGCAAATGAATACAACCAGGCTTAACAATTATTATATTATATTTAATATATTATACATTGTAAATTATATATTAATTTTGAAGTTAAAAAACACTTCCTAGAAATGTTTGATGTGTCTATAATATATAATATAATATGAATACATAACGTGATGTTTTTGTGAAAACCAAGAAACCATCTTACATACATTTTTGTCCCGAGATTGATCCTAAATTTTAATGATAATATTTTAATTTAAATGTTGTCATTTACTTGTACATTTATAACAGCCCATTTTTTAATACCCATGGCGCATATTTTGATGGCGTATTGGTTCAGAATATCAAAACCAAAAAAAAAGGCTTCAATTTTAAAAACATGACTGAACTGAATTAAAAAAAATAATCATTTTACACACTTGCCTAATTTTATTTACATTTCTCCAGTCATGTGTGATTTTGTGACAAATACAAAACACAACATAAAATGTTTTATGAGGTCTACTTTCAGTAAAGATCATAAAAAGGCCAAACAGTTATCTTTATTTTTAAAGTATTAATTTGACAATCGTTACAAATTATTGAAATACTTAACAATTTGCAGGTTGCACGGTGTTATAAAATAGTGTATTAATGAAATAAATTCTGTTAACTACTGTAAAATACCTAATATAATATATATTATTGGATAGCTGAGTAACTGAAGCAAGTATTTTGTTAGATTTATCCAAACACTTGAACACATTACGCTCTAGTGGGAATGGTACGATTGTATTTGATCATTAGCGCGGATTGGGCGAAAATGGAATCGTATTCCACTATTTGCATTTCTATCTAAACGTCAAAGTATATGAAGGTTTCAATAATTTACATAAAATATTGTACCCTGGCTTAAATCAATGCATTTTTTTTTATGTACGTCCATTACAAATATTATGGTCTTAGGAATCATGAAACCATGACAAAACTGAATGCAATTTATCATATTCACAGTAAAAATATTTCTCAAGTGAGTAATATTAAAATTAGTTTTTTGATAAAACTATTATTAAATAATTAATCTATAATGAAAGGTTTTTATGATTGTTTATAAAATTACATTTTTTGTAATAAATTATTAAAGCTATATAGGTAAAAAAAATTACTTCCAGTTTCTCTATCTCCATTTTGTTACTTCTATCCACATACATTCACACACTCATTAATGAAGTAAAAGAAAAACCAAAAGTAAAATAAAGAATTCAAGTCTCATAATCAATGAATTGTCAACCCTGTATCTTTAGTATTAAAAAGCACTTTCGAATGCATTAACGTTAGGTTCCGTTTCGGACTTCTTAAATAATAAATATTCTGGCTTGGCTCCCGGTCGAATTACTGAAGTAAATTATTGAACACACCTCTGACCGTACCAAATAAATCTGCTTTGTTGCCTATTTGCCTCGTTTCTCGAGTAATCAATGTAATCTCGCTTGATTGGTATTGCAGTTTGACGATAAGATTTGAAAATATTTTTACTTTTTTCGCCAACTATAGTTTATTTGCAAATTTTTATTTATTATTAACAGTAGGTTTATAATCATAAATGCGCCAAAATACTCGAGTTTGTAATATAAGAAAAACTAATTCTAAGCGGACTACTACTTCTAAATCCCAATTAAAAATAATTTCTTTATTCTTATATGATGTTTAATACATTCAAAAAATATTTGTAGAATTACACAAAAAAAGAAAAGTAGAACCAACGTGACATAAAGGACTTACGACAGATATATCTTTATACCAAATGTATGTACATGAATAAAGTTTTGGTCGAATAGAAAAAGATTTTTTGGATCAGTTGAATAACTGCACCTAAAAGATAAAGTAGATAAAAATAGAACTATAAATATAGAACTTGACAATAACAGCTATTTGAGATGAAAGTTCAAAGCAATGGCTTGATCCTATTGACACTTAAACTTTTTACTTTAAGTTGGTTGAATTTGATCGGTTCTAAAAATATCAATGTCATGCTAGAAGTTTTAAAATTTGACGGTGTTAAATATGGTTTAAAGCTAACATTTCTAAGAATACAAACTCTAGATTATAAATGCCATTTTATTTTTGTTAGGGTCTTTATAATTTTAGGGTCTTAATAATAGCAATTGATGTGTTGTAATCATTATCCAATATCATTTTGAAAATAATTATTCCGGTTTCTTTCGGCCTTGTGAATCACTAAATATCATGTATTTTATATTCATACTACAGTTTTTTTTACATACTTTTATTGTTAACGTAAGTAAGTTTAAAATTAAATATTATAATATATATCAATAATAACCTGAACATATTTTTGCAGTGAGATAGAAAATCATCGCAGAATATATTTATCGATATTTCATAAATGGATTAACTAATGCAATTATTATTATTTTATTTATTTTGTATACCCTATTTTTATGACCAAAATAGATAGATACTTGTATTATAATATTTCTGAGAACTAAAATATTTTTTAAATGTATACAGGTACTTCAAAATATAATCCATTATTATTGAATTCACTAAATATGGCATGACATTATTTATCAAATAATAACCAGATCCTTCCTCAATTAACGTAATTAAATTACGATATGTAGCAAAAAAAAGGAAAACTGAACATAAACACGCAAAGATTTTATGAATAAAAATGCAAATTACACAACGACGTTTCATTTATTTTAGAAACCCACAAAAATGTCTTGACTGGATTTTATCCATAAATGGCATATGCACAGCGAATTAACATAAACTCCGTTTAATTAACTAAACTTAAACTATCAATTTCGATACAAATATTTACAAGGGCCCTTATTCATGAACAAAATTAAAAATAGTTATTTATACAATAATAATTTTATGAAATATATTTGTTTCATTTTTAATTAAATAAAAAAACTACAAGCATATTAATAATAAGATTCTAAAAATTAACAACTTGTTGAGTTTACGAATAAGGGCAAATATCTAAATTTAGATTTACAATATTGTCCATAATATTCATGATTATATATATAGAAGTTATTACAATAAATAAAATTAAATTAAACACGATACCCTGTTTTGAAGAGATTATTTTATCCTCCATCAAACTTAACAGAATTTATTATGAAATAGACTTTGTACATATACGTATTTTGACTGAATTTTTAAATTTTAAATAGTTTGGCTTCAAGTGTACAGTATTCACTTTGGTATCGTTTTACCCCAAAAACATGTCCCAAACGGCACATTCGATTCAACATCTGGTTATTTGATCACATCAGTTTCTAGTTTTTTTCCTATGTAGTCTGACCGCATCAAGCAAGTTACTTTTAGTTAAATTATGTATAATACACTAGTATTACACATATATACTTATATCATGAAAATATATATACTTATATCATAACCTACTAAGTTTATGATATAAGTAAACATTTTTTTTTCGAAAACACTTAAGATATGGTCTTAATATTTAGGTAAATATTTTTTTAAGTTTTTTGAAACGAAACATCATCATCTGAATTCTTTGGACACAATATGTAATTTTTTACGCTCTTCTATCACACGTTATCTCAGTGGACAATTCCTTCTTTACCATATAATTTTATTTTCTGCACCCCATCCATGTGTTCCTCGAATGACCTCTTTTTTATTACCATTCATATTTATATTTTAGAAACTTTTGCAAGCTTTTCCACCATTTCCACGACGAACGACGAACGATTACTTCTCATATTTTCTATCACATGTGCTACTTTCACAGTACCTCATATTCATTTCTTACTTTATCCAATATTCATATTTTTATTCCTCTCACAGTCCAGCATGCCGCATCATGCAACAGGGCGGCCCCAATTAGTATTTTATAATTTTATTCATTTGCAGAAAAACAGCAGTCGTAAATACAGTTACTGTGCGGTAACTATTTTATTGATGCTTGGTTAACATCAATCAACGAAACATCAAATAAAACGTCAAACACTCCCGTTCTAATGGTTGATCACAACCATTAAGTACGGGAGTGTTTGACGTTTGGATCTGTTTCACCAACGTTCAAATAATATAATGAAAGAGGAAAACTAACTAAAACATCTACAAAATTACAAAGTAATCTTTTATTTTTATGATTTTGGCTGTCACTCTCTAATTTCTTTTCCAATTTTCTAATTTAACCTTTAATTTAAATCCGCCCTCTTTGTTAAAAAGAATGTCATCTGCAGATAGCATACACCAAGTTGTCACTTTATCTCGCCAACTAATCGAAGATACATTGTACGTATCAACTTCACATACTTTTTTTCATACCTTCCACAAATCTTATCTTTTATGCGATTAGAGATCTACCAATACCATATACAAGAGTTTTCGCGAATGTCTTTATTTTCTCTCGTACTCGAAAGTATAATACGATGTATACGTACGATACGTATATATTAATAGACACAACGTACGATATATGATGTATTCATAACAATTATTTGTACTTTATGTCGTTGAGGCAAATCGAATGTTACCGACCAGAACATGTTTTTAATAATGACATAAAAATAAAACATTGGTAACCTATAGTAATAAATAAAGCAGTTAGCTTTTACATGCCCCAAATATTCATTACTAGTAGTGTATTTTTTTACAAATGTGTCTGAATTAAAGGTTATATTGTAAGCTATAAATGAAACCATCTTTAATTACACTAACAAAAACTATCTAATAACAACGTGGACGTTTTATAACTAGAACACGTGTTTTACACAAACAAAGTATATCTTAACATCGTTGACCAAAATTTTAACATTTATTACTTTTAATTTTAGAATACTATTACGTATTTTTTTAAATATACTATAATAACTTCAGAAGACATTGAACATTAAAAACGATGAAATCACCTGTAATATGTAAAGTTATAGAATGCGAATGTCTCGATTTGTCATATTGATAGACAAATTTCTCATTTTCTATTCAGAAACTCGCCGGTAGCCGTCGAATAAAAGTTCAACTTTTCACTCTGTTGACCATTACTTAGGCACATATCAATATTCTCCCTTTAGATAAAAAAACTGTAGTAACATTTATTTGTGAAGTGGATAATGATATCCCGAAACAAAATACAATTTCTGAAAACGCTCTTGGCAAAATTTTAATTATTTGAATAGATAATGTATAATAATTCGTAGTATTAATAATAATTAAATCCTTTGGGATCAAAGCTATAGAAATATAAATATTATTTAAATAAATTAATATGTATTATAATAATTGTCTAACCTCTAGTTACGAAACGTCCAATATTAGGCCCACATTGTGAACTATCTATAAACATTGATATTTAAGAGATGCTATTTACATTTATGATATTGGTTTTATTAAGAAAAATATTTCATAATACGAAAATTCACATTTCATATATCTGTACAAATTGTTTTCTATATATCGATTTAGTCACTTACTGGTAAAATCTTAGTTCGCAATTAGTTTTAATTAGTAAATAATTAATACACAAAAAGCTTTCATGCCGAGAAATTCTGAACGCTCCAAGCATTCTTTGGTGTAACGTTTGGACATTATGACTAGAGCTCTGTATAACCAGATGCATGTTACAGTTGCGTTTTGCGACAAACCTGTAAAGATAATTTTATATTATATAACATTATATTATATATTTTTTTCAAAGTCATGTTGATATTTGTGAAATAAAATTTTATTTATTATGTACCGTTGTAGGTCGTGTATAACATGATAAAAAAATGTATGTAAAATAATTGTATATTTTATTAATACCTTTATAATATTTTTCGTTTATTATACACATATTTGAGCCAAAACCGGTAACAGGACCATTAATATAGCGGTTTGATAGTTTGTTCCTAGAATAAAAAATATATGTTATTATATATATAATATACAATGATTTGGAAACAATCAACGATTATCTAAAATGATAATTTACATCAAAGCCCTTAATAGTTACATACAATTAGATAAACACAAATAATATGTTTGAAGAAATGTATCTATACACATATAAGTAATCATAATCTTACTTGAATGAAAAATTCACTTTAATAAAGATTAAGCTGCTTAAGCACATAATCTTCTTAAAGAAACCTCCCCAAATTTCTCATTGCTTACACAGTATAATTTGATCTGGCAGCTTGTCTTTACCTACTTTAATTACTGCACTAATTGCTGAAATAAAATCGACACCCTTGGAAAAGGGGTTTTTGTAAATAAGGGGTAGGTGTTGAGTTTAAACATTAAATATTTACAAAGACTTCGGATCCACTCGTTATGTACCCCGAACATAGATTTATAATTTAAGACAAATTTTATGAATAAATAATATCCAAGCTTATTAAACCCATTTCATTTCTTGTCGAAGTTTAATAGATAATAAGACTTCATTTAGATATTGGAGTCTTGGATCAAAAGATACTTTTAATGTCTAATTTATAATTTTATATATTTATTATACCTTTCGATCCCACTGCAGCAGCAAGCTGCATGTCAGCAGCAGTCGGCATCTCCGGGGTCGTGCTGATAGGTCCTGGTAAGCACAAAATGTTTCTAATTTATCTATGCATATCAATAATCAATAATATCTTGATATAAAGCTGTTATGTTTTTGCCATCATCACCAGCGCTGTATATGTGACAAAACTACATAACTTTGGGCCGTTTAAAACATAGTTGTTACTTCCCACAGGAACAGAAGTTTTGTTGGAATGAGATATATTTTTCTGTTCCCCTAAAAATGTATGTGCAAAATAACTGATGGAGTAATGAAAACTTATTATCATAAGAAAAAAACAAATTTACATTTTCATATACAATTTATAAGATAGGATAATGCCATTATTATGTAAGTATTTATCATAACAAAATTATTTTACTAAAGCCTCTAGAGTGGAAAGCTTGCATTTTACGAATAATCCTTCTTTAGTATATCTTTTTACAAATAAATTTAAGAAAATAAATTTAAGTTTAAGAGTTTTTCAATACATTTATAATCTTTTAGAAACTATTATGACAAATAAAAACTTATATTTTAAGCGTTACATTGTAAAAGCTACTGTTCTTAATTATTTTAGCTTTATTCATAAGAACTTTCTGAACGAGTGTTCTGAAATGTTACTTATTCCTTTGTTTATATCTCCATACGTCGGAAAGTCTAATAGAGCCGGCATCAAGTATCAATATATTTAAGTAAGGATTGTATAAAATATGACTATATAAATACTTTCTTACATTTATGGTATAAAAAAATCACATTCAAATCTTCAACATTGGATAAAGAATATTTTAAAGAATATTTTGTATAAAGAAGTGCCATACCTACTATTCCATTACAGATTTTTTATAATAACAATGGAGTTAACGAAGCATAAAATTATTCAAGAGGTTCACTGCAGGAAATGTTTCATCTCATCCCGTTTAGATAGCTGTGCACACAAACTTTCCGCTGATAAAAAGCTTAAATGGCCCGCCCGCAAATTATGCCGCAAAATTGTTATTTCTGTGCCTACCTTTAAAATATATTTCCATTCCCTTATTCTTTTCAGACCCACGGTCGCTTTAACGACATTCGTGGACTTATAAAATGGTTAAATTGCTTGTTTTAAATAAATAAACAGCTTTCTGTTTATGTCGACGCCGCTTTATCCTACTGGTTTCCGAGATATAATTTCTGGTTGTACAAAAAACAGGAAATTATATTCACGAGACTGTTACAATTGTTTCACAGTTAAACGTAACGATAGCAGTTAGTACAATGTCCGAAATTTCCGTATTTTTATGCAAGATGTATTTAAAAATTTCCACTGAAACGTTATGTAAATGTAGGTAGTTTAAATTTAGTAATGTTCCTATTTTATTTTTCTTTTTTTGTAATGTTAACCAAATGTTTAATTAAAATATTACTTAGTTATATAATAACTAATAAATTATAATTCTTCTGACTTGTGATATAAATTATGTTCAATATGTTGTTATTACAGGCAATAAAACTGACCTGGATAATAGATTGCTTCCTTCCGCACCGCATAATTTGCCAGAGGTATACGTAAAGTACAGATGAACTCTGCTGGAGAGAGCAGATCTGCATCCTGCAAAGTGACGAACGCCACCGCGGAATACCTTCCGTTCACTAACTTCAAGTTATGTGCGACGCCATCCAGCCGCCTGCGAGAAAAAGACTTTGTTAATATATTTTAAATACTTAATCAATATAATCAAGACTAGATCTAGATTCCTTCTTTTATTTTCTTTATCTAAAAAATATATGAAGTGTGTAGTCGTAATATTTAAATAGCTAGCTAACTGTATATGAGCTAACTGCGGGCAACGGCGATTGTGCCCCTAACATTTTTTTTACAAAACCGAAAAAAAAGATTCTTCTATCTGAAGTCAAAACAAGTGTAAAAATACATTGATAACAAAAAAAAACCCTATTCTTTTATGAAATGTTATAGATTATCCTAAATATATAAGAAAGTTGGCAGGTAGCACCAGGTGGTGAAAGCGACCGGATTTAATCTCTGCCTTCAGAACGTTGCCAAGTTCTTCAGAAATTTATGGTCCATTTAAAATTTTATAGTGAATCACACCTTGCAAAATACTGTATATAACCAACTGAATACTACGTGTTAAGTCATAAATCCCATTTCTTACTAATATTGTTTAATGGTACATCCGGTACTTTTTTCCTCAAAAAATCATGATTGTTACTTTCCTATAAAAAAATAGAAGAAGATAAACATGTTTTAAATTCTTCTCTGTATTGTTAGATTGCTAAAAGTACTTTCTACAAGGAATTATTAATACATTTAAAATATTTTTTAATCTATTATCTTATTTTTCGTATTTATTACTGTAGCTACAGCTTTTTTAATATACTTCAAACAGCTAATTGAAATTAGTACTAAGCAGAACTAATCGATCCATAAAATTAAAAACAAAATACCACCATATATTCTGATAAGAAAAGTGATGTCTTAAAGAAAAGAAAGTAAAATTATTATGAAAAATATAAACTGAACAAGGATATCCACAAAAATCCAAATGGATTTTCTTAGCTGAAGTCCAATTACAATTTCAAAATACTCCAGCGTTGAGATTTACAATTTAACGATTAATTGGCTACAGATATAATACTAACTATTACACCAATGCACTGCAATGCGGCTACTGTCTACAGTAGGAACTTAATACATCAGGCAATAACCACTTTGGTATGCACTTGGCTCGCAATGGCTATCCCTGCCTTTTTCTTAAATTAATCGAGTTTATGTATAGAACGTTGGTGAAAGGGGAAAATAGATATGTTTATAATTTTTCAATTAAAGAAATAAAATTGAAAGGCATACAACACTAAATCATAAAGTAATAATATTTTTTGTTTTTTTTTAAATATATTTTAAGTGTAGCTTACAAGTAATAAATGGTTAAGAAATTATTCATTATTAGCTTCCATTAATTTATAACATAGATATAACATATTGGGTACGTACACTTTATACTACAATTTTAATTATAACATGTACGTATTAATACAATATTATTACTTTACCTCATATTCTTATAGAAAGACATTTTGAGTATTTAAGATTTGTTTTAATTATAATTATTATTTTATTTATTTTTAGATTTTTTTTAGTCATAAAAATTTTTAAAAATTTACACCAAATTCAAATAGAATTTCATGAACCATTTCAAAACACTCATAATTAACTTATGAGTACATTAAGAATGTATTAAATAATATAAATTTATACGTGGTAAAGTTTTATTTATATCGATTCCACAAACGCTTAATATAATCAAATGTGAATTTAATGTTATTAACAGACAATATTTCAGTCGTAAATTGGCTATTGCAAACAAAATACTCGAACAATACGGAAGGTAGGTAAATTAAAGCTAAATTAAAATTTGAGTAACAAAATTTAATAGGATTTTTACAGTTATAGTATACTATTCGTCATTAAAATGAACTATTAAATTTATAAATTTAATAGTTCATTTTAATGACGAATTTATGTTATAACTTTATAAATTCTTGGGCTATAATTGACGGTATTAGATTCGATGCCCGTAAAGAAAAATATGTATTAAAATTTTTAAAACAATTTTCATCAAAACATTTAACAATATATGTGATCATTTTCTTGATTAAATGTAAACTGAGTTCCTTTATGAACACGGAAAGAACTCGAATCTTCAGACTCTGGGATGCCATTCTAAATATAATTGTCCTTATCAGAATGGCATTCTAGCTTTCTATATATAATCGTCCTTAACATGAAAATCCCAACTTATGGTTCTTCCACAACCGAAATTCAAATGATTTATATTTATAAATCGTTTGCCATGTTTTGTCATGTAAATATTAAATAAGTATAGTATGAATGTACATGTTTTGAATGTCTTAAATAACATTAGTAAATAATTTATTAATATTAAAAATGGACCTGATCGGTGAAAGATATAGGAGCAATAACAGATATGATCTAAGAGAAATTGTACGGATGAAATAGGATAGCCAGTGCAAATCTTGAAAAATAAGAAAAGGTCTCTACTCCTCGAAACTCTGATCTTCGTACATGTGAATTTCTATTTTACTGGGATTGAATATGAACTTCAATGACGTCCACTGTCCTCTGAACCGGCCTGTTTATTTTAAACGAGGTATTCTAATAGAGTTATAAAATAAAGGGGATATAAATTTCACATCACTTTGACTCTCACGCCGAGGTATTTGTGTACATAAGGGACTGTATCTACTAACACCATTTTTGTAATCTTTAAAGTACAGATTTTTCCTTACTATTGTCATGCATAGACACGAATGTAATGACACGAATGTCGTGTAAGATTCATATTTTTTAGTTTTAAACTCGCAACATAACAGTTAGCTGTTGCAAAGCGTCACACTACAAGTCAGCAGATTGGGATGGAAATCAGTTCTCATTGGAGAAGGGTTGATTTTCTTTTGGTGATCCTAATGACTACAACGCTGGTATCTTAGATATAGTACTACATTTCTGAAAACCTAAGCGTTTGAGTTAGCTTTTCTTTCACTACAAATTTTTCGATGCTTACTTAACTAATCTCAATACATTTCAGCAAGTCACGCAAACAACATATCAATCTGTTACTTTCATACTTTGTTATACTATGAACTGTGTATTGAACAAAAAACTGGCATATCTACGAATAAAAAAATCCTTTACGATCAACAATACAGATTTTGCAAGGACCGGTCGACTTTCACATGAAACTTTGGATAACAATTGAATTCCAACCCAGTTGGCGTCCAAGAAGCTTAGTGTTCTAGTTTAGAGCGAAACAGTACGTTGCCTGAGATTTTGTTTTCAGATACATACAATCTGAAGTTCATTAAATTGCAAGTAAATAGTTATATTCTGGTTAAGAATGCTCCACCTTAGACACCATCGTTAAATAGCAAGCAAAGTAGCGGTTAAAACCTTGCATATTTCAATATAAAAAAAGTTTGTCATTTAATTCTGAATGTTTTAAATAAATTATTTTTACAAAACAATTATTGCTTACTGAAATATAATTAATTTAACTAGTGACTGTATGAATTTTTATAATATAACCTCTTTTATAAAACTGATTACTTATTTCTAATAAAAATTGTAAAGCCGATTACTGCAGCAAAATTGTTCCAGTGTCATTTGAAATAGTGTACTATTTGTAACTTGAAAATACAAGGGCCATGTGGCATCTAAATGGCGACTGTTTGTAGCTAGCACTCAGAAAAATCATAGTGATATACTTCTATGTTGCAAGTAAAATAACAAGGATATATCATCTAAGAAGAAAAATAATAAAACTATATAGTCGTAAGTAAATCTGTATGTAAACTAAAATGAAATTGTGACGTAAACATAATAAGAATCATATGAAGTATAATTTATATTTATATTAATTATAAACTTATTTTCACATGAACCTTTTTCATTTCGATTTAATTTCCAAAGAATATATTATATTGAAAAACGCAAAAAAATTAATACTGACCATGATGAATTGTCGGACTCTTCTCTATATGAAGTGGAATCTGGAATCCTTGAATCCTCAGTAATAATAAAAATCAATGTTTGACTACACAAATAATAAATACTTTCCATTTTTTTTTCAAAGCAAAAAGGTACAAGTCTATATTTTAAATTAAAAAAATATATAAGAAATATATATTTAGAAACCACGATATTTAATTTATCTATTGTATTTAATAAATGAGGACCAAAAAATAAAATTAATTTCGTATGGAGTTTCACAAACTAACGAAATAAAGGATATACAATACTCCTAAACTTAAAACAATACTCAATTGGATCACAAGATCCTAAGTGGGAAGCGAACCTATGTCCACTGGCAGAACAGTCCAGGCCATTGCCAATTAACCAATGGGTTATCTAAATATTCTATCTAATATCTAAAGGTCACAATGTTTAATTCTATTTATTCATATATTATATATGTATTTCTGTAAATGTAAATATAAAATTTGTAATGTAATAATTGACGATTCAAAAGTGCGTGTAAATGCCTATTTGAATAAAGATATTTTGAATTTGAAAATTTGAACTTGAATAAGTATAATATAATATATTATGTAGTATATATAATATATTTATATTTGCATATATATGATATGTATTTATTTCATATGTATATATATATATATATATATATATATATATATATATATATATATATCTAGCTATCTGTGCATGTATTTTTTTGCACGTACTAACGTTCTCTCTTCATCTTAAGGTTGGTTGGCAGAGAATGCTTACTTACCATTAAGTTCGCCTTTTGTACAAAAAATTGTAAATTTTTGCAATAAAAAAACGTAAAAAATAACATCATTTTTACATAGACACCTTAACTATAGAATATTTACATAATATTATGGTCTATACTATAGCTTATAGCAATATATAGCACTATCTTCATACCTTTCCGGTGTGGCGAGCGTGAGGTTTGGTGCGGGGAAGGCACCGTCCGCCGCACAGATGACGTTCACTGTATCATCGTCAGTCTTGTTCTGGATCAACCGGAAGTTCGTCTCCGGTACTGTAAAGTTATACTTGTGAGGATGCTTTTATTTATTTCAATAAATAATATTCTATAATAATATGTACTTTTTAAGTTATATTTTATTGAAACCAAAACAAATTGTAGAACAAAATTTATTCACAAAATAACTTAAATTTTTGTTAGCAGTAAATTAATACAGAAAATAAAATAATTCATGTGTCCCGTGAAACGTAAGAGGAGGGAGGAAAAGACCGGAATAAGTTATTCGGAGACATTAGGTCTAATGAGGAAATTTAGGAAATGTGACTTCTAACTGCCAGTCGTAACTTGCAATAATGATAACCTTTTATATATTTTCGTAAATTGTCCATAATAAAACATCTGAAGTAGTTTTTGACTCGAAGTAGTTTTTGATAACTATTCCTTTACATAATGAAATATTTGCTTAAAAAATTCACTTGCAATTATTAAAATATTTTATATGAAAATGCAATTCAATTTTGTTTTTCAGAAATTTCGACAAGATTTGAGTGGTTTATCTCTTAAGAACATTCTTAATGAAAACAAAAAGCTTCAGTTGGTTTTCATATTAAAAATGCAAAATTTCAATTTTGTATTAAGAAAAATATATTAACGTTTCAGATGGAATGCTTGTAACATGCTGTATGTATATTTCATTAGAGTACTAATATTTTAATTATTCAAATAATTATAATTATAAAAACGCAAAAAAGTATTTGTTAAACCAAAAGCCAGTTAGTTTTGGTAATCCAGAGCGTTCAAAACAATAACACTTGCTTGTGTCGTTTAAGGACTTAAGCACCGCATGCCACACTGGCTAAAGAAACTTTATTCAGTAAAAACAATTTCTTTGTACTTTGTGTTTCGTTTTATATCTTTTATTCCTTTTCATTAAACATTCATTACAAGATTGAAGTTCTTTTATAGAACTGTTTTAAATTTACTTTTAAGAAATTAAATACTCATTTTTTATAATGTATAAAAAATAAATATAATAATAATATATTATAATTTTAATACATATATATAATTTTAATCTTTTTATACATGTATGTATAACGCAAATGAAAATTGAATTAATATTTTATTTATTGAAAACCCATTATATATATTTACAATAATTTTTATGGCTGTGTAAATAAATCAAACATTTCGTAAATATCGTAATTGCATTATATATTTTATCATAACTACGTGAGTTACTTCTCTCTCTTCCTGTATATTACCGTTTCCATTAAAAATACGTACATAAATCTTTTAACTGTCACAAAGTTTTGAAAGCAACGTCCAACGTTTACAATATATACTGACATTCTTTATATTTTGTTATAACTTGCCAATATAAGTTAAAGTTCACAATATTGCGTCAATATATTTTAAAAACAATTTATCAACAAAGTATTTTTAATACTTAATTTCTATATAAATTCAGAATATACATATCAACAAGATATGAACTCAAATGTGTAAATCAAGTAGCATATATATGTTTACGGATCATCCCCTAGATGCCGCTTGATTATAAATAATTTAAGATGACATTATTATTCGTGTCATTATTATTAGTGTCACCTGTATTCATAATACATTGACTTTGAATTTACATGAAAAAACGAAGCCATTAGTGTCATATGATCAAAGGTAAATAACCTCCAACCGTAATTTCTAAAAAGCCACACGCAGAAGTATTCTGTCACTTACAAAATGTATGTTACATATAAACACGTTATTCTATACTGCAAAATTAGGAACTGGATAGAATTTTCGAAAGAAACCTAATAGATGTCACCTCCGTCCCTATAAAGTTTAAAAATATAAAATGCTGTATAGAATTTAATTATATAAATTATGAATTTATTAATTTTTCATTTATAAAACCGGAAACTTTCTTTTTAGAAGTGCAACGTGCATGTAGTACTATTACGATAATTTATTATAATTATAAAAATATCTAATTTATTACTATGTCATGTCATGTGTATTATATTTAATTTTTCAGCTTATTGTATTTTTTTAAGGCTCCAAATAGGTCATAATAGTATTAAAAAAATTGAAAAGTTTGTTTTTTTGTTTCTAAGTGGACTACTACTGAATTATTAATAAAGAAATAATGAATATTTTTTTAAAAATAAACTATGAATAATTATAAATAAATATTTTTTTCACCCTTAGAAAGCTCTCATAACTCTCATTAGATCTTACAATATTTGTTAAGCATATTACATGAATTACAGAAGTGTAATCGCGTTAATTGGTATAAATGTCAAAATATAAAATCTCATATCAGTATAAGTATGAACCTTAATATTTATATACGTACAAAACTGCCAGCAAAATATAGTCAACGGCACTTACGCCCTAAGCTATATTGTTGTAATGCAAAAAATGGTGCCACTAAAAGTTCGTGAAGCGATTGAAATCAGTAATTTGCCGAATTGCAATAGTTTATTACCACATCATCCTTGAAACCAGTAGTAAGTTCAAAAACTCAGAACTTTTCAAAAGTAACACAGTTAAGTGTATACTCACATGTGGGTGACAGAAAATGACAAGTAGGAAACAAATACACAAATTTGACTTTATAAACTATCGTTTAATACATAATCATTATACAAATACATAATCTTAAAACTGGATAAGAATCAATATATTTTAAGAAACAAACTCGTTAAAAATGTAGATCAACGCACACGACGGTGTTTATGACGATAAGCCGCCTGTTACGTTTCCTCGAAGCCTTACGAGTATTTTGCGCATAAAAAGAGATGCAAAGCGGATAACAGATGCTGGCATAAACAAAACTTATGCTCCCTAAAAATTTAAGGATGCGGTTAGAGAAAGAAATAAACTACTATTAAACTGTAAAAGGTTTCGCTACTACTTCGCGTATTTTGACTACTTCATTATTATTCTTTGATTCTGCAATTTAGTTTAGTAAGAACTTATTATTTTTATACTTAGTTCTGATTTTAACTTTGCATAAAGTTTTGAATTTTATTCCTTCATGATCTATGAAGCTTTAAAAATAGAAAAACCTAGTCTAATTAATGAATTATCATAATGAATATTAATTTACAATTGTTCCTTTAATATAAAATAATATTCAACGTATAAATAGAAAGAAATATGTGTATTGAAATACTATATTTAAATACATTTTAATTACTACATTATTTAATTGGAACAGGTGGCGTGACCAAAGATCTCACGAAAACCATGGTTCGACTTTTATTTGAACATTGTCGAAATTATAAGTAAAAATCGTTTTTTTACATTTTCCTCCACTTAAATTTATTTCGCTCTTCCGATATTCATTTTTCCTGTTTCAAAAATAAAGTTTATAAACTTCAATACAATAAAAAACGTTCGTAACTGTTATATTCATTTCCGTTATATAGTTTTTAAAAAATACATATATATATATATGTATTGAAACAACAGTTTTTGAAAACTTGTTAAAATACTATTATAGCAATATATTTAGTATTTTTCATTGGATTGTTATTTTTTGGTAAAACGCTAAACGTTTTCTATTAAAATGTAATGGACGTGTCATGTTGGAGTAAATACTCTAAGGGAACCCAATCCCAAATATAAAATTCCTTACATTGGTGTAAGTATAGTTTGTTTGTGTTGATTTCGAGTTTATCGGTAGTTCCTAAGACATCTTTATACGTAATAGTTTTGTATTGTTGAGTAAGGGTTGTAATTTCCTGTTTAGCTGTCTATATATTGCTGTATAGACACAAATTGTATAAAAGTATATAAAGTATTAATAAAGTGTATATAAGAGTTTTGATGTTAAATTTATTAATGTTATAACCATTATGTATTTTAAGTTATTGTAATGTAAAATATGAAACGCTGCAACTGTTTAAGAAAACGAGAAATACGTTTATCAATTTGATACATCATTTCCACAAAAAATATTAACATATGATTTGGTTTGAAAGACGTCAACGTCAACTAAAACCGAAATTGATTAAAGTCCCACTTACTTGAATTAGGCTCTAACGCTAATATGAAATTCACATTATATATGTTACAACTTTATTTCCAAAATTTAAAATAATGTATAATTGCCCCTGGAGTAAAAAACGAAGTTAACTTTGATTGTTACTTTAAATTGTTATTTGTATATAAGGTCATTATTGTAATATTAAATGAGCTACTGTAGAAGTTATTTTTAGCTTGGTTTAAACAAAATGACAAATGTCGTTCGAATATTTATCACTTTATATAATAAACCTGGATAAAAGAATAAAACTCTAAGTATATCTCATATGCGGTGCATAAATAATAAATATTCCCCAGGAACTACCTTAATCAAGTATACACTACCGAGGACATAAAATATTGACAGACTATAAAAAACCACTCACCAAATACAATCATTTGCTTTGTCCTCGAATCTTCCTCCATAAACGTCGATACGACACACGTATAGTCTCCCGAAATATCCGTATTCGGTTTCACTATACGCAACGCCCTATGCATTTTTAATGGATCGTTCGACGCTCGATAAGTCAAGTCAACTCGACCTCGCAATATTCCCATATCCTGGGGCTTCTGCGTTGCAATCCATTGATACACGGGTCTTGCTTTGTTCTTGAAGAACCATTTTACTACCAATCCTGAGGTATTGTTACCGTAAGTGTAATCACAGTCTAAAATTACGGCGTCTTGTACACCGTACTGTATTATTTCTGGCACAACCACTTTCACTATCTTCACGGCATTTAATCCTGTAACAAACAATAAAGCATTGTTTACTTTGTTAAAACTTTCAACATCAAGAAGTTTGCTATCTTAAAACAATAACAAGAATTGTAATTGTTATTTTACCCTCTGTTTGTACCGAAATATATTGGTTCTTCTATTTATCCAATTTAAGTAAACATTAAATTCATGATAAAACTTCGTAAAGTAAAAGCGTCGTTGTTTAAAATATGTTCTAAACAACATTACTTTGAAAACTGAAAATGAAGTAATAATCATAAATAATTATTAGTCTTCATTTATTTTAACTACTAATTATATACTTTATTATAATTAACTTTTCAATATAAACTTTGAACTTAGGAATTTAATGAGAAATATTTCGAGTTGACAGACGGCGTGTACCCAGTGCTGTTAATGTTATTTAAAAAAAAATGAAACGTTACTGACACTCATTCAAAGATGTTTGATTATTTTAATTCATACATCGGCAGCAATGAGTAATTGTGACCTTATTACAATATACATACAATAAACTGTCGCACCTTAATAATAAATTTAAGATATAACAAGTAAATAAGTTTGATTATAAATTATAATGATCGATTTGAACCATCTAAACAAAAACAAATCCCTTTTGATTGACATCGCAATAATGGTAACGTCCTTAATGGAAAAATCCAATATTGATGTTAACAAGCCATCAGAATTAAACAGTTTAATGTGCATAAAAATAATCTTCGGAAATTGAATGTAAATATGCTAAAGCCTTTCCAGAAAAAAAAAAAAATTTATGATAGAGTATCGTCTGACGTACCGGTTGATCTTCCCTTTGATATTTTTGTTCTTGGATTCAATCCTTTGACTTGAAATTTTTAATTTATATATATATTCGGTTTCGCTACATGCAATGCTCTATACATTTTTAATGGACTGCTCTGAGCTCGATAAGTCATGGCAACTCAGTAAATATCAACTGTATAATAAATTTAAAGAGAGATAGAAAAATATAAATATAGAAAAACATGATAATAAAGAAAGGAGCGTGACAGGTTCAACACCTTTAATTTGAGGAATAGGTCTATCAGTGGGGCATGCACAGAAGGATATTCTTTTTATTAACCTAATTTTTGGCTAAAATTTACAAAATTTTAAGTAAATTTTTCTAATCTTCATTAGATTAATACAAATAATTTTATTAAAATATAAGTATTTATATATAACTTCATAATTTTATGGATTTATTTATGTTGTTATTTTTATGAGAAATATCTTGTGCAAATATTAATAGTTGTGGATATTTAAGTTAAATTTTATGCAGATTTATACAGTGCAAAAGCGTGACAGATTTAAAAAAGTTAAATACTGACTTTTTTTATATTCTGATATAACTGTGACCTAATCCATAGCCTAAGTCTTTAAAAGTATTCATATTTTTGCTATTCTCGAGTCAATGTTGTTGAAAGCTGATTTAAATTCAAACTCGGACCTACTTAAAAGCGTCTAACTACTACTACTAAACTACTACATCTAAAAATTGAATTTCACTTAATATTTCATGAATTACTATTTTATAATATTAAATATCTAACACATTTTAAATATTCTTAACATTGACTTATTTTTTTTTGTAATCATTATTAAGGCAATGCAAACATTGTCATAAATTTCCTTCTTGTGTGATTTAAAGTTAACGTATTGTTTTGCGTAATTATTAATTACTATTCATTATCAATTTCATTAGCAATTGAGGCAATTTATAAACGGGTATTTGTAACTATCGTAAACTATATAACTATTGGGCTTTAGTATAAGTAATACTTTGGATTCTTCCTTATTAATATTAAGTTTTTTCAAACCTCTGTTTTTTCTTTTTTATATATGGACTTTACTTTCCGTTTCTTTTAATATAGCTGATTATAAATGAACATATAAAATACGCGGAGGAATATAATTTTGTATTTAAACCTATTCCTATTAATAATTATTATATAAATAACATACTAATCCGTTGAAATCCTAAAGGTCCCAAGAGCACTTGCAGTTCAGAATACACACTAACGAGGCAAATCTCTGTCACATTTGGATAAGTCTTCGGGTCAGCAGACCCGAATAGTCAGATAGTATGTGGTTTTGTATAAGGCATTGTTAGAATGTGACTGTGTAATGGCAAAAGTCGAGAGTCATGTGTCAAGTACTTAGAAAAATTCTGTGAGAATTGTTGCAATTCCATTTTTGTAGTCATTGTAGAAAACATATTCATACTCGACGTGAATTCTTGAATGTCTGTTATTTATTTTGTAATAAAAACTTAGTTTTAGTGTGGTTTTCATTTATTATATTTACTAATTTTTGTCTTAAAACTTACAAACCATGTACTTTGTTAAAAGAAAGTCTAATTTAACAAAGTTTTAATTAAACTTTACACATTATTCTGTAAATATTCTGTAAACTTATGCAACTTGTTCTATAACAAAAAAAGGTAATTAATGCGAAGCAAAATTAATAACTTGATTATTAGTTTTTTAATAATCATGTTTTAGTTAACACCTGTCTTAAACTTTAATCTTGTTAATTTATAATACGAAAGAATTATTTATATAAATGTAAGGTCACAAGGAGAACATCGCACTACTTACCTAACAGTTTAATAGCGGTTTAATAGAAAAATGAGTGAAGATGCAAAGGTAATACATTTTTTATTTAGAATTACAAATGCTTTTTAGCTATAAAGTATGTGAATATTCCTTAAAACAATCTCGGTTAGAAATCCGAGTCAGTGACATTTCTCTAGTACGTTAAATTTCAATAAATTTTATAATGAGAATGCTTAATTTTGCGTAGAAATTTTAATGATTTTATCAAATTTTATAAATCATTTTACCTTAATATAATTGATAATACAATTCATTATTAGACAATCATTCCTAAAAAATAAATAATATTGTATTATGTCATAAAAATTATGTCGAAAAGAAACGATGCCTCGCAGTCTCGAAAGCTATATTATTTTTTAATTTGATTTCGTAACCCTAGCAGTCCCTACGATGCTATTTATATTTAATCTCGCCGGAGCAGCAAAGGGTAAACGAAGGAAAAAGTACACTTAATACATTTTATAATAACCAAGATCTTTTGTATTTGAAGTATATTTCTTTTATTATGTTTTAACACTTGTAATAACAATATCAAACGGTTCGTTTTTTCGTTTGCTTTTTATTCAACACTTAATAAAAATATTTTCGGTGTATTGTTCTGAATAATTTTATTACTTCTAATATCTTGTATGTTAATGTTTATTTCTTGATATTTAAATTTATTATATATACTTAGAAACTGTTTTTTTATTACAAACAGGTTCCTACCTACTATACTATATATTACAAATAGGTACCTACTATAGTGAAGCGATGTATCTAAGTTAATGTAAAAGGTTTTATGAAAAATATAATAATATAAATTTGGGCTGGAAAGTAAATATATTATTTGATACTGGCTTTTATGTCTACAACTCTTAAAAGATAATTAAAATATAATTTAAAAAATTCATAATCTCTTAATAATATCAAATTAATGTTTACATTATTTTATCCTTATGTAAGTAAATGTTATAGGTTTTAAATAACACATAAAGCTTTCTTAGTCCCATCTAACTTACGTCTCCATTTCAGAAAATTAAATTGCACACGAAGTCTCCAAAGCAAATGCTGCTCAGCCTCTTAAATCAATGATAATCAAATCTCAGTTGGTTACACGGTAACTGGGTCAGGGTAAATGAAGGTACCTTTGGTCACTCCATTAGGGACTGGATAGTTTTACTTAACATATTGTTCTGTACTATCTTTGAAGTTAGCGAAGAAATGTGTGGAATAATCTTTTATGCTAGTAAGTGGCTCTAACAAATAAAATGTATATTTGTTATTTACCTAAACCTAACGTCACATATTTTGCAAAAAATAAAAGGACATATAAAGGAGAACAGTCTAACGCAGAACGGAGAAGGGTCACAGTCCCCCTAGACGTGTCGAAGAAGTTTAACAGAGTCTAGCATATAAGCCTTTTAAGAACGCTTTCAGCGTTCGGTATAGCTCCTGTTCTGATGGTTTGAGATCCCTTTAATTAGTTGTTGATGGTAGTTCCCCGAAGTTCTTGACAATAAATTCCGGAATCCCTCAAGGGTCCGTTCTTTCTAGACCTGGCTTCTGATGTTTATACATACGTTCCAATAGACGGCGAGTATCCATTCTTATATCATAGACATTGCTTCTGACCAAATGAAGAGCTATGCTTCTACGTTCCTTATTCGTACAGCGAATAACTAGAATAGCTTGCTTGCGTCAGTATTCCCAACCCAATACAATGAAGGTGTATTCAAGAAGAAAGTGAATAAGGCTTGAACGAAGTAAGTGGAATTTACCATCTACGACAATATTATCAGTTATATGGAATATAGCCAATGCATAGGCTCCAAATTAATAGAATAATTTTAGAAGTCGCATGGATAGATGTGACCCCATATGAAATGGGATAAGATTACTACCATATAAAAACTTTCAAAATTTACTTCTTTATAATATAAAAACGGTTTTGAACAATTAAACATATAATTTGATGACTGTTTTTAACAATTCGTTGCATACGAGTAAATATTATAAAACATATAAGGTTTTGATATAATTGATATATTATTACGATTCCACTTACTTCGAAGCTGTGAAGGGGATTAAAAACTAATATATTAGATCGTTTTACTTTATTTTCTAACTAATCATTATAAAACATACTTCTTAGGTAGACGTAATTCTGAGTTGTCGACTATGACCCTTCTTTGCTCCACATTTTCAAGTGCCGTAGTTGCAAAAGGTCACGATATATTATTTCCCAGCGGAAGCCCCTGGGTTGCCCCTCAGCTATTAATAACGGGTTTTCTTTGCCAGCGCTACATGCATCTGACAGTAACGATCTCACTTTTACTCTGTCATTTATCGTGTCGACCGCCTTTATTATTTAAATTTCGTCCCAATTTTTCCACGAAAAGTTTAAATTTTAACTTCCTTTTTACGCGTCAATTAACTCAATCATGCAAATAAGCAGATTTTGTCTTTTATCTATCTATAATAGGTGATTAAAAAATAATGTAATATATGTTTTAGTGTTTACCAGTTAAAATATTTCTAATTCATATTAGTACCTAGTGCCAACAATATTTTTAAATAAATAACAGACAAAATAAAATAAACTAAACCTAAATACTACATGATAAATGTTATTTTCCGTATATACTGCTGCTGATTTTATCAAATTTTATTTATTATTGACATTAATACGATACAAAATTTGATAAAATATATATCGCTTACTAAATTATATTATATATTCTATTTGATTCACAAACCCAAATATGTTAACCATTTCTTTATTTATAATTATTCTTAATTGATATTATAGAAGTATAATGAATATCTTGTTAAATTATATACTTATATATGTTATCATTTATTTTTGATTATGTAAAAGCTTATTCCTCATTAAAGTATTTTTACAGAAAATGAGTCAGGGCAATAAGGAAAACAGACGACCAAAAAATAATACTCATCTCATAATGAACTTCAATGTAATAATAGAAATGATAAAATTAACGTTATAAACAATATACCTTGTTCTTGAAAATAAATAATTATCGAAAACAAGTACAAGTATATGGTGAGCACTATCACCTGCGGCGGTTTTCAGGAGCCATTAAATATACTTTATTATTTTTCTATGTTTATTATTTAGCAAAAAACAAAACAACAAGATTTTTTTGTGATACTTTAAGATAAAAGTTATTGATTGAATATATAATTTTAGTTAAAAACGTGAACTAAAAATAAGTTTGTTTATGTTAATTAATTTAAAAGTTCAAACGACAGAAACTTCGGATTAATGAAATCGGTAGACTTTTCAACCAATTGAACTATTTGAATGCCCACAAAAAGTTTTCAATTCAATAAATCTGGGAAACTTTGCGATTGGATACTGCTGTTATAATGCACAAGTATCTCAAGTTCGCTCCACAAAGTTGTGCTTCCTCAAGTTGTCTTGTGCATTCCGCATCTTTGTGATTTAATTTTAAAACGTAAAACTTTTTCTACAAAAATTCAAAATAACTACACCGTATTATAATAATGATATGCCCTCTGTTGTTTTTTTGTCAGCTATTTTATTTTTGTGAGACCAGAAGCAACAAAGCAGGTCCTCATGATCACGAGTAGAAAAAATACTTTAAAGTGTAGTATTATCTCAGATAACAACAAACTTTGAAAATAGGTCATCCCTTCAAAGAAGTAGGGATCTGGCTTAAGCTAGAAGAACAGAGATAAATATTTGAGTTTTATAAATTTTCATTAGTATAAATACAGCTAATTAATTTTAGATAAGGAATTAGTGATAAAAAATTATAATAAATTAACAAAATATTTAGTTAATGTATGATGTTCTTAATGTTATTTAACTATTATTAATAGAAGTAATAAATATATATTTTAACATATAACGAAATAGCCGACTGCGCTTTTAATATTTAATTAAAATTTATGGAAAATATGAGAGTAAATTAGTATTGTTTAATGGGTCGGTTGAAAAATAGTAATCCTAATTATAATCAAGGTAGTTACATTGTAATTTGAAAATATTTATAAATATTTTCAATATTCCTTTAACATTTAATTTCTCATTCTATCAAAATCATTTCATTTTACTTTTATTAATTTAAAATATAAATTTACAATTCTAGTAAAATGAACGAAAGATTAAAGTAAGTAAGCAGATGCTGCAATAATGTTAGGGATTACTTATCTTAGTTGGAGCTACACTTTAAGCTTCTTCTTCTTAACTTAGGCCAAAATGTTAAAACTACAGAGCGTGTAATTTTCTTGTGATCTCGAAATGCCCTCGGCCCCGTTCCACTTACATACTATTTATGAATTACACTGCTTTTTAATTAAAACTTTGATATTTTTTATTTTTTAAATTATTATTTATAATTCATAATATTATTTTTATTATTTATCAATTTATGTGCACACGGAATATAAATAAGTACAAAAATACAAAGAGTAATTCGTAAAAAGGCACTGCTTATTTCATATTGAAATCTCTTCCAGCAGACCTGTGAAAGGAGAGTTGTAAATGAGAGGCAGTATGTGTCCAAACAAAAAAAAAGATAAAATAGACGATCAATAAAACAATTACAATAAATATTAATATTTAAAATCTATATTTATTTATCAGGGAAACTAAAATACTAAGTTTTAGATGATTTTTTGTCGACTAATCAGAATTACCTATTCATGAAGTCGGTTCACAAATTTGTTCCTTTGTACATCTGCAATGTATTTGCAATGGAAACAAAGATTCTGTATTTGCATGATTGCTACTGCCTCCATTTGTTTATGATGAGGCAAATGGATACTCCAACGCTACTCTAGTCAGAACATTGTTTGTTCATATTTTAGCAAGGAATTTCATGCCATAGTACATTGTAACTAAGCCGATAATGGTGTACTTTATGCTTATATCGTGCAGGTGACTGCATATCTGTAATATTAGAGGCCCGGTACTTTGACTGCTTGCCAACACAAATTTATTTATTCAAGTCTGAATAGCGTTTATTGTTGGCTAATCCAAATAAAGTAGAATGAATTGCCTGTAATAGGTTTCAAAGTAGAAAATTATGAAGCTTATTGAAATAAATATTCACTTAGTGGCAACGTTTTATAATTTTAAAGAAGATTAATAGATTCGTAGTAGCCTTTAAGAAATATTATTGAATTTTGCTTTATATAAAGTTTTATACATTTTAAATTTTAAATGAGTTTATTATTTGTATTAAAATCTTTTATTAAACACATTGTATCATAAAACACTTTTATAAACATGACCTTATGTTGTTGTAAAATGCCAAGTACTGGGTAAGTGTTCGAGCTTTGACATTTCATATTGTGTTAACTTTATTGTGTTATTATATTTACAATTGAAATATGTAACAAATTTTATAATAAATTTTAAATTTCTTTTCTAATATTTTGAATGAATTACACTTTATTAATATAGGATTATTTTATCAATGTTTAATTATTACTTATTTATAAATATGAAATAAAAAAATATTGATTCAAGCTGGATGTGAACAAGAGACCTCTGGGAAACTGTCCTGTCACTCCACCAATTGAGCTATCCTATCGCTGTCCTCTGTAATGAATTGAAAAAGAGGTGGTGGGATCATATCCCAATAGTCGCGGGTTCAAATTCGCTGTATATTTATTTAAAATTTAAGAAGCTCATTGGTTTTAAACAATTTGAAACAAAAAATTAAGTTAAAAATTACATAAAATATAGAATGTCAAGTTAATCTGTAGGTCGTAACTAGCTCAATAGAATAATATTCCAAAAGTCTGAGATTGAATTACTCCTAATGTTTATGAATTTGCTCTATTTTTATACTTTATTTAAAATAAAAACATAATTGTTTTGAATTAACAATAAACAAATCGATTTTTAATAATCTTAGCTTTTGAAAGTTTTATCTAAAAATGTTATTTTAAGATTACTTTACAAATTATTAATTAGAGCCATAGTAAAAATATATTCCGTTTTTACTACATTAACATAATTTTCATGTTCTAAATCCTCAGTGGAACTTTATTGCAGATTCGCCCCATATTCTCATTAATAGAAAGGAGGCTCTTGAGTGCGATGTTAGTAACCAGCAGTTTCTTTAATTTTCATGAAACTACTGCAAAGTAATTATGAAAAATTTTATATATTTTAAATACTTAATAGCTTGCATGAACTAAAAAGCATCATTCGTTGAGAAGCTCATTTGTGAATAGTTTAATTTAGCCATAAATACAAATTTAACGTAAAATAAGTTGAAGGGAATAATTAATTTTTAATATAATAACTTAAGATAATAAAAAATATGTTCAGAAAAAAATAGTGCTCATATCCAAGATTAAGTTATAAAATCGTCTTACAGATACCAATACTACTCTAAATAGAATGCCTCGCAATATCTGACAAAAGATTCAATGGCTGGCCTCGGGCTTGTCGCTTCTCAAAGAAGAGCGGAAAAGAACTCGTTAAATTCATCGAGCGAATGTCCTCTTCAACAAAGTTATCGACGATTTTCCAACTGTTACACATTGACGTAATACGTGGCAGGAAGTCAAACAATGACCGTGATTGGAACACTGATATTATATTGTTAAGAATAAAAATATTCTAAATATTACACTTTTTTACCAGAAATGCCAAAAAAAAAATGGTAATTCAATATTTATATGTTGATTGTTTAGTGTTTTTTTATTAAATACAAGGTAAATAATAAATGTATATTTTATTAAAAGCGAGTTCATAATTTAACTGTCAAAATAACAACTAGAAAAAGTTCTTACAATGCAACTCACATTTGTATAAATGAAACTCAAACGAAATAAAATTTAATTTTGTAATATGTAGCAATTATAAAAACTTAATCTTTATATAATGCATTACAAGGTAATAAATTTTATATAATATATAACATTTTTTTTCTTTCAAAGTCGTATCGCGTGATACAAGCTTTATAAAATTTCATAATTAAGTTTTTCAATGGTTTAATGAACATCAGCTCAAATTATATTTGCGAAGTAATAACCGTAAATTTTTTTCTGCTAATTATTAGTATCTTATTTCAATTGACATAATTAACTACCTACAGTTACAAATTTATATGTTTACTTCTATATGTATTTATTTCTTTATTTTATTTCTGTAACCTTTTAATTATTACATGTTCGACATTTTAAATCATCTTTTATAAAATTGACAACACAATATTAAATAATAATCAATAGTCAAATATGTAGTTGTCATATTTATTTTTTTAATATCATACGTCACATAAAACATCAATCTACCTAAATTTGCTCTCAATTATATTTCGAGCAAGTCATGTGCATTATAAGGTTGTGAGAGATCGCAGTTCAGAGAAAAAGAAAGTATTTTCATTTTTCATCTCTCTATCGAGAACTTTTAATGGGGTTCGTGACGTAGCTATATAGACCACCTTGTGAATAACTTTTAACTGGGGTAATGTACTTATATAGCAGTAAATTGCTATAGTTTATCTGATCTACTTTTAACTATCAAAACAAAACAAGTCTAACAACAACATCTAAAGCCATACTCATTATTGGCGATATTTCTTTATTTGCTTGATTTTAGTAAATGTAGCTGAATACAATTTTCATCAGAATAAAAAATAGTGATACTACAAAACAAAGACATTTACAACATTCATTTTATTCTCATTCTCGTCCTTAAACCAATTTAGAGAGCTCTTTGTCGTGTGCAGATTAGAGATGTCAAACGACTGTCTTCCAAATACGATTATTGTGTCCGACCCCGTTTGAAGCGGCATCAATCAAAGTGATTTAAGTAAAATGAAATTGTTAAGAGCAAAATCCAAAAAACTAATTTACAAACAAACAGTTTTATAATCATTGTTTATATCATTTAGATTTCAAATGTACAAAATTTTATTAAAAAGTGTATTCATTACATAAAATTTACAAAAGTACGAATTTTTGTACCATACGTTTCCGCCGTTTCAAAGCGTTGTGAAATATACAATATCCATGCAATAATTCTTAAATAAAAAAATTTTACTTTACAAAAAAAATATTCATGAATACACAGCATTCAGATAACAAGTGGCTTGAAACGGCCATTTTGACGGCACATCGTAATTTTTGAAGTAAATATTTTTATAAGACTAAACGTTTTATGAACAAAAATACCACAATAGATTAACAAAATTAATGATTTAATATTAACTATGATAATAAAACCAAACATACACATGTATAATTACAATTTTCAGGTCTCATTATTTTGTTATTATATGAAGAAAATTCGATTAACGTAAATATATTACAAACGAATAAATCGATGGTAAAATAGAATCGAAAGAACTAACAGCTGTTATCAGTGATAAGCGCTTTCCCAAATAAAATTCAAGTATCATTATAATGTGGATCAGAGTGGTAGTCGATCGACAATATATATACGTCACAATAACTTATTGAAGGTTTTTTCGTGTATATATTTATTGGACATAAAATATTTTGTATTTTATGTCCAATAAATATATAAATATATAAGATTATTAGGAGGAACGATTTACTATTAAGATTTTTCTGCTTGTAATGTATCGTGCATTTTATATTGAGATACAAGAACATATTTTGTATGTTATAAAACAGGTGCGGTCAACAATGTCAACGTGCCACCGAAATTACCTTTTACTCCACAGATAGTCCGATAGGACTGAAAATGACAAAAGTAATGTATGCTTATTTTTTCTGTACTAACATTTTTGTATAAAACGTTTAAGTTATATAATTTCTTATTACTTGAAATTTCTAAACAGTTTTCTTTTTAACATTAATTATATGTTTTTATTTTATAGATGATATTAGAATATGAAACAGGTTAAAATCAATTTAATGATATACTTAAACTAATATTTATAAGGTATATTATGCCTGAGTAAACTACAACGAATACACGAGCTAAAAATGTTAATACAGATATAACAACAGTGTAACATTAAATTGATCTATTATAATTTAATAATAACTGAGGTAAATATAAAATTTAATTATTGGTAATAAGTAAACATGAGGTCTATTAAATTGTCATGGTAGAAATTATTACTGCCTCATCAATTGTTTTATGAATATACAGTAAATGATTTCCATTAAAATAAAACCGCACAAATTTTATCGTATAAAGTTTAATTAGTTAAGTCTAAGATACAGGACTTATATTTCAAAGTACACGTGTTCTCCAACGTCTAATCTTGCCTCTACAATCACCTTAAATTTGGAACGACTCATTCCACCCTTAACTGATTCGGTCGTAGTGTTAGCGAAAATGACAAGGCATGACTGTGCGATACGTCGCTAAGTAATTACGTACACGTCATACTAACGTTGAACATACTTCACGTTGGCAGGGTGACAATTTCAACGTGACGTGAGAGACAAATATTTTTTTATTTGTCTGTCACTCGAGTCGAAGACGTGTGGCGATTTTGTAGCAAATCAACATGAGATTAATATGGTTTTTCTTAAAAAATATTTTTATATATTGTTTTACGAAAGGTACGTGGTATCGATTTATTATGTCTCCAAGGTTTATAATAAATATTTTTGTAACTAAAATATAAAAATATATATTTTTATAAATGTTTAAAAAAACAGGGATAGTAATAACTCATAAAAACTATATTATAAATTACTTTATGCTATACTTATATTAACATTATAGAATTAAACTGGAACACGACAGTTTTTAATAAATTTCAATTATTTTAATTGTCCTAGATTTATGAAAAATATGGGAATAATATTGTGTTTCTCACGCTATTCAAAGCTTTTGAAAAGCAAGAAGCTGACTTGTAAATAAAATAATGTAATGAAAAGCATTATTGCGGCATGAAATGCTGAAATATGGAGAGTTTTAATACGAATGTAATTTGGTGTGTAGAAACATCTGTGAAAACATTTGCGAATAAACACAGAATTTAATTTCTTCAGTTACCATTAACAGAACTGGGATATAGGATTAGTAAGCGCCTTATATAACGCGGGGACATTGTATGTTTCATTTGTTTAATTCATATTTTTTAATTTGTATGAATAAAAAATGTTGTACTGTTACAGGTGCAGCTAAATGAATTGCTTCTAAAATTAATTAAAATGGTAACAAATTAATTAAAAAGTTATTTAAAGTACACAACTTATTCCATTTAACGGATTGTTGATATTTAATACCATTCATATTTACTCAATTTATATTATAACAATCGAATGTTAAAAAACTGAAAACAATAGATTTAAAACAGAATCGGATAAAACCGACGAGTCCGTTTAATCGACAATCGATACGACAGAGTAATTCATCACAATCTGACATGAAGTTTCACATTATGTGTGATATGCAATAAAACTGTAATTAATATATAAAATTAAGTTTCTTGCCAATTTACTTCTCGCATTGAAAACAATATATATATATTTCAAAATTGTAAAATTAAAAGAAATAAAAATCTTAAAAAGTGCTTAATCATGAAAAAACTTATTTAAAAATATCCGGAATAATGAATAAGTCGTGAAATGTGAACTTATTAAATGTATAAAAATATTATGAATAAGTGATAGTAGCAGGGAACAAAGTATTTAGAAAAAAAAAATCATTTTTCTCATTAGAAATAAGTAATAATTGTGTCACAGGATCACAAACGTTCAAATACGAGACACAAAATACACAACAATAATCTGTGAAAGAAATATGTTGATCAAACAACTCTTCATTTAAAGTCGGAATTGAACTTACGGGTTTAATAGTCAGTGTCACTAATAACTAGACCAATAGACCATCAAAATATCTTGTAACTACAAGGAATTTTAATTACATATTTAAAACAATTTGTGAATAAAGGTTATATCTATTTATAACGATTGGCAAAGCTTACACAATGGTTATTTCTAAAATAATTTATGTAGAGCAGGCAAATGGCGATGCCAAGATTTCGATAAAATCACAAAGACGACAAGAAATCACAAATGATATTGAATATTTGGTGGTCACATAGGTAATGTCATGTTAGCGAAAGAAAATAGAGATATTAAATCTTTTTAATACACTTCGTTTATCTAAGAATGAAACAAAGTGCCACACTAAGATCATTGCGTACAATATCTGTCAAGGGAAACCAAAGTAGCTAAACAGAACTTAACAGAAAGTTTTAAGATTGAATATTGACTTGTGGCTGATATGTATTCGTGAGTAAGAAATAAGCATTCTACCCATCTGCCGCATTAATTAGAATGTCAATAATGTGCTGCACCCTACAAGTTTCTCTTGAGTATACTTATAAACTTTATACTTTCCACTGGTGTTTTCAACAGCAGACATCACTTAAATTACAAAATAGTTTCTTTCACCTCTCTAGTAATGAGTTGAAAAACAATAATCTTTACATGTGCTCAAGAACAATTTACTTCGTCTTGTGGTTCACAATTACGCTTTAGGTTTTATATCGTCTCTGCCAAAAAAAATAGATTTTATGCGTTGTCCAGTTAAATATATATGCGTTGTTCAATTATATATTTTAGTAATATTAAATAATATAACCTATAATTATTATAAATAAGATATTTTATTTTACAATCATGTAGGAGAAAGATATGAAAGTATTATTTATCACGGATTGACGCTAGTGTTAATATATTGCATTAACATAATAGAATTTTTATTATAGGTTATCATTATTAACCTTTAAACATGACATTAATATTAACATCACATATTATTTCGTTTAATAAAAAATTTAAACTGCGTAACAAAATGTCAACAATATCAATTCAGCTGTGTTCAAACGTATGTTTCTATATTTACAAAGTAAAGGGCATTTACTCACAAAATCGAAAAACAATACAGTAGAAAATGTGAAACCATTTGCTTTTTAGCCAACGGTTTCAGTCCAGAACAGTGGAGTTGGAACTATCGGGGCGTTAATACCGGAGAACAAGCCGGACGTGTCCATTCGCAGTGCGACATTAAAACTGGGGTTGTGTTATCTTTAACGCTTTTTCGGCATTCCACGGAAACCCTTCTATATTAATGTGGCTATCAAAATTCAAGTTAAATGTGATAGCCCCTAAAAGAGGTCGGTCTGATTAACCGGAATATTCAGTTTGCTTATTATAAGCTTTGTTTCTGGGATGAGCCAACGAGATTTTATAATGAAATCAGCGAGTGGATAATTTCTGTATAATTCTATGTATAAAAATAAAATCAATTATACTCAGATATCAAATAAATATTTAACCTTCAACAATAAATATAATGACAATCGAGAATAAAGTTATAACATTGTTGGAATTTTACCTTTCCTGATTATAATATAATACTATAATCTAACTAAAACCAGTAATCAATATATAAAAACACAATTTCCCTGAGCCTCATTCTAGGTCAAATGAATTATTGAACATTTATATCGGATGTGTCGATCTATTCCGTCAATCCTCGCGTCCATTATAAACATTTAAGTTGTCACAAAAGCATTTCATTTATCATTCTTGTCACCGTTATTCTTAATTATTTATATCAATTATTGTTTTATTCATATAAAGTAATGGGATTTATGAACATTTATATCGTAATAACCACTCATTTAATATTTTTTATGACCTGTGATGGATATTAATGTATATTACATTTAATATCCCATACTATAATTTACTCAAAGCGTTTATTTAATAACAAATTTTTATTTGCCTTTATTATTATATTTTTCACTGAATGTTTACAATTTTATCTTCGAGCAGACATTATTGGGCGTGTCTTAATCATAAGATATTAAGTTATCTTTTATAAGTAAAATATAAAAAAAGTGATTTTCCATAACTCTTATTAAAAAGTTACAAAGTATTTATGAGAAAAAAAAAAAGTAATGAATAAATTAATCAATTAAAATATCTCCTATATTTATAAATAAATATATCAAAATAAGTAATTTTAAATAATTGGTCAAGTTTCAAAATCATTAAATCATGAATAAAATCAATTAAAATAAAAAAAAAACTTTTACAGCTCTATTTACGAAAAACTGTTTACTTTGTAAACATTTCCTTCTTATCTGTATATATCCCCCGAACGCAGACAGCTACAATTTCTAAGACCTCAACCTTATGTATTTCAGCTTACGTTAACGGAATACTAAACTAAGTTAGCGAAACTTGTTCGCTATCAACGCTAAAACCAGTGATAAGAAGTTATCTATACGATACAGTACAAAAGAGAGTGTATTATTACTAGCCTTAAGCAAAAACGAAGAATACTTTAATGTTACTTCTTCTTTTACTTTGACGGTTGACGAAAAGATTTTCTTTATACATAATTTTATTTGTATATGTGTGTTTCAAATAAAGTGTTGCCGGAGTTGATTTTATGTGGTAGTGGAAGGTTATGGTAAGTCCCAAGGTATAGGTCCCAAGTTGGTTGCAATTAATTATAAGAAACAAATTCACACAAAACATTTGCCGATATTTTATTATTATATTTAAATAAACTAGGCTAGATTTAGTATCTATCAGTGCTTCATAAATTATTCAACAAGCTATAACACTTACCACTAGCAGGTAGGTTGGCATGGTCCCAGCAAAGATAATATTATAGTTTGCTACGCAACTAGCTTTAATGCCTTGGGAATTTCAGACCGTAAGTGGCTTTTAAGTTTTCTTGGATATGACATGATTTAAAAAAGTATTATTTTTGGAATAGTTTTAATAATTTGCAAAGAACAAGTACAGTATGAAAAATATATAAAGTTTCCTTTAAATAAATTTGTGTATGCTGTAAAAGTAGGTAGAAGGAAGGTTAAAGTTACCGGTGCTCTTTGAATCGCAGCTTCTTCAATCTTTTGTGAGTTTGTCAGCAGTTTGTGCCAGAACACTCAAGAACTGCATTAAATTAGCTACAGCTAAGAATAATTTCAATCGCTATATTAAAGCATACTCGTTGTAATTTTTAACAAAATAGTAGCAAAATAAGAGTAATTACTGCTTAAAATATTGTAAGAAACCGTCCTTAAAATATTGTAACAAAGTGGCTATTAGAACTTATTTTCATAACGTCTATTCATGCTTGCTTCAAGCTAATGGCCGTTTCATTTGATTTACAAAGCTCTCTAAACATAGATTTTAAACTGTTTGAATTAAATTTAATAAAAATTTATAATGAAAACTGTTTTCAGACTTTAATATGTACAATATTTTAAGTTTATATTTTATACCATTCAGAAGTATATTTTAAGTTTTAATTGATTTTAATATTCATAAAATATTTAATTAGATATAGAAAGAGTTTCAAGCTTTTATTGATTTACAACTACTTCATATTTGGTATTTTTGATTTATTTATTATTTTATTTCATTTTATTATTTTTATAAAAAACTATGATTTTGTAATTTTTTATCACAGAATACGTCTGTTCTTAAATATGAAATTAAAATATGCGGGCTTAAAGGCATAATATTGATACATAATAGTATCTGAGACCCAAGATTACGCGTGGGTAAATTCGAAACTGGATAGCAATATATTATATGAATAGTAAAGGATAAATCAGTATCTCATAAATATTTACGTATTATCATAACATCAGTTAATCTTATACAAGGATAGACTAATGCTAAATATGTAATATGTAGTTTGGTTATCGAATTTTCTCTATGTAGACCAAAAGTTAGATAATCATGTTTGAAGAATTATTTACACTACAAGAAAAATATTTGTAATATTAAATTGTTTGTTTTCATTATTTTGTATTATATATCATGTAATATTTATTTTTAACATGCTTATAAGTAGTTCATTCATTAAAAAAACAAATCCTTTATATTAAATATTAAGGACTCAGAAACTGGGAATTTTGTTGCATTGCATGCCGGACGCTTTACAAAATACCATTTCAGTATAGGGCCTTATATTTATTACGTCATTATCACGAAACTCATTTTAATGTACGCAAGCTTAATACGATGTGAGGCTTTCAATGTACAGAACAGCTCAAAATAGAAAAGTTGTTTAACATAAAATATTATTTGTTCTGGATTAAAAGATTAAAACCTTGCTTGGATTGAATGGCTTTGTAAAAGAAGTGTTTGAAACAACGGATTTCGTAGATTTTAAAACTGAAATGTAGAGAATACCCCAATAATATATAAAGTTTATAAATTAAAAATATATATTTTTAAATTTTATCTAACATTTAAATATCATTCCATTCATACATATATTTTGTTATATTTCTACAGGAATTAACGTGCTACCAAAAGCTGATAATTTCAATTACCTGACATTTCGACCAAGTTGCATTGGCCGTGGTAACATGTTGAATGTCCAAGTGGTTCACGTTTTCTGCCATATCCAAACCCGTGGAGCAACAATTAATTATTTTTCTCGCACATCTTTGATATTATGAATATTACATCGTCACTATACCGTCACACACAAGACTCATGTATTGTTTAGTATTAAAAAGTATGTTATGTCTATTTCGTATAGCGTTAATTTCCTATCACGTTTCCAAAGGTTATTATTTAGAATTTATTTTGAAACGCGATCGTTTTAAAGATGTGTATATTATTTTGATGTAAGCGTTTTATACATATTTGAGCACACTTAAATCAGAATCAGAAGGTGATGGCCGGGGGTTATGTGGGACTACCCGGCAGCATAGAGGACTCTGCCCTTTTTAAGGCTACCCACTAAAAAACCAACGGTTGCTCTCATCGCCTTGGTGGGACGCCACGGGATCGCGTTAGCAGTCGTCATGTTTTTATTGTAACAATAACGGAAATCATCAATAGAATATATAATAACATCAAACATCAATATATGTACGACTTACATATGTACAGTGTGAAAAGGTTGTTATTGAAGCAAAGTGTTAAAATAAGTAAAATTCTTGAACTTCTAAAACTTAAACTAAAAGTTTTTTAGCGATGCCTAAATATTGATGTATAGTTCAGGTGTGGAGTTTCCCTAAATAAATTTTGGCTCTTTCAAAGCAATGCCCGTTAGACTGGAACCAAAGACAAAGCTAACGAGAAACTCAATTTGCTTACTTTGTATAATTTTATAGTTCGTATGGCAACCTTAGAACGGTGAATTTTGATTTAGAATTGTAAGTTAAAATGTATATTTAAATCCACGGAATTTTGAAATAAACTTTTACGTTAAAAATTACGTTACATTAGGTTAAAAATTTACTTTTTAATTAACAAATCAGGTAGATAGAAAAATAAAATAATAAAAAGCAGAATAATCCACGATTTCATTTTATAGAACCCCAAAAAGCAATTTTAGAAAAAAAACGGCGATCTGTTTACAAAGGACTAAGCATGACGTGGTGTTTATAATGAGCTGGGAGGTCAAACAAAAGGTTCGGCTTATGGGTTTTTATGTTGTGCTAATGACCACTGCCCACGTCCACACTGACTTTACCTGATACTGGTATCAGAATTCATAATATGTACCTTCTTATTTCAAAAAAAGCGTTAAAAATTAACTTTTAAATATTTTATATTATGCCATTATTAAAATTTGTTTTAAAGTACATTATAAAATATTTTTAATTGATTTTACACTCTTACTCTTTCATACATTCTTATTTTATTGTTTTGGTACATTGTTTCTAGTTAAGAATGTATATTAATTTTATAGGATCAATTAAAAATAACTTTATTCTTTTTTAGTTAAGTGTTCCTTAAAGTTGGATCCCAATTTACTTATGTCTTATTTATAATAAACAACTAAAAACAAATAAAAAATAATATTAAAAGTCTGCATTAATCTATAAAATGACATATATTTTAATAATATACTTTGTTGAAAAGGTGGTAATAATTATAATAAGTAAAACTAGTAAGTATAACTTTCAAATCTTAACTCATGGTTAATGTATAAGAATTTTTAAACTATTCGGTTTAATAATTAATAAATTGTAGTAATAATATCGTATTAATTATTATATTAGATAATACGTAATATATTTTATATTTTTTTAGATAGAGGTGTACATATTCTACCCATTTGCGATAAGGTTGCAACATACTGCTTCTAATAGCCATTTTTTATTATTTTAACAAAGGCAATATATTTCAAAAAAGATATTATATAAATTAGCTATGAGTCAGTTTTGGACTAAGTGAGATTGTTGTGTGTGTTAAAAAATAAAGAAGTTTTATACTAACGCTTGAACACTCAAATGTTATTAACAAAAAGGAATATTCAATTTTATGGATGACTGATTCGTTTACATTTTTTTATATATCATATTGTACTTTAAAGAGTGATTTACAAAGTCCCCATTCCCGAATAAATATTTTATATTTAAAAGCAGACGGCCTTAGTCCTGCTCGTGTTTATAAATTTTGTATTCTATACTTATTTTCAAACTGCGTCTGTTGTGAAATATAATATTTTATGAAAATCATCTATGTTGATATTAAGACTATTAATATTAAATATTTTCGGAAAATATTTGTCTTGACGAAATAATGTATTGTTTTCTAGAAAAAAATATTAAAATATTACTCTTAAATGACGAATGCGACTTTAAGTACGAGTGTGTCAAGAAAAGATTTCTTATGAAGATAAATTACATCAAATAATTTTAAACATTAAGATTATCTGATCTCTCGAATATTTTAAAGAATTCGATCTTCATTAAATGAAGATTTAAAACTATAAAATATCAGTTTTCTTTAGAAAATTAACCGAGTGAAATTTGGTTTTAATCTACTGTCCAAATTTAACTAAATCCTAAACTATTCCTATTAAACTAAATCCGAGGCCAGGGAATTAAAATTTCATAACACCAGACTTATTTTATAGAACACAAACTGGAAATTCGCTCTATTACTGACTTATAAATTTAAGAAGTGGACAAAGTATGACGCTACTATGACATTAGGGATATTTTTCATAGTAGCAACTTTAAGATTTTAAATAAATACACTGCCATTAACGATTAACCATAATTAAAAATTAATTAACCTAATAAGACAGAAATAAGCTAAAAATATTTAGTGCCGCAAAAATAGTCCATTAACTCGGGCACAGGCTTAATGAGTGCTGACCCAGTTGACTCAATAATCAAACGATGTCATTGATCAAGCAACACTTATCACAAATTATATTATAAAAGCAGATGTTAAATCTAATGCTTTAAGAAAAGAAGATAAAATTATATGTAAGAATAACATTTTTATAAATATTGATGAATTAATTTAAATATAATTATATGCCAAACCCTTAATGTAGATTTCAAAAGATTAAAATAATAGATCAATAAAAGAAACTTAATATGTGGAGAAGTCAAGATCTTATGTGCTTTTTTGAAATAGAAAGTCATTTATTTTCCGATAATTTTTTCATTCTGACAATAATTATTATATAAAACCAATAAAAATAATCATATACTTATAAAAGATATTGAGTCAAAAGGCAAATAATTAACATCAACACTTAAAAAACTTTTTAGTAATAAAAATATTTTTAAACTTATAAAGTTCTGGCTGAAGTAGTGATTTCAGATAGTTTCTTGACACAAAGCAGAATGTTGCGTACGATCAAGACAGTTTTGGCAATTTGGTGCAACATTACTTCTTTCGAATAAAAAAAATGAAGAATGTTGTTACCTATGATCACCACAGGTTCGGACACATAAAATACTGAAGTGCTACTTGTTGCTGCTGTAATAATATGTGACCCATATGTAAACATAAAATTGCTGAGTTATGTATTTGTATTCGAAATTCGTTTATGTTTAAAATAAGTATTTATACTGTGAAGCCAGTCCCAAAAATTAGCAATATGTTTCAAAATTTAAATTTAACATGTTCTTTGCCTAACTTTTGTAAAGTTTTCCCTTAAAGTATTTTCATTTAATACTAATATATATAATATTTGCGTATCTGAGACTAAAATAGAGATTTAATAGATATTTTATGAATATATTCATTAGTGAAAAGCTAACATCTTTATAACAAACAAATCTAAACACGCATATATTTCAAGCCCATAATATTCTCTTTGTCGAGGGAGTTAAAAATAGGTCATCATTTCAAACACGTCGGCGCTTTTGCTATCTCGTGTGATACACATTAGCAGGCTTCTATATAACTTGTATAAACATAATTATATTGGTGCAAAAGTTTTGTTTAATAATAAATGCAAAGAAACTTAATATTCTTATAAAGTTCGAAAAAGCAAAGACAAAAATTATTATTTAGCAATTTAAACTAAAGTAAGTTTTAAAAATGTGATTTCTTATATAACTTAGAAAACTTTATTTAATAATATGATATTTACTGAAAATTTCAATATTTGTTATGAGCGAACTTATATTTTTTATTGTAATAGTGTTTCTGACTTAAAAAGTATATCGGTACGTTTTAAATAATAATCTCTTTGGTCTTATAGAAAACATATATTTTTTAAATTTTATCCTCCTGTTTTTATGTTCACATCGTACAAACAACTTAACTGACGAAAATTTGGTTTTCATAGTTGAAATACTTAAAATCTAGAGCAGCTCTTAGCTCTTCCTCTTAGAGCTCTCATCTAAATCTAACGGGTACAACTTAGGCAATAAAACGAAAAACTACCATACCTTTATAAAAGAAATGACACTATATAATATATACAGAACAACTTAGTATATATCATATCAAATTTAAATCATTATGATTGTTGTATAATATTGTATAGTGTTCTAAAAATTTTCAGAATATTTGTCTTGTATTTTTTCATTTTTAAAAGCCATTAAGTGTTTTGCTTATTTCGAAATTGTGCATGATTTATGAGTAGTGACTATAGTGAGTTGTTCTTTTAATTTATAAAAATATTTATCAAATTATGTTAAAGGTTTTTCAGATAATGAGAAATATTTAAACTTGAAAATTTTACCTGTTCGTTTAATTAAAGCGCGGATAAAACTATTGGTAAAAATAAATAAATCACTTTAGACATAATTTTGAGCTATTTTAAAAATTGATCAAACATATTTGGACGATAAGTTGAATAAAAATAGTCAAATAAAATCATTTAATATTTCAGAGTTACATATGATATTATGATTTTATTAATTTTATAGCAGCTATTGATTACAAAATTTTAAGAGACATTGGTTCCGTGACAAGAGCATACTCGTGAGAACACTCTGAATTGATTGAACATTCGGCACGTCCTGAGCCTCAATTCTTTTATAATTAATCTGGTTCAGGTCAAGAAAAATCTTTATATTTAAAATTGGTTGGTTAGAAATATTTTATTATTATTTGCTTGTAAGTTTCTAGACACAAAAGTATAGAAAGGCGTTTAATGTGTATTAAACAATTTTTTTGGTTATATCATAATTGTTTTTTGGTTTTCTTTTTAAGTCTGTTATAAAATAATATTGTCATATCTTACAAAGGCAAAAAATTATAGGTATGGTTTTTTTTTACAAGATATTTATTGAAAATACAATAACTTTATGACATGAAAGGAAAGATATTCCGTTTATATTCCTATTTCGCTCTAACAAAAAAAAGTTAAGTTAATATCGAACGGTTATTTTATTTATTTGTTATTTTAGTTTAGTTTATACCCACATTTAAAACTTAAAGCTTTAAGCTATATACGTCTATTCTGCTTTAAAATAAATGGATAAGCTGTTCGTGCGAATAAATAACACCTTTCATGTGTCGACCGAATCTCTAATACTTGTAATTTATAACAGGTTATAAACACACGCACTGTTACGCGATAGCTCGCGAACTAACATTATTCCAAGGGATTTATTCACTCGCCTGGAAATTAAAATTTTCCTGTTATATTTGTAGCGACCAAGAATTAAATATCGAAGAATAAATATGGCTTTAAGATTATATGACTGTTTGCCGATAACAACACCGTAAATATTATATAATATATGATTAAGTTATTTTTCTTTTATATATTTGATTTAACATGAAATATTATATGATAGTCATTAAAGTTACATAAAAAGACATCGGAAAATGAAAAAGTTTAAAAATGAACGGTAAATTTTTCTTGGTGTAAATAATATACAAAACGAAAACATTACTATGATAAACTTGATTTATACAGCGCTATCACCTCGTGTGCCGGACGTCAGCCCTTCTTCCGGACCGAACCCAAACAAACATATCGAGTTCAGTTAATCGGTTGGGTATTATGGGAAGACCGTTTACCGTCTACCATCAGGTAAGGGATTATCACCCTTCTTCACACTACTAAATTAAACAAGTTATAGAAACTTGAATAATTGTTGATAGTAATTTGAATTTATATAGCGTATTAAAATATGCGATTAACGTTCAGAATAATATTCAAATGTAACGTAATTGGGGCTATTTTCTGATATGATTCGTTCTAACTCACAATTTTTGATGGTTTTCTTCTGTGATATTAGTGTCTAGGTTATTTGACCTCTCATTATATTGGTTGTGGCCATGGGTAATGGGGCAAGCGTTATAGCCGAGTGTTCAGCAGCTTTTAGCTTGATTACTATATGGTCCGGTAAGTGCCGATGTCATTTGGCTGGGGTGATATTAGTAATTTTGCTGACACGCGCTGTCCATTCAAAAAAACGATCGACTTTCTTTATAGGAAGTAGGATCGGAAATGTTCTCCCATCTAAATTATTTAATTTGTTTAGTAAAGATTATTATTATTAAAATTATACAAAATATAATAATCAGACCAAAAACAAATTAAATTAAATTAATTAAATTTAAATGTTTAATTTTACATTAGCATAGCAAATCGGTTTGTATAAAATAAAAATATATAATGTTTTTAGATATTATATAATTTTTATTAATATTTTATTCAATAAATCCTAAAGAAGAGTTGGAACAGAGTTTTATACTTATTCTCAATGCCGATCACAAACCACTTAACACAGAAACTCGATTTGTTACAATTAAAGAAAAAACTATTTATCACTTTAATTTCGAAGAGAATTCAGAAAACTCTTTATAAAATTCTAGCTAGTTTTAATTTTTTACCCACACCTCACTCAATATCTATTTATATAAATATACTTATTTTTGTTACTATCAGTTTAAACGTATAGACAACGGGACTGTCAGAATAAATTTTTTTGAGGTCTTTATACCGAATAAATCGATATTCTGCTGGATATTCCTAAGATTTTCCTTGATAGAAACCTTATTCTCAGCATAAAGAACAAAGCGAAAGAAGAAATTCCTCTGAATTCTCAAAACGCTTTGAATCAGAAGACTCATTCTTAAATGGTCTTTTTAGATATGTGGCTACTATTTTTATTTAATAAGAACAGACTAAGACATTAACTTGAATAACTTATAACAAACCTCTTTATTAAGTATATGAAAGTAAATAAAATCTCATCGAATTTGCTTAGGCAATATAATTAATGACAAATTTAAATTTAAAGAAAAAATATTTTATGATATTATTTCAACAATCATTAACATATAACCTAAAAATCGTCTTTTAATATTTAATCATCTTTTAATATGTACATACACTATATTTTATGTATACAATTTATATTAACATAAATTTTTAATTAAGTACATTCGTCGTTCTTGAAAATTGCAAAATATACCGAGATATAAAAGTATAACGAAAGCCGACGGCAGAAGTAGAGCAGTGATTAGACAATTTGGCCCTAACCTCTTTAACCACTCTTCATAGTTCAAGCCTGCGTATACTCAATTATGCACTCAGGAAAAGAGGCTCTTGTCTAACACAAATTCGTAAGTACGTAAACTTCTTGATACTTAGTGGACGGCGACAGATAATTCGTTAGTTTGGAGTTCTGGAGTTTTCCATGAAAATATTGTGTTGTTCGCATTGCTAGATACGGAATGTTTTCATTAAAGTTCTCGAGCGTTATATTTTAGAAACTTGCGATCTCATCTAAATTATGTATTTTAACGCTACACAATTATTAAAAAATGTTTTAGTTAAAATATGTTTTTTAATACTAATGTTAATATTAATTAAAATTTTTCGACTCCTTATTTGCATATGTTAACTAAAATAAGGCCAGTGTAAATAAGTAACAATGTTATATATTACGAAGTACTTAACATAAATTATTATTATTATGCTTCTATGTAGAATAATTACAAATCAGTCTCGAAGGATTTGTTTTCAAATTAATTATGGTACGTACAACAATATAAATATCCCTAGAGTAAAAAGCTATATTCTGTTTCGAGATCAATGAATATTAATTGAAAATAATGGAATAATTATTAAGATAACTTAGTGTTCAGATATTAAGTATAACTGTGACTCAAAGTAGAAACTATATTTAATTGTAGTTTTATAAATAAGTTAAAAGAGTCTCTATATAGTTTCTTGTCGATCTTCGTCAAGGATCTATTCTTTGGAACCGGACCAAATAATGTATTTTATAAGTGCTATCTATGTCTACCTGAAATTAAAATCATTACTTGAATGGTCCGACATAGATATAGGATATTTATTATTCAGGAAAAATCCTTTATCTTACACAAAAAGGGCTGGAGCTATAATCACAAAAAACGTGTAAAGATTGTGTCAAAGTATTTTAAAAAAATTGGGGTGAACAATACTCGTCATTATTTAAAAGCTGTTTAAATTAAAACTTTTATTTTGCATGTGATTCAAGTTTTCTTTTTAATGTGAGTATAAAATGGTATATACATTGTACATATACAATGTGGTCCTATATACAATTTTTTAGGTCGTCACCTAACGTCACTTTCTGTCTTGCATTATATTTAACAATTTCCAAGATTGTAATTTAGAACATGTTATTTTTTCATTAGTCAATATATTTTAATACTTTATTTTTATATTTAAATTTTTTTCTTTACTTTAAACTTTGAAAGGCGATGCGAGAAATATAGTATTCTTTGATTATTTTAAAATGATTAATTGAATAGTACTTATTCCTTCTTCCTGTATTTTACAACTACTTATCTATAAAAGTTCTTTGCAGCGCTATGCATTAAAGCGAGCTTTCGTAATAAAGTTGCATTTAATGCTGTAATTCTGTTAATAGTTATGTCTTTTAAGGCAATTACAAATATGCTTAACTTAGTTCAAGAAGATTTTTACAATAAGAAATTCGAATCATTTTTATGAAAATTGATTTGTTTTTAATTCTACCAAATAGTTTTAAATTATTTAATGATTAGCTACATATTTGATATCGTTATTTTAAATATAATCGAAATGAGAATTATAATTTTAAAAATATTAATGTAATTTTAAATTAAATATAGTCTAATAATATTATATCATATTGGGTGAATAGATTTTTGATACTTTTAATGCAATTGAAGCTTATAACCACTTTAATTAGCCCTAAAGATGCTTATAGCTAAGACTGCTATGAAATTAAATTGTTATGAACATAATACTCGGAGAGAGAGATATTTCTAAGAGAAAAATTCTTAAAGCGTAATCACGAACTTTTTATTAAATAGCCTAAGACAACTAATGCGCTCTTTATAAAAGAAAATATTTTCAACTTTGGACATAACATTTTTCAGAAAATATAAAAAGAAATTAAATTCCGAAAATAACAAAATTCGTAAATTGAATTGACGAGATGAGAAGACAACAATATTTATATTTATACAAAAAATAAAACATAATTATATAACCAAAAAATAAAGAGACACATTAATCTAGTTACGCTCATAATTTTTCCGCCTCAACTACATTGTAAACACATTAGGGTTCTAACTGCTACCCTAAAATGGGTTTTATAAATTGTTAGTATAGGCAAATTTATGCGACAATGAACTGGCAATTGCTCTACTTTTTACAGTTTATAGAAACCGGCATTTTGCGATATAATATCAAGTTAATAATCTTAAGTTATATTAAATTCTAAAACCAAAAGTGAAATAGAAAGCAGTCGTAAATGGAATAACATAGTTATCTTGTCTCTATCATGTTTTTTTCAATATCTTTGGTGCAAAATAACCTGATAAAAAAATATATATCTACGATTATATAATATGGCCGTTTATATAATCGTAGAGATATATTATATGGTTATATTATATGGCCGTTGCGGCTATTTTGGCGAGGGTCGTCGGGTCGATTCTCATGCTAGAAAAATATTAGTAATGAAACTTGGATTTCTCGACGCTTACGTAAAAATCTTTGCTTAGTTTAAAACTAGATTACATTTTGAGAATTTCAAAATATAATTATTTATCATTATTTTAACCACAAAGCGACTCAGCAAGAAGCATAAATACATAACATAAGAAACTTTGGACACGTCTCAAATTTATATTAAGGGTCGCTTTGTTTTATCTATTGTTCGTGTTTGAAACTGTTTGTTGTCACAAACTTGAGGTTGGGAAAACAAAGGTAAAATACGTATAGATTGTACCTCAGAAAATTTAATTCTCCTATTCTTTTCAGTTTTTTTTACTATCGGATTTGTTGCTGGGGATAAAATCCATAATCCTTATACTAAGTATTACTTATACGATAGGATCGGGGTCAAAACTCTAAGTGAGAACTGGTTATTGATATTTTATTCTATTGTTATGAAGAACATTGAAAAGTTATATACGAAATAATAAAAGACAAATAAGTACAAATTATAGAACACTTTATACATATTAAAGTAATTTTAAACAATGAGGTTGCATATAAACCTACAAGAGCTTGCTATTGTGTTGGAGTTTAATAACAAAAAGCTTAATTTTATCGGAACTTGTTTGAAGTTAATAACATTCAAAATGGAGTAACTTATATTTGATAAATAGAATATGTTAAAATTTTATATTTAGCATTTTGTTAAGGATAATGAAATACATTTTTTTTTTAACTTTTCCTAAAATATGTTTAAAAGTAAATAAATAAGAATATTAAGGAGTAATGAGAACTAATAATTTTATAGGTATCCGATACATTAATAAAAATAATTATATACTGTTAATTTATTATAATTCAAGTTAAGAACTTATTATACAAAAATATTACAGTTCTATGGTAGAAGAGGTGACAAACATTTTTGTAATCTTCAATAATGACCATAAAGCTGACAGGAAATTTTATTTAGTTCCAATTTAAGTTATTTTTAAGTGACTTTTGAAAAGACTTAAATGAGCTAATTTGTTCTTTGAATTAAATTTTTAATTGTCATAATAAAAAAAAATTACAGAATTTTATGTATATTCATATATATGTCTCAATGTTTGTAATAATAACTAGCATGTTATATACATTATTTGATAATTTTGATATAACTTAACATTCGAACTCGCCAATTTCAATTGAACGAACAAATAATATTTAATACAAAGCCCAAACCCTAAATAAAGTATCTATTTTCATGGACATAAGACAATATGAGTTATATTGGACAAGTTACTTTAGTATCATTTATTTAGGACAAAACTATCATTTACCCAAAGTTTATTTATTATTTTGTGATAGGAATTTAATTTAGGTGCTATACACGTCAACATTGATAATACCGTGAATAATATAATCGAAATACCTAAATTCCACTTTATTGGTCATCAATCATTTACGAAGCGCTATCGCAAAGTGATTAACGAAAGCACCTTGGAGAATCGCTTTTAAAATACTATATGAGCTCAACTGAATTGTTTATAAGCAGAGTAATTAAAAAATATATATACATAGTTTATTAAAAGAGTTCTTTGATTCGGACTTGCCATTATAAAAAATAAACAATTATATTTTAATAGCGTATTCCAAATTGATTTAAACATATGAGCGTCAGTTACGGTTAGGTATTATTGATCTTATATAAAAAGTCTTAGTAATTGTTTTAAATAAATATATACAGCACGAAACATTGTACTATTTTGTTTTTCCAAAATATTTTATGTATATATTTTATAGAACTTTATTCCAAATTTTAATTAAATTCTGAAATCTTACAGGATGCCTTGCTTATCTTTTAATACGGATTTATTACCTAATTTTCGTAACGTATTTACGAAAATAATTCGCGACTATTTAAATATCAACGATTCCATTTTACAAAGTATATTTTGTTTATAGTAATTTTATGTCTTGTATTGGCAAAATGTAGAAGATTAAATAATTATGATATTAAATTATTAATAAAAATAACTTTTTCCGATATTATAAATAACTAGTATTTTTAAATTAATTACATTTTGGATTCTTCTTTCTTAAATAATTTAGGTAATACATATTAAATTATATATTCAAATGACCTTTACAGGTGACAATAACACCCACCAAACAGGACGTAACGGTCAGAAGCAACGTACCATAACATTTCACAAACCCTTCGAGTGCAATTTGACCCTTATAACAAAAACAACTTACCGTTGAAACAGGTAAACAGCCAAAACAAACCGGCGCACAGTTTCATAAAACGTTTATCTTTACGTTGCACCATTTTAACATAATCATCGAAGCACCATACCACTGAAACCTCACTTTAAATTAAACGTGACGTAACCTAAAGTTCTTCAGCGATGTATGAAGCTTTTTGCATTTCAGACGTCTGCTCGCGGCAACGGCCGGCGTTCGACTGAACCTTACGAAGCCTTTTGCAGGGGGCAGGGTACCAACTGTTCTGTATCTCCATACAGCTATTTACCCCCTAGTGTAGAGACCACGTGCCAATCCTAGTCAATTTTCGTCTCAATGAACTTTTACTTTTATTTTCTTATTTCACAGAATCTTCTGTACATCAATGACTTGACATAAATATTTCTCTTTGGCTATAAGTAAGATCATATTCTTTATCTTTGTAAATTATATGCAACATTTTTTATGAATAACGTAATAAAATTATAAATTTGGCATATTTTTTATCTTAACTACACTTTACTTAAATCAAACTCTATAAAATAGAATAATAGAAAACCTACTTTCTGTTAGTATACTTTATTTGAAAAACAAAAAAATAATAATTTAAAAAACCTTATTAACCCATAGCTGATTCAAAATTCATAATTATAAACCAGAAACGATAAACCAAAATATGGCGCCGACGATTTTATAACGATAACGTCACAATACCACTGAAACTCGTATTAAAGTTGTCGGCAATGGTGGAAGTTTGGCTCTGCCATGTTAGGCCCGTGATATCGGGAATTTCAAAGCCAAGTGAAGCCCCAAAGAAACTTTGAGGTTTACTACTCGATTTGTGAACTTTTATGAACAACTGCGACCGAGATTTCTTCAAGTCAGCGCTTAGAGTCGCTTCTTTTAAGTAATTTTTTATCTTGTTTCAGACTTATAAGAGTTATCTAAAATGTATTATTTCCTATTTTAATATAATTATAACATTATTTGGTTTTAAGTATTTCATGAAACTATACGATACTCATAAGAGCATCCATTCCTTGAACAAAGGCTGGCTGTCACTTATATAACTTCAGTCTAGAGTCAGTCTTCTCACTTCCAAACTAAACACAATGACAAATTGTAACGTATAGTTCAAAGTTACAATTAAATGCATTTACAATGTTATTAATATATCATTAGCCGAGACAGATAAAAAGTTATAAAAAAATATTTGAAATTTTTAAATCTCATATTTCTATCATAATAGCTGAATGAGACAACAAACTATTTTAAAGATAACCCGTAGGTCTTATAACGTTGGGGTTATCTTAAAATTACTTGGTACTATTTTATAAACAGAGAATTATAAACAGTATAAGTACCACATATATTTCGACTTTTTGAGATTTATAACCAACTAATACATGCTTTACACAAACGTTCACATCATTTCAAGTGAATAATATTGTGCTTATTGGTGTCCATAGAAAAAACTACTTATGGATTTTTTTTTATGAACATTAAAAAACAATACTATAACAAACAGAAACAAACTGAAAATTACTTTCAATTTAGCTAAACAAAATGTATATTACACAGCTATACAAATACTAGCGCCACGACAGATGCTGTGCCTTCCGGAAAATAAAAAAATCCTGGAAACAGATATGTAAAATGATTTTCAAAACCTAGATTGGCTTTCATGAACCAGATTTGAATATGAATACAAGAACTATATAAATTGCAGAAGTATATACAGTATAATATTACTCTAAAGTTTCGCCTAAATCCGTTCAGTATTTTCCTGATAAAAGGGTAAAAAATATAAATTTAACTATCCATAATCTGAATATTTATCTCACAATTTTTCATATTTGTAATAGTAGTAGACTGCTTTATTTATGAGTTATGCTTAAAACATCATAAAATTAATAATTTATTACAAATATCATCTCGTTTAATTGAAACTTAGACATACAGGAGAAGTTGTGTTTCCTTTTGGAAATCGCAACGTGATATTAACCGGAAACCTTTTATTGCCCTATAACTTAATGGGGGTTCAACAATAATTCAGTCTTACATATAAATGTCGCACATACCATTTAGCAGAACCGAATATATGTTCAGAAAGTTTCTTCAAGTGACCGTAATAAAAGTCATCCCTGTTCTATATAGAAATATAAAATAAATGTATCATACACAATATAATATAATTTGGCAAATATTCTTAAAAAGCAAATCAAGTAAGCCATAGTAGCAGTATTTTGAATAGCAGGACAATGAACATATATATTTTGTTTTAAACAAAATAATTTGATTTAAAATGATAGGATGAATAAACTATTATTCACAAATAGATTTGTAAATAATAGTTAAATAGATTATTCAAAATTTACACCGTATAAATATCTCAATAAATCAATCAACATATAAAATATTTTGAAATATATTGGAGATTTACTAATACTTAATGATGTTATGATAGTAATTCTATAAACATTTTATTTGTTTTTAAAAATCTTTTAATGTTTTAAGTTTAAATTGTCAATAAAATAACGTTTTACATTGAAAATGTTAGTTATATTATGTTAGTATAGTTGTATAGATGGTCATTTATTCTGTAATTTTATTTTTTCGTAAAGTTTTTAATCATTAATATGCGATTTATCTCATACGATTCATTTCACTCACTGACTAACACAATGTCTTATTTTTGCTACTTATCTTATGTTAAGAAAAGTTCAAATCTCAATATGCGTAAAAGTTTAGAAATACGGGGAAGGAAAAATTCGTATTCGAAGGTTAGATATGTTCAGTTTACAAGCTCCAGGTAGTTTCTTCTTGTTATATCGCTTTGCTAAAAGTAATTTATTTCGGTTATATACTTAAAATCTATTTTTTATATATTTAAAATCTATTTTAAATTATAGACAATAATGTAATCAATCATCTACTGGAGATTTAAATAAACAATTTATTAATATCATAATATATATTCATTCAAATAGTATTTTTGCAAAAAATGTTTAGCTCATGGTTAATTGAAATTTAGCAGTTCAATTTCTTAACATTTCATAGCATAGTTTTATTCACAACTTAACTCCGAAGTTCTAATATACCATTTCCAATCTACCTTTTGATTTGCGTGCCTCATTTCTACATTCCGAATTACTTTGGAATTGTTCAGATGCTTGTTTATAAAGTTCAATCCACAATCACGCAAACATTATGAGCTATATGGAACGAACCAGTTAAGGTATTTCACAACTTTTACTACGCAATATAACGTCTGGATTTTTATTGATATAAAATCATAGAACCATTTCCATTGATGCTTTTCAAAACAATAATCTTAGTACCAGCCAACTAAATAAGCATTATGCATGTATAAATAAATTTGGACAACATTTTTAATCTTCTTAAGATGTAATCTTCGAAGTAGATCCATTTAAAATGTTTTATTTTTGTGAAGTTAATGACTTGCTAACAGCCTTAAGTTTTTCAATAAAGCGTGAAAACAAAAGTTTGTATTTGAATTTACTAACAGGAAAACGCCGATTACATCGACGGTGATTTATGTGTATTTCGTATTAAATTTAGAGATATGTCAAACTAAATTAAAATCCATTGCGAAAACAAAATAAATATGTTTAATAACTTTCAACACCATACCTTCATCCTTTTATAGTTTCAATATCTGTTAGAAATGAATGAAAAGTGCCAATTCACATTGAAAGCATTTTAGAATGTTTTGAAAATATCTACTAGCATATGAAGAGTTCACCAATAGTTTTGTTTCTTTGTTATGCTAGAGATGACACTAATGTATTTATTTTTCAAACATTTGATATTTACATACATCAAGCCTGTTTACTAAAAGCGACGACATATCAGACAAAGTTGGAAGCCGCATGTGGGGGCACGCTCAGGAAATGATCAAATCCGTAAAATATATTCACTGAAGGACTTTGTTTTGACGGAAGCATGGAAACTAAAGACAATATAAGGTACGATTGATTATGTTCTTGAATCATTTTATCAACAATAGACAAAATATTATGGATAATATTCTGTAAAAATATTACGAATGAAAGAATTGAGAAGAAGCAGAACTTACTACCATTTACATGTTATTCCTTATCCGCCAACTGAGCTGTCATGTCTGTATTCATGTTAATGATTTTAAAAACGGTTTTAACAATTAACAAAATTTGAGCCGGTGTCTATTCTAGCTTTTAACAATTTTAGTCTTTAAAATTTCTCTGACGCTATTTATGTTTAGAATATATTACTTCAACTGTTTTAGTTTCAGCATTATTTCGAAACAGTATAATCAAGGCAGCAAGCAAGTCTTTGCCCGCTAGTGTACATGAATCGACTATTTCCATCGACTTTCCAATTAATATTCAATATCATAACCACGATCCAATGTTGAATTTCCTGATCATAATATACATATACATAATACAAACACCTATTTTGAAGTGTTATGAATAACCTTAAAAACTGAAAGATTAAATTTAAGCTATTGAGGTACATTTATGTACTAGATAGAATTATATATTTCATTTTTAATCATTCATGAAAATTGAATTATTTTAAACTTAGTTTTTCTTCCATTAATTAAATAATTTCGTACACTTTGGTTGTCATAATAAAATAAAATAAAAACAATAGTTTTGAAGTTCTTTATGAGTCTATTTATTAAAATAATTATTTTAAGGTAGTTGGTATGTAAATTGTAATAATTACTTATTAAAAAATTTACATTATAATTACAAAAAATCAAAACTAACTTACCGATGCTGACTATTTAAAGATTATAATTTGAGTTTTTTTAGGTATATTATTATATGAAAGTTAATGTCAGAAAGTGAATTTTATTTAGATTTACTAATTTGTCATCGGGTTCATATGGATAAATCCAAAATTCGTCACCTGGTATTGGGTCATAAGCACACGGAAAGAATCATATCACAGCACCATTCCACAAGCGCATGCTTCTGATTATATGTAAGAATACCCAAAATAATGGTCTTGAAGTCAAAGTCAAAGGTTTTCTATAATGTGATGAACACTTCTGAATCCAATCTGCAGATTTTTCTTAATCTCTTCGGTATGTGATTTGTCGGTTTTATGAATTTTTACCTTGTAGCACATTTTCTTCTTTAACAACAGATACAGGACGACAACAAGAGTAAGCTACTCCATTATTCAATACAAAGCATTTTACTTTTAATGGACTTAAATCATTGGGCCTCCGTATCGAATGATTAAGAGGAGTCTTTATATTAGCAAATCGTTTATTGAATAAAAAAATACTAGGCTAAGTTTTTTGTGTGGTTCTTTTTAAGCCAGAGTACGATTGGTACCTCCGTATCCTTAACATTTAAGTTAAGTTGTGAGAAGAGGTTGTTCATAAGGACTTATTTCATTAAATTTGCTATCGCATTAAAAGTACCAGGATGCAGTTCTAAGTAACATAATTGCTCATTGATGTTGAATAAAAGTGGCAAAGATATAAATAAATAAATGTCCCACAGAAATTGATATATACAAACTTTGTTTACAAATTATAATAGGGCTTTCGTAATCTATTCGAAAATAATTGATTGGTAAAGGTATAATGGTGAGGTATATTATAAAATTTAATAATTCTCCTCGCTTTTGGAAAACCTTTAAAAAATGTGTTTAAATATTAACGGTTTCATTTTTAAATAAGATATAGAATGAAAATGATTTCTTTTATTTTGCGATTCAACTTGACATAATTCATAAAGTTTTACGCTTCAAAAGACAGGAGGTTATTTTTAGTTTTAATTAATTTCAAGCCTCCAGCCTGAAGCTATAAGTCTTTTACAGAAATTTACTTGAATCGCCTTAATATTAATACAAAATATTATAAAGTTGCTTGGCGGATTTGTAATTTATAACTAAGCATACCTCAATGTTTTTTCGTTACTTTATATCTTTATTACTACTAAAAAGTTTTATCAAAATATTTTTTTAATAATATATAATTTGAAATAGTATGGAATAGTCGATTTAATATAATGTAAATTGTTTTTAGAACAACACTCGCTGGTAACTATTTCCTCATAGGAAAACTAACGTTATTCGAGTTCTGAAATGAAAACAAGCTGCGAGCACATGATAACATTTAATTCTAAAACTAATTTCAACTAATGCTATTTTATTTCAACGCTATCAGCATTTTGCATATTCTAATAAAAATAAAAGTGTATAAAATATTAATGGTAAAACATGTGTTATAAATCATATAAAGTTAATTTTAAAGACTGGTTTATAGTAAAACTACGCACCGAAATAGTATTCGAATCGAATATGTAATGGCGGCCAATAATTTTGAGGAACTAACTTTTCAATAAAGAGTAATGTTAAAAAATTAATAATCTACATAATAGTTATGCTCTAAAAATTATAAACAAATATTGTTAGCGCTGATACTATATTAATATAAATGGATGGGCGCCTAGAGCCGGTTGCTAAGATAGGATACAGTGTGTGAGTGAGGACACATAAGGATGAAATTTCTAGTAAAGAAGGAACATGTAAAAAATCCATCTGGAAATGTATAAGGCTAAGAGAATGATGGTGAAGCTGGTGCTATACTGGTGTGTTGAAGTAAATATTTGTTACACCTAATATGCTCTCTGACTTTGTTATTTTCTTCTAGGCCTTTGATAAATTCATGAATTAATTTATACTCAAACTTTTAAGAATGTGTTAATTGGAGCAAAAAAAAATATTTTTCAACACAATATAAAATTTGATTAAAAAAAGTGCAGTATATCTCCATAAAATTGCAGTCAAGTTATCTGGAATTGAAAACCATAAACAAAGCGACCATGCACAACAAAGCTATATCAAGAGTCAGTGGCGTTCAGTAAATTACTAACACAAACAAACAAACTCGACCGCTGTTGTGTAAACTGTGTGACTTTGAATTAGAGGTCGGACAAACAGACACAAGGTCTGACGTTTCCTGTGGTTATTTCTTGCTGAAGTATAATAAATGGATCTCCTGTAAGTAATCAATCATTTCTACTCTGTAGTTTAGTGAAAATGTTTATAATTTTGACCCATAACTTTAATGTTTCATAATGATTTTATTTATCTCCTAAATATAATGTTTTTCAAATATTTAAATAAATGTAACATATGAATGACAAAAAATTCAGAAATTAAAGCTAACTTATAATATTAAAAGAGTTCGAAATAGAAATTATACACCTGCCTCGATCTGATAACATTGTTTTCTCACAATACATTTATTATTATTTATTGTGTCATGTATTTTTTCCCCATTAAAAAAAAATTAACTTTAAATTAGGTTTTATAAATCAACCGAACGTTCACACTTTGATAATAATGAAATACCCAATTTATTTAAAAATAAATAAAAACAGTTTATCATAAATAAATTTAAAATATAACTACTTACAATAAACAATGAAATCTATATACATAACAGATGTGATATCCTCTTGTCCCTTTCAGGGTGCGAAATGAAAACCCTATTTTCTCCTAATAGGACACTTATAAGCGGAAACGTTCGACTATTGTCGTAACCGTTCGGGATTCAAATAATGAACAGTGAGTAATGGTAACTAAATAGAAAACAGCTTTTACTTATCCTATTGTATCCAACATTTAATGTAAAAAAACAGTTGAAAATATATATTTTATAAGATGTTCTTTAGAAGCACAATGAAATCTTTGCATTTAAAAATATTGTCGAACTTTGTTAGGTAGTTTGATTTGAAAGGAAGAAGTTTGAAGAATCCATTATTATACCAATATCATATTGGAGAAATAATAATTTTGTTATCAGTACCAAAAGTTTTTACACTAAAAATATACATTCATAGCTCGGATCATTAAAACTTTAATTAAAGTTATACCCACTTGGGAGATGAATTTATAACCTCAGAGTGAGAATATTGCTTGAAGATAGAACTTCGTACCAAATATAGATCTTGATTAACTTGAAATTGCATTTAATAAGCGACCTACATGATTTTCTTATCATTATATGGCTACAAAAGCTAGTTTGAAAATGTGGGCCCCCACCGTCAGATCACTTTTTCAAATATGACTTACCAAAACTACCTTTTACTAAAACTATCTGAAACACTGTATGAAAACTGGCGTTTAGGCACTGAAAAATATTAGACCTTCTAACGTGGTGCTAAATAAATATCTTGCTTTTATGTGAGTAAATCATAAAGTAAATATACCAATATATCAATTATTAATTTCACTTCCAGTTGTGGATTTACAACCAACTCATTATGAAGGGAAAAATTTAATGGCACTAATGTCATTACATTATGCCTGAAAATATAAGATAAAAAAACATCTTAAACCTAAAACAAAAACAAAAAGGTAAAATAATATAAAATTTGTATTAACAGATATGTATTAGAAGAATATCGTGTAGATCGTTGACCTGGCAAACCTTGTTTTGCCTTATAAATTATTCCTAGTGAATATTTTTGTAATCAAAGAAAAAAAAACTGACTTACTCGTAATATTGGTGTTTTTGGAATGTGGTACTCTTATATGTCCGAAAGAGAAATGGAGTGTTGTGAACAATGACGGACCATAAAAATAAAAAATTTCAAATATTAGTTTTTAAATTGTGCGTACTTTTATAATCTTTATTAATAAATTTAAAATTTAATCTCTATTACAAATTATGACGACAAAAACAAACATTATTGGTCTCCGAGTCAATGGAGTATATTTAACGAGTGCAACTTAGCCAACATCAACAAACTTTATTGTTTTTCCACGCGAGAACATGCTACATAGAATTTTCCGGGTGAAAAACACAGTGTGCCAAAATCTAAGCCACCAACATAAATATTTTAGCCTTGAGATTAATTGATTGTCATGGCGAAATCTAATTACCAATCTAATTGAAAACCTCGTTTGAATTCAATTGGGACATCTGTGGAATTAATAGGGATTCGTACTAGTAACACATCTACTTATTAAAATTTTGCCATTCAAATTGTTGGCTTCGACAAAGTTTCTCATGTTTCATCACGTGCCACTGCAGAGCCGTGGTGGGTTGACAACCTAACCTGGATAATTTTCAGCTTCGTTGTTATCGCAAACTATTTAGATTTAGATTTATATGACCCCCAGTTTAATGACAAAAATTGCTGCTATTTTTCCATCACCGATATCTCAGTATTGTTTTGAAAATGTGTCAGCCAATGCATCTTGAAGTATTTAAATGTGAATATTTACTTTCAGTTGTACATTTTCGATATTATGCCACAGTAACGTTGATTTCAAGAAAACTTTGATCTTGCAACAACATACTTTGAATTGTTAAATGTTTTTGTCTGAAATCACTATGCTTAATTAATTAGTATGCTTTGTATTTTGTCATTTACGAAATCAAAAAGCGTTTCTGTCACTTAATCAGATACATCCAACAACTTGAAAACTGAAACTCATCAAAGACTTCAATTATTATTTCAACACACGTGCAGGAATTTCATGATGATGTATTGTATTTTGTCTTGCCAATAGCAAAGATACAATATCCGGCCATTTTAGATTTTATGTAAATGTACGGTCACCAACCATCATTTGCAACCATCATTTGCAACAACGTCGTCATCAACATGTGTATTGAAGCTGGAGTTTTATGGATTAAAGATGGTGCTTGATGGTCACTTTGTAATTTTTGCATGTTTTATTTAAATAATTTCTGCTCATTTAATAAAACATCCAATTATGCGACGATACCTCTGCCAAAAGGTGACCTAAGATTATAATAGCTACAACGTGCAACGTAGAGCAAATGCACTTTTTGTAGTCCTTCCCGCCTATAAAATAAATTGTAAAAATTTATGTAGTTCAGTTGTTCAAGGAACTCACATTATGATAATTTGATTTTAAATATTAAATTAAATTTTTAACCATTTGCAACATTTCTGTTGCTCCAAATGTCATTAGGAAACATGTATTGAATGTTAAAATTTACTTTAAAATAATTTAAGTAAACCGTTCAATGCCTCTGATGGTGTTTAAATTTCCGGCAGTTGCACTTTCCTGAGGTGTAACACATCACAGCTGGCCCATTTTTTAATTTAAGCGCATTACAGTGCAGATATTTTTTGTCCATTGCATCAATACCTACTATAAAATAATCATTATATTCAATATCGGCGTCATACTGGAATGCTAGATGACGAAATGAATCAGAAGTAAATGCTCGATGTACTTGTTGGTCATTTGCTGGGTGTGTCAACTATGAATCGCCACGTTTATCTTTTTTCTAATTATTTTCGTAGATTTTGTTCAGATTGTCTCTCTTGCAATTGTGATTCACGTGTTTTTTCGTCTGTCCTTTGGGCTCTTCTATTTCACATGGCTATAGATCTAGTCGTTCAACCATCAGACCCTTAGCATTTTGGTGGCGTTTTTTACTGTACCAAACAGACAAATAGATATCATATTGACTAATGTTAAAATGCACACTGATCATTATTTATTTATTTGTTAACACTGATCATTATTTATTTATTTGTTCTTTTATTGTTTTTCTATTTAAATACGTTTATATTATAAAAATGATTCTCGAAAATGTTATACATACTATTTGTTATAGGTATTAATAATTGTATTAAGATCATTATAATAGCGCTTATTGAACAGTTTATCAAAATTCAACAACAGTGACATAAACTATTATTTAATTTTGTAAAGTTACAACAGCACAATTTTCATTCTCTTCAGTTACGATAACACATTTATTGTCATAATGATAAAGTAAACAAATTTATGATTTGCTTTCATTAATAAACAATTCTAAACATAATAAACAATATCTTTATAAAGACCTGCATTACAATGTTGAATCAGTGAACCTTTTTTCTTTTTCATCAAATGACAAATGTAGACTATTAAATGGACCTTATTGTAAAATAAATATAAGAATGAACACGTACAAAAAATGTCAAAAAGTGATTAATATTTCTTTGGCTGATAAATAAAAACTATATTATCAGCATTATAAAATTTCAGACTAAATTTCATACATTTAAAAAGAACAATAATAACAAAAATACTTTTATAGATTGATTAAAAATGACCTTTTCTACAATAAACACTCAATTTATAATTAACAATTTAGAAAGATGTTAGAGAATTAACTTTAGATTAAGCTCAGCGCACATTTAATGTTAACTACATAGATTACCAGATAGCAAGAGCCTTTAAATATTTATTTACTATTTATATAAAATAGCATAATAATGTGAAATGAAATCTCACTAAGATTTGATTGTTTACTTCTTAAAGTTCCTTCCGGATATTGGCGTTATGCCAGAAAGACGTTGGCTACAGAGTAGACTTTTTTAATTACATCTATATTTCACTTCGAAACCGGTAATAGTTATCGTAAAAGTGTCAATGTCGTTTAATATGAATTATAAAGCTATTCTTGTACCAATTTATCATGTTTTGTTATTTGTTAACAAATTATATCATCAGAATTAATAAAATATTGAGTATTGAAAACACAATCCATTATGTTGACATGTTATTACGAGTACGTGGAAAAATAATTCGGGATGCAAAAAAATTACAAAAAAATGTATAATAATAAATAAATGTATATTAATCAAATGTTACATGGTATAAGATTATGTAAAAAAATATCACCTTTTTTCTCCATAAAAATGACAATGTTATTGTTATTCGTCGGTTGTATAAGTATTATCGCCCTAATATAATTGCAATTGCATACCTGTCGAAGTAAAATTTAAATTTTAGTCGATTTTGTTCACGGTATTTAGCAAGTTAAATACGATTACATAAAAAAAAGATAAATATATACAGAAGCAACTTACAGTAATATTTTTAAAATTCTTATCAAATTAATTTTTAATGAAACGGACAACGACCCTTTTAAAATTTATTATAAAAGCGACTTCATGACTCTTGTTTGTAAATCAAAATATATATTATGCAATTTCTCAATTTTTCAACTTCAAGGTAATAGGTACCCAACGGTCATATATTTTTCGTTATAGGCGATTAATTCGATGTCGTAGACAGCGCGCTAAAATAGCGCGAAATGTGTTGGCTAAAGATTGGATATTGTAGGCTCTGTAGATTTATAGCTGAATATGACAAAATACGTGGCATATTAACAAAAAGATTTATAAAAACTAATAGAAACATATCAAGTCATTCATATGTTTTAATAAAATCTTGTTATTTTTAATACTTTAGATGTTGTAACATTAAAAATGCTATAATCGCTTAAAGAACCGGATTTCGTAAATTTGGCTCACTGCCAAAACACCTTGATACGAAAACATAGGTTGTGGTTCAGTATAAACACCTATTGCGGCGAGCCATTTGGTATACAATTTACCCTCTTAACCAATTTAAAACAGATATAGTACTAGATATATTTCATAAAAAATGTACATGAATAAACTCATTTGAATAATGGTAATATTGGTTTTTCATTTCCATAAAATTATTTCAGTACCCAAAAAATAAGAAAGTTTTATTTACATACAGATGTACGAGTAAAAGACTTAGATTTAAAGATGTTCTTTTCAAACTAATGTTATTGAAAATTGTATATATTGTACGTAAACATTTAGTTACGTTAAGTTTACTTAAAATATAAATAAATTATTTAATATATAAGTAAATAGAAAATTAAAAAGAAACACATTATCTCAATTGGCGGATCGTCAGAATATTCTTCTAGAGATCACAGTTTCTACTTCTGCCCGTGTAAATATACATTACATTCTCTTTATATAAATTTCTAAAATTTTACAAATTTTAATTTATTGAATATGTTAATTGATATCTTACTAATGCCGACTTTTCCTTTACTACTTATCATTATTACTATAATAATAATAATAATTTGCTGCAAAAGATAAACCACTTTATATACCTGTGGATCGTTCTACGCTTAATATTGATCTGTTTGAATTCCTTTATAACAAATTCAATCATAATGATAATTAAACTTTATTACATTTTAAAACATACTTTAGTCTTATTTAATTTTAGCTTGATACAGAAGAGCTAAAGTCGCTTTGAACGCACGACCTGCGTAAGCATTCATTATGAAGCTCAACTCGCTCGTGTCACTGCATAATGCCTCGATCATTTGGAGCTGTCGATAATATCCATAAATATATATAAACTGGACCCAATTAGGTAATACATCCTTTAAGTAATTTTCGTTATTATATTCATGTATGTGTAGTTATTTAGCAAATGAATAATCGACCTCCTTAATAATATAAAACAAAAATGTTTTTCCAAAAAATCAGAGATCAAGGAAAATCGACATTTGTTTTTTATACAACCTTTGTATTTCGTAAATTAAGATTATACAAATTTTTATAATGTTAAGAATAACATCATAAAAATTAGTTATGATGTTTCACGAGAACACTTTATTTGAAATGTGTACTTGTGAAAATCTAAGAAAATACTATGTTAAGAATAGTATATTATTAAGTATATTTTTTTATTACCATTCTCATATTTAAACTATGAATAGTTCTTTTAATAGCTATAGGAATTGTTCCAAAAAATGTCCCAAATCTTTGTACAAGCTATCTATATCGTGTGAAAGGAGAGGTCGTCGAGGTGTCATTACAGTCGGATTATCCCGTCAATTCACGCTACGGCTTCCATATCAAGTTCCAATACGCCATCGATCGTTTGTATACCGTAATTTAGATTAATTGGGTTTCATGATGCAGTTCATGTTAGCATTATGGATTATACATCACTACTATCTGCCGTGGCTTCGTTTCATCCGTTACTGTCCTCGTTATTCTGGATTAGCTTTGTATTGTGACTATGTCCGCGATGAGAGAACACATTATGTATTCGTTCTAGCGAAACACACTTTAATACGACATTTTCCTGAACATAGGAAAGATTTGATTCACACACTATGAAACTTTCAAATTGGCAATTAAAAACTCGATTGAATCAAATCAATATTCTCTATTGAGTGGGCTCATTTCCAATATTTCTCTCAATCAATTTCTTTAATCAAAGCTACCATGGATACAGTAAAATATTTTCCACAATCTAAATGTAGGTTCTCGGAAGAAGCTTATATAGCTAATAATCTGTTTTCAAAGCTACACTTATGCCCATTACATTAGCTAAATAGTAAAGTAGTAGTAAATTTCACTAACTCTATAGAAGCTACTTCAAAACAAACTGTACACTTATATAAAACTTTTAAAGTTTTTCTAGACATGCTTTTCACAGAAGTTCTTATTTCCTCATTAAGGAATTGCTCATTTTTCTGAGATAAGTAGCAGGCAAACTGAATTGGTTTTTATTTTGATTCATGATAAGTATTATTCGCTATTATGTATGTCGTATGCTCTAAATTTAGTGCTATATATTTACAGGGCCCCAATTACAAATTTTTAAATGTAGGGATAGTTTGCTTGTTGGAATTTATATTCGAAAAATTCATTTATTTTCGAACATTTTTTTTTTATCTTTACGACAATAGTGGTTCTGTCTAGTTGCCAATAGTTTATCGAACAAAATTTGGAGTTGAGACAAATATCTTCAATTCTATACAATCGCTATCGTTTAGCAAATTGCTCAATTGGATAGATATCGAATCTATATTTTATATTGGTTAAATAAAACATAAAAACATTTATTGGATTAAAATTGTTTAATAATATCAAAATTTTTCCTGACACTCTTTTATAAATATGTAAGTTCTTTAAACCTTTTCACAGTTCACGGCACTTACCGTAGTGCAAAAATAGCTAAAATCTTATAAAAACAACATATATCAGAAAAGTAATTTTTAATTATTATTTTTGTGCAATAGGTTTTTAATTATGATTTCTTGTTAAAATACCAAATAGTATGACACAAAACACAAAACCATTTAAATATAAAAATTTCCATCATATATTTGAATTATTTAATAAAAATGTTATTATGCTTTAAGGTTTTCAAAAAAATTAAAAATAAAAAACATAAAAGGTGGCCCGCCACCTTTTTGAGTCCTGACTCAAACCTACCAATTCTAAGAACCTATGCTTATCGCTCTGCTAAATGATTTATCTTTATATATAGATCAATTAAATTTTCGATGTACAATATGTTTTATATATTTTTTTGTATGTTTGATATTTCATAATTGAAATGAAATAATTAAACCAGATATTCCCTAATGTTTTGCAACATTTTTGCATACATACACATTAAAGATACTACCCCATAGCGACCGCTGAAAGTTAATTTCGACCGATGTTGCTGAAAAAGAACACGTAAAATAAAGTAGTAACTGTTGAAACACAGGTCCAAAGCCGGAGAAAATTAAAATGGCGTCCGAGCAATAATAAAAATGAGTTTTTAGAGCTACTGGGACGTCGATTTGGACTGGTAATAACTATTTTCGTAATATCAATGTACTTCATTTGATATATTGTACTGTATAATTTTTGAATATTTGTTTTTTATTAAAAACCTAGAATTTGTAGCAATACGCTAAATATTGGAAAACCATTTTTCTGAAATACCTCAGGTGAAGAATAACGAACCAAGTTTCAGAGATACCAGTAAGATATCCATAAGATATATTTAAGAATAAGAATAATTTGATTAAATTAGTATATACGAATAATTAATACCTTATTCGTATATATTATCAGTCTTTACCCGATATAGTATAAACTATTGTTTAACATTTTATGTAACCTATATTTAGTAACATAAAAATAATAATTAATTGTTTCAGTAACAAAAGTACATTGTATTTCTGTAATTTAATTATTTATCCTTCCTACAGTTCCATATAAAACGTTTTGGCTAACCTCAACTGCAATGTGCAGTTGTGCCAAACACACAACTTTTTCAATAGCACATGTGTTTTGCCTTGATAGCCAGTGACAGCTATTTTGGATATTTGTTACATTTTCACAAAACTTTTCGTAACCCTGCTTTAGTAGATTTATATATAATTGATACATGTTTTGCATGATTTTTGTGCATTTACAATACATAACATTTATTTGTGTTATTATATTATTTTATTTTATATATTTGTGAGAAATGGTTATTTTATTACATTTATTGTTAATTTATTAAAGAATTTGTTTAATAATTAAAAACAAAGTTGGAGTAATACTTTAAGAAATACAGTTTTATTACTAAAACAACCCTCAATAAAATGTAGAGATTTTAAGATTGTGTTTACAGTTTGCTGAGAAATATTTTATTTTAATAGCTATCGTAAAGCCTACATCTGCACCTTAAAACAATATTAAAAGGCAGTACTCTTGTTAAATTTTAACTGACTTTTAAAATTCGTTTATTTAGAATTAGATATATTTCTTCTTAATTTAAATTTCCCCCTTACAATAGTGGTGGTTAAATTTGATTGTGAATATGTAACCAAAATACATGTTACAGAAAAATGAATTTGTGTCGAAAACATTTACGTGTCATAGTTGTTTTTCAACTTCAAGTTCAATTTTAAGCCCAAAGAATCGGTAAATCAACTTCAATTACTTTTTATGAACATGAAGTCTCTTAAAAACAACTTTGTACTATTTTTATTTGAAATTAATTGGAAGTATGATCATCCTTAAACTTCTATTATAAAACAAAATGTGCTACGAAAAAAAAATAATTTAACAAAATCAGAAAATCACATACGAGGAGATTCAGAACAATTTACAAAATTGAATCGGGAAATGCTCATAATATTATAAGGAGGATTGTTCCACGCTTTGTACCCCACAAACTCACTAAGGATCAGAAACAGGCGAGCGTTGAATGGTACCTTGATATGATTTATAAATTTGAAGCCGGTTCTTACCGTTATGCATACAATACCATAACACGTAATGAATATTAAATTTATCAATATAATCCAGAAACAAAACACCAGTCAAGAGTATGTGGACATACTAGTCATTTGCATGCGGACGTAGATATGTAGTCTTTTTTTCATTTTAGAATGGATTCTAAAATGAAAAAAAGACTACAAAAGTGAAACGATTAAGAGCTGGAAATTTTTTTATCACCAGTATTTTTCTTTAACGGGTTATTTAATATCAATTCTGTTAAAGGAACGATACATTACAAAATGTTTACAGAAGTATTTTAAATTGGATTGTAAGTCTCACCTTAATGTCTTGTTAATTTAGACTTATAAAGCTTTGTTTACGAACTTTAAAATTTTATTAAAATAATACATTTTTAAAATAATAGATTTTTTTTCTGAATTTCCTCGTATATTTCGTAGAACTTATAATAATTAATATTCTTGCTAAAAATTAATACAGAATAGATGTTTATATATCTTCCTTATATTAGTGAGCCGTGACTAAAGATTAACAAAATTGTCACTTTCTCGATATCAAAAATGATATAGAATTAATATTATTTTTATAAAACACACAGGTTGAGCTTTTTAGGGTCGTAATAAAAGAGAAATTAAAAATTACTACGATTCAATAACATTTAAATTCCATCGACCTTGATTTAAACTAAATATAATATATAATTAATGTAACCATAGTAGCACAACACAATGACCTAACAATGCCTTAAATTCCACATCACGTACAATAATTAGTTAATAAGAGTGTAGTTTATCGGGAAATTTTAAAAGCCAATCTAGAGGTTCGGTCACGAGCGCTGAAGAAATTGGCGCAAGTTAAAGAAAACTAAACTTCCACTCGGATGTTGGTAGTGTTACGGTTGGGGTGTTGAGAAATTGCTATTGTTCTACATTTGGAATAATAATTAAAACATTTTTGTGGAATAAACTCGACTATGTGGTTTAATTTATTGTAACGGTTAAGTATAAATTTGCCTTATTGAGGAGTATTTGCTTTATGTACAAATATTCTTAACCAGAACTTATTAGATCAAAATAAAACATGTTATTAATTTAATAATAACTTGAAAAGGATAATATTTCAACGCTCTCACTTACCTTTTAAATATTCTTTCGTACCGTGGAGGTCACGCAACAACCATAGTTTTCAGACTCGATTATTTAATAATAAATTATTTCTTACATTTACATATCAAGAATTGCCTACTGTTGAGTACAATATAAATTATGTTTCGTTAGTTTCTCGCTTTGTAATTAAGTATTAGATAAATTAATAATAGAGCAGAAATGACTCTTAATAAAAGTTATTATATAAATATTAAACACAGTTTAATGAGTTTAACAATATAATATTAAGATTGAAAATAGGTGACATTATATATCCAAAAAAACTTTATATATTACTTCAGCCATACCTTTATGAAATTTGCTGTCTTAAAAAATAATTTTCACTCAAAATTCGCAATATTCTCCCAAAATTGCATGTATGTATTCATAATTTTTTATTTATTTATATCTTTATTGTACAAAAAAAAATACAACTCGCGGACTTAATGCTGTAGAGCATTCTCTACTAGCCAACCCATAAAAATTAAAAAGAAAAATATGACAATAACACATATTTAACTTTATTACGCTTATCCCATAATTGTTTTTTTTTATTTTAATAATAATGTTAAATTATACAGTCCTATTTTGGTCTTATTTGACATTCATAAATTTCATGTTAAAAATGGTTATGTAGTATTTGATAACGTAATAATATAATAAATAAAACAGATATCGATTTGTCAAATTCAATGTATATTATCAAATAAGGTCAACCCTTATTTCAAATCCAAACGGTACTCTATCATGCAATTTACGATGTAAATAATATAGCGTGTTAGGGTTAATTGCTAATAAATTAAGCCGAACCTCATTCTTGTTGTGCTTGTCTGCTAAATGTTTTATAATACTACTAACTATTACCTGGGATGCCTTTTTGTTTGTTTGTATTAATATATTTCTACCAAATATAAATATATTTTTTGGTTTAACAGTGACCCTAATATCTTTTGAAGGCAGCTACGGCTTAGATCGTATTGCTCATTTCATATTGTTTTTAAATTGTACTGTACTATAGTAAATACTTTAAAGTGTCAAATTTATGCAAATTGATAACAGGTCTTATATCATTGTTTCATTTCATTTTATAATGAATGTACTTTTTTATTTTCAAAAAAAAAACGTGTACAAAATTTCACATGTTATTTAAAATAAGCGAAACAAATTAAGATTAGTGAAAGATTGTCTTAAAAAAAGGTAACCTGTAAAATATATAGATATGAAATGTCTTTAACAATGAGAGCTAAACTCTTCTATAATTAGTCTCAAAATGTCCACTCATTAGACTATAAATTAATATTTATAGTCATTGTTTACAATTACATTCCCTGACCGGTTGATATCGCGTGACCACAAGTGGTATCCAATTCAGCGCCCATTTACCCAATTATCGAGCTTACGTGCCTTGATGGTTTCATTTCTTGGCTTTAATCGTAACATTTATGAAGCAATAATGAACTTTGTTCAAACACTCTACATCCAAAAACTTAACGACTTATATGTTGTTATTATTTTAACCATGATGTCGATAAAATCAATATATTTTAATAATAGATGCGGTTTATGCTTACATTTGATCATAAAAGCTAAATTTAAAATAACTAGATACTAAATTGTTTGATAAATAACTGAAGTGACAGTTATTAGCAATTGATGGTAAATATTGAATGTTGAATAATCAAGATAAATCTCGTAATATTGTGAAATTTATTTTATCATTTTGAATTTTTTTATCATTTTCAAATAATCAATTCAATATAATAAAAATATATTTTTTAATATTGCTGTATTTATCAACCCGTTGTTAGATTAAAACTTCATTCTGTCTGTTAAAGTTTTTCAAAGTAGATTAAGACGTTCTCTTTTATATTACATTTCAGCCGATACAGCTGCCATTTTCAATAACAGCTCCAAGGTATTGTACTTATTGCTTTAGATTCTAGCTTCATACACACGTCCTACAACACAAATGCAACAGAGATGAAGTCCCATTTGTAGGAATCATATTTCTGTATGTGTATCATTATTGTGATGTGAACAATACTAGTATATCGGTAATAAAATATACATTACGTCATAATGGTACGCTAAACAAATAATTCCTTTTTAAACTTATGATCAGTTTATCTCTATGGTAGTCATTTCAGTGTCGTAAAACTACTAGTGAATAAAAAACAAATAATTTAATATAAGTATATATAACTATATATTTGCGTATTCTTACTTAGAAATAATTCGCGGATTGTGGCCACCAAAAGCCCGATCAAAGGGGTAGTTTTCGAAATAGTTGGCGCCGGTTTAAACCAGTTTCGAGCGCAGGAATTCAGATCGTTGCGGTGCAAGTGAAAATTAGTGGGAATTAAGCCACACACCACACACGAAAAGGCCAAAAGTATAACGTTTTTGAAGTAAGTTTTCGCTTAAACGGAATTTATTTAAACCACAATGGAATGAAATAAATTATTTGATGGAATTTTTAAAGTAATTAATTTAGTTTCTAGTAAGCATTACATATTTGTAATGTAAGAACAAATTTGTAACGGTACATATTTGTAACGTACTTATATAGTTCAGTTAAACGTTACAGTAAATCTTTTACTCTGGCATATACAATTAAATAATATCACTAATATTAATAAAATATTACTTCTTCATTAAACTTTTATTCAACCTTATACTTACTCAAATTTTAAATAATTGTTATAGCAAAAATAATTATACGAACCTACATATGGATTCCGTCCTAACGCTCTACCAACTAAACTATATTGAATAATGATATTATTAATAGAAATTAAAGTAAAAATATATTAAAATTTATTTCCAATATCCGCTCCACGCTATCCACTTGTTTCATATCGCGCGTGTCTAACTTTATCCGGGAATTCGGTGCAGCGGTTAACTGTTGTTTGATTTATAATACAGTTGCGTTCGATATTATTGTTAGAAGCTAATTGTTATTCATAGCTGGGGTGGTTTCGAAATGAATATCTCTGTCGATTTTATTCATATGTCTCTAATTATAAAAGTTGCCATACACATTTTTTTATGTTAAATGAGAGTAAACGAGCGTGCTGGTCACATTCTTGCAATATCCGACGACTCACAAAGGCGTTGCCGGCCTTGGAAGTAAGAGTATACGCCTTTTTTTAAGGTACCCATGTCGTATCGATCTGAAAACACCGCCAAAGGAAGTTCATTCCACATCTTAGTGGTACGTGGAAGAATGGTTCTTGAAAACCGCATAAATATCGACACGCATCCGGGTGGTATGGACGAAAAAATTACAAGGATATTTCTTTTCTCATCAGAATTTAACGTTTAAGGTTGATTAATCAACATAATGCGTTTAAAGAAATAACATTTCTTGTAACTATATAAATATAAATCCAATAAAATGTTTAATTCATAAACAATAAAGTTTTATTCAAGTTATTTTAACGGTCGATACAATGTTTAACTTTCGTTATAAAAGCAAAATTCGAAAATTGTTTTATATTTTACGAACTGACTGTCAGACGAGGTGTTGTGTAAATAAATAAACTTACCGTCACTTATGCTGTAGACTTGAGTAATTTGAAATAAGTGTTTTGTTTTATAAAATTAAGGACGTCAACTTAAATGTACGTGTTTTACTAGATTCTGAATACCATTATAAACGAATTTTCTTATAACTCAAAACATTTTTAATTTTCGTAGCCATAGCATTTTTTTTTTCTTGTATTTAAACTTAGATGATTAAATATGACATTGAATTATCTCTAATTTATCTCTGGCTTTAGTATTGATTGGAAAATATAGGGTTGTTTGTGAGCATAGGGTTATTTAATTATTATAAGTAATAAGTACTAATATTACATACATTATTAACAATTAATTTCTTTAAAATTCATTCGTATCTTTAATATGAATAACGAAATAAAACATTCATTTTAAATTCAGTATAGTTATTTAAAATACAATTGTAAATGTAAATATGTTCTTTCATTCTGAACTCAAACCATTGTCTATGCATAAATGCATCGGTGAAACAAAGAAATTATAGAAATATTGTAATTTTAACACAAGTCTATATGCAATCTTTACAATTTTTTAAATTATTTTTGAAATCAAATTTATTATTATTTTATAATCTCATATCTTATTTCATAATTAATATTTTGGTAATATACTAAAACTTATATTTTCAGTTATGTTGAAGATAATTTATAATCCCCTCTATATTTTACGAGAATCTTAAAATATTTCGTAGGTATAAAACAAATTTCTACTACTATAGTAGAAATTTGTTATCTATGTCTACTACTATGTCTACTATGTCTACTACTATGTCTACTACTATAGTAGTAGAAATTTGTTATTGCTGCGAGACATTTTAAAATATATTTGTAATAAACAGAACAAAAACATTTATACAGAAATGACTGAATAATTTATTAATACGGGCAGGATTTGAACCTGCGACCTCTAAAATAATGTCCCCGTTGCTCATTTAACAACGTTAGCGTCATTTATGAATTTAGTACTATTTATATATTATAATGGTTTTTATCGGATCGGAGGCTACAACTATTTGGAAAGACGCCAATTTTTTCTGTTTATATTTATAAAATGTCTTAAATAAATTTACATACGTTAAACGCGAGCTCTTGTACGCCTTTCCTTATGGTGGAATTTTAGATAAGTCATACATTTTTAGCCGGTCAGTGGTCAAATAAATATATGGTTGTACGAAATGCGTAAAACGACTTCTTATATCGAATTGATAAGTTTGTAATATATAATAGTTTGTTATAAATGTGGGCCAATAAGTAAGTGAGTAAAGAACTTTATCTGATTATTGAAATTGATTGATTTTTTCGCCATTTTGATTTTAGGGTAAGAGAAGTTAATTGTCAAGACTTACTTGCTTGTCTATCTTATTTGCTTCACATCACAAAACAAAAACAAGTATAGTCAAAATATATTCTATTTATAACATTCTTACCAAAATTATAATAATTTCGTGTCCATTTTTAACGCTACACAAACTTAATTAAAAACAATACCATCATCATACCCCGAGAATGATACATTAAAAATCTGCGATTCCGCACGGGCTAAACTTTTTCCTCACAAATTTGTCCCGCACGAGATAAACAAGCCCTCCAGGACGATACAACGCATTCGCTTCATGAATATAAACAGTGAAATTAGGAACGGCGGACGAGCCATGTAATATGATATACAGCATACGCGGTTAATTTAATTCTCCTCGCTTAGTATGGTTTTGCTTATCTAGTTTTTTGCAAAACATAATTAATTGTAAATGAAAACAAAAAATAGCTGCAAAACTAACCTAATCCTAAATACTTTTACATACCTTTCGTTTATATATAAGACGTAACTAATTTCGGTTATTTTCGAATTCAAATACAATTGAGTTTCTGTAAGAAATAAAGTGTTATTTATTAATTCTTATTGTCTAATTCACAGTAAAAGCGTTTAATGACAGTTATACGACAGTGCGATGTTTGAACATCGTTGGAGTCTAAAGAAAGCCGTGTATTTATTTACACATATATAACTAAAAAGATGTAAAGCATAACTCAAATACACTGCGAAGGTAAATATATAGTACAAAATTGAGTACATTCCTAGTAAGATGCAGGGTCTGAACCAGAAACAAAAACTAGTTATAACTTCAAACAGTTCGTAACAAAGCTAGTCTTTATTTGATGTTAGGAAAGTAGACTTTACACGTTTAGGTACAGATAGTTACGTCTCTCTGAAGCAATTTTAGCTTCCTTACGTAACTGCTAACATTAGTTTCCTGCAGCTATTAAGCGCTGACAAGGGACGGCGGACGTGTGCCTTTCCTTAAAATGTCTTTGTTCTATGAGTATTTTTGTAACTCATACATTCATAGTTATGTAAACGAAAACTACAATCAATAACAGAATTCCCTTGAGAATAAGATAAGGATGAGTCAGCCAACATTAAAATATATATTTTATAATTAATAAGTTAACAGGTCAACAAGTAACACATATGAGTTCTTTAAGTATAGTAAATATATATAGTTACAGTTATAAAGATCTACCAACCGGAGGGTATATGATTAACTACCTTTAAAATAAGTCAAGGCGATGTTTTTTATGGCAACCAAACCCTTTCATTATTCTGATCATCCCATCAGCTTGGTATCTAATTCGATTACAGTTTCAACAAAAGGAAGCCGATGTCGCAATTTGTTTCACAAATGAAATCCAACCGTGAGACAAAGAAGATGGATTAACGCGAAAACGTCCAAGTAATTGTGAAAAATGTGAATCTTTTCGCTGGAAAAATAGAGTTCAACCCGATCTGAGCATCTGAGATATAAGATTTGTAATTTAAACTTTATTTCAAGGTGGTTAATATTATTTTTAAGCCGTTCGTAACAATAAAATTATCTTAATTTTGAAGTTCTAAATCCTGGACGCATCCCAAATATTTTCGTTTGTTACTAAATCCGGTCGAGTTATATCCCACAGGAATAAATTATGAGGGTAGCCATTATCTCAACAACTCGGTTAAACTTTAATTAAGCTGCGTTTCAACTAAAATGGGTCTTCCCATTCGAACAGTATAGACTTGCAGTTGACCTTAAATCGTGGTTGATTATGCAATACGAAACGATTTATTCATGTTATGTATTTCTTTATTTTAAATGTTAGGCCGCATTAACTGATTTTTATTATTTCTATACTTACTGTATAACAATATATTTTATATTTATATTAAATTCTTGTGTTAAAACAGTTAACATTCATTCCTTCTTAGAAACTATCTTATGGAACAATAAAATCTAATGACACAGATGGTATATATTTGTATTAACAAAATATTATTTTCATAGAAAGATCACAAGAGCCACTACAGTCCGTCTGCCTCTAGCCTCGGCGAGTGAAGATTTGAGCTACAGGCTTACAAAGTTCTAAAGAGGATAGAGTTTATAAATTTGAACTTTATTGCCAGCGGTTTAGGTTTAACCATATAGAATGTATATGTATGTATAAACTGTATATTTGGCAGGCGCCCAGATGGGATTCGCTACGTTTGGAGACAAATCGGGAGAAAACAGATTCACGCTGGTATTGCACGCTAGGCTTCCGCTAGGCTAGGCTACTACTTCTATGCGATATATGGTTGTTGTTTACTCATCCAAATATTATAATTTAGAAATCTATATAGAAAGATATGCGAAAAATGTATTCTTAAAGATATATATCTAAAAATATTCTCTAAAATATTTTTGTTTTGTTATATAAAAGTGAAGACTTATCCAAAGATGGAACACATAAAGTAAATGCTGATTCCGAATTGAAAAAATTGTCAGGTAGATCTTATATATATAATGTTATAGTGTACGTAAAATTTATTGTAATTATTTGTTTATAATAGATGTGTTTAATGTGTATTTGTACTCTCTTATTGAATTAACTTACGTTTATTATGTACGTGATACCTATATCTCAATTGCTGCAAAATATCTAAAACGGTGGAATATAATCAGTAATGTAGTAATTTCTGATTATAAAATTAATAACATAATTGTTTTATTTATATGTGATAGAACTATTATTGAACATTATTTTTATGTAATAATTTTGTTAAATAAATTATTGAATGCCTATTTATTCTCATTTTATATTTGAATATTATATCTAAGTTTCTAAGAGAGTACAAGCGATCATATTTCTAAAATACGGAAATGCACGCCACTTGGCGGTTTTCTAACTATACAACATGACTGCTTTTAAGTTTGTAAAAATTATATAATCCAAATTTATCAAGTTTATTAAATAATAAAACTTTTAGTAACACTATCAGCTATTATTGAACTATTATAACTTATATCCCATATTTTTCACAAAATGGAACAAACTGTTTAAAAATGGACCCATAGGCAATGAAAAATAAATTACAATATCAACTAACCATAACGAGCATGCAAAAATGCCGCACCAGCGTGACGCACTACAAAAAGCTATCAGAGTTAATTGTGTACCAACAAAAAGAGAATTCGATGGAAAGCACAGATTGCTTTCGATAAGGGCCTATTATCGTAAACTTGGAGTGTTTCACCTGAAACTTTGTACACAGCCCTATATTTAACAAGTTCTAACGAGTTTCTTTTATTTTATTTTTGCGTGTACGTATTTAGCGGTTTATAATTTATAGCAATTTAGAAAGTTTTTTTTGGATTATAATTTACTTATTAAACAAACTTGTTTTCATAATAATGGAATATTAATATACCTTGTTGAACATGAGTCGTTTTCAAAATGGAAAAGGTATATAGGTCATCTTGCAATTGGAGATATGGTATGACATTTAACTGAATTATTTTGATCTTGACGTCTTTATTATAATTCGAACTTGTTTATTAGAACGGGATATTGAAGTCAAAAATAATCAGTCCATTTCGAAATAAGATCTTTGTTTTTTAAAAAAATTTGACATAAATAGAATCACACTAAAAATCTGTTTCTTAGTCTAATGCTTGTTTTCTCTTTCCACTGCATCGGATATAAAGATTTTCCTTTTATAATCCTGATGTATTATTTTGATGTATACGCTTTTTCCAAATTCCACTTCGAAATGGAATACCTCTAATTATGTGAAAGAAACCACTACTAACTGTTCAGACAGACATGTAAATGAAGTTACAGGAACTAATTTAGTATAAATTTATCAAATAGTCAAATAGTCTTTCAATTCAGCGTCAAATTCTATGCATCATTTAGAAATCATACACCGAAGGTGTTTGTTTGCTGGAAAGCATCAAATGGTCCTTCAAAGTACCGGCAGTATATTTTACTAATATAATAAGGAACATAAACAGGCCTAATTAAATATAAAGAAGGATATAGAAATGATTGCATCGTCTTTATGGATTTGTTAAATTAGAGTGGAAGAACTCTTTCAAGTATACCAGTAAAACTAATTATCACAACTACAGTACTTGGTATGGGAGTTAGGAAGTTTATAATTAAAGTTGCCGGCAATGATAATTGAGTTACTCATCGTAGAGAAAACCCAACCAAGTTGCATCCTACCATTGTCACCTGATAAATCGAAGTTTCTATACTTAGTTAGCATTACACAACAATTATGTAATTACTAGTAGTCCACACTTTTGTTTTTACTAGACTATCACGTTTGTTGAAATAAAGTCATAATCCGTGATTTTTTAAAAATAATTTTTGAGTTATCAAATATCTATATATTTTGTTACGAGCCCGGTTCACAATTATCAAAGTCATTTTGTTGTCAAACCTTGCGAATAATTTAGCTATAGTTTTAAGAATGAAGATTTCTTCCATATCAAAAAAAAATATGTTATGTTTTGAGTCAATAAGTTTGCGTTATCTTTTTAATTTAAACAACTATTTGTTAACGTCCTTGTCAACTTAAATACTAGGTTGTTTTAAAATAACAGTTTACAAGGTATTTTACGAGAAAGTATGAACATTGCGATAATAACAAGTAAGGTAATGCATATTTTAAAATAACAAAAAAAGAGTTATTAGCACTTTAATAAACAATAAAAACCTTAATATGGAAACTACTATATGAATGCTAAGGCTCTACTTACTTATATGTGACAAAAAAATTAGTGTATGTCATAGAAGACAACAATAACTTATTATGATTCTACCAGTTAATTTGATTGCTTTTACATTTAAAAAATATAAAGTTTAATGAAGGACCATTTGCGTTCTAACGGAATTTCAGTATTTTTGTATATTTATAAGAATATGTAAGTATGGCTTTAAAAGAAAAACAAAAGTAGTCTTATGAATTTCTGTTCCCAGCTTTTCTCAGGTCTTGGATTTATAAATTTCCGAGGGGGTGATAGCTTTAGAAGATGTTTTTTTTTAAAACGTACTGTCAATAAAGATTTTTATTTTGAGTCTGTTAAATACATGTTTGAATTTGTATTAGTGTGATTGTGTTTTAAGATAATAAAATAAAAAAGTAAAAAAAATAGTAAATACTTTTGAATTTTTAATAAATCATTATAAAACTAGGAAATGTAACTATACTAGATTATAAATGTATATTTTTTAGTCAAAGTAAGCATAATAACATTAATAAAAAAAATAACATAAGGATTTGGTCTAAATAATATTATGATTCATATTTATCTCTAAACTATGCAGTCAAAAAGTTAGAACATCCCTCGCTATTGCGTATTAATTAATTATTTATAATTTAATTATTCAGAGAAAAGCCTTGTTATTCCGAAGATAAAGTGTAAAATGTTTATAATTTAGAGCTATAATGTAATATAGGTTTAAACGTGTTCGCAGTAAATAAACCGCGGGTTCACCCATGTCAAACAAGTGACACGTTTTAGAACTCATCGCTCAAGCATTCTCATTAAGAGAAATGAGAAATTCATTCAAATCTGCTTTTCGTGTGCAAAAATGTTCTCAGTTATAACTGATTACTTCACCTTGGTCCGGTACGAATTTTTGAAAAGTATTTTTATTACATTATAATATTATTTTCCGACCTTTGCTAGTATAAGAATAAGGTTGATTTTATCAGATATTACGTGAAGAACTATCTTTTATTCATAAGTTCTAACAATGTCTGACTTTTTATTATCGTTTGAGCCTAAATTCATTATGTGAATAGATTTTGACATTTCTCTAATTGGCTTTAATTTTTGCATAGATACTAACAGATGGTCTCGACCGAATTATAAAAATACAATTTGGAGCTTGTTTGTACTGTATCTATATTATCATTTTATAGGGATATTATAAAATACTTTATTTATTATTGGGATGTTGCTGATTCATATTTAGTGAATGAGCTATACAAAATATGTCATTAACATTCTTCCGGTCAAATATTATGACAGAAGCATCTAATAAAAACTATATAACAATTTTAAAAAACGGGTTTAAAATCATCGATCTAACTTCAAATCGCAAGGAATGCTTTCAGGCGATTGCATTTCGTAGTCCAAGGGGCGTGCTCGGGGCTGTCAAATGCTAGCTTTAGAACGGCTGTCGCGTTTCAGAGATATTAGTTCGGAGGTAAAATTGCTTTCCAGTATATAGCGAGGTTAAGTTTGATATAAATAAGTCGTTGCTATCTAATCTATAGGATCTGGCTGTGCAATAAAAATGATTAACTAAGCAACAATAAACATGCGCTTTATAAAGCGACACATTTTCGTTAAATATAAAGATTTCAATTACTTTTTAAACACGATATAGAAACATGTACTCTATAAAGCGACACACTCTTATTAAATATTAAAATTTCAATTGCGTTTTAATTAAGATATATAAATGTTACTTTTTTTAAGCTTTTTTAATTTTCGGGAAGAAGAAAAAAGTATGGCTTCTTATGGTATGAGTATGTAAAATAGTTAATAAATATGTGGTATCTAATCACCTGATATCATAGCCCTATAAATATATGAATATAATTGGAGCACAATAATGTTCTTCCTGTGTAGGATATATTTTACAAGAACATAGAAAATATAATATAACCCTTAGAGGACGAATTGATCCAAGAATCACTAATTCTGAATTAAGGTAAACTGTAACAAAATACTTTGTTGGTGTGTTAATACCGTGAGAAAACTCGTTATATCCAATGCACACCCCTAGTCAGTTGCAAGATACCATATGTAGCAGTAACTTTAATATCTATATTTATTTTTAATGCCAGAAAATGTATGTATTCGTCCAATTTATAAGTATAAAAACTAAAGTAATGGTCGTAAAATAGATTAAAGATCTTTATGATTCTAACAGAATTAAAACGAGCCTCTATTCTAGAAAATAAGCAATAATAAATAATTGTTTTTGTAGTAAAGTACATATAATAACCGGTCATTAAAATGTTACTTTTAACCCTGACATCATAAATTTTGACATGTTTACAAAAAAGCTATAAAATCCCTATAAACAGCAACTTGTTAAAATTTCTGACCGACCCCATTTCACCTTTCGCGTGAGAATCGGACATTAAACCCTCTCGTTTTAATTTTCACATATCACACATATGGCGTAGGTGTATAGTGAACGATGTTCTTATTAATATAGAAATAAAGATCATATTTCTAGCTAAGTAATTGAGTACAAGTTGCATCCTATAATACATGTTCCCAGTCTTTTGGGAATCGCACAAACGCAATGTTAGTATTTTTATAACTTTGTTATAGTAGTTCGTGCTGATAACCTATAATATGTTTTTGTTTAAATTTTTAAAGTTATTGCTTACTTATTATTATGCAAGCTTAATTTCTACGCTGCTTTTTTAAGCTTAACACTTTTTTCCCGAGTTTGTGAATACTGGTTATAGGTATATCTAAATATACTTATACTCATATTAAATAGATATACCTATGATCTATATATATATGTAGGTATATTTATGAGCAATAGTCGAAAACTCGTTATTTCTGGTATTTAATAAACGTGCCCAAAAGTCTTAAAAGTATTGTCTTAATCAGTGCTTACGAAACTACGCTCCGAAATCTAAACGATATAATCATTGCCTCATAACTATACCACAGAGAACTGTGAGTTTGGATCTAGAATCTCCGTTACAAACTAGGACAATGTAAGCCCAAATTAATTTTAATTCAATCCTTCTCGCTACTTAGTTTAGTTTGAGACTCAGGTAGTTAAGAGTCGACAAAGGGAAGTTTAAATATTATCTATAGCTTGCAAGCAGAACTCAGTATGTTCCTTGCACATTTGACTTCGTGAAGCTTAGTTTAAAGAAACTTGCTTGGTCAGTTATTTTAAGGTTATTCAATCCTTGTGTAAAAATCGCTGAGTTTCTTTAAAAATAACATTCTTATTATTTTACTCATTCTATTTTTTTAAATGTTAGTATCTGATCTTTTCCTTAGGAATAATTTAAAATTCATATTTTAATTTCTAGAATAAACTACAGCTAGGGGTATTGAAATTTCCGGCAGAATGACGAAAACCAGTGCCAATACGACTATAAAAACCCTGCACACAACATTATTAGCTCTCTTCCGTCGTAGCGGTCGTGCATACATTTTGCTAAAGATATTTCAATTCTTATATTTTCATAATACCCACTATTTGTTTATTTTTATAATTACTACTAATATTATCATTTTTTAATATGTTGGGGGTCGGATTACCCCCTTCTCTCAAATATGGTGAAGGGAGTGATGGCTGATCCTTGCGTTATACTCGTGAACGGGTGCTGCTTGCGGTGACTGGTCGTCTTGCTGGCTCAGCTTCATAATTACAGTTTAATTTTATTTGCATAATTGGTTTTTTTAATTTAGCCTCCACAAGGAATTGATTGCGATGTTTCTAGTTGTTCATAAATTGTTTACTATATATGGACGTTTGTGAAACAGTGATCACAATAAAAAAAAACCCGGCTGAGTTTGTTGTCTGGTTCTTCTCAGACCAGGGCGCGCTTGGAGCCTTCGTTTCTTTAGTTGTAAGTTGGACAGTGACTCTACAGAAAGGCTTATTTCGATATGTAAGGCATCAAAATAGGCTCTCCTGGCACTCCCATTTGACGTATCATTGACAAGTGGTCATTGGTATTGATTGAAAGTGGAAAATATATAATAAAATAAATAAATAAATAAATATTTCTTTTCTTATTATTAATATATTAAATAATTTATAATTCTACATAATTACAAAATTACTACCGTTAACAATAAAAATAACTTTTTGTAAATATTCTTAAATTTATTAAATAATAAATTCAATATACACTATATAAGATAATATAACTAAGGACGCTCTACTATTCTGTTTGTCAATAAAATATGTCAAGGCATACACTTATTCTATACGAAAACACCATAACATCTCATACGAAATGGAATAATATAATTTATATTATAAGAGTTGTTTTTGACGGCGACAATGTACTGCTTGTTTGTTCCTTTGTGTTTTCTTTACTGGCTGTTCAGCCACGAAACCTGGTTACGTATGCGTCTTATAAAGTAGAGATTAAATTTAAAATACATTTCATTTCTTATTTTCTTAAAAATCAAGCAATATTGATGAAATAATTGGAATTGAAATATATATATATAAATAAAACGTTAACTAGCTAATAATATACCGTACATTATTATAATGCCTGGACTTAGTCTAACACTCAGTATAAGTATTAGGAATAAAAAGTAAAATTGGGACAGATTATTTCTACAGTGAACTGGTTAAGTGATAAAAGAATAAATGTTATATTATTATATTATTAAGTTTGCTAATATTATAATATTTAAAGAAAAGAATAAGAAAATAGGTTTACTTTATTATTAATAAAATTTTAAATTTAGGTATAAGGTTTTTGTTAAGATATTGCTCATTGTGCTCAATTGTGCTCAATTGTGCTCAATTGTGCTCCAAAAGTTATTATTAATAATAATATTATACTTGTATTTTGATACTACTGATTACTATTTTATTACCGAGTAAATTCTATTGACTATTTGCATTACTTGCTTCGAACTGATTCGGGGCCCTCATTCATGAGTTCTGATCATGGCAAAGTCGCCGCGTGAACTACGTGCGGCTGCTAAAGTGAGTACGTAGTTTTAACGTGGTTACACAAGGATACTTATATAAAAATATTATTTTTATTTACTATTATAGTTTTTTTCATAAAAATATTAAAAAAGCGTTTTTCGGTGCTCCACCTAAAGAAAATAATGTGCTGGAGACGACCCTATTTAATGGGAATTCTTATATTTTTCATCCTGAATTTTTTGTCATTATAATTGCTTTACTCTCATTATCATAATTAGTAAAAAATTGTGAATACAAATGTATATTTTGATATTTAAAAAATAATTTAACAAACGACACTTCATTATATACACAAATATATACATAAATATATATCTTACATAAGTAGCCTTAATAAGTTAGTAACTTTTTTTTTTTTTAAATAGTACCTTCTTTGTCTATGGTATTTTAAAAAATCTCTTATATATAAAATTAGCTATAAAAGAGTTAAACCATTTTTAACTTATAGTATTATTAAATAATATAGAATGAAAAGTCATCGAGACTCGAATCTGCGACCTTTGAGTAAGCGTCCTGTCGCTCTGCCAAACAAACTATCCATCTAAATGAATTCATACATATATATTTATTGCTCAGAACGATGGAGAAATCCATTTGGCATCTATCAAAAATAATAACTAATGTTTCAAATTTCGCAGTAAAAATGGCATTGAAAACCTACTACAACCGTACTACTGCAACGTACGAAATTACCGAAACTACCTTGAAATCACGTGTAGTCATTTCAAAGTAATAATAATTATAACAATTATTAAAAACACTCATTATCAAACCTGGGACATCTCGAATACCTTCGCGTCACTTTGCGAATTGAGTTAGAGTGTATATATATATAATGATAAATTCGTTATATAATATTTTATCTGAAACAAATATATTTTATATCATAATAATTTTTAAAAAAATTTTGTTCAAGCTTTTGGTTGCATTAGTTAATGTTAATTTTTTTATATTTATTCACTTTTCCCAAATTTATACCAATTTTTCGGATTTAATATTTCAAAGATTTTTATGATTAAAAAAATATAACCTTCAGTAATTTATTCTACGAGAGATTTAAACTACGCCATACTAAACATATAAATAAATAAGATCTTTTGAGGTCTTTGAAAGCTTAAAACAAAAATAAACTTAAAATGAAAGCAAGAGATTCGCAAATTTTGAAAAGAGAAATCCTTTACGAAATATTATAAAGGGCTAAAATAAAACTGACGTCTTCAAATTCGCTCAAGGGATTAAAAATAAGAATCGTCTCCCTCTCTGCTAAGGAATATTTCACACAATATCCTTTTAAACCGGTAAATGATATCGTTTTATAACTTACCTTATATTTATTTTTTTCTTATATTAACATCTCTATCATTATAGCAAAGGATTCGAAATCAAATAAAAAAAGCCCAGCAACTGAGCAACATTTAATTTTTTTCCAGTTTTTATGGTTTAATTCCAAATGGGCTAAAAATCTGTTTGACATGATGATCTTAACTTATGAAGCCGAAATGCAATAAAACTGCTATCCTAAGGTACAGTGAATGCCTCTTCTAAATAACCTTAAGCATTCTTCGTTTAAATACGGAGGTACGGCACAAATATAAGGGTCGACTGTCTAAGACCTAAGTCAAACAACTGGGGACAATACTATTATATTTATGGAAGGATTTTGAAACTGCTATTCTTTAAAAACGCCTAATTGTGATGCTTCATCCTGTTGGTTTTCCACTTATCACTAATGTAAATATTTTGATATTAATTCTGATATAATTTTATGACGATTTCAAACATTAAAAAGTATTACATCACCCGAATAAAAGCTAAGCGCATGAATAACAAAACAAACGGATGGAAGAATAACTTTGACATAAAATTTTATTTTTCAATTTGCTAGATAAATAGTTTGAAGTGTATTCATCTTAACTGCGTCTCTCGTTGCAGTTATCATGTGATACCTACTTATACATTTACTATTATTCGAATACAAAGTTGGTTCCTCTCAAGTCTAGGGCACAAACAGATGCAAGTTTAATGTCTTTGTGGGTTGGTACAGTCGACAACAGAACTTCCTTATTACATTTTTATTATATCCCCTAAAAGGTTTCAAGTCATTTATGTCACAGTTTATTATTTGACTTCATTGTGTTATGCAATGATTATATTTCTTTTTATATACTTTTTTTTCTTACAATATAAAAAAAAGTATAAAATGCAAAACTGAAAGCAATTTATAAAAATATATCATTTAGGTTTTGATGAAGAACATGGTATGATATAATATTAAAATTGCAATTTTACTAATTGCTGCTGGTAGTAGTTCTTATGGCATATTTAGCGAAGTGACTCTGAAGTTTCATCAGTGTGTACTAAACTGTCAAATATGTTTTAATAATAAGTATATTAATATTAAATTATATATCTGACAGTTTATTAAAATCATTAAATTAAATATACTTAAAAATGTATATTAAACATAATATAAGTTTTTTAAGTATTCGTAATGAGCGGAAGGTCATCAATCTATCATACAAAACATTAAAATGTTTATCCATTAATATGCTATCAAGCTTCTATTCCTTCCCGGGTAACTAACTGTTATTAGCAAACCCCGAAAAAAACATATTGACTTGTAAATCAGATGGAACGGAAACGACCGAAAGAGGCTTTAAAAAAAATAGCTGACTCATTGAAACATTAACAGTTGAGATACCAAAAAATATGCTTCCCCTGGGGTATAATTTTGGGTAAGTTGGAACATTAACTTTTATCTCGTTTGAGGCTCGGAAGTGCGTTGGAGCCCGGATAAATGTTGATATACATGTACCGCTTTCCTGAATGACCCCAAATGTATGTAATTGCAGGATTACTCTCTTCTGTAGTTTGTGTAAGAGCAAGTTTTGGTATATTATATGTTTTATTAATATATCTACAATTGATAAAGTTTGCCAAGTCAATTGGTAAATAATTTTTCTAGTCTATTTTATTTTACTAAACATAAAAAAGATTCATAATTATTTAATATAAATTATTTTTTAAAAAGACCAATACAGTAAACTCCTCCCCGAATTGTTGCCATTAGGCGCGTTGGTGGATTAAATATACTGAAAAATCTGTTTCATGCAAAAAGGTTAAAGGCAGAAACACAGGGAAATACGCATTTCGCCCCTAAATCATGGCGAGACAAGGTTAATGGGGTTGAAAACCCCGGCCTGCGGGCAGTCACGTAGCTTAGACGAAATTTAATAAATTCCATCTATATTACAATTCTTTTGGCACACGAGGTGGTCTGTTTACTTTTAATATTCGAAACGCTGAGTTAATGAAACGACCTACCATAATGTTTAACCTAAAATTTATTGCACAATAAATTTAATAAAGTACTCGCCCAGACGCTATGGCTTCCAATCAGTAGGGGGTAAGTAAAACCTGGTCATGAAGGGAGAACACGCTAGATTTCACTAATAAAGATAAAGTAAGAAAAGTGCTTCATTTAGAATAAACAAAATAAAAAAAAAGTCATAATAGCACAAGCAACTCGCATAAGTTTTCTTTATTTATTAGATATTTAATTTGATAACAAACAAAAAGTACCACAACTTCTAAGCACTTCATTTCAATTGGAATATGTTTTTTTAATAACGCCATTTTTACCCTTTAATGCTTTCCTTTTAAAAAGTATAACTTAATTAGAATTTATATAATCATTAAATTGAGTTACTTATTTATTAAACACCCCTGAGACTGCCCCTGCGCCCTCAAAAAAAATATATACCGCTTTTTGCATTAGGTTGCTTCCGTTATTGAATTAATAAGCATTCAAAATCATTTTGTTTAATCTCTTCATTTACATATACATTTAGATTTACATATGAAAATCACCTACAAAAGTAGGTAATATTTTAATCTGTATCTAGTAGAAAGAGAATTAACCCACTTCTGCAGTTATAACCATCCTATATACATAACGTTCTTGTCATTAACCGCGCTAATCGGCACTCCTTTATTCTCAGAGTTAATGGATCTGTTCAACGACGAAAAATGGCCGCTCTCAAATGGAATGCCGCAGGCCGAATGGTTCTATTGAAATGTCTGAATGATAATGATAATAAGCGTTGGTTAGTTAACTATTTATTTGTTTAAATTTATTATTCACAATGCATACTAATAATCTAGTTCTGCGAGTTCAATAAACAGATAAACAAGAAGATAATATAATTTAGTTTCAATTACTTTAGTATTAAAATCTCAAAATATTTGATACTCTCTTTGGCTGAATACATTAAACAAAAAATGTGCACTAAATTAGATTTATTTTTGGGCAGTTGTGCCTTCTTAGTGTTTTATTTTAAAAATATCTTATTTTATTGGAGATATCTAAAAGTATAATTAAGATAATCTTCTCCAAAAAGCAGCTTTTTACAAAACAGGATTAAAGAAAGATTAATAAAAGAATCTTCAGTATTAAAGTATTTCTATATTATTTAAGTATTTTTATTATCTTTAGAATTAAAGTATTGTTAACAAAAGAAGAAAACTAGATGTAGACATACAATTCTGATATATATTTAAGCAGCTATTATAGCTAAGTTATATAATATAGTCAATAAAAGAGAAAGTACTCTATAACCCTTCTATTTCTCTCCGATTACCGTGAATCTCTCTCCGTTTCCCAAGAGGGACAACGGATTTGTATACTTATATATTTGTAGATAATTATTGAAAAGGTTACATTTATTATTATAATTAGACACAATATTTTTTTCAATCTCGTTCACCACCACTAAATAAAAAAAAATACCAATAAAAATATTTTAATACGCCCATGATTGCCCCTCTCCAAATTAGGTAGTAATAAAACCTACATCAAATATTTTTTTTTAAGAGATAAATTTAATAGATTTTAAGATATGCATATCTTTCGTTAGTTTTTATATATTACAAAATAAGGGAAGAAATTTTCATCCGAATATTTACATACTTTTGTTCCTCAAGTATATGAATAACCTCCAAAAAAACACATAAAACTACCTTCTTAATCATTCAATCATCATTCAGTTTGGACAATAATTATATAAAATAAATAAAATCTTTTAACTTTTTACCTTATTTCGTATTTCTCTCTAATTCAGCTTACATAGACCTCAAACATATATTAGCTATTGAACCAAGATTGATGTCCAGTATTTGATTCGACCACGAATTGAGAGCCAAAATAAATGACCTGCTTCGAACCCTATCAGTTAAAACTTAAATACCTTGCCTTGTTTAATTTGATGTTATATTTAGAATAACGTATTGTAATTTTTGTTTATAGAAATATTTAAAAAAGTGCAGGTGTTTAAAAATGATGTCTATGATCCGTTTTTTGCGCACGTATCATACGAAAACTATAGCAATTCTCGTAATTTTTTTTTGTTTAGTGGTTTAAGTCCAGGTCACAATATAGTGTCTTTTTAATCCGTTTTTCATTTCTTTTTAAAGAAAAATACAAAGATTTACTTAGTATATAATAACAATGTCACAAAAGTAATTAATGAATTTTAGTTAAATTTGGTCAAGTGTAAGCTTTTTATCTGAAATAGCTAATAAGATATTTTTAACCCAACTATTCAAAAGAAATGAGCAGGTTCGTTCTAATAACCAAAAACTAATAGATTGACAAGTATGGATTTATAGTATTAATACTTACCCGGAACAGATACAGCAAGAGAAGAAGAACATCAGCTGTTAGTACTTTCTCTAATCCTGCTAATAACACCAATATTATAATTTTATGTGAGTTGGTCATAGCAAAACGATGAGTTTCTTGTAAATCGTAAAAGTTCCTACCTCCTGAGAACTATCTTAGAGTGTGCGTGCCTAAAGCGTTGAAGTTGCCAGGAGATAATATACCATAGGACTGTTTATTTTAAATAGTTCTAAGAAAAATTCCTAAACATCATATACCTTTTATGTAAAAGCTATTATATCCAAAATAGTGAGCCAGTGTTACATTTTAAAATAAACATTTTAGAGTATTTGCCAAATGCTTATGAATATGGATACATTTATAATTTTAAGTACATAATGTAAACTTTGCTTTTTAAACTAAATAATTTAGATGAATAAACAAAATTAACACAACTAGATTGAACCGAATAGCGAAATATTGAGCGCCTAGTATGAGTCGGCGCTGATTGAAGCGGAGTTGAAGGATGGTGCAATTTGCTATTTTTTATGAAAAATTTATGAGGAGGAAGCCACGATCCGAAACTAAGCATATTAATGATAAAGATTCAGTTTGCATCCAAAACGCACAATAACAATTATTCACAAAAATGCTCACAAGAACCGTTTTTTAAGATTTTAAATAGACTTTTTAAGTCTAGGTTTACTATATCTTTTTACAGACGCACAGGCAAATTTTATCTAAAGGCAGTACATATAATAGTCACATATTCCGAATACACACATGCATTAAATAGCTTATTAATTTAAAAATAATATATTAACAAAGCATATTATGTCAGTCTAATATCAAGTCAAATTACGTAATTAAAGCTTAATAAATTCATTTGCTATTCGATATTGGTAATTAAGTGTATAATTTTATGTGAGCTGTCATTGATATATCTGTAACTGATATCAACAATTAATTTGAACAATATGAGTCCATCCGATACTATATCATTTACATTAGTTACGTGTTTAGAATGTCGATTTAATGTGACAGAAGTAGCATTTATTACATTTAAAAGTATTGTTTCTTTTATTCTTACAATTTTTTTCACCTTGAATTTTTCTACAGATTACATAACAGAATCATATACCTTATATGAAAAGTGTAAAATAAAATCTTTTAGTAAGTCTAAATCTTTTTTAAACTATCCCATAATATTTGAAACACAAAACAAATACATAAACTTGTTAGGTTTAAAGTCAGTATAAATAAAATATTATATACTCTATTTGTGTTTGATTGTTAATGATGATTTATAGTCTTATTGACAGACAACAATTATTATTCATTATATATGATGATCCGGCTGTATTCACGTAATTACTTTAGGATTTTATCCGACCAGTTTCGAACTCATTCTAGGTCCTTATTCTCTAAACATCGCGAAATCATGAAATGAAATGAATTATTATTTGTTTTTATTATTTATTTTGATTGATAACATAAGGATAATTCCGAGATTTTTAGATTTCGAGAAGTTTCATCTCTCTTCATCAATTCCGATTGATCACGGCACGAAACATCGTTATTCGCTTTAAACGCTTTGACGGTTTTGAAATTTCTTTCGTTTAAAAACTTAAATAATGGCAGCAGCACCAAATAGTGCTTGACAGAAATTGCTATTTCGAACTAAATCAAGGTGACTATCCACTCTTACTAGAAGGTGCGTATTCTATCACTTCCTTAGAATATATTGAAAAACTCGGCTTCCTCTTATTTACGTCAACATTTTCAAGTGCCTTGCGATAATACCACTTTCTATTCAAATTCTTTTACTGTCTTTGTGGCTCATCTTTGGAACTCTGTTACGGAAAATAACTTTTATGGAAATGTATTAGCTCTTTCAAGCTAAAACTGAAACAGCACTATATCTTCTCTTCATCATAATAAATTAATGTACATGTTATGTGTTTATAATGGTTAATATTTACACATATATTTATAAATTTATTTTATTATTGATATCTTTTTATTTATATGAACATTTATGAATGTTTTTTTTTCACTTTTAATATTATTTATAAAAATGTTTTCCGCGGAAAAATGCCAAGTAGATTTTCTTAAAGAGATAAGTTTTACCTTTTTTTTACCTTTGTTTAATACTATTTTCTTGGACATATTTTTCATCTATTGTGAGTTAAAGATACATAAATAAATGAATAATAATAACATATTATTCAATAGAATAATAGCTTGCGTCCCGACTCGAAATAAAAACAAAAAAGGTTACATACTCTATTTAAACGTTATCACAACTTCAGTTAGCCCTAAGAGCCCATATATTCACCCTTTCACATCACTAATCTACTTTAGACGTCACATTTAAGAGAAAATATGAAACAGGCCCTAATTCCTTTTACCTCTTGCTCGAACCCACTTCAATTTATGGTGCTATCCTACTCTTTGATAAATAACTTTCCGCGGAATACATTTTAGAAATAATAAAATTGCCATAGTTTTTTTTTTATGTAAATATTATTCTATCTTTTTTTTATATTAATTTATAATTTCAAGTTTTGAGAATTTAAAATATCTATGTAATATACACAAACTGCTACAATTAAAATATATAAATCATTTATTATAACTTAATAAATTAACGTATAAAGAATTTTTATATAATGTATTTATTATATATTGTATTCTATCGTTTTTTCTTGTCTTTTCGTCTCGTATTTTTTTTTTATAAACGCGTATCACATTTTTTCGCCTTCACAAAGGTTAACTGGTAGAGAATGCCACTAGGCGTTAACTTTCCTTGTGTTAATAAAACAATAAAGGGTAAATAAAAATAAATAACTTATGTATAAATAAATATAATAGAAGTAAAACAAGCCCAAATTTACGAAATTCTTGTTCTAGAATCTAACCCCATAACGGCGGCAATTATAAATCAATTAAGAGCATCGCGTGCAAAACAAGCTTGTTAGAACATTGCAATTCTGAAGTTTTCGCTTGGGGAGAATTTGGTATTTTTAAGTTTAAATTCTGCTTAGATTACATTTAATATTATTTTATTTATAGCGCTGTGTAATAAAGTCTATTTTTTATTATGATTCTAATATTATTTATTCATCACAAGCTAGCTGGTTTTTACGGCACATGTCTACGAATAGATACACAGTTCTTTTGAAACTGAATTAGTATCTAGTAATAAATCAAATATAACATATTTATTTTTCTGTATAGTAAAATTAACGTAATTTTTTTACCATTATATTAGTACATTAAACTAATATAACTTATCTCAATACTTTCATCTTGTTAAAAAAGTCAAATCCCATCAAAATTTAGAATTATCGTTGAAACTCACAATTGAAGTTTTTTTAAACCATATTTTAAATTACTATAATATAAATTATGTTATTATACAGTGCTATATAAATCAAAAGTAATCAAAGTAAATGTTAAATTCCGCAATAAAATATTTTATGCCCCTATTACCTTTTCATTACTGCTTTAAGGGTAAGTCAACACCATGACGAACTTAATGGGGTTAGAACGGTAGTTAATAGGTGTTACGAAGCTTTCATTATTTTTGCAAACACATTAAGAGCTTAAATGCAACCGTTAGGGCTAGTGTATAAGAACGAAATAGATGTAAGTATAACCATTGTTTACGAGTTATTTTTTCTGTGATGGTTCAGATTAATTTTGTATATATAAAATTATGAAACTCATGGTTTTAATGTTACTAGTTATTAATCATACGTTGTACATAATGTTTAATATGTAGATATATAAAGGGTAATGTGTACGCGCCCTAATACAATAAGTTCCTCAGTAATGAAAATATGAAGATATAGTTTTTTTTTAATTTTAATATCTTTATGAGACATTTTTACTTACATAACACACATGATACGCAGATGCACACACAAACATACGAATATTACCGAAGTATTTTTTTCAATATGAATTTTAAAGATATTTTTTTTTAATTAAAAATACTATTTAAGTATTACCAGTAATTTTTAATTTATACTTATGATACTTTCCTCTTTGTTTAAGATATTCCATTATTAATTTTACTTATCTTATTAGCATATTTCGTTACGAATATACCATATTTCATAAATTTATCAATTTAATAAAAAATTTAACACTATTAAATTTTAATATTTTGATAAAAAAAAACAATAAAACTGCTGGATCAATTTTATTCAAATTGAGATCCTTTTTGATGTTATTAGCATACGTCGATAGCACACACACCATCCCGATCAGACAATTAGTTGTTTAGAAATCGCGAGTACGTGATTTTCATTTTTGAAAAAATGAAAAAAAACTACATTCCTCACTCTCACTTGAATACTATCATACTAACAATCATGGCTAACTTACATGAACACGCATGGTATCAAAACGAAGTTAACTAGATAACCCGGTTTCCAGAAAATTGATCAGAAAAAGAGATCTACAAAAATACACACATACACATACATATAATTGCTGTGTGGGACCGGTGTAGAATATGCCTACCCCATTTCCACCCGTTGGAGTAATGATTATGGGCAGCAGCGTTCTCAGCGTACCATAACACTACCCCTCATGCTATAATAACCTACTGAAGATTTGACCAGGTTACACTGGAACATCTTATAACAGTTATAAGCCCGTAGAAAGGGAGAGAAAGTAGTAGTCTAAGTCTTAAGTCAGGTAAACTGATGAACTGTTGTATTTCCAGGAGGGTGCCCAACTCATTCTATCGAATTATACGAGCCACATTAAATTTAATTGTGAAATTGGAAATATCGCGACTGAAGACATCAATAATAGATGCGGCGTGGCTAGCCCCCACTAGGTGGTACGATGACATATTCAGTGTCTGGTCTGGCAAGATAATGTCTGACTGGTCACCGTTTTGATATTTGGGAGAGGCCTTGCAGTGTACCATCTGCGTAAACTTAATAAGAATATCGCAATATAAATGTAGATCCAACGCCGGAAATAAAAAGTATTGCCCTTATATTTGCTGTTTGCGGGGTTGTAGTGTAAAGAAGTAGAAGAAGAAGAAGAAGTAGAAGTAGGGGTAGTATAAAGAACCTATTAAAAATATGTTGAAATTTAAATCCGAATCTAGAGATTGTTTAGTTTTTTTGTTAAAATTTATATATTTCGTGTAAAATTTTTATGTAAATGAAAATATTACATTGAAAATATAACAGAGGTCCCATGCTCAGTATAAATAAAAATTGTCATTACTCAACCAAAATCATAAAACAGAAAATATAATTCAAAGCGGATTAGGATATGTCACGAAAACTTTACCAAGACAAGTAACAATCATGCGATTACTGATAACAGTCAAAGGTTTATAACCCGTAAAATAAATAATGAGCAAATAAATCGTGACCTTCAAACCCGTGGTGGTATCTGATACTGTTCCTACCTATACCTCTTCTATAAAGGAAGGATCATAAATTATTCAAAATTTCATTGCTAACGAAAATATAAGTCTTTTTAAGAGATATTATCAAAAAAAATTATAACTTTTAATATTTTAATGTCCTTTTAACAGGAATTATATACTTATAATATTGGAAACTCAAAGCAGTATTTGTAAACAGTCCTTAAAAATTTTTAGTCTTATTTTTCACAATACATTTTTAACAAGGTGTTTAGTTTAATTAATACGGTATATTTATCGCTTAAAATGTTTAAAAGAGATGATTTGTATAAAACAAAATATTTTAATAAAGTATAAAACTAAAAGTTTCTAAAGTGCTCTCTATGCATTGTTTTATATGAAAGGTGGCAACGAGAACTGCGTTCGTAAAATGTTCCAAACGATTAAACTCTTGACCCACTGCTTGTTATAACAGAGAAAGAACTTAGAAATAATGTGTTCAATTTATAAATCTAACGCTTTCACTTTTATGTACGTTATGAGGAATATTTTTCTCTAGTATTTTAGAATAAGCGTTCATTGTGTACTCAGTTGATAATATATTATTTTTTATCTTATTTTTGTTTAAGAGCATTTCCATACACATTCTAGCATTTTAACGAGAAGAATCACAGACAGATGATATTTTTTAAAAATGAAGATATTTTTCTATTGTAATGTACAGAGTTATAAGCTACGTATATAAGAAATAACTTAAACATGTTTAAATAAATTTAAAGTCAATTTCAAATATTAATTTTGATGGTACCATCTATGTGATGTCCATAATATTACTGTAAGGTTAAACAGGTTAATAGATTTATCAAGTCGGGTGACATAATAGCACCATTTTCAGAGTATTAAAACGATTGCCAGGAGGTCGCAATTTGAAGTCATGTATAGATCGAAGACATTTTTATTCTATAGTTAAATGTATATTAAAAATGTATTTAACGGTATTGATTAGATGTTAAGATGGTTATATTAAAAGTGTCACTGATAAAAGATATTTTTAATTTAGATAGGTTTAAATGTTGTCATAAATTTTACAACAAGAACTTATATTTTTATAATCTTATACCAAATGAATCTATTTTGATATGGTTTCGTAGTGGCTCACACGTGTAATGAATTGCGTGACGATAAAAGGTGTACAATCAAAGTGAATCAGTGCACGTAAGTGGGTTGCCCAAGAAAATTGTAGTTCGTGGAAAATTTGGTTTTTGCAGCTATTATTACTACGTCATAATCACTTAACTAACACTGTATGAAAATATCACGAACATTTTTTATATAAACTAAAACAATGCAAAAGTTTGTAAGTATCGCGCATTTTTCTTACTTATCCGATTGACAAAATACTCAAAAGTAGTAATAATATTCATAGGAAATAATAATTTCGACATTTTAACAAAAAACACTTTTTCCATAAACATTTCTTTATAACTGATTTTATTTAAGCTTTAAGATGGTTTAATTTTAAGAAAACTAGGGGTAAGCGTTTTATAATAATAAATGTATAAGTAAGCCATAGAATAATCAAAACAAACAGTAAAAAAACGATATAAATAAAACTAACATCTTCGGGGACATCTTTTTGAAATAAATGGGACAAGATTGTAGGATTTTTTTTTTTTGGGTATCACATATAAAAAAAGACTTGTTCAAATCAAAGAACAAAGTGTATAATTTAAAACGAATACAAAGTCTGCTTGCACACTATTTACCAACTATACATACTAATCATTCTAAATATGTATTAAAATAAAAATAGCTTATCGAGTAACGAGGAAAACGGGCAAGCAAATTCAATTTAACGGTTGAACCAGCATCCCGTCCAACATGGGTCCATTAAGGGGTAAGTGAAGAAAAACGTCGATAACAGATGTTAATTAATCGTATAAATGAGAGACCGTTGGTTCAGTAAAGCAGTAATAGCAAGGAATTGGTCATTGGGTAATTAAATCTTTTTTCTGGCTACCCTATATTTCGCTTTGTGGTCCAGCTCTACACCTATGTGTAGAGGTAAATTCAAAAAAAAATACAAAATATTAATAAATTTTAATAATTTGCCGGGTATTCATAAATTACAACTTACAAAAACATTTTTTTTTTAAATAAAACTATTTTTACGGATGGAAACTCGCGTATAATTTGGTTACATTTTGATTTTAACCCGACGTTTCGAATACTTTGCAGTAATCGTGTTCACGGGTAGACGAGATGTAAGTGTTTGTCAGAAAGTCAGTTAATTAATTTTTTTTTGTATTTTAATAGATTTTTTCTTAACTTTATATATACAACATATATATTTTAAGGAAGGTTATATTCAAAAGTGCAATAACAAAATGGTAATGGAATAAATAATAATCAAAAATCTCAAAAATCTCACATCAGAGATTAATTACACAAATTACTACGCAGCCACTTGGATGAACTGTAACATTGAATTTCCATATTTTTCCACGCATATTAATTACACGGTTAACGCATGGCACGGAGGCGCATTAGCTTAATTCGATAGCGAATACCGTTTCGATTTTATTAATTTTTCCGATCACATGAGGATATGACTTAAATTCCTAGATACGACATCAAACCTTTATCATTAAGCAGAATACTCTAAGGTTTGTATACAACCAAATAATCGATCCATCGTTAAAGAAAAATTAGTCACATTATTTTGTCATATTTTAACATTTTTTTAATTTATTTATCATTATCAACTAAATTTCTAAATTTCTAAATTGAAATAAAAAAATACTATATACAACCTTCAAATTGTTAAACAAGTATACACAGATATATTGTCAATAAATACGTTTTTATTTTTTATTAATTATACCACTTCCATAGTCCAGAGCAGTGTACGGTCGCAAGGGAACCGCACATTATGGATTCCCGTCGGTTATATATGGCACCGTATCAGCATGTCACAGAGTGCGCGTGTGTTTTATTGGCTTTCGGCCCTCAGGTTCCCTGCTGACGTACCTCACCTGTATAAGTTTTGGCTAATGGTTTTAGAGATCCCTATTTTAGTTGGACGCTGGAAGTTTTTGTCGTTATATTCTTTTGAATATCCTTCATGAAGTTGAAGATAACTTTCACTTAAAAAATTTTTTGGAAAATTGTTTATTTTTTTCAGTGACGAATATTAAAAATAGCATAATATTTAGTAACCAAACAATAAAAAACAAACGACTTTGTTTATAATCAATATAAAACCATCTCTCAGTGAAAGCGTAAATATCTCATTGACGAAGGGTAGTAACTCGAAACTAATTCAATCGCATCTGTAATCCGTTTGAGAGTGCCACTTCGAAATTTAATTGTGAAGCCGCGGGTTTAGCTTGCGCATGTAATGAAATTTAGTTGGTATCTAAGAGAAAATCTAGCGAAAATGATAAATTTCAACCTTCTAAAACGTACTTTATTATACAACGACACTGTAACTTTAAGTTAATTAAGCTTAATATTTCATTTATTTTAATTTTATTGCTGTAGTTTTAAGTTAGATATTAATATTTTATTTATTATTATTTTACTTACATAGTAGCTGTTGCATTTATTTTATTAGAAAAAAGTGAAACAAACATTATGCATATCATATAAATAGAGGCAATACAAAAATAAAAATAAATCTATCTACAGAACCACAATGAATGTATTTATCAAAAAGATGGTTCTTTATATTTTGTTCCAGCCATGAAACACATTAGGTATACAATAAAAATATTGCTAGAACTTTAAAACTTTATTCAACAATACATATAACGAAATATTTCGGTAATAATAACGTGATTCCTCTCTTACCTCCTTTGTGACTCGTTACTGTTACATAAATTATAATAATACTTTTTAGTACTGGTGCATAAAGCCATAACTTCTTTTAACATAACGATAAAATCAGAATGCCAAATAATGTGCCAATTTAGCATTTCTATACATGCGACCTAACTCGTTAGTTTCTTCTTACCAATTGTTTATGAGGTACTGTAAATACTTTGCAACAATTTGCATTTCATGTTGCATGAACAATTTGAAGAAGTTTTAAATTAAAATATTATAATATTTTACATAAAAGGTACGTTTTAAAAGAGTATAAAACATACATTTTTGAATAATACTATAATGAAGCTTATAGTATATACTAGCTTTACACGTGGCTTTGTTCTCGTAGAAAGAGAATAGGAAGCAGAGGAACACTTGATAAAATAATGACTAAAGTAACAGACAGTGAAATCGTTCTGGTGACGAATGGTAGCTGCTCGTTTTTCCCAAGGGAAACTTGTATTTTTTCGAGATAAAAGTAACCTATGTACTTTTTCAGGTCATGGTTTATCTGTGTAAAAATTGTAGGCGAATCTATCCAGTATTTTTCATCATTCGTCAATGCCCGTCGACAAACATCTAAGCACTTCCACTATAGTAATGTTAGAAGAGTTATCAGTCGGTACTTAAATTAATGCGAAAATATGCATTTCTAAGTTGAAAGTGCGAAACAAAATAAATATTTTTTTTTTTTTTTTTTTGTATATATCTATAGTTAAAATAAATGATGTGTTATTTTGCGTAACTTTAATGATAATGGTATGAGGTAAAGCATCCTAAGTTTAAAAGTAAAGTCGACTTTATCCTAAAGATGGAAATTTCAATTTACAACGATAGTATTGGAGGAAATATACATTATCATTTTTAAATAAATAAATGAGGTAAAAATAAAATATTAATGTTATATGCCATTAAGGCCAAAATAAAGACTTCATGAATGTCAAGTCTTCATGAACAGTCTGTGGATAATGTAGTTTTTTTAATGGATTTAGTAAATGTTTTAAAGAGTTTAAGTATAAAAAAACTTTTATTGCATTTAACTTCTAGTGAAGTGAAGAAATTATATTTTTACATATTAATAAAAGCTAAATCGTAAATATAAATATTATGTTGTATAAAAGAATCTTATATTTATATATATAGTTTTTTGCGCAAAAAAAAAGGTACGACAGGGGCGACTTAATGGTGAAAAGCATTCTCTGCTAGAATACAGTACAATAGAAAAAAATGCTTAAAATATTAGACAAACTATCAAAGAATTAACTCAAAAGTATAAAAAAAATAAACCAAAAATACAATGAAAATAAATTTGCAAGATTAGAAAGTGTATGTAGAATATTATTAAGATTAATGAAAGTTACAAACCGCATCGTAGCATGCACACTCATGAAGTACAGGTCCAGTGGTTTTGGTTAGTCGATGTTAGTGGGTTAGGGCAATTTGCAATGCTGACATTTCTCAGGCAATATTGATGGACGTAGCAAACACAAATACAGACGGTGACAGTTCTGACCTCCGCAAACACTGATCAAGATTTGTAAATGTTAGTTAATTATATATTCCTAGATGTGTATTTATTGTGAATTTGATATAATCTTTCATCTTGCTAACAAACAGTTTTATTTTTACTTACATTTAAAATTATTTTTTTACATTCACTGATTAAATTTTTGTTGTATATTTTAATAAAATGAAAATTACAGACTTACTTATTTAATTAAATTTTTAAATTTTCAAAAGAATATATATGTATATTCGTATTATCATAATATTAAATAACATATTGTCTTTGAACAATTCCATGTCCAATTAGCAATACAACAAACAAACAACACAGGTCTTATTGATAATAATCTGAATTTGAATGTGAATATTTTGAAATGATTAGTTAAATAATATCACATGTTTAAGCAATGTTTTAATGTTATAATGTAATTCCCAATATATTTTGAATAAATAAGAATTTAGGTGACTTGTTTGTATAATTTCGATTTGCTATAACAGAACCTACTTCCAAATTAATTAAGTCGCAGATAGAAATAGTTACAATATCAAGACCACAAAATATAATCAAGTGCACTATCTTTGTACATGAAGCTGCAGATAGCAACTGCAATTCCATTTCAACTCCTTTATGCAGAGGCAAGGTAGCTTATTTAATAGTTTCTTAATTACTGCTGCACCCTATCCACCCTGTAATTTCCTCTATTTAACTCTCTGACGGACTGAAATGCGATTCACGCTAAATTAGGAGAGGTGAATCGAGCAAGCGAATTTGTAAGGATTTTTACAGGAAATCCGTTTGGACATAAGAACGAATTTTGCATGCGTCGAAAAGTATTTTGTCTAATTGGTCTGCAATGTTTTATTTATTTTAAGGTTGCTGTACTTTCGCTGATCAAAGACCGGTCTATTTTGGATTTCACTTTGCTGTCTTACTTCTTTTGAGCCTTTTAACTAAGTTTCACTGCATATCATGCATCAGAAAAAGTGTTTATATTTACACATCAAGTGATCGAATACAATAACTTCTACTTTTACTAACCTAGTTTAATATTTATATATATTCAACATGTTTTATTATCACACAGAATCAATAGGCTGGTTGGAACAAATAATTCTATAATTATTATTTGGATAAAAAAAAGATATTTCACCTGTCGGTAGTTTACTAGAAACACTTTTAAAACAAGATGACATTCTTTTTATTTTATAAAAATTTGCTTTTCTTTTTTTAAATCTATCAATCATTTTTCATATTATATTTTTTTTTTAATTATACACCTGTCTGAAACAAAATGAATACTGATTCATTAATATATAACTTAAAATAAATAACTTAAAAACGTAAGATCTTCGCAATCTCATATTTTTAGTATTTTTATATATTCAGCGTCAATGAATTTCATTTAATTAAGTTAATATTTTAAAACCTTTACTAGTAATTGATAATTTTAATTAGTTTATGTATATTTTTATTTAATATTTATTTAATTCAAACATATTTTTTATAAAGAGTTGACACTTGAAACGCAAACACTACCTAAAAGATATATTAAACTGCTTATGAATATAAAAGTATTTATAGAAAAGAAAGGATACAAAACATTATAATAAAGTTATGATTTAAAAAAACAAAACTTTATAACCTTATATTTTATTTAGGACACTGAATTTAAAAGAAGATTAGTTTTGTTTGCACAGTGCCCGAATTTAATGTTCTCCAAACTCCAAACTTCTAATTTAATTTTAATTAGATCTATCTCTGCAATCAGAATATTTAAATTATAAAGTTATTTTTTAATATCAACATCAATATCAACAAAAGAGTATGGTATAATATATTATATATACTTTATAATATCGAGCAGAAAGTTAAATATTCAAAAAAATATACAGTGAAGCAACGATAATATTAAAACATGTTTATAAAAACTTTTCTTTTGATTGAATGTATTTCAAACACATATGTTTAATATATTATTGTCATTATGCCATTTTATGAACTAGTGTTCATTAAACAAGTTTAAATAATGTTAAGCTTATTTAAATTTAAATTTAATATATAATATAACCTGGGACCTCTGATATACCGGCCCATCGCTCTGCTAATTAAGCTGCCGTGCTCAATTTAGTCATTTTTATGTTCTATATTTATAGAAATTTAAACATATAAAATAATCATATTATTTCATTTCTTCAGATGCAAATTTTAATTAAAATATATATAGTTTATATTGAAATAACAAAAAATTCGTTTAAAATAGCGTCCGAAATGACCGGGAACGGGGTCACATCGCTCCATTAAATGAACGATAAAATCAATATGTAGGCAGTAAGCAAGCTTCAAGCCTTAATTGACTTAATACGGCATTACTGTTTAAAGTGATACTCATCGTTTTATTGTGCAGACTGTTGGTAACATTGTGTACACTATTGTTAAAAATATTTTAAAATTCAGCTGATCGGCAGTTTTATTTGATTTTAAACAACGCAATTGGAGTTATTTTTTTAAGAATTTTCGTATTAAATTTCTGGGAGTTCTCACGAAATAATTAAATTGCATATATCGTATTTTTAAATTGGAATTTTGTTATGAATTAATAATTGTTTTAAATCTTTTGTATTGTGTATTATTTGCTCAGAGTATGTAAATTATATTAAAAAAGAAAGTATTTTACAATTTTACGTTGGTTTTTTTTTACATAATATTTTTGAAGCAAATATGTTCTTAACAATACTTATTATCTAAATAAAATTAAATACAATGTAACAGTCATTTAATAAGTAACAAATTTACCTAATCGAACTAAAGTTATTTCAGTAGGCGTAAAAAATTATTCGCAAAATAGCTTGTGTTTTTTATAATATTCCAATTTAAATATTAAAAATCGTTATTATGAATCCATCTTAGGCGTGTCCATAACTCTAAATAAGTCCCACAATTCTTATACATTACACCAATATACTCTGTAAGGTTAAACCTGTGATTACTTATTTTGAATTCCAATGAACTAAACATTGACTTATTTATACTGTGTTTTATAAATAGAATCTTAAAATATTAATTTCTATAAGGAGAACATAAAGGGTAATGAAATTGGGAACCGTATTAAAAACCTTTGCGTAGTTTAAAAGAACTAAGTGTACAGACGCAGATAACATCCTTAGTCTTATTCAATTTAATTTTCACCAAGTCTAAATAGAGAGAAAGTAAAATAATGAAACAAAAACCAAACAAAACAAAAATAAATAAAAATAAAAAAGTAGTGTATGTATTAAAATTTATTTATATTGATAGTAATAACCCAAAACCCTCTAGACTGACCGAAGACAACATTATAATCCAACTTTTTCAAGGTAGAAATATTCATATTTTCATAAATAAACAGTGCCGCTTCATGATACGGTTGTATTGTAATATTAATATAAGCATTAAATGTATGTGTAAATATATAATTATACGTTTGTTTGTATGTGTTGTTTTTAAAGACAACTTAATTTAAATAAATATACTATATAACTTAACACGCCACAATAACACATAAAATTGAAAACAATATAAAAATTATACATTGTAAATTGTGTGTCAAATGTACTACGTTTGTCCTGACACAAGTGTTATTATAGCAAGACAGTGTTTGCAGGTGGAAAACCATGTCGACGTATGTAAGGATCGCGTGTTGGTCGCCCGCTATCAGTCCTTCGAAGCGAGGTTACCGCCCAATTGCATACTGCACTATAACCAATAATTTTGTAGATCTAAATGATTGTCCGTATTTGTTGTTAATTACTTAAGCAACCGCTTTAGATATAAAGATCATTCAATTTGCTTTAATATCTGTTATTAAGTTAAACAATTAAATAATTTTTAGTTATTATATTATTTTTAATTAATATATTGTTGCTTATACCAGCATTTTGCCAACGCCCTAATCTGCTCCAATAACAAACCATGACACGACCATTACAATTTTATATAACATTTTCCCTTTTTCAGACAACGGAAAAGCCAGTTTTTCATAACACTGTTGCTTATACCAATATCTCTAATATTGTTGTCTACATGACTAATTTCTAACATAGTCCACCAAAATAGAATGCACATTTTGTTACAATTACAAAACATTGGTAGAGGTTTTACTTATAAGATATGTAAAACTGCTAAACTGTTTTTAAAATATTTAGTAAGATTATATGACTTAAGGTTAATTACTGGAAGAATTGTTGAAATTAAAATCATTCTTTTGACAATAGTATCAAGAGTTATTATTGCCTGCCACATCAAGCAATCAGAAATGTTAACACTGCATTTCGTAGTATATTTGAAAATTATAATCGTTGAAATAGTTCACAAACTATTTTATTGTTATTTGCGGGATCTCCTTAATTACTCAATATGAAGGGAGCATTTCTTGAATTTACTGCGCCTACCGCGGTATTTTTATGGCTTTTCCTAATTGCTTTTACAAAATGTTGAAGTTTGAAATAAAAGGTAGCCCTCACGAAATACATTAATTTTCTATAATGTACCGGCTTTGTTTGATAGACAATAAAGATTTGTTTTTTCGAATATTTTATGGAGATTTTCAGATAATTATGAATAAGAATTCGACTCCTCAATAAATCATGTATTGTTTTTAAATTGACATTTCCTTTAATTTTGTTTTAATTTGTATTGCTATTATTTTAATAATAGCAATACAATTATTAAAATAAGATTATAAAAATATTTTATCTGTAAAAATATGTTACCTTTTTATAATTTATTAATAAAATAGTTAACAGATCCATTAATATAAATTTTAAAAGGTACATAATAAAGTAAGTATTATTAAGCTAATTAAGGTATTTGTTATTTTAAAAACTAATTTATAAATTATAATTAAAAACTTTGCTAAGATCACCTTAGATATGAACGAGACGAAAAATAAGCTTTCGAGTACATTTCGGAATACGTGGCAAAATGTGGTGAGAATAAATCCACAACAAATCAGTTAATTCCACGAAACATTCGTTGTAATTTACATACGGCATTTACAGTAAAAGAGTGCGTTTGGACATTCGAAAATGTACCATTAAATCCCTACAATTGCAAAACAGAAATTGCGTTTCGAGGCACTTTTATTTAACGTAATCGTTTTTGTAAATATACTTTGTCGATTACGTTTACAGTGTTTTAATGAGAAAATAATCATTTACATTACAGGTCGATCACATCTTAACACTACTTACCTCATTGTGTTTACAACAAAATAAGTAAACCAAGTGTGTAAAAAACAATATATCTTAAAAATATCTATCACATTCATACTTTTAAAAACCATGTTAGTTCATGAATGGTTATATTTTAAATTTCACATTTCCGCCATAACACGTCTTCATTAGGATCCATTTTGCACTCAACACGTCCGGGCGTGCGTCCGTCGAGTGCATTTAGCTAAATTGAATCGCAGGACTTCACTGTTCCTTCTAATTAGTGAGCTATTTCACTTTCAGGTTCAATTTTCTGCAACATTAAAATTTATTTCATGTTTATTGTCATTTAAATGATAAAGTTTGCATACCCTACAATTTAAAAAGTTAACCCAAAAATATGAGTACTCAATGAATATTATAATTTTTAAATCATTGTGATTATGGTTGATTTATTAAAAACTTGTTAATAAATAATAAATGGTGATACAAATACAAAAATATTTTTAAAAACTTTCAGAATTTATTTATTAATTATTTATTTATTTAAAACTTTGCAATCCTACAACAAACTAGGTACAAAGCGCGAACTTAATGCCTATTGGCATTTTCCACCACTCTACCCGTGATGACATATAGACGGTGCGATACGTACTTAAATTTAAAAATACATATTTATATAACTATATAAAACAATATATAAATACATATAAATAATAAAAATGTATATAAACAAACTAATAGGTACATATAATATTCCTATGACCACAAGATTTTTTGTTTAATAAACTATAAATCTTTTGGTCCAATATCCATGTATTGGATATTTAAAACTGAGTAAAAGGTAATAAAATAAATATTTATCCGTTTACAAGTTGCGTTTCGTGACATGAATTTGTGATGAACAAGAAGAAACTGAAAGCATTACAGAAACGACGCACACGTCGGTCACGTCTATCACGTGACTGTACGATTGTGCAAAAAGAAATTAAATGATAGCGTGACGTCATCAAGCTTCAATGGAAGAAGTATTTTACCCACTACCTATATATCAATGTATAAATAAAAAAAAACTCACCTCAAGCTCACATTAATTATAATTCTAACTTGATATCTACAAATATTATTTAATAGCTACTTACTTATCATATTTTATATCAGAAATAATACGAAAACTGTTTTAACAACTATACCTACTCGTGGCTAATTTATTCAGCAACATTTATTTCGAAAAATTAAATGAAAAGGAAAATCTTCATGCATTTTTTAATGATAGATGAGATTATATGTAAAATAATTTTAATTTTGATTTACATTAATTTTCAGTAATATAATTAATATTTATAATAATACAAGTTCAAAATTTAGTAACAATAGATAACAAATAGCCAATATCTAATATTAAACTACAACTGAGAACGTTTAATCATCATTTGAAGCTTATACAGAAGCATTCCAACAATAGTCATCAGTCTTCAATATAAGAGGGAATACCTTAGTCAATATCACAAAGACGATCAATTATTAAACCCACGGATACACAGCGATACGATTCCAATACTTTGTGTCAATTACTTGTACTATTCATAGATATTTCATATTTAATATTGATATAAATGTAGTTAGAAAGTCGTCGTCGACGTAATTTCTACGTGTCTTTGGACAACTGCTCGAATTCCCACGTTATTTACAATCGACTACTCAGGAAAACATGGATAAAAGGAATTATATTATAATTAGGATATCAATAATTCAGTTTTTTTTTACTCAGATAACATGTATTTTGTCTTTAGATGTTGCCCGTTATTATGCATGAAAAACCCTTTATATTTGATATTAGGTATATTATATATATTACAGTCTATATATATATACTGTGTATATACTGTCTGTATATATACTGTAGCCTATATCCATATTGTCTATTATGAGTACTATTGAAAATATTTTCTAAATCAGTTTACTAAGAAGAAAGTTATCTTCTATAAGTATACAAATTCAAAATATCTTACCCTTTTTTTCTAACTCAAATTATTAATATTAAGATAACCTGTTATTGCATGTAGGTGTGTTTTGTTCTTATTAGTATTTAAATAAATATATAATGTAATTTTTCTAAACTATGTTGTAGGTATAACATTTTTTTAATTAGTTAAGTTTCTTGCTGACTTTTCATAAACATGTCCCGCTCCTGAAACGTCTAACTAAAGCTGCAAAGTCATTGACATCGTTTGGGTTTTAAGTTTTCACATTTTGACTTTGCAGTTTATACTTTACTAAATATATTGTAATTTGAAATTTATAATTATAAAATCCAAATACAATGATTTTGATTTTATAAATATTGGTGAACTGCCATTACAATATTAAAAATTAATTGCCTCGTTCCGGAACATTCATTCTCATTCTAAAACGAGTTTTATCGCATAAGTACCGTCAAACTAATTAATTTTTTATATTACATTTCCTTTTGAGGGTTTGTTTAAAGGTAATGATGAACGAATCCGCTTAGATCCCTTGACGTTATCGTAGATTTTTAATGATTACTTTAATATATATAACCAACATAATATTAAACAATGTTATAACATGAAAACAGGATCAGCTTTTGTCTATTGATATATATTGATATATACTTCAATGTATTCTTTCTATTATATTTTATTTACCTATTTGAAATAGAATTTACAATTTCAAAACAATCTTGTTTATGTTAAAAACACGCTGTACAATAACATAATAGATACAGATTGTTATTTATTCATGAAACATTATGTATAATAAGCATGAATATTCATATTAATAATCCATTTTTAATATATACACATATTTAAATCATTTCTCAAATGAATAACAAAATGATTTCGACATTAGTATTACCAAATGAAACTTACCCACATAATTAAAATAAAACCACTTTCATTTTCCAATGAATTCGAACTACAAAACAATCATTTGCATTGATAATACGTTCAATCCACTCCGGCAGGAGATACTGAAGGCGATTTCTATTCACTATTCAGATTATATCAGATGCAAGAGTATCTTTGAATGTCGATTGGGTCCATTCATGCTGGTTTCAGAGTAATAATCGGTACTATTCTGTCTTTTGATGTTCTATTTTCCAATTTAAGTTGAGCCTTAAGTGGCTATTAGTGTTGTGTTTTGTGTGTATTAATCTATTAAAAGCTCAATGTCTTGTTTAAAAAACTATATCATGCTTATTACTCATTCTTTGAAAATATTGTAAATATTATATAAATTAATTATACAAAGCAAATTAAGTTTTACCCTGTAATAAATCTTGGAATACTTAAGATGAAATTGGTCTGTCATTTGCTATCTCCGGACTTGTGGTGGGTGCAGTTCACGCTTGACCGATCTCGTTTGTTACAAACCATTGAGTTTAAACGTTCTGATACTAGAGACGCTTTATAAATATTAATGTTTTCTTTATATTGGACAAAAGTATTGTTCCATTATGAGTCAGAAACGGAATGATAGAACTTGATGTATGTATTTTGTATGAGATGACATTTTTTTATTTCAAATCTATCGTCTTCTTAAAAGCGTTTTGATAATATTGTTCAATGAAATAATGTTCAATATTTAAAAGTCTTTCAAAGAAAATAACTCGCAAAAGAACAAAAATTTAAATTCAAACGAATAAATTTGGAATTCCTCTGTGATACCACGAAGTCAGTCGGGAAAACCAAAGTTACTCCGTATTACGCGTGTTATGTAAATCGAGGTAAGAAGGGTTCCTCCAAACTTGTTGAAAGCATCGTGAGCTAAGTTCTTTAAAAATTCAGTACGCTATGGAGTGATAGCTTATCATTGCGAAAAGAAAAGTTTTTGGATGAGTAAATGGATAAAGTAAAGAAAAAATCTATAGTTTTTTTGACGAGCTTTTTTTGACAATATTATTATATCTAGAAATCACATTTCTTTTTGCATCAGGTGATTTAAACTTTTTGTATTTGACTTTAAATTATTTTAACATTTTTATTTGTCTTGATAAACAATTTAATATATATATATATATATATATATATATATATTTTTTTAATATTTTTTAAAAAACCTCCTCCAAAATTTCATTGTCCAACATTAACATTGCATTACAGTTTATCTAAAACTTTTCACTCTCCAAGCAATTGAAGCGAACAAGAAATAATGAAACACTTACTCTTCGCTTTCAACAAATCATCATAACTAAGTTGTAAGAATAGAGAATGTATTTTAGTGATCTAAATAAAAAATAAAGTTTTATAAAGAAGCTTAAAAGTGTCGACCATCTGTATATATATATGTTACGTATATATAAATAGGTCTTAAATTTTATCTAGTATTATATATTAGAACAAAAATAAATAAACAATTTAACCTAGCTTTAATATGGTATGATAAAACAGTTAGCAATATATCTTAGTTTTCTCACAATATATACAGGTACACTACACAGAAGTTAGACGTTACAAGACTCAGAGCGCGAATTGCATACAAATCTTCATGAAATCTTTTCCGAAACTGCAATTAAAATTAATCTTCCGAACTGTTACAGACTGCTATAAAACGAAACTTCTATATAAACTTTAAAAATATATGCAAAAGCTTTTGCTAGAGACACCGCTTCCAAAAACATACATTTCACGAATATTATAAGTGTAAGCGTTTCTATATTTAAAACAATTATAAAACAAGAATATTTCCGACTTAATTTATCTTTTCTCTACTTTTATTGTAAATCATTGCAAAGATGAATGCTTAATATCACATGAAAAATAACTTATTGATCACTTAAACGCGACGAAACATGACCATGGATAGAAATTTTAAGCTTTTCTTATCTTTTTGACAGTTTACTTCCGTATAAGTGCATTTATTAATAGTTTGTCAAAATAGAAGTGACCTAAACATCCTCAAAGAGTAACCGACTCAAACAATTTGGTGTCTTTTGTACGCAACAGATGATAGGCACACGTCCCGCAGTGATAGTATTATACATTTTATTATTTTTGAAATTATATTATAAATATAAAATTTTTAATTTTCTTTATCACTTTATATAAGTGTTTAAAACTGTATGTAAATTAAAGTGTGAAAGAAAGGAAATATTTTCTTGCTAATTTCCCACAAAGTTAAATTATAATACAAGCTTGTATTGTATGTTTCTTTTTAAATGGTTGTATTTTAATGTGCACAAAAAGGAAAAAAACAGTTTTTTACGTAAGACAAACAAAAGACCACATTAGCACGACCTACAAAATATAAACCGCAATAATTACAAACCCCCTGTTGTAGGTTGGAAGCTGTTCAGTAAAATGGTAGCAAGGGCAGGTACGAGCACTTTGCGAGTTGTTTTCAATCGCTTTTACCTTTTTTAACAAAAAATGGAACAATCATTAAAACTTTTTGACGAGGCTTTCGTCTAATTGTTACGGATATCTCGTTAGTGTTGTAAACAATAAATGGCTCTAGTTTTGTTCGTTAAATGAAGTAAATGTTTTTTTTTTTATATTTAGAAATGTTTATGTGCGACGAAGGCTTTACTTACTATTTATTATTTAATTATATTATTGAAGTCTCTGCTTGTATACCAAAGAGGCTTATAAAAAAAAATTTGTTTAGGACTTTTGTGATACATGATTTCCATTCCACATAATTATCTGACTATACTCATGTTAACATTATCAGAATATTGAACTCGTTCCCGCACTGATTTCACCATGCTTAGAGTTTATTATTAAGGGCTCCCAGTCGATATGAAACTAGTCTGGCCAATTCCGATAGAATTAACGTGAGGTCATTTGGATAATTATATATAACGTAATAAAATTGTCAACATATATATTATATGATTTGGGCCTGAATTTGATTCAGTTTATTCCTCTTTTATTAAATATTACTTTTCACCTAAAAAAGCCCAAAACTTACAAGAACTATATTTAACTTAAGTAAATGCACTTTAATACTAAAGTCTTGGTCTGAGTCAAGTCTCAAATAATTTCAGTATAGTATCTGTTCGGGACAAAGTTTATGAAAAGAAATATTTCACCTGGAAATGTTATATGAAAATAAAAATGTTATTGTCCTCGATGAGAATAATTTTGACTGCCGTTTATATTCGGTAAGGGAGCCGTATGCCAATTTAATGTCTAAAGGACCTCATAGGACAGATAAATATTTATGGAAATAATAAACACAAGTTATATTTGGGGAGTAAGGGACTTTGATGAGTAAAAACGCTAAAGGTACCTTAATTATCACTTTAGTATTAAATCTTTTTGTTATTTTATTATTTTTAGGAATATATGTCAATTATTAATATGAAGGGAGTTCAAACCATTTTGACTCTGGATAAGTAATAAACGCTGGATAATCAAAGAAATCGACTAATCATGATCATTCTAGTCAGTCTTTATAATCAAAGAAATCGATTAGTCATGATCATTCTAGTCAGCTATTTCCGCGTCCCCGCTAACAGTCCGGAGTAACTGCTCTTGTCTGTAATACAGATGCAAATCGACTCCGCCCAAAGGAATATTTATTATGAACCGTTTGTAGAGTTCGAACTTAGAAACGTGCTCAGATAGCGTGGGGCTTATGAAACTTGGCTTAAGTTTAATCTGGTTCAACTAAATTTCAATGTACATTGGATATTATTTAATTGGATTGGATATTATTGTTATTCATTATATGGATATAATTAACCAAAATCTTGACCAAAATGTTCATGAATTTACTTACAGGTCTTAAAAACAATACTTATAACACAAAAAAGTAATATATGAATGTGTCTGAGTTCAATTTAAAAAATAAGTATATTTTTAGATAATTGCAACAAAGTTATGAGCATTATCATACGAGTTTCAGATTTCAAAATAATAAAATCAAATTAATTAAATGCAGAACAATGAAAAAAATTGGTGCTTTGATGATAATACATATGTAGGGAAATTAGAGCCAGATGCATTTGTATAATTACCCTTGTAATATTCGCTAATTTTCTATGTCCCACAAACTAATTTACATAATTAATTCACTCACACACACTGCTACGGTGAAATATTAAAATTACGGACCGGTCCCTTCATTTAAATTTCTAAATCGTTGGAAAGGATTACATTGTATAGCCGCCTACCAATTTTCCTGTTGTTGTTCCAGAAATTCTTGCGGTTTGTTATTTAATTTAAGTTAAAAAAAAACATCGTTTAAATAAATAAGATTGAAGAAATCCCCGCTATTCTTTCTTTTTGTAAATGTTTTTACAAGAAACACTACTGTTTATTGATAATCAAAATTACATCTTTATTTTAAACTTCTAAAAGTATTACTGATGATGAACAAGTTTAAATAAAACATTTTTCTTTTATTATATATAAAAATGATCAGTTTTAAACTAATATATAGTAGTATTGTTTTTTACACAATAAAATTACCTAATTTTGCAAAAGCTTATTCATTTACTTCCACTAACATAAAGGTATGAAAATTATTATGTTTAGCCATAATTGAGTTAAATTTGCATATCTAATTAGTTTTTAATTACATTCTAGCGTTCCAACGCGGTTTAATTAAGGCGCTGTCAAATAAACTTTTGTGACAACGTGATAGTAACGTCATAGTTACGACATATATTGTAAAGGACCTGAAGCTTACGTATAATTTTATACAAACCTGCAAAATTATACACCTATTCCTTTTGTAATAGGAGATAAATACGTATCATTTTAATAATACTCTAATCTAGTACAAGAAAAAATTATTTGAGATAAATAAGTATGCAGTGCAAGGTTCAGATATAAAGTTTTAATGTAATTAGTTACCTTAGAGTGAAACCGCCTTTGACTGGAAAGTGATTTGCAAATTACAATGCTGAGTATAGCCTGATCAAAGGCAGTTACGTTATAACATGACAAGATCGATGAAAGGGTCACTCATTTGTAAATAGATACAAGTCGATAAACCTGCAACCACTGTTATTTGATTAAAGCTTGCGCGTTACTTGTATATATTTTGATATATGTATAGTATAATAGTATATGTATCTTATTTAAATATCTGCTTACATTTTTTTTGTCTCTTTTTACTTTTTTATTTTCACTCTTACTAACGTCCTCTCCTGCACATTTAAGATTGGCGGGTGGAGAATGTCTTTCTGGCATTAAGCCCGCCTTTTGTACATTATGTTGAGTATTGTGCAATAAAGAAGAAATAAATAAATAAATAAATAAAGATGGAAATAACGTATTACACAATATTCTACACATTACACAAATGGTAATAGAATTAGTAAAACTATAATGCGGTTAAATATTAAATTATTTATTCCAATATTTCCTATTATATTTTTTATATGTTCATATTATTCAAATTCATTCATATCTTATTTAATATATTCATATTATTTAATAAAGTTTGTGTTTATATTTTAATTAATTCCCATTAGTATGAAAAATGTAATTGTTTTAAATAAAACATTTACCAGAGCTCCGGTTTCTATAAGGCAGGCTTTAGTCTATTTGTAGATTGCGTCGGCTGCATTCGTAATGGCATTTACTTGGATCTTGGGCTCATCTCAAAGGACACTCGACACTAATTGCTATTTGTAAATAGTCTTTTATTTCCACTGATGATATTCTTAGCTTTGCCGGGAAAACTATTTTAACGAATTTCCATTGCAACGCAATCTTTTATATTACGCTTTTGATTTTGTGTTATGTGTTCCTCTCTTATCAATATGCTGATTAGACGTTCAGAAAAAAGTAATGAAAACTCCATTAATTTTATACTAATGTTGAAGTTCTTTCGGATTAAAAAAATTAAAAAATGTTAAACAAATATAAACTACCGTTTGTACATACTTTATCATTAGGAACTCTTTGTGCAAGTACAGTACATAAATAATTATCAATAATGACCTTACCCCCTTAACTTCATTAGGCTTATAACATAATTATATTACTTGCGGATTTATATTCATCTTATAGGAAATAGCTATTTCAAGTTCCAGGGCCCAATCTATAGCCAGTCGACCAATACAAAAGTGATTATCTCTAGGCTTGTTTTCACGAATACATCGCGTCCGACAAATTATCGGAAATATATGTTTATCTACACTTGATATACAGATAACATATGTCTTATAGATATATATTAACTAGTAACTATATATAATAGTTCCACCTATGGTAAGTCTAATTGAATCCTCCGCTATAAGTGCCCTCTCACCTCAACACCCCATTCATTTGACGGCTAGTAGTAATGGGAATAGGCGTTAAGTACGTCTCAGTCCATTTGGGCTGACAGCTATTAGCGCTAGTAAATCTCATTATCTCATTAACCTTGTGTCAGGATCAATTTGTTTTGTTACACCAAATTAACGTATCATAGGTATACAAAAGGATTCAGCAGCACGTCTCATTCGTGTACTATAAAACTAGCCAAAATATTTACTAGCCACAAGTTGAATTTTGCCTTCGTTGATTTTATATGAAACTGTTACCTCTAATTATTTAAACCATAAATCTAAATATAACGTATGCCTTCTAGTTTTTCATATATATTTTAAAATTATATTTATTATTTATTTATTTATTTTTTTAAATTTTTATTATATTTCATTTTTTATTTTTTATTTTTTTTATTCACGAATATTTACTAGACAGTGCAATGCAGCACAGTTTCCTTAACATCACAATGAAGGTTCTTGCCTGGATCCAAAATTTGCAAGAAACGCATTCAAAAAATTGGTACTTAATATTCATTTCGAAACGACAATTGTATGGTCTGTAAGCCTATATATCTTTTATATATTTCTAATTTATAATATAAAAGATATTCAACGGTTAAAAAGAAGGATTGAATATACTCTATATATATCTTTATTTGGACTTAATTAAAGCTATTCTGCGAATAAATTAGGACGCCTATTTAAAAAAAAAAATCTAAGATTTACACGAGTGTTTTCAATAAAACTATTTTACGGATATAACTTGCGTTTATTATTACATTTTTAATTAATTAAAATTCTAAACGTCGGGTTACAATTAAAAATGTAATATTAAACGTGATGTATTTCCGTAAAATAGTTTTGCTAAAAAAAATATATTTCAGCTTTTCAGGTTTTAAAAATTATGTGAATAATATGCTGTATAATTAACGTATTTTCAGTTCAATGATCTAATTTAGCCGTTTAGCCACTAAATTCTCTCGCTTAGTTTCAGTCGATTGATCCCACACGAGGTAAATATTTGATCCGATTTTGGCTTTGTATCTTTGTTGAGAGTGATGTTGTCAGGTCTCACACAAAGAGCATTCTAGTGTGGTTTCTACTGTTTATGTTTAATTTAGATCTCGTTAACATTCTTTTATAGGATTAATATGATGTTTTGATCATTGCAAAATTTAAAAACAGACTTATAAGAAATATTTCTTTACATTTACATTTAGTTTTTAATGCTTATACTAATAGGTTTTGAAACAAAACAGACAATTGGAAATTAATAATATATAGTTTTTAAACAATCATAAACTTGAAATATTTACAAATAAAAGATAGATTACGTATTTTTCCCATTTTTTTAACGCTAAATAAACCATATATATAATTTTTCTATTTCAATAAATTTGATGTAAATTACAAACTCAGTTACTAATAGAATACTATTTGTGTTACAAATTGATAGTTTATAACGCTTTTTCCAATCCAATGAACATATAATGACACGATAGACCGTTAATAACAACATAAATAAACTTGTGGGTGAAATACAAATTTTGTTGAACAGATTTCGTGAAGCTGAGAGCAATAAATGCGACGTCAGTGTCGAGTGTGCGCGATAAATTATTTCCAGCCGGGAAGTTCATGTCACGGGTATAAGCTGGTTTGTTTTTAAACTAGCGTCGCCCTGCAGCAATGTACGACCAAGTTATGAAATAATAAAAAACTTTTAATATATTTGATGTCAGAAACAGCGAGGGTAAGGTCTCTGAAGAAGTAGATTCTCGCAGTTAGAAAGTTCTTATAACATATTAGGGAGTTCATTATTTTAATTATCCTCTAGACTGATAAAGATTTTAAAGTAAAACTCCCAGGGTATTTCATATTCCAGTGTAACGAAATGTAATTTGTACTATAAGATGATGACTTCATATTATGCTGAAACAAGGGCTTTAATAAGGAAGTGTATCAAGTATCGTTTAACCCATGATTTTTTACGGTTTCAAATTTAATCAGGAGCCGGCGGAAGGCGTGTGCCTTTATAAAGGATATTACACATTTGATTTTATTTATTAAATGTTTTAAAACTGTTTGGTTGTAATTACATAAATTGTTATTACCAACTTATTAATAAAACGTCACATTATTATAATATAGTTTCTGTGAAACATTCAAAAGACAAATAGAAGTATATTTGTAACAAACGGATATAATAATCGGAAACATCAAGCGCGGCTATAACAGACGTTTCGCTTATAAATCTTGTTATAAAATGTTGTAAAACTATTATTTGGGAACATTAAATAATATAAGGTAGTTGATACGTGTATTTGTTCTTTTCTCTAATAACAACAACTTTTACTTTTTTTTTTTGTGGATACCAAATTTGCCCAACTAGCCAACTTACATTTTTTTTTTTGACACAGCCTAAGTTAATGTTTGACTACATTCCACCAGATGGATAGTGGAAATGTAGTCATAGGTGGTAAGGCGCATTAACTTAGTAAACTATTCACTCTTTTCTTGAAGACACCCACATTATATTCAGACGGAAATACCGTCGCAGGCAAAAAAAAAAGGAAAGAAAGTAGGTACCTGACCCCACCACTACAACAAGCTCATCTGAAAATCAGATGTTCTCTCATGCTACCCCTTATCAGTGAAAACCTCATACGAACTATAAATTTTGGACCCCCATTCCGGACAATCAGCAGGCCCAACCAACTTAGCCAGCGCAGTAAAAGGGTAATGGACAAACACATATAGATATGCTTTTAGAGACTCGATATATACTATATACTCATACATACATTTTGAGTAAAGCCTTGCATATCTTTATTCAAAACTATCTTTAAATTATAATTACCTTCATTCGATATATGTACTTTTCAAACATTGGTTTATCAAAATAAATAAAGGAGAAAGGCAAAAGTCAGTAAAAGTTTGGATGTTGGTTCTGTGATTTTCCAAATAATTTTGATGTTTGGATGAAAATAGAAACCAAAAACTAAATCAACCAGGCTCTGATTAATGTAAAGTTTTTGTTACAAATAATAAAAAATATATACGGTGAATTTTTAAATTTTAACGAGAGAAACAAAGGAAATAGTTGAAATAATGAATGAAAAACTATATACTACTATGTTGTCGCAAAATTATACTAATATAAAAGATGTATTATTTCTGTGCTATAATTTCACAAATTTATTAACCCCCTACGGGTTATTATACTTTACGGTTTATTATTATACCTATATAATATTTTATTATATTGTGTAGGGGACTTTATTTTTTATATTTTCCCGTTATCGTGATTTTAAACACATGTCGCGGATATGACACTCCTGTGACAGATTTCCGATATCATATTCTTATAATAGACACCGATTACTTCGAAGCCTCACAAACTGTAGTTATCAAAACATTTTTTAAAATACTTATTAAAGCTAATAACAATGTATGTGTATTTAATTTAAAAAATAAAATAAAATGAAAAACAGATTTTTTTTTGTCTAATTTTTACTCACTAAGAAATAATAAATACGGTAAAATATATATAATAACCTAGCTAATTGAGTTGTACAAAAGTTACGTATAACAAAACAATAAGGCTAAATAGTACAATAAATATAATTCTAAGATTACTGCGATAGACATATGGCAGGCAACGGTAAGCCCATTAGGGTAATCGGGATTAAGCTATCAAGCTAATGTTAAGCTTAATCGAAATGACACTTTACATTAATACACATCAGTTCAAGATATTCAAGCAAATATATTATACTTATTACATCTTACAAGAATATGACTTACTGAATATTAACATCTTATTGGAATAAACATTAAAAATAAGATAAGTCTTCGTAAATATAAGAATTTAAATTACTGATATTAATAATTAAAGATTATTGTGATTTTTTATAATAAAATTATTTTATTCTTATGGCCAATAATGTATTTTATTTAATGTTTTAATTTCACCAACTCGGACAGACGAAACGTAATGACATTACGTTTCGTCTGTCATTTTTTGAGCAATTATCGCAAATCAAACCACGTAACTTTTTTGGTAGAATGGAAAAAAACGTGTACAATGGCTGAACAATAATGAAATGACAGTAATGATGTCATAAGAAAAATATGTTAAAATTGCATATTCAGCACGAACCTTTGAGTTAAGGAAAATATTAATTACTTATCAGTTTATATCATATATCATATTATCTTAAATACAAATGTGAATGCACTTACTACAAGTAACAATACAGCGTTAAGGTTTTATGATTATGTCAGAATCATTGGTAATAAATAAGTAAATCATCTGTCTTTAGAGGATGTGTTTATTAGCAGTTTCTAGATTGAGACAAGGGAACTACGTCATGTGTTTTTTATCGTAAGAGCAATGGAGAAATTAGATATTTTGCGGCTTTTTTTTTTATAAAGATGCAATTAATTTTGCCGATTCAGGTTGATCTTTTTTAACTGATTAGTTCTTACCCGGTCTATCCAGCCTATATATTAACTGTAACCAATTTATTATATTTAAGACTAATAGAGTCCAAAGTAGATCCTTTTAATGCACAATAAAGTAGCTCTCCATTAATGATGCTTAAAATAGCCGTTATCCAACTCTAATGGATTACCATTTTTCCTAAGTCTGAATAACTTTTGGCAAGAATTAAAATCATATATGATGTGCTAAAAAATATGTCAAGTATCGGTCGTAGAATTTATATAACATTTTTAACGTTCGTTCTACAAAATGGAAAAAGTGCATCGATAGTTTTACTATGGATACACTTCGATTAATTAAACATAGTTTCAACAATGAATTTCATTTGATTTTTCCAATATAAAACTTCATAACTAAGTGAAGTTGATTCAAGTACGGACTTAGTAATATAATACTTTTTACCTGTATTTATATTGTAATATCAATAGCGGTTAGAATATTGAGTATTATTTATTTGCAATATTATTTCTAACAATATCTAGTTAATAAAATATACTTCATATGTAATAAATAGCCAACTCTTTATATTATCTTATTCATAAATCAAACTACAATTTTCTATAAGGTATCCATAAAAAATCTAATACTCAATTTCAGTCAACTCAAAGTCTATTTCTGGTATTGCTATTATTTCTAATATCAATTGTTAACAGTAAATGTTTAATAACATATAAGGGCTTAAGCATTTTAGGGATTCTAATTCAGTGCAGTAACGAATCCAATATACGGGAACATGTCATCAAATACTGTCCTTTTGGCAGTCCAAAGGCACTCACTCAACTGAAATGTGTCTGACATACGTTGACAAAGAGAATCATAAAAATCAGACCCCTTTCAATATACCATTCATTTTAGTGGGTGAAAATAAAATATTGCTAAGACGGAAGTGAACACGCCCAGGCCAGCTGTAAACAACTTCGCTAATGGCCACTTAAAGTTCGCGAAGTAGCCACATTTGGAGTCTGAAATTTTTTTAGCTACACTTAGCGCGTTTGATAACTAAATTGCTTGCCATAACTCAAATTTATTTGTTTAACTTCACCTAATAAAAATATACATTAAAGTGCCGTTGTAGAATAAAATCACAAAATGTAATTAAAAAATATACTATTTACATTCAAATTCACGTGTTCAAATTTTAAACACTAGGTATTATATTAATATATCACAATATTGTAATTCATTATTATATTATATTTTATTCACGAATTTTTACCAGACAGTGCAATACAGCACAGTTTCCTTAACATCACAATGAAGGTTCTTCTTCATCATTGTTATATTATTCTGTTTTTTTACTTTTCTATGGCTTAACTGATAGAATGCTCTATAGTATTAAGTCCGCCTGACGTACTTTTTAGTTTTTTTTGATACAATAAAGATTAAAATAAACAAATAAAAAATATATTGCCATTTATAAATCATAAAGTGACAAGTAAACTATTTTTCATTTAAATTAATAATAGTTTATTCAACTGCTCAACTAAAATTATACAATGTTTATGTAATGGCAACATAGACCGCTTTTAGAAAAGGGTTCAGATCCCTCATGGCTTTTTGTTGATGGGTTATGCATAATCCATTTCAAGCGTGATTTACCATAAATTTAGTCTTAATAACATAGTTGGTTATGTATTTTGTTGATTTAATAGTTTCAAACCATTTTTTTATAACAATTATCGATAAATAAATATTTTTTAAATGTTATTTATTTGTATTTTCTTAGTTTATACCTATAAATATATGTAAATGATATTTAATGCAATTAGTTTCTTTACGAATTTAATTGAGTGCTTAAAATTGAAAATCTCTTTATTCGTGCGCTTATTAAGGACTAAAATAACGGTTGGAGCACGCGAGGCGCATACGAAGCCTGTGGTGGGACAAGTTATAAGAAACACCAGAAGAATATGTTTTGTTTTTGTCTTCATAATATTAAGATATGAATCACCAAAAATATATAAAAGTGAAATTCTTATAATTTTTTGGAATTCCAAACTTAAGTCTAGACTTCCAGACTTAATTTGTATTGCATGATTTTAAGCAGTATTTATATGATTGATTACATACGTTTCTTCTATCATATTTAGTATAGAGTACTAAATATGATAAAAGAAATATTATAAAATATTGCAAATTCTGAATCATACAGTTTATTTGAAAAAATAATACTCCAGAGCTTACATCTTAAAGCTAATGATTTATATGCTAAGTAAAATCGCATTAAAATTGTCCCCAACAGAGTCAAGCCACGCCCCCAGAAAATGTCATATTATCCTTTATATTCCGAGCTTGGTATTTACTGCTTTTTTAAGTAATTTACCAGAATGAGGTAAAACGAAAACTCCTTTTTATCTAAAATCTCTTGCGACAAACTAATCTTGATCTAATGTCATATGAAGAATGTTAGTGCGTTAGGATTTTTTTAAGTAGTTTTCTTGTAAAAGAAATTATTATTATCTTAATCTTAAAATTAAAATCTATTAATCTATTACTCCTCTGTAAACTACCCAATTAACTACTCTAAATTTTCTAAAATGTATACATAGCAGCCCTATCCAATCACTTAGAATAAATAGACAGAAGATGGACCCTCAATCGATCACGTACGTTCGCAAAGACATGGGATAGCTTATAATTTTAAATGTTCTGAATAAGTGTATCCCTTGTAAAAGTTAATAAAGTTTAGTACATTTAGTCATTATTTTTTTAAAAAACGTATATTTAAAAACCATATTCGCTTGATATTAATTCTATTCACATATAAGACTCGAAAAATACTATGCATTTAATAAAAAAAAATTAGTCAAAACTTTACTGACCAATATCGAAAAGTTCAATACAAAAAATACAAACGATTCTAAAAAAAAAAAATTGTACGAACGAGAAACTCTTTCGTTAATTACCTAACGCTTAATTCATTAAAAAGAATCTTCGGGGAAGTAATTAGACGTAGACTGAACTCAAGGCATGACTTATTAATATTAGAAAGTAATCCCGTTTCTTTCATTATAATTAAATGAGTACCTTCACAAGGAAAATGAAGGAAAATGGATAAAAATAGTATATATAACTAATGATGAATTAGATTTAACGTCGTTTAATTTACATAAAACTATAAACTACTTTTCCTGATGTATATTAATGATTTTAAAATGAACTTCCAGGCCATTTGAAACCTGTCTTTTTTACTTTGGATGTTCTATGGCCGTTATAGTGGACAAAGCTCAAAGAGATTTGGATATTTTATCAGAGTGGTTTCAATCGAACCTTTTAACCCTAAATAAAAGCAAAACAGATTTTTTTTTTCAATGCCTAAAAAAAGTACAAGCGTTAGTCCATTATTAATTTTGATAAGGAACCACTGAAAAGAAAAGAACGACAAAATATGAATAAATATATTTAAAAACTGTTATTTTGTTATAAATAATGGTAGTAATAATGCCATTTAAACCTTTTTCTATCTCATAATGAGCCAAATATTGTTTTTCTATACATGAGTTGACAATGATTTAATAAAATAACGCGTATTTTAAAGTATTTAAAATAGCTTATAAAAAAAAAAGTAATAATACCTTTACATCAATATTGTAAATATGTCATTTCATGATCTCTTAAACAAATTAAATAAAAAAATAATAAATCCAATTCTTATAGTTTCACAAAATTGTTTCCTCCTTATAACAAAAACAGCTCATAATTACAGCAAAGTTCCTTTTCAACTTAAAATAGACATACTACTATAGATCAACTTCATACGAGTGTAGATTTTAATTAGACTTCCTAATTAGCAATCAAAGGCATCAGTCATAGAGATATCCTTGGTATTGAGGTATCCTTGGTGCGAGATAATTATCAGGTTTAAATTTAAAGACAAAGAATTAAGCGGATGTGTCACTATTTCGAATACTATTTAGTTATTTTTGCAAAAATATGTAGTAATTACCTTTATTTATTTTATCCTCCGCTATTTTCTCCGGATCCTCTTTTTAAATAATGTTTTTGATATTCTACTTAAATTACTGACTTTTATTTAAATTGAAAACAGTAGTCCTATTATAAAATTTCATGTATGTTACTGCGAAAACGAGAAAACTACCATGGAAACATTAAACCCCTACTTAAAGCCATCAAGTGCAATTTCGACAAATCCTATCTTAGCGAGTCGTTGCTCTTGTGGGTTCATAGTGTGTGGTATATCGTTTGCATATTACGTTAGGTTATATAACCGTTCAACAAATATTTTAGACAACCAATGTGTTTGACTATAAAATCCTACAAAAAAAAATTATAAAAACATATTCACGAGACTGAAACCTAAGAAAAAACTACCCGAACAGCTCGACCCGAATACTTAAATTATTGTTTTTTTAACTTATATAACGTAATATTTTATTCTGTTTCATTAAAACAGGAACTGTATCATAATCAGTTATTAAATATGAATGATTTCGGTACAATATCTATTACTAGATTTAGCAGGTGGGGTATTTTTCAGTTTCTAAAATATTAGAAAAACTTGCAACCAATTTAGTATATTCAATCATAATATATGTCAAACCATGATTTAATTTTGATGGGACTATCACAAATGGATAAAAGTAAGCGAAAAGAACTATTTTCAACACTAATGCACTTTGAACAACGCAACTAGAAAATACTTACAGGTTTATTAAAATATTAAAAAGCTGAGTACATTTTTTAAATTAAAATATCGGCAATGGTTGTAACTATTACGTATATGAACATTTCTAATTGTATTTGAAAGTTTTTATATATCAGAAACACTTGATGTAATTGACTCCCCTTGCCATAAAATGCAATTGATTTTGATCTATATTTTTTTAAAGGTATACAATTTTCCGGAAGATATTCAAATTACATAAAAATTCTCCCTTCTCCACGCTAGCTCAAATTTGACTATTCAATACAAACCATCTATTAAATCAGAAAATAACTAAATAATAAGGTGAATCTTTGTGTTGTCGAATACCGCTTTTGATTAGCAACACTGAATTAATATTCAAAACGTGTAACTCTTCCGTAGCAAACGTGGATGAAGTGGCAGATTGTTATCCAACTAGCTTTGACTAGTCGATAATAAAAGTAAAAATGTTCTCAAATAAACAAATCTTGAAATTAAGGTTTGTACCTGTACTCATAAGTATATGTAGTTATAATTTTTACACCAAGAGTAACATAGTGTTCTTTGTAGCGTATAATTAGTCATTTGCTTAAAAATAACAAATAGTATACATATAATGATAATTATTATTTATTAATTTGAATAATGTACACCTGCATATCATTTAAACTATTATTATTATTGTATTCTTTCTTAATTTTAAAACGACGAATCGGACACACGGAAAAACTCTAACGAGCTTATGTTTGCGTCTCAAATAGTTACTGTATGTTTTTTAATAAATAATAGATAAAAAAACCTGTAACGAATACATTTTAAGGTGAACAATTCAAGAGCAGAAATACTCTATTATATTTTTATATATATTAAATAAAAGATATATATATTATATAAAAAATATATAGTACTTCCAAGAAATTGATAAAAATAAAACTTTCTGAAATAAAAAAGAAAATTGGAGCACGGCATGCATTTTAACGAATTCAATTCCGATAAGGCCCGTATCTCACTCGCAAACAATGTCTTTGGTACATTCACCGGCTAGGCCTTTCAAATCGAAAAAAAAAGTTAAAACTGTTTACTGATAACGTTAAAATGTAAGGTAAAACTCCCAAATATTTTACATTTAGAATAATTTAGAAATGTACAAATGCTTAAAATTTAAAGGGTTTTAAAAAGTCCACAACATAAAAAAAATATTTTCTTGTCCTTATATTTGTCTATCCTATCATTGTTATCATAAACTAAAGAATCGAGTTATTACTACCTAAAAAAAAAGCTGAATCTGCTGTGAATGTGAAGAAATATTTTTTATATATTTACTAGTAGGAGGAATTAATATTAAAAAAAATCATTTTTCATATTATTTACTCATGTAGTATTAAAAATATATCAATCATATAGTTTATATTTATTGGACCTACAAGAAAAAAGTTTTACTAGCATTTAAATATTGTCTACAGAACTCCTGGCTCACTATACGCTCAATTATTTTTTTTTAATACAAATTTCTACCATATAAGATAGTTTAATTGTATAATATAACACATATTTTAAACAATGAAATATGCAGACATAAATACCTAATAACTAGTGATAAACATATAAGAAAGTAGTTTTCTTTTACCTATTCTTTATTATTAATCTTATTGGCTTTAATACAAAAACAATAAAAAGTGACTTTATTATTCCTTTATAGAGAATTGCCGAAAAAAATAATAACTAGGAACAATTATTTGTTCTCTGTTATTGTAAAAGCATCTCGCTCAATTCTTTATCAAGAGTTGAGTGATTACTGGACATATATTTTATTACAAGTTTTGATAAAAAAATAATCCATTCATAGAGTATTATTAACTTCGTCTGTAATATTGAGAATTTGGATCTACTTATTTAAAAACAGAAACTTTTAAAGTAAAAAATGGACTTTTTACTCTTGTCCTGCATACAAATGAAACCAAAGTTTGTACATTTTTGTGTATAAGACCAAATTATGGGGGTTTTGTTTTATTTGACTACGAAATACTAAAACACAGAATCAGGCCATAACAGTTAGTCACGGTATCTAACATAAATAAACCTTGTAGTCGACAGCGTACACTTACGAGCAAAAAGTATGGCTATACTTATTTAATTTTATATAATCGGTATACACCATATATATAGTACATACAATATTTACAATATCATAAAGGAAATTATCCGACTTTTAATATATAGAAATAATATTAATAAAATCTCTGTCTGCCTGTCTGTCTCTTTATGAATAAGAATGTGTCAGCATACTTTAGTTTATATATACCAAAAAAAAAAAAAAAAAAAGTATTATTTTTTGTGTACCATTATTTTGGTCAAGAATGTACTACTAAGCAAATCTATGGTCGGTGCCGCAACCGCATATGTGTAGATTAAGAAAGCGTAACAGAACGAGTTTATGGTGCTAAACAATCGAGTTCTTTATCGTATGTACATGAAATACAGTACAAAGCTATCCAGTCTTTTATACAGGCAATATATACGGTTTTATTATATATAGGAAATTACAAAAAAAATACAAAAATATTTAAGATAATCTCCCCATTACTCGAAGTGTATATTCAATGTATAATTATAAGAAATATTATAATCTGAAGATTTTATCCCGATACTTCAAATTTTGTTGGCAAACATAAGTCAAATTACCAGACTTATACAGACTAATAGCAATCGTTTCTCACGTAGCTGGAGGGAGGCTAAATTAAACGTTAATCTGCTGTCTGGAACACAGAAACCATTTCGTAGATTTGATACAAGGTTTCTGAATACACTTATGAATAATATTTTAATTACAACTTTATAATTTCTATTACTCCGTCACTTTATTTCTGAAGATTACTATAGAAATTCAAAAACTTTTACAATTTCATATAACTCTCGATTATTATTACGAAACGAGATGTTGGTGTCTGTTTGTCATAGAAACCAACATCTCGTCTTACCGCGAACACGTTTGCTGCAAAGCTCTCGAAACATCGGCTTTAAATTTTCAAAAAAGTAATAATAAACGCGAGTTATATCCGTAAAATAGTTTTATTGAAATATGTAGTACTCATGTAAATCTCAGAAAACATTAACTTTTTCAAATCCTCGGTATTATCAATACTATCAAATTAAGTAATAATAACAACAAAGGTATTCTCGGCATACGGAACTCGCGGACGTCCGGCGACGTATCGTTTCCGTTGCGTTACGGCTGACCAACACCCCTCCGAGCAGCCAAGCGCTTTAAAAGGGTCGATTATTTAAATATATATAAGATGGTGTTGCTATGCATAGATTATTACATTTACATATGATAACTGTTCTCCATTCAACGTTTTGTAAACTCTTTCAATCATATTTAATTTTATTATCTTTATAGCCACTGCCAAACTTAGTCCAAATGTGTCAAAATAAAACAAACTTAATCAGAAAGTTTACAATTTTTAGATACTTTGTTAACCAAAAATGATTTACCTAATGTATTTTATTTAATATCTTCAAACAAAAAGTTAACAGCTGTATGGATGACCGTAATTTAACTAGGTCTTTGCAAAAACCTTTCGCGGAGCACTGTCAGCAAGTCTAATTTATTATCATAGTCCCTGTTTGTCTCATTTCCTATCTCACAACATTACAACTACAGTACTGAAAGATTCTTACAAGTAATGTTAACACAACAACAATTATTAAGGAAATTATGCTATTATTTTTATAACGAACTTAATTAGTTATGAAGTTAAGTATCAGAAATATATTTTTTGTATTCCAATATCAATGTAATATATACAGAGTATAATATTAAAACACAATCAGTCGTAGTTCAGTAAACAGTAACAAATTGACGTCTGAATTGGCTTTGAGTAGCTTACGAATCGTATGCGAATGATATTTGCATTGCCAAAATTCTTTATTAAAAAATATTGACCTGATTTCAGAGCTCGTCATAAATTTGAATAAAAAAAAATAACGAGTGCAAGGATCTTCTAAGAACCTTGACTTTATTTAACATATTTGCAATAAATAATTTTATCATTATTTCTACTATTATTATTTAAGTTAGTTTGTTTTTATATAGCCTGTAGGTAGTCTTATTAAGGGTTTTGTGTAAAGAACAATTTTGCAGAATAAATTGATAAAAGACAAAGCGAATTCGTTTTTACATATGATGTTTTCTGTAATTAACGCATAACGAACAAAGTCGCAGACAACACCTAGAATCTTATAAAGTCAATTTACTATACATAATTTTATAAAAAAAACAGTTATTTATTGACTCTATTAATGTGATATACTGATGAATATGAGAATCCTACTAACATTTATGATTGATTGAATCTTCTATTATATTTTAACTTACACAATTAAGTCTCTTTATGAATCTTTTGTTGCCTTTATCATCGGAACAAGATTCAATAAAAGGAAGCGGACGCCCCACCGATAAATATTAATTAAGCACAGTAATGTTATTTATTGTGGTCATTGACGGGGCACATCCCGTTTGATTCAATCTTTTGTATAGACATAGGTTATCAGTTATTAGTGCTTTAGTACGTGTATAGTATGTCTGATTTAAATCAAAGTAAATGATAAATGTTAAGAATATTTATAAGTTATTTAATTGTGTCATTTGATTATATATTCTTGCTATTGTTTCTTGTTACACATATGTTAATGCATTGATTTTCAATTGCGTTTTATTCGTTTATTAACCTTTATTACATTAATATATTGATGGAATTAGACATTGTGGCCGTATCAAATTATTATTATGAAGAATTTATTACAAAAAAGTTAAGTTTTCAAAACAGGTAACATTGCTTATTCTTTATATGATATTAAAAACACGTAACACATAGACGGATTATAAATATTATTATTTTATATAATTATGAAAAAGTTTTTTAATTTAAGTCTAGATATCTGTAATAGTAATTCCATTATTTACATGAATTTAAAGTTAACAGGTAGAGTATTAAAAAGAACTTTCCGCTACGGTTCGGTACACGCTGGCTGTACGGTGGCGGTTAGTTAGTACCCCGGGTTCAGACCCCACACACGTTGGGATTGTTTAAAACATTCTAGTCTTTCAGTTTGTTCGTGTGACTTGTTGTAATGTGTTAAGTTAACTATGTGGTGGTTTATACAATTGACGATATTTTTACACTGTGAGTACTTCAAAACTTTTTTTGTTAGGGTTATTTTAAAAAAATATTTTTTTATCGTAATATTATTTTATAATTTATTCTTACTACAGTTTAATAATGTTTTTATAATAATAATAATACTAACAAAAATATGTTTCTGTAAATACACAAATCAAAAGTCTTACTTTAAATTTAACAATGCCAATAGAATATACGAGTACTTATACGCACTTCATACTTTACACAATCAAACTAACTATCCGATATAAACATACTATCTAACAAGTCGTATGTCGTATCGTAATATGTAAACAAAAAGCCAAATGTCACTATGACATTAAAATATTTAAACGACACACAGTTTGACAGTTAAATGATGATAGCTAGATTGTTTGTGACCATCTTTATTGGATTCTGTAATTTAAAATAGAGTTTATTGACACTGGTCGTATCTACTGAGATATGATTATTATTGTTGTTTGTAAAGTATATTTAGAGAAATTGTTATCTTAAATAGAATCTACCACAAAACTATTAAATAACATGTCATGATAACAAACTATCTTATCTTACTGGCTCTAATAGATTGAACCCTGAAATAAATAAGACAAATATCTAGTCTTAAGATACCTTTTGATTATTACTGATATAAGAAAATAATACTACCGTATTTTAGTCATAATATATTAAAAATTATCAAAAAAAGTTAATAATGATAATAAATGGATATGGGTTTAAATTTATAAAAATATCAACATAAATAAAAACGTTATGTGTATTTATAAATGAATTCACTCAAAACAAAACATATTTTAACAGAATATAAAAATTTATTGATTGTGAAATTGGTCCAAAATATACATAGGTTGTGTAAAATCGCTTAGCGATCTCTGTTAATTGACGCACCAATCATTGCCTTTTATGGGATTACCGCGAGCTTTGCAAATGAATGCAAAATAAACTCACTAAAAATACAAATTGAAAAAATATTTAAACCGGCCTTTTATGTTTGTATTTCGTTTTGGGTTTTTCTGAAATTCAATATTTTTCCAAAAAACTTTAACCAACAGCACTAAGATAGAACAAAACGTATTTTGAAATGCGGATACTGGTAACGAAGCCTTACAAAGACCAACACCGGTTATATCGGAAGAGGGATCTTGTTAATTCACATACGGAGTCAAAAAGAAAATAAAAATAAAAATTATATAATTTTAAAATTACTAGTTTAAATAAAAAACAATTCAAATACAAATGATTTTCATTTTGAAAACGTTAATACTTCAAATTAATTTATTTTTGAAATTATACATTGTTCACTTGTATTGTACAAAACTGTTCACGCCGCGGTTCCACCATACTCAGAGCTCATGAATAAGTACCCTGAATGGATTCGAAACTAGTTGGGCTAATTGCGATAATAATAATGAATACACTCGGATAATTATATTTAATAGTAATCATGGATCACGAAAGTTTACATACAAAAACGTGAAGAAATCGCCTATACACGATAAGATCGTCTATTGTATTTATAAGTAATTGCAAATTTGTAATATTTGTGTATTTACTATGGTTGTACAATAAGTATATAATCAAAATTATAATCTGAAACAAAAACGTTATTACAAAGTGCTTATGTGAGTGACATTTAATTATCATGTTACACTTGTACACCGCTAGACATTAGAGTAAATCACCTTAAATTCGTTTTCCCAAAAATCCAGAGGTAAGTATAGCGTTCAAGAAAATAATTGAATTTCAGATTCCAGACGCGTTTAACCGCGAAACCGTTCAAGTGTGAGTAATATCTTCATAAATGATAAATCATTGTCACCCACGAATCTATGCCTAAGATGGAATATCCAGAAGAATTTCATCATTTTAGTTAACATGATAGAATGATGTATTTTCGGCTTACATAAAATAATATTTTTTTGAAAGTAAATCCTGTGAAAGGAATTAGACATCTATGATATAAATTGATAAAGTCGCCTTTTAAATATAGCTTCATACAATAAAATAATAGTAAAACCTTCGTATTATAAAGGTTTCTGATATTATTTTCGTTTTATACTAGACGTTACAAAAATGAACTTATCAAAATTATATTAAAAGCGGAAAGAAATCTCAAAAATATAGAAAATCTAATTACTTTTTTCAGCTGAAAGCTGAAATTACATTTTAATGAAAACATTACGCATGACAGTCTTTAAATTAAACTATTCTGACCCGGGCGCTCGGGATTATAAGGCCTTCCTTATATTCTTGTTTAAAACTTCCATCATGGCCGTTAAGACTATGCATAAACTGAATTTAAATAGAAAATGAAGAAACTTATGTTGGAAGCAAGCAAGAGCTGACTGAAAAAGTTAGGTTTTTGTTTATACTTTTAAGAATGGTCTTAATAGACAATACATTTCAATTATTTTGTTCAAAAACAATTATACTTAAACTTTTTTATGTATTATAGGCATTACTGGTTAGTAATATATACCTGTTAATTAATTAGCTTTCAGCCCCAGGTATATATTACTATTAAAATGACAGGTATATATTAATATTATCTCACTAGCTTATTAATACACTCACAGCTGAAGTTCAATCCTGAGAAAACTTTGATCTACGTAAGAACTTTTATATTGTTACAGTTATTTTATAGAAATACTATCAAATTGATTCCTCGATTAAATCTAAACTAAGAATTGAAAAGCCCTTAAAAAGAATTATCGAGTAAATCATTCAGGTCCGCATAAAATCTACCGCTTCCCATCGTTTCACTCGCATTGTACCGAGTACTGAGTACGTGCTGCAAATACAGTGAAGATACTCGATTTCAAATGTACGCTATAATACTACACATCGTTGCACTTAGACTACAGATCAAATGTGCTTATTTAAATAGCTTAGTTCTAAGTCATTTGATATTTTAAATGATTTCTTTTTATCTATATATTTTATGTATATAAATATTTTGAGTTATATAGACGTTTAAGAGTAAAATAATTATTTTGGAGTCAATAACAAAATTCTAATTATTCGGTCTATAACCTTTGAACAGGAGTTATATGAAAGTAGTTAAAATGATATAAATATTCAAGCAGATCATGGCCTCCTAAAGAAAAGTTTCGACTCGAGGCAGTCATTTAAAAAATTCAGAGTTCTGACTTATTAACGTCGAGTCACCTTGATCGCTTACTTTTGTTACTTTTAAGTTTTTGACGTCGCTGTTGAATATTAGTATGAAAAATTATTTATCAAACTAAAAATATTAGAATAAATTATAATAAAAAATACCGACAATCCCTTAATGAAGTTTAATACTTTATTTTCGTGGACGTATGATTTTCTGTCCTTAACTCGTTGTTAACACAAAGGCTTAAAAATGCGGATCTCAATCCCTTTGTTTTAGAGTTACGCTAAACCAGCACGCGACGACAGTAAGACATGTGTTCACGGACTGATGACTTGCGCAAAGTTCTTATGAACAGGATGCGCGCTCTAGCACGCTCTGTTTTTAATGAGTTTTTTGGTGTTATAATTACAAGAAAAAATCTAGCTACAAATTCCATATGTTAGATATATATACTTTTCAAACAATTCTGAATCATTGCTTATGTATATATGTATAACTATAGCCATATTGAAAATCAGTGCTTATAATATTAAAAAAGGGTAAAATTACATGTAGTAAAAATAGGATTTTTATACATATATTTACAATAACTATGAGTAATTTTCACAAAATTCCGTAAGAAGAACTTTATACTATCTTTTTTGAATAAAAATTAAAACAGCTGCAATACAACACCAGACGTAAGGTAATATGGCGTCTTCACATATTGCACATCGGTAACGGTTTTTTTACCGATGCGGAACGTTGCGCACGCGCCGATGTTCCGCTTACGATTCCACACATGTCTCAAGATTTTGTCTCACTCACACTTATAACGATAAATAGTAGTGCATCCTTTTTTTTGTAACAAGTGTGGGCTCGTTGATTCTTTTGTTTGATAATGTTTTCAGTTTTTTTGTAACACACGTGCTTAAAAGAATATTAAATACATAATAAAATTTGAGCCTTTTTGATAGATGTTTAGCAATGCATAATATATTATAGAAACTTTTTCTACAAATTACCGTCTTACGTTTAATTAATTTTAGAATTATTTAATATAAAAAGTAGGAATAATCCTTTTATTATTCAATACATTTCATTCCAGAACGCCTTTTTATCGAATGTAAAAGCATTTTCTTGTACAATCAACGCTATAAGATTCTTCATAATTATATAAAAAATAAAAAAAAATTACTTAGAACAGAATGACTTTAAAATACATTATATTGTAAAGTAATATTTCCTGGTATGTTAAAGGTATGCAAGCTAGGACAAGCACTGAGAGACAAGGGGTATTATTATTTTGTTGTCGAGGGTGGCCAGCGAACCGTCAGACAGGTGCCGTACAATACTCCGATTTTTAAAGCAATAAAGTTCTTTGTACGTGTATTCTATGTGTAGTAAATTAATATCATCATTCGCATTGATATGTTAGAACGAATCATATATGATTTTTATAGGTTATTGATGTTTTATAGTTTATATATATATAACCTGTTTTAACTTCATTATTAAATGTAAAGTGTATTTCTTTCTTATTTATTATCTTAATTTTTTATCTTGAAATATTTTCGCACGTGTAGAATATTTCAAAAAATTACTTAAAAATATTAAATATTCTATATAATATAATGCAACCTTAGTAATGTATTTTGATCTTGAACAAAAACGTAACATATTAAATTAAATGTGTTTCGAGTACCAAGTTTGTTTGTTATATTTTCACAAGACTATTTAAAAAATATTATTGAAATACACACATTTTTATGAATTTGTTTTAAAACAAAGTATATATACTGCTAAAGAGAGCATAAATGTCCAACTTCAGTCTTTCGCTATCCTGTAGCAAATATGTTACTTAGAATATAAGATTATCATTTTAATGACCTTCTCTCTAATACTAATCACAAATATATTTGATATGGAATTTAAAATTTAAGTTTGGGTTTCAAGTTAGTCTCATCTATGTGTATATCTGTTTTATATGTTTGATTAGATTTTTCCTTTATAATAATAATAAATAATAAATTTATTTCTAAGTTCCATAATAAGCTAATAATAACATAAAAGTATTAAACAGTAGGGTACAAGATAGTTTTTCAGCAAACATTATAAGATTACCTGCTTTAAGATTAAATTTGTATTGCAGGTAATAAATTATTTTAAAAACACCCCATGTAACAAAAGTCATAAGTAACATTTGTATCGTCAACAGTCCCCGTACATTAATTTACAGCACAAAATTTATATAATAGTCTTAAATGTAGGTTATATCGCTTTGACCATAAAATGAAAACCTAAAATATTGCGTCACTAACTCTTATAAGCTAGTAAATTTGTTTGATTCACTGCTTCTTTAAAACAACGCAAAATCTCATACTTCATGACAGACGCTTGGTATATCAGAGTAGCTGTGACTCGGAATATCAGCGACAATGTCTATGCTTTAAGAATCTTGCTCCAACAGATTACGTTTTGTTTTTGTAATTTGGACAGCTTTTCACAAAGAAAAAAGGAAATCCAAACTACCTTCAAAGATTAAGATAGAATAAATGCTCGATCTCTCAATTTTAAACAGGCGAAAGTGTATAATTTATGTACGTACTTTGATTGATGAAATATAAATAAAAATATATATCTTTTGCATAACTTTTTCTATATCGATATCTAGTTTAGTATGTAAGACCTAAAATATATATCGAAACTCGTCTGTCTCAAACTAAAAAGCGATCAAACAAAATCACGGGAAAGTAGACAAAGGAAAATGTACTTAAATCAGCGGAACTAAACGCGGGACTCGCTCAGAATAGCTCTCTCACATCTTGTACATTATCGTACTTACTAACCATGACTATATGAAATTTACAGAATATGCTAATTTTAAACTCCTTAGATATATGTATATATATAATATTTTATTTCTATATAAAATATTAACCTTTAATATTCTTTACAAAACATGATATTCCAACAAAATAATGTTAATAGATAAGTTTGCTGTTTCTCTATATAAATCGGCATTAACAAGAATAAAAACGTAAAAGTCGGTTCCTAACTGATAACACCTCGAAACAATCCTCGCCTCGATAATAATGTTTCCGGAAGAAAGCGCGCCTAATGTGCCCTTCAGGATACACTGCTACTTTCAATTCCCTGTCAGATTATTATAAGAATCGGTTTAGGGTTAACATGTCATTTAAATAGACAGGTGTGAATGATTGAAAATATTTTTAGGAATAGAAATTTTCTATTATTGTTTATTATTAGTTATTAGTTAAAATATTCCTATATAATATCTAAACATTAAATAAATTATGTATTCTAATATCAAATAGAATAGAAACTTTTATATCAATATTTTAGTCATTATAAACTTTATTATCAGGATGTGGTTCTTTAACGCTGAAGTTCTTTTCTTATGCAAATGTAGTATTCATTATTTAAACAGTGCTAAGAAAATATAGTATTTAAGATATTTTTCCTAACAAATTGTTGCTTATATGAAAGCCAAACTTTTAATATTTAAATAGAGTTGTGGAATGTCTGTTCTCCTGTTTTTGATAAAACTATTATTCTTGTCAGTACGGGTAAATAATTAATTTTAATAAGATTCTGACCGAATAAAGCTTGATTAAAAATTCAATAAGCTGTTCAAATAACTTTTAAACAAATTACAACAAGTTTTGTAATATTGCCGATAAATATTTTTTTATAACAAAGACCAACAAAAATTTATCAGCTTACACCAACGAGGGATGTCGATGGGATTTCCGAAATCGTAGCTTGGACCTATATTAGCAATATAATATATATATGTAATTAAAAAATATTTAATATTATATCCAAATAATTCATTATTAATATTAGTTACTTGACTTAACATAGAAATTTAATCATCCTTCGTTTTAAAATTATCATGAAGTATTTCAAATTACTTTTTATAAAAAGGAACAAAATTCCATCAAGTAAATTTAAAATTAGCTATGTTTATAAAGCTTTATAATGGAAAAATACCTTGACATTTATTAAAACCTTCGAGTCAGGGCTAGGCTAATACCCCGCGGACCGATAATCTATTACAGTCTGTTGATTTGTCGCGTTTTTCTCTGGATATATTTTTATGTTTTCCCTTTCTGTAATAAATTTTTATCCGTTGAGAATTTACTTTTTCTTCTCGAGCGCTTTCAATTTCAGTTAAATAGATGAAATTATTTAACGGCTTCTTGGTTTTCAATATTCAATTTTTTATCAAACATCTCTTATTAATTATAATTTATCTGGGACGAATTTCATCGTTTTTAGACTTAATTATTGGTTGTGATGCAATATTTTATCTTCAAAAGTTTTTTTCTTTAATGTTTAATATTTGTCAATAGGTGTACAATCAGTGCGTATAATGAACATCCGTGTCCCAGAAGTTCTTCAATACGGAACCAAAGACGCCATCACATTAGACTGCGACTACGTCACCAATAATGTCACTGGGCTGGTGGTGAAGTGGTTTTACATGGACCGATCACAGCCTGTATACCAGTGGATACCACCCCAGAAACCTCAAGCTTTGGGATTACTCAAGAATAAGGTATTCTTATATACCCTTAGACAACTTAATGTATTTATATATATTTATATATTATATATAATCAATTATGTAAAATTATATTAACTAAACCAAATTAAAATTCCTAACTCCTTTGACTGTAATGTTTAATCAAATTTCAGCTTGATCTCTCATACAAGATTTCAAATAACCCATACACGCAGCATCGGGCGCTACGTATCCTGTCTCCTAGCACCGAACTCACTGGAAACTATACTTGCGTTATATCAACTTTTCTTTCTGAAGATGAACGGACTAGACCTATGACTATATTTGGTAAGATTTATTAGTTTATTAACCCAACAAAACTTACTGAGCAATTTAACTAACTAAGAGCAATTTATATTGTTTTTTAACCGTTGCCATCTTTCTCTACTATGCACAGATATTGTATGCATGTCCAGATATATATATATTTAAATCGACAGTAAAATAAAATATGATATATTTACACCGATATGTTAATTTTAAATTTATTTAAAATTAATAATTTAAGATTTAACGTGGTTAAACATAAACAAGATATAATATATTAACCAGATATTATTATTACAATCGTATGTTACACAATTGAGTCTTACAATACAACTTTGTGTATCGTTAATAGTATAGTATGTTCAATACGCTTTGTAAACTTAGACGTAACGGAAATTACTTGCTGCAACTTTGCCCGTACACTATATTTGACTGCAACGCGTTAACAAGTGAAACGATTGATGAAGTGGATATTATTATAATATATATAAAAGATTTTATTTCTAAACATTTACATACTTTGTTTTTCCTAGTGCTTACCTCTAGATGTATCTTTTTAACCGTAACTGGATATTATTATAATATATAAAAGTTTTGTTTCTTCACATTAACATAGTTTTTTTTTCTTGTGTTTTCACTAGACTTATCTCTTTGTCTAGCCGGTAGATAAACTGCTACTTTTTACTACTACCTTTTTCTGCTATAAGATTTTTTTATAAGTCTAAAAAGAAAGTTATTTTTTTAAATTGTTTAGTTATTTGCTTAGGTTTATTAGAATTTTAGTAATAAATTGTTATACTCTAAAAGTTTAAATGTTTCTGACCAGAGTAATTTAAAAAAGCAGTTACTAAATATACAATTTTAACACACAGTACAAGTGGAGAGTCAAAGTTTCTATCGACGGGAATAGGAAGAGGTTTTAAAAGTCTATTTTGTTTATGGATATAAAATTTAAATATGTACTATAAACTAAAATGTCGACATAAAACATCATTTTGCTGAGTTTCATCATACGTTGTTGTTTTAACTAAAAATTAATTACTGTTGGAAGTGTTGAACCAATTAATGTTATAATTCATTTTAGTTATATTCTTTTTATATATTTTCTTTTTAAATACTTATTTGCCTCTTTGAATTTCAAAATGGTTATCTGTTTTTATTTAAAAGAAATATAAAATTTCTCAAAGTTGTTTTTATTATTTTATTGGTTTAGTTAATCCTATCAGCTAAATAGTTACTTCTCGGCACGCCACTCTCCGCTATCTCGAAGGAAAATAGTGAAAGATATAGGAATTATATTTCTTTACCTTAAACCAAGACAATCTTCGCAAGACGGTAATTCAATAGTATATGGCAGTTATTAAACAGATTTTTGAAAGAAAATATCACTACTAATAAGATGAATAGTCCAAGATTTAAAGTGTCTAAAAAAATTTGTAATAAAAAAATAATAAATGGGGACCTACACTCGTATGCCTACATTACATACACGCATACACACAAGCACACAAACCCACAACACATTCAAACACACAGATGCAAGTTTTTTAATTAGGCTTTTATAAATTAACTCTGAACAACTAAAATTTTAATATTATTGTATATTCACAACTTAACCCGTAACGAATAAAAAATAAACAAATAATTATCATAATGTAAATACATATATTTTTTTATGTAATACAAATTAAAATACTAAATTATTTAAAGTCTAGGGAAAACTCTGGCGCTTTCGATGAAGATTTTAATAGTTTAGGAGTTAGGAATCCAAAGTCCGGTACTAATTTTAAAAAATATATAAAAAAAATGAATAAATTAATAGTTTTATTAATATTCCAATAATTGTATATTTTCCGATTTAAAATGCATGTAATAAGGCTTGATATTTCTTGTATAATCTCTATCATATCTTTTTAATATTTATGCATTGCTAATGATTCAGAAGAGTTTTGAAAATTGAAAAAGAAATTATAAAAATATGTTAGGAACTTCATTTTTGAGACGAGTTCTTTAAAAATTCTTTTAGTGTGATCGTTGACATTTATTTAAATGCAATTTTCTCACAACTTTTTGAAAGTAGTTTTAGTGGGTAAGATGATATTTTAAAGCGAAGGGTCAACAATCCTATACATGTATTAATTCTTTTTCTTAAACTATACTTTATTAATAATTTTATTAAAATGGAGATTTTGTGAACAAATTTTATAATATAGTTATACCTGTTACTTGAAAATATGGATGTTTTATGAGTAGCGAATTTATATGGTAATAAAGTTAGGTAAACAGTTCATGCTAACATGGAATAGCTGGTTTTTATATACAAAATTATGTTAAAAAGAGTCATTTATTATTGGCAGATACTTTACTTGAGTCTTAACTTGCTACAGAAGCTCATAAAAAATAAGGATCTTTTATAACCTTTTGCTTAGAAAGCAGTAAACAGATACAAAAATCCGATACTCTCGCTTGAACTTATGCGCATGAATAATGTTCTACGATTTTATTATTGCAGCACTTTCAAGTCTTAGGGGATATTTGGCCAATACGATTCGTCTATCATGAATAATTTTTAAAATAATCTTAATCAATCTTTCCCTCCCTCTCCTTTCAATTATTTATTTATTTACTTACCCTTGATTGTTGTATTAACAAAAGGCGAACTTAATGCCTAGTGGCATTCTCTACCAGTTAACTTTGTGAAGGTGAACAATTGTGGTAAGAGTTTATAAAAATTAAAAAAAAATACAATACGAAAAACAATACCAATAAAATTTAAATATAATATATAATATAATAAATACCATAATTATTTATATCTTTATAAGAACATGCGTTAAATTTAATGAAACCTTAATATATTAAAAATATGTAATTGTGAAATGACCAATCCAATCGTTTTTCTTTATAGGAAAAACCACGAAAACCAAGCTCTTTAACTTTGAATTTTTGTGTTACGTGTGTACGAAACCAAACTAAAACAAAGTATACGAACGCGAGCTAATGGAATACAAATGACAATTTTACTTATACGATCAAATCCATCAATAATTGATGCATTCAGACCTATAACATAAAACTCTAGAAACGTCAAACGAAATAATAAAAGTATACATTTAAATAAATTGTAAAAAATTTGTTTAAGTACATTTAAAACTTATAAAACTTCAATATAACATTTTAATATTAACAATGGTATAATGTTAGCAATACAAAATATACCACAATCATAAATTTAAAAGAGCTAAAATATTGAACTTACAATATCGTAGAAAGGTACATCTAGAGTATAAATATCTCTGCTCCATCTGCGGGTATCCATTACTGTTTGTGTGTTTTTAAATCCTTGTACGCTGGTTCTAAAACATGTCTCATTCGGATAGTGCAATTCATGAAAATTTAAAGATGTAATTGGCCATTTGATATAGGCATTCGAAAAAGCGACTAATATTTCATTTTACTATTAATTGCCTTCATTTAAATAAAAACAGATTTGATCAACAATTGCTTATTGCATGTTACTGATCAAAATCTTCAACTTTCCTTTATATTTTCTCTTACCTTCATTTACAATTACTCGTATTAAAAGAAACAAAAAAGCTATATGATCCAATTTCTGAATCTGATGAAATTTTAATTATTTTTCGAAATCATAATTCACAATAGATACTTGACATGTAAATCAGCCGTTTGCTTTTATTATCCCTCGAATTATACCGAATGATGTCTGATTCTATATTACGCTTGGGTTTATTTGCGAAGCAAATAAAATTTTCCGGTTTTCGGTTAGCTTACTCATTACGTAGCGGTGCATGAATAATTAATCGAGTCATTGATTACTGTATAATTTATCCAAGTATTTTCAGTATTGTAATAAAATTTTAAGCATATATTAACTAAGATTGTTTTCTTTTATTATCTTAACATATAATATCTATTATTTTGTTATTAGTTCCAGAATCCAAATTCGATATGATACAAGATCGTCTCAACGATGGCTACTTGAATATAATTTGTACAGTTGAAGGAGTATTCCCGCGACCAGAGCTTGTTATATTGGCAGGTAATAGGTAAGAAAATCTCATTATAATACCAACACATAAAGCTTCACAAATAGTAATTTTGTTCAAATTATTATATTATGCAAATGGTCTAAATAAAGATAACTTTTAATGGAAAACAGGAAACACCCGTTGGAAACTGTTGATTTGTGCTAAAATTTTCTCTTGAAAATTTTAAGTCTAACTTAGACATCCTTTCCTTAAAGTGGCGCTCAATTTAACTTTGGCTACAGCTACTTAGAAAGCATATTTCAGGAATATAAACACATTAATTTAAAGCGTAAAACCAATATATTTACAGGTTAAATACAATTAATGATAAAGTTATTATATTTTGTATCATATAGACAGTATTAATGTATTTTAAAGATGCAAACGAGGATCATAAAGTTAACTACCTTATTAAAAACCAGCCAGACGCCGTTGTAGGTAAACATCGAAAAATTAATACCCCGTAAGCAAATTTAATCAATTATTATGAGTTGTAATTAAAATCTACCCACACTTACTGCGTAATTAACATTCGATAACAACGCATATAGGAAAACAGCACACATTTACAGAGGCTGTGTTCATTAATGTTATAAATATATATATGTATATATATATATATATATATATATATATATATATATATATATTTTGTTGAACAAGTTCAAAGCTCAAATGAAAATTAATTTTCATATAGAATATTATGTAAAAAATGTGTTATATCTTTTTAAAATATATTATATATACATATATTAGAACAGTTTTGTATATATATATAGCCCGCGATGCATCTATATAAATTCTCTCAAAAGTTCAAAAAGAATAACGTCTAACCATTTGGTACTTTTTAAATAAATTGTGATTATACTATTTGTAATAATAAACTAATAACTCGGACGCCACCTATTTTAAACCAGTGGTACTAATAATATAATATTATACCATTATGTCTATACTTATTGAATAATATTATATTATATATTTCGGTCAAATTGTATTGAACATGATCTCCGTGATAATTGGATTAATAAATACTTATTGAAGAACTACATAATGTTATTATAGAAAATTATTATAATTATTTTATGGCATTTAATTTGATGTATTTGTAAATAAGTTATAAAGAAAATATTATAAAAATATATAGAGTAGCTCAATTTTTGCAACAACCCCTATTTCGCAACAATTTTCATTTTCGCAATTCATTCAATATATATAAAATTTTTATTATTATTGCCAAAGATAAATGTTACTTTGTAATTTACTGAGTTTATTATCGTGTTTTGTACCCGAATTAAAACCAAATACTAACTAATTTTGCTTAACATATTTAACAACTAATAACATGAAACATATTAAACATATAATTAATTAAAAAATATACACATATTTCATGTTGATTAATAAGTACACTGATCACAAACTTCATAACAAATTATTAAATTATACGAAATATGTACAAATGTATGTTTTATTCGACAGTTATTGGACCCTGGCCACTAATAACATGACATCAACCCCGGAGACATTAATGAGTTATTCATGTGTTATTTATATATATTTTATTTTTCAACTCATATAATCATACAAAATACATATCTTAAACAGTATAATTTGGTATTCATATACAAGACTTGTAAACCTTAAGATAATCAACGCAAATAATACAATAATATGTTATTCTGTATCCTCTTACATTTACTGATACTGACAATCATCCTATATAAAACTTTTTGTCCCAAATCGGCACTTGAATAATACCGTACACTTTCTTGAATACCTCTCATCTCTCAAATATACGAGTACTTATTGCAACCGTACCTGCTAAATTAACGTTATATCTAATCATATTATTATTGTAAATAAGGATTTATTTATTCTCTCTTTTGTAAATCTAATAAGATGTTTATCTCAAGGTAAATGTGATAAGGATTAATGATATACTGGTTTCTGTATTAGTAAAAAGGCGTATATTCTTACCTCGAAGGCCGGCAACGCTCTTGTGTTTTCGGATGTTGCAAGAGTTCTTGGGCGGCGGTGATCACATTTGACCCGTGATCCGCACGCTCGTTTGACTTTCTATTTCATAAACAAAAATTTTAAAAATAATTGGTTTTGAAAAAATATTTAAACCTATTTAATAATTATTTATTATTGTCGATTTCAAATCATATATTTTGTATATAAAAATAAATTTATTTAGTTAATATTATGTACATTCAAATAATATAAGCTATATGTATCGTCACACTGATACCGCAGGTTTTATCACGACCTATATTTCCAATACCTAGGAGTTCTGAACTAAATAATTCGGATGTTACTCGCGAGTTTACTAACAACCCAACTATCTGCACGCGACTGCATTCACGCTTCGGGATTCTGTTTGTATAGTCTGTGTTGTACACCTTTATTATACGTATACAGTTTCATCAATATTCCATACCTTTTACTATGTGATCCAGTAATAAAATCTGTGTTAAATATTGTTATTTTCAGCAATTTTGTTGTATATCGTTTTGTTAAATAAAGTGCAATAAATATGAATGACACTAGATATGCGACTCCAGTTTGACTACCGAACTGTACAGCTTTGTAAAACAATTTTGATTTTTCCAGGCTATTAAATTCAAAGTCCTCTATCAAAATCATCGAGGGACGGTACACTGCGTTAACAAGTGCAGTTGTCAGAATAGACTCTTTGCCGCCCACAGTCGAAATCCTCTGTGACATGCAAGTTCCACTTGCTAACTACTTCAGCAGAAAGAGGGATATATTTTATAGAGGTAAATTCGTACTAAATATATTTAAAACCTTTCAAAAAAACATAATTTAAACTCTTCATATTTTGGTGGAATATATTTTGTTATTATATGAATTTCAAATCATTTTTAATACATGAATGTGTTGACTCTAGCAGGAAAAAAATTTATAAAATTAAGTAAATTTTCTAATAACATTGGCCAAACTAATTTATAAACAAATGTATACTTATATTTACAAAACTTCCCCAGATTTAAGGAATGAAAAATTTTTATTTACATATAAACAGTTCTCTAATTTGAACATTGTAATTTTAGTGAAAAGAACACAGTCCGATTTTGTGTTTCAACTTGTCTCATACTGTACTGAGAGCACTCAGCATAAAACTTTTACAAAACAAAAATATAAAATAAAACAAAAATGCGAACTCATATATTTTGCGAGTAGCGTTTTTATTACTAATATATTATTAATATTACTTACTTTAATATATATGTTTATTAAAAAATAAAATATAAATTTATGTACATACAAAAATAAAATTATGTTATAAACAAATATAATATTTCATGTGATACATTTATATTGCTTGTAACACGTAACAATACTATTAAACTAGTGGACTTATATTAAACGTGCAGTACCCACAAAATAATTGCAAATGGAATTATACTAACGAGTTTCATCTACTATATAGGTAAATTAAAGATAGTAACATTTATGTAATGCTATTTTAGTTATTTAATATTTTTTTACAGATCCACCCAGTAATCCTGACCTTAATAACTCATTAAGCCCAAATTCAGCTAGAGATAAAGGTAATTTTAATATATATATTTATGTTATAAGACAATTATGTAGCATATATTTTGAGTGAAGTACCTAATGTTGACAAACGGTAATCCATACTTGCAAGTTTAAGCAAGAAGCTTTTAGAAAGCGGTAATAAAGAAGTTTCCGCTGTTTAACCAGATTGTTTATCAAAAAAATTAACAGACAAACAGTAAATTTTTACTCTCAAAACTTCTCATTTTCATTATGACTTTAAGATAATAGTTTTAATCCAATAAATATTGTCTGATCTTAAAAAGTATTTTGATTGCAGGTGAGGCGAGGAACACAGCGTCTTTGCTTATTATTCTATGTTTAACATTTTATTATTGTTTTAAAATCACGTAGTGTGTTTAGAAATATATATTAGGTTAAATAAAAATTGTTTGATGTAAATAGAGATCTAATATATAAGATTTAGCTGTAATTTCTTCTTAATTAAATTAAGAAAAGCATGAAATTTTGTTCTATTTATTTGAAGCCAAAGAGATCAATATTTTTTTAATAAAAGTGTAAAACAATAAAACTATAATAACGAATTGATACACACGGTTTCTTTGTGTTAACACGTACTTTATTTTGTATAATATTTCCAAAGAATTGTTTACCTCTAGTCGTAAATAAAATTAAAATTATATAACGCCTTTTATTTCACGACTTAAGAAAATGAAGTATTCAATAAGAAATTAACTTCGCAATTACTTTTAAAATACTACAAAATAATCAACATAATATATATAATTTTGTATACGTTATATATGTCGGAGACCTCAATAGCGAAGTGGTAGCCTCAATAGTGGTAGGTGGCCAGCATCACTTACATTGGGTGATAAAGGCCCATATTGTCAGTATTGCAAAGCAGTAACATCGACAATGTTACAATAACAAACACCAAACAAACAAACCGACAGTTTCGTATCGGAAAAGTGACCAGGTCCACGCCTCCAGATGAAATGACCGTTACATAACCACTCTGTCTACGAGCCGCCATTACAAAGCAGCTGACGTCACTGCGTTTCTTCTATAACTAAGTAATCAATTGATAAACTTAAATTAAAACAATATTGTAATCCACGACATATAACAAATCGAAAACGGTTCTAACCTTTTCGATGTCAAAAGGACAGGTATAAATTTGTTACAAATTGAAATTTAATTCAAATAATTTGTCACATAAAAAGATTTTAATTTTTAGCTTCATTTAATTAAAATTTGATGACCAAAATTTATCGACCCTAAAATCAAATCTATAAACTAAACTAGAGCTATCAAGAACAATTCGATATGATGACTTTAGGCAACAAATCAAGAAATATGTATTTCAAAAGTTTCTTTTTCTAGTATTACAGACTATCATAGTCAATGATGATCCAGTAACAGCATCCATTGAATATAAAAATGAATGAGCGTATTAAATGCCTGTAATGCGTCTTTAGCGATAGGATCACATTAGTTCCATTTTTATTTATGAAAATTTTATTCGTTTTTTTTAGTACAATAAAGAATTATTTTATTACAAGGTGTACAGCTCCAAGATACGACGTAATATTCTTAATTATCAAACGAAAATTTTATATAGAGTAAAGGGAAAAAGGAAGCTGAAGTGTCTTTATTGTTTTGCTTTGGAATTCCGGCCACGTTATTGAAAAATAAACTGAACGTTTTGAAACAATAATAAAAATAACAGTTATTGATTCTATTTTTGTTTTTTTTTTTTTAGATATTTGCTTTAAAATGCTGCAAAACCAAAACATTTGTTTCACAGTGAATGATTTTATTTTAACAAAAAATATTTTTTGAATAGTCTCACTTTAAAAAATACAGAGTATGTTGCTAAAACCATCAAAAAACATTGAATTGTTTGTTTCCCTAACATTTTATACGAATATTCTTTTAAAGTTTTTTCCACATAAGTTAGACATAATCAACGAGAATTTTGTTCGATACAAACCCTGAAATAGCTTTTAGCAATGCAATATTTAAAAAATCATAGAAATGAAAATCGGTTTGGAATCTCTATCCAAATATTTTAGTAGGTACTTAATCTTTTGTGATTATGATTATTTTATGTATATATCAGAATTCATTCATGGCGGAATCGCTGCGTGAACAGATGATGACTTCGTTCTGCTTTTCCGCCATGCTCCTTATGAACAAGGAACTTGAATTAGTTAAAAAATATTTGTGTAAGTTCCTATAATATTTATATGAGTACGGTCGGATGAGTACGTATAATACTAATCATGGACGACGAAAGTTTAAATAAAAAACTTTACGTTATTCTGGAGCTTTCTATGTCACTATGTGTTTCTCTAAAATCACCATCGGTAGTCACGCTTGGCGTCCAGTTCCCACGCATTACAATGAGTGCTATTTTTTCAAACAACATCCAATCCAATCCTTTCGGTCTCAATACACTCGTGTGAATTGAAAACTAGACTGCACCTGCTACTCTCGTTGATAGGTGCAGTTCAATTTTGAAAACGCATATTGAGATTTTTTCTAAAGGTAATCTCATTAAAGTGGAAATCGATATTGTTTCAATATTTTTTCACATTGTAAGTACTTTTTATTTAAATATTCGATTTTATTTAGTGGATTTATATAAAATAAAACAGATCACCGTATTTTAATCATAAAATAATGTAAAATATTAATATTAAACCGAGATTAAACAGAATTATCCTTCAAATATCGTCAAAAGAAATAATTGTAAGCAAGCAATCTCATCCCTGAGGCTTGGGGCTTAGAAAAATATATTTTCATACTAATTCCATGGTAGAAATGGGACATCGAAGGCACATTATAGAGGCTTAGGATCGTCTACCGCGAATAAATTTCCCAGGAGACGCGTATTTTACATCGGCTGGGACAGCCAAGATGCCGTATGATCTGAAATATTGTGGGAACTAGAGTTTTCTACAATTTTATTATAAAATATTACAATAAATAAAATATTAAAAACACAAAAGAGTTATAAAATTCTTAAGAAATTGTTAGTTTTCGATAAGTTAAAAAAATAAAAGTTTTGATAGATGATACCTTGTCTGAAAATAACTCCTTGACAATAACAAATCTGGATCTAAGACAACGTTAAGAATATTACTCTTTTATCCTTATAAAGCATAAAAAGGTAGCAATACTTAAGTTAAAGACGTATTTTTGTGTATATTCTGGCACATTGCCTGCAACTTGAATTCAGGCTTTATAACCAATGTACTCCTAAATTAGAGGAAATTGAGATATATGACTCCCTCTTAGTACCCAACCCAACTTTGATAACTTTGTTATTCTTGGTTGAATCTTAATACTAATCTCACATTACGAGCTGTTATTTAAACTGACAAAATACCATAATAATGTGTTTATTCAAATAGTGTTTTTAATTGATATTATATAAATATTAATTATTAATCATTTTCGTTTAAAACAAAAGGTAAATATATCATTTTTTATCTTATCACAACCGTTGCTAAAAGAATTATCCTTTAATATAAAACTTATTACATAATATAAAAAGAATATTCCTATCAAATATAATGTAAATGATAATAAAACTACAACGTTACTAACAATTAAATCCTGATAAAACATTCAGTTTTTGTTGAGCTTTACTTTGTCAGATCGACCCTTGGATAAGGTTTAAAAGTGCTTGGATATTTCGCACTAAAATGTTTTTAGTTTAGGACCCATTACGCAATAGACAGTTTAGTTTCACGATATTTGAATTGAAATTTATTATGTAGCAAGGTCGACTAATAGCCGAGCCCAAATTAATGTTAATAGAGTAATAATGCGAAGCAAAGTTTTAATGTATTTTGTTTGCTCATATTTCACTTTAAACTAACCAGTCGTGAGCAAATATAAATATTCCAGTTTGTGTTGGATCGTAAATCATGAAACAAGTAAATAAATTTAATTGGTAATTATATAGATTGCGCTGCATATTCGGAAATATTCGTTGTAATGCACTTCAAATCTAATTAAGATATAACAACCCGAAAAATGTATACTCTAATAATTTGTAATTAATTACATTATATTGGTTGTTTCTTTATTTGTGCCTTTGGTCATAGAAGTTAGGGGCCAAAGTGGGGGATACATTATGTGATTAGGTTTAAGACACAAAAATTATGGAAACAATTTTTGTGATGTTAATTTTTTATTTATTAATATAAAATATAAAATCTAAGTATACATATGTCCCGAGTCACTTGTTGAAATACGAAACCCCTGAAGCGTTAAACCTATTAAATGAAAATTCAATAATTATTTTTTTGGGACATAAACACAGAGACCATATTTGTTACTAACGTCCTAAAAAAGGAGCATTAAGATATTTAAGGTTGAATATTTTGTATTTTCTTAGATTGTCATTGAAATATGACACCTTCTTTTCGTTTTAGATTTCATTTTAACCCGACGTTTCGTATTTTTTGCAATAATTGTTTACGACTGGAAGATATATAAATGACAAAGTTAAGTTTACATAATAATTATACGAGGGAAAATGGTTTGTAATAGTTTTGTTTCAATGTTCCCATGTTCGGACTTTTTCACAGACAATACAAGTAACTATGTGGACGTGTATGATAAATTATTTAAAAAAATCGATATATTAATAATTTGTGAGCTTGTAAATATTATGTGGTTAACATGTAAAATGATTTAATGAAACATCAATTCAATTGTCATTGAACTAAACTGACATTTTAGAAAAGTGAAACTTATCGATATTAAGATATCACTTCCGGTACACGATTGATGGTATGTCACTATGTAGCAGTAAGTTCCTCAGCACCAGATGCATTTCAATCAGATCCAAGATGAGGCAGGAGTTAATCTAATTATTCTAGCCTGTGGTAGGGCCACAATAACCCAAAGTTGATAGATGACCAAGGAGCACGGTCTCGCAATCCTTTCATCGAGATAAATCCGATTGAAATTACTAACGGTCGGACACACAAAGGAGTTTATACGGCCAGAGCACTGCAGCTTCCTAGGTCTTAATTTGGCACACTATTTACTTTTCTATAACATATACTTTATATATTATTGTTTCTATCTATATTTGTTGTAAATAAATACTGATAAAACTTTATCTTAGTTGTTAATATCATGTTTTACTTTTATATTAATATAAATGGAAATTACTTTCCGGAATTATTTTGCATTGTATAATTAACATCTTTCAATATAAACTTATTTATTAATTTATTATCTAAGTTTACTAATTTGGGATATATACAGATGATTTAATACTTTTCACATTTTGCTACAAAATTACAATGACAGTAGCAAATTTATTCAAAAATAATCATTCCTTTCATTACGCTGTTGCAACATATTTCTTCGCTAATCCTCTTTAAAGCCTCGCCGGTACAAGTGCATTGTATCCAATAAAAATGTTAAGCTACCGTTCGTTTCAATCTGTATTGAGTATCGCTGCTTCGGGCAGATTTACATGCATGTAGGGAGCCTCGCCGCTATTTGCTTATTCCAATATACCAGTTGCCCGATACTGGGTCTTTTGAGTTGCAAACATCGCATCATGCGCTTTCATGTTAAACGTCGTCTTTTGTTTTTGAGTTTCACCTATCAGGTTGTTTTAAAGGAGCAGCAAAGGATTCTTATTTACCTATTTTGGTAAACGAAAACTGATTGGCGAGTCGAAAAGCCGTATTGTTATTGCTTAGAACGAATTTATTTGCGATCGTATTTTCAAGATATAAAGTGATATAATTCAATTTTTATATGTAAAACCAAACAATATATAATGCAATGTTGAAACAAATCGTTATAATACGTGAGGCTTGCTAAGATATATGTAGTGCAGTCTGAAATATATTTAATAGCTTATTATCATATGCTTTGACGTGCTGTTCTACGTATTACTTTTTTATATATTATTATTTTCACTAGACGTGTTTTATTATATGAACTAGGAATTAAGAGCACTAATTAATTTCTAACTTTAAAACACTTTAATATTACAAAATGATCAAATTATATAATAAATGTTTTACATGTCCTTACGTGTAATTAAATTAACCTGCAAAGAAATATACTGATGCGAAAAAATGTTTTTTGTTCCGTATTTACGGAACTTTATTTTATGGTAAGGGCCTCACTTTCGTTGTATAATTTATATACCTAAGTGAGAGCAGATATACAGAGATCTAGTAAGCGCGTTTGAATAATTTAATACATCTCAGTAAGAGTCAGTCCAGAGACTAGACGCCATTATCGTGGACTCAATAGTAAAGTGTTTTGGTAGTACTTGTGGTAAATAGAAATAATACTTTCTTAATAAATATTTAGAATATAGTGTTTGTTTTCATTCTTTTAGGTCTTAAAGTGTCGTAAAGATTAACAAAAAAATACACAGAAATTCATTTAATAACACTTTGTTCTATAAATTATTATTTATGTTATATGGATTTACTAATAAAATTTAAACAGATAACATAACACATATTTATTATTTATTCAAAGCGATATTGTATTTCAAACAAAATCACCTGCGCGCATAGACTTCAAACATTACGCATTCGAATACATACCCCTAATAATACCTCGGCTGTGTTCACTAAATCCCCTAATTCGTGATGTGCTATTTGCGAGACAATTCTCGCTCGGAATTTTGAAGAAAATCTTCTGTAGAAATACCTACTCTGGAATATTTAGGATTAGGTAGACTCGCGAGAGATGTGTTGCGTACCCGTGCGTGATTTACCAGGTTGAAGTGTGATTTGCTACACTTACATACAATGAATTTGAATTTGTTCCTTCTGAGGCGCAAAATTCAAAAATAATTTATTTTAAACAAGTAATCATAATTAAAATATAAGTTTTAATGTAATATTGTGTTTTTGTGCTCTCTACCGCATTTCTCTCTGATTATTTTGAAGATCTTTATGTTCTGATTCTTGCTACTGACACCGACGACAATACCATCCGCACAATTTTTTCACATGGAGTTCAATGAATCATCAAAATATATAATAATTGTCATGTATAGCTTTCAAGAACAATAATTCAAAGATTTTTGTAAAGCAGCTTTTATAATGCTTGCTACTTGCTTTTAAAACAAATTGCGGAAAACTAATCTGGAAAATGAGTGTTTGAAAATGAAATTCTTTAACTGATAATGAGATGTGCTTGTCGCCTTCCGGTATTATTTCTTTTTTATGTTTCTTATGAAACAATTCATAAACAAGCATATTCTTATTTATATATATTTGACAACTACTATTATTTTTGGGTATATTATCCCAAAAGGCAGTGTGTGAACATACAATAAAAAAGTCCAATAATTTTCTAGATTCACTTTCCACTTTGAAAATGGTCCGAATCTATCGAACAGCTGAGATCGTCTCATGATATTTACTAAATTCCACGTCTGTTAAAACAATCCCAGATCTTTAGAAAATAGTTATTGCGTTTTGTGTGCATCCTAAACTTTAGACTTATAAGCTTAGGAACCGTTGGAGGTAGATGACAAATTAACTGACTCACTGACAGGCACTTACAACTCGTTTTAACGCAAATAGACTTGAAATGCTTTCGCAACGTTGGGGTATATATAAAAATATAATGATAGACGCTAATTAAATCCCTCACAATAGTTTTATGAAAATGTGAACATAGATTATCTCTTCCTTCTTACAGAGATTCGCATTAAAACTAAAATTAATTATATAATGTATATATACATTAAATTACTGATGTGGATTAACTGTAGCAATATATCAGGTTTCCGTTACATGAAGTACCCGACACTTACATATATGGGTGTCAGCAAAATAACTTCGAAGCGAAACCTTATCATATCGAATAACAATTAGCGATAAATTTCGTGAACCGACCAAAGTTAAATTACTGTCGCTCTAATTGGATCTCAGTCAGTAAAATATATGAGATCGTGGGATGGAGTCTGTATTAACTTCAGCTTCACTGGAATTAATGAAGCTTAAATGAACTGATAGAGAAATATTAAGGTCAAGTAACAATTTTATTTATATTTCTTAATTAGATTTTTTCATAAATTAGCTGTTAATGTCTTATCGTATGTTTTTAAAATCTATTTGTGGTTTTTATTGTTGTATTTGTGTGTACCAATAATATAATTATTATTATTAAACAAATGTCAATATAAGCATTACAACCTACAAAGTATTATATAATAATGTCATTATAGCCAGAAGCTCTTATCAATAGATTGCCCCAAGGCTAGTAACCTAAACAATTCCATGCATTTGAGATTGATTGATCAGCTATACGTGTGCCATCGCCGATTGCCAATTATGGCGACGAATGCTTTGTTTTAGGCATTAAGTACTATTAAATAATATAATGAATATAATTATCTGGACTTATAATTATCTAACAGAGTTGTATTTCCTATTTTTCAAATCATAATAAGTGTACTGTAGCTTTTAGGAGTTTATTTTTCCAATTATCGTATCATAGTTTAAGATCCATTAAATGGAGTATATTTTTTAGTATTGCCATGATTAAATAGAGAAAAAGAAAACTTTTCTTCAATGTCAAGCAATATTTCCATTTTGTAAGATATTATTATAATATAAATTTTTAACTATTATTAATTACACTTTACACCAAGACTTGCCACGTGACTTCATATATTTACAAACCAATTCCACGACATTGAATATAAAAAGTCGAACCTTCTAAAAAATTTGGTTCTGTCAGCGCTACCCGGCTTAGTCACTGAAGGAGTATTGAGCGTGAAATGTATGGCGTTAAAAGACAAGGTGATAAATAAGACTATTCGTCAGAAAACCAACACGATAAAACGGGACAACTCAAATGGATGTAGGCTGAAAATTTCGTCAACATTGTCTCGAGTTTTGTTAGACTTTTATTAAAAAGTAAGAAATTTAAACAATAATAAAATGTATGAAAAGAAAAATAAAATTACTATCTTTTTTTATAATGTTTTCTAAGATTTACAAGACTACTACATATTTCAATACAACTAATTTCGGGAGTTATGTCCGTAAATTAATTTTATTGAAATACTATATTTTTTGTTTGCTTGCTACGTCTTTTATTTATTTATCTAAACTATAAAACTATTTTATGCATCTGTCTGATATATATTTTATTATAGAATATCTTACGAATGGTTTACGTGTATGATATACTTTATTTAAATTATATGAAAAGTTGATGTCTGTCAAGTCGGCGCTCTGTGGCGCTTAGATGGCTTATGCTGGCTAAAACTCGTAAACCAAAATGATGGAGGTTATAGAGAATTTTAAATCTTAATATTTCTATCTTTTAAGGTTTACTCAAAATAACTATTTTTCATTTGCACTAATTAAAAGAAAAATAAGTATTTGAATAGTAAATTTTATGAGTATAATAAATATTTAAGTTGCCTTGGACATTTAATGTGGAGGAAATTCTCTCTTTATTATAACTAGCTTTTAATAGCAGTTTTGCACGCACTTTGTAGCAAAATAAGTTGTTTTGTCGATTCGTCCAGAATAGTATATCCGGAATTAAAATTACCTAATATCTGTTTTTCTATTCCTGACAATGGTATAAAAATATCATAAGATACAAGTAAGTCATGGAGACGTAACAAAGGCATAGAAAACATTTTCTAATATATACTAGAAAAGAATTCACAATTCATATGCAGATGCAGTATTCATATTACTATTTATTATAATATCACTATTAAATTGCAATACAAATCAGTTTATAAATAAATTAGTTTATATATAAATAAAGCGTATAAAAATAACAATAATGAGATTGGCAGTTCCTAATATCATCCTAATCCCTTAAGCAAATAATTCTTATAGAGAAACATTATTTTAATAAATATATTGTAATAGAATAATAATACTTGACTGGCCGAACTCTTGCTAATAGCCTACTGAAAATTATACTTATCTCGATGGTTTCCACACAAAAGATGTTTGTTCAAAACAATTACCAAGTTATAGATTATTGGTAGGGTGGAAATATTGGACATCTAAATTTAAAAAAGTCTTTAGATCAAGTACCGGTTAAAGATAAAGCGTTATGAGAATCACGGTGAGAAAAGTCGAAAGATAAAGAAAAGACTTATTAACGAAACCAAAATCATATAAGAATCAGGTCAAGTGATGGATTGTTTTAACAAAATGAATAAGAATACCGGAAAAAGAATAATAAATTTTGAAAATTGAATGAAAATGGAATCGCTGTATTATGTTTTATTATTTCATGTTTTGATTTTAAAATGAACCGTAGCTTTCAACGGATTAATCAACTTTTACATCTCCTGGAAGCTTATAGCGTTGGAAACATCGAAAATTTTAAATTGCAAGTATCCTTTGTAGCTCAGCTGTGGAAAGAAAATTAGATTCATCATTTCACCGAACTAATCCTCTTCCTTCATGTTTTTTTTTTCAAATTTAATATTTTTGAAAGACATATTTACGTAGGATCAGAAAGATGAGAATTGCATCTTTCTTCATAATTTATTCCATTTGGACGTGATATTTCATATTAAGGTTTTAAAATATATAACGTAGATAATATATATTTGAGTCTTTATTTATATGTTATTAGGAACAGTAAGGAGCAAACAACTAAAAGATGTGAATCTTAAATGTAATTACATAATAGCCTACATCGCTTCTTAACTATATGTATCCTAAGTTATTTGCCATTTATATAACGCAATGGACGCCTAGAGTTTCAAATTTTTCAAAAGCACATAATGTTACATAGTCATGGCACAGGCATGAAGTCATCACGGCTGGCAAACGCTTGGCACGTGACTTGGGGGTCTAATTCTTTCATTCACCAATATCTTAGAAGTTGTTAGGAAAAAGCATGTACAAAAAGTACACATCTTACCTAATTTACTTTTGAGTAAAATTAGCTTTTGATGAGAAGTCGCAAAGAAAAATATATTTTACCAAATTGTAGATGCTTTTACCAATATTAAAACCTAAAAACATATAAAACTTTCGGGTATTGGCAACTCTTAATTTTTAACGTGCTCAATCCTCATCAAACTTCGGATCACGTGTTCAATTTACAACTTCACTTTAACAAGATTTATTTACGATTAGTGGCCGGAGGGTGAGGAGATCTAGACCTGACCTTCGTTTCACCTTACAAGCAGAACAAAAAATATATTTTACTTGTTTATTGAGAAAACATTGAAATTACATGACAGTGTAAATATTTTTTTAAACAAACCTTGGCCTGTAGCAATACTAAAGAATTTTATTTAATTTAACAAAATAAAAAGATCAACTCTTACCTATATGTTTATATTTATTTGTTTATATATATATATACTATGTTATATATATAGTTTACTATGTTATTATAATAAATTATTAATTGGGCATTATAAAAACCTTATAACTATAACAATTTATAAAATCCAGAATATAATAAACACAATAATGTAAAGCTTAACAAAAATAATTTCAAATAATTTCTGTACAAAAAAGCATGAAAATATATTATTCTCTAACAAAAACAAGAAACGTTTTAAAAGTATCAACAGACGCAATGTATGTTTCCGCAATACCGCAACTTTTATAGAAACATTTTTATAAGTAACATTATGAAAGTAATAAAAGAATGGTGAGAGCGTGTTTTATAATAAACGTATAAAACTGATGTCACTGTGTTTATTGCAAACTACAAAATAAGCCTTTCGTAGTTTAAAACTAGTTAAAGCTTTGCTCGTGGTAGATGATATTTCTGAGAAAATTTCTATATGCATTTCTGAATGTACGCTGATTTTCATTTACTTTTATTTAGCAGTAAATTAGTTTGCTGTGCGTCAAAGAGGCTTTTGAACTAAACTTACAGAAATACAAAAAAAGAAAAAAGACATAAACGGCTTCACTTAAACATGTATAGATTTTGACTACTATTTAAAATTTTTTAATTGCTTTACTTTATCAAAACCTAGTAATTGTACTTAACATAGTTCATTTATATAAATAAACCTTTTTTTTTTAAATTAATTGTTACTTGTAATTAGAGCGTATCTGTTCTCAAATCAGACTAATTAATGTTTGTTTGTTTTACTAGTGACATAATCTGGCTTACGTCTGTTCTATATTTTATTTTAACAAATTTCGAAATTTAGGTCTCGCACGAAATAAAGGATCAATAGAAAAATTTAAAAAATTAAGCATAGAGAATTGATTGGTCTCAGACTAATTTACTAATTAAAAATTTTTTAGACAGCCAGTGTCTAACAAATTACTGGTGTATTTTAAAATTGCTAGAATTAACATTTTTTTAATGTCAAAAATATTAAATTCTTGTTCCAAGTCAGATAACGATGGGAGTTTTGGTTCATTACAGATAGCTTAGAGTATACATTCTTTGCGACATTAAATCCTGCAGCATACGTATTTTATGGAACTAGGAATATTAATTAAGTAGGCTACACAAAATTATCATCGAATTTGGTAGCTTGAGTTAGCCGTTAGAGTTGATTTTATGGTTTTCGATTTCGTTGACTTCTTAAAAGACTTCTACAAACTACTTATAATATTTCCTTCTTAATATCCAGTGTTTTCTATTTTTATTTCCTTCATCTATCAATATCTTATAACAGAAAGTACTAAAAGCTTCCTTTCTCATTAACAAACGATTATACTCTTTAATAATATTATTTTACTAAGCTCTTTTCAAAGTAAAAGATCCAACAGCAAGGTTGTTTGTGTTTAAATACAAGGAAAACAGGATGGAGCACAAATGAAATTCATTAGTTCTGGCTGCACTATACAGAGGAAACCTCACAATTAGTTAATCTGCTATAAATTGTGCATTATAAAAATAATACCCAGTCACATTAATAAGGTTTACCTCAAAAACCAGAGTTGAAATACAGCGGCCACACGTTATCGCAAGCCTTCTCGCCACCTGCGCCAACCTAGCTTGCTATTTAATTAACAACGGATTTGCGACGCTAGAAACGATTTGTTAAAGAAAAAATCTTGTATTAGATATTATTTATTTTTATTTAAGTGAAGTTAGATTTGCAGAAATGTATCTATTTATACAAAACCATCCGAAACCACTTGCTTATTTTCACATCGATAACTCTACGACTCTATTCGATTGTCTATTTGCTAAGAAATAATCTATAATATGGGTTACATTCAGTAAAGAAATTGGTATTGTCACATTTTATAAATGTTTAATAAATCATTTTTTATTCCAAGAACAATAAGGGACTTATATTCAAAGTCTTCAATATAAAAGACGGGAGCAAAGTCTCAGTACTCTCTTTTCTATGTTATTTTATACAATATGCTTGTGGTTTATGATCACTTTTTAACTTTTAAATACTTAGTATTTAAATTGTATCATATTTATACCATATTTAAATTGTAAGATATATTATAATTTAAAATCTCTTCCATAATATTTATATCTAAAAAGTAGCACACGGGGCTCTCGCAATCTTAGCTTCGCTCCCTTAATTGTATTTAGTCAATTAGCATACGAAATTTCATTTACAAGCCCGGTAATTACTCGTTCAGTTAGTACGTTATTAGTATGACTTTGTGTAGACTTCATAACTTAGTTTATCTTTTTATTTTTTTAACGCTTTATTTAGATATATTTTGTGACTACATCTGCTCCAATTTTCATGAAGTTAAGATGAACACTTTAATTAATTTATATTGAAAAATTGTTTCAATAAATCACAATATATTGCCAAGATAAAGAAGGTATATTTAAAACTATTCCGTATACTTATATTACGTATACTTTATAAATATTACGTATGTACGTATGTTTGCTGCTATTACAATTTTTTTTGGAGCCTCGAAAATAGCTTACCATCTATTGTTCGTTAGATATGTAGTTGACAGTTGTTGACAGGTCCTTATCGGTACTCCAGTTTTCATTGTCCATTCTTAAGCTCAATATTGCTTTGAAAACGATGTACTAAGAATGCTTTTGCTAGTTATCTCAAGATTAAATCAGTGTCAAACTTGCAGTTCAAGGACGGCTGACTGAAAAAGTATTTAGTAGCCACATATAGTCAATATAAAGCTTTTTATGAAAGGTTTAGAACGATAATTTTCAAAAATTCTTTCACCATTAAAATACTTTTAAAAAAAAACATACTCTAAATACATATATTACACATATTGATACCGAAGGTTACAGAATACATATATTAAACATATTGATACCGAAGGTTACAGAATACATATATTAAACATATTGATACCGAAGGTTACAGAATACATACATTAAACATATTGATACCGAAGTCAACAATATGTCAACAACAGACAAGCATATTTGGTGTGCCTTTAATAAACTATGCACTCCATAATAACCTGTGAACACTGCCTACAATTTTAATAAAGTTATTTAAAAGATTTAAGTTGCATTTTTTATTACATTTTTAATCATAACCCGAAGTTTCGAATTACTCATGATATTCGTCAAAAAAATTGCTTAAATATCTACATATATATATATATAAAATATACTAACAAACCCTTCATGGAATTATATAGAATTAGTTGTCAGTAATTACTCTGATACTACCAAAATTACTCTGAAGTTAGTGTAATGTTTGTATTTCTTAATTCTGTCTCGAAGTTAAAGAATAGTTGAATAGTAAGTAATTGTTGAATAACAATTGTTGTTGTAGATAAATGCACTCTGTTTTATTTAAACATGAACTTTTATTAATTCTAGAAATTTTTAATAAATATGATTATTACCCTTTTTAGTTAAATATAATTACCCTACAAAGACACATTTCTTATAACAGAAAATATTTTTAACTCATTTCAGCAACAAACGATATTGTAAACTCTTAATATTTTATATTATAAAAGTATTCATTCTTGAGTATCTTGACGGTACCAAAAAGAAGTGACTCAGGCTTTTATGAAAGGTACAGACTATGAAACCTATATTACTTTTAATATTTTTTTACAACACAATAAAACGCCATGTTTTTATAAAAGCTAGAAATAAACTAGTTAGGTATTGTATTTTAATCATAAATTTTATTACGATGGTTACTATTTTAAATATGAAATTAAATAAAAATAAGTATTAAAAATATTGTAAAAAAACACAATGAATATAATTTTACTTTATTTAGAATAAATTGGTTATGGTTTTACGTTTGTATTTTGGAGAAAGTAATAGACGTTCATGTTACGGCAAAAATTATTAGCTAGAACCGAATGATTCATACTAGGTACATGTACCATCTTGAAATGTGACAGCATATAAACTCGAGACAAAGCCTTTGCTTGGGGTTCCTTAAATAACAGATTTTACGACCTCAGCTCGAAACTCTTTACTGTCTAATGATTGTTATAAAATGAGGTTACTTTGCAGTAAAAATTTATAGGATGCACTTTTAAGACATTCTATCTTCAATTTAATCATAATCATGTTATAAGTATTAAAATTATATATGTATATTTTAAATAAAAACTTACATAAATAATTGTTTTATGATAAAAGTTGAGTCTTTCTGTGTTTGTTTTAGTCAAGTTTTTTCCAAGTAACGCTAGACTTTTATACTAGAAACAGTAATACTTTTTAGTATAAAAAACTTCCTACTGAAATCAAAATATTCACAGATTACACCACAATGCTCAAGACCTGTAAAGACACGGGGCTTAAACTGGCCCAAGATGAAGTCAATGCTTTCGTACTTGATTCTGGATATAAAGAAATATATTCAACCCGGAAAGGGTAAAGTACTCTTTATTAGAGAAAAAAATGTAACAAAGAACTAATACTGTTTAAAATTCTTTTTATAAAAAAACCGTAATGGAAATCTGAAAAGCTTTTAAATTAATGTAACATTCACGTCTCTATCCTTCCATCTAATATTCCAAAGAAAATTCAACCAGAGTTCAATGTAACAGTAAGTTATTTTTGTGGCTTACACAGAGTATTACATATGGTTTTGATTACGTTTTTTATTTATATATCCTGGTACAGAATACCATTCAATGCTTTTAAAGGAGAAAAACTACGTATAGAAGCCGCCATACAAACTTAATCCGTTTATTGATTCTGAGCACTTTTTCTTCAGTTCGCTATCTTTTTATGGCTTCCATTGAGCTTCCTCGCAAACACGGCTATAAACCCGATACCTACCATCTTTACTCCTTTTTATTACATACTTTTACTTTAATAAAGAAATGAATTAACTAGGAGTACCTTCAACAAGATATATTGTACGTCTCATACAATGGATATTACATTCTTACAAATTGTATAAACATATATGTAATATGTATATATTAAAATTGTATATATGTGATACTAATATAGATTGTATAAAAAGATTTTTTTTTAATTTGATCGATTTTAATATAGTTGCTATAGCTCTATTGTCTCATAATTTGGTGACCATTTTAATATATAACTATTCAAAGCATTCGACTGCATACTCTGACTTCAAAGTCTCGAGTTGAGCGTCTTTCCACTTCTAAGTTCACTGTACAAGTTTATCTGAAGATGCTGCAAACTCTTGGCTTAAGATCATCTTTCAACGAGCGAAGTTCAGCTTAATGCCAACAACAATAAATTAGCGTCGTTAGCACATAATACCATCAGAGTAATAAAGTCAAATAACTCTAAGAGCACAATTTATTTGTGAATATGAAAAATACTGGTTGAAAAGTTGCAGCAATTAATCCATGAGTCTAGTTTACACCACTGAAAGCATTTGCATGTGACTGAAACATTAAGAAAATTAAGAATGCAATAACAATGCTATGTGGATGCACAAAGCTAAGCCCTCTTAATTTCGCAACATGATCAAATGGTGTGTACGTGACGTTTCACTATTGCTAGTGGCTTAATAAATAATCAGCAATGAATCTACCGGTATATTCATTACTGACCTTTGATACCCAGTCTGCAATACCGTGATACTGCTGGAGTGACACATACTTAAACTTCATTTTGACTGTAACATTTTTGAACTATTCTACAAACATTGTCTTGAAATAATAAACAGCGAGATTGTTTTTGTCAAATTTGCAGCATTTTTGCTAACGTGTTAATAAATTTATATACTTGCATGTTGATTTTTGTTTTTATGATAATAGTATAAAATTCCATGTTAAGTAATTCCCCTTTTCCAGGATACATGTGTATTGTACCGCTTGACCCACTCAGTTAATGTAAGCCTCTACCCTATTAGAGAGAGGGATGTTGACTCCCGGACTGCGATTTCTTTGCGAATTCAGCTTAATTTAGAGTTATTTACTGTTGGATTATTTCCATACGAATTTAAAATGAAAAGCTGAAAAATATTTATGTATTTTAGAGTATAAAATATTACATCCTGTTTATTAAATTTGTATCGAATTTTATAAGAAGATAAACGAATAAGAGTATTTTTAAAATCTTTTTTTTTTCATTCGGGCACGTGCAGATTCCCAATAAGCCAATTTCAATTTTTCTGAAATTTTCTTTTCATTTGAAAATCTATACTATAAGAGTATAATATTGATACCGAGTAGCATCAATATTGTAAATATCGCCTTCCAACTGTTCAATCTGTCCCACATTTTAAACCTACATAAACATAACCTTTCCAAGTAAACTACAACGTTAACGTTAAAATCCGCAGCATTCAATCCGTCATCCCACGTCTAGAAGTGAATAGCGTCTGATTGTAACTTACGATTTGTAAGGAATTTGGTTTGAACGTCGACGGAAGGTAGCTTAGAGTAACTAGAATAAAGTTTGATTCACACTGTATTTTAAAGGTTTTTAAATCGATTATATTGTTCATATTTTAACATAGCTAGTTCAGATGTTTTGTCTATTAATTAAATTATATTTTTATGTGAACAGAGTTACATGGGAATCTTAAGATAACGTTTATTATTTCTAAACTAAATGTATATCATACAAATTAGTTATCAAACAAGCTTTATTTAATGTAATTAGTTATAATATTAACCATTGCTTTTCTATATTCAACATCGTCATCATCATCATCATCATCACATCAGCCTATTGCAGTCCACTGCTGGACAAAAGCCTCTCCTAATCTGTGCTACAATACCCAGTCTTCTGATTTAATTACATAATCATATTTTACCAGGGTATTACATTTTTTAAAGAACTCTATATTTTTATACAGCATGAAGTATTTAAAAAATAGCTGTAAAAATAAAGAAATTTGATATGTACATGCACTCCTCGTTAAAAAAATTCAAGCTTATATAAAGTAAGTTGGAAACATTTGCTTAACTGAGACTCAAGAATAGAATGAATATAAGCGGCATCAACTTACTCGTAACTATATGAAAGGACCATTATACTGTCTATTTTCATCTCAATTAGGATCAAGATCCTTACATAGAAAATATTTGCCTTAGCAAGGGTTTAATAAAATATTATCTAAGATATATAATTAAAGTATCATAATAAAATATAGTTATAATAACATTTGGTAACCTAAATCCTTGATAAAGTTAAGGAATTGATAATTATAATTTAATTGTTTTAACTTTTATAAATATGATTATTATAATAAAGTTATGTATATTTGAGTATAAATTTTAAAAACAAACTTCTTCATAAATATTGTACGGCATTGTGAACACAGTCTGTGATGGAGTCACGTATTCAAACGGGACGCGGTTTTAAAAATTTCGCCCGTAGGAGATACTGCATCGTTCTGTTAAAAATTCAAAGTTATATGGCACATATTCTCGCTTACTCTTCTAGTTCTTATGCATAGCACCATAAAGATCAAGTTTCAATATATGCTAACATCATCATTGAAACAGTGGCAAGCGTAAACATTTTGTGGTTACGTGAGTGAATATCTAGTTTTTTTGGAGTAACAAACACCGCTTCTAGTCCTTTTCACAAATTATATATCTAAAATATTTTTATTAAATCAAAGTAAATGTTTATTTTTTGTTCTTAAATTATAGAATGTTTTTTTCTTCAATGAATATAAAAAACTATAATCATTTAATAATAATCATCAGTTATTTGAGACCGGGTAAGTTTTAACAAAGTACATATCTAGAAACAGATACAACTATTACACATGAAATAAAGAATAATATTACATAATTATTGTCTTATTTCATGTGAAAAACCTTCTTAAAAAAGTTTGCACCCCAATCACATGAAAACTATAAGAACATTGGATAAGCGTTTGTGCTCAATATGTTCTATTATTCCAATATCGCCGAAATAGTTTGGATCGGAGTTTAATAGAAACAATAGCAAGATTCTGATCTCGTAAAGGCTGGGCTAAACGCCATATGTATTCAAAACGGGTGTGATATGGAAGATAATTCGACGAGTCCCTGGGGGCGGGCGCTAAACGGAGGTAAATGTAGGTATCTCGAGGTGTACGCTTAAAATATTTATATAGCAATAATATGTTTACAGATTCTTGAATATTAACAATAGAATGGTTATCTTACTTGAGCAGAAGTTATGTTAGTTTGGTTTAGATTTCTTTATTTTTTCATGTTGTTTTATCGATGATTATCTAGGACAGGAAGATCACAATACTTGCTTTAGAAATGTGGTGCTTATATAGAATCATACTAAATCTAAAAGACGTTGTGTGATGTGTAATGTCTCAAATTTCAATGGAAAAGTGTAGTGGGTTAGTCTCTCTTTTACATAATTAGGATAAAGGGTGAATGAACAAACACTGATACCAGCTTTAGAAAATAAATATCCCAAATAACTCACATCTTTACTTATGATACTTAGAAATATAACTATTGCTAAAAGATTATAAAAAAAAAAATAATATGACTTTCACTTCTATATTAATCATAACTTAACTATTGTCCAATTAGCATTCATATATTATATAATATTTATATCTAACTAGCCTTTGCCAGCGGCTTTACTGTTTGTGCGTGTGAACTAAATTTCATGTTGATTGAATAGTTTATGTTAGTTTATGGAATGCTATTTTAATATATATTAAAAGAGTATATTTTACAAATTCATAATTAAATTGTTTGTTATTATAATAAAATAGGTTTGTTTTACATATTTGTCAACATATTTATGTTTATAATTTATTTAAGCAGTTTATTGTCAAATATGTTTAAATATTAACTCAGATTTATTAAACATATTCGATATTATAATACTTCAATATTGAATCATAGATTATTCAATAAAACATTATATGTGAGATCATTATAGAGAAGCCTCGTGATATATTTATTCATCTTTATTGCGTTATCTTTTTCGTAAAGGTATTTGTATAGAACTTTATTTGTTTTGTGGACAAGCCCTTTTTACAGAACCTAGTTTAACAAAAACTTTTCATACTATTTACTATAATTAAAAATAATAAAGTAACATAGTAGTAACAATATTAATATTATTATTATAATATTTTATCATAGTTATCAATTCTACGTCTGTAAAAATGAAATTAGGGTAAAATAATTTAAGCGTAATTATATTTCGAATTCAAACATACTCTTAGAATTCTAATATTTATATATTAATAAACTATTTGATTACTTTATTTATGTGTTTTGAAATAGTGTGGGTAAAGTCTGAGCAATATTTTTTTCTCCTTTATAAATATTCTTTGAGAATTTGTATTCATTCAGGACTAAATCCACAACTCAATAATTGAAAAACAAACTTATAAAATAAGAATAAAAATACATAAACGTAGGTCGACGACTATATGTCCTGAATAGACTAAATATATGTGCCGAGAGTAGGATGGACGCTGGCACAAGCATGTTTTAAAATAACGTTTTAAAAACAAAAATATTGTCGCTCACAGCAGTGACACTGTATTCAGGTTGAAGTATCTTTCGCATTGCTGGTTTGTTTTACATAAATTAATTAATTATTATACGGATTTTAGTATTCAATTACAAATCTAACTTGACCTAATTCTCTTATTCAAGCAAGTCCCCAAAATATAAACATTCCTTAATGTATTCAAAGGCAAATTTCCAATACACTTTGGAAGGTTCGGCCATTTGTATTCGTATCCAATTTAATTTTACATTCAAGATTAGCTTAAAGCAGCTTCCCAATGAATAACTTGAATACCCATTATAATAGGAATACCATATTGACTAAATTTAATTCAAACTTTAAAAAAAACAACCTATCTCTTTAACTTCGTAGTTCAATAATCCAAGGCAACTGTAGTATATACTGTATATACAGTAGGAATAACTATACAATAATTTAAAACTTTAATTCTTTATTAAATAATTCTAAATTTGCCTTAAAAATTTTTTTTAGAGAACATTAGGAATGTAGTCCAAGTTTCCTGTCAACTGAAAAGAAACAAGTTGAGCGCATAAATAGGTTACTTCGGTTTGTAGTACAGCTGATATACTTCTGTTTTTCTCCTTGCACGCCTGGCCTGGAATAACTAATTCTGAACGCCAAAGGCATTTAAAATTAAATACCTCGTATACAATAATCTTATAATTTGTTAATATGTCCTCTACTGTATTAGAAATAAATTATCATAGACAACAAATACGTTGTTATTTTGTAACAAAAAATAATCACCATACATATTAAGAGCATTTTTATAAATGCAATCTTTCACACATTCAAAAAACTTTTTTTAAATATCGTTATTTTAAAGTACTAACCAGTGTTTTCGTTTGAGCTAAAATGTATGCAAGATATTTTATAAAAGCGAGGTCGATACAAAGAGGACTATATCCGAGTGCTGTGAGAGAAGGCTATTTTTTTTTTTTATGGAAAAGGAGGGCAAACGAGCATGCGGGTCACTGATAAAATGTGATCACCGCCGCCCATGAACTCTTGCAACATCCGAAGACTCACAAGAGCGTTGCCGACCTACTAACTACAAATGCGAGTGAATACCATCCTTCGCCATTTCTCCAATAGGTGACAGAAATACCACTAACACGTATTCTCATGAGTGGTTTACGCCAGGCAAGGGGACGGTCTTAAAACTTTTACCTAATCCTTTGTAATATGTGGAATTACATATTCCACTGACCCCCAGAAATTGGGATAAGGACAAATATATTATATCGATATACTGTAATATAATTTTAATATAAAGTTCAGCTACGCAATTTCCTACTTATAATATAGCTCATTCAAATGAAGGCAAAAATGAAAGTCATCTTTTAATTCGTGAAAAACCCACTTCATCTCCCAGGTTGAACTCCTGTGTAAACGAGCGATAACTCAAAAGTAGTTTAAGATAACCGTGATCTTAACGTTTTCATAAACGAATAGAACTTTTCTCATTTCAACTTATTCTTTTTTATCGTTGATCTCGACTGGATTTTTGCTACGTAATCATTCGACAGTAAGAATTTGTACATAGTAATATTGTTGACAAAGTAAGTTTAATGAATGTATATCTTTCATCAAACTTATTTAATTTAAGTTAACGTTTTTCCATATCCTCTTCACAATTTGTCAAGATACAACCTAATAAAATTTTCGAAAGAGTATTCTGTCACAAAAAAAATTCTTTAGTCAAGCTTTCTTTCCTGGGTTCGATATATGGATGAAGCATACATACCGAAACTAAGTAAGTATAATATGTAGTTTATAAGTATTGTTTAGCGTTTATAGAAACCTTTACGTGAAAAAATAAAACAAACAAAAATATTAAAATCAAAAAAAAGAAACAACATACCAAAAAATAATTATCACAAAACACAAGTCTTAGAGAAAAATTTATATACCGTAATTTTCACATTAAACGTTTAAATTTTTTCAATAAAAATTAAAAAAGTTAAAAAAAATAAATTTGCCTAACATTATATTCCTACACATTATAAAAGTGTTTAAACTCTATTCTTCAAGTCATAAGTACCATATTCGAATAAAATATGGCACAAATAACTCATAATTGACTCATCAATCATATGCCGTACATGAAGCTCACACAGAAATAGACGGATTGATAAACGACAGATGGACAAGCAGATTTGTACGTCTGCCAATCACTGAATCCGATTATGTAATTGATGGGAGCATCAAAACGAGTCCCATCTTTTTTTATATTTATCCTCTAAAAATATGTAGCGCTAAGGAAACTTTCCACATACTAGATTTTGCTGTCTACTTTCTGATAAAGATTTTATTGTCAACTTTCATATAACAACTTATTGAAATTTTGTTTTTCTTTTTTCTTTTCTTTTTTTTCATTTTTCTTTTTTTTATTTTACTTTGGTACCACTAATAATTAATATATAAATAATGATAATTACTAGTCTACGAAGACTCAAGCTATAGCCAAGTAATTATCAAATGACGAAAGCTTGTACGGGATCTTTCTGCAGCAGTCTCACTGAAAGATAAATAATACAAACGTCTTACTCGAAGATCAACCGAACATAGCTATAATACATTTAAAGGACAGAAAGAAACTTTCCATAACAGCAACGTCCCTTTCTCTTCATATGTCATAGTATTCCCTTCAATTCCCCATTTCGCACCTGTATCAACGCATTTGTAAATCTTCATTTTTGCAAATATTCATGGGTGACAGCACTATAAAGTGAATCGTCGGCTAAAGTGTCAAACCCACTTCATATATATTTTATTCTACTTTAATGTATAAATATATATTTTATGTTAAATAAATATAAAACACATCGCAATATATACAAAATATTTTATATTATATTGGGACCCAATTAAAACGCTTGTAAGACTTCACATCCACCGAAAGGCTTCGTGGGACTACTGATCATTTCCTTTTACTGATTGATTAATAAATGTTTCAATATAAATATTTTTAATATTATCTTATTTAAAATTATGTGAGTACAAAATGTGCTGTAATAACACAAACTAGAAAAAATTAAATAGCTTGGAAATTTTATGTATAATTATTACTTACCAGTAATTATCATCTAATACAAGATTTATACCTTAAATCTTTTTGTCTTAAACTAAAAATTTTACGTTTTTCTTTCTACTTAAAAGAACCGTCTTGACATAATGATACGTCACGACACGTCACTAGAAAAGTCAATTGACATCAAGTTCTTTCGTTCACCCCGTAAAGAGTTTCAAAGGCACTTCAACAAAACTTCGCGCTGTATCACTTTTCATACAAACAATATTTTTTTTTTATTTGATAAGAGTTACTTTGCAGTTATTTGGCGCCGAAACTTATAATTAATTTAAAAAAAAAAACTTTCATAGGTTAGCAACCGTGGCTTTCACAAATTCCACTAATCCAAAAATGTTGTATGATTTTGTACTCAAAATTGTAATGAATATGAAAATGGTATAAAATAACTTATAATATGGGCCTCATAATAAGTAATAAGGCTGCATTGTCATCCATTTTCATCTAATTTGATTCCGACCTAAAAGGTAGATTTAAAATCCATCATAAGGGTACTCAAACTATATTATTCTTAATGTAAGGTCATAAATAATATATGTCAGTTTGTCTAAGAAACTGAAATACTTGCTAAAATAGATTTTTTTTTAATTCTCTTTTTAAAATTTATGAAAACAAAACGATTAAATTCAAACTTTCAAAAAAACCAACAGCATGTTCTGTGTTATGTTATTATGTTTTTATGGATTACTTATATTTATATATTGTTGTTATAAAACCAATGAAAACACACACCTTACAAAAATCGATATATACAATTGTGTAGCAGCAGGGTTCGTTCCTAATTTCGGAGGCCGACCAAGTACTATCCGGATCACGTTGCAGAGGTCAATCTTATGACATCCGCTCCACATTAGCCTCGACCGCTCTTTAGAAAGCTCAAGATCTCCGCTGACAGTTTTATTAATGTTTTTTTGTAACATGTAAAAGAAAAACCCAATTTAACAATTTATTCTATTGAGAACGTTGTTTTAAAATGTTATAGATTATCTAGTAGTTGAGTAAACACTGTAAATACATAACACAAGAGTTAGTTATTTTTTTTAAAAGATTCAATTTCCGAACTAAAGGAAAAGATTTATATAAGTATATTATTTTGAAATCCTATTAGATTTATGAAAAAGTATATTCTCCATGAAAGTGGCTCTCGTATCACGTTACAAAGGCCGACTCCCATATTAGCCTCGTGACCGGCTTCAAAGGAAATGGTTGAGATCTTCGCTAATGTTTCCATTGATTTTACCGAAAGTGAACCTTCGGCTTTTGTTCCACCTATTTCATTACTATGTCTATCGCAATATATGTGTTAAAATAACTATTATTGTATTATTTATTCCTTAATCTCCTTGTCTTTTACTCTTTTAGTCTATATATATATATATATATATATATATATATAGAGACATACATACGTTATGAAATATAAAACATTTAGGTTTCTTTTATCTAATTGTTTGTTTTATAACATTTATAGAATTTAAATCTAATATGGTAATATATTCGTGAATTGCTGGACGATGAACAAAACGCCACATTTTCTGTCACTGTTGCAAAACCACATCACTGCGGAAACGCGGGGGCATTGTGTGGCGCTGGAGTAGGATACAAGAAGAGAAGAGGAATAGTTTGGATGGTGCTGAGAAATTCATCGTGTGAGTTTCAATGACTTTCTCTAAACCATTCATAAAACAAGGCATATCTGTCTGTCATATTTTTTAAAACCGTAATTTCATTCACGGTACATCAGATAGGTGTTTAACTCTACTCTCCAATTTTTATTACTATTTTCTTTTATTATTATCTTCAAACATACTCAAATATTCCAGTTCCGAATTTACAATTTAAAGCATAAATTTTCGGTAAAATGTGGTACCACTAAATTTTTACAAGGTATCTTCTTTTTCTCATAAGTATGAGCAGAACGTGGTAATTCCTAGAGAGGCAGTCTTTTCCGTAAGATAAAATGTTTAAAATAACCATCGTTAGGGTATCCATTACTTCTCTTTCATACACACCAACACGGAAATTCTTCTTTAGCTTATTTTTTTTTATCTGGACCATTTAAAAAATATAAATATGAATATGCACGCATTTTACTGTGCTTGTGTATCGCTTAAATAATAATGAAAATAGAAAAAGCCCATAACATAATAAATTTAAGGTCCAAAGAAAAATCATTGAAAATATTATAACAATATAATCCGTGCCAAGTATCTATTGCTTTTTACGAATTTACCGTAGGGAGATGACTTAAGGCAAAAAAAAAAATTAATAACTAAATATTAGGTACTACTACATAACAGCCATAAAACTTAAAGTTCAATAAATTGACATTAACAATTCAGTTAGTTTCCGTTTCTATACTCAGCAAATACAAACTCTATTAGACCACTTTGATGAGGCGATTGTCAAGGGACGTACACCAATTAACCTTAAGTTGACTCAGCTGTGATTAATTTACCACAGGTGACCAAGCCGCTTTGCTGAGCTTTGCTAATTATTAAGCGTTTCTAGTTTCCTTCTAAAAGCCATAAGATTTATATAAGACTTCTGACGTTAGTCAATTCAGATCATACATTACATATTATTTTTGTTGAGATATCATATTCAGAAGTATCTAGGGATTTGAGACCATTTCTCAAATCCCTAGATACTTACACAAGTTAGTCAAGTTCTTAAAAACACTTATGAAAATACATGACTCGTAGCTATAATTTACTAAGTTGGTCATGATCCAAAAAGAATATTACAATATCTAGACCCGAGTGGCGCTGTAATAATTGTGTGTCATGTATATAAGTTACAATATCATATTTTATATCTAACAGCTCCATTGTTGGGCTGTGGTCTTTATCTTCTCTTTGATCACCATTCATATTAATTTAAACACTCATTAACCAATTTAAGAATCACTTTAATGAATTTTACAGAAACAGAAACACTTATTTTCCAAATTGCTCCTCTTAATTTTTGGTCACAGCATCTTCACTTATATTTCACTTTAGCTTCTACTCCTAGTTTTATTTTCACACATAAATTCCTCCAGAATTCCGTTGTACTAGACGGTGTATTTAACAATGCCCGAAGCACATTGAATTTAGTCCTTATATACGCTTAAGGCAGCTAGCCATGACAGTACAGCCGACCGCATTATCAGTAATGAGGGTAGTCATAAAATAATTAATCCAAGGTAGGTGGTATTACTGCTGACATATCAGTAGTATATTAACAATATTTATAAATATTATCGATATAATTAGAATAATAATAATGTAATAACAATATTTTTTAATATTATGGATATAATTTAGAAAATATTAAAATTAAAACAGTTTTTTTAACCCAATAAAATTATGGTATCCTATAAATTGTTTTACCACTTCTCTAGTTTTAGTTAGAACTATTATATCCTCTTCCCACCGGACAGCTTTTAAGTTGACGTGTTTGTCAGACTATTTTGGGAGTAAAATCTCACAATAAATATAGAAACAATATCAAAGTTAAGCGCTACACTCGAACCCAAACATTCAATGATAATGTGCTTATAGCACGATGTACCAAATTTTATTATTTTTTATTGAAGTTTCAACTACTGAAAATGAAATAATTATAGTTTTGCGGGTAGTTTTGCAAACAGACACATTCACACCTTCAATTAGAACATCCACACTCGAGACAGGAATTGGTGTATCGACTCAAATAACATTTATTTAATTTTAATTCTAAACCACGTAAATTTCTTAAAAAAATATAAAAAAAGGTATTGGGAATAACACAACACTAAATTATTTATTATTTTCATTAAGGAAATAATTTACATCAAACTATTATATATGTTTTTCGAGCGTATGCTTTTCATTAACATTCGAAAATCCCGGTTCTCTAGTTAGTAAAGCCGTTGGGCAACTCAAGTATGAAGCTCCCGGGAATATTCACATATAAATCATATGTTATCTACATCAGCTTGAATCCTTTAATTTACTGTCACCTTAAAATAACAGCCTAAATAACCCTGTGACTTTCCGCAAGGAGTTCCGCGGGCCTGCATGCAATGCATTTCCTGACAAAAAAAAAACAACCTAGATAAATCATATGTAATTTTATTAAGCAATTTTGTCTTTTTCAATTAATGAAACGGTCTCAAACTGTTGTTATTACTATGAGACATACTGCACAGTATTAAGATCATGAATTTTTTAATTAAACCCCACCATTTCGAATGCTTTGCAGCAAACATGTTTGCGGATAGACAATACTATCATATCGTCTTATCGCGAACACGTAAAAAATTTAAAAATATACGCCAGTTATATCCGTAAAATAGTGTTATTGAAATATATTTGTTATTAAAAATTTGTGTTACAACTTTATTTTTTCATATCTTTTCTAATTTACCTAATGTGAAACTTCTATTTTAATTCAAAATTTTTTCCAAAATGCTTTATTCGGAATGTCCAGAAAAAAATCCGATACGGACAATTTATACCGCATCTAACCAAAACATGAAACGTCCATTACTGGTGTGAAATATTCCGACATTATCTCAGTACTTAGCAGTACATTTAAATAATTTTATTTTTAACTTGCTATCGAAATTTTATTAAAAAGCTTTCAAGACACTTAGGTAAATGAGTTCCAACAATAAGTTTAAATTTTGTTAAATTTAAATTATCATAAAATGCTATAATTAAAAAAGCGTATATTACTCTTATATACAATGTTATTTCAAGCTCACATTAATATGTTTATTGGTAAAGGATTAATGATAAAACAACAAGAGATTTAACAATTATAGCTAATGGTCCTATTATAAAAAATTACTCCGATAAAATTTATAGTTTATACTCTGCGAGTACTGCTTTTGCCACATATTTAAACTAACTTATCACAATTATTCCAACATAAAAATCTAAAAATCCTTCAGCCATAAATCGTAAAAGTCAACTCTACAACATTATAATTAGTTATATAATGACTATGTTATAATAAAATAGAGACTATGAGATAAGTCTATTACTACCGCATATAAACCTGCATATAAAAAACAATTTTACTGTTTTCTGAAAAAAAATCATAAATACATCAAGACCAGGACTTAAACTTCTCTGTGACTTAGAATACCGTCCCTGTAGAACAGGTTCTACGTCTTAGTTTCTTTGAATTTTATTCTTATTCTATTATATATATATATATATTCTTGATTATTAATTTTAAAGGATTGTCTTGTGATACACACTCATTTTTCTGGGAACGCAGATATCAATTATAAGGTTATAATCTCTATATCTTTCATTTAGCCTTGAATAAGACTCCTCTTCCCAGAATTATTATATAACTCTAACTAATATAATATGATATATTATTTCTATAATATAGAGAACACATACATTCAATATTAATATAATAAATTTCGATTAAAAAAAAAAATTCTGTATTTAATAAAAATATAAAATAATATTTTATCTACAAAACAGTTTTTATTTTACATGTCTATAAATAATGTTTCGAATATTATGATTATATTTCTATTCGAGAACAAATCTATCTTACTTTAGACAAGGTTCCCTGCCCAATAAATCAGATGAGAAAATAACGAAAAAATATCACCGAGGGAATATTGAAAAGTAACTCGGTCGGAATTAGAGGTATTCTCTCGGACTAGGTTATCCGTAAGATCTTTTCATATAAAAATGTGCCCAAATAATTGAAGTTTTAGGCAAACATTCTTTCAGTTTAGCGTGAAAAATTGTAAATACTAGCATCTTTAACAATTTTATATTTTAACTTGACACTATTATAGGAATTCACCTTTTTTTTAAATAAATCACTAAAAGCATACGGTAAAGTAATCTAGATACAATCTAGCAACTTTTATTTTTGTAACTATCATTGATTTTTCTTTAGCAGATATTATTTACTAAGTTTCAAAGAACTTACTTTAATAAGTTAAAGGAAATTTAAATTTTTATTTTCAAATTTTCATTTCGTGACTCATTATTCATCTCATCTTTTGTAAATCCATAATTTTCTTTTTAGAAAAAGTATTTAATTATTGAAATAGATGCCTCGTGTTTTATTACGTAGATAAGATATTCATATTAAATTTATTATATTAGAATTTAGTTATTAACATTAGGATAATATTAATAAAATATTCATACATAGTCATCTGTTTTAACGAAACTCTTAAATAAATGCTAATAACCACAGCAATCATGCTAATACAATATCACTATTCCATGTGGTGTAATTCATGAAAGACCTGAAACAAATGAGCAGTAATAATAAACATTACATTTTGTTATTTTAGGACATTTAAAACAATTACCGTAATTGCTTTACTTTTACTAATAATGTGTGCCTAATCTACATATTCGCTTAATCCAATTCAGTATATAAAATACACATTTATTTTCATTGTATTTCAAAATGTTGATGTTGTATCTTTTATTTATACAACTTTTTCATTTTACTACTTGACGTTTTATACTAAACTACTCATGGAGACACTAGAAACAAAACTATATAAAATAATAGTGGAGATTCTAACACCCATACATTTATTATAATAATATATATGCACATGAAAAAGTAGGTTTATAGGTTTATATATCTGTAACTTTTATTCCTTGCAGTTTTGGCATATGTTGTAGTTTTAGATGTTATAGAAAACTCCTATGTTGTAGTTTAAGTCCTAATATACTACAACATATGTCTTTTAAATGGAATTTCTTATAATTTACCACAATTTGTTTGTAAGGTAATTAATTTAAATTCTGTTAAGAGCTATCTTTCCGTCTAGACCGTTAAGAATAAACGGGGGGTTTACTAGTTATAATATATAATTAAAAACTATATTATAACAGTAAATAAATTACCTAAAATTAACAAAGTAAATTGCACAAACGTGTAAATATTTACTATCTAGCAGCGACCGCAACCGCACTGTTAGCATAGTAATTAATATAATATTAGGTATTTATAAATGTTTAAAATAAAGCAGACTACCTATTAAAATATTAACCACATGATAAAAATATACATTTTAATACCATTGCAATGAACGAGTGTGAACATTTTACACTTTTTGGTTTTTGCGGTCACACACAACATACGATGTGTCGCATAATTGCTATTTATAAATTTTACATATTTTAATGAAACAAGCTATGACTAATGTAAAATATATTTCGTTATTAAATTATGGTTATGCCGAGTTAAATAAAAATATATTATTCGTGAGAATATTCGTAACGCAATGCAATTAAGCTGTAAATGATTAAAAAATATTTTCTTCATTATACAATGACTTCGAAATAACAGGCGTGCCCTTCAGTATCCAGTTCCACGTATCGCGCCCTGGGAAAAGCTTTTCCAGATCACGCTACTAATTGTCAGAGCACTAGCTAAAAGACACTGAGATTTCCTTTCAGAATATGGCCTAAAGGAAAAAACCAACTTTCATTAGGCATCCTAACGTACTTTGATCGGTATTGCGATCAGAACATTTAGAGGTATCGTACAATTAGTCCTGACCCGCGAGTCGAAAGTCCTCTTGCGAAAATTGCAGGTGGGATCGCCAGCGTGAAGAGATGGCGATTGTGGTTAGTAACAGGAACTGATTGTCTACTTCTAGTATACTTATGATGCTGAACAGTAAGTCACGGTGAGTGCGAATGTGATCTAGTTGCGTATCATTAAGACGCTGAGGTTAATCTTTGGTGTTTTAATCTTTAAAAATTTTCTTTCTTACATACATATAGTAAAAATTACATTTAATTTTTTTGAGAAACAAACAAAGAAGTTCAGAATGTTTTACATCGAATTAGAAGGTCAATGTTTTTATGATATCTATTGAAAACGCCTATGTCTTGAACCACAACAACATCTAATAGAGCACATATGCGGCGCCAGGCTTAGTAATTAGTATTCATCGGCAGAGAACTTCATAAAGGAACGTCTCGTGCATTAATGTAATTTCAAGTAACGTTGTAATTAATATTTAATTATAATATGTATAATTTATTTCTTGTTAATTGAAATTTATAAAAAGAGGGCACTTTTCGAAATACTGTTTTGAGAAATCGTAACAATACTAAGACCCTTTGCTTTGTGCATCCTCGATTAAATGAACAATTACTCAATTGTGATGTTGAGAAACTTTGAGTAGTTATGAATTGTGATTAATAATATATCATAATATCAAGCAACCAGAAAGGTTACGAATACGTTTAGACAATAAGTCAAAAATAAAAACAAAGTGTCTAGATTTATTAAACAATGACAAAATCTATCATTTATACATGACAATATCTCACCCTTATTGATAAGAACTATTTTTTTTTATATTATAGGTTACTTATAAAAAACATTGATATATACATTTAATAAATTTTAAAAAAACCTAGCTCTCTATTTCTTCTAGTATGAGATGAGTCATTGAAAACGGCACCAAAAAAGCTAGTTGTAATTAAAGATTTTTGGGAAACACACCGCCTTACGACATTGGTGAACTCCAACTGTCATATCCATCTCCATATTGAGTTTCAATTTCAGGATATTAGTAAATCTTACTAATTTACTTCTTTGATAACTTAATCGGATCCCTTATACACGGTAGGGTATCTAGATTTCCTAATAGGAGCTTCCATAACAATTATGTCTTTGTATACCCTGTGAGTATCATTACTGTCATTCAATTAAATAACATCGAAAACGGGTCTGTCCGTCATAATACCTATCCTTCCTTCTATTTAGCGTGTAATTCTGAATGAGTATAAGCTCCGAACGCTTGCCTCTCGCAGCGTTCCGCCGCAACGAAATTCCATATTGCCCGCTGAATATCTCTAACTAATACGCATGTGGCAGATTAAATCAAATCTGAACGCCCCATAACCTATAACCGAATAACGCAATGGCTGATGTTTTGCCGTACCGTTTCGTACGTTTTCTACAGACCCATTGTATCGGTCGATCAATGATAAAGATATACTCAAATTAACTTTTTAGACTTATTTAGGATTTATTACCCGTATTCAGCAGCGACTAATGGACTGTTTTGGAATGGAATATATTATTCAATATTTTAAAGTAATTATTTTTACATATGATGATCTACTACAGATGATGGCCCTAATTGTTAATACGAAAGTGCATTAATCAACACTAAAATATTTATATAATAATATTTCTATAAGACGCCAGAAATAGTACATTTTTGCAAACGTATGACTCCTCCGACCAACTTCAGTTATTCAATGACGAAAGCACCAGTAAGTTTCGGTGCGAGATTCATACCCGGCATTCGCGACATACATCTTCAATATCCTCGTCATATTCCCACCATACAAAATTAAGAGCAACCTATTTCATATTACCACCCCTATATACTAATAACATTCTTGTTCCAAGATTAATAGGTATATTTCTATTTAATCTATGAGCCCTGGATTGGCTAAACAAAGTTGTTCAATGATTTCCTTCTCTATTAAAGAATTTTTTAACCTCGACCTTTTGTTTGGTTTAGACCTACCGAATTTGGTAAGGCGTAATCACAAATACGACTTCCAAACTTTAAAAAAAGAGACCAACAGAAGTTAACTGATTAGCTCAGTTTTTGACCCTTATTTTAGTAAAAAAAATATTCTATATGGTCACTATGCAAAGAAAAGTTTTATCTAGTTAAATATTTTTGGTGATGTTTATTTATGCGGACTATAATCGTTGGTACTTTCTTATCTAAGTTTAATAATTTCACTCAGCTTCGTTAAACATGTGGGACACATAGCTGACAAGCTGCCCTGAGCCGTCTGAGTAACGATGCGACAATACGGCTCCCAAAACATACGCGCTGCTATCAACTGACAATAATAATGTCAGATCGGGATTATAATTTGCATACACTACCGTTTGCAAATTTTTGTTTATAATTTTCACAATCTTCGTTTCACTCTTCGTTCCAAATCCATTTTGTGACGTTTTAAGTAAATTGTAAAGAATACTTAATATATTTCTAATGTTTAGTAAAACTTGTTCCCCTTAAAAACTTTTTAATTTCACTACATCGGTAGAAATAAAAATAGACACAATCACTTCTACTTTTTAATAATTTCTATTAAAACTGATTTTAAAGTAAACCTTTAGAAGGGTAGTGATTTTTATTTTATAAAGAAACAAACAATGTAATAAAGTCAAACACAAGGCTTTTTCAGATATTTAAATAATAACAGAACAGTCATATCTATCCTTCCAAATACAAAATATGTTTTAATTTGAACAAAATATAAAAATAATAAAAATAAAAATTACTCGTATCTGAATACTTCTATTTCTCTAAATTCATCTCTTTTGTAAGTTTTTTCTTTTAAAATTTCATTTCTATCATGTGTCGATTTTTTAGTAATACGACTTATATCACTCAAATCTTTAAAAAATCATATTTTATCTCATTCACCCCTAAATAATTCATTGAAGCATCAGAGTACTTCACTTAAACCGACGTGAAGGCAGCCCTCGTCTCAGATATAGCCTCAAACATGTCCTCTCTATGGCTAGACGTTGCATACCATTGCGTACCAATCTGCAGCCCCCAACGCTAAAATCAGTTCTACCATTGGATGACATTTCTTACAAAGAAAAGCCGAGATTGCACGTCATGCAATCTCGGCTTTACCTTGAAATAAATAACAAAAACAAAATGATTCCTAAGAATCATATAAGGTAGGTAAATTTATTAAACAAGTAAATTTACCAACTCATTCAATGATACAAATAATATGAAAAATAATATTTTCATTCAATCGAATGTTAATGTACAATTATAACCATATTTAACAACCTTAAAATCTTTACACCAGTCTTCCAAAATCTCTGTGTTCGTTGGTGATTTCTTTAAAAGTAACGAGAAAGAACCTAAAAATTTTCTTATAAAATTATAAGTTATTATTCTTGTATTAGTATATAGTAGAAAATATTATGCTAGTTTTAATAAAATCTTCTAAAATTATAATCCTTAACTTACCTTAAATAAATAAAATATATAATAAAATTAAAATGTATGTCTTAATGCATTATAAAATAAATAAATGAGCTAATAACGTCCCGAAAGATAATAAATCCATGTATAAAATGTTAATACAACAGCCTTATATAAATAGTAATTTCTCTTAAATAAGCTTCGGATTTCAAAGATGGCAGATGAAAATTAAAGTTTACTGAGGAGTGTATTGGGTTTTCAGAAAGAAAGAATTACATGAAAGTATAAAAAAGATTCTCATTTCTTTAATATTGTGATATATGTTAGTATTTATATGACATAGACAAAATATTATACATGTTAAAACTTAAATTTTTTGTCTAACGGATAAAAAGTCATGATTTGGAAATTGACCTTGGCTATTCTTCATCACAGACATATATGTCTCTGCTGACAAACCACTGCATTCTTCATAGCATACCGTCACTCTCTTACTTTAGTTAGTAATTCATAAAAATTTCTTTGCGGTCTTTTTGCTTTAATCAAATCAAAGTTCGAAGGAAAAGCTTGAAATAATTATAGAAGCAAGATATTTGTATTTTATATATTTTCAACTAATTACTTTCAGTTTGTTTTATTTCAAGCCGGTTACATAAACAGTAACTACATTGCACTAGATTCACAGAGACGTCCCCAGACAATTGGTAATAAACAACTAAAACTACATAATATTTACCTCGTAATAGAGTGTAACACAAATTTGTGGGAAATATTTTCAGCATTGTGAATAATAAAGCTTGTCTTTATGTCTATTTATACCTTATTCGAAACTGAATTGCTATCAGTTGCAGTCCCGAGAAACAGTAAATCAATTTAAAAGATGGCGACAGAAGTTTCATTACAATGGAATGAATATTGTAGTACACTTACAACTAGATAACAACTTTACGAGGCTGGTTTCTACTTAAAACTTTTGATTCAAGCCGCAACTGCTAACAGTATAGCGAATACGGATTAAGTCTAATAACATAGTTTGTGTTCAAATGAGTATTACTTTATATTTATTTTAAACTAAAAAGCTCGCAATTTGTAGGTGTCTTCTATATATTATTAGGTATAGAATTAGTAGATAAAACATTGCTGTACTGTATACTATATTTGTTTATTCTGATTTTATTATATGTATTTCGTTTGCTATAAATTTCTTAAGGAAATTTAGGGATAGAAGAAAAATAAATATGTAAATATGAAAACTAGATACTCTAAAACTACTAGAGCTATGAATAAAACCCAGCAATAATGTGTACTCACTACACCTTCACTATCTACATATTGCTAAATTACCAAGTATTTGTTAGGCAAAGTACAGACGACCAACACCATGTTAAAATTAAACATCAGAGATTCTCATTTGCGTATCTATCGCTTTACTTATAAAGCTTAAAGTTCTGTGAACATTTAGAATGAATCCAATTAAATGAAGCATTAAACCTTATAGTATTTTCGTATTTATTGTTATTAACATAGGGATGTATATAGAACAACAATATTTACTAGTTACCTGCTGTACTATTGAAAGCTGCGGGTAGACCATGCAAATGAGAGGATTCGATTTGCATGTAGCAAGCATTAGCCGGATAACTAGCAAGAGATCAAGCAAGTTATTTGTGTAAGATACCGTATAATATTACTATTATGTTGCTTGTCAAGAACTTGGTTAATTCGGAATAATTCGTATGATCGACATATCAGATAGACAGTCTGTATGCACATACGTAAGTTGAGAACTATGTACACAATACGATCAATAGAAACCCAATAGAAACACATTATATACAATTATTTGCTCTAGAAAGAGAGACGGATGAATCAACATCTTTGTTGACATCTTATAAAAGCGTACTTCTTAACAGTCTTCGGACTAATACAAATATAAACAATTGCTAATTAAACCCTTATATTAAATAGCTTCAAAGACATAAATAACAATTAACGTTGAAGAAACAATTTATAATGACGTAAACAATGTATTACTTAACTCCGTCTTAACTCCTACGAACAAAGTGAGTGAAATGCGGGTTTCGCGTGTTTAAACTATAACATATATTATATTGGGAGTGAAAGTCATGCATAAAATTATAGACGCCTGTGAGACACGCCGCTACCTGTCAAACGATAGGAACTCCAGTAAGTGACTGAAAGCGAAAATAGATCTAATATATTACTGGAATAAAAAATGAGGCGTATTTTATTTTTCGTTCAAAATATTATACACCAATTGTGAACTTTAAGCAGAAAACTATAATATCCAATCCAAGTATTATTTTCTAGTATTGCAGTACCATACAAATGCAGCTTAGATTAGAATCACAAACTTTAATTAGTTAAGGTTCAATTTAACTTAACAGTTGATAACTTATACCCTAGCCTAAGTCACACTCTCACACCTCTCCGTAAGCAAGCTATTCAGCTGTTGATATTGAAATGAAGCTGAAATTAATATGTATGTCGTGACATGAAACAATCGGGTGCCAATGTTTGCCTTGAGTTTCAATAGCGGTGCGTGGCTTTGGAAGCCCATTCCAAAGTTAGGAACTCAAGGATTACGTTGTAAAGGCTTTACTGAAAGTTTAATAGCTTTAATTATTGAGTGTATTTTCAAATTCAATTTAATATTGCTTTTATAACTATATAATATTATAATATTTTTTTTAATAAAAAAATATTTACTATTTTAATTTGTTATTTTTACAAAAGTATTTTTAATAGAGTATGTTGTTTTCATATTTATAAGACTCATTTGTAAATAAATATTCCGAGATTCTTTTTACTACTACAAACATCAAATGCAAAACAATTTAAAAATATGCTGTAATATTCAAAGTTAACTCTCATTTCCTAGTCATATCCTCTTCGATAAGTCACTTGCTTCACGTATCACTCATGTTTCTCTTCTTAAAGTATTCACGCCTTCATATCCGGCCTTCATATCATTCATGTCGCACCTTTCTATTTCAATGTTAGCGTTGGGGAACTAGGATTTAACATAATGTATTTTAATATTTTGGCACTATAATTAATTGAAACTTTTTTTACGTTTAAAAAGACGTAAAAATATGTTTACCACCAAAATTTTCGACTTTTTAAAAGCCTGTTATTATTATATTTATATTTTATATTAAAAAAAAGAACAAACCGTATTTTTTTTATTTTAGAAACTTTGGATTTCTGCAGCATGTATTTAATGTGAACCATCGTTCTAAAAAGACTTCCAAAAAACATAATTTAAAAATTCTTGCAACATGTTAGTCAATTTACATTCCGAAAAACTAGAAAATCAAATCGAAATCACATTCTAGCTTTATTGCCTGGTAAAATATGATTTGTCTCTCCGAAATGCAATAACAGGACGGCTAATCTAGTAAAACACCGCAAATCGATGTTCTAACATGTTTTCTAACCCTCGCGTGACACCCTAAAATTCCATCGCTCATCCATCGTGGCTTGCGAGAATATATGCTCATTGTATCACGATATTTTGACGGACAAAAGGACTATAATTATAAAACATTTATAACCAAATAATTTATTAACGACGAATTTTACGATACTATAAATAAAAAAGAAAATTGTTAAAAATACAGAAATATTATTTAAAGTAAAATCCTTTTCAAATTAGTTTTATAACCATGTTACTTTTTTAAATTAAAATTAACTTTTTACAGACAAATATAAAGATATTTACTTATATTTAGTTAAACTTTGATGTATTTGAAAATATAGAGTTCATAATGGACACATAACCTATATCGTTCAGCCATCGGGGTTTGTAATCGATTCGGCAGCGATTTTCTTCTTGACAGACCAATCACAGGTCGATCTGACAGGGGAATGTGTATAGCTGTTATTTTGAGGGCTTTGAGTGATGTCTACATCAGTTCACACACCTAGAGAGAACATAATTGTTTTAGCAGGTGTTAGTAAGAATAATACGAGAAGTTTATAATGTAGCTTGCATAATCTTGATAAGGAGCGAATAAAAATATATTATTTTCCGAATTTAGATATCGTTTTAGCTGCGATATTTATTGATATCTCTCTACATAACAATTTGCTATCATAAAACAGTTATCGTTATTTCCGGCCATTTAGGTTTTTTGTCCAAAATATATAGTTTTTCGATAGCCACCTGGAACAAAGGAGAAACTAACCTCATTTATATAATAAGTTAAACTAAAAAAGATGTCCATATAATAGTATAACTTTAGAATAATTCAATTCAAATTTGTCTTTACCTGGTAATGTCTTTTTGAATACCTCACCTTTTTTTTGGAAGATATATAATAAAATTTCACTTAAATAAAATTCATTTAGCTCTTACAGTTAAACTGAACGTAGATACAATTTCACTTGGAACTAGTTAGCTTAAATAACGCGACCAATAAAAATAACGATAGGTACTAAGCGTTTATATTTTTATCTGCCGTATATATAGGGCAATGACTTTTTATTGGACGCCGATTGACCTGAAACTCAGAAACTGCTCCAACTGAACATTTTCGCATATTTAATGGTTCTATAATGGAGTTAACTCGTTGCTCCAGGCTTTTAAAGTTGAAGACTCTTTAAAAGCAAAATAATCGCTGCCGAAATTAATAAAAATAATGACATTACATTTTGCACGGTCTTTGTTTTTATTTATATTGGATTTCAAATATTTAAATGACTAGGACGGATATAAATGTGACCTGGATATTTATCTTTCGCATATCTTTTTTAAAAAAAAGGAATTACATATTCAATTCATAAGTATGATTTACAACATAAATACTTTTAGAATAATATCTTTTAGTCTGTGAATAAATTCATGAAAATATATTTTTTAAAACTACAATATTATTTAAGTAAGAACTTTATAGGGTTGTAAATTGTATAAATAATAAAAAGCACTATATATTTCTTTAAAAAATACCAAAACGTTTACAAATATTCTGAAAAGAACATTGCATAATGTTACCGAGCTGTCATCTTAAACCGCAAGAATGATATGCAATTTGAATAAATTTAGCTTTTATTCACCTGACTCAAAGTCTCTACTTAAGGTCTTAATAAGTTGGTAATCGTGTTTGCCGAAGCACCTTGTTTTCAAGTTGTAAATTGATTGAAACGCCGACCTCTGATAATTGCTGATAGTTTTCTTGTTAGTGCTAGAGGAAAGTTTGTAGACAGGTATTTCCAAGTTTTGCTTGTCTTTGTCGAGTTGGTTGTTAACATACGGTTACCTACTCTTTACTTTTACTTACTTTTTACTGTTGTGTGTCTTTTACTTTTACTTTTATTATCCTTATCATTCTAAAGTTATCCCATCCTTATTTAAAGCACTGCTTCCTAATGAATAAGGAACTTAAAAAACAATTGTCATACCTATTAAGATCTTTTTCTTTTATCGAAATTTAATTTAATTTAATTAATAAATTAAAAAAATATTATACCTTTTTCATAAAAAATATGTTGAATTGACTTAGAGCGTAAAACAAATAAAATTAAATGAAAACATTTCTCACATTGGATACATTACTAAGACAACATGACATTAGCTATTCAGTTATTCAGTTAAACGAAGTCAATGCATAAATAACTCAATCAAGGTGTTTGTTTGCTCTAACTAATTAACCTCAAGACACACGTTGCGGTGTTTGCAGCAAACTATCAGATATAATATATATAAATATACAAGTATTAATTAGTGAGATATAAAACCAGATTTAAAAAGTCACCTTTTACTTTTACATACTTTGAAGTCAAGTGCTTTTAAGTCAAAGTCAAGTACTTTTACATACATTTCTTAAGTGTTGAATTCGGTAAACGAATAAATAATATCGTTTCCCTATCTACCTAACCTGTGTTCCTCGAGGGTACCATAAACATGAATTAGGACGACCAAATAAGGAACTAGTTAAATACATTTACATTACGGTACTAAATCACCACTAGATTTGGAAACCGAGGCTCTCTACTTTAATTACCACTAATCATTCTCTCAGTGGCATCACGTTACATTAATACGCTTTTCGCTTGACGCAGTTGGTATATTTTATAAACGCTGGCGATTACCAACTTTTTTTTGTTGTAGTTTAATTTATTTTGTAAATCATGAAAAAAATGGCATTTTTTACTCCAATTTGATTATTATTAAATATAATTATCCGGCTGTATTTTGTGATCCGTTCACGCTGCGACTCCGCCATTCTCAGAGCTCATGAATAAGGATCCCGAATAGGTTTGAGATTAGTCGGATAAATTCTGAACATGAGTACAGCCGGATAATTATATTTAAAAGTAATAATGGATCACGAAAGTTTACATACAAAAATTTGATTAATATATAACGTTACCCTCGACATATACATAAAAATAGACATATTTTTACTTTAACACTAAAGGGTAACGTTATATAATAATCAAATTTTTGTACAACAAATGAACTATTTACGAAAGTATATTTTTATTTAAAACACTACAATATAAATTAAAATATTTAACTTTTGTTTCATTTCATTCTCCTGTATTTTGAGAACATCCTTAAGCCTTAGAGCTAATGCTATTACAGCATAGGCGTCTAATCTTCCTATAATCAGTATAACAGAAGCAATTAGCTTTACCTTTAGAGATTTTAGAAATTTATACATAATATAACAATAGTATTGTAGTATTTAATAAAACAAATACACTCGGATTACTGCCTATTAAAACTTTTGTGTATAAAAGAACTGTTTTAGGGTAGTTTTTTATTTGTCACGTCATTTGAGGGATGAACATTTGAACGAAATTTGTTTGAGATTATACTTCGTTGCACTTCAAGTTAGTTTCATCGAATATGATCACTTGCAAACATGTCATAAAGACTCTGTTAAAGTATATAATTATATCTAACTAGAGCAGATTAAAACAATTTTCTTTAATAACGATAACCTAGGACATGTCTTCAATTATCAAGTAACCTTCAATGAAGAACCTAACCGTTGTAAGCTTCCACAGGTGTACAATAAATCTTGCTATAAGGACCACTCCTTACTTTATAAGCGCTATAGATTCACGCTTTTCTACCGGTAGTGTAGTACGACCTTATTTATGACTCTCCTTTGTACGTTAAAGGGTATACTGTTCTTTATACTATTTTATTATAATGATTAAGTTTTACTTTTGTAATCGTATAAATTATATATTAATTATTTCTATAATAAAATGTAATTAATTTTAATATAAAAAAGAGAATTATTTAAATCCGTTTTTCTCTCAAATTCAATATTAATTTTATATTAATCTATTGTTTCTTAAGATCCTCGATTGTACAGTTCAATTTCTTTTTAATTTGTCACTAAATTCATAAAAAAATTACAATTTTAAGAAAAACTCATATCTTGCTAATCCTTCTAAGCTGGAGGAGAGTTTGGAAGGCGTACAAAGTCAAATTTTAGTAGGCAGTTAATTCGTTCCAATTTTCGAACAGACGATTGATGTCGGTTTTGAACCCACTAGGACCGAGATCAATCCTAGTTTACTTTAATACACTTTGCCACGTACAAATTATACAGCTAACAAACGATAGTAAATAATACTGTCACATGAATAGATAGAGGCAATTTGCGAAAGAGAGTTTACAACTCGCAGGATGCAGGAACTTGAGTTGTAGTCTTTTATACCATCCGTATATAATCAACCTGAATGTCTCGTATATGTTTTCATACAAACCAATTCAATTCAAATCTTAATTACGAATTGTATGAATAAACAAACCAATAGAAATTAATATTGTTTCAAATGATTGATTCATCACTTAATTTCGGTATGAAAATGTAATTTCTAAAAAAAAAAGTAAATAAAATTCTATTTAGTGAAAGTGCCGTCTAAATTGCAATATAATATCTCTTTCACGTGTCTGAGATTTATTTATAAAAAGTAAAATAAATATTTTTCTAAGGAAATTCTCAATAAACCTGCGGGAATAACTGGCAATTTACGACTCTCGGGCGGAACATTTCTTTTATTTGCATAACGTCTTATGTATCATATTTACATTTTACTCGAGGCACAGTCGGAAGGCGCGTAAAAATTTCATATTTACGCAGAATTCCAATTACCTTGACGCATGAGCAACACATGGTTTCAAGGAGTACATTAGACAAATGTCACATTTTAAATGCTACATAGTTTTTTTGCGTTCTTGATACGGCTCTGTATTTCTAAAAAAGGTCGTTACTAGTACTTTCTACTACTATCACAAGAATGTATAATTATTAATTATTATTAATTAACATAACAAAAATAATAAAATTAATAATTCTATACATTTATTCTGTTTATTTAATCAAAATGTATAATTTATCTATATAATTTAAAAGTATATCAACCAAAAATATAACTTAAAACGAAACAACTGAACGTACGCCATATCTTATAAAACGCTGTAAAACTCATTCAAAATTTTACGCAATCAGAATTATATACTGAATAAGGGACAAATAAATAAACATATATAAATATATATAGTTTTACATCGCTGTGTACTATCAGATAAATCATAAACATGTATCGAACATAGATATTGGTGTCAAATCCCTTTTATAAGTTAAATCACACATTCTATCGATTTTATTTTAGTTTAGCGACTCGGTTTTCATATCGACAAGCTACAGCTGAATAAATATAAATTTTAATATAATATTATTTTATTTTATTCTTTATATAAAATAAAATAATATTATAAATCAACAAATATAATGAACATAAATCCTGACTAATTCCAAATAAAAGCAACTGGCGTCCATTCATTCCATAATACGTTTCAGTAAATTAGAACAGTCAAATGCAAATTAATGAATTTATAACATGGATACATGTATGTGTTTAAATTGCAAAACTAATGCTGGGTTATGGCAGAGTTTCATATTTAATTTACGCGGGTAATTTAGGTCCGGATTTAAGACTCATAATGTCGGTTTTACAACACCCCGCGGAGCCGTTGAATCTTCCAACATAATTATTCTATATGTCCCTAATTTTCATGATGCATTATTATTTTCAATGCACCGACTATAACTTTAAAATATATGAATTATAATATGAATTAAAAATACATATTGGATGATGAATATTAACTGTTCAAAAATGTATATTTATTTTATATTTAAAAATATCTGATGTAGTAAAAGGATGATATTTTCAATATTTATTTTAAAAGCATTCTCTGATTGCTTTTGCCTTAGTTAGTTTTGGTTTTAAACAAATTACTTGCAAAGGCTACATGAAAGATTGAAAATATTTTAAAAGAGTAGCGATACTTCCGCTAAAATTCATACTAAAATCCATTTTAATCTATCACGTAAAACTTGTTAGGCAAATGAAAAAGTTGTCTAAAACTCAACAAACAAATTGGAATCAGATTTGCAGATGTCATTTATATTTATAACCAATATTTTACAAAAGTAACGTTAATAAATAAGTAATATAATGTAAGTAAAGTAAAATAAGGAATCAAAAAGAACAATATAATTTTATAACCAAATTGATTTTAAGGTGTTTATTAGTTTAGATATTTCCATAAACTTCTTCCTAGTGTACAATACAAAGGTATTTGGGATATTCGAAATCAGTTTAATTATACATATCGCACTTGAAATAAAATCTCTCTACTGATTTTCAGGGTCAATGAATGGGTTATAAAATATAAAACAAGATTAGTGTAATTAAACAAACTTAAATTTTAAGTTACTTACATATATATTATATAATGATTTCAATTAACAATTAGTTGTTTATCTATCAGACAGTACAAATAATCGTTTGTAAAAGCCCTAAGCTTTTTTAATTATGGGTAAAAAGTTAATACATTAGCATAAAATATATAACTTTATCAATAAATAGAAATACTTAAATGTATAAAAAGACCCTTGATGAAAGCTATCAGAAATTTTATGTACTTGAGCAAAGTATATTAAAATATTCTACTCTCCACCAAAGCGTCCGAGGACGTATTGCAAAAATTTAATTAAATTAATTGAAATACTCCGTCACGCCGAAGAGCACTTTACCGGTGGAGTCGATATGGATTTTTTTATGTTACAGTGCTTAATTTAAAAGATTCGCAATTATTTTAATTAAACGGACAGAGACATTTCGTTGAATAAAGTATTCGAGATATATCTGATTGATATCATACATGAAAACACATTATGTAGGTATTACCTTTAAATAAATACAGTGGCGTTCTTTTAACACTTGTATTAATATATACCTACTGTTAATATATTAATTATATACATATAAAATATACGCATCATTATATCTCTCTTTACAAAGAGATTTAACAATATAATACCAGATGCCAAAGACAAAAACTATAACAAAAAATAATAACATTGTAATTATTTGTGCTGAGAAAGATTAAAAATTATACGATTTTTACAAAGACACGTTTATGTCCGGACATAATGATTATTATTACAACGAAAAGATAAGACCAACTATAACTTTATGCCTTATATTCATATGAAAATAAATTTCATTGAACAAATCTACCAAAGTCCTTAAAAAAGTATATGTAATATATAACAATCCGTAGAAACGAAAAGAGAGTCATTTTATTTGACGTTGAAAATTGTATATATGATCGAATTTACGGAGGCTGTATATAAAACGAATACATAAATTCTGAAGGCGATCTAATTTGTCTAGCAGTTCGTCTGTAGCATCTAAATAGCAGACATCAGCGTCGACGAGACGAGGTAGTAATAAGGATCGGGTCTAAGAGTATTTTATTATAACATAATAATAAAATAAGGATGATATGATTCTATCCTCTTCTTTCTATATCTAGTATATGATAATACTTGCTTAATAAAATATAAAGCTTACAATTTTTTAAGCTAAAATATACAGTAGTTATAATATACTATATTTAAGCCAATGAAAATGATGCACATAGCAGGATATATAAAAATCAAAGTTGCTAAATTGGCTATAAACAATTAAATTCGGAGGGCTACCGACTCTTCTAATAACTCAGATAGTAATGGATAGAGAATTTTTTCCAGTTCAATTTGATTCGTTTTCGCTGATGTCAGTTATATAAAATTTAAAATTATTAAATCTGTTAAATAATCAGTGTCAGTACAAAACATAATATTTTTGTTTTCAAAATTGTCTTATCTCAAAAAATATATTTATTTTGTAATGCTTTTATAAATGGGGGGGGAGGCAATATAATAACCAATTAATTTTTGCGTATAAAATTAAACATTAATCGACATCACTATTAAAATAATTTATTTTATTTTTAAATGTATTTGTTACCATGTGAAAATGTAGTGGTACTCTTATTTTTATGATCATCTCTGATGCGTATTGCATATGAGAAGAGAGTTTATCTTTTTCGTAAGATAAAACACACAAAACGCTATTATATACTCATAATACAAAATTGAAACGTTTGTATTTTGACTAAATTACAATAATGTTTTATATTTTTTACGAACACAAAGAGAAGCTGTATAATAAAATGTTTCTAACACAAATTTTGATTACTCCACAGTATGACATATAGAGAAATTATTCTCACACATATACAAGTATTTTAACCTACTAAAACTACTTATCATAATATGATAATCGCATTATTAATTTCCACCCCAATAAGGACGATTATATATAGAATTCTAGATTCATCAAAGCGTGTAGCGACGTAGTAACTAAATTAACAGGTCATATCCTAAAAGTCGCGAGTTCCAGTCGAGAAAGTATTTTTTTTTTGTTTTTAGGGTCGTTTAAGAAATCTTCGTAATGGTAATATTGCGTTTATCCTCTCATTTTTATATATAAACAATAACATCCCTCATAACGATTTCTTTTGAATTAGGAGCAAGCAATCAACTAAAAATATATAACAGAGGAGCCAGTATATTTCTATGTTCTCTCTACATAATTAATTTGGCGCGTTATCTTAAGCAGGAAATATTACTACCTGTTTAATTTGAGTTAATTGGTTCCGAGGAAGATTTCCTCGTGTAAAAGTAATTTAGAATATCTTTATTTTCATTTTAATAAATGAAAAGTATCTCGGTAATTCAATTTCGTACTTGTTGCGAAAAATTTGAATTATTAATTTTAAATATATTGTCGTCGTAGATTTTTATGTCAATTTCAAAGTTTTTTTCTACTAGGAAGACATTACACTAAAGAAACGCCAGAATAAACTTTAAAAATATTAATTTCCATCAGATAAAGTATATTATACACACACGCACGCATACACACACACACATATACACGCATACACACTTTGTATTACTTTCTAGATTGAGCTCCTGATTTATCATTATAAAAAAAAATATATAGAAGTCATCAGCTTTATGATATTTGCTGGATGAGAACCTAGTGTGATTTTTTGCTTTATAATGTAGCTAAACGAAGTATATTAAGATTTATTTTGGAAATTCTCACCTTATTCATTTATCAACTATTTATAAAGAATATTTAGAGCAGCCTCCAAAATCGATGTCTTTTCTTTTTTTTCTTTAGACTCGCTTTATAACTGATGTCAAACTGATGTCATTTTCTGATTGTCAAACTGAATTCACCAGACTTGCTTGACGGATATATCAGAAAAAAGGATTATAAACATATTCTACTTCACTGACACTGACTTTATGTTTGACAAATAAATATAAAATATTTTTTAGCTTGTGGTCAAATTCCTACGTCATAAACTTTGAAACATAATGTAGATAAACATTTAAACTTTGTTTTGTAAATAACGTCATAACAATTTCAAATTCTAAATTTCTTTCTTCATGACAATATTAAGAATGTGACAAGAATTGTCTCTTTTCTTTGTAGGAAGTCCTATTCTAATATTCATAAGAAAACTTACTTATATTGAGTTTATATCTTTAAACGGAACCAAAAGTTGTTCGCAGCCTACGCACAAATATCAACGCGAAACATTCAAGTTTCACTCAATGTTTCATTTATGCGAGACGTTTTATAAAGTTAATTAAATTTATTCTGAGTGCCAACCGACATTTTGAGTGTCATAATTGTATTTAAATGTTATTGAACTGATTCTTCTTAATGTTAATTAATTTAGTTTTATAATCATGGTTTAATTAAAATAGAAATTAATTAATGAGGTGACAATGATATATTTTTATTACTATCTTTACAATTATAATAATCATACACGTTAAAAAATTCTCGTACTGAAATATTTCTAGATCTTAAAGGACAACAATAATCAATTCTATTACTAATAAAATATTAAAAATTAAAAAAAATCTAAAATATTTTATGAAAATGGAAGTGTGAAAATCAAAACACCAACAAAATAAATATTTCAACAGAAAACCTTATTTCACTTTGCTTTCACTCATAGTAAAAACGTTTCAGATCGCATCGCGAGCATTTTCTTCAACAATCAGAAATTCAATTACTCTCTGATGTTCGTAGCGCGAAAATTGTAACAGCAAAATACGCTATTGTCTATTTTTCATGTTGGCAACTCTGACTCAATAATTGACACTGACACAATGTATTGGAGCATGTTGCTAATATTCAAAAGGGACAATTAGTCGGCTCGCAATATCGCTTGTTTGGGCAATATTGGAAAATATGGTCCCATAACTAATATACTTTTTTATTGTGTATTTTACATTCTGAACAAGGTTTTTTTTTTAATTAAAATGCAATTTTCAATATAAGTATATTTGTGTTATCGAAGACAATTTTTTAATTAATATAACAAAGAAAACAACATATGACTTTACCGTATATTAGAAACAGTAAAATATATATATTAGATGCTTATACTATGCCAATTTAAGTTGAAACTTATTACTAATGTATATAAATAATACATAATGAAAAGTAAATGAAAAATAATAAACTATTTTAATGTATAACTTGATATTAATAATAATGAAGTGCTTTAATGAAACTGATGAGTGTGACATGATATTTATATGCCCGTAAAATAAATACGAGGGCTTGTTAACGAATGGGACAAATATTTTTAAATTTAACATTTCTCATCGAACAACACATTTCTCCACATATAGAAAATCAATTCACATCAAAATATTTAAAATTAATATCGTAATATCAAGACCTAATTACTTTGTACCGATGATATAATAATTAACTTAATCACGTATTTTTCTGTAATAAACTCCATGTGGCTCTTCTTGCAACTCTTCAGGCTTCTTCTTTGGCACATATGGATTCTTTAAAGGGTCTGCGTTTAGCCTAAATCAAAATAATATTTAAATATTTGCAAACTTGAGTAAAACAAACTAATTGATATATTTTTTTTTTTTATGTAAACTTTGGTGATTCATGATTATTATTATATATAATTATCTGGCTATACTCACGAAACTACTATTAGAATTTGCCTGACTAGCTTCCAATCCATTCATGAGCTCTGAGCATGGTCGAATTTCGCCATGCTCACGCCATGGGTTGCTAAACTAGTCGGGCAAATTCCGAAAGTAATGCGTGAGTACAGACGGATATTTAAATTTAAAAATTATGTTATAAGTCTTCAATAATATTAAATAAAAATAAGTTGACTAGAAAACTTACTTGTAGTGTTCTATGGCTTGGGAACAGTCAACATTATACCACCAGTCGCAAGCGAATTTAGCTTGGTCAAAAAGAGTTCCATTGGTGCAGAGGAACGAGGCGCCCTGGTGTCCCTCACGACCATCATGACACACGTGATAAGCCTGGAAATTTAAATTACTACTTATAAATACACTTACTACTTATAAATGTTAGAACATTGGAACATCTTAGAAAATTAAAGTTTTAAAAAGTATTATTTGTAAGGATGGAGAAGACGTATAATTATTATAAGAATTTCTAAAGGTCTGAAGCAGAGAATTGGAACAGATCTTTTTATTTACAAACAATGCAAATCGTTAGAGTATTATCAAAATTTAATGTAAAAGCATTCTAAGTTAAATCCTTTTATCCAAGTGAATTTCCATTCCACTGGCTTTCAAGGATTGATTCTTTTGAAAATTCAACTTAATTAATTTCCTAGAAATAACGCGATTGAAATTATAATTTCGGATTACCGGCTCCAGAGTTTTAGGTTAGTCACGCCGCGCTAACAATGTCTTCAAACTTATTCAATTTAGGGCAAATTGGTCGGCCATAGTAATTTTGCTACGTGGAAATTCGCTTTAAGAACATGATTATTTAGAGTTCGAACCCGGGTTCAATGACTGCGATAAGCGAAAAGTTTGGAAAGGAAATCTAATCGCAATTTTAGATTAGACTGAGATCAAAGGGACGAGACAGTCGTTTTTATTGAACATTATGATAATCTTCGCTGCTGTCACTTATAATTCACTCACTTAAATGAAAAATATATCATCTACAAAAGAAATGATATCATCTTTTTAAGTATTAATTTTTAGCAAGTCTATGTGAACTCAGTCCCGTTTTCTAGATATTCGTGGTTGAGTTACGTAGACAAACATTTATGCTACGTGCATTTTTGCAGCATTTTATTTTATACTTTCTGATAACAGCAGCACATTTGCATATAACATGTTTCCGTACAATAACTGCCTCAACATTAACTTTCATATTAAATTTTCATAAACATTACCTATGCATTGCATAGTTATTACAATATTAGAAACATGGATATCTTTAATGGTATTAACTGTTGTAGTAAACTTCAGTAAGGGCTAAAATGTCTGATTAAAAATATGTACACAACATAGCTCTATATAATGTTTTGAATCAATCAAACTTATTAATTTTTAAAATCTAAAATTCTACGGTAAATATACTATCAAACCCTTTTAAATCAACTCCAAACTCAAGCTTTCTTTTAGTTGACGTAAACAAAGACAATCCCAATTAAAAGAGGCGAGTTCAAAGGCGGCAAAACCAAGTACCGACTCAGGTCATTACCGGAGCCAGGCGTTTGTACCAACATTTCGTTTGTCGCACTTTTTCGTATGAAACTTAAAAATCTAACTTGTCTGTTCTGTGCTCAGTTTTGAAAGAGTACTTTTAATTCTAAATCTTTGTAATTATATTAAGTTAATTATATTAATTAATATTAGATTTTTATGAAGTCTGTTGTTTTGTTTGTAAAACGCTTTCTGTACAACACGAGTTGGATATTAAAAGATTTTTTTTGTTATAATAGAACCTTCTTTAATTAAGCTAGCTTATTAAAGCAGTTTTAAGTAACAGCCTATGCATTTGTTTGTCATTTTAATACAAGATATGGGTATATTTAATGTTTTGAATTTTCTTTTACAAAAAGTGATGTGACGTGAAATATAAGTTTTTTTTTATTTACATTTCTATGACACATTTGAAAATCGTGTATTTCAATTTCTATATATTGTACAATATTAAAAAATAACAAAATCCTTATAAAAATATTAACTTTTTTGGTCATATGATTGTTGCAGATCGACAATCAAATGTAAATTATGTATTATGATTTATTAATAAGCATTGTTTTATTTTTATTTATTATAAATTTAATATAAATTGGAGTACTAAATTCAACAAGATGGTTACAGCTGTCGACCGGACTTTTAAAATCGCTTAGATTCAAGATCGAAGCCCGCTTACTGACTTTATTATATTCTTTGTAACGTAATTATAAATATAAATGTCTATAAATCTTATAATTTTAATATTTACATTAGTAAAATGTAATAGTTTTATTTAATGAATGATGACAGACTGAAGATTATTTATGTTAGTTTAATGTCTTTAAAAGTATAAAAGTGAAATACATTATAACTAATAAAGTTTGTAGTATATATATTATATTTTATTACTATATACACAAATTAATATTAGAGAGCACGCAAAACCCACCTGGCATCCGGTTTCTACGTTAGCATACATCCCAGGATGTACGGGAACGTGGGCACAGGAAAAGCTAGTATCAGGCACTGCGTGGAATATAGGGAAGTCAACCCCGGGAACACCGGGAACATTGGAAAGATCTTGCGGCTTCTCGTGTTCCCTTAGCGGTTTTTTGTATACCGCTTGCTCGTACCGGAACGGATATGCTTCGTATCTCTGAAAAGTTTAAATATTGAAATTTTGTTACATGTATTGTACTTTTTTCTCACATAAAAAATATTTATGTACTTTAAACATTATTTATATAATTATTTCAACATAAAATAAAATTCAAGAAGATAAATATAAGGTACACTTGTTGATAATATTTCGAGATGAGAAAAACTTCAATAATCTTATTTTCATAACCGCAAGTAAAGGGAAAAGTAATCTTATATTGATAATAACAAGACCCAATTTTGGTTAATTCGTATCAAAATCTGCTCAAGCTAAGATCGGGCCAGCGAAATGTCATGATTACGTTAGCAAATTGACCCACCTTGAGTGAAAGGCCAAGAAAGATAATCATGTTATATAACATGTTACCAGCCTTGACTGAGTTCTCGTTCAGCTAAACGAAAGTGAAATTAGAAGTCGAACACTTTACTTCAACAATCCTGACATACTATATGTAATATGCAATTCCTTAGTAACTTTAGTTCGGAATTAAATATACTTTTATTATTTAGTGTCAGAATATAATAGATGTTTTTTTATTTTCTTTGTATTTATTATGTTTTTTATTTAAATATGTAATATACAGCAAATTCCCAAAAAAAAAATATTTTGATAGTAAAGAAAATATATTTTAAGTTGGTTATAAAATATTTTAAACTGCTTATTATTACACCGAGGAAAGATTATTATATTATAGATTAAGTTGAGAATCAGAATCAAGCAAAGGAGATAAAAAACATTCAAATAAAATGTTCAATGTTGACATTGTTGTTAACTCCAGGAAAAGCGGCTCGGAAATAGTATTCATAAAAAAGTTTCAAAAAACTCTGCCAAAAACCAATACATTGTTTGTATTTTCCCTCACAGGATATAGGGAAATACAAACACAAGATATCTTTTAACAATTAAAATTTAAACGAACCTACTAGTTATATCTCAGAAAACATAACATTATATAAGACGCCTGAATTTAGTGGTTAGTAATCCAAGGACCAAAGGTTGCGGATTCGACTCCGACGGGACAGTTATTTGTTATTGCTGCTTCGTATGGGTTCTGTTTATCTGTTATTTATATATTGTAAAATATCTTATTTGTGTATTCTCTGACGCGAGAGTTATTTAATTAGTTTTAGTTCAATCATAAAAACAAAAATAACTAATAGAACTAAAAATAATATCAGTAATACAGACGATTACATATTTTTTTTAAATATGAGGAATAAATAAAGAATTTATTTGTTTTTTTTATGGAGTTCTGTTTCCTTTGTACTAACAAATCTATCGTACCTTTTATGATTTATGTTATAACTTAATATGTTCACTGTAACTGTAATTTGGAAGTAAAAATAAATAAAATATAAAAAAAATATATTTTTACACACACATCAACGCCAAACCATGCAAGGGAAGGATAGATTTTAAACTGTAGGTTATTTCAATAACGAACTCATCAAATAAAAGATTTTCTGAAGTTTAAACCTTATTAAATAAATAAATAAGTATTATTTTCAAAAGAAAGATTATTTTATAAAAATTGTATATTTTATTATAAATCCGCGACTAAGAACTAATCACATTTAAATGAGTACTCTATAAAGATTATAAATATAGAGCTCACGAGCGATACAATAATAAAACAATACAATACTAAAATATATACAAACAATTATGCTAATAGCTATATGTATATATATATTTTTATATTATAAATATATCTTAAGGTTCAAATTTTAATTTAAGAACCGCCTCTGTTGGTACTCTTAATTCTTATCAAATGATACAAACTTCAAAACGATCAATTTCATAATGTTGTCGGTTTGTTGGTTCAAGCAAATTTTACGGGACGAATTTTAATTAAATTGGTTTTAGTTATCAGTTATTACCGCTGTTAGCGTACAAGGTACTTTTTTAATCCTAAAAATTCTCTCTTTTTAACGTGAAAACACCAAAATTGGTTTAAAATATAAAACAAACTATATAGTTTAACTGGATATGGTATTAGCTTTATATTTAATACCGTGGTATTAAATTTGCAACATTGTCAGTTGAAGACTGGTAAATCACTACACTAAGGAACGGAAAATACAAGATTTAATAATGTATAAGATCTTTGCAGATATTAAAAAGTAGTTTAAATCTTATGCCTCCAATATAAAGCATTATATATATTTTTATATTATGAGATAGATATTGTTATTCAATTATACTTTGACCGAATTTTATAGATATCAGTACACACCTTCATACAATCGCCAATAAATTACAATTACTAGTATAATATATAAACATAAGTTGTAATAAGTTTAACAAAACATGTATTACTTGAGTTTACCAGTTTTTATTACTATAATAATAATCCTATAAACATAGATTTAATTACGTATAAAGAAAATATATATGCTTTAACATTATTAATATATTCTGACTTTAGTCTTATAAGAACTATAAAAAAAGGGATACAAATAATATATATTATAAAAGTAATGCTAAAGCAAATTAATGTTTTTATCGAATGTCCAGAAACATTCTTGAGCCTAATCTGGATATTTCCCAACATGACTGCGCAAGCGCCCGTCGGCCATGACTAGGGAACCTACTATCACTTATTCCACATTTACCTTAAAGGCATTCACAAGATCTAGGCTATATTATATCTTAACAGCCTTTACTAAAAAGATTTTCCTTTAATTTATAAATATAAAAAAGTTTTAACTTGATTAAGGCATTGAATATTTAAAAAAAAAACATTTATTTAATAATAAATAGCGAAAAGTGGGGGGGATAAGTATTGGTTTCAATGTTAGTCTTATAAAAATACTTAAATATGAAATAAGACCCTAAGAAATTTTAGTTATCTTTTATTTAATTTAAGCATTTCTAAATTTTATAGATATGAAACCAAAATTCAAATTATCCAAAAATTATAAAGTTATTTTGACATATTTGGTTAAGATAAAATACTGTATAGAATACCATCTGCTAGTTATTATTCGATTCAGATATTATACATTTATGCTATTTACTTTTTAGTAGATTGGAGATTTGTTATATATAACTTAAATAAATGCTTCAGGACATATAACAAGGTTCGTATTAAAATCAAACACAAAAGACGGTACGCAGGCAGTGAACACACAATCTCGTAGTTACACTGAACAAACGGTGCGAAACTTTTTACTTTACAATTTTATTAGTTTTACCTAAAACTTTTCATATATTAGTTTCCGCATTTGTTCTAAAATTATACGAACACTTTATATTGAATAAATCCAATTGTAATACCTTATTATATTTTAGTACAAAAATAAAATAATTTTATGTTATATGTTTCTAGTATTTGTACGACCTACTTGTATACAAATATGTAGCAAGTATAATGAAAAAGTTTTCTTCAGAAACTAAATTGTATAAGAGAAATCGTCGTCCAAAACTACAAACTTAGCTTTTAAAGTTAACAACATGTATACTTTAAAAGCTAAGTTTGTTCTTAATAGAGTAAGTAATTGATGCTCAGGAAGTAATAAATTGCTACATTACTTACTAATTAATAATAATAATAATAATAATAATAATAATAATAATAATAATAATAATAATAATAATAATAATAATAAATTATTCCAACTTCAAACTGTCATACATATTAACAAAGTGGAAGTCTTCTTTTAAGAATAATATAATTATTCCTGTGCCAGAAGACTCCGATCTTCCATAACAATATAATTATGACAAAATAAATTAATTCTTAAATTAAATATTACAGACTTTAATTTGTATGTGCGTGTGTGTGTGTGTGTGTGTGTATGCGTATGTGTGTATGTATGTGTGTGTTCGTAAATGTAAAATCAAGTCATAAAGCTCAGAAACAACTCAACTTCCTCATATTTCAATGTAAGTAACCATTTTGTTAATGTTTTTTTACAAATATAAGAGTTCATACTATAGATTTGTATCTTCCTATTAATAATATTATAAAGATGGCCAGATAGCATGCTTATTTGATTCCTGGCAAACGATGTTCTAGTAGAGCTCAAAGGAGCATCAAGATCTTTTCTCCGTTTTATGTTTTGAAAATTTTTATCATAAGGAAGAGTTTTGTGATTTTCCTAAAATTATATGGATGATTACTTACTACACAATACGCGACTGACGATTATTTTCAAACTCAATCTAAATTTTGTTTTTTTTTACGGTTCACTCATAAAAGATATTAAGAATTAAGAATCTTTAATTAAAAATAAGATCAATTATTAATCATTAAAATAACTTGTTTCTATTCTACTTATTACGTAAGTTATTTTATTAGTTGGTGGTATAAAACTTATAATCTTTGTATTAATTTATAATATCGCTAATATAGAAAAGATGCGCTTAATTCCATTAAAAGTTCAATTAAAGTGACCAAAAAACAAAACTGAAAAAAAATCTCCGAAGTACTTTAAGAGGTGCGAATTTGCGAGATCACCTCTGAATACAAATTTAATGCTAACAGAGTTTCAAACAATTTCTACTTTGAGAAGCTTGATCAAAGAAGTGAAACTAAAAAGCAGACCTTACGAAAATGAGAACAAATTTAACCGACAGTAATTCGCCTTTGAAGGGCTAGGAGGAAAATCCAAAGGAAAATTGCAAAAGTTAGTGTTCCCTTATGAGAACGCGAGTTATTGCTACTAGATATTTTAAGAACCCCCGCCCCTTTTATTGCCATAATTCTAGTCCGAGCACCAATTATATCAAAACTTGGGCCCGTGAAATACGCATCGAGATTCGGGCTTCGCAAACTTTAAAAATTATTGAGATTTTTATCATTCACGAATTTATTGCTAGATGTAATATATCTTTCACTTTATCGTAATATATCTTTATCTAATTCTTTTATATCGTTTAGGATACCATATTTCTGACACAGAATAGTTTTGTAATGGCCATACCTATTAGGACATTTTTTCATTATTTTCATTGATTATAATCACACATAAGATTGTTTTTAGGTAATGTTAGTAACATTCGATCAGCAATAACATTAAATTACAGTTCAAAAACATGTTTTTCCTTCAAACTCATGCCGCAATTCGAAAAGTCAATCGGAAAAACGTGTCCAATTTGTAGAAACTGTCGAAGTTGCCAGACCGAAAACAAAAACCAAGGAAGTTGAGCGTCCGACCTCAAATACATTGTATAATTTAGCAAGATGTTTATACAATAATATTTGATATCTTTATCTTCGTTATCTTAGAACCACGAATTTTTTTTTTTAATATTTTCATTTATATTATCTAAAATAAAGAATTATTTCAGGAAAATTCATTATTTAAATTTCAATGGGTTAAACTAAATACAAACACGTTAAAACATGCCTACAACGAAACAACAATTATTTGATAGTACTCATTCCTTTTAAAACAATTGAGCTGCAGATTTAATAAAATCGAATATAGTGACTATTGAAAAATTTATGCATTATCATAAATAACCAAGCAAAATAATACAAACCTGTAAGTAAGCAGCATCTGAGACCAGACCACAGAGCAACGCTCCAGTTAGAGCTCGCAGAACAGCTTTACCCATATCCCCACACATTGTTATATGAACTATATTATTGATGTACACTGCACGGTAACTCAGTTCGACTGACTGTGAACCAGAGCCATTTGAAGTAGGGTGAAGTGAAATGTAAGTGGAAGGGTTAGTCCCACCAACCATTATTTGAAATATTTTAATCCTTTTAAATTATATATTATTAATTTTCAACCACTTGCGAAATTCCAACTTGCAAAAATTAATTAATTATTTAACTTTTTGTTTTTTTTCGGCCTTTTTGGTCTTTCAAAAAAAAAACAAAAACAATGTTTTTTTATAGTTATAGGTCATTCTGGCAAGTTATTGTATTATTATTATGTTCTAAATGTAATTTCAAGTATAATGATGCGTTTGCGCAACTTATCCTTATTGTTACTTTACTAGTTATATACACACTATCAAACAAACGTTTTTTATTTACGTTTCAATAAACAGTAAATAAAATTTCCACATTAACATTGGCGTGATGATTGTTACAACAAAATATATTGAAGGCAAAATATGAAGTTTTTTAACGTAAATATCAAATCATTTATTTATTTACTTTATTGGGTAATCCAAAAATTAATATAAAGTTAAAAATACAAATATAATTCAAATTCAAATAAAATAGGACCAAAATTAGACTACACTATTTACCAATATTTAATATATGAACAAAACAAAAAAAACAGTGTTTATTAGTTACGGACAAAAGATAATTAAAAAGAATTTGGTGGGTAATATAATAAAAAATACTAAGACTACTTATAGGAGCGAGAGTAAAATGGTATGTGAGTGAGTGTTGATGTGTGTATATATGAGATTATATAATTTAACTTTGTAGTCAGTTTCATATGATTTCTTAAGACTGACTATATTACTATTACATATTTAATTACAGTTTATTGAAAGTTTTATATTAATAAAGTTTTTAAATATTTTATTGTTAAACATTATTGGTTTTAAACCTTCAAATGTAATAATGGAAAGACGACCATACTTACTTACTTACTTACTTACTTACTTACTCTCTTTAAATTATTAAAAAATATATATTATACAATATATAATACATAATGTAAATGTAAGCAAAGATTTAATACAGATGAATAATATATAATCTAATTTGCACTACAATTTTAGATACGCTAAATCAAACACGCAATTTATTTTCAGATTAAAATTAATTTGCGCTTCAAACTGCTCCAAGCGTAATGGCGTATTTTAATTTGACTGGTTTGTTAGTTTAGTTGATAATGACACAGCATTAACGCTCAGAAAAAGTGGGTTCGATTCCCATATGAGACATTCTTTATATGATCAACAAATTATTCTTATTCTGTTCACCCAAAAAGAAGTTTTCAAGTTGAAAAAATATAATGAATTTTTTTAAAATTATATGTAAATTCGTCGTTGTTTATAAATGTAGGTTAAAATTACTACTACAAAAAAATCCCTAATAAGCGTGTCTCTCGTAACTTCTCTGTTTCTGTCTCTCTGTTGAATAATCCTTTTTAAAAACCAAAATATTACATTAAATTTAATAATAAAAGAAATGTGCATTAGAATAATTTTAATATAAAACCTTTATTGGCCTTATAATAAAAATTACCATTTCTAATTTAATAAAAAAGTGTTAAATTACAATTTCATTAGCATTGAAGTAAAATTTATTCATTAATTACATAAATTTACATACATTTTAGGTCTATGAATAAATTAAAAAAATAATAAGTAAGGTTGTATGAAATATTATAAAAGTATTTTATAAGTAATATTATAAAATTAAGTAATCTGTGTAACTTTTTTATAAAGTCAATAAAATATTGAAGTCAATTTTACCGTCAAACTGGTTTATTTATTTATCTTAATTAAAATTGTTCATAAAAATAGCTAGAATTTTGTACCAAAATTTCATACAAAAAATACCTTTAAAATCATCGAGGGTTTCAAACCTTTTCAATACCATAGCTGAATCAGCGAATGGAATCCAATATTCGCTTTGATAAGGACAATACCACATACCTTACAGGCTCGTTAGTATAACGGCTATTATGTTCTAGAAACTAGTTAATTATCAAACGCTTTCAGTTTTCACGGTTCGTTAGCAGGCCGTCCGGATACGTTCTATCTAAAACTGGGTTTCCGAGACGATTTCACAAAGTCCTTGTACAATAGGATATAGTTATAGTCTATCCCAAATAATAGTTAAGGTTTTGAACACAAACATATCATATTAATACAATTTTATGTACATATATGTGTTTTTTAAAATAAGTATAAACATGTTTTAAGCGCCATATAAGGTTTCATGTTTTACTTGATACCTAAGGGAATGGTAGTGTCAAATACTCTTGTACGCTTGGTACTCGCCCGACCAGTTTATTGTGAAACAGCCACACAGTTCGGAACAGACCTTCGGTTAACATGTTCTCGTATGTACGTACACTTAGTATCAAATTAAATGTATACTAAAAGAAATTTCATTATTTTTTTAATTGTATCGATTTAGCTTTTTTTAAATTATGTAAAATCTTATGCATAAATAATTTATTTTTTTAAATTCTACTTTTATACAATTATAAAATTTTATATTTTGATTTTAATTATATATAAAAACAATAAATGAAATAATTAGCAACTTTACGTAATAAACAATATATCTTCATAACTTGTTACTATTAAAATAATATAACTTTAATAGAGTATATACTCTTTGTGTCCTGCAGTGCAGAGCTATCTAGACTCCATTGCGTAACTTCACTTTCGGCTGACACTGTTACTGCCTGGCTTATGAATTTACTGTTAGCTCTTAGCTAGTTAAGGCAAAGATTTAATTCATCACTTTAGTAGAATACTACAATAATCAAATCTTATCGACTTTGAGTAATAGTTGTACATTACACAATAGCTTAATTTTTATTTAAAAAAGTATATGAATATGATATTAATTTCGAGCTTGTTTTTTCAGTATTTGAAATAAGATGATCGATGGGTAAACAATGTTCGGGTTGCAGACCACACCTCGGGTTGAGGCTACGATCCCAACTAACTTATAGATAACGAGTCTGGACTTCGAGCTAACTACGAACTAACACTGACCAACTTAACAATACACATAATACTAGAAGGATCATTATATTTACTGCCATCATTGATGTATTAACGAAAGTAGTTTAAAATAATTTTCATAAATAAATTATTGTTTTATATTTAATATTATACAATCATTTGTACATTACATGTGATTTTAATTTAATTCAATAATTTTTCATTGTACTAAGAATTCGATATAAAAATATTATGTAAGTAAAAATGTGTTGAGTCTCTGTGTGTTTATTATATTACTGTGTGTGTGTTTATTATATATCTCTGTGTGTATATTATAGATATTTATGTCATGCCATTTCCAATAATTTTATATACCTCTGTATTGTATAATGGAGCATAAGGGTGTAGAGAAAGTTTGTTAGACGGCTAATTTTCCCAGTTTAATAGTTGCTAACGATATCGAACGACTCTCTGATAAGGAGCTATTTCTGAAACGATCGACATCAATACTCCGCCTTAGGAGGCTTTATATCTAAACGTATCGCGCACGTTATAAAAATTGAGTATAATCTAAGAATAAGTCTCAAACACTTGGAACATATCACGTATAAAGTTCGCGAAACTTCAAAATGGTTGAGAAGTTATTGGTCCGTGTTGGAACTTGAACTTTCTTGTAGAACTATTTAACTGCTCAAAAAATATTTAATATTAACTTATACCGAAATTATATTTCCTTAATTTTAAATTATGCTCCGTAATTCTGAGCATTTGTCATCTGTTAAGCAGATTTTCTGAGTCGCTAGGTTAGATTACGATTATTTAAATCCTAATTTTAAGACTAATGGTCTGTCTGAAAATATCCTTTTATAAAATTTTAGTATTACTTGTTTTTTACTTTTTATTTCAGATTGTGAAAAAATAAACAACATCAATAAGCATGGATATTTTACGTTTTAAAAGTTTTTTTCTAACTCTGACTCCACTTAACCTTGGTCTTTGTCTTTATCTCAAAATCAATTCTGATAACTGATAATATTTTTCATTCCATCTGATAAATATTATATTAATGAGAACTCAATTTTAAAAATCATATATTTTATATGTTAATTTATTTGAATTTAACATGTCATGTATGTATGTATATCTATCAAATATAAAAATAACTTTCAAATACATAAGTTATGAATGAAACGTAATAACAAATATTCAAACTAATTACTCGTAAATACAGGTATTGTAACATGCTGTAATACTTACGTGCATTAATGTAACAGGGAAGTCAATTATCAATCATTGAAGGTGAAAGTTCTTTTAGCACGCCACAATTATTATACGCCTTGTAATTACACTCCACTTAAATAAGTCGACGACTTCATTACCTCAGACTTATTGTTTGAAATCGTTTAAAATAAAATTGCTTTAAATATTTGTTATACTTAATATTATCTGTCCAACAAAGTTACGGTATTTTTAGCTTTAATTTCTATTTAACGATCTTTGTTATGAGTTTTAAATTTAAAATTAAATTATATTTTTTTCCTAGTGTCTACGTCCACAACTAATATTACAGTATATATACTTTTATTTTAAACTTTGTAGTCCTTAATTTAGATATTTCTGTCTGTCAATCAGTATTCACTTATCTGTTCCCCGCTTCTTTGACGTGGACTAAATTTACACGGTCCGAACATTATTAGGATAGAACTACTGATCAAATCCCTTAAGAAGCATAAGAGCATTATACGCATTAATTTATTTTATCTGGAACACTCTTGCTCTCTCTGTTATTTATTCTGAATATTATTAAACTAAAACTCCGGGAATAAAGCAGAATAAAAAATGTGCTAGAAGATTTGTTTTTGTAAAAATAAATACAAATAAATAGAAAAAGAAGTAACTATTTTTGTACAAATAATTTTTCCTAATACTTTTGAACAAAAAAAATGCTTAATTTTTTATACTATTATAGATTAATTAAAGCAAAATACAAGTCACAATATGTACATATACTTTAATAAAAAAAAAAATAGTTGCGTGAAAATAATTCCGCCTAGTTAATTAATAATTCAACAAAAAGAAAACTAAATTTTTCAGCTTTTATATAGATTCAATAATGCAAAATACAAGTCACAATATGTACATCCACTTAATTATATCTATAACATACAAACATGACAAGTTCTCACCTAGTTACAAGAACACTTTACATCGGACAAAAGATTAAGGGCGAACGTGGCTCTTCAATATTGTATGCAAATACTTGAATAAGCCCTAGCGTGACAAATGTGTGTATTCATTACGTAGCCCCCTATGAGGAGATATTGGACAGACATATGACTCTGTAAGACGTGTTTTATTAAACTAACCGGTTACATGAAACATTCAGGCCGTTTATGGATGTCAATTGTCAGGAAAAGTATGATTTTTCTTTTTTCTTTAGCACATCTAAAGAAAAAGAAAAAAATAGTAGCAATTATTTATGAAGAGACAGTTATTTTTAGTTTTTTATGATACACTTACGTTGTATAATTTTACAATATGTTATATAAGTTGATGAGTCATCTTTTTCTATTTTCTTAAGTCAATAAGTCCATATGATATTTTACATAAATATTTGAAAACTAATAGGTATTGAATTCAATTCGGATCCTGTAGGATGTAAGAAAACAATTCTTGAAAAATAGTTTAACAACTTGTTATTCCAAATTGTTCTTTTAAAGCTAATAAATTGTAACCTATCATTAATTTATTTTATTTTATTTCTCTGTCAATACACCAAAATGCACACAATATCCCCGTTCTTTGGCGCTCTGTTTCTATTCCGTCCGATTCTTTTGTTTGTTAGTTAGTTAGTTTGTTAGTTTGTTTGTTTGTTTGTTTTTGTTTTAATTTGTATTATAATATTTTGTTTATTGAGAACCATAACTCATAACACCTCGGCAAGCTCATAGACTCGTTTGTTTTTTTTGTGCTTAATATGTATCTGGCAGATTAGTCTTACCCTTACTTTTACTCATAACTTAACTCATTATATTACTTCTATAAAACTTAGTTAACTTAGTCTTGTTTTATGGTGGGTGTAATCATTACTTTTAATTGTTCTATCATTAAACAGACTGTATCTTGTTCAAAGTAGTATCAGTGACATAATAAATAACTGAGCCTGTAGTAACTGAACGAATAGTTAACATTACTGTTTGTTGAGAAACAGGGTTCCTTGTAGACTAAGAGCTAGTGGACGATCTGAGCACATAAAAGTATTATAAAATATTGAAAAATATATATTTTGAAGTATGAATGTATGGTTCTACCATCACTTTTAATAGTTCTCTAGAAACTGAAAAATAAAAAAGAGACTATTTTTTTTTTTGTAACATACACATATATTTATGATTTTTATTAAGACAATTGTTTACGATAACATTTAAAAAAATAATTAAAAATTAAGAATTTCCATCACATTATTATTTACTTTACTCCTTCCAATTTTATCTTTACCCGATTAGTTATTTTACATACATATATATCTTATTTCAAACATTGTACTTTTATGTTGAAAGTGGAAAGAAGGAGAAAAATAATGGACAAGAACATCCGTCGCATAAAGACATCTACAATATCAAATTGACACCAATCTTCTGTAAAGCAAAAGAAATTGTATTAGTCATACTTTCCCGTATATATACAACAACGAAGAATTTAAAACATATGAAATTAAATTTACAATACATAATACACAGTCATTAGTTCCAATCCAATAAATATTAAAACAATAAAATATACAATTACAATTACAATTAACAAAAACAAAAAAGAAACAGAAAAAATAAACAAGATAGATAGATGCAATAGATTGCACGAAATCTGTATGTAAAGATAAATATATGTGAAGAGAACCTCTTAATGAGGTACACAATTTCTTTCAGTAACCAGAACTTGTTGTGTATCTTATGTTGTTTTTTTAAAGTTCTTGGAAGTTTAAAAAAACAAGATACACAACAAGACACAGTTGTAGAGTCTCTGAACTATCAGAAAACAGTGTAATCAATACTCTTGTATTGAATCAAACTTTTTAAAGTATTAAAAAGGAGTGAAAAAATTTCAATATACAATCAAATTAATATAGATATCTATTATATCATTAATATTAATAATAGACAACTCTGTCATAAATTAATATTAATCATATTACTGTTAAGTATCTAATATATGTTTAAATGATTAATGAAATTATTGCATATACTTACATAATTCCTATATACATCTTATGATATGTATTCAGTAGAAAAATATACATACAAGATGGTACCGTCAGTTTTATAAATCTCATACATTTTTGTATGAATTATTTATTTAGCAATATGACTGACTGGTTTCGAATCCATTCAGGATCCTTATTCATAAGCTCTGAGCATGGTAGAATCGCAGCGAGAAGTCCACGGTGTTGAGTTCACGCCGCGATTCCGTCGAAACTAACGATCAAATTCTGTTAGTAATTACGTAAGTTATTACAGCCTGATAATTATATTTAATAGTAATCATAGATCACGCAAGTTTACATACAAAAATAAATATACTACAAAAATAAAAATACTAGCATACTGCATAAACCTTAGTATTTTGCTGTTTCGAAAAGGAAGTCGCTTATGTAATAAAGTATTCATATTTGATTGAAATTCCTCATACATTAACGTATAAAAAAACAATATTCAAATTCATTAGAAATTCTATCTCTTAATGTGACAATTAAATATAAAGGTACAATGTCCATTTTAAATTTTCTGTAACAAGAACGTGAGAGTATCAATTAAATCGATTCCATCTTAGTTCTAGCACTTAGTGCACTCTTAGTATATGTAGGTGCTAGCTAATGTGAGTATAACAGTAAGTAGCCCGATAGTGCCGTCCTAATGACCCATTATATTTTATATACACTATGTTACTGGAAAGAATGAGACAACTTAATTTTATACATTATAACACACGTTCGTGTAAAACAATAAAAATAATGTTCATGATATTTGTTCTTGTGAAATAGTGTACAATTTCATAGTTCGTTAATTTTTATGTTATTTGAAAACTAATAAACGGTTTTATTTTGTTGAAATTGTTTCGAATTTATTAAAACTTTTGTATCGTACGGGTAATATTGGACACATGTTTCTATCAGCGATCTGGTGCAATGGTGTGATTTCACAACACAGATGTCTGTGAATATATTAAGTCCAAAGTTCGAATCTGTGTATTAACATTAAACGTTATATCTAATTAAACGTGAACATCCGGGTAATTATATATTATAATAGTAATCATAGAACACGAAAGTTTAAAACAAAAATATCAACAATCAATTCCGCGCAGTGTATAAAATTACTATACACACATAAATAGTATAACCAGCATGTTCAGCATCAAATAATTCAATTAATTTCCGCTGTAGTGTATTGAATTTGAAATCTACATGCAATAACATTTTATGTCATTTCGAAACATAACATTTCTATTAACTACGGTTATAATTATTACTATCAAAATCACATAAACTATTGAGATTCTCAACATTGTTAGAAATTTATTAGGTGTTTGTATTTATTTATAGATTTTACTGAGTAAAGCCGAATGTTGTATAATAGTACGTCTTAATCAGACATTTATATAATTACCAACTTTCATTATTATAATGGAAACATGATAAAGGTCTGAATTATGCAATTCATCACACATCATTATCATCATTTAACATCATCATTATTTTTCATCAAATATTGAGAAAAATCTACAGAAAGACAATACTTTTTTGTTATATTTTAATTATATTATATAAAAAAAATCAAAGGAATTTAAATATAGAAACTTTAATGAAATAATACCACGCAGAGAACAAAGGCATTACAATTTAAAAAAATCAATTACCATACATTCTTCACCATTTTCACGAGAGCTGCACTCAGTTTCTTTTGTTCTCTATCGGTTACCCTCCATTGACACCCTTCTGTTTTCGTTTCTTTAAGGTAAATATTTATATGACACGGATACGACACGATACAACTTTATTTTTAAATATATACAGGCGTTTATTATTTTGTAGATTTAACAATAAAAAGTAATATAATATTTTGGGTGGTGCTGCGGTATATATGTATTTTATAATCAAAGCAAATAATAGAAAATATAACTATTCATTTTATATTTAATTCAGTCTCACTGGACGTAAACTAATCAATTATAATTTAAATACAAAAGAAACCTACTCGAATAGTAAAAGTTTAAAAGCAAATTCAATTGTTGCATATGAAGAAAAAGTCGTTTACCGACTCCTGTTCGTGTATTTTACTTGGTTCTCTATGTTTTACATTCTTACCGTTTCCCGAGGGAGTGTACCGACAGGGAACCGTTATTTCTTACATTCTGTACTAAATTCACAGTTAGGAAATTGAATTTTTCGAATTCCACATCTTGCTTTTAACGCCAATCTAACTTGATCTGCAACACCGCCCACTTTGAAAGAGGTGAGGTGCGGTGTAATAGGTGCAAAAGATCATTCAAAAGTGGTGAAGCTAGTGTTGAAAGTATAAAAGTAACAATGTTGGTACCTCTTTTAAATTAGGACAGTGTTTTTCAATAATGCTTCAAGCAATCAAACTAAAAAACAAACATGGCGGGTATTAACCGGTTTAAGCAAATTATCAAAAGTTTAACTCTGCAAGCGTTACTATTTTGCCAACACTTTGAAATTACAATTATTTTTAAAATGTACAAATTTAAACTTTATATTTATTATCATAGGGTTTCATTTCATTTGTCACTCACAGACATATTTAGCGTCGCAGTCATTATGGTAACTTCGCAAATAGAGGATATGATGACAGGCTTTATTAAAATTAAATGGATTGTGTTATAATTGAGATACTAAAAAATATAAGCAACAGGATTAACTCTTTGTTACTTGTATCCTTTTTAATAACATTATAAAGTATGATTATTGATATAAAACTACTTTTAACTGATTTAACTCCCGTATAATAATTGATTATATTTATATTTAAATTTAAATTTAACCCGACGTTAGGAATGCGTTGTAGCAATTCACTGGAAGACGAGATGTTTCTGTCAGTAAGTTAGTTAATAAGTAATCTCATCTCAATATCATAAGCGATAAGCGAGTTAAATCCGTTATATATAGTTTTATTTTATTATGAACTCTTGAAAATCTAAGAATAATTATTGTTATTCGATACTTTTAGAAACAACTGAGTTTTAAGTTTGAAAGGTTACCTCATAAGATCGCTCTCCAACTTATTACTTATTTCTTGTTCAAGCATCAAGTTAAACTTCCCTGAACCTAACTAAAATATATATATATATATATATATATATTATATATGTATATTATAGTTTATAAGTTATACTCTTCCAACTAAAAAATATATTTTATATTTCAATAGCTACCTTCAAACAATGTTTCACCAATATCATAATAATAGATCTATCAGTGAAAGAACTTGAATAAATAAAGTAAGTTCAAGTAAATTAACACTCATTATTAAACCATAAATTATACATCATATTGCAGGAACTCGATATTACCAGCGGAATATAAACTATAATCCAGATTCTAATGAGAAAAGTTGCGTCCATATGTGTTGTATTCGCTTAGGGAATTTTAATTAAATTAAAAAACTAAGTTATTATCGTATATTTAGTATTATTTTAGAATTTAATAAAACGTTTAGAAAGTATATTAAGCGTCTTGTAGACTCTTGTCTATATACATGTCGTGGATAATAATATAGTTTTAAGTAGTTTTACAATTCATTATTTAAGTGTAGGGCAAAACGCAGTGATGTTAGTTGATTTTTAATATCAAAATTTGGACTGCCTTTCTGTAAAGTATAAATAGGCCATCGGTCACTTCTTCTGGAGACATATATATATATATACCTGGTCACAGCTCTAATACGAAACTGTTGGTTTGTTTGGCGTGGTTGTTGAGTGTGGGTTATAGAAGTGAGATTTTGGTATTATGCAGTATAGAAGCAAAGTGTAACAGTTTCGACATTGTTATTTTGTGCCACTGAAAATGTGTGCGCTATACCACCGAGTCTAAATGATAAAGGTCTTTTCACTATGTTTACATATATATATATCTATATTTCCATATATATTATTCTCTCCATAAATAGTGAACGTCCATTGTAAAGTCCGTTTAATAGTATCATGTTAATCTAAAATCTAATACTCTTGCTAGAAGATAAAATAAGCGGTATATATTTACATATATGTTACCCTTGTTTATTCAGCACTCATGCCTGACCTTCTTGTGATGTTATAGTCGACCCTCAGTATAATGATCCTCGCACGTCCTGAAACCACTTAAACGTTAGTTTCAGTACTTCTCTTTGATTTCCTCACAACTTGTACTAATTCCGTACATCATATATATACCATTACATTTATACTTGTATTAAATTTATCTTTTACATTTGGTTTGCAGGGTCCACGTAATATCAACTAAGTACCGTTCCATTATGATTGGATATTAATTTTCAAATATCATATACATATTGCCAGATCAGGGATTCGAACCCACGATCTTTCGGTTATAATTAGTATATTTTAACCATTAGACAAATTAAGCAACAATTCTATTAATTTAAGATAAGATTAATCATTTTGAATATATAGATTCATATAGATATTTATTTATATATATTTATCTACTTACAAGAGGAATTTTATAGTAATATACTGTTATGGTCATTGATACATAAGAAAATAACTCAAAGGTTTTGGCACATTACTTATCGCGTGCATGGATAAGATGTTATCTATTTGCAAACGTCAAAGTATACCGGAAAGAAAGCCGCCATATTAAGGAATTGAACAGGTAATATATTATGAGCCTTATGGGATAGCAATAAAGATAAATATTGCGGAAAATACGATAAATGCATTCTTAACTTTAGAAATATTATAGTACGTTGCTTTTCCGCTGTAAAATACTTTAAGACAAACACTGTAGAATAAATAATGTTAATGGAATCGGGTAACATTTTTATTTATATATACAATACAATATTACAAAATGTAACCACTGTGATATATAACAAAAAATAGAAAACACCTTATTCTAATGAAATAAATGAAATAAAATGAAAACTTTACTTAAAAAAAAGTTAAAATAAAACATTTTTTCATAGTCAAAGCTACCACCTGACATAAGCCGGCGACAGAAACTTAGCGAATTTGTCCTAATTTTTTTTAAACCAACTTATAGACTAATATAATTTATTATAAACTTGAAATATTCTGACACTGAAAGTCTCATGCCTAAGAAACGTTATGATCTAAATATTCGGACACATAATACATAAATGTTCTTTTATTTTTTTAAACTTGTTATATTTTAATAATTTCCTATTATTAATTAAATTAAACAGATCCTAAACAATATATCTTTAATTTAAAACTTGAATATTCTAAATACTTGTCATAAAATCTGTTATTTCATTAATCTTTGACAAACATTCAAAGCGCAATGTCTGGAAACGTCCGTTGGTTGCACAAACACGGCTACCGTTCGGTTCTACGGCATGTAATTTAATATTGTCGTATATTGCTGTCGTAATATCCGTAAATGTAGGGCAGCAAAATAATGCTTGCAGTATTTGTGATGCAACTAACAAAATAGTCATATGAAAACCATAACATTATTTTTGTAAACGTAACTTTGTCGTCAATTTTGTGAAGATATACACGATATTTTGACCTTATAAATATTAGATTGAGATTTTTAATATTTATGCAGAATAAAAAGTTATGAAGTCTCATTTGATGCTTTAACAAGACTTCTTCGACGATATATTTACTTTCTATATCTGAGATAGTTCAGAATATCTCTTTGTATTTATATATTATATTTTTATGGGCCTTCCAAATCATACACAACTCTATTAATTCAATAACAGTTATATATAAAATACACTAAAAGATATACCGTTTAAGAATAACATTTATTTATATTATAATAAGATAATAAAACGCTTGAATATTCCAGTTACATTAGTATACTATGCCCTAAACTTACAGCACTCTAAAACTAAATAAGGCATAAGAACGTACTCTAATATTATTAGCATAATTTCATTCTATACGTGACTTTGTTGCATTCCACTTTCTAAGAATTTGAAAATAAGATCATAATTGTAGCACTAACATCTTTCAGCACTTTAGACAACTGCCGTAATAGGACGGAGTCTGAAACGAGTTTCTGAGTCTAGTTGCCTCTAAAGTTACCATTATAATAAAAATAGAGCTGCCTCCTATATTTTATTAGCTTTAAAATGAAGATGGTGATATTAAGAGGTAGAATTACTTAAAGTTATGTAAAAGAACTTTGTGTTTTGCATTATAGTTGAGTATAAAAAAGTGTCCTATTAGATTCTAAATATGTTTATATGACAGTTTTATACAACCAGAATTATCACATAAAATATTCTATTTACATTAATATCCCATGCAAAACTAAAAACAATAGGATATATCTTTTAAATATATCATTTATTACTCCGTTACATTTGTTAAAATTTAATTTTAGGTAAAATTTAATTTTAGTAGGTAGAAGTAGGTAGTACCACATTAATTCAGTTTGCTTAACTAAATAAGGGTCGAATTAGATCTGTCGTAGATGTTATAATATATGCAACGAATCAATAGTATGGTGTACCTACGTCCATAAAATTAGTAGTAAAGTTTTACCGACACATAGTTCGCATATAATAATATAAGATTAAATCTACATAACAAAGCCACCATCATAATCTGTATAAGACTACATATTTGATATCGTATTCAAAGCAATTTTAAATGTAATTCAAGAACTGCACTGTCTGCCATTTTGTCCAGTTTGACCTCAAAATCCACTTAACGGATTCTACGTTGAATGTGGTTTCTAACATTAGCCAGGGTCTCTCAGAGAGGACCTGTACAATGTACATGCATACAACCTATTCAATACCTAGTAGACAGTAAATAATAAATATGGTTTTAATTAAAACTTTTTTCACTTCGTGAATTTTGAATTCAAATCAAACTATTATAAAGTATAAACCGTCTTCCCGTCAACATGATTGCAACAAAGCGTTTTAAATTTCAAGCTGAAACTAAAAATGTAAAAATACAAAGAAAATCTTTGAAAACACTCACTTGTAAATTCCTTTAGATTGGATGCCTTTGTTCTCTAAGGAATAAATATTTTGGTTTTAAAGCTTTGTAAAATTAATTCTCAGTTCGTATAACTCTTAAATTAATTAAAATTGATTAAAATGCAAATATAGTTTTATAATATTTATCTATTTTATATTTTATTACATTTCGAAACCTTTTATTAGAAATTAAGTTAAGCATACTTTTTCATATTAATAGTCACAAATCCAATTATTTATATATCGATATTATTATATATTTTTTCTTACAAATCGATTATTTGTTTGATTTTTACTTCATTATTCATATATAACAGTTTTTTTTTCATCAATACCTATAAATAAACCCAGGAACAAAACGTAATTCATCGACTTGATGCTTCTTAGTTATTTATTATGCACAGTCGCAAGCTCACAATGCTAGAGAAACAAGAGTTACTCGAAGGTCTAATCCAAATAGGATTTTACAAATTTAATTTAATTGGGGTTCGAAACGTTTCGAGGTTTACAAAAGCTAGTCCGTTTTCGAAGGTCTTATGTCCACTGCGGTGACCTACATTTGTGACAGTAATCGTTAAATATATTTCTACTTTATACAAATTGAATTATTAAATCTATGTAACTGTATAAAATGTTTCTTATAATTATATAAAACGTTTTACGTAACTAAAATTTATTACAATAAATCAAGCCTCCGAACTGGAGGCTAATGCTATTCCATTAAATAATATTATTAGAGGCAACTAAATTGAAACACAAATTTAGTTTGATTTTATGTTATTCTACAACTCAATTTTAAATATATATTTTATCAATTCAATAAAATTTTTTCTTCTTTTATATCATGACATAAAACTATTATAATAGCTTCAATAATTTACTTAAATTTTTCTCAAATATAAAATTACCAATTTATCAACTCGAGCAGAATGTAGACGTTCGATCTCTGATGCCCGGAAATAGAGATATATTTATTTAAAATGTTTAGAACAAAACAGTAGTGCGAGAGAACCTAAAATAGTCCTCTAAGTTCGTCCTTGCAACGGGCCAGATGTTTTCAAATCGTCGTCGGAGATTTAATTAAAGAAACTTTCTCAGCCTACGACAAAGTTACCGCTTATATTTTGTTTGTTACGCCCTTTAGAATTAAATGCGTTAGAATGTGACGTTTCAATTTGGAACTGTTGAAAGCCAAGAAAGTAATTTAGCTGCGGTTGAGTGAGACCACGAACTTGAGGTTTCCAGAATTAGTACTTGTTACTAAACTAAAATGTTTTAATACAATACCAAAGGAATGTTGCTTAACTTAACAATTTAATGTTTCTTTTGTGCATTTAATTTGTAAAAGATTATAGCAAATTTAAAGGTTCATTCACATTTATAAGAATATATAGTAAATATTTATAAACTACATTCATATTAATAACATTAACTCCGTCTACTGCCACGACTCCGTCGGAAATTATATGATGTTACAAACATCCATAGGTTTCCAAAGATGGGGCCTGCTCGATTGCCACCTTTGTAACCTCTAGCACTTTTGTCACTTAAAAATAAAGCTCTCACTATTTTTTTACTTTTTTATTTAAATAGTTCAACTTTTTTTTAATTAACTTTTTGATTTTATTCTTAACTATAGTCTAACCCATATTTGTGTTTTTAGTTATATAAAAATAATTTACCGGAATACAAAACATCCTATAAAGTCAGATAAAAGCTAACAATTCAGTAGCAATTTTTAAATATGTATAGGTTCTGAGTTTTGAATTTTAGAATTGAAGTATTAAGGTGAAGTTTTGAGCTTAAAATTCCGTATCATGAAACGAATAAATTCACTTTAAAAATAACGTAAGGAATGGATTATTAAAGAAATACCTGCAGATATAATAATAATAATAGTAATAATCTTTATTGTACACACGAATCAAAAACAAATTAAATAAAAAATGTTTACAATAAAAATCGTACAAATCTGGCAGATACGATATTATTTTTTAAACAATATCTATTATTTAAAAAATAATAGCTATTGTACGTAGGTAATTAAAAAACAGAATCCAGAAAAAATCATCATGTTAATAATATCATACAAAAAAAAATGTTATATCAAAAAATAAAACAAAGTGTATCAAAGAAGTTATCAAAACAAGTTGTACAATTGTCAGCAAACAAAAGATAATGAAAACACAGCTTCTATCGACGTAATCAAAGTAAAAAAATCTCTGATTGCATTCAGCTCAGCGTAACTGTCCTGATTCACAGAAAAAAAACAAACAATAGTCCTTTCAGTAAAGCTATCACGCGTTTTATTATTCAAGCCGGATGTTTGAAAAGGGAAAAAGACACGCACTTCATAAACCACAAAGTAACGTGATCACCTTCAATCAAAGCCCTCTTTATTCACAGAACCTCATAATTAGCACCATAATAAGGATACTTGGTAGTTGGGTCAGAGCTCAAGTTGATAGCTAAACGCGTTTCATAAAACCAAACGCGCTTACCAAATAGTAACCAAAATATATGCAAATGTAGACTTTATTGGGAGTGAAAAACTACGACAGGTTTTCATCAGAATTAAATAAAATATTCATCAGAATTTAATAAAATATAATAATAATAAATAATAAAACATACGTATCAGGATCTTGCTTATATATACGTGAAAATATATATTTTTAATTTTTAATAAAAACTTAATAAACGTATACATTAAAAACTATTAAAATCATCTCAGCTTGCAGCTTATTATTATTATTATTTATTTCACTTTCATTGTTAATCAACTTTAATAATGTGTTGTTCATCTTTCAGCTGAATCTTATTTTCTCTTACACCACAGTACAGGGGGGGGGGGGTAGTATGTTGACAAAGACGCCTCAGGCCACAGAAACCGTACTTCATTAGGGGACAAAGGTCAAAGGTTGATGCATGGACACACGCTCTAAGTGACAACCCTTTTTGATTGGTGCCCTGTAGATAATCATTGCGGTTATTGCTTCGGTGAATTAATTATAATATTAGATACTATTTTTGAGTTGAATATAAAGTTAAGACTATGTATACATATATAACACTTCTAATTAACAATTTCGTTATTAATATAAAAAACCTATATATATATATATATATTATATATAAAAAAATTCTATCCTATCCCATAACTTGATCATCATTGAAGTTGAATTCCTCTTACAATGTAAAATACTAATAGTATATCATAGAATCTTTTTATAAAAACTCAATAGCGATAATGGAAAACAATAATTTAAAAAGGATATAAAAGTAATATTACTAAATTCCCACTATCCAAATAGCACGTACATACTCAAATCAGCGCGACTAGTTCTTTTCGCCCAGTTATATTGCGGGATTAAGCCGGGATTCGTAGCACGCCCGCCAGTTTCGCGGGATTCCCGGTATCCGAGGATTAATATTCCCGGCGCGCTCGCCTATCATAATTCCAAAACATGATATCAAGAGGCCGCGCTACATATCTTGGCTGACGGCATGCAAACTACTGCATTTGCATAGAGAGATGCGTGTTATCTTCATCTCGAGATACTTTCCATGAATGTTAATCATAAATTATGATAAGACTTCTTTCTGGACCATTTTATGAACTCCACAATTAAACTAATACCTAGTTTGCAGTTTTATTTCATTATTAAATTTTACGAAAGTTTAACTGAAATGTTTAAGCCTGATATACAAAATTAACCATTACTGTAGCAATATTTTGATATTATTATGTTAACTATACAAAACAATAAATTACAGTCAGATGTAATTAATTAAAGGACTCTGTTTTGAGTTCCCGGCCAGGATGTCCCAGAGTGTGGTGCGTATAATTAATTTGAACCTATACTTGAAATGGGCCAAATGTCCCAAAGTTTAGATATCTTACGCAATTGCTTTGATGTTGGGAGTATAGATTTGTTGTTTGGAGTAAGACACAAGCAAGCTAGTTTGTTTATTCGTGTTTCATTGAAGTTTGATTAAACTGATTTGTTTTTAATAGTTTATAAAAAGTTTTTCCACATATATCAAAGTGTCGTCTTTACAAAACGAAATATTCAACATATTTTGGTCTTAAATTGTTTTATTTTAAATATCAGCCAATATTACACTTATATACATTTTTTTCATCCTTATAAAATAATATTAAGAAATTATGTATTTGAAAAGAATTACCTTACAAATAAAAACATTAAAAATATACTGTTATTAAACGATATGTCAACCGTAAAATTAATAAATATTATCGACCGATCATTTAATCCGCCTTCGCTTTTATCGAGAGCCGGACGTGATTGATGAGAAAGCCAAGATTAAGTAATTAATTTATGTGATGTCCTCAGTAAACACCAATACACGCCTGTTAAAGATTCCAATATACCATTGTTTGTGTCATTTGAATAGTATCTGTACAATCAACATCAAAATTAAGAAATTTTATTTTACAATTTAGTAAATAGTATAAAAAATGGGTTTAAATGTTTTTTTCACTTCGCGAGCTTAGGACAGCTTGGGTTTTGTCACTTGCTCACTAACGATTTACGTCAAAAGTGTAAAAGTGACAAAACAGGGTTTATAGGTATGTTATACTATAAATAATTTTATTTACTTTAAAAGCCTTTATACTATGTTAAAGTTAATTTGGTATAATCCTACACGATAGGCATTGAATTTACACAAATAACATTACAAATGATAATATATCATATTATAGCAATATGATTTTCTATTGTTTAGGTCCATCCATGAGAAAAACAGAAAAGTCACAATACTCATCAATTATATAACAAAAGAAATTGCAAGATATAGAGGATATAAATTACCTTATAATCATGACAGTTCCAGAGGAAATAAAGAAAGATATCTATATTTATTAAAAGTATAACACTAATGGCTTCCTAGATAACCTGTCAGATACACATTCAAGTTGAATATACCACGAAGGAAGTAAACGAGAAATAATACGAGCAAAGTTTTATACAAACGACTGCCTTAGAGTTGCTTTGGCAATCTTCTTTAAAGAAATCTGTTGCAGGAAATCGAGTAGGCCTCGAGCGCACCGTTGCTTCCAAACTATTGATATTGTATTCGTTGTAAGTTTCATCAATAATCCAAAATTCTTTTTAATCATCAGTTTTTATCAAAACCTTACTCTTTCATAGTGCCTACGATAATATAATAAAATTATAGGAAATTTGATAAAAATCATATTTTTTGTAAAGTATTTATTACATATTTTTTTGAATATATTTTTAAGTATTATTTATTTATTTATTTAACAGAAATTTATATCCCAAATAAAGGCTAACTTAACATGCAATAATAGGGTGGTTGCTCACTCACAATTTATTTAAATATTGCTTGATTACAGCCAAAGCATATCAATAAATAATTACTTCAAAGTAGTAATACTGCAGTGTGCACAAGGAGTGCAGAAGCAAGGATCGAGTTATGGGTGCAGGTGACACCCGCGGAATTCAATTTGTTACTCCATTTACATACCATGGTGAAGCGTGTTGAGAGACTGATTGGAAAACTGAACCCTTAGTGTAAACATCGCTTTATTAGTTTCGTACTTAATTAGCTTCCTACTGAGTCGTAGCAACGTGACTTAGGTAATTTCGAGAATAGTTAATTATTGTGTATGTTCCAATTAACGTATGAGGATTATAGGTAGATATATTCTAATAAAAATAAGACGTGTATACATTACTAATATTATTATTTATACTATTATTTTTTCGTAGACTGTCTATTAAGAAAGGAATGTATTTTGACAGTGTTCGATGTTCTTCATCACGAAAAAAAATGTTGCACAAAATTTTATAACATTGAATTTGGTTATAGATTATTGCTGAAATCAAATTATAGGATACTTTTCACTCCTTAAAATTATCTAATTTGATACTGACACTTTAAAATCCTTTTAATCATTTAAACTGTTATATAACAACAAAACTTAAAGTAAATGGATTTGTTAAAAAAATAAATAAAGTTTGTTTTTATTAAAAACTTAAGAACTTGTTAAACAACTAATCAACAACCTAACTAAATCTTACCTGAAACCAAAAATTACTGATAAGGTAAAGATTATTTACAATTAAGTAATAGATACAGGCAGCGATCGATCAGTTATTTAAAAAGTTAAAATTGCTAACGAGTCGTGATAAATTACTTTGCCGTTATCTCTGTGATGGATTATTGAAGCAATTAAGAGCTGCATTTAAAAACAAACGCATGAGATTGACAACGAAGTGCGTTCACAAATTTTAATAATAAAAACGCTAATATATAATATATTATAGCAAATTATTATACGTTTCCAAAAACCCCCATATTAATTAAATTACCTATGCCCGGTTTTAAAAATAAGTTGTTGCAAATATTATCTTTTCATTTTCGTTTCAAAAAATAATTATATATAAAGATTTTTTTTTTTAATTCAACAGATTATAAGTATAACGTTATTAAAGTTTATTTAATATTTTAAAAGGACAAATGTTCCGTTATTAGTATATATCAATAACGAAACTGAAGATTTATGACCAAACCACTTAAATATAATATATCATAGTTTCAGAATGAACCGTCTATTCCCATGCCAATAATATTTTATTCAGATTACAACAATATTTCTGCAAACAAATAAACATGATGTTATTGTGTTTTATTTAATAGAGATTAATTATTAACATAACGACCTCAGGGAAATTTATACTCGCAATTATAGTTTTATATACATTAGTCTGCGACTTCGTTCGCTTTAGAGAGGATCAAGTAGAAAGTTTGTTTCCGTGAGATAACAAACGTGTTGAGTCAGGAACTAGAAAAATTCTCAGCAATTTTATGAAAATCTTCAGAGTATTTGATTTTTATTTTCATTTTGCATTGTATATAATCTTTAATATATTAAAATCACAATGAAATAAAACACTGAGTCCGAATTAGTAATACAAATTTCATGTACAAACGAAAAAATAAACTCATTTTTACATAAAAGGTTCATATAAAATTTATCAGCAGATTTGTCATTGTCATTTATCAAACTGGAACAATAAAATACAATCAAGCAATCCAATTGAAAAATATAGACAAAAATCGTATTTTCCGCAATAACTGCTATGATTAGTTTTATAATTGGAATAAAATTTAGGTATTGAGAGAAGTTTTTTATGATTTTTTAACATTAATATATTTACCAGAAATATTGGGTCACCAAGTCGGAATAATTGCGGTGGATCTAGATGTTCGTAAATTGGTTATTAAATATTTTGACGTTTGTAAAATAGTCATAAAAAAGCGGCTGAGTTTGTGGTGTGGTTCTTCTCAGACCAGGGCGTGTTTGCAACCCTTGTAGCCTTAGCTTTAAGTTGGAGAGTGTTTTTGCAAAAGGGGTTATTTTGATAACTATGGTGTCAAAATGGGTCCTTCCGACACTTCCATTTGACGTACACAAGTGATCGCTGTTATTGATTAACAGTGGAAAAGAAATACATTATTAAATAAAAAAATATATACAATAAAAAAAACAATTTAAAATATTTAAGCTTATTTGTTACTTGTGCACTCCTTAAAGGCTACCGAGGTAAGGCGACCACCGCTCCGTGAAGTAACTTGTAACATGGCCAAATCTAGTTAATTTAATAAGCTTACGTGGATTATAGCGAAATAGAGCTAGGAGAAACCATATAACTATATTAACCGCTTTATCTTCTGTGCTCTTGAATAATTTCAAACCATTTAAGGATAATATGAACGTTTCTTTCATAAAATGAAATGTGTTTCTAGATTTAAGGTCTGTTCCTTCCATGTCTACTAATACTATCTTGTTACATCTGACTGAATAAAAGGAAAATATGCTAGAACTTAAAGATGTATTTCGGGAACACATGCTTAGATAAGCTTGTAAGAAATACGATATCATGTTGCTAGAAGAAGTGTCAGTTTCAGAAAACAATTTTACGTAACAATCCAAAGTGGACCTTCACTGAATGCCGTCAAACTGTTTCGCTTTACGAAGAAAATATAAAGGAGTATGTGAAGCTGTCTTGCAACCTCCACTAGTCGAACAGAAAACTTTATCTACAAAGATAGATAAAGTAAAATAGACGTGAACTTTGGATATAATTTTATTCTAAGTTGTGCAAGTTAAGCAAAAATTAAGAACTGGTGATAAATAGAACAGTTACTGTAAGACTGCGCAAAATAAACTATTTAAGGACTCAACCCAGAACTTCTGCATCGTTTTGACTATAAAACATATAAAGTTAGTAAATCTACATTATAAAAACAATATCGACTGTTTACCAAAATTATACATTTTCATCGTTTTATGAAATATGCATGAAATCAAAATGACGATTCAAACAACGCTTACGAAATATATAAGTAAATTGTAGTGAATGGGTTTAACTTGACAGAAATGAATACATTTATATAAAAAAATTGTTTTCAACATTTTACAACGGCGTTTATAAGTAGATAACTTTTTATTAAACGAAGAATCATCACATCTCATGTCACACAAACAAATACACATACACAAACACACACACATACCTTAAACATTTATATTGAATCTTCAAATTTGTAACCAGTCAAAGTAAATGCCGCGTAAATTCAGTACTCTAGTGATTTTTACTTGCTGTTGAAAGAGCTGAAAATATTGAAATATGATTTTTATAGTATTTATTTTTAAAACTCAACATTTCTGTTTATAGAGCTATAGTAGCATCAGCTTCTTTAATCTTAGGTTCTATTTTTTTTTCATTCCCAGAACAGATTAGAATTATCGAAAAGTTAAATATTTACATTATTATATAAGAATAAAAAGAAATGTTGAAACTTACATTCAAGTATAATATTCTTAATACGACTATTTCCAGTCTAAACTAAATGTCCACAAAAATGTCTAGATATTTTTAGTGTTAAGAAGCTCAGCAAAGTTATACGTGGCGAGGTTTTTAAAGTTTTGTCATAAAAGAATTTGTAACGTTTTATGAATACGAAACTCACCATTACCGGAACATTATCCGCGGCAAGGATTCTTGAACGGATTTAAATATTAAAATTATATTATCTGATCATAAAACTCTTACAGTCTTTACATTCATGAAAAGATACTTCCAGTTCCAACTGGAAATATAAGCTCGCCCTGTAATGTTTTGATAAACCAACAAAAATCGATATTAAAACATCCCATCGTTAAGATACGGACGTAAAAGCTTTTCTTCTTTTGTATTTATAGAAAGTACTCTCAAAAGGCCGTACACGTGTGATTTGTCGCGCCGTGAGCATTTAGCAGCTGGACGTGATTCACTTGTTAAGGTGCATCTCGCCTCCGAGCGCAAATAGCCAACTTGGAAAGTTCTCTCCCACCTGAAATGATTTGAACTTGGTACAATTTTTGATGTATTATATTCTTATTTCAAACTTGAACAATTATTTTCAAAACCTACAGTGTTTTTTAAGTTAATATTTAAAATATCTTTGTATTTATTTGATATTCTTGCTAAAACTAACTAACTTGCTAAAACTGCTTGTTTGAAAAAACATAGACAAAAAATTTTATAAGATATATCTAAAATTTTACAATCAAATTTCTGTAATACAATATTTTTGTAGATTTATCTTCAGAAATCCATAGTGTTCGCAGTTACATAACAAACCGGCTACTAAAGGCACACGTGCCCCGACTGAAATGCGAATCTAATTTCCTAAAGCATTGTCTCCTCGATGGGTTATTCAGCACTGGCCATACGACACCGATACAAAATCGTATTAAGTTTAATGCTTATCTTAGAAAAGACGAAGTATTAATAAAAATAGATTTTCTTGAGCTGGATTAGGTGAATATCAAAATATATAAGGCTTGTCAATGATATCCTCAATATATCACAATATTACTTTGAGTCTTAGGTATAATATATATAATAATAGGTATAATATATTTATATAATATATAGGTATAATATAACAACACTCAAAATTTAACAAATATATGAATATCTGCCAAAATCAGGAATTGCTTCTTAAAGGAGACGAAGTTCCTAAAGCTACAATTAGATGGTCGATGAACATAATATAACAAAAAATAACTTTTTGACTAATATTGTAACTTTTTCTCTAGAGTAATTCATTAAGCAAGATTTCTTGTGATTTTAGCTTAACCACATAACATAACAACGGTCTTTCAATAATAATAATACGAAACTAATAAGTACAAACTTCTGTGTATACCTTCATTATAATAACATTTATTTTCCTTAGAAATAAAAAAATATTTTTTTGATTCAACCAAAAACCGAAAGCAGTGGCGCGCGCTGGAAGAGGCTTACGTCCACTAGTGGACTAACAACGGCCTGAGCTGGTGATGATGATGAATATCATTGCTTTGAGTTCACAACTCTATGTATGTGGTGTCAAGGGAACACCTTTTATTTATTTTATCATTAGATTTTTAACATTATTTTAAGGACGTAATGTGTAAAATACTAAATTTAAAAATAATTTTATTTTATCAAAATACTAATAAAGTAAAAAATATATTATTTTTATAGTTTAATAACGCATAGTTTTGCATTTAAATCATCATTTATCAAGATATCCCTAAAATAAAGTCGTATAAAATGTCTTTTTCAAATATTTGTCCAAGTTTGATTTAGCTAAACCTTTTTCTCAGTCGCGGGTAAATTCATATAGAACGAAACATTTGCAAGTAAAATTTGAGACGGGAGTCGAAAAAATAAAGAATCCGATGTCGAGAGAGAATTTTCCATTGTTGTAACATTCGAAAGAGGTCCATTTATGCATACGAAACTTATTACAATCACAAACGGTGGAAACCGTGATTTTATTTTCTTCAGTGGGCAGACAATTTCTCAAGAAGGAAATGTAATGTTAATTTGAAATTTGTATGACGAAGTAATAAATATTTGTTAAAAATATTCCTACATTCAAACTATACGTTATTATTACTTTCCTGGCTTAGATCCTATTGTAAACTGATAACGAAAGTGCCTTTGGCAACGTTCTTTGGCAGCGAATAGTAGAAATTTGGTGAATACTGAAGGGACTGCAAATATAAACGTATATTTCCAAGATTAAAAGTAGTTTATTTTCTTTACTGAAACACACAATGTATGTCAAATTACGCCAACAAAAATGCAGACGTTGTAATATACCGACTCTAAATTATTAAATTCGTTATTTAATTACTTCTTCAAAGTACATTTAAAAAAATCTAAAATAAATAATCTCAAAAATAAAATTAAAGTCGTACTTAGTACTAGTTCCTTTTTGTTATCTGCAACTATTTCTATTAAAAAATACAGCAATCGAATAACACACTACCCATAAAATTAAGCTTGGATATTGATTGATTTGATCGGGATTTGAGTCGAGATTAGGATTACGAAAAAGATTAGGATTAAGAATAAGGAAATTATAATATCTACATAATCCTACTAAGACAGTTAGAATCAGTGTAACACCAACACAAAAAAAAATTATTGCAAAAGGAGAAATCAAATAATTTGCGCGAAATTATAACTCCTAATCTTCTAATTATACTTAAAGATACAGTATGTATAATTTATACAAAGATAATATTTTCTCAACTAGAAATATTTTTAATATAGAAAATTTATAAAAAAAAGATCCTCTTTAAAACTATGTTCCCGTGTACTCTATAACAACTGTATTTTTAGTCAGTTGGTCTAAAACTATTGCTTTATAATAAAAAATATTGATCGAAGATTAAATATATAACTTTTATAAAATATTTTTTTCTTTTCTCGCAAATCAAAATTCTTAAGGTATTATGATTGTTGTTTCTTTATATGTCGTGTTATTTAAATATTACTTTGTATACAATTCTATATATAAATATATATTGGATTATCTATACAAAGTGATATTTAAATCACCTTGATCCTCAGATATTGTCTTACAAAGGAACAAAGGTTATAATACCAGAAAATTCCCTAAATAATATATATTTCGAGTCCAGATTATTCTAAAGTCCGGTGTAATGCTCCTTTCATACTAACGAACGGATATGTGGGATAATGAAGAAAGGGTCTGTATAAACGATTCAGTACTGCATTTTTACGTTTCGGTTTCGAGTTTTAACGAATGGAACCCCATTTGCGGTAACGAGATGTAACTTGGTAAGGTTTTAGGATCTTCCTTTGTAAAACTCTTCTATTAAAAAATCTCAATGTTTATCAAAACAAACCTTTATCGTTTAATTTTAACAGATTATGGTTTGATTTGACAGATTTATGATTAAATTTGAATGATTTGTACTTCAATATCCAGAAATAGGAAAATATTTTTCTTAACTATATATTCTAAACTCAGCGGTGGGTAACTTGAGGTAAATTAGTTTATCTTTAATTTTACTATTCTAAAATACATTCTTAGGCGCCACTGACAACTATCAAGTGAAGACATATGCACAAGCCCTAGCCAGTACAAGAGAACCGCAGTCAAACACTAGTCTTTTAAAAAAATAGTAGAGCTGATTAAATATTAGAAACTACAATACCAGAACTCGGCAATACAATAACATCAGGCTTGAGATATAGCATCAGGCAAGGAACAAGACCAGTAAAATGACGCCACGATGTTTCAAGTCTACCCGCATTTCAATTATATTTTTCTCATATCTACAAGAAACCTCCTGTAATTGTAATACACAGGTTAACTTAGAAAAGACTTTCCTTATATCCAATGTCACTTCATTTTAATACCTTTTCCTGAAAAGGGCCTCGCGGCCAATAGTCTCCAAGCGGTCAATAGTCGAAACTCGAAATAGGACAAATATTAAAATATTGTTATATAAAATATTAAAACTCATAAAACCAATACTTAACCTACCACTTTATAGTAAAGAATCAAAGTACTTACAAAATTTCGTTCGTAATATAATAATAAGAACACTAATTACTTGATACTAGATAATTACTAGAACACTCACCGAAATCCAATAATAGTCGGAAATGCTTCCCATAGAAAAGACTTGAAAAGGTTACATTCAAATCAAAATATGGAAATAAGCAATCGAAGTTGCTACGCACACAATACATCAAAGCATAAATAAAAAATGATCAAAGAAATAACTAATCCAATAATTATAAAAACGTTAGGTATTTTTTCTTGAGACAAAAAGTGCAATAAGTTGATTTTATTTCGATATATTATTAAATATATCAATAAAACGTAGGCAGCATTTAAAAAAACTTCTGAATCGAATGACAATTACTTTACTTTTTGAAATAATATTTTTTTTGTATGCTACCAATATAACAATTATTAAATGAAGTAACACACTAATTATGAACTACACAATATTATATATTTTCTATTACATTTTAAAGAAGTTACGAGTACCCTCAAGATGTCAACATTAAATTTCTAAGACATTAAGAAATGTCATAGACTGATCAGTTTACAGATCTGTCAATAGATAATTAATTATCCTGAAGTTTTTTAAAATTTGATAGTCCATAAAAATGAAAATATAGCACTAAAATAATAAAATATTTACAGAAATAAAATTTCTATGTAATAATATTTATTCAATTCTATTCAATTAAAAACATCGTATGAAAGCTTGTACATAGAATTAATCTTTCGCAAAGCAATGAAAGGATATAGTGGCGCAATTGGGCACATTTTTGGAAAAACTCTGTTTACAGCGGGGTCCATAATTGTAATTCATAACCATCTTATTAATTATAATACGTGATACTAATCATACAATAAGGCTGTAATAATTGTCTTCAAAAATATATGAAGGTAAACGGGGCTGGTTCTATTTTTATGATCAGCCATTAGCAAAATACTTCAAGAAATTAATTAAAAGCAATAAAGAAAACACAATTTGTAACAAACTTGTCAATGTTGGAATTTTTTAGCATTGTTAAACTTATTAAATTTTATACAAATAACGAATGAAAAATTTATCGTGACCTCTGGGAAACCGTCCCGTGAATCTATCAAATGAGTTAACGGGTTCGAATCCGGCTCGTATCGATAAATTTTTTCATTCTATATTTATTTAAAATTTACCAATGTTATTACTTCCAAATGAATATTTTATTAAATGTGGGAAGCCAGCTGTGATTTGTTATTACAAATATATATTGTACCATTTTGCTTTATCTCTGCTGTACATCAAGGTTTACAAATAATCTGTAACTGGTGAATATTTTTAGTAGTATTATCATCTTATTTATATAGTATATATAGTACATATAGTACATATAGTACATATATCCAATAATAACAATTTATTAATTAATATAATAAAATTCAACATGGGAACTGTAATATTCAAAGAAATAACAAAATAACAGAGTTATTAAACTTATTAACATTAATGAAACCCCACAGAGAGATTCGGATCAGTGATTCGATGTACTGAAACGACCGTGATCTGATATTAATCAATAAGCTACATGATATATATATTATAAATCTGAATCTCCTTTCAGTTATAATTGAAATTAAACTATATTTTCTAAGATTTACACGAGTACTACACATTTCAATAAAACTATTTTACGGATATAACTCGCGTTTATTATTACATTTTTAAATTTAACCCGACGTTTCGAATGCTTTGCAGCAAACGTGTTCGCGGTAAGACGAGACGAGACAGAGACCATCATCTCGTTATCATCATCGCGAGTTATATCCGTAAAATAGTTTTATTAAAATTAAACTATATTTTCACGATTACATTTTATTTGTGATTATTATTCTTTATTACTTTTCCCAGTATAGATAAAGTTACAAACAGAATAATTACGTACCGCTTTTTATTAAAACTCATTTTCATTATTATTTGGATAGTAATTTAAATTAAACTTTAAATTGTACTATAACGTACGTAAGGTATAATTAACTTCATGATTGGACGCTGGGGACACGGTTATTAAAATTCTATTTAAATGTTTTTCCAATGTCTGCCAGATTACAGTAATTTGGTAAGATATGGTCGAAATGGACACCGAATCTTTCAACATTTGTAGAGACGCAGTAGGAGCGGCTAAAGAGTTGTTGGTTGGGTGTAGAGTAGATACTCGCGTCCTTTGATGAAATATTAGAAATTATACATGAAGCGGATAGTCTTTCAATAGAAAGAGTACAAAAAAGTATAACAATTACCAATCAATATATTACAAATATGTTAAAGAAAGTATAAAATCTCTGAGGATATTAGTCTTTCGTCATCCAAACCGGATATATTCCTGTACTCTAGATATTTAAAGCTCGTAATAATTTTGGAGCTTTAAGTTACCCTGGGAAATAAACCTATCAAATGAATAATGAATGAATATGAATGAATATGAATGAATATAAAATAAACAAGTTTTACGAAATTACCAAAAAGCTGAGGTATAGGTTTATAGTTAATTTATACGCTATAGAAGTGAGAGTGAGAGGCCTAACATCGAAATCTCTTGAAGTACTTAAAGATCGAAAAGCAATGAAGGTGAGAGTGTATGTGCATTTTAAAGGAGTCCATTAAACCTACAACTGTTTGCAAATCACAAGTACTGTTTGCACTACTCTAGCAGCAACGTGATGGACAAAATAATATTTGGAATATCTATAAATATTATAAATCTGTAACTAATTGCGCTATACATATATTTAATGAAATTGATTACTAAGAGTTTTAAGTAACAAACAGAACCGGAAACAATGTACTTCTCTGCAAATACGAGCTAAATACGTAGGAGTAATTTAATTGATAGACGATACCCTTTCACGCCTAACGTTAGGATAGTTAGAAATAAAGTGACTTTCATACTTTATTGTCTGATATGTAAACGGAGTGAATTATCTCTTAAAATTAAGTTTCGCTTTACAAAACTTTGTTATGCGAGTTTTGCCTTTGCACATACTAATCTGCATCCAGCTTATATGATGTTGAATAACTTAATGCGTATTAGCACGGGGATATTCGTGGTACTTACATAGATTAAACCTCCATAGAGATTGAAGTCTTTCTACGGTAACTCAAATTTTCACACATGTCTTCCAGACCTATTTCCATAAGCCGCGATCCATCCAAAGACATCCACAGATGCTGGAAGAACGCTCTACGAATCTTTTACGACCTCTATAACCAGATTAAGAAGACCCTAGTCAATTATCGACGCTAATGTCGCTTCCCTAATTTTACGACTGACAATAAATGTTTAGGAAACACTCTTCATTACGGGGTTGTAGTATTTGGCCCAGCATTCTCTGTTGGCAGAGAATGTTACTTTCAAGGTAATCCTCTTTTTCTCATCCTATTATTACGCCCTCTCTAGCTAAGGGTCAATCATAACCTCCCTTGAAACTAATTTTAGGGATGTGATTTTTCAAGGAAGTGGCCTCATGAATTTGAATTCAAAGGATGGGGAGACAATACTCGCCCATCAGAATAGTTGAGGTTGTCAAAGCCAACAAAAAGGTCTAATAGCAATACATATGAAGCGCAAAGCATTGAACTTTTTGCAGTGAATCTATTCAACAGTGAGACGGCGTGACTAATAACAGGTTGGTAACACAACGTGTTACATTACGATTTTACGATTTATAATATTATAAAATTTAGACAGCAATTTTATATAATATATTTTAAGCACACAATAAGCGAAAAGTAGTTTTACCCGCGTTCTCCGGAAATAAAGAGAAACCTATATTTTATTCTGGAGTTCAGGCTACCTCCATAAAAAAAATATCAAAATCTAATTCAGTTCAAAACAGCAACAAACATACAATCATTCCTAATATACAAATAACAACGTTAATTTCTCTAAATGAATATATTGATATTTGCAGTAGTCATTTAATTGTGTATTTCTACTTTGTTAATATAATTCTTAAAATACTTAATCTTTATGCAACCCATCTTATATATGTTATGTTTAATAATTCTGTATCGTACCAATAAAAATTCCGCAGGATCAAAGTCGCAGTTATAGCTAGTAATAAAATACATTAAAGCTTACAAGATACTGCTCAAAAGTAATTGATGCATTAAGTAATAGTTTACTAAGACATTTCATAAAGAAATATCCAGTTGATTTAATACTTTTATATTAAATTAAAGAAGATTTTATTCTGTATACAATAAAAATAATACCAATAAAATAAAAATGAACAAAATAATATATTTAATAAACAACGCTCACACATCTTGAATAATCTCAAATCCAAAATTATGTTTACTGTGAGGATGATGTTTACTCATATAAAACGAAGCAATAACATTGTTATTACATATTAAATGTATTTAATATTTATAATAATTATATGCGAAAATTACAAAAAAATACTAAACCTCAAAATAAATATATCAATAAATTATGTCCATTTTAACACTTAATTATTTCATTTAAAATAATAATATCGAAAAAACTTACATACTTGATATTAAAATTTAAAATATTTTTCCATACCTATTCATCACCAGTATGATAAAAAGGTTAAATAATAAAAATAACAAATAATACCATTTATAAAAAACATTTAATGTTCACACATTTTCATCCCACTCAGAAATTAATTTCACTTTCCAAGTTTTCAACTTAAACACAGGCAAAACAATGTATTCACCACATGTTCAGAATATGATATTCAACCCTGGATCACGCAGATATCTGATGCTGTATACGAGAGCAATTACTTTCGAGAAGATTCTTTAACGCTCGCGGCCTAATTCGTTCCCTTGTGAATACATTTTATTTTTATATACACTCATACGAGTGTATATATGATTCATACTCTTTAAATCTACACATATGTATATATGTGTGGATTTAAAGAGTATGAATTAAGACCTAAATCGTTACTCCTTTAAAATTCCTTCTGCATTTGAAGTATTAAAAAGTATGTAATAAAATACAATATAAAACAGTCATGTGATTTACACGTTAATAAAATACTGAAAAATCATTACGTAGATATATCGCGAGCATTACCATCACGTATTCAATATTAGTAGCAAATGTGGAGGGATCAAAGGGACGTACCTACGAATACGTGGCCAATATGCTGAGTTATCATTTCAATTCTTACTTTGAGATCGCCTTTGAATACATTTCACATCTTGTAACATTATCCTCTACTCGGATTTGAATTTAGATTTTCTTGATATCTTTCTCGCGTCTTGGATGCTTTATAAATATTACTTTAAGGTTTCAATGTAAATGTTAATAAAATATAGTTTAAAATTATAGTTTAGTAGTTTTGGGAAACTTATATTATTAGATCGTTTTATAGGTCTAAAATAGATTTATGTAATTAAATTTATCTGAACTTCAAGCAATCAGGAGCTTATTGAAAAGATAAACAAAAGAAAACAATAATGGACCGCCACTCCGGTACACAATACCAATAGTTTCAGAGAAATTCATTGAATTGCAACGGCGGCCATTGAAATCGGTTTGCTTTATGAACTCGAATCCAATCAATTCGTATCTAGAAAGAAGTGTTTACAACAAGAGGTGCCAACAAACAAACCGGCACCGGCACAGGCCAGTCACGTTTTCAATTTGAACGGCGTGACTGTGTTTGCTAAATATTAATATTTTTTTATGCGTCCCAGTTGCATCGTTTCCAACTTGTGTACAGACAACATTATAAATATTAAATTTTATTATTATTTAATAAAAATATATATATTTTTCTAATATTAATCATAAAAAAAAATTTTGTCTTGTATAAAAATTTAAATATCTTTTTCTTATATTTTTTTATACATTTTATATTTTTAATTAAAAATACAGCAATATGAAAATTTATTTGTGATATTTATTTGTTTTCTGTGATCGTATCGGGAATATTTGTGCCTTTTGATTCACCCGTCGTAATTGAAATTGGAATTCATAAAATTGTCGCACGTGTATAAGAGTACTGCATTCTGAGGATATTAATATCAGTCCTGCTTTTTATTTTTATAATATTTATTTAACGATATTTTTGATGTTTTATTTACAATTAAACCAACATGCATAACTAGTATTCGCCCACGACTCCGTCGATGAACCATATTTTTAGGCGAATGTTTTTTTGTATTTCATATTGTATACTGGCCAGGGCAAGCTATATCCCGGGGCGTCACGGTGAGTGTTAACGCGATCCCGTGGTTTTTGGTGGGTAGCCTTAAAAATAGTAGCGTCCTCTATGCTACCGGCTATCCCACATATCCCCCGGCCATCACATTGTTGTCCAACGGGGTATCCGTAACGGATTTATCCAACGAACAAAAAAAAAGAACAAGCCATACCAGTATTAACCACACTGCGAACTTTAACAACAAATGTCTCAAAATGAGTCAAGTTGTTCTATAAACTATATTCTTCGTCTTTAATATGTATGAGGTACGCGTAGGTGGTAAAGTCTAGCATTCATTTAACTACTCTTATGGCGGATTTAGTACCATCCACCCTTAAAATCGGAGTCAAGTAGCTATTATAGCTACGTTTCGTGCGGTGAGTGCGAGATCCGAAACACCCTTCCTCTTCCTTTTCTTCCTTCATCCCTTTCATTTCTCAAACTAGGCAACGCATTTTCATTAAATAAACGTGAACATTCTACCATAATTAAAAAACTTTGTCTCAATTTATATAACTTATGGAAAAAGTAAAAATATTAGAGATTAGAGAAAAGTAAAGAAATTAACGAGGGAAAATAAAAAAAAATAAATTTGATTTTTAAGTGTAGGCATTACGTAAAATATACAGCCAATATTTTGATGAAATTGAGCTCAGAAGTTAGTTTTTAAATAATTTACAAGTATTTATTTTCATGTTTTACTACTATTGAAGAAGAAATTACTCAGAATTTGATGTTTAAAGTTAATTGGCAACGTGATATTTACCAATTAAATTGTAAACCAATAAAGATATAATTGTTATCCACTCATTTTATATTTTCTAAAATTTAAAGAGGTGGAACATTGTTTATACTTTAATATTCGAATAAAGTGAAAACCGTATTTTTTTATTGGATTCAAAATTGTAACTATTAATACATTAGATATCAAGCTACTTTACTATTATCAATAATTATCCGGCGATGCTCGCATTTACTATCGGGCTATCATGTTCTAAGTTCGCGGTGCGATTCCGTCATGCTGAGAGCTCTTGATAAGGGCCCCGAACAGCAAGATAATTATATATATATCAAATCAAAAGCTGGTAGTCGATTAAAAATACTGGTATAGTCAGGTGTCGCTGATATTTTGTTCATGTTTCTTATCTTGATCCATAATATGAGTTTAAACACTTTATTTTTTGGTAAATCTATGCTGTTCGATGGAAGAGTTAACACAGCCAGCGCGTATAGCTTCGGCTCCAGTCCTTACTCGAAAATGTCTGTTTTTAATTGACAACGTCGCCTTTTTATACTCGCTGGATCGCACGCCTTAGGAATAACATGAAGCTATCTACGCAACAAACGCACAACGTACGCAGTACTCATTATTGAATTATTTCCTTAGATTACAATAGTAATTATCCCATAATGCATGGATAATAATTTAAACATTTCTAACTTCTAATTTAGTTGGTAAACATAACAATTATCTTAAAACAAAACTATTATGATTTCATTTCAAAATACAATCACAATATAAAAATCAATACTTATTTTAAAATAATTAACCAGGTATTAAACATAATCAAATATAAATAGAACAATAAGTATAGAAATAATTAAATTAATAATTAATTATTTTCAGATGTTCGACTTTACGTCGATATATATAATAGTAGTCAAGTATCATGAAAGTATACATACAAGCTACTTTAAATGGTTTTTCTAACACAATTTGTAAATTTAAAAATATAAAAGTTCTCATCAACTGAATACACTTTCAGATACCACAATATACTGCAAAATGCATTACGTTCCACAAAACGCGGGATGTCCATTTTGATCTCTTGAAAAGCAATACAAAAATTGTGGGTTAAATATATTCCAAGTACGTTTTATATGTAAAATATATCACATATAAATTATATATTGCACTTTATAAACACATCTTTTTAGTTATAAATATTTAAAAAAATTGCTAAATTGTAAATCTCTATTTTATACGTTAACTATATAGAAATTTTAAATAAGTATATTTTATCGAACATTTTAGTATTTTAATGTTAAAAACAAAAATTTGGAATAAAAAATATATTTGTACATTTTGTACCACGGTACATAGCAATCGGAATTACGATGAAGCCATCGGCCGAGATTGGATCGCGCTATTAGAAGTATTGAAGTCATAACAGCTTTACGCCGACCATCCCAGCTTTGATAGTTTGTCATAATACTATATAAAATATATTTTTAACTTCTTAAATATACTTGTATTGACAATGTAAAATAAAATGTAGATGGTTTATTACCTTACTTGTATTGTAATATAAAATAAAATGTAGTCTATAATTAAACTATATATTAACAGTGTTATTTATATTGATTCAATATATTATTTTTTCAATATAAATAACCTGTGCAATATACGAAAGATTATTGAAATTTAATTTGTATTAAAATATTGACATATTAAGTACTGTATTTTACTATTATTATAACATTAATAAAGTTATTTGTTCATGAACTATGTTTAAATAAGTCATTACGAGGTTTTTTTAACATTTTTAATCTGTTGTATTTGCATAATGAATTATAATGTTAATGAACATTTTGTGTCACATTAAAAAAAACAAACAAAAAAAAAGTTAATCAGGTAGGTGAAGCATTTGAATAAATTATCAATGTATTAGTCAATATTAAAAGATAAATAATTGAATTATTTATTTAGATTTCGAATTTTTTAAATATTATACCAATAAATGTATCTATTCTTTCATATCGCATATTTTTCTAACCATGAACTTCGAATTGATTTAAACACAATTTTCATGAAGCGTAAAATATCCTATGCATTTCATAGTGATTCAATAACTGCCCACCGAACCCTCTCATAAGTAATTTTATGGATGTTACACAGTTTAGAACCCCGCAACAACCATTTCCGTGACCCCTCAGAGATTGACACAGTGTAAAAATGTTGGAACGAAACTTGGAGACATTAACTTGGACACTGAAATGGATCAATATAAATGTTGATAGGCTATATCTAGGTGGTTATAAAGCTAATTGATATCAAGGGAGACTGAAAAGTGATTTGTCAGTAGCTTCGGGCAACGGAAGAGACGTTAATTGCTGTCGAGTAGGTATCATATATCCGACCAATGGGGCCACCTCTTCGGCCATTAGACAGCTTTTCCAAATTGCTACATTGAGCTTAGTATATACGCTTTTGATTAGAGTCTAGACGCTTACGAGATATTGCTATCATTTTTTAGATACTTTGATATTTATTTGAATCTATTTAGTATGGCGTTTTTAAAAACAGCCCACTCACATTTTATTTCTGAATGTATTGTAAAAAAATAATACTAAAAATTTTACTTTCGAATACCGATGTATTCAAAAAACTGTTTTCCAAACGAGATAAAGTTTTACAACGCTAATAAAATGTCAATGCGAAGGCACGGATATAAAACAAAAACTTAGAGTTTCCAATTTTATGTGTCCCAGTCTTGTCTATAAAAACTTTTAGCCTCTCTGTTGGAATCAGTAAAAACATGGGTATAGATTAATAATGGGTTTTATTCAAATAAAGAAAACATTCAATGTTTTTCTTAGAAAAAAACCTGATAACATGTAATACGAGTGCGAGGAATTGATTAAAAAGTTCCCTGATATTAAGTTTTTTACCTCATCTGTACGTAAAATGCTGATATTACATAGTAGGAATAGCCAACTATCTTCATATTGCACCTGCGCTTCTGGAGCAGATGACCGTGAGATTGCTGACACCGCTGAGAGCATTCGATGTCTGGGATCTTTACTTCATGTCTAGCATCGACCAGTTATTCGCAGACTACATAACATCGATAACAAACAAATCAGAGCTTTGTTATGTTTGTTATACAAACAAATATATAGACGGGACGCCACAAGCCGGAACAATTTGGCCTTAAACTGAAATGTTTACTTACAAAACTACCAACTTTTGTTTGCTAACTCAAAGTTCATATTGTGTGAGATATAAAGACTTTGTTGGTTATATCGTCTATTTGTAATGTTTAGTTTCAACAAACAGATTTTATCGTTGCTCAGAATGTAACTTGTTTTAAGAAGAGTATAATTTAACGTAGATAGGAATGTTCGAAATACAGTACAATATTTTAAAATGTATTTTTAAAACAATCACTAATATTTATTTTGTATCAAGTTCTGTCATTTTATGAACTGACATTATTTTTTTATAATAAAAAAAAACTGTTACAAAATTGTATGCAACAAAATGCTATGAAAGAACTTAATTGGGAGTTATTCAAAACAAAAGCTAGGCTTCATTGAGTTTTATTCAAATGAACCATGTATGTGTGTATAAACTAAACAACAACACAAGAAATAAGTAAAGTTTTCCAAATCATAATAACAAGAGATGCGAGTAAGAATATAATTTGCATAGAGTAACTTGCTTATAGAGTAAATATAATTTGCTAAATATATACTTTAATGTATACGAGTTTTTGTAATTATTAAGTTGAAACCAATATTAAGAAAATAAGACCTGAGAAAAGTTACAATTCAAAAGTATTTTAAATAAAAATTTCAGTTTATTTTGCAATATTTTCTTTTCGTACTGTGAAACGCATAATGTTTTCCTTTCCAAGAAAATACTAAAATGTTTCCTTTTACATTTTACACGTAAGTAATCTGTGTTCATTGAAGAAATTCGAAACAAAGCGTCAAGTTTCAAAGCAACAGATGTTAGGAGCCGGCTTAATGAAATGAGGAGTTGCGGACCCGATGTTGGAAGCTCAGTAAGGGTTCTGAAAGAAAATAACTTAATTAGAAATTCAAAGGATTTCATAAATAATGATTCCCTTTGTTTGTTTTTTTGTAAAAGGTTAATATTGTCATGAATATTTATTAAAGAAAACAATGTTATATTCGTAAATTTTAAAGTTGATAATCGATACTTTGGAAGATTTTCATTCTACAAAAATTGATCTCTAAGTATTTTTATAATTTCGAAGATAAGTAGTAAATATTTTACCCTAAATATTTGTTATTTTTTTCTAACGTTAATTATTAAATGATTATAATTTCATTAAGAAAAACCATTTAAGTAATAATAATAATAAATATTCTTTATTGCACATAAATATACAGAAATTACAGTCAAAGATTACCAAAAAAAATTACAATGTAATATATAATGTTGACATAAAAAGGTGGCCTTATCGTTAAAAAACGATCTCTGCCAGGCAACCTTCAGGTTGAGGATATGATATTATAGCAAAACTTGAGGCGTTCAAAAGATGGATGTTACTTACTTTACTATGAATTTATAAGGTAGTAAATAAATAGATAATTTTTACACATAGAAAAATATAAAAAAAACAAATAAGAAATAATAAATAAGTGACTGGCAATATAGAAACCACAATTAAACTTCAGGGAAAAAAAAGAAAAAAATAATTATTATTCTTTTCGTAATTACTCTCAATAACTGTCATAATAAACTGTCATGTTACATTTAATCAAATGTGACCGAAAAAGGTTAATGCCTTTTCGCAAAACCTTTTGTGTAACATAAGTTATTTGTTCTCTTTAATGATTTCCTTCACGTACTTCATTTATATAAACGAGCTCAACCTATCAATGGAACAAGCTCTGAGCTTATCAATAATTATGAATACATTAATCATTTCCAAATCCACGATCATTATTCCTCGTCTCGATATATATGGAAGAAAGTTTATTAGGTAAATTATGACTTATTTAAGTCAAATAATAGTTTTTACTGACAAGTATTTATTATTGTTTTTATATTAATTAGTATCCATTTAGCGGATTTGATTATATCTAGAGAAAACCCGTATAACATAGATTTTTATATTTATATATACAGGTAAGAGATAACTTCATTTTATTTTATTTCATTTTAATATTAAGGGACTTCTTCTCTGCTTATTCTTACGTAACATTGAAAAGTAAATATAACTTATTTTCTTACATAACATTGAAAAGTACTCTTATTTACACTTGTTTGTATTTCTTTTTCATTAAACTATTTATAATGTTATGTACATTTGTATCTATAATCAAATAATATAAAATTAACCTCCTTAACTCTAACTGAACAACGATCTCTATCATCTGAACTGGAACAGAATAATTTGGTAGAACTAACATAATGTATGGAATATTTCGGGATGTAAAACGGCTTGTGCTGTACACGTATGCTTGCATCCTCCGTGATGCATACACATGAATCGGCAGATCGATTGATTGCTAATCTGCAAATAGTTCGCTAAACACGTGCAGTCCGAGCACGGATTACTAGATAACACAACAAAATACTCTCACGAATACATTATTCACGCTAGTCTCAGCATCAAACGAAAATATTCAGTTAAATATATATATTTATTGTCTATAAATAAATAAGTGCCTAATCGAAGCACAATTTATGTATAAATAATTTATTTGTAATAGAATTCAAAAACAAAGGAATTAAATTTACAAAAAACATCATGAAAGTTATTATATATAATTAACCGGATGTACTCACGTAATTATTATCGGAATTTGGCGTGAATAGTTCACCATGCTCAAAGCTTATGAATAAGGAACTCGAATGGGTTCGAAACTACGTCATTACGTGAGTACAGCCAGATAATTATATATAATAATAATCACGAATCACGAAAGTTTACATACAAAAATGAAAGTTCATAAAACTGATAACCAAAAAGCTCTTATAAACAAGACTGTTCATTCACTAGCTGCAAAAAAAACCTTTTTTAAAATATATCACCAAGGATTCGATTATAACCTAACATACTTCAAAAGTCTAGAATATAACGACTATAGAGTTCCACTATCACAAAATATTTCATTCATAACTTTGTTCATAACACAAAGCACAAAGTGTATCGATTTACCGCTTCATGTAGCCGCTTTAAAGAAAGGCGTTCTGCATGCGATTGCGTTTTACGATGAGCGTGACATAATACCGCATATTTACTTTTATAGCTCGGCATCCCTTGTACAGCGTGCCCATTGCCTCACTGCTGACAAACGCTGTTTCGAAAATGTTTAACTTATAAAGACAGGCTACATTCTTTACATATTCTCTTTTTTTTTAAACTTTCTTGATCCATTACTATATAATTATATTTTTTTGAACAGGTAAGCGTTGGACTACAGTCCGAGTGATGTTAGGCAAAACTGTAGTTTAAGGCACTTGGCTAATAAGTACCTATTTACACTAGATATGAAGACCTCTAGATAGTATTATTCTATATTGTATTATATGTAATTATCCCGCTGTACTCACGTGACTACTATCGAAATTTGACCGACTTTACTCTGTCTATCTTATGAATAAAACCCCGAATGGGTTCTAAACTAGTCGGTAAAATTTCGATAGAAATTACTGTTTCTGAATTTATTAAAATCGTTTTTTATTTTTATTTATTAAAAAAACAGCTTATTCAAATCAAAACAGAACCGATATGCCAATAAAATTTTCAAAAGAAAACACTTGGAATGTAAAATAATAAAAAAAAAGAAATGTAAAAAATAGTACAAATAAAAAAAAAAAAACTAAACGAAAAAAAAAACATTAATCAAAGTACATTTAAATAATGACACACTTTTCAAAACTATTAAAATAAAACTACCTTTATATTGTTTTAACATATCAAAAAGCCTACATTAAATCAAAGTAAAGAAGCAATTACATATCAAATAAGCCCCTCAAGCTTATTTGGATCTGTACGAGTGATAAGAGATAATTCGACGTCTGGATTAGCTCCGCTACTAAATACTGATTACTGTAACATATTATACAGTATGGACCGAAATAGATAAAAGAGAAGATTTATTTGGTTTAAGTGGTTTTATACGAGTTATAGTATTTTATTATACTTGGAAAAATAATTTGCTTAAATATTAATAAAATTTTAAGGTTCTTTTATTAAATAATAAAAAGTAAAATAAAAGTATTAGCTATTAAAATGCAAAATAATTAAGATTATAATAAAAAATAATCTTAAAATATCTTAATTATTAAGTAACTATTATTCTTTCATACTAAATTAAAAAAAACTTAAATATCTTAAGACTAATAATAAGACAAATTTGTCATATCATAGAATTTAATTTATTCTTACAAGATATTATTGCTAAAATAATATTTATTTTTCATGGAAATCTGTTTATGCAAAGTATTTATTTCATTAGAATTAACAATTTCTAAAATCCTAAATAGTTGAGATTAGTTTAAAAGGTTCCTCCATCTAAATTGTTTATCTGGTTAAAATAGTTTTATATGAAGAAAACCACCGACCCAATACAGTTTAACTAAAACTGTAATATAGTTTATATTTATATATGTATGTTCTGTGTAATTGTTCCTTGCGGACTATTAATTAATTTGTGAAACTAACCTATAAATATAGCTGTATAGAGTAGATGAAACTGAGAGCTTTACGTATACTGATTTAGACTGAGTTATAAAATAATATGACTTGATTTGTATTATGAGACATTATATAATTAACGAGATATTAAAAACAACGTTAACATCGAAAATAATAATACATATTAGATTTATTATTATTTATTATTCATTCATTCATTCAATCTTTTATTTATTTAAGTACATATTTTTTATAAATTTATCTAAAGTTTCTTGGTTTCCTAAAACTTTCACAAGTTTGTATGGACAATTCACAAGCAAAGTATATAAATGGAAAATAAAACTTAAAAATTTAAATTTAAGATACAAATTATAATTTATATATTATAAATGTTGTAATATTATCTGATATAACTTCATGACAGTGGCCGTGTTGATATTACTCTGTATATACAAAATTTGGCGAGAAAATTGTGGCAAAACAATTCATAAACGGAATGAGAGCTGAGGGAGTCATGCATGGAGCAAGCACTAATAAAGATTTCAAACGACGCACTCGCGAATGTATTGTGATTTGTTACTATCGGTGCAGATGGAAAGTTTCCTTATCACTCCCTTGTCCATATTTATGCAAAATAATTTAAGTTTGAATATAACTTTCTTCATGTAGGCTAGAACTTTGTTGAAGTTACGTAATTATACTTTTATTATAGGTCTCTTGTTTCTCTTATATTTCAGGCCTTGAGGTAAATTGCCGACATATTTTTTTTAGATATCAGGTTTTATTTTGTAAGAAATTTGAGATAACTTTACATAACTCATACAGTTCATCACATAATAACAAAGCTATCTTAATTTAAGTTATTTAGTAAGATTCCTATTATCTACCATGATGTAGAGTGCTCACCATTCATTCTTGAAAAGCGGAAGGCCAATAACAGTATATCATACCCTCTTGTGGTTGCGTCTACAATAACGACATATACCGCATCATAATAATACCTTTATTGTAAATTAGACATTAAATCTCTATAATACAGTCCATTTTATATTGTCTGATAGAGGAATATAGAGCGTCTCGGCTCTAGTGTACGGAGGTAGGCAGTTTACGAATCTACTTCTAGTGAATCATTGTTGATGACTTCATATTTATTAAGAGTTACGATATATTTCGATATTATTGTAGACAGAGGCTATATTTTACACATTACACGGGTAAGAAACTACCTTTCTACTTACCTTGACACTTTTTTTTTTAAATAATAGATATTTATTAAAATTATTGAAAGAATATCAATTTTTTAAATTCATTGATTTGTTACAAATATTTTTTAAATATAGTAATAATTTGGTAAGTATGGGTTACCTGATAGAAATTGCTTTAACATTAAAGTAATTTCTATCAGGTAACCCATACTTACCAAATTATTAATATTACAAACAAGGTATTAAAATAAAAATTGAATTAATAAATATTACCGTATCGTAAAGAAGTGAACGAATTTTAATAAATTTTTATTTTGCTTAATAATCATGTCATAAACTTTCCCATATTGCAGAAAATTTGCAAATTCTCATTTTAAAAAACAGATTTTTTTTGTATGGATGTACATAAATTTTAAGAAATACAATAGATGACTTTATATTTGAATCGGTGAAGCAAATGAGCTCACTGACAACATCTAGTACGTAATAAACACACAGATAAGTAAACCTACTGTGCTATATATATATAATTATTTCAAAATATATTTATTAAATCTTTTTTTTGTATTTAGACGTTTCATATTCGACAGACATGAATAAGAACCCTGAATGGGTTCGAAACTAGTCGAGCAAATTCCATCACACTATAAGGCCCAAGAAAAATAAAATCAATCTTAGTATACACGTTACGCTCCGCATGGACAAACATATAGAATAAAATCTGTATTTCTATATGTAAAAAGTTTTAACAAAAGTTTTTATATCGTTATTTATTATATTTATAAGTTAACTTTTATATTTTTAATAGCTTTGATGTAAGCACTATTAGTATATTAAAATCGTTTAATTTATTGAAGTGGTTAGAATGGTATATTATTGACTGGTCACAGACTGCAACCCTCGCACCCATGTTTATTGAGCGACTTATTAATAAACATAGAGTAATTTTCACTTTCAATGAGGTAACGACCCCTTGAATACTCAGGAGCTGGTTAACAAGAAAAATATTAATAAATTTGTTTTTTTTTCCGATTAAGTTTGTTAGTTATTTAAGCTTGGAATTGTTAAATTGGTTAGAAATCTCTATGAAATTTTGCCTTTACCTATAAGTACATAATTTACTTTAATTTTTACTTGTATTTAAACTGACTAGTTTATTAAATGTTCTATTGCTGTGGGCTAAATAAACATATGAAACATGACAATGTTTGCAATCCGGCAATGACCGAGCGAATACTACATTTGCCAAACATTGAATTAGCATATTGCGTCTATGCGTACAACAAACACATTTTATTTTATAACTTAATTTTGCAACAAATAATCACCCTTCCTATAACGACACTAAGTAACAAATTCGCTTGCAGTATTTTATCAACATTAAATACCTGTCAATGGCAGGGCGCACGATGCGTGAGCTTCACTCGATTATCCATCCTGGATTATAACCTCACAGTCAATGGACTTTGACTGTCGCGAAATGTTTGTGCACAGTCATTGTTCAGAAAATTGAAACGATTTAGTCAGAGCTCACGCTATGTTGATGGATAGCTTAAAATCAAGAGAGATCATTCAATCATTTGGTCATTGATCATTTCTATATTTTAACAGTTAAAAAAAAAAAAAGATTTTTTAATATTGGACAGGCGATATCGATGGAGCCATTTTGTAAAAAAATAATAAAACGATTTTGATTGATTTAAATTTAGCGCATATTCTCAAGGTATTTTAGGAGTCTGAAATGAATTAAAAGATGATTTAGAGGATAAGAAAATAGGTAAATCAAAATTCCGTATATCAATTTCAAGCATGAACACGTCGTTCGTCCGTCCTTCGGTGTGGCGGACAGTGATGAGATGTGAGTGGAAACTGGGAAGCTAACTCAATTGTCTGGAATCTATGGAAGCATAGGTACGTCACGACACGCACATAAATTCCATTGCTGGACGCCCCGAAGCGCGATAATTGCCCGCGGTTGCAGGGCGGGGCTTTAAACGCCAAACCTCATTTGTAGGAGTGCTGCTGGCTTTACTATCGGCTTTCGATTTTTAAACTCGAATGTATTTTTGCATATAAACTTTCTTTTTTTTTATTCAATTTAAAATCAAAAAATTGGATTCATTCATATACTATTCGAACTTACCTAAAAAGATTTAATTGGTTTATTATATCTTAAACTGGACACTATAACTTTAATAAATTTTATGTATAAGTTACGCAGTTGCTAAACAAAACAATACAACTTCAACTTATTACTCTATATTTTCTTCACATTCCATTACTTCTCGAAAAACATTAGTGAATTCGTAAACTACGAGTAAAATCACAGCCCTTCCCACTGTCGGTTACACACTCTGCCAATTTATATCGCGAGAGGGCAATTACTGACGTTTCCGTCATTTTCGCCGCCTAAACGTCGTTTGGGGAAATTATTGCCTCGGCGTCTCTGCCTCGGGCAAATTATCAACAAATGAGCATGGTGACTTCATTATTGTACTAATAAGCAGTCATCGTACAAAAGTAATAGATCCAATTAAAATAAAAAGAAACAAAAGCAAAGCCAGCAGTGTATTCAATAATAATTAATAGAATAGTGAGATTATTCATATTCGTATGATAATTTACACAATTTTTTCATAAATATTTCATCAATTCAAATAAAACAATTTTAACGAATTGAACATATTAATTTATCGGTTACATTTAAATGTTATAATAAAATGAAAATGTTATTATTATGTATACTTGTTAAAATCTAATAAAATACTATTAATTTATTCGTTAAGATACATTGTAATCTATTAAATATAAGAAAAATATTTAGAAAAGTGGTTGTTTCGAGTGATTGTAGTAGGGACCGAAATATACTGTAATACGTGCATAAAACGACGTACTGAAGCACAGCTGGCTCGTCCCTTCATAATTTCAATTGTTTAAAAATAATAAACCTCCAGCCACATTTGAGGAAACAATTGCCTCATCTTAAAAGTAACATTTTGTATATGTTTACGAATTTTTAATAAACCTTTTTGGTTTGTTAATACTTTATATAATATTAAAAATAGAGCAACATATTAATACAATATGATATTAAACATACATGTAAAATATAATTTTATCATGAAATTAGTTCAAAGGAATTACTATTCAAAGGAGCACAAGGTAGGAGTGAAGTCTAAATTATATAGCAGGTAAGTTTAATCAGCTAACAAGCAAGAGAACTGATTATAATTAAGTCTACCACTTTGCAATGCATAACATGCGCGTGCAATGAGGCAAACTTTGTAACACAGGTAACGCGATCGCGTCAGCTGTACTAATGCGAAACTAAATTAAATGTAAATATTCAGTAAAGACAATCTGCCACCTAATATGAGTGAACAAACATTGTTTGTATTATCTGTTTTCAATATTTTTTCTTATATAATTAAATTGTCCTCGTGGATAACTATAAAAGAAGGGATAAATCTAACAATAATATTTATTAAACAAATATTTATAAATGTGATAATTTATAATATTTATATTCTAAGGACTATGGTTCATAGCTTTATTGAAGAAGCCACTAAATTATATAGGTTGCAATAAATTACGTTAAATGTGAGTAACAACAGATGGTATCAAGTATAGGATAAATCTATGTATTTGCAAAAGGGCTATCAAAAGGGATATCATTTTTCAATTGGAAAACGATAATTTTTTCCATTGAAATTTCCAGTTTCCCTAATGAGGAGAACATTCAAAAGTAGGACTGTATGTCCAGTGGTCACTACCCTTTCCTGCTGCGACAAAAGTCATAGGTTTCATTCCCACACGGGACAGATGTTTACTACCAATATTTTCTTTGTAAAAACCCCAAGAGACAGTTTATTCCTTAACATTCTCCATAATACTCTTCTATGCTTAATTATTTTATTATATTTTCTATAAAGTAGTTGTTTTTATGAATTTTAAGAATAAAACATGTATGTAAATAATATTATGTTCATACATTTTTTTCCTGTTGTAATAGTTTTTCTTTATTGTTGTATATTATTAATTTTACGTGATCGACTTAATCAAACGTTAATGCAATATTCGACCTCAATATAATTGTTTAAAAATATTTAATGAATTTGCAAATCTTTATAATATTAATATTTAAATTCTTTGAATAATTAAATATGTGCACAGATATTTCTGAAATCATTAAAAATAAAACAGTAGTTGCAATGATTAGTTAAAAAATAACATAAACTTAATATATTATGTCTGTAATTGAAAATATATTAAGTGTATATAAAGACGTAGCATCTCCGTCTTGTCGGTTAATATGAAGTCAATACTGTCACAAAGTCTCTAATTATGTATATTTTATTATTAAAATTCTAATCCCATTTCGAAAGGACAATGCAATGAAAATTTTATTGTAATTATTTACCTAAAAAAAATAAAATTTAATTTTCGTATTTAAACTTTGGTTATCACTGATTTCTCAGTAGAATCGCGGGGTTAAACTGCCTCTCCATTATTCCGCCATGCTCAGAGCTGATGAATGGTTTCAAAACCAGTCGGACAAATAACGTAAGGTCAGAAAGATAATTATATATATATATATATATATATATATCAAATCAAAAGCAGGCAGGCAATTAAAAATGCTGGTGACGTCAGGCGTCGCTGACGTCTCTTTGTTAATTTTTCTTATCTTGATCCATAATAACCACAAAATATGTGTGACGGAAGAGTTAACACGGCCAGCGAGTTTAGCTTCGGCTCTAGCCCTTACTCGACAATGTCTGATTTTAATTTACAATGTCTCCTTTTTATACTCGCTGGATTGCACACCTTAGGAATAACATGAAGTTATCTACGCAACAAATGCAGTACTGAATATTGAATTATTTCCTTAGATTACAACTGTAATTATTCCATAATGCATTGATAAAAAATTAAACATTTTTAACTTCTAATTTAGTTAGTAAAAATAACAATAATCTTAAAACAAAACTTAATTGACTTCATTACATAATACATATACAATATAAAAAGTAAATACAAATATTTTAAAATAATTATCCAAATAGTAAACATAACCAACATAATTATAGAAATAATTAAGATAATCATTAATCATTGTCTGATATTCGACTTTACGCCGATATATATAATAATGAAATTTAATAATAAAACCATATTGTACAAAGTAAATAAAACGAAATTTCCTTACATTAACCTGTTATATGTAAGTTTACATGTTTGAAAATTGTCTTACCCTTAGACTGGGACCAAACAAAATTTCTGTTTATAAGAAACATCTATAGGACAAAACTGTGTATTCAAACTGCTTTGATCTACTTACGACCCGTTGTATGCTCGCTTTAAGGTCCGGAAGGTTAAACAAACTTTCAACTCTTGTGAATGTGTATATTTGCGCAACCCTTACACAAGATTTGACAAAGAAAAATGGGACAAACATGATCGGGAATGTTTATGTAAAATTTTAAATCAGGAGCGCGAACCAGACCTAAATCTTGACTCGCTACGCTCTCAAAATCGCGGCATGTGTTAGCATATTGAGCGAAGGGAGGTGCAAACAGCACTGAAGTTGCATTTACAAAACATCGACGCATTCTATCCTCAAATATTTTTCAAGATGAAAAATTATATCATTTTTTTTTAACTACCACCAGACTGATGTCTATCAGTGTACAACATTTGGAAATTGTGGGACATACTGTTTTTGATTGATGCTTGCACAAAGGATGAAGAAAAGTCGCGTAAAGAGAACTTCGCTCAATTATAGATGTCTTTTGTCTTGTTAAGATTATATTTGTTTTAGTAAAACCATTTAGAAAAACCATACTCATTATTATTAATACTAGGGCCGCCGACGTGCAAGCGGGAGAAGCTGGGTGAAACTCTCTCGAATGAGGGAAACAAGAAAAACATATTACGAAAACTTTAGCTTGATACGATTTCGTCAATGTCTGCAATTAATAAATATACATATGTCAGTCATAACAAGATATTAGCATCTGCGGGTGTAAAAGAACGTTTCAATTTAAAATAAGGCTAATTACAAATTACTCTACAATTACAATCTTTTTCAAAATCTATCCATAGATAAACATGTGATAATCAATTGGTCCAAATTTGGTTAGTATAGCTTCATTAGTGTGAGTTTACCGGGAAAGAGGTTCGCTTCACTCCGCTCAACAACATGTATTTTATTAAAAAAATAATAATATTATAAATCTAAATAAATAGATTAAATTTGAAATGTGGAGGAGCTATCAAAAGCTGAAAGTGTGCCAAAACTAATGGTTTTTTACATGCACTATGATGTTAATACTGTAAACCGCATCATGAATTTACTTAACACGTTTCCAGCTGAATGTTACAAAGTAGAACAGAGCCATTTGTGACTAGAATTACAACGAGCGTATTAATTTTTTAAAATATTCTTGCAACTATTCCTATACGTATAATAAAATTAATATTTCATATTAATTATTTAATTCATTTATTTTTTGAGGGATAGGATAGACGAAGTTTCTGATGTGTACATAAGTGTTATACAAATTTAATCACATCCACTAACTTTCGAAATTGCTGAGATCGAAACTAGTTCCAGTCAATGCTCAAGAGCGTGAAGACTACTTCTATTTTTAGCATCGTTAAGAACCTTCTAGACAAATAATGTTTTCAATAAAAACCGGACTAAATTTTTCCTAACGTTTAGGAGCTGTGATGTTGGGACAAACTAATACAGCAATGCAGAAATATAGAATTAGACATTTATCGATACGTTAGTACGGTACGTGTTACGATAGTACGGTTCCAATCCGCTACATCTGGGAGACTATCCCGCTGTTGTACCAATTGTGTACAATTACCATTGCCCGGTTCTACAATTTTTGTAATTCTATTTAAAACCATCTATATCGGGATGGAGATGAAACGTTTTAAACTTTTTGTAAAATCTTAACCAATGTTTTTAACTTTGCATTATAGGATAACATTTAAATGATGAAACACGGATTTAATGTTTCAAATTATTTACATATTTATTATATTAGTTATTTATGTATATGTAGGTGTATTAGTTTATTACTATTTGTATATATGTCTATTGCTATATTATAGGTTAGTACTACCTGCCAATATTTTTTTTAAATATTGTCCTTTTCTGTAAGGTTGCCTGAAAGAAATTGCCCTTAGGCGATAGGGACACAACTTGTACCTATGTTTATTGTTTTTTCTTGTATATGTTTTTTTTGGTGTACAATAAAGAAAATATGTATAAAAATGTCCATGTTAAGCCATTTTTTTTTGTGCAATAAAATAATTATTTCATTATTTTAATTAAACAAATATTAAACGAAAAATGAATCGAAACGAGCAAGAGTCGAACCCGCGACCTCTGGGAAACTGTCTCGTCGTTCTAACATAAAGCTACTTTACCACTAACTCAATGGCATGCCGTTTGACTCTGTTAAATGTCAACATATCACGACTCACCTACATGAATTTATTCATATTATTAAACGGTTCATTAAAGTTATTACTTACTGAAAACTTTAAGTAATATTAAAATATGCTTCACTTAATAATAAGTACAAAATATACTTGGAACAACTTCAAAGAAACGTGTAAACTCTAAAGTTAGTCCAAAAATAAGAATTGTAATTTCCTAAGATTCCACACATATCCGAGACAGTTGCTAAGTCTCTCTAACTATTTATTATTAACGCGAAACTCCTCCAAACTTCGTTCCCATAATTTATAACATCTTAACTAGTAGCAACTTTTGTAACACTCAATACTTTGAGATAACTTCGCAGCGTGGAAATATTTTAATACCGTTACAGAAATTCTTGTATATTAATATTATATTTAAGTCATGTTGTTGACTATTAAATACTTTATTTGGATCATGATATTAAGAAGAGTTTTTAAAGATAAATTATGATTACTTATTAGTTTGTTCGTATATTCTTAACTAGATTAAACTTGAAACTTACGTAAATGAAAATGTGTGTTGAAAATGATCAAGTTATGCCTTCCTCTCCTATCACTGTACTTATATATGGTAGGTAAACATCGCCTTGTACGAATTCTGAGTTATTACATCACACAATATTGGCACATTCATTTTTTGATTTAATAAAAACACATATTTTCGTGTTTTTAATTTTTTATGTTGTCTTCATTTATTGTTATATACATCTTTTTTTTTATTAATATTGTGATGTTGTCAATGTTGTGTGTTTGTCTGAAATAAATGTTATTTCTTTCTTAATAATTGACTATGTAAAGGAAGGATGTCTGTAACACGCATTGATATTATTAGACCAGTAATTGAAGCTCAAATCTGAGGTCAGAATTTAAAATGTGACAGGCATTCCATGTCCCTCTTGCGCGCCTCGCTCCGGATAGCGCGAAGTTTTCTCGTTAAAGTTATTTCCTTTTATCTAGCCACCGCAGGGACTCGCTTGTTAGACTTATCGTCCGCTTTATTAAATTACTTGGTAATTTCAATAGCTATCCCGCGCCGCATCTTGTTTATTTCTTTGCAACTTTTTCCCTGAAAACTTTATTCCGATTAAATTTGGTCGCTTTAGGCTTTAAATTGAGTTTCATGTTGTAATATTCTTTCTTAGTAATAATTTATGATAAATTTGAGCACAGTGACAATATTAAACATGACGTTTAAAATTCATAAAATATTTTAAATCTAAGAAATTTAATACACCTATATACATATGGGGCCTGTCTTAGGGTACAAAGTACAAAGTTTATTTTTAATTCAAACACTTATAAGCTTACACTCACATTAGTTCACTTGGTTCAGGCTCGAAATATCAGAATAACCTTGAAAATTGTAAGACCTCTTGGTCTTTATAGGGCGAAAATCAGTCACTTTATACTTTATTCTACATTTTGAGCTTCAGTCCGTATACTAACGCTAATTATACTTGCCTTCTAATTTTCAGCTACGGGGTGACATCCCCACTTTTATAAAATAACTACAATAATAATTATATTATATACTTATAGTCAGACAGCGTCGTCGAATGGACATCTGCTCTTATACAAAAAAAATATATAATAGGATATTTACAAAAATCAAAATTATCTTATTATTCTTATAGTTAAGACCTATTGAGACAATTTTTAGATAATCATAAGACTTTTAATGGTTTTTATAACGAATCCAAAATGTCACAAAAAGATAAATCTAGGAGTTAAATTAATATTCCATCGCTGTCACTAAGGAAGTCCTTCTAATGTCAGATTGAAGATATTGAAATTAAATTTTATCTGCCATTTCTTAAAGACTTTATAATGGGTAGCCGTTGGAACTTCGCCTACGCTTCTATCAAGAGAATGTTTAAAAGTAATTGAACAAGTGCCATTGCGTCGCAATTATGAGCAAACTTTACAATGGACTATCAAACTGTCCTTTATATTTCGCTAATAATAATACCATCAATAAAAACAAGATATCTTCGTAATACCCGATTGTTCCATTAAAGTTTTTACATTTATTTATCTTTGTTGATGAAATGAATATATTCATAGCGGGCTTTTTATACCAATTCGAGAACGATGTAAATAAAATTGCTGAAGTTAAGCCAATAACATATAATTCAAGTATATTAAAATATATATCATCCAAAAATTAATATACCTAAAATGAGGTTTGGTAAATCAGTAGATAGTTTTCACTGACAAGAATTATTAATTTTGTGGAACTTAAATTACGTTGAAGACTGCTAAGCGTTGCAAGTTTCATTCTGATGAATTGATTAGAGTGACGTCCAGAGAACTGTTTTAAAGAGTACGCGGTACGAGAGAACAAAGACCTGTCAACGATAACGTCATTCGATAAAGTTTAATCAGAGCAGACAGGGTGTGAGCTGTGAGCTGCATTGCTGAGTCCTTACTTCATAGAAGGATTCTATTACGATGGACTTGACAGATTAGGTTTTTTTTGGCATATCTTCACAATTTTATGAGTGCGTTGTGTTACAACAATTTTTATTATTTCTTGCATATCTTTTATATATTTCGTCAAATTCAGATGTGTATATTATTTTAAAAATGCGTATTATGATCTTTTATATTAAATTTGTAGCTTAGACCATCCGTCAAATTATAAGATATGCACAAAGAGGAAGCTCTAAAAGCCCTTAGCCATTGTCTTAGATCGCCCTTAGATATTAGATAATTTATAGCAAGCGTAGTGGGTCATTAATTAAACAAACTGTTTTACGTAATTCATAACACTCTAAGCAACTTTTCATCGTCATTTTATTTATATACTATTATATAATACCTTAAATATCATAAGAAATAACATTATTACGGTCCAACAACCACGTTTGGTTGCAGGGTTCTTTAGGTGCCATAAAAATCACAAAAGGCATTGAGTCAAAGGGGAGATTTCTTAAATTAGTATTATTGTCATTGTATATTTTATTTGTCTGGAACTACTGTATCAGTAGTGGGTAAGATTCAACAGATATTTTAGAAATTTCGAATCCGATGATTATTTTTTTTTTAATTTATTTTATTTCATTGGAAACAAAAAGTCTCTATCTATATTTTTTGCTAAAATTATGAAACAATTTATTTTTTTCGTTTTTTTTCATTTTTTTACACGCTATCACTGATAACCTTCAAATTAAGACATAAATCGATATTTTGCTATATTATTATTAAGACAGTATTAAGGTTTGTTTGTTCTTGAGAAAATATATAACGATTTTATAAAAAATATTCCTCATTCATCAATGGAGAACATACACAGTGACGTCATAGAAAGTTTCAATCCAGCAACTTCGCTACGTCTAGAGGTATGAGCTGTGCGCTGCTTTTGAACTAGGCTTTGCAACTCATTGAACTATTTACTTGCTCGTAACCTCTTTCTTCCATTCAAAGTGAACTATTTATAAGGCCATCGATTTATATATGAACTTAAGATGCAAGGTAGGTATAACATCAGCCAAGGTAATTATGTATTTTATTTATGAGAAAGGAGTGCAAACGAGCGTGCGAGTCACAGGTGAAAAGTGATCTCCACCGCCCACAAACTCTTGCAACATCCGAAGACTCACAAAAGCATTGCCAGCCTTGGAGGTATACGCTTTTTTTGAAGGTAGGTACCCATGTTGTATCAATCTGGATATACCGCTGAAGGAAGTTTATTCCACACCTTTGTGGCACGTTTAAGAATCCAATATGTATCAAAATATTAAAAAATAAGCACAAATGTGAGCCCTAAATCCCCAGGGTGAATAACAAGGAAACATTATTATTGCCAAAATACAGAATAAAGCTTAAATATATTATGATTATTATCATCAACCTTTCGAATCATTTGTTTTTATGTCAATTTGCAGTGCCCGACCCAAACCATTATGAAATTCCATTCAATACGACCAATGCTTCACGCATGAGATCGTTTCTAATTTTCCGACGTTGTTTGAACGAAATTAGTGTTTGATTGCTTCTCCAATGTATACTTATGTAATTCTTCATTATTTTCTTTATAGAAATGTTAGACTGACGTGTATTATATGTTTTTATGCTTCTAATAATAGTTATATTTATTCTTACATGTCAATTGTAACATAATCATAACCTTGTTTTATTTTTATTATTTAATAACCAAAGAAACTTAAGCTACCAACTTTTTAAATTATAAAAAGTCTTCACTATAAAATATATGTTTTCAATACTGCTGTAATTCAAAATATTATATTGCTTTTTTACTGCCGTAAACTTTCATTCGGCCTATCGTGAGAGGAAGTACAATATTTATTTTATTTTTAAAATACTGTTCGGATATTTCATATAGATATACTGCCTCGAAACTTCGACCGACTCAGTAATACCATACTGTAGTATTGGCTCAGTTAAAGTTAAAATGAATAATAAAATTTACATATTTGTAATTTGCTTGAATTTATTTCCTGAAATAATATATTAATAATTTTTAATGACATTAATAATAGGTTGTACCATAACTGGTTTTACAATAATGGTTCATTTGAAGTTCCCCCCCCCCTCCCCCTACCTACCTCCTTCGAGTCCAAGTTTATATCCTCTACGTAGTTTATTTCCTCATGTGCTTCCAAAGTTTCGAGTATGAAATCACATCTTAAGTCGATGTTTGACAGTACTTTAGCAAAGCTAAACTGATATCTCATCAAAATAGGATACCTTACTTCATGTTGGTCAAAATCTTAAATACATACTAAAATTATTTAGAAACCTATTTATTTCATATTTTAATCACTTTTCATTTATTTTTACAAGGAATGTGATCATGGTTCCTTTCATTTTTGTTATTAGTTTTACATAATCTCTTAATACTAATATCACACAAACAAGAACATCATACTTTGATTTAATAAATTGCTGTAAAGTTTAATAACAGAGACGTCAAGAACAAACATAGATCAAAGTCAATATTATTTGAACATACAATAGACCAGTCTACTATACAAGATTTGATAGAATCGTAGCTGAGAACGGTGGACATATACATACAAAGATACCTAACTATTGAAGCCTTCTGTTATAAACAATATCTACTTCCAAAAGAAATCTTATTAAAATTTGTTTTAAAGCTTAAACTTAAGATAAACTATGACAAAAATTTAATTCTTTTAATCATTGGTATTACCTGTTGCATGATTGATATACAGATAAATTATCAGGATTTGAGAATTTCATGGGTTTTTGTTGTGATATTTGTAATAATTGGTTCGCAGTATATTTTAATTGACAGCTATTGATTAATTGAAGCTATAGACATGCCATATATCATCAATATTAGCAAAATGATAATGAATCATTTTTTTTTTAATATATTATTTATTAAAACACGTCCAGCTATAATTATTAAGTTTTGTAAAATAATTAATTTCTTAAATGTTATAAAGTCTTTTAAGAGTATAAATTAATATTTTTGGTAAAAAATGCAAATAAAGCTTCAAAATATTAAAGTTAACAAATGCTTGTTAAAATTATTACTAATTTAAATTATTTAATTAGTAGTAAATATTTTTGGACATACAACCTGCATTTACTCAGACTAAAACAAAAGAGCAGGGAAAATGGTTGCATCTAATACCACTAGTGAAAAATGTAAAATAAAACTGTACACTAGTGAAAGAGAAACCATTGAAGGTAGACGACAGAGGAGATGACTGAAAGATGCCAACATCTCATCGGTCTGTAATATTAATATTAAAAATGACATTAAAGTAAAAATATGTAAAAATACATCTTAAATCATAAATCTTTAAAAAAATATGTTAAACGAAAAAAAATTCGGGAAAGTACTGTTAATTTTAGATATTATACTATTTTAAAAGACTAATATATTGAAATAAATAATTGTAAATATCTTATTTATAGTAGGTATTGGTGTTATTTCTAACGTAAAATCGGTTTTTTTTTATTACAATGGATAATTTTTTCTAAACTTCTTTTGTATAGGATTTTTAAACGTCTATAATGTAATTTTAATATGTGAAACATTGTTTATAAAGCATAATTTGAAGTATATTTTATTCAAATATTTTAAGTAACGAATATGAATAAATCAGTCCCTTAATAATTAAAATTTCATGTGAGTTATGAAAAAAGCTTTCTTTTAGAAATATTTTTTTAGGTCATCAATTATAAATATTATTTAAAAATAGTATTTTTTAGCTTTATCATTTGTTTTATTCAATTTGAGTAATATTAAATATAATTTGTTATTTTGTAAAATGTTGAAGTTATGATTTTGTCATTGATTGTAATACCAGGACTTGAGGATATAATGCTACTTATGAGTAAAAATAATCCAGTTTGTTATAAATTAATTAATATTCGAAATGATTTAAAATCTGATAAATTGATAACCTCCTCTTTTTTATCTGAAACTTTCAACAATTATTGCATCCAAAATAAAGTATAAAAACTATTCTTTTCATTTCAGCAGCGTACAACATATAACGCACATAGTACCACAATAAATAAGAGATCCGGTCATCCGTACCGAGAAGTTACAATAATATGAATCCGTCTTGCAACTGAAGAGTTGAAGAAAACTTTGATTGGATTCACTGCAGATTGCAGCAGGTTCACTTTGATTACTACTGCAAATAGTTTTTATTATACTGGAATCAATTTAGTTTCAATTTATCTATACAATTTATTTACAATATAGAGCGAAGAATTCGTATTTTAAAACAAAAATTTATGTTTTGTCGTATTCGTTTTATTACACGATAAAGATGGTGATGGCAAAATAATAAAAAGTTCTTGCCAAAAGTGCTTCAATTGTGAAACCCTTCCACGCCAAAAGATACGGAAAACTTTTACATCATAAAAGGAAAACAATATACTTTAAAATACTTTCAGTGCAAGCTTGCAGGTTATGTTATAGGGTTGAATAAATTAATATCGGGGGTAGAATTTCACGTAACATTGCACTTCAGTTAGGATCATTTTTAATCTAAATTCCATCGGAGCCCTTCCTTTGTGCGCAAGAAATCGCTCTACATCTGTGATCATGGATCTATACATTATTGGAACGGATAAGTTCGTTCCACTTCAATAGACTAAACCTTGGATATTATAAGCTTTATTTGTTTACCTTACGTGTTTTTAAAATTCATTTATGTTTACTACTTGTTTTTTTAGTATTTTCTTTCATTATTATTATATTGGATATAAAATGTAATTTATTATAGTTAAGATAGTATGTTTGTCATAATTAAGGCATTATATATTAACAAAATATAATAATATATATTAATAAGCCGACTCAGCAGACGTTTTTTTGCCTTATAATTAAAAATATATAAAATTATTTATATCACTATTAAAATATAGGGCTTGGAGATAGAATGGTGAAAATTAAGGGTTGTATACATTTTTTAATCGAATCATAAAAGAAAATTTAAAAAAATGGTTTTGAACCATCCATATCACTTAGGTGTATGATAAACTGTTTACGTCTTATTCTCAGGACCTACTGAATGTACACACAAAATTTCATAAGAACTGGTTAATTTATTACTAACATTTCAGTAAAGTTTAGATAGTAACGCTGTGCAAAATGCAAAATGCAAATTTTATATATTAGATTAATAAATATTTGATATTTTAATAAATTTATATAATACTAATAAAAAAAATGTCTGACATCACAAATACTATTTTGGTTGCATTCACTCCATCTGAAATAATCCCAAGTCCCAACCATTTCAGAATAAACAGCTCACTGAACTTCATCGTTCATGGCTCGATGCGCTGAACAATTAGAGCCAATATTTAACATCCGAACACGTAAATATAATATTTAAAACTACTCTCTGTTTAATAATATTCTCTGTATTTTAGCAAAATGTTCTATATTTAAACACTTCTCTTATATATTGATTTCTTTTAATTAACAACTAAATCAACTTAATAACAAAGGACATTATTTCTATTATTAACAAAAATATTATAAAATTGTCTCTGAAGCAAAAAATGAGCACTTTTATATCTATGAGGGTAAAAAATTGAAACCTAAGAGTTTCTGTCACCCACACACTTGTCGCCAAGAATTGTAAAACGTACCGCCTCGAATCGAATTAAATTTTACGCTCGACGTGTTCTGTAAACATTTCCTCTCGGTCTAATGAGTTTCAAACTTTCCTCTTTTGTAAGATTACGCCAAAAATTGTAAAAAAAACTTCTGCGCTCCTGTGTTGAACGTTCTCTGGTTAGCACAGAGTAAAAATAAATTTAGGTGTACTCGAGTAATTTATTTTTTAAATTGAGTTCATTTTTAACACGTTAACATAGAACTCCTAAGAAAAATTGAATTATGAGAAATATTTTCACGTTCGTTATCAACAAATAAAATTGTTTTATTCGAAAAATATGTTGGGAATAAAACAATTTTATTTGTCTGGAAATGCATATCAACTTTTGATCCACAATAACTTTTTTTTTTTTTAATTAAAGATTTTATATGACATGGGAAGAAAATGATTGCACATTCTTTGACTGTAGGAATCTTATTCTTACACTATTGGGGTCAGTAAGCAGACAATTATGGGTCATTATTGAGAAACAATGAAAGGATGAATAATAGGATACCTCCCCTCTATCTATGCCAAGATGGAAGGAGAGGTTTAGGCTTTCAGATACTACTTAACTTCTAAACGCGGTGATGAAAGCTACTTCACCTCAACAACTTTGAGATAGTTCCATCCTATTACGCTTGTATACTTTTTTTTTTGCAGCTAATCATTTCATCATTTCCCGTATGAAGCATTCTTTAAATAAACTGTGTAACAGTCGATAAATAATAAATAAAAATATTTTCACATATTTTAAAATAAATCTGCATTTATTATACTATTTATAGATGTTTTCTTTTACTCGTCTAAAATATGACCTATCAACATTATATTTTTAATTCTAAATCCAATAAGTAGATAATCTGTGGTTATATTATCAGACTTCGTAGCCGCATGTCCCTTTCTTCGTCATGGAAACTTCCCATACTTTACTGTTTAGTTAAGCACGCTTACAGGAATTAAAACTTAAGCTAAAGTTGTTTTTTTATTACAATAATTTTCCAACTGAAGAATGTTCGGACGTCGAAGTTTCGACGGCTTATTTACATTTTCTTGGTTGACAGCTTTAAGCATTCTTGATACGAGAATTAAAAAGAAAGAAAAATATTAAAAACAAAATATTTTTGCGAAATTGATATGATGAAAATACGTGTTACTTTTAATTCAACAATTTTTACATATTGGACAAAACTTGATGTTTTATAATGAAGACATTAGAATGAATTACAAAATAACAGCAGATAAGACTCAACCAAAGAATTATGGCCATTCAGGTGGATATTGAAATAGACAACACCTTTTACATGGGTCCAAAAAGTATTTAAATATTATATATTACATATCCGGCAGAACTCACATAATTAGTATCGGGATTTTGCCCCACTACTTTCGAACCCATTTTGGATCCTTATTCATGAGCTCTGAACTTGAAGGAATCGCGGCGTGAATTTTAGTGAAGTTTAAATACAAAAAAGTATTTAAATATGTCCATAAATTTGCGTAACCATATTTCTAATTTGTTATTTATTATATACACCAACACTAACCGACCGCATCGATATTTATTACACAATTATTTATAACAACACATTTTGAATTAATTGCTTTTTCGGGAACAAAAGAATGTTTTGCAAACAAGTAGTAAGCACGACGAATTGTACAATCGCCGTCAAGTCGTTATTTATTTTATATGTTTGAAAGTGCTTATTTATAGCTTTTGTTATCAAACTTCTTGTTGTTCTTCATTCATTATCTTCTCTTGACAGTATTCGTAGTCACCTCATTGGGGTTGTATCCTATTTAATTTATTTATATATTTTCTACTTTGAATCCATATCATTGATCACTTATATAAGTCAATTTGAAGAGGCACTAGGGCCTATTTTGACACTCACAAGCTGAAAGTTATGGCTACAAGGCTTCTAAATGCGCCCTTGTCTGAGGAAATCACACAACATACTAAGCCGGGTAATTTTTTTATTGTGATAGAGCCATTAAAATCAATTCCATATGAATGTTTAAAAAATTGAATCAATTAATATTGCAGTTTGGTCTGCAAGACAACTAGTCATCGCAAGCAGCAGTCATTCACCACCTATACCTATGTAACCTATACCTGGTCTTGCCTTCAATTTTGTTACTTTTCGTTTGTATATAAAACATTTATTCCTGTAATATCTGTTATTTTACACATTTTACAAAATTAGCTTCTATTGCCTTTAAAACAGTCCTTTAAAGGTTGAGATATCAATAGAAACAAGTCTTATCTCCATTGATAATTTAATTATTGCTTTCTTACCGCTCGTATTAAATAGAAACATTTAAGAATAGTACTGCTATTCTTAAGAAGCAGAAATAAACGAAAACGGTTTGAGAATGTCATACTCTCTAAAAGTGATCATAAATCATAATCCAAGGCATAGAGATCGGAACTAGAAGAAGGCAAGTCTTCAGCTCCCATGAAATCTTAAATGTTTGTTTCCAACACTTAGGTGGATCGAACTTTATGACTTGGTGCTCAGTCGAGCTGAAAGAATCAACCTCAGTTATAAAACATGGTATTGTAAAACGGTTAAACACTTGTGCATCGGCACACCTTTGACACCTTTTTCTCAAAATAGTAACACTTCTTCATAGCTAACACAGCACTAAACCATCTATAGTATAGTGTAATTTCAGTTATTCTGCTTGTTGAAACTTCGTTCAATAGCAATAATTTTCTCATCAGGAAATAAAATTTCGATGACCATGACATTTACGTACTGCTAAAGAAATTGTTTTGATTTTACCACCCTATTCGTTTTTAAATTATTAGTTTATAAGATTTCCAGTCAAGATTTCAAATAAGATTTCCAGTCCAGTGATTTTCTTTTGTCATTCAAGTTATTATGCAATATGTATGTTATGCAACTTCTAAGTCATTTTCTCAAAATACGTGATATTGTTTTAAGTTCTGTATTTATATTCCGAGATAAAATGTTTTGAGTCCGGTCAGGAGCTCTTCGAATTCCTTAATTCATTTCGATCGCCTTTTTCGTATACCCACTACATAGTGGGAAAAGAATCTTGCAGATCTTTTTCTTTCACAAACAGAGAACGTGTCATTGTACCTATCCATAGTACGCTACATAAACATTCGACTTGTCATTCAAATATTCTAGTATCCCGAAACTACATGTGCTTGGAATACCAAGCAAATTAAAAAAAATATGTTTTCGTACCTACCCTATGTACACATCACAAAAATATTTAACACAAAACATTTTACACTAATTGTCCTGATAATTAGAAAACACAATGGATGTTAAAATTTTATTTCAAATTCAAATATAATAATAATTTCAATAAAACTATTTTTCGGATATAACTCGCTTTTATTATTACATTTTATATTTAACCCGACGTTTCGAATGCTTTGCAGCAAACGTGTTCGCGGTAAGACGAGATAATGGTGGTGACACCATCATCATCGTTTTATTGAAATGTGTAGTACTCGTGTAAATCTTAGAAAACTTTATAATAATAATTGTTTGCTTCTTTGTAGCAGTATTCATCTCTTGACATCGTCACTTCTATGGTAATTTTGGCTTGAACCTTCATTCTTTAGTAATACGGCTTTAGAGAAGCAATAAACATTTAGTCAATAATTTCATTAGGCTGTTGCTAATTAAAGAGCAGTGTAATTGCAGCAACAATTGGAATTGTGGTTTAAATTGTGCTTAATTTATCATACTTATGTTCGTTTGTCGTTTAACCAATCAAAATTACTATGTTAATTATCTCATCCCAGTTAACAAAGTTAATTCAAAATATGATGTGAAGTTAAACTCGCTTAAAGTTTCATTTTGACATGATTGTGGAAATAATGGAGCCTCATAGGGGAATACATTATTTCCATCAACTTTGAAGGTCATCTTCAAACACTATCCGTAATAACAAGCTTTTAATTAGTGTTATTTTTGTTATAATTATCATTAAAACTTTCCAAATTAAACGCTTGGGATAAAATATCTAAGGTTTCCAAGACTTTGATGTGTCAAAATACTTTAAACTTTAAAATTGTTTTTTTTTTTTTGGTTTAATCTAAATTATTTTGCCTTTTATAAAATACATTTTTCGCGTCTTCACAATTGTTACACATGAGGGACCAAAATTATGCCATCCTTGCAGGAAAAAACTATAGTCGCACTAATCACCATCATCATCATTGATCTGCCATTATCCTAACTGAAAAAGATCGGACAAAAAGTTGTAAAACCCAGCCGGCTTTTGATAGTAGCCCTCCTGGATATACCAAATAACCTTCAAATATCGAATAAGTTTAAAAAGATTTTATCAGGATTCACAGCCACTTGTGCAGTTATAAATGGCTATTATATTACACCTATCCAAGTAGTAAAGTCAAAGTAATAATAGGTACCTTTGAAAAGTCCGTCCTTTTCCGCATTGTGCTAAGACGGTAACTTCGCACTCCTGAAGTAGTTCCCACCTGAGAAATTACTTCGCAACTTTTATAAGTTTGAAAACTCGCCTGCGAAAAATTTATCACCTTGAAACTTTGTTAAATTAAAATATTATCGAGGCTTGTGGCTTTTTAATTATTTTCTACAACACGAAGGCTATATGTATTATCACTTTTTTACCCTCAGTTAAAATTTTGAAATTATAAGCTTAAAGCTTTTATTATGATTTTAGTCTAAGCCGAGAATGTATCGGTATGGTTCAAATTACATGAAATTTTTAATTATTTAAAATATACTTTCAAACACACATAATGATATGCGTTCGTCAAAAATTTAAGTAATAACAGATATCTTATTTAAGAAGTAATCGATAAAATGAAATTAAGGATTATTCACATCTCTTATATCATTTTAAGCCTTTTTATTTAAGTTCATAAGAAGTCCTTTAAATTTCAAAGTTTCCATCAGTAATTATAAAAAGAAACACAATCGAAAATCTTACAAAAACTGAAAACTATAAAAATATTATCTCATGTTTGTAACATTTACAGAGACAAAAAAATAAATATATAAGAAAAACGAAAATAGGATCGCGAAAAACCATCGACACACCAATTGATACGTGCCTAATTCACAGAGCATTATTCGTTCGTTCGCACGTTCCTAGTTACTCGCATATTCACTGATATTGATATAGGCCGCCGAGATGACAATTACGTACTGCCTCCATAACCACCTCCTGTGTATAGTGTCTAGAAGAAACCAGAGAAATAAAACTCACTAAATAACAACATAAATATGGATTTTGAAACTATTTAACTTCATTATATATAAAAAATATAGATTAAAACAAAAACTGTATTAGTGCTCGTTTGCGCGTACTTCTAAACTTAATTATTAACTTATAACTTATAAGTAAGTTCCAGACACATAACAACCGTTCAATTATAAATATATTTTATATACCATACATATAACATCTATCGGAATTATCTTCAAGTAAGGCTCTGAAATAAATATATTTTGAAATTATGGATGTGTCTCTTCTAGACATATCAACATGTTTTCCGCCAATAATAAGCGACACCATCCAGAATTTCCCCAGAGCGCTATTCACAACAAGCCACGAAGAAGAATAACCCAAGTGAATGCAAAATGAAAATTATCATACAAATTCCCTTTCTTATATGAACCGAGCTGTTACTGTCTGGCGTAACATGTAAAAATATGAACTCTTATACTTTACTACAGAGAATATATCTCACACTGTTTACAGACTTAAAATAACAACACTATATATTTAAAAAATAATCACATTGTATGTCTGCGTAGTTTAATTGTAAACACAATTTGTAATTTAAATGCCGATGGTATAAAATATTTCGTATATTAAAAATTCATACGAACTGTGAAATAATATTCACATCCAGTGAATTCACAAATAAAAACATCGTATTGTATATTAAGTAATTGATGATGATATTTGAAAAATAGAATATCAATTAAGATTTATTATTACAATCAACATGTTCTCCCTCAGCCCTAGTAGAGTAAGGAGTGCATGCATATGCATGTCGGTAAGCACACGTCAGGCGGACGACGAAGTGACGTCAAGTGGTAGGGCACAGTTGATTTCACACAGAATTTATGCTTAGTATAACCCCGTTTATTTAGGTAATATAATGTGAATTAGTTTATAAACACTGGTTTATAATGATTTACTCAGATTTAACCTTTGAAGTTTTAGAGTTAAATTATAACTAAAAATATTGTCCTAATCCAATTTAAAAAAAAACTATTTTTACTTCACTTACATTTATCACTCAAATAATATCTAATGATTGAAAATTAGGGATTTATTCTCAATAACGTCGTTACTGTTGTGAAATAGTTAAGATAATTACAGGAGTTTAGGTTTTCTCAATGTTTTGCATCATAAAAACACAATGAAAATAAACGACTCGTCAAAAGTTATAAAGAACAGCCTTTGAAAACGTAAAATCTTTTCTGTTTCTATATCCTACTGCTCTTAACCAAGAGGGATTTGAAGAATTATTTTACCAAGAGTGAAAAAGTATTTCCAACAAAATGAAGTTGAATATAATGCCATATTTGACATCACCAACATGAGAATGTTTGTGATATCAAAATGCAACTTCAATCATCTTTCATTATGATCATCCACCATTGATTTTTTCAAAATGATACAGTTTATTATCAATATATCATATATATGTAACAATTATAGCAACTATTATTAAGAGATATATAATATCAAATTCTTAGTCAGCTGGTAAACAGTTATGCTCTTTGCCGATTGCAAACATGCGATTGACGCTGAAGCTTTGATCACCGAATCGAGCGATATTGCGTCAGATTTTACGCTGTTGCCAAATCTCGCGATTAATTTGATATTTCACAGAATTATGAACATTTACATAAAACTAGCTTTTAATAACGGTTGCGCTCGATTTAGTTAAAAACAAATCAGTGGGACTATTTAGTACATCAACAATATTAGCTAAAAACTTTTATATCAAGGGTAGACAAAAACAAATATTACTCTACAGAAGTGGCTCAAGAGAAAGATTTATGAACATTATGCAGAATAGAAGAGAACTCAATTACATATCTTACATTTACAACAACTTTACAAAACTTTACAACTTTACAAAACTTTTCTTTTAAGGTTATTAAAAAAAGTTTCACGTAAGGTGTCCCCAGTGAAAGCAGTAAAACCCTAAAATGTCCGCTAAAATTTCGTGACTCAAGGGTTACAACGCGAAATTGTTTATATGAGTTAACACTGAAAGTAGCTGCTTCTTTTAACACCCACCATCTAACTTTGTAGAGTCCTCCCACAAAACCGGAAATTCTCTATATGACACCAAAGAATAAGATAGTTAAATTTGTGCAACAAAAATTTAGACAGATTACTTTCACGTCGTCGTGTAAACATACCCAAAAAAAATTATGAGCAATAAAAATTATATGTATGTATATATATTAGTGAAAATGTTAGTTTCTTTCCTTTAACCCTTTACTATACCTAATAGACTATAACAGTTATGTTACTTAAAATGCGGAATGTAGAACTACCTACTGATTAGTAATTGCAGGCGGCAATTAGAATACCAAGTGTAGGAAAAAAAAGTATTTCACTTAGAAGGTATGCGAGTCGAGAATGTATTCATATTCACGATAAAAAATATATTATTATAAATTTTATACATCTATATACATATGTATATACTAAATATTAATAGCAGAAGCTGATTTTTGTCACAGTGAATTCTGTTATTGTATTGATATTGAGAGATCCAGCTGTAGACACGCAGAAAAATAAAGGAAACAAAAAAATAAAAATGAGAAAATAAAGTTTTCCTCATTTGGGAGACAAATGTAGATGAGTGAGGGCATTTTACAATGAAATGAAATCAAAACAAAACCCGTCATAAGTCTCGAAATTCCTAAAATATATATGGAATATACGAAGTTTAAGTTTAGTAAGATACGCAGTCTAGCGGGTAACCTTATTTTAAGAACTTCATGTATAACATAAATGTTTAATTCTTAAAACATTTGTTTTTCCATTTAATAACGAACAGATGGAAGGCGTAACTTGGTTGAACTTGACTTTTCTACGCGTTTTGTGTAGTTAGGGTATGTTTTAAAGTTAAAAGTAAAATTTGTCATAAATTGTTTGATATAACAAATTGAAAATGTTAGAAACTATATATAAAAGTCTCTTTTTTACTTGGGTTTAGTTCATGAAATAGATCAAATACATTAGATTATTCGCTATATAATAGTACTGGACATCCGACCGATCTCATACACGTACTTCTAAAAAAGATAGTGCTTTTACGAAACTGATTTTAATAAAATTTGTATGTAAATCTTAGAGATTGTAAATTTCGTAGAATTACTTTATTATTATGGATGCCATGAATTAGACTTCTCAGAAATATTTCACGTTCAATCAAGAATTACGTGTATACACATGAGTTTACATATACAATACATTCGTAAACATATAAATTTATTCAGAGAAATATTGCGCTGCAAGGGTTGAATTCTGGAGAAAATATGGCTTGCAAATATGTATTATTACTAGTGTACCTGATTATGACTTTGGCCGACTAGCCGACTAGTCGATTGCTGAATAACGGACCTAATCAACCAATCTGGTCATTGTTTTTTTAATTTTTTGTTATCAAATAGTATTTATCGAAATTACTTTTACTATCTTAAAGAATAATAAAAACTTTTTGCTAATACAAATAGCATATAAATTAAAAAAATAGATTAATTATATATAGATGGATGAATTAGATGATAATATAGATGAATACAGCTATTCATTTATATTTTTATTACTTAATCACCCTGAACGTAGGTAGATAGGTACCGTGTGGATTTGGTCAAAATAAATAGGCTAGTATAAAAAATTGTTACATGGAAAACTTTTTTACTAGTCAAAAATTGTAAATATAGGAACACTTTTTAAAGCTAATTTAGATTAATTTAGTAGCTAATGACACTGAAATGCAGAAAAGACGTATGATCAGTTCAAACAGGAAAGGTAAGAGAAAGTCAAAAGCAGAGCAAGCTTTAAACTGAAACAACCAATATATAGGTATCGATAAACATAGCAAAATCATTTGATTTTTTTACTTTTATAAAGCCTTAAATAAGGCATTACCAAAAAGAGCAGACTAGTCGGCGGTTTCTGCGGAATAATCGACTAGCCACCGACTACACGACAGGCCGACTAGTTGGTTTTACCGATTAGTCGGCCCATCTCTAGTTATTGTTGCATTTCAAATATTTTTCCGATAAATAGCCTGTACAATTTTAACTTGCAAAAATTAATGTAACTCTCGAATAAATTTGTAATAAGAAGGACAAAAAACGGAATAATAATTAAATTTAAACTAAGTTATTTATTCATAAAAGTAGGTTAAGTTGTAAACATACAAAAAAAATATTTAACTGATGAATAACATCTAAAGTTAGTTCTTAGTTTAATTACTTAAAAAATATATTAAATGCATAGAATTTTCGAACTACAGAAACATTAAAAAAGTAGTAACACAGATATCAGTACTAAAAAAATAATATTACAGACTGCTTTTCAAAGCTTTGGCATTTTATTTTTAATCGCTACCCTATTTGTTACTAATAAAAGTAAATAGATTCAGAGAGGAGATTCCTTATATATTTTGTTAATTTTTTTTATGTTATACAGAAATAGATACAATCTAATATGGCAAACTGACAAAAAAATATTACCTTAAAAAATAGCATAAGTAGTTGCCACGGAAACATAAAAGATATTGCATACGAGAACACTAAACGAAACGTCATTTAAAACTCGTCGTGCCTCGCGAGGGCCTCTCCGAAATCCGTGGCCTGGGAGCCGACAAAGAGGTCATATTTGTCTATAATCTCGTCCTTAGTGAGCTTCTCGTCCGCGTCCGAGTCCGCCTCGAACACGAGGTGGCGAGCCTCTGCCTCCGCGTGGTCGAACTCCGGAGGAGCGATCCACTCCTTCACCTCGTGCTCGTCCATAAAGCCGTCCTTGTTTGTGTCTCTGTGACATACATGTTTATTTATATACTAATGTATATTATATATAATTATCAAGCTGTACTCACTTAATTACTATAGGGATTGCCCTACTAGTTTTTCACGCCGCGATCCCGCAGTTCATGCCGCAATTCTGACATGATCAGAGCTCTTGAATCCTTATTCAAGAGCTCTGATCCTTACCCCGAATGAGTTAGAAACTTGGGCAAATAATTATAAATAATAGTAATCATATATATATATAAATGTATCAATTATTTTATTTTTTTTACAAATATCATAGATAGTTGGTGATAAATTGCCATAGATAATGGTATATTCACCTGTATCCAGTGAATTGTTCCCTCTCCTGCTTCACCCAGTCCGGTTCATCTTCAGAGACATCACCTTCTTCGGGCTTGTACATGTCACCGATGTACTCGTCCAGAGATACTTTACCGTTCTGAAATAAATAATTTATGTTTGAATTATGTTCTGTTAGAGATCAGTGTCAACGTGAAATTACTTCTTTAATTATTTTGAATTAAATTAAAGTTCATATCGACTAAAAAAACTGTTATTTAATAGCAACAAATATTAATAACAGTATAAATATTTCTTAGGTAATTTTTCATTTACTTATTCGATTAAAATCGATAAAAGATTCGAATCAATATCCGTCGAAAGGTTTCTCGATAGTCCTCATCGAGGAATAGTTTATTTTTCTATATATTACCTTATCCTTGTCAATATCCTCCAAAGTCTCCAGCACTACGACATCCCTCATACCGGTGTGATCTTCTGGATGCAGGAACCACGCGAACTCCGTCCGATTCAACGAGTCGTCCTGATCACCATCTAATATATAAATGATTTGTTTAATTCTTATTCGAAAAAATATATATTATGCGGAATTGTTACTAAAAGTCTACAACACTCGAAAACTTCACTCGAAAACATGTAATACGTTTAATTAACAATATTTAATTAAATGTTCAGGATCTAGAAACAGTTAAACAAATATAATTAATACGGTAATTGTTTACACTTGCAATACGGTTTAAATAAGACAGACTTAAAACACTCCAGGCGTTTTTATTTATCTAAAGTAAATATTATAAATCTACATTTTAATAGATTTTTTGCAGTTAAGCTTAAAAAACAGTAAGGGGTTCTGACAAAAATGCTGGCAGCTGTATATCCGTAGCCATTCTTACGGATTTTTTTTTGTTATATTCATACACAGGATATTATTTTTTAAAAATGTAATAGAGAAATAATCAGTATTATTTAGATATTTTACATAATAACTTGTCCCAAATGCCTAGGATATATATTTATATTTGAACTTTGACCAAAATACAATAAAATAAAGCAAACCTTGTTGTATCTTACTTAAATTAAATTAAAATTACTAAGTCCATGGTTTTAAATTATATATAATTATCCTTTTAACCGTTCTGGTTGTACATACGTAAATACTAACCGAATTTGTCCCGTTAGTTTCGAACAGTTTAATTTTGATACTTATATTTTACGCCGCGATTCCGCCATGCTCAAAGCTCTTGAATAAGGACTCCGATACGGTTCAAAACTAATTAGGCAAACCCTGATAGTAATAACGTGAGTACAGCCGGATAATTATATTTTATGGTAATCATGAATCACAATCAATTAAATTAAGATTTATCAAAACCTCCATAGAGTTGCGTTCAATAACTAACTTCAAATAAAAGATTCAACTAATTAAAAGTATTCCCACCGGAAGTTGAAATAACCGATTTTATAATTAAAAAATCTCACCCGCATAATGCCACCTTCTTCGATCTCTCTTCAATAAGTTAGTGTAAGTAAAACCTTCCGTATTTCGTAATTCATTTTCAGTCATATCGTCCATAAACCCGTACACATTCTTTTTATAGGACTGAAAACATTAAATCCATATAATCTCAATCATTTTAAATAATATTATTTTTTTTGTTACCATCTACAGTTAATCGAATTCAGATAAAAAATAATGTTATACTTAGACTATATAGCACTACCATATCGAATTTGGAACAGAAAGTCTGTCTAAATTACTTTTCTACTATAGAAAAAAATCTAGTATATTTTTTTTTCTTAGATATTTTTTGGGGTCCTCAAATTTAAAGTTAATAGGTACTGTCGAAGTAAGCATGCTACATTTAAAACCGTTATGATTAACATCAGGGAATCTGAAGCCAAACGTGTACCTTTTAGAAAAAGAAGATGCAATGTAATACTTGTTGAAAGGGTCGTAATTTGATTTTATATATTCTATAACCTTTCCCTATAATAACTTGCAGGCAAAAAAGTGCAATCACACTGACATACAAAAACAACTACAGATTAAAAATACATATAAAAACTACATATTTATATAGATAAAACATTTTTGGTCTATTATAATCTCTTACAAACACGTTATCAAACAATTATAACAATATTTAAATATGGTTCTCATTTATATAATTTTGCTTACACATTTATTACTGAGATAATATTACGATCTCGAACAAAAATGTATGCAAAAACTAATTTAATTCCACTCTCACCTCCCAAGAGATAACGTCTTCATTGTTAGGGCTATGTTGTTTCCAGTGCCTCTCCACATCCTCTTCGATGTATCTCTTCTGTGTGTAACGAATCCAATCCTTTAGTTCAACGAGCGTAATAAATCCATCTTTGTCAGAATCTATCTTGTCGACGATTATTCTGGAAATAATTTATCGCATGTGATAACAGGGTCAAAGAACTTTATATAGGTAATGGAGTTTTTACGAGAACTACAATTTATATATAGTGTCTTTTGATGAATACAATTTTTTTTTTTTGCACAATTGTTATAGTTAACAACCCGGTCAAAGGCAATAGGTACTTTATTAAAAATTATTTACATATATATTATTATAAATATTATAATGTAGATATTCTTATTGACTACTTCAATTCAGAAAAATATTAATTATAATTATTCATTACGTATGATGATTTCAACTTTGAAAATGAAAATCAAATTAACTCAGATGTTCTACAACATTGTATAAATAGCTGTGTACATATTAGCAGTTTACCTACATAAAGTAACCCACATACCAAGTGGGTGTAAATGAACCTTGAGATTTATCTAGAAATTTCTATACATAGTGGAAAAATAATTATGATTGCAGTATTATATTTTGAGAAAATATGGCATCTAAATGAAATGTTGAAGAATTACCTAAAATTTAACCAACAGCTATTTTTCATACATCTATATTTTTATATATTAGAATGTCTAACAAGAATTGGATAAATTAATTGAGTATCTACTGTAATTTTTATAAAAATGTGTAGTTTCTCTTTTTACTTATTAGCGTTTTATGTCTTAAATATTTATAAGTAACAACACCACTATAGTAGGTGTATAATTATTTATCTATTGCACTTAGATCATGACTTTTTAAAATAATGCATAATAAATTCTTTATAACAGATACTTTTTATTTAGTTATTATCTTAGATTATTAATTCACAAGGACTTCATCCTACTTTAAAAAATAACTTAGAGTATTTATTTATAACAAAATTTGAACTATTTAAGAATGTAAAGTTATATTATGTTATTATAAAATTATTTGAAGGCAATGTGCATAAAAGTCTAATTCAGGGAATGATAGTGTCATAGTATGGAAGGGAATTCATGGGCTAAATCTGGATAAAACTTGTATTCTTATAAACTTTATACCTCCAAAAACACCTACCCCAATCTCCTTTTGCTCTCTTCTGGGGATAATTGATCAAAGGTCTTTGCCTGATCTTCACCAAGAAATGCATCATGATCAAATTGCTTGTTATGGTGTTCATTCCTATAATGTTCAGCATCAGAGAGGTGATCCATCATTCTCTTGGATTCATCTTGGTTTGGAACGCCAGCAAATACAGCTGTTATTGCAAGGACTATGTACAACGTTGTTAACATTTTCTGTAAACACACATGATATAAACAAAATGAAGGTTTCTAAACTATCTAAACTTTAATCTTTCTATTACATCAACACTAAGCAATTATATAAAAAAAAAATCAAACATAATTAACATAATCTCTTCACAGAAAACTAGTATTTAAGTTGTTTTCATAGACGACGTCAAGCAGTAAATAGCAATTGTTTCAAAAAAAATTTGTTATTTTAACATAAATATAAAAGTGGCTTAACATAACTTAAGATTTCAAAAATTAATACATTAAAAAGAAAATAAAAGTACATGCCACTATTGTATATAATTTAAATAGACGGTTAATATTTTGCAATAAATTGTTAACATAAAAACTAAACAAAATACTTACTTTTAGTTCTTTGAACCTAGCTTTGAAAAATGTTGTAACTTTCAGTCGGCAAGTACATTAAAAATTATTACTTGCCACGTCAACAACGTACACGTAAACTTCAGCACAGATTTTTAATAATGTTGCGTTCCCTATTCCTGTTTCGATTAGGGAACTCGCGAGTTCATAGAGTCGATGCGAAACAATAGACTGTAGAGACGTTTTATAGCAAAACCCGGCGAGACATGAAATATGACATTAAGTAGAGCTAGCATAAAGTATAGATTATATTATATATGCTCCTTTGAATACAATTAAAATCGATTTTCTTGTATAAAATCGATTCTCATGTTTTTTATTCTAAAGGAATATTGTTATTTAATGTACATATTAAGCGAAAAATACAATGAAAGGAGATTGCGTTTCTTTTAATAAACGCAAATATCAAAGAATACTTTAAGTTTAATTTTCAAATCTTTTTTATATGTCTATATAACTACTTTAAACCTACTTGTTAATATCGATAATATTAGTAGTGTTACTAACCTATTTAATACACGTTATCGACTACGTGACAGAGTGGCAAACCTGAAATAAAATGTCAATGAATTGATTGATTGTCATGGACGTAAGTTGACTGACTGTTGTGCTTATTTTGCATAAGCTAAACGGATTCATAATAATTATGCTTCTAACTTTGAAGACCAACGGCTGAACTAGTGTAAATTTAAATTATTAGATATAGGCATACGTGTTTTAGTATAAAGTTATTGAGACAGGATTGCAAATGTCAATATGTCAGGATCTCGGCCTTAACTTCCAACAGAGAATGGTAAGTATAAATAAAATAACCCGTGTATTATAAATACAAATATATCTCTTAAAGTTTTTATTCGATCACTACAATTATATAAAAGTATTAGGTAACATTATATCATTTTATCTGAGAACTTGATAAACATCTAATCGGAATCCAAGTTATGAAGTATTTGAGATGAGTGGTTAAATTTTCCGTTGCAGGGCGCAAATATATCACAACTAGAAAGAGATATTGGGTCAGAGCAGTTTCCACCAAACGAACATTACTTTGGTTTAGTTAATGTGAGTATTATATAAAAAATATTAAGTAAAGTTGGCATACAATGTATGGCTTCTTCACCAACCTTTAAGCATATTAGAATCTGATATTGTTAACTTAGCAATTTTGGTAAAAATTATGACACATCATTTATTTAATAATAAATATGTGTATTATCAGTTTTCTGGCTTAAGTTCATTTACACTACAAGTTTTGAGAAATAATTAAATCTTAAAAAATATTTATATAATAAGAACCAATTAGTTTTATATTGTCTGTTTTATGAACAAAAACTGTATAAGAACTTTTATTCTCAGTATTATCATAATATTATATTTTTTTTATATTAAAATGAATGGTATGTAGTTTTAATAAAGTTTAACAATATTTACTTTTATTTTCAGTTTGGCAATACCTGTTATAGCAATTCTGTTTTGCAAGCTCTATATTTCTGTAGGCCATTTAGAGAGAAAGTTTTAGAATATAAAGCAAAAAATAAAAGAACTAAGGAAACCCTACTAACATGCCTAGCAGATCTTTTTTATAGCATTGCTACACAAAAGAAGAAAGTAGGATCTATTGCACCTAAAAAATTTATTGCTAGATTAAGGAAAGAAAAAGGTAAGCTAAATAGTATTGATAAATAGTAGTTGATGAAGATTTATTTAATGTTTATTTTTCTCATGCCCAAAATTATGTATATTTAATTTAATATTCATTCTAATTTGATTGTTTTCTTTTCGCAGAAGAGTTTGATAATTATATGCAGCAGGATGCTCATGAGTTTCTCAATTTTCTTATAAATCACATAAATGAGATTATATTAGGTGAGTGGGTTAATATAAATATTTCAAAATTATTGTACTATGTAAAAAATATATAGCAAATAGTTATAATAACATACATCATTATATAAACAATATACAAAATAGAAAAATATAAAGAACTCATTCATATGAAAATCTTTGACAGTTTTCTGAGGGACATTACTTTTACAGTTATCAAGTATAAGTAGTTACATAAAAATTTAAAAACTAAATTTATATTATTAAATAAATTATAATAGAATTCTATAAATTAATTGTCAACTGGAATGCTTCAAATTTGTAATTAGTAATTATTGCTGTGATCATTTCTATGGATAAACAATAATGATTTTGTCATATTGTGTGACATGCTTTTAATACTTTACATCTATGTAAATCTGTAATAGTAACTACCAAACTCAACTAACACCTTGATATTATATTTCTGCAGCTGAAAGAAATCAAAGCACTTTAAAGCTCCAAAAGACAGATGGTATCAAAGAGAATCTCACTTGCAATGGCAGCATACCTCAGAGCTCCGAGCCCACTTGGGTGCATGAAATATTCCAGGGCACACTCACTAGCGAGACCAGGTGCTTGAACTGTGAAACTGTTAGCAGTAAGGACGAACATTTCTTTGATTTGCAGGTGGGCATAATTTTAAATTTTTATATTTATTCTTATTTAGACTTCTGAGTGATCCTGAACTCTTAGGTCAACTCTTCTGTCAAATATATATAACTTCTGTTTTAGTGAACCTTGAGAACCTTCTCATATTTGTATTAATTATTTTTTTGTGCAAATATAAGTTTTCAGTTTTATACTATATATATATATATTTAAATATATAATCTATAAATTTCAAAAAATCCTAAAAAACATATCTTTAATTGAAACTTTCAGAAAGATCAGTATTTGCATGAGTCAGCACTAATAAATATATATATATTTTTTTACAGGTGGATGTAGATCAAAATACGAGCATAACACACTGTCTAAAGTGCTTTAGTGATACCGAAACTCTATGCAATGATAATAAATTTAAATGTGACAATTGCAGTAGTTATCAAGAGGCACAGAAACGCATGAGAGTCAAAAAATTGCCACTTATATTAGCATTGCATTTGAAGAGATTTAAGTATATGGAACAATATAATAGGCATATAAAAGTTTCACATAGAGTTGTTTTTCCCCTAGAACTACGTCTTTTTAATACGGTATGTATTATATGATATTTGCAATTATAATTAGATGAATTATTAAAATAAATTAATAATAAGTATAAATATTTTTAGCTTTATTAGTATTATGATTATCATGAGGTTGGGATGATATGATACTTTTGTATAAGAGAGTACAGTTATTTTATATTACATACAGTGATTAATTCATCAACATGAACAGAAGTTTAATCAAGGAATTTCCTACGAGTTTATTGTATCACCGTATTGATATATTTTTATTCTATTTTTATTTTTAAATTTAACACATCATAGAAATATAGAGAATGGAAAGTTTAAGGTTAATTTCAAATTCATTTAGTAACATGATAAATAATAATCCACAGTCAGACGATGCAGTGAACCCAGACCGTTTATATGACTTAGTTGCTGTGGTTGTACATTGTGGCTCGGGACCCAACCGTGGTCATTACATCAGCATTGTGAAAAGTCACGGCTTCTGGTTACTGTTTGATGATGATATGGTAGATGTAAGTAATATGTGACATTTAATGAGTGTATAAAGAGACTTGAACATTAACATAATAACATAGTTTACTAAACTTTTCTTACCAAGTAATATATCTATAGCCTATATTTTTTTTGTATTTAAACTTTCGTAATTGAAGATTACTATTATATAGTTATTTGGCTATACTCACATAATTACTATCGGGATTTGCCCGATTAGTTTCGAACCCATTAGGATCCTTATTCATAAGTTCCGACCATGACGGAATCAAGGTGTTAAAATTTCAGTTAGGAACTAGTTGAGTAAATTCTTATAGTAATTACGGCCGGATTATATATATGCCTATGTTAAAAACCGGTATATTAATATGCTAATATTATTTTAATATTTCAGAAAATTGATGCCTCTGCTATAGAAGATTTCTACGGCCTAACTTCTGATATACAAAAATCCTCTGAAACAGGATATATACTTTTTTATCAATCTAGGGACGCTAGTTGTTAAGTTTCACTAAATATAGTAATTTATATAATTAAGATAGACACCTTAAATAATGTTAATATGCCACATTGTTAAAGTTGGAACGGCATATGTTATTGAGATTTAATTTCGATCATTGAAAATTATTATTCTAATTATTAACTTTCATTCATTTGTAAATAAAAAACATTTTAAAATTATAAGTTGTGATCTTTTCCTGTTATATTTGTTTCATTGAATATCCTAATAACATTTTATTATGACAAGAGGTAGCTATTTTCGTTAAACTATGGTACTTCCATCCTTTCACCGAAAACAGATGAAGAAGATTTTATAGTAAGAGCGCCGCATAACCAATCGTCTCGCCTTTATATATATTTATATATCTCCCTCTCTATAGTTTGTTATACAGTCCATTCTTATCGATTCCTTATGAATGACAGCATATTTGCAATATCCCATATTAAATATTATCTATGGTAAAAAATATGGTAAATTCAAATTTATTTTTCCGCCTGCTACACGGTTCCTATCGGAAAAGAGCTACTTTGCTTCCACTTATAACGAAAAACAAGTCACTTTTTGAATAAAACGGCTGAAATAGTAGATTGTATCACAAGGGAGCAAAATAAAATTTTTTAGGCGAGGGCGCTATTTTTAAGCACATGCGAAGCGAGGAATCCTAAGGGAAAATTAATTTGCAAAGCGAGGGAATCTAAGAGAAAAATAATATGCTCTCGAGTCATACACTCTACTTTTCATCCCCTTTCTATGAGAAAATATGTACCTACTGAATACAAAGAGAAACGGAGACAACATTGGCGCGCTTTTGTTTTTTTTTAGTCAGCACCGTGCAACCAATACATACAGCCAATAATTCATACAATTTGTTTTCGATTTCTATGAATGTTCATACCTATATGTACGTTCCAAATTCAAATCACTTTTCCGCCCGTTAAAAAGTTCCTAACGGAAAAGTGCTATTTTGCTCTCGCTTAAAGAGGAACAAAGCGACACTTCGAATACTCTTTCAAGTTACAGTCACCTTAAGACCAAAATAAACCTAAACGTCCCGGGTGTATACAAGATTCCTTGTGATTGCGGTAAGTGTTACGTATGGGAACTTGCCGAAATGTCATCAATATTGAACATATACGTAATATTAAAAATGAAGACACTGTTTATAATACTACGTATTTCAAATCTAGACAAGGGCGCATCGTTCACAAAACACTTCTTAAAATCGGGAACATCTCATATTGGCAAGGTAAAAGTTTTACTACCGTGAAAGTACATGAAACTATTGAGATCAGCTGTCTGTCAAAATTCAATAGGGGAACTCATATTTAAAACTATTAATTTCAAAAATTATTCAAATATTACAAAATAGATATTTTAAGTTCAATGTGTACCTCATACATTAAGGCGAATAACGAAAACCTGCATGAGAGCTCCGAAGATGACACTAACTTTGGTAAGTCTTTCCTCGCCCACATCCAAACTACTCAGGCCCAAGGAAGGGATTTTTAACTGGATATATCAAAATGTATTTAGAAACTTCCCTTACATGAGTATTTATATTTGCTCCAAACTTATTACTATGTACGAAATTATTTTTTAAGGCTTAAATTATTTAAGTGTGACTGTGTTGCAGTATGTTAATCTTTGAACCAATTTAACTGTAATTCATAGAGAAGCTTAAGCTAAATTTTCAAATATTTTTTATGTTCTTTTTAAAAATTGGGAAAAGCTTTTGAAAAGATTTTCATATTAAAGTTTAGTTTAGCTAACGAATACAATACAATCCTCTCCAAATTTGGACTTGCTTTAAATAATTTTTGAAAAAAATGCAACACATTAAGTAAATGAAACACCACAAAAGTTTATGAAAAATATGTTAGACATGTTACAACAAATAATCAGATGAATTTTGGTATAAGTGCAGTGATCATTTTTGTAGTAGCAAAACCACTGAAATTATGGTTTTGAATATACTACAGTAAAACAAATATTTAAAAGTTGTGTAAACCAAATCACATATTATATTATATAATATACTAATTTTAATTCCATTAACAAATATTTTTATTTATTACAATTTTTTTAAAAATTAAAAGCTCTACTTAAATATTGGTACCTAATCGGGTTAATTATGATTTAAGTAATAAAAGATTTTCTTCTTACAAATAATTTATTTCCGCTTAGGCTACAAATTCATATGGAATAGGAGCAAGTAGGACTGGCTTCTCTGAACCACTGACAATATGTGCAGCCCTAGGTGGTTGTGGCTGTCTCTTCAGATTAATAACCTTGCCAGCTGCCTTAGCTTCCTTAAGTAACCTCTCATTCTCCTTCACACGCTTCAAAAAGTCCTCTCTGCACTTGGAGTGTCTGACATGCTCAATGCGGATGTTGATCCTCTTCGGGATTATTCTACCAGAGACCCTTTTGTTAACAATGACTCCTAGGGCGTGTGCGGTGACGTTGTAGACTCGGCCAGTCTTTCCGTGGTAAACTTTGTGTGGCATACCCTTTTGGACTGCACCATTGCCCTAAAATGAGAATAACAAGGTTGATAAAATAAGAGTTTGCAATGCTGAGCACATAGCATTAGTATAGAAATATCACAAACCACTACATACCCTGATGTCAACGATGTCGCCGACTTTGTATACTTTCATATACGTTGAAAGAGGGATGGTGCCATGGGTACGGAACCTGCGGGCAAACAAGTCCCTTGTTCCACGACGGTAACCTTTGGAATTCGTCATCTTTATGCCTAAAAAGAATAAAAATATTATATTCAAAAACCGCACGTGGCCGATACACTGTTATTTCAAATGTACTTCTAACTAAATTTTGGTTAAAATCCCTATATATTTTGATTACAATATATATAATTCACATTATTTATATATTAAAATGTTTTAAATCGTTAAATTTACAGTTTTAAAGACATCTTTTTTTAACATATTTAATAATCACCTTAGCTTGACAGAGCTTGGCTATTCAGAAAGAAAAGGTTATGTTGTCTTTGAATAGACTAGATATCTTTTATTGCCATATACAAATATTTTTTTTACAACAATGTTAAATCTGAAATATTTTAAAAAATCTATGTAATAATACATATAAGTAAAGAAACATATTGATGTTTCATGTTAATCTTTTAAATTTATCGATATATTTTCTTATACACAAAGTTACATCACTTGAAACCATTTATTAAAAATCAAGTAGCCATTTCATTTTCCAATTTTGTGATCGCCTCCGTTCACATATTTTAAACCGAGCCTGAATAATATCATTAATATATATAGATATCATAAAAACAACATTTATATTTTAGATCAAGTTATGCGTGAGGTTCATTTTATAATTTTCTAAACGATTTAAGTAACATCAAATGTCACATACACATACGTCACAAATCTAAAAGCACAACAAGGACCACTTCCTTGTAATTTTTAATTATCAAAATAGTAATAATTTTGTTTATTTTTATTATTTTGTTATGTAGGAAATGTAATATTTTGTCAAATAGATCATATTTTTATTTAATATGGACACGTCTTCTGATAATATTTTTATGAATTCATGTCAGTACACACCTGTATATTTTATAGATAGCCTTGCCGCAAATCAGGTATTGTTTGTTTTAATTTATATATTTTTATCTTTAATTTATGTAAAAATAATAAAGATTATATGTTTAAGTCAAAATCATATGTTATATCGCAAAAAAATCCAAGTCCACAAAAACCTATAAGCGACAACCTAAAGCGATTTTACGAAAGTAGCGGCAAACTGGAAAATAACCTTAATCATACTGAAAATAGTATTAAGCCAAGAATTTTAAAAAAACACGAATGCAATGTTGTTGGAAACAATTTAAAACTTGCAAGTTTTCTGCTTCCAAAAAGTGAAGCAAAAATAAGTACCAAAGCAAGTATTGTAACACCTGTAAGTAATTTGGTATTGAAACCAATGTACGTTGCTAGTAATCCAGTTGTTCCAGCCCCTGTGTCAAAATTAGATATAAATAGCAAAATTGTAAAACTAAAGGACCTCCCCAACATAACTAGATCTCAGAATGGAAAAATATTACCAAAGATAAAACCAAAAGAAAAGTATGTATTGATTTATATTTAATTTATCTATTATAATTGGGATTAAAAGTTGAAATGTTTTTTCAGATGTCACAAAACCCGTCACACATCTGTACAATTGCTTAAATTGGGTGAAACATATCATAGGTAATAATAACACCTTTGTCTGAAATAAAATCTTTATTTATTTATCTTATATTATTTTCTACAAACTGTATTATTAATCAGAAACGGCTTTATTTAAACTCTCTTTATGAATTGCTATACTTCTAGTTTGAACCGTCTCAGCAATGACCAGATGAAGATAGTAAATCATGCACTACAAATATTTAACAACCCTCAGAATACTCCTCCAGAACCTACTTATGACCCAGTTACAAATACTAAGTATATATATAAGTAAGTTTTTTACAACATTACTTTTTTATTTTCTGTTAACATTCATATTTCTCGGTATTTGTAGCCTATTTATTATAAAGTGTTCAATATAATTCACTTAATTTTTATAGGGTAGTATCACCAAAGGATTTAGCAGTTGTAGGTAAAAACAAAGAATTGTTAATAGAAAAAAAAAAAGAGATTAAAAAAGAAATATCTACCATTGTTGAGACTGAAATTGATTCAGAGGAAGACCATAAACTTCATCTTGAGGTATATATTATTTTTATAATTAGAGACATCAAGATTTTAATAAAAATTAATGTAGTAATATGTAATTGAATTAAACTAAAATGTTCTTTAAATGTTTGTAGACTAAAGTAACACGAAGTGGCAGAATTGTAAAGTTACCAAAAAACATCCTAACTGAGGAAACACCTAACAAATCTAAAAAGAAAAATGGGACAACAGTTTCCTGCCTTCAATGTGCATCTGTAAGTATAAGAAAATTAGGCAAAATTTACCTATGCCATGAACTTTTGTATACAAAAATACTGAGATAAGTTTAAGTTAGGCAACAACATTATTTTTGTTTTCAGAAATTTTGTAGCCCCCAGCGTCTCAATCGTCATTATGAGTATCATCCATCTCACTTGCCATCAAGACTACACAATGACTTATTTCAATGTCTGCTAACAATTGTTCAAGCGAGCCCCGAAGAAAACAGAGCCAGTGTTTTCTTAGAACAATTAGCAAACTTAATTGAAAAATTAAAAAGTGTGGCACCCTGTTTAATGAAGACTGACTACACTTCAAATACGAAATTAAATAAAATTAATGAGGATATTAGCAGGTAAAACATAAAATTAAGTTAGTATTATTCTACACAATCATTTAAATAATTAATGGTTCCTTAGTTCTCAGTTATATTATGATAAATATTTCCTTACTGCACCTTTTTTAAAAATTATATTTAACGAATATAATACATTCATATAATGACAATCTCGTGTTAATAGCAACAACAGCTCTATAAAATAATTTTGAATATTTCTCAGCATTTTTTATAATTCAAAAACTATTACACTCTGAGATATGCTGTTATATTAAAAATTATTCCATATGTTATCATGTAAGTAATTGTTATGTATACATTTTCACAGATTGTTTGGGATTAGTCCAGGAGACTATCACCTACATATAGATGCCCTTAATTGTAAGAAAGATAAAGATGGTTATTGTAGTCATAACCCTCCACCACCACTGCCTAAAATAAAGACACCACCTCAAGTAAATATTGAAGAAATAATCAAAACTACATTACAACCTGTAGATACAAAAAGAGGAGACGGAATCAAGACTGACAGTTCATCAAAAACAATGGAGAAAAGGCAGACCATTATTAAAATTGATAACAGGAAACAAAAATTAGAGCAAAACAATCATATTGGTGGAAAAAAGGCTAAAGTTGCAACTGAATCGGAAATAGGTCTATCAATAGATGATATTGTTTCCCTTATCTCAGATACAAATAAGACTGATAGTAAAATAGCATCAAAGTCTGATGAAAGTATGTTATCAACAGATGAAAAAACATATAATGAAAAAACAGAGTCGGTAAATACAAAACCAGCCCATATACAGTTCCATAGTACACATTTTGATATCAGATCATCACCAATAAAATCGTCATCAACTGTATTTCGAAAATTTCAAATTAATCCTGAGAAAATGGCAAAATATGAAGTACAAATAGTTCAGCCTTTACAATTAAATCAACTGGCCCAAGAAATTGATCAAAGTTTAAATACATCGGGTGCCGAAGCTCCAACTATTTTTTGTGAAAACCCTGAACAACTAGAAGGTACAAAGAACTGGTCTGAGAACACAAATAATTTTATGGGAACCAATAGTTTAATAAGTGATCAGTCAGATGACTTCATGAGATCTGATGCTTTAATTGAGCCCGCTTTAATTCATGTTAAAGATACAAAGGATACCAACAAATTAGTAGAAAATAGTGAAGTTGATGTAAGTGATGATTTTGCATCAAACAACGGACATGCTTTAATTAGCTTCTTGGAATCCTTAGGAAATGAATTAACGAGTACAGAGACAGCTACAAGAAACGGCTCCATTGATTTTCAAATGGATCTGTTTTCATTTAATAATTCATAGACAAATTCATAATAAATGTAGTACAATAATTTACATATTTTAAATAAATATTTTGATAACTTAGAATAAATATACATATGCATTTATTTTTATTTTTACCTTCAAAGTACATCATACTTATTACAAATTCAAAATTTATGTTAACTTTATTCTATGTAAAAAAAAAAATATTATTAACACCAGGCATTATAATATTAATTGTAAGAGGTGAATAAAAGAATTTATAAAAGGTTAATATTAATTTAATATTTTAAAGTTAGGCTTGTAAAACAGGTCTCTCATTTTTTCCTTCTAAGTTTTCATTGGTGAGTGCATAACCTGTACCTCCTCTTTGCAATGGAATAATATCTTTTTCTTTTAACTTTTCACCTGTGAGAGGATGTAACCAATCCTTTTTAATAAGCTTTTCCACACACTCCATAGTCACAGCATGCCCACTAGTTCTGAAAATTATAACCAGCATTCATTTAAAGATGTACATCTATACTAATTTAAATGATTTATGATGGTTTTACAATTGTACATTTTTGTTTTTGAAATATATGAATGTTTTTTTATGAAATGTAGATAAATGTATCTATGCCACATTGAACCAGTAGTTCCCAACTAATGTTTTGAATAATATTCTTTTACCTTATAATGGCACAAGGTACAGCATTACTCAAAATATCATGTGTTACTGGACACATATATCTATTTTCCTTTGCAATTAGTGATTTTTTATCATCAGGATCATTAACTAGAGTCCACTTGACCTCAATTAAATCTTTCATTTTTAATGGTTTTCCACTTATAGGACAATACACAGTGGGATCTGGTTTTTCTAGTTTACTTGTTTTTGCATCTGGGAGTTGAGAGGGAATCCAGAAACTTGGCAGTTGTTTATGTTTTCCATTTGCAAGATTGGATACTGAACTTGAAGTCCCGTTATCCAAAGATTTGCTGTGAGATATATTGTTTTCTCTGCTCATAAATTTAATTAAATTTGCTTGCTTTTCAGCATTCGCTAGCTCTTTTTTCTCATTTTCTTCTCTGTTCAGTTGTTTTTCGTATTGCTTTAATTTTCGGGTGTATTCATTTTTCTTGGTGATTATATATTCTAAAATTGCTTCTTTATCAAACAAGTAGCCTTCCTTGGTAACAACAGGGTTTCTACAAGGTTGTAATGTTAGACTGCAACAATCAAAACTCTTGACCGAATCTTTTCCAACCCTCTCGTTTTGGGTTCCATAGCCAGATGCAGCTGCATCTTTCTTTTTTTCATGGTAGGTGTACACAGCCCCGGCTGTACAATTTCTCGCGTGACGAGTCATATAAAAAAATTACAAACTTTCCTTTGATGTATAAGTATTTCGATTTGGAATTTAAAAAGTCATAAAAATAGATATTGAAATAAATTAAGTTGGTAAAACTACTTAATTTAATCGTTATTATAGAATATCATTTACGAATAAACTTTAATAAAAATGTAACGAATAACATTACTTTTTTCTAAGTTAATTGTAATTAATAATGTGTAAGCAAAACTGTCAAAGTCAAAACTACTTTACAGTATATATTGTAAAATAAACAGGGTAGTGGTGAGGAGTATTAACTAATGAAAATAAATAATTTCAAAAAATATATAGATACTAGTGAATAAAATAAAAGAGTCCATCATAAGACCATATTTAATGTTAATTTCTAAATATTATTTGTTTTTAGCATTTTCCAAAGTTTGTTTAGTTATAATAGCTTGCAACACAGTGTACTTATAATATACAATGCCTATACAAAAATAGAAAAGTAGTCACTGTTGTTTGACAAGTGCTATAGCGAACTCATGCGATCATGCAGTTTTAAAAATTGCGCTGTCTTTTATGTCACGACACACGTAACCGTCGCATCGGGCCAACAGATTTTTGGCTATGAAATGAAAAATCCGTTTCTAAACATAAAAATGAAAATACTCAATCACCTGACTGGTCGTAATTTTATATTATGAAACAAAATCTAAAAAATTTTCGAAAAATGCAATTAATGGCCAAAAAAAATTATAGACACAAAAATGAATAAAAATTTTAGTACATTCCATAAAAACTAAAAACGTCATACAGAAACTAAACATCATGCAAAAACGTCAAAGATAAAATGTTTACTAACATTTGACAGCTGACATTATTTTATGAGTATCAATATGACGACATCATAGGTATCTCGGAATTTATTGTTTATTTTTATATCTAGTTATAATCATTAAGTTCTGTGATTTCTTACGTGAAAGACGTGTTATCGATAAAAATTGTGATACAATCGCTATTATCTCGTTTTAAATATATTCGTGATTTTCTGATACGATATATAATATCAGCTATCAGTGTTATTTCTTTTTTTAGTTAGTGTAGTGTAGTGCAGTGAACTTAAAGTAATTACTTCAGGAATAACCATATTGGACTTGCATAATAATGAACTTATCTTTTGCCGGTTGTGGATTTCTTGGCATTTACCATGTTGGTGTTGCAGTGTGCCTTAAAAAATATGCACCACATTTGCTTATAGGAAAAATATCTGGGGCTTCTTTTGGCGCAGTTTCTGCTTGTTGTTTGCTCTGTGATTTGCCAATTGGTAAGTGAAGTGCTACTAGTTATTGAGGTATCTAAAATGTCTTTCATGTTTTGTTTATATTATTTTCTGTTTTCATTATAAAATTTTCATTTTTAATATTTACTTTCAGACAAAAAAAATAACTATATAAAGACGATTAAATAAAAACGTAAATTTAAATTATTTAAAGTTAACTTTTTTTTCATTAATTCTAACATTATTTATTTATTTTTTTAAGTGTATTTTATTTATCTCTTAGATGTTTTTGGTTTTGTTGTATATTTTTATTTTTAAATTACTTTGCCCATAACAAGTTTTTTGTTTCATAAAAACATTAATTTAAAATGTTAAATGTTTTATTTTTAAAATATTTTATAAAAATATAAATTTAGAATAAATTAACATTGTTTAACATTAAAAACACCTTTACAGTAGTTATATTTATTTAATTTCTAAATTAATGTGTATTTGAGATAAACTTTGTTGCCTTCTTTTCAAGTCAATATTTATAATATTTATCTAAGAATTGAACTCTATTGTAGTAAATAATATTGACAAATTCTACATTGATATATACTAAAATACTATTGTAAACAATAATTCTAATTACAATTTTTTTTTCAATTTTTTCTGTGTAAGATATAAAATAACATTAATATTCATTACAATTGTATATAAATAATGATTCAAGAGACATATATCATTACTTGAATTCCAGGAAATAAGTTTGAATCTGTGCATAAATAATTTAGCATAACAAAGAACACAAGATGTAGTTTTTATTTTTCTATAACCGTATTATAAAAAGGAATAGTTTTCTTATTTAATCACATTTCTTTAAAGAGTTCTTAATTTCTGATTATAAATTAAATAAACAGTATAATTCAAGAATTGGTATTTTAAGCTAGTATCTAGTATTCTAAATTAATTAAAACATTTATTTCATTAATTAAATTATTACTTTCAAGCGAAAAGAGATTCTTACTACCTGTTCCTTTTAACTTTCTCTATGGTTTAGTGATTAAATGTGAACCAATTGAATTATAATAATTTTAGTATTTTCTATGGGGTCTAAAACATTTCCATATAAAAGTATAAGACTAAATTGACATATAATTTGTTGTAGGTGAGATAACAAGTGATGTCCTGAGGGTAGTAAGTGAGGCGAGGGCAGGATCCCTTGGTCCATTTAGTCCTTCCTTCAATATACAAAACGTACTTTTGGAGGGTATGCAAAAGTATCTCCCTCATGATGCCCATAAGATTGTCAGCGGTAAACTCCATATATCATTGACCAGAGTTTATGATGGTAAAAATGTTATTGTCACTGATTTTCCCACTAGAGAAGATTTGCTGCAAGTAAGTTTAAAGACTTTTTTGTAATTATTAACATTTTTAGCATAAGATTCAATAAGTAATAATTTTATATAAACTTGTCTGATAAGAAACAATGTGTGTTATCACAATTGATTAAATATACATATATTTTATTACAATGGACAATATTTTCACGATTTTTAGGCATTACTAGCGTCATGTTTCGTACCAGTGTTCTCTGGGATGTTACCGCCAAGGTTTCACGGTATAAGGTATATGGATGGAGGTTTCAGCGACAACCTACCTGTTTTGGACGAAAATACGATTACAGTCAGTCCATTTTGCGGAGAAAGCGATATCTGTCCTAGAGATCTTAGTTCCCAGTTGTTCCATGTACGTATACACAAAATAATATACACAAATCAATGCTCATTTGTTCCTGTACTGAAATATATTTAAAAATGCAGGTTAATCTTTCAAACACCAGTATAGAACTGTCGAAGCAAAACATGAACCGTTTTGCGAGAATTCTCTTTCCCCCAAAACCAGAAGTTCTTAGCAATATGTGTAAACAAGGTTTCGATGATGCTTTACGCTTCCTGCATAGAAACAACATGATCACCTGCACCAGGTAAATAACGAAACATGTTATATAAGCTTATGTAACTCGTTGCTGAATAACTTGATACTAGCTAACATACTCGGCCTCGAAATATTAATCATATTACTAATACTGGACTATCATTAGATGTCTTGCGGTCCAATCGACATATCAATTGCAGGACGTTCTTGATGACACCACCTATGATCATGATCCTGAATGTGAGGAATGCAAGACGCATAGACAGGTAACATCAATATTTAATATACTGCTCTTTGTTTTTTTTACCAGAACAAAAATTACCTTGCAGAAGTACAAGGTAATTTTTGTTTGGTGACCAGTACAATTTGAGGACCTTGAGGATAAAGTAGGACGACAAAATTCTTTTTGTTTTTAATTTACTTCCAAATTCGTATAATTTCAAGTAGATTACATATAGATAAAAAATAACAAAAAAATATATAATAGTAAGATAGGTAAGAGATATACGACTTGGCGGTTTCATGGCTCAAAAAGTCTTACAGACAAACTTGTGAAATGAATAATTTATGCAAATTCCGGATTCTGCATAAACTAAAATATATTTTATATAATAGTTATGTTAATGTTATTTATTCAAAAATAAAGAAATCTCAATGTCATTTCATTTTTAATAATCAAAGAATAGGTGCATTGAAATAATTCAAACCTTAAGGTTTGAGGCGAGCTTTTTAAACTATTATACTTTTAGGATGCGCTAGTGGATGACCTCCCTGATACGGTGATGACTATATTCCAAAACGCCATTGATTCTGCTAACACTGGTCTCGTGAACTGGGTGATGAGACAGCGCGGGATGAGATGCGTGTCGCTACTGACCTTGCCGTATCGAGTGCCAGTGGACGTCATGTATGCCACATTCACCAAGTAAGTAAAATTAAAAGGCCGGCAGCACACTTGGGACCCGTCGAAGCCTGCAAGTGCTCATGGACGATAATAATCACTTCGCATCGGGTTGCTGGCCTGCTCGTTTGCCCCTATAGCAAAAAAAAAGTGGTTTTAGTTCATTTTTGCAAGAGTTTCTTGGTTCTGGATAAACTCTTTATGGTGTACATATAAATATATTTATTATTCTCTCGGTCTGTCTTTATTTGAATTTAGCATTTCGGTGATTTTTCGATAAGGGTGTATTTTGTTATCGGATAGTTTTTTCTAGTCATTTACTGAAGTGGATCCGGTTGCTAACTATTTTTTGTAATCCTATATTATAGTACAAAGTCCATGGAAATATGACAATCAATTATATATTTATTGACGTTCTGTTCAGTATTACATACTATAAAAATAGATGTATCATTATACATTTTAAACAAGAAACGTGTAAATATATTTTATATCAATACGTATATTTTTTGCGAATTTACAAGTGTTGTGGAATAAAAGTTAACATCATGTATGACTTTATTTCCGAATGATTCATATTTTTTGAACTTGACCCGTATAGAGACCACGCCCAGTGACCCACTGCTGATTGTATGTTGCTTAATTATTATCACCAGTAGCGGAAGGGTTAACAGCATTTTGCTTTGTTACTACTTCGTTGTGTTAGTATAATTCTTTGTCTATAAAGGCTGAAATTGAAAAAAAAATCATATAAACTTATATATCCTTAACCTTTTGTGTTATTGACATTTTCACAGAATTGTTTTAATATATTTCCTGTTTCCAAACCACCAAACCTTCGCTTTTAGTTATATCGGTGATAAGGTAGAGAGGCATGCGGCTCAGTACGAAGTGATGGGGAGTTTTCATGTCCGTAGGAAGCGGTGTATCCGACACAACAACAGTATGACTAGGTTAGTGTCCATTTTGTTTCGTGGTGGCGGATTTTGGTCAGCTTGCTTTTGAATGTTCAATTCGTGTTTTAGAATTGTTTATTCTAAAATAACTGTAACTCTTTTTCATTTTATATTGGATTTGGGTAGCTTGCTTTTAATAACAAATTTTTAATATAAATGTGATCGAAACACGGAAAGAAAGTCAGGATTTATGACTTACGCGTTGGTAGTTTTTTGCTTTGTTGGTAATTATTAATTAACAAGCTTGACTCTTGATGGATACTGGTTATGGCTAACAAGAGGTTCTCGGATTTCGTCTGATATATGTCCGTATACGGGTAGCTTGCGTGTTCTTTTGTTGTCAGATCTTTTTTGTTAAGTCTAAATATTCGATTTGAATAAATCTGTAATTTAAGATTTTATTGTTTTAGTATTGTTTGTATGTTCCTTAAAGGTACAAATGAAAATAAAACAAATTTGTAAAATTTATTTCGTACAAAAAATATAACAATTTGTAATAAATAATTTTTTGTTAAGTATTATATTGTTTTTGAACAATATCTTTATTTCAGGTGACCTCGAATTCTAGCGATATCATATTAAAACCGCAATACAATCCTAGCGCTACGTGATAACGTATCCCGCAAACTAAATATGATTTCCTGTGTTTTTCAAAGTTATATATTAATTTAGCGTTATATAAAAACATATCACTTTCAACCGTTAGAATGTTTATTAAAGTAGTAGAAATATCTTTAGAACAAGGTCTAGTTAACTTTCTCTTAGCGTAACAGCTATAGTAACTGGAAACGAAACTTGACCGGTTCTACGCCTTGTCAGTTTAATGTTTTTTTTAGTATTGACTAGTATGTACGTTGCTCAAGAAATCAACCTACTTGTAGGTCAAATCGACGCTCATTCTTTGTTTCATATGTAAAGTACAAATAAGGCCATTATTTCGTTTACAATTATATATAAATAACAACAATACAAGATGAAAAACTAGAAAAAACTTCAGTTCAATAATGGTCAGGAAATTTTAGTTATTCCTAAATATTCCTTTATTTTAAATGGTATATAAGATTTATTATTATTTTTTATTTTTGCATCTTTCGTTTCTGAGGTCACTAAAATATTGAGTCTGAGTTTCTTGGTGGTGTTCAGATTTACTACACTAATTATTTCGTGGGGATTAATATCCAAGTCGCAAAAGGGCTTATAAAAATTAGACCCATTACCAGTCATATCCATATCCTACATATCTACATGTACACGTAAGTATAGTTATTTCATAAATTTCAATGCCGAAATATAGAACTGTGACTCCAGTATTCTAATTCATGGATGTGTTCTTCTTTTACGAATATCTTATATAAACTATTAAATATGAATCAGATATTCCTAATAAATATATTTAAAATAATGAAAAAATCACCAGATTCGTGACATGCACACCAAAAATGAGCAAGACACTGTGGAAATTGAGCTGGAATTTAGTTCGCCAGCTGCACGGGTTCCTGTACTCTGCGCATGATCGCTCGGAAGCCGCTCGAATCTATTACAAACTGAGCATGGAGCATCGAGACGACCGACTTGATAGGAGGTAGGTTTTTACTTTTACTATTAGACTTTATGGATAGGGTTGAAAGGTCGCCCATTCTAATAGCTGAACAGACCAGCCAGTTTGGCCGGACATTTGGGTAGAAAGGCCGGACACCCTACATTATTGAAGATTTTATCTCAGTGTTAAAAGGTACGACAAAAAAAATTTTATGTAATATCAAGCTTTTTTTATTTTTATCATAAATCTTTTTAAATTTTAGAGAAATAATAAATAAAATCGAATGCCAAATCACTCTTAGTCTTATCTTGCGCTCGTTTGCGAAATGTAAAAAGCTCATCAAAAGTCAGACACCGTTTATTTTGGCGGGACACGCAATCAGAAAACCTACCTAAGTCCGGTTTTATCCGGAAGCCTGGCAACGCTACTTGCCAATTTAAAAAAAAACTCCTTTTAAAGTTATCTTCGAAAATTTTTTTCCTTATAAAATATATAATAAAAAAAATACCTTATAACAGCTCAGGCAAGATGCATATTTGATAATCCATAATACAATACAATACATAGATAATCCATAAGGATTACGTGTGTATTTTGTATGTATCTGGACTTTGGATTATAAGTTATACCTCTGACAGATAGTAGATTAAATGTGATTTTAATATATTACAGTCTTTCATAAATTGTAGTCAGTTGCTTATCATTTATCATATAAGTTAATTCTATTTTATTTATCGGTTTTTTACAATTGCATTAGAAATATTTTTGTACTCAAAATTATTAACATTTTAAAATTTGTATTGCTTTGCTTTGAAACATTAAAATAATACAGATTTGCATAATTAAATTATTTGCGTACAATAAAAACTGTAACAGTGTGTAATAAACTGGCCTCGTCATAACAAAGTACTTAAACATAACCGCCCTTAAATCCTTTTGAATTTTTTTTTTCAAAATGTATTATTCTATAATATAAACTTTTGGTATAGGGTGCCATGTTTATACACTAACGCCAACCTCGAGGGATGGACCTTTTGTTGTCGAAGTTTAAACAAGATGTACAGAAGTAGGGCTATATCAGTCAAGCGCTGGTAGGTCTAGATTTTAGAACACTAAGTCCGGCGAAGAAATCTTAATTAATAACACCGATATTTAATATGAAAACACAGTAGCAAACTTTTTTTACTATTGTTATAGGGTTCCGTTTATTTACAGTTCATTGTGTAGTCAGAAGTATACTAGCAGCCTTTCTTAATCGTTAATTTGGACATCCCGCTTATACCGTAAAGAGAGCCATGTTCTTTTCTTTTGCTTGTATTATTTATTTCAAACATATAATTAAACATGTTTTAGATGTATATAATAAAAAATACTTATAAATACAAAATACTTTATAAACAAACACCTTTACAAAATTTTTTAAAATTTGTTTAGTATATAATAAACTCACATCTTACAACTATAATTTATATACTATATTTAATTTATTCAAATAATATAATAATATAACAAGGAATATGTTACGATTTTCATCTCATGACGAAGCCGACTTGAGCATGCGAAAGAGATACCAACATGTTGCTATCTCTTTCTTACCATTAGTTTGAGAGCAGTTTGCTTTGTAACCAGTATCTAGTTTTAGTTATTTTATATCATATTTTGTATGTTTATATAAAAGTAAGGTTACATAAAATGTAATAATATTTATTAAGCGATGCGAGTGGAGCGATTTTTCTGCATCCTATATGCAAGCATCAATCAAAAACGATATATATGAAAATTAATATATATAATATATATGGTATATCAAATATGCGATGTCGTTGAGGAATAATAACGGAAAAACTAAAATTACATAGAATTCACTCAATATGTAAAGACATACAGAGATTTTGCGAGTGCAGCGATTCAAAATGAGGTCTGGTTCGCGCTCATAGTGAAGATTTATCCTAATTTAAATATCAAAATAACTAATGAATACTCCTATAGTAATTGTATGTTACGTTTCATTACTATTTCAAAAGGAAAAAAATAATTTTCCTTTATCAATATACCAGATAGATATAAATTATAATTTTAAACAAATATATCAATATAGAATATAAATTTCAATCACATGATACTATCTTCTTGACGTATATTTCTCATTATCCGTTCAAATGTAATTACGTAGATAATCTTATCAATTTTTAACCTTCAATTGTCAATGATATCTGATCGACTTTGATGGTATCATATTGATGTTTTAGTCAAAAATCATTTTGTCGACATCTTAATCATATTATAATAATAGTATGTATATATTTTTTTAAATAGACATACTTTGCACTTATGGCAAATTGGAGAAATTACATGGTTCCAAAGGGCAGTTCCATGAAGAATTTTGTTTTAGCTTATTTACATTATTAGTTGAATGTTGTAGGCATCCCATCCCTAATACTTTTAAACTATAGTTTAGCATTCGACATTATTGCAAAGCAAAGCTCTTTACCGGACAACTCCATCAAATTTTGTCCGCTATTTCCTCCCACATCGTTCAAGCTATACTAACAAAATTTAGATCAGTTTAATATTATATGCCTTTCTTCCTATAGATAGATTTCGAAAAAATCCTTATTGTAGATGAAGAGTAATTTGCTAATTGCAAATTGTCTTTATTTTTTGGCAATGGTAGACATTGGCAAAATCGTATTAAGCTAAAGTTTTCGTCATATATTTTTCGTTGTCTCAGTTGTGTTTCGTTGTCTCATTGAAGAGAATTTCGCTCAGCTTCTCCCGCTTGCATTCTGGTGGCTTAGTTTTAATGGTAACAAAAGTTACATATTGTTTCTTTATTAACGTTGACTCATCGCCAAAAACTTAATATTAATCTTTATAATATAAAAAAAATATATATGAAAATACCAACCAAACAACTTATTATGCATTTTTTTGTTTATGTTTTTCCCACGCACGATTTATCACGATTGGCCATTTTACGTATTGCTACTAGAACAATAGAACTATTGTAATTTTATCTACCTATATATAAAGTCCAATCAACTAGGCTGGATTGTTAGTATAACATTGAATTTTTTTATCAATATGAATTAAGGTTTATTGGCATCTTTCGGTATCACTTAATCTGTAAAAGTCAACAACTTCTGGATATGTGACCTCTATAATTATCTTCACCCGGAATATGATAATCCATCAAAATAATATCTTTTTCAAAATATATTATTAATCATATATGCGTTTTAATATATATTTAAATTAGTCCTATGAAGATTGCATTGTATTTCTAATAGAATATCACAGCTGCATGAAATTTCATCACGTGAATAGATATCAACATATTATTTTATAAATGTATAATATTTATTGATAATGTCAATAATATTGTTGTAATATGCATTGTTTGTTTGTTATCCTAATGTCCTACTTCCCAGGTCTTGATTTCTGGAAATTCAGTTCAGCCTTAAAAATATTTAATATCATTATAAAGCATCTGATATCATCATATATTATATTATGTTGATATGATATTATGATATTTGGTAGTTTATAAATACAATTAAGTTTCCGATTTTTGATTCGGTTCATAAAGTTAGAATTTCAAAAACTCCCCAATAAAAGGATAGAATCTCTCTTGTTCATCCTCTAATAATACAAAAGACAGATAATGGTGATTACAGAGTTGCAGGCTAATTTAAAAATATATTAATCCAGTCTTAAAATGAAAATGTAAGATATAATATGCAGTCATAACTCGTGTATTGTATGTGTAGTCTAACATATTTATATTCGACTTTTATTAGAAAAAAACATCCAAAACAATGTGTAACTTATTTTTCGCAATATATCAGGTCAGCTAATAGTTTTGGCAAGGAAAGTAGTGATAGTGATATCAGTTGCGCACTTCCAGTGTTTGATTGTTGTAATTATGTCATGATATCGTCTGATATCCCTCCCACAGCTGAGTACAGAAGACGTCAGATATTCGCGTTATCGGGGTTAGGGTTCAGATACCACTTGAAAGAAGTTTAAGGATGAATATCAATTTTTTGTTTTTGATACTGATTTTTGATAATTATGATACTTATTTTTTTTGCTAATAATGTATTTTTATTTTTACGAATAAATATAGAATTATATTCGTCTCTGTACAGACATCTCTAGATTAAAGTTGATATGCTTAATATTTGATATATCACATGATTATAAGATATATTATATTATATGATTTTCATATGTAAATCATCTTCAGTAAATTTTTTGTTTACTATGATTTCTAGTTAAAGATATTACCCTTATTTTAATTTAAACAGCATATTTCAATAAATTGATTTCCTTGAACATTATTGCAATCTAAAACATTTTTAATATTGCATTGTAACGACAACTAAATTACAATTTATGCCCTGAAAAGCAATTTAGCATTTTATGTTAAACTATTTACGCCATAATAATCAAATACTAGCTTGCACGCGCGGCTTCGCTCGTATGAATTTCGTTAACCGTGAACCCTTAATATTAATATTTAAAAAAGTTAAAAGTAAGTTGTTTCTACTTGGGATATTCTCAATTTACTTAACTATTTATTTATTTCATAAAGTTCTTTAAGTCCTATTCACCAATTGTCATATATATATATAATGAATTCTAAATTCAATCCATCCTCACTTATAAAAATTTGTTTGTTTGCTTTTGAGTATATCGCGTTCAAAAAGACAGACAGACAGTTGGAGAACTACATTTCATAATATGTACAGATAGACAATAGGTAAAATTAAAACACATATATTTCATAATAATAATGTAATAAATAATGGTCCTATGTAATACTAGAAATATCTGTTTACACTCAACCGTTATAACATCATATAACATGATTGTTCAGTTACTATCGAAGCATATAGAAATCTATCAATAACTCGAGCAAACAACCGATACAACAATATGAATTATTTATTGACTTGATATCTCCAAGAAAATATGTTTATACGTGTGGCTATTACTGTACTCATAGATGTATATTATATATGCGCATTTCTTTTTACTGTGCCAATAAAACACCATATTTTTATATATATGCATTTGCGCATTTATTTTTACTGTACTAATAAATACACCATGTATTTATGTATATGCATATGCTCATTTCTTTTTACTGTACTAATAAATACACCATGTATATATGTATGTGCATATGCTCATTTATTTTGACTGTACCAATAAATACATGTTTTTATGTGTATGCATATACGCATTTCTTTTTTCTGTACTAATAAATACACCATGTATTTATGTATATGCAAATGCGCATTTCTTTTCACTTATCAATTCACATATTATCATTTTATCATTTTTGTAATAACAAATCTATAATCTTATTTCAAGGTCTGTACGTTATGGGCGTGGCAATATTTTAAAAATTAGTATCTCGTGTGTCTAATGCAGATTAATTCTATTTTTTATTCTACTGATTCGTTATCTTTTATTTTTTTCAATACCGGTTATAAAAATGTAAATTTTAGGAATTGATAATGTATTTTAACAATAATGTTATATAATGTTTTACACAAACAATTATTGTTATTATTTTATATTTTTGTGAATGCTTTTAGAATCTAAATATATTTTTAACATTAAAAAAATATATAAAATCTAGAGAATTGAGACACTTATAACTCGTCTACCCGAAAACAACTGTTGCAAAGCATTCGAAATGTATGGTTAAAATTAATAAATAATAATACGCGAGTTAAATCCATTTAAAATAAGTTTATTTCAAACGTGTACTCGTGAAAATCTTAGAAAATACTGTATAACTGGTTAACTAATAATATGTTTTTGATAAATCTGTAAATTTATAAGAGTATGTGTTGGCAGGCGTGCGAGCGAGGTGCGCGTGACATATGGCGACGTTCCCGCTGACGGAGACACGTTCGAGCACATCCTAAACGTGACTGCACACAACGACGCGCTGCTGGCGTACTACTACCTGGACAGTGACAATAAGGTAGCTATACTACTGACTTACTTCAGGCTTACTTCCTTGATCCAAGGACGTCAGAAACTGTAAATGTGTATGTGTCTCTGCGCGTAGGTGTGCGTGTGCGGTTTCTTCCATAAACACACAGTCACACACATACATACACAACAGGACACACACATACATTCACACACAGGACACACACCCACACATACACACTCGGTTGAGGGGGTAAGACTAACTGTCTTGATCAAGTGTCGTCACCCGACTTTACAATATATTCTGAGTTGAAGGGAGGAATACGGTAGAGAAAACAAAATTTTCACGACATAACAGGTTTATAAATATTACTTATATTTATTGTTATTGTAAATCTTACGAAATATTCTGTAGTTCTCCTTTTAAGTTTTCAATTTAGACTTAACCTTTAAAGACTGGAATATACTTAGGTTGCTTATTTTTAAATATATTATTTGACATTTACCGAGACAAGCCATGTTGGAAAGTAAACTTGTACTTAACATTTAGGGAACAAAACAAAAGAATTACCACAAATAATAGTAGGATGGGGAAAGCCACTCTTTTGACTGTCTGTGCGACAGTTCGTGTCAAAGTTGGTTCCAAAATTGGTTGTAATATTGGTTCAAATATACATCATTGGACTGGATACCTATGACTCTTGATTTAATAAGCTTGATTTTTTAGGCGGGCAGAAAATAAGAATAATAATAATAATAATAATAATAATAACCCAATTTTTTGAGCGAAGCTCTCTATTGAGACTTCTGCATCCTTTGTGCAAGTATCAATGAAAAACGCTATATTCGGAAATTTCCAAACTTAGTACACTGATAGATCAGTCTGGTGGTTAAAAAAAAATAATATTCGAAAAAAAAAAATAGCTGAGGACAGAATGCGTCGATGTTTTGTAAATGCAACTTCGGTGTTGTTTGCACCTCGCTTCGCTCAATATGCTAACACATACCGAGGTTATGCAAGGCAGCGAGTCAAAATTGAGGTTTGGTTTCCGTTTCGAGTATAAAAATTCTCACGGTTAATGAAACCCACGGGTGAAGCTGCAGGCGGGATCTAGTATTTATAGTAATAGATGTTAAAGGTGTTCGTAAAATCTGTATGAGAGCAATGAACTTCATGATAAAATTATAGGCAATTTGATTAGGTTTATCTTCTAAAAAATGGTAAGAGTTAAGATATTTAATAAAAAAAGATGCCGTATTTATAACAACCTTATTACTTGTAAATAAGATCTTGTTTTCAATGATTTATCTTTTTTTGTATATATTTTTTTTATATATTTACGGCAGTGACGTTGAATTGCCTTTCACACGCCGCGAACTCTGACACGTGTTATCATTTGTTTGTGATGTTTTTTTACTGCTATCTTAAAATATATCAATAAAATAAAATTTGACGTCATTTAAGGCCAGGTTATCACTAATATTTTTTTTTAGTTTATAAAAAAAATATATAAAAAATATATTTAGTTATATAAAATTTTATTTTTACATGTTTTTTGGATTTATGGCTTCATTTACAGTTTAATATGGAATGTCATTTTGTCAATGTCAAGTTTTTAGTGTTTTTTTTATTTACTTGACATTGACTAATCTGTGTAAAAGCCAAAACAAAAAAAAAGTTTTTTTTTTTTTTTTGTAAGTGTTATTTTCTATTATTTTTAGCAATAAGTGGAGAAAACATAATGAAGATTGTCAATTAATGACTTGGATCTAAAACAACACAAAAAACAATGTTAGTAATATATAAGTTAATGAATTTAGTAGCAAACAGTACAAAGATATAATTATGTTGTATATTATTATATTTTATAAATTGACATACAAACCAAGCAAACGGATTATAAACAAGGTTTAGAAAACATTCAACATTTATGTTAGGATTTTATTTCTTAAGTTTAAAATAAGATATTTAGTTTCTGTTTATTTTCTGTTTTTTTTGTTTATAATATAAGTCATTTAAAAATTTTTGTTTTTCATGGATATAAGTTTTCTGAAATAAAGATTATTATTATTATTCAGAACATTTGTAAGACAGTAAAACAAATAAATGTTTGAAGTATCCAACACTGAGTCATATACAATATTGCGTAATAGACATACAGTAATGTTATTTTTAACATTTCAAAGAATTCAACTTATTATTGTGGAGTTGCATTTTAACCTTTCACACTAATCGATAGCAGATTCTTTGTTGATATTCCGAGGTGTTTACGAGAATTGCGCACTAATTAGCATTGTGGCGGATATGAGAAGTATCAAAGTGTATTAATATAAGAGAATGTAAATATTATTGCTTATTGTTTGAGATACTTTTTATACCTATTTTAAATAAAACTATTTTTTACGTATTTAACTCGCGTATATTTTGTTTACATTTAAATTTTAACCCGACGTTTCTAATGTTTTATAGTTTAGTTCATAGGTAGACGAGATGTAAATGTCTGTCAGTAAGTCATCTACCTTCAACGGTTCCTTAGTTTGTGGTCATAGTTCTGAATGTAGACAAAATGCACTAATGGTATCTTGTGGCCTGACAATGCGGTCACGGACGTGAGACTTTACATTATTTATGAGTGGTTCCCAGGTGTTAGATAAGCTCCAACCATCTTCTCTATTGAAATTAGGATATTTTTTAATCTCAATAGCCTCGCGAATCATTCTTGGTATGTAACGGAGTTCCCTAGCGAGGATTTGTGGTTTATGATATCTAATATAATGGTTGGGCTTGACTATAGTACGCTCACAGACTGCAGACTTCGATGTACGCCTATTCTTGATATTTAATATTCCCTAACTCTTATACCAATGCTCCTCTTCGTTTGACCAATGTATGACAAACCACAATACCTATAATAAATATTAATTGGTTCCAATGATTAATATGTTATGTAATTGAATGTTTATCTTCCAATATCTGTTAGATTTATATAATCCACTCGTGATGATCGATCGAAGCGACAGTGTTCTATAAAAATATACTACTAGGAGCGTGAACCAGACCTCAATTTTGACTCCCTGCGTTAAAATTTCTGTATGTGTTAGCATATTGAGTGAAGCGAGGTACAAACGGCACCGAAGTTGCATTTACAAAACGTTGACGCATTCTGTCCTCAACTATTTTTCAAGATGAGACACATTATTATATTTTTTTTTTGAATTTTTTTTAAAACACCACCAGACTGACGTCTATCAATGGGCAAAATTTGGAAATTTTCGGATATACCGTTTTAGATTAATGCTTGCACAAAGGATGCGGATGAGTCTGTTAGAGAGCTTCGCTCAATTAAAAGCTGACAACAAAAAACTATGTTAAATACAACAAACAGTCTTAAATATCTTAAATAAAAATTTATCTTACAATGACTTAGATGAAAATGACGGAGATATATGACGTCACGGATGCTGACACGGATGCAGTCCAGTCACCCACTGAGCGAGATGTCAACAAACAACTGGAATTTGACAATGATTGGTCCGGAGAACTTATTGCTGATGATGGTAAGATTAATCTAATACGATTTTGTGCAATATCCTATATATATGAAATACTCTTCACAAATCTGCCATTTTTAGCATTAAACGAATATTTGTCCCATAAAGTCATTTCTCAGATTTTATTTTCGAAATTACATACTGTTTTTATTCACTAACACTGCTACTCTTATTATTCTGCTCATTATCTTGTTTTACGGTAAATTATCATTTCAAAAAAACAAAATAGATTATATTCATAAATTAAATTTATAACCATTCAATCTAATAAAATTGTCATGATGACTCAGTGTTTTCAACTATATGTACAGTTTAAATTTTCAAACCCACAACTAGTTTTTTAAATTCTTCTATACTCAAAAATGACAATTTAAATATAAAGAAAATTTCAGTTTTATTTTTTAAATCGATTAACTAAAAAGTTAATTTATTACAGATGAATTAGACTTGGATGGAGCTGATGATGAATTTGAAGATAGAAATATTTTCTCGGATCCTGAAAGTGAATGGACGAGAAGAGAGTCTTATTCCAATGATTCTTCCAGCGATGGAGATCAGCCAGAGTCGGACAGACAACGCAAAAGCAGTTACTCGTATGCGGAATAACTGTCTCTTTCAGACGGCAATAAAATGAAAGGGATGAATGATTCAATTTAATGTGTCAGTCTAATATATCTGTCTCACTCCAATCGCAATGAGATGTAAGGGATGGAAGTAAATGACTAGACGTGGGAGCGAGAAGTATAATATGAAAAAGCGGTATGGAAGATATATATACATAAAGTATCAGTTTTTATATTCACTATACAGTGATTTTATTGTTAGTAAAATAAGTTTTTTGTATAAAAGTCTGAGGAAATATAGCACGACCAAAACGTTTTGAACCTAGATTATTTTTGATAAAAAAAGTTTTATAAAAACTATTATATATACTGTATCTTGTTTGTATGTATTATAGTTTAAACTGCGACTATGTACCTGAAGATTAAATGGACATATACTATATTTTATTTATTATTTAGCTCTATGTACTCATTTATAATGGAAATGATAAATTAACTGATAAATATTTGATAATTGTTTATCAAGATTCCATATCTTAAGTTCTATAAAAATAATCTGACTGTTGTTAGGAGATTTTTAGGACATTCTTAGCTTTAAGCAATATTGTTACCAAATTATGTTTTCGTTTTCATTATTTGACTATAAATAATTAATAATAATATATTATATATAATATTGCAATATTTTTGACCCTCATATTTCAGCGGCCAGTTACCGTTTATAAAGTTATTTATATAAGTGGTTATTTACTATATTTTATATAAGTTATGTTATTGGTGGGTTAGTTATTTGTATGGTACCTCAATGTTTTAAAACAATACATAATATTTTTTTAATTTTATTTTCACATAACAAAGCACACTTTACACATATTATTTTTATCTTGTTATATCTTTAAACATTTTACATTTTTTGTTTGTATTTGAAAGAAAGTCACAAGTATATTTAAATTAACTAATTTAAATAAAGTTTTATAAACACAATACTGTTGTTGGTTTTTTTCTTTTAAAGTTCCCTGTTATTTGAATGTTTTACAATGTACTTAGCTACGGCCTATAAATATACTAAGTCATATTAGGAGTTGTTTGACCTTCATTTATTACTGGTTTATTGAATTTATTTCAAACACTTAAATTTTACTTATCAATTGGATTACGGCTTAACACCTTCGTGTATATTACACAATTATATTTTTAAGCAATATATAAATCCTTTTAAATTAACCGTATAAAGAAAAAGAAATGTCAAAGTGAACATTATTCCAATTTTAAAAGATCATTTCATTGCAATTTTCGAGCTAACTTACTTGTATATATTTGTATCGTTGTAAATTTTATTCGTTACCTCGTAAACAATCTTAGCGCCATTTAGCGCGGGAGCGAATGGTTTTGAAGTATTTTGTTATTTTTTAAACAATGGTTGGGAAAAGTGACGTGAAGGGAAGTCGTATCTTTCATCAATGCTATGTGAAATGTTGCAAGCTGCAGAACCTTACACCGTTGACTAATGTTATTCCTTCTGTTAATGGCAAAGTTATTGACTTTTGTGTTGACCGAATAAAATATGTAGATTGGCCGCCAATCCTCAATGCTTTAAGTTGTGATCTAAGCTTACACACTGTCTCTATAAGGTGTCGCCAACAAGTCAAAACAGGTAAGATGTAATTAGAATCTAATGCGTTAATTAGACTTAATCTTATCTTAATATATACCTGACAAAATAAAACGAAAAAGCATATCATAAATGTTAGTATAAGACAGCAGATAAATGTAATTTTATAAAAGGTATTTTTATTTGATTTTGTCTAGCCTAGTCACTTTTTTAAATTATATCAAATTGTAAAATATTTTCTCGAACTTATTTTCATATTTACCCCTTTCAGTATTAGAACACATAGACTGTGAACGTCTAGCAAAGACCGTGAACAAACGGGCGGTTATATTGACCAAATTCATGCTGAGTAACCTGATAGAGGCTGTCACACAACTGCTATCAAATACTACGCTTCTGTCCTCTTTGCTACTCGAGGGTTTACCTTTGAGAGTTCCATACCTAAACCCTATATGTGAGGTAATTAATAATTTCATTCGTCACTCACAAATCATTGAACGCATAACTTCCAATAATCTCTTGTTCATATTAAGTTTTCTTAGATTTTTTATTTTAAATTGTATGTGCTCGTACATTCTATTTTAGGCACTGCTCACAAACAATTCGCTGCAGCATCTCTATCTTTCGAGATGCCTGATAGGCGACGCCGGGTGTCTGGCGATATGCAAAGCGGTGAGGTGTCTGCCCAACATCCTCACTATGGACCTGGGCAGCTGCGATCTAACCGCCGTCGGAGTCGGATACATAGCGGATCTGATCAAGGTACAATATCTACCGGATTTCGGGAGGACGTGAGACATCAAAAGCGATGGCATTAACGCCGCCATTTCTAACAGTACCAAAAAATCCACCGGTACAGTGAAAATTGGGTCCACACGCTGCGATACCGCTCGCCCGACCTCGACGCCATGGCGGGGCTGAGGAGGATCACACTCTGCGGGAACATGCTGGGCGACGCAAGACGCCTCTTCGACGCGCTCGCAGACGACCTGTGGATCAAGGGTACGGACTGATTTGGATTGGTTTGTGGTGGTTATTGTTTGTCTTGGTCCTTGCAAACTTATTTTTTTGGATTAAGAGTATCTGAGATATCTTGGAAGTGGAAATTGCTTTAGAACTCTTGTAAACATTTAGGGATGAATATTATTATTGATTTGTCATTTGATTATGCTAAGTGGTTTTGGATTAGTCTTTTTGCTTTGGCATATACGGTAATGGATTTGCTTTTGATTTGGTACTTCTAAGGATAAATACAATTAGTAACGGCACGCATGCCGAAGATTAATTTGGTAGAATTTGAAACCGATACTATTGGACTGCGACAAATATGGGAACTTGGGATGGTGGAGCAGAGTAAAACCCAAGAAAAATGTGGATCTGGTTTTTAACGACTTACTTCAGATTTCTATTCATCCAGTGTCCACCAGAATTCCGGTATAACATATATATATTTTTTGAAACCTGGTTAAAGACTTTTGGATTTTGGTCATTGGATGATTTTAAGGATTTAAATTATTAATTGTGTAATACTAAAATTTATGCTGCCTGTTTTGTATGTTTTTGGAATAAAGATATTATCATCCAGAATAAAATAGCACCATAACGATATGTACCGTAGAATTTATTTTTCGGTGGCAATTTTTCCACATCAAGTTTTATAACAAAAACCATGACTCTTTAAAACTAGTAGGAATATTTAAAGATAAAGTTTTAATAGTATATCTGACACGTTTATTTTGTTATAGCACTAGACATTCAAAACTGTGGTTTAACTGAAGAGTGCGCTTCTGCTGCGCTTCAAATGATGCGGTCAAACACTTCTTTAGTAGTCCTAGATCTTAGACACAATCCACTCATTTCTACCGAATCTCTTTCGAAAATAAGATCTGCGTTAAGAGAAAATGAACGGGGAATTGGAGGACAGGTATCAGTCCTTAATTTTTGTAATTTTTCGCGTAATAATTGTAATATGTAATGTTTTCATTATTATTTAGTTTTCATGGCTTGGAAATGTTACTGGATGTTCCAATGATGGAAGAATAATCAAATCTATTTCGACTAAGTAAGTGAACACATATAATCGTATTTTTGTTCATTTTTCTATTTATTATCTATATATTTTCTTAAATTAATAATTTACAGAAATATTATAGTCAAAGATAGAGTCGCTTCAAATGTTAGGAACGCACCAAACAAATATGCCAAGATAAGCACCGTTAAAAAAGAAAAGTAAGTAAATGTAAATGTATAATTTTTAAAAATATATTATAAATTATATTCTCTTTATTTCAGGGACTACACAGAAGTTTTAGAAGAGCAACTACAAGAAGAAATTTCCCACAGACAACAATTGGAGGAACTCAACCTCCAGTTAGTGGAACAGATGAAGACACTAAAACAACAACATTTACAGATTTGGGCTAACGGGGCCCAGTCATCCGGTAATTTATTTGTTGGTAATATGTTTACTTTCAAACTTTTCTGTACCTCGTTGGTTGGTTCGTTTAAGAACATTGCTCAATGTCCAGCGTTGGTGACGAATCCACTTCTCGATTAAAGTCTTTTATAAAATGCACTTTTTCATCAATTGATGTTTTTCAGGATCGGAAAAATCTTTCCAAGCTAGCTCTAGATCTGGAGACTTGTCCAGTAGTTCAGGGTCAACGTCATCTGTGCCAATTGACCAGAATACTCTATCTTACATTCAGCAGGCCTTTAAAGATATTTATGCTTTTATCAAGAACAACCAATGTCATGGGTAATAGTAGTAACAATCTTTGAAAAAAAGTTAAGTTCCTAAAGTATATCAAATAAAAAAAAAAAATTAATATTTTTCTTTAGCCAATGCTTATTAGAAAAAACGAAAGAACAAGACATTGATCAGAAAATTGTGCAAAATGAAGCAGGAGAGGTGACGGAAGTGGATACTTCTGAACTTCGCATTAACATTAAACCGAAGAAAGCCCAAAGTACGCACATTAAACTCACTGAGAATGTCAAAGTTAACAAGACGACTAAGTCTGCCCATCTGCTCGGTGACATGCAGCATGGAGGAAAAGATGAAATGGTATGAAAATATAAAGATAACATTATGAATGAATTATAAAATAAAGAATTCCTTATTCAAGATAAGGACCAGCTTTGTTTGTCATATATTTATGATACTAAAAATATTTGCAGAAACTAGAAATGTTCGAGCGACAAATGGGTGACTCTAAAAACGCACATGGCGATGAGGCAAACGTATTGGAGGATATGATTGCGGCGCAGACCAAAAAAGTAAGAACGAGAAAACTTTTTTAGTACAGAATAAAGCGCAGACCAAATGGTCACAGCCCGTGGTGAAAATATGTTGTTTGAAGAACGGGGGAAAATTGACAGGATGGGACCCTTTCTTCTTTAATATAAATAAGCTCAATCGAATATGTAGCATTTTTTATTTGAAGTTTAAATATGCGAAGTAGTTACAAACCCTATTTTAATAGATTTTCCCGCTGGAGGCCCGTAGCATTTTGACATTAAGCCACCCTATTGTTACGCCGTAGCCAACATAAAAAAAAAACAATTTCTCACAGTTACAAAGTGGAGTTCACCTGCATGTCTACCAACTTAAAAAAATGTATCCCCACAGAGCAATGATCGCAGCCCGTGTGACAGCCCGGTGAGCGACTCGTCCGACACGCTGGTGTACTCACCCACATCCGCACTCAACCCACGGGACGCGATGTACTCCTCCTCGGACGAGGACGACTGATTCAATGCCTTTATTGAACATTTTGTGACAAGATTAAAGTTTTTTTTTTGTTTTATTTATTTTAAATGTTGATATTAAAAACTAAATTATATCATAAATCAGTTACAATTTTTTGTATGGTATACTTGAAATATATCATATGAAATAAATCTTAAAGCAAAAAATAAATCAAATTATAAATATTGATTCAATAATCTGTAGTAACTAAGTAACAGCATGTAAGTGCTTAATCTTCTTTTTATTCAACCAGATAACTTTGAATTGTTGTCTGTTAAACATTGTTGATAGACCCAATACACATAATTATACAATTAATGGGTATTAGAAACAACAGTATTAAAATGAATGAAGTTTATTTCTAATTCTAAATAATTTTATAAGTAAAGTAAACCTAGCTCTTCTCACTTATTTCATCATTTGTCTGTTGCAGTTTAGCAATCATAATTTTTTCTTTGGCTTCCTTCTTTGCAAGTTTCTCTAATTTCTTCTGTTCTTTTTCTCTCTTAGTCAACATTTCTTGGAACCTTTCATCTCGTGGATCCAGAGTGAAACCAAAATGTCTCCTAACTTCCTCCACAAGTCGTTCTTTTTTATTCTGAAATTTTTAAACATATATGATATAATTTTCACAATAAGCCAGATTCTATAATTATAAAATATAATTTTGTTTTTTAATGTTAAACTTTGTTAAATAAAATTAGCTATGATTGTTAAAAGATAAAAAATATATAATTTAGATTTATATCTACATACAAAAAAAATACTACCTTAGCTGCTTGAACCTCGGCAGCTTTCTTAGCTATTTTATTATTCAATTCTTTTTTCCATTGTTCAAGTTTTGCAAATTTAGCAGCTACATCCTGTTCTCGCAGCTGAATTTTAAGATTTTGTTCCCTTCTCTTCTCTGCAACTGTTTCCATCATTTGTTTAATGGTAAAAGGATAAGCAACTGATTCATATTCTCGTCTTTCCTCTATTTCTTCTTTATTTGGCCAACATAGACCTGTGATAAAATACATTTAAGTTTTACAAAGCAATTATCAAGTGGATGAAAAGTTACCACTAAAAATTATCACATTTATTTTTATAATGACATATTATTCATTTAATAATTAATTTGTAATTGAATTTTACTAAGGCCTAGTTTTATTTAAGAACACCAAATACAATAACTTACTCGGATTCACACCACTAACTGCTCCATATTTACCATATATCTTTCTGTTATACTTTACAGTCAGATGAGCTAAAGATTTAGGTTCTTCATACGGTCGTTTGCCGTTAATAACATTGTAATGGGATTTGGACAGTCCCGACTTATTTCTTTTCTTCTCAATCTCAGCTTCTTTAGCCTGTACATCTTCTGTATCATCGATTAGAACTGGTTCATTTTGGTCTATTTCTGCTACAGTTGTAGAGAAACGATACAAGTTACTAGCAATATATGTTCGAAGGAACTTAGTTTTTACACAAATATTCATAATTGAGGCTGTATAAGATATATTCTATTAGATTTTATTATTTTAGGTTATTTTTTTATTTTGACATTTGACGTTTGACGTTTACATTTTATGTATTGCAATGTATATATTTAAAATATAAATAGTTATAAAGATGAGCTTATGAGGATATTATATATTAAAAAAATGAAATATTACAATTTTTTACGTAAGTTCACAAAGTTATATGTCTTTTTATTAGATAGTTATAACATAAATAGTTTATAAAAATTTCTATTGCTATTATTAAGAGATTCATATAACATTACACTACAAGCTAGATAATATTTTTCCTATATTCATGATTTACATATATTTTTTCAATATAGTAACTCTATGATCCGGTTTCTATAGTCTTTGATTTATTTATTCGACGTCAACATTAGAATTTGTCATTCTATTCAATTCGACTTTTTTGCTTTGTAAAAAAAAATGGATGATTTTGGAGATAGCTTTGTCCAAACCGAGGTGGACCCGGCTGCAGAATTTTTAGCTCGTGAACAAAACCAGTTGGCTGGTCTTGAAGATGAGTTGGAAACCGGTGCTCCGCCCCCTCTTGCTGTCTCATCGGGTAGCAACGGACTTGATGACTTCGTCGGTAATCATTATTATACCATAATATGGGACAATTCAATAATTTATAGTATTAACGAAATGCTTTCAGAACTTGTAAAATTAATTGTAAATTCAAAATAACAAGGTGGCTGATTTTTATAATTTTTATAAAAAAAATCCTTAAAAAATATAATATTTCAATTTTAAATAATATCATATTGGATATATCTTAAAATAAAATGACATTTTACTGTTATAAATTAAATATCATTCTTTTTTATATTACATACAACCAAATTAGTAAATGTACTACTATCATGAATGCTTAGAAATTGGTTAATGTCATCATTTTGTTAATATTAACTTTTGTTTGAAGAAATACCAAGTTCCGCAGTATTTGAAACCAATGGCTTGATGGATGATGAACCATCTGTTCCGGCTCCAGCAGTTACACAAGTGTTCAGACAGGAAAGGGAGGAACCTGAAAAGATTAAACTGTGGCGAGAGGAGCAGAAGAAGAGGTTGGAGGAAAAAGGTAACTAATATATAATTATATGAACATGTAGAATTCATTGTTAAAGAAGTTTAAATATTTTATTTTAATTAATTCAATATTTTTTATTATTATAGATGCTGAAGAAGAAGAAAAGAAACAGGAAATGATAAAAGTAGCTAAAAAGGAACTGGAAGATTGGTATAAGACCCATGAAGAACAAATATCTAAAACCAAGGCAGCAAACAGGTAGATATTACTCAAAAGATTTATTAATTAATGACAATTTTCGAGTACATTAAGGGATTGAAAATATTTATGGTATTTTTTAAAAAAAAAGTGTCTCAAAACTTGGTGATGCATTTGTTTAAGGGAAATTGGTTTATAAGACTTATGGCAGCTGGAATAGAAGTTGGATGAGGGTTGTATCACCTTTATCAAGGGTGCTTTTTGCATTTTTTAATAGTATTGAAAAAAGTAGGAGTATTGATAGTTTACTCAATTATATAATTTCTTGAATGACATAAAGCCATTGTTGACCATGTTATAACTTGTAATAAATATAAGCATGTGGAGTACCTACTAATAACACATTTCCTTTTCAATGCTGGCAGGGAGTCTGCTAAGTGAGTATATATCTCAGATATCAAAAGGGTACTAACAATTTGTTATCATGGTGCAGGAATTTGTCTGAACATTAAATATGTATATGTTTTAATTGTTACATTTTTAACAGGGCAGTGAAAATTATTCACAACATTAAAACCATATTCAGAAGAAATTGATTTTTTCCCATGTAATGTAACACAAGTATAAGAATAAATGCATGCAGGAATGAGTAAAAAAATATGTATTAATTGTTTGTAAAAATTTCACATAGTTATTTGTAAAAAAGTTTATAATAAATCATAATTTAACAAACAATTACACAATATTACAAACACAAATGTTTTTTCTATGATATATATCTATAAGATCTACTTATGTAAAAAAGGAGTCATTCATAGTGTGACCATTAAATATCATAAAAAACAATCCAAATCCCTATCACCTGCCTAACCTAATCATTAATGATAGAAATGCTGAGAAAGCCCTGGCGAGAGGTTCAGAAGATGGTCTAGAAGACAGTAATGAGTGGGCTCGGGTGTCAGAGCTATGTGACTTTGGGCCTCGACGTGGACGCGACGTTGCACGTTTGCGGTCCATTGTGCTGCAACTTAAGCAGTCTGGAGTACGCCCTAAATATCCACCCCGTGCAACCAAAGTGTAAGTAAATAACTAAACATATTTGAAATGGGTATCAACTTTTTATAAATTAAAAAAGAGCATTATTCTATTACGACGCTTATGATAGTCAATAAATTCTAACACCAATATAAATATAAAAAAAAATATTAGAACTATATTAAAATGACTTTATTGTTTACAGAGCTTGAATATATGAAATACATAAAAAACATCTTTACTGGACTCCTCTTAACACAAGCCTTGGTGTTAATCATATTATAATGTAAATTTATTATATAAATAGTTTTTCTTACACTAATCATAGCATGTTCTGATGAGTGTATCTATAAAAAAGTAACAGTTTTGTGGAAATGTTATTTATTATTGTTTGGTATTTTTCAGTTTATAGCTTTAAATTGGATGGAAGCTTTTTTTTATTTCATCATAGTATTAAAGAAATGTCATTCCAAAATTATTGTTTAATTTTGAACACTAATTATAAAACAACAGGAAAATTAATTCCTCCTATTACATAGGTTTACTATTAGAATTAAAAGTAAAACATTCAGATTCACACTTTTAAATCTCTTGCTATATCAATATGTTTCCTTTTGTAGATCTTGTCAACAAGTTGCAAAAGTAAATACATTAAACTTATCACTAGGAGGAATGGCCAGACACCACAAGTAAGATAATTCCTTAATTGCTGTCCCAACGGTTTATTTTTGTTCAATAATATCCTATTATATACTATTTCAGTTCTTTTTGTGATATCCATCCAATTATACATCTTCCTAACCATTTTATTACACTCATAGGGACAAAGAGCATTGCCCTTTTTCAAATCTTTAATGGCTGTTTCAAGACCATTAACAATACTTGTGACAGTTGGTTCTGTCAGATAGATCATATTTAGCGGCAACACTTCCGGTATACCTCCAACTTTAGTTGACACAACTTTGAGGCCACATGAGGCAGCTTCAACAATAGCCATGCAATAGGCCTCTGTTAAGGATGTGTTTAAAAATATGTCACCCTTTACTAATACATTTCTTACATCAGAATGTTTTAAACTGCCAAGTAAAGTGACACAATGTTGAAAACCTTTTTGTTCTCTAACTTCTTGTAATAACCACATCTTTGGACCATCCCCTCCAATAATAAATCTAATATTTGGATAACGTGGACACATTTCTGCTATTACAGCAGCCATTAAATCTACACCTTTTCTATATACTAATCTAGAAATAATAACTATGGTTATAACTTTAGAGTCTCTTTGACTAGGGTCAGGGGTAAAAGTGTATGCATCAACAGCATTAGGTATCACTGATACTTTATAAGCTTTAACTTTGGCTCTTAACACAGTATTTTCTTTGCCAGTGTGTGAAACACAAATGCAATGGTCACATTCACACAAGCACATTTGTAAATATTTGTTTGTTAAAACTGCTGACATATCAGCAAAACCAAATAAACTATGATCAGTAATCACAGTTTTTAAACCCATTAATTTACCAATGATGGAGACTTCATGTGCCAACACACTGAAAGCTGAATGTCCATGTACTATTTCTATTGACTCTCTTATTAGAATGTAACGGACAATAGCTATATTGCAAATCATAGTAGGAAGAGCACATTGAGAGTAAAATACTCTTACTGGTAAATAATAAATCTTAAGGCCTCCTGTGAGGTATCGTACGCCGATTCGCTCTCCATAGCAGTGAGTAATAATTACTACTTTATGACCTCGCTTAATTAAACATTGCGATAAATTATAAATATGTTCTTCAACACCTCCTGTATTCGGAAAGAAAAAATCAGACGCCATACATATGATATGCGTTTTCTGTTTCGTAGGCTCCTGAAAATATATTTAATCTCTAAAATAAATATAAAATATTATTTTTTATTATGTTATAATATATATGGCCTATACGTACTATTTGATTACTCATATTTGAGCACAGAAAACAAAATTAAGAATATCTTTCATTAAAACTCGGCATCAAAATTTGATATAAATCCTTTTTTATTACAGACATATACTAAATTATAACACAGACATATTTAAAAATGCACTGTAAGTCCGTAATGTGTAATAAAACAAAAAATAAATACTTATATTTACATTTTACAATAAATAAATTTAAAGTGTCAAACTTACATTTGAAAGCTTTAACAGATTATAAAACGTATAATGTAATATATACTATGCGAACAAAGATTTATTTTGTTTGAATAATTAATTAATTATTTGTACTGCAAAAGTTTTAATTTATTCAAACTCATTAACTTATTGTCAGGAATCATCTTGATTTTCTCTGTGACGTTAATACGATGTGGCCATAGATGTTTAAGAAATGTCAATTATCATGTGTCATTCACATTTGGCATTTCAATTGTAAAGTTGCAATAAATAAACAAATGTGTGTAACTTACTTTTAGGTTACAAATATAATATTATATTAGTTATTAATCATATTCTATATATTGACTACTGTTGCCTTGAAATGGATGAATTTCGCAAAATGGAACGAAAAAAGAAAAGGTTTACCGAGCGCTTTAAAAGTAAAGGAATAGAATGTACAGATGTTCCCGGAGCAGTAAGTTCTTTTACTCGTTCTAGTTTATATATTTATTCTTGTTTTGATAATAATTTTCACATTATTTTAGAGCATAGTGTTGTGTAACGTTGGTCAGGCCACGGGTTTTAAAAAGGATGACTTATCAGATATGCTGCAAAAGATATCGCCATGTCCAAAAATAAAAAAATTTATAGCTGAAAAAGGTGATTCTCATTCATTTATTGTTTTCGATACTACCAGTGATGCGGAAATATTTACAAAGACATATGATGGGACAATACAACACAAAAAAAACATTGGGCCTATGTACATGACTTTTGTTAAAAGTGGTAAGTTGTAAACACTTTATTTGAATAAACAATTTATGTATTAATTGATTGAATCTAATTGATGTTACTATTTACATCTCAGTACCAAACAATGAATTAGTTTGTCCTTCAAGCAACCCAAAAGGACTAACTATTATAGAAGATTTCATTACGAAAGAGGAAGAGGAAGCTCTTTACAAACTATTTGATTGGTCAGAAGAATCAACATTGAAGAACAGACAAGTAAAACATTATGGTTATGAATTTAGATATGGTACTAATGATGTTGACTTAAAAAATCCTCTTGAAGATAAAATTCCACAAGAATGTGAATTTATCTGGTCAAGGCTAAAAAATCACAATATTGAAACCAAACCACCAAATCAATTGACTGTTAACAAATACAGTCCAGGCCAAGGTAAAAAGCCATATTTAAAATGAACCTTGATTTTATATAAAAATTTAGAACATGACATTTGTTATAGAGATTTTATTTATATTTATTATAATTTAATATTCACTAAAAATTTATATAGGATATGATTTTTCTTATTAGGCATACCAAGCCACGTGGACAAGCACAGTCCATTCGGAGACACAATATTGTCTTTGTCACTTAACTCATCTGTGATAATGGACTGGAAACATCACAGTCAGCAGTATGTTCCAGTGATGGTACCAGCAAGATCACTTCTTGTGATGCAAGGTGAAGCAAGGTGCTTTAGAAGATATCAATATGCATTCAATTCTTCAAGATAAATAATGGATATCGGCTAACTTTTTGTTTCCAAAGATTATCAAATCATCTAGGCAGTATATTGATATAGAGCTGATTTTACTAAATAGTCCTAACCATAATATTTTGTTTCATGTGTAATATTATGTATATTGCTTCTAAATCAAAAACTTATTTAAATCAAACTTAAACAATAAAAAATAGATCAAGTTCAAAATTTAAAATATTTGAAAAATATTATCAATTTATTATTAGAACTTTTTAATAACTATGATAATATAGTAATCATAATTGAATTTAAAAATGCAATAATTATATTGCAATTACTTTATACTGAAAGGCAGATAATTTTTATTTTTTAACAAAATAGAATTGAGAGTTATATTGCAATATATAGTTCTACAAAATGGTATTGTTAGGCCTTCTTAATTTCAATACTAACATAAATTTTTCCAATGTTTTCCAATGCCCATTATTTATCTGGAACTGTATTTTTTTAATTATTTATAATTAATAATAAATAAAATAAAAAATAATTATATTGTTCTAATTGAATTATTTTTGTGAAGATATGACTGGCAACATGGTATCCAACCAAGAAACTGGGACCCCATAATAGAGCTCCGTAACATTAATAATAAACTAACAAAAGTCGTAACAAGTGACACAAGAGAACGAGAAACCAGGATATCTTTGACATTCAGAACAACAAGGTCTGGACCTTGTGAATGTGAATACAAAACTTTATGTGATAAAGTGTTGAAAGATTTGGATGAAGTTGCTTCAAGTTTAGAAGATCTTCATGTACATCAGGTTTGTATAATATTTCTAAATATTTGAGAAGACATGTGACACTTTCTTCTCTATAGATATATAAAAATATATTTAAAAATGAATATTATATATTTGAAACTATGTAAAATTAATATTGGCATATATTACAGGTATATGAGCAGATTGCTGGGCATTTTAGTTCTACAAGACACAAACCATGGCCCAAGGTAGTCGAGTTTCTACAAGATATACAACCAGGGTCTATTGTCATTGATCTTGGAGCTGGGAATGGCAAGAACATTCTGAATAGAAATGATCTATTGCAGGTAAAATTTGATAGTGTTAGTTATTAGTTATAATATTCACTGACTATATCTGTTTATTATATTATTTAAAATGGATGAAACATATAAATTCCTTAATGTAGTTTAACTTATATTGATATAACACCTAGTAGCGTAATAATAGGTAGCCTAGAGCCTTTCTTATGGTCCCACCTATCACAATCAGAAATATTTTTTTAATTCCATCCAGTGTTTTCAAAAATGAGCGTGCTTAAACAATCTTTTTCGCTTTATAATATTAGTGTACATTACCATTTTTAGATATCTATATTTTGTTTTTTTTTTTTTTCAAATAAAAATATTAGACAGTTAAGAGTAATGACATAACTCTAAGTAAACCTAAAAAACTTAAACATTATAAAAACTATTGATTGGCAGAAGAAAAAAATTTACATTACATTCAATATAAATGGCGTGAGCGATACACCTTATACTATTTTGTAGCAAAAGTGTCTCGCTTATACTGTTTTATTAGCATGAACAATTATATCGCTAAAAAAGATAGTTTAATGTGATTTTAATTTTGTGTACATCAAAAATGTGAATATTTTTTTATATAATAACAAAAATAAAAATAGAAACAAAACTTATTTTTCCCTCGGGTATCAGATAGCATACGAGTACAGCATGGGTCTGTTGCGTGAGTGCTCGTCGTCGACGCATGCGCAGTGTTTGCGTGGAGACGTGCTGCGCGCACCGCTGCGGGATCAATGCGCTGATGCCGCACTGTGTATCGCCGTCCTGCACCATCTCAGCACTCATGTAAGTAGTGTGAAGGAGACACGAATATATACACAGAGTTAGTTCAGGTAGGTCACCGCTGACATAATAGCTCAGTTATTAGGTATGGTATCCCTAACTATGTAAGTTCAGTTCTCTTTTTGACTATTGAATTTTTCATACGTTTCAAATGTAAATCGTGAAAAAAGTTTATTTCGATTTGTGTAAATGTTTTTGTTTGTTTTTTTGCAACGGGTTCGATTCGTCTTCATCTTTGCTGTGATTGTCCTATTCTATAATATTTTTTTTTTATAATAAATTGGTAATTCTGTATTCCAGGCCAGAAGAGTTCAAGCAATTTCAACAATCGCTCGTCTTTTGCGACCGGGTGGTAGAGTACTCATCACAGTATGGGCAAAAGACCAGAGCAAGTCGAACTACCTTTGTAAAGACAGAAAGAACGGAGATTCAGATATTTACTCAACAGTAGGAATAAATCTACCAGTTCATCAAAACAGGACACAGTTCAAACATAACGATGTCCTCGTGCCTTGGAAGCTACGGAAAGTTAAGGAAAACAAACTTGAAAACCAGGCCAGCGAGACACTTTTGAGATATTACCACGTTTTCGAAGAAGGCGAGTTAGACAAACTTTGCGACCTATCTGATCTGGTTGTGAAAAAAAGTTTTTATGAAGAGGGAAACTGGTGTGTCATATGTAAAAAAAAATAATTCTTTACAATTTATTTTTGAAAAGTTAATATTAATATTGATTTAGTGAAACTAATCAAATAAAACAAGATTTAACATAACAGTTGTATTTCATTACAATAAATTCATCTACAAAACCAAAAAATACTATAAAAGTCTATACAAAACAATATTTCTATATAACAATGACATCTACGTTACGTAACCGTGTTCGATGTTTATTAGTCATAAGATCAACTGGTCAACATTAAAAATGAATTATTTTGAATATATATATATTTACTATTTACATAATATTTATGTATATTGAACACACTATTATTCTATTAAAGTTATTGCACTTGGCTTGTCTATTTCGTTGTAATGATAAAAAGTCAAATCAACGCTCGTAATCAAGCACGTCAATTCTTCCACAGTATAACTTAATATTTTGTAACAGAAATATGCAATTATGGCAACTATATTAGTCCTCATAAAGTTCAAAATCATTTGTATCCTAAATGATTTAGGCTTAAAGGACTCAAATAGAAGTATATGTATATTAAAAGACGATATATCGAAATCTACTTCAAATTTAAGACTTCATGAGAGCTAACTGCAACAATGGTATAACAGAAATAGTAGACAGATCTGCTAACACGGCGTCAACATTCTGCAACGTGTTCACTTGGAAAATATTCTCTTTTCTAAAACTAAGTATGGCTAAAGCCAGTAAAGGTAAAACTTCCAAACAATCGTATCCTAGTATTGCGTCCCATAAAAGAAGAAGTTGGTCTGGTGGTAGATGTCCGCTGAATGCTCGCATTAACCACTTGAATACAACTCGGATACTGAAAACATACATAGTACTTACACATTTCTAATATAAAAAACTTTAGTTTGGGAAAAACAAGATGCTTACGGATTAATATTGATGTTTCGAAAATGTATCCAAAGCAGAGGCTCATGAGCTTCAAGCAACCTCTCGTAGAGAAGACATAGCGATACTATTCCCTAAAATATGTATATTAAAAAAGTTGGAAAATTATGAATTTACTATTGTTATGCTAGTATATATATTATTTTGTTTCTTTCTTACCTGCGGGTGCGTGGAGATGTAATGAAGTCTGTGCCAGTAGCGAATGTAGAAGGCGCGAAATATATAATATAACTGCACTGGATCATCGTACAAGTAGCAGAATGGTGTAGCTAACATAACAGTAATAATTTTGAATATCAGTCAGTATGGTATAATAAAATTAGTTTAACGTAGGAACAGTCACCAATGTTCTGGTTTGGGTATTGTGTTCATTTATATATAAAACATCATTTATTTACGTACTTTAGTAATTTTACTTGGATATTTTTTGTAAACACCCTTACTTGAAAATAAAATTGGAATGATACTAGTATTATAATAGTTAACAAATGTGTAATGTATAAAATAGGTTGGTAAGTCGCACCCACCGTACATGGTGAACCCATGGAAAGGCACAACCCCGCTGGGAGGGAAGGCGGTCCGGTCGCCGCGACCGCGCACGGGCACGGTCAGCGCGGCCGCACGCGCTCGCGACACCACCTCACCATCGCGAGAGAAACACAGCATCACCTGCGGTTAGAACACAAATCCTAGACCTAGAACCTACCTATCATCTTCTCTTATTCAAAACTTGTACCTAATCTAGATAACATTATCAGAAAGAGTTAGTATATCTCAAACTAATATTATTAAGGTTATTTCAAGATGCAATAAGCTGTTTTATTGTGGAACCTGTTCCAGATTTTTTATTTACGTTAAATAAATTCAAACGTATTGACACTATTATAAGCTGACAGAAGTTTGATTTCCAATACCTCTAATTCTTCTTGTGTTTATTTATATTAAGGTCCTTTTTATAAGTACCTAAGTAATTCTCACCTGATAAAGTAAATCTTCAAACACAAAATATTGATCGTCGTTTGAAGCAGTTAGTTGCACATCTTTAAATATTAGTTTATCGATCATAAGATCAACTTCTAAAACGCTCTTCTGTAATTGGTTGAAGTATGTAACTTGCTGAAAATATTATATTATTAATAAGAAGTCAATTTGTGTTAAGACATTGAGCCCAGCTTACTACCGGTTGCTTAACTTCTGTCCCCAATACTTGAGACCAGAGTCTGGCTCGCAAACACTGTGGACTTCCTTTCTTTAAATACTCTTGTATCACTGGAGCATATCCTAAAGCGGACACTCTTTCTCCGAGTCCGATACGTTCAGCTTCAAGAGTAGCGAAACCCGGGACTGTACTTGGCATATTAGGATTTACTCCTAGCAGAGGTTCACCATTGGACCATTCCACGTAGATTTTCCGCTTAAAATCAATTTGTTTTTTTTAATGTGTTACGAGGACCGGTACATAAATAAGTAGATACATTCAATGAATCATATATAATTGAATGTACCTACATACGGATTTAATATTGTTTTCCATGTATTTAAAACATTAATAAACCTTATTCCACGATTCGTACCGCTTTTTTATAGCAATTTTTCGCCGCGTCCTAGTGGCTTATTGTTCTATTTAATATAAAATATCTATTTTTAAATTATTAACATTACGTACCAACTGCTCCAAATTTTTAACTTGTAGAGGCAGATGTGCAAATTCCCATTTTGGCTCGTCCCTAAAATGGTTTTTGTATATTTCATTATTACATTTAGTTAAAAGGCGTGTCTTTCATTTACTTACTCTCGTGTAAATGGAACATATCCGGATAAAGTTAGTAAAACATCTAAAAAATCTTTTGGTGCGTAAACTGGTCTATATTTCGATAAATCTAAAATAAAAAATGTATTCATGAATAAAATTTTTCGTTTTTCTATGTGAAATAGTGTTTGTTAAAATAAAACCAATTTCTACAATCACTATTGAACAATAAGCCTTTATTTTTTGGAATAATATCAAGATATTTACAATTAATTCACTGCATGAAGATTATTCTACTTTAAAAATTAAAAAAAATCAAACCTAAACTATAGGTGCTAAGTTCATTCCATTTTTCGGTGAGCTCTTCTTGTTCACTCTGAGATCTTATTTTAGCTAGTGAGGTCTCAAGATCTGAACACATCGAATTTAGAGATTTGTGTATTCGTTTTTCCCATTGTGAACTTGCCTTAGACAAAGAGGTTAATGGATCTAACTTCTGTGAAAAACATCAGTATTATTATTACTACACCATACAATAGTTAATATTAAATTTATTAACTAATGTACCAAATGTAATGAAATCTACAGCTTTAAAACTTTCTTCGGTTGGAAAAAACTGTATAACTAATTTGATATTACAAGCTAGAGTACTAGAGCTAGGTGTCTGGTGTCTAAATTTATGAACCTCTGGCAAGGAGTAGTTACCTAATAGACTTACATTTTGTTTACCCTGTGTTCTCACCCAATGAAAAACTGTGTTTCTAAGCTTTGTTTCTAAACCTTTTTCTTTCATAGCCTGTTGTAAAGTTTGTTTAAAATCTTCTTTATTTACATTTGGCGAAGAAACTAATTTCTGTTTATCAAAAACAATACATTAAAACATATAACCTAAGCTTAAATCACATAACACCACTAAATAACTCACTTGTACATCGCTATAAAAAGATTTGTATATTGAAAGATTTTTTATTTCCTCCGCTAATTTCATAGCAGTGTGATGTATTGCGTCTTCTTTTATACTTTCCATTATTTTTAGACATATATTTATTTTTGGTTTTGTAAAATGTAACAGACTACACTATTTACTTTTTGTAAAAAAAATGTTTTATGTCGAAATTGAAAGCACCAGGTATCTTAGGCAACGAATCAACAGAAAAGAGAGACTACATTACATTTTTGAGTAGGTAAAAAATAACTCAATTTTGTGAAATAAATAAATTTTAAGATATCATAAATGTTCATTTTATTTTTCTTATACTTACTTATATATATATATAAATATTAAAAACTTATATATATATATATATATAAGTTTTTAGAAAATTATAATAAATAACAAAATTTAGGTATGGAAAAGAAGCTTTAAAGAAGGACCTATGCTGCTGACTAATGATTCTGACCGGCATCGTGTAGAGGTTAACTCCTCTTCTTCCGATCTGTTTGACACCTGTACCGACTTATTCCATATCAATTATCGATGTATAAAGTGTTAGGCGGAAATAAAAGTCAGCAAATTAGGATGAGACGCGACACTTTTTTGCGTATCACCCTTGGCAGGGCTTTAACGGTCAAGTTACTATAACCGCTTTTTTATCTTTTTTGCTGACGTACCATTCAGTCACAAAATTCGCTCATGCTTTATTACTGAATGTGCTCACATTGACAGCGAAAACATTCGGTATATCTTATTTGATGGTAGAGACCACAGCTACGGATGTAAGTTTTACGAAGAGAGCTTTTAACGAAGCTGCCAAGTCCTATAAAAAGCATTATGGAAGGTTGTCTTGACCGTATCATTATGAATGGTGTAAAACTCTGACAGACCAATTGGCAATCTATCTTTTTGATCCCTAACTAATATATAACTAATAACTAATCCTAATAAGCGATTTAGAAGTTCTGTCAACCCTGAAGTGTTTTGTGTGGTCTGGATGTGAATAAAGCCAGAATTTCTGATTCGTTACACTACAAGGGGATGAAATATTATTCATGGTCTTAACTTTCAAGTTTGGTGCATCTTTAGAAGAAAGGTTTATTTTGATAAGTAAGGTATTAAAATAGGGTTTTTTGACACTTTCATGTGACGTACTCATTTAATCACTGATGTTCATTCAAAATGGCAAAAATATTTATAAATAAATGTTGCAAAATTATTTTTCATTTTCAATATATTCACTTGTAACCCTTATACATTTCTGCAGAGGCGAGGAAAGAGGTCAATTGGCTACCCTTAATTAGTTAATGACAACCTCCACAGCGTCGAAGACTTACGTAGAATTCCCAGCCCCTTAATGTTGTTTATAGGATTTTGGTGAGTGTGGGTAGGAATTAAACTAATAATTCCTCTATTCTTATTCCATCATTAGACGTACCGACACACGGCAACTATCCAATAGTATACCGTGGACATCACTCCCTCCCGAACGAAGCTGTCTGTCTTTTTTTTATTGGTACAGAAAAATAATGAAACAGCTTGACTGTATCAATGATACCGTCCGAGTGCAATGAGGGTGTTTTAAAGGCGCCAATGAATAGGCTGTTACTAAGTTAATATACCTTTATATCCACCATCAAGTGGAATGTTGTCATGCATATATATCTTGGACTGTATCAAAAAAACTTCTTATGATAAAATATATAATATATATTATATATTTTATCATAAGAAGTCTTATATTAAAGTTACAGAGAATGAAATAACTCACTTTAAAAAATATATCTAATTATATAATCACTCTATTCTGACCGTTTGTAAGTTTGTTTGGCTGTGGTCGCGTTAATCGAAAGCTCTTGATAGGGAAGATGAATGATAACAATTTGGATCTCCTCCGGTAACCGGAAGTGGGTTCTTTGGACCTCCAAAGGTCGCCGAGTGTAAAATATTTTATGAACGTATCTGGTAAAACTGAAAGAGCGGACTTCAAATACATCCCTCTTATCGTCCCCCGGTAAACAGAAATGGGTGTTTTAGACCTCCTAGATCCCATTTCTCATAGAATGATCCCATAGAATTACTGTTTTTTGAATGAACCTATCAAATATGATTTAAAAATAGAACTTGAAATACATTCATTCGCCCGGTAACCGGAAGTGGACATTTTGGGTCTCCATAAGTAAAAAAGCTGACGGGGTTTTAAAATGAGGATTTTAATAAAACTCTTGCAAAACAAACATCCATACTACGGTACATTAAAAACATCTCGCCGAATCAACTACAAATTCGTCACTTTCTAGAACCCGATGCGTTAGAATCAGGCCACAGAGCTTGTATTGTATATAATGTAAAAATGAAAAGTATGTATTATTTTTGAAGCAAGTTAAAATAAATACATTATTATTGCCACTTATTTGTTGAGTGGAGAAAATCAGTTCCTTGACGGAGAATTTGAGTTACCTCATCTAATTTTCAACAGCCAAGTGCCAGGTGTCATCTGTCACTAAAAGCTAAAAACTAAAAGAAGTATAGTACTGATGACAAGTTTTGACCAGTTTTAAATTTTTCGAAATGGATGAATTTAAGAGTTTTGATATTAATTATTTGCTTTTCACGTTAAAACTAGCTAAAAAATTCTGTCTTTTCTATAACTAATTTTAAACAAGGTACTAGAGAAAAATAAATGAAAGTTTGTAAACTTATTTTAATGTGTTACATAAAATATTTTAAACTATATATTTATAAAGTTTAAAACACTTTATTTTTTAATTATTAGAAAAATATTCACGAATTTGTATGAATAGGAAATATTTAAAAAATACAGTTACCATACCATACCATACTTATGCAAAAATTCGGAAATCAGTTCACTTCAATCACTTTAGAGTGCCCATGATTCGTCGATAGTACTGTATTTATGTCATTTGTTGATACATAAACTGATTGCTGATTGCTGACTACTGCATCAAAACAAAGAAAATTTACAGAAATGGGTAAAATATTCTTGGATCATATCGGAGGCACTCGATTATTTTCATGTGCAGCGTGTGACGTCGTATTAACAAACCGTGCAGAACTGATTAGTACAAGATTCACTGGAGCTACAGGTATTTCAAACTAGAATTTCATTTCTATGTTTACCTAATAATGGTATCATGTTCAAAAATATATTTTTTTTATTTTAGGGCGAGCTTATCTCTTCCATAAAGTTGTAAATCTGGTTTATTCTGAGGTTCAGGATCGAGTAATGTTGACGGGTAGACATATGGTACGCGATGTATCATGTAAAAACTGTGCCACTAAACTTGGTTGGGTGTATGAATTTGCTACTGAAGAGAATCAAAGGTAAACAAATAGAATGTTTTTTTGATTTTTCAGTTATTGTTTTCTTATTATAATCTTGGTTATTAGCTTTATTTTTTCATACTATTTTATTTTAGGTATAAAGAAGGAAGAGTAATTCTAGAAAGAGCACTAGTAAATGAAACCGAAGGCATAGAAGAGATTCCAGTTAACAATGATGACTAATTTTTGAAGTATGAATATATTACAATCATTGCCGTAAACAGTAAATCATTTGTTTATTCGTTTTATTATCCCTTACAATTAAATTTTTGTTTTAAATAAAGTTAGAAATGATTATTTGATTTTATTGTTTATTTACTCTCAAATCATAACATTACACATTAATCAATAAAGCTGCAGGAATTATTTAATATAAATGACAAGAATTTAATGTAATTTTGGACTGTAAACAATTTACTTATGAGATTTAGTAAACATAATAGCCAATGTTTTCTTTATTTCTTTAGATGTTAAAACTAAAGTCTTACGGGCTAGGGTTCTCTGTTTCTCGAGGCTAGTGGATTTAAAAATGGCAGTGTTCGTCAGGTCCCACATAAACTTCCTGCCATCATCACACTGGCAGTAGTATCCATAATGGGTATTTTCAATGAAAAAAAAAACAGTCTTCATTAACAAAGAAACCTCTTTGTTGCACACATATGCTTGTAATAAAAATAAAAACTAGGGAAAATGCCTTTTCGATGTAGCCATCAGGATTTCCCTTAAAAACTTTCCATTTATCAATCAAAACTTTCCATTCAATTTATCAATTTTTTTAAAAAGTATATGCATGAGATTATGTAGAAGAAGCTATAACTACTGATGAGTATTAAATTACAAACCGATTTTTAGATGTTTATAAAAATATTTATGAATATACATGAATAGGAAAATGAAATAATATAACATATTGTACAATATCACATTTTATTCTTATATAACACGACATATATCTTCGCAGATAACAATGTTTCTCTCTATTTATATTGATGCAAATAATCAAACTCAGATTTACATATTGGAATACATAAATAAAATGCCAACAACTTTCTTTACAATCATTTAAATAATTTTTAATATTAATGTCTGGTTATACTTTGAAGTTTAAACCATTTATTGTTTGTAATTATTTTCAATACAATTGAAGACTGCAATTGAAATTTATAAAACTAATTAACGAATTTATTTTCCAAGTGATAAGTCCATAAAGTAATACAAATCATGTAATAAACAAATTATTGAAGATAATATATTCACCATAGACAAAACAGCACACACAACAAAGCACCTCAAAGATTTTCGATACAGTAAAAATAATATAAAACGAAATCAGTAAATAAAATAAGAAAAAAATAATTTCTATAAAAATTTTGATAATGATTTAATCAATACCTACATTGTGATATTTTTAATAAACTGTGTACATTAGAATCATATGTAAGGGAAGTGTCATTATGCTCCAAAATTTCTAGAAGCTTCCCGCTACAAATAATCTATTCTAACCAATTAGTAACAAGATTCATAGCATTTTTATACAAAAATATCTTTAATCTAAATTTAGGGTTTTAGATGAGTGGGTTCATCCAATTATTTGTTTTTTGCTATTGCTTTAGGTTCTTTTTTAAAGTAAAAGTAAATAATATACTCTGTCTAATTAAAAAATTGATTCGAGATCACTGAAGTCAATCTCCTGACTTTCATATAGTACAATTTTAAAGCAACAATTTGAAACATTTTCAGGTCTCCGTTTTACTATATTACTTTTATCACCAACAATTAGATACTACTATAAATACATTTTCTCACTTACATATGACGCACTATTGTTGTAAATACAAAGGCATTGTTTCATAAGGAAAAGAAAATAGGTATGTTAAGAGTAACTTTTTATCACTGTGAAGTATATATAAACTCGGGGAAAATGTTAGCTTTAACTTCTAACTTGAAATACCTACAGAGAATATTAAAGTCCAAGTTACATATACATGTAAAGTATTAAAATCACTATTATACTGCGTCTTTTGAAAACACGTAACTTAACACTATACTTATTATAATTCCGATAATATTATAGATAAATATATTTCCATTTCTATAAAATATTGCATTACATTTAATAAATCTATGATAATATTAATAAACGGCATAGCATCAATTTAAAAGATACACCTAACAAGTTACGCTATCCTTTTGGAAAACACTAGAAATTTACTCGCCCCTTTATATTTACGATTAATAAAGCATATCAAATGATTTTTTTTCTTGTTTCCAAATTTACAACAACTAACCGTAGATCATATACGTGTAGTATCTTTTGACGGAGCTGGACCCAAACCGACTCTTTGCTTCTCGGTTTCGATAAATTCTAACAAGGCCATATAAATAAACTTGTATTGGGCTTCGTTTTGCACCATACCAGATCGTTGGTCGCGGACCATTTGCACAGTGCGGTGAATATCAATTTCATAATTGAAACCTTCTTTTCGGATTTGATCCAGAATCATATCAATAACTATAAATGTCCCAGTTCTGCCTATACCCGCAGAGCAATGGACGCAAATAACCGCCTGGCTGGGAGCATCAGATCCCGTCATTATCTGTTGGAGTCTATAGTTGACATCGAGCAAAATATTAAGTACTCTACCAGGCTCAGATGGAACGCCGTGATCTGGCCATGCAGTGAAATGAAAGTGGTAAATGGTTCTTTTTATGTTGGTGTCTTCTTTCTTTGTTACAACAAACCGCCTTAATGTATAGTCCTGGGTGGAGGATTCAGATTCGTTGTAAATTGAGTATTTTTTAAGAACTTCTGTTTTGTTTAATTCGGGCCAATAACGTTCGCACTTTACCTTTCCACGCTCAATCTCCTTTGTAGTCATTATTATGATGCGAACATCTTCTTGCCATATCATAGACCAGAATTGGTATATTGTGGTGGAAAGGCAGCCTTGAGTAGCGATATATATCTTGTTATATACTTTGTCAGGGTCGCATTTATCTACTTTTTCTATCGTTTTTGGTATTGTCGTATTAACATAGTTCGGATTTGCGCGAAGAACGCATGGTTCAAAAGACGGTAATATTTTATGGGTTCCATTACCATAACCTTTCATAACCTCTGGTTTTTCTTCTGAGATTATAACACCAGTGTGTGTTGGAGACGATTTGTCTTTGGTTTTGGAAGTGCTATCTCTTGTAAGCGGACAGTTGTTTTCATTACTACCATTTAGTTCTTGTTCAGCGTTTGAATCAATAAAATCACATCTAATATAATTAGCATTGATATAGTCTGAACCAGGTGGTGCGTCAGGAGGGATGTCTCGTAAAACAACACGAGTATGATCAAATGGTATAATATTTTTATATCTATTTTTCCTTATATTTTCGTTCTTTGATCCTTCCATTCTGTCAAACAGTTGTAAATTTTCCATCATTTGAAGTGTTTCAAATTCTTCCCAAAAACCTTGTTTATAAGCCATACTTTCTATGGGTCCTTCGTTTTCCTTCTGCAGTTGTTTAACACGAGTATGAAAGTGTTGTACTTGAATACGGGTAGCATTAAATGGTTGTATCAGCCTTAAAACTTCCCCAGTGGTCTCTACCATAGGATAATTACGATAGTGTTCTATAAGGCTTACAATATCATCAAACTGTTGACCTCCACCAACATCATACTTATTGTCCTGTCGCCGTAGAATAACATGTGTTACTCTATCTCTAGTTCGAACTGAAAGTACAAAATCACCAGGTTGTCGTTGCGATTCCCTTACAAGAAAAGAGCCGTTCTTTCCATTCTCAAGCATCATCCTTTCGGCTTCCTTGGCAGTAAGTTGTCCATGGTACCAGCGTTCAGTTGTAGGATCTGCGCAATTCAATGGTGTTACAAGTTGAATAATATTTCCATTCTTTTCACGTAATTGTCCCTGATTATCCATGTAAAATTGAACAAGTTCAGATAATGTAGCAAACTTTTCGCCTCCATAAAGATCAAGGAATTCCCCGTTGTTCTGGATCTTAATATGAGTTATTTTAAGTCCTCTTCTTACAGATAAAGTAAAATCTCCCTTATTGCTTATACTTGGCCTAGCAAGAAAGTATCCATCTCGCCCTTTATCTAATAGCAATCTCTCTGCATCTATACCATTCAACGAGGGATGAAACCATCTCCTTGTTATCATCTTATAGTTAAAAAAGCACCACTCTGGACTTACAATTAGACTTATTCAAAAAACTTGCTTTACAACTGCTTGCTTTCAACCTCCATAAACTTTCATCATTCACCTGAAAAAAAAAAAATTGTGGTTTATTCTTTACTAAGGACATTATGAAACTATTTGAAATTAATGTAATACAAAGTTCATTGAAGTTCTTAATTTTTATCTAATAAAAAAAATTTGCTTATTCTGAGATATAAACTCAATTTTAGAATTCCTTAACATGGCAAAGACAAAAGTGTATGAAAACATTAAACTGTCAATTTCTTATTGAACTATTAGTTTATTTTTGATAGAAAAATCACTGGAATCAAGATTTAATATATCTTAAAAAATGCTTGAGTAAGCCTCTCACAATACTCTTAAATATGTGAAATTCTAACAATGCATGCTTCATTTTACTATGCACTGTGATGGAATAAATAAGTTAAATATCTATGAAGCACACTCAAAATTTGAAAAAGTTTTTGTAATAATACTGAAAGTAAATATTAATTTTATATCTTTAAAGACTTTAGACTTTGTTACCACTATTTATTTATTTTTGAAAAAAATAAATAAATAAAAAAAGTATTAGTGGATCATAATAAATTTAATAAAGAATGGCAAATATTAATCACTGGCAATACTCTGACGAAGTTCATTTAGCAGGAAAAATCTATATTACTAACCAAGCTATTACTCAATAAAATATTTTGAAAAAGAAAAATCAACCAAAAAGTCTTAAAATGTATTATAAAATAACTATTAAGACTCATTTACACATATTTAAAACTTTAACCCATGAAATATTAATCTAAAAATATATACTGAGAGGTATAAAGAGTTAACAAAATTCATAACTTGAGGTATAAAAACTAGTATTTGCATGATAATATAATATTTTTATACATGTTCACGTTTTTATGCAGTTAAAAAAATATACATACGATGTATAGCATAAATTAGTAACAAGTCCCACATTCTCTATTATATCTATGCATAGATATATAATATGAAAGAATACAAAGGTATAGAAAGACAAGGAATTAATAGTAATATTAAGTTTAAAATATTTATTTTAACTACTTACCAGAAAAAGGCACCATTGATGTATAAGCTTCAAGTAATTTTTATATATAAGGAGTTAAACTAACTCAAGTGTTGTTGCTATGCTGACTTTAGACTTTTTGTATCAATATTTTCAAGGGCGTATTCAGTTAACTGATGCAAACAAAACTATTTTTAATGTTCAAAACTTCGAAAGAAATCAAAAGCACCATTTCCTAAATCTATTTTAAAAATAAACTAATAAACCTAACCATTATTTTACGCAAAACTCCTAAATTAATTTCGTTCTCCGACTGGCTGCGGAAATGTCACGCAACTTTTTTCGTTATTCTTTTACTTTTATGTCATGTATTGTCAACTTGACAGTTCATTTCTGAACGTCATATTATAAATTATTAGTTAAGAATTTGTTTATTATATACAACTAATACTATTTTTACACGGTATTTTTTACACAGTTTTTGATATAACACGGTTTGAAAATAAAATATTTTTAATTTTTTTAAACGATTTTATTCCATTTAGCCCGATTATACAAAGAATTATACAAAGAGGTAGAAAGAATTGGCGAACAACGGCTCATAACAGAGTTCATTGTTAAAAATGTAAAGTAAGAGAAAGTCCAGTTCAAAATTATTCCAGCGATGATAGTGATTGTAGACGCGTTCGAAGCAAACCAATGCGAGTAACTGATGATGACAGTAATTAAATTTATGTTCCTGTATTTATGAATACCTCTATTTTTTATATTAACAATTGAAAAACCTATTCTTTTCGTTAACAACATAGCTATTTAATATAATTATTTTTAGTTCCTGAACTTGCCATACATTTAATTCATATTACTTTTAAGATTAGAGTGCATATCTTTTTTATCTTTAATAACTATGCTTGTAGAAATAAACATTTTATATGTGATTTAATTAAATAAACATGAATACTTGTTTTTATAAAATCCTTGTTTCTCACTAATTTTGATAGGTTTTAGAGATTAGGAACCAATCACCTATTTTTGCATACGATCAATGTCTATTTTACACGGTTCTTTCTGGAACCAATCTACCGTGTAAAAACAGAATTAGGTGTACCACAAGATACGACATGAAATGCATAAAATGCAATAGTAAAAATAAAACATATAATATCAGAATTTGCAAAAAAATATTTATTTTAATTTCATACTTACTACAACGGCTTTACTATTTTACGAACTACAAACTTTATCAAATCATTACAATGAAACGCTTAACTAAAAATCCGTTTAATTGAGATATCTATCTTCAATGCAGAAAGAGTTAATTACCTGCTATCATAACCAATAACCTAATTAATTAAAATTTAAAAAAAAATTCGCTATGGTCACCATTTTTATTTAACATTATAAGATGTACAAAAAAACATATCTTTGTGGTTTTAACATGGTTAATCATATATTTCTCTCTCAATGTAAATGAAATAGATGATATAGCATTTCCTGTCTACGCATATGTAGCACTTTTAACGATTTTTGTCATTATTATTATTATTTATTCACAAATAAATGGACCTAGACTAACCATACTAATAAAAAAATAGTTTGCGTAAATTCCTTAAACTATGAAAAATATAAACACGGTTAGATGAATAATGTTAAAATGTTTAGACGGATGATAATAATTTTATAAACACGAGTAATTCAGATAATTTTAAATCATACATTTGTCCCTATATCTTACTACTAGGTCAAATCTATGTGGGAGAATAAAACAATAACATAAAAAAATACTTTATTGAATTTTATAAATAAAACGTTAATTTTCGTTTACTTCTGCCGATGACTTTGGAGACTTTCCAAAATAACTAGACAATACTTTTCTTACAGCTTGACGTTTAGTTTGAGAGGAACTCTCGCCATGCTGGTTTGGAGATCTCTGCCACTGGTCGACAAAACTTTGACGCCTAAACACTTTTCCTAATGATTGCCATTTTTGTTCCGGGCTTAATTCTTTTTTATCAAAATTCTCTTTACTGCCGGATTGATCGCCCTAAATTATGAAATTATGACTTACTAATTAATATTACAGTAAATATATCACACGTTATATAAGATTATATCTGAAAATAATTAACAAAATGAAATTCTTACTTCATTGGATTTTGTTGACCTCAATTGGTTACGAAAAAAATTTGTAATAGATTTTTTCCAATTCTTAGGATGTTTATATGTGTTTAATTCCAGACTGCTGGTACCTTCGACTGACACTTTATTTTTTTTACATTTTTCATCCTCATCTTTCTTTTTTATTGTTTCATTTGTATATTGACTGCCTTCAGGACACAACATTTTCTTAAAATATTTCTAAGGTTTTCACATAAAATAGTCCAAACTAAGTAACAATTATTATAAATTATGCGTCATTTGTTAATTTAATGTCATTTTTGAAAAAAGAATAAATCTTAAAAAATATCGATAGAGGCGATTACACAAACTTTTTAGTATATATTAGAACTTAGAAGAATCAAGATATATTTACATTAATATACATATTTATTTTATATTAATATTTTGTTATGTTTTTGTCTATTGATAATAGAATGATAAATTTTATAATTAATTATATTTAGATAGCATTGAATTTGAACTTTTATTCCTTTGTCTATTTCTTAATTTTATTTAAAAAAAAAACGAAAGGGTAAACGCGAAGTGTGTTGGGCGGGAATTTGGATATGATATAAAATTGAAAAGTAATAATTATTAAATAAAAGTTATTGAAGGAGGTAGTAGCTATGACGGCGACAGCAACGCCTACAACACAGGTGAGATGTTTGTTAACATAATTATACATTTTAAAATTCTATGTATACTTGTAAGTCGACTCAGACACACTAATTTTTATATTACTTTACAACTGTAGGTCATATCCGAATGGGTGAAAGTTTTTCCTAAGCAAGTAACGGAAAACTACACAAGTTCAGTAACTTTTATGAAACAATTGACTGTGGTAGCTGTGAGTACGATTACTTATTTGAGGAATGCGTTCCCAGAAGACAGTTATACTGTTGAAACATTTGGAGGTGTGAAATTACGTATTCTAAAGAAAAAGTGTAGAAATGAACTAGCGCAGTTTCTAAGCACTGCATTAACTCAAGCTTTTGAGGCGTTTGAAAAAAAGTTTGTAAGTAATAATTTTTTGCGTAGTTTATAGACTACCCTTCTGTCCCGGAAATTATAATTATTTAAATCATACATTTTATAAATAACAAAATAAATAATTCTAGCTTCATCAATTGGCTCTCTGTTTTTACGAAGAAGAATGCAAACTTGAAAATTTAATCGAGTATCACATTTTTGAATATTCCTACAACGATGATGGGGTGACCATGAATGTGCATTCCAAAAACCGAGACAATGTCAAGCATACCATGAAGTACACCTTCGAGAACGTAAGGGAACGGACCATACAATTAATAAGGGCGTGTGTGGTCATCATGCAGTTGTGTCAGAATGATCTACCCTCGTCTTATGATGTCAGCCTCCGGCTTTATTATAACCAAGGTAAAAATGTATTTCATATAGGTATATATTGTTATAATAAAAAATATACATCAAGAGTTATTACTCTTAACGTATATTTTAGTGTATGTAAATTTTTCGGTGTTTATTGATGGAAAAGATATATATATATATATATATATATATATATATATATATATATATATATATATATATATATTCTTTCTTATGCCAGTTGCATTGGAACCAACTGCTGTTAGATTCTCGTATTATTTATTAAACCTACTGGAGATGTGACAAAACAGCTTTAAATAAAATTGTAATAAGTACATAGCATCTCAAACGGTCTCCTGATGCTAACATTTGAAAAAGATAGATAAGTTTATTAAAAAAAAAACAAACTAAAATGACTTATTTGGCTTTAAACTATAACTTTACTTGGTCGAACTCAATATAATTTACAATGAAGACAAGGTTAGTATGAGAACCGTCCGAGAGATAGACAAATTTTATATTTTAAATGGTAAAAAAGGGTTGGGTAAGACTGAGTGATGTGGCATTCGATTTTATTTATTATTTCACTAGAATTTAACAATATTTCTTGTAATAATCAGCTTGATTTTACATGCATTTTTTTTGTCGTACCTATTAATACTGAGACAAAATCATCCATAATCTAGGGTGTCCGGCCTTTCTACCAAAATGTCGAGCCAATCTGACTGATCTGTCTGGCTATTAGGTTTGACCATCTGGAAACCCTAAACTGAGAACAGTGTGATGCTATTGAAATTTGAAAATTAGTAAAAGAGAACCATGTCGAAAATTAATAAAAGAGAAAATTATTAAAAGAGAAGACAGCGATTTGCAATTTTTTTCTTTTCTTTTGTTTGTTCGTTGTTTTTTATTATTTGTGTTATTGTTATTTGTTTATATGAAAATGGTGTATTCACCAGATGCCCCCGCGGACTACCAGGCGCCCGGGTTCCTTTGCACCGACGAGCTGGAGGACCACCTCGAACACACTCTCACCGATGCCATCAAGCTGGGCTGGGTGGAAACGCCCTACCACAAGCTCATCGCTCGCTCCTTCGTCAGGGAACAAGTCGGAGCCAGCCGGGAGGCTCTAGTGAGATTGCTATTTCTTATATTTCAATATATAATTTGCCTGGTATTTTTTTTCATAAATTCTAGTCCTACAGTATTGTGTTTCTTACAGAAGGCATCAAATCTATTTTTATTGTTTTTATAGTTAACATTTGTTATTTCATATATATAATTTCATTTACAGCCTTCTCAAAACCACCCAGTACTATCAAACGACATCCAACTGTCAGGTGAGCCTTAATATTATATTCTATTAAGTAACTTATCCTTGACTTACAATAATTATGAACCACCAGAATTGATGATAAAATTAAAACATTTATTTTTATTGTAATTTAATCTCAAACTAGTTTTTAGAAATACAAAAATGTCGCATAAACAGTATACTGCTTCCTGAAATAATCTGTCGGTCAGTCCAATATGTTGCTTCCTGAAATAATCTGTCGGTCAGTTCAATATGTTGCTTCCTGAAATAATCTGTCGGTCAGTCCAATATGTTGCTTCCTGAAATAATCTGTCGGTCAGTTCAATATGTTGCTTCCTGAAATAATCTGTAGGTCAGTCCAATATGTTGCTTCCTGAAATAATCTGTCGGTCAGTTCAATATGTTGCTTCCTGAAATAATCTGTCGGTCAGTCCAATATGTTGCTTCCTGAAATAATCTGTCGGTCAGTTCAATATGTTGCTTCCTGAAATAAGCTGTCGGTCAGTCCAATATGTTGCTTCCTGAAATAATCTGTCGGTCAGTCCAATATGTTGCTTCCTGAAATAATCTGTCGGTCAGTCCAATATGTTGCTTCCTGAAATAATCTGTCGGTCAGTCCAATATGTTGCTTCCTGAAATAATCTGTCGGTCAGTCCAATATGTTGCTTCCTGAAATAATCTGTCGGTCAGTCCAATATATTGCTTCCTGTAATAATCTATCACCTTAACATAACTATCTCCAAATCGCAAGAGACGAACAGACAAATCATTTACACCTATTTTTGTTCTCCAATATTGGTATTGTGTACTTTAAATAAATATGTATCCCGTAAGTTAACGTCAATCCGGAAACGGGTGCAAAACCAGTTTATAATAGTTATTCGAAAAAACTATATATCATATATTTTAAAAGTTAGATGGTTTTTAAATCCTATTACTACAAATTTCCAGTTTCTCTTTTATTAATTTTTTTCAGGTTCTTTAATTTCATTTCTAGTTTCTCTTTTGTTATTTAGCTATTATACTGAGTGATGGTATATAATGTTCTATAAATTAATATCGAAATTAAAAAAATATATATTGTATGAAATGGCCGAGAACGGGTTTCTAGTTTGAAATCTATTTACAGGACACTTTACCTACACACATAAATATCTATATAATCTCATTACAGATTTTCCCTCATTCGTATATATGCTTAACTATACTAGATCCACGCAAGCGGGATTATCCTCGCGACGCAGTCGAGCGCATCAGTATCTAGAGATAAATATTGATATTTATTTATGGATAAAATTTTTTAAAACTGCATTTTTTTTGAACAAATTTATAATTGTAGTGTAGTAGGAATGGTCGCGCGCGAAACAAAAACGTTCTATATGTTAATTCTATGGGACACATTTTATCAATTATCTCGAAACCTACCATTATGATTCAGCTGATTTTCAACGTACGTATTTTGCTCATTATGCGCATGTGTAGAGTAACAAAGAGTTGAAAATTTGAGTAGTAAAGAGCTTGGCTTCGCTCAGCTCAATTAATATTTAATTACAAATCCTATGTTAGGTAGTGCAGGCTCAAACCCTGGAGACAGCGAGATACAAGTAGTGTGTCCATGTAACAAGTCCGGACACGACCACTGCGACCCGAACGAACTACTGTTGTGTCGGTGAGTTATTATTAAAAGGTTTTGTGTAACGTTATGGTAAATGAAATATTTGGGGTCGGTTTTCATAAGTAATTCACTTGTCTGATCCCCTATCGTGAAATTAATTAATAATATTAAAAATGTAACTTTTGTAAATGTGTTTTTTTTTAATTATTATTTTGGCTCTTCTTGACCCGATTCTAACACATCGGAATTCTAGAAAGTGGTGTATTTGTAGTTGATTGGGCAAAAGAATTTCATTGGGGTATCTAGCAGATCTAAAACACCCACTTCTAGTTACCGGGGGACGATAAGATGAATGTATTTCAATTTCTTCAGTTTTATCAGATACGTCCGAAACTTTTTTTTTACACTTGGAGGTTTAAATGACCCACTCCCGGTTCTCACATCAAGACCTTTCGATTGACGTATTGCAATGTCCCAACGAAGTTTCCTTGAGTTTGAGCACAATTGTCATTCTTGAAAAATCATTGTAACATATTCATATTTGTATGTTCATTCCTATCTTAAATCAAGTTACTGCAACACGTACCAACACGCGTGTTGTTTCGGCGTACTCCGTGATGACATACAGCGAGTCACAGAGCACTGCTGTGCTCTCTGCCACGATGGAGACTCGAACAGGCGACCCACCGACCAGAAACTAGTCGCATTGACTTCTAAAAAACGAGAGGTACATCACTACAAAAATACGAAAGGACAAAAAAATATTATTTATATGACGCAATGTCATCACTTCATTATTATTATATAATTTTACTTCCAAGTCACGTGTCCGACTGCATTTTTTTCTATTGATAGAAATAATTCCTATTTATTATATGTTCTTCATATAACAATTCTTCCCAGTGCCTGTGCATCTTCCGCCGTACCCTGGAGTGGTGTTCTATGATACCTTCAATAGATATAGAAAGCCTCACTCAGAAGTTCGGTATATCATACGGCAACGCAGATAAACTCGTAAAACTCTTACACTCACATGGCGTGGTGTCACAGGAAACTACTGAGTAAGTTTATTTTTTTATATAAAAATTAATAGTATTTTTTTTATAAACTGAAATAATTCGCTTTAAATCCCAGATGTTGAAAATAAATGAATGTATTTATAACTGCTATATAAGATTTTTAATCACTAATTTCACTTCTGAACTCTTTTCCGTGTCATTTTATACTACAAATCAGGGATTTTTATAAGAAATCTAATAGATGTCGCGTCCGTCCTAATAAGACAATTATCTCGTATAATTAAATTGCATAGAATTGGCAGAGGGACGATACGGTATGCCAGAGGTCACAGGTTCGACCCCTGTGTTGAAAAGTTTTTCCATTCATTTAATATTTAAAATAATAACATGTATATAAACCATTTTAAAAACTACTTAAAGTTTTTATCAACACAACATTTTTTTTATTAAATAGAAAATAAAATATTAAAGAAAATGTACTAATTATACAAATTTGATATTAAACATTAGAATATTTGTGCAGTAATAAAAAAATATATAATGATAAATTAATAAGAAAAAGTAAGTAAAAGTATAAGTAAAAAGTAAAAATAAACCCATTAAACAGTAAAATAGCAAAAAAGTAAAAAGTACAGTAATAACAATAAATATAAAATGATATAAGAAAAAAGTAAAAAAAAGTAAAACGTAAAAGTAAGTGAAGATATAATAAAAGAGTAAATTTCAGAACAAATACGCCTCAAACGATATTAACCGAGCAACTGAAGTCGGTAATGTGTAAGTTCTTCAACTATCAGAACGAGAACGTAGTAAACCGTCTCTTGGCAGAGACGCTTCGTGAGGGTGCCCCAGACCCAATAGGGGATGTTATCACCCCCCTAGAAAAGGTAAGTCTTCATAACGCTTCTAATATCGCTCGGGTTATAACTAAACCTCCGAATAAAACAAACGAAGATTCGACCTTAAAAGAATATAGAGAGGCTTTACTTACGAATGTCACTGAGGAACCGTTGAGTGACTTTGATAATGTTAAGAAAAATACTAAAAGGAAGATGAATGATGGAGGAAAGCCTTTAAAAAGAGGGGTCAGGACTAAAAAGGCAAGGTTGATGCCCGAATAAGATTTAAAATATAGAAATATTTAAATATAGAATTATTTTTTTTTCAAAATATTTAAATATGAAAATTGTAATTTGTTAATATTTTTCTTTTTTTTCTTGTTTTAATATTTTTTCGTTATTTCTATAGCAAGTTTTTGTTTTATTTTTTATATAATAAATAATAAATAGTAGAGAAGCTTGATTATAAATGATATATCACTTTATGTAATACAACTATTACACTAATTACAATTATCTATGGAAGTTAATTAAAATTATTGATTTATGATTTAAATAAGAGACTCTTAATAAAGTATGTTATTTTTATTTCAGTTTCCTTGTTCATACTAGAAATCATAATATGAAGCTAGATTTTGTATATTATATATTTCCCTACAACAATACTTTTAATTTTTTTTTAGTCCGTCATTACTTACATGCAAGTAATTTTTAAAAACATTGAAAAAGGCTGGATATATTCTTGTATAAATTAAATTTATACACACTAGGTTCGCCACTGTGAACAGGTGAAGCTGAGCGAAGTATTGTTGCTGAATGAGTTTCACATGTAAAATTAGCAGACTAAAAAGTGACCATAATCTTAAGCCTAATAAGAACTCGCTCGTGCGATTTCAAAAGGTTCCACATGTTAACTCCATGGGACACACTTAGACCATTTAATAAAAAACTGTAATCGACATCCGACCTTTATTCGTCTAGGAGGAGTAGCATTAGTAATGAAACACACTTTTGACCAGTAAGAGTTTCGCTTTGCTCATCTCAATAAAATTCCACTCGCAATTAATAAATATTTAATAAAAACTTTCTCTTCGCTTAAATATTAAATATATTATAAAACAAACAACATAGCCTATATTAATTTATACTTATGTCGTATTTTAGTCTTAGACCATTTCTCGGTCGATTTTTAGAGACTATTATATATACATAACTACATATTTATACATAAATATAAATATTCTGCAGAGATTTTAATTATAATTTTAACATATGTTTGTACTTGGTTCCTTGTAATCTTTAAAGTTTGTTACCACTTGACCCCAATACTTGGGGTTCCCTAGAGGGTCTAGGGGTTTGTTGTTCGGGGGAACAGCCGTTTTGTTCACTTTATCCAGTTCTTCCAACATGTGATGCAATATTGCTGGATTTCTATAAAGTAACATTAAATTAGTATTCTATTCAAGGCTTGGGCTCAGAAATCTCATATTGTTCCTTCAACAATAACTAAATTCTTTTGCTTGTTACGGAAATATGTTACCTGATCTAAGATGCGCTAGAAATTTAGATCAGGTAACAGAAGTATTAGCGGTAATAATTTTAGTTCATACAACTAAGTACAGGGGTGGGGGAGGGTAGTTTTAGAAACTTACACATCAGCGAGGTTCCTTGTTTCGCAAGGGTCCTCCTCGATGTTGAACAAACAGGGCGCAACCAGCGGTTGGCATGGAATAACCTCTTTTCTGACACATGTTATGGTTGCTTCTTTTCTAAAACATAATTATATTTAAAATAAATAAAAATATTGCTGTATTTATAATTTAAATAACTTTGAAATTTCTTATGACAGACAGATCAACATAGGATTGATAAAACTCAAAAACCCGTTAAGTGAAAATGATAAAGTTACAATTTTAAAGTAAAATTTGGTGCAAGGTACTTTTAATATTCGGTAATCTCTTTTCGCGCATCATAACATAATCCCTTGTCGTAATAACTAAAACCTCATGTCATAAGCTAATAAGGATCTGTTCTTGAGTCGTCGAAAGATTACAATTGAAATAAGTTCATATATTCAATGTTTTATAAAATTCTCACAAGTACTAAAAGTTTTTAAAATAATTTTATTCATAAGTTCATATAAATTATATTTGACTTGGTGTAGGCGGACTCATGTGTGATTAATAAAATAAACTTAAGCATAATAAATACTATTTTAACGTTAAAGCTGTTCCTAGCATATTTTGAAGTAAATCATAACAGGCAGCATGGATCAACATGGATTATGTATTTTGTCCTGCATTTTGTTTTTTTGATCCAAAGTTGATATTTACCGTACAAAATGCTAACCCTAAATATTAATTTTATTTTACATAAAAATTCGATGCATCAGGTACAGTCAGCTTCAAAATTCGATGACCATATTGTAAGTTCAAAAATAGCTATACACCATATTACATCAAAACAACTGAACATGCCAAACAATGAAGAATGAAGTCATTAGAGTTCAAATTACCTAAAAATCAAGTTGTCGAATTCATCAAACATATGTCATGTTTCTAACAGATTTAATTTAATTTACTATATTTTGTAGATTGTTCTGGTTCTAAGTGACAATCGATAGAAAGGTATTACCAACATTGTCACTTTAAAAATACATTATTTTTATAATACAGTGGAATTTATAAAATGAAGTACTGTAAATAAAAGGTCAATCATCTATAATTAAAAATAAAAATTAATAATTAAACAACGTTTTTAAATCATGAATATATTCTTTTTGTAATGTGTCCTCAGTATTTTAAAACTGCAGTGCAAAGAAAGAGACAATGACAAAATTATAAATTTGTGTTAATTATGATTTGAACTTTAATTATGTTCCTTCACTATTGGCGTTTGTCATGTTGAGCAATTTTGATGTATCATTTTAGTAAACTACCCTCATATATTGAAAACGAATATATATATATATATATATATATATATAAAATTTAAAACAGGTTTCTGAAGACCAAGTTTTATGTACTATTAGGTGAGGAATTATATACTCTATAAATTCTATTGTACTTAATGTTGCGACAACTTTGAGGATGCGGAAGCGTGTCACGAATGAAGGAGCAGTAAATAGCCAAGTGGCTTTATTACTTAGAAAAAAAAGGAGGCAAGCGTAAGCATGGTGGACGACTTCTCCGTTTCAAAGATGTACTAAAACAGCACATGAAAAGGAGTTCAATTAATAGTTTAAATTGGAAGCAGAACTCATCTCAAAAAGCAAGTTTGTGACTTTTAAGTTTGATGGTGCGCTGAATCTGATTCAACTTTGAGAGATCCAAAAGTTTGAATTAAAATCGGTATGACTTTGAGAAAGGTGCGTTCAACTACGCACAATGTGTAAGGATCTTCTTTGAAAAGATTGGCTACGTCATCCATTTAAGAGCGAATAAGAGGAAAGGAATTTATAGTAGCCGTAGTCGAAATCGTCTGGAACACGTCATGTACTTGATATCGTCATTTGTAGAGTCTTCTATCATCTATTTAATTCAGGGGTGGCCAACACAATCGGACCCGAGGTCTATTGTCTGCCTTTCTAATTCTTTGCGATCTACGGCCTTTTTTAACTCTACTCCAATAATTTTTATAATATTTAGAACGGGAATAGGTAGATACCTACAAATTTTTCTTGTCCGCGATCGACTGATTTAGGGGCCGCGATCGAAGGGTTGGCCGCCCCTGATATAGAGTGTGTGTAGTGCAATGTACCTGAGCGTAAGCAGTGTGTGTTGGTCAGGTAGTGGTGTCAGTCCAGTCAGTGCGCGTGCAGCAGCACTCGATCTCACGGCGGCTGCGTCATACTGTCCCGCGCGCCCCACAGGACCATACCACGCGTCCCACGCACCATTGTAGTTTGTGCCTACCACAAACTAATTATCATCTTCTCTCCGTATGAAGAGACGACTAATTATTGCGGGTGGAAGTGTTCCAAACAAATTAAAAGAAATCAAATTATATATGATCGAATTCCAGCATTAAGAGAGAAAAATGCGATGAAAAACTAGTGCCCTGTATTTACCTTTCATCAATTTCCACTTATCCACTGTTATTGCTGAACTCCCATAAATATCATCGATATTATGTACTATTGAGACTCTATTTGAATCTAAATCCTGTGACAGTGCGCCCCACTGATCTATGCCATCTATACCCTTAATTAAACTGCAAACAAAACATATAATTTAAGGACTTATAAATAGACGGGCTTGAAGAATCATAAATATAGGGTTTGAAAAATCATAAATAGGGATGTGATTTCTCTTTCTCTATTTTACCTGACATTCATACCAGCAGCACTTAGCAGTGTTGGCAACCAATCTACCAGATGCATTCTCTGTTTTGCGATTCTAGCCTTCTTCTCAATGAGAGGACTCCATAACAAACCTGCGCCTCGTACACCGCCTTCCCAAAGCGTATTTTTTACCTTCATCGGAAGAAATTCTTAAACTAATCTAGCTTTTGGTTACCAATAAAAATTTATAGATATTTTGATAAGCAATTAGAGTTAAAGATTACTTCCCTAATTTGTAAAATACTTACACCTCTCAGAGGATAATTAGACGCAGCATTATCATTAAAGCCCTCCGCTGGTCCACCGTTATCTGTAGTAAATACAATAATACTATTCTCCAGAAGACCTTTTACTTTAAGGGCAGCGACCACGTCACCCACCGACTTGTCTAGCTCAGTAAGTACGGCTGAAACATAAAAAAACATACAAATTGTAACAATATATTAGAAACTATAGATGTAGAAATTATTTTTAGACTCAAAACTGGGTCAGGAGTCTAAACTAGTCTATTATTCAACATCCTGTACAAACAATCTTCAGATACCAAGCGTAAAACATTATTTGTATATTTGCTACAACACAAGTATAAATAATTATAAAATTTTATGATTTTTATTATAAAGTTAAAAGTGTATTTTAAAAAGTTATTTTTCTTTTTTCAGTTTAAGTTAAGTAGGTATAAAAAAATGTGAATATATTTATACCAGCATATTTCCGTCGTTGAAAATTATCAATATATGTAAAGTTATCGAGCAAGTGCTCGGGCGCTCGTATCGGCTCGTACGAGTTACCGCTGTGAACCGCGGAGTGAGCCACCATCAGGAACAATGGCTTCCTTGTGTTATGAGCCTCTATTATCTAATATAATAACAAAAAATTTAAATCAAAATGAGAAACATATAAATTAACATAAAATTTAATTTAATTTTAATTTTTTTTTTTTTAGTAACTTTAGTAAAAGTTAAAAGGTGTAAGTAAACATAAGTTGTATATCGTTTCGTATTTATTCATTAATATGAACCTTCACAGCTTCGTTTGTGTATACATGTGTCGCATATTGTCCAAACAGGTCATGAGCTACTGTGAAACCTAAAAAAAATAAGTTGTTTCTTATTTGTTTCTATAAAAACTTGTACAATTACAGCAAAGTTTTTATTTCGAAAATAATTATTACAAATGCGCAATTTCTGATTTTTTCTTTACCTTAAAATTTTTAACAAAAATGTTCTTTGCATTTTAGTCAATTTGAATTAAAGTGCGATTTCATATAATGCACAACAAAATCATCAATAATTTAAAGCTACTGAACCTGTATAGTGTTATTTATTTGTAATAAATTATAATTTAAGCGTTGTCTCCAGTATAACTATTACAAATTCAAATAGTTTCAGAGTAGAACCGACCTTCACGAGACAATAAAATTCTAGTTACCGTCAAACCAATCGACGAACTTATTGTTTTTAAATATGAATTATGCGAGGAAGTTATGTAAGTGTACATAGTACCTCTATACAAACTATCATCTGCACTATATACTATGCAATTATTGTTTCACACTTCATCAGAACGGAAGACTGGCTTTTATTAAAAGATTATGGCATGTTTGAAAAGCTATAATAAATTGGAATTTCTAAAAGAATCCTTAAGAATATTGGTACAGAACTTTTAACATAGAGTTGTTTCAAAGACAATGGAGATGGTTTTGAATTAGCGTCATAATTTTATTATATATATGAATAACTAACCACATAGGAATAAATTTTTAATAACCACATCGGAACAAATTTTTAATTTATAAAAAAAAAGATTTTTCATTGTAACAATATTTATGGCAAGACTTAGTATACAGGTATAAAGGAGTATGAGGTTTGTGAGTTCTATAGTTGATGTACTACGAATTTTGACATAGGCTAATATTTCTAACTATAGCACTTGCATTTGATAAACAAACATTGAACGTTAAAATTATCTATGTACTCGTATAAGGTATACGAGTAAATAGATAAATTAACTATTATAAATGTGAAGTTTTCTTCGTTATACTTAGGTATTGTGTAAAGTTTAGACTTAGTCTGCTTTGGCTTAGTTTATCAATACGGCATAGGATTATTTTCCACTTCGTACCTCGTCTGAAATCAAAGCCCCAGTATCCATTTTCTTCAATCACATGATCGTACATATCGATCTTCCCACTCCAAAATCCAAGATGGCTATCAAATCTAAAAATAAAGATTTACCTAAACGTTAAACCAAACTATATATTATCTAATTCTATAAGACCTAAATTAACAAACGAGTCGGTTTGAAGAGTGATTATAATGAAACTAATCTTCTATCTGTTTTGCACTTTTTGTTCAGTAAATAATATCTACCCAGAATCTTTGAATATTTTTTACACATTTCGAATTATATGAAAAACTAATTGTTGTAAATACGTACCCTCGATTTAAAGGCAGATATTCTTTTTTGAAAGATCCAAGATGCCATTTTCCCACTAGATGAGTCTTATATCCTAATTCCTTTAGATATTGTGGCAGAATCTTTTCATTTAGTGGTAAACCACGAGGTTCAGCAGCGTAAATGACTCTATGTTGCATTCCTAAAAAAAGTATTAGCGATTTCGAACCTTACACAATTAATTTCTTAAGATACAAAATGATTATGTTAAAGTATATCTAATAATAGAAATCCATAATTACCAGTATGGATGGGATATTTCCCAGTCATAAGAGCAGCTCTTGACGGAGTACATACTGGCGTCACATAATAATTGTGTAGGGCTAGACCAGACCACGCCAGCGCGTCTATATTGGGGGTCGGTATTTGGTTTGATCCATGAAAGCCCACATCGTTCCAACCCTAAAAATAAATATTTTCTTATACATTTGAAATCCCGGTAAAAAAATTGGTTTCATTTATGTTTACATTTAAATTTCAGGAGCTAAATGTAATCATTTGGCTCGAACAGATCGCGTAAAAGCTGGCTCAATGGCGGTAGAATCATCTTGTCATAGAAAGTCTCCGTCGAAACGAATATTATGTTTTTCAGCTAGGGTTCGCACGATAAATCATTTTGGTATATAATAAAATAGAAAGAATCCTTATCAAGAGACGGGACTTCCACTTGCGACCTCTGAGATACGGTATCCCGGTCCCGTTGAGTTGAAGATTATTCATTATATAAAAAAATATTTTTAGGTATTAAACATAGATTTTATATAATATCTTAATGGATTTTACATCATATCTCAATGAACACATTCAACAGGGATGATAAAAATCTACTATGAGGGAAATAAGCTTTTGATGATAAGGGGTATTAATTTTTATATTTTTTTTTTAACTTATTAGGTCACAAAAGATAACCTACCAATATATATACTCTCATGCTCGATAACTATTTATTAAGTAATAATACGTATATACAAAATCCTCTCCGTTCACCAAAACTATTTTTACGTAGAACATACGTACTCACAATGCATAGGAATAAAACAAGATACACCTTTAGTCAAAGAAATTAGAGTGCACATTCAATCATGAAGTGCCATCTGGCCGAGAGGTATAGATTTTCCAGTACAAAAAGAGTCTTGAGTTTCGGGGGCTAACTAGGATGACACTACTTGGAATTAAATATTATACTTTACTGTTTAATACATGCATATGACCAAACTTTAACCTTTTAGGACACGTTTGAAAGTTTTGATAACAAGCAGAAAAACAAAATAATTATAAAACATTGATAGATTAAAATTATTTGAAGAATGATTGTTTTTTTTGTTCATTTAATTACGTATAGTTTCACCACGCTTACATTTCGAATACAATTTTATTGTAGCACGTTACCTATTTAAAAAAAATATTTTTTAACTTTGTGTCACGGACATCAAAAAAGGTTCGCCATCCCTGGTTTAGGAAATTGAAGTATTTTATTCAGTTCATGTTATTTATATTATTATATACCTACTGTTTTTAGTTAGTGTTGATTTTACGTGGTAATCAGAAAAAAATGTACATTAGTTAATTTTTTTTTTTGGAAAGTAATTATAACGATTTAAGTACATAACAATATAGATATATGAAGCAGGTCTCAACAAAATACATAGTTTTGTAGACATGTTTGTTGTCTTAAATGATGTTCAGTTACGCAAATCTATAACCGGATTTTAATTAAATTTCGTGTTATACCTTATTTTCCCAAGCAACATAGAGGATACTGGCTACTACTGAATTTTTTTTTATTAAAAACATAAAAGCGGTTTCGGCTAGAACTATATAAACAAATGTATACTACTTTTATACATCAGAAGTGTAACAGAAAAATTATGATTAAAAATGTTTGTGGACGAATACCCTTTTTTTAAAAAAATGTATGATGTTAAAGGAGGTAAAAATATTAAGATTGCTAGTTGCATAGAATTATATATTATATATATTACAAAATCGAACTTTTGGTAAAGAACAAACAAATAAATAATGCGAAAAATTGAGAATATCTTAAACAGAAATGAATTACTTTTTAATATTACATCAAGAATTACGGTTACCGAAACGCACGTGGGTGAAGCTGCTAGCGGAAGTTAGTTTACAATAATTTTCTTTTATATATATTTGGGTCGATGTAATATATCAATTCCTTTCTTCTCGTTTCTTTGCCATGTTATTTTTCGTATCGTTTTCCGTTACGTAATAACACGGTCGTATTACTGTTATTTAAATTATATCCAAGATGAAACGGGAGTCATATATTGTTATAACAGATGTCCAGTTTCATCAATATTTTTCTATTATTCTAATATAGCCAAGTCAGCAACCCTAAGTATTAACTTAAATCTATTTAGCGTACTTCTATAATCTAGATAATTAGGTTTTATCTTTTGACCTTCAATTGGGTAAAGCACGTGCGGTGTATTACGGAACAAAGTATTATAAAATATGTGTTACGGAATTTCGTAAGTGAAAGCGGAAAGTTCATTTTGTAACGGTACGACATTGATATCACGCAATGTCTTTTTTGCTATAATTATTTTAAATCGATTTGTTTAATATGTACTTTATTATGTTTTAAGTATGATTCATTTACTAGAATTTGCTACTTTAAACATAAATGTGATATATCGTTAAAAATTTATACATAAGTCAATAATTTATTTTAAAATAGAATTAAAACAATATACATATGCAGAAAGTTAGGTACTTAACTAATGCAATTCTAATGTATTGTTGAAAACTTTTAGGCGTATTCTTAGAATAACCAGGCGGGTATTTTTTTTTATCTTGTTAAAGCTATCAATGATTGTAACTTGCAAATCATTTAAATTTTTAATTTCTTATTAAAATTTACTTTTAATATAACACACATACATAAAAATTCACTTCAGAACTTACGAAAAACAATTAAATATTTGTTGTAATAAAAAAGAATATAAATAATTTTGAATTATTCTTATATACATTTTAATTTGTATTTCACTAATCAAATTAGTTTATACTACATTTTGAAGAAAGTTAGAAATCGAAACAGTAAAAAAAAAATGCATATAATATAACTTACTAAATCATCAGCTATAATAAACACAATATTAGGTTTTTCATTACACTTACAATGACTTATTAAACAAAACAAAACCAAAAAATACAACATACTGCCGCGAGTTCCGAATTCAAATAATTTGTATATTCAAATCTTGTTGGTCGCTGTCTGCAGTTAAAAAATATATACAGATACTGCGTTTATTTTAATGTCACTCGCGCATAAGTCAAGTTCACAGTACTGACGTAAACCGCATTTACATGTTCGTGGCGACACGACGAACATCAGACGAATGTCAATAAAATGTATGGATGCTAACCCTAAAATAAAAAAAAAATGTATACTTTTATGACAACAATTAAAAATAAGTAGTCTATAGAGAAGCGTTTACATTTCAAACCTATCAAAGTTATCAAGAAACTTTCTTTTACAAACCGCTAAGATAAAAATGGACTGTTTTTTTAAAAAAGTACGTTTTATCTCAGGGGTAATAGCTTCATCGCAGCCGCAAAATCTTGTTTGAACGATTTGGGAGTTGGCATCCCGTACAATTTTTTTTTTATTAAAGAATTAAACGGCAACTTCACATTTTGATACCAAATGTCTTAAACAAACAAGATGACAAAATTAGAATAAATGAAAAATAACAAAATTATGTCCCAAACGCTAATTGAGTCCAAAGAGGATAGAGTTATTTCGGAATGGTTGAAAAGATTATTTAAAGCTTCTAATTCGTGAACAATCTGACTAAGAAGCAAAAGAGCCGTTGCATTACTTTACTCTACTGTACGTACTCTCAATGTACACACTTTACAATGAACAGTTTCTTATATTTCTCAAAACATTTAGGTATATTTTATCAAAATCTATCTTCTCGTAGCGGTATATCTTATCGAAAATATCTAATCCAGGTTTTTATCATGTAATAAATAAATAACGTAGCAACTATATTGTATGTATATCATATTATAAAATAGGAGCAAGGCCAAATGTCACGTTTATATAATAATAATGAAGTCCATGTTAGACCTCTAAACATTTCTTTATTAAAATTTTAGCTGGTTGTTTATTTCCATGTTACGTTAAAAAATCTAGAAGGCTTTCCATCAAATGTTTAAAAATGAAAGTGTTAAATAATATATTTCAATAATTAATACTTTTCCTCATATTTGTGCTAGTAGATTAATTGGAAATAAAGTCCTAGTCATAAGTGTTCTTTTCTGGCGTTGACAGCTGTGATGCTGGCATTACTAATAAATTAATTTTACAATGAACATATTGTATACTTTTATAGTCGATGAACTGTAAAAACAATGTACAGGTGAAGTCATATGCAAATAAAAAAACTTGTATAAATATTTATTTTATTTTCAATGTAAATTACAGTCTATTATACCCATTATTTCCGTACGTCTGTCCGGAGACACAATACATACGTAAATTATAAGAAAGACATATTTTAGTTAGGTTTTAAATTATTGCTCTGTGACTTTTGATCCAAATTTTCTGTTACCATTAAAATACTATATTCTAAATATGGAAGGAAAATAAAACTAAAGATACTGTTAAATAACAATATCCTTTTTCTGGCTCTGTTTAATTAAAACTCATAGTAAATAAAATACTGATATTCCTTAGAATAATTTCAAATGCCTTATTGAAGTAACAAAATCTTTCTCCAAACTTAGTAAAAACTGTAAATGCATCTTAGTGATGTTACATTTTATATATATTATTAATTCACTTTATATTTTAAGGTAAATTCTTATATATTTATAATATAAGAAATAGAATAGTACAGCGCAATATGGGACTTAAAAAGAATATTTAGACATCAATATAGGAAAATAGATATACATCCAGCATGAGAAATACATAATAGTAAAGTCATAACATAGATATCCTCAAACATAAAATATAAACCACACTAATACCACATTTTAATAAGTATTATATAATAACATATTACTATCCACTCGCATACATCCAACCAATACTAAGTCCATTAAATAAAATGCAGCAAGAATTCCTTAAGAAAACCATTATACAACCTTGACTATTATTACAATAAAATTATAACTTTTTATACACAAACTATAAACACATAAATCATTTTGTTCAAGCAAAAATTTACCCACGAAGCTAATTCTTTGGCAACAGTAGAAAAACCAAAAGCATAGTTTTATAAAACCATGATAAAATGCAGTGCAAAGAAAATACAAGTAATAATTATTATTATATTTATCAAACACGGACTAAAATCAACTCTACGAAATTAGCTACTCAAAACTAATAGGATCAAGAATATTTGAAGATTAAATGTATCGCTTCTACATAGCTGTCTCGCTCACTCCTTGCGAGGCTTCCTTTTCCGCTGGCCGTCGCCAGCGCCCTCTGTATCCACTAACGGAGGCGCCTATAACAAAATCATAAAATAATATTTAATATTTATAATCATGAATGTGAATTGGAACATATTTTTATCAAATAATATAATTACAGATAAGATAAAATATGTTTATTTCTCCCTTACTCTCTACATATTTAAAAGTAATTATCTATATACTAAAATATATATGAAAAATAAACTCAGCAACAGTAAGGACCAATAATATACTTACTTCGGTGGACTCAACCTCTGATTCAGGTCCCTCAAGATCTGCTTTGCTGGTCTTCTCGGCGCTTTGCACTTCTTCCTCCTCCTGATGGGGATCATCTTCTACTACTGCATCAGTCTTCTTGACCTCTCCTTCTGTGTCCTATATTTATGTTATGTTTTAAAAACATCTTAATCCTCATAATAATATTAAATAAGAAAAAACATTTAATTTTTTTTTCTTACTGGACTAAGGAGAAGAATTTTTTAGTTATCATAAGTATGTTTTTTCTTCGAGCGAGCTTTCCAGTCTTATTGTTAAAACGAAATAGGTTATATTTTTGTGTAGATGAATATTTATTTAAATTTTATTTCTAACGTAATTACAAATAAATTCAGTTTATTTATTTTATCTTTTTACCTTTACTTACTTTAATTTTATTTACTTCCTAAACAGTTTAATTTTTAAACATTGTTTTTGGAATTTTCATTTCATAAATTTATATATAGCAATAAAAAAACAGTTTTGCTAATCTAGCACAATAAATACATTTAAATTGTTATAGCTGTGTTTACTATTCAGTATGTGTATGTGTGTGTTACTATGTGTAATGACACATGTTGTTTTGTGTGTGCGCGTGTGTATGTGTGCGTGCGTGTGCGTGTGTGTGCGTACGTGTGTGTGCGTACGTGTGTGTGCGTGCGTGTGTGGGCGGGCGTGTGTGTGTGTGTGTGTGCGTACCGCTCGTGGTCCGCAGCAGGCGTAGGCGAGGAGGGCGAGCAGCGCAAACACGGCCAGCAGGCCCACGCCCCACCACCATGGGTTGTCGCCCGCCGCCTTCAGCACGCGTTCCACCACCGACTCCTGGCACACTAGCTACTGTACTACGGCACTACCTACTGGTATTTTAGCTCTAGCACTAGTTGGAAAGCGCTCCTAGCATACTGAACAAATCGAACGAGTAGACCTCGTAGGAGCGTCGGACGAGGTAGCCCACGTATATAACTATGGGCACCGAGCAGTACAATGCGTATAGCGCCCACGCGCCCGGACGGTAGTTCACGGCGATTAGGACTTTGCCCCACCAAGTTTTCTGACGTCGATAGCGATAGGTATATAAATTTCGATATTACATTAAAGTACATTCTTAATGTTATTGATTATGTAATATATGACGTGATACAATGGATAAGTTACAATACTTCATACCAGATATATCTTTAAATTTATAAACAATTTCATCATTTAAAAAGTGCAGTTGGAAAGACAAATTTGCAGATTAAAAATTTCTATTCAATTTCATTTCAATTATAGTATACTCACCGAATCACTAGAAATCTTAGCTCGTTTAAGTGCAAAGCTCTGAGCCGCCCAGTCTTCGGCCACCGACACGTCGTCAGTTATAATAAGGTTATCGAATAACAGCATCGGTGACATCGACCACAGCTCGAAGCCCACTGCATGCTGCAAACGGACAGATTATCATGTATTATTATTGACATATTTTTTATATAGTTCAATATATAAAATGTCTCGTGTAAATGCTAAAACTGTCGAAGATCAAATAAAATTTTAGACAAAATCATCGTTTTCTTTATTATAATTTTTTTTGTCTTTATTATTTTTAAAAAGTTAAAAAAAGATAACGACCGTTTATTTATGGATTAAGTATAACAATTTATCCGTATTAATGATTCTTATCGGTTACTCACGATAGATGTCATGAGGAAGGGGTGTTCATCCTTAAAGTAGTCAGGGTTGGGAATATGACGGGGACTCCACTTGCCTTTGTAGTTGGGATTAGGGATCAACGGAGCTCTCCAGATTCCCTGGAATAAATAAAAACACATATTTAGAAAATAGAACATAGTACTCAAAAGTAGTGTTGCACAGCCCTACCTTGTAGTTGGGGTTGTCTATGGTGGGCGGCGCCCAGGGCCCGCAGCCCGGCGCGGCGGCGCAGCGCGGGTTGTCGATGAGCGGCGCCTCCCACGAGCCGTCCATCTCCTCGTCCCAGTCTGACGGCTTCCGGGCCTCGGGGTCTGGGGGCAGTGGGGACTTATTTTCTTTCTTTTCAATTATTCACTTTAAATTCAAATCTTAAACAATATAAAACTTTTAAAACCATAACCATCGACAGTGATTATAATTATAAATGAAATTAATAAGGCATACGGTACGCATTTAGAGTAGCTAGATAAGAACCAACAAAACACACTACAGTTTAGTAAAAGATGAAAAAAATATATATTTGTAAAAAACCCTAAAGAATAATAAAAATCATCGCTACTCAATAACGTGTTGAATTGATAAAATTCGGTGTAATGATTCGGTGACAGCTTAATATTTCAAGCGACATATACGACTCATATGTTGAAAAAATAGTAACCGACCGGCTATCATATCCGGTTCGTCCTCCAGCCAGCCGTCGGGCTTAACGGCATTGAAATCTATTATCTGAGCCGGTTCAGACTCATCCCAATCGTCAGGTTTCGAAGCAGCGGGGTCTACGATCTGGAATAAATTACATTATGTCAAGCAATGCAAAAAAAAAATCTAGTACAATTTCTAGGTGTATTTATTTATAAATCCTACAATATATATATTTTAATTCATTTTTATAAATATAAATAAAACTTATAGCAACTTGTGTACTGATTACAATAATTCTAATATTATACTTATTTCACAACATTTAATACCTTTTCTCTTTCATCCCAATCCTCAGGTTTTTCATCATTAGGATCATCGATCTCTTCAGGAGGATTGACAGCCGGTGTGAAGTCTTCCAACAGAGATCCACCGTTGAACTCCTTGTTGTCAACCAGCATTGTGAATGTGTTATCGGGTCTCAATATCAGGGTGTATAGATGAGGTTCTTTGTCTTTGTAAATGTCTTCTAGGCGTTGTCTGAAAAACCAAATTTCATAAAATTATTTCATATAATTTCCATCATTGTAGTAGTCAAATAGTTTTTATTAACTTATGAACTATAACTAAATGCTCCTTGATATTATATATTGAATTTTTAGTTAAGTACTGGACTTACGTTGGCTTCTTGCTATGTTTCTCTTCAAAGCTGCCATTTTTAGGGTTGCGATGTCTGAAGATAAAATGCAGTTTGTTATCATTTCCGCACTTATCAGGCCCAAACATGATGGTATATGGGGTTTGATCGTGGAACTGTCTGAGATCAGCTTTGGTGTTCACTCCCTTTGATAACAGCTTGATGTATGCACCACCGCAGTTTTGACCCTCCTGTTGACAATAGTTCATATAAATATTTTTAATGTAAAATTAAACCAATATTAATATTTTATGAATTAGGGTGTTTAGAATAAGCTACACTTATTCTATTATTACTTAAATATCAATTTGATAACCTAAGTTTTTTTTATTAAAGACTGCAATTGCATCAAATTCAAATTCTTTTCTAATGAGTTACTAAGTTTTAATTTTTATTCTGCTGCGACCTTTTGTTCCCTACAGTGGTTCTGTAGAGTAAAACGTGTTTCTATACGACGAGGCAAAAAATACGACCTGTACTAATCTAAAGCCGATAATATTCATTTATTTCAGAATTGTAACCAATACAGATATTGAGATATAAATATTTTTTTAGATTCCTTTAAGTTGGACGAAATCTTTCCACTTATATCCTAACGCATCTTATACTGTATAATATACAAAATAATATATTTTTTTAACATAAACCTCAATTCTAAAAGAAATCATCACAAATGTCGTCATATTTGTAAGCAAGTATTTTGGTGATATTGAAAACTATTAATAAATACACAAAGACATAAAACACATCCTCAAGTAATATTGGATAGTAGCCAATAGCTTTTACAGTATATACCGATTTTTGACTATATTCTCTTTGTGTTATTTTAAGAAAATACAACACAATAAAAAGAATATAATGTCCTTTGTTAGACTTTGTTTTTATCAAATTTACAGACAAAAAGAATATTTATTTTAAGTCATTATTTTATAGTAATTTCCTTTGATAACAGTATTGCTACTTTTTCATGATACATTTTAATAACAAAGATATTAATACTATTTTATGGTTTGGAATATACTAAACGATAGTCTTTAGTTAAAGAAATATTGAAACACGATAGTCGTAAAACAAACCTGCAGCTAATAGGCTTATCAAGTCCAGTAAGTCTTGTAGTTATGCAAAGTAACTTTACTCTAAATAATGTAATTATTGCATCACCTTTATACTGAAAGACTCCTCTTTACTTAGACTGAACATGGATGATGAAATAACTCAATTAATTTCATTTATTAATTGATTTGTCACCCTTTTTTAAAAACTTTTTCATTGGTATTATTATAATTTATTTATTTATATCTTTTCCACTTTGAATCCATATCAGCAATCACTTGTGAATGTCAATTTGAAGAGTCAAGAAGACCCATATTGATACCATACTTAATTAAAAGTTAACTAACCTGCATTGTAACTTCATATTGTATAACCAGAGGTTTGTCCTTAAATACAAAAGGTTTGTCCAGAAGAGCTGAGATAGCAGCATGCTTTGCCTCAGTAGTTAGTACTAAACCTGTGTCACTTTTCAAGATTTTTCTGGATGGTGATTGAATCTGTAATTATAATGACAATTAATATTTTATACAATAAATATATTTTTAAATCTGACAGTATTCATACCTCCCACTTTCCATCATATTTGGCAATATCTTCATCAACCCCTTGTTTCTTGGCCTCTGATTTAACCCATTTCTTCTTGAATGATGCCACATCATCAAAATGCTCAGCAAGATAGATCTTTTTACTGTCAACTTGGGGACTTTGGTATGTATCCTCTTCTACTGTCTAATAAAATAGGCATTAAAAGAAAGATTTAATATTTAAAATATATGTTATAAATAAACTAACAAAAAATATTTTATGAGCACAAGGCTGAAAATGTTAAATTTATAAAAAATGTTGAGAAGTACAGGTTAATTTGCCATGAGCACTGAGCAAATAATGAAGATAAAATAAATGACAAGGGAAGAAAAGAAATGATGGATAGTTTGTGTGACTGAAAACATGAAGATAAAAAGTTGAAGAAAAAGAAGTGCTAACACATTACAGGACATATTAGAAAAAAATTTAGTTGTTGCAATCACAGCTTAAGTCTATAAATAGCATTAGAGAAAAAAAAAACATTATATGTATTGTTTGATAATCTACTTTAAGGTTACAATCAAAAGAGATAAATTTTTATTTGGAATACCATATGAATGCAAATATCACCTAAAATTAAGAGACATACAGTATTACTTTAAACATTGTTATCCGATTGTTATATTTTGATAGTTAAATAGGTCATCAGATATGAAAGTTTCTTATCTGATATTAATAAATAATTATAAATCTAAGATTTTTATAGATTTATATTACACAAACTTAGATGCTTGGTGAAGCATAAGTAATGTAGAAATAAATATTATTGCAGATTAGTTAAGGAGTTATAAGTTAGATAGAAGGTTAAAGAAAATAAAACATTATTTTCCGACATTATAATCCATCACTTGTTTGGCTTAGATTTCTATACTCTTCAGTAATATACAATTTTAATAAAATCTAGTCATGATAGTTTTTGTTTTAAAATTTTCGGAGTACTTCTAAAAAGAAATTGAACCTAGTCAATCTGATTGTTATCCGAAAATCTGAAGGTATACCGCATTCATATTAAATAAGAAGTAAATTAAAATTAATTGAAAATCGAAAATAGGTCAAGTAAACTAACCTCAACAGTCACTCCATCATCTAAATCCTCAGCGTCGGCATTTACGTATAGTGAGCTAGTGACTACCAAAAAAGCCAATACAAACGCCCTCATAATAATAGGGGCCATCTGCAAGAAATATTTTTATAAGCACCCAAAAACTATAATACACTACAAAGAAACATGACCGCTGACACGAATATTCACAATTTAATTAAAATTAGACTTTCAATTAAATTAGCTATATTTCAAGCATTAGGGGTATACCGGATACCGGACATCCTCAATAAATATAATAAAAATTTGAGCCTAATGGTCTTTAGACATACACAAACCATTATTTTTCTATAAAACACTAACCATGCACTTTAGTCTTCTTGTTGGTGAATGTAACAACTGCCAGTTGTCACTAACTACATTTAAACAATATCTAATCAGAAAAATAATGTATACTTTTCACTACTTAAGAAAACAGTAATAGAAATAAGTCAAAGTGCAAAGTCGCACAATTCACAAATGTTCTACGATGTACTAAGCTTTCAATATTTCAATCATATTCGACCACCGAATTAATAGATCTTTTTGATTAGATAGGTGTTTTTTTTGTATAGTCTGTGGGAGTATTCCATTGGTAGTTTTTCATTTAGTGACCAATCGCATAGAAACAATTGTCACTAAATGTCAGGAAAACAAGTGACATCTTAGTATTTGCAGACTATATAAAATAATTACCATGAAGGAGAAAATCGCAAAATAGCGAAAAGATGAAAAAATAATTGACTTATGAATATTTTGGACTAATAGTTTAATGTTTTATCTTGTTTTTAGTTTGTAGGTTATATATTTTGTAAACATTGGCTGTTTATATTGTGTTAAGCACTATAAATTGGTGATATTCTTCAAACGATGACGTTAGTGTAAAAGTTAAGATTGGCTTTAATTCGTAGGTTAAAATCAAAGGTGAAAAGAGACAAAATCTCGAATCATCGAAAGTATGAGCATTAGTTTTGAGTTTAAATGATACGAAGTAATTGTCTGTATGATCATTTGTTAGCAATAATTCAAATTACGTCGCCTCTAAAAATCATGGAAGTTTAATAAAATACAATATTTTGAGTGAGTAAAAATTTTCGGTAAACAACAAAACAAGATTTTTCATAATAAATAATATTTATGAAATATTTGACATTTAAATGGAACGACTCTAATTTTATGGTTTGAAGAAGTATCCCCTTGAGAAATCTACGGAGAACAATTAGGTCCATTAAGTAAAGAATCCGCATTTAGGAACGCGCCCAATGCTTTTATAAAGGTTCTCCCTGGATTTGAGTGTAGTGTTTTAACTGTTTTCATATCAGTAACATATCTCTAAATAAATATTTGAACATTTGGGTGATACAATCCTAGAAAAATAACGAAATTAGTCTTTTTTTTACTTTATGAGCTCTTCTTTCTTCTTTTCAATAAATTAAAATTTTAAGTCGTTAATAACCACTTTGTTCTCTTCATCTAATGGCTTCTACAGACATTTGATTTATGAAGACATATGAAGAGAATTCCTGATCTCGAAATTATTTTTTGAAGAATTTAAGAATATATTTATTCTAATGAAGTAAAGAAACATAGCAACATTATTGAAATCCGGCAGTACATTACGTTCAACTAACTATATACCAATTTTAGTATTACGCGCATATAATAAAATCTTTAAAAATATCTTAATTAGTTACATATTTTTATAAAAATATACATAAAAATATTTTAGTTTAACATAGTCTCTCACCGACAGAGGCGTGTATTAGTTTTAAGTTTCTGTGATTTATTAAAGGTGTTCGACTGAATATAGCATGAGACTATTTAGTCAACACCGTAAGGACAGAATGCAAGAGTAGACGTTAATGGAAAGCGTTGTCTTGGCTCATTTATCGAAATAAGAGTGCCACAAGCCTTTACATTAGGAGCATTCATTGTTCCTTATATGACTTACCTTCCCTTTTGAGGTATAATTGGCGGCTCATGCTACTTTTCTTATTTCTAAAATTAATAGACAGTAATCTGATATTGACTAAATAAACAATGCTCTTTGATACTATTGCATACAATAGCTGCTCGAAAAATCTATAACATGAGGTCAAAAGAATCATAGTTAATTAATTTGAAATTATATTTCTGTGTAAACATTTGTTTGTTTTTATGAAATAATTTGGTTTATATTTTTTTCTTCAGCACACGAGACGTCTAAGGAAAGAAGAGTTCGTCAGAATGTTGCCGAAACATAATGCTTGCCCATTTTTTAACATACTTGGACTCTGATCTAAAGATTTACAGTTCAAAGTATCTAATGTCACTAATTGTATTTTTTCTCAAGAACCCTATAATAATGCTGTATCGCTCCTTAAAGATATGTTTCCGTTAAAATCAGCAAAGCTGATTGCACCATCTCGGGATGACATTGGAAGACATGAAAGTGGGTGTGGAATTCCCTTGACATTTCAGGAATCTACATATACAGTGGAGAAAGGTTTCGAGTACTATGACTCAAACTCATACTCTGTAGAAGTCTTCTGATCTACCCAAAATATAATTGGCGGCTAAAACAATATTTCTTAGCGAGCGATCCTCCCGCTTCTACAGAGTCGATAACCTATTGGGGTAGATACTACATCTGGAGTATATACATCTTGATAAGTGGCGCTCCTCAACAGTGCGGTTTTCAAGGACCTTTCTCCCACGATCCGCCAATATGAAGAATGTACTTCCTTCGGTACTATTTCCAGGTCGATACGACGCGGGAACCTTCAAAAGTGCAGCTTCTCCTTTCTCAAACGCAGGCAACGCTCTTGTGCATCCTTTGATAGTACAAGTGACCTTGGATGGCAGTGAACTTTTTCCATCAGACAAACGGCATGCTCATTTGTCGACCTTTTCAAATAAAAAAAATTATATTTTTAAGATCGAGAAATCTTTCGGTTTATATGAAGCCAATAACCTCCTGGGGTAGATACTTTTTAAGGACCGTTATCATAATCAACAGAGGAATATAAAGGGTCGAAGGAAAAAGCTCTTTGGTGCTATTATCTACGGACTAAACTATAGTTGCCTTTCCTGATACCTGTGGATGTTCCATTTAAATTTTTTTAACTTTTTATTTGGTAAAATGTCTTCAAAATCATATACCGATTTTGTTTGAGTTTCGGACATTCTTTTAATTAAGATAGCATTTTTGGTTTTAAAATAAACTAATATATATTAATTTTATTTATCAGATTGTTCTTACTAGTTAGCCACATTTAGGTTTTTGCAAATACCTTTTAATATTATATCTACTTACTAAAAACTTGATATTCTTAGAGACTATTCAATAAATAATACTAGTCTTAAAAGCACCATAAGGAGACACCGATAATTAAATACATTTTTTTATTTGAAACCCGTGCTTTTGAAAGAAATATTAAGTAATATCAAATAAATAATCCTGAAACTATGACGACAAGAAAAAAAGCTTAAAGAAAAAAAAGACATTTTTTGTTCAAAAAATATTTTAAAATAATTCTTTTTCTTTGTGTAAATGCAATGCTGAAGGGGCTGATGGCTGAATTTTACGTTTGCTCGAGAAAGGGTGAAGTTTGCGGTGAATGTTTATCTTGCAGGCCGAGTATACAATATATATTTGACTAAATTTATTAAGCCTTCATATCGAATTGACTGCTAAGCATCTAGTGGTTCATATTTTTTTATTATATATTTTGAAGACAGTAAAACAGTGATCACAAAAAATAATACGGTGCTAAGTTTGTTCTATAGCTCTTCATAGACTACGTTGCATTAAAACCTCGTAGCTTAAAATCTAATTTGGATAGTGATTTTACCGAAGGGCTTATTTCGGTAATCATGGTTTCAAAATAGGCCCTCTGAACACTTTCTTTTGAAGTACAAACTTATAACTTGATTATTAATATTAATTCAAAGTGGAAGAGATATAAATTAATAAATATACAAATTTAAAAGTTTAAACATTAGCGTTTGTCTCATCATTATTTTTTGGAAAGATCTTCCGTAGGGTAATTATTAAAAATTTTTAAGCATGTATTTATTAAAGTTATTGTTTAAGAAATTTATTGTAATGATTAGATTTACTCACCGTTTGCAATCGAGAAAATATTCTTGTGTAAAGGAGGCTTTACTGTAATTTAAGTTTTCCCTTCAAATAAGGCTATTAAGACATTTTTATTTTAATTTATAATTTTCTAATTATTAAATAAGGCAAACTAATATTTATAAATAAATATTTTTATGTTTTTAATATTTCATTACATAAAGGCAAAAAAAAGATTATATTTTATCTGATGTACCATAATGTAAGGAATAGGGCATAGTTGGTTGAACTTGCCGCTCTCAATCTTCAAATTGAATCAAAATTTACGAAATCAACATGGCGGATAAATGGGAAAGTAAGTTTGTTTGTTTTTATTAATTTAAATCATACGTTTATTCGATTTTGTAGACTTTTTAATTCAAATTCTTTTTACGAAATTACAAGCCATGGTCTTTTTTGAAGCCTTCTAGTATCGCCTACTTTCAAATGGGTAACAAAAACCAAGGTTCAAAATTTAAAAAAATTCAAATTTTCATCCGAATTGTCATATTAAATTATATTTATTAGGTGTTTAAAACTGAGTACTTGTTCAACATTTTACTTTTTATATATTATTATATGGATCTAAGGGTCGAAAAGTATTTTTCTTTTTGCGTTATATGAAAGAAATATTATTTATTTTCAGATGTACAAAACGATGAAAAACATTCTTCAAAAATTCAATACCAGATTAAAGCTGAACCGATGGATATGGATTTACCTGAAGACGATGAAGAGCCACCAGCTTTCGGCCCAGCGGCTTTAGGTCTTCATAGAGTTGGTACTAAATTGCCGCCAAAACCAGCACCGAGTGAACCAGTTCAGAAACTAAATGCTAGAGGTATGCCAGCTCGAATACGAAAGAAAAATAGATTTATATTTGTGGACGATTTTGTTAATACATCACCACCGAGGCAGTCTCCGAAGCGAACTCCGAAAATATTAGCCAAGACTCCTAGTAAACAGTCTAGTGCAAAGAAACAGAAATCTCCTATTAAAACTCCTAAACCAATAGATAAAAATGAAGAAAAACTTGGAAACCAATCTCCCGATCGTAAGAGTGGCCAGCGAATAGGTATGCGATTAAGAAACCTTTTAAAGTTGCCTAAAGCACACAAATGGGTGTGTTTTGAATATTTCTATAGTAATATTGATAAGGCTCTCTTTGATGGAGAAAATGACTTTATGATTTGTCTCAAAGAGTCTTTCCCTCAATTGACTAATAAAAAGTTAACTCAAGTTCAATGGGCCAAAATAAGACGAATGATGGGAAAGCCTCGTAGATGTTCACAAGCATTTTTTGCTGAGGAACGTAAGGAGCTAGAGAAGAAAAGAAAACTTATAAGATATATTCAGCAGAGAAAAACTGCTGATATTTGTGTCAAAGACTTGCCTAGTGAAATACCTATGCAGCTAGTTGTAGGGACAAAGGTTACAGCAAGATTGCGAAAACCCCAAGACGGTTTATTTACAGGTTGTATTGATGCAGTTGACACATCAAATAATACTTATAGAATAACATTTGAAAGACCAAAACTAGGAACACATTCTGTTCCAGATTATGAAGTTTTATCTAATGAACCACCTGACACTATAAGCTTAGCCAGTATAACACAAAAATTTAGACCACGCTATGTAATGCATGAAATTTTTAACCTCTATCAACCTACATTTCCTAACAAGAACACCAATCAGGGTGACCCCATGATTGGATGTAGTGACTTGACAAAACAGCTTGACTCTCATCTTGGTAGTTATCCATTTATATTACTTGAATTAATAGTGAAATTGTCAAAAATATTACAAGCAAAGAAAACTAAAATAAATAAGTTAAAAGAATACAATTGTGAAGCAGAAAAACGAAAATCATTTGGCCAAAGAATGCCAGAAGATTTTGAAAGAAAATATGCTTCAGTTGTTATAGATCTGGAAAGAATGAATATGGATTTGCAAGAATACATAAACGAAATACAAGTATATTGCCAACAGATAGCACCAGGTCCGAGTCTCGCAGCTATGTTAGCACCATCACATTTAAGAGAAAAATGCAGAGAGGAAGCTGCATTACTTGTAGAAAAAAACAATAATGAATCTATTAAAGATAATAATATTATTGAACTTATAACTGACCTTACAGCTTTGATGTTACAAGTAAAAAGTTTGTCAGATTCAGATCAGAATGCTTATGAATTAAGTGTTTTGCAAGGTACAATGGACCAAGTAAAAACTAAATTGGAACCTCAATACCAGAAGATTTTCCAAACACATGTTGAACTTCATATGCAACGAATCCAAATGGGATTGGGACAAATGATAACCAGTAGTTATGTGGCTGGCACATAGTACTACTGAAACTTGTGTAAATTACTTTTTACTACATGAATTTATAGAAAATGCTTAAAATTTTAATGAAATTTGCAAATATGTATATAATATTTGACTCAGGTATAATGTCTATATACTTTATTTAATATAAAACAAAAGACAATTTACCTGTAGTGTTTAATGAAAATATAATATATTAGGTAAAATAAATAGTTGATATATACTACAGGTAATTTTATTTGCATTTATAAATTTGTTTTATGGAAAGCTATTTTATAACTCTTAGACGTATTAAGTTTTCATTTTATATATTTTTTTAATAAAAATGGACATGTCTACAGAGGAACAAAAATGAAGTATTCAAACTCTGCATTTATTAGAAACAAAAAGTTTTCACATACATATAACATACTTAGATCAGTATGAAGAATTAGACCTAGAAGTGCAGAATTAATACAATTATAAAATCATTACAAATAATATTACGGAACAATCAACTTAATATTTTAATAATTATTAATGTTCCAGTTGGCAATTAATAAAACGCTTGTCACAATTAAAATATTTAACAATATACATTAAGCAAAATCTTTCAGTTATAATGATTTTGCAAAATATTGAAATTTGAATAGAAATTAATGCAGGAATGTAATTAATTATTGCCACATTTTTTATAAAATCTATTCTATTTCAATGGATAATGGTTCAAGACTTGTACTTGTTTAATGTTTCCAGCAACTCATCTGCTTCTTCAGAGGTTTTTACTCTAATTAAGATTGATGTTGGAGGTGGTTTAGCATCAGGAGTGGGAATACATACCATCATTACATTATTTTTACCCATTCTCTGAACAGGTATAGCAGAACCTAATATCATATTTAACAAAACATTGCCCATTGTAGTGTTCGCTCTGGCTAAGAGTTGATGTTTTCCAGTCTCCTCTATTTTTTTAATATAAAGAGTACCAACACCCTTATCTATAAAATTGTTGTCTTTTTTTACAAATACTTTGCATTTTTTATCATAGACACTGTTTTCTTCTACAATGGGTGTGTACTCTACTTTTGGGGGCTCATCATCATTTTCATTGGTTTCATTTGTTGATTCTTCAGTTTTACTTGTATTAATGTTTGTGTTGAAACTGAATGGCTTTCCAATACCAAATGAAAAAGGAGAATTGCCGTTAGCACTAGCTAAAGTTGAGGGAGGTGTGTTTGAACTGGGTTTAATACCAAATGAAAAACCAGTACTGGGAGTGGTTGTAGTAGAAAATGTACTTGCAGAAACACTGGTTGAAGTATTTATACCAAAAGTTGTAATAGATGCCTTGGATTGGCTTCCTATTGGAGCAAACAAGGAAGATGTCTTTGTTCCAGAAAATAATGTTGATGCCACACTGTTGCTGGGTGATGTAGGTAATGATTTTTCTGTATTGGAATTCAGTTTTGTTTCAGTTGCAGTTTCATTTGTAATCTGCTCTTTGCTTTCATTTTTAGATTGCTCTTTACTCTTTTCATATTCTGCCTGAATTTCTTTTAAATGTTTTTCATAGTCTTTAAAAATGGGTGTTAAAATACACAATGGTGTTTCTTCAACATGTTTTTTAATCCAATCTGATACTGATTCATTGAGTCCCTTGAGCTTGTTGTAGTATATTAATTGACTTTCCTTATCTTTAGGCTTATTTTCAGATTTCTTAATTTCATTGGATTGGTTAAAAACTGGTGTCGTTTGTTTTTTGAATGCTGCAAAATTACTAGACGTTGTTGAAAATAAAGAACTACCACTAGTAGCACTGGTGGATGGTGTTCCAAATATTGTAGATGACACCTGGGATAAGGGTTTTTCTATTGCAGCATTTGATTTCTTACTTAAATCTCCCATTATGGATGAAGCTACTGTAGGTTGCATTTTGAAAGGGTTATCATTAACTGTTGAATCAGCTTTTGATGTTGTAAAAACAGATTGAGCAAATAATGGACTAGAAGCTACACCTCCAAGTAATGGTGAATCAGAAGCTGGCTTACCAAAAGCTGATTTAGTGGGTGTTGATGTTCCAGATAAACTGAAAATGCTACTACTTGTTGTGGCTGAAGGTTTACTATTAATGGAACTAGATGAAACAGCTGTTTCACTTATAGATGTAGGAGTCCCATTATTTGTTTTGTTGCCATTGGTTAAATTTGATAGAAAATCAAATGATGATTGTTGAGTTTTGTTAAATCCACTAAAACCACTAAACACACTTTTCTTTGCCTGTAAAGAAGAAAAACAACTATTAAACTTAATACATATTTATAAAATAATTATTAAAATATTTAAAATACTTAAAATGTTTAAATGTTTAAAATATTAAAATTTGTCATTTAAGCTACAAAGCTTAAATGAGAAATTTAAACTTGAAACTCAAAGCCAAGTATTAGAAATAATAATAGTGTTAATAATGCATACCTCGCCACTAATTGCGTGTGATCTTCTTTTTGCAGTTCTGATTACACGTTTCTCAAGTACTTCTTTAGATGCAATTGCAAAACCACCTGCTTCGTCCTCTGGATCAACTGGATCTTCTTGATCCCAATTTTCGTGATTGAGGTCAGTCGTTGCTTGTCGTTTTGCAGACATTGTTACCTAGTATATCTTACTAATTCTGAGTTATTTCCGTCGTTACGGTTACAAAATCCACATTTTTATTAAATCTACAAATTTGAAGTGTAAATTATTCTTCAAAGTTCAAACATTAAGAACTTATTTTCTAGACAAATCAATTAACCGCATTAACACAAAACTGAATACACATATCATTATATATAATTTCAAAGTGCATTCCGAAGTAAATCTGCAATCAAAACGCGAAACGATATTGTGAATTGCGGCCTATTGAGTATAGGAAACGTGAAACAGAAAACGTCAAAGCGTGATAACATGCATCGGTTATCGGTGTTGCAGTACTATATTGTCTCTATTAAGTTTGCTCTATTCTGCAGATTAATTTAATAAAATATAAATTACTTCAACGAAACCATTCATTATTATAATATGATTTCTTTTAAGCCGATAACATTAAAAAAAAACAATAAGCATCTTATTAGTGTTTCCATACACATGTGTTTACTTTTTGTCGTTAGAATGTAATATGTGTTTAAAATTGTATATAAAAATGTTGAAAGCCCTTGTTTATGTCAAGCTTATTAAAATTTAGTCTCAGTAAGGATATATATTTAGAATGTTAAATTTCTCAAGAAAACGGTAACTCAGTGGTTAGAGTGACCGAGACAGTATTCTAAAGGTCATACTTTTTATTTTTTTATTATTTTTCTCATATTGTGTTATTGAAATTATGTTATTTCTCTACAACCCTGTTTAAGAAAGTATTATGAGATACACCAAAGATGATTTTTTAATAGTATTACCAAAAAAAATGTAGTTATTTTGAAATAATCCTAGAAAAGGTAAAGGATTGATTTAATTTTTTTGGCAGAATTGCCAGTTTATAGCAAAATTGTAATATTTGACTTAGTAACTACAACGCGATAAAATAGAATTTTATTTTTAACTATAATAGCCATATTACTTAAATTATACTATTGTAAGGAATTACTACTACTATTGTAACTTTTATAAGTATATTTATAAAAGTTAAAATTATAGTCTATACATAAATATTATACTATTATAGTCTGTAGATCATAGACAATTTTGCGCCATCATAAAATCACTTTACATTATGGAATATTGGCAACATCCATTATACTTTACTGCCACAGTAATTTCCCGCTGTTTCTAAATTTCAAAATAAAACAAATTATTTACATTTTTGATATCTCCTTAGGTTCTTTTTACTTTCAAATATTGGGTTTTATTACACTAATATTTTGTTTTGGATTTCAATTTTAAAATGTTTCAAAGTATTTTAAGAGTAAGTGATAACCCTAAAACATGGTTCATGAGAACTAATGTTTTATAAATGTTAATACATAGTTTTAGATGCATGAGTTCTTACTGAACTTATGCTTATACATAAGATCAGTTTACACTTTTACAATAAAAAATTACATAATTGCAATTTCAGATTTTACCTCGTCAATCCATTTCTATTCAGAAGTTGCACACTAGTGAGATTAGATTTGAGGCGCAAAAGACAGAAAAAAGTATGTATTATTTATTTAATATGTTTATAGACAATTACAATTAGCATGTAATACTGCTTTCAGATAATTATAGCCCTTGTATATATCATTTATAAATAATCATTAGTAATATATTTTTTATTAAATTTGTAGCAGTCAATCAAGTCACATTATTAGGAAGAGTTGGGGCTGATCCTCAAAAAAGGGGAACTGTGGAACATCCAGTTGTCAATTTTTCCTTAGCAACACACTTTAGTTACAAATATGACTCTGGGGATGTTTTGCAAAGGACGGACTGGCATAGAGTTAGTGTTTTCCGTCCAGGTCTTAGGGACTCTGTATATAAATATCTTAAAAAGGGTCAAAGAGTTTATGTTACTGGTAAACTCTCCTATGGTGAAATTAAGCTGGACGATGGACAAGTAAGAACTGCATCAACTGTTATAGCAGATGATATAATATTTTTCCAAAGTCAACAACAAGATATTTAAGTATACTTAAGTTTTTGTTACAAATTAGAATATAAGTACATAACTCCTATTATATATGATTTTAGTTTAAACTATTTTTTTATTTCTTTTTGCCATCGCCATTGCTTAATAGATTTACGTTTTATATTAAAATGGGTATATATATATAAATATATATATATAAAGGGTTTTCAAATTTGTTAATGGAGCAAAATAAGTTAACTATGGATAATTGTTAATATTGATTTAAATCAATGAAGTGAAAAAAAAATTCATTAATATAAGTTATTAATACAATTAATTTAATTATGTTAATGTTTATATAATACATATATCATGTTTCTTATAATAAGTAATTACTTTTAATTATTATAATTATAACAAAACATTTATAAATCAATGACCTGGTATGCATACAGAAAACAACAGCATTCAACAAGTATAGTTCATAAAAGCTAATGTAATGCAAAAACCTCATCCAATATTCTTTACTTTTCCATATAAATTCAATTCATTTTCATATAAATATTACATATTAGTAATATGACGGCTTGTATATTTGACTCTATTGCAATAATATGGCTTAGTCTTCCATTGAAGGCTATGAACATATTTAGTTTTTAAACTGCAAAGAGAAAAGATGTGCCAATCCTAGGTAAATGTATCAAAACCTAAATAAATTCAAATTTTAAGTAATTTAGAGGAGATTCGAAATTTCCATTCTATAAGGAGTTTTGGAATAAATGTAACAGTATGTAGACCTACTAACTCTTTTATGTTCAAATTTAAGTAATTTTGAACGTGGTTAAGGCTTTTCATATATTTCAATAGACAAACACAGACCAGTGAAGAAAATATTTTAAATATTTGAATATCTCTTGCATATAACTAAAAAACACAAAAAATATAGAATTGTTGATTGTCATCTAAATTAATGTAATTAGTGCAATATATTACAGTTACAACATCAAACACACTCCGTGGTTTCAAAAGATTAGTCCCTGATGAATAAGCAGAAATAATTGCAATGGATACTTTATTAAATGCGTTATTGATTGAGAGTAACAACCGCAGCGACCGAAGCTTATGAAAGACTTCTGCATCCTTTGTGCAAAGCATCAATCAAAAACGATATATCTGAAAAATTACGAATTTGATACACTGATAGACATCAGTTTGTGGTGGTGGTTTAAAAAAAATTGTTGAGGGCAGAATGCTAATACATACCTAGATTCTGGCGAGCGCCGCGAGTCAAAATTGAGGTCTGATCGCGCTCCTAGTAATAATTATAAATAAATTTTGAGTCATAGTAATAATTGATATGTCAGAAATGGGTCGCAAGATTTTTGTGGAACCTGGATTTAAGCTAAATATAACATAGTAATAAGGTATAATCACCAATTTACACCTTTCTTCAGTATATGGCAATACTAATATAAAAAAGTTTTTACAATTTTCGTATGTGTTCGGTCTGAAATCTATTGGTCTAATTTTTTATTAAACTTAGCATGTTAAAGATTATTGCAACAGTATATGACTATTTTATTGTAGAAAATCTTATTCTCATTATAAAACCAAGAACTAATACAAAAAAAATTGCTGCATTGATTTTCATATTTGGGTTGGTTCATTATATGATTTAACATAAAGAATGCTTTTTATTTCGGAAAAGTTGCTAATTTCCACGTGAGAAAATAAGAATTTATTCTTAAAATTACAATGTAATATGATTTAATCTATACTAATATTATAATTCCGAAAGTCAGTGTCTATTACCCTTTTGCGACTATACTGCGGTGACTATCAATCGATTATGATTAAATTTGTGTTATGAGACCTGAGGAAGGTAGGTTTTTGTGAGGAAAATGAAGTTGAACGAGATATTTTTATGCAGAATCACTCATTTTCCTAGTTCGTCGCACCTGAAACATTCTTAATTATTTTTAATAAACAAAATTGTTTTCCATGGTATAAAATGAGGATATTATGAAAATCCTTTATTAAAGATTTTGTTTATTTTTGGTAGGTTTGCCGGGTGTCTATATATCTGTTTTGGGTGATAATCAGCATTTCTTTTTTTAATGATTAATATGCTTTTTAACACCATTTCTATAATTTGTATGGATTGAAAGGAAATAAATAAAAATAACGTTATTCTCATTTATTTTTAAATTATAAGTCTGCCACAATATTTTAGATTATATTTAGTAATATTGTGTTCAAGTTGAAAGTTGCGGGTGACGGCCCATAGAAATTGTAAAAATACAAACTCACTTGTAACAATTCTTAGTGATACCTAGGTACTTTGATAAAGCTCCACATTTTGTTTGACAAATCATACATACACTCTTTTGGTACACTTATATCTATCTATCTTATTATTATCTAATATTTACAAAACTCGATATTTTTGACATTTACTTACATTGTTAAAAGAGATCACAGAAAATTGTAGCTGGAAATCATGAGTAGGAGTCCTAGCATATTCTACAAGACTACCACTTTATACTTTTTATCACAGTGGTTTTTAGATTGATTTCAAGGCATTGTTTAGGTAGGTTAGTACATTTTATTGTCTTTTACTTATTTATTATAACAAATTAATGATTATTGTGTAAAAAATCAAAAATAAAGTTGCCATCATTGAGTAATAGTGGTAGATTTTCTAATCCTTCACATGCTACAATTGAAATTTTTGCCAAAAATAAAATGGAAGACAATATAATTCACGTGAACTTTCTCTTCTTTTTCAGCTATATAAAAATATAAACATAAAAGTAAGTAATTAAATTAACAAAATGCATTTCTTTTAATCGCGTACTGCACAGACGCACCGCACTCGTCGTCAATTATTTTGACAATTTTTTTTTTAATCATTGCAACTGCGAGTTTTCAGTCGGCAGTCACAAAATGGTCCATTGCACGAAATATTAAAATAGTCTCTATGACGTAACACAAATAAACTCTTGACCCCTTTTGCTAACTACATAATTGACACTTAAGATAAAATCACTTGGCACAAAGGCATCATATAAGGTCCATACCCTGCTCTACTCTCCAGATACTATAGACGATCCTGTCAAAGTACTCTCAGTATTTTTTATAATGTAATGAAATATTTTTTCTTATAAGGAAGACAAAAACATCCGAGAGAAATCTGACTAGAATCAGAGGCTGGAGCGTTTCACGATTCTAACCCACATCACTGTTCAGGTCACATGATTCAAATTGTTCACATTTTCACTTATAATTTACAATATAATCATTGTTCGCATTTTTCACTTTTTAAGTTTAAAACATAGTGATCGGCGCTGTATTCAGGTTTAATGTCGATGAGTGCGCTAATGCGATGTTTGTCCCTTGGGTCGGGGCGCGCGCGCTTGCGCCACGGCTCGCCTGCGCTCATACTGAGGTCGGTGGGCATGTCCTCGTCGTGCTCTTCATCACACCTTTCTTCTTTCATTTCTGTTTTTACGGGCTGCTGCTGCTGCACGCGGGTTGGGCTCATTTGTTGCCGTAACAGTGATATGTTTTTTATGTTCTTGAGTTCTGTAGGGTTTCTTAAAAATCTGTAAAGAAAAAATAAATAAATTTTTATATTTATGATAAGAAATATTAGAAATGTTTAGAAATTTGAGTTGGTAAAACTTACTGGTAACAGTGTCGCTCGCCCTGAACTTTTCGTAAAATGTTGACACGGTAGTAATATCGAAGGGCGCGTGACATTTTATCATAGTTCATGGATAAATGATTTTTCTGAATGCCCCACAGTTTAGCGAGACCGGCTGGGTCTACAATTTTGAATACACCAGTTTCCCGATTTTTCCAGGCAATGTAGTTTGTGTATCGTTGCGTGGGATCATTTAGAAGTTGTTGGAGGAAGTCCCAAAGAAGTCTACCGTCTGAAAATTAATGCCAATAAGTATAACCTAGTAGATACAAGTTATATTTTCAGATTATTTTTATTAAGTCCTGAAAACTTACTTGTATTTGATTCAGGCATGTCATTAGGAAAGAATTCTCTATGTTGAGCTCTGTAATGTGAATGTTGCGGAGCTGAATGTGTTTGAGGGGCGGGACTTGGTAATGGAGCTTCCTTTGGTGATCTCGGTTGTGGAGCAAATTGCGCTTCTTCATCAGAGTCTGACTGATTGCTTCCAGAGCTGACAGCTTGAGAATTCACAGGAACTGGCGGTGCATAAGCGGAAGCGTAGCTCATACTCTCCCCTCTTTGCGGACTTCCGGAACTGTCTACCGAGGGTGCGGGACTTAAGGTGACAGAGTTAGGTTGAGCTGCTGCAGCTGCGGCGGCGCTATGGAAGTGATGGAAACCATCCACTGCCCATGTGGGTGTGGGCGGGTGGGAGTGTGGGGACGGCGGGTAGGGAGCTCCCCGCGCCGTAGGCGTTACGGGGGAGGAAGGAACTCGCCCCAAAAGTGCAGCATCGCGCACTAACATCTGAAGAACGTTGTGCAACACATCTCCAGCGCCAGGACACCTTTCGCCCAAATCAGTTTTTGTCAAGAGGCATAGAGCTTTTCCTGTAAATAAATTAAAATAAATATTAATTGTATAATAGAAATTATGTTAAAAAAATATAAACATAAAAATTCTGTATACATCTTGTCTGATAATTGATAAACCACTTACCATTCATTTGGAAGAGGTCCATATCAAAGTTAGGCAAGTCAAATTCTCTTTCGCACCACTTCAAAAACACAGATACATCTTCGCGTGTCCATAATCTAGGTTCTGGAGGAAGGCCTGCCGGCAATTGGGCCTTCGTATCTCCAAGTGGTGAGGGTGGCGGTGGAGCCCAAGGTAAGGGATAGCGCCACAACAGTTCTGTGGGGCTGAACGGCAATGGCAGCCGCTCCATGCTTGGCCCGGACGGCAATTGAAGGCTAACCACTTTCATCACGATGATCTGTAATAATAAGATTATCATTAAGTATAATGTTTTTATTTGAGATTAAGTTATGAATTATTTTGAAGTTGAACTTCTGAGCGCGCTTCTACTCGGCAACAGATGGCGCTAATAGTACATTTTTAGGTGCGTGGATCGATCGTTTAAATAATTAATACAAATTTATCTTCTATCACATAGGTAGTTATTTTCTGCATTAAAATTATGCAAATTATGTAAAGTTTTATGATGCAAATGTTTTTACTTAGAGATTTAACATTTTTATTTATTACTTTATTTTTCGTATTATTTAATTCTACCGACCGAGATTATTTCTTTCTGTAAGAGAATTATTTAATAAAATATTAGAAAAGTTTAAGCTATCTAAAGTAAAAAATATTTAGGACATGTTCAAAAGTTTTTTGGGCTATCCATATTGTTTACTTCATATTTTTATAACAATAACTTAAATTTAGGTATTTAGCTTGGAAATTAAATAACATCATAAAACTATTTATAATAATATATCATTATTTTCGTTTTCATTGTTTATTACGATATACTTTCTTTATTTCATTTAACTATTTTTTGTTTAACAAAAATCTACAGTAATCTTAACAAAAGTTTTTAGACAAGGACGTTCTATTGCAACTTTTTTTTGATGGAAAATTCGGAATAAACAAACGTAATAATTTCTATAAATAAATATCTCAGAAATGTTGAACCGGAATCTGTATCAGTGCTATCCATCGCTGGTCTTATCGGGCGGGGTCGGAAATGCGTGAGTTCGAGATAGCGCGGCTTGGCGCTCGCGATAAGCACCGCTACTCACCGGCTAAGCTGATTCCGGAACTAGCTGTGTCGTCAAAAATCCTTTAGGGCCGAGACGGAATTTGTTAACTCAGCACATATACATTGTCACAGCACTAAGAGCACAGTATCCAGTGTTCACAGAGCACCAAAACACACGCGTAGCAGCGGCGGTCCCTCCAAACGTGTCGTGTTACGGCACGCCGTAAACCAGCAGCGTATCTGAGGGATCAAACTCGCAGACAAGCGTCTCAGGCAACTCTTCGACGCGGACTGACGATGCGGTGCGGTGGTGGCGCGGGCGGACGGACGTGCGCTCGTTCCCCCTCCCCTCCTTCGTCTCCAGGCCGCCACATCGCCTTACCGCCTCGCCTCACATTATGTAGCGGAGAATGAGATAAAACTTTGAAAACTCGTTTGAGAACAGAGTCCCATTTTTAACTAAATAGCTACCACACTTTTGCAAAGTTCATTTATCGAGTCGGTTTTAGCGGTTGCTTATAATTAGTTATTTTAACACTGGAACTACCTATACTTAGGGCATGCGGAAATGCTAGTGTGGTAAAATTACGTCAGCGCGCTAGTTTTTACTAATACCTACCTGGCAATTTAATATTTCCGTGTTTGTACTGTACCTAGGTAGCGACAATAACTCTTATAATTCTATTTAAAAGATGTTTTTGTTTATATAGGGTTTTTTAGAGTTTTTCTCGCAATATGCTTAAACAAGTAGGATGCACTATGTATTTTTGTATAAATCAACTCAACAATCTTTTATTTTGTGATCCTTCGAGTCGAACGCGTTGGTCTTTTTTTTACTAGGTATCCAGGAAACGACTGCACGTCTGCGAGTCGTGGTGGTCGGTTTCCTGATACAGAATATAATAACAGAATATATTAAGAGACTTAACCGGTTTAATGTATGATATTTATAATCAATTGCTTTTCGAATGTTTAGTTCGTATATAAATTTATGTTATGAATAACAGATGATAAATATGATGTCTAGCGACATTACGCACGCTTCAAGTACTGAATATATTATGCCCTGGCCAGCTTCCCACTACCGGTTCGAACAGAAATATTCGGCAGCCAAGGCGGAAGTGGCCTCGGAATCTTTACCTGTTGCTCCCTTCGCCCGCACGGTTTGAATGTGTTCTCTTTTTCTCTTATAACTTCAGCTATAAGAGGAAGCGATACAGAGTATGAAGTTCTATGTTATGTAGGTGCATGTAAAGTAATTTGGAAAATACAACGTTATGATGTTTTGGCCGTTGGAATACTCATCGCGACCGTGACCCCAGTACTTGCCGCTGTCCCCATATTATATTTGATAACATTCATTTCATATCGTAGAGAAATTTGTAAATGAATTTAATTTTGCTTGATTTATTAAAATATTATAACAATTTTATGTCAAAACAGGAGTGATTGTTTTAAAAAAAATAATTCGTATTTAGGTGATTTTTTTAGGGTTAACGTCCGTTAAAGCTACACTTTTAAAGCTCTTTAAATTTTGACAAAATAATATAATATTGAGAACAAAGAGTTATTAAAATGTGTATATTTTTCGTGATTATGAATTGTAATAATAATAGTAGACGGAGAAGGTGGCCCGTTTGGAATGCGACGAGCGGCTGGGGCCGAATCTCAACACATGCGGAAGTGCCCGAAATAAGTCCATTGCGTTAGCATTTATGTTTGGCTATAGGCTATAGTACTACATTATATTTTGTATTTAAACGCATATATAAATTTATTAATCTACTAATCTAGGTTTTACAGTTTTTCTTAATAATTATAAATTATTAAGAAATATTCTCTATAAGAAATTTGAGTTGTAATTTCAAGTCAAGAAAAGGAAATGGGAGTTGAATGAGCTGTCGAGTCGTGCCGGAACTGTTAGGTACAGACGAAGTCAATCCTACTTATATACCGTTATGGTCACTTCACACAGGTTTTAAGCATTAATATTAAGTCCATTAAAGGTAATCTTTAATTATATGTAAGGTAAAACTTTTGGATGTTTATGTATAATAATCTTTTATTTAAAATGTAACAAAATAATGAAATTCTTTAGAATCGATATTAATTTCTCTTCAAACTCTTTGTCTCTGTGGTTACGAAATATACTATCTGTAATTGTATCCGTTTATGGAACCGGAAACTAGACAGTACGTCAAATGAAAAGCTAGGAAACCTACATAAAGATGGCGGAAGTCTAGACCGGACGCCCCTACACTTGCAATCACATGGAAAGGCACTTCCTGTGTGCTGACCCGAATTACGCGGGTTTTAATTAATTTGTATAACTTGTGAATTTTAATTATATATCTACGTAAGTAATTTACATATAACTGACTTAATAGATGAATTATTAAGTTGTTTTGTTACAATTCTTAGATTTAAATATTTATAAATACCTACCTTTTATTTGTTATAATGTTTTACGCACTTCCGAATTATTATAGTAGACCACGGCCTCGATAAAAGTGTACGGTAGTTATATAACTTACTGTCAGCGAAACTAGGCAATGATGTCACACCAAAATTGCGCCACATGCGCTTGTGAACCAGCAACTTAGCAATGCTGCGTTGGTCTGATTGCGAAATTATAATACAGAATAATTATTTGTTTGTTTGTGTTTGTTTAAGATCATCAGAAAGTAAAATATCAACTTGTTCGCCCGTTACATAGAGTTCTTTAGACTAAGTAATTAATAATTTTTTTGTTTAAATTAAATTTATTAATTAAAAATATTGCAATATTAAAAATAACCTAATCTAAATTATATCTCTTTTGTATATTATTTCATTGTTATATAACATACTATAATATATATTATTTGTATATAGGTAGTTTTGATCGACCGTATCCGCAAATAACTAGCCTTCTATTAGGACTGGTGAAGTCACGTCTTGGTTTTTTTATTACAAAGACGTCTTATTAAATATGACAATAAAATTGTTTAGTTCCGGCCATTTCAGATTCTTCATTCGATGTTCTGTGAGACTTATATTAAAATTACAATACAATACTTACGTAAAAGTGTAATCATCGATATTGTCTTATATTTTAAAAATTTAGATTTTTATTTAATAATATATCTGTAGTTTCTTTTTATATATAAGAATAGAGTTTTTTTTTAATTAAAAAATGATAGACAATTATAATTTATTCATTCTAACGAGTAACCCCCAGCCGAGACTGTTCGCTCAAGTGTCACATGACAAAGCGACCCCTTAGTTGATTTGGGATCAACATGATCAAAAAAATCCGATTGGGAATGCACCGGGACTGGGAGAGCGTACCTTCTACACGAACAATTAAAAAATATATAACTTCACAATAAAATTTTGCAGTCATAATCTAGGTAAAAATGATTAATTTTACGTAAGACGATTTTATTTTAATGTTAATTAAATACTTTTACTTATTTTATCAATGTGTGAGTTAAATTCTATAGTTACGAATTGTAAATATAATACAATAAATGTGGCAGTTTATTGATATTATTGTAACTGCCCTTATGAAATATAGTGTGACATATCACATTGAATGTGTGTCGTAAAAAATGTATCGTCAAGGGGCTCGCTCGGTATGTCCCAATCGGGCCATGTGCGCGCGCTCCCACGCGAAGTTGACACACAAGTGTGCGCCAGCGCCAGCCGAATGTACATTGCTATGTCGATGTGTGCGTAACTGAGCTGCTACTTCCTGGTACAACGCGCGAGATGCTTTATTTAAATTATCTCTGTGTGGGTACGCTATATTATATTCGTCTACTCTACACAATATTATTACATTAATGACATGTGTGCGTCGAGTCCTTTTAATCTCTATTGTACTTCCTGATGATGTGTTAGTGTGTGTGAGCCACTTGTTTGAATGTTAGGGCAACTTATCTCAGCGAGGGACATAGTGCAGCGTCCGATTACATTATTAGTTTGGTTGTACTGTTTTGTTCTTTATATTTTAGTATCGATAATGTTTTAGTTCGAGACGAACGCAGTTTATTTTTGTAAGGTCATTAAAGAAAATTACGTCTTTTCGTACTATAGTATGTTTACAATGTCATTGGCAACAGGAAGTCTAAACAGCAATGTATCAAACATAGTGTTCTTGGTATAAAACAATACCAGTTCCGCTATTGTTTGCAAAACTGCCGTTTTCAGGAAGTGGCCGTACTTTGATCGATTCGTTTTGCTACGGAGCCAATTATGACATACGTTGAAACATTTCGATATTTGCCCTCGATAAAATCAACAATTAGTTAGTTCGAACGCTTTTTTTAATAATACATATCATTATTAACAATTCAAAATTGTTTATACAATATTTCGGTTTTTAAATTGTAATTCTGGATTCTGATGGCTTAAATTGAACACCATATACATTTATCAAAGTAATATTTATTGGTGTCTACATATGTAATATTTAAATCTGCATAGCTCGATATTCCAGTGCCCCACACTAAAGGAACCAAGTGGACAGATGCGACTCGAAGCCAGCAGTTTGCACAATTCAGAAGGGTCCGCTCTCGGAGGGAGAGCGATGGGTTTTCACTGCCAAACCCTCCCGTCGCTCACATCTGTCACCGTCCTGCGGATTAGATACAAACGTCATTAATTGATTTGTTCTGAAGGGTTAGAGATTACTTTAAAATCTGTCGCACATGTCGGAGTAGTTATTGATTTTGTCATCTGAAGCCGTAGCCAACTGTACTTATAAAAATCTGCTTGACCAGTGACAACTTTAAACGCCTAAGCCAAGTCTTTAGTTTCTTGTATTGTAATTGTTATTTTGCAAAGAGGACGAGGAGAAGGAGGAGGAGTTGCTTATAATAAGTCATAATTTGTTATTAATATCAAACTTCTACGAATGCTGTCGTAAGCATCAACGTCAGTGTTTATAATTCAATTATTCCATTGACTCATGTTTGTTCTCGAAAGATAAATGCACTTGTATGGATTTTTAAATGTATGTGATTTGATAAACTTCCACTAATAATCAAATTAACTTGGGCAAATTGCAACATTATAATATTGTAAGAAAACTAAATTTGAAAGTAGATAGCGAATGCTGTATGATTTTAAAATAAAAATATATATATTTGAAGGGGGGAAATGAGTAGGTAAAATTTTTGTTACCTGCTATTTGCATGTTGATTTCAAGTTTATTCATATAAAATTTGAACGAAATCATAAGAGTTCAAGTTATATTGTAATTATAGTTCAAATAACTTTGAAACCAGAGTAATGCATGAGTTTTTTATAAACCTGCAAGCCGTGAGAAGAAAAATAACCCCTTCGTTACCTCGCACAGGTGTAAAATCATTTTAAACCACGCCTCGCCCTTATAAGGGTTTAGGGATACAATTTCTTGTCTCTTCCACAATAATCAGTGAAGATAGTATCGGGGAGATATTGTTTGATAAAAATCTAAGATTTTAAATCTTAATAACAGTTCGAAATTCTTTGAGTTTTACAACCAAGTGTTTATACAAGCATTAGTATATATTTAGTCATTTTTATCTCTACAGATAGACTAAACTATGTGTATATTTAGTTTTTTATATACTTAAAGTATATTTACTCAAAATGGTTGCGTAATTTGTAAAAATCCGTCGCAGCGTTCTCGCAATGTTAATTGTGTAAACTCGCGGAGCAGTTATTTGGACTCGTCTTGTCGATTAACCCCGTGACTTCGTGGTGCCTCTTTCTCACAAATGTGAAACATGTATCGCTATCTCTTTCATTATATCGCGGCTTCCTATTGCGCGCCCCCCGCACCTTGCGCACACGCATCACGGCTAACATCCTTATTATTACACCACTTATGATGCAACTATTATGTCAGACTGTGATTTATTGAGTTTGCATTACTTGAAATACTATTTCATAACTATAACATTGGAAAATACATTTCTTAATTATCATATACGAACGTAACATTTATTACGTTATCATTATGTTGCCCTCGGATCTAAAGATAATATATAGAATTTCATTTTATTTTATATATAAAATTGTTTAAATTCTAAAAAGAGGTTGCATATTTAATGAATATAAATTTAAGAAATTAAAATATTTTAAAAGATTTATGATAAATATACATTTAAAAACGTAATAGTCTTTTTATATATGTATTAAACATATTTATGTATATAAAAATAATCAATAATAACTCACAAACTATAAAAGACTATATGAATTCTACCTTTGTGCTCTACCCGTCTCTACCCGTCTCTACCGGTTCCAGGTGTTCACAGATTTGCAGGTGCTCTATCAAAATGAACTGCTGTGATAAAAGATTTGCTGATTGATATACTTTTCTTTTTATTTTTCGTCTGCTCCTTTCTTAACGACCTCTCGTATGTTAACAGACACATATATATATATGTATAATCAGACCTTTTCTAGATATTCTATTCTATAGTAAAGAATACAGAATACATTTTAACTTAATTTAAATAAAAAAAAAGTCTATTTTTGTTTGTAATACATTATTGGCGCCAATATGCAATGTGATAAACCTTTTTTAAAATTATAATAAGATACGACGAAACAAAAATTTACATTTCAAATATATCAAAAGTGAATGTTGATAAGTTAATTGAAAAAACAATTAAATATATATTAACAATTAATAGACGTCATTACCACGAGGATAGGTTCTGATATTTAATTATTGTTAAACGCTGTTTCCGGTGTTAATGAGTGTCTAAAAACTGATATATATATATATATATATATATATAGATATATTGATAATAACTTTTAGTTATTAAGGATGAGATAAATATGAGGCTTGAAATAAGTATTAATATAGTCCTTTGATGAAAGTCTATTACAAGAATTTATTAAGCAAAGTGCACACGTTTTAACAGACAACAAGTAAAGTAATTACTCAAGAATAATAAAGGTGTAACTTTACCTAGAATATAAAAGAAGAAACTCATTTAGGGAAAGAGTGACAAAGAGTGACATCGTGAATACGTGACGTCACCCGTGAAACCCCAGCTTTATGATAAGTGTGAAAGGGTTCACTCATTAGGAAGATTGCGAGGGCGCGGAGTAGCGACATTGTTTCTTCCTATCCAACGTTGACATTGTCTCTGCATCCCACCTCTGTTGCCAGTACATTATACTTTGCTTGTTCAGGAAGTACATAAACATTTCTAACGAACGGGTACAAAGCAAATGTATTCGGGTTAAGCAGGAGTCTAACTGGGAAATGAAAAATGAACCCGCCATTATAGAGATTACATGAAAATATGGATACGTATTTCTGCAGTCGACTTTTGTATTTTGTTCCATGTATCTTAGTGAGATTCTGGTCATTGAAATTCTTTGTTATTAGGAAACAACTGTAATTATATATGCGTTATTGTTTAATACTTAATATTATAAATCATAAAATATACTTAGATAAATACTTTAAATCAGTAATTCTAAGCTAAGAATTCTGCATTATTCATACTATGTACATTAAGAATACAAAAAACAAATTTAAATTTAATGGTTTAAAATTAGATAAGATTCGCTCGGATGTTTAAAGTTTTTATTCGGAATCCTATTTAGCGTTTAAATTTATATAACACTTCTCGTTTTTCACACACTACAATGACCGATTGCTTACGATTTCCGGAGTGTGTAAAGTTCGAAAATTGCGAAACAGTTTTAATAATATAAACATTATCTTTAAGTATGTAACAATTGCGCAATTTTTATCTCTTTTGCCTTGATAATTACGTACTACCAAGATTTTTCTTGTATTTGATAAGATTTAATGGATATTGAGGTTTGATATCTTACACGGAAATAAATGTTTTTTGCAAAATTGCAGTCAATCTTGATTCTAGTTGTCTTCAATCATGATTAAACTCGATAAAACTTCATAAATATACAATATTCCTAGATTCTAGTATACAAGTTTTATATAAAGACAGCAAGACGGCACTGAGCAGGAAGTGAAGTAGGAAAACGTTCCACCGTAGCTCAAGGTCGACTTCAACGATCTCCGACCATCCACGCTATGTTACTGCTACCTTCGTAAAACAAGTATATACTATTGTTTTATGTCGTTCCTACACACATTGGTACAAAATTCTTATAATGTTTTTGTTAACCCCCACCTACGGCATAACCCAGTGCTTAGTCTCTTATGGCTCTTCCTGCTCAGCCAAAGGTCATGGGTTGTTTGGTTGATTGGTTGATTAGTTGTTCTTTTGATCCAAATATTGTCTTGGTGTTATTTCTGTTCATTATTTATCTCTTTGATGCATGATGATTATTTCTGTAGCGAGGGAATTGATTTTTTTAAATATCAAAATATAAAATTTTGATTTCTAACGTAACTCTCAAGTATAATACATTGATATTGAAATAAATGTTTAGCTTTATACCTGCGTTAGTCTTACAATATTTTTGATTTCATATCAATAGTATTAAAAACTATGTTATAGAATTTTACAACAATAATAATATAGTGGGTTCAATATCCTGTTTGAGTATATTACCACATTATTGTTCGCGATTATGGATCGTTTTTAATCTATTATTTGATGGATCTGTTCCAGGGAAAATATACATTTCTATAGATTTCAGAGGAGTGGTTATTTTTTGCGTCTATCAATTACAACGGCCAGCCTACTTGTAGAATATTGCAATGCATACTTGCATTGGGCACATGATCCTTCGTAGATATTCCTATTATTGATAATGCTCACATTAAGTGTGCAATCCGCACACTTCTATTGAAAACAGGTATGTTTGCAGCACAATGGAGCGTCCAAAAATATTAACTTTCGCACAAAAGCCAACATTATATATCTGGTATAGAGCAGTTCTTCACTTCTGAACAATAGATTGAATGGAGACGAAGTGGTAAACAGTGGTTCCTTTAAGATTCAGCTCGGTGTAAGCGGCTTTTGTGCGATGAAAGCGCTTAATGTTCGTATTTTCACATTCCTTGATTATTGTATTTTAAATAATCAAATAACATACATATTATTCTTAACTTCCGAAAGAATTATCAATGGTTTTCATCAAATGAAAGACTTCAAGCAATTATGCTATCTTGGAAAATATTTTAAAATATATATATATTTATTAAAAATTGTATATAAGAGTCTTTATCCTTGTGAATAATAAACCAAATACAAAAAGTCTCTGTTCAGTAGAAACCTCAAAATAAGCTTAATAGGATATTGACAATCATTTTTTTTAAGTAAGAAGAGAGGAAATAAAAGACTCAAGGGTTTGGGTACTTCATTATTTCATAAAATACAAAGAATTGGTTTGAAGTACTTAGGAGTCCTTATATTGTTCCTTGCGCCGGCGCTACGCTTTTATGTGGAATTAGGAAGCTTTAAATACAGCAACTCAATATATAAGTACTATACACTTTTAGTAAGCTTCGCTTATGTTGGTTAAATATAAAATAAAACTATTTTTTACGGATTTAACTCGCGTATAAATTTGGTTACATTTTAATTTTAACCCGACGTTTCGAATACTTTGCAGCAATCGTGTTCACGGGTAGACGAGATATAAGTTTCTGACACCTAAGTTAAATATATTATATGTATATTAAATTTTTGTTGTTGTAGAATTTTTAAATATGTTTTTAAATTTATAATTTAAACCTACAGTTTCATTCAGTGTGTGAGGGTATAACGTTATATTAATAATATTTTTAATCAGATAGTCGTTGAAAGCGCACCGTTTATTGTATTCTTTTGCCGACGTATTGTCTACTCGCTTCACCTCATCCCAAAGGATTCCTGATTGTTATAATTCCGGAGAGCATTTCCATAAAAATTATTCCTGATCGTTATCTCTTGAACAGGTTGGATTCTTTTTTTCAAGTGCATCATTTATTATCTTTAAAGGTACAAAAAGCAGGGGTCCAAAGCGCCGCGCGGTCCTTTCTTGGAAGTTCGGATTTGTTTGACACCATTCCGTGAGATGTAGAGCGTCCAGTGAGTAGTGGACACTGTAGTTCGAAGAATCCGGACATACTCTTCAGATTGAAACCATGTGAGAACAAAGAGGTGTTAATTCACATCTTCAAGATTCATTGCTTTGTAAATAATGAGATATTTTAAAGTATTTCTTATGGAAGTGGTATATATTACATAATATGAATATTCTTTCCTTTTTACTATATTTTTGTGCATTCGTGTTCAGTATCCGTAAATATTCCATTATATAGGATTACAAGCTAGCTTTGTCATTAAAAGGGTTCAAAAAAGGCTTTACTTTTTTGGTTTTATCCTGTATGATAGAGCCTTTATCAAAGTTATGGTTCATAGAGTTTGTAATGTATAACCGTCATAGTTGTGCAATTTCCCACAGAGTCTCAAAAGTAAATAATTTCTTTTGAATCAGATCACAATAGCAGGGCAAGAGTCAGGTAAAGCCTCGCAGCGGGGGTCCATTGCAGAAGTTTTATATTTCCGTTTCATTGTATCTAAGGGCAATTAATAATTTCTGTGACTGACCGGAGTCATTGTCACCGTGTCACCTCTCCCGCTCACCGCTCACCCGCTCCAAGCCGTCTGACAAGATTGACTCTTGACAATACCTCATATTTATGGACTTCTAGCTTTATATTTGAATGACTTTTATAACTTTTATTAACTTGTACATACATTTTAAATAACAGGTTTGTGAAAAGTGCATTTTTTCTTCTTCATTGTTTCCTCGTGAATGAAAAACAGCAAATATTATATGCTTTACGGTAAGAAGTTTGTGTTTATATAAATATTAATGATATCTTTTGTCTTTTTTTACTTGCATAATTGTCTGGGTATTTCCTGTTTGCAAAAATTAAATTCAAATATATTCATACTTTTTGTTGACCACTTTACAAATGGGTGATTTGAGTTTACTGGTTTTTGTGTAAATCGTTAAATATTGAAAAATAATGAACAAGATGATAAATAAATAAAAGAACAAAAATAAATAAATATTGAAAAATAATGAACAAGATGATAAATAAATAAAAGACATTATAATATCTACGTTGATAAAGCATTTGGTAGTTGAAATATAATATCATTTATTATGTATAAATGATTTAAAAATACTGGTTACATCTGTTTTCCAAGACAAAAGTGCTATTTCTGGCGAAGGCTGCAAAGTTTGTATTTTAGAAGAATTTACGAGTCATTACTTAATAAATAATTATACCTAACAATAATAATTCATAATCAAGTGTATTTGTCTAAAGAATTCAACCTGAACCGTCACAACAAGAACAAGACGAGACGAAGGTATTTGGATTCTGGCAATCAAATACTAAACAATCACGTGAGCTGCGGAGTAGTCGATGCTGCGTGGGCGTACTTCCTGGCGCGACAAATGTAATGATTCAATTAATCTTTCTATTATCAGCAGTCCATAATTGCTTTTTTTAATAAAGTACGTTATTAAAATAGGCCCTTCTGACTTTTATACAGAGCACTGTGATACAGAGAAGAAAAATATATATATAAATAAATACATTTTATTAATTTTCATACTGTATTTTGATAAACCTTAAACGACAAGTTATTATGCGGTTTTTTATTCAATAAATGATATTAACATTATATTTTTTTAAGAAAAAAAATATATATAAATAAATTTTGAATATCCACAGCCGATATTTAATAAAATCTAATAAATATCAAGTTCGGATAATATTATTTTTTATCTATTATCTCTGCACGTGATATATACAGCTTATCACAAACCGCACGGGATCGGTTGATCCAAATATATTTTTAGCATTTATTTATTTGTTTGTAAGAATTCAAACGTATAATTGGTTCAGTTTAAAACCATATAGTTTGTAGTGTCTATACCCTTTATTTACCTACTGACTTTGTTCTAACAAATATTTCATGGAAAATCTATTTTAAGTAATGTGAAAAAAAAAATTATTAATAAACTATGTTTTCAATCTGAAATTACGACATTTCTATATTATATTATAGAATTATTTCGAGCCATTTTCTTAAAAAAAACATAAAAATGAAATACATAATTATAAATAAGCAACAACCGTATAACACAAGTGTTGTCCGGAGCAAGTTCTAGTTTGAAATCTATTTGTAAATATTGTTAATATATTTACAGATTTTTTTATAATAGCATCTATTATACCAACTATTTGAAGAATTTTTGTTTCTAACAAAGTTGAAGAAAACGTTATGTAATCAGTGACAAATAATTAATCATTTATTTATTTCAGTAGGTCTGTCTACAGTGGCACGTATCATATCCGTTTCGATTTCCTATACTATTTACTATATATAAAATTATAAAGCGTAAAAGTTTGTTTGTTTAAACGCGATAAACCCTTAACTACTGTATTTGAAATATTCTTTTATATAACAGGCAGGTTCATGAGGCTAAGGCGACCGAGCATTACACTGTTCTTAGTTGTCCTAATAGTAAATAAAATTGGTTTTCTGCGAGTGGAATCGCGAATAAAAGCTAGTCAAATATATTTTCACAATCTACATTTATACGTGAGAGATATCCGGCTTTAAATTTATAGAATGTTTATCATATTTTTTAAGATATCATTTATACGTCATGATTATAAAAGTTTTTAAATAAACAAAGAAATATTGACTTTAATCAAATTGACAGTTTTGGTGTCTGTCAGGTTTATTATTTACTAGCTTTTTATCAGTAATTTTATATACTTTTTGAATTTATTCGTTATAAGCATTCAAAAACACATTTTTTTTATCTTTATAATGCATAATTATGTTCCATTTACCTACTAGGGTATGGATTTTGCTTATGTGACTAACAAGCGCGTATTCTCGGTATGTGGTCCGTCTCGGGCTTCCAGTTCGTTTGATAAGTGTCACCAAGCCTTCTACTGCGACTGTACTCTACTTGTTACTTGTACTTTTAATTGCGTGTACAGATACAGGGCGTTAGTATCGGTTTACTCATAAAAAAATAAAAAATGGTTAAAAGGCATAAAAAAGTTGTGTATTACTGAAAATTTATATACTAATAATATACAAAAATGTATTTATTTATTTATATTTTTTCCACTTTGAATCCATATGAGTGATCACTTGTGTACGTTAATTTGAAGAGTCAGGATGGCCAATATTGATATATACAGGTGGAATTGTAAGAAAATATCCATTATTAAATAAAATTTAAATTGAATCTGTGCCATTGAATAGTGCTGTAGAACTTAAACTTAAACAATACAATTGAATGAAAATGTAGTAAGAAATGGAAGATGAGAAAACGTACGGGAAATGTTCCACCCTATAACTGCAAGTGTGTGACAGTTAGTGCCTTTTTCTCTCGTATCCGGGTCAGCGTAACGTAACGGGCTAGTAACGGAATGGCATGCCAGGTCGCACAGCGGGATGAGATACGCGGAAGTAGGATTAAACATATACGCCGACTGTATTTAATAACGTTCTTAGAAACACTAAGCCTATAGAATGAGATTTTCTTACTGTTCATTTGGTTGTTAAGCATTTATGGTGACTTAAACGCTGTTTAATAACGTGAGACCACTTTCGATTATATATTTTTCAAGTAAATGATATAATATAAGATTTTTCTAGGGGTTTACGATTTGTTGCCCTGCCTGCTGAGCCAAAGGTTGTGGGTTCGTGGGTTCGATTCCCGAATGAGACAGTTGTTTGTGTAATTCACAGATTATTGTTTCTCGTCTGGGTGTTATTTGTGTCCTTATTTCTAGGTATGTGATCCCCCCCCCCCTAAGTAATATTTTTTTTTAGTGCACTTGTTATAAACAAAATATATATTTTTTCTTCATTTATTCTCTATTAAAGTGTAAAAAAAACAGCACCAAAAGCTACTGAATTGAAAGTCAATGAAGAAATGAAGTATGGTTGACAGCAAGGTGAGGTGCTTTGAAGAAAGCAAGTTCACTGCCACGGTCGTCTCGGGGCAGCCTTGCTGCCTTCGCTTCTGTCACGATTTATTTAGCGCCAGTACATCTGTCAGCAATTATAATTAATTTTATTTAATATTTATTTGTTTTACAAATTATTTTGTAACTAAATTATTAACACAAAGCTGTCTACAACTTAAAGAATAAGGAATAAAGAAGATAATTTGTAGTCCTTGTATTTTATATAAATGTATGTTAAAGTGGTTGCAAGTAGGTATAAACACCGGGCTTTGGTCAGTGCACCGTTGCAAGTCAACTAAGAACATCAGATCCGGTTATAATGACCATCTTGAATATTATTATTGTAGTATAGTTTTTTTATGTCTGAGACACAAATTCTTGAGATTTTAAACGTCCGCTAAAGCCAATTTTTTAATATTAGAGGTTTTATTTTACTTAAATCGTCTTAAAATTGTCTTAAAATTGTTGCTAATCTTGTGTAGAGTTAGTCTGAAATTTATGTTTAATACAAAAACGATCTCATTGCTTTGTTAACAGAATATTTTTGTTTGCTATTTATTAACAAAGTATTAACAAATAAGTCTCTATAGGTCATTCTTACTTTGGAGTAATTAATAATTACTTTTTTTATTATTTATATAGTAATTTTACTCATTTAGTAATTAGATTGAAATCATAGAATCATAGAATCCACGTGTCAATGACTTTAATTGACATCTTTCAAGATTATATTTCATTTTAGTAGCGCGTCATTGTCTGGCGTCAGCAACTCATATGTCAAGATATTTTATGTTTTATTTGACAATGGTCCTTCAATAAACACTAAAGCTATATAAATTATAAATCTTACTGTTTCTTATGAACCCTCCCTTGTTACTATCCACTTGTGAAAATTGTATGGAAATCCGTTCAGTAATTTTTAAGGTTTTTTGCTTTTAAACATTCACAGTAAGAAGTTTTGCTATGATATTTAAATTTAAAATATTTTTAATAAATATTTATGATTGAAAATTTTTTTAAGTTTTATATAATTAATGATTTTTTAATAAACTATATGTGTATTGAAATTTCTGTCACACCTGGATGTCGAACCTGCGAGTTCAATTTATAACAAGTAAAAGGCTTCGTCTTGGTGTTGTGTGAATAATAAGGGCTGATTGCAAAATCACATGTAAGTACTTAAATATTTACTTGCATTTTTTTATATATCTGTATTTTATTTATTTCTTTTATTATTAGCTTCTTGTTAAAAAGTTATAAAAACTGCTATATTTGGAATACAGGTTAAATTGCTTGAATTAATTTGGCATAGTTTATCATTAATTTCTTGATTTATTAAAAAAAAAATATAAATATAATACCGACGCTACATTCTATTAGTAAATATAAAATATTTTATAACTATATTATGTCAAAGAAACAGTATAATATTATGAAAACTTTCCATCATATATTTAGATTAATGATTATTTATAACAAGATTTACTTTGATTACCTTCATAATAGTGATTAATGAGCAAAACATATATTGTATAATGTGTCTCCGAACTCCGTGTGGAGTGGAGTCAGATCAACAAGGAACCTTGAGTGTATGCCAGACGGATTCCATAATGCTTCAGTCCGCACACCTACGTGTTGCGTAAAAGCTGAATCACAGAGCAGAAATGTTATGAGCCAGAATCAAGCATCGTATATGAATCAGCGCGGCCGGAAACTTCGCCATGTTGGCTCGCCGCCGCCATGTTTATCGCGTTCCGGAAGTCGCGCGCGCGCCGACCGTCTTTAGACATCATTTCCACAACTCGAGCGGGATTGGAGTCGGAAATATTCAGTTATTTTGGGTGTCCATTTTTCCGCTTCGTGCAGACATCGTCGGTGTTAATCATATACTTGACGATATTTGTTTTATTTATAGAAAATTGCGTCGGAATGAATTTAGAAACTCGTAATGTCTGAGTCGCTGTTTGTTTATCGAGTAGCGTAAATGCGGAGGCATGTATGTGATGAGTAAGACTATTCTGATACATAAAATAGTGTAGTTAATAGGTTAAATAAAAATGCAAAGAATGTTACTGACATGTTTTATATTGACTTGATAAACATATTTTGATATATTAATTAAACTGACGCCATAGTTAGACTCATAGCACTAAACGAGAAAATCATTTGTGTATGAAATAAATTGTGTGAATTACTTCAACAATAATCGTGACGTCATGCGTGTTTTTTAAATAAAAAGTGGTTCCGTATCACAAATAGAATTTAAATAGCACTTGGTAAATGGCTTATGGTTTTTTAATTTGTCCAAATATCTTTAATCTTCATTTTTACATTGCATTGAATTCCGATAAGGTATACTTCCTATGTTAACATATATTTAGTACGTGTATTGATTTCAAACTATACCTCTTATAGTACAATTGGAGTTTCCATAATATTATGCAGATTTTTTTAAGTCAACTAATAATTCTTTGTCTCTATCTGTGACCTTAGTTTTTTGGGTCAATGATTCATAATTTTTTAAAGTAGCTGTTAGTCGCTGTTTCACTTTTACACGAATTTATTTATTATTAATATGATAAAAAGCAGTAGCGTAGGTTAAGTTAGAATAGCATCTAGCCTTCCTCATGAACCTGCCTATCATATCAGAAAGAATTTTTCAAATTTACCCAGTAGTTTCGCAGTGTTCAACCAAACAAATAAACCAACTAATTCTCCATCTTTATAGTATTAGTATAGATAGGACAATACAACGCTCACTTGCACCTAGACTTATAATGTTTGTTGTCTGTTTTTTAAGTAAGTATAAGTAGTGCGTGGTGCGCCCGCGCATGGAGGTTGTGGAGGAATGCGGTCGGACCGGGAGCGGTCGGGCGGCGGGAGGTTGAGGGACAAAGGCTCTGGAACTGGTTCTGCTTCCTGTACGTGTCGGATGTCCTGCGGCTTCCTGCCCCCGCCCCGCCTCCCGCGAGCCACGCAACGGGTTAAGAGAAAATAGGGTTGACGATGACCAATTTTATCCAATATTTGTATCTTATTCGTCATATATAGTACATATATATACATATGTATGTATCACGTATAAACCATGAGGTAACGATGGGTTATGTAAAGTTGCATCACTACAAATGCATTATTTAAGGTCAGAATGTTTTAAACGCTGTTACAGACATTATCTAATGTTTTATTTAGTAACATTTTCTGCAGATATAATTACTATCTATATGTATACTGAAATATATTATATTTATATAATGACTAGGATTTTTTTTGCGTTATATTAAATAAGTTAATACAATAACATTAAAATATACGAACGATATTGGTATAAGTTATTGCGTTTACTATAGATATTCGATTTACCCGAGAAATATGTAAATTTATGATATCAATGTGTTTTTCCTCATGAATAAAAATTATGTAATTTCCTCTATGAGTCAATATTTTCAATATGTATAGTTTAAAAATCAACATACTAAATATACAAATTTTGTATTTGTACTGAAAAATTTAAATATATAAAATATATCACGGTATGGGGATGGGAGGCGGGTGTTAGGTGCCAATATGTGTCCTAGGATATATCTTTTCACCTTCTTTAATGTGCTAGTTGTAAAAGATTATCAATATTGTTTAAGCATTATTTTGTTATTGTAAATAAATAACCAATTAAACTGTCAGACACTTTAATTATATATAAGATTTTGTTTCCCCAAAATGGTAGAGGTTTCTTAAAGATATAAATTAAAACTTAGTATTTTACTTTTATATATTTCTGTTGTAATTAAATGATACATAAAAAAATATATATATTATAATTGTATAATATTAATGTTTTTTAATCTGCTGTGTCACCAGCGTCAACCCTGGAAGTCAGGACACGCACGATTGAGGACAGTTTCTTTGTTTTTGTTGCTGCGGTCTGTAATATAACACGCCTTGTCTCCGGGATGAACTACTACATAGTGAATTACTCGCTTGATATCTTAACTGATACTTATATACTAACTGGTTTGAAGAAAACATTGTTTATTATTATACATTACTAGCTGTCGCCAGTGACTTCGTCCGTATATAATGTGTGTATAAAAAGTATACAACGCGACTTCTTTTTTATTTTGATATCACAATTACTACACACGTGATTAAATGCACAACAAACCACTACCATTTAAAATAATTGTTAGCGCCATCTATTGACGGCTTGCCCAAAAAGAAACGACACTACATATAAATTTGCAACCCCTATTTCGCCCTCATAAAAATGTAAATTCAAAAATAATTTTAATTCATTATTATTATTACTAACCACAAACTTAAATTTAAAATTCATTTACAAAATAAAGAAGTATAAACTTACATATTAACTTACAACCCTTCCTTCACCCTTTTTATAAATGGAATTTCTTAAAATCTTTTCTTAGCGAATGTCTCTTAGTTACATTATATCTTCTTGCCAAATTTCATTATTATTAGCTTAACAGTTTTCGTGATGCGTGAGTGAGTGTTTTTCGCTTTTATATATGTTTATAAAACAATTGTAATCATTTAGACATTTAATTACAATAATCCACTTGATGTTGTAACGAATATATCATAAATTGGATATTGTTCTACGTCATTACGAATAAGATTTACAACAGAATATATTTATAAGACAATGACTCGCTTATCAAAACAAATTTATGTATTTATATATAGATTACTTACATCAGATAACTTTAATAATTTAAAGAAATTCTAATCAATCTTTGAACATTTGTCATTTATTATTGACAATACATTTTTTGTAGATAATTTTGAGGTTATAAGTCATAAGTAAGGATATATATAATTATGTTAAATATATTTTTAAAAAATTTAATACCTCTGTCAAAATTGTTTTTTTTTCTTTTTTTTTTTTACTTTTTTTTTGTTAATTATTCACAACACATTTCTGTTCTTAAACTAGACACTAGTTTTTATTGTGAGCGGCCTGAACTATGTCATTGCTATTAAAAAATTGTTAACAAAATTCGTCATAAGCTGTTAAGTGTGTCATATATATAATAAATAAATAAAATAAATAAATAATAAACAGTACTATCTAAATACGGCCAAGGATGCAACTTGCAAGATAATGGCTATTAATTGTTTCCGCATTTATAATTGCACTTATATTATATTTTAATGACATTGTTTAACTACAGCGTAATAATTGTACGTACAACCTACAATATACAATATATGTGTTTATATATAAATATGAGTTTTAAAAATAGTTTTATTTCAAATGTGTACTTGTGAAACTCTAAGAAAATACTATATATATGTATATTTAATCTGTATTGGTATAGATAATTACAAATTGAAGACATTATTAACAGATTTTGACAGCAGTTACATCACTGCCCACTCCCATATACATTACGTAAAAAAACAAAATCCTTTGAGTTATTAAATCAAATTATTTCAAATACATTACTTTTATCGAACAAGACTAATAATTAAAAATATGAATAAATAATACAACACTTTATAATGTCATTACTTTGTTGATAGTCGCGGCGTCTGTTAATAAATATTAATATAGTTTATTGATTTCATAATAAATCGTTATTATTTGTTTTGTAACAACCAGTTCGTGATGCCAGTGTATTGCATTTTTCCGATTCCTCTTACTCGTTTCAAGAATCATTGCGGGGTTTTTGTATGTTGTAACTTTTAAATAAATTGTTATGCAATAAAAATATATAAAATAAATACAAAAAACATATTGAAAATATAAGTATCTTGTACTTAGTTAATTTTAAATGCTATAACTAGGGTATATCTGACAGTAAATAATCAAATTAGAAAAATCGAAAGTTGCTTTTAATTCTTGAAATAACTTCAAAAATAAAAAAATCAAAAGCTTCAGATTAAAATTACTCATACTATATAACATAGCGCGACTCGTCTTAGTAAAATTACAAAAACAGCTTAAATGCCATTTTCAAAATTATCGTAGTTTCAAACTACAACGAGTAAAAAAAGTTCTGTAAAGATTAAGAATAAAAATCTACAAGTAAATAATAATTCTACATTTTTATTTATCAAATATAGTATTAAATATGTTAAATTATTATACAGACACAAGTTCTATTCGCAATTATATAGTATGTAGAGTAAGTCCGTATTAAGAGATGGTATTTTCATTTTTATTATCATTTAGTATGTTTTTGCCAGTTCGAACTATTTAAAATTACATTTAATAAAGAAATATGTTAATGAAATTATTAATCGCAATGAACATCCTAGACTGCATCACGCAAGTCATAAAAACTTGAAGTCTTCATATAAAATGAATGAAATCGAAGCCGGATGTATACTAGTTTTTCACACAATTAACTGCCCTTTGCACGTATCATTAATATTATGTTGTTTCTTATACATAATTAGAACCGGATATTTTTTTTATAAAAATAATATATAATACCTACTTGTAAATATAATTCAATTAAAGAGTTTACTTCCAGTTAACTCTGGAAAGCCGCAAAATTCTTCAGTTAAATTAGTTTTCATCAATCAACCAAACACACTAGATAAAAATTCTTAACAAAATCGGCCAAGTAATTCATTAACCAACTTTGACCCTTCATAACTTTTGATCAACAAATCGGTCAAACCTAAGACTAATTTTTTCGTACTCAGGAGGTCAAGATCTATCAATAAGGTGATCATTATGGAGTTTATGATGAGTCAGGGATATACGTACAGTCTTTCTATAATTTTTTCCATAATCAACGGAAGAATGAAATGATTTAAAAGAGATTTTATATAAGAGAGTTAAATAATGTACGTTACTGTCTAAGTGCTATGGTGTGTGATGTTTCGAGTTCATTGTCACTTTCGCAAGCTCAGAGCTCACGTGGAATTCAAGACTCAGAAAGTGGTGTTTAAACCAGAACGCGAGAGTTATTCATTTACATAATAATTATCTCAATGTAATTATGTATTAAAACGAATTCAGTGTTTGTTTTAATTACTTAGGAAATTCGTATTCCATGTTTGTTCAATCACGTAATAAAACTGCGAAATAACTTTATTGATAAATATAATATATATATTTATATTTTATTAGTTTTTTTGAATATATACTTTTGTTTATGTATATTGTGTTATTATTTAAATTTAAGTATATTAGGATTATACTTTGTTTTGTAGTGTATGTATATATTTTAGTTTATTCTTCTGTACTTATTAAATAAATATCTTATTAATGTATCTTCTTATTAATGTACACATCAATTGTATATTTGTTTTTTTAATACTATTTCTTTTTCAAGGGTAGCTGGAAGAAATCTCTTTGAAGAGATAAGCTATCGCATGCACCACTTATTTGTTTATTTATTTTTGCAAAAATAAATAAAAAAAAATAAATAAATATTAAAATCGTAACTTTTATTGTATAATGGGATCATAATGCCAGAAAAAGTAAATTATATACGAATAAGAAAACAAAATCGATTCACGATAACTTATCAGACATGAAGGCTGAGATTAGCGACATCCTGGATGTTGAATTATAATATCTCGAATATTATAAGTAAAGATCGCCTGTCCTTGTAAAATTGGTCAGGCGAGACTTTTAGAAATCAGGGGGCGTCGACTGAGACACGCGATACCACTGTCGCTATCTTCTGCCCTGAGAGGAAAACAATGTGATTTCTACACGACTATGTATAAAAACTCGGATCATGCAACCGTTTTCATTTCTCGTGACAATCGTTTAACACTTTTATAAGTAAGTTTCGAAAGTAAAATTATATTTGTTTATTTATTTATTTATTCATTTATGTATCTTAATTTTACAGAGACATTTTAATTTTAAAAGATGTACATAGGATAGCTAATCTCTACAGAGAGATATCTTCCAACTACCTTTTACATCTTCCAACTAGAAAATGTTTATGCCGTAATCTAATACCTGATTATAGTTTTCGATCATAATTTCAAAAAAATATTTTGGCTCGTCATGAGTTTTCTTTTTTAAATTTTTAAAAATTCCGCATTGATGGATATATAGAAATATTTTTTGAAGTTAATATTTTTTTTATTCCCCCAATATATAACTAAAAAGACTTTTAGTAAATAATACAATATTTATGGTAATATATTAAAATTCGTATATCATACTTTAAAAGAGCAGTGAAATCAGTTATAATTTTTTTTTTAGGAGACAAATATTGTTAAATGTTCTGAATGAACATCTGAACGAATGAATGTAGTATTATTTTAGTACTCAATTATTTAATTTACATAAATAATTTTTATACAATAAAACCAAAATCTATATATCAAATAAAAAAAAAGTATAATACTTACTACACCATATATAGACATCAATAATTACTTAGACATATAACTGCACTAATATATATGTGTTATTCGTCTGTGTTGTCAGAGTGCTGATAAGCGTTATCAGTACGACCAGCTGTCCCGGAAATAAAACTGAGTGCGCTGACGTGCACTTTGCAACTACATATACTGGTTCCTCATTACTTTAGGAATTACGGAAAATAAGATGCAACTTCTGTGACATCACTTGAAATTTCTAGGGTAGTTCTAGGCATTAAAATAGTTTCCGTAGAGGGAGACTGGGTAGAAGGAGGCGAGAATACGCCCGTCGCTTCCTTCCTCAGTTGTAGGCCTTGTGAGAGGGGAAGGGTGACCCCTCTTACCTAACATAGGCCTACGATGGGAGGGTGCTCTACGTTGCTCGGGGTACCCTCATTCGGGGGGTCCCCCGGCCCCCCGGCCGTCACCCCCCTGGGCCGACGGGGTACCCGTAACGGATTTTTCCAACGGAAAAAAAAAAAAAAAAAAGGCATTAAAATAGTCAAGCCTTTTTTTAAAGTCTGGAAGATATCATTGCTCTTCATCTCCTCATATATACATAGAACATGCTGCCATTTTTAAAGTTACCTAGTAGGTAACCAGACTGTTGCAAATACTAGCATAGCTATAATTAGGACACCACGGGATGGATTACATCTTCAACCAAAAATAGTCGACTCTAAATGTAAAAAGCTGTTCCCAAAAGATAGATGTGAATTAGTTACTATATTTCTGTATTTCATAGTGGATAAAATAACCGACAACCAAAACTGTACTTCCTCTTTTTCTTCCTAGTTCCTCAAAGTCATATACGTTATATTATACAATATGTTATTGGAATACTTTGTCAGTAGGTGTAAAGATATGATTTATGTAAAAATTATTTAAATGTCAAATAAAATTAAAGAAATTAATTAAATACATATATAATAATAGGAAATATATCTTTTATCTATATATCTATGTCACAAATATAAAAACATATATGTTGTGATATATTACTTTCTTTACAGTAACATTTAAATATAATGTAGTTTTAATAATTAAACGTAGATATATGACAGAATAAATAAAACAAGCTATTTACAAATATATTATTATCATAAACGGGATTTACTATTTTTCACAACACGTGCACATGACACCTACTGTAATAAAGAAAAAGAACAAATAAGAGGTCATATTAAAATGGATGTTTATGGTCAATTGTTATTCGTTGGCACTTCAGGTACATTCTCCAAAAACATTGTACTTTATTATATATTTTATTATATTACAAATCATTCGTTTTATAAATGTGTTTAAATCATTCGCTTATATTATACAATGTAACATTAAATTAATAACAATTCTTTGTTTAGTATTAATTAATTAATTGGTAACATTTGTCTAATTTGTTAATTGACATTATACTTCTATGAAACGTTATGACGTTATGACGTGTGTTATGACACACTAGTATATTTTGAGAATCATTCATTTTGATAAAAAAATTTTAAAAAACCTGACATTGAAATATCTAGTAGCTTATCATGAAACATTAAAATTATGAGTTTTACAAAGTTTTGTTTTAATGTTAAATTAATATTACTTTTCGAGGTTTTTGAGTCTTTAAAAGAAGATCTAACAAAACTTAAGACGTCAAAAAAAAATCGCAAAAATTTAAGTTAAACAGTATTGTATTATAGATTAACGAAAAGGGATAGTAAGAATGTTGTAATATTATGATGGATTACGATATTTTATAAACCGATAGTGTTAAAATTATTGTAAAGTTTTATTATTTTTAAACTAAATTAAGAAAAAATACCTAATTGATGATATTTATTAGGTGTATATAAAAATAATTATATTCAGCAAATATTTTTATACAAGATGTATTTAAATGTCAATTTAATTGCATTAAAAATTACATATTCATTTGTTAAAGATAAAGCGTGTAGGGGAAAAGTTAACATGGCAGCTGTGGAAGGGTGACTAGACAGCGACCCATCGACTGAGGCATTGCGAAAAGAAACCAAGACACTTGCTAGTTGTAAAAGATATAACCTCATTTACTAGTTAAAAATTCAACATCGGTTGATATACATGTGATCTAACAGTCAGAAACACAAATTTCCATATTTTAATTTGTAGTTTTTCTCTTAAAACTTCTAGGACTTTTAGCTCGTCATGAGTTATGTTGTTTAGATTCAACATAAAATTCCACATCGATTGATATATAGAAATATTTTTTTTTGGAGAAACTTTTATTGCCCAAATATTATAACTATATACAATTTTTTTTTATGACGATTGTTTTATTTTTAGTCAAATCAAATGACTGTTATATATAAGTAATAATAATGATAAAAGGTCAACGAACATGGCATCTCTTTTCAGAATACAAACAACTCGAGTACAATATTCAGTAGATCCAATTGGCGAGTTGCTTGAGCTCGACAGATGTTCGTAGTGAGGATAGTTGGAAAGCGGAAGGGTGGCGGTCCACTCAATTGGCACAATTGCCAGTAATTGTGGGCGGAATGTCCGGCGACGAGCTAGCTCTGTGTGTCTCAAATATTGAACACTTGTGCCTCATAAATGATGTCTGATTGCTGAAAGGCTAATAGCCTCGAATAATTAAATAGATAATTTAGCAAAATATATTATGTACTACAAGTTTATTAAATAAAAGTGATATTAAAAATGTAACTGTGATAAGAAAATCTCTGCAAAGAAAAACATATTTTGTTTGCTTAATTATATTACAAGAAATTAAGAAGTAAAATTTAAAAAACAGATCATAATAAAAGATACTATTATATATCATTGTGAATAGACCATCAACTCAAACTCTTTCTTTTTCGTTCTACATTTTATTCTGCCACTCCTATTACTAGATAGGTGCGTTGTAAGTGTCTACTCTCTGTGTTATATTATAGAAAAATATGGATTCTCTTTAAAGTTTTTGAAACAATATGCCCGCAAACATAGTTGGCTACAAATAATAATAATAATAATAAATCTATAAAACTATATTATCAAGAAAAATAACAATCTTTGGATCAAAAGTAAACTATATAAAAGAATAATATCGTGTTAATTCCAATAATACAATATTTATATTCATCAGACATTTGTTGAAGTAAATCGCTTTCAAGAATGATCCCGTAAATCTCACGATATTGCACCTCTCAGAGCATAACAAGGATGTTGCCCGCATTATTTTGAGCAATTTCAAGTCATGAAAGTACTATTAACCGTTTTAGCGGCAACAGCAGCATTCAAATACAATCTGTATTTAATCTCTTACTTCTGCAGCAGTCTCCTCGGCCAATTTAAATAGAACTTTACTACTAATATTATCTAAAAATAGGTACTAATGACTATATATATAAACTACTTTAAAAGTTATTAAAAAGTTCGAATATAAATAAATAAAATAACAAATAACAACATTCTCTCTAGTTTGTATATATATATATATAACAATCATAGCTCTTCTTTGTTTGTTTCATATCGAGAATTCTAGACAAAATACCAATAATATATTGTCAAGACTTAGTGACTAATTATTTTAAATGAACCCTCTTAGTGCCAAGAAGTGCCGTCGCGCTGATCTCGCTAGTTGTGAAAAATGACAGCGTCGCGATAGCGCTCGTTTTCATAGTTCACTCTGTTTCTGTAATTTTCTTGTCAATAAAGATGTAGTAGCAATTTTTTTATTTTTATTATTATAGTATAAAATCTTTTGAATGTTGAAAAAATTATGAATATTGTTATATTGTAACGGAAATGGTGAATATTTGTCTCGTTCATAAAATATCTATAAAAATGCACTTTTATACTGGCATTTTTAGCATATATTGGTAAAATATGTATGGCACTAATAGGATTACGACCTGTCACAGGTTTTATGTGTAACAGTTACTGTAATAATGGATATATCTAGCAGTCACGATCGGTGCGCACGAGTACAGGGCGACGCGGAAGTCGCACATACTTCCGCATGCCGCCATCTTGCCGACTCACAAGTCACAGATTCGCTCCTCTGATCTTGAATGTCCTATATTAATAACAAGTGTTGTTGCTATATCTTAACGAGTTATATTATATAATGCTTTGTTATAACAATAATAATAATTTTAGCTTAATTATATATCTCAGTCAAATAACTTTAATAACGCTCTTCTTTAGTAAACATTAAGCAAAAATTAATTATTTGTTACAAATATTAGGTAACTATATACAGTCATAATATTATGAATAATCTTCGATAGATGTTTATAAGATGTTTATAAAAATTTGCCAGTTTATAAGAATTTTCTTAGTTGGCGGAAAATGCATTACCTATATAACATAAAGTAGATTTTCCGTCTTCATAAAATTTTGTATTATTTATAAAGTACGTAACTAGATAGCTAATTATTAATCATGCTAATAAATACTACATCTTAATTAAACGCAACCATTTTGTGCAACCGATGAACCAATTTACATATAGCATCATATCGAATGCAATAACTATGCGAACTGTGAAAATACCCTCGCCCCCTCTAATTACGGAATATGTGGTGGAACAAAAAGAGATGCCCCACTTACCAGGACCGGTCGTGCGAGATCTGGTACGCACCGTTGCATGTATTACGTGCTAGAAGATGAGGTTATGAATGCACTCGATCTACAGAACGTACCGATGTGAATTTTCTCGCCTTAGTCCTTTTTTTGAGTCGTTTTTCCGTCGAGATTCTTGTGTAACAGACACAGTCTGACAGCAGTTATTGCGATTATTGTAAGTTATGACTTGAAAATTTGAGTAATTAAATGATTTATTAAAACAGTAAAGCTTTGTAACAAGATATGTTGGGATACGTTGCTATGAAGCGGAATTTCGTAACAGCCTTATTTATAATGCTTATAAATCTAGACTTAGGTAACTTAGACTTCCGATAAGGCTAAACAAAGCGTAATAATTCTATATACGACGAACGGACATTACATCATTTGTTTTGAAATATTTCTAATAACGTGTTAATAAAATGTTAACAACGAATACTTAAACGGGAGAGTTTTTTAACTAAAATTTATGAACATATTATGACATTTTTTTTTTTTAATGCTTAAACGTAATTCTTCAGACAGAAGCAAAGAGTTTTCATTTCCTATTTAATGTTATTGAATGTCTAACGTTTGTAAGATATAAAATTCAAAACCAAAAAAAAAAAAACGTTTGTAAGTAATGCTTTGAAATTATAATAATTATTTTGGAGTAACAAATCGAAGTTTGACGTTGTCTGTGTATCGAGGACCAGTCTGGTGCAGGTGTGCTACGTAATCCTCCGCAACAGCACTCAGCACTTCCTGAAGGTTTCGCAAGCGTGCGAATGTCGGCCGCCGAGCATTTCGCGCCACTTTCGTAATTCGTTGCGTGGTGCGACCGACCGCCTTGCCTGGCCCGCAGGAAGTAAAAGTTCGAAGGTAAGAAAGTAGGTCTCCACTGTAATTGGCAGCGCGCCTGCATACTGATGTCTGGGTATTAATAATCGAGCACCTGTACTGTCAGGACTTGAAAAATTACATTCACTATCAGGAAATCCAGAAAGGTCACCGAAAAAACTAATTTATTCAAAGATTGGAAACCTATTTATTATCTTAATATCAAACTAATTAAAAATGTATAAAACACGTAAAAAATATTTAAATCAATTAATGAAAAAGGTAATCAATATATGAATCAATTAATAAAACAGGTAAACAATATATGAATCAATTAATAAAACAGGTAAACAATATATGAATCAATTAATAAAACAGGTAAACAATATATGAATCAATTAATAAAACAGGTAAACAATATATGAATCAATTAATAAAACAGGTAAACAATATATGAATCAATTAATAAAACAGGTAAACAATATATGAATCAATTAATAAAACAGGTAAACAATATATGAATCAATTAATAAAACAGGTAAACAATATATGAATCAATTAATAAAACAGGTAAACAATATATGAATCAATTAATAAAACAGGTAAACAATATATGAATCAATTAATATAACACGTAAACAATATGTGAATCAATTAATATAACACGTAAACAATATGTGAATCAATTAATATAACACGTAAACAATATGTGAATCCTATGATAATTAATAATGTATGGTTTACATAAGAAATCCGTATAATCTGTTTTACCGTGACACGAGAAGCCCTTCTACTAAGTGATTACATTTGTGCTATCGCTGACAAGGGCTTAGACAGTACGTATGTTACATGTGTGTATGACATAAGATGCGTTGGTGTCCGCGGGCGCCGCTGACCCAATCCGTCTCTTACGCTATATAATAAGCCACGAGAACTAGGTCAATCCTAAACCCCGAAAGTAATTGTTATTGTAATTCGTATGCACGTATTATTAAATCTATACTTATATTATAAACCAAAAAAGTTGGCTTAAACGTGCTAATCTTCAAATGGGTTTCTAAAAATATTTTTGATAATGATACCCAGAATCATATATCAGGCTATCGCATATGAAACATACTCGTCCATCTGCGAAAACGGTTGTCGGTTTAAAAACCAAAATTATAGAGTTTAATCTGTTAAAAATAGTTTTATTTTAAATATATACTCGTGAAAATTCTTGCATTTAAAGTATTTTCAGTAATGCAGTAAATTTATAGTAATTTCAGTATTTTCTTGAAAATTCTGGGTTATAAGACTTCGAAAATGCGAGTAAAACCGCGAATCACAGCTAATCTTAAATAAAAAGAAAAATTGGATTATATTTTTATACATTATAAAAAATATTTTTCACTTGTTTCTTACATGTTTAAAGAATTTGATGCTAATTAATCGTTGGTGAAGAAATTGGGCGGACCGTATCGTAATACGGGAAGCATTGGTAAGTGATGAGTTCTTACGACAGACTGAAGGTACTTACGAAACATGGTGTATGGTTGTTGTATTATTTTTTATTTAAAAATATTTTCTTATAATAAATTATAATAGACTACAGATAAAATTCATTGGTATCACATTGAATAAACAAGTTTTATACCTTTTTCCTGGAACATGGAGATTTCATCATGCTTAGTTGTATGACTAGTTATTACGCCCAGTTCCACCCCCGGAAAAAAAGGTTTTCTTTCCTATTACGATAATTACAAGTAGTAGCGTGATGATGTGTAGCCTATCATAATCAGAAATAACTTTTGCAATCCATTGTTTCGAAGCGCCTTTAAACAAACAAACTTTTCCGCTTTTTAATATTAGTATATTTTAAAAATATGATGTCACATTCTGATTTAACTTTCCGAACATTTTAAGAAAAATAACACCCAGCATCAGTAAGTATCAAGATACTACAAGATATGATGTATAAAAACAAAACAAAAATATAATTATTAAATGAAAAATCTAAACCAACGTTATTATCGTATGTAGCTTCGAGGCAGAAGTGAAGAAATTCACAATGTTTTGGTAATTCAGGAAACGCTGCGGCATACCACTCAGTTACGACACACCGGAGGCGACTATTGAAATAGCTCTCAAACTATATATTGAAATAATTACATAACATATTTATACTAATATTTTAAAGATGAAGAGTTTGTTTGGTTTAAAGCGTTAATGTTCCATTCCAAGCTATTGCATTGATTTGAAAACTGATAATGTTGTCAGGTTCATGAGGACGGCTATCTCCCAGTATATTGAAGCTTCTGATGATCTAAATAATGTATAAAAGAGTTATACACGGCTGTAGTTTATATTATTATTAAAATATATTTTTTCTCTTGAGGATTTTGAAACAAGTTTGTAAATTGTATTTTGAATCTATGTTTGACATACGAGACGAAATCAGGTCGTAGGTTCGAGTTTAGTTCATGATGATGATTTATTTTTGTTATATAATTATTTAAAATATGTGTATTTTATAATTATATTTAATAGTAATAAATAATTATATACTCGTCTGCTTTTAGTTGGTTCACGGAACTATAACTAGCTCGTCTCAATCTCAAACTAGTGAAAGCTTGTGTCGGAAACTTTGTAATTATTTAATAATTATTATAGTAATATAACTCAAATTTATTCTCTTCACTCTCATATATTATGATATAGTTTAATTAAATAACATCCTTATGACTTCCGGCAGTTCCGTTTCCGTTACTGGTTATTTGGTAATTAAAATTTGCTTCATTTAACACATGCTTTTATTAAAACATTTTATATTATATTTCTTGTCTGCTTTGGTAAAGTTAAAGGGGAAAATGAAAATGGTGTGGGAGTAGGAAATTCTGACTTCAAAGGAAGCCGGAAACCGGAAACGCGGTAAGGGTTAGACCGGAGACGACGCCCGTTTCCTCAGGAAGTGCGGCGCCAGGAAGGTTGGTAGATAGAAGATAAATTTGCCGACGCCATATTGCCTCGATCGATAAATCCGATCGGTTTTGCATGTTGGTTATGTACTGCTTCCGTCTCCTGTTTACTTGTTCATGAATGGGTGACATATGGCAATATTACAGGCCCTTGCTTATCAAATGTAGAAAGTATAATATGAAAAAGGCAAAAGAAACAAAACTAATATAAGCACAAATCAGCATTCAGCATTCAATTCAACTCATTTTTGAACTTGTATTATTATTATTTGTTGTAAAATTGTAAGTAATATGAAAAGCCAAAAAATAAAAAAAAATGTCTAATATAAGACGAAATCGGCTTAATTTTGCAACTATATAAAACAGGCAAAAGATAAAAAAAATACGTCTATTATAAGACAAAATCAGTATTAATTATTTTTGAACTTGTTTCAATTAAAATTAGTGAATTAAAACGAACAATTTATTACCAATATTCCTAATATTAAATGGTACAGACGGTTGGTACAATACGAGGAAGGAAACATGTTGATATTTGATGTCAACAGACAGACCGGTTCAGCAAGTGTTATTCCGAATACAAGATGCCTCTGGACTTTCCGGACGTGTTATTTTTAATCGTCTCGCTTGTCTTCGTTATTCGGAGGGTTTTTTTTTTGTGACGGACATTCTTGAAGGTCACACAATGGTCTAGGCTCTCCAACAAGTTTCATTGGACGTTAAACAAAGTTAAATTTAGATATTATTTTATTATATTATTTAAAATATTCCTTAACAGTGAAGTAAATAATTACAAATGTTTTTGTTCTTAAATATGGTTGTAAAACTCTTAACAATATACTTAATTTTTTTTTAATGTTCACGAAGTTGTTTTACGATTCACATGATTTTGTCTTCAAATGTCTTAATATAGTTTTTGTAGATTTAATATATATTATGCAGATGATGTTAATGAATATGTTAGGTAGATTTCTAGTTCACCGCTCCTGGGGTCAATGTCACATCAATAACAGATGGATCCTTTTAATTTATTTTTATCTTTCATGATATATTTAAAATATAGAATTATTATTATAATATTATATTAAAATATATAACAAAATAAAATGTTTATATCTATCTATCTATCTATCTATCCATCTAATAATTACATAAATTGATTAGACGCTCTGTTATGTAATAACTGTTACATTATTTCGAGACCATTACAGATAATTTATTAATATGTCTAATGTAATATTTATGATCCATAGTTAAATATTTAGGATCCCTATTAAATTGGTTTCAATGAGACTATTGCTAAAAAAATCAAACTCATTGAATCTTATAAATAAAAATACGATTGCAATGCATTTACGATACGAATGCTACACTTACGATACATATGCTACACTTACGATACCTATGCTACACTTACGATACATATGCTACACGAATACGATATAATATTGAAGAAACAAAAATATAATCAAAAAAATTATATATAGAAGATGTTACCTGTAAAAAGAACGCAAACTGTGATAAAATATAATTGTAATAAAATATAAAATAAATAAAAGTTTATATATATTATGTTTGTTTATATAAGAATCTCTGTCTCATCGTGACGTCATAGCCACGTGACTTATTTCATTTTACAGTTTTTGTCTATTACTTTTTTGTTGCTATTTGCCTTAAGAATTATTCTTTTAACCTTTTCTACGTTGATTCCAGTTATATCTAAACTTCCTCCTTTCAAATGAATTCATTGAGTGAGTATTGGATATATAGTTCATATAAAAATTGTTTTTTCGGAGTCATCTCTTCGAAATAAACAGAAAGAAGGTAGAAGAAAGGAATTCTGACAGCCGATTGGTGCAGTGGTTAAATGTTGGTGGCTCGGCTGAGCCAAAGGTTGTGTTTGAGTCTCACATGACAAAATTGTTTGTGTGACCCACAGATTTTTATTTCGAGCTTTAAATGTTATTTGTGTCCGTTATTTCTATGTTCGTGAAACCCCCAGCGACGTTGGTTTTTTCTCTAGTGTGAGATTGGTTTTTAAAACTACGTCTTAAACCTCCACAGAGTTAAAAATTTGTTGATAAAGTATAAAAAATATATAAGTAATAGACGTCGAATTTAACATATATGGTACTGTTAGGTTTTTTATGTTAGAAATTGTTTTTTTTTTCAAGGATTAATAAAATTTTGATATTCAATAAATACATATAAAGTTAATAGATTCCATCTTCGTCTGTTGGCCTGCGCTTGCGCACGTCAAGAGAGCAAGTAGGCATGCGCGCTCGGCGTGACACGGCGATCCAATTGGTCGAGATTGCGTGTTTCCGTCCACTGACTTCCGCCAGATAACACCAAGACCGGTCAACGGACTCACTACTTCAAATTATATTATGAAGCAAACTATTTATATTATATTGATTTTATAATCTTCCAAGATACTGTGACTACAGCTATACATAATATTTTTTAATTTTATTATAAGGACATTTAAATATATCATAATGTTTGATATGACTAATACATGATATATCTCCTATACAAACAATGTAATTATTTATAATTCAAGACTAGAATTCAAGACTAGAATAGAATTATGTAGAATATAATATAATTTCCATACTACGAAATATTACACCAAAAAACTTTTTTGTCGTATATTTTCTTGAAATATCAAAGTAAAATATAAAAACTTTTTGCCGCACCTATTATTATTAGACAGATCTTAGCTTATAATATAAAAATATATATATATAAAGTCTATGCAAAACACTTCAACCGCACCATCGAGTAATCTATTCGTTATTAGTATTGGGACCAAATAATATGCTAGGCAAAGAATGTCTTAGTAACAATAATAGACATATGTGAGACATTTTATTTAAAGATAGTTACTCCATAAGAAAGATATCACTGATCAATATTGCATATAACGTCTAGTTTTTCTATTAGTATAGTTTATTTATTAACTAGTTTAAAATATTGTCTTTTTCAAGGAAAATCCGGGGCCAAATGATTCACTTCTAAAGGTCAGACAACACCGATTTATCAAAACTCAATATTAATTTTATCATTCTGTAATTTCACTTACGTTTAATAAATTTAAATTAGATAAAATAACGAGTATTATAGATAAATAATATAGATAAAAATACGAGTAACATAGTTTGTGTAGTCACTTGACAAACAGGAAAATTAATATTTACAAACTAAGCCTCGATTTCTAGTAAGTAGCTTGATAATGTATCTGTTTAATAATAATACTTATATATCTACAAATAATCAGATTATTATACTGTCATTTATGATAATATTGATTATTCATTTCCTTTAGTCAATTAATTATTGAAACTTCAGTCTGATGTCAAAGTCGTATTTTGACATATTTTTTTTAAGTTTTTAGTACTTTGGAGGACAGGCAAAGACTTTTACACCATGGAGCCTGGTCTTCATTTAAACTACTTGTTTTTTTGAAATATAAAACTTTGACGTTATTTTATTTTATGTAATACCTTCCTGCAAAATCATCCTAATTAGGTTTTATCGTTACAAACAAACCTTTGTTTTAAGTTTTATATAGAACTATACAATATTGTTGTTTTTTTTCTATTAATCTTATGATTTATGTACTTTGAAATTATTGTAATTAGTGATATTTATCGCATTTTTTATTTAAATATATCGTTGTTGCAAGCATCACTGTCATGAAATAAAATAAAAAGAGTAATTAAGCAAGATAAACATGCTGTATATTAATTACTGTAGCTTGAGTGACCAAGTGAGTTTAAAAATATATTTTTTCCCACTTGAATATAAAATAATAATATATTTTATTAAAATCTTCTAAGAGATGATACACCAGATTATTATTGGTCAAGGATACTAACTTCCACGATAAATTAAATTAAATAACTTCATATAGAAAATCTTTATTTCAATTAAACTCACTACAAACTGGTTCAAAGAGTAACTCCTTGGTAACTCTTAAATGGTTAGACCCTCCATAGAATAACAATGGAGCTTACATAGAGTTTTCAAGGAGTATTCTAAATTTGTTTTGTTTTATATAACCACAGTACAAGTGGTCACCCTACATAAAGGAAATAGCTGAGAGTGTCGAAGCGATCGCAAGCGGAGCGGAAGTGACGACCGTTCCCACGGACAGCCATCCGTTACTTCACCTCGTCTCCTGATACCTTGTTACTGCTTTCTTATAACATTCCTAACATTAAATATATTTATCATATAACAAAGAAACAACACACAGATACAGATAACATGTATATATAACATATATTTATTCATTGTAAATCAATGAAATCTCTCGTCTTCTGATACCTTCTTACTGCTTTCTTATAACATTCCTATAATTATATGAAATAACAAATGAAAAACAACACATAAACAAACACACACACACACACACACGCGCGCGCACACAAGAACAGATAAGACTTATATATAACATTTATTTATTCATTGTAAATCAATGAGCGCTGTAATTGTACGGAAATATTAGACATTTGATATATCATACAGCTTCCTTGTATTTTATTATTGTATTAATATTAGATATACAAAACAAGTTTGTCGTTTATTTAAGAAACTTATAATAATCTTAATATCGTGAATTAAGAATACACTGGTTTTAGATATACCGAAATCAAAATTCTTATTGCTGTATTAATAAGTACTTTAAATCATTGAAACACTTGCTAATTTTGCTGGTTGATAATTATAGACTTTTACGAATAATTTTAATCAAGCTATTAAGGAATAATAATGAAGAAAAACATTCAAAGAACTGACTTTAAGGAATTTAAATTAAATATTAAATACAAAAAATAGAGAAATACGATGTTAAAAAAATACTAGTATGCTAAGACCAGCATAGCATAGTCACAATAGATAATACAAAAAATTTGAAAGCGCGCGCAAAATTTCCCCGTGCAAAGTCTATGGGAAAAATTAATTTTTTGACTAATTACTGCAATTAGGCTAATGAGATTTGAGAGTTGTCACTATTTTTCAGCAGTGTAGCAGTGAGACCTTTGATTTGAGCCATCAACGATATTTTTCCCTTTAGTGGTTCTCGAGCTACAGTGTGCCAACGAAATCGCTTCCTGCATTAATATATAAAATATATCTTTATGCCTGACTGCATTGGAAAATATATGGTTAATAAGTAAAATATTAAAAAACACATATACAAAATACGCACTAGTTTGTGAAAAGCTATCTAAATGATTTTGGAATTTATCACGCTCAAGCATGATTTATAAATATATATATATACATGTAAATCACTTTTGAGACGTTTTTGCATTTGTAGTAGTTTTTGTATAATTTAAATTGTAGTTATATTGTTTTTTCGGAACACAATACAAAGAATTTGCTTGTGTAAGCTCCATCAAAATCAATGTCGTTCAAAAACTCACCCACAAGACCAGCTGATCTCATTGTTTAGTCTACAACTCAACGTCCGAATAGTTCCTATTTCATTTCAATATATACAACAACATTTATGAAAAATATTAGGTATTTCCAGATATTACAATCGGCGTTATTACAAATGTATCAAATTGCATTTGATGTTAATCTTTTCATGAACTTTGATACTAGATTATAATGGGTTAATTACTAGAGATAATCTTAATGTTTATTACAAGACATCTGCGATAGCCATATTTTTCACAATTTAATGTTTATATTAGAGTTCGTAGTATTTATCTGTCGGTTTTTTGATGTTTAGTATTTTTTTTTTATTTGAGCTCGACCGGAGCGAGCGAAAAGCTCTATGAGAGACTTGCTGCATCCTTTGTTCAAGCATCAATTAAAAACGGTATATCCAATAATCTCCAAATTTTGCACACTGATAGACATCAGTCTGGTGGTTTTAAAGAAAAAATTTTCAAAAAAAAATTTAATAATTCTCATCTTGAAAAATAGTTGAAGACAGAATGCGTCGATGTTTGAAAAATGCAACTTCGGTGCTGTCTGCACCTCGCTTCGCTCAATATACTAACACATAGCGAGATTTACTGAGGAAGCTTTACTTACCGAGCGCAGCGAGTCAAACTTGAGGCTTGGCTTCCTAGTATTTGTTGTATAGCGTCAGTGATTTAGCGATAGAAGCTAAAAGTTCACTATAAATTAAATACTTAATAGGTTAATTGAGAATACCTCTAAGTTATTATAAATCCTCTAAGTTAATATATAATTATATATAAATCTGTTAGACATTATAAATCTGTTTTATATTATGTAGTAACGGCTAGGTCATTTAAAATGTATAAAGTAAAACAATCTTCGAAGCATGACGGCTCCCGAGGGAGCGGAAGTCTTGTGCATCCGGAACCATGACCCGAAGATCCGGAGGCACTTGTCATACCAACTTACCAACCGACGTGTCTTACTATATAACTGACTTTTAAAAATAACATTAACTTTCACTGAAATACAACGATTGGAACTTTTTTTGAAATTTTAAGTGATTAGATCTATTCAAATTATATAAGTTTTATTTTGATTTTCGTAATTAGTACCTATGAAAGTTAATAGTTTTGTAAAACTCTATCTTCATTAGAGTAAGAATTGTTCATTCTATCAGTTCAAACAGTATTACCATTATAATTATTTTTTAACTTTTTTTGTGTATGTTATTATTAAAATTATTAAGCTATATGGGAATAGTTATGTCAAGATTTATGACAGATTAATTTTAGTTAAGACTGTTAAATATTTATCAAAATTATGTATAATACACGGTGATATCACATTATCAATTGATGTTTAAACCCAGCGATGCCGTCCCAATCAGAGCTGACAGATACCGAAGTTTTAAATCCTTTGCCGCCGGTAATATCAAATAATCTGAGAGTAAAACTGGAAGCTGAGCGGGTAATTATATATAATAATTGTTTCTTATGATTTTATCTGTACGCTGACCAAAATCTGTTATCACGTAAGTTTTTGACAAAAAGATACTTTTCTTTTTATTGACATAAGATCTAGTTAGTTAATAAGACTAAAGGCTTACCATGTTCATCCACAAAAAATATTAGCGTATTTATACAGTAGTTTTGCGGTGATAAGCGAACAAAAAAATATAAAATTAAATTCTAAGTAGGTACATATACACGTACTTACGTACAAGAACGTAATTTACTTGATTTTTTAATATTTAATCTACAAATATGTTCTAATTACTATGCTTTTGTGTAAAGGATGTAGAATATTTTTTGTTGAAAATATACAGCTTATTTTTTATTTTTACCGTTTTAAGAATTGCTATACAAAAATAAAGATTCCTAATATCACTACAGGTTTCCATAAGTCACGTAATCCAGCACAAGAACATTCACTTCCATGAACCCACTCCGAGTATCCTTCCAGTAATACAACCAGATCCATGTTTTCCACATGAAATAGCTTGGTACCCGGAAACTTTACACTTTGAAGTTGGAGACAATGTTATTATACGTAAACTGAAGTATGTACAAATAAACCAATTACCTATTTTTCGAATATTTATGAATATTCTAATGATTTTATTCAAAAATATAGTTGAACTTTATATTTCTAGAGTATGCAATGCCAGCGCTAGGTCCTTATACCTTCAATGTGGCCAATTTTCGAATGTCGAAGGACGTCTCGGTGCTAGCTGGTGCTGCTTACGTCGTAACAGATTCCTCCTTGCTCCTGGCATGGTAGCTGATATTTACGTCAAAGCCACTCCTCGGGAGCACTCTCCTATACCATCCGCTTATATTACTCTACAATTAGCATCAGCTCATTTGAGGAATACTATTATTTCGTTCTACCAGGTTCCAATATTCGTCAAATTTCTTAAATACATTCCGCCCTGTGCAGACGAAGATGCTTAAAATTAATTTCGAAACCAATACTTAACATTATTATATTTGTTTTTGACAATAAATATGTTTTTGTGGTTTGTTTTTAAATAGCATAATTAATAGATATTCGGTTTTGACATTCAGAGATCTTGATCTGACCCTACATAAAACTTAATTTTATTTATATTATTTTGTGGCTATTATTTATCTTGCTGGACGACATCTTTAGGTACATTTTTGTATTTTTTTCGAGTTTTCTCGGATTTAGCGTTCTGTGTATGTCGATGTTTATATTACGTCATATTTCGAGAATAGTTTGGTCGTGTAGTAGGTATCACGTGCGTCGGCGCTCGGAATAGCAATCAAGATGGATCGCAAGCAAGGACCATTTGCTTTGTGTGCGCATGTGTGTAATATGTGCGTGTACGCATGTGTGTAATATTAGGCCTAATAATATTATCCGTGACTCATTCACTCTCTTTGTCCTTAAATCACTTGAAAGCTCCGGTTTCGTGAAACAAAATAGTTCAATTTGTCTAATCACGAAAATGAAATATATTTTTAGATAAATTTATAAAATATTAACAAATAAAGACGAATATTATAACATTTGATTTAAATCTCATAATGGCAGAATGGTTTTGTTGTATTTTTATGGAATCTGAATAGTACGTGCGTCCCTGGAACAAGAAATAGATTTTACGAGTGCGTGCGGCTCGATATTTACGCTTGTTTACACTTTGACGATTTTATAGTTTATAGGATCAACGACATGACCACTGCTTCGATTATAGTTCACATATATATATATATATATATATATATATATATATATACACATACGTGTATACAAATATATATTATAAAAAAACAACTCCTGCACTAGAGAAATAATTTCTTTTTCGCGGGGGTTTTATAAACAGAAATGACGAACAGACATTACTCGTTATTAGAGATTACAAATCTAATTAGTTATCATATTTCCTTTTGAACTATGCTTTTCTATATTTTCTTGCTTAACTTAAATTATAAAAGTTGTAAGCAAATTGTTTTAAGTAGATATGGTCTTTGGAAAATCCATCACATTTTTCTTTGGATATTACATATTATGTAATATTGGTTTCAAAACATTTAGGTAAATTCAAATATATTTTCCTAATACTAGCTTCTATGCTGAATAGAAACATTAGAGCGGACAATTACTTCGAATAGGGCTTCCGGGTGTAGATTGGTTCAGATTGATATCGATTTCTCGTATCATTAGCCCTCTAACAATATACAGACAACTTTTATATGGCTACTACAAAGATGGCACTTTATGTAGGTACTGATATAACTATACATAATAAGTAGATATAAGAAATAAGTAATAGTAGTAAATAAATTTATTCGTTTTAATTTCAGGATACAGACTGAACATTTCATATTTTTTGTTTTTGTTTGTTTGTTTCATCATGCAAATACTAAGTACTCTTCAAATAAGTCTGATAATTCATTATAGGTTTTGAACAGGATACTTTTTATTGCGGAAAATTAACTTCTTCAACAGGAAAACAGAACAGAACCTGTTTGGTCTATAACAACGTTAAAAGTATATATCGAATTTTGTACGAAATTTATAATAAATAGCTTATTGCTTAGGGCGGGGGAGCGTAATGGCGTCGCTGGCAAAAGTTTAGAAATATTTGTCTTATAAACATACCTAACACAGATTTCTAAACGAATTGCCATAAATGTAAGACATTGATTTATAATAAGGAATACAATTCCTTTGATGAAATATTTTTATTTTACGTCAAATATATTAAATGCTACCTTTATCTTGTAAAGTGAAAGACATTTCTGTAACACTTTAACATCGTCGCCTGTGATGTTCTTTCGGAACACAAATTATCGACTCAGTTTGATCCCACGGCTAAAATAAAATATCATATTTCCTGTCAGACGGCAAGCTTCAGCATTTGAGTGTCTTTTTTCTTATTTTTTTCAGGCCACCGCGTTTTTTAACTGCATCGCACATGTTTGTTCAACATAGGCGACGTCTTACAATTATACGTTTTTTTGACGTCTCATGTTCTACTTGTTGAATGTATTCTGCTTTTACAGTTAACGGCAGATACTATTTTTGTGATTTAAATAACTAAAATGTCAATAATTTATGACATACAAATACTTACAATATAATAATGTATATTTAACTAAAAAAGTTCCAAGACGAAAGGTTTGTATCTATTTTATAAAGCACTTAAATTGTTTTTAAGAGCAATTCAAGAAAATCTTACCAAAGTAACGGAGAATGCTAGAACGAATAAAACAAAGTAGGCCAAATTGAAGAATGATCAATAAGTAGTGTTTATGGATGCTTGGTGGTGGATGAGTATTGCGAATGTTGCGCTGCTTCTCACGCGTGCGCCTGCACCAGTTCCGTGCGCCTTGCATAACGGCAGCGTTCGTAATATGCCGTAACATCAGCATTATGCATGTAGGCCTCGTGGCGTCAGCTCACAAACCCGCTACATGAAGTTAATCTAACTGATCATAACCTTAATAGATGACAAGCAAGCTAGAACATCAGGTTAGATGACTTAGATGAGTTAGATGACATGAATATACCTTGTATATTAAGGGCACGCATTTGTTATAATATTTACCTCAACTTTCTAGGTTAGATGTTTTTTATCTCTCGATCAAGACAGGGGGCACATGCTTAACTATTATGGAATTACCACAAAAGGCTGTCCCCATATTAAGTTACAAGTGAAGATGACATGCGCACGAGACAATCAATCTGATAAATGCCTAAATATCGCCACCGATAACAAAAGATCGTATTGCAGACTGCAATCTTATCCGCACCCATTCCTCGGAAGCTACAGGCGCCAGCTGCCTTCGCAGTATCAAATGTCACGCAGATAATAAAGGATTCTTTAATAAGAAAAACGTAAGCGAATCGGTGGCACGTTTAAAATGTTTAACGCTAAATCAGCTCCAAACAGAGGTTCTGTTGTAACTTACACCGAGTTGCCTTTAAGTAATGAAATTCTCTTTCATATGCTCGAGCATTGCTTGTAAGTGTTATTACGTAAATTCTATTTTAGGATTATTACGTTGAATGTTTAAAATGTAAACGAAATATTACATGAATATATAAACTAGAATATGTATAGTTCTGCTACAAATATAATACGTAACAATGATTGCATTGAATACCAATGTCTGCTAACATTATACAGTGTGTAGGAGGACACGTCGAGTCAAAATCAGACGCATGTAAATGGAGATCACAAATCTAAATCAATTATGAACCTAAATAGAATATCAGAATTATAATTGAAAGATATTTACTAAGTATTTCACGTTGCGCTACCAATTTGCTGTGTTCAAGTTCATGCCGCGTCAATTATCATAGTTTTGAAGTGAGTGATCATGAAAGTATAAAAACACTACATAGAAATCGAAGTGAATGAATTCCATTTACAAGAACTACATACTGAAGTCATAAAATGCTACATACATACATTCAAGAACTACACACATAGACCAGTTAAGTTTACTATATATATTTATCTGGCTGTACTCACGTTAATTCTGAAATTTGACCGACTGAACCTATTCGAGGTTCATCATGAGGTCTGACCATGGCGGAATCGCGGCGTGAACTGTTCAGCCCCTCAGAGCTTATGAATAAATACCCCAAATCATTTTGAAACTAGCCGGGTAAATTCCGATAACATTTATGTACAGCTGGATAATTATTTATTATAACATGATTATTATTACAAATTTTTAAATACAAAAAGTTATATATATGGCTACAAAATGTATCAACGTACATTAAGATCTAGCTCGCTATCTCGTACTGTCAGTGTCCGCTCACGGAAATCCCGTTCCGGATACAAGGCTCCCAGAATCGGGTGACACTTGACAGGCAGATCCGCTGTCCTCACTGTATCGCTTTTTACTTTAACATACTATTTATCTAAGTTGAATATTCAAATTATATAAAAATATATTTATATATTTGTGTTTCAATCTACCAGGTTATATATGTTGACTAATTAATTGACGTACTGACAGATACATCTCGTCTACCCGTGAACTAAATTGCTGCAAAGCATTCGAAACGTTGTGTTATTAAAATGTAACCAAAATTATACGCGAGTTACATCCGTAAAAATATAGTTTTATTTTGAAATAAAACTATATTTTTATGTGTACATTTGTATGTGTACTCGTGAAAAGTACTGAGTATTGTAATGAGTACCTAGATAAAGGGGGCATATCTAGTTGGATACCCTTTGAAAGATAAGTCGATGTCCACAAGTTAGTTTTGTATATTAAACCTTCTGTATATTTAGATTATTGTTGTTAGCAATGATAAAAGGCATAGATTATAAAAGACTATTAGTGTACTATGTTTAGTAAGTTATTAGTAAGTCAAAATTGGTTTAGCTTTGATACTTAATAAAATTATAAAAGCCATGGACATGTTCTTATTGGTCTTTTTATTGATTTTGTAATTGACAAAGCCCTGACCAAATATCAAAGGAGAACGCTGGAAGGGTGGAAGAAAATTGAATTAACCCCTTTGAGTCTGCTATTAGACCCTCAAAATATCTTAATAGTCAATTATATTTTGAATTTTGTTAGCCACGTGCATCGTCTAGAGTCAAAGTTAACTTCATGCTACAATACGAACTAACTATACTGTAACTTAAGTCGTGTAGTTTCAAAACGATAAAAAAAAATTAAACAAATACCAACTATGAGAGCTGTACAAGGTAATTATGAAAATAATATGTAACCTTTTTAGTTCGGGGTTTAAACCAAATGTCAGATAACAATTGCCTATTTGAACTTTATTTTTGTCTTTTGTTGTTATGTTGGTAACGTTAAAACTTTTTAAATGCTTCCACATCTAGTGTATTTAATATATTTTAAGCATTCCAATAATTGGAAGTTAAACAATTACTAAAAAAATATCTAGTATATTCAAGCTGTAATGAATTAAATAAAGGTTTTTAGAAGCAATGCCGGGTGTAGAAGTTAGTGCAATATATAATTTGAAATGTTGTTACTGGAGTCATCTATTAGGGTGCGTATGACTTCCAAATATTAATATAACCTCTACATTTGGTCTCATATAATTTGACTCGACAGACTTCATAAATTAATATTTTAAATATATTAAGTTGTTACTAATATAATTTATTATATAAAGGTTTAAGCCGGAGTCATCTATTGAAGCTCGTATAACTTCTAAATATTAAAAACATTTGTTCTCATAAAGTTAAGAAATAGAAATAGACTATCGAATAAAATGATTAATTATATATTAAGATATTTATTTATTTATATTAAGGTAAAAATAATCTTTATTCATATCATTAGTAACGAAAGAAGAATAATTGATGTCCAACGCGACAGATGTAGCAACAATGGCGCCCAGCGGGATGCGCTCGGTACGACGCCTCATTGACTCCGCAATTGACGTACATTCACACTGCTATTATTTTACCCCTCGAGGGTCTTACAAACAAAAAACTCTTCATTCAAGATATTTTTATATTGAATGGGCCTTATTGCATGAGTAATAGATATTGTAAATAAATAAGGTAAGCAATTTATTACTTGTTTATTTGTGAAGTAAGTAGGTATTTCTGTAATATTTATGGTTTCTTACAAGGTAATATATATAATTAGATATTATACAGATAAGAATGGAAATATTAAAGAAAAAGATTATTGTGATTGATTATCTTTTACAAACGTATATAAAAATATCAAGTGCATTGAAAAATGCGATCAAATACAAATAATAATTATCTATATGTCTTAATTACTTCTACTTGTATGTCTTAAATGTATTACATTTTTATTTTTAATATAATTAAATACAGCAAAAATCCCTATTTTGTAACAACTGTAAATTTACTTATATAACTAAAAAAAACCTTAATAAAAACTAGATGAATTATTTTTTTTTTATTCTAAAAAACATTGTTATACCTTTTAAAATGCCGACAACCTTTAGGTTTTACTCGCAGGTCTACCCGCGGACGGAAGAAAACTAAGAGTAGCAGCGTAAGGCCAGACAGTCTATTGCCTTTCCCATTAACATGAACCTGCCTAACATAAGCAGAAAGAATTTTTCAAATACATCCTGAAGTTTAAAAAAAAAACGTGTTTAAACAAACGAACAAACTTTTCAGCTTTATAATATTAGTATAGATATTCAAATAATGATTTCTATGATTTACACGAGTACTACACATTTCATTAAACTATTTTACGGATATAACTCGCGTTTATTTTTACATATTTTAATTTATACATTTTTTTGTCTATGACACCATCATCTCGTCTTACCGAGAACACGTTTGCTGCAAAGTATTCGAAACATCGGGTTAAATTAAAAAATGATAAAATAAACGCGAGTTATATCCTTAAAATAGTTTTATTGAAATATGTTCAAATAGGTTACCATTTCTACAACAACATCTTCAAATAATCTCTCATATCATCACTTCAAACAAAATATGTATTGAAAAACTAAAAGCATAGTCAGTCCCTGATTGGAACCACATGACACGACAGAATAAATTAAAAAACAATCACCAGATCGTTTAAGTAAATAGAAAAAATTTAAGCCTCAACGAGACCGAGACATTTGCTCCCGAAAACAGATTTAGTCGGCCGCAAAAAAGAAGAATGTTCGAACTAAACTTTTACCATTCACCTCTGACTAATATAAACGTGGACGTTTTTGTTTCAAGGGCTCAGTCTCGGCGTGGGAAAAGTTAGGTCAGGTGGTGGCACATGTGGTAATGTTTAGAGAGTTTAAAAATATTTAACATATATAAATTAAAAGTAGGTGCTGTGTCCGTAGTCTTCGCGGGGGATACGAGTGCACTACGCTTCACCTCTCGCCTGGTGGTCCGTAAACAATAACAAAATATAATTTTATCTTCTCATGATGAACATGGTGTACTGAGTATCGATCATATAAATGCTTGCGGCTTTGATAATATTACCTTGAGGCATTGTGTACTTTTAAACTACGGTAAAATTTTGCGGTACGCTTTTTATCTTAGAAGGTTATTTTTCTAACCATAACAGTAAGTAATACTTTATTTTACGCTTCTAATATAAAACTTCTTTATTAAAATAAGTACTAAATTATGATCCATTAAAGTTTTTAATTTTTTTTCGAGAACTAATATTTATAGTTTTAATAACAACGTTTACAATAAGTTAAGCGAAGCCATAATATATCACAAGGTTTCCAAAAATCAATGCAAGATCAGCTGAGAATGTCGCTACAAAAACCAAAATCCCAGCAGACCCAATGCTGTAGGACATACGATTCCGTGGGACGTCCACGATAATGGACAAGAATTGCGACGTGGGTGTCCATTGTGCATTATGGAGTTTTTATGCATCGTAGCCTCTTTTATAGCAACTCATCGACGCGTTATGATGGTTTTGTGAATGAAGAAAATATTCTAAAACATATCAGAGTTGTAAGCGAGACTCTTTTCGGAATCAGACGAATGCATCGGATCATTAAGCATCAATAATCTTCAATATAATTGACAAAATGCAATAACTTTCTTCTTCATCCTTGCATAGATGATCACTGTGTCACACTATATATAAAATAAGTAAAATTATAAAGTATTTAAAAACAACTGTTAAAAATACAAGATTCCACGAATAATGATTTGATTAATCACAAAATATAAATTTCTACTAAAAACATATTTACGAAAGGCCGAGACTGTTTATTTATATATTAATAATAAAATATCAAAACAAATCCAACGACGTTTCAAAAGCACATCGTCGAAAACTGTCAATTTGTCAGAAACATTTTGGTGCCAACACGGAAACACTGGCTATGACATCCAGTAGGTCAAGAGCATCCAGTTATTGAGTTATCCTTCACTCCACATGAGACGGAAACCCTTCTAAAGGTTCCATAAATTATTTAAAATGTAGTGTCGTATTCAAATGACGTTCAATATATCTATATTAAGGAAGGTTAACGACTTATTTATTTTGTATTTCAACTTCGTATTAAACAAAGATATTTGATAAAATAATAGAAAAGTACAGTTTTAATCCATGAAAGATAAATTAGCTAAATCCTAAGAAGTCTATAAGCAGCTTAAACTATTGTTCTATGAAGTAACTTTCTTAAAATCTTCATTAGATAGGTATGAGTATTGTTTTAAAGCTATTGTCTATATGACAGAGGTACCGCTAAGTACGTAACTTTCAAAATGGCTGATAATAAAGTTACGTTAAATGTATAATAGAGAAAAGATTATCTTAAAGTATTAAGGATACTCAGATAGATACCTTATAGTATATGAAAAAGAAAATTTCATATATTTCTACAATCTTGTCTTGTTGTCAAAACCAGAAGTTTTAACAATAATGCCTATGTTTATTAGTTCTAATTTAAATTGCGTCAGTAGCTATTATTAGCTCGCGTAATAAATTGCTATGACAACAGGCAACTAATTACTGTAACTATAAAGTATAACATAAACTGTCCAGTACATTTCACATACCTACAGTATTTAAAGGTAAAATACTATTATTATAAAGTGGAAAAGTTTATTTGTTTAAACGCGCTATTCTTCAAAACTACCGGATGGATTTAGAAAATTCTTTCTTTTTATGCTAGTGAGGTTCATGAGGACGGGCATAGGCTATCCGACATTAAGCTACTGATCTTAGTTTTTTTTTAATAGCAAATAAAATATTATGTCCACTAGTGAAACCGCAAGTAACAGCTAGTATCATATAAAACTAATTTACACTTCTTTATTACAGCTTAATTAAATCGTTTAAACTTTTAAAATTAAAAAGTTTATTTTAATTTTAAATTGACAAATAGTTTTCAGTTACATCAGATGTATAACAATTATGTAAGTAGTTCGGTATGTAACAGCGTAGAGAAAGCGCTGGCCTTGGCAGTGAAGCGTGAGCAGCCGCGCCTGCGCCGGCGCACCACACTGTCTACTCACCTGACTTTCATCTTTGTTTAAGATAAATAACATTGATATGCATTTGAAAAGAATAAAAATAAAATAAAAAAATATATTTTATTTATATTGTAATATTTTATATAAATAAGATATAAGCATTACTATCAAATTTTATAATCCTAACTATCTTAAGATTAATATATACAAAATCTCGTAAATAATCTAACGATTTCTTAATCCGACAAAAAAAAAAATTAAAAAGTATAATCGTAATCAATCTTCTGACGTTTATAATTAAGCGAGTTTTCACGCATACTTTCATTGTCATTGAACTTGGAAAGCGGGGATGCGCCTGTCATTATATGGCTGAGAAATAAGAATGCACTCTCGCTGCGTAACCTGCGCTTAAATGAAATGAGTTACTCGCACGCACTGGCATTAACAGAGACAGTGTAGAGAAAATGAGACCATTTTATATATAATCTATTCAAATATCTTATTATGCAGTCCTATTTTATACAAAAAATCTACAAGCGCATATTTTTTCTTTGGATTGTCCTTTATGTTGCAATAAAAACCCATACGATACTGGATGAGTTAATTAGTATTTTACATTGTAAGGCTTCGGGTGACAGAATCACTCCCTCCATGGGAACGTAGGCGATGGGCGCACGCACTTGACGCTTCACCGGCCACGAAAACAACCTCGTTCAGGAACAGAGCGACGTCTTGAGACGCATAGATTATATAATTTTTTTATTCTGATATTTTTATCTAATTTTCATAATTAATATGACATTTATTACCATTTGTCACTCTTAAGTTTTTGCAGTATTTTTAAATTATTTTCCATTAAACTAGATTTTTATATAAATAAAGGTACCTCGTATTCTCGTATTATAGTATCCTATATTTCATTAAAACAATTAAGATCTAAAAAATTTTTGTTTATATCATCTCCACGACTTTCCATAATCTTAAATCAGTGCTTATAATGAGAAAGGCCCAGGAACTGCGCTCCATTGGCGTTCGTTACGGCATCCCTCGACATGACTTCAGCACCATCTGTCGAATTTATAGAACTATTAACATTTTTTAATTAAAACTATTTCGTAAAAAGTGGTTTACAATAACAGGCTGTAATTAAACTAAATTTTTACTACATAAGATACAAATTTTAGTATAAATAAGAAATCTTATCTTATATTTTATTACTCTCTACTAGAGAGTTATATAAAATTTAAATGATATAACAGGCCACTTTATAAAGTATGATACAAATATTGACATTACGTGACAATTAAGAATTGAATGAAATGCGTGATCACTTAGGTCTCTTAAAATACCTACTTGTTAGAATGATTTCCGCACGGCACAAGATTAACGTCGCGTTGAAGTAATTATTCATTGGCCTTGACAATCTCTTATCGTTCAGGAAAATACTCAGGAAATTACTTAATGTTTACGTATAAGAAATATATGGTTTAAAAAAATACTTTAACACTTTTTTCTATCTTTCAAATAATAATTTAAATTACAGTACAGTTTTTTAATAAGTAGGTATATTTAAATTATTTTCTAATTAATTAATTTCTGTAATCTAAGTAGCATTTAAAAAGCGATTGTACAACACTCATCATGCTTTCTTTCTTTATGTAAAATTAAAATTAACTTACCTAACCTGTCACATTTTTTTTTATTTTATCTTTATTAAAATTGACAATTACCTAGCTGTAGATAGGTTATATTTGTAATGTGACAGACAAGGTATGACTACCATAATGATGCATAATGTTACATAAAGATTGTCCTAAGCAGTGGCAAATTCCATTCCGTTTTTCCGCAATAAGTAAATTTATGGCTTATATTTATTAACAGTGAGGCGGTAATCACAATCGTTGGCACTCGAAGGAAGTGAGCGGACGCGGCCTTGACATTTCCCGCCACGCCGACTTGCCGATATGAGGAAGTGGGAGGCAGATCTTTGCCTTCCACCCTGCATGTAGATATTGCAAGATGTTCTTTGTGATATGAATTACCGTAAACAAATTTATACGTTTATTTTTATATTTTTTATAAATAATAAATGACAATTTAAAAATATTATCAGCTTGTTTATATAAAATGTATACTTGTAATGTTAAATAACCAAAATAGATATGTTTCATTTTTAAAAATTAATTAAGATTACAGAATTTTACTTTTATCAGTTTTTCTATACTTACAAAATTTTTTAAATTTTGGGTATATCAATAAAAGGATATATTAAATATTAATATTAACTGTGTCATTTTTCAAATAATACCTAGTGGTATAGACTATAATAGTTTATTAGTTGTCCTAGCCCGTTTAAATTGCTCGAAACACACATTCGCAAAAAAATATATAATTTGAATATTAATAATTAACAAGATCTTTCATTTAAATGCAATAACATTAATAACTAATTGAAGAACGTATTGATGACAATACAGCACAAGCAGTAATTCTATCCGTCCAATAATGTCTTATAAAAAAAATAAAAAGTCAATACATATGGACGGGTGAGTGCATTAAAGAGCACAATATGCCCGCACGCCACCGCTGCGTACTTCAATCAAAACTCGAGACGATAATAAAACCCCTTTGTAAGTACATTATTCACGAAACATGCCAATAAAAACTTGATTGAGATCCGGCTTCCTAACTCGTAAGGCGTACTTTAGGAAGTTAGGTATTTTTAACAATAAATATGACGAAGTTTAAAACGTTAAGTGAAACTTGTTATTGTAATTACTAATCTACATGAGATTTTAAAAAAATCTTTATAATTACTAGTCAGAGTTAAAATATGACATGGATATTTAAAATGAAAGATTTGCTAAATTCTCGAAGACGGTTTGTTTAAATTTATTGTAAAGATTGCGCCATCTTGTATCAAATAGAAGTACTGAAGATATGTCTACTGTCCGAAAGGAGGCTACAGTGTATAAAATAAAATTGGTACTTTTTGAATGTGTTTTTACAATTATTTTATTTAAATTATTAACTATTTTATAAGTTTATACGTTAACTCTCTTCTAAATCATTTAAAAAATAAATGTATTTTAATAAGGGAAAAAACTTATACATCTTAAAAATAAAAAAACTAAAAGTACCTAATAACTACGTGTAATATATGACACAGAATATTAAGCCACAGTTCCGTTTAAAATAATTCTTTAGAAATTTTGGTAGCGCTACAAATTTTCCTCGAAATTATGTGACCGGAAGCAATTACGATAGCATTCCAAGTATCAATTCCCATAAACTGATTTTCTCATACAGCATACGTGATAGCTCTGTGGTGTCATAAATTACCTTTGGTTAGTTCGCTTCTTTGACCGCCAAATACCAACATTTATATTCCATGACCAACACTCACAGCAACTCGGCATCTTAAGTTGCTACTTACTTGGATTTTTGTGTCATTTGAACCTTTTATTTATACACAAATGTCTTTATCCACTTCATAACTATCACATAGACCTTTACTAATAATATAAGGCTATAGTCATAAAGATTATACTAAGTTTATTGATACTTATTATTAATCTATAATTTAGTTATTAATTTGGTAATAAGGTCACCGAACCCAAGTTACGGTCCATTGTTAGTATGTAAACTATCAGAGCGAATAAGGTTCACTAAGACATCCAAATTATCTTTACTTATCCAGGACAATGTGATTATTTAAATTAAATATTGGCCTATTATAATCACATGGCTTACCTTTAATATAATTTGTACCTAAATACTATACTGGTCATTGAACTCAATATATATAAGTTTTAAATGTTATATTAATCGTTATTACCTAAACATGTTTATTTATATGTAATATACATTCTAATAAGTAGGGAGGTTTTATATATTAGTAATATTTTTGTTTCCGTACTTTGTGCATTGTTACATGATACACTTAAATATATTCTATGAGGTGAGTAACTTCACTGAATCATCACAATTGCAGCAAATAAAAACAGGAGGAAGAATTTTAAGTCCAATAGTTTACCGTAGTCTCAAAGCTGATGCTGATGGTGTATTGGTGTATGGCGATCTCTCCGTTCTTCTTTTATTCAATGAATACTCCCATTTGGGATCTAAAGCTTGACCTTCAAAAAAAAAAAAAAAAAAAATCTGATTTAATAAGTAAAATTTAATTAATTAGTTTACATGCCCGAAAATGTAACTTTACAAGAATTTTGGTTCTTTAAGTGACATAGCATATACTAGGACCTAAATGAGGTCACAACATATTTGTGAGTTAACAAAAAATCAGAAAGGTTGAGGATCCAGCTAGTAGCAATACCATATAAATATTGGAAGGCATAAAAAAATACTCTAAGAGAATTAAGATTTATGTTTCATAAACAAAGTTATGTGTGATCATACTGCTAAGGCAGAAAAGTATAGCAAAATGTATAACAATATACTATGATCTGTTCCATTAGAAAAATATACCTATTAGACTGTATAGACTGACTTCATCACTTTAAGGAAAAACTTGTCTAGAATCATTTCGGAGAAATGGCTTGTAAGGTTTCGCCACACAGAGAAGTTTCAATGATTGACAATCCATGGATTTGAATTATCTGGATGAAAATCATAAACAAAAAAAAAATTTTTTTTAATGGAAACAGGTCCTCAATTGCAGTATACAAAAAAAAAATGTATGAAAGCTTTTATATAGGTCTGAAAAAGACGTAACGCCTGTTAGTTACTGATTATTATCAAAGAAGTGATATGAATTTTATAACAGTAGTAAAGAAATGATGTTAAAAAGAATCTTTATTTTAATAAAAATGCACTTAGCACAAATTAGGAGAACTAACACGTATTAGCTATATAATCTTATCTAATATATTACACAAGGATTTAACTTACCTCATAGGCCCTGATGCGGTCATGATTGGCATTCACTAGAGGAACAAGCAGTAAAGGATCTGAATATCATTTGATAGTGACACGCGTGGGTCGTCCTTTACATAGTTATTATTCACATTTGGCACATCGCTCGGTGTCACTGACCGGGTAGGGCTCACGTAACAATAGTGGGGGATCCCGGATCCCAGATATCATGTACGCAATGCTGCTAGTAATAACATTCCTTTGCCTTAGTTTTTTATGGCTATCATATAATATATTTTGATAAAATTTTCAAGGTTGGTGTAGTTCCTAACATACTTTTTTAAAGTTAAAACATGATCTCAAAATTTTGCGATCCATGTTAAAAAAGAGTTCTTAATAAACAATCGTATAAAATGAAATAAATTTTATATATATATACTAAAATTTATACAAAACTATCAAACAATAATACAATTGATCTATATAGGTGACTTAATAATGACACTATTCCCCAGATATTCATTTAACACTCCATCAGTTCAACCTTTGACAGACTGTTAAGATAACGCAATGTGATGTCATAACAATTACGGGTTTTTTAGTGAATACTAGATAATAACCAAGTCAAATTATACAATTATATTAGCATAAAAGGCGGGAACGAGGCCAGCAGGAAACTTAGTTCTGCCGCATGCTGGTTCTGTAACTCCGTGGCTGTAATCTCGCCAGACATCATCTGCGTGCCTCGAGTCTAATTGCCATGATAGCGGTTCAACAGCTCTTGCATAAATTAAGCTTCCTGTTCCTATGGATCTATTGCAGCCACAATCGTTAAAGATAAGTGCTGCGCCTATTTTGTAAGTGCAAATTGTCTCCGTCTTACTTCGCCGTCTTGAAATATTTACTGAATACACTTTATTGTTTATTTGAATACCTTCGAATATTATTATTAATAATAATAAGAATAATAATACACATATTTATCATGGCTCTTTTCGGATATAGGCCTCTTCGAAAGTGAAATATTAGAGGATTCATTTTTCATGTATAATTTGAGTATAAAATTAAAATCTTTGTTATTCATTTAGAGGTTTAAAGTTCATTCTTTACTCATAATTCAATATATAAAATAATTTTACAATATTAATATCAAAGAAGAATACCACTTATATATACTCTAGACAAAAGAAATGTTACTATATAATTAACATTTGTAAATATTGTATAACAGGAAGTCATTCGTTCTATGTTATCCTGATATGGATAATAGTATTAATATAGATTAAATACTCTGTTAATGTTATAGCATTCCTTATTGGTAGCATTGTTAACCATAATGTTTATGCGAAAAGCAATAGGCAGCTCATTAATAAACCAATAGAAAAAAATACAATGGTAGTGTCCACAATAGTTGTGTGCAATTCTTGCTAGCGCCCACCGCGACCTTTCCAGCATACAAAGATAATTGTAGACTCGGTCTTAACAAGCACGTCAACAGTTGCGGTCACCGACTCTTCTCTCTTACCACGTGTGTTTGCTGTGTGAGTGATACGTGTGTGCGTGTTGTTTGACATATCAACCGTTTACCGCGAAATTAGGCATTTCTGAGAATCTGCCGGAAATAATAATGTCTTTCGAAATTATTTAAGCACTTATTACGAGCTTTTATAGAACTTTAAATGTTTTTTATATGTATATAATTTTGTTACAGTCCATTTGAACTATTTTTATTAAATAAACATATATTTTTATACATTAATGTATATATTTACTCTTCTAATCACACAAAAGCGAGTTACACTTTTATGTTTGAATAAACTGTAAAAATATGGTAAATTTGTAAAAAAACTTGACAGGTATAAAGATATTTAACTTATTCTTAAGCAATACTAGTCTATACTGACCTATGATAGTATATGCTATATATATATGCTTTCCTAGAACGAACCTATATACTCTGGATTTGAATACTAGATTATAATTCTCAGGCAACACCAATCCCTGTAAACAGTACTTATGATGAAGTTAAAGTCATTTTGGGTAAAAGGTAAACAGAGTAAACAAAATCTGACAGATATCTGTCAGACTCCATTTGCAAAATCCATTGAACAAATCTGGATATGGGATTTGTTTCTGCAAGGTTATTTAGTTTGTATTGAGTAATCAGTAAGCAACACTTGATGTAACCACAAGTGCCGCAACCTTTCCGCTGACGCAACACCCAGCTGGTCCTAACGTTATTAAATAGTGTCAGTACTCTGTACCGATGCGGAAATAATTATACTATTGCGTAACCGCTCGGAACAAGTTTTGTTAAGCTGTATCCACTGTGTCTCACGAGAGTTTTACGTTAAGTGATTGATAAGATCGTCATATATTATTTTTTGTCAGTATTTTAATTAGCTATAATAAGTTCTGCGTCTTCCCCTGTTAATAAACGTTTCTCATATTGCTTAAAGATTAAAAATAAAAATATAAATAAATTTCAAAATTAGTATTTTGTTTTTATCTTTAATTTCGTTGAACTCGTAGGCTGTAGGAACATTTTTGGACACGGTTTTAAATAAATATTTATAAACATTCAAAAATATTAGTTAATTGAAATAATCTTATAATATAATTATGTATTCAAATATTATCCTGAACAGACAGACAAAACATTTTTTCAATTCCTTTCAAAGCATTAAGTACATTGTTGATTGTACATATCGATATTCTTTTTTATATATGGATAATTGACAGCTACATATATTTACAAATGTATAATATATTCAGGCAATACTTAGAATGCATAAAACAATACCCTCAACGATTCTCGATAAAAAACATTTGTCATTATTTAAAAACAAAACACACTCGTACATAATCGCGCCACCATATTGGGCGAAATGACATTGTTTGGTGTTTCCGAACAATAGAGTTAACAGTAAGGCTGCTTCTTATTCCGCTCGGATACGGACACAGGGGCCGGTTGAAGTCTGTAAATTCCGTACATTGTAATTCAGATAGTATGTCGAAACGCACGAGTCGGCATGCGGCTATACCTCAACCGACAATAAAGGGTTTAACGCACTTTGAAGTTTTATACCAACGCTACGTAAAAGATTTAACCTAGAAGGCCTTAAATAAGGTTATTATTACAACGATCATTAAAAATAATACTCAGCTATTTCTAGGAAGCTGCGTTACTCTCTTCCGCATCTCCATCTATTTTATTAATCACTAAATGTCCCGCGGCTAATAAAAGTGCGGCATTTATAGACCTGCCATATAATTCATATAAATCACAGTAAGAATGGTCGATCCCGCGAGACGGACCCAACATCACAGACAGATTTCAAAGCGTTCCGTTTCTATTATGCCTATAAAATCAGGTGTTTATATGTTTGTCACTTTGGTCATTTATGAGATATTTATTAAATGAATGAAATATTTGAACATAAAATAAATGTTAAAATTTATTTAATATTCAAATATTTTTTATTTATTATATTTACATTAAAAATATTTATAAATTATTTCCGGGAAAGATGGCGTAGTTTAAAACATATGTCAAAAAAATATCATAGATTATATTATGTACAATTTATTTTATATATATTATATAATATACTTCTAGTTACTAAAACGATATTTCTTGTATTTACTTTGCAGCTCTTGCGTTTTTTTTACACAATTTTTGATATCTTTATAATATGTAGGTTTTGTTTATAGATTTGTGAAAAGCAAATATAAAAGGTCATCTACAATTGACTTCAATATTAATAGGAATTATATACGAACTTGTTGAAAAGAGTATTTTTTCTTTTTTCTATATGTCACAAATATCATAAACGATGTTAAATATATAGATATATAGATATACGCAAATCATAAATGGAAGAAATCAATTTAGTGATTTGCCTTTAGCTATGTATTTTTTCTTTTACTTTTGTGGACTGTTTTTCATTTTATGTGTGTATAATAAAGATATTTATTAATAAATGAATATAATAAATGCTCATTGATCTTTTATGATCATCATCGTAAAACTTAAAGGCTCTTTTACATCACTATTCACTATTTAATAATTATTGCTTACTATTTTATACTATCTATAATCATTATAAACTTGCAAAAATCTAACTAAAAATATTTTACATCTCTACCGAATTTTGACGTCATATCCATTTTTTATAGAAGAATAAACTATTGTAAGTTATTGTAACACTTATGTAATAAAGTAACAAAACAAAAACGAGCAACTGGATATTTTAAGGCGGCGTGTTTTGTCTATTGTCGGCGTTTTAGCAACGAGAAACCGAAAAGGCACTTGAATTTTAAAAGACGGAAATTCACTTACCTACGTCTTATGTTTGTCAACATATCATATTAAATCATTGTTCAGAGTATTGTGTAATGATTCGTCAACATTATACGAATGCCAAATCTTTAGTTATCACATCAAACAATCAAAATAAAATCTTTGGTTGAAAACTTCAAATGGCTGTCAAGTATTAACAAATCTCTTGTCAAAGAATTGCCGCTTTGCCGACAACGAAGATAAAACGTTATAAAGAAAGAAATTGTGTAAAAAAAAATGATACAACTTTTATTGTAGAACCCGCCTTTAAAGGTTTTTTTTAATTATATCACATTTGTAGCAATAGCAAATTCTTTCTAACGCAAAAACACGACAAGTTTAAAAATAATAATTAAAAAAAATCTTAATATATAAAAACACAACAATTTTAAAGATTATTTTTTTTTTCCCTTTTTTTTTTTCTTCTTTTCTATATGTTGGTAATAACTAACTTTTAAACTTTTTAACTAATTTTTAAAATATATTAGTACTGTAGAATAAAAGTATTATTTTTGATATTATTTATACAAAATTAAAGGTATAAATTGTAATGTAATTTTTGTTTCATCTGGTACATAAATAAAATAAAAATAAATATATATATTTCTACTAAATACTTTCTTAAAGTAAATAATAGTGTATTAACACTTCATATTAATGAATCTTCTCTTCTCCTTTTCCAGGTATTTATTTGAATGACTATTGATAATTATTACTAAACTTTCTTAACAATAGATACACAGAGCAGTTATTTACAGGTCGGATTATAGATTCCTGTCTAATAGCAGTGGATTCATAATAAAAAAAAATTAACATCAAGAAATGATTTACTGGCATTAGTACTAAATACCATTGATTCTAAAATTTTTTATAATAATTTACAACTAAAATTTAACTGAAACTCTATATGAAATAAAACTATTTTTTTACAGGTTAAACTCGCGTATAATTTGGTTACATTTTAACGTCGTAACGTCGTTTTAAAAGTCAAATGTAACCAAATTGTACGCGAGTTTAATCCGTAAAAATAGTTTTATTTCAAATGTGTACTCGTGAAAATCTAAGAAAATACTATGTTAAACTCTATATTACTAGAAATAACCATTTTTTTATGGATTTCGTTTGTAAGGTTGAAAATAATATTTACCTTCAATATTATATTAATAAATAGTTTTACAACGCTTTGAAGGTTTTTTGTAATGTACTGAACATTTGGTACAAGTAAAACAGGAAAATTATGGGTAACTAGGGCCAATGACATTTGGAATCAATTATCCACAATGTACTTATAGGTTTTACTACCTAGAACAAAACTTTAATAGTTCTTAAAATTATTGGCATTACATAGTACCAGAAAATAGCATATAAAACTACCAAGATGTAGAATGAAGTTCCTCCGGCGGTTTTCCGCCATGAATTCCCTTAATAGCATTGCCTAATCCTTCCCTAAGAAAGCGGCAAACACTCTTTCGCGTCTTTAGGCGGCATTAATCACTTCGAATCAGGTGACCCACATGCTTCCTTTTTGAGAGGGCAAAAAAGCCTTAAAAATTAAAATAATTAATTAACTTCGACTTTTTATAAAAGTATTTAAAAAACTGTGGATAATATTAAACTCCAAACCATTCTTGTACCTTTTTTTGTAAAAACAACTGAAATACCTACTTTTTACGACAATAATATATCCCATACCAATTAATCCAATAGTTTAAATTAATGAAACTTTTTTGTAATAACATGATTAATATACTAAAATGTCAGTAACAACAATAACATTTAAAATATTATAAATTTTCACAAAAATACAATTTCCTCTAAAAGTATTTGTAGTAGACTTTTTACTGTTTAACGTTACTAGTACCATCTGTACAACAGTTTGCGAACTAAGGTTATAAACATTTTTATTTAAATTCATGAACTTAAAAACAGATGTAGAGATGTATTATAATAACAGCTTTAAAAAAAGAAATTAATTCAGAAAATAGACTTAATAGATGTCGTTAAATACCATAAATGGCTGTATGGCCTTTAACCATCGCATGTTATTAATGTTGTATTATTGAATAATGTTTAAAAAGAACAAAGTCATTTTAAAATTTCAAATTTCATTTGTCAATTTATAGATGTCAAACAAATTACAAAACTTAAATGCAGGCGACTTATTTTTGTAACAGTTTCTTTTAATAAATGTATCAAAATTGGATATTACCTACAGATAAAATGCAAAGCACTATTAAAGAACTCCTAGACGCTTTAGGGTATTTTTATTATTTGTTTTCCACTTTAACGTATCCCTCTTGTATTGCGATTTAATCAATATTTATTATTTTAATTGCAGATGTAATTTAGAAGCTGATACAGTATTAGACTATATCCAGAATGATCCTAATTATGGTAATAGCAACTTAACAACCAAGCAAGCAAATGAATACGCTCAAAGATTAGCATTAAAAGCATCTAACGCAAAAGTATTTCTAAAGAAGTATGAGGATTTGAAAAGCCGAAAGTAAATTTCTTCTTTTCTTTTCAATATCTTAGATTCTAAAAACATAATGAACAGATTGGTCTCAATGTATTTTTATGTTACAGTACTGACAATTTGTCAGATATGGTAGTATTATTTTACAAACTTGTCTGTGATGACAAGAGGTCAAGAATCTCAAAACCTAAAGTGGCACCAAAACCTGTCTTAGGAGATAATAAGCACCAGATTACCAAAGATGATCTCCCACAGGTGATATATCCATATAAAATCTATATTAACTTTCCATTTGTTATAAAATAATTTAGATCAAACAAAAAGCATTTGAATGAAGCAATAACTTATAATTTTTCTATTTACATATATTTCATTGCAGATTAAAGACAAATTATTGAAAGCTGTAGATGAGAGTAAGAAGCTAGTTATGAAATCATTTGAGGAGAAGGAATCAAAGTTGAGACCAAACTGGTACAGTAGTCTAGATTTACCAAACTGGCAGAAAGAACACCCTGCTATGTCCTGGGACTTTCCGAAGGAACCATGCCCTATTGTTGCATCTTTAGGTAAATAAGCTACCAAACAATTTTTACTTCATTCAACAAAGATTATTTACAACAAATCAATATTACTTTGTCTAGTCATCAAAAATGATATTTATTTGTATGTCTTTGTGTTTGAATCTTTAAAATGCTTAATAGATTGAACTAGTTGAATGATTATAATGGTTAAAATTAAAATGAGCATCAATTGAAGCTCTACTTGAGTTTAACTTATCTGCTAAATATTTCTTATAAAATATTGTAAAAGTTAGATTGTTGTTTATTTCACATTTGCATTTATGACATTCATAAAACATTAGATAGTTGAATAGTTTCAAAAATGGATCCCTGTTAAGGCACCACCTAGAAATCTAAAGATAAAAGTTGCTAGGAAAAAAAAAATTATTTATTACATATTTATAATATTTTTCAGCTGGAATTCCAATAGCATCCCAAGAAAATATAATAATTGAAGAGCTTCTTTATATATTTTCTGGTATTCCTGGAAATTTTATAGTCCACCAACCAGTTAAAGACCTGTTTGATCCTCGATCATTTCTGATTTCTGAGGATTTGGATGATGCTTTAAGACAAATTGTTCAACAAATGCTACCACTTGCTTCTAACTATTCCATTGTCAGGAGGTTCATAGAGCACTGTAACATGTGGTCGGGTCAAGTATTGCATGCATTAGTGGCGGCCATTGAGGTTCTGTTGAAAGATTACTATGTAAGTATTTCTTAAGTAACTAATATTATTAACTTCAGCTGAGGCTGGTTTACTTGTATTTTTATTTTATTAAACCATCCTGCCTCAGAAACCACTTATATAATCTATTGACACAATAGAGATAAGTTAAAATATGAGTTAGATAGACTTAAAATAATTTAGTAGTCTTCTTATAATTTTCTATCAATATTAATTATTCATATAATTATTAGTAGTTTAGGTAGTCTTATATTTTCACTATTTTAAGTAACTTTTAAAATTGAATTTGAATTGAAATTAAATAGTTTATATCTAAAATCTAACTCAAGTTGGATATAGAGTGAGTCGGAAATTAGTATAGACAGGAAACCAAATAATGGCACTGCTAAATTAATTATTTATATTAATTTCTAGACCATGCTGGCTCAGCTGGAGACAGAACACATGTCATCAAGCCTGACTCTACAGAAGCTCTGGTATTTTGTGTTACCCACCATGCACACCATGCAGGTATTAGCTGTTATTGTCACCAGTATTGGAAAGGTAAAATTATGATATTTTTTAGTTTTTTTAATGAAATATGTAATTTATTTATTAATTTATATAATCAGGCTCAATGTTCAATATAAATATGTCCAAAATATCAAATGTGGTATATTTTTCTTGGTCAAGCCAAATAATTTTTTTTTTAAATAATACTTTCTTTAATTAATAATACAAAATATAAACTTTAAATAACATGACAATTCCAGAGTGAACTCAGAGGAGGTGCTGTATTGACAGTTCTGCATGAAAAGACTAACACATTGATGGGAGATGCAAAAGCCCAGGAGATATCTTTGTTTCTCACTGAGAGGGGTTGTCGTCCCTATCTAAATATTTTAGATCAGTGGATCCATAAAGGAACCATTGTAGATCCTTTTCAGGTATGATGTTCAAGTATATGCATTTGAAAAAAAATATCTAGATAAAAGTAATTCTTTTCTTTCCTTGTCTTTTGTCATGGTTATTCACATTATCTAAGATTCTATTTGTTTATTTCATACTCTTTGAAAATGAGATAGAAGTCAGCATTGTCTGTCGTTTTCTGTCTGATATTTTAATTTATAATAACTTTAATATGGTATCAATTAATGTGCCTAAATATGTGATCTTAATTCTATAGATTGCAATAAAAATTTTGAATTGATTTCATTTGAGAAAAATAATCTCTGTGTCGTGAAATAATAAACTAAATGAACCCTCAGAATAAATTTGGAGATCATAAAAAACTGCTGCCATCTGGGAATTAAACCTACAATCATTTGCCCAGAAGTTAAGGCCACTAACCACTTGACCAACTGCCTGTTTTGTTTAATTACTTTTCTCTATAATATAATATATAATTTTATTTATTCATCTAAAAATTAAGACTAACAATTCAAAGATAAAAATTTCTCTTGGTGGTTGTCTTGATATATATTAATTTTTTATGTTTGTAGGAGTTCATGATAGAGGATAATGAGCTAATAAATAAAGAAGAACTACCAGTGGACTATTCAGCGGACTATTGGGAGAAACGGTACTGCATACAACGAGATAGAGTGCCCAAGTTCTTAGAAAAGTTTACGGATATCATATTAAGGACCGGGAAATACTTGAATGTTATTAGTCAATGTGGTAAGAATATAAGAAAATTAAAAAAAAAAGGAAAGACATACTATGAAATTTCGAATAGTTCAATCATTTTAATATATATATATATATATAAAAGTAGTTAGGATTAGATTAAGTAAATACCATACATGTGTGAGATATATTTAGTTTTTAAAACGATAAAGGGGGTGGTAAGGGGCGGAGCTGTTTTTTTTTTTCCATTTATTTTTTTATAATGTAAACAATTACACATAATATCTTGCCAAACTCAAGACATTCTTAACCTAGTCTTACATTCTAATACTAAACTACTAAACTAACATTTATAATTTCAAATACTTTACAGTTAAACATTTAATACAAAACATAGTAACTCTTACATCTTATTAAGTAAGATTAGAACAGTGTTTTGACGACATTTAATAACGTATTTTGAGTCCTTAAATATAATTACACCGCTTTTTAAGTGATGGCACTTGAACAAGAATTTGTTTTTGGTGCATGCTATTTTAATTCAGATGTCTTTTAATGTTATCTTTTTGAAGCATTTTGATTATTTGCCTTAACTAATTTAATAATTATAAAAGTAGCTCAATTTTAAGGGAAACTTATTAATATTATTAATCATTAAATTTCCAGGTAAATCTATAACCAAACCAAGTACCGAAGAAATAAAATATTCACTCCGTGAACAAAATTACGGTGCTATAATACAAAAAGCGTATGCGTTCGCCAGCAAGTCCTTACTGGAACTGTTATTAAAGGAGTATGATCTCATGGGTCGTCTGAAATCCGTGAAGAACTACTTCTTAATGAGCCAAGGAGATTTCATTGTGCAATTCATGGATGCCACAACACAAGAATTGTCTAAAAAGATTGATGATATCATACCATCCAAGCTGGAATCGCTTTTGGGACTTTGTTTAAGGTAATGAAAAACCTTTTTGGAAAAAACTTTTTTTATATTAACGTAATTTGTTTTTAATTTTCAGGTTATCAGCGGCCAGTCACGATCCCTACAATGAGGATATGAGAGTGGAGCTATTGCCTTATGACCTACAATTTCAAATGTTTAAAATTCTATCTATTGAGACTGAGGATGAGAAAGGTATGTCATTTACGATTCTATATATTTATTAGCTTTGCCCGTGCCTTATATAAGGTAAATGAAAGTTAATTTCGTTCATAAATATGTACTATTAATAATTTCGTTAAAATAGTGTAATCAGAATAATATAATGTTATGATTTTTTTTTCTTTAAGTAATTATGAACGTTATCATTGACAGACACATTTATTGAAGGAAAGATTAATAATTTTAAACAAAGTATAAACTAAATGTATTGAAACATTATTTTCTGTCTTTCTTAACCCAGTTTGATTGTTTTCTAAGTTAAAAAGAAATTTTGTTAATAAATTGTTGTAATCCTTCATATATATGTGTTTCAGAATACAAGCAAAACAAAGATTGTCCGCCATTAACTGGAATAGAAACTTTCTCATTTGGTATGGAAGTAAAATGGCCGGTGTCTCTGATTTTGAACCACAAGGCAATAGCTTGCTATCAGATGATATTCAGACATCTCTTCTACTGCAAACATGTTGAGAGGCTGCTTTGTAGGCTAGTTCCTTTATATTATTTTAAACAAACATTTTTTATCTTTATCGTATTTAAATTCATTCATTTGTTATCAGTTTTGTATGAATTGAAATCTTTACTATCTTTAGATTTATATTGTACATACTTTAAAAGTTAAAAGTACTAAATATGATATATTTTTCTTTAAAAACCATGTTTTAAGAAATAGTTATTCTAATATTATTTTAAACTTTTAAACACTAGAGGACAGATTTGTTGATATTTATAACAAATTCACTATAGATTAGAATTAATAGTTTTCTTATGATTTGATCTCTTTGTTAACTCGTAACATATCATATTGGAATGTTAAAGTCATTTTTAGGTCACGTCTTGTTTCTTTAGCTGCTGTTAGCCAAGTAAATCACATTACGATACTTGTCTGAATTTTTGCGTCCTTACGCTATTTAAACCTCCTATTTCAACATTGGCTATATATAGGCCACAACTTCGTACAATTTCTTTCTTTTCGGGGTATCTCTAGCTAGTTTCTAGCAGAAATTGTTTGATGTCAGCACATTCGCACAGAGGGTTAAAATTCGAGAGAAAAAGGGTGGGTAACACTATATTTCCGCTGACCTAATGAGCACCTTTCGATAAAATAAATTGATCGTTTTTCTAAACATCACATTTGGTAAGAGGGCAGAAAATAAAGGGCAAGGAATCTGGAGTTTAGGGTTGTTTGTTCTGTACCGACCTTGTCAATTACTTCTGAAAAGGAGTAATGTTCATTGAGTATTTTCTTAGATTTTCACGAGTACACATTTTCGCGAGTTAAATCCGTAAAAAAATAGTTTTATTTCCAATGTTCATTGAGTAGCCCAATATCGAAATTTCATGAAGATGTATTTGGTAATTTAACAACTCCAAATTTCCATGTATTTGCAGTATTACAATTTTAGACTGATCTGTGTATATGGTGTCTCAATCGTTATGCTTCTCTAATATTACATATTACATAGTTTTAAAACAGGGTTTTAATTTTATTTTATAATAATATTGCCTGATGTTCAAAAATTATTTACAGGCTTTTGTAATCATTTGTTAAAGTTGTATTACTGATTATTAGGCTCTGTACTATTTAATCTCTAACTGTTTCGTGGCTACATTTACTAATTTTTTTCAAAAGAAACTCTTATATATTTTACTTCAGACATTTTAGTAAAGATTTTCTAAATCTAAATTTTGTAAGTAAAATGACTAATGACCAAGTTTTTGACTTTTTAAAATAAATATTTTAGTGAAACTCTTTAATATAAAATCGAATTAACCAAAACTTAATGATATTATACTACGACGAGCATTTCTCATAAAATTATATTTTTTGACAGAGTGTGGCTGTACAATAAGGTAGTCAAGCGTTTTTCGGAGGCCCGTCTATATGCGGACGCGTTTGCGTTAAGACAGCGTATGTTGAGTTGCGTGCAGCACTTGCAGTACTATATGTGCGTCGAGGTCATCGAACCATCATGGTGCCAGCTTATACAGAGCTTGGACAACGTGAGTACCGTACTCCTTTGACTATTACAGCACTTGAAGTACTATATGTGCGTCGAGGTCATCGAACCATCATGGTGCCAGCTTATACAGAGCTTGGACAACGTGAGTACCGTACTCCTTTGACTATTACAGCACTTGCAGTACTATATGTGCGTCGAGGTCATCGAACCATCATGGTGCCAGCTTATACAGAGCTTGGACAACGTGAGTACCGTACTCCTTTGACTATTACAGCACTTGAAGTACTATATGTGCGTCGAGGTCATCGAACCATCATGGTGCCAGCTTATACAGAGCTTGGACAACGTGAGTACCGTACTCCTTTGACTATTACAGCACTTGAAGTACTATATGTGCGTCGAGGTCATCGAACCATCATGGTGCCAGCTTATACAGAGCTTGGACAACGTGAGTACCGTACTCCTTTGACTATTACAGCACTTGAAGTACTATATGTGCGTCGAGGTCATCGAACCATCATGGTGCCAGCTTATACAGAGCTTGGACAACGTGAGTACCGTACTCCTTTGACTATTACAGCACTTGAAGTACTATATGTGCGTCGAGGTCATCGAACCATCATGGTGCCAGCTTATACAGAGCTTGGACAACGTGAGTACCGTACTCCTTTGACTATTACAGCACTTGCAGTACTATATGTGCGTCGAGGTCATCGAACCATCATGGTGCCAGCTTATACAGAGCTTGGACAACGTGAGTACCGTACTCCATTGACTATTGCAGCACTTGCAGTACTATATGTGCGTCGAGGTCATCGAACCCTCATGGTGCCAGGTCATACAGAGCTTCAACAACGTGAGTACCGTACTTAATTAAATAATATATGTGCGTTGAGTTTATTGAATTTTTGTAGAAGAACGAACATTCAGCATTGCATTCAGGTCCAAATAAAATGTAATAATATTACAGGGTGTAATAATAATGGATTTTTTATATTTGTTCCTTTTAAAATTTTAAATAATTCATTAAGTAACTCACAAAAACTGCAGTCCATCCTTCTCTGACTATACTCTATGCTACTAAATTTAAAGTTTATGTTTTGACGAAATGTGAACTGAAATGTGAAATGTGAACTGTGTTTTCTTAGGCAGAGATCAATAATACCATATATTGAATATAAAGTTTATTACATTAAAAATGTATCCATATATTTTTTATAATATATCTTGATTAATATATTACATTTTTTAGTATATAATAAATTTTATAGAAAATAAAAATAACTACTACTAATATGGTAATTGAAAACATTTAAAAGTAATTTTGTAAAGTGATTATAAAAGATTAATTTTAATAACAACACATACATTCATTATTACATACAGTACATTTTTACTTACAAACATTGTCTGTAGTCAATATATGATAAATCTATTGAATATCCATCCTTGTGAGAATTTTTTTCAACGATGTTTCAAGACTATTCATTTTCTTTTCATATTCAGACAGCTTTGATTTAATTTCATCGAAATCGGATATGTAAACTTTTTTGCTGATGATAATTTTGGCGTTCTTGACAATTTTTCTTTCCAATCTTAATGATTGACACTGCTCAAAGCAACATTTTCCTCCTTCGAGATCATCATAGTCATCACCAACTTTGAGTAATGGTTCAGGTGTTGGAATTTCAATTTGATTGTTTTGATTTGGTTTCACAATTATGCGATATTTAGGTAAAAAGTATGGAAACAAACTTATCCTTCTTGCGAATGGTTTTATGCACAACATGCTGGGTTTTATAATATTCATATCTTGTAAAGATGTCGGTAACCAAGACCAACATTTTCGTGGTTTGGTATAAATTTTTCCTATCAGTACACTTTCGAAATAGGATATCAGTTTGACTCGTGATATGTGTCCCACCAATTCAGCATCAGCTCGTATCTCCTGAGTATCGCTAACAGCTAAACCATTTAATAAATTAAATAAAACTATGGGTACCATAAATACAAATACTGTAAATATAATGTGGCTTGTCACAGGGAATGTACTGAACTTAATAGACCCGGCATCAAATTCGCCAGTCAACATGACGATTGTTTTGAAAAGGGATGTTCCTGGATCTTCAAAGAAGTCTTCATCTTCATCACCTTCCGACCCAATTGCGTTAAGGTCTGGCGCCTTTTGATCTTCAGGTGCTATAACTTTTCTGAATAACGTGTAGAAACTAAGAGCGAATGCTATTATTAATATGCAGTACCAGAGTAAAAATTTGAAGAAATTCCATGATACGGTACGCAACATGACAATATTGGTCGACAAGGAAGGAAACTGTCCAATAAGTAAAACTAGTTCAGCAGATGATAACAAAATGGCTACGGCAGATAGTTGTTGTTTAGTAGATTCTTCTGCAGAATTGTATCCAAGAATCCAAGCTGTGACAAATATTAATGCTATTTCCATCCAATTTTCAATACTTTGCAGATAACGCGTTGGTGATACGAGTAATTGAAATAACTCTCGTATAATTAAAAGTATTAACCCAATAATAGCCCCAGCATATGTTACGGCATTAAGGGCTGCAACAGATTTATTTTTCTGGTTTTCAATTCCGTATCCCAAAATGATATATAAAAGTAGACATAACCATAAAAGAAAATAAAATGTTATGTTTGCATAAAACAGACAGCTTATTCTTAGCCACTTCAGGTAAAGGAAACTTGTTATTACCGGATGCTTGAGAAGTGGCCTTAATTCCTCATTCCTCGTCATGTATAAAAGTGCTTCTGTTTCTGGAGCTAAAATAGCATCACACTCTCTTACGCTGTCATTATTATTATTTGAATTTCCCATCAAAGGTACTTTGCATAACTCATTTTCTAAAGAGTTATTAGGATATACCAAAAAACTATATTTCATATGTATTTCATAATTTTCATCACTGGGTCGTTCGCTGTTTGACGTAATGCATTCATCTAAGTACGTTTCAAGAGTTTTTGCATTTATATCAGCTAATGGAGGTTCATCAAATAAGTTATTGAGACCAACACACGCTCCATTTCTAAGTAAGTCTAAAACAGTTTCGTTATCTCCATTTCTTGCTGCGTAATGAAGTGCTGTATTGTTTTTCATGTCTTGGTGGTTAATATCGATATTTACTTTCGGATGCTTTAGTAATAAATCTAGACATGCTTTGAAATTAACTTTTGGGCTTTCATTAACTCTTCGCATTCCTTTTATAGTTATTTGCACAAGGGACTCGCTGTTCACTGGTTCGAATAGACTGGATTCGCTGTCAATAAACATTTTTAGTATTTTGTAGTAGCCGTTACCACAAGCTATAGCAATCGGACGTCTTGTATTTCCTGAACACGTAGCATTTACATCCGCCCCTGAGTTAAGCAAAGTATGTACAACTTTTTCAAACCCTTTGTCAACTGCTAATTGCAACATTGTATTCATACCATTATCTGCCGCAAGCATAGTTCGATGCTCATTTCTTCTGGTAAGTTTAGTAAAGTCGCGCACAAAATTATCTTCTTCGTGTCTTAATAAATATGCAAATAACATATCCTTATCAATATTACGCTCTAGATTTTCAACAGAAGCATTAAATTTTGGTACCAAATGAGGAAATGCTTCTTTCAAATAGTATCTAGCCGTTTTTCCTTTAATATCTTTGTAAGTATCTAAATCTATAGGATCTTTTGAATAATCTAAAATAAAAGTTATAACTCTTTCCAGTCCCTGTTTGGCTGCAGAATACACGGGTGTTATACCTCTTAGATCAGGAGAATTAGCATTGCACCCAGCTTTAAGAAGTTTCTCAATCATATCCTCATATAGATCTAAGTCACGTTCTCGATCGTCGTCTAAGTCTTGTATTTTTTTTATTGCCATCAAAAGCGCAGTATTACCTTTCCATCTCGTTTCAAGGTCTATTCTGTCATCTTCGAGTAGTATTGCTAAGGCTTCAGCGTTACCATTTTCTACAGCAAAATGAATTGGAGCTCCACCATGAGTTTCATTAATTCTATTAACTTGAACTTCATGTTGTAATAATAATTTGATAAATTCATTTTTGTTAGATTCTGAGACTGCTATTTCGAGACAGGTCTTAAAGTCAGGGTACTCATAAACATGTTCAAGGTCGACGGCACCATAGCTTACTAGCTTTTTAAATGTTGCAAAGTCATTCGCGCGAAGCGCTGTTCTTAGTTGCACCTGGGGATCACTGCCGAAGAGGGATCCACCTCGGGACAGCCGATTGGCGTTCATCTCGTAACTGTCCTTCGTCATGTCTCATTCCACACTGGTGTCTGTAAAAACACAAAAATTGTTACTCAATTATTTTCTATCGTAACATTTAAACCCAATTTAGATTAGTCTCGAATTACAAATGCAATTAAACAATTGAATTCAATTCACGATAAATATAAATATGTTTTCCCACGACCGTGTCAAGAATATCTTTAACGACGAGCTTTAAGTAAAAGAGTAAATCATAGATACTAATACGTTTGAAATACAGTGCTTAAAATGTTAAACGCGAGTGTAAACAATCGTGTGAATCCGCTATGATCAAGAACAGCTACGTGTTAATCTTCGGAACAACAAGATTGATTTGTATAGTTAGCTGAATAAATACCGAAATCTAAGCAAAAATTTTTATAATGGGCGTATTTGAACGTAAAATCCATAAAATAAAAAATATCTTTTTTTTTAAAAGGAAAAAATACAAGTCAATTAGCTTTTTAAAGTACACTATTAAGCAAAGATAAAAGCATTTATTTTCCCTAAATGCTATAAAATTAATGCTAGACGCGTGCGCCGCGCTACGGTCTACTAGCATCAAGTAATTGCTCCCATTTTCACTCCCCATTATGTTACTTGTGACTTTATTGTTAAACTTAGCTTTTTATTTCTTGAGCCATCAAAAATGAACCTTATTATAATAGCTGTACATCTTGAATTATAATATCATTGATCATCTTATTAAGTCTAATTTGTATAGAACTTTATTGCGGTGTTTTAATGAGACATGAATTAATGATGTTCGTTGTGTTCATTGAATGTATTAATGAAAATCTAATGATATAAAATGCGTACATACAGACGTACAAAGTTCTGTTATCTTAAAACTTCATCGCGTGACTCAAGATTTGTAACAGCGATTTCATTTTGCGGATTATTTGAAAAAATATTTGTATTATTAAGCATACTGTGACTAAAGTGCGTACGTGTTCATTTTTATGATATAACTGTGTACATATTTTATAACTATGATTTATAATTAACCTTAATTTTGTATGGTATATTAGAAGAAAACCTAAATTATAAATATTAATGAACTCTACACTTATTTTATTAAGGTCTGATTTCTTTTTATTGTTTGTTATAATGTCATAATTAAAATGAACTTGATCCATCCACGAAATTAAAAGAAATAAAAATATAACATGCCTATACTTGTAAAACGTAGAACGATATCTTTTGAAATAATGGGATACCGATGGTGTTGTTTTTAGTATTTTTAACTAATGTATTCCATGGTTCGTGTTCTTGACATTTAGTTATGAAACAATATTCATTGCAAAACATAAATGTACTTAGTTAAAGGTCAACAATGACCAAAGGGACCCTTTACTCTTACGGCACCATATACCACTTTTAAAATGAATTTTGTAAACTGTTATTATTAAAAAATATAATCATCCTATATATCTATATATTCATTAATGCTAAAAAATAAGATCATATCCATTTTTTTATCACAAATAGTAACGAAATTATTTTCTTAGATTATTACAAGTATATCTTGAAATAAAAAATATTTTTAACGAATTTAACTCGCTTACTTATGATACATTTACAATTCATTTTAATTTGACGTTTCGAATGCAGTAAATGCAGTAAGAGACACTTAAATGATACATTTCGTTTTCATACCACACGATGGCTGCTATATTATAAGTATATTATAATTTTATAGCTATCGCATATATTTAATAGTTTTACTTCAATTACACAAATAGTTTTTTTCCTATCGGTAGCATTTAACAATTAACTGTAAAGTATCTAGAAATACTAAATCTATCAAAAAGCACTTCTGCTTCTAGAACACTTGAGAATAGATATCTATAGATATATTTACAAAAGCTTCTGATTTGTTTGTGTCAAGGTTTCGTACAAGATCTTTTGCTCTGACCTACCTTTCGAAGGATTCAATATGTTAATTATTTATTGTTTGTTCAGATTCTTTTTAGTCATAGTTTGTCATATATTTATAAAACTTTTGTGTTGTGTCATTTTATTTACATTAATAATAAATAACTTTTACGTCAATTTGCATGATTCATGATATAACTTGAATATAATATATGACTGTCATCGTTTCTATTAGTTTAAAGTTACCGGGTTTCATTAAGAGAGTGTTGAAAGAACGCACACAGAAATTTAGTTCTAAAGCTTTTGAAAGGCCAAAAGATTTTTCCTAGTTGTATAATTGTAACAAGATAATATTACTATAATTGTACTACAATTTTGCTAAGTATTGTTTTTGATAATTTTGATAATTTCTATTGTAGAATTTATAATTAGTTTTTAAATTAATGATATTTGAAAAAAAAGTAAATTTATAATTTTTAGGATGATGGTATATTTTAAATGTATATACCAAAATAACTTACTCATTGGTTTACATAAAAATAAAAATCAAAGTCTAATTAAAAAAAAAGTATATCATTGTTTTTGATAAAACATTTCTAATTATAGAAATGGACAACTTCCGTTGTGTTGGGACACTCATTTTATCATCAGCCAACTGGCAATTATCTTTAAAAAAAAGTTTAACAAGTATTCTTTCTTATGCATACAAAAATATATAATAATTTTTTCTGTTTCCTTTTATTATAATAGTTTTAGAGAATATATATCTTATATATAATCTTGATATTTGAATATTTTGAGATATTTTGAATTTGAAATAAAAAAAAAAATTTTAAAGTATAAAAAAATATATCGAGTATATCGTTAAATTTTATTTCTGTATGAATAAATACGAGTTGTGATTGAACGAGGTGCCATATACGGATACATATTGCATGACTGATTCAGCGTACTTTTATTATTATTTACATTATTCTGAGCATTTATATGATACAGCTGTTTATTTGTGATAATAATTTTAAACGTCAATTCCGCCATGCTCAGAGCTCATGAATAAGGACGAATGTGTTCGAAAGTAATCAGACAAATGTCGATAGTTATAACGTGAGTACAGCCGTTTCAGTACAGTACAGTTATAATAATAATTATCTTTATATAAACAATACAAAAATTCTAATATATGAAGCTTTTTAAACTTCATATTACATAATTCTATGAAAGTTATTTAGTTATTTTATTTACTAACATCGTTAACTATGCATAATGAGAGAGTTGCCCTAAATGTTATGAGAGTTATTAATTTATGTAAAGATTAAGTAGATAGTCTGGTGAAATCGTATTTCTCAACAAACAGAGCTTACCTTTGTTAACTTACAACAACAAGGCTGCCAACATTACCTATTTACATATATTTTTAAAAGTACCATGTATTTTTAAAACAGCTATGCTCTTGTCTGTGGAGTTATCTCCATTCTTCTCTATTTTAATCCAGCACTTTGATCTCCTGGTACAAAAAGACTTAATTTCTCTTTCATTTGAGCTAAGTAACTACCTCGGTCTGCCTCTTCCCCTCTTTTACTCAACCTTTCCTACTCTGATGGTCTTTAAAAATTCGTCATGTGGTAAGTGACCAATCAAACCTACATCATACCTCTAAAATGTAATATAAGATAAAGTTAATGTCTGAGATACGCAGTAGTAATATCCGCGAATTGGTACAGTTACCACACATCCGCTTGACCAACTAACAGTAAGCCTTCCGTTCCGTACACGAAATTTCAATTTGGACTTATGCTCTTTGTCTCTACTCTGTCTTTTTAACATGTGTATAACATACTTTTAACAAAATATTTTGTTAGTATTTTTCAAAACTAATTTGCGTAAAGTTATACTATATGTAATTTACTTTATGTTAAAATAAATGTATACATATATAACTCATTCTAGATGTTACTCGCGGTTCCAGTAGAGGACGAAAGAAAACATTTGCTATTAGTATAACTAACAGTAGTAGAATATTGCTAGATCGCTTATAGCCTTGTTCATAAACCTGTCTTTCATAATCAGAAAAAAGACTAATCCATCCCGTATTTGAGAAATTTTCTTTATTATAATATCAGTATAGATACAGAAAAAGCGTGTACATTATGTCTGTATTTCCATTAGCTGGTGGTCGTTATCAATTTACGCAAATGTTTAATGTTTATTTTGAACTCGAAGCGAGGAATTGCAATCGCACCGATTCCAGTGAACTGGACTTAGTGAACTGCTTAATAGCCTATAAAAATGAATGTAAATTCACGTATCAATTGCAGAGATGGTTTGAATGTTTTGAATTTCTATTTTAAGTTACCGGAGCGAGGCAGACTCTTTTAAAATGTTACTCCAAACTGCGTTACTAAACACTTTCCATCTGTCGTTCCGCACGACGGACGCGAGGTTTTGCTCTTTTGGTATGTTTTGTTTTGTTTTTGAGTCGAATATCGCTCGTATATTTTCGTGAACTATCAGAGTCAGCTTCAAAAGTCGATGACCAGATTTAAAGTTTCAAATAGCTATACACCATATTATACCAAAATTTCTAAACATGACAAAGCCAATATTGAATATGGTGTATAGCTGAACTTATAATATGGTATCGAATTTTGAAGCTGACTGTACCTACATTATTTATTTACGCAATTCGAATCGTTTCTAGAAGCATTCTTCATTTGTAACTATCATATCGGTAGTTAACGTTTAAATGGCACATCCATAATCGGCGTATATTGTACAGGTGATAACATTGGTTGCCAAATTCGGTACCACGCCACTGTTTGTTGGTTACTGTGTCGGAAGTCAATAATGTATTCAACAGACAAGCGAGATCGTATTATGCATTATTTTCCGAACCCTATTTGGTGTTGTGAAATATTGTCAGCGACAATTGTATTATGTTTGATGCCAGGCGGCGGTTTTAACCATATATAACCAGACCCTAGATATAAATATGCAACCACTGAGAACGCATAACCTTTTATTGCAATCTATTAGTTAGAGTTGCGAATCAAATCTAAATCTAAACCAAATTATTTGAAAACAAAATCAACAATTCATATGTGTGTCCACATTTTCTGCCAATCAGCACTTTGTGTGCTTAACACAAACATACTTAAATCAGCATATATATGATTGTAACCCACACACTGAATGTTTAATATAGGTTACACACACCAACGTAATAAAATATATATAAACAAATTGACGCTATAACGAATGCGTGAGAAAATAGCAACCTATATTATAAATCGATGTTTAAAGAAGATTGTTTGAATCAATTGATGACTTCCATACGTTAAGTACCTGTTATTGTACATCACGGGTCATCTGAGTCATTATCTCATAGAGCTCTGAGGTCTTAATAAGTAAAATATGATTACAACTTGAAATTCAAATCCCAAAGGAAATATAATACTCGATTAACGAGTGCACAACATTGCACTAACAAGCGTCTTCCACGATCCTTGATTACGAACACGGGACACTTTAAATCGATCTAATATTATTAACAAAATGATCTAATTTAAATAGAAAGATACAAAAACTTTTAAACTATACGTAACCTAAATATATGTAAGAAAATTGCAAAATTATAACTAAAGGTATTCCAACCGCAGTCCCACTCGTATAACACAGCCATTTGTAAATCTAGTAATTCCATATAACCAGTTTTATACCAGATCTCGAACTATTCATCTATGCAGTGCTTATTTGTAGTTTCAGTAAGCCACTTTATCAATTGAATACAGTCTACCCGTATGTCCTGTACCATCATAAATGACGTCACCCCGACCTTGTCTGAGGGTTCTCCAGCACAATGTTTACACCCACATGTGGCATTGCCTGATTTTGACCTTTGTATAAAGTTTTATATATTACAAAATCCACGCAACATGTTTGTCCAAATTGTTGATTTAAACGCAGTTTTTCTGATTTTTTAACATTAAATTTTTGATATTTTATGAATATAGTTAAGAATGTTGTATGTTTTCTTTGTCTTAAAAACAAAATACGAAAATGTTTTAAAACTTACGTCTGTTTTCGAATACACTAATATTGAAGAGTTTGGCATAATTTCACAAGTAATTCATTTAAAGTACCACATAATCAATATGGAAAAAATGGCTGTTGATTGTCCAATACAAAAAAAATGTCCGAATGTCCTAACATTATTTTTGAATTAGTCACAATAACACCCACCTGAAGTTTGAAAACAATAATATAATTGATATTAATCACAATGAAGCACTTGTCACTGGCTCTGCCTGCGTTCCCACATCGCCGTGCTGTCCGCTCGGTGTCGGAGTGAGACATGCGCCTGCTCACGAGTGGGAGGCGAAACTTGCTGATCCTGCGCTACTGACTCAATTACTCTTATTGCTGTTCGGTGATGTGATCACCATTAATATAAAATTAAAACATTAAAATTTTGTAACGTCCTATAAAAATGCAGTCCTCAATTGTTTCAGAATATGTCAAAATATCAATAACTTTTGTATAAAGATATTTTTTAAAATTTGTCTAAACATTCACAACATCGATGCTTACTTGTATGTATGTAGGATTTTGGCTTAATGATATTTTTTTGCAATTTTAGTTATTTTGTTTGTAGTGGGCGTGGCGGTCTTGTAGGCGGTGCTCTACGCCTGAGTCGTAACAAGGTTGATTTAGTCGTTGTTTCATTTCTTGCTCTATGAATATTTATTTTTGTGGGGATGTTTTTTTTTAATAAAGTAAAAAAGTAAAATCTATATTCTTGATTATGAGACGTTTTTTCTCGTACATTATTTAGATCAAGTATTTCCTTAAAGCACCTTATGATGTCTCCGGCAATTAAATTCTATAAAGGCAAGTTCTGAAAAGGTTCCAAAGTTGATATCCTGAAAACCAAATTAAGGTACAAAGTTTAGGATGATAAGATTTTTTTTTTGTGTTAACAAAAATTTTATTTTGGGTTTGTTAGTTCTGAAAAGCACGAAAGTAAAATGTGATAACAGTATTACAAGTTTTAATAGTAATTACCAACAATGCAATATTAACGAAACGAAATGTGTTTCACTATAAATATAAAACAAAATTGCTAGTACATCAAGATGTATAAACAACTTCAAGAAGTTGCTTATTTGTTTCTTTATCAGAAAATGCGGCAAAAATATTCTAAACAGATTCTCATTAATTTGGTATGTCTATAAATGAATTCCCGAGACAAAATGACACTATATTCATTTTCAATTGCGAACATTGTGTCATTTCAGAATTGTCATGTGTGGGATATATGTTTTATAACATATAATATATATATATATATATATATATATATATATATATATATATATATATATTGTTATAAATATAATAACTTAAATTCGTTTCACAGGAATGTCTGTTTTTTGACCCTTTGTTATCTTCTAATAATCGTACTAATGGTAACCATAATCTATTTTAATGGTAAATGGAATGCATCGAAGAATCTTTTATATGAATCACTACTTTTAGAGATTACAAATAGTTTATTGCATTTAAACTTTTGTAGTAATTACTATTATATTTATAAATATACTTCGAAAATTTTGTAAATAAATAATATTTATTATATTATCACTTCATTTCTATTTAAAATTGAAGTGAGCATATAGCTAACATATAGCTTCAGTGGTTTTTAGAAGACTTTACTCTCAGGACTCACCGTATGTAATTAAGTATGGTTATGTTTAAGCCATTTATGGAAGTTCAATCTAGAACTAGCATTATAATAAATGTTATCTAATATAACTGTTACAGGTGAATAATGTAGACGAGGTCCTGGAGCGTCACAATGACTTCCTGGAGTCCTGTCTGGGTGACTGTATGCTCACGAGCCCCCAGCTACTGAAAGCAGTCACAACGCTGTGCCTGGTCTGCGTGCAGTTCTGCACTTTTATACAGGTAATAAATTACATATACATACATAATTTAGTTCGTTGGCTTTGTTTTATTTCATGGCCGTTTTCAATAACTTACTATATGTATGAGATAGTTTAATTATATCCATAATTATGACAGAACATCTCCCTTGTATCTTATAGTTTTATAAATCTATCCTTCTCTATTCATCCCCTCCCTCTTCTTCCTTCTCAAGAATGACACATTTGCAAATTCAAAGTACCACTCAGCATCAGGTGACTGACTTACAAACAACCCCCTAAAAACAGAATATTAGTACTAATTTTTATAAAATTATATCCGGATAGATTATTTGACTCCATTATCTCGTTAATAGATAAGATATTGAAAATGGATAGTAGAGGACTCTGTTTGACTGTCTTAGACTGTCAGTTGATTTTAGATATTTTTCTCATAAATGATATTTTTAATGTTTTTTTTTGCAATTTATTTAAATTTACCTTAGCATCTATTAGTGAAGAATTTATATTTGTGTTATATATAACTATGTTGTACTCATGTTACTCTAATCGGAATTTGTCTAATTTGTTTGGAACCTGAGCTCATGATTAAGGGCACCAGACCTCTTATTAATGAACTCGGAGCATGGCGAAATCCGACAACACTTACTTATGTGTTTTTTAGTAAAATATTCTTTTTATTGTTTTTAATTTTTTAGAAATATGTAAATATATGTATACCACTTAGATTTTCAACTCATTTTTATATTACAAAATATATAAATTTATTATTAAATTTTTTTTCAATGTATTATATATGAGAGCCTAATCGTATTGCACGTTTACACGTTTAGAAAATCTCTTATAGAAATATATGTATATATAAATAAATAAAACTATTTTAACTTATATATTATTTAGAAAATGAAATATAAATATTAAGTTTAAAAGTTTTATTTATATCAACCATGAATCTTAGAAAAAGTGGCGTAACAATAGGGTGGCAAGGCGGTAAAAATGTCACGGACCCTTAGCCGAAAGGGGCCTCTGATCTGAAACGGTCGCGAGCATACGAGATATCTAACATTTATTTTTTAAATTAATTAATTAATATTTATTTGCTTAATTTATCTACAAGAAAAATTGTTTGAGCTTATTTTTATTAGTGAACAGAGGGCCCCATTGGTGAATTTTACAGGGGCCTCACGCATTATAGTTACGCCGCTTATCAAACTATCTGTCACTATCGTTAGAATTTTCCTTGGTGCTTCTATTTATTAATATAATTTGTTGTTTCTGCAAACACGTAATTGGCAAAGGAGATGCACAAGTACTTCGTGGATGCTGAACTAAACAGTATGCTTGGAACAACATATGACATTGATTACTGCGAGGTATTATATTATTATATCACCATCATGTTTGTGAACACAGCCTTATGCAACTGTTAGGCTTCAACCATAGTAGAGTATGACGAAAAACAATTCTATTATAGCTTTTGATTGATTTTGTTTATGAAAAAATAATTTGATATAAGTTTTAATATAATTTATTTTTACTATTAAATTCAAACTTAAATGTTTTTAAAATTATTAGAGTTTATTCTCATTCATTTGATAAACAAAAATGCAGTCCAAATAATCGTAATATAAAGGCATGTTCACGCGAAATTCACGTATTTAGAATCAATGAAAACAAAACGCCTCCATGTAGTATTTGTGACAAAAACATGACATGATTTTTATTTTCTTTCATGACTTTTCTGTTTTAGAATACGGTAAGTGTATTCTTTATAAATATGCTTTTAGATATGAGTATACAGTTGATGTTATTTTGTATAATATACCTATTACGTAATTCGTAATTTAGATAATTTTCTTGTCAAAAGAGGTTTGAAATGAATTATTATATCTATCAGAATGTTATATGTTATTTATGTATACAGTGTAATAATATATATTTTGCCTGATCAAGCTTAAATGTATTAAGATATTGCACCACTCGATATAACATTCTCATACTTTATATAACAAACTAACATATACATTTAAAAAAACCATTTATATTTGACCCCCGGTAATAAATAATTCACCACACTTTTCTTAATGTAGAGCGCGGATTGCGGTTCGACGACAAGTGGTTCAGCTGACTCGTTCTCTCGCTCAGTGTCGCGGTACGGGCTTCGGTTCACGGCTGCGTTACTTTCTGTACTAGCCATTATAGAGCGCATGGCCAGAGACAATAATACCAACAAGCTATTGAACATATCTGCCAGGTATTTTATCTTTATTTTCAGGAACTTTTTATATTGAATTAAGGAATACAAAGAAATAAATATGACGGAAAGAATTTCTTGAAAAAGTTGACTTTTTTAAAAAAATTGTATTATAATTATTCTGGTGTTTCTAAAATCGGGTTTTGATAACATTACGTATGGATTTTGGTCATCGTATACCAAATACATACACACAATACAACATTGTTACATTACACCATTACTATATTTAACTTAAAGTTTTTACTGATATGGTATTGAAACCATTGATTTTAATGTTTTCTAATATTATATTAAATTATTTCCAGATTAAACTTCAACACATACTACGTGAAGCAATTGGAGAAGTTTTGTTCAGACGAAACACTTCTGGAATCAGACAAGAAGACCGTCGCCTCCTAGCATCCGGCCCTACGCGTTACCGCGGTTTAAACAATTTAAAACAGCGCCATCTATAACGCCTTTAATGAAACACATTGTATGAATAATTTATGAAAACATACATAAAATATGGCAATTAATGTCAATAAAATAACGTCTAACAATGCTAATTGACAAATTGAACAACGCAATCTTTCAACCAAAATTGGTACTGATTAATAAAAGTTTAGATGCCAATTTAATTCGAAATAAAGTGGAGACTATATTTGCCATCGGAAAACTAAAGCCATTTTACTTGTATTTTAGTACACCTGAGTATTCATAAAATAGTATTAGTTTTAATTTTTTTTTTGGATAATTGCACTAGTTAAAGATGTGTATTTTACCATAAGTAGGTTAGCAAAATTTATTGGTTGTATTTTTATATCGTACAAAGATAAGAAATAAATTAAATAAAAATAACGAGTATTCTATAACAGCATGAATTTTAATATTAGATTCGGCACAGTTTTTTAGTATTTGCATTGAAAAATGTTAGATGACCAATATACTTTTTGTAGCTATCCATCCTTGCTAAAAGTACAAATTAATAATACTCAAGTTGATATTTTTTACACAAAATTCAATATTTTTAATAGATTCGATAGATTTGATATAAGTTAGACTGAAAGGGCTTTTAATTATTAGAGATAAAAGGGATGATAATGTAACAAGTAATAAACTAAGGCTAAAAAATAATCTCAAATATAACAATTTGGTCTGATTGCAATAGATCTGTCGTTTGCAACTAATTTAATATTGTATTAATTATGAATAGTGTACGAAGCTTACATTTAGCTAGTAATTAGCCGTAAATAACCACCCTTGCCATAATATGCCATGATATTAGGTAGAAATGATTGTGAAATTATACTTCCGTAGATGATATGATTATTTTGAAAGTATCATAAGTTACTTTTCCAAAAATCGAGACAATGGTTGTAACCATGATGATTACAAATGAACGATATCTTTTCATTTAAAAGAAGGTAATCAATAAGTTTAGAACCATTTTCTGAAACATTACCTTCCATATTTTTAAATTTGTTAAAACGCAAACTCCTATACATATCGACTTATAAGAGTGATTTATGCCATTTTCAAACTAAATATATATAGGTTGTAACCTTTTTGTTCAATTAAACCTCATTCTTTTTTTGTCTATGAAAACAGTACTTTCAGGGATCTTAAGTTTTGTTTTACATTTTGTTTTTGTATGACCTCAAAGTAATGGTGTTAATATGGTCATGCCTCACTGCTTAGTTCTTCAAGTCCATGTTATGTTGTAACGTCCCTTTTGTAATAAAGGTTTTACTAATATTTAATATTTTAGTCAATAAACAATATAAAACAAATTAAATTGTCTCTTCATTTTAACTATACAGGTAAGATAGTAAAATATACATTTATTTCTTGATTTCTTTTTCGAATTGGTAAATTTAAAAATCATTTTCTTAAATATTTAATATTATATATTTTAAAGCTATGCGTTTTCATTGTGAAAGCAATAAAATAGCAGATGTTAAGATCCATTTTCTGTAATCGTTTAATGTATGAAATTAGATTGCTTCTTTTAAATAAAACGCAAAGTGAGTACATCACAATATATTATAATTTTAACAGACTTAAATACAAATACAATCTTGTTTAACATTCAATTGTTTCGTTCGGTACATAAAGCACTTCACACTTCATACTACAACAATTAATACAATTACTAACAGCAGTATGCCACAAGTAATTAGCGATTATATTTTTAATAAATATGCCATTATATGAAATGGAAAGGGATAAATCGAAAGCATGCGAAATAAAATAACAATAAGAGGAACTTTGTATTTATATAAAACAATGAAAAAAGACACGTCTTACCAGACATTTCATAAAATAATGTTAAAACCATCAGCCCCGTTCAATGAGTTGCATACATCCAAGCAATCACAATACACCTGACCTAACACTTAATACCAAAAGTATTGCAGGAGTTTATTTAATATCACTGCTGTAAAACTACAGTACGGAGTACACTTGCAAGACTACATCTTACGTTAATAAAATACCTTAAGTGAAATGGTAACTGAAACGAGCAATGTTTGTAAACTAAATAATACGAATACTATACTCGAGTTATCATTTCATGTCTTTTATCAAATGTAAATGACAATTGAAATACTTTATTCAATAATCTATTTCACAACTTGGACTCGCATCTAACATTTGCCTTAATTTCTGCTTTGGCTCCAATATTTGGTTATAAGTTCATCAAAATGTAAGCCGGATTGTCATGACAGTTGGGAGCACATATAGCAAATGTAAATATTATAAGTAGAAGTGCCTCTACATTCACTAGACTACAGAGTATGTACAGAGCTCAGAGCTCAAATTATTCACTATTCACAGACTAGAGTCGTCCTGTAGACATCACCACATGTGGGTTTCGCGGATCTCGCTTATGATCTGACCGGCGCGTTGTAGAGCCTGGAAGAAGAAACAATAGAATTAGAATATTACATTAAGTATTACATAGCCAATGCCTACAACCGACTAAGACTTTGTAAAAGTTTATCAAAAGCTTCCATATCTGCTATACATAACAAATCAACTTGAACTACATGGCCAATTTATGTCCAACCGTTGTCAATGATACATAAGACTAGGGCTCGGGCGCTGGTTAGCCCTCAACCATGGTTTTTTTATAAAGTGTCTATACAGATACATACATACATATTTTATATATATGTATTTGTCTCACCTTCAGCATGTCTGCAGCCTCCCTGCGGCGCTGTGCCACGTGTTCGGACTCATCGAGGAGACTCTCCGCCTGCTCTGACTTGTATAGATGCGTCACGAGCTCCGACTGCAGGTTGTCCTTCACGTAGTTTACGAGGAAGTGCATCACGGCCTTGGGCACAGAATCCTTGATCGACTTGCGCACGATGTAGAAGTACGACTTGATCAGGCGTTCTGAAATGTGATAGTGTAGTATAGTGATGTGATATTTGTGTTTGTGTGTGATGATGATGGTGATGCCCGTGCGTGTGCGTGCGATGAACGTGAATGTTGATGTCGCCCATTTTATGGTGACATTCAGTGGTGTATTATTATACAAATTTTTATAAAACTTAAGAAGTAGTTAAACCTTTTAAAATATACGATAATTTTTAAATCTGTATCAGAATGGTAAAACACACAACATTTATATACTTTTATTGTTAATAGAAAAGGAATGCATACATCGACTAAATATAGATTCGCAAGATCACCACTCTTATTTAGCAATTAACAAAAATTTTGTAATAATAAATAAAAGTGGCAAATCGCTACAAAGCGTCAAGCATCAAGCGTCAAGATGGAAGGTGGTCGGAAACCTAAGTAAATGATAGTCTAGCGTTATTCCTCACCAACCAAGTCACCCTTATGGTTCAATTGCATCATACAGATGCCGTCTACTATCTTATTATGTGTGTGACACGCGGGCTCAGTCCGTCCACCTAGCATCAAACGTGTTACATGACTGGAGTATTCCATACATCATAGATACATATGTTTTAATGAAGATTAGTTAATGTTTTGTGACGGGACAATGAACTGGCAAATGATATATCATATAGCACGATATAACAATAAATGCACACGATATTATTGAAGATAAAAACAAAATAAGAATAAATACGGTTTTTTTAATATAATACAATAATTATTTGATAAATATGTTTACTATTATAAAAAGATAACTAACCAATAACGTCACAGTCGTGTTGTTCCCGATCTGAAAGCTTCCTAGACGTCTGACTTGGAACTTCCGGGAGAAGGTTGACCGGCTTCTGAGGAGTCAGAGCCTTATTCTCCGGACTGCCATTTACCTGTGACGTTTAGTTATATCATATAGGTCAATAATATTAAAAAAACTTGTAATTTAAATACAAATTATCATGTTGTATGTGATGATGTAAGATAGTTTTGTGATGTATGAATGTGTATGTGATGATGATGGGGCCTGTGTGTGGATGTGGTGAACATGTATACTGATGTGGCCCCGTTTTTTGATAAAATTGGTCATATACCTGGTGACTTCCATCGTAGTTGTTCTGTGGAGGCGATCTGTCTTGTCCGTCCATGATGGCCGGTACATGCTGTAGGTATAGATGTATTATTACGTTATACTATTTAGTACTGCTTAGTTCTATATTCAAAGATAAATTATTACAAAAAAATAAGTATTTAGTTTAGTATTATATATATATGTCTGTTTCTACACACAGTATAGTTATTGTGTTATCTCCCTTAACAACACAACATTTACAAGCAATAAAAGTAAATACAGTCAGTTATTGTCATGATAAAAAGTATTTTGTTTAAATATAATTTAGTTGATACTTACACATACTATTGGCACCAATGAAGTATTGTAATTCTATTTATAACAATGTATTTAAAATGATTGAATTATATGTTAATAACTGAAAGAGAGTCCAAATGGTAGAAGCGATGACATTATGATACATTTCATGTATGTATATGTAGTCACATGCGCTACTTTCTTTAAATGCCGTTATTTACCTTATTTTGGGATGTCTCCCATATTTTTGCCAACAGTACCAACATGGACCCTCTTTCACCCATTTGGCGAAGAAATAACTACAAAACAATTCTATAGTTATTAACATATATTGTTTAAACATTTTCTTGGCTCTTTTAAGTTTTAATATCTTTCATTCCAATGAAAAAATATTAAAGAAAACCTTATTATCATTATCTAGTTATTCTAATATGCTGTGTGTATATATATATATATATATCAAAGTAGTACATGCAGTGTTACTTATATAATATATGTAATATATATATAATATATGTTATATTATTAAATGAGTGATTTAGTAAGATAATTTAAATCTAGTTTTAGATACATACCAAAAGCGTCAAAATGTATTATATAAATAATTGTTAATTATCATTTATTCTTGTTAGTGATCGTTAGTTAGGACCAACTTGAACCCTCATGAATCAGCAAACTGAATCAATATAAATATATATACTTTAACGATCGTAGCTACCGTGGAGGCCGGGCGGGGCTTCGGTCGGTACATAGGGCTCTGGTCTTCCACGATACCGTCAGTACTCTTGAGCAGTCCAGAGACCAGGGCAGCCTCGCGATGGAAGTCAGGATGCTTCGTATTTATGTAGGCTAACTCGATCGCAACCAAGTTCTCCACCTGGAAAATATATATTATATTGTTACTTCAATTAAAAGAAAAGAGTAGAAATATTTGACCCATTTTCCTAAAAAGTCGTAAAATTTTATTTTTTCTATAAATAATTTAAAACATAAATACTGACTTATAATTATGAATACGCAAAATATGGTTGTGATTTTAGAATTTTTAATAGATGATAATTTAGGATTGGAACAATCTAAGACGAGATATTGGCTGAAATTCGTTTTTAAAAGTATTAAACACAACTTATGAAATTGTATGCACCGAATTCTTAATGTTGGAATAAGATTTTGTATTTATATAATTTTATCCTTTTTTGGTTCAGGTGTAAAATTAATCGCCCGTAGAAAACATTCCCCAATATAAGAGATGAACCGAGTGGTGATACCATGGAGTTGGTGGCCGGCAGGCGCGTCCGCAGCAGCTGCGTGACGACGTCCACGATGCGCTGATGCAGTCGCGGGAAGCGCTGCATCTCCTGCTGCACCTCCGTGCCGCAGTGCTGCACGATGCGCTGCATCTCCTCGTGCACCTGCAGATAGAAGCACGTGGATTTGCTGTATAATACATATTATTATGTTAGAATGTTTGTTCAACTCTTATTTTGCCAGATCTTCGGTTAATATTTAAAATTAAGTCAATTTACCAACATTTATAAAATTAGTTATAAAATTAATTTTACTCGACATACTCTTTAACAGTATCTCGATGATAATAAACAATCGGTAAGTTACCAGTTCGACGCATCTCTGCGAGGGATCCTCCAGGCGGCGGATCTGCCTCTTGACGAGCAGCTCGAAGGACACCTCCGGCACGAACAGCGCGGGCCGAGGACCCGTGGCGTTGCGGATGGCCGTCAGGATGTCCATGCGGGACAGACCTGAGGGGGGGAATTATGATCTGTTATAATGCTAGGAATTTTCCGATATCGGCATGCAAACAATATTTCAAATTGTTTACTTAATTATTTACAAAGTAATTTTATTATTTTCAAGACAACCGATCTATTCTTTATTCATAAATATGTCATGAATATTGTAATAAGTATTTAGTTTGTTTTAATAATTCTAATTAATTTAAAACTATGTAAATTGTATGCGTATTATAAATACATTCTGTAAATTATAACATATTAATTAATTACTAAATGTCATACCAACTAATGGATGTATAGAGTCCAAAGTGCGCCCAAATGTCTCATGGAATATATAACATATTCTGGCTCCTCCACAGAGCTCCGTTGTCTCTATATTCCTGGCGGTGCCCTCGATGGTGGAGCAATACGCGCTTGCGAATTTAGTTATAATTTGTAATAAAGTTTGTGACTTATCACACACATCCTCTCCATATGAGTTGAGGAGTGTTTGAAATTGGGATATCATAACGTTGACACGCACCTGTAACATTTGATCAATTATTTGTTGGTAAATGAAATTTGAAATATATTTGTAGTATATTATTTTATCAAACTAGTTCTATTAGTTCTACAAACCATATTTCATATAATTATACATTATTAAAGTATTATCTAATTTTCAAAAAATAAAAAACTTTTATTAGTACTATTTTATATAATCATTTTTTCTATTTTATATATATATTTATGTAATAAAATCTTTGATTTGACTGTTTTGGATTATATTTACATATAATACTTTTGTTGGAATACAGTATCATATATTATCAATATGGTTGTCCTTGGACACAGTCAGGTGAACAAGTTTGTATGTATATACCTTTAGTTCCGGCAGACAATCCCGTATATGGTGCATGAGCAGTCGATTTAATGTCTTGGCCAAGTAAGGAGTTCCGTTCCTTGAGGCTATAGTAGGGTACTTCCTTTGGAGATACGTGGCTTCGTCTTTGAGAGAATCCTAGAAATATACGTTACAATGAACGCGTTTTAAAATAAAAATAGTTTTAGGTAACTAATAAGTAGTCAATTTATATTATATATATTATGTTTTATGATTAAAAAATACAAAATTTAAGACATTTAATGGTAAATAGTGAAAATAATTTGAAGTTATCTTTTTACACATTTTTTTTGTTATCTACTACTACTATTTTTTGAAAAAAATAATTGTAGGACTGCATTGTTGACATATATTTTGTGTTGTAGTTCTATAATATATAATAATATAGGCATATTAATTTAAAAATTAACAAACACAAATGATATTGATATCGTCATGATAAGTGAGAAGTTATGGTTGAATAGATTACAATAACTAACACTATCATTTTACTTAAAATAGATAAATTACCACAGAAAGATAACTATAATTGAATAAAAAATATATATTTATACGAAAACGAAAAAATATAATTATACGAAAACGAAAAGATGAATTAAAAAATATACAACTTTTATAATGTTATATAACATATATATATATCATTATATTTCTAATGGCCAGTATTATAAAGTGAATTTCACAAAAATGAAGTTAAAACCTATAATGATGCACAATTAATTGTTAGAGTGAAGGTACTGGAACATATCACAATATAGAATAATAACTATAAATATACAGTCAGAATTGTAAGCCAATTATTCAATCAACTAACATATTTAATAGAAAGAAAAAATAAGGAGATTAAATAAAAAAACAAGATACAACTAAATATGTGAATATTAATATGATGTATACCGTTATAGATTTTTTATCTATAATGTCTTGTTGAGACCTGTTCACAACTCCTATTATTCCCAATTTCACCGGAATCACTCTTCCACACAGGATGTCGATTGCATCCGTTCCTATAACAAAAATTTAAATTAAAACACTAAGAACTACGAAATTACATTTTAAAATTATCATTTATTAGTGAGTTTCTTATTACTTAGATTTTATTTTTAGAATGGATAATTCATTCTAAAAATAAAATCTAATATAATATAATTATATTAATTGTGGAGTGTAAGTTTTTATTTTTTTCATATATTTTTATATCAGAAAAGTAATGTGGGCACATTAAAGTACATTTATTGTTTGTGTAATAAAGAACTAAGGTAACCAGTAGATAGTATAGGCTTATTTTTATTTAGAGATTTTTTAAAATAATTTATAAAAGATTAATACAATTATTGAGTAAGTTGAATATTCTACTCAGAATTTAACAGTCAACATTTTTGAACATAATTGTTACATGGAGTACACTTATATGTATATTTGCATTAAAATTTTCTATTTTATTGTAAATAAAATTAATTAAACAACATTTTTTAGTATTTTTGATTTGTCTTTTTAATTTAAAATTGTTCTCACACTCAAAATTTGAGTTAAATATCTTCCAGATGTAGACGTGTTCATTAAATTTGGTAATCAGATAAATTTGAAGTAATTAACATTTTGTAATATTAATATTCATATAGCAAAGGGTTAAACTGAAACTTGTTGTAAAATAATTACCGGCATCCATTAAATCAAGTTTAGTAACAACAGCCAATGTGCGTCTTCCATCAGGGTCCACATCTTTAGCCAATTTAATGGCTTCACTAGTAGCCATGTCTGTATTAGCAGCGGTCACAGCAAGTATTATGGAGTTGGGGTTCGCAATGTATTTAATTATAAGTGTCCTAATTTGATTTTCGATATCCTCTGGTTGATCACCAATAGGTACCTAAAGAAAGAAACATGGCACTTTTATTACCAAAGCATCAAAAAATAAATGTATTAAAAGAGAATTATTATCATTCAAATAAACTTGTGAAACTTGGATTGGTATAAAAAGTATATACAAATTGTGTTTCTATAGTAATGTAAAGAAAAAATGTGATTAACCTGTTCTCACTTACTTTGGTAATCCCAGGCAAGTCTACAAGCGTAAGGTTAACAACTCTTGAGGAGTAAATCTTTAAGTTGATGGCCTCAGGACATATTCCTTTGTTACTACCGGCCATGCGATCTGTTTCACGCTCTATCTCTTGCCTTATTTGATCGAAATCGTTGTATATCTTGTCTTTTGTATGCAGAAATTTGGCCCATTCTTCTAGATTTACTGTACCTACAACAAAAAAATATTTTGTAATGAATTTCATATAAGTAAATCATTTTAATTACTAATAGGAAACAAACAACAAATGGATGTTGTATGATTCATCAATTTTATATCGGTACATAGGTATCACTGAATATAAAAACAGTAATATTAGTAAAATTTTAAATGACTTGAATTGTAATGTGTGGCCTAATTATCCTGTTAATATCTTAAATCCTATAAAATTTTTAAATAATAATATTTATATTAAAAAATAAATACAATTAAGATATTTGAAAAATATTACTTTTTATATTTTTGCTATAATGAATAAATATATCATGAAAAATTCAAAAAAACAAGTAGTTTGTTAATGAATTAGGTTGCCTCAATCTGATTGATGGGTGGGTAAATAATTAAAAGAAGCCATGGACAGAGATTTCAAATATGTCCACAATACAAACCTTTTGAAAATACACTTTGTGATAGTTGGGCTACTGGATTCCATGATAAACTTCCTGAGTCTTGACTCTTATATACTGAAGTTATTAATAAATATACTTTACATACAATAATTAATATAAAATATACATATAGTCAATACATTATTACTAGATTATATAAAAAATTACTATATGGATAAAAAAGTTAATTTAAACATGCATATCTTTTTAGCTTAGCATATGTAACACAATGTCAATACAGACAACAATACTTTCTGTTGTAACCTTGTATTACAATGGCGTGAGATCAATGATTTAATTGACATAAGCACTGCAAGTTGCATCTTTAACATAACAAAGACTTAAAAAATGTAAACAAGATAATGGATTAATTTAAATCATTCATAATGAGGTTAAGGCCTACTTTTTGGTTTTGTTAATGATTCACTATGACACTCGTATTTGTATTGATTAAATAAATGTCTGTACATAAATATTTTATCAATAAAATAATACATATCATATAAATGATTTATAATATTTTAAATATATCTACATTTTTGATCAATATGTTTATAATCTTTAGCCCAATAAATGAAATAGCAATCAAGTCATAATAGTATATTGATAAGTTTTGAATGTAGGTTACATGTAGACTAAATAAAAAATGGGTGGCTTTAAGGAAAACATACCTTCTTCAGCTGATCGATGTTCCTTGCTATCTTTAGGACTGTACACTAGTTGTAAAACAAGAGGTCGGCGTGTCACAATACCAGGACCTCGGGGTAAAAAGGAACGCCCTACTAGGCTCTCTATTACGGAACTCTTGCCTGAACTCTGCAAATTAAATAAACTTTTAATTTTTTTTTGTATAATGTATAATTTTTATGGTAATATAAAGGAAATATATTCCATCCAATTTTGAATAAAATTCTAAAACTGTAAAAAGAAAAACTATCTGTCAAGAAAACCTGGATTGTCTGTTAATGAAGACGGACAAAGAATTCCGATGACATCTTTACATAACCGATCAATAATTGAAAGAAATATTTCCTATTTCAAATACTAAAAGGAATGAAAGAATATGTATAAAATATAGAGAAAAAGTAAATTACCTGAGTTCCCAAAACGACTATTTGTGGTAATTGGATGGCATCAGCTCCGACGGTATTGAAAACGTCTTGCAACTTATTGATAACAGGAATAAGAGCTTCCATAATTACTTGTGCACTCACTAACAACCGAGATTATTTATAAAATAGAAACACGATTTTATCAATTAAGAGGATTTGAATTTTTAAATTACTATATATCAAAACACAAAAACCGACCGGTAAAAGTCGGCCATATTGATTCGACAGGACCGAAGACAGATCGGTGAACTTAGTAGTGCATAACCTTATAGTTGTGTTAAAATCGATACTTTAATAAACTCGTATCAATATCGAACAAAATGGACATGAATTTATAGTATAGTAGTTAAATATCACAATACTTATGTATATTTGATTAGTTTTCTAAATATTTAAAAAATATATTGATTACCAACTAAAAACAAATTGAGAAAATGATACTTTTAACTATAGCCATTAAAGTTAAAAAAAAATAATATAAAAGGAAACCACTTTTATAATGAGTGATAAATTCTACTATAAAATTGTTTTACTATATTATAGTACTTATCAAGAATTTCTCTATATAAATTCATATTTTTATCGATACTTTAAGAACTTCATTATTACGCAAAACAGAGTGGTGTTGTCATATTAAAATTATTATATATCGTTAAAATATTATAATAAACTAAATCTTGTTTAAATTAAAAAATAATTTCTATCGTTTCCATTTTACACAAAGATAACATATAAAATAAATAATGACTGCTTTTGACAGTCGTCATGTATTTAATAATTGTTATGACTTATGTCATATGTGTTTTGCCAAATGTCAATTAAGTTTGAAGCCACAGAGTACTTTTGAGACTATAAGAGTCGCCTAAATTCATTTTTTTCATTAATAGTATTTATTATTTAATGTTTCCTTTATAATAGCGATATTAATGAAATACTTTTAAGAGTTCATTTGACTATATGCTTGGATATAACAACGTGTAGAGAAACTTGGAGTTCTGTGAAAAAAATTAACATGTTTGACCCGGCGGTAATCAGAATCCAATTGTTATTTTTGTTTGACTAAGATTTTATATAATCATATAATATTACAATTTCAGGATAATTTGGTGGATGCAGGTCATTACACCGTAAACGCGAAGTCAATAGACTTTGGTCCATGGCACATATCATACAATACTAGCTGTATTTTACCTAGTGTTTGTTCAACTAAAGTGGTTTGCGAAAGAGATGATGATCAATTTTGTCAGTTCTGCATGTAAGCAAATTCAAAATGGCATCATAACCTCTTAATAAATATGGAACTTAGATAACATAACACTCACATTGTTTATTTACATTTCTCTTGTTCTTCTCTACTCTCTAATTAAATTTTTGGAAAGAAACAGCATTATTTGAGTTTGCCATGTTGTTAAGAAAAACTCAATACTTTCCTTTATTCTTTTAGGTAGTTCTTCTGAACACTCATTAAAAGATAGTTGAATACCAAACAAATGTTTTAGATATTCAGGAATTACATCACATGAAATATAAATCAAACACTTCAGCTTTCTTTTTATTTAAAATATTTGATATTGTGCTAATAGATATGGTATTAAAAAGGATGGTGTTAATTTATCATTTCTTCTATTAAGTCAATGTAAATGTACAATACATGTATTAATTTTTTTTTTGTTTTTAGATATTGTAAAAAATTAAGTATACCACACTTCCCAGACATGGTATTCCCTAAAAATGTTCTTTCTTTGACTCACAAGAGTGGGAGTAAGATACACTTTGAGCCATTGGATGCTCTCTCTAAAGTTTCATGTCGGGTAGAGGCTATTGAAGTTGCCTGTGCTGAGGCTTGGCAGGAGTCACGGTTTGTATATTAACAGAAATGAATTTGATAAATCATTGTAATTAATGAGGTACTGAATTTCATGTACTTGATTCATATTACCTTAATTTCAAACTGATTATTGCAAGTATAACTTTTGGAAAAAAGGTTGCTACATTTCACTATTAAATATAAAGACAAGATTTTATACATAAAAAAAAGCCTTCAATAACATAGGTATAGCTTATAAAATTCCTTCAAATATGATATGGTATATTAAATATTTCTATTACAGACCTTCAGCAGAGAAAGCTAAAAAAACATTTGACTGGACTTTCTCAACAGACTATAAAGGCACACTCTCTGATGACATCACCATTGAACCCACAGATGAAACAATAAATATAGATCTTTTAAAACGTAGGGATCAAATACTTTTCTATCATGATCTTACATTGTTTGAGGATGAACTTCATGATCATGGTATTTCTAAGCTGTCTGTTAAAATAGTAAGTATTATTTTATTTTAGAATTAGAAATATATATTTTTTTCAAAATTAAAGTGTTTTAAAGTTAGCTGTTCATGTGTTCTTATAATCTTTCAAGTTAAACAAAATAATGCAACAGTTACATGTTCAATGTCAATAAAAAAAACCATTGCTAACTAATATAATAATAAAATTTAGTGAAACTTTTGTAGAGAGTAATGCCTACATATTGGTATGTGCTTTTGAGATACTTTCTCAGAGTTGATGAAGTGCTTGTCCGTGCTCATGAGACCAGGATGTTTCATATGCTTCACTCGGATTATGTCCTGAGAGAATACACTATCAGGGAGGCACGAGCCCAAGAAATAGATGTAGGTTTACACTTTAGTGGTAATTGATGCTTGAAAAGTTTTGTTAAAAATATCTGATTGATCTGATTTTAGGTGATATATATTTATATAATAGAAAATTTGTTTTTTTTTTTCATTTAATCTTGTGATTGTTGTATTAAGAAATTTTATGTTTGTTACTTTGAAACTTCTATGTTTATTATCACATTAAATTTTATGTTATGTACTTTTAAAATATGCCATTCAAAACTTTAGTTAAAATTTTTGAGTAATAAAATTTATAAAAAATTGTTGATATTGAGTATTCAGGGTAATATATATATATATATATATCTTTATTAACAGATGCCGGTATCCCAAATGAAAGAAGCAGATGATGTTATTCCATTCCTTCCAATGAAGAATAGAATTATGGAAAAAATTATAATTAATGTCAAACCCAAATAAATTTGATCTCATAAGTGATAAGTAGTAGTTATGTGTAATTGCTTGGTGTAACTCTTCCAACTATAAAGTAAAATACAAACTTAATGCTGTGTGATATAAGTATTTATGTCTTTGTTCGGCCAATGAATGGGTTTAAGCAAAATTGTTTTAAAATTATACAAACATTAAATTTTACATAAAATACCTTTTTATATCTTTTTGTTGTCATCTTGTTGCATTCCTAAACCAGTCATTTTCTTTTATTTTTTCATTTATTTAAAATTTTAAAAGTATACATATTAGAAATAGTAAAAAATAAATGTCTCGAAAACCTCTGGCTTTATCTGGACAAAACATCTTTCACAAACATGGTAAGTTGGCACCCTGTTATATAGACAAAAAAAAAATATATACTAAAAACAGAAAAAAAGAACATACATATATATACATATATATGCGTGGACAGATATTTATATAGTCTGTGATGGATTAATGGTAGATGGCCTTATCAGTTAAAACTTGACGGACCTTAAAAAAACCAACCTAAAAACATGTCAGACGTATAGGTTTCCTCGTCACGACCCGGTCGTCGTCAAGGCCGAAGGATTTTCTGGTAATCGAAGACAGAACCTAGACGTGATTTGGGATATGTATTTTCTGATTTGTTTTTATGTAAGCTGCCTTCTGCCTATTCGTGAAAATGGGCTATTAGTATTAGTTACTAATGATAATTTTTACATATTTGTAGGAGTTTGAGAGGTTGCGATGTCTAGAATATTATTTTCTTACTATCTCTACATATCCATTATAGTTTTAGTTACTAAGTTTTTTTATTACATTTCTTAGAGATTTTATGAAATGCAATTTATTTTCTAGTGTCGTTAATTATACTTATATTTATAAGTATCCGTATTATTCTACTGTTATAAAGTTTAGAGCAGGAGGATCCAGCGGTTCGTTCATATTAAAAATGAATTAAACTTCTTAACAAAATTCTTGATAAATAAATAATTTAAGATAAAGAAATATATAAAAATAAACTTATTTATTCTAATACTTTGTTGAAAAATATTAATTAAACATAATAATTTTTAGGGATAGGAAAACTGCGCTTTTTTTGAAAATCTTCCTAATTTTTTTAATCGACTTAGAATATGAGAGAGGCTGTCGCTTGATAACAGTTTGGTCACTGTTAAAGTGTTTAATCAATTATGACAGAAAATGCTTCTACTGAAGCGATGCGCCCCAAGTAGATTTTTCGAGAGTTTATATAAGTTTATATTCCTTACTGAGTATAACAAGAATATACTTCTGGATGAATCCAAAACCTTTGGTGTTGCCCAGACCTATCTCCGATATTATTCCTTTTGTATCAATGACATTTTTGGTATTTTGAAATCTTATGGTATTTTGTAATTCGGTCATGCAAGACTCATGGGTAAAATATTATAAAGCATAGAAAGAGTTGTATTGCCGGGAATTCATAACTGGAAGAGTTTGTTCTCTTAATGTCATTATTATTCAAGATACTATAGATACTTCGCTGAAAAGCTAGATATACATAATTTACATACATACATTTTGCAACAAAGTATGTATAAAAGAACTACGTCATTATTATTACCATTATCATATATTGGCTCGTAATTATGTTATCATATATGTAATTGGCTTCCACTGATAATTACAAGATTTATATATTTATAATTATAATGCTAGATTCTATTGTCTGAGCGTCGAGTATTTTGTGTGAGCGCCAAGTAATTGCATGAATTACCAATGAGTGTTCGGTATTTTGTTTCTCTTTTTTTAATTTTTGGTAAGATTTTAGTAATTTTATACCGATTAATGGTATTCAATTTTATTTAGTTTTAATTGTTTTAAAACTTATTATTTTTATTCTTTATTAGGATTAATAAGAATCTCAAAGCCAATTAATGTTATCAACCTTAATTTTCAACATAATCTCACGTCTCAAAATGGACTTGGATGGCCACCAGCGGTAAGTGTGGTGTTGGGGAATGAAGCTCTGATAAAACTCAGAAATAATATAGAAAACCAAGATTCCTGTACAGTGACGAGTCCGAAAGGTTTAACATTTGACATTGGTAAAACACCTCCAAGTAACAAGTGAGTAATGAAAATGTTTATTATATTAATTTTAATAACTTCGTATTTATTTATTTTATTAAAATAATGTACAAAGGCGGGTTTTATCCTACAAAACAGTCTCAACTTTATGATCTATAAGAGATGTTGTTGGTAGGAGTGAAAAAAAATACAAATAAAAAAAAAAAGGAATAAATAAAAATATCCGTTTAAGAAATTCCAAAAGACAAATAAAATAATATTATATAATATATATACATATTCTTCAAGTATTCTATTCATTATAAATATAATATTCTAAGTTTTTTGTGAAGATACCAAAAGTGGACAGATGGCTGTGGAGTTAGAATACGAAACGTTAATTTTGAAGATCTAGGTCGGTGGCGTCTTACTTCGAAACGAGGGGATGACTCCCTTACCGGATGGACTGCATTGCATGTCCTTGGTAATCTAGTGCTTTTGAAGTATTCTCCTTACAAGAAATATTAGTACCTTATCTGATTTTTTTTCCTTTGGATAGATAAACCAAAAATACAAGAAGCATCAACAATTGCACTCCAAGATGGCGAGAAAGCGGCTAAAGTTGAAGTATCGTCATTAGACACGGCGTACTGTGTTGTGGCTAAACCATTTTCTGATAGTGCGTTAATTCCCGGTAATTGTAGTGTAACCTTAGACCGAACAACTCGAGCTGTTCAAGGTAAATGGCAGGTCTACTTGGGTTTGCTTGGAAAAGTGTCTGAGGCACAAGCTGAACGACGAGTCATTGTGCAAAGTAATTTTTCGTATTATTTCTATCAACACTCTTAAACAAGTATAAATGTTTAAAAATCTAAATTTAAATTTTGTTATTCTTTTTATTATTTTATATTTGATATGCGGTTCTAAATTACCATATTTTTTATTATATTTTTTGTCATTCTTAGTCAATTACGAATATATTTTGATATATTTTCTGCGGATAACAATAATCGAAGCAACATTAGTGAAACGAAAATATATTGAAATGTATTTCTCAATAATTTTTATTAAGGGGGCTACTACAAAAATCATAAATGTAATTTTAAATAAAACGTATTTAGTTTTATTTATAATCAAAGAAGTTAAACCATTTAAAGAATATTGTTTCTTAATTTTCCAAAAGCTCTTCTAACTAACATGGCACAAACTCCAATTAACCATTAATTTTTGTTATAGCGGAGCGCTTGGACGTTGGATATATACAGGATGCGAACAATAAATTAAACCTATACTGCAATATTCTGCATACCTCCAAGGAAATTACATTCTGCCGGTTTCAGAGAGTATCTAATTCGTATGGATATAATGTAATAGACGGTTTAAGCGACGGAAGTCACAGGTAATCAGTAGTGATTATAATTTTAGTAATATACATACCTTTAATCGAAATTGATTGATTAATATAATCGTTTGAAATTTTCCGCTTAACTTTACTTTTTATTTATCTTTTGTTTGTTATTATAATTATATACAAAATAATCCAAACAATTATTTTCCTTCGGACAAAACAAGTCACTCATTTTCAGTCTAAGATATTCTTAAAATTCTAATAAAACATTACATTCGGCGTGTCTCGAGTCTGAGTTTTCTAAGCTACTAGAATAAATTTAGCATAAGTTTTGACTTATATGCAATAAGAAGTGCCACCATTTCCATTTCGTCTAGATGGCGTTTCTCTTATTCTATAGAAATACACAACTACTTTGACGTGATGGTGTAGGTTAAAAACTCACATTGGGCACTCTGGACTCTAACGAAAACTTTTCTTTAAAAATAACTTTAATACTTTTAATTTTTCAAATAGCTATTACGGTGAAGGATTCGCACTCAAGCAGTGTGGAATAACGATTGAAAACCCAAGTGAAAATGATTATACTTCTTGGCGGTGTTCAGTTGGAGTCCAGATGCTGGTGGGGAATGTCATGCAGCCACAGAATCCTATGCAAGCTTTAATTAGTATCACGTCTCCTAGACGTGTTCGTTGTACGTGAAATTGATTACTGATAACCATAAGAATATATAATTATTAGTAACACAATCTTGAGAGTTTTTAATTATTTTTTATTTTATTAATATCTTTTTTCTTCTTTTATCAATATTAGTGATCATTTTTGTATATTAATGAGAAGAGTCTAGAAGGCATATTTTGATATAATATGATTATTATTATTTATTTCCGCCTTTCAATAACTGTTTATGGGTAATGATAAAATTAAAAACTAATTTTCATTATATAGCCGTAGATAATATTGAGGGTACAGAATTAAGCAAAGTATTTGTGACGGAAGATGCTCCTTTTACAATTTCTTGCAAAGCAAACGTATCCTTGACATACTGCTGGTTTCAACATCCTAATGGATCACAGTATACTCCTGTAGCCGGCGCTGATAATGCAGATAGTGAACAGTTATTTTGGTATTTACTTTTACTTTTACGACACAAAATTATAGCAAACATTTTATTTTATATAACATTCACCAATTATATAGGTTAGGCAAAATATGCTAACCTCGTTCTAGGTCTTCTATTACAGAGATTTGTTATTTTTACGGTATTATCTCGGCACGCACTGGATGCGTGTTGTTTTCGGTCGCTACGTTAAGTTGTAATTTTTCATTAATGGCATAAAATTTATGAAATTTGAATAAATGGCCAAAGGAACAGATAAATAAAAAAAAATAAAAAAATAAAAAAATAATAAGAAAATCTCGAATATTTTAGGTATACGGGAGATAGTCTTGAGCTAGGAGACTGTGGGATAACTTTTGCGCATGCTAATACATCTGATTCTGGTAAATGGACATGCTATATGGGACCTCGAGCTACTGCTGGGGTTGAACTAACTAATCATGTGCAAGTCAGGGTAACTGGACCTTTGGCAGCAAATCAACAAGAAGTTTCAGTTAATATAGGTCGTACTGCAACATTATATTGTCACACAGCCAATGGAAGACGACCTTTAAACTATTGTCGTTTCCTGTCACCCTCGTTTTTGGGGATAAGTATAGATTCGTCAATTACCCGGGACAAGTAAGTTTTGAATTTATACTGGATATATTTCAATCTCTAATTCAATTTCAAAGAAATTCTTTCTTTATAGCGCTATACTAGATCGTTATTACTTCACTCCCAACAGGAGTATTCATATAGGAGACTGTTCTTTAAATATAATATCAGTTCAAGAAGAAGATATCGGAGAATGGACATGTGCTTCAGTTATTGATAGCAATATTGTAGAATCAAGGGATACAATAACTGTTTACATTGGAGGTAAAGTTTATTCAACAAATAATAGATTTGTGGTTTTAGGTTAACTACATAAAATATTTTTTGGTTCGACAGAATCTCGTCCCTATCAAGCAGGAATTATTGGTATGTCAGTTGGTTTCTCGGTGCTTTTCTTAGTATTGGTCGGATTTATTTCATATAAACGTGGATGGATACATTCATTGGTTAATATTCGACGTCATAATGGACCACCCAATAGTATGATATCTGACGTCACTGTAACATTTAGTGAAAATAATCAGTCGCCGACAACTGCAAGTTTAAGTAGCACTGATTCTAATGAAACAAATGAAAGAGCATACAGATGATTTGACTGATGTGATTGATTTTAATGATTTAATACAACTTTCTTCACACATCAAAGGTTGTCTGGTGGAAATGCGCTACCTTCCTATATAAAATACAAAAATAAATTTATTTATTTAATAAATGTTTAATATTATGTTATTTTAATAAAGTTAATTATAACTTTCTGGTTGTTTTTTTTCGTATGCATTATTTTTTTTTCTCTGATAAGTAATTTAAAACGATCATCGCAGGTACTTTGAATGAGTATCTGTATCCTTGTTCCGATCGCCATTTCAAAAATGTTAATATATACCCAGCTCAGACTCTAGCAGACCGGAGACAACTCCTAGGAATGTTATATTTGTAAAAAATAAAATATATTATATTTGAATGAGTAGCTATAGACTTATAATATAATTAGATTAGGAAGGTTAAGACACGTTAAAGACTAACTTTAAAATCAAGTATTCTCGTAAATTATAAATAAACCTTTTTACGTACTCAAGTAGAAATATAGTCCTACGTATGTACAGAAGAAGACTTGTATTTCTCGGGTCTGCTTTTTGTATTTATTATGATAACAGTATATTATACAAAATAGTAAAGAAAATTTTCTGAATTTTCATATATATACTAAAACCAGTTACTAGTAGTGTTTAGAAATTGACACAATATTCAATACTATAGTTTTAAAGGTTCTTGTCTGTTTGTTTGTGTCAAAAATATAATGAACACTACAATGGTTTTGAAAACAATATATTCTTATGGATAAAAGTATGGTTGTAGGTTAAAGAGAAAAAATGTTACTATTCTTTAAAAACTTCGTAATTTTACGGAAAAGCAATCAGGAAACTACTTTGGGCTATATGTAAAAGAAGTTTTATGATTTTCTTACTTTGTAATGAAAATAAATGAAACAATAACTTTTTCTATAATAGTGTTAATTTAATAAAATTCTATAATTAATTATATATTAAAGGACCGATAACACCTTGACTCAGACAATAATACTTAAATTTTAGTCAACTTACAGAGATCTTGTTACATAGTTGAGGATGTTTCTTCATATCCGTATACTATACTGTTGACAGTGACTTTAGAAAAGAATTTGTTTATTGTTTTTATTATAGTTTTGACTATTTGTTTGATTGCTGGAGGAGCGAGGTCATCCATCAACTGGCGCCAGTTCTCATTCGCGAATTTCAGAGTAGTTTCAGCTGAAAATACGTGCAAAATATATAAAAGCCAGATTTTTTTCGATATATCAAATAAGGACTACGAGTGTAATATTTTATATATGGCCCCGTTTTTGTATTGCACTTGCAAAATTAAAATCTATAATTAAATAGGAACTGAAATTTTTTATAAGCGTTCCGCCACTTTTTTTCCTTTTTCGTAAGTAATTTTAATCATTATTTAAACAGTTTTGTAACAATTACAAAAAAAATAAATTAATTAGGCTGCTGGAAAGTGAATTACAGGTACGAATAATTTTTATTTAATAATTATGATAATTAATTACCTAGCTGTTTATTGCCATTAAATAAATTCTTGAGGTCGATGGTGGTAGACTGAATGTCGTATTCGTATTTCGGAGACACCAGCTTAAAATGAGTTTTACCCTTGGTATCCTTAATGATGGTCAAGTTACTGTCGATTTGCACTTCGATATCACCTGGAAATAATTGAAAATAACATGAATTATCTTTGTTTGATTTATTGCCTGCTAGAGTTTTATTTTGTAAAGAAATTTGTTATAAAAATTGTATATAGTTGAACTAAAACTTTGATATAATCCCCCTGTACTATTCTGTTTCCATCCAATATAAAGGATAAATTGATGAATCAATACATTTTTTTTTTATTTTTCAGCATATTTAACTACGTCTTCACATTATCTTCCAGTATCAAGTATTATAATCGAGTAGAAAGTTCAACAAATCGTTATTTAGTTTTTTTGTAATAAAAGTATCGATTTCAGACTACTTATGAATATTCTAGTATCATGGTTATTATATTTTTTCTAGTCTAGTTATTTAACTACAATTATGTTGAAAAAAGGTAATCTTGTCTTATTTAAGTATCATTTTATAATTGCGGCGCGGTCAAAGGGTATTATTAGTGTTACAATTAATTTTATATTAACGACAACAATTCTCATCAATCTTTGTCTGATAGTTAATTGAGCAAATTAAAAAGCTACAATAATTTTTAATTTATTTTTCCCATACTTTGTAAGTTATTTATTGCTTGTGGGTAATTAAAAAAAATGATTAGACAAAAAAGGATTCATCGAATTGATACACGATACTAGAATCTAGAATCAGATGAGGTTCCTTATTTACTTAATAATAAAAACAAAAATAAATAATAAATGACTTTAGATTTTTTTTTTGCTATAAAAAGCATATTATTATTTATTATTATTAGATGACATTAGAAGAATTAAAAAAAATAATATTCATCAGACAAAAAGTACTCGAGTTGAAATACGATACTAAGAAATAACATCAACCGAGGTTAGTTATTTGCTTAACATTAAAAAAAAAACAAAAACAAATAGTGACATTCAAAATGAGAATTCAAATAAATAATAATCATTGTACAAAAAAGTGTTCTAATTGAAATATGATACTAAGAAATAGACTCAAATTAGGTTAGTTACTTACTTAATAATAAAAATAAAAATAAATAATGACATTCAAAAAAAGAACTTTAAAAAGTTAACTAACTTACCACAATCAATTAAAGCGTCTCCCTCCCCTTTTATAGGCAGTATCAAAACTTTTCCATCAGCTTTATATTGAGCGGTTAAACTTAAATTTGCTTTCAGCCCAAGCTTGAAAGATTGAGTGTCTCCACCAATAATAATTCTGTAACAAGATATGTAGTTATTTATTTACATACAATGATTTTGTTATTCATTGCGGCTGTATATTTGCATGTTATTATATTTCTGATTGAGGATGTTATTGTACACACACCGTCTTTTTAAATCGGATTTTTGTAATATAATTTTGAGGAATAATTAGTAATTCTAGACAATTTTTTTAAAACGAATATGTAAGTTTATGTGTGTTTGTGTCATGTATGTTGTTTTCGACTCCATTTTCTCGAGATCTGAGGGTGCAATTAACTCGTTTTGGTGGTAATCGACGCGTATACTTAGATTAAAAATTTATCTTTAAATGTTTAAAATATAAAAGTTAATTATTTTTTAATGTAAAAATACATCGACACCTGCAGAATTGTGACTTCTGGAAAACCGTCTCTAAATATTATTCAATAGGTAAACAGTTTTATTAAACGGTTTATTTTAATTTCGTCTATGATTGACAAGTTCTGACTTTCTATTTATTTTAGAACACTATCTTCTTAATCTCCACATCACAATTAAGAAATTATTATAAACATGTCGAGTTGTAATAATTATATAATAATAATCCTAGCTCTATTTTGTTCATATTCCTTTTCTTAATATCATGATATATATGATAATGTTAGTAATAAATAATGAAGACTCGCATTTATGTAAGAAGTTTGCTAGTTTACGATCGCGTCATAATGTCAATATCATAACTTGACTTGACCTTGTACTATATTATTTATGATTCTTCTTATGAGGCTTGAAAATAAGTAGTATATATATATTTTTTTGAAGTAGTTGCAGTAGTTTTGAAGTTCATATATATTAGAAAAGGGGGCATTTATGAGTTGTATTTGAAACCAGTTTACTCATAGAAAGCAACGTTCATTTGCGTTACGTTATAGTCTTCATGTTCAGAGTTGTTTTGACAATTATCAGTGGTAGCCAATAGGAATGTCATAGATAAAAAATTGGTTTATTACAATAATTTTTAGTGACCTTTGAGTTTTTAGAAAATGAGCAATGAACTAGCAATAAAACAAATAAAACAATTCGTTTCTTCTAGATGTCCTGGTATGCAAATTTTTTCAGATTCTCTTATTACAAATCTGACATTATGTTGTTCATATTTGCCATTTGCTATTATGTTATTCATACTTACTTAATACGAAAAATATTAAATAATTTAACTATTTCAAGTTGACTATTATTTTATACATAGTTACTTAATAATTAAAATATGATTGCAATAATTTACTTACTTCAAGTCTGCCAGTTTGACTTTGCTGAGTCCGTGCATCTTAGCATCAGAAAACGTTAATTTGAGTCCATTACCATCTACGATAATGTCGTTTAGATCCACGGGGTCAATGGAGTGAACACCATATTCTGGAATACCTTTGGTGAAATATGGCAGGCTAGTTTGAATTTGTTCTTTGACGCAACTCTCGAACTCTGGGTCAGTTAAGTTACAAGGATGGATGTATGAAGCTGGAACAATAAATATTTTACGATGAGTACAATAGGCCAAAAAATATTAATATATGTATTGTGCTTTGTACGTATGGTATAAAATATATATAACGAGGATCGTGATATGTTAGCGAATTGTTCGTTATCAATAGAGTCTTATGGTACAGGATCCCAGGTCTCAGGCAGTAGCAGTAGCAGTAGCAGCAGCAATAGCAGTATGATTATTATTAGTATCAACAATAATAAACAGAATACTGATGCAATAAACTAACAGTCCAGTTTGGCAGTTCGGTTTTAACTTCAGTTAATTTAAAAACTTTATTTAATTAATATGCATTTGTTATAATTTGTTTGTATATTTTTTTGTTTGCGTAATATGAATATATCACTTACTATTATTATATATATTTCAATTATTCTTCATAATAATTTAATAGACAGCTTTAATATATATTTGTAATTAATGAACCCTAACTAGCAGACGTCCAGAAGACTACATTTAAAAAAAACTGTAATACACTAAAAAGAAAATCGACTTTAAAAGAGGGACAGAAACGGCAAAAGGCTATTATCATTACATAAAAAGACAATTTCCATTATATGTTTAGGAAATAACTTAATTCTTTGATGTCGCGGTCACGGACAGATGTCCAAGTAAATAATGCATTAGTCTTGGCCGTGGATGTATGGAAATCATAAGTGACTTGTTACTTCATTCATCTTATTCTACATGTAGTTCTATGTCCAAGAAAAACACTTAAAAACTGGGCGTAAGCAAAGATACATTTAAACTAACTGTAAGATATTTGTAAAAATAAATAGTTATATATAAGTATGAATAAGTATGTTGTCTGTCACAAGAAGTCATTTTTTTACTTCTTTTGACGTTATCATATTATTATTCTACTTAGATATTTTTCAATAACATTTAATTAATTTAAAAAAAAAGTCGATTTAATAACAGATCATAAAAATATTTAATCTAAGATGGTTTCTTACAAGTCGAGTTTTCATTACGAAAAATAGGTATAAACAAAAAAGGTGTAAAAAGAAGATCACAGGAATGAAGAGTATCAAGATCAGAACCAACCGAGTATATAAAAAGAAATCCATACAATATGAATGTACATTCCGAATAAAAATTTTATACGAATATGATGACCAAAACTGCAGCCAAAAGTCTGATAAAAACTTATAAAAATAGAAGAATCAAAACAAAATTTTCACCTTGTCGAAAACTTCTCGAAAACCGTCATCGTATGAATTAATCTTAATATTAAATCAAGTTTTTTATTGCTTATTAAAAAAATGTTATGATTGTGATTAAAATGTGACAATTAACATTGATGAAATGACAAAAATAATCGTATTTGATAAGAAAATTATATGTTATTTAATATCTTATCATTTATCTTTATTATTATTTATATAAAACTAACTATAACTCGCGGTTCTACCTGCGGACGACCTTATTATATTTATTTTATTGACTATTTAAGATAACTAAGGGTTATGTGACAATTCTAGATAGTCTATAGCTTTCTCCGTGACCATGACGATCATAATCAGAAAAAAAAATTTCAAATCCATCACGTCTTTTTGAAAATTAACGAGCTTAAACAAACAAACTTTTTCGTTTTATAATATTAATATAGATATATGATTTATTTTGATAAATAAAGGTCAATGTCTTGATAGATATATGTATAGGTAAAGGTCATTTGGTATATCTTAACTGATACTGACAAATGATAAGCCATATCTAAGAGTATGTATACAAGCTTGCGATGGTCCCGGCACCCGCACGTTGAATCCATGGAATGATAAGAAGATTTGTCTCTATGAAATTGTTTCTAAACATATATAGCAATGTTAAGCTTAAATTTCAAAGAGCGCGACGAGACCTCAATTTTGATTAGCTGCGCTCGCAAAATATCGGAATGTGTTAGTATTACAAAACGTCAACGCATTCTGTCCTCAATTATTTTTTTTTTATTTTTTTTTCTAACCTAAATTTTCGAGTGAAAATTTTTCCCCTTCTCTTCAAAAACTTCATAGACTTTTATGGGATTTTAGTTTTTCCGTGATTATTCCTTAACGACATCGAATATTTTATTTAAAAAAAAACCACCAGACTGATGTCTATCAGTGTGCAAAATTTGGTAATTTTTCGAATATACCGTTTTTGATTGATGCTTGCATAAAGTATGCAGAAAAGTCTCTCATCTGTATGAGCAAAGCTTGTAGCTTTGCTCAAAAAAAGTATATAATAAAAAAAGTACGACATACTTTTATATTATACACACATTAATATGTGTGCGTGTGTTACGTCTAAAAGTCGTATTTCATATTGCAATCTCATATTTTATTTAATAGTAAATTAAAAGAGTGGTTTCCTTATAAAAAAGTATATTTTTTTTAATTACATATAATTTACAATAATTGAGACGCTATTGATTTAAGAAATAGGTATAAAAAATAATAACTATTGTTTACATCTGAATCACCGTTGATGTCAATTAATGACATAGTATCAAACTTTCATTATCTCATTAAATGCTGTTTTTGTAGTATTTATATATTTCTTTATTATTTTATAATTATTCAGGGTTGTAATTAGGTTTAATCCACACAACCTCATTTGTTTATTAAGAAGTACAAACACTGGAGAACATATATATATATATATATATATATATATATATATAACTATTTAATTTAAAATACTAAACTAATTCTTTTAGCTTTAGAAGAAATGTCATAATTTAAAGATTATAATATCTGTAAATTAATATTTCTATATAGTTAAGTTAAGTTAAGTAAAAAAAATATTTTTATATATCAATATATGCGGAATTTTATACTGAATCTAAATAATCAGCACTCACGACGAGCCAACATTTTTCCTAGAAGTTATGAACGAAAAACTACAAATAATCTTAATTTTTTTAAATACTAACATTTTGCAATACTTATAAGCATTTGAATATAATGAATTAAATAATATTACTTTAAATCAAATTAATTATAATTATATAGAATTTTACAAGATGACCAATTTTCAGGAATATTTTCCTTAAATTAATATTATTGATACATTGTATTACGTGATATGAAATTGTTATTTTTGTATATATTTTCCATTGATCTATTGTTTTCGAAGAAAACAATGTCGTTACCATATATAGGATACAAATGAACTAGTGACCAAATAGAGATATGATACTTATAAGAGAGTACTGATATTATATTGTTATGAAAAAAAAAAAAAATTTTAGCAAAAAGTTTTTTTTTTATTTTAACGAGTACACATTTGAAATAAAACTATTTTTTACGAATTAAAACTCGCGTATAATTTGGTTACATTTTAATTTTAATCGGACGTTTCGAATGACTTGCAGCAATCGTGTTCACGGGTAGACGCGGGGTTTAATCCGAATAGTTTTGTATGTGAATACAGCGGGATAATTATATATAATAATATTAAGTAAAGTTTATATTTGTAAATATACGTTATTATATTAAAGAAGGGCAGACTAACATTCGGGTAACCTGACGGTAACTGATCATTTCGTCCAAAGTATTTTTTCTTATCAGATAATGCAATGCAGCATATCTAGTCTTCATAATTATCCATAAAGTATTACAAATTTTCTAAACCACATCAAATCTTTATTTATGTGTATTCTTTTTAATATAATGTTTTTATGTTTATCTTAAGTTATAAAATAATTTTGTTACCAAAATAATAAGTTTAATTTTATGGGATATACCAAATTCTTTTATAGTTTCAAGTTTAAAAGCTCGCAAAGTTTTGTGCCACAGATTAGAAAAAAAAAGGTCGCAGAAACTTAAAGAATTTAACATTGTTATTTTGTAAATACACTAGAGCCTTATATTATAATTAAACATAATTTTATTATTTTTAAATTATCTCCTACAGAAAAAGATGAAGCAAAAAAAAGTTGGGAGACATTAAAAGATAAACATATCATTAAATACCTGTTGTAACGTTTATTATAAATTTTAGAATTTTTTTAAATACATATTTTTTGGTAACCAGAGAAATACTAAACACTGATACTAATTTTAATTAAAATACAATTTACATTTTTCTTACGTTTAAATTTTAAAATATTCTTTTGTTTTTTAAAAATAAATTATTAAAAAAGATAGACCACACATAAAAAAAAGATAAAAATCTGATGTTTCATATGTTTTTACTCTTAAACTTAGAATCGTAATAGGTTGGATAATGGTAGTTATATACATATTTTTTTCTCTTTATTTTAAAAAGGGTTTTTTCAATAATGAATATGTCACACCTATGATTGATACAAATAGATGAAACATATCATAATTAAATAGTAATTATATAAAAAAAGGATCTGATAGCAATTAAATTACTACTTTAATATTATTATTATAGAGTTCAATATTAATATTTATTAACGATTCGCGGCTGATTGATTATACTCTTAGTACATCTAATTGTTAGTCAATATTTTCTTTGTTTCTTACGAGTAATGATAAACACCGAATTAATTGTTTACACTATTTCTGATCGCATACAAATTTTATATAATTATATATTTTTGAAAATAAAAGGAATATTTTGATGGTATTCTTATTTTTGTGCCTTTTTATTCAAAAAACAAAATCTGTATTTTTTATTTTTTGTTTATATAATACGGAACAGTTTGGTGTACTGAAAATTTGAGTTACGACAAGATTCTGTGATTTTTGCCGTCAATATATATTATTAGTTAACAATGAATTATCTAATATAGAATATATAAATAATAAAAATAAATAATTTTTTATTATTTCTGTTCATCTGAATTAAAATTTATTATTCTTGTTTTTCTTATATCTTTAGTATAATGCAAAATAATTGCATTATAAGATATGAATAGTAAAAAAAATCGAAATTAATATTTTTTTAAATATAAAATAAAGTAAATAGCCAGAGTCAGAATAACATATTTTTATATATTGTTTAAAAGTAACTAAATAAATAATAATTATTTCCAGGCTTCTGCAATTGCAACCTGGGATTAGTTAACAGCTGTTTATATATAATAATAAGCTGCATTTGCATAAAAATAAACCAAAAATACTTACGTAAAAAATCTTCTTCCGCTGTAATAAATGGCGCGGTAAAAATCACAAATATAATAAAGTATTTCATTTTAAATAAAAATGATATCAATTGGTTATGAGAGCTGAGCACCTACTGGATGTGTGTCTCATTGTGCTACATATTTATGTATCACTGACTAGGCAGGTTCATGACCACGGTTTTTTCTTGTGGTATTTTGAAATGCATTGTCTTAAATCGTACTAAGGTTAGGGCAGTCATTGCTACTTGAACATTGACGTATTTTTTTGTGCTTATTTTCCATGTGTTTTAAATTTAATAATTTCTTTTTTTTTTGGGTGTCATGTACACAACGAAAATAACTTTTTTGTGCTTTTTTTCCATGTTATTTTTTTTTTCTTATATTTTGATGTCGTGTACAAAACTGAAATACTTTATTTGTGTTTATTTTCAATGTGATTAAAGTTTTTTTTTCTTATTTTTTGATATCATGTACACGACTGAAATATGTTTTTCATGCTTATTTTCTATGTGATTTAAATATAATATTTTTCTTATTTTTTGATATCTTGTACACCACCGAAATACCTCATTTGTGCTTATTTTCCATGTGATTTAAATTTAATATTTTTATTATTTTTTGATATCATGTATACGAGTAAAATACCTTATTTGTGCTGATTTTCCATGTGTTAATATAAATTTATAAATGTTTATTTACTCATATAATGGTTACCCTAATTCTATTATAACGGAAAACGGACTTTCCACATTATCAGAGTAAATAATGGCTAAATGATGTTGTTTTCTATATGAATGATATTTCGATGTTCTTCTATTTCTTGTTTATCTTGAAAGTCTATAACCGGCTTAATAATTCTATTACGTTCATGTCATGTAATGTAATGTTATTGTATTTATTAATAACATTAGAATTTTATAATTTTCATATTATTAATATATTTTTATATAAGATATTGTTTAATAATATTACAACTATATATTTTATATATATATTTTTTAATTTTTAATTACCAAATAACATTTATTTTGCAGTCTTGTACAAGTACTCACCTAGAATTAGTAAAAGATGCTGAAAAAGTGTTTTTTATGTTGATACATTTGTACGCAAATGAGCAATATATTTATGTAAGGAAGATGGAGAGAAGTATTTCATCCCGAACCCTTGGGCCACCACACTAAGGGACAAGAATTGCAGTTCCTTACTGAGCTGTATACAATGCGTTACCTTTTTACTCTCTGTATGTTGTCGGGCAATTTTATGAACGCCTAGGAAGAGTTTAGTTAATACAAGATTAAGTTTATCTGAAGATAGATTTTGTATTGGAAGTGTGATTATCTCTAGGGACCTTTCGCTTTTAGTATGGTAGATAGTTGCACTTTATATGTCATATGATGACTAACAGTTCGTGTATTTTTGTTTAATTTATAAATGTTTTAAGTGAATTTTGCTACTGCCGAATATCAGTATAATATTAGTATTATCCGTCTGCAGTCTATTTAATTGGCTTTTTGTTATAGTTAAAAGATGAATGTAACTACATATTACTGTACTGTATTTTGTGTTTCCTTAATAACCTCATTATATTTCTGTTATTTAAGATCTCGATTAAATTATAAGCTTAAATAATTTTTCTTGTACTTAAAGAAAACTCTATATTTCTTTTGTTCCCGAAAGCAGAATTAAATATATAAGTATTAATGTTTTCTACGATTTACACGAGTAAATTTACATTACATTTCCATAAATATTACATTTCAATAAAACCATGTTACAGATATATATTAGTATTGACGACTTATTATTCGTTTAGACATAAAAACCCCGTATCCTACTACAAAACATCACTTAAATCATGCGAAACTCTCCTAAAACTCTCCCAAAACAAAGACGGTTATCGTCTTTGCTATTAGAAACTACTATACTACTATATAATCAATTATACTAATAGTAATTTGTCTTACTGAAATATATTTAATTTCTATTCAAGAGACTAGTCTATTCTAATTAGAATTAATCACGAAATATTTATAGTTATTCCAGTCATGTTTGGCATTCCATACGGCCTCATCCGTAAGTATAGTAAGGAGGAAGTAGAGGTCATCCTTTATTTCCTCGTAGAGATATTCTATGGCTAGAGAAAAATAAAACAGACAGATCTATTCTCAAAAGAAAATTGGTGGCATTCCATTTGCATTGCTGGCATACTTATACGTACTAAAAGTTTGAGCTCTTTTTTGCGAACTTTTAGCTAGCGATTTTATTTATTATTAAGATAATTAAAAATCGTAGCGTAATTCTATATAGCCTTTTGCCTTCTTCACTGCTTACCATAATTAGAAAAAAAAAATCCAATACATGAATTAGTTTCGAAGATTTTCTCGTTTGAACAAACACCAACTCTTCAGCTTTATATTCTAAATATGAAGTAAAGTAAAATAACTGGGATAGTTATTTATAATCGTATTCAATTAAAATTCGTTTAGTTGTTTTTACGTGTTGCACGAACATCATGACAAAAAAAAGATAATACATAATTACATAATTGTTTTGTACAAGTAGATTTTTTTATAAATTAATCTCGGACGGATGATGTCTCATTACTATTGTATTGTATGTATAGATTATATCTATTAAAGTTTCCAAAGCGTATATATTTTTTGATGTTCAAAAATATAACGGTTATCAAGTGACCAAGTCGGGTCTTGCTCCGCAATTTATTAAATATAAAATTAATGAAAATTATATCACAAATGTTGAATGTTTTAATTTTGTGTAGAACATATAACTAAAAAACAATTTAAGCTGTTAAAAATGTTGTGGTTACAGAAGTTTTGATATATATTTTTTGGCAAAATCCCTTTATGTGGGACTACCCAGAGAATGCCATTTTTAAGGTAAAAACCAAATATCTTACGTTAGCGCTGGATGACAGCTCGACATCGCCTACTCATCCACCGTGATGCCCGGTCGGTAACCCCATATTGGGGTACGCCAAGGAAATAATAATATATACTAGATTCTAGTGTGTATTTCAATACCTATGATCCATATGTTAATGTTAAATCTAAGTTATTGCTACTTCAGATATATTCAATTAACTTTATCATTTATTTCGGTAATTTTATATACAGTACAACAACAAATAATTATCTACTAATAATTACACACTCTATACATAAACGTTTCTCACAAATCCCACTAGGTACTTGAAAAACCTAAAAAAAAGGTTTTTTTGTAAATTTTTGAGTTTATCGCGATTTTACATAGAGACAGAGGAGGGGTCCTGACTTTGTAATATTTATAGATGATACATACATTTTGTTGTTACACATAAATGAAAAAAATCACTTTTATCACAAATTTTAAAAAAATATTTAAGTAGAGGCGTTTTATAAAATAAGTTCAACAAGTAGATTATCGATTGCACATTTTCAATAAAATTTTCCTTAACCTAAGATATAAAAGTACAAACCTTATATATTCATAAGTTCTGAATTTCACTTATCCTTTACCTAAGATATAACTCATAAATATATAAGGTTATTACTATCTTAGGTAAAGGAAACTTTAATTGAAAACCGCTGATATAAAGTAAAATTTAGAACTTATCAACCAGATATGAATATAGATTAATATAGATTAATATCGATGGCAAAATCCCAATAAAATTATCCTTTACCTAATATATAACAGTAATAACCTTACATATTCATAAGATTATTATAATTACAGATAAAGGACAATGTTTCCAATATGCTGTTATAAACTAAATTAAAATTATCAACGAGATATTAGTAATTTAAAAATCTTCGAAATTCTGAACAACTTAATATAACATTTTATAATTTTTAATAACAAACGAAGGTTAGTATTTAAAAAAAATAGCCTACTTGAAGTAGGTTTCTCTGTTTATTTTATTTATTTTATTATTATTAAATTTATTTATTGAACAAAATTAATAAAAACTGTACATAAGGCGAGCTTAAAGCTAGGTAAGACTTCTCTGCAATTAAACCTTCAGAAGTGCAGAAGAGAATATTTGATGGTGTTAAAGAAAAAACAACCTATAAATAAAATCAAATAATAATGAATGCTGTTCTTCAACACGAAGTTACTACAGGATCTAATAGTTTACGTCTTAAGCTCTTCCTGGTGTCACTACCAGGAAAAATGCACTCAATCCAAGTTCATCAACTTTTATTTAATTAACGTGTGTTTACATAAAATAATATTTACATTGTGTTTTATATATATCTTTTAAAGTTTAAAAAAATTACAATATATGATTCAATTTTAAATGGGAACGGTGTTCCAGAGACCGCAGGTTTAAATCCTACTCATACCAATACATTTCTCATATATATATTTGTTAAATAAGCTTATCATTACTACATATGTAAAAACCAATTTTAAAGTAAATAATTAGAGTTTATATTTTGCTATTTTAGGATATTTAGCTAATAAGAAATATATTTGATTCAAATATTTATTTTAAGATATTAGAGGTCATGGGCGGTGCAATTTTATAAAACCAGTTTTAAAGTCGTTCGTAATTATTGTGCACTTGACATTAGCTTCCTTAAATGTGAATGTTTTAATAAATCATGTCGTTTTTGTTTAATAATGAAACATAAAATATTTACAAAAGTAACTAAACTGAAATAAAATAGCTGCTATTCGCCATGCTTTGATCTTACGAAAATGGGCCCCGGATGGGTTCCAAACTAGTCGGCAAATTCAGCAGCTAAGCAGGTTAAAGATTACCCACAAAGGTGTTAGGCAGTAGGTAATCATAAGATTACCAAATGAAAATTAGTATTGCATCCAAACGAAAATAAAATATTAAATCCAATTCTAAGTTTTTTGCTTTAACAAAAACGTAGACATTTTATTCGATTTATAATTAATAGTTATTGAATAAATTGATATAATTTTTATATTATTGATATAATTTTTCATTACTTTTCATACCAGATAAGTGATATTCAAGTGAGAAATTTATGAAAGTTCTTGCAAATTTTATACGTATTTGTCATATTTACGACATATTCTGCATTTTGTGCACAATTTTATGCGAAATGGCTCATAACTTTTATTTGAAAGATTTATTACTTATTAAATAAATGTAAAGAGTTTATCAGATCTCTATATTGTTAAATATGATGTCTAACTTGGGTTATACGTGAACATAAATATATGGTGCAAGAAAAGTTTGTAAAATTTACATATATTATATGAGATTTTGGTTACAGGAAATCGATTTATCATTACAACCAGAAAATACAGTTCCATTAATATATTGCATGTTCCATAAAAATTTACTGCGGCAATTGCTAATACAAGTGTTTTTATAGATTCTAATATAACAGCTAATTATAAACAAAAAAATAATGATTAAATGACCACAATTATATTATTATTCATTGTTAAAAAAAGATCTTTTGTTTAAAAAACAGATACGGAAATCAACAGTTCATTGTTATAGTCATTTCACTTAATGATAAATGAATTTAAGATATCTGGTAGAACCTGCGAGTCTGAGGGCATTGAACTATAAGAAACAGAACAGGGCAAAGATCAAGGCGAGTCAGCCACTTATGATGTAAAACTTAACGGATGTAGGAAACAACTTGTATAAAGGGAAGTGAACCCGACCTGTTAAGTAAATTAAATATGTCAATCTCAAGGCTGGTTGAAAATTTTATACTTATTTACTATATATTTCTTATATAGGTATAGTTTTAGTACCGCAAAGTGCGCGACGCAAGCAATTAAGTATCATAAATATTTATTCCATGAACTTCACCTTATTGCCATATGGTATAATTGATATATTATACTTGGTGTGTGTGTGTTTATGAGTTTTTGTATGTATGAGTTTTAAGACTTCATATGTGTGTTGTGTGTTCTAACAAATATGTGCAAAGGTATTGTAGAATTAAGGTTCTTTATGTTATATATAATTAATACTTTGGGCACGAGCAAGTGAGCCAGTAGTTCGTTAATTCTATAATCCTACTAACTACTATACTATATTTAAAGTCTTTTATATTTAGAATTAATTAATGCTGAAAAGGATCGCAAAAAAAATTATGGTGAAAAATATTATACATATAAAAAGTGTAAGTCAGCATTTCCGTTCGAAAGTTATGTTTACTTTTAACTTTTTAAAATTACGGGCTATGTTTTCTAGTCTTTTCCAAAACTAGTTGTACTGAACGTAGAAGTTTGAGCTCGTTTGGTAGGCCCTGAAGCACCACCTACCTTCCAGGCCAGATACTATATCTGGGCTTTAACCGAAACCTGCTAAACCTGGACGGAGATGGAACCCTCGACGTTGGAATTGGTAATTGACGAATTCAGCGATACTTATAGGATGACGTCCCCCTCGAATCCTGTTTCTTGCGGTTCGTTTTTCAGAGCCTAACACACCCAAAGTTCAGCATTTCTTAGCTGCTGCCCTGCCATCGGGTTACTTTGGTTAGCTTTAGTTAGTTTGTTATCATAGGCTAAATAACCTAACCTAAGCTAATAAAAATGATTATTATTCCATTATTTTAACATCAAATGAAAAATGTATCGCTATCAGCAGAATTCAAACCCACAAGCTTTGGGAAATCGTCTCCTAGGAATTTATCATTTCACTTCGCAAAATTTATTGAAACGATGTTATATAACCGTCTTACTGAGATGATGGTATTATATATTAGATTTCTTTCAAAAATTTTAAGCAATTTTTCTCCCTTTGAAGTATAGACTGACATTGAAAAGTTGCTACAACCGAAATTGATGTTTAAACTGTTTTTAGACACGTATAACTATGTTGGGATTCTTATATTTGATATAAAATACAATTCTTAACATTTTGCTAATTTACAATTATATATTATAGGAAGAACTAGTTTAATCTAGACAAAACTAGTTTGACCTGAAATCGAGTTTGGTCAGTAAAATATATATACAAACGATAGTAGATAACTACTTCACAAACATAATCAGAAACATTGAATTTATTACAAGTGTCTTTAGTTCTGAGATTACGAGGATTAGGTACTTCATAATAATTATTTATTACTTTGGTACTTATACATACTAATACATAGGTAAGGAAAAAATGTTATAGAAAAGATTCTTTATATTTATAAAGCTTATCCACTTTAGTAATGCAATGATTAAGTATGAATTCTTAAGTTCAAGGATTCAGCTCAAGTTTTAATTATATTTTAAGTTCTCGAGAGCTGATTTATTTTATAAAATACTAACTGTTACACACGGTTTCACTCGTGAACAAACAATTTATTCACGAGTGAGAAATTTTATTTTTCATAAGAATAACTAAGAGCAGCGTAATGCTATATAGCTTTCCTCGTATCCATACCTATCATATTCTGAATCAATCAGAAAAAAAATTGAAATCCATCTAGTATAAACAAACAAACTTTTGCTGTTTTCTTAGATTTTCACGAGTACACATTTGAAATGGATGCGAAAACTGTTTTTACCCGACGTTTCGAACGCTTTGCAGCAATCTTGTTCATGGGTAGACGAGATGTAACCAAATTACACGCGAGTTTTAATCCGTAAAAAATAGTTTTATTTCAAACTTTAGATGCTTTTATAAAATTAATTTTATGTTTTATTAATTTTTTATATTTCATTAATTACGTATCTAATACATAAGAACTATTCATGGATTACACGTCTTTGTTTCATGACGTTGTTACATGATGATGTTAATTGTAATATTGTTATTAACTATTGTTGCTTCATTTAAATAATCAATAACGGGTCATCACAATTCTTTGAATCTCAATTAGCTTCCATTGTTTCAATCGGGTTTACTAAATACTAGTTTCTATATAATTCTTGTTTTCTGTAATAGCTCTTATTTATTTTGCTGGTTCTCGTGCAATTTATTTATTTATTTATTTACTTTATTGGGCAATCCAACAGTACATACAAAGTTAAAAATACAAATATAATTTACATGTACGTAAAATAGGACCAAAATAGGACTACACTATTTAACAGTATTTAATGCATGGACCAAAAAAAAAGAAACAGTGTTTATTAGTTATTGGTAAAAGATAATAAAACATCTGACACGCGGCAATCGAGCTTGCCGCTATGAAAAACTCCTAATCGGCAAATTATAACTCGCAAATTAATTAACAAACAAAAGAAAAAAAAAAAAAAAAAATTAAATTAATTAAAAAATTTAAAAATTCGAATTTTTTTTTCCATTTTTCGGTAACTTCGGCGGCCGATCTGACCACCTTTCCGTTGGACAATCAACATAATTTTGAAAAGTGAATCTTACATTTAGATGCTGATTCCAAATATATCTTTAGTTTTTCAAAATTCGAAAAATAAAATTCGACAGACACACAGACACACATACAGACAGACAGATCGGAAGGAAAAACTGAGTTTTTCGAAAAGAAATATTAGAGGGGTAAATATGACAGAAAAAAAATCAAAAGCTTAAAGCTATTTAATTTATATTAAATCTGTATTATGAAGATCATATTAAATATAGTAGCTAGAAAATAAATATAGAAAAAACATAAACACACGTATAATTACTCGTAGTATATAATATAGTGTGTGCATTTATTTGTAGGTGTAACATACATTTACTCAAATGCTCTTGGACTAGAGATGTGGAGATTGTTAGAAAGTTATGTACGTTTTATATTACCACCGACTCCATTTCCTGTATGACGTACAATGTACAGTGTACTACGTCACAATACTATGCTGCTACATTTCTGCCATCAAATCAATATGACGTCTAGACAATCAGACATGCTTACAACAGCAATATGTAATTGAAGATACAAAGATGTATTAATCAAAATCTCTTAACTATATTAAATAGAACCTTCTTGTTGTTCTGAAATGATATTTTGTTTCTTGATAATTTACTTCCAAAGATTTTATATTTTCATAAGAGTTTCAGATTTCAGTTTTCAACTCTTATCATTATTAAAATTAGGATTTTTTTTTATTATTACGGGTTTTTTCGAAACTTACGATGGAAATTTTAAGTTTTTTTCAAGATAAAAAAATATGTCTTTCCTGAACATTTTGTAAGCTGATAATACTGACGCATGACTATTTTTTACACCTTTAATAAGTAACATAAAGGAAAGGCTATACTAATATGGATTTTTAACAAATTTCTCTTCGTCGTTTTTAATTTTTAATTTTTAATTTGAACATTTATTTATTTATTTAAATAACAATTTAAGAATTGGATACAGCGTTTTCAATTTAAATGACTCAAAAAATTTATTGTATTAGAACTACTGAATTCGACGATTCGCAACTAAAACAGTTTTTTTTAATTTTCAAAACTGTTATTATTTTTTATTATGTTATTTAAAATAATTTATATGATGTTGTGTTCACTTTATTTAAACAGTTTTACGACGTTCCTTCTCAAAAATAAATAATTCTCTGTCATAAGTCTTTCGTTCTTTTTATTATAAACTGCAGCCTTGACCATATATTTTAAGTTGAATGCCTGAAGGTTGCTGGGAGAAATAACATTTAAACAATAAGAACATGACATCTAAGCATAGCGGAATCGTGACGTGAACTGTGTGGAGCAGTTCTCTGAGCGAAACAGTGGTGTTATGCCATGCTCAGAGCTCATAAAGAACACTTATATAAGGACTAAAGACAGAATTTATTGAGCGAGACCCTCTATGAGATACTTTTCTGCATCCTTTGTGTAAACATCAATCAAAAACGGTATATTCGAAAATTTCCAAATTTTGCACTCAGACATCAGTCTGTTGGTGGGTCTTAATATTTTCAAATATTCGACGTCGTTGCGGAATAATCACAAAAAAACGAAAATTCTATAGACTTCAAAGGATTTTTTTTTCTTGAAATTCTAGCACATTACAATGAAGAATGAAAAAAAAATGAAAAAAAAAAGGTTGAGGACAGAATGCGTCGACGTTTTCTAAATTCAACTTCGGTGCTGTTTGCTTGATTTCTCAATTTCAACAACCTTGCTTAGCTCAATATTACGAGATTTTGCGAGCGTATCAAACTTGCGGTCTGGTTCGCGCTTCTAGTTTATAATCAAAGACTACATTCGATTATACACTAAATGGGCTTCAACCAAGTAAGCTTATATTAAGAATACTGTTTAAGGATTATTCAGAAATTATATTCTTTTTTTGTGATTTTTTAATTAAGTATTATTTCAATAATTTCTCTTATCGTAATATAGTAGAGTGTTGTTTAGAAATGCTCACGACGCATCGTCCATAGACACTCAATGGTGCATCATTCAGTTTAATCTTATTGTGATAACTTTGAAACTAGTCGTGCAAATTACTTAGTGCTAATTAATAAAATGAAGGTGAAAATTTTCAGAAACATTTTATATACACACTAAAACGTGTATTTTAAAAACATTAATCAATATACTAATTAAACAGTATTTACGACTTACTATTTCAGGTATATTGTATGTACATGTCTTATAATTAAAATGTCTAAATAGAAAAATAAATAAATATACTGTCGAAGAAATTTAAAACAAATAATCCTGCGGTACGTTATCTGCTTGTAACTTTACGAGTTTCGCTACACGTCAAGATAGTTATCAAAGGGCAGGATCTTTTCGATTTATTCGATACTTATCGATATAATATGATCAACTTACACAAAATCTTTATAAATTGTAGCCTATTTACTAATCCGATGTATAAGCTTTAAATTGTTATTTTGCCTGAAAAAGTACCAAACACACATATTTCTGTACAATTTTTGCTTTTATAATATTATTAAGATAGGCTAGGATTTATATAACGATTATTGTTTTTAAATTTTCACGATTTTCACACATTATAAAATATATATCTGAACTTTATCGCGTAAATATTTTTACTCGACCCGCGACTACGGTCGTTGTAAATCGATCGAAACGTCAAATAAATAAAAAGGTATCGTACCTTAAAAAATATTTACGAGATAGAGATATATATTTTATAATGATATTGAAAACTGTATCAAAATGCAATATTATATGTATTAATGACTTAATCTGTTAAGGAAGGATTTAAAGGAACATTTCTCAAATTTTCCACAACATCAATTCGTGCAGCCATTTTGCTACGCTCCAAGCTCATGAATCAGGGCCCCGAACGGTTTCGAAACTTGTCAGGCAAAGTCAGATAAAATTAACGTGAGTACGGCTGCAGTTATATATAGTTATCATGGATCACGAAAGTCTTAACACAAAAACATTTACCATTATAAGTACATAACATTAACTTTAAAAGAAATAATAAAAATAATATTTTCCTATATAAAATATGAGATTAGAATATTGTACTCTAGTTTAAGTCAATCGATCTGAACAAAGAAACTAGACCTGAAAACTTCCGATCAGTTCAAACTAAAAGTAAATTTATTTAAAAAAATAATAAAACGGAGAGAGAGTCGTAGACTATGTAATACCTTGCTATCGGAATAAAGTGAAAGAAGATCTAAAAAAATTATAACAGGTACGAAAGATTATAAGTATATACACAACAAATATATACAAAACGTTATTTCATTAATATCTTTAATTAATTGTTTTAATATACTGTTAATACAATTCATTGAAAAGTTCGCCGATACCCAGACAAATCTTGAGAGGTTTTCGTGGTTCTTTAAATATTGTCAAAATGTTTTTTGGAACTAATAAATAAATAAACAACGTTGAAATCTTTGGAAATAAGAAATAAATAAAGTTGAAATAATAATTATAACATTTTAAAGGCTATGGAATAGAACTAGTTTTTTTATTTCGTGTTAAAGTTAGTGGAATTTGAAAGCTCCTGTTATAAAACACAGGCAATATTACTAAACTGCTTTATCACACGATCAGGCGCTCGCGTGGACATAATGGATTTGCCGCAAAATGAACCCTTTTTTAAATAACAGCAGTATAAATTAGTTTCTGTTTCCATAATTAATGCCTAATTACGGCACGGGTTTGAATCCGACAATTATTTTACCCTTAGAATAAGTTTATATTAGATTATATAATAAAATTAATTACTATGTATTCAAATTTTAGTTGTTTATTTTGAGTAATATCAGTGTTATTCAAAATTTTATTATAAAGTAATGATATTAAAACATTATCCTTGTCAAAAGATAGTAAAAAAAAATTCTACAATATATTAATTAGTGTATAAAAACAAATGAATCATGATACTTTTAGCAAAATAACTTATACGTATTCGCAAACGACCTTGTCAGATTGGCCCACAGTCCTTATAGATATTGGCGCCTGCCGTCCCCCGATAGAGAAATGTGTACTTTATGAGAATTCACCGAAAAAAAGCAGGAAATATACGTGTAACCAAGACGCTATCTTTAAAAATAATACGTTTTATCTCATTCCACTATAGATTTTAAAGCCAAAAGAAATACATTAAATGTTTCAAGGCTGTGTTAACTAAAAGTAATAAAATTTATTTTTATATCCAATATCTGTAGATGTAAAATTGATTTCTTGTATTTAGCTTTTAACGTGTAACGTCTGAAAGCTGCAGAAAGCAGAATCGTTTTAGTCGTTCGTCTACTCCAGTGACTGAAGTTCAGTTGTTTGCCGACCGTGATCGAGGGAGGACGTTGTCTTTATTTATTGACTCGTCTATAACTTCGCGAATCGCGAGTTCTGAATTAGTTACTCATAATCTTGAACACGGTTTAGTAAATTATAAAAACTTTTTGTGTAAATGTATTTTTAATCAAGAAATAAACATATTGGTACGTCAGATTGGAATAAATAATTGAATTACTTTATTAAATAAAAACTTCTGTACATATATAAAAACACAAAAGAATAAATATTTAGATAGAACATATGATAATAATATTTTTAGTTAGGAAAATACAATAACTTTGCTTTATTTTATATTGTACTTACGTAACTGAACGCATTGCAGACTTTTTATAGTAGAATTATTATAATAATTTATTAATCAATTTGAAGAAAAAGTAAATGATAATTACTAAATTTTGATACTAATATTAAATAAAGAATTTCATTTTTAAAAGCTCAACATATAGATAACTAATCAATAAAAATAAATTAATTAATCACGGCACAACTACACGTAAAACCCAAATATTTCTTATTGTAATTAACATATTGTAATTAGAATTTCTTCAACAAAGTGATTGTATATTTCTTTGCAAAAGATGTAGTCTCGACTTTCCGTTTGTTATATTTAATTATTACTAAATTGGTTTAGAAAAAAAAAACCTTTGGATGCTTATTTTGAAATATGTCCTAATTTAAAGAACCTTTGTTTATATAATAAGAAACTCGACTAATTTATACTTATCGTTATTGTGAAAAGTCATGAATAACTAGTACAATCCTTGATGCATCTGTTTCTGATCGCGTTAATCCTGGCCGATTGACCGATTCAGGTCATATTCATACAATAGGTAGATAGGTTTCGATAGGTGGCGCTGTGGTGAAGTTATTAATAAATTTAATATTGATGGCCCAAAATGACTCACTATTTGTTGGAGCCAAAAAACACAAACACAAAACCGTAACTAACAGTTTTAATAGTGATTAAGTAATGGAAATTAGAGTATTTTGTGATAAAAGCCACGGACAAACGTTAGTTAGTACAAATATTATTTATGGTAACATAAAATATATAGTTTCTAAGAATAGGATTTTGGGCTCGTTAGACGCGCCGGCAATATGATACAATCTATAATTTGTCTAAAGATAAGAAAGACGAAAAATTTATATTATCTTTTACAATATAATTTATACTTGCTACTTGATTAAAGGAATAACACTTGTTACGTATTTATTTTAAATCTATTTAAGATACTGACTGAGCTGATCACTGCAACTTTGATTAATGCAATGTTGATTTCCCGTTCACTGACAGAGTAGTGGGTGATAGATTAATTGAATTGGTTCAATTGAACAGACATACATTTTCTAAGTTTGCGATAATATTGATATTTTACGTATTTCAAAATTTTATTCAGACTTGTTAATAATTTGCGTGTACGGAAATTTGAAAAATTAACAAAACTCACGTAACCGATACTATACACGCAAATGATATCTACGTCGTTATAAATAAATACAATGGATAAAAATGTTTTTTAAACAAAAAGTTTTAAACAGTTGTTACAATTAAGATATAACAGACGTTTCTTAAGACACAAGTGCATGTGCTTGTAATATAATATCGCTTTTTATTCGATAGAAGCTTTCAGTTGCAGCTTTCAGGAACACTATATAGCATAGCACAAATAAGGTTGATTCTTTAAATAAATATTTAATTACAGCCAAAAATGACTAAGAATAAGAACTTAAATCTATGAAAAAATAACAAATAATTAGTTAAAATGTGTAAGGGTGCAAAGAGTGTGAATTGGGAGACGGAGACGTTGATGGGGACTCCGGCTCCAATATCAAAATTTGAGAGATTCTTTCCAAGAGCTGCTTTATCCCATGTTGGATTATTCGTAGCTCTTATGCTATATACTGCGGGTGGAGGTTTGGTAAGTAAATAAATATATATTAACATGTTATCAGTTTCTATCAGATTTAAAATAGTCAATATTAATTAAATTGAAAACAAGAAAAATATTTATATTACTGTTTATTATATCAATATCCAGAATAATATTAAAATCATTATAGGAATATGTTTTACTTACAAAGAAGTTTTTTTTTAACATTAAACAAATATGTACCACACAACATAACTAATAACCTAAATAAAGTTTGAAATTCCTACTTAACATAATAGCAATATCCTAATTTTCGGTACATAAAAAATATTGAAGTTCTGTTATTGCCACTAGAAATCTGCAAAGTCATCTTCATACAAACATAAGGGACTTTCCTTAATCATTTCCTCTTCAAAAGTGTCAAAATAGGTTGTATCACCAGGAGCACGAATTCTTGGAATAAAAGGTGCTGGAAGACGGCTATTTAGAAGCGCATCCCAATCAATTTCCGCAAACCATTTATGATTTTTAAAATCTAGAACACCATTTTTCAGATTACCAAGACGTCTTGTAATATCGACTTGTAAAACTCGTGAAATTAAATCTTTTAATTCCGGTGAAAAATGATTTGGGCAACGATATTTTCCAGCCACAATTTTCTCGTAAATTCTCATGGGTTCAGAAGCATAAAAGGGAGGGTGACCAGCACTCATTTCGAATAAAAGAATACCCAGCGACCACCAATCCACGGACATGCCGTATCCTTTGCTTAAAATTATTTCTGGTGCAAGATACTCAGGAGTTCCACATAGAGTCCAAGTTCTGCCTCGTATAAGCTTACAAAAGCCAAAATCTGTAATTTTGATGTATCCTGTTCTCTCGATGAGTATATTTTCGGGTTTAAGATCTCGATAAACTAGTTCACAGGCGTGTAAATATTCGAGTGCTAAAACTACTTGAGCTCCATAAAATTTTGATGACCTCTCTTCAAATTTACCTAATTTACGTAAATGAGAAAACATCTCACCTCCTGGTATAAATGGTAGAACGTAATAAAGATATACATTATCTTTAAAAAAATATTTCATATAGACACAGAAGGGAAAATTAAGACCGCACAGAATTTTTTTTTCATAGTAGCTATGTTCAATTTGTTTTAACTTAACAATTTTTTCCTTTTCCAACATTTTCATTGCGTAATATCTACCAGAGTTCAAGTGCTTGGCCAGATACACAACACCGAAAGCCCCGGTTCCTAAAACCTGTTGCTTTTCAAAATCACCCATTTTTGCGTTGTATTGAGGTTTGTCATTCCAAGTTTCTATAAAGTCTTGGCGTAGTTTACGAAGGTATTGAGCGTATTGTTCTTGTCTTGAAACAGTGTAGCCACCTAAGAAGGGCAAATTTACATTTCTTTTGGCTTCATCTGCCATAGCCTCAATTTCTGCCTCGGAAATCAGCTTGCGAAATTACTACACAATCTATAATAGGACTTAGAAGAAATAATTTTCGCAATATTTTTCTGACAATATCACATGACTGAAAAACAAATGTTCTTATTTTTTATAATCAATACATATCAAAGAGACCAAAAAACATATTCTCATAACATTTTATATTAATAGTATTATTATTTCATAATATACTTCTAAAATTATGAACACAATTACAATAAATTTGTTAATTTATTTTACAGAAATTATATTAAATAATAAAATTTTAAACGAATAATTTAATGTCACATTCTGATACATCTTATGACATAAATTATATACATTTCTTCACGATTATTTATTTTTTGAGATGGTATTTTATATCTTTGGATGCCCTTTATGTTATAATCTTTATTAAATATATGGCTAAGGAAAGTTACACACGTCAGAGTCACCAAGATCATGTTCGATATTTAGATATGTTAAAGAACGATTTTATTAAAAGATACGATGAAAATCCTACGTCCGAAAACACTCCTGCCGATTATGATAGTATCAAGGCAATTGGTAGCGGAGCTTATGGCGATGTGTTCTTAGTGAGAAATAAAAGTACATTCACATATCATGCTATGAAAGTGGTGGAGAAGGAAGTTGTTGTAGAGAGAAAACATGTGAAACATTTAAAATTAGAAAAGAAAATACTACAAGGTGTTCAATTTCCCTTTGTGATATCTTTAGATGAAGCATTCAAAGATAATGTTTATTTGTACTTTATACTTCCATACGTGGCCGGAGGAGAATTATTTACCTATATCCAAAAGTATGGTAGTCTTTCGGATTATTTGTCTAAATTTTATGCATCTCAAGTCACATTAGGATTGGAATATTTGCACCATTGTGGAATTGTTCATAGAGATATTAAGCCTGAAAATATTTTGGTAGATGTAAATGGTTATTTGAAATTATGTGATTTTGGATTTTGTAAAATACTCAAAAAAAAGACGTGGACTCTCTGTGGCACTCCTGAATATTTAGCACCAGAAATAATCATGTCGAAAGGATATTCTTTCTCTGTGGACTGGTGGGCTCTTGGAGTTCTAATTTTTGAAATGGGTGCCGGTTATCCACCATTTTTCGCATCCGATCCCAGCAAACTCTATGAAAAAATTTTGGAAGGCGAATATAAATGTCCAGACAGTGTGTATCCGGATTGTAAGAATTTAATAAAATGTTTATTACAAGTTAATCCATTAAAACGGTTAGGATCATTAAAATGTGGCGTTTATGATATAAAGCGACACCCGTGGTTTAATGATATTTGTTGGCAGTCCATATTACATCAAAGACTGCAACCACCCTTTGTGCCTATATCCCCGTCTCCGGGTGATACGAGCAACTTCCCCGACATAGACCAGATAAAATTGAAAAAAGGTTCAAAATGCTATTATGACAAGGAATTTGAAGATTTTTAATATCTGAACGTTAATATTTAAATTTAACTAGCTGTTGCTTTGTCGAATATATGTATTTAAATATTATATCAATTATTTAAAAAAATCATAATAACAGATAAAATGTGTAAAACAAGAATGCTTTACCAGCATTTTTTAAAAAATATTAAAGTGAAAAGCTAATTGATTTATGTAAGCTGTTCCTTTTTTTAATATACTTTATATTCACAATCATTTAAAATAATCAAATCAAATCAAATAAATCTATTTTCGTATATGTCGACAGTAATTTTAACAGGATTTAGTTATCTGATATTTAATACCAAAATGCATTCTCATTTTGCCATTTTTTTCGCAACAATATTACCTAAGGATAATCACAGGTAATAGAAACTGTTTAGACATAAACGAAATTATCTAAATGTTTGACATTAAATGCTTGTCAGTGAAATCATTTTATCGAACTTTAAAAAAGAAGCTTGAAGCTTTTAATCCGTTAACTACGATTATGTAGGCCTTGTTTCATAATCTCTATATTTTACATATTGTTTAGTTTCAAGTAACAATTTTATAAAGGCATGAATTATTTTTTCCTTATATTCTTTATGTCTACATTTAGTTCATTTATTGCTCTCAAATAAATTATATGTACAGTTAGGTCATTTTCAAAAATATTTATTTTTTTGCATCCCGGTGATTAATGACATTAATTACCAATTTGTAAGGGACGTAATATTCTTCCAGTGAGTTAAACATCAAATAATTGAGTTGCAATAACAACATTTTTTTTTTGTATAGATAAAAACAAAACTATCGTCATATTTCATTTCCTAGCTACCACTTGATTTGCAATTTATTGTCTAATTTTGAGTCAATGTAATGTATGAGTCAATGTTGATTTTAAAATAACAAAATGGTTGTATGACCGTATCGTTCTGGATGAATTCATTGTATCTGAGGATATAATAATTCTTACGATAAGAAAAGACATCGCCTAAAGAAGCATATATTTGTTATTACAAATATTATAACCAGCAATAAGTGTTGCTCCTGCTACTTGGAAAAGATGTATAAAAATACTTAACCTTTGCTGCATGTGAAATGAATTCCTTGAGTTTTATTATGCTAATCATACAGAGAGCCATAAGACGTCGTAGCAATTCGAAGAAGTTCAAATCCAAAGTAGAGATGTTTTGTTTCATGGCAATAAAGAAACACATGATAAGTCTGAACTGAATGAATTAGTATGAGATTAACAAAACAACGTAAACCCAAAGCAGAATTTCTGGGTTCACTTCTGCAGCAATAGAGGTTAGTTGCTCCCAATACAAAAGTTACCATGCATCGGCATCGGAGCGAATATGTTTTAATTTTTTCTATGTTTGGGTTTTCAATGAAATGCAGCAACCTTACAAATCAGAAGAATGGTTATTTGTTGATGAATGAAAAATCCTCCTGAAAACCTTGTAAACGTTAGCGATGAAGATGGAGAACGTTGACATCAGGACTAAACTCTTGATACTGGGACCAGACCGTGTTAGGAGACTTTTGAAGGTCTACTGAGAGATTATTTAAATATCTTTGTATTGGGTATTAGAAAATAAAAATAATAAATATATTTCATTTTTTTTGTTGAATTCTTTTGGTTTAGCGCACCTTAACTATTTAAAGACTATTTAATATCTTTTTCAAAGACAAAACTATGTAAAGCATTGTTCTTCATCTTCGCGACTAAATCTAATTTGGACTAAATCTGATCAACGAGACTTATATGACAACCTTATTCAAATTTAAAAAGTTTTGCTCTGAGACTGTCATAAATTTCATTATTGAACCATTTAGGTGACATTATCTATTTGACAAGTAGTGTATGTACACCTTAAATACATAAGTATTATGTTATTATGTATTTATTTTACAAATAGTTTAAATGATTGCAATATATATCTTGAGCTAAAATGATATTTGATAGAAAAGAACAAAAACAAATTGCATTTACTTATGAGCTGCAACTAAATCATAAACGTTACCTGGATGAACTGAAACAAGACTTCTTAAGGATATATAATAACCCCAAAAAATATGATACATCTGCAGAAGATTTTGATGTTATTAAAATCATTGGAGTTGGTTCATACGGAACTGTATTTCTCGTCCGGAACAAATTAACGTTATACTATAATGCTATGAAAGCTTTTGATAAATGTCAAGTGGTTAAGAAGAAAAATGTTAAGCAAGTTATCCAAGAAAAAAAAATATTACAAAGCATTACATTCCCTTTTTTGATATCACTCAATTGTGCTTGTAAAGATAATTTATACCTCTACTTATTATTGCCTTTTGAAGCCGGTGGTGAACTCTTTACTTTAATAAAGAGGATGGGTAACTTGTCAGAACCGCTGGTACAATTTTATGCAGCTCAAATGGTCTTAGCTTTAGAATATCTTCATCATTGTGGTTTGGTGCACAGAGATGTAAAACCTGAAAATATTCTGATAAATGAATCAGGGTATATTAAGCTTGGTGATTTTGGATTTTGCAAAGCAATAAAAAATCGGACGTGGACAATATGCGGGACTCCAGAATATATAGCTCCCGAGATAATATTGTCAAAGGGATATACTTATTCTGTGGATTGGTGGTCCTTTGGCATCCTTATCTATGAAATGAGTGCGGGTTATCCACCTTTTTACCACTCGGATACAATGAAACTTTATGAGAAAATTCTAAGCGGAGTTTACAAAACTCCTAATTACATAACACCGACTTGCAAGTCCTTAATAAAACATCTTTTGGATACAGATCCAAGTAAACGCTTCGGTTCTCTTAAAGCTGGAGTTTATGATATCAAAAGCCACGTTTGGTTTGAGGAAATTAATTGGCATTTGTTATTGCACCAAAAATTGTATCCACCATTTGTACCTGTTCTAAAAAGTCTTGGTGATACATCTAACTTTCCAAGTATAAGTGATAGTAAACTTAAAAAGATGTCCACATGTCTGTTTGAAAAAGAGTTCGAGAACTTTTAGATTTATTTATTTAGTAATAATATTAAACTTTAATTATATAAATATTTAATAATAATTTTAACATTTAATTACATAAATAAATATTTTTACGTTATCTATGTATTTTATTTTTGTTAATTGAAAGATTTCTATTATCATGTACACAATATTAATAAAACTATATTAAAATCAGTATTCAATTTTAAATTATTTCTATTATATTAAGTATAAACAAACAATGACAAACATTTTAATTGAATACATGAAAAATTTCCTTATATAACTATAATTTATACATTTTATAGGTGTTTCGAGCTCTGGAATACCCGGCAGAAATGGCGAAGCAGGAATATCTCAGAGATCGCCTGTTAACTGAACGATGGAATCTTATCAAAGTAGTCGCTGATTATTATTTAAATGGGACTCTAGATGTTAGCTTAGAAAAGGTGCTTAGTGATCATTTAGCAATATATGAGAAGGTACGACTCAATTCAAACTTTTCATCAAGTTGAGTTAAAAATACTGCTCGGTGTTATTGAAAAATCGTTTTAGTTTTATTCGTCGTGTTGTAAATAAAAATGTCATAACATTGACGAATTTTTTGGCATATTTTATTTCTGGATAAAGATAAACATTTACTTTTTATGTCATAATGTAATTGAATACAATAAATGTAGATATATTCAGTATACAATGTTTTATTTGCATTTAGACTGTTTACTGTTCGAAGCCTATTACGATTTCGTAAAAGTTTTCTTGTGAACTAGAATAAGAATATATCAATTCTATTTTATTGATCATTGACATTCTCTGCTATTATGTGAATTCTGATTGACAAACCACATTGAGTTTCTGAATAACTTTAGTAAATGTTCTCAATCAATTATAAGTTAAGTTTGTCAAAGATTCCTCCTAAAAATACAATTGAACAAAGGATGGATTAAAAGGACTATTGGGAAAAGCTGATTTGAAGTAATTTAATTTCAGGAATTATTCAGTAATCAATTGCATAAAAAAATAATTTTAGAGTAAGAGATATAAGTGTGATTTTCTAATCGTTTCCCATATTGTTTCTTTATCCAAAGTTATATTAATTGTTGTTTTGCTAAAGTGATAATTTTTTAGAAACTCTAAATTCAAACGTGGTTGCTCTATGGAGAAACATACTGTTATTTATGTAACGTATATTGAAACTACAGTTTACTCTATTACGACCGGAAGTTTATGCTATTAATTTTGAATCATTATATAAAATATATAAATTCTTTTAAAGTAACCGATTAAGACTTCCTTGAATAAAACGATTATGTGAAAAGTAAAATATTTATTAACAATTTGAAAGTTTATCCAAACGACATTAACTAGCTAAAAATACTTACTGCATTGAGTTTTTGTGTAATTATATTTTTATGTGCTTTCATATTTGTAGTATGTAAGTAAAATTACATTTATTTTAGGTGTTAGAAGATGCGTCTGGTAATGGCCTTGCATTAGATATAGAGAAGAATTTTCCTCCACTTGAAGAAAAATGGAGTATATTGCAAGCTGTATTCTTTTCCTCCACTGTGCTCACTACAATAGGTTTGTAAGACATGTAAGCATAACAAATAATGTATATTTTATATACATTTATGTAGATATGTAAGAAAAATTTCAGAAATACCTTCCTTACCTTCGTTACTTCCAAAATTTTCTCAAAAAAATTCTACAATTTTATTAAAAAAACTAAATGTAGTTGAACCATTGATAATACTATTTTCCACATCATATTATTCGTTAATAAAAATCTAGCCAGTAAAATATGTAGTGAAGTATAAAAGTAATATTTGCTTTGTTATAGGATACGGTAATATAGTGCCAGAAACATTTTGGGGGAGGTTGTTTTGCATCGCATACGCTCTTATAGGTATTCCCCTAACACTGACGGTGATAGCAGATCTCGGAAGAGTGTTTGCTACAGTTGTGTCAGTTGTAGCTAAACAATTACCAGCGATGCCGAGTAAGTTTTCACCAACGAAGATTTATGTGTGGTTGGTGGTCTTGCGTGCCATACATAAATCTTCGGACATTGATTCGCTAAAATAACATGTTGCTAGATAAATGTAACAAACAAGAACTAATCAATTATATTATATAAAAAGATTCTTTTGGTACTTATACTAAAGAACAAATACACGTATAACAGTTTTCTGTAAATAGTTTTGTCTATTAATTATTTTAGCAAGGTTTGACATTTGTATAAGAATATTATATAATGTATTTGAATGTATTACTATATAGAGTGGTGTAACCGATTATCTGAAGCAAATCCAGCTGGTCAAAGATCGCTATACGCTCTGTGGGCAGTTTGCTTTTTATTTATTTACCTGTCGGCTGGAGCTGGGCTATTTAAAATGTGGGAAGATGACTGGAGCTTTTATGATGGGTTTTACTTTTGTTTCATTACTATGACCACTATTGGTTTTGGAGACCTAGTTCCAAGTAAGTAAACTTTTATCATTTGTATGTATGTATGTATCAGCTTAAATTCAAATTTATGTTCTTTTTTAGAGAGGCCTAAATATATGCTGTTGTGCACTTTATATATTCTGATCGGCTTGGCGCTAACTTCGACAATTATCGAGCTAGTGCGGCGACAATACGCTAGGTCTTGGCAACAATTGCGAGCTCTCTCCGGCCCGTTTGCAGACACCCTGAGAAGACTTGGCGACGCCGGGAGGGGGGTGGACGTGTCTGCTCTACATAATGATCTACGGAAAGTCTTAACTATTGTGAGTAGCTCTGTTTAAAAACAAGGGTCATGGATAAATAAGCCTTGACCTGGAAACAGGCACTAAGCCAAATAATTTACCCATGTTAGATTGGTTTGCGCAGGATATAAAAGTTTTATGTGTGTGCGATAAAGCCTCTGTCGTATTTGTTTTATAACACAAAGTTAACAAGTTGAACTAATAATTATAAAATCAAATTGTAATATTTTTAACGTTACTGCAACATAACAGTAATATTATATACAGATCTGAATCACGAATTAATATTAAATAAATTGAGTATTCACTAATCAAATTGGAAGTGGTGCTGATGTATTTGTCTGATGTGGAGTTCAAAACGATTCGTGATTGAGCGCTCGCAGAGAGACGCTGATTTTCGTTGATAAAAGTTGACTCTAGTATGAGATCACTATCCGATATTTGTACGTACATGAAAGAAATCTGTGAAATGATGCTTGATTAATAGTATTAGTAATAAGCTAACTTTACTTATAAATGTAGTTACGTAAAGCTTTGGATTAGATATTCACATAATACCTAGATGATAGCAAAGAATACAGTATAGTTGGTATATAGTTTTAGAGTTAGTAAAATACTATAATATACATACAATATACACCATAGTTTCTTATTTTTAGACTGATATTGCATTCTCTTGCTTGCATTAGTAAAAAATGAGGTCGGCTAACGTTTGCCTCTTCCAATAGGGCAATGGGCACCCTTTTAGTTTTAGTATCCTATAAAAATCAAATAGCGCTATAATTTAGAATAAACCGGTTGACCTTTTTTATCAATATTAAGATCAGATTCAATTATATTATGTTCAAATTGATTAATAATTTAGTGTATTCGTTGAATGTTAGATTAGTTAGTTCAAGATGAGCTCTTTTTAATCTCTTTCTAATTTGTTGTCATATAAATAAATGATTGAGAGACCTTCATCTTCGATATGTTAATGTTTCAAAACTTTGGATAACTCCTGTCTCTTTTTACTTAATAATTTTGGTTAACCAGTTTTGAATTTCTCTGCAAGTGCTACCTAAATAGATTATTCGTGTAGAATTAAAATACTTGAAAATAGATACAGACAACATTTTTGTTTTTTATTTGCTTAAATAAATAATACTACAACGGTTTGATAATTTATTACCAATTTCTTACTTACTTAAATGGCTCTTTATTTATATAATATATTTTTTTTATTTTAAGTTTTATTTAATATTGTTTTTGTATGTTATATATTATTATATCATAAAATAATCAAGATAGTTATTTGCGTTAAAGTTAAAAAAAGCAATGGTTTACAAAAATACCATTAAATATTTATATCTATATTTATTTTTTATGTATTTCAATTAAATTAAATTAACCTGGAGCTAGTGTAAGCAAAAACCTCATTTCGCAGGTTAATGAGATTAGGGTTGATATAAAATTGATGGGAGGATCAAAGTGCTTCATTGAAATTGGTCAATGAATGGCTTAATGGTTTTGATTTGTTATAACCCTAATTTTCAACTAATATTTTGAACATTTTGTTTACGACCCTCAGTTAGTATAATCCCAAGTTTAAGGATAATGATACAAACACAAATAACTGATCCTGTTAGTAATAGTTTTTGTTTATTACAAACATGACCTCACAGGCCATATTTGTAATATACACCTAATTCCAAAAAAACCGTGTAAAAAAGACATTGATCGTATGCAAATATAGTTGATTGGTTCCTAATCTCTAAAACCTATTAAAATTAGTGAAAAACAAGGATTTTTTAATAACAAGTATTCATGTTTATATAATTAAATCACATATACAATGTTTATTTCTAAAAGCCTAGTTATTAAAGATAAAAAGATATGCACTCTAATATTAAAAATATTATGAATTAATTATGGCAAATTCAGGAACTAAAAATAATTATGTTAAACAGCTATGTTGTTAACGAAAAGAATAGGTTTTTCAATTTTTAAGGTAAAAAAATAATTATAAATAATCATAAAATTATCTTAATGCGTTTGATTTAATGTAACGTTGAAAAAACAATTTGCCAATAAAAAATTTCTTTACCAAACACGTCTGATTGCATTGAGAATTCACAAAATTTTAACACATTTCAATTGCTCTGACTAGTAAATTTGCTTGTATGCACAAAAAGGGAATTCCCCTAAATTTATGACATGAACATATTTTGCAGAAATTAAATTTGACAAAAAAAAATTAAAGAACAAAAAATTTAAAATCGTGCTAAATAGAATACAAGCCTGTAGAAAATTTCAAAATATTTTATTTTCAAACCGTGTTAAAATAGAATTAGGTGTATATGCTAAAATAAATATATTTTATTAGGTAACTATGCCAAAACTGGGAGGCGGCCGTGACTCACTTGGTGATAAAAGACAGCTTGAAATCCAGGCTGCCGTGGAAGCTGTCATCAGAGAGATGACCAGTCCAGTGTCTAGTCAACCAAAACCACCTGTAGTTCAAATTGTTATTTACGAGTCATCAGTATAATGTCTTGTATGGTGAATATGTATGTATGTATGTATGATAATTTATGAATATAAACACCTCAATTACTCTCTGGTGTCTTTGAAAGATTGAGAATTGATTTAAAATACCTGTCTTTAAAATGTTGCTAATTCATGACTGTTCACATTATATTCTGAGCTAAAATTATTAGTAATAACATTATAATAAGAAAATATAAAAAATTCTAAAACTATTATCTCTCACTATAATTATATTAAAAAGTTTTCCAAAAATTTTTCATGACTTTATTTCTTATATAAATCTGTCTCGTTTAAAATTTATTTTACAACAATGAGCTATAAATATATATGTAGCTAGATATAGTTTGTTTTAGTATAAAAATTATATTATGTGAATCATAAAAATAAATTCAATATCAATCTACTATATTTGTATATTTATAAAATATTTTATTACCAATACAATACATGTATTACAAATTAAACTTACGTTCATCAAGCTGAAGAAAATTTGTTCCAATAAAAATATTGCATTTAAAGCTTTTTGACTTTTCGAAAATTAATTAACAAAGTTAGGAAAACATTTGAAATACAACTATTTTTGCGCACTAAAACTCGCGTATAATTTGGTTAAATTTTAATGTTAACCCGACGTTTCGAATGCTTTGCAGCAATCGTGTTTACGGGTAGACGAGATGTAAGTGTATTTTTATTTCAAATGTGTACTCGTGAAAATCTAAGAAAATACTTTAGGAAAACATTCTTATCAGTTTGTTAGTAAGTTAATCTCCAAATATACATTTCTTTTCTATTTCTTATCAACAATCACTAACGATAATGCAATCGGTATTCCGCGTGACAATTTGACATTAACTTTCCTGAAGGTCGAGAAGTGACGAGGGTATAAGCAATCTAATTTGATGTCACTGGAGGAATATGATGTCAGATTAGTTTATCATTTTTTTATATAGCTTTGATTTTATATCATTTAATAGAAATGTATCCATTTCAATCATAATATCTTACTAGCTGTGGCCCATGGTTTCACACGCGTAATACGGAGGATATTTTGAATTTGATTTTCTTAAAACCTGTATTTTCAGTACTTACATGTTCTTAACGTATACTAAATCATCGCGTTACACGCAATTACACTAATTTAGCGGCTTATTTTCTTCCCACATACTTTACTAATACCCTTATCTCCGAAAGCTAAAAGAAGTAGTATATTACTACATATGTAAATCTGCCTGTAGGCAAGTATAAGAGACTTCATATATTATAAGCCTCATAAACCTGTCTATCAAAATCAGAAAAATAATTCAAATCAATTCGGTAGTTTTGAACAACTACGTGATTATACAAACAAACAAACTTTTCCAGTTTATATTAGATATGGGTCAGTAAGCTTGACAACATGTATTACAAAATAGCTTATCATATGTTGTACGAACTTTGGATTCCCAAGAATTGACGATTTCCGTTCAAACTGGTCCGGGTATTACATTTGGACGCCAGAAACAATTGAAAAAAAAATAATAGAATTCAAATAATAAAAATAATTTATTATCTAAATAAAAATAAATAAATATGGAAATAGAATTTTATTTTTAATTTATTATTCTTAAGTAAATCGATTAGCAAAATAAAGTAATTGAACAGACATTATCATGGTTATAAGAAATGTGATATGTTGTCGGTTTGTAAATAAAATTATTTGCATGATGAATTAATTTCACTTATTTCAATTAATTATTATCAGCAATGATTCAAAGTAAGAACCCTTTTTTATTATTTATAAGTATTCTGTTATATACATAAAAATATACATATTTATGTTAAGTAAAACTTTTAGAGTGATTCTTTATCTCCATGAGATTGTGTAAAATGAATCTAATGTTTATATATTTCATACTTATATTTATTTTTTAATTGATAGTTCAATATTTCGTATAGTTAATTAAAACATGTAAAATATAGCTTTCGTAACTTTGTGACACCGAGTACTTTACAACTTCAATAGAAATTTCTATGAGGATATCTAATCTAATTTACCTCCAACTTATGTAAATATCACATACGGAATATTTAATTTCATTTTATATAAATTAAACGCAATTCAAAAATAAATAAATAATATAATACATATAGTCGATTTAAATAGTTTTAATAAGCGTTAATTTATTTAAATATATTTATTAATTGTGTATATCTGAAATTATTTATGAAAATATATTTATAAGAATAACGTTTCTGTAGACATATTTAATTTTACCTCAGTGATTCTCACAAGAGGTAAGAGGTACATTAAATATGTACTGTATTCTGTATGTTTAGAATATAACTAAAATAGAATACGATATATACAAAGAGTCAATCTCGAATACCAGAATATTTGGCGGTATGATTCGACCACATTCGTACATCGTCTTTCAATTTTATAGTGCAATAAAATATATACCAATGTTTGTGTAATATCTATAATTTATTGTGTAAACACTGACGCGTCGGTTCGATGCGTTTAAGTGGCGAGAAACGAATATAGTTTCGCTAATACTGTACTTATTAAAACATTGTAACTATTCATACTACTGTATTTGATATTTCAGCTCACAAAACTGTATATAATTTTCTCTCTCATCTCATGATCTCAAATGTAATTGCCTTTTCGTGATATAATAATAAATATCTGTTGTAACTCATTGACTTTTATTATTATCCATCGTTTGACGCATGATTTAAGAAAAGGATATTGAGCTTTATTTTAGGATTAAGTACAATACAGGTGCGCTATTACTTTCCATTACTCACGGTGCAGATTAACAGCCGCTGAATAAATTCAGCAAATAGGTTTTTTTTGAGCTCACTTAAGAGATGATGCGGTTTTTAAGCCCTTCCAAAAATAGATTGTATTTTTTGTTGAAAACATCGAGTAAATGAAATTTTATTTACATATGAAAAAAAGGGCAATTTAGATGTTAATTCAGTGGTTCTATGCTTTGCGAATTATTATATAGTAATATTATTTATTTTTTTATAATATTTTTTTTATAATTAAATAATAAGTTATGTCATCGTTATGCCACTGCAATCATACGAGTGTCATTAAAATCAGCACTGGGTGTCGAAACCCAATTTGATGCTGAATGGCATACCGTTTTGGAAAAGAGCACTGTTTATACTTGCATATACTTTTTGTATTATTAATTGTTTGTGGAAATTTATATTTCTAGGATATATGTTGTTTTTTTTTATTAGCTTCTATTAGGATTAGGTACTTTGTTTTATTTTTTCTGTTTCTTTATATTTCTAAAATAAGTAATACTTTTGTTTGTATCTGTGATGTGTTTTGAATAAATCTTAAATTACTGCAAATAGATAATATTTTATTATAATGTATACGAAAGTACTGCTTGTTTTCTCAGAATAGAATTCCTTATACCACATCAGTTCCGGCTGTTCGTTATGATTGATACTTATGATTTTACAAGGAAGTGATTTGAATTTGATTTACAGGAACAAATAATGTCTAAAGTTAAATATTTTGCTTATAATCTATATATATCTATATTATATTCTACATAATTAATGTATTTAATTATTTGTCTAAAAATATAATTAAAATCTATGCCAATTTTAAACAATAATTCGATAAGAGTTCAATGATTGATGACGTCCCGATTTTGGCAACAAGTCTGGATTTTCAGACAATGACTGTGACAGACTTCAACCCGCTTTTTTAGGATCGCATAAAAATACAATTGAAAGAGTACGAACACATTTAGGTACATAAATATTGCATTTCTTTATTAACGATAAATTCGATAGTATGAAACGATAAAGTCGATAGAATGTAACCAAATTATACGCGAGTTTTAATCCGTAAAAATAGTTTTATTTGAAAAGTCGATAATGTTGTTTTAGATATCTCTGATTCGGAAATCGTCACACCCAAGAAGAAAGCGAAATTAATAAAACATCGCCTATGGAAATAAAAATATAGTACAAATTAGGAGAAACAATACAATGGTTTGTGTAGTCCTGAGTGAAATAGTCACCTCAGTAAAAGCTGTATTGTAATTTTGTAAAACGTATTAATAGTTTCTCATGCCGTTTTCGGCAAAGGATTGCGTTTTTTTTTGTTTAAAAATCCCCAAAAATCTAAAACGTTGAGTACAAGAAATATCACTGAAAACTGTCTTGCTCTTACTGACTTTAAAAAAATAAAACCGTACCTAAAAATAGGTAAAAAATACCTAAATATAATAGAATTTGACCCTCTCGATCCATATTTTATAATTATTATGTTTCAACGCTATATGTTGGTTTTAAAAAGGTAGAATTTATCTTAAAAACAATATATATTTTGGGATACATTATTAAGACCAATTCAACACATATAAACATACACATATTTTTACTATACCTAATGTACTTTGACGTATTTTATAGATATCGTTAAAAGTTATTCTTTCTACGTTTTGTTCCCCTTCCAAATTTCTCCTTATTTACAGTGATTAAAGCAAACGATATAAATCTGTAATAAATGGCAGGTGTGAAAACATCAAAGATTTTTTAGTGCACTTCAGTATAAACAATCTAAATGTAATGTTTACAGAACCATATGAGATAAAGAGGAAGGGAAGTACTTACCTTAATTACCATCGTAAAATATTAGGCATGGTTGTAAATACATTTTGAACAAGTATCAGCATGTTAACGTCCCAATACTGGGCAAAACATCCAAGTACTACATTTCATAGCATTTCTTCCTTGACATATATGTGATAAATTTTTGTCAAGGTCGATGAACTCACATCCTTTCAATGCAACGGCAATCATGATTCGCCACATGGTAATAAGTAATAGTGAACTTTCGTATATTCAACAAATGACAGGGTAGACAACTTTATTGTAATGTGTGCAGAATTCCTATATTTAGACAAACATTGTTGAGTTCTCGAGCATAATAATGTGAAGGTGGTTTCAAAATAACTTATTACATCCCCTGTTTGTCTGTGATGAGGGTTTTAATCAAACAAATTTATTTTATGATAAATAATAATGTGACTCACTTTCTTATTTTAAAGTTATACTTATAACAATAGTTTCAGTAAATCTTGCTTTCATACTACATTAAAGTCGAGATAAGTTTCTTAATTCTGCACTTGCGTATAATGATAATAATTCATAAGTTAATCTGTCTCTTGAGATACAGTTGATTAGTTAAGAACTATATAAGAAAATTTTAAGTTCCCTCCCTAGATTTCAGCCCTTCTTTTTTTAATTACTTATAAGCACTATATTGTTTATAAAAAAATATTTCTCATGTTTCAGAAATAAGTTTCCCATATATTTTAATAAACCTTTTATTTAGTACTTGAAAAATAATTAGATATTACTATGAAAATGATTTAGTTTAATTAAATTATTCTCTTACATATTTCTTTCGTAACAAAATGAATAAATTATCCCTGACTGGACGAATAAAAAGAACAATTCCTTTGATTCATTCGCTTTGTGCTTCCGTGAAACGATGCTCCCTGAGGCTATTAGAACGTCTTGGAATTCTTCTAAATGTTAGTAATCTACTTCAAATGATGAATAACCTGTTTCTGCAGCATAAGCTAATGATGTTTTCAAAGCATATTGAGTGTAGAGTCATTAAAATTATTTTTACATGCTACTGTCATTCAGTATTGTGATATTATTCACACAAAAACATATATGCAGTTTAAAAATAGTATGTCTTCTTAATTAGTAAGCGGACGTGATCACCGTGTGCCAAATAACAGGAATTCGTACACATCTTAACACAGTCACAGACAATAATAAATACACGTTATTAATGTTTGTTTACGGTTTTATTGATTTAGAACACTCAAAAATATTTCACAGACGATTAGTGAAAACTGTTTTGAAAATGACTTCTGAAGCGGTCATACAAATCATTGATACAGATGTGTATTGTGAGTGCTTAACACGAATAGTGGCTACAAAACATCTGTTTTCTGTCTGATTGTCTATTTAATCTACTTGAATATTTCTAAATGTATATAAATTGGACGACGAAGTAGGGGCGTTCTGAAAGAAAGAACATGTTTATTCTGATATTACGTGGAGTAGATCTAATCTATCTAATTTAGGTCTTATAAGTAATATAAAGTTTCAGTAGAATTATTTATCTTAAATGAGATCGCTACACGTATATTCATCGAGATGTAAAGAGCACCGAAAATAAACAAACCAGTATGGATCAGCCCTTACATAACAAAGTAATTATTAGATATCCACATAATCATATCAAGAGTCACGTTTTTAGTATTTGTATGATTTACTGTGATAGAATTTTTCTGGTTTTGATGTCAAATAATCCATCAATGCCAAAAATATTTCAAATAGGCCTATATTGTACTTTTAACGTCATACTCTACTCTAAAGAGTAGGTCCATGGAAACATTACTAGTGCTATCATAGTGTCACCTTTAAAAGGACCTAAAAGATTTTATCTTATTGCTAAATAGATCCGGTGTTCTTATTGGCCCCGGTGGGGCATTACCCTAGGAATTATTATAATTTATTACTTCATCTAAAAATTTATATATATTTGTAAGCATGTTAATTTTTTTAGTAAGATTTTAAAAAATTCGAAAATATACAAAATTATTAGTCACTTTGTGTTCCTTTCGTGAAATTTTTAGTAAAACGAAAGAATAAATCTAGTAAAACAAAATCAATGATCAATCACAATAACCGAATAAAAGAGATGGGTGCGATGTTTGTAATGAATGAGGGTGCGACTAAATTGAGGTAATCATATATCATTTGCACGCGTCATATAACAATAAAATTGAATGTGAAAACGATTACGTTTACTTTGTTAAATGTAACGCAATAAAGAGACAGATTAAAGAACTGTTTTGAAAATTTCAATTCTCATTGTCTTTATTTTCCTACCTTTTTAATACTAGAAGCGCGAAACACACCTCAATTTTGACTCGTTGCGCTCACAAAATCTCGGTATGTGTTAGCGTATTGAGCGAAGCGAGGTGCAAACAGCACTGAAGTTGCATTTACAAAACGTCGACGTATTCTGTCCTCAACTATTTGTCAAGAAGAGACACATTATTATATTTCTTGTTTTTTTTTTTGAAATTTTTATTAAAACCATTACCAGACTGATCTATCGGACTTGATGTCCATAAATTTTTAGATACACCGTTTTTGATTGATGCTTGTACAAATGATGCAGAAAAGTCTATCATAGAGGGCTTCGCTCAATAACATCATTAATTATGTTTGTTTATCTTAATAAATTATTCCTTTTTTTATTAAATATTCATGTCATTCTAAAAATATATTTCGTTACGTAAGTTAAGTTAAGTAAGTAATAAAGTAAGTTTTTCTCGAATATTAAGAAACTTTCTTCAGAGCACATTCACACGTGGTTCTTATGAGTTTCAATTAGTCAGTTGTTGTTTTAATATCCTTCCACGTCAATGTCGTAGACGTTATATTTCCTTTATTATCTTACTACAGCATAAACATTTATGTTATTTATAATAATAATGTATATTAATTTATGTAATAAAATATTTTTATAAGGAAAATTCCTAAAAAAACAATTCTTTAGACTCTTTTGTTGGTTTCATTATTTATGTGGATTGAGGTTTGCAAATATAACTTGCTAAGGAAGTCTGTTAAAGCTTTTATAAGAATTCGGAATTAATAGATGTACCGACATATAATATTTTACTTTACATAACTTTTGTTTTTATTTTTATAATTATGTTATAAAATATGTCAACGATTACATTTATTTGGGCCAGTTAGTGAGCTTCGAAAACAGGCAAGATATGGAGATTGGTCGTCGGATCAACAACGCCTGGAAGAGCTACTGGTCCATGAAAGCGCACATGAAGGGCGGCCTTCCTCTGTCACTCAAGCGCAAACTCGTCGACATGTGTATCCTGCCCGTCCTAACCTACGGTGCTCAGATATGGTCCCTGACGAAGTTACAGAAGTCTAAACTCAAGATTTGCCAGAGGGCGATGGAACGCAGCATCCTCGGACTCAAACTAGTCGACCGAGTGCGCAACACCGTGCTGCGCTCACGTACCGGCATCACAGATGTCGGTATCACGGCCGCCCGGCTCAAATGGGAGTGGGCGGGACATGTGTCGCGGATGAACCCCGAGCGCTGGGCTAACATCACCACCAAATGGTCCCCGGGAGGAGCCCGACGCCGCGGCAGGCCGCGGCGACGCTGGCAGGATGACCTCGCCTCCTTTGATAGAGGATGGTGGGAGGCAGCGAGAGATAGGGTCGTCTGGAAATGTTTGGGGGAGACCTTTGCCCAGCAGTGGGACGATACAGGTTAAAGAAAAAAAAAAAAAAAAAAAAAAAAAAAAAAATTATGTTATTATTATTTGCATTAATCTTATTATCAATAACCACATTGTTTAATGTGAAACTCTTTTGATAATTTTATAAATAACTAAACCAAAGTTGGTAGTTTAATCCTAGATTTATACTGCAAAGATATTTTTAAAGTTATTAGTATAGAAAATTTAATACAAGACTAACATTATATACAACAAGTGTACCTTTATTACTAAATGGCAGTCTATTACGACTGTATCATAAAGCATAATGCGTGCTGATGACTCTTTGCAACGTGTTATATAGCAAATGATAGCTCAGTGGGGATTGAAGATGGGAGTCATAGCACTATCTATGTAAAATTGTACAGCCACCATCATATATATCAAAATAGGTTGTTATTTGTTTATGAAGCATTTGTGAGCTTCAAATATTCTACTAAAAAGCTAATTTATATTCAGAACGTATAAGAATGTACGGTAAATCGTTCTTATGAAAACTTCCCTAAAATAATATTGATCTACATCAGAATATCAGATCTATAATGTTAGTGTTTTTTTAATAATAATAATAATAAATATTTATTTCAGACAAGATCCATATAGTGTTAGTATGTTAGTAACAATGTTTACTAATGTTTACTTTATGCTCATTCCCTCTCTTTACGTTCCGAAAATAATTTCCTTTTAAAAATTCCTTCGCATTCTACTAGTTTTTTCACGAAATCATTCTCTGTAAAAGCCTGTCGACTATGGAATGCTCTTCCTATACAAGCGAGACGAGCACAATCTCTTAATGTTTTTAAGAAACTTGTTAAAGATTTTTATTTAACGCTGCAATAATATTTATTTCCTTTTAGATATCTTAATCATATAATATGTATATATTTTTATTTGTATGTATATATATATATATTTGTAGATTTATTTATTTTGTATATAGTTTTTATACGTGTATATGTCCATGTATTTAGTATATAATTAATGTATTTATATAAGAATACTCTCCACCAACTTATATATTATAATTTATCATCTTGTGCACCCCTACTCACACGCTATCTTTTTTTTTTTTTTCTGTACAATTTTCTATAAGTCAAGGTTGCCTGGCAGAGATCGCTGCTTAGCGATAAGGCCGCCTCTTGTACATTATTTAATAAGATGTGTATTGTTTTGTTTTAAATTTCTAGTTTTATTGGTGCACAATAAAGAGTATTATTATTATTTACTTACAAGCTAAGTTATTTATTGTTAGTTACATGATACAATAGTTAAATTAGATTTTATTTTACTTTCCCCGTCATCGTTTCTATCCAGTGTTTCTGAATAAAACTATGAGGGCGATCCTTAATTGTCTTCAGAATGCTGTTACAATTATCAAATAAAGTCTGATTACATAAATATCAAATCAAACTAAATCAAACCAAATTAAATTAAATCAAATCAAATTAAATTCAATTAAATTAATTCAAATCACATTAAATCAAATTAAGTTAAATTAAATCAAATTAAGTTAAATTAAACCAAACCAAACCAAACCAAACCAAACCAAACCAAACCAAACCAAACCAAACCAAACCAAACCAAACCAAACCAAACCAAACCAAACCAAACCAAACCAAACCAAACCAAACCAAACCAAACCAAACCAAACCAAACCAAACCAAACCAAACCAAACCAAACCAAACCAAACCAAACCAAACCAAACCAAACCAAACCAAACCAAACCAAACCAAACCAAACCAAACCAAACCAAACCAAACCAAACCAAACCAAACCAAACCAAACCAAACCAAACCAAACCAAACCAAACCAAACCAAACCAAACCAAACCAAACCAAACCAAACCAAACCAAACCAAACCAAACCAAACCAAACCAAACCAAACCAAACCAAACCAAACCAAACCAAACCAAACCAAACCAAACCAAACCAAACCAAACCAAACCAAACCAAACCAAACCAAACCAAACCAAACCAAACCAAACCAAACCAAACCAAACCAAACCAAACCAAACCAAACCAAACCAAACCAAACCAAACCAAACCAAACCAAACCAAACCAAACCAAACCAAACCAAACCAAACCAAACCAAACCAAACCAAACCAAACCAAACCAAACCAAACCAAACCAAACCAAACCAAACCAAACCAAACCAAACCAAACCAAACCAAACCAAACCAAACCAAACCAAACCAAACCAAACCAAACCAAACCAAACCAAACCAAACCAAACCAAACCAAACCAAACCAAACCAAACCAAACCAAACCAAACCAAACCAAACCAAACCAAACCAAACCAAACCAAACCAAACCAAACCAAACCAAACCAAACCAAACCAAACCAAACCAAACCAAACCAAACCAAACCAAACCAAACCAAACCAAACCAAACCAAACCAAACCAAACCAAACCAAACCAAACCAAACCAAACCAAACCAAACCAAACCAAACCAAACCAAACCAAACCAAACCAAACCAAACCAAACCAAACCAAACCAAACCAAACCAAACCAAACCAAACCAAACCAAACCAAACCAAACCAAACCAAACCAAACCAAACCAAACCAAACCAAACCAAACCAAACCAAACCAAACCAAACCAAACCAATCCAATCCAATCCAATCCAATCCAATCCAATCCAATCCAATCCAATCCAATCCAATCCAATCCAATCCAATCCAATCCAATCCAATCCAATCCAATCCAATCCAATCCAATCCAATCCAATCCAATCCAATCCAATCCAATCCAATCCAATCCAATCCAATCCAATCCAATCCAATCCAATCCAATCCAATCCAATCCAATCCAATCTGATGGTTTCTGATGGTTTCTGATGGTTTCTGATGGTTTCTGATGGTTTGATATCATCTTCATCAGAAACATTATCAAAATAAAAATATAGTATAAAAGATCAATACGTCCATTAGTTCTGATTTCTCGTAAAAGCTTTAACAGACTTCCTTAGCAAGTTATATTCACAAACTCAATCCACATAAATAATGGAACCAACAAAAGAGTCTTAGAAAAGCATTTCTTGGACTAACTCTTAATGATGAAATATACCTACTGTAAAGAATTGTTTTGTAAAAAAAAATCCTTTTGAAATCATTTTGATTTTATTATCATGTATCCCGCGTCCAATGCAATAATTATTAGTTGTCTTGGGCAAACGATGTCCTGTTATTAATCCATAAAACTAGATGTATAGCGGACACATCAAACTAGATGTATAGCGGACACATCGCTTTTGATAAATAATATATAAAAAAATAGTGCTAGGATACTTTTTAAACGTAAATTATACAACTTCTTAATAATAGTTATGCATTAAAATGTGGCTTCAGATATCAAAAACAGTTATATTTTTCTAAAAAATGTAATTTGAATGAAAAAAAAATCATTTTGAATTAAATTTATAGGTGTTCGCCAAACTAACCTTTTTTTTTTTTTTTTTTTTTCCGTTGGAAAAACCCGTTACGGGTACCCCGTCGGCCCAGGGGGGTGACGGCCGGGGGGTTATGTGGCTACCCACTAAAAAACCAACGGTTGCCCTCTTCGCACTAGTGGGACGCCACGGGATCGCGTTAGCACACACCGTGACGCCCCGGCGAGACCCCCCGTCTACCAAACTAACCTATCCAACACAAGTTTCGTCATTTGTGGATTGCATGGTCGGCAAATGATTGAATTCGGTAATTTTTTCTTTGTAAATTAAACTTTATAAACTATACGGTACTTCATATATAAATTCGGTATTTTTTTTATTTAAGATATGGTCTATAAATGCGTTAGTGTCCGATCAGCAAGATATGTTGATATATAATAAGTGCTTGTATTATATCGGTGGTCGGCAACTGTTTATTTAGGATTTATGGTTATCTTACTCTATTCAAAAATCTTATAAAATGCTGAATTTTTCATAAGCTGTATAATTTCCCAACACGTCAATAGATTAACATGCCGCTTCTAACATTTGATGGTAAAAGTAATAGCAAACACAAAAAACGGCTATCAAGAATAGCAAACGGCTTCCGCTAATATGGGTTGTATCCATTACGCGAACATGCTTTTGATTAATGATATATGTGGAAGAATATGCAAAAAAGAAAAGGTTTCGTTTTAAAAACAATATTGTTCTCTTTGCACGCTCATTGATTACTTGCATTACCCAGATTTTAACTTCCTACGTAAATGTCTTAATTATTACCACTAATTAAAAATACAATACGGCTATTTCAACTAATGTTTCCAATAGTAAACATAAATAACTATGTGTACTATTAGAGACTTAAAATATTGTTATTTTAGTTTTTATCTTACAACAGTTGATTGGATCTTACAAATTTATAAACTACATAATAATGATTGCTCTCCAAGGACAGCAAAATCACTCGATTGACTTTTATAAAATATAAATCCGCTTCAAAAATATAAAATTTAGTAAGGAAAAGTTCTGAAATGGCGACCTCGTACCGGGAGACTCAGCGTATTCTAGGCCCCCCACGAGATAAACCGAGGACCTGGTGAGTGTTGCTGGATAAGAGCGGCCCAGAACCGGTCCCTATGGCGCTCAGGGGGCGAGGCCTATATTTAGCAGTAGACGACTCCTGACTGAAATGATGATGATGATGAAGGAAAATATATAAAACGAAAGACAGGTTGTTTTGGAAATAAATTTTAATCATAATCCAAAAAAATATTTTATAAACAAATTGCATTTCTCAGTTTTAAGTTTTGGTAAGCTTCATATAGAAAGAGAGATGAAATTTTATAATCAACAATTTTATTTGGAAGCGATATTATTTTCTACAAGGTCTCATATTTAAAAAGTGGAAGTTTTTTTGAAGCAATAAACTTTTCTCTGTCTAATATATTTTGAAAAAAACAATTAAGGCATAAGTTTAAAAAAATTGTATGGAAATTTGTATGTGTGTTTTAAAATAAAATATTTAAAAGATTCTGTATACATACGCAAACCTTACAAATATGTACTTGAAAATGTTATTTACTATGAAATATATCTCTTCGTCTGCACCCAAAGAATAGGTACTCTCATTAATAATATACATCATGTCCCCACAAATGTAAAGACATAACGGGAAATTGCCTTTTAATATCGTTTCTGAATCCTAAAACACTACGCCACAGAAAAATAATACGCGTTGAAACGTTTTACATTTGAAATTATTTAAATTTAAAACCACAATGTGTATAAAAGTGACTGATTTCTCAAGGCATTCGGTTTTATGATAAGCTAAAGACGACTTTCAAATATCAAATTCGACTCTATATAGCTTACTCTTTATCCTGGAACAAAAATTTAAGCAAACATTGACCAGCGCGATTACTTATATACATTTAAAATAGAATCGCAGCTGTTCTCTAGAATAGAATATACATGATCTGAACAGGGTAGGGAATACTGTTCAAGTTTTGTTCTACTCGTATTTCTTAATAATAAAAGTAATATAAGTATAATTTTTTTTTTTGTTGTTGTATTAAAAACTAAATAGGATAGTATAGTAATTTATTGACTGAGTATTGTCGAAAGTACTAGTTGGAATGATACTCAACATTGAGCTTGACTGCGTGTTTAAATATTTAATTTAGTAACCAAAATAGTATTTTAAATAATTCCGGATAAAATAACCTTTAAAGTTTTATAGTCTTACAAAACACAAACATTTTCGTTATTTAGTTTGTGTATCAAGTCGGCTTTTTCTTTACATTCATGTTTTTATGAGCAATGTAGACTAATGTTGTATAAAATGCAATAATAAAATAATAATGTCACCAACCAACAACAAGGCAACTACTTCATCAACAAATCAACTAACTAGTCCACTAACTAGTCGACCACTAAGTTCACAAACAAGTCTACCAACTAATCGACCAACTAGTCGAGCACCTAGTCGAATAACTCGAATCGATAAAGACCGGTAAAGAGCTTCGCTTCGCTCAGCTCAATAACATGGGTATTTAAGATGTAGTAACATAATAAAATAGATATTAAGTATACAACATTAACGTGGAAGGATATTAAAACAACAACTGCCTAATTGAAACTCATAAGAACCACGTGTGAATGTACTTTTAACAAATTTTATTACTATTTGGGCAAAACTTTAGACGTAAGGATATTGTCTTTTTAATATGACATGAAAATGTTACAATAAAGATAAATACACATCATTAATGATGATATATTAAAAAGGTAGAAAAATAAAGACGTGTTGTTACATTATACAACACGGTAAGTCTAAAATGTTTTGACTTTCAATGTCATTTTCTATCATGATATATATATGACATGATATATGATTATCTCAATTTAGACTCACCCTCATTCATTACAAACGTAACACCAATCTAAGTTATTCAGTTATTCTGATTGACCTTTGATTTCGTTTAACATAAATTTATATTTTGTGTTAAATTTGGTTAGAATGACTTTAGAATAAAAAAAACTTTTATTTATTCCGATTTATAAAAGTTTTCAACATTATTATTTTAATAAAGATGGGATATACGTTTATTCGTCTATACAAGATTATATCTTATCGTTAAAATTACAACAAATTTTTTTGGTTAACATTTTTTTGCATATTTTAATGCCATTTCTGAAAGTTTTTAGTTACTAAATAATATCACTTATTTCTATTACTGCCTACAATTATTATAAAAGACATATATCTATCATTCTATATTCTTACAAAGTTTAAAATTACCCGAATGCGGTAATTTAAGATAAAATATTTTTATAATTTGTGAACTTAACTTAAAATTATTTAACCATTTTAAGCTAAACAGAGACATGTAATAAAATATATTTTACTCTAATTTTGACGAAATTTTATTTTACAAGTAGGTTTATATTGATAACTTAATTGATTACGGTATGAAGCTTAAAGGATGGATTTATTACTTAATATTTTACATACCGTCATACATGATAAGAACATCGTCTAAAATACATCAATCTTATTTTATATAATCGCTAACATGCTTTCCATAGCGTGTAGCATAAGCGTTGAATATGTTTAACGAATATCAACTCGATATATTGATCCCTTGCAAGATCTGATGGAAAAAAAAACTTAAAAAATGTAAGTATTATAAAGTATTTTTAAAAAGAATAATAACTCTTATAAGTCTTTGTGGCGAAGATGGCGTTTGTAATTACCAATCTCATCTGCATTTCTCTTTGGTACTTTACCAATTTTCTTATCGAGTTTTAGTATAAAGTGAGCAAAGGTCATGTATAAAAAAGTAGCACTAGTGAAAAAATGTATTACAAATAAATTATATACAAATTATAAGAAACGTAACAGACACTAAAAACAAACAATCAAACACGAACAGTAAGTACGAATATAAAGCATTTTGGTTTGACTGTTATTATTATATAACATATTTTAGTTTATTATATTTTAAATTTTCTAAAACTTCTTAAGATTTCTAAACCTCTTTCATATTCACTTTAAACCTCTGAGTTACAACATATAGTGATTAACGTTTTAACAAATAAATTCATACATCATGAGAAAAAGTGGGTTTAAATATAACAATAAATATACGAAATACATGCTAGCATTTTCACACAATCTCGTCTTATTGACACGTAACCCAAAACAATGTCAGGTTTTAAATGACGTAGAGGATTTCTGCATGGACTGACGGTCTGAGGGCAAAACCCAGTGAAAGCTATTGTCTGTGTCGTAGTAGACGGAGTGCCAAATAAACTTTTTACGATCCAGGGCTTTTGATAAGAGATCAAAGTGTTGTTACATTTACGAAAACAGTCCCATTTCTAGTTAAGAAAATAGATTACAAGCTTGGATATGTGACAACTACCTAACGTCTTTAACTGATGTTTTCTAGTTTATCTTAACAAAATCCTTTTGTCAAAGTTAGATGTAAGCGTCATAAAAATTTTTTAGTTTTGAAGTTATGGCTCTGGTTGGCGCGTCCAAAATGCTTTTTAATTTTATTTAGAGACCGAATTTTAGGATGAAAGTGCTGAAACCATCGGAACTTTATAAATATCTAAGAATTACCAAAAACCATCTCTTCCTAAAGATAAAAAATCATCTGAGCTCGAATAACGACTCAAAATCCAAAAACATTTTATGATAGGGGTACAATCGAAGAAAGTATGGTTGGGAATAGGTAGGGAAGTTCGGGATATAGACTTAATAAAAATTTTTGGCAAGATGATGATGATGATGATATAGGCACAATGAAAAGCGCGTGAATAAAAAAAAATAAAAAAATATTTCTCGATGACCGCATCTACATTAGTGTTAAAGAGCGCTTCAATAAATGATTTCTTCTTCCACTGCTCGCTTCGTTCAATATGTAAACGGCACCCGAGACTTCACGAGTGCAGCGACTCGAAATTGAAGGTCTGGTTGCGCCCCTAGTTATAAATTATACATACATGGTTGGAACATTTTATTAATATATAATATTCTTTTACATGAAGCTACAAGTATATTACACTATTGAAAAATAGTTATTTATAAAATAAACAATGATAAAACTGTGATAAGGGTTTCTTTTCTTCAAAAGAAAGGTTCATTACATAGTTCATTGGTCAATTCACTCTTTGATCTATCGACCATGAGTTGCAAAAAAGATTAATAGTTCTCTGTCACGTGATTCCGCTGTAATATATTATTTCCCACAATAGATCACGAAACAAAACATTCTTATAAAAAGAACTAAGGTATATCGCTTATTCCTAACGTAGTTTCCAGAAGCAGCAGTACTGTAACCTACATTTAATATTATAATAACTGAAATATAAAACTATGCAATATGCTAACCTGTTTCCTATTTCTAAAGAATTAGCTAAAGAAATATGAAACGTAGTAATACTGAAATAGGTTTTAGTAATTCAACTTTAAATAGCATTTGTTATTAGTTAGCACGCAACGAAACATTCCACGGAAACATTTTCTTAACATAAAGTATATAAAGGGTCTTAAGTGTTAAAATGAGACCTAAGGTAGGTATAAAGTAAGCGGAAGTTTTGTTTTAGAAAGATTCAATTTGAAAATGCAGTTTTTAAATAAACGTAATAAAAATTTACATAAGAGTAAAGAACAATTTTTTTGATCATAATTATGTTATAACAATTAGCATTAAACTTATCTTATACTTAATAACTAACGAAAGTTTGAAGTCTAAACCTAAACGTGTACTTATTATAATATAATACAAAATCAATCAAGTGCATTTTAAACAAAATCAGAGGGCAATCAGAATAACCGAAAAACATAGATGCGTGTGATATTTTTAATGAACGAGTGTGCGAATAAATTTACCTAATCATATATCATAAGCACACGTCATACAACAATAAAACTGAATGTGAAATCGTTTTATACATTTATCGTTGTATGTTAACAGTAAGTGTTTATTTTCTATAATCCTAAATTATGTATATTTATCTTTTCTTTAACATTTTCATGCCACGCTAAAAAGACAATTTCATTACGTCTAAAATAAGTATAGTTCAAATTTTGATAAATTATGTTAAGAACACAATCACACGTGGTTCTTATGAGTTTCAATTAGTCCGTTGTTATTTTAATATCCTTCCACGTCAATGTCGTATATGTTATATATATTTTATTATCTTACTATATCATAAACGTTTAAGTTATTAAAATGAATACTAATAAGTGTTTTGAAACTACTTTGTATAATAAATATTAATATATCATAACAAAATCTTTACAAAAGGATTTTTTTTTACAAAAGAATTCTTTACAATAGGTATAATTCATCATTAAGAGTTAGTCCAAGAAATGCTTTTCTAAGACTCTTTTGTTGGTTCCATTATTTATGTGGATTGAGTTTGTGAATATAACTTGCTAAGGAAGTCTGTTAAAGCTTTTACAAGAAATCAGAACTAATGGACGTATTGATATTTTATATTATATTTTTATTTTGAAAATGTTTCTCTTTCATTTTCATCATAATTTTTCAATGTCACTATTTTTTGCTTTAACCTTATTAACACAATGTCAAAATCTTTTGATAATTTTGTAAATAAATAAGCAAAAATTTAAAGTCAAATCCTAGATTTAAATTATAAAGACGTATTAAGGCTTGTTATTGTATAGTATTATACACAAATAATTTCTTAAAACAACACTAACATTATTGATGTGATATTTGGATATAGATCCTTATTATTTTAGGAAAGTTTTCATAAGAACGGATTTATCGTAAATTCTTATACATTCTGAATATAAATTAGCTTCTTAGTAGAATATTTGAAGCTCACAAGTGTTTCATAAACAAACAACAACATACTTCGCTGAAAATTTTAATAACATAGGTATGTTTAATGTACTGTTATTATAATGAAACAATCATTTTTAATAAGCTGAACTGAATTGCATTTTGTTGGATTCTTATCTTCTATGTCTCTTTGTAATGTGTTTTTCTCAATGACAATATAAATATTCATAATAGTCAGTCCTTGGTGAATGCAATGCTATGACTCTGTTAGTTGGAAGGCAAGCTATTAGGCCACTACGGTAGAGGAATTTTAAATAAGCAGTCAGCATACTTTGCATGTATTTTTAAATAGGAAGCAAATCGATATCAGATAGACTATTTAAATGAGTAGAAATAAAAATTCTCAGCGGAATGCGTAAAACAAACATTTTAGAACTGGAATGAAATATTTAAATTAGAAACTTTTGTCTGTATTTGTTAAATTTCAGTATTTATTATTAATATTATATTGGTATTTTAATATTTTACACGCATACGTGTTATTTTAAATGATATTCAAAGGTCTTCTCAAAAGAAGACCTTTGAATATCATTTAAAATAACAGACTTAAATTTAAAGTATATCACGAGATATTTGATGAAGTAATAAAATTAATATATATATATATTTATATAAATAAAATAATAGGTCCGAGTAGTATTAAGAGTCACATTGTCAATCCTCAGATAATAACTAGCTTCTCAATAATTTTTACATTACATTGAATATTATATATTAACAAACTATTCAAAAACCAAGTCTTCCAGTAGCCAGAAAAGCTATTTACTATGAAAATTGGCTTCAGCTTTAATAAATGAGGACGTGTTGAAAATTTAATCTTATTACACAACAATTAGCCTTTACGCTTAAGCCTGCTTTTATTCTTGGAATGTTATCAAAATGTTTTTTCTCCGTGGAATGCTTCGTTGTGTGCTAGCCAATAAAAACCGTGATTTAAATTTGAATTATTAAAACTCATTTCAGTATTACTGCGTTTCATATTTCTTTAGAAAATTCTTTTGAAAATGGAAAAATATTAGTATAGTGCATTAGAATTTTTATATTGCAATAAGTATAATACTAAATGTAGGTTACAGTACTGCTTCTAGAAATTACGTAAGTAATAAGCGATATGACTTTTCTTTTTTCATATGAATGTTTTCTTTCGTGATCTATTGTGGAAAATAACATCTTACAGCGGCATCACGTGACAGGGAACTATTAATCTTTTCTGCAGCTCATGATCGATAGATTAAAGAGTGGATTGATAAATCAACTTTGTAACCTACTTTGGCAACCTTTCTTTGAAGAAATTCTATATCACTCTTTTATGTTTTAATATTTTTTAATTGAAATTTATATTTGATATGCGTAAAAAGATATGTTGAATATATGTTGTGGGAATAATTTTTAATTCCTATTTATTGATAAACAGGATAACGGAACACATTATGAGGAAAATAACTTCAACATTAAAGTTTGCTAGAAAGGGTGATAAAAAAAGGAAAAGACGTGAGTCCGTTCGTTCGTTTTAGTTCCTCCTTACACTAAAGGTACTATGATTTATAATAGGTCCTTCACTTGTGAGGGTGGTATTACCATGTGTAATCAGCCTATATGTGATGCAGTCATTTGGTTACACGTAGGGACAAACTTCTTGCCTCACTTAAATAACTACTAATTAAATCTAATTAGTGTAGTTTAAAATCTAAATTTATTTGGTAAATAAATATTTATTTACTTTTCTAGAAAAGACTTATAACTATCCCTAAACGGAAGCAAACTCAAACTTTTGGGGAACACTTAAGCAGTTTCAACAAAGTCTTGTTTATAGACGTGGTAAAGCAAAGTAAAATTGATGTTCTTAAAATAAATTAAGAGATTCGTATTAAGTACAATTACCTACATGTTTATGATGACTCTGAGACTAGGCTATACATTTTTTTTATATTCCCAATATAATTCACTCATATTTTTAAACAGATGACTCATTTTTGGAGACGAGTTGTTTTGACACTGACGTCTTATGTTTACTCATTCACTTGTTTTAAAAAAAAAAAAACCAATACTAAACATAATTTAGCTTTCTATCCAAAAAAAATTTTGGTTACATAATATAATAGTTATACCGACGGATTACCTTTTATACCATATTCCTTAATACAAAAATCCCTAAGAAACTTTGGATATAATCTTATTCAATAAATAATAAATTATTTCTAACCCTGCAGAGTCGACCTGAAAATGTTAAATAAATTCACAAAATTTTGTAATTTTTTTTAAGTAATGTGTTTATTTGCACTAACAGATAAATTAGTACACAAAGTATTTTTCTCTATTTGTTTCGCTAATATCCGAAGAAACTGCTCTTGAGCTTATTAATTTTACAAAAGTGTTGCCAGATTTAGATATTTTAAATGGAGTATGTTTGTTTTAGTCTAGTTTTTAGTACAAACTGTGTTATTGAATTAATAAAATATATTATTATTACAATACTCTTAAAGTATATTAGCGTGCTTTGCAAAAGTTAAAATAAACTGAAATATAATGAAAAATTAAAATATAGCAGTCATAGCAAAAAAATACTTATATGCATACTTATTGTTTGTTTTTGACTCTATGTGTTTGTGTCTAGAAATGAAACAGTTTACAAAATTGGAGTGAAATTACTAGAACATGAGACTAGATAGGTCATAGTGGATAGGAGCAATACCATTGACCCTACTTTCTGAAGATTGGCGATTGTTTGTGTCTGCAGATAGTTGGAAACGAATAGAATATCGCCAGTCATTGTTGAAGATAGTATTATGTAAGAATTTATAAATGTAATATATATTTTCACAACTGCAAATGTTTTATACATGACCTTAGCTCACTCCACATTAAGATTAAATATGAAAACTGGTAAAGTGCCAAAGTGAAATGTAGATGAGGTTGGTAATTGAGAATGTCAACTCCTCCACAAATATATGAAAGTATATTTTCTCTCTAAAAATGGCTAAATTAAAATAAATAACTTAAATTTTAATTTCTTATTTCCATTAGCCCTTACAAGACACGCGAGTTTGCATTCGTTAAACATATTTAACGCTTAAGCTATTTTGAAAAGCATGTTTGTGTTTATATAAAATAAGATTAATGTATTTTTGATGATGTTCTTATCACGTACAAAGAAGGTATGCATCTAGCAATAAATCCATCTTTACAATTTCATACTGTGGGAAATAAAGTTACAAATATAAAGCTCCATGAAAGGTAAGACTTGACACATTGACGTAAAATATATCTAAATGTATTGATCACCCGTCGGTTTTCGAAGCGAAGCTCTTTACTGGTCAATTCTATCAAATTTTGTCCACTATCTCCTCCTAGACCGTACAAGCTATACTAACCAAATTAAGACCAGTTGATAAACATATGTCCACCTTTCTATAGATAGATTTTGAAAAAAAATCTAAATGTAGATTAAGAGTAATTTGCAATTAACTTTATTTTAAATTAAATCAGAAAAGTACTGTTGGGGTGGGGCACTACATTGAAAAATACTGGCGCCACCCTCGGGGGACGGACCTTATGGTGCCGCTGAGATAGCAAGTTGAAACAAGAAAGTTGTGAAACAGTATGGCTATCTCAGTCGGGCGCTGGTAGGTCCGTCTCTCAGGATCCTGGGTTCGGTGGAGGGGGTCGTGATTGAAAACACTGGAGTACGATATGTAGACGCGATAGCAAACCAGCCACAATAATATCTTCAATTCTTCCAGAGTTCCTTTTTCTTCAGTTCCTTTTCTTCTTGACAGTTCTTCTTGTTCTTCGTAGCTGTCGGAAGAAATGTCGGTAGTGGCGCCATACTGCCGGGTGTAGCACGCCACGTATACCGTAAAGGGAGTCGCAGTTTATAGACTCATATTACTAACATTTTTCACTATGGCTGACCCGCCTTTTCGCAAATATTTATTTCTCTTGAATTTATACTTAAACATTTTATACATAAAAATTATCGTCTGAATAAAATCTTTCTCAAGGTATATAATACAAAACGGTAATAATCATAAATCTAAAACAATACGTAAAAAACATGCAATATTATACAAAAAACGGTACTTTTAACAACCTAAAATTCGTTATTATCTTAGAACTATTTATCTCTCAACTATAATCTAAACATATTTATAAACGGTTCAAAGTGTATAACAGTTTAAAGTGTATACTTATAAAGCGTTCCTGAAGGGAAGACGGACATTTTTTTTATTACAAAGTGTCAAGTGCTACTCGATGCATATACCACTGTAATTTATTGTCTTATAATGAAATTTTTAAATTGGTTTAATTTATCTGACAGCTCATCCCATGCCTATAAACAAAAAATGGACATTTACTTGTATTAATAATGTGGTCGATAATTACTTTTTATGTCAAGAATTTTTTTTAGTTCGTAAAATATACTGAAGTATTATCACGAGTTAGTGAAATTAATAAGTATCTTCAAATGTAATGATTTTAGAAAGTACCATATCTGTTTTAACACTTTCAAAAATTTTAAAAGTGGATTTTTGAAAAAAGGTTTTAAATGTCTTACATCCATATAGCAGTGAAAATTTAAGTATTTCTTAGAAAATAAAAAAAAACTTAATTTTTTTACGTGGTTTTTATACCTAGTTATTCCAAAAGGTTATATTTATAAAATTGTACGTTACATTTATTACCTCAAATACATTTCTTAGTTACATGAAAATAAAACTATGGCCAATCTTTTGACACAACATTTTTGATATTTGGTCAACTTATTGATGGACTAGTCGACTAGTTAGTCATCTAGTTGCTCGACTAGTTGCTCGATTTGTTGGTCGACTAGTTGATCAATTAGTTAGTAGACTAGTAGGTCGACTAGTTAGTTGACCAGTTGTTCGACTAGTCGGTAGATTACTTGATTGACTAATTGGTAGACTAGTTCATAGACTAGTTTGTCAACTAGTTGATCGACTAGGTTGTAGAATAGGGTCTTAACTAGTTGGAAAACTAGTTGCTCTACTCGTTCATTCATTTTTTGATGAACTAATTGCCTGAATTTTGACAAATTTCCTGTCAATTATGAAATGATAAATTGTAGTTTTTTGTTCGACGATCAATATAACTAGTGCTAGAAATATGTCTCAAACTTAATTGCGTGAATATTTTTAAGGTACGATATCGTGACCCCGTGAGTTTTAGGACCCGTGACCACGTGATTGAGGCCGTTCGATTCAAACATTGGGTATATAAAAGATATCGTAAAAGGTAACTTAAAAATATTCCTAGTAAGTCTTGATATACTTCTAATTTGTGTAAATATCGTAAAAAATTAAAAACAATAATTACTATTACTTAGTAATTGCCACATATACGAGTAGGGCCTGTTTTTGTGTTTATCGATTTCATCATTCTGTAAAGTGACATATGCCAGAAATTTTTTTAGCGTAATTTGTTTTTCTATACAAACACAACTTTTGGATATAGAATAGAATAGATATACCGACGAATTATCCGTTATACCCTATTCCTTAATACAAAAATCCCAAAGAAACTTCGAACAAAATCTTATTCAATAAATAATAAATTGTTTCTAACCCTACAGTTTCGATGTAAAAATGGTGAATATATTTATATTTTGATTTGCACTTACAGATAATTAGTACGCAAAGTTTTCTCTCTATTTGATTCGCTAAAATCCGAAAAAGCTACTCTTGAGCTTATTGATTTTATAAAAAGTGTTGCCAGATTTAGGTATTTTAAATAGAGTATGTTTGTTTTGATCTAGTTTTTAATACAAACTGTGTTATTGAATATATACAATATATTATTTTGATAACACTCTTAAAGTACATTAGCGTGCTTTGCAACTGTTATAATAAACTGAAATATAATGGAAAATGGTAATATAGCAGTTATAGCAAAAACCTTTATATACGCATTTACTGTTAGTATTTAACTCTTTGTGATTTATACAGGGTCTAGAATTGATAGAAATTCCAACATTGGAGTGAAATTAATAGAACATCAGATTATACAGGTCACAATAGAAAAGAGTTGACCCTTCTTTCTGAAGTTTGGCATTTCCTTGAGTCATCGCTAGTTATTGTTGAAAATATAATTGTTTAAGAATTTATGTATGTAATATATTTTTTCACAATTGCAAATGTTTTATACATGACCTTAGCTCACTACATATTAAGACTCAATTTCCAAATTGGTCAACTGCCAAAGAGAAATGTAGATCAGGGAAGTAATTGCAAATGCGAAAGTATATAAAATCTATTATTTTAATATCTTAAAATTACTTATTTTTTAAGTTTTTATTTTCATCAGTTACAAGGCACGCGAGTTTGTATTCATTAAACATATTCAACGCCTAAGCTACATGCTATGTAAAGCGTGTTAGTGATTATATAAAATAAGATTAATGTATTTTTGATGATGTTCTTATCACTTACAAAGCAATAAATTCATCTTCACAGAGTCATGCTGTGGTAAATTAAGCTGTCAATATAAACCTCCTTGTAAGGTAAGACTTGACGCATTGGCGTAAAATATATTTGGTCGCACGTCGCTTTTTAGGTTAAAATGGTTAAATAATATATAAGTTTAAAAATTCAAATAGTATTTCATCTTAAAATGCCGCTTTCGGGTAATTTTAGACGTGGTAAGAATTTATAATTTTAGAAATATCTATGTGTATGTTTTATTTTCAATTATTTGTTTATAATAATAGCAGGATATAATAAAAATAAGCGATATTATTTATTAATAAAAAAAAAATATTTCAGAGATGCTGATGGCATTAAAAAATGCTAAGAAAGATAAACAAGAGCAAAATACAGAAAATGGAACTACCTTATCTGAACCCGAAGGGAATACCGCTGTTTCTTCTAATCCGACCATCACTGGGGAAGATCCTGCAATAAGCACTAAAAAGGAAATTGGAAAGAGAAGAAAATCTGCACTATAATAAAAGGAAACAATGTTAAAAATAACAAACGTTTTCAAGACTAAACGATATCCATTTTGATAATAAATTACGAAATCATTCCTATTAACAGTACTTAAGACGGCAATAAATTATATTTGTAACTCAATAATAATGAATAATATTTAATTAAATGCTTTTATCACTTAATTTTAATTAAATATACACAATAAATTCACCTTTAATCTGTCAGCGAATAAATTCTATTTTACTTTGATGATAAATTCAGGGGTGACGTTAATCCATTTAATTGTTGACTCGATGCTTTTAAATTCTTGGTTACAAAAGATCAGTTGACATTTGAGCTGAAGTTAAACATTCAGGACTGCGCCTTAATGTTTTTCTACGTTTTAATAATTTCTCAAGACTAACAAAAATTGAAAATACATAATAAATGTTTTTGCTACCGTTCCTTCTCTTTAAATTATTGATGGTTTAGTTCATATCTTCGTTTCCACATGAAGTATTGTTTTGAGATTCTCATTATTAACTTGTTTTTTTGATTACTCCTAGTGTCTTTTATCAAAAACATTAAATAAATTTTATGTATTTAACAATAAATACTTGATAACTTTGTAATTATGTGAATAGATTATTATTTTTATGACATCTTAATAAAATCTTTGCAGGTATCGTATAATTGGTGAATGTGTTTGATGTTTGATTCATGTTTAACTTAATTTCATTATATCACGTTTTCTCATTACAACTGCAGGGAGAAAGTTCAAAGGTTTACACCGAATTTGAAATCCATCATGCTATTCCATTGCGCGTGAGTCTGTCTCCGAGGCGCCTAGACCAATCATTATGTTAGTTTTGTAGTTGTGCCTAATAATTGTCATGTATGAAGATTTCTGCTTAAAGGTAATAGAAAACAGACTCTTGTTTAGTTTTGTAAACTTTTTAAAAACATTAAAGTAAATTGTTTTTTTGACTTTTATTTGTTTATTTATTTATATTAAATAAAAAACTTATAATTTTAATATAGTAACATTTAAGATTGATTAAATATTTAAGTGTCGATGGTAATTTGTATAAGCATATCTATGTGCCTTGTTTTTCTTGCTTAGTTTTAGCATTTGCTTTAGCAAGCAAATACAAAAATCTTCATCTCGTAAAGATATATTAAAATAAGACTTAAAATATCGACTATCTGTTTCTCATAAATAATATATTGTTGTATACTTGATATAAAATTTGTATTGGTTTCCAATGTTGTATTTTATATCCAGATAGTGAACTAGTTCTGAAACACAATCTCCGTAATAAAAGCTTTATTGTTACATTTTATTGCTTGTCGATGTTTGTTTTTAAAGTAATTGCTAACGAAGGTTGTTTTGTTGCCACCGTCCACCAATTTACAACTACAACTACATTTCATTATAAATTGTTTGATATTAATTCAATGTTGTTAATTTTTTTTTAATCCAAATATATATAACTTTATTGAGTTTTGTTAAAAATAGTTTACATTTTATGACTCTAAGTTGGAAAAAAGATAAATAATTACAAACGGATTTTTGTTCTTCTTCTATAGAATTCTATTTTATTTGTAAACATTATTTTTTACAGACCCTGGTTAGCATGTATTCAGTCTTTTAATCCTGAATTTTTAAACTTATAATGATATATACTGTCGTTTTAGCAAAATCAACTTTTTTTTTTCAGAGCATCATAATTTGTTCAACATTAAAATTACTATTTGAATAAAAGTTGCATTGTCCATTTTGTAAGCGCCTGCAAATAAAAATTAGCAAAAACCACTTGATTAAGATACAATATTTGTCATCTATATAATATGTGTATGAAAATTTTACATCGGTAATACAAACCGAAACAAACAAAAGTGTTGAAACAAAATTATTATATATACTCGGATAATGAAATGAACAATAGTATTAAGTTCAACTCCAGCTCTACTCACAGAACAACTAGATCTGATCTGTCTACTCTTAAAGAAACATTCTTATTTTTTTAAATTTCGTATATGAAACATTAAATAGTTATCTATGAAATATATAATATAATTTTAGTATCCGAACTGGATTAATGAAACTCATAAATATGACTTAAAACACTTTCCGAAGGTTCACTATCCGTGTACTCATTTTATTTATTTGTTTTAGTAAACCGACTTTCTTACATACATACAAATAATATAAAAATGTATTATGACTTACATAATTAAAATTGTTAATGAAAATATTCTAAAATTCTGTACTGAAATATATATAAGTTTTTTTGTAAGTGTGCCTTTCATGTGTGTCTAGGATATGTATAGTAATAAATAATTTAAAGATATTTTACAGAAATATTAGAAGTCATAGAAGCTTTGAAGCTTATTCTTTTTTTTGCATTTTTACATTTTTTTTCGTCATATGAAAAAGATGTAGTATGTATTATAAGTTGTTGTAACAATATTTAGTACGCTATTTTGTGCAAAGTATGTAATTACGTGAAGGGTGGTATTTGATATGGGGTTTGTAGAGCTCGTTAAGGGTCAGAAATTAAATTGCATCGAATAATTGGTGTAATGCACCACTTATTCGAGAGATAAAGGAAATGAGGAAATTCTATCAGTAAGCATTCTCAAGGTGGTTTAACATCTAGCTGTTGGCCGGTCTTTAAACCTTTCAAAAATCCAAGGACATATCTAGCGCAGACTCCTAATAGTTGGGTTAAATGCTAGTGCATAAGAATGAACTAATGTTGATAATAGAAAATATAATATAATCATTTCAGTGTTTACATTATTTCTAAGCAGTTCCGATCTTTCGTTTTGTATGTAGTCTTTACTTTTAAATTAATAAATAACTTTTATGTTTCAGTTATTGTGATCTTTTGCCACTATTATATATAATTATGCGACTGTTCTCATGCAAATAATATTGTAGTTGGTCTAAGTAGTTTTAGCGGTAGTTCACGCCGCGATTTCGCATGTTCAGTCGCACCCCAAATGAATTCCTAATTAGTCGGGTACATTCTGATAGTATTTACGTGAGTACAGCCGGATTATTATACAAATGATTAAATATAAAAAGCTTAATTCTAACACATGTTAAAAATATTTTAAGATCATCATTAATAATTGTGAATGAATTCGCCATAACTACTTCATTTGAAGGCATAAATAGAATTCAGTAGAGTTAAATAATTAGGAATTAGTCTCCAGTATAGGGATAAACTGTAGAGATATCGAGTAATCTCTTCACCGCAGAACGGTTAAGGATCTCATAAATTCTCTGCAACTTAGACTAATTATAATCTTAATCTTAATGAAGATTTAATTAGATTTCTTAAAGCAAAATTATTAAAATTAATGATATGAATACATTATTTATAATAAACCTTCAGCTGGCCATTTTTATAATTAATTTGCATTCAAAGTTTTTACGATGACATTAATAACATGACGTTTTAATAAACGGAAAAGATACTTACTTTATTTAGCGGATTAATTTATAATGGAGACCGGTGCTCTTCCGAAAAAGCGGCAATTGCCGAAGCTTATGGCTTGTATGACGAAAACAAGTCTGGAAAACCTTAGAAACAGGGCCTTGTTTAGTTTAGCAGCGTTGGATGCTAAGGGAATCCGGAGGTATAGTATAATGATTTTTGTAAAAATAACATATCAATGTCATATCTTCATATATCAAATAACATAAAAATGATTTCCTGATTTACTTTAAGACCATCATAACTTCTTAAATTATATTATTTTAGACGGAAGTTTCCATTACATGAATGCCTGATATTGGAGTTAAGAGAATCTGGTTTCTGTGAATCCTCAGATTACTTGCAAGATCTTATCTATGACAATATTCAGCTTTTAGCGGAAGATGATATTGGTATTGTTGTAGATCTTAGAAAGAGGGAAGACTATTTAGAACATATTAGCGCCGGTCTAATAAGAGCCGAAAAACAAAGAGATAAACGTAAGAAAAAACATACACACAGAAACTTTACTGTCGTCACTAGAATGGTTTTATTACTTATAATAGGTGATTTCGTTACAATACTGCTTAAAGAAATAATATACGTGTAATAAGTTTTGATGGATTCTAAATGTTAAATACAACTCGAATATCACATTTATTATTCGTTTTAAAACTATCTTTTTTATATTTTGTAATGATTTTTGATTTGGGCCAGAAAATACAAAAAAGGAAGCTTTGGAGCTGTTAGGATTGGCTTTACATTACGCTGAAAAAGGTAAAGGAATTTTGTGGTTATCGGAAAAATTCTTCCTTGCGTCCATTGCTGTATCAAGCCAGTTCTTGTTGGATGGAGGTCGACAAAAAGGCTGCTGTAAATATCACTATGCTACATTTTTACTGGACAAATGTAAGTATCTTATGTAAATTATATTTCTTCTATGTTAAATTAAGTTTACCTCAGTCACATACAGTTACTTTTTAAACAAACTACTTTCATTCTAAGTTATTATCATAAAACATGCTCGAGCATGCGTATTTGAGTTTAGAAGGCCATGTGAGCGTACAACCACTTAAGAAAATTTTAAATGACACCTCAATTACATGTATAAGCAAAATAAACCAGGATAAACTTCGTCGAATACATTAACCGTAAATGTAATGCATATTGACAATAAAGTCCCAGGTGCCGACCCAGAAGAGCCTTTCCTAATTCTTACTGAAGTTAGGGACAGTGCTATAGGAAAGGTAAATAGATTTTTTATTTAATCAACATATACGGCTTCAAACGAATAACTTATTACGATTCGAATAAATAAAACTAATCTTGTTAAATGTTAAACTAATTTGGTAAAGGATTGGCAACTATATGAAGGAGATGAGGATGAAGATGTTCCACCTGATACTTTGTTTTCTGCTTCTGCTTTACAATTACACCGCGTACTTCTGAGCAAAGCTCGTTCATGTCGGGAGTCGGATACAGCAAAATCAGAGAGATTGTCTAGACTTGCCGAGAGGAGAGCGAAAGATGGTAATACTAAAATAAATAATAAATCATTATATAAGTAAATAAATAAAATAACATTTAATTTGTCTTCAGCGAACGATACTCTGAAAGTTGCTGAAGCAATAATAGAAATCGGTGTTAGTCAGTTAATGATGAACAATTTGAACAACGCTCAGAAGACAATCAATAGAGCATTTGTTATTTATAAAGAAATTAATAACATAGAGGGTCTCTGTGAGACAAGAATGCATCTTGCGGCTGTTATGCAGAAGTATTTAGCTTGTTTCATAAAATAATCCTATATAGCTTATAGTTTTAAATATTTACGAACATCTATTTATAGCTTAAACTGTACTTTAGATTAGGTGACCATGAATTAGCTGCGAAGCTCTTAACCGAGATGGGTGCAATGGCCATGGAACATGGATTAAGAAGGCAGCTTGGTCGAGCTTTACATCTTTTAGGAGAACTACATTTAAGAAGAGAAAAACCTGAGCTGGGTACTCAGCACCTTCGTGAAGCATTCCAATGCTTTATGGGATTAAATTGGCAATTTGTATGTTTTATGTTATGGTTTTCATAGTAATTCATTCAGCAGGTATAGCTTATATGGTTATTTTCCATTGCAATAGGTTTTATCCATATTAGATAAGCGGGTATTGTATTGTATATTAGATAAGCATTTCCAATATCAGTAGCATAATATATTTTATACAAAATTTTTAGTATTATATGCGACTAAGTTTGACTATACAAAAAAAGTTGAATAGCAGAGTTTTTGTCTAGACTAGATAGAAGTGTATTTATAAATTTCTGGTTTTATGGACTTGACGGTCACTGGCTTGTTTGAATAGAATTTCAAGGAAATAAAAAATCTTAATATCGTGATAAGTGTTAAAAATTATAATCTTTTTACCACATACCATACAAGCAGATAATACATTTAATTACATTTCACTAATAGTTAATAGTTTTGAATTAAATAAAAAATGTCGTTAATATGAAATTAGAGTTCGTAAATGGTTTATTTCGAAATTAATTTGCTTAGTACAATAACATAACGTATAATATTTTTAAGTCATGTTATTTCATTTTAATAGCATTCTGAGATTAAAGTTCAAAAAGCGGCTGTTGGAAGCGGTGATTTAGATGTTATTTACAAAACTGATTACATTGAAATCTACGAAACAGAAGCGGAACAGTCAAGGCTTATGATGGCTATATCAGCAGGTAATTTATAATAATATCTAACATCCTTATTCCGGCGCCTAATTTTTAGAGTACATTAAATACCTCCTTATCAAATTGTATTCTAAATTATATATAACTAATAACTATCTAAAATTGTTTTAAAGAATATTCTTTTTAATATTATCTTCCTTATTGTTACTTAAAAAGATAAATTTATAAAACGTACGAAAACTGTTGAAAAAATCAAAAGTATAGCCTCTTTTGCTATCTGTAATATATTATTTTTGTATTTCAATTTTATATTTGCAAAATTAAAAGATAATTAATTATACATAAAAGTAATTCTCTAAAGGTTTTTTAAGTTCGAGAAATCATTGTAGTGAGTGCCCATTACTTGTTTTCATTGAATAAATAAAAAATCATTGAATTAAAAATAAATAAAATAGGGTGAATTTTTCTTGCTGATGTTTTAATCTTTTCAGGCCAAGAAATAATGTCCTCTTATTTTAACTTATTGAGGGAAGCTGGAACATGTACTGTAGCTAAATCTAAAACTATCGAATGGAAACTTTCACATGCAGGCTGGTGGGTCAAAAAATTACATCATGATTTTATACCCTGTATTTGTCCAATTCATAACAGAACACCGCTGGATATATTATGGTAATCTTCTAAATCTATATATAGAATTGGGCGTACTACATTTGATCTCACTATACATATATTGGGTCTTTTCAAGGTTAAAATTGGAGTCTAAATCATTAAGACCAGATTACTCTGAAGGTGAACCGTTATTAGGTAGAATACATACAACAGAAGATATAAGACAACTTCGAAGCAGTATGTAAGAATGTTCGGTGTCGCAAACATTTATGGTAAGAACTTTAATAACAAACACAATCAGGTCAATGTGGTTTATACGAAAAAAAGTTTTTTAAATTATTCCATTTATTGCTTTATCCATATCTAATTTGAGTAGATAACGTAAATAACTATTTACAAAAAAACATTCAAAATCGTAACATATTATGTAATTTTTTTTTACCTACATAGTTCCCATGAATGGATCTGCCACCTCTGTTGATAAATCTTCATTATTCTTAGAAATTAGCTAAAAATAATTTATTCAGTACAGATATCACATGATATTTAACTAAAACACTTTAAAAAAGTACAGTTACAGATTAAATATATATGAGTTGATATAACATAATTAGTTTGATATATATTAGGCTTTCGCTAGCCTCTTGCGGGGCTCAAGACGAACTTTAAATCCTTCAGCTCTCTTTAGAATAATATCGGCCTGAAGTTTGAAGTCCTCCTCTTTAAGGTCGGATATGACACGGAAGTTCCTCAGAATAGTTGAAAGGATGATCTTCAACTTCAACATGGCGTATTTACGTCCTTAAAAAGAATATATAAATGTGACTCGTTACATAACGATTATTAATATCAGTTTATAAACTGAGATTTACGTACCAACACAGCTCCTTGGTCCAGCGGAAAAGGGAACGAAAGCGTAGTAATGGCGGTTAGCGGAACGTTCGGGTAGGAAATTATCAGGGTTGAACTTATCGGGATTAGGGTATATATCCTCCTGGCGATGAAGCTTGTAGGTAGCAATAACAACTGTTGTACCAGCTGGCACTTGCTTGCCGTTGGAAGCTGTTAAACAGATTTTAATTATTAAGGAATCATTTTACATAATCTTCACAATATTGTAGAATAATATTATGTTTTTTTTGTATGATAAAAAACTTACGCAGAGTGATATCCTGTTTTAGGTGACGGGCAATAATGGGAACAGGAGGGAACATACGAAGGGTTTCCATAAGACACCTCTCTAAATATTTCATTTCTAACGTGTCTTGGAATGTGGCTGGCCGATCTGAGTCACCGAATATTTGATCTAATTCTTCGACTACCTTGGCTTGAATATCTTGATGGATACCCATCAACGACAAGAAGAAACTGCTTCCAGCGGCGGTTGTGTCATGGCCCTATAAAATAATGCTATTAGATAATATCAACTTTCACATTTATTATATAAATTTAGTTTTATATTAAATATATACCTCAAACATAATAGTGTCTACTTGTTCTTTGATTTCTGTATCCGAAATAACGACACCGCCTTGAGCACTTTCTAGAAGCAAATCTAAGAAAGCAAGACGTTTCTTCTGACCAACATCTTCATCTACATCCAAATCGTCTTTAAGACCAGCGGACTGTCCAAATGATAATCCTTCAACAGATGTTGTTTTGGATTCTTTACTTACTGCGGCTTCCGTAGTTTCAACAATAGTTGGTTTCTTTCCAGATTTGACTTCTTCCTTCTTCCTCCTGATAACCTTTTAAAAAAAATTACTATTATGTATATAAATTTTTAGCCAATAATATTACATTCTAAAAAAATAATAAACCAAATATACGGTAAAATTTATAATATTTAGTAAATTAAAAGCTTGAATACCTTGGTAGTCAATCCATGAATAACGTTAAGAAGTTTATTCTGAACCTTTGCATATTGAGTAAAGTTAAAAAGAAGATCAGGCCTCAACCAAATCTTAGTATGTCTTAAATGTAGGATATCACACATTTTCATGACAGCCATAGCATATTCAAAGCCGCTTTGGTCTTGAGTGCTCTTGCTAACACCCATAGCGGTTTCTTAAAACAAATATTAATAGGTACAATATTGGGGTTTTCATTCTTTTATGAGATTGGGTGGTGATTATTTAGATGTTACGACTGTAATTGGAACAGACAGAATTTTAAAATCTGCTTTAATAAAACTAGTTATTATGTATATTATTTATAATCACCTATAATATAAAGTTGTTGTACTCATACCTGCCTATACAGATTTTAATTTATTTAATTTGCAATACTGATAGTTTTTTTGGCATTAATAAGTATAAATAATAACGTAAAAAGCATTCATTTTTACAATTCAAAGTCAAAGTATTCAAATAGGTATACCTTGCACTTACAAAGCATCATCACTATTTATGTAGAAGAACCAACAAGAAACTTCATGATTACTCTTTACATAAATAAATTATTTTAAAATTAAAATAACTTATAGGAAATAACTACTATTTGAGTCATAAATGACATAGGTATATGTGACATACTCTGATAAAGTGCCATTAAAGAAGTTGTTTTTCAATAAATAAGATTAAACAGATATAAGAAACAAAAAATCAATTGTATGTGTTTGGATATTACATACATACATAGTCAAAGAAATTAGTTTTGGGTAAGAGTTAACCTCTTTTCAAATACTTTTGTAATAGTGATTGCTTCGTCCCATCATTCTCGGCATGGATGGAGATTATCGCCCATTAATATACGTGTAGTTGTGGGGGGTCGAGAAACTTGACTCTTAATGCGTAGTACTTTTCCTTATGTCATCATGATTCATATAAACGTGCACGTTCAACACTTATAATAGGCCTGAGACAGGGTCGATTTCGACACTATAGTTACATATAAAAAGTTTTATTATATCGATAAAAAGTGTACTCTCGTGTTCTAAAACGTTGTTAAATATATGCCACTAATATTACATGCAGATCATAATTTACATCAAACAAACAATTACAATGAAATATATTTTCCACGGCGTAGAATTATAGGCAAGGTTAACCTTCTATAATTATATGGATATAAGGATAACATTGGAAGGTGCTTTAGTAGGAAGCTGTTTGGACTAGCAAATAGCAATTTTGCCTTGTTTTACATATTGTCATTTAGAGCGTAACACTTAAGTACAGACCAAACGCTCAAAGTGTCACTGTTATCACTAACACGTAATACGTGACCGAATGTACAAATTTTATTTTCTAATCTAGTTAAATAGCGATCTCAAGTTATATAGGATTTTGCTTATATATTTATAAGTTTCATAATAATATTGGGCACAAACACATTTTAATATGTATAACAGCAGCTTTTACACTAGATTTAATAAATATTTTTTTCATTTTAATCTTCATTACTTATTATAAAAAAGATTTATTGTACTATATTTTAGTTCACCAGAGCAAGGTGATATACAAGGTTCCTTAGTTTTTTTGACATTGGAACTTTGTATATTCCTTCTAATGGTCAAAACACATTTGCCACAATTATATAAAGCCTTACATATTATATGAGAGTACATCCGTAACTTATTCTATAAGGAAAATATTCTTTGCTTCCTTAACTACTTATTAGGTTTAATTCTTCTTTATATATTTGGAATTTGGATACCTTTTAATAGACTTATATTTTTAACTAAGGCCTAATTTTCCCGACTTACCCAAAAGAATTTCGACGGTACATTCGCTCATGTAGTCATGACAATCGAAAACACCGCTCTCTTTCTTGAGTTTATTGACCACAGCCCTGGAGTTGGCGTTGAAAAGATCTATGAAACTTTTGAGAACATTCAAGTGGAAAGTGGGGGCGATGAGTTTTCGGTGGGACCGCCATTTCTGACCTAAAATGAATTAGATAGTTAGCTTTTTGATTCATAAATTCCTTGAATCTTAAATGTAACAACATTATTGTTTCCATTAGATCGTCATCGATAAACACAAAAAGACCTTCCGCTCCTTAAATGGGATTGCTTTATATTAGTATTCAGTTGAATGTTCACGTTTATTTATAGTGTAGTTTATATCGTATTCGTTTTGGACTATCCAGGTCAAAGTAAAATATATTTAAAATCTTATATTATCTTATGTTTTCCTTTATATTTTAACTAACCTGTGCTGATTAAAAGACCATCTCCAAGCCAGGGTTTGAAGAATCTGTAGTCGTCTGCCTTGTCGATGTGCACATGACTGCTGAGAATCAGCTCAACATCTCGAGGGTCGTAAAGGAACACGATTAACCTTGGCCCAATCCAGATTTTAACGGTTGTTTCATCTTTGAATTCTGCGCTTCTTTTAATAATTTTTTTGAAGATTTCTGTGAATAAAATATTTAAAAATAGGAATAAAGTTCTATCATTTGTATTTTTAAGATAAATATGACAGTGTTGCATATTGAACTGCGAAAATTAATTTTTTAACCAATAACGCATTGGATATGAAGATTTCTCTTAACTAATTAATAGGACTAGGTATTTACCATCAGAGCCTCCTGTGAATTCCAGAGCATTGCCTACCAAGGGATATCCTGCAGGACCGGGAATCTTTTCAGCAAGCTCATAAAAATGTCTTCTGGACATACGCCAGTATGCGTACCATAGTATTAGTGCAGGCACTAGCAGGACGTAGAATAAATTAGTGGCTGCCCATGTACTGCTGGTGGCTACGGTTTCAGCAGCCGCATAGCTCATTTTTGATAATCTGTTTTAAAAAAATACTTATTTAATATTCCAAAATTTCAAAATATTATTTTTATGAAAATATTTCATTAAATTTATTAATTCATAATAAACCCATTTAATTTTAAGACTGTTTAAGAAGAAGTACATTCTAGGATTGAAATAAAATATAATATATTATCTCTTCTCAAAAAAAAAAATTTTATTTATTAATTTATACTAAGATTAAAAATGTATACTAATATTGGACGTAATATATGTTAGTTATATACATATATATTTTTTTAATAGCTTTACATTTATAGTATCCTCAAAAAAGATGGAATGTAAAAGAACTCGTTTCTAAGATACCGCACCGGTAAGATGTTTTATCATTTTGCTATGGAATTTTCCAATACCGGATGCCCTCCTTCAAAATATAAAATAATCCGACCGACGCTATTTAAGACTTTAAATAACAGAATTTTACTCAACCCTTCTTTTGTATGTCTGTTATAGCTTCTGTTTTAAATAATATACCTTTAAATTATAATAATATTATAAGAAATATAAAGATCTTAAATAACATGACAAACAAAACAATTTTCATATTGTATTTGCTTCAAATTTAATTATTTATTCTTAATTGTAATGTCAACTATTTTATTCATTCATGATTAATATTCATTACGGTAATAATAAAAAACAATGGTCTCTGAAATAAATGTTTAATAAGTATGTAATTAATTAGTAATTGCAATTATTTATTTACATATGACGTCTTTTATTGAATTTAAATTTAAAGTGTTCTTGTATATAATTGGTATTCAAAAGTATTTTATTTGTAAGAAGTTTATATATAATTTTATTAAGATATTAATTTTATTTAATATATCATGTTTTTACGAAACACTCTCATTTTAATTTATATTATGGTTGTTTTAATTTAAAATAAAATGTATTAATTCTTTTAATAAAATTATAAAATTAAGCTCCTTCATCCGTCGGATTTAATTATCTCCGGAATGATAAGAATTTTCCATAATAATAATTAGCTTAAATTTTCATACTTAATTAAAAAAAATGTCTTTATTATAGCTCAATAATATTTTAAAGTCAGTTTGTAATTTTACTCTAATTTTAGTCTACAAAGTATTTATTTAAAAAAAATAATGAGAAGTTTAAATCTAATACAAAAAAACGTTGTCAAAAACTGTCATTAAAAAAAGCACGAAACCCATGGAATTTTGTAAAGTAAAAAATAAACTGTCTAGGTCGGTACTGTAGTCACTTTAGAAACAAAACTATTTTTTTGTGTAATTTTTTACTATTTTCATTCACATGGTGTTATTGAGAACGCTAATTTTAATAATATTTTATAAAAATTTGTTTGTCAAAACGTATATATATTTTTTTCACTGCACTGTAAATGTTAAACATAGAAATTATTATTTTAATAATTTAATAATATTTACTAATTTTTATAAATTATTTAATTTAATAAATAATATTTTATAAGTAATTTATGAAGTTACATGAAGATATTTTATGCAATAAATTTATATAACGATTACCTTTAACAACTGTTTTATTACTTTTATCTATAAATCTATTATTAGGATATGTCTTAATGATATAACCTACCTGTATAATGCGACACCAACACTAACAATATGAGTTCTTTCGCCCTAAGCGAGTCTTACTACTATGTACAAAACTGTCGCGCAACGAACTATATACGTTGTTATGACGTCAAATGCAGAACATGTTGAATTGTTTTTATTGAAATACTATATGTATATCTAAGCTCCATTATTTAGATATATATTATTATCAATATATAAATTTGAGATTGATATTAAATTTTTTGTTATTCTTATCACTAAATTCTTCTTCAGAGTACTATTCTTTGACTGTTATTGTCTGCGTTTATTGCGTTTTTGTTTGTCTGATTAATTTTGTACGACGCTGTTTCCGCCTGGTCTCCGAAACTGGTTACAAACGGAATGGACTTCAGTGAAAAGATATTGTATTAGATATGTGTCAATATCTTTTTGAATTATTATATTTGTTCGAATATATTTCACACTATTCATAGATACAATCGAACATCCTCTATTTGTAAAAGAAAAATATCAGGCCATCTACGAAGATTTACTACGTAGATTTATAAAGAAATCTTGCCCGAAAGCAAAAGACTTTTGAAAGTCGACTTAGGACTTGTAGCCTAAAAGAGAAGCACAAGACAATAATAAGTTGCTCATTTAAAAAGGAAAAGGGTAGAAAAAACTTTTTTAGTGGTACGCAAAGGGAGGTCCGATATTTTTTTACTATTAAGCAATGTTTCAACAAGCATAGTAAAACGTGGACATAGTAAATTATGACAAGGTGTTAGTGTGCCATATTTTTTTTATTTTGAAGTGTTTAAACACCATCATGTTTCATAATCAAGATTGAACCTTTCAACAATATTCAACAACTAAAATAAAGCTTAATCCACCAAGGTGTGTTTGGAAACGATCATTTCAGACTTCATCAGAGCTGAATACTGGCCGTCATCTAGTCCCGATCTCAATTTATAATCAGTTAGAATGTATAGTCAGCTTTAGAGAATATGGCATAATCTAAACGTCATGATAAGTCATAACAATTTGGAATGCCTAAACAATAAGAGTAGCAGAAAGGAATATTGCATGGACACAGTGCGTTTTTCTATTGAGAACTGGCTTCAATGAGCAACAGGATTGTATTTAAGATAATAGATATAATTTGGAATGAACACTTGATATTTTTAACTTAATTTTATTAATTTATAAAATATCTCACATTACAGTAATAAATGTTGCACGGTATCTAGGTCTCAATTATTGCATAAAACAGATGAGTCGAATGTTTTCGAAAATATAAATTTATGTACATTTATTATGTGTTATTTATGTATATTTATTATGTGTTATCTTAAAATTCGGTGTTTTAAATCTTAAACACTATTTACTTGTAATTTGCTCGCATATTGTAAATATGAGAACACAATCATAGAGTTGCCACGGATTTCAAGGAGATCCAGTTCAAGTTAACAAAATTATATTTATAATCTCAGATCTTCATTCAGAGGCGTATATTTTTTATCTATATAATATACAACTAAACAGAAGAAAACACAAGAGATAGCAGAGCCTATTAGATGTTCGCTGCGATAAAACGACGCAATATAAAGCTTTTAAAACCTCTTTTTTGTACTGTTTTCTGTTTATGTAACTGAAGTAACTGTTTCTATCTTTAAATTTTTTTTTTAATATTAATAAAGATCTTCAAAGTTTTTATTTTTAATCAACAAATGTAACATATTAAGACTCTCTACAATAATTTACAAAAATGTTTTGCCGGAAAAAAAGGCATGAACATTAGCAAAATGAGCATGGCTAAGCCTTGTTTTATTTATATAATACTAGCTTCAGCGCACAGCTTCACCCGTGTTTATTTCGGTAACCATGATCCTTTTCATTGCTATGTAAGAGCAAATAATGTTTACTGAGGATATTCTCAGATTACTGTTTTATATATTTTTATTTACTTTATTTTCGTCTATTATAATTTTTATATTTAAGTTTATCGAAACAATTTATTAAACATATAACCCTTCCTTAGGAATCACACAATGTGGTGGTTAAATCTGAAAAAAAATCCATTCGGTACTTTTTGTTTTCTCGTTCACACAGACACACTCTTCTTCTTCTTTGTATAATATATTTTACAAATTTGTAAAATACAAATATTAGTATCAATAATTTATTAATACTCTTTTGTTTGTTTCATATAAAAACATAATGCTGTTTATTACTTGGCTTAATTCATATAGAACAAGAGATCAAATCTGCTTGTATGACTACAATTATATATATATATATATATATATATTAGTTTAAAGACTATTTTTCTCTACATTTTAAGCCAATATATTCCTAAATATTCTTAACACAAATATATTTTATGTGGTGTCAAATTTAAAATCTTTAAAATAATTAATTTAAGTTAATCAAATTAATCATTATTATTTAACTTCAGTTTTATATTTATTTAGTAAAAACCTAAAATTATAAATATTTTTGAATATTGAAGATATTATAATCTATAAGTATTTAAACAGATAAAGTACATTTTTTAGTATAATTACATTTACTTAATATTTAATAACTTGTTGTATTTATATTATATTTATATTATATATGACGTTTGACTTCTTTAAAGAAATTTTTTATGTTTTGTGACGGATGTTCTCGAAAAAGCTTGAAGAATTTATTATTTATTTCATATTTTTCTAACATAAGCATATTAATAATGAAACATAAACAAAAGATCAGTGTAGGTTTTAATATTTAAAAGAAATAGAAATAACTATGTTAAGAGATCTCAACTACCTACTGGTAGCTGGTAGGAGAAGAGAGAATATCCAGGAGAAGAGAGAGAGATTATTAGTTTTGGAAAGAACATTTAAAATTAAAGAAATTGGTGCACACATTACTAAATATAATAAATATTTGTTTTTAATTAAACCATTTTTCTTCATGTGAAAGTTCTATTACAATTTTTTGAGCCATTGAAAAAAAAATACCGTGATAAACACAACGACAACAGGCATCGAAAAATAAAAAAAAGCTGATTATCACATATTAAACATAATGTTCAAAAATTCAATTGAATTTTTTTTACACAAATCAATCAATTTTTACCTAATAACCACCCCAAATACTTATACCTTAATACAGAAACGTAAAAAAGAAAAAACGATATTCCCCCTTATTAAGTTGAGCTAAGCGAAACTCTTACTGGTCAAAAGTGTGTTTCGATACTAATGCTACTCTTACACGAATAATGGTAGGATGTCGGAAATTGGCAAAGTTGTCAAGGACAGTGACTCATAGGTCCTGAAGATTTTGGTGGCATTTATAATCGTAGTTTTTTATTAAATGATCAAAGTGTGTTTGGTACGTGGAGCTCCACGTGCCGGGCTCAATGGCGGACCTAATTTTACTTTAAGAATATCCCCACGTATATGGTAAAGGAGAACCTATATGGTATAAGCAGTTATGGAATTTTCTTCCAAGCACATGTAAAAAATAGCCGTTCCATCCTATCTTTCAAACGGAGACTGAAATCAGTCATAAATGTTTATATATCTATCTATACACTCAATATATTATAAATATATATAATAAAATAATAAAAAAGGTTTTATTAAATAAATATTTGTTAGTAGTAGTTTGTTTATTGAAACTATTGCTATTGTTTATTTAAGTTATTGAGCTTAAGAGATTTTAATAGAACTTTCATATGAAGATAAAGAAAGGTTTCATTTTATACGTAAATTTACAATTTTTTTTTAATGTAACATTCTTTACATACACTGATGCTACATATACTGATGAAACTCAAAACAGAAACAGCATTACCTCTATTTGTCATGTTATTAAAAAAGGGTATCAAATATTTTGGTATATATTTTTAAGAATTAGTTTTTAATACTGATTGTTATATATAATAATGTATTTGTTTCAAATGGGGGGTTTATTTCAATAAGTTTGGTGTCAAAATAGGTCCTGCTGACAGGTAACACTTACAATTGATATACACAATTGAAGATTGATAATGATTCAAAGTGGAAAAGAAATGAATAAAAAAAAATCAAATCAAATAACATATACCAGTATATTTTTCTAATTTGAAGAAATTAGTCAAATAGCACATTTTTTATATTTATGATATTGATTATATATCAATGGAATGGAATCTTTTGGCCTCGTATTTTATTGTATAGTTGACCTGGCAAATGTTGTTTTGCATTTTAAAGTAATAAAAAAAAACAATTTCTTATATTACTATATATTATTAAAAAAAGCAGTTGGTGGTAGAATAGTAAAACTTAAGGGTTTATGTGTTTCTTATGTCAAATAACAAAATAAACTTATAAATGTTAAACAAAAAAAAATGATGGGCCATCCCTATTGCGCAGGGGTACTAAAAACAGTTACGCTTATAGAAGCTTAACTGAGAATAGTCTCAGACTTAGAGAATACACACATACTTTCATAACAATAGGTCAAGCTGTTGCGGAGAAATTTGGATAACATACTATGTGTCACGAGAATTTTATATATTAGAACATACTTTTTTTTCTACATTTCATCTTATACTTAATACCAAGATTCTAGTTAATGACATTAAAATGCTATAGACATAAAATGTTTGATTGATTTTGATAATGATGACAATAAGAACATATTGCAATTAAAAAATAACCTATACATTAATAAAAAAAATAACTTAGACACCACAAAAATAACTTAACAAAATATAATTAAAACGGACAATAACTATAACCACTGCGTTTGCGTCTGTTAAATACCTTTACTATAGATGGACTATTATTTATATATTTTTTGTTTGAAAAGCGACTTATTTTAATTAAACCTTTTTAGATGTTTCAAAAGTATCACCATTTTCTATAATAAGGATTTTTAATAAAAAAGGTGATAATTTTGTGTAATTTTTTTGTGTTGATTATAATATTATTTTAGGTAAAAGCGTGACATGATATCTTTCTTATAAAAATTTAAAAATGTTATTAAAATTTTAACTGCAAATGAATATAGAGTAATAAATTGAGAGACATACAAATATGTTTTTGTATACATTACACCCATATACAAAATGTCGCAAAGTGAAGTCATGTACAAGTATAATGTTCAATATCAACAAGGTTAATTAATGGATCAGTGTTTTTAATTGACTTTTGACTGCTATTTTTTTACATTACTTAAAAGTTCCGCAACTTCTTTCTTCACTTATTTATTCTGCCCTGAAATTCCGTAGGATAGTGCTTAGAATTATTCATTCTATTTTCAGAATAGTTAACACAATCATAAGTAAAAGAAAATGTAAAGAGATATCTATTGCAAAAAATAAAACATTAAAAGAAATAGCCCAATGGAAAATAATACCTTAATATAAGTTTTAATGACACTAGGAAGCTAGCACATTTTTTATTAAGTTTAAAAAAGTTAAATATACTGTAATTCGTCTTTAAAAAAATATATTGATATGTACATAATTATAAAGTGTAATATTGCTTACACTTTGATCTTATCCAAAAGGCCGAGAAGCGATGAAGTGGAACATTGGTATTAACCAAATGCAATTTAAATCAAATATTATATAAATTCATAGTTAATTCTTATGCTTATGCTTCTCTACTAGTTGAAGTTTATTTATTTATTTATTTATTTATTTATGTACCATAAAACAGACATACAGACATAGAGACATTTAACCTAAGACGATTTACACAAAGGATGACTTATCTCTTCACAAGAGATCTCTACCAGTAACCCTTGGTTATAGGAAATATTGGTTGAAATGGGTAAGGGACAAAGCAAATAGAAAATACATAAATAGTAACATACAAAAACTTATATATACATATAGCAAAAGCATATACATACACACATACAAATACATGAATAGATAATATCAAAGTAAATAAATATTCATGATTACTACATTAACATTGAAAGTAAGTATTTCTTCAGTCTCAATTTAAATAAGGTGATATTGGGAAGGTCTTTGTAAATATAATAGGGGAGTGAATTCCATAAATGCGCAGCACTTATAGAAAAGGATTTACTATGATGACTTGTGTTGTACTTTGGCACCTCGAGGAACTTCTGTACAACACAAGAGCGTTCAGGTAGCTTTCTAGGGGAACATAATTGAAGGCGTTCCCGAAGGTAGGATGGACAATCATTTTTAATGCCCTTTTTCTCCAGTGACATCTGACACAATCACCTAGTATCCCTTAAAAGTATTCCTTTTCACAGTTCTAAGTGACGCTTTGTTATATGACATTTATTCTGTAAGTGTTGACAGAATTTCTCATTAAATAATTTTTTTCCGTTATTTTTACTCAAAGTTTTGTATATTTAACAAGTATTAAAATATGTTCGTAATAATGAAAATGGTAATAAACCTTTTCAATTACCATATTTCATGTATATTTTCTTTTTAAATTAATTTGATTAATTTCCTATCCCTGATAATATTTATAAAATCAGTTTTGTGGTTTTCTTTGACACGTTTATTAATTATTTATCAAAAAATCAATTTGTTACGAACTTGACAAAATTATTATATATATAGATGAACTTTTGTTCAGCGCCACGTCAGGTCAAGTCAATTATGCAGTCATTATTATTGTATTACTACTATTTTACTGATAGAGACATTAAATTAGAATTTTATAATTATATTAAATCTGGAAACATAACTTAAATTAACTTTAAGTTTTGATGTAGCATCCATCTTGCTGTTTGTCAATAAAGACTTTCAAATATTTAATCATTATAGTTTAAGTTAATATTAAGACGTATATAACAAGTTGTTCGTCAAGTATTACTGCATATTATTAACATTACTTGTTTAAGAGGCGTCATAGAATTACAAACAAATCAAATTATGCATTAAAACGAATCGGATAGTTCAATTAATTCATTTATTATTGGGAATAATTTATTTGTAATTTTATCTTCCATCTCACTTGCGTTTCTGTCTTACTTGTCAACAAGCGCTAGAATAATAAGAATATTTCTTGGTTGAAAAGTGAGTTTATTTTGAGAAATTACTTTGATTTTTGTTAATGGTGTTTAGTAACGCCAAAGTCGTGTCGGGTGCTGTGTGTAGATCTAATGCCCGTTATTATTAATTAATATAATTATCCGGCTATACTCACGTTGCGGAGCATGGCGGAATCGCAGCGTGAACGCAGCAGTTCAAGCCGCGTTTCCGCCAAGTGCTAATAAGGACCCCGAAGGAAAGGTTCGAAACTAGTCGGGCAAAATCTGATAATAATAACGTAAGTGCTTACGTTAAGCCGGACAGTTATATTTAATAGTAATCATTGATCACGAAAGTGAACATAGAAAAACTGTACTTCGTAAATACAATCGGAATTTGAGTTAGTTTTATAAATAAGAGCTCATGAATGAAAATCTCGAATATTTTTAAAACTAGATGGATACATTTCTATAGTACTTACGTGACAGGCGATAAATAAAGTACAGTATGATAAAGAATTAAAAATTATACGTTAAGCGGTTAGTTTTTCAATAGCAAGTTCACAAAAGAATACAACAAAAACCTAACTATATTATATAGAGTTGGTTATAGAAGGCTTGTCTGTGCTCGCAAAATTTCAGTATGTGTTAGCATATTGAGCGAAGCGAGCTGCCAACAAACTAAAGTTGCATTTAGAAACCGTCGACGCATTCTGTTCGGTTTTTTCAAGATAAATAAAAAAATCTAAAAAAAAAGAAAAAATAGGAAAAAATTGTAAAAACTGTTTAAAAAACGGCACGAGTATTTCGTTCGATAGTTTCGACATCGAATATTTGAAATTATTTTTTAAAACCACTACCAGGCTGATATCTATCTGTGTGTTAGATTTGAAAAATTTTGGAAGTACCATTTTTGATTGATGCTTGCACAAAGGATGCAGAAAAGTCTCTCATAGAAAGGTTCGCTCAATAAAATCAAAATAAAAGCCTCACTTTAGCTTAGAATCAGCTCCTAATTCTACTCTCATGATGGATACATATGAGAAACAATATAAAATTCCTGAGAATATTGATTTTTCTTAATTCAGACTTGACATATTCCTTTATTCTCGACAATTAAAGCACGTAATACTTTTGGAACTTACTGTTCCCTCAGAAACAAATATCCATTAAATTAAAAAAAAATAAGTATTACAAATTGACCAATGAATTGACCAGAAATAGGTTTATAGTTAATTTGTACGCAATAGAAGTGGGAACGAGGGGTATAACGACAAAATCTCTCTATAACCTACTTAATGTTAAAGAGAATTCACACCAAGTGAGTACACTGCATTATTATGGCTGCATTGGCTGCCATAATAATGTATAGAAAAAGGTTGCTGGGCAACGGTAGAACAGTCTTATCTTAGAATTAATAGTTTTGTGATTAACCATAATATGATAATAAAACATATTAAAATATCTATCTGAGCTTATTTATATATCACTTAAAGATTGGCCGCTCTGGAACTATTATCACTTCATTTCTAGAACGTACTTCAGCAGCATCGGTTTAATTCTTTCAAATTTTGTAAAATATGGAAAGGACCGTAAACAGTGATGATAAGTATGCATGCGAATTTTGAAGTTGGTCCTTAAAACTAAATTGGGGTTAAAAATTTCAGACACTATTTATACTTTATACACGATGGGTTCACCCTCAGGGTGAATTTTTTTTATTATATGTTACTATTTTTATTATATATTTGTTGTATATAATAGCGACGAGGTCCAACTTAGAATATGACTGCTCATATCTCCCGGAAGGTGCTGTATGAGCAAAATAAGGCAGAATAATGGAAAGATACCATATTACACAACATATCTGCGATCAAATCCCACCAAAATGAATTCTTAGGGTTAATATCAAAAAGCTGGCCGGTTTAAAAACTGTTACGAGTTGCCTTGGCGACCTCAAATAGTTAACAAGGGACAGGTAGATGATGATACCTAAAAAACCTCTTCTAAAATAATAAATTAAAGACAAAATTAAATATTAATTTTATATATATGGTCAACAAAAAATTTAATTTTTATAACAAACTATTATAGTAGTTAAAATGAATTATTTATTATCATCTCCATAGGAAAATAAGAAAGTATCTAATATTGCTCATATAAATTGAACTGTAGTCTACTGTTGTATACATAAGAAGACATACAAAAGAAAGACAATTTAAAATACATAATGTTATTGTTAATTTTTTAACGCACATACATATAAGTATCTAAAAGATAACAATAAATATATTTTGAAAATGCAGCACTATTTTTAATGCCCACCAAAAAAATAGTTTTTTTTTTAAGTTTGACATGTACAGATACACATGTCAAACTTAAAAAAAAACACACACAAATGTGTGTGTGTCTGTGGAATTATAGCTCTCAGATAAATAGACTATATTTATCTGAGTGCATAATTTATTATTACAACAGATACATTTAGAAAAAAAAAAGGTTTTTAAGATATTCAGCTTTCAAAGAAACTAGTGAGAAAATGTGAGACAATATTGAAACTTATTATTCCATATTATCTTATAAGATCAGTTGTCAGCGACTTCGTCTCTCCCTCCTCTTACGTCAGTCAAAATCATTAACGCTTTTATATATTTTTTTTTTATTATCAATTTGTTTCTTTTATTCAGGAGACCTTCACTTATAATATAATGCTTTTTATAAAATTACGCTATAAAAATATATGTTAAAAGATAATAACAATAAAAATAATGGATATTTAATCTTTTTTTTTTTGATGGTCCATCACGTTGTACATCAGAAACTATATAACGGAATTTTTATGAAATTTGATGTGGTTATAATTTATTGACATAAGAACCAATAAAAAACGAGTTGTTCGTATGTTTTAAGACATTATGAGTCATTTGCTCCTTCCCCTTTCCCTTCTCAAAAGATCAGATGGCAATATATGGAAGATTAATAAAACCGTTTGTAATTGGATTATCATAATAATTAATTATTAAACTAAGGTAGTATATATATTATAATGATAATAAATAATAGATATGTCAAACGAATCCTAAGTAATCATCATTTTAGTTTTCTTGGTATATTCTATAAATAGTTTTTGTAAATCATCGCACAAAAAGTTAATTCGTGTACTCGGATTTGAATCCCAATGTAGGTTGTTAAACTTTTGTAAGTTATTTTTAATGGTAATTGGTAACTGAACTTTTAGACCGTTATCTCTTTAAAAATTAAATACTACTTCTAATTAATTAATACATTTAAAAACTAAAAGCGTTAGGATTTAGAAATACTTGCTATTTATTTTAGGATATTCAATGAGTTGATTCGATGGAAGAAATTTTTTTTTTTGTATTTTTACTATCGTGATCCATAATATACATCCTATACATATAATAAAACTGTAAATAAACTGTTTCTGTACATTGAACATATTTTACAAACTTTTAATGGGAGTGTAATAAAAAAGTAATCGATATAGATACCAAATCACTAATTTTTGAACATTACATCTGTTTGTCTATGTATGTTTGTCAACAAATAAAATCAATAATGGGAAAGGTGTCGCGGGCACAGCTAGTATATAATCCAACTGTCCTAAATACTATGAGAATTTTGGCGAATAGTTTCGAGCCCGTTCGGAAGCCTTATTCATTATCTCAGAGTATGATGGAATTGCGGTCATTATTATAATATATAACAGCGGCGATGTGAGCGATTAGCTTCCTGATTAAGAAAAATGTTATATTATTTTATTTTATGTTTCTTATACATTAATTCCATCAGAAATTTCACTAAAATATCAAAAGAACTTATCTGCATATAGCATATTTCATACTTATAAATTGAACATGAAATATATACTATTTATTTTTTAGTTTCGTTTAAAAAAATGCTTCGATTAATACTATAACCACCCCCATAGCGCAATTAGTATTTTAGAAATTTCAAATACGTTGGATATATGTTTCAAATTTGTTGGATGAAATAATGGATTGTTTAATTTCATGAAAAACTAATCAGTTCTATGTTACTGTATAACTTGAATAAATGATTGGTATTAAACGAAGTTAAGTTCATAATAAGGTGGCCAGAAAACGCCGCTGCCGCCAGAAAATAGGAGTACAATGTCTTCCTTAATCAGTAAGTTAACAATTTAAACTAACTAAGTACCTAAAAATATTGGTTTTGGCTTTAGAATGAGCCTTAAATTTTGAAAGATTTATTTGGAGTAAGATGAGTTATAATATAGATATATTAATCCGGTAACATAAAACTAAAATATTATTTACTACCGGCCAAAGGCATGACGTCATATATAACATTAATTTTATATTTGAAGAAATGCACAAATGACATCTAAGTATGCAGTGACATCTCTAAAATTGAACCATGATACAAATTTTTCGTATTGAACTAAAGCTTAAGTTTACAAATTAAGAAGTTAAAATGAGTAATAAGCTAAAACAGAAACCTAGCAAGACGTGTCCAATCACAACTATCAGTAACATAATCGAACCATCATCAGACATCGAAAATGATAACCCAACTTCAAGTTTCGCGAATCTTCAAACGGTTTGCGAAGAAACGAAGACAGATTTAGATGAAACACAGGAACAATTTGAAACCAGCGATGCTTTTAAATCCGAAGTTGAAAGGTTTATTGAGATATCTAAATATTTCTCTAGTCCAGTACGTAAAACTGCTTCGTATGTTTGTGAGAACAGATTGGTATCTTACCCCAATCCATATCGTTTTGAATATAAACGAGGAGGGGTGACAACTCAACATATAAAGTTCAGCAATCTTACTTTGGAACCTGTTTACATAAAGTTATATAAGGTTTTACCAGATTTAGAACAGTTTAAGTTCATAAACCTATCGCAATCGAGGTGCAAAAGAATTCCACCAGGTCTTTCTTTCAGCTTGGGAATTATTTATGACGATTTGAATGAGACAACATCCTGTAATGGAAAAATGATATTTGTGGCTACAAGAAAAACAACAACTCCGTGCTACCAGATATGTGAAATCGATTTACAGATAAATGCCCAAAAAATAAGACTTATTACTACTTGAAGTGTTTGTAATTACTATAAAAATATATGTAAAAAACTATTTATATAGTCCAGTTAGTGGTTTTGTCTCTGTAGCTTAGCCAAGGGTAGTGCATTCGATTTCCACATAGAACAGTTGTGTACGTGATTCACAAATTTCGAGTCTGAGTCTTATTTGTACAAAGCCCTCATAAGAATGTAGGAGTCTTTTTGTATAAAAAAAAAGAATTTGTTCACAAATATATGTTTTTGTACAGTCTTGTATCTGTATATAAAGATTACACGCAAAATTTTACAATGCAAATACGTATAAAGTAAATCAAAGGATATTAATTAACGACAATCTTTTCCATTTATTCGCTTTATTAGATTAAATAATTCAACGATTAACAACTACCTCGGACAATCTGCAGGAGGTTGTAGAGTTCAAGTTTCCAAGGAAAACGGGTATCACGATGTCTTTGAATGTACAATACCGGTAGAAGCCTTACTTGATATGTGATATAGAACGTTTAGTCAATGCTTTTGTAACAAAATCATCTAATTCTTGTTAATTATAATCAATGTATTATTATTTTATCAAGGGGAATTAATACAAATGGTTTTTAAATTTGATATTTGATATTTGATTAACTGATGATTTCTGGTTTTCTGCCTTTAGTGACTAACTAGACGAAGAGAGAATAGTGAACAGAAAAGAGTTAAGTAGGAGAGAGTAGGAGAGAGTAGAAGAGATGGAAACAAAGAATTTAGGAGTTTAGGTATTTTTAATGAAAAAGTCATGAATACAAAATAGGACTACATTCTGCGACCTCTGGAATACCTGATGGATGAATAGTTTTAGTTTGTGACTAATACATTCATGGTTCTGTGAGCATATTATATTATTATTATTATCATTATTATTAGCTTAAAATAATTGCACGAGCCACGTACCTATTGTCAATGATATTGTAATTTATTCGGACTTGATGAGATACGAATCGATTAAATAACTTGCTTGAAAGGTTTTAATATAATTATGCAGATTATTTTATAATATTATACACTTATATAAATATGTACATATGTGTATAACATTAATTTCATGAATATAATTTTATCATTCGAATAGAAAAGAGACGTCGTGTTTGCGTTACTTGATTAATTGTAAAATATAAAAGTTGTATTCTTCACTAGTGATATTTATATCATAGGATTGTTCACCTTAATAAAACAGTTTGTTGTTAAAAATGGAAGCGTGTGTTGGGCTGTCCCACATAACCCCACAGCTATCACCTTCTTAACCGTATTCGTAACGGATTTTTCCAAAAAACAAAAAAAAAGATACTAACCATGTTAACTTTAGCATCTATTAGCTAACATTGAAAGAAAAAACCATGGTTTTGCTTTATAGATCCATCAGTTGCAATTATAACAAACACGCTAAGCAATTTCCTAACTAGTTGTTATATTGACTTGGCCTGAAATTACCTGTATATAAAGCCCTTTTTTTTTTTTTTTTTTTTTCCGTTGTAAAAACCCGTTACGGGTACCCCGTCGGCCCATGGGGGTGACGGCCGGGGGGTGATGTGGGACTACCCGGCAGCAAGATGCTGCCATTTTTAAGGCTACCCACTAAAAAACCAACGGTTGCCCTTTGCGCCGTAATGGGACGTCACGGGATCGCGTTAGCACACACCGTGACGCCCCGGCGACCTGTATATAAAGCCCTAATTAGGTTTTATATGAACATTTCCTGTTTGTTAACTTGAGATTTCATTTAGCAAAGAATCACTTTTCCTTTTTTGACCCGTTATCAATTTTTTACAGTATTTCTTTAAATATTAAATCTTTATAAGTGTCACCTTTATAAGTTCCGTCAGTATATCTTTATAAGTACCTTCAAAAAAAAATTCTATTTTTGTAAGCGATAAACAATAATATTAAAATATCCGCTGACGTCGAAGATATAATAAATTAGGATTAATCGAAATTGTTTTTATTTGTTACACAACAGCCTTTTAATCATGTTAAACAGAAAATTATTGGATCAATGTTTTGTTACCATAACCAATATTAATTGTTAGTGCGTTTTAATTCAATATTATTTTATGTTTGTATTGTATATGTTTATTGCAAAAGTATGTTCATAAAATTTTGAACTTTTGAGTAAAACAGAATATTGATCTAAAATTTACAACTTGTAAGTAGGTATTGTTCAATTCTATTTCTTATTTACTACAACATTAAGACAAACTTATATTGAGGATTATAATAACAATTAAATAAGTTCTCCTTTGAATGATTGTTTTCTGTCACTACCTACTATCAAAAAAAGTAATATTCTGATTACCCCAATTTATAACCTGTAGACCTCTTAGTTTTGGATTTAAGATCAGTCACTACCTACTATCAAAAAAAGTAATATTCTGATTACCCCAATTTATAACCTGTTGACCTCTTAGTTTTGGATTTAAGATCAGTCACTACCTACTATCAAAAAAAGTAATATTCTGATTACCCCAATTTATAACCTGTTGACCTCTTAGTTTTGGATTTAAGATCAGTCACTACCTACTATCAAAAAAAGTAATATTCTGATTACCCCAATTTATAACCTGTTGACCTCTTAGTTTTGGATTTAAGATCAGTCACTACCTACTATCAAAAAAAGTAATATTCTGATTACCCCAATTTATAACCTGTTGACCTCTTAGTTTTGGATTTAAGATCAGTCACTACCTACTATCAAAAAAAGTAATATTCTGATTACCCCAATTTATAACCTGTTGACCTCTTAGTTTTGGATTTAAGATCAGTCACTAACTACTATCAAAAAAAGTAATATTCTGATTACCCCAATTTATAACCTGTTGACCTCTTAGTTTTGGATTTAAGATCAGTCACTACCTACTATCAAAAAAAGTAATATTCTGATTACCCCAATTTATAACCTGTTGACCTCTTAGTTTTGGATTTAAGATCAGTCACTAACTACTATCAAAAAAAGTAATATTCTGATTACCACAATCTATAATCTATTGACCTCTTAGTTTTAGATGTAAGATCAGTATATACGGTCTGCAAGAAACTTCAAATTGAAAATAAAAAGTAAATAATTTACTTTGTAATACATTTAGCGTTGATACACTCGTGCCTAAAGGTTTATGGAGAAGAATTATACGCATATTGATGTTTTTACCATTAACAATAAATATTTTTGATTTTTGGAGGCACTAGTGTTATACAATAAATAATAAACTAAATTCATAAGGTATAATACCTTTTATACCTAAAGAGAGTTATGTAAAAGAATTTATCACATTCATGTAAGGAAATTTCTTCCCTAATTTATTTAGAATATAGCCATTTAATAAGTTTTGTTGATTTCGAAAAACATGATAACGGCATTGGTAAAAATGTTCTATGAAATCTATTTAATAACATGACTTGTATTCTCATTTACCACAAAAAATATGCATTGCAAAACAGCCAGTTCAATGACTTGTACATAAGATTCAGTTAGAACTAATACACGATCAAATTTTTTATTGCATAATTAATGACAATTTATTAAATAAGGCACCTTCCACATTTTATTGGTTGAGGACATAGCATTTGCTCCCAAGAAACTGGCTGTGTATGGTAGTAGACATTAGCTTACCTGTGGCCAATTGGATTCCTCATATACTGGTATGCAGGTTTAGAACTACCATCCCCGTGTGTGTGTGTGTGTGTGTGTATGTGTAAAATAAACTATATTTCTCAAGGGCTGCAATTAAACTACCCATATTTGCAGCAGTTCATATCTCTTCTGAATTTATATAAGAAAGAGAACTCTAGAAAAAATTACTTTTACTGGAAACTAAAACAGACAGATCAAATAAAATTAACATATTATATACTACATATATTTTCATATGCTGATGAAACTGCTGTGGTGTTTACTGGAATTTCAGGGGAGGATGTTCGCTTCCACGCAGAGGTTGGCTTGCCTCGTATAGCAGAATGGCTGAACATCAACCTCTTGTCTATAAATACTGGAAAAACAAATTATATTTGCTTTTCTATATCTGAACGAACACAGCCGGGAGATAATTTTAAGATAAAAATGCATAATAATTGTGAACAATTTCAGGGATTGTCTAATTTTCCAGTAATAATTAAAGTATCTTCAGTTAAATATCTTGAAGTAATCTTGGACCAACGTTTGTCATGGCATCCCCATATTGAATTGGTCACTAGTGGAGTAAGGAAACTTGCTTGGATATTTAAAACACTAAGACACGTAGCCTCTGGCGTAGTTTTAAATCAGATATACCTAGCTCGGGTTCAATCAATCTTGTCTTATTGTATTTCATCCTGGGGTGGTGCTACTAAGACAAGATTTAATGAACTGGAAATAGCTCAGCGAACAATATTACAGATTATGTATTTTAGGCCCTACAGATTTCCTACTGAACAACTGTACCTCACGAGCAATGTTTTTTCGGTCAGAAAATTGTATATCCTTCATGTAATTTTAAGAAAGCACAAACTCTTCCTTATGATAAAAATTTTCAAAATATAAAACGGAGAAAAGATCTTGTTGCTCATGGGAGCTCATGGGAGCTCTACTAGAACATCGTTTGCCAGGAATCAATTAAGCATACTATCTGACCATCTTTATAATATTATTAATAGGAAGATACAAATTTATAGTTACTTACATTGAAATATGAGGAAGTTGAGTTGTTTTTGAGTTTTATGACTTGATTTTACATTCACGAACACACACAGATACATACACGCGCACCCACACACACACATACAAATTTAAGTCTGTAATATTTTATTTAATAATTTATTTATTTTGCCATAATTATTTTGTTATGGACGATCGGAGTCTTCTGGCACGGGGATAATTACGTCATGATGCTTCCAAAATAGACTGGATACAGCTAAACCATTGTCAAACTATTGACGAACAGATAGCAATATTTAATTATGAAATTATAAAATTATATGACAAACATGCTCCTATAAGGCCAGTTCGTATGAGGCATTTTCCTGCCCCATGGCTCAGTGGTGACATTAAAATCCTACAAGGGAAAAAGAACTGTGCCAAATTAAAATTTAAATTATCTCCTACTGACCTTAACAAAGAAAAGTACCACAAAGCACGCAATAAATGTAATAAGGTGTGTAGAGACTCGCGTCGACGCCATATTCATAAATCCATAGTAGAAGAAGACGACCCCGATAAGGTTTGGATGTTTCTTAACTCACTTGGTATTGGGCGTACTCAGCAGCATATAAATTCCTCTAGTGTTAATTTAAACGAGCTTAATCAGCATTTTTCCTCTACTGTTACCATTGATGGTCTGGCTAAATTCAATACTTTAAATCAACTCTCAGGCCTATCCACTCCTGGTATTTCCCTTTCTTTTAGTCAATTTTCTGAAAGTGATGTTAAGAAGAGCCTAGTGTCCGTTAAGTCGGATGCCATTGGTTCTGACTGCATTAGTCGAAAAATGGTCATTCCTATTATTGATATCCTTATCCCTACCATTACGAAAATATTTAATAACTCTCTTCGTCTTAACCAATTTCCTTCTATCTGGAAAGATGCCCTAATAATTCCGATTCCTAAAAAAACAAACCCTTCATCTTTCTCTGACTATCGTCCAATATCTATCCTTCCTTATCTATCTAAAGTCTTTGAACGTCTTGTCTATAATCAATTAAATAGTTTCCTATCCAAGAATAAAATCCTTAATCCTATGCAATCTGGCTTTCGATCGGGCCATAGTACGACTACTGCTTTAGTTAAGATTACTGATGACATCCGAGAGGGGATGGATAATCAACAGGTTACAACTATGATCTTGCTAGATTTCTCCAACGCTTTCAATAATGTTGATTATGATATTTTACTTGGTATATTATGTTCTCTTAACATATCTCCTGAGTTAATTGACTGGTTTCATAGTTACTTGTTTGGACGCCGGCAGCGCATTCGAATTAATGACTCATGCTCTGAGTGGTGTCTGATGAATGCTGGTGTTCCACAAGGTGGCGTGTTGTCTCCTCTCCTATTCTCAATATTCATTAATACAGTCTGTAAAAGTATTTCTTCCCTTTATCACTTGTATGCTGACGATTTGCAAATCTATTTGAAATCAAAGCTAGATCAACTTCCACAAGCTATAAACACGTTAAATATCCAACTTTCAGCTATTCAGGAGTGGTGTAATTCCTATGGCCTAAATATTAACCCATCCAAGTCACAAGTGATTATTATAGGAAGTCAAAGACTTATATCCAAAATAATCTGGTCTCAACTTCCGGAGGTTAGTATAAATGGTGTTCAAGTTCCTTACTGCAGCAAAGTTAAAAACCTTGGCATTATTTTCGACCAATTCTTATCTTGGACCCCACAGATTGCTGAGGTTAGTAGAAAGATTTTTGCTACGATCGGATCGCTTCGAAGATTACGTAATTTCCTTCCGGTTTCCACTAAGATTCTACTTGTTAAATCTCTTCTCTTTCCTATTCTTGACTATGCTGACGTGTGTTATTTAGATTTAAAAGAGGAGCATTTAAATAAACTTGAGAGACTCCAAAATCTTTGTATAAGGTTCATATTTGGCCTACGTAAATATGACCATGTTTCTGAATTTCGTAAACAACTCAAGTTGCTCCCAATTCGCCTTCGCCGGAATGCTCATGTTCTAAATCTTTTGTACTGTACGCTGTTCAATCCATCTACTCCTCTATATTTAAAACAAAAGTTTAAATTTTTAACGAATTCTCATTCCCTTTCTTTACGTTCCGAAAATAATTTCCTTTTAAAAATTCCTTCGCATTCCACTTGTTTTTTCACGAAATCATTCTCTGTAAAAGCCTGTCGACTATGGAATGCTCTTCCTATACAAGCGAGACGAGCACAATCTCTTAATGTTTTTAAGAAACTTGTTAATGATTTTTATTTAACGCTGCAATAATATTTATTTACTTTTAGTTATCTTAATCATATAATATGTATATATTTATATTTGTATGTGTATATATATGTATGTTTGTAGATTTATTAATTTTGTATATAGTTTTTATACGTGTATATGTCCATGTATTTAGTATATAATTAATGTATTTATATAAGAATACTCTCCACCAACTTATTTATTATAATTTATCATCTTGTGCACCCCTACTCATACGCTATCTTTTTTTCTGTACAATTGTATACGTCAAGGTTGCCTGGCAGAGATCGCTGCTTAGCGATAAGGCCGCCTCTTGTACATTATTTAATAAGATATGTATTGTTTTGTTTTAAATTTCTAGTGTTATTGGTGTACAATAAAGAGTATTATTATTATTATTATTATAATTATATTATTCTTAAAAGAAGACTTCTACTTTGTTGATATGTATGACAGTTTGAAGTTGAAATAAATTATTATTATTATTATTATACTAATAACTATTAACCGCGAGCTTAGATACTTGTTGTTGTTTTTAATTCGCCTGACTTGTACTTTTGATTTATTGATGTATTCTAATATAATATACTTTTCTATATTATTTATATCTACTTATTCTATACAATAATTTGGTTTTGTGAACCGCTTCAAGAGATGATAAAAACCTTGTTAGTAATAGATTTTACCTATACATCCATAAGTTTGTTTGGGTTTAAAGGTTTCTAGACGATTTAATAAAATATTACCGTCATTGTAAATAGCAGGTTGTAATAAAAATATGGAAATAACCAGTTTCAAAGGTCAAACGAAAAATTTCATTAATATCATTTGATTTAGAATATATTCATTTGGCTTATATTTGTTTATTGCAAAACATTGCTATAACATAATCATAGTACTATAATACTACTACTATACAATTAATATTTTAAATATAAAATAGGATATATATATAAGACGCCTTTCTCATTCATATATTGTAAAGTTTTAACTAACTTTATATTTACGTATAAAGAAAGTATGATGTATATAATAAAAGAACAGGAAATAAAAAAAACTATTTTAGAATTTAAGATTATTGTCGAAATAAATGAAATAAAATTATTATTACAACAGTTAAAAAATCAGGTAAATCAATTTCTAAAGTTGGACCTTTTTTTTTAGAATGACTATGGTTTTGAAATTTAACTTTGATAATTGGTTGTTATAAGAAAATATTAGAAATATATATAACACTTGTATTAAATTAAAATTTCTATCAAATATTATTAGATATTGATCAAAATATTTGTATGGAGACCAGCGACATCTGTCACACTTAGCACATCAACAGCATAATAAAGACACTAAAACCTATTTAATATCACTAGATGTCACTATATGAAATTACTTTTTTCAAATTTATTCCATGGTATTCTTTTCTCTGCGTTTAATGATGTATACCTAAAGGTAAGGCTTTTTCTATGGTGGTTTGAAAAACAAAATTCTAATTTGATCAGCGATCAGCCAGTTGCAATTAAAAGACGATGAAGGTACGTATTATTTCGAGGCTTTGGAATGCTATTCTGCTAATGATTATATACTAAAATATGCAGAAACTAACTTTACGAGCGTTATATGACATAATATTTTCCGTTTTGCACTAATTCAACTGCAGTTCCACATTACATGATGTAATTGCTGATAGTAAATTAGCACTCTGCTCTGGTGAAGAGTTCGTCTTATTTTTTACTTTTGTTTCAGACAGATCTCATCCTGAAGAGAGTTCTAGTGAGCAAAGCACTATTGGGTGTAGGTATAAGTGAGCATGAACATTAATATTAATCCAAAAGCCCAAGAATGGCATACTTTCGTTGTTTTATAGAAGCTCAAAGTTGATCAGCGCATGCTCTCAAAATGGGTAAGAATGGACCGTCATAGAAGTTTGGGTTATCGTTGCTTTGGCAGGGATATATTCCTAAATGTGCGTAAAATCAAGTAAAATTTATTAAATAATAAAGTTTTTGTTTTTAGCCTTTGTTCCAGATATTTAAAAAACTATATCATAGGCCATAAAAAACTCTATATCATATTGCCAGACGCTTAACGTTGTGGTAACTCTTTCTAGTCACCCGGAAAATTATGAAATGGTAATTTTATTAAATAAATTATAAAAATTTATTAAAAAAATAATACTCGGTTAATAATTTGCTGATATTTCTTTATCAGCCAGACAGTTTTTTATTGGGAGCATGCACTTACAAATTTTAGGCTTTTGGGTTGCCCTTCATCCTAAAACACGGCCAGGGAGGTGAAGGCTGACACTTTCCTTATAAACTTCTTGGTGTTGCTTGCGATGACTGAAGGTTTTGAAGGCCGAGATGCAACAGTATATGACTAAAATCATAAAGTCTTCATATCGAGATTGTGAAATTTTGACATATATGAAACAGTGATAATATATATATTATATTAAACAAAATAAATATAAATATCTATAGTCTAATCTAATAAAATAAAAAGAATCATTTAAATAAACCAAAGATAATATTGTATCTCTGAATTGGATCGTATTAGATATATTTATTTTAAAAATAATAATAATATATATACTCAATGCATTTAAGATTTCATGACTTTGCTATATTTCGCACATCAATGTTTAATACACATTTAAACAAGACATGTAAAATAACGTATACATGTATTTATCTATAGACAAGGATGATTATTATTGAAGATTATAGGTATATATAAACTGATAAATTGACTAAGACCAGTTACGTTAGTTCAATTAAAATAAATCAATGAAAATGAAATTGTTTTAGAATATACAAAATATTAAATAATATATAAAATACAGAGCAGTACAGTTTTGTGAGTTGTTGAAATATATAGGATAGGTGTTGGAATAAATTTACTGTAATTGAAAATCTGAATCAACAAATTTTCAAAAATTTATCTAAGATATGCTGAAAAGTTTTCAAGCAACAAGTGTGTTTCTATGAAATATCTAGCGAGCTATAAAAAATATGTATAATTGATTGGAGTAAAAAATTGTGCTGAAAAATTAAACAATTTTTTTGTTTTGTAGGTTTCTTATTTCTGTAATTTTTTTTTTATGATATTATGAAACCTAATAATCATTTTGATTTTTATTAAATTTCATAGAATATTAACTTAATGATACAATTTATTTTATTGTTAGAAAAGTGACGCTACAACAAAACTTTTCCTACCCTCAAAGTGTTCCAATATTTTTTATATATCCCAATTTTGAGAGAATTGGTCAGGAATAACAATGTAACAGGAATTCTTTTTGCTTCTTGATTATAATATTTCGTGATTGTAATTTTTGTCGTGTATTTAATGACATATAACATAACATATAATGTATAAGGTAAAAGTTTTTTAACTAAGTAGGAGATAAATTATTTATCTGTTTTTTAATATATTGATGAAAATCTTTTGATGTAGAGAGCAAAACTCATAATCTCATAACAAATAATATGGAGTGTGAGGTAGAAATCTTAAATTATTTAGGTAGTCCCTTAATAATTTAATCTGTCAGTCCTTGCATTATCTTACAGAAATTATATCACTGTTTCTATTTTTCAAAATATTATTTTCGTTATTATATGGTCACCTATACTATGAATATTTTAAGTTCAAAACTATCTGCAACCATTTTCTTCTTTAATGATATAACACCCATGTTAAAATCTATTTAATTAAAGTATAAATTAAAAACTAATTGTTTATATAATAATCTTTATTCCCTCAGTATAAATTCGTTGCATGCATATTTTTATTCTGAGTATAGTTAGTTACTTATAATGAATTTTTAAAGTAAGTTTCATGCAGACAATCAGATTTCATATAGATATTATAATTATAAAATATATTTAGATAACAATATAGTTTGAAATTCAAATCTGTTAATTGAGATTCAATAGCAGTAATAAATTAATAGACATCTCGACACTGTCTTAACTACTTATATATACTATATTATAGTTAGTCTACTGGAGATATATTATTTTGAATGATATTTATACTCCGTTCAGTATGTAAGTAACATAATGCATCAATCTTCATCTGATGTTTCATTGGCTTCATTTAATATACCAATAAAGTTTTGATAGACTATAAAAAAACTCTATTGAATATCTTATAATTATAACTACTTATTATAAAAAAATAAAGGACATTGTTTATTTACAGCTTTATTTTAAATAACAAATTGGCAGTCTTATAAATTATTTTTTTAATAGTCATTTAAAGATTATTACTAAAGTGATAAAACGCAATTAGATACTAAACCCGCAATTAGATTATAACAATGTTATAAATTGCATAAGCAATGCTGATTGTTTAATACCATACGACAGAATGAGATGTGTCAATAACAAGATCACACTTAAGCTGTATTGGCAACCTTTATCTTAAAGTATCTTAAAGTTTAACCGAAAACCGTTTATCTTTTTCCATTCTCTGGTTTACCTCATTCAGAATAATCTAAATATATTAATGATTAAATTTCCTAATTATCAGAACCTACTGCATAAATTTCGAAACACGTCTTTATATATTTGTTAATTTATTAAAATATGTAATCCAGAATTAACCATTTTTTTTATCTTAGAAATCAGCTTCAAGAAAACCTTCCTAACTTTCTAACATTTCACAAGTTAGGAAACACGGAATCGCAGTTCAGTAATTCAGTAAGATAATCTCGTAACTGTTCCTAAGAATACAAACAGATAACAAATAAAAATCGTGATCTAGATAACGTTTACATAACTAATTTAATACATATTTGCAACAGTTAGGAATTAATTACAGATTATGAGTATATGCATTGACTGTTTTAAAGAAAAGTCACCTTAAATCTAAAATTAATAATCATTTTATAGCCGCGCCCTCGCTCAAGGTAGTTCATTCTCACCTTTATTTTTAATACCTCTTTATATTTGCATACAAAATATTGACATTTCACACATTGACAATGTTATGACAATTTTGTGCTATATTCAACTTGTGATACTTTACAAAAATATCATTTAACAAAATAAATTTACTGAAACACTTGTTAATGTTAGGTCTCAAAACATTCTTTAAAAGAAAAGTTTTTTCTAAAATAAGTTACAAAAATATGTAATAATTTTGGTTAAACCGAATGCGACGGTCTAAGTATAATGAGTTACGGGTTGATTATTTTAAGATTAAAATGTTTTAAGTTTTAAGTGGACTCGGTTAGGGCATATTCATATCACACCTTGGCCGAGTGCACCGCCTGGGACCACCAGCGCACTGAACTGGTGGGCGTGATTGGCAGGGACCTCTCGCTGTCGCGCGTTGTTAGCGCGATGGTCAGCAGCGAGAGGTGCTGGGTCGCAATAGCCTCCTTCTGCGAGCAAGTTATCGCCGCAAAGGAGGCCGCGGAGCGGACAGGAAGTCAGACTCGGCCCCTGACCCGCTCCGTAGGGGGAGACTGGGTAGAAGGTGGCGGGAATACCCCGTCGCTTCCTTCCCCAGTTGTAGTGCCTGGTGAGGGGGAGGGTGACCCCTCTTAGAGAACATAGGCCTACGTCGGAAGGGTACTCTACGTTGCTCGGGGCACGTTGTTTTTTAGTGGGTAGCCTTAAAAATGTCAGCATCCTCTATGCTGCCGGGTAGTCCCACATCACCCCCCGGCCGTGACACCCCTGGGCCGACGGGGTACCCGTAACGGGTTTTTCCAACGGAAAAAAAAAGTGCATATTCATATAGATATTATACCAAGCTTCAATACGGAGGGTTATTGTATAGAAAGAACTTGAAATCACTACATTATAGTATAGAAAGATAATCACATTTACTAGTTGTCAGAGGTCTTATTAAGACCACTATTCATGTGATGGAGTCTGAGGTACATCTTTTACCACTTTTTATGAGTCGATATTTTGTTACTAATAAATATTGGTTGACGAGAAAATTTTTTGTGCGATAGTAGATTGATTCTTGTATTAAATGAGTAAATAACGCCTGTGAAAATTCTAATTGATCTCGCTGAAGAAAATCTCTACGGAAAATCGCTACGGTAAGAAGATAGCTACTGTTCATAATCAGCTTAATTATAATTGAGCCGCTTGTTTTGAAAGTGCCCTATGTCCATTTATCTCCAAATCGATATTTTTAAAGTTTTACATACATTTATATATTATAAACTAAAATATTTGAAGTGTAAATTTTATGGGATAGTTTAATATTTTAATAGAATCGAAGAGAGCAGATGAAGTGGATGTCAACAGGTAGTAGGTAGGTAGATCTTAAATATCGTATGTTATAACCTACAACAAATCTTAACTGTTTAAGATTTTTCTCATAAAATAATACAAATTATAAAATAAGCATACAGCACTGAAATAGATATTTTTTTTAATCTATTTCAATAAATTTCGGATTATTATGAAATATTATTTACTGAGAAGTAAATTTTATGTGATTATGTGAGAAGAGATATCTTCTTGTTCCCCGTAAACAATAAGAAAATTGTTGCTCTAATAAATTTAATATTTTTCCCTACGGGGCTATAACTATAATACTTATCATAAAACTGAAGGAATGCCGACAAAATTTTTCTCAGTTAAAAGCTTACTGCCTGAGTCAGCATACAATTTGCTCTTTCGCGTTTCAATTTGAATGAGACAAAGTCTCTTATATTCATTTGAAAATATACAATAAAACGGTTTTATGTAAAAATTACAACAAATATACAATGTATTTAAGTGGGACAACTAGTTATTACTATTATAGTGCGTATTTTGTTATGTCTGTTACTGACACCTAGCGGCGAATATGTGAACTGCTTAAATTTTAACAAATCACATTCTTAATATTAAACCCGTTTACAAAGTAGTACACAACAATTACCATAGATGGCGTTTATAAATAACCTCATAGATTATCTGATAATTTTAGGATTACTTCCAAAAAATAGTAATCCAGTCATTATTTTATACAAATTACTAAGCTCCAGATCATTTATAGTACTAAGGTCGCATTTTAAAAATGTTTTTCGTACTCTGATGTACATAAAGTACATAACTCATTTTAGTGAGTAAAATATTACTTAATACATTGAATAGAGGTAATGACTGCATCAGGTACTGTAGTAATACAGGAACTTTAGGAATTAGAATTTGAAATATATTGAATAATTTGTCTTCTATTGAATCAAATGGTACTGTTAAATGGTCGAAATCTTGTAGAAATTTAAACTCTGATTAAAAAGTTTGGAAAACAGATTTTCTTTATGTCATTTTTGTTATTGGACATTTTAACGCCTGTATTTTTTTATTAACTTCAACACTTTCTAGTGTAATAACTCTTAAAAATACCGGGCGCTCTGGCTATTGACTACATTAGTTTAATAGACACTATTTTTTCTAAACCACTGAGTTTATTATTGTATTGTTTTTCTACTTACTCTAACGTAGTACAATATCTACAGGTATAAAATATACTAAAGAATTCTGAAGAACCAAAGGCTATTGTTACCTGTCCTTATTCCGACTCTGTAATAACAATTATATAAGAAACAGAACTTTAGCATTGACTGTAATAATTTAAACATCCGCTGTTCTTTGTGTTTAGGATTCGCGAGTACCGTTACTTGAAAGTAGCACACGGCTCGTACGCCTGAGATAAGATTCATGTACAATTAATATTTTCCATTTCCTCAAAGGAAACTTGGTTATTGCATTTATTTTAAGTATATTTTTTATAGGATACGTTGTTATTAAAGTACTCTATCCTCTTTGAATAAGTCCTTCAGTAATTAAATAAAAAAACTATATAAAATAAAAAAAGATCTCGTTGAAGCTGATAGAAGATAAATAAAATACATCCAGCTTAGTAGCTTAGCTTAGGATACTTCCTAAGTCACCTGTTATTTAGTTTATCAGACGGTTCAAATGAGGATTTTAACGGGAGCTTTCCATCTCAGTCAGGATAACGGGATAGTTCCCTTCAATTTCAGTTTCGAGCGCCTTTCGATTTCGAGCCTTCTGTCACCGTTAGCCGACCTCCAGCCTTGCGTCACCTCTGCAATCGAGTTTTAGAAAATGAAATTCAGCACGCTCGCGTCCTTTATATGGCAAAGTTATGTTCTTTTGGATCTTCGCTTGCGGTAACCGCTGTTGTGTCATGGCGTCTTTTGTCACATTCGCTTTTTGTTACGTAATTTAGTGAACAATTGGAATATAGGTTAGTGGACTACTGGATTATATGTGTATCCAGGTCTTTTACCCTACAAGTGTGGGAAAATGATTGCAAGTTATTTATATATCTGGACTGTTTTCATTTATTAATAAAATTTATTAACATAAGAGTTTGTTATTATTTAGTGTATATACTTTGAACGAAGTTATACTTACATGATATTTGATATCAAATTTATAATTTTACTTTTAATCATATTTATCAATTTATTTGCAGTAATTGCTATATTAAGTTAATTATATTAATAAAAACAAAGAAAATTGGATAAGTGCGATTCAGATTCCCCCTTTTAGGATTCAGTACGAAATTGTGGTTACAAATAATTCTGGAGACTTTCCTGAAATTCAGCTTCCAAAACCTGTATCTTACTAATATTGTAACAGTGACGGATATATAATAAATGTATAGGTGGATGGTTATATAAATGTTCGTTACTTTTTATGCTTGAACGGTCGAACCGATTTTGATAAAAATTTTAGCGTAATAAAAAATAAATAAAATATGTTTCGTATGATCTCACTTATTTTAAATTTTGACCGATATAAAACTGTATTTTTTATGATTTACTTACAAATGTGTGGTTCTTAAAATTTTCAAATATCATAGTTTTAAAGCATTGGTTTCTTAGTTTTAAAGTATCCTATCAATCTTGAGCGCCATAAGAGTATCGCAGTATGCTTTTCTATGCGGCATAAATTGTAAAACGTAATTCAGACCTTAAATAAGACAATAAAGGTCTGTAAACATTCTGTCGCTGACCCTTTTTAGATCTATAAAAGCCCTTTTTAGATCTATAAAAGATCTATAGATCTATAAAATCTATGGTAGCTTTAACTTTAAGAAAATCATTGCTAAAAAGTAGCATTGGTAAAAAGTTTATATAATATATTAGACTTTTCCTATCCGGTACTTTAATGCGATTAAATAATTAAAAAGTATATAAATTAAAGATATTGGTTTTAATAATTTTATTGAATTTGATTTACATAGGGAATATTTCTAAAAATTACAAGTTTCAAATAAATTGACAACTTGATACAATCAGATTTAATCAAATTACTATATATAAAGTACATTGCACACACCATATGTTAATAATTGTTAAAATTTGAATCTGTTTGATGTATTATTTATTGTATTGAAGTGACTTTAAACAGTACACTAGGAGTATATCTGGTCTGCAGCAAGAATACATCATGTATGTTCACATGTTAGACTTTCAAGTTGACTTATTTTTGATAACTTAGATGTTTTTACCTATTTAATAGTTACTATCTGAAACTCAGGATATTATTTTCATAGCCACCCTATAACATTATAATTTAAATTGATTCAAATGAAATCCAGTCGAGTGTTATGATTTAATGGTTTTTGCATATTGACATAAAACAATTTTAAAGGATTTAAATTCGTATATATTTTTTACCAATTACAAGTTACACTTGTTTAAGAAGAAGAAATGCTTATTTTAAGATTTTTATATAAATTAGAAAATCTCTTTGATAATTTATTTTAAAAATGGATCATTCAATAAGGTCATTGGGCAATATTGGTCATAATTGTTTATTGAAAATCATTAAATATGAAAAAGCAATGATTGTCAAATTATGTCAATTATTTTTTTTATTTTTAAATGTCATAAGAAGGCGAAGGAACTATGCCCGTACTGCCTTGTCTAGTGTAGTATTATATATCTTTCTGGAATGAAACCTGTAAAGGTTTTTAGTAAATTTATGAAATAAAAAACTACGATTTTTTATACTATTGAGACACATCTATAAAGAATTTATCGTTATATTGTATTTATTATCTGTATTATTTCAAGGGTTTATAAGGTAAATTGACTTAAAAGATGAGTTGAGCAATTTATTCCTTATTAATGAAATAATATTATTTATTTAATTATAATATTAATTACGATTAGTTGTGAATAATAATATATAAAAATATATCAAATTATATATAATTTGATAAATTTGTCACAAATGAGAAAAACACCACGCATTTTAAATAAAAAAGTTGGTAATAAGTAAAAATGTTATTTTAAATATTAATTTAATGTTTTTAATTTCTATAAACATTTTACGTCATTTGTTTTAAATCATAATTTATATACAAATAAATATATAGTGAAGTTTTTAAATATTTTATTTTTATCCTTTCTAATAGAAGAATGATTGAAAAATTACCTAAAACAAAAGTAATGAATTAAATGATTTCTGAAGTTGTAAATAAGAAAAAACTACCCTTATAACATATAAATTAAAAAATATGTAACATATATATATATCTATTTATTCTCTTATTGTGGCGAACTCGCATCTTAGAATGGTATGTGACTTATCTTCACGCTACTGCCGGTAGAGCTGGATGGTAAAAGAGGTACAAGTGGATATCATAGTATCTGAAAGGGGGCGAAAATCTCACCAACACCATTCCCAAGGAGGTTTATAAAACAGATGATAATAGGATTGGTGAATACCCTGCAGGAAAATCGCATACTTCAACTGACCTCATATAGGTTTGATAATGGCTGGTTTTACATTAATTCATTTTTTTATCCACTTTACATATTACATATACAGTATACTATTTCTACTCCTTTACAGATTATAAAAAAAGTCGGAAAATTCTTACTATATTAAAAGATATGTAATTTAACAGAAACAATTATTAAGCAGAGTAGTTTTTGATAAAACTTGTTTTTAACTAAATAATAATTAATAAATAAATAAGTAAAAACATCTTTAACAAAGAGGAGTATTTTTACGAAATCGCAGCTATTACATAACTTATGATCCTAAAACCAAGAATGTTTTATATCGGACACCACATAATTATTGTAATATAACCCTGTGATGTTTTAAAATTCAAATTTTACCATATTTCCCCCAAGAAAACAAAACTGTATAACAAACGAGTAAAATCATGTCATCTTGTCAAATGTCTTTCCATTCTGCGCCATTTTCCAAATATGCGTGCAAAAATATTCCGGGAAGGAAAGAGAGAGCACTGTTAGTTCCTGCTGTGTGAAAGAGAGGTGGAATATGCTAGGCTGCCGCGGAGGTCAGGGAACCACAAGTGGGTCGCTCCATCCTTCGCCGAGTAGCTGGCTGTTGAACTTGGACGTTGGTCGCATGGCAGAAACACGGTTTTGAATATAGACCGTATAGTACGCCTCATTCTCTAGTAAGTAATGAAGTGGCCATCTTTGATGTTTCAATGTTTGTATAGTTATGTTAAATGTTAGTAAACAGATTGAGTGATTACTATGCTTATTTTTAATGCTAAAAGATGATATCATCTTACAATTCGAAAATAGCAAGTCATGATATCAAAAATCATGGCTTGCAATTATTCAAGTTGAGATATTTTTTAATGCAATAGTATTTTTTGCTCATAAATTGACTATTACAATTTATATTGGTAGATAATGTTCAATTAAATTTAAGTTACCAATTATTTTAAATTTATTTCCTACTATTTCTATTATTTCTAATACACAGCGAATGATGCTTGATAGAAATAAATAAAAATTAATACAAAAGTAATTTTAGACAACAATAAAATTTCAAAGACAAAACAATAAGTTAAAACAAGATACATAATACATTATTCAGAATAAAATAAGAAAGCATTATTATTCATAGAAATAGTAACACGTTCTTTCAAATATAAAAGTAAAAGAAGAATTTTAAATTCAAGAACGCCCGGCTCAGTTAAATGACGCAACTCCCGAAATGGTCACCAGCGGTCATTTCACTCTGACCAACTTACGTGCTTCGAAGAAATGCTTCAGACGATGTGTTGGGTAAATTTTCTGACTCAAATATGACTTAGTTAATGAATGAATCATAGAATCGACGAGGATTCATGAGGTTTATGATTTATCTGATTTATAAATTACGGTGTTTTTTAGTTTCATTAGATCTAGCCATTACAATAAGTTACTACCATTTAAGTTTGAACCCGCTCTGAATGTACGATGCAAGATAAGAGAGCTCAGTTTAAAGCGCATATTTTTGCTTCTCGTATTTTGATCAAGAATGCTTATTAAATATTTGAAATTTTAAAATACCATTAATTTCAGTCTTTGTCATTATTGAGATATTATTATTGTTTTTGTTGTACATTAGCTATAATTTATGAAACATTGATTATTAGTTAAGAGTTTTATTAAGACCGGATGCTTAGATCAGGTTTGAATCTGGGCTCCGTGAACCCTGAGGAGTCCGTGGGTACTGAAGGTCCATGAAGTCGAATTTATACGAGTACTATAGATTTGAATGATTTTTTTTCTATTATTATTTTTTATTTTAACGTTTCAAATGCTTTGCAGCATTTTGGAGGAGATATAACTGTTGATCAGGCACAAAAACCTAAACACGAGTTAAATGCATAAAATTATTTATAAAAAATATCGCGAATAATCCTAAAATCTATTGTCTCTCTTCTTCATAAATGGATTTGACAGAATCACGGAACTAAAATTACTACATGGTTTAGATCAAAAGTGACTCCGCGCAACCTAAAGATATTTTGAACTTTAAGCTAAGTTTAGGACAGGTTTACCCTCTACGAGTGAAACGAGTTATATCCTGGATAGAGCCATTCCTACTAAGCATATATATGTTTATATCAGGATTCTCAACATTAGCTGCAATAAAAACTAAAAATCCGCACTAACAAGAGATGCAGGCATCTTGCTTTATCGAAAACAGCAATATAATTATATTGCTAATTCAGTTAAGAAGAAAAAAGAAGCAGCAGCAACTGTCACATAATTTGGTATTTTATATATTTTAAAAATGGTATTTTCATAAATGTTGCATTTTCATTTCCTACACTCATGTTTGTACAGATTCATTCAGACTGTTTAAATTCAACAACCGCTCCATGAATATTAAAAGATAAAAACCCCTTCTATAAAAGAATGTTTTGAGTCTTTTATCAAAAAGTCTCTAAATGTCGTGAAATGGATTAGCAAAAGATAGACATGGCTAGTGGCAGAACAAGCACTAACCAAATTAAATGTGGTGAACTGATATCATTCTGAGGATAATATTAGAAAAGATACGACACTCACTTTAAGTGATAAATAAATTCGCATAAATAGTTTAAAAACTTGCAATCACAAATCCAACGAAGATGTAATCGCATCATGAACCTTAAAAGGACTATACCACAAATAGCGATGAAGGTGCTGATGATGTTATTTATGATGATGATGGGCTGATGTTATTGATGATTATGAATGTGGTCATGAAAAATCTTAAATATATCTCGGTAGAAAAAACGATAAAAGTCAGAAATCCTCACAACAAAGTAGAATACTTGCAAAATTTTCAAAATATTTTATTTACCATTATCATCACAATTTTAAATATTAATTTATTCTTAAATATTGCATATGTCTTATTTAACTATATATATTTTTAAATAATATATTATATTTGATGAAAAATAATAATAAGAGAGAATATATTAATTACATTATTATGTCTACTAGTTAGTTTGAAGTTAAAATGGCCGTGTCAACAACGTCACCCAAATTGAAAGGAACATCTAATACTAGATAGGTGTCCCTTAGAAATAAATTCCTTGTTGCCGACATCTAAGACATACTAAACCGCTAAAGGATTCCTTTTGGTTTGAATATCAGCCCCCGAAATAATTCCTAATTGAGACAGATTTATATAATAAACTTTTAAAAGAAAACATCAGAACATATTTCAGCTGACAGAAGTTAGAAAACCATATATTATTACAAATTTTGTAATAATTATACATGATGTATGGTGATCGAACACGTTTGTTGCTATATCAACTTAAAAAAATATATTCTTATCATTTGCGGGTAAAAATTGTTAATCTTTGATTTTGCTTTTGTTTACCTATCAGTGATACCTTTTTATTTAGGAGATTGTTTAGATGTCAAATATAGGCAATTCTTAATAATTTAAGAACATTCTAGAAGCTATTATTAATAAAGAACTATGAATAATAAATAATTAATTGAAATAACTACCATAATTTGAATTCTTTTAACTCTATATGTTCTATCTATAAGCATATTTCAATTCCGTAGTGACAGTCATTTCATCGTTATAGAACCTTTAAAATAAAATATTTATAACGAATAATCTAGCAGCTTATTCTTTTTATACTATAATATTTATAGGATATTGGGACTTGACATATTTTTTAATAATAACATGAAGTATGAATAAATGAATAATGTGACAATATTTAATATGAATACTTCCTAAGCCCTTTGATTATTTCAATAAAAAATATAGAGTCAACGACATATATTAATATTTTGTTAACAGTGTTTCTTTTTTTAAATGTAAAACTATTTGAAGTTTTAGAAATCCACAAACATAGGTTCAAAATTATTATTTAACTATACTTATAACAGGGGCCATTTTGAAAGGTCCGTTTCTATTGTATGGTTTACAACCTACCTTATTGTGCCAACACTTGGGTAAGTAGAATACATAACTTTTGTTCTTAAAAGAAATGTTTAAAAGTAATAAATTATAGGGCACATAGAAAATGAAAGCAGTTAAGCTGAAAGTGAATAGGGTTACTCTTATATTGTAAGTTATATTTAAAACAATAAATAATGAACAAATATACAATTGGTTCTAGATCTTGGAAAGTTACTTTTTTTCTAAAATAAGAAACGGTTGCAATTTATGGCTCATGGTAAATGCATATACAACGTTAGTTTGTTTTTAATAGATTTGACTTGAATGCACTGAATTTTTCAAAACGTGACATTTGAATTTTAAAAATAAGAGCAGGTATCAAAAGCAGTTAGAAAATACATAGTCAATTGAAATAACGACTGCCAAGTCATTAATGAAAAAATATATATTTATTCAGCAAAAAGTTAATTCATCCAATTTATAGAGAATAAAAAAAATATTGATAGAAACAGTATTGGCACCCGCGACCTCTGGGAAACCGTCTCAACGCATTATTAATTGGGCTACCGTATCGCTACTTACGTCAACATTTATTTCATTTATTGTGTGTATTTTTTTAATTAATACAATTATTTTTTATCAGGTCAGATGGTAACAAAAATGGATACAGCAATATATTCAGCGTTCATGGACGAGATATTACATTTTAATTTCTTTTAACATTCCTTAAGAAAGAGGTCATGGTGGTATATCAATCACGTGGAATACAAATTTCTCTCATGGGTTCGCAGATTTGCATCACGTTGGGCATCATGTGCAGCACTCGTTGTGCAGCACGTGGGTAAGACCTTGGGATAGCATGATGTAGGTTATGAGCTCGAAGGTCTCTAAGGACCTGGTTATGTTAAGTATTTTGACTTAATAAATAAATGAGATGGTAGCTGTAGGTATAACTGATTTGTTTTAATAGAAAATATTATAATGTAACTATGTTCTGCCTGCTGCTTAGCATGAAATTCGTTAATAGTAATCCTTTTTAAAAATAATAAAAAAGTGAGTTATGTCTTAGGATCACCTCAATTTATTTTATTTTTCAAGAATATTATGATTTCCAAAGCAACTAATAAAATATTTCCTAGTATATATTTATAATTTTTGTCGGATATGTGTTAAAAGAAACAGATTAACTCTCCCACAATAATTTATTTACATTATATTACACTAAACTTACATAAAACAATTACCAAATAAACACCTAAACCTTTCTCAGGAATTACACTACCTATTTGTAAACACCGTACAAAATTCCGTTCGCTACTTTTTAAGAATATCGCGTTCATACAAGCATGCAGACGGAGCCGGGGGACGTCATTGTACAATATGTACAGATTAACAGGTATGAATTTCAATTCTAACCTTAGACCATAATGTACACCACATTTATGTAAGAATGTATATCGTCAATACCTGCAATACATGGATAGGTAGGTATATATAAGTAGGTATATGTATATATATATATATATATATATATATATATATATAAATTAAAAAGAGCATATACATTTTCAAAACAAAACAACATAGAATATATAATAATATAATGTTTGGAATGTATTCCAACACTTTTAACTTCCACAATAACAATGTCTTGAAAAATCTAAATAAATACACTTAAATAACTGAATATTTTCCGAACTTCTCAGAAAATAAATTGTCCATAACATGCTTTATTGTGCAATTGGTGCTTTATTAGCATTGACTTCTTCATTCTGTCCGTTCTCACGAGGAATTAAAATGGATTCGAATCACGTATGAGGTGGTGCCACTGAATGCCAGGACAAGTAATGTCAAATCGATAGTAACTGTACTTGCTGACAAATATCAATTTAACGAGAGATTGTGAGCCGAGAAGGACGCAAGTGTAGTACAAATAAGGACTCCATAATCGTAAACACAATATATAAAGCGAGGCAAATTGCTTAGAAGGTCAGACATATGACGAAATGTTTGGAAATTTGGAGTTCAGCTTCACAATGTATACTAAATTTAATATATTACGTCATCTAACTGTGACCATTTAAATTTGGTTGTGATTGAGCTGAACGAAGCAAAGCTCTTTACCGGTCAACTCAATCAAATTTTATCTATTATCTCCTCCTACACCATTTAAGCTATAATAACCAAATTTGGACCAGTTTTTTATCACATGCCTAACTATCTATAGACATATTTTGAAAAAAAATCGAATTATAGATTAAGAGTAATTTGCAATTAACTTTATTTTTCATTAAAACGTTCTTTTGCACGCACCTACTATGACTGTATAATTTTTTTCTAATTGCAGAATTTTAGGAAGTCGTATCAAGCCAAAGTTTTCATGATATATTTTTCGTTTCGCTCAGCTTTCGACGTTTGCATTCTGGTGGCTCTAGTAAATAAATAGTAACAAAGTAACTGGATTCAGAAGGAAGTAAATAAACCTAAAAACAGAATGATTACTCCGTCATCTAGTAGATTGTGTGGACATGATAGGAGGGTAGACCTCCGCCGTTAGTAGTTTAACTGGTTTGACGTTTCCTCAACAAAATGAGCTATAACAGTTACGCTGCTACGTCAGTCTGTCTGTGTTAAATTCCACTAACCCTCTAAGTTTGCTGATGCGAATATAAAACATTATTCTAATCGAAAGGTAATGTATTCTTTGAAATAAAAGCGAGCAATATACAATGTATTCTGTTCTATAAGATGAAAGTATAACATAAAGCAATTCATTTATCAAATGAACATATGTGACATTTGCTTATCAATTGAACATATGTTTCTTTATCAACTATTTTCTTGCGATTTGGATTCCATATTCAAGTTTCTAATAATATTTTGAGATGTTACTCACAATAATAAAAAAAACAATAATTTAGTACTAATGACATACTAACAATTGTAAACTATAATTAACATATCATAAAAAATGAATATAAAATTATATTTTTTGTTTTGTTCGCAAACCGTATCAGATGATCTCATAGAGATAAATCTTCATGAAATTGCTTAAATCTATATAAACTTAAATACTTTCAAACAAAAATGAAGCTGATCGTCTGAGTCCATACCAGGGCAAGGTTGTGTGTTAATTGAACAAAGCCTCGGCCTTCAAGAAAGATATGAGCCGCTTTACCATGGCCGTCAGTCGTGCAACCCACACTGTATCGCAATTTAATATAAGTGTATGAGGTCAATACCTACCTGTCGGCCATTGTAAGGTTAATGTGGCTCTAGACTAGATAACTTAATATCGCAATTAAGTCTAAACTTGATCCACAATATGTAACTATAGCGAATTGCTATAATTAAAGCTATTTTTACAACTTGTCGGTGATAAGAATACTTGTCTAAGTTTTTTGTTCATAAAAAAACTCCCGTCGTAAAATCAAAGTCATATATTGTTATATAGTCATATATGGTTCTATTTGAATATTGAAATATTTAAAGATTTAAACCATTCCCATAATTTTGTATATCAATCCGATTACTAGATAAATCTGCCACGAATTGCCTTAGTTAATAAATCCTTCAAACCCGATTGAATACAAATTCATCAAAATTTTAAAAAGCAAGCATTATTAAAAAAACCACAATGTTATTTCCTAATTTGTATACGAATATGAAATTCTAAAATTTAAAACTGCTTATTTTGTAGGTAAAAATAAGTCAAAACATAACTGATGCTACTTTTGTTGCTTAAAAATAAATCTCAACACAACCGATGAAGGTAAAAAACAAAAAATCCCTTAGAAATACCGTTAGCAAAAAAAGGATATATTCAGAAAAGGCGTTCGTTATTTCATTACAGCGAGCGAGTAATCAAAAACGTAATGATTGCACTTATTCGTCGCACGTCTTCTGTTTAGGAATGCAGTTACGCTATGTTCCAAGTATTCCCTGATTGGAGATACCGTTCACTTCTCAGCGTTACACGAACATATGTTAGTGTCATTACTAGCGTAAATATTTTGAAATTACTGAAAATTATCTTTGCACGTTTATTTTGCACAGTTTTTTTTATTTGCTATTTTATAAAAAAAATATATAATTTATTAATTACTAAAATGAATAAAAAATTTATTTTCTCTTTAAAAAAATCCTTTTTTATTATTTGTAGATAAACAGATAAAACTATTTTCAAAGTACCGTTTCTATTCCCATTATTTAGTAAATAAATAAATAAAAACACATATATCCTGTTATATAGGATATTAAATGATTCAGAATTAATAAAGTTCACTGAATAACTTATTTATAATTACAGTTACTGATTGTTTTTCTCCCACGAAGCGCCAATTAAATATACCACGTAACTATTAGTGCACGGGAAGCGTGTTGACAACTTCAGTGCGAGTAGCGGTGCGCCGGCGCAGCTAACGGTGCGACACGTAACTTGTTATGTCACTCGGCCTTGGCCTAGCGCTTGTTTGACGGCTGTTCACATACACTTGAATATATTTTTATAAATTTTCTGATTTTATTCGATTGTTAAATCGTTTTAGAATTATTATTTATATTGACAATATAATGAATTTGATTATTTTGTAAACAATTTATGTTATATCATTTATATCCGGCTGGGTTTGTGGTGTGGTTCTTTTCAGACCAGGGCGCGTTTGAAACCCTGGTAGCCTTAACTTTAAGTTGGAGAGTATCTCAACAGAGGAGCTAATTTCGATAAGTATGGTGTCAAATATATGTATATCATACCATACCATAACATACACATCATAGAAATTGTATATCTTATATAAAGTGTATGATTCCTATTTAAGTAACGTCTATGTGACACCGCCTGCAAGCAACGGAGCGAGCTATTTTCTTGCTCAGTCACAATATGGCGTTATCATTATATTTCAAGGCCGATACATTTTATCACAAAATTAAAAATAAAATAAAACAGATGTAAATGACACATTAAAATACCCTTTGTATAATCTACGTTATATATATACGTTTTATACAATGAATGTAAGTATAGTTTATTAAAAATAACATATTTAACGCAATTATTATAGCTCTATTGTTATTGTTCTCAAAAAATATTCTTAGAGATAATAAGTATTATAAATACTTATATCACTTTTGTGATCTAAATTCATAGGCAAGTATTGCATCCGTCAAAACTGGTTTAATAATATTTATATATACTATTGGTCTTCATATAAAATAATAATATTTATTTTATATAACTAAATATGTTTACACTTTCAAAGGTTTAGGTGAAAAATGACTTAGATAACAATCTTGTGTGATCTCTTCAATTTCATAATTGATTCGGAGAAAATGACATTAAAAGTATCGTAAGTATCGTACTATATCATGTAGTGCTATAAGTATTAATAACTACTATATCTACTAAATTAGGATACGTAAATTCACTATTACCTAAGTGTTAAATAATTATTATACCTGAATAAATTAAAGTGGAACCTACTTTCGAAAAATTTTTTTTTCAGATGTCAATTTGACTGATTTACACAGTTAACCTAAAAATTATATAAGAATGCATTTAGAAAACGTTAAGTAGCATGCTATTAAATATGTCAAGTTACAAATAAGTCAATATAAATATTGTAGTTAACACTGTTTTTCTGTGCCAATGTCAATCCAACTTTACTAAGAAGGATATATATGTTGCAACATTGTTGCAGTTCTTAACTTCTATAATAATCGAAGTCGAAACCTAAATTTAGAATTCTGGTTTCATTTAAAGCTTAGGCTTCTTCAATGTAAGACATTTGAAATTGGAATTGAAATAATATCTATACTGAATATTATAAATCTGAACAGTTTGTTTGTTTAAATTTCGAAACTACCGACTGGATTTGAAAAATTATTTCAGATTATGATCGACAGATTCATGAGAAAGGCTATCTAACATTATCTAACTATTTCTTCTTGTCCTAATAATAAATAAAATTGTTATTCCGCCTGTGGAAACGCGAGTAACAGCTAGTTTTTCATATTGTATCAGATTTGGATACCACAATATTAATATTTGCTTAAATTGTTAATAATGCATATTTAAATTAAACTATTTTTAACAGATTTAACTCGCATAACTTTATTACAAACCCAATCTTTTGAATATTTTCAAGCCATTTGTTCATTGGGAAGACAAGATTAACATCTTGTTGTAACGAAACTTAGATCATTTAAAAATAGTTTTATTTCAAGAGTTTTATTATTTAAAAGATTTTTTGAAAATAAAATGATATAAGAATAACTGCAGATTATATACTTATAAAAATAGTAGCTTCTAGATTACTTATTAATACTTTTATAGTCATAAAAAAGTAATATTGCCTTATATATCTCCTCTTATGCGGGCTTGTCCTTACCTAATAGATTCAGCGTCTTATACAATAATATACAAGAACAATAATTAACAATAAAAATGTTTTTTCTTGTGGGCGTAATAAAATAACTAGTGTAGTAGATTTTGAAAATATTCAATTATTTTGTCATAAACAATCAAAAGAAAACATTGACTAATTAAAATAAATATATAATATATAAGAGGGGCTCATTATTCATAAAATTTTAACACTAAAAATAGTAACATAGGTTGTAGGTTGAGATCTTAATTTATATAAATATAATCTTATTATTTTTTATATACACAAATAATTTACATACCTATAATATATTTTATGTTAAAAAAAATCTTATACTGTTAAGATATAAAAAAGTAATGAAGCAATTTCTCTTAGTAACGACATTTGAAAAGAGCAAGTGGTACAAGTATTAACTTTTATTATCACCTATGCTTTTTCGAGAGACTACAAAAATAAGCAATTGGCTATAATCAGTAAGTCAGTTCTTTACAAACCTTTTTAATTCTCAACGAGGCCATTAAGTATAAATTAATATTAATAAAACTATATTGCACTGTTTTAATATAGTGTATTTTTAATAGTTCCAATTTTTTTGTCCCAAAAGCAACATATGATACAACAATCTCATAACGTGATGTATGTCTTAATAATCTCAGTATGAAAATAATATTTATTCGCATACTTTTAGCATTTTAGTCCTTTTATCACTTTAAGATGAATTCTCGTAACTTATACATTAATAAATACATTTCCAATTCCATAATAAGTTTCTAGATTCAGAAGAATGATCTTTGCTGGAATATGTCAGTCACTTGCGCCATATTGTAATAATACATATGTAATAAACAAGTGCTTGATAATAACATCTTATAGTAATATTACAACAATCTTACTTTTTCTTTTTTTACCAAAACATGTATAAATACTTTTGTTTTAGTAAAATTTCTGCGATTTACTATATTTTTTAAATATTACTCGTTGATTGCTCTTCTTTTACTCTTCTTTAACTCAAAGGTTTCAAAAAGATAAATTATTTTAATATGGAAGCAAAACTCTCTTAAACTATGATAGCTTTTGGAGGTATCCCTGATATATAATATATCGGATATACTAATACAGAATAAGATAGGTAGGTTATACTTTTATTATTTCATTGAATCATATTTCATTTCTAACTTTATCGAAATTTCTTAAGCTTTCATGTTCATAGGTTGCATAGGTTTTTTTGTTTCATGTTCATAGGTTACATAGGTTTTGATGAAACCAGGAAATATATGAATATTCGTAGGTTTCATCAAAATAGGTTTAACGGTAAAGGACCCTTAAATATTCTTAAGAGAATTCATATAACCTTTATATAAAATGTAAGAAAAACATAAGGCGTTGTTAATGTCCAGAATGGCATTACCATTTCTAAATAAAACATTATTCAGTATCGAAGCCATTACTGTATGGCAAGGTGTTTCAATGACAACACTCGTTACTAACCCCTTATATAGGTTACATCAGAATTTGTTTTTTTTTTATATCTTATTCTGTTATTCATGCTTCGACTTCACCTTGCAAAATGGAGTATCGATTCCCATCTAAAAATTCTCAAGTCCGTCCAGGAGAATCAAGTAAAGGATAATAAGTATAACAATTGTCTTAACTCTTTTAACAGGTCCAGAATATATAGCTGTAAGGAAAGACTTCTTTGATTACCAGACAAATAATTATTCAAAATATAAATTTTCGTATAATTATGTTATATCTTAGTTGGTCGGCAACATTAGAAAAGTTGCAGGAATCCACTGGATGCAGACCGCCATGGATCGATCTCTCTGGAGTTCTAATGGGGAGGCCTATGTTCAGCAGTGGACATCCTTGGGCTGAAGTGATGATGATAATGATGACTTAGTTGCATATTAATAAAAGCCTTATTTTAAAATTCAATATGAATACACTATAAGCCTATAAGTAATTCGAAGAAAACTCAACACGAAATGTTCTGGCAGGTGCAAAATGTCTGCTAATTATATCAGAAATTACATCACATCATATTTCAACGTATAAAATTGTTAAATATAGACAACTATTCAATATTATATATTATATTTAACTTAATTTAAATATTTGTGTATGTTAATATTTAAATTTCAATATTAATATTTATTGTATCTAAACTTGCAAAGGTCTCCTAATATATAAAAAAACGCAGTTGTAATTGTAAGGTCATTAGAGTTCGTTTAAAATAAGACAACTAAATGAAATAAATATGTTTTCATTAAGCACTCTTATTGTGTTATAAAAATATATAACAGATATTTGATCTAAAAAAAGTTGATTAGACATGAATTAATATTCAATCAAAGCTGTATACAACTGTCTCAGCGTCTTGTTTTTTATAAGTAGAGTAATATCATTAATCAATTGGAGAACAGATCAAAGTAGAAAAATATGATAAAGAAGTTGTAATTAAAAAGAATTTTTTTAATATGCAATCCCTATTCTCAGTGAAAAAACCTTATCAAGAACAATGAAAGTAACTGCGGTTCAATAATACTATAAAAATACTCCTCATAAAATTAATTTGAATTATTAATATCAAAAACGCTATCAAGCTTATAATAAATAATTTATAATTAAACCAATTAATTGTTTAATTAAGTAGTCGTGGTATAGATTATCCATAAACGGGATTAGCAACACACAATGGGATTTTAAATAAGACCTGCTCCTTTTGATTAGGGATTATTAAAAAAATAGAATACTTATGTATTTCTTCATCTTGTTTAAATAACATTTAAATAGCCTTTTATTGTATTTCTTCATTTAAATAGCCTTTTTTATATTATTACATAGATTTCTTTATCTGTTTGTATAATTTTAAAAGTCATGTACATGACATACCCGCCTTTCGCGCGGTTTCAATCGCGGACGAAAGTGTTTTTTACTTTTCAGATAATTAAAAGTAGCACTGATGGCCGTTGGGAGGCAAATGTTATAGAGTGGTGACCACAAACTGGGAGACGCAGGCAGGCCGCCCACGAGATGAACCGACGACCTGGTGAGGATCTGGGGTCCGAAGGATGAGTGCGGCCCAGAACCGGTCCCTGTGGCGCTCAATGGGAGAGGCCTACGTTTATCAGTGGACAATCACGGGCTGAACGATGAAAAGTAGTAGCGCAATGCTAAATGGAATATCATTTTCTAGTGAACTTGTTTATAATAATCAGTTTTTTTTAATCCATCTAGTTTCAAAGATAAACGCGTTTAGCATAGATTAGATTATAACAGCGTATAAATATGTAAAACAGATGTTACACAATGAATGCACGACCATAAGTCAACAGACATGCAACCAACGTAATCAAGTCGCCGTCGCTAATTCTTACCTTGACCGTGACTGCGATTCCCGACACTACATCACCTTTTATATTACATAGACTATAATATTTACGAGCGGTTTTGTACACTTTGTTCACTTTACTCTGAGAGACAATTAAAAATATAACATATATTGAGGTGGTGAATAATAAATTTAATAAATTTAATTCATTTTGTTAGTTGAAATTCGTTAATTGTTTATTTTTAGATATAAATTTTCATTAAACATGCTTAACTGTGTTAAGTTTTTTAATAATTTTAATGTGTATAAGAAGTTGAAAAAACGAATACTTATTAAATAAAAAATATGAATGCTTTTTAAATTTCTTAAGTTTAAAATTCCATACCAAATCGACAATATATCGACAATATAAAATACGGTTTGTAATAGTTTTATTAAAATACAGATAATTTCTTAAGTATAATTAATAGGACATATCGAGTATTGTTATTAATTACTGATAATCTACTGAAGTTTTGAATTAAAATGTAGTTAAAATAATCTTTCTGAAAAATATGTAATTCAAATTGATATATTTTACTACATCTATTTATATAAGAAGAATATATATTCGATCTTTGATCTCTGTCCCTCTTTACAAAGCAATTTCTTACAATTGGTCATTCTTCAACAATTTACAATCTTTGAATAGTCGGTGGGGCACTGCAAGCGCACTTGGCCGCAATTTAAGTCTGACTGAGTGATGGCCGTCTCTTGTGTAATGTGTATAATAAAGTTGATCTCTCTGGACCTTTGTGTGTGGTCATCGGCCATCATTTTATAAGACAATGTACTATCATTTTATATGTTGTTATTTAATAATTTATAAATTAATTCAGTATTTATATGCGACGAGTTATATCTAAGAGACAAACCAACAGATATTAAAACAAAAATGATAACTTACAATTTTATGAAAAGCTTAGAGTGAAATAAAATATATATATATATATATTAACGCACCCAAATAAACAACACAAAAAAGATCCCCTTTTGTATATACGATTAACGAATAATAAGTAAATCTTCATGATATCTGAAGTCGCATCTACAAAACACAATAAAGAAATATATCGTAGGATATAACTTACATAGACCTTGATAAGATCTGAAACTGTAAAATACCTTGGCTACATGGACGAATCAATTCTAGATAAAAAAGGCCTCGTAGATTATTTCAATACAATCTTAATCTACAACTGCTTGTTATCCAAATCTTAGGTTATATTGATACTTCCTAATAAATTTAATTATAATCATGATTATAATTAAATTTATTAAGAAACACATATTTTAAATCTGTCTCTTTCATTCTTACTCTATGAACGCAACTTCAAAATAAATAACAATGCCTGTTATTTTTTATTCAAGCCCCATAAGTCATAACTTATTAATATCTAGATTCCTAGAAGTAAAAAGTGACACATCCATTCATACAATAAAATTGTATTAAACCTGAGGTCTGGGTACTTCTTATCTGGACCGGTTCGTATCCTGCTTGTCTCGTGCTGAAACAAGTATAGCAACATGGATATGCCAACAAAACACTATATCGAGACTTTTAGTATAAAAATAAACTGCTGTTCTATTCATAGACATATTTTTTTTTCGTAGAGAATTTTAATAAATATATTTTTCTTTTAGGTTCTCTTTTGTATTATTAGATGAATTTTGTGTTATAAAATGTTAACAAACGGAGAAAGGGTTCAGGTGATAAATTATAAATATTAGGAAATTCTCAGAAAACTATATCAAACATATTACATAATCTTTCATATATTTATATAAACAGCAATTGAACCTAAAATAATAGCCCAAGGTTCTTTTAAAATCGTTTTCATTAGTATTACTTAGTTTAAGATCGCTTTAAACTTTATTTTAAAAGAACTCAGCTTAATACATCTGTTACCAATACCACATGTGATAATTGAAATGTTTAATCTTGTAAAGAAATTACTACAATGCAAAAAAATTATATTTGTATAACAAACAAAATTAATTTTATTATCTTTTCTTATCTTTAATAACAAACCGTTTAGGACAGGTTCTTTATAATGTGACCTACTTTGTATATTACAATTTCGTGATATACATTTCTATGTACATCAGTGAATTGTAAGTAATGAAAGAATGGTTTATAACTAGGTCATAGCAACACCTACTAAGACTTGTTTGTCAAATGTAAATGTAACGCTCTAAGTGACGGAGTCTTCGACCTGAGAGTCACGACTTATTAAATGTGCTAAATTCGTCGAACTAAGGCAAACTAGACGTGACATAGCATTGTTTGTACTAATATCAACTGGAGATTTGGTGCAAAAAACGTTTAGATGCCAACGAAAATATACTAAGACTTAATGTTCTAATCCATCTTAATTAAATTTAGGAAGTTATTGGAATATGTATTTATATATCTATCAAAATCTTTATAGTACTTATTTTTATTTATTTGTTTTTTAATTATATAAGCATGTATATAAATTTTTGTATTTCATTCTAAAATTCTATGTAAGAAAGAATAGAAGAAACTTTTTTCTCGATTTTCAAGAATTGACTTTAAACCAATGAAACCTAAAACGTAACCTACATAGAAAATATTATGTTTATTTTGGAAACTGTTTTCAGTATTCAATAAGGAATTATGAGCTTATAATTATTATTAACTAATTTATTATAATTAGTATTACAGATATAACCTCCATAGATATACTTTAAACATGAGTCGTCTTAAATTTTCTGCCTTTCAAAATATTGTTAATAACATAAATATAATTAATGTTCTCATCCAATACTTAAAAAGATTAGAAATCAAACCTATTTAAGATATCATTGTTATCTTTCACCAAATCTTACTGATTCTAGTGTGTATAGTATAATCTACCCCAGGAGAAGTTACGCTTACTTAACGAAATTCTCACGTATCATAGGCAGGTTTTTTAAAGCGCAAATATTAAAAGTAACAGAGGGGTCACTGTGCTCTCACTGGGTCAGCCGTGAGTCGGAAGCTTGACCAGGCTCGTTCTGGCTTTTCCTCTTTCGTCACCGTCCAAAAAAATATTGTGTAAGAAAAAATTTTAACTGTATTAAAATTAAAAATATAGAGTACTAATTGTAAATTTAACAAAACTGGAAATTGAAGTTTTTATTAATTCAATAATTTATTTCTGTCTAAAATACAAAAAAAAATCGATTAATGATATTTTATTTATAATTATTTAATATAAACAATTACTAAACTTGTTTATAATATATTTAAATTTGCATACATTCCTTATAAAAAGAACTGGTAGATACGACCTCTCTAATTTTGAATTTAAATTATCATTTTATGAGTTTTTTGGCCTGAAAGCAATTCTGTAATATATTAAACATATATCACGATATATAATTTTAATATGTTATCATTAAAAGCCTTATAAATCAAATGATTTATTAAATATTATAGTATTCAAATATATCAAGATTACATCCATGCAAAAGTGCTATAATATTTAATTTAAAGGAATTACTTATTTAAGTCAAGAACGAGAATAAAAAAGAATATAAATAGGAAAATGTTTTAATGCTATATATATTATATATAATTTTTACATCTTATTGTGTTTAAAATAACTATAATATCAACCTTAAGGGTGATATTGTCCCTCAAAAGCCAGCCCGTAAATGAGCAGTTGTATAATCTAGATTCTAAGTTAGTCCCAATATAATTCACAGTACTAAATAAGCAAATAAATTATAATATAACAATAGTACTGTGAATTATATATACGTTAACATCGAACCGTTTTGCTAGGATCGTATGTCTGTGCAAAGTATTAAAGTAAACATACAAATAAACGGATTTTAGCGAATGACCTTTATGAGGTACCTATAATTCTCTAGAGGACACGAGAGGTTATTCACCGCGCGCTAGCTAATAAAATTGATTTATAGACAGAACTGAAATAAATACAGCGATAATATTATATAATAATTAATAAATAAATAATATAATATTATTTTGTTTAGCAAAGTACTAAGATAACATGTTATCACTTTCATTAAACTTACATAGGTCTTATGAAATGTCAGTTACGTGGATCAAAAAGAACAGATCCATGAAGAAGATAAACCCATAAAATCCCAATGGATATTTCAAACACTCGTGTTTGTTATATATTGTAATTTTATTTTATTCAAATATTATATATTTATTTACCTGGATATCATAATAAAGCTCTACTCCCAATTTAAAATATATAAATACCAAAGAAAATAAAAAGTACGCATAAACCTATTAAGCTTGTTTGTCTTTTGGAAGCATAGTCATTTACAACATTTTATATTATTACATATTTGTATATAAATTATTGCATTATAATTATTGTAAATAAATGTATATATTTTTAAGTGGTTGTTATAAGATTACACGATAAAAGCTCAGAAACTATTTTTTTTCACAAATCTTGAGTTTCAGACATTTTTTTGTTCATCTACTTATTCTTTCGTTTTGTTTTGCCTTTTCTTATTTTATATATGGGCCTAACTCTTAACAGCCCAATTATTTTATTGTGAAACGTTGAAAGTTGTAGCTAGTAAATAATAAAAATTTATTGATAACATCAAATGTAAATAGATATTCATAGAAACAATATTTTATAATAGAAATATACAATTTGCTAGTATGTCTGTAAAATGACGTATTTTTTATATCACTCTACAGTTATTATTTTATTATTTTTATCTCTACTAAAATAGTTTTTAAGCAAGGGTTAGGTACTTAGCTGTACAAACAAGGCTGAGTACGTCAGTAGAGGCACTCAAATATTTCGCAACACACAATCCATGGAGAGTATTTGTCAAGTAATTAAGGGTAAATAAACATTCAATAGGTCTTTCAACTGCGTGTAAATGACTGTCATTATATGCTTCTCGTCATTATCATAATCATTATGGACTTTAAAACATATATTATTTATTAAATAATTACTATGTATTCTATATATAATTAATGAATGCTCTTTGATGTATTAAATAACATGTGTGTTAAAGAAAAAAGAAATAATGTTATTAATGTATTTGCTAGTAATTGCATATATCATACAACTTTCATCGGATGATGAAGATAAATCTGCAAAATATTAACAATACTTTTATTAAGACATGTCTCGCTTATTATGATTGATAGTAATTTTGTACACCTTGTGCATGTGCATATAAAATATGCAACTGTACGCAATGTGATTCTATGAATTGCGAAATCTCTTATTACTTTTACAATGTGAAGTAGATGCGGCCACAGACCAAGCTATTCACCATTTCACATGAATCATCTGCCAGTTGAAAGCCATACATTATTTCAATAACAACATTTGTACAAAATAAAATTACAAATAAGAAAGATATATTAAAACACGTGAAATTATAATATACTATATCATATTTAATGAATTACAAGTTAACTTGAGTTACTATTAAAAATAAGATATATATTAAATAAAGAATAACTCAATACCAAGAAATGTATGTAAAGTTATTCCTATGTAAAATACAAAGCGTAGATAATCAGAAGCTGCATCGACATACTTGCATGCTCTAAACTGTCTGGTGAATCTTTACAATCTCGGCTTGTGGTTTCAAGTTTAATACAATTCTTTAGGTCATGTGCTTGCACAATGATTAAAGTATTGTGTTAGGAAGTACTGTAAATACGTAATTTCTAAAAAAGTCTTTCAACGAAGGTGGTGAGTAAGTATATATATTTGCTGCTGAATCTCACAGTTCATAATCAAAAGCAAACAATTCTTTAAAAGATTCTTATTAATGTTAAGTCTTAGAAAAAATTGTACCTTAAGATATTATTCACTAGTAGAAATCTGTTACAACAGTATAGTTGTATACTGTTGAGTGTACAGTATAAGAAATTATAAAATATAAAATACTATGTTCATGATATGATTAACAGAATACCCCATTTGAATGATTGATGAATTGTAATATCAAAACACCTTCGTCCTTTGTAATATCAAAGGTTGTTCGATTCTTGTTGGTAGTGATAATTTTTTATATTATATATTTATTAAGTTAAAAAATATAGACCATTGATTTTATATTCAAATGTTAATAATAACAATATAATGTTTGAATTTTTATTAAATTAAACACAAAATATAATTTTAATATATCATAAAAAACCTCATTAAAAAGTAATGTATTCATTACATAGTATCTTTTTACAGACATTTCCGATAGGTGTAAAAATTTATAACGTGGCTTTTAAAGATCATTACTATTACCTAAAGGGCAGACTGTCATAAAATCATTAAATGAATATATGCCTGCTGTCAAGTCTGTTGCGAAGCCTGAACTTCCATAATGGCTTTACGAATTTATTGTAATTTTCTTAAGCTTTTACACACCGCAAGCATTAGTTACCCAAAAGCCAAAAGCTGGGCTGATTGAGGATAGTATTTAAGTGTAATAATGCAAATTTTAGTTTTACTTCCAACCATCCGGCATTTAAAAGGCAGATGGTAATAATTTTAACACAGACTCATATTTGTGTATAATTTTTTTATTTATCATTACATTATATGGATATTATATAACAATGAAAATTAAAATTATTCATAGTTAATTAATATATTTTCTACCAGTAATGTAAACCGCGTTGAAGTCTTTTATTAGGGTGATATTTATGATAATAAATTAACTCATTAAAAGTAATTTTAAGAACTGTTAAATAAAAATACTCTATAGTATAATATATTCACATATAATAAAAAAAATATAAGTAGAATACAGAGTTAAATTGGTATTAATAAATAGTAATTTATATAAAATGTATAAAAAAGGCTAGTGTTTGATCAGAGGCAAGAGATATAAATCTGTGAATTATCTAATACCTAAGTATTTAATAATATTTGTTAAAAAAAGTACACGAAGAAATAAAAGAACATACGGCACAATCCTTTTCCGTGGGAACTGCAGCAGATGTCAGGTGAGAAGCCTTTTTTCTAAGTCCTTTTAGTAACCATGATTTAGAAAATTATTTATTAAAATAAAAAACTAAATATTTGTTTTAAATGGAATAAATAATTTGTGACAACTGAAAATATATCAATCCATCTCATATTTTGTGATAATAATTCAATCAAGATTCTAAATACCAAATATTACTCATTTAAAATAAACCTCGAAGTAAACAAAAGTGTTAATTATAAAAGTTAAAAAATATATTTATTTATTTTAATATTATAAATATTTTTATCTTTTATTCTATTACTATTGCATTTAATTTTTTATTCTATAACATCTTTAAAAGTTAAACAAAACAATAAAACAATTTGAATTATAATTACACATAGAAACAACTCTGCCGTTTATTTACAGCTATAAAGCTAGTATAATTATAAAATATAAATTAATTCACATTATACAAAATACATTGTTGTTACCCTACATCAATAAAATCAATAATAGTACAGAATATTGAAAATGTTATATTATTGTTATAAAAATAGAGAGTATCCTGATAACATGACACTTGTGTGAATTAAAATTCCTTTGCAAAAATAAATTGCAATAAATGGCAAAATAAAATTAAAAATTCTGTATTAATGTAAGGATATTCACAATAAAATAAAAGGTTAAAAACTTTTTAATCTAAAAATAATTTAAATTTGACATATATTGTATTATTTATTATTTAATTAGAACGGAATTATAATTTACTGATACACTTACATCTCGTCTTTCGGTAAACATGATTAGTTGAAAGCATTCGAAATGTCGAATTAAAATTAAAGTTAAAGTTAATATAACTAATAATTATATCCAGTTCAAACTGTTAAAATAATTTTATTTCATTGAAAATAATATTATTAGAAAATCTCTTTTAATAAAAAAATGGTGTTGAAATTTTTGTATTTCAATTAAAGAAATTATATTTCAAATGTAGACTATTCTAGTATTTACGTAATTATATTACATATTATAAAATATAAGTTACTTATTAAAAATATCGAATATGCTACAAAAATTGAAATGCCTTTAAAATGATGATTTTTCGGTTTAAAATTTCAAATCAGGAGTTTTTTTATTTATCTTTTATTAAATCTGGACATTAGTTTTGATAGAATCATTTGCGTCCTTGCACTTTCCTGTGACTTCAATTCCAGCATTAACATCTCATAAGCCATTTTATCGTTATTTGATATCTAAATACAAATACTAATAGTATATTTTATAAATATACATATTCATTTTATGTAATTCAAGACAATAGTAACTATAAAATTTGATTGAACCACTGTAACTAATATCCGAACCACAATCCTTAGTACTTCCGGTGAAATCAGAACAAAAAAGCATTCAAACAAACACATGACAAGAATAAAGGCAGATGGCGCCTCCATCCTGAACGGAAATCGAAAGCAAGTTTTTTTAATAGAAAAAATCTCATGGGAATTCTTTTTTTTAAGTGAAAGCTTGAACAAATTTTTTGGAGTTTTTTGATGTTTTTTTTATATAAATTTAAGATAAATTATCAATGATCTAATCGAAATTATATTAAAGTTTTTTTAAATATATTGTATTGTAAATCAAGGTCTTTAGAACATACTACAAATAAAACAGATATATATGGCTATAAGTGAGCAATAATTGCTCACATATTAAAAATAAAACGTAACCTTCATACAAATAAAGTTAACATAGATAATAATAGACTAACTACAGCAATAGACAATAACACACCATACAAAAGGTAGAATTAGAAGTATTAATATATATTCTTGCAAGCTGAAATAAACATTCAGGCTATGTAGTTAAGGTCCAAAATCAGATGTAAGGAATATAAAAAAAATACATTAACGAAATATAATTACAGTGAGTAATTTAAATATAAAAATATATTACTGTAGGCAACAATAGTCATTCAAGCTATAAAGATAAGGGCCAAAAATCTCTGTTCTATTAAACGTAAAAAATACTCAGCCAAAATACAATAACATGGAGGTGTAGGCTTTAATTAAAAGGCATACGGTGTATTTTGCAATATATCTATCTTTATCATATATAATAGTACAAATAGCTAGCGTGGGAGACTGCCGCAGGTGCGGTCGTACAGAACAAACGCGTTTCCTACATCTATGTCTGCAGATGTACTTCCATAGATGATGTAGTCTAAGAACAAAAATCTTGTTCTGACTTAGCTAGTTTTTTTAATTTACTTCTATGAATAACAATTTAAATTCTATGAATAACAATAGATAACCATATAATTAATTCATTATAATATAATATATAATAAGTAACTCTTTTAAAGTTAGAATTCTTTAAACAGGTATACCTTAGGTTAATAAAAAGGTTAAATTGTTGGAGATTTCATGATATTTTATTATTTAAATTAATAAAAATATCTTATCATTTAATTATTATTAGTGCTTGCTCTGTGATTAGAAATCCTTATTTTCAGTGCCTTGATAATTGAACGGTGCGTTGAAGTCTTTTACTAGGAGCTGTCCCATTTCAAATTAACAATAATGATTTATAATATTTTAGAGCATTTTCAATTTAGAATTTCATTACTTGTGATGCTAAAAATATGTATATTTTATTACTTGGAATTGTTTACATCAACTGAAGTTAAAAATACTGTAGAATTTATATTAATATTATGTAACCGATATTTAAATTCATATATTATAATGATCTTATACTTTCAATTTTAATACGCATATATCATCCAAAAAAGGAAAAAGAAATCACATCAACCCTTCTCACACCAGTTTAATATATTTCAATAGATGCAATTGATATAAAAACATTTGATTTCACAAGGTGCAGAACCAAAGAACATCTCACTTTACAGCAGACTACAGACAAATATTTTAAATATATTATTATTTACAATTTATTTAATCTTAAAATAAAAAGTGGTTTTAATATATTTAAGTTACGTTTCTCTTGAAATATATAATAGAAAAATTCTAACTAAATAAATGTTAAAATATTTTGGTTAACTCTAATAAATTGAAATTAAGTTGATATTATTTCTAAGTGAATAGGCCAAGTATTTGAGATCAAAGAAAGCTTATAAACTTCAAACTAAAAAAAAGAATATGAAAGAAAATGTGAAGAAAAAGTAAAGTAAGAACTGTTAATCTGAATCCTGAAATTGTTAACATGAAATAACTTTTACCAATAGGTAACTTTTTTATTTTGAACAATATACTTCAATACAAAATTTATCCTAATTAGATATTTTTAAAATAGAAAATTAATCTGATAATTGTCATTTTGACAAAATGCGATATATTTTTACATTATAATATTTTTTATTTTTTTTAAATAATATTTCGTTGGTCTTAACGCAAGTCTGCACTAACCTTATTAGCATTTCCGTAACACAGCAACTCTTTCGATCCCAAAAACAAAGAAAATCAATAAAAGCTAAAACTACAACCTTGGTAACACATAATCAGCTGCCATTTTGACCTTGTTACGGATATGGGTCATAAGGATACTGCTTTGTTATAATAGTATTTATTCCTTTGTCTTTAAGAATCGCTTTACAAGTTTTGATGTGAAAATTATGTTATTTATCGTCTTTGTTCTGAAATTTACGACTAATTTTATATGTGATTAGAATTTGAGTTGATGACAGGTGCTCAGTAGCTGTTAGTTTGAATACTTCATAATGACACATAAAAGAGAAATAAAAAATTATAGTTTTAGATATTTAAAAACTTAATCATAAAATTATATTTTTTAATTGCTTAACTTACCAAGATTTCGATTCACTTATATTTAAAATTCAAGTAATAAGTTATAACTACTTGTCTGATTAAATTAAAAAAAATCAGTATTTTCTAAATTTACTTTAACAGATTAATATACATTAAATCTTTAAATATAATTATTACAAAATAATTGTTAGTGATACTAACAGAAAATATATATTTATAAAATCTCAATAAGGTTACAAATTATAAAATGCAAATGTAACCATATGAATTTTATTTACGTAAAATACGCAATTTTAATTACGTAAAAGATAGTCAAAACATATAACTCGTAATTTCCTAACATAACAAAGGTTTTGATTTTCTGAACATTACGGTATATTCACATCAGTTTCATGGAAATCACGTAATTATGCGTATGAACCATTTATACTGACGATGTTCGCACGAAAATAAAAAAATAAATAAACACGTACTGTTCATGTAATTAACATTTTAAGTTACAATTTACCCACGATAGACGCTGATTTAAAACAATGAAACTCCCACATAGTAACTGTCAAACAACATTACATCGTATCTTGAAAGACAGTATTTTCAAAATATTTAAAAATATATTAATTTTAACGACAAAACTTTTCATATAAACGTCATATAAGTAAAATTTATAATAAATTTATAATATTAATTGGTTTAATTCAATTCAATTGCAAATAAGATAAAAAATTTAACTCATTTTCTAGTAATCAAATTTGTTTAATGAAATAGAAGATATTGTTGTATGTAAATAATAAATATATATATGCAACAAATAAATAAAAATAATAAGCTAATACAATCGCTAATGAAAATTATATAATAGTTAGTAACACGGTATCATAATACTAAGTCGGCGACAACGTAACTGCGTAATGGCGGTGCGCAATCTTCCGTGATAGTGAACTTGAGTTTTTTCGCGGCGCGCGCGCACCGTTAGCTTGAGCTACATTCCGCGGTTGTCGCCACCAACCGCATGGTGGCGCTACGATATATCGTATTTCCTGTCTTTATCTTAAACCTTTCTGATTTTGTTATTTTATAATATCAAATAATCTTGAGGTAACCTTGAGATTTATTCTCAATTATTTATACATCTATATTTAAAAGAAAATCTAGTATATTTTGTTGTATTGCTCATATTATGGTTATGTATAAGCTCTGAAAAACTAAACTGTTTGAATTTAGACAAAATGAGGACAATATTATAACATATATTATTCACAATTACTTAAAAATATTTTAAACAATATAAAATGTTTATATTCCGTACTTGAACATCAAATAATAATCAAGACTGCCATCTCGTAAAAATACGAATACTTGTCAGAATTTATCAAGCTCTCTAATGTCAGATCTAAGCTTTGAAGGCTGAGCGCGCTGGGTCAATGACCATTGCCAATGTCAGCCATCTTGAGTTCCGCAGTCGCTTACGTTCTTCACGTAAGAGGCTGTAATGTTGCAATAGTGTGAGTTAATGTTCGTTTTTCTATGTCATTCATGCTTGTGTGAGTGAGGAACGTGCGCACGCATTAACGACTCTACATTTGTGTGCGCAGCTAATACGTTCTGTGGTCTTAGAACAGTACTAGATGGTTTCAATCAATGATTATTGCAATTTTATATAGCTATTTCCTTTGTAATAAGCTTAAGACAATTTATTTTTGTTATAAAACTATTAACGCCTCTCAAAATGATTGATGCTATGTTATTATTTGATTTTAATAGCCTATCACATTTATCAGAATATAATTTTTAACTCTGTACAGATGTTCTATTGCAAAAAGATATATATATATATATATATATATATATATATATATATATATATATATATATATATATATATATATCTAAAATGTTCCCGCGGTCTGAAGCGCGTCAAAGTTGAGAATCATATTCACGTAGTTATCGCTTAAATTACAAGTCATTATAATAAAATTTTCTACACTTCACGCAGAGATTAACATAATGGCAACAAAGTTTAAAAGAATATTTCAAAGCGGTACATGTTTTTATATTTATATTAATAAAGAGATTATAGAATTAACTAAAAATATATAATAAAAGGCGTGAATAAAGGAGTATAAATATTTTTTAATAACTTTTTTATATTATTACCGATTTTGCTCTGGTTTCATTTTGTTTCACGAGAAGTAAATAACATCTTTAAAACTTACTACGTCCTATTCTAAGCATATCCTATTTATATTAGAAGCACATCAAGGATAGGATACAATCTCTTGTAATAAAAATCATAAATTTTTATACACAGTTAAGAACTAACCAAGTTAAAAAAAAATTGTCAGTTTATAAATTTATACAAATTAATACAAATTAAATCCTAAAAAATATATAAAATATAATTAAAATGATAAATTAATGGTATAAAAGATATAATAGAGAAAAAAACGTCGGCCTCCACTCTAGGGACCTTCACAAAAATGGTAGTAGGGTGCGATAACCCGCCGCCATTGTTCTTTGCGACTTTGCGAATCACTCCCATTTTATTTATAACAATCACGAACCAATTCATGACTTCCGCATCATGTAGATTGTAATTTAATAATTAAATGCGATACATGGATTTATGACATTCCTACCAGTAATATAATTGGATGGATTTATGGATTACATTGAATATGTATAGGAAAACTTTTAAAAAATACAAAAAAAATCGTAAAATCGTATCGCAAAAAAATTTTGAAAGGTATTGGAAATCTTTGTATACTTTTTAAACATATGCATTTAAAAGTGTGAGATTGTTATAGTTAAAGGTAATAAGCAAAATCAGTGCAGTTTATCATATATATAATATATATTTGTAATATGATATATTATATAAAAAGGTTAGTGTTTATGTTCATAGTAGATATTAAACACATTTCGTTTTATCTCTATTAAGAAAGAATTTCCAAATTTAATAATAATAAATAAATATTCCAAATTATAAAACAATTAGGTAAAGAAGAATATTATTTAAAGTATAAATAATATTTATCGATTTTCGATAGATTTTTGATTATTATTAGTTACTTTTATTTCGCAACTAGTTTGTTACTAAAATCTAGTTACTATTTTGACATGTATGACAGATTTCATTATTTTTGAGGTCAGTTCTAATGAACGAGTCAGTGGAGCCGCCATAGGTCCTGGTACTTCCGTTTCCTTCACCATTGTTACACACTTCCTTATATCAACACACATTTAAAAAACCTATTTTATATTCAAGATATAAACTTTATCAGAACAAGTTTGAAATATATGACAACTACTAAGTTATAATTTAGACGTCATATTTTTTATATTAAATTTTTTTTTTATTTTTTATTATATGACATATATATCTATTTACATAAATATTTTAATAATATTCGTTTTACTTTATAACGTTTATCCAACGGTCACAACGTATTTTTGACAATGCATATCAGATCCTTTTTCTTCTTGCCTCAATAACGTATTATTTTTGATTCCACTTATTAAATATACCACGATAATATAACACTTAAGTGGTTATAGCATAGAGGTTGAAATTCCATAAACAAATTAATAGTAAAAATGAAAAATTTTGCTTATACTACACACCCACTACCTGTGCAAGATTCACCCTCAACCTTTTAAAACCTATTATAAATAGTATGGGGTGGTTCACAATACATCACAATTAAACCAGCGTGGGAACGAATACATTGAATGAATGTGAAAAATCCTATGATACACCTGTAGGAAACAAAGAAGCGGAGGCAGGCTTCATTGAATGGAATATATTTTAGTAGTTTAGTAGTATTACTTCTAGGTACACCACTACAGCTACTGCGGGTAGAACTGAGCAAAGCATTGTTGCTGAAAGAGTTTCGCATACTTGTAAAACTAGCAGATGATATAGTGGCTATAATGTTAAGCCTCATAAGAACTCGCCAAGGCGATTTCAAACCGTTCCACATGTTAAATATATGGGACACACTGTCCACTTAATAAAAAACTACAATCACAAATGTACCAAAAAACTTCAGAATCTATAAGTTACTGTTCTCGACAACTCTATAAATTTTCCACATCCTACTATTATTCGTCTGGGAGGAATAACATTAGTAACGAAACACACTCTTGACCAGTAAGAGCTTCGTTTCGTTCAACTCAACCAGTCCTACTGGTACAGAATCGAACACAATATTGAAGATAAAAACCTTTTTGATTTGCTAATTTATTTCTGGAAATCGATTCTGTTTTTTTTCGTTATACATAAATAAACATTTTTTTCTAGATCAAAAACATTACATAATGTATTATCATACATCAGGATGTTATAAATAAATTACGTAAGACAGCCTTTTGAAAACAAGTCTTATTATATTTATGTATGAAGTGCATCTATAACGTATTTATGTTTGTATTTCACATTTGGTATAAGAAAAAAAATTAATTAAGGAACTATCAAACCTATTAAAAATAATTTATATTTCAAACGGTACTATGTCAGAGGTCAAATTAACTGTAAATAAAATATATATTATAGATATAACACATATATATTTTAAATATTTTTTAATTCATAACTCTTCTAAAAATGGTTAGGTTAGGTTCTTTGAAACATTGGAAAAGGATATATGAGAAAATATATATGAGAAAAGGATATATGAAAAAATATATATGAGAAAAGTTTTAAAAATAAAGTTAAAAAACTTTAACATTATAATTAGTAGTATTGTTAAGAGATTGGTTTATTAACGTTTTTTTTCTACAAGCAAAAAGAATTGAGAGTGAATTATTATGATTATTTTTAATATCTGTTTTTCATTCATATAATATATATTAAATAATAGTTTTTATTATGTTTATGAAATCTTACAAATAAAAAATCTATGAAAACAATTCCTAATAAATAAACCTAGATAAAAATTCAAAGGTATCTTTGATCCAAATATGAAAGGGTTCGAAATAGGTGAAACGGTTTTGGCCTCGGATTTAAAAGTGAAATCATAGTAATCAGATAAGTTTACATCATTTTGACTATAAATCAACCGGTGATGCAATATTGTTCAAAGCTCACATGAATGTTACGGTATCTGCTGAATAACACGTGCTCTCTACAAGTCAAATGTAGGTTTAAGAAGAGCGCTAAGATACTGCTTACTATAATATTAAAAATTTATTCATTATTGATACTCAAGCCATTGTTTGATACCACATTTTTAAAATGTGTGACAAATTTTATATATATAGAAAAAAAAGTTTAAATTTGTTAAAAGCAGCATTTTACTTTAATATTTTCTTGAAATAAAAACGAATCGTCTATGTAATTGCCACGTGACAACGGTTACGTGATGTTATATTAATACATGCAAGTGCTAGCTAAATAACAAATTCATATATTTATTTTATACAGTGGCTTTTTTTATTCAGTTGCTATTTTTGCCATAGATACAATAGCTATTAATAACATTCTTATCTCTATTTATTCCGAAGGTAGAAATTACTTCAATAATATAACAGAATACATTTAATACTAACCCACACAGAAACTGGTGTTTTTTTTTATAGTATTATAATATATATGTATATAGTTTCTGAATAATGTTATCAAATCAAATTAAAGAGGTTAAAAAAATATTCACATGAAAATATGTGATTGTAATATCTTAAGGAATTTTTCACTCATTTTTTTTTAAATTTCAATATTTCATTTGCCATAAAAAATATTTATATATGCTTATCAATAGTATAATACAATGTATAATACAATCTTTGCTTGGTTAAGTGCAAAAATACGAATTCTTATAAGAATCAGAATGTAATTAGTAGCATATGTATTTATTTATTTTTGTATATCCATTGAATTTCACAGAACGTTACTCGGATCCACTTCCTGAAGAAAACGTACAATGTTTTAGAGAAAAACAGAAAACTTTAGGTAATAATTTTATATAATTATAGCGGAATATTTTTTAAATTGATAAGTATATGTAATAAAGTATGTAATATAATATATATATAAAGATATCAAGTGTGCTTGCTATATATAATTTTAATCTTCCTTTCAATGTTACATATATATATACGTAAGAAATATAAAATTATACTGTTATTTGATTTTTTTCTAAATATAAAAAAAAATTATCAGCAAAATTGTAATATTTTCAAATAATATTTTTATTTTTCATAGATATTTTGGAATAAAATATAAAATAATATATTATATCAGGCTGTACTCATGTAAATACTATCAACGTGGTCTATATAAGGCGTGGACTGTTCACGCCGCAATTCCAACGTGGCTTCGAAACTAGTCGGGCGAATTCCAATAATATTAATGAGTACATTTGGATAATTATATATAATGGTAATCTTGAATTACGAAAGTTTAAATCCAAAAATAACATAATTACATACAATATACTGTTAATATACATCTACGGTTTTGTGTAAAGCTAAAACAAAATGAATTAAAGAAATAATGAATTATTCAGATATATATAAGAGAAATTGAATTCCTTAGAAAAATTTCAATATGTCCTAATTATCTATATTGTCCATTAAACGTGTTTTATTTACAACTGGTAGATATTTTAAATTTATTTTGTCCATTCTGTCCTCAACTATTTTTCAAGATGAGGCACATTATTAAATATTTAGACCTTAAATTTAAATTTTGGAAATATTAGGATATACCGTATTGGATTAATGCTTGCCCAAAGGATGTAGAAAAGTCTCTCAAGAGAGATTCGCTTAATGATATATTATGTTTGTTCACAGGCAGCGTAGCCATAATCATTTTAAAGTTCTTATATGTTATCAAACCGTATAAACCTTGATGAACACTTATTTAAAAAAAAACAAACAATATATCAGCAACAATTGCTCATCACTTTATCAGACAAACCTATCCCTATCAGCTTTTGAATCCAAGATATTGGAGGCTTAGGCAAGAGTTCTACTGTTGCATCGTATTTATTTAGTAGTCTGTCTATATTTCCCAAAACCTTAAGTCAAACCTTAACCAAATAATTTTCAATAGTTCACCTCAATGAAATTTTTTCAAAAGGGCAAAAGCTATTTTTCAGTCCAATTCTGAAATATTACTAAAATAATCGACATAGTTTGAAGTTATTTTACGTATTGCATTTACTAAATAAATACAGAATTCACAAAAACTGTTTGATGAATTTGATAATCAATGATACCAGATACCACAGTTGATGATTAATAGACTGCAATTTGATTGGATTTGTTCTCAAAATTTATACTCATATCAGTGAAATATTAACCTGACCCAAACCAGTTACATTATGCATTCAGTTCATAGTTGTAATAACTACAATCTGTACTACAAAATTGGATTTGGGCCTGTGTTTTGATCTTACTTCAATATATATATTCTTAATAATAAAATAGTAAATAATTTTAATATTGTAATAAATATGTTTGTATAAAGAAACTTATTTCTTTAGACAAGGGCGATGTCATGTGAATACTGCGTTAAAACTTCATTTATTTCATAAGAATAATATTTTCAAATTTTGTTCTATGAATAGACACACTCCTGTAGTATGTGACGCGTGAGTCGCGACACTTCAGGAATTCTCTTTCTACCCTCTTTTTTCACCGGTTCATAATTATTTATTTAAATATTTAATATAAATTTACTTTTTAGTACAGACACGAATTTTTTATCATATCATTAAATATTATCAATTATTACTAATTTAATTGTTATTTAATATATCAAAACGACATATAAATCAAATTCTAACGTAGCGGAGTTAAAATTTATTATAGTAAATATATAATTAATGATGACTTTATATCCAGGATGAAAAAAAAAATTAATAAATAAAATGGCATAAAAAATTCGATGTTTAGACATAAAAGGATCTGCAAAAGGGTATTGTCCAATGCCAGTGAAAGGTTTTAATATATTTGGAGATGGCTTGTCCTTGACGGATCACGTGTTACACGTGACACGTGACACGGGCTTGTGAAATCAACCAATCAAAATAAAAATTAAATTTTAATGTCCCCTCTTCTATTATGAATACTGTTTACATTATTTATTTATGTATATCGAGAAATTACAATATTATACCTTTCTAAAAGAAAGTATTTAAAATCAAACACTTTTGAAAATGTGGTCCCGTAGGTAATTTAATATAAAATAAATTGCCAAAGTTATACTTAAATGAACTGCATCTTAAATCTTAAAAATCGGTAAAAAATTAGTAAAAATATTTTTAAATCAGTAAATGTTTTTAAGACAGATTTTTTTACTCACTGAAAAAATCTGAGGGTAATATCTGATGAATTCTAATTGAGAATCATAATTATATTTCGATTTAAATAAAAAAAAATGTTTAAAGATTTAATTTACATCTACATTTAATGGAGGATAATTTTTATATTTGAATTTAAATCAAATAAATTTATAGAAGTTTAATTTATACAAAATATAAAAATTTTGCTCATCACAGTGAAAAGAGAAAAAATTTTATTTATATTATTATCCGTAAATATTTCAATATTGCATAATTCATCTGCCTCTTTCGGAATTGTTTTAAATATTTAACAATTCATATCAAAATATTTTGCTTGTGAAAACATGTCGATTACTGCATTGAATATCTATTAATATGAAGGTTTCTAGAATAGAATACTCTAGAATAAATGTAGAATCTAATTTGAATAAAGACAGTATTTGCTGTGTGTTTTTTCTATTGATATGAAGATTTCTAGAATAGAATACTCTAGAATAAACGTAGATTCTAATTTGAATAAAGACAGTATTTGCTGTGTATTTTTTAGTATACTTTCATGTAGTTCGGGATAGAGATACTTTTATGCATCACGTTCAGTTGGCTGTATCAATTTGTATGGAATCTTACTTTAATATAGGTTTGATTTGCGGAAAATAATATTTTTCATCTCTTTACGCGTATTCAAAATCTCTCCATTGTTATGTGTTCTTATACTATGTTACTGTCAGTTTTAAATCAATCTATTTTTACTATAAATAAATATTAAAAACAGGTTTAGTTAATTAAATATACAACTAGTGACTTCATGTACATATTATGACTATTATGACAATTGCAAATTATTTCGAAAAAAACTATAAACGAAGTATCATTAAAAACTGCAATAGCAACTATAATCACACATATATAAAACACAATAATACTTAATATATAGAATTGTCTAAACTTCATAGAAATATAATCTCAGACTTCATGGAAATAAAAATGAAAATCGCATCCGCCCATTGTACATAGAACCTACTGATCTGTAGAGTATTTAATAGACAAAATAAGTGTGCCATAAGTCTAAAATGCCTGTAACCGAAAATGGGTCATGAACAATGGTGATACAGTTCAATTCGGTGTGTTATATTTCAGTGTAGGTTGTTTTCTGGTGTGCGGTAAGTATTGCGTAGAATTGCGGAGGCCGCTGAGGGTCGATGCCTCCTGTGTACACGTGAGCGCACCGTTACTTGACGGCTACACATGGAAAGGAAAATCTGTGAAATAACGTTAGCAAAACATATATGTAATTATTTATTGTAAATACAAGTACTGTTATGTTCAAGGATATAGAAATAGGATAATTACAAATATATATATATATATATATATTTTATATAACAAAAATATTTAATTCTTTATTCGGTGTATAAAACAAACCAATTATAGTTATATCGACAATATTATTTACAGGATATTAAAAGTGTTAAAAATATAAAAAATATATTAATGTTCGTTTTAAAGGTATTTTAAATAAATATGTATTGCAAATAATTGTTTTTTGTAAGAATATATATTTTGTTAGAATATTTATTATACTCGTAGACAGTTTGTAAATATATTATTATGTTTCATGCAAATAAGTATATTAAGTAATTTTAACCAAGTTAATTGGTGAAGGTGTATCAACAAGTAACAATAATCAATGGTTTTACCATTTTGCGTAATGTCATCGATGACATAGATGTGACATAAATGTGACATGTCATAGATAACATGACTAAAGCAATAAAGAGTAGTTATATATGTTTGTAACGGGAACACAAAAAGTACCAAATTCAAAAATTAACATGGGCTACATATATTACTTATATACATATGAAAAAATCGTTCGTCCAAGTTTAGAACAGGGAATGAGAGCTCTTCGATAATAATTATGGTCCGGAATCAATTCCGGAAATTCTGAGGCCTATAAAACAAATCAAGTTTTATAGGCCTCCGAATTGACTCCCGGCCGTACCTAAATTCCGAACCGGTTCATTTACTGGGTAATAAATAAGCTGATCGTCTACCTGTAGTAAGTACCTATGAACATGTAGTACTTCCATTGGTCTATAAACTTGTAAAAATCTCTTAAGTTGCTACTTCCGCGTTTCGAGGAATAGGAAGCGATGCAGGAGTCTAGTATGCAAAAAGGGAAAGAGACCTGGGCATATTTTGTAATTATTTTTTCTTATTTGACACCAGCAAATAGGCAGCGTGATAGATGAATACCAAAAGCTTATACATTATTATTGTATTGTATCAAATAATAAACAATATTTCTCTTATTATAATTCAAAAATTAATTAATGAATTATTCAAGAACAATGTACAATGTATAGATTTAAATACATACGATGTAGATATACTTTTTTTATTCCAAATATATTACTAACAATTGGGGTCTTGGAAGATCAAGGTTCTATTTCAAGCTCAGATAGATTCTGATCTGAATACCTTTAAAGGTCACTTCACTCGGGATTGGAGTCAGCAAAATGGGCCATTACGTAACGTGTTGTATTCGGAAGATATCGAATATTATTATATTATGTATTATGTAACTGTTATTTAAACACAATGGACATAAAATTATCTAATACCAACAAGCTAATTTAAAAAAAAAAAATGGAATTTATTTTAATTTTTGTCTTTAGAATATTATTTAAAATAAATTGTTAAACATATATGTATATATTATAATCAGAAGAATTTAATATAATTCCTTAATCAAGCATTACTTTCATTATATAAAAGTAATAAAGTAATAAACGAGAAAAACACACACATATATATATATATATATATATGTGTGTTTTTCTCGTTTATATATATATGTAAAACTTAAGGTGACCCATATGACTTACAATATAAGTATTTTTATTAATTAGTAAGGTATTGTTTATCTCAGGCTGATTCATAACCCAAGAGAGGTAAGTAAGCCGCGTGTCCTCATTTTTTGCCAAAAACAACTTTAGAGGGCATTACCCTTTCTTTCACTCAAATAAAAACATCTAAAAGGCGAATGGATTAACTATACTAACTATAATGGATGTTTTGGAAGCTTAATAAAAATATATTTCCATTTAGAAAAGTATCTGTATTATTCTAAAATATCAAGATATTATAATAAATAACTTAATACTTAAACCTACAACTACTTGAACCTACAATTATAATATTTAAATAAAATACACAATTTATTTATATTATATAAAATATATAAATAGAAAAGAATACCATCACTATCGTTAGTAGAAAATGAAATTACATACAAGATCGAAAACGTTTCAACATCGGAAAACGTTTTGAAATCGCCCACGGAGACGAGGTGTGACGAAAGCATACCACATTGGTGTTGGGGACCTTACTCTAGACATTGCTACGCAGTAAGGTTGTCATCGGTCATCGGCCCCCCAAGCCCCCTCTACCCCCCTGGCCTCTTTCGCACAACCCAACAACTTTAGAACGGCAACCTCTGGTGGTAATTGCCGAGCTATAGAGACTCAATTCATTTACATCTTCATTCAAATTTTGTATCATAACTCGATATCGTAATCATTTTTAGATAACCACATAAATATATATAAATTATGACTTATTTTGTAATATTTATGATTAAAAATCTTTCGTTTAGATAATTAAAATTATAAAACTTCAATATTGTATCAAAAATTGTAATGTTTTGACTTTTAATAACTAATTAATAAAAATAAACTTTTTTTTTATATCTTTATTTTAAACTTATGTATCTTTTTTATTTTAAACTTATATCGCACGCAATATTTTAAATGCCAAGTTCAAGCGAAACGTATAAATGTAAAATATTTGGTAACAATTAATATTAATTAATTTTCTTATAATTAAACGAGATGACTTAAAAAATGCAAAATATTTTGTGAAATAATTATCACAATTCTTATAACACATTTAATATAAATATATTAACAGTATATCTGTTAATCCTTATTAAATTATGAAGTTGAACTTACAAATTAATAATGTACTACGAAACATCAGAAAAATGGAACTACGATTATTTCGTAATATCAATATTTAAAAAAAGGTTGTATAACATATAGTACGGTTTTTGTGAATAACATAGACTACCGAACATTGACATATCGTTAAAAATGTCAAATATTTCGTAAAATAGTTATCCCAATTTTTATAATACGTTTCTTATAAATAACAGTATGTCTGATTGTATTCTCATTACATCTTTGAGTTGCACTTACAACTTAATGTACTTTGATACATTAGAAAAGTGGAACTCCGTTTATTTCGTCGTATTAATATTTTAAAAAAGGTTTTAACATAGAGTACCATTGTTTCTTCTAAATCAATTTAGCAATAACCTAGAGTAAATGACATAGATATAACGCGTTATCGTTATCAGTTTCGTGATACTAATATCCAATTGCACAATATTGTTTTAATTGCCATCTACAATTAACGCGTTCGTCCGATTTGCTCCAGTTATTAGCGATTTAGTTTTTACAATATCAGCCCAAGACAATTTACAGTTATACCTCGGGTTGTTGCTAAGTTATGGCGAGAAAGAAACGTTAATGTGTGAAATTGATTAGGGACCACCGCGGAATGTTTTAGATAAAGTTTATAGTTGAATTGAAAATACAACTAAATAATATTCAAATGTTTTTGTGGCTTGTTACAATAACTCACTTTAAGACTTAATACGTTCGAAATAATATTTTTTAAAACTATTAGTTACAAATACCTACACATGTATAGTTAAAAAATAAAATTAATAAATGTAATAAACTATAAATATTTTTTTATTTCTATTATTATATAAAACTATGTACAAGATCAGTCCATCAATTAAAATCAAGGTTTGTTTATAAATTCTCTATATGTAAATTATTGGACACGTAATCTCAGTCGTATATATATACCGTTATTTTCTGAATAACTATATATTGTTATGCAATAACAAAACATAAATATCAAAAGATAGATGTTATACTAATTAACATTAGCAAAATTATAAATTTTTAGTATGTAAACTTTCGTGTTCCTATTAAATATATTACCGCTGTTCTCACGTTATTATTATCGGAATTGTCCCGATTAATTTCGAACCCATTCGTGGGCGTGAATTGTTCACGCCGCGATGCCGCCCTGTTCAGAGCTTATAATAATAATCTGAACAAAATATATTTCAAAAAATACAATATTCGGTAATAAAATAATATAATATTAAATTAAAGAAATTTTAATTGATTTAGGGATTTATTAATATCATAAGTATAGTGTATATAATATTAAAATGTTATAACATTTTCAAAACACGTTTATATTCAGTTCGAATAGTATCTTCGCCTACATTTAATATCTGCATACACATTACTTCCGTCGGTTTGTGTGGGCGCCCGCATCGTCGCGTATCATTCTTTTTGTAATTAATACATTTACTAACTAGACATTTTGTCTTGCTATTTGTTGTCTTGTTTTTATGTTATTTTTTTAATAATCAAGAAGATATACTTGCTTTGCTTAATATAGAGTTTTTTCAAATTCAAATTCAAAATATCTTTATTCTAATAGGCATTTACACGCACTTTTGAATCGTCAATTATTACATTATAAAAATGTCAGTAGTCAGTCCGTCCTTAAGCTATCACCAGCTCGGAATGCTGTTCTGTTGAGAAGAGCTGGCCAGAAACTTTCAGGAACTTTCAGCGTAATAAGTAATATATGTTCCAGAAAATGCTACTGCGGTGTAACTTTTAAACATACGTTACTTTAATATCGTTGTATGTCAGATTTTTTTTAACTTTTAATATACATTATATTTATATAGTTATATATAATATTTGGGATGGTATGATTATTCGAAATTGGAATTAAAATTACTTATACTAATAGACTGTTCATATAAGAAGAATTTTGAAAAAATATTAAAATCCACTTTTTGTATTTGTAGATATTAGTAGTAATAAGCTTCAATAATTCTGTTTGTATGTAATGACGTAAGTGTCTGAGCAGCTGTCTGTGGCTAAATAAAGTCAAAGTATTGGATCGCATATTGGTTAACATTTTGCAATCTCTAGATGTCATCAAACATTAAATATATCCGGTAAATCAAGTTCTAATAACACTTATTATCAACACTGCTAAGTGCTAAATGTTGCTGAATGCTGTCCAATTAAAAAAGGATTCAGGATGAATCCATACTAAGACCGGATGTCCAGCCGTCTCCATCCGTTCAATTGCTCGGACGTGCACTGATTACACTAGCATTATCCTGATTAGAAAAAAGAAAGTTATGAAAAATAACTAAAATATATAATGAAATCATTCTAATTATAATTTAAATGAAACACCTCAATAAATAATTTCAATTGTTTTTATTATCTCTGTCATTGTAAACAGGTTATAAAATGATGAACAAACAATGTAATATCATTTAATTTGTTAAAAAGATTTTGATCAAACATAGGTATAGAGTTACCATCTTTATTTAAAATTTATAACAATCTCTCAAACTATTTGCAAACAGACAGACAGACAAGCAGCCTTAATACTCCACATTTTGAGGAAAGAAAATAACCACATTAAAACACAACTCACATAATTAACTTCTACTAATATTTTATACTTTAATTGAATATTTAGTGTAGATAATAAATAATTATCTAACTTTTTTAAAACATTCTTTATTCCAAATAAAATGGTTTTGTACATAAACAACTTTATTTTAGAATAAATAATTATTTCAATACATCAATTTGATGATAGGTTATTAAACGAAATATTCAAATCAGGATGGTGGTGCGTGAAACATACTTGTCGTAAAGTATATATTGACTACTGTATCCAATTATTATTAATCTTATAATTATATTATTCATTGATACTAAATAATATATTGCAAAGTCTTTGATTTTATTTTTGTAAATCACAACATAGGTACACCTTTGTTTTAATAAAAATTGTTAAATGAATAAATATTAAAACAATAAAATGGTGTTATGAAACATACTTGTTGGCCTGTGGTCGGATAGCCACTTAACAACTTAAAGTGGGAAAATGATAACACAGTTAACTAATGACAAGTTTTTTAAATATTTTATTAATTACTAATCGTATAGAACTAAATTTTGAACCATGAATGAACCTGAAAACCATGAATCATATAGTTTAATTTTTATAAATATTATTTATTTATTTTAGTTATTTATTTATTTATTTTTATATTTTCCACTTTCAATCAATACCAATGATCACTTGTGTACGTCAAATGGAAGTGCCAGGAGGGCCTATTTCGATGCCTTACATATCGAAATAAGCCCTTCTGTAGAGTCACTGTCCAACTTATAACTAAAACAAAGATTAATAATATATAAAAACTAAGTGATCGCCTACAGGTTTGTCTGTTTAAAAAGACTAGGCAGATATCCTTGAAATCCAATTCGCCAATATATGCCAATGTATTGGCACATTGGATCAAATTATGTCAATAATATCCCAATATGTAAAATTTGAAGTGTGCAAATTATTTTGAATTTTAGTAACCATTTCATTGGATAAGTGAAGTCAGATCAACGTCATCAATTATCATGTTGCTATTTTTAGTACGAAACGGTGATATTCCGATCAGTTGGAAGTTGGTTGCTTGTTGCTCATTAACATATGTAGGTATACGAACACCAACATTGTCATAAAATGAAATGAAATAAACTAGTTAGGAATACTAGCACCTGTACTATAGTTTGATAGACAATATAGTATCTTCTTATTAAATTAATAAGAGGGAATAATTAATAATCATAATAATAATAATATGCTTTTTATTGTACACCAATTAAAGAAAGGGCAAAAAAAAGTACATTTACATTTTAAATGACATACAAATACAGGTGATACAATAAGAAAAATAATTATATATATAATTAGAAAAACATGTAAGGCATATCTAGTATATGTTTTAAACTATATATAAATTTGTCATTTCTGAAGAAGAAGATTTCTCAGAGATACCAAATTGCACATGGTCATTTGTTCAATGTATATGTAAAGGTTTGAACGCAGTATTTCAATCTATTTTGTAGACATTGGTATACAAACTAACAATAAAAGTATTGTAATTCTTCTCCTAAAGTAGTTAAAAGAAATGAAATGATTATTTATTTTTGAAATCTCCAAGTTATTCTCAAGATGTTTACGGGATTTTCCATCCGTAATTCTAGATAAATATAAAAGAATGAGTCATGTACTCTAATCCTTTGTTTTATGACGGGAAAACAAACTTTTAGTTAAAAAAAAACAGTTTTATTTGTTTTTATTTCTGGCCTGTTCATCGTTTAAATGTAGTTGAAACATTAACTTACATTAACTTATATATACTTATTGTTTTAATTACGAGTAATAGGTTTTGACATTTGACACAATTTTCATAAGTGTTATGTTTGACACTCTTCTACCGTTTTATCTGCCATATTAGTTATTTGGACAAACAATTCTGCATCGTTATGCCTCGTCATATCGGATGATAAACTAAAACTATTAAATATATCGTAACGGACCTGCTAAGAGGAAACTTCTAGAATGTTTATTACTTATATGATAAAACGTCTTAAGATCTTAGTACACAGTAATAATTTAATTTATACTACTCCTATATTTTTTTATAATTTTCAATAGATCTTGAATAAAATATTTTATCTATTTATAATATGTGTACTAAAATATATGTATATAGAAATAGATTATCTATAGTTGGTAGATTATTTTACTAAAACAATGCATTGACCTTACTTAACATTTTTAGTAACACAAGGTTTTAGAACAATTTACAAAACATTTGAAACATTTCTAACAAATTTACCAAATATTTTAGATTATAATTTTTTTTATTTTTATTCTTAACAAATTTAGACAAATGTATAAAATTTTCAATTTGATTTTTCCGATTGAATTTGACTTTTCTTTTTGAAGTTGAAAATTTATCAGATGGACTAAAGCTATAACGATACTATCTCTAAGCCTTGTGATCATACATGGGCTGGCTGTTAGTTTGACCAGTTTAGTAGCTCCCTCTCAAAGACACCTTCTAACATGACAGTAATATTTTCATTTCGTATTGTGACAGATGAAATCCCAATATTCTCCTCTTTTTTTTTTATTGAACACTTGCGTGCATTCATAAAGATGGTGACGTATCTGCATATTATACATATATTTTAGCGACTATATGTTCATATCTATAAGAATTTCGTTCGATATATCTTGATAATGGAAAAAGAACCAAAAAGTTAAAGACACCACTCACTTTTACTATACATAGTAGGTAGATACTTTCAATTGTAAAAAAAAATAACGTCAATATGAAACGGTGTCACACAGACATTAGCCGCGACATTTTGTAAAGGGGACATGTTAAATGAATATTCATACTCTTTGTAAAAGAACATCTTGAACTCACTGCATTTGTTACGCTTGTGTGTCTCTAACTTTTGTTTGTGTTTATTTTGTGACAATTGACATAATATAGCAAGTAACACACAGATATATATTTGTTAAGAAATACTTTTAATTGGTCCATATTACAAAGTTTCAACCATGACATCTCATGTTGTTTATAGGTCAGATTTAATACGTTATCGGTAAAACAAAGCGACCACATTAATACATAAGATAAAATATATTTTTATATCCACAATCATAAATAAATTAAAAGTAATCATATACATACTTTGTCTCTATATAATTGCGTTCGATGTAGCCAATTTTGCAAAACCAGTAGTCATTAAGTAATTCAAGTTTCTTAATATTGAATGATGTTGTATTGCTTTATAATTGCAATTTCCATTAAACAGTAACATTTTAAGATGACTTTACGTTAATATTTTAATAAAATAATAAACAAATGAAAGAATAGAACAACAGATTTGAGTCAATAAACTTCAAGTCAATTTTAATTTAGATGTAAGATTACATGCAGGTGGATGTTTCAATGTCATGAACAAATCATATTTTATAATTATATTGCCGAAATTTCTTTCTTATGAACACACCTGCAAATGATAGCCAAAAATGATAAGAACGGAAATAATTCAAAAGACATTCACTAATCGACTGAACTTGAAGAACTTGATTGATTTCTTCAAATAAAAAACTTTTCGAGGGCTGAAATCTTAAAGAAACGTATAATGACATCGTAACAATATCTATTTAGCAGATGTTTATATATTATAAATTATTTAGCGGGACAGCCCTTTGCCGTAACAAATAAGGCTTTTAGAAAGTAATTTCTAATTACTTATTTAATCGAAAATCATAATTGCTCGATTAATTATAAAGAAAATGGCTGTGGCAATGTTAAACCAGATTCGATATTCAGAAATGACCGCAAAACGGTTAATTTTATGACAATTTAATTATTTTGTAAAAAAAGACCTCCCAGACGGCATTATCAATATAAAATAATTATTAATTTACAATGAAGTACCTCCAGCATCCGAGTTAGATCGAGAAAGAAATGCCAGATAGTCTTCGACACGAAATGTCTCGGTCAGGGGCAACGCGGGTGTGGGAGTTCAAGGTGGGGGGAGGGGATGCGCCGGCGCAGAGCGGAACGCTAGATCGTGCTGCACCGTCGAGCACAACCGCTAAACCCACGACTTGCATTGCAACACTATTGTAGCACGTTTTATGTTGGCCCTTCACAACAGCATCATTCTGATGTTATGAGCTTTCTTTTTTATTAATATTTGTTATAATTTTCATTATTAAAGTTAGTATTTTTTTTATCATACCAAACAAATGCATTGCTAAATAATTAAAATTACAGATTGGAAATTAAAATTTCTGAAAATCATAATCAATTATCTTCATTACAGTTTAGAGAGATTCAACTGAAGAGCTTAGTTAAAACTGTATTATAAATAACTCAATATATAACGGAATAGTTATTACAAATCTTTTTATATCGAACTCGATCTTAGCTTTGCGTGGCTACGAGCATAACCGGTCTCGTAAGTCGCGTAACATTATCCAGTCTGATGTAAGTACGGTACGGAAGGCGATGGCAGCGGTTAAGTAGCTAAACCTTATACGCAATTCAGCCTTTACCGACAGACTATACGTCGGTAACATTGACTATATATACACTGTAGAAGTAGATACGAAAAACATAAAATATATATGTATATGTATCAACCGTAACATCTACCCAATTTCTTTTATTGAATTGTTGTTTCTTGTGCCTTAATTTTTGCAATATACAGTTGCTTATATTACAGAAAATCTTCAACCTACATAATACCAAAAGATATTATTGGCGAATTATTTAAAGCCTTCAAATTAATGATATTGACAGTTAAAAATACAAAAAACTGTTCATTTGCGTTCATATTTTTATACAGCTGACCGATTTAAAAATCAATCAAAAGCGTCCTTATCAAGTTGGAATAAGAAAAGTAATTTCCATTAAACCAAACAGCGGAGAGGTCGTCGCTCTACAGACCAGTGTGACCGGATTGGAGGAAACTTTTTATGTGACCGGCAAACGTGTTTACACAAGAAACGACCGACATTACTTGTATGTATCTATCAAATATTATGTACTCTCAAGTGTTCGTAGTTCATCTGTTATAACTTTGATGTATGCTTCGATGCGTTCTTCTATAAGTGTCTTGCCAGAACTCGACAGACGCAACATTTAAAAAGTTTACATAAACTTTTAATAACTATAATATTAACTACTTAAATAACACATTGTAAATTATTACAATCAAAATTGCCTTTAAACTGCCATGAAACATGAAGCAATACCTAATCTTAGAATGCTGTACCAAAATCAAGATTATATGTAGTCAGGGCAGAGCTATTTTTGTGACTTTTATTCTACCTTTAGAATTTTAGGGGATTTACTTTCTGCTATCAAAAACTTCCAAAAAACACAAATTTTATAATCCTATCAATGCAGAATATTCATTTTTGAATATTGGTTGTAAAACTTCATTTTAAAAGTTGTAGATATTAAGCTTTTAAATACCCTCAGATCATTATCAATTAGATTCTAAATAAAAAAAATATTTTAAGAACAACTTTAAAAACATAAACAAGGTCAATGTCAACAATATGGAAAATGGCTAAAAATGATCAGACTCCCTTTCAATTTAATTTCACTGGCTAAACTCTGTGATCCCGCTATATGACCCATACGCATTAGGGCAGTGTGTGTTGGCTAAGCGCTTAGTTATACATATATAATATATCATTCTATAGGAACTGTCCGCATGCGCGCACAAATCGTACGGCATTCCTGCGCCTGCGCTGCGCGTCTCTGTGCCGACCGACCAGAAAGAGACAGACTGCGAAGATGATTACTCGTCTCCGTCATACACTCGCAATCCTTTCCTTTCTACCTGTTGCACTATTACAAAAACCCGGTCCTTAAAGCCGCTACCTTACGTGAATTGAATGAGGATTGCGGGAGTCTACTTCTCGGCCCATATAAAGATAGGGCAACTATTATGAACACGATGCGAGACAGAACTTGTCAGGGGTCTTGAGGCACTGTTTGCCTTGGTGAGGTGCGGACAAAAAACGGCCGTATTTGTGTGAGACGATTGCATAATAGCGAGGCGTTTGGGGAACGGTGTGAGTACGTGATTGGTAAACAAAACATTTAGTAGGTATTTTGGATTCTTATCTCTTCATTTATAGTCATCGGTTATAAATTTAAATTATTGTATATAACCTTCAATACAGTATGTCTATACTTGTGTTATATATATAATTGTATAATATGCTAAATAATTTTATGATATGTGCCGCTCCTTGATACAGAGATATGAATATGATTAATATACCTTATATTGATTAGTAAAAAATAAATATATTTGTTAACTCCGAAGATTTTTACATTAGGAAATAGATTTGTCTAACCGGATTTGGCAATGTTACTAAGTTTGATGAAGGTTACACCTTAGCGATAAACCAATTAAGACCAAACAGTGAAATGTCAGATACTCTATACATCCAATAAGTAATTATTATTACGACGAAAAACTTACGATTTTGTTTAAAATTTTTAAATTGGAGAGGAGATCTTGACTTCAACGCACTTTCATGGAGATAAATGAGGATCCCGCCTAAATTAGATCTATTCAACGTTAGCACAAAGCTTGATCGTGACGTGCCTGACATTCGCCGCAATCCGTGATCTTGGCAATGGGCATTGGTGGCTGGGCGATATACCTTCACTGCCTCGAAACACGAACCATAATATAAACACAATTTAAAACCAACCTTAAGTATTAAAGCTAAGGTCTGTTTTGTTGTAAAATTCGTTACGAATACGTTCTTTTGGATTGCGTAGTATTATTGCGGTCGCTGTACTCGAGCCGTGCGCCCGCGCGCCGCGCCCCGCGTAGCAGCCTTTTGACAACCGGTAGAAGCATAGAACATATGAATATGTATGTTTAAGAATTTTCTGTCAGCTAATTCACCTAAAGAAGTATGCTGTAATTATAGATGTGGTTTTGTTTTATTTTTAAACACTTTACTTTTTATTTTATTTAAACTTAACGTATTTTTCTGAGAATGTTATTTTGATTAAAATTATACAGTTTAAAATGTTGTAATAACTACGATGAAATTATATTGTTTAATATATATTTTTCATATTATTATATAGATTTATATTCAATGTTTTTTTAATAATATCTTTATTCTGATAAGGGTAAAATAATATTCAAATATTGACGAAAAGTAAAACAATATTCTAAAAACTAAAATTCGATGATACTTAAGTTAGTTAAACTTTACTCTTTGCTCAGTTCTCGGAATGTTTGTTTTACTGAATACGCAAAAAAAAAACTCATAACTTCTCCCTATTTGATATTGAATAATATGATCGGAGTAATCGTCCAACCGATAACGAGTATTGCAATTTGTTCTACTCCATAACGCGTGCTCAGTTGATCTGGGCTCAGTGCTCAGTGCTCAGTGCTCAGTGCTCAGTGCTCAGAATGCATGCAGTACCGTTGCTCGTTATGTTGATGTATTGGAGCTTTATGTCCAAGTATAATTAAATCTCGAATCCGAAACTTGGTCTTAATATTCATGATTTCAATCCAAGCTGGTTTCTTGCAGAATAAAATTTGTTTCAGATATCTTGTAGGTTCGATCCTGATAATAGCATCCTTCATGAACAAATTGATATTGAAATTAAATGAAATGTCTTATAACCGATCTTTTCATATGTAAATTGAGTGTTATTTTAGACGTTTATCTTTGCATATACTTAATAAAATGGTCAATATTATAAATCCTGTATTAGAGTTCCGTAAAATGAATTGAAAACGAAGTTTATACTTCAACATTTATAATGTGTTCGTAGTAATTATTTATTACAAATAATAATAATGTTATTTAGTAATGAATAAAAAATTATAAATATATGCACTCGTTATAATTTTTAACAATTTGCTGGTATTTTCTTAAAGATAAAATTATAAATTTTTAACAATGCGTTATCATTTTCTTAAAGATAAAGTTATACAATATCCGAATGTTTTGAAATATATTTAAAATACGTATATACTATTCCTGTCTGTCTGTAAACATCATAGCAGTACCTATAAGTGGTGAGGGTGAATATTATCTAGATACGTTGTCTGACTGACGAAGTTACTAGATTTTTAAACAATCTATAAAAACAAAAAGTCTAGTATAGACTATTTTTGTTTTTGATTTTGATGTAGTTTACCCGATAAATTAGTTTTAAGTCTAAATGTGAAAAAATATTATTTTAATTCTAATCAGTTCATGACATAGTTCAATATATGTATTAGAATCTATTGAATTCCGACCATATTTTATTACTTTTACGGAACCCGTCTATTATTAAGCTAACGAACCTTATCATCCTAACAAACTTAAAGATAATATTTACCGTTAATTGTTATATAAAAAGATCATTATCATAATTTGCTATAAACTATTAAATATTTAAATTAACTATATTTAAATCAAAGAATTATAATCCATACACATTTGCATTAATTATTACATTATGTATTGCAATATTTTCAGGATTTTTCGCATTTTGATTTTATACTAATTATATAAAATAAATCAATAAATAAATTTTATCTGTACATATATATAATAATTCAAAAATATATATATATTTTACCTTTGTCAGTGATAACGTATCTAGAAAAAAGTCACCCTTACAAGGAAATTTTATGATATTTACAGACAGACAGGAGTCATATACTTAGATTAAATAAATTTTATAAATTAAAGATAGTATTTGGATATTATATAAAATAGACAAATAGAATATATATCAATATTGGTTTTACATTGACTATTCTATGCTTTATTCGTAAATTTAATTAACTTTTCTCTATCATAATCAAATATTATATTAAGTAACGGTACTCTACTTGAATATTTTATTTGTTATAAAAACAATACCTACTGTAAGAAATAGCTTACCGAATAATATAGACATATATATCAATATATGTAAATAGGAAGAAAAGGCTATATATATCTATATACATTTATAGAAAGTACCATTTAATATTTTTTTTTTAATTTACTGATTAAATTAATTAAATTAAATTCCAAGTTTCTTGAATCGGATAAAAAAAAGGTTTACATAAGCTAACAATAAGGCTCGTCTGTAGTGTTCATCGAGCCACAACTTGTTGCAAGCCAGCTGAGTTGGCAACTAAACTTGAAAGAGGTTAACGTTGCCGAGAACTTGGAGTCAAAGGCGTGGAACCGGCCGGCGCAGGCGCATGTACCCAATAGTTGCGCAATATACTCGCTGGCATTAGAACATAACCATAGTGAATATATTTAAGTTATAATTTATTCGATTTCTGTTGCGTTCTAGAATCGTTTGCCTACTTATATTAAAAGTTAACTACAAAATTATTATTATATATAATTATCCAGCTGTACTCACGTAATTACTATCGGCATTTGCCCGATTTTAGCCTTCCTCATGAATCTTGCCTAGTATAATCAGAAAAAAATTCTGGAATCCATTGGTAGTGTCGTAGATTAAAGCGTTCAAACCATCTAACAAGCTCTTCCATAGTCTAGATTTTTTTTTTATTGTAATCCTAAAAATTGTTACTTGTTTAAATCATGTTAAATGATGTTTTTTTTTTATACAGTCTAAGCTTGACTATATTACTTTTTTCATTGACTAAAGTACTTCCAAAAGTTTTTTTAACATATCATAATTAATACATCAAAACATTTGTATATAATATATAATAGATGTTATCAATAAATCTATATATTTATACGCACACATAGATCTCATTTATTGATTTATAAACAAGTTTAACCTTTTGAATCATATTATTAATTAACAATATTTGCGGTAAGCATAAACATTTTTTGTATCCTAAAAACGTTTAAGCTCTTAATGGATTTTATTTTTATTGTAATTATTTTAACGTTTTATATATGCCTTCGGTAATATTTTACAAAACGTGTCTTTGAAAATATCTTTTTTCTTGCAACTAATTGAGATATAATTAATAAATTTGGAATCTCTTGCTAAAGTGATTACAACTTTTGGGTACAGATATATATCGAGCCATATAGATAACCCTAATTCAAACATCGTCTGCAAATTTTTTTATAATTATAAGATGTTGGACATACTTGTTTCACTTTTAAACTAAGGTGTGGTTATTTTTTAGACTGGTTTTTTTTACTTCCACTAAACAAGAGTATAATCTGCAAAAAATACTAAACCGTTTTCGACAGGCTTATTTAAAACTGTTTTGCTCAGACCTGGAGGCCATAATCTCTTTTTTTTTAATTCACAGTAACATACAAATACCTTTTAAAAATACCAAACAAAGTTTAAATTCTAAAGCCTTTTCTAAGGCAACATCTTAGTGAGTCTAAATGAAAGGTATAAGTGTATATTAGGTACTAAAAACTAACGGAAGTTTGATTCAATGATCTTCATTTGTACTTATTAAGCAGGAAATATTAGCTAGGGCAGGAAGTTTGTAAAACTTTTGGATTATCAGAATAATAGACACTTTAAAATTGTTATATAGTTTTAATGTTACCAAGGCTGTTTGGTTATTGCTGGACAACTAATTTGTTTTACTGGTGCCTTTTCTCAAAAATCACGACACCGGCATAATTATAAGAAACAAAAACATTATTGGTCATAGATTTTTTGGGCTTAAAAGTTGTTGTAAAGAGCATTGTCTCTGTTATTATTTATGTTTTATAGTAGTTATAAATCCCTGTTCTTTCTAATATAGTGAATACCCAACATTGTCTAAGGGATGCATTTGTTCTTAATCCTCTTGTTACTTCAAAGAACGCCGACAGTTAATAAAAGATGTATGTAGTCGAAAAGTTTTGAGTAACTTATGAATATGCAAGATTCTAAAGATAGTTTCTTCGTAACATCTTTTTCATATTTAAATAACTTGTTTGGTTCCACAAGTTAATAAAACAATTTGTAAATATTGTGGCAGTGTTCTATAAAGATATATCTAATTGTTTCAACAGCCTTAATAATTTTCGTGATTCATATCCAAATGATAAGAAAACTCAAAAACAAAAATTATTTATATATATGATTGCAAACTTAATTTACTCATCAGTTACGGTTTTTTATAAATAGTTAATTTATATTATGAAATTAACATCAACATGTTAATAACAATATAAGAACGGTCTATAGGACCCAAAGAACAAAGATTACGGCATTATTAGTATTATGACAGAGAAATGAATATGTGCAAGCACTTTTACTGGAATCTTTATTTGTGACAGAGTGAGGCGGCGCAGGCGCACGGGGAAGGCGGGCGGCGCCGGCGCGGGCGCGGGCGGACCTGTTCAGGCAACGGTGTCGGGCACCGCACACCTACTAGCTCTCAGTCCTCTCGCAGCGGCCAACGGTACTGCATGTGCCGCTAGCTGCTCCGCAATTAAACAAACAGACGCGAGGAAACTTACCGTGCAGTGTTATGATGCAAACTTGTGTTTATACATTTTGGACGGGGTGATTTTTTATAGAACTCGTGCTAAAGACAAGGATTAAGTGTAGTGTTATTTAAAAACTTAAGATGCCGAAGATATTCCTCATCAAGAAGCGGCTGCATGAACAGCAGCTTGGGTTACAGGAAGGACAGGAGCTCCTGAGTAAAGGAGATCCGCTGTGCCCTGGATATCCTCTCGATGACGGACCTATACCACTTCTGTCCAAAAAAGACAAGGAATGCGTCGGTGAGTCTGAGTTCATCACACACACAATGGGTCCATTCATCGCTTTAGACATCTTTTTGTAACCCTTCTTCTGTCATCCTGTTAAATTAATAACGCACTCTTTCATGCCATTTACATCATTAGTTCAAGATTGATTATGTATGATTATTTTATAGAATAGATTGAGTATATTTTTAAATTTTATTTTCTTGGTAAATTTGTAGAATATACCGTTTTCCAAAGTTGTGAGTTCTTAGAAGATACCTTTATTTATTACTTCCTTCATAACGGCCACTCGCCAAGCCAAAAAAAGGATACTCACGTAGAATCCTGTTCTCGACCACTCCGCGCCAACTAACGTCTACCTGCGATCATGTGTGACTTGCGTGATCCGTCTAATGGTCATACTGTCACAGCTTAACACAATTATCACGGATATTTTGAATCTATATCTACCCTAAAATTAAAATTGAAATTTTATATATACATTTTATGTTGTTTTCTTATATAATTAATTAAACAAATTTAAACGTCATCGACTGGTAACAGTGTCAGGAAGGTTTCAGCTCGTGAGTCATTAATATAACTGTCATTTTTTTTATATTTATATTGTTTATTCACACGTTTTTGCTAAAATTTTAAAAATATATAAGGTTTCTGTTTGAGCAGCAAAAAAATGCGTTTATCACAATATGATTAAAAAAGTAAGTTAGGTTTGTAGTTACAACCAAAAAAAATATAGTTTATGGATATTAATTCCATTAGTTAATACTTAATTAATACAATTTCAATACAATTTTTAAATAATAACTTAATAGTATTCGTGTAAAAATTTAAAGATTAATTTTAAAAAACTTCAAATGTGCAACCCCGTTAATCTTAATCTTAACCATCGGTAAATATATACATGAACATTATTTTTGCATTTACGGACATTTTACGGATATTTTTGCGAGAGTTTGTGATTTTGAATTTAATTTTTTTCAAGGACATAAAAACATTGACATTTTAATTAAGAGTACTGATTGAAAAGCTTCTTGATACAAAAAATTATGAACACTCAAAACGTATTTCATGAAAAATATTGATTAAGACTAAATATGTTCACAACATTCGTATAACAAAAATTCGTATGACAATATTGGTTCAAACGAAAATCTTAATTTAAGAAGTAGTTACAACTAGTGATCATTTAAGGAAACGTTGACAGGTAATGGTAATTTTAATAAAGCGGTGACGGGTAATGGTAATTTTAATTAAACGGTGACAGGTAATGTTGATTTGAATGAAGCGGTGACAGGTAATGGTCAAGTTGAAGCGTTTGAGACGTACAGGAACCGAGCTGTAGGCGCGAGGTGTCAATGATTGCGGCACAATAGCGCGTTTCCGTCGGCCATCGCGCTTTGTATTTAGGTCACTCACCGTCCACTGTCATTTAAATATAATTAACTACAATACGTATTACGGTTTTGCATAAAATGTACTGTTTGTTATATATTAAATGAAAAATGACATTGAAATTGTATATAAGGTTTTAACCAAACAATTCATTAAAACTTTTTATGCAAATTACCCAGTATATGGCCACGACGATGATTAACCTGGACGATATTCCAAGAAATGGATTAAAATGCTGGACATTAATAAGCTCGTTAAATTGCGGTTTTATATTATTACTTGGAAGTATGTCCTTAAGTTGTAAAATCATAACTGAGGCAATATAATTTGCTTGTGATACTTTCGTTTTATAACTAAAGATATAATAATGATAACATTAAAATTATCATTAGCGAAAATGCATTACAAATTATTTACTGTTACACAACCCGCATATACAGGTCCTTATCGTATTTGACATGAAGACCAAATAAAATAGACAATGCGTTCCAGGTGAAGTAACACCTGTACACCTGTACTATACAATTGTTATAAGGTCAGAGGTAAGTACGGGTGAAGTTATAAGGGTAAGAACTCTCTTTTAATGGAATTCTATATATAAAAACATATTTAAATGTACATTGCGATGAATTATATAATATAATGTATATATAAGACACGTTTATATTAAAAAAGTACTAATACCCCGCTGCTTATCTCATACAAAAGATTTCAACGCGTGTTCTGGTTTGTTATTTAGTTGGAACTGTATTCTTTAGTTGAGTTGTTTTCTTGCATGTCATTCATATTAATTAATTAATTATATTTGAAATTAATAAGCTCATAATTTATTTATTATAAAAAAATTTCTGACTGATAAAAATGTAAACTAAATAATGAGCAGTACTGACAAAAATAAGGGTAACAAAAATAATGTCAATATGGGGTTGAATTCATATATACATATATTGTTTAAATATATAATGTTCAAGGGTAAAATTAAATTAATCTCACATAGATATAATATAGTAGCTTCGTATCGCTATATCAGAATTATTCTTGTCACATAGTTTTAAAGTTCACTGATCATCTGTCACGTCGAGTAACCGCGAAGTGACGGCGGTCAAGCTCACATGTCACTCATATTATATATATATATATATATATATATATATATATATTATATATATAACATAGCCTACGTTAACTATACTATGAAAATATATTGTTTTAGTTTATGTTCTAAAAAATAATTTAATTTTATAAAATGAAAAATATAATTATAAAAATAAAACTCATAATGAAAATATGAGACTACTGAAACCATTGGTCATATATGAAATTTTGACAAATTAATATTTTTATACATACAACTATATCTACTCCGCTAAATTATTTTAATGTTAATGTAGTTAATTCATATATTAGTTAGTTAAATATTCAATTTCCTGATTATAGATATCATGGTGTAAATTTAATTAAGTCAAACTAAAAATAATATTCTTTAAGTCTGCATTAAGGTTAAAGGTAATTCTATGTATAAATATATATAGTCTATAATAAGTTATTAAAAAGTTCTCTTAACAAACACGCATATAAACAAGAAAATGGAACTGGACCATTGATTGAGATTTTCTAATAACATGAAACAAGAAAAACTAAAGAAATAAAACTAAAAAAACTTTCAACATGTGGCCAGCCGGCCATTGTATCCACCGACCATTGTACGGATCTTTTTAACGTTTTACCTATACAAAGATTTGCAATCATAAAAAATACGATTGCATTCATAGTAACAGTTCTCGGATTTACAAAACAATTGTGATCATGTTCTTTCAATTACACGCTTATCTTCTTAGTGCTAAGTCCATTTCTTTTATAATGATTTTGAGCTTGACTGATTATGTTTAAAATACCCAGGTTACTTGTAAATTTAAACGTTTCAAAGCATTATTGACTTCGTCCACTTAAGCGATGTATTCAAGGGCTCTCTTACTTTTTGCGTGTTCGCCACAAGATGCGCCACACGTGAGGCATTTGTTCTAGGAACGGGCACATATGTTAAATGCCATCACCGGTTTTGCAAGATACTAGATGCGGGCAGTTTTTAATTGGTTATCATATATAGGAAGGGCATCTGCGTATTTATTTGTAGAAGCTGCTTGTTTTTGTTAAATTTATTAATGCGTTCAAGTGTAGTGCAAAACAATATTTTAATATAAAAAAGTTGTTCATATTTCTTATAACAACTAATACAGATACAAATGTTATTAAGTTTCATTTTATAAAACATTATAGTTAAAAAATATGCTGGTTCCAAGTTATAATTAACTGTAAATAAAAAATAAAGTTATATATTTTAAAGCAATATATTTTCAGTGGATTTATGACCGTTCAATACAAATGATCCCTACAATTATTGAGATTAAAAATACCAGCATAATATTGTCTTGATATTTACTGAATTAACCTTGATTTTTAACATATATCCTTTCCCATATTCATTTCTTTATTATTTGGTTGAAACCTTTTAATCCCATTAAGTTGTTACTTCCTTAAGAACATACTCCACATGTTTTTATATGCGTTTAAAAGATAAGTACATAAGCTGGCATTACCGTTAAAATGGACTTGTTAAAATAAGTACAAACAATTGAATTTCGTGATCAATGGAATTTAATCTTGCCTTCAATATTATACTCAGAAATATAATAATTCTACTCAGGATAGAACACAATACCCTACTGAGAAAGCTTAAGAAATTATGGTTAAAACGATAAATAATTTTCTAACATTAATTTATTTTTACATTTTACCGATACCTAAAATTATGTGCGTTTTAGTTGTAGGACCCTTTTGTTATAATGTACAAGTTTTTCTATAGTGAAAGAGATAAATATACTTTTTCTTTAAATTAGTTTCTACTGTGACATAGATTAATAAGTGACTTAAGTGCATAGAACTAGATGGATGTCCTTTACATTAAATCTTTTATTCTTATCAAAATGCATTAAAGACACCACCAGCAACAAGCTTACTTATCTCACTTAAAAGTTTTTTTACCAGTAGAAATAGAATTGTGTTGTACTAAGTATGGTTGGAATATAAACATCTCGAAATTTATAAAACAAATAACATTAGTCATTAGAGTAAAGTCATTTTTATTGTTGTGTCGCTATAAAAGAATCATTTGCGTGTAGATATTTTGGAGCAATTCACTGAATACCGCCCACCGTGTCTAAAATTTGAAGACAGTTGCGTTCTACATAACAATTGAAGAGTCGCAACAAACTAACTCAACCTGTCGGACGACTTCAAGATTTTGAAAATGTGTATCTGTAAAGAATGTTTAGATGAAAACGGTGGTTTAGAAATTTGTGTTGCTTACTTTAACTGTCCGATATAAGTAATAAACCACAGGTTTTCTTTATACATCATTCTAACGATTAAATGAATTAATCATTTGATTTCATATGATACTAGTTTTATCTAACCAACCAAATTTGTCGTTGTTAGCCTTGAACACTTCGACAACTTTATTTGGGTCATTAACCCTTGCCAAATCTGGTTGTGATTCACACTGTGATCAGAGTAATAATAAAGCGTTAAACAGTTTTTGTAGCCGTTCGTTTAGAGACAAAAAGTAGGTAGGTATTGAAGTTTTTGTATCGAGCGATTTGTATAGTTCGTTGGAAATAAATTTAGAAGGCTCTGCAACAATAATTTTATACAAAATAATAACTTTGCAGATAGTATATTTTTATTTAAATAAGGAGATCAATCTTGTATTTTATACATAATAATAAATAATTCATGAAACAAAAATGTACGGTACAAGTGGAATATCAGTTGAAATAAAACACATGGTGCGACACTATAAATTATACACGACAAAAAATGTCCTTCTAAATGACCTCAACCGTTCCTTGCAGTGTTCCCGTACCGTGTGGTATCGGTACCTACTTATTTTTATAGAAAAAAAGTTTCAACGGAATTTTATTCGCCGTCCGTAGCAGTTCTTCATAGCTGTCTTACATTTATTAAGCATTAAATGTTAACTGAGTCCGATAACCCTAAGAGTAAGGACAACCCAGTCCGCCTCTTATTAGCTTTTTTTCTTGTTTGTAGCTAACTTAGTCGCACCATTGTGTTATGTATGAAGAATTGTAATAATTCTGAACAAATGGCAGTTTTTTGTCCAAGAAAAACTAATAGAAGCTTCTTTGGCATAATGTTATGGAAATAATGTAATAATTATTTTTAAATCGGTCATTGAATAGTTTAAATTATTAATAGTTAACTTGCTAATGAGTTATATATAGACAATCATCGAAACATTTGTTTTTAATGGCAAAGCCACAGAACATTTATTGTGCATAATGATTACAAAATATTTTTTAACTATTATAATTAAGAAGATATCGCCAAAACAGTTTTCATCAATAGTAACTGTAAATCAGGTTTATATAGTTTTTGTTTAATGATCTCAAACCGACGACTACAATTCGCTAACAAACGAAGATAGACACATGCTCTGTTATACCTCAACAATAGCAAACTTAGACTAATTATGATACTTATGTTCATTAACATAAGAAGTATAAAAAGTGTAACAAAATCGCTAATTATTGCCAAAAACTGACTCAAAGCAAGGTTGCCTTTGTAATGACCAAATAATGACTGCTCGCGTTCAAGGTTATCTATACAGTTTCTCGACAGGAAACGCCAAGAAACTAAATAGATATAGACATGGTAATTAGTAGGCCTTGACTTACCGTTTTAGAATAAAACCCGCACTATTTAAATAGACCTCGTTACCAATGACATCAACGTTGATTGTAAAAATACGTAAAATGATAATGTATTTGAAATGAGCAACTGTTATGTTGAACCTAACTGTCCAATTGCATTTAATGTAATATATCATTGTAATCAACAGTTTTAACGAGGTATTTATAAAAGTATTGCTTTTTTTCTTGGGTTTATTTCAAATTTAAATTTGATAGAATGAAAGACCATTTTTATTGTGAGTACTGGTGTTGCTTAAAAACCATGTATATGTGTTTCAACAAAGCAGATTGGATATATGTGTAATACTTTGAAGTCTACGTCTAATAACTGTAATAATAATAATATCGTAATATATAACCAGTCATAAAACTACAGTATCCTCCGGATAGATCTCAAAAGATTCGTGATGTCAAGTCTGCCTGCGCAGACGCATACAATTACGGGTACGAAACAAAAAAAGAGGGCTCAACAATGCAGGCACCGTCCTTGAGTCCCTAACAAAAGCTGAGAAAGGGCAAAGGAACTTGTTCTACCAACCTTGGGACTTTCACTGACTACCTACGCATATTTGCTCTAACTATTTAACTGAATATCAATTTACTTCCTCCCCGATTAATTCATAGGTCGCGCTTTACTAAATTTATTATACAACGATATAATATGCTTTAGCTAATTCGGAATAAATCTATAAAATATATCTCTTAAAATAATAGTTAACATCAATATTTTATAATAAAATATTCTTTTAATTCGCAACGAATATATCAAAACTGGCACCAACTGGAATTCGATTTAGGTCGAGTCTGAATTTGGTACTTTGTTCAGTGGCGGGTCAATTATAATAATATGACACATACACACATACAACAATACTGTGGGTGTGTATGTGGAGGCGAGTATTACCGTTATGGAGGCATACCAGTGACGTCAACGAGGCCTTACGCCTGCGACGCTTCACGAATACGATAAACCGTCAAGCATATTGATTGCCTAATAAAACTGCTAGTTAGTTTTAAAATCTAACTTCTATCTAAATTTAAAAACTAACTAGATCTTGATTAATATCAAGATCTTACTAAATATATATTTTTTGTGCTTATAGTTTTCTTTGGTCATTTCAGATCGTGATGTGTTCGGAGAGAGCAATGGGACTAGAAGTGTTCAAGATCGTCGCGTAAAAGAGCCGAGGAGATTTATATCTTCAATACTGGGAGGCGAAATTCCTTATGGTAGTCATAGGGGTCACGTGCTCACTCAAGCAGAAAGAAAACAGTATTTACCGGTCGCTATTGAAGAAAAGAAGACCGATGACAAGCCACTTATTAAAGAAGAGAAGGATATATTAGAAAGTGAACCTGTAGCCCTACCATCGCGAAAATCGCCATCTCCTGAATTGGTACCTTCTCCTGGAATTGATAATAGTGTCACCTGTCAAAAAGTATCAGTTATACAAAGAACACCTTCACAGTCACAATTTCAAAAAAGTAAAAAAGAACTATCTGATGTCACAATTCCAAATACTTTACCAACCTCAGAACCAGAACAGGACCAACCTATTGATTACGCTCTAGCGAAGAAGCGGGGAGAATCAGAAGACGAGGAAACGGAAAAGAAAATAAGAGAGCAAAGAAGAACTAGCAGCTCTAAAATTGCCAATGGAATCCTTGCTCGACCGGTTTTAGTCTTGCGAAATCGTCCAGGTAACAATAAAATTCCAGGAATTATGAATGCTGCTGCAGGCCACGGCCGCTCCACTGGCGGAAATAGTTCTGGTGGTAATTCACAGAGCAGTGGTGGCTCTGGAAATTTCAGCTCCGGTGCTGGAAGTGCTGCCCCATCTTCGGGTGGCGGAGGTGCTCTTGGTGGTGGCTCAGGCAGTGGTGGTAATGGTCGAGATGGTAGATCTAATTATGGTCCTAATAGTCCTCCAACTGGCAGTCTTCCACCATTTTATGAAACTTTAGGGCCTTCGACTAAAAATGGACAAAATACTTACAATGCAAATGGAAATTTTTCTAATGAGTTTAACATGATTAATGGTTTTAATATGGATTGTGAAAATACTGAAAATGCAAATACAAATTTCTCAGAGCAAAGCAAACAATATTCTTTAATGCAAAATGCACATTACGGATTAGCCCTTAAAGATGAAGAAATCGATTATGAAAACAAATTAGAAAATCTGGGCGCTATTGGTAGTTATGGGAGTAACTTTGATGATTCGATGGTCGTAGATATGGGAGAAGATGTAATAGACAACAATCAATTTTATACAACTTTGACCTTTGCACCAAATGAAGGCATATTAGGTAATCTCTCAGATTCAACAGAAGATTTTGCAAGCTTATTAAATAACCACGTGGAAACAATTACTGACTCGGAACTTCGAGAGTCCTCATCAATAACTCCAGATTCTGTTCATAATCCAGTAGATATCGAATCTTTGGCAGAACAAGTCAGTTTAAGTCGACAGTATTATGAAAAAGCCAATTATCTTGCATTTGCAAACCAAGAACAAAATTCTACATATAATTTTGCTAAGGAACGACCAGATTTATTAATGCAACTGAATCCAGCATTACTACAACACAATGAAGGTCAAATGCAACAGCTACAGATACACGTTCAACTTCAACAACGGCAACAAATATTGTCTCCTGGATTTCCATTCACTAGTCACTCTTTGGATCTGGATTCTCCTACGGGAGTTTCACTGCCTTCACCTGGTGGCAACAATTCCTTGGACAGCAACAACCACATCGAGAACTCTGCTCTCAGCCCTGCTGCTGCTGTAAGTTTCAAGAAAGGCAACGATGGCAAAATTCAAATCTTGCAACAAAGGGTAAGCATTATTTGATTTTAAGGCAAAGCTTGGATTTTTCTTCTTCATTGTCAAAAACGAACATTGAAGCTTGATAAAAACAGTAGTTATTTATATAACGCTGAGCCTGAATCAAGTCATGCTTTCACCAAATGCAATTTATGAAATGTCTATTTGTCAAATATATACAATTAAAAGGACAGCTCTTAACGATTAAGCTCAGCCTTATAAATTGTTGACAGAATAGTATTTTTATATATAATTTGGCTGTCCTATTGTTAAGAAAAAATTAACAATATTTTTTTTTTACAGTTGGGCCTTCCATCGGAACTGCCTCTAGAATTTATCAATGGTGGTCACGGCGTTAAAAATCCACTTGCTACGGAAGCCAACGCTAGGCAAAGAGAAGAAGAAAAGAATAAGCAAATACTAGTAAGCGAGGATGATCCATCAAAATTTGTGTGCAGAGTGTGTTCGAAGAATTTCAGCTTACAGAGGCTTCTAAATAGACATATGAAGTGCCACTCTGACGTAAAACGTTATCTTTGCACATTCTGCGGCAAAGGTTTCAATGATACATTTGACCTAAAAAGACACACTAGAACACACACGGGAGTTCGACCTTACAAGTGCAACCTGTGTGAAAAGTCCTTTACCCAAAGATGTTCTTTAGAATCTCACTGCCTAAAAGTACATGGAGTTCAACATACTTACGCATATAAAGAAAGAAGGACTAAGGTAATTAAAATAATACTAAAGGATAAAATAATATTTAAACTGTTATATAACAGCATTGATTTGTCACAATAAACAGAAAAGTAATATCTGTTTTCTTTTCAGATGTACGTGTGTGAAGAATGCGGACATACAACATCGGAACCGGAAGAACACTACATGCATCTTAAAAAACAGCATCCATATTCCCCTGCTCTGCTAAAATTTTACGACAAAAGACATTTTAAATTCACGAATGCAACATTTGCCAATCAACTACTGGGCCAACTACCCATGCCAGTACACAATTAAACCTTAAAATCAAATGACTTTTGTACCGATACATACTAATTTATTATGACGTTTTATATTTCGGTACAAAGTTAAATTGTGAATTACGAATTTATTCCGTCCGTTTAATAATTTAAAGGACTTTGATTATTGTCCCAGTGTGTAAGGTAGAGGCACCAGTAATTGACCACTTAAGATCGTTGCTAAAATGTTTTTTTATTGACCACACACATTTAAATTTTAGAACTTCAGTGGGTACTCAAAAGAAATCATCATACCCTTCAGATTAAGTTTTGCTAATAAGTTTTTCAATTGAACAAAACATACACACTTCAAAAAAATTTGAACCAATTTAAGTTTTTGCTCCAGTAGTTGACCAATAAAAATCTGAAAAAATTTGTAGTTGACCGTATTTAGCATCAGTAGTTGACCATATGAATATAAGCTACTTTTATGGTAAATAAGACCACAGATATGTCAAAACTCAAACATTTTAATTATAATATAGAAAAAATATAATATTCAGTGACGAACGCTAGAACTGGAAGGACAGATAGGTCTTTTGGAAACTTAATCCCACATGAAATCTAGCTCAGGAACAGAGTAAACATTACGCGTTTTACTGGTCTTTTTGGGTTCATTTATATGGGATGTCACATTTTTCCATTGATATTCAAGAACATCAGGTCTCTCGGGCCATTTCCATAAGCGACCACACTGTATCATGGATGAAATTGTTGCAGTATATTCAGTAACATTAATTATTTTGCCAGGGTAATACTTATTATCGTATGTGAAAATAACATATTCATTAATTTGTTTTAATAACGGTTTTCTAGAAAGGTTTAGGTTGCTTAAGTTTTCATCTCCCGAGGATTCTGAAACCACACTATCTCCAGAAGAAACATCGACACTCGAGTCAGAGCTATCTGAAAGAATCTTTGATACACTTTTAATATGTTTATTTTTCACCACTTTAACCCTATTTTTCTTTAGTCTTTCATTCTCTTCCTTCTTTCGTTGCCTTTCAGTGGCTCGTTCTATCTTCAATTGCTCAAGATCCTCTTTCTTCTTCTTTTTGGTTTCGAAATATTTTTGGCACAATTCTCCGGACACAATCGTTGGCATTCTTTCCCTCATTATCCTTTTTTTCTTGTTTTCTTCAAACGCAGGATAAAAGAAGTGCCTCTTAAATGGACTTGGTATTTCCTTGTGTGACGGACCTGCCACGTTCTCTTTATTTAGACTGCTAGATGCCTCTATTACTGAAACTGAATCCGAAGCATTTGGATCCAAGGCAGTAATGACATCTAAGTCCATTACAGAAGCTTCTTCTATATTTCTTCCATCAGAATGAATTTCTGAAGAATCGAGGTGTGCTAATAAATTATCAGCAATCCTAGTAGAGGCCTCTGTTGCTTGTGGGAAATCATCATTTCTGACCGGCCCGTCAGAAATATTTTCCCCATCAACACAGTTTAAACTTTCTTCAGCCTCTGAAGAAAGTTTCTCTATTTTTATTTTCTTCCACAATTTAAATAAAGAAGTGTCCAGTGGATCTCCATTCCAAGTACCTTCAGATGCCTCAAAAATAGCTACTTTTTCTGCTCCCATCATGTCGTTAAGAAAATCCAAACCCTGCTTTAGGTATTGCGTTTTCATCATGGTTGAATTACGTTCTTGTTCTTGGGATAATCCTTGGTCTGGTATCACAACAGCTTGCGGATTCCACGGGAACAATCCACATTTTTTGAATCCATTGGACAACATAGATTTTGTAATATTTTGAAGTATCACTTCTTGCAGTAACTTTGCGAAATCTTTTTTTTTTAGGATATGAGAACCTCCTTGAACAACATTGTCCATCCTCCATTGATGGATTTTTTTCCTCCATGCTTCTTTGAGGCTTCTGAACACTGCGACATCCATAGGCTGTAAAATACGGGTGGCGTTCGGTAACAAAGCTACCAAAATTATCCCATTTTTTTCACAAAATTGGCTTGTTTGCAAACATAAATGGGACGCATGGCCATCCACGAAAAGAATGACTGGAAAAGTTATTTGTTTTTGTAATAACCAGGGATGAAAAATATCGGCAATAAATTCAAAAAATGCTTCACACGTCATCCATCCTGAATCCGTTTTTCCTAGCCCCCATTCCTTAGGAAAATTTTCTGCTATATCTTGAGGAATACGCTTATATTTGTAAACGCAAGTTGTGGGAGCTACTTCACCACTTGCACTACCAGTTACCAAAACTGTAACGCACTCCTTCTCATCAACATTAACTTTTTAATAAACTGTTTTATCTCCTTTTCTAGCAAGAACTTTGGGGCCTTTAGGATTTAAAAAAAAAGCAGACTCGTCACAATTGAATATTCGAGAAGGATCTTCCAAGATCTCATCACCATACTCTTTTCCGATGTAGGACTTCACTTCTGAAAACCAATTCAGTATATTTGCCTTAGTGACTGCTGCCCGTGAGGCAGTTAAGTTTTGAGAAACTCTTTTTGAAATCGAAGGATTTCTCCGCAGAAAACCTATAACCCACGTCCTGCCTGGTCTTCCATCTTTAAAAGGGGTATCACGTTTCACGTCTTTTATGTACTTCTCCACACTCATGCACAGCTGCTCAACAGTAACTGGAAAACCAGCATGTGCCATGTTCTCTACCCACTTGCTTATCTCAGCCTCCTCTTTGCTTGTTAGAATTGAAGGAGGGCCCATTTTTCTGTCCATTGGGGATTTACCCTCTAATTTATATTTTAATGTGGTTCTGGGAACTGCATATTGTTAAAAACTTTTGAATTTAAAAGAAAACACTTTCAAAAATATTTTAAATGTAAATCTTACCTGAAGAAGTTATTTGTGTGACTTATTTATCTCCACAACAACACTTGTTCTCTAGTTAAATTAGATAATAAAATCAAGAAACGTGCCACACAGTTGTACCTGTCAACAACAACTGTCGGCCATTGCTACACACAACGCGCTTTAGTTCTGAGCTTTCTGCAGTTGTTACTAGATGGCACCAGCTACTTGTAAATTAGTTTTTTTATTAGATACAATAAATACAACGCTTATTATTTAATAGTCATACAAAGTGGTCAACTACTAATGCCACTACCTTATGGGATTTCAACGTCTCCATGCAAAATCTTATTGCATTTATTATGTATATGTCTTCCAAACAAAATGTATATGTCAGATACGTTTAATAATTAAGCTGCAATAAAGGTATGATTTGAAAATTTCAGAACATTAAATATTTGTTCGATTTTTAAATACCTTTATTTTACAGTCAAGGTGAGCCCTTTTGCCTCTTCGAATGGCATGACTGCAATTAAAAAATCAAAGTATCGGGTATTATGTGCAATCTTTGGTGATGGTACGGGATTATTTTAAGTCTAGCTTTAGGACAAATCGTAACAATTAGCTTTAGATCGTAGATATTTCTAATTATATTGAAATTCTTAAAATTAGTTTCATTTCAAATCGGCACGTAATCGATCTAGGATGAGATGGTGCTAAACGCAATTGACGTGCCTCGTGTACGACTGCCGTGATTTGGAACGAAACTATAAATGATTTGGATGACACTTCTTGTCCTCATCATAATATTTCTATCAATGCCAGTATGGTTTTGATGTAACTATTAATTCCATAATAAGGAATCTCTTTCCTCGTTTAGTGATATTAGCTTCTAATCGTCTCACAAGATTTAACACAAATTATGTCACAACTTTTGTGTGTTATGTACTTAATGTTATGTTTGTTTTTTGTTGGTACTTATTGTAAAATATGTTTGAAGCTCAATAACAGAGCTTACATAAAGTCGTACCATGATAAAATGCATTTTCAGAATTATTTATATTATTTAAATTATAGATTCGGATACAGTTAGTGCTGTGAGTGTGTGTGAGAATAATATAAATGTGTAATTAAATTATTAAATGCCTTGTTTTGTTACAACATTTTGTAAACGTCAATTAAATGTTATGTGAATTGCTTTAGATAATTTAGGAAATGTTTTTTAACTAATAATAATATGCTCAATTTTGGTACATTTGCGCTTTCACAGCGAAGCTCGTGGATATAATGAAATTGTAAATATGTCTAAATTTAATAAATTAGTAGTAAAAATTGTAATAATATTATCTAAATATTAGTAGTACCTAATTAGTATAAATGAGATTTTAAAAAGATAATATTGTTAAAGTATTTTGTACGATTGGATAAGTGATTGATAGATCTGAACATTTATTTAATATATTGGCTTATCTTATAATTTGATCCATAATATTGTGATAGCGCAGTGTCTTGGATTTTGTAATTTGATGATTTTGCATTTATTAGCATTTTGAGTCCATTCTCAAGTTGAAGTTTCTTATTTTTTAAACATTCTTGTTATTCTGTACTGATAAGCAATATATCAAGATTAAAACATTTTAAATTTTGTTTTATTTAAAGATTTTTTTATTGTTAAGTATAATCTTTCCCTTAACTAATAACCCCCTAAAATGTATGTTTTGGAAAATGTATAAAATAAATTTAGAACATCTGTTATTAACTTACACATTTTTTAAACAGCTCATTATTTCAATAATTGCCATAAATATTTCCTCTGGAATATTTTATTAATAACTTATAACAATCTTAATAATATCATTGAAATATTTTAATAAATCAAAATTCTATCAATTTCATTTGAAATAAGTAATTAAAAATTTATTCAATAAATATCTCGAAAATAAGACGTAAAAATGAATATCCTAAAGTTAGGTATGAAAAATTCAAAAAATAAAATCTACAATCAAATCGTATAATGTCAAAATTTATCTTTACCCTGCCAGCACCTAACACAGTATCAATGGATTTTCATGAAACATGAAAACATGGATTTTCATGAAACATAAAGCTATGTGTGACAATTGGCAATTCCTAGTTTACATATAGGATTTCTTTTTTTAGATGTCTTAAGGTATTTCCAAAACCTATTTTAACTATAGGAAAATATGAATTTATAGTGAAGAATTCTAAAAATTAGTCTTTATTAGAACTTTTGTTTTTTGTTAAATACTTTTTTTCTTGTATTTAACTGAAAAAGACTTGGTTTACTTTTAAATAATTATAATTTTATTTATCACACATATTTATTCTATAGTTCAAAAAAATACTGGAGCTCACGACTTCGCTTTCGTATTTTCCTGGCATGATTCTACTACTATGAGTAAAAAGTAAATACATTAAAAACATAATTGAACACTAAATATAATTATAACTAACACCATATATGGCTGTATACGAAAAAAAAAAAAAAAACACGAAAAATGAGTTATTCGAACTACAGTAGGTTCAAAAACCTGATAAAAGTCATGGAAGGGACACATCAAGGCTTTTTATGCCTCTTTTACCTGGTGATCGATGCTTTTACTGAACAGGCTCAAATTATGTACCATGAAGGATCTTGAGAAGAGGAATCTGCTCTCTGTGAATGGATACGTCAGTCACAGGCAGGCAATCAGGCAGCAGGAAGCTGTTGTCATACCCTATAGATTCCTAATACGCCATTACGTTAAAAAAGAATTATCAGCAACTGCTAACCATGATCGAAATGTAAAATGTGTGATAAAGAGCCACTTGCAATCATGTTCGGAGTATCCAAGTTCCATAAATTTTTGGCCGGACGAAAATTTGGTATCATCACCGATCACAAGCCGCTTGTTGGCTTATTTAATTCACAAAAGCCTATCCCGGACCAAATATCTCCAAGAATGTTACGTTGGTGCCTAAAACTTAATAGATATATGTATTCTATTAAATATAGACCTGGTAAATCAATGTGAAATGCAGATGCATTAAGCAGGTGGAATAATAGAGAAACTTCTTCGGTAGAATTTGAGAAGAAAAGCATGAGTGGAATACTGTTACTAGAAGAGCAACCAGAAAGATGGAATTTGGATGCTAAAACGATAGCCAGAGAAACTACGAAAGACCATATATTACAAAAAGTTATATTTAAAGTTGTTCACGGATGGCCAAGAGTTAATGACGACCTCGAACTTCAACTTTTCTGGATCCGAAGAAACGCCCTTTCACATGATACTGTTTATTGTGGTGCAATAGGGTCGTAATACCTGCCTCGCTTAAACAAAAGGTACTTAAGTTATTACATACCCCACATGCAGGTATCGTACAAACGAAAGCATATGCAAGTGGATACGTTTGGTGGGTAGGCATGGACAGAGAGCTAGTAGTATAGTAGCTACGTGTGAATACTGTCAGTCAATGAGAAACAACCCACCCAAAGATCCTCAAACATGGATAGTTCCAGAGAGGCCATGGAGTCGAGTACACGTCGATCGTCGGTTTGCTGGTCCATTTCAGGGAAAAATCTTTTTCCTTGTCATTGACGCTTACAGCAACCACTTGGTTGGAAGCAGAAATCGTTTCATCAATGAGCTCTGACAAAAAAATAACAGTAATGAGACCAATATTTGCTTCCCAAGGTCTTCCTGATGTCCTTGTTTCGGACAATAGCAGAACATTCATTTCAGAAGAATTTAAAACATTTGTAAATAAAAATGGAATAAGACATTTGTTTACTCCACCTTACCACCCAGCATCTAATGGCCAAATACAGCGGGCCGTGCAAACTTTTAAAAACAAATTAAAGTAAATGGCTAATTGTAGCCCGCCATGGAGTGAAAAATTGGCAAAGGCTGTGTATTACTTGTGGACGGTTCCAAACAGCTGCAACAATAAAACCCCAGCGGAGATGTTGAACAGGCGCAAATATAGGACAGCCGTGTCCACTCTGCATCCAGATAGTGCACCGAGCCGCGCTCAGGAACAACTGGAGCGCTTGGCACAGCGACCGCGGTCACGCGTTTTTTATTGCGGGCAGTCTGTTCTAGTACGCATGTATGGACACGGATTTAAGTGGCAAAAGGCTACGGTAGAGGACTCTGAAGGTCCCTCTACATATGTATGTATATACGGAGACGAAGAATGATGATCGACATTCCCATTATCCAACAAGTAAAGGATCCCATTCTTCAACTACTTCAGAGCCCCCAATCGAAATATCACCCTTTGAGCTATGGCCGGATATAATTGGAATTCCGACCAATGAAATTTGATTATTTTATATTTAAGATAAAGTGTTAATGTGTCCAAAATAAACATTATTTAATATGTTTTTTTTCCATTACAACTTGTTAATTATTATGCTGGAAAGGTATGTTATGTATTGAGATGAATGTTTATAATATTTTGTAATGACATTTGAGGGTTGATGAAACATAAATGAGTTTTGCTTCTTGAATCAAACGTGAAGTATCTTTTAGAAATCATTAGTGTGTGTATTACATGATTTTTAAAATATGAAGAACAACTTTTGTCACTAAGTATTAAGATATTAATGTCCAATTTTATTAATTTATATAGATTGAAACAAATTTATATAAAAAATACAACTGATATATATATATTCTGATTATGATATAAATAAGAGTAGTATTATAAATAAGAGTATTTATATATAAAAAAATTATATAAAGAATACACAAGACTTACTTTTTAGAAAGTGTCATGTTTGGATAGTGTTGAATGTTTAACAAATGCATTAGTTTTTTAATAAATATTATCGTTCCTATTAATATAAGTCTTCATTTATTTTTATACTGTTTTTAAGATTGTGTCTTATATCCTCTACAAGGTGCTAGATAAAATATAATATTAAGATTATAGCCCTCAGTGATGATTCAACTGTAATTAGAAAAAAACATGCTAAAAAATAACTATGCAGTTAACCTAATACAAGTTTTTTACAATACAATTAATATTGAAGTTAAAAGTTATTAGTCTTTAATAATATTTTATGACAATTGAAAAATAGTAATGAAATATTAAAATAGTAAGAACAATGTGGATTTGCCAATAGTTTATCCTGTCACAATTTGTATTCTTGAAATTATAAAATATTATTACATGAAGATCAAAACTCCCTGAAGGTCAGTTTTAATGAAATCCTTAACATAAAATATGTGAATTATGAAATTTGTGCAACGGTAACAAAAAATAAACAAAGGAGGCAATGTAAATAATATGTTTATAGCAACTCTCGCCATGAATGCTACAGCATGTTCCGTATAATCATAGGATTTTCTGTCATAGCTTACACTTGGAACAAGAAAATACGAATCAGTAATTTCTCTATTTCATTACATTATTTATTTAGGTAATAATTTTGTTTCTATTATCTAGCTCGGAGAAAGGCAAGAATGAATAGTATTTTCAAATATTTTTAACCCCTTGAGGTTTTCCTTATAATGGCTATGGTAATCATGTTTTATCCTAAGTTCAATGTTTTATTTACTTTCAAAATTGTTTTTTCAATGGTTATTTTTTTGGCTGAACTGTACTTTAAACAGCTCGGAATTTTGACTTCAAAATTTTTTGAGGGGAAGATCTACTCCTAGATAAACTTCTTGTAAAATTAATAGTACTACTTGTACTTGCTTATACTGTCAGTTGTGTTTCGTTGTTACGGGTAACATTTAGTACCTCATAAATATATATATAATGTAAATATAACGTTGAGTTACATATAACTTGAATTTAGTAATATGATTATTGATTTTTCACGGTTAGGTTGTTTCGTTGTATTTATGACTGTGTTGCGAAAGCAAAACGGAGTGTAGGATAACGTCATAATTTTTGACACACAGATGACAACTCAGCCCTTGACAACTTACGTTTACATCTTTGATCTTTCAAAGTTTTGATAAGTTTTATCTTATTTTTGATTATTTGATAAAGCGATTCAAGAACGCCTATATACGATTAAGTTAAAAATATATTTTAATTATTACTTCTGTTATACTTTTTTACCAAAAATGTCATCGGTAAGCTTACATTTCTTGTATTCTATAACAACATATAAATGATTTGTGCCTTAGCTCATACTTCATTGTTTTAAAATATATTATCTAATCCCACAAAATATACGCGTCCCCTTGTAGTGCATGTTTAAATTTCTCAAAACAATTCTTTATATAACTGGAAAAAGAAAAATATTGTTTTTGTTCTGCAGACACACATTTTTAACGTCGAGATGACTTGTGAAGGTTGCTCTGGAGCCGTCGAGAGAGTTCTAAATAGATTAAAAGGCCAAGGAGTTGATAACATTTCCATCTCTCTTCCGGAACAAAAAGTTTCTGTCACTTCTACCCTTGATGCTGATCAATTGCTTGAAGTTATAAAGAAAACTGGTAAAAAGACAACATATGTTGGTACTGAATAAATTTGTATTATATTTTCTAAAAGGAGACTAAGCATGTGATATATCAGCTAAATTATATTGTTTTATTAGATATTAAAACTTTATTAAATAAAGCATATTTATTTTGTGTAGCTAATGTTTTTATGAAATCAATTTAAGTTGAAGGTATTATTTGAATGTTAATCAGAACATGTTATAGTCTTATATGTTGAGTAAATGGTGAATATATATATTCATCAAAATTATTATTATGTAAATAATATTTTTGTCACATATATAAAACAGTATTTTTTTAAATAAACATTTTATTACATCTAAAAATATATATTTTTTTTAATGAGCTAAATAGTTTTAAGTTAAATATAGTATTCTCTAACCATCAAGGGGAGTTTACAACCCCTTCCAATGTATTCAATCGTAAGTCAACTAAATCTACTGCTTCATGAAGCGCATTCAAATGATCAACAATAGCATTCACAGTTGGTAGCACATCAGCACAATCACACTCATTTATTTTACCAACTTCATTGTTATAAGTCACATTTATTTTTTTCTTTCTTTTAGAAAATGGTTCATTAGCCTCTCCATTAGTTAGAATTTTAAATCCACTATTTAAAGGAAAACTTCTTTTACGTCCCACCCATTCAATAGTACCACTGGTATAACAGACATCATCATCTCCTAGTTTGATCATGCCAAAAATGTCTTGGTCCTTTTCAAATTGAACAGACTTGTTAACAATTGAGGGGACTGTGTATGTTGTTGGGGTGGGTGGCCGACGAGGAATGTGACTTATATGCCCTACACTGTAGGAAGAAAACTCAGATGATTGATTTTCTTGATGAGATTGAGAAGTTGGAGAACTATTTATATTAATTGAAGCGGGCCTAGACCAGATCATTTGGTTTGTTCCTTGTTCTCCAGTTTCTATCATGGTACTATTTGCATTAGGTGCACCTTGTTGAAAGCTGATATTTCTTATAGCTGATGTATCATGTGTTTCTGGTTCATTATCAATGTGGACAAAAGATGTCACTGGATACTTAGAACTGTGATAACACTGATACCACATCTTCACACCCTATCAGGTGAATAAGTATTATTATTATTACCTTTATATAAGTTATTTTTAGTAAGGTCACAACTCTCTCTAAATTCAAGCTTATTGAAAGCTAAATTATATTTTAGTATCACAGTTCCCAATTCAGCCTAAACAAAAGGAGCCAAATCAATGTTCTATTTCTTTATACTAAATTTTCCTATATATATACTATATTTTCCTATTTTTCTATAATATTAAATCTAAATTCTACATTATAATCACTTTCTCTTTTTAACCTGTAGCCTTCCTTCGCTTGTAGAAGTTTGTGATCTAGGAGTTGATAACTGATTTTGTCCAAGATTATCTTTTATTGGATTAGCAAGTTCTGTGAAATTTGTTTTCCAAATGAACACCTACAACAAAATTAACATAAGCATTCCTTAGAGAATTACTAAACAATATTCATATATTTGTTAATAACCAGCTTATCATCCCCAGCTGATGCAAAGCCTTGTCCACTTGGTGAAAATGTTGCAGCATTGACGGCACCTGAGTGTCCACTTAGTGTGAATATAGGATGCCCTTCTAATAGATCTAAAATCTGAAATAAAAAAATATATAATAATATTTCTCATATCATTCCTTTCAATTTAAATTTATTATATATCAAACCTTCATGCTCTCATCTTTACTTGATGTCATTATATAACTTCCACTTGGATGAAATGATACTTGTGTCACCGCATCATTATGAACACTAGAAAGGCAATTGTTTTATTATAGTAATTCTTAATTTATATAAGCAATAATTAGTAAATTACCTATAGTATTGCACAAGATTATGTGTTCTAACATCATACAGCTTTATATTTCCTTTTGAAGTTCCAACTGCCACATAGCAACTAGAAGGATGCCAGGCCAAATATAGACCATGACCATTCTGATCTTTGTATGTATGTATACATTCTCCTGATTCTGGATTCCACAACCTGGTAGTTTTGTCATCAGAACAAGATGCTATAAGAGAACCATCATGGGACATACTAGCACGACGTACCCAGTTTGTGTGCCCTACAAATGAAGCTAAGAATTTATTTTTATCACTAGACCACAGTTTAACTATTTTGTCGTCTGATGCTGTTATTATCTGTAATAAAAGATAAACAAATTAAGGAGTATGTTATTATTATTTTTTTAATAACAATATATCGGATTAATAGAGGGACATACCTTTGACCCATCAGGGCTAAACTGAACTGAACGAACGGTTTGGGAATGAGCTTTAAATGTGCCTGTGCTTCCTGTAACTGTTGGTACCCACAAGCGAACAGTTTTATCTCGCGATGCAGAAGCCATATATTTTCCCGATGGTGAAAACGTTACATCCATAACAGCTTCATCGTGACCTTGGAATCTGTAACTTCTCATAGTCCCCCGTAAATCCCATAACTGAAATGTTTGAGAAACTACTCGTTATGATAATTACAATTATTTCCTTCAATCCATTTGTTTTTTTGCATAGATATACCAATATACTGTTGTCCAATGAGCCACTAGCTAATTGTTGTTCGTTAGGATTGTAAAACAAAGCAGTTATACTTTTGCGATGCCCTTTCAGTTGTTTTTCCAAGGAAGGTTCAAGAGTAATAAATTTACTCTCCATTATACTATGCAATAATTGTAAATTAATCCTCAAATGAATGCTACGTCGATAAGTCTAAATCATAATATAGTTAAAAATAATCATAAATATTTTCAAATATTCAAATTTCAAAACAACAAACTTAAAACTTGCTTCCTGTCATAACAATTACCAGAGACAAGTTTTTCAGTTTTGAGATGACCACTACGATATGTTTTTTTCCATATTACCATTCCAAATTAATATTCCCGTTTAAAATGCTATTCAATAAAATTTATTTTCTGTCCTAGTCGCATTAATTATAAAGTTATAAATATATTTTTGATACTAGTGAATTTTTATTTATTGTTCCATTTATATGAAATATAGGTATAATGCAAATTATTGGTTTTTGTTTATATCATTATTATTTATTACTATACAAAAATATGATATAATTTTTTTTTACTTTATCCATTAACAACAATCAACTATTATATTCAAATATTATCTTTTCACTAGGAGTTCAGACTAGAAAATAAAAAAATAAAATCTATGGAAATATTTTCCAATTCATCTCTGTATCACACGAGGTATTTCTTGTTTTGATTTAAATATAAGTTTCTTAAATTTTTATTTAAAAAGGAGTTACTAAATTATACACAATAAAATATATCTTTTTATTTTATTAACTCACAATAAATTTATCATGTCATTCAATAATTTTTAAAGTAGTTTATGAAGTAAGACCCGGTGCATGCCATTATATTGTTCAGTTATTTTGTTCATAAAACCTTGAAAATAGTTTAAATTTATTTCAGCTATAAAAGGCAACGAGTATGAAGTAAAATTATTCTATGGAATAATATTTAATTCATCAGTAGGTAAGCGAATGAAATGTAAACAAAAGCAGCTGTTTTTATTTTCACGATGTATTTAAATATTTCATCACGTCACTTTAGTTTGTTTTTTTTTTTGTTTCTAGTCCTTAATCAATCTTGATATATTAATTTATCCATATTAAATGTGCTTTGTATATTTTTAAGCAATTGTAGGCTACAATGAACACAGTAGGATTTGGGGAGACTGAAGTGGCTCTAATAGCTAATGATTTAAGTCATGCTGTAGAGCTCACACTCAATCCAACTGTAGCCCAAGATGCCAGGAAGCAAGCCTATACATTGTGTGAGAGGTAAGTTTACCAAGTATCTATTAATAGGTTAAATACAGTATATGACTTTATTTTATTTTTATTTTATTGATTATTATTTTGTAGGAAAAAAAAACAAATAACTATTTCAACACACAACAAAGACATACTTATATTAGTATATTTTTTACTAACAATATTAAAATCAAGTAACTGTAAATAAATAAATTGGGGGCTGCATTTTGTTGTTTATTATTGTTAATATATTTTATAAACAAATATTGTGTAATTAACAATTTACTTAATTAGTTTGTTTTTGATTAAGTGGTCAATGAAATCCTAATTAAATCATATATTATGGAACTGTTGCTTGATGTGTATTTAATTGGACAGAACAGAGGAAATCTTGATTTCAGGGTGTTTTAAAATTATCTGAATCACTACTACTTCTATAAATTCTTTTCTGTTTTTAGGATATTTAATATACTACTTAAACTTATGCAATAACCTTTTTCTTTTATATCTATACTTAAAAAGTTAAATATATAGAATTGTAAAAATACTGTAGGCCTAAAAATCAAAACATTGTTAGTTTATTATGACATTCTTGAATATTATCATTGCAGTTTTAAAGAAAACTCTCCATATTGTGCCCAGGCGGGCTTGTTGCTGGCTAGTGGAGCTCAGTACTCGCCTGTGGTCAAGCACTTTGGTCTTCAGTTGCTAGAACACACTGTTAAATACAGATGGACACAGATTACACAAAATGAGAAGATTTTTATTAAGGTAAAATAGAAATAAATTCATTTCATTAGTAGATATTAGCAATGACTTAAGCAATTGAATCATTTTAATTAATTCCTATTATTTTATCACATTTCTCCAAAAATTTTAAGAGTATGTTTAAATTGCTTTTATAAACTCTTTTAAATAATTTTTTAGTATGTATCTTTGAAAATATAATATTCACTCTCACATCAATAATTGCAGGAAAATTCTATGAAACTCCTCTCTATGGGTGGTTGGGAGACTGGTCATTTAAATGACGCTTTGGCACGTGTGATAGTAGAAATGATAAAGAGAGAGTGGCCACAGCAATGGCCTACCCTGCTTGCTGAACTCAGTGATGCATGTACCAGGGGACATTTGCATACTCAAATTGTATTACATGTTTTTTTGAGACTAGTGGAGGATGTTGCTACATTGCAGGTGATAATTTTTGTAATAAACTTATTTGAACCATGATAACTATTATATGTAATTATCCAGTTGTGCTCACTTAAATGCCATTGCAACTAGTCAGGCAAATTCTGATAGCATTTACATGAGTACAGATGAATAATTTTATATAATATTGGTATAATTTGTAGTCAAATACTCAAAATGTAAAATTAATAAAATCATTTTGGCTACTGTATATAGATATCAGAAATTATATTATTGATATTAAAATTTTGTTACAAATAGACTCTAGAACAACACCAACGCCGGAAGGACATATATCAGGCCCTAACAAGTAACATGGCTGAGATATTTGCATTCTTTATGCGGCTAATAGAATTACATGTGCAAGAGTTTAGAGAAAAGACGTCGGCTGGAGACTATGTTGCTGCTAATAGTAACGGCCGAGTGGTTCAGGTACTTCTTTTTTGTACATAAGGTCATAACAATATATGAAATATTACAAAGTTATTAAAACAGATATCTAAATCAACCAAATGTTTGATTCCTTCTTCAAGTCTTATTGATTGTAGGCCGATGAGATTGAATGATTTAATTGTTTAATGTTGGCTGTTGTGGAAAATTAATTATATTTTTTTTAATAAAAATTAAATACTTAGTTTGACATAAATTATATGTGATTTCATGCACAAATACTTGTTTAGTAAAGAGTTCTAATTAAAAATAATAAATACTGATTTTATCATTCTAAAACATTTTGACTCACTGCACTCACAAAATCTCAGTATGTGTTAGCATATTGAGCGAAGCGAGGTGCAAACAGCACCGAAGTTGTATTTACAAAACGTCGACGCATTCTGTCCTCAACTATTTTTTTTTAAGATAAGTTTCGGGCGAAAAATTTTTCCTGTTGAAGTCAAGTCTATGAGATTTTAGTTTTTCCTCAAAAACATCGAATATTTGAAAATTTTTTCGGTCTGGTCACTAATGTCTACCAGTGTGCAAAATTTGTAAATTTTCGGATATACCGTTTATGATTGATGCTTTCGCAAAGGATGAAGAAAGTCTCTCATAGAGAGTTTCGCTCCATTATTTCTTATTATAAATGAGATCACAATTTAAACATATGATTCCTACTTTCGTATTATACTACTGATCTAATCTTAACTTAGTCTTATTAGATTTTAATTATTAAAACTTAAAATAAATAATTACGTCGCTGAAAATAATTTATCAACAAAACATACAATATACATATATTTATAATTTTACTAAAATTTACAATACGAGGCTCATTAAAAAATATATAAAACTTGTTAAACAATTGCTAAGTAGTTCAGTTTCAGTACTGTTTATCATAAATAACAATATTTTTTATAATTTCAGGTGGTACTGCTAACGCTCACAGGATTTGTGGAATGGGTATCAACAAACCATATAGTGACCAACAATGGACGACTTCTACAAATTCTATGTATACTGCTTAGTGATGAAGTATTTCAGCTACCTGCTGCTGAGTGCTTGTTGCAAATTGTTAACAGAAAGGGCTCGGTTCGTATATGTTTAGAGAATTTTTTAAATAAAAGATTGTTTGATTAAAAAAAAAATTGTGAGAAAATAAATTTTATTAGAATAAGTTAAAAAATATTGTATTATTATTTTTTTATTTTATCCAGACCAAGGAGCGTAAACCACTGATGATATTATTCAGCGAAGACGCAATCTCATGTATTCATCGTGCCGCAGTCCAAAGTATCAATGCTGCAGATGAACCTCATTACTTGTTCCTAAAAAAATTATCACAGGTTAGAGTTGTTTATAATATTAAAATTATGTTCTTTTAAAACATAAATATAATATTTAATATATTTCAGGTCTTAGCTGGCCTTGCACAGCAACTTACATCAATGTGGAATTGTGCAAATAATGTAGAATCCTGGCTGCCACTTCTTTTGGAGACTATGCTCTTGTTAACATCACACCCTTCCCACACATTGGCTCACACTGCCAACTCAATGTGGCTTGCATTCCTCAAACATGAACAAATATCAAAATTGCCGCACGTACTAGCGATTGTACCGAGATGGTTACAGGCGGCTACTCCCAAGATACTTAAGGTAACTGGAATTTGTTTAATATGTAATAATTAATAAGTCATCACTCAAATCATATGATTTACCAAATGTTTTCTTACTTAACTTTTTTAAAAACCCTGGGTCTATAGTTTAGTAAATGAGTAATACCAAAGTATGAATGATAAATTATTTCATAACTGCTTTTAGATCTTACATCATTTCTTGACTTCAGACTCTTCGATTAATGACTCGAAAGTAAAGCAAAGTAACAGATAATCGCATGTTATACTCTATTGTAATGTTTTTAAATTAATTGATGTTCCAGGTGTGGTCTCCCCGCGAGGCTGCTGGCTGCGCGAGCGACTACGACAGCGACCATGAGTTTGCTATCTTTTTCAGTCGAGCTAGAACAGAGATTTTGGAGAGTTTCAAGTAATGTAGCATTTATAATATTTTACACTTTTCTGACTTCTACTATAACAGACATATAACTTATGGTTTATGAAAAACTAAAACATATATTAATAAAATATATTGCTTTATGGGAACGTAAATTACATTAATTTCTGTTCATTCCTTTTTCAGATACTGTATGACAGCCGCACCTCTAGTAACTTGGGGCTATGTGGAACAATGGACAAACACGGCTCTAGATAAGGTGAACTCGTGTCCGATACAATGCGACCCCATGCATCCCCTGCACGTCGAGTGGGAGGCACTTGCGCAGGTGTGATGTTTTTGACGATATTAAAAATAATAATTTATTGTATAATAGAGGAGAAGTCAGTAACCCTCTTAACCATTTCCTGCAATGGACCTACCAGGTGCTAGACGTGGTGCTGTCGCGGCTGCTGCAGGCGGAGCCCCGTCCCAACGTGTCAGCAGGCCTGCGGCTGCTGCAGCGCTGCGTGTCGTGCGAGCCGCGCGCGTCGCTCATACTGTCGCTGCTGCTGTCCTTTATATCGGCGCTGTTCGTGTTCCTCAGCTGCGCGTACAGTCAACTAGCTGGTTCGTAGGGTTTGTCGATTGAAAGTTATTATAATGACATAAATAAAAGTCAGCAATGTGCTTTCCACTTAGGTCCAGGCGTGGGGTCGGCCGGGGCGGAGCTGCTGCCGCGTGTGTTGGACAAGATATTCGCGGCACTCGTGTACGAGGGCACGCCGCCCGAGGATCGCAGCTCAAGGAACGTGAAAAACGTGCGACGACACGCCGCCGGCTTGTTAGTCAAGCTGGGCTCTAAGGTAGTAATGAAACAAATTGTCCTAATATTAAATCTATTATTGAGTTAAATAAATTGACACTGGAAATTCTACATATAATAGTCTACATATAATCTTTTTTTTTATTATTTTTATTATTATCGTTATTTAAAGAAGACTTTCTGACTACTAGTACCCTCTGTTGTTGCTGCCGGTTTTCGGTCGCCTGCACGAGCTATGTCTCGCGGCGCTGTCCCGCCCCGATCTCAGCGCTGTGGAAAGTGTCACGCTGCAGGAGGCGTTGCTACTCGTGTCGAATCACTTCTGCTGCTACGAGCGACAGAGCGCGCTGGTGGCGCAAGTGATGGGTGACTGTCGCGAGCGCTGGGCCGCGCTCGCGGAACATCTACAATCCGCGGCCGGGCTGGCACGCCTCGTGGGTTTGGACGCGCCGCCCGTAATGGACGACGGCGAACGTGCCAGAGCGAGACGCACTCTACTCCATGCGCTCACGCTCACGCTGGGCGTGGTCAAGCGAACCCAAGTTCCCGCCGACCCGGACAAGGCGGCCCGCGGCGGCTTCGGCGCCGGCGTTACGCCTTCCGGAAACCCCGTCTGGCGCAACCCCTGCGGAGCGCACGTGCTGCCGTTGTTCCCCGGCGTGCTATCGCTAGCGCGCGCACTGCACGAGCTACACGCGCCGCACGCGGCCTCGCTGCGACACGTCGGTCACGCGCGCGCCCTGTTGCCTCCGCCCGCCGAACGTCGCAATCTGCTCGGACTACGTGACGACGCGCCGGCTTCTCCCGCGTGCCCGACGACGTCGGCGACGACTCCGCAGGACCGCATGCAGAATCTTCTACATACACTTCACGACAACGTAAATACTATATGTTCATGATATCTACATTGTTGAACGGCTCGAGTAACTTATTACATACCCGAGCAGGTGTGCCAGCTGGTAGGCGCGGCTGCGGCGTCGCTGGGTCGCGAGCTGTACGGCGCGGCGGGGCTGGCGCGCGCGATTGCCGGTTCCCTGCTGGGCGCCCCGGAGAGGCTGCCGGAGCACTGGCTGCGCCGCGTGCTGCGCGCAGCCCTGCGACCGCTGCTGCTGCACTGCCCGCCCGCGCACTACCGAGACGTGGCGCTTCCACTTCTGCAGCATCTCGCTCCCATCAGTGAGTAATTTGCTGCCTATCCTAAATATGGACATTGCTGTCGGTTAGTGTAATATATATATTTTTACAGTGCTATAATATATATTTTTACAGTGCTAGTTCATTTAAACCAGCGTTGGGATTATGTGACTTCCCTGTATGAATCGGGAAAATTAGAAGAAGAAGGTGGAAGCGAATCACAAGAGGTTTTAGAAGACATGCTCGTTAGACATTTAACAAGAGAACACCTCGAGTTACTGAAGGTTAGAGTATTATATAAAATGCAGTATCGCAAATAGCGCTAATTACCGTTTCTATAAGTTGTTTTTTAAATTTCTGTTCAATTTAAATCTAATGACTTATTCTATTTATATCGACAGGTGTGTCTAGTAGAAGGCGGAGTGACTACCGAATCGACGGACATGGAAGACGAAACTCCATCACCGGTGACCCCGGGTCGCACCCCGGAACAAGTATCGGAGTTAGGAGCTATCATACTCGCCGATCCCACGGCCGGACCGGCGGTGTTACATACGGTAATTATTATCTTTACCATTAGTTGATGACATATTCTCGGGTTAATTAAATAAAGGTAGCGTAACTTGACCTGTGTCATTCTCGATCTACATTTCTCATTCATCAGATCCTGCGCGCGCTTACGTGGAACGACTCGACGTCATCTCTCCGCGCATGCGCGCTGGCGCTGCCGGCGCTGCGTGCGGCGCTGGGCGGCGCGCTGGGCGCGGGCGAGGCGTGCGGCGCGCTGGCCGCCGTGCTGCACGCGCTGCGCCTGCACGGACAGCACGAGGCCAACCAGGCGGCGCTGCTGGCGCTGGCCGTGCAGGTACACTACTGTACACTACTCGTTAGATAGCTCTTAGGGCGAGGCGTGCGGCGCGCTGGCCGCCGTGCTGCACGCGCTGCGCCTGCACGGACAGCACGAGGCCAACCAGGCGGCGCTGCTGGCGCTGGCCGTGCAGGTACACTACTGTACACTACTCGTTAGATAGCTCTTAGGGCGAGGCGTGCGGCGCGCTGGCCGCCGTGCTGCACGCGCTGCGCCTGCACGGACAGCACGAGGCCAACCAGGCGGCGCTGCTGGCGCTGGCCGTGCAGGTACACTACTGTACACTACTCGTTAGATAGCTCTTAGGGCGAGGCGTGCGGCGCGCTGGCCGCCGTGCTGCACGCGCTGCGCCTGCACGGACAGCACGAGGCCAACCAGGCGGCGCTGCTGGCGCTGGCCGTGCAGGTACACTACTGTACACTACTCGTTAGATAGCTCTTAGGGCGAGGCGTGCGGCGCGCTGGCCGCCGTGCTGCACGCGCTGCGCCTGCACGGACAGCACGAGGCCAACCAGGCGGCGCTGCTGGCGCTGGCCGTGCAGGTACACTACTGTACACTACTCGTTAGATAGCTCTTAGGGCGAGGCGTGCGGCGCGCTGGCCGCCGTGCTGCACGCGCTGCGCCTGCACGGACAGCACGAGGCCAACCAGGCGGCGCTGCTGGCGCTGGCCGTGCAGGTACACTACTGTACACTACTCGTTAGATAGCTCTTAGGGCGAGGCGTGCGGCGCGCTGGCCGCCGTGCTGCACGCGCTGCGCCTGCACGGACAGCACGAGGCCAACCAGGCGGCGCTGCTGGCGCTGGCCGTGCAGGTACACTACTGTACACTACTCGTTAGATAGCTCTTAGGGCGAGGCGTGCGGCGCGCTGGCCGCCGTGCTGCACGCGCTGCGCCTGCACGGACAGCACGAGGCCAACCAGGCGGCGCTGCTGGCGCTGGCCGTGCAGGTACACTACTGTACACTACTCGTTAGATAGCTCTTAGGGCGAGGCGTGCGGCGCGCTGGCCGCCGTGCTGCACGCGCTGCGCCTGCACGGACAGCACGAGGCCAACCAGGCGGCGCTGCTGGCGCTGGCCGTGCAGGTACACTACTGTACACTACTCGTTAGATAGCTCTTAGGGCGAGGCGTGCGGCGCGCTGGCCGCCGTGCTGCACGCGCTGCGCCTGCACGGACAGCACGAGGCCAACCAGGCGGCGCTGCTGGCGCTGGCCGTGCAGGTACACTACTGTACACTACTCGTTAGATAGCTCTTAGGGCGAGGCGTGCGGCGCGCTGGCCGCCGTGCTGCACGCGCTGCGCCTGCACGGACAGCACGAGGCCAACCAGGCGGCGCTGCTGGCGCTGGCCGTGCAGGTACACTACTGTACACTACTCGTTAGATAGCTCTTAGGGCGAGGCGTGCGGCGCGCTGGCCGCCGTGCTGCACGCGCTGCGCCTGCACGGACAGCACGAGGCCAACCAGGCGGCGCTGCTGGCGCTGGCCGTGCAGGTACACTACTGTACACTACTCGTTAGATAGCTCTTAGGGCGAGGCGTGCGGCGCGCTGGCCGCCGTGCTGCACGCGCTGCGCCTGCACGGACAGCACGAGGCCAACCAGGCGGCGCTGCTGGCGCTGGCCGTGCAGGTACACTACTGTACACTACTCGTTAGATAGCTCTTAGGGCGAGGCGTGCGGCGCGCTGGCCGCCGTGCTGCACGCGCTGCGCCTGCACGGACAGCACGAGGCCAACCAGGCGGCGCTGCTGGCGCTGGCCGTGCAGGTACACTACTGTACACTACTCGTTAGATAGCTCTTAGGGCGAGGCGTGCGGCGCGCTGGCCGCCGTGCTGCACGCGCTGCGCCTGCACGGACAGCACGAGGCCAACCAGGCGGCGCTGCTGGCGCTGGCCGTGCAGGTACACTACTGTACACTACTCGTTAGATAGCTCTTAGGGCGAGGCGTGCGGCGCGCTGGCCGCCGTGCTGCACGCGCTGCGCCTGCACGGACAGCACGAGGCCAACCAGGCGGCGCTGCTGGCGCTGGCCGTGCAGGTACACTACTGTACACTACTCGTTAGATAGCTCTTAGGGCGAGGCGTGCGGCGCGCTGGCCGCCGTGCTGCACGCGCTGCGCCTGCACGGACAGCACGAGGCCAACCAGGCGGCGCTGCTGGCGCTGGCCGTGCAGGTACACTACTGTACACTACTCGTTAGATAGCTCTTAGGGCGAGGCGTGCGGCGCGCTGGCCGCCGTGCTGCACGCGCTGCGCCTGCACGGACAGCACGAGGCCAACCAGGCGGCGCTGCTGGCGCTGGCCGTGCAGGTACACTACTGTACACTACTCGTTAGATAGCTCTTAGGGCGAGGCGTGCGGCGCGCTGGCCGCCGTGCTGCACGCGCTGCGCCTGCACGGACAGCACGAGGCCAACCAGGCGGCGCTGCTGGCGCTGGCCGTGCAGGTACACTACTGTACACTACTCGTTAGATAGCTCTTAGGGCGAGGCGTGCGGCGCGCTGGCCGCCGTGCTGCACGCGCTGCGCCTGCACGGACAGCACGAGGCCAACCAGGCGGCGCTGCTGGCGCTGGCCGTGCAGGTACACTACTGTACACTACTCGTTAGATAGCTCTTAGGGCGAGGCGTGCGGCGCGCTGGCCGCCGTGCTGCACGCGCTGCGCCTGCACGGACAGCACGAGGCCAACCAGGCGGCGCTGCTGGCGCTGGCCGTGCAGGTACACTACTGTACACTACTCGTTAGATAGCTCTTAGGGCGAGGCGTGCGGCGCGCTGGCCGCCGTGCTGCACGCGCTGCGCCTGCACGGACAGCACGAGGCCAACCAGGCGGCGCTGCTGGCGCTGGCCGTGCAGGTACACTACTGTACACTACTCGTTAGATAGCTCTTAGGGCGAGGCGTGCGGCGCGCTGGCCGCCGTGCTGCACGCGCTGCGCCTGCACGGACAGCACGAGGCCAACCAGGCGGCGCTGCTGGCGCTGGCCGTGCAGGTACACTACTGTACACTACTCGTTAGATAGCTCTTAGGGCGAGGCGTGCGGCGCGCTGGCCGCCGTGCTGCACGCGCTGCGCCTGCACGGACAGCACGAGGCCAACCAGGCGGCGCTGCTGGCGCTGGCCGTGCAGGTACACTACTGTACACTACTCGTTAGATAGCTCTTAGGGCGAGGCGTGCGGCGCGCTGGCCGCCGTGCTGCACGCGCTGCGCCTGCACGGACAGCACGAGGCCAACCAGGCGGCGCTGCTGGCGCTGGCCGTGCAGGTACACTACTGTACACTACTCGTTAGATAGCTCTTAGGGCGAGGCGTGCGGCGCGCTGGCCGCCGTGCTGCACGCGCTGCGCCTGCACGGACAGCACGAGGCCAACCAGGCGGCGCTGCTGGCGCTGGCCGTGCAGGTACACTACTGTACACTACTGTACACTACTCGTTAGACAGCTAGCTGCCAGCCGATGACACAATCGAGCTCGATGCGATGTGGCCGAAATAATATAATTACTATTGTTATTTACAAAAATATGAAATAACACACGAAGTTTCTATTTCAATCTATTGTTAACAACAACATCCCGAGTTGATACTATAAGAAATTCAGTATTGGCATTGTCTTCTGTAAGATGGTAGGTTGTATTACAAGGAAGCAAAATAGTACTCTTAGCCATGTTATCCTAACCTATTCTACGCAGCGAGAGATTTAAAGTACATCGCCCAACGGAAAAATAATATGCTCTCTAGTCATACACTCTACTTTTCATCCCATTTCTATGAGAAAATAACTACTGATTACAAGTACGTACTGATTACAAGAACAAAGACGTCATTGGCACGAGTTTGTTTTTTTTTTTTTTAGTTAACACCGTGCATCCAACACGTACAGCCAGTTACTCATACAATTTGCTTTCGATTTCTATCAATATTTATACCGATGGGTATGTTCCAAATTCAAATCTCTTCTGCCCGCTAAAAAGTTCCTTTCGGAAAAATGCTATTTTCCTCCCGCTTAAAGAGGAACAAAACGACACCTTTCGAATAGAGGGGATGATATAATAAATTGTGTCACAAGGGAGTAAAATAGTATTTTTACGACGAGGGCTCTATTTTGAAGCACGAGCGAGGCGAAAGTTTCGAGAATAGAATCCCAAGCGTAACGAGGGATGTTAACGTAAAATCCTGAGCGCAGCGAGAGATTTAAAGTATATCACCCGAAGGAAAAATATGCTCCCGAGTCATACACTATACTTTTCATCCCCTTTCTATAAGAAAATATGTACCTAGTGATTACAAAAACAGAGATGTCATTGGCGTACTTTTGTTTTTTTTTTAGTCAGAGCCGTGCAAACAACACATACAGGCAGTAATTCATACCATTTGTATTCGATTGATATGAATGTTCATACCTATATGTACGTTCCAAATTCAAATCACTTTTGTACCCGCTAAAAAAGTTCCTATTGGAAAAGTACTATTTTTTTTCCCGCTGAAAGAGGAACAAAGAGACACTTTTCGAATAGAAGGGATGTAAAAGTAGTTTAGTCAATCTATGAACAATATTATTCAATCGCGGCAAAAAGGTATGTCAAAGAGACTTATCGTCGAATTCCAATCCAGGCATTGACCTACTGCCTTGTCCCTACAGACGTACGAGGCACTCCGCCCCGTGTACCCCGGCGTGGCGGGCGTGCTGTGCGCTCTGCCCGGCGTGGACGCGCTCGACGTACAGCGCCTGGACGACAAGCTGGCCGCGCCGCCGCACAGGCCCGCCAAGGTCGACAAGAGCAAGAGAGACCTGTTCAAGAAGATCGCCTCGCGAGTCAGTACAAACGATAACATTATTTTATACATTATGAAGGAATGACTCTAAATAACATGTAACGGTTGCAAATGCCAGGATGTGGTATCTGTTTTCTATAACCATTTGCGATTTATACGAAGTATTGAGGCATTAAAAACCTTATTAAATAGTAATAATTAATATTGTTTACTCTGCAGTTAATCGGACGAAACGTGGGACAGCTCTTCAAAAAGGAAGTATTCATACTAGACCTACCTACGATGCACATACCGAAAGACAAACCCCGGAGCACGTTGGAGATGGATGGCGCCGGACTAGAAAATCTTTTTAATACTAGCGCGCCTATTTAGCAGGACGTGGCCTAGTTAGAAATAAATATTTAATATACGGAACCACGCGATCGTGATTTTAATTTATACGAATCTAAGATACAGGCAGCTTCAAAAGTCGATGAACATATTTAAAGATTCAAAATAGCTATACACCATATTATACCAAAATTGCTAAAAACGCCAATATTTAATGAAAATCATTAGAGTTCAAATTATAATTAAGACAAATCTATAATTTTGTCATCGTCACGGTATGAAAGATGAGACAAAGAATGTAGAGGCTCTTTCTTTCGGCTCTTCTTTGCTGTTCTCTGCTTTACAGTTTTAAAACAGTAATGACACTTTACAAAAAGAATTTATTAATGATTTAAAAACATTGTTTAATTATTAATTTTTATTTTTTATTATAGATTATTTATTTTTACTTACATTACTTCTTTTTATAAATTCTACTTTATTACAAAAATAATGTATTTTTAAGGTAGCAATATTTGTAATACCAAGAACAAATTACATAATACTTTAAATTAAATAAAATCTGTTAGAAACACAACATGTGTTCAATGAATTTGATAAATTGATATTTAGGTAATTTGAACTCTTATCATGTTCATTCAATATTGGCGTTTATCATGTTTAGCAGTTTTGATGTAATGTGATGTGATGTGATTTTTGAACTTTTAAAATAGTCATCGACTTTTGAAGCTGACTGTACAATGCAATGCATGAATTATGGAATTGCTATACGCAGTTACGGACTGATGTTGTTTTTAAGTTTTATTATTTGGTTTTTAAAGTGTACAATTAATAGTGTTATTCGGAGGTCCAGGAACAAACTTATATACAATATACGTGTTGCAAAAACGTTAATGCGAACAATGTACTGTTAAAATCTTTACAAAATGTACCATAATTTTTAGCACTTGTGGTAATATTTATCTATAAATATAAAACAGGTTTACTTTAACCTAAGTTCTTTGCTTAAACTTAGGTTTACTTTAATCTAAGTTCTTTGCTTAATTTAGCAATAGGATTTGTTATGGTTGCCTGGTTTAGTATTTACATTTTTTTTTACAAAAGAAATGGGACTCATTTCGTTGATATTTGTTGGTGATATCATCTTAGTCAACATATATTCTATACTGATAATCTCATTCCTAGAGATATAGAACCCTTTTTATTAAGAGAATATTCTTAAAATTTTAATAGATTATATTTTTTATCGTGGGCCACAAGACAGACGAAGTCGTTGGCAATAGCTATTTATATAAAATTTTGTTTTTTCCCTTACATTCTAATATCATCTACAAACAACTGGAATTTATTTTTCATATATCTCTATAACAACATTTTCTTATTTCTTTTTTTATAAGAAACAATAATTCTTACAAGTAGCCAGTAATTGGACCTCAATTTGACACTAGCTCTTGTGGCACATTTTATAATTTGTAATAATAATTGCTGTTTCTGTTCATGTCGCGTGTATTCCTTTTGAATGACAAAGCAAGCCATATCCTACTCGCAATGTAAAATATTCGACTGTGAATAAATAACCGTTTATATGTTATTAAATTATATTATTAAAAATATGTATATTATTTGTTTTCTTAACCATAATGGACTTACAGAATCTAACTGATGTACTGTTTTTGAGTTCAAATTGACATTCTTATTCGTAATTATATTCATACGCCTAGGTTCGCATGTAAGTATAAAACCCCATATCAACTAAGTCTAATGTTAAGTAAGCAAGCAGGGAAAGCTGAGCGAATCGAAAAATATATTACAAAATCTTTAACTTGATATTGTCTGCAATTAATATAAAATGTATATGTCATAATAATAATTTACTATTTGCACGGTTAAAAGTACGTTTCAATTAAAAATAAAGTTAATTGCAAATTACTCTTAATATACAATTGCAATTTATTTTCAAAATATATCTATAGAAAAGTCCGCGTGTGATAATCAACTAGTCCAAATTTGGTAAGTATAGCTTGATAAGTATAGAAGCAGTAGCGGACAAAATTTTATTGAGTTGGCCAGTACATTATTTACGATTTATGGTCATGGTATTCTATACAAAAATCTAAAAAAATTCTGAATTTGTCGTCGTAAATTGGCTAATTTCCGAACACTTCAATAAATTAGCATGCCGCTGCTAATATTTGATGTTCAAAGCAATAGCAAACGACTTCCGCCAATATAGGTTGTGTCCTCACTAATGTAAAGACAAAACGGGACCTTACCCCATACTTCAAACTTCTGAATCCTAAAACACTATGTTACAGTAAAATAATATGCGTTGAACTATTTTACATTTGAAATTATTTAAATTTAAAACCACAATGTTTATAAGTTACTGATTTCACAAGGCATTCGATTCTATGACTACCTAAGGACGAGTTCCAAATGTCAAATTCGAATCTATTTAGCTTACTTTTTATCCAAGAACTAAAATTTTAGGCAAAAATGATAAGAGCGATTCCTCTCATAGTAGTATGATGATGCAGATCCCAATGATGTTTGTCGGAAACACGTTTATAAGATGTCGATAAATTTATTCCACATATACATTTAAAAAATAATCACGTCGTCTAGAATTATGATGTAATCTGAATAGGATAGTTTACAGTATTTGTTCTATTCGTGTTTCTAAATAATGAACTATTATAACTATATATTATTTTATTATTGTATTAAAAAATAAATAGAAAAATAGAGTAATTTATTGAGTGTTGATATAAGTACTAGTTGGAATGATAAATACTCACCATTGAGCTTGACTGAGTGTTTAAATATTTAATTTAGTTACTAAAATAGTAGTTTAAATAATTCAGGATTAAATAACCCGTTAAAGTTTTAGTCTTACAAAATACAAACATTTAATTATTTTGTTTTGCGTATCAAGCTGACTTTTTCTTTTCATTTCTTTTTATCGTCAATGCAGACCAATATTGTATTAAATTCAATAAAAAAAATATATCATTAACTATTCAGGCAACTACTTCATTAACAAATCAACCAACTAGTCAAGATACTAGTTCAACGAATTAGTTGACCACGTAGTCGACCAATTAGTTCACAAACTATTCCTCAACTAATCGAGCAACTAGTTAACCAACTAGTTGAGCAACTAGTTAACCAACTAGTTGAGCAACTAGTCTACCAACAAGTAGAGCAACTACTCGACCAACTAGTCTACCAACTAGTTGGCGAACTAGTCGAGCAACTAGACTACAAACTGGTTGACCAACTAGTCGAGCAACTAGTCTAACAACTAATCGTGTAGCTAGTCAACCAATTAGTCGAGAAACTAGTTGAGCTACTAGACGGCCAATTAGATGACCAACTAGTCAACCAACTAATCAACTAACTAGTCCGCACAACTTGTCGAGCAACTAGTCTAGCAATCAGTCGACCAATTACTTCAACTATTTGGCCAACTATTGAAGCTACTAGTCGACCAGACGTCAGTTGTTAGTTGGAAAAAATCATTAAAGATCCCATCGGCCGAGATGATGACCGGGGAGGTTATGTGGGACTACCAACCAACAAATATAACCAACGGTTGCCTAATCACCGTAGTGGAACGAAACAGGAGCTAGTGGATATAATTAATACTAGAAAGCCTCACGTAGGAAATATCATCGTTTATGTCCTAAAACTTGCTGACTCGAAAGTCAATGTAAATTCTAGTTCTAATGTCTCATTACGCTGTCTTTGCTATTTTTATGCGAGCCATGAGCTACTCGATAAATTGAATTGACTTCACAATTCGTGCATCCGGTTTATTTTCGGCGTACACAAATTTGGTCATGTTTTAAAATACCACAATGAGTTAGAGTGGTTCACCAGTTCTTTTCACCAGAATGTACATCTGGTAACATTCGACATTTGGTGATAAAAAAAATGTAAATCTTACCTTCAGGAGCGCTATTAATTTTTATGATATGAATATTTCTATAGACATCGACGTAAACGCTCTTCTAGCGTGTAAGACGTAAGACATTCCTCGAGAGATTAAAATAAAATACAAATTTTTAACGTAGGTCCTTTCTGTTGGTACTACGCAACTACGGGGCTCACTTCCTGATTATATTTACTAGGCCTACGTTCCAATTAAAAATAAAGTTAATTGCAAATTACAATAAGACCTTTTTTCAAAATCTATATATAGAAGAATGAGCTTTTGATAATCAACTGGTCGATTTTCGTTAGTATAGCTTGAACGGTTTAGGAGGAGATAGCGGAAGAAATTTGATCGAATTGACCGGTAAAAACTTCGCTTCGCTCAGCTAAATAAAGAACGTTTAATATCAAAATAATAATCGAAAATAATACAATTTTATTGCAAATAAATAAATAGTTTTATTCTTACTTATCGTAAGTATACAAGAGTTGGTTGCCTACATCGATATTAATGCCATTGTTGACCAGTTCCACTTTGTTCTTATCAACATCAACATTGAAGACTGATCCTTTCTCCAGAGCAACACACTTAGTGACGTAATCACCGATCACTGGAATCTTCCGAGGTCCTAGAACAGGGTCTTTGTATCGCCAAATTTTCAGTGCATCTATGTCTGAAAACATAAATATTTATAATTTAATTAACATTCTCAAACGACTTAATAATTTTTAGTTTCAGTTTACTCTAAACTCACCATTGATGCCCTTGACCTGCTTGATTATCTTCTCCTTCAGGGAGCTAAGAGTTTCTCCTTCCCCTAGTTTCAAGGTCACGGTGAATAATCCGGAACGTGGCTCAGGATTCAGAAGAGTGACTTCCGCCGCTGGAGTGACTTGTGTGAAGAAGCTTGCGTGCGGAGCCCCCGGAGCGCATTCTGTGCGCGTGCGCTCGGGAGCGTCTTCGTCAGTAAGTTTCACCTCGATGTGCTCCAGCTGTGGCATGGAATTCATGTTATCTTTTAAAACATGCTTACTATTTGAATATTTTTTTATATATTTATTAGTGTACATTACACACTTTATAAAATAGTAATTTTAACATTGGATAACTTATATCTATCAAGAGATCTCTTCCAGTTACCCATAACAGTGAAAGTAAATTAGTAAACGAAAACAGTAGGTGGGTACATTATTGAGGGGCTACGCGTCGGGAACCTCCTCGTGTGCCCGTTCGCTATCGATACTGTCGGATACGTCCGGCAGCTTGGGAAGCGGTACGGGCCGGTGCTCCCTGGGCAATGGTTAATGAGTTCCTTCGGGTTCGCGTTAGCCGTTGGCTAATGCCCGCCGCAGCTGGAGACCGGACTCGCGCCTTTTTTAGTAGAGGTTGCTGTGTGTCTGGTCCCCGCTACGGAGCCTCTCCTGAGCGAAGGTGTCGCTTTGACGGGGTGGTAGGTCAAGGTGGTGGATTCCGCCTCTTCCGGCCCTGTATGCCGTGGTGGTCTCTCTCGGGGGATCGCCACAGACGTACAACAGCCCGGATGTTCGACTGCCGCGCGCATGCTTGGGACGTGCGTGGTGGTCTGGGGTTCGGGGACAGCCATGGGTGCCTTCTCAGGTATCCAACATCGCCGAGCGGTATCCCGTGGCTGTCAGTTGGGGGGTTGTAGGGTAGTAGAGGGCCGGGCTGCTTGCTCCGGGTGCGGTGTTGGGGCGCACTCGGTTGCGGGAAGTTCGGGGACGGTTGCGGATGCCACTTGCTGCTCCCAGCATAGCCGGGTGGTATTTCGCGACCGTAGCAGGTAGTTTGATGGCGGCGGCCTCGGGTTCCGGCTCCTGTTAGGGGTCTGGGCCTGAGTAGTGGAGTCGGACCGGTACTTCCTGATTCTGAGTTTCGGCTTAAGTGTCGGCTTGTTGAAGAGGGAGGTGGCCGGGCTCGGACGGTTTGGATGGGGGGCAGGGGAACCCTTCAGGTTATAACAAGCCGGCCGCGGGAGGGAGTGGGGCACGCTTGGGTCCCGGACGTGCTCCCCGCGAGTAGGTGGCCGCTCACGCGGCCAGCCTCGGAGCACCGCGGGTGCATGCGAAAGCGATTCCCGTGACGCTCCACTATGACGGTGAGATGGTGACCGTCTGGTTTAGTGGGTAGCCTTAAAAATGGCAGCACCCTCTATACTTCCGGGAGTCTCACATAACCGGCTTCCTCCTTCCCCTAGGAGGACCTTGTAGCAATAAAAGCTTCCCGACGAAAAAAAAAAAAAAAAGATACATTATTATTAAAATATACCATTTATCTAATAACAACACAGATAAAAGTATAGTATAACATTGTCCATAAATATACATGTAATAAACAAAATGTATGTATTCTAACAATACATTGTAATAATGATGATTATTTACAAATTTTTTATCTAATTACAGAAAGTACTCACATCAAGCGTATTTTTCAAATACTGTAGATTGTCCCTCAGCACGGCTGCCTCGTCGAAGGCCAGCCCCTCGCTAAGCGCGTCCACGCCCACTCGCTCAATGTTCTCCCTCGTTGCTTGTACGAACGGCATCACTCGCTTCATGTACTTCTTCAGTTCTGATATTTCGGCTAACTTGCTTGATATTGTTTTGTTATCTGGTAAGCCAGTTGGCTGAAAGAAATAATTTGTTAGGCTCTAAATATTTATTTTATTTCCGCGATAAAAATATTGACTAACGTGATGATAAAAATACTTACTCCATACATTTCTTTAAGATTACTTAGAATAATGTGTTGCCATTTAGGATATTCCTTAGCCACCCATATAATTGCTTTGTTCGGCTTTGGTTCTTGTTTAGCGATCTCTCCTTTCTTAGGTTTCTTAACGGCACTATGACTCTTGAGGTATATTCTAAACGAGTGGGCAGCTTCCATTAAATAATTGCTAGCTTTTACTGCTACATCATCAACTTCTCCTGCCACTGGCCACTTCTCATGAAGAATGCTTCCGTTCTGTTAATAATTAAGTAAAAGAAATGGAATATGAAAAATGTAAAAAGAAAGTTAATTAAAAAGTGATTTTAATAACTATTCCTTCAGAATCAAGTTTTAATTAGCATTAAAAATTATAACTTACATTGCCCAACAGCTCCCAAACATGTTCAGCAACGTGTGGGCAAATTGGAGACATTAATTTGGCCTGAGTGCTGATGTACTGCGTCACAAGGTCTACATGCATACCACCTTCAGAACATAACTCTCTGTACTTATCCCTGGCTGCTTGTAGCTCAAAGAAACCACTCTTTAAAGCTTCCTTGAACAGCATTTTGGTGTAATTCTCGTCTGTTTGAATGATCTTGGTGTTCATTTCACTGATGAATACTTTATCATGGAAATTATAATCTCCTGAAAAATTAAATTACAATTCAAAATGTTGTTTTTTTTAACTGTTAATATGCTATCACTTCATAACAAGACTTACCCTTTCTCAAATTCGACTTAGTAACAATAATTTCCTTCACCCATTCAATAAATGTGTATAGTCTTAAAATAGCAGCATCAGCAGTACTTTCAACAAAATTAGCATCTTCCACGGAGTCGCCCGCGTCAGCCAGAGTGAGCCGCATCCCGTCTGCACTGAACTTGTCGATACTCTCAGATAATGTTAAGAAATTCCCATCAGATTTAGACATTTTGGCAGAATTCAACATGAGATGACCATTGGCTCGAATTCCTTTTGGCCATTTTTCTTCTTCATTTTGCCACATCGCGCAGTGATTGTAGATGTAGAACGTTAAATGGTTCTGTATGAGATCCTTTCCAGATACTCTGAGATCAACTGGGTACCTATATAAATATATTTTATATTATAAAAAGAATGATATAATAATTAACTTTAGATTGTGTTATTACCAGAATTGGAATGAATTCTTCATAAGAGCTAATGCTTTTTTAGATATTTTTGTATTCTTTGGAACTGGAGCATCTTTGAAGAAAATATAGTCCCAAACTGCGATCGTCATCTCCTCCGGTTTAATTTTAAGAGCATTTTCAACATTACCTCTAAAACTATCGCCTTGCAGAAAATGGGAGATAGTATAATAAGCATTGTATATGGTTGAATCCGAAAGAGATTCGATGACCCACTGAGTATCCCATGGTAATTTAGTACCTAAAAAAACAGATTTAAAATTTAATTAAATTGTAAAAACTGTCCAATATTCAAAGATAAAGTTTTAATAACGTACCAAGACCATAAGTACGGGAGCACGCGTACTCATGAAGCCATTTAAGAGTAGCTTGGAAATTCTTTCTTACTTCATCATGGTAAGTATTCATTGCCGCCAGTGCCTTCTCCGCTTGGGCTTTCCACTCCTCGTTACCATAATCCAAATACCATTGATTGCAAAGTGCAACAACACACTCGTCTCCAGATCGAGACATTATAGTTTTTTCTGGCTCATAATATATAACGGCTCCATTCTCATCTATAAGTTTTTGTTGCAATTTCTTTTTAACATCCTGAATCTTCTCTCCTTTATAATCACCGACCAATAGAACGCCGTCGTAAAAACCTTTTAGATACGCCATTTCTTTGGCTTGAGTTAATTTATCTTTATCGTTCTGACTCTGTATTTTGAGTTTGTCATACAAGAAAACAGCTGTTAGATTTCCAAATTCGGGAATTTCAAGAATAGAAACTGGTTTATATGGCAAAACCATGTCATCTTTGATACCATATTTTTCCCTGAACGGTGCCTTCTTTTGTAGATCAACCAAAGCCGCATAATCATCAGGAGAATCTGACGGCACACTTGTGACAATGCCCGTTCCTTTATCTTCTTTTATAGTCAACATTGGAAGCGAGTAAATTTTTGGATAACAAGTGAATGGGGATTTCAATGCCACTCCTAAAAGTTCTTGCCCCATAATTTCTTTTATAATTTTAAATTCACCATCTTTCTCAGTAAATCCTTGGTAAGACATATTTCTTGCAGCTCTCTTAGTACATACAAACAAACCATCTTTAAGAGTTTCAAGTACTATATACTTAATTTCAGGATGAACCCAACAGTTTGTTTGACCATACATAGTCTCAGGACGAAGAGTTGCAGCCACAAAGCTTACATTACTTCCCTCAAACTGCCTAAACAAATTATATTTATTGTAATTTCATTCCTATATAACAAATCGACTATTTTCTTTTAAAATCTTTATCTATTTAAAAAAACTTAAGATTGAATATTTTTCAATTTAAATTACTCTTACAATCAATTCAATACCAAAATAAAGCTTAATTATATCCACGCTAGTTAAACGCATTATTAAACTTACTTTAAAACTTTTGGAAAAGGTTCCAATACTTTCATCTTAATAAGTGTATATTCTTGTGGCCCTGCTCCCTCCCCCGTACTCCTATCGTGGTCCATACACGGTTGCTTGTCTAATGGAGAAAATATAGTATAGCGTTTGCCGTACATGATCTTGTTGCGTTCTTTCAGATGGTGGAATTGCCACCTTATGAATGAGTCATAAAAAGGATTTGCATCTGTTGTAATGAATTTTCTACGCCAGTCAACCTAAAATTTATAAACGAAAATGACGCATGATTAATAATAGACATAAAATTAAATCAACCAACAACCAGGAAGGGTTTTTGCCCAGCTCTTATGCATGTCTTAACTGATAATATTTGTTCAGAGGTGGTGAAAGTTTTATACTGTAAAAATGAGATCCATTCTAAACCTCTGAGACATACACAAAGATTTATTTCAGGGTTTCTGTAAGTCGGATTCTTAAACTTTGTTTCGACACCAAAACAATTTCAGAATGATAATTAATTAAATAATACATATGATGATATGTCTTTTCAAAATTTTTAGCTGCCGATGATCACCGATAGTTTCTTTAATTTCATTCCGAAATTGTTTCGGTAAAATAGAAAAAAAATATATATTAAAATATTAAAATCTGATGATAAAACTGCGTCTAAGGAAGAGTGATGACTTTAATTTTATAAACAATTTACGATGGGTGTTCAAACAAATATGACACCATATTTAGTTTAGGATCTAGTGGAAAAACATAGGATTTTTTAACAAAATCAACTATCCATCAAGATGAAAATAACAATAATCTAGTGCACACAATGAATCTATAAATGCATAACGACAAGTGATAGGAGATTTTTGTATTTCAATAACTTATTCATAGCGCACTTTACATCTTCATTGGTCTGGTGAATGGTACGTTTGAAAGTTTTGATAGCACCCACAAAAACAAAATATATTTTTTTTGAATTAAAAATTATTAATCTACACTTATTTTAAAATTTATTACGTAAATTTGTAGTACCTATTTTATTTTGCATATTGCTTATTGTAAAACATTGATTATTAACATTGTTTAGAGAAGAATTACATATTGGGTATAGTGTCAAAATGCATACATTTCGAATTAAATTTTAATCTGTCCTGGTACCTAATTGAAAAAAAAAATTTCAACTTTGTGGCACTGACATCAAAAAAGGTTCGCAATCCCTGGTCTAGGTCATTAGTAAATCTTAGACATTCCAAATGACACTCCCAGATCAGATATTTCATTAAAATGGGATAAATCCACTGTCTTAACCTGGGGCGAAGCAGTAGGAATGACTAAACACCTTTAGGGTACTCCTAGATAAATACTTGTCTGTTCACAATAAATTCTTAAAAATTAAACAGAATGCTGTTAAGTCTTTCAATAAAAAATCGTATATCTATCCTAGAAGCAACTCCTGATTAGACTCTCATAATGGACACATGAGAAACAATAGAAAATTCCTGAAGATTATGGTCTTTTGGAATCCAGATTGGACACATTCCTGTACTTTACTTTCTGACTAGGAAGAGGTTTATATTTATTTTTATGCAGTAGAAGTGAGAGTGAGATGTAAATCAGCAAAATAAACTATTTAAAAATCATTTAGAACTATCATCACCAGTTCATTACTAAAATATACTTTAAATTCAGTTAGCTTTGTTTAAAAGTTAGTTAGGTAGGAAGGGAAGAATATTTGAAAATGCATTAGTATGCACATTTTAGAGAGGCCCCTGTAACTTTTTTAATGTTACTCTATTCCAATGTGGTAAGCCCTTCATGCATGGTACATGGAACGCTATGCTTTATCTCAACTGAGAATTTTTCTACATCCTTAATAACTTATCTTAAGTTTTTACTTACATGAATCCCCATCCTCTTTAAATCAGCCACAGCTCTGGGAGGAAAGTACTCTAGCCAGTGACTTTCATTAGCAAACTCTTTAATTTCTTCATCTGGTACTCCAATACTCTGCATAATCTGCCATTGATATTTTGCAGCCCCTGCCTTGGCCACAGCCTTACTTTTCTTTCCTTTACTTTTATCTTTTGGAATTATATCACCTTGTTCATTTTCAACAACAATATCATCATCTGGGAAAACTGGAGGACATCCATATAAGACCATTTCCCTTTTCAACTTATCAGCGCATGCTTTGATAGGCATTCCTGTACAATGAAAACCAAAAGGAAAGAGGACTTTTCTGCCTTTTAACCTATAGTACCGAGTCGCAAACTATAAAAAAACATAATAAAATGCATACCATTAGAATATTTTTAGAATCAATGCTTTTTAAATTGTTAATCTTGTGTTGTATTTTAAAAATCATAATTACCTCACACTTTGATAATGAAAAAGTGTGCCCAAGATGGAGACGTCCATTCATATAAGGGAACGGAAAAGTGCATAAAAATTTCTCATAGGGTTTTCCATCATCCGGTGCTTCCATTTCGAAAATCTTCTCTCGATTCCATCGCTCCTGTACTTGGTTCTCAATCTCTTGGAGATACTCGACTTTAAAAGTCCCTTTTCGATCTAAATTCGCCTAAAACATATGGAACCATGTATAAAATATTTAAAACTTAAAATAAGTATTTTTGATAGTCTTACAAAAAAGAATATAACCTAAGTATTATTTTGTATGTTTTACCATTTATGTGAATATTAAAAACGTTTTATATTGAAGAACTATAGTTGCTATCACTTATGTTCAATCACTCATTACGCTTTCAAGTCAAAATATAAATTTAAAGTTCACATGAACATGCCACACGTTTAAAATTTGGCATATTCCTTGCCAATTGGAATTCGAATATTTTGCAAACGTGAACTGACAAATCACAACTGTCAAATTATTCATCAACTGTCACTGTGCGTTAATACTAATATTCTTCCCAAGATAATGCTCTACAAGTGGAATGTGTGGATCCACCGTTACAGTTGAAAATGCAGTCTTTGTAAATCATAACAAATATTATTTTATTTCTAGATTTCAATTTACTAAAAACTTCTTATCGTCTACCACCTTTAATTCTTCTGGACAGTTAAAGTAAATTTTCTTAAATGTGACACCTTTACAAATTTTAGGGATCTTCTTTCTCGAACTTTTTTAAGCCTTTAAATGAAATCTAAGTATTATTTCAAAATTTTTAAAGATAATCCCTCGACACAGAGTGTAAATACCAATGAAGACTTGCCATCCTTCTCTTACTAAAACTTATATTTAGAACCATACATTAAGCAATCTAGAATTTGCTAATTACTTAGTAACAAATCCTAGATTGCTCAATGTATGGTTCTAAATATATTTAATTTAGATATTATGTTTTCTAATTAAGGAATAAGCTAAAAATTTTAACATGACCTAGGTTGCTTTTATCAAAATTTGCCGATGCAGGGATAAGATATAGGGAAACAAGGATAAGATGTCGTCATAAGTCTCGTAGACATTTTAGTACTCCTTCTAGTTTAATAAAAATAAGGTTACGGAATTTGTGTGAATGTGATATGACGAGGGAAATGTTTCTCATAATATGTGTGATATACTTTATTCTAAAATTTAAGATCCTTTTAATTTTGGGTGTTTATTGTATTGTATTGTTTATTTATTCATTTGTATTTAATTCATGTTATTTATATTTATTAGGCATGCTGAGGTTAATTTGCTAAGAAATGTGTTTGTTGTCTACACCTATATTTGTTATATATGTATTACTAAATATTACTTCTGTTAGTGAGTTTTTTGGTGACAACATAAATTTTATAAGGATAAACTTATTTAATTGCAATTTTCTTAATCGATCAATTTAGATGATTTTTCGCTAAGATTAGTATAACAACAAAAAGCATTCATCTTCAAGATGTTCATCTCATATTGTAACTAGTAAATTATATAACTGTTAATTCCAAATTTTTGTTATTTAGGGTTTATGAAAGCTTAATCAAAAAAAAAGTGTTATTTGTCAAACTATTTCTATATATACTAATAGATTTAGTGAATAAATATGGCAATAAAAAAGAGGCAAATAGTCATCGCAAGTAGTACCCGTTTACGTACATAACTCAGGGATCATTCTTTGACCCTTCGCCATATTTGACTGAGGTGGTCAATCAAACCCGAAACGCTAACGCAAATAATAACTTCTGTGAAAACGATGTGTTGAAACAAGTTACTCAAACGCTAAACAAATTGCATAAATTACAAGTCATTCGGTACAACTAATTGTGAATTAGGTACTGATTGTAAATCTGTTTAAGACTAAATAAAATAAAAACTTTTATTATTTACGGAGAAATAACTTTTTAAAATTTATAATTAATGCAACACAGCGGCCAACCGGCCAGCCTAATACAAAACAAGGCGGTTAAACCATTTTATTTTTTACAAATTTTTCATTTAAAATTTTCTATACATATTAAATAGTTTACTTTAAGGTCTACCGGTAAAATTTTACAAATTGAAAATAATTGTTCATAATCTCCACGACATTTTTCTTTTATCTATAAATACTTGTGCATATTAACGTATTCTAATTTGTTACAGTTACAGTTTTTTTTTATTGTTATGTAGACAGTCATAAGAATGCCCTATTATTTCGAGATCTTCTTTTCTTATTGTTTTTGATTTTTTGTTATACGGCGAGTGTATATACATGCATTTAGTTTTTCCAAAATTTATTATAATACCGTTATCATGTACCCATTTAGTGATGTTTTCAAAATCCGTTTGTATGTAGTTTTTTACAATAGATAAATCTTTTGAGGCATAGGTCAAACACATGTCATCGGCATACATATACACCTTACAGTTGCTTACAACGTTACATACACTGTTTACATGCATCAAGTACCCCACCGGTCCATAAACTCATCCGGTCGGCACACCTAGACTTACGTCCATCTCTTCACCGGTTACACCAGCAATAACCGTTTGCATCTTTCTATCACTTAGGTAATTTTTGAACCATTTGTTCGTGGGACCACGAATTCCGCATTCATCCATCGCCTTAAGCAAAGCATCGTGGTTCAGCGTGTCAAAGGCCTTTTTATAGTCAAAACAAACCGTTATCACTTGCTCACCGGAATCTAAACAGCTGTTTATGTAATCAGCAAAGGTTGTTAGGGCTGTCACAATGCTGCGCCCCTTTCTAAAACCGTGTTGAGCGTCCGACAATATATTATAACTCTCTAAAAAATTGCTTATCTGGCCTACAATAATTTTTTCTAAAAACTTTGTCAATAGTTGACAATATGGCTATTGGTCTGTAGTTAGAGTAATCAAAGTGATTCCCTGATTTGTAAATGGGGCGTATGATGGCTTTTTTCAGCTGATCGGGGTAAATACCTGTGGTTAAACTCAAATTAATGAACCTAGCAATAACACTACTTAAATGCTTACTTACATATTTAATATCTTTTACATGTCTATACATTTTTGTATTAGGAGAGAGCTGACTTTAATATATCTAAAACTCACCAGACTCGGCTGCACATAAGTGTTTCTATCAAGAAATTTTACGTCACATGAATGTAAAATTTCTTTAATTTCCTCCGTAAAAGTTTTTACAAAATTTGTACAGATTTGACTAATACTTTCAGTTTTACCTAAATATTTTGTTATCACATCGTCAAGACTTACTTTCTCCCTTCCGAGCCAACAATTTATAATTGACCATATTTTCCGATAATCTCCATTACATTTTTTTTGCAGCGGTAAGTCTTCTTCCCTTTGTGCCGTTCTGCTCATCACCCTGTAAATTCCTTCCCAAACAATCTCACGATCTTCTTTCTCGCAAAAGTTTTTCCAACTCCGACTCTGTGCTAATCAACGTGTGTTTGTTTTCCGCCACTAACTATTAAATGATCATTTAATTTTTTGTTTTCACTAGTGGTTATTTCGTAGTTTCTTAAATATTTGAGATAACAGTACAAAGGTCATCTGTAATTTGTATATGTTGTGTATCAGAAACTGGAGTCATCCTCAACAGTATCTCTAATTATAACATTGTTTCCATAATCACTTGAAAAGCTTTCTATAGGCTGAGACTAAACTAAACGTATGTCTTGATTTTTTGAGTTTTATACTTTATCTTTATTTATGCATTTACAAGTATTTTAAAATAAGTAATATAGTTATTTTAATTATATTATTTTTCTTTTTTCGTTTTCTGTATTTTGACCCAGTTTTTTGCTTTTTTTTTGTTAAGTTCAGACATTTTAGATTAATTTTGTTATTAATTATTAGAATCCAAAAAATTAACTAATAAAATTGCATTTTTTATATGCTTAGAATTTTTAATTTAGCCAACATTTTTATATGACACAAAATTGGCGCCATTTGTAGCGTTTTCTGTCATTGTCATTTTACCGGAAACTTCGCTCACCGACCCCCTTTGGAAGACGCGCTAAGACGCGAGTGCCGGCTTTTTCATTTGTTGTAAATTTTTAAAATTAGTGATTAATTTGTAGTATTTATCTTCAAAATGGCGCCACGCACTGCTAAAGCTAAGGTAAGCCTAGTAATTATTGAAGTATTCAAATGTAATCTCATAACTAACAGGTTTACATTGTTATCGACTCTTGAATATCTATTCCCCATTTTTATAGTTAAGTTTTCTTTGCTATAATCTATCATTAATTTAAAAATGGAGTTCAATTATCATCTCGAAAATATTTCTCCTATTTTGCTATTTGGGAGTGGTTAAGATTTTAAATGATGCGAGTTGTAAACACCGCGTGCTTTTAATGTAGTATGTATATTGAATATAGAACCATATAAAACGTTTAAAATTAAAATCGTCTCAATTACTTATGTACTAAAATATATTTATTTATTTATACATGTAAACAACTTAGTATGATCTTAACAATGCTATTTTGCATTGTATTAAAGATATTTAAAAAGTGATTAGCTCAAATTTGCTATAGTAGTACTGTCTTTTGACTATTGTAAAAACTGTTCATAAGTTTATCAAATTAATTAAGTTATGAGAATTCCAAAAATATAATTTTTACTTAATATCAGGACTAATATATAAAAAAGGTTCATACAGGAATTTAATCCATTTACAGAAAAATGCTGAAGTTAAAGTTTCTGAAAATGAAGCTCCTAAAAAAGGTAGAGGTAAAGCTAAAAATGTAACAGAGCCAGAAGCTGAAGTTCCTGAAGTCATAAATGAAAAAGTTGTACCAGTGGAAAAAAAAACGAAGAGGGGAAAAAATATAGCTGCTGACATAAATGATGAAGTCAAAGATTTGCCTCCAGCAAAAAAAGGCAGAAAGAAGGTTGTTGAAGAACCTGTTTCTGATTCAAATTCTTTAAATGGTGACAACTCCAATGATGATGAAGAACGCACAGTTCCATCTGATGAGAATGAACAAAATGAGGAACAGTCTGAATCCAACGGCAACTCTGAGGAAACTCAAGCTAGCACAGGTAAAGGAAGAAAAAAGGCTAACAAAAAGGAATCTGCAGAGAAGGAAGTTAAACCTAAAGAACCAGGTAGAGGCAGAAAAAATGCAAAGCAGGACAATAATGTTAACTCTGCAAAAAAGGAGGAAGTAGTAGATGATAAACCTAAAGGTAGGAGCAGAGGACGTAAAGTTCAGCCAAAGTCATACAAAGAAGATATTGATGAAGACATTGATGAAGAGGATGTGAAGCCTGATCCACCGGTTTCTAAAGGTAGAAAAAAAGCCCAACCTAAAGCAGCTCAAGAAAAAGTACAGAAAGCTGACGATGAAGATGATGAAAATGATGAATTACAAGAGGAAGAAATAGAAGAAGAAGAGAAATCTGTTGAAGAGGTGAAAAAAAAAGGTCGAAAGAATGTTGACAAAAAACCAATAGCTAAAGAAGAATCTATTGACAAGGATGAAGAAATTAAAGAAGAGGTGCCCGTAACCAAAGGCAGAAAAGGTGGTAAAAAAGAAGACAAAGCAAAAGGTATTACTTTTTTATTTTAAATTTTACTATAACAAAATAAATACTATAAACTATACTAAAATATCTTTGATAACTTTAAGGCGATTCAAAAGAAGATGTTGAGAAAGATGATACCACAGAAGCAAAGCCAGTTAAAGGCAAGAGGGGTCAAAAAAAAGCAGTAGAAGCCAGCGAAGCTCAAGAAACTGATGAACCAACTTCTAAACGTCGGCGTAAGGATGACAAGGGTAATTAATTGTTTATTATTTCATTGACATTGTTTCGTATTAATATAATTAAGTGTGTTTCTTTAATATTATGAATAAATGGTTTACAAAATAATGATGTTCATTTATTTATATTTCTTCACCTCTTCAATTGGTCATATTTTTTTATATAGTGGTACTAACAATTTAATATTAAGATTTTTATATAAACATAATCACATTTATTGACTCACAAAATTACTTATAGCTGAAGTATTTATTATATTATAAAATATATTATATTTGTCTTATTTCAGTAGTTATTAATTAAAGTGAAGTAATTTATAGTATAAATAGTAAATGGTGTTGAATGGGATCTAACAATACACATTATTGCCTGTTTTATGTTTAAGTAGCAAATTAATTTATTACATTGTATGTTGTTTGTTTGTTAATTAGATTGGAAAATCTAAATTTCGATATATTGTATGTTAAAAAAATTAAACAATCTCAAATTTAGTGTTTAAGGTGTTTTTAAAATATAAATAAAATTATGTATTAGGTATGAAAAAATATTTTTGCCTTAAATAGTGAGTATGAAATAAGAGTATAATATTATCAGAATTATATTTAGCAAAATGAATACGACATGTACATATCTTAGTATTAGTTGAAACATTCCATAAAAAAAATACATGCTAGAAAATAGTGTAAAGTAAATATAATAAAATTATTTTCAGTCACTGAGGACAATAAAAAGAAACAAAAAGCTGCTACAGACTATGAATCACTTGACTTTTCTAACACATCACAGACTCCGCAGGGTAAAGAGTGGAATTTCAAAATCGCCAATTGGAACGTAGACGGCATCAGAGCTTGGATGGGAAAAGGCGGACTTGACTACGTAAAGCACGAAAAACCAGATATATTGTGTTTACAGGAAATAAAATGCTCTCTAGATAAATTGCCAGATGAGGTAAAAAATATACCCGGATATCATGCGTACTGGTTGTGTAGTGATAAAGATGGCTACGCTGGCGTGGGCATTTACACAACAAAATTGGCCATGAATGTTCAGTATGGTTTACAAAATGAGGAATTGGATAACGAAGGTCGCATAATAACTGCGGAGTATGAGCAATTTTATTTAATATGCACCTATGTGCCGAATGCTGGTCGTAAGTTGGTGACACTACCCAAGAGATTGAAATGGAATGATGAATTCAGAAAACACGTTAATACATTAGACAAAAAGAAACCTGTCATAATATGCGGTGATATGAATGTTGCTCATAATGAAATAGGTGAGTTTTAATTTTACTTTGTAAATATCGGTCTTAATATTTATTAAAAGATAAATAGGTATTAAATTAGTCAATAATTAATTTATTACATTTAAAATTGCATTTGCAGATTTAACTAATCCAAAAACAAATAAAAAGAATGCAGGCTTCACGGAAGAAGAACGTTCTGGCATGACTGACCTCCTTGGTGATGGCTTCGTTGATACCTACCGTCATTTTTATCCGAAAAAAAGTGCATATACATTTTGGAGTTATATGTCTAACAGCAGATCTAAAAATATTGGATGGTAAGATATTTTAAAATCTATCATTATTGAGCGTTCTCTATGTGAGACTTTTCTGCATCCTTTGTGCAAGCATTAATCAGAAACGGTATATCCGAAAATTTCCAAATTTAGCACACTGATAAACATCTCCGGGCGAGATGGTTTTAAACATAAAATTTTACAAATATTAGATATCGTTGAGGAATAATCACGGAAAAACTAAAATCTCATAGACTTCAATTTGTAAAATTTTTCGCGCAAAATTTTAAATTTAAATTCAATGACACCTTTGCGTCCCCTATTGGTGAATGGCGGCGTTTATATAAAAGCCCCATGCAAAAGACGTTAAAAATATTTCTAGTACTTTTCGTAATTAACCTACCCACATCCATGTCCACACTTTCATTCTTATAATATTAATGATATTTTTTTTCAGGCGATTGGATTATTTCATAGCGTCAGAAAGACTATTACCAGCTATATCTGATAACGTCATTCGAAATGATGTGTACGGCAGTGACCACTGTCCGATAGCACTCTTCCTGCATCTTACCAGTGCTGATAAACCAAAGGAATAACTGCATTAAGTGTGGGACCCCTAATATCATAATGCTGGTGTTCTTTGACCTTTATATGGTAAATTTGTTACATATTTAAAGGCAACGACTATTATTTTAGTCAATAATAAGCGAAAGTACATATAATAAAGTGATATTTTTGTGTAAAACACGAAGCAAATATAAAATGTTGATTCATACAATTTGATTAAGCTCTAAATAATACACCTAACAATTGTTCTTGTACATCTTTTTTGATTGAATAAATGTGTCATTAGATGATACTTAACAATATTTTGTCTGAAAAAATAATTTTGACTTAAAAATAAAAATATTCTTCAATTTTTTTTTTGTAATCACTATCAAGGGAATTTAATAATCCTCTCACACACAGTTTCATATATATGTATGGGATGGCATCTGTTTTGTCCCATACATACAGCAAAACAACTTGAGGAAATTTTATAAAATTTGTAGAGATGCTATTTACTCTTAGCCTTCGTAGAATTATTTTTTCTCATTACAAAAAATCCTAAAACTTTTACTACATTTACACTACAAATATTCGGGATTTGTATAAATTACTTTTGAATTAGGCCACTAGTTGCCGATTAGTCGTAAAAAAAGCGCCGGCTAAAAAACAAATCGACTTTTTTTTTAACGCCTATTTTTTGCTTAAAAGTGAAAAATCTAATTATTTTGTCATGTTCACTTATAACTAGTTTTAATGAATGAATATTTGTTTGAGTTTAAAGCATCTGACTTTAAGGCTGCAATTGGATTTTCGTTTAATTTAACGTTATGATTTGTTCCCATAGAATTTGAGTTCAGTAAAACACTGTTCAGATATTATTTTATATTAGCTTTTTTATTTTGACAAAACCCACATGGTACCTACGGGAAGAGAAAGGCGCAAGAAATTCAGCAATACGTCCTATCTTCTTTCTATATCATTTGAACACATAATTTCTTATAATCATTAAAATAACATATAGTTCTTTACAAACTGCTTAACATTTCAACTCCACGGGAAAATTTAGCGTGGTAAAAGTCGCAATAAATCTTGTAGGTAATTATTTAATTTATTTATTTATTATACATATGACACACAGTTTGTGACGAATTTTGTTAACAATTTTTAATAGCAATAACATAGTTCAGGCCGCTCACCATAAAAAAATAGTGTGTACTTTAAGAACAGAAATGTGTTGTGAATAATTAAAAAAAAAAAAAAACAAAAACAATTGTGACAGAGATATTAATTTTTTTTTTATAACTAATGTTTTGAACTATCTAAATTCTAAAAATAATAATGACAATTAAGAAACAATACATAAAAAAAAAAGCAGCAAAAACAAAAAAAAAATTACAAAACAAAAAAAAGAAAATAATTATAATAACAAATTTAACATACATAGTATTGTTATTTGCCTATTCCTCACATGAGTTCGAAACAACATACTGAGTCACCCTCCTCTTATAACTCTTAAAACGAAAATCAAAAATATCTAAATCGGGAATTATGTAAACCTTTTAGTTACTTAAGAGTACCATAGTCTAGTAATTTCTTCCCGGTAGCTAATATAATAACTGTTCGAATTTCAAATTATTTAGGGAATGCGCGGGAAGTCATTTTACACACAAACGAATGTTCGAAAACTATCACAATACGTACATATATTTTAATAGAATTAAGGGGTAGTAATAGTTTTGTATTTTTCTGTAGAAAAGACATTTAACTGTATTAAGTCTTAAATGTTGATGCCAGGGTATCAGGGGAAGCATACCACATTTCATCAAAATCCGTCGGGTATGTTTTGTGTGATGCGTGCACAAACATACATCAGACTGACAAAATGTTAAAAAATGTGTAATTTGGTATCTATATCGAGTACTTATTACATCTAGATTAATAATTTAAAAGTATATATTCAATGTACAGAAACAGTTTTACAGTTTTATTATATTTAGATTTAGATTTTTTTAAAAGAAAAAATAATAAAGAGATCGGCTTGAAGAACTTGGCCATTTTCCTAAATTAGCCGCTTAGTCGATTAGTAAAGTTGTGAACATACGAAGTCACAATAACTAATAGTTGAAAAAAACAGCAAAACTTTTTTGCTTTTTGTTGCTGAAAGATTTGGACATAATATTGGTAGAATTTTTAAGAAAGTTGGTCGGTCATGGCTGCAAGGAGGTCCTGCAAATAAATCCGCAGAAAAGTTTAAAAGTAAATATTATTTTTGTCGGCGACGAATAATTTTAATGTCCGCTCTCTTTATTAATTATATTAATCAATCGATCTTATTAGTATATTTCAGTAATCTCATGTACATTCGGTCAGAAAACTAGTGTCTCGTTATGTATCATTCTTTTGTGAAACTAATGAGTGTGACAGAGATGATAAGATGTTAGCATCTCTGTCCCACACTTCGTAATTTATAGTCATAGAATTAGTCTCTCGTTAGGCAGCAATCTATTGTCAAACAGATGGGTATGACAGAGATAGCAAGATGTTGGCATCTCTGTCTCGCACTTGAGTTTAGTATGAAAATTATAATTAGATTTTCTTTTGTTTTTCTTTTGTAATTTAGTAAAGCACTTAAAACTGATTATAAATATGTTTAGTTTATAGTTGAGAGATGGATAGTTTTGACATAATAACGAATTTTAGGTTGTTAAAAGTACCGTTTTTTGTATGATATTGCATGTTTTTTACGTATTATTTTAGATTTATAATTATTACTGTTTTGTATTATATACCTTTAGATAGATTTTATTAAGACGCTTATTTTGATGTACAACATGTTTAAGTATAAGATCTAGAGAAATAAATATTAGCGAAAAAGCGGACCAGCCATAGTGAAAATGTTAGTAAAAATGAGTCAAAAAACCGCGGCTCTCTTTACGGTATACGTGACGTGCTACACCCGGCAGTATGGCGCCACTACCGATTATTACTTCCGACGGCTAAGAAGAACAAGAAGAACTCTCAAGAAAAAAGGAACTCTGAAGAAAAGGGAACTAGAAGAATTGAAAATATTATTGTGGCTGGTTCGCTATCGCGTCTACACGTCGAACTCCAGTGTTTTCAATCACGACCCCCTCCACCGAACCCAGGATCCTAAGAGACGGACCTACCAGCGCCCGACTGAGATAGCCATACTGTTTCACGACTTTCTTGTTTCAACTTGCTATCTCAGCGGCACCATAAGGTCCGTCCCCCGAGGGTGGCGCCAGTATTTTTCGATATAGCGCCCCACCGCCAACATCTGGTCCTTCGAGCCGGATCCCTGGGTTTATTCGGTGAACTGAGTGTAAGCGACGTGGCAATAAGACTTTTTATCACCATGCCGGTGACCAGGAGTCAGATGGGATCCACCTCCAGGGCGCAGCCTATGCCCGAGGATGATACCATGGCCACGGGGCCAAGTGGGTCTATCGCGGTCTCTGTTGCCGTCCCTGTTGCAGATGCTGGTTACAGAGGAGGTAACAGTGCGAGGAGTTACGTGGGCACAAGCGCCGACGAGACTACGAGGCCTGATGAGTCCACGAGGTTGCATGCTGCCGTTCCGAAGAAGAGTCGTTCAGTGTCCTTACGGAGCGTGGCAGCCAGAAAGCGTATAGAACTGGAGGCGCGAGCCGAGCTGGCACAGCGCGAACTGCAGGAGGCCCAAGCCGGGGTCGCTCTTGCTAGAGCCAGGTTAGACTTGTTGCAGGTTGCCGATGAAGATGAAGACTCCGAGTTAGAGGAACCTCAACACCGAGAGGTTGATGTCCAGGACTGGGTGGAGACGACGGTGACAGCGATGTCCGGGAAGGGGCATCAAACGAAGTTCGCGTCCGGGAAGGGACACGGGGGAGTGCCCGGGAAGGGGCCACCCCCGCAAGCGTCTTCAATGACCGTCAAAAAGGAACCACTATATCAGTCTACGGGAAATAAGGAGCTAGCGGAAGCAATCGTCCAGGCCATTCATGCCGCACCGAAGTCAGCAGCAGCACCTCCAAGCTACATGCATGAGTTGCCTTACTTCGATGGCAACAGTGGTGAATGGTTAGCCTTTAGAACAGTATATGAAGATACATCTCCACTCTTTTCAGCTTCACAGAACATGGCGCGTTTAAGAAGAGCCATTAAGGGTACTGCAAGGGAAGCTGTAAAGAGCCTGTTGTATTCAGAATGCCTACCGAACGAAGTATTGGAAGCCCTGCGTCGGCGGTTTGGTAGGCCAGATGCCCTGGTCCTCGCTGAAATGGAAAAGATGAGGAACTTAGCGAAGATCACCGAAAGTGCGCGTGACGTCTGCGTGTTTGCGAGTCATGTAAACAACATTGTTGCGACAGTTCGGGGGTTAAGAAAGCCTCAGTACTTACAATCTCCAGAAATTATGAAGATCATAGTGGAGAAGCTACCTGCAGTGCTGAGGTATCGGTGGTTCGATTACGCCGCCGAGGAAGAAGATCCAGATCTTACAACAGTAACTGCATTTTTAAACCGTGAAGCAGATCGGTGTGGGCCATATGCGCTGCAGGAGTCAGTGCAAATGAAGAGGCAACCCTTCAAGGAAGCAAGGCATGCTGCGCATGTTGCTACAGAACAACGGGAAGAGAAGCCAGGGTGCCCGCACTGCCACGGAGACCATAATTTGACCGAATGCAAGAAGTTCCTGCAAGCATCCAACAAGGAGCGGTGGGAGATCGCTCTTAAGAGTAGATTTTGTTTTAAATGCTTGATGGGACGTCATCGTAAGGAGAGTTGCAAAAGGCCACCGTGCAAGGAGTGCAAGCGCTGGCATCACCATCTTCTTCATAACTACAAGCCATTGGAACAGAAGCAGGATGAGAAAAGAGAGATCATAAATAATGCGACTCAACCAGTCAACGCTCTGACGAATGCAAGAGCGTATTTAAAGATGATTCCTGTGGAAGTGTATGGACCCAAGGGATCGGTGCGAGTGTTGGCGCTGCTTGATGAAGGATCTACAGTGACACTTTTAGATTCATCGGTCGTGAGAGAAGTCGGTCTAACAGGACCTCAAGCACCTCTATACCTACACACAGTAGGGGGGAAAACAATGGGAAAGGAGAATTCTATGAAGATCGACTTTAAGATCAGAGGCATCCACCATCAGAAGAGGCAAAAGATTAATGGAGCGCACACCGTAGACGACCTGTGTCTCACGCCGCAAAGTATTGATAGATCTCGCCTTGAAGAATGTCTGCACCTTAGTAAGATGACCGATCAGCTGATATATGAAGAGGAACCGCCTAAACTGTTAATCGGTCAGGATAACTGGCAACTCATCGTATCACGGGCTACGCGTAAAGGAAAGAGAAACCAACCCGTAGCTTCGCTGACGCACCTGGGATGGGTGCTACACGGCTTTGATGGCGGAGCAACGAAACCTTTGAATTTCGTTACCTGCGCACACGTGGCGGGGTCCGAAGACGATCTAGAACGCCTTATAAAAGACCACTTCGCTTTAGAATCTTTGGGTGTCCAACCACGTCGGCCAAGCATCGATGCAGAGGGAAAGGCGCTAGCTATAATGGAGAAAACGACAAGAAGGCTGCAGGATGGGCGCTTCGAAACAGGACTTTTATGGCGCAACGAGGATGAAGCAATGCCGAACAATTTCAAGTCAGCAGAGAACAGGCTCAAGAATATTGAACGGAAGCTAGACAAAGATCGAAACCTGAAGAAGGAATACACCTATCAGATCCAGCACCTCCTAGATAGCGGATGTGCTAAAGAAGTCCCGTTTGGCTCCACGTTCGAATGCAAATGGTATGAAGAGGCAGCCATTAAAACTGCAAGAGAAGTGGACTTCATCAATCGAAAGGCCGGATTTGAATTTCGAGGGTGGGCATCAAATCGACCACCAGTTTTAAGAAGCTTCAGCGCTGGTCTATCGTCGCCAGTTCTGATACAAGAGAAGAGGCTGCTCCAAGACATCTGGCGAAGTAGGGTTGGCTGGGATAAGCTCATCACGACAGATTATGAACAAACATGGAACATCTATTTGAGTAACCTACAGCTGTTAAAAAACCTGAGAGTGCCACGATGCTTCGCATCATCTCGTCACAAGGGGGAGACGCATGTCTTCACGGATGCTAGCGAAAAGGCCTTCGCAAACGTAGTTTATTGGAGGCAACAGAAAAGCGCTGGCGATCACCCTAAACGAAAAGTTACTCGAAGACGAAGTTCTGCACACACTCCTCTTGGAAGCAGAACACATCGTCAATTCAAGGCCATTAGTCGATGTAGACACAGATGGAGAAGAGTCACTTACATCAGATCATTTTCTTTTAGGGAGATCTTGTGGCGTTCCGATGGTCGGAACATTCAACGACGACGACATCAAAGAACACTCCTGGAAGGCGGTCCAACGAATGGCAGACCACTTCTGGAGCAGATGGGTGAAAGAACACCTACTGACACTGATTCCGGAAAACTTACAGGGAAAGAAGACACGTTAGATCTGACGCTTGGGGACACGGTCCTCATAGTGGACTCGGCATTTCCAAGAAACACTTGGCCACGAGGGGAGGTGGTACGGATCTACCCTGGGCCAGATGGGCGCACCCGCATCGTTGACGTACGTACTGCCGGTGGCGTGCTGAAACGTCCAAGCTCCAAGATAGTGCGACTGGTACCTGCGGCCAGCATCAATGGCAACGAGGTCAGTGAGCAACGTGTCGCCGGGTCAGCAGTTGGTGCTTCGCACAAGGGGGAGGATGTCGGCGACGAATAATTTTAATGTCCGCTCTCTTTATTAATTATATTAATCAATCGATCTTATTAGTATATTTCAGTAATCTCATGTACATTCGGTCAGAAAACTAGTGTCTCGTTATGTATCATTCTTTTGTGAAACTAATGAGTGTGACAGAGATGATAAGATGTTAGCATCTCTGTCCCACACTTCGTAATTTATAGTCATAGAATTAGTCTCTCGTTAGGCAGCAATCTATTGTCAAACAGATGGGTATGACAGAGATAGCAAGATGTTGGCATCTCTGTCTCGCACTTGAGTTTAGTATGAAAATTATAATTAGATTTTCTTTTGTTTTTCTTTTGTAATTTAGTAAAGCACTTAAAACTGATTATAAATATGTTTAGTTTATAGTTGAGAGATGGATAGTTTTGACATAATAACGAATTTTAGGTTGTTAAAAGTACCGTTTTTTGTATGATATTGCATGTTTTTTACGTATTATTTTAGATTTATAATTATTACTGTTTTGTATTATATACCTTTAGATAGATTTTATTAAGACGCTTATTTTGATGTACAACATGTTTAAGTATAAGATCTAGAGAAATAAATATTAGCGAAAAAGCGGACCAGCCATAGTGAAAATGTTAGTAAAAATGAGTCAAAAAACCGCGGCTCTCTTTACGGTATACGTGACGTGCTACACCCGGCAGTATGGCGCCACTACCGATTATTACTTCCGACGGCTAAGAAGAACAAGAAGAACTCTCAAGAAAAAAGGAACTCTGAAGAAAAGGGAACTAGAAGAATTGAAAATATTATTGTGGCTGGTTCGCTATCGCGTCTACACGTCGAACTCCAGTGTTTTCAATCACGACCCCCTCCACCGAACCCAGGATCCTAAGAGACGGACCTACCAGCGCCCGACTGAGATAGCCATACTGTTTCACGACTTTCTTGTTTCAACTTGCTATCTCAGCGGCACCATAAGGTCCGTCCCCCGAGGGTGGCGCCAGTATTTTTCGATATAGCGCCCCACCGCCAACAATTTTGCTTAGAATCGCATTACAAATGTTTTTAGTATACACTCAAAATTATAACAGTAACTTTTATAGACCCAATACTCACAGAGAAGATATTTTTTTCATGTAGATTGCTGATTTGTTACAAAGTTACAAGTGGACAAAATGCACGGACAAGAAAACCTTTTTTTTTTAAAAAAGTGTATTTATTAAATAATTAAAAAAATAAGGCAGATATAAATACTTAGTCTAAAAATATCTCAGGATCTATTTTAAGGCACTCAATATTGACATATCTGGACCACGGCGCCGATTTCGCATATGAACCTTAAGGGGAAGAAAAATTATTTAATTAAATTATATTTACAACCAATAAAATTTGATTTTACCCAATTACTATCAAATATTGCCGGACTACATGCTGAGAGCCTGTGAATAAGGACCCCAAATGGGTTCGAAACCAGTCCCGCCAATTACGTAAGTACAGTCGGATAATGATATTGAATAGTAATCATGTACCTCGAAAGATTATATACGATTAAATTTAGGTGAATATAAGACTTTTAAACAACAGAAAAACAAACTTTTAAATATAATAATCAACAATTTTGTTACCATAAATAATACAAAAAGACATTTAAAATTAATGTACCTGAATAATTTTTCGAAATTCTTCCCTCTTTAATAATGAATATGCGACTTCTAGGTTTCTCAGAGCACTTGTTTGAAGTTCTTTTAGCCCTGAACAGAAAAGTGCAATGCCAGCTTCAAGACCAGTTCCAAAATCACATTCGTCCATTGCTATACTTGCAAAGGTTAACATAGGTTGCAATTCAGATAGAACTTTATCTTTTTCAACTTGGGTTTTTGCTTCCTTAAGTGTTTGGAACATTTTTTTTATATTCTCTGAAACATAAATATGTGTTACTACAGTATCTGTACTACAGCATATAAAAATATGAGAAACAATTTTACACCCACAATACTAATTTAACAATATTGAAACCACATATTTCCTAAATATACCTTTTAAAGATAAAGACTACTTACTGTCACTTTCTGTTAACTTTCTGTAGCCTAATTGAGTTTTCTTATTATATGGAACAACAATGCCAGCTTGGTGGAATGTTTGACAAACAACCTGTTGATTTCTTTTTTTGATATTATATTCTTCAAGTGAATAATTTTTCTCTTCAGCAAATTTTTTAACTCTTTCCATTAATTTTTGACAAGCCATAGCAGTAAATGGTGATGTTTTCTTTTCATTTTGCAAGTACCAACTATAAATTAGTAAAACAATTGTTTAGAATCCATTCAAAATAATAAAATAGTATATGAAAACATACATATTGAGTTATTATATAAAAATACTAACTACACTGCTCCGAATATATTTTTGGCAATGGGTGTGATGGTGCAATCTACAGCACTGTCATTTTTTGCTAGGAATACTGGTTTTTCCTTTGGATCATCTCTGTAGTAGCCAATGTGGAATTCACTTTTTCCTTTTCTTTTTATAACAGCCTGAAGTAAAAAATTTAAAAAAATATATTGAGCTATAGCCCACAAATAATACAGCAATATAGCAAATTAAGACAGAATTTGAGTATATGTTTTGTTTTTAGTAAGCTTAAATAAATAAGAAAAAAAATGTCCTGTAACCCCAACAAACATGAGTCTATTTCTAATAAAATTGTTTAAATATTAAATAAAATTATTTATAACAATTTTTTATAAATTAATAATAATATATAAATAAAATTATTAATATTAATTAGGTACAACTAACCTGAAACTCTGGGATGTCATAAAAAAATCTCCAATGCACCAAATACAATTCCTTATTCTTATCTTCTAGTTCTGGTAATTTACCAAGAAGCAGTTCATATGGACCAATTAGTTGTAAATTAACACTAGATAGTAATTTTTCGACAGATTCTGATTTTGAAAGACATTCATAAAAATCAAAGAAATCAGGAGGCATTTCAATTAAAAAGCACTCTTTTATAATTGACTTATCTACATCTTTGTCATAATAGGATATGTTATCTGACTGTATGAGGTCTTTGGTCAAATCATCTGTTGCAATATCAATAGACTGGGAAGAATTTGCCACATCATGATTTTCTATGTTTTCCTCAGTATTTTCTGCTATATTCTTAGCATTTGTTTTGTCTTCTAACTCTTCTGCTTCAACGTTTTCAGATGAAGTTTTTGCTTCATCCTTTTCCACTAAAATATTTGTTTTTTTTTTATCTATTTTTGTTTTACGGTAGGGTGCAAAACGATAATTGTTACCTCTTTTATCAGCTTTCGCTTTTGTAGGAGGTGGATGTTTAAATTGTTTGTGATGCTCAGGGTTTTTCTGGTAACATTCAAGGCCATATTTACACGTTCTTCTTGAATCTTTCAGATATTCTTGCATTTCTTCAGCCATATTTTAAGTATTTAGAAACCAACAAATATTTTTAATAAAAAAAAGCAAGCCCGAGCGACTTAATTTTACAGTTATTAAAAAAGCTTCGATAAAGTTAAATTCCAACATGAATTTAAATAGTATTAGTTAATAGCACAGACTACTTTGTTTATTTGATTATAATTTATAAATCATTCTTGACAATTGCAAGTTAACTTGCATTGATACGTCCGTTCAAAACAATAAGTTTCAGTTGTCAACCAACTGTTAGTGTCAACTAGCGATTAGAGCATGCTATTCTGTGTTAAAGTTGAGAATGTATTCTCTCCGGTTCTATAAATATATGTAATAGTAGTTTGAAGTTTTCAGCGGATAATTTAATTTTATGAATAAAACATATTTCTAGTTCTTTCTCAATATATCGAGGCCTATGTTTGATTTTACATCATTATACAAATTATAACCAATATTACAAACATAAATGAGTGTTCACAAATAACAGACAATCTATAAAAGACAATGATATATAATATATGAAAAATATATTATTAATATTTGAACTATAGCACTTAATACTAACATATTAATCTAGATTTTTTTTTTCAAAAAAAAATTATTTCCCTTAATATTTTATAATATTAGTATTAGGAAATATTTAGTTAAATTTTAACTTTTTTTGTTATTAATAGGTTCAAATACGTTAAGGAGTTAAAATATCTGGTATCATGTAAGAAACCGTAAAGTTTTACATCACTAAAACAAAATGAGTCTGTGGCACAGATTAAAATAATACTGAATTAAATTTAATAATTTAGATTTTAGTGAACAAGTGTCACAGTAAGGTGGTGGTTCCTGAAAAATGTTTATAAAAGTGAATTTTAACCATATATTATCATAATATCGCAGTTATTAAAATCATTAAAAAATGAAAGTGTGAAAAAAAGAAGTCTTTTTTCGTGTATATAGTCTTTTTGGTTAAGATATTATTTGGTAAAAGACAATCTAATGAAATTATCGATGAAATTTTGTATGTATAGTGAAAAATTCGGCGCGCGTTGATCTGTTGCTTCAGTTATGAGCATATGTGTTTATTATTCCAAATGAATAGGTGGATAAATTATAATAATTTACCAAGGACATGATTATATTAAATCCTCGTCCCTCAAGATATTTGTCAATTTCTGCGGGCTTCGGATTATGCTATATATGTGGTAAATATAGTTTAATTTCTTTTAAAATACACTTCTCTGAAAAAAGGTATAAAAAATCTAATTTAGAATGGACCATACACCTAATTAATAATTTAATAAAATGGAACATTTTATTTCTTATTACTAAAAATAATAATAAAATTAAAGTTTATATATAAGGAGGTAAATAAGTGAAATGTAAATATATATATTTACCTCCTTACCTTTGACATTCCAAAAAAATATGATCTGTTAATATTTTTTTCTGGTCTATCACTTTTAGTAAATTATTCTTAATATTTTGATATGAAGTGATAGTTTGGGCATAATCTATTACAGTCATACATTTGATAATTCTTCAAAATATAATGTTTTAATTTTACCAATTCCAATGTTATGGTTTTGACCATAACTTGTTTTGAAAAATGTATTACTGTGTATAAATGTGTATACTTGGAATGATTCTGGATCATGCTTTAGTAGAAAATATCATAAACATTAATTTGCTTTAAATTATTTATTAATGAAATTACCAAATTTAATTGAAAAAGAAAAATTTTTTAACTCACACTATTTATTTTTTATTACTTTCAATCTATACTAATATTATATCCTTTAAAAGTACAGGATGAAAAATTCTTTCTGATTATAAGTAGTTTAATGAGGAAGACTAAGACCTTCATTAAACCCGCAGCAAAGCTAATATATTATAAAAAATAAGAATACAAAGATGCATAACTGAGACCAAAATAATAGATGTAGATTTGTATGTTGCAGAGTTTCTTGGTCAACGGTTTATGACTACCTGAGTTCTATATTTAGTTTCATTGTGTGCTGAGCTCTGAACTTCAAACATCATAATAATAACACCATATTGTACTGTTTATATCAATCATTATAAATCTATATATTATCTTGTAGAATACATAGCTATCTATAATATATTAGTGTATGGGTATTTTATTTCTTTTAAGATTATATTTTTATTTTCTTAAATAAAACCAAATAATTATAAATTATTTTTATTGTGACTTATTTTGACAAATTGACATTAATAGAACAAAGAAGGTAAATTTTTATATTTACTAGTACTCCCCTCAGATTCCTTTTCTTCACGCAAATAGATGAAGTATTTATGTATGTACATCTTCGTTTGCTTATTTTGTTTGCTGCAGCTCTCACATGTAAACTTACATTAGTTATAATCAGGAGTAATGATTTTAAATAGTTTAATCAATTGTCTTCCATTATTTTGCATAATATAATATATTTATGGTGCTATTAAAGGACTAGATACATTCAGAAGTAGTATATTAGTAAGTATATTATATACTTTCAAATATAGAAATTAGACTATTGTAATACTTACCATATACTTTTTAGATTTTTTTTTGTGTTACAATAAATATTTTCTGTTTTGGGAATAATTTCAAGACAAATCAATTAAGTTTATTGCTTTTATTTATTTTCTCTAGATTCTCAGCAATTTATGTAAACAAAAAGTGCATAGCCTATCATAATAAAGAATGGAGTGTATGCTCTACGCTCCGTAGATCCCAATTTCCTTTTAACATGGGCAAGCTGTTAGCGGTTTACAATAATTTTGTGTATATAATTAATCTACATACGATAATAGCACAAACCATTCTTCAACCATTATTCATATTAAAACATTTTAGCTATTTCTAATAGAAAATCTTTTACCTATAAATATTTTTATCCATTACCAATCTATTAAGATATCTCGTAACTCGTCATTGAACCTGTTGTAAACTATTCCGGTTTTTTTGTTTTAGATCGGCGTGCGGTATAAAAGATCCCATTGTTATTTTATAGTTTGCACAAACGGAACGATATGTTCCAGACTGTTTACAAAACGAACAAACTATTTTGTTTTTAGATTAGTAATCTGATTACCGCTAAATTATTATAATTATTTACAAATAAACTGTTCCTGCTTTGCTAATAGTAAACAATCAGAAGTATTAATATTTTTTATAATTTTTGTCGTCGTCTATGAAGCTTAGAATATTTTCTGAGTAGGTCGAAAAAATTCTCTTCTCAACTGAAAGGGAGGCTGTAAAGTTATTCATGTAGATAATAGGGTAAACAGTAATAGATCTTCTAAATTGTAGTTAATAACTACTCATTTTAGATTTTTATATAACTCTGTTCGACTGATTGGTTTTTGCTACACAACCATGATATTACGAAAAAAACGAGCAAACTAAACACCATATTCGGAGTTAAAATACAACTATAATTCTAAGCAATTGATTAACATCTTTGTTTCTTGGACTTTACAAATAAAATTTATTAATATTATTTTATTAAAAGTGTATTAAATTTACCTCAAGTAAACTAAATTAACTCAAGTGTAATCGTATTCTGCGATGCAAGAAGAGTTACTTATTAGCACTGAATACGTTTCTTATTCAGTATATAACATTTCGTTATTTTATTTAAACCAGTACTCTAATTTGTACAGATTTGTATGTTTTATACAATTTGCCCTACATTTTTACGATTTGACTTCATAAGAGTAGGTTTTTAAGATTTAATTATTAAACAAGCAAGAGTTTAAATATTTTTATTATATACAATGCCAGTTCCGCTGTAAATATTGAAACATTCATTTAGTCTTATTTTTAATGTTATGACTATAACGTTAAGTTAAATAAAGTTTAAGAACGGTTCTAAAATAGCCTAGCAATAGTAAAACCTATTATTAAACTTTTTAACAGTCATGCATATGAGTTTTTAAATATGTGATCAGTAGTTTAATAAGTAGTCTCACTCTCGACCTTTCTAAATACGATAAATAAATAGGATAAACGAGTTTAGGCAAATGTAATAATCCTTTTATTAGTAAACCACACCCGAAGGTTTGTTTCTCATTTTGAACCGTTGCGTAACAATAGGTTTGCAAAAAGGCCAAAATTGCTCGGGCCTCGAGTCGAAAGGGGCCCCTGGTCTGAAAGAACTGCTGGCATAGTTCACCCAATCGTGTGAATTTGCCTTGAGCCTCACACGGTAGATACACAGTAGTAAAGCCACTGCTTGTAAATGGTTGAAATTTTTTTTTTAGTATTTACCTAATTTTTTAAGATACCGATACGAAGTACCTATTTAAAAAGAAATAACCTGTAATTAAAGTAAAGAAAAGTAAATACTATTATAACAGCATAATTAAAATATTGTTTTTCAAGATATTATACAAATTGTTATGAATCAAAAATCACATGAAATTTCATATAAATTTAATTATACAAAAATAAAATCATTGATTTCGTATCGTAAAGTTGTTTTCACCTTCATTTTAACTAGGTACTTAGCACGTACTTATGTGTTTAATAAATCTCTCTAGCAACTTAATATTATAATAATATTCACAGCTAATATTAAGAGAAAAGGTTGTGTATCCCTTACCTCTTGTAAATGCTATTCTAATTAAATTTGAATGTTTTCTTACTTTTCCATGTGTTCATTATCAGGAGATAATGTGGATTTATGAGAAATTCTTGTCAGTTATTCGTGTGTAAATATAATTGTTCTATATAATTAAACCACATTAACCTAATATTACGGATATTTCTTTAGTGATTATTTGATTTTATTATTTTATTATATATTATTTATATTTATTTTATCGTGTACAATATTTTTTTATATATTTATCATTATTTTATATCTATAAATATCTCCAAATAAAGCTCTCATTTATGTTATAACTGCTTACGTATGATATAATTGGGTGTATTAAGATAATTCATTTTTTTTTATTATTGTCATTCTAACATATAATGTATGAGAATAGGAGAACGAGTAAATTTTACTGGGTAGTATAATTGTTTAAGCGGAACCAAATCCGATAGGACCTTAAAAATAAGAGAATGTAATGTTGAAATGTTATCTAAATTTATCTTCTTGCTAGAAATTGTAGTAAATTAAAAAAGTTGCAAGCCTTAAAATTTTACTAGTATATTAGTTTATTATATCACCAGCTGTTGTCTTGGACACCACGTGGGCTACATAAACTTATCCATAACACTAAATCAAAATAAAAAAAAAATCACGTTTGAACATTAGCTACATGTTCGAACGTGAATTTTTTTAAATTTGAGTAGTAGTTCTAATTATAAAAGCTAAAACCTCCTCATTCTTATTATTAGTATTAATTATGACCTACTAACCATTAAAATTTGACCTTGATAAACAGCATACCGTTCTAGGATTGCGTATATTATAAGTACCTAATTTGTTTTCAAGGAGCGACGTCCAAAAATACTATACACATGCATTAATATTATGATGGCAATAGTAAAACTGATAACACTCTGCACTGAGCCAAAACATATCCATTATTCTCCATTAAATATTCTCCAATCCATTATTCTCCAATAAAATATCAATCAAGGAAGAACAAAATTAAACCGTGTATGCATCCGCGACACTCTTATATCTACATTGATGACCGCATTCTTGATGCTTCTGTAGTACCTTGAATGAAGATCTATTTATAAAAGTATAATACGACCGTGAAGCAAGCCAGAATTGCTATCTATTGTTTGCTTCTTTGGGGATACTTGACAGAATTATCTATCTAACTTTACCTATTTTATACTAGCTGTTATCAGCGACTCTATCCGTTTCTCCCACTTGACTTTATATAGTTCTAGTATGTGGGGAATAAAAAAAATTATGTTAAAAAAAATATTGTAAGTATATATCAATCAAAGCGGAATTTTATACTGATCGAAAAAACCAACACTCATGACGAGCCAAAATTTTTCCTAGTAGTTATGAAGTTAAATACAAATAATCTTAAGTTTCTAAAACAGTAACATTTTGCAATACTGGAAAAATTTAAGTTAAAATGGTTTTTTGTTATGGAAAAGCAGAATGTCTAAACAAACGAAAATCACTTGATAATTTTAGTTTTATTTTGTTGGTCTTTCTTTATAAGCACATACAAGTTGGATTCAGAGTTTATATGGTTTTCCCTCCATCTCGGCCTTAAAAAATGTAAATTAAAATGGAAGGTTTGCCTTATGAAAAAGCTGAATGTCCAACCAAAAGACAATCAGTTATTAATTTTAGTTTTATTTTATTTTATTCTTCTCTACTATGGCATATTAGGTATATTCAAAGTATATCTGATTTTACCCTCTGAGCCTTAAAAAAAGTAAGTTGTAATGGTCGGTTTTTTGTATGGAAAAGCGGAATTTCCAATCACGCTGAAACTTTATTAGTTTTGTTTTATTTCTATTTTAGTCTTTGTTACTATTTTATAGCATACTAGCTGTATCCAGTGACTCTGCCTACTCCTTACCCTAATCAAAATATTATTGTTTAGTTATTTCATGTCTGTACTAGTTGCAACGTATAATACAATATAATACTAATTATATTTGAATGTTTTATAATTTTAGGTTTTTTCAATTTTGAGGTTATTATCCAAAATTCCTCTTACATGAAATTTATAGATTTAACCTTATAAACTCTTCTATATTTTAGTAAAATTCTCATTATCATTTAAGCAGTTAGAGATTACCAGGACGAACAGACATACAACCAAAAATATTGTTATTTGATATATGTATAATACAAACAAGTAATACCTTTTAAGTAATACTTGGAAAAACATACTTAGAACTTTTTGATCCATGATTGGAATTATATATAATTTACCTATTATATATAATTTACTCACTACTACTACACTACTAGTCAGTTGTATAGCAATAGTAGAAGTCTAGTAATTTTTAAATCAGAAACAGACATTTTCATTTTATATGGTATATAAGTTATAGTTATAGTATAGGTAAGGCTATATGAAAGACTACATAGTGATGTACCCATTATTGTGATTGATAAAGTTTTTTGGTCACAAACAAAAACAACTTTTGTTTTCACCTTTGTTTTCAGTATTTTTGTCTTTAACTCATAAATCGCACATATTAAATTACCCCACATTTTTACAATATTATTGAATTATTATAAAATACATAAATAATACTATAAAAAACCTTAAACTTAAAATGATCAAACAAGTGTATCTAAATAATATTGAATTTGGAATTAAACTGATTCCTTTATAATGAATTTTCAAAGTTAATAATATACTCCATTTAAGAAACTTTTTAAGTAACAATATATTTTTAAAAAATACACATAATAATTTACTGTACTGATATTAAAAATAAGTGAAACAAAAGTATATTTTTTCAATATTTTTGGTTGAGAGTTTTTAATATTTCTACATTAAGCTTTTTTTGAGACAGAAATAAACAATATATACACGAGTTGTACAAAAACTACACAAACTTGTATAATAAATACACCCGTTTTTATCATCACCGTAGGATACTTATATTTAAATTCAAAAATATTTTTTTGTTATTGTTATTTATTATAGACAGAGAAGCCAGAGCCAAGTATGAACTTGATGTGTGAGAAAAAATTATAATTCAAGTCAAGTGTGGTAGAAAAACACTAGAATAACTAACCATGTTACCAGTTATGTGATGCTCTCATATCAAATTATCCGCAATCACAAAATCAAAACCAAAAAATTCATCAAGCTCAGTAAAATTTTACAGACATTTAATAATGATGGTCAACTATCTTCTAATATAGAACGATCATTTATGCCTGGAGATATATATATTTCTTTTTTATGGTATTAATTATATATCTATAATTAATACCATAAAAAAGAAACTTAGTAACAAACTTCAATCGTCAGATAATTCAATTAACGATTTCTATAAATGAAGCTGGATTAAAGATATAAGCAAAATAAAATATATATTTTATTCAGCTTGTGACGGTTTAAATTAGAACTTGTGTGAGCAAATTTAAATATTTAATTTTACATTTTTTTTAACAATAACAGAAAAGTTTTTAATGAAATTACTGTTTCAAAATCTTCTTGTGATGTCAGTAATATTCTTAAATGTAACAGAATTTTAAAAATTTGAAAATCAAGTATGTTAATACATTCGTATAGCAAATAGGAGGATTTAGACGAGAGCAATCCATACGATACAGTGTCCCAGATATGTCGGTCGGGGCTGGGCGGAGCTGCCGAACGGAAATCGCTTAGCGACAACATTGTTATGCGGTCTCCCAGTATGGCTGTACTAGAAAATAAATACGGCTAAATATTGGTATTCGATATTTTGGATTTATTTGATTTTTATAAAGCATTGACTCTTCAATGCTTATCTCAATAGGCTTTTATCTAAAAGCTTTTCGTATCCTAATCGAGGAAAATGATAAGATCCGATTGACTAATATAATTTTTGTTCACAGGCAATGAATACTTGACCGCGCCATGGAAAATCAAGATGGATGGGGCGGCGGAAAAACAACTGCTTCAGATAATAGCACCGAGCGCACGCAGGCTGAACGTGATCGAGTACGTGTCGAGTTCTATGCGACATACGACGTCATGACCGGCGTACGAATAGCCGCTACTCTAGGCGGCTTTTTCGCTCTAATGGTTTTCCTTATCGTTTATAAAAGCCGAAGTAAATCGGTGAAAGCATTAAACGACCCAAAATTAGTAGAATTAGCCGAAGCTGTAGTGGCGGAAGAACAAGCTGTGGAAGAAGAACGACAACTCTCTGCGGCTATAGAGGAGGCGCTATCGGAACGAGCTCGCTCTCGTCCATCGATAGGAGAAGAGCTTTGGCCGCGGACTGCTAGGTTCGCGTCATACGGTGGTGGATACGGCAGTCTACTCGCGCCTCCGCGGAGACTGGCGACTTTACGCGGTGATTCGCTCCCTGGATCTGCGTTAAGGTTTCATGAGAGACGATATTCCGGTGGCCCTCGTGAAAGGCGACTGAGTTCAGCGACCTGTTCGAGTTCAGGGAGTTCGTATTTGGAAAGACGAGGGTCATCAGTGGTGTGCGCTTTGCAAGAACGGAGACTATCGCCATGTCCGAGCGAGCGTCTAGCGCCATTGGCGTCTGTTGGTAGTGTAGGGCCATCGTTTGCGGTTGAGTGTGATCTCGTGTCGGTAGGAGCGGACTCGGTGTTCGCTGATGACGATGCGGACTCCACGGACGATGAGGTGGAGCAGTTCTCGACTGATAGTGGAGGACCTGAAGCCGGTACCTCTGAGGGTACTGAGCTTACCAGCAGACCAGCGCTTCCATTGCGGGTGGACCGCTCCTCTCACTCTCGTGAAACGTTATTCTAGTCACTGGCGCTCGTCGCTATGTTAAGTGTTATAGATATGTTAAAAATATCGACATTTTTATTTTATATTAAATTAAATATGTTTCTTTATGATATTTACATATCAATGTCTGGATGAATGGACATATCAATTTTATTTTATCGAATCTTGTTAAAACTTTTAAAAACTCATTTTGCCATTCATCTGGTAAGAAGAAAATAAAAAGTATTTTTGATCTCATTTCATTGTAACAAATTAATCTGGTCTTTTGATTTTAGAATTTAGAGAAATGTCGATATTTTAATGTTATATGTATTGTGTACATAGTTTGTTTTGTTAATACAGTCATGTAAAGCACTGTTGATGTTTTCAAGTCATGATAACATTTTAAATTGTGATCTGGGTCGATAGTTTGTAGGTTGTCGAAAACTGAAAATCGCAGCTTTATAGCAATAGTCCTATTGGTTCATGGAATTTTTAGGTTAATCATTGAATTACTATACAAAATCTTCATCGCCCCAACCCGCTTTTATGTCTCTTGCGGTTTATACGATTTATTTATTAGGCCTATTGTCTTAAGTTTTTATGTAACAAAACTGTTGCCTTGTCTATTTTAGTTGGTAAACAAAATAATAAAAGTGAGTTCAGGGCCATGTGATTGTTTTCTGACCATTAATATTTGCTTGAGGATACCAACCTATAGTTTTATACTTTATTATGATCGACGTACTTTTCCAAAATTATATTTACATACAAAATATTTTTATTAAATATTTGAATTCCTTATAATTTTGAATATGTTTTTGATCAGACAACCACTCAAGCGATGTCACCATTTAGTGTTCTTTTAAAAAAATATTAGGTAATGTAAAGAACTGCCGAATTAGTCTTTAAAAGGCGCATTAATAATGTACTTATTAATAAAACAAGTAGGACCAGAGCACATTTGTATTTTTTAACCTCATATCAGTTGCACGTGTATATAAAGTTATTTTCATACAATTTTCAAGCTCTGTCCTCCACAGGCTATACTAAAAATATGCAGGGATTAATTTAAAGCGACTTACATAAATTTAAGCTATTGAGATTATCGTTGATATTTGTACTTTTTGCAAAAGCTTTAGACTCATAGATTTTCACTGCTATGTTACTTACTGCTTTACGAACAAAAATAATATATATATTAGTAAGTTGTTATCATATGACTCCCAAATGTTGTTTTGAATTTCCCGTTACGGCTAATATGCTGAGATTGAAAGCCAATACTGAAAATCAGAACAAATATTTGAGAAACGTTGTTAATTTAATGTTAAATTATTGCTCTGTTTCCAGTAGGACTGTTGAGATTGTCAAGTGTTGTATTTAGTAAAGTTTATTGGGCTTATTAAATGCTTAGTTAGAAATACAAGTGTAGCGAAGGTCGTCGACGTCGAAGGATTTTCCCTTCGCACGTGGCCAGCAACAGAATGTTCAAAATTTTCAATCTAACCAAATATATAACTTTAACATTTTTGTACCTTGAGCTTGAAAGAGCCATTAGAGTTAGTAGGGCTCGTCCTTGTCTCAGAACAAACTCGTCCTGGGATATTATTCCTTAAAATAAAGTCTAACAGTCGAAAACTAAAGATGGTTATTAAACATATTGAAGGATTTAATATAGCAGGTTTTTTGAAGCATGTACGAACTTTTTCATAGTAATCGTAAAGTGTAGATAGAAATAACTGGGTAGGGTAGTCGTCAAGTCAATTTTAAAATGTATATTTCTAATAGTATTTCAAACACACCACAGATAAAAGGGGCTTATAAACGTCTTGCAATAACGAAATTTAGAGGCGGCCTAAAATGTTGCTTGTACTTGTAAACAATATCACTTAAAAGGAAACTGCCACTCTTATTTAATAATAACGATTGTAACGCACACGGGGTTCTATTGATTCAAGTGTGTATCCCGTCTACCACGGGCCCAGTAGATTAACTAACACAGATCGTTTTTATTACGAATTAGATTTACGTGTTAGTTTATGTAACTGTTCGTTGCTCGAATTAAAAGGAGCTCCTAGTAGCCTGTAAAATGTTGAAATGTATGTAAAAATATTGTAAATATAAAACGCAAATCAGATGTCGTTTCATTTTCATGATCGCATTTTTGGTTTCCTGTATAAACACTGACCGGTTTCGAGGCACATAAAACTATAATAAAGATAAATATGACTCATTAAACGTTTCACCTAACCGCTAAAGCAAATTAGAAATCACAAGTGACGCCCAAGGGAAGCGCATATTATTACTTTTTATTTTGTACATATATGAAGGTCTCGGCGCGGTGAAGTGCTGTTTAAAAATAGACTTTTGGTCAACAAAGAACTTATCTTAAAGACAAACATGAATATAAAGAAGTTGCATTTTAATATATGTTTTAATATTTCGAAAAATATTGACGAATTATATCAAATTAATTAATTTAATCATCGATGGAAAAGCTTCTTAAATGAATCGATTTTAAAAATGACGCAGTTTGTAGTGTTAATAAACTGCTGTTGTTTTGACTGCTTAGCTATTGCTATAAAAATCTGGTAGCAGTACACTATTGAATACCGTAAAAAGTTTCATTTTTAAAAAACTGTTAAAATAAAAAAAGTTAAATGTCTATATAATAATAATTTTATAAAAATTTAACTCTTAACTAGCAATATTAAACACTAAAATTATTGAAAGGTATACTCTAAATTTAATGTCAATAATGCTAAATATGGAACACAACCATTTTTGCTTACTGACTCTTTAAATTATATTTTATTATAATAAACGGCTAGTGTATATTTTTGAACGCAAACTGCTTACTCGTCGTTGTCATTGTCAAGTGTCAGCTGTCAAATGTCATCAGTTCGTGAAAGTAGAAAATCCTTTGTACAGGTGCGACTAGCATCGAATTTTTCATAATTATTTATATATCGGAAAATATATCATTGGCGTTCGATTTGAACAACAAAAATGGACGACGATTTACCTACAGACTTCCAGGTCATCGTTGTTGGGACGGGTATGGCATAAGTTTATATAAAAATTATACCGGCTGTGATGGCGATAGCTAGCCTACTTTTTTATCGATCTAAGCTTTTTTCATTCGGCGGTCATGCTATGTTACATTCGTGTTTCTTTTCATATAAAAAATATAATGATAGTACTTAAAACCACAATCAAATAATATATTAACAGTAATTGTTACTATTATATAGGACTGCAAATCGCAATTGTGCGAAATTTCGGCCGAAATGGACTGAGTCATTTTTAAATCACATCGCGGATTCTTAAAAATTGTTCATTATTAAATCCTTAACATTTTATGTAAAAAAAAATTTCAATTTATTTTTAAGATAATATTTTATGTCACATGGAGGATAAATACATCAATCAAAATCTATTTATGGAAATATATAAAGACTAGAAATGATGTTTTAGGATAGTTAAATGATCTTTAAAAAAACCGAATTTAATTCATATTATGAAGTATTTCATCTTTTACTAATAGAAACAAATTGTGTGGAAAACCTTCATTTTTTATGATGGTATTGTTAGATATGAAAAGAGTGTAGAAGAGAATGTAATTAGGCTTAAATTTATTTTGGCTACCTTTTGGTCAATCTAAGAAATATGTCTATCTATGTAGATAGGTCTTAATCTAGAATGACTTAAATGTTATTTAATAAAAACATTTCACTTTATTATTGATTTTGTTATTAACCAATTAATAAAACTGAAATTATATAACAATCATTAAATCATTACTTAAAAAATAGTAACTCTAAAGTCTGGTACTTGTTTCATTTATGATAACTACCATTTCACTTTCTTACTAATTTAAACTAACTTTTATAGGCTTGGTAGAGTCCATTGTGGCTGCAGCATGTAGTCGAATAGGCAAAAATGTACTGCATTTAGACTCTAGTGACCATTATGGGGGGCTCTGGGCATCATTTAACTTTGAGGGGCTCCAGAAATACATAAAAGAAATTAACTCGGACCCAAAGAAGCAACTTCAGGTGTACAATTTGAATGAAAAGTGGTATATCAATAAGTAAGTCCCATTGATTTTTGGATACATATTTAAAAGTGTAACATTATTGACATATTTAAGTTTTAATTGTTTGAAAAATGTAATGTTACAAATTGGATTATAGTTGCTAAGCTATTTCTTATCTTCAGAACTTCATAGTTGTTACGGCTTATAGATTACCTTAAATAAAACTATGCTGACATAAAAAAATATTATTTATTTGGATAAAATGCAAATCTATTTAAATATATTTACTTTTTAGTAGGACACAATACTTACTTATTCTGTTGTAAATTCTAACTTAGATTCATTATTAACTTTAAAAATATTTTTTTGCAAAAAATAGAGATTCTCCAGAGGAAGAAGAACCAAATACTGATGGCTCCAAGCTGATCTGGAGCCAAGCCGATTTTGAATCCAAATACAGGAGGTTCAACATTGATATGACTCCAAAGGTTAAATGACATGTTCTTGTTTATTATACTAAATATCATTTTAATGTTTTTCAAAAATTAACTTAAATATCTATGAACGACAATTAGTTTATAAATATATTTTTATAATATTTCTGAAGTGTTAAGTTAAATTTGCTATTTTGTTTAAAATCTTCAATAAAATTTGTATAATTTCTTAGATTAACTATCGTTCATGTAACGGGAATAGCAGAATTAGATTTTGGATATGATCCAAGTTTCAATTGAATTCCTTCTCTAATAGCAAAAAAATTCTGATATTAATATTTTTGCCTAAAATATATATAAATGTCAGAAATAACTGATAGAAAGAAACCAATCGTTGATTATTTAATTATTTGTACAGCTGTTGTTCTCTCGAGGACCATTAGTCGAGCTGTTGATATCTTCGAACATCGCTCGTTATGCGGAATTCCGTTGTGTGACGCGAGTTCTGACCTGGCTCAATGATAAGTTGAACCCTGTGCCGAGCTCCCGGGCCGATGTGTTCGCCACCGAGGCTGTCAGCATCGTGGAGAAACGGATGCTCATGAAGATGCTCACCTCCATCGTGGGGTACAATGAAAAGGAGATGGATGATGAATTTAAGGGTAAGTTTGTAACATGATTTTTGTTGGTAATTTTTTTTCTATAAAGTTTTCAAATTATAGAAATAAATTCAAGGAATCCAATCAAAATTAGCATAGAATGCTCTAATAGGAATGGAAAAGCTGATACTTAATTTAAAAATAAATTTCTACTAGATTGGTCCAACAAATCCTTCAAGGAGTACCTGACGCACAAGGGTCTGACTCCTAACCTGATCCACTACGTGCTGTATGCCATCGCGGGCGGTGCGGACAGCATGCCGTGTCTTGATGGTGTGCGCGAGTGCAAGAAGTTCCTTATGAGCCTCGGTCGCTACGGGAACACGCCGTTCCTGTGGCCCATGTACGGCAGCGGGGAACTGCCTCAGGGTTTCTGTAGGTCAGTTAATTACAGGTTCTTTTGATGTTTTTAATTGTTTTCAGACAAATTTAATTACTTTTGTCAAAAGATTGTATTGTGTAAATTGTTTGAAATTATTTATTTCTGTTTATAATTTCGCCGATTCTAATGCCTATTTACGGGAGCAGAGAACTGTCCAAGAAGTTCTCTAAGGGTGATTGGGAATATATTTGATTTTTCTATATAGTGTGTATTTTTAAGGGTAGGTTGGTTATTATGTTCGGTAGTAAAATCTATATTTCATATATTTTTTCAATCTCAGATATATTTGCAATGATTGATGCTTCCAATTGTTAATATAAAGTTCATTACTTATTGTTAGCAGGAACTGACGATAAAAAGTATATTTACCGTTTCTAAGTCGTGTATGATTGTAATTTAATAGCCGCGTGAGTCAGAGCTAACCACGTCTGGTGTTTCATTATGCCAAAATTTTACAATATATAGTCTAAAATTTAATTATTTCAGGTGTTTAATATAAAATTAAGATTTGTATGAATTCTTATCCTTTACAATGTAATGTCAAAACTGAAGATTTTCTTTATATTTGATTTGATGTATTATTAAGATGTGCAAACCATGAAAGTGTTGCGGTGATAAGTTCATTGACCCAGATGTGCATCGTTTCGCGAACTCGAAAATAAGTCGACTTTCTATAGTTGCATTATGGACAATTTATTATGCAACAAATACTTGCATTCTGTTTTCTTGGAATTTTTCGTTCTTCTGTTGTTTTAAAAAAAAATCTATACTAATATTCCTGACTCATCATGAACTTCATGAAATTTTTAATGACAGATCTTGACCTCCTGAAAAAATTAGTCTTAGGTTTGACTGATTTGTTAATCAAGTTGTGAAGGGTCGAAGTTGGATGGTTAGGTTAATAAATTACTTGAACGATTTTGTTCAAACTTAGAATTCTAATAAAGTTCTAATAATTAAATAAATAAATAAAATAAAATAAAAAGTGCGGGTAGTTGATTGATGAAATCCAAATCAAATGACGAACGACTTTGAACGACGGAATTGACTGGTTTATGATACGCATTAAGAGGAGCGATAAAAAATGACTCATGTTAAAATATTTTTTTTATGAAAGATATTTTAACATGATCTTTATCTTTATTCTTTGATCATTGATGTTTGTAATTTAATTAATAGTAAGAAGTATTAACTATGTTACTTGAAAATCCTAATGTGTTTTTTAAGATTATGCGCGGTCTTCGGTGGCGTTTATTGTTTGAATCGCCCGATAGATTCCGTTGAGATTAAAACGGTCGAAGAAGAAAAGAACGTTGTAGTAATCGGGAGCAAGTCTAAAACCCTGAACTGCGATCATCTTGTTATTGGTATTAACCAATGTCCAAAGGACTTGTTGTCCTCTGAGCCGAGTGAGAGTTCGGATATCTCGATAGCGATCTTCATCACCAATGGGACGATGATGCCAAGTGAGAAGGAACCTCTAACTTTGTTGCGATTCCCACCACTGAATGATGGAGACAATGCAGTAACTGTTCTGGAAGTTGGACCAGCCACTGGCTCTTGTCCCAAAGGACTTTGTGAGTATTGATATCTTATATTAAAAAGTAAATAAATGTTAAATAATATATAAAGTAACAGATATCTCCAGAATTATTTTTCAATTGTTGACTCGACGTGTATTTAAAATACAACAAAACACTGCTTCTTTTATCACCGTTCGTCGTTCGTTTAACTTTTTTGGTAGCGGCTAAAGCCATTTAAGATTTTTTTGACCCGAATTCTTTAAACAGCGCGTGAGTCATTGACTGTTGAATTAAAAAAAAGAACTTCCTTCTTAGTTACAGAGACTGTTCTTAGTCACAAAAACAAAATTTAAACAACACAAATATTTAAAATTAAAAAAAAAAATTTAAAGGTTTTATTAGATTTTTTATTAACAGACATTAAATTAATATATCTCATAAAAGATATAATAGGTAATCGTTGTAAATATGTTTTTAATATGTTATAGCATAAAAAAATCTCTAAAAAAAATGTTGAAGTGTGAAGTAGCTATAAGTATAATTAACAAATACTGGTTCACATTCTGTTTTCCATCACCGGGGTCAATAAACCCGATTCTTGTGTTTAAAAATATTTTCCTTAATTTATTTACATCACAAATAATTTACTGAAACATGTAATGACTCAATCTTTTCAGTCGTGGTGTACTTCATAACGAATATGGTGAAGGACGCTGAGAGCGATCTCAAGTCGTATGCTGAGAAGATACTGGACATGTCGGGAGACCAGGCGGAGACCTCTGATAAACCTAAGGTAGTTTTTGTTGCATTTCCAAATTTTCTGCATCCTTTGTGCAAGCTTCAATCAAAAACAGTGTATCCGAAAATTTCCAAATTTTGCATAGTAATAAAATTTTTATTCAAATATTCGGTGTCGTTGAGGAACAATCACTGAAAAATAAAAAAATTTATAGACTTCAATGGAAAAATTTTTCGCGAAAATTTTGCTTTATAATAAAATATTTAAATATATAATAATAAAATTTAAAAAAATGGATAACGACAGAATCCGTCGATGATTTGTGAATGCAACTTCGGTGTTGTTTGCTGCTGCTCAATATGCCAATACATACCTAGATTTTTCAAACGCAGCAAGTCAAAATTGAGGTCTGGTTCTCGCTCCTAGTTTATATAGCGAAGTCCGGAACAATAGATAAAAATATATTTTTTTAAGAGTCGAATTCTGTCTGTTCCAGTGTCTATGGTCGCTGTTCTACAACCTGAAAGACGAGTCAGTGCTCGTGCGCGAGGGTGTGGACAACGTGCACGTGTGCTCTGGACCTGACGCGGGACTGGACTTCGACCGCGCAGTGCACCAGGTGAGGGGGATCAGCCTTTCAAATAAAATGGCGGTGTACTTACATTACTATAATGAAATAAAGCTAAAGATTGCTCATCAAACTACTAGTAGGGGTAGATTAGTTTGATACTGTACACTTTTTTTCATGGTCATCTATTATAGATATATTGAAGAGTTTTATAGGAGACATAACACTACAACATGGACCTTTAAAAGCTAGAGTTAGATTTTGTATCGCGCGTCCTTACGCGTCCTTTGTGCTCCAAGACTATGATTTAATTTGATGTCTCATACCGTTTTTGACAAACCTTGCATTTATCCATTAAACATAAACTAAAACCATCATACAACATCCAAATACAAATCATACCACTCATACACACAAACCAAATCCACAAATCCATACCCGAGTACAACAACAATTCACAAAACAATTCTCCTATCTTATGGTGAAACAGGAAACCTGGTCAATAGCATCCGGGATTCCAGGAATAGCCCTATTATGAGAATGGCCCTATTATGAAAAAAAATTTTTGTCTTGTAAATACTCGCACTGTCATGACGATTTTCCCGAGCCTGGCAGTATTAATTAATGGGAGTACATTAAGTGTAACAAAGTCTACGGCGTTCTGCCAGAAGAAGGTGAGCCAGGTGTCAAATATCGATTACTAGGAAAATGTAACAAAATCTTCATACCACCACGTCAAAATCGAGTCTCATGTAAAATTTTTCATAAAGATAGTTTATAAGTTTACAACCGCCGCAAGAAATACACTAAAGACATCAAAAATCCCAGCAGGCGAGACCAAACCCACAGCGAAGGCGGAGAATATTATAAACATAAAAACCAAAATGAGCACAAGTCTTTACAAAAAAAAAAACAAAGAAATAGTCCTCCATTTCTCTGTCCGGTGGAGGTACCACTTGATCACTCCATATCCATATCCTGGAGTTTCATGATCTCACAAAAGCGCAAAAAAGGCCAACTTAATATTTGTTGAAGAAATTTTACAAGAGTTAAATCTGTTTAAAATAGTTTAATTTCTATATAATTAATTCTATATTAAGGAATATAGAAAATTCTTGAGTTGAAAATCAGTGGCAGTTACAAGTTATAGTTGCAGAGATCCTGTAATAGCACGACAGCATTTGTTCTTATATCGTGGGACAGGTTGTTTGTACATCACCATTTAGAGGACACAACAAGAAAATTTATATGGCGATGAAAAAGACTCCTTTACAACAACGAAAAGAGTGCCAAGTCGACAGAAATATTTAAAAGAGACTGATGGAGGGATCATATAAAGTAGAATATATATATATATATCTATAAATACATAAACAACATGACTATGTTACAGTGCAAAAGGACACATACCATAGTTTTGAAGTCTTCTACCAACAAATTCCTCTTTTTTAATGTTTTTGATCGTAATATCAAAAATGAACACATAATTTAGTTAATTGTTTGTATTTTATGTGTGGTGCATTTGTGGAGTTTTAATTATTACAAAAAAAAAATCTCTTCCAAATTGTCAATCAGAATCATCTGAAGAAGATATATATCGAAAATTACATTCTTATTTTTAAGTAATTTTAAAAATGTAAACTTACATTTGTAAAACAGACGAGTTTTCTGTTTTGTACAATTAATGTTTTATTATTTACGTCTAGACTTAAATAGTAAAAAAAAAAAAAAAAAAAAAAAAAAATATATATATATTCACATCAACTCGTTCAAACATTGTAGCGTAGTCATCAGGTTTAAAGCGTTGTTTTCGCAGTTTAATCATATCTAGTAATTATTAATAAACATATTATTAATATAAATAATTTTATATTTTAGTAAATTATTTAAAAAAAATTACCCTTTCTTTGTTTGCCTTTAATCGGGTAAAATAAATTATAAATGAAATCATATAATACGTTTCTTTTGTTATTATTCTAAATTTATTAAGTTAGCTTATTTGTTATTATAACAATACTTTGTTAGGTTGTTATTTAAACATTTTTGTACATAATATATATTTAAAAGATTTTTGTTGGGTCTGTCTGTCGAAATTTTGTTATTCCAAAATTCATCTACCCTTTACCTATTGTGCTATGCTTTTACATTTATTTACCTGGCTGTACTCACCAGGATCGTTGTACATATGTGATTCAATTCAATTCAATTCCATTCAATTCAATTCTGGAACAAAGTCGTTAACGATATCGAAACACTTGAAATTGCGAACGGCTCTTTATATCTATACGTTTTAGGAAACCGTTGGTAATTAGCTAGGAAATCTGTTGAAGAACGTCATCTGACGAATCTTAATAAGGATAGAGATCGGTTGCTACATTGGCTTGGAAAGCTGTCACTACTATAAAGACAAAAATATGATCTCTATAAAACTTCAAACATGCTGTGCTGCTAATATAACGGCTTATCAATTAACGAGATTAAATTCGTAAAACGTGTATTAAAGTAATTATTAATAACGTAAGTTCAAATAACAAAGATATTATTTATTATACGTTATAGTTAATAACTTTGATATTATTGTCGATAGGATTAATGACTTTTGAGGTCAAGTATCTAGCGATACTATAACATTAATATGAACCAATACTTTTTGACAAAAATAGGTTTTGGCAAAATATAGACGCAAATAGACGTATAATAAGTCTATGGGCAAATACTATGTAGATAATATTATGCCCGATGTGGGTAGTTATGGAATTGTATGCTGAATGCGTCATAAAATACGGGCCATAAGAATAATACTAGTATGCTAAGACCAGCTAGTCACAATAGATAATACAAAAAATTTGAAAGCGCGCGCAAAATTTCCCCATGCAAAGTCTATGGGAAAAATTAATTTTTTGACTAATTACTGCAATTAGGCTAATGAGATTTGAGAGTTGTCACTATTTTTCAGCAGTGTAGCATAATGAGACCTTTGATTTGAGCCATCAACGATATTTTTCCCTTTAGTGGTTCTCGAGCTACAGTGTGCCAACGAAATCGCTTCCTGCATTAATATATAAGATTACGTAATTTATCATAGTGAGTATTTAAATAAATGCTTTATGTTGAATGTAGATGATATTTATCATAAAATACGGGTCAACTGTTTCGCCATTTCAAGATTTATTTATATATTTCTTATTATCTAAATTACAGTCTATAAAACTAACTTGAATTGAGAATGTTAATACTGCTTTATCTTAGTCTCATTTATAATTTTCTTCAACTTAAAAAGAGAGTTAATTTTTTTTTGCATTTCTGGAACAATCTGGAAATATTTAATTTGAAAAGCGATAATTTAATACTAGATATAATAACAAAATATTAGTTCAAAAATTTAGACTTACTAAAACTAAAAAAATTTTTTTATTTAATAAAATATTTGCTTACGATAAATTGCCAAAACATCACCAAAGTAACAGATAAATAACTTAAATTTCATATCCAAAGCCTATTATAACACTAAAGTTGAAGGTATTGAGGTCTTACAATCTATTTGTTAGCTATTCTGCATATTCTTCATTGTAACCTCTTCGAAAATGTAATCTAATAGAATTCTTAATTGGGCATAATTTAACTGTTGTTTTATTTTTAAAGTTTTAAATTAATTTCTCGTAAGTAAGAGCATCATAGTAGTAGCGAGTTGGTTAGTTATAATAGGTTAGTCTTTTTGGCGGTGAAACGCTTAACTTTACTTCTTATTTGTTCTCACAAATCAAGTACGGCTATTAATCGAAAAGTCAATACTCAGATTAATTGTATTTTATAAATAAATAAAAAAAGAATATCCAACCTTCCTGTCGGTTCCGACATTGATCTGCCCTTAGACCTAAAACTAAAGTATGACGTTTCATAAGTACAATTTATGCCTAAAAAATTTGACTTTGACTTATGAATACAATGAAAAAAAAAACTCATTTCTTGATGGTTGTAAAATACAGTTCAAAATCGGCATCAAATTGATAAACAATCGGAAGTTTGTTTGTTTTTTTTATAATAATAATATTTTAATTTCGGTTTAATAATTTTACAGGTGTTTTTAAAATTTTATTAGTAATATGAATCTATTAATATAATGAATAAAAATCTGAAATAAAAATAATGGGATATCAGATATATAAAATGTATATTCGCAATAATAAAAGTATCTTGATACATGTTTGGCAGCTGGGTGCTTATAGCTTAACCGACAATGCTGTCCCATTGCTTGTTGGGTTATTGCTGCTATATAATTTTGCAAGTGTCCTCACAAAGTCAATTAATGGAGAATGAATTATAAAAACAAATAAACATTAAATTTTCGTCAGATTATAAATAATTAATTTCTCATTTATTCAAAGCATGTAAGGTTCGGAATGTATATTATGGAATAGTGTTGTCTGTTATACAAAGGAAAATTCAATTTTAAATACAATATTATTTCTATAAATAAGTAGAATAAAACTAACATTACAATAACTTTATAATTAATCACCTTTTGTTTTGATTTTTCTATTCTTGATTACTATTTCCTTTGTTGAAAATTTCTTATCATATCTTTGTTGGCTACTTAATGATAATAATTTAAAAGTATAACAAAGAATTTTTACACTTATTCAATCCATCTGGCCGTTATACCAAGGTCAAATGTTAAAGGAATTTGACATATTTTTACACAAGTACTAATCTTTATTATTATTAATTATTGATTTTATAATTAGAAAATGCAATATTTCCAATTTTTTTAAGTTTTAACTCTATGGTTAAAATTTAAAGGATTCAGTTTAAATGTAGCTCTTTGTCACGCTTGTTGACTTATAAATAATTTAAAATAAAGATAAATCTTAAATCGCTGAATTTTTAGTAATACAAATATTGTTTTACAGATGTTGTGGTACGATAAAGGAAAAAAGAATATTGTAATATTACTTTAAAAGATGGTCGTAAGATCGTTGACCTTTGTTAAAAATTGCGCCTATTTTGCTGAGATTTCACTTGACCAACGTCAGAGTAGTGGCTAAATGAATGAGAGATATACATATTATATATTAGCCTAGTGTTATTTATTATATATTTAACTATCGACCCTTTAAGTACTATGTATATCCAGTAATAACACGTCATTTGTAAAAAGCTTTAAAATTAACTGACTGTTTGTCATATGGTCTAAAAGTTATAATTACATTGTCGAAATAGGATAAGTTTCATGTATATTTGACTTGGTTTTTTAATATAATTACGCATGTTAGTAATAAATTTTGGGTCTTCACCGGTTATTTTTAATAATAGTTCGAGGTCTTTGACATTTTGAAATTTTTAATACGTTGTAAAAACAAAGTTGTAGCTTTGACGTTGCTATGCTTCTATCATTAGAGACTATAACACAAACACAGCATTCTTATCTAACAACATATATAACTGTGATTAGATAAAAACTTTGTTTATAATAAACTATTTATCAACAAATATAATCAGAGCATATAAAAAAATCTATGTATTTTTATAGGCAGAACAGATCTTCAAGAAAATATGCCCGGGAGAGGAATTTCTTCCTCGTGCCCCGGATCCAGAAGACATCGTGTTCCAGTATGACGTCACACCTGGTCCGGAATTCCGGGGGGACGAAGGAGACAAGGACAACGTCTAGATATCTAGATCATACAGCACAGTGTTTTACAGTTTTAGAATTCGTAGCTCGCATTTTGTCTCTTTCAAGGTCAATTTAAAACCTGGTATACATATATGTTAAAATTTTGTAGTTGGTAGACCATTTTACGCAGCCTTTATTGATGATTAGAACATATCGAATTAGTTTAGAATTTTTAACTGACTTTCTACATGGATCTCTTGTAAAACGATGTGCTGGCTAGTTTAAGATGTACTCCAAGTAAGATTTATACGCTTTGCTTGACTTAATGCATTTCGACTGGTGCGGTTTAAGAAAAAAGGATTTAATTTTAATGTAATTGGAAAGAAGTTTAATAGAGAAATCTATTGCGCTCCGATTAATGGTTGAGTTTGCGAGTTATCCAGTAAGTGTGGAATATTTTTTTTAAAGTGATTGTCAAAATAATTGTGCTCTGAAGTCCACTTTTATTTTATTTAGTATATTTGCTAGGTTTTCTTGTTTAACAAGATTAACTTTTAGCACGAATAAATATATCCATAATTATCGATTTCGGATAATATTTTATAAGTGCAATATTGCTCTTTTAATTTATTTTTTATTGTTAATATTTTATTATAAATTATGTTTTGGAGATTGAATCGAAATTTGTTACTGTCTTGTGAACAAGAAATGTAGCTGGCGCACCAGTCATGAGCATAAATGTATCACATACTAATTTTGTATTATTAAGTTATTTAGCACTCTCAAAGTAGTTATCAACTACGTATTATAATGCAAGTGCATATGATAATTCCATTAAATTGTGATTATTAGATATCGTGGCATTTTTATTGAATTACCGTTTTAATCCCCCATAATACAAAGTATAGCAAATCATATTAAATATGTAGGCCGTGAAGCCTTAGAAATAGACAATGGGTAACTTTAATTAAGGCTTATACAAAGCTGGGATTTGCAATGTGATATACATAGTTTTCACTTATTTTCTGCGTTTTTTGTTAAAAAAAAAAAAATATTTTGAATATTTTTGTTGTTTTTGAGGCTTTAAATGAGAATATTTTTAAATTTTTGCCTCAATACTCACATTGGTCTGACGTTTATAAGATCGGTAGTTGTCAAATTATTTAGTAATAATAATTAAATCATTTATTAAAAAAAATCTTATTAAGACTTAGTCGAATTCAGTAATTATTAATCATTATCTTTTGTTGTCTTTAACCTTAATTCGAAATTTTTTGTTATTTTTAAATGTGTTATCGGTATGTAAAGTAGGCTTAAATATGAAAGATACCATTTTATAATTAATTTTGACATCTGTTCCTTATTCTTGGCATTCGAATAAAAAAAAAATATTTCAATTTTATTGATAACTTTATTCAGAAATATAATTCACATCTGCTTTTAAACATACATAACATCATATGAAATAAAAAAAAATGGAATACTTGTATAATAATTTAACCTGTTTCAATATTAATATTAAAATACAGAAATTTATTATTATACTGGCTTTACACAATACTGCTTATAACATCATAGATGTTTTAAACTGCTATATTGTATCAAATACAAAATATTGTTTTACAGATATTTTTAAGTGACATTAAAATAAACGCTTCTCGTAAGAAAATAAGCCATGAACATTTCCTTCCAGCTGTGCTGAATATGTTCGCTTCATAAATCTCAGATCACCAGAGTAACTCATCTCCCGCAGATTGCTAACTGAGCGAGCACCAATATCCTGGCAACTGTGTTGCATACCTGCTTTCAAATAGGGAAGGAATCTTAGCACAGAGCCCTTGTCCACTATACTACCACTTACACCCTGAGCAACTCGATGCTTATCAGATTTCTTGTGGAAGTATCGGCTCATAGCAGATCCTTTTCCTTCCTTGTTCTCCATAGCTTCTAAACTACCCATACCTCTATATTTCTTCAGTCTTACACCATCAGAGAAGAAATAGTCTCCTGGAGCCTCGGAGGTACCAGCAAGAAGGGATCCCATCATGACTGTAGAAGCACCTAATGCAAGGGATTTAACAATATGGCCTACAGATTGAATACCACCATCTGCAATTACTGGGACATTAAATTGACGAGCATAGGAGGATACTTGGTACACAGCTGTAGCTTGGGGACAACCACATGCCATAACCTCTTGAGTTATACAAATAGAACCACTTCCCATTCCCACTCTTAAAGCATCGGCTCCAGCTTCAATTAGGTTCTTTGCTTGCATTCTTGTTACAACGTTACCCCCAATTACTTGAATATCTGGATAAGTCTTCTTAATATATTTTATCATTTCAATTTGAAAACTAGAATTTCCTTGTGAGGAATCTAGAACAATGACGTCTACACCATTAGTGACAAGAAGATCAAGACGTTCCTTATCAGCTTCTCGAGTGCCAACGGCTGCACCCACTAGCAGCTGCTTATTAGAATCCTTTGAAGCATTAGGGTAGCTGCGTGCCTTTTTCAGATCTGTTCTTGCAATTAAAGCAACAAGCTCACCTCCTCCATTAATAATTGGTAATTTTCCTTTTTTACTTTTTTCAAGTATGTAATTTGCATCTTGCAAAGTAACACCTGATTGGGCAGTTATCATTTCATTTATTGGTGTCATAACTTCTTTAAGACTTAGGTGGGGGGAACCTTCCCTGAAATCAATATCTCTCGAAGTTACAATACCAATAAGACATCCACCAAGTTTACCGTTTTCTGTTATTGGGTAACCAGTAAAACCATTTTTCTTTTTAGCTGCTATAACATCTGCGACAGTGTTTTCTGGACCCATACATACAGGATCTCTGATAAAGCCATGTTTGTATTTTTTCACTTTATGAACTTCCTCAGCTTGATATTCTGGAGTACAGTTATGATGAATAATACCAATCCCACCACAGAGGGCCATAGCTATAGCCATATCAGATTCTGTCACGGTGTCCATGGGGGTTGACACCAATGGCGATTTGATATTTATCTTCTTTGTGAGAGGCGACGTTAAATCAACCTCCTCAGCTGTAAAATCTATGTATCCAGGTAATAGCAGAAAATCGTTATAAGTGAGCCCCTCGCTATTGGCAAATATTTCTTTTGCCGACAGCCCATCTCTTAAATCTCCTTCCGCCTTCGACATTTTTATTCAACACGTGTTTTTCAAATTCAATAACTTTGAGGTAGTGGATTCTTGAAAGTATTTACGTATCAATTAGTACTTGCGAGGAACAGGTGGTAATTTGGTCTTAATGCACACGTGGTGCGAAGTCGGAAAATAAAATATATCACTAAACACTATAATAACATCGAAAAAAGTTCTTTTCTTATAATATTAAACTGTTTTTATTTAGAGAAATTACTACCAGCCTATGGTTTAGTCCAACCAGCTTCTTAGAATAATTCAAATCACAATTCATTAATGATATGTTATATTAGGGTAGGTACGTATTCCTCCGGCATGACTTTTGTTACTTGTCATTTCACATTTGTGTAAAGATGACACTTGTTGACTTTTAACCTTATTGTTGCCAGTTCCAATAGTATTTTTTATGATAAAATTAATCAAAATACCTATAATATCTATAGGTATTTTGATTTAAGAAAGAAGTTTGGTATTCAGTACATATAATAAATATTACAGACGTAAATTAAAAACTTTTTAAAGTAATTGGATTAATTAATTGAATAATAATTAATAAGTACACGCTCAAAATTCCGTACGGTAACTATTTCTTCGCACATCACGAAAAAACTATTAGTATCTAATGAATTTAACATCTTGAAAGATAAGGTCTGGCGTAGACATCTCAAGTTGATATATTTACGGGGATAAAAACAAAACTGGTTTGGTATACCAAATTCATTCAAGTTTATTATCTTTTAATATATTAAAAGATAATAAACTTAAACTGGAATTAAATCACCCCTGACTGTTTTCGCACTAGAGAAAGTTATTGTTTGTACCTTTCTATTCTATATACATTGGGATACAAATTTATTATTATGACTATTTCATTAAATTTACTATGAGTTTCCGCTTCTATTAAGGAATTAGGAAAGGTATACTGAATATCTTACATTATCTTTATTTTGTGAGATAAGCGTTTCAGACTTAATTAATAATTACTTAAAGAATTATTTTAATTAGCTAAAACTTCACTGACTGATGTGGTTGTGTATTGGTCTTTAAAAAAATTCAACCTACCATTTTGAGGTCTATCTAGTATAACTGCGCATGTCAAGAACAGGAAGGGGTGAAATGTTATACATGCTTAATTAAATTGTATTATTACACAAGGTTTATACTACTTAGAAATACTGTTAGGGATTCCGACAACTCGGGATTGGTCACATATGAAGTAGACGGAGCAAAAAGAAGGCCTTGTAATCAATCTCGGTATTTCAAATAATTTCATTGGAATTTACACATTGGATTAAACACAGACAGTTTTTCAATTGCATCGTTTTCGATGCTTGGATTCCATCACTATCAATGCCGGCTAGGACTAAGTGGGGCAAAGCAGAAACACTCGATGTTATAAAGGACAGTATAGACTTTACAAAAATATTTGAGCTTTACATTTCCCACTCATAGTTTCTCTCATAGAGGTTTCGAAGTAAGATTTAAGTTCGAGTTTGACACTGTAATTCTTCTAGTACGTATGCAACTAAAAAATTAAACAACATTTTTTTAAATAACTTCATTGTATGCTTCATCTTTAATTCTGTACTTCTTGGAAATTCCAAACCCTTATTTCAAACTTGTGTGTGCATCTTTTTAAAAATACTCGATTGCGTTAGCACAAAATTTAAATTTATATAAAGAGTAATGTACTAATCTTACTTCCGTAAGATGGCGTTGTTCTTATTTAATAGAAATTGACATTTAAATTTATGTGATCGAGAATTTAAAAAACGCATTAGGCCCGCAGAGTACTAAAACTAGATCCACTAGGGTTTTAAATGGAAAGTTTTTTCTTATAAAAGTAGTTAGACTTGTTAAATTTATTTTAATTTATAATGTTTCAGTTATGTTTCGACATCCATTGACTTATTATATATACTTACTTATTATATATTTATTGTTTTAGAATTTATTCGGATGTTGCATTACTTCTCAGGCTGTATATACTTTGTGATTTGGATTCTAGTTTAGTCAAATTTTACAGTTTCAATCGATTCAGTTCATTTCATTCGGTTCAGTTCATTTGTTCATTAATCATATTGTGTTATAGACAAAAAATATATATTTTAATACAGGTAAATAAAAACCTTATAATATTTTTCGTATTGCTCTTCTATTATATGAAAAATTGTAAACATAAGTATGGAATGTAAATTAGATATCTCTTTTATAAATGTTGTATGTTTTAACGATAATTATGTTACTTTTATCTTATTTTAAGTTTTCTCCTGAAAGTGTGTTATGTTCTTAGGGAAAATAAAACTCTTTAAACCGTCACAAAACCATACATTTCATTTAATTTTAATTTAGAAGCTTATAATCACATACATTATTAACATTAAAATGGCTTAATCAATGGCAGTTTAAGAGTTTTTTGTTTTATAAAAACAACTCGGATCCGGAGGCAAACCTATAGTAATGACTTCACGATAAACACTGATTGACACTTTAGTTTTGTTGGCGAATTTTTCCTCAATTTTTTTTTGTGCATAGTTTTTATATCGTGCTTGTTAATGTTTTTTATTTGTTTGACTGTTCCTAATAATTTTATTTACATATAAATTCCGTCTCAAGGTTAATACATTTTTATGATACAATTTCGTGTTTCGTAACGCAATAAAATATATATAATAGACAGACGTATTTGTGTATATTTAACATTAAAAATATGTTATAAATATATGGGATACATTACTTTAAAGCTATTATAATTTACTGATTCTAAGAAATAATAAGTACAAGAAGATAAAATAAATGTAGTTGTTAAAATTAATTATGCCGTATTCTCTTATATGACGGAGATCGTAACATCATGTGAGGAATTAACTTAGTATTATACTTATTTACAACAATACTAAATGTTGTAACCTAATCTTTTAAGATAAACTCTGACATTCAAGACCTATATTAGTTGTAAATGATTTGAAAACAAGTTTAAGAAGAAACTTAGAATATGCATAAATTTTATCTTTTAGAAATATAAATTAAATATATAAATTTTATCTTTTAAAAATGACTTGTTTTGTCTTTTAAGGATCAAGGGACCACTTATCTAATTATTCTTAATTCTTATATCTATTTGGAAATCTTCATCGTCATCTTTTTGTACAGGTTTTGGTTGTGGTTCGACTTCTCTTTTGGGACCTCCAGTGTATATTTTATCACCTGTATAGATATATCCGCTAGTATCTAATGGTAAAAACAATGGTTCATCATTATCAGGCTTTTTGGTTGTTGTTGTTGTTGTTGTTGGTTTTGTGGTTCCTTCAGTAGGCACTGGCGTTGTTGACACTGTTGTCGAGTGTTCCGTTGGAGAAACGTAATTGATATTTTCATTTTTATCTTCTATTGGATTGTTATTTCCCTGGTTTGGTAATCCCTGATTATTGTTATAGTTATATTCTTGATTAGTATTGAAATTATTATCTACTTGACCTGGATTGTTTCCATAACCGTTATTACCGTAATTGTTTCCAGGTCTATAATTATTATTTTCGTAATAATTTCCAGGTTGATAGTTGGGTTTGTAATTAGGATTACCGTTGTTTGGATTATAACCATTATTATTGTAGTTGTCCATACCTATACCCATGCCCATATTGTATCCATACCCATAAGGTTTATTACCGTATTGGTAAGGTTTTGGTCCATTGTGGTAGTGCGGTCTATATCCATGGTGATGAGGCCTGTGATGACTTGGTTCTTCTTCTACTACAACTATGATAGTTTCATCTTCTGATTCTGGTTTACGATAATTTGGTGGTGGTTGATGTTGGTGTGTAATTTCTGCGTGGCCACCGATTTGGAAACCTTGAGTCAAACCCCCGAGGATAGATTTCGCAGTATTGTGAACAGCTCCATGAGCTGTTGAGATAATATCTGTTAAAATACCCAAATGTCCGTTACACTTGATAACGATTGTTAAAAATAATAATAATTGCAATTTTGATCCCATTTTTCACTTTATTAGAAACAATATCTCGCAATTACAGCGTGTGTCGAGATCGTGCGTTCAACTGACGCTTCTCATCTTTATGTGCTATATTCGTATACGTATATTAAAAACCAGTTATAATTATTATTCTAGAGGATTTTCTGATGATACTTAATAAAATGAAAATCTAAACATTTATGAATATGTAATGTACCTATTTTATATGGAATATAAATATAATCTATGCTTTTTATAAACATCGTGATATTAAAATATTATTTTATTTATGAATGTAGTGTTAATAGAAGTGCTAATTGTGTGGAGGTCAATGTTTCATAGTTGTATAAGCTTAAAGGCATATTGCAATTATTTTTAGAATTTGCTAGCTATTAGCTTTTTTATGACGGATTATTTTTTTCCTGAACACACTTTCGGACCTTGAAAAACACTGACTAAGTTGTTTTTATTTTTTTTGTTAAGAGATATCAATTATCATAGTGTTATTTTTTTATTTCTATATACTTCGTTTCAGTAAACCTTTTATTTCATTCAGTACTAGCAAACAAAGCACTGGCTTTTTTTTAGATTTTTAGATAAAAGTTTTTTTTAAAAGTAGAAATTGGGTAATAAAATGACATGAAATGCAGAATAGCCGGGTGAATTCATTTTTCGTATCACATCGTCTTTCGGTAGATGTTATAAATATGAATAATTATCATATAAATATTTGCTCCTATTTTAGTAACCTAGGAGATCTAAATTAGGAGAAATCAGTTGGTAACGTCGAAATTACTTCTTCCTACATATTTTTAAGATCATAAAGAGAATGTGATATTGTAGCTGTCTAGGTCTATATGAATAAAGTAATACTTTTGATTGCAACTTTGTTGTTGTTACGTATTTTGTAAATAAACTTTCAATAATATTTATATTTGACTTAGTATTTTAACCTGGATAAGTCTTTTTATACTAAATACTTATATTAATAAAGATAAACTGAAAGTTGAAAATAAAACACATATATTTTAAAAGTATTTATGAAAAATATAAGACAATGCAAGAATAGTAGTAGTATATTTAATTAAAGAATATTTTTACTTAATTATTATTTTAAAGATTTTTATTACTTTCCAAATCGAATATCAATATCTGGACTACTGTCGTCATTTATAGGATCTTCTTCTTTAGGTGGTTTTTCATGATGTACATGTTCCGTCGTATCTACTAGTTGGTCAGCTGGTCCTGGTGGAGTTAAAACTGCTTGCGTGTTCTCGGTTCCATGAGAGTGACAGGGTTTATTTGAAGGCTGATTTAGTCCAGAACTGTCTGTTTCATGAGGCCGGTACCACAAATTTGTAGGTTTTTGCAAATTGTCGTTCAAATTTGTATTTGGTTTCGTCATGTGATGATGCGTTGGTCGCATCATGGGTGAACTAAAGGAGATGTTTAACCGGTTATGGTTAAACGGAAACCGGTCCGGGAAACTTGGAATCCAGTGCGGTCTATTAATATGATGGTTGGGATTTACCACATTCACGGGTCGGTTTAAAAGAAGATGATATGGACGTCCATGTAAATGATTCAAGGGGGTGCTCGAAGGATTATGCTGTGGGACCGGGATCACTTGTAACACTACTGTTTGATATAAAACAAAGAATTGTATTAATGTTAGTATCTTCACTTCCATTTTCGTTTTATTTTCAAGTTCAGGTGTTGCACAAACGAAGTAAAGTCAACAAATGTCTAATTTGTTTCCAATTTTTGTAATTAAAACACTATTAAACGTTAATTAACTAAGTGACTAACATATTATAAAACTGGCCATGATTTAACAGTTAGATATTATTGTGATTATGAGGGTAGGTATATGTTTCTTTTGATTTTGTGATTTTAATTGTCAAAACTTGGTTTGTAAGTGTTATTAAGATTAATATGAAAATGTTATTAAGATTAATTTTCTGTTCGTTAAGTCTCGCAAAAACTCATTTTGAAAGAAAAATTACATGTTGTTGCATGTTCGTATGTTTGACTTCTAATAGTAGTAATATAGATATATTCTATAGTATCTAAATATGGGTTTATATTTATCGGTATATTTATGATTAGCACATAATAGAACGTTTAGGCTAAAAGTGGCAGAAAACATAGTAATATTATATTAAAAGAAAAGCCTAATATCATAAAAGTAGGCAATATAGGTGTAACTAATTGTTACACTTTTTACAAAAAATAGTTATAAATTATAAAAGTAATACTCTGTTGGTTTGTGTATTTTTTTTTTAAACATATGTTACAGGTATTTTCTATATTTACTAAAGAACCTAATGACAAAGATTTTAATTATTGAGTTAATACTAATAAAAGGCAAGAAAATGCAAAAATTCCATTAGGAAAAAGGGTATAATGAACGCTTGTGCATATTATAATATATTTTTTTATATATAAAGAATTCTCCATGCAATTTTAGTGCTTAACGTGTTACTTGTAAGCATTATTTTGTTTGAGGTCAATGCAATCAAAACTCTTAAAGGAGCTTAAGTTATTTCTATTCGAATATATTTATATAGTAGAAGTAAAACATAAGTATAAAATTGTGTTATTCATTGAAATAAGATACCTCATTTATCGATTATATTTATTTTTTCCTGCAAACTTAAAACAGGGTAAAATATGTTAGTTTATTTTGGACTGGTTCTGATTAATAAATAACTTTAAAGGTTGTTCACCAAGGTTGCATGAAACGAGAAATAAACCGGAATTCTTATCAAAACCGTTGGATTAGGAGAGTCAAAGAAATAAATAGCTTTTGCAAACAAAATATCATAAATTCAATGTATAAGTATTTATATTTTAATATTTTTTTATTTTTGTAGCTATTTTCCTCTAATTTAAAAACAGTGTTATGAACTTATTAAGTTGATATCTATTGTATATAACTTTTTGTATCGAATAACTAGTTAACAAAGAAAAGGTTTGTCAATAAAAAACATTAATATTTGAAAATAAATTTATTTTTCAACAATTATGACGAAAGCAGATTAAGAATTAACAAATTGTTACTAAAATTTAACCACAACATTTAAAAAATTAAAAATTACATTTGCAAGTAAGTAAACAATATTTGTGTTGTTTTATACGTATATAATTATAATGATTTTTGATATTTCAATAATATAACCTTAACCTTCTGCATGAAGTTTGAAATCACGGAACGAATGAGTATGAATGAGTGAAGTAGTTCTTCTGTGCTGCAAATTATTAACAATGTCGTCGTGTTCAAATTATACAGATTTAATATTTTATATATTAATATTTTTTTTCAAGGAAACATAATAATACAAACTTGGTAATAAAATTAATTTTATATTTATTATTATATTTATAATGTTAAGTACAATTAACCATACGACGTAAATAAATGTTGCCGTAATATATTCATTTGTAATAAATAATTATTGTTAGAGGTTAAACAAAAAAAATATAAATAGATATAACTAATATATTAATATTATTCTTACATTAATAAGGCACTTTTAACTTTGGTTATAATATTAGGATATTCGACTCTTATATTTTATAACATCTACGTACAATTTTCTTAAAATTAACATTTTATCGTTGTTTTTTAACTCTTTACTACAAGTGATTGTTAATTATGTTTAAAACATACTCCAGCAAATAAATAAAATATGATCTCAATTTACATTTTCAATACACATATGGTGCACGCCATATCTGTTTTTTTTCTTGGCATTTATGCAAAAAAGTAATGAAGCATTTAATTTTTTGTATACTCGTGGAAATAAAGATCAAACGTCACAAACGGGGATTTAACTTATTTTCCCAACCCCCCCCCCCATTAATATATTCATTCGAGTGGGAATTTCCGGAGACAAAAGTTGAAAAACATGGCGTATCTATATAATCTTTTGTTTTTACTTTTAATTTTTACGTAGGTATTGACTTAAATTCGAAATGCTATTTACTTTATTTATGCTATTTATTTCAAAACTCAAATATTTAATGTTATTACTAGCTGGTATATATGAAGACAAAGTTAAATCCCCACCGGTGATTTATTTGTGAGAATTTCAATTTCAATAATCGATCAAACGTTCTCTGTTAGAAAGCCAATTTAATGAGGAAAAGATGAAATTCATATAATTTTTTTTAAGGTGTACGAGACAAAAAGAAAACATTATACAGTCTTGCTCGTACTTATACATTTTTAAATGTCACGAACGGTTGTTATAATTTTTTTTATATTTATTATAATATATATTTTAATTATATATTATAATTTTGATTTTCTTGGATGCTTAAATTTTTACAATATGGTCTACATTAATTAAATAATTCTTAAAATTTATGACGTAATCAGCTTTCTGGCATACAAAAAACATTTGTTGGAAATAAAATAATAAGTTAATATAAATTTCATGTATTTTGACATTGTATATTATATTAAGTTTTTATATTTTAATACATATAAAGATGTTGGTATTTTAAGTACCTACTCAATGGCCGAGTTATGATACGTATAGCACCTTTTGTTAATTATATAAATACGCGTTATAAATGCACAGATAATATTCGCAAAACATAATTAATATTTTGCTAAGCATCATGGAGCAACGAACAACAAACCGGGTATTAAACTGTATGAAAAATGCCGCTTAATGTGACATGCGAGTTTTTAACAAAGTAAGCGTTTCCGTAAATTTCAATTGGTTTGAAAAATACCAACTCCATCTACCGGAATTAAGGTGGTAATACGATCGAATTGTTTCCATAACTCTACCTTAGGTTGCACGTTACAAAATGTTCATATGTCAAATAATGTATGAATTATACTTGCTTTTTTATAAAAGTATTGTGTACATTCTTATTAGGTATTTATATCACGTATTTAAACTAAAATAATATCATAACCTTTCCACGCTTATTATAAGTAAATATATAAATTCGGTCATGTTTTCTAACGCTACGCTGGATACAAATAATTTTAAACTATTAACATTTTGAACACAAATACGTTTTTACAATAATTATAAGATACTATCCAGATCTTATAATAATGGTTAGTGCGCTGAAAGAAGCGTGCATGCTATTTTGGTAACTAAATATGTTGATGAAGGTTAGAGATAAGGAGAACCATCTTATATAGACTGAAAACTAATAAGGTCCTGCTGTATGGTGAAAAGTTCTTGTATATACCACAATGGCGCTGGCGTATGAAACGCTATAATTTGAATTTAGCTGTTGCATACTGGAGTCAAATTTGCTTAAAAAATATTTTAAGGCCAGTATATAAAATCTCGACGACTGGCGTAGTCTTAAATAATTGATTTAGGATAACTCTTACTTACGCTTCCGCAGCACCACCTTATGTATATCGGTATCATCTTATGTATAGAGATACATAAGATGATTCTCGTTAGTTCTAATTTCAATAAATATGTTGAACTTAATGTCATCATTTAATGAACAACCTATGGAGTGTAGAGGTGAAGAGAAATATTTTTTGTCTTTAAAGTAAAATGTACAATTTTATGGAATGCGCAATCGTTCGTGAAAAAACCATTATTTACATAATAAAACATTACTGTAATAAAAAAAAAAAGAATTTCCTGATCGTATGCACATTTTTAATTTTAGGTTACATATATTAGGTTCCCTTTAAGTAAACTAGCGCCATTATTAAATAAATAGTTTTTTAAGACTAATGTGAAACTGCTCTTCACCTCTACAGGCAAATACTTTTATATATTATATACTGACATTATCACTTATGGTGGATATCGTTTTTTTTTCTTCTTTTTCAGGGTTTGAATGTAAGGGACAGGGAGTTCGTTTGACGCTTCTTTTACTTGGTGGCCTCAAAGGTTTCGAGCTCCGTTGCGGATTTCTAGCTATAGGACGCGTTGTTGAATTCCCAGGAGGTGGTTTATCAAACACCTTGCTATTTATTGAAGCCGTAGGCTTAGGCCGGGGTCAGTCAATCACATGTTTAATTCTTACATATAAAATACAAGAAAAAAAGAAACCAAATATTGGTATGACGGACATACCGACGCCCACCGCTGCCAATATTATTAAATTGTCTCGTATGTGATTTGTAAAATGTCCTATGCATCCCTGGAAAAAAAAAATAAAAATGGATCTTTTTATATATATACTGTTAATTAAATATATATGTATAATCTGTATGCTTGTGAGTGGAATCTTTCTTAAGCGTATGTGAATATGTGATAGGCATGTATGTATGTATGTAATATGTTTGGAGGTGTGGTCTCTGACGTCGTGAAGGCTGGAGACTGCCTGGTGGTAGTAGCCGGGAGTCGTCATAGTGTGTGTTTATCATGCGTAGGTGTGTGTGTATCCTCACGTTGTAGTATATGTTGGAGGGGTGGTCCCTGGCGCCGCAGCGGCTGGCGACGGTCTTGCAGCAGGAGTCCGGCACCAGCAGGCGCGGGTCGTGCTCGTGCCACACGCTGCGCCGCCAGTCGTCGAACCGCACCGCGCCACAACACTTGAACTGATACACATTTTTCATGCTCATAGACGTAAGGTATTAGATAATAGCGAGTTCAAAAGAGTAACTCGCAATCGGGCCACTGACTAACGACTAAAAAACCCTACTGGCTACCTTTCCGAACCTGATAGCCGGACAGACCAGTTAGGCCGGACATTTGTGTAGAAAAACCGAACACCCTACATTATCTTGGCTCGGCAACTCTAATTGCGAGAAAGGAATAATCAACGAGAGATGTGAAAAAAATATATGACCTAGGAGATACTCATTCGTTAAATTAAAAACAGAATATATGTAGCTAAGTACAGGAATGAATGTTGTTTATATACTATGATACATGTAGATATAGCTTCATCATTTACCTCAGTCTGCATGGCGTCCACTGCATCCGTGACTTCTTTATCTAGCGCATAGTTTGATATGAAAGTGTTATTCAGTTGTGATCTGAGCTCGTCTTCCACCGCTACCTCGTAGTAGTAAGCGAGACCACCGGCGCCCGCCTCCAGGATAAATGTTATTAACAGGAAATATGTGTACTGTAATAATATATATTTATTATTATAAAAAAAATATATAATTTGTTTTCATTGGCATGTGTTTCTATCTTGACTGTCCTTGAGTTTTTGTTTACCTAATATATTATATAATTAAATGACAGTGAAATATACTAAAAGTATATATGTATATAACTGCATTTTAATGTCATAACAATAAATTAAATTAATATAAAATAAAATACATTTGTCTATATATTTGTTTTGGAGTAGTATTGTACTAAAACGAAGGGTTTGTGATTTAAATTCGCAAATTTCTTGTATATTCATATCCTATTTTTGTACTTTGTATCCCTTAGTTGTTTTGCAATTAATTGTTAAAAGAAACAACTCAGCCGTAGCCGAGAACTATGATATGAGATTTCGACATTTTGTGAATTTTCCCACAACTTGTTATAATAAACACGTTTTTAAGATGTAACGACAATGCCGACATTAATATCATTAGTCACTTGAGTGGTTTACACAGATAACTTAATTACTGAACTATTTATCATTACAAGTTAGTCATTATAGTAAGTGTAAATGTGAGTCAACTAATACGTAATATGTACGTGTGTGTGTAATAGTCTTTGCGTGTGTTACACTATTTTGCGTATTTAGCATTTAACAATTAAGTAAATAATTCCCAACTTACACATAACAAGCTGGTTCTATTTTCAGTCTTGAGGCCGCAACAGCCCAATGCACAAAGTGGGAGCCCTAGGCCCCCCGCAATGATGAGTAGGTACGCTATGGCTGGGTAGGTAAGTGTCGGCAGAAGAGACACAAACTGGTGTCTAGTTGTTACTGTCCAAGCACCTACAAGCAGTACTCCAGCTCCTGCGAACTGATACACTTCTTATGAAAAATAAATTAGAAAATCATTAACATAATTGTATCACCATTTGTAAGAATTGAGGATATTTACTGTTTTAATGATATATGTATATTTTGCAAGTTGAAATGCCCATCATTTCAACAAAAATTTGAATCAGGATAAGTTATTTTTATCTATAAGTAACATTGTTAGTCCCAGCCTTATATACGCTAATCTAACAAATTCTGAAGATTTTAATTGTTTCAAAACTTGTTTGTAGATTCCGTTTCCGCCTCTAGGAAATGGAAGGTAAAAGAAAGGCTCAAAATTTTTTAAAATATAGTTTTTACTTATTTTGATAACAGCATACTCAATGTTGAATAAAAAATGAATTTCGTTTTAAGCTCCTTCCTTTCGCCGATGTTACTTGCATCTATGAATCATATTTATTTATTATATTTAAGCCTATGACAAAGATTTTCTTTGTATTTCCATCCAAAACACTCAGCTATAAGAATATATGTAAATTAATATGTTTAATATGACAGTATATTATGCCCAGTACATCATTTACAAGGATATTCTTCTCAAACATTTCTGGCTTGCGGTGGATGAAGGTTAGCTATAATAATTCCAAGTAAAAACTAATAATTACGCAAGTTATGGTATGATTAATAAAATACGAGTTTACATAATGACGAGGCTTAAATTACTCTAGAGTAAATATATATGAAAAAGTTAGGTGAATGACTCAATATTAAAAATAATAAAAAAGTATTCTAAAATAAAACAACTGCAACAATGAAGAATGAATGTCAACGTCGCGGCGGAATTAATAATAAAACTAATAAAAGAAATGAAGTAGGTACAGAATAAGAAAAACACTCAAAGATCATACAAGGACACTCCATATACGAATATAAGAAAGGGACGGAAGATAGAGATAGTAAATTTCAAAAGCCGTTTTAATTTTGCAAGAGTAGAGCATTTATATTTCCAGAAAACTTTAAAAGTGTGTATTTAGTTTTAGAATTCATTACTTGAATTGTATTTGAAGTACGTTTGAGTTTATTTAATCAAATACATTTATAGATCATAATATTTTACAGATTTTATCATACAAACATATTGAATTCATATTTATGGCAACATGTAATGTCGATGGAGTAATTAAGGTCACTTCTTAGTTTAGGTTCAATTTCTGTGTGAATATTGCCCTAGACGTGTCGGTTCAATCATTTTTGATTAAGAGGTTAATTGGGTAGTTCCAGAGTCACCTAGATTTGGGTCTACGACGAGTATTGTTTATTTTATTGTTTTATAATCAAAGAAATTTGAATTAAAACTGTTGATAGCTGGAAATGTCAGACATGACATACGTACTGGACTTTCGTTTATTTTTATTTTTTTTTATTGACCTATTTACCTTCAAATTAAATAATCTACAATTAATAAATTATTTCATTTTTCTTAATTCCATTTCGTTACTTTCAGTATGTATAACAAAATTTAAAACTAATATGAATGCTTATAAATAAAGGCACTCCTTTTACTTTAGGGAAAATATTAAAAAGAATAAGTACATGTGTATTACATATAGTTTTTTTTAACGAAAAAAAAATGACGCCAAACTGCTATGCTAATTATATCTGCATAATTGTATAATCATGGTGCATATAACCTCGCTAAAAGACAAACGCGGTAGCTAATGTCCTTGAACCGTATATAAGTAATTATATGAGTTAAGAAGTTAGGAGTAGGATACATTAGAAGTAATACTAGTTTTGAATTTTCTCAAATGTATTTTTTTTGTATTTATATTTATACTATATATTTTCATAAAATATTGTAGATGTGAATCTTTTATCAGGAATGTAGAAAGATTGATCAGAACTGTAATCTAGAAGACTAGATCTCAAGATGTTTCTCATCATAATATTAGTAAGAAGCTGCTAAGTTGAAGAGATGAATCAATAAAATTAGAACAAAGGTGTAAAACATTGACTGTAATTGCTAACACACTTTCTTGATATACATTGTATAAACAAATCTTGATCCTATAACTCTTCAATCTAAATTAACATGTTATTTTTATTTGATGAGATTTTTATGTATAACTGTTTATATTTTAAAGGGCAGATGATGAGAAGTTTGGGTCGTCCCAGCTGTTCGACAAAGAGTAGAAAAATGATTTAATTAACTCTTCAACTTCAAGTGTAAAAGGAACAATACTTTACAATTTTTTAGCACAGTATTATTCCAGAGATAGTTTCAGTATTAAAGTGTCCACTTAAATTTAATACCATAAACAATTTTATTTTTTGTCAACTTTCACTTCAGAAATATGACCCAGATTTGCAAAACCTAGAAAATATTATAAAACTTAAATAATATAAAATATTATGATACATTTTGTTCAGGGGTTTTTATTTCATTTCAGATATACTTATAGGATGAATCATATAATTTACACTATGTTGTTGGTTAATACAACCAGTAATAAAATAAAAAAAAGTTTAGGAAAATTAATAATACAAATAACTCACCAGAAATATAACATTAAATATATGTAGAACACATTTTAGGAAGTTAACACTGCAGCAGTCTGCATCTCGGGATTTCCGGGGTTTAACTTTTTTCTTTTTTGCTAGGAGTGCATTTGCATCATTTTTTTCTTTTGCCATTATATTCTACTCTTCTCGTTTTCTGCCACAGCATATGTTATTTAGACTCAATCTTTGGTATTTCTTGATCTGAAAAAAAGTAATCATATTAATTCTCTAGTAATATTCATATTATTGTATTTAATAAGTAAATACTAAATACTTACAAAATGTTTGAATGGGTGGTACAGAATATCTTAATAAAAAACTATATAAACGAATTTACATTTTATTAGCAGCCTTAAATAATAAAATGGAATATTACAACACTTATGCTATAAACATACAGAATGTCTCAAAATAATTGACAAATAATTAGTAAAAATATCAAATAAACTCTGTATACAAGTGATATAAAATATTAATTTATGGAAATTGTAAGATAGCAAAGTATATACACAACATAAGTATATAAAAATGTATCAGCTTTGTGTACTATTTGTATTATTTTAATTCAGTCACATACATCATATTATACATAGTTTCATTAAGTCCATCAAATCCTTTGGATTATATAATTATCAAAACATTAGCATATAGTAAATAATGGCAACAGCCCATATTTAAAAAATTTCATACAAACTATACATTTTGTCACTATTCGTCAAACTGTCGAAGGGTAACTTCCAATTTATCAACAATTTTCTTGTAAAACGTAATTTGCTGCTTAAGGAATTTTTGCATAGTTGCCTTTAAATCTACAGTCCTTTCAGATTTGAAGTGGTTAATCTCAGCAAGAAGAGAATATGATATCACATTCATTCTTCTTAACACTTCATTTAATTGTTCTCTCTCCATTTTATTTTCAGCCGTTAATCTTTCACACTCTCGTTTCTTTTGGACAGCTCCTTTGTGATTTGCTAAGACATCGGGGAATGAACCAACTATGCCTTTATAGAGATGAAATTTATCACCCAGAGGTTCAAAATCATATTTCGGCTGCTCTTCATACATTCTCCCAATTTCTATATAAGCACCTCCAGTCATCTTGATAGCTGATGTGAGTTTTGAAGTGGAAACTATTGTGCCTTCATCCAAACTTAGTGCATTACCTAAATTATAAAAAGCTTCGCCAACTTTCTGACTATCACTTTTGTAAGGTCCCTGACACTTCTTTGTTTGTGCTATACACATATTAGTTAGTGATTTTACAGAAGTATCCATGCTATTAATAAATGTGTGGCATTGATCAGTGATGTGGTCTACTTGTGACTGCAGTAATGCTTTTTCAGGTACAATTAGTGATATACAGTAGTTAAGGCCTAATAAATTATCTCTTTCAGCTTGTCTTTTCCCAGCCTTCCAACGCTTCTCATCAGTGCATGTAAGAAAATGTTGCCATACCTCTGACCTAGATAGCACCGGATGTTTGCACATCCAATCCACAAATTCCTGTAACTGAACTCTCCGCCTTTCAATCAATTGCTCATCATATCTCCCTGAAATTTGTTTATCTGGCAAGGGCGGGATTGGTATGAGAGTAAATTTTTCTTCTAATCTTTCATGTAGCCAATCAAAATGTTTGTATCTTCTAGAAACTTGTATATTGTTAAAGGAAGGTGTTAATTGATATGCAATAAAGCTCTTAATACCTTTGAATTTTGATTCCTTTTTTGGAGATGCTACTGTTACATTGTATGGTTGTGGATTATTGGACCAAATAAAAGCATCCCCTTCTTGTTCTATATATATCTTATCAGAGTCAGGAACTTCTACATTTAAGGTTGCAAGTAGGTAACTTTCTCCACTTACTTTAGAAGAGGGTGCAAATTTATTTTTTCTTACAGTGCCTACTGAGGTAGAAAAATTTGATGTGTTATCATCCATCTGATGATTTAATTCGCTGATAGGCATTCCAGGTAAGGGAGTTAATGGTTGCTGATTGTGAATGTGCTTAGTCTGTGGGCCAGGACCAATTTCTGAGTAAGTATCATCTTCCCAATCATCATCCCATCCTTCATCATGTGAGGCTGCTCGTTGGAAGTTACTGTCCCCAGCACTATAATGTTGTTCTCCCCAGTCATCCGCAGCTTGATCATACCTTGGTGCCAGAGGAGCCATTTTTGTCGGTGCAGACTCATCTGGGGTCACTTTTCTCACATATGCAGCAGGGAATAATCCAGTTTCTCCCTTGGCGTTTTTGCCTTCCCACCAACCCTCACCAATATCTGTGTTTATAAGGGTCAGAATTTCACCAGATGTGATAGACATTTCGGTGGTGCCTGCTTCACCCTTAAAATCGTATAGGGCTTCCACTTGAGTAGACATGGTGGACCCTTTAACCTAAAACAACAAAAAGATTATTCATTGTATCAAGTTACAAAATTCACAAATCATTTATCTTATCAGTGTTATCTAACAAAACAGAGTATTAATAAAGGTGTGATAAACGTTATGTTCGTTGAACGGTCTTTATAAAAGAATAAAATAATTTAATGGATAAAGGCATTGTTTGACAAATAAGATGACACTTTCGCAGCAGGATTCAACAATTAATAGTTGGGAAAAATCTTTATAGCAACTATAACATCTTCATTGACATTTTATAATTAATTGAATAGAGTTTATTATCTTATTTCTCGAAAAAAAAAACCAGACAACATAAGTACTACAAAAAGGTTTTATGATTTGCGTTAAGCAACTATACTCCTTAAACTGTTGTATCTTGTATTTTAAACTCTTTGCAGACTGCTGAACTACAGTTTTCTCAACAATATTTTATGTAGAGTAAAAAATAGAATAGCATTGTTGTAAAGGACAAGTAAAATTCTTGTTTTTTGATCAATATATGACGTCAATATTTTATAACCATATTTCACAATATCATCACACATAAACAGCTTCAACTGCGTATTAAAAAAAAAGTACATTTAAAAAGTAATAAATATGGAAAACATGTCTTTACTTACGTTTATTCACAAAAACAGTAATTTCAAGGCGGATACACTACTCAATACCCATTACATTACAGTCTTTTCAATGACAGTCGACACTGGACAGATTGTTCAGAAGAATTTGTTTTCTTTAACATCACTGTTTTCATTTACGTGGCATACGACAGAAAAATCTATACTCATTGGCCAAAACAAAGAATGCTTTTGCTCAACCAATACCAAGCTAAGCATTTAAAATCAATGCCGAAGTGACCGTCATAGACTATAAAAGGTTTATGAGAATTCTAAAATGCAATGTAATACGTCGTTTAAGCGATTCTCCACAGATGGCGCTATAACAAAATTACAAATTTACATTTTTGTTTTTCCTTCTAGATCAGTTGGGAGTTCGTACACTTCATACCTTTCTTTTATTTTAAACTTCATGCATGCATGTTTATTTAGTACGAAATATTATAGATAGATGTCCTTACCTACTGCAGATATTGGTTTTTAAATTTATGGTATGATCATTATTGGACACAAATTAATATACAAAGTCATAATTTTTGCAATAAATTCAAACGATTTGATCAATTATTGATGTATAATAAAGATTTCAAGTACCAATATTATTGTCGTCTATACTTGTAACTAAGAAAAAACAGCATAAAATAATAATTTGGATAAGAACTATCTTCATCTTTTAAGCTTTTACTGAGAGAAATAGGAGGAGACTGGTTGACTAACAGATATATTAAGAAATTGACTAACAGATATAATATTGACTAATAGACTGCAATATCAGTAACATCAGAAAAAAATATTTTTTCAAGTGTCATATTTAAAAAACAAAGAGTAAATAGTGAGTGTGTGATCTATGCAACTATGTCGTCTTTCTTTTAATGGGCTAGTATTCAAACAAAATTTTCGAGATAATTTCTAAGAATAGTTTAGTTAAAAAGAGTTGTAATAATTGTGTTAGCAACTAATTATGTAAGTTAATACAATTGTTGTAGTTCGGTGACAAATACAAGATCCTATAACAAACCTTATGAGTTGTTCGTGAATAAATTAGTTTTCTCGTCGGGCATTATTTTGGCGAGTCGGTGAACAAAGTTTAAGTAATGAATTCTTGTTTCCATGAAACTAAAAATTCAATTTGCATTTATAAAAGATAAAAAATACTTTGTTTTAACTTTGGTAACAACAAAAGTTCCTTTAAGGAATAAATTGAATTGAATTCTTAAAATTTTCGTTAAAAAAATAGTATTTCTAAGAAAATGACTAATTTACAATATACTAATTTATATATTTGCCATTAGATATACATTTCTTGAAGAATTAAAAATTGCTATTGCTAAATAAGAATATGAAATTACCAAATTCTAACATTTTATAATTCGATACACATGAAAAAAAATAAAAAATAAAAGGTAATTAAATTAAAGATAGAAATAAATAAACAATTATTAAAAGGTAAAGTAAAGTGAAACGATATGGTGTAAATCTGAATTTTTTTTCTGGTGATTGTGAAAATTTGTACACATTTTATACATTAAAAAAAAAAATGAAATGAAAATGAAAAAGAGAAGAGATCCAAGAACGCCTCCTTGAAGGAAATGAAAAAAATCTATTTACTCTGTTTTAACCAAACCAACATATTATGTGAAGGATATTAGTCTCTTTAGATCTAAAAAGTAATATATCTGTTTATCGATATAAATATATATGTTTTAATTACTTCTTCAGTCCTAGTATCTATATTGTTTGAATATGATTTAACCCGTTGAGTCATTTAAGTTAAAATGTATGTAACAAATTGAAATAATAAAACCTTATTTATTACATTACATATTTAATAGTTTTTTAACTGCAACGCCAGTACATAGCAATCTAAAAGCTTTTAGCGCCATTTTCTTATTTTAAAATTGTCATTTTAAAACGTCGTTTAATGGACACACCAGTGTGGAAGTTTTTTTTAAATATTTTTTATGCATGCAATATTTTACAGAGCAATTTTATCATAATTATAAAAAGTGCATTGTTACTGCGAGTCCCAACCATTGGTAATATTCAGTTTTTTTATCGCATTAAATGTTTAAAATTTTTTAGTATTAGTTGTCGATGGTGGATGGTGGATGGTCTTAAAACTACATACCTTTTTATTAATCAGCTGGTTCTGAAACAAAAGAAAGATAAATTAAAGACCTAATATAGTATGTGGACGCACGGACGCTGCGTGATCTTGCATAATATAATCCTTTAAGATAATATTTATTTTGGGTTCGCAAATGTCAACATGCTCTACGCAATTTAACTAAGTATCTAGAAGATAGCACGATTATAACAGCCATTACTAAAAGTTAAGGTAAAATTTACAAAATATTTAAACTCCTCGGTCCTTTTAAACATTATATTTCATTATAATTGTCATTGTAAAAGTGGCAAAAATATATACTTATATACATATATATATATATATATATATATATATATATATATATATATATATATATATGTAAAAAATCTGTAATTTTATGGTACATTTATTTATTTATATTTTAAATTCGTCGAAATATATGCATTGTATATAAATGTATATAAATTCAATTTACGTGAAAAACTTTTAGGAGTAATCAAAAAATTTTCATATACTTTTTGTATGTATTTATGTGTAACGATATTTCCTTACTTTAGTATAACATATTTATCATACTAATTGCTTAGGACGCAAACATTCAAAGAACTTACTACAAATATTTATTGAAATTATTGCCACGGAAGTTTTTTTGCATTCCAACAAAACAATATGTTAGCAAAATCCTTACTGTTATAACGTTGAAGAGCAAGCATACAGTTTGAGTGCCTACAAAATAAGTGCATACTATATTTAGTTTGCTCTCGTAGGAATATCTGTGTGAATTTCTGACTCAATTGCCCACTTGTCCATCTCCCAGAAGTTATAATATAATTTCTTTTCTCTTCTTTCCTATCCTGTTGAAAATCTCTTTGATGATTTTGATTAATGAGTATTTTGAGTTTCTTTTCAACTTTAATTTATCCTTTTCGTTCTTCTGATTATTTTACCTATGTCTTCATTCTTCTTTATACAATAAACCAATGTTCTCTCTTGCTCTCTTGCTCTCTTGTTCCCTTGTTCTCCTAATCGCAAAAGCCAACGTAATCGGCAAACATCTTTTAGAGAGAAGTCTTAAAATGTTACTGATTGCCTTAATGTCTGTCGATTTACTTTTTAAATAATCCTTCATGACCTTATGTATCTCACATGATATGACAGATAGACGTAAACCTAAATACCTTTTGAAAAATATATTTGTCCACTAAGATATCTCAAATAAGGAATATAAAACTTTATGAAAATAAAAAACTTTAAGCGATGAGTTTGTCCCTAATACATGTAAGTAGTACAACTGTACTTTAGTACAGTCAGCTTCAAAATTCGATGACCATATTAAAAGTTCAAAAATAGCTATACACTATAATACATCAAAACTGCTGAACATGACAAACGCCAATATGAAAGAACTGATGAAGTTAAGAATGTAAAACTGTAGTTTTGCAATATCATAATTCGCATTTTTCCTTTTTATTTGCTTTCTACATTATTGTTTTCGTGATCCATGATTACTATAGATGTAATTTGACGGGCTGTACTCACGTTAATACTATCGGAATTCGCCTGACTAGTTCACGCTGTGATTCCGCCAACATCAGAGCTCATGAATAGGTTTAACTTGTGTATTGATTGCATCTTAATTAAATTTTTTAAGTGTCAGGCACTTACATCTCATTTTCCTGTAAATACGATTGCCGCAAAAAATACACGTCGGGTTAAAATGACATTAAAAACTAACTAATTATACGCTAATTCTAAAAATTATTTCGATACTAAAATAAATAAACTCAATAGATAAAAGAGGTAATTTAAAACCAAAACTCAACTTCCTCATAAGAATATGTATGAAAAATAGTTAAAAATATATTTAATAAACGAGAATTTCTGGATTAGTCAGCTGTCATCGCCAGATCCAGATTAAGATGCTCCACTTCTTCTATTTGGCTGTTCGCCAAACAATAGAAACCCGTACATATAAGGCATGTATTTTTACCTTTAGCCTTTGTAACGTTGAGAAATTAAAATACGTAACATTTCCAAGGGTTGTTTTGTTTAAAATGTTAAAATACAGACACAAATACTAAGACAATGAGCAGGTAGGGATGTGTCAAAATATACAAGGACACTGGAAATAATTAAAATATAATAATAGTAATTAATATAGATACAAAAAAAAAATAACTTCTATTTAATTAGTGAATGACATCGAAACAAGGAGGCTTGTATTATTAAATGAAATCTTATTTATACATAACGACACGACATATAGGTCTTAATGTATTATTTAAAAATTCTTTATAAAATTAAATTTTGCGTGTTGTAATAAAAGTTTATAATTTTGTCCGTCAATCATAAACATGTAAGAGGATTTGTAAATGATATGTATACACGAAATACATACCAGCCGAGGGAAAAATTTGCCATCCTTCGTCAACAATGGACACAGTAAAAATTTTTCAGATTAAACACTAATATTTTCTTAATAACAATATATATATTAAAGGAGTTACAAGATAATTAATTATATAATAGCTAATTTTACTATTTAGCTCAGTTGAACCGCAAACAGCGTCACCAGAAGAAAATATCTCATCTCTATAATTCGATTTTTGCATTAATGAAAATACGTGCTTGACATACTTCATTAATTAATTTTCTTCTCCTTTTTCAGAATCAAAGAACTAGCAATAGCTAGAACATAAACGACTATTTATGAAATTGACATTATAAATTAATTATTTATTATCTTATGTTTATTATTTGTAGTCATCCAATTTATATTCAAACACATTAAATGGAGTAATTCTATCAGAATAATCAATTACTCTGATATAATTCAGTTCAATTTGTAATTTGAAGGTTTGAAGAGAAGTCGTGAAAAAGACAATATACCTATATATAAATGCATCACAATTATATCGCAATTACTTTGTTATTAATCTTTTCTTTTGAAACCAATTAGGTTAAACATAGATTAAAGAAACAAAGTAGTATTTAGGAACAAAATCGTAATCGTGTCGTGAGGAGTGTGAGTCCCCACGGTGCGTTAATTACTAAATGTCATGTTGCGATGTCATTATTCATAACTTTTTCAGTGACGGAGTCGTACGGAATTACACCCTCATGATATGATGACATACAATAGTTGATGAATACGTTTTGAAATATCATTGTTCATTAGTTTTAGTAACATAACATAATAATTAAATTATATTGTCTTTTCAAATTATATTATGTGTTATTTCTATATTTTTTTATATATTCAGTGATTGGCAGAGTATTTCAAGTTCGAAAACGGGTAAACATATGAAGAAAGGAAGTTAGGTCATATATTTATAGGAGTCAAATAACCAGCAATTCTCGTAAATTACTAAAGTCAGTTCAAGACGTTCAGGATAAGAAAAGTTGCGGATTCGTTGCCTAATTCAAATAGGTAAAGAAGTTTGTGTAATGACATAGGGGCAGCAGGAAGTACCCATTCAATAACAATATGAAACTACGACGATATTCTGTATGATAGTAATACAACATTTGTTTAGATACGCCTGCGTATTAATTTTAGTATATTGAAAATTATTTGCGTTGTACAAATTATTATCACTAGTATGCTAAGACCAGCTAGTCACAATAGATAATACAAAAAATTTGAAAGCGCGCGCAAAATTTCCCCATGCAAAGTCTATGGCAAAAATTAATTTTTTGACTAATTACTGCAATTAGGCTAATGAGATTTGAGAGTTGTCACTATTTTTCAGCAGTGTAGCATAATGAGACCTTTGATTTGAGCCATCAACGATATTTTTCCCTTTAGTGGTTCTCGAGCTACAGTGTGCCAACGAAATCGCTTCCTGCATTAATATATAAGATATTCTACGATAACTAAAGGGTGTTTCCATTGTATATCAAATGAATAAGTGAAAGAAGAAATAGCTTTAATTAATTTAAGATCATGACGAAGTATTCTATTTGTTCTATCAATCGCGACCTATAATTATTTATTGAGACTATTTACAGTTCATGTTCTCACATAGAGGGAAGGACTTTTACGAGAGAAGGATTCCCATCTTAAATTTAAGCTGTGGCTTATATATGATTATAATTATTACGTCATTTGAACTGAAAATCACTTACGTATTATTTATTAAACGGTTATGTTTATAAAAATATAAAATTAGGCACAAGTTATTTAATTAAATGTTTATAAAGATAATGAAATTATAGGCTGATAAAAAATACAGAATGCTACTATACATGGCTTTGTAAGGTTTTAAAATATGTTTGACATATTCTATTACTTCATCTAAAATTTTAAACTTTACTATTATTATCGTTAAGTTGCTAGATTATATTATCTGCATAAACATATCAATTTATTATACTTATTTATATTACACTTATTTTATTATGTTTATTTACACACAATATATATAAGATAAAATAATATAGGTTATAGCTCATAAATGGATAATTTATAACTATTTAGAGTAATTAGATAATAAAATGAATATTCCATTATGTAAAAATGTGAATTAAGCAAAAAAATAAGCAAAAAGAAATAAACACAAATGGAATATGTAAATGAAATTAAAGTAAGAGAATGAAAATAAAAATAACACCATATTGCACATACAGCCTCTGTCACGAAACTGAGAGCAATGAGAATTTAATATGTAGCAAAGATTTTAATTAATTTAATATTAAAATGTTAATATTCTTTGTAACTTATTAAGTGCTAAAGTTAAACCACCGGTAGCAGGGATGGACAACCTTTTTTGACCTTTTTTGATGCCCGTGCCACAAAGTAAAAAAAAAACATTTTTAAATAGCTAAAGTGACAAGAGTAAGTTTTCTCACTATACTTAGAGAAAATTTGTGCGATATTTTAATAATAAAATGTTAATTTGACGGTTCTAGTTAACATTATAAAATAGGTATTCAGTATCACAAATTCATATCATTAATTGTGAATTAAGTGTAGATTAATAGTTTTTAGTTCATTTTTATTCAGAAAGATAAAACTTATAAAAAATAAAATTGTTTTTGTGCGTGCAAACAAAACTTTCAAACGTGTCACTTGTGGCACGCGTGCCATTAGTTCGCCATCCCTGACTTATAGCCTCAGGTTGGATATTTCAATTTTCTTTTCTATGTTAAAAAGATAAATTTTAGTACAAATCATAAAGATTGGGATGTGAAACGATATAGCTTCACATGTAGACGCGGAAGTTCTGGTTTGTAAGGTTACGTTCATAGTCCTTTGAGCGAGCTCAGGATTTTTATAAAAGGAATTAAAATATAACATTTTTAAAGATAAAAATTGGTTAACCAATTTTATGTTTATTATAATGTTAAAATAAATCATAATTTGCTATGTGTATTTGTTTTTGTAGGTTGAATAATAACTTTCAGTGTGTTAACAACTCTGTTGTCAGTTAGTGATATCAGAAATTTTATATACTATTACAAATAATTTTCTGGCTGCACTCACGAAAACATTAAAGGATTTTTTTTACTAGTTTCAAATCATTACAAGCTTCGAACATGACGGAATCGAGGCGTGAACTACAAATTTTGATAGTATTGACATGAGTACAATTAAATAATTATATTTAAGAATAATCATGGATTATAATAATAATAATTCTTTATTGCCAGAACATATATACCATGAGAAATCACTGACAATTCTGCTTAATTTATAAATACTAAAACAAGCAGTAATCATAGTTATGAATTATGTTATGAAAGTTTTAATACAGAAAAATATTTACAATGGTTTCTGATTCCATTCTCTTTTAAAACTTATCATTATGTACAATCATTGAATACAATGCTCTTCCTGTTATAGGACTTAGGTCTACAGAAGAACTTATTTCGATAAGTATGGTATCAGAACAGATACTTATACTCCCATTGGCGACTTAACTTAACTTCCATTTGACGTACACAAGTGTTCACTGATAGCGATTCGTAGAAGAAAATATATAAATATATAAATAAATAAAATAAATATTGACAAAAGGTTTCCATAAAATTTATCGACAATCACGTTGTGTAATAAAGTAGTTGAGTCTCTAAGTATGTATTTATTGAATAATATTAATTCATATTGAATTGATTGTAATGGTGATGGTTTTTCGTGAAAAATGTAATTTTTTTTTTACGTTTGTGAAACAGTAATCACAAAAAAAATACCCGGCTGAGTTTGTTGTTTGATTCTTCTCAAACAAGAGCGCATTTGGAACCCTCGTAGCTGTAACTCTTAAGATGGAGTGTCCAGAAGGGCTTATTTCGATAAATATGGTATCAATATTGGTCCTCCTAACTCTTCAAATTGACGTATACAAGTGATCACTGATATGGATTTAAAAGTAGAAAAGTTATAAATAAATATATTTTGTTTTTAATACTTTTCAACATTCAGTTTATGTTGCAGTAAGTATTTATAAATAGAAAACTCATATCACATTTATAAAAATATCAAAATTGTACTACTTTTTGGTCAATTGTCATAATTAAAGTGATATATGATATCATATATATATATATATATATATATATATATATATGAGACTTACATACTTATTTAATTACTTTGCCTTTGTTTTATTGGTTTGTTTATTTTATACTTAACTGGATTAAAATGTTTGACATTATGCCGTTTAAAGGTAATATTCACAAAGAAAAGTATATAATTTTCTTTCTTTCTACTAAATATATTAACACTGAGTAACCAAAGTGAAATGATCGGAACATTAATATATATCAATTATATATTACTGTAATTACGTGAGATTGATGGTAATTTAATGCTAATCTTTGATTATATGATAATTAAATTATATATATATAATTATATAATTATATTTATATATATATATACTATTGACTATATATATCGAATATTATATGTACTAATTTTGTAAAGTGAAAAAGTTTGTTTGTTGTTTAAAAGCACTAATCTTAGCAATTTCGGAATGGATTTGAATTTTTACTGATTATGATAATAAAATAATAAGAAAGACTATAGGCTATCCATACGCTACTGTTCTTAGTTATCCTAAAAGTAAATAAATTCGTTCATCTGCGGGTAAAACCGCGAGTAACAGCTAGTAATGTACAATTTATTCCAGAAGTAATATATTAGATGAGACATCAGCACATGACGAACTTTATATGTATTCATTATATAGATACACCACAGTTACAGTTCTTATATACTCATTATTTACTCAATATTGTTACCAATATATTATAGATATAAACATTCATACATTACGATATATTTTCTTAGTCTTAATCTACACTTGCAAAATGTATTATTTTGTTCCCTAGACATTCAAAATAGCTTTTTATTTCCGTTTCTACATTTGTTTGATAAACTGTTTTAATATCCCAATGTAAACTAATATCGTAGTCAGTAAGCTGACCGGCGGCTAAAAGGAGCTTTTTCAAATATTTACACAAATCCCAGTCTGTAATCCACAAATACAAAACAAGGCTTATATATTTCATCTCAAATCATAACATATAAGAATAACTTTTTGTGTATAAAGTTATTTATATTCAAATAAATGTTATTTATTAATTATTTTTATTTATATTTTATTGGGCAACAAAATCTGGTACTCGATAGAAAGTATTACCGTACACGTGCTTCTTTCAAGTAAATTCTCCGCTGTAGTTTCAAAGACCTTCTATACTCGAGTTGTTATGTATGTAATTTTAAAAATTCCGATGACTTTTATATATATATTTCAATAAAACTATTTTTTGGATATAACTCGCGTTTGTTATTACATTTTTATATTTAACCCGACGTTTCGAGATGATGGTGTCTCTCGTCTTACCGCGAACACGTTTGCTGCAAAGCATCTTCGGATGCTTTTGACGTTTCGACGTCGGGTTAAATATAAAAATGTAATAACAAACGCGAATTATATCCGAAAAGTAGTTTTATTGAAATGAGTAGTACTCGTGTAAATCTTAGAAAACATTTTATGTATATATTTTACATATACATTATTTTGTGTTAGTATGTGTTTTGAAGAACATTACTTACATTATGCTTAATATTTTGTATGTTTATTTTGAAGATATAGTGCCTTACTTTTTAGTTAATTTATTAATGTTTAATTTGAGGTTTTAATCCTTATATACTTAGTTTTTATTAATTAATTATTTAAACTAATTATTTGTTATTTATTTATATTTATATTATGAGTATCATAACAATATTAGAAATATTATAATATATATATTATAATATAAGTCTAATAACTAGCAGTAGATTTAAACATATCGGGTGAAAATAATTTAAAACATCGTTATATTGATTTTTCCTATAAAACTAAGATTAGCTGTAAAGAAAACATTCAGAACATAGAAGTAATGTTTCCGTCGAAATAAAACAAAGAAATCGTTGCTGAAAAACTTTTGTTTTCAATGAAAGAGAATGAAAAACAGCTTGTTAACAGCACTTTTCTCTGCTTTAAAGTTAGAATTAACAATTAAAACTTAGAATATATTTAAAAGTAGGATATAGTATGTTATTGATAATAATTATTGATGCATATAATATATGTGTATTAAAGTCAAAGTTGTAAATATTGTTAATCTTAATATTTTAAAAAAAAAATTCATATTAATATCATGTTTTAATTAATTATAATGTTATGTGTACTTATAATAGTGGAAATTTATTTTTTTTAATAAATTTTTTTTTTAATTTTATTTGTAAGTTTTTAAATATTGTTTGTTTTCTTATAAAAAATAATTAAATAAATAATGTGAAATAATTTTGTCACATACAAAAAATATATTCTAAAATTTTTCTTTTAAGTAAAAGTAAATTTTTAAGTATATTTTTAAGAGGTTCTTCACTATATAATAACACGTGTGTATGACATACTGTTGAACCGGTGTCATCACCACGTAACCGTTCTTAACGTAATTTATTAATTAGATACACTAATGTTCATACTAAAATAAAATAAAATATATATATTTTTTAAAATGTACTTGTCATGACAAGCTCGAAGGGACCGCATGATGTACATAAAAAATAGACCTAACAATATTGACTAATAGTAATTTATTACAACTCTTTGTTTTCCGTATATAGTTTTATGGAGGGATCCAAAAACGCGAAGGCGAATAAAGACATCCTTACTGGCTTCCATTGTTTGGATTGTTTTATTATAAAAAACTTAAGACCAGACAGCATGGTGTAAAAGTCTTTGCCTGTCCTCTGAAGTACTAAAAATGAAAAAAAAAAATTTTTGTTTAGTTCATTGATTAAATTTTTGTTAAAATTTTTATTTGTTATTATAATTTATAAGCAGTCCTTGAGTTCAGAATAAATATGATTAAGATGTTACGATTATTTATATAAATTTATTTATTATTGTTTTTATATTTTAATGTCATCTGCTTTTTGTTAAATTATTCTCATTTTATAAGACTGTTTGTTTGAAATAATAATTATTAAAACAAATAAATAAATATAGATCGTAGAAAACATCGTTATATCAAATATAAACTTCAAATTAATTCTTAAATGTCAAAAAAAATTGGCTTAATAAGGAATAATTCGGATTTTGGCCTGAATTAATATATTGACTTTCCCGCCCATATTTGGGCATAGATAATAAAAAAGTTTCACTTTGTAATTAGTAAGCTGACCTGTTGCATCCTTGCACTATATACGATGTTTGATCTAGGTTTATAGTTTGTGACATCCATTGCGTGACTGTACATACAAGGTCGTTCGATACATACAAAACATTGTCAATAAATAAATACACTTAAATTAATCTTTATTACTTACTAATAAAGATCAATTTTGAACAACTGACAGACATTATTAACTCGTGAATTGAGTTAATGACAATCGTTCGATTTTTTTTTATTTTTTCCATTATATCTAGATGAAGGTCAATAAAATAGTAACTTGTATATATATTTTTAAATTATGTTTATAGAACTTTTTATGTATTAAAATATAATACAATATAACAATGGAATAAAAATAGAAGGTCATGGCTTAATGATGAATATTATTTAGTCATGCATAGCATATTATTATAATATTAGGTTACAAGGAAGTAATAACACATAATTTACAGTATGTCATGAAATACTAAATATACTTCACATTACAATACAAGGAAGGGGATAACGGGACTTACCTTAGCCAAAGTAAACAATATAATTCACTTAAAATAAAAACCATAAACATTTACACTCATGTTCACCAAATAATCTACAAATATCACATAATAAACAAACAAACAATATTTGTTCGAAATATCGTATTTTTAGACGCGATAGTCAATGAAGTCTGGCGCCAAATGTACGTAGTGTCAGTACAAAGGTGACATTGAAACTGAATCGTATTTTGTAATGTCCATAATGTTGGCGCTATTATAATGCGTCTTTGTGAATTATTTCTGATAAAATCACCAACTTAACCTCTTTGCTATATAAGATTTAATTATTTAAGATTTTTTTTGTTATTTATTATCGGAATGACGTCATGAAATATGTATTTCGATGGAGATTTCCGCAACATTAAGCATATTTTTCTTATTACTCATAATACGTAGTTCAAAGTTGGTTATAATAATAGATCTTCTATTTGTATTTTTTGCCCAATTTCATATATTTAATTATATTTAATTAGTGTTTTATTTTATAAATAATTTATATAATAAAGTTTTATAATTTAGAACTGCAGGATATATTTGTGACCTAGCAAATTCTTATTATAAATCTAGATATGGATTTTCGGATGTGGTTATTATCTAGGCCTAGGGGATTGTGGAAACATACAAGTTATAAGAACATTGTAACACATTACACATAATGTGTGTGTGAGTGTGTGTGTGTGTTTATAGGTATTCTCAAATAATTTAATCCTTCAAAAACACCAATATTTTAGATTTTAAAGTCTATTTACTTTTTTGTTCTTAAACGTGTTTAAAAAATTTCATCATTGTATATTGAATATAATATGGAAAATTAAAATAACCTTAAATTGAGAAATTTTGATGTAATTTTCAACACACGTTTGAGTACAGAAAAGTACATAGACTTTAAATGAAATCTAAAAGAGTGTTTTTTGTGAGGATTTGTAAAATAAATTTTAGTTTGATTTTTACATATTTTTTTAAAATTATAAGCTTGAAACCGTTTGCAATAGTTTTTTTCATATAAAAGGGCTATCATCACCTACTAATATACAAGTCTGTATGTTCATATTATATGTCTGCATGTTCGTAGATTGCAATGTAACTCGTTGGAAACGCGACATGTTACATACATAATTAATACGCATATAATTATTTATTCATGTGTGTGTGAAAATGAATACAACTGACGATGCGTTCAGAATCATTATATTTGAATACTGGTTTAATCATTTTATATAAATAAATTGTTTGTAAAATACAGATTTTTCCAGCGAAAACACAAGAATACAGAAGAGTAACAATAATTTCAAAATCTATGTTACTCTCAGTAGTATACTTTACTTAGTACTGCAAATACTGTCTTACTACAACCTGGAAAATAAATAGTGTGTAGTACTCAACCTCTTTTTTGTTTTCGTAGTCATAGAGTATCACACTAACTTATATACCCTTTTACAAAAAAGAGTCTATGAAAATTTAAAAGCCAAATAAAAAGCCGACGTTATTTTTTATAAATTTTATTTAAACTCCTATAGAATTTATCCTGATTCATAAATAAGATAGCCTAACTCGTTACCGGAGACTATTTAAATATTCATGAATTGCTTTAGGATAAAATCCCGAAATCTTAAAATAGTATATACAATCAAGGAAATATTCTAATATTATTTCTTGGTTAGAAAAGAATTTTTTAGAAATTAAACAAAAAAAAAAAGACGTAAATCTATGAATTTAAATGTTTCTATACTTATATTATTAAATACTTATGTCTGTCTGACGCAGACATTCTGACCTTCTTCCGGTCATGTGTTTATTGAAAGAGGATAATATGGAAAGGAGACTTCATTCAGTTTGTAATTTTGTAAACATTAAATAGGACACTTCACTTATTTTACCTTAGGAATTTTTTTTATGATTTTGTTGTATAAAAAAACTTTTAAATGTCCTTTTATTAAATATTCTTTAATTTTGTATACTGTAAAATACTCGTTTGAAGAAACACAGGTTTGAATAATATTTTTATGACTCGTCTATATTCATAACAAAATTAAAAGGGGGCCTTTAATAAAGGCCCCCTTTGAGGTAGAAAAGTATAAGAGGGGATAATTTTTTAAAAAGAAGACATATTTTACTTAGATATAAAACAATTACGAATGAATATTTGTTAGACTAGATTTTAACACATTATATAATATAAAATACTTTTTCACATATAAATAAAGGATATATGGCATGAATTTGAAAGACTTGTTTTCTTTTAAAGAAGAAAGAAATTTTGAACGAAGAGATAATTAAAATAAGAAATATAATTTTGTGTAATTATTGAAATGACTTTTATTGTTTTTTTTTATTGCATTTGAATATTTCTCGGCCTGAAAGTCTAATAATCATATTACTATGAAAATTAGCGCGTTTGAGTGATCATTTCATTTAAAACAACAATATATTGATTTAATTTTATAAAAATATACAAAAATACTTTTTTCATGACATATTCCTATTATAATTCTACTTAAAAATACAATTGTATGTAAAGGCAACAACATTTATTATTTTCTTATTTTAATACTTATTTAAGTTAAATAATAATTTGTTTATAATTTTTATATATTTTTTATCCGTAATTATGAAAGAAATGTTGTCTGTTTAAATTATAAAATTGTTGAATAGTATAAAAACACTTGTAACACACTCGAAGTCGTTGGCAAAAGATAGTTTCATAAAATAAGATTGCTGTAAATAGGAAATGAAAGGAAGGATGCTATTAGAAGTTTTGAACTGAGCGAAGTTTCTCAACAACATCCGAAGCATGGTTCTTAGATTATGTAGTTTTGAGTTCAAGAGACTCAGTAGGTTTATAGTTGGTTCAATAAATATTTAATTTATATTCATTATATTAGATTTGAAAAAAAAAAAAAAATTTGATAAAAAAAATTAAAAATAATATAAATAATGAAAATAGTACTGTAAGTACATTACTTGAAAAAATACGGATGATATGTTTGTTTATAAATATTATTATATTTATAATAGTTTTTATTACTTTATATAGGCTAGTTTAACAAAGTTGTAATGTTTAGAAAATTAATGATCCTATCGCTTATATTATTTTATGTCCAAAGTACTAAATTATTTGGAGCATTGTGTTTTTAAGGGATTTATTAATTAATTTATAAAGTAACCAATCTTCGTATCGTCTCTGTATAAGAGAGAAAATACTTATTTTTGGTAATTAAATTATAAACTTTGTTGATATTTTGATATTTTACCTTATATATACATAATACCTTATATTTTAAATATAATGATTAATTTCTTTGTACCTCAATATCACTTAATTAATATTTTAATTTGTGAACCATTGAAAAAACTAGAAAGAAAAAGTGGATAATAATATATCTTAGATGTTAGTTTTAAATCTAATAATTTTATGATCATATTGGGTGACAAGAATGAATTGGGTTGTACTAAAAAAGAATAACGTTTCATACGTCTAATATTTTAACATAATTTTTTTTTTTTTTTTATGGAAAAGGAGGGCAAACGAGCATGCGGGTCACTGATAAAATAAAATAATTGATTAAACATGGTCATAAATAAATTTAAATTTTAGCTTTTATATTATTGCTGCGTGTCGTCGTACGGTGAGTTTCGTATATACGAGAGTTCTATTTTCGTAATTTCACTTTGTCTGTCTTACACCCTTGTCTGTGGATAATTAATAATAAAGAATCCCTGTCTCCAAGGTGGGAACGCCGCCGTAACCCTTCTTATATTAAATTACTGTAATTAATATTTGTTATAGAAATTACAAAATATAAAACGAATAATAATGTGATACTTATGTGTCAACAACAACGACAATAAAAAAAAATTGTATGTCTCGGGACCCGGACCACAAGAGAGAATATAAACTAAGTAGATCAACCTAAGTTGCATTATTTAATATTGAAATTGTTTAACTTGAACAAAGCTTACGTAATTACTTAAACATGATGTAAATTATTATGATAATGTAAGAAAATGATATTTATTAATAGAATCTTATGTCAATTATAAAATATATTTAATTCCTAGTTACAAATCTTGAATATTAGTATTAGTTTTTTGTTATTGTGTTTGTACAAAATTACTATTATTATTTAGTCCTACAAAAGTAACAATAGGAAAACCGGAAGCTAAACAGATTAACGTCGTCACACGTTACGTAACGAAGTGGCTTACCCTTCCATAAATAGTTATCCCTTCTTTAATAACAATTAAATAAAACATTAATTACTGCAGTTATTTAGAATTAGAAATATTGCTTAAAACCAAAGTCGTTATTCGATTCCGTTTCTTTAATTCTTATTTTAAGTTCTTATTACATTAGAGATTATTAACGTTTCAGAACAAATTATTAAACCTTAAAGGATTTTTCGTTTCCTCGCTTGCTTTTATTACTTTTAAATGAGTCAGAACAAAAGTTGGCTCATAAAGATTAATTTCTGTCACTATATCTTAGCCGGAGAAAGATGTGATAAAAGTTTTTTTATTGTGATAACAAGTGTAATAAAGTACAAAGTGACAATAAACTAGGAAATGTAATATTTGATGATTGCGGTAATTATTGATTTTCTATTTCTTTAACATTAACATTATTAAAACATTATAAAAATGCAGCTATTTTCGTATAGAAGATATGAACCAATTCTCAACCATTTTCCAGTAGTCTTTAAATTTAAAACTTCAATCTCTCATTCGTTCCTAATCCTCGCTCTTAATTGAAAAGTCGGAAATCTCAATAAAGCTTAAAGCACAGTTCGGAGTGAAGTTAACGTTAAAAAATTGCAGTCTTTTGTATTAGGAGTCTAATTAAAGGTTTAAGATTTACACGGTTCAGTTAACATCTTATTTCAGGGCCCAATAAATTAATCTATATTATAGTTATACTTAAAAAATGGTATTACTCTAAGACTCATCAACGCCATGCACAAAACTCTGAACATTGAAAGCTATCAAGTTCCATGCATTATTTATTTATTATGTTCACAAGTCGTTTCAAAGAGAATGTAAAGTCATTTTAAGACTAGGAGCGCGAACCAGACCTTATTTCTGACTCGCTGCGCTCGCAAAATCTCGGTATGTTTTAGCATATTGAGCTAAGCGAAGTGCAAATCACCGAAGTTCCATTTACAAAACGTAGACGCATACTGTCTTCAAATGTTTTTCAAGATAAAAAGGAAATAACAAAAAAAAGAAATTATTTAAAAAAATATATATTAAAAGCTGTTAAAAAAATAAAGCTAAATGTTTCCTATTGAAATCTATAGGATATTAGTTTTTCCGTGATTTTTTCTCAAAGACATCGAATATTTGATTTTTTTTTAATACCACCACCAGAGTAATGTCTATCAGCGTGCAAAGTTTGAAAATTTTCGGATATACCGTTTAGATTGATGCTTGCACAAAGGATGCAGAAAAGTCTCTCATAGAGAGCTTCACTGCAAAGATTTTATACATTTTGTTTAGATAAAAAAAGTGAACACCTTTCTTTTTTACAGTGTAGAATTGATTTTTTTTTGTACGCTACTGAAATCGCAAAAGCATAAGCATAAAGCATAAGCTAGTACTAATCGTATAATTAAATAAATATTTTAGTTGATTGTTAAAGAGACAAGAATTCTTGAGGATAAAGAGTTTCATGTATGAAAATACAAATTAACTGTGATGTAGTGTCTGTTTCATTATTGTAGCGACGTCGAGAGGAGACATCCGGAGTACGGTTGAATGTAATTGTAATCGTGTTACTGTAATTTACCTGAACGTATATTTTTACAAGCAATAGTTTATTATATATACTATATTGGGTTCTGTGGGTAATGTTATAAGAATTATGTTTCATTTATATTAATCACTTGTTTTTTATAAAGTATTTATAAAATTCCTAAATTATTGAAGAGAAAAATGTTGTTGTTTTGGGATCGTTTACAAGTTGCAGTAAGTAACTGGAGTAATGATTTACCATCAATTTATTACCAAATGTACAGTTTTCAGGTAACTGTTGCCCCATGAGATCAAATAAGTTAGAAGTTTGAAATCTATATTAGCTATATTATATTATATATATTAGCTATATTGTTTTTATATTCTGTGTTTAATATTCAACTTGCAAAAGTTCATTTGGTCTGTTGTGAAATTATTATATTATTTAGAGTGAATTATTTATTGTATAGTATAAGCTGTCAATATTGTTTAAGGCTTCACTTTCATATATGGTAAGACATAGACATTGACAGGGTTTACAAAGGATTTAAAACAGAAACGAACCAAACCTTTATTTTAAAAACATTATTTTTTATACTTCTTCAAAGAGCAGACAGTTCATCTGATTAACATACTGAAGTAAAGGAGTTTTAGGCATTCGGCTTATTTTTTATTGTACGAGACTTAGATTTAATATCTATAATTATTATTATGGGCTCTAATTCTCTGCTGATATTTTATTAGGTATTAACTATTGTAAAAGAAAAGTCCGTGTTCATTCATAATTATATTTTATTAAATAATAAATATTCATTTCCAATTATCTATTCTATTGTAGTCAAGATGCTGTCATCTGCAGACTCACTGATAGCGGTCTACACTGACGATGAATTCAAAGACCTTTCATAACATGAGTTAGTAGTTATCAGATTAATAATAAATATGTTTTTATGCAATAAATATCTTTAAATTACATTAATTACAGTAAAATAACCTATTATACTTCTTAAAATAAGTTATAACTTTAAATAAAAATAAAATATATATTTATAAACAAAGTAATCAGAATTTTCTCTTACAAAAGATGGATTTCATATTCGTGATTGATTGTGATTTTCATATTCGGTCACTAATTTTATTAAAAAAAAGTAATAAACATAAAAAATAAACTATTGTACAAAAACTTTATATTTTAGAAATTCATACTGAAATTCATATGAAGTTTGTTCTTTTTTATTATTCAATAGTTTAATTTAGTTTAGTTAATTCTTACCTATTTTTAATGAAGCATTATTCGATCTAGAGGTTTTATTTGACTTATATTTTTTTTTATTATATTAACATAATCTGACATATCACTCTTTCTTATCAGATAATTTTTTTTCGTAGAAAATTTGTGTTTACTTGTAGCTTGAGAGCACAGAACACTTTTAATCAGTGATGTAGAGCGAGTCTGTAGAGATCTCGTCGTAGCCACAGCGAGTGCATTTTGAAGTCGGCCCATGTCAGAAGTAGAATAAGGTTTAATAAAACCATGTTTATTTTTGTTTTACAGACCAAAGTTAATGTAGATCCGTATCTACATTAACTTTGATCAAAAATATCCGTATATTAGATAAAAAATATCCGTATATTTTTTATCTATATTTATACGTTGGAAAATGCGTGCATGCCTTCAACATGTGTTGTGAAGATGTGCGTTGATTTAAATAAGTCTTAATCACTTATTTAATCTCAATATGGATACAAACTATAATTGATTATAGTTTATTTGAAGTTATTTTTTGTATAGTGTAGATGTATTCCTTTTGTAATTATTTTTTTATTTTTATATTTAATTATTACACATATTTAAAATTAATTAACCATTATTTTAACCTAATATACCAAAATGTTATGTTGGTGATAAATGTCACTTTAACACGATACAGTTAACATTATTTTAACTATAAGGAAAGTGTAAAAAAATGGTAAATAAATAGCAACAATGTTTCTAAAATTAATAGACTACTTTGTGAAATATATGTTTGAACTATAATTAATATTAGCTAACGTTGTATGTATTACAATAGATAATACAACGGTATTATTTTACAAAAGTGACAATTGCTAATTAGTGTATGACATCAGAACAGGGCGGGTTCTTGAAAACATACTTTTATATTACACGATATAAAAATAATCAATTTCAGAACAACTATATATTATAACATTATATTCATTTTAAGAATAAATGTGTATAAAAGACATTATAGATACTTCATTTATTAAAATTATGTTATTATCTTTAGTATCTTCATAATAATATACTGTGATTGCTGTATTTATAATTACTGACACAATCATCTGTAACATTAATGACTTTAGAGAAACAATAAATGTCGGTGTCGTCTATTGCGATAAGTCTGTGCGTAGTCGTGTCGTGAGTATTAAATACTTTCAGTGACTAGTATATGTGTTTTAGCTATGTCATTGGACACGATACTATAAGCAAAGTTTTCAGTAATAGTTATATTGTAGTGTAATTGTGGGATAAGAAGCTTATCTTTCTTAGTTACTGTAAAAGTAGTACATTTTTTAGTTTTAAATATACAGCGTGTACACAAAATACACTTAGATAATAAAGTAAATATTAATTTTGGCAATTACTGATATCAAATAATAAAAATATTAAAAGCTCATGACAAAAAAGATTTTTTTTTGGGTTTATCTGAAAGACAGTGAATTGAATCTATTATTAGCGTCTCTGTAGATACTATACGAAACATAAATATTATTTAAAGGCACTTTCTCTTATTTTGAGGTGTAGGTCTTTATTGCAACCGTGAACATGTAATTCTGCTCTAGACACAGAGAAGATGCTAAAGTCAAGTTGGCTTCTTGCCAAAACTATATATTTTCGTCTGAAATAAGTTTTGTGAAATTCTTTCTACTAATTATTCTGGCAAATAGTTTATGTAAGCATAATTTCTAAAGAAACAAATTATTATACAAATTTAATTCATAAGTCTTGAGGTATTTGGACAGAAGGCTTTCGATATCATGATTATTGGGTCCTATTAGAGCGTGTTTGATTCTTTGCACATACGATCCGTTGTTTCCAGTAACTCCGTCTGCATGGACTACAGAAGGACGTACGGAACATGTAAGAAGTTTTATTACCATTCGAACTTAACCGGGAAATAAATAGTAGATAGTATCCATTTATATTTTTTGATAATACTGCTTTTAAGCGTATTATCAAAAAATAAGTTATATCATAGGTTAAATTTATAATGTCTTAAAAACAGACTATCAAATGTTAAAAGCCCAATTAAAATCCGACCTTATTTTATAAATATAGATTATTTAAATTCCTATTGAATTTATCCTGATTCATAAATAAGTTAACCTTACTCGTTACCGGAGTCTATTTAAATATTCATTAATTATTTTAGGATGAAATATCCAAATTTTAAGATATCATAAACGATCAAGAAAATATTCCAATAATTAGACTTGTAATGAAAAAATTAAAATAACTTTTTCATAAACAAAACAAAGTTAAAGAAACTTTAACATTCTAAAGTTTCTTCTACTTATATAATTAAATACTAAATATTATGATAACATGTAAGTATCTTCCCGTGAACACTTTTGCTGCAAAGCATATAGATGTTAATATGACCCGGATATATGTTTATAAATGTAATATGATCAATTCATAATTTTATTTAATTATTACTTTTATATCTAAATTAACTTATTTCTGGAGAGTATTTTTATAACATTATACTTGTATTTATACCTACTCAAATGTATATGTGGATAAATTTGTGAGATGTATACTATTTCACGTTGTAGATGTGTGTTAAAAATTTAAAACATGAGTATGTAGTCTAATTTTAGAGACGTTGAAGTGCGTGCACTCGAGCAAAGCTGCTCAGAGCTAAACGAGCGACAGATACAGTTTTGGAACCCAGACTATATTTATCTTTACTTAAAGCTATTTTGGTAAACGTTGAGATATTTTTTTAAAGAAAATCAACCCAACATTTACAGAAATAAGTATAATTTTCGCTTTCATTTAATCTATTTTTGATTTCCAAAAATATTTTACGATTCTTACTAAAAGGAAAGTAAGGAAGAAAAGGAAATTCGCTCTTTGTTGTTAATAATAGATGAATGAAAATATCCGGTTGAGAAAAATATTTTTCGCGAATCCCTACTTGTCTTACTTTGTATTATTATCTATCACTTTTCAATTCAGATAGCTTTTAAAGACGACAGGTTATTTTTTAAAACAGTTCAATAAACATTAAAACAAATTTGTTATCAAACACCATTGTATAGTTATAAAATAATTATATAACAAATATATTTTGTACACTATTTTGAGTATTGTGCAATAAAGAATAAATAGATAAATAATTAAAATTATAATTCTATATGTAAGTCCAAATTATATATTAAATATTATATTACGACTCTCAACTGTATTATTACTGTCAAAACTTTAAAGTATTTACTTCTTATTAATTACTTTTACTTATAATAAACAATATATATATTTTTTAACACAATAACGACTAAAACTCTAATTATTTATTTAAGTCATAGAAAATACTACTACTATACTACGAGTATTAAGTTTTCTTAAAGTTACAAGGGAATAGCAAGTTTGGGACTTGATTTCAATTCTGCAATATGACGTCATAACGTGTATTGTTCCTTTTGATAATACTCAATGTATTGAACTTGTGATACAGAATTGTTCTATTGAAACAGGTATTAATCAATTAACATTATTTCAGATTCAGTATATGAATTGAATGAATTGGTTGGAGTTAATTCTTTGCTGAGTTACCGGGACTGGGCCCGATTGTTCAGCTTTAAGTATTAAATTACTATTTATACATATTTTAAAATTGAAATATATTGCCAATATAATAATATTGTAGAGATAGATATAAAAATGTTTTAAACACTAATATTCTTTTATATAAAAAACACAGCATACTTTTATTCACTCATGTAGAACTCGTCTGTAGAGGTCAAAACGTAGCGATAGTGAGTGCATTTTAAAGTCAGTCGAAGTATATAGATGAGGTAGATGAGTATATATGAAGTAGATGGGTGAGGCTAAATCATATAACATCCTTAGCAGTACAGTGCTAATTAATATATGAAAACAAAATGAAGTCGATATTTTTAAAATATTAATATTATAATGCAATATGTTAATATACTATTTAGCCAGTACTATAGAACAGACCTCAAAGAACTAATCTACTGAATGCATTACAAAAGCGAAATTTCATCAAGTATTTTAAATGGTCAAAAGAGCATATTTGGTTAATATTTATTAGCATTACATATACAGAAATGGTGTATATGTATTAATTACTTGAACATCAATTAACCTTTATAACGATGGACATGACATATCCTATAAAAATCCAATATTAGATATTTCTTTAGAAATTTTTCGCCATTTATAAAAATGATTTATCATTGGTCTTGTCATATAGTTTTAGAACAACGTAGTCAACTCTAAGCCACTTCGTGCTCGGGTTTGACAAAGCTTGTAGGTGTTATAACTAATTATAGAGTCGTGTCTTCTATATCTAGAACAATATGGTTTTTATAGAATGGAAAGTTTATTTTGAAGTTATTAAATGAACTAAGTAATATCTAATAAAAATATTGAAGTTTTATAATTGAACATAAAACTTCTGTAAAATCAATTACTCAGACCATTGAGTTTCATTGTTGGAGGTTTAACATGTTTACTGCTGCGAACTTCGATATTTAACACGTGAAGAGAGAATGGGGTTATCACATTCTGACATAAGTTCAGCAACCGCGAAAACTTTACCAAAAGAATTTATACACAAAATTGGTAAAAACAATTTAATTATTTTTTTTTAAATCAATTGCACCTTAGAATACTTATGGAATTGAAATTTATTACATTTAGTTGCCAAGATTGATTGAAAACTAATATAAGGTCCTTAAATTTATTCAATAAAGCGAATATAAAATTTTAAAAAGTACAGTACATATTAAAAAGTAATCAAAGTGCTCAAATGCAACTAATGTCTCAGAAAAATATGAGACCGTATAATTTTCTTCAAAAATATGTTCTTTTTTATAAATTAGCTAAATTACTATTAAGAAAAGCTATTAATAATTAATTGTAAAAATAACTTCTCATTTAAATCCTAATTTAGTAAAAATAATTTAAGTTATAAGGAACTCTAGGAAAATATTTAAACCAAGTTAAGATAAACGCAGAAAATTAAAAAAGGATATCAAAATTAATTTATAATAATCCTAAAGGCTTGTCTAGTTTAATAAATTGATTAAAGTTAAACTCGTTGTTGGAATTCGGATCGTCCGTTTTAACACCAGTGAATTCTACAGGGAACTTATGTATTACGAAGGCGATGTTCTCTGGATTCTACGAGAATTAAATATCTAGTCGTCTCGGTTGGATTTTATTAAATACGTCATAGTAAGGTAGTGTACTTTATAATACTGGCTTATAAAGAAACTGGTATAACAACCTTTTAATTAGAAAGGGTTGTTTCACTACCCTCATTATGTCATAATCTTATCTTACATAGCAACCTTATCACTGTTTGTAAAATTAACCCTTTTAATTATCTACTGACAATAATGTGATGTTAGAATTTATACTAAATATTGAGACAAATCTTTTGAGATTGAGGTTTTTATTCCGAACATGAACATGCCAGTTACGAGTAGCTGTCATCGACAGATGCAGTCACTAACTAGTTTATATCTATCAGTTGGCTTCTTACCAACTACTTGAATGTATATGAATAATATATCTTCTATGTTTTGTTATTGTATTTATGGAGATATAAATATATTAAAACAAGTGTTATAATATTGTTATCATTTAATAAGATATTGCTCTCTGTCACTTGTCTCTTTATTATTACTAATTAATTCTTTTTAATATCAATTACATAATATGAAATTTAAAAAAATCAGATTTAAAAATAATAAGCGTAATAAAAAGCTCCATCAGCTCAGTTTACATTTATATAAAATTACGAGGCCTTTTTTAAGGTTTATGTTTTAATTAATTTTATAAACTAAACAAGCGCTTTTAATAATAATAATAATATAATAACGTTTTTATTCTCTATAACATTAACCATATACAATTTGGACGTGAATATAAAATGAATAATTAAATATTAAATAAAATATTATTTACTTTAGTCATTTTGAAATATAAATATTGTTTAAATCAAAAGTTATATTTGAATTTTCTCATTAATAATTACATAAATAGAGTTTATTTACGTTACAGAAGTAATTATTAGACCTTAAAGGATATTTCGTTTTTAAGTCGTTTTTATTACTTTTTAATGGCTCAGAGCAGAAGTTAGCTCATAAAGATTATTGTCTGTCGCTATATCGTAGCCTGAACAAGATGTGTTTTTATAAAACATTTTCTATTGTGATAGCAAGTGTAAGGAAAGAAAAAATGAAATGAAATATATTTTTTGAAGATCCTGGTAAATTCTTAATTTTTTATTTCAAGATTTTCATTATTATTGAAAAAGTGTTTCTCAAATAAATACAATAAAAAACTAAAACTAAGAAACATTTTTTAATTATGATCATGAATAGAATTAATCATTGAATTACATGAAACATTAATTGCGACATTTTTTATGAATGAGGAAGGCAAACGGCGTGCGGGGTCACAGGTGAAATGTGATCTCCGCCGCCTACGAGCCCTTGTAACATCCGAAGACTCTTGGAACGTCTTGGAGCTAGAATTATACACTTTTTTTTAAGGTGTCGTATCGACTTATTCTTATCATGCAGTTCTTTAGTAGTCCTCTTCGTTTCTAGTAAAGTACGAAAGTTTTACGTAAATATATCATATTTATTATAAAAAATACTTACGTCATATATAATATAGAGTAAAATATAAGCAAGAGTCTTATGTAAGGAAGAAAAAACCAATCAACATTTACAGAAATTAGTATTATTTTTGTTTACATTTAATCTTAGTTTCATTTCTGAAAAAATATTACGATTCTTACTAAAAACGAAAGTAAGAGAAAAAAAAAATGAAATTGAATCCTTGTTTTAAATAATAGATGAATTAAAATATCCACTTGATATAAATATTTTTCGCCAATTCCTACTTGTTGTATTATTATCAATCACTTTTCAATTCAGATTGGTTTTAAAGACGACAGGTTATATTTTTTAACACCTCAAAATATATTTGTTTGTAAAATAAATTTGATATAAAATAACATTGTATAGTTAAAAATTAATTATATAGCAAATATAACTGTACGTGTAAGTCCACATGCATATTAAATATTATATTACGCCCACTGTATTCTCATTGTCAACACACGACTTTAAAGAATTTACTTCTTAGATTCTTATTAATTTATTAGATTCTTAGTATACTTCTTAGTAATAAGAATTTACAACTTGTTATTGATATTCTTTTATAATTAATTATTATTATACTTTTATGGCTAACAATAACAAATAAAAATATAATTATTTAAGTCATTCAGAATGGTTGTTTAGTTTCTCAAAATTACAATGAGGTAGTAGTAAGTTTTGGGCTTAACTCCCACTCTGCAATATGACGTCACAACGTGTATTGTTTCTTCTTATAATACTCAATGTATTGAACTTGTGATGTTAAATTGTTTTATAAGAGAATAATTAATGTTGTTCGATGTACGCAGATCTATTCTGTAAAATATACGAATTCGTTGTCTGCAATGTCCAGCAACGGAATTCATGACCCAAATTATAAGTGGGTTTATGATCAGTTTATGGAAATAAAAACGTATTTAATTTAATTACAGCCTAAAACTAATTTTGAGATTTCCAGTGAAAATTTGTCAATTCTTGAATATACATATGAATAACTTGATAGTGCAACCTTTATATTATACATATTTATAAACTAAAATATATATCAAATATTGAAATTGTTTTATTCGCTAATCTCTCTCCTATTTACAAAAAGCACAGAACTCTTTTAATCACTCATGTAGAGCGCATCTGTAGAGGTCTTGACGTAGCGATAGCGAGTGCTTTTCTAAGTCAGTCGAAGTAGAATAGAGTAGGCGAGGTGCGATCAGAATACATCTTTTACAATACAACACTCATAAATATATGAAAACAAAATGAAGTAGATATATTTAATTGTTAATATTGTAATGTTATATGTTAAAATATTATTTATTACTTAGTTCTATAGAACGGACCTCAAGGAAGTAATTTACGATTGCGTGTCGAAAGCGAATTCTCATCATGTATTTTCAATGGTCAAAGGTCTTATTTAATTAATATATTTATTAGAATTACATATACACAGAAATGGTGTTTATATTTGCTTTGCAGTCACTAACTAGTGTACATCTATCAGTTGGCTTCTTACCAACTACTTGAATGTGTATAATATATCTCTCTTATATTTTGAAATATTGACTCATTTATGATATTATATATATAGATATAGATAATCTTTATTGAAACCAATTTTGTAAACATTGTTCTGATTAATAATATTGCTCTGATATATATTGATATATTAGTGTTTCTCGTGTTTCTTTAATATTACTATTTCATTCTTTTAAATATCAACTACATAACATGTCATTTACAAAATATCTTATCTATAAATAATAAGCGTAATAAAGAACTCTGTCTGCTCGGTTTAAAACGAAAAAAAATTACGCTTTTTTAAGATTTACGTTTTAATTAAACTATTAAACTAGACAAGCTTTTTAAATTATTATTATAATATAAGAGCTTTTTTTATTTATTCTCTATAACAGTAACCATAAAATATAGTTTCTTATAAAAAAATAGAAAATAATTATTTAATTTTTTTAAGTAAACCATTAATTACTCTAGTTATTCTGAATAATCCGTTGTTTTAGTTTTTATTTTGTAGTTTTTTAATTTTCAAATTGATGATTACATACTTAGAGATTGTTAATCTCTTAGAACCAATTATAAAAATTTAAACGATATTTTTTTTGTCGCTTGCTTTTATTATTTTTTTAAGGGTTAGACAAAAAGTTAGCTTATAAAAATTAATTTCTTTATTTAGCCTGAATAAGATGTGATTTTACAAAACTTTTTTTATTGTGATAGCTAGTGTAGAAAATAAAAAGTGAATTGCAATGCACAAAGATATATTTGTTTTGAGGATTCCGGTAAATTCTTATTATTTATTAAAAGATTTTCATAATATTTTAATGTCTTACTGATATATTTGTATATCTTCAGGAAAAGTGTCTCTCAAATAAAAACAATAAAAAACCAAATATGAAAACGAACAGAATCAATCATTGAAATATATTAAAACACAAATTCCGACTTACTTTTTCAATTTATGCTTATCATGTAGTTACTAGTTAATGCGTACAATAAATCAATTGTGTTATTTATTGTTTTTTGTCAGTTGTTAGTACTAAAGTATGAAAGTAAGATGAAAATCAACCAAAAAATAACATGAACTATATAAATTAATAAAACAATCATTGAAACAGTTCATAATAATCTGAACATAAAATAGTGATGATCGATTTTCTAAACATATCGATTAATAGTATTGTTAGACTTATTAAAAAAACAGTTGTGTTTTCTATTAAAAGGGGTTGTTTAAATAGGTGCTTTTTAGGACGGGGTGATCGCCGAGTAGAAGTTATGAAACAATTTTCAACAATTTTTCAGTAGTCTTTAGATTTAAAACTTCGATCGTTCATTCGTTCCTAATCCTCGCTCTTAATTGAAAAGTCGGTAATCTCTATAAAGCTGAAAGCAGAGTTCGGAGTGAAGTTAATGTAATAAAAATTGCAGTTTTTTGTATTAAAAGTCTAATTATAAAGATTTTAGGATTTACCCATCCCAGATGCTTAACAACTGATCAATGACAAATATACTATCTGTTTTATAGTAGTATATAAAAAGAATAGGTTTACTCACAGATTCGTCAACTCCATGCACAATACCACAATACAGGCATAAGCGAGTACTAAATGTTTTATTAAATGAATCCTTTAGTTGATTGTTAAAGAAGCAAGAATTCTCTAAGATAAAAAATTTCATGTATAAACATATAAATTGACTGTGAGGTACAGTGTGTGTCATTAATGTTGCGGAGTCAAGAGCAGACATCAGGATTAGGGTTGAATGTACCAAGATCAATTGTAATTTAACTGAACGTTTATTTATCATAAGAATACTTTTATAAATATACTTTATTTGGTTCTCTGAGCGAAGATATAAAACTGATGTTTCATTTATATTAATCAAATGTTATTTATAAAGTTATTATAACTTCCTAAATTATTACCAAAAATGAATGAAGTTATGTGAAGTGAAAATGTTGGTGTATCGTGATCGTTTACGAATATCAGTAAGGGACTTCACCGTATTTATTATCAAATGTAGACTTTATATCCAGTGAACTGTTACCACAAAATTAGGAGTTTGAATTACTATTTTATTTTGATGTTTTAATCTGTGATTAATATTGGACTTGTAAATATTATATCGTTCCGTTGTGTGCTGATAATATTAAGATTCAATAATGGTTCAATTATGTTTGATAGGATAAAAGTTTTATATTACAAATATCAAATTCATAGATTGTACTTATAAAAAGTTGGACTCTACTTTCACGATAGCAAAGGGTAGGTCTATTGTCATTCATAATACCATTTTATAAATAATAAATATTAATTTCTAATTATCTAGTTTCTATTGTAGTCTAGATGCTGTCATCTGCAGGCACACTGATAACGGTCTACATGAGTGAATAGTTATTAGATTAATATTAATAAATTTATTACAAATTTGGTTTAATAAAATATATTTTTTTTTAATTTCAAACCCTGTACATGTAATTCAGCTGTAGTTATAAAGTTGCTAAAGTCAATTAATCAAGTCAATATAACTATTTTCACGGATACTTTTTTTTTTTTTTTTTTTCGTTGGAAAAACCCGTTACGGGTATAACTCGCGTTTATTAGTACATTTTTTTTATATAAACCCGACGTTTCGAGTGCTTTGCAGCAAACGTATTCGCGGAAAGACGACATGTCGGTGTCTGTCCAGACTAGACAGTCTAGTCTGAACAGACACCAACGCGAGTTATATCCGTAAAATAGTTTTATTAAAACGTGTAAAATAGTTTTATTGTAATGTAGTACTCGTGAAAATCTAAGGAAACATTATATATCATCTTTATTTATAGAAAAACAAAACAAATATGTCTCTGAAAATAACTAAATAAAGTAATCGAACAATTAAAGTAGATATTAAAGGTGTTGGCAGGTCTTCAGTGAATTATTCTTTCTTTTTGTTATTCGGGTTCTTAGCTTACGATAAAAATAAAAAATAAATAATAGGTAGTATCCGTTTATTTGCTTATTTTTTGCTAATACTGCTTTTAAGTGCCATAGATAAAGTTATAAGATCTTAAAAACATGTTAAAAGCAAAATTAATAACCGACGTTATTTTATAAATATAGATTATTTAAATTCCTATAAAATATAAATTCTATAGGAATATATATAGAGAAAGGCTAATTTATTTATGAATAAGGATAATCTTATTCATAAATAAGTTAGCCTTTCTCTTTAACGAAGACTATTTAAATATTCATGAATTATTTTAGGATGAAATATTCTAAAAATTTGACTAGTAATAAAAAAATGAAAATGTAAAATATGGAGTATAGTACAAGCAGGAGTCTTATGTAAGGATGAAAAACAAGTCAACATTTATAGAAATAATTCTTATTTTCGTTTACATTTAATCTATTTTTCCAAAAATATTACGATTCTTACTGAAAGGAAAGTAAGAAAGAAAAGGAAATTCGCTCTTTGTTGTGAATAATAGATGATTGAAAATATCCACTTGAGATAAATATTTTTCGCGAATCCCTACTTGTCTTATTTTGTATATTATCTATCACTTTTCAATTGAAATTTCTTTAAAAAGTTACGTTTTGTGAATAGTTATATTTTGTAACAGCTTAATATATAAATAATAAAATAAATTGTATTGTATAGTTATTAATTAATTATGTTGTATAGTTATTAATTAATTATATAGCAAATATAACTCTACACGTAAGTCCAAATTGTATGTTAAATATTATAATACGTCAGCTGTATGCTCACTGTCAACACGCGACTTTAAAGGATTTACTCGTCGGAGCTCGTCTGAAGAGACCTTGATGTAGCGATAGCGAGTGCATTTTAAAGTCAGTCGAAGTGAAGTAGAGGTGAGTTGAGATCAGAATACATCTTTTCATTACAGTACAGATAAATATATGAAAAATAAATTAAGTAGATATATTTAAATTATTAATATTGTAATGCAATGTCTTAATATACTATTTATTATCTAGTTCTATAGAACGAATCTCAAAGAAGTAATCTAGTAATTGCTTTACGAAAGCTAAATCTATAAGCTAAAGAAATGGTGTTCATATCAATGGTTATAATATTTATTAAATGGTTATAATATTTATATTTAAATAATATTTATTTGAAAATCGTTTAACTTTTATAACCATTGACATGAAATCTCCTACAAAATATACGTAATTAGATATTTCTTTAGAAATTTTTCCCCTTTGTAAAAGTGATTTATCATTGTTGTTCTCATATATTTTTAGAACAACATACTTAACTCTAAGCCATTCTGTGCTCGGGTTTCATAGCGCTTGAAGGCGTTATAAATAATAATAGAAGTTATTTAATGATAAATAATATCTTCTAAAAGTATAAAACTTTAAAAATCTTTCATAAAATTTCCTTAAACAAATTACTCAGTCCATTGAGTTTAGTGTTGGAAGTTTAAAATGTGTACTGCTGCGGTTTTATGATAGGAGACTTGAAGGTAGAATAGAGTTTCACACTATGTCGTAGTTAGTTAAGAAACCGCAAATAATTTACTCAAATATTTTTTTTTTAATTTTTTAATTTTATTTAAAAAGTACAACAGGTGGACTAAATGCTATAGAGAACTCTTTACCAGTTAAACAATAGAGAAGTAAAAAAAAACGAAATTAGTATAATTTTTTTTACAATCAATTTCACCTTAAAAAGATTTATGATTTAGAAGTTCATCATTTATTAACCATCATTGATTTAAAACAATATTTTGTCCTTTTTAATTTAGCAAATAAAGGGCAAATAAAATAACTGACATTTAAGTAATTTTCTATTAAAAAGTTATGAAACACTAAAGATATATATTAAAAAGTAATCAAAATGCTTCAGAACATTAATTACAATTTTTTTCTCCGATAAATATGAGAGTTTTTAATTTAATTTTCTTAAAAAACATGTTCTATTTAATTAATTAGCTAAATTACTTTTAAGGATATCTTTCGAGTGGCACTTTTAAATAATTTTCATTTTTACATGTTAATTCTCATTAAAATCCATATTTAGTATCACAATGTTACAAAACATTACAAAAAATAATTGGTAATAAAGTTAAAGTAAATTCAAGTCTAGTTTAATAAATTAATTAAAGTTAAACTCGTTGTTGGAATTTTGATCCGTTTTAACACCAGTGAATTCTACAGGGAACTTATGTATTAAGGAGGCGATGTTCTCTGGATTCTACGAGAATTAAATATCTAATTGTCTCTATTTTATTAGATAGGTCAGACAGAGTAAAGTTATGTATTTTATAATTGTCTCTTAGAAATGTACTTATAAATCTTTTGGAGTAAAAGTGTTCTCCTAAAATATTGTCTTTTTTTTTAAATATTGGTTTTTCATTATTGTTATGACATCATTGTCTTATTTTAAAATGATATTTAGAAAATACATTATTTCAATTATACTGACAAAATTTAGTATGATGTTGAATTTTATAATAAACATTGAGATAAACCTTTTGAGATTGAGGTTCTTATTCTGGGCATGAATGCGAGCTACGAGTAGCTGTCGTCGACAGATGCAGTCACTAACTAGTTTACATCTATCAGTTGGCTTCTTGACAACTTCTTGAATGATAAACATTCATAATATCACTTGTATATTTTGAAATATTTTCTTATTAGAGATATTTTTATGTAGTAATGACACAAGATATAGATAGCCTTCCAAAAGAAAAAGTATATTATAAGTGTTTTATGATTCTCATGTTGTAATTTCTGAATATTTATTACTCTGTTTTAAATATTAATTAAATACTATCTTATTTAGAAATAATAAGCTTAACAAATGTTATTACGGTTTTCAGAACTCGATCAGCTAACTTTGAATCGAATGAACTTACAAAAATATTATATCAAGTTTTATTTTAGCTAAGCTATATTGTGTTAAAAACAAATGTAGTTGAGTCTGGATTTTTCTGACCTTCCTGTGCTGTGAAGTGGTTAGGTCTAAATTATTGTTGAGTTGAATTAAATTCCTATTACGTGCAAAACCTGACAAAAAAATATTTCAGTAAATAACAATTTTGTGTTTTGTGAATTTTATATGAAATAAAAGTAGTTGAATACTTTGGATATATTCTATAATAGTATCTGGTTCCATTTGTTTAAAGTTCAGTTGAAACCGACGATAGTGTAAAGTTTAACTTCAGCAGTCAAACAGAACAAAGTGGACGCTCCAAGCTCACAATATCAATAAGTCTTTTTAAAACAAAAAATCGCATTTGCTAGATTCATCCTCATACAAATAAAATGTCAGTTCTTTATAAATAACGTATAAATTTATAAGCTTTTGTTTAAAAATAGTAAAGATTCATAAAAATATTTTATAAAAACTAATATTTATAAAAAAAAATATTTTGGATATTAATTAGTTTTATTTACGAATATTGACTTAATATTGTGATTAGAAAAATAAAAGAATCAATTTATATTGAAAAAACTCAATCTAAGCTCTAAACATAAACATACGAATGAGTTATATCTCTCTTTATTATATAACTACTATATCTTTACTACATGTTACATACAATCCCTCATACAGGATTATGAAGATATTTCAGCAAAAATGTTTCTTCCTCGGAAAAAAAATGTTATCATTGTTTATTACATAAAGTGTCTAACAAAATGTCTCAGATCTAAGCAATTCATTGCTCGGGCGTCATTGGGCTTATAAGTGTAGTGACTATGTAAGTTTTAACATATATGAACTTTGTTTTCATTTATAATGTTTTTTTTTTGTACAACAATACTAAATAATATTATAATTAATATGACAAAAAAAAAAAATTAAAAAAAGTTGAAAAAATAAGTATAGCGGTGTTCTTCCTAGTCCTAGCAAAAAAATTAAATTAATATGTAGAAAAATTAAACTAAGATGTAGTAAGAAAAATGTAGTCGATAAAAAAAATTATTGGATTAGATTAGTTATTCTCATTATCACTATACCGACAATTCGAGATTCGAAGTTCGAAACTAAAATCAAAAAAAAATTTTCGTAATGAATTTTTGATTTCGATTTACCCTTGTTTTTTGATTTTATTTTTCAGATTTTAAATGGATAATTCTAACAGACACAAACAGGAATACACATTTTATTGTATTTTTTCTATGAATTGTAGTTATTTTAATAATTGTAAATAAATTAAAAATCTGTATAATTAAAACATAATTATAATTGGATATCTTTACTAGGAGTGGTAACAAAACTGGAGCGCAGGTAAGCGAAGAGTTTGAAAAAATTGTGTTAAATTCAGCAACGAGCATGATAGTTTATGATCTATCATGCTCGTTGCTAGTGGTGCATTACACACAATTGCGATATATATTTTTCGATATTACTTCGAGATTATTATTTCAATCATTTATTAAGGTTTAATCCACATGTCCGAACAAAGCGCTTTGCTTCGTCTTTCCTCATTCGCACGGCGAAGAATTGGAACAGCTTGCATTCGTCGGTATTTCCGTCTGAATATAATGTGAGTGTCTTCAAGAGAAGAGTGAATAGGTTACTGAGTTAATGCGGCTTACCATCTATGACTACATTTACACTTTCCATCAGGTGGAATGTAGTCAAGCATTAACTTTGACAGTGAAAAAAAAGTGTGTATTTTAATATTAAAAATTTAGTAGTAAGCTGTATTTACTTTTTATTTTAGTGAAAGCCATATTTTATGATAAAATACTAATGATATTTGATTTCGAAAGTCTGTTTTGAATAGTAGTGTATGGAAAATGTAGTATCGTTTTTCAGAGTTAACTACAGCTAATAGGGTTGAGTCATGACGTCACCTAGGGTGGGTTCTTTTACTTTTACATTACATACATATTTGTATGTCATAATGCTAATTGCATTATGACAATTGACGTAAGCTAATGATATTTATTATGAAATTAGCTTCGTCACGTATTCTTTTATTATATCATTTATTAGTAGTGCAATAATAAAAACAATTTCGAAAAAAAAATCAATATTCTAAATTCGAGAACTGCAAAAGCTCTTAAAGTTATATATTTTATGTGTTAAATATCAAAAAAAATTTTAAGTGCCGATACCAATCAACATAAATTTGAAAATGCAGCCTACTAACAAAGGCTTGACTTTATTGATAAAGGGAAAGAGTTCACTGATAAAGGGAAAAGTCGACATTAATTTGTTAACTTACCTTCATATTTTGTATTTAGGTATTATATAGGAAAAAAAGGAACCATATTAATTAATTTAAATTATGTTTAAAAAAATAATATCTAAAACAAAAAAAATATGGTATCGCATGATATTTACAAATTTCCCAATATGAAACCGAGAAACGCATACAAATGCCACTGAACAATCACTTTTTGATTGTTCAGCTCCATTTGATTGTTCAGTGGCGTTTGATATTTTATAGACCTCTGCACTAGTTCCTACCATTGACTCGAAATGCAAGGGCCGTATTGAGATATAGTTGTTTCATAAAAGCGAAAAAATATATCTTTTAATTTAAATATAAAAATTTCTATGACATTATATTTTCCTAAGTACATTAAACTAAAAATATTTTTTCTCTTAATTTTCTATTTATACTTTTCAAAAATTTCTGTTGCTGACTCTACAAAGCGTGGAAATTCATTAGTTGTAACAAGAATAATACAAATTAATTATTTTTTTAATTAATTTATTATATTTCACAGATATTTTAAGCATATTATAGAACTTGGTTCATATGATTCGTCAGTATTTGATATAATAAATGCATTTCTAATATAGAGAGATTATCTAAGCAAAAAAATCATTAAAAATGTCCTGGTATTTTTGGATATAATCGCTGAAATGAAATCGATAATACCCGAATTTTAGTATCTTGTCTCGTATTGACATCAACAAATTAGTTTACAAGAGTATTTGTGATGTGAGTATATTATGTACCAACACTATTTCTGGAAAATCGTACACAAATTTGGCGTAAGAGTAATCAAAATCGGTTTGGTAGGTTTAGATATTATCACAGACATACAAACATACAAATATATATACATAGCAATGAAAAAAGGACCATCCTTATTTTGCTATAAAAGTATTTGATTTATGGAATAGAAATTTATAAAATTAAAAGTATACAACAATGAAGGACGAGTATAAAAGAATAAAAACTAACGGACCTCTTTTTAAATTACTATTTCGTTTATCCTTTTTCAATACTGTATTGGTCAAAAGGGCTCTGTTAATAATATTAAACCTTTCAATAATTGTATCGTTAGTGTCCTTCAGTGGAGAGTAATGTTTTTTTATTGATATTTAAATGTTAATATATTATAGTTGGTTTTTAATTATTAATTGATAACAAACTTGTAAAAGCTTTATTTCTTTTAGTTTGCTGAATAAACGTAATAAATAAGTCGCAATGTCGGCGATCAAAACAGTCCCAGAGTTATTCTGGGACTATTTCGACTGGTTCGAATTTACAGAGTTAGTTATTGGTTCGAATTTTTATTCGAACTTAATTTATGGAGCTTTTTTATGATATGTTTTTTTATTTGTTATTATTAATAATGCATATGTTATATATGTACCGATGCTTAAGAATAGAAAAAATATTTTGAGATAATGTGATCATTCTAATTTTAGAGTTACTTTATCCAAATCATAAAGATATCACGAGAACTTAAGAAGACAGAAGACACATCGTTAAACTTTAGTTAAAAAGTTATTAAATAATACAGAAAAACTAGACTAGACAAAGAAAATGTTCAAGGTTATTATCACAAATAGTATTAAAATGTTACAATAGTATTACTATTAATACTTTTAAATGTCATTTGAATCTTTACAGCTAAACGTATTTTACTTATCTGTAATGTTAGTACGGCATTGTACGGTGTAAAAAGGGCGAATAAGGTCACGGATAAGGTTAGCAAAAGTGCAAGTCACACAAAATAATAAATATTATTAAAAGACAGTCGTTTACATATCTCATTGATATTCCTAAAATTCTTTTCCTTATATGTTGAATTCTCTTAACATATAAATTATTACGCTTATGCTTATTTCATATACGTTCTAATTTAGAAATAATATATTGGAGTTGATATAAAGTACAAAAATAATACCATTCTGGGAGCATGAATTATGAAATCATTTAAATGAGAGGACTCTTGTTCTTTTCTCGACTTTTATAGCTATTTGCAAAGCTTTCATTTTAGAAAAAATACAAATAAACATTAATAGTAATTGGTATTAGAGAATATCTTACTAACAGGTCACTAAAATGATTTTTATGTTAAATCATTCGTAATGACGGGTGACCGTTTCAATAAACATTTTTTAAATACGTTTTTATCTATCATCCTATATCATGCCAAGCTAATAAAGTTATTGAGATAAAAATAAAAATATTAATAAAAGGACCGAAAATTGTCAATATTATTAAAATTATAAAGTTTATTTTATATCAAATTAACTACACTATATTTGAACACGTTACAGCTTTACTTAGTTCTTTGAGAGTCTGGTGGTCGTAAAAAGTAATGGCTTTGGAAAGATAAAATGTTCCAGCTTGTGTAAATGCCTGCAACTAAATACCACACTCTTTAAAATACTAAAATCTAAGCATATGGCTTTGCTAAAATTAAAATAAATTATATTTATCATAAATGATTTCAAATTGAATTAGACATTGTTATAGATTATTTAAAATGTATTTATTTATAATGCAAAATATAACTTAACTCTATGTTTCTACGTAATTATAAACAAAATTAAAGAATTTTTTTACAAGCATAAATATTTTTAAAGTTAAGGATAAGTCTAAGAGATTCCTTTTGCGGATGAAACTAGGTTGAGGCTCAAGAACGTGAAAATATTTTAAGGTTTAGCCTCTAGTCCCCTGCTTATAAATATCCTTGTAAATCCGTGTTATATTTAGTTATGGTTTGTTTATTTAAACTACTGTGGTAGTTTAATATTCATACATGGATTATATTTTTATATCAAGATATATATACTTATGTATAATAGAATTTTATGGTATATTATTATGCAGCTGTAATGTAACATTACTCTTATTGGAATTTGCCGAAAATATCCTTATTCATGAGCTCAGATCATACCGAAACTATTTAAAACTATTTTAGAAAAAATTAACGTGACTTCACACAGATTATTAAACAAAATAGTAATCTTATATCATTATAATCTTAACAGAATAATAGAATAGTACTATTGTCTTTGACGAAATTAAATTTGAGTTATTGAATATATTTATTTTAATAAATACGGATACATTTTTTAAATAAATACAATATAGTTATAACCATTATAAAGCCTTATATTATTAAATAGCATTCCTGCATAGTATCATTCGTAAGGGTGTGTTAATCTAATGGTTAAATATAATTAATTATATTATATATATATCTAGTTATCGTTTTTAATGACGCTATTACAGGTTCCAAAGTTATAATTTAATGCTGAAATAATACGCAAAATAAAAGATCATATACTCAATATTAAGGGCGTAATAATGTCAAGAGGCTTGTGAAGAAAACATATAAAGAGAATAAGTAATGAAATGAAAAAGAATGAATGAATTTGAAGAATGTTTATTTCGTATTTACATTTTATATTCGTTGTCGAGGAGGTGAGGTTAGATCAGAATGTTTCTATTTCTTGTACATAGATGAGTTGGCACTATTACATATGTACAGGTAATTAAGTGAGGCAGTAATGTATTCAAATTTAGTGTACCTGCAGTTTATTTGATATAATATATACTTTAAAGTAAAGTAAATAAAAGCTTTGTTGTAAATAAAGTTGAAATAGCATATTAGGAGTATTCTGTAATAAAGGAAAAAGAGGTCAAGAATCTCAATGAAATAAACAATAACTACCTTTTAATAATATTTGAATACATTATATTTGAGAACTCTATTGTCTTTGTATGTATTTCATTAAAAAATAAAACTTTTGTAGTATTTTGTGACTAGCGTTTTCAGTAGGTTTTTCCGTGATCTAAGTGGCTACTCATACAAAAGGCTTTTTATACACTTTATAATAATGACTGCACTAATGTCATAGTAAAATATACATCTATATGTTGTGCTGTGAAGGTCCAATTTAATTATTTAAATGAAACATTGCGATACGTTGCCTTAGGTTGTAATAGAAAAAAAAAGTTTTGTGTAACAAAATAACTCTTATCTGTACTTTTTACTAAGACTCTGTGACTACGCTGACTGAGACTAGATTCGATTTCTGGTCCTGATTGTGTTCAAACAGATAAAAATTATATATTATATCTTAAATTTTTTTTTTATATTTCGCAAAAAAAAATATTATTTAAAAACTTCTGCGGAAAAATTTGATTATCATAACAATGTAAACATATGAATGATAAAGAACCCGCCCTAGATGATGTCATGATCCAATTAGCTGCAGTCAGTTCTGTAGAACGATACTAACTTAAATAACTTAGTATTCATACACTATTATGAAACAGTATATATTCCAGAAATACATTTATACATTATTCTATATATATTAGAATAACAATTTTTAATTACGTTGTTGAGCTATTTTTAAAAGTGTTTATTTCAACTAATGATTGTCTAATCCTATTAAAAGAGACAAAAAAAACCTAGAGGATTCGTTAACATACCGACAGCCAGACGGAACAATCTCATTGCTCGTTGTTCGAATTTTGTTTTCTTATAATGAAAGTTCGCTGTGTTGCATGTTACATTACATTTACTACATTATACATTTACATTATTTACCTGTTATGTTACATTTGGTTAAGTATATATATATATACATAAATTTTTTAGACATGTCTTACGTACTACTGAAGCATTATGAGTAATAATAAGTTTCATGGATATAAACGTTATTATCATTAACTTGATTAGAATTTAATAATAGAAGTAAAAATATTTACATATCCACTACACTTATACGCACAATGAAGCTCGAGCAATGAATTGCTTAGATCTGAGATATTTCATTAGACACTTTATGATATAAACAATATAAATCATTTTTATTCTAGGATAAAATATTTTTGCTGAAATATCTTTTTAATCCTATATGAGGGATTGTATGTTACATGTAGTAAAGATATAGTAGTTATATAATAAATAGAGATACAACTCATTCGTATGTTTATGTTGTTAACGTGCTTCCACTTAAAAAAAAGAAATTTTCGTTATTTTCACTTTTTGTAGAGGTTAGATTGAGTTTTTTCAATATAAATTGATTCTTTTATTTTATTAATCACAATATTAAGTCAATATTTGTAAATGAAACTAATAAATCTCCAAATCAAAATATTTTTATAAATATTATTTTTTATAAAATATTCTTATGAATCTTTAATATGAGTCTTTTAGCTTATGAGTCTTTTAGCTATCGACTATACATTTAAATATTATTTACAAAGAACTGACTTTTTATTGGTATGAGGATGAATCTAGCGAGTGAGATTTTTACTTAAAAAGACCTCTTTTGAATTTGTGAGCTTCGAGCGGGGCCTTTTTCTCTTTGACTGCTAAAGTTAAACTTTAACCTCTGTCCTATGTTTCAAGTGAAGTTCTTTGGTATCAAATAAAATAAAATATAATCAGTTTCAATTTTGAAATACTTTTAATATTGAAATTCATTAACTATGTGATAATAAAGTAAAAAGTTTTTATAGTAAAGAGGAAAAAAAAACTTTCATAACTGATATTTGCATTTTTTTTACTGGAAATTTTGTGAAACACTAATGAAAAATGTTGTCAAAAAAAATATGTTTGAGAATGTGACACAAGTTTTTTCAAAAACAATACGAGAGAATTTCGTATACTTAAAAGAGATGATCTATTTTATAATATTATAATTTAGGTAAATACCTAAATTATAAAAAAGATCATCTAATAAATAATTGTTAAGGAAATCTTTAAACAGTCATAAACTTTTTTCATTTTAATTCTCATTAAAATACAAAATGTTAATCTTAAGGTCTAATGATAAATTATGGTACATGAATAAATAAATAAAATCCTAATTTTGTACAAAAATGTTACAAAATATTGAATTATGTACATTGCAACAGAATGCTCTTAAACTTCAACTTTTACATCAGTGTTTAGAAAATGCAGAGTATTAAAAATAACAATACAAAAAAAAGGTAAATTTCAAATTTATTGCTCTTGTAAAGTTAATTTGGATTTTAATAAGAGGGAATTCTCGTACGAGCTTCGGAGCGCTGCAATACTGGTTTGACGAGTATTAAATATCTATTTGTACTTAATTTTTTATTATTATGACGGGTAAACTAGTGAATTTTATAATAGGATTTTATAAGAATGTCTTAAAATGGATTTTTTGTGTAACGGTCATATGTTGAAGAAGAGATATCTAGTAAATAATATTGTTTTGTTTAGAAAATAAATATTTTGAAATATCTTCTGATAATAACGTAGGAAGATATACACTTCTAGAAAAAATCTTCGAGATTACAACATGTGAGTTGCGAGTAGCCGTCGTCGACAGATGCAGTCAATAACTAGCGTACATCTCTAAGTTGACTTCTTGCCAAATACTTGAATGTGTATGAAATAAAAATACTTGTATATTGTTGTAATATTATCTCCTTTGTGATACAGAATAAATACAGTGTAAATATTTTATGGTTTCTAAATGAATAAGGTAATTAGCTGTCACATGCTCCCTTAAAATATCTAATTCTTTTAAATATCAATTATATCACAAGTTATTAAAAAAACTGGTTCCTTTAGAAATAATAAGCGTGATAAATTTTATTACGAGTACTAAGAGCTTGGTCAGATAGGTTGGAATCGAATAAACATTTATTTGTGTAAAATAAAAAATATTATATTTCACATTTTATTTAAGTCATAAAGAAAAACTTTATTAAAATAATGAAAGTCCAGAAGTGTTCGATTAATCTGTTTTGCATTTTCTGAAGCTTGTCTTAATATGTCAAACTAGCCATTAAGTATATAAAAATTATATTTATAAATATTAAAGGCTGTTTGTAAATACACTGCACCAACCTAGTCGAGGGCGCAGGCTCTGTACTGTTATAGCCTCAGTTTGTGTTACGAAATCTTATACAAGCTTTTGATCCAAGATGCGTTGTTGAGTCGAAATCGTTTTGTTGATTTATATTTAATGTCCTCAATAACTTCGGACAGCAGCGTCGCTACGGTATCGCGGAGTTTATCTGTTTTTCTTTTGGTTTCTGTATTTTAATAGTTTAAAACTGCCTTTAAGGTAATTTGAAGGTATAAAATATTTATCTTTTAGGATTTTTGAGGGTATTTCTGCGTTATTTTTCATTTTGCATCTCTCTCTAATGTTATCTTGTTTGATCTTTTGAAGTTAAGCTTCTACTGATATCTGTTTGCTCCGGTTTGACGCTAGATGGATGAACTCTTCGGCAATTATTTTGTCATCTGGTAGTTTTTTCATTTCGTTTATTTCGTTTATTTCGTCTTATTTTTGTTCAGAATCTTCTATTTCTCTTTCTTCAGACTTTTCTTTTTCGTTTCTTATTTCCGATCCTTCCATTTCCCATCTTTCTTTAGATTCGTCTATTTCCTCTTTGTCCTTAACTTTATAAGACTTATTATATCCAAAAATATTGTCTACGTAAACAGTTCAAAAGCTCATTCGTAAGGGCCCCGAATGGCTTCTAAAGGGGTTCGGCAAGTACCGATAAATTTAAAGTGAATACAGATGGATAAATATATACACATCGATGTCAAGGAGCTTCGTCTCGCGATAAGTCAACGTACGCTCTATTATGATAAAACAATTCATTCGCAGGTCAATTAGGATTAATTTTGAGGTTTGGCCTTGGGATTTCTTAATAGTTAACACCTAAGATAGTTTTTCCGGAATTCGAAACCTTTTAAAAAGTATTAGCAAAACCGTTGGGATTATGAGTATCCTCGGGACATGTTCCTGTTGCCCAGCTGCTGGGCCAGTGAGTGTATAATTCAAAAAATAATTTATAGAATACAGGCATTATTTATTTGGTTAAGAATTAATGGGTATTCCTCCTGGGGAGGTACAAATAATGTTGCCTGGTTTCTACTGGCGTTACCTACTACCGCATATTTAAACTAGTAAAAATAGTTATTGTGACATAAATTTTATAGACATACGGCATAGTGAACTTTTATGTAGATTGTATTTTATGCCTTCTATAAAACTGTATCAGATCACTGTACTCTATTGTGAATAACTTCTGCAGCGTTTTTGACACGTTTTGTTACTTTATCGAAATTTGTATGGATACCTAACGTTTTGAAAAATATTCCTATGATATATGTCCTATGTTCGTCGGAAATAATATAGGATTCTATTAGGAAAGAAAAAATTCAAATCGATATTGTAGTTTTAGAGCCTATTCAATGCAAACAAAGAAACAATCAAATTACGTCTTTATAATATTAGTAGAGACAGCATATTGATGTTGCATATATCAATAACCTTTTCTAAATAAATAAAACAAAAATAATCTTATTACCACAGTGGGAGAATGAATTATGCAATCATTTAAATGAGCGGATTTGGGTTCTTTTATCAAGTTTCATGGGTATCTGTTGAACGTTTTTTTTTTCGAATTCATTTGTATACTACAAATGGAGTCTTTCATTAACATTAACAGTATTTAGTGTTAGAGAATAATATTACCTATCAGCTCCGGGCTACCTGAGAAGATTTTGAGGTTTTGCAAAATATATTTTGGAACTGCTCTGTGGTCGCCTCCATATATATTTTTTATCAATTATAGGTACTTAGGGTAGTTTTTTATAGCATAATTTATACTACAGTTAATGAGATAAAAATTAAAAAGTAGTCTAAAGACCGAAAAGAGATATTTCTTTATTAAAAAGTATATTTTATAATGAATAAACTGAAGGTAGACTGAATTTGAATACGTCCCCGCTTCACGTAATTCCTTGAGAGTCCTCTGATCGTAGAACGTAATGACTTTGGAAAGCTAAAATGTACCAGCTTAGTTAAATATTTGAACTAAAAGCCATACTTTTAAATTATTAAACCATAAGCACTTTACTAATTTGTAATTATTTCAATATATTTAATTTTTCATAAATGATTTAAAAACTAATCTAATTAGGCTAATGTACAACTTTGCGACTTTGCTATAGAATCTTAAAAATATACAAATTTATTAATTTTTTAAATATTATATAACTTTCAATTTCTATATAGTAATTTTAAAGAAAATTCTAAGAATTTATTTTACAAGAACATTAAATTTTTAGGGTTAAGGATAAGTCTAAGAGATTCCTTTTAAAGATGAAAGTACGAGTAAGTTGAGGCTCAAGAACGTGAAATATTTTAAGATTTAGCCGTCCTCTGTGTATATATAGCCTTCTAGAACTGTGTTGTAATATGGTTAAGATTTCTTTTTCAAATTATATTATTATATAAAAGTTTTACACATTTATATAAATTAAAAAAAATTAGGAGAAAAAATAAGTATTGAGTAGTATTGAGGAATATATCCGACTAGTTTCGAACCCGTCCGGGGCTCTTCTTCATGAGCACGGAGCATGCCATGCCAAAACTACTATTTGTATAAAATTAACGTGATTTCAGCCGGATAAATAAATAAAATAATAATCATAGATCACGAAAATTTGAGTTTTAGTTATTAAAGTATATTATATATTTTAAAATACGTACTTGCGCTGTAACCTGCTCTAAATCTGGAATCAAAAACAAACAATATTTAATAGTTAAAAACATATGTATTATAACAATCAAACCACATTACTTTAGTATAAAATATTATTTTGTAGTATTGTTGTTAAAACAGCGTTAAACTCATAGTAAATTATATTTTATTATAAATAACATTCCTTTCAGTTTTCAATTTCAATTACATTACTGTCGGCTATAATATTAGTTAGTATATTTTTGATAAAGAACGGGGATTTTGCTTTTGTTAATTCCTACACGATATTAGGTTCCAAAGTATTGAAGGACGTAATAATGTCAATAGGCTTGTGAACGAAATATATAAAGATAATAAGAAATGGAATGGAAAAGAATGAATGAGTTTTAATAATGTTTATTTTGTTTTTATGTTTTCCAGAATATTTTGTAACAGCTAGTTGTAGCCGACTTCAGCGCTTTTTTTGTGTTATACTTATAATGATTGTACGATTTTTAGTTATAAAGATTACAACTTTACAATCAATTTATTCTCTGATTTCATTGATAAATGGTTTGTAATAAAAATACTAATTTCCTATATTTTCTTCACATAAAAACTAATAATTGTTTTACTGTAATAAGCTCAATATTTCAGTATTCATTGTTACTGCCTTAAAAGATGATATCAACTTATACTTCTGTTTTATTATTAAGAAGTCTTAAACAATAGTTTAAGAATTGTTTTTATTGAAGATTAACTATTGCTGAAATAAAAAGAATCACATTATAATTATCCAAATCCTGTGTTTACTTTAATGTGTTGATAAAGATTCATTTTCACATAAATTAATAGAAAGTTAATAAAAGGTAAAATAAGCTTACTTTTCGAGATGTTTTCTCAGAATACTTCTCATTAGCGTCTTCATCGTCTATTATAGAGAAATATAAAACATTCTTGGAACCAATTAGCTGAAAACATATATAAATAATAAAAGATTTTATGAAGGATGACAGTTTAACAAGTTTTAATATAATGATTTTTATTTAGGTATATATAGACGAGCAATATATTGGACACAAATTCCTACAAAGCTATTTGGACGAGATAATGTTTAAAATTCAATTAAAATTTCAGATTCTCCAATAAAATCAGAATAGCAGATAACATGGTATAAAATATATAACCTTTAAGAATATATATTTTTCTTTTATTATCTTTTAATATTTAATAATTTTAATGTAAACCGCTTTGTTATTTATACATAAGAACAAAATATAGTAAAATTCTGTAGTCTAAAAATACTGGAGAAAATATTATTTAATAATCATAATACATAACAAGCTCAGTCGTTACCGAAGAACATTAAAACCTTCAGGGTATGACTGAATCTTGTAGATCTATATTTTTATATTATTTTATATAATATATTTGGTTATACGATATAAACAATAAGACAATGTTATTAAATTTATTTTAAAGGATTTCTAAATGACACCCGAATAATACCTTTTAAACTTCATTCTTAAAAAAACACAAATACTAACATAATATAAAATGAAAAATAAATAAATAATGAATATAAAATGAAAAATAAATTAATAAATGAAGAATAAAACAAAGAAAGCTCATAAATCTTTTTATAAATTTATTATACCGGCATTTATTTATTTCAATAGATTTAAATCAATCACAATATCACACTCCACCGAGTTCTTATTTTTTTATGAAATTGCTTTAATACGATCTATTGCCATTTAATTAATTTTTTAATAAGATTCAATAAAATATTAAATTTGTTGTAAAAAAAAAATTAAATTATCCCTCAGTGTTTGGTTTTTAACTTCCGATAGGTAAAAATATCTGTTAATATAAATAAAACCATTTACAATTATTAAGACAAATATTATTAATTTAATCATTTTATTAAGACCGATTATCAGGTATAATATTTGTATTCTGTATTCGAAATTATTTTTCAAATAACTTGATTTATAAAAACAAAACTTTGATAAAAATAAGAGTGGTCATAAGTCTGTAAATATTCGCATATTATTTGTAGAAGTTAGACCGATATTAAATATGTAGTCTGTTCCATTAGCAGCTTTTAAGTGCAAGGCCTTTTTTTGTATTTTATTGTTGATTTATACTGGACTATACGGGCAAAACACTTAAAAACCTTTTAACACTGTTAATTATGTAACACGATTGATTACAAGTAAACTAGGTTTATTTATATAGTAACAATATTTTTAAATTTAAATTTAATTAGTAAGACCATATAAGAAGGTTTTCACTATTAATGATACTAACTACATTAATATCTTATTAATGAAATTTAACTTATACTATTCGATTATATTTGGATCTTAAAATGTTCTTGACTCGTTAAAAAAAAAAATTCGTTTTGAGACCGTTTAGAAATACACAATTGAAGAAAAGTCTAATATTTTTTTTATATCTTACAACTTTTTATTAGGAATAATTTGTAGTTATTACGTATAATTAACGAGAGAAACATGAGCACGTCGTAATCACTCATGTCGAGATCTTCTGAAGGAGACTCGACGTAGCGTTAGCGAGTGTAATTTCAAGTCGGCCAATGTCAAAAGAAAGAAGAATTGAACTTCCACCAATGAATAATTTTTATAAGAATAAATATTATTATTCAAGTTGGCACTACAACTTTGTATTCCACAAGCTATGGCTAGTTACAAAGCATACATGTGATATGAGAACAGGGCGGAATCAAGAAATTTTCTTATTACTCGATATTACATCCAATTTATAAAACATCTATTTGTTACAGATAAATGAAAACATGTATAAAATTTTATTCTTCGGGATTTTTTATTGAGTACTTTTAATGAATGAATAAAAAGAGTGTTGTACATTTTTAGTGTCAAAATATTCGGTATTTTTTTTTTTATTAGATGAATACAAATAGTATAATGTAAGTTGTATCGTAGTGGCACATAATTTTGTTTAATTAATAATTTTGTGAATAATATAATAAAATGTTTTAGAACATAAGCTTTCTCTGCAGATTTTGGTAAAGAAGTCAGCCTCTGTATGATGTGATATATTGTTCCCTCCATTTCGAAAAAATTGACTTTTCATCGGACCTGATTTATGATACCAGTATATTACCTTTTTCTTGGAATAATAAAAATTCTAGTGCATATTAGAGACAAATTTGTAAGGTAATATTTTACAGAGTATTTTATATTCATAATAGACGTCTACGCAATAGTTCGAAGTCTATTTTGTCTATCTAAATAAAATAGATATTGAAATAATAGATAAGATAGAAACAATTTTATAACAAGGTTTTATTTCATTTAATTTTGTTTAATATAAAATACAGTAAAATACATAAATATTATTTATATTTTAGATTAAATATATTTTTTAATAATATTACATAATATTAATATCGGTTGCAGGATCTACTAAAGGCCGGTTGTAGCATATGGAACGTTTAATTCGCTAAGGCTTGTTATGACATTGCAGCTCAGTTGATGGATTTATTAGGACTATCTGAGAGTTCGTAGTCTTGTTAAATAAGAAAAATATAGATATAGATAGTATCAAACATTAAGTAATCATTATTTATAATCATTGAATTATTATAACTACTTATAAAACTCATTAATTATTGTTCATCAATTGTTAAAATTACATGCAAATACTGAAAAATCCCTTAAGAAAATTATACTTTTTCATTTCATTTATCATATCATATCATTCCTTGTAATATGTCATATCATATTATTTCTTGTAATATATCATATAATCTTCTACATTCTTGCTATTTTCAAAGCTAAATCTTCAATTATTTATACAATTGTTAAAGTTTTTAATCACTTTAACATAGTGCTTGACACAAATATGTATTTACAGATCAAGACACTATTATGCCATGGTCAGAGCACACTCATAAGGACCCCGAAGGGGTTCAAACCCTGTCGGACAAAATTGATATAGTATATAAGTGAGTACAGTTGGATCACTATACTACTAGTTTAAACTCTAAAAAAAGTGGTAAAAATATAACTTACGATAAATATTTGTAACAAATCTGCGAGTAATTCATAAAAAAGAACTATATAACAAAAACATGTAGTTGTTTCATATTTAAATATGTTTCCTCTGCCAACACCAAATTCCTAGAAATTTACTTCATCGTAAAAGTAATATTTTCGGAAAGCTGAAATGCTCCAGATATTCACTGAGCAAATGTTCTGTAATTGATATTATTTTACAAACGTCTATAAGGTTACGACCATGAAATGTATACTTAAATTTACTTCTATTATTTTTTAATTTTAAATATAATTTTGCAAATACGAGGTACAATTATTATTGTCTTAATGTGAGATATTATTATTTTAATTTGGAATAATACATAATTTTGCTAAGTATTTTATTTAAAGTCACGTATTGTTTTCACGGGTACATTGTTATTTATAAAACATTCGTCGTGTATTGCAAGACATAAAAATCACATATCAACTTGAAATTTATTCCGGATTTGTAATCAAAGTAATTACTTTTTAAGGTTTCTGAAGTACTCAAATATGTATGTTATACTGGATTGTTCAGTTTCTCTCATGAGAAACCATTTACTACGTGGAACTAGCAAAATTGGAGACTTGATTTCCATTTCGCAATATGTCTTTACAAAGTGTATTAGTCCTTTTCATATTGAGTATTGGACTTGTGATGTTTGATTGTTCTATTGTACTGTTAACAATAGATTTACATTTCTGCAGAGTCTATCGTGAATCGTTGAGACTGAAGTCTGATTGGGAATTATATTATGTAAAATTTAAATCATATCTAGTCGTTATAATAATTACAAATCTCATTTTCCTTGTATATTACCTAGGTATATAAAGTATTTACCGATTACCTTAGTAGTTATAAGTGATGAGATCACCGTAATTATAAATAAATTTATTTGTTTATAAAAGTCAATTAATTTTAATTTCTCATTATTACAATTATTTTACTTAATATTTATTACAAGTTATTCATTTAAAACTACCAGTGAAGGTTATTCTTACGGAAATTTATATTAGGGACGGTTTGGTTGTATGAGAAACACATGTTTGCACTAACAATTATAAAGAATTAATAAATATATCTAGTTTAATAATGTTATACTTTTAATATTTAGTTAATGTAATAAAGACACCCATTAAATTATTTTAATTTTCATTTACTTATTATATCTTACTCTGTAGAAAGCACAGAACACTTTTAATCACTCTTGTAGAGCTCGTCTGTAGAGACATTGACGTAACGATAGCGAGTGCATTTTGAGGTCAGTCAAAGTAAAGTATAGTAGGTGAGGTCAGATCAAAATATTTAGTTCGCATGTAAACAAATTATTGTACTATTGTTTAATGTTAATAGAAGCGGCTTAATTTTATCTAACTTCCATGAAACGCGTAGTTTTTTGCCGAAGAGAAAATATATACATAGTATAAAATGTTTGTAATAATTTTGAATTAGGAAATTCAATATTTGTAGACTATAATAAAAGTTAATAAGAATAAAGACAAAGTATACGGTGCGTCGAAGGTTTATTCAAGAAAGAACAATTCATATTTTAATATCTCAAATTAAAGTTTTTGTCTCTGAAGAAAATACTAAGTGTAAGAATAAGTAAAACAGCAATCAAAACGCGGTTTGACCTGAATTTACGATTGTTGTCTTTGATATAAAATATGAGATAAAGAGCATTTAATATTTTATAAAAAGATGTTCCATTTCCTTAATTAACCAAATTAATTTAAAGGAAATCTTTTGACAGCCATTTAAAAATATTTATTTTATTTTTACATGTAAATAGTCATTAAGATCTTAATTTAGTATAATAACATTATAAAATAATAAAATATGTTCATTACAATGAACGTTACTTCAAAGCTGTTTCAGAAATGTGACAAAAGTCATAACGTTTTCGGTATAGTGGCAGACTGGCATTGAGTATCACTTGAGAACATCTTAATTTATTATAAAAATCTATACGTTGTAATTTGTAACATAAAAAACATTTTATATGTAAGTTATGATTTTATTTAGTATTAAAAATATAACAAAAATAATTTCTATAGAAATAAAAAAACGTAACTAAGTTTTTTGAACTGTTATTGATTACTTTTTATAAAAATATTTACCAAAATTCTCTGCTATATTCTTATGATGTAATTTGTCAATATTTACAAAAAATATACATTTGCTTATAAATGAAATAAAAGATAACTATTCTTGCGTTGTTTAGAAATATATTGAATTAAAGAAACTTATTTTACTGTACGATACTAATGTACTTGTACTTCTTGTGGTTTTCTGTTTTTATGTAGATAATACTATCTTATATATGTAACTTGTAGTATGTATATTAAAGGTTATAAATAAAATCAATACATTTTCCAATCCAGTGCTAATATTTAAATGTATATATTTATAAATGTGAAATTGTACTCGTATTTAGTTATAAGTTCGTATTTAAGTATATATTGGTACATATTGTACCAATTACCTCGGAAACACATAAAATTCATGTATATTTGAAAAAATACTTTTACCTCATAGTACTGTAAAACAGCATGTAAGTTTGTTACATTTACCAAAACCCTAAAAGAGGACTGGATATTTAAATTGTTTACTATATGTCAATATTTTTTTATTTTCCGTATTTAATCAAAAAAATAAAAAAAACAGATAAAAGTAATTATACTTTGGGTAAACTTTATTGTCTGGTTCCAGTTTTTTAAAAGTACACTTGAAACATACGACAGAGGTTAAAGTTGAACTTCAGCAGTTAAAGAGAACAAAGTCGACGCTCGAAGCTCACATATTCAAAAGAGGTCTTCTTTTAATAAAAATCATATGAGCTTTTACCATCATGTAAATAAAAAAGTAATTGTAATATTATTTATGTCTATTACAGTATTTGTCTAATATATAAGCTGTATTTAAATGGTTACAATATTAAAACCGGAATACATTATAGATTAAATTAACACTTGTCATAACACACATTTACTTTGTTTTGTATTACATGTTACGTATAAGTCCATATGTTTATTAGTTTAATCAGAAGATGGCGTTAGTAAATTCCTAAATCACGGTAGCGAGTTCACTAAAAAATATTACATGTATTAAAATATTATCATTAATAAATCCTCCATACGTTCCGGAAGTTTGGTTTTATTCACTGGATTTCCTGGCTCAGTATACCTTTGGCCAGTATTAATAACAGAAGTACCATATGTTTGTTTTTTTTTCTATTAGAACAAAACAAAATAGGGATGTTCTTTCATTTTTATTTTTTTTTAAATTGTTTATCTAAATTTTGTAATAGCCAGTTGTAATTAAAACCTCATGCTAAAAGTTTAGTACTATTACATAATCTTGTTCCCCTTATTGTTTTGAGCAGTATATATTAATTTATAAAACTAAAAGAAGAATGGAAACCTATATAGAAGATACGATATTTGTACTCTATGACATACTGTTAATATTTTATTTCTATTTATTCTTTATATAAATTTAACTAACCAGCCTGTCCTTACCAATTGGTTTGGTAATTTAAAGTTCATTTTCTGGTTAAGCAACTTGGATTAAGGTATTGTTTTGTCCAGTTGCAAGATGTTTAGTTAGTAGAAGTAATTGCTAGAAGTTGGTGTTTATAGAAGGTTAGGACGAGAATGTCTTTATATATAGTTAAGTTAAGCTTATTAAATTTCAAAATTAATATATAATGAAAATTTTATCGTTACGAGTAGGATTCGAAACCGCGACCGCTCGAAGCGAGTTGCGATAGCAGGTAGTTCAATTGATATTTATTACACACAATTTCTAATAATTTTATTCGGGAGTTAAAATGAATTTCGAAAAATATTCAAAATACATATCTGCGTTTCATTATAAATTACAAAGGTAATTAATAAAAGCATCCATTATATTGATTTATAAGTCTCAATATTTTCTGATCTTTTAATAAGGTTAAAACATTAAAAAAATATGTAAATTAAACTTTGAAATGAATATTGAAAATTCCGATTGTGATGATATTACCACTTCATATATATACAATATATATAGCAAAAGTATATGTGGCTATATTTTTGTATGGCATATGGAGTGTGGCACACTGGAGTTAAATCTTGTACATTTTGTATAACCGATAACATGTCCTTATTTCATTTTACGTAAACACTTATAAAAATTTGTATTCGATTTAAAGTTTATAATATAAATATAGTTAACCTTTTTAACATATACCTGTAACATACTTTTAAAACGTCTAGCAGTCTATATATTTTCTTTATTTATATAAAATTATTAATTAAATAAAATATTATATATTATCATTATAAGTAATTTGTTTTTGATGTAAAATATTTTACGCAAATAGACGGTTTATATTAAAAATAAAAGTTAAGTAGATAATTAAGTTGTATGAACAAGACTTGCAAAATTTTTCTTTTTCTTTTAAGGGCTTTGGTTTAAAAAAAAATTACGCAGAAATATGATAAAAATGGATAATTAATTTAAAATGTGAACAATAGTATTTTATAAAATATTTTCTAATCTATTTATTTTATTTTTTATAATAATTTTAAATTTCATGACTTAATATACACTATATTGTTATTTACGTTTATAGTTTTATTTCATGCATGTTTATAAGCAGATATTATTCTAATAACACGTTTATTCTATTCTTTTGAAATTATAACAATTATGAAAGGCACTTTTTTAAATCTTAAATCGACGGGTAGAAATGGATATAATTTCATAACCTCTTTTTAATATTTATTAAGTAACGAATACAAACATTCGAACAATCTAGAACACGATGCCATGTCCAGATACAATGTAAGTATTATACGTTACTAGCAAGTATGTAATAGTATACTGTTTAATAGCAGATATTGCATAGTGAGTTTTGCGGTAACCGTGTATTTCAGGACTCCGTAACGTGGATTTCGTTAATTAAAATTTCCTATTCAATTGTCTGACCATAAGAGATTATCTCTGGTTTATTAATTATGTAATAGCACTATTACAACAAAGCTAACATAATAATATAAAAACAATAAATAATATGAAATTTTGACTGTTATTTTGGAAAAATATCGAACTTGTTTTTTATCTTGTCTCTTGAATAAAGCATTTCTTTATTCAAGAGACAAGATAAAAAACAAGTTTTCGAAAATAAAAGCAGTTTAATTAAAAAAAAATGAAAAGATAAAATAAAGTAAAAGTAATAAAAAGAAAGTAATTTTTAAAATTGTAATTTTATAAACGTGAGATGTAAATGTTGAACAGTAAATGTTTTTTGTTAATTAAATGTTCATTTTATCGCAAACAACCCGTGAACTTAAAGTTTGTCAGCTCCTATTGGTGTCTGACATTTAAATGAGAATGCTTAAACTTGTTGTTGTAGGTTTTAAGCTTATTTTGTAAACGCCACTTTAAATGTATGCGTTTTGGTTTTGATGTGAATTCCTTATTTATTTACTTTCACCGCTTTTCGTTGCAGGTAATAATAATTTATTCCAGTAATACAGAATGTTCGGTTTCCGTTCGGTTTTCGTGACATTTTGGTTTACTGTTGGTTAATGCTTTTCTAAGTCATCTAAAGTAAATTGAATTGTGTAAATTTAAATCATAACTTTTTTTTACATACAAAGTTAAAAGGGAAAGTAGATAATTAGTTCATATTTTATCAAGTAATAGAAATAGTTAAATAATCCCTTAAGAGTAAAAAATCTAAACGATCTTAATTTTGTTATGTAATGAAACCAGAGTAGGCTACTAATATTATGAATACTAGGAGCGCGAACCAGACCTCAATTTTGACTCTGTGTGCGCAAAATCGCGAGCGAGAAAATATTGAGCGAAGCGACGTGCAAACATCGAAGTTGCATTTACAAAATGTTGACGCATTCTGTCCTCAACTATTTATCAAGATAAAGGAAAATTAAAAAAAAAAGAAATTCAAGACGATGTTTATTTTCTCAGGCCAGATTATTGTATACCCAATAAAATGATGGAATTACACAAATAATAAGAATATCACAAGTCGTTATTACTGGTTGGGAAAGATTGAATTGAAAGGTTCAGAAAATAATTACAAAACATAGTGCAGATCATTCTATCATTTAAAAACTTATGCTATCAATTATTTATATAATGATACCGAAAGGACACACTTTAGAAATTACTAAATAAAAACTGACTAAAAAAAATCTAAAAGCTGTTAAATATTCGGCACGCGCTTGTCATTGTAAAGCTAATTTTTCCCATTGAAGTCTATGGGGTTTTAGATTTTCCGTGATTATTCCTCAACGACATCGAAGAATGAATTTGTTTTAAAACCACCACATAACTGATGTCACATAACTCATGCAAAATTTAGAAATTTTCGGATATACTGTATTTGATTGATGCTTGCACAAAGATGCAGAAAAGTCTCTCATAGAGAGCTTCGCTTAATAAATTATACTATAACATTTAAATATATTTTAAAGTAATTTATATAAAGTAATTCGTATATCTCTTATTAGATATAATTGAATATCCACAGGGCACTTTGCGGTAGCCGGTAATAATACACCCACTTAAGTATTATTAGATCCAATAAACTTGAGCCATCATTATAAAATACGAAACCGCTCATTTTTCTTAATCCCACATTTTGTTGTGATTTCTTCCACTCCGTTCGAAAATCTTTTTAGTATTTAAGTACATAAGTCTTTGAAATACTGAAAGCACAAAAATGGTTTTATTTCTGTTTTATATATTATATATGTATATATATATTTTGAGAATATCTTATTTAAAGTATAAATGAGGAAGTTTGTATGCAATAATTTCATATTCACATTATCGAAGTTTTCATATTAATTTCTGACCTTTTTATCCCTAATATTGTATCGCCGGTTTTTCGAAAAATAATGTAGAGTTCTTATAGTAAAATACTTTTTACATCGGTTCAGTTGTTTCAAAACCTATTCAATATATGAAAACAATCACAAATGCACCAAGGAGATACACAGTGTCGTATGGGGTGGACAAAATAAGTTCTATTTAAGAACGTTCAGTTAAATTTTATTATTAAAACGAAAATTAATAAAAATCTAGACAATTAAATGTTATAAAAAATCTTTTATTAAATCATGTATTTTGATAATCAAAACGTAAAAGTAAAAGGTAACTCTCCTGAGAGTACTCTACGCATTTATGTTAAATAATGACTTCCAACCATTACAATGGAAGTTAAGTATATAAAATGAACAAGATAATATCAGTTCTCATTTTTTAATGGGCTCTTTAAATATTATTATTGTTTTGAACAGATTCTAAAATTGTATATTTTTAAATCTGTGCCGATATCAAAGATGGTGTTGATCAAAATTCTGAAAATATTAATGATCAAAATTGCAAGTGAAGGAGAACAATAATTGTTAACGTTAATCTTTTAATAAAAAGCAAATTACCTTGGTATAATATTCTAACACAAGTGTTCAATTTATTATTACTAATATGATTTAAATCATACATGACCTGTGTACTGCCTGTAGAAAACAAACAAACATAGACTTTTGTTACGTAAGAATAGCCAAGGGTAATCGTTGTAGTAAAAATTAGCTAAGTTTCACACGACTAAATGCTGACGCCAAGCTTCGGTGTAAGCTGAAGACGACACCGCTCGCCTCAAGACGACACCGCACGCCTTGCGTTCTCACCATTGATGGGAATCGAAGAGAAGACTACATTCAGTCTTGGGTTTAAATATATTATAAGAAATCAATTGTTTTTATTTGCATCTTTCACTGCAACCAAACTTAATTCTTTTATAAATAGAATAAATAAAATATTTTACTTTACTGTATCTGTTATTTTATTTAACTTAACTTATTACGTAACTGTCACAGTTATCAAAGAGATTTAAAAACACGTTTTACAGCAGAAACCTCGTTTGAAATTCTGTGCTTTAAGTCTCTTTGTACTGTTTCAACCTCTAACTCCAGCCATTTATACTAAAAGAAAATACAGAAATATGTTATTACTATTAATAAATGTTGCCATTACCATAAACTGGTAATTTAGTTCATAATAGCGCCACTTCATACTATTTTAAAACATAAAATTTATTTTCATAAAAACATTTTAAAAATAGTAATAGTCATCCACGACATATTTAAAAAATATAAAAATGTCTGAAAACAATTTAAATGATATGTTTAATTTTATTTTGCAATGTAAAAGGATGTTTTTCAAAAATGCTAACAATGTATTTTAGATCTGAAACATTTTTTAAAACTGTAATTTATCATAAAATCTAGTAGATTATAGAAATTATGATATATGATTATGAAAATTATCGTTATAATGGCAACTATTCATAAATAAATTCTATTTGTAAAAATACAAAAACGAAAATAACATTTTTTTAATAAGTATTAAAGAAAAAAGTAATTGAAAACATATTCACTAATATAAAATAGCTTGTATTTCAAAACTGCTTCTGGCACTCGTTTAGCGCAGAGTTGCTCTCGCCTGAGCACACGCACTTCATCATTTGTAAAATTAGTCTACATTCCCATGTACTACTTTTGAAAGCACTGAAGTGATATTAAAAAGTTATTTCTTTTAACAAATTCACTAATATAATAAAATATTGAATATTCTCTCGGCTTACAATTTTTTAAGTAAAAAAAGCTTATTCATGAATTATTTAAATTACAATATCACATACATATTGATTCACACCATATTTTTACAATTTTATGTAATTCATTTCAATACAACGAGCTACCAATTAATCCAGCTGAAATCCGGACTCGCTTTTAAAAGTTTATCTTTTTTTGAAAAAACAAATTTCATGCTCTGCGTTTAAGATACATTCCTATTGCACTAGCCTTCGATCTCACGATCGAATAGTCACCTATGAATGAAGTTGTGCTTGAAACGATTTCAATAGTGTATTCTGTTTATTAAAAGAAAAGTGCTATATTTTTAAGCTGAAAAAAACATACAAATTAAAATTTCCATATTATATCATGTAAGGTATAGTTTTTATTTAATATTATTTATTATCATTTTAATATTAATATTTCAGATTCTTCAATCCTTAAAGTAATCGGTATTTTGTATTTTGTGTTTAAAGTTGATGATTTGACTAAGATTGTTAATTATTTGAAAAGGGGAGTTAGTGAGGGTATATAAGCATTTTCAGGAGTTATTGAACAGTTAATCTATTATATTCAAGCGAAGAAGTGCTTATTACGAGTAAAATATAGTGAAGTGTTCATGTGTCTTAATGCCACTCGACGATGTTTAACAATAATTTCCAATAGATAAACTTTGTATTTTTATTTAAGTAACTTTGACGAAAAGTTTCAAAGTTATAACAATAAGATTGAAACGAATAAAGAAGCATTAAGATATATTACTAATAGCTACGAGTCAGCGTAGCAGCGTAGCAGCGTAGCATCGTAGCAGCGTAGCGTAAGGACAATGACCCTTACTAATTTATATCTTTCATCAAAAATCCATACAGGCGAAGACAAAGATTTTAAAATTTGCTAGTCTTAGTGTTGGTTCTAGTTCCTCAGATTTTAACACTCGAGTGCGTATTTTATATTAAACTGTTATCATCCAAAACATTTACTATTCACTGTAGTATTCACTATTTTGATCTAGTGCATAAAGTTACAACAACAAATATGTTTTGAAAAACTTTTTAAAAAATTATAAAAATATAGATTATAGTTGAAATGAAAAATAACACAGTTAAGTTACCTCTGATAATGTCTTTAGACTTATTTAATATTAATTCCAATATAACAATATTAACCATGAATTCAAATTTACCAAATCAACATAGTACATAACAATTATCTTCCCAAATTTCTATTATGTCAAATTAAAGCCAGTATCAACGATAACTTCATTGTTATTACTCTAATTCCGACAGATTTACTCTTGGTACAATACAAGCAACGATCAAAGTACATTATATATATTAATATTTGTAATTATCTAACCAGGATATGCTTATTAAAAATATGTAACATCTTTTAAGAGATATTTTTTTTGTTTTAATTGTATTATTATTGTATACAGTAATTGTAATTGTATGCATGTGTAGACAGATATATAAATAAAATCAATATACTCTCTCTATTCTTCTCCTAAGTTGGTAAATCAAGCGGTGGTAACAACATTAAAGATGTTAATAGATTTATTATATTAAAGAAAAAATTTAAGAGTAGACATCTTCTTTTTCATAGCTCTTTTTATTATTTGAAGTTGTGGAATTAATGTTTAGTCCTATAGTATATAAAATTTAGCACAATAAAACAAAATCGTGGGTTGTATCGAATTTCAATTTTCTATAGTTAAACATTTTAAATGTATTGCCCTAAAACTTTATTTTAATCAAGTGAACGCCCCATATTGATGTATGTAGGATGTGAGCACTAGTACAATTGACAGCCAATCAAGTGTTATATTTTTCTTTAATACGAAACCCTTTCTCCACAGACTGAAAGTGTTAATTTAACGCTCTTACTACTGTTGACTGTATTTGGCAGCTACCCATTATTTCTTAGCTTTTAGTACATTAATCATGTTATAATTAACTATATTTCTTTAAAAAAAAAACAGACAATGAAATAAAATAACGTTATCTACTTCTTTATTCCTTTACTTTTTGTTTGTTTGTTTGAACTAAATAGACTAACAAAGTCTATTTAGTTCATTTAATGCGTCGTTATTACAAAGTTTTCTAACGGTGAGTTTTTGCAATTGTGATGAGTAAACCTTGTAATGATGTTACTAAGTGCTACGTTAGCACTGCTCCTCTTCAAATGACATTGACCCGAAATATACTGCTGCATGGGCCACTGTTAAACCTTTCATTTTCTGGACAATACAATACAATACCAGATACATTATAAGATACGATAAATCAAGCGCAACACTCGTCTTTCAGCAATCCCATAATCAAACTTAGCTGGAAACTTAATGGCTATAGAATGAATATTTTGTATGCTGTCATTACCAAAGTCGATCTAAACTGACGAGTTTTGCGAAGCTAAGGCCAACTTCAGTGATATAGCAAGAGCACCGTTTACCAATCACTTGAAAACGTCAATATTAGAACATATTATAACTTTCGCTGCTGCAACTATTACATGTTCAGTCGGTAACCCTCCAGTGTTGTTCAAGTTCTGGTGGTAATATGTGCGATATTTGTGCCATAATGTCAAATTACAAAATATTTTTTATTTACTCACTTTGTAAGTTGACATTACGGAACAAATATAAGAAATATTCAAGTATTTGGCAAGAAGCCAACTTAAAAATGTAAACTATATTGTAGACTGCATCTGGTGACAGCAGTGACTTCAATGTTCATGCATGGAATAAAAACCTCAACTTCTAAAGAACACTACTTTTTACGACACGTCACTTTGTGTTCTTTGTTGAATTTTGTTTTATCTTCAGACTCTTAGTAAAATTGTACTACTAAAGTGTGCCAACAATATTCGTATCCAGTTCTCGGCTTCTTAATAGAAATATTTTAAAAATGAAGATAACCCTAATATATTTTTTAATGACATAAATTTTGGTTCCGTTACACTTTAAAATCTCGATACTTTTCTTACATAATGTGATTTATTAGTACTTTGTTTTAAGATAATTATAAATATATATTATAATTAAAACAAAGAGAACTATGTTTTTAATACTCGTAGACTGCAGTCTGCAGGCTCAATCGTAAAATTCGCTGGAATTAACACAAATAATTCGCATTAAAAGTGTGCAATGAATTATTTAAATTAATTTATTAAATCAGACATGCACTTTAGGTTTATTATACCTGTTTTTTTGTATTCTTTTAAATCCACTGCAATTTTTGGCTTTGAAATAGTTTTGATTATTCCAGATCTAATGAACATATTTCAGTAATATCATATATTAAGGTTTTACTAAATTAGGATTTTAATGAGAATTTGCTTAGAAAAATTATATAAGTGCTTGTTAAGAGATTTCGTTAAGAAATTAAATAGTTTAATAAAACTTACTGGTCTCATATTTTTTCATGACCATCAATTAAAATTTATGTCAAACACCAAACCCCAATCATCCTTTTTTATATTTATAATCATTTATATAGTCATAGTTATTGAATTTGGTATAACACAGTTAGTTTACTTTATAAGGCCGTTGAACCCATCGAGCACGAAATTTACGTTAAAAAATAAAAAGAAAACAAATTCAAAAAATCGAAATTCAAACTGATTACAAAAAAAACAATAAAATAAAAAATTTTATAATTCCTTGAAAATTACCCGGAATGTGAAAATATCGTCTTCATTATACCTTCAAGTCTCGTATCTTAAAACCGCAGCAGTATTGTAAACTTCCAACAATAAAACTCAATGAACTGAGTAATTTATTTGCTTACAGTATTTGTTTTATGTAAAACTTTGCAAATGTTTCTTAAGTTATTTAAAATATATAAATACATACAATTTAAAATATATAATACATTTACTTTATTATATATACTCTAAACTTACTATTGCTAACTCCTGCTATTATAACACAATTTACAGAATTAATAATTCATTAGTTTAGTAAAATGTTAACACTAAGACAATGATTTATTTAATAATGCTACGATAAAAAATATTTTTTAACTCCAAAATATAAATCAGGTACAGGTTAATGTATTGTTAAATGAATAGTTGGAAGTGGTTGAATATCAGTAACTTAGGCATGTTTGTGTGATAACTATAACTACAGTTTTTACTAAATATAGGACTAGTACAAATTGTGGTTATATAGTGATCACGTCCAGACTATTAAAAGTTTTATTATAAATTATCAAATGTTTAAAGTATTACCTAAAAAAGTAAAAAACAACCTCACTGAATTTCACTGAATAATTCTATTTAAGAACTTATTAACACTAAATATGAGTTCTTATCTCGTTCAAAATAATTCACTGAATAATTCTATTTAAGAACTTATTAACAGTTCAAAATAAACTTGATTTCTATTTTAACTATATTGAAGCTACGTTTCTATAGTTACTGCTCGATGTAACCCGAGCACGAAGTGACTTGCGAGCTGAGTATGTTGTTTTAAAATTATATGAGGTGAACTGTGATAAATCATTTTTATCTTACTGAGGAAATTTTCTAACGAAATATTTTATTTGTATATTATCTCTTGTCTTCTAAATGGCTTTTAAATAAATATAATCTGAGAATATTCATTTCTTTGTATATGTATCACTTATACAAGCACATATTTGATCATATTCAACCCAATTAATCCTTTCAAATGACTTGTAAATGTACGCCGACCCATCTACAGACACCGTGTGATTAAAAGTTACAAGTAGAAACAAGTGTGATTAAAAGTTGTTAGTAGTCTCTAAGTAGTAGGATATTAGTGCATAAGAAGTAGAATAATTTAAAATATTACTAACTGTCAATTACTTTTTATGAATAGTAATAGAAGTGACGTTTTTATTCGATAGTCGTTATAAATCTATTGTCATATTATAAATATTTTATTTCAAAAATAAAACTGTTTCAAAGAAACAATAGATATGCTCAATATTCAAAATCACCGAGAATCTAGAATATTTAAGCTTCCTCAGGCCATTACTTTTTACGATGACATAAATTTCTACGAGTGCAGAGTTTGGCAAAACATATTTAAATTGGTAATTCTTACATGTATATTTATTGTTACTATATAAATACTTTCATATATTAACGATGAAGGATTTTACTGTATGATGAAATATTTTAATAAATATATTTTTATTTTTTAATTTAGTTTTAACATTCCTTATTATTTGTTTTAAAAATGTATTATACATTTCTGATATTAAATGTATATAATATTTGTCAACGAAAATAATACTTATTTCGTTTAGTTTCACTTCGACATAAATAATCTTTTAATTGATGCAGAGAGTGACATATGTCTGAATTTCCATAGTATTTGTATAATATTTGTAATTTTTGATCGTGTTTTTATTCTACTATATTGGTATTGAAATTTGTCAACTTTTATATAACTGTTAAAGTGTCATTAAACGCTGCGATGAAATTAGTATTTCAAATATAACCTATTTTATTGGGACAGATACCATCTCCATTATATTAAAATTTTATACTGACATTAAAAAAAAAAAATTGATAAAAAATTAATCTGTTTATTTAAGAGTACTAAAAATAGTCTAATAAAATTATACTGAAAAAAACTTTATTATTGATATTATTTAAACAGCGGAAGTTATGGAAAGCCTTGTCAATTTTCACGTGACACTTCTCTCTTCTTCTTTTCTTGTCTTATCTGTCTATAAATGCATCAAGATAATTTATAAATGATGTTCGATAAAAATTAGAATTAGAATTTTCTCAAACGAGCTGGATCCATATTAAACTCAAATAGACAGCCATGTTTTGAACCAAAATCGGAATAAAATAGAGTCAATCACTACAAAGTAGAGTCTAAAATGACGTTTATTTATTATTCTAATGATCAATTGATCGTAGTTATGAGCTATTACAGAAGCAACATAGTATTAGTATATAATATTATTACATTCACCCAACGAAGAAGTTTTAATTACAAAAATATATTAATATCACCAATATTCTGGTAATAACAATGTAAAAATTCTCTTTTCAGTTTGGTTATTCTTACAAAGTATTAAATGAAAATAAACCCTGGAGTATAAAATATTGTACAAAGCCCTTATAACGAGTACACCATTTAAAGTATAAGGTAGCTCTCCTGAGGTTACTCTTCCCCGTGAAAGTTAAATAATGACTTCCAGCTCTTACAATAGACGTGCTATTATAAAACCTCGACAAAACAATATCAGAACTCACTTTATAATAGGTTCATTAAATACTGTTTCTCTATAGATAAATTCATACATTACAATGTGTATAAAAACAAATCTATTGATTGTGGATATTAATACTATACAATAAAACCTTTGTACGTATTTCGATTTCATTGTGTGTAATAGATATTTTAACTACTAACTTAATAATCTCAACACATAAAATTATACAATTTTAAATGTAATGGAATTGAATTTAGATTCCTCAAACTAAAAAACCTCGCCCTAGAGATCTCAATGAATGGTTCTTGAACTTTGAGATTACTTGAAACTTTGACATGTACCTTTTAATACTATCTATCTGTTTTAGTTCTATGTATTTAACTTATATGAAAAAAGTGTTTTTTTGTTAAAATTGAGAGAGACGAAAACTAATAAATCTAATTAGAAAAAAATAAAAATAAATTCCTTAAAAATTAAATTAATCACGTACACAAAGCATCTATTTTCATTTGTCGGTCTTTTCAATAAGAGTTACTTTTTTCTTGACAATGGCCTTTAGTGTCAATTATATTGTTGTGTTAAATATTATACTGGGTCATGTACGAAATTTTGGGAACATAATCAGAATATTATTTTAGAGGTACCAGTCGAACCCGGAAAATGGACTCATTATTCACGTATTCATGTATTTCCAAATACGTTATATTAAATAACATCAGTTTAAAAAACTATTATTTGTAGTAATATTATTTCAATTCAATCATGTAGTTTCAATAATTAGTGCGTGAAAAGTAAACAAACTCTTCAGCTTTATTATTTTACAGTTGATACTGATATCAACTATACATACTGATACAGTTGATACTATGTCAGTCAGAAATTCAGTTAATAACACGTCAGTGTCTTTCATCTCGTCTACCTGTGAACACGATTACTGCAAAGTATTCCAAAACGTCGGGTTAAAATCAAAATGTAACCAAATTATACGCGAGTTTTAATTCGTAAATAGTTTTATTTCAAATGTGTACTCGTTAAAATCTAAGAAAATACTATGAAAGCTCATCTATCTAATCTATCTAAATAACATAAAACTGTTGCGATGTCCGCCCGTCTTTCCGTCTGTTTGTCCGCAGAAAGGATTTACTCAAAAACTACCCGACTGTTTATATTCCAACTTGGTGTGCAAGTTGAAATAGTAATTACTGACTAAATTTTCAGAGCCCCCCGAAATGATATAATGTGGCATAGGCAGCATTTCCTCTGCTAGTGACAAATCAAAGGATGTTGTGACGGTCAAAGTAAATTATAATGTTATTTTAGTTAGTATAAGTAATTTGAAATGGTTTATAATACTGAGTTGGTGTTATGGTTAAGGACTCAGCATTCGACGCTAAGAGTAGCAAGATCGATTCCCAACGGGTCGGACATTATTTTTAATTTTAAATACGTTTATTTTATAATAATTAATAGGTTAATATTAATTATTTAATATTGTGAGTAGAACATTGATTCGGAAGTGAGCGGACGTGTTCTTGTGTCGATTTAGAAATATTCACTTACCGACATATAAGAAAATATAATGTACTGATGAATATAGGGTGTGGATTGTATTAAGTTCTATTTTTGTGTCAGCTTCTTCATACGACTAGGGGTGAGTTTTATATAATATAATAGATTATGTAATTTTTTAGTTATAAAGCAACGTTAAAATGTTATTTATTTGTTCACGTAGCCTATCGAAACGCCTTCTTTTGGGAGAAGTCTTGAGAACGCATACGTAACTCAAACCAATGCTCGATATAATCCGATGACTAGCAATTCTGGATGTGGAAGGGCATCAGCCATAAAATAACTAGTGCATAACCCTCCTGGCGCTCAACTGTTTGTATATGTGTTCGTGAAAGATTAAACTATGTGTTCCTCAATTTTGGTTTGATTTGAAGCATCTACGGCTAGATTAAAATGTGTATTATGAGACATAACAATGTATTTGGAGCAAATAAAGAGAAACAATGGCAGCTTGAAACCGTTTATTCCCTTGTCACTTGTGACGGCTCGCTAGAAAATTATAAACATGTTAAACCTAAACAATACAAAATTTCTGATGGCGTTCCTAGTTATTAAATTATTCCTATGTTACAGTTTCGTATATATCTAAAATTACGTTGCGTGTTTTTTTTATCTTAAAAAGTGCTTAAGTAAATCCTGTATTCTATAGCATTCACAAATAATAACTAATTCATATATATTTATATTCTTAACATAATATTATAGATTAAAAATCACGTGAAAACTTAATTTAAAAATTAACGATTTGACGTAATTGTAACATTCACAGATCACACCGTTAGTCAGTAATTACACTTGCAGAGTTTCTGCTTGCAAATGAGTCTTAACTCAGAATGCAACCAACTGACACTAATGTTCTAATTTATAAGAAGAGATTCACACTATTTACTTAACTTTGTATAATAAGATATTCAAATGCTCAATCCTCAAGCTATTAAACAATAAAAGTAACATTACGCTGATAGAGATGCCATTATTTATATTAAATATTAAACAGGCGAGTAGAAAATCGACAGTTTAAAAGTTTGGATACTTTGTTCTTAATGTGGAAACTACTTTGGTCTTAATGTTAGTATCGGAAGTTTTATTCTTAAAAGGCCAGTTGTCGTGATTCATATACCGAAATAAATGTGTGTCTTAAACTTTTATATTATTATTTTATTTTATTTTAAACCTTTTTGACGAACAATATGTCAAATGACAATAGTTCGTTTTAAAGATGTTTTATTAGATCGTTATTATTAAAATTAACATTTATGTTCTCTTCATAAAGTTGTATGAAGGAAATGCTTTTATTTTATTTTTAATTAATAACTTAATACTTTTTATATAACTTTAAAAAATAATAATAATATATATATGTATATATATATATATATATATATATAATATGCTGTTGTTGTTAACGTTGTGTTTAAAACCAAAAGAATTCAGAGTTATACCCTGAAGGTTTTAAGGCTCTGCGGTAACGACTGAGCTTGTTTTGTTTTTGTTTCAGTTTCAAGTAAAAAATATTTTCTCTAAGAATTTTATTTAAAAATACAAAATGTTTCTATTTTACAAAACATAGTCAAAGAACTTACTCAAATAAAAAATAATAATCTCACTCAAATATATATTTTTTTAAAATTATAAAATGATTTAATTTAATTTAAATACAGAACCAAAATACTTGAAACAAGAATGAGAACGTACTCTGTACAACAAGAATAAGGTTTCAAAAATTTATCATTTCTTTTAACTTTCATCACTAGTCATAATGTCATAAATGTATTCTTAGTTTCATTATACATATAAAGAGTAATAATAGTAGAGCGACATTCCCTAGTGTTGTAAACTATCCTTCCTATATCTTGATATCTAATATAAATGATATCATAAATCATACTACTGAGCCTCAAATGCTTGTGATTGATTGTGATAATTGCACGTGAGACTTGTAATTGATTGAGTATTCATTAAGAAACGCTTTGTAATGGATCTTAGAGCTCTCACAGCTTAGGATCATTTGCCATGAAAGGTATTCATTGGATATTGCAATGAACAGTAGTATCAGAATATATTAAATGTCTAAAGATTAATTTTTGTTAAATATCTGAGTATTGAAACTTAGTAATATTTAATTTTAAAATTATTAAACAAACAACTAAAATTACATACATACAAACTAGATTTGAACCTGCGATATCTGTTAAACTATGCCATCTATTATTATTATTATTGATATGCCATCAAAATATTCTGACGCAACCATATTACCCAATACACGAGATATATAAATGTTACCAGTTGGGTAACAAAAATATTGCTTCTGACATTTTGTAATAAATTCATTCCCAAACATTATTTATATCAGATCTCAATTTGTGAACACTATTTCTCTGATCCTTAGACCTATTTTTTTTTTATGTCAAAAGTGTTAGCTTATTGAGCAAAAGTTAAGATAGGTATCTAAGCAATAATAAATTCGGAAATAATACATCTTCATACTGTAATCTCAATTGCTAGAAATCAGTAAAAAGTCAGTAAAACAGTAAAAGCTCTATTGATGATAACTAACAATATACTCAGAAAATGTAAATACAAAATAAAAAATTCTTCAACTAGATAATTGAAAAATAGAAATATTATATAAACCATTAAAAAATAAATAAACAAAGGTCCTGGTAAAGGGGTTTTTAATAAAATCCATTCGATCATTTATTTCACACGAGTAATTAAAAGTTACTGCTTACATAGCATATTTTATTTTAACTATACATTCAACCATCAATTTCATAGTACTTATTTTTACAGTTATTAACAAAAAATAAGCATTTTTTTTTGTCACAAGAAATCGTTTTAAAACGGTATTAATAATAATAGTAGGAAAACCAGATAAGATCTGTTATCTACAAATCTTACCTCTTCTAAATACACAATCATTTGAATTATTTAACGAGTCATACTTTCTCTTTTAAGTTTGTGTAAAATAATAATACAAAGATTAGCTTATCATAATTGAATTAGTATCGGACCTATTTATCATAAATCAAAATTAATATAACAGTTGCCATGCAGTGATTCTTTTTATGGTTCAATATATTTGTATGGTACTTTGTGCAAGACATTTACTTAAGCTGCAATATCTTAGATTTACAAAGTCGTTACTTTTTACGATCGCTTTCAAGGAGCTAAATGAAGCAGTAACGTATTTAAATATAGCATACTTACATTTTATTACTTATAGAATAGACATTATGCCACTCCATAACTCTAAATTTTATAACCACTCTTTCACAGTCCGTGCAACAAAATTATGGAACGCACTACATATCGACATTCGCAGGTCAAAATCTTTGGCAACATTTAAGATGTCTGTCAAAAACTTTTATTTATCTGATGAGACGACTTAATAACTGATATCGTGTTCTATCATATATTTAAGTGTAAAGTGTGATATATATACTGTTACCTCTAACAACAAAATTCATTTATATTTATATTGTTTAGTTTATTGATTTATATGTATGTTATATATTTATATGTGTACTACGTTTACGTATTAGTGTGTAAATATTTATATGTACGTTCATAATTTTTATATATTTAGTCCACCTCTTTAATACGTATAATTATTTCCTATCATTGAGGTTGTCTGGAAGAAATCGCTTTTAGGCGATAAACCGCCTTTTGTATTTACAATAAGTAATTGCAAATCTATAATGTGTATTTTCTATGGTTATACAATAAAGAATATATAATATAATATAAATATTTATAAAAAAATATTGATATTTTCATGTTTATAATGCTTAGAGTTTTAAATCAGTATCAGTATCAGTATGTAGAGTATAAAAATGTATGTATATCACAGAAGGAACCCATCAGTTTTTATATTTGATTTACATATACTTTCTATTCCGAATCCCAGGACCTGATAGAAAATTCATATTACTCCCTGTTCACAATCACTATTAAAGTTTATTGAATGTCCTATTGTTTTCTATTTCTTAAAAAAGGTTCCACTAAAAGTCATAATCTGTTAACACAAAATAAGCTACCAGATGTTCTTTCTTACTCTTTGGGTATCAGGAAAAAGGTTGAAAAAGTATACCTTTTACATGAAGAAATAATTGATTCACCCTCAACGGTATTAAGACAACTTTTAGTCTCCTTATAAATTTAGTTTACAAAAAATATTTTGTGTTTTGCATCATAAATAATGCAAAGTAAGACAATATTTCAAATAATATATATAATATTGTAAGTGATAGGAAGAAAATGTTAAAGCAGTTTAATAATGTCAGTGGCACCTGCTAAAGACAGCTGACTCTAGATATTATTAATAAAATTATAGAAACTTTGTTGTTTTCTATTTATTTCATTATCAAATTCAATTGTTTATTTCATATCTATTCAGTTTTTACATTCATAATATTCGAAATAAACTGATATTTTCGCATTGACTTTAATATTATAGAACACATTTACAGTTTTATATTTCTTGCTTGTGTAAACTTAAGTTTTAAACATTTGTAAAACTGTTAAATGTATATTTCAATAAATTAGCCTCTCTCGGTTTCACACTTACTGTAGGATGGAACGTGCCTTTGATGTTTTTAAAAATCTCTGTTCTGATTGCATCATAGAAGTAAATAACTTAACTGTAGTAGTAACTCAAGAAATAGAAGAAAAAAGTCTAAGCCTATCAAACTGCCATATACGAATCTGTAAAAGAGTAAATGAGGTATGAAATAAGGACATGTTATCCACTAGCGTTAGTTATAAATAAAATATAAATTCAAGCCTCAAAGGTAAATAGAATTTTTTTTTCAATTTTGCGGTAAATATTTACGAAGCTTATGTTACTATTATATAAAACTACTTATGACATTTATTCTTTGTCATATTATAATTCGTTCATTTAAATTGAATTATATAGTTTATGTTTTTTAAATATTAAATAGTATTATAGACTATAGAATTTTATAAATATAAAAAATTCAATATTAATCACAGAATACTATTTATACTTATAAAATATATACATATCTAAAATAAAGAATATTTTTACTAATAAAAGTATAAATTTACAAAAAAGATATTACAGTACAATATGCGGCCTTATCCCCTTAGGCGATTTCTTCCAGACAACTATAAGAAATTGAATAATTATTTTTGAAGGCAGGTGGTGCAAAGTTATAAATAAGTAATAGACATACATGCAAATAATTACACCCTAATACGTATACATATACACTTTATACAATAAATATATATAATAAACTAAATAGTAGAATGTAGATGTTACGTAAATTATTATTTTAATTTCGCATTTCCGATATTCATTATAGATTTAGAATGCAATTATGAAATCATTTTGAATAAAAGTAGGGACAGAAATACTTAAATGTGCATCACACATAAATTCCGTAAAACCCCACTTATCTTGTACCAACAAAAGGACCAAAACCTCAGTTGAAATTTGAACTTTGAATTGCCATGTTAGGTAATGTAAAGTGAGGTCATGGGAAGGGCAAGCTGGTTAGTTAGATTAACATAAGGAAACAGATAAATAATACTCTCAGTATATGAGAGTGTAGAAAAAAAATCTTATAAATGGAAAAAACTACCTTTTTCTTTTCGGTTAGAGATTTATAGTTTATTATTAGAAAGTCGAAAGTACTCCATGATATAAAATTATACACATACAATGAAACAAGTAACACATTGTTCAATATATTATTATTTTTACTGACCTGACTGACTAGTAATTATAAAGAATTATAAAGAATACAGATCGTAAAGTCATTATAAAAAATAAATACCAAATTAAAAAAAAAACTATATTTTCCAATCACATAAACTTTTTTAATATATTACCTATGATTCTAATTACTTTCACAATGTATTAATAGAGAAGCATTAGTAAGCGAGTAACTTTATCGTTATAGATATTTTTAATACTTTGGTACAAGGACATTTAGATATTTAAAGCAGTAGAAGCAGAGTGCAGCGTGTTCAGACAGCAGAAACTCATACCAAAATACTAATATTTTACCCGAAGATCCTCACTCCATTATAACAAAGACTTGAACTTAATTAGTTTATTAAACTAGACAAGCGCTTTAAAATTGAAGTTGTTCTTAAAGTTTTTGAAGAGTTGTCTTTGGAAATGAACGACATTTGAGTATTTTGTGTTATTACGAAATTATGATTTAAATGTTAATTAACATGAAAAATGAAATGGGTGTCCACAAGTACCTACTTATTTGTGTTTAGGTTTCCAGTAAATTAGCAAATTAAGAAAGTGGAACGTTTTAAGAAAAAAATGTTTTTAGGTTTAGTGTTTTAGAATATTAAATATTCTTTATATCATATTTTTTTCAAAAAGCAAAACAATTTAAAGTCATATTTAGAGTACAGGAATATAAATGAATGATTAATATTGACGATGGATTTTTTTATCAGAAAAAAATACATAAGAAAAAATAGAGTTAGAGAATAAAACTGCTAGTCAATATAAAATATTGTGCTCACGTCAATTTTATACGAATTTACACGACTGGGCGTTTTACAAATGACAAGGAAGATAAAAATTTGTAAAATATAATTTTAATTATAAAAATATGTATCAAGGATTTTAGGAATTTTAGAGTCGACTTGATGTTTTCTTTGATTATAGAAATATAATGTTAGAACAGAAATATACAATTTATATTATATATATTTTCAGTTTTTCTATGGAATTTTCTATTCAATATTTGGTAACATCACCTGACGAGATTACCTTCAGTTTTTGTAAAATAAATATCATAATTTAATACTTATATTTAGTTTCTTTGTATAATAAAAAAAAAACTTATTATCTAGTCTAGATTATAAATAACTATTGTTCTAGCTATTAAAGCTATTTCTCTACAATTATTTATAACACCTACTGGCTCTTTGAAACCCAAGCACAAAGTGCCTTAGAGTTGAGTTGTTTTAAAACTATATGAGACCAATGATAAATCACTTTTATAGTGGGGTAGAACATTTCTCAAGAAATATCTTATCTCTGGAGGATCTGTTATCAATTGTTTAACGATTAAGTGAAATTCAAGTAAAGATAATCTGGGAGCACACGTTTCTTTGAATACGAATCTATAAAATATACACAAACACATATTTGAATAAAATAACCTCTTTTGTCCGTCGAAATTGTTTTTACGAACCCCTTGATTGCCTTTCATTTCATCTTTGAACTTCTTTCTGTCGAAATAAGTAATAAATACTAATTTTCAAAGTATGCAAAACTATTTAATTTATTTTTATTTCTATTTTTTCACATATTTATTAGTATTATTAGTAATCTATGTAAATATGAAAAAAATCTGATCTGACATCATCTTCTATAATTCAATTCAACTGACTTGAAAATGCACTCGCTATCGGTACATCGCTATAGACGCGCTTTAACTTAAAATTTTATAACTTTCATATTAATATAATATAATAAAATATTTAAATATAATTACATTTTTTTTAATTCACATACTATAAAAATTAGAAAATAGCTCTAATGTAATCATCATCAGAAATAAAATAAAAGTACATAATCTCGATCTTATCTTTTACTACATATATGAGATTATAATATAACTTCTATTTCAAAGTTCTTTTATTAAATGGAACTAAACGATTTTGTTTCGTGAGAGAGGTCTTCGAGACTCAAAGCAATCAACGGTAAACTATTAAGGAACTCCCTCTCAACGAATTACAGTACGAATATTCTTTAGGTTTTACGAAAAACTTTTTATAATACATACACAATTAATATTATTTATTATAGAACATCGCATTGAGTATAAAATATGAATGTGTCATGAACTTATTTTTTTATTATTATTTAACTTAAAAATATTTCTTTAAAATTATTCCACTCTTAGCCTTATTTATTTCAAAAGGTCTAGCAAAAGTCTAACATCTATAGCACTGGTAAGGTTTTATGGCATTGATAATTATAATGAGTATATAAAGATGTATCCTATATGTATGTCTTTTAAGCAGCTGTTATTTATTTGTGTGAGCTTAGATTGTTATGAGCGAGAACTAAGACGTGCTCGTAAAGACTTCAGCAAAACCATTATTGAACAGAAAAGAAAGTTTTATTTAATACAATGTCGTAAAACATGAATTGTTTAATAAATATATTTTTTTTTTTACAATTTATTGATTGATGTGAGATTCTTGTATAATTTAAAAAAACAATACTGTACCCAAACCTATACAGGAATACAATAGGTTTGTTCGTGCAAGTTTTTCAGTCCACAATTTTTATTTTTGAAAAATTGAATCAAAGTCAAGGTTTGAGAAAGAAGAACGTTCTTAGACTGTAAAACAAAACATCTTTTATTTAGACAAAAGACAGTATGTCACTCCAAAGCTCCACAAAGAAATGAAACAAAGAAATCGTCGTGTTATATGTCTCACATGTCGTTCGACTTTCTTAGAAAATTAAAAATGCTATAAAATAAAGAAAAAATCTTCAAAGATCACATAAATAAAGTCGTGAATTTAAAATATATACCATATTTTTTTAAGAATAAATTCTCGGTAAACCAAGCGTAAACCTGCCTTCATCCCTGTAATCTAAAACGTAATATTATAATGACGATTTAATAAAAAAATACTGAAATACATATTATTTATCTTCTTTGTATTATAGTTAGATCATAAAACTAATTAAAATATTGTTATTAATAAATACGTAAAAATTAAAGCTTTATGTTGCGATAGTAAGAAAATAAGGCCTTTCGTTTTCACATATTCACCGAGAACACTTCCAAGTTTATGTAAAGTAAATAAATAGCACTCTTGAGATTCTTCTCAGAATACTATACATATTTTTCAGCAGTCTTGTATAAGCAGTGACCTACCATAATGTCTTGTATCTAAATACCTCAAGTCATATAGTTTATAACATAATAATAATATTAATGTCATCATCATCAACATCTCGTCTTATTGCACACACTTTTGCTGCAAGCCCTCGAAACGTCGGGCTTAAATTAAAAAAAATAATAATAAACGCGAGTTATATCCGTAAAATAGTTTTATTGAGAGACAAATTAGGTTCCATATTTTTTAAATACCTTAGAGATATTAACGGACATCGAATATCTTATTATATGTTGTGTTGCATTTACTAAAAACAATTAGAAAAAAAAAATTCTGAATGTAGATTCTGAATAATTATTTGTCATATTCGTAATTCGTAATAATCTTCAATTTTCTGGTCTTCAAAATATTGTTTCAAAAATTGAAGCTATAAGAAATTTCGGTAGAAAAAAAATATTTTCGTAAAATATTCTAAAACACCGATAAATTGACGATTGTAAATATGATACTGTTCGTGCTCTAAAGTGACAGTTAAAGGACTGTTTAATGGGCTAGTTAACATGTTTAAAGGGAGTTGATTATTCTTGTCAATATTAAGACTGGAGTAATGGAGATGAGTAGTAGTGCAGAAGACTGGAGACGTGAAGAAGAAGAAGAGAAAAAGTCAATTATGTGTGAATCTCATTTGTTGTATTGGAAAATCGAAATAAATTTATTTTATTATCTTTATTATTAAAAAAAAAAAATGTTTTAACGAACTTTAAAAAGAGAAGATGTTCTCGATTTTTGTAACTAAGAAAATAATCACGAAGTTTAATTTATTAAATTAATGTCTTTTTCTTCACTTAAATATGTAACTTTAATTTGTGATATCTTTACCTGTATTGTAGTGGTATTATTGTAGACATGTGTTTCATCTCTCTGAAACCATGAGTTTTTACTACGAAGTAAACCTTTAGGCGTGTTGGCAGACTGCTTACAGTATACGATTGACATTAACATAGTATACAGGTACTTATTCATTATATAATTAGTTTCAGCTTTATATACATGGGAGTTTTCTTATATAGATTTATTATTATTTTAAAATTTATAATACCAATAATTGAACAAACTCTTACTACACGGTTTTAATAAAAAAACCATTGATTCAACGAATATTCAAAACAATTTTTTTCAAGACAATTCTTATTCATCTATTATTCGTAACAAAGAACAAATTTCCATTTCTTCGAGTTTTCGTGAGAAGTGTAATATATTTATAGAAATTCAATATATATTCAAAGTCTGAACGATAATAATACCTGTGAAAATCGAGCAATTTTGGAACGAACAATTTATGTTTTGGCATCTCTTCTCTTGGCATATGGAGTCTAAATGCGACAAATTTGCCTCTAAACTACATGAAAGTCACAAAAATATTACATTTTTTACGAAACCAAAAGTCCATATATTGACAATAATGTGTGGTTGTCAATAATTTTAGCATAATTGCTGACTGCAGGTTTTAGATAACAAAATAATTAACTTTAGGCAATGGACCAAATTAAATGCCTATTATTGAGCGTCAGTACAAATCACCGAACCGTAAAAAACCATTGTCTATTGTATATGTACAAATCAATTTACTGATTACTGATTATAATTAGTATTGTTATATTAGTATTGTCATTATTTCTAATAGTAATAGTGCGATAATACTGTAACTGTATTCAGTAAACTGATTACAGTCTACACATATAAAACATATTGCCTTAATTGTATTACAACATACAGCTCTATAGACTCTAACATTTTTCAAATAAAAACTAATAATAAACTTACATATTTAATTTATATTATAATTTAATTCATGCTATATCTGTTATCCGTAATATATATGCCAGTAGTTGTTTTATTTACATAATCATTATTTATGACAATCCTAATATAATATCTAACACTTATTTACTACATAGCGCTTATATATTACATAAGGCCTTACATACTGGATAAGGCCTTATATACTATATAAAGCCATATGTCTATAAATAAATATAATATAAAGCATATTCAAATTATAATTTTAAATAAGTAGTAGGTCACTACCATATCAATAAATATTTCATACTTTATTTTTAAATTGAAGTAAGATTAACGTTTTCTAAAAATGTATTATTGCAACGAAGTAAGATTTACATTGATATATATATTGAAAGAAAAATTAAAACATATAATATTAGCAGTTTTTCGTGACTTCGTCCCTTTCCCCTTGGATAGACATTTTTACAGACTGTAAAAGTGTAGAAAAATATAATTATAGATAATATTTTAGTTTTCTAGATATCATTCTTTTTTCTTATAGCATAGTAATATTTTGATGGAATCTATAATCTTTTCTATATAGTAAATAGATAAAAGAAATAAAAATAATCTGAACACCAGTGTGGTGGAATGAATTATGCATTCATTTAAATGAGAGGATTTGGGTTATACCTTTTCTCGAAGTGACACTCAACGTACAAGAAAGAACTGGTCCTTAGTTTTGTTAATATATTATGAATTTTTATAGAACCTACTTTTTCTGAAAAAATAAAATGTTAGGGTTCTTCAAAAAAAAGGGGTTCTTAATTAATTGGTAGAGGAGGATAATATTACTTAGCAGGTCCAGGGTACAGATTGAATAGATTTGGATAGTTATCGTGTAATTCAAATTTGATAATTCAAACTAATATTCGAACACTGTGATACGATTATTATTTTTTTTTATGAAAGAGGAGGGCAAATGAGCGTGTTTCCGAAAACTCACCGATGGAACTTAACCAAATAAATTTGATTACTGCACATCGATCTTCTGTGAGAGGGGGTGGTTCTTCCCCGGTCGAGTGAGTCCAATACGAGCTGCAGTCAGATGAATACTACAACTAGGCTCTACCAACTAGAAAATTTTATTCGCTACTCCTAAAATAAAGTGTCACCACCACCAGTGGCCGTACCATAATTGCGATAAAAATAAATAAAATAATATAAAACCGAAAAATACATTTTTTAGGTAACTTCTATCATATAAAGAAAAAACTTTAAGTATTATAGCTTTGAATATGTTACTGGTATCACTTAGCTCCATGAAAATGTTGTGTTCATAAAAAGTTATGACTTTAGATAGGAAAAACCTATCGGCTCAAGTAAATGTTCATCAAATAAGTTTTTATAAATATTATAAAAGGAACTAGTACTACTATGTACCTCTTGTATTTGATGAAACATGTTTGACTTTTCATAAACGGTTACAGGCCTTAATTGTAACCTTGTAATTGACATAGTATAGAAAAATTGTAAACATATAGATTTGTAAATCTTATATATTAGACATTTTGAGTTTAAATAATTTGATATTTGCGAAAAGATAAGTTTCGTATGTAATATTAAAACATAATTATTTATGAAATTAATTTTGAGATTTCTGTATGACTATTTTAGTTTAAATAAACGTCCTCTGTAATGACTGTTATAATTGTTATTTTGCAATACAACTTCACAATAATCGGGTTGTCTACGATCAATTTTCTCTTTATAATTTATTTATTATACTATTATATTATAAATGTGTGGAACATAATTATTATTAAGGATTGATATAAATAAAAATAAAATAAATATTGAAAGAAAAGTGCAGGACTTGAATCTGCGACCTCTGGGAATCTGTCCCCTTAGCCAATTGGACTAACATATTACTATTTGTCTCCGTATATTACTTGGTAGTGTCTATATTTAAATATAACTTATCACAGCGATATCTAGTCAACATCTTTCGTAACCTTTACCAATTTTTCTAGCTTGAAAAGCTATAGAATATATATAGTATAGAATTACGTGAAAAGATATCAATCACAACTGAAATTAATGTTTTTTATTATATTTAGACATATTTAGGCATGTGAAGCTTAATTAAAATTGAAATATATATGGAATAAAGAATTTTATTGACTGCAACAGGATCGGAATCTGAAAAGCAGACAACCGAAAATTGTTTGATAAAGTATCCGTCTACTTATTAAATTTTTAGGTCTAAGGATGAGTCGTAGGGATTCCTTTTAGAAATGAAAGTGGTTGGAAGCCGAAAATATTTCGGGGTGTATCCGTTTTATGTAGATATATACGTATGCTATCTATATGGAAGCCACACATAGATCATTTATATCTATGACGTGAAATGTATAACATACATGTTATACATTTTTTACATACATACATATTAACAATGAAGAGATAAAAACGAATATGTTGTTTCGTTAAAACATTTAAAACAATGATTATATTCGAAGTAAAATTTTAATAATGGAAGAAGCGAGTCTGAAGTGTTAAATAATTATCAATAAATTAAAAAATATTAAAACTTATAGTTGATAGCTGTAATTTTTCTGAGCTTGGAACTACAAATCTAGATGTTTTTTTATATGAAACAAATATGTACTTAATATTTTAATTATTTAGTATTATAATATTTTTATAATAGCTACTTCCTTATTACTCTTCTGTTTTCATAATTTGTTTGAATTTCCTTTGTGCATCAATATAAAATAGCAAAGTTTTTATAGGGTCTTTAATTCTATAAAAAAATGTAGTGTAAGTGTGAAAGCTTGACCGAGAAATGTGTAATAAAATATGTTCAACTTGTTCAAGAAGCTGAAGTTTTAAAGTGCAAAACTATTTTAGGAATTTTGTCTGGTAAAAGCAGTCTTTTTCACTTTTCAAATTATTTAGTAGCTCACGTTGACTTCACTTTTAGTTTGCATCATCTTGCTACTTCATTTTATTACGTAAAATATTTATCATATTCCAAAAAAAAATATTACGCACTAAAAACTTTGTGGTTTTCAATGACATTAAAATTAATATGAGTTAATTTTTTATTAGTACTAATTATTATTGCCTTATTTGTTCGTCTTTTTAACTTTCTGTATCAGATTTATATTCTTATTACGTGTACTGAAGCACGTTTTCAACTTCAAATTCAAACTAAAAAGGCTTTTCTGAAACACATTTATTTTATTCTCTTTTATTGAATCTCTCCTTCATATCTTCAATTTTATTTACCTAATACACTCGACAGGGTTAGTGGTTCTTCATAAAATGGCTGTTTTATTGTCTAACATTTTCAACTGTTTGCTGTGACTGAATTTTGACTCCTGGACTTGTTACCTGAGTCTATTTGAAGCGTTTTACGTGACTTTTTCAAACCTCATTTAAAAAGCTATTTTGTCAACGAATTTAATAATATTTTTTTATATTCCTATTTAATATGTCTGTGAATAGTTTTATATAACAAATAGTGCTTATATTTATATGAGTTATTTACTCAGCTCTTATAAGTCCATCTCTATATTTTAAAGTATTATTCAATTATATTTATTCAATTTATAATTACTCTATTTTGGCATTATTTATGCAAAGGAGACAGTTTAATAATATTTGATACCTGTTAATTTGATATCAGTCTTTTTGCTATTTTTATTTAGAGTCTCTAGGACTAGAGCTTTATTGTAAAGATGGAAAAGTGTTACATCTGAGACAATTCTTTTATCCGTTAATTGCTACAAAATGTAGTCCAAAATAGATTTCAAAATATTATCACAGTAATTTTAAAGTAACTCGACATTGTAGTTCAATTATTAATTAACCGACGAGACTTTTTCCGTGAGATCGCAATTTCGAGTAATGCTTTTGTTAGTTTTTTAAAATTTCTATTTACTTAAAATTTAAATAATTTAAATGTTTGATAATTAATTATATAAATATTTACATTATATATAGTTATTGTTTTGAATTTGAAATGTTATTTTATCAAAATTAACGAATAAACTTTGAAGTTAATTAAAATATATCGTTTATGTGACCACTACTATTGGATTTCGTTGTTTAAATGAAGTAACTTGAAAACAAAAAAAAAAAAAGTAATAAATGACAGTCCATATTAAAAGTAATATTAACTAATAGTTGTGACATTTTTGCGGCACAACAAAAATATTGTGTTGTTGTTATATATGAACAGGTAAAAGATAAACAATTATGCAAAGAGAATAAAGTCAAATAACAGTTTTTTTTATGACTATTATGTATAAAACTATTATACTATTACATATAAAATCATATCCGGCTGTACTCACGTAATTACTATCGAAACTCGCACGACCAGTTTCAAAGTGATCACGACGCGATTCCATGCTCAGGGTTCATGAATAAGGACCCGAATAGATTCGAAACTAGTTGGGAAAATTCCGATTGTAATTACGAAAGTGCAGTACTAATCAAGTAAAACAGTAATCATGGATATGGCAAGAATTATATTATAAAAATTAATATCTATGGATGTCTGTTATTGGTTTTCATTTGAACTATTTTATGTTAGATTCGATATATATATAGAATGCTGTATAGCATATACGTGTTTTAATACGATCAGGGCAATGTTTTTTATATTTATAGACTAACCTGAATACAGTAATAATATTAATTATAATCAGTAATCAGTTAATTGATTTATACATATACAATAGACAATGGTTTTGTACGGTATTCGGTGAGTTGTACTGATGCCCAAAAATAAACATTGGATTTGGTCCATTGCCTTAAATTAATTATTGAGAGATTTTTCTGAATTTTTTGTGCAAGCATTAATCAAAAACGGTATATCCAAAAATATTCAAATTTTGCACACTGATAGACATCAGTCTGGAGATGTTGCAGTCAGCAATTACGCTAAAAATATTGATAACCACATAATATTGGCAAATTATGAAATACTTGTTCAGCAAAATATATAATATTTTGTGATTTTTATGTATTTTGGAGAGAAATTTACCGCATGTAGGCTACATATGCCCAGAGAATATAAATTAACCATTAAATTTTAAAAAGATGGCAAAATATAATAAATAAGGCATTGAAAACTGCTCGAAGTTCACGTAAAAAGGTATTATTTTCGTTGACACTTTGAATATATTTTTAATTTCCAGAAATGTATTACACTTCTCACGAACACTCGAAGAAATGGAAATTTGTTCTTTGTTACGAATAATAGATGAATAAGAATTGTCTTAAAAAATATGTATTTCAATATTCCTCACTTGTATTATAATCAATAGCTTTTAAATTAATACCGTGTAGTGAGAGTAATTGTTTAATTGTTAGTAATATGAAATTAAAAATAATAATAAATATATATTACAAAATACCTATGCATATGAAGCTAAAAGTAATTATATATAACGAGTAAGTACATGTATATTATGTAAATGTAAACCGTATACTGTACGCTGTCTACCGACACGAAGCTTCAGGAAATTTACGTATTAATAAAAGTAATGACTCCGGAAAGCTGAAATGTTATTTTTAAACTAATATTATTAAACAAATACTATTTGATACGGAACTCTACTTCATTGATTATTATTTTTAATGATGACGTATGTGCTATGACCACTTATAATGCATATTTTATCATTACTTTGAGTAATGATAAAATATATATATGTATATATATATATGTATATATATATGTATATATATGTGTATATATATATATATATATATATATATATATATATATATATATATCAATTGATCGACCGACTGCACACATTTTTGTAAATGGTTCTAAAAACTAATAAAATAAAAGATTTTTTTTTTCAATTTTTGAGCAAAGTACTCGTCATTCACATTAATAAATATTACTTACGTAAATATCGAAAATATAAAATTTATTTCTTGAAATTTAGGGAAAGATTGGGAAATTGATAATTAATATGAAAAATAATAAATGAAAATCTCCATTCGGGTCAAATATTTTATTAATTGTTAGTAGTAAATATAATCTAACGTCCCTCAGGGTAATTAAAAAATGTTCTCCGAATTATTTGGAGTAAGTGTGAAATATAATTTTTACTTTTATTTAAAGAAACATACATTTATTAGTAGCTAAAATTCCAACGACATTCAAAAGACAATTTTGCACTGATTTTACGAGTCTTATTTGCCAATTCATGTTTTCATTATTACATAATGTTACTAAATGTAAAGTAATGTATATATTTTATGTATACCAGTGACTGTTATTAAGGTTAAATGTTTTTGTGATCTTGTTTCAAGAACACTTTGATAGCAAGGTATAATTTTATAATTATATGTAATTATATCGTAATTAAATTAAATCATGGCAGTATTTAAAAAAATATGAAACCGAATTTGAGTCTTATGTGATATTCCTAATAAAAAATCTGTAAAAAGAAATATAACTATTATTATATTTCTTAACATATAGCGTGCGCTAATAAGATACAAGAACTCATATAGGTCACTGCTTATATAAGACTGCTGAAAAATATGTATAGTATTCTGAGAAGAATCTCGAGAGTGCTGTTTATTTACTTTACATAAACTTGGAAGATTCTGGGTGAATTTGTGAAAACGATAGGCCTTTTTATGTTACCATAGCCAAATAAAGCTTATGTGTAATTGGCAGGCAGTTAAAGCAAACCCAAATTTTTTGCTTAAATATGTATATTATGTAATAATATATATATAAATATATATATATATATATATATTTATTTATTGTTAAGTCATGTCTTTATTTATTTGATATTTGGTGTCTTTTTCTGTATTTTAGAGTATTATTAATTTTCTAGCTAGAAGGTCGAATGACATGTGAAATCACGTGGACCTGACAAGGAAGGAAGGAAGGATCCTTGTTTCATTTCTTTGTCGAGCTTTGGTGTGACATACATGTCTTTTGTATAAATAAAAAATGTTTTATTTTACAATAATTTTAAGAATGTTCTTCTTTCTCAAACCTTGACTTTCATGTAGTTTTTGAAGATTAATAATTATTGCAAGAACAACCTGTATAAATAAAGCTTATGAGTAATTTTAAAAAAGCTTATGAGTAATTGTTTAATTGTGGTCAAAATTGTTAACTGTTTAATTTTTACCAAGTGACTATTAACAATGTTCTAATAACAATTCAAATAGGCTTAATGATCTAATTATTATTACACTTAAGTATTCGAGAGAGAAATAGCGGTAAGACAATAATTTAAGAATTCAAAAATCTGAGTTGGTTCCATTCTAACATGATTTATGTTACAATGGAAAAATTCTGAAGGGGTATCGGTTTGTTGAATGGACTATATCATTTATATGTTAACGTTTTAAATGCTATGGTATATAATCCATAAAAATAATTATAAAAAACTTGTAAGAATTATAAAATATTGTTCGTTATTGAAGATTATTCATACTGTAATCTGTTGATAGTTTACCGGTGATTGCTTTGAGTCTCGAAGGCCTCTCTCACGAAACGAAATCGATTAGTTCCATTTAATCAAAGAACTTTGAAATAGAAGTTATATTATAATCTCTATATGTAGTTAAAAGATAAGATTGAGATTATGTACGTTTATTTTATAGTTAATGATGATTAACACTAGAGCTATTTACTAGTTTATATAAAAAATATTCGTGTACGTGAATAGAAAATTAATAAAAATATTATAGTTTGTCATAATACTTAAATATTTTATTATATGTATACCAATATTAATATTATAAACACTGTTGTAAAGCGCGTCTACAATGCGTAGTCTTTATGCAGCGATAGCGAGAGTATTTTCAATTCAGTTGAAGTGAATTATAGATGTCAGATCAGATTTTTACTTAAAACTCTGATAAATATGTGAAGAAATAGATATAAAAATATATAGTATTATGTAAACTTTGTAATTGTAAGTTTTGCAACTTTGAACATTTGTATTTATTATGTATTTCACAGATATAAAATCAAAGATAAAAAGAAACGTAGTCAGTAGGTTCGGTAAAGGAAAAATATTTTCAATGGGCAAAAGATGTTATTTTATTCAAGTATGTGTTGTAAATGCAATTCGTATTCAATAAATGAGTGTATCTAGATTATGTTTACTTAAATTTCAATTAATTGTTTAATTGAATTTTAATATAACAGATCCTCTAGAGATAAAATAATTGTTGAGAAATTTTCTACCTGCGAGAAGAATGATATATCATTGTTCATAGTTATAAAACAACTCTAGTTTTTTATGCTTGGGTTTCTAAGAGCTTGTAAGTGTTGTAAATAATGGCAGAGAAGTATCTGCAATATCTAGACCAGCTTATAAATAACTATTGGTCTAGACCAATACTTATTTATAAGCTAGTCTAGATATCAAGTTTATTTTGAATTACATAAACTAATTACATATAATTATCAAATTAAAATATTTGTTTTACCAAAACAAAAGGTAATTTCGTAATATAATATTGCAGGATTGGATTGCAAATTAGGAAGAAAGGCTGAAAACTGTACAGTATAGTTATTATATGTTAAGTCTGAAAATCTAACATTATATTTCTAGAAACGAAGAAAACATGCAGTCGATTGGGTTTTCTTTCTAGGAAGCTTATAATGTTTTCCGCTACAAGCTTTAGATAAAAACAGTAAATTTAAATTTATCAGTTATTTGACATTGCTAAAATTGTCTTACTTTTAAAGACTTACTAGCGAAAGGCTAAAATGACATGTTACTGGCATGGAGGGGTTTATTTAATATCATTTAAATGTCTTAGACTAGTCATGAAATTTAATATGAAGTGAATTTTATATTGTGTTGTAATTTCATTCTTTTACTTGTATTTTAAAATTTTATGTCTGATAAAGATTAAAAAAATCATTCATTTACATTCCTGTATTCTAAACATAAATTTCAATGGTTTTGCTTTGAAAAAAAATATGACACAGAGAATATCTAATTTTCTAAAAACAGATGTTCCACTTTCTTAATTTGCTAAATTACTGGAAACCTAAATGACAATAGGGAGGTACTTGTGAATACCCATTTCATTTTTCATGTTAATTCTCATTTAAATCATAATTTCGTAATAACACAAAATTAAACTTAAATATCTTTCATTTCCAAAGACAACTCTTCAAAAAATTTAAGAACAACTTCAATTTTAAAGCGCTTGTCTAGTTTAATAAACTAATTAAGTTCAAGTCTTTGTTATAACGGAATGAGGATCTTTCGGTAAAATATCAGCGTATTTTGGTATGAGTTTCTGCTGTCTGAACACGCTGCACTCTGCTTTTACTGCTTTAAATATCTAGATTTCCTTATTTTAATAAGGGGTTTAGGTAACAAAGTTTTTTAAAAATATCTATAAAAATAAATTTACTTCCTTATTGATGCTTCTATACTAATATATTGTAAATGTAATTTCAATCAGAATAATATATTAAATTAGGTGTATGTAGTATTTCTTAGATTTTCATAAGTACACATTTGGAAAAAATCATTTTTTTACGGATTTAACTCGCGTTTAATTTGGTTACATTTTAATTTTAACCCGACGTTTCGAATGCTTTGCAGCAATCGTGTTTACAGATAGACGAGATGTAAGTGTCTGTTAATAAGTTAATTAGTCATATACTTTCAATGGTTCCTTAATTTGGGCTTTTCAATGGTTTGAAGGCTCTTTAAGTAGGTTTTTCCAATATTGTATTTATTAATCTTATTATATTTATGGAAAAACCTAACCACTATTTAAAAGCCTTTGAGATTAATATCGAGAATTCTTTTATCGAATTTAACTGCTGTTATATGTGGACTTTTAGTAAAGATTGTCGAGAAACAACCTCTAGATATTGAGGTTTTTATTCAGAGCATGAACCTGCGAGTCAGCTTTCGTCGACGGATGCAGTCGCCAAATATTTCACATCTTTCATATGTCTTCCTGCCAACTATTTGAATGTATATGAAATTAATAGTTATTTAATTATTTAATTGTAATGTTATTGCATTTGCGATATTTGTGACACAATGTTTAGTTACAAAATATATATTTTTTTCTTAAATGAAGTCCGTTGAAAATATTTTAAAGTCTTACCGCCATCTTTTTTAAGGTTTTATTATTAAGGCCTTACTTTTTTTTAGGTTTTTTCTATTGATAAGAAATTCTATATCTATCTATCGTTTTCTATGTATTATTTGTTTCCAGCTTGTCCTTCCCGTGACCATACCATACCTTTCCTATGTTAAGTAGTTTAAAGTACATATTCGAATAAAGCAAATTGAACTGAGCTTTTTGTCCAGTTGTTTGTATAAGGTAAGCCCTTCTTTAAATTGGAGAGGAGTGGGGCTTTGCGGAATCTATGTGTGATGTACATCTAAGTATTTCTGTCTCTACTTTTATATAAAATGCAAGCCATATTCAATTTTTAATCTCATTCTATAATTGCATTCGGAAATTATAATGAATATCGGAAACGCAAAATTATAATAATAATTTACATAACATCTACATTTCATAATAATAAGTAACGTTAGTATTCGCTGATTAATATAGAAACTTTTTTTATAATTTAAACTTCAATAGTCTATAATATTATTTAATATTAAAAAATATTGTGTAACAAAAGAAATAATTATTATATGGCGAATAAATGTCATAAGCGATTGTTATACTAATAACATAAGCTTCGTAAATCTGTATATACAGTAAAATAAAAAAATAGTCTATTTACTACCATTAAGATAGGAATAAAATTTTATTTTTATTTATAACTAATGCTAGTTATATAATACATGTTTTTATTTAATTTCTCGTTAACTCTTTCACAGATTTAAATATGGCAGTTTGATAAACGTATTTACTTGGACTTGTTTTCTTTTATTTTTTGAGTTATTGTTTGTGAAACAAGGAGAATCTAATTTATAATTTATAATATACATTTGTACATATTCACATTTTTAATTTGATTATATTAAAATTTCGGATTTCTTTTATGAATGAATATAAAAACTGAATAAATGTGAAATAAATAATTGAATTTGTTGCTAAAATAAACAGAAAACAATAAAGTTTCTATCGTATTGTTAATATTTAGAGTTGTCTTTAACAGGTGTCTCTGACATTGTAAAACTCCTGGAACGTTTTCTTCTTGTTACTCACAATAAATAAATTATTAGAGATATTGTCCTATTTTGCAAAAATCAATAATTTTTTTGTAAAATCAAATACAAAGAGGAAAAAAAAAAAGAATGTTAATACTTTCGGGGGCGAATCAATTATTTGTGAATATAAGTAAGAAGGTATGCCTTTTCCCTACCTTTTTCTAACAGAAAGGACGAACTGGTGGCTTGTTTGTGATAATAGATTATAGTCTTTTAGTCGAATTTTTTTTAGTAGAAATAGAATTTTTTTTTAGTAGAAGTATAGGCTTTTAGTCGAATTTGTTTTAGTAGAAATATAAAACAATAGGACATTCAATAAACATTAATAGTGATTCGGTACTAAAAGACAATATGTATTTTCTATCAGGTCCGGGGTTTCTGAAAAAATGTTGATAGTAAAGTATATGTAACTCAAATATAAGGACTGGTGGGTTTCTTCTGTGATATACATACATTTTTATACTCTACATACTGCTATCATCAACAATTGTTTATACAATTATTGATTTAAAACTCTAAGCATTATAAACATGAAAATATCAATATTTTATAATAATGTCTATTTTATAAATAATAAAATGTAAGTATGCAATATTTAAATACGTTACTGCTTCATTTAGCTCCTTGAAAGCGATCGTAAAAAGTAACGACTTTGAAAATCTAAGATATTGCAGCTTAAGTAAATGTCTTGAACAAAGTACCATACAAATATATTAAACCATAAACAGAATCACTGCATGGCAACTTACATTAAATTTGATTTATATTAAAATGATCCAATACTAATTCAATTACGATAAGCTAATCTTTGCATTAATCTTTTAAACACAACCAGTCAACAGAGAAAGTGGGTGAGTCGTATATCTCCTATATCTAAGTTTAAATAATTAAAATGTTATTGAATTGGGAAGTTATTCGATTTGTAGGTAACGGATTGTAAATGTTATTTATTATGTTTACTTACTTTAAATAAAATTAGTCAGTAAAGATTTCTGATGATAGTATCTTTTTTAATTATGATTTTGCAAGATTTATTGAAATGACTATCGCAGACCCTTGCGTTATACTCGTGAACGGGTGCTGCTTGCGGTGACTGGTCGTCTTGCTGGCTTAGTTTTAATTATAGTTTTATTTTATTTGCTTAATTGGTTTTTATAATTTAGCCTCCACAAGGAATTGATTGCGATGGTTCTAGTTGTTCGTAAATTGTTTACTATATATGGACGTTTGTGAAACAGTGATCGCAATATAAAAAAAAACCCGGCTGAGTTTGTTGTGTGGTTCTTCTCAGATCAGGGTGCGCTTGGAACCCTCGTTGCTTTAGTTATAAGTTGTACAGTGACTCTACAGAAGGGCTTATTTCGATATGTAAGGCATCGAAAAAGGCCCTCCTGGCACTTCCATTTGACGTACACAAGTGATCATTGGTATTGATTGAAAGTGGAAAATATAAAAATAAATAAATAAATAAATAAATACTCGCATTGACTTCAATTACGTCGGTCACAACCGGAGGATCCAAAAAAATACAAATTTATTAACTTAAAATTTAATACTTATATTTAATTTACAAACTACGTGATCCCTGCTCAAAGTTGGAGACAAGAATGAATAAAATGAATTAATAATTAAAGGAATACAGAAAGTGTAACAAACAAGGGTTTCAGATTTACATTCTAGGATTTTAACATGATACAATGCACCTGTGCTTAATCAGCGCTTCCACGGTTCGTGAGAATATAGTAAATGCTAATTTAACAATTTTATTATTAATAAGTATATATGAAATATCTAATAAATGATCACATAGTGTATGGGAATATAACACCTCCCTCCGCAGATCAGCAACTATTCCTTGAGAGAGTTGCTGCGATGTTGCTGGGATCCACCCTTATTTCGTGGGGATGAACTTCACTTTTATCTTGAATATTCTTATTTTCCGTCGCGTCACTTCTTTTAATATGTTGCAAACGGAATCTTCTGTACGCCAGATAAATGCAAAGTATGCTTGCTCCAAAAAGCATTAGGTATACAGGAATCGTCGTATGATATAATACGCTATGATCTTCAAATTGAGTTAAATTAACTGGGGTTTGTAGAGACATTTTTGAATTTATTAAATGAAGCTTTTGAAGGTTGATTGAGTTCAGTATTATAGGAGATATATTTGTTTGCACTTGGTTTCCAAGGTTAGGTAAATCTATTATCCTTATAGCGTATCCTTTTATATAGTCGTTTGAATTTACAACTGTGATTGCAGGTGTCTTGACATAGCACTTAAGCGGGATTTCCAGTAGAAAGCTGCCGTGAAGTGTCTTGTACAAATATTGACCACAAGATATTTTAATTTTGATGGGTGTAGGGAAACTCATGATATAGTGTTTTTCATCCAGTTGTTCCAGCGCTTCATTATTAAGAATTACGGATGTTAGTTTGCAGGTTGAATCAAGTTCTTGCTTTTCAATCAGATTTCTGATGCAGTCAGGTCCATCTCGAAGTGCATAGTTAGTTTTTTGTTCACAAAGGTACAGAGAATTGGACTTCGGGCATTCAGCCTCCATGTACATAGAATTATTACTAGAAATTGCTATAAAGGGTAGGTTGGGAATAAGGACTTGATTATATTTGATCATAGGACAGGGGTACGGCGATCGATACTTTTAAAACTATAACTATTTGATTACCGATATAAAAATAACCTAATTTAATTATATCTAAGTTCTAAACTTAGGATTTCATTCTTTGAATATAAAATCCTTAGCTTTCTTAATATTTTATCAAGATCTACAATACTAATAATAGAATGAGGCGTGCTCGATGCACGTATAAAACCTAGAAAACTTTGTAGTTTTCGTAGTTCCTCTGATCTATATTATCACCTAAAATCAATAGATATTGGGCCATATGGGCATAAAGTTTCTTAATATTGATGTTATTAATAATAGAGTTCAATACTCTAGTTATATTAACTATTATAGTACTCTAGTTATATTAACTATTATAGTACTCTAGTTATATTAACTATTATAGTACTCTAGTTGTATTAACTATTATAGTACTCTAGTTATATTAACTATTATAGTACTCTAATTATATTAACTATTATAGTACTCTAGTTATATTACCTGTACTGTCTATAGTTTTAGAGTTACATAACAGCCATTATTTCGTTAGACTAATATGCTCGTTTAATTTCGATTGTAATTTTAATTCGTTACTTTGTAGAGATAGAATTGCATTGTCTTATTTAACGGAATCAGTATAATATACTTTTAATAACAGAACCAAGGCCATCAACGAGTCCTCTTTTACTATAATTATGATCAAAACTTTTCAAAAATGTAATTAAATTATCTACTTTAGAATTAAGGTAGTTAAGATGAGATTCATAAAGATATGTAATATTATCTAACTGTCGCCTAATCATATATATTTGAGGTTTAACTAATAGGATTTGGTTGTTAATAACATCAAGGTCTATATAATTTAAAAATGAATGATAATAAGATATAATTTTTGTATCGCCTAGTTTAAAAGGGGAGTAGGCCGGGACCTGATTCTAACGAATTAATCATTACTTCTTATCCTCGCGTCAGTTGGAGTGACATTAGAAGTATCCTCTAACAATACGTGTTCTTTAGGGTGTCTTTTAAGTCGAGATTTAGCTACTAGACTGCGTCTCTTTTTAGTATAAATATATATAGGAAAGTCAGCAAGGACGGTGTCCTGTGTGTAACGTGAAGCCAATTTTTGCCTACTTGGGTTTCTAATAAAAACTTGTTTGTTAGGGGTGTATTCTTTTTCAGGCTCAAGATTTTTATTGCGATTTTCAGTTAATATTGTTCTGTGCTGTACTAAAGTCTTGTTAATTAGATCGTATACTTTAATCATTATTTCTCTATGGTCTTGTATGTATTGTTGTAACAAATACTTAGTCAAGTTAAAAATTATGGGGTCACGAGGGTCAAAGTGTTCAGTAATTAAGTCTACAGTTTGTAAAACTATTGTAAGCTAAGACTGCAAATAACATTAAAATTAATTATACGTTCACTTTTCTTTACTAGTTTTAAGATCCTTAAATTTGCCAATATTGTCGTATGAAATCGTTCTACAATGTGATTTTTTTAGAGAGGTGTAGTAAAAAATGGTTGAATTACACTACTAATATTTAAATTTCTATTAAAATCTAAAATATTATTTCTCTTATTAATATCTAACCTACGGGTCCTAGATTGCCGTGAATGGAAAATCTTGGATATTTATAAGGATAACTTAAGGAATAAATGGAAGCAACTTCAGAACGATTCTAAAGTACTTATAAAAATTTGTACCTTTTGGTGTTTCAATGTTCGGAAACTCCTCCTGCTGCAACACGGTGTAGATTCGAGATAGCCGACGTCCTTGATTGATTCACTGACTCTATTTAATTAATTTAATTAACTAAATTTCGGCTATCCTACCGACTGCGCCAATTACGTCGGTCACAACCGGAGGATCCAAAAAAATACAAATTTATTAACTTAAAATTTAATACTTATATTTAATTTACAAACTACGTGATCCCTGCTCAAAGTTGGAGACAAGAATGAATAAAATGAATTAATAATTAAAGGAATACAGAAAGTGTAACAAACAAGGGTTTCAGATTTACATTCTAGGATTTTAACATGATACAATGCACCTGTGCTTAATCAGCGCTTCCACGGTTCGTGAGAATATAGTAAATGCTAATTTAACAATTTTATTATTAATAAGTATATATGAAATATCTAATAAATGATCACATAGTGTATGGGAATATAACACTTCTGTAAGCATTCCTAAAACAAATATTTTTATTTTAATAACTACAAAATGCTTAAAATTTATATGTATTGTTAATGATTATATAATAATTTAAATTATGGTAATTATTTTAAAGCAAATCCTACGACAACATACGACCAGATTATATAATTATTTTTTAGGCTTACGATTAGTCCAAGAGTTTCCAAAAAAAATAAAAATCAAGAACTTTCCAAAAAAAGATAAAAGAAGAAGAAACTTGGTTTCAATAAAACTATTGTGTAAAAATATTATTTACATAGATCTTAGCGTTTGTATAGGTGTAATATGCAAATCATAGACATTTATCATCATATAAAAAACAAGAAAAAAGACGATATAACAACTTAAGTATAAATTAGTTATCAGCTTAATTTACCCTCATCAAAGTTAATACAATTACTGAACGAAAAAACTAAGTTTTATGAAGATAGAAAAATAAGCTAGTTTATAATAATGTCTCTTCTATAACAAATAAAATCTAAGGACGCTAAATTTAAATACGTTACTGCATCACTTAGCTTCTTCAAAGTGATCGTAAAAAGGAACAACTTTGGAAATCTAAATTATTGCAGCTTAGGAAAATGTCTTTAAGAAAATACCATAAGTAACTTTATTGCCTCGCAATTGTTACATTAAATTTGATTTTGTATACTACTTTTATTAATATTGATTAATAAAAATTGTATTTCGTAAGATTTTGCAATATTTTTTGTCAATATTTTGTTGTTGTCTGGATCTTTTTGGAATACTACTAATACTACTATTACTACTAATACTACTAATACTACTAATACTACTAATACTACTATTATTTTCACGCAAATATCGTATTTGAACTGTTATATTGCATTCTTCCCTTTTAATTTTATTATATGTGGGAAATAGATGGCGCTGATGTGGCTATTGTAATCAAAAGCAAGAATGTCATGTGACTCTTAATATCTAATTATTATCTAATTTGACCAGTTGGAATGTGATTTGACTCTTAAAATAAAATTTAATAAAGGAAGTGAAAGTGCAGGTGATTTTGATTGATTAAAGCTATTCAATTGGCCTGGATTTGATCTTGACCGTCATTGATCATTCGTACCGATTAGAGGCAGTCAATTTCTGAATTTAGTGGTGACAGCAGTTTCCTTGAGAACTTCTCTGTAACCGCTGCAATATTGTGTTAGTCTATTTTAGTACTACCTACCCTAAAACTAAAATTAATTATGAACAAAGAAAAAGAAAATCATATGATGTCGCGTTCGCCACCCATGACGCGACATATAATATAATCTTAAATTGACACTTAATTGTATTAGATTATATTTCATTGTCTTCACATTTTAATTTAATTATCCGTCCTTTTAATAACAACACAATAACAGCTAATTTGAACTTATGTATTAGCTTATAAAATTCATTTTATTTTATAAAATGTAATAAATATTGCATCCAATAAATCATTGCTGAAGTAATTAATGACCACTACAGAGTTACCACATTTATTTTTCTGACATGATATTGTGTCAGTTTTCGCTTATTATTTTATTTAAGAGTTTCTAAAGATTAATTGCTATGATATATCGATCAGCGTATTCTAGTTTAGCGTTATTATGTAAGTACAGGAAGAGAATTATCTATAATAGCACTCTAGCCTCATTACTACTGAATATAATTGAATTACTACGTTATTAATGGGCTTAAGGTACACTGTAAATATTGAGATACGTATACAACGATTCCACTAAAATATAGTGTACTTGATAGCTATATTAAACTTTTACTATTTATTATTAATGTGTACTGGCTTTTCTTCTTATTGAGACTTTAGAAATTTCTTAGAGTTATAAAACTTCATATAGCTTAGAAAATATGCTTAATAAGAAATTATATTTTTTTCACTAAAGTATATTGAATGAATGATCATTTTCGATTTTATGTCAAACACTTACTTTGTGTACGAGAATATATTCGTTTTATGTTTTATTTGGTTTCTTGAGTTATCATTTTAATTACTTTAGTTACAATTGTCAGGCATTCCAATTTTTTTACAACATATGAAAAAAATCTAATTAAACATTTATTTTCATATAAGTATTTATAAACATAGTGCTAAAAACAAAAAGAAAGATGGTATTTTAATATAATTTTAATACATAGAACTAAAACAGATATATAGTATTAAAAGTGACGTGTCAAAGTTTTATCTCATGTCAAAGTTCAAGAACCATTCAATGATAGCTCTAGGGCGAGGTTTCTTAGCTTGAAGAAGCTAAATTAAATTCCATTGGTTCCATGGATTTATTGTATTGTGTTTATAGCCCCAAGCCAACGATTTGCTTTAAAGAAACATACTGTATGATTCGTTGTATAGAGGTACATAATCTTTAATGAATTTTTATGTAATGAATCTTTTATAAAGTAAGTGCTGATATTGTTTTGTCGAAGTTTTATAATAGCATTTCTATTGTAAGAGCTGGCAGTCATTATTTAACTTTAACGGGGTAGAGTACTTAAAGTACATGTCTAATTTAATAAAATATTATTTATAAAATAGGAATGCGGATTATCTGTATTAATTCCAACAAGTTTTAAGCTTGAGTCTGTAATCTGGAGTCTACGAGTATTAAATACATAGTTTTCTTTGTTTTAATTAGATATTATAGAAAAGTAATGACTTAAAATAAAGTATTTATAAATCACCTTTTTATGTAAGGAAATTATCAAAGCATTTTAAAGTGTAACTTAAATAAAAATTATGTCATTAGAAAATATGCTAGAGTTATTTTAACTTTTATAATATTCAATTTAGAGGCGCTCCACGAGATACGTACATTGTTGGCATAATTCAGTAGACAGTTAAATTTTACTGAAGTCTGAATATTTAACAAAGAACACAAAGTGACGTGTCGTAAAAAGTAGTGTTCTTTAGAAGTTGAGGTTTTTATTCCATGCATGAACATTGAAGTCACTGCTGTCACCAGATGCAGTCTACAATATAGTTTACATTTTTCAGTAGGCCTCTTGACAAATACTTGAATGTGTATTGAATATTATTTTATTTATTTAGAATGTTAACTTATTTGCTATATTAGTGTTGTTATGTCAAGTCAAGAACAAAGATATTCTTCATTACAACAAGATAATTGTGTAGTAAAGATCGAAGTATGTTCAGTAGGTTATTTTATATATATATATATATATATATATGATGAAATTGGGTAATTGATCAAGCAAACTTTAAAAAGTGTCATCACCATATAAGATGGAGGATACTAGGAAATACAGAAAGGAAGGTTTTGGTTTTTCCTTCCATTTTATAGTTTTTATTCTATTTTATCTTTCGTGACATTTTATGATTTTATACATGTTAAGAAAAATAATGCAATTTATTTAAAAAAATATATAGGTGTACACAAAGTTTTAGAAGATTTCAAATGAAGTAATATATATATGAATATGGTTTTATAATTAAGGCTATGATCTATACTTATAATGAAATCATTACTGTCTACTGTACTGTTTCTATCCACTGTTGACATTAAAAATGAGTTTGTAAAAAGTGATTGTTTTGTTTTGAAGACTTTCATGACTATTAATGTCATAATTAAAAGAAAAAACTGAATATTTAACATTTCTTACTTTTAAACATACTCGTATCGCACTCAAGATAAATACACGGTGCACTGTCGCCGAACTCAAATGTACGAAATAGATACCGTTACTTCTGATAGACTTTGAGAAAGATGGAGTACATCTTGCTCATTTTATAGCCATACAGTTTCCTGCGAAGTTTAATTATAGGATTTGCTATTGATTTTTTTTAGTATCATATGCCTTCATTTTTATATGGATCAAAATTATTTGAAGAGAGGCAGGACTGAGGCAGGACTGCAATAATCAAAGCTGCAATAAACTAATAGGTAGAAAAACTTGTAATGTCGGTGCATGAAGTGAACTAAATAGACTAAGAAATTTAAAGTAAAAGAATAAGAAACTAAACAATAATTCGTCAACATCAAAGATTACAAAAAAACAACTATTCTTATAGTTAAACGTCTAATCTCAAAAATACTTATGATATAATAAATTTACAAACTTTTTTACGTAAATCTTACTCACCAATCTGTCCTTACCAGGACATAAAGTTTGACTATTCAAAAGTGGAAATTCTAGTACAGGAACTTAAAGGATTTGGTCCAGCTGTTGAAGAAATTAGGCCTTTGTTTACACTTAAGACAAGAGTGGCTTGTATGTTTATTTTAGTTTATATTTTTACATGTATACAATACATGTATACAATTTCAATGTATGTATACAATAATAATGCAAAAGAGTAGCAATTTAAACCAAAAAAATATTTCTTAAAAGCAATACATATTTTAATAAGCGTTTACTGGCTACCATATTTAGTTAATTACAAGTAATAATATTTTTATTTTGAATGTGAGTTGTGTTTTAACGAGAATAAATCTGGCGGTATTGCTTTAGAAATATTCAATTCATTAATATTGGCGTGCAATAATAGAAATGTGTTACGATCATTGTCACAATGAAATTGTTATGTTCAATGTTGATTTAGTAAATTTGAATTGATGATTAATACTATTAAACTGGAATTAATATTGATTATAGTTAAATATTAATTTGCTTCCAACCGAAATAATATATTTATATAAGTTTAAAACAATTTTCATGTATGTACCAGCTTCATGCGGCAGAAACTGGTACATATATAATGTTGTTTCACTCGGGAAAATTATATTGTTAAAACTTTGTAATTATTTTTCCACATTAATGAATGTAAAATACAAGGTTTATTAAATATTTCAAAAACAATCATGTCATATATATACTTTAATAATGTAAAAAAGTATAAAATTTAATTGTTTTTATTGTTCACTATTTTGTGTATAATAGCTTCAACATAATAGATAGATCTTTGTTGTCGTTGACTTTCGGAAAATTTAAAACAAATAAACTTTAACCATTACAGGTTGAAACAGTACAAAGAGATTAAAGTCAACATTCGAAGCACAGAATTTCAAACGAGGTCTCCGCTCTACGATATGTTTTTAAATCTCCCTTGATAACTATGACAATTATATAAAGAAAGAAACTTGTAATATATTATGATATATTTACATAAAATCTTTTAAATTGTAATCTCTGTCTTATTCCGATGTTTAATGTTGATGGTACATTTTTGTAAAATTTCATCGCAATATTTTTAACAGTTTTTGCGAAAAAGAGTAACAAACTTTCGCATTTATCATTTTAATAGGATAGTATTACAAAATATAGAAAATATAATAAAGAAAATATTTTTTTCTACGTCCAGTATTTCAAAGACCTATATACTTAAACACTTACGAGACTCGAACGGAGTTGAAGAAATCTCAAAAAATCTGGGATTAGGAGAAATGGGCGGTTTCGTATTTTATATTGATGGCTCAAGTTTATTGGATCTAATAATACTTAAGTGGGTGTATTACCGGCTACCGCAAACTGCCCGGTGGATATTCAATTATATCTAATAAGAGATATACGAATTACTTTTAGATGAATAAATTACTTTTAAAGATTTACTTCAAATTTCATAAGTGAACACCAAATCTCTATCATCAAAGCTCATTCATTTTACATGAAGCTGTAGCTCAGCACTTAAATCGGTATATTATTTATAATAGTATTTATTACAACAGATTAATTGATATATGAAGAGCATGAAAGTCTACGTTATTACTCTTAAAGGATTATTTAACTTACTTCATTTGAATTAATTACATACTATATAGTTTTGATTCCTGTACGTCCAATGTTCAAGATTATAGAATGTTATAAAGAAATATAGATAACATAAAATTATTAAGTAATTTCAATATATTTTACGAAAAAGGGTTACTGGTGATAAGTTCTTAATATAAGAGCACCATTAATTTATATTTTGAGATATAAATATTTTACCGATACACATGTATTTTTATCAAAATTGACAGACAAATATATAAAAACCAGGTCGCAATCAATTCATATAATAAATATTAAGAATAAGACCGATTCTGATTACACTAGTTAAATAAGTTGAGCTGAAGTTTATGAAATATCTCTACATTCTTACATTTTTATAAGGACTTTTTGTGGTAAGATTATTTTTAATGTAAGAAATAATTCAAGTCGCTTAAAACTTGCAAAAGTCATAATTATTTTATTAATTATTACTGTATTCTGGTTATAATTATAAACAAGACAGAATATCGTTTAAAAAATAATAAATACTGAAAGGTTTCTGAAATTAAAAGATTTTTTTTATGATTAAAAATGAACAATTCATTACAGTACATTATTTGTACTTATATTGTTGATAAGATATTATTTTATGGATATTTTAATTTGTGTGTTTTTTTCAGCTTTAAAAGTATCACAGTTTTTTTAATAAACACATTATTGAAAGTCGCTCACAGTCAAACATAATCTCTAAGCTCATACGTGTAGGATGAAATTTGTTTTTTCAATATAAGATAAACGTTTAGCTGCTGGATTTTAGCTGCCCTAAATGGTAGCTCGTTGTACATCGTTGTTATATTGAAATTTATTAAATAAAATAAAATACTAAGAAAGAAATGCTTTCGTGTACTGGATGTATGTCAAGTAATGTTTGTTTATAAATGTGATATGCTAATGTGAATAATATCATTCGTGAATACGTTTTTTTTTTCAAATAAATTAAACATTTTATTCATTTATTCATTCATAAATATATATTTTTGCCGAGAGTAATTCCATCATTTTTTGTGCTAGTTATAATTATATTGTTTCATTTGTGAGAAGAGATAACTTTTTAATATCACTAATGTGCTTTTAAAAGTTACACATGGAAATGTAGACTAATTTTACAAATGATGAAGTGCGTGCGCTCAGGCGAGAACAACTCTGCGCTAAACGAGTGCCAGAAGCAGTTTTGAAATGCAATCTATTTCTAGCTTCTAGATATTATATTTAACAAACTATTGGTGAATATCTGTTCAATTATATTTTTGTTTTGTAATATTTGTAAAAATTATATTTGGTAGTAGTAAAACAAAGGAAAATTATTTATAGAAATTATTTATATTAATTATACCCTTATGAAGAATATTTAATAATCTCTATAATCTTTTAAATTTTAGCTATGGTCAAAGTCTATAATAATATTTTTTATTTATAACAAAGTAACATTTGAAATATTTTGTTAGGAGAGTTGTAGAAAAAACCCATTTATACTTCAAAATAAAATGTAATTCTCGTTTATAAATACTAAAAGCTATTCTTTTTAATGCATATTGTTTGAATACTGTTATAAATATATTTTATATTCAGACATACAGAGAAAATATATTTATATAATTTTTCCTCAGGTCATAAGTGCTGGCCAAATAAGTTTTATGATCTAAAATGGAGAGCGCTATTTTTGAAATATATTACCAGTTTAAGGAAATAGAAATATTCTTTAATAGTAATGAACTATTTTTCTATTTCAGTTTAAAAACACAATGGGGTTAGAGGTTGAAACAGTACAAAGAGAGTAAAGTCAACATTCGAAGTACAGAATTTCAAACGAGGTCTCCGCTCTGCGATGTGTTTTAAAATCTCCTTTGATACCTGTGGCAGTTATATTATTAAAGAAATTTGTAACATTATCATTATCAGACAGAGACCAGTTCAACTATTTAAGTTGGTAAGTTGGTTAAGTTAATAAGGTGTTCTAAGCTGAGCTACATTATAATACAATTTGTAGCTCTTGAAAACAATACCCTAATTATAATTTATTCATTATGTTTACTTATTCACCAAATATGTTTCATTAAGATTTAAAATAAAAATATATATTTTTAATATTAACCGAAATTTTGAATACCCCATGATTGTATAATATAGTTCGTGTTTTAGACAAACATTTTCCTATTATAAAAAATTTCCTAAATTATAAAAAATGTTTGGAGTGTATTTAAAAGTAAAAGTGATATAATCTCGATAAGGCATTATTATATATATTTATTCGACTTTTTTTTAAGGTTATTAATATCATAGCATTTTAAAAAAAAAAAACTTTAGCATTAGATAAATAATCTTCACATCGCGTGGTTTAAAAACCTTTTATAAAGCATTTAATTTTTTTATTACATTTTCGTAACAAGAATTTTTAAATGCGTACTTTTTATTGTTATATTATTTATTCTAAAAATGTTCTATTAATTGTATAAAACGTCGTTTTCATTATTACAAGCAGCTATTTTAAATTAAACTACTGCAGCAATGTAAAAGCAGAGGATTTACAATAAAATAATTTGTAATAAATTTAAAGTGCCTTTCTAATTTAATAGACAAGCCTTTGAAAGACTGAAATCGTCCGTTTTAAAACGAATGAATTTAAGTTATTTCAGTATGAAGTTCTGCTTGAAGGAGGCACTGCATTCTTAATTTTAGAAGTATTTAATAAAGGTGCTCGTTGCAGAAAGATAATTTGTAAAAGAATAGTATTGTTTTACTTATGGCATAGAGCTAACTAGTCACTTAATGTTTATTTATTTATAGTAGTTTGCGAAAGCGTGCTTTGTAAAAGATTAAATTTAAATTAATTCCTGAAGATAATACCAAATTAAACATAAGCCAGGTAATTATAAGTTAACCCAAACTCCTTGATAGAACGTTATGTAACCAAATTTCTCTCTCTTAAAGTAGTGTCACATAGTGAACACTATATATATTTTATCATTCTCTTGCATATAAACATTTTAATAATATTTATAATCTAAAATCATTTTGAATATATTCTGAAAACAGTATATTAAAATATCCTGTTTATTAAAATATCGAGGTACAACCTTTAAAGCGTCTTACAAACGATTCAGCTGCTGTCATCAGATGCAGTCGCTAAGATATTTTACATTTTTCAGTTGGCTTCTTGCCAAATACTTGAATGTGTATGATATGTTATATCATTTGAGATATACCTTAATGTGTACTTCAAAATATGGATATTACTATTATAGAATAATATATACCTTTATATATAATATAATATATGTTACATAAAACAGTCAGACTTTCAAAGTTTCTACTTTAGTTGAAGTTTTAAAACTATATGCTTGGAAGTTCTTTAGTTTGTATTAGCGAATGTTTGTGATTCTTTCATAGAAGTTTAATGATTTTTAGAAAGCGTACTTGTTAGTAGTTTTCTCAAATATTAAATTTATATTTTTATCTTGTGTCAACATCTTGTTCCCAGATATTTACTTTATTATAGTAAGTATTTGCCTTATTCAATGTTCAGGCATTTAGAATTATGCAACGCCACCAGTTAAAAAAATAATTGTCTGTAGAAACAAGTAATAGAATTTTATTAAATATTATTTTAAGTTAAGTCTCTCATTAAGTTAATAAGCAGTATAACTTTGCTAATTGGTTTAATCCTAACATATATCTCAGATGTCTTTATTTTACTGCCTTTGCCTACAATAATCATAAATGATATAAGCCATAAAGTTAGTAATTTGAGAGAGATATTTCAGAATTGAACGCAGACTGTTAGATATAGAATAATAAAGTATACAAATTACCGTTAGTAAGATATAAACTTATGAGTAACAAATTTTTTTTTTACACTGTCTAAGTTAATGCTTGACTGCATTCCACCTGATGGAAAGTGTAAATGTAGTCATAGATGGTAAGGCGCATTAACTCAGTAACCTATTCACTCTTCTCTTGAAGACACTCACATTATATTCAGACGGAAATACCGACGAAGGCAAGCTGTTCCAAACCTTCGTCGTGCGAATAAGAAAAGACGAAGCAAAGCGCTTTTTTTAAATACTTCATAATAGTTATGATATGTGTTGAATTATAAATATATGATAATATATTATTTTAAGTTCCATAGTGTTACATAATAAATGAGTAAGAGATTTGATTTATGAAAGTATGATATGAAAACAAGAGAAGGAAAGTTATTTTTTTTGTCTCACAAACAAAAGATACATACAATGATTATGGAATGGGAGCAAAACACAAAGAATAAATTGGCAAAAGTTCAATGGAGGGTTGTCAAAACATAGTTCGTACATTAAATAAAAAAACGTGCATCTTACATACTTTTAAAGATTCCAGAATGTTTATTAATATTTGCATAAAAATATCTTTTTCGGTTAAAGAAAATTTTCAAACGGCCTACTGTTTTTATATATTTTATATTTTAAAAAATATATAAATATATTTGGGATTCTTATTTGACATATTTAAAAAGAGATCCGATTTTATTTTTAATTCTTTCTAGTACAATAATATTATAAAAGAGTTTATTGTTTTAAAAGCATGTACTTTGTAGTTTTGTATTTAGACACTTGAACATTATTGCCCAAAACAGGAATAAGAGGACTTAACGCTAAAAAACATTCTCTACCAGTCAACCTGAATGCAGTAAAAAAAATAAAACATTGGGGCGCTTAAAGTAATGAAAAAAAAAATTTAAACAATAAAAAGAACAGCAAAAAATTCAATTATGAAAATAAAATATATGTACACATATTATGTTATCTTATACTCATAAAATAACCTTTTTTTTCCAAAGGATATATATTACTTTTTATAAATATATATTGAACTTTTTAATGTCATATGTATAAAAGAGTAAAAAAAAAATATATATAATATTGGACAAAAGATAATAATGATATCTTTCGTGAATATACCAAATAAGATTCATGCTATACACGTAAACATAAATTAATTTTCACCTCATGTATATACAATTTACTAGTAATTCAGAAAATGTTCTATTATTATACTAAAAGTTCTAAGTAAATTAATGAAACATTACAGAACCGTATTTTAAATATATTTTTTAAATATATGCGCTGGTTTTAGATTTAATATAAACTTAATGAGGAATTGTAAAAAATAAAGCAATAATTAAATGGATACAGTAGTAAAAATAGTAGATTCACAAAACCAATTATAAATGTAAAAGCGATTTAAATAATATAACAACTAGAAATAATCACAAAATAATAGTATCTGAAGTCGGATTAAAACAAAATTAACTTTTAGTCAATGGAAAAAAATTAATTGACTAAAAATATACAGCTTACATGAAACCCCGTTTTATATCCAAAAGTTATAAAACTAAGAACTATGTTAATGATATTGAGGGATAAGTTATTACCTTGATCTAAATCTAGAAATAAAAGCAAATAATACGACTAAGTACTTGTATATTTTTTAATATTGGAATATATTTATTTACAAATAGTTCAGTAGAATAGTGTAACTACTTATTCAATGCGTTGTGATCTCAACTTCTTTGTACATAAATAATTTAAATAAAATATATTTTATTTTTTTCGTGAAGGATTATTTTTAAGGATGATAAAAAGACATCAAATCTGAAAACAAATACGATAACTTTTTAATATTATTTGAAAAGGAAAAAAATCTTAGTTTTCATAATATTATAATTAAAGATAAGTTAAATTGATATTGAACAAAACAAAAAAGTATACATGAAAGCTTTGACTCCTAAATTTCAATTACTTCAACACTATATCCTGTTTCTGAATTTAATTCTAAAATGCACCTAAAATCAAGAGATATAGGGCGCAAAATAGTTTAATAACCTATGTTAAAAAAACAAGCGGGGGTTGTACTTTCTATTGAAGCGTCCACTTTATTAGGTTCAAAAGTATTTTAGGATGTAATAATGCCAAGTGACTTGAGAAAAAAAAACCTATAAAGAGTCATCTATACCAGACAAACTACTCCTCATTTGCAATAATTTTTTTTTCACTATTTAGATAATCAAGTTACCTTATTTTTTTGCAATGGTAAACAATTTTAAAAAGTTTCAACTAAAACTATTTTTTACGGATTAAAACTCGCGTATATTTTGGTTACATTTTAATTTTAACCCGACGAGATTTAAGTCTACATGTACATCTCATCTACCCGTGAACACGATTGCTGCAAAGCATACGAAACGTCGGGTTAAAATAAAAATATAACCAAATTATACGCGAGTTTTAATCCGTAAAAAATAGTTTTATTTGAAATGTGTACTCGTGAAAATCAAAGAAAATACTATTTTCAAAAGTTCTTTCATATTCCCAGTTTTATTCGCTACTTCGCTTCAATGCATTGCAGCTATTACAACTCAAAAGATCATGTCATTTTCAAAAACGTATCGTAAAGAAATACTATCAATTTATTACGGTTCTCTTTTTGCTCCAAGCAAAAATAAATTCAATTGTTCACCGCAATTTTTTGTCTAATAGTATAAAGTGACTATATGTCGAATTATTTATTAACAATATTCATTTTTATAAGTCTTAAATATTAGAACATTAAAATCAAATGTGTTTTGTGGAAATTTGATTTGTATCGCTATAAGTAGTTAACATAATGAACCTGTTCATGTATTACATGATATATTCTGCATGAATAGGTTAATAACGTTCACTAATTATTATTTTGTGCCCAAATAAATTTATTATTAAATATATATTTACTAAAAATAAATTATAATAATATTTAGCCCTCAGGAATAATATACTATTATAACAGTGAAAGAAGTTTCATTACCAAATCAGTAGTTCTAGAGATTAAAGAAATAGAAACTCAAGAATTAAACTGATTTTTAAGAGATTTTTATAAAGAGGTCAAAAATAAAGCGGAAGACAACATGAGCCGTCCATCTCAATTCATCTCTACTTTTTCTATAAGTAAAAAAAAATTTTGTATCTGCATTATTTTATTTTGACATTCCTTTTTTTAGTGTTGAGTTGTTTGCTAGTTTAAATAGCATATAATTTAAAATAATGATGTTTAAAGGTGTTGGCTTAAATTCTATAAATATTTTTAGTACAAGTGTGGAAGCTTGACCGAGAAATACTATACAAGTAGAGCAAGTTCAAGAAGTTTTCAAGTGTTAGACTATTTTAAGTGCTTTTGTCTGGTATAAGAAACAAGAATAACTATATAGTTGAACTAGTTGGAGTAAATATATTTGTATGGAAATTGAAATAAAGTAATGGCTTCCTTTAGAATGAACATGAGATAGCTATCACAATACTGAACTATCATATACCTCACTACTTTAATAAGTGGACCTAAAATGTACCTAATATCTCGTAAAATAAATCCAACTGTAAAGTTTGTATTTTTTTTGCTATATACAGTATCTCAATCCATTTCAAGATTTTTTTTAAATAAAATACTTAATTGTCTTTACATATTTTGTATTATATTTTATCTTAAATTAGTTTCTGATGTACCATATTTTTTTTTGTATTTTTGCAGTTTATGGGCATAATGATAAAACTTATTACTCTTACTTTGCCTATTCTTAAAATAAACATTCTAATAAATAAAAAACAAGACCATTGAGTTTCTATAACCAGCTCGTCTGCCTGAATTAATAAATAGTAATTGAAATCAATTATTGTTTATTAATTTTACTGTAACTTTACTGTTACTCACTAAAAGCACTACCGCAAAACCGAGAACCACAAACGGAGCAACAATAGTAAAAGAAAAACTTTTACTCTGCGTTTCGGTCCCCGCTCTTTGAAAGTATGCCTCATCAATATTATAGGTCTAGACTCAAATATTACTCCTGTCAACCACAGCCCCAAGTTATATAAACCATACTATGTCATGCCATAGATATCGTAAATAGAAAATTTTATTGATCCCCTCAGTGATTAATGTCAAAAAGTATATTTAATTGGTAATTTCATCAGTACCACTAGACAAAGAGACAGCACCTAAATTTTTGATATAAACATATTTTAGAATACCAACAGAATTTTTAGCAATAACAGTATATTCATATTTTTGGGATCAAAATTTAAGGATGACTTGGTAACAAGACTTAATTGCATAGCATATATTTATTTTCTTGGTTCTTTTAAAAAATTATTTAAGTTAAACAACATTTCTTCACCAGTTAAAAAAAAACTTGATGCATGTGGAGTTAAAAATGAATATTAGTGGACAAATCGAGACAGCCCATGGTTCATAAAAACTATTTTTAAGAGAGGTCTCTTTTTTTGTTATTTACTTAAATGTATTTTACCAAAATTATAAGGTATAATAATATTAATGTATAAAAATAACCTTTTGCAAAATAATTAATTACTTAAGAATCGTTGCGATTTCAGAAAATAATATTGGGAAAAGAAAACAGATTACTTTGATTAGTTTACTTAAAAAAAATTTACAGTTCAATTATTTAATCTTTACCTTAACAATAAATTTCTTCAAATAGAGTAGAAAACGAAATAATAATATTCTAAAATGCATATCCATGTATAATACGTAAGTACACACACGCGAGTGATGTAATTTATATAAAACTAATATTTATTCAAAAGTCAAATAGACTAAACACCAGATCATACTAAATGATTGCCTGCTTGTCTTAGAGTATTAAATAACTCTTGTAAAAGAACCCGAGCTGTATGATTATAAAATAACAAAACGAAAGATATTTATAACCGTTGCAGTTAGTATTTTTATAAGTTATAAATTTTTTCACTATATATTTTATAAAATACAAATGATTATTAATGCCTAAACAATATATGCATAATGCATTATATATAAATTATCATTTTATATAAATTCTCAAGGGCACTCGTTATGAAGAACTTATAAAAGAGGTGGATGCTAAATTGTCTTGCTCTGGTTTTACAATTTTCTTTCAAAAACATAAAACAACCCCACAGGATTACCTTCTACCTTAGAAAAATGTTAGGCAAACATTGAATTAATATATTTTTTCATTGATCAATGTATTAATTAAATAAACAACATTTTTTTTTAATTAAAAGACCAAAAATAATTTAACAATACAATAATTTTTATTAAAGCAATTTTAGTACAAAGTTTATTCCTTCCTTTTCTAAGAAAAAAGTATTTACCAATAGCAATAAAATATCTATATATAGCTATAGTTAATATCCAATATTCTTCCTATAATAAATGAAATTGAAAATGTAATTTCGTTCTTCATTATTATAATAAAATACAAGAAAATTAAACACAAAACGACTTCAATTGAAAAGTGAAAGAGACTTTGTGTTTGTGGTATTAGTTACTTCTCTTATATAATTATTTTAAAATCATTAGTTACTGGAGTTCTCCAACAAATGGAAGAGATTACTTATAAAAGACTCACTATCTCACTTCCTGAAATAAATAAAAATCTTTGACTAAAATATGGCACAAGATAAAGATAGTTAGTGCCTTATCTATCTAATGTAATATTACCATCAAATCTTTTATTTTTACTGTGAAAGACATAGAAAGTGTTCATATAATATACTCGACAAATTTTACTAAATCTGTAAGATATCTAGGATCTTGTAACAAAGCATAAAAGCTTAAAATTCATTCAAAGCCGGTGAGCATTTTCAATTTACAATATATTTTACAGTAGTTACAATTGCTGTTATTTTAAATTTTATTCAGAATAAGAATTGGTGATAACTTACAAATTTTTAGGTTCATGTTGAGACTCGTATTTTAAACTAATTTTTTTTTTTTGAGGGTTATAGTAACTTAATTATAATTATTTTTATAGAAATTATTTTAAAATAAAATCTCAGGTAATTTGGCAATGTATCTCTAGAGATACATTGTTAGCAAAATATATTTATTAATGCTCTTGGCAATGTATCCCATAAGATACATGTGACTTTTTTCTACTGCTCTTATAAAATTTTTTTAAACATCGTTGGCCCATAATGGGTAAGTGGTATGAATATTATTATGATATTAAAAAAAAATCTGCCAAGTTAAGGATTAAAAAAAAATAAATAAATTAAAAAAATCTTTAACACAATAAAAAATAAACGTTACGTTAGACTTTTTGCAATTTATAATACTTCAAAACATAAAACAAGTTCTGATAGTTCAGTTTTGATCATAATAATTTCCGGTCACCAATTTGCCTCTTAGCAGGACTTCCAATTGAGTCCAGTGCAGCAGAATTACATTTTGTGGCAATAGCCCAATATGTGACCGCAGCTCCCGACATAGGACCGGACTTGTGCTTTCTATAATGACAGAAATCGTCTGGTTTGTGAACTAAAGTGGGACTTTTGCTAGAACGTAAAGAATTTTGGTACATAATATGAGGGTAAATGTAATTATATGCCTTTTCACATAATCTTTTAACACTAATTGAAATATTATATCTGATGATATATATATTGGTACAATATTAATCAGTAACTTGTTAACTAAAGTTAAATGAGAAAATTTAAAATTTAAAAGAGAAAGTATATATGAGGCCATACTGTAAGATTATATTTGTAAAGTTTATATTTTAAAATTACATATGACTGATATAACATCTTAAATGTTATATACTTTTATCATAGACTTATAACCTTTTTCGTCACTTTTCTTTTGAAATGTCAAGTAATTATGCAAAATATATGTCGCCACATCCTTATTACTTATGTTAAAATGGTTTCGAGTAACAAGTAAACTTAACAAATCTATTTAAGATAAGTTTGTTTAATGATTATAATGATTATTATTTGTTATCATAATTAAGCTCTGTCCATTATTTTTGTAAATGGGTGACATTTTGACTACACAGCGAAATGGTTGCTGGTTTGAAATTAAGATCAGTAATTTCAGACCAGCTTCCAATTTGCATTCCGAAGTTTCATTTACAAATTTAAGTGTCGAATAAATGTTTGTATTTAAAACCATTCAGTTTAAATGTTTTGTTTGAAAGTTGTTTTTGCTTAAATTTACGTGGCGCCATCTAAGTATTGTTTTACAAAGAACTATTCATTTTAAAATTGTTTTAACTTGACTACCAGTTTATTTTTTAGGAGTAATCCTTTTAAAGATTATTGGGCTAATGTTGGTTTCTAATCATGGCTAATCCTAGTAATCTGTTTGTAAAGTCGAGCAGTTCAAACGTGTTCAGCGCCTCTGGTGTCATATCGGAGAACTGTTAAACTTCAACAAATCACTGGTGTGAGGGGCGCAGACACATTTGAACAAAGCGCGCAGTGGTTTTTGGTTTGATTTGGTTCGAGGTTTGGTTCGAGCGCTCAACTGGTAAGACTGTCTTGAAATCTCTGTAACGACTTTTACTTAGAATTTTAATTGTTGTTACCTTAATTCATTTTGTCATTTTGTTGATGATAATAATAACTAAATATATTTCCTGCGTTAAACACGCATTTATCATTGATTTGTTAAGTTTTAATTTCGAATTTTTATTTTATGAATAAAAGTATGATCGGAACCGATGATCCTGAAGGGATAAACGATTCCGGTATTTTAGAAAATATAAATTCGGGTGCAGATCTGAGATATATTACAGCAGCGTTAGTAATAAATGATAATTTATATTATTTTGATTATTCCTCTAAAGAAAGTAGGGCTCGGTTTTTTTAAGATAAGCATACCACAGTTTTAGAACAAAAAGTCTTAAATTATTTACGAATTACATAAAAAGTTCATTTGTGATATTAAATAATGACACGTCCATTAAAATAAATATCATAGAAAGTACAAAATATATTTTTATATAATTCATAATTAATTAGCAATATAAGCTTGTTCTAACATGTCATTGTCATTGTAACTTTATAAAGACTCTTAGGTAGTTTTTTATCTAATAAGTTTCTAATTCTGTTATACATTACTTTTCTGGAGAACCACATTTTAAAATCTCTTTTAAGGGAACTTTAAAAACAAATTACTTTCCTCTATCTACTTTAACTTAATGTTTCAAGACACTTAGGAGTATCTTGGAACGTCGAGGCAAAATTTATCAATTTAACCGCTTCATAGTGATATCATTGAGCTTATTTCTTATTGGTCTCTATGCTCTATAACTGAAAACATTTTATATATTTTTTTTACTCTTCGCTATCTATAAAATCACATATGTGTGTCCATAAAGGTAGATATGGACTCTGATGTTGTGATTTTTTGTCAAAATCATAAAAAATATAAGATTTTACTAATATACCTTTATTATTATTATTAATATACTTTTGGCTAAATAGATCGTCAACTGGTTTAACGAAAATAAAATACATATATACAATATGTATATATGAAAAATTACCGACTAATGTAAGCGTTTGTTTTATTTGAAGTGATTATATTATCATCGATTAGTTTAAAATATTACATGTTTTTTATATCATTTATTATTACTTTTAGAATATGTTGCTTACGATAACTTCAATATCAATGATAAAATATTTGTCTATAACTCTAGTTTCAAATTTACTGCCCCTTTTACAGTCTTAAAAACACTGATCCTTATATAGAAAGAAATGTTCTTTTACTATTTTTCATATTTATTTTAAAATTGTATGTTTTTCAATACTAATACATTAATTATCGATGATGTTGTTAAATAATATACCTACAAGTAAATCTTTTTAAGAACAACTTATTTTTTAGCAATATTGAAATATTTAATCATTTAGTTAATAATTTTCATTCCTATTAAAAAATAAACTTCAATTTGTAATCAGTTGTTTTCATTCTGTATGCAAAGCCTTTGAGACTCAAGCATTGAACGATATCCCTTCCCGCGATTTCTTCTAATTTGATATCAGCACCAAAATTCTTTTGCTGAAATATTCTTTAGCTTGTTTAATAATTCTTCTAGATCATAGCCATAACTATGATTGAGAAATATTAAAGATACTACAATATACCATATTAAAGAAATATAACATATGAAAAGGACTGATAACTAAAATACCAGGAAGTATATAATACAAGAATCCTTGCGTCCTCTAGCGTCAAATACGGACTCTTTTCTTTATTCATAGTAATTTTGTATTTTTCGGGTCAAAAAGCAGTCCACATTCTTTTCTATAGAAATGTGGATATAGCATATTACTATATGATATTCGCCTAACATGCTATAGCATGTCGGTCAATATTCAAATTTTAAAATTTGGGCATTCACATAAATCACAAATTTAGTATTTTCTCAAGATATCTGACGAACTTTTATACATATAAAGATACTTAAACATTCATAATACTTCATAATAGAATTTGATTGAAATTTTTAAAATATCTTGTTAATCAATGACAATTACGAGACAAAGGACAATATTGATTAAAAACTACAAATATCTCTAACTATTAAAATATCGTCAATTAATTTATTACTAAATTATTCAGTTAATTAAAACCACGTGTAATTAAATATAATTTGCTAATACACATAAAATAAATATACACTATACCTATATCTCATTAAGTTACCATACCATACAACACCGGTATGAGATAATACATGCGGAGATGCGGTTATCACATTCCGTAACAACCGAAACCGCAATTAAGTTGCTCGAGTATATTTGTATGAAATGTAAATCTTCTGCAATAAATGTTTGTTAATTCTTTATATGAACCATAACGTAATCAAGTTGGCCTTTGAATCGTCGGGTCTGGAACGATTTTTGGCTATATTAACTTATTTTATTCCTAGTACAATATATATATTTCATGTAACTTCCGTTAATGCAAAGAAACGACGTAATGAAAAACTTGAACCCTTTCAATGAAAAATGTGACAGTTTATGTGAAGTTAATACTAAAGACTAACAAGGTCAAATTCACCCTTCACATACCAAGAGGTAGACAGTTCAATAGTGATTTGATTGATTGAAATCTAATTCAGTTTGCACTGCAAAACCAGAAATCGTATGCATATTCAACAGGATCAAAGTCATATACGAATGTGAATCATAACTTTTTTACCAGTTATTAGTGGAATTTATTTGCCAATCCTAAAACAATTCTTGTTGTTTTCTTCGAACGTAAAATATTATTTCTTATCGCTAATAAGAAATTTAATTAAGCATTACATTTTAAAAACATAAAATAGTATACATTTTAATGTTGTTTTGTAAAACTAACATACCATTTTTTTTACGCTTTCTAAAATGTTTTCTATCAGATGTTAATGTGTGAATATTATTAACTCTTCGTGGTTCCTATAAAGTTGTAAAAGCCATTTGTACACATTGAAGTTGTATGGACTTGTAATTTGTATTCAACAAGTTGCCGTTGGTTACTTGTTAGCCATATATCTACTATCTGTATTATGAATTAATTACAAGAGATGACAAAAGCCTGTTAAAAATTGACCTTAATTCTATTTTGTTAAGTAATTCAGATAAAAAATAAAATAGTGGCAAAAAATATAGAAGTTGTGTATAACCAACAATAGCTTAAAATAACCTCATTTAAGAATGACTTAAATTGTATTTACTAATAATACCGTAATAACATATACCAGACTATAGTTACGAATTAAATAGTTAAATAACTAGAACATGCAATAGTAATAAATTATAGAATTAGAAATAAACCCAAAAAGAAAGTTTTGTTATACATTCTTGTAAACACTTAATTAACAATTTGTATAATTTTAAACATCCATCGAAAAAGAGGACTCGAGTTTCGCTGTTTTCGATTTTATTCTTAGACTTTATTAGCGGAGAGTTACTTTGTGCGATTGTCCGCCTATACGATAACTCCGAGGCTGTAAATAGTTCATAGCTGGAACTAAGGACTGGAAGTATATTTAACACTGTACTGTAGAGGAATATATGATAGATATTTTGGCCTCGTAGCATCTGAGCTGCTTTTGGGTGGAAGTAATGAGGTGAAAAGTCACATGCATGCTCTACATATGTGCAAACTTTAGACACATTCACAGTTAGTTCTATAGTTCTTTCTACAATTCTACAATTCCATTTGTGCTTGATACAATTTTTGAACTTATATATAAAAATCTTGCGCTGCTTTAGGCTTTCATATTTTAGTAATTAATTTCGTTTACGAAAGCTATTATTACATGTTTTCATAAAAAGGCGATATTTTAGGCAAAAAACATTAATATAAAATAACGCCATAATTCAACATCAAAAACCCCCTTCATAAATTGAAAAACCATAGTTCCAAACTTTTGTTACTATGAACATATTAATAATTATTTCAATCTAAAGCACAAGATATTAAAAACACTTTGATATTAGAAACATAATAAATATACACTATACCACACACTCCATTAGGTTTAATATACCTCACAATATCGCTAGCGGTATGAGATAAAACCTGCGGAGATGTGTTTGTCACATTCCGTAACAAGCGAAACCGCAATTAACTTGCTCGAGTATTAAATTTTCAGATCTAAATGTCCAGCAAAAAATATTAATTAAAATATTGTGTATAGCATTCTCGTGTATTTTATCGGGTCTGGGTTCAATTCTTGATAGTCATAACTTTTTATTCAAGTTAGAGAATTTATGTTCCATATAATTTGCCTACCTTAATATATTCAGCATTGAAGATTACATTTTGGAGCCTTTAAATTAAATATAAAGCCTATGTGAAAGCAATGGATCAGTCTGATACTATCAAATTCACCCCCCTCATTCTCTTTATTGAATATAAATCGTATGAAAATATAAGATTTTTAAGTAGATAGTTCAACTGTGGCCTGCTGTTATAATTGAAATCTATTTCCGTGTACAGAACCACAAATCATGAGCATTATTAAAATGATCAAAGTCATATACGAATACCACAAACCAGACTGATTCATATTCTTTACAAATTTTCAAAGCATTACGTTGAATTTAGATCAAATCAATATAGTAATGGAAAACTTAGACATAAATATAAGAGTAATAACTTCGAAACTCATTGAATTGGCCTCTAAGTTAAAGTTTTTATTATTTACTAAATTGTTACCGTAAATTACTTGGTTTAGAATTTCTAAGAAACTTCTAACATTTATCTTACCTAAATACATGAGCTCAATTAAACTTATCCTGTCTGTTGAGGTTTCTTTAATTTATTGTTTTTCGTTATATAGACACGTAATCTTGTTATCTTTCTGTATTCATCTTTTATATACATACTCTATAGCTCAACATATTATATAGATATATAGATATCAGTCTAGTTAATACATGAACAAGACAAGGAAAACTAAAATGATATTATAAATACTAGTATCTCAAATGTTATAATCTCTTTAAAGATTTTTTGGTATTCAAATAAATGCAAAGATTTATTTATTATTATTATTTAAAAATAACATCCTCTTTTAATTATTTAAAACTAAATTCAAACCCAGATAAGAAAATTCTATTCAAGAAAGTAGATTATTATAAAGTTTTAAACCATGTAGTTTATTTTGAATTCTAATGATATCAGGGATCTAATTAAAGTTGGTTTGCTATAAAGTTATAATGTGGCTTCTCTAGTTCCAGTTATAAGATTAATTTATTTGCTTAAAACATTCCTTGCTGATTTAACCGAGCATGAAATGTCTATTTATTTTTCTAATAAGAAAGCTAATTAAAGCATAAACTTAACTGAACTGAACTGAAAATGAAATTAACATTTTCAAAACATAAGTTAGTTTGAGTTTTAATGTAGTTTTGTAAAAATGACGCCCTTTTTTAATTTATAAATGTGTTTTATTAAATAATAATGTATGAATATTTTAAACTAAATTTGTTGTAAAGTTGTATGAACTAATAATTTGTATTCAACAAGTTGGTGGCGGGAAATTGTTGGTTATATATCATCTATCTGTCTTGTGAATTAATTACAAGAGAAGACTAAGTCGGGTTTGAATTTACACCAAAATGGTCTGTCTTGTTTGAGCTTTATATAATCTTCTATATAATTCAGATAAATTTTAGAATAGGGGCGCTAAATATAGGTGTTCTGAATCACAGCTGAAAATAATTTAATTTAAGGATTACTTTAATTTAACCTATTAATAATACCACAACCCACAATCTAGCAACATTGTAATAAATAGTAATTATAATTAATAGTGTTAAGACTCAACTAATTAATTAGTTATATTAAGCAGTAATGTATGCGAGCCCCATCTTATGAACTTCACGGATCAGAAATGTGTTCTATTCCATTTTATCAGTACTTTCACGAAAGTCATTGACACAATTTATTGCACTTATGAAACTCCTAATTTTTTTAGTAATATTAAAATAAGTTTAATACGATTTAATTTGTATTAAAAAAAAAAACATATATAACTATGAGAATTTTTTTCCAATTCTGACAATTTTTTATTTAAATTAGCACGCGTCGATTCGTACTAAAACCATACTAATTGCGCATTGAGTGATATAGAAATATTTTTTTTTAATATCTAAAGAAGTAATTGATGAATTTCTCTTGAGAACTAATTAGCTTTAAGTTGTGTGAATAAGTATTCATTGGTAATGCATCGAAGTTAATTGCATAGTCAGTCAGTCAGTCAGTCACATACCTATCTATAAATAAAACAATATGGGCTATAGTTACGAAATAAATAACAATCAAGGTAAGCGATAAGAATAAACTGTTTATTATAATATTAAAATTGAACCCGAACTACTTTTAAAAATAAATAAAAATTGTAAACTGCCAATGTGCACGTAGTTTTGTGATAACCTGTGTAAATACTTTATTAGAAATTCGTATAATAAATTTAAAATATCTATAGAAAATAAGTTAATAAAAGTAAGTAAGTTTATAAAAGTAGAAAACTGCTTTTATTTGTTAAACAACATTCATAGTTTACATACACAAATAGAAAACAAACCTCCGCAACAATAGCTGCGAACTTGTGAATTAATCTGAACAATAAATTTTCGGAAGGTTCAGATTTGAAGAGTTCTTATTGTTCTTAATAACCTATTTGGAAATACTATTATTTAAACTAAAACGCATACCAAAGTTCCAGAATTCGGAACGGAGTAATAATTTTACTTATGATTTTTATAACAATTTGTGAGCATTATGTCTTAAGAATTTAATTTGAATCCAAAATAAAGGACCTTGGAAGTTTTATAAAACAAAGAAAAAATTATAATAATAGTAAAATTATTATATATTTGTGTGAAAATATATAATAATTTATTATATATTTTTTTATTTATTTATTTATTTATTTAGTTGTGTATGAAGCTTATTCTAAAGCTTACTCTATTCTGGAGAAAGCCCTAGAGCTCACATTAATGTTTTTTTTACCAATACCTTTATAAAGTAGGACATTTATGCGTCGATAACAGAGAAATCCCTTGATATAGAATATGAAAATGAAAATAATGGATGGAGAAACCCAAATTGATGAGGCATATAATACATGTATAGTGTTATTCTTAATTAATAAAAAAAAAATTGGTAATTACTCACTCTCTTTCTCCTTGATTAAACTAAAATTTAAAAAAAAAAATTACCGTGAGAGATTTATTTAATGAAAACCTTTCAAACTAATGGACCTTAGTACAATAATAATTTTAGTCCTGAATTTCAATATTTGTCATATCATAGCTCCCTTAGATCGAAATCAAGTTATAAACAATAAAACCTTAGAATCTTTGAAGTAAGGCCATCAATCTATATTTAGATATTGTATTGAAATTGGAAGTCGCTGATTCAACTGCTTATTTTCTTATAAATGTAAGTTAATAGAGTTGTAAACCAAAAATAATACTACACTTACCAGTCCAATGGAACCCGAGCACAGAGATAGAGATAAGACATGTTAAAAAACTTTATGAGACAAACAGTAACAAATCATTTTTATATTAGGGTGGAACATTCAGATACTAATTTTCATTTTTATTTATTGTAAACTACATAGGGTCTATTTATTATAAACTAGATAGGGTCGTCTGGAAATGTTTGGGGGAGACCCAGCAGTGGGACGATACAGGTTAAAGAAAAAAAAAAAAAAATAAACTACATGCTTCTATACATATATATTAGTATACACAAAAAATGTAATTAAAATATTATGAAATATTTATGTTTACTTTGTTCTGTTACATATAATAACTCAGAAATTTTCATAAATAATAAATATACATTACTTAAATATGTTCGACTATATTAATTCAAACCCAGTTACAGGGAGTTCCAAATTACTCTCTCATTAATTATTGTGGAGTGTCAGTGGTGCTATTCACAGAACTCTCAAACAGATTACATATTTCAGGTGTATTAGTATTTCACCAATTAAGTTGTATACGAATTTGTTTGAGGGTTCCAATTTCTTAAAATAATTTTAGTGTAAGGATTTTTATCAAATCATATATGATCTAGACATTGACATCGACAAATGCTTGTCTATTATATATAAAAAAAGGTTATGTAACATATTTCAAAATATTTTTTACAAATGCTATAAATTAAAGAAATTTCTAAATCTATATTATAATTGTTAGTTAATTAAGATACCGGTTAAAAAAATGTGGTTTGTCTATAAAAAGCGCAAAATATGTATAATTTCAATTCTTAATTTTGATCTATGTCTAAATTAACAACAGTTTTTACGATCATTGACGTATTGACTTAGTAAAGTCTAGATCAATAAGCTTTTTTTTTCGTGGTAATAGTAATACTATTTAATTAATAGTATAAATAAGAATTTTCAGTTTTAAGTTTTGTTACGGATTTTGAAACAACTTTCATATAATATCGTAATTGTACTCTCGTACAATAAAATGTAAATAATATTCTGTAATAACGATCCACAATGTAAAATACTTTTTTCCCTCACATTAAAACATTCAAATCATATCATATTACATTTACGTATTTAATCTAAATTATAGTTTGAGAATCTGAAAGTCTAACTTAATCTACGAAATAATATGAATCGATATCAATCGACATGCAAATAGAACTTGGTACGTTTATTTGTTAATGGACACACTTCATGCATCATATATACAAATTAATGTAAACTGTATACCTGAAAAAATAAATATAAGTCATTTAATTTAAAAGTAAGTACTTTTTTCTTGTCAACTTTTTATAAGAGAAAATATGAATGCAAATTGACCGTCTCTAAAATATTCGTAAATGTTAGTTTTATATTAAACATCTTTTCTGCGTTTCCAGATAAAGCGAGATTCGAATTAACCTTGTTTATAACTGAACTGCTTTGACGTTATGAGTAAAACATAAATTTCAGCATATTTATATCACCTAAAACTATTAAATACTCTACTTTTTTTACAAACCACAAGAATGTGTGCCGGAGGTCCTTGTGTGGTCGGTGAAGGCAATGTTGGTAATACATGTATTTCGTCATTACTGAGTATCAAACCTTACATTATATAGTTTGAATATAATCACTTACTTCAATACTCCGAGCTAAATAGAATCTGTTACAACTAACATATGCATTAAATAATCTTCAAAGTCATAAAACTTATACTAATGACCACTTCATTAGGATATAGAATAATTTTCATGTGTACCTGAAACTATTCGGTATTATACGACATCTAAGCCTTAAAGTTTAATTAAGTTAGTAATAATCACAAATACCAAAAATTTTGGATGATATAATAAAAAACTTTTAAATCTAGTGTAGTATTAATATGTAGTTTGGGGTTTTGCCTATTAAGGTATACAAAAGATTTTGCTAACTTTTATGTGTTTTTTGTATTTAAATAGGTATGGAAAAATACCCAAGGAGTACTCCTTATCTTTTATATAAATTATTTTAAATAACTGTAATTAAAAAAAAAATTACTATGTGTTATATATAAGTTTATTAAAGTCTTAGCAAAAAGATTATATATATATCCTTATTAAATTACATAATATTAAAATATTTCTCAGTAGGTCTTCTACACAAGAAACTAATAATAAACATATTTTGGTTTTAGTTATACAGAGAAATAAAATTTTAATGCCACTTTAATTATATAAGGCAATGAGAATCATAATTAAGCAAAAACACTGAGCTCTCATTAAATATGAAAACTTGTCAAGAACTAACGACGCTTTATGATACTAGGTTAAAGCTGTTGAGTCACTTTACATATATATATATATATATATATATATATACTTTTAGCGAGGTTGAATTTTATAATAAAAAAATATTTTATATAAATATTTCATACACTTTGAGTCAGTCTATTGGGTAGGACTTTCAATGTTTCTTTCATAAGGACAAATAAAGATATAAAATTATTGGATTAAAACTATTTAGTAAATTGAAAATAGCAACAATGTAATAAAATATGATTATATATAAAATTGTAATATAAATAAAACAACAAAATCGTAAATAATTCCAACTTATGTTAATAGCCTTTTATCGTAATTCTTCTTTCTTCTTGTATCTTATATCTTGTATTCTTTTCTTTCTTAATCTTTTATCTTGTAGAGCACGTCGGAAAAATAATACAATTAACATCTTCATTGGATAAAAGTACTCGAGTATTGTTATTTTGTTGTTCTATTTACTACATGGACCTTACGTTGTAAGAACAATATAACTGTCTGTATATTTTCTTTTGAATGCAATGGCAAGTTCGTTAATTATCTTTGGTAACTTTAAAAATAAGATCCATAAACTAAATCGATATTTTTTATTGGAAGCAAACAATGATAGAGAAATATTTATAGTAAGCATTTTCAGCTCAGCATATGCGTGGCCTTTTTATTTGCTTTGACGTATTCACTTTTCCAGCACCGTGCTATCCGGGATTTAATTTCAAAGTCACTCATACTACTCAACTGTTGACACTTTTATTAATATTTATATCGCAGAAATACTGTTTTATATTGTTTTATAAATTCAATTGAATATACTGATCGCTATATATTACTATAATACTTGTAACACCATAATATTTGTTATTAATCCAATTAATTAACTGAGTTTTTGACAGACACTTACATCTCGTCTACCCGTGAACACGATTACTGCAAAGTATTCGAAACGTCGGGTTAAAATAAAAAATGTAACCAAATTATACGAGAGTTTTAATCCGTAAAAATAGTTTTATTTGATTTTAGATATTTTATTAAACTTTATAATAAGGCAATGAGAATGGTAAATAAGCAAAAACACTAAGTTCTCATTAAATATGAAAACTTATCAAGAACTAACGACGCTTTATGATACTAGGTTAGAGTTGAAGTCACTTTACATATATATATACTTTTAGCGAGGTTGAATTTTATAATAATTTTTTTTTTATAAATATTTCATACACTTTGAGTCAGTCTATTGGGTAGGACTTTCAATGTTTCTTTCATAAGGACAAATAAAGATATAAAATTATTGGATTAAAACTATTTAGTAAATTGAAAATAGCAAAAATGTAATATAAATAAAACAAGAATATCGTAAATAATTCCAACTTATGTTACCAGCCCTTTATCTTAAATACATCTTGTAGAGCACGTCGGAAAAATAATACAATTAACATCTTCATTGGACAAAAGTAGTCGAGTATTGTTATTTTGTTGTTCTATATACTACATGGACCTTACGTTGTAAGAACAATATAACTATCTGTATATTTTCTTTTGAATGCTATTGCAATTTCGTTAAATATCTTTGCTAATGACTTAAAAATAAAAGGCAAAAACAAAATCGGAATTTTTTATTGGAATAAAATAATGATAGAGAAATATTTATAGTAAGCATTTTCAGCTCAGAATATGCGTGGCCTTTTTATTTGCTTTGACGTATTCACTTTTCCAGCACCGTACTATCCGAGATTTAATTTCAAAGTCTCTCATACTACTCAACTGTTTTCACTTTTATTAATATTTACATCGCAGAAATATTATTTCATTTGGTTTTGAAAATTACATTTGTATTTTGTATTCACATTGAATTGAATATACTGATCACTATATATGTACTTATTCTACTTTTTCAAATATTATTTTCTAATTGAAATCGATAACCTTAAATACATAACCTTCAAAATCCTAAGAAAGGATTAGATGTTTCAGTTTTTGAGTAATATTTTTATCATATAAATTATCATTGCCTTATTTCAATATGCATATTGAAAATTCAAAGAAGGCTAAAAGCAATTGAATACTTTGGAGACTCTATTTCTGTTCATTTTCAATATGCGACAAAGGCTGAAGATTAGCATCAGCAGACTAAAAGAAGAAAGTCTACGCTGCAAGCTGACACTTTCAAACGAGGTCTTCTTTTTATAAAAATCTGTCTCTCTAGTCTTCCTTTTTAAAAATAAAAATTTGTATTGGTATTGTAATTTTGTATTGTAGTACTCGTATTGTATTTGTAATATAAAGTAAACGAGCTTAAATAAATGCCATGAAACGAGTATAAATTATTAGGTTACCATTATTTAATCAAGTTATGGAATTTGTTATCTTAAAAAAAAGATGGAAACAATTTAAAGATTAAATCGTTTTTCGTATCAGGGACTTTTCTATTTGTAATCCTCTCTTAACATGTTGATTATTATGAGTTTGAGTATAGTTTTACATCATAAATGTAATAAACAAAATAAGATAAGTACATAATTTCACAAAAAGGATTAAAAAAAATATTCAATAGAAATATCAACTATTACTAAATTGTCTTCGTCACTTCTAACGACAATATTTTTTTATTAAGTAGTTGTAGATATCGTCAATATTTTAGACACTAAACATGAAAACAACATCATAGTGTACATATAAAAATACGAAAAAGAAATTCTTCTGCATTAAATCGGTAAAAGAGAAACAATAACTTCAGACCTATGAATTAATCTGAGTAATAAATGTTTGGAAGGTTCAGACTTGAAGAGTTATTATTGTTTTTATTGTCATAATTGGAAATCCCATTAATTCAAGTAAAAGGCAGACAAGTTCGGAACGGAGAAATTATTTTGAATTATTTTTAATAAAATTTTCACATAATGTCTTAAAAATTTCGTCTCAGTCTAAAACAAAAGATTCTGTACATTTTTTAATGACTGTGACAAGGAGAAATGCTAAAAGTAGTGAAGCAAATATTTGCATTGAAGAAGGTTGCATATAAAGCTAGATGACTGAAATTTCTTTGCAACTATACTGATATGAGTATACTGTAGCAATTCTATACCATAAGTATGTTACGGAGAGAGACTTACAGCACATATTAATGTTTTTGTTTTATCAAATCATTAATAAAGTAGTACATTCGGCCAGGGCAATAGAGGATTCTCTTGTTACAGAATATAAAGATGACAATAATGTATGGAGGCTTTCTAGTTAATGGGTTACATGATAAACATTATGTTGTATTTAATTTATTACAAATTTATGTAAATCTGATGATAATATCTTTTATCCTGTTGGTCTAATTAATCTCTAAATACTAATAAAATTATAAGTAAAATTATAGTTATAAAAAACTAATGAACTAATAAACTAAATGAACGCAACATATCATAATATTAATTTTAGTCCTAAATATTAGTGTCTATGTTTGTCAAAGAAAAACCACTGTTCCTACGAAGTTATTTATTGAGTAGAAAATAAAAGGTTTTATTATATTTTGTGAATGTTGGAACAAAGAAAGATAACATTCTATATATTGCTATTGTATTAAAATTGGAGGCCGCTGTAACAAATGCCTGTTTTGCTATAAATTGTATGAACAGAGCTTAAAAAAAATAATACTACACTTACCAGTCCAATGGAACCCGAGCACTAAATTAGATATGAGATATGTTGGAACACTTTATGAGACAAACAGTAATATATCATTTTTATGTTAGGTTTGAACATTCAGACAATAGTCTTTTTGTATGATAAGCCACATGCTTACATACAACAAAATGGTTATACACATTATATATACAAAAAATATAATTAAAACAAAAGTAGAAATAATAATATGTTTTTATGTTTGCTTTGTTCTAATGCTCCAGATATTTTTTTTATATAAATTATCTAATCATTAAATATATATTATATTATTATTATTATTATTATTTAGTATATTCACTGAAATTGATTTACAGCGAATTGAAATATTACTCTATTGTTAATTATCCTCGAGTTTTAGTGGCGATATTCACGGAACGCTTCAAACAGATAACACATTTCAGGTGCATCAGTACTTCACCAACTTAAGTTGTATACGAATTGTATTGCAACTACATTGCGCAGAACTGGATATTTTTCAACTTTGTTATTTTGGGAAATAATTTTAACCAACATCCAAATCCATTGCATATTGTTGAGTAACATCTAATTCATTCAAAAATATTTGGAAATGGTAATAAAAAGTTTCTGTCATGACCGAGTATTGAACCTGATTTTTAAAATATAAATAGCATATGCTTAAAATAAATGTTGTCATGAAACTTATACTAAAGAAGTGGTATTACATAAATTTCATATTTCATTTCACCTGAAACTTGTGACGTTATTGTACCACCTTTAGAGCTGCAAAGTTTTATCAAGTATTATATTTTTTTTACATAAGTGGTACAGTATGGTGTAACAGATTACTTAATTCGTTTACGAGAAAATAGAACTGACTGCTTTATACAACAACACAGGAGTATTACTGACACAACAGGAAATAAATAAATATTGGTTTGATGAAATTAAAAATACTTTATTGTGTATTAAACCTATATTTATCGCTCTATATCTTTTATGACCACGTGGATATTATTATACCTCGATAGATCGACAAATCGATTTTTGGAAGAAAATACGTTTTTGGTTTTGTTAAGCGAACCATTTACTTTCCATGTTATATCAGTAATGACAATTTAAATTAATATTTATTGTAAATAATAAAAAAGTAAAGAGGTTAGATTTTTGACCCTATTTTCTTTAAAATATTGTTTTTAAATATATTTCGACTTTTTTCTTTTTTTTTTTCGCAAAATCTGTTCTATCATTAGGTTTATTAAACTCATTAACAGGTTTCCATGAATTATGTTAATGAGTGAGTTAGCCAGTGATGTATAATTTTTAAATCTTTATAAATTTAACAATATATTTGATACTATTTATTTTTATATTTTCTTAAAAAACATAGAAATTTCTTTATGAATCTTGTTCCAATTGTGATTAATTTTCGTTGTCATTAACACAGAGATATTATTTTAAAAACTAGGATTACTCAGGACATGACAGGACTTAAAACGTAAAGATATTGCAAAAATGTGATTGTTGAAAACAGGGTAATAACGATAATTATTTCTATTTTTATTTTAGAAAAGATAAAAGACATTTCAAACAAAGATATAATAAAAATGCTAAAGTTTAGGATCATGAGTATTACATATATCAAAAGTAAAGGAATTTTACATTAATATAATTATATCATGAAGAATTTTAATAATGTTATCTAACATTTACACGAGTACTACACATTTCACTATTTTACGAATATAACTCGCGTTTATTTTTACATTTTTAAAATTAATCCGACGTTTCGAATGCTTTGCAGCAAACGTGTTCGCAGTAAGACGAGATGATGGTGGTATATTCTCATGCAGGATGTTTACAATTTTAGAAATAAATATTAATTTGTGAAAGTACAAAATAAATAAACTTATTTATAAGGAATTATGTTTATAAGTTTTCAAATGTTCGTAGTACTATTAACCTGCTAATTGAAGTGAATCTCACTAGCCAACCTGTCTTTACCAAGACATAGTGGTTGGATAGTTGAAAGTCAAAATTACATTAAAGCAACTTGAACTAAGGTTCAGTAGTTGCTAGAACTTAAATCTTTCAATAAAGTTAAGACTCGAGTGGTTAAGTTTATTTTACTACTAATACAAAATGCAAAACGTTGCACCATATGAAATCTGATCTTTGTAACCAGAAGTTTCAATATTCTATAATAAAATTTTATAATATAATAAAATTTTTATTGTCAAAAATTTTAAAAAATATTTAAAAATTTTGAAATTGAAGAAGATGAAATTTTATAAGTGGCTCTTACGATATTATGTAAAGATTAATAAATTTGTTCAATAAACGCGAAACCATATTTTGATATGTCATTTACAGTTATCAAAAGTGAAATTAAATCTAGTTTTATTTTTTATCTAGTAAAGGTTGATAAGGTTTGTTTAAAATTGTTCTTTTTGAAGGAAATTACCCTCGAGATCCGTAGTTACTTTTTGTTTAAAGAATTTATCATTATATGTAGTATAATATAATTAGTATAATATATTTACAAGCGTAATGTAATTATAGTTGTAAATGTAAGAGAAGCGTGAAAAAAATTCTTTGAAGCTGAACTTTGATCGACACAGCAATCAGTTTTTTTAAAAATTATTTTTTGAACATCGATGGTAGAGTTTGTTATATGTGTAATGAATACTTTTTAGAATGGTTTTTCTTTCTTTATACTTTAAATAAACACGGCTTGAGTAAAAATATTTCATATTTTGAAAGATATTATAATATTTCCTTGACTGGATTTCAATTAAATTCAAATTAATAAATTTTTGATTGTTTGTTATAACTTGAAATTATCAGAGCTTTCATGCCCTATTGAACCTTCTCAAAGATGAATTTTCAAAGAATCCTCTCTCAGCAACGGTTGGCGGTAAAATGAATATAAGATCTAAATTTTGTAAAGATAATATTTTTTACATAAAAAAAGACACGAAAAATCATAATTATTAACTTATTTTTTCCATATCAGCGATTTTGGAACACAGAACTGTAAATTTTTCATTTCTATAAAGTTTATTCGAACCAGATGCAACTACTTGGTGCTTAAAGGTCAACCTTCATTTGTATTTGTACATTACAAGGGAACGCGCTATTGCTACAACGTGATCTCCCACGAGCAGCTCATGTACCCTGATTAAAAGAGTACACAGGAGATTTACTATTAATCCAATATTTTGGAACTTCGATTACTAATGAAATATTGTGTATTTAATAATGAATAATAATGTTTTATTTATGAATAACATGTATCATGTATCATTTTGAATTTGAATTTTTTTTGTTGATATCTACATCCTCTTGGAATATAAATGGGATTTGATACATTTTTCTCTGAAAATAATATTAAACTAATTATAATAAAATGTTCCCGCGTAAAAACATTTTATTATAATTAGTTTAATATTATTTTCAGAGAAAAATGTATCAAATCCCATTTATATTCCAAGAGGATGAAGATATCAACAAAAAAAATTCAAATTCAAAATGATACATGTTATTCATAAATAAAACATTATTATTCATTATTAAATACACAATATTTCATTAGTAATCGAAGTTCCAAAATATTGGATTAATAGTAAATCTCCTGTGTACTCTTTTAATCAGGGTATATGAGCTGCTCGTGGGAGATCACGTTGTAGCAATAGCGAGTGCATTTTTAAGTCATCCGATCTAAAATTGAAAAGTGTAAATGTGAAGCAAAATATTTTACTATATATATGAAATGATAGTTAAACTCTTTTGTTAATAGTTTTAACAAATTCATGAACTGTAAAACTGTATAACAATAACATAGTGTATTTTGTAGGAATAGCTAAGAGTAATATTAAATTTATTATTATTTTTTTAAGTAAGTTAAATAAAAGCGTTTTGATTAAATGGAACTAAATGACGTAATTTGTTAAGTGTTTCGTGCAACCGACCTCTCAGATTCAAAGAAATCTGTGATAGACATTAAGGGTCTTGCTCTAACCAGATTAAAGACCCAACATTTTAAAGGCATTATGATATTATCTTTAAATACATATTTCCATAAAGTCAATTTGTTTAAAATTAATTATTATAATTACTGTTACAAATCTGGACCACGGAGGTTTTCACTGTATATTGTGTTAATTATTTACAAAATCTTTTTCAAAAGTTAAAGTTTTATTAAAAACAGAAAATTCCAAGCGGTTGTTGCATTACGAAACTTTCTTGTATAAAAAAGAGACAATGTTTCAAATCAAGCTCCACAAAGAAATGAAAAAGATTCGTTTTATATTTTTGAACGACATTCGATCTTTGTGAATATGTATTTTTTAATTTTAGCTTTCCATAAAATCTTAGAATAATAACGGAATAAGAATATAGTCAGTGACCATAATATACAGTACATGAATAATCAAATTATAAGCATTTACATATATAAAGATATGAAAGCTAATAGTATGACTTATAACGAAAAAGGAAACATTGTTTATTTCAGTCTTAGAATACATTTGTTAACAATTAGGTTAGTGTACTAGTTTTACAATTTAATTTAATCTTGTATGCACATAGATAATTAAAATATTGGAAACATTTAATAAAGGGAGTAATTCTGATTGTGAAAGATAAAAATACATTAGGAATATAACGACTGATTTAAAAATAACCACCTAGGTAGGTGTAGCTTCCTCCAAATCTGAGAAAACCAAATACGCATTATGTACATTGTACATTAATATAAAAACAATACTTTGAATATAATAAAAAGCTATCAAAATAATTTTGTTTATTATATTTGTATATAATAGATCTTTAATATGCTCGTATATATCATACTGTATCATAACATGTATAATACATTCAATACATATACGATTTATTATAATATTATTTTATTCCTTAATTAAAATAACAGTTACTTTCTTATTTTTATTTGAAATAGTAAATGTATATAAAGTAAATTAATAATGCATAAAATAATGTGGTAAAGTCGGTAATTTTGTTATTTGAAATTGAACGGGTTTCTATTTATTAAAGCGTATACTTTATTACGTTTATATAAGGTTAAAAATAATTAAGGGCCTAATATAACCAGTAAAATGTGTATAGAATCTATGAAGGAATCACAGAAATTTTGGAGTTATCGTTATTTCATTTTTTTTTAGTATTTATTTTGAAATAGTACCCAAGTATTTATTTACATTTACTTTCTTCCGATCATATTGCGAGTTGTAAATTGATAGTGCTTTAATTGTATTACATCTATCAAGATCCTGTAATTCTTAGCAACGTATCGTACAGAATTAGGATCTATGAGTTCCGATTCCTCTTTTTCTTGGTTTAATTCCATTGTTCATTGCTATATTTTTTCCTTATATAAAGTGAATACATGTCGTATTATTTGTAAACAATATTTACTGTTATAGAAGACGATATCATGATGTTTTATTAACTGTTTATTCTTGAATAATTTTTCAGGTATAAAGTTACTCAGAAGGTTTTGCTTTAAACAAGATTACGAATACCTGATAAATACCTCTTGAAATATAACTATTATTTACGGATTTAACTTACACTTTAGGATAGACATTTACATCTCCTCTACCTGTGAACACGATTGCTGCAAAGCATTCGACACCAAGTCGGGTTAAAATTAAAATGTAACCAAAATTGTACGCGAGTTTATCCGTAAATAAAAATAGTTTTATTTCAAACGTGTACTCCTGAAAATCTAAGAAAATACTAAAAACCTCTTATTATGATTACAATATAACTTGTTATATTTGAAAAGAGGTATTAACTTTATACTGTAATAAGTAAGTTAGATCTGTAAGTTAGATCGTGAGTAGTTTGTTTGCATATTAAATTTTTATTTTATTTTTTAGATTTTTAAATAACAATGGTGATATATTAAAATAATTTTCTAAGAATTAATTGATATAAGATGGGTATTTATAATCAAATTTTCTTATAAGTCTCGAAATTATTTAATACAAATTCTTGAAATATTATGCGAAATTTATATATTAAAAACATTAAAGATAAATTGACAAGAGAACTCTTAAGAACTTAAATAAAGAAGTTATAAAAGAAATGAAGGCTAAGATTGTCTTGCTCCAGTTTTACAATAAACTTCCCCTGTAATGGTTGGACCTCGTTATTTAAAATAAAAGCATAAAATAACCCGAGGGCTACCTTTTTTAGTTTGAATTATGTTTGGAAAGACATTGTATAACTTTTATTTTCAAGAGTTAAATGAATATTTTTTTTTGTATTAAACGAATTTACTGTATTATATGAATGAATCATTTTTTTTTATTACAACAAAATATATAGTTATAGAACATATTGGATATAATTAAAACTAGTTTCATATTTTTAAACATAGGCATATACAATTCCGCTTTTGACAACAAAAAGTCTTTGCTGTAGTATGAAACCAATGTAGTTTAGTTCAGATTAAATCCAGAAAGGAATTTCTTTTTGTATTACTATTATATACTCTAAGAAAATAAAACATTCTCACTAGTCAAAATAATTTCCCCAACTTGGCACAAGATAGAATTGTTTGGTATTATGGATGGAGCTTATATTAAATGTAAAAATATATAATATTCTGCTATTGATGATTTCTGAGAAAATGATAAAAGTAAAAATATTTAGGTATTTAACGTAAGGGCAGTGTGAGATTTGTGCGAAAATTCGTTGGTTTTACATTAATTATACATTCTGACCGGGTATACGGTAAAAGAATTTTAAAAATAAAAAAGATTAAATAATCTAATTTATTAAAATAATATTTAATGTATTTATAATAATGACTATTAAACAATTTCTTATAATTCATCAATTACATTATGTTGTCTTTTAAATTAATGTATACTATATCACAGTAAAAGACAAAATAAAAACACTATGTGTGGGACGCTTAAGGACTGTATGTAATTTTATAAAATCTTTGAGAAGTTCGAGGTCATATAACGAAGTTTAAATTTAATTCTGAATCAAGTGCTACGGGTGAACATATTAGTTTTATAATATACTAGCGGCAAGCTCCGGTTTCACGCGGGTATTAAAAAACATTAAATACCCGCGTAATTTATATGAACAGGTATAGGAATAGTGTATCGAGTGATTTATTTGAATAATAATAATATTGTTTATATAGTTATGTTAACTCAAGGTATGAGAACGGTAGAAGTAAATGCTTGATCAGCGTATTAAGAATGTAATACGAATCGTCTCATATCTTGGGAACATATTTGATGTGAATAGATTTTATAATATTAAATTCAATTGATTGTTGCATGCGCTTCTGCTCAGTCATTTCTTAAGTTTATAATTAAAGTTAATTTTTAATGTAATTTTAATTTCTTTATTTTTAAAAAATCCACTCGCGTTCCCGTAAACTTGTCTATATTGATTTTACCAGTGCATATTTTTACATGAAGAGTAAATATTGTGACATAAGTAAAATAGTGAAACGAATGGTATTGCAGGCTTGTTTGTAGATATTTATGTATTCGATAAAACTGTAATAGTACATCATTTTACTTTATTATCAATAATTGAGCATTTATATAGCTTATCTTTTATTATATATTGTATATTTCAAATCTAGAGTTTTAAAAATGTAGAATTAAATATAACAGCAAAATATTTTAAGAGATATTAAACAGATGATACGAATATAAATGTAGTGTGTATGAGTAACGACGGTACGAATAAAGTGTCTCAAAATTATGAAGACAAAGCGAGGGTAGTTAAAAACCCCGCGCCTCAACAAGACGCCGCTAAGTTGTCACAGTCGACCCGTGACCACGATCGGTGCAATTCGATTGAAACGTCGGATAAATAAAAAAGGTATCGTACCTTAAAAAATATTTAGGCGATAAAGTCCCGATATATATTTCTATAAAATGATACTCAGATTCCCTAGTAAACACGTTTAATATTGGCGCGGATATGAAACGTTTTTATGGTATTGTTCGTTTGCTAACAATACAAAGATTAAAATGTATTGTGGCAGATTTTATGTAATTCAAGATAAAAATGTTTCATTTTTTTAATTAAACTTCATTGTTTTTATATTTTTGTATTTTTTATTTTGAAAATTCTATACAGTCAATATATTAAATTTATAATTCTACATTTAGAAAGATATTTTATATATTTTTTTCAATTGACAACTTCTGTTTTATTATAAAGTCAATAGTCAATAAAATATCAATATTAAAATAATCGTATAACATCTCTTAAAATAAAATTTTAAGAAAATAGTGTGTAAATTGAACAAACAAATTATCGTGTCAAGCGAGTAAATCTGTGAGCAATATTTCTTTCCGTTGTATAAGCCTACGCTTAGCTGTGCTACGCAAGGTAGCATAGTTTCTCTTAATCAGTTTTATAGCAGTTTTATAGCACTATTAGTGTTATAATGAAACGTTAAAAATATTAAAAGATAATGACAAATGCAAAAGATGTTTCAATTAATCTAGTTTAGGAATATAATTCGCGTTTATTTTACATTTTTTTGAATTTAAACATGACGTTTCGAGTAAATGTGTTCGCAGTAAGACGAGATGATGGAGTCTGTCAATCAGTCAGCTTATTTGTCACCTACCTCCAACGGTTCCTGAGTTTACGGGAATAGAGTTCAGGATGCACACAAAACGCACTAACTGTGTCTATGGGTCTGGCATTGTGTTCACAGACGTGGGATTTAATATTTTTCTGAATAGGATATTCTGAATAGGTGTTCGATAAAATCCAACCATCTTCTCAACCAAATATTTTGTTTACGTATACAAGTTGAGGGCAGGACTCTAAACGTTTTTTTTAAAGTGGTAAGTACCTTTGTAGGTCACGTAATAAACTTAATTATTATTTAAATAGTATATAGATAAAATATAACTAAAATTATTCTATATAATTATAATAATAATTTTAAATTAAAAATATAATCAAATTTGCTAGTTATTAATTATTAAATTACTGTCCTAGGTTCATGTCAACACGCGCAGATTTAGATTTGATGTTTGGTTCATAAAAGAAAAATGTTAAAAAGTTTGGAATTCTTGTTGCCTTAAATAAGAATTGTCTGAATTCTAATTTCAGAAATTTTCTTTCTCTTACAGCAACCTTTTTCATTTAATTTTGAATTAACTTTCTAATCTAAACAGTAAATAACGTCTATAAGGTTTGTTGGTGTTATCTTAATTTATAATTTATTTTATTACGTTCAATAACAGTGTAGATGTATAACGAATATCTTAGAATTTCAGGTGTTCATAAAACTCGAACAAGATAGTAATTGTCGTAGAAAATTGGACCCAATTTAGAAGTTCCTCAATTTATTCACAAAACAAAGATAAATGGCTAACAAGTTACCGCCAAAGACCTGTTTAATACAAATTGCAAGTCCATGTAATCATAATAGTGTCCCTCGGTCCGTTTTATTATCGATGTAAGTAAATAGTATACTACATCTATTTCACGGCTGGGCTGAGCCGCTTTATGACAATATATGATATAGAAAGTCTGGAGCCTGGGATAAGACATAGTACTTTCTATCAACACAACAAGCGGGCGCAGCAACGGGCGCAAAGTAGTCATTTTCGATATAAAAACAAATTTATATATTAATTCTACACAAAACGACATTTGTTTTACCACACTTTTACTTTAATTAATTTTTTTTATTTCTAACTTATCCTCATTACAATTTTATAAAACTACATATTTATAAGTTTCTTACTAAGACATTTCTAACATTGTCATTATTATATTACTTCACTGTACTGTACTGTAGAATCATGATTACTTTTTTGAAACTCGTTTAATAAAACTTTTTAGCAGCGTTTACTTACTAACTATGTGATGGAAGCAAAATATCCTCAGCAATTTAAAACTTTATCAGTACAATTTAACTAATGTTTTCATTATACATTTTATATTTATGAAGTTAAACAAAAATTTGGTGTGACTATTACAATATTTAGGTGTATGTATAATTCAATTCTTAATAATGATGTTCTCCACAAACGAAAATTAATTAATTTAAGTGTAATAGAACACAGTTGACATTTGCATGTGACTATATAATTATAAGCTATCTACCTAAATAGATATAAATGTTTAAATAACCTTGATATATCGTAGTTTTTGTCACAAAATAATAAATATTTAAGAATGCTAAAACTTACTATAAATAAAATAATTGATAGAGATATATTTTACAAAAACAGTTAGCAACAAAATAATAAATTAATCTGTTTGTAAGTATGCATTTTTAAACCCCCATATCAAAAATGAGGTGTATTATAAGTTTTACATTGTAATTTAACATTTTGTATACCTGCCTTTATTAGCTGGCAAGCGGATAAACCAATATGAATGCGGTCCTCTAATTGAAAGCCTTGTCTGTCGAGATAGTTCTTTAGTAAGTTTTGGTTAAAATAACTTGCAAAATAACTAAATTACAAGCAATATTGTAGGTTTTGTTAAAGTCTAACCAAAATATATTTGTTGATAGTTATTACTTTATTTTCAATGTTTCTTTTATTATTCCAAGAACGTTTTCCAACAAAAACTTATAGAAAAAGTGTTTGTACGTGAGAAAAAAACGCTTACATTCACACACACAATAACACACACACACTTTTTTAAAAGTTTTTTGGCTCCATTTTCTAGCGATGTTTTATACAATTGACTGCTTTTTGGTGCCAATCGAAGCATATTCAACTAGCACAAAGCTGATTTGTTTTCCAGTCAGATCCTAAAAGTCTCATGGCGTGATTGAGATCGTTGAAGGGTGTTAATGTCGGAAAAAAGTGATTACAATGAAAAATAAAGTACTTGCCTTTGCATTAACATTGTATTAAAAAAATCTAAAAAATAAATACTATCAAATTTGTAGTAAAATGTTATAAAATATGATAAATTTTGCAATATTTCGCAGTGGTTTCATTGTTGTAATTTTTTTTAAATCAGCTGAGGGTAAAATAGTAAACCTTATAAATCTATAAAGTCACAAAAATCTCTAGAAGTTATCTAAACTATGGAAACTGAAAATATGTTAACTTAGTAAATAATTTATAAATTTAGTGTTTTATATGTATAATATGTTACAGAACAAATATTAGCAATCTGTTGCAAATTAGTTGATGGCGTTCTTTACAGAAGCGAAGACTTTGAGGCTAAAAGCAATGAACGATAGCTTATCTCGGTATTCGTTCTAATTCAATTAAAGAATCGATAACTTTTTTTTGGTTTGTTATATTATTTATTTGTAATTATCATATAACTAATGCATGTCAAGAATTTATAAAATATTGATTATTATCTGTGTATTTTAATACTAATTAAAAATATAAATATATAAAACATTTAGTCTTATAAATGGCGGTATTCCACCAATGTCCAGATAACTCTAGAAAGTAATACTAAATATAATACAATGGTAAAAGAAGTCGATTTTTTTAAATATTAAAACCTGAAGTAACAGACAGCAGCCACTGCTATCTGTTACTTCAGGTTAGAGGTAGACTTTCAGGTAGAGGTATACACCTCTAGGTAGGTAGGTATTTAACCTCTAGTGAGTAATAAATGAGGGCTATACGATTTTCTCACGGGCATCATGTCTTTTTTGGGAAAAACGAATCTATGTCCTTTTCAGATAACAAAAAGAAAACAAAAAATATTTGAATAGACTTTCTTTTTAAATATATTATGTGTTCATAGTATTTTCTTAGAATTTCAAGAGTACACATTTGATTTGATTTTAACCCGACGTTTCGAATGCTTTGCAGCAATCGTGTTCACGAGTAAAAAAGATGTAAGTGTCCCAAGAAAGAAAAATCGAAGAAAATACTATTTTATATTTTTTTTTGTCAGATTAATCGAGGAATATTTTAACATATAAATTCAGACATTTGAAATGGTAGTAAGATATATACAGAACTAAGTAGGTTTTAAAAATATCTTATTATACAATAACCAAATCAAGGAAAACTGAAAAACATGAGTAATAAATAAGGAAGAACACATTTCGTGTTTATAAAATTCATTCACATTAATTAATCTTTACATTAATTTATTTCCATATTACAGACAATATACTCTACCACATATCACACAGTCCGTTAAATTAATACTATCTACTATTCATCACTGAGGCGGATTCGAGATAACACGTGCGGAGATATCGTTGCAACCATCACCTAACAAGCGAAGCCGCAATCAATCTGTTAGAATATGTTCCTTTGTCATGTACGTCACCTGTAATAATTCTTAAAACATTAGGTTAAATATAAGTTTAAATAGGCAACAGCTGGTATAGTTATCTCGTTTCCAAAAGAAACGTAAGAAAATATAGTTTTACGAGTCAGATTGACATGACAAGTTTCTTCCGACGTTGACAATTCAAATTTCTAGATGAATTCTAGAAATGAAATTATACATAAGCAGATCAATTGTGTTATGTTATTATGATGGAAATATAATTCAGCTTAAACCGCAAACCTAGAAATCGTACACATAATTAACAGGATCAAAGTCATATACGATTACCATTAACCGAATTGATTCACATTCTAAACGTACTACAGAAACATTGAGTTGCATTTACATTGAGTAGACTTTGGATCAAATTGATATAGTTTAAAATTTGTTTAATGAAAATTATTATAATAGTCAAAGTAATAATAAATTTTCATAAATTTATCTATAATTATTAACAATAAAGAATATATTCTTTAATAAAATATTTATATAGGAATATATGAACTAAAGAGCGAACAATTTTAAATAAAATTGAGATCTTTTCTGATAACTTTACATCTTCATTCAGAAGGACAAAAGCTCTCTATATAAAAAAAGCGGTAGAATCCGAGAACACAAGTAATTAACATTTGAATTTTTCATTACAAAATTACATATTTGAAGTTTAAATCTTATCTTTGATTTCCCATCCTATTACAATACAATGAAATGTTTTCGTTTTTATTTTTTATTATGTTACGCTGAATTTTTCAATGAAGTTGAATAAAATGTATTTTTTTAAGAGTTGAAGAGAATATTTTTAACTCTGATGCGTACATACAGCAAAATAGATATATTTTATTTGGGTAAGGGCTTTTACATAAAAAAAAATTCTTAGCCTTATTGTGGCTATATTGTTTTGTATTTTATTTATGTTCCGAATTTAATTAGATTTTAAAGATTAAATAATTTATAACAAAACATTTCTTTACTAACTCTTCAAAATAGTTCGAAGAGCTTTGTAAAAGCCATTTGCATATTCTTTAGTATTATGGCTTGTAATTTGCTACCAATAAGTAGCTAACGAGAATTTACTATTTGCTTAATATTATTTATATTAACTGCCTTGTCAATTAACTAAATGGGATGACTGAGTCGGGTTTAAATTTTCATCACAATATCTCTCTTGTTCGAAACCGGTGAAATGCTCAACATTATTCAGATAAATATTATAATACTGAATGTAGAATTATGAATACCCATTGAAACTTTTAAAATAAGACATTTTAAGAATGAGTTTAAAATATAATAGTAGTACAATACCCCCTTCTATACCTCCATGTATAACATACGCAAATGTATTTAACTTTAAGGCAAAAAAATATATTTTTATATTTATAACAACTTTCATGTTATATTTTTCTGAAGTTTATGTTGTTAACGCAGCGCCACAAAAATTTTATAAAACAATAATATTATAATAATTAATAAGTTTCAAAATCTGCGGTAGATATTTTCATTGAACGTGACAGTTAATCAGAGGTGCTTATCTATAATCCAAACTTAGCGCAGAAAATAAAGGCGCAGTAAAGTAATTTACGAAGTTAAATCCGCCAATCTTTTTTCAAAGAAACTAATTAAAGTAAATCTTTGTAGGATACCGCGTAATGGTAAACGTTTTTATTCTTTGTTGTTTGTTTGACTTGAGAGAGAGAGAGAGAGAGAGCGAGAGAGAAAGCTTAACTTTTGTTTTCCAGGTTCAATATTTAATAATTGTTAAGATAGTAACACCTTGTATTGTCGGCCAATCAATATTCTGAGAATACGAACAATAGCGACACCTCCTTCGGACGGTCAAATTCAATTCTAATAATACATTAAAATGAATATTTAGATTGGTTGCTTTATGGTAGCTTAAGTGAATACTTGAAATTAAAAATCATTTATAATAAAGCTTTTAAAGTACCCTTCGCCATCCACAAAACTTAACTGGCGCAGCAGGTAGGACACCGCTTAACGTTAATTGAAAAAAACGTTTTCTAACATTTTACGGAATTCAAACAAAATTTTAAAACGTAAAAGGTTAAAAATAAAGTAATAAATGTGAAGTACAGTTGAATAAAAATATACAATATATAAACAATATTAATTGAGATAAATATAAAATGAATATATAATAACATATAAGAAGCGGTAATGGGCGCGAACACCGACCATTTTAATTTTCCAATTTAAAAAAAAAAGTATTATTTCTTTTTATGTATGAAATATCTTTTAGTCATTGATCTTTTATTAAATTATAACATTTTTAAAGTGATTTGTTTTTTAAATTAGTTTTTGCTTAACTGATATAGAATAAATTTAAAACATAACATAAGTGTTTTTAAAATTTAACATAATTTAAAAGCCATTTGAGGATTACTCTAGTTCTATAGGCTTGCGAATTTTTGTTAAACTAGTCTACTATAACTTGTTAGCGATTTATCAACTACGTTTTGTGGATTAATTAAAAGGAATGATTGAGTGAGGTCCAATTTTCTACCACAGAGTCAATCTTGTTAGAGATTTCTGAAATATCAATCAACTGGGAAAATCGATTTCGTTTTAAATTTATAAAAAAACAGCTAAAATGTATTTGAATAAAGCTTTAGATGTTGCAGACCAGTATTTTAAAAAGTTTTCATCCTGTATGTTTGTGCCTGTGTTTTCATCACTTAAGTGCTATTGCATCTATGAAAGCCTGTTAAATTACTGTAATAATAATTAAAGAATACATCATTAGCAAAAAAATATTTTTTTGTCATGGGCAAAAAATTATTTTTACATTTACGAATATATGTAAAAAGTAAACTACTAAGTAAACTAAATACATTTATAGTTTATCTCATTTAAACGATAATACATTTTGGCCTATTTTTCTTGGCCTTGGTCTTGGTTGGGTTATATTAGCCAATTTAGTAAGAATCTTCTTAATACTAAAACCACTTTATTTTGATAATTCTAATTGATTTAAAATTATTATTTGAATTAAAACTCAGAGTATGAAAAATATTTATTGATTAATAAAAAATGAAATTTATCTATATATTCAGCAAAATCTGCTGGCCTGAGTTAAGCTAAAAAATTAATAAAGAATTATATTATTTATTGCTAGCTGCCAGATGAATTTCTGGATGAGTTCTTCTTAGATTTTTCTTTCTGGACCAACTATGGTTAAATAAAATATTTTGTCATGGCCAGGAATGGAGTCAATTTGAAGATTTTCACTTAATGCTATGAGTTATATATTTAAATAAAATCTGTTCATCACATGCATAAAATAAACTTATTCATGAAACTTATACTAACGAAGTGGCTTTAGAATATTGAATAAATTTCATATTTCATTTCAGCTGAAACTTTACTCGTTATTGCACGACCTCAAAGCCTAAGTTAAATCAAGCGAGAGGTAACTATTATCACGAAAATACTTGGGAACAAAGTGATTATTTATATTATTATACTTACTGTAATATCAATATATTATTGGGGATTTTTGGCATAAACGCACAAATATACATGGTTTTATGAATTTTATGCATTTTTACAATTAGTATTATTATTTTTATTAACTGTAATTTTTATTTTATTAATTTTATTTTTTATATTTTTTATTTAATTTTTTTCTCTACTCTTGTCCTTACCAAGACAAATTTTTAAAGTAGTTTAAAGTCAAAATTTCATCAAAGTAAGTTAAGTTAAGTGTTTGTCCAGTGTTTGGTAGCTTTTTGTTTAAAGTTCAGACGCGATTTGCTTATATTCTCATTTTAGTATTCCTGTCTTAATTCATACAAAATGCAAAACGCAGAGCAATATTCAATCTGTTTCGATAATTGCATTCAGAAATTAAAACGAATTTCGGAAAGCTAAACGAAATAATTGAAACAATAATTTACGTAACATTTGCATTCCATAATAGCTATGCCAGTATTGGGTAATTAATACAGGCAAACAAAACGGTTCATTGAGTTAGAAGTTCCAATATTAAAAAAAAAAAATTTTTCGCTGACATATAAAAAAATATAGATATTCGTGTAGCAAAGCTTTTACAGGTAAAAATAGTATCTCAAGACTTACGACCTTTGGTCATGCAGGCCTTCACTCTATAGTGCTTTATTGTTTATAAACTGAGTCAAAAGTCAACGTTTGAGAAAGAATAACATTTTTAGAGTGATTGTTATGTCAAGAGCATTTCTTGTATACAAAAGGCAGTGAGAAAAAAAGTGAGACATTTGTGCTAGTTTTTTACATGACATTCGACCTTTAAACTTTAAAAATAGACAATGCTCTCAAATAAAAAAAAATACAAATAAAGAAAACTCACATAAATAAGCACATTTGCGAAACAAATAATTCCCTGTCTTTTAGTCACGTACGAACTTTAGGACGACTGGGCCATTTTAGTAATATTTATATACTCCTTAAAGTTTGAGGAAGTGTTTTGGAAGAGGAAATTTTAAAACAAATGGAAAAAGATGTTAATGACATCTAGTGTTATGTCAGCTATTATATATATTATTTAATACCTGAAAATAAAACGAACACAACTACTGCCAATATAAACTTTAAATTTTCAGTTCAAAAACGATGAAGTTATATAAAATGTTAATATCTGCATGATTGGCCGGGTTATGGTGAAGGTGGATAGCGACTCCGATTTGAATCCGACCAGGATGGCACGGGTAATAATAAGGTTTTAATAGGTCTCCCAGCATTTTCCATGCTGGAAGAACTTGCTTTCTGTTAGACTGGAAGATTTCCATAAAACTATTAAATAATCATAAAAAATCTGTTAATCTTCATCGTGATTATTTGTTTTTGATTATTGTAATATCTTATAGTGATATTTCATAGTGTGACGATAAATCATCACATTCATTGGTTTACTCTTATGTTAGTTTGTCATTGGGTTTATTATACCCCTAAAACCTACAGTCTAATTAACGGTTATTCATGTAACTTATCAAAGCAATAAAGCTACTGTGAAATATAGTAGTTATTTTCTACGTTAAGTTTCAATCAGTTTTTAAAGACTCGTATTAATACCAAAATTAAAGTTTACATATAGTGATAAGTTTTGATTTACGTTTTTGTGATTACCCCATTGAATGTGAAACGATGTTTTTAGATGAATGTGAAACGATGTGACTGCTTTAATGTAATAACTACTCTCTAAAGGAACCCATAGAAACAAATATCGTAAATAATTTAAAGTAAGTAAGAGATAAGATTCGTTGATAAGTCGCGATATACTTTTATATAAATTCTTTATCATCTTTCCTATTTGACTGCTTTATTTAATATCTGCACAACTCTAGTAATAGTAATATCTTTAGTAGTATTTATTTTAAGAGATTAGATGTTAATCGGGTCGTATAGTTAGTAATTCTCTTATAAAAACTTTATTTTTGAAAATAATAGAACCTTTAAAATAACTTTTATTAGTGCAAAGGCGAATTAAGAATTCATTTCTAAAATTGAATTCTTGCGAAATTAGGTTACCACCTTATCTTATTAGATTTTTAAGGATAAGCATAAGTCTGACAGATTCATTTTACAATTAATAGTTGAGAGAGTTCTAGGAATGTGAAAGTATATTAAGGATTATTGGTTACATATACATGTTATAAAATGTAGTATATTCTTAATTTTTAAACAAACTATGAGTAAATCATAAAAAAGATGAATCGTAATAATTATTTACGTGCTATATACCAACTTATATAAATCAAGAGACTAAAAACTTATATCTTAGGGCGAAATAAGTGCTTCTCTTTACATTAATGTAAATACATATTATATATAAAAAGTAAAAAAGAGGAATATAACTATTCATTATGATATCATTATCCCTGCCTTTTATGTCTATATAGATATTTCAAATAAGTGTAACATATATATAATGAAGCTTTATAATCAAGTCTGAATTAATGAAAGGACAGTTTCTCAATAAAATATTTTATTAAAAATACCTAGGTTATGACCTAGGTCAGTATATTTGGTTCCAGATTTTGAGAAAGCTATAGCTTTTAATACGACAAATATTTAATAATATTAGCATATTATTTAATATATTTCTATATATAAGGATTATCTATATATGGTAACTCTTTTCAATAAAACTATTTTTCGGATATATCTCGCGTTTATATAAACATTTTAACCCGACGTTTCGAATGCTTTACAGCAAACGTGTTCGTGGTAAGACGAGATCATGGTGTCGGGTTAAAATGTAAAAATAAACGCGACTTATATACGAAAATTAGTTTTATTGAAATATATAGTACTCGTGTAAATCTTAGAAAACATTATATGGTAACTCCTTCATTTAAATTACAGTAGCACAACTACCATTTTCTTAATTTTATTTGAATCCTAAAATGCACCGTATAACAAATTTCATAGTGTGCAAGATCGTATAATAGCTAGGGAAAAAGAGCACACAGTGCAGTTTTTATTGAACGTACACTTTATTAGGATCCAAAGTACTTAAGGATGTAATAATGCTGAGTGACTTGTGAAGATAAACGTTATTAGAGATATCCAGATCAGATAGAATTTAGCAGTTTAACATTTTTGATACTTTTACATAACATAATAAATTTATATTTATTATTCATTTACATGTTTCGTATATTTAGATAGTTTAATTTTGTAGCTATTAAGGGTATAGGATTGTGCTATTCTCAGCAGCGGATCATAGAGCCTTACGATCATTTAATTGCGATTCACTTTTTGCTTGGTTTAATTCAGCAAAAGTTAATGAGTAGTGAAGCTTTGTTCAGGTTCAACAATGAATAATGTTTCCGTGCGATGTTTTTTCTTATATAAAAGACAATATATCAATTTATAGTTTGAACATTGAGTGATTGATTTAAATATTGATTCTTATTAAAAATTACAGCAACAGATATTAAACCAATCGTTTCTTTTTAAAGTATAATATATTTAACATGATTACTTGCTATTGAAACTCCATATACAGTATATATATACTGCATTATTGCCTAATATTATAAAATATTTGGTTTGCAAATATCCAGGTACATAGTTAAATAGAAAATATTGCTTATTGGAAAGAAAGCAGTGTGTATATCGTATGACTTACTCCTTATGACGAGAAATCCGTCATTTTAAATATATTAAACAGAAAATACAGAATACTAATATTTGTGTTCTTAGAATAAATAATTGGTGACCACTTAAAGTATACTAATTTTAAAATAAAATTATTTTCTTGAAGTAGTAGCATCTTAAATATATTTTTCTTTTCACACTTTATTTTCTTCTTTAACTTATATAAAAAACATGATAATTATGAGTATAAGAAATAGTATTATTAGTATAAGAAACTGGAATGAATTCTGGTTAAAGTAAGTATAATTATGTATAAATTTAAAAAATAATGAATGCCTTTATTCAAAAAAAGTTTTTAAATGTAAATACATGAAATTGAGTTCATGATAGAATAAGAATTAAAATATAACGCACGGTCTCAATAAATTTACATAACGAAATAAGTATTGTAGTAATTAAATTAAAATTTAAAGTTTGTCTTATTTATATTTTATGGACATTTGATATTTTGATATTGTATCAGCATATATATTACAAGTCAAGAAATTTTGAAAACAGGCCACTAATGGAGTAGAAATTGAAAACCGTATTGACTGGACATTCAGTTTTATATTCTATTATAATGAAGTTTCTAGATACTCTAAAGTGAGATTTATATTCAATGATGCTCATAAATGCCAACAATAAAAGGTAATATTTACTTCCGTCGATTTGGCAAATTTGGGCAATAAACATTTTAATTAAGTAATAAAAGTTTTATTTTATATTAAAAGCCTTCACCATCATTACCAGCTCACTCCAATTAATGGACTTTTAACGTTAATTAAATCATTGAATCCCTAAAGGTTTTGCCAATATTAGTCACAGTTTACATTTAAATATGCGGTTCAGTGATATAAAGGTAATTTAATCAACCAATGATATTATATAAAATAGAATTATGGGTATAATTTGTTAAAGATTTTATTTTATTACATGTATATACATCGTACGGTTAATACTAACATTTAACAGTTTACAGTTTTTTTTTTACAGTTTTTTTTTGTTTGTTTTGTTTATATTTCATTTGTTAAATACATCTCCATTTAAAATGTTTCTAATAATATTACTGTTTAAGTATGAATTTTAAATGTTTTTTTTTATGTAGTGTTATGTATCAGTGTATCACACATATATATTATAATCTATTTTAAATAAGTGTCAAGTAAAGAGTTCTATATGTCAATTTTAAAACCAGAAGGGTTTTCAAATATCTTTTTAATCGATTTAAACCGCTATTAAATATTTATAAATTAATAATAAAAAAATATCGGAAAATTTTCTAGAAATAATTTAAAAGGGTAATAATTCACAAAATAAAACAATATATATTAGTTATAAAAATAACTTTTATGGATATCGACACCAGAACCATCTCAAGCTTATAATAATGTCGGTACGATTCAGGACCCATCAGTGTACGAAATAATTATAATCGGTCAGGTCGTTTAGGACGAGAGGAGAATAATTTACAAAGACTTTTATATATAAAGATGTCCAAGAAACCAGCATAATTTTAAATATATATTATTATTTATAAATCTAAATCCAAGGCTTTTCCTTTATTTTTTGTGTTCTGTTTTTTCTTTATGTGTGTACTACAAGGTTATTTAAATTATATTAAATTATATTTTAATATATAATATAAAAACCTAAATAAGATATAAATGTATTACTTATAATAATTGAGTCAATGTGGCCTTAAAGGATAATTTTGTTCACACGTATTGATTGATATTATTTATAATTATCAAATATTTTCATACGAATTCTTCGACTTTCTGCCGAAATATTAATATTTTAAGATTAAATATCAATTGATAAAAGAACTCGTTTTGAAAAACTTTTAAAAAAGTTTCAACGTAATGACCTCGTAATTTAATACAAAAGGATAAAATGAACCGAGGGCTATCTTTTCACTTTTAAATTATAATTGTCTAAGACCAAGAAATTTTAGAACTTTTTATTCTCAGAAGAGTATAAACGACTTTTTGTATAGATGTTGTAATGTAATTTATTATAGTATAAAAATCTATAGTTATAAGTGTTATGTCTTATAATTAAAGTGGGTATTAAAGCTAGTTTATTATTTTACATGAAAAGCTAGTTTCGGACCAGCTTGAGACAACAGATAGTTCTTGAAGCCAGGTTATATTTTACAACTACTACTCAATAGCTAACAGCGATGTTTTAGAACTACTAATTAAAAATGATAATAACCAATGTTTTTTCAATGATATATGTAATTCAAAATGAAAAATATTTTTGTATTATCAATATTAAAATATGCACAAGTACACAATATATTTTAACTCAATGAGTGAAAAGAAACTTTCCTTAATTACCAGTTACTTGCTGAATTAACTTACTATTTTACTGTATTAGTATTACATAATAGGTATTGACGTTTTGACAAATTTACACGGGCCGTACTCTCACTGCCTGACTGTCTTAGCGGTGCACGCTCTCCATCCTTGACTATGAGACAAAAGCATCCTGAGATGAACAGACAGCTTATATGTCTTATATCAAAGAGTTACCGATAAGATCGGCTCAATGTTAAAAAATACTCTATTCCAACAGTGTATACACCGAGAATAGAGATATAAAATGTCATAGGCAAACCAAAGTGTGTATTACCGTTACAAACTTCAGGAGTTTATAAATGAAATTGCAGTTGCGGTACATAGGCCAAACGAAGCGTTTTTTGTGGAAAAGGTAAAAGAACCTATCGCTTCTGTAAAGAAATGCCAGGCTTGCCATACAGCGATCGCATAACATATATTAGATAAAATTTTACTATAATTGTTCAGCCGTTATGGAACCGCGTGCTAAAGATATAAAACATTTTTAAAAAATCTCGGTGAATTTAATATAATATGACTTAAAATAGTATTAAAGTTATTATAACGGCTTCCAAATCTTTTATTATAATTGTAAAAAACATTAAAATTAAAACAAAAATTATATGTTATATATAAAATACTTATTCTAACTTAATCTGTGAGACGTCCGAGGTCGCCTAACTACGTTTAAACCTCATTCCGGAGCAGGTAGCATTTAGCTTATATATTATATTGCTACAATTATATGAGAAGTGTTATGTTGATAGACATATAATTTAAAAAAACCTACTAATTTGATACATTTCTATCATAATACTATTTAAATTTTATTGACTTATAACATGTGATTGAATGTTTTGTGTGATTTTTTAATTTTACTAACTTTTAAACTTTCGCTTTGCATAATATTATTATTTTATGGGAATTAACGCGCGAGATAGGTATTACATACGTCTCAATTGCCTGACGTTTCGACCAGGTCGTACCGGCCGTGGTCACAGGCTGATCCATTTAATTTTTGCAATAAGTTCGACAGCACTATAAATAAAAATAAAAAAGACTAAAAGCAAAAGGTTAACAATTAGACAAGTATCAAAACTGAATTTTCTGAAAATTGTTACCACAGAATTTAGGTATATGTCTAGAAAGTCAAACATAGTGGCGTTTAAACAAGTGTGTCTTATGAAACAGAAAATTCAATATTAAATAAACTGTAGGTTTTTTGAATTTGACTGCCGCTTTTATAAACACACCTCACATACTACAGCTATCAAATTAAGTAAAATGGCATCTGAAATCTTAATAGACAAATTATTTATAAAAATACAGAAGTGAAGGAGAATAGAAATAATAGTAATATAAAAATTAAAATCGCCATCGTAAAAAAAGTTATTGGTAAAAAAGTTATCTATATATTGTAAAGGTATTTCATATATTACGTTAAACTAGAATTAAGGTTGTCTTTTTATAATTTTTATTTACAGTTCTGAGGATTCGTTACGTAAATCTTTTATATTTATGATACATCATAAATATCTTAAAATAATTTAAAATAGCAAAATATTTTTACATTTTTATAGAGACCATACAAAGATTACCAGTAAACATTTCAGTCCTTCAGTAACTTAAAGTCGACGTTTAATGTTGGCACGGATTTAAAACGTTTTTATATGATTGTTATGGTATTTTCATGAATCCACATAATAACAATACAAACAAAACGTATTATGAAAGATTTTATTTCATTAAAGAAATATTTGAAATTTAATTTAATTTAATGTATTTTTTCTTTTCAAATAACACATTAAATAATTGTATAGAATCCTATCAAAGCTTGTAAGTGATTTTAGAGATCATAACGTAAAATCCTGGGTAAGAATTACGAGAATCTTTTACAAGAATTTTTCGATTAAATGCGTCCCTGACTCCGCCATTTATCCTCGTAATACTCTTAATACTGAACATGACGTTGCACATTTATGTAATGTTTGATATATTAAAAAATATAACTACAACTCATACAGTTATAGTATAAAAAATATATTTTTATTATTTTAATATTATATATTAGGTTAATGTACTAATATTAATATAACTGTGTATTGTTATGATATATTAAAATGTATAATCACTAATATGATTACACATTAATTATAAATTGTCTAAATAAAATTAATTATCAGTTTCTTTTAATTAATTCATTCTATAACGTCTTTATAAACTAAAGTAAATTTCTTTTAAAAATGTTTTTTTCTATAGTACTTCCCTTTACAAATGCAAAAACATTAGATTTTTTTCCAACGATGACGCATTCTATAGTTTATATCAGTACATATTTTTACAAGTAATAAAGTTCCAAAACAAGTTAAATATTGCTATGTTATTTAAATTATAATTAAAAAAATTCTACTAATTATAAAGAGCAAATAAAACAACTATACCATTCATCTAACTACTCGTACATAATTAAACATTACAATAATAAAAAAATACTCCATTTAAAAAGAGATTTGTCTGCCAAATGTATTTTAATGTAATGTGACAATTTTTTGTATAAATTTTCAACTAGTAAATAAAACCATTGACTACAGTATATTCCACGGAATTGATGAATAGTATTTGTTAAAAGTATTGAATTTTTTAAAAGGTCTCCCTTACTTTTTTTCAATTATAGTCGATGACGGTCAAAACGAAGCAAGCTTTTTAAAAATATTGCAATTAGTGGTAATTGGATTGGAGTTACAGAATAGGATCGCAATTACTATTTAAAGAAAACATTTTAATTATCAGTTTTAAGTTACAGAGGGTTATGTTATAGCACTAACTTATTTTTTATTTATTTTAAAGGAAATGTGATATCTAATAAGTTTACCCTGGTCAATAAAAGTCGTTGCTTACCAATATATATAAATTTCAAGATAACCTTGAACTATTTCATTAAACTTCAAATCAATAATATTTTTAAGATATTTCTTTTACATTCTAAATATAATTTACTTACTCTCTACATTCAGTAAAGGTTAGGTTAGTCTTTTTCTAGTATTTGTGATCTTATTGGTCATACTTATTTAATATATATTCCAGAGCATAAGTGTAGATAACAGGGCTACAAAAAATATATTCTAATTTTTATTTATTTTATTTTATTGCTATCTTTTACACTTTGAATCCAGTTTAGTGATAACTTGTGTGCGTCAATTTGAAGACTCAGGAGGGCCTATTGTGATGCCATACTTATCGAAAAAGCCCTTCGGGACACTTTCCCACTTAAAAGTTAAGGATGCGAGGGTTCCAAAAGCGCTCTGGTCTGAGAAAAACCACACTACAAACCCAGTTAGGTAGTTTTTTATTGGGATTACTATTTCACAATCGTTAAAACATTGAATATTAAACAAACGCAAACAACTCAACTCAAGCCATTGGAATCAATTCCATATGAATGCCTAAAGATCATAATTAATTAATATTGCAATTCCGCCTTCAGGGTAACCAGTCACCGCAAGTAGTACTCGTTCACGAATATAAAGCAAGAATCAGCCATCTCCCCTTAACCATATTTGAGGGAGGAGGGCCCTACCCCTAACGCTAATGAAAGTAATGACTCCTAAGGGAGCAGTGTGATGCTGCCAGTTACTTCAATAAGAGTAACAACAACTTCAAACAAATGGCTTTTGCCATATAATAGAAGATTTTCATCAAATTATTTTTAATATATGATATAAACGTATTAATTGACAAATTTTAACCTTGAACCTGTTGTCTATTTCATGGAGCCTAGTTAAGGGCATAACAAGTTTATTGTTAATTTATTAATATTTTTGAACATATATTAAATTTTCATAAATATATTGATCATATACATTTAATATTTTTAAATTTATTTTGTAATGATTCTTCGCTTCATGTCATAGATTCCACGATATGCTCTTTTCTGCAGTGCAAATATAGTATCAATATCTGCTACATTACCCCATAATAGTATAATAATAGTAGTAAATAATTCAAGGCGTTTCAATATTTTTAACCGGCGTATTCTTTGAATTCTATGCGGCAGAACTAAGTTTATTCGATAAATCACAAACATGAGAAATTGCAATTTTGAACTCAAGACAAAACCCAATAAAACAGTAAACTTGAACAATTCCTGTTTCTCTTTATTTAATAACACATTTCTTTCTATGTCCTTGACACTTGGTTAGATAAACTTAATACATTTCGTTTTTATTTCGTTGAGCAACAGATTATAAGTATTAAACGATCGTATTATATCAGAAAAAAACGTTGTTTAATAATTTTAAAGATAAGAGAAGATTAAATTTAATTCTATTCTTATATGTATATCCCTCACAAGGTAAGGTCAGTCATTTATGTAAGAAGAATAGGAAACGCCCTAATACTGAGACTTTTGCACGCCCATTTGATCAAATGAAACAGGGGAACGCTTTCAATTCTAGTCCACTTTCTGAATTCTGCCATGAAGATAGGAACTGATAAAATTAAGAGCCTTTTTATAATTTCATAACTATACGATTTACTAATTAGAGTTTTTTACTGTGTACAGCACACAGTTGAACGCCTTTGATAAATTACAGACAAGGAAAAGCGCATCCCGTGATTCTGCCCAGGCCTGATAAGTATTTAGCAGCAACTCAATACTGCTGTACTGCTGTACTCTGTCTTTGAGCGACCAAGAGTGAATTCAAGTTGTTTTTTATGTAGAAGGTTGTTTGTATTAAAATGTGAAACTAGATAATTAAACATTATTTTCAAAAAAATTTAGTGAACGTGGAAAATACTTAAATAATGAATTATTTTACTTTCTTTCATTAGATCACGAAATACATCAAAAATCTAAAAAGTTATTAAGTATCTAAAATCTTTTTTATAATATTTAAAATCTTTTTATATGTTTATTTAATTAATTATTTATTAGGGAAAAAAAATAATGTTGAAAAAATTTAAAACAAAATTTTTTCATAGCATCAATTAAGTTTCTACACTGTTATACATATACTAAAACATGTCTAAAATGGTGATTCTCCTTACAACTTTATATAGACTACCTCTTAATTAGTGCAGTTAGCTTCGAAGTCGATGACTATATTTAAAATTTCAAAATAGCTATTCACCTCACGTTCATTCAATATTGGCGTTTGTCATTTTTAGCAGTTTTGATACAATATGATGTATATCTATTTTTGAACTTTTATTATGGGTATCGAACTTTGAAGCAGACTGTACGTTATCTACAAAGTATCGAATTCTGTTATACTGTACTTTACTTAAGAAAAGCGTTTGCATTCATTTAAAAAAACTTTAAATATCAGTTACCTTTCTCGCACTAATTACTTCAATTAAATGTCTTCCTCTCTGGAACTAAATGCACCCAGTATCTTAAGAATTCGCCAGCGCAATTCAACAAAACCCTAAAATTTTATAATTTTTTACTAACGAAACCAAAATTAACTTTTTTAGAGTAAAAATCTTTCAATTTTAACATTTAAATCCCTTTATGTCATTGAGTGTTTAAAATTTTTTAGCATGCTCCATAAGCAAAATCTATATAATTGCATAAATAAATATATAATAAGCTTACTTAATTAGGTAAATGTGTCCAAATGACCCTAGGGTTATCGCAGTTTATTCCGCAAACAAAAAGGTCTAAGATTATAGTAACACAAACTATAATTTAACTAATTTTAACAAACAATGTGCCGAAACGATAAGGGACGAACAATGAATTCTTCAAGTTTATAATTGCTACGGACGCAAAATATGGGCTGTTATAAATTTGATGTGTCGCTGTGTATATACTTATTTGTGTTACAGTGTGTATATGCAATATCTCGCAAACGGATTAACACATTTGAATGCGTATTTTCAATCTTGTCTGTCGAAGTATTTGTTGGTTATAATAAAAGAATAACTTCGGTAATATTATCGGCTTATATTTTTAATTTCAAAGAATGTTTTATCATCATTGTATTTAAAATAAAATTTCTTCATATAAATCTGTTATATGATTTTAGTGTTGCCTACGATTATTGCAAAATCTATAATTATATTGTGGTATTTGATTATAATAAAATAAAACTTCAACTGGGCTTACACGGCTTACACGGTTACTGCTCGGTAACAGACTGCCATTTTGTCTTTTACAATATACCCACTTGTTTTACGGTCTTCCTACATCTTGATATAAATATTAGAGAATACTGATTCCTCATCAAATCCTTTTGAAATATATAAATTGAAAATAAAAATCAATGTTAATTCTAAACTTTTGTAAGCACTTAAACCACATACAAAAATTATATAAATCTATGATATCTTCTTTATGTTTCCTTTCTATTTTTCTCTCTCTATTTCTAAATGCTTTCAACATGCTGTCATTTCCAGACAATCTGATAACCAAGATATGTATTAGAAAGCATTTTAAGATAAAGAAACGACTGAAATGAATTTTTATATAAATACTAACATACTTTAAATTGAACTGATGTTTAATGGTTTTATTATACTGCATGTAATGTCTTATTTTAATGTTTTACTTGTCTTTTTGTTTTACTGTATGTAATTATAGTATAAAATAAGATTTTTTATACTTATTTTACTATTTTCAACAAGTTTCAATAATCTTAAAATATGCTTTGCTATAAACCAAAAATATGTATTTTTCTAAAATATATCTTATTTACACTTTTTTTAAACACATAATATATAAAATATTAAACAAATACTAATAAAAATACATTATAGAAAAATTATTAGTAACTTATATAGTTTATTCAATGTAGATTAATCGTTAAAAAAATTTTTTTTTTTGGAAAGGTTATGAAAAATATAAATGAAAAGTAATTTATAAAAAAATCTAAACCACGTGTAAGGTGTAAAAAGTTTCATAAGTGGATAGTTTATTAATTAAATATAAATTTTCATTTCATTAAAAAAAACTAAATTTGTAATTCGTAGGTCGCATTTTGTAAGCAGGGCCTTTGAGAGTCAAAGCAATCAGCGACAACCTTTTTTCGCTAATCGTTTTAATTAGATGTGAGTACTATTTTTTTTTTAATATAATATTCTTTGGCTTGTTATATACTAACTATTTACATACGATTTATTACTTTTTATGCTAATTCTTTTAAAATTTTAAAAATTTTACATAGTCCATTATTTAAGTATGTTACTTTGACATAGCTATAGTAAATACAATACCTATTTTGTTGTAAGAGAGAACTGAAAACTAATGAGGAAAAGAATAACTACAGTACCAGCCAGTAGCACTGTTCTCGAACTCTCTGGAAACGAATGAAGACTCCAAGATTTTCTCATACGAATGCTGAAGGATCCGAGATAAAAAGACATATCCAGGTAATGTATGTAAACATTAAATAGTCTATCATATTGTGTGAAATTCCATACAAATCTATGTAGTGCCTTGAGATTGACGGAGAAACAATTAACTATTTTGTAAGCACTTATATACGAAAACGAAAAAATATGTACACTAAAGAAAGCCGATAACAAAAAAAGACACCATTATTATTTTAAAAAATAATGAAAATTCCTTAAAATTTGGATAATAATACTTGCTATTACATAAAAAATATATAGAGCCGCTACGGATTCAAGATTACATGTGCGGACATGCATACTCGTATGTAGGATTGCCTCATTCCGTAACAAGCGAAACCACAATTAACCTGCTCGATTGTGTCTGATTGAGATGCACGTTACCTGTAGTATATATACCCAATACAACATTAGGTTGTTCATAAAACCAAATAACATTAACGGCCGTAGCATTGTTGATGGTATTGAACGAACGGTTGTTTTTTCGATTTCTGGTTGTTCGATTTATGTTATTGCGAAAGAATTTGTAAAAGAGAATACATACGAGAAGTTCCGTTTAATTTTTGAAATTGAAATAAAATAGAAAAAAAAAATACATTATATTTCACACTTTACAATTGAATATATCTAATTTTAAACTTTCTATAATTTAATTATCTAATTATATACATGAAAATCGAGGAACTATTTCAGTTATAACCTCCAAACCAGTTAATACATATTTAACAGTTTCAAAATCGCATACGAATACGAATTCATTTACATAAAACTTTTCTAATCAATGATTACTTGTAGGATGTAATAACCGACTCTATCGAAAATTACTATAATTTTAATTTCTTTAATTTTAAAATCAATTATTAATTGTACAAAGAGTCGCAAATCTTTATTGAGTTTTGGTTTTCAATGGTTTTAATAATTTGATAAATATTTAATATTTTGTATGTAGGAGTGTACATGTGGCCCAATATAGGTCTTAAAGGTTAATCCTGTTTTTTAGATCTTCGGTCCAGTAATAATATATACCTTTGGGGCAGGAAGATTTTTTAGACTCATAAACATATAAACTTTCCCCTTTTAATATTAATTAATTATTATTATATTATTGCAGTTCCACTGTTCTCCTGAGAGCGTGTTGAAGGTACATAAAAATTGTGTTTTTTGACACTACCAATAATAAAACTTTTTATGAAGGTGTAAATTTATGTTCCAGCACTAAAAAAATATATTTTACTTTATTTAATAACAAATAAATATTAATAAATTAAAAAATACCTTCTACAGTTGCGAATTAAGTGACTATTAAATTCAAATTAGTTTATTTTTGAGAAATGTGAGTAAAACTTATAAGAATAGGTATTATTGTTATTAAATTACTTCATATGTTGCCATATATACATTTAATATCGTGACGTAACTATATTTTGACATTTTAAAACAAAGATTTTTAAAACAACAAGTTGAACAACATTACAAATTTACAATTTATTTTACTTTGTCTTATCTCGAAAATGACAAATAAACTTTTTATTTTACAACTAAAGTTAAACTGAGAGTGAATACAAGTCAATTAAACTAGTACAGACAAGCTAAAAGTTGTAAATTACTAATGCTCACTTTGGTTTGTAATAAATAATTTTGTAAAAACTTAAATAATAAATCGTAAAATATTAAACATCTATATCTATATATAAATAAAAAGCCCTTATATAGAACAAAGTCTTGAGATATCCTTTTTTATTATATTTTTATTATTATTTTTTATCTTTAAATTATCTGTTTTTAAATATTGAATAATATCGTCCATGAAATTATATTTCTATTTTACAGATACATTTAATGGGTTAAGATTAAATTGACACATAACTGTCATTCATGTTATATTATTTGAATAATTATTGCCACATTTGTTAAGAATAGCCAATTTTTTCTACAAAAAAATCCATAGTTTACATATAACATTCATAGTTTTCATTCATATAAGATTACAAAAAAGAAGAAATTGTAGGAACAATAACTTCAAATTGTTTGTAGGGTTCTCATTGTTTTTGATATTCTAACTGGAAATTCTATTATTCCAAGTAAAGGTCAGAGCACATTTGGGAATGGAGTAATAATTTAAACTGAAATTTGACTTCAAATATACTTCATTTTTATAATAACAATTTGTTTGCATAATATTTTCGATAATTTGGTCTTAGCTCAAACAAAAGATCAATTAAGAATGGTTTCGAAAGAGGTCTATGGAAAATGAACAACTGATATTTCGTAAGGAATATAAGGGAAAATATGAAATGATTCTTTAGCAGGCCATAACAAAGTAAGAACACAACTATGACTTACAATTGCAGAGCTATTAGAACTATAATTCAGAGAACCTTATATTATTATTATACTAACTCATTTGGTATGTAGGACGCCAGGGTAGGTAAGTAGCGGTTTCCCTTTGTTACAAAATGTGAAGATCACGATAATATAAGGCATTCCAGTTAAGCGAGTATATGATATACATATGATATTGTATTTTATTTATAAGTTTTGATAATTTAGGCATGTTTTATAATAATATTTCTCTTGATTAATCTATAAAATTTTTAAAAAGAAGAGTGATTTGTTTTTGATTGCAACCTTATAAACTTCTGAACCCAATGTAATAATCTATACTTATAAAAAAAATGTATTTCATCGTTGTCAAAAAGATTTTTAAGAGAAATTATTCATGGGATGTTTTATAAAGAATAGAACTTAAAACGATTGCTCTTAGAATTTTTATGTTTGTCTGTGCTTTTCTGTGTCCTGATCTCTGGATCGGCTTATGAAATTTGACATTACGGTTTTCATCGAATTATTGTAAAAACTTTCAATATTTTGCGTGTGTTTTATTAAAATTTATTTATCAATAAAACAACCGATATTGGGTGCGAGTCCCATAATATTAGTTTCCTGTTTAAGAATACTGTTACATTATTATTATTTTAGAATTAGTCAAGACACCAAAAAACGTAAATTTTTTAAATATTAATCTATACTTATAAAAAAAATGTATTTCATCGTTGTCAAAAAGATTTTTAAGAGAAATTATTCATGGGATGTTTTATAAAGAATAGAACTTAAAACGATTGCTCTTAGAATTTTTATGTTTGTCTGTGCTTTTCTGTGTCCTGATCTCTGGATCGGCTTATGAAATTTGACATTACGGTTTTCATCGAATTATTGTAAAAACTTTCAATATTTTGCGTGTGTTTTATTAAAATTTATTTATCAATAAAACAACCGATATTGGGTGCGAGTCCCATAATATTAGTTTCCTGTTTAAGAATACTGTTACATTATTATTATTTTAGAATTAGTCAAGACACCAAAAAACGTAAATTTTTAATTAATATTAACAATTAATAGCGGAGCGATAAAGCTGTCACCACTTAGACTTGGTGGTACGTGGCCCATATTGTCCGTGTGTCATACCAATGACATAGACTCTTTTAAACTTGCTTCCATATTGTTAATAACCACAATCTCACCTTTTAACACACAGTCACCAACCACGAAACACAAACCAAGTGATCAGGTTGGCGCCCCCCAGAAGAAATTACCGTTCGCAAATCCACACTTATAAAGACGACTCTGTCTACGTGCCGCCATTACAAATCAGCTGACGTCACCGCCTTTGACCTACTACTAAGCAATTAACTGATAAACGTTAATGAAAAAAATATGTAATCAACGAAATATATAACTAAAGTCTCTAAAATTATGATGGTTGAAAGTTTAACAAAGTTAAAAAGTTAAAAATTTACAATTTTGGAAATTTTGTCTAGCCAATTTAAGTGGAACTCTAAACTAGCTAGACCAATTTGCAAAATAAGGTTTAGCTTCCGCTGCCTTAAAAACACTCTTAATAAAACTTTGTATGATATTGTCATCGTAAAACTTTATATTTTGACATTATATTAGAATTGACATTATATTCGAACCCTTGCTTGTTTTTGGTAAAAATGAAACTAAATGGAATTAGATGTAAACAAAAAATAATACTAAACTAATAGTAGTCCCATGAAACACGAGCACTGCGTTAGAGCTTGAAACATGTTAGCAAACTTTATGAGACAAACAGTAAGAAATCATTTTTATGTTAGGGTGGAACATTTAGAAACTAATTTTCTTTTTTATTTATTGTAAGCCATATGCTTATATACAAAAATATACATAAAATTGCTGGAAAAAATAGTAGTAAAAATAAAATGTTTATATTTTTTTTTTTGTCACTCATCAAATAATTTCATAACATTTTGAATATAAATTACAGCAAGTTTTCAATTACTTTATATTTAATGAACGCTTATTTTAGAGTCGTTCATAGCACGCAACTAAGAGATTAAGTATACAATCTATATTTGGTACTACGCAAATGCTTCAGGAGTATTTTTATATCCTTCAGATTTTCAGTTTACTTAGATAATTTTAATAATATGAGTTTTATTGTCCAGGTTTTCTCCATGTTATAGACTGATATAAAAAAGGTTAATTAATTTTTTAAAGATCTCTTAAAAATGCTTTAAATTAAAAAGGCTTGAAATCTATATTTAAATAAATTGATAGCAGGTAAAAATAAGGAATAGGATATTTATACTTATTTATAAGAAAAAATAAACGCAACATAATTATAGATATACCCGTTTATATAGGACTTCTAAGATAATTTTAAATATTAATTTTGATTATTGCATTCTCTCAAAGTTATTCTATTGAGCAAAAGAAGAAATATTGGTTGGGATATATGAAAGAGGCATAATAGGTGTTACCTCTGTCATGATACAGACGGTCATATATAGAATGCCAAATTCATCGAATCGGGTAGCGATACGGCAATACAGATATCTCAATTGGCAGAGCAACGTCTATTATCAATGTATCAGCCTCAGGTTTTCATCCATCTCGTGTCGTATAAGTTTTTATTTAAAGTTAAGTATATATAATATGTCTTGAAAAAAGATTGTAATTAAAAAAAAAATAAAAATTCAAATCACGATAGGTTATCAGAGTTTAATGTTGTTTGTCTTAGTGATAAAAAGCTTAACCTTTGTTTCTCTTAGTTTAATATTTCTTAAATTTGAATTAGATTTATTTAACTTATGTAAAATCTGTCAGCTCCTGTTTTTCTACCAGAAGTTTCATTTACATATTTGGCACCCTCTACTCTTAAGGTTTTTCACCTGTAAAGTTTTGTAAAATGTAGTGAGAACACTTACATAAAATAGATTATAAAAAGTGTTATAGGTCTCAAAGGGAGTAGTCGAAAATGCTCTCGTAAACGCAGTCCTAAATCAGTCATGATTATATAAAACATATTTAAAGCATTAAATAAATATCTAAAATATTGTAGAAAATATAAAAGTCATTCTTTTATTACTCTAAATATATAGGCTTGCAATTTTTTTTAAACCAATCGACTAACTTGTTAGTCATGTACATATAACTATGTTTTGTGAATTAATTAAAAGGGACGACTGAGAGAGGTCTAATTTTCGACCACAAAGCCTGTGTTGTTAAGGCTTTGTGAATAATTAAGCTGTAACTAGCGAACATTTGCTCAATTAAAAATAATAAAAAAAGAAATTAAAAAAACTGTTGATCATGCATATTAAATTTTGTTTTTTAGTGTCTGTATTTGTACGAGTAACGTTAAACTATTAAACAGTTTAAAAGTAGTATTTACTGTTGGAACTAAAAACTCTTGTCTATATTTAATATGATTTATATACAAGAAATAGAAATAAATTGTTAAATCTATTTTCCCTTTTTAAAATGCGATATAATACACTCATAATTCATTCAATCGACATCTACATTGTGGAATTGTGGAATAAATTTTAAACTTAGTTAATATAAACTTATCATAAATACTACGGTGATGAGACTAAATCATTTTTTTGTCTAATAAAGTAATAATTTTTAAAGGGAAATTTGTTGGAATAAGGAAGAAGTCGTATTAATATTTATAAAAGTAAAACATACGTTTCAACATAACATGTTTAAATGTAGGATACCAGCCTTTTTTATAGTGGTTAGGAGGTAGAGAGCAGAAAGCAGAGCAATACAACACCGAGCTTTATTGTTGATGGGTTACAGACTACAAAAATTTTTCAAAGATTTCTCATTTAACAACCATACTGAGATAATATAAATATCGACATACAAATATTTTGTTTTTGCCTTATATTGAATTTTATATAAAACAATTTAGAGACGAGCATATAAATAAAATATATTATTAACATAGTGACAAATCTAATTGGATTTAAAATGTGAAGTATTTTTCATACTTCATTTTACCTGAAGCTTTACTCGTTATTATAAGACTTCTGAGCCTAAATTTAATCAAGCGCGAGGTACCCATTATCACGAAAAGTATTTGATAACAAAATGAAAAAGCTCTCATTTTCAGCCTAACAATTCGTTATTTTTTTCTTCATTTCATGTATGTATATTTTTTGTATTTTTTATTAGGTTTGAGAGGGTGAATTTTCTTCCTTGTATATAATACACGAACATATTATAATAAATATTTAAATAAAATTTTTAAAAAAGGTTTTTAAATAAAACATATAATATTTAAAAAATATAAACATTTTTTATTTCTAATCAATCGCAATACGTCCTACTATGATCTATGCACTTTCACTATTGTTTAGATAGTTCATGAATCATTTAAAATCTTCAAAAGTTTTTGGCCGGCCTCATTGGAATTAAATTTTGTTGCTTGCAAGTTGTTATTCAAACTTAGAAGTAAATGGTCATCTTTTGACGTGAAGACCAGAGAGTATTGTGGGTATCAGATATATTTCAAATTTACTGCCGTTTGTCGTTAAGTATGGGGTGTAGGGGCATCCTGAAATAGCAGTAGGTCAAAACATTTGAACAAGTCACGGTTGTTTATCCGATAGGTTTGACATCATGGTATACAGTAGCTGAATATCTATATTTTCTGCCCAGATTTTGGGTAAGTTTTAATATATGACACCATCACCCGTATACATTCACCAGTATCACGTACTCAAAGCAATTTTTCAAGATTTTCCACTTGTCCTATTTGGACATGGAATGGGCATGGACCTAGATTGGTTCTGACATGGGCTTTATTATTAACTAGAGTCTCCGGTTTCCAGTGTCCTGTAGGTCTGAATTTCCAGAACTAAAATGTTGAAACCAAAAATGAATTACTTTCTTTTCTGGTTGCTCTCATCGTTAATTACAATATAATTAAAGCTGTCATTGAAGCATTCAAAAACAAATGAATCACTAAATAAAAAAGTGATAAATAAATTTAAATTTGAAATTCAAAACCACGTGCTACAAATTTGAGATCAAAATGTCCAGTTCATCAAAATGCAAATTTTATATGTTATTGTCGTATGCCGTCGTACAGAATTTATTTACGCTGCATGTTATTAAAATCATTTTGTATAACCAAACGACGACTTTTCATCCTTCTATGGTTATTTATTTTATTTTTTTCTTATCGACGAGTAAGGTTTACAAATGAACATATCTGTTTAGTAAAATTAAAAATATTAACATAATTAAAAATAAAAAAAAAAACAAAAATATATACATATATAAGATTAATTATATAAAAAATTGAATTAAATATAAGAAATCCGTGAATAACGTTCCATTTCTTGTATTAAAAGCCCTATTGTCGCAATTACATGTTGTCGAGTACAAAGAGAATTATGTCATTACGCTCTTTACTCGACATTAGTACTTTAGTATTATAATATGATTTAGTTGTTTAATTTATGTGATGGACTTAAAGGTATAAGTATAATATAATACACACAAAACATTGTTTTGTTTAATTTCTGCTAAATGTAATTTTTGATAAATATATTTTTTATCTAATCTTATAAATTTTAATACATAAGTTGTATATCTTTTTTTTTAGAACCTAACAATGTGACGGAATATGTATGGCTCGTGATATCACGTATTCATAAAGTCATTTCACGTATTAACCAGAGCACCAAACTATCAGAGATTTAATTTCAAAGGCAAAACTTTTCATATTATCATGGAAACTTTTTTTATTATGAGTTCCGTTTTCACTTTTATTTTACTGGTGAGCTACAAAAGGTAAAAATAAAATGTTGAATGGATGGAAAAAAATATTTTTATTATATATACAAAATAGCAAGTGTATAAGCGAAGTGAAAACACTTAAAAAATTTTCATCGAAAGCTACAATTATTATTGTAGTAAATAAGTTATTTCTTTTATATAATAATATATTTTTTACACATTATTATTCTTATTTTTCACTGAACTAGAAATATTTTTAGTTTTCTTTTAATTGCTTTAAGATAGTTTTTTAAATAATATTTGAATACTGTATTGATTATTTCACGTTTTTATTATTTCTATTTATGTATTCTTATACAACAAAAATAAATAAATAAACAAACTTTTTTGTAGAGTATTTGTTACGTCATTTGTGTCAGCAAAAAATTGTAACCCGCTTGGATCACAATGCTATTGCTGCAGTAATCAATCGTTCTCTTCACCAACTAGGTATTCTGAACGAACACTTTTATATATACAATACACAATCAGAACAGATGTCAGTTATTTTCTATTATTGAACGATATTGTTACTAAAATTAAGATGAAGTCATGAAACTAAATCATGACTTCGTTTAATTTTTCGATTTTTTTTTACCCTCATTTGATTCTGATTCCTTCTTTCATGAAATTAGACTCTCATCTTTTATAACATAACATTGATATGTTGTATTCGAATCACTGTTCTAATAAGTTTGTAGACTAAGAAAAGTAAATCAAAGAGGACGCGTCGGTTGCGTGCAAATTATATATATATACATAAAACAGTCTGTAGTTAATAAAGATACATTAATAAGTTTTTTACTATTTTTACAGAGATACATCGTCATATATATTGTAAGTGTGAGAGCTGTCTGTAATGTCTAATTTTAGTTACAAGATTAAATTAGTATAAATAGAAACAGATCTTTTCAATCCACTTCAGAAAGAAATACATATGTATAAATATTTTAATATACTTTCAAAAATGTTTGTTAGATCGTTTGTAATTTGAAGTAAATGTATTTATTTATGTTGATCAAAAATATAGTTTCACAAAATAAGTTTAATATATGAAATATTGTTTATCTGTAGAGTATTAACATTTTCTCGAGTGTGAATATCAATTTTGATTTTAATAATAACTAATAAATAGATCTATAACAGAAAGGTGACTTTCAAATACAATACCATGCATATCGGAAAATATCTTTCTTTTTTATAGTAATATATTTAAAAAATAAAGTTTTTTGTAAACTTGTCATTGCGTAAATATTCTTATTTTAAAACAAATACGTTTCTAAATCAATATTATACAACTAATTTTAGCTTGAATATTATTCATGGTAATTGTGTATTTTAATCCAAATGGCTTTGGATTTAACGATTGTGATTGGCATTATTATTTTAAATGTACTGAGTTTGTTAATTCAAATTAAGGCTAAGATGAGAGTTTTCGTTATCTTGTACATTAAAAAAATTAACTAATCGGTTTATGATATTATTACAACGTAAAATTTTATTACATTTCAAAAATGTATTTATTTTTACTTACATATGATAAAAAAAAAATTAGGATCATATGTATATTTTTTTAATGTTTGTTGATCTCACGTTGTTGTTTCTAAATGTTTATATTCACTTAAAAAGTTCTGAAACCTTTGTATTATTTATTTTCTGTAAGAATGTTAGAGTTTTGGTCAAGTTATGGTATATGCCATATTTCAAAAATACGTCGAATAAATAAGGATTTTTTCATAGGTACATAGTTGCGTAAATGATCGCTCAACAAACTGCAAAAAAGGACTGCACAAATGTAGTTGAAAGTTCAATTCAAACAAAACGCGGCCTACGCATTTTTTTGTATTGCAGTTGACTAAATGCTGTTAGCCTTGTTAAATAGATCACGCTATCTCTATGATGCTTTATCATATTATTTTTTAATATCGAATCTCGAATCTTTAGTCTATTTTATGAGTACAGTCAAGTTAAAAAAATCTTAATTGGCACCTATGGCCGTTGTTAACGACTTTCATTAACAGCAGAATTAATAAACCAAAATAGATTAGAGTAATATTTTTTCTCTCAGATTCTTTACAAAATGAAGATGGCATATTTGGCAACTATTGCATGAAGAACTACGAATGGCTGAGCGGTATATATAGTAACGACGAATAAAAACATTTTAATCAAATCCATAAACTAAAGGTTGTTAAATGAAAAATCCATGTATACTCTATACTATCATATGAGAACCCTCGAGAGTGAAGTTAATAATATGATCAAAGTTATAAAATATCGTTTGCATGGTTTATAGTCGGGCTTCTTCAATCTCGGTTCCCAAATTGGATACTTTAGTAGGAAGAGAAGTGCATATTACATTTGATAGTAGACATACGGTAATAGATTTTAACATAGATATTGTACATAGAGACTTTTGATCTGTTTAGAATGTACCTAGAATGAATCATTAGGTAATACTTATTGATTATTATATAAAATAAAACTTTCGTGTATTTTTCTAATGAATGAATAAACTATACAATAAATTTAGTATTATCTATTTGATCATAAAAGTATTTAAAGCTTAACACTATTTATTATTATTTAAATATTTTGCATTACTTTGCAGGTTGATAGTTTTCAAACATACAATTTTTAAAGTAATCAAAAGTATAAAAGTATAATAACCAGTAGAAAAAGGAGTAAATAATAAAAAAAATAACTGAAACCCAAATGAAACCTATAATATATTGTTATATCCGGTGTATGTTTCCATCTGGGTTTGGGATTCAGGTTATATAGACAGGCTTTGATACACATTGTTTATTCAATCATGTGAAAAGGGTTAAGCCTGAGGCCTATTGTAGTGATCGTTGGAAGTTGGCGTAATCAAGGGTTAAGCTGGTGGGTTTCAAGCGGTTCAACATGGCTATTAAGTTATTTTCGGCATGCACGTGTTGTTTAATAAACATTTTACTGCGATAGGTAGAAATAATCTTAAGTCTTTATTGCGTATTGGGTAGTATTTTTTTTTTATATAAAGAAATGTAGTATTATTTTGATTAGATTTCAAGTAATACTTAATATTCGTTTTAATTTAATATAATTTTAAATGTTCATAATCAGGTTTGACATGTTATATTTATCGTTTCATAATAAATATTTAAATCTGTGAATTGAGATGATATTTCAGAGGTTGCAGGTTCATGTCTTGCTCGTGACTATGTATGTTTTACATATATAGATGTTATGTGAAGTAGACCCTATAATTAATATAGTATTAAACAAATATACATCAAATATACACATACTTTTATGTACGTACATATTTGTTTAAAAAGACATGTGACTTATATAAGATATTCGTATGCCGACTTTTGGACTTGAGTTAGTCTTATGATGTCAAAGTCCTTAATAGTTTTCAAGTCAAGAGTCAAGCTTTTCAACTTCAAGTGCCAATGTCTCATTGACCTAAATTCAATGAACACTGCAAAAGCCTAACTAGAACAATTATAAATTATCTTAAAATGTATCAAAACTACATATTAATCAATAATCTAGTTCTAGAAAGATTAAAAAAATTTTTGTTACTAATATTATAAATATTATTAGTCTAATAACATGTTTCTGGATGTACCAATCTAGATACATGTATAAATATAGTTTTATGATATATTTATAAAAGTGATTTACTCACTTTGGAATCTCAAGTATTGCTTTAAATTATAACCCGGATGAGTTTATCTCAAACATTGATTCATTAGATACTATGAATTCTATTTTTAAATATAATGAATCAGATTGATATCTTATACGACATTATTTATATAATTAATGACTAAATATTATTAAGTATTGCATTATGGAAGAGCTTTTAATAACCACCACAGTATTTGAGTTTCTTAATTAGATATTAATATAGACTTTATTAATATTATTAATAGATATTAAGTGAAAGAGATTTCTTATTTTATTATAAAAATAAAAATAATAATAATCTTTATTGTACACACGAATCAAACACAAATGGAATAAAAAATGTTAACAAAAAAAAAATGGTACAAATTTATAGTTAATGAAGTAAATGTTCTTCAATAGTATTAGAGATTAATAAATTTTTAACACAACAGTTTAATATCTATCTTCAACATCGATGTTATTGTCACTAATAAAAAAGTCACGTGAAGTCCTATGGCAGTGCAAGGTCGACTGCATCTCTATAAGTACTTGTGTTGAGATCATTCCATATATGAACCATATGCGGTTCAAAGTATTGGGTAATAGGCACTTCATAGGTACATACGATGTCATAAAGGTGCCTGCTTACTTATAAATTATAAAATATTAATAATGACCATTGCAGAGCATGTGAGAAACCGGACATGTATCTTTAGGATACATTTTTAGGATTTATTGTTATGTCATTTCTAATAAAATATGATAAAAGCTTACCACTATAAATATTTTTAACTGATTATTTATTGCAGAAGCTAGTTCACAAACCACTAGAACATTACACATTAATTAAACATTTATTTTAATTTTCACCTCATACACGATAAGCCGTCACATAAACAAATCGTATTTATTCTGTCTCTAACAAGCACGTCATTTTGCCACGAAAGTTTCTACCGTACTGACTACACTCTACAGTGTGGCAATAAAGATATTCGTTTACCATGTTAGAACTCTCAAACTTTCATTAAACGAAAATTTTCAACACGAAGCAAATTTTGTCATACATTGACGGTTTTCTTTAGTACTCAATTTCTACTAGTTTGATTTATGCAATGGAAGCTACATTACAAATGGTGATATTTTATGTTATATTCATTTTATCTATCTTAGAACTGAAGACTGAAAATTATGACGCATGACGACGCATTATGAGTTTTCTTGCATCCAAGACTGTTTCAAGAAATATGAGTGATTACAGTTACATTTCAAATCGATTTCACAATTAATTAAATAGTTCTAAACAAAAATAAGTTTAATTGTTAATACTAATTATAAATATTAATTATTTGTAAATATTCTATTTAGATTATATTTAACTTTTTTAGCCCTTTTGACTTTTGAAATAAGTAATTTTAAAAATCCATTAATTCCATCTGGATAATTAACTAACCTCAATGGTGTGACAAAATGGAGAACTCTTTATATGGATTTTTAAGATTTAAGAAAGTGTATTAAATACAGTTTTTTAGTATATTTTATATAAAAATATTTATAATATTTTAATATAAAACTAATAATTTTGTATTTATACAATTATATTTTTATAATATTTCATATGAATGAACCGCAATTTTGGATAATAAAATTATAATTGACATCAAATATAAATATTACTTTGAATATTAAAAATAATACTGCATTTCAAATTTCAAATAAAGTAATTAAAAGGGACAAAAAAGTAATTGGACCCGCATACAAAATTAATTAAATAGCATCATCCTGTAAATTTCAAAGTGAAACAGGGAGGCATTTCGTTCCTCGTAAATCTTATCCAAGAAATTCTGTTCCGAGCCTCGATTTAAAATGGAATCTGAGCTAAACCGCAATTTTACACATTATGCACTTTCTCCGTTTGCTGTAACTTAGATTCCTGAGAAACTGTCTTGATTTGGAAATGGTTAATTCTTACTTAAGAATTAACATTTAGTGTACTTTGTAATTAACTCAAGTTTCCTTCGAGTTTTAAATATATTAGAAAAAACAAGATGTATCTATAACAGCTTTAGAACACAAATTACTACAATTATATTTTGAAGAAATATCAATCTACTTTGTAATAGGTTAGGCGTTATTATATTATCTTCTTTTCCTATTAATTCTCTTTTACATGTCTATAACTGAAAATCATGATATTGTCTACAAAACCCTAAAGGTTTTACTTCAAACGAAACAATTGTACAAATTCACAGAGGATTTAACTAACTCCCAATTTTGTAGTCAACTTTTATTTGACGCGAAAAGTACAAAACGTGTAACGTTCCAGTTTTTTATGATATAAGCTTTTTCGGATTATCTTTTCCATTTAAGTGATGTTTTTTTTAAATAATATCACACATATCAAATATACAAAAGGAAGTTAAATGATTGAAATAGATTTTTATAATTTCTTAAAGCTTTGTGGGTATTATATGCATAATTTTTAATTTCAAAATTGGTCATTTTTATAGACATAGAGGATGCTATTTCAAAGTTACTACAAAATAAACCTGAGCTACAATGACAGCCGAGTAACATTTGCTTCTAAGAGCTGTTTAAACTTTGTATCAAGACCGCAGACTCCGAAACACTAACAATACAAAGGGACAAGTACTATCAAAATTCTTTATGTTACTTCAAACTGAGAAAAAAAAGCTTTATTTTTTATTATTTATTAATTTTATTATTTATTAACTGTAGAGATTGCTCTCTTTAAATATGATCCAAATTCATTGAATATTTTATGACACTTTTATTAAATTAATCATTTACAACGCACGACTTGATGTTAGCAATATACGATTTAAATGTTTCGTAGTATGGGAATATAATATAAATTTTATTAATAAATACTCTTGTGCATAAGAAAATATAAATAATTTGACAAACTTGGACACCCCAGCTGATATCTGATAGACAATAACCCTGTGACAAACATATAAGTGACTATTAATTTTATTCAATTTAAGATACACCAAAAAATCTGAACCGATGAAAATGAGTTATTAAATTGAATAACTCATTAATTATTGTTAATTCTTGTTTCTTTCATTGTAATGTTTCTTTATATGTAATTGCGTCAAGAATGTAACAATCTTTCTATAAAATGTATCAAATCATTATACACATTTGTTTAAATATAATTAATGAAATGTATCCGACGAGACTATTACTGTGAATACGAATTTAACAAATGTCTGTCGGTCTGTCAGATGCTAAAAGACATGCCAGGCTGCTCCATTTGTAATTTCACTGACAAAATTGTTATTGGTATTTTATAAAACATTATTTTTATATTAAATACTGTTAATTAAAAGGCATCCTATGATCGTAGTATTCAATGTAAAACGTATTATATTATACAACTATATAATATTAATTTAGGTCACTTGAAAATTATTCGTTTATATAATATTCTATTACATCTGAACTTCAAGAATAGCTTATTAGTAGTCTCTGTGTGAATCCACATCCTGTTAAGTAAGTACTTAACAAGCGTGTGATAACAGAAATTACAACTACTCATATAGTTTATTACTCTACTGATTATCTTGAAGTAATATTATTATTGTATTTTCAATTAAATCAAATTTATTAGTTATTACTGTTTCTCCAAGTCAACCGAGAAACAGTTTTAACAAAACTCCGTTTCATGTATTTTTAATACAGACATATAAATCATAAAGTGGCTTTTAACTTAAGGAGATGAGAGTTGCTAAGAGAAACAAACTTTAATCAAAGTTTTAAAACTTTATCCAACGTTGCAAAGAGAAAACAAATTTGATTTTATTGGTCTTAAAAAGAATAGACGGTTTATACAGTTGAAGAATTTTAGCGCCTTCATGATTTATTTAATGTTATGTTGTTCTCATATATTCCGAGCATATATTTTGACTGCTCAGAGACTGTGATCAATTTAAGGTTGCTAGGGTCCTTGGAAGTCGATAGTAGTATTATTTATTACCCCTGGGAAAAAATATGGGACCAAACAAACTATAAGAGGATAGTTCGAAACACGTAGAAAAAACACGTAACACATATATATGTGGGGACATCTTCAATGTGTATTCTTACTTGGAGAAATAGATGTGACCTTCAATGAATCCGGACTAGACATGCCTAATGGAGAAATACTGTTATAAGGTTTAGTTGATATGAATCTGTAGATAAAATACAAGTAAGTACTACGAAAAATAGAACAACAACGAAACAAACTTAACAACGAAAATAGGACATATTTAGCGTATGGATAAAGAAGTTCTGTATGCGCTACTTGTTTTATCCGCGCTCAGAAAAAATAATCTGGATAATCTGGGGTTTAATTATGTGGGTAATTACAGCTTGTGAGCAATCTTCCTTGTTCTTCGTTCTTATGGTGCATGTTGATTAAAAATAACATGCTATTGTTTAGTTTTTCAAAACAAAAGAGTCTTGAATTTCGTTCTAAAAGTAGTACTTTATGCTATATGTCATTAATGATATTTCCATCGTTAAACTAAACTATAAAAGAGGATAATATAAAAAAAAAAACTGTTTTTTAATTATTTTTGCAAGTAATCAGTTTTACTATTTTTATTAATATTTATGTAAGGATAGTATGTAAGTGCCCTGTGATCGCTGAAATAACAGCTCCTTTGTAGTTCTGTAAACCACGAAACTAAATGATAGAAAAGACAAAAGATCTTTTCCATATATAAATAGTCCGTATTTATATAAAGCGAAGGAGAGTCTCATTTAATATTAAAATTGCATAGAATTGAAAGCTTTTCAATGTCCTGTGAACTGGCGCTCGTACTTCGGTATGATTTTATTAGTCAGCATTTGATATGTTATATTGAATATTTATTTCCAGTATTTGTTTAAATATTATTTAATTTCGTTAAAAATTTAAGTGAGTCTGATTTCAACATATTTTATTTAAATATTTATTTATTTATTTATTTATTTATTTAGTACTAACTATATATTTTTTTAATAATTTTAATTTCCTGAAAAAAATATACAGAACCCCAAGAATGGTACGATCAAACTAATATCTACCACATAATACCTATTGCATCGATTTACTGCAGGAGAAAAGTAAATAATAAAGAATTTTTATTTTTCATCCCTTCTATCCGAAAAGTGTCGCTTTTATTCTTCTATAAGTGGAAGCAAAATAGCTCTTTTACATACATTCATAGAAATCAAAAGCAAATCGTATAAATTACTGGCTGGTACGTGTTACTTCACAGAGTTGGGACCCGTGCTAACTAAAAGAAAAAAAAAGCGCGCGAATGACGGCTCTGTTTTTGTTATAAGCAGGTACATATTTTCTCATAGAAAGGGGATGAAAAGTAGAGTATATTAGTCGCGAGTAAATTATTTTTCCTTCGGGCGATGTATTGACTATGAGCCCCTCGGTACCGCTCAGGATTCTACTTGAGAATCCTTCGCTTTGCTAGGGGTTCAAAATAGTGCCCTCGCCTTAAAAATACTATTTGGCTCCCTTGTGATACAATCTACTGTAGAGAATAATTTGTTAAAGTGCATTTATATTTTGTAAAAATACTCCAGAAATGTCTCACTTTATTCAAAATATAACGATATTGTATTCTAAGTGCGCTTCGTCAATTTCACTGAATCGGACACCCAAATAGCTCAGAATGCACACGGGGAATGATTCTCTGGCCCATACGGCAAAAGAGAAAGCCGATCTCTTGGGCACTCTTTTTGACTCAAACTCGACCTTGAACGGTGTCAGAGTTCAATGCCGGAAATAATTTTCCGGCAAAAAACCATTCGTCGTTCTCTTCTTTCCTTGGATGTTCTTAACTCCAGTGGGCTGAATGGTATTTCCCCATTGCTGCTACGAACATGTAGCCCTGAGTTGACTCCAGTGCTAACGCGTTTATTTCGGCACTCCTATCTCAAAGGCGTAGTCCCGGTCTCGTGGAAGTGTACCTTTGTCCATCCGATCCCTGAAAAAGGTGATAGATGATAGGCGATGGATCCAGCTAACTACAGACCTATCACCATCACCTCTCTTCTCTCCAAAATAATGGAGAATATCATTAACCGATAGCTCCTCGCGTACCTCGGGGATCGCCAGTTGATCAATGACGATATGGCTTTCGCCGTGGTCGATCGGCTGGTGACCTTGTTATATCTCACACACCGTTGGTCTGCGGTTATTGAAAGTAAGGGAGAGGGTCTGGCAGTTAGTTATAATTTGAAGAGCAAGTTGGCCTAATAATCAATAGAGCGAGGCAGTATTTCCATCCTGGAATTTGCGCTCTATAACGCGCAGGTCCGGCCACATATGGAGTACTGTTTTCATGACTGCTCTGGATCACCCCCATCAGCTTCTACCTTTTGATCGCGTACAACGGAGAGTCGTACGGATTGTCGGGGACTCAGTGCTCTGTGAACGGCTGGACTTTTTGAAGAGCTTTTTGATCTGATGCCTGCTATGGGTACCTTCAAAAAATACGTTTACTCCTTCCTCCAAGGCCGGCAATGCTCTTGTGAGTCTTCGGATGTTGCAAGAGTTCGCATGCTCGTTTTCTCTCCTTTCACATAAAAAATAAATAAATAAATAAGATTTACAATTTTTGCAATGCAACCGTGTTATACGGCACGGGATATATAAAATCGAGTACCTTGCAATAAAATATATATATTTTTTTTATACTAACATATAAATTATCATTACTCGTAGTCAAATTATCCACATTTATAGTTTACTTTAACTGTAGAAATATCATTATTAACATATAGCATAAAGTACTACTTTTATAATAAAATTCAAGATTGTTTTGTCTTGAAAAACTAAACAATAGCAAGTTATTTTTAATCAACATGTACCATACATAGTAAGAGCGACAAACAAGGAAGATTGCTCACAAGCTGTAATTACGCACATCATTAAACCCCCAGCTTATTTTTCTTAGTGCAGATACAACAATATCCATATAGAAAATGTCTTTATACATACGCTAAATATGTCTTATTTTCGTTGTTAAGTTTGTTTCATTGTTGTTTTATTTTTTGTAGTACTTGCTTCTTATTTCGGTAGATGAATTGTATTTTATCTATAGATTTATATCAACAAAACCTTATAACCTTATTTCTCCATTAGGCATGTCTAGTCCGGATTCATTGAAGTTCACATCTATTGCTCCAAGTAAGAATACACATTAGAGATGTCTCCAACACATATATATGTGTTACGTGTTTTTCCTACTTGTTTCGATCTATCGTCTTATAGTTCATTTGGTCCCTTTTTTTTCCCAAAAGTAATAATACTACTAACGACTTCTAAGCAACTTAGAAATCTTAAATTGAATATAGTCTCTGAGAAGTCGAAATATTTGCTCAAAATATTTGATCTGAATATATGAGAATAATATAACATTAAGTAAACCGTAAAGGCGCTATAATTATTGAACTTTATAAAACATCTGTTCTTTTTTAGACCAATAAAATCATATCTGGTTTTTCTTTACGACGTTGGATCAAAGTTAAAAACCTTGGTTAAAACCCTTGATAAAAGTTTGTTTCTCTAAGAAACTCTCGTCCTCTTAAGTTAAAAGCCACTTTATGATTTGCATTTCTGTATTAAAAATACATGAAACGGAATTTTGTTATCTATCCACATAATTTACATAAAACTGTTTCTCTGTTGACTTGGAGCAACTAATAAATTTGAAATAACTATTTTACGGATATAACTCGCGTTTTTTTTAAATTTTTTAATTTAACCCGACATTTTGACACCATCTTCTCGTCTTACCGCGAACACGTTTGCTGCAAAGCATTCGAAACGTCGGGTTAAATTAAAAAATGTAAAAATAAACGCGAGTTATATACGTAAAATAGTTTTTTTTTAAATGTGTAGTACTCTTGTAAATCTTAGAAAACCTTAATAAATTTGATTCAATTGAAATTACAATAATAATATTACTTCAAGATAATCAGTAGAGTAATAAACTATATGAGTAGTTGTAATTTCTGTTATCACACGCTTGTTAAGTACTTACTTAAAAGGATGTGGATTCACACAGAGACTGCTAATAAGCTATTCTTGAAGTTCAAATGTAATAGAATATTATATAAACGAATAATTTTCAAGTGACCTAAATTAATATTATATAGTTGTATAATATAATACGTTTAACATTGAATACTACGATCATAAGATGCCTTTTAATTAACAGTATTTAATATAAAAATAATGTTTTATAAAATACCAATAACAATTTTGTCAGTGAAATTACAAATGGAGCAGCCTGGCATGTCTTTTAGCATCTGACAGACCGACAGACATTTGTTAAATTCGTATTCACAGTAATAGCCTCGTCGGATACATTTCATTAATTATATTTAAACAAATCTGTATAATGATTTGATACATTTTATAGAAAGATTGTTACATTCTTGACGCAATTACATATAAAGAAACATTACAATGAAAGAAACAAGAATTAACAATAATTAATGAGTTATTCAATTTAATAACTCATTTTCATCGGTTCAGATTTTTTGGTGTATCTTAAATTGAATAAAATTAATAGTCACTTATATGTTTGTCACAGGGTTATTGTCTATCAGATATCAGCTGGGGTGTCCAAGTTTGTCAAATTATTTATATTTTCTTATGCACAAGAGTATTTATTAATAAAATTTATATTATATTCCCATACTACGAAACATTTAAATCGTATATTGCCAACATCAAGTCGTGCGTTGTAAATGATTAATTTAATAAAAGTGTCGTAAAATATTCAATGAATTTGGATCATATTTAAAGAAAGCAATCTCTACAGTTAATAAATAATAAAATTAATAAAAAATAAAGCTTTTTTTTCTCAGTTTGAAGTAACATAAAGAATTTTGATGGTACTTGTCCCTTTGTATTGCTAGTGTTTCGGAGTCTGCGGTCTTGTTACAAAGTTTAAACAGCTCTTAGAAGCAAATGTTACTCGGCTGTCATTGTAGCTCTAGTTTATTTTGTAGTAACTTTGAAACAGTATACTTTATGTCTTTGAAAGCGATCAATGAGGACTGATACTGATCAAATTTTTTACGTTTATGATTTACCGTTCACAGTGTTTTGGTTTAATTTATTATTTAATTAGTATAACTGATTTTCAATAACCAGCTTCAAGGATAATTTAGTAAATACAAAATCATAAAGTCTAAAATCTATTATAATCATTTAATTAAAGTTGTACACATACTTGATACGTGTGTCACTTAAATCAAAAGTTGACTATAAAACCCGAAGATTTATTTAAATCCTGTGAAATCGTACAATTGTTTCATTAGTACTAATAGTCTTGGAATATTGAAGACAATATCGTGACTTTCAGTTAAATACATAATTAAGATTTAAAAAAGGAAAAAGAATTAAAATCATTATACAAAGTTCAAAATTTCGTTAAGTGTAAAATATATATATATATATATATATATATATATATATATATATATATATATATATATAAAATTGAAGATTATGTTCTTAATCAAACTAGAATAATTCCATATTTTACAGTAAAGTATAAATATCCTACACATAACATATATAATGAAACACAACGACAATAATTTAAACATTAAAATCTTTGAATCTTATTGTTTTGAATTCTCTCTAATGTCGCTTAATCTGTTCTTACCTAATATTTTTCGAAGCAGAGTCTATAACATTACCAACAGACGTCCTTAAGTGACCAGTGTTTCTTATTGGTGAACATTAGATTGTAATTGTTGTCTAGTTTAAACAATTAATAACAGCACCATCTTCTTCGAGTATATCTAAAATACTTAACTGCATTTTACTATACACCGAGGTTGAAAACAATTTGTAATTGCTTCTATTTTAATTATTTATTTTTATTAAAGTTTTAACCATTTAACTATGATATATATATCATAGCTTGTATAATATTAAATAGAGTTTCAAAAATATTAATTTTACGGTGATAGCTATATGAATTATCTCATAACAAGTATATAGATAAATATTTTATTATATAAAAGGACACTGAGTAACTTATTTTATCTATTTTTTTTCATAAAGTATACATCCTAAAATTCACCAATTAAAACTTTCAATGAATTCGAAATAGACAGTAGAGACCGTTACAGAGAAGTTCATAAACGAACTCCTTACAAGTCATCTTATTAGTACAAGTTACATTTATATTTCGGGGCGTGTATGTTCGCTTTATATGTATAATGATAATGGAAAAAATTATTTCTTTTTATATTTTTAATTGATATATGAGTTTGAAGTATCTTTTAATGAGAATCTTAGATTTATATATTTATTAATATCAAAACATTGGCGATTTAACTTAGTCACTACATGCTCTTTCTATAAATCAAACTTTTGCACGTATCTCTTTCTTTTATATTCAAAATTCGAAAAATATTATTTAAAATAAGATTTAATTTTTGTTATAAAAGGGAGAGTTTATGTACTAGGTCCACGCAAGCGGGGTTAGCCTCGCGACGCAGCGCGCGCAAAACAAAAACGTTCAATATGTTAACTATATGGGACACATTTTATCAATTATCTCAAAAACTACAATTACGATTCGGCTGATTTTTAATTCAGACCGAGTTTTGCTCATTATGCGCATGCGTCCAAAATTTCGTGCGTGTAGCTAGTAAATTGAAGGAGGAGTAGGGTAACAAAGAATTGAAAACTTGGGTAGTAAAGAGCTTCGCTTCGCTCAGCTCAACACGGACATGCCAGCTTCATCATATGTAGCTAAAGGTATGCCTTTTACTGGTTGTTAAAATTAATTGGCATCCAGGCTAATGTATGGTGACTTATTAGACAGCCTTTTTTTTTTTTTTTTTTTTTTTTCGTCTGGAAGCTTTTATTGCTACACGGTCCCCCTAGGGGAAGGAGGAGGCCGGTTATGTGGGACTCCCGGCAGCATAGAGGATGCTGCCATTTTTAAGGCTACCCACTAAACCAGACGGTCACCATCTCACCGTCGTAGTGGAGCGCCACGGGAATCGCTTTCGCATACATCCGCGTTGCTCCGACGGCTAGCCGCGTGTGCAGCCACCTACTCGCGGGGGTCACGCCCGGGACCCAAGCATGCCCCACTCCCTCCCGTGGCCGGCTTGTTATAACGTGAAGGGCTCCCCTGCCCCCCACCCAAGCCGACCGAGCCAGACCACTTCCCTCTTCACCGAGCCGACACTTAAGCAGAAACTCAGAATCAGGGAGTACCGGTCCGACTCCACTACTCAGGCCTGGACCCCTAAAAGGAGCCCGAACCCGAGGCCGCCGCCATCGGCGGCGAACTACCCGTGACCTACCTAGATTAAGGCGGCAGGCGGCGATCCTGAGCGACACGCCTGCGCCCCACTCTTCTACGGCGCATCGGAAGAGCGGCTCCGTCCTCCTCTCTGAGCCGCTCCGCCGCTTCCTTCTGCGACATCACGACCTCGCAGAAAGAGCGCACTGCACTCCAACCCTCCTCGCTCGATACCATAGCCTTGACCACAGTCGGGAGCGAGAGGTCCGTCCCGATGATCGCCACGAGTGTAGCACGTGGCTCCGCCCAATGCGGGCATACTGCCAACGTGTGCTGTGCTGTGTCCTCAGCACAGCCGCACTCGTGACATTCCATCGTAGGCTCACGACCAGCCACCTTGAACAGATACCTCCCGAAGCATCCGTGCCCCGACAGAATCTGCGTCAGGTGAAAGGTCATCACCCCATGCTTTCGAGTGACCCAATCGCTAAGGATGGGGCCAATCGCCAAAGCAGTAGAAATGCCAGCGCTAGGCACCATGAGCCTCTCTTGCCAAATAGCGAGAAGCTCCTCCTGCGCCCTGCGCTTCCACATCGACTCTCCGTTCTCTCCTGCCGGAGGATGTTCCCCCCAGAAACGGGCATCCCTCCTCCGTCGGTACGCAACCGCCAGCGTCGCCGCGTCCAGGTCCCATGGTGGGGTCCCGGCCAGAGCACATGCTGCCTCACACGAGATGGTACGATAACCTCTGACAGTCCTAATAGCCATAACCCTTTGCGCTCTGCACAAGAGGGCTCGATTGCGAGCGTTTAGAGCATACGCCCATATCGGTGACCCATAAAGGGCCATAGACCGTATCACCCCGGTATATAAACGTCGGCAGCCTACGCTCGGGCCCCCTACATTTGGAAGAATACGACAGAGCGCTCCGGCCGCCTTCACGAGCTTCGGCGAGAGACGCCGAAAATGCTCCTCAAAGTTCCATCGACTATCGAGAACGAGTCCAAGGTATTCCATGGAACGCCCGATAGCGATAGAAACTCCGCCGACCAAGAGACTGGAACCGGTCGGAGGTGCCTTCCGCGGTCCGTGAAAACACACAGCTACGGATTTGTGCAGGGCAACCTCCAACCCCAGCCTCCTGATCCTACCCACGACATGTGCAACTCCTGCGGTTGCTAGGACTCTCGCATCGCGAAAAGTGTCGCCGCGTGCAGTAACGAGGGTGTCGTCGGCGTAACAAGTTACGTCGACACCCTGTAGATTGGCACCGCGCAACACCCAGTCGTAGCCGATGTTCCAAAGGAGAGGTCCGAGAACCGACCCCTGTGGAACACCACACGACACCTCCCTCCTTCGCAATCCATCGCAAGCCGGATAACAGACGGCGCGATCGCAGAGGTAATCCTCTACGACTCGCCGCAAGTACCCAGGCACTGTGTGGAACTTTAGCGCCTCCAAAATGGTACCCCAAGGAAGGGTGTTAAATGCATTGGCGATATCTAGAGATACCGCCAATACCACCCCCCCCTGAGATACCGAGGCCTCCGCTATGGCCCTCACCCGATCGACGGCATCAAGAGTGGATCTGCCTCTGCGGAAGCCAAATTGATGGTCACTGAGGTCTCGACCTGACTCCTCCAAGTGCTCGACGAGGCGATCGAAAAGAACTCTCTCAAAGAGTTTGGCCACCTCGTCGAGAAGTACTATAGGCCGATAAGCTGACGGTTCAGCCACCGGCCGTCCATTCTTGCGTAACAAAACCAGTTTACCACCCTTCCACGTCCGTGGAAACCGGCCTTGCCGCAAGCAAGCGCTAAAAAGACGCAGCAGTAACGGCTCTAAAGGCCCCAGTGCCAAAACCCAAGCGCGACCGGGGATGCCGTCGGGTCCCGGCGCAGTGTTTTTCGCCCGAAGCCGAATCACTGCAGCCCCCAACTCAGCGCCGGAGACCTCCTGCGCATCTGCGTCCCAACGCTCTTCTTCGTCCGCCTCCATCATTGGCGCCATGGTAGGTACCGGATGGTCTGTACCTGGTGGAAATAAAGCCGAGACTATGGTCTCCAACAAATCAGACTGAAGGCTCTTGGTCAGCGGGGGGGCCCACGGTCGAAGCTTGCGCCTCACCAACTTGTACGGCCTTCCCCACGGATCCCTATCGAGAGACTCCAGCATCTCCGCCTCGGAGAGGTCTTTCGCTTTCGCAATCGCCGCTACGAGCACTAGCACTGCCTCACGATACTGAGTATAGTGCTGGTCCTCAAGCTCTGCGTTACGTCGTCTCCGTCTGCGGCATCTAGTGTACTGGCGTCTGTAAGCCACACAGGACACACGGAGCCGCGACAGCTCCTCAGACCACCAATAAACACCGCGCTTCGGAGTGACGCAACGTACGCGAGGCATCGCCGTGTCGCAAATATGCGACATGGCTACGCCCAATCGCGCAGACTCGTCGTCCACGTTGACATCATCCTCTGTCGCCCCTACCCAAGCCTGGACCAAGGCAGCCTCAACCAAGACTTCCTTGTCAAGGCGTTTTAAAGCCCATCGTGGGCCCTCCTCCCTGGAAAGTCGGTTGGAACCACTCGGCGTAACAGGTTGTGTGGAGACATCGAACCTCACGTAGCGATGGTCCGACAACGTCTCCACACCCTCCATTACCCGCCAGTTCAAAATACGCTGCGCCAGGATGGCATCGGCGAACGTGACGTCCACGATTGAACCACCCCGCCGACGCACGCATGTATTTACCGACCCCCGATTCAGCAAGACCAGACCCGTAGCGACTACCCAATCTTCGAGAGTCAATCCACGCGCGTCCGTGGCCGGGCAACCCCAAGTCGTGGACTTGGCATTGAGGTCCCCGAGAATTAGGACCCGACCGGGGCTACTTCTTCCAGCGAGAGCACCGATTTCGACCAGAAACTGTTCAAAATCGGCAAGACTTCGATTCGGAGAGAAGTATACCCCTATCAATGTGATATCTCCGACAAGTGCCAAGACGTAGCCTCGACCCTTCGTCACACCTCCAAAAACCGGGGATCCGGTCGCTATCCGGGTTCCGATGGCCACCACACCGTCCCTGTCACCAGCCCAGTCGTCCCCCGAAGGAACAAAATAGGGCTCAGCGACCACAACGACATTTATCGACCATTCCGCCATGCTCTGGAACAAGAGGTCCTGAGCTCTGGCGCAGTGATTGATATTCGCCTGTAGGATCCTTATCTCCATATCCTAGTCGATGACCATAATATCCTCTGCGGGCCTGAAAGTTTGGGTAGACGACCCAGAAACTTTACCAGCCTTTGCCTTTTTCTTAATTTTCTTGGGCACTGAGACACACTCCTTTGCCCCCATCGGATGCTTCGCCGATTTGCCACCCGCTGCGCATATACTGCAATGCGGTACGGCAGAGCACTCCTTGGCCTTGTGCCCCGGCTTGCTACATCGGTAGCAAAGGTCGCTGCGATCGACCTCTCCTGTGCATCTGGCCTTTACGTGACCGAGTTCCAGGCACTTAAAGCATCTCAGTGGCCGATCGTCTAGAACCCGTACCTGAGCCGAAACCCAGCCAACGAGGAACTTGCCACCCCCAGACACCTTCCTGGCCGCTGCAACCGGGCATCTAACCCATACAGTGCCAAGGCCGCCGGTGCCTTCAGTGACGGCCCCGCACCGGACTTCCTCGATCGAGCACTGCCCCATCTTAGCGACGGCCGCAGCAACATCGCAGCTGGCCACAGCGTCATCCAGGCCCGAAATGCGCATTTCTGCGCATTTTGTTGGCCTTGACACCCGAACCTGCTCTTCCGACAGGGTCTCCCTCAACTTTTTAGCGAGAGAGTCCGCCTTTTCGCCACTTTTTGCTCCAGGCAGTTCCAAAATGCGGCCACCCGTCACAGCCTTTCTGAACCTTAGGTCTTTGATACCCAAATCACCAAGGTTCACCTTCTGCTTCGCCTCCGCTAAGACCTGGGCATAGGTAACGCCATTGGTCTCAGCTTCGGGATGCAGAGTTAAAACGACCGCTGTCGAACGCTGAGCCCGAAGTTTTTTCGGAGCACGTCGTGGCTGCGATTGCGGTTGCAACTGTGGCGTGGCTACCTTTGCAGCTTCTTTCATCCGTCTCTTGTCCTTTGGCTTCGTTGCCGTCGGCTTTGTCGCCTTCGGTTTTGCAGCCGTTGGATTCAACGCCGTCGGATTCGTCGCCCTCGTTTTGTCCTGGACCTCCGTAGTCTTCTTACCCGAGGGTGTAGAAGCCTTAGAGGACACAGGACGCGCCTTTTGTGCCGGTCTACTGGGGCCCGACAAGGGTGTGGGCGCGGTCTCAATAGACGATGAGGCACGCTCCGCCTCCCTCTTCTTGTCAGCCGCCAGTGGGGGCCGAAGTCTCGTCTCTGGCAAGAGCCGATCCTCAATGGATCTAAACCGAGCGGTCACCATAGTCCCGACCTGGGACATGACCACCCCACAAATCTCCTCCAACGAGGGAGTTTGAGGCTGCGGTGTAGTGGACGCAGCCTCCGACAATACTGGGGAAGAAGGCGCCGGACAACCCTGCTTCCGTGCCCTCTCTATATCTTCTCGTAATGAGGACACCTCCTTGCAGAGACTGTCCACATCGGCCTGAAGGCGAGCATTGTTCGTCTGGAGTAGACGAGTCTCCTCCGTGAGCGTTCGTGAACCTAGAACTTCCATGGCATTGGCTAAAGAAGCCACTGCCTCCTTCAGTTCACGGACTATGTTCCCCTTCAAGTTTTTGGACTTAGTGGCGATTTTTGCGATAATCGCCAAGTCCTCCACCACCTGCTGCTTTGTCAGGGCCGCGGATCTGTTACTAGGTCCGACTCCCGACTCATTCCTCTCTTTTGCAGCTGATGCTAGATCAGCAGCACGCTTTTCCCGCCTCCTGCGAGTCTCAGCGACAGTCCTCTCTAGGTCTTCCTCAGCCTTTAGTAGAAAATCTTCCCGCTTTGCAGCGAGAAGAACTTTCTTGGCTTCAGCCAACCCCTCTTCGTGGCTTGTGGTCGCAAGCCGTCCGTGGTTTCTGGTCAGAGGCCGTGCCGTTTCCTCATCGGACAATGCCAATTCGGAATCCGGGTGTCGCCTCTTGCGCCAGAGCTTTTTGCTTGAGTCAGCACTATGCGACCGACCCTCAGAGCAACAGTCCGAGTCCATCGCCTCGTCCTGCCTCCCTACACTCACCTCTTTCCTGGCGACACTCCTTGTCACCACTCCCTCTTTCCTCTCCTCCCCTGTAACATCTTGTGATTTTTTGTTTTTCAATTTCTCCATAGAAATCCCACGAGTACGGTAGGAAATAAAAAGTCCACCCCGGCAGAGCCTCCTTGCCCGGGTAACCCTAATACGCCTGGGAGGGCGGGTGGTATCCCAGGGTTGAGCGCTAACGACTGATGAACTCCCCAGCCGCTCTAACGAGCACCCCGACGTCACGCTTCGAAACGTCGAGAATTGAGGATTTTTTAAAGAGGTTATCTCCTCGCGATCCGGCCAATAAAGGCAAGATCCTCGCTCTCATGCAAGCTGCTAGACATGTCAACAACACCTGCACGAGTTTGCGACTCGACGGTGGCAAAATGCCAGTCCGGTTGCACAGTAAAGTACTCACCGAACCCGCCGACCGACCAGCAAAAGGGGGCCGCCACGACCGCTGATCCGGTCTTACCCACGACCATTCGCCACTGGCATCGGGTCCGGGCCAACCACCATAACTAGCTACAGTAATTAACTACATGGAACCATTTATCACCAAACACTATGAAACTCACAGTACTCAGCTCCCGGCATAGGTTCCCGACCAATTAAAAAGTACTAAAAACCGTAAACTAATTTCTTTCCACGACTACCCAGAACCATTCACCAACGACACGTTGAAGAACACCACACCGGCAACCGGCATCGGGTTCGAGTAGCCGTCAGCGAGATCCATCCCCTACTGCACAGGCCCTCCGAAAAGGGCACGAGCAAGGGGCTTATACGGATTCTCTCTGAGCCAAACTAAGAATTCTTCTGCACAGTCAGCTCTGCCAAAAAGCAGGAGGACTGGACCTCGCACACCCAGCATCCCTGGAACCGAGCATAAAATACCCACTAGGGATGCCGGGCACCTCCACCAACAAGGAGCTCCAAATAGAGCCTCAAAGACTGGCAACAAACCCCCCAAACGCATACCACAGTATCTCTCGCCATGTATCTCTGCGAATACAGAGACGACAGGGAGCGATTCAGTAGCAGCGACCCTACCCGAGGGGGACCAGACTCAGCCAGCCTCTACTGAAAGAGGCGCTAGTCTGGTCCCCAGCTGCGCCGAGCATTAGCCAACGGCTAACGCGAACCCGAAGGAACTCATTAACCGTTGCCCAGGGAGCACCGGCCCGTACCACTTCCCATGCCGCCGGACGTATCCGACAGCATCGATAGCGGACGGGCACACGAGGAGGTTCCCGACGCGTAGCCCCCCGACTTATTAGACAGCCTACATTAGCCTGTCCTAGGAAGGGTTGTTACGTTTCCCGTGATATTTTATTCAAAAACATTGTTCGTAGTCAAAATTATCATAAAACAACATTATAAGGATACTTTATTAGTATTTGCTAATAATAATGTACATTATATAACTATTAAATACTATTAGCACGCATTTACCAATTTTGAATATATTGTTAACCTGATATTGTCACTGAATTTATTTCTCGTAATTCAAAAAAGGTTTAAAATTTTAGATTTCTTGTTTTAATATACATCAGTTTTGTGTGCTTTCCCCTTGATAATAAATCCTGTTTATTGACTTACATAATAAAGAATCATTTTTTATATAAAAAAAATGATTCTTTATTATGGAACGTATCCTTGCAAGATACATGCATCTCTTTAGGTACCTGATGTTCTAATAAATAGAAAGACAAAGGAAACACAAAAACTCAAAAATAATGTAAGTAAAAATGTTTAAATTAGACTCATTTCATTTATATTACTTAGAAGTTACAATTGCATAATATTTTATAGTAAAGTAATAATACAATAACTGCAATGATAAATTAACTTTTTTTTAAACCACACAAGATTATACTATAAGATATAATTGCCAGTGTAATTTTAAATAAACCATCATTTTACTTAGTATATATACATATATTTATATATATACTAAGTACGATTCCCCAAACTTAAAATATTATTTTCCGACATGCTTAATAGTTTCCTTCTACACGAAAATGTATTTTTATTTTAGTTTGTTTGATTCACCATCGATTGTGTGTTCTAAATATCTGTTATTGTCTTTATAGTTATTCACAAAAAATTCCCCGTACTTATTACTCTATTCCAAATTCTCATTTAGAAGCAATCAAAAGTAATTTCTCAATCATCCTAATATATATCGGTGTTTCAAATAATTTCCGGAGAAAGAGTGTTTTAGATTATTGATACTGAGCGTGACAAAACCAAATGGAATAAACACGTGTTTTCGCAAAGATAAAAACAAAGAGTAATAGTAACGATGAAAATGTTTTTATCGTTACTATTACTCTTTTTTAAATTTGAGTAATAGTAATGATAAAAACAAAGAGTAAGAGTAATCAAAAGAACCGCAGTATATCATGTTTCGCTATATCGTTTAAAGATTATACCATAAAATGTTTCTTTTGAAATTTTCTTTCTTTGTCTTTTCCCAAAGAGGAATTTTTTGTTTTGTTTATTATTAATACATTCTAAAACTAATATTCCGATTTTAATATGATATTGATAAGTACAGATATTTAGTATTAACGATATAAATTTAATCGTATTCGGTTTCACTGGGATAAATGTTATGTTGTAGAATATTTTTCTTATAAATATACTAATATATATGATACTAGATCATCATTATACTAATATATTCAAGCTATTCCATGTAGCGGTTATGAATATTCAAGCATTTTTTTATTAATATCTCGCGAATAGTCATTAAAGATTTCTGACACGTATCCCTTGCAATTCATTATTGAAGACCTGAAAATTAAACAATTTCGGTATTTCTTTTGGTAAATTGAGTATTCAAATATTAGTTTTTATTCTTAAGAAACACAATTTACTCTTTTAAATAGTTTTACTGTTTACTTATGAGCGCGAATTCAGCAGGTTATTTATTTATTTATTTGACGTACATACATAAAAGTAAATAAGACTTCTCAAACTATAAATAGATCAACTAAACATACTTGTAATTTTTTACGTTCGGTAATTTGGTTATAATAAATAAATTCATTTATCATGTTGTATTCATAATTTACAAGATAATATTTTTAATACAATAGTAAATATTTGTTTATAATAATACTTAATTAAAACATTTTCTTTCAAAACGGAAGCATAAAGAAGTTCTTAGATTATTTGCAGCGGTTTAATCTGAACTCTTTTAATTAACGTAGTCCTTACTGCATCACTGTACACTCGACTATGAAATCCATTTGCTCAAATTCTTTCCGACAGTTGAAGTGTAAAAGTCTTTAAATATAATCCATCGTTTTCTGTTTTTAAAATAATAATAGATACAAAATTTATATTTATTCCATTTCACTCCCAATACCTAAGTAAAAATACTAAATTAATTAGAAAGAAAACATTATAAATTATATATATATTTATATAAACAGAAAACTATAAACGTACCAAAATTTATTTACATAGTTTATTCTTTTAATATAAACCACAAATTTAAAGATATATTAAGGAAAAGGCCATCAATTTAGCAAGTTAACATTTTTGGGATAATTAAGTTTTGTTGGATTCGTGATTCGATTTCACCGTGTATGTTTAAGTCGCTTTATGTAAGCGTATCACGTATATAAATTGAGAGTTACCCTACAGCTGCTGCTCACTCACAAAGTTCTTATACTCAATCTCGAAGTATAGTATTTAATAGTTGTAGCTTTAAAACTAAATGCTTCACACCATCAGATATTTGTCGATTATAGTTAGATGCCTTAAGTAAATATGCTCAAAATGATTTTTAATTGATATAAAGTTTTCTAAGATTTACACGAGTACTACACATTTCAATAAAACTATTTTTCGGATATAACTCGCGTTTATTATTACATTTTTATATTTAACCCGACGTTTCGGATGCTTTGCAGCGAACGTGTTCGCGGTAAGACGAGATGATGGTGTGTGTCACCAACAGTCGAAACGTCGGGTTAAATATAAAAATGTAATAATAAACTCGAGTTATATCCGTAAAATAGTTTTATTGAAATTTTAATTGATAAGTTAAAAATAATAAAAAAAAATATAACATTATATAACATTTACATTTTTTTAAATATATTTAAATATATATCATATAAAAGTCAACCTGTAGAGCAAAGTATGTAAATTAACATCCAAATAAACAGTGTATGTAGTCAATTTGCATATATGGAAAGAAAATTTTTACAACTTATGCATACAATTTAGCTAATTTATCCATGTTGGGAAGACATCGATAGACTCTAGAATCAGAATTTGCGAAAATAATAAAAAGAGAAACGTAATTTTAAAAAGTAAATCATCTTACTAATAACATTTTATATAACAATTTGATAGTTACAATAATATCTGAAATCTTTTCTTAGATACATAAATCTGAAACAATAAAACACTGATTTCTATTTATTTAGAGAAATCAAATTTTATTACTTATAGGTAAGAGAGACTATAAGGACTGTTGTGAAAATAGAATGCGAAAGAAACTACAAAAAAGTAATGAACAGGTTTATTAATATTATTAATAGGAACAATGAACAACAATAGTTTATTATTCTTCATACAAATTAGCTTTAAGGGAAAAGTGAATACAGAAAATATTTCTTTAGGAACCAAGAACATTAAAAATATATAAAGACATTATTATAGTCCGCCTGGAGCGGTAGCCATTAGGAATATTTAGACCAAGAGTGTTGTTGAAATAAATCCTGTGTTCGCATATAGATGTTGCAAACAATTTGATTTCTAACACCGTATGAAACGTTAAACTGAAATAGAAAACTTAGTTCTGGAAACTGGCCAGGCCAGGTTATCTACTAGAAAAAAGAAAATTGCGTTTTTAAATTTTTGGTACTCTAATTAACTAACCACTTTTGTAAATTAATCTCGGTTATTTAAAAAATTATAAACAAATTTATTATTTTATACTGAATTAGTATTCAGTGTAAAATAATGATTTTTTTTGTAGTCAAAACAGTTTTATATATAAAAAAAAATAAAAACTCGTTTCTCTTCCTAAACACAAACCCTAAATATTTAATCGCAAATAATTAAACAATCGAAAGCGAATTTAGATAAAAAAACATCTGACACGCGGCAATCGAGCTTGCCGCTATGAAAAACTCCTAATCGGCAAATTATAACTCGCAAATTAATTAACAAACAAAAGAAAAAAAAATAATTAAAATAATTAAATTAATTAATTAATTTTTAAATTTTAAAAATTTAAAAATTCGAAATTTTTTTTCCATTTTTCGGTAACTTCGGCGGCCGATCTGACCACCTTCCCGTTGGACAATCAACATAATTTTGAAAAGTGAATCTTACATTTAGATGCTGATTCCAAATATATCTTTAGTTTTTCAAAATTCGAAAAATAAAATTCGACAGACACACAGACACACATACAGACAGACAGATCGGAAGGAAAATTGAGTTTTCCGAAAATTACATCTCCATAACAAACATTTATCCTTTTAAGGCTTAAATTACAAAAACACCTGAATCAATATATTTTTTTTATTTTTATATCTCTATCTCATTTCATAAACGTTTTTAATTTTTTATATAAAATTAATAGTCTACAAAATTTACAATAAGTTTTAATTTAATTAAACTCATGAATACACAGTTCTAAAAATGTCGTTTTCTAGAGGCATCGGAAAACTTCGTTTATAAATTCAAGTATAACAATATTTGAGTTAGTGTACCTTTATGAAAACAAAATTATTTTCAAAAGATAGCTAGTAATAATACTCAGTAAACTCCAATAATTTTTCTTACAAAATAGTTCTGTGATTTTTTTTTCTAATTTATCCTTATAACGTAAGGCTCTATGGTTACCTTATATTAAAATTGTCTAAAGAATAATATAAGAAATTATTTATTATACATATTCGTAAACAGGGGCTCGATTTCACGTAACACTAAATCAGAAAGGTAAATACATCTGTATTTATACAGCGTCACATATTTTATTGTGTATATTATATAATTATAACAAATTTGTTTCATCTAGCTCTAATCAGACTCAATCTAGTAGATTTGAAATATAGGGGTATATATATATATATAAAAGATTTGTTAATAACTTGAATATAGCTCAAATCATATTCATAAAACATATACATAATCATATTCATAAAACATACTCACTCAGCGAAGTCGTAAAGAAGTTACACCCTAAATACAAACACATGATAGTAATCTCCAAGCAAGAAAATGCGTTATTTCGTCTCAGTACATCCTTAATTTTATTGGGTTGCTAATGTTAGTCATTTAATAGTACCCTTACGTAGTGAATCTCAATGTGGCTCCGGATTCTATATAATTGGTTCGAAATACTTATAGAGGTACGGTTTGCCAGTATTGCATATCTCAAAGCTGGGATCAATTAATAGTAGGAGACAGTTGGTCTTGATATTTAATCGGATTCCAATTATACATGATCGAGTACAACACCTAATCCAATCATTTAGCTCGTGATAATAACAAAATTTAAATTAATTTAATAAAATTGTAAATAGGTAATAATTATTCATATGTTAGTATAAAACAAAATATAAAATTTTGTTGCAAGGTATACGATTTTATATATTCCGTGCCGTATTACGCGGTTGCATTGGAAAAATTGTAAATCTTATGCTGAGTTATTCGGGTTTCCGATTCAGTGAAATTGACGTAGCGCGCTTAGAATACAATATCTTTATATGTAAAATATAATAGTTCTGCAGTATTTTTATAAAATTTAGATGCACTTTAACAAGTTACTGATTTTCTAAAATAATTTATTTTTTATTGATTTTGCTCCTCGATGATGTTATATGTAAATAACAGTGTTAGACTAACATTTACTTTCAACGTTCTTGGTATATGATATCGGAATTCCTACCACTATTGATAAGATATAAGTGAGATAGCACTTATATATATCAGTGAGATCGTTTCTTGAGCTTTCGTGAATTTTTTTCTTCATATTAAATTTTTATAAAATATATTTATATAAAATAATTTAAACCAGAATCACTTAAATTTCAAAACAAATGAAACTAAATGATATTTAAATTGTTCTTAAATATTTCTTTCAAATGTTGACTAATCAAAGCATACCGAAGTACAAGCGTTAATTCACAGGATATTCAAAAGCTTTCCGTTCCATACAATTTTATTAATAAATTATATTTATATAAAATATTTTAAACCAGAATCACTTAAATTTCAAAACAAATGAAACTTAATGATATTTAAATTGTTCTTAAATATTTCTTTCAAATGTTGACTAATCAAAGCATACGGTTCCATGATTTTATTAATAAATGAGTCTTCTTTCCTCTATGTAAATACGATACGTTTACAGGGCAATATATACTATATATTTTTATAAAACTAGTATAATTTTTTGTCAGTAATTTATTGCTACAGCAAGAGGATACCGTTTAAATGGTAATATGGTACTCTCGAGAAATCTGGCTCGAAGCCAACTAAAAGATATGACACGCTCTTGGCTATATTTCGCCACAATATTTTCAAAGTAAAATGTATAGGATATATATTTATATAATATATTAATGTATAAGACGTATTTACCTTAAAGAAACGTATTTTCTTATAATGCACACTAATTGCCAGCGACTATGTATAACTTTACACCATGTTTATAAATCATTCATTGACAAAGCAAATATTGACAAGGTAGCTCAGTTGGTATAGCGAACATAAAAAACCAGTCAAAGAAAGAAAGTATATAAATAATATAACTATTATTTATTAATATCAAAATTTGCTGACCAATAAAAAAAAACACATTGCAAAACGAACGATGTCATATTTTTCAAATAAATCATGAAAATCTTAATTATTATGTCATAGCTTTGATACCTACACTTTTATTATTTATCACATCAATATTTTATTACAATTTAACATATTACTAAAAACGGCTTCATTGGACTTATGTTATGTATATGAATTCAAAATGAACTTAATATTTGTTTCTTGTTTATGAGTAATTAATTCACATTTTATTTATTATTCATCTTTGCTAACATATGCACTGTATTGTAAAATAATAAAATACAGTATAAGTTTTGAAGTTTTCCAAGTATAATAAAAGAATTAAATTATAACTTGTAAGAAAGTACAATAAGTGGATATATTTATCAAGATTTGTGTATTTTATATTATATAAAAAAGTCATAGAAGAGAATAGGCCTTACATTAAAAATATTTATTAATACCTAGGTGATTATGGCGTGGTTTCTCGAATCTCAGTGTTTTCGAATAATGAGTTGGTGAACAAACAGTTTCTGAACTGTTATCACTCCGGCTACTTTGTAAGCCAGAAATAATGCTGCAACTTGAGCGCTAACTCCTCGTGAGTTACGTAACACATTAGTTAAAGTTTATAGTTAGTAATTTTAAAATTGTAAAGTTATTTTATGGTTAGATTTATAGTTAAATTATAAAATAAAATGGTAATACAATTTTAAGATTAGTAGAGATTGTGTTTTTAAACTTTAATAATTATAGCGGTTTGATAGTTTTGAGTTTTAAGGTTTTTGAAACAGGATTTTTTTTATGGTAAGTCGTGATGTTTGTGATAACAGTGACAAATTTTAATCGTTTTAGGTACTCTTGAGAAAAAAAATTACTCGAACTATAAATATAATATGAGGTACAAATTATGATACTTGTTATAAATATTATGATAATGATAAATATTACTGTATATTTTACGAAATTAGTATTAAAATACCAAATGTGTTAAAACAAAGAATTAAACAGCCATTTTAGAACAGGTTTAAACACATTCAAACTGTACAATAGTTGTGCCTTTACTTAAAACTTTTGAATTAGCAAACATTTACAGAGTATATGTATAAATTAAATATTTCAGAAGGAAATAATATATAGAATAAAACATAAATTGCCTACTGATCTCTAGAAGTTATTAATATAAAATATGTGATTAAATGTTTTTACTAAATATTTTGAAGTTTGTGAGTTACAACAAAAAAATATATATATATATATATACTTCAGAGTTTGTTGTGTGGTTTTTCTCTAATCAGGAAGTGTTTTTAACCCTCGAAATGTCACCCTTAACCCTTAAGTTGGAAAGGTGAAGGTAAATATGTCATCAAAATAAATTCTTCTGAAACTTCCATTTTACACACACAAGTGCTCACTGATATTGATAGAAAATGGAAAACTTTCGAGACTCCGCCATGCTCAGAGTTCATAAGAACCCCGAATGGGTTTAAAGCTGGTCGGGCTAATTGCGGTTGCAATTATGTTACCACAGCGGGATTAAAAATTATTAAATACCCACTTAAGCTTTAATTTAAAGTTTATAAAATTGTGCAAAAAATTTAGACAGTGGTGAAGTATGATCATTCAAATTTACCTTCCAGATCATGTGAAAAACCAGGTGGTCGGCTAAACTTAGACTTTATATGGAGCAGCATGTGTTTTCTAGAGTGTCCTATTACTGTATTAAATTGTTCTTACTTGCGAAATCCTATTAAAATGTAAAATTTTTAATGGAATTTACAAGTTTGCACAAGAAACTTGGTAAAATCTGTGTGTGATTGATGGTTAAAATATTAAAGCAGATATATTTTAAACTTTGATTAAATAGCCATTATTTAAACAAGTGATTTTACAAACAGACATCGGTGAGACAAGCTAAAAACGGTCTGTAAAACTGTATTAAGCCGATATTGATAAACTAGTGTATTTGTTATATTAGAAAATGTATATTTTTTTATAACTATTAAGGTACTCTTGCCAGATGACTACTGAATTGTAGTTAGTTTTATTTGAATAAAGCTATGTGCCAATATACTGTTAATAAATAAAAAAAACAAACTTCATAGCTTTATTACATTATAAATTCAGGTTAGATAGATAAGATATTCCCCAAAAATTAATAAAGCGATTAATAAAATATGACACTTCTATTATTATTATTTTTTCTATTTTGTATTCAAAGTTTAAACTTTGGTCTGAAAAGTTGGAATTTCATTTGACATATCAGAAAAAATTTGGAAATTTTTAGCTGAACAAAATAAAAACTTTTCTTTTTCTTTTAAACTTGTGGTTCTGGTGTCTTTGATTGTTATTTAATGAGAAGGGTAGCGTTTAAAACATTTTGAACACAGATACAACAGAAAAGAGATAAGATATTCTTTATATTGAAATCATATGTCGCAAATAATAATAGTTAAGCGATAATAAAATAATTAATTGAAAGTAAATAAAAGAAAAATATATAATTTATAAATGTTATTAAATGACTATACGATGATACAAAGCATTAAAATAGAACCTTAGCAGTCAATCGCCATAAAACTTAGAAACATTCAAAGATGGCGCCACTAAAACATATACTCTAATGAAACTTGGTCGAAGATAAGTAAATAAATCATAATCATAATAAAATACAAATGATCAAAATATCAATGACCTTTTCTTAAATTTTCTTTATTTATAAAACTCAATGAATTGTGAAAGTCGTTTGTTTTCGAATACGTACGGTTTTAGGAAAAACCAGAGGTAATAAAAAAATGTTACCGGTTAGGACAAAAGAATAAAGGGATTTTGTTTTGTATTTGATAAAAAGCAGTTTATAGCTTCTAAATATAGAAATTCCAGAATTATGAAAATTCCACAAACAATTTTCACTCATTGATTTATTTATATTAATCAAAATAGTTTGGAAACTAAAAGGGCTAGAGAATCTGAATTTTAAATTCTACAGGGACCACTTTAGAGTTCAGACAAAGGGTATTTGGCGAAATTTCATCCTCAAAGAATAAAAGTATGAATAGAAATTCTTTCATTTCGGATTTTGGAGTCAAAGTACAGTAGAGAGTATTTGTGAAAAAATCCTGTTTGGTCTGTGACATATCTTAAGCAATTAAATGACAATAAAATATTCAATATTAATTCTCTTTTATATTCGTCATATAATATTTGTCACGGATGACAAAAAATATTTGCATTAATTATGTATTTATTAATGTTTTATCAATTCATTATAAATTATTGTCGTGTAACATATCTTATTCCGTACTGGTTCTTGTAATCAGCTTTGTGATATATTTTTGTTTTTATTTTTAAAGACTTTAATTTTAGTTTTATTTTAAGATAAGCAACGTATTTAAAAATTATTTATTATTATTTTCAACTACAAACTTCGGCAACACAACACAAAATTTTTATATAAACCAGAATCTATTTTTGTTTACTTTAGCAATAAATTTTATTTTAGTAACGTACTAGAAGCTCAAAAGTACCTGCATCATACATTAAAACGAAAATTTGAATGAACGATGCAGGGATTTATTAGCTTGAAACAATTCTAAGGAATTGTCTAATTAGACACAAATAAAATACAAATCTATGCAAGCACAAATTAAAAATCGTATTTATTTATAAATGGTTCTATATTTTGAAAATAAAAGTTAACATAAGATCTTGACTTCAATCTGGTTTCAACTATAGTTTACTAACGGAATGTTAATATTTATTTAGCCGATTCAAAGGTTAACCTAAGCTGTGTTAACCTAAGCTGAGCTTTTCAATATTGGATATATAATGTAAGTTTCAATAGACAAATAGTAAGTTCGACAAAAATAGGTTAATAAAAATGAAAACAAATTCTAGATGAATGAAAATAAAAATGAATATTAAAACAATTATTTACTTTGTAAAGTTATACGTAACTAAATTGTAATTATTACAGCCATTTGACGTAAATCATTTTAACAGAAAACGAGAAAATTTAAATTTTACACACAAATTTCAATCTAAATTTAAATTTTCGTGTAAAATATAAAATTGCTAGTAACAGCTAGTTTAGTAAAAATGCACAACGTCACTTATCCTCTAAGGTTTTGAAGCTCATGATATGCAATTACTACAGAAGTATTAAGTGAAATTAGTGTTTTAGAATATTTCAGTACATACGAAATATAAATAAATAAATACGAACATACGACAATAGACTTTAGATATTTTAAATTTATTACTTTTTTAAAAGTAAAAAAAAAATCAACTCGAGTATAAAAAAAAATATTACAAAATATTCATTGTGAAACAAATACTAATATTTATATTCCATTCAATTTAATAAATTACATAAATATTACATAAATTATTTAATTTGCCTTGCAAAATATATCGATATGTTAAATACGTGATTGTCATTTATAGATCATTTATTTATTTCACCTTTTGTACTTTAAATCAATATCAGATATACGTCAAATATAAATGTTAAGAGAGCCTATTTTGATACCATACTTGTCCAAAAAATCATCTTCTGTAAAAACACTCTCTAACAATAGACACTGTAGGATAACAATGATTTGCCCAATATGATCCCAAAGTTACAGCCTGTTTTCTTCCATAAACTTGAGTATTGCCTCAACACTTCTAAAGTAATTTGTCACGCAATTTAGTGAATTCCTGAGGAAGTCAAAATTAATGAATTCAATTTTCTCCACTCAGAATTTGTCAAAGCTTTTATAAATATAATTGAATATTAAATTAAATAATATTTGACAACTTAACAATAAACATTATTTCAGCAATTTTTAACTTTTCTTATTATAGTGATTAAATAAAAATGACGTGTTTTTATCTTTGTTTTAACATTTTAATCTGTGAAACAACCATTATGATTGGATCCTTTCTTTTCTGCTATATTTTTCCCAAGCCGGCGAATAAAAATTCTTTTGCACAAGTAGCAAAGGAATGAAAGAATCCTTATGAAACAATACAAATTAGGATAATCCGGTTTTGTAGCAGATTCTATCAGTAGTTTTAAGTTAAGGTTCTAATTATAAACGAAATCTCAAACACTTCATTTTTAATTAACTGTAATATCGTAACACCTTTATATTATATTGCAGAAGTTTAATTTTTATATATTAAAACATTTATACACATTTTACACACTCTGGACCATGTTTACAAAACTAATTATATGACGATTCAAAACATTAAAAATGTAACATTAAAATAATAACGAAAATGATAAAGTCGAAATGGTTTCTGGTTTAAGCTGGATACAAAGCAAGATTATATTAATATAATCTCCCTCTTTGTGGCTTCATATCAGATTAAGTCTACCATATTCAGTATGTTATGAGTAAAGGATTTCTTTTAGTTTACGAAAAGTAATCTTATTTTTTTTTTATTTAAATTAATATACAATATCTAACTTGTTCTATACTAATTATTATTATACGTTTAAGGTTTAATGTGAATAAATAACAAATTTTTAAATAGATGTTTTTTTTTAATGTTTTCAAGGGTAGATTGATAAATCATCAAGATATTTCAAGTATTTAAATATGAATAATGGTCTAATAACACTACAAATTACATTAAAGTCTTTTTTCAATTTTTATTAGTATTATTTTATTATCAATATAATAATAAAATATAAGTGTTTTTCTTCTTCAGTTTTGAAAACTGGTACGCAGAGAAATAAATTTAAAAACCTTAAAATAATGTACGAGTATATACGAATACTTCACTGACACACGCCAGAGGAATTTTTCTTAAGTTTTTGAACCTTGGATTATTTAAAAATTATTTAAATATCATATAAAGTTGATATATGTAGTGCAACTCTCCATTCAACTGTTTTCATTAGCAAATGTTTTATAAGCTTGATAAAATTAATAAAGTTTCATAGTACTATTCCTTTTATTCATATTTTTACTAAATTGAAAAAGTGAAAATAAATGGACTTTATTAAAAAGAGGCGGTTTTCTTTCAGTCAAAATGAATGTCAGATCAATTTTTAAAAATCCCAGTTCATTTATAATCATAATATTACGCTATTTACGAATGTCATCAAAATATATAAATCTAGATTTAGAGTTGTCCCTAAAATACGTATAAATTCAATAAAATAGTAATATATTAAAAATATATTTATAAATTCCTCTACCATTGCACGTCCTTAATTTGAGATATTAAATATGAGCTTCAGACTGTTATGTAGTATTGTAGTGTATTGGTGAGATGATATCGGCATTTTTTTATATAGTTAAAGGATAATGTTCATTTATGGAAATAATTATTTTATAATGTTATTATAAAATTAAATAAGAGGTAATGGCTCGAGCTCCATCAAATTAATTCCGTGGTTAATAACTCACTTTTTTACATTTTACTATTTATTTTTTAATTTATTCCATCGTTTGATTATTAGATAATATTACACTATTCTATATAATTATCCGCCTGTACTCATGTAATTTCTATCAGAACTTACCCGTTTAGTTTGGAACCCATCAAGACGCGAACTCATCAAACCGCGGCGCAATTCTGTCATGCTTGAGCTCTTGAATGAGGACCCGGAACGGTTTCAAAACTTGTCGGGCAAATCCCGATATTATTTACGTGGATACAGCCACATAATTAATTATATATAATATTAACCATGGATCAAGAAAGTTTAAATGCGATTGGTATAAAATACTAAGTCAATTCCATAATCAAATGTCACGAGAAAAATTGGAGCTGAAACAAAGGCTTATATACATAGTCAAATAATAAATTCATTTTTTTTAATATCAAAACACATAAGAGTAAACATATTCCAAAAAATCCGATATCTAACGAACGAATGCAGGAATATCTGTACATATAAACTATCTGTTTACGGACGTCTGAGTCATTTTAAAATCAAGTAGGCTTGATAAAAAAAAACTATGGAATGTAATGTTTTGGGAATTAAAAAAATATATATTATTATTATTATTACAATTTTCAAGACGTTTAAAAGATGTTAATGGTTTATAGTATCTAAAAATTTTGATATCTTATGCGATGTAAAACAGACGAGACCTTCACTGAGAAATCAAATAAATACATAAATACATATCAAAGTATAGTATCTACATTTTTCAAAATTGTATATTACGAAGGCATAATTGTTGACGCAACCTGCTGCACTACATACCAACATTATTAAAAAAACTAAAAAATGGATTTTATTATTTTTATTAGTCTCCTCACTATTATTATCACATTATGTGACAAGGTCACATAGTCACACAGGTTTGATATATGAATCTCTTAAATTGTGTCTTTTAAATTACAACAGTAGTATAAAAAAAAGATATGTTCATGTATTTATTATGGCTTCTTGCAAATTTTTTCAACTAAGTCTATAAAGTTAGTTTCGTTTATTTACTTTAGAAGTAAATAAACGAAACTAACATTTTGCTTCGGACTGATATACTAAATTAGTAAACATAAAAATTGTGGGGTGTAATATACGAGTAAAATGAGATTGTGTAGTTAACTTGAGGAAGAGAGTACGATAAAAATTCAAAGCGACTGCTCGTCCATAAATAACAATGAAAGATTAATACTATATTTTGATACGAACTTTAGCGAGTTCCTGACTCAGATTAGTTATTGTAGTTGGATCAAAATATCTCTTAAGTTGAATCAAATTACTAAACTTGGACCATTATGTAAATTGAGTAATTGATAATTCAAAACATATAAATTAATATGTTTTATTAAATTTTATGTAAATACACATTAAAATGAAATTGAGGTGTATAAAATAAATGGCTAGCATGTTATGTTTTTTTTCTTGCGAAAATGGAAATTTTGTAATTGTTCTATTAATAACTTAAAGTAATAAAATTTATATGACAATACACTACATAGAAAGAACTTGTCACCTACCGTAAGCTCAATTCTTTACAATATTAACTTTAAACCCCTAGTGCCTGGCTTCACTGACAAATGCACGACTTGAACATCTTCTTGTTCATGTATAAAAATATACTAGTATGCTAAGACCAGCTAGTCACAATAGATAATACAAAAAATTTGAAAGCGCGCGCAAAATTTCCCTATGCAAAGTCTATGGGAAAATTAATTTTTTGGCTAATTACTGCAATTAGGCTAATGAGATTTGAGAGTTGTCACTATTTTTCAGCAGTGTAGCATAATGAGACCTTTGATTTGAGCCATCAACGATATTTTTCCCTTTAGTGGTTCTCGAGCTACAGTGTGCCAACGAAATCGCTTCCTGCATTAATATATAAGATTAAATCTCGTTTCTGGTTCTTAACAAAAAGAGCGCTTCAGAATATACAATATATATCTTGGATATATGTTTTCGAAGTTTCTCTGGATTATTAATAATGAAAAGGGTTTTTAATTCACATAAAGTTTATATTATTACTTATTCAAATATTATTAACATAATACTAAAAAGATAAGTTTTATAGAAAGCTGAATTTCTATCGTATTATTGGTTTTCTATTGGAATAGATAATTATTATTTTGTATCAAATCTTTTCTATTGACGACTTTTTTGCAATACAAAAAACCCAATTTTAATATTTAATCTCATTTCACTTTTTTTTATTTTATATGTATTAAACATGTATATGGATTTGAAAGTCGGCGGCTAATATAATGGAAAGTAAAGTAAAGGAATCTATAACAAGTAAATTAACTAACTAATTAATTAACTAATAAAGTTGTTATAAACTATTATAATGTTTAACATTTACCAACTTTGGTTTCTTGTCGAGAGTTAGTTGAATAGTTAGTTTATTACTTTAACGGTATTTATGAAACAAGTTATTGGTGTATCATATAAAATTATAATTTATTTTTTATATTAAAAAATTAATAGACACTGTATATACTAACAAGAACAGAGTTAGCGCCAAACAATATATATATATAAAATTATAAGATACATTACCAACCTGATTTTACATATTTATTTATTTACCTTTACCTTTTCCATTGTGAATCAAAATCAGTGATCACTTGTGTACGTCAATTTAAAGAGTCAGGAGGGCCCATATTGATACCATACTTATCGAAATAAGTCCTTCTGGAAACTCTCCAACTTAAGAGTTAAGGCTACGAGGGTTCCAAACGCGCCCTGGTCTGAGAAGTACCACACAACAAACTCAGCCGGCTAATTTTTTTTGATCACTGTTACAGAAACGTCAAAAAAAATTACACTTTTTACGAACAAGTGCTAACGCAATCAATGCAATATTAACTAAAATTAATCAATAAAAATTGCAATTTCGCTAGCAAGACAGTCACCGCAATCAGCACCCGTTCACAAGTATAACGCAAGGGCATAAGAAATACATATAGTCAAAAGACGAAAGATATTAAAGTCAACATTTTATTTTTTATTTTACATAGGCATGGATTGCAATTATGAAATGTTAAACTCTATTTCTATGGAGAAAAAAGTCTATAGTTCCTCTTTTAATTTATTTATGTCAACTTTTATTTTTTTTATATAAAATGACAATGAATCTAGATATTGACTATTTAAATTGCAGTTATACTAGTTATATGAAAACAATTAAGAATTAATTTTAGCGTTGCACCAAGAAGAAGACTATAATTATAATTATAAATATAAGATAATAAATAAAAACAGCTCACATGATAACGTGCACTTACAAGGGTTTAAAGTATTCTAGCTGTAAATATTTTTACTAACAATAGTTACATAATGACTTAAGTGGAGGAACCTGTACTGAATTGTTAACTAATTGTTTTTAGCCAGATCCCCCAATTTTCACACACTCCTTTGTATTATAATGGGCTTTGGATATAAGAACGCGTTTAATATCGGGCAAAATTTTTATATCTATTAATTTTGTAGGTGATTTTTGAAATTTATTGAAAAGAAGAATTCATTTCAATGAGGTTGTAAACAAATAAGAATCGTAAAATTGATCAGAAATCAGAATCGTAGAGCAATTGCCTTAAAAAATATTTTTAAATATTTTTTATTCAATATTTTTTATAAAAATAATATATATGGATAACTCTAGCTAATTATAAACATGCATAGCCGAGACATGTACTATAATTTCTGAAACATCAATATAAAAAATTTAAAAATTAAAAAAAATTTAAATGTTACTTGCATAATCGTGCACGCGACAACGATAGCGAAGTGTATTTTACATATTATCGTAATCTAGAAAGCAATAAAGTTTTATATATTTTTTAACTGCACGAATGTGTCCTTTTTTCAATGTTTTATACTTTCATTTATTAAAAAAAATATCTGTAATTGGAATGGTTTTTGTCAGTTTCTATTACTGTATTATACTTTTACGAGTAATTGGTATTTATTTCTATTTATTTACCACATTACTAAACGAATTCAATTCAAATCAACTAATTAGTCAGAACAAAATTTAATATAACAATATAAAATATATATTCCTACTAATATTACTGTTAAACTTGTCGTTCAGAATTTACCCAACGGGTCTCAATAAATAGTCAAACACGCATTCCTGGAAGAGAAATCTGAGGAAGTTATAGGCACAAATAAGCGCCTTACCCTCTTTATTATTTATTGAAATGTACAAATTTGCTCGAAAGTGAGCCTTGCCGATCATTATATCAGAGATAATGTATGATCAAGTGATCAAGTCATTCAATGAGCACTTCAAATATTTCAAGCCCAATGTGGATTCACAAATGAAAAATCATATGAAAAACAAAACAGAGACATGAAAAAATTAATAGCCTAAAATGAATTTTGATACCCGACTTGGTATAATCAAAGGATTTAAAATATTAATAGAACGAGTTTTTATTTCATTATGAATTCAATATACAGTGAAATAGGTGCGCTGTTTTAATTTTATGTGGCCATAAGTTAAAAAATATTTAAGAGTTGTTAAATTTTTGCTTGTTTTTCATATTCAAGAGTTTGTTTCTCTCGCTTTAATTGCTTGCCTGGAAGAACTTATTCTTTAGTGATAAGGCCGGCAAAGTTGTATTTTGTTATTGTAAAATTTTTGAAACGATTATATTATTGTAATAGTGAAAAAGATAAAATATGTTTTTATGTATCAACAGTTTTTTTCTATTGTAAAATCATGTCAATTTGTAGTCTCTACACGATAACCCAACGTCTATGCCTTTGTTATATAAAATTCATGCAAATGCTTATTTTATAATATCTCTCAATGTCCCCGTCTGTTAGAATCGCTTGAAATATGAAAATGGTTACGTATTATAAACGACCTGTATGTAATATAAAAATGACTAGATACTTTATTAAGTTTATGGTAATATTTAAGCGCAGACTAGCTTTTTAGATTTTTAAGGAATTTTTTATTATTAATAATTATCATAAAATATTATGTTGCTAGCATAATAAAAGGCCGTATTAGTCAAAACATTCAACTGTTTACGATAATCACACGCTCTATTTTGAAACATTCGACCTATACTTCGAAACAATACAGTAGTTTCTTATGACAAACAGAAATAAATATAAATAATACTATAAATTTTCTCTAAAAATAACATTTCGAGTTTCTACACGATTCCTTAGTCCGAAATATTTAATTGTTATCAATTTTTTATATAACCGGGGCCAAAGCTTTATCAACAAAGATATAAGTTAAAATTTTGTTTAAATAGTTGTTTGAAATCAGAAAAATATAAATTTGTGTTTTGATTTTGCAACGTAACAACACGATTCATAGCTAGAAAAACAAGGAATAAATTGAAAATTTTGCTTTAAAAATTGTCAAGATAAACCTAGATTATCTTCCAAACTATTCATATCCGTTGCAGTAAAATTTTGAAAAGTTGCACGCTCCTCAAATTTTTTGGAATTGTATATCCAATTTACGGTATTTGACAAACTAGTTGTATCAATTCAAAAATATTGAAAAAAAAACTACATGTTCTTTGGCAAGGAATTAAAAAGTCATTTTGTTTAGTCATAATAACGAAACAACTAAAGGAAAGTTTTATAAAAAAATTACTCGTACAACGCATGGTACGAGTAGGTAACAAATATTAAAGATAAAAAAATAAATAATGTCTGATATTCGCCTAGGGGAATGTCAGGAAATTGTTGGAAAGGGGTAATTAACACAATAAACTGGATCTCTTGTAATTAATTAAATATAGCGAACAAAATTAAATTTATAATTAGAAAATATGAGTTCTAACGTTTTGTCTCAAATATCCTGAATATTTACTTTATTAATATTGATAATATTTAATAAGGCCGTAATTATAACAAAAATCTTCAGAAATAAATTACTTTCCTTATACTTACCTTATAATTTATATTTATATATGTAATTTTCCTACTCTAAACGAGATTTTTAATTTTGTATAATGATTTACTTCTTTAATATACTTTAAATCTTTATCATGTATATAACTGATAATCATGATATTGTCTTCAATAATCCAAGGCTCTTAGTTCTTAGTCAACTTTTGTTTTAAGTGACACACGTATCAAATATGTGTACAACTTTAATTAAATGATTATAATAGATTTTAAACTTTATGATTTTGTATTTACTAAATTATCCTTGAAGCTGGTTATTGAAAATCAGTTACTATTATTAAATAATAAATAAAACCAAAACTCTGTGAACGGTAAATCATAAACGTATAAAATTTGATCAGTATCAGTCATCATTGATGGCTTTCAAAGACATAAAGTATTCTGTTTCAAAGTTACTACAAAATAAACTTGAGTTACAATGACAGCCGAGTAACATTTGCTTCTAAGAGCTGTTTAAACTTTGCTACGAGACCGAAGACTCCCAAACTCTAGCAATACAAAGGGACAAGTACTATTAAACTTTCTATGAACTTCAAACTGAATCAAAGAAAAAATATAAACAATTGCCTTTAGAGATTCGTGTCTCAAAACTTTATGTGGAATCATTGAAGATTTTATGTAGAATTGAATTAAATAAATCATTTATAAAACACGACTTGATATTGGCAAGATAAACACTTGATAAATGATACTTGGAAGATTTTAATATTTTGTTAAATGGCAATATAATGTATATTTTAATGATAAATACACTTTGTTTATATCAAATATAATTGTTATCTGTCAATTTGTAAAGGAGACCAAGAGCCGAGCTAACATCTGATAGATATATAAGTGAATTATTTACTTACACCAAAATCTATGAACCGAATACCGTTTGAGTTATTCTATTTAAATAAAATTTGTTTCCTTCTCTAATAATTGAAAAATATGTAATTGTATAAATTTTAAAATCTTTTCAAAAAGTTTATTCAAATCATCAAAAATTGTAAAAATGTTTATAAAATGTATCCAAATCATTATACAATTTTGTTAAAACATAATTTTCTAACACGAATCAAGAAGGGTTGTCTCTTTAATCGCGGACTTAACAAATGCCTGTCGGTTTGTCAGAAGCTTAAAGACATGACAGACTTCGTGATTTGAAATGGATCAAATTATATCTATTTTGGCTTACTTTATTCAACCTTTTTACTTTTTGTATTAAACACAGCTAAAAGAATAAGATATTGCGATAGTTGTATTTAATATAAAACATATTTAATTATACAATCATTTAATATTAATTTTTTAACAATTTCGGTCACTTATAAATTATTTGTTAATAAAATTGAAACAGGAATAATATAGTAGAAGTTCAGTGCTAATAATTTTATAATGAAACCAAACTATATCTGCACTTGACGGACTTGTGAGCAGTCGCTATGTGATGCCTCATCCTGTGAAATAACCACTTTATAAGCGTGTGACAACAGAAATTACAGCTACCTGCCTACTATATTATTCTGAAAATTATTTCAAAAATAATATCTTTAATTTAATGTAATATATATACGAAGCAACTTTCATCTATATACAAATTCTTACCAAAGGGTTTTAAAGTTTTTATTCAACTTATTATTCCAATTTTTGTATTGTGTACAAACGAACGGACAGAAAACATTCTTGTACAATAAAGTAATAATGTTAGTACCAACATGATTTAATTAATGCTATTTATTTATTTATTTTTAGAAGAAAATAAATAAATAAATGGAGAACCATATAAACTATTATAAAGCGCTTAACCCAGTGATGACTTATTTTCATGAATGTCAATATTTCTTCTTCACTTTGAATCGATATCAGTACGCTACGTTACTAACAAAATAAAGCCTTCTGTGAAAGCATTCTCTAACTTAAAGTTACTACCAGGTTTTTAAACGCACCTTGGTCTAAGAAAACACCCAAAACATACTTAGCCGGGTATTTCTTTAGTTATCCTCAATTGGTGCAGTTCCTTGCAGAAATTTTCCGACTACTCACAGCCTCTTATAAATTTAAGGTTACTAGATTCTTTTGAAGTTGATAGTTTTATTGTTTAATTCCTCTGGGAAAAAATGAAGTACCAAATGAAATAAAAAAAGATTTCGATAGTTCGAAACACGTCTGAACACATAATACCATCCACAGTGTATGTCTCTACTTAGAGAAACAAATGTGTTCTTTAATGAATCCTGGCTGAACTTACTTAATGGAGAAATACTGTCGTTGTATTGAGACGAATTTATAGGTAAAATACTAAATTCTTTTCTATCTTAAATAGGGTAAATTGAAAAATATAACAGTAAATCATTATTACGATAGTAAGTAATTTATTATTAAATTCAATATATTCTAAGATAGAAAAAAAATTTATAAAAATATATATTATATTATATATAGCGTATGGATAAAGATGTCTTCTATGCTCTATTTATTTGGTCCACGCCCAGAACAAATAAACTGTGGTTTAATTATGTGCGTAATCACAGCTTGTTAGCAAACATCCTTGTTCTTTGTTCTTCATGTTGATTAAAAATAACATATTATTGTTTAGTTTTTTTAGTCAAAACACATAAAACCTCTGTAGGTTTTAGTGTGTTATAGACATACAAGGACTGTTCCTTATATGTCTACTTAGTTTATAAAATAAAATAATTTTAATAAATAGACATATAAAATGCTTTAAATTTTGAATTTGTTTATAAAAGGTCAATTCTGATAGTAATTCTATGTTATAATAACTATAAACATAGATAAATTGTCTAAAATAAGTTTAACTATTATTTTAATATAAGGATAGGATGTAAGTGTGCTGTTGAAATAACAGATGCACTGTTGTTGTGTTTAACATAGAACTAAACGATAAAGAAGACAAAAGGTATTTTCCGTACATAAAATACCCGTATTTTTGCAATGCCAACGAGAGTCTCATTTAATTTTAAAATTGCATTGAACTGAAAGCTTTGAATATCTTGTGAAGGCAGGGTCGTACTTCGCTATCCTTCGCTTAGTGAAAAACATCTGAAATGCGGTGGTGATATTTTTTTTTATAATTTAGGTGAATCTATTTAAACGAAAAAAATTGTTACAGTGCATCCAAATTTTGTTTATACTACTGAAAAATAACATATAACGATATTGTATTCAAAGCGCGCTATGTGAATTTCATTGAATTGGAAACCCGAATAATTTAGCATAAGATTTACAAATCTTTCAATACAACTGCTGAATACCGTACGGAATATATGAACAGAATACCTTACAATAAAATGTTATATAATCTTAAACTGAAAATGAAAATTGTCATTACCAATTTAGAGTTTTATTAAATTAATGTAAATAATAATCCTGTTATTGTCACTTTTATAGCTTAATCATTGGGTTAAGTGTTGTGCTCAATCATGTGTAATTGGAATTCGATTACATATCAAGATCAACTGTCTCCTACTATTAATTGGTCACAGCTTCGGGAAATCGATTACTGACAATCCACATCACTAAGTATTATTGACCGATTATGTAGAACTTTAGATTATATAGAACTTGAAACTTGAAACTTTCAGATTTACCGCATTAGTTTATGACCATTATTGTTGAAATTAGTAATAAAACTAAGTTTTTTATATACTATTATAAAGTAGAAACGTATGTTATACATTTTTTAAGAACCCGTAATAATATATTTTCTTATATAAGATTGCAAGTGCACTTGTTTAACATGCGTCGATTTGTGACACAACCATTCGCGCCATATGTTTTTTAAAAATTGCAAATAAGCGGTTTTTGGTTCAAAAAAACCGCTTTACTGCTTTCAGTGGAAGCAATTGGTACAACAACCATTCTGATCGCGCACTTAGTGTTTTAGATAACGCGAATACACCGTTTTTATAATATCAAAAAACTATCTTGTCAATTTCTCTACGATACCAATCAGCTCTAAGTTACACGAATAACCATCGATTGATACTAAAATGAACTTAAATGCAAAATGAAGCTGGAATAAACACTTACACGACACATCAAAAATTAAACATATTACAAATAAACCAATTTCGAAAATCGGGGTGATTATAATAATTTCGTTAATCAAGTAATTCATTAAAGAACCCACGTGTAAAGCTATTGTTAAACGAATTTGTTATAAGAACAAAAAATGTAGAAGAATTTCTTCTTAATTTAAAGAAATAATTAAATAGAAAACTTGTGCCGTTTACCTAGTGTAATTATTAGCTCAAGGCCTAAGAAAATAATAACATTTTCGTTATCAACACTACCTAAAATATTTTCATAGTTAAATTTATAAGTGATGTTTTTGGATGCCTGTTAAAATTTAAAACTATATACCTATCTTACTTAATTTTTAGTTCATGATTTGAGTAAAATTAAAACTTTTAAAAATTATTATTGAAATTTAATACAAAAAACAAAACAATTTAATAAAATAATTGAGATTGAGATAAAGTAAAGAAATAATTTATTGAGGTTACTTTTAAATTATTTCCTTGGAAAAGGCGATGTATATTTGTTAGGGAGTTCTTAAATTTTTTAAGAAATTTTTCAGTTGTTGCTTTATTTTTTTAATATTTTCATAATTAATTATTTTAAGTTGCTGTGTAAAAAAGGTGTAAAAAGTTAATTAACAAACCTGTCTCAAAAATGTAATCAATATGTACCTTATGCAATTAAGTTCCCACAAGCGGTCTGCATTGTTCATTATATAGGCGATAAAACAAACACACAGAGCTAACATCTCTCCTGAGGCATAGTGATGCTAGGGCAGTGTTTGATATGCTTCTACAATGCAAATTACTCTGTGTTGGGCTGAGTTAAGTTAGAATTGGATTCTAAGCGGCGTTAGGACTTCATGTTAAATATGTATCACTAGTAAGCCTTGTAGAACAAAAGCAACATGTTTTATATTTGATAAATTCTATAAAAATAATTTTGTAAAATCTAATATGAATATTTTGAAGTTCTAATACAAATTCAAATTATAAAACTATTTTTAGACACAATTCTACACAAAGAAATATGAATATAAATAAAATCAAAAACATATAAACTATGGAATTAACAAATAGAACTGGGACATCTAAACCGTAAACCTCTCAGCTATTGCTGGAGTATGTGACCCCAGCACTGGTTTTCAGTGGCCACCGTGCGTGACCTGAACAGACATTGGTAACCGCTTAATTTGTTAAGTATAAATAAATTATTAAATTTTTATATCTAAATATCTAACCATATATATTCTTTATCTTAGAGTCCCTCACATAAATTAATGTATATAGAGTTAGGGGTGTTCTTATTTATGGCAAAATGTAGAAAACCAGTACCAATAAGACTGTAAAAACCCATGCGCACCACATTATTAGTTCTGTTGCTTTGACTTTGTAAAAGATATTTTAATTCTTAAACTTTAATAATACCCACTTTTTGTTTATATTTTTGTAATTACGACTAATATAATAATTGTATTTATATTTCTTGGCTTTTTATTAAAATATTAAATAATTTATAATTATAATATAATTGGTACAAGAAAAAAATAAATGTAATATATAACAACATGAATTTGTATATGATCTGCTACGGAGGGTACTAGTTACATGACGTGACTCGTGAGCCATGTCTCGACTCACTGCCATGATGGCTGTCAACTGTTAGACGTGGCTTAAACCAGATTGAGCACGATTGTCTCGCAAAAGCACTACTCATATTAAAAATATTCAGTTTCTAATTTTAAATATATCTTATTAGTAATTTTTTTTTTTTTAATAATTAAGACCAATTTAACAACTTGTATTAACAAGTACAACTTGTATTAACTTGTATTAACAAGTATTAAAGAATTATCTTTAATAATACCATAAATTTTGAGTGTGCAAAATTTTCTTTTTGTTACTAGGTAACCTAACCAGTTTTATTTACGAAATTTAGTATGAATTAGAACGAATATCTCTTTTTTGGTTGTAATTTTTCATAGTGTTTTTAAATTTAATTTGTGTGTAAGCTTTTTCCTGTTTCAATATAGTTACTTTTGATATCTTTAATGGCAATCGCTCCAGGCAAGGTACAGTTTTTATGTACGAATATGTTTGTATATTTTGTTTGTTCTTGACTGATATAAGATTTTCTTTATTTACATTTTTTTTACTCATGTGTCAATAAAATATTGTTACTTGTTGACCCTGTTAATAAACTTGTATTGTTTAATTGTAGTTTCATTCGCGTTGTAGTTTTATAAACATTTTTTATATTCTCTCTTACCTGAAATCATCATGAATATTTTATTACTTCAGATTGATTTTTCTACGAAGAGTTTTGAAAAAAAAAACAAATATGAACTTGATAAGATAGTAATTGTTTTAAAATTAGATGATTCTTAATAGCTGAAAGAGTCTATGAAATTATTATTTTTTTCTATTATTTTCCTCCAATTCTTATTCTAGAATCTATCGTTGTCTTCCCACAATCGATAAAATTGAAAAATATATGCGTAAGTTGTAAAACTTCCTGTTGTGCTATGTACGTGTAACATACATTCAAATAAACCTTAAAGAGATACAGTTTATTTTCAAAAACTTTACTTAAATGTTAAGTTTCCCAATATCTTCCATTCAAAGGTTGAGTTTTATTAATTACAAAAACAAAAACAAATTATTCGCGCTCATTATTTTAATAAAGATAAAAGATTAAAAGAGCATCAAAAGAAACCAAGATCTTATGCATAATCTTAAAAATGATAACACTTTATAATACACACACACATAATAACACTCACAAACACAATGCTCTCTTCAAACTATTACTCGTTATTTTTCTTTTAAGAAGAAAGCGTGTGAGTTTCATTTTGTTTACTATCTCAAGTCTGTGAACTGCGGATATTAGAACAGTTGAGGAATTCCTTTTTATTGCTCCTAAATGTGAAACAGAGTAATAACTATAAAGTCTTGGATTAATTTTTGAAAAAATATTAGATATCTCGAACATATAGTTGACTGGTGAAAACATATATATATATAATTTGCCGACTCCGACGTAATGTTAAAGTACCAAATAAAAAACATAATTTATTATTTTTTCTTTAATCTAAATATATTCTAAATATTTCAATCACGTTTTACTGATTAAAGCTTAAAAATAAATGACTTTATACCATACGACTTGGCATATATACATCTATTTGATTTAATATTAAACTCTCAAGCGTAATAAAATTCTGGTTTTGAGATTTTTACTATTAAAATATTTTTTTTTTATCTAAAATATCTAATATCTAACATTTTTTTTTCATTGTCATAAAAATAAAGATGAAAGATATGCCCCCGAAATAGAAACGTTGCTCGTAAAAAAAATTGTAATGACTTCGTTTTACACTTTTCCTCAAGTGTTTTAAACGCCTATCCTAACGTTATTGAAAGTTTTATGATAAATTATAAATAAAATGAGAGACAAGTATCGTGTCATATCATTTGAATAAGAGAATATATTATAATGAAAATATTTATAATACTTAGAAAATTATAATTATAATTATAAAAAGATTTAATTTAACCATCACAGTAACAAGCTTATAATTTTGAAACGTTATTTAATATTATACTCGTACAAGCTATGCTATACATGGTTGATATTGTATGATATAAGTTTTGTAATTTTAGTTTCAATATAAATAAAGTGTAAGTATTTATTTTTAAATAATTATAATACTTAGAAAATTATAATTATAATTATAAAAAGATTTAATTTAAACATCAAAGTAACAAGCTTATAATTTTGAAACGTTATTTAATATTATACTCGTACAAGCTATGATATACATGGTTGATATGGTATGATATAAATTTTAGTAATTTTAGTTTCAATATAAATAAAGTATAAGTATTTATTTTTAAATAATTATAATACTTAGAAAATTATAATTATAATAATAAAGTATAATTATTTATTTTTTAGGAAAAATCAACGAAAAGAAAGCAGTCACGAATTGTTGTTAACCTCGATGTAATATACAATGTAGTTGAGAACTCGGTGAAGATAGAGCTGTTATTTATTGTTGAAGCTAAAAAAAATACTATCAAATGTTCCCCAATAAGAAACACTGGTCACGTAAGGACTCACGTAGGTAATGTGATAGACCTTAACGTGAAAAACGTTAAAGATAATATAAATTTATGTATTATGTTATTTACAATTTATTTACTTGTATTGTTTGACCTCTAGTGATTATATCACCACTGAGGTAAATATAAATTAATTATAAATTAGGCAATAATAGCAATAATTATAATATATCAAAATTCTTGATAGAACAGTTCAACTTTCTGATTCATTAGACAGTTACAATATTTCTTTTGTTATTTTCTGGATTTAGGGGGAATTGTACTCGAATAGTATATATATATATAAGAATATTGATTACTTATAGGGGTAAATACAATAAATCTTATGAATAGACAGATCTATGCAAAATGTTTTTGTAAACTCTATCATAGCAATTTCTTTAGGGTAATAGGACAATTTGAAACCACAATGAAGCCCTTAGAAATTATAAGCAAAATGCGGCTTTTCGCTACAGTGTCTATCACTTTATACATTAAAGTATATTAGTGTATTTTTATATTATATAATCTGAAAAGCTATAATATAATTTTTTTTAAGACAAGTCATACTTTGAACACTGTATGCGTTGTAGATAAAAAATCGTTGTCTGCTTATTGCAGTTAGTATAGTTCATACACGAATATATGCAAAATATATTTACTGTACTTTAAAGTTTCTCATATCTAGGTGTCATATCACAAAAATAAACATTACCCTGGTTTTGGACACAGGGAAGAGAAAAGCATTAAAAAATAATATTTATTTTAATTCAAATAAGAAAAAAAAATGTAGACTCTTTGGTTATTCGCCTCTGTTGAAAAGAGCAATGCTGGCATAGAAAAATCAAAGGGCTTTACAAATCTAAATGTTAGCTCAATCTTGAGAAGCCACAGCCACATTTTGAAAATGTAACAAGGCCTTTAGAAATAGGTCAACACGTAGAACAATCAGTTTTAAGATTTATGTTTTTACGGATTTTCACTCGAAATCTCAATAAAGTTATTGTGGTCTAAAATGATTTATTTCAGCATTTCTAACGAATTATGACATTTATCTTATTTATTTCTCTAACACCATGAGATTTTCAGCGAAGTTAATTTATTATGTATTCAATTTGAATTTGTTACAATTCTAAAACAACTTCATTTATAAAGATAAAAAAGACGAATTAAACACGATTGCTGCAAAGCATTCGAAATGTCGGGTTAAAATAAAAATGTAACCAAATAATACGCGACTTTTAATCCGTAAAAAATAGTTTTATTTGAAGACGAATTAAAGTTAAAAGTGATGTCAAGTTCGATGAACGAGGGTGTTTCTTGTGGTGAATGATTATTGCAGACCAAATTGAAATATTAAACGATTAAAATCATCAGGCTGGCAGTATTGAATTGCTGAGACATTGACATGTACTTTTTCCATGCTATTTGGTAATAAGAGATTACATTAGTAATAATATTATCACTTGCCATCAATAATTGAAGACCTAACAAGTATATTATTGTTATGCAATTTAAAGCAATTCATTCCCGATAATGTCATTCTAAATGCAAATTAATTACCATGAATGACTTTATTTCTTATAATTTGTTAGTTAAATATCAAGCACTTGTTATAAGTATATTTAAGCATAAATTAAAAACCTTTCGAGTATACCAATTCGTTTACTTATGTATAGTGTATATTAAATAATATATAAAAAAGTGATAATAGCAATTATTCTTTTGCAAATTGTCGTAAAATTCGATAAGTTCCATAAATATTTACATAAATTATATAAATTAGTAATCTTGGATCCCGAAAGTTTTAATACAAAACATTTTAAATAATTGCAGGATGGGATATTCTAGAAACAAAATTGACATTGACAAATTGCTTCCTACAAAAATTGCATTTCAGAAATTTGCATACAGCTGCTGACAATGTTTGGAATAACGACATGTCATTTATTAAAAATGTTTATGGAGTGTAATATGGTAAAAATTTTATATTCATAGGTATCTATGGTTTCTATATCCATGTGGTTTTAAACTAGAAGCCATAAATTGTTATAGTATATCAGTTTAACATTTGGCAAGCTTCCCACGTAACTTGTCGGAGCTTATCTACTTGACTTTACAGGCAACAGTCAGCTGTCAACAACTGAGCACTAACACAGACGCAGGTGGCTATAGTTGTGTGAGTATAGTGATGCTAATCTTTGCCTTTTTATTCGTTTTGTCAGTCAACATATTATTATGAATAAATAATATTTATTTCATAAAACCAGTTCTTACAGTTCAAGATGGAAAAGTGATTTATTATATTTACAAAGTGCTATGAACATTAGCTCTCACAACTAGTTATTAGTCAACGTCAAGGTTTTCGATAGAAAGACCTAAGCATTAAAAGCCGGTAACAGTAGAAAATAACAATACTATTAAGGGACCTACTACAAAGCAATACATAGAGATTTAGAATTAAACAAAAATTCATATATTATTAAAAAAAAAAACCATAGTCACCGTATAATAAACATGCCGTATAATAAACATGTAAAAGCACTAAAATAGAACAACCGTACCTAGTTTCAGAAGTTCCAACATAGGGTATCAACAATTTATTATGTTTTAACCTAATGTTTTCTAAGATTTACACGAGTGCTACACATTTCAATAAAATTATTTTACGGATGTAACTCGCGTTTATTATTAAGACGAGATGATGGCGTCTTACCGCGAACAGTTTTGCTGCAAAGCATTCGAAACGTCGGGTTAAATTTAAAAATGTAATAATAAACGTGAGTTATATTATAATTTAGTATAATTAACCCTTTTGAATTTTTTTAACTAATTTTTTGTATTTTGTTCTTACTCAGCTCGACTCAAAGATACTTTTGCATGTTTTGAAGTCCATATTTTGTATTTCGTTTTAACAGAGCACGACTCAGTTCTTTAATAAAAATGTTAATAAACATATATACATTTTTTTATGAAACTACTAGTTATATATTGATAAATGAATTGAATCAATGTATCTAAATTATTTTCGCCTCTTAAAATATTTGTTATTAAATTTTAACCTTTTCAAAGAATGTTGCAGTTGAAGGTTTTTTTTGCAGCTAAAAATACAAATACAATGTATATTTAAAATTCCATCACTGCTAACTTTGTTCACTATTCTAGAGTCGCGTGAATAAAATAGCAGCAAACATTGAAGTATAATAGTAATTAATTTACATAAATATCATTTGAAGTCAGACAGACAGCCAATCAGTCAGCTAGACTTGCTCATATTAATTCAACACAATTATCTTTATTATTTTATGAAAATGATCTGAATTTAACTACGTTTATTAAAACAAAAATATAAATAAATGTCTTATTAAAATTATAATTGGGTATTTAAAATCTTATAAATCTTCAAATTAAATATAAAATATTGTAGATACTTTAAACAGATGATATATTTTTCTTTAAAAATATAAATACTAATATAATAATAGATATTAATGAATAAGTATATTTTTATATAAGTCCTCAAATTATTAGTTTATTTATTTTTAGTATTACTTGGAAATGGTTAAACTGTAAATTTGTGAAATCGTTTTAGGCGGTGGTAATTTCTGGTTTATCTTGTTGTAGAAATGATTAATATCTGTACGCACATATAAATTCAGGAATAACCAAATATTGTTGTAATGTATAACTATCAGACATTTATAAATTAATTAAGAAATATTTGTATAAATAGTATGTTTTTTTTATTATTTGTCAATTCTACTTATAAGTTTAATTCTTTTAAATAGATTCCATGTATTCTATATCGATTCCACCAATCACATAAATTGGTATTGTAATTGTAAAATAATATTTTTGTTATTTAATTTATAAAATGATATTAACAGATTTATTATTGATGGCATTCTGAAGGATTGTGAAAAAAATCTACATTTATTTTACAGGCTACCAGATTTCGACTTCTTTAATGTGTATAACGAAAATTATATATTTCTGAAGATTTCTGTTATAATTATGGCTTTTTTAAATATTAAACAATATTATTTATTAATAATGAAAAATATTCAGGATATTTGAGATAAAACGCTAGAACTCATATTTTCTTAATATAAATTTAATTTTGTTCGCTATAATTAATTTGGTTACAAGAGATCCAGTTTCTTGTGTTAATTATCCCTTCTAGTAATATCCAGGCGTCCTCCCAGGCCAATATTCGACGTTATTTATATCTTTTATCTTTAAACCCAGCCTGCGTTGTACGTGCTATCTAACGGAAAGTTGTTCTGTTATTATGATTAAATTAAGCGGCGTTTTGATTCCTGGTCAAAGAACATGTAAATATATATATATTTTTTAAAGTGTGAAATCAAGTAATATAGTATTTTAGTTTGATTATCGTAAACAGTTGACTGTTTTGACCAACACGTCCTCTCGTTAAAATCAAAAATGTAACCAAATTATACGCGAGTTTTAATCCGTAAAAATAGTTTTATTTGAAATGTGTATTCATGAAAATCTAAGAAAATACTAGTTTATGAAATTATTATTAATAATAAAATATACCTTAAAAGTCCAAAGGTAATATTTATTTATTCTCACAAACACGTATAACGTAGTACGTAGGTAAAAATTTCTAAGCATCTTTCTATATCATTTATAAATGTATTTTAATATTAAGGTATTTTTGAGTTATTGACCTATAATATTTAATCTCAATTTTCATTGAAATGTATTATTACTTTGGACCTAAGAACAATGAACAATATTTATTTCGTATTGAAATATGACCGAAATAAAAAAGTTAAAAAAGATATATACTTCCTATCAGACAGTAATACATTATTTGATTTAATAATAAGATAGGTAATAAAAAAATAAAAAAAAAAAAAAGAAATGTAGTTAGCTTATCAGCTTCGTAGTTCTCTTAATTTTACATATTTGCTTTTATGGTTTGAACACAATAAACTAAGGCACATATATTTAAATCAAGTATACTTCTTACAATATTAAAAGTTTAAAATTATCATTTCTACAACCGTTTTAAAATACTTAGTATTTTCTACAAATAATTAGATTAATTGAAACCTTGTTTATTTTTTTAATTTTTATGTTATATAAAATACAACCTTATTACAACGCATATAAAATACAACAATTGTACTTTGGTGGATTTCATTTTTTCTATTATAAAATAAAAACGATATAAATAATTAAGTTGTTTTGTAATTTACAAACTGTCCAATACTAGCTAGATTAAGAACTAGATTAAGTTAATACTTCTCTTTTATTTTTATTACAGTATCATTTATCTTTCCTTCATCAAGGGAAATCAATCTCTTAATAAAGAAACATTCATCAATCTATAAGTCTATTTCGATGTTTTAAAAGAGAGTGATATAAACAAATAATAATATACTGATAATAAAATTGACATCAAAATTTTAATAAATAAAAAGATGAGATTCAAAGTTCCAAGACATATCTTTATAAATCGAATTGTACTTATAATTTAAAATTTATATTTTAAGCTTGTTAAAATAATAAACAGTCTAAGTCGTCTAAAAAAATATAATTTTCAAATATACTTACTTAATTAAACAAATTGTTCGAGACGTGTGCTCCTATTAATTTGTTGCAGGCTGAATAAGATTTAAAAAGTTATCTTTAAACCTCTTAAAAAAATGTAATAAAACTAAACATAATAAATGGGGCAATCTTCGGGCAACCGTCTGGCAATGTCTGTTTTCATAAAAAAAATATATCGTTTAATTATTAACGAAAAATTATAATTATCATAATTTTTTTCTCAGCTCTCAATGCTTACCATTAAAATGTGTCCTATTATTAAAAGACGGTCTTATGATTCTATATGTGTAGAGGTTGGATGTAAACAAGATACGTAAACCTCAACAAATTAAACAATAACATAATATAAATAAATTTGTATTAAGATAATGGGATTTTATTTCATGTTTTTGAAACTCACGTGATAAAAATAATAACATATCAGTAATTTATTGGTACAGTCTGGCCCGAATCCAACTAAAAGATATGACACAATCATGGCTGTATGTCGCAACAAGTAGGTATACAATATCTGATGTAATATTGTAAGCAGTAATTTCTTTAAGAAAAGAAAATATATTACTATATACCCACTGTTTCGGGCGGAAGACAGTAGATTATGGCTCCTGACTTAAGCCCTAAACCGACTACTACGACCGCTGACGATACATATCTAGGAGGCCTCGGCAACTCTTACAGAACGAATTACGGGATCTTCTTAACACAGCGTTAAAGCGCGCCGCGAGTTAATATTCCTTCAAAGCAGTAACTTCCCCCGAGATCCTCACGTGCTTACGTATTAGTCAAACTACCTGCACACACCGGGATCGCTTGAAGGACGGCTGAAAACCCTTATTCTCTGGCGCCCACAGGTCAGAAGATGCCCTTAATTTGAGATAAATTAGAGCCCGGAGCTCTGCCTTACGACAAAACCGGCTTGACGCCGTAAAGTGGGGCGGAGAGAGATCTGGAATTGGATATTAATTTATTTAAATTATTCCATAAAAATCTAATATTAAAAACCTTAATGTTGTTTGAAGTTTTGTGCTATATAATTTGTAATTTTGTTACTTATGCTAATTAATTTAATATTCTTATAATAATTAATGAAAATAAATAAATAAAACTATTTCCTATACTTATTATCAAAATAATAGTATAAGCCAGCAAGCAAGTATAGATTTTGATAATAAGTATAGGAAATAGTTTTATTTATTTATTTTCATTAATTATTATAAGAATATTAAATTAATTAGCATAAGTAACAAAATTACAAATTATATAGCACAAAACTTCAAACAACATTAAGGTTTTTAATATTAGATTTTTATGGAATAATTTAAATAAATTAATATCCAATTCCAGATCTCTCTCCGCCCCACTTTACGGCGGCATGTACTGACCACGACGAATTTCAACGACATAAATGTCATTCTATTTGATCGTAACGATCTACAGATTCTGATGATTTAATAATTTAAATATTTTATATAAAGTAATTGAACTGAGTCTCATTTCAAATAAATATTTTATCGAAATTCTGCAATTATATCAACAGTGAATGAGTTTAGGTACTAAGTGTACATTTCTATCAGTGTTTATTATTATGATTATTACAAAACGAATTCAAACTTTAATAGAAATTGAATTTTTTATGCTATAAATATTTATAAGCAATCTTTAGTGTTTTTTCTAATAAATTACATTATTTTGCCATCAAAAGGGGTATTCTTTAGAAAGAAATAACTTTCTTTGAAAGATACAAAGTTTTGTGCGAGGACTGTCAATTTATCCTTTTTATTTGAAATTCTTAAATTGAAAGGCGGACTTTTTAAAGAACTTTTAATGTAAACCTTATTTTTGTTGAAATATTTTTTTTTTGTGTTTTCTCTATTTTACACAAATTCGAGTTAAATAATGGACTTTTTATAAGTTTATATATCTTTATTTATGAAATATTAGTTGTTATTATATTTTCAAAAATATTAGCCAATTCTATAAAATAATGTTTTATTTTGTTTGTTTATGGCTAAAACTGAAATAAAATTGATAATATTTTTTTTAACAAAAAAAAACTTGCGTTTCAGGCGAAATTTAAATAAAGTGAGAAAATAAAACCTAAAAAAGGGGGTAAAAATTAAGCATAAAAATAAAGTAAAAATTATGTTTCTGACAACTTATACTCCTTGCAGTATTTCTTTCGGCACGCTGCAACAGTAGGGGGTGCGGGGGGAGGATAAAATTTTTTCTTTGAAGGTCTCGTACAGGTCAATCATCATTACATTGTGTTAACATATGCACTAACTATATCACATTTGAAATGATCTATTAGTTTTTAGCACCAAAAACTATTCCTTTTGCAATTTTTCAGAGGTCTGGTTTTCAACAACTTCACATATTTTATGCGGTAGTAAAAACTTTTCCCCTCCGTGTACGGTCGTTTTGTCAAAACATAACTAATGAGCCGTTCCCGATTTTGCGACATGTTTTTATCGATAAGTCATTCTTGTAAAAGCCTTACTACTACGATTAATATCAGAAGAAGGTCGAAGGAACGCATCTAGAAATATTACTTAGGTATTTAAAGTAATTTCTAATTAAAATAAAATGTGTTTTTTTATAATTCAAATGAAAGAAAAATGATTTATTATACCATTATTTATTTATTTTTTTAACAATACTCGTGTGTATGCATGTGTTTCTCTTAAACTAACGAAGCAATATTTATATCTCTGATGTTCGTCTGTACGTATTGATGTAAAAATAAAAACAATATTAATATTTTTGTGTCAAGAAGTTTTTGTGATAGGGTTCGTGTCATTACGGTTTGTTTCCATTATTTTGTTCAATCCTCAAGACGTCTATAATTTTATTGAAGCTAGTCTGCGCATAAATATTACCATAAATTTAATAAAGTATCTAGTCATTTTTATGTTACATACAGGTCGTTTATAATACGTAGCCATTTTCATATTTCAAGCGATTCTAACAAGCGGGGTACATTGAGAGATGTTATAAAATAAGCATTTGCATGAACTTTATATAACAAAAGCGTAGACGTTTGGTTATCTTGTAGACTACAGATTGGTATGATTTTACTATATAAGAAACCGTAGACATATAAATAAAATATTTTTTCTTTTTAAACAATAAGCGACAAATGTGCAAAAAAAAAAAAATTTTTTATAGAACCTTATTGACTTATATACAAATATTAACGATTGAATTGCAAAACAAAAATCCTTTTATATTTATCCTTTTATAGTTTGAGCATTTGAGTTTAAAGCATATGAATTGGCCGCTGATGTTTCAATAAGCTTTTACAAAGTATTAGTAGTTTATATTAGTCAAGGAATTTTTCGGACACTACTTAAAAATATATAGGGTAAGTTTGTATTAAGAACAAAAAATTTAAGTGCGGACGAAATATAACAATATCTATTTCTAAACATAAAATAATTTACACTTAAATATACTTATACCTTCAAACAAAGTACTTGTACTACAGTACAAAGTCCTTTTACTCGAAGTACTTATACGACACGCTTTGCTTCGTCCTTCTTGATTCGCATGGTGTAGGATTGGAACAGCTTGCTTGCGTCGATATTTCCATTCGGATACAATGTGGGTGTTTTCAAGAGAAGAGGGAATAGGTTGCTAAGTTAATGCGCCTTAAAACCTATGATTGCATTTCCACTTTCCATTAGGTGGAATGTAGTCAGGCATTAACTTAGACTGTATAAAAAAAATTCTAACATCTTTATGTACTTTTACTTATACCTTAATATACAATGTACTTATACCTTGTTTCTTATTTATGTTAACCGACTGTTGCCAGTTTGGCCGCCTTCGCAAAGCTCCCCATTACAACGACGTAAACTCGCAGTTACGAAGGTTTCATCTGCAGTATACCCTCATGCGTGGAAGGACAGAACATCGTAGAAGCCTTTCGTAACCAAATTTCTGCAATATGAGCCCAAACACCGAATCTGAGCGAGGGAAAATCTAATTACTTATTATATTGATAAAACTATTACATAAACTTATTATAATAATAAAATAAAAACTTTAATTATTTTACTATCGTGTTAAAATCAATTATAATAAATATATTAGTTTATTATAATTTATGATTGTAATATTATATAATACACGAACATTGCATTCCATAAAAAGATGCCAAGTAATCAAATAACAGTTCAACCAACTTTCGAAACGAAACCAAATGTAAAGTAAGTGGTAAATGTTTAACATTATAATAGTTTATAACTACTTTATTAGTTAATTTACTTGTTATAGATTTCTTTACTTTATTTTCCATTTTAATATTAGCCGTCGACTTTCAAAACCATATTTATGTTTAAATAAATACATATAAAATAATAAGATAAGAAAATTAGTTTTCACTACAATAAATTGTATAAGGTAAACCTTTTCAGTATTAAATTAATCATATTTTAATATATACTCATATAAACTTCTGGTGAATTAAAAAATTCTTTTCATTGTTAATAATCCAGAGGAAATTCGAAAAAATATATCCAAGATATATATTGTATATTTTGAAGTGCTCTATTTGTTACGAACCAGAAACAAGATTTAATATATTTTAATACTTGAACAAGAAAATGTTCAACTCGTGCATTTGTCAGTTAGAATGTTTCCCCAGAATATATTTTCGAAAAACTCAGTTTTTCCTTCCGATCTGTCTGTCTGTATGTGTGTCTGTGTGTCTGTCGAATTTTATTTTTCGAATTTTGAAAAACTAAAGATATATTTGGAATCAGCATCTAAATGTAAGATTCACTTTTCAAAATTATGTTGATTGTCCAACGGGAAGGTGGTCAGATCGGCCGCCGAAGTTACCGAAAAATGGAAAAAAAATTTCGAATTTTTAATTTTTTTTAAATTTAAAAATTAATTAATTAAATAATTAATTTAATTTTTTTAATTTTTTTTTCTTTTGTTTGTTAATTAATTTGCGAGTTATAATTTGCCGATTAGGAGTTTTTCATAGCGGCAAGCTCGATTGCCGCGTGTCAGATGTTTTTACTTGTATATGCCTTAATAAGTTTAAATAATTGAGCTAACACTATATGACAAGTTCTTTCTATAAAGTGTGTATTTGTAATATATATTTTGATTCTTTGAGTTATTAATAGAACAATATTAAAAATTACATTTTTGCAAAAACAAAAACAACATGTTAGCCAAATGGCTATAAAAAATAAATATATATTTTATATTAGTTTTATATTAATAAAATCAATATTTTGTATACATCAATTTTATATAAATCTGTATTTATATGATTCTGTCGACTTATATTAAAAAAAGTTGGTGATAACAATAAATGGTAAAAAGGTTATTTTTGTTCTGCTTGGCTTATTGCCAACAAAAAGTTATGAAACAACACTTTTCTGTTCTATCCACAAATGCCACAAAGCCGAATTTAAAACTTAAATAGCACAATAAAAAAAAATACAATTGATATAACTACAAAAACAACTGCCACAAATAAATTAACATATATAACCTTAACGTTCATAGTTCAAAAACAATATCTTTAAAAAAGAGTAAAGCAAGAATAATAAAACATGATAAAATGCATAAAAAATATTCCAAGAAGATATTATTGCGCATTGAGTAAAATGGAAAACATTTTATCATATTTAATCTTTTATCGAGGGTATAACTAGAATCCATATTTTAATGATATTTCTTATTCAGTACTTAGCACGAAAAAAAAACATTGATTAAAATTAACAAAAAACAACTGAGGATAACAAGTAGTTTTCTTAACACGCAAATGATATTTAAACAAGCGATGTGTATTTTAGTCAACTATGAAGTTCGATTGATTTTCGTAACGATTACAAGAAATTTTATAAAATGAAACTTATTTCACGTTAAATCGTGGATTAAAATGAAACTTATTTCACGTTAAATCGTTAAAGTGTGGGCTTAGTTCACACTGCGCAACAATATATAACAAATATTCAATATATAAACATTTAATCTGTATATGTTTAAAATATTATTTGATTAGTTACTGGTGTTAGCAAAATATAATTCTCTATTAAAATTAAGTTCTTAAAAAAATATATATTATCCAGTTTAATGTTAGCGTATATGCCATAGACTTCAAAACAGATGGAGATAGAAACTCCAAAGTCTGTTTTTTGTATTTTAAGTAATTCTTGAATACTTTTAATAATAACATCAAAAGTAAATCTGGAAGAAGTCAAGCAGACGTTTGAAAATTTAACAAAACTATTTTACATATATGCTGTTGAATCATCAGTTATCCAATTTACATAATGGTCAAAGTTTAGTAATTTGATTCAACTTAAGAGATATTTTGATCCAACTACAATAACTAATCTGAGTCAGGAACTCGCTAAAGTTCGTATCAAAATATAGTATCAATCTTTCATTGTTATTTATGAACGAGCTGTCGTTATGAATTTTATCGTACTCTCTTCCTCAAGTTAACTACACAATTTCTTTCTACTCGTATATTGCACCCCACAATTTCTATGTTTACCAATTTAGTATATCAGTCCGAAAAAAAATGTTCAGGAGTAAGTCAAGTAAACAAACTTTATAGACTTTGATCATAAATTTCGCAAGAAACCATATTAAAGATATTACCCCTAGATTCGAATTCTTTCATAACATATTATGTTTTTTTACTATTATTGAAATTTAAAAGTAGCAATTTAAGAGATTCATATGGCAATTAATATAAGCCAAGATTACTTACTATGACAATAATTATAAAGAAGCTAATAAAACAATAGAAATAGTTTTTTTTAGAAATTATGTCTATGTGTAATGTACCAGAATGCGTTAGCAATTTTGCGTTTGTAAAATGAAATTCAGACAAATGTAGATACCATACTTTGATAATTACATACATACATATTAATTAATTTATTAATTAATTACATATTAATTAATAACATATACACATTTCTCATTGTAGGTCTTGTCTGTTTTGCGTCGCATAAATATCAAAATTTTTAAATATTATAAATGATAAGCATCTTTTCATAATTTGAAAGAACTGAATTTAAAGTGACTCAGATGTCAGTAGACGGATAATTACTATGTAAACAGATATTTATTGCGAACGTACCTAATGAACGAATGAAAATGGCATTCATTCTTTAGAAATCGGATTTTTTTGAATATCTTTACATTTAGAGTTGTCCTGAGAAATTTTTGACATTCTTAAAAAATATGTATTAGTAGGAGTGTGTGTATGTATTGAAGTATGTATGTAAGCTTTTCTTTTGCCCCATTTTTTTCGCGACCTTTGAGTATGCAATTGACTTAGTAATTTGTACCAATCGTAATGTAAAATTTCGTGATCCGATTTTTAGGATATATAATTATACAGTTATACTCACGTTAATAATATCGGAATTTGCCGGATTAGTTTTAAACCCATTCGGGGTCTTCATTCATAAGCTCTAAGCATAGCAGAATCGCGACGCAATTTGAAGAATTGGTCAATTATATAATAATCATATTATAGAACGAATTAAATAAAAAAATATCTAAAAAACACTAAAAAAAATTTTTTTAACTAAAATTTTATATAATGGGGCTTACCTCTTGTTTAATTTTAAAATCACATTGTAAAATAATTATATAAATAAATTTATATTATTTTATTCATATATAAATAACTATTGTTACCATTATCACCAATTATAATACTGCATAACAGCCTGATGCTCATAATTAAACATTCAAATTGGTGAAGTGCTATAAAGTAGTGGCAATTTATAAATGTATTTCTCACATAACTATTTAGTAGACTCATAGAATCAGGGAAAAACCCGTCATCTTATTTTAATCACTATAAAAGTTAAAATTTGCTTAAAGACGTTTATTGTTAAGTTGCCAAATATAACTTAATTTAATACCCAATTATATTTATGTAAGATTTGACAAATTCTGAGTGGAGAAAATTGAATTCATTAATTTTGCCTTCCTCAGGGATTCACTAAATTGCGTGACAAATTACTTTAGAAGTGTTGAGGCAATACTCAAGTTTTTGGAAGAAAATAATGTAATTTTGAGACTATATTGGGCAGATCATTTTTATCCTAGTGTCTATTGTTAGAGAGTGTTTTTACAGAAGATGATTTTTTGACAAGGATGGTATCAAAATAGGCTCTCTTGACATTTATATTTGACGTATATCTGATATTGATTTAAAGTACAAAAGGTAAAATAAATAAATAATCTATAAAAGACAATCATGTTGTTAAAATATTTGGTATGAATGCAAATTAAATAATTAATGTAATATTAAATTGCATCGAATATAAATTTGAGTATTTGTTTCACTATGAATATTTTTTAATTAATATATATTTTTTTATATTCGAGTTAATTTTATTTACTTTAAAAAAAGTAATTTATTTAAAATAGCTAAAGTCTATAATCGTATGTTCGTTGTACTGAAAAATTCTTAAATACTAATTTCACTTGATACTTTTATAATTGAATATCATGAGCTTCAAAGTCTAAGAGGAAAAGTGACATTGTGCATTTTTACAAACTTATTTGTTACTAGCAACTTTATATTTTAAAATTTTTGTAAGTAAAATATAAATTAGTTAGCTGTTGCTGCAAGATGTACAGTTTATGATTTAGGTACAATTTCCAAATAAGAAAATTTTTTCTATATTTCTTTTTTAAAATACATTAATAAATGTATATAAATATTAATTACCAAAATTGTGTTGTATAAATATACAAAAAAAAGAATTCAATTTACGAAATTAGAGTTTGTACGTAGGAGGTAAAGCTTACTAACAAATAAGAGCATTAAAAAATATTGACACTTTATTTATATTGTCAGTAAGCATTGGCTCAGTTATTTGAAATTATTCTTGTTGTGTGCGAATATTGAGTTACTTCGGATCAGAGGGTTATTGAATTATTCATAACAAAATTTTTGTATTTTGTTGAACATCCCATTTTATAATATCAGAGTCACGGAGGCGTACAGTTTAATATTTATATTTATTTTCGTTCATCTAACTTTCGAAAATTTGTTCTTATTTTTATTTACTATAATATAACGAATATCTTAACTCTTTTCTCGTGTATTTCTTTTCAAAAGATTTTAAATGTTGTCCTTCTTATTAAATAACAATCAAAGAGACTATAACTATAAATTTTAAAGATAAAAAAAATTGAATAACTTCAGTTAAAAATCCCCTAATTTTTCTGAAATGTCAATAGAAAAAAGTTATTTAGTTAAAAGTTCATTTAACTTCTTAATAGTTTTTTTTACTTCGTGAATTTTAAAAATCCTAGATCAGTTTATTTTTTATATAAACTTAAAAATACATAAACTCTGTAAATGTTTGCTAATTTAAAAGTATTAGGTAACGGCACGATTATTCTGTAGGTTGGATTTGTTTAAACCTCTTCTAAAATTTCTTTTGAATTCTTCGTTTAAAAGATTTTAATATCTTAGTATTAATTTCATAGAAAATAAAGTAATATTTATCATTAACATAATATTTATAATAAGTAATATAAATTGAACCTCTTAATTTAAAATTCATAAAATTCATAAAATCGACTGAAGTTTTCATTGTTATCAAAAACACAATCGCTAATGACTTTCTATAACAAAATTCCTAGATCTTTAAATCGCAAAACAATCAAAACGCTTCAATTCTAAAAACTTAAAACATAATCTCTACTACTATAAAACCTGTATACCAATTTTATGTCATAATTTGAACTATAAATCTAACTATTATATAAGTTTATAATTTTAAAATTACTAACTATAAACTTTATCTAATGTGTTACGTAACTCACGGGGAATTAGCGCTCAAGCTGCAACATTATTTCCGGCTTACAAAGTAGCTGGAGTGATAACAGTTCAGAAACTGTTTGTTCACCAACTCGTTATTCTAAAACACTGAAGTAAGCACGCTATAATCACCTAGGTATTAATAAATACTTTCAACAAGAGCATTTAATAAAAGACATTTTCTCTTTTCTATGACTTTTTTTTTATATAAAATATAAAATCCAAATATATCCAATTAATGAACTTTCTTACAAGATATAATTTAATTCTTTTATGCTATTCTTCTAAAGATATTCAAGTTATTTTTTTATAATACAATCCAGATATCTGCTAAGATGAACAAAAATTAAAATCTTAATGATTTACAAATTAACAAGAAACAAATAATAAGTTCGTTTCAAATATATATGCATAAGTCTAATGGTGGCGTATTTAGTATGACCGTTATATGTTAAATTATTAAAAAAATTGGTTTTATTTACACTTATATAAAAATGTAAGTACTAAGGCCATAAAATAAATATTTTAAATTCAATGATTTGTTTGAAATATATAACACCGTTCGATTTGTGATGATTTTTTTTTAATTAGTCATTTAATTTTGATATTTAAAAATAATACTTATATAATTTCTTTCTTTCTTTATTTTGACTCGTCTTTTATATTCGCTATAATAATTGAGCTACCTGTATTTTTAAATGTTCATTTAATATTTCGGTGTAACGTTACATGTAATTTTATTATTTAATATTAAATCACAAAAGTATTAAAATACTAATTTCTCTTGTTTATATGTCAATACTCATATTGATTATTGATTGGTTCTCTATTGAGACATTTCCTTTAACTCCGACAAGATTGATGATACTACAACAAGATTAAAAAAGAAATCTTAACATAATCAAATTCGGAAATAACATGTTGAATGTTTTTATTTGTTTTTAAGATTTAGATCCAATTACAATAAAAATCTAAAAGTTGTAACAACTATAATAAAGCTATTTTTTTATGTATTAAGAAAAGTATTATCTCTTTTGGAAGGCAGGAAGAAATAATTAAAAGTCAACAACCTTATTCTATCACGAGAGACTTGTATTGTTCCCAGATCTAGCCGACGAAAAAAAGCAACTTGAAGAAAATAACTTCTATTTTTAATCCACCAATCGCAGTGACACAAGCATTTTATTTACAAAAAGTTTCAGTAATGATAATGAATGGCAAATTCCCATATTGTTTTAATATTCGTAAGATAATGCTTCTTAATACAATGTAGCTTTTAAATTAATTATTATGTATATACATTTAACGACAATACTTTAAAAATAAATTTGTTAAAATGGAATATGAAATTATTTATAAGTTCAACTTTGTTTTGTGTTACATCCATTTGATGTGTAAAAAACGACATAGTTTTAAATTATATTCATATTGTTTTACTTTAAGTATCAAACATTTTGATTGATTATGTTGGTATGATTTAATAAATTGCAATTCTTAATCATAAACATTGAAACCCTTTTTTTGGCAGCCCCTAATGCTACCACGGTTTAGTTAACTCATATACAACCCTAAAACTAATACTCCTACGGCTTAATACGTCATCCGACTAAGCCATAGATTATAAGGTATAATTGTTCTTTCCTTCTCATTATTACTTAATAATCTATTAATTAACTATTTATAAGTAAATTGTAATAAATTATAGTAATAATTTAATAAATTATATAATAAATATAAAATTAAAGAAGAAAACGACGGAGAAATAGTGGAAAAAAGCCTTCATCAGTTACCTAAAAAGCTATTGTCGCCTTCGCGTCTATCAGTCCTATCAGCCAGCTCCAATATTTTTTTTGTAGAAGACAGCGCCGATGAATCGATTGTCCTCAAAAAATCCGATACATGGACACCAGGGGGCAAACCGTAAAAGAAAAGCTTGCTTACACACATGTTCTATAACTTTCAATGGACCATGGAAAATATTTTGAAATTTTATGCAAAGTTCTGTTCAATCCTCAACACTTTTCTGATTTTGTGTACACAGCAGTGGTTATGGTTAGAGAACTTACATAGAGTTTTTTTATAGAAATGCTTTTCATATGCCTAAGTAAAAGTCAATAGGATCCATATATTATAATCGAAACTTAACGCTTTCAGACAACCTGGTTTTGAGTATAAATCACACAAGCCCCCGTCCTGAATTAGGCTCCTGCAATCCAGTGGATCTCCTTATTTACAGAATCCTATAAAATTTAACCATATATTGAAATACAGTAACTAGAAAGTTTTTATTATACAAATAAATAGCATTCAAACATTCAACTACGGTCATTTGTGGTACATTTACATAGTGTGCCATTTAAGGTATTAATATGTTTACAGTTAAAGGTTAATAAATAAAGATTAATAAACATGCCTTCTCGTGTAAGCGAATACTTATAACTTGTCTGAAAGATTCGCTGTATAAAAAAAACAGTTGTATGAAAAATTCAATACAAGCAAGAAAAGCTCTAACATGTCTTACAAGTTTAAATACAATTTACGACCTCCCGCCCATCAGCACGTTGCACTTGAATGTTCTAGACATACTACAATATACATATAGATACAGTCGCCTGCTTAGGTTCATATTGATGAACAAACTAGGGTTTATTTACAGCTCCAACAGCATGATTGTAGAAAATGTTTTAGAATAAGATCATGAAAATAATTGTATTAAAAATATCTTGAATACTTCTGTATTGTTAATTCAATTAGTATTATCTAAATGTATGTCTATATGACGAAATTTATTTCGCATTCGGAAATTAGTTTATTGACACAGAATGCAATGAATGCTGATATCATTGAATCTGCAATTAGAGTACTGCGTGTCACAGTCCCGAGCTCGCTTCGTAATTATTGCTTCAAATGGAGAACGTGCCACGAGGTAGAGGCATTTAGAGATGTGACTAATTGATGACACAGAGCGGTTGTATTAGCAGTAGATTTAGTAACTAGATTTTACATTTTTAAAAGAAAAACAAGTTAATACGAAATACATCTATTTTTATTCATATTGACAATAATATATAACAAAATTATGTACATTTATTCAGAAAAATATTACTATTAAAATTGAACAAAAAATCTATTTATTTATAATAACATAATATTATTTGAGATATACAGTGAATAATTATAAATAAAGGGAATATGTACAGAGCACATGTACATGTATGAGTACATGTTTATGAGTTACATTCAGAATAATATCTACTATGTAAAAGGACATGTGACGTTAAAAAAATCAGTCTTTTCTTTAACTTCGAAACATCTTTAACCATAAATATTTTGATTTTGATTGTTAAATGAAAATGCAGCATTTATTAGTATATAAAATTCAATATTAGTTCCACTTCTAGAAAAAAAAACATCAGGGCTTTAAATTTCATTGATTGAATTTGAACTAATAATAATTGTATTATATTTTGAATTTTTCATTAATTTATTTAAATTATTTCAATAAAACTATTTTTCGGTATAACGAGATGATGGTGTCTGTCTCGTTTTACCACGAACACGTTTGCTGCAAAGCATCCGAAACGTCGGGTTAAATATAAAAATGTAATAATAAACGCGAGTTATATCCGAAAAATAGTTTTATTGAAATGTGTAGTACTCGTGTAAATGTTAGAAAACATAAATTAATTTTACATTTATAAACAATCTTATTTATCCGTAAAGAACTTTCTACTTATGCCGCAAACGGTTCTGCAACGTTCCATTCAGAAACATTACTCGGTTAACTTCACTTCTACAATATGTGAATGTGTTATCATTGTAGTATCTTTAAAATAAAAATATTTAAGAACGAATATTTAGAATATATAAATTGGGATTCTAGACTTTATATAACAATTATTTTCGTTATCCAAATAGATAAATTTGGATAGGGATGGATGGATGGAAAATGGATAATTTTGGATGGGTGGAAAATGGAGTGGGGTAATAAAGAGGTATGAATTGCTTTAATAGCGTGTACTGACCCATTAGGTTTTTTTGAAACTCCATTCGCTTTGTTTTAGTCGAATGTTTGTGTACCGTGCCATGAATTACCAAATTTACGTTCATAAGCCTGTCAAAACTTCTGTAAGATTTCAACGTTGACATTAACAGTTAGGTGAGGTATTAGCTATTAAGGGGTGACCGTGCAATATTTTCGTGACAAATATTGACACATTTGTATCAAGATACAATTCTTGAGATGGTGATTAGACCTCTAAACAAGAACATATTCTACACCAAGGCTAATCCTGTCAGCTCCACTCAGCGCCTGTTGTAAACGAATGTTTCCAAACACAATTTGTTTAAATATGAATTTAAAACAATAACGAAACACTAATGAAAAATCTAATGGTAGCGAACATATCCATACGTCTATGAATTTAGATACAATTTCTATCCTGATCTATTTAATTATTTTATAGAAAATTTAATTACCTTCACTTCTTAGTTTGAATCTGTTTAATTTTAATGGCAGCAAAGCCGATGCGGGTCGCTAAATTTAACATAAACAAACACAAAAAGTTTGTGACCATGGATGTTTTGTGCCGTTTTTATAAAATTCGTAATTATATACTTTGTACATTAGAATAGAACATAAAATATATAAATATATTACATAAGTTAAAATATTACTAAGTAAAGGAAGACCAACATAATGCTGTAATTTAATTTAAGATAAATTTTTTTTTAGTAAATTCGGAAAATTGGGGTTATAGCTTTCCAATTAATAACCAAGGAAGAATTGAGTTCTAATTTTCTCGAAATGTTACTGAGAATTTTGAAATGAGAAAAGAAAGTTTTTATGAGAATTCGATATTGTTAAAATCGTGCAGTTTTAAAGTTTTTTTTAAAATACAGTAACTATAAAAATAAAAATGAAGTACCTCATTTCATTTTTAAATTAAATGCACATTCGATGTATGAAAAACACCAGATATTCCACTTTATACCCGATGATTAAGAGTTAATATTAAGATAGATGTCAACTTGCTATTAATTAGTTTGACATATTATCATTAATATTATTCATTATACTATTGAATTAGTGGATTATAAATTTTTGGTAAATAAATTAAATTATTTATAGTCTATGAAAATTAAAAAATAGTACTTTATGTTACAAAAAGGATTTTTATAAATACGTTTTGAATAAGGTTTGTAATTGACGTGTAGTTTGATAAGAGCAATATATATGAATCTTTGGATGGAATAGATATCTTAGTTCTTACGTCTCCAACGCGATGTTTCCTAGTTATCTGTTATCCGATATAAGAACTAGATATCTCTCGTACGTGGTCCTCTTCAGTAATTAGTTGTTGAATTAGAATAGAATAAAACTTGATTTTTTTTAGCAAAAAAACGTATAAAAAATTTGCTCTTATTTCAGGTTAAAAGAATGTAATGAAATCACTCTGAATGAGGTTTTCAATTCGAATGATTTTTTTTTTGTTTATTACATCAAAGGTTCACTTAGTCACTGCGAAAGATTTTAACGAATTGGTCATTCTGTAGGCGATTAATTAGTTTTAGCAGGTTTAAATATTTAGTAGCTTCATATTTATGAATTAGAAGAATGAAACAGTTACAAAACTTTTAAAAACTTATTATTTTTATGACATCTTTTTATAAATAAAACTTCGACTATAATATTACATTTTTGTTCTGTTTTAATGCCTAATTGCATAATGCATGTATTGTTATTGTTAGTAATATCTTTTATTATTCCACATGTTATGTGGTACATAGATTCTTTTAGCTCGTACATTTTGTTTTCTTTATTAGTTCATGTAATTCCCTGGATGCGTGGCGATCTTCTACTGTGCGGTTTTCAAGGACTTTTCTTCCACGTACTACTAAGATGTGGAATGAACTTCCTTCGGCGGTGTTTCCAGATCGATACGACATGGGTACCTTCAAAAAAGGCGTCTATTCTTATCTCCAAGGCCGGCAACGCTCTTGTGAGTCTTCGGATGTTGCAAGAGTTCATGGGCGGCGGTGATCACATTTTATCAGTGACCCGCATGCTCGTTTGCCCTCCTTTTCCATAAAAAAAAAAAAAAAAAAAAAATGTAAACTTAATGTTCTAGTCACATCTGAAATATCAGATTAATAAAAAATGGAAATCAATTTACAGAAAATAAATAAATAAAATCAGCATAAATACATATATTCCACGTCTATGAGTTTCGAAATATAAAAAGGGCTGTTTATCAAAATGCAAAAAATCTGATATGAATAATTCAATAACTCGGTGATCCGAAGCTACTATTCGCCGGAAACTGAAACAATCAAATAACATATTTACCAATGCTTTTGATATGTGGAGGTGCACTACTTAAGTTGTACTGGTTAAATTTAATGTCTAATCCATTTAGACATTAAATTCATTAGATATTAAATAATTCTTATATATATTTATATCATTGTACCTTTTTTGCAATTGCTAATCCAACATACAGTTTATTTTTTGTTGAAAATATATTTAAATATACAAAAAACAAGTATATTTATAAAAGTATCATGACAAATAAAGTTTTTAATTTTACAATAATTTAATAATGTATTTGTTTTATCCAGGTAAGATATTATTTATTACTTACTACATCATAATATAAAACGTGTGCCTCATATATTCGCAAAGTTAATCGTCTGGTTTCATCTATAATCTGGGAGCTGAGTATTGCCTCGCCACTTCTAAAGCAATTTGTCACGCAATTTAGTGAAATCTCTGAGGAAGGCATAAGTGATGAATTAAATTTTCATCGCTTAGAATTTCTCTTCAAATCTTACGTTAAAATAAATTTAATATTGAGAATACTGTACTCTAGATGTAATTGAAATATACATTTTACATGAACTTTGTTTAAATGCCGTAATGTATGATAATGTATGAAACTACTATGAATTAGTAAAGATTCATTATTTTTTCTTTTTGTCATTCTTGTTTTTTTCGGAACAAGTCAGATATTAAAAATTTAAAATCACAAATGATCCATAAAATTTTATTTTAAATCTTATCACCTTCATTTAAATATAAGGCAGCCTTGGTCAGTCCCATCTAGTTAAAAGTTGTTGACTACAGGTTTAGTTTAAAAATCACAAATAAAGTAAAGTAAAAATCTTTAATAATATTGTAATTATTAAATTATTATTAAAAGTATTATTATATAAAAAAGTAATTCTATAGCAAATATATCTTATTCATCGAGTTAAAATAAATATTACATTATAGTAAGATTCATTTCAAAACAGAAATTAAATAGTCTGCAAAAGCAAATCGCGAGCAAGGAAAAACAATAAAACCTAATAACCTTTATACAAATATATTTGAAATAACTAAAAACCCCTAAAATATACTAAACACTTATATTGTTCTATTTGGCATATTATAATCTATTTACTGGAATCGGAGATTCCTTTAAAATCTTTTTTATTACGTTGGTTTATAAACTATTTACAAATACGAGTATTTAATGGACTAATGACAGCTGTGTGTTCATAAATAAACAACCAGAGTGAATAGCAAGTGACGGATTGATAAATGATGGCTTAGGTTAAAAGCTCTAGGGACTTATATAACTCAAACTGAATACACACAAACGAACTGTATATAACTTTTAAAGTTTACTTTTATTGAGCGAAGCGAGCGGAGAGCTCTACTGGAGAGAATTTGGATTGGTTTTATAAATTTAGCATTAAAACAGCTTAAGGGTTCGATTTCAAATTTTGCACACATACCATGCTGATATGTGTGGTGGTTTCAAATTTTTTTTAATTTTTTCTTCCCACACCAAGGCGAAACCTTCGGCTTGGCTCGCTTCGCTCAATATGCAAACGGCACCCGAGATTTCGCGATCGCAGTGAGTCAAAATTGAGGGTCTGGTGGCGTTCCTGGTTAATGTTTCTTTATATATAAGATACACACATAGACTAGTTAATAGAGGCTGGTAAATTGTATATTTAATTATAATAACTAATTAGTCGTGGACGTAAATTGAAGCAATAATATTAGAAGGGGTTCGTTTACTCTTCAATTGGCTAATGTTAGAGATAATTTAGTGTGTATTCGTTCCATTGCTTATATTTTTATGCTAACATTTCTATAATGGTGATTATTTGCATTTAATGATACGTAAAATTATTCATAAAGTTCTCATATTTATAATAATATTGAAGACGATAATATTGTCTTCCTTTATCATGTTTAATAATCAATACTCGATTATTACATAATAATATATCACCTGACCTTATTATATAAATAAACGAGTAAGAATTTCTAATCGAAAAAATATGGTCTTGACTTTCCAGTGATAGTTTCGAACGTAAGAATCTGTATTCGTATTGCAGGTGCCGTATTATGAAAATTACGACTTTGGTCTCGAAAGCGTGTATTTAGTTTCTATTCTCACGTTCATTCTATAAGTCTGAGTAATAGATATATATAACTTAACATTACAATCAGATTTTAAAGCTACTTTAGTCAGTCAGTTTGCCTGAGCAGGTGATTAATTGAAGCGTTCTTTATTTCAAAATCTGACTTTAAATCTGAATTTCACCTAAAAAAAATTTTTTTAATATTAGTCTCTCCGTTTATACATAACGAAATTCTTTATCATTGATAAATATTTGTAATATGCTAATTTTTTATATGATAATTTGTAAACTGCTAATGTAACATACACTATTTCTAAACTACAAATATTTCTTATTAATATTAATTATACTACTATGTTGTAAGATTTGATTATAGATTCTTTTATTTATACTTACACAAACATTTGAATGCTTTATTGAATAAATTATTTTATTAGTCAAATATTTTTTATTTGTTGTTTTTTATACAAACTCAGCGTAATTACCATTATATTATTTTAATTTTTAGCTCTTAAAATATTAAATTTTTATTTTTACTTACAGTAAATCTTTAAGTACTCTGGAAGGGATCTTTTCATGGTGCATAATCCTATATAAGTATAGGTATTGCCATAAAAGTAAAATCTACAACTTTCGAGGAACAAATAACACAAGGGTGTATTTGTCCCCATATGTACATTATATGTTTATAAAACTATTGTAATATTTCAGAAACATATAGTTTAATACAAAATATATTAGAAACTTTTATTATACTATGATGGCGTTGTTGCTTAAGACATTAATTTCGAAAACTAAAGGCAATTTTACTTAACTTAACGATAATATAAATTGTACTTGTTGCTTTTACGGAACAGTCGAGAACTGAAACATTATTTAGTACCTTTTTATAAAACTGAAATTATTTTTTTTAATTTGTATTAATATTTAAATTACTATACTTTGATTTAGTTATAATTTCTTCAAATGTTTTGATAATTCGTCGTTCCTTTTTCAGCATTTGTTTTTTTTAAATAAATAAAAAAACAAAGGTTTTTATTTATTTACTTATTTGTACTTTTCGAATTAGATTATATTACTGGTATTGATTCGTCAATAAAAGTCATCACTTGTGTTCTTGAAATAAATCGGAAGGGTCTTTTTATACCATACTTATCGAAATAAGCCTTTCTGTGGAGACGGTCTACAACTTACAGTTAAGGCTAGGAGGGTTTCAAACGCACCCTGGTCTGTGAATAACCACACAACAAACTCAACCGGTTCTTTTTATTTTGATAGCTTTTGCACAAAGTTCAAAACATTTAATAAACAATTTCACTTCAACTACCGCTACCAATCCGACATAAAGTTCTAATTGTTTCAGAATAATTAATATAGTACAATGGACTTAAAAAATATTCTTTTGAAAAAAAAAAACTAATATGATAAGAGAATAACATATAACCACAGGTCTCTTGAAGATAATTGAAGTAAACATGTTTTGGCAGTATCGTTTTCATAATATAAATTTAGATAGAGATGTCATATTTATCATTTATTGCTAATGATTATTATTATTTATATTATGGAGAATATGACATATGTTTTTTGTGTAACTTTACACAATGAACAACGATGACAATGAATTTATCTTTTATGTCTATCTTAGATGAAATTATTACAGAATAATGAGAAGCATACAAAAACAAAAAATATAAATAGACATTTATTTTACTATATAAAATTTGAAAATAATATAAGCTGTAATGCATGTTAAGCGTTACACAGTGCCAGTAAAAAGTTAAAATATTGTATGTATTACATAAAGTGCTGGACAATCCACATTTACATTTTACTGCTGTAATCTTTCAGATGTCAGGTTGTTGAAAAAGAGCAAATATATTCTTAGACCCGCACGTGACCTCCTCAATAGTGAGCTAACTCACAATAGACTAAGTAATAAATTCAAGTATTTGTTATCCAGAAATTGTTGAAAATAAATGAAAATCTACTATTTTTAAAATAAAATAGAGCCACAACTTAGAAGTAAATACTGATATTTATGAATAATAATCATACATTTAACAATTGGCGCTGGCCCTTCGTATTTTGCTGGCTGTCTAAAGTTTTTTATCCAATGGGGTTATATTTACACTTTTGTGTTATTTAGCTACATTGCTAGATCATTTCATATAAACCATATTTAAGATAATATAGATAAAATACATTTCACTGCTCAATCGCAAAAATTACTACATTTGATTTGACAGGTACAACATTAAGCGTATACTTAGTGTTTTTTCTAATACAACCTATTTCATTAAGAAGAATGAGACTAATGTCAAAATAAAACATATCCGTATAGTCAATAATGAGTAAAATCAAAGTTTGTATCAAAAGTAAAGGTATATTTTTCGTATATTATATTATGTTATAATATATTATATTGTATTAATATATTAGTCATTTGTTGAATAATAAGAAATTGAACAAGTGGCGATGAGTATGAGCAGTAATTCCTTGTTAAGAAAATGGTTATACCATTATTATGATCTTGTTTTTTTTTTATAAACTCTGTTGCATCATTACTTAGACAAAGGACAAAAGAGAATAAAAAACTTCTTGAAAATTTTATATTTTACTATGAATGGATATTATATCTTTTTTACATTTTCAAATAAAAACAAAAACCTAAGACATTTTTTTTCTTTTTAATTTGTTGTTGACATTCAGACACAAGGATTGATATTACGTCCAACCCAATAGAGCAATTAGTTTTATATAAATCTTAATACACATATTTAAGAAGACGAAGTCATTTGCATAATCAGGTTGCGAGAAAAAGGACCCAAAAAAAGTTTAATTATATACATAAAAACAACATTCATAAAATTCTGAGAAAAGATTGTAAAATTACTCAGGACGTAAAAATATTACAAAAAAAACAATATCGAAAATAGTAATTATTAGTAAACGTAGAGTAAAGTAGTAAAAAAAAATCTTAAGAACATTTCAAATTATTTCAAGATAGAAAAAAATTATATTTTATGTAAATTTAACAAGATTTCAGAAGAAGATAAGGAAATATAATTGAGCATATTTATTTCATACATTTTTTGTTGTCCTTTCTCTTTTACGTCGAATTCAATATAACGATATTATCTCCGAGCAAACAAATATCAAAGCCTAAAATTGGTGCCGAACGTAGTAATGTAATTTTTCTTAATAAGTAAAAAAAATAAGTAAAAACAATATTATATTGTATTTTTCTTAAACAAGACCAAGACCTCTAATTTCGTTTTAAATTTTACTAGTGGTATTTTTTTAATTTTTATTTCAAAAATTTTACTAAATTAAAAACAAAACATGCTCAGTCTTGGCTCACCGTACCATAGAACCACTTGCTCTTTAAATAAGCAAATATTAAAAATATTAATAGTAAACGGGAATACAATAATACCAAGCTAAAGATACAGCATCAGCCGGGAAACCAGAGACAGAACATTGCAGAAAGACGCCAAGCAGATTTACGTCTAATCGTGATAAATTAATACGTTCCCCGTATCGACAAGAAACCTCGTTTAACTATTTGAAAAAACATTAAACTTCAAAAAAGCAATATACATCAAAAGTATATTGCTTTTGATGTATATTGATTTTTTGAAGTAATATAAAATATAGTTTTAAATTATTAGATAAGAAAAAGTCTGAAATAAAAAAACACTGAATTGTCAGAAAACCAATAAATGTCAGTATACATCTACTAATTTATAGTGAAGATTCAAAGTATTTACTCGCTGTGGGGTACAATCCATCACAACCTCTGTGAGAGATAGCTGAAATTCCAACAACACGCATTCTCAAGTTGACGTTAGGTAAATGGCCCGTAGCATTTACATCTTTAATATCTACGTTATTGGAAAATAAGAAGTGTTTTATTAAATAAACTTATAAAGATTTGTACAAATTTATACTTTTTTGAAGTTAATGTACTCGTAGGTAGGTACATAAATTTTTCCGTACATTTTTTGTTAGCGTTGCTAACAAAATTGAGTTTTACGAAATGCTTGACTATGAATTGCTGAACTGTTAATTTTAACAGTAAATATTATATAATTTATACTCATTTCTGACCAACATCGTTTTCTTGAGTGAAATTAGTTTTGACTCATGTTTAATTCCGACCTTCACATTAAAAAAAAATATATAACAAAATTTCAATATTTAACAAATATAATAATCGTAAGGCCTGTTGTTAAAAAAATATATATATTTTTTAAATTTGTACTATAATTTTTAATAACATTTATTAATATTATTCAAATATAAAAATATTACATTACTCAGTGGGCCGGATGACATAAAATACACTCTAACTTAATAAAAAAACTAAGAATGATATATTCACAAAAGTCACGAAAACTTTTTACTACCATATCTATATTTTTCTAATAAATGCTAAACCAGCTTCTTATGATCTATATTTATATTATTTAAAATATAGTATCTGTATTTAATTTGAAATTAAGTTTGTATTCTCAAGTGAGAGAATATTTATAGTATTTATATAAAGACATAAAAAAATATTTTAAAATTGTTATCTGTCCATTTGTTCGTCCGGTCTAATCTTTGGAAAAGTTTTATCAAACTTAATGTTATTTTCTCTTTAAGATAGCAGAGTTCGAAGTAAAACATAATACTACACTTTTTATTCTTATTCAACTTAAATCTAATGGCTAAATTTACTTATCTAAACTCACGATGTAAGCCCATTATTGATATAAAATAACAATATATTATTTTTTATTGAATCTATATATTTCTAAATAAAATCTCTTAAAATATATAGTATCGTGATTGAAAATTTGCCCGAGTATGGTCGATGAATGAAAATACGTTGAAAATCTTTAATACGATATCATCAACCGCAATAAAACAGCTTGATGCAATAAACTTATGTAAGTGTAATGAAACTAATTACTTTTATTTGAAAGTTACAATAACGGTAGTGTGAGCTTATATTTACTAGGAGCTGGATTCAAACCTCGATGTTTACTAAATTTAAAATCTTTGTGGTAATATTAGGCTATTTATTTTCTTCCAAAATTAAGGAACGTAGGAACTATAAACACTCCCTGAAAATTGGAAGCGTAATTTTCCTTACATGTTAGTTAGCTGCTACTGTACTTGCTAGGATGTAATATTAAATCATTTTAAGCTAGTTCGTGTAGAGACTTCATCTTCTTTGAAAGTAATAAAACTATTATATTATTTTTACAAAATCAATAAAGGTCATAACTTTTTTTTTTCTATTGTACTTCAAAACAATTTTTTGTGTATCTTTTGAAATTAAAAAAATTGCTGAGAGTTCATGTAGAGTGGTTGGACAGACCTTCTACAATAGTGAGCCGCAAGTACTAAGCATAAGACAACATTCACCCTAAAATGGCTTGTATAAAACAATTACACTCAGTTACAGACGTCACTTTCACACATAAACAATTATAGGCCACAGCTACACCAAACACTACCACTAGGGTTGGCATCTCTGGGGACGACGTTAGTCCGTCTTCGTCACGTCTTCGTCACGTAGCTTAGTCATTTACTCGAAGATTCCAAGATTTACCGTTCTACGATCACCTGATTCTTTAATGCTACTATAAAGCCAACCCGCTTAGCATAGTTTCGCTATTGGAGCAAAGAAGTACGATGCCGTCATATGCAAAGCTAGTCCCATCCCAAATATGCGTCCCATCCCGTCCTATCCCATCCCATTCCATCCCACCCCAATCTTTCTATTACAAAGTAATGTGTAATATTTATGACATTTTTCTTACTATTTGGTAATATTTCCAGTAGGATTTTCTTTATAATTTTTTCTTACGTCTGATAGTTTTATTCCGTTTTTAAATCAGATTCAATAGTTTAGTATATACATAAAACGCATTCTTCAAATGTTATGAACCATTATTAGTCTGTTAATCGAACTAATAGTCAATACATTTGTAGTTTATTATTGTTGGTAATTGTTGATTTAAAAACATAACTAATCTTAAAAAGCTTTTCGTTAAAATATGTTATAAGCATAAGTATTTCACAAGGTTTTACAAATGTTCAACAAGATCTAAAATATATTATACCTAATAGTTTATTTAGTTGCTTTAAAGTTAAAATAAACAATTTAAAACTCAGAGACCACTTCGTTTTTAATATTAGATTTAATGAATTATCAGTGTGAGTTAATTAAACAAATTTATTCTATGTATATTATTATATTTATTTTATATAAAAAAGAGGGTTTTCACAAGGATCATTAAACATATATATTTTGAAAATCGATCAATTTTCTGGCGAGTCACAATGATTTACATATATCTCACGAGCGTGAATAGGGTGAACATTCTTCTATTTTGATTTTGCAATTAAAATGGTTATTTAGTTAAAATTTAATTGCGTTTATTAGAAAAAGCTGATAATAGATATTATTATGATTTATTTAGTTAAGCCACGTATTTTTTTAAAATATATCTTCAATTTTATAAAATAATCTTGGGAAAGAACACTAAAAGGTTTTACTTTTTCTTCTGTTAAGTTTTAAAAATAAAATTTTAGTTTAGTAGTTTTATCAAAGCTTCATTACAATAAGAATATAGTATGTGAGGAATTATGATATAGAAAAATAATTTCCATCAAGTTTTTCTCAGATAAAAATACTATTAAGCCAACCCAATGAAATAAAACGAGTATTAATATTTCCATTTCAACATTAGCATAATAAAATACTAAGCCTAAAAATGTGTTTTATTTGATGAGAAGATAACGTTACAGCCGGCGCCAATATTTGTTTAGACATTTATATTGTTCAGAGATAATGTATAAATACTTAGACTATTAAATTTTAGATACAACACAATACGAGTTTTTTGTATTATTATATTGAGTCCAATATATAGCCCTAATATGCTGACTTGTTAATAAAATTGTAGTAAATTATTTTATTTATGTAATTGATTACTGTAATTAATATATATTAATAAACTAAAATTTAATTAAAAAAGCAATAAATAATACGTTTAAACCAAGACTAAAACATTTACATTTACGTCTTCTATAAAGTTCAAATTATCTTTAAAACATATTCAAAAGCAGTTAAAGCTTATTTTTAAAAATAACTACAATATATTCGCTTACATAAACGTAGATATTATATCCCAAGAAGAATTTTTTTGGTACAAAAACATATTTATGTCGGTCTTGCTACCCTGACTTCTGTAAAAAATGTAATGACTTTGACTAGGTCGTTATTTTTACAATCGACCAAGGTAAGTATATCTTCAATATTACTTTTTATATTATGATAAAGATGGCAAGAATATTACCTATAAGATTTTTGTAGACAATATTCTTATGCTATTACAATATGAGTTCAAAGGTATTGGAATTTAATCTTATATATTTTATGAAATTTTTGTTCAAATCACAGAGAACGTAGAAATTTAGAAACAGTAAATTTAAAAAACATTCCTTATAGCAATTAAGAGATTGTACGATACTTTTCAATGAAATCCACACGTTTCTTTCTTTCTTTTTTCCGTTTTGCTTTTGGAAAATAGTCAACCCTGTTTACTGTTATATACATATGTATAAACCATTGATTTAGAATATTTGTTATATCTGCTTATTTTGATGTTTACATAATTTTTAAATGTGAAATGTGATCATTTATTGTTGAATTTTTGTGATACTATTTTAATTCGTCTTTGTCTCTATATTGTTATTTGCTAGTTGCTAAGTATAACTGCACGTTTCTTGGTTGTTGCCAACACATTAAATATAATGTGTATAGTTGCTGCAATAGTACTTTATTAATAGTTTTGCTATATATTTAATGGTATTCGAGAAAGTATAGACGGAAATTATATAATGCCTGCAAAATTATACAAGTGTATTTTTTAACCCAAATATATTAAACTAAATCTAGACAATGACTAAGAAAAAACAATAATTGAACTTTAATTTTATTAAAACCATAACATTTTTTTGATATTATCCAGAAAAATAAGCGCTACTAATCTGAGTTACGTGATATATAGTTCATTATTGTCAGCTGCTTTAGTGAACGCCACGCCATTATCACCGTGGCATTTGGCACTATTTGCCAAATATAAAGAAAGAGCAAAGCGATCAGAAACGCACCTTGCCTGTTATAAAAATGACATAAAAGTTTGAATGTGAATTTGCAAACCAACGCGGCTTATTGTACGAAATACTGTGAACTATATGATTTAGTAGACAGTCAATCAAGTAAATTGTAAACATTTTCGTCGATAAGGACGGCGATGATATTTAACCTCAATATGGAGATGTATGAAAATTTTTAAAATAGTTATAATATATATACATATAGAAAATCATATTTGGTGGTTTGGTAGATTGAAGATAAAATAAAAAATGTAGTTATTATATTATATAATATGTATTAACATTCGGTTTAGTTTGACACGCACTTTTTGGTATTTTGATACAGGGATTATTTGTTGATTTTTGTCCTTAACTCACAAAACGTTTTGTGAGTACATTGTATGCCTGAATGAAAAACGTAGTCATAGAAAACACACAATCATTTGCTCTCCAAAACCGATAATCATTAAGAGTTATTGCGGTCAAGCGAAGACTTAAAATATGAGAAACCATTATCTAATATTTAAAATATGAGAAAGCAGTATCTTTTAATTACTAAGGTTACGATTTACTAATTATACTGAAATATTTAAAGAAACTTGAAAACTAAAAGTTTTTTGAAGTAACGACCGTTGATGAAATATTGGTGGAATATTGGCTATCTGCCAAAATTTCAGAGCAATCAACCATTTTTTAAAACTACACAGCTTTTGTAATACTTTTACCATAAATATTATGTATTTTAAAACATTTTTTAGTACGACTAGATTTTTTATGTTATTGTTTTACGTGTTGTGCTTCTGTCAAGATTATTTATAATTATAATTTAGAGTCTCCAGTGCTAATCTCTATGAGTCATCACTTATGCCTCGTCTTCTTATAAAAGACTCTATTGGCCAATTGGCGTTAGTGTTTTCAAGAACAACTTAGGCCTTATTTATTGCAACTAAAAATGCGATAAATAATTACAAACTGTTTTGTTACTATATTTGTTAAGATTTACTTTACTATAAATGTTAAAAATGTAAATAAAATTAAAATTATAGAAAATTAGTTGCGAGTCCCACTCATAAGAATAAGAATGATGATGGCTACAAGAAAGATAAGGAATGAGGAGTGAAAGTAGGAGGAGAATGCCCGTGAGAACTGGTATACGAGAGTAGAAACAGATAAATAAAGACTCCAATCCTATGGGAGGTAGTCCGGAAAAAAAATATGTATATGTTAAAAATGACATATTAACTGACTCATTGACAGACACTTAGGGCTCTTCTTACCGCCAACACTCGCTTTTTAGCATCATGAGATACGTATTATATAGTACATACATAAATTTAAAAGTGGTTTGTATTATTGGTTATATTATTGGTTATAACAATAAAATTATGTATAAAAGATTTTTGATAGGTTTAAGATAGACCGAGATCATTTATTCATGTTCAATATATTTCTTTATATATAAATTATTACATTTCTTTATAAGTAAGGCCGTAGTAAAAAGCCTTATTTATATATAAATTAAACTGCCCAGGATTTGATACACATTCAGATAACGTAATATCAGAATATAATTGATATATAGGAGAAAGGATTTGATCAGAAGTGACAGGCATAATTGAATTAGGTAGAACATTTTATTTAAGAATAAAAAATTATAAATCAGATAATCCTCGTATTAATTACAAAATACCCTTTTCTATAAAATTAATTGCGAAAATTAGTAAATTATAATGTAAAAGAAACAATCTGAATCAGCGGCAGATCCTGATGGTATCACTCACATAATATATAAAATATATCCGTCGGTTCGTAAACATCTCTTAAATTTGATTAAAAAAGCATTCGGAAAAACCTTTTTTGATCTTTTTCCAAAAAAATAATCACAAAATAATCAAGGACTGAAGACGATACTTTTAATTAAATAAGTCTCATTTTTTCTTTTTTACAAATTAAAATGGTGGAATTCTAATATATATAATTCTAATATATAATAGGTATTTCAGATCACATTATTGGCATACCTGGATGCCAAGAATTCAACACATTAATATCGAAGAGATATGAAAGATACTTAAAAAATCCAGAGGCCAATTACGGTTAAACAATCGTCTGTCCAATCGTACGTATCGATAGACTTAGAAAACGCTTTTGGGTTGTTACGACATGAATTGATGATGTTTGCGCTAAGTGGATAACATTTCTACGTGGGCAATATTATTGCAACATATTATTCTATAGTATCTTAGGAGAACCGTTCTAAATGTGTGAGATGCAAAAAAGGTTTAAATAAAGGTTACTGTATTTTTTAATCCCATTTAACATTTACATAGATTAATAGAAAAAGTGATGTTATCAATACTGACACGTAATCCAAAATATATTTTTACCTAAAGTTTGTTTCCGTAAATTGTGATTTTACAATTAACAAAGCAGCAGAACAAATTTTAGGTAAAAAACTAGATGAGTAACAGTCAATTTCTATTTTAATTATCTCAAGAAGGTAGACAATTAGTAATTTAAACTAGGACCGTCAGGGTGCAAGCATAGGAAGCTGAGAAAATCTCTTTAATTAACTTAAAATTATACATATATCAATCATAGTAAGACGATCATCTGTACGAGCAATAGAACGTTTCAATTAAAAATAAAGTTTATTGCAAATTATTCTTAATCTACAATTCGATCTTTTATCTACCTACCTATCGTTTGACTGACTTGTCAAAGTTGGAGTAGCATGCAAGCGTCATAAAGGCGTTAAAGTTGTGGCTAGGGTTAGCGCGTTCGACGGACTTTTCAACTTTATTTAGAGACCGAATCAATTTTGGGATGAAAACTATGATTTAGATAGTGCACCTTACAAAAAAAATTAAAAGCTCTCATAAAATTCTATTTAAATGCCTTCCAAATGACTTTGTAGATAAAACACTCTTATAAAACGCTGTAAAGTTTGTTGATCGAAGGTGTTAACTTTAAATATAAGCGCACTTATGAAGTGAGCTCTTATTTTGTTCAGTTTGCTTCGAATACAGACAACGGAAACACGTCTCAAAATGCCACAATATGAATTCAAAGAGTATGAAAATAGTTCCCGAAAAAACAATTTAACAGATGAAGGATCTTACTTTCGGTAAGTGGATGTATTATATTAATTTTCTTAATTTTTCTTTAGTATTAATTTTGAACCGATTTTAAGCGAACAGTTGAACGACATCATCCAAAATATGCTCAAAAATTTGTGCAACAGAAAAGTGAATACATGGAGTAGGTTTAATTAATAGTGATTTTTTAAAATAAGTTTTTTTTTAATTCAACTTTCATTTATCATTCACTTCCCATTAAAAACGATATATAATTGAAACTGTTTATGTACAACAGTTTTATAATTGTAATTATGTTAATATTTTTAGTTGATCGAAGAAATATTGTAGATCGAAGCTCAACTAAATACGATGTTATCGTAATACAAATGTAAATAATTAATGGATTTTCGTTTACGATACAAAAGATATTGTATCTAAATGTATCTAATGTCACTACAAATATTTGATAGAATAATTGTAGTTATTAAAACTATTAAGTTAGTAAACCTACTCGTATTTCTTGTTTTCGACAATTTATTCATTTAAAAGTTATATATTTTTAAATATTAAATTATAAAAATGGTATTTGAGAGTACAGTTTTCAGAGCATTGGTATTGAAAAATAACATTGCTGAAGATGTTTCTCGGGCGATGATAGAAAGCGGGCGACAGAAGGAACTTTCTATGTGTTTGAAATGGACCTGGTCTACGCATACAATACTTCAGGAAGATGATGCCAAGGATAAAAATATTTTTTGGTATTTTTTATTTTTGTAAATTACTTGATTGATTTACATTTGTTTTTTCGGTGTAACCTCTCGGTACACGTAGTATATTATTTAAAGAAACTAAATAGAATAAAATTTCACAGCAATGAAGGCAAACGACAGTGACATGATGATAAAACTAGCAGCCTCCCTTGGTATTGGATTCGATTGCGCAACGCCAGGAGAGATACATAAGATATTGAAATACAACGTATCACCACTGTAAATATATTTTTAGAACTAGTAGCTAATACTAACTCTAATATCTATACTATTTGGTCTATATAAATACACGTTATCACATATTAATTAAATATTTATCTGTATTTTTTAAGTGTATGTAATGTTAAACAGGAATATAATATTCGCATTTCCAACAAAAACCCCAGAGTGGATGACATATGCTCGGCAATGTGGGATAAAGCTTACCACTTTTGACACATTATACGAGCTACAGAAAATGAAGCAATATTGGCCAGAAGCAAAGTAAGAGACTTTATATTATACTTCTTTTTATTTCTATACTGCATGGATATTCTTAGAATTTGAATTAAAGCTTATAAACGTGACATCTGATATATACTTTTTGCCAATTTTTAATTACAATCGTTGCACGTAAAATTATAAGTTATATTTTTTATGATTATTTAATAAATCAATTGTTGTCTTTACGAGTAGTAAAACTTAACACTAAATATTTACACACTTTTCCAAGATAAATTCATAATTTATGTTCCTCATAAATATGTTAGATATTGGACTAACAACCTTTTCATACTTAGTTAACTTTAATGTTTTTTAAATGCGGTTTCCATTTCAGTTTATTAATTCGAATAAGAGTAGACGGAGATAGCTTATATAAACTGGGAGATAAGTTTGGATGTGACTTTGAAACACAAGCCATTCCTTTGTTGGAAGAAGCTGCAGCACTTGAAATGAAGTTGCAACCGTTTATACAAAAAATTAATTTTTTCTACATATAATAACTAACAATATTTGTAAATAAATATATTTATAAATGTAATCACATAATTAACTAATTATTTAGGTGGTTGGTGTAGCGTACCAGGTAGGCAGCGCTTGTGTTTCTATAAACAGTTATGTCTTGGGGCTTCAAAGAGCTAAAGCCTTGTTCGAGCACGAGGCGAAGGCAGGTCGAAAAATGAACATTGTTGATATCGGAGGAGGATTCATGAGCGATCGCACTGATAGGATTGATGAGGTATCAACCTAGTCTGTCTTAAAGAAACATAAACCTAATAACTCTTAAAAGTAATTAATAGAATATATATATCAGTTGCTACTTTATGAAAAATACAAAGTTAAAAATAAGATAAATTTTTATCAATATAAGAAAAATCTTTACATCAGACAAAATTTAAATGAAGGACACCCCTTTTTTAATGTTTAAACTCATTTCTACATTTTTTACATTTTTGAGTTGCTCTATTCGAAAAGAAAAAATGAGTTTCAGTTTGTTTATTAAAAATAAACAAACTGAATGGTCTTGTTATCGAGATAAATTGAGTTTTTGAATAGAAAAGAAATATAGTTACGCGTTTAGTTATCGCTTTAAAGCTGACGTTTGTCTAAGTTCGGCTATTTTATATTCGGCTATTTGACTATTACATAAATTTTGTGCTGTAAATTAATGTACGCGGACTGTGACGATACAAATATTACCTTATTACTTTATTGATACATGGGGTGTTTTTTAAATAAATTTATTATCTGCAATACAAGTTTAATCTTAAAGCAGGTAATCTTATAATGTTTGCTGTAAAACTATCTTGTACCCTACTGTTTAATACTTTTATGTTATTATTAGCTTATTATGGAACTTAGAAATAAATTTATTATTATTGTTATTATTATTCTTATTATTATTATCTATGCAAAGCTTTCAAATTCTGTTTGTTTGTTCTGTTGTAATACTGGCAAATATAACAATTTAATTAATGAATTTGATTAACTGAACATTGAAAGATGCTTAACAATATATTATGTTGTTGTCATATAACTTATATATACTTTTTAAATATGACATTTATATTCAGTATGAAGTTTATTTTTAAATGTCCACAACTTATTGGTATTATCTACAGGTATCTGGACTCATAAATATAACGCTTGGGGATTTATTCCCGGACCCAAATATCCAGGTGCTTGCAGAACCCGGGCGATATCTGTGCGATAATTCCCACTCATTATTCTGCAGTATCAATAATGTCCGACGGGTATTTGATGTTACTTAATCAAAATAACATTTACTTAAAAATATAAAAATATATAGTAATGTGATTTATTTTCAGGAACGTAGAGGTGATGCAGTTGTAAACATGTTATACCTAAATGATGGAGTTTATGGTACTCTGAGGAATAATGAACCTTGGTACATGTTCAAACGATATGAGGTTTGAATTGTTAAATTTTTTTAAATAATAATAATTGTAAAACTGTTCTCCGAGATTGTTTTAGGTTTTATAGTGAATGTCTCGACAAACGACATACAGGTAACGACACTGCATTTTTTTATATACTACCGCTTTTGTTCGTAAGGACCCTTTTGAGGTCCAAAGCAACAACGGCAACAAAAATTGGAGCATTTTTGCCTGAACTTGTAAAACTGAAAGTAGATGTATAATTCCGGCAATCTCTCTACTTTTGAGCCAATAGGAGATGACGACTCCTTTACAAGTTTGGTCCTACCTTATGCGCATTAATTCATTCATAATACGATTAAATGAAATAAAAATAAAATAAATAAACACACATGAAATGGCGTTAAGTCTCGGGAAAAATTTGCGACCCTACACTAAAGAGGAATATTTATAACCAAGTTAAAGGACCTGCCGTATTGTATAGATCACAATGACGGAATAGAAGGAATTAGAAGAAAAGCAAGTGCATGTTGCTGAAATGTGAATGTTGAGATGGATGATTGGTACTACGAGAATTAATAAAATAAGAAATGTGTATGCAAGAGTAAGTAAGACTAAAGTCGATAATTAAAAAAATGTAAAGTAATCGTTTGTTGTAGTATTTTTTTGTTATGTAATGTAATGCGTGGAAATGTAATTTAATAAGAGGAATCTTAAATATATATTTATATGTACAGAAGCGAGCGAGTGAAAGATTTCGTGAAATGTAGTACAGTGAGTTGACATTCTGCTCAGCAAATAATTCAGATAAGAGAGGTAGAAAGACGAGAACAGTTCTCCGCGGCTACTTCTCTTAGCTATAATTATTTTTAAAGAAAATTTTAATGTAATGATCATGTTGTAATTTAATATATACTTATAAATTTTAAAATCCAAGTGGTGGTTCTAAAGGTTATTGCGTTTACTAGACGTAAAAATGTCTCATTTATAAAGTTTCATAATATTAACATCAATAATAAAATTGTAAATCTAACTACTTTACTTTAGAGAAGCAGTGACTTAAAAAGTGAAAAACGTGAGCCTACAATATTATGGGGCCCGAGCTGCGACTCAATAGATCGTGTGATGAAAAACGTAGATATCATGCTGCCACGCTGTACACCCTCAGACTGGCTTGTATTTTTCAACCAGGGTGCCTACACTTTTACTTGTAAATCAAAATTTTCCTGCTTAGAAGGACCATTCACCCGAAGTGTAATATCTGACCAACTGTGGTAAATGATTGATACTGTTTTTTAAGACACGATTTTTTCAAACTAAATTGTACTAATAACTTAATTTTTTTTTATTTACAGGAACAAAATTAAGGATTCTAAAGCTTTCGGCGTAAATGATTTCATAAAGCACGATATTTCAGAGCCTCTTCCTTCCAGTTTGCCGCCAGTTGTTGTTCAAACTATGCCATTAAATTCAATTTTATTGTAAAATGATGTACATAAAAGCCAAAAAAAACATGTATATTGTATAATAATCTGACAATTTAACAACAAATAAAGATTAATTATTGCGTTTTCTCAACTCTATAGTAATTTTTATCATTTTCTATTTCTCACTTCAATTTTTAAAACATAATTCGTATTTCTAAATAAGGAAAATTTGCAATATATACTGGTTTTGTGGGAAAAATATACCCTATACTTGTCAAACTATAATTAGCCCTTCTATGTATCATTATATATCATTTTATAAAGTTTTTATAGAAAACCCTATCACATTACTTTATTTCATAAGCAATATGACTATACTAGAGTAATTTACTTTATATGTTTTGGGCACTCGACCGTAGTAATAAATGTTGAGATAGAGGATATAAGGAGTAGAGGTCTTGACATAGTTTACATATAGCTAAGATCAATTTAGTTATAGTAAAGAACGTTTTCCAATAATTGTATTACGTCTTGACTTATTATTTATACATCAATTTATGTATTTTAGTATTATGACTAAAATAAAAAAAATATATATTTTAAAGAAAGTCAATATTTCGAAAAAAGTTGTATGGATCATGGTCACGACCTGTCTGCTGAGGTGCGAGAACTGAAAATGCAGCTATCAGGGTTAAAATCGATCTACCCTCCTTCTTGTTCTTTTTGGATAACTTTCTGCTAAAGTTCGGTAAAACATACTCATAATGTCACCATCTGTAATTGTATTCTGATTCTGTTCTTGTTTACACAACTCAAATATAAATAAATATTAAACAAAATTTATTAAAAAAAAAATAAAACAAAAACTTAAATCATATTAGTAGAAATATGACGACGAGGCGATTATTTATTCCATTTGTCTGAGCTGAATTTTTGTATTTCTGAAATTTATTCTACCTATACTACAGATAGAATAAATTTCTGTCATAATCGAGTAAAAAAGTTTACAATGATCTTAGAGCACTTTCAACTTGATAAACATTACTAAGCAATCTAAAGTCACATTTTGTTTTACCTGAGAGGAATTAAACTTTATATTCTCATTAAACTATTTTTAAACATTTTATGTGCTTATGCCTATAACTTAAAAAATATCTTTAAAGAAAATATTTACTATTGTAATGTTATCTTTGATATATAAATATAAGGACATCCTACCCATACTTTTAATAATGTTAGGATCACACACTCTTTCTAGGATATATGTAAACAATCTAAAAGACTGTAATATATGTAAGAGAGAGTTCAAATGCCTATACACGCCTACCTTCACTGCAAATGCTCCTCTCAAAATTAGTTTAGGTAGAGACCTAATTTAATTTAATCGAACCTACTAATGGCCCCTTTCAAGTACATTTTAGAAATTAACGGGTAAAAGCCAACCTTCACACAGACACAGACAATTTCGTTAACTGGGTTTTTTGCTCAGTCCGTCAGTCCATGCACAGAAATCCTGTATTATTACAGTGCTTGATATTCTCTTGGGTTAAGTTTGGTAAAATCGTCTACAAATTAAATGAAAACAATATTCTGTAAGGTTCATTAACAAATAACACTCGGGGCCACGGGTACAGGATAATGAAAGGTATACAAGGAAAATGATATGAATAAAGAAATAATTTCTATTAACTTATTTTATTAACTTAGGAAAACATAATTTAAATAAATAATTATATTTGTTTTGGTTTCTGAGTACTGTAATTATGTTTGGATGTTAAAAGTTGGTATATTATAATAGGTTAGTCGTTTGTTCATTGCAAGCACAATTCCATTAACTTCCTAGTTTAGGAAAATGTTATAATAATTTTTATTTACTTATTTTGTAAAATATATTTTATTAATTTCATTTTTCAATAAAATCCTTTCCATGATTTGGTTATTTAATAACGTAATAGTATTTATTTTATCATTTTTTTTATAAAATAATGAACTACGAGATACTTACTTTTCAATTGTGATAATTTTTTACTGTGATTAATAATTTGTAGGAGTCATTAGTAAATTGAAGGAGGAGTAGGGTAGCAAAGATTGAAAATTTGAGCAGTAAAGAGCTTCGCTTCGCTCAGCTCAATAAAATCAAGCTTCTTTCACTTTAATAATTTTCTTACATGAAATGTGCCTTATTTTGTTTGTAAAATCTGCCTTATTTAAATAAAAAGAAAGTAAAGGAATTCCCTTACCCGTCGAGTCAATTAATGAGTTTATTATATATTATATAAAACATCCACCAACTAGGGCTGAAAGTTAGTTGATTACTGCAACACAATTCGTGGTTATCGTATTATATTTATTTAATTACAATAATTATCCGACAATCATTTGTAAAAGTTTATTTATAAAATAATTGAATATATTATGTAATTAGTTTTGTTTAATACCAACTTTTTCCAAAGTCCGTATATGCAAATTAAAAAATATTTTTTAAATAACTGTATATATAATATATCAAAGTACTTGCTTGGATACTATGTGGTTTTTAAACACATACAAAATTCTTACAATTCCAGAGCACGAAATTATTTACCTAATTGAAATCAATCGATGATGGAATTAATTACGAGTCGAATGTTGGAAACAATTATACAATGAATTTATGGAAACAATTTGAACTTCTCTTAACACTAGCCATAAGTTAGGATTTGTTCAGCGAATTTACTGGATAAGTGATAATTTAGAACTGGTAAGATTAGTATTTGTTTCAAATAGAAATAAATTTAAAATAGGATAGTACAAATTTCTCATATATTTATTGTATGTAAGTCATCTCATATTGTAATTGTACGTATGTATGTAAAAATATACTTTGAACTCTGCGTTATTGATATTGTTATAAGATTTCAATAATTATGCACAAAAACGCAAATTTTTTTTAGAATGTAGAAGTATAACTTGAATTTAATTTAATTATCTATCAAAAAAATATATTTCATTTGGACAATTCTAATCCAAAACTCATTTCAATCTACATTAAACAGAAGGTTTTAAATATAAACTTATATTTTCAGAAACAATAAAATAATTGCAAATAAGGCTAATTACGGAAGTCGATTCTATTTTGATAGTGTAAAAACTATATTATACCATCAATTACATTAAATTAATTATACATATATGTTGACACGATACTCAACGATTTCTCGTTTATCAATGTCATAGCTGAATTGGTAGAGCAATATGGAGAAATTCTCAAATGTCGCAAGTTTTCTAGTGTTGGTTAAATATTTATTTAAAAATTATAGGATATATATATATAAAAGAAACGATAGAAATTATAAAATATTATCAATATCAGTGTCGAAAAACAACATTATAGTTATCAAGACGGACCAACAACAATATCCTCAAAAAAGCTATTATATACTTTGAAATAAGATATATATCTAAGTAAGGTTTACTATAATTGATTATGTATTAAATATATAATAATTATTCGTTTGAATATACAAACAAACGTTAAAAATGTGGAAATGTAAATGGAGTGATCTTTTGAAGTAAAATAGAATATAATTAAAGTTTATCTCAAATTAAGCACTTTAACGTGAAGTTTTGGCACAAAGAGCTGTCTAGTTGAATTGCTAGCTTAGGGAATATAAAAACCTCTCGTCAGTAAATTTAAATGCAATTTATTCTACGATATATGTGATATATACGATATATGATAATATTATATATAATTATTGAATATGTTATGACTGATAATATTATCATTTATGTCGTTGTTTATATACTTTTTAATATAATCTTACTTATTTGTTGTCTTGATACTTTGAAATATAATTAGTTAACAAATAACTCTTTTAAATTTGAAAATCATAATATTCTATTTAACAGTGATACATAGCTAAAACCGTTAATAGTACATTACTGCAGCGGTCAGCATTGATGGACGATCTTGTAAACGAGGGCCGAGGCGGAGCCCAGGCACACATATGTGAGTCCATCAATATCTAATGGCGGCCAAAGCTTGTATAATACTTTTCGTAAATAGTTTAAATTAAAAATAGGTAGTAAAACTAAGTACAATTTTAATAAAACCTTTGACAGATTATCTTTGGTTGTCATGTTTCTTAAAAAAAAAATACACACAAGATATGAGTTTATATAGTTATATATTGAGCCGCTATAACATGGCAGATATGGATTTTCGATGACACGACAAGACATATATATTGTCAGTGCGGCAATTTTGATTAATCTCAAAGAAAGTTGTCAAAAGAATGGTCTAATTATCAAGAATGTTTGAGAAAAATAAATAACAAGTTCATATAATGTAATTCTTAAGAATGTGTCCGTTGATATCTCTTATTATTATTTCTGTTACTATTTTTAATAAGCTGATATGAAATTATGTACATATGATATGTAAATATTTTCGCCTCCTCACTAAAACCGAAAGCTTTGAAAAAATCTTTCTTAATGTATTGTCATTATTCTTAAGGTACAAACAAGGCAATTTCATGTTTTTGTCGTCGCCAGCAGCTGTAGTAAAATGATAAATCGACCTCTATTGTGAAAAATTATCACATTTATTATAAGAGTTACTTATGAGTCTTTCTCAATCTTTTGTATATCGTTACAAATAAATCTTTTGTTATCTAGAAGAAGGCAACATTATATAGTAATAAAAGTATATACCTAAAAATACGTGTAATAATATTGAGTGGGTATTCTTAAATATGAATTCCAATTACTTTCAACAACATGATACATATTACGAAACAAAAATCTGTGTGGAATTTAATATATTTTTTAAAGCAATCTAATTATAGATTTAACTATATTACAATTTAAATGTTCATTTATTCTCAATATGTCTTTAATCACACGAGTCAAAGACAAGTATTCACAGACTGAACTAGAATTAAATTAATTTCAAGTTACACTTCGGCTACTAGAAATTCGAATGTCGCGGTTCCCTTTGAGACTTTACCTCTTACAAGTTAATATACACAGTCTAAGTTTAGATAGTTGACAGTTTGATGAAATTAAGATACTTTGATTTATGTTCTATCCTTCGCTTTTGATCTGATTTACATCTTTTTTACTTTCGAATCATAAAAATTTACATCTGTACATCGTTAAATAAGTTGGAACTAGAATAAACATATATAAAATAAAACAATATTAACTTTTACAACAAAAACATAACATTCATATATTTACATAACATTAATAATTTGACTAAAAGAGATATCTATTTAGCAATATAAAAAAAATTTGATCAATACTAATTTCTCGTATACTGATTTAAAGCCAAGTCATATAAAATAAATAATAGGACAAAGGAGATAATCTCTTGCAAAATAACCAATTAAATATAAATTTAAAAAACTCTATCACTATGCATTACAGCCTTAGATTATTTGATAATTAGAAGACAAAGAAAGATCAATATATATTTTTTGGAAAAAGTGATCTTTTTTTACTAACAAAATTATGTGTCGATTAAATACATCCACCCCAATCTCGCTATTACTTTTTTAGGAATTGTGAATAAGGGGTTTTCAGTTTTTTTTTACTTAACTGAAAACAGCGTATTCATTTAAAATAAATATATATCTCACTATTATTAAGTTGTTTAATATATTCCAAATAAAGCAATATTAGTATCTATTAAATAATATTAAACTTTAAAAGTCTTTCAATAATATAAAAATCACTTTACTCTTATCCTACTGAGTGTGAGAGAATTTGATATGATATGAAGGACGGAGATTATGTTAATATAGTTTTGCTTTATTTATACAAAGCGTCGACTTTATCATTTTAGTATTGAAATACTACAATTAGAATATTATTGTAAAAACAGAAACAAGAGATGCATTATTACCTAATAAGTTTTGTAAATATCGAGAGCGTGGAACATAAAATATGTTGTTTAAATTGAGGTTCTGTCGAGGCGCTACTGTTGAGTGGGAAAGCGATATCGTGGTTTGATGACGACAAACGACTGGTTTAGTGGGTAACCTTAAAAATGGCAGTATGTTCTGTGTTGCTGGGAGTCCCACATAACCGGATCCTCCTTCCCTTTTAAAAAGATGTATAGCAATTTTCGAGAAACAAGAGATCGTTTTTGAAAATATTACCTGAAGAATTAATTGAATCCGAATAGTTGTTTCAATGATTTAGAAAATATTTAAATATAGAAAACACGTCATCGATATTTAATGACTAGAAAAGTTAAGGTTGCAATAAAAAGTTTAATTATGAAGGTTGTTCGATATAATTTCATTTAATATTCAATTATATTTATGTACCATTTGAGAAATTTTAAGCTTAGAAAATTGAATTCATTACTTATGCCTTCCACTAAATGGCGTGACAAATTGCTTAAGAAGTGACGAGGCAATCCTCAAGTTTACTGACGAAATCAGGCAGTTCACTTTGGGATTATATTGGAAAAAATATCATTATTGTACACTGTCTATATAATAGCTACTAAAGAACCCTCTTAGCTCTAACTTTTGTTGTAATGTCTTTATTTCGATAAGTATGGTCAAATTAGGTCTTCGTGACACTTCCATTGTAAATACAAGTGATCATAGATATAGATTCAAAGTGGAAAATATATAATTAATGAAATGAATAATCTAGAAATAAAAATGACATTATTAAATTATTGTAAATTAAATAACCAATGTAATACTTTATTGAATAGAATTTAGGAGTACATTTTATTTTGTTGTGTAATAAAGAATTTTTCAAATTTTTTTTTCATCTTTTATTAAAAGTTTAAAGTCGATCTTATGTTCGTTATAAAACAAAATTTTAGAACATTGATTTCCCTCGGTACTTGTGCAATACTTAAATAACATGAGATTCAAAACCCAAGAAGAAAAGTGACGCAGTGCGTTTTCACTAAAATAGCTACTTACGTGTATATAAAATAAAAATGTTCTCATGTGCAGTTACGATTACGACTATGATTACGATTACGACTACGATTACGATTACGATTACGACTTATGTTAAAAGCTATTATGTTCTATTTTTTAAATACATCATCTAATTTTTTTCACAAATTTCTTTCACGATTTCATAAAAATAACTACATAAAAAGATAAATTTGTATTGTAAAAAAAATGTAAAAAAAATTATAACCCAATTAGATGTTTATTTAGAATACATATTTAAGAGCATTATTTAAGAAATTTACTATGTCAAAGCGGTGCACTTACAATAATAACCTTTTCATCAGTAAGCTTAACTTAGTTATTTGTAGTTATTTTCCTTTCGAGGGTACTGAGTTATTTCGAACATTTTAGATATTATTATTAATTAATTAATATATAAATAAAATTAATTATTTAATATATAAACAAAATTATATGAGTGTTTATTTTGTATTTACATAAATTTGTTTGTTTTATTTATGTCTAATTAGAGAAGTCTAAAATTTTAATAAATAATTGACAGATTTTTAAATAATAAAATTATTGCAAGTTTCTGATTTATATAAACGAGTTTTTTGCGACCGAATAGAAAAGAAATAGATAAAATATATAAATTTAATAGAATGACAAACAAATATTGCTTAACGCATACAAAATAGAAGTAAAGTGGTATATTTTTATCGACGTTTAATTGTGTAAGAAATGTTATAAAAACAGTTTTTTTTTAATATTTTCTAAATAGTACTTTAAAAAACCGAAATGAAATAATTTATAATTAAACTATTATTTTATTTGAGTATTTTTTAATTTCGTTCAATTCTGTCTGAGCACTGAAGTGGACTCTGTAAATTTTAAAATTCAGAGGCATTTTAATTTCAGTTCAAATCTATTATTTCTCTTCTTACCTTGAAACTATACCCGTGGGTCTGAACCCTAACAATCGAATCCTTACTCATTGATTTCTTTCAAATTTTACGTGAGGAATAAAATATTTCATAATATATTAAATAAAATATATAATATATTAAAACATACATTACTATCACTATCAACACTATCACAAGGATGTCCTGAACATTAGCGCTGGTTACAGGGTTATCAGTACGTTAAAGTGAATAAAAATAGGGCGTAGTCAGAAAGATTTGTAGTTGATTTCTAAAATTAACACTTTACAGTACTTTATTTTAAGAATATAGTAGCACATAACTTAAAATAAAATATATGACTACCAAGCTACGAAAGCAAACTTAAACGTCTTAATAAAAGTTACACATTTTAAAAGAATTTCGCAAGTAATAGCAATTTAATAAAGTAATAGGATCTTTTAATGTACTAGATGTTTAATACGAAGTCTAATTTTAGTCGGCTGTCAGGTATCTCACATGATCTGCGAAGCCAATATTCTTCACTGACAACACTTTTTACAAAATTTAAAAGTATTTAAAGAGCGTGAACAAGTATCTAATGACTTTTTAATCGGTTTTAATTATTACTATGTGCTACTGACATTACTAGAAATGTTAGAGACAATACCTATTTAAAACTTTACTCTATGTTATTTACTAATAGACTATTTTAAACATATAGACCCTGTAAATGTTTGCTAATTTAAAACTTTTAGGTAAAAGCACAACCATTTTGCAGTTTTGGGTCTGTTTAAATCAGTTCCAAAATGGCAATTTCACTCTTTGTTTTAATATATTCCGATACTTCAGTACTAATTAAATTGAATATTATAATATTTTTAAAATGTAACATAAAAATATCTGGTCTTTCACTATTTTTAAGTGGTATCAAGTAAGTAAAAATCATCAAATATAAAGCGTTTAGCAGATTTAAAAAAAACTTCTAAATAACTTTTATAAATAAAGTCATTTGTTTTGAAAAGTTCCCAAATCCGATTTAGATTTTTCAATAAATCATAAATACGTATCACAAATAAATTTGGAAACTTATATTCTAGTATCAAATTTCCATAAAAACAGTCTAAAATCTTAAAACTCATAATCATTCCAAAAAGTTACAAAAATACTAAATTTTTCTGGATTATTAACCCAAAATCTGTATACGGTTTCCTTTACTTTACAATTCAAAAATTATGAACTATAAACTAATAACTAATGTTTTAGGTAACTCATTGCGAGTTAGTTCTCAAGCTGCAGCTTTATTTTCGGCTTACGTAATGATAACGGTTAGACAACTGTTTGTTCACCAACTCGTTATTCTAAAATATTCAGATTCGAGTAAGCATGGAATACAAATGATTATTACTCTACCTAGGTACAGCATTTAAATAAAAAAGATTTTCTAGTTTCTACAACTTTTTTATTTGATATAAAATTCACAAATGTTGATGTACAAATATGTTATTTTTGTCAAGCTTAAAACTTCTACTGAAGATGATAAAGATAGAATATATTTTAATTTTTATGTAAAGTGATATTCATGATGATGATATTATTATTGACCTTTATTTTACGGTTTAATATATTATATTTCCTATTATAATATCTGAAATTTTGGTTTTTAACATCAGTTTTATGTTTTGATAATCTTATTATCAATATGGTCTGATAAAACAGTGTCACAGATCACCTGTGACACTGTTTTATCCTATCTAGAATATTCTATCAATCGCCCACAAATATGTTTTCTTTACCTATCTAAGTTTATTATATTATTATCCTGAACAAAATTATTTGTGGTGAGAGAAATTCATAAAATAATTTTATTCATTTTTTAGTGTTTAAAGTTTAGCATTGCGGAAACTGCTTGTAAAGAAAATACTCTTATATTACATTTATTTATTGAATTATTACAACTACCACCTGTTAAAAAAATATAACAAAAATAAAATATAGGTGCAAATAAATGTTAATCGTTGTGCCATTTGCGCTACCATGTTATATCCGCCGTGGTTTTAAGTTTGAATCCATAGTTACAAATGGTGGTCAAAGTTTTCGAAAAAAAAATAGGAAATGTAGTTTCCGACTCAACAAAAACGACGTTATATGGATTGCTAGTTAACAGAAGTCAGTGGCAATTAATATGCAATATAAACAATCTTTTTTTTTTCGAAAAAACAAGTCTTTTACAATATTATTATTTCTTCCTATATTTTACTTTACAGATTTTATGGCGTGAGCAGCCAAGATTGTGCCATAACTTTTAGTTGGCTTGGAGCCACGTTTCTTAAAAGTGCCACATTACCATTTAAATAGTTATCATCTTGCTGTAGCAATAAATTACTGATATTATATATTCTTATCTTGTTATTATATTAGGTATATATAAATCATGATATAAATAACGTATTATAATATAATATGAACCATATAACCAACTAAAGAATGGTTTGGTTATTGTGTGCTGTGGCACACATAACAAGTGGTCATATCTGATTTTCATTCCGTTTATTTATAGTAATCAAAGAATATTACGAGACAATGACATATTTAAAGAATGGAAATTCCTAATAACTACCACCTCCCTGGTCTTGTATTGTTACAAAATTGATTCTTGACAATTTATTATTATAACATATTTTGATTTGAATTTTAAAATTTCATTTAAATAAATTTAAATCAACATTCCATATAAAGTAAAGACGGAGAAGAAGAGAATTGATATGAAAGAATAGTTGTGTAAAATGTTGCAGTTTTAATTTTTTACTTTGATTTGTGATATTATAGATATAGGATAAATATTTCAATGTAACATATCATTTTATTTTTTGTTTATATTTACAATACTAAAATACATAAATATTAAAATACCATTTGTTTATTGTACTTCCTTTTATGTATTAAGTTAAATATTACTTTTTTAAGATAAAAACTTTAAAAACTGTATCATGAAGACTTGAATTTTTTAACGAAAAGCAACTGGAAAAAACTTGCATAATATGAATTCTAGTGATAACCCACAAATCGCAGTAAATAAGTGTAGTAGGATCAACTCAACACACTTATCAGTACGAATTTCTATAAACGTGTATAGGCTTTTACCCGTACTGTGTTGTTTTAATTTAAACTTCATAAATAAAATGTTTTTATGTAATGTACTGTAATGCAAGAATGATAATGAATGTTAGTTCTTATTTTGGCTTTAAATTCATGAGATAATGCTTTTGGATCCAATGTAGATTGTAAATTAATATTATATTAGATTATATGTAATTAAATAAAATATTATAACTATTCTAACTTGAAAATAAAAATTAACAATATTATAATTTTCTTTGATATTTAAATACTCCTATTTTGATATTATATGTTAAGATTTATTTTAAATAGAAAAATGTTTATGAGACAGTTTATTTGTGGACTAATTATGTAGGTTATGGTAAAATAATTTGCAATCACTAGTCACAAACGTTGAAATTCTACTAACAGAAAATAATACTACCACGGCTAGGATAATTCGAATATAACTCTAAGGTTCTTACCACTTAATAATAATAACTTCGGAGCAACGAACTGTCATCCTACGACTAAACTATTATAAATTATGAGATATAATTGTTGTTTGTTTGTTGGAAAATATATAGGGAGTCACTTATAAATAAATGAGTAAAAGTTATAATAAATTATAGAAAAAAGGCGTCTATAGAAAAATTACAATTCACACACGGCAGACGAAGATTCAGAAAAGTTGCCTGCTTGACAAAGCTTTAAGCGAAATAACTTATTAATACTCGGTCATTGCCTTCCTTAGTTAAGATATTTCTGATACTCTCTGATTACTTGCCGGCTATGAACGTATTCAGTACACAACAATAAGATAGGAAAATATATGATAAACTGATGTAATAAAGTTAGCCCCATAACCCTCTCATTGAAATTATATATCATAAGCAAAAAAGAATGCTCATTTCATTTCGAGTTAATAATCCCGTTGAACTTTGCTTTGACATATTTTCAAGTGCTTTATTGGTTTTCTATTTGTTTGTTACAAACAAAGAGAAAACAAAGTTTAATACACTTCGATACTTGAACAAAGAATGTTAGAATAAATATTTGGCAATGAAACCATAAGTTCAAGTTCAAATAAATATTTGGCAAGTATAAGTGTTCTGAAAAGTTAACGAATGTGCTTTAATTAGTTGAAAAGTATTTTATAAGTTTATTTATTTTTATTTGTTATATATAACAGACTTTAGATTATCAAAACCTGTATTAATTCATACTAACTAAATATGTCAGCAATTTGTGTTTTAATAAATGCATTACATTAAAATTTAAGAATATTTCTATTTTTTTATATATTCCTAAATAGTATTATATTTAAAGTGTGGGACAAAAACAACCAGTCATAACATATAATTTTTATTGAACAACTTCCAGAGATCGTTGGTTCTTTCTTTACACTAGTATGCTAAGACCAGCTAGTCACAATAGATAATACAAAAAATTTGAAAGCGCGCGCAAAATTTCCCCATGCAAAGTCTATGGGAAAAATTAATTTTTTGACTAATTATTGCAATTAGGCTAATGAGATTTGAGAGTTGTCACTATTTTTCAGCAGTGTAGCATAATGAGACCTTTGATTTGAGCCATCAACGATATTTTTCCCTTTAGTGGTTCTCGAGCTACAGTGTGCCAACGAAATCGCTTCCTGCATTAATATATAAGATACTAATGTAAAGAAAGAATATCGTAAAAGCTATTTAAATTCTCCTCTTCATATTTACTTAAATAACCAAATTCTGAAAAAGAGACAGTAAATAATTAAATCATTTGAAGAAATTATAACTAAATTAAAGCAATAAAGTCAATTAACGTTATTTTCATCGCTGTCAGTTTATTTAGTTTTGGTAGACATTAAGTAATTTAATTTCACCTCGATATTACAGGACTATTTACTGGTTCAGTTCACGACTGTTTGATAAAATCAACAAGTTCAATTTATACTATCATTAAGGAAAAATTGGTCTTTAGTATTGATCCATTTGCAAGTTAAATTGCTGTTTTATGTCATGTTAATTAAATATTGTTTTAGGTTTTATAATTAAAAACACACATCATTTTATTTTAAAAATTAAATATATATAATAAGAGTACGAACATTGAGCTTGTGTTACTCGACGTTACAAAATGTTGAATTTACTTATGGGGCAATGTATACTTTTGAAATTATTTAGACGAATATACACCGTGTTCATGAAAGGATCTCTTCAGACTATTTCTAGACTTACTATATGTCAATAGTAATCTTAAAATCTTTTTATTAAAGAATTTTAAACACTAAGAAACTATAAACGCTTGAAATTGTAATACATATTGATAGTTAACTGAGATCGAAACTACTCGTAACAGTGTAAAATCATGTTTTTGCCTCTTTTTCATTTACATGTTTACTTTTACTTATACAAATTATGATTGCCCAAAAAGTAAATATAGAATAATTTCAGAAATTATAATTTAATGTACAAAAAAGCAGTATTGTATTTAGTACAACAGACGAACAAAAGATATATTCCCAAACATTATCATCAAAGAACCACTCTAAGTCCATGTCAGTCGTTGTAACACGAATTTTAACATAAAATAGAATGAATACTCACTAAATTATCCCTAACATTTAGCAAATGTCATATCTGTTCGAAGAGTAAATGTAACCCTTCTCATATTTCTTATCTCATTTTGCGTTTATATCTTATTAATTGGATATACAGTTACCAGCCAATATTATTTCATCTGTGTACTCATGTGTATCTTGTATATTGAGAAACATTAATAAAAGTAAACCTAAAAAGTTATATACAGTTTGTGTGTATTCCATTTGAGTTATATAAGTCCCTAGAGCTTTTAACCTAAGCGATCATTTATCAATCCGTCACTTGCTATTCGCTCTGGTTGTTTATTTATGAACACACAGCTGTCATTAGTCCATTAAATACTCGTATTTGTAAATAATTTATGAACCAATATAGTAAAAGTTTTTACAGCAATCTTCAATTCCTTTAACGAGAATTTATATATCTACAATATCTCCGAAATTTAAAAAAATATAAGTACTTAGTATATTTTAAAACATCTTTAACCTATTTCATAACTATTATTTTATAAACTTGGAGCGCGAACCATACAAATTTTGAATCGCTGCGTTCGCAAAATCTTGGTATGTGTTAGCATGTTGAGCGAAACAAGGTGCAAACAACACTGAAGTTGCATTTATAAAACATCGACGCATTCTGCCCTCAACTATTTTACAAAATGTGACATATTATTAATTTTTTTTAAACCACTACCAGATTAATTTCTATCAGTGTGCAAAATTTGGAAATATTCGGATTTACCGTTTTTGATTGATGCTTGCACAAAGGATGCAGAAATGTCTTTCATAGAGAGCTTCGCTCAATAAATATTTTTTCTACAAAGTTAATGTTGGTTCCGAAAACAACTTAATTTCCTTCTTGAAATAAATGTTGCTATTTATTAATTTAATAAATAGAAGATATTTGTGACAGATTTTATTTTTATTTAATTTTTATTATAAATTTCTTAATATTGCTTATCCCTATCCTTCTTTCGTTACACGAAATTGCGTAAATAAGTTAATTATAACATTGAATAAACATCTTGATTTCTTTAATATTCAATTCATTCTTTTGATGTTTGTTATTTTGCTTTCTATTTAATATTGTTAAAATTTTCAAAAACATGCTTATTTTATTACGTCATATACATAATAAACTAGATGTATATAATTTGAGAAATATTGTCCTATAAAAAAAAAATACGCGGAATTTTTTTAATGATATTTCATTGTCACTAGACTAATAGTAATTCTATGAACATTATTAAAGCAAAATTAATTGTGAGATAAAAACAAAAATCTTGGTTGCAATACACTTATTAAAGTGATTCATATTAGGTTTTCTTAGCGCATATCTAAGACAGTTCACCATTAATTACACTTTGTTATTTACAAACAATGAATGATGATAATGAAAATATTAAATAAGAAATTGTTTAAAATATATATTTGAGGGGGCATGAGAGCCTTCGTCAGTATTCATCTTGTAAAAGTATTTTGGTTTCTACCACCTTTCTACGCCCTTTTGGGCGTGAACAAATAAATTACACGTCCTTCTTTTAATGACAGTTATTTAATCCGTGCAACGTTTAAATCAGGAAATATATATCGATATAATAATATAAAAGTACAGTAATACAAAATCAACTAAATTAGGATACAAAATCGAAGAATGCCTTGTATTAAAACTGATTCGTCACAAATTCGAAACGCGCGCCATCTCGAACAATAGTGAAATCAAGATGGCTGCCCGAACTATTATCGACAAGATGCTTCGTTAGGTTCTTCACTGACTTTGACAGCTAAAAATCAACCTGTTATGTGACACTGATACTGATATTTATGGATTTTTTTTCCTGATCTTCTTAATGGAATTAAAACCTTTCAAATTATATCTGAATAAGTAATAACATATGATTATTGTATGATACATCATGATTATGATTAGTGTATTGTATGTTATTACGTCACATGACTTGAGGCTTTCCTAAGGATTGACGCATAGTTTATTTCGATTTTTCTCATTTAAAGAGAAGAAGCACAAAGAATTTCAAAATAATACATTTGTGAAACGTTTACTAGGCACTAGTTTAATATTAATTAACGGAATTATCCCCAGATTCCAACATTTATATTTTAAGTGTATACGAAGTGACGACGTAAAATCAATACAAATATAAAGAATAAAAATATGAATGAAATTCCAAATTCCTGGGTATTTGTGATGGCACAGACATTTTACGATTTCCATTAGGTATTTTGAGATTTCAATTAGGTTGAATAAAATTTTTCATGTCATTATTATTATAATAGTTCATTTTCTATCCATAAATTTCAAAATCCATTCGTAATTCCGTATTCAATATGACAATGACTTTGATAAAGAATATTATAAAAAAGGCCTTTTCATCAAAATTCTGAAATTTGGTTATGAATAATTCAATACCCGCGTGATCCGAAATCACCCAATATTCGAGTCTAACGAACATAGCTAACTGACTTCCATATAAAGTTTATTTTCGATGTATTATCTTGGTCCAGAGTATTTAAGCAATTTATATGTGTAAGTATATGTGAGAACCGATACGAAATATGTTGCCTTATTTACGATTCCATGGTATTTTCAAAGTTTCATTATCTTAACAAAAAACTAACTTTTAGATTACCATATTACTCCCAAAATAAATTGAAATTGTAGAAAATACATAAATAATACTGTTTTTGAATTCTGCACTTTCTTTTCAAATTATTGTTTATAATATATATTATGAATTGTGAGCGACTTCTTCAGCCCAAATCAACTTAATTAATAAGCCAATTATCATTCAAAATTTATTAAAATACATGTATTTTCAATGTTTGTATTTAAATAAATTTTGTCCCATAAATTTTATCGGATATTGTCTCGTCACTAACTTTATCATTTGTAAAAGTTGTTACATTATTAGTATTAATCATCCATTTTTAGGCAGGTAATAGAATCCAAGATACCAACAAAACGCTAGATTTATACAAATATACTTTTGATTGTGGTTAGTATTGAAAATGATAACTAGACGAAAAGACAATATTTTATTTACTGAACATATACGAAGTATTAAAAATCTATACAGTATTGGGTCAAAGCTTTGTATTCTGAGATGTCTCATTACATACGTCTTGACAATGTTAGCTGGGGATTTTTTTTGTGTAGTTCCAACGTAACGCTATTAAAGTGAATTGTCTGCCGAATTGTCATAGGTCTAATGTTTGCTTTTATATCAGTTTAAATGAGTGCATGTTAATAACTATCAGTAATAGTAATCATTCATCACAAATTTTGTATACATTTATTACAATAAAATGCGCTAGTATGATATGGTTGTTGATATTGTTCTATAATGAAGTTTTAATATATATATATGTATATATATCTATACACATGTTTCAAAAAATTTTAAATCAGAATTAAACTCATATAATATGCTATAAAATCGCATTTAATAAAAATAAACTCATCAGTTTGCTTATATTTGATTATAGTTTAAAGAGAAGAATTAAAAAACAACGAATTTACCGAATCAATTTTGTTCCAATTACAATCATTTTATATTGATTGACGCGACCGTTGACATGACAACCATCCCTATCCCGATCCGAAATTAAATTTCACATTTTTTAAAACCTTAAAAACCGGATAGCCTTCGCTTTTCGAAATTCGTTTTAAAATTAATCAGTTGTTTGTCATTAATTCGCAACGATTGATACCAAAACCAAAATAAGATTGCCAGAAAAAAAGGAGCTGAAAAATATTACTTCCAATATATTAATATATTATAATAATATATATACTCATATATTTTTTAATGGTTAGATTTGCTCAGGATACCTCAAATCATAAAGTATTACAAAAAATCACATTTCGAAAATCGTGATTATAATAATAAAGAACTCAAGAAGTTTTTACTATCATTTACATAATTAGCATGTAGAGAGTATGGCATATAATAATATAAACGTGTGTTGATTGCGTAATGCATAAAATGGAGAATGAATTTATCTTTTATTTATATCTTACTCAAAGTAATTATAGAATAATGAGAAGCGTTCCAAAACGAAGGTTTATATAATTAATAGCGTCCTAATGAGCTTTCATTAATCACGGGCTGAATTCAGACCACGGACTTAAGTGTCTTTTGATTATGATGATAATGTTAACTCGTTACTATTATATAGATATAAGTAGATTTCTTTTCTCTTCACTTTTACAGACTCAAAATTATTTAGTTTTATCAATAGCTAACTGTAAAGGAAGGAAGGAAAGGGCCACAACATTTATAAAAATATAAATTAGTAATGTCGGTTGTTTTTCATATCTTCAATTCGAAATGAGAATTACAGAATAATACAACCCACAAGGGTTTACAAGAATTACAAAATTCTTTCTGCACCGAGAATAATTATTTTTTAAATTATTAAAAGAAACCTGCATTTCTGTTTCTAAAAAAATTTAGTAAACGCTAAATAAATGGTAAATGAATTATACTTTTTATTGCAGTTTAATTGTTTTTTCAAAAACATTGTTTTGTTATTAGTATCGCATTCAAAACTACTATGAAAAAAAGAAAAAGATTAAATGCGACTACCTTCTTGTTTTCTAATATACAAGCTATATTTTGATATTTTTTATTGATATCGCATTTAACATAAATAAAAAAAATATATATGAATATATTCACTTTGTTCAACCATTTAGTAACTATGACATACAAAGTTAAAAAAAGGAAATTGTTATGCGTTGCCGAGTTTTGTGAGAACAGTAACAATTTTGTATATTTTAGAGTCTCACCAAAGCACATGTTACATTTTACTTTAAATGTCAGCTTGTTGCAATATATTTTAAGATACATACGTGACTTACTTCTCAATATTGAACTAGCACAATAGTGCTACAATGTAACTAATGTTACTAATAAGTTACAGTCTTTGCTATGGAGAAAATGTTTATAATAATTAAAAAATACTTAATATACTGAAAATAAAATCAACGTAAAGCTTAGATCTAATACTGATGTTTATTAATAATATTTTTATCAGCACTTGCTGTGATCGTAGGAATTGTAAAGATTTTTTCCAGTTGACTTCATATACACACTTTTATTTTGTTTGGCCCAATTAAAGGAGGCTTAAATAAGAAAATGTATTGAATTAGTTTTACACCAAATTTTATCTGTAATCCCGAAAGTGAAAGAAATTGGATTTTTTTTTTAAAGTTGAACAGACTAAATTGCACTTAAAATAAATTAAAATAATAATGTTACTGAATTCATTTTAAAATATGTTATAGATAATATAATAATAATTAATCACTGACTAAGCTGAGAAAAGATATGGAATATTCAACTACTTTCCAAAGTATATTTCACAATTATAGGAAATAAGCTTTGGTTCAATAAAAAATAAAACTTGGATACATCTATGGTATTACCAGCATATTATCTTCTTTAATATCTGCATTCTCTATTTATTATTAATTCCACTTTTATATATTTGAATGAATATTTTCAGTAACTATTTACTGCATACAGCTAACTGTAAAAATTTTTAAAAATAATTTTGTTAATCATTTTGAACAAACAATTTTATTTCATGTCACCAATTAAATATAAAACTCCGAACTTTGTATTCGTATTTAAGATTAATAAACTCTGCAAACGAACCAAACCACATTTTCATTGTTCGTTATTGTTTATTCCGTGTCCAATACCTGCGATCCGTTTATTTTTGTCATTTTCATATAATTGGTGACAGTTTATATAAATAGAATTATATTTATATTATATGTAAATAAGCTTTGAAATATATTAACAGTTTGGTTACTAATATCGAATTCAAAATAGGTTTTCAAAAAATCAACTAATAAATGAAGATTAATGAACTTGAACCTTTATTTATTTGTTAATAGATTTTAGAAACTTCTATGATATGTGGAGAAATATCTAATTAGTTAGAAACGACAAAATAATATAATAATTACTAATAATTTCAATTATTATAGAATCGTTAGATGTTGAATTTTAATAGTAGCAATAAATAGGTATTTTTTGTATCAACCACAAAATAATTTAATATTATAATCCAAATAGTAACCGAAAAATTAGCAGACAGGTCACCGAGTGGTAAACGGTTGGGGATCTGCAGACATCTGCATAGCCATTAATAGTTGCAACATTGAGTGATGAATTTGAAGAAATTGGTCGTTCAGCATTTCCTTTCTAGAAAACCATTTATCAAAGTCACATACAGCATGGTTCAGTGAAATGTGTTGATTGAATTGAAACTGATTTCTAAGACTTGTTTTAAAAATTATTCCTTATCTTTATTATTGAATAATAAGTTTCCTTTAAGAACTCTAATAGTAAAATATTTGGCTCCTTTTTATTTCGATAAAAGATGGTAGATGATAATTTGTAATTATATAAGTGAATGCCAAGCATTGTGTGGTGTCTTCGTAGTAAGGCTAAATAATCAAAAACATCTGACACGCGGCAATCAAGCTTGCCGCTATGAAAAACTCCTAATCGGCAAATTATAACTCGCATATTAATTAACAAACAAAAGAAAAAAAATAATTAAAATAATTAAATTAAATTAATTAATTAATTAATTAATTTTTAAATTTTAAAAAATTTAAAAATTCGAAAATTTTTTTCCATTTTTCGGTAACTTCGGCGTCCGATCTGACCACCTTCCCGTTGGACAATCAACATAATTTTGAAAAGTGAATCTTACATTTAGACGCTGATTCCAAATATATCTTTAGTTTTTCAAAATTCGAAAAATAAAATTCGACACACACACAGACACACAAACACACAGACACACATACAGACAGACAGATCGGAAGGAAAAACTGAGTTTTTCGAAAATAAGTAAACAATTATAACGTTTCATGCTAACTTTTATTATAAAGTCAACTAACCAACCAAAAATCTTAAGAATGATAACTGAGAATGTAACGATGATAAAACAAAAAGGTTTCTTTATTTCCTGAAACAAAGAAAACCTTTCTTATGCAATGTCTGTTTAAACGATTGACATATACATACATTAAAAGTATCTAGGGATAAGTGAATGTTTTTACAATAAAAAATATTACCAATATTTACCAAATCTAACCATTCGGATTGCCTTTTTACTTTAATTTCTGTGTTTTAGTTAACCTCTTGCTCCTTTGTTTTGTAAAAAAAAGGAAAATATGCAATTTTTGCAATTAACCCAAAATTAATAGCAAAAAAGGAAATATTGATTGTTAAGGTAAGAAAATGAATAATATGTTTTCAACATTATACGAATCACACAATAGCAGCGATTTTTGCAAGTTTAATATGAGTTCAATGAAACTCACTTTGGGACCGCCTATAAGTTTTGTAAAAAGTCAAACAGTTTTTGTTATTTTCATCACTTCTGTATATTTAATTTATATCAATAAATTAAAAGGCTAATATTAAAAAATAATTGCCTAATGACTAGAACATGTATACATTACATAAGAGGTACTTAAATTTGTAATGTTAAAATAAAATAATTCTCTTTTACTTAAAACTATATAACGAGTGATATTTTAAAACAAAACACAGAAATCTTTTAAAATATATGATGCCCTAATGAGGTTCAATTAGTCAGGCGCTTGGTCAGGCCACTGACTTAAATAGCTTTTTCATCTAAACGGTAATGTTAGTTTATTCATATTCCAGAACTTGAGACTAGTAGAAATATAAATGGTCTATACATAGTTATATATATTTATACATACATAGTTATTTTCATTACACGCAATCCACAATATCTGCAGTTTAAAATAAAAGTTAAAAATAATTGAAATTAAAATAAAAGGTAAGAAATACATATTGTTATCTAACTGACATCGAAATTAGCAATAAAAATACAAATATTTGTTTTTTTTTCCTTAAAACCTGTAAACATATAATTATGAACGCTATCATCGCAGTAGTAAAATATGTAACTTCTCTTGAAACCGCTCACTATTCAGAGCAATCTATCGGTAGTATTCACGTTAAGCAATAAAAAGACAAGTAATTGTTAACAATTACGTGTCTCTTTATTGTCATTTAATATAAAGATTACCACTTTACTTTAAGGTAAAGTGGTAATCTTTAAAAAGATGTGCCTTTTGTTCAAAATAATTGATACAGTTTTAGACGCTCTTTTAATATATATATTCGGTAGCAGTTGTTTAAATTATTAACTTTAACCTTGGAGATTTTGTATCAATCCATCACTATTCGCTCTGGTAGTTTATTATTAAAAAGTCCTTAACTCATTTGTAGGATAGCCCTGAAAGTACATATATTAATATATTTTTAGAAGTAAAACAAATTATATATGTCGTAAGACGAACATCAATCAATAATGTACTTTCAAACTAATTATTTAAAGAATTATTGCTGTAATTTATGTAAAAATAGAAATTTTAAGCAAATGTTAATTTAAATGAGACGATTATTAAAGTATCACAAAAGCAATAGTAATTTTTGATGTAATACTTACCGATACTCAATTTTAATAAATAAAATACCATAGATGCTATTGTTTGTTATCTTACCGAAATAACATTGGAATTTTGGTGGTTTTTTAGTGAACTCAGTATTTATAACTTTAAATAACTTGTCCCTTTTATAAGCCTCCTTTCCTCGACACAAGGTATCACACACAAGGTTTAACACGATTACTGAAAAGCATTCGAAACGTCGGGTTAAAATTAAAATGTAACCTAATTATACGAGAGTTTTAATCCGTAAAAAATAGTTTTATTTCAAAGTTATTTGATTTTGAAATTGTATATGCAATACTGAATCTTTCATGAAATATATAGGTTAAAATATGGTATAAGTATTGCAGAGTCATCTTATCCAGCACATTTCTTTGAGCCCTGCTCTGCGCTCTAGTTGCGATATTGACAAATGGCTTGCTAGCGACAGAGTTATGTTTACTGCCCAAAATAGGCCACCTTATTTATTATTAGCCTTTTTCGTGATATCACCTTACTTGGTTGATTATATAATTTCCATATGTTTTAACATATGATTCTTATATATTTTTTATTTATTATTTTTTAGTAAACACTTTTATTGTACACCACATAACAACTTACAAATACATAGAATGCAGTGCATGTTATACAACGAGGCGGCCTTATCGCTAAGCAGCGTTTTTTTTTTCATACGAGTAATAAAATAAAATATTGAGAAATGAAGAAGGCGGTGCAAAATAGATATTTTATTTTTTATCATATATTTATAGATTTTTTTCACTAATAATCAATAGCAGTGATCAAACGTGTACTTTAAACAGAAGGATTATTTTGATAGAATGGAAATGAGCCCTTCTGAAACACTGCAAACAATCTCTCAGGCAGATCTTTATTGTGGACGCTTTTTCCAAACGTTAATATTTAGTTTTAAAAAAATACTATTCTCTTTTGCAATATATTATTGTAACAGTTTTTGTGTAATTTATGTCATAATTTTTATATTTACTGTTTTATGTCAGCTTATCTAACGAATGGGTTATAACTCAAATGTTAGATTTAAGTTTTATGGTTAAGTGAATAAATAAATATTAAATATTGTTTCTCTTTATAATATAAACCTATACATATATAGATAAGATTTTGCTCTACTTCTGTAATGTACTAAATATTTTATAACTTTTATATACTTTGTTTTCATCGAGATGCCTTAGTCTAATCCTTTATTAAACTAAATTTAACAATTCTAACTCTGAATACTGGTTTTACACAGTTAATGTAGGTTCTAGTTTCTGTCGCGCATAAGATTAAACTCGATTACAGACTTAACGGAATCATTCGGCATCATTCTCGATTACAGACTTAACGGAATTTTTCACTGTGATTATATAATAAATAAATGCGAAAAAAATATTAACGTTTTACGTGCACTTTCTGGTGTCTGGTGGGGATCACACCCCTATTCACAAAAAATATTGTACAATGCCATAGTCCGAAGTCACTTGGACTATGGAATGTATATTTTAGAACCTTTTAATAAATCTTCTTCAGAAAAACTTAATAAAATTCAATATAAATGTCTAAGAATTATTTTAGGTGCCATGAAAACATCTCCAACTAATGCTCTTCAAGTTGAATGTGTTGATCCTCCTTTAAACATCCGTCGCCAATTCCTTTGTGACCGCTTTATTTCCAAAACGCTTCAGTTATCTTCCCACTCCCTTTGGCCTAAACTTCAGAAATTGTCCCAAGTTTTAAAACCCCACCAAACTAAACCACTTCTGTTAGAAAGTTTTCTTAAATTCACCTCTCTCCCTAATCCTGTTAATCGTTCTATATCTAATCCCCTATATTTAACCCCGTTTAAATCTCTTACTTTTATTCCCTCAGTAATTACAGATCTTGATTTGGTCAAGGGTTCTCCTGACACCAACATCAAATTTTGCCAAATTGTTCAGAAAAATTGGTTCAATCACACCCTCATCTATACTGATGCATCTAAGGTTTCACAAGATGGATGCACGGGTGCTGCTTGTTGGTTACCTAAATTTAATATAATTCTTCAATTTAAATGTCCTCCCGAATCTTCAGTTTTTTCTGGTGAAGCGGTTGCTATTTTCGAAGCAATCTTATTTGCCCTTTCGAATAAATTAGTAAAGACTGTTATTTTGACAGATTCTTTAAGCTGTCTGGAGTCCATTAAACAAAATCCATTCCGATGTAAGTCAAGATTTCCTATTATTTTAAAGATCAGGGAGGCCTTACTCTCATGTCACCAACAGGGCTTATGTGTTTCATTGGTTTGGATTCCAAGTCATTCTGGTATCACGGGCAATGAAACAGTGGATTCCTGTGCCAAAGCAGCCATTTACTCTGGCTCAGTCACTCACTTCAACAATTCCTCTCAAGATCTGAGTTCTTTAGCGGGTAAGTTTCTGGATAAATCTTGGAACTCCCTGTGGAGCTCATCAAAGCTCACCAAAGGAAAGTTTTACGGTTCCATCCAACCTAATATTCCAAGACGCCCATGGTTTTTTACTCAAAAACTCTGTAATCGGTGGGTTTTATCAACTTTATGCCGTTTACGCCTTGGACATGCTTGTACTCCTGTTCACCTTAAAAAAATTAGGATAAGGGATCACTCTCGATGTGAATGTGGTTTAGACGAAGGCACGGTTTCTCATCTTCTTTTCTCCTGTCCTAATCTTTCATATCCTCTATATGATGTTATCCCTCCTAAAATCCCTCGTCCACTTAATGTTGAGTGTTTGTTAATGCTTGTGTTTAGTCCATACTGTAGATTTCTATGTAAATATATTAATCGAAATAAAATTAAATTGTAAATATCTTAACAACTTTATAGATATATTTTTATATAATGATATATATGTATGTGTATATGTGTGTGTGTGTATGTATGTATGTGTATATATGTATACATGTATGTATATATGTATATATTTTAATGTTGTGTTGTCTGTTAATTTTTTTAGATTATACTAACAAAAAGCTCCTTCTATCATATTGACAAACGTCAGTATAATTAACAACAATATTTACTGGACTATCTCCTTCGTGTCTTCTCCACCCTACGTTTCATTGGCGAAATATACCGTGACATTAAACACGGATGAAGCCATAATTTGAAAAAAAAAAAAAAAAAAAGATTAAACTTATAACTGGTTTGACACCCAACGTAGTATATGTTAAGAGATATGCCGCTTAGATTTTTAAACAATATTATCATATAAAATACAAACGACCCATATTATACTAAGGTAACCAATATTAAAATATATCTTTTTTTTTCTATGTATGTACGAGATTTTTGAAATGTTTTCACAAAATTCTTAATTTAATTATATGGTAAAGAAAGTGTTTGAAATGTTTTCACAAAATTCTTAATTTAATTATATGGTAAAGAAAGTGTAATAATATACTGTTAGCAACAGAAAATTAAACAACCGTAAGAGAGTATGAAAAGTTTTTCAAATGTATAAAAGCGCTTGCAAGCCGCCATTTGTGTAAAAAGTCTCAAAGAAGTCGCATCATAAAAGAAAAGTGTGCCAGTTTGCTTACTTACATATCGAATTAAATACTGTAATGTTTGGAGTTAAGAGTATTTAAAATAAATAATAGTAAATTAGAACATAGGTATCATTTGGTAAGTCATTACATTGGGAAGCTCTAGTAACATTTTTGAATTTCGTCATTAAATTAAATTATTGTTCTCATGTTTAATTTCTTCTGGTTACTAAAAATATAATAGTTTCTTTAATTTTATACCAAATATATATTTTTTAATTCTGAAATTAATTACTTTACTTTATTAGTCAGACAATAGCTTTAAATATTTCCAAAAAAAATCTTGTATAAGTAATTAACTGATAAAAGGGTAGATTTATATCGCAATTTCTATAAATTTTAATTTTATCTACATTGACACAGTTATTTAAACTTATTTTACATATCAGTTCGACTTTAATTTGTTAGACGTCTTCTGAATTTTATGTTACTTCTCAATTTAAAAAAAGGTGATTAATTTATTTTGTGAATACATTATTATTGATTGTTGACATTAAAATGTTAGCAACTTAAATACAAATAAAAAATGGTGACCTACCCAGCTTAAATAAAATAAATTATTTTAATTATAAACGCTAAGTTCTCACTACTGTAGTATACATGTAAATAAACATTAAGATGTGTACGTCTTTTTATAAAGAAACTAAGCTAAGACTAATCTAAGATATCGATTTAAAAGATAACACAAGTCGTCTAAAAGAATTTTTTTAAAGTTAATTGCTGGTTCACTAATCCTATAATGTTATATTTGTATATGCTTTGCGAACTTTGATACAATTAAGTTATGTTATAATAACATCTTGATGTAAACTGATACCACAAAATATCGGCATCGAGGCCACCTCTTTGATGTATTATGCAGACAATTTAATACATAATGTATTTTTCTTCTGTTATCTCACAAAGATAATAGAGGTCCTGAATCAAAACGTCTAAAAAAAAACAAACTTATATTTGGTTTCCATCAGTGCTTACTTGATTTATGAGAATTTCGTTTGATTTACAGTATATTATGCTTACATTTATTTTTGTTTCAGAGGGTCACAGATATACCACATTTTTGTATAAATACAAAAAAGGAATAACATATCTTGAATTGATTCTTATTTTGTTTACAATTAATGTTGTATTTATGTAAAGGATTTATTTATAAAGTTTATTAAAAATATATTTTGAGGATAAAAAGAATTTTTAATTTAGTAAAATCTATTTAAAATTTAAGGAAAGAAATTCTAAACGATATAAATTTTAGTTATTGTTATGCATTCATAAGGATTTCATATATATTAATTCATATAAATTCACTATGAGTGACGAGGCAATATAATTTCGCAGTTAATATTTCTCAGTTTCTCAGTTAATGCGAAGTATATTAATTATATTTATGTCTTTTTAAATTGGATAAGAGAGAGAAAAATTGATTGGCTATTTGATGCTTAACCAGCATATGTTGAGCTATATATAATGAAGTTGTATTATATTTACGAAAAACTTTTAATAAGAGATTTATAGACAATTTATAACGTAATATAAAATTCTTGATGGCCACCAAAACGTTTTTAAAAATGTATAAATTTTGATAAAGCGCGTTTATTATGATTACATTATAATCCCGTGTTTTGATGGATTTATCATAGATATTACAAGTGTAGTCAAAATCCTCTTGTTACTAGGCGCAGTATTTAAAATAAAAAACAACTTTAAATAATCGTCATCTTCATTATGCATTTTCAAAACATAAATATTTACAATGTTAAATATTCGTTTATTTGCCTTCTAGGTTCAGAAAAACAGCAAAAACAATGCTTAGACTGTATTCCAAGTTGACATAATATTCAAAGCAATAGTTCTAAGTTTTAGTAAAGAAGAAAAAAAATATTAAAATTTTTCTTTTTGTTAATATCCCTTATTAATCCTGTAACTCACAATTAAATAAAGCAGACAAAAACAAGAACATATTTTTAAGTCTGAAATGTCACTTTGACAACGAGAGTAATATTGAAATTATTTGATCGAGAAAAAATTTTTTTTTTTTCTAGCAACATTATTATACCATATTTTTATTGACTCCCTGATCAGCTTCCATTATTTTAAATATTTTCAATTACATTTTTATTTATAAATAATATTAAAAGGTACTTTACAATAACTGAAAAGCTTATTTTGTAAAAGTGAAAAATGGTAAAAAAAGTGTATTTCAGATGTTTCAGATTTTAATCTTTTTTTGTATATTAATTATTTTAGTATGTTGTTCCTTTTCAATTTTCAGTTCCTTAAATAAGATATTTTTTAAAAATATTTTATGACACATTGAATTTTTTTTATCATTTTTCACATGAGCAATCTTGTTATTAACAATTATAAAAGAACGTCGACTACGTATGGCTATAATAGTATCTTTATTCTTTGCTAACCATTTTTTTTTAATTCGAACAGGTTATCGTTTGACTACAGCCCGCCTGATGTTAAAAAAGACTGTAGTAGATTTAGCACACTTACCTAGAAGGTACCTATTTCCTCTAGTTTTGTAGACCCCTATATTTTAACTATCAGGAAACACCGACTCCAGCAGAGAATTCCAAATTTTCGCCGTCCGAACAAGGAAAATAGAAGCGAAACGCTTTGGAACCTCGACCGTAAATCGGTGTTTCCTGACTGAGCTTCTTGTCGTTCGGTGACTGAAAGGACATGTGACTGGGAATGTAACTATAAATCACTAGATGCTGTTAATAGGAAAAAAAACAAACATTTGAGTTACAGTAAGTAAAACACTGTATTAATTTTATAAGTAAAATGTGTTCAATTATGAATTTGTGTTTATTTTAAAATCGGACCAATCATAAGATATATTTAGTAATATGTGACCTATTTGTCATTAAATAAATGTTTTTATGACTGTATACTATCAGATAATTTGTTTTTAAGTTTGGTTGGCATTAATTTAAAAGTCTTAGTTTCTCACAAATTATAGAAACTTCTACAAAAAGAAATTACAACAAAAAAAAACAATTATAACACAAAGTCGCATAGTTATAACTTAGAAGTAACCTTATGCTTAGATCTCTTACTGCAGTGTTCAGCACTTACAAGCTTAAACTAGGCTTTCTTAGCTAGTTAAAACTAAAGTCAAAACGTTACTTCTCAAAGATTTTTTAAAATTTTACTTCCAACTTAGTAGATAGATAGATAGATAAGCACTTTATTGCATATTAGACAATACAATAATAAAAAAAAAATTAAAAAAAAAGGAAAAACTTACAATATTAAATGAAACACGAACACGAGAAACATAATAAAATGCAAAGGCGGTCTTATTGCTAAAAGCAATCTCTGACAGACAACCTTTAGGTGAAAGGATATCAGAACAGAATACGGTATAGTACGATTAAAAAAAAAAAATTTAAAAATAATTAATTGAATACAATAAAACAATACAATATATATAAAAATATATAAAACTACATATACATACATATATACACTTATATTATATATAAATGTAAAAAAAAAAAAACAATAATACAACTTACATATAAATACTACATAATAAACTATTTACTGCTAATATATATAAAGACACAAATGAGTGATGACAATGTTATACTTAATTTATTGTAAGGACAAATAATAATTAGATAAGTGACTTTTAAATATAAATAATGATTATATATTAATTTAGTACTTATTAAAAGATACTATTTTTAATATTATCTTATGTTCGATTAAATTATTATTGCCTATCCTTTACTAGTAAACATTAACAACTATTCTGACCTCATTAAGAGTCATACTCTTATAACAATAAGAACCGTCTAAACTTCTAAATTTTTAAGTAGAGATAACGAAAGACAATACAAAATGCTTTGTTTTTTGGTAACAAATTTTATTATTTATTTAAATATGAGTTGATATGAAATGAGACATTCAGTAATTATATCAGACTTGTATGATTACATCATTTATAATATAATATATAATTAAACTAAAATTAATAGATATTAAGCTATAATTATAAAACAAATTAATTGTATATTCATTTATATAGAGATATAATGAAGTTCCATAACTTTTAGTGCTTATGACTTATTTCATGTATTACATAAATATACGTACTACATAAATTGCTTTTGTCTTTGCACCGAATACCAGACTAATTATAAACTCTAATCTACTTTGTAACATATTTTCGTGACGACTCCTTGTCTAGACATGTTTATGAAATGTCTATGAAATATTATTATAATTTAAGTTCACTAAAGGTTTAGAGAGTTTTGAAGTATTGAATTTCCAAAATCATTTAAATAAAAAATCGTTAACCTCAAGATCATAGCAAAATTTTGAAAAATAATTTATTCAAGATATTTTATATTAAACATAAAAAATAAAAGTTAAGTTTATTAAGTTATATTATATAATATGAATCCGACAAAAAAGACAAAACTACGGATTTAGCAGAAATGTTCCGCATTAGCTTTTCAGACTCATGGACTGTAAAATTAAAAAGCTGCGGCTATGAAAATGTTTCAGCAAGAATACTAAACTTTATTTCGTAATTAAATATTTTAAAAGTACAAGATTGTATTCGCTTCTAGCGGGTTTAAAGAATATCAAATTAAAAACTAATAGGATGTAGTATAAGTAACGTAATTTTATTAATCATTGTATGTCCCAATATAAAAGATTTTTAGGAGAGACTTATGAATAAGATGATTGTTTCTTTTCACAGTTATTTTTCTAATTAACTAGCTGTGTCACTTTTGAAATATCTGAGCAGGTTTTAAGCAAAAGAATGAATTACTGGTTTCGAAAGCAAAAGAATTAATTACTAATTTATGAACAATTTAACAATAACTCATCGGTATAGTATTAATTAGGTATTGTTTTGATGTTTTTTTCACCAAAATACTAACTTTAATTGGAAAATAAAATTTTTCATTTTATATAAAAAATAGAAGCAGACTTTTAGAGATCAACTCCCGGGACACTAAATTGTAATTTTGTCAGAGTCATAATAAAACAATCCTTAAAAGAGCTGAATTTGTAAAATAATAACAAAAACATAAAGCAGAAATAAAAGTATTTTACACAAAAATTATATAAAATATAAATATTAAAGAAGGTTGTGTACTTTTTAAAGGTAAAATTCTCAATCTCTTAAACTTTGGCACATAGCCAATGTTCCATCACAGCTGGTTATTTCGAACAACTATTACTCTCCAAAGATTTTTCAAATATTACGGCAAAATATAACCGTATGGAACTATTATACTTTATCATTTTTAATAAATAGTAGCTAATTCTTCCTCTAATTTAACTAAATTCAAGATCAATAGCTTGCATGTCGGAAAATCAGAAGTAAAACTCAGAATTATAATTGAGTTTAGCACAGAATTAAATTTTATTTTCTTTTCAAAGCACAAGATAGTTATTAACAGTAATGAAGATTTAACAAAAATAAATAATACAGGTGTAAAGTATCGTACGAGCACCGAGATACATAAAATGTAATTCATGATCAATAAAATAAAAAAATTTAAATGTTTACAATTAAATAAATAAAAATATAAATCATTAATATTAAAATTTTAATAAAAAACTTGTCTCAACATGTAGCTAATTTATTTTTAAATAAATGATAATAATAATAAATAGCTTTTTTGCCCGCATTTAAACCTAGCAATGGGCGACTTTATCACTAACGAGATTTCTTCCAGTTAACCCACACTTACGAACTACAAGTATAAGACAAACAACGGTTTAGTTACTCACAAGTTTATCAAGAATATAATTTACGAGTAATAAATATATATTTTCTCTGAATGAACAAATATAAATGTTGAAACAAATACTGGCGCCGACTGTAACGTTATCTTCTCAAATAAAGAACGATTTTTATGCTTAGTATTCAATTATGCTAATATAGAAATAGAAACATTAATACTCTTATACATCGAGCTCGCTTCATAAATTTTTTTTCTGATAAAAACTCGCTTTTAATAATTATTCTATATTATGATATACTGTTCGTAACATTATAACATCATTAATTTTACGTCATTATATAATAAAATAGTTTAAAAAAATGTATAATGATTTCTTTTACTTGAAAGAAATTTAAACGTAATTGTTACAGTTAGTCAAATATTTACACACTTCATCCCTTATATATAATAGAGTTCACTAGAATTATAATTTAAAAAAAAATAAGTGGTTTTGTCTACAGATGTCTGAAACAGCTTAAAGCTAAATACTGTTTGTATATATTTGGCAATTGTACAAAAGCTACAACAAGGACTAAAATATTATTTTATGAAAACTTAAAAACCAAACAAAAATAAGGTGTTACTTTTATTTTATTTTTCAAGTTTAGTTTTTTAAATTTAAGATATATTGAAAAAAGTAGTGGTACCATGATTTCACTACATGAATCATCAAAGCATCTTTAACAAGCTGTTTTTGAAATGAAATGCAATAAAGTTTTACTGTTTATTCAAAAAAGTTTTTATTAAATTACAAAAAACAGATAAAAGAGGTTCACTCTACTCATGGGTGTGTAAATATTTGTGACTCTTCAAAAATATATTTTCAAAACATATATTTTATGATGAAAGCTCCCTTTTTTATTTTGAACTTGTGTCTAACATTAAATATATCAGATTTGTTAATTTACAGAATTCAGGATTTATTTGAAAATGTCATCTTATCTAATATTGTAAACGTCATTGACTGTCAGGGTTAACTTGACTATTTCAACTTTAAAGCGAAAAATTAGTTATATTTTAAATAAACTGGAATTGCCAACAATAATATAAATTAACTGTTTATGAGTTCAGTTGAAATACAAATATTTATATCAAAGGAAACTATGATAATATGGAACTAATATGGAATAAAACTATCGGACCAGGAAAAATATAAATAAAATAAATAATACTCGAAATATAATTACCCAATAAAATTCAATTATTTTTATTTATATAATTCATTAAATATATTAATTCTTATGAAACATAAAGGCTAATTCGTAAAACTCATATATAGAAGTGCTTACATTACAAAGCGATTAAGGGATTTTTCATTGTTTTAAATTAAACTGTTATGTAATTATCCGTTATATAACTAAATAAAATAACTGTATCACACTTTACCACTGAACCGAACCGAAGCTTAAATCTCACACAACCTGCATTTCTAAGGAGGGTTGACATCCGCGGTAGCCGGCCCTTTATAATATACGCAAAATTTCTTGCAATATGCTAGACATATTATAATAAATTAGTATAAAGACATACGACGATCTATTATTATTATTATTATTATTATTATTATTATTATTATTATTTTATGATATAATTAGTATTCTGTACCACTTTTTATAGATTCATATTTATATCATAATAACATATGTACAGAAATATTTGTTAAGTTTTTACGTAATTTTAAAAAAAGGTAGAATTACCGCAGTAACCCTCTTTAAGTAAAAGAAAGGTAGAAACAAAAAATTATTTATTTCAGTAGTTAAAGACAATTTTTTTTTGTGGTACAATAGACAACAAAAATTTAAACTTAATGGATTTTTTGTGTGATAGATAACTTATTACTTTGGAAGCAGACGAAGTTTTTATCACGAGCTAGTTTGAAATAATTTAATATAACATCAATCGGTATTTCCTCTGGCAAGAATAGCCTACAGCTACCCAACATGTGAAGAAAATTACGCTTCAGTTTCCTAGGAGTGTTTATAGTTTGGACGTGCCTTGAATTCTAGTGAAAATAAATAGCCGAACATTACAACAAAGATTTAAAAGTTACTAAGGTTCGTAGTCTGACTAATAGAGGCTCATTAGGAAAGTATTAATTTTGAAAGATGACAGTGTCATTATAGTGGCTTTCATATTAAAGTAATCTGTATTTTTAGTTCTTTTGCAGCTAAAAGTAGAAACTACTAATGGATGGTAAATAAAAATGTATAATGATGTGAAAGAGTTGAGTTTTAACTCTTTCGAGATCATAAAAACAATAAAATGAAATACGTTTGTTATTAAAAATGTACCTAAATTTATATTTAATTATATGACATAACTTAATTTATCAGACCTAAAGTGCTTTTTTTAAATAGTATCTAAATAAAATGCGAAAAAAAACGGCTATCAATAATAGCGGCTTCCGCCAATATGGGTTGTATCCATTAGACGCCTTTGATTAATGAGATATGTGCAAGGATAGCAAAAAAAGCCACAATTCTAAATAATACTAATAGTTATATCTTTTATAGCTGTAAAAGGTTTTCAATAAATTTTCCATTATTTAAACGTCTTTTTATTAATATTTCGTCGTTAGATTTTGTGGGTTTTCTGTTCTGAAGGTTTTGAGAAAAGGTTTCGTGGTAAAAAAAAATATCGTTTTCTTTGCACGCTCATTGATTACTTGCATTACCCAGATTCGAACCCACTACATAATATCTATATATACTATTTTGTTTATTTTTTACCCAGTAGATATAGACAAATATATATGGCTTATGTCATCTAACGTCTCCATTAGTACACATAAGTAACTGTATATACTATTAGAAACTTAAAATATTGTTTTGTTAATTGTTTCAATGAAAAAATACTAAACATTAACCACCGTCGTTAAAAGTGGTTAGAGTATATTCAAAAGTCTGAGTTTTTTTTAAAATGCCCATAATGTTCAAAATACATGGGTCGGAACTTATTTTGAATTATTCTGATGACTGTTACTGTCTTTACTAACGCCTGTTTTCGGCTTGACGTCGGGTTTTGGGACACCCTGTATAAGTACTATTTATAAATATCAAGTATTAGAATTCTTATAAATTTCGTATGAAATACTGAGCAGAATTGGAAATACACATGAGCAAATACTTACTTCATTCAAGAAAATATTTGATGTTAGTCAGATATGGATATAAATTTCATAAGATGTATAATAAGATGTATATATAAAATCAGAAGTACGAGAATTCATACTAAACTATTTTGTGAAATTCGTTTTTGTTTGTAACACTGAACAATTATATAACAAGTTTGTACAACTTTTTATTTGTTTATCTAAAAAAAATACTTCTTGTTCCTGAATTAAATGTTTCTTTTTTTGTATGTAGCGTACTTGAAAAGATAATATTCATTATCGTGTCTCTTGGTATTTTCTCCAAATTTTTTCAGAGAAATTAGAATGTTTTTTCAAGTTCCATACACATTTCTGATCCAATACTTATTTATATATATAAAAGAAACCTTATCTTGTAATCAAGTTATGAAAGTAAAATAGTTGTTTATAACATTTAAATATCAAGCATATCTAAAAAAAATACCGCTTACCTAACATTTGAGGGTACTTTTGTGTATCCGTGTTGAAATGTACGATCGACCAATGAGAACTTTCTTGACCTGAGTAATAAACATGTTTAAGTATTTTTAAAGATGCGATTACATTATTCGATTTCACGACGAAAATATTTATGCTGTATAAATGATTTATGAAATGTAGTCACAAGTTCTGGTCAAGGTTCGCTGTGGACGAAAACTTTTGTATCGAAAATAGATTGTATGTAAAATAAGTTGACAACTTTAAAGCAGCTTTTCCTGACAATTTCATAATAGTGCTTGCATATTTTTATTTAACCTGAACAGGTAAGGGTTTGACTACAGCCTGATGTTAGGTAAGACTGAAGTTGTGGCACGATTACCGAGTAAGTATCTATTTACTTCAGATTTAAAGTCCTCATTAAAAGATAATAATAATACTCTTTATTGTACACAAATAAAGCTAGAAATTTAAAACAAAACAATACATATCTTATTAATGTACAAGAGGCGGCCTTATTGCTAAGCAGCGATCTCTGCCAGGCAACCTTGACGTATAGAAAAAGTTGCCTGGCACTTTTAGTTTTCTTAAATTATGAGAAAGCAATAATGCAAAATCTATATATCTATTACATTACAATATATAAAAAATAATAAATTCACGTCAACCACTTAAAACCAACTTAGATTACTAAAATGTAGTGAATTTAATAATGTTTATTATAAAAGTTAATTACAAATTTGATAGATTATATAATAAACAAAATATTTCTGTCATCATGTACCATGACTTTTACTGAACTTTGTTTAATAGGAATGTGTCGGGGGATAAGAAAAAAAATTACAATTTTGTTGAGATTCTTTCACATATGGGATTGTTGAGATTCTCGCAGAAATAAGGATAACCAATTTCACAGTAAGGGGTTCTCTGACACTAGATTTTGATCTAGTGTCAGAGAGCGGCTTTGGCCACAAAGTGTTCTTCATTGTAAAGAAACGATGCTGGAGCGCGAGCGAGCACGTCATTATGCTGACTTTCACACTGATGGAGTGCCGATGCAGGCCTGGCTCCCACAGTCACTACGGCATTGACACTAGCACTTCACTGTTTCATTTCTTTTTCAACTTCTTCTTATTCACATTTCCATTGTTTAAATTGAACCGAATAGTTCATTTTCTATCTAGTTTCCGTATTAAAAAGACGTCTAACAAAATGATAGATGTCTTTTTAATTTTTTTTGAATTACCTGTTCTTATTTCAAATTTCTTTGTTTCTCTTATTTGCAACATTCGCTGTCTTTAAATTTCTCTTATAAGTTAACACGCATTTTATTAATTATATATTTTTTTATATTTAACCTTACTGCGAAGACACCAAACACACGCATGCATTCTTGACATTCTACACACGCACGCATAACTTAGATAATTACATATTATCTCCCACTACTTTTTATCACAATATAAAGGAGCCATATATTATATTTTACTATTAGGTTAATTTTAGTGTCAAGACATTATTCATTTACACCTGTTCTACACGGTTAATTCTGTTATTACACGGTTTTGATATAACACGGTTTGAAAATAAAATATTTTTATTTTTTTTACACGATTTTCTTCCATTTCGCACGATTATACAAAGAATTATACAAAGAGGTAGCAAGAATTGACGAACAACGGCTCATAACAGAGTTCATTGTTAAAAATGTAGATGCTGAACGAGCAAGAGAAAGTCCAGTTCAAAATTATTCCACCGATGATTGTTCGAAGCAAGCGAATGCGAGTAACTGATGATGACAGAAATTAAATTTATGTTCCTGTATTTACGATTATCACTTTTTTTTTTTACATTAAAAATTGAATAACCTATTCTTTTCGTTAATAACATAGCTGGTTAACATTATTATTTTTAGTTTCTGAACTTGCCATACATTTAATTCATATTATTTTTAAGATTACCTTTTTTATCTTTAATAACTATGCTTGTAAAAATAGACATTGTATATGTGATTTAATTAAATAAACATGAATATGATACTTGTTCTTAAAAAATCCTTGTTTATCACTAATTTTAATAGGTTTTAGAGATTAGGAACAAATCACCTATTTTTGTATACGATCAATGTCTATTTTTACACGATTTTTTTTAAACGGTTCTTTCTGGAACCAATCGACCGTGTAAAAACAGAATTAGGTGTATAAAGCTAAAAAATATTCTTTATACTAGTCTCAGAAATCGGTTTCATTTTAAAAGATACACTTCTCTGAACCATGCTCATTTTATTCCAGTTGTGACGTTGTGAAATGGTTTTCTAGAAAGGAAATACTGAATGTCCAAACCCTTCCAATTCATCAGTCAATGTTGCAGCCCTTAATGCCGATGTCTACAGATTACCCATCGTTAGACAATATTTTTCTGCTTAGTGTTTTCTTAGATTTTCACGAGTATACATTTGAAATAAAACTATTTTTTACGGATTAAAACTCGCGTATAACTAGTATTTTCTGCTTGTTTTCCGGTTAATATTTGAATTGTAATGTGAAATCATTTTTTAGTTAATGCAAAACAGTACCTGTTTATTTCTATCACAGTATTGAAATCGGTATCTTCTCTAATAAAAAGTGAATGCTTCCGAACCCACTCAATATTATTATATGTATTTTGAGATATAACTTTTTATTACCATCTAAAAATTTTTTTTTTTGCCTTCTAGATAATAAAAAATTTATATGTTACAATATACTAAGATTGAGAAAGACTCATAAGTAACTCTTATAATAAATGTGATCATTTCTCACAATAAAGGTCCACTAGAGCCGTTGGCGACGACAAAAATACTAAATTGCCTTGTACCTTGAATAGAATAATGACAATACATTAAGTAAGATTTTTTGCGAAGATTCTGTCTGAGCGAAAATATGTACATGTCATATTTTCTGTATGCTGCAGTAATGTATTATCTAACTCTGCTATCGTGGTATCTGTTGTATTCAACCGTGCCAACATAAAACAGTATAATATAGCTTACGGAACGCTAAACCAATAAGCTCATGAATATTTATACACTATCAAAAAAGTATTAAATCTCGTAATTAATTGTCTTATAATTAATTATTGATTCTGAAAATATAAGTTTCAATTGAACATCTTCTTTGAAATGTAGATTCAAATGAGTTTTAGAATTTTCCAAATTAAATATATATTTTTAGAGATAGTTAAATTAAATTCTCATTATACTTTTATGTTCGATGACAATTATGCGATATTGTGTAAAATAATTAAAACATTATAATTTCAACAAACTCTATAACACTGTGTTTCAATGTATATTTTTCAAACGTACATATATGAATGGTTATGAATATATATGACGTGATTTACATACATCGAATATATGAGTATAAAATACATAATAAAGTTGAACTATCCTATTTTAAATTTATTTTTATTCGAAACAAATACTACTAGTCTTACCGGTTCTAAATTATCACTTATCTAGTAAATACTACCTTATGGCTTAGTGTTAAGAGAAGTTTTAGTTGTAACTTGGTTATTTTAGGTCATTAATTCATTGCATAATTGGATCCAACATTTTAACCTTCGACCATAGTTAATTCCGTAATCAATTTATTTCAATTAGATAAATAAATTCGTGTTCTGGAATTGTAAGCATTTATTTGTTTTAAACTCAGAATGCCCTTCTTAGATATTTATATATAATTGATTAATATCCAGGCAAGTGTCTTGACATATATACATTAGAACGGCTTATTGCGCCATCAACGCCCAATTCACATGCTCCAACTATTAGATTAATAAAGATTTTAAGATTATTCTATACATAGGGTTAAATAACTTAGTTTTAAATAACTTAGTTTTAATATGGGGGTGATAATTACGTTGATATTCAGTAATTTAAAAAATAATTGATTAAATGAACATTATAAAAGGTTAGTGCTTTACATTTAATTAAAATTTAATTAAATCGATCTATTAAATTAATTAAAACTTATAAATATAATGTTGGATGATTATTGTAATTAAATAAATGTTATATTATACATCATATTATTATGAAAACTTAAGACAATAAGGACATTTGGAAATTTGGTATTGTTTTGTATTCACTTTTTTAATAAAATTATAATTATTTCGGGTTTAGATTGTTTTGATAATTGGAAATAAACTTTTAAAAAAATGTTGTTGGTACTACTAGCACCACATTTTGCCAAATATGTAACTGCCTTCCTTTGTCTTTTCTGACTAAAATGTAGCCTTTAGTCTAGTCATTGTATGTTTTAATATTATAGATATATAAAATGCCAGAAACTTTAATAAAAATAATACCTTGTCTCTTATTTATATAAATAACTTAGTACGTATTAATAATACGTAATTATTTTATATATTTAAATATTTGTAAAAGTACGTAGATATTGTTAATAAAAGAATTATCAACTATAGCTTAAAAATATCACTTTTTACTGTACTACTACTATACAATCGCTATAACAACAGTTCAGACAGTTTCGACCTACAAATATTTTATATGTTAATATACGATATACGTAATAGTATGTTATCATACAAGTGTCAAGTTATTTAACAGATATTGTTTATAAAAATACTTAGATCACAATATATTTTCTTAAATTTTTTATTTGAAACATTTTTTGTAATACAAACAATACAAACTATTTAATTTTATTCTTTTTTGCCATATACCCAAAGATATATGATCGTTTTAGTTTCTATAATCTGACATAGACCAAGGATAAGAATATATTTTAATATGTAATTACATAACACATATGTTGTATAAAATTTACTAGTGTAATATTATATTGAACGATGGTTTACAAAGACGAAAGCTGCACTTTGATAGAATTATTATAAAATTTACAATAAAATTGATAACACCAAAAGCTGCATAGTTATTTATACCTTACTACCTTGTGACTGCTTTAAAGAGAAATCATGTAGTATGTGGTAAATCAATAAGCATGTGTTCTTTGATAAAATAATGACTAATAAAATTTTGATATTTATAACTAAGTTATATCAAAGTAGGCTACACATATATATATTTGATATGAATGTTTTCTTTAATAGTAAAGGTTTCTTGAAATGAAAACATTAACAGATTCAAAAGTTACAAATCTACTTTATTATTTAAGAAGTTTTTTAGGTTTAATTATCTCAAAAGATTAGAAAAAGTTAAAAAAAACAAAAACGTGATGTGTTATAATTATGATTAATGTATTGAAAATCATTTTTTTGATATATTTTTACGTTTTGAGGTGTCCCAAGCAATTCTAGGCATGCTTTACACACATGTATGTGTATGTGTACCGGCTTATATAAAAAAAACGAAATCTAGTCGCACCTATCACCTTTTGTTATCCCAGCTTTTGGACCTAAATTTACATCTAAAAACAAAACCTAAGATCTTAATAACTAGCAAGTCTGTCTGTCAAAAGATGACCAGCCTATTAAAAATAAAACCAACTTTAAACATCTTCTATATGTATTACAGTACTTGGAAAACAAAACAATTTTTTTATTTACACAATGTTTTTCCAAGTTAATTAAATACGTTAATAAAATTAATTTCTGTATTATATTACATGTGATTACATCATTTACCTTGTGTACCTTTCATTATCCTGTACCCGTGGCCCCGAATTTTGTTATTAGGTAATGAACCTTACACAATATTGTTTTCATTTAATTTGTAGACAATTTCAGGTATTTTAAATTAAAGCAGAGAATTTTTGTGTGGACTGACGGACTGAGAACAAAACCCATTAAATAAAACCATTTCCGAGTAGATGGAACACCAAATATACCTCTTACCATATACATATGAAGTTAAGCGTCTATGAGCATTTGAACTCTCTTCCTTTCTCATTCGTATCTGTCTCTTACAACTCGTATAATTAATATTTCCAACAAGATTATGATAGAAAGAGTTGTGTTCCTTATATTATTAGAAGTATTGATAAGATCTCCTTATAAGAGCTATTTTTTTTTCAAGTCAAAAATTACATTAAAATAGTACCTATTTATTTAAAAATTCTTTTTACATAGTAAACACAATTAGTTCACAAAAATTTTTACTGCCCTCAGGCAAAAGAAAATGTGACTTTCGATAAGTTATTTATGTTTTGTTGGCAAGTATTCTGATATCTAATGATAAACTTTTAATTAGATTGTAACGGAGTATTTTATAGATGTATTGATTTTATTCTACTGTTGCCAATATTTGAAGTAAATAGAACTATAGCCTATCCGTAAAAAACAAAACAAAACGGTATATAATTTGTATTTTTCTAGCAAAATATATCTAAAATCTTAATATATGATATGATCTTAACAATGACGTAAGAAAAAGAAGATTTAAAAAATTACAATAAAGTTCTTAGAGATATTGTTATTCTTTATTTATTGTTTATAATATTGAAATATTATTATATAAAGTATTTTTTTTTAACTTATATCTACATAACTTTAAAATAAAACTGATTTAATTGTCACAGTTTGGACAATAACTGGCGGCAAACGGGAAGAAAGAGGCTCTGAAATATCTTGCTTTATAAAATCATTTATTTCGAAAGCTTTAGAATCCTTGATTTTTATCCTGTAAAAAAAACATGTTACGCGTAGATACATGTTAGCAAATTCAAACTCAATTTAATAACAATAACTTATTATTAGTAAAACTGAGTTTGGATGAATCGTGTCTTAAAAAACAGTACCATGCACTTACCACAATTCCTCAGAAATAACACTTCGAATTAATGGTCCTTCTAAACAAGAAAAATGAGATGTAAAAGTTAAAGTGTAGGCACCCTGGTTGGAAAATACAAGCCAGTCTGAGGGTGTACATCGTGGCAGCATGATATCTACGTTTTTCATCACACGATCCAACGAGTCGCAGCTCGGTCCCCATAATATAGAATGCTCGAGTTTTTCATTTCTTAATCCTCTGCTTCCCTAAAATGAAGTGATTAGATTTGAGTATATTCCTTTCTAAGAATCTACATATTTTAATCGATGCAATAACCAAACCTAGACCCCACACTTGGAGAGCTCCAGCGTTTATCAACTCTAGATGACGAAAATCTGGTTTTTGAATTTATATTAAACTACTTGATAGTTCAACTGAAGGAGTTGCCAAAACAGGCAAGGCAAATTTGGTTTTTCTATAACATACAGCAAGCAAGTAATCGGGGTCAAAATTCCTAAAATCAGTGTTTCGTAGCGACAAAAATAAGTTCTCAATTTTGATCTGATCTAAAAGTTTTTGTAGTTTTAAATCAAATGAGGTCTTCTTTCTTCATTAAATACAATAATCCCTAAAACTACTACTTATAATATAAAATTTATACAGTTTTTGATACCCAATTTATTGAAGTTATACCAATACAATACATTAAAAGTTCTTTTTAAAAAATACAATTATAGCGTAAACAAGACGTCGCAAAGAACCCTCAGTATCTACCTGCCCTTATCACAAGTATTTGCTGTGCAAAATATCAAATCTTTTGATTATCGACGCTACTCTTACATATACATTTCTTACTTTCTTCATTCTCGTAACATCAAGCATCCATCTCAACATTCGCATTTCAGCAACATACACTTGACTTTCATCTAATTCCTTCTATTCCATTATTCGTATCTATACAATATGGCAGATTCTTTTACTTTTTTATAAATTTTTCCCCTTTAGTCTAAGGTGGCATATTGTTCCAGCAGTTTTATGTATGTTTGACAGTTCAATCTAATTCTATCTATATTATATCTATATTATGAATGAATTAACGTACGGAAAGTAGAACCAAAAAGTATCATAATAAAAAAATGAAGAGTGGCTTTTGCTGTATGTCCTTTGTTGAGGCATTTATTATCAACACGAAAGGCTTTAAACCTACTCTCTCAGAGAACAATTTTATAAATTTTCTTTTTTAAAAACTTTGTACAATTCAAACCTCATATCGCTTCAACATGTGCCAAGGTTCATTATACCTCAGAGTACCATGAATTCCGTCACGTAGGTATAACATGTTTACAATTGCATCACCTTTAGTTTCCTAAAAATAAATCACATAAGTATATATTTTTAATTAAATACTATTTTGTATAAATGACATTAAATACCCTTCGGACATTATTGATACTGCAGAATAATGAGTAGGAATTATCGCACAGATATCGCCCGGGTTCCGCAAGCACCTGGATGTTTGGGTCCGGGAATAAATCCCCAAGCGTTTTATTTATGAGTTCAGATACCTGTAGAGAGTAGCAAGAAGTTGTATAAATTGCAAAATAAAGTTCATACTGGATATAAATATCATATTTAAAGTATATATATTACAGCAACTTATATTCTAGAGTATAGAAACAATAACCAAATTGTTATAATTACTAATTTTACAATATGGTAAAACCACAAACAAAAAAAAATTCAAAGGAATTCTGCATAGATTACGTGTCGATATTGCGTCGATATTACGTCTCGACATCAATACGATAGCGTGCGTTGAAAAAACTAAAACTTGAATTCTTTCTTTACTTCTCGAATGTGTAGAATAATTCAAAAATATACAAAATGTGGAAATAGATTTTAAAATTTAAAAAAGTTTTATTTTTATTCCAATACCATTAAACTTGATAAAATTTATCTTATTTTTAACTTTATTACTAGATTTAGGCCTCTTTTAAAATAGGCTAGATTATTACCTCATCAATCCTATCAGTACGATCGCTCATGAAGCCTCCTCCGATGTCAACAATGTTCATTTCTCGACCTGCCTTCGCTTCATACTCGAACAAGGCTTTAGCTCTTTGAAGCCCCAAGACATAACTGTTTATAGAAACACAAGCGCTGCCTACGTGGTACGCTACACCAACCACCTACATAATTAGTTAAATTATTATGTGGCCAAATTTATAAATATATTTCTTTACAAATATTTCTCTTATACTTATTTTTAGAATATATATAAGAATAAATGGAACTATAAAAATATTTTTTTTACAAAAGTTTCACCTTCACTCCAAGGACTGCAGCTTCTTCCAGCAATGGAATGGCTTGTGTTTCAAAGTCACATCCAAACTTTTCTCCCAGGTTATACTTGCTATCTCCGTCTACTCTTATTCGAATTAATAGGCTGAAATAGAAAACGTGCTTAAAAGTTATTACAATTGACTAAGTATGAAAAAGGTTTTAGCATAATAAATAAAATATTTATGAGGTAAATAAATTATAAATTTAAGTAAAGTGTTTAAACATTTATTGAAAAGTTTTTTGTTTTTAACATAATGTCTACTGGGACATAAAAATAGCGCTTAGGTAATAAAATACCATTGCACATGTCTTTTTGTGAAGAAGTGCATGGAAAACATGAAGGGGACATTAGTAGGTGTCAGGAAGCTCTAATCACTTTGCAGTTAAGACTTGGTAACTTAGATTATCTGTAAGTGTAGGATCATCATCCATAACAGTAACTTTAATATTCAATAAAATGAAGTAAAAGCATAGATATCCAGAAACACAAACCCAAGTATGAGAACAGTATAAGAAATAGCGATAGAACTGAGCTTCATAAACCTGCTTATACAAAGTATTATTGTGATATTTAATATTGATGTCCACTTTTACATATTTTGCGATTCGTTTTGCCTATATTAGAACTCATATCATAACGACCACAACAATTCCATGAATCGTGTTTAGAAACATGTTTTGTAAATGTAAGAGTAATTGTTTTCATGCAAATTTCGCATATTTTGGGACATATCGTCGATATGCAAAATATTCACTCTCAAGAATTGTTTTGATGGTAACTGTTATAACTACTGAACCTTCTTAATGAAAACAGATCACTTCAGTCTGTGTCAAATTCAGTGTGAAATATGACGCTTATCTGGATGAAATAGTGTTCATTTTAATAAGTGAAGTGTGAAAAAACGTAAGCAAATTAAAGTGATCTCACTTACGATTGATTTATTCACTTTGGCTAACCAACGGTGGATTTATATCAACATAACTTATAATTTCACGTGCAAAACGAATCAGATTAGACATATGCGATAAGTATATATCAGATGATATGTTTATAATTTTTAATTCAAATAGTAATAATACAGTATATAAAAAACTCGTTATTTCTAAAAGATAGCATAAAGGATCTCTTACTTTGCTTCTGGCCAATTTTTCTTTATTTTCTGTAGCTCGTATAATGTATCAAAAGTAGTAAGCTTTATCCCACATTGCCGTGCATATGACATCCACTCTGGGGTTTTTGTTGGTGTTGCGAATATTATGTTCCTATTTAACAATACAAAGTTAAAAATACCAAAAAAAGAAAAGATTTTAGAGTTAATATAAGATACAAGATATAAGTAGTATACATAAAATACATTTACAGTGGTGATACGTTTATCTTCAATATCTTATGTATCTCCCCTGGTGAGGCGCAATCGAATCCAAGGCCAAGAGAAGCAACTAGTTTTATCATCATGTCGCTGTCGTTTGCCTTCATAGCTGTGATTTTTTTTTTAAATTTAGGTTCTTAAAATTATTCTACGTGTACAGAGAGGTGTAGAATAGAATTAGAATATTAGTTTTGAATTATTGATTGATATCGGGAAACCAAATGTAGAAAACCAAACCAAAGCAAGCAAATAAATTACAAATTTTAAAGTATACCATAAAATATTTTTATCCTTGGCATAATTTTTTTGAAGTGTTGTATGCGCTCATAGGCCAGGTCCATTTCGAACACATAGAAAGGTTCTTTCTGTCGACCGCTTTCTATCATCGCTCGAGAAACATCTTCAGCAATGTTATTTTCCAATACCAGTGCTCTGCAAACTGTACTCTCAAATACCATTTTTATGATTTACACCAAAAAAAAACAATCAAATATAATTTTTAATTTAATAAATTGTCTAAAACAATATAAACGACTGTGTTTACTAACTCAAACGTGAGTTTCAATACCTATAAAAATTTTATCGACAATTCGTCGTGACATTATATAAAATGTATTGCATCGTAAACGAGAATCTATAAATCATTTACATTTGTGTTATTTTAACATTGTATTCAATTAAGAGTCAATCAACAGTACTACTTCTATCAAATAATCATGCCAAATGGAAAGACCATTTTTAGAACATGACCAAGTATAAAGATATTTTCGTCAATACGTAATTTTATAACTGTTGTACATAAATATCTTCTATTATACGTTTTTATTAAAGGGAAGTAAATAACTAATGATATTGGAACTAAGAAAACTAAGTTTAAAAAAATAATTGCCTCTCCATTCAGTCACTGTTCTGTTGCACATGATTTTGATTTCGATATCGTGTTGATATCAATCTATGCATTCAGATAACCTAAGCTGCTTGTATCGAAATGTATATTTTGAAAAAGATACTAATTGTATTTGATATTTTATTTTTTAATAATGCTAAAATTAAAATATATTATCAAATTTAATTATACCTTTCACTCCTTATCGATTTTTTCTGCAAACAATCTATTTACATAATTCAAGAAGCAAGCAGTTGAAGAAATACCAATTCACACGTAATCAAGATACATAGATTAATTGCATTCTCATATTACGTTATCTGAATTTATATTATGTAAATAAGGGCTTAGATATAAGAATAATAGTGATATTTTCTTCATTCCCTACATGATATCCTGCCTTCTTTCTTCCTACCTTCAATATACGTGTAAAATAATAAACGACATAATTTTTTAATTATTTGCTAAACTATATTGAAAAAAACGATTAAATGATAAAGAACCATTACAGAGAAATATTGTTCGAGTAATTGCACCATAGTTAGTAATAGGAAAATTAAATAGAAAATTAAATAGAAGCAACGTGTATACATTCCTTTGAAAATACTTTTATAATACTTATCTCGAGCATTAGTATATAGTTTTGTAATAATTATATAACAAGAACAAAGCAATAGGTCTAGGTTCGGAGAATAATAAATTAAATGACTCCCTTTCTTTTATTTAGATGGATAGCTCATTTTTTAGGGTAATTAAAAAAAATAAGTAATTTATATTTCTATTTTTACCAAAGTATAACTTTTTTGTATAATTATCCAATAAAAATGTTTAGTATTCATTGTCATTTATTGATGGCAGTAGTTTGATGATAGATTATATTTATAAATACATCAATAACTACTGAAATAAATTGTGATATTAAGTAATAAAAAACAATTTATTGGAAATGATCATAAAATAAATATGATAATTCTAGATATTAAAACAAAATTCATAAGCAATTAACAGTAAAAATCATAAAACAAACTTCGTTTCGAACGTTTTAATTTTACGTCCTAAACGTGCCGTTTATCACGAAATGCAACTGGAAACAATAAAGTTATAAATTGTCCGCAGAGATTAGAGATTAAAAAAGCGGTATTAGTTTTTTTTAAAAGTCATGACTGTATCAAAAAGCAATTTATTAAAAAAAAATACAGTACAGTCCAAAGCTTTAACAAAATGATGAGTATGGCAACGTATCAATAATAAATAACATACAGTAACTATGCTGTGCTTCAGTAAGAAGCAAATTTTTTAGAATCTCAAAAAAAAAAATTATAAACGGTAGAACATGTGGTAGAGAATTATCTAACAATATTATACGGACACCTAAAAATACCATACTAATATCCATGTTCTGCTATTATGGTGTTAGTGTAGTACAGTAGTGTAGATATGTACCATATATATTTTATATTTATTCATATATTATAACTTTATTATATTAAAATTCTTACTTAATTTTCTCCATGCAATTGTTTTATTATTTGGCTTCTAGAAATTCAAGCATGGAGCATGCCTTTGAAGATGTCATTTATTATATAATGAGAATATTCTTTAAGTATTAGTACTTGGGTACAAGCTAGCACTTACTAGCACTTAGGTGCAAGCGGCCATTTTTTCAGTTAATTTTAAATGCTTTAAAATTAACGCGTCCATTAAAATAAATAAAGATTGTTAACAAATATCAATTTGACATAATAAATATAAATAAATTCTTTACATTTCAAATTATAATAAAATATCATAACTGCTTTGAAATATAAACATAATTTCAGAACCAATTATAATTACCAATGATAATTATAATACCAACGAATCAAAAATATCTTTATGGCTGGAGTTGTTGAACCTGACATGACATGATAATAAAAAAAGGGAAATTGATAAAACTGAGCTAAGAAATCACTTACTTATCATCGATGATAGTGGTATCTAATAGACTTTTATTATATCAAACACATTTGTAAGATGTATTATTTTTTTTAGTAAATGATAGTAATAATTGTAAAAGTAGTAAATAATATATATTATTTATTTTAATTATTTCAATAATGATTAACAAGATACTAAATCGTCAATACTTTTAGTGAGATGGCTCAGAAACCCCGCTCCCCCCTATTATCCGAACCAAATTAGCCTCGTATTTAAATAAGACCCAAGAAATTGTCTATTGAAAAACAAGGACTACCTCTACTCTTATTCAATTATTAATCATTTTTTCTTATTTATTGTTACTCTTATTGAATGTTAATATCGAGAACTGCGTTTCTTTCACCAAATTAATAACTCCTGTCTCAAAGTCACATTCAAACTTTTTTCATATTTAGTAATGCCATTTCCATCTAGTTTTATTCGTTATATGAAAATCTATTATATTCTATTTACTTTCGTAATATTTTAATAACCTTTATATACTTGAATTATATTTTTATTTATCCGCACTATTCCCAAAACGTGCCATTAATATCGAAAATGAAACAAAGTTATAAACGAACCCTCTGGATTGAAAAATAAAAGAGCGATGGCAAAACATAAAAAAACGTGTGTAATTTATTCTACAAGCATTAATTCGGTCATTATATAGATTTGACCCATGTGTGTCTAGTATTATCCTTTTCATTATATCTGACATTGATTTTTAGTGAGAATACTCATACCTAAGATAACTGCCACCAAAAATCTAATATAACAAGGCGTCTTAAGAGAAGATGAGGCAAGAATAATAGATAAAATGCATATTATGTGTGTATATATATATATATATGTATACTCGTATACCGTATACTTACATATGTTGCGTCATAGGTGTTTGAGCACATTATACGATTTTCTTCTTCGGTATTCATGATTAATTTAAGGGCAGGAAATAAAAAAAACAGTTTTAACAACACTACTGCGGCCACAGGCAAGTTCTCGAGGAAATACTTTCATAACTACATTCAGAAAGTTACTAGCTAGATAATAAAATAAAAATCAACTAACAGCTAATTAAATTATTACAAATGAAATCGATTGAAATCAATAGCAATAAAAAATTATAATCGAAATTAAATGTATAATTAATGACGTAATTGAATTCGCTACAGCGCCATCTATTTCCGACACATATATGTATTTTGATTGCTTTTTTTAAATGTCTTACTTCATCGTTAAATAATTATATTATAATTATTATTATGAGGGTAAAATGATATTTTTCTTATATTATGATAAGTCTCCTAGCCAACTTAATTAAGAGCCTAAACAATAATTTGCGCCAGCCGTTATGTAATTTATGAATTTAATCGGTTAAAATCCTTTTATATTGAATTATGCTTATAAAAATTTGAATGTAAAATTTTTTCTTTGCAATGTTAAACTAGACAAGCGAGCGAAATATGAGTTAAAATGAATAATATAGAATGCGTATGCGTATGAGATAGGAGTTAAAAATAAAAAAAATATAGTTTGGTCTTTTTATATATACTTATGATATGCCATCGGTCAATCTAATGTAGGCGTTTGAAAAGTCCAGTCGTAGAAGTAAGAATATCCAGTTAATAATATAATTTATAATATCAATATCTTATAACAATAAAATTACAAAAAGATAAGACTCATGCTACTAAAGTTCCTTATAATTTTGGTTTATGGTAATTGCCGCTTCGAACGATCTTTCGAAATTCCATGGCCCGTCCCATGAGATTTCGATGTTATTAACCAGTCTACACATACTTGGAAAATTAGGTTTAACAGTCAGTAAAAGGTAAGTTTAATCAAAATTATCCCTGTGAATAAACTAACTTTTGGAATGGATATTAAATCTTATTTCAAATAATATTTTATACAAGTGTAATCATTTATAATGTGCGACTAGCGTAAAATAACTTAAGATTTGATTAAAAAAAAAGATATGTTATAACAGATGGTTAAATCGATTTCATAATAGACAGTTATAGCCGTTAAAGCACACCCTCACTTAAAATTACGTACTAACAAGATGACTTGTAAGGAGTTCGATTTAAGTTTCTCCTCGAGCGTATTAAATGTCTTTCTCAACTTTATTGAGAGTTTTAATTGGTGAAGTGTATGTACAATATATTTTTTGAAATATTATTGATTAATTTAATTAGTGTATATTTTTTAAACTTTATTTAATATTATACAAGCTGTGATAAATATAATTGTATAGTTTAGTTAATGAAATTTAGTTAATGAAATAAAGTATTTTCATTTTAAAATAAAGACACAAACAGAAAGCTGTCACGAATTGTTAGTAACATGCTGTTATATAAAAATGTAATTGACTATTTTAGATGTACTTGAAGAAGATAGTGTAGTTATTTGTTGTACAACCTAGACAACAATTACGACCAAACGTTCACCAATAAGAAACTTTGGTCGTTTCTGGTCGATAAGGACACGTGTAGATAATATAATAGATTCTAAATAAATAACTTGAAATACGTTCAAGAGAAATGGGACACATTAGGTTAGAACGGATAAAACGACACTAGGAATAGTTTTCAAAACTAATCTACAAATATTGTAAAGATAAAATCGTGTGTTCATTATTTATGTTATGTGTAAGATATTTTTTCTTTTTAAAATATAAATTGTATATAGTCTACCTTGATTAGGAATGTAATACCGTGCAGAATTCAGGATTTAAATAGATCCTACTGTGTTTAATCAAGTTTCTTAACAAAATACAAAACACAAAACGTTCGTTATTTTTCTTATGAAAAAGTATATTCGTAATTACTTTTCCATTTATATGGTATTTTTGATGAATAATTGCATAACTATCAAATGTATGTACAAATATAGTTAATTGTTTATAATAGATTTAAAGTTTATGATTTCGTATTTACTATTTAATCATAGAAGCGTGTTATTAAATATCAAAACTAATAATTATTTAAAAGTTAAATCTAAAAATTGTAAGATATAAATTTGGTCACTATTACTCCTTTTGAGCTACAGTAGCAGGCAGTAATATTTCTTCTAAGAGACCGCAGACTCCAAAATTAGCAACACAAAGGGACAAACCTTCAAAATTTTCTGTGTAACTTAAAACTGAGTAAAAGAAAAAATGTAAACATTTGAGAATAGGAACTTGTTTCTTGAAATTCAATCTGAATTCGTTGAAAATATTTATAGCTCAAAATAAATTATTTATAGCGCTTCATTTGATAAGAGAAGATACCATTGATATTGTTGTATATTTTATTAATGAATACATTTTGTGTAACACACTGGAAATATAAATATTTTAGGTCAATTAAAATGTATCTTATTTGAATATAACTTTACTGATATATTTTGGATTACACTTTTATTACTTCTTTCTTTTTATTATATACAGCTTAAAACAAGAAAATATTACGATGGCTGTATTTAATGTAAAAAATATTTAATTTCTCAATCGCTTAATATTAAACTTAAGACAATTTTCACTTATAAATTATTTGTTTATACATTATAATACTACGATTGTAGTGAATAATTAAAGGTAATAATTACTGCTGTAATGAGATAATTTAACTATACATATGAACTTGAGGGATAGTTTATTACAAAACATTTGTGTGATCCCTCGTCCTGTTGAATAATTACTTTACAAGCTTGTGATAACAGAAATTATATCTACTCGTGTATATTACTCTACTGGTTTTGTTTGAATAAAATTATTCCAATTTAATCAATTTAGAGAGATAGTATAAAAAAATCATATAGGCAACAAGAAAAAAAATTCATATAAATTCTGTTTATAGAAAAGAAATATTTTCTAAATTATAAATTCATTTATACTAAAAAAATGGGTCATAAAGTGGCTTTTAACTTACGGAGATTAAAGAAAAAACTTTTGCCAAGGGTTTTAAAACTTTGATCCAAATTCTAGAAGAGAATAAAAACTTTTTTAATATGTCTAAAAAGAATATATAGTTAAAAACTTGAACTATTTTAGCTCCTAAATTTTTTTAATTAATTTTTTTCTCCACTTAAAATCGCTATCATATATTATATACGTGAAATAGAAATGTTAGACCTATTTTGATACCTATCGAAATAAATACTTCAGTGAATGCACTAACTCATCAACCTAAATTTAAGGTAAAAGCTATGAAGGTTCCTGTTCTACGAAGAACCACAAACATACTTATACCTTCATTTGTTCTTAGTTACTAAATTGTTGTTATATATTCCGAGCATTTTGACTACTCGCAGACTCTAATCAATTTCATGTTGCTAGAATTTTTGGAAGTTGATAGTATTATTTATTACCTCTGGGAAAATATAAGGGACCAACTGAACTATAAAAGGATAGTTCGAAACACGTATGAAAAACACGTATATCCCCACTGTACGTTTCTACTTTTAGAAGTATATGTGACCTTCAATGAATACAAGCTCGATACCTAATAGAGAAATACTGTTGTAAGTCCATATTGATACAAAAATATAAATAAATACAGGTTTCTTCGACCCAAATAGGAATTAATGCGATAAATAGAACATAACAATCCTTATTTGTTTATACCTAATTTCATTGTAAATTCTTTATATTCTAAGATTCTTTCTACAAGAATATATATTATATATAGTGTATTTAGGTATTTATTAGGTGAGCGTGCCACACTTTAGGCTACAGCCTATGCTTAACATCAGGCGGGCTGTAGTCAAACGCTTGCCTTTTGTGGTTTAAAAAAAAAAAAAAATATAGTGTATGGATAAAGACGTCCTCTATGTGCTATTTGTTTTATTCGCTTTGAGAACAAAGAAACTGGGGTTTAATTATTTGTATAATTACAGCTTGTGAGCAATCTTCCTTGTTCTTCGCACTTATGCTTTTTATATGTTATTCATTGAAAAATATACATACTATTGTATTTTTTTTTCAATGAATAACATATAAAAAGTGAAAAGTTTTTATATGATTACTCAATTTATAAAATAAAACATTTCAATAACTAAGTATATTACATTATGTTCTTCCAACTTATAAATCTTAAATTTAGTTATAAATGTACTTCATATGTATAAATGTAGTTTATTTATCTAAAATAAGATATACAACTTTTTTAACATAAGCCCGTGATCGTTAAAATTAGACTCTGTAGTTGTGTAAACCACAAAACTAACGATACGAACGATAAGAAGACAAAAAGTCTTTTCCGTACATAACTTGTCCGTATTTTTACAATGCAAAGGAGAGTCTCGTTTAATATTAAAAGTGCATAGAACTGAAAGCTTTTGAATGTCCTGTGAACTGAGGCTTGTACTTTGCTATCTTGCTATGTTAGAAATTTGTTATTTTTTTTTAGGTGAAATTTAAGTTATTCTGGTTACAATTAAACATTTATTATTAAAATTGAACTTCCAGAACGGCTATGAGAATTTCAATACACTAATGTATTCTGGATAGAGGTAAGAACTTCGATATTATAGCTTTCTAACAAGGTCTCTGAAAGTAAATATCAGATTAATAAAGTTATTAATATATATACCACAAGAGAAAATCAAAATAATAAACAATTATGTAGAATATCAACAGCTTGTTAAAATATTGCAGAAATATCTCAATGTATTCAACATATTACGATATTGTATTCACGCTACGTGAAGTTCACTTAATTGTAAACCCGAATAGCTTAGCATAAGATTTACAATTATTCCAATGCAACCACGAAATATATAAATACGATTAATATACTACACAAAATATTATATAAAGATTTATTAAAATAATATAAGTAACAATCTTGTTATTGTAACAAGCTTAATGATTGGGTTAAATGTTGTGCTCAATCATGCGTAATTGGAATCCGATCACAAATCAAGAACAACTGTCGCCTATTATTAATTGGTCACAGCTTTGTGCAATCCAATACTCACAGCTCACATCGCTGTAATTATATCAGACTAATTATATAGGACTTGACATGGAATAAGTAATTTCAGATTCAACATATTAATTTAAGCTTTAGAATATAGTACCATTATCTGTATAAAAAAGTGACACACATCAAAGTATTTTTTGTTAATATATAATATAAAGTGCGGAATTAATACATTTTCTTATATGATCATTAGGCGTTTGTTTGTTAAGGTATAACTTCTTAAAGACTCTGAGTGAGGTTATATTTACACAATATAATTGTATATGTTTTCTGAGAACTATTGCTTATATCAGATAAGCACGGCGGTTAATCTATCAACGTTTTTATGAACATGTAACTATTATTCACATCTACAATACTTTATGACAACACTAACCCCATCTTTTTAATGTTTCCGAATTAATAAGATAATTCCCTACTAATTAATGGAGTTAGTCGCACGTCTCTGTCAGTTATTTTGTACTAGATTCAATTATAATATTATGTCTAATTTTGAATTTGCTTTTTATACTTATTCTAATATAATGTTATTTTTTATTGTAATCAGATTTATGATAACTTAATCTCATTTTAATATTCTTATTTCTCGTTGTTTGTTATAATAATAATAAATAAATATTTAGTCCTATTACTGCTAGAGTATATAGCAGCAATAAATAATAACTTCCAATAATAATAATAATAAATAAACTCATTAACTAGGGTTATACAAAAATGGAATTATGTACGAGTACTAAATAATTTACATAATATGAAATAAATATGTTTTTAAAGTTATCCGTAAAGCAGTACGTTATAATGATAAAATACAATGTATTATTATACTATTAACGGGAATTAACGCGCCAAATAGGTATTACATACCTCTTAATTGCCTGACGTTTCAACCAGGTTGCACAGGCTGACCGTCTTAGCGATGCAGCTCTCCGTTGTCGAGTCCATGAGGTTTCTTCGTCTACCCGCACGTCTTTGTTATTATTTAAATTACCTTCTCCCCATGTACCATCACATACAACACTCACAGTGTCCTTATTCTGTAAACTAATCGACGAGTCCTTATTGTGGTGTTTAACCGATTCCACAAAAGAGCGAGGTATGCTGTTGAACACTAGGTCCACGAAGCTGATAACTTAATCTACCATCCCGATTGGAAGGTTTGTATTTTTTAATTTCAATCGTTTCACGTACAATTCTTCAGTAAAAGTGACGTTATGTAAAGAGGATTTGTTTGCAGTGGAATTCTATACCTTGATCGATGCCCACTTCTAAAGCATGTTCTGCGATCGCTGATCTGCTGGTCTGGCGGTTCTTTGCGATATGTTCTTTGACCCTTTCAGCAATAAAACATTTCGTTTGGCCTATGTAGGAACTACCATAGCTGCAATTTATTTTATAAGCACCAGGAGTTTGTAGTGGTATTAAATAATAAGTTTGAAAGGTAGTAATAGAATACTATAATTACTTCTTACTTTATAAAACTATCTAGTAAGAAAAAAAATTGTTGCGTTGACCTAACGTAATTATTAGCTTGAAAATTAAGTACATAACTTTGTTTTCATAATGGTTTTGAAACCTTTACCTTGAAATCTTAATCTTAAAACCTATTGAAATATGTATTTAAACTTTCAAGTACTGTCAGTTTATGTGTTCAATATCATCAAAACTTATAATAATATTTTTGGTGATTATTGTATTTTTAAATTGTTAAAAAATATGTTAGATATTTTTTGTTTTTTTTTTTTTTTAATTTATTTATTAATTTAAAGATACAAAAGTTTTCTTTCTTGGTGTCCTAAAACTCTCAAGAGTTTATTCGAACACTGCACATTCCTCTTAATATTAGAACAAAATTAAATTAAATAAATTATATAAATGCAAAAATTTTAAAATAATAGCTTGAACCTGTATTAAATTAAACTTACAAATTATAAATTACTACTTAAATAAATACTAAAATATAACTGACACTATTAATTAAAGATTATAAATAAAAGCAAATAAATGAAATATAAAAAGTAATAATCGAATGACATCTCATTGAACAACCCGCACGACAACAAAACCGGTTTTAACTTTCAAGCGCCTCGACACATACAGAGTGCTCCACATCTACACACAATTTAATTTTTAAAATATGATTTAATTCTGGCTTTTAAGTTTTTTGTATTAATAGAATCTCTTAATGGCAGAGGAAGATCATTTATTAGTCTTGGGATAATATATTTCGTAGTTCTTTTACCATAGAGGTTGTTCGCCCGTATAGTATTTATTTTCTTCGAGACTATTCCTCTTGTAAAAAATGAACTTGATTTCAGGTTGTCGTTATAGTCTAGAAAGTTTTCTATAAGCAATCGGAGTTTTATTTTCTGTCGAATTGAAAGTGTTTTACATTGTGTATAGATCTGGGTTAAGTCATTTTTATACTTGATTCTAATTTTATTTGGCAAAATTTGTTTTAATATTTTAATTTCTAAATTTTCTATTTGATTAATATATGTATCAAATGTTCGTCCATAGCTGCTTAAACCATAGAATATAATACTTTCTCCCAAAGCTTTATATATGTGTAGCCTTATATTATATGGAATACATCTTTTAATAATACTGATTTTGGCTAATATTAGGCGCAATTTAGAGCATACGTAATTTATATGAGGACCCCAATTAAATCTGTTATCTATTATGAGACCCAGGTATTTATGATGTGTTACTTGTTCAATGGATTCACAGTTACAGGTTTTAGGCGCGTTATGTAAGCAGTCATGGTTGTGGTATATTAGATTCAGTTGACCTGGAGCTTTCATGTGACAGGAGTGTATATGCATTAATTTAGTTTTTTTAACATTTATGATAAGACCATTATCGTGTGCCCATTTGCAAACCATTGTAAAGTTAACTTGTATTTGCTTTAACGCGTTTACGACATCCCTGTCCGCAGCTATAATACAAGTGTCGTCCGCATATTGGAATGTAGTACAGTTTTTAATCACATTATTAATATCGTTCGCAAAAGCTAAATAATGAAGTGGGCTTAGGACTGATCCTTGCGCTGTTCCACAAGTAACTTCGGTCTGTTCACTTAGAGCATTAGCTATTTTTACTACGTATGAACGATTGCTAAGGTAATTTTGACACCAATTTAGTAGAGACCCTCTGATTCCTGTGCTGTCTAACTTTTCGATAAGGATATCGTGACTAAGAGTATCGAAGGCTTTGGTGAAATCTACAAAAATTGCCACAACATGGTTTCTAGCATTAAGTTTTTCGCAGATGTGGTCGGTGAATTTGGAAAGTAGTTGAGTGGTGCCTTTGTTAGGTTGGAAACCGTATTGGTTTTTTGATAATATATTATTTCTATTATAAAATTAATAATTGATTTTTATTTTGTTAAAATTCAATCCCTGAAAAATGCTCTCAAATAAGTAATTTAATTAATTTTGTTTGAATTTTTTGGGATTCATTATCAAAACTTGGTGGAAAAAAAATATTATTATAAAACTAAACTAGCCATAAAGAAGTAAGTAATACTATACAATTAATTTTTCTGTAAGTTTTACAAGCAGCGTGTACTGTTCATTATACAGGCGATAACACAAACACACAAAGCTAATATATCTCCTAATGTATAATGATGCGAAGCTGGTGTTTGAGATGCTTCTACAATGCAAATTATCCTGTGTTGGACGGAGTTAAGTTAAAATATACTACCAAAGCTTTAGAAATTCTACTAATAAGCTTTGTGGAATAAAAGTTAGTTGTTTTACATGTGATACATTATTTATATGCATATATATGGTATGTTTTTATATAGTTATAAAAATATGTATATTTTTGAAAATTTTTAAATCTACCTGTCATCAAAGGTTGACTGGTAGAAAATACCAATAAGCTTTCAGTTTGTCCTTTGTACCCTAGTTTGTATTACAATAAAGTTTAAAAAAATTAAATAAATAAGTTCTATAAAAATGTTTTGAAGAATTGAGTAAAAATATTTTAACTTTTTTTTAAGTCTAAATGTCTTTTGTTAGCACTTAGTCTTTGAAAACGTGTTAATGAAAGAACAATAAATTTGCACTCCAATGCTTTTTTCTAATAACTGACGCTGTCTATCACGTTTCCAGAACTAGGTTTTCTAATATCGTTTTAGCGTTACATACGGCCTGGGAAATTAAATGATTTGCCAACACCTATATGTGAAAACAGTATGGATATAAACTATACACCTAGTTTTGATATTTTAATGACTTTCACTCCAGGCGGATTACAATTATTTATATATATTAAACAAAGTAATACCAGTTATACCATTTATAACTCCAGAAGTTCTGGAGCAATTTTTATAATTGTGTGTTATTTTATTTGTCTTTGTCTGGAATAGTATAATAAGTATTTAAAGCCAATATTTTATCAATAAAAATAATAATAATAAAAAAGGTGATCAGTGATAATAACATTTTTTATAATAAAACGCTCAAATTCATTGTTACGGCTCAAGTTCATGGTTCACGTGGTATAAAAATGCAACTGACAGATCAGACAATGTTTCCCTTATCTATAGTTTGTTTTAAATTACCGTAAAGTTCACCGGTAGCGTGTTTGTTTTGTGCAAATCTATATATATAAAACAAAGTTGTGTTGTGTGTTGTTTATAATTCAAGAACTTTCCATTTTTATTTAATTTTTTTTTTATTTTGTGCTTTTCGATTCATCTTCGTCGGAAATAGGATAAGTATTAGAATGTGATATTTTGTTAATAGAAATAATCATTATAAAAAAAGACAAAATATCAGAAATAATAGCGATGAAGCATTACGTAATGTTGTCAAGTTTATGGTTTATTTTAAGTAATTGTATAGTGCAAGAAATTTATAATATAAATCTTATTATAACGACCTTATTACTATTAATCCCGCAGCCGAGAAAGAAAGAAAATTTTGAAAAACCTTAGAAAGAAAGAACAATCTGAAGAAAGAAAATCTGAAAGTTCCCTACAAAGCCGTAATGCAATTAGGAAAACATAACCTTAATTTCAAGGAATTAAAATTAAGTTTAGATATCCTTTTGCAATGTGTCCAGCATATTAAAGTTTTAAGTTTTAAGCTTTAGTTAAGGCTTTAGTTAAAGCACTGCTTCTCAAAATTTCTTTTATAATACTTTCCACTGTGTAAAAGGATTTATAAAAGACATAGTTTGAGTTGTATTTTATCAAATATCTATTTTTAAGTATTCATTTGTTGCATAGACATTTTAAATTATAATCTATATATAAATAAAGAGAGAAGAAAATCTTGTTATATCTAGAGAACTGTCCAAACCAAGAGTAGTTAAATATTTTAAAGATATCTGGGTCATCTAACAATGAGTAATTGTTAATTCAATGAACGACCCGGGGCGTCACCGTGAGATCTAACGCGATCCCGTGGCGTTTCACTCAGCCGATGAGGCCAACTGTTGTTTTTTGGTAAGTAGGCTTAAATAGCAGAATTCTCAGGGTCAAGTTAATGTATATATATATATCAATTAACACAAACGCAAGGGACGAGGCATACATTCAATTCAATATAAGGACAAAACACCCTCATCCGGGGAAGAAGAGGACAGCGGAGCAGCCAGTCATAGCCCAGGTCCCACAGGACCGGTCCTAAAACGGAACCCTATGGAACCCCTCGGCTCACGGCACGTCGGTGAATTCGCTGGTCGCCGCGCTCCCACAGTACCTCTCTGTCCTGCAGGTAGGCCCCTAACAGTCTCCGGAGACAGGGAGGCACTCCATGGAACCGGAGCGCCTCGACCAATGTCTCGAACGGAAGACTGTTGAAGGCGTTAGCGACGTTCAGCGAAACCGAAAAGACGACGTCCCCCTCACGAACAGCCTCTATGGTCACATCTCTCAGAGCTCTTAGGACGTCTATCGTAGAAAAAAGTACGAAGTACTGTCGAACTAAGCTTAAATAAAAAAATTACAAACAACCTATCTATACGCCTCCTTCGTTCAACCCCATCTGGTGTCGAATAATCGAAGTATATCTGTATAGTTTCATCTTTACACAAAAATGTAGAAATCTTATCGTAATGGATTGGGTATAATTATTTTTTTTTTAGTTACGATAAGCCTTTACTGTTTAAATGCTGTTTAAAGTAAAAAATAGTACCTAAATAATACGTTATCTAATAAATATTATCTGTATTATTTGTTATTTTATATTTTAGTTTAAAATTTATAATATTTTTTTTTATTTTTGTGGAAATATAAAAATAATTAACTTTACAATTATCCTAACATTTTTTTTATACTATATTCATCTCTTTTTCTAGTTGGCTTTTCTCTGAAGTTCTACTACTGCTCTTTATAATTAAATCAGAAAAATCTTGACATCGTTTTCTAAAAAGAAGCCTTCTTTGTTAAACCACATTTAATGAATTATAATAGAATTAGATATGTTTTTACAGAGAGATAAATGTAGAAATTTATCTTTAATACCAGCTATGCAGTAGCTACTTCTTCTAAACTTATACTTCTGTCGTGTGTGGATTGCACTGACACCTTTTTTTTTAAATACTTATATTGTGAGAAGTTTTAGACCTTTGATTTCCTATAACTAAGACTTACAAATATGAATTCATTCTTACCTTTTACACAAACAAGTAGAGATAACGAAAAACAAACAATATTACGTCTCGTTATTTGTCTCGTTATTTGGTAACAGAATGTTTCAGCCATATTTATTTGCATTTTGCTGTCATGTAATGAGACGTTCAGTAAATATGTCAGACGAAAATTATGTCAATACACAATTTCATAATATATATTAACAGTAAATAATAAATATTAAAATAAGTGTAAGGAAATTAATTATACATTAATTTACATAAAGTATTACGAATTGTCATAATTTTAGTGTGATCTATTTTTATGACTTGTTTCATGTTCTACAGAAATTGTTTGAAAAATGGACCCAAATGAATTCAAACCTAGTCGGGCTAATTCCGATAGTATTGATGTGAGTATGGCCACAACCGTTGCACAACAAGTTGCACAGTCCGAACTGGTGTGAGGAATGGTGTTGACGACCTCTTAAAAGGGCTGAAAGGAGGATGTCACCATTACGTGTTCCAACAGGGAAATAACTGCATTTGGTTAAGTGATTATTAAGGATGGATAGGAAACACTCACACTTAGACGCAGGATGGTTAAATGGAACACCTTGTCACCCAAATAAATATTTTTGTCTTAAGACGTTTACTTTGATAGTTGTTTGTTGAGAACTCTGTAATACGCTAATTATAATGTTAAATAATCGTCCAATATTTTTTACCTTTATGTTCTTTTCATTATATAAGTAATGCATATATATAAACAAGCTGAATCATAAAAAGGCACTTTAAAATATACTTTTAAATTTTATAAAACATTTTAAATGATTTTACTTGACATATTGTAAAACAAAAATTGCATTTTAAAATTTATTTACAGCTGTTGTTAATATCTGGCACGAGACACTTGCACATTTATCAAAAAAATATTATATTATATTCCTCATTTTTATGGTTTGAATATATCTAGGTGTCAGGTCAAGTAAAATATTTTGCAACATTGTATTTATTTTATTAGATCCTACTTGACTTTACAGTGGATATACAACTAGTTAACTTATTAATACACACACACTTTACATTCATTACTTGATACGTATTTTCTGCTACAGTAGGTAATGAAGTTAATTAATTACCTTTAATGACAATAATTTGAATAGTTCTTTTTTTCAAATCATACATTTTCATTAAAAAAAGTCAAAAGGCGATAAGAGAAAGCACTCTCAACTAGATATTATTCAACTTCAGTATCCATTATAAAATATGGATATTTGGATTGGAAAGTAACACATTTAATGTATCAATAGTAGCTTTTAGTTGTGTTTTTGTAAGCTTTTAAGAGATTTCTATAAACACTTTTTGTTTATTTAATGAAAATCGATCGAAAAAAATGCCTTTCAACATAAACAATATTGTTTTTTAAAATTGGTATTTACTTTAGAAATATTCGATGAAAGCTAGTACTTAAATCTTCCAATAATAAATGAAATTTTCTTGTCTATAGTTAATTGGATTACAAGGGATCTAGTTTCTTGTGTTAATTAACAGTCCTCGCAATTTCTCGTAATTAGTCCCAGGGTAAATTACTCTGCACACGTTGTAATACTATTCAAAGAAAAGTTCTGGTGTTATTATGCCTATTGTCATCTTGAAATTCAGCAAAGAACCTTCTCCTTCTTCAAATTCTATAATATGAAAGACGGATTATTTTTTTAACATTTTGAACTAAACATGCCTATTGTAATATCCTTATATATTATTAATTTAAATCCCTAGCCGTCTGTGTGCCTGTACGAATGTATATGGATTTTTATATATTATATTTTATATATTCCATTTTATTTGTGGAAGGCGTGTAATTCATTACGATTTTTTCATATATATAAGAAAATATTCTATTAAGTTTTTAATACATTAGAAAGATTAAGGAAATCATATATTGGAATAATTTTTAAAACATTTTTTCTTATTACGAAAATCGTTTAACACTTCAAGTGAATAATAATATTTATTTAAACATATTTTTTTAGAAGAGTTGAGTTCGATTGATTAATTATCAATATTGCTAAACTTTCCTAGTTACTCTAGTTGCTCACTTTTTTAAGTCGATTAACCTTCAAAGTAAATTTATGTTTGTTCTTTGTATAAAATGATGTCTATCACTATTTTTATCAAATTTGTCTATATTCTTATAAACGTCTTTTAAATTATCAAAAATGTATTTCCTGACGTCCGTTACTCCGTACATAAATTTTTATTAAGCCTAGCATGCAAGAGAACCTCTGCGGCCCAGATAGCAAATGACGTGGATAGCTCTTTTTTGTAATATAAAGAGTTTTAAGTTACACTGCCCCAAAGTAAAGTGTCATATGACATTACACTATGAAAATAACTATAAGAAATTACTTTTGAAGAAATTACTTTATTCATTAAAAACCTATTTTTTTAATAGCATAACCAGCAGAACTAAGTTTACTAGCCGATCCAGCGATATGAGGGCCCCTTTGCAGTTTGACATCGATAGTATTTCCTAGAAATTGTAGATTCAACGACTTCCATTGCCTCTTCATTCTATGGTACATACATTAGTTTGCATCTGCGTAAGGGTAGTATACTTTAGAACTTGATATAGTTCTTTTAAAATAACTTAACGGATAGTAGCCTAACAATTTTGTATGTCTTGAGAAATCCAAATATTGGTTTTCGGCGAAATAAACGATTGTGTCTTTTTATCTTGAAATTTTATTTTAGACAGAAAACTTTTGTAATTAATTAATTAGTTAATGTGCCTGAATAAACTCGTATTTTCATGAAATTAAATTACTACATTAGGTGCTAGAAATAATGGCAGGATGAAAATCTTAGTAACGCATGCAATACTTTTATGTGGCTGTATAACTGTACTACAATAAAAAATATTACTGTTAATTCTATATAGTCTTTGTGACCTTGTTATTTAATTTACTACAATCTCCTATTGTAACACAGGTCTGAACTATGCGAGGAAATTTAAACTATTTCTCGTAACTACCTCTCGCCTGTCAGCTCAGTGTTCAATTACGTGACTTCGAGAACACCTACAATTACTTTAATTACTACAATTACTTTAATTACTTTTATTAGTAATTTGCATTCTAATGCAGGTTATATACCTAACGGTAGGTTGATTCTTATTTATGAACATACTAAGAAGAGCATTAGTTCATTGATGTATATCGTGGTGAATGCATCGACGATATATTGCCACATATATAATAGTACATTGTGACACACTCCCGAGATTGCTTTCTAATTACTGCTCAAAGCTGGAGCCGTGATACTTGATACGACATTTAGAAATGTAAATTATTTATCAATATGAGTTACATTTTTAAAGTTAGTAGGGTTTACATAGATAAGAAAACGAAAAAACGAAACGTTCATTATTAAATCCATATATTTTTATACATATAAAATATATATTTTTTATAGTACTAATATAAATAAAAAAGCAATAAATATGTTACATTATTATGACAGGCTATCTGAAAGTATTTAGATATTTTTGGTAAACACATAAAAATTCTCCTCTATATTTTAAATTAATTCTTCAATATCATATTATGAATAAAATTTTTCTTACCTTATTTTAATTACATACATATATGGTTTAATATAACAAAAACCTTTAGTTTAATAATCTTATTTTCCATATGGATAAATAAATCTTAATGATCCTTCAGCACTTAAAGAACTTGATTTATACATTTTCCTAATTCTATAAGTCGAATCTAAGTTATTGCTGCATTCAATGAAATATGAATTGAACGGAATTGAGTAGAAAGTCCTTCTCAGTTCCTTCTTTAGATATAAAATTTTAAATTGTTTTTGCTTTATTTATGATATAAATATCATAATTTCAAAACATATGTTGATATAGAAACATGTTACTTTAATTACATGCTTTAATTCTGCTTAGAAATAATAATAAATTAAGATCAAATACATTATAAGAAAATATTGTTTACAATCTCGTATGTCAGTAAATTGCTTTCTAACTAGAAATTTTACCTCGCCATAGAACTAACAAGATTAAACCACAATATTTTCTAGAATAATCAATTCACTATTTAGCTAACGATCCAACTACTTATACCATCTACTTAATGCGTTACATTAGAACTAAATTCAATTTATTATTATAAACACGACTGAAACAAATGTATAGAACATTAAATATTTTTAATATAGATTGTGCATAAGAATTTAAGTATTTATTAAAGTTTGTGAGCTATTTTAAATAAACTTTTTGGATATTTTAATTTCGATATTGATTTGGATTTAAATTTTTATGTGAATTTGTTTCACTTTTATTTTTACTTTTATTTTTACTTTTGGTTTTTCTTTTGGTTTCGGTTTCGGTTTTGATTTCGGTTTCAGTTTCAGATTCAGTATCATTTTCCGTATTAGTTTTAGTTTTAGTTTTTAAATTTAATTATTCTTATTCAATTATATTAATCGTTAAGTTTTAACTTTATTTTAGATATTTCATCTAAATTGAACTTAAGTAAAAACAAGTTACATTACTAGTCGCGACAACCCTCACGTAAATATGTTTATCTGATTTCCACAGGTACTTCTTTATTTCATCATCGCAATCATTTACTTCTCATTAATATTCCTGGTAAAATTCTAATATTACCATAAAGTATCATATATTATATTATAGTTTTTTTTTTTTGCTCAATCGGTTTTTGTTCTAAAAAAATTTCAATATCACAACTCTTAAGATATATTAATTAATCGATTTAAAATATAATGACAGTACTTCTTAACTTGATGCTATGTAAACCCAAACGAAGTAAAAAATTGTGAGAACTGATGTATGTTGAAACCTTGTTATAGTATAAATATGTATACATCTCAATTAAGTTGATATATGGTGAAATTTTATATTAAATATATCTTAAGTTTCGATAAAATATAGTAATATAAATTCTTTCCTGTAATCAATATTATCAACAGCTGTTGATAGAATACTAAAGTGTATTTATATAGTAACAATAAGTAATAAGGATTTGCCTTTTTTCGATTAATAAAATTCTAAACTCATCGATAAACAAGTTAAAAAAATAAAGAACAGTTTTATTTCGATCAATACAGCTTTTTTTTGACAAATAACTCGTAATTTCAATAAACAAACCACAACAAACAAAGCAGTAGTTAAAATTGGTTAAACCGGTACAAATAAGTTTTACTGCCGCATTAGTCTCATGTTTGTTGATCTCTTGATAACAACATCAAGTGATTAATCGTTGTACTTTCTAGTCACATATCTAACAAAAGAATAAGGAAAACTATTAGTGTGTTGTTGCCAGAAAGTCTTTTGAGTTCCAAAACAAGTGATATCAGTAATAGTCTCATGCAATTAATAATGTATAAAAAAAGTCATTTTTTCAGTTTGTGGAATCCTAATCTTAAAGTCAATAACCTTGTCTATTGTAAGTTAATAAATTATTGTGAACGCTAGTTTTTTTATTACTTTGATATTAGGAAATAAGATAATGTAAAAGTAATAAATAAACATTACTTATATTGATTAACATTTCAGTAAGATTTTATTTTATTGTTTTTTTAATAAAAATATAAAAAAGTAAAAAAAAAGTCTAACTAAATTATTTTATAAAACCACACAATTATTAAATAACCGTTCACATTTCATTAGTTAAAGTGTAGTTAACTTAAATTGCCATAGATTTTTATATTTTGTTTGAATTATTTATAATATATGTCCCTCTTGTCTAATACTAAAATTAACATAATTTGACTAAGAAAGTGTCGTATAGACCAGATATTAAATTTAAAACATACTGGACTGATAAAGTCTGGTTGATTACATAAATATGATACAAACTCTTTTTGCCTGCCTTTGTAACAAATCAATCTCAAATTTAATAAAATCCCCGAAAAACCCTTAATTATGAATTTGAATTTTCATCATTTCGAATTTCAATCTTTGAATCTTAAAAAGATATTATAGGGCAATTTCAATGTAATATAATTATAGCATGCAGTAATTGTTATTGTTTTACTCATTTTTAATTTCATTTGTCTATGTCTATCACTTTTATTTTATTTTATTTTAGTGAATGTGAACAGTTCACGCCGCGATTTCACCATGCTGCGAACTTATGAATTAGGACCCCGGACGGTTTCAAAACTGGTCTAGCAAATACCGATAAAATTAACGTTAGTATAGCCGCGTATTTATTTATAATAGTTCTTTTTTTATGAATGCAGATTCTGGTCTCTGTAGTCAATTATTATAAATTAATTGGCTCCTGAGCATGAAATAAAATTGTTCAACAAAGTTCGTAACCCTCACTTAAGATAACTTTGCTTCTACCGCGGACTCCTCATTTAGAGACTGGAAAGAAGGAAGCGGGAGTACGCTTGTTCGTGTAGTACCTTCATTTACCTTTAACGCCAAAACATTCTTTTTATAAATAAATCTTTAATATATTTCAGTATATACCAATTACTAAGAAGCTAAATACTTGAAACACGAATTTCATTTTAGATAAATTTATACAACAATATGATATGTGAGTCGAGTTCAAATTTCCAAAACTTAGAACTTATCTGTTAACATAATAAGTTACAGATCAAAACGACGTTACCGTCAACGAATCACTGATGGAAACAAAACAAATTTTTTGTTTGAGATGTTTTGATTCAGGACCTTTATTATCGTTGAGTCAGATAACAGAGAAGAAAAATATATTATGTATTCTATTTTTTGCATAATGTTAAAAAAATACCCTCAATTTTGTCACTGGCATTCGGCGACGAAATCACAAAACAATGACTTTGGCGTTTTGTGATTTCGTTATATAAGTAGTCGTATATTAAATTGTTATGAGTGCTGGTTTAAATCCAAAAATGATACTAATGCTACACATTATGAAAGGATAAGTTTTGTTATACAGTTCAAGACAATGATTTTCTAAAATAATATATCTCTTGAAGGTAAAATATAAAATTGCCCTCCTTTTCCATAAAAAAAAAAAAAAAAAAATGTTATAATAATTTAATTAACACAAATTGTTGTAGAAATGAATATTATGAAAAATCTGTTTATATACAAAACGATAAAAATCTACTCATTGTGAACAATAGTTATTGGGTGAATTGAGATATGAAATTAGTTTCCTATTGAATGTCTTGTTCTGGTATTTGTTTGTTTGTCTATTCATAGTAATAGTCCCTCATAGTTTCCCTCGTAGTTCTCGTAGTACAGGATTCATGTTCATGAAGGAAATATTAAACGCAAATTTGCAACTGTTATTAGTAGAAAGATTTTGTTAGTGTGTATTTATTTTTTATATTTAATTTGGTACATTAAATTGATTCGCTAGCAATATTTTTAAATTAAATTTCATTTCTCAATACACATAAAAAAAATTTTTTTCTAATTGATATAGAGCGTGGTCAATTCCTTGTTAATTATATAATAAGAATCTACATTTATTTATTTACAATTTTTAGTATAATCGAACCCAAATTTTCTTCTGTTTTTTCGGTACGAAACTCAGTGTCTTATAACTTTCACCCCCCTTTCCTGTTTTCATTTTTACTTTATCGAAAAAAAATCACCTTCATATAGCGCATATGTACGTAAAAGACTAAAAAATCGGTTTCATTTCAATGTTATGGTGACAAATTGTTTCCTACAAAGAAAATACTGCACGCCCAATCCTTTCAAATTCATCACTCAATGTTTCGACAACTATATTTATGTAACGGTTCTATTTTTCTTTTCTATTCTTTTTATTTTGTTTTGTCGTTTCCAACTGATTAGGTACTTCTACACATATCACAAACGTTTCTAAAATCTAGTTTCATGTTTCAGTGAACTACATAAAGTAATAAGTAGAGAAGGTAAGTATAAAAGAAGATATGCAAGAAAATTATGCATAGATATATCTAAGTGTTGTTGTTTTGTAAATTAAAACAAAAGACAATTTCTGAAGTATACTTTGGAAAGTAATTGATTATTCCCCCATAACTTTTCACGACTTAGACAATGATTAATTTTTATTACTTTGAAGAAACTTGAAATTGTATCATAGACTTTGTATAGATTTTGTCACATTCATAATTCTACAAGGTATTTTAGAATTAAATTAGTTAATGAGTATTTTGAATGCAACTTTGTCTCTTCAACTAAAAAAAAATCTATTTTCTTGGTCACTATACCAAATATATATTGTGAGTATGGAATAAAAATTGTTTTAAACTAATCCGGAATCTAAATCGGATCCTGATTGATGAAACCTCAGTAGGACCCTATTACATTTAAAAGATCATTTGTTTAGGGAGGCTTTTAATTATTTTGTAATTACTTCGTTGAATTTAAAATAATAATTAATCAAATAAAATGGATAATTTGGAGTGTTATACGGATATATATTATGTTTTTTCTGTTTTTCGTTAAATATATTTTTTATTTTTTTTAATAGTCTATATATAATCATTACTTTCACTAAACTCCTTGCAAATACTTAGTTCATAAAATTATAAATTTTAACAATAAATTTCATTTTATTTATTCATTTTCTAAAAAACAAAGAAACGACTGGATGTTCCATTTGTGATCACTTTTTGTTGACAGGCATACGTCGAGCACCACACCCACTCTTATTGTGCAATTAGTTGTTAAAAAGTTGAATTTTATTTTGGTTCTATCTAAAACAAATTTTATATTTTTTTTAATCAAATAGTAATCATATCTGAGTTACTCAATACACATCAATTGGAAAATCAATATAATTACAATAATTGGAATAATCCATTAGAGTGATGATGCGTTTTAAATGCGCGCTTCAAGAATCCAAAGCGCTCAACTGAAAGCCTTGCATTCGTCAAACCAGGGAAGAATTTTTCTTTTCTTTTCTTTTTTTTTTATTCCGCTCTTGATAAGAGAGAGAATTTGTTGGCGGAATGTCCCAAGATGATGCAATGGGTTAATCAGGAAGTTGAAATCACAACATTATTTATATTATAAATCTTAATATGTAAAAGTATTTTAATATGTTATATGGATTCTAATATTCTAAGTACAATAATTAAATTAATCATAATAAATATAATTACAAAGTGTTTATTCCATTTATAATGTGTGTGTTTTGGACCGTCTGTGTGGTGTGTTGATGAAAAATACAAAATAGCAAATTGCACCACTCCTTAAAGCAGATGTGCAGAGATGCTAGACTCGATAACCGTTGGAAAACTATATGTTATATTTTATAATATTTTCCTGTTGACTAATTACAAAAAAAAACATTAAGACATTTATGGAATTGTGCGATTAAACAGATAATGTATCTTTTTAAATAGACAACTGATCTCTGCCTACCTTTTTATAAAATTCATAGAAACTCTTTTTTTCAATTAATATTTTCAATTAATCTATTCATGATTTAATGTAGTTTGTTATAAATAAATACCTGTAAAGTTTTTTTGCTTCCTTAATTTTAAATTTCAGTTGAGTTCTTCATATTCTATTATTTAAAATGTTTTATAAATTGAACGAAGATTGTTGTTATTGTTATACAATACTTTGAAAAAAATATTTCCTTACAATTTTAGTAAACAATGTAATTATCTAATAAACAATGAATATGTAATATGATTCGTTCGTAGAATTCATTAATCTTAAATAACTTAACGAATAAACTTACGAACCACTAAACAAAATGATTTTTTTTTATTTAACTGTATTATTTAACTTTGATCTGTAAGTAATTTATTACATTCTCAAATTGCTATCCTAGTTTTTTTTTCAATTGGCCAAACAACATAAAAGTTTCCATAAAGCCTCAATCGGTAAAATACTTTAGCACACTAACAGTCAGCGCCAACTATTACTAATTTATTATTATAAGTTATCTGTAGTTATTCGAAGTAAGCTGTAATTAGACTTAGAATGAATGCCAATATTAGTACGAGATACGTAAAATTGTATAAATAAACACCTCTCTCACGAGAGAAATAATCGCTTTTTTGTGAGGGTTTTCACAAAATAGAAATCACACAATTAACACCCAGACTCCAGACAGAAATCTGTAAAACACACAAATATCTGTCCCCTATGGGAATCAAACCCACCTCCACCACCTCTTATTCAGCACACAGGACTTCTCGAATATTCAACCGCCAAAATAGTGAATATAATGATTATCATAATGTAATTTATTTATTAATTTTATATGCTTTATGATATTTTATATTATTTAACTGGTTTACATCTAAACATACACGTACTTATACATAGTTTAATTTTATGCAACCTCTGGTTTCTGGTCTTCTATGAAAATATTAAATTATAACCTTTAAACTCCAAATGATTAAATTAGTAAAATAAATCAAATTCTTTTAAATTAAACCTTTCAAAAGTTGAACTCTTTTGTTGCGTTTCAAAACGATTAATGCATTAATATTTTGATACGTGGGTAATGTGAAGCTCGTTATAAAATATTTATTAACAATAGCAGCAATAAGTATATTAGAAAGTGAATTTAAGAATGTGCATTACCAAATTTTTAATATGTCACTGAAGGAAATTACTATTTACATCAATATTAATATAATGACTAGTTTATAATAACTATTTAGAGTAAATTGTGATTAATATTACTCAAAGAAAATTTTTTAATCAATAAAACTTATATTGTACTAATGAAACGTCCGATTTTAGTTAAAAGGTAATAAGTCCATTCCAGACCAAAAAACAGGTCAGAAATTCTATGAATAACAAGGACTAACTAATAGTGTACTGCTTTAGAATTGAGCTAAGGAAGCCAAAGCTGGCTGATTAATTACACTCTTATTTAATTAACCTTACTTAGTAATATGTTTGTATAAGAGAGCATAGAAAAACCATTGGAAAAAACTTAAATAAGAAATGAATGAGTCACTTAAACACCTAAGCTTAGTTCCTTGATTTTAATAATGATAATTTTTCATAGCCGCAACGGTACGCACCCTCCACATTTATAATAATGTAAGTTGTAATACTATGTCAAAATTAAGTATCTTACTAATTATAGGTAACCACAAGTTACAATTTAGTTGAGTTAAAAAGAACAATTAAAAACAGTAAACACCTCATAAAGATTAAAACCACATAAAAAAATAACACAAAAAAACGAAATCTAAATTCTGTTGCAAAAAATATTATGATCGTTTTTTTCTAAATATATAAAGGTTATCATGCAATATATCTATGTCAAGAGACCTTGGTAAATTATTATATAGATGAGTCAGTCTTGTAATGGAGGAGTTTATTCCTAGATTTGTGCGGTGCAAAGAAATGGAAAATAATTTATAAGTTAAACTACGAGGAAACCTACTTAAGAGGTTTTTAGATATTTGGAATAATAAATTTGAACAATCAATTTTGTTATTGGATAATTGATATAAAAACAGTATATTCAATTCCTATATTCTTTTATCTAACTTTGAAATTCCATAATGATTTTGATTTTAGCATATGAATTGAGTTCATTATCACCATTTCTTCTGTATGTCAGATAACTTAAAAAACAACGCTGTATCATTTCTATTATATTCTTGTGAACTTCATAAAACAGTGACCATACTTGACTACTGTACTCCAATATACGACGGACTAGCTAGTTAAACAGAAGTATCATAGTCTGCGGAGGTTTGAAATCTTTGATGTTCCTAAAAATAAAACCCAACAATTTTAAAGCTCTTGATATAAAAGACGAAACATGATTTTAAAAATTTAATTTTGTGTTCATTATATTGTCTAAGACTTGAATGTTTTTTTATAATTTAGTTTCATGTTGTTGGTGTTACTCCATGAAAGCAATACCTTCCTGCAAAAGAGCTTGATTACGAATGTTATAATTAGGTTTAATAATTTTTAAATTTTCCGCTAACAAACAATCTTCGGAATTTCAAAAAAATATTGTAACATCATTAATAAATATTAAAAATAAGATTGGTCTTCTTAAGGCACTCCTAATGAATTATTAAAAGAATTAGATTTTGTACCATTTACAACTATATAAGACTTACAATAAGTTGTCAGAACTGTCGCCGATGTTGTGCTTTAGGGTATGGAATTATTTGTTCCTACCTCTGTGATGCCCATTGGAGGAAGGACGTAGCCCTGGTTTGGTCGGTCAAGTCGTAACCAGGAACGTTATCAAGCTTGTGCTGACGCGGTTGCATCTAAGGATCATAACACCGTTTCCTTTAGAAAGGAATACAACTCTGCTTCCAGGTCGTTCAAAAGAGCAATTGCAGGAGCGAAATCGGAGTAAATTGCAAAACTTGGTTAGAAAGTTGTCCGACTCCCTTCGGGATTTCGTGCTTTTTGGGCACTCGCCAAGTGCAAGGGAATTTTGCAGGCTATCTCTTCCAACTTTGCGTTCGTTGGCTCACATGGCAAAAGAGAAAGCCGACCTTCTTAGCTCTCTATTTGCCTCTAACTCGATTTTGGATGACAGGAATAACTTACCACCTACCATCCCGCGGGTTTAGCTCACTCACGCAGTAAGCTCACAAACAATAGTCAATATTAAGCAACTGTAAGTACTATAGAAAGATTTTCTTTATATAAACGAGATTTTTAACCTAACTGCTTCCACAGAATTTTTTAATGGATAATAAAGGTCGAAACTTATTTGACATTATCTATAATAAAATGATTTTATCGATAATATACCTAACTCCAATAATTCACTATTATTTATTCATGTAAATATACGATTTCTTATATAAAACTTTGCTCAATTACTATGAATTGTATATAACTCATATAAAATAATTCATATCTTAATACTATCGGAAGTAAATAGTAAAAATGATATGCCATCTATGTATTCCTTAAAGAACTTTGATTTAATTACTGATTTACGAACAAAAGGGAAGGGCGGGAAGATTGTTATTGTATATTCATAAATCAATTACATTTATACAAAAATTTGTTTGTGTTAAAGTATTTTGATAGTAGAAAATTCAGACTCGCAATAAAGCAAAAACATATAAAACAAAATAACAACTAATATCTTTCTCTTTAAGTTCGATAGACAAAACGCTTCTCAGATCTGTTTGAATAATTTCCAGAACATCTTCCCTAGAGAGATTTTGTATATCGCATTCGGCTTCAGTTTAAAAGAGTGGCTTATTGGTTGTCTTAGAACAGGGACAATGTGATATCCAAGATGGTGTCGAAAAGTTATCCGGTTCTGGACTTGCCTCTGAATTACGGGCTGATGATCTAACAGAAGTATTAACATCGTTGCCTATTTAATTATCTCTATCCCATTTAGAACAATGAAATGCATTTTTTCGATTTTGCTATAATTTTTTTAAAAGACGCAACATCTATTTTTTTTATTTAATTAATCAGCACAGTAATTACAGCTCTTGCAAGAGAAATTGATTGTTTAATATAATCTATAATTTTCAAACTGCACAGTAATAAATGCACAGTCAGGCAAAGTAAGCGATCAAAAGGTCTTAAACGCCACGAAAGTTGCGTCGCTTACGCGTTTATTTTTTTTGACACCAACTTAAACTTGATACAACAGGACAAAAATTTATTATCAAAATTGAATTTATTCACTTCTTTATATTTTTATGAAGGAGCACAACCCCTTAAGGTACGACTCAATTATCATTCCTTTCCGATAATTATTATGCACTTTGTTGTTTAAATGTTATTTTAATGTTTGATCGACGACTATATTAGAGCGCGCTTGAGAAGTGAGATTTTATTTTATTCAGTTTACTCCAAATACCATCAACGTAAGCACGCCTCAAAATGCAACAATGCATATTCGATGGTTGTAAAAATAATGCCCGAAAAAACGATTTAACAAGTAAAGTGTCTAACTTTGGGTAAGTACGTGTATTATATCCATGTTTTAAATTTTACTTTTACTAATAATATTAATTTTGAACCGATTTTAAATCAACAGTACAATTGTCTTTTTCATTTAATGTACACCCAAAAATTTGTGTTACAGAACAGTGAATAAATGGAGTAAATTTAAAATGTAGTATTTTTAAAAAGTTTTCAGAACTTAAAAATTTTATAGCGACTTTTTTTTTTATTTCCTTGTTGAGTTTTCATTAGATACTTAATTTTTTTTAAACTATAGTATAAATTTTGATGTGCAACCGTTTTAAAATTATATATTGACATAAATATATTTCCAGCAGCAGTAGTTCAAAAATTTTTTAATTTTACATCTCATTAGGTTACATATCATAACGATAATTATATTAAATTAATTCCTAATTAACTCTGCATTTGACGATAATGGAAATACAAGTTAGCAGATTCAGATGTGTGGCACATTTTTGTGTCTTATCCTTGGCAGCGAACGTCTGCTTCTTCTCTGAGATTACATTGAGTCGAGCGGATGCTATAACCAATCATGCATTAGGCAAGTGAGTTTTACATTCCTTTCCGGGAAGACTCGTCTCGACTAAATCACTAAGAATGGTAAAAGCTCCCTCTCAGACTAACTGGCAGCTGAGTTTTTTGGGCCTCTGCCGAAGTCATTTTTATCATTTTATTGGTTTTTATCTTGCGAATAGAGGGTTTTGTTAAGTATATGTCCTGTACTATTCAGTCTAAATAGTGTTTTATTTTTTTACGCCTATTATAATGTTTATGGAATTTAATGACTCGAGCTCTTATGCATTTTTATCTTTTTTATAGTTAAACCGAGAGTTTCTTTAATTTCATCCCTAAATTGTTTAAGTCTCTGAATAAAGTTAAAAAGTCTGCCGAATGCAAGACAATTCATCGTAAAATGTAATAGAAATTTTACCATAAAAAAAATGTAAATAATTTATAGATTCTCGCTGACAATTCAAAAGATATTGACACAGTTAGTGAGTTTTGTGTGCCTCCAGAACTCTATGCCTGTAAACTTAGGAACCATTAGAGGTGGGTGACAAATAAACTGACTGACTGATATACACCAACATCTCGTCTAACCGCGAACCCGTTTGGTGCAAAGCACTCGAAATGTCGGGTTTTAATTTTAAAAAAATGTAATAATAAACGCGAGTTATATCTGTAAAATAGTCTTATTTAAAAGATATTGTACATATTATCACTACTAATGACTGATGGAAAAATATAAGTACTAAATAAAATTTATAAATGAGTTATTAAAAACATTTGTTGTGATTTCTACAATAACTACAATACAATTTAACTAAAAATGTTATTTTTAAATTAAGTGTAAATTATAAAAATGGTATTTGAGAAATAGTTTTTAGGGCATTGGTTTTGAAAAATAATAGTGCTGTTGATGTCTCTCGAGCGATGATAGAAAGCGGACGACAGAAAGAATCCTTCTATATGTATGAAATGGACCAGGCTTATGAGCGCATACAACATTTCAGAGAAATGATGCCAAGGATAAAGATATTTTATGGTATTTTTTTAAATCATTCAGTTTACGTGTTAATTTTTTGCATTTTCTATCAATAATCCAAAACTAATATTCTAAATGTATAACCCCTTTCTGTACACGAAGATGCATATTATTTAACGAAACTAAATTAAAAAAAATTCACAGCAATGAAGGCAAACGACAGTGACATGATGATAAAACTAGCAGCCTCCCTTGGTATTGGATTCGATTGCGCATCGCCAGGAGAGATACATAAGATATTGAAAATCAACGTATCACCAATGTAAGTAACGCTAATAAAATATGAGTCTACTCAAAATATATGAACTATAAAAAAATGGCAAAACTAATCAGGGAACTTGAATACTAATTAAAATATTTATCATCCCGTGTAACAAATTGGGTCGGAATGTAATTTTATATTTTGCAGTTAACAATGAGATAAAAAATATTTACAGCTTCTAATATATCTTTATCATGTAGGTACTTTCCTAATTAATTTTATCAAATTTTATAGTTAAGACAATCGCCTTAATAAAATATACGAACTATAGACTACTTTGTTTAAGTTGACGCTTTATTCTACTTCTATGACCAGAAGAGGATGATGATGATCTTCTGCTCCAAACAATAGAGAACTAAAACATATGTTGCAGTTTGAACTTGAAAATATAAGATCTAATAGTCTATTATTTTTTTTTAAAGACATGATTAAAGTGACAAAGACCGAGTAAGACTCATAAATGATAATTGATATAAAAGATCGTCCCCGGAAAGTTTCAAAATATTGAGAAATGTGCTATTATAATTACGACCAAACTGCCTAACCTACATTTAAATCAGGTGACAGTTCAGTAATCATATCTGATATATATTGAAAAAATAATTATTTTGATTGCTTTGAATTTTAAGGAAAGAAGCAACAAAAAATTAAAATGGATTTTCTAAATTACGATTTAAAGCAACATTTAAATACGTAATATTCAAATAGCGAAGTTCCGATAAACACCATGTAACCCGCATATCTAAATAAATTCCCCACCGAATGTTTTTAAGTTTTCCTCATTCTTATTTATATTAAGATTGTCGTTATCACGGTCATTACGATAAACATTATAACGGTGGTCAAAAATTTCCTCGTTAAATATTTTATATTTCCATTAAACATATAATTTCACACACAATTTAAATTTATTAAATAAAATTGATTCGTTTTAGATCCAAAACCGCGAATATTTTTTAGTAACTATATGTCATTACGCATGACGTGTTATTAAATAAAAATATATTTTATATTGTCTGACATTTAATACGAAAACATGTATACAAAATCTCACAGCATAAAATATTTTAAAATTAATGAAATACATTAGAGCTATTATGATAAAGTAAAGTAAAAAAATAATTTATTTAATTCAACATAAAAACCACGGACGAGTTCAACAATTAATTTATTACCAATTTTTATAATACATAGAACATAGATAGTATAGCATAAGAAAAAGGTTATAATAGGGCAGAAAGATTAAGACATACCTGTAAAACAAATTTATATAAAATCACTAATATTGATTCAAAGTGGAAAAGATATAAGTAATAAGTATAAGATAAAGATTGGTAAACATAGTTCATGTTATTACACATTAATAAAACATGTATTTGTATTTTTTGTCTTTGTATTGTTAAACAGGAAGATCATATTTGCGATTCCCACAAAAACTCCAGAGTGGATGTCATATGCACGGCAATGCGGAATAAAGCTTACTACTTTTGACACATTATACGAGCTAAAGAAATTGACGCAATATTGGCCAGAAGCAAAGTAAGAGAGTCGTCATACCAAACTTCTATTTATGTATTTCTGTATAGGTATTCTGTAAAGCAGTATTATTTTTGTAGGTTTTTCCTTGTAATGGTCACCTTCATAATTCTACTGCAATGATGTTTCTTTACCAATTTTTCCTAATGCTACTTATTGTATGACTGTTTGGTTCGACAAATATATAATTTATTATTTACTTCAAACATTATCTTTTCTCGTTGAGTTAACTTAAATATCTCTTGTATATTTTTTCCATTACAGCCTAGTAATTCGAATAAGAGTAGACGGAGACAGTATATATAAACTAGGAGAAAAGTTTGGGTGTGACTTTGAAACACAAGCCATTCCATTGCTGGAAGAAGCTGCAGCCCTTGGATTGAAGGTAAAACTTTAAAATTGTTCTACATATAAAAACTAACAATATTTGTAAAGAAATATATTTAAAAATGTGGCCACATAATAATTTAACTAATTATTTAGGTGGTTGGTGTAGCATACCACGTAGGCAGTGCTTGTTTCTCTATAGACAGCTATGTCTTAGGACTTCAAAGAGTTAAGGCCTTGTTCGAGCACGAGGCGAAGGCGGGTCGAAAAATGAACATTGTCGATATCGGAGGAGGATTTTTGAGCGATCACACTGACAGGATAAACGAGGTAGTAACTGAGCCTGTCTAAACGTATCTAAAATATATAATTATATCTATTTTGTTTAAATAATAAATAAAAAAATAACATTAGATGACGCTTTATTAAAAATATAAATGAAATTATGATAGTTCTAGAGAATTCAAGATTTTTAAAGTGATAAAAGAAAAAGAAAAAGAAAGGGTAAAAGAAAATTTCATTGTTACATCACTCGCTTCCATTTCTACTATAGTTTATGTTTTTTTTAACTATTCACTATAACATCCGGCTGTACTCAATTAAATAGTAATAGAATTTGGCCGACTAGTTGTAAGCCCATTGGGGGTTTGTATTCATACGCCATGAGAATTGCGGTACTGCGGCGTGAATTGGTTTAATATAATATACAGTAATTATGAATCGCGAAAGTTTAATACAAAAAATATTCATCTTAATCAAAGATTTTATTACTTATTTATTTACATATTTTCCATTTCGAATCAATATCAGTGATAACTTGTGTACTTTAAGAAGTATCAGGAGGGTCTATTTTGATACCTTAAATAGCAAAATAAGCCGAAGGGCATAGAAATATGAGGACATTCTCCAACTTAATAGTTAAGCCCAGGAGTTTCAAAGCCCTGATCTGAGAAGAACCATACAATAAAGTCAACCAAATATAACACTCATAATTATAGCAGTTTTATAATTATATTTGATTAACCATTTTTCGGTGCTTTTGAATATAGGCTGCTCTAATAAATTATCCTGAAAGTTATACAATTTATTGTTATTCTTTACAGGCATCTATAGTCATAAATAAAACGCTAGAAGAGTTATTCCCGGACCCTAACATCCAGGTGTTTGCAGAACCCGGGCGGTATCTGTGCGATAATTCCTACACACTATTCTGCAGTATCAATAATGTCCGACGGGTATTTGATGTTACTTATTCAAACTAGTATTTACTTCATAATATATAAATATGAACTTATGATATTTATTTTCAGGAACCTAAAGGTGATGCGGTTGTAAACATGTTGTATCTAAATGATGGAGTTTATGGTACTCTGAACTTTAATGAACCTTGGCATACGGTGAAACGATATGAGGTTTGATTGTATAAAGTTTCTTTAATAATAATAATAATAAAACTATTGTCCAAGAGGTTTTAAGCCCTTAGAGTTGACAAAAAATGCCTTGACATCGAAAAATACAGGAGAAACCATTCTACATTCTATTTGCTGAGGTCACTGTTGTAGTTTATAAGGACTCCTTTGAGATCCAGAAAAGACTGAATCAGAAGCTTTTCTCGTCTGAATTGGTCCTTTCGGTACATTGCCAATACTCAGGAATCGTAAGCGACTATTTTATTAGATTGAGGGATAAAATGCATGAGAAAATTATAAGATTTTCCGGATCAGAATAAGACGAAAGGCAAGTGCATGTTTTTGGCATGTAAATGTTCAGATAGATGCGAGGTGAGACGGATTGAATAAAGTAAGAAACGTATATTTAAGAGTAGCACCGATTATTAAAAAGATGTGCAGCTCTAGTGCTCGTAGTGTGATCTATACTAATATTATAAAGCGGAAAACTTTGTTTGTTTGTTTAAACATGCAAATGTTTGAAAGTAAAGAATGGATTTCAAAAATTCTTTCTGATTATGATGGTCAGATTCATGAGGAAATCTAAAGATTATCTCTAAAATAATTCAACGCGGATGAAACCACAAGTAACAGCTAGTACCTTATAATTTTAATAAAAGGGCTGTAACATGCAGTAGAAATTAAACATTCAAGTAATAGTTATAAAGATTATCGCGCTTACCATTATGCATATTTTACATATACTGCTAAATGTATCATATGCATGGTATATATAAAATCGATATAAAAAAGTGTTTTAAGTCTAACCACCTTATTTTAGAAAAGCAGAGACCTAAAAAGTGAAAAACTCGAGCCTACTATATTATGGGGCCCGAGCTGCGACTCAAGAGATCGAGTGATGAAGAACGTAAATCTCATGCTGCCACGATGTACACCCTCAGACTGGCTTATATTTTTCAACCAGGGTGCCTACACTTTTACATTTCAAACTAAGTTTTCTAGCTTGGAACCACCATTGACACGAACTGTAATATCCGAAAAATTGTGGTAAGTACTTGATACTACTTTTTCAAAAACTTTTAATTAAGTGAATTAGGGGGTCCCGTGCCTAAAACTACCCAGAGACCTAATTACATTCTTAACTAATAGTTTTTTTGTCTTATATCATTATATATTAAATTTTATTCATTTTACATGACTTAGTGTTTATGTATACAAAGCAATCTATTTGTATTTTTGTGCTGCAAATTCCGTAATGTGCTCATCACTTTATATGTCCTTCGTTAAATCACAATCTGTGGAAAGAACTCATAATGATTACGTTAATGTTAAAACATCCTGGAAAAAGAGCAATCCACATCTGTTGCCCAAAATTAAAATAATCTGTAAAATAGTATAGCAATTTTGGAAAAGTTCATTAAGTCTCTTTTCATGAATTATATAATAATGTAATTATAAAATAATTATAGTAATCGTATAAAATTTTGTTGCAAGAAGTGTAAAACTCTAATTTAAACTGAAGTTTTACTAACTTAAGTCGATTCTAAATAAAACGTACTCATTAATTACTAGTCTATTTCATCTGGATAAAAATCAATAATATTATATACGCTTTCCAGATCGATGTTTTTTGTCATGGTAGTATATTTCTGTACTAATAGATAATTTTCCCCATATACGGTTATGATAAGTACGATATTATTGGACTTGCACATGGGTTGATTCATATCCAGGTTGCCAACTATTGAATTGAAGCCAATATATTGATAATTTAATTTTTTTCTCCCTATTTTCAGTAGAGGCTGGGGGATTTTTTTCCACGGTCCTGGTCTATAGCTAAAAGCCCTTAAGTAGTTCAGACCCTGCATTTCATTCAAACTCAGTTTTATTAACAACTTATATTAAATAGCAGGTGTTAAATTTTCAGGAACCAAATCAAGGATTCTAACGCTTTCAAGCCAGATGATTTCATAAGGCAAGATATTTCAGTGCCTCTTCCTTCCAGTTTGCCGCCAGTTATTTGCAAAATATGTAATTAAATTCAATATTTACGTTAAAATAATATCGAAAAAGTCATAAGCATGTATATTATTTTCTAATGTTATATAATACAATAATAAATAAATGATAATAATAATACATTTTCTTTGAGAACTCCATTATAATTTAGCAACGTCTTTTGTCATCTGTTTCTTATATATTTTGTGAAACATACTTTATGTTCATGATTACGAAAAATTTCTAATGTTTACGGTTTCTGGAAATACCATTCCCTATACTCGTATCTGTAAGTAGAATTAGACCTTACAAAGTGTCGTTCTCTTAAATACAGTATTTATAGCAAGCCCTCTCACATTCCATTATTTGGAGAGCCATATGGTACAAGAGTAATTTACTTTAGATGTTCTGGACACTGGGCCGCTATAAGAAATGTTAAGAATAATAAATACTAGAGGTGGATCTTAACGTATTTTATGTATAGCTAAGATTAACTTAGGACTGGTAAAGAGTTTTATTTAGGCTTTTCCAATAATTATTGTTTAACGCCTAGGCTTACTTTACTGTCAAGATTATTGATATTCACCAACAGTCCGTGTATAATTTTTATAAAAAATAGACATGTAACTATATATATATAAACATAATTTATTGTAAAAAATTAAAACAATAACTGATTTATATTTGTACAAATATGTAGACGAATGAGACAATTGTTTATCTCTTTTGTCGGAGATGAATTCTTGTGATACTGCAAGCTTTTACTCTCATGCTGAAACAAAAATGCACATTACAGTATGATAAGAATATAAAGTTATATAAAAAAAAATCAATATTCATTTATCAGGCTTATTAATATCATAAAGGAGGTCCTTTTTTTTAGTTAAAGACCTTGTGCTGGAGGCGCTGCAGGCGCAGCAGGTGCTGCAGGTGCTGTTATGAAAAAAAGCAAAGTAAAGAATTATGAAATATACACTGGAAACTTTATTTAATAAAGATTTTTTAGGAAGTACCATCTGTTGGAGTAGCTGCCGGTGTCGCAGGAGCCTCTCCTTCCTGTAACATTACATTTTAAACTTATTTTTATCTTTTAAAATAGTAAAAGTAAAGAAAGAAAACAAAAAACCTAAAACAAATATGTGACAATATTTGATTATTGAATAATGTCAATATTAGAATATTGTCACTTTCAATGTAAAGACAAAGTGCAAGCGAATTTAAAATTGCAGAATGAATTCAATACTATATAGCTATTCAGCAAAAGTGTTTTTTCTTGGAGCAGCATTGTAATAATTTAATTAACAGTTAAGAAGCATTATAAGAATTATATTAATATTTTTCAGCAATCCTATATATTTTTTATTCTCTATAGGTTAGCGTTTGACTACAGCCTGTCTGGTATTAAGTATCTCTGTATTCATTAATGTGACACGCTGACTAAGAAGCCACTTATTTACCTATTTTTTTCACCGACCCCGAATGAGAGTTCTAAAGTTTATTTGTTCGCAGAACGAATGTTGAAGCAAAATGCTTTATATGGAACTTTGGCACGTCAAACGTGAATCGATGTTTTTCTGTTTTGTTGTGTTTGCTTCTGATTATTAGATGATGAAAAACGGCTGGGAAGTTAGATTCTGTCGTCAGTTTCGTAACACCGTCTGTAAGATCTAAATAGTTTGTCATTATTACGGGTATATTACGAAGAGTATGGTCTAAATTAAATTACTTGTTTTGGCAGAGAACAGACATGACAGGGTTTCCGCTGTATAAAAAGGTAAGCTTCTCTTGACCAACGAGCTATTTACGGTCACTATCAAACCCACCAACTTTAGAAAATTTATTAAATAATTAAAAACAAACTGAATCCTGATGTTATCCCATACTTTTATTTCTCTTTTTTATAAACTAAAATGATAGAATTCATGATCAATAACAGGTATTTTGGGCCAAATTACCAGAAAGGGTTCTTGCCCGGCTATTGTGAAGCCTTTAAGGTGCCAGAACAACAGAGAACTAAATTACAATTTGTTATATAGACTTAGAGAACGCTTTTGAGTCGGCACGACATGAACTATTGATGTTCGCGATAAGGTGGTACAATCTACCTACTGTAGTTAGCGACATTCCTGCGTTATATTATTCAAAATTTAAATTTTCTATAATATCTATCGAAAACCATTCTTAACCTCTGAGTTAATATAAGTTTATTTAAAGAATGCTATGTTTTTGTTATCATATTTAATATAGTTATTAACATTTTAACAAATAATGAGAAAATAAGTCGGATTTCGGTTTAAATTTAACAATAAATACATGGCATCCAGACTAATATTCGCTAACGCGGTTTACGGACTGAAGATAAACCCTAGTAACTGCCACTGTGTGTCTCTCACAAAATACCAAATATATCTGTTACGATACGAAACTTTTAATAATCAGTCAACATTTTTCTACAACAACGGAAGTAGCCCAATTCTTATTCTTAAATCTAGATGCTGGTCTCAAGTCTCAGGCACTGTTAACACTCCTCATCCTGCTACGTGATGGGTCCTGTACCCGTACGATGAATCCATAGAATGCTAAGAAGCTGCGTCTCTTAAAAATATTAACAGCAGCAATTGAAGATATATAATCTTAACTTATCTCCTGTATTATAACTCCGTCACAATCGAATTAATAAGTTATTACCTAAATAAAAATTTAATAACACATCTAAAGTCATATTTACGTACTCTTGTGTTACAAAAGTTAAAATCTTGGATTCTTATTAAATAAGCTATTTCAAAACTAGCGCGTCCTTAATAGAGTTTTTAATTTAATAATTATTTATCATCAGATATGAACTATTTTAATGTAATGTTTGATTCAAAAATACACTAAATACTTACAAATATAAGAACGGTCAATATTCTTATAAATATTCAGGGATCACACACTCATTCTAGGATATATGCACATAATCTCGTTGGAAATATTCATAATATTAGTTTTAAGACATATAAGTAAGAGAGAGGTCAATAATCACTTTCACACTTTGATGTTTACACATTTTGATGTTTTCTTTAAAATTCATTTGCTATTTCACAGAACAATGTTTTCTAAAATAAAAATCAAAAATAAAATAATATAATCATTGTCAAACAACAAATATCATTCGGGATCACGGGCACAGGACAATGAAAGGTACACAAGGTAAATGATGCAATCACATGTAATATAATACAGAAATTAATTTTATTAACGTATTTTATTAACTTACAAAAACATAATTTAAATAAATTATTATATTTGTTTTGGTTTCCGAGTACTGTAATACATATGGAGGAATATGTTCAAGGAAAATCCCAAAGAATGGGAGATACGACGAATTGTGACATTAAGTCAGATAATACGTCACAAATAGTTTTTAGGGAAACACCTCATGCCTCAACCTCTTCCTCTTTTACCTTCTGGTCGCCTGGCTTGCCCTTGGACCAGTCTGGCTTTTTCTGTAAAACAATACATACGTTAGATATAATTTTCATTAATGAATTCGTTGACAGCAGCAAAAAACAAATCAAATTGCAAAAACGCTGACAACGAAAGAAAGTACATCCTCGGGCATCATAAAAACACCTCAAACTCTTTATGTACACAGCCTTAATGTGTTTTGTTGCCTTTAATAAAAAACACAATCAGACTGTATACTTTTGTAGAAAATACTATGTACAAATATATATAGAGATAGGCCCGTGTCACACTTAGTTGCATCTTGAAATAAAATAAATGGCGAGAAATACAATGCAATTTTAAAGTTTTTATACAACTGAATGCGACACACTAAATGATTCTTTGCTAGAAATAGTGAAAACATATGACTAAATGTGTCAAAATTTGAGAAAACCAAGTTCGGGTGTTGCCAGTTTAACATAAAATATTATCAAAATTTAATATTTTATATAAAATTTATAGTATATATAGTCCTGTGTTTTCACTTTTGCAAAATAAAAAGTTATGTAGCCATAGCACTTTTAAAGTTATGCTATTCTATTGTGCATAAAATAATTTGTGAATTATATACACATTTTTATGCTAAACAATATACATACTTAATGTCTAGGCATTTCTTATCAAACAACAAAAGGAACTAGACTAATTTTCAGCTGTTAGTCTTTTTTTAACCTTATTAGGCCACAAAATTGCCTAATAAATGATAATATTGAAATAATAATAGAGAATAATAATATTTCATAACCTAAAGAATCATTTTAGTTAATTCCGTAAATATTGTAAGTACACTAAGACGGCCAATATACAACTTTGTCCAATTTTTTAAAGGGAGTTTGTTTTTGTAAAAATACAACTAAATTTAAAAAAATCTAGCATCTATCACGTAGAATCATTTATGGAGATCCTATTTATAAAATCTAAAAAATCCAATAAATGATAAGAATAAGTAGGAGGAAATCAGAAATATTTGTTAACTTTCTGAGAAATCGTGACTTAAAAAATAATTGATAAAATAATAATTCAAAAAAATTAAATAAGTATTAAAGTATTTTATCTATCTATCTGTCTATCTAGAACTATTTCTGTAACACTCAGGTAGTTAAAAAAGTAAATGTATAGAGTGAAAATGTAGAATATATATATAAAATGTTGAAACACAGAAGATTCGAATTACATTCCATCTTTTAAATGCCCATCAATGGCTATTTGTACAAAATGACTTTTGTAACTATTTAGATTTGATTTGACAGTTTTCTTTCCTGTCAAATACTTAGAGACATGAAAATGATACAGCCAATTACCATTTTAAGAATGGTTTAATATAAGCTGTGCTGACATGCTATTCGTGTTCTCTAAATAAAACCTTTTTTTATTTTTATTAGTTTACCTTTGCGGGACCACCACCCTGTAAATATCAATTCATTTAAAATACATTAAACCTAAATAGTCGTAACTTCCTTTTAAGAGTTTATAAAAATACGGAAAAGACATTCACTAACAAAAGATAGAATTGCTGAGATAACCTAATTTTAACATATTGTTAGTCAGGAAACGTGATTGATTAGCATGAAAAAGAACCTTGAACCAACGCTATAAGTCAAGAATTGCGAAGCTGTGATTGCTTAATGTTAATGTTGTCCGCTGAAGCTTTTGGAATTCCATAACCAGTTTCAAACACAAGTATCAAAGGGGAAGCTTATGTACGCGTTCATAAATTGTCTCACCTCGTCTTTCTAAACATTGGATTCATGGGATATGTGAAATAGTTACCAAAATAATTACAAATAGTTTATTAAAATATATTGATAATTAAAATTAAACAATTCATCCAGGATGTAATGGAAAATAGGTAGAAGGTAATGATGCTAAATCACTTCTTTCCGATAGCCCAATCAGCTTTCTCTGCCTTCTTGGCCTGTTGGATATGATCAACAATTGTATTTCATTGTTTTATTTATTTTAAGGCTGTGTGAATTCTCTAAACTATCTTCTAAATATTAACGAAAATCAGTTTAGTACTTATCTATTGATACTTCGAAATATATGACACTAGGACAAGAAGGATTTGTTAAAATATGGAACATAATAGTGGATAAAGTAAATGTTTAATGAATATTATAGAAATAAATAAAAAGTTTTCAGAAAAGCTATTGAAAATAATTAAATTAAAAAGATAAGATCAGATTTTTTAGAATAAATAACATGTTACTGGTGATGAATAGGACAGTAATTACCTCTTTGTCTTCTTCTTCAAGGGTGAACTCCTTCTTTTTGACGACCTTCAACTGATTACGGAAGTTGAACTCGGCAGCCTTCTTCTGGAGTTTGGCGAATTTGTTCTCGTACTTAGACACCTTCTTCAGTGTTGGTTTGACGCTATGGTGATAATAGTAATTTTAATAAAATACATATCAAATAATACTATGAATTACTATATAACTCTTGGCGACAAAGTAACATTAAAATACTAAATTATTAGACGAATCTAAATATTTCCAACTTTTCAACATTAACTACAAACACCCTTTAAGATGATTAAACCAGATGATTAAACATATATTAACATATTATTAAGTTAATAAGTAAATTACGACAACCAACAATTTAATACTTACAATTTGCCTCTGAGGTCGTTGACTTGAGAGTTCAGGTCTGAGATCTGGTAATTTAAATTGGTATAAGATAATTTAAAATCTTAAAATCAAATATATTAATTATATTAGATGAGAGTGGCAAATAAATTTACAGAAATAGAAACACGAAAACACTAACTATATTGATTTACAAAATAACTAAAAAGACATTATTAAACAAGGCATATTTAAAAATAATGAAAATTGCCCAATAGATCTTTGTAAAAATTAGAAAAGAGACTAAGATTTCAATAATTTGAAAGAACAATTACACTTAACATCACAAAAAGAAAATAAGCTAAACTAAGACATGCAGTACACTAAAAATAAACCAGAAAAACATTGAAAGCATTGTTGAAAAAGAAAAAAACAAAAGTCTAAAATTTATGTTATAAAAGCACAGAATAAGATAGATAAAGAGCTGAGCGTAGATTAGGCAGTGTTATTTGCGAGCTGTAGAATAGTTTTGTTATGTAAGAATATACAATAATAAATTCTATATGATATTGAACCCAATTTGTTGTAGGCCTGTGCTCTTCACCTAACATGTATCTTTTTCCTGTTTCCACCTGCGTTTCGTGCAATACCTAGGTTGTGCGTAGTGAATGGTAGCTGGTCATCTACAGCACCTAATCGCCTACTAAATAACCACTATGTGCGGAATATAATACAAGTGCAGAAAAAAAAAGCGCTGCAATATTTCACACCTTTGACAATAGTATTTCAAACTCAAGTCAAGTAATTTTAACAAGCAACGTAATTTTAATTTTATCAAAGTCGTAATATATTGAGCGCTCTACATGTATATTTACTTTAATGTACATAATTGTATTACATAAATTCACAACACATCAATATTCTACTAAGTAAGTACGCTGTCGCAAGTGTGTGTGTCGCATTATTACGATGCAAAATCGATCAACCTTTATATGTGAGTACAATGTGATTTTGTGTTTGAATAGTATGTGAAAACCAGTTTACATAAAATTTGGTGACCATAAAACTAAATGAGAGCGCCACAATCTAAGATTCGGTAGGAAAAGGGAAGGAAATCATCGACCACAGCATGGCACTTTCAATTTTAACACTTGGTCCAAATATTTCAAACGGATTACAACAAATGGCAATTGATAACATATAACATAGCAACCGAACACGCAAACCAATCGCGCGTAAGTGACACGGCATACATGAAATGTTGGAGATTTGGAACATGAAGTTTGACTTACACTATGCACTTGCGTGTGCCAATAAGGGAACCGGTCCATCGTTCCAGTTGATTAACGATAATCTACTACTACTTGTCATAAAAAGAGAAAATTCAGTAGGGCCACTAAGCTCGCCACCACACATGAAGCGTTAAACGGTCAAATGCAGAGTCGGTTGGCAGGTACTCGATTAAGGCTCTAGCTTCCATCAATATAAAATTATTAAAGTGCCATACTATCAGGAATATATTAATTAGGATTTTAAGCTACTAACTAATATTTCTCTACGTCATGCAAAATTAAAATTAGAGCTTTAAACGTGATAATGATATTAACGCGGTATTATGAAAGGCCGCTAGCTTTGGAATTTTATCGTGACCAAAGAAACTATCACTACCAACATCATAAAGGGAATATATGAGGTTATAAATCTATGATGACATGATAAATGTTAGGCGACATGCAACTAGCCGGCTTCGTAAATGTTTAACTGAATGCAGTGTTCATTACGCCGATGGCTGTTACTGGCGTTAGTGTAGTTAATCGTGTAAGCTCAATGTTGAATGAGAACGCCGCGGGAGGCGGCAGAGATCGATTTTGCACCGCTCGCCTTGCCGTGGCTGTAAAGGTCCAAGCCCGGCGGGATCCGCGCGCGACAACCCTCTACTGAACGCTCAGGCACACACCTGCTCTATGATTACGCCAATTACACGCGCCTCGACCGTTATTTACAATCCAATAGCAAACAACCGAAAACTTACAAAGCATTATATCAATGTGTAAACACGAATTGTCACACGCGCACGTTTGTTACATTATCGATGACTGTGATATTCACAATGGTCATAAAGTATTGGTCAATACCTCATAATCTCTTTTCCTGACTTCGTGTTCCAAATCCCACTTCTGGCCCTCACACACATACATGCGGTCATAATACTCCTGTATTATTTTCTTGAGCATTGCTATAGAAAAAGGAAAGACAGATTATTTAGCCGGCACAATGAGCATGGGCATCTGTGTAAGTGGCCTGCGTTTGTCGACAGAGCGACGTGTGCATGTGTGCGGTGAGCCGTACAACTATAATGTCGTGTCGTAAGAAAACTAAATCATTATCAACTCATATCACGTCATATGCATTCCCAATCCTAATATGCAGTTTACCTCCATTTTCCTAATTGCCAAAGCTCGTTCTAGATCAATTTTATCCCCCTCAAGGTTGTATATTCTATGCCAGTACATTTGACATATCGTCTGCAGTTCCGCTAAAGAAAAACAATCATATATTTAAAGTATAGTAAAATTTTGAAAATAGCGCCTTTTTTTCTCATATATCGTATATCGTGTGTCCTATACGAGTAGATATGGAAGCTCAAGCGAAGCTACATGATTATATAAGTGGGCATCAGATGGACTATTTAACTGTTAACTAAATTACGATGAAATTCGTAACACTACTACATCACTTGATACAACGGGACGATGTTATTTCAGCGAATTCAAAATTATATTTGTTATCCACATTAGTTTAGGTAGTTACATCTTTAATTTCAGCTTCCTAAATTATACAGTATAAGTTTGCTGCAAAAACAAAACCTTATTTTATACTAGTCACATTTGCGTCACGAGCTACTAAAACGCAGAGCGTAGTAAAAATGCTTGTCGTCCAAACCAAGTCAGACCTCAAAAGCTCTGCGGGCAACTTCCATCTCGTGATCGTACTTCTCCTCTTCCAGTCTGCCAATACGCTGATGGTAACCGGTAATGATGCTCGTGAGAGCCGCTACAACATCAACCACCAGTTACTCCGCTATTAAAATGCCGTTACCTATCCCTCAATGTCACCAGACCATGACGCAAAGATATATAAAGAGTGTAAGTAAAAGTATAGTCTCAGACAGTATTAAAGGCATGTAAGTGTTGGCACGGAAATTCAACGACTATATTTAAGAAGAAAAAGACGTAACAGAAGATGTAGCAAAGGATTTCATCATCCGATGTTAAACAGTCGAAGGAGAAACAACATGTCACTTAGCAGCATTAAATGAAATAAGATTTGTAAGTTTTGTAAGTTTGTCAAGAAAGAGGGCTCCCGGCGAGGCTCATCTCACTACCTCCATATCTTTTCTTTTAACGATGTATTCCAGATCAAACTTTTCATCTTCAAGCTTGCCGATGCGGTTGTGGTGTTCTTTGCAAACTCTCACAATAGTATCTATAATACGAATAATAATATTACAGGGTAAGAGTGTAGCAATTACAGAAATGTCCGTAAATTGCCTTTTTGTTCGGTGTGTAAAGATCCTATTTACATCGTTCATTCTATGTGATGAGGCTCCGAGTTTAAGCAATATTTATATTTTTAATATTTACCTTCGTTTGCATCGTCAACGTTCTTGGGTTTACCGCACCTCTCCTCAATGATACGCCTCCTCTCAGCGGCTTTGCGTTCCTGTTCTTTTTTCAATTCCTCAGCAGCTTTTTTACGCAGGAGCAACTAATACAACAACAAGTAATTAAGCATTGTATACATAATGTTGTGAACACATTATTTTAGTGTATGTTGTACAAACTTTTATATATTTTTTTTGTTACTCTTATTATCAAGTATAGGAATAACCTATAGACAATGAAATGTATTTCAGAATAAATATATAAAATAATAATTTATATTTTGTTTTTAGAAAAAATACAATATGATCTTACCCTCAATTTCTTCTTTCTCTCAGGTGTCATGAAACCCTTCTTCGCCTTTTTGGCCTTGGAGGCTTCCTCCATGCGCTTGCGCACCTCAGCGCGCTTGCGGTCGATCTCGGCCTGTTTGGCCTTCTTCGCCTAAAGACATTGTGTGTGGTAATCATAGTATATAGCAATTAAGTTTAATTAAATGAGGTGTATTGTTACAGTAATTGTGAAGTATTGTATACCACTCTTTGTTAGTATATAAACAAGAGTTCGTATATTATTGTTTCTATGATATAAATGTATTATATACTATATTTTCGAAAAACTCCGTTTTTCCTTCCGATCTGTCTGTCTGTATGTGTGTGTGTGACTGTGTGTGTGTCGAATTTTATTTTTCGAATTTTGAGAAACTAAAGATATATTTGGAATCAGCATCTAAATGTAAGATTCACTTTTCAAAATTATGTTGATTGTCCAACGGGAAGGTAGTCAGATCGGCCGCCGAAGTTACCGAAAAATGGAAAAAAATTTTCGAATTTTTAAATTTTTTAAAATCCTATCATAAACTACATAAAAAAAATAAAAATTATTATTAAAATAAATTGTTTATTTTAAAAATGTAATTTTGTTTGTTAATTTATTTGCGAGTTATAATTTGCCGATTAGGAGTTTTTCATAGCGGCAAGCTCGATTGCCGCGTGTCAGATGTTTGGTATTGTGATGCCTTTGTAATGTATATTGATGGAGTACGAAAAACGTTAATTGTGGTTTTTTCATATGTACATATATAATGATATACTTATGTATAAGCAAAACTATAATGTAATATTATTTTCGTTCTATTATCTTTTGTTGTTGTGTGAGTATATGTTCTTCATTTTCTTCTCTACTTTACCTCCTCGAGACGCTTTTTCTGTAAAGAAAAATATTTGTTTAATATTCGCTTTAATATTTTCGATGTTGGCAGCATTAATTTGTGTTTTTACTAAAGCAGGTGGAATTATAGACTTATATATTAAATTAGTAACATTATCAATTATTCCTGCTTAGTGAGTACTGCCAGTACATTGAGGTGACTTAAGATCATTTTAACATTAAACAAGTACTAAAGCTTCTCAAAAAGAAATCGAAATTCCGACGATATTTCTTTATGTCATTTAATATTAGACTGTGTAATGGAAAGTTTAAATTATTACATTATTTTCCGTTTTTTTTTAATTTTTTTTTATTTTTATCTTAAGTTTCTCCATCAAATAATTGCCTTAAGTTTGTCCAAATTTTTCTAGTTCCATTGCACACAGAAGAAGTATACAAAAGCAGCTATGTAATTACAATATTCATGAAGGCCTAAAATTAACAATTTTGAATCGATTTCTTTGTGAGAATTGTATTACATTGTACACAATTAATAATTATAATAATTGGCTATTTGTTACTTAAACTTAGATATTCGAAATTAATACTAAAGTTTATATATAAGTAAGAAGTCACAGGTTAAAATAACAGCATACAAAACGTTTAAGATATTTGTGAATTATAATTATATATGTATTAGCTGTGCGTTGTGCTGTGCTTGCGAAGTGAGTTGTGTTTATTGAATAACAGATTAGAAAAGTATAAGTATTTTTAAAATAGATTTTACTATCATGTAACAACTTACATATTTCAAGTACTTTTACTAGCTCTGTAAAGGTAACTCAGTTTTTCTATTTATTAAAATCAAATTAATGAAATACTTTTACAATACATATTTGAATTGTCATTATTTTTTGGATACAATATATATTTTTTTAAATAAAAAATATTTTTTTATGTATATGAATTTTATGTTGTTTGTAAGTTTGTTTGTATTTTGAGCTTGTGTTAATTGTGTTAGATAAGTACCTGGGTCTCGAGGAGCGAAAGAATTCAGTACTGTTGTGTCCATTAGAAAATACGTTGCAATCCCGAACCGAAGTTTGTGAGCGACGTGTAGAAGCAATGGAAAATAAAAAAAAAAGATTTCATTAAAAATCTGGAATTGAATAACAAAGTCTCTAAAATTTATTAATAGTACAATTTATAAAATATTATTATAATTTTAAAAAAATTATTTGGTTTAGTAATAAATAAATAAAATTAATACAAATAATTATTTCTCTATGAAGTAATATAATTTTTTTAAATATTACCCTTAAAAAAACTCCAATTAATATGAAAAGGTTATTTCCCAAATATATTGTTTTAAATTTTATCTAATTTCTTACCTTACTTCATCATCCGCCATTTTGTGTATCTGTAATAAGATGTCCTGAAAAAAAAAATAACTGTCAAGTGATTCAAGGTCAATGAACTATAAATTTAGCAAATTAAAATTGCTATGTTAAAATATTTTAACATTCAGAAGTAATTTAATCCAAAATTCCTAGTCTCCTTTTGGCTTTTCATATTCGCAGAATATTTTTATATAGTTTAGGCATATGATTTATTTTTCATTTTAATCGCATAATGTTTTCGTTTAAGAAAAAAAAAGATTTTGTATAATTAATATATTTTTTATATTTTGAGTAATGATTAATTAATTTATTTCGAAACTAATAAATCCAAATATCCCTAATAACTTTCATCGACAGTTATTGTCTGAGAATACGTCACAACTGTTACTTGAAACTTTTTGGATACTTGCCAAATGTATCTAACAAAAGTGATATTTGATATTTCCTTCAAATCCTTCTTGTTTTGGGCATTAGCCTCCAAACTTTACAATACTTCATGAATATGTCACTCTTGACCTAAATAAGAATATGTCGGCTATTTTCGTCATTTAGATTTTAAGTTTTCTCTGCTATATAATTAGACGAGATGATCGTGTAAGCTCGTGCGTTGTCGTCATAACTCGGGCGTGACTGAAATAGTTTGCCTTGCACTCCCGCGCATCCTAATTTGGTCGGGATGGGTCGACTTCAGTTACAAACTTTTCAGTCGTAGAGCTTTTAGGACGTGTAATGTTAGAACCGTATTTTTAGTAAAAGTTTTTCTATGGTTAAGTAAAAATATTAATTTTATGTTTGAAATTTTCAAAAACACACAATTATCAAAAAATTTGAGTACATATAAATTTGATTGCCACATTTTTAAAAGTTTAATTTAATACATTATCATCAGTTATCATATTATGTATAGATTTTGTACTTTAAGATTAGAAAAACAATATAATTTATTTAAAACTTATTTTAATATTATTATTGAATTTATCTGAAGTTAAATAATACGGGTAACATGTCTGAGATACTAAAAAAATAATACTTCTTTTAAATTTATTTCGCATTGTCTATTATTCATAGCTTTCAGGAGATCATTATTAAATTAATAATTATTAATTTGTAATTTAAACTGAGAACAGTTTATTTCATTGGCATTTCCCAAAATCAAATTGACATTACCGCGTTTGAGTTAAAATTAACCGTGACGTCACATATTTCATTTAAAAAAGAAGGAATTAGATATCAAATTCCTTATATCAGCACCTCTACTTAAAAAAAGTTCAACTCCAGATTATGGCACTCGCGGGTTGGTTTATCACTTCACTGCTTATTCACTCAAGTAGTTAGTATAATATAACTTCACAGAACTCACCTAGCGCAAGAAAAAGAAGATGGCCCTACGGATGTTCAGCCAACACGAGTCGCAGTTGCTGACTGGCGGTCGGCGGGCGGCAAGGTGCGACGGGAAATGCGTGGGCGCATACCCCCCTCCCCTCACGCCGCGAACACCTACTCCTGAAGTCCCTTGCTTACAGCACAGACATTTTTAGAGCAGTGTCGTTTTGACACCAACACCGAAATAACTAGCACCTAAGCTCTGGTTTGAAAATCGGATACTTCGTAAACAAACACCAGGCATTAAGATATTAATGAAGATAAAACATACAACATTATGTAACGACAGATTTATAACAACTTATATTAAAAAATTGTTTATTTTAATAGAACAGTTAAATATAAAACAAAATATATATAAAGAGAAAAACGGTATATCGGAAAACTTTCAAATTTTGCACACTGATAGACATCATCCTGATTATGGTTTTAAAAAAAATTCAAATATGCGATGTCGTTGAGGAATCACAGAAAAACTAAAATCCCATAGACTTCAATTAGAAAATTTTTTCCTAGCGAAAATCAAGCTTTGCAATGATAAAACAAATAAAAAAATAATAATAATAATTGAGGACAGAATACGTCGACGCTTTGTAAACGCAACTTCTATGCTATTTGCACCTCGCTTCTCTCATTATACTAACACATATCGACATTTTGCGAGCGCAGCGACTCAAAATTGAGCTCTGATTCGCGCTCCCAGTTATTTAAAACGTAATTTTACCAGTAAGTTTGTCATTACTTTTATATATTATTAGTATTATCTTATTTATTATCCTTTAGACATTCCGAAATTTGAGTTTATATATATCTGTCTCAAGAAAAATTTATAATACCATATATGTTAAGTTATTTAAAATATTCTCTAAATATGAATATATATATATATGAACGGTATATAATATTATTAACTCCGGTAAAATAATATTTTAAAATAGTGGTATAAGTCTACTTTACTGAATATCTTTGATAATAAAAAGACAACTTTGATACCTAGACCTTTACAATGAATTTTTTAGGCATTGGAATTTATTTTAGTACTTAGTGTATTTTAGCAATTGGCAATGCTCCATACAAACTGGCAAACAATACATCTCTAATAACCACATGTTGATTTGACGTTACTAAAAGAAATATTAAGAACTAGCTGTTGCTCGTGACTATGTCTGGTGAACTGCAATACAAACTTACACGATATTCATATTGATTCTAAACCACTAATAAGGTCAGAGCAAAAGACAGTGCTAATAGCATTTGTCACGTTTTTATAGAAGGTAACTCTCAATATTAGTTACAGAAGTTGTAAAATAATGCTATAAATAACAATATTGTTTTCAAACAAATTCGTTCGCAAAGAGATTAGCGTGTTTAAATATGAATTCATAATATCAACATAAATATTCATTTTCAATTACACTCAAAGAAAATTTAAGATATAAAAAAAATCCTCAGTGTATACTGAAAGTAACTTAAATTCAATTCCTAAGTCCCTAAGTTATAAAGGTTTAGTCAACATGCCATTGCATCACAAAAAACCCAACTCTATAAATTTTACATGCAGTGGAGTTGAGTCTTTGTAAGGAATTTGTTGTGTAAGTTAGTACTTACTATAAGTTAGCTTTAACTTTACATTCCGCTAGCAATGAATGCTTTTATAAAGCTTTTATCTATATATAGATTTTTTGCTAATTTAAATAGTTTCACTATAGTTTCTTCAAATCCTGTAGAAATATTTAGATGAAATGAGATTCATAAAATATCATTTTTATATGACTATAATCTAATTAAGTCTATTTACACCTCTTTTAATTAAAGATATTGATACTATAGGGGCCTATTCAATTATATGGGCCTGAACTTTGTCGAAAATTGGAAAGCACAGAAAATATGTAATGACTTTATTAAACATGTTCCTTTTCGATTTATATATACACATTTTCTATGTGCCGTTCTCGCCATAGTTTATTTTAAAAGCTTAAACCTTAACATGAAGAGAGGAAAATCTCCTGGTCATGACGGTCTCAGCATCGATCACCTTAGACATGCTGGTGTTAAACTTCCTGCAGTTTTTTCTATGTTGTTCTCAATGTGCCTGTGTCACTCTTACCTTCCAGAGCCTCTAATGAGGACAATAGTAGTGCCAATTATTAAAAATAACAGGGGAGATGTTTCAGACAAATCGAACTATAGACCAATATCACTGGCTAACATAATTGCTAAGATATTTGACGGTCTTATTAATAATTACATAATAAGTTATTTGAAAATAAATGATAGACAGTTTGGTTTCAGAGCAGGCCTTTCTACTGAGAGTGCAATAATGTGCCTCAAACACTCGGTCAAGTATTATACGGAGAAAAAAACCCCGGTATATGCGTGTTTCTTAGACTTATCGAAAGCTTTTGACTCTGTAAAATATGATATGTTGTGGGATAAGTTGAGTGACACGGGTATGCCGAGTGAGTTTGTGAACCTTCTTAAGTACTGGTATGACAATCAACCAAACCAGATTCGTTGGGGTGAGTCCATTTCTGATGCGTACAAATATTTTAACTTATTGACTACCTTAATATCACAATTACATAGTTTGACACGCGGTAAAACCTCTGGTCTATAATTACCCGACTTAAACACTAACATGACACTCTTTTCGCAATCATAGGTAAGTCCATGTCTGTTTGCAAATTTTTCGCAGATATTTAAAAGCTTCCTAAGACCATTGATTGAGGAATTGAGCAGCACTCGTGTAGGTGGTCCCATAGATAAAGTCTGCGTTAATAACATTAGGTACGCTGGTTTGGTTTGGTTTGGTTTGGTTTGGTTTGGTTTGGTTTGGTTTGGTTTGGTTTGGTTTGGTTTGGTTTGGTTTGGTTTGGTTTTGTTTGGTTTGGTTTGGTTTGGTTTGGTTTGGTTTGGTTTGGTTTGGTTTGGTTTGGTTTGGTTTGGTTTGGTTTGGTTTGGTTTGGTTTGGTTTGGTTTGGTTTGGTTTGGTTTGGTTTGGTTTGGTTTGGTTTGGTTTGGTTTGGTTTGGTTTGGTTTGGTTTGGTTTGGTTTGGTTTGGTTTGGTTTGGTTTGGTTTGGTTTGGTTTGGTTTGGTTTGGTTTGGTTTGGTTTGGTTTGGTTTGGTTTGGTTTGGTTTGGTTTGGTTTGGTTTGGTTTGGTTTGGTTTGGTTTGGTTTGGTTTGGTTTGGTTTGGTTTGGTTTGGTTTGGTTTGGTTTGGTTTGGTTTGGTTTGGTTTGGTTTGGTTTGGTTTGGTTTGGTTTGGTTTGGTTTGGTTTGGTTTGGTTTGGTTTGGTTTGGTTTGGTTTGGTTTGGTTTGGTTTGGTTTGGTTTGGTTTGGTTTGGTTTGGTTTGGTTTGGTTTGGTTTGGTTTGGTTTGGTTTGGTTTGGTTTGGTTTGGTTTGGTTTGGTTTGGTTTGGTTTGGTTTGGTTTGGTTTGGTTTGGTTTGGTTTGGTTTGGTTTGGTTTGGTTTGGTTTGGTTTGGTATGGTTTGGTATGGTTTGGTTTGGTTTGGTTTGGTTTGATTTGATTTGATTTGTATGTAATCAGACTTTATTTGATAATTGTAACAGCATTCTGAAGACAATTAAGGATAGAAACAATGAGGGGCAAAGTAAAATAAAATCTAATTTAACTATTGTATCATGTAACTAACAATAACTAACTTAGCTTATAAGTAAACATTGTTACTAACATACTAACACTATATGGATCATGTCTGAAATAAATATTTATTATTATTATTATAAACCCATAATTATGATGCTAAATTATTTTGTTACTATATTATAAGAATTTTATTTTTATTATTATCGATTTTATCGCCATCAACGATTCTTGTAGGACGATCAAAAAATCACTTAATATTGTTATAACAAAATCAATTTTAGATTCACTACATTCCAATTTCATCAGTTTTGCATAAAATATACTGCTACAGCCATTACAGTTTGAATTATAAAAATAATTCACTTTAAAATAAAAGCAAACAAGACCACACATTAAAAACAATATATCTAATAATTACTTTTATAAAACAAATATAATAAATAAATATAATAAATATATTTTCTGATCAAAGAATATCTTAACAACTTCTTAATATTCTCCTCTTTTAACTTCATTTAAAAATAATAACACTAATAAAATAGTACTTTAATATTTAATGTTTCATATTTATTTATATATATTAATTTATCGTTTTTTAAATGATTCTTGACGGCCTTATGCCAAATAAATTTGCGAACCAAAAGAATTGTTGGCTTCAAAACAAGAGAAAGTGCGTTCTGTGTAAACTATATTTAAAATAGGACATAGTAATTGGCATTAAAAATATTAATAACTGTTTTGCGCCTGCAACTTCGTTCTTTGGGTAATAAGTTTTCTACCAAAAAAAATACGATTAATCAACGAGTACTGAATTAAATGAAATGAAACGAGTAATTTATTTATATATTTGGTAATTGCAATTTTTATCACCATGCATCACAGACGCCTGGTGATTGATTTAATTTAGTTTAAGGTTCTCACAAATCAGATTATCACCTTCTAACACACTTAGTCTATATATAATAAATAATGTGGAGGTCTTCTTATTTTTATTCCTACAAGCAATAAATAAAGTTTAATAAACGTTTAAAAAATTAAGTCACAAATACAATCAAATTGTGTAGTAAAATTCACTTAGTAATAAAATGTCGTCTCAATAAAGCGATCTAAAATTTTTCTGATGTGTTTAGTTTAACATAGCTTTAATAAATTTATCTAGAGACATGATAATACGACGAATTTTTACGAGGAGATTTTATATTTTCCTCAACAGATAAGACTTTATGACTTTATATTTTAATCAAATTGCCACATGGTTTCTAAGAGAATAGATTCGTTTCGTGTTTTGACAGGATTTCTCACTAACATAGGACTAGGACCTTGAATGTGAAAAAATACACAATAATAAATTCAAACATTCAGTAAAATTTTAATTCAATCTAATGTTTTTTCATAATAATTTCCAATGTTATTATAAGGTTTCATACAAAAATAATTAAATATTCTTTTTTATTGAAATATTTTTGTGATTTTTAATTTATTTTACAACTAGTATATTTAAATATAAAACATAACTGGCTGATGACGACCTCATTCTTACTTTTACTGTCGCTATTTCTAGCGTCGCGGCACGGAATTAAATGGTTTTTGTAAGTCTTGTCTTCAAGCTTGCAAAATATAATAATAACGTTATATACTTTGATCCCAATTTTATTTAACCCTTTACAAAGACATGAAACGAAATTAGAATTATCATATCTCACAAAACAAATGTAACAAAATATCCATTTGGAAAGATCTTCATATAACAAATGATATTAACACTTTTATTACAAATCTACAGCTGTAATAACAGTCTGTATATATAAATAACATGTTATCTCCTCCAATGGAATATCTCACAACATCCATTGTATCAAATTACACAGAAATAACCCAACTCCCGTTTATTTACCCGGGCAATTTATTACAATCCCAATTGGGTACCGACTAGTTCATATTTCTAAATGAATGAAAGAAGCTTTTTGCAAAATCCTTGAAATAACGCGTTGGTTTATCAATACCAAAGTTTTATAGTTTGAACTGGATATATAAAAACTTGGCGATAATTTTTAAACATTAAACTTCAATTAAATTCCACAACTTGAAAATTTCATAAGTTAAAATATATGTAGTCAACATTTTATTACGTCAATTATACTAGTAAAATAGCTTATTTTCCAGTAAATAAATATATTATAAAAAAATAGATTAAACTCATTAATCACTTATAATACTTATTAAAACACTAGATTTAAATAATAAATGGCGCAACTAAAAAAACTGAACAAAACTAAAAAAAATAGAGTATCATTTTTAAGGATTTTTTTTATTTTGAAACGTGTTAAGGGTTCATTTCTATAAATATGCGTAGTTAAAATGCTATAATATAAAATGCATCTAATAACTTAATTGGTCTTTTATTCATAAACCATTGGAATAATCATCCAAAAAGCTAATAATAAATACATTAAATATGAATGCTTCTTGTACATGTCTATTTTATGTAAAAACAACGTAATACATTATATTGAAGACAAATGATACTCCTAGCTAATTATATTTTTTTATTTCTTAAAAATGTAAATATCGGTACTTAAGTCCAAGCTACATAATATACATATTCTAAAAATAACTAAAAAGTAAAGAGAACAGATATTTGATAATAAATATGACATGCATATTATTATTTACTAATATGATATATATATTTTATGGCACAGCGCCCTCTGTTATTTTTATTAGTACACTTTTACGCAATGCCATCTAGAGATAATCTATGAAACTACCGGGAAAGCTTTCAACTAGAAAGTTTTTCTATTATATCTTTCATGTTATTGTTTTAAAAAAAAAACAAGATGGTGCTGTTACCAATAATAAATTTGTTATAAAATATATTTTTTGGTTCAATAACTTTTATTTTGTAGAAATAGTTTCCTGTCTCGGCAATAACTGTCTAAATATAAAAATTACTTTACTAGGTATATGTAGCTAAATTATTATTAAATATATTACTTAAATACAGTTACACGACAAGCAATAAAAACATACGGGTAGTTTAGTTTTTAAAGCCTGAAACTGTACTATGTAACAAATAAAGTGTTTACTTGTAATTATAAAAATTATTAAATTTATTTTATTAATAAATAAAAATAACAAGGCCTGTTAATGAGGGTATAACTTTCATGTGCAATACATGTAAATAATCCCCAAGATACTGAAATATTTTTTTTTGGTTTATTTTTTTTGCAGACCGTAAAGCTGTAAAATGTTTTAGCTCTATTGACCGCATTAAACAGTCTTGATATTTGAGACTCAAATAAGAAATTTTAATCTAGCTAACATATCTAAGATCACAAAGAGTGTAAACAATGGATCTTGTGTTGTTTATTCGTTAAAAAAATGACTGGATAGAAATACAACTATAAAAATTTAAATCTAAATTAAATGTTTTCAGTAATGATTATTAAAAAAGATTCTAATTCTTTCCTATACTCTGTTTAAATGATAAATTTTGTTATTCAGGTCACTGATAGCATTAAATGGCAATGGATAACACAGAACTCTTCTAATATGGGTGTATTTTAGGAGTGTCTTTAACATGTTGATTGCAATATACTAATACTGCTAACGTTTTCTTAACTTATATCTTATAGTAATAGATTGGATTCGGAATTTGAACTAACACCCACATGATTTGATAAGACTTTCAATCTAGAGTTAATATCTAGATCTCAGGATACGTCAGGGTGGTTTTCAATACTCGTAATGTTTATCGATTCTATTAGTCAATGAAATTCTTCTTTCTGTCACAAGTGTCCAAATAATATTTAGCACATTGACGTAACCTGACTGTAATCTATACATGAAGTGAGTTATATGATTTGATAATACACAAATTATTATAATTGAGTCTGGACATAACTGCAAAAGTTGCTAGCAACACTAACGCCCATTATATATAATAGCTGAAAAGACAAACGTTGTTTGGAAAAAATATATAAATTACTTACATTGATGTTAACAAATAGGGGTTGATAGTAAATAAGTGAAAATTTTTGGCTTGTATGTCTTCATAAAAAATCTAAATAATCTGTAAAAGAAAAGACTGCAAAAATTAAATATATAATTTATATTTATATTTTTTTTTGTCTGGACCATCCTTGTCAGTTAGGTACGACACATAATTAACCTCCTATTGTTAGACCTACTGAATATACACAAAATTTCATAAGAACTGTTCGAGCCATTTCGAAAGAGTTTGGATACAAACCCTGCGACAAGAGAATTATATATATTAGCAGATAATAAATTGTTCTGCCCTCAAAGACATTGACATATACTTTCATTAGACATCTTCCTAATCTGTCTACTTTAAATAACTTTAGATGAAAAAAATCATTGCATACATTTATAATGCGAGTGAGTTACAACTGAGTTACAAACATAATAGCAAATATTAGCGAATTATCGTAAGACCAAATTTTATGTATACTCTTTTCCAATACAAGTATTTTATCTGTGGAATGTATTTTTTTAATATTTACAAAATCTAAATTTCTAAGTATATTGAATAACTTTTACTTTTCCAAAACTGACTGGAACAGATTTTTAAAAAAACTAAGTAATTCTTTGTATTTATATATTTTAGTTTTGTTTGTTCTGTTTGTTAATTTTTTAAATTAAATAAAAAAACTGGGCGGACACATTTTCTGAGTTTATAATAAGATATTTATTTTATTTATTTATTTATTTTTATATTTTCCACTTTCAATCAATACCAATGATCACTTGTGTACGTCAAAATATAATTTATTATTAATAGAAATTGTTTTATGTTGCTTACTTTATCAATTAATATTTTGGTATATAAATATATGTGTACGGTTTTGGTAATAGTGTTGTAAAACATCGAATTATGTCAGGCAGATTGGTTTACGATTTTATTCCAGACACGAAAGAAATATTAATTTGGCGAAAAGCTTATACTTTTTTTGTAAAATAATGTATATATATTTTTTTGTGTCGTCATGTCATGTAATAAAGATATTTTACATTCTTACCTAATTTCTTTAAATCACATTCTTCATCACAGGGTATCTGAAAGTGTAGTGTTTCAGTAACAAGCTTTTGCATGTTTTTTTTTTCAAATAAAGGTTAAAAATACATTGAATAAAATGTAAATTCTCCTTTAATAATTGTTTTGAGAACTAACTAAGACTAGTTTTTTATATGGGAATCTACAAAGAAATATAACATAATCTACTTATTTTCAGCTTATTTTTGAAAATGTTGTATTTTTACAAAGGCATGTTATTCTGAATAGTAAAAAATAAATATTCTAACTGTAATATATAATATACAGTTAATAAAAAATTGATTTCAGTAGATGATATATAAATACAAATACAAATAATAATTACCAGCAACCAACTGTTACAGTTCTAATCTTTGTACACACTTAAAACTTAAATACAAAAATAATACTATTTTTTGATAAAAATAGCTGTAAAATAAACGTCTCTAGTAGTTTATAGTAGAAATAAAAATGCCTATAGAAAAATATTTCACAAAGTAACCAAGAACTCAAAAATGCTGCAAGGTTACAAAAAGTAAATAAAATATTCATTATCAATTAAATTTAGAAATAACTAAAATACTAAAAATAATCACAGTGAAGGGATATCTACAATTCTTGTGAAAAACGTTTAAATTTAAAAGTTCAATGTTTCAATGGTTCATATATCAAAGGAAGGGCAGCTATATGGTGCGCGGGGTCTTCTGTGACGTCACATTCCTAGGCTGCGTACTGCTTGTATTTGGGTCACCTATTTTAGGTTGCACTTAATATAAACTGGTAAGTGTAGATCTGAATATATATCTCATATTAACAAGCTTTAACCATCAGAATGTTAGGTTTTAATCTCAATTTTAACTGTACAATTTTTTTTATTGTATTTTTGTACCACATTAGTCGTGAAAAAATAAGGTAGTAAATAAAGAAACATCCTTGAAATAAGTACATTTAAAAAATTTTAAGTATTCAAACTCTGTCATAAATAAATTTTAATATAAACATATACTTCACAGCAGATCCCAAGGTCATCGCAATATTGCAAACCATATTTCTAAATAAAATATTTATTTTTCTATTCATTAAGCTAAATGAAACATTAAAAAAAAACATAATCTCATAATTAGTTTCAACTAATCTGGTTCGATAGGTCCAATGCCCTACCCCCTGCCCACCGCACACCTTCGGCACCAAACCTATTTCAGAATGAAACTGACCTAATTTCTTCTCTGCAACCCCCCTCCGCCTTTACTGACGTCATAACCTATCCCAGAAACAACAAGTGCATATCCCAATTTTGATGTACACGATATTATAGTAACAATATCTATATCTCTAAGATATAAAATCCTTCGGCAAAATAATGCCGGTTATACCATTGCAGACCTGAGCGTTAAAATATGGAGTCAAAAACTGGGTCACCCAGGGTTGCAAGCCTCTATTCATGAATCGAAGCCCGGAGTGACGCGCATTCATTCTTACCGAACTCAAACCGACCTGGCATACGCATGAATCAATGTTGGAAACACATGTTATAAAGATAATAGCGAATTTATTTTATTACTATTAATATAAATTAATTATTATTTTTCAAGAATAGTATTGATGATTAATCATAACTTTCCCAAATACGTAAAAAAATATAAATAATTTTAACAAACATTTCTTTATCTTTGTAATTGTTAAGAAGAATATAGAATATTACTTAGTTTTAACTTTTAGCAGTACAATCATTATCATCATCTATTAGTTTTAGCTAATAAATGTTTAATGGTACATAACAACAATAAATGATTCTAATCAAATTCTAATTTTAAAACTATATGTATTAGGATATATGGGCAATGTACGAATTAATAAATAATACAATAATATATAAGTAAAACCATTTTTGTTTTACGATTAGACATCACAGTATGATGTGCTATGAAAAGGTATGTATATACTCTTAACCGATATAATTTGGGCGATATTTAAAAGAAATGTGATTTTATCAAGGCCAGGAAATATCTAATCAAAAACCTAATAAAATCTATTACAAAGAGAATAAGTCATCATAATTATTCCCACCCTATGAAATTATCAAAAAATCCCTCACCGTCCCTAAGTTAAAAATAGAGTAACTTAAACCAAAACCAACAAATTCGACCTCACTGCCCAAATAGTGGCTAATATGTTTAATGTACACTCGAAGGTCACAGCCTTCGTAAAACCTTGAAACTAAATGCTCATTGGACGCACTTTTAAATCCACCAAAAAGAACATCTTTTGACGGGTTTTATTGAAGATTAAAATCCTGCTTTTATGTTTAAAGTTTGAATCAAAAAATGTTAGAATAGAATAGAATAGAATAGAATAGAATAGAATAGAATAGAATAGAATAGAATAGAATAGAATAGAATAGAATAGAATAGAATAGAATAGAATAGAATAGAATAGAATAGAATAGAATAGAATAGAATAGAATAGAATAGAATAGAATAGAATAGAATAGAATAGAATAGAATAGAATAGAATAGAATAGAATAGAATAGAATAGAATAGAATAGAATAGAATAGAATAGAATAGAATAGAATAGAATAGAATAGAATAGAATAGAATAGAATAGAATAGAATAGAATAGAATAGAATAGAATAGAATAGAAAATAGAATAGAATGCTTAGGCACTAGTTTTAGTATATTCGAGGTTAAATATAAAAATGAATTATCATTCGTTACATTACAATTGGTTTCAAGGAGAAGTAAGCTAATTCATATATATTTAGTACGTCGTCGAACCCGCCTTTCCTGAATGGTACTGCAATCATTCACGCCCTGATTTATGAATGTAAATGAATATTAGTGTAAATAATTTAAGTTATTATTAAATAACTATTTAATACCATACCTTCTTAGTTATATTTTAGTTATATTATATTAATAAAGCTTTAGATAACATTTTAGATCGTAGCTCTTACTGTTTTTATTAGGATTAATTCACATTACTAAAAATAAAATTGGTTAAACAATTAATTGATTATCATAGCATACATTTAAGCAATCAATTACACTAGAACTATTATAATGTATCTACTGCTCTACTGTTCTAATATAACATCTCTCAGTAAGAGAATGCATATCTTTTGTATTAATCACAATTCAGAAGCACGCAACTCGAGGTGTAGACAACGACACAGGCATTATTTAAAATATGATAGTATCAAGTTACATTTTTTATATATAAATAGAATAATATAATACTTTTAAAAAAAAAACAATTAATAGAATATTTATTATATTAAAGTTTTTATTATATGATCAGAGACAATGATAATGCACATTTTTTTAAATTGTATATTGCTTTCGTATATACATATACATATACATATACATATACATATACATATACATATACATATACATATACATATACATATACATATACATATACATATACATATACATATACATATACATATACATATACATATACATATACATATACATATACATATACATATACATATACATATACATATACATATACATATACATATACATATACATATACATATACATATACATATACATATACATATACATATACATATACATATACATATACATATACATATACATATACATATACATATACATATACATATACATATACATATACATATACATATACATATACATATACATATACATATACATATACATATACATATACATATACATATACATATACATATACATATACATATACATATACATATACACATATATCTCGAATTGTCTAAGCTCCATATCCCTTATTCGGTAATAATTCGGTCAACATAGAAAAACTTTGTAAATAAATAGAATTGCACGCCTTAAATTCAATATATCCACCACATCACACCACACTGAGACGAGGTAGCGGGTAACATATCTTCCTGTCTTAGAAGAAAAAACAATCTCTGCTCATCATTATAAATTAAGTTTTTTTATATAATAAAAATATAAAATGTAACGAAAAAGTAAAAGTAAATATGAAAACTGAACTAGAATCCCTAATTTCGTTTTGCCATATATTTTTGATAATTTATGTTATATGTAAACAGTGAAGTCCAAATTTCTTACAACTGATTTATACAATTGTCTAATTTTTTTTATTATACGAAAAAAAAAAAACAAAGTGTCAGTATGTCAATCGCTAAATGTCAAAGGGGCAGTCGATACACTTGTTGCTGACCGGGTCACTAGGGCGGCGGCGGGGTGAGCGGACGGGGGAGGCGGCAGCGCCGCGCGGGGAGGGTTCAACGACCGCATGCAGGCTATTTCAGGAGCCTGCATAGGTTCAAAGTTCGAAGGTCACGCGGAGTTAAATTTAGATCGGCTTTTATATTTTGTAGTACTCAATTATTTTTCAAGTTTATCTTTAATAACTTAAACACATATATTATATTTATTAAATAATCACATATTCAGAGCTTATCTACGCCAGATTTCGGTATCATAAGTAGTTTAAAATAATAAAATAAAATAATGTGTGGATGAAACGTTCCTGAGACAGTATAAAATAAACATTTTACCGATTATAAATAAATCCTTAGAAATTAATCTCACATTCGATATAAAATGAATTTACATAATTTATTTATATCAGATTCATTCGTAAACTCCCAACTAAATACTAATTATAAATATATGGTGTACATTAATAATAAAACGAACGTGCAATTCTTCGATAAATGATATCTATTTTCGAACAACTGTTCCCTACTACTCGAAAAGTTATTATTATTAGCATTTGAGATGTGGAATTGCATAACGTGACGTCAGGGGGCACGGCGCGGGCGCGGTTCTCTCGCCCATTCATAGAAAACACACTCACATAGACACACACACACACAGCCAGCGTTATTGTGATTTTCGTAGTGACGTCACATTTAACCGACCAATCGGAGCGCAGATCCATTCAAGCCTAACTCCTGAAGGGAAATTCGTCGGATGTAGGCTCCAGTCGACGAACGCCCGCCATGGCGAACCATGGTTTTCGCGACTATAGGTATGTTTCCATAAGTTTTGCTTCAGTCGATTGGTATGTTCTGGTGTGATATGAATGAGTGGGGTAAGTTCTAGAATGTATGGAAATTTTATTATAAAGTTTAGCTCAAGTTATGTTGGCACTACTGATATCATAAAAGCACGTGTAGTTCCGTCTACGCTACGGTGCTACGCCTACGCGCTGTCTGACTCGTACCAGACTCGCCCACGCAAAGTCTGCCTAACTTAGACTACGTGCTCGAAGCTCTCTTTTACGATTTTTTTTGGGATTTATAAGATTTTTTTAAATTTTAACTTGTTTTTTATTTAATTTTTTTTATTTTATAAAACTGATTTTTAAAGCTTTAAGTACTTACATACTTCTTTTGACTGTATTTTTATTTTTGTGGTGTGCAATAAAGAATATTATTATTATTATTATTACATTTAAATATATCTGCAGGAGATATGGCAGAAGAAGGAATATTTTGTAATTTTCTTATGTAATAAATTTACTATGTCATTGATATTGGCCCTATATGAAATCATTAATAGTATGAACCGCCATTTCTTTCCATATTTATCAACATATCGATAAAAAAAATGTTGATTCCATATTCACTTATAGAATGAGAGAAGTAGGGTGTAAACTAGGGTCCTTGACAAAAGAATGACCTTCACGAAGCTTTAAAAGCTTGTACCTTGTAATAAAATTAAAATCTTTGTATACTTAAATATTGTACAATAACGTATATATACTTCCTATTTAAAAAATATAATGATATATAAATTAGTTAAATTTATTCTTAAGGTCAGAAGTAGACAATATGTAAATACATATATATATATAATCTTACTAGAATTATTCTCTCGTGAATATTTTTGTAATCATCATCAAAAATCATCAATCATTATAAATATAATTATTAATATTTGAACTGTAATGATACTGACACGTCACGATGACGTGATGACTTACATCAAGACACTTAAAGTTTTGTATATAGCTTACTTTTCCTCTAATATTTGATATCACTTTTGACATTTGATAAAAAAGAACCAAAAGCCTAAATTCGCTTTAGCATACAGAATGAGTTTCAGAATATATACTATATGTCCATTTTAATTACCATATGTTCATTTTAATATATTATTGTAACATTATTTTTATTGTAACATAGATATGGTAAATATATTCCTGAGATATTTTTGATAGAGATTTGATCTTTGATAACAAATGCAAATATAACTTTTTACCATTTCATGAAAAAGCTACTCAGAAAATTTTAAGTATTTGTAAAAGCTGTAATATCCATTTTTTTTTCCTTCTTTTTTTTTTAATTTAGTGAACATCAAGTTAAATATCCTTTTTCTTATGATACTGAATAATTTTTGTAAACCTTTTATATTTCTTAAATTTAATTGTCAAGATTATAGTTTTCCGTGTGAGCGTTGAAGTCTTTTTGTAATAGAACTTTATTATAAGAACATATTGCACTTATCATCTCGCGATCTTGATAGCAAAATATGAAATTGGTTACTATACTTACATATTACATATTAGTTACTATATTATACAATAATATATAGTATAGTATATATTATAAACTACTTTGCTATGAGTTAGGACGACATTTTCTCTATTCCTGTTCCGTGTTTTAAGAGTGGCTTTATATTATTAAAAATGTCATTTTAACTCCTCTTTTTAAGTGAATAGTTATAATTGAATTATGGAAAGGGTTTTATATATATATTTTTTTATAACTATCATTTTTTGGGTACAAAGAAACAGTATGCACGAAGCAACCATTCGTACTCTGGGGGTGCGGTTGTTGAGGGGGTGTGACGGGGGAGAGGTTTGACGTCAGAACTCTCCCGTGACGTCACGGGTACATGCCACACCCGCCTTTGACGTCATACCACAGCACCTAAGTTAAAACACCTATCGTCTAAAAGCAAGCGTTAGCTTTAAATATATATATTCACTTTGATTAATATTCGACATTAGAAAACACAAAAAAAAAATATTGAAATCAAACAATACAAAAGAATTTAAAAACAAACCAAACTAAACAATCAAAAAGTACAAATTTATAATAAAATAAATATATGTATTTATTATACCGTTATCATTATCAGTTATTCATAACGTTATGATAACCGTGCATTCAAAGAACATGAATGCAGCAGACCTGTGTAAATTCAATGAACGAACTACGTCACGGGATCTGCAGCTATCTGTCCTTGTCGCACCCAGCTGATCGAATACGTGCGAGCGAAGGGAGGATAGTGACCCAGTTTCCTAACCTCGCTCGGGTGAGACCTTCTATTTTTAATCTGAAGGTCGAATATTTATAGCCCAGAGAGCAATGTAATTAATTGTAGGTAACCTTCCTATAACTAATTATTTTATTATTTCAGTTATTTTATATCATTTTATTTATTTTTGACTTGTTTATTTCAGATTAAGATTTTATTTACATGTATAACTTTGAAAAATTTTTCAAGTTAGCTTTAACTGGTTAATAGGTTTCATTTAAAAGGCATTTTAAGAGTCTAATCATTTTCAAGCATTCTTAAGGCTTGTGAATTTGAAGAATATTAACAAGAAAATTTAATTATTAAATCAATCCTGATATAAATATAAAAAAATCTTAATAAATATATATAAAATAGTGTATATAATGTTGTGTGATGTGATACACGGTGTCTGGTCGCCGGACATAACTTCCGAGGCTTCGGTGTCAGGTGTCTAATCTATTGCCTGACACCACCCTCCCCTAGATATCCCTTATACTATCGATGTGTTGTATTGATTTCATTACAGCTTATTATATTAGATATAATTTTCGAAGTTTATTCCGACAGCAAGACCTCAGTTGAGTTTTTAAAGTAACATTTCAGTGAGACTCAGTCAGTAGTAAGTAGCTAGTAGTTCATTTTAATGATTATTATTATTAATAATTTTAAATAGTTATTTATAAATAAGTATTTTCTTTTATTTAAATATATTTTTATATATAAAAGCATCATATTTTTCTAAAACTTTTTACCCTGGGGATTTATACTAGTAAAAAATATTCCAATTTAAACTATATATAACTACAGTTAATAAATTGAATTATTGTAAGGTTTTAAATATACATATTTTGAATCTTTTATAAAAAGTTTTTCATACTTTACTTTATATATTTTTTTAATATTTATTATACGGTATACAAAAACAACAAATTAAAAAATTGTTATTAGATAATGTTGTAATAAATATTTTTACAAAAATATATGCTTATACTTTGATAAAAATAATATTATTCATACAATTAATTTTAAATTACACTTATTATTTAATAAATAATAATTATTATATTAGCTTACTTACTCATATAAATGTTATTGTAGATGAAAAGTTTTTCGCTTTTACATAACCGGAAATCAATAACTATTTTGATTTTTTTTTTTAATATAACATAACGAAAAACTACTCAAATCAATATATAGCAATTTTTTTCAAAACATGTCGATGAGAAGACTTTAATTATTTCGAACTGTTCTAATAAAGTACAATTGAAAAGAGACTTATAAATAATTGCATTATAATTAACCTTGTATAGCAAAGACCATTATCTAGTTGATTTAAGTACGTAACATAGGATAGGTTTAAATCTTTGTACGGTTCCTAATCCTGTAACGAGGGAGGCGCCGACCTTATTACTAAGGCTTCGCTGCCCTTAGTATATACCAGGCTATTTTAATATATTTTTATTTAATAATAATAATATACCAACTATATTCTATATTAATAAAAATTATAATATAACATAAATATAATTTTTACTTAATATCAATATTTTATAATAATATTTATAATAACACTCGTAAATAAAAAAAAATATAATTTAATAATTTTAAAAGTTTTTTTTGTGATTTTTTTCGTTTTATAAAAAAAAAATATTTTTTCTATCCAGTTATTTGTTTAAAACTAGTAGTATTACATAACATATTATGCAATGTAAATTATCCCCACTACCGTTTACAACACGGGGTGAAACAAATTAAGTTTATGTATTATAGATAGCTGGCCGGGCTCTCCACAGGTATTCATTCTCACCCCGACCGAGCTCGAGTGTACACGTTTCTAAATATTATTTTTTGTGTTGCGGATAAGTTTTTTTATATCTTTTGTGTTTTTTTTACAAGTGAGTATTTTTTTTTTAGTTCGCGTTTATTTTTTTTTTATTTTAAAAACATAAATAAATGTCTTGATATAATAAATAAATACAATAAATAACGCGTTAATAAATTAATATGTCATATAACACAGCATAGTCTATTCGTTTGATTATTTAAATTGGAATTTCGAATAATTTAATTTAAATTAATATATCTTTTTATTTAAATTATAATAATAGTTGAGAATAAAATAAAATATAATAAAATGTAACGTAAATATGATGCATATTTATAATTAAATAAGTGGAGGCATTACTCAGCTTACGCCGGTAGTATGGTTTCCGAGGCTCGAAAGGCTTCTTGGTATTTGACACCGGCTTTAAATGCCGGTGCCATCCGCTTTGAATCAGTAATATTGAGTTACTTTTTTTTATTTTGACAAGTTAATTGTTTATTCTTCTATATAATTTATTGATTCATTTTTTATATCATAAAAATAACAAAAAGATAATTTTGCAAACGGACTTAAATCAATATAATGAAAATTTAATACTTTATAAATAAAAATATATTAATAAAATTTATAAATCAAGCATACTTACATCTCGTCTACCCGTGAACACTATTGCTACAAAACATTGGAAATGTCGGATTAAAATAAAAATGTAACCAAATTAAACGCGAGTTTCAATCCGTAAAAAATAGTTTTTATTTCAAACATAAAATAATCTTAAAAATAATATATGATATATATAAAGTTTATATAATTTTGATTGCTACTCATCATCAGCCACCGTCGTAGAAGAGCGAAGTAAATGAAGCCCAAAGCAGCTGCTGGCCACTGCACAAGATTAGTAATAATATACTCTTGTGCGTGTGACAGCGGCTATTGCGGGTCTTTCATTAACGACGAATGAAGAACAGCTTTGAACGTATCCTCATTGTTTTTACTGATCTTGGAAAAAAGATACGCTGAAATACTTATTGTAAAGGAATTCTTTGAAAACTCAATTGACCGGTTTTCATAAGCATTCTTGGTTATAATTTTAGTTGGTATGAGTCGCGTGATAAATTTTGGTAATTACGTATAATTTGTGACAATGTTCAATTTGAGCAAAGTGAGTGATATACAATTGGCTGGTTTTCGTCTAGGCGTTGTTTTTGGCTCGTTTTTAACTAAATTCTTATACGTATTCTTGAAAGTTACTAGGTTCAACAAAATTTAAATAATTATAGATATAAACTCACTTTTCTTAAATAATAAAAAAATAATGTACTTCTGTAAATTCCTTAACACCCATGTCTTATATTTAGGAAATTAATATTTTTGTTTATAAAATATATAAGGAATAATATTTTAATGGTAATTTTAATTTGTTTTACAATTTTGCTTTTCACATTAAATGTCTTGAAGATTTTTGAAAAATTACATTTCCTCCATTTTTCTAGTAACATATTCAAAACGAAATCATCAAACAGTCTTGTTACTTGAATGTATCGTAGCCACATTACATTTATAATATATTTTCAAAAGCTTTATTTCCAAAAGAGCCCATGATCCATGGAGAAGACCCTCAAGAAACTCCATGGAAACTCTTTTAACTTTCATCGATCAATCGAGTCACTTCTTACTGCTTGTATAAAAATATAAAATCACGAATATGTCAATAAATAAATCATAATTTAGGGTTTATAAAATTTATAATCGTATCTTTTGTAACATATCGGGGATTTCTCGATATCTTCTTTATTTTTAACTGTTTTAATTTTTTTTAATTAAATGGCTTTTTGCATAAAAATATATACATTAAATTACTTAAATCATTCCTCGTCTTATCTATATTCATTAATACGACTTATTAAATACGTAAGTGTCTCTCACAACTCAGTGATGTACATACATAGCTAAGTTTTGACAATAGACCTAAAACTTCTACATGGATTTACACGTGAGTGAATTTGTATCAGCTTTTACAATGATATGCCATATGGTGGAAGCGAAGGGTTCTCCGTTTTTATAGCTGTCGAAACAGCGGTTCAAATATCATTTTACTTACAAATACGGTTTTTAGTTATACATGGTATATTTTTACAGATCGAATATCGATCAAATATTTTTTCCGTTGATTTTTTTAATAATTTATAGATATAGTATGTATAACATATTTGTAGGAAATGTAATAATGTAGTATGTTTTAATATGATTTAAATGTTATATTTTTGTTTTACCTCAATAAAAAACAAAAATGTAACATTTAAATCATAATTGTATATCTATACATATATATACTAGTAAACCCCCCGTTAATTCTTAACGGTCTAGACGGTAAGATAGCTCTTAACAGAATTTAAATTAATTACCTTACAAACGAATTGTGATAAATTATAAGAAATTCCATTTAAAAGATATATGTTGCAGTATATTAGGGCTTAAACTACAACATAGGAGTTTTCTATAACATCTTAAACTACAACATATGCCAAAACTGCAAGGAATAAAAGTTACAGATATATGGTTTATATATCTGTAACTTTTATAAACCTACTTTTTCATAAAAAACATATATATTATATATATATTGTTATGTTCTCTATATCTTCAAATGAAATATCATAAATTAAAATAGTATTTGTATATATGTATAATTGAAAATTAATATATTTTAATAGAAATGAAGAAACCAAATTAACTATTTTACAATAAGGGCTATTCAAATCTTTTGCTTGAAATCTTAGTAACTATTAGAATACTTCTTAACGTTATAAGTCGCTGGTATTTTATTTTACTATAATAGAGAAAGAATTGGAGATTATAAGGATTGCACTATGAATAAGTTTTCCGCCATATTATATACTAAAGGAGAAAACTATTTCATCAATTGGTAAGGATCAGTTCTAGTTGCATCTTTTGGCCCTAACTTGTTACGATAATGTACGATTATAATTAAGAATATCATATTTATTTTCTATCAGTTTATTTCACATAATAAATTTTCCACCCATCAGCTGGATTAGAACCTACAAAATATCTAGAAGCCATATTTAATGTTGTATTATTAACTGTAGAAATACGTATTAATTGTTTTAACAAGATTTATATTTTGTACTTTTACATATTTTATTTTAAAATGTCTTTGTTGTTATATTTAAAACCTATTATTACCTTAATGTATGTTAATCTTCTGTATGCCTACGGTATAAGTGTCTTAAGCGATTCTTTTTCCAGTTATTAATATAAATAAAGAAACAGAAAATTGAAGCGGTACGGAGCTACTAAAAAACTTGTTTTGTATTAAATTGTGAACATAATTTGATGATGTATTTAAACTATCGTGATTCATAATAACTATTATACATAATATATCCAGCGTAACTCACGTAAATACTATCGGAATTTGCTTTAGTTTCAAACCCATTCGGGGTTCTTAATCATAATTTCCAAGAATGATGGAATCGCGGTGTATTTTACGTGAGTACAGCCGGATAATTATATATAATAATATTTTGATAATTATGTATAATTATAAATTGATGTGTAAATATATTCTTTAACATATATTTAAACCGCTACAATAAAGAACTGGATATCAGAATCAAGTGCGTATTTAATGTTTTTAGAAGAATAACTTTTGAATTGCATGTTGTTAACATACGATTTTGTTTTCAGTGAAATAGTTGACAGGGGTGAAGACGGAAGAGACGTCGGGTTGAAGCCCAAAACAACTATTGGTCACTGCACAGGACTAGTACAGCTGTTAACTCTTGTGCGTGTTCCAATAGTTATTGTGGGTGCTTCATAATCTACGAACACGAAATAAGAAGCAGGAAATGAAGAATAGATTATTGGCATTCTAATAACTATAAAAATATATATTCAAAATTTTGTCAAGTTTCAAAGAGTTTCGTAAGTACGTTTGTGTGAGTTTTAGTTAGTACGCCTTTTGGAATTTGGATTTCTAAATTAGCCAAAATAGCTCCCTTATCCAGTTGTACTTACCTAATTGCTTGAAAACCGTTTTCATTATATGTAAAATGTAATTATTGTAGTCATAGCGATGTGTGTTATTACAGAGTTTTATGATCAAAGAAAAATGTTATACTCATTTTTATTAAATTATTTATAAAAATAGATTCTTTAAAAATTTTATAATATTATTAAAATTGTAAAATGTACTTCAGTCGTAAACTTCTACACTGTGTTGCTACACTGCTACGCGAACTTATATTAAATATATGAAATACAAAGCATCTCAAGTATCGATAAAAACACTATATATCTTGTTTAAATCCATGATATTTTGTCTACTATATAAGATGCTTTCATTCTGAAAGCCTATGAAATATTTATGTTAAATATATAAAATAAAAATTCATAAAAAAAATAACTTTCTAACAATAACTAACTTTCTAACTTTCAACTATATATATTATAATCTGAATAAAAGAACTGCCTTATCTTCTTATATATACCATGGTATTGTTTGGAGTTTTACAGTATTAGTATGTCTTTTTGCAATATAGTTATGTAATATTCATAATATCGTGTAGCGTTATATTTTACTGTAGAATTATAGTTAATAAAAACAGATTAACAGTATAAGATACCCTAGTATCTAACAAAGATTATCTATACTAAAATATAAATATAAATTTGTGAGTTGAGATTTTCGGGGTTAACTACGGCACTTTTGATCCGATTTAGAAAATTATTTAACTATTAGAAAAGTTTATCCCTAATATACTCTATATATAATGAAAGTTCGCAAAAACTATAAAATAGATATGGCGTACGCAGGGGCGTGTATGACATAAATGCAAATAAACGCATACACATAAAACCCAACTCAACATTGTTTAATTCTTACTTACATACCATACTTTCAATATAAGTGTTTAAAGAAATTAATGGTTTAATTTAATTCATGATTTGATAACAATGTCATCTATCAAAAATAAAGAGAACTACTATAACGGTCTAGTTAGCGGAACATATTCAGTCGACCGTTAGAATTGCCAGAGGGCGCTTCTAACAACTTTTACGTCATTCGGACACATCACATTTGATGTTGTTCGCACGAATTTTGTAAGTTGTGTAAAAACTTAAGGATGTGTCAGTTGGAGAGCAATCCGATTCGTTTCAGAAGTCATGAAAATCGTAGCATTTGTTGAAGTAAGTCACTATTCATTTTGGCTGGCGTATCGCTTAAACGCAAATGATACATTATAATATTTTTTAATTTTTACTCCATTATCATTATTGTTTTCTTTTACTTTCTCGTCCCTTTAACTATTATTGTTCGGAATAAGTCAGTTAACGAGGACTAACAATCATACAATAATACATTGCTTTGCAATTTCAATTCTTGGACATTTATACGATCCCCTTCGTAATTTATTTCACTATTCAACAAATTTAATAATATATTAGTTCCGAAATCAAAAAGAATAAATAAAGTTTTTTGAGATAGGAGGTGAGTTTGGCGAGGTTGATGTGTGTTATAGATATAAGATTGTTGTTACGTATAGTAGAGAAGCGAAGCTTAACAGTACCGATGTTATTATGAAACACTCACAATACAGAGTGTAAATGATCACAGCTTTATCGCCTCCCCTATCAAATCTAAAATACAAAATATATGCATTATCTAGAACATATATATATTTGTTTAAAATAAAATAAATAATACTACATTTATTAATTGTAAATTGTCCTTTATTTAATATTCAAAACAGTCAAAATTAACATCAGTCTCAAAATGCTATACAATCACAAATATAATAAACACCGACAAACAGAAGAAAACAAAAAGTTCACAAACTAATAAGTATACATCTTTAAAATGCACTCTAAAACATTAAAAAAAACAATTATAATGCAAATGTATATTATACACGCTGTATATCTATTGATTAAATGCCATTGAATTGTATATATAAAATAAAAATTGTGTAAATTTTTCAACTCACAAACCCTCCAATATAATGTTCACCTAAACATCTGCTAAAAATCAAACAATTTACATCAAAACCAGTGCCATTTAATCACAATCCTAAAATGGCTTCAAAAATAATTATAAAAATTAACATATATTTCAAAAAATATATATAAAAAACGAGATTATTTTAATGGTACATTATATATATTAAACACATAAATAATAAAATAAACACATACATACATAAGATATTAATATGATAAGTTTATTATATTTTAATGAAAAACTACTAATAGAGAGCAACTTTCAGATATAATATTTATAAATTAGAAAATAACCTAATCAAAATGAATGAGCATTTAATAATTAATTTACTTTTTATGTAAGAAGTAAACAAAATACCAAATAATATACCCGTGGTGGGGATACAATGGATAATAAATATATATTTTTTAATTACATGTAATTATACGTTTATGATATAACATTACCAAATGATTTTATAGTGTTTTATACTAATAAAATTCATAACAGAATTTAATAACCCCATTCACAGTTAATAAAAATTAAAAAAAATATTGAATAAAAATACTGTAAAGTTTAAAATTTTAATATTTTACTCATAAAATAAGATTGGGAATTATTACACCTACTTATTAACGAAAGCTCCAAGACAGATATATAGTAGTAACATATAAGCGCCATCACAATTACTTCAATACTAAAATAATAAATATATATATATATATTAACATATATGTTTATGAATCTGGTAATTTTATTTTCTCTACAAAAGTAATACATTTTTACTTTCAATTTTTATATTTATTAAAATATTAATAATAATATATAAATGTTTAAAGTAATTATATTTAGAAAATGTCATGTTAAAGGGATATTTACAAAAAAATATGCTATTTAATCATTTTTATCAATGTCAATTTATGTCCACCATTTAGTTTTCAGCCCCCAGTTAACTTTTCCCCCAGTTATTAAGTTCAGTTCAGATTATACTGCAATCAATTAAGTCAATCCAAAACATCTGGATCAAAATACCCGAACAGGTCAATGATTATGTACAACTTATATACGTATCACCTTTCAGTATATAGGTATATACTGAAATAAACGAACAAACCTCCAAGGTACTCCAAGTAATAAGGTTAATATTAATTATAGCTAATAGCCATTATCTGCAGATTATTTCATTATGCTATCATATCGTCGCTAAAATTGACTAAACCTTATTTTTACATAAAATTTGCCATCTTAGTACTATAATTTGTCTGTAGACATGACTAGATGTTTTAACGAAAGATGATGAGGAAGCTAAGAGTTAGAGAAGCCTTTCGTTCAGAACTTGCACTTCGATGGACAAATATCATAGAAGAGAAACTTGTTCACTCAGGGAACATGCATTAAACATTGAATATCCTTCTTCAATGAAGTATGTTAAGGCTGACATTTACAACTAGGATACAGCATAAGTATATTATCACAACTTTGTTACAACAAAATTTGTTACATGATGTCAAATACAACATTTTTTTTTATTGGATACTATTGACGAAATTAATATACCACAATCATATTTTAGGTAAGGGCACGACCAGTAATCGAACCTTGAACCTCTGAAAAAACCGTTCTTTTACTTTCCACTTGAGCTACCTTCAATTCGTCACGGTGGATAACAACCCACGTCGATTAACTCATCACTCCATATATAAACGTCTTTATTGGGAAGGAGGCGACATCTATTAGTCGGTTTTCAAATAACTTGTTTACTTTACGCGGTCCCAAGACTTGTTTAAATTTCTATAAGTCATCTTAAGGTGAAAAGACATCATTTTAAAAAGAGTCATGATATTTTTTATTTAGTAAAGTCATAACAATGTTCAAATAGTTAGTAAAATTTGAAATGAAACTATTTTTTACGGATTAAAAGACCCTTACATCTCATCTACCCGTGAACACGATGGCTGCAAAGCATTCGAAACGTCGAGTTAGAATTAAAATGTAACCGAATTATACGCGAGTTTAATCCGTAAAAAATAGTTTTATTTCAAAGACGGGAACTACAAGGTAATAGACTAAATGCACGAGTATCGTAATTAGCCTCGGAAGATGAGGAGAAAAAGAAAATTAGTAAGAAAATTATGAAAGGTATTCAAATGCTATACTCCCTCGCGCCAACTTCACAAAGAAAGGCAATATACAACTTAAGTCACGCTTTATGTAGTACTAATTAATATTTTTAAATTTCATTGGAGGCTTCACAACAATGTATGTTTTATGAAACTGAAGCAAGTCGATTGATATTTTTTTTTGTCACGGAAAAGCAAAGGTAAATAAGATTTAGGTCAAAGTGCTAATTATACCTACAAAATTGGAAGCTATAGTTATTTATACAGAACCAAATTACTTAGAAAAGAAACCAACAATTTATTATCGGTTTTTAAGTATCTTACAATAATTTCAACATAAATTAGATACTTTCACAAAATTACATAAGAGATTTGTATCTTGGGGAAGAGTCCAAGATTTTCCAGAAGACTAGAATACAAGAAGTGGAAGGGAGTAAGGAAGAGTAGAAACTATAATATCTATGTCATTACAAACTTCTGTAAGAGGATTGTACTAACCCTGTGAAACCATCCTACCAAGGTTGCCCGATTGGAGTATAGTAATATTATATTTTTTAGTTTTGAAAAAATTGTGATAGGGTGAATACAATCGCAACGTTATTACTTTTTATCATATAACAGATAAGTAGGTTTTAACAAAAAACATAAAATAACTGATCTCTTAAAGTATGTACTGTGAAACGTAATTCTTGATAAAATCACTTTTACATAGAGCTAAATAATGGCATAACGGACATGATACAGATATTTCTACATCGATAATTATTAAATATTATTAGCTTTATAAATTACTGGACTATAAACGGAATTTCGGACATGGATATTCCGTTGGTCTACAATATTATATTGAGTGGATATTTGAAATATACTTATAATTTAATATATAATATGGTATAATTATTCCATCAAGTTAACTTTCCCCTCGCCATAGAACATGAGGCACATGGTCGCGTGTAGACTGGCCTTAGCGGCCACGAAGGAGTCATCCAGCGCCAGCGCGTAGCGAAACATCCATATCGCTTGCTCGTATTCTGCCTGGAAGTAACAATATCAAAAATATAATTTTATTTGGTGTATATATTCATTATTTGAGCAATTATCTTTCTTGAATATAAAAAAATGTTTTATCCCTAAACATGAGAGCCACATTAATGTATTTAAAATTTGGGAAAACTGTACAAACAAATGCTTTTAAGTATTAATAATATTAAAAAGCGGAAATTTTTGTTTGTTTGTCGCAACGCACAAATCTTCGAAACTAGCAGATGGATTTAATTAATTCTTTCTGCTTATGATAGTCTGGTTTGAGGACAGCGATAGGCCTTTATCTAGCATTATGTCACAGTTTTTAGTTCTTTAATAATAAATACATTCATTTCTACACGGCTGGAATCACGAGCAACAAGAGACGGATTCTAAACTTCAACCTCTGGGTTCACGATCCTTCTCTTTTATTTGAGCATCTTGTGTTGAAAAAGTAAATTAGATGGACATGGATATTTTTATCCTATCTTAATTATAAACAATTAAAAATCAATAATTTCTGATATAAGTTTGAATGGATTATTAAAAATATATACAAATAAAGTGAAATAAATACAAATGAATTAATAAAAATAAATGAATACAAATGAATTTCAAAAATTAAATTTTTTGAAATCCGAACAACCCTATTAGCGCGATTACACCTGCTGCTATAAAGCCGACATAATGCCAATATTGACCCACAACGCACTTATGAGGATATAGTGAAAGCCTGAAAACTCACTTTACAAAACTACAGGAATCGATGACATTATGGCGGAAATGCTAAAAGAGGAAGTGATTTCGCACTGACACCTTTCTTGTGGGACATTTATTCATAGTCGAAAAAATGACGCCATGAGTAATATTAACGGTTCTTCATCACCAACCCAAGAATGGAGACGTCAGGGAATATGTCAACCTTCATGGACTTAAAAAATTACATCGATACACTCAGATGTAACCTTCGTACAGGTAAATATTACAATGGCGGATACTGATAAAAAGTAAAAGATATTTGGTCCAAAGAGAAAACTGTATTTCTGCACGGCGACGAACAATCATTGCAGAGGTGAATGACATAGTTTACACTCGGAGCAAATGAAACGAGAAGCTAAAAACCGCATTCTGTCCCTGTTCCTCATGCAGGGAGTACGAAAACATAAGTGGTAATTAGTAAATATACAAATCGTGAAACAAATACTTACCAAATACGCATGTGATACGGCAGCCAGGAAAGCATCGATTTTATTCTTTGGTGACATATAGAAGGAGAGGTAGGCGATTTGTTTGGCATCATGTTGTTTGGATTGCCTGTAACATTTATTTCATCATCAATACGTGAGTGACTTACATGTGACGTGTGTGTGTGTGTGTTTGTCTGTCTGCATGTGTGCGTGTGTTTGTATGTGTATGGGTGTGTGCGTGTGCGTGGGCGTATGCTTGTACGCGTATATGTATGTGTGTGTGTGTGTATATGTGCTCACATGTGCAGCAGCGCGGCCAGTGAGCGCAGCGGGTAGTTGGTGTGCGTGTGGGGCGCGTGTATGTGTGCGGCGGCGAGACAGCGCACGGCGCAGGCGCCGCGGCCGCTGGCGCCGCACCACCAGCCCGCCGCCAGCAGCCCCGCCCACCAGCGAGGACGCTGGGGGAGTACTGCTGTTACTACGGAACTAAGAGCTTGAGGTTTTTCTATTATTGTATCTACTATTATATAAGTATAGTTGATAACATTAATGTGGAATTAGTGTTCTTAAAAGTAAATGCTCGAAATGGTGTCAATTACACTCAAACAGATAGTTTACATTTTTCTAAAACCTTCTGAAAATGACCAAAGCGGCCTCAATTATCTTTTAAATACACCTTTCAAATAGAAGTACTGAAATAAACGCTGCAGCACAAGAATCCATAGCGAGGACACGCTCCAATTATGATAAGAGAAAATGCCATCTCCAAAGATTCCTGCCGAAGGGCTTTCTCCTTCAAAGTTTAGAATTTTGGTGAAACCTTGTTCAAAAATATGTTAAATATTACTTATGTATTTTGTCTTCAAATACAAGATTTATATATATTATAATATATATAAGCATTTGTATTAAAATCGGTTCCATAACGTTTTAAATTTTAATACTTCTCATATAAACTTACCGTTTCAATATACTTGGCGATCTTGGACCCCAAGGTGATGTAATCATAGTGATCGAACATCTCTGAAAACTGATGCATCAAAGACAACACTGGCTTCCATTCCTCTGTATCAGCCCGAGCTATCTTTTCTAAGTAGAAGTCATCTAATTCACCTGGGAGACGACACTCCGGGACCTTTTTACTGTTTGCAAGTGTGGACGATATTTCAGTTGGTAGCCTGAAAATATAAATGAGCGGTTTAAAAGTTCAGAAACATGATAAGGACAAAATATTAAATATAATAAATTAACAAAAATGTTACCAGGAAACAAAGTTAAGATCAAATTTTGTATGCAATATATTGTAGTTAATTAGATATATTTGGTAAGACATCTTGGGTTCACTATTAATTTAATATTTAATTTGAAAGATCTTTTAAAATAAAAATTTATAATATGGCCATACAAATCTTTAAAATCAGATGCTTTCACTCGATGCATTTTAAGTTGAATTTCGAACTCCCATTTAAGAAGACGAGTATGTCAGGAGTTTGATATAGATATTTTTACAATGGTTTCATGATTTATTGTGAAAATGATCTGTAAAATGCGTCTGTAAAATGATCTAACTTACTCTAACTTCGAATCAGTCAGTAGTTGTCTGAAGCTAACTATATGCAGCCAATAACCCATTTGCAAGTGCTGGTAGTTGCAGTCTTCTTCCTGTAGAGCCAGGTCTTCAGGAGTCAAACCTGGCCATAAATATTATATAAGACAAAAACAATAACAGCTTCTTATAAAAATACAGAGGATATATATTAACTTGTTGTTAATGTTAGACAAAAAAAAATGGCGTAATGGAGAATAAAATGCAAAGGAGAGGGCTTTCCCCCTCCCTTGGAAGGAATGAGTTCGAATACTCTTATGTCTACTAAATACTATATAATATACTATATGTTCCAAACGTACTTGCACAACTATTAACCCCGCATCCTTTAAGCACAGTGCCGATGGTTGTCAGCAGGCTATCGAAGTTGGCGTGGTGGGCGAGACTTTCTCCTCGGTCGGAGGGAGTATTATGTATCAAAGTATGGAAGAAAGTCTCGTCCATGTCATCTGGAGACCGAGACTCTGACTCATCCAACAGACGGACAAGCGTGCTTGAGTCGCCTCCAAAAAAATACATAAGTCAAAAAAGGAAATTATGAATTAAATACTTTTTATAAGAATATATACTTCGTTTGTTGGAGCACTGTGGGTTCGGCTGATCACAGTTAGAACCGTCGTGCTTGCATACCAAGTCAGGTTCAGCTTCAGAACAAATTTCGCCATCTGCCAAATCTGGAAATAACATAATTTCTAATTAATAACTAAATATAACATAAAAAACATGAACACACCAGTCGTCAATATTTATGATATAATGATTACTTTGACACTCCAATACAGTATAATATGTACCCAAAATCACATCATATGGCTTATGTCAAATATCTCGAACTTCTTTTTACTGAACATATACAATTTATATTATTAAAGTTCATTTTTAAAGGTAAATAAACTGGGAGGTTAGCTTTTGACAAGAATTCTCTGTTCTGTTATATTCATGAAATAGCTACAATCAAGAAACTTGTTATTTTATTCATAAGTAGTAAAAAAAATTAAATTTCATTTCCAAAGTGTGCGTGTAGCGTGCATGCATTGTGCATGTGTGCGTGCAGTGTGCATACAGTGTGCGTGTGGTGTGTATGTGGCATGAGTGAAGTGTGCGTGTTGCGTGCAGTGTGCGGAAGTGTGCGTGTAATGCATGTCTGTCACCTCTCTCGAGAAGCGCGTCAACTTTCTTCAGTATGCAGCCCCAGGCTCGCAGCAGGCGGCGCGCGAGGCCGCCCATGAATTCGGGATCCACGCGTACGACCTGCTTCAGGTGAAACATGTGCGTGTTGCGGTGCTTCTTGATCATGTTTAACTCGGCAATCAAGAAGTTCGTGGCCGGCTAAAACATATTTTCCTTTTTATTTTTAATATTTACGGAAGAAAAGATGCATTAGAACTAGAAGAAATCGAACCTGCGACGGGACAGCTTCGCAGAAATCGCAGGCTCGAGCTTCGTTCGTGTATTAATTTTTTATTTATGTTTATTAAAAAACGTACGACTTAAAATTTTTATAGACATTCCCAAATATTTATTTTATTCGCAACGACAAATGGGGAATAGTAGCGCTCTCCGAAAATAAGAGAGCCGATGCGTCCGGATTAAACGACGAGACTCCCGGAAGCGTATCCCCGTCCCCACCTCGTAGAAGCTCATCCGGAAGGCCTCCTCCGCGGCGGCCAGCGCGTCGTCGGCGTGCCCCAGCTCGAGGTGCACGGAGCCCAGCGCCACCAGCACGGCGTCGCGGTAGGCGGGACGCACCGCGCGCGCCGCCGCCGACAGGCAGCGCAGCGCGGCGGCCGCGCGACCCACCACGCGCCAGTACAGCGCAGACAGCGACAGCAACAACCAGCGGGGGGCTAGCTTCTGGGGGGGACGCTCTATTGTCAATATACTTTTCGTCGCCCTTCAAGCCTATTCTAACATTAGAAAGATTTTTTTTTTTGTTTTCTAGATAGTTTTTAACATATTTCTTGAAAAAAGAAGCTTATTTAACATTTAATATTCTTATTTACTATTGCGAGTTGCTACTGTTTGCTGGTTGCGGTTCATTGTTAGATATATTAGTTATGTATAATAAATCATAATTGTGGAAAATATATATGTAATTTAAAAAAAAAACAAATAATTGTGTGTATATTACATTAAATGTTAAAGATTGATTACTTTTTTCATGGCGACGTATATCCTATGTCCTATCTCTGCATCTTGCATGTGCGCCGCCGCCGCTGCGTCACCGTCGCTGACGTACTCCAGCAGCTTTTGACGTAGGAACCCCGTGTCCACCACCTCGGTTGTTATTTGAGGCCTAAAAAATACAATACAAACATTTGTAATAAATAAGTTTTAATAAAAACGAATATTTTTTTTTTTCAAAAAGTCGCTGATTATAATTATTGATACCTTTACTATACTACACACACATATATATTGTAATTTATTGAATAAATCTTTTCTACTTCTACACTGTTATTATAAATCAAAAGAGTTCGTTTGTTTGTTTTATTGAACGCGCTAGCCTTCGAAGCTACCAAATATATTTGGAACATTCTTTCTGCTTATAATAAGCAAGTTATACTAATAGTAAATAAAATCATTCATCAGCGAGTAAAACCGCTAGTAACAGTTAGTAAATATGAAAAAGAACTCAAATTAATTTTATACACCATTAAAACACCATTTAAAAGTTATATCATATTTTAAATCTGAGGTAGATATGATCAAACAGTCTCCTTATAATAATTATCCCTTAATTATGTAAATGGCAGAAGAAGTGCTATAAAACTATATAAAAACTTTATCATCCATTTTCTCTGAAAACTCAAAGCTAGTTAATAAATTACTGACCGTCATATTATCATAATTGTGTTATAAATATATAACGGTTTACACTGACTTCTGACTCTTCCCGATCGGTTCCTTGTCTGGTGGACAGGTGGGTGGGTGCCACGGCAGCTCGTACTCCTCAGACAAGGGGACACCCAGTTTATCAGTCAGAAGAGACATCATTCTGAAAGAACAGACATGTTTGAATTATTCAATAAAATATATAAAAATACTGATGTCTATGAGATATCAATCATCAAGGTACGAAAAACCTGTAACATAAGTGGGATTTTCATATTTCTTCTGGCTTTTAAATTGTCTAATAAAATGTTAAAACTTATGAGGGTGAAGCTAATTTCATTTAGTATTTAACCTTCTTGTATCAATTCAATATTAATTGCAATTTTTATTTCAAATTGGATATTTATTCAACATTTAAACTTTTTTCATAAACTCTTCCAAAAAGTTTTCATAACAAAATGACTGAATTATAATCCCTTCATATCACACATGTTATGTTTACTTAAAGACAACATTACACCTATTGGAATCTATAAATATATATATATATATATTATTAAGAAATATATATATTTATAAAAGTTAAGTTATATATAAAAGTAGGAGTAGTTTCCAGATAAATAACACAAAAAAAAAACAAATGAGTATATGAGCTTGCCGGGGTGTTACGGGCTATGGTTGTCAAAAAGAGAGAGAAAGAAAGAGAGAGAGAGAGAGAGGAGAGAAGAGAACGTAATCACGTGCCCTTCTAATATTAAGTAACGTGCATTTAAAAATTCAAAATAGCAGGAACAAACAAATCCACGTTTATCACGCTTATATGCGTTTATATTTAAACGATGGACCTAATTTTAAACTAGATTGAACATAATAATTGGAAAAATTAGAGAAATTTCAAAAACGATGTTGACTAAACAAACAGCAGGAGAGAGATGAGAAATTCTGTCATAGCCAATAGACTATAGATTAAATATTTGCCAACATAACGAAATGCTAAGTAAAAGCGAATTTAAGAAAAATACTATAAAATAATATTATGTGATCTCAGTTAACAATTGTCTAATAATAATATTCAAATAATAAAGATATTACAAACAAGAACATAATATTTAATTTTTTTTTTACTAATTATTTAAAAACTAAATAATAACATTAAACAATATGAATTTCAAAACCTTTGAATTCTTAATGTAGTGTGAGATGCGATCTGTCATATTTCTAAGTGTCAATTAATATCCAAAAAATGTACACAAACAAATAAAAATTATTCAATTATTATTCGTTATTATTCAACTTTTTAAGTAAATATTTAAAAATATATATACATTTTGATATGTAACGTTTAGAGGCAAAGATACCACATTACACTATAAGGTTTAAGTTATCAAAAATAGTATAAACACAATAGCTCGTTGAAAGTCTCAGGTTCAACTCTTTGAATTACTTGATGTACATATATTTAGATTTCATATTCTAATAACAAGACGATCATAAAAGTACTACGATTACGACTGAATAGCTAAAGAACTACTTTTTAAAAGCAAAAAAATGTATCTACCCAACAAAACTAAAATTGAAATATAAAAAATTTAGCTTAGAATAAAAAAAATTGATGATAAAAAAAAAACATCAAAACCAAGCGTACCTTACCTAATACCTTTGTTTTCAAAAGGCAAGAACACAGGAAAGATAGCTTCAACGTTTTTAGGAAATGTATGTCCGGTCTCCTTACACAGCTTGTTGGAAGGCCAATCCACTTCTTTGTCGAAGTCCTCTACATTCCTATGTATTGTAATTGTTGAGGGATACCTAAATAACAAATCATTAATTTAGTGCTCATACACATTTAAATGTATTTCTCTCTTGCATTAACTTTAACAACCTAATTATATTTTAAAGATATATCATTCATCGTCATTCCTACCTTTTAGTATATCATATATTTATATCTCAAATCACTTCATTACAAATATATTGTGTTTTTCAATGATTGTAGAAACATCAATAAGGGAATGTAGTTTTTATGGTATTCAATAATCATTAAATATAGTTTAGTTAGTAATTATAGAACATTTATAAAAACTCTGCTTGTAACATAATATTGTTCTCATTAATCAGACGATAAAAATATTATGGTGATATTAGATATTAAAAGATTATTACACAAATATTCCAGTCTCAAACTCCGTGAGCTCCTCATCGGGAACTGGTGGTTTCTTCTCAATCACCAGATGGTATTCTGTTCTTTCTTCTTTAGGGACTGGTTTAGCTGAAGGACAGATAAAATATAAAAAATATAACAAACATTTTTAACATTAAATTTTTAATTCACTTTTTACCTAATTATGGTGGTTTAAATGAACATCATTTACAACATCAGGATTAAGTAAATATTTTTATTGTCCTACATAGCACATACAGTACAACAGTCGTCAAGAGAACACACACCTACCTACTACTTAGTTAATCTTACTGTTACAAGAAGATTTAATAACTACCCACTTTAAATACATAACATTCATTCATTCATAATAAAAAATGTTTTAAAAATTCAAAACCTACCTGTATTTGGTTCTTGGGGTTTAACCTTTTCTTTAATATTTATGGAGAAATCAGGAATAAGAGCTTCAACTTGTGCTTTAGAGTTAGTGTTGATGTATCTGATCAGCCTCTCTAAGCTATAAATAGTGTTTATGCCACCGATACCCTCATCCCAAAATGTTTCATCCTTATATAACAGACCGTCAAAGAAATATTTTATACGATAGTTTTTATCTATTTTCGCTTTCATATCTTTTAGGTTCAAACCTGTTATTTCAGACATTCTATCGAAAGTTTTCTCTAAATTCCTGTACTCTAAAAAAAAATTTAATTTTAAAAATACTTAAAAAAAAGTTAAAATCTAGACTATCAGGATTCATTCTAACTTTAAAAAAAAGTATATATGCATTAGTATTTGTTTCTTTAAAAATTCATGATAAGTATTTGTTTCTCTAAAAATTCATGGATAAATGAAAAGTAAGTGACAAATTTATCGTATGATGATGTGTTTTATTTTAGTCTCAGATAAATCTTTTGTACATTATATAAAAAATTACCAAATTCTTCTGGGTGGATAATAGTTCTTAAAAGCTCCGCTTGTAATTTAAGACAAATGCTCTCCCTCTTAGTATATACCTGTAACTCTTGACGCAGATTCTTGAATGTCCTGAAAAAAAACATAACTATTGAGTTTCTTAAATCCTAACTTATTTAGAACCTGTGCAGTGTGTTTTTTCTTCAACTCTTTTGTCTGAAGTGTTCTGCTATTTTTCATTTCTTATCATACACTCTTCTTCTTTTATTTTTCTCCATTATTTTTATTTTTATAACTTCTTTATATGCTGCACATCTATTTAAGTGCACGTCTATCTAAGTCACATGTTTATCCTATGCATATAAATACATTGAAAAAAAACATGTGCAATTACTTACAAATTATTTTTAGTACATTTTGTATAACTGCAGATGTAATTGAATTTCTTTAGCTGTTCTATGACCAATCATGAATATCTATCTGTGTGATATATGCTTATACTTATGTTAATTTTTTTTTGTGGATATCGTATGTTTCTTTTTCCCCCCTCCGTTCCCTTCCTTAGATCCCCGATTTTATCATTCTCTCTTTTATTTTCTCAACAATTGCAGATTCCTTTTTTCTTATTATAACATCCTGAAAGATCTGGTTTTCTTTAAACTTTTACTTTCCATAACCAGAATACCCACCACCAAAATAATTTGTTTATCACAGTCACAACTCACCTAAACTCTTTTTTTTTTACCTCTTACCATTTGTAGCACACTAATGGTATTATATATTGTGATAATTTTTCTCATCTATTGCTAATATTCAACAATAATGAAATCTTAAATATATATTTTTTAATAATAATATTTCTACTTTAAAATACATTATCACTTACTCTTTTATTGCATTGATCCTTAATCCTAATTTCTCATAACATATGGCTCCATGTTTATGTTTAGTAGCTAGCTCCATTCTTGGATTTAACTCAAGTGTTCTTTCAAAATATTTTATTGAAGTATTAAATTCTTTTAAGATAGTATAGGCATTTGCGATAGCAAAATGACTAACATAGTTGTTTGGGTCATGATCAATAGCTGCATTGAGAACTATTAAAGCATCATGGGTGTTGCCACTGCGGTGTAAGACCATTCCGAGACTACCAAGTGCTATGTCTTTGTATTGTCTGAAACAATTTCCAATAAAACATTTTTTCAATACACTAACTTACAGATTGGAATTTTTTTTTTTCTGAATTTTATTCACAAAAGGTATAAACACAAGTCCACTCTGCAATTCCACTATGCTTAAAAGTCAACTAGTTGGGCAAATTCCGATAATAATAATGTGACTACAGCCGGATAATTATATTTAATAGTAATCATGCATCACATAAGTTTACAAAAAGATATAAACACATTTTCTTAATTAAATCCAGTAGCATTGTCAATGATATGATACTATTTTTAAAGTACAACCCTAAACATATTTTGTTTATAAATGGTCTTTAAAATATAGAAATGGAATCTCTAAAAATGTATTAAGATATACCTTGGTGCATATTGCAAAGCTCGTCTACTACACTCAATAGCTTTAGGAGCAATGCCATTGATCCTCCAGTATAGAGAGGCCATGTGGTAATATAGCCATGATGAGCTATTCCGATGAAGCATACTTGTCAACCAGTGTCCAAACTGATCTAAAGTCATGATAGGAGATATAAGCTCAGGGAGGACAAACTCTGCTTTAGATGTCAAATTGTTTCGCCGTAGCATACTCTGTAATGTAGAAATATAATTTTCATTTATTATAGACAGTGTAGAGTTGATTAAAAATAATGTGATATCTTATTACTATTAGCACTTACATCTAAATGTTCAAATGCAAACATACTAAATGTCAATGAAGACACTTTCTTACAATCTGGTATGTCAGTATTAGGGCCATAATAAGGGACAGGTAATAAGAATTCATGTCTAGGTATCTTTTTAGACCCATCTTCTAATAGAGCTGCATACCAGTCTAAGACATTAACATCACCAGCCTTGGTGCAGTGTTCAGCTTGAGCTACTTTAATCCCTAAATTTAAGTTCCTTTCAACTTCGGACCAAAGTTTATCAAGAATTGCTTGTCTACTGGACAGATCCGAGTAGATATCAAAAATACTGTCCCATCTCTTTTCCTGGTTTAAGAAGTCCAAAAGATCGAACGGGCGTACCATGTTGAACGGTGAATCGAGCTGAAAACATGTTTTAGATGAATTAAGATGTTAATTCTGTCAGTAATTATCGTATATATAAAACAAATCGTTTTAAATAATATACAATCCGGAAACTGTTATCATACTTTAGGTTGAATTAAACCATTTTCTGTAACCATCCAGTGACTTGAAGCTTGAGTTTCGATAATAAAAATTGTAAAAGCACAATATAACAAAAAAAGTTTTACGATAATCATTTTGTTTGTAATATAATATTTAATTATTCAAATTGCATGATATTTATTTATCAATGCTGTTATTTTTATACAATATATTGGTTGTATTAAAAACCGGCGTTTAAGGATGTACCAATCATCCTTGTGCATCAAAGAGAACTGAAAATTTCAGCCAAAAGTCATAAGTGTCAATAACAAATCACGTTCAGAAATCAGGATCTTAGTTTCGGAATTTATATTTCACATCACACCCATTAATACTTCAATAAATCATTTTTGTCACACTTTGTACTTGCTTAAAGCCAAGGTTACAAATTTTTACCGAATTCAATTCTTACAATGTTATTACAAAATCTCTTAGTTTTATAAAAAATAGGAACTTGTCTGGAAACTAAATAGAAATGAATATTCATGTATTTAAAAAAAAATATAAGTGCAGGCCACGAATATATTATATGGAATAGGAAGGTAACGGGTATATTTATTATAAAAATCTTCACTATTTGAAAAAAAAATATTTTAAATTTAAAGGATTTTTTTTTACCGAGCTCGTTGTTCAAAAGGGAACTATGCGTGCGGTTCATAAAATAAACAATAATATTTTTCAAGTTATCTATCTTGTTATGTGACGAAGATACCTTCATAGCTGCTTCTAGCTTAAACGACTCTAAAGGCATCAAATGCGCAAGTCCAAATAACTTCATTCTATCCACGCCTCAGGCCACCCTACATTTTAAGATTATTACATCTATATTAATATATCTTAAAGCACAAAGTATAGTATAACTACTTAATATTGTGTCAAAAATATTGTGTACATTATTTAGGTTTTGTAATGACAACTTTAATTGAAACAGTTTTAATTAAACATGTTGAAGTTAAGTGATAATGCATGGAAATAAAACAATGAGCATCGGGTAAAGAATATTGTTTTTTTTAATTATGAAATTACAAAGAACAAAGTAAAACGGAAAATGGGAAATGACGCACAAATACAGTTACCATCGAACTCAAATGAGCACCAGGTCGATAGCACAAATGAATTGCACACTGTGAATAGAACTGTTAAGATATTAGAATTTAAGGTGCATTTTTATAAACATATTATATGTGATTATGTATTGATATTATTGTATAAATATGTTCTTGGTCTATTTCAGGGATTGCTTTGGTCATGCTCGTTACGAAAAATATGTCTATCTGCTCTTTGGCTTCCACTCGGTGCTTTAATATTTTGTTATGTCACAGCTTCCATATTCCAGGCAGATGATATACACGAAACACACTGTAGGGTAAGAAAGATGATTTTTAATATTTTATATGACTTTTGTGATTTACAGTAAATATTTTTTTGTAGGTATATAATGTAGTCCCGTCGATAAGTGCTATAACAGGGATCAGTCCACAAAGATATGTATGGAGAATTTGTATTGCATACCATTTAGGACCAAGACTTTTGATAGGTTCTCTTTATTACAACTATCATAAGGAACGTGCGTCTTATATAACGGAAGAAAAAGTAAGTCATTTTAAATGTCATCCTAAAATAAAATTAAAAAAAATATTAATACGTTACCGATTTTTAGGCGCGAACTTTAGCTGTCAAATTAGGAGATGCTTGTTATTGGTTGAATTTAATAGAGTTATTGGCTCTAACAGGAGTAACCTATGTTTCGAACAGAGAAAACTATTGTAAGTATAGTGTTACTTGTTCTTATTAGAGATTTAATTGCCTGCACCGATCAATGTAGTAACTCGGTGAATTAATTCAGAATTCTTAAAGATTTTTACAAAAGCACTAGCTGTTGAGCGACTTTAACCCATTAATTATTTTGTGTGTTTTATTTATTAATATATATTTTTTCGCATTAAAAGCCCAAATAACAAGTATTAACAACAAAAGTTATCAAAATTGGTCTAATTGTTTTAGGTGCAAAAAAAATAGTATAAAAAATTAAAAAATTAAAAAATATTTTAGAGATTACTATTGTGAACCCAAAACGCATTATATTTTTAATAATTTTATGTTCTGATCTAGTTTCGATGCTTTTTTTTTGTTTTTATATACATAGAAGAATAATAACAATTTTGTAAGCTGTTATAAGACCTCAACTTACAAAAATTAGTCCGAATTGGACTTCATATATACCTATCTCATAGAATGGGAAAAAAATATTAAGGTATCTAATTTCTATCCTATGTATTACGACAAAATATCACTATATTATCTTAACTCAACATCACACTACACAAGTCACTAAGCACTGTCGCAATGGGAGACCTTACTTTTTTATTAAATAGTAGAAGTAAATTTAATAGTAGCATTAGTAGACTAAGTAACAACTTATCGGGATACAAATAAAGTTATTATTAATGATTTTTCAGTCGTGCACGAAAAGATTTTCATAATTTTCATGGTGGCGTCACTTTTCCACATGCTGTGTCGAGCGCGTGTAGGTTGTATTGGCAGTGACTCTGTGGGGTCAGTGAGGACTAACAAACTCGTATGGATACTCTTCAGTGTAGCCATTGCTGCTACTCTCGGACTTATCATATTTTTCCTAAGACACCGTCTGCTGTGTAGACCATTGGGTAAGTGATTCATTTTAAGTGTTTAAGTATTATTTTTTATATAATGCCTTACTTTTACAGCATTCACATGGTTCGCTGTTTGCGAATACATCCTAGCCACAACAAATATGGCTTTTCACGCGATCGTTGTGCGTGATCTACCAACACACGAGCTACAAGTTGTATGTCCGACACATCTCAAGACCAACTAAATGTATGATTTAGTAATAGAACTTTGAACCGAAATGTTAAGTTTTTAATAATTTTAAGAGTTTTAATAGGTATATACAATATTATTCTCTCATTTTTAATAGGTATCGTCGTCTTTGCATTTATGATAGGTAGTATAGTGTTTTCCGCTGACGTCAAGGTTGGAGAGTCTTGGCCATTGTTGTCGTTTCGAGTTATACTTCATTTTTAAAACTATGAGTGCTTTTATTTGGAATTATATTTTCATTAAAGCCACAGCATACATACTGCCGTTATTGTTCTCACACTTTCCTTGTGATAAACCTAAATTCTTGTTATAATCCTAAAATTAATAATCACATATATCAACTAATTAGGTTACGATTGTGATTTTAATTATTACAACGTCAAGTTAATATAATATAAAATGAATTGTAACAGCTAGTCTGTGTGTACTTTTATATGTGTAATAAGTCCTGCTTGCTTACAAGAAATATATTTAAGATATACTTATGTAACATATCAATCAAGTCAATAAAATGTCCTAATGTTTTATCTACTCACTGATACAAGTGTTATGTTAAGAAAAACTTGATTAATATGCTAGCGTAGTGTTTCTAAACATAAACATAAAATCTTACTTTTTAGATTTGACCATTTCTTTAGAATATGTTATAGCCCAGTTGCCTAATATTGTAGTTATCTATCTACTAAGATGCTGTACGTATATTTAATATTTATTGTGACATATTTTAAAGTGCACTTAATTGATAACTTTTCGGAGGTACCTATAAGTGGCATTACAAGATTAGGAAAATTTAAAAATAAGTTTTGGTATAGAACATAGAATAAAATAGTTTCTAGAAATAATTTAGTCTTTAGAGCGATAAAGTCAAATTATATATTAGGTATATAATTAACTCGAAAAAATCAAAAGTAAAGTTTTATTAAAACATAACCTTTCTTTTTTTTTAAACCCATTTAGTAGCCATAAAAGTATTATTGTAGTTCAATTATGATTAAACATAAAAAAGTAGATGTGTTGACTTGACTTATTACGAATATTGTATTTGTTAAAGAGCCATCTATGAAAACATTGAAAATTCTATAATGTTTGACTAGATGGCGCTGTGTATAGTAGAAAGTAAAAAAAATAGAATGTTCGGTTTCTGTCGTAACAAAGATGGCGGCGAAGGGGAGCTACGCAGGTATAAAGTTTTGTTTGTGTGCGTGTATACATGCACAAAATTTCACGTTTGACCACTGTGGACACGCACACTAATACAAGATACCGGGTGCGCGCGGGGCAAGGGGAGTAACATCCATGAAGTTGTGTCAGCATATGCGCAAACGAGGTGCGCATTCGTCGCGTGCGTTGTCGGGATTCTTTGTGCCATTCTTCGCATACCAATAAGAGTATATTCTTTAAATCCACTCTTAAATTGACATCTAATCAAAATTCGCCCCTTCCCTACATCTTTGAAGTCCGAAATAGGTGAGTAAAAATAATTTTAAAGTGATTTTCATACAGTTTACGAAAGATTTTGGTGATTTTTATTCGGGAATGTCAACAATGCGATCGCGATCCTGCAATATTTTACATAGTTGTCGCGTTTGCTTCGCTTCGACTTCCGGTCGTTCGGGTGTCGGCATTTCGCGATGTAAACATTATCTAGCTTTAGGTTTTGGACATTTATGAAAGCCAGTAGGGCATGAAGTGTGCTCAAGGTGTTTTAGTGTTGTTAAATTTGCTCGAGTGTGCTTACTGAGATGGCGCAATTTTCGAAAGACGCGGTATGGTATCGTTCGTCCGTGATACACTTCAGTCGCGTTGGTGGCTGTTTGCGATTTGACGTATTCCGCGCGCGGGGATGACACTTGTCAGCTTAATTTATGAAATGTCAAAAGTATTGCTTGTAATGTGGTAGTGAACGGTAAACAAATTAATAGTGAAATTTATATTGATGCAGTGATTTTAGAGAGTGTCATGGACTGTTATTACTCGAAATTTTACCCAAGGCGTGAGTATTTCTCGCAAATAAGCACTGATAAACAAACAAATTCCTGGAATATTTTTGTAAATTCCTAAGTCATGCCGTGATTCCTATGAGAACGTTATTTACTTTTGTGTATTAACATTTTTTCTTAAAGTTTATTCGATTTATTTTCTACATTAAGAATATAAGCGGGTTTTAGTTAAAGCTAACAATTATTATTCAAAAAAATATAATTTATATTGACAATGTTCCGCGTAGTTTTTATTCATATTATAATTTGATTTTGTAAAATGAATTCAATCTATTATCCACTATTCTGAAATTAGAGTTCAAAAATATTTTAAAAGTGTTCATATATATTTTAATGCAAATATTAAACTTGAGGTATGTGACAAATACTATGTAACACTTAGTGTTAAATTACTGTTTTAAAAATTTTGAATACTAAAAATTTAAAAACGCGCGAAAAATAAATTATTTAAATTTTATTTCTTTTTCATTCTTATGAATTAGTAGATATTTGAATAACTTGTAGTTACTTTTAAAAACAACAAGTTATTACAATTGTAAAAGTACAATACAAAATAATATATAAAATGACCTATGAATTAAAATGTATATAAAATTATATTTAAACATTTACGAAATGCGACATTTACTTAAATAATGAAAACTAGGTAAATCTAATATATTTGTTTCAAGACAACTAATTTATAATAGTGAATAATAACAACTTATTAGTTATAATTTGTCATTCAACGTAAGTTCTCGAAATAGACTACAAAAAAAAATGTATTAAATATTAATGATTTTTAATAATAATAATAAAACTACACTAATTAGCGTCGCTAAAGACGTTTGACTTTTGCAAGATATTTCACGTATAATTAACTTCACCCTTAAATAAATTTTGTAACCAAGCCACCGGAGTCAATTTTATATTTTTTTCTCACACAGTTTAATGGATGTTTTAAACAGTTTCTAAAACCGTATTAATAAATCGTTAAAGACAGTTGGAGGGCTAGTGAAAGCAGTTTCAGTCTTATTGCCTGTCTCATCTAGTCTCCAGCGCGAAGCAATAAAAACATCATCTCTCTACCAAAATAACTCTTGGCACTTATTCGGCATCAGACGATACGTTTTCTTCTGATCTTTGCGCTTCAGTTTGTTAAGACGGTTTAAGTATTGGTATATATAGGATTTTGTATTAAAGCTACGAATAATTAACAAGTTATATAGAAATAATATATGAATTACTATTACTCAGTCAATTTCAATTAAAATTTGTATAAATTTAGATCATTACTTAATGCGGTTAATCATATTCTTAGAAGACTATTATTTTATACAATAGTATGACTATACAAGTGTTATATTGTAAGTCAATAGGTGTTTGGGAGTCATGGGGGCTACCTGCTATAATTGACCTGACTGCTCTAATCCCCGAGCTACATCCCCGACCACGAATGAAACCTATTTCATGGCGTTTCTAATAGCTATTATAGACGTTTTCGTTCTCAAGATTTAGAAAAGTTTGATCAACCTAATCTTATTTTAAGTTCTAGAAAATTAAATAAGTATATTTGAGTAAAAAATAATAAACTAATGCTTTTGAAATTAGATCTAAATAACTTTTCATTCAGTTTAGGGAACGCTTGTCGAAAAATTTTGCAGTGTTAACTGGAGATTACGACTATCCAGTAGCCTCGCTCTATTCTCGGACTCCTATTTGTGGATACGCTGCTGAACCCTCGTCACTGTCACGGGAAAATGGACCACAATATTGTAGCATAGATGTCATATTGGTTCGCTTTAATATATGTTATTGGTCTTTTTGATGCGTTCAAAGCTTTCAAAAGGACCCGTTGGATGACTCTTAGTTATCTTAATATTGCTCCCCGAATAAATGACAAATGTGGATAGTTCTACTAAACTCGTGGCATATAAAAATTATTTGATTTTATATAATAATATTAAATTTTAAAAGTGCTTGGCGCCAAAAAATTGCATAATTCTTATCTAGTATAACGTACAAAGTCCTAGATAATTTTGTGCAATAAAAAATAATGAAGGATTCATAGGATACATGGTATATAAGAAATGGCGGTATAATTTTCTCTATGGAGTTAATAATAGGTGTGGACACAGCAGCGATGAAATACAACTGTTCTCTTAGAGTTCATTTGTTAAACTATCATTGTAGTCTTATTGCTACCCTTCATTGCGATTTAATTAAACTTGTTATTTGCGCGTTTTATAACGCAATTCGGTTTCAGCTCTTTGATTGTCCGACGGACTGTGAGCTAACCTTTTGTCTTCAACGAAGTTTCCAACTAATTCGCTTTGTTCGTTGAGTCTTTTCCTTTGTAAATAGTTGATTTAATAAATGTTTTATTTTTAATGCCTGTATGTCACAGTATGTTTAATAATTGTTTGGTATTTGCTTCCGCTATAAGTACTTACATAAAATATTTATTATTATATATATATATTATAAAAATATGTTTGGATTTCGCTCGTAATAAAATATAACCTTGTCAATAAAAATGTCCCCTTACATTTTATTATCATACTAAAGTTTTGCTAACTCTATCCTATATAACTGGTTTTGGATACAACAATACAAACATTAGGACATATTAAATTTACACATATATGTTATAAAAAACTTGCGTCTATTGTATTTTAATTTTATCAAAACGATATTAAACGTAAATATAACTTCATAAATATGTTATATATGTTTATTAATATGTTATAATTATATGTTTATTAGATACAAGGACAGGTATTTAATAACAATTACTGCAACATGTAATTATCGAGACAGTAAATTCAAATCCTGTGGTAACCTGTTAGGACCATGTTATTGATTTTCAATAATCTACATGAATTAAATATAAACTTACCAAATTATTTAATGATCAAAAATTAGTAGTAAATTCGACTACGAAAAGTTAATACTTACAAGTCTACTAATATTGCTACTAAATAGTTTTTTCTTTGCTAATACTAAGTAATATGATGGTCTAGTTTCTAATATAGTTATATATACTAAAATTGGTTCTATTGTCTATGCTTCCTCTTTCCAGCTCCTTTTATGAAGACCCCATAATGTATAGAAAACCATTCATCATGAAGGTTCATCAGTTTAACATCGTTTTTAGTGTTTTGACGGTCAATCTTAAGCGTTAGAAAATTTGCTTAATTTTGGTATATTGGTCATATAACATTTATTAACATCGAGTTCCCGCCATTTAGAGTACAGTATTTTTATGTAAGAATTTATTACTGTATTTTTCACTTTTTTTAAAGTCTTAATTAAATATTTGAAGTATAATTACTTTTGACGGGAAGTCATTTACTTTAATTTCTTTCAAAAATATAAATAAAACAATTTTTTACTGAACAGTTATTTAATTATATTAATGATAAACATATTAAAATAATGATATTTTAATGTTTATTAAAACTAGCTTATAAATACCCATATTTTTATTATTTTTAAATTAAATTACTAATTTAAATGAGTATGAAATAATTGATTTCAAAATTTCGTATTATTTACGCAGAATCAGTTTCGACATTCTGAAATGTAAAGATTTATGTAGCGACGAACTCAGTTGCTACGTCAAAGCGCACGGCTGTCGCACGATAAATTAAAAGCAACTTATATTAGGAGCAGCATATTAAAACATCCTTTTATCCTGCTCTAACTATAATGCAACTCCTCTGCAAGACGAGGATAGACGAGTGGTTGTCGTTTTTTTGTTATTCCACGACTCTAACGGTTCGTTCTAACTCGCCTAATGACAACTTAAGTCACGGCATTCCCACTCTTCCTAGAAAAGTTTTTATACTATTTTTGCACTAACCAAAGTGCGTTTGAAAAATGGATTTAATTATTTATTTATGTACTAAAAACATTATAACAGAAAATACACATAAAATAAAAGTAAATGTACAAATGATCAACTTCTCTCTGCCTTTAGTGGGAGACAGTATTATATTAAATATGTGAAAAAAAAAATGTTTAAATAGTAACAAATTTAAATAAATTAGGACAATTTTATTTATTATATCGATACAAATATACCTATATCTTTGCACATACATAAAATATATATATTTAATTACTTTAGTACGAAAAGAATTATTTCTTTGTTATTTAGGTTAAGTATAATATGTAGCAATAGCTATGCAAGTGAGGCGATCTGACCAGATTACTCAGCTGGCCCTGGCGTACCTATCTGCAATCGGTAAATGGTAACTTAAGTCTTGATATGCGAAGTATTCCCCGTGGTATGCACTGTACTTATATGTGCTCGGGCGGACTGAATTTTTTCTTATCGCTATGCATTTTCTGCAAGTTTTCAATGCAACCTGAGCGCGGATACGGTCGATGTCTAATCGATTTGTACGCCTCTTTTTAAAGTTTACTCCTCCCATATAATTTTTGTTTAACTGGTTAGTTAATGAAATTATAAATTATCCAATACATGTATGTATGTAATTTGTAATAAATACATGATGTAGTATTTTTTTTTTTTAATATTCCGTCAATAATGTACTGATTAAGCTCGTAATAACCCGTTCAGACCCGTCATCCATCACGGATGTGCTATCGTTCCGCTGTCTTTTGTTACTTCTATTCCGGGATTCTTGGCGCTAATAATTTCAGTGCCTTCATCATGTGACATTAACTAAAGCTTCAAACGATTTTTACAATTCTACTTATTAAAAATTTTAGCTGATGTTTCTATACAAATTTCAAGTTAAGCCAACCGCGTGTATAGTTGCCAGGCATCCGGATAAAGCCGGACATAGGTAGGTTTTTTGATTGCGTGCCCGCCAAAATAAACTGTGCCCGGTTTGTCCGACTTTTGTTAGGCTTTTTACATTTCGCAAACGAGAGATTTTATTTATTATTTCACTAGAATTTAACAAGATTTATTATAATATTTTTAAAAAACTTGATTTTACATATAATTTTTTTGTTCGTACTTATTACTGAAACAAAATCATCAATAATGTAGGGTGTCCAGCCTTTCTACCTAAATGTCCATAAACTGGCTGGTCTATCCGGCTATTAGGTTGGGCGACCTGGCCACCCTACTAGTAGATAAACAGTACCTAAGCTGTTAAAAGTTCGCATATCGTCCTAACTGTTTATGAGCAAATAAAACTATATGTGAATTCGTTCCACGCGAGCGAGTTTATAAATTATTTGCTGCACTTTTCTGGCGACGATTTTCCCACAGGGGCGGTGTCTCAAACGAGCCGCGCCTGCCCTTTATGTGGTTTTTTGTAGCAACACAAAATACCCCGGTGGAAAACATTCAGTGATAACTGGTAACAATCGCTGCCGCCCGGATGCCCCTGCCATTCCACGCATTCCTCGCATTGGCTCGCCTCTTACTTTTTCATCTAGCACCGCATCACCGACCAAAAGTTTTGACTCGTGACTCGACCCTCTAATGAACGTTGATTAATTATGTATTATAACAACCAAACAGATAAAATCAAATATATATAATAAATATAATATGAAGCATGTTTCTTCCTATCATAATTATAAATAGATTCATCAAAAACTATATAATATATTCCAAGAATTGAACTACAAGTATATGAATAAAGAACACTAAAGGACAAACAAAGTGGAGTATAATGTCCATTTTCCAAGTAAATATTTTTGTAAACTTGCAATATTTTTCTTGGCACAAAATAATTACGTTGCCGTAACGTCGCTGACGAATTTCATAGAAACGGAACATTTTCATGCTTTGCACCAGTACCAGTTTTTATTTATGTCCCATTGTTTCCTAATCGGTGCTCTAGATTTGATAAACCGATAACTTTACTTAAAAGCATATTGTTCAGTAAACCGGGAAGGTTTCTGGTGGTGGTGGTAGTTTGCGTTACCAGATCTCAGTCCAGATTGGGTTATCTCTGGCGTTGATCGCTATTTCAACGTTTTTCTCCTCGATTATAACCGAAATGGGATTTCTTTAATCACCTCATTCAATTCGTCCTAAATCTAATTAAAATTTTTGGTACATACCATAAAAATTGGTATGGCATTTACTAACCTTCAGTTTTATTTTAATACCTGAAGTAAATCCTGGAAAATTTCTACCTAAATTAAATATTTTTAGGGTTAAGGTGGAGTCAGACACGAATAGGGTTCCATATTAGCATGTTATTAAATGTACGAGGTTATGAAATCAGTTTATTATTTATTTAAACTTTATGCACAAAGTACCATGGCGGACTTAATACTATATGCATCCTCTACCAAAAATTATTAATATTTTATCACCTACAAGTCCAGATAAAATACAAAAGATATTTTCTCTAACTAATATTAAACAATAGAGCTTATTCTTTAATAATAATACAATTATAGATAGTACATAGATACTATATATATGAATTACAGTATAAATTATATGCAAGTTACATGCAATTTCCCGTAATTTCGTAATGGATTACAAAGAAATGTTACTATCTGGATCTAGGACACCATAAAAATATATTAAGCTTAAGCATGACACCACACACACACATTTTAAAAGGATTACAGTCCTTAATATTAGTAGAATAGATGCTTATCCTGTCATCTAGATAATATTTTTAATTTTTAACCTTAACAGATACAATTCGCAAAGTATCAAAAATATATTTTAATAATATATATTATAAGAATAGGCTCTGTATTATTAATTACAAGTAAGGAGCTTATCCGCTTGCAAAGATTCGAAAGTTAATCCTTTGTCTCAACGCTAGGAACAAAACTACCGTCAAGTCACAATTTGTCTTCACTTTTATCTTTTTGATGTCATAGCAACTAGATTTATCTCTGTTCCAGTTAACTGACAATAAATTGTATGTTTAGCGGCGGTGAGTTGTTTATATAATTGAGCGAAGCTCTTTGAGAGACTTTACTGCGTCCTTTGTGCAAGCATCAATCAAAAACAGTATAACCGAAAATTTCCAAATTTTGCACACTGATAGACATCAGTCTTGTGGTGGTTTTAAAATTCAAATATTTGATGTCGTTGAGGAATAATCACAGAAAAAGTAAAATCCCATAGATTTCAATCTCAAAATGACTAACACATACTGAGGTTTTGCGAGCACAGCGAGTCAAAATGGAGGTTTGGTTCGCGCTCCTAGTTAACAATAGTAATATACGATTTCTAAACTAAGCGTACACCGTTTGTTTGTTGAAATTTATGAGGATTATCTAAATTGCTTTGTTAGCACACGCAATTTACGTACCAAATTTTAATTAGTCATATTCTAGCGCGGGATTATATTTTAATTTGACGAAATTCGGTGAATTGGAATTCCATTCTCAAACCACTCACTCGTGCATTGTTTTGCACAAACCGTGCAACTCATAAATAAGGCATAGCTATTTAGCTAACAATCGAGCTCCGATGGGCATTTGGTCAGATTCCGAGGCTGCCTGCGCTGGCAGCCACGTGTGCCAGCCTCCGCATGCCTCGCACTGAATATGCAACCCTTGCTACTTGCATTCTGCCCCTATGTCAAATATTCCATTTCCGTATATATTGGATAATGTGAGCGAATAGTGCAATACTCAGATCAAATGTCGCATTGATTTTATGCATTCAGTACCTGTATTGAGTTCTTATCTAATAACCAATATCCAGCAGCATTTATATAAAGCTGCTAATATATATCTACTAACATCTAGGACAAATGCATAGTCGTTTTTTGTAAACAAAACGGGAATATTTCAAAGATTTTTCTTATGGCAGTTTAGTTTAGAGGTTAGTGGCCCGTCCTGCTGGGCCTAAGGCAGTGGGTTCAATTCCCACAAAGACTTTGTGTGACTGCTTAAAATCTTTGTCTGTATCACCGCGACACAGTTTATTTCTCTAATGCGGGAGTTGCTAAAGCTGTTTGAAATAAATTATATAAACTTATTATAAACAACATTACAGCTTATTTCTTAATATTAACAAAGTGGATACAATCTGTAATGCTTTAGAGACTTGAACATAAGTCAATTACGAGATCTAGAAAGTTATACTATTTTTAGTTATATACAATACGAGTGTAATAATTTTCGAACTATAAACACTTAAATAAAAAAAAGTAGTAATGTATAGTTAAGGGTGAAAATAATTTTGATATTTTTTTGTTGATGTTTTTTTTTATTTTGTATTTTATTCGTTTTAGGTAAGTGACCAATGGAAAATTTACTTCGGTGATCGTAACACATGATGCACCCAGCTGGATACTACGCGAATCTCGGTAAGAGAAAACTTAGGCTTAAACATATCCAAACTATATTCTGTATAGTGTTTGGGGAATAAAAAAAATCTTCAAAAAAAATATTCTATATATCATGTGGAATTTTATACTAAATATAAAAAACCAACACTCATGACGAGCCATAATTTTCACTAGAGGTTATGAGGGAGAAACTACAAAATAAAGTGTGAAAATTTGTGTTTCTGATTTTAAGATCACATGTTGTATATCAATCGATACGGAATTATTTACTGAATCTAAAAAACCAATACTCATGACGAGCCAAAATTTTCACTAGAAGTTATGAGGGAGAAACTACAAAATAAAATGTGAAAATTTGTGTTTCTGATTTTAAGATCACATGTTGTATATCAATCGATACGGAATTATTTACTGAATCTAAAAAAATCAATACTCATGACGAGCTAAAATTTTACCTAGTTAAATAACGTCATCAAAAATTTAAAAATTTCTTTTTTCTTAAGATTTTGGAATTTCGAAATTCAATAATAATATTTATATTAGATACTTTATATTTAAAAACATTTATAAAATAATGTTCTAAAATAATAATTACGTAAATGTTATCTTTTTGTTTTAATTCGCGTCATCTAATCTACTTATCATTTCCAAGAAATGATAACAAATCTTCAATTGTAATTTCCTTGTTAAATTTGCGAGGAACAAGCTTTATTGTACAAAACTCTTCTCATGGGAAACTATAATTATAAATAAGTTTCTTGAAACTGATTAATCTTTAATTTTATTTTTATCTTTAGCTTATTCTCTTATGAAAGTTTAGCCAAATGTATTTTTTATTTATATTAAATATTTAGTTTAAATTAAATCATATTTATATAAAAGGACTGTTGGTTTAAATTGTCACTGGTAATAAATTGCAAAAGAGACTGTGAGGTAGGTTCCACCTCCGTCGGACACTTTCTCTTTTAATTGAGTGCTGTAAGGGTCGCTGAGAAACGCCGTGTCTGTTCTGTTTCTATCATAAAACTATACAAGACTAACATTTGCAGAGAGAAAACACACATACACATACATACAAAAATCCACACACACACAAAGACACACAAAAATAAATGAAAACAGTGATACGAATATACGTTTTTTATGTCATTTATCAGTTTTTGATAATATTTATTTGAACACGTGACGACTGATAAATAATAATAATAAACACTTGAAGTATGAAGTTCAAGATTAAATTGATAATTTACTTATTAATTATATTTAAGTATTGTAAATGTATCATTTTAATTATATATTCTGTTTTACCATTGTAAGAGTAGTCATAGGCTTTGAAGAGTCCTGATGCTCGTTTTCTCTTTGTCAATTTTCAATGTAGAGAGTTTGGTTTTCTAGACTACAAGTCTATAATTGGTAATAATTTCTCTGATAGATTATTATATAAATATTAATGTAATAATATCGTAAAAGTTCGTAAACATCCGTAAAAGTTCGTAATGACTATTTTTTAACATCAAGATTATGAAAAGAAAAGAAAATGTTTATTGTAAATAAGTTTTAAAATAACATTTTTTCATAGTCAAAGCTACTTTTTGCTATTAATATATCTAATCTATTTACAATATAAATTAAATATTCGTAAATATGTTTCTTCAAGTCTCAAAGTCTGCGTGGAGTTAATTGGTTCTCGTAGTCGATTGATTATCCAATTATTTCATTAGAATTCATGTTTCAAATCGAGCTTTGTTCAGGTAGTCTTTGCTGCTATTAGGATTTATTATAACTATTATATATATATAACTATTATATATGTTATGATCATGTATACTAACTGTAAACCGCGACTCTGTCTTCAATATATGATATTTATAGTTCTAACGGCACATACTTGTTTTGTCCATATTTATTGATTTAACTTTATGTTTTGAGTATTGTTATTTTATTTTTTCGAGGGAACGCCAAGCTAAGTAAAAATTAGAAAAACAGGTTAAGCAAGATTTGCTTAGAATTATTCATTTATTATCGACGAGTTGTTTCATTGTTTTTTTTAATACATTATTGATTTCTTTTTCACTTTCATACTCTTATGGAAACTCGAAAATTTTAATAAATAATTTTTCAAATTTTCGTTTGACAAATAGTATACAGCTACTAAAGATGAAATATAATTATATAAATATATACTTGTGATATGACAAATAAAACTAGAAATTCGCTTATAATGTAAACTCCTAAATTCTATATTTGAATAGCAATTGCTATAACACAAGTAGTTTCCATGACGTTTGAAATGTCTGCTTTATAGCTGAGAATAACCATAAAAGTGTGATTTATAAGCGTCGCCTCATACTATAAGTGGTTAAAACGCGCCATTTTCTTCAAATATAGAGTAATTTCGTATAACTAGTATGTGTTCGTACACATAAAAAAAAGTTCTAGAGTAACAGGTTCGTTACTCTAGAACTTTTTTTTTTTTTAGACTTAAAATAATCATAATAAAAAGTTATTTTAAATTGATGAGAATTATAATAAAGATATTGAATTACAAGCATTCTTATATCTTTTTGACGTACACAAGTGATCATTGGTATTGATTGAAAGTGGAAAATATAAAAATAAATAAATTAATATTATTAGTAAGAAATAATATTCAATGTGGATGAACTTATTTTTTAAACAAACACTCTTATTATTACATTTATAACCATATAATTAATATAAACAAAAATAAGAACCGTCGACGACTGGTGTAGTATTAACTGTTCTACAGTCACAAATATTAGAGGTTAGTTTTACATTCGAAATAAAACTATTTTTTACGGATTAAAACTCAGTTATTGACTTACTGACAGACACTTACATCTCGTCTACCCGTGAACACGATTGCTGCAACGCATTCGAAACTTCGGGTTAAAATAAAAAAATAACCAAATTATACGCGAGTTTTAATTCGTAAAAAATAGTTATATTTCAAATCGTGAAAATCTAAGAAAATACTAGTTTTATATTTGATGTGTCAAGTGGATGATATCGTTCATGAAGTGCTGTCTATTGTTCAGTCGCAATCCTGAGGTTCTAAAACGAATGATCATAATAGAGTCGGGAAGTACGACGGATGCAACGAGTGCAACATGCGAGCCACGACTTCGGACGCCTCTATCGGCTCGGCGTGACATAACAACTTGCCCCGCCCATGCGCTCTCGCTCTTCCCTTCCACGTGCGAAAGAGACGACACTAGCCCTCCGCTAAAGCCTCCACCGTAATATTTCTAAGAAAAGCCAACTGTTATTATCTGACGAGGATTGTTCTGGACCTCTCGCTGTTTTGTTTCGCTCTCATGAATGAATCGCGCGCCTGCAGGTGCTCACCCTCCAGCGTTAAATTTCGTCAGCAATTACCTTCTAAATGTGAACAATTTTCAGCACGCACGCAATAATTTTCGGTGGCAGATTCAGTTTCGTGCTTTAGTCGTTTAAGTTCGACAGGAAGTTGATGTTATGGTCTTTTGGAAATGATTATCATAGAATGTAAAGTGATTTGCTGTCAATATCATGATCACATGAGCTATCACGAACGATCACACATCAATCACACATCTCTTGGCAGGCGATGTGGTAATTTCAGCATGCTTATAAAAAGACATTGCTCTTTGCCAATTATTAGGTAATTTTATTTAATTGTTTTGTAGCACTTGATTCCTAAAGATAATCTGAATAAAACTTATAAAATTTATACATTGTTGAAAAAAATGGCATTTCGGTGTTTATTTAAAATGTAACCAAATAATTTGTAAAAAATAGTTTTATTTGAAATGTGTACTCGTGAAAATCTAAGAAAATACTATTTAAAAATATTTTCGAAGTTTCATACACATATAAACAATAAAAATGAAACTCTAATAACCCACTCAGCAAAAACAGATACAATATTTTTAAAAACAATAACTTGATAAAAAATAAATCAGATTCATTGAAGATGAAGTATAATTTAAGACCGTCAATTGGTTTTGGATCTGTGACAGCGAATTCATATTGCAGGAAGCTTAGTGTCTTGGCAAAGGTACAACTCAATATTTACGAGCATAGTGTATCTACACTTTAAACATATTGTTTAATATTATGAGTAATATTAATTTAATATAATATATATTATTTAAGTTTCAAATTATTAAAGTAATAATTGCATATAGTGTGTCCACACTTTAAACATTGTTTATACTACGAGTACTCTTAATTTAATATAATAATATTATTTAAGTTTCAAATTATTAAAGTAATTATTGCATACAGTGTGTCCACACTTTAAACATTGTTTAACACTATGATTAGTCTTAGTGTAATATATATTATCTAATTTCAAATAATTAAAGAAATTGACTCTTGTATTTTGAGGCTTCATATATATGTAGTATCTTAGCTATCGTCTAATTCATATGTAATATAACAATAAAAAAGGCATCAATTAATAAATTAATAACAATTTAAGATATCGATACGGGGAGAAAGCAATATGAACTGAAAGACTCGGGCTTAGCGGTCCCTGACTACGTTAAAGCTGATGAAGTCGATTGGGCAGAAGTGGTCGAACCGGTTCACCCACTGGTGTAACAGTAGCCTTAACGATTGTTGGCCTACAATAAAATTATACCCTGTTCTGTCTTTATTCCTCTTTCATGATTTACTGTACGTTCTTGTTGAAATAAGGTTTTTAGGTGTCCATTAACGATGGATACACAACATTTTGATTTAATATTTTCATGGTTAATAATTTTATGAAAGTGTATATCTGTGGTTTTAAATTCTTAGATTGTGAAGTTATATATAATTACCCGGCTGTACTCACGTAATTAATATCAGAATTTGTCCGAATAGTTTTGCCCAACACAGGTCACGCTACGGTTCCGCCATGATTAGAGCTCATGAATAGACCCCGAATGAGTTCGAAACTAATCGGGCAAATTTCGATAGTAATTAGATGAGTACAGACGGATAATTATATTTAATAGTAACCATGGATCACAAAAGTTTCATATATGACTGTTTTATAAATGGTAATATTATCATTTAGTCTAAGTTTCTATAGTACAGTGTACCATCTAATTATCTTATGAACAACTTTCTCAAACTTAATGGTAGTTGTAAGAAATCTCTCTGAAGGCATAAGCTAACCTATGTATATATTTAAAAATTAAAATGTATGTAAAAGTAAGGTACATAAATAAATAAATAATTTATTATCAAAATAATGTGAACATATGTATAATATATATATCTGTATCGTCAAACGAGATCAGCTGAGTGTGACGAATAATCAATACACGTACTCAGATTAACATCCGCCGATCGTAACAAAGCGTGACGGTTTTCTTCACAATTATCGGTAATGTTCCATAAGATTAGTTTATTGCTTTCTTATTCGAAAAAAAAATATTTACATATATATATACATAATTTTTACATAATTTACATAATTTTTTTTTGTCATTAATAACAATTAAAAGTAAGTGCCAAAAATATAGAAGTTAACTTTAAATAAACTATATTATTTATATTTTTTTATTGTGTTGTCACTTGGTAAGAATTGAAAGTAAATAAAAAATATATAACTAAGAAAATTATATTTTTTTTTATTCATTTGTCCCTTGTTGAGAATTGTACAAATAATAACAAACAATAAGAACTAATGAACTCAAACTATACGTCTGTTATTCTATAGTACTGACGTATTATCACGTTTCTATGTGACTAATAAACGTGATGTAAAGCAGCATCTATAGTAATATTAAAATTTAAAACGGCAATACGCCACTTCAGAGTTTAAAATGAAGTGGACGGCAGCGTTTTCTCTGCGAGCAACGAATTGCAAAAACACATAATGTTTAACCGAGACGCGATCATTTCCACCCAGTCGGAAAATTCCTGTTATCTTCATAGACTTTCTTCATCCTTTCTTCATCACGCGACACTCGTACCTATATCTTCACCTACTTACATTTAATTTATAGTAATACCAGTGGCCGCACGCGACTTCGTCCGCTTGGAAACCCTTTATAATAACGTTATAATAACTAAGTACTGCAGGGCTCTAATCATGGGCAATCAACCTATAAAGGTAGCTAGTGCCATATGTTATATAGAACGACTTTATTTTTACATTGTTATGGTTCACTATTTCGACTATAATGGCTTACACAAAAAATATAGATATATACTATGCCGGTTTTTTTTGTAGGACTATTTAAGATAAACATTTCCATCATACATTACATATGCGTAACTCTAGCGGTTTTGGCTGCGCACGCCAGAATAGCTCACAGATGGTATATTTTTTCCAAAAATTTTTTCCTGCTTGATATTTTAGACAATTCAGACAATATCTTTATAAATTGTAGCCTATGTGTTATTCTGCTGTATAAGCTATATTACTGTAAAATTTCATATAAATTCGTTCAGTACTTTTTGCGTGAAAGAGTAACAAACATCCTCACAAATTTCACATATATAATATTAGTAGGATTATTAAAGACGTATGAAATAAACGTCATGTGTTTCCAAGAATTTGTCTCTAACATGTGCAATACCTCAGCATACAAACAACAAAACATTCCTAACTTTTGTTTTATCAGCTACAAGATAAGCCGAAGTGGTGACATCACCTCTTCAGACGTAGATAAAGAAAGTGTTCAGTAGGTAACCCTGTAGATAAGATTAAAATAGCCAATATAACAAAATATCTTGTCGCACGTTAATAAATAAATAAATTTATTAATGTAATTAAATAATGAATTTAATTTTTCTATTGTAATAAATATTCCTAAATTTGCCTCTATTAGTAGGTATTAATAAATTTGTATATCAAAGAATATTTTCTTTGTAAGTAAACGACAGCGAACAACTACTCAAGCAAAGTTGACTGAGACAGGAGCATATCGGATTGAAACTCGAAATCTCGAACCGGTTTTCATATTACCTCTCGTTCTAACACACACAAACGTCTATTTTCTATCTCTGTCTGTGACTCACCGTTTTTATGTATAACGCTCTACGCACTTCATGGTCACTCGTTCAACTTCGTCACGCTTTGACTGCAATGACTCGACGTTATGTGACATAATATTACGAATGATCAAATTAATAAGAAAACATTATTATTATGTACACGTACTTAGTTTGTTTATTATTTTTTATTATTAATATACGGTTTTGTCGCTAAAACTTTCACAGAACAAAAATTTGCACTAGTTTAATGTTTCTATTTCTTTTTAATTTATCTCTTTGTCAAATTAATAATTATAAAAAATAATTCATACGTTATTGCATACTTATCTTAAATATGAAAAGATTAATATTTATGTATAATTTTTTAATGTTATTTTTAGAACTTTGTAATCTGTATTTTTCAAAAGCGTATAAGTGAAAGGACATTTTACATGTCACTGTGAATTTACCGCTCTTTAAGTGTTTACGTTCCGTTTTGCTTGTTTTCATAATATATAAACAAACATTCTGCGTTCCCGGCATAAGCCAGCAATATTTTAAAACATGAATGGTCCTTCGTACGTAAACTTGTTTTTTGTTGGGCTCCAAATACTCGGAAATTAAAAAGAATCACTTGCGCCTCTAAACTTCGTATATTAAACCTTTTAGTGCCAAAGAGCGCCGTCGCTCTACTCTCGCTAGTTGCGAATAATGTCAGCGTCGCGATAGCGCTCCTTTGCACAGTTCACTCTATTTCTATTTCTGTAATTTTCTTGACAATAAATATTTAATATTCAATTTCTTTGTTTTTATTATCATAGTATAAAATCTCCTGAAGAGAATGTTGAAAACATTAAGAATTGGTAATAAATGATCTACAAAAATGCACTTCTTTACTGGAATTTTTAGCATATATTGGTAAAATATGTATGGCACTAAAAGGCTTAAAACAAACACCATAATTTATATAATTATAAATTTCTCTCTTACTCTTGTAATGAATGACTTAAGCAATACAGCAGCAGAATAGAAAGAGAAAGGGATTATTTAAAAGTAGGTAATGTTTTTGCTGTTCTCGTTGTGCCGAAGCAACGGACTGCGCGGGCGCAGGCATGATTCATCAGCGCGTGGGCTGAGCTTATTATATTATGATTGCTCGTCTATTCCATCACTTTTTCTTTTACATTAACATTATATGAAAGCTTCAAACTAATTGATATTACAAGTATAAATATAAACAAAATTATTATTATTATTTTTTAAATTATACATACAATAAAACGTCTGAGACAGACAATCTAAACCCTATTGTGGTACCACTGTTTGCATCTTTCTTTGAACTATAATTTTCAATACCTTTGTATTACATATATGTGTCTCCTGTTTTGTTTACAAAGGTGCTGAGTTAACTAGTTATCTTTTGAACTTTCCTTTTTTATCTTTCTAGTAATTTAACGGATCACATTTTACATTTTCTATTCTTTTCTTAAATTATTTTTTGTTGCTGTCGCCACTATTGTGGCTTAACAATAGCATACATTTTTACCGACTGCTTATTATAATATGTAATTCTGTTTTACACAACTAGACTAATGTATATTGTATAAGAGTTAAGGTATTGTTAATAGGATTATGGAGATTATGAAGATAGAATAAATATGACGGACATTATAAGTGTAGGGATTACGAGGAATTATGTGTAATAATTTTAGTTATTTAGAATAAACTAATTTAGAACTCAACAGTGGCATTTTTCCATTTAAATAAACAAACAATCACGTTGAGAAATATAATAAAATTTATATTGAGATCAGTACTAAATGATATTTAACTATGACCTTTTAAGATCAATCCTATCTTTAGTATGAACGCCTATCCTGATGTCGCCATCGTTCAGAATGCGACGCAAGCGCACGAACGAGCTTTCTTAGCATTGTAATATCCGTTCTATTCTGACGAGACCTTTACACTATATACATATTAAATGCAATCATTATTTAGTCTTATATTAGGTTTAGAGATCTGTCGGAATCTTTTGCTATCGAGAAGTATAAAAAAATGGTTCTGTCATGATAATAAAATTAATAATAATAAACACGAATCAAATACAAATGGAATAAAAAATGTTAACAAAACAATGTTACAAATAGTATGTCTATTAAAAATATTATATAAGTATTTGTGTTATGTTATGTTATTCACTCTTAAATATATATTACAAGTTATCCAGCATTATGCTATAATAACATTAATAATAAATAAAATCTTTTGTCCACGCTTCGCACAATGATTAAAGCTAGTAATTTTATATTATCCAACTATTTAGTAAAAATTTCAATTATTTAAAATGTTTTGACAATAAGAATAATATTTAAATTTGTATTATTATCATGTTTTTTCTATCTTTAAGCTTAAGCCAATAAAAAATGTCATCAATAATCGAAACTACTAGAATTGTAGTTTTAAATTCTTTTAGGGTCGCTGAGCTTAGTAAAGTTCAGTTTAAAGTTTGACCCACTTTAAATTAGATACATTACAATGCACAGTTTATCTAATGAAGTGGAGGGGAATGTAAAGTACATCCATTCTGTAACGTATGTGTCAGTTGATTAAAGCTTATCATAGATTTTATTATACTAGTTTCGTATCGCAGCTTTGCTCGTGTTTATTTCGGAAACTGTTTCTTTTTGATAATATTAATAGCTAGTTTTTTTCTACTATTAATCTTTACTAATAAATAAATTAATAGTATTGTATTTGTTGTATTATACTTTAAGAAAATTTCGATTTCTGTAAATCTTACAAAAATCGGATTTTGTAGTTTTTCTGTCTATCTCGCTCAATATAAACAGATAGATGCGACTTTATTTTATATGTATAGATATAAAATTATACATTGCCTTAAGTATACCTCATTTGGAATATTTATAAGTATAAAAATTTTCGTTTTTTAATAGGATTCCTTTAGTTAGATTATAAAGGCTTTAAAATATATACTTATATATTAATTATCCAGTTCTAAATCAGTAATTGATTTTTTCATGAGAAATAAGTGCATCGGGTCATAAACAGTTTATTTATTTTTAGTAAAATTAAATTTATTTTCAATATTCAATATGAAAAATATGGATGCACTTGAATCAATACAAGCTGTTATTTTATCAGAATATACACCTTAAGATGTTAAATGTCTAAAAGTTACCTCTTACAATTCTATGTTCTTAATCTAATGACATTTTATCCATACGCAGAAACAACTTCAACTACTCAAAATATATAACTATATGTACTATATGTTATTATAATTATAATAACATTAACAAAATCAAAGAAATATTACGCTAATATATTTACATTAAAAGGCGTAAAAGTTTGTTTTTTAAATGGGTTAATCTTCGAAACTACCGCTTTCATTAGAAAGACTGAATATAATGGGCAGGTTTATTAATAAGCCTATCATTACCGTACTGCTCTTAGTTACAATAATAGTAAATAAAATAGTACGTGGGTGAAACCGCAAATAACTAGGAAAAAACATACTTATTAACTACACAAGGGCCGCCAGCAAGCAAGCGGGGGAAGCTGAGCGAAACATATATCCTGAAAATTTTAGCTTGATAAGATTTCCCCAATGTCTGCAATTAACAAAAAATTATATGTCACTCATATTAAGATTACCATCTGAGCGTGTTATAGAACCTTTCAATGAAAAATAAAATAAATTACAAATTACTCTTAATCTACAATTACATTTTTTTAAATTTATCTATAGATAGGCAGGCATGTGATGAACAACTGGTCCAAGTTTTGTTCGTATAGCTTGATCGGTGTAGGAAATAGCGGACAAAATTTGATCGAGTTGACCCGTAAAGAGCTTCGCTCAGCTCAGCCCAATAACTAAGATTTATATAGCAATAACTATAATAGACCGAATGGAAGTAAAATTAATTTGTAGACGAAATCAGCCATCAATTCGCTCTGCTAGGGGTGAATTAAAATAGAGTTAATATTCCGTACTTGCACGTGTTATGTACTCGTAATCTGGCCACGTGTAATAAGGCCCCACTTTATGATTGCGAAATGATTCCGTGGACGCAAATTTTTTACGACTTCTATTTTCAACTGAAAATACCATTTGATTTTACGTATTTTGGTATTTTTTTTAACTAACATTCCAGCTGGAATTTTTTATTTTATATTTGGGAATGTGAGCTTTTGACTCATGAATAAATTTGAATATTTTTGAAAGGAATCGCCTTTTATTTAATTAAATTTAAACATTAACTGAATATATATTTAACGCTTCGTTACGGGTTAAGAATAGAAAAATCCTAATGGGAATGTATCACACATTTTATTCTATAATTCATAAATATTAACTAGATACACTAAAAACTCATTAAATGTAATTATTGTATAATTATGAATTAATAAATAGACATTACTAATGTGACAGCACAGCGTATACGCTGAATAATTTTAATGTTTTAAGTAAAGAACGGTATCAGGAACCTGTTGTCGATGGCCTGGCAACATCGCAGCAAATCAGTTGAGTAGAGGTGGGGACACACATGCATTATTCAAGGCTCATTTCTATTCCACGGCGACAGGCTGATAAAAACTTCTCGTTTGACAACTTGGACGCCTGCACCCTTTGTTATTACGTCATGTCCCCTGAGCTTAACACACTTTAGTGTCTGAGTATCGACAAACATATAACAGTGTTGTTCACTTCATACACTTTGCAACTTTTGAACTTGCACTTTGGACATATTGTGTCAGAGTTAACACTTACATGCTGGGAATGAATTTATTTTGCATTTAATAAAATATTTATATCACTGTTTACGTAAAAACTAGCTGTTACTCGAGATTCCACTCACGGACAAACGTTGTTATTTTCTATTAGAATTATTAAAAATAGAAGCGTTATATTAGATAGCCTTCTTCATAAACCATATCATAATCAGAAAAAAAAAATTCTTCCGGTAGTTTCGAAGATTAGCGAGTTTAAACAAACAAACTTTTTCTCTTTATAATGTTAGATAGAGGTGCTTTACTACGAAATAACAGGAAAATGAAATTTAAATGAATTGAAAATTATTTTATTGTACGCTGCTGATTCTATATTATTAAATTTTATTTCTTATTTTAGAGCGTTGAGCAAATGTTAGCAATAAGTTAAGTGATGAAACGTTCTCAGAAATATCTTGTATCGTGTCCAAGTAATGTCCTGAATTAACACTTCATAAAATAAGGCATTTAATTAAATCAAACATATAATATATATTGTAAATGAAATCACTTTAATCTGTCTGTGACTCTAGACTGATTGATTTGTCTTTGTTAAGTGTAATCTGGTGATAACTTTATCTGATGAAAATATTCTAATTATGAAAACTTAAAACTATTAAACAATAACTAAAGCAAAGAATTTATAGCAAAAAAGCATCGAATTTTCATTTTTAAAAGAGAGGGAAAGAGAGAGAGAAAACAATATTACATGAAGTTTTGTTTAAATGAATTAACAGCTTCTAAAATGCTACCGCTGCCAGTTTTAAGAACTCTTAAATATTATTAGCGTGAATGACAAGTTGTCCGGCGACATTGGTGCGGAAGCGAGGTTGGCACACTGCCCGTGACCGGCTCTCAGCATCCGAATAAACACTATTTTAACACTAATCTTATTCTAATATACCTTCTTTATTTGGTTTATTTTACACATCTTTACAATTAACGTATAATATAAAACAATTGCTATTTATATAATTGTTATCACTTTAAAGTTAAATATTAATTTACTTACAAAGACTACATTCATTTATTCTTCGTAATATTATTAATTATGTATTGTGTTGATGTTTTTATGTAGTGTAATAACTTTTACTGTTGGTTTAATTTAATAACTATTACATATAATTATTTCCTTAATTTATATGAATGTTCAATAATTATCAGTTTGTTTTTATGATCAGAATTTTTATTAACATAAATAATATTAAAATCCAACAAATTGGTGTCCAAAATGAACAATAGAATGACGTTAAGAAGTTACCGTACATACTGTTAGGCCCAAAATCGATCTGCAATCCAAGATTAGATCAAACTTTCATTAGTCCTGCAAACTATACTTCAACAAACATTGTAATTTAAATCTTTAGTAAATGCTGATATACTGATACATCAATATTATATATATTGTAAATGTAATATCCCACCATATTCTTTGAAGAATATTATATATGTGACATGTTTGTTTCATTGTATTCGTCGGCAATTTACGAATACTTGACGAAAACGCTTCATATTACATACATATTAAATGATTTTTATTTATCAACTTTGTTTCAGTTATAAGTACAAATAGATCCTTTTATTTCAGTTTACAAGAGTCTTTTAAATATATTTTTATATAATACTGCTAAAGACTAAGAGATTTATAACATCTTTTTAGTTGTTATAAGTGTTTTTGTTCTTAACACGTAGTTGAAGTAACATCCTAACATCGATGTCAATTGTTCCCATTGGACACGTGACTCGTATAATAGTTGAAGTACAATAATTACTAAATCAATTACAACGAACATAATGTTTATTTTAATTACTTTGGAATCGTAAATTATAGGCTTATTAATGTTTTAATGATTTTTATTTATTAAAAAAGAAGCATTCATATTGTATTATTAATGTTATCTTAAAAGCTAAAAAAAGAATTTGAAAAGGGTTATAAAGTTATTGCAAAAGTGTATATTATATGTATAAAAACTAATAACAGCCAGACTCAAACCACACAAACAAATGCCCCGTGTGGGAATCGAACCCACGGCCACTCAACAGGCAGAGCCAGCAGCTAACCTCTAGACCAAAAGGACGTCTAATTCCTATGTAATTGTGTTAAATGATTTTAATGTTAATATATAAAATGTCAGTTGAAATCATCCTGATGTTAATATATTTTCTAGTTGTGCAATTCTAATAACCCGCATAGTAAGTGATTGTTGCAACTATCGCGACACCAGCTCATTTCTAATTGCCTGTAATTTACTATTTACCAATTGCATTAGAGGAATTGTTGGGTAATTGCGCTTACAACCATATCCGTACTTGGTTTTCATATATTGCTCGTACTAAGTAAAGTTTTGTAGTTCTTAAAGCTATATATATTTACTATACTATATACTGCTATTTATTCATCACTAAGTTTTGCTAGCGACTTTGCCTGCGCTATGCCTACAAAAAAAGAGAAGACAAGTTTTTAGGTAAAGCGAGATAGCTCTAGCTCTCACGTGGCAGGATTTTTCTGTATTACTTGACAACATTAGTGAAAATTAATTACATTATATTTGTTATTCTGATACCTAAATCCATTTAGTAGTTTTGTACGAGCTACATACAGACAAATCCATGTATAGAAACATAAAAATAATATATTACAAATTATAATTTCAAGCATTAAGTCAAACAGCGCTATAATCATTGTTGTTTACGTCTGTCCATCTACAAGTAACCATTTTATAAATAAGTCCACATACGGTTAAACAATACTAGCTTGTAATTATAATAGTAATAAACATAAAAAGTTACCTCAATAGGCGGATGAGTCAGGTCGTATGTTCATATACGGACAGCACATGTATGTTGAGATCCTTGTTTTTAGTTGTGCTATAGAGGGACAGGAATTCTGATAATCGTCAGAATTCCTGTAACATTTTACGCGAGGTTGTCTGATCTTAATGAGTACTATTTATTTTATTTATTTATTTTATATATAATATTTATTTTAAACAATTTTCTATATTGGATAACTTATCAAGATATCTCTTCCAGTTACCAAATTAAATCATGAAACAGAAACAGCAAAAAAGAAAAGATTAATAAAATATTGCTTAATATAATAGAGAAAATCTATATTTAAAGAAGTTTAGATTGAGACTTGAAGATATTTTTATAATAATATAATTTTATTATTATTATATTACCAAATATCAAAATTCAGTCAGTCCATAACGTCACAGCTATAGGGCTGTATGTGTGTTATTAATTAAGTGTAATTGCTTGTAGAACACAGCACAGGTGTTATCAGGTCGCGCCTCCCACAGTGACCCGGCTTGTTCTTGTGTTCGTGTAAATCACTGAATCGTTGCACCATATAGTCAGGGTTGGCACGGCTGGAAAATTATTATTATATATTAAATTTTCATTAAAATATGTCAAACACGTTATAAGATATAATTTCGCCAGGGTTGGCATTGGAATCAACACTGAGGAAAACTCTTAAATAATGTATTAATTTTCATTTCAAATAATGTAATGATTATAATTTAAAGTATATGAAGTAACTTTTTTAATATTATTTGTATACATTAAATTATTGTTTGGTTCATTAATGCATTCTTTTTCTCCATTATAATCGATTGAAATGAAATGAAATAAAATGAAACGAGTATAAATTAAATCAAACTAAAATAAATTTAATTTAATGAAAATGTTTATTAAAAAGAAGTTTATAAAGATTTTCATAGTCAATGGCTCAGTCGTATTTATTTATTTATACTATTAAATTCTATTAATAAATTATATATATTAATAAATTCTAATCATTGGTGAGAACCCTGAGCTCAGCTCGTCGCCACAATCTATGCAAATCGCTGGCTCAAAACTTATTGCTCTCGCCTCCACTCCTTTCCAAATGCATACTAAATAGCAACCGTACCAGCCTTTGTTTCCACTTTTTCACTTAACCGCGCTTTATTTCAATGGAAATTCTATGCGTCTAGTGTTTTTAAAACTCTAACTGCTTTTTTATGTTCATTTCTTTACAGGTATAACTCTTGGTTATAAATTATATAAATAAACAGTGTTGTGGAATCAAAACTAACATTTACTATTAGTCTTTAAGAAATCGCTATTAACAAATGTATGGATATATGTAAAATCTGAAATAAAGTTTTTATTATTATAAAACTGTTAATTAAATTTTTGTATATAATATATAACTACCAATTTGTCTAGATTAGTTTCAAAACAATGAAAAAGAATAAATATACAAACATATAATATATAACGATATTTCCTATCTAAAGAGTTCGCTTTCAAACATGGTATTCCCATGGTGTTCTCGGAATAAGACACAGAATGTTACTAGACACTCTTTCCGCATAGGTTCTCGCATTGCGATCCAATTATATGTGATACTGAAGAGATATGTAATTATTTATATATACGCGTATATACTGTGAGAATCATAATCGCTCATTGTTACCAATGTCCGAAGCGCGCCAAAACCTTATGATAATGGAGCTTAATTATAAACTTATATGACGTAACATGTAATAAATCAAACGTTTAAGGCAATATGCAGAAATATGAAAAATCAGGATATACTAGTTGTGGCATTTGTTCCTGTATGATATAAATAATAACTTACATTTATTATTGTGGTTGAAATGATAATATAATTTTGTCTGTTTTTTTTCTTACACCCCTACAAGTAATATGTAATTTATATATTTTCTCTATTTATAATATAATTTGTTTAATTTGTATTTAAGTGATTTTTATTAATGCTCATTTGTATCCACTTTTTTCGTAAATTTTTCAATTTAAATTACAGTATCTTGTATAATAGACCTACTATATGAAGTTAATCTGATCGTAACCATAACATAATATATATATGCATTATATCTTATGTCAATACAAAGGTCTATTTGACGTTCAGTTTGAGACATAGACACTGTCCCCTCTACTGTCATCAGAACTATCTATTTCTACCGCGGTATAAATAAATCGTATTCGGTCATTGAACCCCGCGAATTGTCTCGTATTGTCTCGCAGCTGCCCTCGCGGCCGTTACGACTAATTGCGATTGCCTCATTTAGCCCTTATGACGTACATCCGATAAGCCCTTTTTATAACCATAGATGCAAAAAAAAACTATATATATTTAAATAAAAAATTTTATGGATATAACTTTTGTTTATTATTGTCATAGTTTTTTTAGTTATAGTTCATTTGTCACCTACCTCCAAAATTTCCTGAACTGACTAACTGACAGACACCAACATCTCGTCTTACCGCAAACACGTTTTGCTGCAAAGAACTCTAAACCTACGGTTTAAATTTAAAAAATTAAAAATATTGAAATGTAGTACTCGTGTAAGTCTTGGAAAACACTAAATATATATTAAATATTACCAGCTGCAAATGTTATTTAAATAACATGTTTAGTTAATAAACTCTTTAAAACATATAAAACAATTAGTAAGAACAGATTAACGAAATCAAACTAAAATATATGTCAAAACTGTATATCAAATATTGGCAGCTGCAAATATGTTTGAATAACATATAGTTATTAAACTATATATGTACAAGTTAGACTGTTGTTCAGTGGCCCAGGGAAACTACTATTACGCTAGAACAGCTCTATATGGCTTAACCGATTTCAAAGCACTCAAGATGTTCGCAACAAACTTGTTGCATGCTAAGAGCGTACCAAGCATAGTCATAAACTAAGTTACACCCTCTGTCGGCAACGTCGGCTTTAGTGCAGCGAAATTAATTCGATTATCAGCGCACCTTGATCCCACTAAAGCTCTTAGATTCCCTATTACGTAAACCGGCTGTTATAATGAAACTAGCGTCTGGGATTAGATAATCTTGAACATTGATACCTTAACCCTTTTAGTGCCATACATATTTTACTAATATATGCTAAATATGCTAGTAAAAATGCATTTTTATACATAATTTATTTGAACAAGACAAATATTCACCATTTCCGTTACAATATACCAATATTCATAATATTTTCAACATTATCCTCAGAAGATTTTATACTCTGATAATAAAAACAAATAAATTGAATACTACTTGGCAAGAAAATTAAAGAAACAAAGTGAACTGTGAAAAAGAGCGCCATCGCGACGCTGGCATTTTTAACAACTAGCGAAAGCAGCGCGACGGCGCTCCTTCGCACTTAAAGGATTAGTTGATTGGATGCAATTAAAGTGATGTTGCTGATATGTGCATTATCGACTATTGCATATATTTTCTTTGCTGGGGTTTAATCATTAATAATTGAGTGAAGCTCTCATAAGAGTCTTTTCTAAATCCTTTGTGCAAGCATCAATCAAAAACGTTCAAAAGAAAACATCTGTCTGGTGGTGGATTTGCTTCTGTCAATGGACAGTAAATTAGTTTTACTCTGTATTCAGTTGCAGTGGGCACATGGAAGTTGGTAATGAATTCATTGTTTTTGACGTAGTCTCATGATATTGAACCACAGTAGGAAAGAGTTCAGGTCACGTAAGCGTCTACGGACAGAGAATAATAACGCAATAATATTCAATGGGTCGAGTTTTTGGAATTCTTACTTTATATATTTATGCAATGAATAATAATATAACTATATAACTTGGCTTTTCTTGTCTTTAAATGCGTTTTTTATTTATAGCGGATATGAAATACGTAAAACTAAGTGACAGAATTTATAAACAAACATATATAAGGTTTCTATTTTAAGTCTTTCCTCTTAGCATAAGCGTCTATTCTATGACTAAAACTTAAAACATCGAAAATAAAACATATCCAAGAAGTCATTACTAATATTATATATTTTGCTTGCGGTATTTCTTGACTGTTCGTGTAAAATCGTGCAACATCGGCTTAAATCGTGTGTTTATGAAAAAAACATTAAAACATCACTAACATAAGTTAGTTTATTTATAACAAAACACTTCCAAGAAATTAATACTTATATAATAAATTTATCTTGCGGTAGTTCTTGAACAATCGTGTAAAATCGTGTAAAATCGGCTACAATCGTGTATTTAAATATTAAAAAAGTTAGTTCATATATAAATAATTCGCAAAATTGATTGCAAAGATGCACTCAAAGATGCTTCAGACCTAAATGATCAATGTAGTGTGTCTGTGCTCACGTATCGTATCGTTTACGTCACGTTATAAGGAATATATTTAATTACTATGTTATAAATAGATTTAAATCTATTTATAACATACTAGGGTCTGGACTTTTGACTATACCATATCAAAAACTGTCTGATAGAACCTCTGCTTGCTAATATAAAATATTTTCTTCAAGAGTTGTTGAATTGAGAGTATTTTCTTTATTTGTAATTAAATTCCAATCTAAACTAATATTTTATGTTTTTTACTTCGAAATGATTTTTTCTCAGAAAAGAGTATTGTAAGACTTCCATTCGTACAAGTATCAACATCACAAAATAAAACTAAGAATTTTTCCAAATAATTAAAGTTTCTTAAATTTCTTGATAAACCACTTTTATAACTCTTTTTTCAATTACAAGTTGGTTTTTATTTCGAAGTACTTATATTTTTATAAAAGGTAAGAAAAAACCAAACCTTTGTAATATGAGCAAATTTACATTAATTTTATATAAAGTATATTTTTTATGTAATTACATTTAATATTAGTCAGTACACGATATGTCGCTAACATTTACCCAACTAGTGGTTCGTCCTTATCTTTAGTTTCGCACTGGCGCCCACTGTTTACACCACATTATCTGCATGTCCGTTCACGAAACAGTTTCTTAATCTTTATTGCAGAGCCTTCCTAAGCTCTAAAGGTTAGCTTTTCGATCTATATATTATTAATAAACCGGTAAAAACCGGTTAAAATTGGTAAAATATGTTATACAATATTGACACTTTTATCATTTATAATGCCGTTCTGCCTTCTATAAGCTCTAAAGGTTAGCCTTTCGGTCTAAATATGATTAAAAAATCGATAAAAACCGGTTAAAATTGGTAAAATATGTTATACAATATTGACACTTTTATCATTTATAATGCCGTTCTGCCTTCTATAAGCTCTAAAGGTTAGCCTTTCGGTCTAAATATGATTAAAAAATCGATAAAAACCGGTTAAAATTGGTTAAATATGTTATACAATATTGATTCTCTATCATATATAATGTCGTTCTGCCTTCTATAAGCTCTTAAGGTTAGCTTTTCGTTTATATATTATTAATAAACCGGTTAAAATTGGTTAAATATGTTATACAATATTGATTCTCTATCATATATAATGTCGTTCTGCCTTCTATAAGCTCTTAAGGTTAGCTTTTCGTTTATATATTATTAATAAACCGGTTAAAATTGGTTAAATATGTTATACAATATTGATTCTCTATCATATAAAATGTCGTTCTGCCTTCTATAAGCTCTTAAGGTTAGCTTTTCGGCCTAAATATTATTAATAAACCCGTAAAAACCGGTTAAAATTGGTTAAATATGTGATACGAAATTGATACTCTATCATTTATAATGCCGTTCTGCTTAACATTCAGGCGGGCGGCTGCCGGGCGTCGGCATACGACATTATTTACATATAAGCCGTTGTTCCAGTGCTCATTCATGGCCCGGCCCGTTCCACTGATTTATAGCCTTAATTTCATAAGTATCTTTTGTTATACCCCATCTATTAGATATTGCTTCTTGTTAGGTGTTAGTAACATATTAAGGAATTCTATATACTTGAATAATAATAATAAACCCTTATTTATACTAATTATTTATACGAGTACTGACAACTTTTTCGCGACTTTGAGAACGCGGACAGTTTCTTTATTAAACAGAATGCGGCGCAGCTCCAACAAAATTCTGAAAATGATGAACTCGTACTCGTACTCGTGAAAATCTAAGAAAATACTAAGTACTAACATAGTTGTAAGTTTTCAATATTACTAACAAGTGGACTGTAATTGTCTTAAAAATAAATATTATTATTATTATAATATATTATATATGTTATTGTAAAGCCATACTGATTTCACTGATATTTATTATAATTTTCTCATTGTTTTGCTTAAAGTGCATTTTGATTCGTTTTTAAGCATTCGTTAAGCAAGTTTTTACATGCACGATATTGATCGCATTGCATGCTCCGCAAATTGTTCCCGTCATGGTATATCAACACCGCTTCCAATGAATTTTATTTTCTACACTAGTTTTACGTTAGAAAATATAACATACATATATACATATAAAAAATTTGTATATACATTTAACGAAATAAATACTTACAAAGTCATATATAACTATTTAGATTAGTGAGCCTAATGTGTTAAAAACTTATATGACGTTTATAATTCACTCATAATATAAAGTTCATAATATTCTTTATTATTATTTCGTTTTACCTCTCGTTAAGTGTGAAATCAATTTTATCAAAATATAAATTTGATTAAGATTTCTCGTGAAGATGGTAACTATATTGTTTGGTTACAGTCCATTTGGTAAATTGCCAATGTGGTTCGTTAATTTCAAGTTCATCCTCAAAATTCGCACCTAATCGAAATAACCGTATTTTTTATATAGTTATAATATTTGAAGAAAAAAAATTTTACCTAAAAAAAAATATCTATATATATCAATCGATGCGAAATTTTATGCTGAATCTAAAAAAATCAACACTCATGACGAGCCAAAATTTTCCCTAGAAGTTATGAAGGAAAAACTACAAATAATCTTAAGCTTCTTAAACACTAACATTTTGCAATACTAATTTGCAATAATGCTAGTAATTTTAGTTAAAACAAAATTTTTATGTCTACCTACATTTATGATATACTTATATGAAAAATGTATGTTGTTGTTATTACGTATCGTATGTAATAGAAGCGATATTTGTCGAGAACACCGCAACCTGACTCCTTCATCGCAGCTGGCGAATCAACCAATGATTCATTAAACTATATCTATATTACATATACTCTTGATTTAGATTCTAGAAAAGTATATTTAGAGTCCAAATTAGCATAGCAACATCGAAATGGATGAGATCTTCTTGGCAGTGAGCTCTGTTGGCACAGCTACATGTGACTCAGAGGTGCGCTCCCATCATTATCTTCGTCGACGCGTTACTTTAAAAGAAATAGCATGAACACAAAAAAACAACTAAAATTGTGATCACATTTTGTTAAATATTCGTACTTTTAATGTATAATTTATAGACTGTTTTAAACTAACATTTATCCAAACTTGTAAAATTAGCGTGGCACGAATTAAATCTTTTATGATATTGTGAAATATAAGTCAGGTATTCAATGACCGCTGACGTCTCATCTCCAGTTGCGTGGTGGCACGTTGCAGTTGTGGTGAGGCCGCTGAGCGTACGTGCGCTGAGTGCACCACGTGGCATCTCACCGCATCACATGTCTTGCGTTAGTAAACATTTACGAACAGACAAACACATCAGTAAATCCAGCCGCAGGCGGCTTCCAATAAACATCACGTATCGATATTGATTTTCGCTACTCTGGATATATATTATATTCAGAGCGAATATTAAAATCGGCTTGCGGCGTAATATCACATAGGAGCTAAAGCTATTGAATAATGAATTCAGAGATAGATAGAGATAGATAGATAATAGTTCTCACAAAACTATGAGTAAATTTAATTATATCAAATAAAACTATTTTTTACGCATTTAACGTATAATTTGGTTTATATGTAAATTTTAATCCGACGTTTCGAACTTTGCAGCAATCGTTTTCACGTAGACGAGATGTAAATGTAATTTTCATTATATTTATATTCTATGACATTGCATATATATTATGATTATTTAAAAAAATATAATATATACTATACAACGCGTGTAACTGACAACGAAAATTTAATTATGAATTTATGGATCAAAACGCTTCTATCTCATGAATATAAATGACGTGATACTAAAACATTTTAGAAACAGAAACGAATAAACCGAATCGGTATTTCACTCATTAAAAAGTGGACTTATTGAAAGCGCTAACAGGCTCTTTGTTATATGAAAATGTACGCAAACCGCACGAGCGGGTGATTTGAGCGAGCGGTGAACGGTCAACCGAAAATTAATTAACATACTTTGGACGCGCAGCTCTCGTGCCTCCCTCACAGGTACGCCACCCCCATACGGATATTATTTTCTATTTTCCCCTCTTTATTTCAACTCCAATTCGCTGGTACAATGCTACTTGCTGTGTGCGTTCTTCGGCGGTTTTCATTTCATTTAAGTTCACCGTTCGTTAATCAAATAATTAATTTTAGTTTACGTTAAAGCTCTTCTGTTGCATTGTTTGAATGGAATTGGAATTTCAATTACAATATAAAGAATCCCAATATAAATGTTTCTAAATATAATTCCTATTGATACTCTGTTAATTCTTCAATTCAACTGAACATTAAACTGTATAATACACAACTAGTATTAAAAAGGAATTGTTTAATTAGTCAAGGGAGAGCTGTGAAAAAAGTTCTTTTTACCTCACGCGATATGTTTCAAACGGCACTAAATTACTAGAATTTTCCGTTGGTATTAAAATTCCTCTTACTGGGATCGCGTGATCCAAAACGGTAATTTTCAGTAAAGGACTAAATTTGTTTTTTTTTTAAACTTCCATATTTGATCAGCCCTTGAAATTCTGCCATCTATATCCAAAATAGTATCAATTTGATTTATAATGTAAATATATGTAAATTCACATTTTATTGAGCGAAGCTTTCTATGAGAGACTTTTCTGCATCCTTTATGCAAGCATCAATCAAAAACGGTATATCCAAAAATTTCCAAATTTTGCATACTGATAGATATCAGTCTGGTGATTTAAAAAAAAAAATTAAAAAATGTCATATTGTGTCTCACCTTCAAATTAGTGTAGGACAGAATGCGTTTTGTAAATGCAACAGACTGCGTTTTGTAAATGCAACCTCACTTCGCTCAATATGCTAAGACATACCGAGATTTTGAGAGCGCTGCGAGTCAAAATTGAGGTCTGGTTCGCGCTTCTAGTTAATAATATCAACGTCAATAAAGTCACAGCTGGTCTATTAATAAATAATATTGAGGAACAACGGTAAATGGAAAATGTTTTATTATTCATATAATACGTGTAATGATAATAAACATCGCCTCACAAAGGCTCGGACGTGTCGTTGTTATTTTGTTAGCGTAGCGTATTTTGTATTATGACTGGGTTATGAGTGTTTTATTAAAGATTTTATACATTTAATTCTAAAGTTAAAAAACTATATTTAAATTTACTTATACTTTTGGGCTATAGCATGGTGCAGGTCTGTCAATACCACATGACTAGGGATGGTACATCCCATCACTAAAAACGTCGTTATGTTTTACACAGAATACATTGCTCTAGGGATGGCAGTACATCCCATCACTAACACGTCTAGGAAGTTACTTAATATATATAAATATCACGTTGCTTAATCTTTCTATTAGATTTTATTGTTAGAACATTCTTATTGTGCTTAGTTTAATTTACTATAGCTATTATATGTTACGAATGTGGTATAACGAAAAAACTAATATATAATTTGTTAATCGCTTCAAGTCTCAAGAGAGAAACGAAACGTTACTGTCAGTGTCACCTGCACCATGCTACAGTGCAAAAGGTATAATTCCTCTCAGTTCTTCATTAGTAATTCTAGCTTCAAACAAATCCATTATAAACTTTTTCCTAATATCTGATATAAATACATTAATTTATTATTTACTATAAGTTATATTATATATACTTTCACAATCTTTACAAATTATAATATTCAGTATAAACCAACAAAAGATCAAAAACAAATAGGTATTATACATTAATCGGTATATAACGCTGTATTGAAAATTGTGACCCCACATGGCTTCCCTTATTGCGGGCACTTGTCATATCACAAAGGGACCCTTTATTATTTTAATTATTGCACGTTCGCCCTTTGTCAGCCTTGGACGAGAATTAATCTGAATAGTTCTAATTGAAGATGCTTCAGCTTTATACTTGACTGGATATATCTTAATAAACTTGATATACATTAACTCTATATTAAACAATTACTGCCTTATAAAAATAGTAATACCCAATATAACATATTCTCTGTTTCTTTTTTAATATAACATATTCTTCTTCTCTGTAATATGTTCCTCTCTAATAAAAAATATTCTCTGTTATGCTAACAATATACGTAAAAGGTGTAAAAATGACAAAAAATAATTATACTTTATTTTTATTACGTCAGTATCTTGTAACTTAAATATAATTAATTTCTAAGTATATTAAAAAATTTGCTTGTAAGAACAAAAATGTCTATTTTAACAGCAGTGATAATAAAATGCAACGGCTTTAATATCCATTACTTTAAAAATCCAGAATAGTTTTTTATTAAATGTTAGCTAAATTAAGCCAGCAAAGACTAAGAAATATTGTGTTGTAAAGTGAGTTAGAAGAAGGTAAAGTGGATTAATAAAGTAGCGAGGCGGGGGGCGGGCAGGCGGCTCGCATACTTGTACTCTCCCGATCCGATCTTCATAACAAAATTCTCCGTTTTGATATTATATCTATATTTTTACCGTTTGTACCTGCATATTTCTACAGAAAATATGAAAATTTCGAGAATGCCTACAAGCTCCGCTCCAGTCTTGAATGAAGAAAGCTTGCCCTATTTGGTATTATGAAAATTTCGAAATTGTGTCTTGAACGGATTTTTCTTATTTAATATAATATATACGTATTTCATGTTTATGGAATAAATTCCATACAAAGTAGATCTATATTATTTATAAATAAGCGAACTATCGAATGTAATATATACCGTTAATTAATTAAAAAAAACACAAACAATTTTCAACTTTATATTTTATATTAATTTGTTACAAAGATGTACCTTTAAATTGATGAAAAGCAATTTTCATTTTTATTAGCAATACCACCAACTAATCGTAAAATAGTAAGATTTGTGTTATCTCCTCCCCTCTGGTCGAAATTTATATAAAGTCCAGTATACACGAAACAGCATCAGTAGTTTCAAATTCTATGTTTGTTAATTTCAATTACAAGCATAAACCATTTTCTGATAACTGACTGATGATTTTTCCGATAAGTGCTCCTTAAAAGTAATGGCAAAAAAGTATTTGTAATGCACCAAAAAACTGACTAAATAAATTCTCTATACTCTCACTAACTCAAGATAAAAAACTCGTATACTTAGGTCAATTGTTCCGGGAGATACGATCGTTTTAATCAGTCGAAGTGATAACACGAAGAGAGAGTTTAATGGTAACTTTCATTGATTCTGCTCCTCAATTCCACGGTTGCTCGCTAATCTTAAGAGTTGAAGGTGAGCAGAAAATCGGTAGCAGATGAATATCGTGAAGGCCGTGCGTTAGGTGCCGAAAATGTTAACCAAGAGGCAAAAGTAAAATTAAGTTGACATTTTAAGGGGCAATCTTGAAACGACTAAGCTGACCACGAAAATTATTAGTCTCAATTTGTGATCAAAGGAAAAATTCAAACTTGACGGGAAAAGTTATGGTGTCTGTATCTTAGGATGCTGAAAGAATTGTGGAACTTCGTAGACCAAATAAGATTACGCAAGACTGTTGCAGAATAAGGACGAAGAAAAGTAATCAAAAGTCCCATTTCAAGCAAAAAAACTACTTGAGCACCTATACTATTCTTCACATCTAACCTCCAGGACATCTCCTTGTTTCCTCAGCTTAAGGTACTTCGGCAAGGCAAGAAATTTGCCGATGAAAGATTGCTGATGACAGTTATGGAGTTATGGAAAAAACGACTAAATGTATCGATCTATTATCTACTTATCTACATAAATATTTTATTTAAATGTTGTTTTATATATAGTTATTTTCGTCACTTTTGAAACACCTCCTTCCTGTTTTGGATTTACATTCAAAATGTAATGATAATCCTTGCCATCTATCTTTCTTCGGGTTTTCATTTTATACACCTTAAGTTTTGTAAACAGAGAATACGTATACAATAACCATATTGTCAATTATTGTTAAACTAGAGCTGATTCTTCATTATTCAAATAAGATTAAACTGATATTAAATTAATTTTTTGGACATGCCTTTTTATAGAATATTATTCAAATATTAGGTTAAAGTTGAAATTTATCTAAAGATTGAAAATATATCCTTAATAACATTAACGACCTCGTAAGAATCCTTGAAAATAATGTATTAGAGATAACAATAACAACGTTTTAAATAACTTAGTGTGGGTGTGTCAACCTTGTTTATCTAATCATTACAAGACGAAAAATATAAAATCATATGATTTAATATTAATAAGTAGCAATCAATACAAATCAAGTGAATCGTATTTGTTCGCATTTCCAAATAACCATACAAATACAGTCTATGTACATGAAATTCAGACGTAAATCTTGTTTCTGCTTACATTAATGTATTAGCAATACGTTTGGAAATAAGCGAACAGCGTCTGACGTCAAACCCTGCACGAACCATTCATGCGATACTATTAAATTACACTTCTCTTTATTCGGATACGCTTTTCAGTGCTTTGTGAAAATATTTTCAATTTAAAAAAAAATATGTATTTAATAGTCTTTGTGTCATAAAACAGTGAATATATTATTATTTATTAGCTCGTTTCATTCAGTGACGCGTTATGCATTTGTCCACCCTCAGCCCTCGCACCTGCGCCTCAGTACAATACACCCGTTCTTTGTATTAATTAAATATTCTTTATTGAAAGCAAGCTATTTTTAACGATTCAAATATTATTTATACATGATGTTATTTTTATATATCTTTTTTAAATTAAATATTTCTCTATATTCCATAACATTATTGAATATGTTATAATTAAGAACGGGTCTATTTAAATACATATCTCTGTAACCACAAATCGGTTTTGAAATATTGTTTTTGTACTGGATATCCAATGTTCATTAACATTATTAACATGAGCAATACAGTACATATATTACAATCAGTAGTGCTTTTAAGAAAAAAAACTGCAGATATCATTTTCATTCGATCTGCTTTAATAATAGTCTCAAAATCAAGTATACTATTAACATAAGATTAGATCAAAAAATTGACATGAAAAAACACATTAGAATGTGTTTGCCAATGTGTGTTGTAAAGTATGGTGTGTGTTGTTGTCATCAACAATTCAAACACATTAGAATGTGTTGTTAAATGTGAGTTGTATTAAGTATGGTGTTGTGTGTTGTTCCAGCGAGCGGCGCGCTCGCAGCCGGCACCATTGCGTCCCCGTGGAGCACGGCGGCCGGCGCGCCCGACACCAACGGCTCGGGCGCCGACGCCAAGCACCTCGATGTTGGCGATGCGAGTGACGATGAAAAGGTATGTTTTAATAATAATAAGAGCGCGAACCAGACCTCGATTTTGACTCAATGCGCTCGCAAAATCTCGGTATGTGTTAGCATATTGAGCAAAGGTACAAACAACACCGAAGTTGCATTTGGTAACTATAATATGGTGTATAGCTATTTTGAAACCTTAAATAAAGTCATCGAATTTTGAAGCTGTCTGTACATAGTAAATCGTTATATTTTATTATAAGATAAAGTCATTAATATAAATTGCATTATTATTTGTATAAGGTTTATCAGAATTTAGTTTTTGCTGATGTCAGTACATTAATGTTTACAAAACTGTATGATTTCATATTAAATGAGGTTCAATTGCCCTTCAATGTAATAAGTAAAATAAATTGTAGTTTTTATATATATTGAATTTAACCCTTTTAGTGCCATACATATTTGACAGTAAAAAGTGCATTTTTATAGATAATTTATACGAACAAGACAAATATTCACTATTTCCGTTACAATATACCAATGTTCATTATATTTTCTGAGGAGAATCCTCAGAAGATTTTATACTCTGATAAAAAAAAAAACAAAGAAATTGAATACTACTTACATATTTATTGGCAAGAAAATTACAGAAACAGAGTGAACTGTGAAAAAGAGCGCCATCGCGACGCTGGCATTTTTAACAACTAACGAGAGCAGCGCGACGGCGCTCCTTCGCACTAAAAGGGTTAAATAAATGAAGATTAGGAAACCTTTTAGCTTTCGAGCTTAAAGTGTATCAAGAGTGATTCAACATACTTGTGATTCTATGTATAGCGACCGACGGACTTTATTTATATGTTCTTTTAAAATAGTTGCGATTCTATTAATTACTAATGCGTTTCTTATTACACTTAGGTCTGTAAATAGTGATATTTACTTCTTTTTAGTATATTATATATTAATTATTAGTTTTTTTTATTATAAATTTTAAGTACAAACAAGATTTTTCATTAAAGGTAATTTTTCTTAGCGGCAATATGCGTAACTTGAATCTTTTATTTAATACTCTGAAAAAATTAAAAACTCTTAAGTTAAACAATGCTTTACTGAGCTCTTAATCGCTATGCACAGACAGACATGTAAGACCTACCACTTATATTATATGATAGCCTTATAACATAAGATTAATTAACACTTCATTTAAATTAAATCCACTTAAAAGAAAAATCAAAAACAAATATTTTTACATTTTAAAATGAAAACAGTGTTAGATTCTTGAACTTATAATATGAAATCAAAAACTTTAAATAGACATACCGTTTGGCGTATAGAATACATTTTTTTAATTTCACACCAAAGCACGTTTTAATTTAAAGTGCGTTATGACTTCACTCATTATTTGCAAGGAACCTCGTGTGTCATAGCGAATATAGCACTATTGGTTTGATGGTTCAAATGTCATAAAATGAAGGCAAATGAAACCATTACAAAAGGTATAGAGTTTGATCTACTATAACATATTTCGTACCATGAAGAGAAATATATATAGTATTATTGTTATAATATTATTTTTAATATAGTTATAAAGTCCCCTAGTAAAGTCACATTATACAAAATATATATTTATTAATTAGTGGCAACTAAAAATACATCTGGCCTAAGTGAGAATGACAAATGGATTACAGGTTTTTATATACTGTTATAATTATTAGTAAACTTTAAACAACTTTTTGCCTCTGACTATTTATGTAAAATAAAAAATACGTATAAAATAAACCATAAAAATATATTGTTACAAGAAAAAGCTACCGGTTATTATTTAATTATATATACTTTTTATTTATAATTAAATTATGATATGAAATTAATACTCGCCATATCTTTGGAAATAACGACAAGGATATCGTGATTTAATTGCTTTTGTATATCAGCAATGAAGCAGTAAATTATAAATATAATTTTTTTACATTTCCAAATTAAGAAAAATCAGGTCATATGTTTGTATGTAAAATGCAAAACTCGATTACTTTCGCTTTTTTTTTAAATAAAGAATTAATACTTAATGATTTTTTTTTTGGAAATTAAAATCTTTTTCATTTTTGAATTGACAGCCGAGGTCTTGTATAAGTTTTAGAGCAGCCTCGTGTTAAATATTTATTTTTTTATTTATTTATGTACCTTACTTTTACATAGACATTTTAATTTTAAAATATGTACATAGGATAGCTTATCCCTTCAGAGAGATTTCCAACTACCCTTAAGTATTTTATTACATATATATAAATAATAACAGCATTCAACGTAATTATATTATTAATTAAAACCAAAAAATATTTTAAATAAATGAAAAAAATAAATATAAATATATATAAAAAGTTTAACATTTTCATTATGATAATAATGATCTTAAAATTAATGCATTAATTAAATATGAGTAATAAAAACACACACAGAGAAGTAATTAATAGCTCAGTAGAATAATGTGATTAAAGTAAAAACACACACACAGACACACACACACATAGAAATAATTATTTTTGTAATAAACCTAAAGCCAAAAGCCAGCTCAAAAGTAACTAGTTTAAACCTCCTAATAGTGGCCCCAATTAGCAATTAAATCATATTAATTTAGCTCACAACGGTAGCCATGGCCGGCTAATTTACATTACAAGATTGTGCATATTCTTATAACTAGAAATTATTATATATATAATTATTATTATATATATAATTATTATTATATATATAATTATTATAATATATAAACACGCTCGTTTTTCCTCCTTTTACATAAAAAAAAATATTTTCCCTTTCAATATGTGAAGATGCATTTTATAATATTTATTGTATAGCTGAAGATATTTCTAGAATTACATACAAAAAAAAAAATTAAACAAAGTTAATGCATTCTATAAATCTATTTCCACCTAGGAAAGACAAATGTATAATTCTCAGTTAGACGAGTTAATTTATAAGTTAGTTAGTTCACTTAGTTTTTTTTTATATTTCTGTACTTTCTTTTTTTTTAGTTTTTTTTTTAGAAAATAATGTATTTCTTCTATTAATGGGGATAAATAAGGTCTCGTAATTCTAAAAACGCACGAAGTACTATTAAATATTTATCCGATAAAACTTTAACTGTTTGCAATTATATTTACTTATAAATAAGTTCACGTATTGTCAATTAATAATAATTTGTTTTATAATAATATAATGAAAAGCATTAATAATTAAATTTACAACATTTTAGCCTTTTTTTTAGCTTATCTGGGTAATTAATCAATTTTAACGCAATAAATTAAGTCATGTTTATTTTGGTTTGTGGGTCACTTGAGAATACCAATACCATTATTCAATATTAATATCGTCATTAACCAAATCCTCAGGATATGTCAGCGGCGGACGCAGAGGGAGTATGGAGTCCGGACATCGAGCAGAGCTTCCAGGAGGCCCTGGCTATCTATCCCCCATGCGGTCGACGCAAGATCATCCTCTCGGACGAGGGCAAGATGTACGGTGAGTCCGGTGATTGAAAGAATCCAATAGATATTATGTACTAGATCCGCGCAAGCGGGTTCGCCTCGCGACGCAGCGCGCGCTAAACAAAAACGTTCTATATGTTAACTATATGGGACACATTTTATCAATTATCTCGAAAAATACAATTAAGATTCGTCTGATTTTCAATTCATACCGGGTTTTGCTCATTATGCGCATGTGTGCAAAATATCGTGCGTGTAGCTCTTAAATTAAAGGAGGAGTTGGGTAACAAAGTGTTGAAAATTTGGGTAGTAAAGAGCTTCGCTTGGCTCAGCTCAATTAATCAGAAATTATGAATTTTAAATATGGTCTGTTAATGAATCTTCGTTTTGTTTTGATCTTTGGCAAATCCTAATGTTATGGGTACCACCAGTCCAGTAGAAGATAGGGTGGGTATATGGGACTTGCTGACATTGAAAGCGAGGAACGTATAGGACTAAGCTAAGCTACCCTCTAACCCAGATTGTGAGGGATTACTTGAAACCTTTAAGCAATGGAAGTTCATTTTGCTACAATTATTTTGTATATACCTTACTACAAAACATGATTTTTATGGATAACTCAACATATAATTTAAATTGACGAAGATATACAATTAAACAATGCAGTTTTCGTAAATTTTAAGCAAAAATTGTACACCCGTTTAGCTTATGGTAAACATATACATATACAATTTAGAGATGTACCATTAACTTTCCAATTTCTCAACCCACATATAAAATTAATTGAATCATAATGATCAAGGCCATCCCTAAAAGAACAATGGTGCTGGAGACAAAGGCATTGATGTGACCGACAAAGCGGTTTGCGCAATAGGATTCCTCGGAAATACGTGAACCGACAATTATTATCTCTCCATCAGTCGCTTCGCGGAAGTCACTGGACTACCAGCTTTGTTCAATCTTGCAATCTTCGAAATTCACCAAATATATCCTGACTTAGAATAATATAAAAATAGAACATTATTATTAATAGCAGCGTGAACCTGACTTTAATTTTGACTCGTTACGCTCATAACATCTCCGTATCAAGTATTATTATTATCATTTTTTTATCAAACTAATTTTTCAGATTGAAATCTGTAAGATTTTATTTTTTCCGTCATTATTCCTCATCGACATTGAATATTTGATTTTTATTAAAAACAACCACCAGACTGATGTCTATCAGTGTGCAAAATTTGGAATTTTTCGGATATACCGTTTTTGATTGATGGTTGGATGCAGACAAAGGATGCAGAAAAGTCTCTCATAGAGAGCTTTGTTCAATAAAAATAGAAAAACATGTTTATTAAACTACGTTAGTGTAGGGTTTTGAAGCACTGTAAAGTATTACTTCATGGTATAACAGTAAGTAATACGCTGATATCGATATCTTGATAAACTGATGTACTATAGTATAATCGAGTATAAATAATCGAGTTGCGAAATTCGAGAAGCTTCAAATTTTGAATAGATTTTCTTGTGTTGCTTTTTTTCTTGTTTCTCTATTTGGAACATTCGGATATTTTTAAAAATATATTCTTCACTATTTAGATGGTTGATTTTTGCCAATTGCAAAAAATTTGGCTGTAAATAAAAATAAAAGCAGATTAAATTAAATTCTGTTAATTTAACTTACCAATAATTTCAGCTTTTCAGGTTAATTCCTATATGTTGTAAGTTCGTTGATGTTATATATTCATTATAATTTAAAAGTTTTTGATGTATTCGGTGAAGGCGAGTGTTAAATATCTAAAAATAATGTTCGATTTTGTACCCTTTTGATTGGAACCCTAAAAAGATTAATTAATTAATTGAAGAGATTTATGAACACAAAATGAATTTGTTGTACCAACTAATCATGTTGATTAAAAGCTTGACATTATTTATTGTATGAAGGATAGAATGCGTCTAACTCAAGCTCAGCTTCTGTAAACCGAGACGGGAAATTTTTTCACGTAACAATCTTAAAAGAAAACTGAGGCAGCTCGTTAAGACGTGATGATTACTACTAATTCTTTTTTTCCCTAACACAAATTAACAGTCGACTAAATCTCTCGTTTTAACTTATTTGCAAGACAAAAATAAATGTATAAATATTATAATAATTAGTATTTTCTTAGATTTTCACGAGTAGACATTTCAAATAAAACTATTTTTTACGGATTAAAACTCGCGTATAATTTGGTTACATTTTAATTTTAACCCGACGTTTCGAATGCTTTGCAGCAATCTTGTTCACGGGTAGACGAAATGTAAGTGTCTGTGTCACAGACATTACTTTGTACGCGAGTTTTAATCCGTAAAAAATAGTTTTATTATAATTATTGTCGGTATCTTGACTAGTGTTAGGAATATTGCCAAGTTTTTAGTTTTTTTAATGTTAATGGAAATCTTGTGTTTTCAGATACGAGAGTTATTATTTCATTAGTATTAGTATTTGTATTCGAATATGTAGTTTATCATTCTATATTTCGTTAAAATTTATTCTATGTATGTTAAAAGTCAATTTGATAAATTCGAAATTGTAGGTTTTTGATGGTTTATGTACAAGAGGGTACAGTTATAACAAGACAAACGTTTTAGTATATAGTATTTATAATAAACGTTGTAAGTTTATCTCTGAACACAATCGTTTCTTTGTCACGTACGTTACATTCGCATTGACACGGCGCTATTAAAGACACTATTACACCGGACTCACATTAAGTCCGCGTCAAACCAACATTACACCCGGGTTTTAATTAAAGGACTGCCCGACTCCGCCCGACTCCACCCGACTCCACCCGAATGGAATTGCTAAACAAATCTACCGCAAGCGATGTGTCCACCTTAAGTGATTTAATAGACGGAAAGAAATGTGCCGGCTTGGTCTTATCGCCACAGCGGAAATAATCGCTTAAATGTTCGGTTACATCATCAAAATATATATATTCTGTATGGTATTGAATTCTATTAGCAATTTTATAAAATTACAAATATTCGAATTACGATAACGCTTTTCTATTCTACTCCATTTGTCTCGCAAATTCATATATGATAATTATCAGAGCAATAATCCATTTGCCAAACTTTATTACGGTAGGGCAGTGTAATGTTAAAGAATATGGCACATAATTGCGGGCACGCGTCTCGTCCGTACAATATATGGGCGCATTACAAACGGACGTGTCGGCCCGGGCTTAATCTAGCCTCTAAAAGTGCGTATTCTGTCCTCTATCCCGCCTGTCCGGTTCACCCTCTCCCTACGTATACTCTTGAAATTGTCCTCACTTAATTCCTAGATAGTTTTACTCAGCGTTTATTATATACGCAAATATGGACAATAGACTTGATGTTTATGGCAATTTCACTGATTTTTAACTGTATTTTGTTGTAGAAATTGTAATTTTTATAGCATTTCATAATTTGTTCTCAATACATGAAATGCCACATTAAAAGTAATACTTACGAACTGTAACTCAGCACATTTGTAGCTCCACTTTACCTTATCATAGAAGCAAGCGAACAGTAATTTAGTGTAGCTTGAACATTGTGGTGAGTTGAAAGCAGTTGGTCTTCAAAGTCATCGAGGACAGCACCTCTACTGAACCTGTAGTATTCGTGAGTTAAGACATTCAAAACCGCTCAATATCCTGGCTGTATGAAAGTTTCGCCGGCGCACGGCTTCACGTGGTCCGGGCGGGGGCGGGCGAGGGTTGGCCGGGAGGGCTAAACTATGCGAAGAATGCGCAATTAGTGAGCGAGCGAGCGTGTAAGGGGCCCGGCCGCGCTAGGCGAACGCAGTAAGAAAATATAAAGAAGGCCCGCCCCTTCTCCCGCGCCCCTTGTTTAGCGCCCCGCCCGAGGGCATAACTCCCGATTGTCTCCGGCAATGCTCCTTAGACGATTGAGACTCAACCCTTCTAAGAGTCGCCTTCTTGCATATCTGCTGTTTGGGTCAGCGTGAAATTCTCAAGAACGATGCCAAAGCTTCTATTACAACCGACGTTTCTTTTATTGAAAACCTCCCCCCTAAAAGTGTCTCTCGTAATTTATACGAATTGATAAAACTACTTTCAATATGTAGCCGAATTTAATTTAATGCTATAATAGTTATCTTAACAAATCTACCAATTAAATTATATTTTTGAGTAAATTCAAAATTCAAAAACTCAAAAGAGAATGTAGTTTTAAAAAGCTGGAATTACCTTTTTTGATTTTTGGGGTCAATCAGATTTTTTTGGTGTTTAATTTTTATTAATTATATTACTATCTCTTGTCTGAATTAATATCTTCAGAGATGTAATGTCACAGGGTTGCGAGGGTTCGTTTAAGTAACATAATCTATGAATGGTTTATAACAAATACCTTTTCATCCTGAAATAAAATTATTTTTTACGAATATAACTTATACGCTTATAATTTTGGTTACATTTTTATTTTAAACCGACATTTCGAATGCTTTGCAGTAATCATGTTCACGGGAAGACGAGTTGTAAGTTATCATCCTTTTCAGACTGTTTCAAGAGACCTATAATGTTATATATTTCCTTAATTGTACACCAAAAAAAATATAAAGAAGAATATTAATTTTTTTATAAATACTAGTAGTAAAAGTATTATATTGTAACACAGACAGAATTAAAAATATTGATATATATGTTAGGTACATCATCATCCAATATTTTTCCTCATTTATCGGAATTTTATTGTAACAAAAACAATTATACTTTATTAGCTACTAATACACGTTCAACAGAAATCAACCAATTATATTAAAGAACGTTAATAACACCGAGATATATTTTCAATGTTTCTAAACCATTTCTTTATAATATATAAACTATTTTAATATATCTTGGACCAGCGGGTTTGCCTGTGCTGTATACATGAAAAATTTTTACTTATGTCGGGCAATGTGGAAATTATTTTATCAATCTCTAAACGACTTTGAGGATATAAGTTATCGTTATATACTTATCACATCTGAGATTATAATATTGCCTAATTTACATCTTGAAAGAAAAAAAGTAAAAAATAACATTTATTCAAGAACAACACACAACATTAACAACATCACAATATTAATATAGAAAAAAAATTATAAATAAATGAAGACAAAATAAAAAAAAATACAAAGATATTTGTGATTTTTATTTTTTTTTATTTTGTTTTATTTAAATCAAAAATATATGGCAATATTGTGTGATGTCAAGAAAAAGCACAACTCAGCATTCGTACAAGGCGAAACATTTATATTATTTAATATACTATATATTCATATTAAAATAACTGAAAGTATATATAATAAAATAATCGGAAGGTCAAAGTGGATGGTGCACGCTAATGTGTTTCTGATGGCTCTACGATATCCCGCTCGTGAATAAATTATATAAACCTGTGAAAAAATACTATATTACACTCAAAACGTTTACTTATACATTATATATATTATATGTAAATATATTCTATAAATTAATTCTGAATTTAATATTATCGTAATATTAAATAAAGTAATAATAATAATATATATTATTACTAAATATTGTTTCAAAATACTGAATATATTTTATAAAAATCGGCGCGGTAGTTTCGAAATTCAATGAAACAACATGAAATAGATTTTGTCAAAATTGGCTTTATATTTTCGGAGACCAACGTGGTATAATTATAAGAAATTGTTGCATCTTATATGGATAATATCAAATACATTAGAAGATGCAAAAAACAGAGTACGGCACGCACAATAGAGTGTGCGAGAGCGTGGCGTCCGTAGACCAAATTAGCTACTAAGTAATAAATAATCAGCTCTTCTTTTTCTATTCGGATTAGAAATGTTAAGTTGAACTGACGTACTATTTATAGAGATGCACACGACGATTCTGGTCAAGAGACTCTTAGAGCGACTCTATAATAGAATACACTGAAAATCTTTCATAATATCCATTTTTTTTTTTAAATAAAAACAATTTTTCAATGTTAAAAATTCTGAAATTAAATCAGACCCGACTATATATTTATTTGTATATTAAGAAAAAATGGCAATATCTTAAAAGGCAACTAATTTTAACCTAATATTAATCTTGAGAACTTTATGAAACGGTGCCATAATTTCTGAGCAATTTAAAGAATGTTTTCACTTAGCAACTTGCAAAGTTTGTTTGCGAAGCTTACTACATCTGCCTTTCACTTTAAATTTGGACAAAGTTGAAAACAGCTTTAGTTTACTTTACTTGGTTATGTCTTAACTTTATCGATTATTACAGGATATAACTCGTGTATCAATTATAATTAATTTAACTATAGCATACCACAGTTCATATAGTTTTAATATAATTTAATCTACTACGGAGCTGTGTAAACTGATAGATGTACGTACGCACGCCTCAACGAGCAGGCAAGGGGTTAATTAAATTCGCACCAGCCGTCTCTCGTCGCCATCGCATTCCCCGAATTCAATGAGATTTCAATTTACTTTGGCCTGGACCAGTCTTGTTCTACTAGCTTTAAATTAATACACCATTCTACACTCAAAACTCCGATCGAACAAACGAGGCAAATAAAAATCGTAAAACCGTTTTATAACGAAACACCGTACAAAAATGTTTCGTGGAAATTGTTTGAGTATAACAGATCAGTTAGTAAAATATATTTCATTGCTGCGATCCCGCCCGCATTCCAGAGCGACTGCAGTTTCAATAATTGAAAATAGCTATTCAAAATATTTTGAAAATTGTTTCATAACGAGATCGGCATCGAATGCACTGCATTGTGAAACGTTTTGATTTCACTATTTGGAATATCTCGCGAGCTATGACAATTTGAGCTCTTTATATGTTTTATTTATATTATCTCCTTTACATTTTATTTAAGACTTACTTTTTATTATTATATAACTGGAGATGCTAATAATTTTATATTTTAATATTAACAAAGTATGATAAAGATTAAAATGTTTTCCTTAATTAATTCCAGGTCGAAACGAGCTCATAGCGAGGTATATAAAGCTACGGACAGGCAAGACGCGCACAAGAAAGCAAGTCTCTTCACATATACAGGTGCTAGCCAGGCGGAAACTTAGAGAGATCCAGGCCAAACTCAAAGTGGTAAGCATTTACACTTACAGCTCACAGAACTTAATTAAAATACCTGAATTTAAAGTAAGATGAAACTTTAGGTAATAACAGCACAGCATTGCCATTATTATCATCCTTACCACCTGGATGTGTGTCGTTCTTCTACTGTGCGGTTTTCAAGGACCTTTCTTCCACGTACCTCTAAGATGTGGAATAAACTTCCTTCGGAGGTGTTTTTAGAATGATACGACATGGATACTTTCAAAAAAGGTGTATATTCCTACCTCCGATTTTGCGAGTCCTTGGATGTTACCCGCGAAGATCGGCGGTGGTGATCACATTCCATCACTCACCCTCGTTTGCTCTCCTCTTTTAAAAAAAAAAAACAAATAAATAACATAATTATAGATTAAAAATACACAAAGTACACAATTTCATACGTCTTACGTCATAAAGCCAAGTGATCTAAGAGATGATAAATATAGGACGGTGGTATGAAAGACAAGGCGATCCAGTCAATGAGCTCGCTGTCTAGCGCACAGATAGTGGCGGGATTGCCGCACCCAGCGTACCACCACACGGTACAATTTACACGCATGGATCTGTGTGCGTTCACGCGAATACAGCCCTTGTTGTTGCTTGTTTGGCTTCATCTAACTGATTGCTGTTAGGATTAGGTTTATGAGGTTAATTTATCTTAAAAGATAGATTTTATTCGCTTCGATAACGCTATTTTTAGTGTATATAACATAACGCTTAATAACATGTCTGATACTAGATTTTTAAAATAGATGTTAAAGATATAATACTACAAACACTTTACGATTGTTTTAACTTTTAGTTTATATTAGTTGTATTAATGGCTGCTATTGTTTTAAATTAATTATATATATATATTTTTTATTTCAGCAATTTTGGCAACCAGGCTTACAAGCTGGCACGTCACAAGAGTAAGTATATCTTATTTATATCAATTAATCTTAATCATAAGATACATTTTTTTAAAGAAATAGATAATAATATATTGTAAGCTTTGCATTTTTAGGTAGATATAAATTTTAAGTTACTTTTTAAAACATTTTTTTTTAATTTACCCTCGCTTGTGCCACAAAGAACTGTCAGACTCAACAGTTGATTGTTATATGGATATTGCGGTTTTATGCTAGTTACTAGTGTCTGACCGAAAAAGGACTTTGAAAACCAGGGTATTGATCAGCATCAAGTTCCTTTGCATCATTAGTCCTTATTTATTAGTCCAATAGTAAACTGCAGCTTTTCCACCATAAGTAGGTTTTAAGTAGTTTGTGCAAGTAACCAGAATAAGGAATGCAAATAATTAAGAATTCTTAATTATGATTCCTCCCTAATATCCAATTTTTATTTAAACAATTTTTGTTTTTAAACTTTTGATAATCGAATCTGTAATTATGCTACTAACCCTAAATCTTAATAAACTTGTTGATGTATTAATATTTATTACAACAGACATACATACGTTACAAACTCCTCTTGTATAAATGCAATGAGGCAAAGTGCTGTTACTAACATTCGAATGTATTATATTTATTAGTAGCATAGAGCATTCAAAAAGCTATTAAAAGTATCATGTATGTATGGATCTTAAGATACTTTCTTTTCAAGAAACATATTTGTTTATTTTCTAGAAACTTTGTCCCGATATAGGATAAATGCGAACTAATTTAAATCTGTTCAAATCCATATTAATATGTCTGTTATTTTAAAATTCCAAACATAATCAAATTTCAATGCTGACTTGTATTATAATATTTCAGTAGGAATGTTTTTATTTAAAACTGATATAAAACATTCAATATCAATTAATTGAAATATTCATCAGTACAGTTTAAATTCGACACTTTAAAATATTCCTAAATTAAAAAGTCCAGAGCCGAGTTTTTTGTGATTAGTAGAAATATTGTAAAGGTTTAATTTAATATAATTTTAATCTAAATAAAAAAGTTTTGTCAAATATCTTTTTATTACAATTTTTTTATTTCATTATTGAAGTAATAGTTTGCTTATGATTTTTTTTTGTTTGATATTTACAAATTAAATATGTAAGGCCTTGCCTACCAACTGAAAGATTAAAAAGCGACGTATAAATCTTTATTTTTGCAAATGAAGATTCTAATTCTAATTCTATTCTATTCTATTCTATTCAATTCTATTCTATTCTATTCTATTCTATTCTATTCTATTCTAGTCTATTCTATTCTTTTCTATTGCCCTACCTAATCTAGAGCTAGATAGCGTCCAGTAGAAGAGTCCGGTTATCGTAGATAATAGGCATTCCGTCCGCAGTGTGAAGCCGTTCCCAGGCGCGTCATACAAGGGCGTGGGCGTGGGCTCCGTGGGCGTGCCCGGCGCGGACGTGGCGCCGCCGCCCTGGGAGGGACGAGCCATCGCCACACACAAGCTCAGACTGGTGGAGTTCTCCGCCTTCGTGGAGCACCCGAGGGACCCCGACACGGTGAGTGAGGTGTTTTCATTAGAATACAGGACTGAGTTTGTTGTCTGTTTTCCTCTCTGACCAGGGCACGGTTAGAACCCTCGTAGTCTTATGATAAGTATGATATCAAAACAGGCTCTCCTGACTTTTTAAAATCCAGGAAATTACATAAATAAATAAATAAAACATAATTCTTGACACAATGCTTTATGTCTATATATATTATAAATGTTATACAAGCCGGTTTTATTTACTATTATTTGTTATTATTTAATATGTTATCAATGATCTCCCCCAGTACCCCCCCAGTGCGGGTGCACAGCATCTGTTCGTACATATCGGAGGCTCCGTCACATACGCGGACCCACTGCTGGAGGTAAGTTAAGAAATTTTTTATATCCACAAAATAATACTACCCTCTGTTTCAAATATATCAAAGCAAGTCATCCGTCTGTGAAGGGCGATATATCCTTAATATTTTACAATATTATTCTTAATGTCATTTAAAATGGTGAAAATGAAATCGTATATTTTTTCTTTTTAATGTTATATTAATATGAAAAAAATACATATTTGCAGTGTTATCCATTGGCATATTTTCAAGCACTCATATTTGGAATCTTTGGTCTTAATATTTTTTTAAAAATAAACTACTCTACCAAAAACTTTTTTTCAGTCCGTAGACGTGCAACAAATAAACGACAAATTCCCAGAAAAGAAGGGTGGTTTAAAAGAATTATACGAGAAGGGTCCTCGCAACGCGTTCTTCCTTGTCAAGTTCTGGGCGGATCTGAATTCAAATAATTTAGATGATCCTGGAGCGTTTTATGGAGTCACGAGTGTGTAAGTAGCTTTATATTTTAGCTCATATATGTATATTAAATAGTATCATAAAATAATATGATTACAAGTGGTAATAATACCAATGGTATAGTTTGTATTTTTACCTTCCAACTCCAATCTCCAGATACGAGAGCAACGAGAACATGACCATAACCTGCAGCACGAAGGTGTGCTCGTTCGGGAAGCAGGTGGTGGAGAAGGTGGAAACGGAGTACGCTCGCTTCGAGGGCGGGCGCTTCGTGTTCCGTATCACGCGCTCGCCCATGTGCGAGTACATGGTCAACTTCATACACAAGCTGAAGCACCTGCCCGAGAAGTACATGATGAACAGCGTGCTAGAGAACTTCACAATACTACAGGTTGGTTGGGAATCTTCAGATATGTGTGTTGCCAAGTGGTATTGAGTGGTAGTCAAGACGCTAGTGGCGTAGGAAACTTGCAGTTCTAAACATTTCTAGGAAGCAACTTACTTAGTTTTTTATTTTAAGATCGTAAAGATAACGAGAGAATATACCACAAATTATTTCATAATTATGCATTTAAATATACTAAATAATTTTGGTTTTCATATAGCTTACTCTATCAAGTGTTTTTGATATTTAAAATGATACTTTTACCTGCTTAAGATAAGATAAGATAATATAATTATTATATATCACCACAAACAACTCGTTAGGCAATGTGAAAAAATAGTACTAGCTCCTATTTTTAAAACTTTGATGAAATGCTACATTCGTTATTATTATTAAAACATTATATAGATATATAAATATGGAAATATGCGGTCCTAAAAGAAAACTCTAAGTGAGCACAATAACTCTCCCGATAAGAACTTTTTAGCGGGCGGAAAAGAGATTTGAATTTGGAACATAAATATAGGAATGATCATTCATAGAAATCGAACGCAAATTGTATGAATTACTGGCTGTATGTGTTTGTTATTCGGCGCTGACTAAAAAAAACAAAAGCGCGCCAATGACGTCTCTGTTCTTGTAATCATTAGCTACATATTTTCTCATAGAAAGGGGATGAAAAGTTGAGTGTATGACTCGAGAGCATATTATTTTTCCCTCGGGCGATGTACCTACTTTGAAACTTATGAAGGATTTTATCCTACATTTATTCGCTTCGCTCTCGGTTCAAAGTGGGAAAAAAAACAAAAAAAAAAAAAAAAAATACCACCATAAAAATACTATTTTGTTCCTTGTCTACATTCCACTTGTTGGTAGTAGATAATATGATCGTGGATGACAAAGAGCACTATCTTGGTAATAGCTTATTCATTCTGTCCTTGAGGACCTAACTTGAAGGCCTACATTATAATGAGATGGAAATACGGACTCATGCAAGCATTTACAGCTCCTCATGCGAATCAACAACGATGAGGCAAGGCACTTCGTATGGATGTGATGTCAATGTGATAGATACTCGTGTTGTGTAAGAACGGTAACGGAATGAGGATGGTGGAATCAATTTGTGCAAGTCTTCGCACAGACCAAAATGTATCTTATAAAACATTGAGTTTTGTATTTCTAAGTGTATGTTCATGGCTGTGAAGATTGGCATCAACTAACTCAAGGTTTTCCAATAAGTCTCTTTTCTCGCTTCTCGGTTGAGTCCAGAGCTGCTAGATGAAATTTCGCTACATCGGCCACTCTATGATAGCAGAACTGCACACACGAACGAATATATAATATATTATAATTATTATTAATTAAACCTTTTAAAACAAAAAAAATAGAGGATACTTTAAAACATACATTAAAATAGAAAGTAAGGATAAAAATGTGGCCTAAATAATTTGTTACATATTTCATATCTATAATAGAGCTATATTTTTTTGGTTAATATATGGTATAAATGGTATAAATGCGTTGTTAATATATACTTATCGTCCATCTCCCCGCAGGTGGTATCAAACAGAGACACCCAGGAGACGTTACTCTGTGCCGCCTTCGTGTTCGAGGTCTCCAACAGCGAGCACGGCGCGCAGCACCACATCTACCGCCTCGTCAAAGACTGAACACTCCCACACTCCTCCACGCTACCCCAAACTCCTCCACACACCTCCCTGCTCCACCGCACTCCTGCTGTCTCCTCCTCGACGAGGTATGACGCCCTCCTTTCCCTCCTTGGTGAGTCGTGACACATTATCCGATTCCAGTTAGTGTAAATATTGAATCTTGTAGAAAGTTACGTTTCTAGTATAACGAGGTCTATTTTAATTTTTTATTCGAAAACCTTTGTACATATTAAAAATATAAAAATCGGGTAGTGTGTGACCATCACATCCTCAGTGGACCTATTTGAAGCATCCGTAGGTCTTTGCAATACGAGATATATCTGCAGATACAAAATATCGTTACACTTAAGCGATAGCAAAATTGTGATCTGAAAATTATGCTACAAGTATTTTTGTAAATGAAAATTTATGTATAGCTCAATTTTGAATATCACCTAAAATCAATCAACACACGCCGGGATGTGTTGGTTTAGATTCGTCTATTTATATGTTCAGTTATAAATCATAGCCTATGTGTAATATATCAAAGTTAAGAGAGTATAAACACACAGTGCCTCTATAATTATGTTACATTAACATAAATGAGCGTGGTTGGTGTTCTCACTGTATTGAGTTACAGTGAGAATATTATATCTTAGTGTAGGATACATTGAATAATAGATTTATAAGTATAGTACTATTTATAAGTATGGTTCTAAGTACTTGTGTGCGATTTTTATCAGGAAATGCTAAATATCGAAATTTTTTTTTTTGTTATTATACAAAATTTTATTTAGTTTATTTTTGAAGACTCCAGCTTAAAAGTGGCAACTATATTTATTTACTCTTAGGGTAACTCGCTTTAATTCGACAGAAATAGCCACAAATCTTTGCCACAGTGTACATACAGTGTAAAGTATCCTTAAACAATGTATATAATAAGCCCTTGTTACGATCTCGTAAAGCTAGATTTACACTACACAAGGCTTAGTGTACATGCAGTCTTATTTTCTTTATTTTCTTTATTTTTATTTCTATATAGCTTGTTGTAGTGTAAACTTTAATTATAGGGGTTGACTAAACTAATCATTAATATATTATATTTACGGAAAACTTTTATTTACTTGGCAGCTTTTTGGTTGAAATTTTATTACTAACTTTGACTATAGATACTTATTTTGTAATTATATTCTCTATTTACACTTTTTATGTCGGTTTCTGTACTCAGAGTAAAACAGAGACATATATTATTTATTAAACATTTGCCCTATTACGTGTCCTAAAATACGAATTAATTACATTTCAATTACAATGAAGATAGAAAAACAAGATAAATACCAAGTATGACAAACAATATCTGATATCAAATATCTATGTAATTGATTACTTTATTATTTTAATGTCAAAATTTTTATACTTTCATTATATTGTGCCTTATGTTATCAGAACATACAACTTTGTCTGAATTCTCAAGGCCTTTTCGACTCTGGAAATACAAAAGGCGTTTCTGGTTATACATAAGTTTAAATGGCAATGATTTGATCTCTCTTTTAGTCAAATATTTTTAGGGTCCCGTCTCTTTGGTTTATCATATCTCCACAGACGTAGCTTCTCTATTGTAATACTCTTCACCATCAGACATCGCAACGTCTGTGAAAGGTTTAATGTACATTAAAAGTTTCAAGACATGGTAGGAAAAATATTATAGTTAATATAAGAGATTTTTGTATTTATTACATAGATTCATATTAGGTAATTTGTAAAGTGATTAGTTTAAGTTTGTTTTAACATGGCGGTCGTTCAAATAGGTGAAGTTGTCAACTTAGTACTTAAGAACAACTTAATTTCTTTGTTTTTCAAGTCTTAGGACGATACTTTGGAAACAAGAAAGATCTGTCTTTGTGATTTTAAATGTACTCATATGAGATTAACTCGACTCTGCTTTAGTTCGGAATTCTGATGACGATAGATCCTTAATGTTTGTAAATAAAGTATATTTTAGTGCATTTCTTTCAGTTTTAGGTCTAAGTTTTGCTTCTAAAAGTATTTCATATCGACAATCTGCCATATCAATATGAGACAGTCGGCGGCCTTGAAGAGAATCATTTGCGTTGTTTCATTTCTCTTAAATGTTTATTATACTTTGCAGTTCATTTGTAGAACAAATGATTAGCTACAAGCTGACCGACGTGTACAGTATTTTAAAGATAAAATTACGTTAAAGATTTGTATGAAAATTTAATTATATTGTCTTCTTAAATTCACGTGTTTATTATTTTACCCGATCCCACAATTAAAACAATACTAGTACTAAAAAAGCGCGCGCAAAATTTCCCCATGCAAAGTCTATGGTAAAAATTAATTTTTTGACTAATTACTGCAATTAGGCTAATGAGATTTGAGAGTTGTCACTATTTTTCAGCAGTGTAACATAATGAGACCTTTGATTTGAGCCATCAACGATATTTTTCCCTTTAGTGGTTTTCGAGCTACAGCGTGCCAACGAAATCGCTTCCTGCATTAAGATTAAATGGCTACAAAATAACTCAAAAAAAAAACTCTTAAAAAATATGAACTTTAAAAAATACTATCATAGGTACAAAAAATCTGTCCAAATTTAAGAAAATAAAAAAAGTATATAATTATTTTAATATTTGAGTTTTGAGTTTCTGAAAGAAATATTATCAACTAGTAACACCTCAAAAAGAAAGTGAAATAATTTTATTTTATAATTGTTTTGGTACGAAAAAAGAAAGTAAGATTGTTTTAATATTACTGCAAAATATTTTCATATAGAGTTGTCAATTAAAATACATCGACTTTGCTTCTAAATATTCCAAATATATATCATAATGTTAAACACAAACGAACAAACTTAAAAATTATTATTATGTAATAATTGTATGTAAATTTCGTACCAACTGTCCTCTATACTATAAAATTAATCAATCATTATAATATAATATCAATTATAAGATCGATATAAAAATTCTAAATATGGATGAAAATTTTTTCTATGACTTGCAGTTCAGAGCGGTGAGTAACAGGACGTTTTTATGAAAAACTTATTTTAACTTATAATTCATATTAATAATTTAACATTGTTTTAGGATAAGTACAACAAGTATATTCATCAAATCTTGATCATTTATAGATAAGCAAATTAAGTTTTATTCTTTGAAAATAATAATATATTTTTGAGTGGTTTATTTCAATATTAATAATAATATAATATTAAATTAAGATTTCATAATATATAAATTTTTTATGATTGTTTTAAATTTATCTTTCCGTTTCTATTTTTTTTGTGGAAACTGTTGTTGATAAATTAAATTAATTATAATAATTCAGTGTGATTTTAATTAATTAACTTTATTAAAGTTTGATTACTTGTTATGTATCTTGTTTTGATGGATTATTTATAGGTGCGCAAAATCACTATATAATATAATATATTTTTAATCAGGTTATTTTCTGCAATAATTATTTCCTTTTTTGTTAAAATAAACAATTGTTATCAAATGGCAACAACACCCACCTGTGAAGAGGCCGGCCGAGTTCTGTTTTTTTTTCAAGCTATATTAAACCATTGTTGTTTTTCAGATGAGGCACATCAAATTGTACATTTTCATTGCTGTCACAGCGTGGCAATGTTTTATATTTGCTAAATCTGGTAAATATTTAATCAATTATATCCATACTACTATATCTAAGGTTTTGTGTGTAGTTAATATATTTAATACTTCACAGCAGATCTACCGTGTAGAGCGCGGGATGTAGGTATAGAGGGTAGGTCGGTAGTGTGCGTGTGTGATGCCTCCTACTGCGACACCATCACACGAGATGTGCCTGTTAGAGGCAGCTACGTCAGTTACACCAGCTCCAGGGTAAGTTACCCGTTGCCCACTTCCTAGTTCAGAAACCGAAAAAATGTGTTATTGACTGATAGTTGAATCCGTTAGAAGCTTAAATGAAATATGTTAATTTTAATACAGGCTGGAAAACGTTTTGAAAAAGCCCATGGTTCAGTTGAAATAAATTTTGCCAACACTAAAAATAAAGATGGTAATGAACAGGACACTCAGGAATTTCTGGAAAGAGATCGTAAGTTAGAAATAGCAAATTTTTCTAATCTTGGTTATATTTTGGATAAGGTTTTGTAATTTCGTTGCGATAAAGTTACAACAAATGAATTATTATAAATATAACTATGTTATTTTGTAAATATTAGCAAAACAACTAAGGACGGCATCATATACTCTGTTTTCGGAGACTCGGTACCAAATTATAGAAGGTTTCGGAGGTTCCGTGACGGACGCTGCTTCTATCAACTGGCAGAAACTCTCTGAAAAAGCTCAGACACATTTCATTAAGTGAGTTTTATAAAAATACATAATTATATATTTCTAATATATGATTCAAATGTAGTCCATTTACTTAATTCAATATAAGGATGTCGGAAATGATTAAAGTATTACTAACTAACTCTTTGCTATAAAATAAAGTTTATTTATTTAATTAGTAAGTACAATTAGTTATTTACCAAAATAAAATAATAATTATAAGTAAAGAGCCGAAGTCATGACCTACCCGTATATCATGCGTGAGAGCATTGAAAGCACAAGTTTCAGATGATATATTAATCGTTTTTTAAAGATATTATGTCTTAATGATATACAAAAAAATCTAACCCACAATTTTGCATATAATTTTACTATTTCTGGGATAGCAAACTTATATTATTATTAATTTTCAATTTTTCAGCTCATACTTCAGTCGCACTGGGCTGGAGTACAACTTAATGCGAGTGCCGATAGGTGGGGCTGATTTTTCAACACATCCCTATACATACAACGACTACCCCATCAATGACATTAAATTATCAAACTTCTCTCTTACCGTTGAGGACCATACTCTCAAGGTTTGCCATTTAATTAATTCTGGTAAAATTAATTGACTTTCCCATTACATTAGATAAATTTTATAGATTATTACGGTGAAAAAATAATAAAAGAGATTCAAACGAAGTTAGTTAGTCATCACACGAGAGTAATGTTCAAAAAGTACATGAACAATATCAGCCAAAAAAAAAAGAAAGGAAAAGAAAGAGTTTAGAAGTAATTTTGTAATATCTTCCTGAATTTGTTCTTTGTCCCCAGCTGCCAATGATAAAGAGAAGTCAAGCAGCATCCCCGACGGAGATCAAGATAACAGCGTCCACGTGGTCTCCTCCCGTCTGGATGAAGACCAACAACGCCATCACGGGCTACGCCCAGCTCAAGCCAGAGTACTACCAGGCCTACGCTGATTATCATCTACGGTACTGATATACAGGAGAGCTTCTGCCTTCAATGGGATACTAATTAAATATCGACATATTTTTATATATTTATTTTTAAGTCTGTGTGTGTGTTTGTGTGTGCCTCCCCCATATGTTTTTTTTAATAAAATCAATTATTTTTCAGTATACATAGCGTTGGGGACTAAATATTTGAAATTATATTAAACATATTTATACCCAAAGACGTTGTTTTGTCACTTTCACACTTTTGACAGAAATCGTTAATGTAACAGTGACAAAACAAATAATATGTTATACAAAGTATAAATATTTTTTATTATTAAGGGATTATGACAAGTCTGATAACGGTAGATTTTAATCAAAGAAGAACATTTTTAGATTCTTAGAAGAATATGAAAAGAACGATGTGAAAATTTGGGCTCTTACCACTACCAATGAACCTATAAATGGAATAGTTCCTTTTGTTACTTTCAACTCGCTGGGGTGGTTTCCAGCAGATCTGGTAAGGATTTTCATTTATTAATTATTTTATTATAATTTCTTCCAAATTAATAATACTCTACAGGGTCGCTGGGTGGCTAGAAACCTTGGACCAACCATAAGGAAATCTCGGTTCAACAACACTTTGATCTTGGCGGTGGATGATCAACGGTATCTCTTGGATATTTATCTTAATGGGGTAAGATTACACAACACCAAAAATAGTTTCTGACTCAAAATTCGATCACAGTTTTGTGGCCATGAAACAGACGACTTATCATGTTACTAATACTATTTGACCCAAAACTCAAAACTATATTTTAATGGAAATCTGTTTATAGATGGCAAGAGCAGATCCAAAGTCCATGGAATATATAAATGGCGTGGCCGTACACTACTATGGTAATTTCTTCCCGGCCGAGGCTCTCTCGAACATACAGAAGAGATTCCCTAACAATATTATATTAGCAACTGAGGCTTGTGAAGGTAAATTTTATGAGATTTAGAGGATAAGCCGTCATTTTATTTGATTATAATTACTATCCGCTGCAGACATATGTCCGTCTGTCTATTCGCGAAATTGCAGTCTAATGAGAAACAGGGATAGACGAGTAAGACCTGGAAAAGAGTACGTTGGAGAATCCGACTCCCTCTCTCTTTCTTACATATAGTTGTAATAGCTACTTCAAACTAATCTTCTGTCGCATAGTAAGACTATCTGAACTGAGGCGGCCTTTATAAAAAGTGCTAATATTACGATAGCTAATATTAACTTAGCAGTATTCAGTAATAAATATTATTTTGAGTTTATAATGTATGTATATATGTACATTTACGTTAATTAGAAGATGATCAATAACAACATCCTTCCACTAACACTGACTTTATGGTGTAGGTCCCATGCCGTGGCACCCCATGCGCGTGAAGGTGGGCTCGTGGGAGCGCGCCGCCAGGTACACTAAATCCATCATAGAGGTGAGTGATGGGTACATCAAACATGACCGTGTGGGAGACAGTCATCGATAATAGTGACCATAGATTGATATTTTGCTATTATGATGACCATTTAGGTTTATAGAGTTCAAGGATATTTCTTGTGTTTTATACAAATTCTTTCTGGTTTATCATAATATAAAATCGATGATATATTCCACACCAAACTTTTAATTTCAATATTCGCACATGTTCAATATTATTATATAATTTACTGTAAATCTGATCTTCCAGGACTTAAACAACTTCGTCGTCGGCTGGCTGGACTGGAACCTAGGTCTGGATGAGATCGGGGGTCCAAACTGGGTGCAGAATTACGTCGACGCTCCCATACTGATTTATGGAGATAAAGATGAATTTATTAAACAGCCCATGTTTTACGCTATGGGACATTTCTCCAAATTCATTCCACGAGGTTCTCGAAGGATTGATGTGCTTCGAACTAGCCCGGGTCAGGTGGACAATGTGGCCTTCATCACACCACAAGGGAATATTGTGATGGTTTTACATAATACGTAAGATATATATTTAGATAACTTTGTTAGCAGAGAATTCGACAATTAGTTAATTCAATGTTTGATGTGTTCTTAAATATTTCAATTAAAATATTTTAACTATTAATCAATCACAAGAATAAAACAAAATTTCATTTAGACAAGAACTTATTGTAACAGAATATGAGACAGAATTTCTTCTAGTTACAGTTTTTTTTCTTTCAGAAATACCTTTGCAATGCGAGTTAAAGTCACAACATCATTTAGAAGATACATAGAAGTCACCCTGGATCCTGAATCAATAAAGACTATTGAAATTAATACTCGCTAAAAGATACCAAAGAAACTATTTATTTAAACAATTTTAATAATTATTAAACAATATAATAAAGTACAAGTATTTGATTGAAACTTGATCAATATATTTACTATATATCCTACTGCCTATTCTATCTTACTTTCCTACTAATAAGTTTAAGTGTGAAAGTAATGTGAGCATGTATATTGGCTTACCCAATAAACTATTAAATTGATTTTGATAAAACTTATCAGTAATATAGCTTAGCATATAGGCTATAACTTAAAAAGATTTTGTATATTTGACCATACTATACATTTTTCTTTTCTAAGGACTATCTCTGAGTGCTGTGCCTAAACAATACAAGTTACATAATTCTAAATAGAAGTCCATTAAATCAGATGCCTTTAAAATCCAAAACAGCATATACCTTTAAGGTAGAAATTATGATATCAATAATATATAAATTATAATAGTGAGCCATAATAGTACATACATACATACATACTGCTTCTATTTTTCTAATCTGTATAAGTTGTTAATTGTCAATTAAATCAATTTTGTTATGGGAAGATGTAGCTAAATAATATAAGATATTAACTCATTCAATAAATATATTTAAATATTAAGTAGTATTTACAATTTTTCAAAACAAAAAGGATTTCATTTTCTATAAAATTGACCAACAGAAATCAACTTTTCAAAAAGTATAAGAAGAATCAATATTCTGTGAGAGAACTAATTTTATTTAAAGGCCATACTCTACATATTACTCTACTCCGTATAAGTCCTTGGGGAACTGGGCCATAACCCCTTGAGTCTGCAGAATTACTTGAATTATCCCCCTCCAACCATACATGACCCCTGGGCACTACTTGGCTCCGTTTTGGAAAGTGTCCTCTAACTTTGTCACCTGGTAATCCTATTATTCTCTTACAGATGTTCTGTTTTGGATTGACAGGACTTTTTGCTATTATTATGTCACCTCTTTGCAATCTTTGTAAGCGAGGAGTTATATGTTCTGTAAAAAGTATGTTATTGCTTTCTAAAGTAGGTTCCATGGATGGGCCTGAACACTGCAAAAAAATATTTTTATCACAATTGAGCTCAAGTAAATATAACTAATAACAAAAACTCACCATCACAAAATCTCCTACATATTCAAATGTACAATGTGTTATACATGCATATTGCAATACATAGCCTGTAAATCCAATACTTTTTCCAATAAAGTTCATAAAAGTCATACTTAAAAATATATTATTTAGACCGTTATATTTATATAAGTATCGTATCTTATTTTTTACACAAGTAAAATATATTTTAATTTACAATTATTATTGTAAGTATTTAGAAGTATTATAAGTTAATAAAGGCTGTCTTTACTTTTGAAGTCTGATTTAGGGCAATTTGGAAATTGCATTTTACAACATAATATTTATCTAATTAATCATTATAATAATTTCATTATTAATGATTTTAGATTGAAAGCAGAACCCAAATATTAATTGACAAATGACTGAAGTGTCGACATAATTGACAATCAGTTTAAGGTAGTATTTTATTCTTAAAGTGTAGCCACAAAACGGCCTTCAAGCTATTCGTTTATAATTCTCTGCACTCTATTGGGTGAATAAACTTTTTTATTATGTATCAAATAAAGAGGAGCTGACATTAACAGATTTACTGGATAGCACGTTTAAAATTAAAAGAACTTACTTATACTTTGAACATTAAAATAAAAAAAGAAAAAGTTGTTTGTTATTACTTTTTAAACAATTAGGTACTTTTAAATTTCAATGAAATTTGAAATGCATTATTATTTTTATTCATTTATTTAAGGCTAAAATTTATTTAGATGTTTTTAAAATAAATTTACCTATAATCTTCAGACAAAATATTCTTAATAGATTAAAAATTATTATTTTCAATTCAATAGCAACTTAAATATTACCTTTACCATTACAATTTCAACGAGATAATATTAATTCTTTGAAAAACTAAAACAATGAATAATTGAGCTTCCTCGAGAGGTTCATAGAGATTAGAGGGTCTCTATTTAACCTTAATTGAATGTTAAATAGAGACCCTCTACTCTCATAGTTATTTATTTAATAATTGATAACAGTAAATAATAAAGATTACTCTTACAGTAGTATGCCAGAATGGCCATTATTTTCCATTAGTTAATTTGCTGGTCATATTTTTTTTTATATGTTTTAACTTTAAATCACATTAGAAAAAATGCAATATATGTTAAGTCACACAAACCTAGAAAAATCATTTGGAATATTTCGCCTAATTCATAATTTTTTTTGTCTGTATTTTATGTGCGGTTTCAAATAAATACGACTAAATGGATCCTGTTTACAATTTGCTAGTCTGTATTATCTATGCTTGTGTATCGATGTCAAATAACGATATCGTTAATCGTCTGTCGTGCACATTTTGACAGATAACAGCATTAAGATCAGACTTGAGTGTAGACCAGACAGAACCATTATATTTTCAGTGATAGTGAAATATAAAAATACCACGACAAAAAACGTCCCTGAATTTAACACGTTAATAAATTAAAGAGATATTTAATTTAGACTTTCTATTATCAAATTAATTTGTCACAAAATTAGTAATTGTCTAGTTTGCAAGTAAAACCTGTGTCGGTTTGTTTTACGGTAAATTCTTTGGAAGCATAATAGAAGGGATTTGTTTTCGAATTGTACACGAGTCATAGATGTTTACCTTTTATGCTAACGGAAGTGTTCTATGTTTTCCTTGAGATATTTAGTTGAGTTGATATTGTGAACCAGTTTAAAGATTGTTAAATGAGAGTGCACGTTTTGTGATCCATCGACAAAGGGAAATCCTAATGGGTTCGAGTTACTGATACTTATATCTATTTCTTTCGGCATTTGTTTAAATTTGGGTGAGTGAACTGTGACTCATTGAACCTTCGTTTTTTTTGTAAAATGCTTTGATTATTTAGAGGTTGTATATTTAAATTGTTTGCTCATAAAATTATTATAATTCAAATACAATAAATAACATGCATGTAATGCATTCAATTGGATTTACTATTGAGTCAATTTGAAGTATGGTAAAATGTTAAAATGTAACAAATTAACATTACTAATAATGATAACCACAGTTATTAGTAATTTTAAAGTGCTTGCATATTCCTAGACAGAGTCTAGTGTTTAAAATGTGTGGTGTGTATAACATGTACACTATAGTAAAATGTCATACTTTGTAGGTCTCACACATCTTTGTTTTCTTATTATCTACAAGTGTAAATGAAACATTAGCTGTATAAAGTGTTTCACAAATTTTAAAGTAGTACAATTGTGTATTGTGACCTTCTATATATAGTTAAATAAGTCTACTAAACTTGTTGTATGTTTGTATGTTATAAAAAATTTACAAATTAAATTAAAAAGAACATGTTCCATATTGTAATATAAATTGAAGTCACATTACTGATATGTCATTAGTGTTTATAATTAATTATTAAGCATTCATATCTCTTTTAAGTTTGTAATTCAGAGGGCTCAACATTTCAGTGATCCAAGCTTTACAGTAAATTAAAAAAAATTAAACTAATAAAAGAATAATTTAATTACACATTCAATAGATAACATAAAATTGTTTTTTTTTTAGATAAACAATGGGGAAGTTCTCAGGAAAGAAGTGTAGACTGCTGTCTATGTTATGGCTTACTGGCACTTTCTTCTTTGTGGAACTGATAGTAGGCTATGTCACAAACTCTATGGCACTGGTTGCTGATTCCTTCCATATGCTGAGCGATGTAGCTGCCCTTGTTATTGCCTTTTTATCTGTTAAGGTAAGTTAAAGTTACTTTTAAGTATTAAGAATATTTTACTAGATTACCTATCTACCAGATTTTCTTATGTCTATAATAACTTACAGTACATTTGACAATTAGTTGAGGAAATCATATTTAAAAATGTAATTTAAAATATTATATGCGTCAATTTACTATCAATACTACTCTCAATAATACATTGTTAATGGTTTTATTTTGTTAATACTAGATACTTTAATACATCAATTGCTTGATTTTTCTAATGAAGTATGTAAAATAATGAAAATTTGCAAGATAATTAATGAATGAACAGTGAAAATATATACATACATAGATAAAAACAAGGTTCATTAATTTTTCAGTTCAGTTTGTTTTTTTTAATCCTTACTCTATTACTATTATTTTAATAGTTTTTTCTTAAATATTATTAAATGGAAAAGTTTGTTCATAATCTAATCTTTAAAATTACTAGACGGATTTTGAAAATTCTTTCTGATTATGAAAGACAGGTTCTTGAGGAAGGCTTAAGATAGCCTAGCCTTATACAACTCTTGGTTCTCGTAATAATAAAAAAATTGTTGGTCTGCTAGTGGAATTGCAAGTAATAGGTATTATAAACTTTTTATTAAACTACATTAATACTATTTTACTATCAAAACAAATTTACTACTTGTCTGCCTCCAATTTGTAAAACTTGCTCAGCTTATCCACATTACTCTAACTTTATCACTGTTTTTTAGTTCTTGTATATTTATAAATAAATTTGACCAATTTTGATGCAACTTTAAGATGTCAGCAAAGAACATTGCATATGTGATCTTTGCAGAACCTTGTACTAGTTCCTATATAAACATTTTTTCACAGACAATTTCAAGCCAATGGCTAGTGGAGTTATAAATACTGTATTTATTTACAAAATGAACACACATGGAACTTTTAAATGTTTTCTTCACAAATCGTATTCTTTAATAGTCAACTCGACCTTGTATGACATCATTCTCCAATGTTTTATTTCCATTACTAGAAACTGACCATTGATGAGTCAGATTAGTATTCATAACTTGAAACAGGATAAATTTGCTTAAAATATGTTTATAGGGATTCCTTCCCTTACTGCCGGATTACGCGCTTAAGCGCTTTGAAACATTAATAATCATAAAAAAATCTTAGTATTTAATAGTACCGAAACTATAGTATATAATCTTTCGTTCGTAAGTTATAGTAATTTTAATTTATAATCTCAAACTAAGCGGAAACATTCTTAGTTTGTTATTACGTATACTATACTTTATAAATTTATAGAATATTAACATAAAATATATTACTATGTGTGAAAATATGGGTCTCGTCTTTTAATGGTGTTGATAATATAATTGTATGATTACAAAAAATATCGTCGAAACTCTATATACATCGTGAGAATACCTATGGTTAAGAGAATTTTTTAAATTTGGTAATCTTTCCTAACCACAATGTCACTGTGGTATTAAGCTCTGTAACTCGAATGTCCTATTCCGTAAAAATAACGTTTTTATGTATGAAATTATCATCAATAATGTAAAAACTTTTCAACATGAAGTACGTCTTACAATATAAGCCGATGATTTACTTTTACGTAAATTTATTCCGGAGTATGATATTTTTATATAAGAATTTAAGAATATTGTTTTGATATATTTCATTTTGAAATTTTCATTTAATATTCTTTAAATAACATCCAAATGTTTTCTGTACTGCATCAAGAATATATCTTAAATATATTCTGATTTCTCGATACTGAATATTATGTAATGCTATGTAAGCGGTAAACGGGACTTGGAAGGCGAAACGGCACATAGATATTTGAAAAACTTTAAGCACATTTAATTTCACATTGTTGGAGACTATTACCATTATTCTAAAAGTCATAACTTATGCAGTGCAATGCTGAGTAACCCAGCTTAGCTTCGCTCAGGTAAAATTAAGCTAGAAACTATCCCATAGAACAGGGTTGATGAACTTTTTTTTATGTCAGTACCACAAAAAAAAGTATATAAATAATTTCGTTTTTGTGCGTGCCATCAAAATTTTCACACGTGCCATAATAAAATTTCATTCGAAATGTTAGCTTGGTAAAATTGTACGTAAATATAAACAACAAATAAAAAAAAATCTTAAAACAATTATTTTATTAATCAATGATAAACAAAAAAAAAAAATTTAAATGCTAAAAATAATTTTGGGTTTGTGCGTGAGATCAAAATTTTCAAACGTGCCAGTTCTGACACGCGTGTCATTGGTTCGCCTTTCCTGCTATAGAATAATGAACATATTATATAAGTTAGAGTTGATTCATTAAATGTTTAATTACTTTTTATACAAATAATTAAAAATAAGTAAGTAAAAGGTTAATCTCAATCACTTACCTATAAAAAGCTGCGATGTTTTTTACTTTCCTACGCCATGGCAATGACCTTAGTGAATGGTTTCTCCTTGACTTCGGTGTAAGATTCATAAACCATCCACGTCAGAGGATTACGCAATGAATAAATTCCATGACGTATGGGTAACTGTTAAGGGTATTTTTATTTATAATTTTCTGTGAATTCATTTAGAGACTGAATCATTATGTTCATAAATAAATGAAAATATCGTATATATTTTTATTAAACCCGCCTACATCGAGATAATACACGAGTCCAGATTACAATGTAATTTCAATTAATAAGTAAAAACTTAATATTAAAAATATTTATACTACGTACAATAATAAATTAACTAACACCTTACTTATTTAAACTTTTAATTTGTACTTTGTATGTACTAGTTTAAGAAATTCATCACTGACTATGTATGACTGTTCTTGTGTGACTGTTCACACTTGATTACTCCTCCGATTTTTTTGTATAATGTATATTCTAACTGTACTCGGAGTGACACACGCGGACGGAAGATTTACTATATGTTATATATATAATTACTATTAGTAGTGTCATCATGCTAATAGCTTTCTTTATGAACCTGTCTTCCACAATCAGAAAGATTTTATGAAATCCAATTTATAGTTTCGAAGATAAACACATTTAAACAAAGAATTTTTGCGGTCTATAATATTATTAGAGATTTAAGGAAATCTATAAAACACCAACCAATATATAACAATTGAGGATTCGTATTTGAAGTTTTTTTTTTAAATTAAACGTATAATTAAAATATTTTACTTGTAGATGTCACCAAAGAAATGGTCGAAGAACACCTTCGGGTGGGCTCGTGCTGAGGTGTTAGGAGCTTTGGTAAACGCTGTGTTCCTAGTCGCTCTGTGCTTTAGTATTACAGTGGAGGCTGTACAGAGATTCATCCGCACAGAGGTGATACACAACGCACAGTTATTAGTAGCTGTGGGGACCCTCGGACTTGTTCTCAATATTATTGGACTGTTTCTATTTCATGGTAAGTTTTATTAAATATCTCTTATTATCAGATGTCGTGAATTCATGATTTTTTTATTTTTTTTTATTTCATGTAGATAAAAATTAATTTATATGTTTATACATAGTTATTTCATATAACTTAATTAACAACTTTTCTTTCATGTTCTTTAAAATTGATTATTTCGCATGTTTTTACATAATTATGACAATATTATAAATTAAATTAATTTTTATGTGAATTAAATAAAAAAAAAACAGTAAAAACAAACATTTTTAATCACATATAAAAATCAGTTCAATAATTTATCATTCAATACTATTATATTGGGTAATAATATAATTTAACTTCGATTACAGATTTAATCACTTTTAATTGTTTTTAATGATTAACTTTGATTTCTGTGATGTTACAAAATGATTAAATGTTTCATAATTATATTATAACCTAATTGATATCGGTTTTTGAGTTGAAATATATTTAAAATTAAATGCGGTTACATTGCTGATAAAATGCGGGGAAAATTTCAACCGCGTGACGTATGAACAATTGCGACATAAACACAATAGTGGATTGTATGACAAAAGAGAAAAAAATATTTCTCATTCCTTCTAGTTGAAAAGTTTCGTTTCGTTTATCTTTAAACAGGAGCAAAATTCCACTTTTCCGATAGTAACTTTTTAATGGGAGGAAAATGTTTTGAATTTAGAACATACATATAGGTACGAATATTCATAGTTATAGAACGCAAATTGTATGAATTACTGGCTGTATGTGTTTGTTATTCGGCGCTGACTAAAAAAAACAAGAGCGCGCCAATGACGTCTCTGTTCTTGTAATCATTAGCCACATATTTTCTCATAGAAAGGGGATGAAAAGTAGAGTGTATGAGTCGAGAGCATGTTATTTTTTTCTCGGACGATATATTTTGAACCCCTTGCTACGTTCAAGATTCTATTCTGGAATCCTTCGCTTCGGTCATGTTTTAAAGTAGCGCCCGCCCGTTAAATACTATTTTGCTCCCTTGTGATACAATCTACTATTTCCGCCTCCTAAAAAAGTTCTATCAGCTATTTCGCTCCCACTTAAAGAGAAACAAAGCGACAGTTTTCGAATAGAAGCCGTGAAAAATTGCTTTCGTTTTAAAATTTATCGCTATTTTCGCATTACATTAAAATGCTTCATTTAACATTGATAATCAATGTAACTTTTAATTTGAGAATTGTATCTATTTCATAGACAATTTAAGAAATCTAATTAGTTTTCCTTTGAAACTATTAGTAGTTAAATACTTAGGTATTTATTGCACAAACTCCTAAACCATGATATATTTTCCTGTTAGCAACAAGAGTTAAAATAACTATTGGTTCGTCGAGGGTCATCCTCTACTCCGACGAAATTGAAACAGGTTCCCAAAATGAACGAAACGTAACATTATCCATGTTTGTCGTTTTTTAATTCTTTCAGTTGATTGATATTTCACTAACGAGTTTTAGGGACTTTGTTTTATTTTTAGTAAGTTCTTATTACCTTTCATTATTTAGTTTTAATATATTTTCTTAATTGTATTTAATTTTTAAATTTAATTGATATTATTGAGAATAGTACTAATTTTTCTTCTTAAAATTTAAAAATAAAACTAGATTATTATCGGGTTGTCAGTGTATTGATAGAATTTACCCTTGGCTTCGATTTAACGGGTTTCAAATTTGAACTCTAGCTAACTTAAAATACTGTTTTTTGCTATAGCTGTATGTTTGGTACAGAAAATAATGGAAAAGTTTACTTATTTTAAAATAAATTCTATATAACCTGCAAAATAAGCATGTCACGTTAAACCTGGCGTTCGGCGATTAGGAAGGTCTGTACCTAAAAGAATCTGATTTTACTCATTATTGTCCTAGAACACGGCAGCAGCCACGGGCACAGTCACGGCGGAGTGCCACCACCCTCCAACGTCCGCCACCTCACAGAAATCGTGAACAGTAACGCGGAGATGGCTCTAGGCCACCCCGCCACCGACACGGAAGAAACAGACGAGATGGTACCACCCAAGGTGGTGAAGATGCCCAACGACCAGTCCGCCAAAGCTCATTCTGATCCAGGAAATTTGAATATGAAGGGCGTTTTCTTACACGTGCTTTCTGATGCTCTGGGTGAGTTGAGTGTGCATGCTTATTGTTGAGCTGAGCTGAGCGAAGCTCTTTACCGGTCAACTCGATCATATTTTGTCCGCTATCTCCTACGCCGATCAAGCTATACTAACCAAATTTGAACCAGATGATTAGCAATGATTACCTTTCTATAGATAGATTTTTTTAAAAATTGTAATTGTAGATTAAGAGTAATTTGAAATTAACTTTATTTTTAATTGAAACGTTCTAAATGCTAAATTCTTAGTATGACTCTCATATGCATCATTTTGTTAATTGGAGAGTATATATTGGATAATATCAAGTTCAAGTTTTCGTGATATATTTTTCATTTCGCTCAGCTTTCCCCGCTTGCTTGCTGGCGGCCCTAGTAATTTTAATCTTTATATATAAGTACTTATTCGTTTAAAAAATCTTACGTTTCCTTTTTGTTATTTATGTATTATATATTACTTTGGTAATTATGATATCAGCTCATTATTGTAATGAGTGTATTGAACTTCTTGTCGCTTCGTCTGTCTCTTCGTAAGTCCTCTACACTAACTACTTGACGGATTTGGAAAAATTTTAATTTGAATTATTTTCTAACTTCTCTATTATGTTCTATTTGAAGAAAAAAAATTCATAAAAATACGAAATTTTGACAAATAAAAATGTGATTTTGTATGGTTTAGGGGTGGGTTTGATAATAAAATATATATTTACTTTATATTACACATATAGAATATTTTAAACCATTATTTTCTGTTATAAGAACATAAATAAACAAAATATGAAGATTATTACTTAAATTATATTTAACCGACCGTATAACATATTTGTGTTTAATTGAAAAAAATATATATATATTTATTATGCCGTAAAATCAAACATTCTCAAAGAACAGTTAAGGAGATTATTATTTGAAATATATTTAACTGACCTTTTGAGATATTTGTATCAACTTAAAACAATATATATTTATATACAAGAAACAATCAAAAATCTCTCAAAAAACATCCTACCTCCTCTCCTGCACATCTAAAGCTGGCTGGTAGAGAATGTCTTAGTAGCATTAAGACCGCCTTTTGTACATTATTTTGAGTATTGTGCATTAAAGAATAAATAAAATAAATAAAAACAAAAACTACTATGACTTCCTAAAAATACCTGCTTCTATTATAAGTATCCTAAGTCCTAAGACCTTGCTACTGATATCTACTGACACCGGCATTGACATTATTACGATTTAAAAATAAAATAAACGCGCGAAAACTGACCGTGACCCGTTTGATAATATATCATGATTTGTAATCGTTATCAAATAATCTTTAAAATGTTACAAAACTATCAAAATATTGATTAAGTTTATTTTTTTATGTTGATAAAATAGGGCATAGATCAAACGATTGTTGGGAAAATGTGACAAAACTGACAGATCATTAATTATTATTTTTTTTAATGTTGAAAAAAAAATAGAATAATAGATTATATTATTTTATAAAATATAAATAAAAATATTATCTTTAAACTAACTAATTAATGTATCTAACGGATATCCGGTAAAACCCTTTTAACTATATTTATGTATTTTATATAAATGATTCTTTGTTTCTTCGGTTAAGTAAATCTGAACTTTATTTACCAATACACAGAGTTAACAATAAGTTATTATTAATATAGCAATACTTGGCCGAGTGCTAAGTATTGCTATATTAATAATTTAAATATTTAATAAAAGTTTTATAATGTACGTATTATTTTATATATACTTTTTTATATATTCCATATATATTAAATCACTTTTTCTGAGCGATCAATCTACAAACATCTTTTCGGTTAGAAATTGTTTAACTTGTAGGTGTCATTTGTGTGGGTGGAAGACTGCAAACGCGTTCCCACCCCACGCCACCACAGGCACAGTAGGAGGCGGACTTCGCAGGGGTTTTAGTGGGTATTCCGGGCGTCCATGGAGTTAGGAGGGGCGTTTCGGCGAGACGAGTCCCACACTCGGGCGGCGGCCCGGTCAGTGCGTAAAGGCATTTCCCCTGACGTGAAAAAAAAAAAAAAAAAAAAAAAAAAAAAAAAAAAAAAAAAAAAAAAAAAAAAAGGTGTCATTTGTGCGATAACAATGTATATAAAATTTAAATCCAGAAAATTATTTAATAACTAATTAAAGCTTATATGAAACTACAATAATTTAATTTATAACCAGCTCTATTTAACATATATATTTGTATACACAAAAATCCTTGTAAGTGTCATGTGTAGGGTTGCCATCATGTTTTCTTGCAATAACAATATGTTTGCAGAAAAAACAATATCGTATCAAAATAAAGTACTATTTATTTTTAATTACAATTAGATTTAAAAACATATTTTTGTTGCCTTTACAAGCTTGTATTAAATTAGAATCTTGGTTAAACAAACCAAAATTACAAAAAAATAATACATTGTCATTTTTTGAGATTTCGTGCAGAAATGATAATGTACGAGCCCTTAAAAAAATATGACTAATCTTTTAACAAATGAAATCATGCAAAATTAATATTTTCAGGTATTTTATTATTCTCATAAAGTATATAGGACAATTACCTGAAATAACGTACTTCATTATAAAGTACGGTTTGCAGCCCTAGTCATGTGCCATTGTCTGATTAACAACATTGTTAGTCAGTAAATAACCGCAACAAAATAAGTAATCTCTCAGTAAATTTAATACTATACTGTTATTCACAATGGCACTATAAAATATACTTGAAATAGACAGAAAATATGACGTACTGCACTTGTAATAATTTATACTTTTATTTTGAAATACGATGTCTGTTATAAGTAAAGAATTTTTTTTAAAAATTAACTTAAAGAAACCGTCAAAATGAGTTCATTTTGTTATTAAATCCAGTCTAAAAAAATACATGAATATTTCTTGTGACAGATAAAGAAAGAGAGAGAGAGGGAGAAAGAGAGCAATACAAAGGGAAACGGAGAGAGGGAGAAAGCAGTAGTTGTATATTCCTTGAGCAATACTCATACAATTAAATTAAAATTGTAAAACTAAACGCAATGAATTACTAGATTAGAATTTTAATGAAATAAACTTAAAATAAAGACAAATACACAAAAAATTATGTCACTAAGAGACCAGACTTAAATGAAAACATTATTTTTATTAATATTAGTTTTAAAATGTCACAGACGCTGTTTACAATCGCAATTGACAGTTTTTTTGGCGCGTCATTGTTTATTATAACCTCAAATTTACGTAAAAACAATATTGGTACATATATTATGTAGTGTTTATGCTTTTATTAATAATATAGTTAAAGTAGTTTAAAAACTAATTTATTGATAATATAGTTAAAATAGTCTATCAACTAATTATGTTATTATTGTAGGTTCGCTCATAGTAGTAAGCTCAGCGCTGGTGGTCTGGCTGACGGAGTGGAGGTACAAGTACTACATCGACCCCGCGCTCAGTATAGTGTTAGTGGTCCTGATACTAGCCTCAGTCTGGCCTTTGTTGAGGGAGTCAGCTTTGATTCTGCTGCAAACTGTACCTACGCATATACAGGTAAGAAAATATGCTAAATTATAAGTTTTTATCTCTTTTTTATTAAAGAAAAACTATATTTTTTGGCTCTAGTGTTTTTGTAGAAACATTTACCAACGATCATAGGATGCAGTACTTTTATAAGAATATATAATAACGAATAAATCTCATATTCGCATTTATTGAGTTACTAGAAGATTAGTTTCTGGCGTCGATGTAAGAAAAAATTGTTAAGAATAGGATTTTAATGTACGACCTTTTGTAATTACCAGGAAATTTTACTTAGTTTTAGACTCTTAATGACAAGTATTTGGCATAGTATTTTCTTAGATTTTCACGATTGAAATAAAACTATCTTTTACGGATTTTCGAATTTCGGTACAGATAAAATTAAAATGTAACCAAAACTATACGTGAGTTAAATACGTAATAGTTTTCTTTCAAAGTTTTGGCATGTTATATGTTTTATCAATGATATAATTAATAAATAACTATATACATTGTCATTTTGATAAAACCACAATTTGTTGAAAAGCCTTATAAGTGGAAAATATTAATAAAAGTAACACTGCGAAACACATTTGTTCGTATCTTGTTTATACGTTGATAACAATTTTAGGTAACATACATTTGTAGAGGGTTTGACACATTTACGAGGAAATGCGCAGTAATTGTTAATGCGTTTTCTCATTGTCGAATTTAGTTCCGCTGTTTGTGACCTCAGTATTTAATTTTATTTGTCAGCGATTAGATTTTCCTTATATTTTTTTTAAATCTTTATATATAAAAATAAAGTTTTTTTTTTGTTTGTACGTAAATATTAATCTCGAATTTAAAAAATAGATCATTATTAATTATTACGATAACTAATATTTAAAATCTGTAAAGTTCACAACTACTTACTTAGACGGCTGATTGGTCCAGTTAGTTAGATTGGTTAATGATTACAGTTACAGTTGCCTGCTGACGCAAAGTTCGTGGGTTCGATACCCACACGGGACACTGATTTTGTGTTCACTAGTTGCTATTTCCAAAACTCCCAGCTACATAGATATGATTTCTCTACTGCGAGAGTTATAAAAACAACTTACAACTATTTAAAAATAATTAAGAAAGTTTTCATACGTTTTTAGTCCTTTTGACTTTCACGAACTTCAAATATTTTCAGGTATGAGCGATAATAACCACTTACTCTCTCCTCTATCATGTTACAATAACAAGAACTATTCTGTTCTCAGGTTGATGCCATCCAAAGACGTCTCCTGGAGAAGGTAGATGGAGTCCTAGCGGTACACGAGTTCCACGTGTGGCAGCTAGCTGGTGACAGGATTATAGCCAGCGCACACATACGGTACGAGAATAGACCTTATTTACTTCCATTAGATGGCTTAAAAATTTGAATTGTTTGTACTCATTGCGTATGTAAATTTATGTAAATTTATACTTTTCTTAAATTTACAATATTTACTTGTTATTTAAATCTGTATTTCTGTTTATGGTTATTATATATTTCAAGTTTACTGACTAAATATGACATCTTAAAAACGATAAGCGTACAACAATTTTCGTAAAGAAAATTTTAAATTTAGATATTCACATGGAGTTTTAACTTCCACCAAAAACCTATAGGAAATGAAAGATTATGTAATAGCTAATATATTTATAAAAATACTCAAAAAGCAGACTTTTGATAAGTATTTACAGATAATCTTTATATAAATAGTTTTTACATAGTAGTCTACTATACTAGACTAGATCTTACTGATATGAAAATAAAAAACCAGATATTCTATTAATAACTACGTGAAAAAAAGTATTTTTATACAACCATAGCAACCCACGAATTCGCAAATAAAAATATACATTTTTTATATGACACGATGAACTCTTGAAAATAGCGAAGCTTATTGAAACATTTCAGTAGTTTCTGATATCTCACAGGTAAATTATATTAAATTTAAATTCAAATTTGTATTTCAAAAATATTTTTTAATGTAAAGCTGAAGAGTTTGATTGTCTGGTTGAAACCGCTAATATGATGATTTGGTAAATTCTTTCTGCTTGTAATAGGATGAACTTTCTAACAGTGCGCTACTGTTCTTAGTTATCCTAATAGTAAATAAAATTATTTATCCACGGGTAGAACCGTGTGTAAAAGCTAGTCTCGTTTAAATGTAATTATTAATAGCGCGTCTCAGACTCAATTATTTTGATGAAGTCAGGACGAACAAACATACGAATCAAAGAACATTAATATATTTGATTGATAAGAAGTTTATTGTTTAATAAATTACTTTATTAGTTTGCGTTTATCTTATCAAGTAGTATCAGTGATAATTTAATATATAAATGACCGATTGTTATTAATAATTATTACCCTATTTAATATATATTAACAAAGAGAAAAGAAAATACTTAAAAAACATATAATTAAAACAAAAAGTATGTTAGATGTGAACATCTTCATCTTCTTTGAAAATAACAAGAAAAGAAAACGAAAAACAGTTATATTTAAAATAAAGTCAAAAAAGTATATTAGATATTAAAAAAAGCAATAAAAGAATAAAAAATAAAACAGTTAATTTTAAAATTAATTCAAAAAAGTATATTAGATGTTAAAAGAACAACAAAATAATAAAAAGACAGTAAAATTAAAATAAAGTCAAAAAAGTATATTAGATGTTAAAAAAACAATAAAAGAATAAAAAATTAAACAGTTAATTTTAAAATTACATTCAAAAAAGTATATTAGATGTTAAAAGAACAAGAAAAGAATCTAATAAAAAACAGTTAAATTTAAAATTAATTCAAAATAGTCTATTAGTTGTTAAAAGAATAAGAAAAAGAAAACAATTCAATTAAAAAAAGTGATATCCTTTGTGCAAACATTCTTGTCTTAAAAGTTTGTTGTCTTTGTTAACAAGAAACGTTCTTTTTCTCTATTTGTATGCTGTTTTTCAGTTTCTTGGCGTCTTCCCAATACTGTGTCCCAGTAATAAAGAAATGTATTCATATCGTGTGAAAGAGCTTTGTATTTCTAAATATAAAAATATTAAATTTTGTATGAAATTTATCTGTATCTAATCAGCGTTTCATACAAAAAGCGGTGCCTTTGTTGTAAATTAAACGTGTTCTGAATGCTTAAATCCGTTCTTAACCTCAATGATAAATTTGAGACAATAGTTTCAATGTCGTCTGTTCGTTGTTCATTAGTACTCGATACAATTGAGAGTGCTTTTGAATTTGTATCAACCGTTCAATGGCAATTTTTAACAATATAAATTGAGCCTTTGTGAGTTTGTTGCGACAGGGTTCATGAATTTTATTTGTTAACGAAATTTGTTAGTCATTATCTGTTAGTATACACACAGACATCAAGAAATTAAATGAAACGGTTTTAAACTTGCTCGATTTATAACTATTATATATAGTTAATTTGATATACTAGTTTACGCCACGATTCTGCCATGCTCAGATCATATGAATAAGGACCCCGAATATTTTCGAAAAAAGTCGGGCAAATTTCAATCCTACTTACGTAAGTTCAGCCGCATCAGTTCATATCTAGAACGTACCTTAAGGTTTTATTGGTAGCTTCGTTTCAAATTGGTGAAGAATCCGTGATGGGTGAGCCTGTCTGCGCATTTTAAAGGGGCCTTTAAACCTATCCCTGGGTCGCAAGTTCCAGAGAGTGGTTGCACTCCTACCTCTGCAACGAGATGTGCCAAACACCTTCACGGTGTATCCATGTAATGATAAGACACTTCGTTTCATATAAATAGTAACTGTATTAGTTTAATAATACATTTATTAATTCATTTTCATTCTTTCACTTTTGAAATACTTATTTTCTTTTAAACTACTTATTTTGATCAACTTGTTTCTATTAAAACATAATCAAGTGGACTGTGTCTTAAAAAAAATATTATTATTATAATATATGTATGTAATATTATATTTTAGATGTTCTTTTTAACAGACTTCATATATCATGAATAATTAAATTTTAAAGTGTAAGAAAATTTAATTAAACCAAGCGATAAATGTTTGTTTAAGACATGTCTGTATTAAATGTATTATCAAGAGAAGGGGAGAGAGGGGGGAGCAACTGGAGGGGAATTTTTATCAAGGTGATAACATTGGCAATGAATGCAAAGGCATGCATTTGATTGAGGCACATGAGTCATGTTTAAATAACTTTTTGTTTTGAATTATTTGTCTTTGGGTACAATGGTTATGTACCTTTTTATTTAATAACATTTTTAATATTGTTAAATATTATACTGTTACATTTGAGTTTATGAAAGTTAATACCTAATATTATTTAGTTAAAATTTAAATTAACTTTGGATTCATTAAAAATGATTTAGCAATTACAATTAAATTTCATGTGCATGCATCGTTTTAATTACTGTATCAAGGGAATATTAATTGTTTTGTTTTTGGTTACAGGTGTAGAAATCTATCGGAATACATGAAAATAGCAGAAAAGGTTAAAGAATTCTTCCACAACGAGGGCATCCACTCGACGACTATACAGCCGGAGTTTGTAGAATTGCCTCTAGACGGCAACGAGGTGAGTTACCTGTCGAAGGTCACACACCTTCTCGTAACGGCCAGGCTCGTAATAAGAAATCCTTCATATAGCATATGTTTAAATTGCGTATGTGTAAATTTTTGTTCCGATGGTACATATGATGTGAATGAAAGATGTCGTCTAAGTGTCTGTGGTGTCGCAGGTGCTGAGTGGTGCGTCAGCGGAGGCTCCGTGCGCGCTACACTGTCCGCCCAACGACCTCTGCCACAACGCCACCTGCTGCGGACCACACCAGGAGGTACGAACACACACACACACGCACGCATTTGCGCACTCACACACGCATCCGTGTACGCACACGCACGTACGCATACGTACACCACCATGAGTGACTGTCAATGATTTATATCACAAACACATGATGATGAATACTGATACGTTTAAAAAAATGCATTACAAAATATTAAATACATATGTTATTCTTACATTACACTTACATTTATCTAATACTATTAATGACTTTAATCATTACAAACAGCTCGCGACAATTTTAAACATTATTAAGAAGATACAATTATAATTATCCCAAAACCACAGTACACTATACTTTTAACAAACTCCTCTTAAGGTAAAATATTCTTAAGTCAAAAGATTTTGTTTTGACGAGAGATGAACATTTTTTAAACGACTTCAACATGTTGTGGGTTATTGGTGTTTCTGTGATGTGATGTTTTTTTTTTTTTTACTAATTAAAAATTGCATTTTTAGAGTCAATGGGGCCCAGGATTAGAAACAGCAAGACCTAGGTGAGGCACTAAATATAATAAGCCTTTGTACTAACACTACTACTGGCTACTAATCTCTCTTAACACAGAATCTTTTGTCTTTTAACAATTCACAATTCCAAAAAACGTTTTCTTATAAAATATCGCACTTAATAAAGCTTGTTTAAAAACTTTAAAAATTGCACCAAATGGACAAAAATGTTAGACCATTGAGCCAAGTGCTCGCTACTTCAATAATTTCAGAAAATTAATAATAGATAAAATGTAATTTATAGAAGGAAAAGGAGCATTAAGTAAAATTGATGTATTTATTAATAATTTGTTACACGTTATCTATATCTTAAAGTAGGATTACTAACACTTTTTTTTTTGTTTTAATTGTGATAGACCAGGGAAATTAAGTATTAACTGAGCCCATTTGCCCTAAAGGTAGGACAAATTGTAGGGTATGGGGCAAGTTAAGCACAATAGTTATTAAAAAAAATCAAAGGGAGGGTTAATAAAAAGCAATTTTGTCAACTTGAATCGAGTGCCGTTATATCATTTTCATTTAAATAATCCTTTCAGATCCAATATGTTAATATAAGAATAGGTAATATGTAATTAATCTTAAAAAAATATATGTAAACATAAAATTAAACATATTGAGGTACTTTTAATTATAGTAATATTAAAAATGTTCTTTACAATATGAAAAATATGAGAATATTTTGCCATTTCAGCTAACCATTTTAAACGTTTAATAATACTAACTCTAAAAATGAAAAAAAATATTTGTTTTTAATGGAAAACCTATCATACTCTGATTTTTCGCAGACTTAGCTCTTATCCCGAAGCTTTCCCGAATTTTTTTAATTTAGTGAAGTACTTTCATAAAAAAAAAAACACAAAATTTAATAATTTAAATTAAACAGTCTAATAAAAAAACTTACATAATGAAACAGTTGTAAAAAATGTTTTCGTATGAAATTATAAAGAACTTATTGTTAACTTGAAAGCCATAAAAAATATCACCCCATTCGCTAAACGTGACGTCACTTGTTCCTTCTTTTAACCTCTTGTAAAAAAAAGTTAATATTTATGAAAGTTACCAGAGTTTAATCTACTTGTAATATATCCCTAATATTATTATCATAAAATACAACAAATAATCTAAAATCTGTATTAAATAACATAGACATCAAATATATAAACATATCATCTCTCTACTTTGATTAAGATAATATATAACATATAAATATTACTTTTGTTATATATATTTTTTATTTTTCTATTTTTTTTTTACATATACAAGTTTTACGTCATTCCACAAAAATATGTTTTTATATGAAAACCTTTAGTTGTTCATACTTTTTTTTTGGTAAAATGTTACTATTTTTTTTACTTACAGTTTTACAGTTTAGAAACGATAAGGGTACGATAATATTTTTCAAGGAGATGCGAGTATTGAATCCGGGAATCAAACCGACTACCTCCCACAACGACGTTTTGAAGATTTTATCGTGAAATCATAGACTATTGGACCCTTCAGATATACATGCCGTCACAAAAATATACAAATAATAAAATATTTTTTTAATGGCCGGTATTATGAAGGGTAAATTAAATTTAGATGAATATGTTATTTTTGTACAGAAATGTTTTGTATTTTATAAGATTGTTAAATCGTGTTGAGCTCTTAGAAACTATTTCATACCTCAATGTGCCAAATGTATTTGTCTATTATGTACAAAATATATTAAAAATAGTAAACTATAATGGACTTTAATTAATATCTATGTCATGGAACACTTCCTGGAAATATTCATAATTCACCTAAAATACAGACAGACATTTCTATGTATATATTTTTCAAAAGTCACCACAACAATGAAATATGAAGAACAATATAAATATATATATAATTATATTATGTTACTGAAGCACAAGACGGATACACAAACGCTCTTTCTTTACCATTAATTATGTAAATTATAATATGTAACTATTTGTATTACGTTTAAAAAATATAGATTGATCAAAATCAAAAATGTATTGAGATTGGATGAATTTCAATCCTCCATTCGATAACCCTTCTTTACATGCACTTGATTTCAAATATATTATTAGAGTACTCGAAGCATCAAATATATTTTCAGAAAAAAAAAAATATATTCTTTTTTTTTTTGTAATTTTATAAACTAAATAACTAACTTTTTTTAGATATTAGATTTAATAAAAATATGAAATATGTAGAAATATCTATATAATTATAACACTGTCCCAAAATTAAAAGCACTAACTAATTTATTTGGTGATTGGTATTTTTTTATATTAATATTGAAGTAATTATGAATATCAATGGCTACTTTTTAATATTTCCTAATAACAATTATTTATAAGAAAATGTCACAAAATCTGTTTGTGTCTTTAAAAGTTATTTTTATTTGTATTTTCAAGCATAGCATACAATGTTCAGAGACATTATAAATATTTTATCTGTACTGAATAACTCCTGAAATTAAATTTGTTACAATATTTTTTTTAAAAAGAAATTGAAATTATATGAAATTTCTCTTTGTATATTTATGCAGTAATATACAGTTGAAAGCACTAAGTGATTGTTTATGCTCTTTACTAGAATTGTCAATAGAAGTAGAATTTTTCATGAACAATTTTCACAATTGCTTTGACCTTTTACTATGTAAATGATTGCAGGCAATAACGAAAACAATTTTCATATCTATTTTGTTGCTTTTATGAATACATGATTGGGTGTTTCTATTGCGACGTCACAGCTGTTGAAGTAGGTGAAGTTTTATGAGCTATTCTATAGGAATATAGCTTAGATAAAAGTAATTGTGGAGTTGATTAGTTATGCGAGTTGGTTCTAAACATTCATTAGAATAAATATTAATCTCGTATTTTAATGTTTCACTAATATGTTAGTGACATTTGTTAGTTTGTAGATTAAACTTGTATTGTTTGTTTCACCAACTGGAGAGTGTCAAATATTTTTATATATTTTAACAAAATATTCTGTATTTCAGAAACAGAGCACCCCCTATCTATGTCGTCAGAGAAACATGGGATCCCGAACAGAGTCTATGAACCCGGATCTCGACGATTGTTCTGGAAAACCCACAGCTAGGAACCTCGATGCTTTGGAATGCGGGTAGGTATACTTATAATTGAAAATAAGAATTATTGTACCACATAAAAAATTAAAATTTTGCTTAATATTAGATTTTAAGACTTTTTAATTCTATTCTAAAATATATATATTTACAACAAACCAAATAATACTTAGTAATTTTTGTTATTTTTTTTCAGATCACTCTTGCCTTTTCCGATGCTCGAAGGACGGCTGACGGTTTGACAGACGGCCGCTTAATAAAATCTAATATACACATTAGCTGTGAAATAAACTAAAAATACTTACATTCATAACAATATTATTAATTTAAATCAAACATCAGTTACATTAATTAAATTAATGATTAATTACAAAAAAAAAACTTCACGTTAATAAAATATAAATAGCCTAAATATCAAAATATATTCTATAAGTGGATAATATTGCTTACAACTCATGTGTTCTTAGGTTAATGGTTTCACAACTAATATGTATAAGTTACCAAAAATTGTTGACATAAAAATTGTTATACGCCTTATCTTAATCAAATAATTCAATAAGATAGAGCCAATAGATTTTCAGTAATTTTAATCTGCAATGGTGTCAGGGTTGGTAGGTAATAAGATATACTATCATTAGGTGAAGTCTCTTCAATATTCAAGGTGAAACTTTTCGATTATCAATAACTATAATAATTTATTTAATACTTACAGCTTGATATTTTTCAGTTTAAACTTTATTTCTCTAAAAGAACATTACAATATTGTTCACTTACAAGAGAAAACTTAAATTTAGATTAAAAGTAATAATTTTCATCTGAACTTATATTTTTCAATTCCTTTCTATAATTCATTTCATTTATAAAAAAATGTGTGTATACTAAAATTTCTATACTATTTAACTATAATCATTGGAATAAACATTCTTTTATTTTTCTTTTAAAAGAAATTAATAATTTTGCATTTTTTATATTCATAGGTAAATTTTTATATATCTTAGCTCCTAATTTAATGTTATATTTTCCATCTAAAATCTAAAAAACATTTTATATTAATATGATTTTTCCAATTCTTTCTTTGGTTATATAGAATTAATTTGCTAATCGAAAAGTATATACTTGTAAAGCCTAAATCACCCTGAAACAACAACATCAGATCAACCTGTAAAATAATTAAGACAAAATAGTATAAAGGTAAGTACAACAATTTTGTTTTGCAGAATATTCGCATATGATCCAAAAATATAATAATAGAAAATAAATTAGGTATTGTTTTTTGGTCGACGCTTATTAAAATAGCATCTAGTTGAAAGTCTTTGATTAAAAAGGATTAGGGAAATTTAAAACTTCTTGCGAGGAGATTTTAAACTCTTTATGAGGAGATTTTAAATTATATATTTTATTAGTTAAAGATATTGACCCCAAAAACTTGCACGTGGAAAGGACGAAGATAACAATATCTTATCATTGAATTGAATTGACTTGTGTGACGTCACGTTTGTTTGTGCACATTATTTTTAATATTTTAATACATGCTCTGTATAGAGTATGTTGGTTTTTTGCATATAAGTTTTTCAGCATTTTTCTTTTAATATAACTAGATATTTTCTAACCATTATCTTTATATAAGTTTGTGATTATAAAACAATCTACCTTGAAATAGCAAAGCAATAATTATGGATTATAGCTATATAAGTTTAAAGACAGTCCGCGCTCGTGGGTCATTGACAGGCATCTATAAATATTTACAGTATTTCATTAATTTAAGATTTAAAGTTAAATATTTGATATTTAAGTTTCAAAAACGTCTTCATACAAAATACTAATACATAGTATGGCTCAACTGCTGTCATTACTTGTTGGATATCGTGGATTCAATTCTTGTTCGTAATGTACAAACATTTTACCCTTTTAGTGCCATTTATTTTACCAATATATGCCAAAAAGTAAAAAAGTGCATTTTTATAAACAAGACAAATATTTACCATTTCCGTTACAATATATCAATTGTTAATGTTTTCAACATTCTCTTCAGAAGATTTTATACTATGATAAAAAAGAAATTGAATACTACATAATTATTAGCAAGAAAATTACAGAAACAGAGTGAACTGTGAAAAGAAGCGCTATCGCGACGCTGGCATTTTTCACAACTAGCGAGAGCAGCACGACAGCGCTCCTTCGCACTAAAAGGGTTAATATAAGTCCAGTTGAAGACTATATTTTAGAGAAATAGTATTTAAATGTACATTACTTTGGAATAATTTAAACGCAGAATTGTTATATGATCTTATACTTTAAAAAAATGTGATAATTTTCCTCGTTCAGTGCCGCATGCCGTTAGCGGATTTAGATGTACGGGTAGTTATTGCATTAGATAGAAAAAAAACGGCCATTTCGTCCACTTAATAATTTAGCTTTCAATTTAGAGGACGTAGCACGAGACTAGAACAGTGCCCTAGCAAAAAACATACTGATACACTATTTGGCTTACTAAAATAAAATGTTAATTCAAAGACTTTGATATTTATATAAATATAGAAATAATTAATACATAAAATAAGATAATAATTTTGGCATAATTAGCTTTATTAAAACAATCTATTAAAATATTTAAATGCATTTACTTTTACTAACATCCGACATACATGTGTGATAGTAATAAATATCTAACTTTTATCTGCGGTTTTGCTCGTGTATTTATTTATTATGTTGAAATAAAACAAGTTCAAAAATCTCGTCGATTGGTTCCGTAATTATCTTTACAAAAAACCCAACCTCCATATTGTTATTGTAGATCATAATAAAATATCACACAAAGTGGCTTACTAACTTTAATGAATTGAATAAAAATTTTGTTGTTTTATCAAACGCGCTAGCAAAAAAACATATGTATTCAAATATTTAAGAGATATTAGGAAACGCACAAGGACTGAATTTTTCTATCTATTAAAAATGAACATCACAAAGAGCGCCAAGAAATATGCGTTCTGAAATAAAATAAAAAAGCACAAAAGAGGCCTCATCTGAATGCATTTCGCGTTCAACCTTCGTGCTATCTGTTGAATTAATTTTCATAGACGACTTGTTCTTCACTCTAGTATAAATAAAATTTTTCGAGATATGAATTTAATAGCTATTTAGATTAAGCCAGGTTTTATTATTAATATAAATAAGAAGTATAGGAAATGAACTGCGTGACTTCGTCATTGCTCAATGTAATTTTTGTTTGTATTTATTTACAAAATGTTTTAAATCAGCTGTAAGTCTCAAGTTATTCAGTTCAGTGAATGACACGAGGCATTGTAATAATATTTTTTATTTATAGTGAATTCGAAATTAATATTAAAAGTTGTTGTTCTTGGTTCGAATGTTAGTGCAATTGTGAAATGTATTTTCGCGGTTAATAAAAATATTCAATTGAAACTAAGTTTTTTATTATGATTATTTTTATCACAAAAAATAGGTGCATATTGTATGTAAATTATAATGATTTTCTCATATCCTTAAGAAATAAGTACAATTGTCTGTTGCAGTAATCAATTTATTTTTTCAGTAAAATTAATCTATAGCGTAAATAATTTTTTTTATCGAAATCATTTTCCTAGTAAGCAACACATATTACAACTATTTGACTCGGTTCGAAACCCCGAAAAAAATAATTTTATTAGGACATTATATATAACCATAACCTCGCACCTTTATAAAAAAATAACATTTTCAAGGTTTATTGACGTATAAATTAATTAAACGTATTATTATATTTATAAATATATATCAAAAGCGATTCTCTGTAAAGTATTATCTATAAAGAAAAGCGGAGGGTGTCCTAACAGGAATCAATCTAGTGTCGCCATTTTTATTATTCACTACAAAATACTCCCGACCATTGATAATCCTTCTTTCAGAGTTTTCGTTTATTTTGAATTTCGCGCTTCCAAACAGCGACTCGTACGGCGGCGGGTGGCTGTCGTCATGATGACTGACTCTGTTGCCTGAACTCTTCTTTTTAGATTTTACCTGTTTCTGATCTTTACCTTTTACTTTGTAATATCTGTGTATGGTTATCTGAAATATTGATATTTATTAATAGACATAGAAATTAATAATTATTTACATAATATTAAAATTATATTTATTTTATAACGAGCAGGGTTAGAATCCAGTATTTCTTGGACTACTAAGTTTATGATTTTGTTTTTTTTAAAGAGGATTAATTGGATTTTTATTTAAAATAATTTTGATATGGAGTTCCATGGCTTAAACTTCATAAACAATATGCCGCGCTGGTACAGAAACTAACCTCTCCGACAAACACCACCACGGCAACTGCCAGACCGGTGATTATTATAAAATAAGTCATCAAGAGGTCCATGTTCCTCAGCTGTCTGTCCTTAGACTGCAGATCGAGAGGACAGATCTTGGTACTTGGAAGGTCCCGGTGTTCAAGAAACCCCACTATCCCGGACTGGATTAAATATGTAAGCCTTTGGGAATAAAGTATTGAACGAAAATTTATATTAATTCTGAGAATAAAGAGGCTACTCTAGCTTTGGCTAATTTCCTGTTGTTACTGAAGATCAGAGAAAAATTTTTAAATACGTCTTGCTTTGTTTAGATTAAAAGAAAATATTAATACATTTTCAGCTTAAAGTCCAATGACGCTTAATGTTGGTATTATTACAAATAATTGGTATTTAAGCACACCACGATCGAGAACTAAAAAAAACTTACACTGTATCAAATAAAACATTTAAAGTGGTATTCTTAGGGTATGCGAACGCTCTTAGTTTCTTCATGAACGCGTTGGGTGCTATGACGTACGTGCATCGGTCAGCTTCAGCTACTCCTTCGCGTGTCTTCTTCAAGTAGTCGTCGTACATGAGGTTGTCGACGGCGGTCTGTTCCTTGACCAGGACGGCACCTCCTGACACTATGGGGAGGAATTCCTTATTGTTGCTGACAGAGCGGACCTGAGCTCTCCGATTTACTAACATCCTATTTAAGTAGTACAAATCTTCCTCCGGCTAGAAAAGTTCAATTATCAGGTGTTAAGAGTTATCATGATAATAAATAACTTGAGATCTCTTCGAATTTATTAGAGTTAATTTATCCTATGAATTTGAAATATTTTTTTGCTGTATATATAATGTAATTCCTTACTGCTTTTATAGTATATTGCACGGCACCACCTTCCGTAGCCACCCATCTGTAGTTCTTTTTGTATAAATCAATTGGATTCTCTATATCTAAAGTAAACTTGGACAGCGTGAGGAAAGCTGTCAGGTTGGCTGTATAGAATGCTGACAACAACATAACGAACAGCCACCACGTCGCGAACGAGACCCGAGTTGTGTCTAAAATCGATGGTACCGTTAGTGTTGGCTAGATAGCTTCTAGCTTAAAATAAATGGTTAAGACACTACAGAAATTATTTCTAGGACATAAACATATGTATATGTTATGACATAAAAAATAAATTAATGATGTTATACAACAAAATAATAATATGAGTCAATAAAATCATTTTCGTGTATATTTTACATGCTCTAATTACGAGGGTATGTCAATATGGTAGGGCGTGACTGGAGAGTGATGAGCGATGGCACCATTAGTTGCGATACCATCAGCCCTGATTGACAAAAACGATTTCAAGCTAAAATAACACATAAATATTATTAATCTACGAGTGCATGTCTGTGTCATGTTTTGAAGATTGTATTTATGATATAAATAAAAAAATGTATTTCTGGTTAAATATGGAGTAGGTGTGGCCTTAAAAAATGCGTTTCAGAAATTAGTCCTAGACTTATTCATAAAATATAAAAAAGGGTAGGCCTTATACGGCCTGTAAAGGTCACGGAACACAATTCAGCTGAGGGTATACAGAAAACTGACAAATGAGGGTATATAGAAAAGCAATTAAAATAGTTCAGAACGACTGCAGGATGTTGCTTATGTCTTAGAAGAGGTCTGTTCCGGCATATATTCTAGGAATAAATGAGTGTAGCCCTTAGCAATGCTAAATTAAAAGAGGTTAAAAATACCCACAAGCCGATACAATACTTTATTCTTGGCATGAATGATACGGATGAAGGGCAGCGAATCTTAATATTTCACGAACACAAACTTTTTGTTCCGTTACTGCAATAAATACCATGGGAAAGATGCAACTACACGACACCGTTCCCCATGCAGTCGTAGCAGATAGGCATATTATATTAACAAAATTCCGAAAAAACTTCATAAATATATATTCATAGTTTTTTTTAAACATTTTCAACTTACTAGCCTCAGGTGACAAAGAAGTTCCCTGCTTGATAAAAGCTCCATAGACAAACCAGGCGCTTGGTTGTAGAGAAACGTAACCTTCCTCATCTTTGATCAACTTCGACCGCAACCATGTTAGGAGAGTAATAAATGGACCGTATGTAACAACTGCTGCTAGGATCAAATACCTTTAATAATTGTTACATAATGTTAAGTTTTATTATAATGATCAAGACCATTACTTGCGATATATTCTCCTTATATTAAAAAACAATTTATTTTTAAATCTGTTATAATATAAGGACAATGCATCATTATAACTGCAGAAAAAAAATGTGGTGCCTTCCAACGTCTTTTTGTTTATCTTAACAAATGTTTTCTTATCACTTACGGCTATGACCAGTTAATTATAAACTAAAAATGATATATCAAAACAAAATAAAATTGTAATATTTCATTCTTTGTATTAATAACCTGCGTTATCTATCAAAATATCTTCATCAAAAATCAGTACGTAACCGATAAGAGCGAATTTCAAATACTTAAACCAATAAGCCCAATTTCGAAAAAAGGAATTTTTACGAATTCGTATTTATTCGGTGTGTTTATATATAAGGAAAATTGAGCTTTAAAAAAAAAATTATGTACCTGACTATGAAATAAAATGTATTGGGGTCTTCAAATCTAAAGTAACGAGGTACTTTTACGTAATGCTACAGCTTAGACTACAGCACATGCTAAAAAATATATTTATTTACCACACATAGGTATCGAATGGTGCTAAGAGTCCCGATCCCGCTGCCGATTCCTTTGGGCGTTTTAACATCATCATCCACACTCCTTCGTCTAAATTATCAGAATACGTTACCATTTTGTTGTATTTTACCAGCAGAGGAAAAAAAGCTGCTCCCATATCCACTTTCTGATTAAATTATTAGAAAATATGCACTTTATTATTTTATCCATACATACAATTTAAGTAAGGAAACTTTTTAGAAATCTTGTACGTACGCTGCTGTTAACAAGGCCTAAAAGAGAATCTTCGGGAGACTTGCCACCCAGTAAGAAGTTCTTTTCCGGTACCACCACTTCGAATGTAAAATTGAACTTTTCTCTCAGAATATCAACTATGACGAAAGCAACACCACGTCCCACCAATGTACCATTTTCTGATTTTTCAACCCAACTCAATGGATAGTTCTAAAAATTCAGTACTTTGGTAGACATAACAATAGTATTAATTGTTAATTGACATTCACTTACATTATATGTTCCAATCTTTAAATGTTTTCCATTGACTTCATTTTTCAAAGATATTATTTCATTTTGTTTCTCAGTTAAAACTGGGTCTATAAAAAATATAATAGTTTGTTTTTTCTATAAAACAATTCAAATATTTACGCTATTTATCTGACTTCACCATTGAGTAAAATTTTATATAAATAGATAGGATTATTTGTAATAAACAATATATCATAAAAACAATCATTTAATTCTAATATTAAGATTTTAAAAACGCAGACAATACATGTTAGAAATAAAAACCACAAACACCTGAAGCAAAGTTGTCGTTTAAAACATCGCAAAATGTCGCATTACATATCGTTGAAAAGATGAGCTCGATTCCCGCCATTGCATGTTTGTTAGTCGACGTTTGTTTCACAAATAAACAATCGTGACCACTGAGTACTGACTATAATAAATATAAGTATAGGTTATAGGTGCATATCACCATCATAACGAGGATACGCGGGTAGAACAGCCATAAATAATGCATTGATATATGCAGTGATTATTGTAAATTAATAATTATTTTATCGTTATAGTAGTCAACACTTTATTATTATTCAGAAGTAATATAAAATTAAATTATTATGTTATATTTATAAATAAAGTAGATATACTTTACAAATGCTTTCGCAGAGTATATTAAGAAATATAATATAATTAACTAGTAGTAATAAGTGGCAAATACATAAAAATTTTGAGACATTTTTGGCAGACCCTTTACCCAAGAATGGTTTCATTTCATTATTATATAAATACATTGTAACTTCAAAATCAATTGTAATCGTTGTAGGTACCAGCATTAGTTTTAAATTTGTCATATTACGTACTTTAATTTCAAATGATGTTTATTACGAGTAGATAGATCTAAAACATATTACAACTCTTAATATGCAATTTAATAAAAAAAAAACCTTAAAGGCATATCCACTTCGTTCTATCGAATCCATCAATATTTCTGATTATTACCGCCAAAGTTATGTAAATTGTCAACATAATGAACCTAATGGTATGTCATAATAAATATTGCCCTTATTATCTTTACAAATAGGGTGGAAATTAAAGGTCATATCCTTAAAATATGAAGGTTTTAGGGTTCCTTTAAAAACTGTATCTTTATGATAAATTTAATACGATATGATAAATTTATATTGGGTATAGGAAATAATAAAAAAACATTCATAGTTCAAGTATTTACATCAAAAAATAGAAACGTGGTAAGAAAAGTCCTTGCTATGCATATATGAAAAATGTTACGTGGTAAAATCTGTACATTTAAATTTAATAAAATCAGTCCAGAAAATTATCAGTGATTTGTTTAATGTAATAGTAACAGGAACATTGACAACTATTTTTTTAAGACATCTGTACCTAATATATATCTACTTCTTCCGTGGAGGGTATGTGTAGGTATATATTAAATAAGTGCAATTTGTTGCTACATTATACGTATTATATTAGGTATATACAGATATAAATACACAATTATTACCATATTTTTTTATTGAAATAGTTGTACCAATATTTGTTTCATGTAGTTTGTGTAATTGCGTCTCTGAACTATGTTAAGTAGTGTATACTAGTAACTTTTTGCTTAGAAGCTAATGAAGCTATGTTTTAGGGTTTACAGAAGTTCACATTTAGTTATTTCGTTTATCGTTTGTCAGTAACTAAGAAGTAAGTGGCTTACCCAGTTTTTTCGTTTTTTTTTAGAATACTTTACATTGGTCTAGGGCGTAATAGTTCGCAACTGAAATCGTTCACTCCTAGTTCGACGGATAGTTAACTCCCTGTTACTCATTGAGTATTTAGGACTTGGGAGCTGACGAACTGATGAACTAAGAGAGCGAACGACTTGCCTTTTATTCAATAAAGAAAGGTAGATTGTTCGTTTGTTATTGAAACCGTTCCTGCTGCGACATTAAGGAATTCACATATTTATCGAAAAATTTTGGATTGTAAAAAAAGATAAACCTAAAAATTAATAATATTTTTTTTTATTTACAAAAATAAAAGTTATACCTTTTTTAACGGAATAATAAATTGGTCTAATTTTCGGTGTACTTAGAACTATCAAATAATGAACTGAAAATTGAAATGTCAATCCTGACTTATAAGATCACTACGGATACTAAGTGACAAACAATTTTATAACCTCAACTTATTATTATTACTTTTTATTTATGAATATTGAAGTTATAAAATATAAAAATCATGAGGGATCATTATTTGTCAAACTGTGAAAAAACGTTCGTACAGAAAATAATTTCGGAAGGCCACGTAAGTAGAGTAGTATTTTTAAAAATAATCAAAACATCGTGCTAACGAGCCAAAACAACTAAAAATTTTTAATATTTTAGCGATTAGATGGCAGAATTTATAATGAAAGCAGAAAATTAGACATATCTTTTGGTTCAGAATATGGCAGCTGTATCGTTTCATTAGGAGAAACTAAGTAATTTTCATGGCGTACCTAAAACTGCACTTTATTATCAAGCTATAAAGCTTTTACGAAATTACGAAATATACATTTTACGTAATTTTAGGGTATTGGCGCAAGTATCATGTGAAGTAGTACAGCCAAAACAAATAAGACCAAATGAAGGAATTCTATTTATTAATGTAGAAATTAGTCCAATGGCTGCACCACAATTTGAGGCTAACCGTCAAACAGATCTTACTGTTTATCTCAACAGATTACTAGAGAAATGCTACAAAGATTCTAAATGCATAGATTTGGAGTCCTTGTGTATTGTTGTTGAAGAAAAGGTATTTCCTTACTTTTCTAAATAATATTTATACAATATATTTAAAAAAGGCTCAATAATAAATTGAACTTTGTGCTTCAGGTATGGTCGTTACGAGTAGATATAAAAATCTTAAATCATGATGGAAACTTAATTGAATGTGCCAGCATTGCCACATTGGCATCCTTGGCTCATTTTAAACGGCCAGATGTGACTCGAAGTGGAGAAAATGTGATTATTCACACCTTGTCTGAAAAAGATCCTATACCTACTGTATTGTATCACTATCCTGTGTGTTTAACATATGCTATATTTAGTAACAGGTAAATAATTTATTTATCGTGAGGTAAAGATGTAAATATTTGAAGAAAATATTTTTTTGATGAATTAAAATAAAATAACATTATTTTATATAATCCATGACAAATTACGATTATATATTTTTAATTTGCAGTATTCTAGTATCAGACCCAAATTTTTTGGAAGAATCAGTGTGCACAAGCAATACAGAGGAAGGAAGCACAGGAGGTTTGCTAGTTGTAGGAATGAATCAGTATAAAGAGCTCTGTTTGCTGAATTTATCTGGAGCAGCAATATACAATTCAAATATTGTGCATAAAGCGGCACTGAGTGCGGCTGAGAGGAGTAAGAACATTGTTGATGAGGTGAAAAAGAAAATTATTAGTGATGACAATCTGAGGTGAGATATTCATTCTATCTTCTCTGGTAGATAAAATAAACATAAACAATTGAAAAATAACAGTAATTTAAGTGCTATTTAGTATATAGGCACAAATTAATTGTGCAAATCCTATTTCTTCTGAACATGTCTATTCAACGGGTGGTCTAGGAAGTAAATATAATTTGAATTTCTGAAAAATTTTCCTCATTTCTAATAACAGGTAACTAAAGCAACTGATAAAAGTAAATATTTAATATAGTGAGAAAAAAACCTGAATATTTTGCATGCACTTGGCCTTTTTAATACAGAAAAACATAGGTAATTGGTTATGTAAAAGGATCAATGATAAAATTGAACTCCATAATAGTAGTAGGCCAGTTTCACTCCTATTATGGGTGCTTGGAACATATTTTGTTGGAGTTTGTGTTGGCTATTGGTAATTATGTTAGGTTTTCAGTACTGTTAAGATATGGTTTTTTAAAAATAGTTACTTGAAGATAATAACCATAATTTAAAATGTATTTTAAAAATAAGCTGAACCAAAACCACAAAACAAATAGATTTTTGAGGTTTCACTAATAATAATATTGTTTTAGACAAAAGCGAGTAAAAATAAATTTTGCTGATATAATTACAACAAATCACATACAATCATTGTCCCAAAAGGATCTTATGATTTGCCTTAAGAATTTCAACTTTGAACATGTGAAACAAGAGGAAGACTCTGAAATTGAACATGTGAATCAAGACAACGATTCCGAAATGTTGGAGGATGTTCAAATGGAAGCTAGTAAATATAATGGTAAAATATTTTCATTTCTTCTAATTATTTATGTATCATAAATAATATACCCATTAGATATAACTGAAGTTATTTTTTCTATTACAAATACAAGGATAATCTTATTAAATATGAATTATTTGCTGAATTAATCATAGTTTTCCCTTTTAAGATTACCTTGCCTATTATAATTGTATCTGTACATTCAATCAGTATATTGTAAGGAGTAATAAAAATTCAGCCATGTAATTATTATTTTACAGTTCTACAAATAAAACCAGATGTGGCTGAAATCAAGTCAAAGGATGCCTCATCCTGGATAGAAATATCATCAGAATCAGAAGAAGATTAAATTAAACAAATTTTGTCAAATAAAATGTAATAAATCACTACATTTTAATGTGTTATATCTCTCTTACATCTACTTAGTAGCATTGCATTTCCCTTGTCAATTAACAATCAATCAGTTGATACTAAACTACATGAAATAAATAGTGGATACAAAATGAGTTCATTCAAAGGTAATTATACAACTCTGCTTATTTGTGTGTGACACAACTCATGAGCATGGGGCAGTAAGTATATTATTACAATTCATTTATTAAATTCTAAATATAATTGATATTGCCATCTGTTTCTAATAAAAATTGTAAAATACTTTGTGTATTTCATGTTATTGCTTATTTCTAACAAAAATCAACAGCGGACAATCCTTTTTGACATTGATTGTATTTTTAATAAGGAGAAATCATCTGTAAACTATATATTAGTTTAAAACTATATATAAATATTGTAATAGCACTAAAGTGAGTCTGAGTTCATGCCATTTTTTTGATCCAATTTATTACCATTAGTCTTAACCATATATATGAAGTATGTCACAATTTCTTTCTCATTAACTGGCAAAGTCTTGAAGTGTTTCTGGACAGCCTGAAAGTGTATTATTATTGATACTTTGTATGCATTCTTTACTATATTTGAAAAAATAAATATTGTAAAAACTATATTAATTGGACTTAAGGATTAAAAATTGTTTTGATTTTATTTATCATTTGAATAAAGTTATCAGTCAATGTTTATCAAAGGACAGCTTTAATTTGTAAGTAGGTTGGGAATAGAAACTAGAAAGAACAATAATATTACTTACTTCAGCTAATTGAGTTTTATTAAGGCCTGGCCTTGTGGGTACCTTGTAGTGTCTTTTATACCGCCTAAGAGTATTTACTTGCAATTGGAACCAATCTACTTCTGGGGACTCCATCTCTGCTTCATTACTATCATCCTCAGAGTCTTTAGTCCTCCGCTGTTTTGTTCTTGCACATTGTATCATTGTTTTATGGTAATCACAGATATAGGTATGTCTTGCCTAAAAATTAAATGTGAATTCAGATATTTTAGATATTTTTATTTTTGATACTGTAAAGCAAAAATATGAATAAAAAAGAATTAAAAAAGTCGTTATATGCAAACCTGAGAGTCAATGTTAAGTTTGAGTCGCCTCTGAGCAACAGTTTTTTGTATGCGTTTACTGTACGATGCATTGCCAGCAGGTCGCCTACATCGGTCACTGTCATCCACTAGGCAACATATTTGATCGGAATTACCTCTAGAATCCTCTTCTCCTGTACTAAACCCGTTGTTCATTGGATACTCCCGTTGAATCATATATAACAGATGGTATAATATCAAATGCAAGACCTCGCACAGAGCGACACTAAACTGATCGACGTATTCAAGCCTCTCGGTTGAGGTTATGACTGGCAATAACAGTGATCATTTTTAGAAAAGAGTCAATTAAAAACATATCAGCTATTCACAGTCTACACTGTTTTCCACCGCATCAATGCATTGAGGAAAGAATTTCGTAAATCACTGCACCTTAACAAAAATAATGTTCTTGGCGTTTTGGAATCTTTGAATATTAAATACTAAGTTTTTACGCTGTAATTGCTAATATACCTAAATTGAATTCGTAAAGAACTGCTTATTATTTTAGTCTTTATCAAAATATACTATCTAATTTAATCCACTGCCAACAAAAAACGAATTTACCCCCGACCGCCATTCGAGTGTACCAGTATACGTCCCGTCACCTTACTAAACGCAATAGCAATAACTTCACTCACACATGTAAACATAGTATATTATATACTGCTTTGTGAAAATAGTTTGTAATGCGAATGGTACAGTTGTGCATGTAGATGTTATTGTATGACAGTGCTGCAACCATAGCTAAGTATAAACAAAAAAATAAAGCCAAAGCTAAATTACGGGTTGGCTACCAAAAGGCGGGTGATTTAATTTGGACCAATCGCAACGTTCTACTACTGACATCTCCCGCTGTGTATTTATCAGTACGAGCAAACGCGAAGTTTCCTACGTAATAAGCGCTGAAATCGTGTGCTCGTTTGTAATGAATATATATACGGTGAGTTTCATTTCTTATAATTATCATGATAATATTGTCTGAAATTAAAGAAGTTTAGATAATATGATTATCGATTCGGTCTAGTGTGTTAATTCAAGCGTTATTTATAGTTTTACATTCTAATTTTATAAGCAAATGGCTGCCGAGTGCCGACGTAAAGTGACACTATACATAATACGATACAATAGTAGGTAAGTATACGTATAATCACATACACACACTGCTCATTCATAAATGGTCCTGATGATAATTTAACAATTATACCGAATTTTGTAAAAATAATAAAATTTGAAAACTGAATTTGCAACTCTTATTAGCGCTTCGACTTATATATATATATATATATATATATATATATATATTTTATTACTTATTAATGTATAATATCAAAGTTTAAAATATATATTGTTTTATCAATAATAGCAGAATCTGTGGCGCCTTACGGTGTTTAGAAAATTGTACAATCAATTAACAAACCAATTATACTCAGGGAAAATGTTTTTTTTTTTTTTTATAATAAGTTTTTTTTTTATTTTAAAGTGTCCTTTGTGATGTAAACTTTTGTGGTTTTATGGGTTTTATCTTTTAGTTAGTTATCTAATCATAAAGTAATTTTACTTTTACTACGACATTTTATTCTAGGTTCATAATTTAAATATTTATTATTAATTTTATACAATTAATATAATAATGAACTTTTTAAAAATTATAGCCAAATTTTTTATTGTTTTTATTTACTAGTCGACGTAGAAAGAAGGAGCACCAGCTCATTTTACAATATTCAGTTTAACTTTTCTTTTGGACTATGTATAATTGAGAGAAATAATATATTGAACGGTTTTAGTGTATGAGAATATTTTTAATTGTTTATTAAGCAGATTATTTAAGTACAGTTTTCATGTTTTATTTACTAAATCACAATATTGTTAGCCACTAATCACTAACTCTCGATTAGGATACATGTGATAAGATATCTCGTATCTTGATTTGGGGTAAAGTACAGTATTCTTTATGTTTTCAGTATGTTTATATATGCTTATAAGTAGGTAAAACTTATTAAAGAATCGTTGATGCCTGAATCTGTGGTACTTATACAAAAGATTTCATAGTCATTTGCTACGTGCTATCTTCATGTTGCACACCCAACAAAAGCAATATATTTTCAGTTTTTGTCCGTTCGCCGGTAAGGTCTTTAAGGTCTTATAAAAGGAATACTACGACTACTACTACTATATAGTATTAACTAGTCATATTATTTATTTTCTAAGTAAACTGTAATCTCTACATCTATTTTTTATATATATTTCTTTTTTAAGTAAAATTCTAAATGCAATGTACACTAATTAGCACCTGCGAGTTTGTTGTAAAACTTAAATATATATATATATATATATATGTTTTATTGAAAAAAGAACTTCTTTTATTTAGTTAATTTCGCTTTCTTGATAAAGTATACAAATGGAAGGAATCGTAATCATTTCATTTTTTTTAAAAGCAGCGTGAATGAAATACTTTTCACTCGATTTATAAAGCGTTATTTGATCAAGCAGATAGGAATGATTTGCTTACATGACATCTTAAAGATTGGAGCTGTTTAATCAAGTATGTAATAAATTGTCACACACCAGCTGTTTGATTAAATATATTTCCTTTTAATAAACGCTATAGCCAATGATTTCATTAGATAATACGTTTTGTTGTTATTAAACTATAAATATACTAGGGCCGCCAGCAAAAACCATGGGAAGCTGAGCAAAACACTCTTCAATGAGAGAAAAAACAAAAGATATATCACGAAAACTGCTTAATACTATTAGTCCAATATTTGCAAAAAACAAAAAATTATACATATATCAATTATAGTAAGAATTTGTCACCCGCTAATTTAATAGAACGTAAAAAGTAAAAATAAAGATAATTGAAAATTACTCTTAATCTACAATTACAATTTTTTTTTTAATCTATCTTTAGAAAGGTAATCATTGCTAATTTTGGTTAGTATAGCTTGATCGGCGTAGGATGAGATAGCGAATAAAATTTGATCGAGTTGACCGGTAAAGAGCTTCGCTTTGCTCAGCTCAATATTATATACGTGAAGATACATATTAATTTATTATTATAGAAATAATCGTCAAATGTGTCATGTGTGTCATACCGAGAAATCCTACAATAATTTGCTATGTATAATTTTCGGTATTATTAAAATACTTACCCGAGGCAGGTGTGTTCAACCTATGTTCGACTGTATAGGCCCCCAATTGTATAAGGAACGCAGTTGGGGAAGTTTCTGTATTGTTATTAATATATCAAGGGGCAAATATTTATAAAAGAATATAAAATAAAAAGAAACTTTTTTCAACCTACAGCTAGAAGAAAAAAACTTAATGAAACATATTGGTTCAATCAACAATGCCAACAGTGTTTCATGATCCAGAATAAAATGTATTGTGCTTGTAACTGTGAGATAGGCGCAAAAATATGTGAATGTATTCTAGGATTTAAAATATTTTTCTATTTACTTAAAAAGTATATACTAAAATGCGATATTATACATTTCGTAATATGTTTATATAGACCAAATAAACATAATTAATTTTAATTTTTTTTGGACTGATATACGAGAAAAATACAGACGCTTTCACGGGACGGTAAAAAAATATGCGACATCTCTGAAATGCTCTTATTTTGATATTTTATAATAAATATAAAAACCAATTTCAATTTTGTTTAATTTGTAATTTTCATTCATAAAATAGCAATGGTAAACTTCCCAACCCATAAAAGATAATGAAAGTCAATGTTAAGACTCAGAATAAAGTGTAATTTATTTCAGCAATAACAACGAGAAAATTTAATTAAGTTGACAATAATTAACAGTACCTTCCTTTGTTTAAAAACAGGATGCATGTTGAAAATTAAATATTTTTTTCATTTGATTATTTGCAAAACAAAAACACATAGTATAATTTTATTAAATTTAAAATGTACTCTGTTAATAGAATAAAAAAATATATATATATATAAGTAAATATTTAAATTTGTTTATCGTTGTTGACTGTCTGCTAAGAATAAAGAAATAATTTATATTAATAATAATTTTTAACTATTAACTATTGTCAAACAAAATTTTGGTACAAAGGAATTTTGGTATAAAGATAGAGTGAGTATGAGGCTGCGCTAATCGCCTTATTGACCGGTTGCTGGACGAGCTTGTTGCCAGTTCGTGCATTTTCGGTCTCTCTTCGTTTTTACTTTATAGATTCTACTAATGGCCGCTGCGCGTTGAGGGAGCCACTGTACACTTGTTTAGCGTCCTATCGTGCGACGTTGCCAAATGTATTGACTCGAATACGAATCAAGACAAAACGTACGCGCGTTGTGTTAAACTTATAACCGGCAGCTTTTTCATTATAAAAACTTCGGTGTTTTCAGTTTCATGTAAATGTTATCTATGACAAAATGTTTTGGCACTTATAATAAAACAGATTCTTTGTGATGAAATTTTTGTTTAGTGCTTAAAGTACCAGTTTTATAGTGAAAACATAAACTCTTGAAGTCAAACTAAAGTAAGGCTTTAAATAAGGAATAACATATATTTTTAAGGATATGGTTTCGAAAACAATATAAAACAAAGATTAAAAGAAAGTAGTTAAGGCGGAATAAAGAAACTGGTTAGCCGAAAGCGGCGATTGTACCATGGGGGAACGGGGCACAACGGGGGGCGCTTGGGGTGCGCGCGACGATGCCTCGTGGTGGTCGGGAGCCTCTGGTGAACACCAACAACAATTAAATGATGACATCGCGAGAAGCACTGCCACTGTTACTCACCAGTTATATACTTATAAAATGGCCAGTGGTTTTTCAAATAATACTGGTAACAACACGCCGCCCGCATTTGATTATCGTTTAATGACTGGATCCAACACAAGAGAAGAAACACCACAACAACCCTGGTGGTATGCTTCAGGAGCAGTAGAATCACAGCAACAGACTTCTTCTCCAACGGTATAAACAGTTTACTGTTTTATTAAATATGTTTACTCATACCGGTCGTGGTACTTTTTTTATTTGGTTTACGACAGATGTCCCTATATTTATTACAAACTTAATGTTTTTTTTTAACCCTTTGTATGGTATTATTTTCAGTTCCAAACCATACAATTATTTAATGTACCGTCTCTTTTAGCTTTTGCTTTTTTTTTTTTTTCAGTTTTATAGAAATATCCTTGATATTTTAAAGTATAGGTTAAGGTTGAAAAAAAGTACCTAAAAAATTAAAAGTAGGTAACGTACCTTTTCCTGTGTATCATAACTAAGTGTGGCCTTTATTAAATTACGAGAATAAGGGAAAAGCAAATTTCAATATTTAGGAAAACAATTTTGACTGTCAAATCAGTTGTTTATTTACATTGTACAAACTATGTATTATATGTTAAACAATTATAACATTTAACAATTCTGATTTCTGTTTCTAAATAAGTTTTTTTTTTTCATTAACAAAGGAAATTAATTGTAAAATTTTTTTTTAAGATTTAGTTATAGTATAACTATTTACAGAAATCATTAAAAAAATGGTTTGCAGTAATGTTTATAATGTTTATGACTATAAACTATAATTTTTTTATTTTGGATACAAAAAGTTAGATTATTTTAATATATTCAAATCTACTAGGATGCTTTTATTACTTATATCTTTGTATGACTTAACTTAGGAAAATTGGGCATATATACCTAAGTAAACCGTTCCTTGATAACCATATTATTAAAACAATTATGGTTTATTTTTTCAAATAAAATTAAATATTTTCAATATCCTAAAAGTCTTTTTTCATTTTAGCAACAGAACCAGTCAAGTCCAGATTCAGATCAAAGTAACCAACAGGCAAACGGGATTCAGCAGAACCATCAGTCCCTTCAGCAGGCACAAGAACAGGCTCAGATACAACAGAATCAATTGCAACAGCTCCAGCAACAACAACAAAGTCTGCAGCAGGCTTTGCAGCAACAAAGTCAAAGCCTGCAGCAGTCTTTACAACAGCAGAACCAGCAAACTCTGCAACAGATGCTACAACAACAGCAGCAACAACAGCAACATCAACAGCAGCAACACCAACAACATCAACAACAACAACAGCAGCATCAACAGCAGCAGCAACATCAACAGCAGCAGCAGCAGCAACAGAATCAGCAGCTAGAAATACAAGTCAGCCAAGCTCAAGCTAAAGCACTTGCCCAGGCAGCATTGCAACAACAAGTTGCTCAAACATTGCAACAGCATCAGCACAATTTAGAAGTTGCTCAGCAGCAACAAATTCAAGCTGCTCTTCAGCGACAGTCAGCTACATTACAGGTGCTTGCATTATCTTCAATATAATAATGCAAATTTTATACAAAGTACTATTACTCACATACTTATTACAAAATAATACATTAAAAAACCAACATCTTTCAGGAATTGCAACAACAAGCTCAACAACAAGCACTACTATCTCAAGCCACAAATAGATCCAGGATGCCACGAGCACGCGCATACAACAAGCCAAGAGGAAGAATGACAGCATATGCCTTCTTTGTACAAACATGCAGGGAGGAACATAAGAAGAAACATCCTGAGGAGAATGTTATATTTGCTGCATTCTCTAAAAAATGTGCCGAGAGGTGGAATGTGAGTTTTTTATGAAAATGGAATTATATGCATTGATTGTTTGGTAGCCCATAAACAAGTAATCAAATATTTATAAGTCATTGAATTGGAGGCCAAAACTAACCAAATTTATTTATTTTATTTAATATCTGAATCTTAATTGCAATAAAATTCTCAATATATGTAATTGAAATATGTGTGTGAAGGAATATTAATTATATCTTGTGTGCTGCAGCATGGTGCGGGTGACATCTGTCAGTACTAGTAATTAGGGATGGACGTTATGCATTTTTTTTTTGCTTTCTAGTTACTTGCCGTATAAATCCTGTTCACTTTAATATTGTTATAAAAATTAATGTGTTATTCAGTTGTGTAGAGTAACTCCGTATGTGAACTTGTTTTTACTTATATTAAATAATTAAAATAGGGCTAATGATTTTTTTTTTTTACGAATTTGGTATAACGAAAATTCTAAAATATAATTTGTAAATTGTGGCTACTGTCAAGAGAAAACGAAACGCTACTGACAGTGTCACCCGCACCATCCTCCAGCGCACAATGTATGGAGAAAGAATTGTCCTCTTTTTTTCCTTACTATTATAGTAATTAAGTGTTTGCATCTAGACAATATGCAGTCAGAATAATACATAAAAAAGATAATGTTATTATAAATCTATAGACAATGTCAGAGAAAGAGAAACAAAGGTTTCATGAGATGGCAGAACAGGACAAGAAGCGCTATGAGTTGGAGATGGCGAGCTATGTACCACCCAAGGATGTGAAACTAAGGGGACGGAAGAGACATGCACTGAAAGACCCCAACGCGCCCAAGAGATCTCTGTGAGTGGTCATGTCAAATCTTTTGCTATTTGGTTAATAAATAGTATAAAACACATTAGCAACATCTGGAAAATAATTCCCATTTTAATAAAATTTTATTTTGTTTATTAAAAAATTGTCAGAATAATATTATTAACGTTTATGATGAAGTGCTTGTTTTTTTAATTAATTAACTTCTTTAATTTTCTCTGTTATGTTTATATATGTAAAAAATCATATTATTATTAATATTATTATTTTTATTTTACCAAAATCAATGCTATAAAATAATCTCGACTTGTGTTGTTAGGTTGTTTATGGTTTGTTTTTGTAAAAGTTTGTTAACCCACAATTTGATTTCAGTATCTCAAAACTAACTCAGGGAAAGTGTAAATTTAAACAATATTTTATTTTAAGTTTAATTAATCTATATCAGCACTTTGTTAACTTATGACTTTGAATACTTACTAGTCAAGTCCTGCCCTCAATGCCATAATGGGACGCCACGGCATCGCGTTAGCACACATAGTATACCCCATGTGATGGTGCTCTGAACAACTTAGATAAGAGGGGTCACCCTCCCCTCTCACCAAGGCACTACAGCTGGGGAAGGAAACGACGGTCGTATTCCCGCTTCCTTCGACCCAGCCTACCCCTATGGAGCGGTTCAGCGGACGAGGCTGACTCCCTGTCCCGCTTCGCGGCCTCCTTCGCCGCAATTACTTGCTCCCACAAGGAGACCACTGCAACCCAGAACTTCTTGTTAGTGATCATCGCGCTGATAGCGTGCGGCAGCGAGAGGTCCCTGCCAACCACGGCCACCAGCTCAGTACGCTGACGGTCCCAGGTGGTGGTATTCGTATAGGTTTGACGAGCCGTGTCGACATATTCGTCACAGTAATGGCAGGAGGTTGTCGCTTCCCTTCGAGCTATCTTGTGCAGATACCGAAGCCACCATGCCCGGTCAGCATTTGCACAAGACGGAACGACAGAGTTCTGTGCTGTCGGTGGTTGATCCAGCGATCAAGGTGGGGGTGGATCGACCCCACTGTAATCATATCGGCGGCAGGGCATTCCATGTCTTTATTCCACCGTCGGAGCAAGGCTCGGTGAGCTACAGTCCTGATTCGCGCCACCTCGGGCCTTACCCCCCCGGCCCAAGCCTCCGCCCGGTGCAAATACACTCTCGTCATCATCTCCGCCTGTAGCTCCCAAGGAGTCCCAAGCCCCAAACCGGGAATGGCCGCGGTGTAGGATATCGTTCGGTAACTCCTGATCACCTTCACCGCTAGAAGCGTTTACTAGTCAAGTCCTTTCTTTTTTTCTTTTTTTTTTCCTTCGGAAAAACCCGTTACGGGTACCCCGTCGGCCCAGGGGGTGACGGCTGGGGGGTGATGTGGGACTACCCAGCAGCATAGAGGATGCTGCCATTTTTAAGACTACCTACTAAAAAACCAACGGTTGCCGTCTGCGCCGTAATGGGACGTCACGGGATCGCGTTAGCACACACCGTGACGCCCCGGAGAGATCCCCCGCATGAGGGTGCTCCGAGCAACGTAGAGCACCCTCTCATCGTAGGCCTATGTTAGGTAAGAGGGGTCACCCTCCCCCCTCACCAGGCCTACAACTGAGGAAGGAAGCGACGGGCGTATTCCCGCCTCTTTCTACTCAGCCTCCCCCTAAACTAGTCAAGTTCTTTTTTTTTTTTTTTTTTTTTTTTTCGTTGTAAAAACCCGTTACGGGTACCCCGTCGGCCCAGGGGGGTGACGGCCGGGGGGTTATGTGGGACTACCCGGCAGCATAGAGGATGCTGCCATTTTTAAGGCTACCCACTAAAAAACCAACGGTTGCCCTCTTTGCCGTAATGGGACGTCACGGGATCGCGTTAGCACACACCGTGACAAGTCAAGTCAACTAGTCAAGTCCTGGAGTTTATGATGATATTACAAAGTAAAATGTATAAACAATAAATAGAATAATAACAATTTTTTTTTTTTTGTAGGCGAAGTTTGTAGGAATATTTTCAAGCTATTGAATAATTTTTATAAAATAACTAGGGAATTGTCCAGAACCTTATATATATATACTAAATAGTTGTGAGTAATTTTGTTAGAATTATAAAATCCTCAGGGTTCACGAAAGGTGGCGCTGCAGTCTATGTATTTATAAAGTATATTGCAACTCAACAGCTCGGCGTTCTTCTGGTTCTGCAACGACGAGCGCTCCAAGGTGAAGGCCAACAACCCTGAGTACACTATGGGAGACATCGCCAAGGCGCTGGGGCGCCGCTGGGCGGCCGCGGAGCCCGACGTCAAGGCCAAGTACGAGGCGCTCAGCGAACAGGACAAGGCGCGATATGATAGGGTGAGCACACTCAATGTTACTTTGGATTTTAGTAACAAAATAAATGATCCGTCTCGTTACGTATGTTCGTAACGTAACGTTACGAACAAGGCACGTAGATAACATATAAAATAAATATTCTGCAATATTGGAAAACAAGTTTTATTATGTTTAATTTTTGAACTAAAATTTCTTTAGAATGATTGTGATTTGAAGCAAATCTATGTAGTAATAGTAAAATAGTCAAACAGAAGTTTTCGTCGGAACTAGTCGAACTCGATTCATAAAATCAGAAATGATGAATATAACTTCAGCTTAAATCTTACAACCCTATATATAAAAGCTTTTTTCATATCCATCTGGCGTTCAATAATTAATACATCTTTTATAACATAAATATATAATAATTTTTAATTTACACATGAATATATACATTCATTTCTGTTTTCTTTTTTTAAGTTTAGGGTCTTTTTTATAATCTGAGACAGTAATTTGTTTGAAAAATTAAAGCTTAAACAAAATCTAATCTTCACAAATCTTTGTAAACATTCGCAAAAATCATATTACTTGTTATTTAACAGGAGATGACAGCATACAAGAAGGGTCCCCTGGCGTTAGCTCAGCAACAACCAGAAGTAGAGGAAGAAGTGGACTTTGATGCAGAGGAAGAATATAAGTAATTCAATAATGGAAAATGATTAAGATGTTACAGCGCTTGGTGGATGTTATTGAAATTTTATTTTGTTTACAAGATAACAATTTTTTTTGAGCGAAGCTCACTATGAGAGACTTTTCTGCATCCTTTGTGCAAGCATCAATCAAAAACGGTACATCCAAAAATATTGAAATTTTTCACACTGAAGACATCTGTCTGTTGGTGGTTTTAAAAAAACAAATTAAAATATTCGATTTCGTTGAGGAATACCCACTAAAATCCCATAAACTTCAATAAGAAAAATTTTTCGCGAGAAAATTTAGCTTGAAGAAATAATATAGTCAGTCTTAAGGGCAGAAAGTGTCGAGTTTTGTAAATGCACTTCCCTTCGCTCAATATGATAACACATACGAGATTTTGAGAGCGCATCGAGTCAAAATTGAGGACTGGTTCGCGCTCCTAGTTATTATTATTAATCACAGAGAATATGCACCATGCACGTCAAAAAACGTAATGCAAAGTATTGTACATATTGTGATATACAACTAATAAAGACATAGCTCTTATTTTCCTTGCGAAATTTAAATATAGTATATAATCCTTCTTCCATCAAGCGCTGTATTATATTAAAAGTTATGTTGCAACGGTTTTACAGTCAACCTAGCAATAATATCTAGCGTCTGGTCGCGCTTGATGTTATACTAGTGACAAAAACCAGCGATACATTGTATCTTATAAATATGTTCTCTATTGTCTATGGTTACGGCCTTAGGTCTAGACTAGACAAGACTTTTACTGCGGGTCCGCCTGTGTTATTCTAGTACTGACATTATTCCTAATTTTTTAGTTGTTTTTAACTAATATATATTTTCTCAAACGAGAGGTAATATTTTTATATCTAATAGAGATCTGATTTATCAATGTTTATAAAAGTGACGGGTTGCCTCACATATTTCATGTCAAAAATATATTCAATTGATGTTATTACATTTTTTTAGGCACGATTATATTTTGGGACCAAATGTAAGCCCATACATTAATGTTTACCATCAATAATATGAATATTGATATCTATCTGTAGATAAATAAACTTAAGTATATATATACTTAGTGGCAACCCTTGAGAGTTGTTAATCAATATATATTGATTTCAATAACTGAAGTTAATAAAAAATAATAAAGTCTTAACGTAACTATGAGTTTAATTATGCCATATCATATTTTTTGATTTTGCTATCAATTTGTATGTGTTTTCTCATACTTGTTAAGGTAAATATAAAAGGCCTTATATTTCAATTCGCGGCAATAGCTAGATATAGTCTGAAGAAATCTGTTAGTCATTGAAATTGAAATAAGATTAGTATAAAAAATGTGGTATTTTGTTTATAAAATTAATTTTTTATCAACAAAATACCAAAAAATTTTAATAATGAGTGAATGTTATTTTGTTACATTTATCTGATGTAAATAGTTAATTAGTTTAGATAAATTATATTTCTTTAGATTGTTATTTTTAATTTGCAAGTTGATTTTCGGTTGTAAGTAACGAATGTTTATTTTTAATGGAAATTTGTTTTTCTTTGTGTATTTTTATAAATGTACATACGGACTGCGAGATCGTGATAAACTTAAGTGACTTGCGAGTACTTAAATTAAATAGTTATAGAAGTTCCATGTAAAGATTAGGACATACCTCAGGACGCCTTAGTATAATGGATTTGATTATAAAAAAAAGTATTTTTCTTTGAAGACAAAATTATATTTTTGATGTAACTCGAAATTAAATCGAATTTTCTATTTTATTTTATATAAAATTATCAAATTATTAAAGACAGTATTTTACTTTAATGAATTTTTTAATTAATATTTTGTATGAAACGCTTTAATCCGTAAAAAATATACTCTTTATGTAAATTTAGTTCATATGGTAAGGATTGACTCCGAGGTATGATTTTACTAACTTAATATAATATTACAACTCATATAACGCGTTACCATTTCGTTATCATTTGCAAATTACCGATATATTTATTGATAACAAAAAGAGGGGTAATTTGAGTTTTTTCTCCTACAAGTGTTATTGATTTATCTTTCTCTCTCGCACTTTATTGTCAATTGTACTAAATTTAGTGATACTTATAAAATTAATTACAATAATAGAGGTGTAGACGATGTATTAATATGTTTTTTTTTAAAGATATACATGAAATTTATCTTGAAAATATCAGTCATAATAATTTAAAATCTAAAAAAATTAATTTTAATTTGACTGTTAAAGGGCTAACTGCTGACATGGCGTCACTGACTTAATGGCTCTCTAAACACTAACGTCAACCTTCATCCAACATAAGAACAGTCGTCGAATTTTTTAAAATTTTTTTTCATTATTAATGTAAATAGTATTGTAATTAAAATAAGTGTAATTATCGGCACTAGTAAAATTTAATACTATAATATACATTTTTATCGTTTAGTGTCTACGTCTCTATTATGATGTAAGTTTAACTGATGTAACCTTGATACGTGAAAACTCCTCTTTATACGTCAATGAATTTGTTACTTTTAACAGTATTCGAGTTATTTTTTTCATATATTTTACTGAAAATATGTAGACATGGAATTATATGTAAGATATGCGTAAAGGCGATATTGATATTGTTTTGAGTATGTGATCTGTACAAAACAATATAGTGAATCTTTTACATTATTGTTTTTATATTATAACCCAAACCCACCCAATATTCCTTAGTTGCAGTGGATAAATACCAAAGCAAGTTCGTTTTCGTTGCTTTGTTCACTTATTAATTAATGCATATTTGGAAAACAATTATATGTACTCAAAAATTAATTTAGACTATGTGAAAATGTTATATTCTTTAAAGATGTAGTAAAGTGTGCACTTTGCTATACGAATCTATTAATTTAACATCGTTTGTTACGCTTGCGCTGTTATGGTAAGTTTCAGAAACTTAATTTTCAGTATAGATGGCTCTCCTTGCCTCTTCCTTAACTTAAGACTTAAAGGTCTGTACTATGCATGCGGTTTCTCCACTTGTGATGTTATACGGGATGAAGCCATTCCGACAAATCCTTGCACGTTTTTCTAAAACTCAACGCTGCAAGCAGTCGTAAGCCTGAACTTTGATTACACCTGATACTTTTATAACTAGTTTTAACTATAAAACAGAAAAGTGAATACTAATTAGTAAAATATAGACTAGAAATTAGAGTAGGAACATAGTAAGAAATAAAAATCCAATAATTTGAAACATCATTTATTTTATAAAAATAAATGTTTTGACGACAAATAGTTTATAATACGGGGTCCTTACGATTCTTCCTCTCACGGGGTCTCCCACCAGAAATGTTTCAAGACATTGTAAAAAATTGAGTTTTTACAAAAGTTACTTTCTTAAAACATTAACAACGTTACATTTCACATCTACATAATTATTTCTAATAACGGTAGATCACTTTTTACACAATATAACATTGGTAATAATTATGAAAATAAAGAGTTAAGTACATATTTTTTGTTAGCATCATGTTACGAGCCTGATTCAAATATATTACTAACGAGGATAATTTCGCAAATATTTGGCGCATTTTATAATGTACGAAAATAATTATTATGTTCTAATTATATTGATTTTACGTTCAGGAACATCGTTAAAAACTATATTTTTGTATTTTTATTTATTTATCAGATTTTGTTTTTACTTGAAAAGGAATAAAACATATTAGGTACTTGTGATGCGCGCGCATGCAGCAATGAACCATAATATCGATCGTCGCTAAATAACGTATTTTATGCTTTAAAAAAACATATATATACATAATTTTATATAAATAAATATAGTAACATTACTATCGACTTTACCACTATTCCAATGTTACAATTGTAAGATTTAGTATATAATATGATACAGTAAAAAACTAATCTTAGCAAAAGGATTGCTAAAAATGTATCTAAATAATATTATTTATGTTTGGGGTTGCCATATAAATGCGGGGCTCTTCTCTAATCCTATTCCCAACGCCTAAACAAGCTCGGGAGTGTTTAAACATTATCTAACAGCATAATTTACGTACTCAAATAATAGTCTATAATAAAAATTCGACTGATTTCAAAGTACTGCCATGCGACGAAATACTCGATAAACAGTTAATTAGTCTTTTCTAGTATGTACTCTATTTCCACTTTAAATACACACAAAATTATACCATATACCGTATACCAGGCTAATGAGGAAAGCTCGTTCCAACATGATTGTCCTACACACATATTCAATATATATTAAATGTAAACTAATATCACGAAATATCAAGCAAATAACCGACTACGAGATCAAAAATTAAAACGGTTCGGTTTAATTTGAATGGTATTAAAATAACTTCTTTAAGCACAACAACAGAGCGGGACAAATCAAACGGCGAATACCCTGATTATTTAAATGCAAATCATAATAAAAATGTTGGTGTTAAGACCTATATACATTTCGTACAAGTTCGCTATGAAGGATCTGACTCATGAGGATCGGGGGGTTGTTGGGGTATGTAGTTCCATCTCGCTCGCACTTCCGAGTCCGACGCACCGTTAGTGCGGGCACCGCTTGGTGTAAGCGAGACGGCTGCTAGTCTCGCACGCACCACCGCTAGATGTCGCTGTATGTAATGCTCGTGTGGCGCTAGTGCGGCAGCTCTAGTTAGACATTCTTCAGCTATGGCTAATTTCCCGCGTTCTACTGCAACTACGCATAAATTGTGTAGGGCTTGCACGTTCTCCGGTTCCAGTTCTAAGATTCGACGATAACACTGAAATAATTGTTATTAAAAATAAATTGGCATGAAAGCGACTTTTTTATTATTTATTTAGAGTTGTTTTTTATTTAGAGTTTTAAATCTTGAAAACAACAATGGAACAAAAATGGTAAGAAATATTTAAATATAAATTTTACTAAAATGTGTTCATACGTAATATAATTTGAATTATTTAATTAAATATATTTCTTACACTCTCAGCCGCATCCAAATCCTTAACTGAATTGATATAAATATCGCCCAAAAGAACCAAAGCTTTCACGTGATCTGGATGGTGTCTGACTAGTTGTTTGAGAAAGGGCGCAGCTTCCAGAGGTCTTCGTCTATCAGCCAGTAGCAGGGCGAGGTTGAAGAGAGCAGAGCGGAAGTCTGGTTTAAGATGAACCGCGGCTCTAAACCAGCGTTCAGCGCATTCTGCGTCTCCCTCGTCCATGCACACCATGCCGAGGTTGAAGTGTACGCGCTCGTTTGTAGCTAGAAAATTAAGTTTTATTTAATTGTGCCAGGTTAGTATCCAATTCGTTTTCGTCATTTATCATTGTGATATGTATGTGGTGTACGTAGGATCATGACGATTAAGTGTATGTACGTAATTTGGAATATGAAACAATTAAAAATATTAATATACCAATATAGTCAGTTCTGAAACACATATAACCACTCTTTAAAATAAAAAAAAGTGTTGTGTTCGGGATTGATTTGACATTAGAGTTGGGTCAGATTTTATATTTTTTGGCATTATCTACATTTAATAGTATCAGATTTGTGCTCCTATTTTTTTGATAACTCGAAAGTATTTTGCTTATTTTCCTATTTATTTCAAAGTTGGTTAAGAACAGTAGGATGATAATTTAGTTTTCAGATCAAGGTTTCTAGGTTAATATTTTAGGAAATTAACTAAAAGGCAAAAATGTTCAATTTATATAAACTTACAATCTTTGTCCAACAATTTAAGTAGTCGTTGTCTGGCTAGATGCCTTAAATCTGCAGCACCCAGCTCTTGCAGAAGTATGGCGGAATTTAACAACGCCTGTTCATGTTCTGGTTCCAGTTCTAGCGCTTTGTCAAGGTACGCCAGCGCCTGTGACGCTTTGCCCTGTTCTAGCAACACTACCCCGAGCTGAAAATATGTTTTAAAACTTTGTTATTTCTATCTATAAAAATGGAAAAGTATTATGTACTTGAAGTAAATACTATACGTTTAGGATATTTCAAAAAGATTGTCTATAGGATAAAGATTATAAAGATATAGAGTTACTTACATTGTAATAAATATCAGGATTTCCACTGTCATACAAAAGCGCTCTCTCGTATACTTCTTGAGCTTCCTTGGTTCTATTCAATTTTATTAATATATCCCCTCTATTTATATATGCCTGTGTGTAATCCGCTCTCATGCTAATGGCCTGACGATATAGCATATCCGCCTCCTCCAATCGAGTCACATTTTTGGATATCAAGTTGGCCAAATTTAAGAAGACGTTCAAGTGATTTGGGGCAATTCTTGCTTGATAGGATTCTCCTGGTTTAGCTTTAGGTAATAGTGATTTGGCTTTCACGTAAGCGTCTTCAGCTTCCTGGTATTTTCCTAGATGGTTGAATGTTCTTCCAACATTAATGTGAGCTCCGACGTCGTCTGGTTGGACGTTGACAGCTATTTTGAAGAATTCTAAGGCTTCTCCGTATTTTCCTTCTGCTTCTAACGCATGGCCTACGTTATTGTATAATTTTGCATTATTGCGGTTTACCTGTAATAAGTAAAAGAAAAGGAATATCCATTACTGTAATTTTGTTATTAAGATCAACTTTAATGTTTAGTTCAAATACATTTAACTTAATATCTATAAAAAGAAAAAAGCGTAAATGTTAATGACTTACTTTTAATCCTGAAGCAAATATTGTATACTCAGTCTTCCAGTCCCAATTCCTGACATAGGTTTTGGCACTAAACGCCAGCAGAAGAAACACAAGCGCCGCAGCAGCAAGCTTGGCTCGCTTCTTGGCCACCAGACGCCAGCCGTGAGCTACCAGTAAACACCAGCCCATCGACGGCATGTACAGAACCCGCTCGGCAACCACGAAGCCAACGGGGAAGAAAAGATTTGATGCGGGAAGAAATGGAAGTACCAGTAGCGCTAGACCCTGAGAAAGCGTAATAACATGTTGATTTATCCATGACTTATAATAGACTAATTCCCGTACAAGCGTTTTAATCAAATCTATATCACTCACCATAGACAAGGCCGAGGACCTAGTTCTCAGAGCGTGTATAGCTCCGGCTACCAGTATCGTCGCGAGCGCCAACGTGGCCAGATTCCGAGGATCTCTCCAGGATCGAAGTAAGGCCACGGTGCCCATGGTCCAGTCGCAGCACAGCGCCTCGGGCAGCGTTAGCAGCCACGCGTTTAAAGCGGGCAGGTAGGCGAAGGTTAGGTGTCTGGAATTTGATTATACGTTTTAGTCACCCGTTAATTAGTCCACGTTTGTTTAATGTCGTTATAAGAAACCTAGACATTTTATTGTAACATGTATACGTCAATTTGCTATCGCAATCTCATCGTATGGCTATCTAGTTATCGTAAAACAAAAGAAACCATACCTAGCAGGTGGCGAGGCGGCCCCGGCGGGGTTATCGAAGCGCGTGAAGACGGGCAGCTGCGCGCCCATGACGTGCAGTCTGGCGGCGAGCAGCGCCAGCGTGGCGCAGCACACCGTGGCCAGGCGCCGCGCCGCCTCGCCGCACGCGCAGCCCCAGCCGCCCTTGCCCCAGTACTGCAGCCACGACACACCAGGACTGATGCGACGCTGCAGATGCAGGTGAGGACAGGTGAGTAAGTACTTAGACCTTCATTTTCGGGCCTTAGCTGGCTCTCTTATCAAAGACGAGCTCCGGTTTAGAATATATTTATGAAAGAGGACCCTTATGTAACGATTCTCTTTATGTATTATCCGTGCAACATGTGTAGATTCTTAAGCTCGAAATATATTACTAAACTCCGACTGGTCGGAGGGAAGCTCGTCTCGGCTCGAAGTTTAGTTTGAAACTTCGATCCGTTTTGGAACAAATATCTCAAATCACGAATCCTGGACGCCAGACGATAGTTACGAAGTTTGGTTCATGACACAATGACGTGGGGGAAGCAAAGTAAAGCCGCAACTTGTATAAAGACAACACGACAATATTTATTATTATCTAGAGGAGTATCTAAAGTTATTTCAAACATAAATTTACAGTTGTGTTATTAAATATAGAATATTAATGAATATTCCCTAATTTCTCCAACAAAGTATCATCAAAACGAGGAGTTATACGAGTAATGTTGCATTTTATATTTATAAGTATATATAAATAATAAAAACTAGAGACAAAAAAAGTAGAATTTTTAATCTAATATAATACAAAAAATAGATCAAAATTTACCTTGAAAATTTAAGCAAACAAATTGAAAAATTTACACATTAAAAGTAAATAAGTCATAAATAAATTTACACAAATCATTATAGTTGGTTATAGACCTGTAGAAAAGGAAATAGTATTTACCTTTTGCGCTACAAACAGCTCGTAGATAACACAAACTGCTGTAACTGTAATGCCTTGTTCCTTACAAAGCATGGCGACACCAACGCACGCAGTACACGCAACAACGTAGCGCCAATCTGCCAATAAATTATTATATACTTCAGTATATTGTCTAAAACAAAAGTAGATGGTACATAAAACGTGGACTCGACTCCATTACTTTCAACTATTTCAAGCAATCCAATTCAAAGTTCCAGAGATAGAGCTTATCACCTACTTAACCGCAGGGCCAATGGCGGTCGGGAGTGACGCAGGGCTTCAATGACACAATAAGTACCTTAAGGCTGTACTTTATGTAAGCCGAGTCAAAGAGGGTTGAAACGTCATAGCCTAAAGCAATGCTCAGAAGAATTTAGAAGATCGCAGATATTAATATTTCATATATGATATTACTGGATTTCAAAACAGACCAAATATTGTATATTATTTATTATGTATATTAAATATCCAAAATCCTTGAACGTATATGTTAAAAAAGGAAAAAAGAATCAAATCGTTCGTCCCCTGTACGTTTCTGATTGAGTTCAAACGTCGGAACGCAATTAAATTAGCCCGAATTTCGGTTACGATTTTTAAACCCGAGCTACTAAAGGAGAATTTGCGTTGAAACTCCCGAGCGAGCTTAACGAAATCACATTCGTTGCAAACAGGTACGGAACCTTGGTTTCGGAAACTTCAGACATAGTCATACCATTGCTGAAATGAATATAGTGTGGCATTTTATGGATTTCAATTCAACTTTCAGAAAATGTATAATATTCAATTTATGGTTTGGTATGACCAACAAAGCATTGGATCAAACTTTAGGGGTTAACATTTTCGGAATAATCAGAATATTATATATCATTTTGTGGTATGCGGTTTTCATTATTTCATATTTGGGGATCAACGTAATAAGGAAAATATTATTAAACATTCTAAAATGTTTTACAAGAATATATAGGTGCACTTTAAATCTGTTACCTACCGGTATATCGTCTCTTGCTGGCTGCCCGCGCGTAGCACAGCAGGGCGCCCAAGAAGAATACTGACGACAGCATCTCCGCTCTGCCTACTACACCCGTCACCTGTGCATTGATTTACCATGATTAACATGATAACATATTTTAATATAGATATTTATATTTATTCACCAATCTTCAGATTGATGAATTTCAAAGGATGTTACATGAAAGGATATTTTTTTTTAAGATACATTAGTTTATAATTAACTAACTGGCTTTACTCACGTCAATATTGTCGGAATTTGCCCCACTACTTTCGAAAACATTAAATACAGATCAGGCAGAATCGCGGCGTGAATTCACGCCCCAATTCCGCCTGTGTTCGAAATAAGTCGGTAAGATTCCGATAGTATTTACGTAAATACAGCCGGAAAATAGTAATAACAATAATAGCACTTTTAAAAAACAATCAACCTTAATGTAAATCGTATTATAAATCATAAAAATAAAGTACGGGTCCAGCAAAATTTATTACAGACCCAGAAAAATAATTAACCAACACTTATCTTATAAAAGTTGAAACATGACGCGTGTAAAAAGTAATTTTAACAAAAAATGTAGTTAATTAAAAACATAAATTCAAGTAATTCTACACGACTGCCACGTTTTTCTTTTTAGAAGTTAATGAAATGCCAGCGAATGCTCACAAATCTTAACCTCTTAGAAATCCGGATCAATAGGGCTTCAAGTTAATTTGTAATATTCCGTAACGGTACGAACTGCAGAGATCCATTTTAAAAATTGGTTCTATAAAGAGATGCAAGAAAAAGTGTTTCAAAGGTGGAGTTGGGATTGATATTAAAGAAATAAGTGGGAATTGCCTTTCACCTTTAAATAAAAAGGTAATTAATTTTCTTTATATAAAAACTGTAGACTAAATGTAAAATATAAATACATTGAACAATGGATCTGGACGTTGAGTACAAACAGTAAACATAGTTAGTACCAGAAGGTGCTGGCGACTTTATCAAACAGTTTTGCTCAGAAAATAAACTTACAGTGTGGCAGAAATTGCGTCTATTTTTACTTTGTTAGAGTTTGTCCGTGTGTTATTGGGTTATATTGCGTATATTGCATTAAAATATCCTCTTAAATTAAGAATCTATAATATATAAGAATAATCTAGTATACATGATTATATAATTTGTATATAGTTTGCCAAATGGGGTTCCAATTCTAAATTCGTTTCTTATTAGAAAAATAAGAAAGACAATTTTTAATTAAAAACTACGATACCAATATTTTAAGATATCTATCTATAATTAACTTGTACGTAACATAATATTACTTTTAATAATAACGAATATAGAGATTAAAATGTAAATTGTCTATTTTATTTGGTAAAATATGATATCTAAAGGTAAACCTTGTACCAAACCCAAATCAAATGTCAATAATGATAAATATTACCTGAAACAAGAAAATACGATTTTGGTAAGATCCATCCCAGTGACGTCAAAGATAAATGGGAATCATAAAAGCGACCAATTAGATATTAGTTAGCAACGCGGCCATTGACAGCTTTTGAACATGAACAATATTGGTGGCTCAGGAAGTATTAAGTATCTGAATGGCCAGATTAGTTTACAAATTCTTTGAATAGGTACCCACTTCGAGTTAACATATGCCATATACAGGAAGTTTAAAATTCATATTTATTTTAGTATATGTTAGTTAAAAATAAGATTGAAAATTGAGTAAAAAAAAGTGTATTAAAAAATGTGAATTTAACCAAAACGATATGAATAATAGTATTTTTTGGTTCCAATTTAAATGTATTCTATAAAAAATCCAATTATATGTTTGCTGTTTCGTTCAATGTTGATATTTCCGAACCAAATTTACATCTATCAACATGCATGGGAATCATTCAATGCTATTAAAACTTTAAACCTCTGATGAAAAAGTTGGTATCAAATATCAATAACACTGATTCGAAATATATAAATGTATTTAACTGGATATTTTCTAATTTAATAAAATGAATTTAGTTGTTTTAGAAATTCTTCTAATATGTAGCTTCCGAGGAGTTTAGAACTGCATAGCTTAATACCTATCTGAGGGCGACATAAGAGCCAGAAGAGCTAAAAGTATTTCATCAAACAATAATAACACAATTCTTATCTAAAAGGTGGAAGAAAATCAACCAAAGACATTCCCAAGGAGAGCTAGCGTCAGGCCTGAGAGATCAGTCCTGAAAACTTTTGTGAAATTAAATGTCAAAATGCATAATTGTTCAGGGCAGAAGGATGGATATGGTCTAGAGCGATATTTAAGTATCGAAAGATTCTAAATATCGAAAATTTAAGTAATATATTTTACATAAAAGTTGAAAACTTCCATGAAGCAATTATATTTATTATAATAAAGTAGATTCACGGGAGCAACTTGATATTTTTCGCCAGAAATTAGACGTTTTCGAGCATTTGAAAATAAACCTAACATCATTAAACGCTGGACAAATATAATTAAATTAAAAAGCAGTTGCGTTTTGTATAACAATACGATATATATTATAATATCACAATAATGTCTGATCAAATTATAAAATAATATATATTTAAGTTACTAGGATTTCTTGAATTTATTCAATGAGCATTTGAAGACACCTGCTTCAGTTATTGGATTTTACTTGAGTTTTATTAGCTTTTAATTCTTTTATGTTTTTTATCAAACTATTTTTATCTGACGATTTACATGAACGTAACTTCAAAGATGGTGATTGAGTTAAATATTTATGAAAAAAACATTAATTTAACATTATTTCAATGATGATAATAGTTATTTTTTAAACATATATTAACAATAATCTGTAGTGTTTCTGTGTTGACTACTGGATATTGTGATGACGAGATCAGCACGAAGATAAAACCATTCCTTGTTCACCACAAAGAATAGTTCTATATATTTATAATATATAATTAATATATTAGCAACATATACTTTTCTTCAGCTTTACAATCTTTTCTGCACGTTCCTTAAAGTTTAATTGTCGATATCACGCACGCAACATGCGTCATAATGGGAAAAAGTTTTCACTATATTTATGAATATATTATTTATTAAACTAAGTCACTCACCGCTTCACTATGTATCGGGTGCACGGTGAATAAGATGGCCGCTACAAAACTAGCAAACTCCGGAAGAAACATAGCGCAAACTCTGAAACAAAATAAACTGGGTCATTCAACTAATCACGCAAGCACTAAGTTTAACGGCCAATTTATTTCTTAATTCAACTATATCTTAAGAATCTTTTGATAATACAAATAATATTAAATAACTTGTCATTTGTAGGATTTTTTACTGTATACGAATTTTTTTTCTTAAACGTGGTTTCCATTATGATTTTAATTTTTAAGTAATGATACATTTTTGAGAAGTTAAATGTTATTAGAAAAATTACAAACAATTTTTTTTATCCCAATTTCATTCTTTAAATAAGAATAATTAATTTTTAAGCAGTTGTGACCGTATATTTGGCGGGTGACCCACTGTTCTTGCGACATACTTTTAAAACCCCAATTGCTATGAAAACATGTAACAACTTATCGATTACTATGAAATAATCTTTATTCTTTTTGTTACATATTTTTTAAAATTTCTGTCGTATTAAAGTTCGCCAAAATGACGTTTTTAAAAATAGGTAAAATAAAATAACAATTCAATATTGACTTCATAACACATATCTCAAGGGAATAGTTTTTAATATTTTTGTTTTGTTAGTTTTTTTTTGGAAATAAATGAGTGATTTTGATGACATTTATTGTAGTGTTGGTAATATTATCTGAGTAATTATATAATTCACTTACAAAAAGATAAGGCTGTAATTATTTTAAAATATATTATTTTAAGAGATAAGATGACAAATTATTTGAATTGAAGGTTCGATAATAGCAGACAAAACCTCAGAAAACAGCTAATATAATAATAACAACTTATAGTAAAGTAAGTCCTTGTTCGAATCTTCCAAAACAAAGGCAACAGCTAATATAATAATAATCTGCAACTAATAGTAAAGTACTCGTTCGAATCTAACAAAACAATAAAACATTATATTTCTAGAAATGTATTAAAATGTTTTAATTCCTATATAACGTTAATGGACAGTCGCTTTTATCCTTTCATCAGGAAAGTGCGGTTGGTTACGGTATTGAAAATGTTGCACAACAACATTTACTAGCAGATAAGCCAGCACTGGGCTCATTAGCCCGCGCTGTGGTTTTCGTTGACCGATCACCAATACACCAAGATATTCACAAAATTGAACTACCGCCCGTTGTCATTTCAGTGCAGTTAATTGATTTAATTTATGTAGGTTTGGTTACTTGTCGCTAGTTTGCTCCAAGCCTAATTGTAGTTCGGAAGTCACGTTAAAGCTGTATGTAATTGTTATGGGGCCGTTCCTAGTTTCAATGCTTTGTGTAATGGACTCACTGTCTTAAGTTTAAGTATGTTTAGTGACTGGCCGCAATTAACATTTTAGAATATGCATTTGTATTATTGCTAATTTGTTTTCTACATATTTTATGTTAGATCGAATTAAATATAATATAAGAGAGAAATTTTAATTATTTATTTAAATTCTAAGCTGTAACCCTAATAGTTCATGAGACAATGAATGATTAAAAAAATATTATTTCTTTGGTAAATTATACGACTATCTTTAGTATACTTAGTTCATGAGACAGTTGAATGCTTAAACAAATATTATTTCTTTGGTAAATTATACGACTAATCTTTAGTATATTTGTTAGTATACCAACAAAATTAAAGTAAAGTAATAGTAATAGGATGTTGTTACCTTTCTGCAACATACACGCGACACAAAGAGTTGATACTAAGAGGGTTAAAGACACATGCATACATCCGACGGTAAAATATCTATGCATGAAGCAGCTGTTACGTTTAGCAGAAACAGCCCCGGAGGAAGTGGTCCACTTCAGCTCGTCTCGAAAGAAATGCGACCCTCACAGTGTTCTGAATGTTTTGCTTGAACTTCGCGTGCGTAATGAAATTACATTAGAGTTTTATTTTTCATGTTGCTATATTTTTAACAGAACTGTCTTTTTATAACACAGACGTCTGACTAGAAATATGATGTATTTTTGTTATTAAACATTAAAGAGACTCTCTTTAAGTTACATTGAGATTGAACATTCAAAGATCAGAATTTCATTTAAATTAGTATTACATTGCATATACTATAATAGTAAAATATCCATAAAGATGACCTGCACTAGAATATGAATTATTAATAACAAAATTAGGTAATTCTGTGTGTTCTTTGTATATGTTACATTTATGTTTGTGAAACCTCCGCCACACAGGCATTATTAAGGATTGTATAAAATATATATATTTAAAACACCGAAAAAAGGTGTTGTTTATTTTATATAATATGACGTTATTAAATTTCAAAGAAGAAAATATGTACAATCTTGAGTAATTTTATAATTGCAAAAGCTTATTAGTAGTTATACACTAAAGAGCAATTTTATGCAATTCTATTATAAATAAATAGTGAACACTACTTTTTGAGATATAAATAATATAATGTTTTCTAAGATTTACACGAGTACTACACAGGTTAGTGCGTTTTGTGTGCATCCTGAACTCTATGCCCGTAAAGTCAGGAACCGTTGGAGGTAGGTGACAAATAAACTGACTGAGTGACAGACACCATCATCTTGTCTTACCGGGAACACGTTTGCAAAATATTCGAAACGTCGGGATAAATTTAATAACGTAATAATAAACGCGAGTAATATCCGTAAAATAGTTTTATTACAAATAATATAATTGAGTCTATTCGATTCAAAAAATTTTTTTGGTAAAAGCACAAAATAGCTATATTACAATAATATTTTTTTTTTTCGCTGTGGCAGCTTGACAATGTTATTCTGTACCAGCAATTTAGGAACATTGGTATGTTCATAAGAAACCCAACAGATGTCGCCTCCGTCCCTATAAAGAGGATTATTTAGTGGAGTAGTAACGAAGGTAGACTAGACTTATTAAAAATGTAAGTGAACATTATGCTCACAAGCTTTAGTCATGTGCTAGGAGCCCGAATCAGACCTCAATTTTGACTCGCTAGCAAAATCTCGGTATTTGTAAGCATATTGAGCGAAGCGAGCTGCAAACAGCACCAAAGTTGCATTTACGTTGACGTATTCTGTCCTTAACTCATTTTCAAGAAAAAAAATGTCTTAAAAAAAAAAAATCTGAATGCTGTTTAAAAAAAATTGCACGTGCATTTTATTGTAGAGCTAAATTTTCGCTGCTTTTTTTTTGGGATTTTAATTTTTTCGTGATTATTCCTCGAAGACATGGAATATTTTAAAATTTTTAAAACACTACCATACTGATATCTATAAGTGTGCAAAATTTGTAAATTTTCGGATATACCGTTTTTGATTGATGCTTGCACAAAGGATGCTGAAAAGTCTCACATAGAGAGCTTCGCTCAATACATATAACTTCAAGTAAAAGTAATTATCGAAATTGCATAAATTTGGGTTCACCCAGATGTTGACCAAACCATTGTTTTATTTATAAATTATAACCATAATTTATCAGCAGTTTGAGGCCGAAGCGAAACTTTTGCGGTAAAGTTCCCACGCACTGCGGAACCGCTTTCATTTCAAATGAATAGTTGTAAATGCTTGTTTAGGTTCATGTTTGACCCAATTCTATTTTGAATTACAATATTGAGAATGTTATATAACCAAAATGTATAACAATTGATGAATTCAAAATAAAAATAGAAATAAATTAATTTTTATGAAAATATTGCGATTTGGTGTACGCATTTCTTTCATTAAAAGGTACTTGAAGATAAAAGAATATTCCTTTTCAAAATAAAGACACATGATGAAGTCATATCCAAGTCATTTAATGACAACAAAATGATATTAACGGCCTGTAACGAGTTTAATTGTGTGAAACTCATCATCATAGAAAGAAAACATTACACCATCAAATGTAGCGTTAACACGATATTTAATTAAATAAAGAGCTTTTCCTTGTAATAATATTTTGATATAACGTCCGTTAAGAACAAAATCTTTCATATTTTATTATTTTTCTTATCTTTACTTCACATTATCTTACCAAAATAGATGTTATTCTTATAAGTTACGTGTCCAATTACAATTAGTACAGTTTGTTACTAAGTCTAGAATGGAAAGTGATAATTGGTCAAGTTTGCGAGGTGGCGACACCTTCCGGCCACAGCAACACTAACTAATTGAGATCCCGAGCTGGAAACTAACTTCATCTGGAATTAAGGTACTCGTTAGTGACTTTTGTGTGCTTTTTCAGAGACGCATTTACAGGCTTGTGGATGATTTTTTTTATTATTTTAAATTTACAGATATGAAATGTTAGATATCCCCAGCCTTTGGCAACAAAAGAACAAAATAACTTGATAAAGACTAAAAAAAAGGCAAATTAATAAAAAATAAATAAAATTGAGATGTAATAATAATATGTAATTGCGGTTTCCATACAACCAGAGAGGCTCTGTTGATAAATCTTATGAAATCTTATTTTCTTTTGCTGACATATTCATATGCTTTAATTAAAAATGTTATTTTGAAAACATCAAAGGTATTTTGTATATATATATATTTTCAATCGTTTTTCTCTAAACATAAACGCCAATTAATGTGAACTTTATTTACCAAAGTTCTTTTAGGTTTAGTACTCGTTAGTGACTTTTTCTGAGTGAATCTTGTGAAGTTGAACACTTGTAGTAATGAGATCGTAATGATCATTGGTTGTAATGTTCATACTAAGTTTTTTTTAATACAATAAACGATATTAAACTTTTTTATTATACTTTGTAACATTTGTAACATATTGTCAGTATATCGCAATGATTATGATATCTTTATCTTCTTTTTTATTAATTGTGTATATACATATGTATGTATAATTTATTATTTATATTTATTTCTATAACATATACATCATATTTAAGATATAGAAAGATATTATATATAACGAAATATTTATTAACATGTAGTTATTATTGTATCACCATATTTAATTTCTAATTATTTATTATTAAAATAGTTTAATTATCAAATTTATTTATTTGTCTGTTGTATTTGTAAGTTTAATTTAGTTACTGAATGTTAACGTCTAATTGTTTTTATTTTACACTATTTTTTCGTAGATAAATTGTAGACATATATAAATGCTTTAAGTTTTAACTCCAGATATTGTACTATTCTGGGATAATGATACAATCAAGAAATAAATATTGAGAAGTTTCTGTATAATTCATGAATATTTTATCGTTAAAAGTATTTAATATTAGAAAACAGGTGTCTTTGAAAGCTTAAATGCATGTCTTGAGTACTTAAGTCGTAAAAATAAAACATTTACAAGAATACTTAAAGCGACGAATAAAACTCGTAACTTATACTAGCTTTTTCAATTTACAAAGATGAATTTCTTACAAGGTTTCAGTTCAAAGTTCTTCCAGCGACTTTAACGTTTTTTGTATTTCTCAAACTGCGTTCATATCTTATTTTTAATGCATCGTGTAATAAAAAGAAATTGTACATTTTTAAACGAATTGTAAAGAAAATAAAAATTTCGCGTGATATAAAATTTAAGAATAATATTGAGTTGACTATTTTAAATATTTTTGGCGAGTTTTTTTATATTATGTAAATATAAAAAAATAAATAATTTGAACAATATTCTTTTTGAATATTCGTGACTAGATGAAAATAAGTGTATTATTGTACGATTTTTGTAAGTATAAAAAATATATATTATTTCATATAATATAATGAACTTATCTGTACCATTCTATTTATATTTCCTCACCCTCCGTCTATTTCATGAACAACTGAAAATATATTTCTTTGTCAGCCTCGATATTTTGAAGAGGTTGTCATGGAAACTTGTTATGGGTTTATTGCTCAAGATACTTCTATTCGGTGTAAGTAAAAGTTGAGCAGAGATAGTAAAATGAAACACTTGTCATAATAAAGTACGCTTGAATAAGTTTCGAGATAAAAGGTAAAAAATTTATTTATATATATCAACTATTAGTATAAACTTTATATTCAATTATAATATTATAAACAAATAGAATACGGAAATAAATAAAGAAAGAAGTATAACTGATTATCAAAATATTTTAACTAAGTATTATGAGTAGACTACTTCAGTGCTATGACAATAGCGTGGCAAAACAGCAAAATGACACGGGCCCCCAGCTGAAAGGAGCCCCGATCTCAAAAAAGACTTCGAGTGTAGGTCAAGAAAGGACCTCGTCTGGTTAATTTGTTACGGGTCCCAAACAGTAAAGTTAAGCCATTACAGTATTTATATATTATAGACATAGTTTACGTCATTATTATATTATATAAATAATATCTGATATTATGTTAAAAAAAATTGTGTCACAGTCGAACCAATTAAAGTCATCAAAAAAGGAATGAATTCATATTTTTTGGTAGTTCAATTTACATATATATTCATATTTACTGCACCAATTTTTTATAAAATATTTTATATATTCATTTATATTACTTTCTCAGTATTAAAATATCAACAAGACTATATACGGAGTATAGTCGATATCTCTCAGAGGTCTCAAAGCACCGCGCAATCAATCTGTCTGTGTATTACGGATACGTTCAGGATTACCGCTTAGGTCTACATATACTATACCAAACTGAGTGTATGTTTAGATAGTACTCAGGGAATATATAGGTTTAATCAAAGATGACTTGGCACTAGATCAAGGGAACATAAAATGTAGTTTGAAGATATAATTTTGTAAGATATAACTATGTTATATTATATTAATAGAGTTATAGTATACAACTATACTAAAACAAGAGTTTAGTCTTTTATACTTAATTTATTTAAAGTAATAAAAAAATTTAATAAAAAAATATTTTCTAAAATTAGTAAGCAAGAAGGGTGCGTCGGACATTTTAATCAGGAAGGGCACCGTCGTCTTAAAGCAAACGAAAATTAATATATAAATTTCCTAATTTTGTAACAGCGATACAGTTGTGAGTGAATTAATTTTATACGTAACATAATTAATTACTCACATGCAAAGATAAGACAAAGGGTCGTAATTAGGGGCGGAGTTATGACATTCTCAGTGTTTGAGGTAATGAAAAACTAATTTAACTTCGTGGTAAAAAGTTGCCCTCGTATCCTCGACCTCAATCCCCTCCCATGAGGGTAAAGTGAAAACCCCTTCAGACGAGAATGGACCGTAGTGTAACATTCACTAACCTCAAAATAGCATAGTCAGTTTTGTTGATAAGGGAGTAAGAAGCCGCAGTCTTGCTTCATTACGTTATGAATGATCCAGAGCTCAATTGTCTTTCGTAACAAATTTCCTTATTTACCCAGGCCTGGGGCGAGTTTTTGTGATTCTTATCCCAGATATGTGACGGTTAGTATAAATTATGAAATCTAAATAAATAATTAACATGGTGCTCGTATAGTATTCTAAATTGTATCATATTAAACAAGGGTCTCCATGCAGATGTCAGGTCATGAATTTGAAAGCGATCCCATTATAACTTTGAAGTCGGTTGGAAAATCCGAGTCACAAATAATGTGTACAAAAAAGTTGTGTACATCACTAATGTAATTTTGTGTACGCTAAAGATATTACAACTTTTAAGTGGCGTAAACAACTCAACGTTTGTCATTTCATTTTACGTACTCTTAAGCAAAATGCAGCAATTTATTCACAACTGACATACAATTTCACTTATAACTCCAGTGAAAAAAATATGACATCGTTTTGCTTAAACAGCAAATGTAGAAAAAAACCCTGTAATGATAAATAATGAGTAAAACCTCTTGTAAAAACATTTTAGTATGCATGTGTTTCACTTTTCCAAGCACGTAAAGCAACAAGGAAAGAGAAATGAAAGTTTTTTTTAAGTAATTAATTAATAAAGCTCTCTCATTTGAGCGTCTGTTTCTAAGGAGCAATTTTTATTTACCTTATTTCCCAACTCACTTATAATATCTTATTTTGCTAATTAATATCTTAGGGAGCAAATTAAACTTTTGTTTTATAAGACTTCGAAATTTTCTCAGCGTTGAAGGGTCTTCTCGTGAGACTTTATGCCTTCTCAAGTTAATCAAATGTTCTATATTAAGAAAATTGTAATTGATCTGATTAAAACCTACCAAGCTCGATTATTAAGAAATAATAGCCCTTTATGACACTGTATAAAGAGAAGAGAAAGAGAACAGTCTTAACTGTAGTAAAGAAGAACATTTATATAGTAAAGAAGTAAGTCTCCCGTGAGTTGACTTTTGATAGAAGAACGCGATGAAAATTGACTTGATATTGACATAATAAGACATTTATGCCATTGCACTGACCCCAGACATTGAAATAAAAACAGGTGATTAAAATTATATTTAAAAATATTTTTTTTATTAGGGCACTAGTTAATTAGATTTAAAATAAACATTATAGGTATTCCTTATTAATAACAATGGATATTTATTTAATTTATTAAACATAAAAATCTCAAATATTTGCAAATTTTAGTCGTTATGAAAATCGCAGGTAACTTATTAAAAGTCTGTTATCCAGTGATAATGACAGGGACAGTGGCAATAAACTGGTAAATTGGATTTGGGAGATAATACCCGGTGAGAGTGGGCGTTCATCGTAATTAGTTACTGCGATTTTGATTAAATGGGTTAAATTCTAATAACATACTAATTATACAACTAATATGCTTACAAAGTTATTAATTGGTTATAAAGTTATTTTATTTTATATACTTTATTAGAAATATTATATAACAACCTCTCGAGAGAGTGTGCTTCGTTAAAATGGATTTCAAAAAAAAACTGTGACAGCTACAAGCTAAAGCTCGTTACAGATACAATATTATTATGACTTTATTTAATATTTCTTGAATTAACTTCAACAACTGAACTGAAAGAAATGAATCTCTTTTCTAAACAATGACTCCCGCATTAAAAAAGTATTTTTTGTGCCGCGAAGTGTTTTACAAACAGAAAAATCAGGCACAAAAAACACCCAGATACGAAACAGCATTCTGAATCATACGAACAACTCTCCCGTAAGGCAATCGAACCCTTTGGTTCGGCAGGTAGAGCCACTAATCACTACCCACTAGACTAGGGATGGCGAACCAATTCCCCAAGTGGTACATTTTTAAGTTTCGATGGGACGTTGCAACGTTTCGCATGCTTTGCAGCACAAACACCATCATCTCGTCTTACCGCGAACATATTTGTTGCAAAGCATTCGAAACGTCGGGTTAAATTAAAATAAAATAAAATAAAAGCGAGTTATATCCGTAAAATAGTTATATCGAAATGTGTAGTACTCATGTAAATCTTAGAAAACATTATATTTGTAAAACATGATTGATAAAAAAATGTTTAAAGAAGAATTATTTTTATTTGTTTATTTAATTATACTACCACGCTCACATTTCGAATGAATTTTTATTGTGGCAGGTTACCTATTAATTTTTTTTTTACTTTGTGGCACGGATATCAAAAAAGGTTCGCCATCCCTGCACTAGATCAATCGGCCGTCTAAATGAAAATTAATTAAAACCTACTGTACAATCTAATTTTAGTTAGTAGAGGTAAGTTTAAAAAATTGTAAATAGTCCTCAAGTTCAAGAAGAAGCTTTGATCTTGAAGATTAAAGTGTTAAATAACTAACTAAAACTAGAAATTACTGGGATTGGTTGATAAAATCTTGCTTGAATTCCTTTGAATATTATTACTTTAACTTTCTTGTATTATCTTAATTAAATTATTATTCTGAGGCTTTAGTAAGACGTGTTATGATTGCTTATGAGGTTAATGTCTTTATTATACTCCAGTTAACTTCTTTAAATAAAAATGTTCCGAATATATAAATATATACGAGAATTTGAAACTCCAAAAGAGTTAATAGAACTTTTATTCTTTATACTTTTCTTTTGTAATAAAGATAAGAATGCTTTAAATAGCAAATGGTGCAGGCACGAGTAAACAGCTCCAAAGCAGCCGATTACGTTGAAATTGTACTGAATAATTAAAGAGACGACTCAGCTCCGGGCCAAATGACTGGATTATTGAGTTCTAACAATTAAAAGTTTCCCGATTCAATTAACAATTAAGGGTTAACGACGCAGCTGTGATTGGACTTTAATATTAATTAATCTCAACGCAAATATGAAGGGCATCCATCGCTAAACTTCAGCTCCTAAGTTTAAATTATATTGAATTTCCAATATTCAAAGCTGTTTACGATTGATGATTACGGCTAATGTAGAATTGCTTGGCTTTTAGATTTAACCGGTTAAAATATAATTCAATTTATTAACATATTGTTACGTTAGATAAAACGTTTACAATATTGTATGTGAAAAAGTCATATTGAAAGAAAATTGAAACTAAGACACTTTTCAACAATCGATGCTGGTAGTGTAGGCAAGTTAATTTCATCAAATATTATATCATCGACAAGTGAAAAATATGTAATTACAATATATACATTGAGTTCAAAAGTCATTAGTAATCACTAGGCTAACAAACTCGTACCTAAGCTTCAAGTTTTGTTGTGGATTTCAAAGCTATTTTGTAAACAGGGACAAATTAAATCAATATTCTTAAATTTAATTTACTTAATAATTACCACATTATCAATAAAAATATTACAAATGATTACATACCTGTAGTATAGTAATGATACTAGAGCGTGAAGCAGGAGATTCACGAGGTGGTAGCCCGCAGGTTGCAGACCATGGACCGCATAGTTCCATCTAAAAGTGAGCACCGTCAGCGGGCGGTAAGACTTGTGGGACTGCTCCTGGAATCAATGGAAAAGTTTATGATTACGTCGGTTTGATTAGTTTCCTTGATTAATATTATCAAATCATTTTACTCAAATGAGATTTATATTTTTGCTTTTATGCTCAGTATTATCTTATCTGCATCAGATCAGATAAAATAATACTCAAAATATTTTTCATATAATTATAATATCTTTAATTTTTATTGTAATAGAAAAGTGTATATCTTTACTAAAACAGGAAATATGAAAGGAAAATCTAGAATAATTAGAGGAATATAACGCAATTTCATGATAAACTCATAGCTTCGCTTCGGGGCAGATTCTGTTTTAATAAGAGGATTCCGGAAACTAATTCTCAATTCTGTTTGACTGCGAATTGTACTAGAAATATGTATAATTTTTTCTCCAGATCTTGGAAGATACTTTTAAAATTCTTGTGATAGAAAAGTTTCTTGATCAAAGGATTGAGGATTATATATTTTAAAATGTATTTAAATTTTAAATTTGAAAGTCTAAAATTTCTAACTAGCTTATCACCTTTGTAACGGCTATGCAAATTTTTTAATAAATCACTTTTATGGAGGAACTTTGCTCAAAAATGTCGCCGGGCCATAAACATGACGAATAGCGAACAAAATTAGCATTTGTTATGTGTCCTTCTTTAAATGGAATATCATGTAAGGTGGCAGACATCAGCGGGGCATTCGTCATCCGGGCAATATGTTAGTGTTAATAAATATTAGTTGTCACTTGTACCTGTAGGGAACATGTTTCACTAATAATACTTACAATATTATTTGTTTTATAATAGACATTAAAAAATATAGAAATAATTATAAAATATAATGAAACCTGTAACGTTATTGATAATAAATGTTGCAATAAGATCTAATAAAATTTCTATTTACGTTTATGAAATCTGGAAATACAATAAAAATAATAATATATGTTATATATTGGTAATATAACATACAAATGCAGTACAACATATATTAAACAAGCTGTCATTCAACCTAAGGACGTCTAATGAATCGCAAACACGACTCGTTTAAAACGTTATTTCATTTAGCGCTAACTAGGATTGGCTGATCTGACGTAGGTTGAGTACACAATGCTTAGAAAAGCAAACGTTAGTCTTAGATACACAACCAATTACAACGATCGAACTGACGAGCTAAGGTGTTCGAAATGTGCTGAAAGCTACCGAGTCACTTCTATTTTACTTTAAAATGTAGATTACTAGGTGTTAAAATGGCGCTGAAACGTTCAAATGTATTAGTAACTGAGGGTAGGAAAATAATAATACTTTTCCTATTAATAGAACAATGATTTTTACAACAAATGTTTATCCATATTATATGTTTTTCTTTAAGGATACTTTAGTAGGAGAAGAACAATGATTTTTACAACAAATGTTTATCCATATTATATGTTTTTAAGGATACTTTAATACGAGAAGTTACCAGAATTACTTGGATACTTATAAAGCAAAAGTTACCTAAATGCGCCTTAATATGTTGGTGAAGCTAAATGCTGTGATAATTCTTTGTAGTGTCCGAGATGTAAATGTATGGAGACTCAGTTTTTCTTTCTTAAAATGCTTCATTTGAATATGCTAAAACGAACACTTAAAGGAGTGCATCTATTTTGCAAAATTTCTCTGAAAAAAGAATGTACTTTGACTACATCGATTGAGTTTCAAAGAGATGGCTGGAGCAAGTTTTACAATGGAGACGTTGGATGGGGCTAAATTAAATTGCTTTTTAGTTACATTACAACAGACGTCTATTATTATCGTGAAGGAATTTCTTGTGAAATTAGTAAATGTTTTTGTAAAATAGAATTCAATAGTTTAATATAATTTTGTTCAACAAGAGCTATATATTTCATTATGTTATATAGACATTGTTATTTAATTAATTATAATTAATATATCATATTATTTTTAAAACATATATAAACAAATATATAAAGTATTGAAGGCAGTTAAGATATAGATAACAGCTTTCATTAGCCTTTTGTTTCAGTATATTTACTTCATTCCTTTAAAACGTTGTTAATAAAATATAATTATACCAATGAAAATAATCAAATGTATAGTATTTTCTAAGATTTTCACGAGTACACATTTAAAAAAAATATTTTTTTTAGGGATTAAAACTCGCGTATAATTTGGTGACATTTTTATTTTAACCCGACGTTTCGAATGCTTTGCAGCAATCGTGTACACGGGTAGACGAGATGTAAGGACCGACATTTACATCTCGTTAATCCGTAAAAAATAGTTTTATTTGAAATCACATATATTATTAAATAACACTAAACTCTGTATGTTGGTTTTATCTGTAAAGGAGTAATAATTTTATTTTCACAACACATTAATCTGGGAAATATAATATAGTTAGTTCATATTCCATTGTGGAGGCAAACGTTCGTTTGGCGCGGTAATACACTGGTGTGGGATGTAGGAAATATACTATTGTAAATGGTGTAATACCACATTTATAAAAATGGGGATTATTACCACTTTATTTCTTTCTATATTGTTTTTCATTTATTCTATTTTTTATAGAATAATAAAGTTTGTTTATATAATTTATGTAATATTAAAACAAAAAAAATAATATTTAGATATTTGTGTCAAAGTAACGGAATGGACAAAAGAATTTCTTCGAATAAAATGGTTTCTAAGTAATAATTACTTTTATTATAGTAACTCGGGATTGTTTTTTAGATAGCTTGGAGAAGTTTATTAATATCTTATATTTGGCAAGTTACCAGTTTAAAATGTGTACGTGACCTTTTTAACTTAACAAAGCCAAACCGGTAAACCGTTTTGGAAGTCAGTAATTTATTTAATAATATACGATTTAATATTTGAAAAGTCTTTCTAATATCGGACATAAACGTTAGGATAAACAAAGAGGAGAAATATGGTAGGGTTGGCAAACGACCAGATGCTCACATTTTATACTAAGTGGCACAGCGCCTTGAACACATGCAAAACAGAAAGTGGAGGGTGTCTTGTGCTGTCTTACATTACACGATTTATTAAACACTAGGTCCACTAAAATCGTATTAAAAAAGTCTGTCAATGCGCTAATTGTCTAGCTTTTAACAACCTGTTTTCTGGTGTCCGATAATGTTAAAAAAAATACTGAAACTGAATAGAAGAAATTAAGGAGAGTAGGAAATAAGAGGATGTTCGTGTCTGTGCCGCTCAAGCTACAGTACAGCTAACAATAACATCTGTGTAGTCAAAATTTTTGGCCTTGTCTTGTCATAAAGCACGCTTACAATAAGAAGTACAAATAATAAAATGTTAATTATAGTTTCAATTATAAAATGCATGACCAACCTCATAGTCCGAATAACTTGTATTCTATTATATAACTATTATATATTAGTATTATATGTCACTCGTATTATAGAACCAATACAAATTAACATATAAATCTCAGTATAATCACAAAATAGTCCTTGGGGGGTGAAATGACATTGTAAAAAACACCAAGGAGCAGTCCAATGTCAGAGCTATTATAATAAGCTAGTATAATTTCATAATATAACACATCTGGTGCGGATGACGCAGAACTATATTATTGTTAGTCGTGTACGATAAAACTATATTTGTTTTGTTTGACCAAACAATACAAACAAAACACTGTTTAATTGTTTACTTCATTTTGTTTGACATGTTCTTTGTAATTACGTGTTTGTTGATCACTTGTTATATTAATAATTATTGATATATCAATTGAAGTCTATAAATGACAATGTTTTGTCAAATTAGTTATAATTAAAATCTTTATGTTGCAATGTTCAGTTCAGTTTGTTCAGTTTGCAACACAAATTGGACAGTTTTGCCCTGCTGACAGAAATATTATACGCATCGCTAAACGTCTCAGGTTCGAGTGTAACACAAACAATGCATTAATATTATTAAAATATTAATGATTCATTTATTAATTAATTATGTGTTTTAATAGAGTTATACTTTTTTATCTTTAATTTAATATATTAACTGTTACTGGGACAGCAATTTGGGTGATATTTTTATTATGTATATACAAGTTCCTTCTCAAAAAGTACTCCATGCAATTATCTTCTGACATGAAAGCGTCTGTGCACTCGCTCTATAAATTCCATACAATTTCCATCTCACAGCGACAGTGACGTTGAATATCACATTTTATTGCCCTTTCCTCTGTATGTCACGTCTCACTTTTCAAATTTACAAAATTGACATTACTTGACGTACCAAGATTGCAACTAGAACGCTCTCTATACTTGTGTACAGTCAGCTTCAAAAGTCGATGACCATATTTAAAGTTTCCGAATATTATACACCATATTATATCAAAACTGATAAACATGACAAACGCCAATATTGAATGAACATCATTACAGTTCAAATTATAATTGAGACAAATCTATAACTTTGTCATTATCACGGAATGAAAGATGAGAGAAAGAATGGCGGCTTTTTCTTTGCTTTACAGTTTTCAAACAGTGATGACATATTACAAAAAGAATATATTAATGATTTAAAAACATTGTTAAATTATTAATTTTTTAGTTTTAATTATCGCATGGTGTATTAAAATTTTTAATATGGTCATCGAGTTTTGAAGCTGACAGTATCATACTGTCTGTTTGAGAGATGTTTACATTTATTATAGTTTCAATTAGAATAGAAGGAAGGTGACGAGTTCAAAACCATACTCAGAATTTAGATATTGTTGACAATAGCCACTTAAGCACCTACGGACTATAAGACGATGTAAGATGCTATACCACGTTTAATTATACGTGTTCGTTATACAATTACGTACATTTTCTGAATAGATAATATATTCCTTTACGCTCAAGCAATTCTATTTTAGGTTGTAAACAAGCACACAAGCTGCTTAATGTATTCTTATACATATTCTGGAGCAGATTACTGTCAGCACTGTCTCCGCTGTAATAACATGAGCGCTGGGCGCCATCTTCATTTATTACCACTTAACAGAAAAAGTGACAGTGTTAAGTGTTTTACGTAATAGTATGAAATCATGACTTTTCACTGTGTTGTATATCTGAAGGAATGCAATGTAAGTAGTGAAGCATTAGTTATTTTATATCAAAAACAGAGTAATATATTTCAAATAGATGACAGTGGTTAAGTCAGCGATCAAACTTATGTACTAAAGAGGGTGTTATGCAAATTATTATTATCCCTAACATTTGAAATAATCGCTTGCTTAGATTATAAGATGAACCTAACTTGTACTACAGGTTCACTCTAAAGGAGATTACGAGGTTAAGAGGCAAGCACTCCAGCGTATACGAAAACTATGCTCTAATAAGATTAATAATCTTGGTTATTTTGGGATAGTGCCAGAAGAAAATAAATTTAATAAATAAATTAACTATAAATACTAAATGAATATCTCCTTCATAGAATATAAATTACAGATATACATAGATTAAAAGTAGGATTATTTTAGCGGATTCTGTACACGGGCAGACTGCCAGAGGTCGAGAGAGAGCTGTAAAAGATTTATAAATATTAATTCTCTAAATTTTTCTTAAACTACATAAAATATTTTTTTTATGAGATTGTTTTTATTTTATATTCATTTAAGATTTTTGTATCTGACTGTACTAGCCTTGGTTACGGCCACTATCATTAATATATGAAACAAATGAGTCTCGGTTCGTCAGTTTGTATCTGTGAAGCGTGAAATAACATGCAGCAGAGATTAATTATATTATTAGATATCTATAAGAACACATATTGCTTGATTTAATTTGTGATTCTTTATAATAAAATAAACAACCCTAATTATAATTAATTTAAAATCGTTATTAGTTTTAAGTCTTCTTACTTACGAGTATATATATATAGGACAAAAATATAAGTGCTGAAATTTACAGATTTGATTATAGTTTAGTAGTTTGAACTTTTACTCACTATTTTTATAATAAAATAAGATATTTTAGGTACTTAAATTTAATAGTATTTTAAATATATATTGAAATATATAAAAGCAATCATAATATTGGACGATTTGAAATCTATTTCTTTTAAGATAAAGATTACAAACATTTAAAATTTATTTTATTGTTATTCGTAAATTTTATTTTTATCTTTTTAATCTATTTTAGTTTCACAGTATTTGTTAAATGTTTCTTTTACTAGTATTTAAAATAACAAACCAGTAATCGTAAAAGCAATCGTAAAACTACAACGTCTGAAACCTTTGGAATTGTATGTATTTCAGTTTACTTCAGACCCGTTTAAAAATTTATTGAACGTAGTGAATACCATTTTATCATGAGCTTCGGAAAGCAATTTCAAGTGGCAATAGATAAGGGATTTTGTAGAAAACGCAAACATTTGACATAATATAGAATTTATCCGTTTTTTAACAACTTTCACAATATTTTCGGATAACTCTGAATAATTCTGAAGCATTTTATGTTAAGCTTTTTTAAAATATATAATCTGTTTGTCTGCTTAGTTTTTCTAAATTATGCACCGATTTTGATGCAGTTCACATAGTTATTAAAATCCCTTTCAAAAGATTTATATGTATATATTATCAAACTAAAATACGAATTCAAACGATAATTAATTTACAAATTGAATTATTTAAATGATTTAAATGAGGTCTATTAATTTATGTTGTTTACTACTAATTATTTTTAAATAAGTGTTTGTATCTACTCTTTACATTGTGATTGTATTGGGTAATAAAATTGTTTTAGTTTAAAACGTTTACTAACTACATTATAAGTTAAAAATGATAAAATTATTATCTATCCATTATAGGATAATTACAGTTGTAATTTAAGCAAATAATTCAATAATCAGTACTGCATTCATTGCAAAGATAACTTTGTTATTATGACATTGTAAATTACGTCCAGAGATTGTCGGGTGATTGGTCGAGCTGAAGGTATACTCGCTGAAACTCTTGGGTCGGTTGGTCTTTTACCTCTTCCTTCGAACAGTATAGATTTACCAAACCATAAATAGTGTCTTAACTCATATCTGCTGTTAATATGGATCAAGATAAGCAGAATGAAAAAGTGGCTTTATTACATCACGAATTTTTTTTTACTAACTACCCTCTTTTGATTCGATATGTAAGATACATTTAGATTATATTTAATATTATAATAAATTAAATAATATATAATTAAATCAAAATTTTCAGGATATTACATGGTTATCAATGGCTAGACCTTATAGAAATATTTTATAAAAAGTGCTAAATACTCGTTATGACACAGGGCTACTAAAGTCACTGATAAATATAAATTATAATTTAAAAAGTATATATAAATCATATAAATCAAATTCACAATTACATTTGCAGTTAAACACACACTGCATCGATTTATTGTTATAAATCTAATACATAATTCTAGAAGTAATTTGATAAAACAAACAGCGTACGATAATATCGAAACATGAGGCTTAATAAAGTTCATATTAATGGATTCAAAACAAAATGGAACCCTTAAAAGTTTTGTTTGTAAAGTAAATGTTTAAATTTTGAGAATATTTTAATAACTTATATAAAGGTCGAGATCCCTTTAAACCTTTTAATTTTGTAAGTTTCAATAATAATTGAAAGTTTATATCGAATTAATAGTTGGGTCAAGTGCTATTCAATATCAGACTGAAAGCATCTTAACGGCGCCTAGAAGTTAATACTGTCTCAAGTCAGACTTCAAATTGTATTACTTAACGTAAATTAATTAATTAAAATGTTTAATTTATCAATTTAATTAAAACTTACAGTTATTATTCTATAAGGTTATTTTACATTCATATTTTTCTTTTTTCGTGGTAGTTTGGACTATAATTTTTTTTTTTAATTATTTTCAATAAACATTTTCATTTTATTTCTTATATTAATATTTATAATAACTATGCTACGATAAGACAAACAAAAATCAAATTGTAGAATATAATATTATGCATAACATTGTTTTTCAATCTATATATACAGTAAAAATTTGTAAAATACGGAGACGAACAATATGGTATTTTGGAATAAAATGATAAACAACAAATAAAAATAGACTAAAACATCGATACAAGCTGCTTTGAAAATTGAAAGCTTAAATGTTTTATTTTCTAGTGTTTATTTGTTTCACAAAATATCTAACGTCTAAAGAGCTTGGTAAATGGAGGTGAGGGTTGCCTTAAGTAATCCGGGACGGAGTAACGTTGTTATAAAAAACAATTTAGATTTCAGTATAAAAACTCTAGCCTTTTAAAGTAGGGTCAGTAACAGAAAAAAAATTAACCAAGTTTAAACTTTCGTTGAAACATTATAAATATATGTGTGTTAAAGCAATCAATTCCACCAAAAAAATATACAGGAATGGCAGCCGATGTCACATAGAGTTTTTAAATATTGACAGCTTTGATGACAAACAAAATCCCTCTTACATTTAACATAATAACAATTTCGCTTCAGAATGCGGTCAGAATCATAAACAATAAGGTACTGAAAACAATTCATTTCATGAAAAAATAAAATTTTTATGTTAAATAACAATCAATATATGTACTTCATGGGCTCGTGATTTTAATAAGTAAATTTTTACGAAAATTGCAATATTTCGACTCTTTTGACCTAATTTATATATATTTTATGAAATGGTAAAGATTATTAAAATATGTTTTACTGCCTATTACTAGGAAAATCGAATATTTTATCGAAAAACCACATGTATATTGGAAATTTGAAACAGGCCGGAATTGGCAATCAGTTTCCACTCCAACTTATTGCTAATTAGAATTGTGAATAATTGGTATATGTTTTAAGAGTTATTATTCAATGTTTCACTCATTCAATGTTTTCTATACTAATGATAAATTGCATTGACAAGTCTTTTCATTTTAATACCAACTGTGTATATTGTAAGATGCATATGTGTACGTCCGCACACACGTATATTTAGATTAATGTAATAAATAAGACCTTTATTTCAAAACACCTTTCGTTTTCAAATTACTTTAAGTATTCAATGACAGATTAATAGTATATTTTTCTATTTTCAAAAAATATTTATATCCCCATTTCTTTGACATCAGTTCCTAGTTTTAAATCTAAATTTAATCAAAATATTAATTAGCCAGGAAGAAGCCATTAAGTTAAATGCGTTAACAAATAATAAAATAAAGACTTAGAAGTGCAGGGAAAATAATTTATATTTTTAATAAAGAATGCTAATGGGTATTTTATCTTTTAAAAATAAGATTATTATGAGGTGAGACATCTAGATATACACTCTCCTCGAAACTAGACTTCTGTGAAAAGTTGTTGGCAGATTGCTTGCGGGATAGCAGACATTTCCTGGCGAATGATGTTTTCGAGCTGGACATTGTAACATTATTGGCGTAGTCGCTGCTCTTGTAGTTTTCACGGAGAAAAACTTATTTTTCCTTGTAATTTTTAGATTAGACAGTTTGTTTACAACTGTTAAGGACTCGTTGATGTCGCACTATCTTGTTTCAACCGAATCCTACTGTACAAAATAATACAGTAAGGACAAGATAAATTAAGGTAATATTTTTGTGTAGTGTTTAAAATTTACTGTTATTCTGTTCGTGCTCATTTACGAGATCCAAAGATGTTTTTATCCTACATGGATTTGAAAACTGTAACTTTAAGCGAATGCCTTTTGTATTGTTGGTTGTATTAATTGGGAATTTGTGACCCAAAACGGGTATTTAAGATCATTGATAATCTACTTAAATAAAAATAAGTTTCATCACTAAATTGAATAAGACCAATTTATCATTGATCAACCATGTTTTTTATCAAAAGCAGAACGTAGATAGTGGATCAATTATTATAATACGCCTTTAAGATATTTTTGTTATGGCGAACTGATCTCTTTCGGTATTATAATTGGGAATCAAGACGTACAGGCGTCACAACTTCAGTAAACCCTTTTCGTATTAACGTTCGACGCCTTTTAGGTTGGTGATTCATTGTCGAACCTAAACCCCAACATTCTCACCAACGACCGATTGCACTTACACTATGACATTGATTTAGAAATTGACTCCGCGTAATAGTGTACCGTGAATCTCTATTATTAACTCACTCTGCTCACTAGGAAAATTCTTTAGGGTGTAAAATTCCACTAATCTCTAACTATAAAATGTTAAATTTTGTGAGACTGGCCGCTGTTTGGAATAGGTCCGCCCCAAATCTTTCTGTGCCCTACAAGCATAAGAGAACTAAATAGAAGTGGATCTCTCAACTCAACTCCAACTCTATCTCTCATCATTTATAGAAAAGCGGGCGGGAAATCCCACAAAAATGTACAGAGAATCAGGGCAGCTACCGTTCCAAAATACTTTCGCAAAAGCTGTGGCAATATGCAAGACATTACACCAAAATAAATAATACCGATCTGGGAATGTAGATGAGTTTTAATTTAACAGAATTCCAAAAATTTACAATTTTTTTTTTTGTAGATGGCAGAACCTATATTTATTAGTGGGAAGTTGGCAGATGGGCTTTCTAGACCGAAGTAGTGCCACCTTTTACAGAGGGATAAATTAGCTGTTATAGTTACGATATATACTTTAGTTAGAGCACGAAGTACGTGTCTAAAATCGCTTTCGTCCACTCCATACTAGTATTCCTATTTAACATTCGATATGAGGGGAAAGGAATGTGTAAATCTGTTTTTATTTAAAAGAAAACTGTGTGTTATTCAAAAATCTGTGTACAGTAAGTCCATAGATTTTTTTTAAAAATCGTACCAAAATATACACCTTACGTTCTTTTCATCTCGTTTTAACTGCTCTAAGGCATGCAAGGTCTATGTTTCATTTGATATTTTTATTCGTCTCACAAAATTTTTAAACATGTTACCGAAAATACTCGTTTTTTCTTGATTTTATTAACTTTCATATTTCTAAAATAACAAACTCTTAAATTGATGTGTATTTGGACTCATTTTCTTTATAGCCTTTCTGAAATTGGTTCCATGGATTGTCCCTTATATAAAATTATAATTCGACGGTGTCAAAGGTTCAGTCACGTAACGATGTGTCAGTTGTGACGTAGCTCGTCGAAAATTGGATCCTTTATGGATAACAAGGAGTCAAAGGTTTGGCACTTTTTGTTCACTTATCATCTGACACATTAGGTGTTGGAGGAAAACAAGGAATTATTTGAAGCTCACAGTAAATTTTATTGGCGACCGGAGAGGCTAAGGTTCAAGTATAATTTGAGTATTTTTATTTTATCTTTTTCTTTTACAAGTCTTTATACTTGGTCCTCTATAAGATATTGATAGACATATGTTTTCTTTTTTGTACAAAGCCTCAGCAATAAGTCCGAGTGCATGCTTTGTGTAACTTAAAGTCTAGCTGTGGCGACGAGGGACGTGAAGTTTTTTCATTTCAACAAAACATAAGAAACACAAGCGCTGAGAGGAATAACTTGAATATTATTCTAATGAACTTTTATCAGAATGAAGTTACCGAACTTTTTCTGTAATTGTTTATAAACGAGTTTCCGAAGTTCTCTTGTTAATCAGAATAAATAAACAAAGCCGTGGGTATTTTCTAAGAATATTATACAAAAGAACATGTAACTAAAATGTTGTTTAATGTGTTTTTGGAATAATAAATTAGTTCAAATAATAAAAATAGAAACTAAAGGCCCTTTAGACATCTGAATAGATGACAGAAAAATTATTTAAAAGAATTTGAAATTGCAACGCTGAAAAAAAACTTAAAAATGGCAAATCTTATATTGTTATAGTAACAGCCTGTTAAAGACTTAATTGCTTATTATTTTTGAAAATGGGAAACATTTACCTACCTTACCTTACTTTACATTACTTATAAATAAAAAAATTTAAAAGTGATAAAATATATTTTCTGTTTTGTCACTTTCACACCTTTGACGTAAATCGTTAGTGAGAAAGTGACAAAACAGAGAATGGGTTATACTCTTTTACTTATTTTTTATAACTAAGGCAGTTACGGTTTACAAAAATCAACCTTCCTTTTACAAAAATAAAAAAGAAAAAATCACACTTTTATAATAATAAGAACTGGCACAATATTAACAAAATATCACGGTACAAAACTTTCTCGAATATCATTAAAATGATTGGACTCAAACACAGATTCAATTATGAAGTTTATATTTTATTCAATGATATAATCTGTCATCCCTACCTTTCGTATTGCATTAAGGATACATTAAAAATACCCGCGCTTAGCAACAAGGCCTCTCGGAAAGACGAGTAATTCTTATATCTTCACGACTTTGATGGATGATTTGTGTAAATTCAATTTATGCTATTTCAATGGTAGCGTCGCTTTGATATAAATTATTAAAATAATGCCGTTCCCTTAATTCACGAGCGAAAATAATCATTTAAATATGAAGATCGTGCAAGTCTTTTTATATTTACAGAATCAGGCTTTTAGGATGTTGTATTATTTTTGTAATTTGTTTACACGAGGTCAGTCAAAGCTTAATAGTATGATTCTTTACTATTCGACGAACTACTCGAAAATGTAATTGGATTTTAATAATATACGATAACGTAACATTCAAACACATACTTTTAAACAACATGTCTTTTTATAAACTATTATTATTAATTACTAGGCACATTTAACTGTAAATGGCTGTTTGATATGAAATTAATATCTGGGGGTGAACAATTTAACAAATGCTATTAATTTTCGTTCGTGATAGCGTCCACGTTTTTGGACATCGCGACAGCATTGATTGATCGACCCGAGCTATTTAGCAATTGCGTTGTTCTGATATTTAAAACACAATCTATTACAGCAGCGCGTGATCGAACACATCCATTGACGTTTAAAATATGATATATGAAAACACAATTTTTTTGTAAAAAAACACACAAAAGAATTCCTTTTTTACTTCTTTTCTTTTCTCCTCTGCTCTTTTCTTTTCTTTTCTTCTCTTTAGATTATTAGATTAAAATATCTATTGAATGATATACATGTTATAACCATTCTTTCATGTGTTAAAAACAAATTTAATTTAGATTTATAGAGCGGAAAACTCATCTAGAGTTTGAAATTAATTTTACTGACACCATTGCAAAAGTAAAACTCATATGCGTATACTCAAATACCTACAATAGTGCTGGAGTTGGATGTTTTTAACTTTGGACATAAATCTGAAATTGGTTTTAAACTAGGATTACTCAAGCTTTGAGTTTACATAAATGGGGAGTTTTAATAAAACTAGAACCATTATATTTTTAAATTACTTGCTATTGAAGATAAAGTACTCTTTTTACCTTAAAATTTACTAGAAAAGAGACAAGAATTGGTGATATAAATATGAAGAGATTAAGAATGGACAAATATCCGTCCATTTCGAACAAACACGAGGAAAACTAAACTGACAAAACAAATAAAGGTTGAGACCCAGTAAACTATACTAGTATATAAATATAATCAGGCTATAAAAAAAGCAGTTTATCACTAAAGGAAACATTTCATTCTCTTAATTTTCGTAATGCATTTGTTTCCGACAATTTCGAAATAGTAAATTATAGCTAAGGCCTATAAAAAGTTTGGATAGGTTTGTTTTTTCTATTTCTTAAGGTACATTTCCTCTTTACTTGGCTAAATCTTCGTATAGTATAGGCACATGTTTGTTTCTGAAGTATTTTGTTACTATAATTAAGGCTTGTTGGTTCTACAAGCTCAAATATAATTGTTGTTTTGTAATATATGACTAATGTTTTAAGCTCGTAATTATATTAAAATGTTTAACTTTAACAATAAGAAGATCACAATTTTACCTTCCTTACAGATGGAATTTTGAAAAAACCCGTTACAGAGAATAGGTACATATTAAAAGAAATCTTTAAGTTTTAAAATGTTGAACCTTTTTAGTCCCTGATTATCAATTAGTGTTATTTCTTACAGAAAGCTCATTAATTTCTTAATAAAAATTCTTTGGCACTCAGCGATAATATAAGTTTTTTTGTGATTTCTTTTAAATCGTTTGGGTGTTTTAAGAGACTACTGCATATATTTTAAATGCACAAACTACGTCATTAATAAAATTATAACATTGAAGTTTAATAGATTTAAATCACCCCATATATTTATATTTAAACAACTCTTAAATAATATAATTGTGTGCGTGATGAGTTCATCTCTCCCCAACCTTATTTTTAGACTGGAGTTCAGATAGGGCAGACCTTTAGCTTTGCATGTGGACAGGTCAAGTTATGTCAGACATGTGCAGGATATAGAAACAACAGTGTCAATGCTTTAATTAATTGCTTACATTGGTTGAACACAATTAAGCCAAGTTAATTGCTCGTGAAATATCTAAACCAGTTAATTGGATAGTAATGCAACAGTAATAGCAATTATTATTGTCTTATTGTTTTTAAATTTGTATGAGACATAACAGGTTATAACGAGGTCACTATATAGCATAAAAACAAAAAAGCAAAAAAGTAAATATTTGATGCCCAAGATTACTATTAATTATCCGGATCTCATTATTATCCTAATTTACTCGACTACTTTCAAACCCATTCGGGGTAAGTTCACGCCTCGTGTCTGCCATGCTGAGAGCTCATGAATAAGGACCCTGAATGAGTTTGAAACTAGTCGGGCAAATTCCGATAATAATAACGTGAGTACAGCCGGATAATTATATTTAATATAAAATTGCCTAAATTCTTATGTAGCACAAAGGCTGATAATTGGCATTATTTCAACCTAAACTTTTATCAGGCAATATGAAATTAACATATAAATTAAATGCCCAGCGATTTTCCTTTTTACGATATTAAGATTCCGATAACGATCAAATTTTGATAGTCGGAAATAGCCGAAAGCTAACCACTCAAGCTGAGCCTTCATTAAATAAAATGAGCTTTAAGCTGAGGGAATAGAGGTCAGGGTGTGTTTCAATTATGGGCACAATAGCTAAACTATTGGTGTTTAAGTGATCGTTGACATGCAAAAATGTAGTTTATTGTTAGGTTGTGAAGGTTTTTGGGCTGTTAAATACTGGTATTTTGGTAAAGCTATCGTAGTTACGAAAATGTGCTATATAAGTGATTGTTTCAAAGCTTCGATTGTGTAATGATTTTAGGAGTTGAATGTTTAAAACATGCATTTTATTTTCCATTCATTATTTATGAAATAATCAGGATATAAACAAAAAAAAGCGTAAAAAAAAAAAATAATAAACGCGAGTTATATAATTTTTTTTATTGAAATATGTAGTATTCGTGAAAATCTTAGAAAATATTATAAAAAATATTTAGTTAAAAAGCTTCTGCCTTATACAGTGATAATTCTTCTAAATATAATTTCTAAAATAATATAAGTAATAATAGAGTATTGTATTGTGTATTGAGTTCGTGTTGTTAATAACTTAATTAGTATTACGACTAGAATATATCGAAAAGCACGATGTTACACTCGTAGATCGCAAGCCCATTAACAATGGAGGTGCAACTCCCTGGAGCGAGGATAGAATTTCCTATTATTGCTTGCGATAAAGTGTTATTGTTATTACAATATTTTGTAAGATAATACCGCAATAGTGCTTATAACATAATTGCTCATGAAGTTTTACAGAAGAAAAAAGTTAATGCAATTGGAAAACTTATAACTACGGTTAAGATCATAGATAGGTTACATATTAATCAATTGGCAAAATATATATTATATTGTTATAAAGATATATATTTTAGAATACCTAGATTATAATATATATAACAAATAGACACATCTGATAATGTTCAAACAATTCCTTAATAAGATGAAGTCTGTTCGAGATGTTATCTAATTATTTATTGGTTTAAAATTATTGTAAATTTGCTGTGTATCTGATTTTTAGTACGTGTTATAATATAGTTACAGAAATAAGTCAATTTTATTGCAAAGATTAAAAAAAAATAACACAGTTCTAATTAAACACTAAAAATTATGTAGAAACAATCATTAATAAAGTTTATTGCATTTATAGGTTTATTTTAAAGGGGTTTTGATTAAAAATTTATAATTAATAAGTATGGGTTTGGGGGAAGTGGGTGTGAAAGAGAATATAATGGTTTCATTATATAAATTATGATTTAGTCTTTGAGAACTAATGTTTGGACCTTAATAGCTATTACAGTAAGTGTTAAGCAAGCTTTTGTTGCGATCTGAATTAGTAATTAGTTCGCAAAGCGAAATGGAGAACAGGCCTTCAAATATGAGCTCGTAAAGTGACCCAAATGTATTTGAATTGCAAATAATTCTGATATTATTCACTAATGCTGTATTAAAATGTATGGTGAAAATATCTCGATGGATTTTTTTATAATGGATGGATATTTTTATAATGGATGGATATTTTTATATAATGTTATAAATACTTTTACAATTTAATTTAACTGATTTATTTGCATTTAGTTTGTTGTTGTTGGGTTATAAAAGAATTTTGAATGTGTTGCCAAAAATATCAAATATGGTTAAATTAACAATTCTGGATATATTTATAATGCTAATTGAGTGTACATTTATATGTATCTGCGTATCATATATATGTATATATCATTATTAGAGTTTTATATATGGTTATAGTCTTTATAGAAATACTTAATTTCTTAATAGTTTTTTGTCAATTTTACAAAAAGGTACTTCATAATTGTCTGAAACATTTTTGTACAATTTTTTATAGGATTCTTAGTTTTAAGTAAGCCAGCAACTGGTAAGCCAGCAACCAACAAAACAGTCAAAATTTATGTATACTTCGTCTATTTGTAATATTTGAATAGATATTTTTAGAATGTGCAAATAAATTAATTTATTCTCTTTTATTTACAAAATACTACTTACTATTGTAATTTTATGTAATATAAATGTATTATTTTCATATAATAATATAATAAAATATTATCCGGCTGTGCGACAGACAGTGAGACAGTGAGTCGACAGACAATTGTAATGGAAAGTGTAATGTAACTATTGTCGAAATTTGCCCGACTTTTCAAGCCCATTCGTGATTCTTATTCTTGAGCTCGGAGCATGGATGAGTCGCTGCGGCGTGAACTGTTCACTTTCACAAAAAGGTTGTGAACTAGTCGGGCAAATTCAAATTGTATTACGTGAGTACAGCCGGATAATTACATTTAAAAACCATAGTGGTTCACGAATGTTTAAATACAATAAATAAATTTATTAAATAAATTTATTTATTAAATAAATTTATTTATAATTTATTATAATAAATTTATTTATTTAATAAATTTATTTATAGAGATATATATTATATAATGTTAAGTATAAAAAAATAAAAGTGAAGAATATTAAACATGTATATATAAATGTTACTGTTAGTTTGTCCTGATTCAATTCTAAATCATTTATTGCGAGTTGAATCTTGCAGGTTGGCCGCTATATAATAAATTATTTAGAACAGCTGGAGGTTATTTACAAGACTTCATAGGTTCCATAAGAGTAGTTCCTGTAACTTATAAATAAAATTAAATTGAAACTTTTTAATAGGAAAACTTCTTCTCTCCTTTGATAACATTTTGCAAAGAAACATGTCAGGTTGCGTATATAATTTAATCTGTAATTAAGAGCTGGTTTATGTATAAAATAGTTTAAAATAACTTTTAATAACTTAACCCTCATAAAAATACATTAAATTGTCAAGATGGACTCGAAAGTGTTGAATAATGTCTTTTCAATAACAATTAGTTATTTTTTTCATTCTTCAAAATAGTGTGAATTATTTGTAATTAATGTATTTAAAGTACCTATTTAATTAAAATCATAATGTACATATACTAAACTGGATAATCCTAATGCCTAAGGCACTGTGTCAGCTAGCTCAATTGTTATCGCGACGGGACGGTACACAAGAAGTGGCTGGTTCGAGTTCTGCCACTTTATAAATATTTCATTTTCAAAATAAAAAAATTGTACTTACTTACTTAAATAAGCTTAATATGACATGTTTATTGACGATAATTTACAAATAAAATATTTATTATATATAATTATCAGGCTGTACTCACATAATTATTACCGGAATTTTCATGACTAGTTTCGAACTTATTCGGGGTCCTTATTCATGAGCTTTGAGAATGACGGAATCATGAATCACGAAAGTTTAAATACAAAAAATAAATTATTTGTTAAACAAAGGTTTATTTCGCGTAATTTGGTGTATTTTATATTACTATAATTTTAAAAATTTGTTATGTTTTTATCAAATGAAGTTTATATCAAATATGTTATGAAAAAATTCAAAATATGAAACCATTTATAAAGCTCTGTTATTTTAATTATAATCTAAATACCTGTATATTTTGCTTGTTAACATTGTGCCCCTATTTTTGTTTCTTAGAATTTGAATATTCAAACTTTTATAATGGATTTAATTTATATAACTATGATCTATATAAAAACTAAAAAAACTGACTTAAAAGACATTTAAAAGTAAAAGAGCTATGATATTATTCATAGCTTTTAAAAAGTACATCCTCAAATTGACAAAAATCTGACCCTGTGGTGTTAAACGGGAGGTGGAATTTGGAATGATATTTTTTGTTCTTTTCGCTTTAAAGATTTTATATTTGGATTTTCCATTAGAAATGAATCACAAAAATGAGTAGGAAGACAAATTATTTGTTGTTGGTGAGAGACTCCTGTATTTATTAAACGAAGCATAAAAGCGTATTAACATTATATTCAGTATGAAATTTACTTACTTTTAAATTTACTTATAAATTTAATTGACTTATACTTTTAAATATCCTTATTTACTTTTAAACAAATTATATATTTTGACAAACCCTTTTTAGTAAGGCTATTTTATATTTATATTATAATTTGAGTAAGACCGTAATTTCCAAGAGTTACATTAATTTGCCTTTGAGATAGCCATGTAGCTATAAAGATACTATGTTCTAATAAGCGTCTTAAAAGCTCAAAAGATCACACTTTGAGGTAGGGTGGATATACCCCCACCATTTCCAGGATACTTCTCTGTTTGTACCAATTACCAAAAGACTTATATCGAATACTAAGACATAGAAGCCAACAAGTATTAATATACAATTTTGTGCTTTAGATCGTTTTCGGTAATCCTAAATATATTTCTTACAACATTTTAGATGTCCTGAAATCCTTGATTAAAATAGGGTCGCTCTACTTTAAGGTGATGCGGAATGAGATGAAGGATGGCCGTCGTTTACGACTGGGCTTGGAAGGTAATGAGGGAATGCTTCCAATTATGAGGGATTTGGTTTATAAATATAACTTGGACTGTAAGGATTCTTAACTTATCTCATCTTATAAGTACGCTCAATAAAATGTCTTTACGTATCTTGGTGATTTTTGTTATAAGGTTAATATTATAATTTGTACATATCCTATGTTTTATAGGATAAAAGAAAACTTTATGACCAATTAGCAAGAAAGATTTTAAGATAGATCATACTAATATAATAAAACTGTATGTTAGAGATATTTATTATTATTACATTAAAATTACAAGCTATATTTGAAAAAAGTATTTTGCATTGAATATCTATTGAAGAATCTATATTTTATATTCTGTTACAATATGACTTTAATTTTAGAGATTTTTAAAAACGTAGCAAGTATTAGAAGTGCGTTCTACGAATATATAATACCTTCAACGATTCAATAAGTAGTTTTGAACTAATGTTCTGTACGTGTGACGCTCGTTTGTAATACGAGAAGGAAGTCGCTGAAAACAGTTAATATAAAAATACCTTATTAAATAAAAAGAATTCAAATTATGAGATTCTATGAGTTATATTGAAATACCCACTCGGCACAAACATTATTGAAATGTTAACAGTCACAAGGAAATGAGTTATAATAAGAATTAACTTTGGAAGGATGTTCAAAATAAATAAACGTCTGACGAGAATGTTTACGGAACAGAATGTTTTCAGATTAAACTGTTACGAATGAATATACGTTTGTCATTAATTGTAATAAGTATAAATGATAAGAACCATAGTTTCAAATGTTATTAAGCAAAACAAATAAAAAAAAAATAATCATTTGTTTTTAATTTCACACAGTAAAAAAATAATCTAATTATTTTTTTAATGTACAATTAACACAACACATCGTACCAGGTCTTTGTGATCTTTGATATGCTAGTTTAAAACTTTTTATTTGAAACATAAAATCATGACAAAAGAGGAGTTTGTTAATAGGAGTCTTAAAAACTATGTTAAGGAACCCTTCTGCATAATTCTCACATTTTATTTATTTATATCTAAACGTGGAAAAAGTCTCATTAACTATCTATATTCTAAGCTATCTTATTTAAATCAAGGAAGATTGAAAAATGAAACTTGGCCTAGTTAAAACACGAACATAATAATTTATATTATCAGTGTTTAATGACATTTTCATCCAGTGAAGCTGAATCTGAACGACAACTAAATGTTTTCATCGAGAGGTAAATCAATAAATTCCAATATACGAAATCAGGTCACAGTTCAGATACTGAAGCGAATTTACATTTACCAAGATATAAACTTTTGTGTCAAAGCTTTTAATTATGATTGATGATATGATTATTGAAAAGTAATATTTTTTTTAAATATTTTATTAAAATATAAATAATAAGAAAATGTATTGCTTCAGACTCATAGTACTGTTGTATTGATAACAATGTCTTAACACACACATCTATTATTCAAATCGCAAACAACCAAAGATATATATTCTAAAGCGAAACTTTTAAATTTCTAGAAATAGCAATATATATTAGCATTTATAGATCGCGACTTTAAGATACTTAAGTAATGTGTCCCGAGGCGCTTCGAACTTTATGGTATAGTTAAGATTTGTTTGAACGAGACTCTTGTCTGGGGTAATGGATAAGTAGTGTCGTGGTGGAAGCAGCGCTGTTTCTGTATGCTACAGTGCGTTCTCGGAGAATCGTTAGAACAAAGTCTTTGGAATATTATACCTAAGACATACTGCGGCACTAGTTTTACGCTGGTTTTATTTAAGTTATTTAAATATACGTAGGGACATTTTTTCGTTTGTTAACTAACAAAAGTTCCCCTTTTCCAATTAAACCGAGGTATGATTCTAGTTATGAACTTATAAATTCCAATACATTTCAATTGGTAATCTAAACGGGCTGGAGCCTCAGGGCAAGAGGGCTGATACACGCCTTTCGAAGTTCCCAACATCCCGGGGCATGGTTTACCAATTTGGATTCGTTTTACTTAATTCATAGCTACTACCGGTCTTATAAATACCCTTCTCATATTGTAAAAGGAACGTTAAACTTCTGAAACGAAAAGATTTTCGGGTCTCTTGAGTGGGGCTTGTTCAATTTAGTTGTCAATCCAAATTACTTATGAGACTCCGTATCTTAGGAGGGATTTTTGTATATATATTTATTTTTCCCTTTCATTTACCAATATTTACATTTAGGAGGGCATATAAATATAATTTTAGAAGATACAATTTACAACAACCATAAAAGAATTAAAAATGCTTTTTAATTTGATTATAAATTAAACTTATTTTAATATGATATTTTCATTTGATTCGCTTTTGAATCTGAATCACGTATTTTACTAAAATATTTAATAGTAGTAGACTATGTTTTTCTAAATGTGTTTCAGTGAGAGAATTAGATGTCATATAGCTTCAACTAAGAGCAGCAAATTAGGTTAGGGTTGACAGTGAAAAGTAGCGTTTTTAATTACGTAAGGTGGCTTTGACTTTATTTTTAGCGACCAAAATTAGCAACTTGACAAAAAGTTAATGCCTGTCTGAATGTATATATTCTTACATACAACAGCAACATGTAATTGTAAATAATATCAGTAATCCAAAAATAATTCTGGAGTTCAGCCTGGCTCTTACCAGTTATTCAAAACCACTATACCAGGAAAGAACTAGGATTAATTTAGTAATTTTTTACTACCTCTTTATAAATGAATAACTAATGATGTTAGAAAATAAAGGACTTTCAGTAAGAACATTTAGAGAAAAAGCCAAATAGCATTTTCATTATTAAAACAATAAAGCTTTAAAAAGAAACATTATTACATCTCAAGTTAATGTTATTAGAGTTTAGAGGCAGGATTAATTAAAAAGCGCCAATTTTCATTACGAGTCGTTCAAAAGTTCTTTCACTAGGAACTCCAAGCGACAATGGCATAGTTTATCTGCTTTCATTTAGACAATGTCTGTCCAACCCCCTCTCCAGCTTCAGTTTCGTAGGATGTAATGAAAGCATATATTATACGAACTTCATATAGCTGAACTGAACAAAGAATTCGTGGAAACAAATTTGGGTTCTTCGTACACATTTTTTAGCCAATAAACCTTGGTGGTTCAGATGGTTGGGTGAATTTCAAGCCATGAAAAAATATTCGGCGTAAATATTTCTAAAGTAATTCGGTACAGGGTGAATTTGTTTCAGGGAAATCACTTAATAATGCGAGCGGTTCCCGCGGCCCGTCGGGAGTCACCGAACTCGTTGGGGAAAGGACCGGTCCTTTCACGGCTTAATTCAGAAAAACCGTGATATTGCTGGATCTTTATGTACTGTTTACGAATACGACCGTCGATGTTTCAACCCTTCAAGAATCTCTAGTGTCATTAATATAAAATGTTTTGTTGGAGCTACGACCTAGTTTCCAGATGGCGATAAGAAGAGTCGTATTAGCTACCGTTTTACATTTTGTGTTATATCAGTTTTCGTAAACGTTATTTCGAATACCGTATTATGCTGTACTATCGTTTATATGTCTTGGTACATAATATACATTATTTCCATAATGTTAAAGTATATCAGGTTTTATAACGACACAATTTCTAAAAACAAATTTGCACAATTTACAATTCTTAAAATATCAACCTATTTTGCCTAATTATGTCAGCTGGCAATTATAAGGGTACATAATACCGTGTTTGTTTATTTTTATTATTATTTCATCCAAGTTAACGAGGGTTATTCTAACAAATATATTGTACTCTGAGATAGCAGGGGGAAATAATTTGGCGCAACCACGGCCTTGGCTTGTGGATACGAACCAAAATCTTCTTACAAATGATTGGCTTTGTCGCTTGCTTCATATTAATGACTGGCTTTGGGTTTAGTTTACATAATTTTAAAAAATGTTTTATTATGTCTAAAAAAAAAAATAAGGGGGGTTTTGGCATTTTTTAAATTTACGTCTTCGTGTATTCTTGGATCTATAGATTAAACCGTATTTAGCTCATCAAAAAAATGATATCTTTCTTTCTATTGACAGTTCAATAACAAAGTTGTTCATCTGAATAAATAATAACCAAGTTACGGTGTTAAATTTCAAAAATAACGTCAGCCGGAAAAATCATTTTGATAAGTCACTAAATTCTAAAACTCGCTGACAAAACCCTCCTAACGCCTCTTCCGACGGGGGCTGATTACAAAGTTTCAACAGACTGATGTTGAGTAAGATTTTTTTAATGAATATTAATTCCTTGCCAGTAAAACAAACTTTCCTTTCGGGTAGGATCGGTAATTGCTTCGTTTTTCGTTTAGCTGAATTTAGAATTTTCCCCAAGATTGAGAAGTTTTTGCTACTATTTGTGAAGTGGAAGTCATTATTTATTATATGCCTAGAGTTAATAAAGACTAAACTTTTATGAAGTTTTTTATTTTGTTTAGATAAATAAGGCATCTTATAAATAAGTAACCAAACCAAAAATATCTAATTTTAAATTATGAGATTACGAAAGCCAAAAATAATATGTCATATTATAAACACATGAAAATGAGTTATTTTGTTTTAAGCCCGCATTACTGCTATGTTCTATATGACGCTTATTACATTAACAAAGCATCCGGCTCGGAAAATCTTGAGCTAACATTGTTGTTTCTATATAGATAGGGAGAAACACCCCTCGTAAGCACCCCATTAAATTAAACTGATAACTTATATGTTTCATATATTTAATCAGTTTAGTGTAATATTTTAGACTAATTCCCATCAAAAACATCATTTTCGTAGTTTCTATTTAATCATTAAATAGTTAATGAATGCCCAAAACAAAATGCTTTTAAATGAAGGTATATTTGAAGGATTACGAGTCATAGGAGCGTGCAGCGGCGGGCGCGGCTCACGAGATTTATGAGCAAAGGAAACAACGTACGACGACCTCTAGAGGTTTTTGTTCCTAATTGCAACCTACTTTAATAAAACTACCCATATTTTGTCGTATAAGCTGGGAAAGCTTGTTAAAAATGTAGTAGTTAAGAGCACATTGTGTTCTAGTACTTTATAAATAAATATTTTAAATTACTTCTGGGTAGTTTTAGTTTTATAAAATATTTAAATTATTGTCAAGATATATATATTTCGTAATAACTACAAAAAAACTTTTACTATAACAACTAATATTATGAAGAAACTTTGTGTGTTATATGTGTCTGTTGGTACGTGTACTTTTATACTCGGTACTATAGCCTTCACCTTCTATAATTTAAAATGGAAAATGGTTACATAGTATCACTTCGACCATCAAAACCATTATTAAAGATTGAAAAAAATATAGCTATTAAAATCCTTTTTTAAAAATTCGGGAAATGTGGGTTATGGTTAATTCTTTCTCTGTTCCGAAGTATTTCTTTCTGTCTTCTTTAGATCACGAAGTATAAAACGTCCAGGGAATTGAAATAGAAGTTTAGCTGCATGAACTACTAGAATATACTCGTATATTCGTATATGCAGTTAAGTATTATTTAAAAATATTTTTTTATATAATCGAAAAAGCCTCAAATTTAATAACTATTATATAAATGCTTAAAATCAGAGAGGTCTTAAGGATCCAATTAAAAATTGAAAGGACGGTCGAACGGCACCTAGCTTGATTAAATCAACCTAACATTGGCGTTGATAAGATTCCTATTGTCCTCGAGATAAAGGGCCTCATAGAATTCCTGTGAACACAATAGCTATGCAATTCGATGCACAAAGCCATTCCACATTTCATCTCTGAAAACAACGGATTCCACACTTTTATAGTAAATTGGATAAGGTATATGTAATGAAGTATGAAAGCTGGAATTATTCATTTTTTGATTCTTACTGCTGAGTTTTTTCGTGAACATTGTTTGTTTTCTCGTGTTAATTAGTGCTTTCATAGTAAGAAATTCAACATCGAAAATAAAATCTCTGTTCTTTGTCAATGTTCATTTGGCTTTTATTTCCGTGATTATAATTAATTTTGATGTTGAATTAAAATGAAAATTATAACCTACGACTTTATAGTCATTGCTATCAGTTGCTAGATCGCAGAGTATACCTCGTCGCTAACTTTCATTGATTTGACAATTTTATATATCGTTTTTATAGGGACGGAGGCGACATCTATAAGGTTGTTTTGAATCTCCTAACCAATGCATATATTAATTATATGTTTATAATAAACAGGATCGAGCGGCAATGACAAGAACCCATAATCAAAATAGTTCATTGAATTTGTCTAACATGTTGGACATATAAAGCCTATTTTTTGAGCAATGTTGATAAGTTTTGAAATCTTTTAATTCTTTTCAGTGTTTACGCATAAAGATAAAGATAAAACATACTTTCGTCCATATATCTTTACAGGCTTTCGAAGTACATTAATGATTATATTTTCATAGGAATAATTGAATGGTAAAATAGCGAAGAGTTCACTATTTAAGTAGTAATTACTTAGATAGTAAACAATTCGGGTTCCTTTAAAATTAGAAATATATTCCTCATTATTAAAAAGACATTTAAAAATAAAAGAAGAAAGTATAAAAGAATTATATAATATTCGATTCCTCATTCTCATAGATGTCATTAAATATCGTTCTTGCCGAGCAAGCGCTCCGAATACCCAACTCATACATCCTCCTCCTATCTTTCTTCTCTTTGTTTCTCCCACAATCCAATATTTGGATCATTTACTATTCTTATGTAGAATATGTTAAGTTTTAAATGAATGCAATGCCTTTGAATGTTTTGAGAATTTTCTCCTTTCAGCGACAAAGAGGAAACTTTTATTTTTAGAATGTTGAATCTCATCATAATGCGCATATCCTCAACTCGTAAACATTTTGATCCGTATACCAAGTAGGACGACAGAACCTACTATATAAACAAGGGGAAGCGAACAATCTCAAAATGGAAAACAGGATATCAGAATATATGTATCACGAGCTTATATATTAAATAAATACGTCATTTCTTAAAAGGGATTTATTTCCAAGAAGTTAAATTTCTCTAAAGGACAAGCTTAATTAGCGCTTTTAATACAAAACTTAATACCAGATTATCTGGATTAGAGTTTTGAATGAAGGAAAAAGAACTTGATACTTTTGGACTTGAGAGTTTTCCAAAGGATAATTGGAGAACAATTAGAGTATCCTTATATTGTAAACTTAAAATTATGTAATATTTTAGTTTTATATCTGAATACAATTACTATTTTTTAGACTGTACGGCTGGGTCTATAATTTGATTAAACTATTTCAGTTCGTTTTGTTTGTATTTCTCTGAATATTTTGGCATCATACAAAGACAAGTAGTCTAGACAGCGGACTTCAGAGGTAATTTTATTTCGATAGTAGACTCTTATGTGTGGTCTACAGGGGCAGGTTGTGCAAATAAATAAGGACTAAATAAAACATGCAAAATAAAACAGTCTACCAAGTTTAGTTTAGACGTGAAAAACATTTCTAATAATCTACTACCTCCTGTTGATTCAAGTCCAATGTTTAAGTTAACTCAAAATCCACAGAAACAGCTTATATTTTTTCTTTTCTAAGAGGTCTGAAGTGGTTATAAGTAAAATAACATAAGAAAAACGACCTAAACCAGTGTTAGCCGTCTTTTGAAACCACAGCCAACTGAGCAAGAGCTACCTTTCTAAATCCTTCAACCAAAAAGTTTAAAAAATATATTAAACTAGATTATTCTGGAACATTCTTCGTTCGAGAAAGAAAATTTAAGTCACGTTTCCGCAAAACCTACTGGTGCATCATGACGGGTTAACCTCCGAGGTTTGCTTTACCGAGAAGACACATTTGCTTTCTGAATTTTTAAATCTCTTAGCAAAGAAATTCTTAACTATTTCCTTTCTGAGTGTTTAACGTCTGAATGATAATTGATGTTTAAGAAATAAATTTACAGACGAGGTGCAGACATTTAAATCCTGTATTCAACTAACATTTATCTTAGTAAAAGGAGTTATAAAATTCGTATTTATTTATAATGACTAAGGAATTTAAAAATGTAACTCAAATATTTTTAACGTTTGCTCTGGAGTAGAATTTAAATGAGTATATTTGAGGTATTGACGGTCTGACCAAAGTTGCAATAAATAGTTAAAAATTTTAAAGTTAATATATGGAGCTTTTCGGAGTCAATTTAACATTTTAGTTATTGTCTATATAGAATTTACAATTTATCGAATCACGCAGCGAGCGGTAGATCAGTTGGTAGAGCAACGGGTTTTTTTGATCATATTTTATTAAATGCTAGTATTGAAATTTTTGTTTTATTTATATTTCAAATTTAATGAAATTAACGTTATTTAAATATTTACGGACCATTAGACGTTTAACGATTTAGTCTTTTTAATTTTCTTTTGAATTTATAATAATAAAAAAAATATACGTATAATACCCTAAATGCGAAGCACACCGCGTTAATAATAACATTGTCGGATGCGGCGTTGGTATGGTAATGTTTTATTCAATTTAGAGGACGCTAGCAACATATTCTGCATAAAATAGTGTTGCATTTGATTTGTTCGAGCTATAATTCATATGAAATGCAATTGTATTATACAAACGTTGATTGCTTGGCTAATGCAAGTATAAGCAGTGTATATTATTATTTGGTTGTGAAGTTTGAATTAAAAGCGTTCCTGTGGGATCTTTTGTTTTCAACCTTATGTGAGAAATTGAAGAAAATATTCCGAAATTTTATGAAATTGTATTTAATTGCATAAAAAATGAAAAAGTTATAATAACTAATAAATTACCGTCGATCCGGAAAGTGGCTTCGAGAATATCCGACAAGAAACACGATTGCTTCACAGATAATTATACCATAATAAAATATCACAAAGATATATAATGGTATTAAATTTCATTTCAATTTGAGAATATACATCAGCGCTTGTAAGGATCAACGTTATGAGATATATTACAGCAGATTACAAAGGATTTGGCGTTATCCTTCCAGGTAGGTTCATTGATATGTTAAAAATAAATCCACCTCCTTAAAGGATTAATTTCATTTCTACCTTGAGCTTTGATAATAGAATGCACATTTTCATATTCATAGTTCATTTTCAAGAAAAAAATAAATGTATGTATAATTCTCAGTTCTTATTTTAGAAATAGATTTATACATTTAAATTTAAACTATCACACATGCTAGTTAAATTATTCAAAATTCATTACTTACTTAGAATACTGTTATTTACTTTATTACTGTATTAGTCTTATTACTAGTTCGTACTCGTATAATAATATATTTAATCAGAATACTGATGAAAAATTATGATAAATAAAATTAAATTTATCTAATTATTATTTTTTTAAATTATTAAACCTAAAAATCTCCTAAACATTTTTTGTTATTTTGTTGTGGCTTATTTCCAAAACGATTTAAATTTATAGACAAATGGAGGTAATTTATGAGTAACTTAGATGATTTTTCTTATCTACTTAAGATGCAGCTCAGATGTTAGTTTTGGGTGATCATCAGATGTAAGGTTTGGGTGATCATTGGGTCAGGTTATAAATAAGGTTTAAAGAAAGATAAAATAAAATATCTTAAATCTCAAAATAAAACACTTTAAAATGAAAGTAATTCCATTCCTAAGTAAATAGAACTCGCACTCCTAGAATTTTATCTTATATGAATGTGCTCTGCTGAATATGAATGACAATCAGATTGGTGTGATTTTAAGAATTCCGTAAGAAAAATTGACATTTTGTTTGAAATTCGAAGATAACTGCTTTAGCAAATAAAATTGTAATGATGGAAAAATGGTTTAGACGAAACTGTGCAGTGAAAATGTATATTTATCTTCTTTTTAATGATGTTACCATTTTTGGCTATTTATAATTTGTTGTTGTATATAAAAGATATCTATATTCATATAACAACAAAGAAATAACTGGCTGAGTTTGTTGTAGTTTTTCTCAGAGCATGGCGTGATTGTAACCTCTTAGCTATATAATCTTAAGTTGGAGACTTTTCTTTAGAGACTGTTATTTCGATATGTATGGTATCAAAATAGTTTGACCTGATTCCACTTAACGTACACGAGTGATCACTGATATTGATACAAAATGGAATAAAAATAAATATAATGATCTTTAATGACAGGACAATATTTCAGCATCTAAATGTATAAAATATTTCTAATAAAATAATATGAAAATAAAATGGATAATCAAATATATGATGGACGGACGGATGAATTTACCAATGTGAGGATTGTTACGACTATTTAGACATTTATTCTTCTATTTTTTTTCAACCACATTTAAAAAAAAGTATTTCAGAAAGGTGAAACTGAACAGATAGTTTTAAAACACTATTCCATAAGTATTCCACAAAATTGTAAAAGGGATCAAAAATATATCGATTTTCGAAAAAAAAAAATTGTTCTTCAAATAGAAATAGCAAAACAATGTATTGGGATTAAAAAGTTATTTTTAAAAGATGGAAGGAAAGGTCAAAAACTGATTAAAGGAATTTAACATTTAGTTTGGTCTGAAATCATAAAAGTTTAAGATTATATTGAAAAAAATATTTGTTTTGCCTATGGTCTCCAGTTCTGAAAGACCAAGTGAAAATTTATGTAAGAGTTAGTAAATGATCTGATTCATTATATTTTTCTAAACAGGCAGAGAAGTCGTTAAAAAAGGTGCGGTAAAATGAAATATTAGTAGTTTCGTTTGAGACCAGGTTTCAGAATTTCAGAAAAACTCCGCTGAAAAATATTTATTTTTGCAATGAACGAAATATCGACAGGTCAAAACAGGATTCGTTTTCCACGTTTGCTTCCAAAAAGAGAAAAATCACACGGACCCAGTGTGTCGGAATCATAAAAGTTAGCAGACGTCCACGCTTTCCGTAAATGCTCAAAAACGCCTACCGCCATCGACATTCCACGAGATACCATTTTAAAAAGAGCCGCACATATTCAGGTATAAAACTGCTTAGAATTTCATATATAATTTGTGATCATCACTATCTCGCTTCATATAGTTTACGAAAGATCAAAAATCAGTGATATATATATCTAATAAAATAGCCAACTACGTACTACATAAAATATGTATTACATGTTACTCTTATAATAAAAAAAGGTAGACTTTTAAATATATAAATGACACAAAATTCAGAACATTTTAAATTAAAATGTAAACCCAAAGAACGTTATATATATGTAAATAATTCGTTATAGGATTGAAAGTCAAAACACGCTTACTCTTAATTGAGGCGGAATTGATTTTGTTTGAGCTGATTTCTCTATTCAATGAAGTTTGGGCCTTGAATAAGAAATCATATAGATTTTGACTATGATATTATTGTGAATTTATTAAATATATTTTGAATATATATTACAGACCTGAAAAATCTGTTTGTTGAAATGCATTAATCTTCGAAACTAATTGATGGAAATGAAAAAAGCAATTTAGATTATGATTTAGGTTATTATAAATAATGATTGATATCCTATGGCCTTCCTCATTAGCATTAGCTTAACTATATATATATCGTAAGACAGGCTATAGGATATCAATCATTGCGCTACTAATGTAAATCTTAATTGTAAATAAAATCGTTCGTGTGCGAGTACAGAATAATATACAATACATATGATCAGTAAACATATAAATACAATATACAATAAAGTCAGAAATGGTAGAACGTAATTGCTTGCATAACAATGTCGGTGGGAATTAATGAGACGCGTAGTTCTGTTCGATCGACGCCTCAAGGACTGTAGCTCAGATTTATAACGTCTGGGCCATTACCCACTAATTATGTTTATGGGAGCTTTTACTTCGGAACTTGTTTGGGGTTTTATTAAGCGTGAATCACAATCGATAGTTGTATCAAGTGACCTCTTGAATAGAACCTTGATATGAAAATTCTAATATAGTAAATTTAATGTTATCTTTCATACCGTATTCTATAATGTAAATATGAACTGTATCAATATTGGATCTGATATCCCCGTTTCCATGAAACGTTTAATAAATGGCTAGAGCATATACTTTATTTACTCGTCAGTTCATACAAGTAGAGAAGTTTCAGCGATCTACATGGATCACGGATTCATGGCGGATTCATGACCTTAATTGAACCAGCCCTTGTATTAAAATCTATTTACTATAGATTATACATCCTAATTTAAGAAATATATAAAAAATATTATAATATATGCAAAATATATGTAAAAAGTATCAAATAATATATTATATTCTTGTGAAATAAAACCAAAAGGACTATTCAAGCTTTTGTCTCAAGAAGAAACGGTCATTACGTCACGTTCTGTTCAGTGGAAACCACTGAGGATTTTAAAATATATTTGAATTCATTTCTAGGAACTACCTTTTAAGATAATGTATTATCTTTACATTTATGCTTTTAAATAAGTGTACGAATGAAAATTCGTGTTAGTAACAGTAGCTCGGACTCGGCTGTAATAATACCCAGAGGTCGTAGGTTGTAGCCCAATTTTTATATATATATATATATATATATATATATATATATTTTAAATATGTAACACGTTTTAATATTATACGTCGTCTTAATATTGTATTGGTTTCTAGCCCCATTACATTAACTTTCTGGTTAAAAAATATATTATCATTATTTATATTTTATTTTTTAATCCATTTCATCATTTCTTGCACTAAAGTCATTAAAACAACTAAAAATCCATTCTATCATTTCTTGCACTAAAGTATTTAAAACAACTGACTGACTGATAAAGCATTTTTCATAACTTTAAAAATTTTAATATTTTTTTCCATTAACAAAAAAACAAAACATTATGACATATATTTTTTTCGGTAGCAATCATTTTTGCTGACATTAACAAGTATCGATTGGTAACACCCCTATCGCGGTAATAGTTTTTAGAAATAGCGAATAAGCGGTTTTCAGTTTTAAAAAAAATAAAACGCTAAGTAAATTCCGAAAGATTAGCTGTAAGTTATGTAAGCACATATCGATTTGTACCAAAACGAAATCAATTTGCATAATCAACCCGCGAGAAAACGGAGTCAAAAAAAAGCGCTCACATACATAAACACACAATATGTATGTGTACACATACACATATACACATATATGTCTTTAAAAGTAATCTACAGTTACTCAAGACACCTCAAAACGTAAATAAATATAAAAAAGCAATTCCGAAAATCAGGGATGATTACGATAACTTTCTGTATTAGTATTATTTTTTTTGTTTACGGAAATTAATGCGTTACGAAATAAATATTACATATATATTATATGACTTTTAAATGGCTTATCCTTTGACCAGGTTCCTTTATCAGAAAATTAATAAGTAATAAACATTCCAATTATCCTAATTGGCACTTTATCATCACTTTTTGAAGCAGACTACTCTTCTGAAGATTCACTTTTGACGTATGTAAATTGCATTTACTTATTTTTGTTATTAAGTGTTTATAACAAAATATGTACAACACAAATGGGCATTATAATTAATAAACAAAATTTTGCTATAAATTTTATAATATAATAATATGTGTATAAAACAGATACACAATATATTAGATATTTAGGTCATTGTTAAAAATTATTTCAGAGGAATATTGTTAACCCACAACAGATTTTTTTAGGACCTATTTAATCGTCATATTTACTTTGAAAACAAGAACACATAAATTAATTTTATTATTATTAAGATTGAAAATAATTGAAAATGCTTTTTAAGAATCACTTTTACTAAAGGAGACTTTCAAGACCGCGAAAAATGACAAATTTTGTGATTTTAAGTTATTTTTTATGTCATTCTAAATTAGCTACAATAATAAAAAGAAAAGTAATAACTTAATAAACTTAAATTCAGCAATTAAAGATATTTTAGTTAACATATTAAAATTACATAATATTTTAAATTATAAAATGAGTCAGCATAAAGTAATATAAATTAATTGTAATAAGTAGTTTGGACGCTAACGTATAATAGTTAATATTTAATATTAATATTTCATTTTTATTTTATATATTAATTTGATAATATTAATATTTAGTAAATAAACTATACCAGGGGTACTGTCACATGGTTACATAAAGCGTAGTTGCACAATGCAGAAAATAGTGATATACTGTGATATATGGTGATAATGTGTGATGCTTGTTATAAATCTATACATAATGTTGAAGCTCAAGGGAATTATTGTTATATATTTCAGTATTTGTATTGCTATTAGTTTGCGAACTCATTATCATTAACAATAATGTAGAATAAATTTTGTGTTCAAAACTAACTGACTCGTTTAAACCCTCTGTTAGACCGCTGTGTTAGTATTATATAAAATAATTATTTGTGTATTACCTTTTTTAATGATATTTTTGATTATCATTAATTTTTGTTTTGTTAAAATATAGTAAGAAAATATTGAAAACTAAAGAAATTTATTAAATTTATTTTCGGATTACAACAAGTACTTATTATGTCTACAAAAAACGTACAATTGTAAATAAACATATGTGTATCATATTACGATATATAAAATATTATTTCTTGATATATAGTTAGTTTTACAAACTAAGGAATGTTCAGCTCAAATATATACGTTACGTTGTATAGTAGTATTCAAAACAGTTTCCAGTTGGTCAAATAAAAATAATAAAGATGTACAATTAGTTTTTAAACTAAATTACTATTTAAAGTGCAAAATTCGCAGGATTCTAAAGTGTCAACCAACAAAAATTCTAAACCTGCTTAATCTGTATATACATATATAGGATGAGAGTTATTACAGACAAAATGGCCGACAAATTCTAGTTCGCAAAATCATAATCCCCGGTTGAAGCCATTTGAAGTTATTTTCAGCGGCGAGGAACGAGCACGTCGCAAGATTAATAATGTAGCTATAAAGTACATTACCTACTCCGTAATTAAGTTAAATGGATAAAATTTACCTAAGCGTTCGGGCAAATAATTATTTTCTCAGGCGCTCGAGCCGACTGACGCTGTGATAAGAGTTACGAAACATCACTAACTAATATTACTAATAGTAAGTAAATAACAAAAAACCATCTATTCCCAAAATACGTTTATAATTAATAATAAATATAAGCATATATAATTTAATTATATCTTTACCTTCATCTTACATTACTTGTGTTTTAGCGGTGACCTGATTTTCATTTGTAATGTTTTATAAATTATAGGAATCCTCATCTTTACCTGTAACAAAAATATACATTTATTTAAAACAATTGTAATAAAATCGGGGACAAAAAAATATTAAACAAAAATGTATTTTGTCGCGATCTGCAACATTTTATTCGCAAGTTCTGACCTAAATAAGTTTATATAAAAGAACAATAGTAAAAATAATAAACAGTACATTATATTCATGTAAATGTCGCTGTGAAGATATTAAGATTATTAACTATGAACTTTTTTAAAATGACAAAAAACTGACAAAATATATAATATTTGTAATGTATAGAGTTATAGAAGTATTATTTTTTGTATATTATTCAAAAATTCTATTTTATAATAAATCCCTAATTTAATTCTATCTTCAATTCTTAGAACATGTTTTGACAAATTCTTAAAAATATACAATAAAATTTTATTTTATTTTGTTTTTGCTGTTAATTTGGAAGATGCCAATTATATTCTAAAAATTAAGTTCAATTCAAGTCGAAGAGCCTTTTCGACTTTGACCAAATCTATGTTACAAATAAATATTACAAAATTGAAAGGATTTGTTAGGGCATAAGCAATAATTTAGAGCTGGAAGTATTACAAGGTATCGGTCGGTGCGTGCGTCTCAGATTTATACTCCACTACCGTGCCCAAAAATAATTGGATAGCGACCGAAAAATAAATTGCTACGCGCCCCTGCCCAACTAGAAATAACCCTAACAATTTGTTATTGAGAATTCCAAATTACAACGCTGTAAGTTTCCGCCACGTTATTTAATCCCCGCATCTTTTGAGCTCTACCTAATATATTAGTTTAGCCAGAAGTGATCTCGTTATTTTAACGGGTATTTTAAGCGTTTTATTTTTGAGCAGCTTTAATAGTTTAGTTCTCAACTCTTTAACGGAATGGAATAAAAAGTCTTCGTTGTTTATATTTATATTTTTATCTATGATATCACCTTTGAGTATTTTTTGAGTCTTTAGCCATCATAAGAGCTATATCGATAGGATAAGTATCACTCTTACAGAACATCACTGTAATATTACAGCTCAATTCCATATTTGAGTGAATTAGTTGGAAGATTTGAACATTTTCCAAATAAAAGTCTTTGTTGTCCTCAAATCCCCCCTTGTCAACATCGACAACGCATTCGCTACTCCCCTCAGCTTGTGAACATCCTTGGGCGTTGACCACTTGCCCTTTGCTCTTACTTCTATTACAAAAAGTTACAGTTTAAATTCAATCAGTTAAATGCAGTTTAAATATAATATTTCATTTATTCATAAATGAAGTTGAGTGCGCTAGTATTTAAAATAAATGGATTATTTTAATCTATTTAATTAATTTTATGTTTTATATTTCACACGTGCTAATCAAAAAGCAGAATTTTTATGAACTACAAAAAAGGTAATTATTAATATAACACTTGGATTAACGATGTAATAAAAATATAAATGAATTTGAATGTTTTATTTTATATGATTATACACGTAACATTACAACAGTCTGTTCACTTATGCATCGATATTATTGCAAAAACAGATGTCATCACCATAAGGGATCTTTATTATAATGGATTAAAAATAGTGGTAAGGGAAAAAACACCCTTATGTAATAGTCTAATAATAATATATTAAATTTTATAAGTAAATTTGTGATTTCATCTTTTTTCGATCGCGTTCCAAACTACATTTGCGTTTTAAAAACAACTGATATTCTTGATAGTATTTATTATATGTAATTAAAATTGAAATTAATACAATAAAATTTGTATAAATAATCATAAATAATCCAAGTCCCATATTGATATATTAAAAATAATCTGGACAATTATTATCGTATTGCCAATATTTTATATCGGATATTAAAAGCTTAAAATAACATTGCGTGAAAATGTTACCACATTCGTAATTCATTTTAATTATTATTTCCAATTTTCAATAGCTGGTAAAAGTTAATGAGTTCGTGGCTATCGAGTATGTTTGTAAAATTCAATAAATTGGTATTGTATACTTGTCATACAACAATTTAGTGATACGATTGTCTATTTTGGACCTGAGTTTAGCGAGTACAATATTTGTAAATTTGCTTGCTAGTTTGAAGAAACAATGACCACAATTTTATTTTGTAAATATCATTACTTAGAATACTAGGAGCGCGAACCAGGCCTTTACTTTGACTCGCCGCGGTCGCAAAATGTAATTGTAGCATTTAGAAAACGTCGACGCATTCTGTCCTCAATTATTTTTCAAGATGGGACACAATATTACATTTTTCGTATTTTTTTTTTGAATTTTTTTTAAAACGACCACCAGACCGATGTCTATCAGTGTGCAAAATTTGGAAATTTCGGATGTATGTTTTAAATTGATGCTTACACAAAGAACGCAGAAATGTCTCTAATAGAGAGCTTCGCTCAATAATATCTTTGTCAGTAACCTCGACAATTTGCATCTTGACAAGTCAAAACGAAAGTACAAATATAGAAAATTTAAAGTTAAAATATCAGAAGTACTAGGCTGGCTGGATTTTATTCTTGGATTCTAAATGGAATACAAATCGAATATGACAAAACGGACACAAATCAAAGGCATAAATTGGCATCTAAGAAGACTATCATATATTCTTATTTATTTTAATAAAAATATATACTATAATAGTAATCGTATATAGTTTTATTGTTAAAATACAATGAACAATTAATAGAACGCCCGAGCGCATTGCCTACATCCGATCACAATTCAATTAAGTTGAAAGTAAACATTGCAGCAAATATGCTCTTGAGGATTCAATACATGTCCTTGTTATATCAAATATTCTACAATGGTTTCAAATTATTTATTTTCAAAAACCTGTCTTATTTTTATCGGTTTGGATTGTACTTTGGATTCCATTTTGATTTAATGTTGCTGGAGTTTCGTTTATTTTTATATAAGTGTGGTTTAGTATAAGTTATAAACTAGTATTTCAGTTGAATATAGTATTGTTTTTGTTTAAGAACACAATATATTGGGACGTCTTGGTAGTATCAACTTTTATTGGATATCTACCTATGCTATCCTATCCTTATATCAAGACCCTACCTGTAATTTTTATATAATGTTATACACGAAAATTCAATCAACACGTTGAAATCATTCACTAAGTTTTTGTTGTCCATTTGGTTCTGAAGTGTACCATGGTGGATTAATGATTTGAGGGCAGTAACTGTTGTGAATTAAAACTATATAAATTTAATAAATAAGATTTTTACACGTAAATAATTTCAATATTTTTTTCTCATAATTATACAATTATCTAATTTACTATGAACTGGCTATAAGCAACACAAATAATGATTAATTTTACGAATTATTTGTTAGTTAGAGTCAAACGTTACTGACGCTCTTTCTATTACTCTAAAATCTTTCTAGACTGGTAAAATAAGGGGATACGGAGGGGTGAAGGATTTTTTTGCGAGACAACGAAACTATTTAATATAATATAATTAGTGAACACTTTTAACTTACAATTTTTTGGGGTCAAACAGTGCTTTGTAAATTAGATAATGTAATGGCTGCAATGCAATTAGCAACACTTTTTACTACATAAAAATAACTTTTAAAAATTTTCTTCTAAAAAGCAACCTTGTTTATAAATATAAAAAAACAAATGTGTACTTATAATTTTAAAATAATTTAGACTGAAAATTACATTAACATGAGGAAGATTTGAACCTGTAATCTTTGAGATAACGTCTCGGATGTGCCGTTCGAGTCCCGTGCGTGTAATTTTTTATTTAACATTTTGAAGATGATCTTGAAACATATTGATGGATAATTTCAATACAGTAATCAAATACTGTCACTTTAATAATGTCAGTACAAAGTTTCATCGGTGCCAGCAACCACCCCAATTTCAAGCACCCTAAAAAATATTAGTTTCTTAGATCATTACGAGTACACATTTGAAATAAAATTATTTTTTACGGGTACATATCGTCAGGACGGACAGACCCTTACATCTCGTCTTCCCGTGAACACGATTGCTGCAAAGCATTCGAATCGTCTAGTTAAAATTAAGCAAAATTATACGCGATTTTAATCCGTAAAAAATAGTTTTATTTCACCCCAAATAATCAATGATAAAAATCAACAAAATCGGTCTAGACATTTAGAATAACTTTAACAAACACATGTACAAAAGTGATTAAATAAATAGAGATAATCTCATAAATTATGATAGAAGCTTGTGGATAATATAAAATAATAAACTGCATAAAGTAAATAATATTATCTAGGGTTAATGGATTATGCTGTAATTTTCTGACAACACATATAAGCCATTTACAAAGCCCATAAATAACAAGAATAAGCCACAAAGAAAAATATAGAACACGTATTTCGCTCTGGAAACTGTTTTATTATTAACGAAGGCGTCATGGGAAATAGAGCGAGTATCTTGAACTTGACCTGGATATCCTAGAAAAAGTTCGGAAATCAATACTTGTAAGAGTTTTCTATTTGAGGGATGTTTTGTTCAAACTGGTAGTAATTTTCGATCGACAGACAACCCTAACAAAGAATTTATATCTTCGAATCAACCGTATATATATTTTTAGCATTCTCATAGATACATGCCTCATGTCCTGTATTGCTCGAATTTAACAAAATTTTAATAACACTATTCAATAAATAAAAGTACTGTTAACGTGCTACTGATCTTCTGATACTTAGTATTATAAAATAAAATACTTTTTTTATATACACGTTTGGCTGACATTTACAAATAAAGACAAAAATATTTAATTAGATTGGGATCTTAATAAAGTTATTTCATTTCATAAAATAAGACCATTTGGTTAGAATTACAAATGAAACCATATATATAAAACTTTCTTCAAAAAGTATAGAATTTCAAAATCATAATAATGTGTAACGACAGCACTCTATAAGTCTCAGGTTTGAGTCTTATCGGTTAAGATAATTAATCCTCGAACTTTATATACAAAATGTTAAAGTTATCTTTAAGCAAATAACTTAAAGATAGAGAACTAAGTTCCCATTTACTTATACAATATAATAAGTTAAAAAAAGCATTTAATGATTCATCTACTCATAATATTTTTTTGACTCTTTATTTTTCACTTTAAGAGGAAAACGAAAATTGTCATTTCTATGAAACTACCTCTTGCTTTTCTAGAAAGAACTCATAACATGTACATAGAAAATATAAATACGATTTCTTCTCAATGAAATTATTCTTTATGTATTAGTATAGTGTTATATGTATTAGACTGTGGACTGCGAGCTAAATTAAAAATTATTACATATTATTAGGTGGTTATTATTCTTAATATTTTGTATTATAAAGAATCTTTCAGGTAAGAAGTAGCAAAAAGTTTTACAACAATTTGTTCATTAGTTTAAAGGGGTGGAGACAAGGATCAATGTAGAAGTGGATCAAATTTATATACGACATCAATTTTCTATATAAAATGATACAGATGTATATATTAAATATTTTTTATTATATGACAATAAAAGCTTTAACCAAAAAAGTATTATATATAAATTTAAAACTAATAGAACCTTGACATATTCACTAACATAGACTTATGATGCCATGGACAGACGAATAGGCAAATAGACATAAACCACCCCTCGTTTTGGGTCGAGGGTTAATAAATATGTATAACGTTCTATATATGTAGAATGTTATATATATCATCATTTCTTTAAGAAAAGTAAGCAAATATTAAAGAATACTTTATGAAAATAAGCTCTTAATTTCTTTTCAGATATCTTACGGAAAATTTAAATTTCTTCAAGTTTCTTTTAGATAATTTACACGTTCGCAAAAATCTAGCTTAAAATTATTTAGATTTTGACTTATATTTATTAAATTGCATTTTATTTTTTTTTTGTTTTGAAGATATGTTTGATTTCGTTGATATTATAAAGCGGAAATTTTTAATGCGGTAATTTTTGAAACTAGTGGATGGATTCGAAAAATTCTTGAATTTCGACAAGGCAGGTACATGACGCCTAATGAGCTTAACTATTCTAATAGTAAATAATGATTTTATTTGTCAGTAGCTCGAGCCGCGATTACCAGCTAGTATTTATTATGCAATTATGCACGTATTTTTCACAAATTGTACGTCATTTCTAATATTAGAACTTTGTTACTGAATGTAATTATATTATAGTGATAACGGCAAATTGGAAATACTATAAACATGGGTGAAAAGTTTTTCATAGTCAAACAAAATAAACGTGTTTCCGAAGGGTTTGTTAAAATTAAGTCCGACATATATGTGACTTAGTGACATGGGTCACGTTAGCTATTGTGCCTATGTAACCACAGTTGTACTATATATTGGGGAACTGATATTGGAATGACGATTTATTAGGGAAAGTGGGGTTATTGCAAATTAGATTTAATGCTGATTATGATAATTTGTTTTATATATGTTGGGTTTTTTTGTGTTATTATTCCGACTAATATATATTTTAAATATATATGTAGAAACAATTATCTTTTAATTCGTATAAATGTCAAAAATGTATGTTAGCTTGTACAATATGTAATTATTTGTTTGAAGCCAAAGTTTCATAAAACTTCGCCAGCGGCGACCATGGTGGATGACATTACATAAATTAATTCTTCTTACAAATAAATAAATTGAAAATAATCAAAATATATTCGGTTGATTTTATTATATTTCCCGAAAACGTTACTGTAACCCATATTTTAAACCTGGAACATTTTTTTTGCAAATATTTATTCATTTAACAAGTTAATAAATGTAAGTTCAAATAAATTAATGATTTAAAATTAAATCAAATATAACTAGTGCCTATAAAATTGAACAATCCGGAATTTTTTCGAGTTATCGACGGGACTAAATTTTATGATTGTAATATAACTTTATCATTCAACTTTATTGAAAGTCCTGATTCAGATTATGAACTAACTCTATTTAGCTTTTACCTCAAAAACCTTAATTATATGGTCATCATATGTTTTTCATTTGACTGATTTGTATAAAAATCTATAAAAGACTAAGTTTTAAAAAGACTTATTTTTTTTTTTTTTTTTTTTTGATAACTTTCTTGATTAGTTGATTGCGGGATGGACAGTCAATCACAACACTTAAGGGATTTCAAGTCAGTGACTCATGAACTTACTAATAGTATTTACTAAGAGAGTTTGAATAATCCTTTTAGGATCCGTCTGAGCGTATTTTGTTGCAAGAACATTTAAAAAACAATATACTGGAAGACACGATTTTCATTAACAAATAATTTTCACATTCAGTGAGTAACGACTTTTGTGAGGTTTCTGAGAAGTCCCCTAACATTATAAGAAGCGGTTTTCACAATTTCGTTTTGGCGAAAATCCAAAACTTTACTAATGGGGTCGCAAGTAAAGCTGTTTCCATGAGTTACAAGCATGGCTGCATCGTAGATACGTTCATATCGGATGTATACTGACACTCGAGTTTTATCGATGTTATGTTCTAATATCGTTGTTATGAATTATATGTATACTCTTACAAACAACGTTCTATTGGTCTAGTTGTAAGTGGTAGGTTGCTTGCTGAGCAAAAGGTCGTGAGTTCGATTTCTGTACGGGGCAGCTGTTTGTGTGATCCTCAGATTGCTGTTTGGAGTTTGGATGTTATTTATGTCCATTACTTTTTTTGTGAAATACCTGCAAAACATATCAACTGGTGCGGGTGTTTTTTATATAAAAAAAACTCAATTTGATGCTTATACTAGTAACATGTTTTATACAAAATTCTAATCCATGCTTACAAATTTACATGTCAGTTAAAATCCAGTGAAGCGTTGCTTAATGCTCATTTTATTTCCTGAAATCTTAAGACGTACGAAAATTAAGATTATTCCGCTAAATTCAAAATCGTTTGTGCTAAACCCTTTGTTGTTTCCTTACCGCAAAGGAGCCGGGCCGGCGGTCTATTTGTGACAAGACGTGCTTCAAAGACATTCTTCAAATGAACCGTGCATCGATAATGCTTATCGAATAAAACCAACTAAGTCTCTAAGTAGGTTTGAGAATATAAATTCAAATCAGACATAAATATCTACAAGCACTGAATTAAAAAAGGCAATATTGTATACTCAAATGAATAATGAAGTATTGAAAATTAAGCGTTAAACGCCTACATAATCGTTTTTGGCATGCAAATATCAAAACGGGCGAGATAGAAGCAAAACCATAACAAAGGACTCATCATTAAATGTATTTAGACCGAAACCGGTTCGTCCGGTTAGCAAGCCTCGCAAACTAGCATTAATATTACGTCGCGTTCAAAGCTCTCTTACATTGTTAGATGTACGATTAATTTTATGAGCGCAGCGTATAATGCGCTATCGCTCCGGCTAAATTAAGTGGTACCGGGTTTTAAGCGTACTTCGCTGTGATGGTGGTTCGTTTTTATTGCATTTTTACATGAAAACAAAGTAAAGAGCGCGTTTTACCAAGACTACAAAAAGCCAGAGAGGAGCCGTTACAGTGGGATTACTAGCGATAAAGTGCGCCACATTACATGAACGAGCAAAAGTCACACGATTTAGATGAAAAATGGTTTATATGTCGTACCATACTTTACGTATGTTTGGTGCCTTGTATAAGCGCATAGTTGCTATAATTCACCAATAAATTATGGCAACTCACAAACGCTACTAGTAAAAATGTTAAAATATGTTATAGTTAAAATATTGTAATAGCCTTGCCCAATATTTTTGATTTATTTGGTGAGACAAAACAAATGAGATTAAGTCGAAAACTGTCAACTACAATCTACCTCTCCTGGCCGTCAAAATGCCAACCGCAGTTTTCCCCAGCCGACAGCTAAAAATAATTTTTGCGAGTTTTTTTATAAGGGATAAATATACGGAAGGCGCGGTGATTGATGAATTCATCTGATTTTAATATTATTCGCTATTGCTTGTGTAACGAAATATAATCAAGATTTAATGAGATTCTGTTACATTTGTCGTTAATTTTGTGATAATCATTTATGACATTTAAATTGACTGCATGTATTTTGAAAAGAGCAGATGAGAGGGACTATGTAGTGGATAGTAAATATATCAGACGGACAAGAGCATTCATCTTGAGGATGGAGAACGCCCAACCTTTAAACGATTTACGAGGGGCACGGCACTCTGGTAAACACTAACGGATCTCATTCAGATATGTAGATAAATAACTGAATTTTTTATGTGCGCTGTCCGTTTTGTCTTATCTGGACTGAAATTTCAAACTGTTTGCAAACATACGCGGCAGGATATGCAAATTGTAAACACCAAGTATCGCTTTGAAAATGTAAATCGAGTGGTCAAACTGCCCCAAGATTCATGCATTAAACATCCTTCAAAACTTGCACATTAAATAGAATACTTCTGACCGGACCAAGTGAATACCATCATTAAGATTTACAGCTCACTAAAATTGAGTAGAATTTATAAAATATATTTTATCCAGAATTATGCAACTTTAATGATCTGTATAATTGCTGAATATTATATTTATAATTTTATTCGTCGACAATCAACTTATAACGGATATTGAAGACCACAAAAGACAGTTTATGGTGTATTTAATATTATTTTATGGAGCTAAATAAGGAAAGTGACCTATTTCTTCTTCTTATAAAGAGGCGTTGTTTTGCTATTCGTGGACTGAATATTGAATATTGAATAAAGTAAAACTGGTCATTGTGAACCGAAAGAAATATGAGTAAAGTCGCTATTGTCTGGGGCATAAAGCGCCATCTTGGAGCCGGACGAATTTACTTCGAGACAAAATTTAATTTCTCCGTTTCCAAACTCGTTTCTTTTCGGAAACGTCTTGCTGCCCTTTATGTCCCGTGTGTTTCAAGTTGAATTGCAACCGATTGAGATACAATATTGTCTGGCATTTGTATGAAATGACTGGCGCATTTGCAACGTTTTTGAAAAATCGTCGACGTCAGCAGGCATAGAGCGGAAATATTGAGGGAATCTTTCAATACTGTGTAAGTTTTATTTCTCTGGCCATGTCACGGTTACAACCTTCAGGCTACGAGAGTACACAACTATTCTAAAGCTTTTAGTCGATGTGAAACTAATAGAAGCAATACTCGAAATTCATTTTAAAAGTTTTTGTATTGAATTCTGACAATATACTATTTTCGGTGATTATAATAATATGATATATTTGTAAACCTCATTTGAATTACATTTTTGAAGTGGTATAAAATAAGATCACTCCATATCTTCCCTTGGGTGTCGTGAGAACTGACTAAGGAAAAAAAAATAAAAGTGGATAGCATTCTACACCATTTATTCTAAAGGCGACGGACTCCCCACCAACACGCATTCTCAAGGAGGGTGCACAGGGGTGGCTATGTCGGCGGTTGGTCCTAAAACTTTTGATAAACCTCTTGTAGCAACTAGCTCATTATATATACATTCTTAAAATTTTAATATCCCGTTCCATCAGGAATTAGTTCCGATAAAAGTTAATATTGATAATGATAAAATTATACTTTTGGGTTCATTAGGATGAAGTTGAAATTGCCAAGAGCGACAGAATACTATTAGAGGTCGTAGCTTCGGTTCTTCTGTGTTGATGAATTTTTAATTATATACATATTTAAAAAAGAAACAACCCTATTTACTCAATTAATGTGTATTGCAATTTATGGAAAAAAATGTCACGATAGCAAACATTTAAAACAAAAGATCTTTCGTCGAAAGAAAAAAGGAATACCGTCATACCGTCAAAATTTATGTTACAAAACCACTAGAGAATTCTCCAATAATACAAAATTACCGAACCTATTACAAAATCAAAGTGATGTATCCAAACATTTCAAGTGCAATTTGCCTTACAAAAGAAAATTTCCGTGAACACATTAAACCTTACCGTTAAATAATGTAGATAAAACATGAATATGTAGGAAGGCTTGTTTGCTGTAGATTTTCGCAAGTCGTTGAATAAAGATCCAGTCAGCTACTGGTTAAGCATTGCGTGACTAGCTCGATGGTATCTGTTGACCCCGCTGGTTATCAGGCTTCGAATGTAAAGCGTCCTGCCCAGTAGTAATTGTTAGTGAATATTTAAGATACGTATGATAATAAGCGTTTCGTTTTACAAGTCATTGACCTTTGTAAAATGGACCAATTAAAAAAATATATAATATTTTTCTGGTATATGAGTACTTTGTATTTCATTAAATTTATTATTCTTAACACAGGTTTTAGACTAGTTGTTTAATAATTAATAAAATGAGAAGAAATAGAAATAATACATGTAAATATAATTATTGCGTTAGATAGTAACTGAGTTCACGTCGCGATTCCGCCATCCTCAGAGCTCATCAATACGGACTCCGAATGGGTTTCATACTAGACAGGCAAATTCCGATAGTACTAACGTGAGTACAGCCCGATATTAGTATATAATGGTAATCATGGATCACGAAAGTGTACTTACAAAACATGTTGCTAAAGTTAGTTCAAAGACAATATATTATTAAAATTTGCGGTATAAACAAATAACTTTGAGTCTAACGTACATCATTCTGTTATTATCTACAACATAATGCGTGTTAATGTCTTAATATATCACTCTTGTGGCGGAATATCTCAGAAATATTCTTCGACCTGCTTGCATATCGTTTCTAACCACGCTATCTCATCGTAGCCGGCTAATATGGCTTAGCTAATGGTTCCTTTGGGTGGTATCATATCGTTAAACTACTATCATTTCAAGTCTTGCGGTGCGACTTCATGAATATAGGATATATTCTATGTGAGTTATCTGTTTCGGTTAATTCCATTGTACTTAAAAACATATTGTTGTACATTGAGTTGTGATGTATTGTTAAATGGTAATTTGTTAAACACGATGGCTTACGCAAACTACACAGTGTAAGCATTTACGAAAGGAGCTCGTCAAATGAGCCCTAACGTCCATTTTGACGGTAAATTGAATTCGAATTGAAGAGAAACCAGTTTAAGCCGGTAAATAGAGACTTGTAAATAGGTAGGGACGAGAAAAACATTTAGGCCTCTCGATAATACCCCTTTAGCCTTTTTGTAAATTAAATAAGTTCAAGATTACATTTATTACATCAGCCTTTTCGATTAAAAGCTTTTAACTAAAAGGATAAATAAATGTTGTAACATAATATATTTTTAAGTAAGTAATATATTTTAAAGTGAGGTAAGCAATTGTTTTATTTTAGTTAAATTTATCGTAGACCAGTTTATTAGGAGAAAAGACAGAATTTTGTGATATTTCCTTTGGCTTCTTTTCACATAAAGTATAATTATGAAAGTTGCTCATGTGAAAAATCGTGAAAAAGGCAAAGTGTCTTTTGAAAAACGAAGAGCAATTAAACACTAATTGCAATTGTACAAGAAAATGACAGACACTCAAAGAATTGAACACGAGTAGGTAATTATAAAGAGATTGAACGCTGAATGATGTTATTATATAACTTGTAAGGATAACATAAAATCTAATACAAATAATAAAATTGAAGTACGAGTAGTAAATATATTTATATTTACTTACTCAAGAATTGAGATTCACATAAAACTGGCACACCGAGCACTATGAAATTGGCACACGAGTCACAATAAGCTATTCAAATTCAAATACGCAAAATATATCTTAATATATAAAATTTTATAAACCGTTATTCAGTGGCTTTAAAATCTAGATACAGATTTCAATTCTTCGGTTTTATTTCATTGGGTTTTAGATGTGATTGTTGAATGCAAATGTAATAAAAATTTTCATGATAGTTAATATACAAAAATTGCAGTTAAAATGACTTTTGAAGTAGTACTAAATTCAATGTTATTTTTTATTTAAGTATATTATATATTATTATATAAAACAAAAATTCCTCTTTATTTCACACAACATCGTCTGAATTTTAAAAGTTTTGTTATAACACTTCCCAACCATAATGCGAAGGTTTAGAGCACGTAGTCAATAAACCGCAGGTGGTACCACTAAAAAAGTAGGCAACGAGGCTGAAACTCACTTGGAGGCAACAGATGCTGAGACATCGCACCTCAACGTACGACTAGCAATTACATATTTGGAACTTTGTTACCAGGAAGTGTTACATGTAAAAGCAAAAGCACTACTATATATAACAATATGTAATATTATCTTTATCAAAAACAACATGAAAAAGAAATCCGTGTTGCAGGTTTTTTAAAACAGAACTCACAAACTGTCCCGTATGAGAATTGAAGCCACGGTCGTTGGCTCAGTAGAGTCACTAATCATAAGACCAACAGACTGTCAAAAGAACGACAAGTGGCAAGTTTATTGAAAACTATTTTTATAGCAATTTATCTTAACAAAAATGTCTACCCTTCGGAAACTAGTCTGTAATTTATCTTACTATGCATATTTATATAAACGCTAAATTTTAGTGTCGCGTGCTTCGTCCACTTTTTCAAACGCTAGATTTTATCGTTGCCTGTTGACGCCTATGGTCGAGCCGTACTTTTCCCTGACATTATCTGCACTGAGTAAAAAGTAGTGTTGATAAAAAGTTGCACATGTACCAGTCACTTTTTAGATAATGTCTCTTTTATGCAATTTGTAGCGATGCCAACTACTTTTTATGACAAAATGGGTTCTATATCATTATTGAAAACACTTATTGCTTGCGATGTAATGCAAAATAATTAATGATTTATGACTTGTGAGCTATTAGTGTGTTATGACAACATGTTTAAGTAAAAAATAGTAATAATAGTTGTTTTTTGAAGTGACAATATAGAATCAGTAAATGACAATAACAGGGCCGCGCCAATCCAAACAAAAGGAATAATTAACCTCGGTTACTTTACTTTGTAAATATGTTGTTTTATGTTGGCCGAATATGATGGGCCAAATTCGTGTTATTTTGTTATAAAAACCTTAGTTTATTTTGATGATTGTTTGACAAACGTTATTTAGATCGTTTTGTAATTGTAACAAATATTTAAAGTTTGTTCATATTTGAATTCATTTCATAAGTTATTAGTTTGAAATTATCAACTGCATCAATGATTAATTGCCAACCCAGTTGATTATTATCAAACTTTTAATTTTATTGCTGTATCTTATCTGTTATCTACCAATGAAATTAAATCTATTAAAAATGCACGCTACAAAGTCCATAACTGATCAGGCGAGACAATGTTTAAAGTTTGTTTTTATGATATTTTTAATAAAGTTCTAAAAAGTTTTTAGTAAAAATTGCTGTTCGTGCAACTTGCCACTTGAAAAAAATCAGCTACAAACAAATAAATCACTGAATTAAATTATTTCTGCTAGATATTTAACTTTTATTTTAGAAAACTTTTATCTTATCTCTAATCAACAAACTAAATTAAAATGACAATAGTCAAAGGTACACTAACAATGTGCACAACTAGTAATTACCACACAGATCAAGATAACATTCACGATATGCGAATGCTTTTATGAATAACATTACATTTTGGGTTTATTTTACTTTAACATTTATTTTTAATTAAAATATACATATTAATTTAAAACACAAATACAATTACATTTTAATTTAAAACACTTTTAAACAATATGCAAGTAGTTACTCGTTTCCATCTGCGGATAAATGATTTTGTTTACTATTGACATAGTAGATACATAATCTTCCTTTTGACAGGTTCACGTATCACACTGAGAAATAATTTTTCCACCCATCAGCTAGTTTTAAGGATTACTGTGTTTAAAGAAACAAACAAAATTGTCCATTTTCTAATATTAGTTAAGATAGAAATAATCTTGTCATAGGTTTCACTGACTTCAATTAACTGTATATAGAATAGCTCGTATATAATGGCTGAAAAGACCAATGCTGTACAGCTACACCTATTTTCACTATATATTGCCATTTCAACCAATTCCGCCTGTCCACCCTGTCCTTTAAGGGTGGGAACGCAACAAGAACCTTGTAATTTCCAGATGTCCGTGACAACAGTATCCAATTACTATCAGAGGGATCCTATTCCTTGGGTCTAACTGATATAAAAACAACGAAATATTTTTGTGGCTTATAAAAATTGAATGTGTATTATTAATATATACATTTTTTGACGTTCTTCGATGAGCGATGGTATACGGCCATGGTTGATTAGGGGCATTCCTCTACCGCAAAAATAAAAAGACAGGTCTGGTCTGATTTAATTTAATTTTTGATGCATTTTTTGTGAACTTAGATTTTAATCAAATTTCATTTTTTTTTCTAGAGGATGAAATATTACTTAAAAGAAAGAAATGCATTTTTTAGAGATAAGTAAAAATTTTTTATTAGTTTATTATGGTATAAAAGATATAATATTGGTACGATTGAAATAAAGACTTATCTAGTGTTAATGGTATTGATTATAATGAGATAAGTTTCGCATTAACTTCTCTGCGTTGGAGATTGATGTTGTAATTATGAATTATTTCTCACTTTGATATTAATAATTTTATATATTAAATTATAATTTTGTTTATGCTTCGTTAGCTTAATAAATAGAAGGCTTATGTTGTTAGCTTGCTTGCGGTACAATAATTAAATATTGTTCATTCATTATGAATAGGTTACAAATTATATAAGTATAATGATGACGTTTTTATTTCCATAGCTTTCGTTCGCAGGTTTGTCTGCGTAGATTTGGGTACTTGTTATTTAATAATATTTAAAAGTACATACATACAAAAAGACTGGGGGACTTTTCACTAGAAGTTATGAAGGAAAAACTACAAATTTAATTACAACTATGTTTAAATCAGTTGAAATTTCTAAATAATGAATATTTTTATTAAATAGTTTATTATTAACATAACATATATTGTAAGATAAAGAACGTCGGAACGGTTTTTATCATGTGAAGTTAAATAAAAGTAAAGTAGTTTGGAACGAGATATTCGTTCTTAATGTGATTAAATTTTAACTTCTATTCCTACTTCCTTAACTGTTTTCGAGTTGGCAAGATATTCCTATCGTTGTGATGTTTAACTTCATTGGTCAAAACTTTGCTATTTTAACTGTGGAAACTGAAACATTGTGATTCTACGATTTCTTGTTACATTATGTAACAAAAATAACAATTATATGAAGAACATAATATATACTATGTAATTTATTTAAAATGCGGGTAGTTAGAAAAGTATCACGTGACCTATATTTTTAAACATGTATTTTTGTATATTGAAAAAAAAAATTAAAATTGATTGTATACGTTTGGACTAAAAGCTGTAATTATTTGGGTTATTACACTCTCATTTAGAATGTTTAATTAAAGTTTAGTCTGGTTAAATTGAGTTAAAATTTAAATTAAAATACAAAATGAATATTTGATTACTCTGAGTTTTCGTATAACTTACTTTACTTAGTAACTTTATTATTTACTTGCGCTATATATTTGGTATTTAGTTATTTCGCTGTCCAATTTCGAAGAAATCTTCAAGAAAACGTGCAACGCAATATTCGATTTTTCATTCAAGGCCTCTTAGCAATTTTTAGTTATGAATAATTTTTTTTTTCGATATTATATAAAATAGGATGAGCCGGTCCTAAACCATCAAATTGTACAATATCAATAAAAAATATATAAAAACAAAGAGCTACGATTTCAATTATAGTTCGATCCAATCAACTTGATACACTAAACAAGTATTCGAGGTAAAGCAATTTTGGGGGTTGTAACTATGAAAACAAACAATCACCTTAAATGGTGAGCATTCCTTTAACTAATACCACGTTCTTAGGAATAACGAGTGGAACGCTGAACCTAATGAAAGCTGTATCCTCTGAGGAGTTACGTAATAGTGACGGTGATGGGTATATAAAATGTAATGGGGTAAAGGATGTGCGCTCTGGTGAGTATATAACACTATAGTTAGGATACATTTAAATATTTGATATAACACTTTTTAAATACATTTAAAAATTGTTGGAGTGCTTGGAAGTCTCTAAGTTGTTCTAAGTTGTTAAAAATTTCAAAGAAGCTTTTTTCATCTCAAACTAATATTTTTAAATTGATTTATTTTATTTTATTTAAAATTAATTGAATATTTATTATAAGGTGGAGTAGAAAATTATTATTATTAAGAACTACTATATCTATTAACAAAAATACTTATTGTTGTATGTAAGATTTCGTGATCCATGATTACTGTTATATATAATTGAACTAACCGAATGAAGTCAGTTAATGCCAGGATTCTTTCATGCTTAGACCACCTGAATAAGAATGGGTTCAAAACTAGTCAGGAAAATTCCGATAGTAATGACAGTACAGTCGGATACATATATATAATAAATACATATTATTTAATTACTACTTCTGAATGGTTTTTGGGAAACTTTTTAATATATAAAGTTATTATTAATGCAATTTTCGGACTTGTGTCCATTGACGTGTAGGTTTGGGTATAATTCGCATACAGAGGGTCGCAAGTCTATCTCCTTATAAGAATATAGCCCTAATTCGCTCAACAACCGTAGAAAATGATAGCAAATTTTTAGAGCAACAAAATGCTTCTGCAGGGAAATATAAGATGGTATAAACATCATCCTGTCCTTTCTCGGTCCATTGGCTATTGCTAGGGTTTACGATGTATATCAAAAATATAACCTTTATTATATTACGTTATTCAATAATAATAACTATTTGTTTGTCCTTACGAAGAATGCAAAAGAGCAATGAATATATTTGCATTAGTTTGTATATGAATTCAGTTTGTTAATGAGTTAATGTTATAAAAATATTTCTACATAAATTTCAATTTGTCGTTTACTTTGAATGTTTATATACCTATTCTACAAATTTTGAACTATAATATAATATTTTAAACAATAAATATATGTAGTAAAACAAATATAAATATGAAAAAGGTAATAATAACGCAACAATGATCAAACAATTATACTGATTTTTTTATGGCAAAGAGAAAAATTACATAACAGCAATCCTTCAGTATTTTAATTAAATAGATTTTTGAAGTTAAATCAAATGAGGATAAGCTTGGGTTTTGAAAGCAAAATAAAACAGATTAACACACATATAACAGTAAGACAATCTAAAATATAAAATAAACAACGCTTATTTATATAAGAATGATGTTTCCATTTAGGATTAATACTATTAAACTCTAAAAAACATTTTTTATAAATAGTAATATTTAACACTTTTAACACTTTTTTTAAATATTAAGTACTTACTATTTATAAAAAGTGCAACAGAGGTACAGAGTAATAAAAGAGCTTTAAGTAACTCTATAATATTGTGTAGAAGCGTATATAGAATTAATATATTTAAACCTTCTAAATATAAAGAAAAAACAACAGCTCATAAATGGTTGTCCCAGTAACAAAAAAAGCATATATTTCACTTCACTGCGTCATGTTTGAGGTTCAATAATTGAGAAATACGAGCAAATCAACAAAAATAAAATGAAATTAATATATTTATAAAAAAAGTCTGTGAGAATTTTCTTGGTCTTCTTAGTGAAGTTAAATGAGACCGGTCGTCATTTCATTGTCAGGAACAACATTCTCAGAATTCCTCAATTACATCCGCAGATTATTATAGTACAAATGCAAGTACTAAACTATAATGCAAATAACCTTAATTCTAACATCTAGATATTTTGTACGCAGCATGGGTTGGATATTTGAATATTAGGATGGGAAAATAAAACTAATCCTTTTACACACAAACTCACAAATTATTTTCAGTAGTTCACGCCGCGACTCCGCCACGTTCTGAGCTCATGACTAAGGGCGCTGGATAGGTTTGAAGTTAGCCGAAAAAAAAACCGACAAAATGAACGTTAGTATATCTACAGATAGATTAATTATGGATCACGAGTCTTAACATAAACCACAATGTTTGTTTATTATTGTTGAATTAAAAAAACTGGTTTAGATGGAATAAATAATAATAAAAGTAATACTTGTACTTAAAATAATAATCAAGCTAAATAATTATTTTAATAGTTTTAATTAATTCTATTCAGTCAAACAGACCTACAACCAAATCGTAACATTACCAACATGTTTAAAACTAGAAACTTAATTTGCATCAAGTAATCTTGACAGACACCGGGACTGAGGTTGTTCGAAAATTGTCACAATAAATCCTTAGCGTTGATAGAAAAAGTTTTCCGGCAGTTTCAAATACTTTTTCATTCAGATAGGCGGTCGCCATTGGAAACTGGTAACTAGTTTTAACAATTAAAGATAGATTTTTGGAGTGACACTTTAATTAAATGAATATGTTTATATATATCAATAAAACACCATTTGAATATAATGTTATTTTAGATTGTTTGTTCATTATATATAACAAAGAATGTAGTGATCTCTGGTTCCATATAAACACAAATTTTAACAATCTTATACTATAAACAATAAAAAAATTAACAAAAAATAAACAGAAACATAATGAATTATTTTTAACTTACAAAAAAAAAAGATCTGGAACAAAAAAAATGAAAAAATAATAGCCTATATATAGAAAAATTATAAGTTTCTTCGATAAAATCTAATATATTTATTAAAATACGTAATTTCTCAGTTTAGAATTAACAAAAGACACAAATTGACTTTTGAATCATTACATTACAAATATAGATTAAAAAAATAACATTTTTATATTTAAAAGCACATTTCTGAAAGTAGCAAAAGACATTGTAATTCTAAAAGTTTTCTCGGTTTCTAAATAATATATTGTTTAGAGAGGCTTAGCAATTACTGTTCTTGTACAATACCATTGGGAGTAGCTTTATAGTATTCATTGAATCTTTTCGTACAAACAAGCTTCAAAATGGCCTTCGGTGTTTTTATTTAGTAACTTATATTTGTTCTTTCAGTTTGTTTATAATATAGTTTTTTATTTTATTTCCTTTGTGTATCTTATTATCTATTTTATTTACATTGGAATTATAATATATAAAACTATATTTTTTTATAAAAAAATCACATAACAATTGTTTTTAATATGTACTAACTGTTACTTGCGATTAAACGAGTTGATGAACGACTTTGTTTATTATTAGGATAACTAAGAGAAATAGCGTATAGCCTTTTTCACAAATCTGTCTATAACAATCAGAAAGAATTTTTCAAATCCATTCGGTAGTCAAGATTAGTGCGTTTAAACAAACAAACTGTTCCGCATTATAATATTAGTATAGATTAATAAAAGATTTTCTTGTGAATGGAAACTGGTTATATTTCATTGAAACCAGTTAAACTATGAAAATAAGTCGATTTAAGAAAATTCAACGTCTTTCAAGAGCGATAATGAAAAAGCTGTAAAAACAAGGATTATATATTTAACCATAAAAGCTGATCTCAGAACACATGCTATTGAGGTATTTTATTTTTGTAGTTCTACAAACTCAATCAGAATTTAATGTACATTTAAGATTATCAGTATAAAGGAAACATGTCGATACAAGTTTTTAATATGAAAAGTTTTTGCGCATTGCGATTTATCAGATTTCCATATTGTTTGTTGCGTTTTCGAATAGATAGAAGAAAATTTTCAATATCGTAAATTGGACTCTATTAAAGGTGTCACGTTGTTTTGTTCATATACAAGTAATAATATTTCTAGCTGAAAATAACATTCAAATAATTTTTTTTAAATGTACAAAGGATTTCATATAAAATGTCTCTTTGCAAACATAAATTAATAATCAGATTTCAGAAGAATGAAATTACAAATAGATATATAAAAATCTAAATAATTAAAAAGTACTTACGTAGATATACGTAACATTTTAAACATATGAAAATAAACTATTTCTGTTTTATGTAAGTATAGTGTACTTTTATATCTTTTTATAGTAGTTTTTTAAATAGTAATGTCAGAGCAAACTTGATAATATTAAAGATCACTAAGCCTACAGCTTAAACGGTTTAAATGGTATGTGCCGCGTACCCTTGTATTAGAAGCTTCATTCAATTGTGTTGAACTAGCTTTTGTAAGTTCGTTACAAATTTTGCAATACTTTTTTAAGATACATTTCCAGTATAGTTTTCTAAACCAAAAGATACAGTATTATAAAGAAAAAAAATGTTTTTTTTATCGTTTATCCAATGTTTATTTTGATAACTTTTTAATTTAGATATAGTGGCTGTATTTTCGTTTCCTTATTCTCATAGGTCACGTAAAGGCTATGAGAGTGTGTCATGTGTTAAGGGGACCGTCACGTTTTTCTATATAAACCTTTAGTCTATTGTGGTTTTATCAATTATATTCTAAGCAAAATTCATGTATATATATTATAATATAATAAGCTCGAAGTTTCGAAGATTCGACTATGAGGTGATATTAATTTGAAGAACTCACATTTATTGGCTAATAAAGAAAACTTGAAAAACTATGTAAAGGTATTACAAAAAAATATATCTTAATTATTAAGATTTCATTTAAATACAAAATACAAGGTTAAAACATTTTATTATATAAAGGTAGATTCTTAAACCTATCAGTATTGAAGGATTTCTTCGAAATTTTAAGATATTGCAGTTTATTTCGCCACATAGAATGAATAGATATTTTGGCACGTCCGGCCCATTCTGTCAGCTTATCGAGCAACAATTGTCAACAAAAGAAAAAACAAATTTTACTTGTCGTTAGACTTAAAATAAAGATCTGATAACCGATTGAATATTCGGCCCATTTCCTTAACAAAGTTTTTTCAAACGGGTGTGGCTTAAATCATGAAGGGATATCAATCAAAGGGAAAACAAAGGGCAGTTCTATCGCCGGGACGTGATCCTCATATGTACTACCATAAAGTTCTGTCATTAGTTTTCTTTGGCTTTTGCGTCGATTGTTATCGAAAAGAAATAGTTCTCTTTGACGAAAATGTTCTTTAACAACAATGTCAATCTTAATTTTCTTTCTTAGTGCTTCTAAACTAAAAGATATATCTTCATTTCCAATTCAATTAACATTAATTTGGTAACTTTACTATTAAACCAATTTGAAAGAAATTTATTCAACTATATCAAAATATATAAATGCTACTCTGATCAATAATATTGATACCTACTATATATAAAATAAGATTATGAATACCTCAAAGTATATAATACAAAATAATGTATGTATTCTTACGTACGATGACGTGAAACTCTGGCATCTAACAAGAAACATCAGATATGGCGTTGTCTAAATAACAATCAATCATTTGGAGACAAAAAGGCCGCCTGGTGTCGATAGAGCAGCGACACTGAGACACTTCATCATGTCGACATCTAAGCAATTGGGTTATATCATATTATTTATAGGTTATTTCTTATAATTAAGATAATGGATAGCGTACGTATTTCTTTTTTTATTTGGACCACTGTATTTTTTTTATTAATTTTATATTTTTTGTAAGCAACAGATAAATTATTATGAGAGAAAATTAGATATTGAATCGTCTAAAATTACATGGTTACATTCGTCCTTTGAGTCAAATTTTGTTTAAGTAGTAACTAACAAATTTACTTTTTATATACAGATACATACATTTATTAATACTCGTGTATTATCTTGGCGTAGAGACAGAAGCGGTAGTTTGATCATATCGAGGGATGACCCAGAATTTCATCTCCCTGAGAGGTTCGAACTATGGCCATTTATTTCAGTTTGGTCGATTTCCTTGACTATCGAGTAAGTGAGTTCGGTATCAACAGATTACCAAATTTAGGAAACTTTTTGAATTGATATGACATTTGTTTACTCAGTTTTTTAATAAATTAAATTTATGTATGTTTATACTCGTGTCTTCAAGACGAGAGTGAATAGGTTATTACGGAGTTAGTGCCTTACCATCTAAGACTACATTACCATTTACCATCATGTGGAATGTAGTCAAGCGTTGGCTTCGCTTGTTTAAAAAAAGAAAAAAATATATATGGTTGTACTTTTTTTTATATGTAACAGTACTTATTACTTTAACTTTTGATAGTAAAAGAGGTAGTTATTTACGAAGGTACGAATAAATATATAATTTTAAAAACAAGATAAACAAGCTTAAGTATAAAAAAGTTTTATTTATTTTCAAGTCATCATCCTTTAAATATATTTTTACAATAAAAAACTCAAAGTGATATAAAACCTTTCTGAAATACATCAAAAAGTTTTACCAATAAAATGTCTTATAAAATAATATTACTGCAAAGTTTCACCCATCAATTTTATCCTGGACGCGAAGTGAAAACAATTTTACAGATTATACGAGAAAATTTATACAGGACTGATAGCATAAAACAGTTACACACAGGTACTTCAAAAAGAACATAACTTTATTCAAAGCTTTGCCTCGTACAAAAAGACAAACAAAGAAAGCCTATTGAATTGCAAACTTTTGTTTATTATACCAGCGACTACTATTGGATTTTTAAAACAATGAGCAACACGTAGTGGTGTATAAGAAAAAAAATATCTTCAGTATCGTACGCTCAAATAACATTACTGATTTTTTTAAATTTTGAAGTCACAAAAGAGGTTATCAAGTTATCAGAGCTAAAAAATAATAACCCTTTATCAGTTCGTTTGTATTATTTTACTAGTCATAGCTATTTTACTAGCTAAAAATAACTTTTTTATCAGGTTTATAATAAAGGTGATTTGACGTGTACCAAAAATGTTATCGAGTTATGCCAATATGAAATTTAATCTTGAAAGGATCGCCCCATTCTTGATTTATTTTGGCTCATATCACGGACAATTTAATAGGAATTTCGCAGATTCTTTAATAAATGCATTCATATGATATATTTTTTATGGTTGATAGGTTTTAAGAAACCTTTTCATATTAAAAAAATATATATAAACATAAAGAAAATATTATATCCGTAAGTCACGTAATTGCTATCTAATTTTATCCGATTAATATCGTACCTATTCTGGGCCCTTATTCATGACCAAGATGGTGGAATTGCGGCGTGAACAAATTTCGGTCAAAATCTGATAGTAATTATATATATTATACTAGTCATGGATGATGGAAGTTTAAATAAGATAATATTAGTAAAAGTGAGTGTATTTTAAATTATTCAAACGGTAGTCATTAAGTCTCAATAAACTGAATCAAAGTATTTGATTAACGTGCTGTGTGATATCCTGTCATGCTGCTATCATGTTTTCTTATAATTTAAATTTCTGGGCAATTTATCACCTGATATAATAAATCATTTGGTATTTCCAGGGACGTTTACAAGGTTAACTACATATGGAATATGAGATGGGGCAAAAAATATTTTATGTATTGAAGTTTGTTCAGTAATTATATCCATATATTTTTATATTTTGTAGTATGTCTCCTAACATTTATTACTCAGAGAGAACATCTGTAGAGAATAGTTTATTTTATAGTCATATGTTTTTTTTAATCCAGTGATATCTATTTTTCAGCAGCGATTTAAATAATATATTCTATAAATCTATGTGATAGCTGAAAATAATATTGGAATTAAAAAAAAAAGAATATATATATATCACGTATACGTATACGTATAAAAAAATAATATATATATATCACGTAATTTCTATCGGAATTTGGGTGAATAGTTTTGTATCCATTTCGGGTCCTTATTCATGAGCTCTGAGAATGGCGGAATCCATTATATATATTTTTAAAACCACAAACCCGAAGTTGTTAAAACATCAACATAATATAAGCACATTTTTATTTACTGGGTTAGAATTGTCTAAACACCGTTTTCAAATTTTGTGTAGAAGAAATCATTTAAACAACAAAGCCTGCATCAGAACGCAACACTGAAACTACAGAACGTTAAAACATAGCGAATTACGTAGGAATATTAAAGCAGAAACCGCGGCTAGGTAAATATTTGTTCCACAAACGACTTGAAGCAAGACAAAGCGGCGCAAAACAAAAGACGTTTCAAATGGAGCCCAGATGAAAGTACTCGTACTAACATTCGTTTCAACCATCAACAATGTAACGTACGCAGATTACCCCAACTTTATAATTTATGCAGTTTTAAAACAGAATGTCACATCGGTTTCATTCTCATTAACATATCCTGACATATACTTGTTTTATCATGTCAAATAAACCACATTATTTTTTGATAAACCAATAGTTATTTCACATGGTTTCACTCGAAGATGAAAGCGTGGGAAAATATAACATTCTAGGTATGAAAGATTATTTCCATCGGTCCTGTAGTTTTTAGTTCGTTACAAACATATAAAAATACAAAGCTATCCTTTTAATAATATTATCATAGATGATCTAAACTATATTTCATCGCTGTTTTTGACGCCATTCGAATAAGTTTTTATCTAATATAAGTTATATCAACAACTGGCGACTACACCTGAACAAAACAAAATGAGATAAAATTTTATAATCACAAACACAATTTTATAAGTATTTAGAACTCAGTCGAAGTGATTCAGGCTAAAACCTCAGAACATTTAATGGGAGAAGGGACATCTCATTAAAATTAAAAAGGTTCTTGCGTTAGGCTTCAAGTTCCATTAATTTCTTACGCAAACAAACACAGACTGCATTCCTTAATGACTGATCTTTATTCGGATTAGGGACACAATATTTAATTTAAAGATTTTTTTATATTTTGTAGTTTATCATAAAAATTATGTATATTATTCCTGAGTTTCCCAAGAGTATTTATGACTTTAAAATCTTTTTAATTCTTATTATGCAGTTATTATTTACCGATAAAATATTTTCTACAATAAGCCATATAAAAACAATATAAAATGTTAATAGCTTTAAAATATCCATGTTCCTTAAAAGGATTTGTCTTAAACCATTAAACTCGTATAGTTTTTGCATCGTCTTTGCGAGCGCTTTGTTTCCAGAATAAATCTACATCTTAATAAATTCTGACGAAAGTGCACGAGCTTTTTGCTGTACAAAACCTCTAATACGATCTTATCGTCCCGTGATGAGAATTTAAAACAATTATACCAGAACCAGGCTTGTATATCTATATATTTAAGATAACATTATGACTTCATTACTAACTTTCGACGTAATTGTTTTATAAATACATGAATAATCTATACATTTTGATGCATTTCTTTTAATAATTTACTTGTTTTTTTTTCATGTTTTGTAATTTTTAATTATTGTTAATTAATTTTTGTGCCCCAATTAAGATGTACTTTATAAATACTTACTTTACAAATAACATAACCTAAATATAAATGTACATACTTCACGATAGACATCTACATTACAGTTGGCTCCGCTTTATTGAGCACAATTCACGTCAACAATCTTATAATTCCTGGGAAGACGCAGATAAATTCATCGTTTCTCCAATTCTTTTATCGATTCACCACATCTATTCAGCAATGCACATCGGTTTCACAATTGGGAACGCGTCCTATTTTAGCGAAGACAAATGTATACGTATCAATGTTTGAAGCCAAGAAACATAATAAATAAATTAACTTTAGTACTTTACTCTGGAAATTTTCAATTTTCTGAATAACATGTGGCCTAAAATATATAGTACGATTTTGATATATACTTAAAATAACCTATTATAACAATATGTTTCTAACATGTTTAGAAGTTACTTAAAAGCAGTTTTTGATATTATTAGTATCCCACAAAGTGGTATGAGGAATCTACATTTTACAAAGTAATACGAAGATATTGCGAAGCTTTTCCTCTTTGAGATACAAAATAAAAATAATTTATAATTGAATTTAAACATATATTTTGTTCACCACAAATGATACAATGTGGTTCTATGACGTCTCAAGTCATATTTGTTATCAAACACAAATCAATAGTGCTAAATTAACCTCAACAAACAAATTGAATCTGTTTAATGTAACGGATGTCAAGATAAAGACAACATTTACATGACAAACAAAGGACTCTGCAAGCGATTGAAGCGCTTGATATATTGTGATATATTTATAATTTAAAAATTAATGTTAATATTGCGTTTAATAAGCATAATTTTTTCTTCGCTTTTTGTTTTTTTGATCAATAAAATATATTCATACTATTATTAATGAGATACGATTTTCTTGGTATGTTACTTTTTCAGCATAAACTGAAAGAAATGACTTAAGAAATTTGCTAGAGGTTGACTGGAAGGTAGACACGAGACTGTTTCTGACCCCAAGTACACACTTTAATGAGTGGGGATAAAAGTTTATTTAGGTACGGTTTTGTCTGGATCATTTTAACTGAAACTTACAACGTAGTTATTGCATGATCAAATATTTTTAATTCCTATCTTTATAGACATATCATATAAAGAATGAGATAAAACGGGGTTAAATTTATAGACTCAATTTTCGTTATATATTTATTCATTAAAATTTTATATATTTATTATTTTTGTTATTAAAAAATGGATATATTTATATCTATTTTTTAATAATAAAAGTTTTTATTGAGTATGGATATTTTTTTTTACATCTTTATTAGGTTATGAAATATTTTACATATTCATTTATTTAAGAATAAATTATGTACTTGATTTTTTTAAATAATAAAATGTTATTGTTAATTTAATGAATTAGGCAAATAATTTAATTTGAAAAAGTAATTACTTAGTAAAGAAAGATATAAACTTTCTCTAAAAGTAAATAATTTTACAGTCTTATTTAAACACACATTATTTATTCACATAATATGCATATAAAAAATCAAGTTTAAGATGCTCATATAAATTTTCTTATTAATGTAAAAAATAATGAATTCTCAAATTGTCATTTTACGATTCTTTCCCCAACTACTCTATTTCTATATGCAAGTATAAGCCAGTTGGCTATAAAATTTTTGTTAAATCTTTCTGTTGACGAGGGATGTCAGAGCGGTAATAACAGTTTAATGAAAAAAGGGAATCCATCAGGCATCTAAGACAAGTCGCGTCTGTGTAGCGAGGAAGAAGAATGCCTCATAAATATTCATGTCAAATTGAGGCCCAAAAAGTCAGTGTTAAGTCTTTTTCCGATAAAACGCTGTACCTTCGACGATCTTTAATGGTGATTCCATTTTCATACCCACCGTCTTCCGATGACGAAAATACTTTTAAATTAGTAAGTTAGATTGAAGCCTGACTTAAGGCATCTGTAGACTTTGAGTTTGAGATAAGGTGAAAATGTGCTCAATTTACATTTTAAGTATAAACTTTTAGATTAAATTGTGATATACATCTTCAAATTATCGTTTTTTTTCAACATAGTTAATATTTTTTCTTCGATAAACATTTTTGATTCAGAACATCTAGTAAACAAAATTTTATAATAAAATCACTAAATTTTGCAAAGATTAAAATTCTGTTTAGAATGATATATTTATGTATTTAACTTCTTATTGCACAAAATACAAAATAATGCATAAAAGGCGGTTTAATGTTACAAAAACATTTCCGATCAGCCAACCTTACGATGTACAAGAGTAGTTGTTAGTAGTATTATTTTATGGACGAGAATTAACGAGCTCAGAACTCAGCTCAGCCTGTGACCACAGCCGGTGCAACCTGGTCGAAACGTCAGGCAATTCAGAGGTATGTAATACCTATTTCGCGCGTTAATTCCCGTCTCTAAAATAATAATATGCGACGCGAAACTTTGAAAGTTATTACAGTTGTTAGCAAATACAAAAATAAAAAAAAATACATATAAAAAAAAAATAATATATATTATAAAGCTGATGTTTGTGTGGTTGTTTGGTTGAACGCGCTAATCGAAGCTACTGAATGGATTTGAAAAATTGGTTCTGATTACGACAAACAGGTTGATGAAGAAGGCTATCTAGTATTACAGTACAGCTTCTAATTATTTTCATAATAAATAAAACCGTTCGTCCGCGAGTAACACGAGTCTTTAATCGTTGATTATAAATATTACCAGAATATTGATTCATTTCTTTACGTTATTAGCTCTGTGACGATTGATCAATTTGCAACGGTACATAGTTGAGGCCATTTCTCTTTGACACATCCAACATGCACTGTTTGATCACAACCAGGAAATCCTCAACTTGATCGACTTTGACAGAAATAATAATACAAAAGTAGGTATATTTTATTATGTTAATATTATTTTGTGTATACTATACATGGACAATTTTATTAATTACATATATTTTGAAATTATTTATATTTATTGCAATTTTAATTTCAGTAATTATTATTATTTTTATGAATATTCATAGTATTGTTTTTAATAACAATAAATAATACAAAATAATAAATACATACATATATAAATATTTACTTGTCTATGTGTATAAATTATTTAAGAATTGTGTTTTATAGTTGAATTAGAAATAAAAGCATTATTTAATAATTTAAAGCATAATGAACTAATGAACAATGGAATAACTGCTCATTACTTTTTCAATGATTAAAATTTTCTATACGTTTATAATAAAACCGATAATAAATATTATGTAAGTAGTAGTAATCTTAAGCTTCTGGAAGCTTAGATGAGGTCAACAAGTTGTAAAACATGTAATGTGGGGCGTAGAATAAGAGTAATCTAGACTACTTTTATTCTTTATTATTTGATTGGAAGTTTTAAGTTGATTAAACTTAATTATCTTAACATTTATGTTTAATTTCTGTTCATATTTTACAGAATCTTTGTCCGGACATTTCTTCGAATTGAGTTGATATAGTAAATGTTTTTGTAGTAGCTTATTTAAGGGTAAAAATTGTAAGATTATCTAATATAAGAGAATAAATTATTTAGAAAAGCTTTTTCTAATATTATATTAAAAAAATATTTAATCGAAATATAAATCTCAAATCTTTTTATTCGCAATGTTAAACATCTTTTTATTTCAAACAAAAACCTGAACTTTAATAAGAGCAAAACACCGTATTCTAGCAATTTTGAGTAAAATACATTTACAGGATTTTTTCTATACCTTTGGACATTGTTTATGTTTACATGTTTTATTAATTTTTTTATAAATAACATGGAAGATATAAAGTAACAAAACAAGTATCATTTTTCGAAATTATCTATTATAATAAATAACTTATCTAACGTAAATATTTTTAAAAATTCAAATAAGCAATTGATAGATATTAATATAAATATATTATTTAAAAAATATATTGTTAATGTTAAAACAAGTATTGAGTATGAGATGAGATGTAGAACTTTAGAGGAAAAAATCCCCAGGCTATTGAGAGTGCTTGGATTGATGTCATCCTTGTCCCCAGTTGTAGTTAAAGTCAAGTCTTGTGTTAAAAGACTATTATAAGAGATTAGTGTTTTAGAAATAAAGATCTCATTTTTTATGAAATCATAAGCCATAGGTGAATAAAATCGAGTTCTCATCAAAGTAAATTGAAGAAGCTCCTTCAAGGTCCTGAGATGGGTAAACGCGTAAGCAATGGCAATCTGATTAAGTTGTTTAGAGATACACCGCTTGGTTTTTATTAACTTTGAACCAGATATAACCATGTCCTTGTCCTTGAAGAGATATGACCGGTAATACCTGTTCTAGATTTACCAATTCTGACATTTAGTAGCCGCTACGAGGCTCTCAATGACGTTACGGATATCTGTCAACTGAATCGATACGCTCGATCAAGGTCATTATCGACAAAAATATAAAAGTGAAAATTTCTTTGTGTGTTCCCTTATCTTTATTAAACTATTGCATAGATCAATCTTAAATATTGCACATAGGTAGATCTAATACCGGCGGGTGTTTGTGGGTATGTGTTTGAGTGGCACTTGCCGCCACCTACGCATTTTTATAACTGCTGAACAGTTATATGATATTTTCACTAATGTAATTTCTTTTAATCTGTTCATTTATTTACCGGTTATACACCGATAAAAAATATTATAAAACATTTTTTACGTCTAAGCTGAGCCGTTTTATGATGAAATTTGATCTATATCAAATTTCGTTTCATCAACACACCACGCAGGCGTCGCCGAGGGCGGAATCTTGTGAAGTATAAAATGAAGTAAATATAAAAAGATGGTAATCAATTCCGTGTCCGCATAGGATTACCATTAAAAATATTTTAATATTTTTTTGTGTGTTAAAAATAAAAATACTCATTGTTTATTAAATAATTTTGGTTTAAAGGCTAAGTAAATTTAAATAATTCGTAATTCTATCTACTATAGGAGAATAATTTGAGACTTAACAGCTTAAGTCTTGGTGTTAAAGTGCTCGCTAAACAAGTTTTCTGAACATATAAGAAAATAAAGTTGAAAGTACGCTTAGTTTGCCATTATTGGAACGTATTTTAGAATTTTGCTGGCAGTCTCATTGACGTTTTGAAACCCCATATGATTATCATAATTTGATTTTTAAAAAACCAGAAGGGAGCTTAAATAATATTCCATAATTATTTATAAAATATATATAATTGTTATTGAAATTTTCTAACCATAGAAGTTAAACTAGTATAGTTAAATTACTATAGTAGAAGTTAGAAGATAACAATTAATTTCATCCTTAATTGGTTTTTAAGTAATGTAACATTGTTTTAGCGTATTTTGAAATGTTAGATTAATTTTTTTTCGATTCAACCATAACCGTAATATATTAAATGTAATGCTTTGTCAGTCTGTTCTTTAGCGCCACAAAGTACAAATTTATCACATTTTTTTCGAGCAACAATATTGGAGCTTCGAAGAGATTAAATAAATATTAGGTCCAGAAAAAATAACATTCCAATATGATTGATGAGAACACTATGATCCAGCATAATAAGGTTCCTTAACACGAAGGAGGAAAGCAAAAATAGTAAGACCTGAATATTAGTTTTTTTTTCTTCATTTAAGCATTTTGGGCTTAAGCATTTGTTCTGAAGACAAAATAATTGCCACTGATGTACTTTTTACTATTATATTCTAATTTAATATTATATTTGGATTTCAAGTAAACCATATTATATTATAATTTATAAACTGCAATATACGTTTTTTGGTATTTAATGAACATTATTTTCATCATTAATTATGATATAAATATATAAATTAACATCAGTAGATTACAATATCCTTCATATCTGATATAAATGTCAAATGTAAATAAACAATTCAATTAAAATCTAGTCATCATATCACTCTGATTTAATAACAATATACTGTCAATTGCATTGTTCACACTTATCTATTGCCTATCGCTAATTGCGTAAATGGTATTAGCTCCCTAAGCTAGCCAAATCCAAGCGCTGAGTTAACAACGGCCGGTCGACTGAATGGTTGAACTGGTTTCATTTTGACCATTCGAATTAATTGACGTGTTACACTAATTAGTTATCTATATCTGGGTCGTTATTCACTTGTTTTAATGCTAATGTACATAGCATATGAATTCGATGTAAACGAATAATTTTTTAACTTCAGAGCACTAATTGCTAAAGTTGAAAAATTGTTTGAAACTAGGAGACTTAGACAACGACTTGACATACACGAGTTGCATGCTTAAATGTTTCACGGTATGATTATCCTGTTAAAATTAAATTACGTAAAGAAAATAAAGGAAAAAAAAAAGAACAAGCGATATTCAAAAAACAAAACAAAATAATCTTTAAAAAATAACGGATTTTCAATCAAAACATATCCCATTTTATTTTTGGGAGGGTAAAATTTTCAGAAAATTTACAAAACACCTCATTTATTAAAAACCTTTTATTTTTAATACTTTAACTGATATAAAGTATTCCGATATAATGTATTTAATATATCTTATTACCAATGGATTAGTTGTGAGTTGAAATTTAAACTTTATCAATTGATAAAGTAAAAAAAATAATTATTGAGGTGAAGAGCCTGAGCTTCAATACAGTAACATTTATCAAATTTGCAATTTCTAACCATGTTATGGATGGGTCTAGATTTAAATATTCTATACATAGTAACATCAGATTTTGGTTATGATTGGCACATAGACAGACATACATTGTGAGGTGTGCGAGTGGGAAATTACAATGCAATATACAATTTTAGAATTTGAATAAAAATTCAATTATTTCATATCTGGTTAGTGACAGATTTGTGAGACTTTGGAATTATTTATTTGTTTACTCTAAAGTATAAAATAACCTGCAGATAAAAATAACTAGTGTAAATAAATTATTTTATAAATAATACAAGTTTGAATTGAATATTGATAACAAATTATTTATCATATATTTACGATGGTTATAAAAAAAATTAATAAAAAATACCTATTTACTTAATATTTAATACTTATCCCTAAGTTACAAGTTACATTCCAATTGGTCTACGTTGGAGACAAAAGTGAACATAAAAAATGAAATTATAATTAAAATAATTATAGAAAAACAAGTTAAACAAAAAAGATATTCAGATATCTGATCATTCTACGATGCATGGGAATCGCTGATTATGGTGATGATGTAATCCTAGAATGTAATACAATACATGTCTATAAATATTATATAATATACCAAGGGTCTTTTCCGGACTTTGTTTAATTGCAAAATCTTTATTTAAAATTATACATACATGTGATAAAGCTATTTGATGTTATTATGAAGTTATATTTATTAATGAAAGTTGATAAGGTGTTGATCAACTACCGTCTTGAATCGAGATCAAAGGATATTCAGCATCCGCTGGCGGAAGACTTTAAACATCTTGGAACTGACGTCAAGTTTCGTAGAGCGCTGGAAGGGTCGTGAATTAGTGATTAATTTCCCTGGATTTTGAGTTAAATGCACATGTTGGTGAAGTTATGTTTTATATTTATGTAATGATGCATGTTTTCTTAGTGTTTGGTATAATTTCATGACATTTAGAAAATTATATAGATCTTTATAATTTATTTGTTGTGTTATTTACGTAATGAATCAATATCGTTGATCACGTGTGTTTGCCAAATAGAAGAGTCAGGAGGACATACTTTGATATTTAAAGTTAAGGCCATGATTGTTTTAAACGACCTTCTCGACCTGAACTGAGACGAACCATATAACAAATTTTAGTTAGATATATTTTATTGTGATGACTGTTTCACAAACGTCATAATATTGAATATTTTTTTGCGAACAACTAAACCAATCACAATCAATTGGGTATAAATGTCTAAAAATTTAATTCAATTAATATTGCAATTATATTATATATAATGTACAATGTAAGAACTTACAAGCTGAATATATATAGCTCGTATATATTTTCATTCACAAGAACTCAATTGCGGGTAGAAGCGTAAACTTCACTGGGATTATTATGTCAAGGGGCAGACTGGTATTATAATTGTTGACTAAGCGACGTTTTGTATACAATTACTTCATTGTTCGCCATTTTAAACAACAATTTATGACACTGCTGTATTTGTTATGAAATTGTTTGAATAAAGTTATTATGATTTTCATACCTCATAATTAAATTTTCACTTATGATTATAAGATTTAAAATTAAGTATATTTTTGCGTTATTAAAAAAAAATATATATTTTCTAATACCTTGATACCATTTTCCACTTTTTTTTTTAAATCAATAATGTCATAATAGTCTAATGCTTTCTTACAGATGAACTTTTTTTTTTCAAGATTTCCTTTGAGATATAATTATACTTGAACGTAAGTTTTTTAGTTTAATAAAATTTATTTGTAGAAATTTAGTAGTATGTAATTACTTTCCTCTCAACTCGAATTACAATAATAGTTAGAAGCATAGTATTTATATCGCAGTAGAGCGATGATTTACGATAAATATATGTTATATAAAAAGAGGGCGAACCAGGCTTCAGGTCATCTAGTCGAAATTTAGTGTTATGACGTAAACGACGCAAAGATATGCAACGTTTCACGAAATATTCATATGATACTACGTCCTTGTAATATCTATGATACTATGATTCTACAAGATTTGTATATTCACAGTCTATTCCACGACAAGGTGAAGCTTCTTCCAACCAATCAAATATCAGAAGTAGTAGAATAGTAATTGGGTTATCTGGCCTAGTGATGAGAACAGTACTATTTTGTGCTTTATTTAGTGATAGTATCTGGATAGGCGTAAGAAACTGCATCTCTCTGTTTAACACTTCATGTTCATCAGAGATATGTGATATCAAATATATGTAGAATCAGTAATAATAAATTTCTATAACTGTAATATTGAAACAAATTAAACATTCTGTACTGTTGATCAAACATATAATATAAACTAATTTAACTTCATTAGCGACTCATTATATTTTATAGTTCATTCATACGATATCGGGTAATTATACTAAAAATTGAATGTCGTGAAACGTAAAGCAAACAGAATGACCATAATGTAGAGGAATTAACAAAATAATTATATGCCGTTGATTTAATTTGGATTTGGATTTAATGTACATTGTAGTATGTCTCTGATTATAACGTTTCAATATTATAAACAATCTGAAACAAGTAATTGAATCTCAACGAATAATTTGATATCTCCTGTAATTTTAATGGTACTCATTTAAATTTAGGGTTTTAGTAGGCTTGTGTTGGTGGAAGGGTAAGGTGCACCTCTCACCTGTCCCCTCTAATTTTCTTTAGGCGTTAGGGTGCTCTAGGCAATTCGGGGCACCCTCAAATGGGGGTAAAGCCGGAGCGAAATGGTAAGTGCAAAAGCGATTCTAAGTTTTAAGGCGACAAAGGTAACTGTAGATTTTTTAATTAGTAGACTCAAAAACAGGAGTCTGCTATACTTTTCGGTAGACTCAAATAAGCGCCCATCACTTGCTTGGCCCTTGGAGTATCCGTAACAGATTTTTTCAAAGAGAAAGAAAGATAAGAAAGGGTTCTAATATACTACTGGATTGCATTTTTTTTTAATATTGATTCTTAAGATGAACAAAAATGAAGACACGAAAAGAAAAAATGTATGTAATGTATTTATGTTTTCAAAAACATCTAAATTTGGCTTGAGAAGGTTGATGAAAATCATAACGATATTATATACTCACGCCGTTTAACAAAAAATAATCATTTTGTTTGTTTTTATTGCAATTTTCTTCGGTTTCTTGAGTTCTAAGATTTTTTTGTGCCACCGTTGCAACTCCCAAGTATAAATAAATATACAAGAATTGTTATGTGTAGTAGTATCATAATTTAACAATACCAAAGAGAAAGGCTGTATTTTTGTGAAGATCATGTATATGTATATAATTGGAGTTTTTTCAATTTAATTAAGAATTGAAAAAAAAAAGATATTGAAAACCTATCGCTTATTTGATTTATTGTTAAGGGAAACTAACCTTATCATCATAATTTCAACCAAGGTTCACAGAAGAACATTGCCCTCCCCCTTAAACCGAAACTAGCCTATTATTATTGTTTATACTGTTTTATATTTAATTAACTTCTGAAAGTGTTTTAATCTCTTATCTTTAGAGTCTGTGTATCCATTACTCGATGGGATGGAATTGGAAAGATTAAAAAGGGCGAGTTATCAAGCAGTCTATCAAATTACTCATGATTAATGTACTCGAGCTACAGATAACAAAAAACAGACAAGATGGGGAAGATGAGATTAAGATCGACAAGATTATAAAAGAGATATTGCAATATCCGGTTATTTTGCAGACAGAATGTTGATAATTGTATTAAGATATTATATTTTTCGTTTAAGCAACCTTTGATCTGTTTTAAAAAATTATATACAAAGCGTAGCTTTAAATATAAAATCTTTCATTATATTTAATTGCTATTTCCTTTTAAAAAATAAAATATGACTAAGAATGATCGCTGTAGACTACATTTTGTTAGAAAAGCGGTGTTTATTTTATTATAAACTGCTAAAATAAATCTTTTCCTCTATCATATTTTTTATAAAACGTCTAATTTATTAAGTTAATGAGGAGACCAAGCTGAGGCCACGGTCTTGAACCTAAAATCTCTACGCTATCAATAAGGATTTCTCAGTTCTCGTAGTATTAGAGTTTACCGCCAAACACTCAATCTTGAGGATTACAACGACGAAGATTCTAGCGGGCGATTTACAATCCGATCTTTAACGTAATCGCTTCGTGATACCAATCTTCAACTACAAAGGATTATGCTTGAATGTAATAGTAATAATAGCTTATGTTAATCCGTAATTCTTTATGATTTCTTATATAATTCAAAATATTTCCATGCATTATATATACTAATAATATAAAACGTAAAAGTTTGTTTATTTAGACGCGTTAATCTTCAAAACTAGCAGATGAATTTGAAGAGTTGTTTCTGATTATGTTATGTTCGTGAGACGAATGATTTTATTTAATATTAATGTAACTATTTCTAGTTACATTAATATTAAATAAAATCATTCGTCTGCGGATGTAACCGCGAGAAATAACTAGTTTTTTTATATTATAGAAAAATAACCTAAATAACCAATTTAAAAAATAACTTTTTCATATTATTAATTATAAAGGGTACTGAGCTTAAACCCAAAACCCTAATCGATTCGCAGTATAATTGTCATAGATTTTTATCACTGTCTTGTTCATTATTTTTTCGCTGACAAGACTACTAAATTATTTGCTTCATGGATGATTCTTGAACCTGTGACCCATCAATTCAAATTAGTACTTATTGCCACTTAACATATTTATCCAATAGCATCGTTAAACGCTTGGAACTATATTAATTGTACTAATTAATTAAATTTAGCCGTTGCAATGTCATTCATACTATATTTTTTATTCCAGTAAATCTAAGATATCGTAATCATTGTGACTGTCCTCAAAGGTAATATATACTACAAATTTAACAGGTCACCAGGCTTTATTCGGTACTTGATCGTCTTCAAATGCTATCAAGAGTGTCTCACTAACACATGCCTGACCAGATCTATCGCTCTTATTCAGGAGACTGACCATTTACCTATCAGATATCAGACTGAAAAATATGTGTTAGAGAAAATAGAGCCTTATTAACATAAGAAATAATAGATAATAGTAATCTCTTACAAAAGAAGGTATGTACTCGTAAATGTTTTGAAATATCAAAAAATAAAATAAGTACCAAAGAAGTAACTATAATAAAACGATTATTGAACATGAAATCATTTCAAATGTTTACTAAGAAATATAAGAAAATTAGATAACACTTTATATGAAAATATTCCTAACATTATTTCGTAGTACATTGGGACATAATGATGTTAACGTATACAAAGTTTCTATACAAATTTCACTCTCGGGACCAAAGAATCTGGGATACTTGGTGTTACCAAATATTTTTCTTTGAAAGTTAACGCGGATCGGCTATTGTGCTTTAGAAGTGAGTTACAATGGAAGTTCCATCCTCTTGAGTGGTTTGGAATTTGCACATTTTCTTCCAAGTGACATTTCTATCAGTCATTGTCAACAACATTATAGGAACCGCCTTCAAATGGAATCTAGCTGTGTTTGTTATGGTTTTGATATTGTATTGTAAAATGCACTCGCACTCACAACAACTTATTGTGCTATCGGAGAGATTATTGACCTCGGGGGAGTCTTGAGATTCGCAACGTTTTTATTTTTGTTTTATTCCAGTAACTACCTAGGGTGTCGTGAATTTGAATGCAATCATTACTTTTACAGTATTTTAGTATATTTATAACGTGATCTATAATAAAAAGAACCCACTTTATATTTTTCTAAATTATAATTTTTTTAATCAAAGTTCGTTTATATTTCAAATTTAAATCAAAGCCAAAATTTAGGGTTTGCAGGCTTTAAGTTAGATATTTGAAAACGCTACAGAACCTTAAATTATTTTAAACAATGTTTCCTTAATACCCAATTTAACGTATTCGGTTTTGTAAATTTCACACCTTTGACGTAAATCTTTAGTGAGAAAGTGACAAAACTGAGAATAGGTTATACTTCTAGGTATAAATATTTTATAAGGGAGATTAAGTTTTAAAAAAGAATGTTAACTCTACAAAGGAATAAAGTAACAGACACGTGTCAGGCTTCAATAAAAACTCCAAGTATATTGCTTTTTTGTTATATGTTCTTTTTGATCCTTCAAATAGAACAATATGATGATTTTATTTCACAGTATAAATTGAAAGAACAGTTGGTATATTCTTGTTTGAAAAACAAGGATACACCGACTATAGAATCCATACTCAAACACCTATGAACAAAGGCTACTGAAAATACAAAGCGTTCGTTTACTTTGAGCTGGCATGACTAAAACAAAGCTGTCAATTTTTGAGCGCGTGATCATATGCACGTTTCGGTCCAGTGGCACTCACTTTCAGGCCATGCCACAAAAAGTTCACACAAATCATGCCACGCCACAAAAAGTTCACAAACCATATGACAACTGCAATCGATTTATTGGTAAGTATATCGAGTATTGTCGTCTCGTGAATCGTATTGGGTTTCAGTTCTGATAAAATATATAATTTAATTATTTTTAATAGTTTAATATTTGTCATTTCTCTATTATTCTTTTGTAAGCTTTTTGAGATTGAGATTAAATTTTATTTATTTAATCTTTTTTATATAATAAATAACAACGATATAGATATTTATGAATCATAATTTCCTTAACATTCAATAATAGTGTTCATTTTAAATCACAAAAAGAATTTTATTTAATGTTTTTTTTTCGTTTTATAGTTCAATCATATCGTTTACTTAGTTTATAAGGTAACTTTATTTTCTTAGTTTTTATTTGTAATGATTATAATATATTAAAAATGTCACCAAAGTCCATTCACTTGTTTCATTCTATTTCTCTCGGTATTATGTGTTATTCTATGCAAATCTATTTAGTAATATTTCTTCTTGTTTGCACTATCCCGGTCTTATTACTCAACTCCTTTCACCTAAACATTGTCTGTCTGAGATTTCTCATAGCAATAATACCTACTTATTGTGTTTGTTTGTTAAGAATATTCTGTAATTTGGTATGCAACAGAGTTACCATTGGACTAGATATTTCTTTATTTGTATCTATTCATCTTTTAAATACCATTATTATTTGAAATAAAAACTATTTTTTACGGATAAAAACTTGCGTATAATTTGGTTACATTTTAATTTAAACCTACGTTTCGAGTGCTTTGTAACAAAATAGTTGATAAAAATAGTTTATTTTCAAATGTGTAAATTTTCATTGTGAAAATCTAAAAAAATACCATTATTATTGTATGAAGCGCAAACGAAATCCCTTTAATCCATGGTGGAGTTCATGAACCTTTTCCTCCCTTTCCGTGTGAGGTGATTCCAATCTGGTTAGGTTTAACATAGCGAAGAGCCAGGCGTATCTCTTCTCTCCAAAACGACGCATTCGATCTGGTCTCTACTTTACAGATTGTCTCGTAAAGATAGACCTAGAAATTCAAGGTGTGAGCCTAAACTCCTTTCTCAAATTCCGTTTCTACATTAAGAATAAAGCTCAATGGGTTTCTAGAAAGCTTGGTATTCTCTCGAATTTCCGTCCGTCGTCGTACTCACAAAAGAGTAAGTTGAAATGATCCTTTGTTCATCAGTTTTCAGTAATACAATAGTTATTATAATAACAAAACACGACAAAATATTCTGACTAAGATATAGAGTTGATAAATTTAGTTACGATAGAGTCACGTGTATACTTAGAAACTTGACTCTACATGATAACTTTTTGTCAGTCTGGTTCCTCCCATAATTTCATCTTGCACCATCTAAATAAAGCTCTAGTAGCATATTGGTCAAACTCTAGTAGCACAATGGTTAACAATTGATGAACATACCAATCATTGTACGAACGTAGATGTATCAAGACTATGTGTTAATATAGAACATCTTCGTTTCGAAATCCTACTCGAACTAAATTGGATCATAGAGCAAGGATTCTGATAATTTGGTTAACGTGTAATAAACGATGTTGTACCTGTAACAAGAGAAGCTAATATGAAGCAAAACCACAAAATACACTGGTATATACAATTATATATACTAAAACTTTGACGATACAAGTTCTCGACAAAGTGGGTAATTGTTAAGTTAATAAATCAAGAGTATAGCTCATCTGAGTCCACTTAATATTTTATGAAAGAATCCTCCCATAGAAAGAAATATAAAGGATTAATTAATTAACAAACACAATGGAGCAGCTCCGGCTGACTTTTGTTAGCGAAGATTTCTCTCGAGTAAAATATTAAGTTTATTTAATCACGGAGACTCAATTAATGTATGTATTAAAGTAAATAAAAAAGATAGATATAAAGTCAGTAACTTTAAAATAAATAAAATATTTCTTTATCTTTTTAAAAACGCAATAAAAAATCATTAAATAAATATTGATTTTTGTCATTAATAGGTCAAATACGGAGAATAAGAACTCGATACTTGATCGATTTCTAAGTAAATCGATTCGACTTTAAGTTTTAAGAAAATAGGTCGAGGATTAAAATGGTTCTTAAAATACCACATACCTTTAATAATTATAATATAATTTATAAGCAATTAAATTTACCTTTTTTAAAGAATACATTTATTGTAATTCTTCTTTATTTCAATAGCACATTCTACGTCAGACTCTCGTTGCATTGTTCTTAGATCTCAGGTTCATACGTCTGTATAATAATATGTATCGACAAAGCTATATGGAGACTTTTTTAACTAATTTCTTTATTTCATAGAGTATTGATTTCATATCGTATCGTTGACATGTTATGTTATGATTTAGATTACAAAACTTTTCAGGAAGAAAATAGTTTAAACATATATACAACTAATGACTATCGAAATATACCCGGCTAATTTCGAACCCATTCGGGGTCTCCATTCATGAGCTCTGATCATGTCGGAAATGGTGCATGAACTTATTTATAATAGTATTTATGTAGTTTAAATATATTCAATAACACGAACATTAGCTTTAGTTCTATGATGTTACAGGATCTTTAACGATTCTAACTTTCGAGATTCGATACAATAGAAATTATATCAAATCTCAAAAGTTAGAATTTTATGGTTTATTTACAAACAAATGGTAATAAACAATATAGTGAAGTTATTACAGCAGAAACATGAGATGAATGCAATCAGTGTGTCATAACAGGTTTCTTTCTGTTTTCTTTTTATCAAACAATAAAGCGTTTCTGCGGATAGAGTCAGTCAAAGGAGAAATACGATAGGGAAGCTTTTCACGTTATGCATTTGTACCCATTTCCATGTTTTATTGAAGCCAATGGAAGGCTTACAAGGTTGTGGATTAAGTTAATATCGAAGTGCTAATTGGATTTTCTAAATCCACTACGTACTATTTGAAATTGAATTAGTGTTAGTTAAACACAATGTATTGCATCCATATATTTATATTATTCTGTAATCCTATAGGCAATTGGCAAAGTAATAATATAGTATCTAACTACTGGATATGGCATATATATATTTTTTATATAATTAAAAAAAATCAAAACCCGTACTCAAAAAATAATCTGTCGCAGGGTGAGTTTATAAACAGGGATAACGGAGACAAATAACACCCAGACTTGAAACAGCAATTAAAAATCACACAAACAACTCTTCCGTGTGGGCATCGAACGCACGACCTTTAGGCCGACTAAGCATGGCATTAACCACCAGTCACTAGACCAATTGGCTGATCAAATAGATCAAATTCCATAATGTGTTTTAATTGTGACTCCTTATTGAGTTAGTATCACTGTTCGGCAAATAATTTGTCATCTAGTGTACACATCGCCTTCTTAAAAAATATTTAACAAGCTACTCTAAAAACTACGAGCAGTTAAAAGCTTTTTTCAACTACATTTTAAAATACAGTCTCAGCTCTTTTACACTGAGCAAAGTATTAAAAGTGGTGGTAATGGGCTATTAAAATAATTGTTTAATATATTAGTGAATTATGATCGGGTCCCAAAATCGGAAGACAATACAATTTTCTTTATGTATAGTACAAGACACATACACATACATGTATGTTGTTATGTATGTGTATGATATATCTAATACAAATATTTCGTTGTTTTTCTTATATATTGGTGTAGGTTAAACCATGTTTTTAACAGAGCTTTTTACATCAAAGAGTAGAAGAGAAATCTTTAAAAGAGATAAGTTATCCTTTGTAGTAATTTATTTCCTTTATGTCTCTTGTACATCACGAGTACTTACTGGCAATCAATTTGGTAAATGTTTTAGAAGTTTAGTTTAAATTATTAACCAAGGGACAGACATCCTAATTGTTTAAGTGCCATACGCCGGTCGGGTTTTGTATTATATATACATTTTTGTATATAATTTTATTCGCTAGTTATGTTTTCCTGAAAATATTTTCAGCGGTCAATATTTCTATAAATCCAATGTATTTCAGTTTTTTCCCTGTTATTGTTAAAACCGTAGGTTTTGTTTCTCTACCTTGTTTACCCCGGGACGATTTACAGCGAATGGAGTAAATAGGATTTACGGTTGGATAGCAAATGCTGAATAACGTACCTAAAATAAAGGATACCTGGAAATATATTGCTAGGAATAAAGTCACAAATTTTAAAAGCAGTTTCGTTAGTTCCATTCAAAAAATAAATAGCTTTATAGCGGCATTAGAGAATGATTATGTTCACTTTCCATCTTATTATTAAATATAAATTAAAAAAAATGCATAAGTTCATGTCTTTTGCTAAATAACTATCCTATTTACTACAACATATAACTTTTCACCTAGCACTTTCTTTACCAAACTCGGTTTAGTAATAATAAGTGTTTGCATTATTTGATAATACTTTTGATATAAAAAATATTCTATATGATAGTGATCTGGAGTAGTGAGACATTCATAAATATTTCCACAATTTCTAAAATCATTAATATCAAAGTAAATGTAGTAAAAGTAGATGTTGGCACTGCCGCAGCCCGCAGCATGGCCGCGGCGCGATGCCAAGCAAGACTTCTTGCTACCCGTCGTTGGTACTTAAATAATAATTTACTTATAGTTATAGATAAAATTCAAAATTCTAGGTAATGTATCTACTACTACTTACAATTCAACCTAAATAGACATAAAGTTATTATTTCTAAATAACAGAACATCTGCATTATATTTTGTAGATATGTTACGAGGTTTATATTTTTTCATATGGAGATGTGTCCCAGACTGAATTAAAGGGATCTGACAAAGCCAGGACACGCCTTGGAATCTGTATCCTGTCGTCGGCTTTTGAAGGAGATTTATGTTTATACTATTGTTTTTATCAAAACATACAATGAGTTTTATTTATTTATTTATTGTTTTTATCAAAACGGAAATTGAGTAAGAACTTCGTAAAAAGTATGTCAAGAAAAGTCGATCCCAATCTTTGACATATATAGTCTATTATTTAATCTTTTTTTAGATTTATAATAATGAATCAAAATCAAATATCTTGAATAAAACAAAGGTAGATTTTTGAATTTATAAACAAAATCTTGATTTTACAATGACGCAAGATATTTTGATATAGGTGATAATTTTTGTAAACACTTCTCGTAGTTTTACTAATTACCCAAAATTTTATTACTTATAATTTATTATTCTGCTATAAAATACAATAAGAAATTTCAACTCACTTTTTTATATATATAAGATATAGCTCAAACTGTTTTCTAATATTTCTATTGAATATCATAAATGTTATATAGTTGGATATTCTATTGTTCATATCGCTTAAATTACTAATTAGCTTTGAAGCATTGTTCATTTGATTGTCATGGTTCCTACCAATGAGAGCACAGCGTGTGTTTTTGCTTTATTGTTCCTAGACGAACGAATACAGAAACATTTAAATAAAATAAGTTGATAAATATTTTCGATATATATTAAATGTTAAGACTTCGTGTTTAACTAAATACTTGTATCCATTTTCGTGACTCTACAAACTGATATAAAAGCTCGCGTGGCCAGAGCAAGGCGTGTGGGTAACTTATACAAGTTATTAGTTATTAAGGGAAATTTCATTCACGCGACGAAAAATATAAAAAGCAAGGACCTCATCGAATGCTTTTAGTTTTATTAGCATTTATAAAAAATAATTATAAAAACAATAAAATTATATAAATATATAATTTTAAATTTTAATATAAATAAGTTTAAATTGCGTAGTATTGTATTTTATTGTTTGTTTCAGGTGTGATTTATTTACTGTTTTAATATTACGTTTTAATATAAATAAATATACATAAAAGGTTGTTGATTAACGAAGTTATGCAAAACTGGTGAAGTAAGTTATCAATATGGGGTTTCATTGGGATTATTGGCCTTCGAATCTTTTGACAACACATAAATTTGTAACAAATATAAGCAAACATTGGATCAAACATTTAAGTAATAATTCATTCGAAGTCCCTCAACATGTATAGTGCAATCCCACTCCCGCTCTGGTGACTTACGACGGAACTGTTTGTCAGAGCAATTTATTTGATTGCCGCACCCAACTTATTTGACTAGGACCTACCCTTGATAATTTACATTGATAGAGGAAGTGTATATTCATTTAAGGGCGGCTTCTAGAATGCTTAAAGTAAAATAACAACACTTTCAAGTATTATATTTAAAAACTGATAAGACAGATTTTGTTCATAAATTATCCCTAAAATTACCGAATCCTTGACATCAGTTTACTAATTAAAAGTCTCTTTAATATACCTACAGTGAATATGTATTTTATATGAAAATTAATAATATTTAATGTGAATGAAACTTTATTCTTTGTATACTTTACGTTTCAAAGATATTAAAAGAAAATTTCTTTAATTTAAGTTTAAGCCAAACCAACTGGTTTGGCTTTGGTCGCTGTTTTTAAAATTACGAGCATTTTTCGAACGTGTAATTTAAAAAAAAAGAATATTGTCTTTTTTCCCAAACTAATAAAATAACGCTTTATTTACGGCTATATTTATAAGTCTTGAATTTATGTAAATAAAGAATAAAAATGAGATAAGGGCTTTGAGAGGGACGAAAGGGATAAAAGGTACAATCAAGTACAAACCTTTTATTGGGGTTTTGTAGTTTAATAAATCTTTAAAATAATAGAAGTTTATAATTTATTTCATGTAGTTAATTCGAAATTCTAGGGCATAAAAAATATTTGCAGGCTAATCTGTGCTTGATAGTATATATTAATATTTAAAAATTAACAATAAATATTAATATTAAACTAGTAAAAGCTTTATAAGCTTAACGAAATGAAATCGTATATATACAGCATAAGCTGAGTAGGTATAGTTTATTCGCATGCTGAAAACAAGGTAACTTTAAAGTTGCTTCGTAATATCACAGTTTAAAATAATGAATGAAGTTTCGTTTACATCCGCGGGCAGCACTATCTGCATATTATGAAACTTTTTCCAGCTAGAACAAACACATTAAAGTACCTCATGTCCGCGGGCACAGCTCGAAGGCGCGATAGCTCGCAGTGACGTTGATATATGTCTCTGTTTGTCTCAGACGGCTCAAAGTCTCGGCTCATCCGGTATACCGGGTGCGATAAGGCCGTACAAGCACACTGCAAATTACCGGACAAAGTTGCTGTTTACGGAAATGTGGTTTCCCTCACGGCCAACCCCAACCAATAAGTCAGGCTTAACTCTAATTGCTCATTACCCTTCCACAAAAGTATGTTATAATTACATTTGATTATATTATAGAAACTAGTAATATAATAAGCAAATATTGTAAAAGTTTTTATAAAATTATGAATATAGAGATTCTCTAGTAGTAAAGATAAAGCCTAAGGATGCGACAAACTTTTAGTGACTTTGATTTATGTCCCCTCGGGTGAGGTTGAGCTGGCCTCACGACTACCAGGCGATAAGGCTATAAATAAATTCAAATTACAGCTAAAAATTACATTAACATTAAAAAATTATTATTAAATATATGTGGTTTAAAGAAACGCCACGTATATTACTATTGTTTGACAAAATTGATTAATGTTGTTTGTTTGCACAACGTTCAGTCTTTGCTCAACCGGGCATGTTAAAGCTACAAATGCACACTGCAAATTACCGGACAAAGTTGATGTTTACGTAAACTGGGTTTGCCTCACATACGGATAACTTCCTTAGTAGGAATTAACTGGGTTCTCTCATTATCCTTTTAGAATTGCACTGTGGGATTATATTAAACGATTTGAACATACAAAATATTTTAAATATTTAACATTTAAATAATTATTATTAAAAAGAAGTCTCAGTCTGGACTTACAAGTTCTCGGACGGAACAAAACCAATAAACTCCTTTTTTATAAAGTTAAAATATTGATCAATTAATAGAAAATATATCGTTATTGTAATAAAATGTTATGAAAGTAAATTTGCAATATCAACATTAATTGATCGTACTATATATAGGCAGTATTGACTTCAATTGCACCGGCAGGTGTCATGCAATACTGTCAATATCACCCCGCCAGGGAAATAAGGACGTATTTATTGTTTTTATTTACGGTATAATGGTTTGTGGCTTAATTGTTTTATGTAATGTGACATATATATTACCAATAAAGGATTGTTAATTACAATACAAACCACTATGTGGAAATAAGACCCAGAAATTATAAGTAAAACATAGGGATTTTATCTATATTGATTATATATAAATCAATATTATTTATTTATTTATTTATTTATTTATTTATTTATGCACAATGTACAATGGCGGACTTAATGCCTTAGGCATTCTCTACCAGTCGACCAAGGGTGATGCAGAGATAAAAGAAGTAGGTGCATGAAGAGGAAAACAGAAGAAAAGAGCTAAAATAAAATGTTATATAATAAACGCTTAGAAGTTTATGATAATTATAATTTAAATACTTATAATATCCATATATTACATATAGGTACATAAAAATATATATAAGTAATAGAATAAATATAACATACATACATATATATATTTACATACATACATATAAAAACATAAACACATATTATACATCATTTACAATATACCCTCAAAGTAACGGTATAAGCCAACTATTAGCTATGATGGAGGTAGGAGACAGTCCACTGAGACACCGATTCGTGCACAAAGACGCAATGATAAGAGATGAGTGCCGATACGAATGAGGACTTTATATATAGACTTGGTTATGTTAAACATTTTCTGTTTTCGTTATATACATTTTAACTAAGTAATATAATTATTTACTCGATTTTAGGGGACATATATGTTTTTATTACATAATAAAAACATATATGTCCCCTAAAATCGAGTAAATATATACATATATATTTGTGTCATATACTTTTGAACTAAATATTAATTATAAACTTCGATTTTAGCTGAAATCTACTCCTGTCATACACATTTCTTATAAAATATGTTTTTAATTATATACATGTTAATAAACTTGAGCAACCGCCCTGTTATTGCATGTTAAGCTGTTAATTAGTATATACTTTGTAATTTATATTCAGCCATATATCTTGTGATATTAATGTTTTTCCATTTTGTGTAACGTCTTCCAATTAAATAAATTACATTATTCTTATAATGGTTTCAATTTGATATTTTATATTACCAATATAATAGAGTACTTGCTCGTTAGCCGCTTTTAAATGTAAGGTGTATCAAATTATTTATTTAAATATAATAACGGCACGTGTACACCCACTTGTCATTGATTGAGGTTACTAACTGTTGCCTACGACTTTTTCTGCGAAGTTATACCCACTGATAAGTTATCTGTCATCACAAAATGACGGTAAGGTTCTTACAGGTCTATTTTTGTATCAATATATATAAACGCGAATAATACTCACTCATTCATCACGAACTCTCGAAAGCAACTGAGCCTATAAAAATGAAATTTGGCAAAGAGACGTTCGCTAAGAAGGGATTTTTAGACATTTTTTTAACTTTGTCAATTGTAATTTTGGACACATGAAATTTTAAATTTAAATTAGTAGTTAGTAAAAAATAAATATTAATTAATTGGAATTTAAAATTTTTATTTCCAAGCGGGCGAAATGGGGATTGCAAATTGATATGAATTGTGTTGGTTTTTATTTCGTGTTGAGCAAGCCACCAATAGATGGCGCTAGAAATCGTTTTAAATATCGGTATTGGTTTGTCGTTCGTATTTTATTACCCTGTGTGGTAATTGTGATTTCATAAAAAAAAAAATGTTAGTTCGCTTTGTGTACTTTTTCCACAGCTAGTGGATATAATAAATTAAGAAAAATGAAGAAATAAAATATAATATTTTAACTGAGTTACTAAGTTATTAACTCACTCAATTTCAATGGAACATGTTTATAAGTTTTTGCGTGATGCGCGAACAAATAAACAAACTAACATTACAAAAAACAAACAATAATTAGAGTTGTATTTGGTCTCGTTATTACTTTATTAATTCTGAATATCAAGATAGTTATCAAGATTGATTAAGATATAAGATGGTTTTACACAATACAGAAGAAACTAAAGCTCATTTAAAAAAACTAACGTAGACTTTCCATGTATATATATAAGAAAAGAAAAGAGAAAAGTAATATACTAAGAATGCTGAGAAGACCTTTACATATTGTTACTTGAATTACTTAGTATTAATTTTAGTTGTAAGGAACTATGGACCTGACACATCCCTATGCATAAAAGCTTTAACAAATAAAGACAAAAATACCCTTATGTCAAACATTTTTCTATAATATATTTATTTAATTCCTAATTATGAATAAAAAAAGTAATATATATATAGCGTTCGATTTTAAACGTCACGATAACATTACTATTAATAGAATTTTTAACTTGTTTTATATGACTGAAATTTTTAGTCTTTTCATAAAATTTTGAAAGTGTTTAAGTGTGTGTTTTCTTTAATATTTCTATTTATATAAAGACCTAGTGACAATAACTCACACATTTCTTACTAAGAAAAGTAGAAAATTTTCAACCAGCTTATTTCTGAAATAAATAGAAAAAGAGCATGCCCGTGTTCTAAAGATTGAAATCAGAGCTTGGCATGTGTTTTTGAGGGTTTAGGGTGAAAAGCAAGGGAGGGTTGAGAACAAAAGAATCAACGGGGCTCAAAGTATATGCTCATGTTGTGGTCTGTATTGAAGTACATAGAATAGTTATTAATCACTGGTACCAGAAAACTCATTGAAATGATTGGTTTTAAACAAAAGAAATAGCTTGATTGGATCGAAGGTTCATAGGATATTTAATTATAATAATAAACAATTTTAATTATTCTAAAGTAGCACGTAACAGCAACCACGCGAGCTCGTAAATAACCCCTGTACAAATGAATTTCTTGAAAAGGTCGCTGAAATATGGCTTCACGAGGGTCGGTCACGCAACCTCCAAAAACTCTCATATGTTATTCATGGTGTTTAGACTTATGAGCTAATTATTAAGACAAGAATAATCGATAAAAGACAATTGTGTACAACACTGTCTCGAAAAATATTCTAAATTACTTTTCAACCAAAATAAACCACTCGAATATCGACGGAATTTATTTTGCATAAATCGTAGACGTTAGAATTTGTTACATCCCTCTTATTTGTAATTGAGATGTTGCTTCAATAATCGATATTTTTAACAACGCAGTGCTATTGGGGTGAGCTCAGAAGGGGATGATATTTGTATATGATTAATCTGTTGCTAAGGCAATATGGGGAACATCCGTATTAAGGAAATATATCTTCGACATACACGAACCTTATCTATACATAATCTAAATTTATTTCAGCGCTCTTTTAATAGATGTAATAAATATATTTCGGTTTAATCGGATAATCATTAATTACGGAATAAGTTTTATAATTTTACAGTTTTTCTCTTTTCTAATAAAAAGAAAAACGGTAAAAGTAAGAAAATCAATTTATTACTAGGAGCTCGAACCAAACCTCAATTTTGACTCGCTGCGCTAACAAAATCTCAGTATGTGTTAGCGTATCGACTGAACCGAAGTGCAAACATCACCGAAGTTGCATTTTCAAAACGTCATATTTTTCAAGATGAGACACATTATTAAAATTTTTGTTTTTTTTTTATATATTTTTTTTAAACAACCACCAGCCTGATATCTATCAGTGTGCGAAATTTGAATATTTTCATATATACCGTTTTTGATTGATGCTTGCACAAAGGATGCAGAAGTCTCTCATAGAGAACTTCGCTCAATTATTTAATTTTCTCATAGTACAAAATGACCTCGATATTTTTTTACGTATAATAGTAACTAGTTAAGCTCGCTCATAAATCGCGAACATCCAGTGATCATGATTATATCACGTGACAAAATACTCGATATACGATTCGCTCCAGTGGTTCTTGATATTTCACGCGCAGTTATTATGAAATGTGTTCTATCGTTTGTGAATAATTTATGATCGAGTGACATTTGAGTTTGTATGAGACGTTTCAACAATTGCCCTTTAGAATTTTGAATTAGCTAAAATGTTCCATATTTATCTATCTGATGGGTTATATTGTTTCTCCAGATTAATAAATATCAATATCAGCGATGACTTGTGTATGTCAAATGAAAGTGTAAGGAGCCTAATTTGATACTATACTTATCGAAATAAGCCTCTTTACTTCAACTACTTATTTTTTTAGGGGACAATAAAAGTTTATCGGATTTTGCCCGATTAGTTTCGATATCATCCGGGCTCTTATTCTTGAGCTTGGAGCAAGTACAAGGCGAAGTACAAATATCTAAATATAATAATAATTATAAATCACGAAAGTCTTTGTACAAAAGTATAACATAACAATAATAAGTTTAAAATAAAAGCCATAGAAATACATTTAGACTGGGAGCTTTTTATTTTCTTGACACTCAAATCTACAAGTATAGGCTTATGAAAAAAGAAGTGAAAAACAGAGATTGAAGTATTTGAATAAGATGTAAAATATTATTCGCATACAATATGCACATATGATTTCTGTAGCACTCTTCTTGAGCCAGCTGGTACGAGTGGCTACTTGTTGAAATATACGAAACTAGTACAATTTATTCTTGAAAATATTTTTTAGATTGCCAATGATCCAATACTAATATAATTTTATTTTGAATTTGCTCAATTAGTTACGCATCCGTCGAGGGCCCTTATTGAGCTTAGTTATGACAGAATCGCGGCGTGAGTTATTCACGCCGCGAATATAGTTATGACATTTACGATAAAATTATTATGATAAGTCGGAAATTTATATCTAATTATATAATTTCCCTATTTTGTCAGTTTGCCAGTTTGTTTGTATGTAATGCCGTGTCACCGAAACTTCGTTGTGACACATGCAATACGTTAATTGAAAGATCCTGATGAGAGAAGATCAATATTAAAATTTTGGACCTTCTCCGGTAACCGGAAGTGGGTCGTTTGGACCTCCAAAAGTCGCCTAGTGTAAACTTTTGTATGAACGTATGTGATAAAACTGAAGGAAAGGACTAGAAACACTTGAATTTCTAGAATCTCGATGCGTTAGAATCGGCCCACAGAGATAGTATAATATAATCATGTATAACGAAAGTCTTAATACACATGTTTAATAATGAAATCTAAAAAAACAGAGTGAAACGTTTAATTTGTACAAGCTCATTCAAAAGGTTTTGATATATTAATAGAGAATGTAATTAATATTGAATAAATTTTGCTTACTCGTTTAAATGATAATTTCATATAAATTATCATCTAAATAGAAATATTTGAATAATCAGATCTCTCTTGAATTAAGTTTTGTATAGCTTTCGAAATTGTAAATGTAAAATAATCATTTATATGTATAGTTTATACATTTAATAACTTTATATCAATTAATAATAATTTTGTAGATTAAAAAAATACCCCTTATCAAATCACACTTTTGGTTCTGATGAAAAATTGTATACATAATATTGATAATAATTAATGTTACTTATTTATTTACTTTTTATCAAATGATATTTTGGTGTTTTTTGTTTTATTTTTTATCATAAAAATGTACATTGGAAAAATATTGATAAAATAATAAAGTTTGTAAACAAACGCTAAAATGCTAGTAATTTATTTAGTGTATTTTGTCAGTTATTATGGTCGAAGTAAAACTCCTCGGAACCAATATTCAAAATTACGAAGGATGAAAGTTAACAAACAAAATGGAAGACAAACGCTTTAACACGAGTGCAACGAAAAACTTGTTCAGTTGACAGTGATGGATGCGATCGCCACGCTACTGCTAACACAAACTCGAATTTTGTGCTAAACATAAAATAGATGCCCAATTTTCCGAATGCTATAATAATAACAGCATCAACTACAGGATTTTTGGTGAATTTACATTTAAAAGCTCTTATATTAAAACTGCAAATTCATAAAAAAAGATTTTTATTTTTTTCTCTGCATGAAATAATAACAATGCGAAAAAGGTTTTATTAATATGAATTCAGATAAAAATTTGATTCCAAAATAAAAAATATGAAAAGAAAATAATTTCACATAAATTTAATGTCAATAAACATATTTAAATTACTGTAATATTGATAGAACTTTTATTATTATTAATAAATTATCTTATTGGGTTATTATTTTAAAGTTATTATTAGAATATAATTTTATCTTAAATATCTATTCTATAAAGTAATATCCAGCAAAATTATTAGGTTCGTAAATTGAAGTTTCTTAATGAAATTACTATTAAGCCTCTGGACCCAATTTACTAACAAAATTTAACATTGCTGGTAATCATAGTATCGATCCTCTGTAAGACTAGGCTTCATTTATATTTCTAAACATTATTATTTGAATCAAAATGGATGCCAAATTTTTCTGTATCGAATTTTGTGATAATAAGCTATGAAGTAATAAAGTGACCTATTGGATCATTTTTAGTTCCGTACCTCGACATGTGGAAAGAAACCTTGGTATATCAGTTAACCCGTCTTTTCCTATTTTCTTAGGGAAGTCTGGACAATTGAAAATAATATCAAAAACGCAAATCCATAGGAGCCCTAAAAACGTGATGGGTGTAACCAGCTGGTTTCGCTATCTAATATTTGGTAAAAAGCAAAATCACGCAGCATTAGTATTCACAAATCGCATAGAATTGAATGTCAAAAATCTTTTGAGATTAAATTCAGATAATAGAGGAACTATCTATATGCAGGTTTGTTGAGACACAGACTGAGTTATGATAAATAAGACCAACGGTTAAAATGTTTGTACATTTATTTATTTAAGCTTTTTTGTCCAAGAATAAGGCACAGTGGGCGGACTTAATTCAACAAAACATTTTCTACCGTCACGCGGGAAAATAGTTGAAGGAGAAATTGACAATAAAGCAGTAAAATTAAACAATAAGTTTAAAATAAAATACATGATGATCATCTAAAAACAATCTTTGTTGTATGTTATACAGCAGAGGAGGTCAAATAAAAAGCACACCCAATAATTTGTGATGTGTCTGTGTCCTTGTAACGTGTCTGAAAGATACTGATGGAGGCGAGTCCTTTGCACGTGACAAGGGTAACTCGTAAATATCTTAAAACCTTACCGTGAATTTCCAATTTGTATGATTACTTAGAGTGTAAACGAAAAGAGTTTATGACAAATATTTAAATGTAATCTGATGTAAAATACCCTAATTTTAGTTCCTTGTCGTAATGATATCAATTATTTAGTTTGTAAGAGTATTAACTGAATATATTAAATACTAAAACCATTCTTGAAGTGCGTAGACTAAACTTGACTAACTATCATCAAAATTGATTAATTAGTTTTAAAGATACATGCGGAAATACTAATATAGTCCTTTGCAAATATACAGGCGAAGTAAAAACTTCCTTTTTTGAAATAGGTTGAAAAAATATAATAAAAAATTGCAAAAAAAAACAAAATCTTTTTTCAAATAAGTATACGTACCTAACGTAGTATACTTATTTGAACAAAATGTTAATCGCCTCAAACTAAGCGGACATGTGAAATGGCGTTAATCCCTTATCAAAATACTTAGCACCCCATCCCCGTACTATTGCAAAATGGTAAAGCGCTAATTTAATCATGCTAAGTATCATTTGTTACGCGTGATGTCTGCCAAAAATGGTTTATACCAGATCACGTATTCATCGATCGTATGAATAAAGTGTAACAAAGCCAAGGTTATCCAGATTTAGGTAAGTTATATGGTTATTAAACACCCGTGTCACATTTTAATTAACTGATGGCCCCCGGAGATACAATTTTGCATTTGATACTAAAGAATATTGAAAAGTATTGAATTGAAATACACGTAATGAAATACATATAATTAATAGTTGATATTAATATGTACAGATTAATTAATATTAGTAATCCATAATGTTAATACTGTTCATAATGTTCATAGATATTCATAATGTTCATCGGGGTTATGAATTATTTTTTGAACAAATTGCTTTTACTTTTTACATAGATTTTTGAATTATAATTTCGATGAATAGGTTACGAATGTTTTTCATGTTGCGCATACATTTTAAACAAGGTTAAATCTGTAAATCATATTTCTTTCATGATTTTAAATACGTTATTGGATTCACATTTTTTTATATTAATTATAAAATTTGTCAAGAGCTTTGATACATTTGTAGAGTTGAATAAATGGAGTCCCGAATAAATGTATTTACAAATGAAAGTACAAAATAGAAGAGACGGTGAATAATTCAAATAATTACTTTTGTGAAATTTATACATTACATTAAATAAAAGTTGGAATTATTTTTGAACCTTCTTTCCTTCTTCACCTTCAACACTTTATAAAATTTGAATGTCTGAAGTTTCTTTTACGGGTCCTAATCTTTTTTTTTCTTTGAATAATTTACTCTTGTGACTTTACTGAATAATCTGGTTTTGTGTTTTACTTTTAGTACAATTAAAACACAGATATACTGTAAATGTATGTTTAAAATAAAATATCTATTTTTTAGAAATAAATGTACTATATTTTGATTATCATTTATGTAATTTGAGTTTTATTTCCTTAATTTCATATAATTTAGTCATCAATTTCATATACACACTTGTAACTTATATTTAAAATCTAAAACCAATTGTTTTTTTCATTTATTTTAAATTATATAGTAGGTTAATTTTTTCTAACATAGTCCAATGAAATAACCCTAAAAGTTATAGGTATATGCCAAAAATTCCTTTACCAAATGAATTCCTTAACATATCTTGCGTCTTGCTTTCTTTCTCGTCTTTAAAATTCCATTGGATTTATTTGGAATGTCAAAAGGAACAATAAAAATCTAAGCAACTTAAGTTTATCCGGTATATTACGAAAAGATAAGTTTTTGTAATATATACATTTTATTTAGTATCAAATTTGACTTAAATCAAAGTATGTGGAATTTGAGGCTGCCATGTATTCTAAATATTTAAAAAGTTACGCAAAGCATTTTATTACATAAAGTTATATAAGATGTCCAGGATTTTTGCATCAAATATTAAAATTTGCAAAATTATTGTAGAAAAATATTATGTAATAATTTTTTGTCTAAAATTAATTTAGATAATCGCCATAATATTATATTATATATTTTAGGGATCAAAGTGATATTGTTTATATAATCTCATTGATGTTTTTGTATTTAAATTCCCCGCGATACTTCATGAAGAATTCACTATGAAACCCATAAATACTTAGACTGTATATGTACTTGTATGACTTATGAGGAAACGAAGTATTCAGTGAATATCACTATATTTACTAAGTGAGGTCGTGTTAAGTGTTATTATTTCAGTATTTTCATAAAATAAAATGCATGGAACATTCTAGTTGTTTTTCATTCAAAAATTGTTACTTGTTTGTGGATTTTCTAAATACTATACACAGCCGGCGTGAAGTAAGTCGTGAAATATGAGCTGCGTTAAGTGTTTCTATTGTCTCGGTTTCATTTTACGTTGACGGTGTTTTTAAATTTTCAGACGAGCTTATTTGACAGTTTAGAATGTATTGAGCTGACCTATTTGCATTTCTTTATAATAAATTTAAATAATTGGCTTAATTTTCTTTGAAATTGATACAGAAAGAACATACCTTACCATAAAATGTGATATTAATTATGAATATCTTGATTTGATAAGGATTTCCATATCATAAAATTAACAAGTTTATACCGACATAACCGGTTACTTAATTGATAGCAAAGGATCAATAAAAATAAATAAGAGGATTAAATAAAATGAAACCGGTCAGAAAAAATAAATGTTCTTAAAATATTTTTTTTTAAGATAAGAGGACATTACCTTATGTATTGGAGTTCCCCAGAAGTCATTGAGGAATATATTCGAGATAGGTGTCTGTGGTCTCAAGTCTCTATTTTCTTTTATGGCACTGATATCATCAAAAACGAAGCCACAATAAAGGCAGTTATGATATACTAGAACGCAAGCTAAAACTAATACCGCTCCGAGACCCCTCCGAGGCGTCTCGGGCATTTCTTCTGGAGGCTGTGTCGGTCCGGGTATCCTCCGTTTACTCCGACCTGTTCGGTTCCTTACTGCTGACACCACACCTCCGAACCGACACACGCCACTTACGCGATCCATCATGAATCAAACCGGACCCCTAACACCCATTTTAAATCACAACACTAATCCAATCTGACGTTTACAAACAATCCCCTTTATATCTGTCCCAAATCACCTGGAATGTCAGTACCGCAACCCAACTAACAATGTACAGTATTAAAATCCCGGAAACAGAGCAAAAGCACGAAATCAACACTAACAATACAAAAGTGAGTAATGTAACAGTATTTGTTTACGTCACTAGAAGCACATGTCACATTTTTTTTGTCGAATCGTTTAATTTGACATTTAGGTGGAATTTCGACACGTATACTTGGACACACCCGTTCGATAGGCAAGTTGGCCGACAACTGCCGAAGAACGACGAGGGAATGCCGCGTCGAGTCACGTGACCAGTCGTTTTACTGCGGGTCGTTTTGAGACCGCGCATGCGTTATGAAGAGGTTAACTGGCGGCAAACTAAATAATATTATCTCGTCTAAATAAGTATGTAAATATCAATTTCATATTATTAAAAATTAACTAGTTTTTTTTTATTCTTATAAATCAACTTTAATAAAGACATCAATGTGATTGATGAAATTATATATATATATATGTATATGTATTTATTTATAAGTATATAAATATAAATTTATTTATCACTATTTTTTATATAAAAAATGGTTATTGTTGTAGCTATAAGCGATCTTTATTTATTAGAAATTACTGATGATTTGAGTAAAGGATATCACAACTTGATTAATCCGCCGCCCCCCCGGGCGCATGTCCTGAAGGGGGCGGGAGGATGAATGTTGATGACGACATTTCGCTGGGGTTAGGGAGTTTAGACGAGTCAAGATTCGAGCGAGGATCGAGTTCATCGTTTTCTGTACTCATATTTTAGAAGTTTATCCTAAACTTCTTCAATTTTCAAAAACTGAACTGTGGAAACTAACTCATATTTATTTATCTGATATCTATATTTATGATTTGACAAATCAAAATTATTTAACTATATTAATATATAATATCGAATTTGAATTTAACGATTCACCAACTCTAAGAATTATAGAAAATAGGTTCGTAATTTGTTACGTAATAAACTGTTAGTAAACTATATAGTTTCTATTATTATAAAGCTACATCACAATTTTGTTTTGTATTAATATTGTTATTAATACAAAACAATATGTACCTTATGTAGGAAGAATTAAATGAAATTCGGTTTATAGAAACATAAGAGAATATTATTAAAATAATCTTATTTGTATTTCTTTTAATAAAGAAAACTAATTTTTTCATTCTAAGTTATATTTTTTACCTATGGTTAGATAAACTTCATATTGTCTATAATATCATTATGAAAAATTAAAAAATAAATACTTTTACAACTGTGTGTAATCGATACCAGAAATAATTAATATATTTAAACACCAGGCAACAGTGAGCGAGGCTACAATACAAACAAAACAAACCCGTTACATATAATTTCGTAATTACTATCCTTGTTCAGCGACGTGCTGTAAAATAAACTACCACAAAAATTATTGGTTGGACATACGCTTCGTATTTATTCAGCAATTTGAACAGTATAGTTACTGAACGGCCAGCGCACAATGGCCACTTCCTGTGCTTACTCTTTCAATTGGCCCCATTTTTTTTTCAATTACAGCAACAATTCGCTTGCCTTTTTTAGGCTTTTCGTGGTCGCGTTCAAAGGTTAATGTGCTCAAAAGATTAAGTGGGGCGTGTTAATTATTTCCTTTTTGGAGAATGAGTACAGTATTCGAATGAACGGTATTGAGACTAAAATATAGCTCTGTAGATATAATTCTCTTTCTATCAATTCTATTCATTGAAATAAATGCTCCCAAATATTTGCTTGTTTTCAAAAGTACAAACCACAGAAGATTTTGGAAAATAAAGTAAAAAATAAAATGATTGCACGAGCGCGAGGTGGAATGCAAGCAAAAAATAAAGCATTCTGTGTCCCCAGTTGGCTGTTGATTCATTCAGTTTTTTGGACTCTTTAAAGGACATGGCATGCACGAATCCTAAGGGAACGATAACCCTGAAAAACTGAGGCCTTCGGTGATTGATGAGGAACTGGGCTTTAGCGTCGAATAAACATACCCTCACGTTCTCAGGTGTTTCTTTTTAATTTATCGCACAATTAAATGATAGATGCCAAGATTTTTAGCTTTCATTATTAATTTTTTTTTCTGTCATGTAAGTAAATGGGTATTGGATAACTAATTAAAAGATATAGGTATAAATAACATAGAACCAATTGGCATTTAATCTTCACCTACGCAGGTATTATTATGAATCTCGATCTATTTCCCGCGTTCAGAACTTACGAGGACGATAAGCCAGTCGTCCAGCACAAGATGGTCTTCCCCGTGCCCCGGATATCTTTGATATTGTTATGGAAAAGGGGAAATCGAGCGGTACGATTGAAATCAATTTATAGTGGATTTTAATAATTCAATGGTAGAGCAATTTGCTTTTGTGAAAGCATAATCAGACTGGTTTATTAATCTGGATTTTTATAACCATACCTATGTATTCTTATAGGTCTTAATATTTTTTCTCCTAGGTTATGAAAGTTACATTTATTAATTGTGTTATTTTAGATACACAGTTGATCATTTAAAAAAAAGCTTTTATATAAAAGGTTATCAAATTATTGTTTTCACTTTAATGCAACTGCATAAGCTGAAAAAAGTTTAGGGCCCAGATTTACGGTTTTCTCCTTTTTGCTACCAAAAAATTTTTTCCACTATTTTGTGACATCGACTAAATTGGATTTATTTTTTTTACATCTTGTTTTGTATTCTACAATATAAGCTCTTTGATTTAAGACCCATATTGGGCGGATTGTTCAAAAGTATGTTATCCGCCATATTTTAAAAGTGACCTTTTACGAAGAAAAAGAATGCCGATTATATCTAATTACATTATTATAAAAACTAAAAGTATTTTTCAAATTCTAGCTTAATGAAAAATTTTAAAATTTTTGATTTAATAACTAACATGGCAAGTTAAATCAAAGATTTTACTAAAGATTTGTTCAGTAACATTTTCTAATGTAAAACCATTAGCTTTAATATCACAATGCGACGTTTGGATTAAGCGTGGGTATGGGAATATGACGTATTTATTTAATCAACTTTCTAACAAAATGTTCACTTATTAAATCATACACATGATTAATAATATAATTTATTAATATAAGGAGTTATGTAATAAATGTATAATGCTAACTATAGAAATATATATACGCTTATTACTGTTTAAGAAAGTAACTTAGTATAAACTGAAAATAGTAATTTGAGTAAAACCATCAGTGGAATTGTAACCACTTTGATCCAAACGAGAGGTGATAAATCAAAACTTTGCCATTAAAACAACGTGCTACCGCGACACCTCGGAATCGACTATACTAACTTCACTTCTTCACTCAACTTTATTGTCTTAAAACTTTTATAACACCCACCACCATTGTGGCGTCAGTAATTAAATTCACAGTGGCTTAAATATCATACATAATATAAAGTATTACAAGTCTTTTAAAAATCTTTATACAGGTATTAGAATATATTTTCTAAAAAGTAATATCTATTGTTTTTTTCATGTGTGACTGTTTTGTTGGTATAATATTATGCTATTAAAATCTATTATTTTTATTTAGTCATAGCTGAAAATTTTGAATCTTGTCATGGAACAAGAGCCTAAAATTGCTTCAAGTTTGATGTATTCGGTTCTCTAAAGATAAATTTGTTCGAAAACTTAGTGAATGTGAAAAGTTTGAAGCTGCCTTCAATCCATTACAAGAGTAAAATATTTCTTTGTTTTGTTACTAACCTGCGTAAAGTACGACCTTACAAATCCAGCGATTGTTATTATTCATAACTTTGCGATCATAATGTCTACAAGTTTTTGAAAATTAATAAAAATAAAAAAAAATATTTGCACACCTCAAAAAACTTTAAGTAAAGATAAATCATGGAGTCTTTGGAGGTTGATTGTTATATCATCTAAGTAAATAGAAATCTATCAATCTCTTCTTTTCTGATATAAAATGTTGTATTTGTAACTGGATATTGGGTGGGTTTATTTAATATAAGTCTATCAATCATGCTGCATGTAGGTACTGTGTTGGTGACAGATCGCTGCGCAACATGTGACGTGAATCAACATTGGCTTTTTAAATTCATATTTGATATTATCCATGTTCGGAGTCAATAATTACTTTTTTGATTCATTAATTTTGGTTCACGATTTTAAACTTTTATATATTATATTATTTAGTTGTGCTAGTAAAAAAAGTAGTTTTATTAAAATAGACAATTTTATAATATATTATTATATTGTGATTCATTTTTACTTGTTATTCGGGATTAATATTATTAATATCTGTAGCAATGAATCAGTGTTAATGCTAAGAATCCTGACCAATGAGATGTAAGGGGCTTGGACAATACAATTAATTGACAGAGGGGTTCCATATGCACGTGACATTTATTAATAGATACTCTGCGATGTCAATCGCAGAGAAAGGAACTTGTTATTATTTTAGGAGTAATATAATTACGATGAAATTATAGGAGGTTAGGAAATATTTTAATGGGTGTGAATGTATTGTAAAAATATTTCATACTTGTATTATGATATAAATGTACTACTAAACAAAGTAATATCTTTGATATAAAAAATATATATGTTTTTGCTTTTATAACTCCAATAAAATATATATTACTACTAGTAAATAAAAACAATAAATGCTTCTAATACGAAAATTATCTGCATCTCCACCCACATAGATTGCATTCACTTTAAGCAGTAGCACCAAATCCATAACGAGAAAGTTTTGATTTAGTGCTTATAGCTGTCCCAGTCGGGAGAGTCCTCTTTAAAGTTTTAGTCATGTAATAGAATAAAACTGTTCGAACAACGCTTGCGCTCAAGCATTCATGGCTGGGTTGAGAAGCATTATAGAAATGTATGAACTTATTGCTGGCAGCGGCTGAGACGTTAAATCTAATGTTACGTTATCCAATGAATATTCAAATCCACTTGCCAGAGTTAAACTGACATACTATAGATCGCGCACACGAGCCAAAATTGTTGTTGTCTATTGGTTTTAAAAATAAATTTACTTAAATTAATATCTGCAGAAATGATTTCGGTAACTTTGTCTTCTCTTGTATATAATATTACCGACATTGTTCGAAGGATTCACTAGGCGTATGAGGGACGGGACGCACTGACGCCACAAGCGTAATGGATATGAAAGCCTATACTGTGAGCATCGTCTTTCTTGTAATTTATAAGAAAATACAAACAAAGTTGTTACAGTGCGGTGCCTACAAGTGTCTATTTATATGATGTTTTTATAATATGATGTAGCTGCTTTATCACCTTATCTTTGTTAATGTCAATAATAATGTCGAAAGACATTTGGCTCTCAATGATTTTAGTATCGCCATCATGTCTGCTAATGGATATTTGCACCGCTACCGCTAGGCCGTATACCTCGAATTTATAAGTAATAATAGCTTTAACTAAGTTATACTGTTACGATTTACATCATACTTGTATAAACTGGATCTTATTTATAACTTAACCAAACTATACTCCAAACATATTACAAGTTCCAAATATATTAAGAGTTCATCTTGATTAAGATAGGCAATCAAAATAAAATAAATACTTTTTTAAAAATATTATTAAATTTAGTTTCTATAGTGAAACATTCTTAAAACCACAAATTAAGTGGGATATTCAAAGGATTACCTCTTTTTTGGCTTTCTTAAGAACTAAGAACAAATGAGATCAGCGTGAAAAATGTGTAACAATAACGAAACGGGGGAACTTAATGCGGTATTGTGTCATTAAACAGGAACGAATCGACTTTAGGGTGATGTTGGTGATAAATCAAAAGTTTCGGTGGTAACAAGTTTACCGAAAATAAAATATATGTAACAGATATGTGGTTATTTAAAATAAAAAATATTTTTATCTGCTTTAAATTTAAATAAATTCAACTCCGTGACAACGTTAATTGGTTTTATATGCGGTGATGCAGAAATGCTTTTTAAATTATCTAAAAATATTTTTGGAATCAGGAAGTTACATTATTTAGTTCTCAATCTAATATTTTTTTCTTTGATATTTTTTTCTGCATAAAGTAATAAAAAATACTTATTAATATCATTTGATATCATTGTGATTGAAATTGAATGCATAATGTCTAATACATTGTGTATTTCTATAAAACATTATAGTATATACATACATATTTTTCATTTGCAATTGATAATATTAATCATATATCCTAACCTAATCATTCTAACCTAACCTAATCAATCGATGCAATCTTTGGAGAAACATATATAAGTATCCTTTAATCCAGCTACTTACATCTTGTAGGTAAAGGTAATATTTTGGTATAAACAAGAATTATTGGCAGTTTCATTCGTTTCGTCTGTAAAGTTAGAAGCTGCAAGATGCAAGTTTTAACGAGCTGCCATTGACTTGCTCGTCGCTTGAGCTACCGACTTGTTAATGTATGTATTTATATAACTTTTGCAGATATCACGTAAATACAATAATTAAATAACAGGATAAATAGTGATGTACTTTTTAAGAAAGTTGCTGTCATTTTTAATCTACATAGATTATTTGTGTATGCTCTTGAAAATCTTTTAAAGAGATACCATTGGTACAGCATATGTAATCGTTTAAGAAAGTTATAGGATAAAGTAAGATTACACAAAATATACAATTATATATTTTGCTTAAGTACCATTGCTTGAGCACTTATAATTAAATTCACATTTTAAAATATCAAGAGTTTTTATTATAAATTATTTTTTTTATTTTTTTTTTATTTTTATTTAGTATTTCTCGTGGTTACGGTTAGAGTTTATTTACTATTAATATTACTAAAAGTAGTAGCGTAATACTAGATAGTCTATTACCTTCCTTATTAACCTCTCTATCATAAGCAGAAAGAATTTTTTGAATCCATCTATTAGTTTTTAAGATCAACGCGATAAACCAATCCAATAAACAAACCCTTCAGCTTTATAATATAGCTATAATATCTATATTAATATTAGTATTAGTACTAGTCTTATTAAAGACTACAATTGAAAGCAATATCAGTACAATATTAGTAAACTCGTGATGCATTTTCATGAAATTATCCCTTTACTTAATGAGGATTTGACATAATGGTGGCGATAATTCTCAGATAATAATAGTGATTTTATTATTAAATTACCGATTATTTTATTATTAAATTACTTTTCTGATTGTAATAGTAATTTTATGATTAAAGTGAAATCTCTTTATAATGAATTTTAAATAAATATAGAATTAAAAAATTATTGACAATGAATGAAAAAATTAGTTGACGGGTAGACGAGATGTAAGTGTCCCGTGTACACGATGGCCGGAAAGCATTCGAAACGTCGAGTTAAAATTAAAATGTTTTATTTCAAATGTGTACTCGTGAAAATCTAAGAAAATACTACGTTATATATTTTTTTTCTAGCTGGCTACTTTTTCGAAATTTCACTTTTGCCGTCAGTGAATTTCACATACATCTTTTTTTTCAGAAATATCAATATAATTTCAGGATAGCTCTTCTTATAATAAAATAAAATTTATGTTGGATATATTATAATTATCAAACTAAATGAGGTTTTGATCGAAGACTTATCTTTGTAGTCGTAGATTATTGGATAGCTCATAGCTTGCTTATCTGCTTCGAGATGATGTTTTTATTTGATTAAATCTCTTAATCAAAAATTGTCTGTCTTTAGGCCATAATTGAAATTTAATATTTCACTATTATTAGATTAAATTATTAGGTATTTGTTTATATTATATAATTTATTAGTACTTTATATACTAGATAAGTACAAGATGTTCATAGTTTATTTGTGATAATTTTAAATATAACAAAATTTCATTAATATACAATTATAGAAATTGTCCTGTTCATAAGAATTTCTGAGTATATTATTCATTACAAAAGTTATAATTTTGTTTCAAATCGTTTTACAAAGAATGAAGAATAAAAAAGGTTTTTTTAATACAGCTTTAAATAAATTATTGATTATATAACATGGTACCCGCGACCTTGTCTGCTCCAATTTCAATAGATTTTGGTCACAGGTGTATAGTAAGAAAATATGAATTTAGGTAAAGTTGCTTCTGCGTCCATCACATTCGCGCCCGTATATTCTTTTCGTACGACAAGCGGCAGTTATACTTTTTTTTACATTATAAATTATCTACTTTATATTTTGAGTGATGTGAGATAACTTAAAATTGGTTGAAAGAGGGAATAGGGCAGACAAAGTTCCTAGCAGCAGACTCATCGAGAAAGATTTCGAAAAGGCCATGCTCAATTCATAAAATATTAAATAGGATCAAATATTGACTTTGATTGTGATTATAATATTTATAATCCAATATTTACCATTTTTTTTTGTAGATTATCATAAATTTGTTTTATTTTAAAATATTTTCTTAAGCTTCAAAGGAAGAATATAAATAAAAATATTTTTAATCATAGAGTCAAATTTAGATTTCTGTGAGCATGACGCAGGGAAAATCAGTTGATATAACATAAAAATAATCTCTGAGTTAAATATTCATTTTGGCTTGAAGATTGTTATTAAAATATTTTAATATAGATGATATATTTTTAACTTATTTAAGTTGGACCCCCTTTCCAGGTTTATTTCAATGTTAGGGAGTTCAGCTTAATATAGATTTATGGTGAAAAATCATCTTTTAAGAATTTTATAACTCTCATTGTTATTATAGATATTGAACAATGTGACTCTGTAATCAATCATATATATGTATATGTAAATGTTATTATTGTGTCTTAAGATTTGGTAAGATACGCTGAACTGAAGCTTCAAATCATTCAGCTCAATACTGTTGGCGCAGGTGCGTATTTGGAATAGAATTTCAATAATATGACAGATAAAATATAAAGAGAAACAAGATGACGTGTTCCGAATAATAAGATTTCATCCAAGTTCAACCATCAACTTTCATATTCGATTTTGATGGATTCTTTATACAAATAATAATAATACATTAGTTTTTTACCAATAAATATGAATTGATTTATTATATTACAAATTAAAATATTACAAAAGCCTTAAAAATATTTAGCAATTTTTTTAGAAATTCAAGACGGTAATATAAGCTCACAGCGATGATGTTTTTACTAGGAAGTGAGAGCTCAAGTTGCTCCATCTATCACAACTGTCATGCTACTTAATTCCTGAGTAAGCTTTTAGACATTTGAGTGCACCTATTGTTTACAGGCTGTAATTACAGCATTTATATGACAGCTACAAAGCATTAATAAGTTCACTAGATTCCTGTATGTTGAAATTCAAATGAGTTTGAGTTGTACCGTGATTATATATATAATTATCCTTCTGTACTCACGATAATTTTGATCGAAATTTTCCCGAATAGTTTCGTAAACTGATGATAAGGCCGAGATTCCGCCATGTTCCAAGCTCATGAATACGGGCCTTAGAAGGGTTCGACAGTAGTGGTGCAAATTCCGATAAAATTATCGTGAATACGGCCGCATTAACGTATCAAATTAAGAAATATAAAAATAAATAATAAATCGATGAATTAGGTAGTGAATTAGAAAATTAAGTAAAATATGATCATCATTTTTATACAAATGTGAGCTATTATATTTGAAATAAAAGAAATATACAATTATTTTGTTATGTTGCAAGTGATTATCGTCACCCATTGACAACCTGAACACAAAGAGATATTGAGGTGCGTTCCACTCTTGAGGAACAGACAAGAGATCTCGAAGACCCATATCTCTTTGACTCACCGCAGCAACAATAGCTCCTTTATGCCGATACTATCCAGACCAGTCAAACTTACCAGTTTTCATATGATCTCAGCTAGGCTCTAATATCATTTTGTGGGGCTTTAAACCTTATGAAAAGTTTTGTCTGTGTTTATATCATAAAATACTGAAAAAAATTCAAACTTTTTGCGTGAAAAATTCAGACTATAAAAAAAATTATATGTGGGTTTTGCTGCGAGAAGGTACTTACCGAATTGGAATCTAGAGGGAAATGAAAGATTCCACTTTATTTGCATCAATAAAGCGGATACCCAATTAGCTTTGTGAGGTTCTAAAAATATTCAAAGCTTACAACGCTTTTGTGAGTCTTCGGATGATGCAAGAGTTCGTGGGCGGCCGTGATCACATTTCACCAGTGAACCGCATGCCCGTTTGCCTTCCTCTTCCATATAAAATTCAATGTAATAATTTTTTTTTTACTTGTTTCCTTTGGTGTACCTATTCAAAGATATTCTTTAGAATTAATAATTGTAATAAGTTTCAATTTTATGTAATAATAAAAAATAATATTTCCCCTGCGTTTTGGTCTTTTATTGTTTAAACGGTGTGTGTAATCAAAAGATGAAATGTTACTCACTTATCTTTTTCTTTTTATATTAGTTTTTTATAGATATCTTAAAAACTACTCCTAATAAAAGGTATCTTTGTGTTTTTGCAGTTTGTGGTAGAATTATTTAAGTTTCTATAAATTCGATATTTAAATAGATTATTTTAATTACATAATTATGACTTAAAGATAGGTAAAAACCTATTTATTATATTTATCATAAAACTATGATAAATATAATAAAATTGCAAACACAGAGTAAGATAAATTGTTAAAATATAAATATAAATCAACCTCTTATATTTAAGATCAAAAATCACATTCCAGATTCACAGACGTCCTCTTGAATATTTATTGTTTAATATTTTTAATAAAATCTCTTTGTAAGTTTTTCTGTTATCAATTACACATTCTGAACACATTGTCTGTATATTTTCACAAAAAAATGAAGTCTTTACTGCACTGTTGGGTACTGTTCTGTTGGTGATGGCTTTTGAGAGGAGCGTGGTATAATTTTCTTTGAGCCACAGTACGGATTACTACGTTTTTAATGATGCAAAAAAACCGCATGATGATGTAGTCTCAATTTTATAAAATAAAGAATAGGACTGTTTTGATAGCTTTTGATTTGTTTGTGTTTCCTCAAAGCGGAGATTGAAAAAAACATTTTGGGTAGCTTTTGTTCTCGTTTCTAACATATTGTGTGTTTTGATAAGGGTTTGTTATCGTCCACAATAATGAATGAAAAGGGTTCGGAATATCTTAATATAAAAGCTGAGCCGAATCTATTCATTATGTACATGTCTTTTTACTTTGAATAGTATATTCATAGTTACAGCTATCTACAATCTCTAGGTTAATTAATATGTTAAGATAAAATGTTAATTTCAAATAAAAATGGATAAAAACTGCATAATATACTAATGCACCCTGTATCAGTATTCCATATAATAATTTAAAGAACAGATCAAATATAGAAATTTTTACATTAATATATAGGTTAAGGAAAATGTAGTCTAAAATTTTTCTGTAACATGTTAATGTTCCGTACATATACATACACACGCATGTACACACATACACAAACATGTTTTTAAAATTCTCTATAATTTCTCAGGATACCTCACATGCGATTTCGAAAATCGGGCTTTTTACAATAACTTTTACTATAACATCATTTGATTATATATTATATTGTTAATATTTTATTGTTTTATCAATCTACTTTGATACATGTATTTTTTTATGAAAAACCAAAAAAAATTACAGTGAAAACATTATGCAGTTACAAAAAAACAAACTGGTTTTGTATGGTTGGCAAAAAATATAGATATTTTCTTGTGCTTTAGCGTTATCATGGATGAAAACCAAAATCTGTGCTATCTCCCTATACTTTATAAAAAATAACTATCTATTTATATTTTATTACCCTTCTGTACGCATTTAAATACAATCGGAGTTTTTCCGACAAGTTTCGATCCTATCGAGTCAGAGTCCTCATTCATGAGCTCAAAGAATAGTTAAATCACGGTGTGAAACTAGTCTAGCAAATTCCAAAAGTATTTACGTGAGTACAGTCGAATAATTACATATAATAGGAACCATATATCACGAAATTCTAAATACAAAATCTACCTACTCAATTAAATTTTTATTAGAAAATGATGTCAAGTTTACTAACTTAAACAATTGCATGGTTTTTAATTTGGTATATTGTTTTAATAGGACGGTGAGTTATTAGTCTCTTCTTGGAAAAGAATTCTCTTGCACAAATTAGTTTGGGAATCCCTCATTTAAACTGATGTGTAATAGGCGAGGGCGGGGCCACATCACGGAACCTTTCTTCAAAGCCCTTTATACTTTACCGCTGCCATAGTTAAAAATGTAACAACTGGTTCACTAGAATACTGTGGATAATTTTGGTATTGTAATTTAATTTATTATTTTATTTATTTTTATGACTTTTGGGTTTATTTTTTTAGGTTTTGTTTTAAATTTGTTATTTGTGATAAAATAATATGAAATTGATAGTTCCATTATTATTTTATACATGCTCACCTATACGATAGTATCGTAATTTCGACTTAAAAATTGGTTGAGTAAAATAATATTAATAGGTAATGTTTACCAGCTTTCAAAAAATAATATTACACTAACATTAAAAAAGGATTATTGCATAATAATAGTTGACTACGAGAGTACAATAAAACGCAACTTAAACAAAAACATCTCATCTCTTTAACATTAATTAAGTTTCTATTGATGGCGTAAGAAATAGGTTTTTCGTAATCTTATATATTAATGCAGGAAGCGATTTCGTTGGCACACTGTAGCTCGAGAACCACTAAAGGGAAAAATATCATTGGCTCAAATCAAAGGTCTCATTATGCTACACTGCTGAAAAATAGTGACAACTCTCAAATCTCATTAGCCTAATTGCAGTAATGAGTCAAAAAATTAATTTTTCCCATAGACTTTGCATGGGGAAATTTTGCGCGCGCTTTTTTAGTACTAGTTGTTATGAAGACAATGTTTGTGACTTGATTAATTAGCTTTAACTTTCATTAGGAAATGGAAAACATATTTGTCGAAGGTCGACTTAAGGCCTAAATACACACTCTTACTATTAAAAATGTTTGTACCCAGAATAACATATTCTCTGTTGTGTCACTCTCACACCTTTGACATAAATCCTTAATGAAATAGTGACAAAACAGAGGATAAGTTCTATTTAATATGTATATAAATATAAACTCAGGTAATTTACATTTTTTATTTATCAAAGCTTGTCTGAGTCTAAATACACACGAAGTTTTTGTTAGTACCAGATGTATAGCGTTTATAATGATACTGTAGCAGCTGAAACACGATACAAACTTGCATATTTTACAAGGGCTTTGTACTGATGAATTGTTAAAATTTTGTACGTGCCGTCTGCATTTCTTAATTTGATGAATGTTATAGTTATGTCTATGGAATAAAATCTGCATAAACCTTTAATGTAACCTGTTTATTTGGAATCTTTGACCTATCAGTGATAAGTATTAGCATTTTTGAGCTTATTATTCCATTATGGCTAAACTACTGGATTTTATTTGAAAATGTATTTGAAAGTAATAAGCAACTTGGGGTTTCATTTATTGTTCCATTATTTTTAATACACGTTTGTACGGAAGTGTCAATAACACCTGAAACAATTTAACTTTACAGGCTTGTTATGAATAGTTCCTTTTATCTTTATTATTTTATAAACTGTTTGGAGCCAATTTGTCTTTTATAGTACTTGATTATTTCAGTATAGTACATAACTATACAAATTTATATTATAATTTTTTTATTAATTATATTTTTATACCTCTTAAAATTGATATTAGTTTTAGATTTGTTTAGTTTTGCTTTCTTTTTTTATTTACTTTTTTTTAAATTTTAATTTACTTTTTATTTGTTTTTACGTTTTTTTTTTTAAATAAGCGAAAAGTAACTTAAGTTTATTTTTTATTTTTATATATTTTTTGAAATAAGCATAATTTTTAAATATTTTATTTTATTTTTTTTAGAGTGTACATGTTCAGAGTTGAAGTAAGCAATCCTTATTATTGCATATTAAGTTAGCCTGTAATTGGGTTAAAAATTTTTGGAATTTTTTTCTTTGTATATCACGTTGACTTCCTAATAAATAAATAAATAAATAACCAGAGGTAAATTATTATAACGCACTAGTTACTATTTTATATTAAACGTTAAGGAGAAAAGGTAAAACAATTTATTTAGTCTTCATTGTATTTAAAACCTTTGTGATTCCTAAATACATTTATATGGTTACCCGGCTGCACTCTCGTTAATTAAATTGGAATTTGCCCGACTAGTTTCGAAACCGTTCGGGGTCCTCATTCATGAATTCGGAGTGTGGTGTGCCTACTGAGAATTTATAACGAATTCTTTGCCCTTGATAACTTAGTCAAATACGAACGTTAAATTATCTTAAGCATGCGCTGATGAATATATATGATTTATTTCATTCGTTTTAAACAGTAATTTATACTGATTTAACTTTATATTGAATGAGAAAATAATATATAGAATGTTTCAAGTTCGTCTGTTGAACTTTTCATTCTATATTTAAGAATATAATTAATTTTACAAACTGTATTCTATTGTTGTATTTTAAAAATTGTAGTTTTTGAAGCTTCTGTTATTATTTTCCAGTATTTGTAACATAAATAATTTTTAACAATACCTTATTTGTACCACGCGTTCAAAGTCGCTGTCAAAATCTGGTATATAATCATTATAATTAAGATTATCACATAATCAAGTAACACTCAAGAACAGAATATTAAATATATCGATAAAATTGAATCGCAAGTCAAATGTATATTTGATTAGGTGCAAAATTAAATCTCAGAGCAGAGCCCATAAAGTAGCATGTCGAGAACCGTCGAACGTTTAATAACATTGTAATGGTCGGTAAAATTGTTCAGGCGTTGTATTTAATTAAGCCATGGCCCTTTTGTTACCCTTTATACCCCAAAGAGTTTTATTATGTGTTATTATTTCTAGACTGAAATTAAAAGCTTATGAAATGAATAAATTTATCAGCGAGCTTAATTAAGCTTTTGGCCATATTGCTTAAAGCGTGATAGGTGATGTAAATTAAACTTTATTGCGTATAAAGTGAACTATTATTAAGTTTGATTCCCGTTATAGCTCTGTACGTTTATATTATAGCTGGTCGTGTTCATATTTACGATTTATTTTATGTCCATATTTTAGACTATGACTGACCCTTGCTTCGCACGTGATATTTATTATGTTGCATTTTTTATATCAAATATTTTGTTGATTAAGACACATGTATACACATACATATAGATATTAACAGTTATTTGTTAGGAGAAATTTGAAGTTAAGAAGACATTATTAATTTTTTTTTGTCAATAATACTTGTAAATAATACTTATGCTAATACTAAATCTGAATTTTTAAGTTGAAATATTTTTAGATTTTGATACAAGTAATGTTCTTCTGAAATATAGCAAGAATAGTTGGCAAGCATTATCTACATGTAAGGTCAAATTAAAGTTATACGTTTGTTTGAAAAGGATTAATACTATCCAAAACGTAGGTTTTGTTATTAACAAGTAATTTATGTATTAAATAAAGAATAGAGATATAATTATTGAGAAATTAAGTTCTTATCCATAACGTGCTACTCTTTTTAAGGACGTCTTAAAATTCCCAAGAAAAATATTTTTATACTTTTCTCACTGTTGTATTATTTTGATGCATAAATAAATAATTTCATTTATTGTGTTATATTTTTAATTTAAAATTAATATAGGATATCTTGTGTAGGTCAAATGGATATGTCAGGAGAGCCTATATTAAAACCATATTTATCTAAACAAGCCTTCTGTAAAGTTAAAAATTAACTTTACTACGGTTCCAAACGCCCCCTGCTCTGAAAAGAACCACATAAAAACTCAGTCCGTTATTTTTTTATTGTGATCACTGTTTCAATTAAAATATCTAAATGATTTAAATTATGCCATATCTTGCCAAATTACATAAGCAGTTTTTTGGCATGTATGCTTTCTTGTATAAAACTTTGTTACAATTCTATTTTATTGACAGTTTATTTTAAAAGCTCGTTTGAGCTTTTTAAAAAATACTAGCTATATCTTTGGCGAAGAATTTGGAATTATGCAACTTTTGAAATGTTCTGAATAATTTTTGATCTTTAGTACTTATTACCGGTTTCCAAGACGATAATAACTTCAAACCACTATTCCTATTGAATTCGGCAGACGTTTAATTTTAATCTCAGGTTAATTTCCCGAATCCAAGACGTGTTCCGATTTTCGATGAGCTATTCCTGTCTAGATTTTTAATACTACGTATATGTTCAGTGATCTTTACTACGGTGAATAAAGATCTTCATAGGACCCCTGAAGACCATATAAAAATCGCCTCTCCCGCGCTACCTTCTGCTGCAAGCAGTTGACGCTGCGATTCTGCAATAATCCGTGCTATTAAATTATGCCCGGACTCGTCAGTAATTAGTCGGGCAAAATTCAGATAAAACTTGAGTGCATCCAAATAATTATATATAACAGATAGACATAGTGTATTGTATGTTATATAAAGTAAGTTATTTATATATTCATATATTTAAATAGACTTAAATGTCTTTTGAATTAGAATGGATAAATACAATAATTCACTTTCAAAAATGAATTTAATTGTTTAAAAATATAAAATACAACATATAACTTACTACTCAATAATGATTACACCTTGTTAGGTTTAACTCACAACCTAGAATAAAATCTAAATCACTTTTTCTCGAAAGATGGTGAATTTAACTTCCCTAGTTTAATTAATTCTATTAAATTAAATTTAAAATATTATTCAAATTTTAATATTTAAATAAATTACCTTTAAATTCTTTAATAATGTGCTTTTGGAACATTTCTATTACACCCAGAAGAATATTCTTTCACGGGGTCTCATATTTATTTTAAATTCATTCTTGTCTCCGAGTTCCTAATTGTTTGTATTTCTGTGAAATTGCTTCAATTGTTTGTCTTAGCTTTTCCAATTTGAATGAAAATAGTCGGAGCATCAAATGAGGATTGTTTGAGTTCGATGGAGACAATTATATTATTTCTTTTTGACTTCTCTTACACATCATTTATTAAACTATAAATAAATAATAGATGTAAAATATAAAGAAATTTTTTATTTTTGACTATTGCTCAAGGATTCAAAATAAACCTACAAAATCTAATCATATTTTAGAATGACATTCCCGTCTGTCTGTATTTAGGAAAGCGATAAACTTAAAAATTGCAAAATCGGGTTTTTTTGAATGATTTCCACCTATAGAATATCTTATTTCTGAAAATGTTTGCATATATAATAATTACGGTTTCATGTAAATTGATAAAAAACATGAATTATAGTTTAAGAGGTCAAAAAAACCTGACCAAATAAATAAATAAATAATGTTATAAATTGAGACTATCTTAAGAAGAAATCACTCAAATTTCTTACTAATAAAAAGGATCAGGGCACCCAAAATCCACAAGTAAAGCTGCAGGCGAAAACTAGTATTGAATAAGATAGGTGGTTATAATAAAATATTTGTAATTTATTATAATCCTATGTTATTACTTGTTAATCTCAATCATCAAAACACGTTATGTGTAAATAAAGATGAAGACAGGAAGTAAAGTTGGGTGAAGGTGTTGATTGGGCAGTCCGTAGGGAAGCCGTGCCTTAAGTGAAGATCAATTACCACAAATCGAATTAACAAAGGTGTAGCTGAGATTCAATTAAACTGCTTTGTTTTTGATTCTGTATTGTTTGGTGTTTAATTTGTTATCTAAATAAGCTCCAAACAATGAAATAAAATGTAATAACTATTTTTATTTATTCACAATGAGCTGTGCAAATGATAAACAATAATTTAAGAAATGTTATTCTGTCAACATTTATGCAATATTCACTATATACAAGATTCAATAAATATTGTATACTGTTGTCAACGAAGATGCACTGACCGTATTTTATTGGATACACTTCAGAGACTTGCACAGAATTGCACAATTTAATTCCCCATCGGCATTTACTATCGGAAGACTTAATGAATCCCTCCGAGACCTATGGTAATTTCTGCATACAATAAAGATGAACTCTTGGCCTTTTCTCTGAGGCCATAAACAAAATTTAATACTAGATTCTATATTAGCAGTTATAACTTTAAAAATGTAATTTTTCATTTTTATATATTGATACATTTCAGTTGTATTCAATGAATTTCGAGTAAAGATTATTCTTTCAGCGTAGTAAGACAGAGACGTATTTCAAATCATAAATTAATTCTTCGTCGTCAATATTCTTAATGTAAAATTTACATTTGAGCAAATGTACGCATTAGAGTAACATTGAACAGGCTTGGTTATTTATTGTGTACATTAAAGCCGATGCAATACAACTTCATTAAGTGGAAAGGAACAGGATATAAATTTCAATCAGACCCGCACTTTCAATATACCGTTAGATCCAGAGCCGTATTTTATTACTTTACACCTTTATTAAAATATAAATGAAGACTGATATACACATGATATATTAAAAACTTTAAAATGTAATATTCTAATGCTGCTTAGTCTAATTATAATTGTAATACGTATTAAAAATTTAGAATTAAACATTTTATCCATACCAGCAGGATGCGAACCCATCTTTGGGAAACCTTTCTGTAACACTACCAATTAAGTTTTCCGAATTGCTACCCACTTCGATGAATTTAGCTTTGTATATATAACCGTTTTTATCGGGAAGAAGGTGACATCTATTAGGTTTCGTAGAGGTTCGGGTTTGAATACTGCTGGTATCAATAAAATTTGGTATAACATTTCTATTTGCAATTTTAATTTTATTTTGGAGAAATTAAACTTTCTATGCAAATTTAGTAATTATAATTTTATTATTGTATACACCTAATTGTCCGGCTACGCTTACAAAAAACTATCGAAATTTGTCCGACTAGATGCGAACATTTTATCCGCGTTCCTTATTCACGACCTCAGAGCAGAGCATGAACAGTTCACACCGCGATTTCGCCATTTGCCCCAAAAATATAATTTTGTTTTATAAAATATATATGCTGTATTATAAGCTGTTATGCTAATAATATATTGTCAATATAAGGATTCACATTATTACCTTAACACACTCAACTTTGAAGCTTTAATAAACAAGTACTAAGCGTCGCTGAACATACAATAAACTTGTAATTACTAGCTCAGAGCTAGGTCGGTGTCTAAGAACTAAGCTTCGTAATAAATCAACTTGATGTGATCGTCGCCTGCGGCTAGTTGTGTCAACTTGTGAAACATGCCTTAATAGTATTTTTCTTGTCTTTTCTTCTATAACACATTTTCATAGATAAACTTGGTTTATAGTTTTTGGATTATCTTTATAGAAAAGTAGTAGACATCCTTAAATTACACCAGTTTTTTTGTGTTATTATTATTTATGACCGATAGAAACTTCGGCCCGGTTTCGGACAGTTTAGTTCGGTAAAAAGTTTACTTTCGTCCTTAGTTTTGGTTTCGGTCAAAAATGTAATAAACTTTCGGCAGTACCGGAACTCGAGGATGCGTGAAAAGCCTTTACGAACCATGATCGTCCGCTGTTTTGAAAAGTTTACTTGGAAAAGTTATTTTAAAATATTGATTTATTTCGTTTATAAAATACGTAATACTTTTAAATATATTTTTTAAATTTACGTATGCTATATGACTGTTTGTATGTATCTGCAAATATAGGTATTAAATGTATTTGTACACATTCATATTATATACTGAAGTATAAAACAGATATTTAAAAATATTCAAATAAGTATAGGCCACGGTTCTGGCTGAATCTGAGTGGAAAGCCAAAGTTCATTTTCGGTTTCGGCTGAAAAATCTGTTTTAGTAGAATACTTATTATTATATACGCAGCAAAAAGATTCACAATAATTTGATGATATTACTTTAAACTTGTTTGAAATAAAATGTATACTATCTTATATAAGATAATTAAAACAAATTAAGACTTACCGAAATAATTTTGATTACAAACAATTTATAAGTTATATAAGCTAAAATCCTATACAATATTTACTGTTATTTTGTTTATTTGTTCGCTTTTCCCGTGCGCTGTTCTAAATAGATTTACTTATGTCAATCCAAGTCAAAAATTTTTTCATATAGGCATCTATTTGGCCTACCCTAATGACCTAATTGCATGATCTTTATGACCATGCAACTAGATCATTACTTAAAACGTTACAAAGATAACTATAATTACAAATAAGAAGAAGTATAAACTCCATACTTTAGTTGCACGGTTGCAAAAGGGAAGTTCATGGAGAAGAAGAAGCAAAAAAGTTCACATAAACTACTTTAACTTCTTTATGTAATTTCTAATAGCAGTAACCTAATAGTGTACATGTTAATAATTTTGTATATTGTTTTTTGTTTATTGCTCGGATTCAATTAATTCAATTGAATTTTAATGATTGTGACAATTAAATGGAGTTTGCTGTCTATCAAGATTGCATATTAATTAGGGTGGGAGAGAAGAACTAGATAAAGTATACCAGCAGGTAGTAAGTAGCTAGTTTCGTAGCACGCCTGCCCGATAAAAGATTTTTTTTTATGCTATATGGGGCAAACGAGCAGGCGAGCCACCTGATGGAAAGTGATCATCGCCACCCATGAGTATGAGATAAATGTATATGGCTACAACTTGGGCAGGTTCAAGTCCAAGTGGTAACAGAGTTAGATTCCGTCCTAAAGAACGTTGGGTAAACAACACTAAAAATATACTAGGGACGATTGGATACCTAAAGCAAATATAAGAAAAACTTGAAAGCTTATGTTAATTTATTCCTATTAAGCTTACAAGGGCCCCTGGCGGTTATATTGCCACCAGAGGCCTTAAATACAGAAATATTTGTAAAGTATAATCAGAAATCAATGAAAATAAAGAGAGCTTACTATTATTACTATTGTAATTATTATTATTTGCTAGTTGTACAACTTGTATAACAAACACTACAGTAACTTACTGGTTCCATATTATCAGAACTAAAAATATTTTCTAATGCAATTATAACGTCAGATGATGAAGCTACAGAATTTATTTAATATTTTTTATTTATAATTTGCTTTTGTAAAAGATTTTAGAATTCAGAAGAATTTAGAATTGTCTCTAAAGCATTTATTTTTCATTCATGTTCATATCTCCTTATATGATGAATTATTGTGTATGTATTTCTGTTTGTATTTTTGTTATTTATTTTTTCTTTTTTTTATATCTATTATATTACAATGTTTTACTCTCAGGATCTACAATATACAAAAGATAACATTGTAAAATGAAGTTTATTGATTTTTAAGATAATATGAAACGAAACGAACTTCCCATAACAACCGGCACCGTTACGTTATTGCAAAACTGAGGAAATTGTTCAATATCCTGCACAGTTACAGACTATGAAATAGTACAAACCATAGCTTCATACCACAACCAGTGAAGGTAAATTTGTTTGATAGACACTAACGGCCATTAGTAAAGGTATCTGCACATATCACCTTATTAAATCATTTACTACACTATAAAATATATATTAAATATAAAATATATATTAAAAATCTTAAATATATTAAAGAATATAAAATACTCTATCTTGTTTTGATAAGTCTTTTATATTACACTTTTGATCTATTACGAGTGCTAAAAAAAAGTTCAGTATCAACTGAAATTGTTTCATATCTAGCTTCATACGTCACCCGTCAACTATAACCGAGACGCCTGCACTGAACTTCTGGCAAGAGATTTTCCGGCGGACAATTTTTAATAACACAGTCTGCGAGAGGGCTATTACATCTTTGTTTTATGTCACAGAAAAATACTTTATAAAATAAATATAAGACTTAAATGTGTTCATCTTTTTGCGGTAAGTAAGCTGAGATAGGAGAAAATACAGTTTTACAAAACAAGTTCAATTTCTACTTGTTTATATAAAATAAATTAATATATTATATGTATATGTGTTATGGCTTGTGTATTTGTTTGATTATTTTCTTATTATATTTTGTTTGTTGTACCGACTCTTTTAGAATTGATTGATTGATTGATTGATTGCAATTTGATATAGTTGTGGAAATAGGCACAATGAATTTTCAATTGTTATTTAACGACTATTTATTGAATCACATATTTATTTCCGAAAATGGAAATATTTTTTTTAATTTAATATATCAAGTATGTTTAATCCGAATGAGTAAGCTATAGCCTTTATAAGTAATTACGAGTGATGCGAATATGTACAGCTGTGGTATAATTACCGGCGCCATTGGTTGCGATGGCGCGTTAAATCTTACTAATGAAACATTAAAACATTAATCAGATGTGTTTTATAGTTAAAAAAAGCACATACTAAGCTATTGTTTGAATCGTTAATACTTAAACAACAAACGGTTAAATGTTGCGATTAGCGTTTATGTGTGTACAGTTATTTTGTTTTTTGGCTTAACCATAAACGTTTAATTGTAACCTATTGCACAAAGGTATTTATTTTATTCTAAAGCATATTTTATAGTAAAATAACAAAAAATTCACATAATATATCATTAACGTTAGCTATTAGATCGGTCTTAGTATAGGGCTTTAAAAAGGATATAGTATAAATATAATAAAGGATAATTGAACATATACACACTTCGGATGGCATTCAATATTAGTGAATTTTGGATCAGGTATTGTGAATTTGAGTTTTATATTTCTTGTTCTGGAAATTTTGGACGTAACAAATAAAATCATTGACAGAAGATTGTATTTTATAAACAGTATCGATTTAAGTCAGAAATAGGTCTAGTATACAATTTAAAGAAGGAAAATTTTATTTAATTAAATTTTAAAATTATAATGAAACTCCAATGAAATTACATCGAGGCATACTTTAAATCTGTTTAAAGATTCTGAATAGATGTATATGTTAAAAAAGTAGAGCTAGTATGATAATAAGAAACTTTCAAAGCTTCAGATTAATCAAATCAAATCAAATTATATAAAAGAGGACTTCATTTGAATAACGTATATATTAAAATAGAACAAATTAATAGATAATAATAAAAATATCAAAAAAATAATAAGAAATCAGTAACATCCAAACAGGTAGACCACTGAGCTTTGTTTTAAGGTACTCGAGCACTGATTTTCAGTTGATGACATGTTTTGTCATAACAAACACTAGTGAAAGTTACCATTATAAAATTTTATAAAAAACAAACAACATCTTATACAAAACAAGAATAAAACCATAATTATTACCAAAGCAATAATATCTAATGCAAATGATAAATTTTATCCCACAAATAACAAGAGGATTAGAGATGGATGCTGTGGAGATAATTGATAATATGTGTTGCATAAAGTTAACATATAGAACGTTTTAATTTCGCGCGCACTGCATCGCGAGGCTAACCCCGCTTGCGTGGACCTAGTACTATATCACTTTGTATGAAGTTGAAAAATAACAAAAAACCACAAATACGCATTACGACCTCTGGGTTTTGAAGTATACTCAAAGTATGTGAAGTCTTACGCATTGGCAGTCTGTAGTTGAGCTGAGCGAAGCGAAGCTCTTTACTACTCAAAGTTTCAACTCTTTGTTATCCTACTCCTCCTTCAATTTACGAACTACACGCACTAAATTTTGCACACATAAGCATAATGAGCAAAACTCGATCTGAATTCAAAATCAGCCGAATCATAATTGTAGTTTTCGAGATAATTGATAAAATGTGTCACATAGAGTTAACATATAGAACGTTTTTGTTTTGCGCGCGCTGCGTCGCGAGGCTAACCCCGCTTGCGTGGATCTAGTAATTCTTCTTTTTTTAAACCCTGAAAAGGCTAAATTATTTTTCTTAATAATGTTTGACATCTGAGCATAGACATTTATTTTTAAAAACATAGAAAGTCAAGGCAAGATGCTTATTGTTTTTGGCTTATCATTTTGGGACTCATACAAAAAGATAAGTCAAAAATAATATGAATACTCTTGTTAGTTGAGACTAACAAGAGTATTCATCCAACAATGTGAAAAAGTAACATAATAATTGGTTAGTTATGTGATAGGTTCTATAATATAATTATTGAAAAGTAATATGAAATAACATTTATAGGAATATAACATCTAAGCAATTGGATTTATTTTGCTTTATATTTAAGAAATCATTTGTTTGTCAAATCGAGGTAGTGTAACAAGAAATACCTAGTAAGAGTGATGTAATAATTGTTTTTTTAATAGATAATGTGTATGTTGGTTTTACGACTTATCTCTTTTTGATTCTATTAGTTTTAATCATACTGCATGATATCTAAGGAAATCTGAGATCTTTCAACCATCTGCTTTCAAGAGGTGGCAACATATCATACAATGCATGTTAGCACTTCTTAAATACAGAAACAAATTTATTTATGTTCTAGATTTCAGAAAGTTTGTGCCAGTCAAATGAAAACGTACTAGCATGGAGCAAGTGAGTTTCTATAACATCATATTTTCTGTGCTCCTTCACTCTATTTAATTTGACCTTCAATGTCTTAATTTATTTATATCTGCACATACCACATCAGAAAAAGATTTACTTGATATTATTTAGTGGGTGGAGTTAGTTATAAACTACTTAAAATTTAGGTAAGGAAGAAATCTGTACAGCATCCCGTTTTTTTTTATTAACATCTTAACTATTTTTAGTAAAATCACTCATAGGTAAGGCAAGGTCATCAGTGGCAAAGTCTGCCATTGACAAAATCATTGTGATGAAAAAAATAACAAAATCTATAAGTAAAAAATCTTTTTTGGTTATATTTATATATAATAGTATATAACAGTTAGATATTGTCTCAATGGTATAATACCATTGCGATTCAAAGTTTAAAAAGAAGTATTTATTATACTTATTCTGATTTCTCTGTAATACCGGAAATTTCGATGTCGTAAAGAAATAAGGTTTCATCCCTTTCGTTCAATTCAAATCTTAAATCTGCAAAAGGTCAGCAGGAGAATATTTTCTGTTAGTATATTTTTGTTTAATGGTTTTTTAAGCAGATAAGATTATTTTGACGGAATTGATTTAGTAATCAAATCCAATTGCCATGGAAAAGGCAGCCATCTACTATTAAGATGCGTATTTCATGGGTGTGATTATAGTTATTGTCAATCTTCATTTATTACTTCCTTTGCTGACAAGTTGTGTCTGCCGATGTCTTAATTGGCATACAAAGTTTCGTTCTATTATTGAACCTACCGATCATGGCCATTTGGCAAACATCCGTATATCTGGGATGTTCACAAAGTTGATGGAGTAAAGATTTTGAGAGCTTAGTGCCCTTTGTTCTGCCAATAAATTTATAAAATTGTTTAATAACTATATTATGAATCTGATTATAGAAATGCGGAAAGGGGACAATGGTTGCCTTTATACGCAATTGTGTAGGTATGTGTTTGTTTATAGGTTTATCCAAGTATTAAATTTAATTATTTTAATTAAAACTTTTATTTCTCTCAGATTACCCCAATATGCATGTCAAAATACAAAAATCTCAATAGAGTGTTTTCTTTCTTAAGGACTGACAATGCTTTTTCAATACCTTTGGTTTTATAAAAAATGTCGGGGTGCATTGATTACTGACCACCAGATGACTTGTGTGGTATTCCTTTCTGTACTTGGTTATTTCCGGGTGTCTATTATTGCTCATTTCCCATAAAGGAAATATGAAAACCACAAAATTAACAGTAATAAATTAATGTTAATACTCACTTGTACTGAATCAAGTAGTCATTTAATATTTATGATGTATCATTCGAACACATAAGACATGTTTTTGTAATACTTAATAGTATCATCATTGTTTAAAATTACCTTAACCACCTTTCAAAATTTGTAATTTTTGGGACTGACAAAGTGACAAAGTAATATATACGTAGACAATACATAATTAACAATACTTAAGCAACTTTTGGAAGCCTAACCGATATTTACCGATTATTCCCTTAACGGGGCATGAGCGGTCGTTTGTAACAAAGTTGCCCACCAAACAATTAGACGAAGTTACGATCGGGGCTCCGATTTGTTTGTTCTAAGTCCTCGTGTTTGCTACACCGGATATTAGACCTTGTCCGGATGTGTGTGCCTTTTTGAACTGTTTAATATATTCTTATTGAGAAAATAGCTAGCAAAGAACTTCTTTTATAATTAAAGTTGAGTCTATCACTTTTATAATTAAAGTTGAGTCTATCTTACTATATAAAGTCTAGCTCTTTATGAAATACGGGACGGATGGAGATAATAAATTTAATTTGACACAAATAAAATATCATATATAAGCGTCATTATATTTTTATATTTAAATATATACAAGAAAAAGTGAATGTATTTGATAAAATATAATGAATAATAATTATCTCTGAAGATAACTCCGAGAAACACAGCGTATATTTTTCTCTACATTTTTTGTATTAACATAACAATAACAAACACAAGAACATATCAGCAAAAAAGTTGTGAACAGTATTGTTCAGTAAAGAAACATATATAATAAATAAAAACGAGAACTTCCTTCGATACAAACCTATCAAACGTCGGCAGATCACAACTTATTACTGAAGCAAATGAACCGATAACACACTTACTAGTTTCTTTTCCATCAATTTTGATAAGACCCTTATGAGTATATGAAGATCGTTCAATCGCTTGAGTCTGTCAGTAAAGATTCCTACGTTGCGGGTCAAATTATACTGGTCGATATTGTGCTACAGAAATTCATAGAAGCTAGGGGCGCCTTCCGTCATGTTATGTCGAGGAAATGGAGACGCAGTGCTGAACGGAAAAGTCGGAGTGAAGAATCCATGTCTAACTGTTAGCGTTGTTTTCATTACGGTAGGTGTGTAAACAAGAACTGAGGAGACACAGAGGCGCCTTGTTCTATCGAGCATATTAAAACAAAGAATAAAAGAATAAAATTTTGAGATTTGACTTAGTGTTTCGTTTATACATTCTTTGTTTTTGCTTTGTTACTTATTTTACTATTTGTAATTTTAATTTAAACTGGTAAAAAGATCTCGTGTTCTTAATATTTAGATATTTTTTGAAATTATTTTGTGATAAAACTTTAAATGATTATTCTGACTTTTTTAGTCTTGGCTCCAATCCGAAATGATTTAATTAAAATATACGTTTAATACCGTTGAAAATAGTATTATTCGAATTATTTAAGCTGCTTAAAATTAATCCTCTTTGTAAAGTTGCACAAACTATTTGACCGTATACAACGGGGAACGCATTAGCCAAGCTTTGTGTTTCTGATTTATTTACTTTGTGCTGTTGAAAGAACGATTGTACATTTTTATTTTAACAGTGTCATTTCGCCGGTGAATAAAAAAGTTAATCTATTTGCTGAGGGAGCGGTGTAATGCTAGAACCGTTCTGTTGACTTCGTTTATTATTATGGAATAGTTAAAAAAAGGAAAATATATTGTTATTCGATTTCTTTGGTTCCTTCGGGGTTTTATCACTTACTATTTTATATGGAGGTATTCTTGTATATAAAAAAAAAAACTATTATGAAATTACGAAATTTATATAATAAGCTAGGATTTTTGGTTACACCTTTTGGGTGTTTATATATAAGATAAAAGTTTATATAGAGCTTTGTCAGTTTATAAAAAATATATAAAGTATACAGACAGGCGCGAAACAAACATACTATATTATATATTAAGGAAACAACGGGTGGAGAGTAATGTAGTTTACTCAATGGTTATTTGCTATGGACTTCATAACACGTGCTTTAAGTAAACAAACAGCTTAGTTTACTCTTAGTATATATAATATATATAAACATATCCGTTGTAAAGTCACGTTGTGATATATTATGCAATATTTATTACATATAAAATTTGTATTAATTTTTGAATAATAATTCAATTAGGTACATTGAAACATGCATACATGAAAACAACTTACATATATTATATTTTATTTAATTAAAATATACATTATTATGTAGAATATAAAACCAGCTATTTTATACCTTCTAATAATATAAAATATTATGTAATTGTAGGAACTATGGTGGCTAATATTTGGACTTACAAATATTTTAAATGAAAGATTTGTCACTTATTTATTAAAACGGTGGTCTATAATTATGTTCGGTTATCGATATGCAAAAAATATAATAATATTATTTAAAAATACAAACAATCTTAAAAACGTAACTTAAAAATGCTAGGGGTTTAATTCTTACTAATGTGTAGTTAATTTTTGTATGCAATTGATTCATCCTCTTCTTTCTTAACCGCTTGGATTAGGACTAAAGACATGACTGCATTTATAACCTGAAAAATAAAATTTTTGATTAATCTTTATGCATATTTATTTATTGCGTGTTTAGTACTGGACTTTTTTTTAAATACTAAACCTGATTTGATTTTAGATTAGGCTTTTTGAGCGCATTCTAATAAAATAGTTGAGATTTCTATTAAAGTGTTAAAAGATGTTAAATATTTTATTATAAACGAGTACGTGTGATTATAACAGAGCTTCTTCTCAAGGGCCAACAATGATTTCGGTTTGATTCAAGATCAGAATATTTATTAGCGCATTGTAATAAAATAGTTGAGATTCATACTTAAGAGGTATAGGATGTTAAACATAATATTATAAACATTATTCAAACAATGAAAGTTACTTACAGATATCATACAGGAAGCAAGAACAATGCCCGCAAGCCAGCTGCTCTTGCCCTCCAAGAACCACGTGAGCTCATCCACGCAGCCGTGGAAGTAAGCATTACCAGTTACTGAGTCACGACATTCTGATGGTAGAGGTTTATTTAGGGTGATGTAATCTATAGAACCGTCGGCACCACAGCAACCGATCTGTAACAATATGCAAAGTTTTTATTTATGTTTCTTTACTAATGCTACTCCTCCTAGGACCTAGACGAATAATGGTAGGATGTCGAAACTTAGCAGAGTTGTCGAATACAGTCACTTATAGGTCCTGAAGTTTTTTTGGTGATATTTGTGATTATAGTTTTTTATTAAATTGGTTAAAGTGTGTCCCATTGAATTAACATGTGCGACGTTTTGAAATCGCACGAGATCTTATTAGGCTTACGATAATAACCACTATTTACTCTGCTAATTTTACAATTATGCGAAACTCATGCAGCAACAATGTTTCGCTCAGCTCCTCAGCTTCTCGCTCAGCACTGTCGTGGACCTAGTATGTTGAGATAAACAAGAGAATCGAAAGAAAAATAAATATATAAAAATATCTGAAGAAGTGTTTACTGTCTAGTGTTTGGAATTATTTTATAAACATGCAAGACCATTTAAATTTTATATATTTTTTTATATATTTTTTACCGTTTGACTACAGTCCGCTGGATGTTAAAATTTTATATATACTTAAATTATGACTATTACTAGCTGTAAACAAGAGTGAGGACATTAATTTACGACGATAAAAGATGTCATAAACTATTTCAAAAAGAAAAATGGTGACAGATTTGTATCCGTTGAAAAATATCAGTACATCTGCTAAACTTAGTAAACATGGCAACAACACCGAAATATCATGAACTCGCTAACAATGTATTATATAATAAATATAATGTTTTTTATAATTTAAAAGAAAGTAAGATTATAAATTAAAAATATATATATTTCTAATAACATTCAATTAATCATAAATAATATATTTTGTGTAGATTTATGTTACCACTTTAGTACAATAAAGAAGATTGAATTGAATTGAATATAATTTCGGAAAACAATAGTGTGATAGTTAGTTTCAGACCTAAGTATCATTTTTTTATTTGTTCTCTTTATTAATTCAGACAGGATTGTAGCTTTATACGAAAATATGTCGATTGATATAAAGTAAGGATGAAAGTAATGTCAATTATTTACATGTTGCAGTTAATTTAATAACTATATAATTCTTCTATAATGATGTTGTTATTGTTTCTTTCACTGTAATTTTTTGAAAATATAGATATAATAGACATTTTCAGCCGAATGATCTTTACACACTCTGCTGAATGTCTATCGTATTCAGTGACTATGGAGGACGTGGGGCAAAATCAACTAATCCTTTTTTTATAACATGCTCTGCAGAATATAAAAGGTTTTTCGTTTTTTCTCAGAATTTAGAAGCTGTCTCAATTTTTTTTGGAAAATTAACTGCTTATCATAGGACCGTATTGGAAAATATATTTATGGTTGACTGACGTATCAGAACAAGCAAGATAAAATCTTGATGTTATTATGTGTTATATAAATATATAACTTGGAAATGAATTAAAATAAAAATAAATTAATTAATTTTATGTACCTGCAATGTATATATGAATTCTTTAATAGGTGTGTAATAAAGTATCCCTTGATTTAATCGAGAAATTGAGGAAATTAAGAATTGACAGTATAATCTAAGTTTCAAAGTTTGAGATGTATAACTTTGTTTGAAGTTTTCGCATTCTCTTTTATTATTATAAATTTGATTAACAAATATTTTTGTTTATTAAAAAATAAACACTCATAAATTGACACATTGTTCTATTTATTTGAAATTCAAAAATAACTGACAACATTTCGAACCTATTTATTTATTTAAGTTTATTTATTTTAAGACATCTTGTTGTAAAAAACTTTTTAAAAATTAATTAATAAAAATTATAAAACTATATTGTAATATATTTTATATTTTAATACTATATTGTAAATACAAAAAAAATATATTTAACAAAAAAAAAAGAACTTATATATTAATGAATTTTAACATTAAACACCAAGACCGCAATAAATTAAGTATTTATTATTATCCTTTAATCAACGTCTCTAAATTTTATTTCAATATTTCTTTTTCATATTTGGAGACACCATTTAGTTCCGATTAAAAAATTTGGGAAAATTAAAACAAAGCCATTTTAACTGGCTGGTTAATATTGAAAAAGTTAATTCCTATGTAATAACCTAATGTTCCTATTCTAATACTTTCCAATGTACTAGGCAATATTTTGTCAAAAATTCATGCTATATTAGTATTATAGTTGACCTGGTGCTAAATTAATTGTATAATGGAATGGCTGCAGAAATCCGCACACGCAATTATACCCACACACAAACAAAAATTTTAAGATGATATTTATTATCTTTATTCTATCTTTATACTATATATAAATTTTATTCTATCTTTTTTATCCAATTTAATTATACAAATTGTATTCTTATAAAAGTCGTGAAGAGCTCTCAAAACAGTCTAATTCTTTTACCTATAACCCAGCTCAGTTGTATGTATGTCTGAAATTGTTAATAAAAAAGAAAGGGAGAAAGAGTTAGAGAGAGACACAAACATAGAGGGAGAATTGAAATTTATTTATTTAATTTTTGAAAAATTGAAATTTATTTATAAAATTTTTAATAACAAAAATTATCTCTCGTTTTTAATTATACAAAGTATATAGCAATATAGCACAAATAAAAAAAGTCATTCGAACAAATTTAACCAAATAAGTCCTCAAAAAACAACGAACCGTCACCTATATAACCAATGGGAAACTGTGATCTAGATTTAGGTTTGTTCAAATATTCAATCGGCCATTGAACCGAGGGGGGCATTTGATTAGTCTAACTGGCACGACATCCTGCGCCCTTATGATTCGTTTGAGTTTTATTTCGTTATATTGACTAATTACTTGGCTTATTTGTGTTTATTTTTGACTTATTTTGTTCAATTTAATGTCTAGACATTTTTTATAGAAATTAAATTTTTATCAACAATAATTTTTAGGAATATAATTTACAAAATAAATAACAGCTTTATTATGAGTGTTGACTTTTATCAACTAAGAAATATTGTTTTTATTGAAACATTTAACCTATCAATTATGTTAAAGATTTTTTAAAATTAAACTTAATTATCCGGCGATACTCAAGATAACTATATCGGACAGTTGACGCGATTTCGTTATGCTCCGAACTTATAAGTATAGACCCCTGAAATTGTGAGAATAATTTGGACGTGATTATTTGAGAACAGCGAGAAAATATATATATATAATACGTTTAAGAATGTTTTAATTATTTATGAATAGCTATAGTATGTCGTCTCATAAGATTAATGGTGATAAATGCAGTTGTACTCTCTGTTCGTGATGGATGAACTTTACGTGAACTTGGATCATTTAGATATAATTTTAACTGCTGTCACATTAAACCGTAAAGCATTGCACAAAGTTTTCTAGATTTATCATATATTTTTAGTTTTTTTTATTTTATGTTAATCTTGTAACTGATAGTTGGCTTAAGACAAATCTTATTTCTATTGTTTATTCTGTTTCGGGTTATATATTAATTCGATATGTCCTACTGATAAAGTTGGTGTCCTTGGTGCCATCTACGAGTATCTGAGACAATATCTCGTATAAAATTTTAGCAGAATAATTTCAGCTAACTTGGCCTCCGCAAAGTATTTATATTTCCAGAAGTTAATTTTAAATATTAAAGCTGTTTTAAGAATTTTATACTGGAGAGAGCAATGAATATTTTACTGACTTTCTTCAGAATACGTTGATAACAAAGTTATAGCAGATTTTAATACATATCTTTCAATTGATTCCTTACCATGTTGTAAATTCAAATCTATTCTACAATCGATTTGTTACACTGTACGTCCCTTAAATCCATGTCAACATAAATTTTCTGACTTTTGCTATTACCTGATTATGACGAAATATAAGAATAAGGTTTTCAAACAGTATCAATTATCCGCTGCTTGTTTTTCTATACATGACCTATTGTGCCTTTCCTGCCATCTTCAACTTCTTAAACCTAAACCTACAGTACTACACTATATTGTTTTTTTTTCTACGAGTTGATTTATAAACAGAAAATGCTGTGTTTTGGCCATACAGATTAAATTTATAAAATAGACATTTGGTTCAAGATAAATAATAAGCTTTATTAAAAAAAACGAATAAAATAATAATGTACGGGCATATTAAAGTTTTGTTTCACTAAATCAAGTAAGGACTTCAACGATAAAATTAATTGTTAGCTATTAAAATGATAACATTATAATTTGCTTACCCCTTCCTGGACCATTCTTAGAATCTCTTTACTACCGTCGTGTTGAGGGTTGTTAATGAGCCTGTAGATAACATTTCTAATAAGTGGTTGGATGCTGGAGTCATAAGTCGAGAAGTCCAGGACGACACAAGCACCGACGAGACCGAATACGAATGAAGCAATTTGAGTTGCTATGTACTGGAATATAAATATTTTTACTGAATTCTTCTCCATCTCAATTATAGACTAATATTTGTGGCTCTTATAAAAAAACAATTTTGAATCTGACACGCATACAGACGACCAATTATATTTCTATAGTTATACATACCACATATAACAGCTTAACATTTTCCATCAAAGCTGAACCGCAACCAAGGAATGCTACTACCATGGTGCCAAGAGACCCAATAAGGATGATATAGATACCGATAAAGTACTGCTGCAGTTCTAATATCCTCATCCATTCGTTAAAGCCTGGTTCAATGCATATCCAGAGGCAAAGAGCGAAGATTGATACGCCGAATAACTGTGAAAAAAGTTCGGTTAAGAGAATCATACTTATAAGTTATCATGATACATAAACTTTGTAAGCTGTTTCTTATAATAGACCAAAGTAAATTACTTTATATAAACTATTTTGATGTTAGAAGAGACGTACTAAAATTGACTTGATAAAACTATGTCAAATAAAAACAAAAATGGAGCGGTGTTGTTCGTAAAAGTTTTATAATCTCATTAATTCTGTGCCGTCAACTTTTATTTGGAGATGTAAGATATCCGGTGATCAAGCGATTCTATCTAATAGTCTTGTTTTTGTTAGAACTACTTCAAATAAAAGAACCCTTGTTAGTATATACGGCTGTGATTATTCGCATGATATATTGATACTTAGGAAAAATGGCTTCATTTTATTTACTTTTATTTATAAGCTTGTCATTATTATCTCAAATAAGAAAGAGTAATAATAAATTATAAACTGAGGTTTTAAAAAAAAATGATTTTTATTTTAATATATATATATTTTATATTTTATTTATTAGTCACAAAATGAGATTATGTAATCATAAAATATTAGATAGAATGCTTTTATATATGATGAAGGTATAAGTTGCATTTCAAAGTAGGTTTACATTTTTCTTAAATTGTGAGATTTTTTTCGTAGTGGTGTTTTTCGTATAATTATGTTGGTCTAGAAAACAATCAGTATTCAGTTGTTTTTGTATAGCAGATGAAAACTATTGTTTCTGGACGGTATAATATACTTAACATATTACATTTTCAATAAATAAAGAATGAAAAAATTATTGATATAAGCAGGATTCGAACCCGCGACCTCTGGATAACCGTCCCGTCGCTCTACCAATTGAGATAACGTGTCGCTATTCGCTATCTTTTATTTCAGTCTTTCATTTCAAACATTAGTTCACGCTTACACTTTTGATAAGATAAAATATTCAATGTAAAAAATTCACACCTTTACCTTTTTATTACAATAATACTTGTAAGTTGAATAAATTTTTATTTCAGTTATAAATAAGAGAACTTATTTTATCTAACTTGTAATTTTGAAATAGTCTTGTATCAGACAAATTGAACCGCATCAACTATTTAAAACTTTCTTACCTTATACAAAGTCTTATAATATTTAAGAGTCTTCTGTTTTCAGCTAATGGAATTTTTATTTAGTATGTCTGTTGGAAAATGTGTTTTGACATCAACGGATCTCATTTTATTGGCAGGGAAAATAATGGTGTCAATATTTTATAAAAATTATGTTAGATTTACGGAATTTTATGTTGTATTTTCTTAGCTTTTCACACATTACACATTTGAAATTAAAAAAAACTATTTCTTACAGATTAAACTCGTCTACATATGAACACAATTGCTGCAAAGCATTCGAAAGTCGGGTTAAAATTAAAATGTAACCAAAATTATACGCGAGTTTAATCCGTACAAAATAGTTTTATTTCATATTTTATGTTATTTGACTTCCTATACTTTTCAAATGATACATTTTATTTATTTACACTAGATGAATAGTTTCTGTTTCTTAAATACAATTCATTCATTCATTCATTTATTAATTAATTAGTTAAATCATTCATTTATTAGATTTCATAAAAAAATATTAATAAAAGTGTTTCATGATTAATAAAAAAATATATAAAAATCGCTAAACAATCTCAGGTTTTGTTTTTTATTTGTTTCCTGATATGGGACAGAACTAATATGTCAACATGGTATCGAACAACAAAGCCATTCATATTCCCTGGGAATCACTGCAAGGCGTCATATCTCTTGTCATTGTCAGACAGCTTAATAAGAACTGGAGCATTTAGATTGAAGATTTCGTACTTCTACTTAATAGAAGTGTTATTTCAAACTGAGCTTTAAGAATAGTTCCTAATAATTTCCAATTATTTTAATTTGTTTTATAAAACGTGTTTTTTTAGGCGATATCTGAAATACAAGAATAAACAAGCAAAAACTAAGAATCAGGTCGCTTTTCTAGACTTGGGTATTCTTTCACAATGCTACATTATCTCACAAGCAAAAAGAGCCATATCTACGCATCATTATACTTTGTCTGCAAAAACCTTTGTCGAGACAACAACTCTGTTCGCAATCCATTAGGGCCTCGCCAAATGACGCGGAAAGTTGACTTGTACGTTTGTACCGTTTGTAGGAAAAATCATATAATGTTGGGGCCGCCATTAATGCCCGAATGCTCTCTGATACACGCTTTCGCGATGATAAATGGGGCAATCTGTGAGGGAGACCGACTAACTAATAAATTTTAAATCAAGAAAAATTGACGCGATCAAAATCTAGTTAACTTCCACTGGCGCTGCTTTTTACTCTATTGAATTTAAAATACGGACAAGCTATAGTGGATTCAATATAAGCCTGGTCAAAATAAAATAAAGTCTTTTTATATGTAAAAAAAAATATTCAGCAATGTGCTATGAATTATAGAAATAAATCTAACATCTTTGATTGATTTTATTTTTTCCATATATCTTTATGACGCGGGTAGGTAGTTATGAAAGTAAAAATGCAAATGTTAATATACACCTATATTGTATCATATAAATGTCTTGCGTTACGGTTTATATCGCCAAATAATACAGAATGTCAAAAAAACGAGAGAAGAATACGAGATGAGAATTTATAACGCCATGCGTACAAAAACCATTTGGCTTCCTGAATTACCTCGTAATACATACCGTAGCTACAGAAACAAAAATGTTGTTCATTTATTATCATCCTCTTAATATATATACGAGAATTAATTTAGGATGGTTAAAATTAACCCTAAGCTAAGGTTGATACTGCTGATGACTGCATACAATTCTAATTTATTTGACATATTGAGGTTTTTGTATGCAAACCTTTATAAAAACAAGACTACACCCAAAATAAGCTAACGCTATTGTGATCTGCCAAAATCAGGAATTTTATATTCTTATCACATATTATGTAGACCATGTTTTGCTCTTTGTGGAGCCAGACTTTTTGTGATGTTAAAAATTTATAGCCTCGTAAAAACTCGCACCGCGTTCCTCAGCTACGCCAGAAGCGTCTTCTAAGTACGAATATGACATTACAATGTAGATACTTGAATAATTTAAGCATTACATTTTATTTTATCACATAGACTGCTCAGTTTCATCAGACCTCAAATTTTCATAACAACTAATCTACATTCATTCCTCGATGCGATTATTTTGGGGCTCTGGACAAACTACAAGTAATAAACCCATAACTATTTTTGAAAAAGATTTTGGTGAACATGACTAAACTGTTTTGGTCAGACGTTTATTCCGATACTGTCTCGCAGTGGTATACTTTATCAGCCGTCAGTCTGTTTCGTCGTGTCTCCTCAGAGACACCTGTGAAGCTAGAATAATAAAGAGTTTTACAACGTTCCAAAATGGGACTTTTTCTCGCAATTCAACCGCAACGTGCACTTAAGGGATTTGAATATCTTATACGGTAGATTTTATCTATACTACGCAACGTTGAAACGAATTATTCCCGAATTTTAAGTTTTGAAAGAAATACTTAACACTGTCGTTGCTTGTCGAGAGTTGAGTATTCTTCATAAAAGTCTTCTTATACGTATGGGTACATTAAAATTACTAAATATAAAATACAAATTTTTGTATATTACTGAATAAATCGCAATATACCCGCTTTGCGGGTTCGTACCGGGACAGCTTTAGCTTTTACGGTAAGATTACGGAAAAATAAATGCAAATTGAATGAGATGTCGCAGGCAGAAAATAAACTGAAATTCGGTTGAAGCTTTTGTTTTTTGGGTATTTATTTTCATATATGTTTTATAATAATAGTTTATAATTATATAAGAATACCGGATATTAATTGTAAATTGCTATTCGATATTATTTTTAGCTCAAAAGATATCTGTCAATAATTAGTTAATTGAAAGCAACGAAGCAAAATCTGAAGTTTTTTACCAAAAGTTGTAAAAGACTCGTTTCTAAGAGCAATTACAAATTTGTAGCTCAAGAGCTTCCATCGTTATATTAATATTAAATACTTTTTCTGAAATTAAAAATATACATTATATAATTAACTTTATTAATGTTGAGAGCAAATATATTTTTAATAGAATTACTTAAAAAAATACGATATTTTCTCTATTTTATAATACCGTAACTGTATTTTCGAGATATCTATTCGGCTGAACTTAAGAACTGTTTAGAACTGTATAAATAAAGTATTCCCAATTTATGCTTATGTCGACCTCGCTACTAATAGAAATAAAATTAACATTGAAATTCGTTTTAAATGTTAAACCTTTAGATCCTGGCATCTTTCCAAAATTCAATTATTGGGATGACCGGCAGGATTCTAGCAATTATTTCTCATTTGTAGAAACACCTTAACGAGATTTCAGGTTTGAACGACACTTAACTTCCAGTGATTTTGGCGTTGACTCGGCAACACTCACAAGACTTGGTACTCCAATTTATCCGCGCCATTGCTGGTCCCGCTGGCTTGGAGGTACTCGCGTGAAATCGTGCAATTCGATTTGAAAAAAAGATTATTTCATTTTATAGTAAAAGAAAATGTTTTTTAATTTATTATCAATACGCAAAATATATGAGAGGTTATGATAAAACATGATAAGAATTCTTATTGTAGTAAGTTACTGTAAATAGTTTGTCTAATTTATTTTAAATTTAATGTCTGTACTCCTTAATAATAACGCACAAATGTTACAAAGCGCCATTTATAGTGTAGTTATTTAATTTTCCTAATTAACCGGGCTTAATAACCGCTGTATCGTAAGTTCTGTGAGACGATTTACTGCGTTCACCACGTGCTGCTAATGTTTGCCTTAGATAACAGTAATGATGCAGTCACAATGGTGGCTAGTGGTGACTTAAGATGTTTTAAGAGAAGTATCTTTTAATCAAAATCATATTACAAATTATAATACATACTGTATAATCTAAAATAATCTCACAATATGCATATCATTAACGTTCGTATAAAATGTGCACGACATAAAAATATATTTATACAATTTTTTTTTTATTTATTTATTTAAAAATATACAATATTTTGCAATTTTTTTTAAAGAAGAAAATATATAAAAATAAGCTATGATTACATTTAATAAATTATTTTTATTAATCTGAATTAGCCCTAAGGTTACCCCTCTACAAAATTACCAACCCGACGCCATAATTCGCTTGTCCATCCGAAATTATGTGAAGCATCTGCCTTTTTATAGAAGTTTCTTGAGCTTAATTTTGTTTAATAAAGTAACTCGTGACTCGTAGGTCTAATTTGTACTTTCAAACTGATATTAATAAAGAAGTATTTCTTATATTATTTTTACATACTTTTTAATTTCATATTATGATTATAAGTGTATATGATTCATTTAGTCCTTTAAAACAGGTTTATTGTAATATAATTACACATGTCTATCTAAAAAATATGTTTTAATTAAGAGGCCGAAAGTTCGTTATGTTTCAAGTGTAAATTAATTCATTATTAAAATGATTAAATAAATATCTATTTGATTTGTGACAAATTTTACTCGATGATTCACAGTATGACAGTACTGTAGTTGGAAAACAGGACAGTTGGCTTATCTTTGCGATAAGAAATTCTTTACTCCTGGCCCTTTGTAATAATGAATAACTTGATTAAAAATAAAATGTCCGTGATATACTATCAAGATATATCTATTTCTTTAAAAAGAGTTGAAACAAAGTGCTATTAAAATTATTAAATAAATTATTAAGTAATATTAGGTAAATAACTGGTTTAGATTTTTAATATCTTATTATACTTTATATACTTTATATACTTGATATACTTTGTATAAACGAACAAATAGCAATTGAAATCCAATTTCGAAGAACACTATCGACTGCGATTGTAAACCTACTCAAGCTCAAACCCTGCAGCAAATCTATTTCAAACTCACCCACAGCACTACATTGAAGCAAAACAAAGTGTACTTGATACAATAAATCTGTGACTCCAGTTTGCCCACCGCTGGGCCTTGCCCATCACCTCTCCCTAAACCAGCCATATCACTTGTTTCACTTTTCACTTAAAACTTCTATTGTTTCCTATTCGACGATCGAACCGTTACTGCTCACTATCAGATACTGGACTAGGTTATCTATATTTGTTAAGATAACGATATTTTGCCACACCTTATGCGTAGTAATTGTTAAAAATACTTCTTATGATCAGGGATTTCTTTAATATGTTTCAGCTATTTAGTTTACATAACAGTTTGAAATGATTAGACAGCTAATCGTGTAATTTTGGAATTTACTTATAAATTAGGAATTTGTTTATTTAAATTGTGGAGCAAAAATATTTATATTATAACACCTAAATAGTACAGTGACCTATAAATGCTGTATTCTGTAGTTCAATTATTGCTTTGTACATGTAAGTTATTATTGAAGTTTTCCTAGCTCACTGACCAACCAATGCACAGTAAAAGTAAAAACTGAAACTTGAAATTTGAAATTAAGTTATGTGATCTGGCAAGGAAAAAACTAGAATGGCTAGGAAATAGGAAATTTTCCTCTTATAAAGTAGATCCAAGTAAATCCATGACATTGGTACGTCGGATTTGATTTAATATTTAAGATATACGTGTTTTACGATTTTTGGAATTTGGTAAAAGAATACTGTAATAAACTATATATTTTTTTAGTTAAATCTATAAAAAATAATGTAGAGTGGGTTAAAAAATCAAATGACATCACTGACAAGATTTTGGATCTACAACGAGATAATTAGTTAGTTTTAATCTATATTTTGTAAATAAAACAACTATTGAATTCTGAAATAAAAAAGAGCCAATACTGTACTTGAGGAAGTAAGGCAAAATTTTCCCCTCATAATTTAGTAGGGTGGTGTGTCCATACATCAAGGTTATCGATATGGGTTGGACCAAAACGTGTTTGAAATTCGATAAACGGATTCAAACTACACAAACGCGTCGGTATAAGTTATAATAATAAATAAGAAAGGCGTTTTAGAAAATCCCCGCACGGAATACCCGTAAATCGTGTTGTAACATAAATTTAAAATACGAAAACATTTAAAAATCTGCTTGCTCTGTAAACATTAAATACTGCAAGATTTATTACAAAACCCTTTAGCGGTAAGCTTAGTTAAGACGGTACGGGCACGGATTTTTTTCAAATGAGTATGCGTATTATTTGTGATGGGTACTTAGTCTGATTTTTATTTTTTATTATACTAAAAGTGCTTTAACTTTTATCATGATATAAAATGTAGGTTTACGAGTTTATGTAATGCAAAGTTTTAAGCGGTAATTTGTAACTAATAAATGTAGTTAATTATGAATTTTGGTAAAGTGCTACTTTCCCTTTTCCACTCACAGGTTCCGTACTTTTAAATAATGAGTATATATTTTTCATTAATAAAAAGATTCATTACGCAATTTATTTTTTAAAATAATTTTAAATTTAAGCCAGTTTCGTTTTTTTAACCTGAATTTTTCGAGTTATTTTGAAATCAGGTTTAATAAAATAAAAAAAAAAAAAACAATAATATCGTGTTTCAAGAAGTTTATATCAAGACAGGTTAAGTTTTGTAATATAGTCAAGTCATTATATTTATAATAGATAATAATAGCTACATAATTTTGTCTCTGAAAAAGGGCAGTAAGCAGAAATATTATGTGAAATTTAACCACATATTTTATTACTATTTTTTATTTTATATGTGTAATTTATTTATTAATTATTTATTAAAAACATACATTACATAGTTGAGACATAAACTCGTTAGAGTTTATGTCTCAACTATGTAATTACTATGAGTTGTGTCCGATTCGTAGACTTGAAACTAAGAGAAAATACAATAATAATACTTTAAATGATATGCAAGTGTATAAAATTTAAATTAATTTACCAAATATAATAAATGAATGAAATATAATAAATATCATTAACAATAACAGCTTTCTTTGTAAAAGTCTAAATTGCAACAGTAAGAATACAGTAAACTGTTGCAAGATGTCTATCTTTCTAATGTTTCATAGTATGCATATTTACGTCTAGTTGACAATTAGTGCATAAACTTATTAAAATTGGATACAGGCTGGTGAAATTCACAAAATATAATAAGAGGTTTAACTAATAATTATTTAATATATATAAATATATATACACATATATATGTATGAGTTTACTTAGCATAGGATATACAATTTCATTTTATTTTGATTGGTGTAAATGAATAAATTGTAAAAAAAGAATAAGAAACTTTGGGTTTTATTTATTTCATCAGTACCCTAAAAAGCATAACCCAGTTTGTTTATTCATAAACATTATATTAATTATTACAAAATGCCACATCATTATGAAAAATCCAATATAATTAACATATAGGGTATAATATTGATTTTCAATATTCGCGGAGCATTAAAACGGTATCAGCCTTCAATTTATTTTTATCCGAACTCAAATGGGTCAATATGAGTTTGCCAATAATTTTACAGAGATTAAACGTTGCCTACTAATACAATGTCATGTTGTTTATTTTTTAGATGAATTACAACTTTTTGAACCAACGCAGAACGAATATAGTTGTTTTTTTATTAATTAAATATATAGTAAACAGCATTGATTCTCTTCGTTGTTTTACTATTTTATTTTATGTTCTGTAAAAATTAATAAAAAAAAAATTATATACTTTTAATTTTAAATTTTCAATAATATAATAAAAACTTTCTGAATGTTTGTTCACAAATAACAACATAAAAGCACAGTAGACATAGATAGATAAAAATATTTTAAATGGAAACGACAAAATTTTTCTGAAATCCAAAAATAAAGGAAAGGTAAAAAATGTAAAAAGGGTGGTTTTGTTAGACGGATGCACACTCACTAGAAATTAATCTGCAAGAAGACGTAGCGGTGACTATTTACAAAGCAGCGGGGCTTATTTCCCTTAGCTCGTCATTCACGTAGGGCTGTACCCTTCACTATATACATAATACTAAATATATATAAAAGAACTTTATTGTAACAAATTATTAGGAGCTAAAACAATATTTTATATACAAATTATTTAAATTAGGTTATGTTCAATAATACCAAGTTTTATTTTTACAACAATATCTGATACAATTGATGTCTATCAATATAAGAGATGACAGCGGTTTTGGACCTCAAGGGACGAATAAAAATGAAATTTCCACTTATTCTAAGGTACCACTATAAAAGAATGGGCCTTAGGGGATTACACTTTTTTCTATATATAACAATTTTAGAAATATTTTATCCAGTAAATGATAGAAAGTTGTACATAGTTTGTAGTGATAATAAGAAATCAGAAAATGAAAAGGTATTATGAAAGTTATAGAAAAAATATATCTAAAGAGTTCTTACTCTTAATATAAATAATTGATCGCTGTAATTCTTAAAAATTCAAAGGGGAAGAATAAAATACTAAATCCAGCCCTGTATATTTTGCAACATGGCAGACGCGAGTAAATAATTTTCTTGATTACTGAGCTACGTCTTCTTCGGGTAAAGAGGAAAGTCGTCCCGACCTCTACAAAAATATTAAAACCTTCGTTCTCGCTATTCCTTATTTAGTTCTATTCGTACCAGCTCGATATTTCTCGAGAAAATTGATTTCCTGCAGCGTATTTCGAGAGAAATAGTGTAAAATTCAGATACTTAAGTTAACTGGATGTCGACTTCGACGGTTGAGCACTCGAGATTGTAGCTTCTAGGATTCAGTTTATTGATGCAATCAGAAATTTAAACCTCATTTTGAAATTATTGGAAACATCATATGGATTAGTGAGAAAGTGACAGAATTTTTTATTGAAAACTTTCACTGCATTATTATATAATAAATATAATATAGTATATAATTTAAAAAGCCATAAATTAAGGGTAATATCGACAAATATTAATTAATATATAAGACATATTTAATGTTCTCATATAAAAAGTAATTACTAGTACATGTTCTTTAATTAAAATTAAAACTCTTAATATAAATTGAAAGCCTACAAGGCCTTCAATCTTTCAGGAAAGATCTCTTTGTTATTGCAAACTCTTTCGTTCAATGAGCTCTGTTAAACGGATATTACAAAGATTCAATTAAAGGATAACATTCTCAATAACTGAATTAAACTTTTGACAAAGAACTTCGCATGTTACATATTAATAATAAGTCATGGGTTCATATAAAAAATATCAAATAACGTTTAAAAAGTCAGTTCAAAAAGGGTGGAATTATTTCATCATGTGAATTTATTATTAAATGCTTTGAAGAAGACCGTTTTATGTGTAGATAAAAAGGAATTTGAGCACAGGTGGAGAGCGCAATTAAATTGTGCAGGTAGAAGCGCCGTCCTAGGAAATGTAATAAACGAGTCGCCTCCGACCAAATATTTAGAGGATGTCGGTGGCCATGTCTCTAGCGATTAACTGATAAGTCAATACACATTTTCTTTGGTTTTGTTCGTTGAGATATTATTTAATAATTAATTAGCTTTATTAAGTATTTTTAATAATTAATTATCATATACTAATATACTACTTATCAAATATTAGATTTGATGAACGAGTCTCCTTAACAAGTCATCAAAGACTTCAGCGAATAAAAATCGGTACTTTCACTCAAGTTAAGCTTTAGTTATAACATCTATACTCATAAGAGTTATAATTATTGTAAATAAACAAAGTAATATTTACAACTAATATTATACATATCAAATTATCATATACTTTGTTCATAATTATAAAGAGAGAAATTTGTTTCTTCTTTAGTAACAAAATGTATTTTTAAAAATCGTGAACATTAAAGAAAAATACCACTATGATTATAATTATAAAAAAATAGTTAAAATGATTGTAATTAAATTGATACAGTTAAAAAAAATTATATAAATAATAAACAACAAAGAGGAAAAGCAACCAAAATCCGGAATTTATATTTATTTCAAAATTACTGTCACATTTAAATCATTTGTTTAATAAAATAAAAAGTAAAGCTCCAGACATCATAGAATATTTACTGTAAGAAACAGCGGTGGCACATTTTAGAACTGAATTTGCTATTCATTATGCGCCCTACGACGAAGTAAAGTGTCGAGAAGCCAAATGTCTTAAAAGAAAATTTTATACTTTATGCAAATCTGCATTTAAGAGGCGTGGAAAATATTTTTAACCAAAATGACTTTTGATGTTTCAGGAACAATACTTTTAAAATCTTGGTTCATATATTTTTATTGAAAAAGGATTCGGGGCCCTTATTCATTAGGGGTTAAGGGGACGCCCCCGAATGGCCCCCAAAAGGGAAACCTATTAGGACAAATTCCGATAGTACAGTAATCACGTAACATTGAAAATGAAAAAAATATCTATTATTGATATGCAATCTTTAATTTAAAGGGAATTTAGTAAGTAATGTCTTCTTTTCTTTCTGTTTAGTGTTAGTAGTATAAGTAAATAATATAGAATCCTATAAATCATATTTAAAATAACCCGCTGCGTCCTACTTCTTAGGTCACTTCACGCGTGGCTGACCGCGGTTGTGTAAACGTATTCGCAGTCCGCCCCTTGCTCCCTGATTCTATTAACGCAGCTATTTCAATCTTCTTTATATCTTATAGTTATTATTTAATTTCTTTTAATTAATATAATATTTATATAATGTCTCTCATATTATTTATATTTAAGAAGTACTGTAAATGCTACCCAGTTAAATTATGTAAAGAAACAACAATATTTTGTGACCGCAAAGACTAAGTATTATAAAGAAATTATCTTTAATTATCGAATTCATTTTCCTTAAACTATTGGAGTTATTACAATTTATTTTTTACGAAAAATAAAATATAATAACTCAAATATATAAGAAATAAATACTAAAATAAATTAATAAGAACAAGGATATAATTTCATTACAAATTAGTTAAAATCAACTATTCACAAAGGCCTTTACAAACAGTATATGAATTTAAATTGCAAAAAATTATAATTAAAGCTCTTAAAACTTGACTTGAAGGTAATGAAGAGGTATTGCTTTGACTTTGATGATTGACTTTGATGTTATTATATACACGTGTTCCCGATATAATTGTCACGTTGAACGTGTTCCGACAAGGTGGAACGTAAACACGAGCGTGTCACGAGCGTGTTGAGTCTTACGCATCACTAAATATCGATTGTATGTATTAAAACCTGAAAGTAACTCATTTAAACAATAATTGTATATGGCTTGTCGAGAAGTTCTTTTACTACAAGCAATTTTTAAATATATAATTTGACTAAGTTATATAATATTTAGATTGATTTTCAAGTTGTTATAATGTTATTCTCTTCTATATCTATAAATATATCCTCAAGTAACAAGACTGGTGTAGATATTATATAAGAGATTACATGACAGCACACAGATTAGGGGAATATGTAGGATGAATGCATATTATGACTTGAATTCGTGTATTCACACAGAGATTCTATTAAATAGAAATCGCATTTAGGTAACAATATAAGACTAATTATTTTCATTGTGATATATTGGATGCAATAAAGTATTTTTTACTTATTCGAATTGGCGTAGAATTTTGGCAACGAATATTCAGTAAACTGCTGATCCGTAGTACATCCAATCTAGATGTAGCAACGGAAAACAAAGCTAACAACGCAACGGTGCGCTCGCATGTTCAGTCCGGGAGGTACGAGTACAAATGAAATATGCCGCAGTATATTTGTATGCGTGTCATGTCGTCTGCGCGCTCGTTTATCAATACCGGATTTGAGTGAACAAATATCAAGAAAATGAAATAGAGAAATAAAATAGACACTACCTTTCGTCTGTCTGACGAAAAGAAAGCTTTATCTAAGACTTGTGATATGGATATACTAATATTTTGTTGTTTGTTTTTACTTTTAAGTAGTTTATAAATAACTAAATCGTACAGTAGAACTATTCCATTAGTTTATTTTAAAATGTAATATTAATAAGTTTTATTTATTCATATATTATTTATAATTTTATTATTAAAAAAAAATAAATAATATTACAATGTTAGTCTTCTGTGTATTGAATTAATATATTTCTACTTTTTATGCGGCTTTTTATTTTTAGGAATATCTCGTAGTCGCTACTAGCGCAAAATTTGAATACCGACACAAACCTTACATTAACATAATATACAACATTTTCAAAAGACATACCATATTTCGAATCGAATATTGGCTAAATTCAATTTGATTCACTTATATATAACCGAAGCAATAAATCATGCTTTAAAACTTTGTACAAATTTATAAAATTACATAACTTCATGATAATATATTATAACTTACAAATATAATAAACAACAATTAGAAAATTAATTCATCAAAAATTGTCTGCCACATGAAGGCAGTCTGTTAATAATGTATGTTAGGATTTATATCGAATAGAATTTGTACTGGTATTTTCTTAGATTTTCAAGAGTACACATTTGAAATAAAACTATTTTTTACGGACAACACGACAACACGATTGCTGCAAAGCATTTGAAACGTCAGGATAAAATTAAAATGTTACCAAATTATACGCAAGTTTTAATCCGTAAAATTTAGTTTTATTTAGAACTTGTAATGATTTATTTTATGGAGTTGTCTTTACTGATTTTATAACTTTATTAAGATAATAATATGTAAACTTTCCTGATCCATGATTATTATTACATGGTTGAATCGCGGCGTCAACTTCAGAGTTCACTAATATTGAGAGATCACGCCACGATGCTCAGAGCTCATGAATAAGGACCTCAAATGGGTTCGAAACTACTCGGGCCAATTCAGATAGTAATAATGTCAGTATAGCTGAATAATTATATTAAATAAGATTATTCTATATAGTTATAATATTTTAAAAAAAATATCATCAAACACTCATGACGAGCAAAAATTTTCCATACAAATTAAAACATGAAAATTTTTGTTTCTGATTTTTAGATCCCATGTTGTACCTATATTAATCGATGCGGAATTTTATACTGAATCTAAAAATGAACACTTGTGACGAGCCAAAATTTTTTCCTAATAATAATTAGTATTAAATATAACAATGTATTAAGCTTAAAATATCATGTTTCCAATGTCAGTTCCAAAGCTTTTAAGTCAAAAGCTCTCAATTTAAGTGGAGCCAGCTGTGGCGTAAAAGGTATTGTTAATCCGATAATGTAGGCTGCAACAACCAAAGTACACGATTTCAATATAAAATTAAAGTTTTATATTTCGGATAAGATCACAGCAACTTATAAAATATAAGAACTAAAAGTCTTTATTGAAAATTACATTCCGATAAAAATATTGTACTCTATTTTTAGATGTTACCTTTTTTATTCAGTATTTTTGACTCTTGATTTGTATAAATCTGTTTTAATATACTTTTTAATTAAAATTCTCAGTATAGTTAGTTAATTTATATTTTAGTTTATTTATACTTTAGTAAATTTGATGTAAAAATTATATTTTTTATTTAACATTTAATAGAAAAATCGTTTATATTTTAAGAACAATTTATTTATAATAATTCAAACAATACAACTTACTTATCGCGTTATATTCACTTCGTACTGAAATGCCTTCAGTGTTTTTCTATTGTAATAAGTAAAATATATTCCTCACTTTTAGACTTGTCACGGAATGTTCTCGAACATTGGAAGATGTTTTCACAACATTAATCACGTTGTCTGACGCCACTCACTGAAATCCTTTATATCAGCACTATTCACTATTTATAAATGTATTTTTATAGCAAGTGGAGCTTTTTTTACATCTCTATTATATTATACTATATCATACAACTGAATATATAAAACCTTTGGAGTTATTACACTTACTGATTTAATTTGTTTTTGATGTGATAGGAGGGCAAAAAAACTTGCGGGTCACTGGTGAAATGTGATTACCACCACAAACTCTTGCTACATCCGAAGACTCACTAGTGTTACCAGCCTTAGAGGTAGAATATACGTCTTTTTTTAAGGTACCCACGTCGTATCGATCTGGAAATACCGCCAAAGAAAGTTCATTTTACAAAATTATTCATTCAATATTTTAATAAAACTATTTTTCGGATATAACTCGCATGTTCATCATTACCGACGTGGGATTTAATCCTATTTAACATATCATGAAAAGTATTAAATCCCACGTCTGTAAACATACTGCCAGACACAGTTAGTGTGTTTTGTGTGCATCTTGAACTCTATGACCGTAAACTCAGGAACCGTTGGAGGTAGGTGACCAATAAACTGACTGATTTACAGACACTAACATCTCGTCTTACCGCGAAAACGTTTGCTGCAAAGCACTCGAAACATCGGGTTTAAATTTAAAAAATGTAATAATAAACGTGAGTTACGTCCGTAACATAGTTTTATTGAAATGTGTAGTACTCGTGTAAATCTTAGAAAACATTCAATATTTTTTATCTATAGCACAGATTGTTTTGAAATGAAATAATAGTTAACAAGCTCGTATATTGGACTTGAAGACGTGAGGGTCTCATAAATATGCGGGTACACGGGCGAGCGGTGCCAAGTTCTTCCGCGATGGTGCACATGTGATATTTATTATTATGCTTTTAACGACTCAACCATTACTCTAGTTCATTTTGCAAAACAATTGAATAGATGATAATGTTTTTATTTATATTATAATATAAGTATTTATATAACCTTGTAAATTTTATTAGTAGTAAAATTAGATCATTATTTTTTTTATCGAATAATAAAAAGGTAAGTCAGAGAAGTTTTTGTTTTCTGATATAATTCTAGAATATATGCGGATGAATGTAATAATATTTTGTAGTAATTAATCAAAAAAAATTTTTGACATATTTTAGTTACAAATAATTGAATTATGCATGTTATGTCTTCTTAGATATTAATTTAAACAATATTATGTGAAGTTATTGTCACTATAAAAATCACAGGATAAAGCTTAATCGTCTGTTCGTCAATCTGTTAACGCAAAATTATTATGGAGTATATTTTATAAATATTGTTTAATTCTAAAGTATTTACTAAAACTGTATAGATATGTTTAATGAACAAAAAATTTCAAGATAGTGGAGGATATGAATTATTTAAAATAATACTAAGGTAAATTAATAATTAATTAATATAAATATAAAATTCTGCCTTATTTTTTGCAAAAACTGGTACAAACTTATATATTTCTGTTAACGTTGCGATGTTTAAGCAGTAAAAGAATTCAATTCCGAAATACATTTTCTAAATATAAACTTCATAAAAGTTAAATTCTGAACTTTTATAAGCAAGCTTAATATTTCCTGCTTTCCTGTCCTCGTCGCGATCTAATCCTGGAAGATTAAACTTTGGTTTTATATTGAAATCGTGTACCTGACCAAGTTATTGCAGCAGTACATTAACGGATTAGCTTTACCGTTTACTGGGAAGCTTTGGACTTTAGAGACAAAAGTTTGTACTCTTTGTGCTTATATATATTTGTTTATTATTCTAAATCGACACGAATAATAATTGTATAATTTAAATATTTTTATGTCTACTATCTTCTGAACGCGATTTCGCCCACATGTTGTGTTGATGAATAGAACCTGTATTCTTTCTCTGGCTTCAGAATATCTATATCAAATTTCATAAAAAACGGCTTTGCTTAGGCGTGAAACAAATATTTATTTTACTTTTTATTTACAACGACAAATAAACGGATAGACAAATAGAAGTTTCGTTACGTAAGTTTTTTTATATTATCAATTGTCATATATATTATTAAATTTATTGAAGAGTAAAAGTAGGTACTTAGTATAACAGTTTCTCTTATCGTCTGCAGCAAAAAAAAAATCTGAAATGAGTTAGCTGTTAGAATAAGATTTAGCGTTAAACCCACCTTTGTCCCTTAGTTGTGCAAAAATTTAAATAAATACATAATTATTAATAACCTTAGCAAGCTGATAATCTACTTATAAGGATATTTAGTAATTTATTAAACAAATTAAGAGAAAATAAAGTCTTCTTCTTATTGATGCATTCGCTTATTCAATAAAATCTGATATTAATATACAAGCGTTAATCACATATTATACAAATGTGCAGTAGACATGTCGCACGTGTACGTCTGTTCATCCCAGACAAATGTGCACACTCACGTTGTTAACGTTATTGTCCTTGCTATGTCCAGATTGGTTCAGAAATACGGTTTATTTATTGTCCAATACAAATATTTCAATTTGGAGTATATTGGGTAGTTTTCTTATTTTCAATAACAACTATCGCATGAGAGTAATCTCTATATCGCGAGAGGTTTGGAAAACTTACACAAAGACATCTAATTAAACATTCGTTCAACATGAGAATTGAACTTATAACCTTGGTTTGACAGTCATGTTCATTACAATAAGTTAATTGAGTAAAGTATACTTTCCTGAATGATTTATAATTTATTACAAAAAAACAATCAAATATTACCATAAATGTTAAGTATAATAAAAAACTACTTGTTTTTTTTTTATAAAAATTAAACCTACATATAAAAGAGTCGGTAATTCTCTGAAAGCAGAGAGTGCGTCGTTTGAATAATCATGAATCATAAATGTTTTATGGCGTCGAATTTCAATATCTCAGATAAATGTTTCATTCGATAAAACCGCTTCGTATGAATAATGATTACACTCGATTCATAAATGAGCGTTGAACTTACATTATATATTATTTTTTATTTACGAAATGATTCATATTATAATTAAAATCTTGATTAAATGATTACCATTTAAATAAATCCTGATAATGTGATTACGTTAAATCAGAACTTTTTGAAATATATATATATATATTTTTTTTTTTTCCACGAACTAACACAAACACAAATATGAGTATGTGAAATTGCAGTAACGATATTAAGTACAATCTTTACCAATATATAGTATAATCGTTTTAATTTTACAATTTTTAAAACACAAAAAAAGGACTAAAAATATAATCATGACATTTTATGAATCATATCATGACATTTTCATTGGTTTTCTATATCATGTTCATTCACACATGGCTTGAATATCAACGTAATTGAAGTATGAATGTTGATAATACAAGAAATCACGAGTTTTAGTGTCTTTGCGTCGTGGTGTAATTCAGTTGCGAGCGTGATTTGAATAGCTGAAAACTTCACGATAAAGCCTGTCGAATCCTATTTGAATATGAATAGAATTATAATGAAGAAGTTTTGCGTCCATTGAAACGGCTCATTTGTTTCCGATGCTATGATCACTTTAAGTAAAGAAGTGTTTATAATATAATAAAATATATTTGGATATGTATCCTGGGTTAGGCTTACTAGTGTGGTTACAGAGGCTTCACAAATATTTGTTCTGTTTAGACTAAATTAAATTTACTTTGCATGTATTGGTACTTTATATGCTGATTAATTTATTATTATTATTATTATTATCCTTATTATCCGTCAGTAGAGGAAATTAGTACACCAGTCGAAATGAGATCCTATATTGCATTATAAATGGTTAGACCACAAGAAACAATCAATGGAATGGCAGCTTGCCTCAAGATAATTAACTTGTCTCAATACTTATATTTAATGCAAGAAATAGAAGAGGTTGTTTGTCCTTTTCAAGTCTCAACCAAGAAACTTAATTTTAACAACAAGATTCTTGAGAAGCGGGTAAGTGGAAAGCTTCCTTTTATCCTGGAAAAATTTCTCCCCAGCAGACATCTCGTTGAACGAACGAAGCGAAACCACGAATCATTGTTAGGGAACAAATAAATCCTCAATTCTTATTCACAATTTCTAAGAAAATAGTTTACTTTTAAATTTCAAAATAGAATTCAATTAAAATACGCTAAAAGCCACTTACGAGCGAGTCGGTTGCGTATGAAGGCTATGTATGTTGACAAACTAATTGACGTATCACAAGCATCGGTCTCTAAACTGACGTCAAGGGCTAACACATACGAGTAAATACACAGACAGTCGTATAAGTAGACATATCGAAATTAAAATGATCTTACAAAAATGAAAATTTCTGTTAGTATATCGAAGAGCCACTAATACAAATACTGACTTACCTATCTGATCGGTTCTTCAATAGTAAAAGCGAATTAGTGATAATCTGAGCACCGAGTTCATTACGCTAATTAGTTTTAACGTAAGCTCTGGGTATCTACTGCGTCCATCCGTCCCTTCCATCCAATTCAATTAAACTGATACTTTTTCTAATAAACAATAGACTATTTTTTTTTGTTGCCACTTTGGAATTTTGTTTAAGATAGTGGGTAGTGACGTGCCATCGCAGTCTGGAATAGGACTGAAAAATATCTTTTCGACAGAACTGTAACATGTAGATGCATTTTTTTAGCATTTTTAAAAAAGGTTTCAGATATCGAACAAACCCACATTTTCAAAAAAGAATTGGCAGTAGAAAGGCATGCGCTGAACTTGACAAATATTGTAAAAGATTGTGTCAATTATTTTATAGATTTATTATATATTGTAGTTATTGGGATGAGAGAGGTGGGTGATAATAACATTTGCATTTTTAGGATAACTATTTTCGTTTCACAATTAACATTTCGTTTAAATATCTTGTTTAGTTTGCTCTAAATTTTTCGCTCTTCTTTGCTAATGGCAGGACTTAAAATACTCAGTAGTAATGAGAAACACAATTAATTCTAAAGTGTAGTAATTTTTCCACTTCATTGTGTAGTTAACAATGTTTATTTGAAGATTTACTTAAATCTTCAAATAAACATTGTTAATTAAATAATTTATTAACTTCTAATAACAATTCTTAAGTAAATAGATTAAAAATTTCAATTTGCGATGTACTTAATATGATTAATTATATTTTTAAAAATAATTAACAAAAATTTTTCTGCAATAAATTACGAAATATCAGTAATATTTCCAACAGCAATTATCTCTTCTATAAATAAGTAGAATATACTTTGTGGTTCGTTTTACAAACGTGAAAAAAAAAACAGAGAAAAACAAAAATAAATTAACTAAACTAAAGATAAGCCGGTCAGAGTGATAGATAGAGACGAGAAAAAAAATTTTCAAGTCATGGTCTACCTTTGTGCAAAGTTCCGTAAGAATTCCTCCTGTGACCGTTTATCTTAGAAATATAGAAACTTTTACATGCTTATAATTTGAAGTATAAATTAAAATATCTCTATTCTAATTATATATAAAATATCTAGGTTATCTATATGTTGTCATATCAGTTTATAAATTGTTAGTTTGTGAGAGCGATTATATATCACTACCGCCATTTCTTGGCACGGATAGAATTGAATCTCAAATTCAGGGATTGCGGTGCCAACTTGTTTTCGTGGAACTGTTTTGTGAACGCTGACTTGGCTCCGTAGTTCCAATTACGTACTCACTTTGACTAACTCACGTACTCACTAACTTACCTGCTTTGTCTTTGTATCAGTAACTTTGTGGCTTTGAATAAGTAAGACTATAAAATATATGCTATTGTTTGATTAAATAATATGATTTCTAACTTTAACATTTGTTACTTTTTAATAGTTATTGCTAGAGTTAAAAAATAATTTGATACGTTACATTTTATACATTTACAAAGGTATTATTTATTATAACTAATTTATAATAATACGTTCCAACAAACATTTGTATTTTACATTGTCACACAATACTTATGTTACATTTAAATTAACAAAAATACTAGTTTAAAAATACAAATTGAAGGATACGTACACGGTTATATGAGTATTTACATAATTTATTTCATTACAGTAATAATAATTTAACTTATTGTTGAACACATTTCCCAGTATGATTTATTTGTGTAAATTAAGTATATTTTATTTACATGCATTTTATTTATACATTATATTTTAAATAATTATTAAATATAAAAATAAGCTGATGAACTCATGAATGATGAACACATTTGTGGTATCAATCATCGCTCTTTATTTGAAAATTTAAGAAAATTAGTGTGTCAAGAAAAAAGTTTGTAGGTATAAAAAAAATAACGTTATATAAAACGATATAACTATATTATAGAAAAAAAACCTAGGTTTTTAACTTCTTTTATTGCATAATATATGTCAAGCATATGCTTTCTTTAAATAAAACATGCTTTAAGTTACAAAACCAAACGGGAAGGGTAACAGTATTATATGAATAAGAATGCACTTTTAATACTTTGTTCAATGAATTATAAAATACGTGTAGGGTTTTAAGGAAAGAGTTTACGGAGTTATAGTTTAAAACCATCTTAAAAAAGTAGACATGCAAAAAATAGTAATATACAGATTAGAGCGTCAACAAGATTTTAAAGTGTTGAGATAAAACCATAAAAACAAATTTACTATTTTCAAATCAGCGGTAAACTTATTGTGAATATAAATTTTCATTCATTATTCTTTATTTATAGATAAAAAGTTAGAAATTCAGAAGAAGTTTATTTCAAAAGAAACCATAAAAAGCCATAAAACTCTTACCATTCTTTAATTTCCTTTTTTTACGCGTCTTAAGAAAATACCAATCTTGATACAAAACACTTAGTGAATGGCATTTTATTAAACAATGAAAAGTACTGAAGAATCATATTGATAATTTTAGAGAAATATATTGTACACATTTTAAACAGATTATTTTATTTGATCGGGTATAAACTGGGAAACTATGCAATCTGTAATTTCACAGACTGATTTCCTTTATTCCTTTCTAGTTGTTAAATTCAAATACATCTAATCCTTAAAGCGATTTCTTACCAAACATAATTTAACTAAAAACGGTATATTATTTCCTTGCAATTATAGACGAAAAGAGATTATAAATATATTTTATTTTAAGTTACAATTGTTGAATATGTACATTAGAATTTTTTTAGTATCGTTATCGAATACTACAAATTAGAATATACTGTATACGGAAACATATTAAATGTACTACTTACTGAAATACGATGTTGGATTAGAGAGAGAGAGGAGGAATCTACCTGACGCCAAGGGAAGGCAAACAAACTGGATCTGTCACGCGTTACGTAACGAAGCGGTTTAGACGGGCAGTTTAGACTGACAGATTGTAAACTTCTCATACCAAACTTTCTACACTTTCTTACTAGTAGTTTTAGGATAAGTCGCTAAATAGATAAACAGGTTATTACAACAAGTGTGAAAATTAATTTCAGACTCTTCAAATTAATTTTAGTAAATAAAAACTACAATCTAATACAAACATGATTATAAAGTTTTTTAAAGATTTTAACGATAAAACAGATTGTACTCGTATTTATTATTATTTATTTTTTTATAATCCGACGTTTCACCTGCTTTGAAGCTAGCGTGTGCGAAGGAAGACGAGACGTAGGTGTTTATCAGTGAGTCGTACGAGTTAAATCCGTAAAATAATTTGATTGACAATTAATTATAATATTTTTGTATATTTGTCTTTTAGTGTCTTAGTTATATTTAATACAAGTTATTTTATAATAACTATAATATTCATTACAAATACAACTCTTGTGCAGTAAATATTGCGGCCATAGCAAGTCACAGTGATATTTTTATAAAAATAAACAATCTAATAGAATAAAATAAATTGCAATGAGAACGTAACCACCATAACAACGCCCTTAGTCAAAATAAAAAGCACAAAAATACGCTTACGTCTTCTAATATAAATAAAATCCTAGTAAATGCAGCGTTGCCTTAAAAGTTAGCTATTGCATGAACGAATAATCCGGAAAACACTCTACAGAGATTTCGATGTGGAATGTAAGTAGAGGTAAGTAGGATGGTTCGTTTATCGTACGGGAGCGAATTGAGGAACGCTCTTGTGCACAGACTGCGAGGGCTCAACGATACGCGGTGTTCGTCCCTTTATACGAATTTAGAGGAACATTCTAATCTTAGCTTAGCTTGCCAACAGCGTGCTTTAAATATTATTTTAGTAATTGTTACCCAACAACTGTTTTGTTTTTGATTTGAAGCAAAAGAAATTAACAATAACCAAACATTTTCTTTACCAGATTTACTACTGAAACTAATACACTTAAGTTATTTTATTTTGTTTAGATTATAAAATTAAATCATATTCAGCCGAAATGATAACGTTTGCCTTTCTAATTTTGTATTTTGTTAATGCAAAGTTTAATGGAATCCTAATACCTACAATAAATCTGAAAAAGGGTGTTTCAGTAATTGGATTGGTTAGGTGCACTCACAAAAATGAATAAAAGCTCTTGCAATAGTACATACAGTAACTGGATATTAGTTTTTAAAACTTTATTTTGATCGAAAAGTTTATCACGCTAAATATTATTGTTAGCTGTATAGAGTAAAATATTTTTTTTATTGAAAAACTTGCGAAATGTCTAATTTGAAATTATTTTTGATCGAATAAAATATAAACTAACAACGTGTATTAATTTTTCTTATTAGTAACAAAGTTTTTTTTAATGTTTGTTGTAATTTCCTATCGAAGTTTTCTTGTAAAACATTACCTTTCTAGGTCTTTTTCCTGTCCAAAAGATTCGATACCCCAACCAGTTTTCATTTAGTATTACGTAGTAGAAGGAAATAAACTAAGTATTTTACTGAAGGGTGTGAAAGTCAGCTTCCCTTTTTATGAGTATTGCCTTGCGACGTATCCATTTGTTTATTGGAATGGATTCTCAGAACAGACGTAAGCAACATTAGCTACTTTGTAATAGAAAATTGTAATTTATGACATAAGATATTTTTATCCAGAAGTTGTTCAGTGTTTCGTACATAATAAAATATTTTTATATATCTTTTCAGAAAAATAAAATATGTTATAAAATATGTATCTAGGAGTGTTTTTGATTGAGATTATATATGAATTATCTTTTTATATTTATCTGACATTTTTGTTATGTATATTAAAAGAAAATGCAAAACTAGAACCCGAGAACCCGGATCTGCGAAAATAGTCGAGTCGAATTGTTAAGAAATGTTAGACTTTGAAAATTAAAACAGCGAGAGTAAAATAACCTAAGCTTTACTAATATCCTAATGCTATTACTAATACTCCAATTAAATTCATGGTACATCCACTATTTCGAGATCTAAAAAACCCAAATTTTATGTTCAGATTAGTTAAGAAATATTTTAATTATTTTAACTTTCATAAAAATACATTAGGGCTATTTTAACTGCACTTTTGTTTGAAAATATAAAATAATTTATATCTATGATTTCAATAAAAACGAGCAATTTATCTTCTACCATATAAAAGCCAGGTAACGTTATTAATATTTTGCAGAGGTTGTTATTATTACGAATAATATTAAAGTAAAATGCATGAACACAGTGCCTGGAATATAATAGATTTTTTAATGATTTCCAATTCAAATGAAAGCGTTTTAAATTCTCAATCTTGGCTTTCCGAGTAATGGAAGGCAACCTCATCAATTCTCAGGTGAATTCAATGAAGCGGTACCGTATTCAGAGAATTTCGTTAAATAACAACCAAAATTAATTATCGAACGAATTAAGGTTGAAAGGATTTGTGGAGATTAAGTCGTTGTGATCAATTTTGGCCAAAAAAGTTGTGGCTTTTGTCACATTATCTATTACATGTTATTTGTATTAGCATTTTTTTTTGTTTTATTAATCTGTATACAATAGTTTGATCATTATAATTGAGTCAAAAATATAGAAATTAGATTGAAATCGTCAATTCAAATTGTAATATAACTTATTTTATTTTTTGAGATGATTTAATAAAAATAGATAAGATAAGAAAGTAATTGAGGGGAAGTTTTGAAAGTTACGCAATCTTGGAAAATATGAAAAGTGGGATGTTATTTTAGTGTGGATATGTAATGAGGTTAGGAAACTATGTAATAAAGTTGCGTTGAGTGCAGATAAATGTGCGGATATATGTGACTAAAAGGAGGCCAGAATGAGATGGATAATTGTATGAATGATGACACGAGGTTGAAAGTATTTGAGGCAGCGCTAACCTATTAGCGGAAAGGACCCATCAAGGGGGAATAAGGGCAGGAAAATGATCATTATAAACTTTTGATACTAGATTGTTTAAATACTCGTATGTTAACTTTTTAAACTATAAGGTTTAGATTTTCTATTTCTAACTCTGGTCCGTCCAGGTGTTATACAGAATTCAATTATGGATGTATATTGTATGGTCATTACAAACTTTACTCACTAATTACTAACTCTTTACTATTTTAATAGTATGTGGCTAACGACAATTGTTCATATATTTTCTTGTACATTATTTTTATGTAAAAATATAATTGAAAATACATTAATTAGTTATAAAGATTATAAAATAATTATTCAAGTAATGATTAATAATAATATATCTTTATCCTGATACAAATTTCATAATAAAGTGCTAATGTTTGGTTAAAAATAGCACAATGTTATATATTTAAAGAACATTCAACAAATTATATATAATGTTACGTGATTAATATAGAATAAAAAAAAATAATCAAAATTATCAAACGCCCATCTGTGACTTCTAGGAGGTTTCAGTATCATTTCTATATAAAATATAAATATAATTTCTAAATACTCTAAGTATTCAACTTTGTGAATGGGGTGGCAATTCTACCTGTATAACTATTTAAAATAGCTATAACTATATATATATATATATATATATATATATATATATATATATATATATATATATATATTTGGTTATGTATATAAAGATATTTATATATATAATAGTTATATAAATCGAATAAACTGACATGCAAATAACAACCCAACCATCCACTCTTAGTATGTTTTATGTGTCTATAAAATTCGTAGGACGCAAAGGCTTAGGTCCTCTGTGTTATCGTTAAAGTTTATGTGTTTATAAACTTCGAAGAATGTAAATTTACAAAGCTAAATTTGTTTTAGAAATATACATTTTATAAAAGATAAGAACATGTTTTGTATTACTCTGAGAGATAGTTTATTATTTTGAACAGTCTGATGCATATTCATTTTTATTCTCCCGACCCGACCCCGTAAGACCCGAATAAAATGATTCTTGTATAAAAGAAAACAAATTTTCGAATGTATCTGAAATACAATTCATTAGGATTTATAAAGAACTTCGAGGGGAAATAACAAAGAAAACATTATGTGTTTTTGCGTATTCGTTAACTAATCCTTTGTTTTGTGCGGATTTAGGCCGAGCCTCGAGCTAATTTAGGTAGGACTTAAAAGCCGAAAAAACAAAAAACTTATCTTACTGGTTTTAGGATTTTACGATTTATTTTTTTTTGGATATCATCTGTGAAGTATATTTTGAGTTGTATGGTCAAAAAAAAATTATAAAATAATTAAAATGATTTGTTGAGCGAAGCTCTCTATGAGAGACTTTTCTGCATTCTTTGTGCATCAATCAAATACGGTATATCCGAAAATATCCAAATTTTGCACTCTGATAGATCAGTCTGGTGGTGGTTTAAAAAAAATCAAATATTCGATGTCGTTCAGCAATAATCACGGAAAAGTAAAACCCCATAGACTTCAATGGAAGAATTTTTAGCGAGAAAAATTTAGAATTATTTCTGTTTTTAGAATATTAGAATTATTTTTATTAGTTTTTTTTAAAGATATTTTTATTAGATTTTTGTCGGTGCTGTTTGCAATTCGCTTCGCTCAATATGATTACACGTACCGAGATTTTGCGAGCGCAGCCAGTCAAAATTAAGGTCTGGTTCACGCTCCTAGTTATGAATTGCATACACATATAGCGTTGAAGCATGCAAGTAATATAGACAAAGTGTTCTGGTTTTGCGACAACGTACGACAATGTCGGACACGGAAGGCAAATCTATATCGTCTGTTGTTGCGGTCTGCATTGCTAACTATATATTGTACACCTAGATCTTGCTTGTTTCCTTGGACAATTGTTACTATCATTGTTTGAACTATAACCGTTATTTATAACTTTATATAACAAAAGTTGATTGTCAAACGTTAGAAATGTAACAAAATCCCAGCGAATGGCATACGGTAATGTACCTTTTTCACATTGCCACTGAATTCAAGCGATAAGGGTGAGCGATTTATAAGCGATAAGAATCTATCGGTCCTGAGGGAGCGAGCGAGGTAATCTGTAAAATGGTTTTTAACTGCTTTACATACGAATATGAGTTTAGAAGTCACTTTAAACATTTTTTGGTTTCTCTGAAAAAAAAAATCATATAAAAGTAAAAAAAATAAATAAACGTGTTGTTGTTTGTATGTTGTCGTGTTCTACCAAAATTATTACTCAAATATAAGATAAGCTTTTTTTTTTAATTTAAAATATAAATAATTTTCAGATATGTGGATATTATAAAAGTTTTTATTATGTTTAATTTGAATAAAATACCTAACATTTGAAACAAATTGAATATGTTTAATACTCGCATATTACTTTTAAATAATTAAAACGTTTATTAACATCTAAATAAAACTTTATCCTTAAAATAATTTAAGAAAGTGTTCGATTGTATATTCTAGACGTGAGAGGTGAATATTATTTTCACATAGAAAATTATATTTCCTTTCATGCTTTTATGGTCTTTAGATATAATATATTTATGTCACAACTGTACAGACAGAGTCGCAAGACTCAGTTATATAACATAAAGTCATATTGGGACGTCAAAGCGAACCCCGATTTAATAAACGTAATGGAATGGTTGGATGCAAAATTCATGGGTGTTAAAAGTTCCTTTTTACGGCGGACACTTCTAAGAAAATAACAAACATTTGAAGACAAAAGACTTCTCTCCGTCACAATACAGTGAATGTATTCTGGAGGCCCGCTAAGTAGGCAGACCTTTCCAATCTCAACATCTGAAAACAGAATAAACAATAGTACCTTCGGGAAACCGAGGCTTTTCTTATTATTTAAGAGGTTCTGAATGTTTAATGCATGAAAGACGATTTATTGTAACACGTCGAATATAATTTTAGTGATTGCAAAAATTTTATTTTTGTTTTAAAAACTTCATTCGACTTCTGAACAATATTCTGTATTTTTTTATCCAAGATTTACAGGAACATTTACAAGAATATTAATATAAAAATGTGTTAACCTCATCTCACCTGTTAATTCAATTTTTAAGGGACGTCGCAATATGTCAATTTCCTCCACTATTTTCTACCATATCTTCGGTCATCCTTTTCTCTTATGAACATCTACATTCACTAAACCCTCATAATAGCAAAATTTATAGCGTATTAATTGACGAATAAAGGAGTTTTTAAAATAGCCTTGGTGTTAAAAATATATATTTTTTAATGAAATATTCATCTTTAATACTAGAATTGTAAAGAAATATGTTTTTTAATTAATCAGTAATTTAAAAACATATTTCTCTTATTTTAAATTACTAGTAGTTTTAATGATAATATAAATTTTACATACCATTTTTTGTTTAAAATTTGTAATATTTTCCGTTCATGAGATACAATAGCAAAGAATGCATAAGGCATGAAGTCCATCTTTTGGAAAAAAAGCAATAAACGGTAAAAAAGGAACTCATTAAAAAAGGGCAAAATCTGAACACTTAAAACTATTATTATACAAGCAAATAATGTTATGTTATATATATAATGTTATAAAATTGGGCTCGTTAGTATTGTATCACAAAAGGCTGGTTTTAAAGTCACTGAGAACTACATAGATTTTGTTCTCAATGTACCCTTTTTTAGGTCTTAACTTATTAGTAAAAAATATAGTAAAATATTTTTTAATTCTTGTGTATTGTAAATATATAAAAAAGTAATATTCTTTTCAAAGTTCTTTGAACTATCAATCATATAATTCTTTTTACATATAAAATAATTCAAATAAATATAAGAGATTTTAATTGAGATTAATTTAAGTATTTTTACAACTAACAATGAAGGTGTACAAGAATACAATCAGTAATATTTAATTATTAACTCTCTTCTCTAAAATCCATCGCAAATAATCTTTTAAATCCTGATTCATCTAGCCTCTGATATATCGTTGCTGTAATGTCTAATATATTTTATACATTTGTCGCTGAACCGCCAAAAGCAATGAAAACCGGTAAGTTATATTGATCAATCAATTCCAGTGAGGTAAACTCTGTAAGAACGGCAAACGTCCGTAATAATGGGAACGGACGCTAATATATCACGTGTCGGCGATAAGAGTTCCGGATTTATGTTTGTGGATTTCTAAACGATACCAGATTATGGCTTATTTACTAATTTATGATGTAGTTTTATATATACTGGTATATAGATATAAACCTCGCATTTATCTTTACCACAGATAGATAGTCAATTTGGGAGAGCTACCCTTTTGTCAGTCTGTGTGCCAAGGTTGGTTCCAATATTGGTTCCAATGTTGGTTCAAACATACATCATTGGACTGAATAAGGTTGAATTTTTGGGAGGTGGTCAATAATAATAACAACTTACTTTTTATTATGACTAAAAAGATTCAAGGTTACTGAAAGGCACGCGGGTGAAACTACGGGCGAAATCTAGTATATATTAATAATTAAATGATTTGTCTGTTTATACGTAAGTAATAAGATATCAAAAGCTAATCCGGTTATTTATAAGATCCAATTAAAATCGAGTGTCAGATCCACATCCGGGAGGTTGTTCACTGACATATTAGAGGCAATAATTTAGGGATAATGCGCTTGTAATTTCACCCGAGCGACTTGCACAATCTATGGCCTTTAATAAACGGGAACGAAGTCTATACGATTATTTAAGAAAATTACTGCTTTACACGCGTTTAATGGAAATACTAATTGCGCTGGGCTTAGTCTACAATAAATTATTTTTCGCTGTTGTTATTATAAAAGTAAAGAAATCCTTAAATATTTTAGAACGAAAACCATTTTATAATACAGTATTTTGATTTTATTATTCCTATTTATATTATATATACTCTATACATTTAAGTTATTCACATATTAATATATATATATATATATATATATATATATATATATATATATATGTAAACTAGATATTAAGTGCCACTATTTACTCAGAGATCTCGCACATATATGATTTTAAAATATATTTGTGGACTTAATATTTGAAGATTATATATTTAATTTAATAAAGCGTGAGTTGGAAAACCATATCGTTAAAATGAAACTCTTTATTGATAATAATGATAAATGTTTTCATCTTAATAAAGAAAATATATATCATATATATCATTATTATGTTTAGGTTAATATATTCACTTCACTAAATTAAAAGCAAATAAGAATATAATTTATTAAGCTATTATTTCTGTTACCCTTACAATTTATTTTCGTTGATAGAGAATGGATCGATGTGATAGTTCTAAATACTTCGTTCAAATAGTTCTCTAGAGTATTGATATAATATGTTCTGAAACATATTGACGTGTCTGTAATCTTAGGGTAGAGAATATATATATAAGATATTAGGGTATATTTATAAGAACATAATTGTTCACAATTTTAGGAGCCAATATATAAAGTCATACTGAAAACGTTTACGAAATATCATATAAACTTATGACGTAAATATAAACGAATAGCGAAATGTATGATACAAATAATAATTATAAACTTTAATTATCTCAAGCTAGCTCGAAATAACAAAATATCTAAGCATACAGCTTTCTGCTCGAAAATCGCGTTCAAATTATAGCGCCCTTAGTTCACGGTAATATTCCCGTTAATAGCCGTACTACACCGTATCTCATAATTATGCATAAAAGTCTATTATACGAAATGGAGTAAAGTTAAGCCAAATTGCGTTTGTGCTGAGAATTTACTGGTGAAGAAGTGAAGCAGTCGGTGTTTCGTTTTTTTGAACATTTGCGACGAAATTCAGATTAATTTTATATTACCATTTTAAACATGAGCTCGTTTTAGTGTTTGTACAGCACTGCATACAATCTCCCCCAAGTCACAGACGCAGAGACAATCTATAAATCACACTCGCTAATATTCAGATCTGATAATATAACGCCTGAACAAACACGTCGAGCGCTTGCTCGGTATTCAGCGAGATGCTGATACGGAACGTCTTAACTTAAAATATTGCTATTTAAAATAAAACTATTTACATTCAACTGTTTTATATATTTTTTACAAGTATTTGACAATCGTTCACAACGTTTTAGTTTTTAAAATGAGCTCTTCAGCAACTTTTTTCTTTTTATATCTGTACTATTATAAATTATAAAACTGAAAATTTGCTTAAACGTGACAATCTTCGGAAATACTGGATTTGAAAAATATTTTTAATTATAATAGTCAGGTTTATAAGGAAATATTATGCTAGAGTATAATATTACTTCTTTTAGTTATTTTAATATAAAAAAAAAATCTTTCGTACCCAGGCGGAACCGCTGGCAACAGCTAATATATGATAAACCACAAGTCATTTTAATCAAAGAACTACTTAAAATTAACGCAATATACTTTATATTTTACTATAATTAATTACAGGTTTAAGTGTTTTAGCGAAACTAGGTCATAACTGTTAAAATTTTAAAGTACTAGTTGACCGTGACTTGCAAAAATAAAAGGCGACGTAAGGCCGTATCATTCTTCTTGATCATTTTAGAACTGACAGATGACACTTAAAGGAGGGCAGGAGAGAGGCATGTGTGATGTGAGAGTAACATCAAGAGGGTTGAATATCAGCGGACAGCAACAATTTGTCACGAAAAAATCCTCTTAATTCTCGATAAGAACTTATATACGTGAAATACTAAAACATAAAATACTAAAAATAATAAAAATAAAATACTTTTAGTTATGGTTATTGAAAAGAAACTCTCATTAGCAGATAAAAGAAAACAAATATTCCTCAAGTCCAGCTTTACGAGAGGATTAATTTAAATATAAAACGAAACCGTACGCAGATTCTTTTTATATCTTTTCTTTGGTTAAAAAACTCCGATAAAAGTACAATGAACGGTTAGAAAAGCGAAGTTTTTATTTTTAGCTTTTAATTTATGAATATTCCATTAATTTTTTATTCAATATTAACTTAGCTGAAAAATATGCCCTATTAAAACTATAGTAAAGTACGACTGCTTGCAGCGTACTCGTACAGCAATAAAAGTCTCGTCCAAATTGGAAAACCACTTTGCCCGTGTTGGAGTCGTCACTCAGACGAGCTTTAACTCCCACCGCTGACGTTCTAGCTGTCAGTCCTACGTAAACGTAATAAGATAACAAATATAAGGGTTGAAATAAAAAATTAAAATGTTTAAAAAATTATAACTTTTTCCAACCCTACCTGAGATAATACAATAAGAACTAACCTCGGCATCAACTTTTCTCTTATGCTTAATAAACACTTTAGATACAATAATATTTTCAGCCCGACTTCCTATTTGCCTATTGATTTCTGGTTGCGCCTTCAATATAAATAAGATTATGAGGTTTTATGCAGGTTTTATTTATGTTTGTTACTCGAACGTTAAACAATTATAAAAATATTTTATCTAAATCAAATGAAGATTCTATTAATATTAATATTAATTATAATTCTATTAAATTTTATTATATTAGTAAAACAAAACAAAGCGTCTATTTACTGCATTTATTTGTATTTACATGCATAAAATTTTTAATCGCGTCCTTGGAATAATATAGTTAAATAATTTAATTAAGATTTTCAATAATAATATATTATTTGTAATAGCATCTAAGCGATGACAAAAACGTATGTATTTTATTAATATTATGAATATATTATTTAATAAATTAATTGTATGTTATTAATTTTCAGTTTATTCTTGTATTTGAATAATTAGTATTATAACACAAAAAACAGATTAGTTATATGTGAATTGGTTTAAAAAATTCGTATTTGCGTTTAATAATTACAGTCTTTTAATAAAAAAATGATGATCTGAGAAACACATACGTCAAATATTTAAAAGCTTTTCTGATTGACTTATCTATTTACATTCAATGTTATAAATCATTAATCGCAAATCATTAATCTTTACACATGGTTTTGTTTTTAAAATGACATCAACTTTTCTTTCCTTTTCGTTATACATTCGTTTTTTCGATTAACTTTTAATCTATACTAAAAGCTTTTGTCATTTTCATATTATAATTCAATGTTGTTTCTATAATAATTAATTATAATCTATAATTGTGAGAAGATGCTTTATAGTAGATGGTTCTATAAAGCATGTCAGCGCAGGTATGTAGTGCAGTGCACAGCATTATTGGCTCACTAAATGTCGGTATGGAAGGTTATTGCTTTGAATTAATTACTGGTTCTAACAAGACGGTCGTGTCAACAGATGCCCTAACCGAGGAAGTTTCTCCAATGTTTAGACACTTTAATAGCATATGTAGTAAAGACTATCGGAGACATATTGTGGACTGTGTATTACATGAAGAATATTTACTAAACCTATATGTTTTTTATATTTCTTAATTATTATAAGTATACGAGTATATTAAATTGTTCTATTGTCTTGATGTTTTTAATTATTTACCATAAAAATTATTTAAAAAAATGTACAGATGATGACACATCTCTTAAATCTATCAAATTGAAATTGAAATTCAATAAAATAATGTTTTATTAACTAGTGGTGATGATGAATATTTAAAAACTATGTTGCGTTTCTTTAAATTGAACACAAATACGTATGTACGTATTTCATGTAAAATACTTAAGTAGATTGAAACTGTTTAGCTTCTTAGATTTTATTACGTAGTTTACATAATGTTTTACGGATTACTACGAAAGTTGTATTTATAAGCAAAATTTTTCCTATTGTACTTTCTAGTTGGCTCAAAGACTTTTCCCGAAATCCACTTATATTCCCTTCTTTTTTAACAAAGTGCCCTCATAAAGTACCTTTGTACGTCTCTCTTTATGATTGTTCTTCTTTTATTAGCCTACTTTTGTTTCTAAAGTAAAATTTTCAGAGTTAGATAGGCAAAGCTTTGGATGTAAATCCGAACTTATTCTTTGCGTCGTAAAAGTTACCCGATTGAAAAATTGCAATCATTCCCTTGATAGTCATGACCGATGGGAACTATACATTAGATAGGATAAAAAATATTAAATAACTAAATTTTATTTGACATGATAATACTATCACAATTTACTTATTACCATTTTTAATATCTAAAATGATATACAACAAAGTGCTCTACTAAAGTGCTAAATTTGCATGTTTTGGTACAATTAATTTAAAGTCCATCCATCTATCACGTTATTTATGCACAAAACGAAACCATGTACCTCAGAGCTGGTATAAAACTGCACCAGCGAAGTGGATTGACTAATAAGATTAGCATAATTGCGCGAGGCGCTGCACGCGAGCCCATAGCTTCTCATAATTAGCCCATTGTTATAAAGTGCATGTGCGCACCGACCACTTGTATTGCACGATATTGAAGGTAAGTGGCTTTATTTAAGAGACTTATTTTTTCTTTACTTTAATGCACTTTTGTTAAAATGCTTTTAAGCACATTTTTTACCCAAAATGAAATGTCTACGTAAAATTGGATAGTACTATCCCAAAAGCAATATCTTAACAAACTCATGAACTAAGACCCGGGCTCATAGAGTAAATATTCAATAAGAGGAGCGTGTATTGTAATGCAGCGTACTGTTTCCGCGATTCAGTTTGTTCACTGCTCAATAAAGTGATATTGTTTTGGTCGCATTGAAAACGGAAGCAACATCGGTCCGATCCCTCGCCATTCAATTCTCTTATCTTTAGTTATTGAGTGGAACTGTGCAAATTCATATGTTTATTTGTAATGTAATAAAAGTTCTTACTTTTTATTATGTTTATATTATGTTAGTTAATAACGTACATTTCCTCGATAATTATGAACTTGGATTTCTATTTTCATTGTAACCATTGTCATATTTGTTTGAAGTATTGTTGTTGAGTAGGTGTGTTAAAGTCCTCTTGGCCACTTCTGCTCACTGATAAGTGAACGGTTGGATCGTTGCATTATGTTTGGAAGGCCTTTCTCCATAAGTGGAAATCAATAGGTCTGATTTCAGATTACACAGATTAATTAATAGCTTTAGCACTTGTTTTATAATTATGATTAGTAATATATTAATTATATTCAACATTATTCTTAATTACATTATAAAAACTTCAAGTTTTATAAATCTCTTCAATATATTTTTCAGTGTGTATTTGTTTATGTTAAGACTATAAATACAAAAATAATCTTAATCTTAACTTCACACTTATTTTCGGTTGTCTGATTTATTTCTTTCATTACATAGCAATGTACCAAAAATAATTCGTATTGACAAAAAAAGACTAATATTAATTCATTAGTAAGAATATATTAGAATAACAGAAAATAAAAAATAATCTATGTTCAATAGATTTTATAAATGATAAAATAAAATAAATGATAATTAAAGAAACACTAAAATATTATAAGTTCTAACAAATGAGGTAGTTATTATACATCAGTAAACATTCGAGTGAACTAATTGCCAAGGTTAAGGAGCGTATCGCAATATTGAGTAGGGACTGGACATTTTCGGCGAGGATTTTATAGATGGGACAACAGTGACACGGGATGGTCTCCGCGGTATAACATTTGGGTTTATTCAGTCATGAAATTAAACAAGGCCTGGGGCGCCTTCTATCACAATTTATGTTCGCACTAGATTGTTAAAGTCTAATACCGGAGATCTTGGATTGCACCCTCATTAATTGGGTAAGTCATGACTGGAAGACGTATTTTGTTCTTGATTTTAGTCAAACCAAGCTCTTATTGTGGTAATTAATATAAGCTTGGTTTGAGTCGAAATATTTCGAATATTGTTATAATTATTTTATTATAAATTTACTTTGATGTTGTTTTAAGATTTGTAGTGTGAATATCTTTAAACCTTATATATTAAAAAATAATGAAATTTACTAATTGTAAATCTATTAGCTGCTTTTAATTATATGTATTTTTAAATATATTAACTTTGCAGTAATTAGTATAAAATTATACAGCTATTACACACGCTATATTATTTAAAGATCGTTTCACACGCGCTCATGCATGACTAAGGCACGTCTTGTGCATATTAGCATGCATTAATTTTTCAAGAAGGCATTACTATTGCATCAGCCTCGTTCCCTATTCTCACACTCATCTCAAGCGTAATCGACAGTATTACAAAAGAGGGAATGAGAGGGTTATAAATATTCAGTTGAACCATACATTGTCAAGGAAACCCCTTCACTGTTTCCAGAATGTACTTAGCAGATTTTACACTTAAAGGACAATACACTACCAAAGACTCCATGCTCTTATTAATTTAAAAATAGTTTTTACACATCGTGGGTTAGAATTATTTTTAGGTAATAGATTTTTGTATCGATTTTTATATGCATATATTAATTTTATATCATAGTAACATATATAGATTTAATCATGTTGTGTGGTATAGAATAAAAAACATTTCTAAATGGAAAGGTAGGCTGCTAAAAGATAAAAATAAACGTAGGAACCATCCTAATTCCTTTATTCCAGAGGTGGTGAAGATCCCACCGCTGTATGGAAATGCCTCTAAAAGGCTCGACATCAGGGCGATAGCTGATTTTAAAACTTTTGGCTTTATATTTTGCAAAATACTATTATAGCTAACCCAAAATATTTGTGAAAAAAGTATATACCCATAGAAGATAATATGTAAATGGATGAATGGATTGCATACTGTTTTTAATATAACAGATATTCAGTAATCGATGTGTCTTCACACAATTTGTATTTTACATAAAAAGTGCTCGATTGCCAATAAATAACTTTCATTGTCATGTTTTGCTTTCCTTGGGTCGTTAGTCCCCTCTGGTAATGTTCGAGGCCATTAAAAGAGCATAAATACAATTCCCTGTCTATAAATGTCACTGATTTTCGTAACATCCAGTGAATACGATGCAATCTACAATGTTGTCGGTGAAGTTGAGAAGTATTTTCGTATACTTTATCCATTCAGAGAATATTTTTTTCGAGATAAAATAGTCTGACTCTAAATGGGTGATATCAGATGCTTATTTCAAATATATATTCATGTAAGTATTTGTATTCATCTATTTTTTCTCTCAAATATATTGGATAGATTTTTATTTGTTGTTACGTTTTAACAAATGAGAAACGTTTAGTTATTAAAAAAAAATAATATATAAGAAACAACAAATTGATTTTTTTATTAAACTGATTTCACATAAAAATATTGTACCTTTTCTGTAGTGTTTAATTTTTAACTAACATTTTTTATACTGAAAATTTACTTACAAATGCTTTGAAAAACGGTTAAAATACAACATAGCAGACGATAGGGTAATTGGTACAAGTATCCTCCATGTTATTGAGTAACGTGAGTTATACCCTACAATTTATTACAGGCAGTTTCTCTTACATACGTGGGCGTTTAATTATGCCTTGACAAGATACTTCAGTGTGGAAATATTCTTCAAAAACAACAAAATTTAATAGAGATATCAGCTCTAATGCGTAAAAATTCAAAGACGAAATACCTTTCTTGTTTTTAGAAAATTTGGTACAATTGTTAACACAGCACTGTTTTCGGCAACTGACTCTGAGAAACATTTTAATTTTAACCCACTGTTTCGAATGCTTTGCAGCAATCCTGTTCACGGGTTGACGAGATGCAAGTGTCTGTCTGACTGTGAGAGAATTATTAATTTGAAAAAAAAAAATTAAATGTCTAAAAATAAGTAAGTTGATATTATGTTGTACATCTTAACTATATCTTAAAAAATATACTTTTCTTAAACGTCACAATTGAGTATACAAAATTTTAATTGAAATAGCACTTCAAATATTAAAAGAGTACTTCAAATTGCAAAAGATTTATAGTAATGTGAGTTTTTATTGTATTCTTTATCTGCTGCCCCTTGACAATTGCAGCTGTAAGATGTAACAAAGCGACCCTCGCGGCCACTTTCGAATTTTTATTTTCAACAGATTAAATTTCTTTTCTCTCCACTTTTAGTTTTCTGATATTACGAAACTAATTTTAATGGTTATTACTTTTAAAAGGTTAAATGTTTAGAAATAAATTATTGAAATATTTATATATTTGAATTCTGTTAGTTATTATTTACTGTTTAATTGAAATTATATTTTTAGTCTATTTTTTATATTTCTCCAAAATAATATATATAATTTTATAAATAAATAAGAGATTTAAGAGATCTGTTAATTTAATTATTTCTAACAAAAGTAATATTTTTATAAAATATATAAAATCAACCAATCCGGGACAAATTTAAATAACGCCGTGTTTGTTTGTAAAATAAGACTATAATTATATTTCTTAATAATATGGATAACTTGAATATTTTTATAAGAATATTTAGCTATGTTAAGTTTAATTCAAATTTTTAAATAAATATATCCATATTTAAAAATTCATTGCACAGAACTCGAACCTGGAATGCTCCTGGTCTATTTTTTAGAATGTTTATATATCCTGCTAATATATTTATTTTGATTCCTGAGTCGTATTGCATTTTAAATTTCTTAAAAGGAAGTAAATGTGTTCAATGTGTTTTATAAAAAGCGAACGGGTTTTATATATAAAACGCATTTGTATGAAATAAAATAAATTTAATTTTAATTTATTTTCGTTGCATTTATAAAGTAACGTGCTTTTTAGCGATATAAAGGGACGTTGCGTGTCACGGCACATTATTTTTGAACGAGAACATTCAAATCGTTTTGTTTCGCACCGCAGCCTGAGTTTTTACAACGCGTTGAGCACCATCAAGAGTGGCGCTCTATTTTTACATGCACTGAAAACTCATATTCATTTTTCACTCCAGTATTGTTCGCACATACAAAATGTTAGAACATTAAAGTTGATGTTGGACTCGCACGAGTCTCATTGTTAAATTTGTTAAACGCGTTTGAACTTCATCTACGTAGGTAACTTTAATGTTATACATTTTAAGCTTAACTTAAAATAGTATATTTAGTGTTTATATAATCCATATAATTTATGTTTTATTATAGCTTTGGCTAATCCCTCGTTTCGATATTTTTCAAAAAATATACTTCCAACACGTGCTATCGCGTGTCAAGTATATGCCTTTTAATTACAAGTTCATGGAGACTTTATTATAATTTAATAGGAAAACACCTTACGTATAAAAACACTTTTATTAAAAAGTAGCCCTTATATAAAATTCGTAATGGTTAGTGACAGGCCTGATAGGTAAAGATTCGTAATATTTGATTCAAATCTATTGATTTGTGAGAGAATTCAATATTTTTTTACATTCGTCATTTTTTATTTCAGGTATTGCTTTTATTTGTATTCAAATCATGAATATGTACTCAAATTTGTTTAAAAAACAAACATTGATAAACTAGTTGATGGATTAGTTCGCTCAGATTGTATCAATATGTATGTCACATGTATTATTTTTGATTAAAGGGCAAACGAGCAGAGAGGCCTCCTTGTGGTGAGTGGTTAGGGAAACACTGTAAGGCTTCTGTACACCTTGCCACTCTAGACGGGTTAAAAGAATTAGGGATTCGCCCCGCAAAATAAATAGAAAGGAATAATATAATTTATTGAAAGGTATTTGTATAACTATTTAAGAATTTAATTCAAAAATAAATCAAATCAAGTAACGTTAGCTATAACGTTATGTTTTCGTGCAAGTTAATTAAAAATCTAACATCTGCTAACGCTCCACATCGCGTAAATTAATAAGCAAAATTAGTTTTACGTCAAATAAATAATATTGATGATGACTAGCAACAGTTACAAATGCCATAAATGAGGGCGTTATGAGAAATAAAATCCTTACGAAATACGTTACGGCTTTAACGGTAATGTAGCGACTTATATTGTATTATATATTCCCAAATTGTATTCGTTTGTTTTATGTACTCATTTCATATTTTATGCTTATGTGTATTAATAATTGCCGATGACAATTATTGAGCGAAGCTTTTTATGAGAGACTTTTCTGCCTCCTTTGTGCAAGCATCAATCAAATACTGTATATTCGAATATTTTAAAATTTTACACACTGATAGACATCAGTCTGGTGCTAGTTACAAAAAAAACAAAAAAATAATAATGAAATAATGTCTCATCTTTTAAAGTAGTTGAGGTCGGAATGCGTCGACGTTTTGTAAATGCAACTTCGGTGCTGTTTGCACCTCGCTTTGCTCAATATGCTAACACATATCGATATTTTGCGCAGCGAGTCAAAATAGAGGTCTGGGTCGCACTCTAGGACTAAACTAAGACAGGCTTTTTAATGTCACATTATTTGATAGATATTTATAGAAAAAGAATTTGAGTCTGTCAATCATATTTGAAAATTCTAGATTCAAACTTGCAGAAACATTGCAAAAATGTAATTTACATTTGAAACAATAAAAAGGAAATATCCGAAATGGATATAAAAAGTCTATCTTTATAATGTCAGACGCAATCGCTGCCTTTATTTCGAACTTTTGTTTACAACTTTTATTGTGATTTTTTTCTAAGCTCGGGCTTTTGTAATTCCTGAGGCTCTATTGTATAGTTAAATCAACCAGGGTATCGTAAGGAGAAACAATAGCCTTTTTCTAAATCCACGCAACAAGGAGAAAAGATGGTACTGACCAAATCTTCTAAAAACATATTAAATCGCTTGATGGACTTTGTTTAAAGATCCTAAAATATACTGCTTGTTATTGAAATACTTTTGTGTTTTATTTTCACGATTTTATATATATATATATATCTAAGTTTTGTTGTTAAATGATTTCGTCTCTTTAAAAATCAAAAGTTCACATCTTTAAGATTATTTAATTTAATTGAGCGAAGCGAACAGAGCGACCGAAGATCTTTTTAGAGAAGAGACTTTTCTGCATCCTTTATGCAAACAACCAAAAACGGTATACCCAAAAATTTCAAAATTTTGCATACTGATAGACATCAGTCGGGTGGTGGTTTTAATAAATATATTTCAAATATTTGATTTCGTTAAAGAATAATCACGGAAAAACTAAAATCGCATAGACTTCAACTGGAAAAATTTTTCGCGCGAAAATTTACAAAGAAAAAATAAAAAAAAGAGTTGAGGACAGAATGCGTCGACGTTTTGTAAATGCAACTTCGGTGCTGTTTGCACCTCCCTTCACTCAATATGCTAACACATACCGAGATTTTGCAAGCACAGGGATTCAAAATTGAGGTCTGGTTCGCGCTCCTAGTCTTATATATTAATAGCGTAAGTCGATTTGGTCCCAGTAGTTATGGCAAATTAAAGACATATAACAAATTGATTATGATCTTGTTTTGTAGAGCTCCAACCGTAGGTGTGTAGAAAATTTTGTCGCTGAATTAAGATTGAGTGATTTGCAGCTAACAATGGTTTAAAACCTAGGTCCACGCAAGCGGGGTTAGCCTCGCGACGCAGTCTAGAGTTAAATATTGATATTTATTTATGGATAAAAATTATGATTTGATGTCAAAACTTGTTTTGAGCAAATTTATAATTAATTTACGTCTCCTACACGACTAAGGTGCAAGCACGTGAGACGCCTCTGATGTAGTGTAGTAGGAATGGTCGCGCGCTAAACAAAAACGTTCTATATGTTAACTATATGGGACACATTTTATCAATTATCTCGAAAACTACAATTACGATTCTGTGTGCAAAATTTCGTGCGTGTAGTTCGTAAATTGAAGTATGAGTAGGGTAACAAAGAGTTGAAAATTTGAGTAGTAAAGAGCTTGGCTACGCTCAGCTCAATTAAACTAAGTCCACGCAAGCGGGGTTAGCCTCGCGACGCAGCTCGCGCGAAACTAGTATTTCTTATTTCATAGAAAATGGCTTCCATATAAAACTTGCTATCTTTCATTAAGTACATTGAATCTAAGTCATAGCAAACAATATCTTTTAATATATATTGAAAAGATAATATATACAATAAAATATATTAAAAATATAAAATCTCTAATGTGTAAACTGCATAAAGCGTTAAAGCCTTTTTGAAATATTACGTTCATACAAATTTGTAATTGTATTAGATGAACATCGTAATCACAGATAATCATTGTAATATTTTATAAGATATATTTATAAAAAATTGGGGCTAGGCCCAAAAACGATTACGATGGAGGCAAAAAGTTGCGACTAATTAACGCGGCGACCAATTATGACACTGAATTATGAAAGTGCCACATCGCGTGTTCTACGCAAGTATTTGGGTCGCTTATAACTTAAATGTCTCCACAAATTGTGCAAGCTATTAAAAGCTTTATTAATAAAGCTAAGAACCTATATTGGTATAACAAATTTCAAAGGTAAACAGACTTAATAAGGTTGTTTTGTATAATATTATCACGTACTTCATTTATACTTAGATATTGTTTTGTGAAATGTATCGTTTCCGTTAAATTCTTATATTTTTAATTATATTAACATATATTTATTAAAAGTTTTATAAGTTACTCCCTTGTCTAGGTATAGAATTATCAAATCCTAGTAAAATTATTTATTTTTCAAAAAAAAAAAATGATTTTTCTTATAAATAAAATGCAAATCCATTCATATTTTTATTAATATATAAATCAAATTAAAGACTGCTTTGCATATTACAAACTAAATAGCCTATTATTAATTTAATAAAATAATATTTATAAAATAATATTTAATAAAATAATATGATATGATATGATATGATATGATATGATATGATATGATATGATATGATATGATATGATATGATATGATATGATATGATATGATATGATATGATATGATATGATATGATATGATATGATATGATATGATATGATATGATATGATATGATATGATATGATATGATATGATATGATATGATATGATATGATATGATATGATATGATATGATATGATATGATATGATATGATATGATATGATATGATATGATATGATATGATATGATATGATATGATATGATATGATATGATATGATATGATATGATATGATATGGGTTTTTTGTTTAAGTACAATATAGTTTCTATAGCAAAAACAAAGAGACTGTTCATTTATTGAGAATACAAATATGTATCGTATGTTTTGATTATTAAGTCTTTAATCGAAATTATAATAACACATTTTATATTTTTTTTAAAGTAATACTAATATAGCCTCGCTAATATTGAAGTTAACGATGGCGTAGCTGCCTACGTACGAGCTCACACCAATATACATTGTATGTACTCGATTGTAAGTATGCGCGTGTGGCACTTCTTGGATGGATAAATTGAATTCAGTGAATTCGCGTCAGAGACATGTTTGGGTAATATCAGTATATCAGTAGTTAGCACCCTCACGTGTCATCTAATATTAGATTTATTTTACACAAATCAAGATACATATAAATAATTTGAATTGATTGAAAATAAAAAGAATCTAAGTATTGTTGTTAATAATGATAATAATAAAGCAAAGCCAATTCAGTGACACATTACATAAATAAGAGTAAATATGTAAACATAATTGAAAGATATATTAGTTGTTATTTTTAATAACTTATATTAACATTAAGTAGTATGTTTTCGTAACCATAATGTGTTGTAACTATTAAATCATAGATATACATATATATTTATAATGATTGCTTTGAGTGCAATTTCAAACCATAGTTTTAAATTTTCACTTCCGTCGTCCATCTACGTGATTTCTAGTTTTTTTATAAATATTATTATTAAAAATATATTTTATTCAAATTACACAGTCAATTGGTCGACTGAAATAAGACTTCAGATTACTGCTTTTAAATGTAAAATATAAATAAAGTCATTCTTTTGTAAATCTCTGGAAATATAAACATTTTGCTATTTTCCCTTTATTTTACCTATAATTGGTTTTTCTATGAAAGTAATATTATCTTTAGTAATTTATATATTATTGCCTTTTTCCTATTTCTCTCGAGTGGTTAAAGGAAATGTTTAACAAAAATACCTTAATTGATTTCCGAGTTCTCAAGTGTCATGATGTAAAAAAATATGTTGGTTCGTGCTTCTTTTAGGTGACACATAACCAATATTACAGTTATTTCTACCTTTTGATGGCCTAAAGGGGGGAGCCGTTCGGATTGAGCCAATGCTTTGTAAATGGCTTCGACATTGCGTAAAGACATGGCTTGTGCTTCTTCTAGAGCATTTACAACGGGGAGTGTTCTGAAGAGCTATATGATCTGATGCCTGCTGCCGAATTTCATAACCACACAGCATGTCACTGCTGGCATCATCATCCCTACCACCTGGATGCGTGGCGTTCTTCTACTGTCCGATTTTCAAGGACCTTCCTTCCACGTACCACAAAGATGTGGAATGAACTTCGTTCGGCCGTGTTTCCCAATAGTTACGACATGGATACCTTCAAAAAAAGCGTATACTCTTATCTGCAAAGCCGGCAACACTTCTGTGAGTCTTTAGATATTGCAAGAGCTCGTGGGCGGGGGTGATCACACTTGACCTCCTTTCTCATAAAAAGTAAAAATAACATTAGTTAGTATGTTATTATAAATATTCGTATCCATGTTTGGGAATATTTTTTTAAATCTTTTGATATAATGTTAAGATCTTAAATCATTTTTTAGAGGATAGTAATAAAAAATATCATTTCAAAAGTAGCAAATTTATTATTGCAAAAGCAACAAATATATAAATTATTTCTTTCAAGTAACTCAATCTCTAGATGGTCTAGGTAAATACAGCAATACAGTGTAAAGGTTTACAGAGTTGTGGAGTTATTTAATTAACTCTTGGTTACAGGTTACCTCCGTACACCCGTGGGGAATAAAAAGTACTCAATGTGTACTTTTTTCTCAGAACTGCTACAAAAATATTAATAGATATATTATTGTTATTATTATATTATATACCTACTGTATTTTTATATATATATGCTATGTATTGAAAAATTAAACCGATGTAGAACTAAACAAATACTTGAAACTAATGAGAGTTTATAGGTTTTATTTTGTTATAAATTATTATATATCAGTATGATTTAAAATATTTAATATATTTTAAAAATTTAAAAAATAATAAATTTTTCTTTAATGTATTTTGAAAAAGTAAATATTTTATTTATAATTTGTTGTAATGAACTAAATTATCAATTCATTATTTTTTTATTTTCGCTCTCATTAAAATATAAATATTTTCATTATTATGGGAGTAGCTATTACATGCTAAAAGTGACAAAAAACAATATAGATCTATCTCTCTATATTTTAAAAAATAATATGTAAGACCAGAACAAAAAATTTCAAACAATATTATTTTTCAAAAATAATTAACGTAATGTAAATTTCAAGAATAAATAAATTTGTGTAAAGCGCCTTAAATAAAATAAATACTACATATAATTACAACATTAAGGTTCTTAAATTTAGACTTACTAAAGCTAAGAAATGATTTTTTATGCAAATGGTTTTTTTGTAATATTAATTTGCCAAAAATGTCACGGTCCTATCGGATAAAAAATTTAAAGCTTATATTAAAAGCGTTCTCATATTCAAAGCTTAATAATATTAAGGAGTACAAATATGTTCAAGATAGCAAGATCTATATATATTTTGACTTTTGGATATATTTTTTTAACTTTTAAAATATAAGTATAACTAATAAGTAACTTATGTATTGATAATAAATTGGGATCAGTGTGGCGATTATTGAACTCTTTTCAAAAATATTGTTTTCTAATAAATTGTACCCGTTGAATGTTTTAATTAGTTTTATATTGCTTTCTGTTATTAAATAACAAATAAAAATGAGCATCAGTATATAAATGTTCCTCTAAGCTTGAAGTTTACTTTTAATAAATTATTTAAATTATTCAAGTCTGGAAAAAAAAGCTGCAGCCGTTTATTCAGACAAGCGTTGGCACATACTTAACTAAATTACAGATACAGAGTTAGGTTCTGTTAGTTTTTATTGTACCTAATACCAACAATAATTGTTTTTGTAATACACCATAAAACTCAAATTTAAACTGCTTCTTTTAGTATTTTTTTTTGTATTTACATCTTGTACATAACAAAACAATGAAAACTTACTTTCTTTATTCAATTTAGTTGGATGTTTGACTGACTTCACCTAACGAACTTTACCAGTTAAACAAATATACATGAGAATGTCACTAGTACATTTGTACAATGTTACTCTAATATATTTTATGAGTTTAAAAAGATATTAATTTATTATCTTAAATACAGTTATAATTTAAAATAAGTTTATGTATTTAAAGAAAAATAAAAAATTACCTAATTCCAGAAATTCCTATCAAATTGTTATTCAAAACGACACGATGGTTCATTTGGCAGAGCAATGGAACTGTAGTCCAGAGGTTGCAGCTTCAAGTACAGTCGTGTTAATCAATTTTATTTACCTTGCCTTTTATTGTACAAAAAAGACAAAATACATTTATACTTTAACAAGACGTACCAACATGTAATATATAATTTTGAAAAGTAATTCTCAAATTTTCTAAAAGTAGCAAATATTTTTCACGAGGCACATAAATAAAAAGAAAATACAATTAAACAGACTCATATACATAAATAAAGTAACAAAACCTTTATATTTTTATGACTTATAAAATGAATAATAAGAAAAATTAAGAGAGCCATAAAGGTGGCATTATTTATTGCGATAACTTTTTCTTATCACAGTCATAACAATAAAATTTCTCCCGCGGACGCAATGAAAACGCTATCTTTAAGTGTGTTAAAACTAGTCATTTGTACTGGTTTTCCTTATTCATTAATTTATAATGACATAGAAAACTATAATGCATGATACTTTAATATATATATATTTGGTCCAACTCATGTAAATTACTTTCTTAACTGTATTTTTATATATGTAGTGTGCATAAAGGATATTATTGTTGTTGTTATAAATTATATTGGAGTTTGAGCGAAATCGCAGCGTTAAATATTAAGCTAATGAGTGGAATGGCGCAAAAGGGCAGACAATCTATGTATGCGGAATTAATTAATATTGACATTGACCATGTATTATATAAAAATTAAAAAATTGTAATAAGCGTTACTATTCTGGGGGTAGACGCAAAAGACTTGAAGGAGTAGAAAAAGGGTCTTGTAGCGCTCTAAGGTACTGCATCTAATGTAGTTACAACAGATACTTCAGGTCGTTCTTCATGACAAGGTTTTTACAAGCTATAGTCAAACTACTATCGCTGGGATCTACAACTTACTTAATAGTGGTAGAGTTTTGCTTTAAAAAGCGTAAAAACTGCAGTTGTTCATTTATATATAAGTTACTATTACATGAAATAGCATCTTTTAAATGTTATAATGACTTATAATTTAAGTTTAATAAAATGTACACACTAATCTTATAAACCTTAAATATATAACTATTATTTTTATTCATTAAAAAATATATAATTTGAAAATGATTTATAAATTATTAAAAGTAAAGCTATTAGATTTAATAGTTACGATACGATTATCATTAGTCATATTATATTATAATTACCGGTAAGACCTGTATGAGTCAGCTACCTCCAGGTTATGACAACAACAAGGTGTCACATCACTCTACGACGTAAGATTTTTATTATTATACGTTCCTTTTTGCAGAGGTATACTCGTAGTAAGGAGCGGTAATGACGCGTGAAGCGTAAAATACATCCACATTTCGGCGTCGGTAAAATGGAATGCACCTGCCTCCTTAGGTTTTATGTGAAGTTTCCTCACCTTCTTACGGCCTCGAAGGCCTGCCAATATCGCCGTCCTCACTTTGTGACCCCTCATAATACGAGTAATACTTCTTGAGAGGGTACTGAACGTGAGCGGGTTGCGTTCAGTCTGTTATTTTACGATCGGCTCCACACTTGCCTGTAATGTTTAACAATTTTCACGAAGACAAACATTAAAACCTTTGTTTTTGAAGATAGCTGAGTAACATCAATTTTATACATTATTTCTTATAATAATAGTACAGAAGTATATTTCATAAAAACAGCAAATAATATTATATGGACTTCCCAAATGATTTACGTAAACATTTTATAAAATAAACAGCTCAGAAAGTAGTATATTATATATAATGTTAGTAAGCTAAGCTGACTTACGGGCTTAGTTTGTAACGGTAGAACATTTTTAAATATTCACGACTTTACAAGAATTTGAAGTTGGAGTTCATTATAACTTTAGAAATTGCTTTGAAATTGTTATGAGTAAATAACAGGAAAACTTGTTTGAATTAATAAAATTCAAATAAGATAACATTTAATTATACAGTCTTTATTGATACACATATTTATTTTAATATTCATAATTACAAAATAAAAATTTGTTTAAAAAATTGTATGATGTATATGTCAGAGAATATAATCATTAGAATTCATTTTTATAATAATAAATATATCCAGCACAAAACCTTTTTAAATAACTTAATTTCGATTTATTTTTAATAATAATATAAATATTCTAACAGATAACAGCACAAATAAGATATTAAAGTACAATGAAAGCTTTTTAAGGTTGAATACATACTATTTTGATGTTATTTGTGTTAACTTTACAGTATTTCTTAAATTTCAAACAAGATATTTTATGCAATCAAAACATTTGCAACGCAATGTTAAACTTTACTCCCCTGGTACTAACAAATCATATAAACTATACCAAGTTAACTGGAAGGGGTTCATTGACCGAAGGATGCCTTCCTTTAACATCGACAATGGAAATGGGTTTCGGATTTTAATACAACTAGCTGCCTGGCTTTAAAAAGTAAAATATTTTGTTTTACTGAACGAAAGTTGAACTTTGAGTATTTGTCCTGTGAAAGTTGAGTTCCAAAAAATTTAGGTTTACAAAAACGACAAAAATAAATGCTATATAACACTGACCAAATTCTTCCTGAAGCCATAAGACATTGAGAAAGTAAAATAATGAAAGTGCATACAGTCCCTTACCACATATTTTAGAGCTGGGGAAAATCTCACCAAAATCCACTTCCCAATGAGGGTTAACATCAAGCAGGCAGAGACCTTATAGGACTTTTTGCAAAATGTTAGTGCAAAATGATAGTGCAATATTTATTACATGCAAATGCTAGATTACTAAATGAAATCAAATTACATTCGAGTAAGCAATTTTTTTCCATTTAATTTCAATTGTTTCAGTAATTGAAAAGATATTAATTAATTAAGCTGTATTATATATTTATATAAATATATATAAAAGAATGATTTAATACATAAAATAATGATTATATATTTATGTCCATTTCAGTTACTAGTATAATTATAACAATTTAAGCAGACACATTTTCTTTGCGTTAGAAATGCTTAAAAAAAACTATACTCTTATAATTAAGTTTTTATAATGTAAAAAATGTTAAAAATTCTAAAGAAATTATTAGATACGAATAAGTTTTTATAAATGTTCTAGAAACTTCATTTAATTAGCTTAATTTGTCTACCAGAGTAATGTGAACGTACAAAGCGAAACTTTAATTAAATTTTATATAAGATTTTACCTTTAGTTAAGTCGGAGTTCTATCTCCGTAAGAAAATGAAGTTCATAAAAGTGGCTGCACATAAACTGGACTCTTCATACACAGATATGCTGTTACGTTGATGCAGTCACGTTGCAGCTCCGATAAGACCTTTGTGAATAAAGCCGAAGATAATAACGGCTTACATTCAGACTCACGGGAAAAAGGATCTAGAATTTCATACAATTCCTAGATTGAGGTTAGCATGAGTTTAATTTGAATGAAAGGTTTAGTTATTTATTGTATTTTATTAGATTCAAAATCTTATCTTATTTTATTCGTATTAGATTCAAAATCTTATTAAAAATTAGTTTTTTTTAACTTGTATCTAGTGTTTTATATATTTTTAAAAAAATCGCCACAGTTTATAGAATTTTGTTATTTGAGCTTTTTAATATAAAATAACAAAATAAGAGCTCAAGATGGAAGAAACTGAATTATAACTATTCATCATAGACCTAATAGTGCCAGTAATAACAAGGCAGTTATTAGAGGCGGGGTGTAAGGAAAGTCTATCATTAGAAGCCCAGTAATTGCTCCGATGTCTTGCTAAAAGGAAAGTATTACCAAATTCTTGCCAAAGGATCCAGTAAATTGTGATTATCTTTAAGTATAGCGTTACCAGCAGAGCCACTCGTAGTATTTTATGAGGCAAGCCATCTGGGCCCTCGCCTACTACAATAAATTTAACGCACCCTATTACGTCTTTTTCATAGACAGTCTCAGATATAATGGGAAATAATGAGGTAAAAAAACTAGCGGTCAGTTTGAATTGACTTAATAAAGTACACAATATAATATTTTATAGAAGACGTCCTCAAATATCCCAATTATGTTAGCTGTTACGAAAATATATAGCTATGTGGATAGAAGGTATAGGATCAATTTAACAAAGATAAACGTACACAGTGGTAAATTAAAAAATACCAAGAATTTTTCTTGGCTTATAAATAAATTAAATTTTTTAAATATTATTTTTACCACGTAAATGCTACAAGTATAAAATGAGATAGATTATAAATGGTTATTTTAACTTTTGAATTAAAATATATAATAAAACTAGCATTTATATATAATGACCTAGCATTTGTATATAATGACCTAGCATTTATAACTAGCTACTATTATAACTATTAATATATTATAACTATTTGTAACAAGCATGTATATATAATGATCTACTTAATCAGATAACGAAAACAACATTCAAAATATTTGACACTTGTCGCTGAGACTATACCTTTTCCATTTTATCAATTTCATAAATAATGTAAAGATTTACATTAGTAAAATCAAAAAGATAAAGTTTTTGAAAGTAGCAAGACGGAACTGCAAAGCAATCAACTAACAACATAGACCTGATAAGTCAAGCTGCCATAAAAAGGAACATAAAACGAAAAAAAACAGGTCATACAAAGTCCATTATTCACGCATTTGGCAAATACGTCTCCGAGAGACTGCTTGGTCGGCAAATACAAAAAGAATTACTCTTATTTTTCATCTCAACCGCAGCATGTTGCCTTATGATAAATCACTTTGGCGCCAACGCTGCAAGAACAGACAAAAACATTTAGAACAATCTTTCATTGCAAAAAGATACACGTGGAACTAGTGTTCACTTTATCAGTAAACAAAGTTTAGTTATTCTGTGCTAGCATTTGATTCTTGTTTTCAACTAGTTAATTTATATGAGAAAATGCTTTATCTTCAACTAAATATGCCAGAGTTTTTCAAGATGGATGAAAACTCTTTAAACTAAAGAATGATAAATGATTTGCTCTACTACGTTTTAAAAATATATATTTTAGTTTTTAAACCAAATATTTTACAATTTGAAATAGTTGATACCTGTGTAATTTAAGGACTATGTAGATCGTAATAAATCATCATAGTGTATATATTTAAGTGTGTATTTAATGTGTATGTATGTTTATTATTATAAGTATTGTATATTATTAGTGTGTATATAATTTTAAATAATAGAAATAGACTAAATATATATATATTCTTGTGCAATCGTGCATGGATTTACTCCGCCTTCTCACCAGGACCACAGGTTCACTAGCAGAGAATGCCAACATGCATTAAGTCCGCCCATTGTAATCCTTTTTTTTTTGTTTTGCAATAAAGTTTAAATAAATATTTAAATAAATTAAATTAATTTACTAGTTATATTAATTTTAATCTATAAACTAAAAAATAATTTAAAAACTACTCTGCCGACCTTTCAGTTGACACGTGTTATAACATAATAAATAGCAGATATTAAGCGAATATAAACGTTGCATGCGAAAAAGTCATTAATCCCAATTGGGCTCGCATCTGTTTTCTAATTGAGACATTAAGCGTTGGGTTGAAATTCGTCCTTTAATAACGCACATATATAACTGATGTCAGACGAAATGTACATTACCAGAGCGTCGGCTAAATGATGGCCATTGGCCGCAATCGTCGCCGGGGAAAACTCCCGGATAATTGACACGAATGTTGCGAAATGACGCAAGAATACCCTCAGCCGCCCGTGGGTCGACCTCAACAATTCTCCGAGATGGTCTAGGGACGCATATCCTTAAATATACATAACCGCTTTGTTTAATGTAACGACACAGTTTTGAAGATATTTGAAGCAAACTGTTACAGCTCTGTTATAATTTAATCCCGTGTATATAATATTGGCATGAGTTTAGTAAATATTAGTCAGAAAGGGACAATAATATGAAATAAATTAATAAAATATTTATTATATTAATATCGACGATACAATTTTTCAGTAAAATGTTGGAATATAGTAAAAAGATATTTCAAGGTAAAATAAATTGTCATCTGTCGTCGTTTTCAATTTCTTTGAAAGGGTATATAAAATTCATATAATATATATTATTATTGTCATTGTCATTGAACCCTTTTTAAACGACATGGCCGATTTTAACAAGAAAATATCGTATTGTGTTGATCGAGTATTGAACCCAGTAGGTAGCACTTCGATAAGATTTCTATACTTTGTTAAAGCTCAAGACGAAAACACGGAATGCTAGTTATAAATAAAACTTAACATTAACCAATTTTTTTTGTATTGTATTTCAGTTACAGGTATATAAATAAAAAATGTAATATTATTATAAAGATACAAAGTATTAGCTATAGTTTCTTAAGATGGTTATTATTTTTATTGTATTGAAAATAATAGACTAATGGGAAAACGAGATTATAGAGATCAACGTATTGATTTTTAGAGTTTTTATTTACAAAGACTTCAAAATTATATATTTCTATAAAAAATATTGAAAATTTATAAAACGCTTAAAATGTAAAACCAAATTTTTTATTTTAGTAATTATTATTAAATATGAACCCAAAAAAAGGGGTTTCGACAATAGTTCCACCGACCAGACCAAACCTATTGAGAAATATCCAGGTATTAGTAGGTAGTATTAGGTATTATCACGAATAAATACATATTTTTAGAAGAAAAAATCACAAAGAACCTCAGTATGTAATAATACACACTGAGGTTCTTTGTGATTTTTTTTATATAGATAATGATATAATTTATTAGAAATAAGAGAACTGAAGTCTCCGCGGCCACTCTTAGGACGCGGTGTAGAGAAAGGTGTACGTGTTGACAATTTATGGGAGCGATAATATGAGGATATAAATTCAAAGGATAACAATAATACCCTTTATTACTCTCGTTGTTTTCACAAAAACGATTCACGGAACGATGTGGAGGTTTTCTGATCATAAAATCGTATAATGTCAGAGTCCTTGATATACACATCTTTACATCACAGGTTTATTGTGTAATTTATGGAGAGCTGAAAGATTTTGCTTATAATGTTGGATGTAATATATAACTTACAAACATAATTGACCTAACTTTGAACCTTTTTCCTACAATAAAAAAAAGACAGTAATAAAGATATGCTTTTCACTTTGATTTGGTTTTTATTTTCTAATTTGGGTGTAAAATAGTTTTATAAATTTATATATTTCTATTATATCTAAGGTTAAGCACTGTCTATTATAGGTAAATTTTGCTTACGAATTGAAGTAATAAGGCTGTCAGCTACCGAACCCTCGGGCTCCCTAAACGAAGGGCTTTAATTCTTAAGTGGCTCTAATTTCCTACATTAGGACAAAACCGCAACCTAAGAAACCACTCATCGTAAGGAATGAATTTACTTTAGAATATATAATGTGAGAAGAGTGACATCTGTTGGGCAACAGTTTAAACTTGTCACATAAAATTCTAAAGTATCAAAATTGTCAAACCTACCTTTAAGTACTATTTATCTTTTAGACTTCTAAATTTATAATAGAAAATCTTTTTTTTTGTACCTGAAGTCAAAGAATATAGTAATTTTATTATTTAATTTTACATGTTTTTGTAATAATTTTCAACATTTATTTTATCTTATATTTTTTTTGTAAGAAATAAATAAATTCCTAATGTGTCAATAAATCAGCACATAACAGCAAATATGTGTCCTCCTGAATCGTAAATCACGAACATAGGTATTATAGCCTGTTAGCAATTTCGTTATGTTTTATGTAACCCAGTTATAAGAAATGCTCTGTTTACATGTAAAATATTCGTATTCCTTTGAAAATATTATTATTAGAGGCACCTTGTAAGATTCTAAATATAAATCTAACAAATATATGATTAAATCTGCAAGTTTTTGTAATTTAATATTTTTATACAACAAAAAGGCTTTACTTTTCCCGTTTTATTTTACGTAACGGTGTCTGTTAATCCAATGTACATAACTATGAATAATTCAGTCAGCAGCTCCATCGTTTTATTCGTATGTAATAATTCACTTTCAATATTAACCCAAGCTCTCCAATACAGTAATATTGTTTTCGGTAAGCACATATAAGCCTTTTAGGATTATTATTCTCTGCAATATATAAGTAAAACAATATTGATTAATTTAGCTAACTCTAAAAGTATATATATAAATATATAAGATATCATCAAAGTCAGAAAAATCAAGACTATGTGGACGGAGAATTTGAATAGAGGGTAAATTATTAGTTTAATTACATATTGTGTAAAAGAATATAGTGTAGGTCATAAACAAAATCCTACGTTGGTTGGGCCCGTCCAATATGAAACACCGCTTTCCTGCAAACTTTGTGGTTGTTGGGTAATTAAATAGAGATGGAGAAATCAGGTTGTGTAGCTCCATTGCACAGTCCGAACGAATTATTATAACGATAAAATATCGACAGGCCGGCCACCTTCGTGCGATGTTCCAAAATTTGGAGTTTTGTCTTAGAAAAGGTGGTTTAACCCACAAGCCTCTTAGCTTGTATCTCAATCGAATCCTAAGCTCCAGCTGATATTTAATCTATGCAAGCAATGTCAATGTACTATCGAACTTTTGTTTTATACAAGCTATTCCTTCTTGAAGAAATGACCTATTTTCGAGAGAATATCAATCATACAAAAGGATACAAAGGAAACATCTTCTCGTAATCTGCTGACCTATATTGTCACATCCGCCATAAGCTGAGATCGAGATAGTAGTAAACGTATTCATTCCTCACCTCTCTGGATCCGTCTTAAGAAGAAAGATCATTCAGTGGTGTGTGTGAGAGCGAACATTTAGTACTCTAGTAGCTTATTGGACCAGTTCAGTTAAATTTAATGAACAGGAAAGACTTCTCGTCTATCTCCTATCATGGTTGATGATATAATAATCCTAATAATGGCTGTTAAATCTAGAATCATTTCAGTCGAAGGCTATGCCCGACACCTCGCTGAGGTAGTTAATGAGCTTATTTGTCTGTGTATCTCTGCTGTCCTAATGATTGCGGTGGCCCAGTAAATACCTTGTCTCGGATTATGCTTCCCTTCGAGACTAGTCTTCTAACGCTTAACGTTTAATGTGCTTTTTATTCGGTATGTTCTCGGCAACGCTATTGCTCTAATCTGACTCCTCATTACAGTCTTACCTGAAATAACACATTAAAACACGGCTAGGCTGCTGTCGTAACGCGACTTAGTCTGATGAGTGGTCATCAGTCGCGGAACGCGTTGTTTATCACCTAAATAATGATCCAAGAACCGGTATTGTTCTATGGTATTTCCTCACGAAAGGGAGCGAGTCGTTCTCAGACTTATATTATTATTCAAGTTTCTAAATAAATGTAGATTGATAAATGACAATGATTTGACTTAAACCTACGACTTCTGAAAGTCACTTTGCAAATTCGGCTACTATGTCGCTACCCGCCATAAATAATAAAGCCCTCTAAATTAAATCATTATTATTATTATTGTTATTGTTATTATTAGGTCAAAACTACTATTGAAACTCGATTAGACTTCGTTTTTTATTTTTTTTAAACTGACTGATTTTACTGTGATATTTTATTTGTTAAATCTTGTCATACATAACATATTAAACACTACTATAGATACTAGTAAATAAAATAAAAACAATAAATTTGATAATAATTATTCTTATGGTAATAAAAAAAAACAATCCAGAAAATATGACATCTCATTACACATATTTAAAATTTATAAGTACTGTAAACTGATTTTGATTTTGATTGAGCCAAATATGAGAGGAAAGATATTATTTAAGAGACTATTAAGTTAATCGAAGCTTTAATCATTGAAACTGATAAGAAGAGGAGTGATTCGTGTGATCCGGTAAAAGAGCACAAATATAATGAATTCGCTTACAGCGCGTTACGATCCTTGCATCATTGAATATAGATGAGGGATCAAAGAAAATTACGAGTCCTCGGTAAAATCGCGCTGTGCAAAGAAATTCCACTTTCTTGCTCGTTTGCATGTCTAAAGGACGTAAGTTTGAATATCTACAATTTTAAATTGTTTATCATTACTGAAAATTTTAAAAATAACGTGTGAAACCGGTAGTATCCAAATTCCTGCCAGATACATTAAAAACTTATTTAAAGTACGTGCCTAATAATTTTTAATTATAAAATTATTTAAAAGTAAGACACAAAATAAATATCTACATTGAAGTTCATAAAAGATATAACGAGACAATCTTCAAGTATCGAGATTACAAAATCCACGCGATGTGAATCCGCAACAGACTCAAATTTATGAATTAACATATAAATCGAAAGATTTACCCTAAATACGATCCACGAACTCTTAAGCTTAGAACACTGATGAGTGTTTACAGCAAGTTTATTGGGGAATGTGCCTCGGTCTTAGTATGATATTACATATTTACATTACGTATACTTTTGATAGGAACTCGTTCAATACGATAATAGCAAGCCTAATTTTATTTAGATCAGATTCGTATATCAAATTTTGTGAGGCCGTAAAAAGAAATTATTGTTTTGTGGAATTAAGTAACATTCTTGGTTTTTAATTTTTTTTTGTCGATATAAAAAGTTAAATGCATGCTCAATTTTATACGGAAAGTTTGTATCATTAACACGAGCAGGACTAAACTAAACTTAGACTAAACTCGAACTTTCCAAGAAGTAAAAAAAACACTTCGCCAACTGATCATTTTATATTTTCTGGTAACATTTTGCTTATAATTTATTCCGATTTTATTATTTTAAAGGTGACTTTTTATAACTTGTTTTAAATATAACTATCAAGAAAATCGTAGAGAAATATATTTAGTTATATCTCACTTAATTGATTGGATAACTTTGTTTCATCATTTAAAGAACTAAAAAAAAAGTTTTGCCTAGATACGGCATCACCCCTATAATAATATTTATAAAATCAAAAAACAAGTGTGTAAAATCTTGGCAAATATTTTTATAGTGACTCAATAAATAAACCAAAGTGTAGTATATCTTATGTAATATGGATTTTATTGTTTGAAATGCTGAAAATTTTCTGATATAGTCTTACGAATTTATGGAATCGAAAATTAATATGACTTTTTATGATTCTAATATGGTCTAATTGAAATTTTAATATTTGCTAACTCTAATAGTCTGTTATGATTAATATCGAAGGGGTTCGTTTCCGAGACGAGTAATAATCATAAAGGCTTATGTGTGTTTACCGCAACCAATATGTATTGGAAGGCTTAATGATATTGAAAGTGAATTATTACATACGAATATAAAGCTGGGATGACTGAACGAATTTTTAATTGGTATATTTGCTGATATGTGGGATGATATATGCCAGTAGCTTAATCTTTATGTGTATATTTTAATATATTTAGAATTATTTTATTCTTTAATTTAATTAGATTAATTAATTTTAAATTAGAGTCATTTATCGCTACTCAATTTTAGAGTATACCAAAAACCATAAATCTGAAATATTAAGACAATAGAACAAACAGTTTTTATCAAACGCTGCTGATATAAACGTTGTGATTCATTTAGGTTACGTACTAACACATATATTAAACAAAATTGACACGTTCATAAAACCAAAATAGAGTGAAAACAATAACAGTGAGCATGTAAATAGAATCGCGTGACTATTTTTAATTAAAGTTTAGCGTCGCTCCCATTCGTCACTCGTTTACATGTCGTTTATGGTATAAATGTAAGCAAATGCTGGGTTGACCCTTTTATTATTCTTTAGTGGTTTAATTATATTGCGTGTTTGTATAATTAATTTATTCTTAACTATCCGCTGTATATACGTGGTTGATAGGTAAACAGAGATGTAAATAAATTTGTACAAAATAAATACCCTGTCAAAAAATATTAAATATTCCATGAAATAATCTTAATTATAATTCTTATTATCCTCAGGATTATAGAGTTTAGTTGGATTAAGTTAGTAAAGAAATAAGTCTAATATAAAATAATTTATAATAATAAGAGTAAATACAATTTTATAAATAAATTCATGTAGAAAATGGATAGTTTTGAGTATTATGTTAGGAATTACTCCACTCTCAACCGTCAACTGTCACAGAACTCGTAAGTTCACCTCAAAGAACTTGATTTGTTTGCTTCTCTGCTTTGTACTCCTCTTTAGATTAGCTATTTGTGACTAAGAGTTTCTGGCTGTGGTCTGTTGAAAACTTTATAACTTATTTTAGGATTAGTGCTTCAGACCACAATCCGAAAGTTTAACGTGAAGTTATTTCTTGTGAGGTTATAATATTGTCGTAATAATATTTGTATTATACCATTATCGGATTATAAAGAGGTTATAAGATCTATTATAAAGTTGTTGTATTTCTAAATTTCTAGGTTCTAAATTCTAATTTTGCTAAGTTTATAGTTTACTCAATAAGTATAAATATTCTAATCGAGATTTTTTTTTGTAACTACATCGTAACATTTATATAAAGTGTCTATAAATTATATTTCTAAATCTTTTTATAAATAACTTAAAGTAAGTTAGGATGAACATCTAAAATTTATTTACCTAAAAACTTACACACATACAAAGCTACTAAAATCATATAAAAAAGATATCATTAATAGTGACTTTAGTCATTCATTGACGTTTTCTCCAGATAGTCCTGTAACACCAAAAAATATTGGGGAAATCCATTTTATGTTCGATATTTAAATACCAGCGGGCTTGGGGCTCGACCAATATTCTTCAAGAATAACATGTACATACAATGGGAAAGCTGGTGGTACATTTGCATTAATATGTCTAAGCCTATAGAGAAGAAGTTTCGATAGAAAAATTTTGTATCATTAGGATTGGGGTCTTTCGCAGGATAATAAATGATAGGCGTTGTCAAATATTTTCTATGATCGCTGCCACCGGTGTGTGTGTAAAATAAAAGATCTACATTTGATCGGACATATATACCCTTGTAAGTTACATCCCTAAACTTAGCGGTTCATAATGTCATTGTAATTTGGAGAGCGGAGACGTATGGCAATAGGCCTGTAGTTGCCAAACGTTGCCAAAAGCGGCATTGTGTAAGTTGCAAGAATAGAATACTTCTCTCTTTAATGGATATTATTCTCGAAGACGTCACATAATTCTATTGCTTCATCGTCGATTGAATTTAATCAGATTATAATGAAGTTCTATTAAAAATATACCCATATATTCTATGTAAAGGTGTCACATTTAGTTTGAACTTAATTTTTTTTTATTGTTTATGAAATCTGTATAAGTTTTTACAATTCAATAATCCTGATACAATTAATAATGGCGCTATCGCTAGCATCACTGAATACTCACAACAACATAAAATCTTTGAACGAACATTCATAAAAGATTATCTTATATAAAACGCACTGAAATATTTTTAGTAAATAAAACCATTCGTTTATAATAGTTTCAGAGTCACAGGTAAACTATTAAAGTTTTGAAATAAATGGCAGCAGTTTGAACAAAAACTTATAGCTTAACGAGTTGCAGTTTGTAAGAAAGTTTGAAGCTACTCTCTGATACTTCAGTTTTGATGTCAATTAGGACTCGCGGCAACTTAAAGGGTAGATTAGTTGGTTACATATTTTATGGTATTTTAAAAATTAATAAATTTTAAATGATTATTTTTGTTGAGATGAAAGAGGTGTCCAAAAAAATTTTTTAGCAATTTTTTTAGCAATTTTTTAGCAATATTATAAAAATTAACAATTCATAATAATACCAATAAACTGAACGTTCCTACTGTTATATATAACTGCACAATGACTATAGAATGTAGCTTTAAGCTCAAAGATAAAATATAACATTTTATAATAACTGAAATACATATTACATGTAGACAATATAATATTAAATTTAAAAACTCATTATATCAGATTAATATATAATAAAATTATATTATAAAATTATATATGTAGTAATAAATTTCCTGTACGACGGTGTGCGGCCATCGTAAATTCTATCATGACAGCATTGCCGTCGCCGCGAGCCTACCGCATCCTTTAGACAAATGGCTATACTACGTTGTTGGTTCTATTTAAATCTGTATATGAACGTATTGAGTTATTATCTTTAATCCATTCCTGGAAAACTACCTAACAACAAATTTACTACATCAGTCAAAGACAGCCATAATTATATGAAAGCTTGTTCTTAATTACATCTGCAAATACCCATATTTTGTTGATTGATTGATGTTGATTATAAGTCTAGGCAGATCAGGTGACAAGGGTCAGTTTTGTTATTCCAAACAAAGAAAATATAGTTTTTAGACATTTTTTTGAAAAATTCTGTAATTGAATTAATCGATGCTACCCTCGTGATAAAGACACTTATATGTAGATTACTAAATTCATAGAAGGGAGTAGAAATACGGTAGCTCATTAGGTAAAGCGACGAGGCGCTTTCCTAGAGGTCGTGGGTTCGAACCCTGCTCGTATTGATAAATTTTTCATTCTATTTTTATTAAAACATTTGACTGGTAATATTTTCTAATATTTATACGAGTACTACCGATTGACAGAGACCATCATCTCGTCTTACCGCGAACAGGCTTGTTGCAAAGCATTAGAAACGTCGAAAAAATTAAAAACAAACACTAACTACGTTCGTAAAATAGTTTTATTGAAATTTTACTGGTATTTCTAAAGATCAGCGCTTTTGATGTAGATTAATATTAATATGATATTAGAACAGTAATAAATAATTATATGTTATGATATCGAATAATACCAATTAAAACAGAACATGTGGTCCCTTCATAAAGTTGTTTAATAGTAGTAATATTCGCATTGCTTGTTACCTGAATAAAGTTGAGAAACAATATAATTTATAAATAAGATACCATATTCAATCATTTAGATAAATATGAATCTTATTTTTTCTAGAAGAAACTAGAAGTAGTAAAAATATTCTTTGTCATCATTCTCTTGGGATATGATTTGGTGAAATAAAACTATTTTTTTTACGGATTAAAACTCGCTTATAATTTGGTTACACTTTAATTTTAACCCAACGTTTCGAATGCTTTGCAGGAATCGTGTTCACGGGTAGATGAGATGTAAGTGTCTGTAAGTGTCTGAAAAAAATAGTTTTATTTCAAATGTGTACTCGTGAAAATCTAAGAAAATACTATGATTTGGTGAGTTTTCGTATCATTAAGTATTGTAATGTGTGTTACCGATTGTTGTACATGATACATTTTTCATAACAATAACAGGACAATTTTAGTTTCTCTTTTGAGTACTACTATTGACCAGCACGTGACGTGTTTGTGGACGTTCTATATAAAATTCATAAAATAGCTATTACAATGTTTTATCAATTTACCTTTAATTTCTCAGTATCAACTCGAGTCAGCGTATTTCCACGTAATTTTGTAATTTAGGTCAAAAATAAAAAAACGGAAACACTGAAACAAAAACGCAATATTTGTTTGCTTTTTTTAAATTACTTTATTGATTTTGTGAGCAAAATAGCTAAGTACAATCAAGTGGCTCAAACACAAATGAATTACTTAATTATAAACAGAAATAGGCATGCCTATATTTTAAATAAATTTTAATTTATTATCTTAACTAAACGTCACAAATTTTAAATCAAATTGGTTCATGAAAATGTAAATTTCATATATTACATTAAGAAACATTAAAATGAACTCATAAAATTAGTTTTATAAACAAATACTCTGTACATTCTAAACTTTGCTTGGCCACAACATGACTCACCACTTTAAACTTTTATCTGCAAATAACTGTATATATTTGCTTCACTACTTTTGAATCTATTTCCACAGTCTATTTTGATTTAAAATTTTCAAAAAGTTTCCATTTAGATATTTCTAAATATCTTTGTTTAAGTTCAATTTAACTAGGCCAAAGAATAGCAAATTATACCAGTTAATATCTCCTATATTTCTATAAGTAAATGCGACAAATACAATTTATTTGTAAGAATCTTTAGTAATATTTTGTGTGTATGTAACTTTAGTAAGAGAAGTTTTTTAGCAATGAATGGATTAGCCAGGCTCGTGTCGGGCACACCGCGATGCAGGGAGAGGAGTACTAACAGTGCCTCGGACTTGCGGCCCTGTGTAGGTTTAAAGGCCCCCTTTAGAAGGCGCATACACGCTCAGCTTCATTATATACGCTCCTTTTGCCTCCTTAACTAAAATATATATCATGCAATACATAATGTAAAAACATAAATAAAGCATATACAAACTACATATGAAATATATGCATAGAAAACTTTAAAAATGGTTTCAACTTTACAAAATGGTATTATTTAAATATTTTAAGTTATCCTATATAAGGTTGATGTTTAATAGAATGATGACTTAATGATAACAATGATTATCCTATATCTAATCTATCTCTTTTTTTTTTTCCGTTGGAAAAACCCGTTACGGGTACCCCGTCGGCCCAGCGGGGTGACGGCCGGGGGGTTATTTGGACTTCCCGGCAGCATAGAGGATGCTGCCATTTTTAAGGCTACCCACTAAAAAACCAACGGTTGCGCTCTTTGCCTTTGTGGGACGCCACGGGATCGCGTTAGCACACACCGTGACGCCCCGGCGAGACCCCCCGAATGAGGGTGCCCCGAGCAACGTAGAGCACCCTCTCATCGTATGTCAGGTAAGAGGGGTCACCCTCCCTCCTCACCAGGCCTACAACTGGGGAAGGAAGCGACGGGCGTATTCCCGCCTCCTTCTACCCAGTCTCCCATCTAATCTATCTCTTATCTTAACATCATATAATAAAGATCACATGATATTCTGCTACCGACGCACTAAATATATTAATAAGGCTTTATAAATATATTCTCTATGCAAATGCTACTGTGATAGCCTTCTTGGCATACAAAGTTTAGTAATTTTGTGTGTTTATCTGTCCATCTAGATCTGAACATACATTTTGCCAGTATTTACCAGTTTTTAGATTTTTAGTACCACCTTGTTAAATCGATAACAATTCATATAATGTTCGTTATTGTATTAATATGTAATGTTTAAAAAAAACCGTGTGAAGATTATTTAAATGTATTATAATAGAATATGATTATCAAGGACTTATCCCGTCGCAGTGTCGCAGCGCTGACGCAGCTCGTAAACTGCTACGGATTTAATAAAATTTATTCCTCTCCGCTCTTTGGGGACCGACAAATCATAATTCTACCGGAATAGGTACTTATTTAGTTGGGACTGAAGTTTTAGAGCTAGTGAAGTTTATTTGAACCGGCACTCCCGAGAATAGGACTGTCATTTTAATAAATGCGTTTTACAAAAATTGTTTGATACTTATGAAAAATGTTCTGTACTTAATAAATAATTACTCATTAATTTTGATTATAATTTTGAATATAGTCTTGAAATTTATATAGAAGGAGTAACAAAGATAAATTTTTATTATTTTTTTAAAGGTAAGGTAAAGTAGGAATTTATTTAGACTTATTCATTATTTTATTATTTAAATCTGAAATCATAAAATGAAACTTTTTCTTATTATTGTATAATCATATAATAATTGTTTAATTTTGAAATAAATAAACTAAATCAGGTTACCATTAAAGAAAATTAGCATAATTGGGTCCTTGTTGTATAAAAATCAAACAAACTAGGAATCAGGTATTCTTAGTAAAGGACTTCGCACTTGTAATTTTATTCGACTAAGTACTTAGTTTCACTGCTTCTGTACAGGACGTAACTACTAGATTAGATAAACTGTATTTTATTTTCACTCGACTTATTTTTTACGTTACATAAATTTTTTGTAACAAAATATAATAAATTATGTTATTTTACTTTTAACTTTACTTCTACTGTTCCTTTAAAAAAAATATTAGGTGGAAACTTATGCGCTTTTAAATAGGAAGCGTTGAAACTGAATGAATTTTGTTAGAATCTTATAAGAATAAATTGGTTGGCAAACTTAGTTTATACGCTTATTTTGTCAACAAACTCTTTTTACCTGTTACTAGAATAAAAAAGTGAGCTATTCTTTTATATACCTTCCTGCAAGCGATAACGAGAGTAAATAGGCTAACAAGTCTATATAAAAACCAAAAAACATGAAACATGGGCAAAATCATGAACAAAATTCTAAAAAGTAATTTAGAAATCACACACATATGAGCTAATTTACAATTAGCTTTTTAACATCTTTTTACAAAAACTTAAAAGAAAAACCTGTAGAATTTTTGTACAATATTTTGATAAAAACTACATTCAATAAGGATGTGTTTAATGACTTTTTTTTTCAATATCGTTATTGATCTAATTAGATTTGGCGAATTCACTAATTATTCAATATACACCTTTACATTAGTTAAACGAGATTAGGCCTTAAGGGATATTGAAAAAACTATGTTGTTATATTTTTTCGTTTAATGCTAATTTATAGGTTAAGATAATTCAAAGACAACTTTTCCATGGAAGTAGACTAAAAAATAAAAAATAATAATAATAAAAATAATAATAAATGTATATTAAAATATGATAATATGACATTACAACAATATTTTGGATATATCGTTACTTTTCTAAATTGAGAAATTATTGTGATTTTTTTTTCTTTGCATGAACGATTAATTTTAACATTAGAGGAGGGTAGTTAATTAAAACTACTTTATATATTGTTAAGCTGATAACATAGTCATGACTGACTATCTGAACTTACCACAAGACCTCAGAAGTTCTATAATTTGAATTCCAATTATAATCATCTTACAATAGCATAACTATCTAAAGCCACTTCAATTCCTCGGCTTGTTTTTATTTCCAACGGCTAAGATTATCTCCTTTCAATATTAGAATAGAAATAGAAGATACGATAATAGCCATTTCAGAAACTTCACCTCTAATAACTATATTCTAACATTTTGTCATTCATAAGAAATTCAATTTCCAATATAATTTATGATCTAGATTTGGCGTAATTTTGTTTTTAGAATGTTAGTATACGAAAAATTTAAATAGATCGAGTGGATGAATCTGATTAAACGGCGTAAATTGCATTAATTTATTTAATATGTTTTTGCTGATGTATGTAACCCATACATGAACGTAGCTTTATCTTAAAGTAAGAATTTTATTTATTGAATTTATAATTGATTGGTAATCATAACATAACATAACTGAGAAGTTTACTGACAAATACATATCAGTATTCTAAAAGTAAAAATCTATATATGTATATATATAACTAACAGTGGTTGGTTATAACACTTATAATTTAAGACGACCTTAGTGATTCTTATGATCCATGATTTGCTGGATTACTCTTTACTGGAATAACAGAATAATTATTAATATAAAAAAAAAAACAAATAAAGCAAATAATTCTCTAATTTATAATAGAAACCAGTCAAATAGTATGTTACTAAAATGTAATCCGTAAAACATGTGCTTTCAAAATAAAAATTGCTACAAGGGTTTGCTAAGTATAGTGACAGTATTGCCATAATCGTTTGGATTGTTCAAATGAAAGTTGCTTGTAACTATTGTGGCCAATAAAAATTTTCATTTTCATGTAATATTGACATTGCATACAATGGTTTCGTGGCAAACACGATATTTTCTAGCAATAAAAAAAAATACAATGATTGGTTTTAATTGACTTTATTGTAAGACAAAATTTTAGTTTTATTACTTTTTTGGGGAAGTCTATTTGAGTTTATTTAAAAATTACGATCATTATCATTATAATGTTATATCACCGGTTTTCTATATTATCATATATATGAAATTGTAATCATAATAAATAATTTAAGAAATAAATAAAAGGAAATTTAAAGGTTAAAACATTTGTAAATATAAAACAACATTGTCAAACTTACGAATAATCCGAGTACATTTTTAACCATAATATAATAACTACGTCAATTTAGTTATTGTGAAAACAATATATGTCGAAATCGACAGTGTGTGAACACGCAATAGACAAGCCCAACCACTCTCTTCAATTTGATAAACCAAAGATCTTCGCTCATGAACACATATATTATATGAATGGTTCACGAGGCTATTGATATTTAAAAAAAAAACTAATTTTAATAGAGAAGATGGTTGGAATGTATCGAACACCATAAAAAATATTAAATCCTATGTCTGTGAACACAATGCCAGACCCATAGACACAGTTAGTGCATTTTGTATGCATACTAAACTTTATGCCCATAAACTTAGGAACCGTTGGAGGTAGATGACAAATAAATTGACTCACTGACAGACACCAAGATCCGTCTTTTCGCGAACACGCTGCAAAACATTCGAAAAGTCGAGTTTTAATAAAAAGAATGTAATAATAAATGCGAAATGTATAAGTAAAATAATTTTATTGAAACGTGTAGACATAAAATTCAAATTACTCTATTTAATAATACACACATTTAATCATTCAGACAATAAAAACCAGCATGTAATTTATTAATATTTAAAGTTTCAAAATATATAATATCATAATCAGTCTTAGTATTCATATTAATATTTTTAAAATATATTTAAATTATCAATAGGTTTCAATAAAAAAATATTGTATGTATTCTAAAATTTGCGTTGCCACAACATGACTCACCACTTTAAACTTTTATCCGCAAATAACTTCATTTGTTTGTTTCACTACTTCTGAATCTATTTCAACGGGCTATTTGTAACTTTAATCAATTTAGAAGTCGGTCGTATTTAATTCAAAATCATCAGTCCTTTTTTTTTTATGATGAAATAAAGGAATTAAGCAGAAAATATTTACTTAATTTGTAATATATTATGAAAAATAAATTTTTGGACAATTCCTAATAATTTATTTGTGTACTAGTTAAGATTTATAACTTTAGTTAACATTAAATTATTATTCTATGCGTTCAAATTTATTAAAAATAATGTTCTGAACTACGTTTGAAATATATAAAATCATCAATTTTATTTGGCATAATAATTTTACATTAAAAAAACTGTAAAACATAAACAAGTAAAGCCACTTTTAACATGTCTTATACTTGTCTTATGTATAGCTCTGGAAAACCTAAATAACGTCCAGAACAGGGTTATCTTGACATTATTCAATAAAGATGAGATCACGTGATGTGATACCAGACAGAGTATGTTGCAGCTCAATAAGAATTTATAAATCTAGATTACTTGTTTTTACAAAACGTATCTGTAATATTTTAAATATATTATTTAATACGTAATTAATAAATAATTTTATGTTATATTATAATCTATGCAAATGCTTCTAATAATTTTTCTAATTAATATATTTTTGTCAAATAAAAGAATTGAATATTTTTTTTATTTTTTGACATAATTAAAAAATAAAAGAAATCTTAATTTAAGAGAGGCATTTAGAGATTAATTCAATAACAATAAAAAGTAGAATCATCAAGGCCGTCTTATCCCGTAGCAGTGTCGCAGCGCTGACGCAGCTCGTAAACTGCTACGGATTTAATAAAATTTATTTCTCTCCGCTCTTTGGGGACCGACAAATCATAATTCTACGGGAATAGGTACTTATTTAGTTGGGACTGAAGTTTTAGAGCTAGTGAAGTTTATTTGAACCTGCACTCCCGAGAATAAGAATCTCATTTTAATAAGTGTATTGTACAAAAAGTGTATGTTTCTTATGAAATTAACAAAATAAAATTAATTATTGAATTTAAAAAATAACTCAAAATATTTCATTTCATAACAAACAAAAATGTTACCTGTTTCGATCTTTAGTATAATCCAAAAAATAAGTTGTACCTGCAATTTATGCTTTATTATTAATTCATTTATTCGCACAAGATTGGATAAAATAAAGTTTATATTTATACAAAACGGTAACTGATATTATATAGGTCACTTGTGATTTTTTTTTTAAAACTTTGTTTGAATATTAGTCACTAGAGAGGATTGAGTAACATGGCCGATTTGTTTATATCTTTATTATTCGGATGTGTTTCATCTTTTATTTATATTACGAGAGAAGCGCTCATAGGCTCGAAATTCAATTGCAAATAGTGTAGAGTTCTAATATATATTAAAGTTACTTAGTTTTAAAATGGATTCAATTTGTCTATATATCTATTTATTCAATTTCATTTCATCAAGAAACGGATAAAGTAAAAGCTGGAGATATTACTTTGATCTAAACAACATCTTCGCTTGTATAGTAATTACATTTGTGGACTAAATCAACCTCAATACCAATAAAAAACTAAGAGAAAGTCTTTCAGAAATCATTCAGTATAACTCCAAGAGATATCGAAAACTAAGTTAGTTAATATGAAGTACAGTTTCATTTCGGTTACAAATCTTCCATAACTTAGCAAAGATTATTTGTTTATGAAATAATAATAAGTATATCTTAAAAATTTGATCGGAATCCACCTTTTTCTTAATGACTTAAAAAAAATACAAAAATAAGATGTTCTTAAATAATACATTTATTACTAATAAAATTAATAAGCAATATATTGTAAACGAAACGCGGTTTTCTATACAATTGATCTCATACTTACATATACATTAAACATTGACAGTTTATTAAAATAAAATAGAGTGAAAACAAAAACAGTGAACATGTAAATAGAATTATTTTTAATTAAAGTATAGCGTCGGTTACATTCGTCACTCTTTTACATGTCATTATAGTTATTTGAGCGAAGCGAGCTAAGGTCTCTATGAGAGACTTTTCTGCAAGAATCAATCAAAAATGGTACAAACAAAAATTTGCAAATTTTACACACTGATAGCCAAAAGTCTCGTCTTAGCTTAAAAAAAATTCAAAAATAAAAAAAAAAATGTTATCAACTCAAACCATTGAAGAAAAATAGATGAACAAATGATACTAGCAAATTGTACTCAGATAACTCACTCAGTTTCCACAAAATGTTTGAATGGTACAAACAATGGTCAGAACTCTACAAATATAATAATACTGCTGACACTGAAAGACAATATCGAGATATAGTTAACGAACATTTGAACATTGCATTCTTCATTCCAATAAAGATATATGTGACAAGTGTCATTCATTTTCTAATAATGATAACCCCACCGAGGAACAAATAAATAACAATGGCTTTTAACAATCATATTTCAAACAACGAAACAGCAAGGAAATTTAAAGATAAAGATAAAGAAGAGACTATTACAAGTGCATTAAAAATTGTGTGCGCAACATACGACTTTCAAAAATTACTTAGCTGCCCTTCTGGAGAAGTCTCTCTATTTTATTATAAACGAAAGTTGTCATTGATGCATTTCACAGTTTTTGACACTGGAGTTAAGGAAGGTTCTTGCTATTTATGGCCTCAAAATATTGGTAAACGAGGAGCCAACGAAGTTGGTAGCTGTTTGTTGGCCTTCATAAATAAAAGGTAGCTAATGGTACAGAAGACATAAGGTTTTGGTCCGATAATTGTACAGGACAAAACAGAAATAGAGTAGTGTATAGTCTTTATATGTATGCAATATGCAAGTAACAAGTACAATATTATTATAACGCATAGATTTCTAGAGTCTGGTCATACCCAGCAAGAAGCAGATAGCCTCCATGCTCTTATTGAACGAACTGCCAAAGGTAATATAATTTATACTTCAGATCAGTGGTACGCTTTAGTTTAGTAGAAGGGCAAAAATTAATGACTAACCATATAAAGTCATAAAGGTATCTCAAGATATGTTGTACGATTTAAAAGAACTTTTGCAAAATAGAAATTTTAAGAAAAATACCTTGAATGAAGATGTTAAGTGGAACAATATTAAAGAAATCTGTATAGAGAGAACAGAACCAAATATAATTTTGTATAAATGTGATTTGACATCTGATTATTTGAAGTTGAATACGTTAGTACAGACCCCTCGCAATTAGAGAACAATTATTGCAACTAATAATGATTCGTTAAAACCACTTTATTCAGATAGTTTGCCTATTAATGAAGCAAAATACAATAATTTAATGTATCTCTGCGAAACAGGGCCTATTCCTAAGCAATATCATTCATTTTTCAAAAATTTTAAAACGACAACAATGATTTAGGGAGCGATGAGGATGATTAGACAATGGTATTGAACAAAATACTTGTTTTAATAATTTTTTTGAAAGTTTTACTTGTAGATGACAGATCTCAGATTAAGATGATTCTTATGTTACAATAAAAGTAATGAGACTGTTTATTAAACTACATCACGTTTTATTTCAGTACCACTCCTTTTTTAGTAATCTGTCAGTGAAATAATAATTGTATAAGTACTTACATAATAACAAGTATATAAATCGAATCTGTTGTATTTTCTAACAAATCTTCATATAATAATATCGAAATTGGCAGATTCGATATTTGAAGTTTATTTGACATCATTGAATACTATCAAAGCTGCCACTTTCAACAAAATTCTGTTTAGTTTTGACAACAAAAAACATTGAATATGAAAAATTAAAGAAAATATAGAAAATACTTTAAACGTGATCACTCAGTAGAAAAACGTACAACATTATTCATCAAATCAAATACTAACTTCGGTGGTAATTTGAAAATTGAATATTCTGAACCAAAATATAACTTTAAACTGCTCTACTGTAAAGTATGCATTTTGCAGTTTCTAGAGTGTTCGTCGTGGCAGTCGAAATATTTGCCTAATTTATTAGTTATGTACCTAGATTATGGGTAACTTTTGTTAAAGTTGTTGTTGATTGTGTTTAAGCAAAAGTTGAAGGGAGACTGGGTAGAAGAAGGCGGGAATACCTAACATAGGCCTACGGTGGGAGGGTGCTCTACGTTGCTGGGGGCACCCTCATTCAGGGGGTCTCGCCGGGGTGTCACGGTGTGTGCTAACGCGATCCCGTGGCGTCCCACTGTTGCGAAGAGGGCAACCGTTGGTTTTTTAGTGGGTAGCCTTAAAAATGGCAGCATCCCCTATGCTGCCGGGTAGTCCCACATAACCCCCCGGCCGTCACCCCCCTGGGCCGACAGGGTACCCGTAACGGGTTTTTCCAACGGAAAAAAAAAAAAAGTTGAAGTATACCTTATTAGATGACAAAGGGGCATATGATATATCATAATAATTTTGTCCACTTAATATTTTGTATATTGATGAAAATTAAATAAATGTTAAGATTTTGCTCTAAAGATAATGTTTAAAAATTTATTTAGTGAAGCAATTATCCCTTAAATGTAAAAAACAAAACGAAAACAAAACTACACGACACGCCTACTTAGACTACAACTACTTGACTTGCCTGCTTATACTCTCTCTTGCGACTGTTAAAGTGCCAAAATCGTGGAAGCTTGCCAACGTGCAGCCTGTGCCGTAAAAGTGCAGTCGGTCTGACCCTGCCAACTACAGACCCATTTCAATTACCTCCATAGTCTGTCAGAGCATGGAGCGTGTTCTGAACAGCAGGCTTTTGGCGTACCTAGAGTTTAACGATCTCCTCATCGACCGACAATATGGCTTTCGCCGCAATCGGTCTACGGGAGACCTACTAATGTACGCCACATACATTTGTAGTGAGGTCATCGAGAAATATGGGGGGGGCACTTGCTATCTCCCTGGATATTTCTAAGGCCTTTGACAGGGTTTTGGCATGACGCCCTTATCAGTAAGCTTCCATCCTATGGACTGCCCGCTAGTCTTTGTAACTGGATATCGGACTTCCTAAGGGACAGATCCTTACGAGTAGTCATCGATTGCTGCTCGTCGGATCAAATGGCCATCAATGCCGGTGTCTCCCAGGGATCCGTGCTCTCCACCACATTGTTCCTGCTGTATATTGACGACCTGCTGAGGCCCGGAATCTTTGGGTAAGCAGATGACAGCACTATCGTTAAAAAGTACACATACAGTGCGAGGACGAGTGCGGCTGAAATCCAATCTTGCAAAGAAGCAATGGTTGAGCGTCTGAACTTTACCCTCCGGGCAGTGGACGAATGGGGTGATGCCAATCTTGTGAGGTTCAACGCGACCAAGAATCAGGCGTCTCTATTCTCCGCGAAGAAGAGGCCATTTGAACTGGCAGCAGAATAAAGAAATGTGACCATTCTGATTACAGATCACCTTGAGCTACTTGGTGTGACTCTGTCTGCAACGCTCAACTTTGGCTTCTACATTGAGTCAAAGGCTCAAATAACAGCTTTTAAGCTCGGTATTCTCTCAAAGATGCCAAAATACTTTACGCCGGAACAGCTGCTTACGTTGTACCAAGCTCAAGTTCGGTCGTGCATGGATTATTGATCGCATCTTTGGGATGGATCTGCTAAGTACCAGCTTGAGACGTTGGAGACCATTGAGAGGCGTGCCATGAGGCTCATAGGTGACGACGCTCTTTGTAAGAAAAATTTACAAAACCTCGAGCATCGCCGCAAAGTCGCTAGTCTATCGGTCTTCTACCGGTTACATTTCAGTGAGTGTGCATCGGAATTACATAATTTTTCTATTGTCCCCCTTTCATCACAGAATAACCCGAGGTGCCGGAAAGCGCCATCGCTTCACTGTGGAAATTCCACAAAGACGTACACAGTGTTTCTACGCCACTTTCATCATTCGTACGGCTGAGCTGTGGAATTCCTTTCCAGAATCTCTGTTTCCAGAGAATTACAACCTGGGACTCTTTAAGTCAAGTGTGAATCGGTTCCTTCTAGGTAAACGCGCTCCATCTTAGACCACTCACTTGCTTACCATGAAGAAGTCTGTGGTCAAGCGCTGGCCTAATTATAATAATAATAAAAAATAACTGTAATTTACTTTTTAAATTTGTTTTCATTCAAACTTACCTAGTTATGAAAGCACTGCTACCCTCATTACATATAGTTTGGTAATACTGACGTACGAATGAAAGATATTTGACTAAATGTATTATTCATATATCCTATTCCATTTAGTTATTTATGAGCAATACAGAAATTGTTAACGAAAAATTTTAAGTTAAAGTGGATTTTGAAATAATTACGGAGCTTTTATGGTGAAGTCTATCAGTTGCACAATTCTTATTAACAGAATTGTGAAACTTGATAGGGAAAAAACTTACACAATACTGTACTGAGTATCTATAATTATTTGTTTATTTGTTACCTTTATATAAGTTTTAACGATACAATCAAGTTGGCGCTCTTTGCGCTTCCAGTTGGACACTCTTAAAAAAACAATACATTTCCTTTAAACCACAGAAGAATATTAGTAGTGTATAAAACCGCGTATAATAGGTTTAGAGTCACAGGTAAACTATTAAGTTTTGAAATAAGTGGCAGCAGTTTGAACAAAAACTTATAGCTTAACGAGTTGCAGTTTGTAAGAAAGTTTGAAGCTACTCTCTGATTCTTCAGTTTTGATGTCAATTAGGACTAACGGCAAATGGAAGGTCGTTGAACTAGTTGATTACAGATTATATATTTATATATTAATATTTATATCATACTTTAAACTTATCTAGTAAGTTTCAATAAACAAATATTGTATGTATTCTGAACTTTGCGTTGCCACAACATGACTCACCACTTCAAACTTTTATCCGCAAATAACTTCATTCGTTTGTTTCACTACTTATGAATCTATTTCAACAGGCTATTTCGGTGATAGAGGAGTCGCTCTTATTCAATTCAAAAATATCAGTCAGATTTCATGTATTGTATCTCAATATTCTTATTATAACAAAATAATAAAATTTATGAAATAGACGAATATAGCACATATTATTTGAAAAATTAAACTTTTTTTTACGTACATTCTTAATAAATAATATGTTTTGCTTATGATATATAAATTTCGTAATATTAATTATATGTTATTGTTTTAATTAACTGAAATTATGAAATAAATGTCATTAACGACATTTAAAATATATAAACAATTTATTTTAATTAGACAACGGAATTTTTAAATAAAAAAACTATTTTTGAGCTATTTTCGTCATTTAAATAAATATTATGTTGTCTTGGTTTTTAAGCCTTTATTATTATTAGAGTATAACCGTAGACATACTAAATAGTGCCCAGACTGAAGTTATTTCGACATCATGTAATAAAAATGAGATAACATGATATTGTGCAACCGGAAAACAGAGTTTATTCAACAAAGCTTTGTAAATCTAGATTACCTGTTGTTCCTGCAAGCATCTGTTATATATTTTATCTATGAATTAGAAAGGAATATTTCTATGACTGTAAATATTTCAGATTGTCTTATTCTTTATTATTCTTTACTATTTTGTGAAATATTAAGAAAACCATTTGAAGTTAGTTAAATAATAATAATAATAATAAAAAGTAGAATCATCAAGGCCGTCTTATCCCGTGGCAGTGTCGCAGCGCTGACGCAGCTCGTAAACTGCTACGGATTTAATAAAATTTATTCCTCTCCGCTCTTTGGGGACCGACAAATCATAATTCTACCGGAATAGGTACTTATTTAGTTGGGACTGAAGTTTTAGAGCTAGTGAAGTTTATTTGAACCGGCACTCCCGAGAATAAGAATCTCATTTTAATAAACCCATTTTATAAAAATATCCTATATATCTTTATTATCCTATAGATTATTGGTTATCTAATATATTATATTCATAACATAATTCGTTAAGAGAATTTCAAAAACCCTTTATTTATATATTTAAATCATGTTAATCTAATGTGAACTTAGTTAAGTTAAGAAAAAGCTTTTTTTAAGATTGAAGTAAAGGTGTTATTAAGTATATTTTATTGACTATAGCTTAAAATAAAATGTTTAATATAATATTTTGAAAAAAGTGATATTCGTAACTATTTCCTTAGAATTAGTATTAAAGAATGTCAAAAAATTACTTTTAATATTAGAGAAGGATAGGAAATGAAAATTTCTTATTTACAGGTTTTACCTGAAGTCACGTTTGCTACAAAACATTTTTTTTTTTGTACTAGAAGACAAGCTTAATTTTAAATTGTATTTAAATTTCTATTATAAAATTTAATAATATTATAATTAACAAAGTCATTTTTATAATAATCCACTACATTTCATATCTATTTCTAATATCGTAGAATACTTCCTCTTCCAATATTAGAGAAGTTACGATAATAACAGCGCCTGAAAATTCACTTCCATGTCTTTATGCTATCAGTTTGTCACTCATAAGGAATTCAATTTACTTTCTGATTTATGACCTAAGTTTAGATATCCTTAAAATCAATTTAATAAAAGGAAAGAATTTTAAGGGTTGATTTTTGTATTTAAATAAACATAACTATTATTATAGTGCTACTTGGATATATTGTTTGATATTTGATTATTTACTATTTTTTAATCGACTGTTTTAAATGATAGCTAGCATCACATTAACTTCCTGGTTAAAAAAAATATATATTCTTCCTTTTTTTTTTACGGTGAAGTTACATTACATTAAATTATATAACGAACAATTATACACATAATGTACAGTTAATTACATAATATACTGTTAAGTGCATCATGTAATTAACTGTACAGTACAGTTTGTCAAAAAAAAAACATTGTTGGTGATATGAAAAGTCACAGATAATTTATTATTATATAAAACGACGTTTTATACTTTAATATATATTGAATTAAACTATTATTAATCTATTTTATTGAATACAACACATCTGGTCGTTACTGATACGATAGGATCAAAATTACTATAAACATAAATGATTTTTAGAATTTTAATAACATTAAGAATAGTAATAGTATTAATATTATATTAGTTGTAAAGACTGGTGGTGAATTAATAAAAATAATAAAAACAGTATTAATAAAATAAAAATTGTTGATAGTGGTCAATCCCTACTCAAAGGTTACTTATCATTACTAATCTTTTCGGACAACAGATAGCAATAGAAATAAGAAGGTTTCTTACTGTTGTCTCTTTTACACTACCTTAATTTTATGGAGGTCATAGCTTAAGAGTTATGTATGATAATTGCTCCATTTTAAATAATTATTATGAATATATATTTTTGGTGTTTAAATTTTAAATTCTTTAATTTTCTTTAAAAATTGGAAGAACATGTTTTGCGATTGTCGAGTAAGAGCCTTTACACGTATGTAACATACAAGTTTTTATTTTGTACTTGCCAGTTGTATTGTAATTGCGAGGACTTTTTCAGGGGTGTTGTATCTTTAAATTGTTAAATATTTTAACGTACTTAATTCCTTAATGTTAAATATTTAAGTATATATCTTTTAAAAAATATATATGCAAAGGAAAATTTAAAATAATAGGCAGTCCATTATGGAATCGAAACAGCTATTTTTTTAGGTTTTTAAACTTCGCTGATAGAAATTGTGATGAGATTGTGGCTGAACTATGTGTTATATAATGGCGTAAAGCATCTTGAGATGTACTTACAATTTTTATTATAATTTCGTTTAGATAATTATAAAGTCTGCGTAATTCTGTTTTAAGCAAGTGTTAACACTGTTAGTTTTATATAAAATAGTCTATTTTCCTTTTTTTTTAACTTAGCACTAGAAATAAAATCTCTGTGTCGCGAGGGGTTTCACAAACACAGAAATAACGTACACAAATAACAACCCTGACTCCAAACAACAATCTGTGGATTACACAAACAAGTGCCCCGTGTGGAAATCTAACCTTATTTTTATTTTGTTATGCGTTATTATATTTGTACATTTTAAATATTCGTTAAAATTATAATACATACTACTTTTATTAAGTCCAAAAGCTCAAGGTCAACTGGAATGACCTAATTACTTATTGTATTTAATAAAACGATTATACAAAATAGTTTCATAAAGTTTAAGTTTTAAAAGTAAATTTAGTTAGAGCAAAAATCCATAGTTAGACGAGCTGTCATTGAGAAACTTTGAAGCTACTTCTCCCCGCTCCAAAGTTTGCTGTCAATTACGCTGCTCTACTACAAAAAAGTCGGTAAAGTCAATGTCACAACAATCGATTGTGTTTTAATAATCTTCAATATTTATTTATAAATCAGGAACAAGTACAAACTTTTTTAATTTGTGAATATAATTTTCTAGAACATGTACATATTTAACAGTCTTCGTAATAATAAAAGCAAAACAAATAAAAGTTGTATACTTTTCGCAATCACAGAACTTAAATAAAAAGAAAAGTAATATTACTTTTCTTTTCCGATGTATTTTACTGTTAAATTAAAATAATAAAGATTGCATTCGAGCACTTATATATAAAATATCGTCAAATTATTGGCTTATAGTAAATCTTTATATTGTAGAATGTCTATTTACTGTCTTTATTTTATTATATGTTTCATTTTGCTTTAACTATTTTAATCATGTAATAAAAACCATGTTATAGTTCATGCTATTTATAGTAGGGTTACCTAGCAACGTTTGGGGGGTCTTAGTCAGTTGTAATAGTATATTAAAATTAATATTAAGGTCTGTTTAAGGCAGCATAAGTGATCACTAATTGACGTGTACAGTTCACGCCGCGATTTGGAATGGGTTGGAAACCGTTCTGGCAAACTCCAATAATAATTATGTGAGCCGGATAATTGTATATAATAGAAATCATGGATCACGAAAGTTTGAATACATATTTATAAAATAACATTTATAATTAAATTCAAAGCTTTTTAAAAAACTCTTCTCTTTTCACAATTCTTGACTACCTACTAGGTATAATATTTGTGTATAATATTTAATAATTATGTTTGTAATATACAAGAATTGATTACAAATATTAAGTCTGTAATTAAAAATGAATACGTTGAAAATACAATATTTGAGGATTTGTTTAAATTATTAGACGTTGAGTAAATTGCAAATAACAAAAAGGCATTCTAAATATAATAAATCCTAATTCAATACGAGGGCAGGGTTAACAAATAATATTACATAAATATAATAAATTAAATAAATATAAAATAAATTTTGAAACCTAAATGGAGTGAAAATATAAAGTATTGAGCATGTAAATATGATCACGTGACTATTTTTAATTAACTTTTGCCCGAGCAACCATTCGTCACCCATTCCCTTGTTTGTGTTTTAAAATGTAAGCAAAGTCGTTTTTTGTTCTGTTATCTTTTTACTTTAACTCTTGCGTGTTCGTATAATAAATATAATTTGTAACTAGGTATATTTACATGTTTGCATGTTATCCAAAGTATTTTTTAATTTAAATTATTATTTATTTTTATTATGTACAGAATTTTGCAATTATACAATTTATCCAAAAAATACTTTTTTTATTCGAAGAATATAAAAGAGTTTACAGACGGCAGTCGTGATAAATAATAGACACTTTATTTTAAGCGATTGGATTTAGTTATATAGAACTAATAAGATTCATAAATTAAAATAATATATTTTTTAAATAAAATATACAGAATATCAAGTTGTGAAAAAATGCTTTTTATCTTATAGCCATGACAGGTGACATTTAAACGACAATGAAATGGTCTGAAAATCTGAGAAAATATATTGTATTGTATTGAAGATACTACAAGCACAATAATACAATAATTATTTTTTATTGAGGCACAAGTAAAAACCACTTGATTTATGTTCCGGTCTCATTCATTGTGATTTATTATACTGGCGTGCGAATATTAAAGATTCGTATTGATATATTACTTCTTTATCCCTCTTATCCCTTGTTACTATTTACGAGAAATTCCCTCATAACTTTCACTGTGCCTTAGGACGAATTGTGAACAGAGCCACAGGATGTGATATAAATAGCTTATACATATCTGGAAATTTAGGTATATTATATATACTCATTAAACTGTTCCGATTATTTGTAAACACTGTCTATAGAGACGTAATGAAGTCCATACAAAAAATTTTATCTTTTAGTCAAAAAAGCAATGCTTTTTAAATTTCTGATTTCATATTTAATAGCAATAGTAATAGTTTACAATGTTTTGGTTTGGTCTACTAAGAAAACATCATGCAACCTGGAAGTTTTTATGTTTCGAATATATCTTTTAATTTTAAAAGTAATTAGTATTATGAAAAAATCATAAATAAATTTTTAGTAATTGGGGGCTTTTAAGATCAAGTTTTCCCACAAATTATTTCCAAATGAACATGTGTTCACTTGTTCCAAATGAACATATGTGTTTCAATGTTAATAATTGAATGTCATATTCATTATATTTTAAGTTTTCCTCATGTCATTATTAAAACCTAAAACAACAATAAGATAGAAGTATAAAGACACGAAAGATAATAAATACGATTTTGAAAGAGTACTAAGTAAATACTAAGTGAAATGATTGAAAAGTGTATAAAGAAATACAAACAAAAACAAAAATAATATAAAAACAAATTCTTTTTCAAAACGTGTATGCAAAAAATAAATGAAAGTATACTCATAATAATGAAGCTTTTCTTTTACAGCCACTCCAATAAACCTCCATCAATTTAATATAAACCCAATTTTATGTGCATTGAGGCAAAGTCCTTATAATGGCATCAATTTCAGTCGGTAGATGTTTTTTTAGAAAGAGCTATTATTGTTTCAATACGATGGAATAAATGGAAATGAACAATGAACATTATTTAACAGTAAATTGAATGCAATATTTGACAACCGTTTTTGGTAACGTGTATTTAAATAAAATTGATAGTCAGTTGTGAAACTTTTTTTTTAATGGGCAATACCAATTGAGCTTTAGGATTAATTGTTGTGGGGTAAACTTTAAAAATGCTTTTAAATAAAAATTAAAAGAAAAGAAATGTAGTTTGAGGTTTTCGGAAAACCTAAACCCAGTCTTATAATTAGTCTTATAAGTTAAATATTTTATGGAAATTATAAGTATTTTAAAACTATACAACAAATGTAATATTTATGTACGTAGACACTCTATTCTTTTCTATAGTTCTATAGAAAAGAAAATTGTTGAATTAAGATTAATTTTTATAAGACACTTTTATGTGTTGTTTAAAAGTGCTGTGCGTCCGGAATATAGTCGTGATGATTTGGTAATGATTTCAAACGACTTCTACTCTAATTTACCTCTTTTAATCGACTCAAATAAACTCATCTGTTTACTGTTGCAGCAAGCTACAGAACAGAGTCTACACGTTTAGATCCCCCACGGTGCCCACACAGGAACAATCAAGCCCATTCACTTATAAGGGCTAACGTAAACATCTGCCCTGACTGCACAGTGAAATTTCTTATTACATAAGGTTCGAATACGCGCTGACTGCGATCGAGGAGTCACAACTTCTTATAGATCCTGGTAAAAAATACTCTGAAAGGATTTGCTAAAAAAGTTATAATCTATAAATTTTGTTACAATCATTTTCTTATTTTGTTCAAAATTTGTGATCTACTAGATATAAGTATAATAAATAATTACTTTTACATTGTTGATAATATACAAAATATAATCTTAAGGAAAGGTATCACATTATATGTAAGCTTAGTTGGCAGAAAAACTGTCGTGGACTTTTAGTTCTCATAGTTTCAGGTTGTATTAATACGTTTTATTTTTTAGTTCTTTATTTAAAGATAAATAAGTATATTAATCTTATTATGTTTTATATATTAAAAGACAATTTCAAACATTATTTAACATTTATGTTGCTTTTTTATTTATTTGTGCTTGAAATTAATGACACTTCAAATCCATCAGTTATTTAATGATTTCACTTGGAAATTCAAACAGTATTCATTAATGACACTACCCCCGACCGTTCAACCATTATTAATAAGAACGAGTGGGAGATGATGAGATGGGATTATTTCAGTTATTGAAAGTCTGATAAAATATTGCTTTTAAAGAATGGTTAGAAAAATTTAATATTCTCTCTACTTTATTAAATAATACAGTAAATAAATTTAATTTATTATTAGATAAAGTAAAAAATTAATAATATTACATTTTTTTACTTCAAATTTGATTGAACGTTTTTAAAATCACTATTTTTTTCATCCATTTACGCTCACCTAACATCTAACATCTCTCCGTTTAATTTCAGCACGATTGGTTTAGATGAAATAAAAAAAAGATTATTTCAATTAAATCCTATCTGAGGATGTTTTGAATGGCTAGAGCGCTTTCAAAAACTAATTATACATTTCATATTTACCTATACCTAATTTCGATCATGTTTCTGAATACCGTGTAAAACTCAACTGGCTTCTTATTAAATATCAACGCAACCATCATGTCCTCTACATCCCGTTTACTTTCCTTCTGAATTCATGGTCTTCATCTTGTCTCGAAATCTTTGAACATCAATTGGAATTTGTCAGCGTTTTTAAATTGAATAGCATATTGCGCCCCTCTAAAAAGTATGTACAAAGAATGACCATCTCCAACTGTAAAAAGTACATGAAATCTTTCACTATAAAAGCAGCTTCGGTCAGAATACACTTCCCATTGAAATACGAAATATATTTATTTTGAAGATAAGATTTAATATTTACAAGATAAATATCGTAAGGGTTACCTGGAAGAAATCATTTTAGTGATAAGGTCACCTTTTTACTTCTTATATTTCTTTTTACTTTTGTGTTCTGTATCTTTTTTATGTGTGTGCAATAAAGTTTTTAAATTAAAATTGAACAAATAACTTTACTCAAACGATAAAAGTGAAAGTGTAAGCTGAACATAATTTTTTGTTTAAATAGCACATTCATATAAGAATCATTTATTACCTACCAATACCAATTGTTTCTAAAAAATATTTATTACTTATTTCGTAGCTCAATTAAAGAATATAATGCAACTTATATAATACTAAAATAACGATAATTATTTTTTTTGGACAGAGTAACTTACAAAAGCTGTAAATCCTAAAAGACATATGGTGAAGAAAACCGAAATATTCTTAGGAATATTCTACAATTATCATGAATAATTTATTATCAATATTGATATTGCTTATATATTTATGATTTTCTCACCAAATCTTAATATTTTACCTTGTAAGAACAACTTTCCCACAATAAAAACCTAAGTACATATTTTAGGTTCTTTAATAAATATAAATTTAAAACGAATACGTACGAGCAGGATTTAAATCTGGGAAACTGTCAGGTCACTCTGCCAATCAGGCTATTGTATTTTCAGCTCTTTCAATGAATTTAGCATTCTATATGGCATAGGAGTGAAACTATTTGGTTTCTATCTAAAACCGTCAACGTTATTGAAATGATAATAAATAAACGTTTTATTTATTATCATTTCAATAAAGTTACATTGACAAAACCAACCAACCTAAATTATTTTTTGAAATTGTCTATTATATTTAGCCCTATTATCAATAATTTTTCATTCTGTATTCGTTTAAATTAGTTTACAGGGCTGTTGATTTTATCTATGTACAACTTCAAACATATATTAACTATTCTTACGTTAATGTCTTTTTTATTTTTTTCTGTATGATGAGACTACGTTACTTACAAACAAATTCTAACATTTTTGGAACCACTTTTATGTTCCGTTGATATTTTAAATTTTGATATAATAGGTAAAATAAAATAGTTACAGTTGCCATTTCGAGTTTTCGTTTGAGAAAGTTTTTAATCTAATTAAAAAAAACTGTTGCTGCGAATTATTCAGTGTAGATCAAAAAATAAGTAATAAAAAATAAAAAGGTGTAAAAAAGTTTCACTCGTTGAACTCGACCTTGAAGATAAATCTTAAACAAGGTCAAGAGAATTGCCAAGATCTCTTAATCCCAAGTTTTCAAGCCCGTGCACAAGAATGGTGGCTGAGAGGCATCAAAGCTTTTTTGGTCTTAAAATACTAATATTTTTCTATCTATTCAGTTTATATTATCAAAGTATTTTAACTTGTAGTTTTCTTACATTTTAAAAAATATTTTAAACAAAGTCTATTTAATTATCTATTTTTTATATCTCTAAAACGTTGTAAATTAGTTATTAGAACGCCATTTTGTTTGTTTATTTAAATATTACCCTGGGAATGACGTAACGTTAATTTAATAAAATTAAAGTTTGTTACAAAAATGAGTATCAAATATACGAGAATAACAATGAAAAACTCGAGAATAATGTCAGAATTCCAGCATTTTGAAAGAGATTATTAAATTTAAAACATGTTTTTTGGTTTTTGTAATTGTTTCCGTAGCTAAGATAGATTTTACTACAAATCCCAGTGTACCCATTGTTAAGTAAGTAGATAAGCAGATTGTTCAATAAATTCAAACGTGACTATACCAATCTCGGTTGCAGTCATCTGACTCGGATATTGGTTAAACGGGGTATTGCCAATTTTTCAAAAGAGATCGAAGTAAAGTAGCAGTTATAGGAAGCTATTTAGTTAGTTTAGTTCGAGTAATTCCAAGTGCCCACCTCCCTTGGTCTCAATGAGTCCTCTTCATTATAGGTGGTAACGAATTCACTACACTTATTTTTAACGATTAACATGATAACCCTCACCATGGGGTCAAGGTGAACTTTTTCATCACATTTTACTTTTAACAAAGCATCAAAATTTTACTCTTCATAATATAAAAACAATCTTATTTGTTGGCTTTAAAACATCAAATTCACATATAATTCTTTTAGAGTTTTCTCTAATCCTATGATATATAAAACTTTTCTTAGATATGATATACCATATTATATTCTGTATATACACGTCTAAGTAATAAACCCGTCCTATTTACCCTCAATCGACAATAAGGTTTTCAATCTGCTGTAGAAACAAAATCAAGTAGATCCGAAGTAATTTGTTCCAACTTAAGCCGAATTCCGCTTTTAATCAAATTCACAGGAACAATTGCGTAATCAGAAACAATATAATCTCGCGTTCATTATCAGGCGGAAGAAGCAATTACTTATGGCTCAGTGCGAATGAAAACAGCACAATCGAACCACGCCAGATTACGGTGTATATCTGAGGATCATTTTTGATCCCTGATGAATTTGGTTTGTCTTCTTTGATATCACTCAAACTAGAAGATATAATCGCCATATTTTTTATGATTATAAAAAGAATAAATATAATAAAAATTATAAAAATGCTCTGTTATTGTAAATAGTTACAGGTTACACGATTTTCTATTTTTTACTTCTTATATTATTTTTGAATATTTGTAAGTCTATTTTAAATCCTTAAATTTATTACTTTTATTATCCACTACTTTTAAACTAAACATTAAACTATAAATTAATATTCCTAAGGTTCTTACTAAAAAGATATTAGTTAGTATACTAATACTAGGTAATTACCACTAGGTAATACGTGTGAAGACTAGTAAAATGTGCCAATTATATTGTGCATAAACATATATATCACTAACAATAACAGTAATAATATTTTCATATAATGTTGGAAATTTCAAATAATGTTCAAGAAGTTACATGTACAAAAGGTATATATTATTGACGGATAGATATTGCAAAATATAACATTAAAAGTAATATGTAAAAGATGAAGGTTTACAGGTACACATGCTTAATAGTAATACATTATAATATCAAAATCAACACTATAACACATATTTTTTATCAAACTGTATAATATTAAATAAAAATTGAATATCATACTATTACGCTTATAGGCTTATTACGTCATAAAACTAGGAGCGACAACCAGACCTCAATTTTGGCTCGCTGCGCCCGCAAAATCTCGGTATGTTATGGTATGTCTCGGCATATGGAGCGAATCGAGGTGCAAACAACACCAAAGTTGCAATTACAAAACGTCTACACATTATGTCCTCAATTATTTATTTTTTTTTTTTAAAGCTAAATTTTAGTTTTTCCGTGATTATTCCTCAGCGATATGGAATATTTAAAAAAAAAATTAAAACTACCACCAGACTGATGTCTATCAGTGTGCAAAATTTGGAAATTGGATTTACCGTTTTTGATTGATGCTTGCACCAAGGTTGCAGACAAGTCTCTCATAGAGATAAATATACCTATTCGTAAATTGTATCATTAGAATAATTATGAAAACCTAAATATAGAATTAATTATAGAGACAGCGCAGGTGTTACACAAACACTCCGAGTATCCGTCATTACTTTGGTAATGACTTCCTAATTCCTTTTCTATTTCAAAACTAAAGTCATTTATTAGAACAAGTCACTTGTCTAATCTAAAATAATTATTTGAGTAATTAATTTTTGAAAATATTTTTAATAATTTAATATATCATGAGATTTTAGTGAGAATATATATTATTTAGAAATTGTTTATTTTTTCAGTATAACATAAAGGAGACAAAGTGGAGAGCATCAAATATTTGTACTAATATTAAATATTTTTTAATAATAATTTTAATTCTTAAGGAAAAAAAAATAACCAATTTCTAAAGACTTTTTTTTTCTCTGAAAAAAACCCGCAATTGTTTTTTTTTGCATAGTCTATTCAAAGTTCACTTTAACTCAACTTGAATCACAGATTGTATACGGTCAATATATTTTAGTAAAAGGTCAGTAAGATCAAAGATTCATCTACTTTTGTATAAAACTCATGTTTATCTCCTTTTGTATACTTTTAATTTAGTCCATGCCAATAATATTCTGTATTCTTATATAAATAATATATAATAATAATAAGTCTACGCTTTATAGTTGAAAACCTTCATTGAAATTGCTACAGTGTTGCCTTATCTATACTAATATTATAAAGCTGAAGATTTTGTTTGTATGTATGTTTGGTATAACGCGCTAATCTAGCACTAATGGATTTTAAAAAATGTTTTAGATTTTGATAAACAGGGTTATTAGAAAGGCTATCTAAACATTATGCAAATGTTTCAAATGATTTTATTATAAATTCTTCCGCGTGTGGAACCACGAGTACAGATAACTTATAAGTATTTGAAATAAATATTTAATTCACCACAAGATCATTTTAATATATTTTATGTATTGATATAAACATAAACCCTAAATCTATAAAATAAAGGGCATGAAAGTAAAATAAATAATTCAAAACTCTTGCCAATGAAAGATAAAATATTTCAGCTAAAATATCAAATAAATTACCTGAAGTTTGGAATCCCTAATAGCCAATATGAAGTTCGATTAGAAAACATTATACACTAAACTAAATAAGTACTTTGTGATAAAATTTAATGGTACTTCTAGTAGAAGTACTATTTCTAATACTTAGTTAACTATACATTTTATTTCAATGTGTATAAAATTTAAATTTAAACAACTAACTAACTGACTTAAAAATTATCGTATTATTATTTTTTATTTCATTTAAGTAGGTATATAAATAATAATTAAGTTATTTTTAGGTTACAAATTCGAGAGAAATTTATATACAAATAACATTTATGTAAATAAAATATATTTATAAAAATAATTTCACCACTACGCCAATATACCATATTTCAAACAACTTTAATTTAATTTACGGAATGGCTAAAATATTAAGGTACTTCACGAGTGACTGATGACGCCGAGTTTGGAAATACAAAACAGTTAAAAAGCGATTACCAGACTTATTACTTAAAGTCGAAGTGTCAGCATTACCTACTCTTATCACGATTTCGTGACCTATTTAAAGTATCAAAATGGGTTATAGTATTATATATTGTACACTTAGAATTGAATAGATATATAATTGAAATAAAATAGATAATTAAGTCTTACAGGACCATTCTATTTTTCTAATATTACTGTATTTGAAATAAAACTAATTTTTACGGATTAAAACTTGCGTTTCGAATGCTTTGCAGCAATCGTGTTCACGGGTAGACGAGATGTAGGTGACACAGTTTTAATCCGTATAAAATAGTTTTATTTCAAATGTGTACTCGTGAAAATCTAAGAAAATACTATTACATTATTTTGTACATTTAGAGCACTAAACAGATATAATTGAAATAAAATAGAAAATTTAATCTTACACGACAATTCTATTTTTTCTAACATTACTTTATATTGTACATTTATAGCACTATAATGTTATAATTGAAAGAAATAAAAGAAAATAGAAAATTTAGTCTTGCAGGATTCCATTTTTTCTAAAATTACTGCATATGTACATTTATAGCACTAAATAGATATAATTGAAATTAAATAGAAAATTTAGTCTTGTAAGAAAATTCAATTTTTTCTAACATTTTCAGGAAGATGTATGAAACGATGCTTGGTAGGTTTTCTTAATGACTGTAATTTAAGTTTAATAACAAGCTATTCAAGTGATTTATCGTAACATTTATCATCACCATCACTAAGGGTTAATTGTAGGCTTTGCTTACAAGTACAGTATAGGTTAGAAAATATGTTTTACTATCTAACTCTTGGTTTCACTCGCGGAGAAACGATATTGTTTACTATTAAGATAACTAAGAGTGAAAGACAACCTTTCTCATGAAACTGTTAAAATCAGAAATAATTTTTCAAATCCATTCAGTAAATTGGAAGATTAGAGTATGAAAATAAATTAAATTTTTCTGCTTTAAAATATTAGTATAGAAAACAACTTCGCTAGTTTAATATTAACATTTCAAAATAATATGAGTTTATTTTAACTCAAACCGAAAACGTTATATTATGTAATAATTTAACTTTGTTTTATTTCTATCTAGAGGTGGTTTTTAAAAGCTTTGGTTAATTACTTCATAACATAACTTCAACTGTAAACAAACTCAACAGTTTAGTATATTCTGTAACCAAACATAAAATGCGAATATTCAAATTACTGCTGTGTATTTTCCCGTTAACTTTTTAGATTGAAAATTTTATCCCTGATTATTTAAAAGTTATAACTACAAGATCTACGTCTGTCCTTTTTCTGGCACTATTTTATAATTTTTATAAGTAAAATATCTATTTTTTGTAATATGTGTTTATTATAATTTAAATGACAAAAATGTTAAGTTCAGTTTCAAGGAAGTTCACAACATTAGCGTCACCTACATATCAGAAAGTTACGTGATTTATTCTTTTATTAATATTTAGGAATTCTTATAATATGAAGGCCTTATCTGTACATTAATTATGATATTGTAATTTACCATCGCCTAAATGTTGTAGCGATGTATAGTATAAAATAAGTTTTATATTATAGTATAAAGTAAGTTGTATAGTGTAGTCGAGCCATTTTGTTACAAGTTGTCGGACAGTGAACATTGTGTTGCAAATACTCAAATATCATTAAAAAAATTTAACACTACTTGTATTTAAGAATTAAATACTCAAAATTATAATAGCTAAATAAAACTTTTAACAAGAATTTAAATACTAATAATTATAAGTAATAAAATATATATTTAGTTTTCTATTCCACCATTTTTTAATTGTAGAATTTAAGTTGGAATCGCGCTTTTATGTGTACGTAACAAAATTACCATTTAGTAAATTCATAATTTCTTTTTTACAGAATTACATTCAACATTTTTGTTTTGCATAAAATCTAAAGTACTGTTAAAGCCAACGCAACAGAAATTCTTCTAATGTTCCGTTTTTATGTGTTAGTGTATTTGATTTTTTTTAACGTTTTTTTAGCGTTTTCTATATAATTCTTCCACCTAAACATTATAGCTATAAAATGTTCATATTATTATAACAAAATTTTGATTCTGGCGCATAAAAAATGTCATGTTAAAAAATAGGAAAATAACGAATTACAAAATTTTCGTAACTGTTTTTAAAATATTAAAGAAAAACTTCGAGTGCAGACTGGAGTTTCGAAAGCTGAAATCTTTTCCCATTCCAAGCTATTTTTTGAGGCGTCAATGTATTTCCAATTACCCACATTTGCAGATGCCAATAATTCAATGTAAAAATTGTATTATATCAAACAAAACAATATTTAAGAAATGCCTTTAACCTCTTGAAAATCTTGCAATTATAAATATATTATTTTATTTTATTTTTTAAAATGATAAAAAAAAACTATTGTATAGAATATACAATTTAAAGGCCATAGGTTAATTATAAACATATTTAATCATTTCTTAATTTAACTAACAATTGAAAAATGCTCAATCTTCAAACTTTGAAATTTTTTAAAGTTTGAAGATCTTAATATTTTTTTTTTAACCAAGTTCAAATATAATATGTATTTTTAATGATCATACTTTTTATCTAAAACAAATTTTCAGGGGATTTTAAAAAAGTTTTTAATTCGATAACAAAGAAATTGTACATCTATATTTTCCGAGTTGCCACTACTTTCGACTACACCTACTTGTAGTAATAAAGTTGTCTCCGTTATACGTCCGACATCACAACAAACACACAAAGCCTTTCAAATAAGAAGTAAGATATTGTATTTGTGAGATATTTTCTAAAGAAACAATAATATTCTATATAATAAAATAGTAAACAAACTTATGTACAACAATACAGTAAACAGGATATCATAGGAAAACATAATTATCAGTTGTGACTTCCGACCGGCAGTGTATTTATATATAATCTCTGACAATTCTGGAAGAAAAGACGCATTAATGAGTGCTAATTATTTTTTTATTATAGACATTTATAACAATTATATAATACCAGCTTTTACTCGCGGTTCTACTCACTGTCGAACGATTTTATTTACTATTAAGATAATTAAAAGTGGTATCATCAAAACAGAAACAGTCTTTCTCATGAACCAAATATCATAAACACAAAGAATTTTTTAATTTCGTCCTAAAGTTAAGAAAATTTGCTTATATAAACAAACAAACTCACTATTTTCAATATTATTATAAATTAATATTTTTAAACATTAAAAACTCAATCTGAATATGAAAAATCTGATGTAAATATCGATTCCTCGAAAACCCGTTTAATCAGAATCACAGGAACAATGGCGTAATCAGAAATAATAAAATTTCCGTGTTCATTATAAGTCGGAGGGCGGAATTACTTATGGCTCAGCGCAAATGAAAAGATCACAATCGGAGCATTACGGGGATCACGACTAGGCTTGCAAATTTCAGAATCTTAATTTTTCACCTTCACTTCGAATATTATAATATTATATTAATAAGCATATATTGTTTAATAAAAAAAATTTAGTAGTCATTTGTCTTAACAAATTTTATATATTTAAATAAATATAAAATGGGATTGATAAAAAAACAACTATTTTAACAGTATTTACGATATTATTTATTTGATAATAATTTTGTTTCACAAGCCGATGTTAATGCACGGTGAAAATAATCAAATGGAGGGCGGAAAAGGTCGTACATATCGAAGGGAGAATAGGAATAAAGTAATATTATATCAATACGAATCTTTAATATTCGCACACCACTATAATAAATCAGACCGGACGATAAATCGAGAACTTACTTATGTGATATTACTTCATAAAATATAATCTTTTGATATCTTTTAGAAAGACATTATAAGCTTTATAACTGCTGGTTCAAAATATATACATATATAAATTATTCAGTATTGTAATATAAATTAATAATAAATTGGTAATTACAGTTTGTTAACGTCAAAAATAATAAATTTTCACATATTTTGTGTTCAACTTCATTATGTTATAAATTGATATAGCTTTATTTAACGTACCTAATTTATAGGAGTTTTAGACATATAAGTTTACGCAAAATTAAAAAAACTATTTATACAGTTTTTAGTTTTCATATTAAACCAAACTTTGAAGTCATAAATCAGATGTATTGAATTCCTTATGAATGACAAAATGTTGGAATAACGACATTAGAAGTGAAGTTTCAAACACGGCTATTGTGCAACTTCTCTAATATTGAGAGGAGAAATTCTTAGCCGATGGAAATAAAAGCAGTCGATATTGAAGTGAAATTTATTGGGGAATTGAATTGAATTATTGTTATTGGAGTGGCGTTAAGCGTTGATAAATTATTTCTCGTCGAATACTTAAATAATAATCACTTGAATTCTTTTCAACAATCTTTTTTATAAAAGTTTTGCTTTATATAATTGATAATGACTTAGTTTTAAAAAGGATTTCTTTTATATTTAATTACAAATAGATTACTTTTTGTATATTATTTACAACTAGTTTACTTACTTTGCTAACTTTATTCGTTCATATTACATCGAGACGGATTCTAAAACCAGAACCCCCCCCCCTCCGCCCCGCCCCGTTTGTTCTTCCCATATATAACTTCCCAAACAATTTAACAAAAATAATAAACAAATTTATACTCACAGTAAACATATTTTGTAAAAAAAATGTAATATATTTTTTATAAGGATAAAACTTGTTAAAAATATTTTTCAATTTACTTCAAGAGATGGCACTAGCAAAATTCTACATCGCGGTATGTATTACAGCAAAATAAATCTTAAGTCTCTCAGTACACATTTTGTAGTCATAACAAATATATATACATAGACATTTTTTGAATAGCAATCCTCAAGATCTTTTGAGGCAGTTGCTGAGTATTCGGTATATAGTTCATTGTCACCAAATTACATATTACATATATTTTGAGACATTGATAAAAATACAATAAAAAACGCAAAGCATAATAACTATTAATATCCTTAAAAATCGGTATTTATTATTATTATCATATACAAAACGAATGCTAACCTTAATTTAATAAATAAGTAATAAGTTAAAACGATATCCCTTGAGTTTCTTATCGGTTCTATGGACCTACCTTTTGGAACCGTGCAACTTTTGTATAACGTTACATAAATAAACGCTTACATACACAGACATACATATACACACATAAAGACACACATTCGTACATAAATGTTGTTAAATAATGTCTAGAATTACTCAGGGCACTTCAGAACCTGAACATATTACAAAATGCAATTTCTAAAATCGAGATAATTACGTAAACTTCCATAATCAGGGAGTTAATAAACATTACTGATCCTTTGATGGTACCAATACTGTGTCCCCGGATCGAATCATGCTAAAAATATTACAGAAACAATTTTTGAAATGTATTTTTGTTCTTCACAGCAAATTATTTTATTACAAACCCCATTTTACCGCAATCTTTTTTCCCAATAAGACAAAACAAAATCGGTGTTTTTATTACAATAGTATAAAAATCATTTTGAAAGCTCATTGGTTTTTGTTAAAAATAATCTTTATAAGTATTTTTTGTATGTGTATTGTTTTTTTTTTCAAAAATGTTTACCGAAATATGTTTGTTTTTTTTGTGGAAAGGCGAAGGTAATAAATGTAATATTTGATATTCATTATCCTGGCGTTTCCTTACACTTCACAAAACAACTCGTGCTTTTTCATTCCATTCCATTCCATTCGATTTTTTTTCGTGTATCAACTCTGCCTCTGCTACTGTTGGGCCTCCCTCTAGTCATATATCCCTCGACATTCATTTCTATGACTTTCATCCCTCTTGATTATTAGTCGTAAGATTATTTGTAAAAACCAGTACAGTGGAATTAGTGTACAAAATACATTGAAATAAACTTATAAATGTGTTATTGTTTCATACTGACTATGATTTATTTTGCAATTATGAATAAGCCACTTATTTAAAAAAACTCCAGTAACAATGTTCACCACAGACAAGATTATAAAATTGCATTTTGCTTTTATTGCTTATTAATATCTCTTGTTACGTCTGTCTCGTAGTTTTATTCACAATAAAAATTTCATGGATATTAGAGAACTTTTATATACAATATGTAGAAATTACTAAATAATTGTTTCAAGTTTTCATGTTTAAATGAGGCTTCCAATATATATTTTTTTAAGTGTTCAAAAAACAAGAAACTTAAGAATGCCAATAATATTTATAGTATTATGCCGCTGTTATTGAACCTTGCTTGAAAATTGTTACCAAGTGCCAGTTGCCTCTCATCATCCCAATGGAACAAAAAAACCAATACGTCAGTGGATAGCTGAATGCGTTTTTACAGAGAAAGGTTGTCACTGTTGAAATCACAAGCTGGCTCAGTCAATGCAAGACCATACATACATACATATTTGTAATATCTGTACTTTGAAGAAATATATAGGATGCTTTCCCAAACGTCAAATCTTGCTCGTATCAATGAATTTTTCATTTTGTTTTTCTTTAAAAATTTAAGAAGCTCAATAAACTCAACAATTTCTAATTTCTTATGACAATAATAATATGTCAAATATATATTTCACTTGATAATGACTTTGTTCTTTATTTATGTTACTTTTATTAACGAGTTTTGTAAGTGACTGGACACGCCTATGCCATTCAGCTTTTGGCGGTCAAAAGGTTAGAGTCAACTTATTTTCAATTTCAACTTTTTCCTTTTACTTTCCCTATCGTCAAACATTCTGAAATAATTGAACAAATTCACATACAATTTATAGACCGAAAACTAATTTCTGACCTTTTTGTTGAAGAATGTGAGAGGGCAGTTATTCCTTAGTGGACCCTTTAAACCTTTTGAATGGGAGCACATGTGCTCTATTACTTTTGAGAGTTATTGCTCTGCATTATGACAAAACGGTTGTGAATTGGAATATTGGATTCAGCTATTTTGATCCGCACTGAGAATTGGAGATGGCCGGATCGAAGCACCGATGTCAAAATAATTCATATTTACTATTTTCAGTCGACTATGAAATATTAATATTTAGTATAGGATTTAGTATAAAGTAGGAACTCGTTTATTAAAATTAAAAGTAGAATGATTTTTATAAAATTATAATAATTACTAGTTTTCATAAAACTATTCAAGAAATTAATTTGTTTTTATATCATTTGAACTATGTCACGTTACTTTAGATATACAATAATTTTTTAGTTTCTATATTTATGATCATGAAATTCCATAATAAAGAAATTGATTAGTTTTTATTTGAGTCTGTCACAAAACTATAATATTAGTAAAAATATTAAATGCTACTTTTAATTAGAATATTCACCGGTGGATAAACCGTTTTATTTACTATTATGATAACTAAGGAGTATAATAAAAGATAGTCTGTGAAACTTGCCATCCTTATCAAAATATCATGTACAGAAGCCATATCAGAATCAGAAATCAGAATCGGAGATTAGCGAATTCAAACAAACTAAACTTTTTTCCGCTGTATAATATAAATATATTAAAAGTATAAAATTCTACGTTCAGTACAAAAATTGCAACATAATTTTTATCTTTCCTGTAATACAACGTTATTTAAAAAGATGCCTCCTGTACACATCACTTTGATAACAAAATTAATTAAAACATGCTGAGAAGCAAGCGGTATTCGTGTAATATTTCATTAATATTTAAAAATATAACATAATTATTTTACACGAGGGAATGTCTCGGAGCAAGAAGACCATTTTAATCAAAATAATATTGCAATAAAGCTAAGTTTAATTTCTTAGTTGCGCTTCTCATGCGATACAATCTTCTAGACTAAGGAAATATGTATATTAATATTTTTTAAATAAAACAATACTTAAAACTTATATACATTTAAACGAAATTATATAAAATATATTTGTATAATAAAAGTTATACAATATTTACTTAGAACATAGGAAATATAAAATATGTTAAATATTTATAATTACTCATAATTAAAGTTGCCATGAATTTGCTTTAATGTAATAAATGTATATAAAATAATCAAATAGTTTTTTGCAATATAAAAAAGTACTATAAAAAAATTAAAAGCGTTATTTTTGAGCGAAGCTATCAGAGACGTTTCTGCATCCTTTATGCAATCATTAATCAAAAACGGTATATCCCAAAATTTCCAATTTTTGCACACTGATAGACATCAGTCTGGTGGTGGTTTTAAAAAAAATAAAAAACCTACAATGTAAATTGTGTGTCTCATCTTGAAAAATAGTTGATTACAGAATGCGTGGACGTTTTGTAAATGCAATTTCGGTGCTGTTTGCACCTCGCTTCGCTCAATATGCTAGCACATACCGAGATTTTGAGAGCGTAGCGAGTCAAAATTGAGGTCTGGTTCGCGCTCTTAGTTATCTAAGCGGTTTTCTCAGTTATCAAACTTAAGTTGTCTTTTCGTAAGTTTCTTTAAATTTACGTTTAGTGACATTAAATAGTAAAACATTTTTACTATCGAATTTCTGATTAAAAAAAAAACGCATGAGTTGCTTTGTCTATCTAAAAGGCAAATGTATAAATTTGGAGCAGAAAACTTGAACAAAAGGAATGAGAATTCGCCAAAAAACACGATATTCCATGTTAAAAATAAATTACCGAATCAGTTACTCTTAATTGAAATGTAACTAACATAACTGTTGAAAATTTCATTTTATTATTCGATATCTACTTATTATAAATTTATACTACACGCTATGTTCTACATCAATAAGAAATTAATAGCTCCATTGGTGCAACTTCATCACCTATGTACATATATTGAATCAGTTATAACATAAATGAACAAAGGAGAAATACTTGAAGCGTCTATATTTATATATCGCAAGATGTTCATACATTGTTATTGCTATTGAGAAACCTGGTACAGGGAGAGATATTAAATTTAAATTGTTTTAAGACTTATATTTTCAATAACTAGTTTACATAATTTCAATAAAACTATTTTACGGATATAGCTCGCTTGTATAATTATTTTAAAATTTAAACAAGACGTTAAGAGTGCTTTGCAGCAAACGTGTTTGCGGTAAGACGAGATATTGGTGTCTGTCAGTCAGTCAGTTTGCTGCAAAGCGATTGAAACGTCGGTTTTAAATTAAAAAAAATATAATAATATGCTAGTTATATCCGTAAAACAGTTTTATTGAAATGTATAGTATTAGTGTAAATTTCAGAAAACATTATTTACACAATATAGTGTTGAAGATTATTTAAAAGAAATAAGGTTTTATTTTTACACGTAGCACCCACTGAAGCAGAAATACTAAAGCGGATAAAAGACTTTTTTTTTTCATATTCTTTATAAGGAGTTCTTGAGTCAGGCTATAATACAAAAAGACTGTCTGCTTTAACATGGTTTTTAATCAAGAAAAGCTATTAACTAGAGGTTAAGGTTAGGATTATATATCTATTTTCTCATTTCTTTCCTCTTTTATGATAATGCATTTTGTGCTGTTTATTATAAGTAAAATAAAAAACTAATATTTTTACTATTTAAGAATTCAAAATATCTGATGCAGTCGGCGGGACAATAGCGAAAGCATATCGCAAATCGATTTCAATTCCACTATTTTCGGACCATTGCCCCTTTGAGAGTGCAATAAAAATAATCTTCTTTGTTCAGTGGACTGAGCGGAACAAATAAACATACGAACAACAACAAAAGCAATTCTCTACATGCTATGTTATTTTAATCAGGAGATGATCGATTTATTCAACCAATGGCTCCGAACAAAATGTTTAAGCAATGAAATAAATACAACATGGTTTTAAACATTTATACTCTTATAATAAAACTTATTCGTTTATTTATATTAAGACAAGATTGCTTTATTCTTTATTTGCTTTAAAATTATAACAAAAGACAAGCCCGCTGAGTTTCTTTCGACGACTCTTCTCGGGTCTGTAGCAATTAAATTTCCGAATGGATGGTAGCTTTGACAATGATGAATTTTTATTTATTAACTTACTTGATTCTTGATAATAATTAGAATTTTAATAATTAGCGTTTAAAAGACTATAAAAAATTGGATCGATATAACACTAAAACGTAACACAAATTTTGTTTAATTAATATAATATTATATAGGATATTTTATAAAATAGAAGACACAATTGTAGTACTTTTTTGTCCTCGTAATGTTCAGTTTTATATACATTTAAAAGCATTTTAGCACAGACCATATCATTTAGTTTGAAAGGACTCAATTTTTGTTGAACAGATTCCGTTTTTAAAATGTTTATAAATTAATTTATATTATTATATAGCTGTACTCATTTTAAAACTATCGGACTAGTTTCGAACCCATTAGAGGTTTTTATTCATGAGCTTGGAGCATGGACGAATCGCGGCGTGAACTCCGTGCGCTCTTTGGGCGTACCGCGACGGTGGATGTGGGTGTGGGTGGAAAGGGGAATGTAATTTATAGATGAATCAGTAAATTGTAAAACTTATGCATTTAAGCTCCTTAAGTCCTTATTTAGGTCCTTATTTAGGATATATAAGATCAGCAGACCTCTCAATATCGGTGAAGAGAGAAAAAATCTTTTTCAATTTTGCCTCATTTTGAAGTTTTTATAACATATGTATTTATCATCAAAAGAACTCAGTATAATACAACATTCTAGTATTAACTAGAAGTACTAATATTAATTTCATTTCTATTAAAATACCGTCGCTCTCGGTCCTAATATGAGCAAAAATCAATTTCGTCCGTTCGCGGCTGAACGCGCCTTTTGTGAGTCTGTGGAAGGTTATCGTTGTTCGTTTTCACGGCTCGCTAGGGGCAGTCTTTTTTATTTATTGTGATGATTTTGTTCTAACAAGGTTATATTGGTATGACAGCTTTGTTACGTGAAATGTAATAGATAGGTTGTCTTGTAGTTGGGCGTCCGTCTGTCTCAAGAACCATTGTACGGATTTGAATTTTCCAAATCAGATCTTTGTTGGACAAGATTAAAAATTTTTTATTTATAATATTCTTAAACGTATTTGGAAATAAGTAACAGTTTTTTTTATTTTTTCTCCTTTTCTTTTAAATTATTAAAAACACTGTTATTGGTCTGAATACGTTTTTATTTAACAAATTGTGTATAGTATAATTCGATTACAAAACATGAGTCTTATTTCTTCTAAAGAGACTCTCGAGTGCAGCCTTGTGAAAATTAACACTAATAAAAATAAACGACTACCGTCTGCTTTAATTTTATTTTTAGTTAAGAACTAGCTAGCGGAAGTAAAATATTAAAATGGTATTATGTTTACATTTTGCCTCAATGTTATTCGCATGGAATAATATATTTATTTTATGAAATAACAAATAAATACATAAAACCCTCTCATTTACGCCTATTGTTCTTTTATTTTATCAGTATGGCCAATGAGAAACTTTCGTGATATAGATATTGTTATATTAAATGTATAATTAAATAAAAAATATATCTAAATAAAGGTGAAAAAAATATATCTAAAATATTGTGTGTTATGAGATATAGTAGTTAGTTTTATATAATTAGTTGTTTTATTTTTGAGATTATGTATGATACGTTTATTTTTTGGCGAAAAGTTCGTGACCATGTGACGTCAAGTATTTAATTCGGGATCTCAAATTGCTTTTTATTTTTTTATTTGAATGTCTTTTCTTGTAGTTTGTGTTTTTAATACTTTTATTTTATTTCATTTGTATATTTGAAGTAGCTAAGGATATAATTATATAATTCCATATAATCAATTGGTAGATAATGATAATTTTAATGGGCTAAATAGCATTAAGAAGTTTTTGAATGTGGTTTTTATACGAGCCCTTGGCAACCTACACTGATTTAAGAGGGCTTTGACAAAGGCAGCGATATTCAGTTCAAAATATCTTTTCCCCTAAAGACTTTCTTGTTACTTAAATATTTATAATGTCAGAAATGACAAATAAATAAAAAGAGTAAAAAAAACAAACAAAAAAATATTTGATCTTACCAGAACTTGGACTTTGGTATATATACATGACTTTTACATATTCTTAAAAGAATATCTATAATCCTTTAAAAATGATTTACTTAGTATTTGTCCTAAAAGAACTCATACATCGTATTTCATAACTTATAAATTTTGTTGTAAATTTCATATACTTTAATCATTCAAACTTTCTTAAAAAAACTGCGGTATATTTATTTTATTAATTTATACTTTATAAGTAAATTATTAAGTGATTCAATCCAAATAACTTGCTTTTGTTTTTAATTTAAATAATGATAAATTCAATCAAGTTCAACAGAATAACAACCGCAATTGCCTCGTCCAAGTTTATTTATTAAGATAATTATACGTCTAAGAACAATTTGGAGGCATTTTCGGGATTGGTAGCAACGGTATAATAACAGCAGAATATTAAGTGAATCGGGTAAATGAGTCAATATAGGACAGACAATATATATTTATAAGTCGACAGAGAAGAGAAATTAACGAAAATATAAACAGCGACCTGATTCTATTAGTAGTAAATGAGTGAAACATGCAAGGCATATATGTAATACAATATATTATCAAATACACACTACAGTGAGAAAGTTTATAGTATCCGTTATTAAATTTCCATTTAGAGTGGCTGAGCTTTTTGTAGCTGACTCGCAGACACACCAGCACTAATGACTGGATTATTGCAGCGGAATCTTCTAGGATTGGACATTTGCATGCTAACAAGGCCCGGCTTTCTTTTTTAATTGCTTTAACTATAAAACTATTTTCATTTGTAAAGTATAAAGTAAAACTCTTTCCATATGATTTCATATGATTTAATTAATTTTACCAAGTTAAAGAAAGCGTTTTAAAAATAAACCTTACACAAAAGAATTGAATTTTTAGAACCATAAATATTTAGTTCATTTACATGTTATTATCCAATTAGCAATTCTATTATAGCCATAATATTATAATAAACATGTACAATTAATACAAATCATCTTGTCATCTTGTGGTGAACACCATACATTACCCTGCTAAGTACTTACTCATACAACACATACGATAAGGAAGTCTCACAACACTAACTGTACTATAACACAAATTAAAAGATAAGATATTGTGTTTTATAATAATTGTCTTAAAATAACTCTGTAAAGACACAATACATATAATATATGCATAAAAGTATTTTCTATCAATACAACTAAGAAGCAAAAATACACATCAAATTTTAAATATATATATTCCAATAATCTATATGTTTTTTTAATATAATACTTTTATCTGCCATTATTAGTAGTTACAATCTGTAGCAAATAGCATATAGAGAAATCAGTTGCCTAAATCTGTATGTATGTATGTATTTTCATGATTAAAAGATGTTAAACATTTTTAACATTAACATATGTGAAATAAGTTATATATGAAGTTAATTTATTCGCTACTTACTTGCACAATTTGCTTACGTTACTTCAACTGTACTGAGCTTCACAGAAAATTTCTCGAGGGATTTTATCGTTCTAAGTCAATTTAAAAATTTGTCTACTTTAGTCTATATTTATATAAATAAAAGTATTACTTATAACCTTTAAGATTGTAATAAAGTTCTTCTCATATATTCATAAGATTATTTTTATTGGATATACATTTTTGTCAATACCTAATACTGATATATCGTCTATTATTCACTTGAAACTGCTCGTAGCAAATAGCTTTAAATGACATTATGATAATTATATATCTTAAAGGCAATATAACACATGTGATCCCTTTCAAAGGGTTTAACAATACGTTGTTCTTTAAGGTATAACCCTAAAGAACCTCCATACCAGGGGAAATTATGTACTTGACATTGTAATTATGAGAGTTTTTTATATATATTTTTTAAATTCATTAGTTTCAACTATGAGAGTTTATTTTCTACACTATATTTTGTTAAAAATCAGTAAGTTCATTATTTTTGTTTTGTTAAAAATAATGCTACCCTAATTTAATTTTTTAAAAAGCAGTTAAGAAGAGTTTCTGATAGGACCACAAAGAAACGTTATTCACCCTTTAAATAATCATCGCTTATTCCTGACACAAGTTTTCCGACGTTAAAATTGTTATCATATTGTAAATAGGAGTATATGCTTCAGTTAAGCTCTGAAGCATAAAACAATTGCTAGCAAATTTTTACGTAAATTTGTTGTTTTGTGTTATAGGTATTATATTTTTAACGTCTTTAAGGGTATAAAATAAACAATCAAAATACAATACTATAATTGTGTTCAAATAAACCAAGTTTATGACTTTCTGATTAAAAGAAGGTTTGAAATAAACCAAGGTTCTATACAACTCACCGAGGATTACTTTACTGGGCATTTTAATTTGAATAAGGATGAATTCAATCAAAATTAAACCGAATACAAGACAAAATTGGATCGTCAAAGTTTGTTTATTAAGAAAATTGAACCGCTAAAAACAATTTAGAGGCATCTCAATCGAATTGGTAGGAAATAAAGGAGAATTAAAGTGAAATGAATGGAACGAAGGGGTTTTTATGCAAACTGAGAAATAAATATTAAAGTACTTGTTTAGAAACCCAATACATAATAGGGGTGAACGTCGCAATATCACAAAAAAGTGCTGAGAACTTGTTCTATAAATTTACGTTTAATTTTTAAAGAAATTTTATGTTATACCAGCGCTGGATTTGCTGGAGTTCAATTTGCTTATGTAGTGTTATTAAGATTTAAGAAGTTAGTACTTGTTATTGTTAATTACTCATCTTATTGATACACATACGTTGTAATTAATTCAATATAACTTTAATATTCCTTTACAATTATTTTGAAAAGTAAGACAAGAAAAGTTATATGTTATGATCCTTTCGCGGACGTTTTTTTATGACTATCCAAAAAGTAATAATAATTATATTTGACGTTAATTTATGACCAAAAATGTTCTGTTGGTTTTCGAAAAGTCCTTAAAAATACAGTTTTTCTAATCAAAATTGCACAAAGCCAGTGCATGTCACTAGTTTTATTTATATATACACCTTCCGTAATAAACTTTCTGAATGTGAAAATCTACAAATGAAATGAAATATTATTTTTAAACAATTCAATGATTTTTTTAAATATTTATATTTTTAATCGTCTTTGTCTACGAGGGTATATCTCCCACACAGATGGTGAGAAGCAGCTATAGATTTTTTAGGGTTAAAGTTATATATAGTAAAAGGTTTTCTGCCCACTTGGGAAGTTTTACATAACCGTACCGGCCATCACCTCTTAGATGGAGGAGTTCAAAGGATTTTGCAATAAAAAAAGTTTAAAAAAACTTATCATAAAAACTAAAAGAAATTACACATATACAATACTATAAATAAAAATAAAAAATCCTTTACACTTAGCCTTGATGAACTTTACACTATCTACTATTAATTTTCCATTAGCAACCGTACGCTTTTTGCAGCTGACTCGCTGTACACACCGATACTAATGATTGGATTATTACAGCAGAAACTACCAGAATTGGCACATAATTTATGAGTTTTTAAATATTACTCGTTGAAATATTTTAGTTCTCTGATGAGAAATGGGTTTGCATTAAGTTATTGTGAATTTAGCAATGTTATAAATTATTGCATTTTTTTGTCTCTTTCTTTCTTTTGTAAAGTACAATGTGGCAAGCATCAATAGTATTTTATTTATCGAAACGTTTGAAGAATCAAGATTCAAAAGCTTAAAAAACGTAGTAAAATGCATGTTGGGCAACTTATAAAAATATAAGAAATATGTATAACACCTTGGGATAAACCTATTCACAATGCATTATTACATGTTCGTATTTGGTGTTTGTCCAGTGGTTGGTTATTTCTGACGGTAGCTTCAAACTAGTTGTGAGTTTAATGGCCACAACAAAACGATGAATAAAAAGATATATTATCGTTTATGATTCTTCGGTAACAATTGTAACGTAATTACCATCCTATGGACATAGAGTGAAAAGGTTAACAGAAAATAACAAATAAGTCACCAGGTATTCGAAGGTTGGTAAATCGAGTAACCTGGTGATTCGAAAAAAAGCAAAAAAAGGGATAAGGCACTTAAAGTTCATTATATTGAGTCACTAGAAATCCACCTAAGTACGATACAAATTTGAAGTTTGTAATCAGCGTTCTACTTCAGGTTGCGCGCTGAACTAGCAGCTTCCGCTTCAAGCCCATGTCAGTAAAGCGCGGGCAAGGTCGAAGGCAAAAAAGCTTGAAGAGGAGGTGGTCTCTGGGTCCGCTCTGAGACCAGAGACGGCCAGCTGGCCGCTACCCCAAAAATCGAGGTCGGTTCAAAAAGAATAGCTTCTTTCTTAAATATTTACTATTGGCATTTGCCCGCCTAGTTTCAAACTCATTCGGAATCACTATTCATGAGCTCTGAGCAAGGCGGATTTGCGGCGTAAATTGTTCATGCTTCAATATTCCATGTATGGACGTTTGTGAAATGGATGCCCCCGGCCGTCACCCCCTGGGCCGACTAGGTACCCGTAACGGGTTTTTCCAACGGAAAAAAAAAAAAAAAAAAGAGGTTTGTTATGTGGTTCTTCTCAGACCGAGGAGCGTTTAGAATCCTCGTAGTCTTAACTTTTAATTTGGAGAGTGTCCGGAAGGGTTTATTTCGATAAGTATGGTATCAAAATAAGCCTTACTAACTCATCAAATAGATGACAATTAATTACTGATATGGATTCAAAGTAAAAATATATATAAATAAAAAAAAATAATAAATATCTTCGGAATATAATTTTTAGACACTCTGTTAATATGAATATAAAAATACCGACTATGTTATACATGTCGGCGCGGCTCCAGGGTCAAAGTTCTATAGTTCCATGTTAAATATATCAATAAAACGATTTAACTATAAGAATCACTATTCTTTTATAATCTGTGCAGAGTAGCAACCAGAGTTAATACTAAGTGATAAACTACCCCACTATTACACTCATGTCACGTGACATAATTAACAATAAATTGAACTACTTATTAAATAATTTTACATTAGAAATATGTTACAAATACAAGAATAAATATTTTAATATTATTACAAATGTTTCGCCGCCCATATACACTTATATCGTATCCAGATTTATTTAAACCATGTCAAAGTATTCACATTTAACAATATTGTATAATACTTCTCAGTAAAATAGAATATTGTTAAATGTGAATACTAGTAAGGAGATCACATGTGTTCCATTGCCTTTAAGATAGATTATTATCATAATGTCATTTAAAGCTATTTGCTACAAGCAGTTTCAAGTAAATAATAGACGATATATCAGGTATGTACAATATTAGCTATTTACAAAGAAAGTGTATATCCAATAAAAAACTTTATTACAATCTTAAAGGTTATAAGTAATACTTTTATTTATATAAATATAGACTAAAGTAGACAAATTTCTAAATTGACTTAGAATGATAAAATCCCTCGAGAAATTTTCTCTTTCCTAAGTGAAGCTCAATACAGTTGAAGTAACGTAAGCAAATTGTGCAAGTAAGTAGCGAATAAACTAACTTCTTATATATAACTTATTTCACATATTTTAATGTTAAAAATATTTAACATCTTTTAATCATGAAAATACATACATACATACAGATTTAAGTAACTGATTTCTCTATATGCTATTTGCTACAGATTGTAACTACTAATAATGGCAGATAAAAGTATTATATTAAAAAAACATATAGATTATTGGAATATATATATTTAAAATTTGATGTGTATTTTTGCTTCTTAGTTGTATTGATAGAAAATACTTTTATGCATATATTATATGTATTGTGTCTTTACAGAGTTATTTTAAGACAATTATTATAAAACACAATATCTTATCTTTTAATTTGTGTTATAGTACAGTTAGTGTTGTGAGACTTCCTTATCGTATGTGTTGTATGAGTAAGTACTTAGCAGGGTAATGTATGGTGTTCACCACAAGATGACAAGATGATTTGTATTAATTGTACATCATTATTATAATATTATGGGTATAATAGAATTGCTAATTGGATATTAACATGTTATTGTAAACGAACTAAATATTTATGGTTTTAAAAATTTAATTCTTTTGTGTAAGGTTTATTTTTAAAACGCTTTCTTTAACTTGGTAAAATTAAATTAAATCATATGAGAACATATGGAAAGAGCTTTACTTTATACTTTACAAATGAAAATAGTTTTATAGTTAAAGCAATTAAAAAAGAAAGCCGGGCCTTGTTAGCATGCAAATGTCCAATCCTAGAAGATTCCGCTGCAATAATCCAGTCATTAGTGCTGGTGTGTCTGCGAGTCAGCTACAAAAAGCTCAGCCACTCTAAATGGAAATTTAATAACGGATACTATAAACTTTCTCACTGTAGTGTGTATTTGATAATATATTGTATTATATAGACTTGCATGTTTCACTCATTTACTACTAATAGAATCAGGTCGCTGTTTATATTTTCGTTTATTTCTCTTCTCTGTCGACTTATAAATATATATTGTCTCTCCTATATTGACTCATTTACCCGATTCACTTAATATTCTGTTGTTATTATACCGTTGCTACCAATCCCTAAAATGCCTCCAAATTGTTCTTAGAGGTAAACTTATCTTATTAAATACACTTGAACGAGGAAATTACTTTTGTTATTCTGTTTAAATTTATTGAATTTATTATATTTAAATTAAAACGAAAACAAGTAATCTGGATTGCAAGAATTAATAATTTATTTTTTCATGATAAATTAATGCTTGATATACAGAAATTACTACGAACTTATAATTGTACGATTTTACCTACATTAATAATAATTACTATTAGCCTTGTTTTCATACAAACTTTCAGTTTGAGAGAGCAATGAGCAAGAAGACAGAACATCATGATTATAAAATATTTTACAATAAAGCATTAATCATTATCGTATATTTATTAGATGGATTAATAATTAAATAGTTACTATCTTTTAAAAATGTCCATCAACTTATGAAACAACAAACAACTTAAGAAAAAATATTTCTCACAAAACTTAATTTTAACATGACAACATCTTTTATTTTAATGTTAATATCTATTACTTATAATTTTATTCTGCTTGTCAATGTTACGTATTATTTAAAACAACGTAATTTTGTCATAACTATAAAAAGTAGCTATTTGTATTGTTATTATATTTTAATATGTTCATGAATTTTAATTTTAATTTATTCTTTGTTTATTAATATTTTTGTGATGTTCTTTGTAAATAAAAAATGTACTGCAAAATGTACTGCAAAAGGGTTGGAATCAAATTTTGTATCTATTATTTGAACTAATATACAAATACATAGAAACATATACATTTTAGTTTTCCAAACGCATAAACAATTTGTTTAGACAACATAAACTATGGAGTGAACTGGACATGGACATGGACTGAACTTTTGATCAAAAGGTTTTGTTTGGTTACTTATTTTAAAACTTTAAAACTTTTTTTAACTAGAAATAAATATTACAATAAAAAAAATGTCACATATTAATACAAATAACATTTATCACTATTAAGGCAATTGATTTAGTAATTTTTATATTTATGGCTGACGGCCTTTGTAATGGTCTGTGATGAATATATATATTGCAATGCGTTTAAATTAGATAGGTTTGTATATTTTATTTTATAATTGTAATAAATCGTGTATGTAAACCATAAAGTCGTTTTATGTGTCTTATCTTTTGTATTCCCAAAGTTATGGTTTTTATGTCAAATTTGTCTGTGTATTCAATACTGATTGAAATTTCGTTTATAGTAATTAACTAAATACATTTTGTAGTTTTATATTAGAAACATATATCTTTCATATAATTTATAGTAGATGATTTAAAATGAAACAAAGTTTTGTTATCATGAACAGTACGATCACATATGAATGAATTGCGAGACTGATTATAAATAATATATAAATAAGTATATAAATAAATATATAAATAAATAAATAAATGAACGAATGAACGAATGAATGAATGAATGAACGAATGAAAAAATAAAGAAATAAATAGCGGCCTAGCCGCGTTCCTTCGCGTAATTTTATAACACCGTCATTAGAAGTCGGGCCAGAGTACATACTGCATAAGAAGTGTATTGAACCACAAGCATCGGGAGACTAGTAACAGAGGGTAGCAGGATCTGAGGTATGGCAAACCGCAACCAGTAGGAGACCGAATAATAAATAATAAGATCATGAAAACTGTCCCGCCTAACGTTCGAAAAATCCCTGGAGTGCTTAATCGTACCGGTTGGTTACCGGATGAAAGGGTGCGACGGACACTTTGGACAGGCTGTAGTCAAACGCGTACCTAGATCGCAATAAGAAGAACATTAACACACAATATATTAAATCCGTCACTATTCGCAGTAATAAAAAGTCTATTTGTATCTTAAACTGAAGTTAAACATTGTTACTTTTAATGCTTTAAGCCACAGTTTATATTTAGATTAGCGATTAAACTAATTCTAAGAATGAAACTTTATTCTAGATGTATCTTAAACTTACACTTAACATTCATTCGATACTTTCGATAAACTGACCATAGCGACGATTTTTATTCCTTTTCCTTATAGTTCCTTGTATAGCATCAGAGCAATTCTTATTTATTTCCATTTAAAAAGATTCAGATAAAATATATCAGGCGAAATGTTTAATAACTTGCAGTGTTTATAATATAACGTTGCTTACACGATTGTTTACTTGTCTTCAAGAAAATGTTAAAGATAACTTTCGTGTAGACGTAAATTATTACCGAGATAAGGTAAAGATTTAGGGAAAGTATTGATAAGCAAGCAGAGTAGTAATTATAAAAATACTTTAGCTAAAAGTAATAATAGTAAAGTGTAATTTATTTTATGATATTAAATTATAACAAGTAATATAGCTTTGTCCTTCAAGTAAATACGTTCAAATGAAACCTCTATGGAATACTAAATTACTGTCTGAACTAATGTTCAAATAGCAGATACTGTAGATAAAATAATACAATAGATCTGTCTGGAATTCATCTCAATATCAGTAATAAGACATCGCCTCGTGATGCCACCCAACGAATAAGTCAAGATTTGTAGCAAGGGAAGACTTTATTTTATTGTACAAGTATTGATTCCAAGCTTGCAATAAATAAAGTGTACAAAGCAATCCTTTGTCAATAAACACACATTTTCAGAATACAATAGTTAATAACTGTAGTAATTGTGGTTTTACACATTACAAAATATGATACCTGCACCTGCCTGCAAAGATAAAAGCCACAATGGACTTACCACATATTTTATAATATTTTATTTAATTTTATTGGCTTATTCTTTTTAATAGGATTAAACTTCAATTATACTTTTAGGAATATATTAAACGCACATGAATTAATATTCAAAACTTATTGGGTAATTTTGACAAAATAAAAAAATAGTGACTAAAGGATATCGATAATATAAAATAAAAATCGAAAAAATAAATAATAAAAAAAATAAGAAAAAAAGATAATCTTTACAAAAGACATTTATTTTATTCATAAATAAAATTAGGAAATAAAAACGTTACATTAAAGTTTACTGACATATTAACAGAATTATAGGTTGGATATATTAAAATAAACGAAGTATGTCAAACATGCATTGGCCTAATAAATGTCAAATGAAATGGATTGACAAGGTAATAGAAGTTGTTGCCAATATCTAGCCTCCTTATACCTCATTATCGTTCTAGTAAAAATTGACTAAGTGGAAAGAAGACTTGATTTGAATTGCAATTCTTTTTTACTCAGCAATGATTTGATGTATCATTAGGTTAGGATAATTATCTAAAACTTGAGTTCAATAAATTAAAATACTCTGAAAGAAAAATTTCATAATCAAAGTGCTAAAAATATCTAACAGCATTAATAATAAAACAAAATTAACCCGAAATTTACCCGAAAATGTATGTGTATGGGACTTGAACTAGATATTGTTGGTTCATTAGTTAAAATCACCAACAGTTCAACCAATAGATTTAGTTTACATTTATCGATTTATTATTTACATATATGTTACGTAAGCATAGCCAAGGGTAATCGTTATAGTAAGAATTAATTTAGTTTCACACGACTAAAAGCTGACGCCAAGCTTCGGTGTAAGCTGAAGACGACACCGCTCGCCTGAAGACGACACCGCACGCCTTGCGTTCTCACCATCGATGGGAATCGAAGAGAAGACTACATTCAGTCTAGGGTCAATCGCTGACTTACAAGAACTCCTCTTTAATAATAATTAGATGTAACTTAGTATTACATATATTTTATGAAATAAATTGTTTTTTTTTTGCATTCTTCGTTGCCACCAAACTTAATTTATACTTTATAGAAAAATCATGAGATATTTTTAAATATTGGCCATAATGAAATTTATTCTTATTATAGTCAATAGAATATTGATACATATCTGTATATTGACATTTCATCCAATAAAAAAAACATGTGTACCAATTAAATATTTTGTACATTATAAACATTAATTTGTAGTGACACGGCTGTGTTTAAGCAACGAAGCGTTATGCTCAAATACCCGTGAGTACAACATTAAATCGTTAAATATTTAGGTTGTGAGGGTCCATGAACTATAAACATGATTATTTGTTTTACTTGTCTGTTCATATTTCACACCATAATGGATTGTAATATTTTTATTATATCCGCAGTTCATGATCCATGGTGGTCCAGACCAACCTAGTATAGTACTAATGTAAAAAGTTTCTTGCATTGTTAGTTACTACACAAAACACATAACAAAGAATTGACAAATATGTTTTTTATTATTTTCGCATAAATTAATATAATATAAATTCTTAAATATTCTCCATCTTCACCGAAATCTCCTTCCCTAAATAGAATTCTAATTCGAAATAATAATAATTGTCTTTCCATACCAACATTTTTTTATGGAAAAGTAAGTAAGTAAGTAGTAGTAACGTAAGTAGTTCAATAACAGCTTATTAAAAATAGTTTTGGACTTAATGTTGCGGAAGTATTATATCACGTTTGTGTCTACAGAATACCACAAAAAGCTCCCAACGGACATACTGGTTAATGATCTGTTAATTGCCGCTTTGTTCTAATTTAAATTTTATCAAAACAATCAATCAAGATAGGATCATGTTACGGTTTTGATTATTGAGATACTTTAAAAATAATAGTGTATTTATATTTTTGATTTTATTTCTTTAATCATTAGTTTCTATTCATATTTATTTTTTCTACTTTGGTTCGTAAAATGAAAGTGTGAAGAGGGCCTATTACGATACCATAATTATTGAAATAAGTTCTGTTAAAACACTCTACAACTTAAAATTAGAGCAACGACGGTTTCAAATGCACCCTGATAAAAACGATACAATATTTTCAGACGGGCATGTCTTCATTACGATCACTGTGTCAGAAACATCAATTTATGTATAAATTTATTACCAATTATTTATACATTTTAAAACTTTTTTTTTTATAATAATCAAATCACAGCAAAGTGAAAAAATATATTCCGTTACCACGAAGTTTTGTCATAGCGAGTCATATATTATATTGCTTATATTAATAAAATAGTAAATAAATTAATATGATGGCTTATATATTTTAAAATAGACCAATTCTGTCTAGTGACGAATTATCAAGCTTTAATTTAAAAAAATCTCCAAATGAGTTTTACAATTTCAGTTTTTACGTTAACTATGTGATCTAAATATAAGCCTATAATCTTGGTCAAACCCGTTCAATGAAGTATGGACGAAATAAGGTTTATTAAAAAAATTTGCTTATTTTGTTTAACCTCATTTGGTGACGAAAAATGAATTTAAGTCCTTTAACTTTCAACATATAAATATATGAGTTTACTTCTAACGTGGTCTTGCTTGAAGTAATGTCACAGTCGTTTGCGTAAAGGGCTTTTTATTTTATTTACTGTTTTAATTATCGCTGAAAAATAACTGAATAATATGTATTATAGTATAATATAAATAATAATAAAAGATAATTAATATGTGAGAACAAATCTGAATTAGAATATGTTAACAAAAGAACACAAGAATAGTGCACTCCACTACTAGTTCTATGATGCACTTAGACAAGAGCTTAAAGGATTTTAACTTAAAACATTCATATATATTTCCTAGTAATACAATATTATAATGTCAGAAAAGCTGACTTTCAAATATTTTCCGTTATATATATCGTATATAATTAGATAAGCTCTTAACGAAAACTTTAATCTTTCACGAATGAAATAAAATTGTTAAAAATTACAAATAGTTTAGTACATTTTGTTGTTTCATATATATCAAATATATAAACTTTCAAGTTATTTGATTTTACATTTAACTAATAACTGTTGCTCTAAATTAGGTTAAAAATTAGCAATACACTGAATTGCTAATTTTGTTGAAAACATGACATTATATAATTTATAGTATATGAAGAGCTAATAAGTTTGGATATTACAGTCAAGAATCTTTGACATCGTTCCTCATGGAAGCTCAACTATTATAGTTAAAGATACCGCTTGTTCGTGAGATTGATCGCTTTTGTTCTAACAAATAAGCTATTTATTGGAGGATTTAATACTTTAAGTATACGTAAAATGAAGCGGGTTTTCTGTATAAAATTATCTTTTGAAATACTCTTATAATGACTTATGTAGGAAATTGATGAAGTCTGAAGAAACAATTGATAAGAATTCTCTTTGGATTTTTTAATTGGACCTGACAACCTTTAATATAATATTTTAATAAACAGTATAAAATATTACCGTCTACTTGTCAGATTAGTTCTTTTAAAGTACTTTAAGAAATTTAGTAGATATTTTAAATTTTATTCAGGGAATATGATTGTTGCATTGTATATTATGGATGTTAACGCTTACAGCATCTTTCCTCAAAATAAATTACGCTAAAGAATTAGATTAGATGATATTACATCCGTTCCCATAGTCATAAGCTTAGATTTCTTTTTGTACTGGAAGAACAGTTAGAATAAATCGGCAACACGTAATTCAATTTAATTTTAAAATAATTGTAATTAGTTTTCAAAAACACATTAGGACGAACCTAAATCAAGGCTAACTTCTAAAGTGTTGCCGTTATATCTCATAAATATTGATAATCAACAAACTCAGCTATAGACCTGATTGAGATTGAACGCCTTGTATCTACGAGACTTGATAAAAACTACACTTTGAAAATAAAATTGAAAAATATTAATAAAATGGTATATACGTGTCTCCGTAAGTGCTTATTAAGAAGTTTCTAGACAGGGTTCACAAAACTAATTACTGTACGTTCTCTCAAAATGAGCTTCACGACAATGGTGTATTGCAACACTGCAAAGATTCGTGATCACGTTTATGAATTACTGTGTGGCCACGCAATAAGCGATTAGTAATTTTGATTTTACACACACACATCCTATACCTTTTACATTTTAAAACAAAGAAACTTTATTTTGTGTAACTCAATATTTTGACTATCAAATGTAGGTATTAATTTAATATAAAAACACTAATAATAATAATAAATATACTTTATTGTAAAAAGTGAAAAAAAAAAACTGAAAATCATAAATAAAATAGATAATACGCAAAATGAAATATACAACAAGCGATATTTGCTAGGTTGTAATTGAAGTAAAGGTATGCGTAGGATACTAAGATATTTACTTGTAATATAATAAATGATACAATATTTAAAAAAATATAACCAAAATACTATATATTATATTTCTCTAACATATACTTTGTATTACATACATTTTGTAAGTACACTAGTACACATTTATACGCAATATATAATATAAGTCAAAATGAATCATCATCATGATCATGTTGATTGGTTTGATCATGACTAAAGGAGCATTGAAATATAAATATTTAGAATGCAAATGCAAGGAAGAAGAAAAAATTTCAAGGGGCTTTATTTCTTAATACTTCAATTAAGCTAAATTTAAGTGATATTACTTTATAATATTTTTAGAAATTCCAAAGTTAGACGGCGAGCATAGTAAAAGTAATTTAGCGAAGGTAGAGGAGTGGGAATGAATTTTTAAAAGAAGATTATCTTGGGAGCGAAAAATAGGATTGTGTGACTCCCGAAGAAATTTAAGTCGCTGTTTTAAATAAGGAGGGAGTACAAGATTGAACAGAATACACTACAGATTGCGTAGCCTAAGTAAGAACCGTTTGCAAAGGTTTTGGATTAGCTCAAGCTTGTACAGGTGGTTCTCTTTTAAATCTAAATAATAAACATAAGCGTTACCAAGAATGAGAAAAAAAGACTTTATACCTTTGAAATTCGAATAGAAATGGGATGAAATGATTATACTACTTTCTTAAAGATGCTACAAAACTAAGCATTTTCTATTTCATTACTCGGATATTTGCGCTTAAAAAAGATTGTTGTCAACAATACCCAATTTTTTTCAATAAGGGTTCGTAATTGGTTGAAATTCCAAAATTAATTACCTGAATACATCCGGATAATTATATATAATAGTAATCCTGGATCACGAGATTTTAAATACAAAAAAGAGTGAATAAATGAAACCAGTCCAGGACCACACGAAATATGTTGATAGAACTCAGAATAGCAAGTAAAAAGTCATACTCCATGCTATTAAAAATATTACTAGAATCTACAAAAATCCAGAACACGAGCTTAAGGCTGCCCATACCATGCCTAATATTATCAATTATTTTCACTAACATGGTACGACAGATGAAATCCGAATTCTAAAAAGGATTCACACGAATTGTAAAATTATTGATTCAAAAGCCTATAGGATTCAGATGGAATTCAGACAAGGCAGAAGGATTATCTTTTTACGTTTCACTGGTATTATTTGAGCATATATCATTAAGTTAGGAATGTATAGGTGATTAAGAACTATTTAGAAATAAAAGGAATCACAACCCATAATATAATAATTCTGTTTATAATTACATTTAATTTATATATTCATCGAAAGCTAATTAAAGCCCTTATCAGGGTTCACATGTATAAACTTAATTTCTGCTCATATTAATTGATTCAGCCAGGCAAAATTGATTACAAAGCAAATTACCATCTTATCACAATAACCTATAAACGCCTTAGGCAGGATTAATTAAATGTTATCTACGACGCTTCAGCAATTAAGGCTAATAATTATATCCTAAGCAGGTTATAGTAATTAGTCACTTTAACAGACGCGAATACTTCATTACTGTCATACGAATCCAAAAATAAAAATGTTATTTTCATAAAGATTCACTATGTCTCATAATTATGTAACTATTACTATGTAAAATTATCATGTAAGAAGAGAAGATACGTGAAGACAAGCCCAACCACTTTATCCGCTTTTATAAACCAAATATCCTCGCTCGTAAACTCAAAAATATACCAAGAATGAATCGCGAGGCTATTGACATTAAAACATCCTAATTTTAATAGAGAAGATGATTGGAATCTTTCGAACACCTGTGATCCTATCATGAAAAATATTAAATTCCATGCCTGTGAACAGACTGCCAAGCCCATAGACATACTTAGTGTGTGTTTGTGTGCCTGAATTCTATGCCCGTAAACTCAGGAACCATTGGAGGTAGATGACATATAAACTGACTGACTGACAGACACCGTCATCTCGTCTTACCGCGAACACGTTTGTTGCAAAGCATTCGAAACGTCGGGTTAAATTAAAAAATGTTAAAATAAACACGAGGTATATCCTCAAAATAGTTTTATTTAAAAGAAACGTGAAAAAATACAATTTGCGAAAAAAAATATATAAAAATTAAAATATTTTTTTTTATTGAAGATTTTAAAATGTTTTATTGGTTCTTCCGCTCGTTTAGTGGCAAAACCTGCTATTGAGCAACGTGTAGTTCACTACGCTTATCATCCTATACCGTGAGCTGAAAATCGTGTGATACTCTATAATTTCAATATTAATGTCCGGCATGAGGCTAACCTCGAGCCTATATTTTACATATGTCTTTAGATATAGCTTGACATATGTACTAGAGTTGACATTTAAAATTTTATATCGATGTTTATTTTAGGCGCGGCTTATCAGATACTTTAGTCTGTTCTATACTTGCTAAAGGTCTCATAAGCTACCTAATATATTTTGATTCAGTTATTATTAGGTATTATGCTAACAAATTTAATCATATATTTAGAAATCAAATGATATGAGTTTGTGAAGAATAACTTTCCATTTAAAGTAATCAACAGTAACACTTAAAGTATAAGCTTAAAGCGTATAATTGGTTTTGTTTAATAGATTTTGGGCACTAAAATTGTAATTAAAAAATTTTAAATACCTACTGGCTGGAATGACAAAAATTATCGATATGATATGCATTTTATAAGGTTTACTGACAACTATTTTTGTGTAATTTGCATATTAAATAATAATAATAAGTAATTTTCTAAACTTTAATTCAATAATTCTTATCCAAATTATTATATAAATAAGAATTATTCATAACAAGAAAAGTCCATATAACCAAACATCTATTATTATACGATTCTTAAAAACCGTTAATATTAAACATTTCTCAATAACTTAGGAGACATCGATTTCAAATTCCATTCATTAGAAATTCATATTGAAAAGCAATGTCGTTTCGGAACACCTTGCCCAAAGGTAGCTATTAAGACTCTGACAATCGTTATTTATTAGTTTACTGAATTGAGACATTAATCAGTAAATGCCATTATCATGTCTTAAAGGCAATTAAGTAATGTATAATTGAATCAATACTTTTGATAAGTTCTCAATATCTGTGGGCGTGTATATGAAATGATCGTATCATAACAAAAAAATAGTTTCGAATTATTTATTACATGTATTTAAAATCAAAGAATATGTGTATAATTATTGAAATATGATTCCTAATTCGATATAATTATCTGGAAAATATGTAGTAGGGGTTGAAATATTGATGTACAATCATAAATATCAGAGTGCCAAGCACCACTAAGACAAGGTAATATGTATTTGAATTAAAATATTTTACGGATATAACTCGCGTTTATTTTTACATTTTTTAATTTAAACCCGAGATGATGGTGTCATCCACCATCATCTTCTCTTACCGCGAACACGTTTGCTGCAAAGCATTCGAAACGTCGGGTTTAAATTAAAAAATGTAAAATAAACGCGAGTTATATCCGTAAAATTGATTTATTGAAATGTGTAGTACTCGTGTAAATCTTAGACAACATTAAGGTAATATGTAGTCGGACATAGGTCTTTCGTATAAGTAAGTATTAAATGAACTCTAAATTATTGCGTTTCAGAGTTTCTTGTGTTTACGTGTCTTGTCCTATCAAGACAAAAATCAATAGTCAGCCTATTTACCCTCCATCCACCCTTCTTCTGTTAAATTAACACCTGATCTTTTGGACTCTGAAGGCTGTTTATAAAATAAACAATCAGCTGTCAAGTTCAGTATGACCCTCTCTAATTGGTTGATAAGGTCAAGCCAATCAAATTCTACTTTTTAATCCATTTCTAATTCATTCTTGTTAGAAACCGGCGGTACTCATATAATGTATACTTATGTATTATACGACAAATATTATCAGTAAATCAACTAATCAATGAGTTAATTTAATAAAAAAATTAATACAGAAACTTGTATTAATTTCGAATTAAGTTCGGAAACTATTTCGGAAACTTATATATATATATATATATATATATATATATATATATATATATATATATATATATAAGGAAAATTTCGTAATGAACGTACCTAATGTTGTATGTTGTTTTGACATATGGGTGTGACAATAAATGCTTCCGACATGTTAAGATCATTAGCTCTTGGACAATCAATTATAATGAATAAGAGGCAGTCATATGTTTGACACTGAACATTTAATTATTAATGAACATTTTATTTTATTTTTTTCTTACTAAAGAAAGCATGTTTAATGAATTGACATTATGAGGTATAATGAATGAAGGTTTTGCTATTTGTATTAGAATATGAAAACATATAATAATATATTTAAAATTTTTAGAAACCCGTGGTTTTGCTTTGCGTTTATGATTACCTCTGTCTTTTACTTTTTTTAAATACATAAGATTTTTATTGTACATAAGAAATATCCTATGTCATATATTTAACACATATAAGAAATATTATTTAGAATAGAAAAGACATAAGAAATATATAGATAATTATTTGCAGGTGTGCTGTCCGATGCAATCAAATAGTATTTACGACTCCCGCTGCGAAGCGTTCAGTTTGTGACACATGTTGAAGAAACACAGGTTTTCACATCAATCACCATTGAATTCAATAGCTTTGAATGGCTTGACTTTTTGTGTTTATATATAAAACCTTACTAAATTAAATATTGTTATACAATAATGTATAGTTTGCAAAATGCGACATAATATGTATTTCCGTTGTACCACCGAATTTCATGAAACCGTACATTTACCTAACGTATTTAATAAACGGCTCTGACACAGTACTATATTTACCTGTTCGAGGCTTTGTTTGCTTGCACTAAAGCTGCGCTAAAATTAAGTTTTGCCTTTAATTTCTGGCATTATTATCTTAGTTTGCTAATTCAAACAATAATACTTATAGAAACGAGGCCAAATTGGCACATAAGAATGTTAATGTTATTATAGAATGAATTTTAAAATGAAAGTTGGTTGTTTGTTCGTACATAACGTAAATCTGGATGCATTTAGATGAAATTTAGCTTATTGTCCCCAGCAATATATTAAAATTTTATTGAGATAAATGTTGCTTGAGTTATATTTACAAGAAAAATATGATGATATAATAATAGAATATGAAATATGATGATAATGAAAAATGTATTATTATTTTTTCGTAATAATGAAAACGTTTTTAACATTACATTATTGAATCATAAACTTCAAATATATTTATTTAAACCAATGTATCTTTATACTAAAGGAAAATAGAAGAGTGTCTGTATATGAGTGTTTTAATTGAATTCTAATATAATCGAAATCGTTAGTGTAATTGATTAAACCAGGACTGGATTAGCCATTATTGGTTTGTACCTAATCTATGCGTCAATCAAGATGGTGACTGTATTGTTACATATATGTTGACGTTACGAGTATATGTTAAGTTATTCATTAAATTAAAATAACATATCATATACATTCTATATAGCCGTACCAAATATCACTTTGTATTTACGGGGTTGGGGTTAAATCCTTTTGTTGATAAAATATTTGATTGCCAGTAAAGAAAAACAAGAAACTGTATATATTTTTAAAAAATTTAACTCATCAACATACATAGATACAACATAAAAAGACATGGTATGATGCATTAAACTATATTTTCGTTTCTTTCGTCCTACTAGTAATAAATATAACATTATGAAACTATTAATGTCTATTGAGTTCACAAACAGTATCTTATGAAATACCATAACTTAGTAAAACCACACTTTAAATCTGCTTCATTAAAACTTCAGTTGTTCGTTCATTTAATTCTAAATAGGTAACGGCTTTACTAATGAGAAGCAATTAAAATAGCTCCGAATTTCAACTCCTGTTATTTCAACTTCATCTGTCACTCTCAAGTGTTTATTTAACCTTTTACGTTCAGAATACTTAAAAATGTATGTGAGAGGGAATTGCTCAAAAGTTTTAAATGGTTTTCTAACCTTTTAAATAGACCTAAAATTTTATTTCTTTTTAAATTAATATATATAAAGACTCAGGAACCATTGGTATATTTTTTTAATTTTCCCACAAATTTGTAAATGAACTTGGAAGATAAAAATTTTAGTGACTATATTTATTACATAATTATTATATGTAGTATGAGTTAAAGGTTAATTGTAAACAGTATTTGAGATATATATACAGATAGTTCATCAGCTTAAAATTGAAATTTATGGGAAGGTAAAGCAAACAAAATTAATCTGATATTATAATGTTTATAATAATGTAAATAAAGCTATATAAAGTACATCTTATTATGTGTATAGATTATGACATATAATAATATATACATATAATAAAATATGAAACAAATATGAAAACGATAGCTTATATGTGACTGCTTATTTTTTTTGTATATTCACAAATTACGGCAAAAATAGTGAAAAAAAGTGATAAAATTCGATATGTTAATAGATTGTTGACCTATATACTAGATGATGACTTTGATGTAATCTGGTTTAGTTTTAAAGAACAATGCAATAAGAATTATCTAAGTAAATATAATCGTATAGGATGGTTTTTCTAATTTAAACTTACAAAAAATTCCCACTTTCGTTGACCTGTAATTGGTTTGGCATGTATTATAAAACGACATAAATACTGAACAGATTTTGAAGAGTTTTAGTGTAGTTATTGTTATAGTTATATTTCTATCTCAACATAGAAAATGCTCTATACTCTTAGAAATATACTTTAATTTTCATGAAAAATTGATAAGTGCAGATATTACAATTAAACACAAGAAAGGAGTAGCCGACAAAATTCCTAGCCATAGCTATTTATAAATATCAGTGGTAGTGGTTCTATCATATTTTTGAATATTGAGTAGAGAGAGAGAACATTGAGAAAGCCTTCATATTTCAATTAAACTATTTCACGGATATAACTCGCGTTTATTTTTACATTTTTTTAATTTAAACCCGACGTTTTGAGTGCTTTGCAGCAAACGTGTTCGCGGTAAGACGAGATAACGGTCCTTCATATCATTTTACTTCTTACAAATAATGACACTTTGCTAAAACTATTCTCTTTTATGTAATCTATATAAAGGTAGTCGCAGTGATATTCAAGCATGATAAATCCTTTGCATAAACATGCTGTTTATGTGCTCATAGAGTATTCTAGTACGCACTCAAAGCCTAGAAGCGATCGTTTGAACCAACTGCTACACAATAGGGATAGATTAGGGACGTAGCAAATGCCCTATTTAAGTAACGTAGGTTCTGGATTTATGAACTGTTTCCACTGAAGAATATTACGAATACCCTCTATTTTTTAAAACAAACTTAAATTTTATGAAAAAAAAATTTCAAAAATAAAATATACTGCTTAAAAACATAAATCCTAATGAAAATTCGTGTAATATAACAATATAAACGACAGCAACAGAGTTACGTATTTTATAGTTTAAAATATTGTACAGCGCTAAGACTCTTGCTTAAGACACAATATGCACCCTAAATGAATATATCGCCAATATATTATTTCAACAGCATTCAGCTTGCGTCAGACATGGAGTAGAAGTTATGGTATTCACCCTCGTTATAGTTTATGTATGACATTATTCAGAACATAGGAACGAGAACATTTCAAGTACTCTCTTAGTAGAAGTAATTTATTGTGTCAAGAAGCGTTATAAATCCCTATTTATAATTATTTTTCAACATACAAAAAAATTGTAATACTAACTTTTAAACCTCCGGCAATTGAGAGGTATGTAAATTGTTTATTTTTTCATTTTGTAAATTATGAAAGAAGTTAACATATTTCACTCAAATAGCTTCGCAATATTTTAAATTAATACTTATAATTCCTAATCATTTTGTGTATCTTGTTGTATATATAAGGTTTGGATGGCAAATGAAATAAACAGTTTAAATTAACAATCGAAACAAGCGATGGTCAACATTAGAAATCAAATTAATGATTACAAGATTATTTTATACTTCATTTGACTCCTGAAATAACATAATAGTCACATAAAATTAATGTTTTTAGTAAGTAACAATATAATAATCCAGGATCCCATTTGGTTGCCAATCACATTGACAACAAATCTTTATTCATTAACCACATCTATGATATAAAGAGTTCAGCAGCCCTTATTTCACCCGCATAGAATTTAATAATATCCTTTTCTATTATTTCAGTGGTAATTTTCTAATAAAACTATAACTTTTTAAACGAGCAACCAAATTTAAAATTTTCCATTGAAGTGAAGGGTAGATCAAAAAAATAATAGTTTAAAAATGCATTCAGTTAAAAAAAAGAAACACAACTAACTTTAAACTTAAATTTATTTTGATTGGTTTTACGCCTAATGCTATGTTATGAAATATCATGTTATTAACTTTAAACAATCATTAGCACGAGTGAAACGGAAACTGGATTATAGATAAGACTTCAAATAATTTACGCCCTCTTGATACATTACATATTGTTATTAATGACTTAATGACAGAAATAAATGAATGTGAATTTATTTAAATTGATCAAAATACATTCTTTTTATATTAAACGTTGTCGATGTTTTACCCAAAATTTACTTTACATGGATAACCGAACGGGTTATAAAAATGACAATATTATAGTCCCATTCTAAATTCTTTTAAATAGAGAATGGAGAAGCACTATCTCCCTTTATGTATGTAATTATAATAAATAGTTATTTCTATAGATGCATTTTATATATTTAGATATATTTATTGTATATATTATATATTATCTATCTATTTATTATATTTTTAGTTTATTATATATATATATATATATATATATATATATATATATATTTATAGACAATATTATAGTATACTTTTATCTGTTAGTGTTTTTATTAGTTAAATCTTTTCTTTTTTTGATAATGTACCCACCTACTGTCCTTGTATACTTATTTACTTTTACTGTAATGGGTAACTGGAAGAGATCTCTTCATAGAGATAATTTATCCAATGTACAAAATTATTTTTTTATAAAATGTTGTAAAAGTTTCTGGTGCATAAATAAATAAATAAATAATTATATTATATATCAGCGCCAAGTGTGGATTAGGTGATCTAAACACCTGACTGTTTGATTATAAACTCTTACACAACGATGTTAAATTTTCTCCTCAAACAAGTGGTTCGGTACTTATACTAAAATGTTACTCATTTGAAAATAATTGAATTAACATAATGTACTAATGAGCCCGATAATGAGTTGTGGATGTATTTAAAATACACTAATTATGTGTTTGTTTTAATTAAGAGATAATTTTGTTTATGTAATAGTTATTATGGTTAAAAGCCGATGGACTTGGCAGTGAAACATTTATGCGTTTAATTTAAAATTGTGTAAGTCTTGCCATAAAAAACATGAAAATTATATATAACATACATTTTGGGAATAATCATACATTTTGGGATTAATTATAAAGATAGGTTATTGTAAACAAAAAAGAAAAGAATAAATTGGCATCATTATAATAAAAGCGACTTATTCTATTGTCTAATCATTGTACAAATATAAGATATTTTCAGATTAATTCTCCCATCAATTTATCTACAATCCAGTGGCGTTATATCGCATGCAGAAATCGGGTATGGTTACGCCACTCCTGTCAATGCAATGAATTCATCATTTCCTGCTTCATTGGTCTGGTATGTTACATTATGATATATTAGGGTAAAATTGTTTATTATAAATGCTTGAGTATTTTATTGTGTTAGAACAGTGATCTCTTTTAAAGTTTTAAACGCTATTAAATTATAAAAGCGCATATAGAAAAATTGGTGCAAAACTTTTACTACACAAATAGGTTATTCTATTTTGGTATTTTTAATAATTCAACAGCAAACAGATGCGACATTTTCCGATCTTTGAAAGCATCTAATTTCAGAATAAGTCCGGGATTCGCCCACATTATCTAATCGCTTCTACATCATGATTCAAGTCTTTGCATATATTTATCTCCTTGGGTCTGTAAATAAAAATATTCCGGTATAATAGAATGACTGCAAAAGTCATGTCAAGAAAATGAAAACGGTGTCAGTTAAGTGACAGCATATAAAACCTTGAATGAAATCATGTTTTCCATGGCGGAAAAAAAATATAATTTAAGCTAGTTGCTCAAAATAAAATATTAAGCATAATGTTGTTATTCTGTTAGGAATATTTATCTAAATATTTTCAAAGTGTAATCATCGTTAAATCTAATAATACCCTGATATTTTCAGTAGCAATGAAATAAAAATTTTAATAATATAATATATATTTTTTTACACTAATATTATAAAGTTGAAGAGTTTGTTTGTCTGTATATATGCTTGTTTGGTTGTACGCGCTTTTCTTCAAAACTAAAGGATGGAATTGAAAAATTCTTGATGATATGATTTTGATAGACTATGTAGCATGAGGCTTCTACTGTTAGTTATACAAATAGTAAAAAAAAATTTCGGAAAAAATTATATTATTATATTATTATATTTAAATACTTCGATAAAATCTGGTCCTGATACTGTAATTAGTTATCAGATTTTTTGTTTACGAATATGACAGGCAAATTAAACTATCTGGCTGTTAATTCAATACATGTTATATTTATGATTTGATGATTAACGATTAGATACCGTAATGTACTCTGAATAATATGTACTAAATAAATTATATTATCGTAAGATCAATATTAAGAATGCGGATTTCATATTTATACTTCCAATGGTGTGGTAATTTTTAAAAATAAGGTTCCGTACATTTTTTTTTTGTGACGAGCTCAATTATTTTTATTACTACTCTAGAATATATAAACATCCTAATATTGTAAATGCAAAAGTAAATATTTTTATCGATATGTATTTGTTGGTTATGTTTTCAAGGAAAACGCTGATTATCATGACATTTGATATAAAGATAGCTTAAAAACTGTAGAAAGACATATGAAACTTTATATCTCAAAGAAAAAGCTTGAAATGTGTAAAAAAGAAAATGTAATGTTTCGTAAATGTAAATTTCCGATCAACTATTTTCAGTGAACTCAAATATAATTATGTATAAAATAATTTACTCTCAATTATTTGAAGCTAAACTTTGTACTGGATGCATTGCATATTACTATTTGCAAAGTTGCAATCCTTGAAATTCGTTGTCACTTTAAATATTCCTCATAGCCGTGTTTATAATCTGCTATAACAGACGAGCATTGTAAAATACTTAACATTGTCTTATCTTAAAGTTACAATGCTATTCTATTAGTGGCGATTATGTCAGATAGTTAGTTTGTTTTATCTGAATTAATAAATGGTAAAAAGTTGGTAAGAGGTATGGTTTTTTGAAGCGACTCGAGTTATAAATATTAAAAAGAAAGAAAAACCAAAAAGATGTGGACGTCCAGAACCGGAAGTGAGTATGTGGCTTTAAACACATAAAAACCAAACCTACTTTTGCTCAGTTTCTCAGGTCTGTGCCAAATATCTTTCAAAGCTGTAACAGTGAAAAGTTTTTTAAAAAATTTTCTTTCAATAAAGATTTGATTAATATTTTTTGTAAACTATAAACAATTATAATATAACTTATTACGACAGATGGTCTGACACCGCGATAACCCAAATATTAGATACAATCGATTAGGTGGAGCTCAGCCCTCCCTCTATCATCCACCAAAGTCTCCAAAGTAAACTATTCAAAACAAGGTACTGATTAAGATAATGATTAATCTTGAATTTGAATTCTAATAAAAATATACTAACAATGCTACGGAAGGCGTAACTTAAGATAAATGGTTTTTCGTTATTCTATATAAATTAATGACGAAACTATGACTTAACAAAATACTAATTAAATTTTGGCTGACTTCGCTATTGACTTCGCTATCGGAATGTCTCGTGGATGTAAGTTTGATTATAAACGAGAGGTTGCTCTCTTAACATAAACAACAATTAAAATACCGTAAATATTATCATGATTGCATCATGATTTTTATCAAATGAAAAATCTGGAGTTGTATATTAAAAAAATGTACGTTTTATTTAAAATTATATGCAGTTTTGTAGATAAAGCTTATCCTGGAATGAATTAACCAAATATATAAAGCAGTTCAGGTGACGTATAGAAATAGAACTATAGAATCTAATCGCTGCACAGTTTCGTTCAATTCCAATATCCTTTAACTATGCAGCGTTTTACCACATTTCGTATTCACTGTTCCCCTGAGAACCGGCCAGTAAATGGTCAGTTCTATACTCAAAGACTAACATACAGTCCGCTTTAAACACTAGATTTCCGTCTAGTGCTTTCTTTTTTAATTGAAATAAACAATTAGATCTGGACATTATAAATTTACTTGTTTCTATTTTTATTTTTTTCGAAATATTATTTTTAAATTAAATCATTTTAGATATTTTATAAGTCAATTTAGCTTACAACTTTATATTAGATTATATATGAACTTTTTAGAAACTAATACATAAATACTAATTACTTTAAATTTTACTATTTCGAACTTCTAATAAAAAAAATTAATTGCACAAGTACTTCGCATGTTCGTCAAAATCAAGTCAACAAAGGACGTCAAAATATAAACAACAATAAAGCGAGGAAAACCGTATTCAACTTTTGAGACGACATCATTATTTTCATGCTTCACATCCGCTTTACAAGTGTAAAAAAATTTACCTCGAAACCTCTGTATATGTACGTATAGTGTACGCTAAAATAACCAAAATTAATTTTCCGCTACTAATTTCTTTCGTAAAACGTTGTAGGGAAAACGAGAAAAATTAAGACAAATAATATTTTTCATTCGTATTCAACAGTTCGCATTCTCGAAATTTTTTAATTGGTCAGTCAGAAAAATTTTAAAAAACGAAATTTTGAATAGTTCGTCGCTTCTGCATAAAAATTGAATCTTTGACTAGATAACACTAAATACTTGCATTGTTCAGACTTGTGCTGATATCATTTCATTATGCTGTCGGGTAAGCAAGCGCTTCTGTAAATTGCAACTGGAACATCAGACTGTGCAATTGCATTGCAATAAAACGAAATATCCTTTGCTCCCTTTACATCTATATTGCAATATAATGCGAGATAATATTGAATACCGGATATTTTTATTTATTTTGCAAGAGATTTCGAATACTATATTAGAATAAAGTTTCGAATATTTGCAAATATATTGAATTAATTATTGCATACAAAACTTTTGTTATATGCTTTTTTTATTAGGAGTAGGTCTAAAACCCATATTAATTGTGTAGTTCTAAGAAAATTTGAATAGTTTTAAACGCGTTGATATTTCAAAATAATCAATCAACATTCAACTCTGTGTAAAAGAATAACATTTACCTAGTTTGTAACTTGATTTACGACTAAGAAAATATATACATTACACAAAATGCAAGTCAGGTTTTCGCATTATGTAGATTTTAAGAAAATTTCGATATTTTAACGAGAGCTGAGTAACGTAAAAGAGAAATAACTAGAGTTAAGCATTCCAATATTGAGTATAGTTTTCAGTATTACATTTTTAGATTTAAATATATTTTATGATAATACAACTTTTAATACAATAGTGAATTTGTCTTTATATTTCAATTATTAAAATAAAATTATTATAATTTTATAAAATTATGATTCTTCTCATGACACAATGCGATCGAGTTTCCATTGATGTAATTAAACGCGATACTTACGAAGCCAAGCAACAACTTTACAACAGCTATTGATAGTTGATATGTTCTCTTGTGAAGCAGCTGATGCAAAACGTTTGTAGATAGCAACAGGCGTACAACACCATAAGTGTGCTGTGTCTATGAGAAGTAAATATTTTTATAACTTTAATTTTTTATTACAATCGTGACAAAGATTGTCATATCTAGTTCAAAGCTATTTTGTTAAGACCATTAATTTCAGTTCTAATTCAAAAATAAATTATTTATCAAACCCTTCAAGGTTGAAAAAAAATTCCATACTTCCGTAGTAGGTACCAAAATATTATAATTATACCTGACCAAATTACTATTTAGTTCTGAAACGAAATATATAATTATTGTATTTTAATAGTTTATGATAAATGATATTTCTATGATTTCCAGTCACTTATTAAGAGTTGAACAGTTTCCGAATGCTTTGTAAGTGTTAATTGTTATATTGGTGATTAGCTGTCAAGGCAATAAATATCATTAACTTGAAAGAATAATACTACGGCAGTCGATTGGACATTTTAATTAGAAACATATTTGTTATTAATATATAACTGATATGTTTTATGTATTAAATGTTATTAATATAAATAATGCGTAATTTTATATTTTTACCTTCGTTTCTTGGTTACTATTATATATAATTATACGTCTGCACTTACATCAATACTGTAAGATCTCGGAACATGGAAATTCCGCGATGTTTCGAGCCGGAGAATGTATACGAAACTATTCGAGAAAATTCTGATAGTATTCACATGAATACAGCCGGATAACTATATATATAAATGCTTATAATTTTAATGAAAATTTACATATTTAAATAGAGTTCGGTATTAATAATTTACTTTAATAACATCATTACCCCAAGTAATGTGTGTCATCTTTTACTTTAAAGCCTAAAATATAACAAACTAGCCTTAGGGTTAAATAATGTCATGAGTAACCCACATTCATAACTAATTACGGAAGCATTTTGTATGAAATAGCGGTCAAAATGTGCCATTGTTCTATTGTATCATAGCTTTATAGAGGAATGTGCCAATCAAAATATTTTAAAGTAGGTGTATTTAATCTAAATGCCACTGACATTATAATGAACATTTACAAAATATTTGATTATAACAATTGTATTTTATAGTATTTTCTTCGATTTTCACGAGTACGCAATTCTAATAAAACTATTTTTTACGGATTAAAACTCGCGTATAATTTGGTTACATTTTAATTTTAACCCGACGTTTCGAATGCTTTGCAGCAATCGTGTTCACGGGTAGAGGAGATACAATTTTTTAAATACTTTTTAATAATAGTCCGATGATTAATTTGGTAAAATAGTTTTATTCAAATGTGTAGTACGCATGTAAATGTTGGACGATATTTGAATATCTTTAACAGAGATTATTATTGTATTATTATTGATAATTCATTTTTTTAATTATATTAATAATCATATAATGTTTTGAATCTTTTATTACTATAATTCGAACTAAAAAGGAATAAATTTGCAATATATAATGTAATCATGTTATAATAACTATTATTTTAATATATTTCTATCATATAGATAGTCTCATTTAATAAAATTATTACTATATTACTTGAAATTTACGGTGAGATGCTTCATTATATTTGACTTTTATAACATTAACTATATTTAATACATAGTATATTAGCTATGTTATGTTTAACTAAAGTTACAAATAAACAATAAAAACGGGAACCCATTTCTTGTTGCCATGACAATGTTTGCGCTACTCGCTTTGAATAATTTAGTCTCCTATATAAAAATATCTATTTCGGTAGCTATTAGGTTACTTCAGAAATTTTAACAATATAAACAACGAAAAAATGTCTTAGGTTTGAGTCCTCGGATAAGTTTTTCATACAAAATTACTAGTTAAAGCAAATTATACAGATTTATGTTATGTCTTTGTACAGATAAGGCTAGGTGTTAAAACATTTAATTAATATTATCTTTAAATCAACAACGTTGACCTTTATGTTATAATACAATAACTGTTGATTGCATTAAGATTATGGTAAAAGATGTTAATACAGAGTTACGTGGATAACAAAAATGTTTAAATCAAAGTGTAGATTTAAAAAATTATTGCTTGTATAGAATATTATTAAAATTATCAAAAGAATAGCAATGAAATATTTATGAATATTAAATTGTTTTGCTTTTATTAAAATAATAAAATGTAAAGGAATTTGCGTAAACAAAGTTCAACTAAATAACCTAAATTGTTTATATTATCATAATATTGAGGATTCATCCTCTTTCTCTTTGTAATTTCATAATCACTTTTATAGGATCATAGCTAGTAAAGTTTTATGATAGAATAATTTATACTATATTTTTAAAAACATTTTTATTTTTGCGGTTTAGCTAATTCGTATACAAACTCAAGGTATTTGCCAAAAGCTTATGATAGGTGGAGCGAATAGGTATAGCTGATAAAAAAGCAAGGAAATTTTATACGGTTAAAGATTTAGAATGTATTCTGTACTAAAAAATATCATAAATCGATGCCATACTTCTGAATCGAGCGAAACATGTCATCCAGAACATTCACGCCATCAATCCACGATATGTTAGAAATAATGATTTTAAGAATACACATATACATATATGTATAAAAAAAACGAAAAGTTTAATAGCGTAAACTCCCGAAGCCGGAGGTGACAGTTGTCTCACCAATACAATATGGCGGAAAATACAAACACAATATGGCGTCAGACTCAGGACGTTAATACCATTGGTCAGTATAGTGATGTATATTTCGGAGTAGTAGCTTAAAAATGACAGGAATATGATGAACTGAATAATTTCGAAAGATTCTTATGGGCATATACATAATTAATAACAAACAAAAAATGTAATTATTATCGAAATAACACAAATTAGTAGAATTAATCATTTTTTATTTTGTTTTAGATGTTATTTTATATTAATAGAACGTATCAAAAACTGGCTCAAATATTTAAAATTAAAACTTTATAAAATATCATTTCTTGAATGTAACTTTAGAATAAGGATAATCTGAAGTGATTTTTAAGATTTTAAAATTTTTTTGATAATGAACCAAGTTTAACATAAATAAATCAATTATGTGCATCATTTAAAATCATTTATTATGATGCACGTGCATGTCAAGGCCTTACATTGGACTTAGTCATTAACCTGTCATTTGTTATGTAAGTCATTACAAGATTGACGACCTCGGTTATACAGTATTAGATAACGTGTCACTGCCTTACTGATGGATTCAAATAACCTATGAATCTTTTTATTTAATCGTCGCTTAACTAAAAGTTATTATATTTATCAAATGGAAAGCGGGTAGTCGATTAATAATACTTGTGACGTCAGGCGTCGCTGACGTCTCTTTGTCATGTTTCTTATCTTGATCCATAATAACAACAAAACATGAGTATACAAATTTTTTATTGTTTGACAAATCTATACTGTTCGACGGAAGAGCTGACACCGCCAGCGAGTATAGCTTCGGCTGCAGTCATCACATGTATGTTTTTAATTTACAATGTCGCCTTTTTAGAGTCGCTGAAATAAAATGAAGTTATCTACGCAACAATTCAGTACTTAACTTTGAATTATTTCCTTAGAATACAACTTTAATTATCCCATAATGCATTGATTATAATTTAAATGTTTTTAACTTATAATTTTAGTTAGTAAACACAACAGTAATCTTAAAACAAAACTAAAACGACTTCAATATAAAATACAATCACAGTATAAAAAGTCAATACAAACACTTATTTGAACCAAATATAAATAGAACAATAATTATCAGAATAATTAAATTAATAATGAATTATTGTCTGATGTTCGACTTCACGCCGATGTTTCCATAAAAATTTATGCCTTCGACTTCTCGTCGGTAAGGTTTTGGTAATTAAGATTTATTCTGTTTAATTAAACACGATATTACATATTCTTCGAATTTCCGTTGTTAAGTGATGTTTAATAATTTATAATTCCTTCATGCGTCCTTATATTTTGCGATGGAAATCGCATTATAAGTTTGTATCATGTTCGTTCAAAATTGTTATTCATTGCGTTTACATAATGGATCAGTACAAAAGTTTTCTAATTGCTTCTGAATATGCAAGACTGGAGGCGTAAGCGCACTGTGGGTATAAAACTATATAATATTTATTTTAATAAATATCAGATCTATAGTTATAATAAATCTGAACAGTTTGTTTATTTAATATAGCTAATTTTTGAAACTATGGGATGGATTTGAAATTTTTTCTCTGATTATGATAGGCAAGGATCTAAGCAAGTTTTAGATTCTATAGTCTATTATTAGTAGGATTATATAGGGCACAAGTAGTTTAATATATAATTATCCTATAATCGTATATTTTTTTTCTAATTAAGAAAGTCAAAATCTTATTTATGAATTTAATATAAAAAAATAACAATTTATGAATACATAAGTGTCTTTATTTGAATAGAAGAACGAAATAATTATTTTAATTTAGTCGTACTAATTTGTCTCCTACCTCCAACGTTTTCTTAGCTTCTGCGTATTAAACTCGTAAAATACTAACTATATTTTCAGGCTTTACATTATGATAAAGACGTGACGCTTTATATTATTCATGAGAGTTCCAAGTTTTAGTTTCAAACATTTATATAAAACTATTTTTAAAGGATTTACTACCAGTTCATGGTTTTACATTTTTTATTTTTTACCGACACTACGTAGGTATCGAATCGAATATTTTGTAAAACGTGCTAGATGTATGTGCCACAGGTTACCCATTTTTTTTTCACATTCCCATTTTTCAAACATGATATTTTTTTATACTATAGTATATGAATAATTTTTCCACAGTATGTGATATTCATTTACAACAGAAATGAAAAATTTTAAAAAGTATCCTAATAGAAAATGATGAATGTAGATGAATAGGAGTTTTAATTGTAAGGTGACAAAAAAGTATTTTTGAGGTCAATTATTAGATAATATATACTTAGAGATATATATAATATAACTTATCATTCAGTTTCCATAATTTTACTTTTAACAAAAGCATATCATTAGAAGCTTATGGCAACGAAAATAGGCAACAAAATTGAAATAACTATACGCAATTCAAGATCTCTAGATACTGGTGACATAAAAATAAACCTATAAATTTATGTGTAAAGCTAAACTATAAAGACTTAATTCGATTATCAGACACTAAAAGGCGTTCAACAAACTAAACATATACTTAAAGCATGTTAAAGATTTTCTACAATTATAAAGGTGATGTTTTATTAATTCTTAGTTAGACTAGTTAGACTTAGTTCGTCACTAGAGGGGATAGATTACGATCAAAAGGTTTAAGCTGCAATTATCTAGGTGGTTTGAGATTTTATTTATTGAATATCTGATTTGCTCCAAAGAATTTGTTTGACATTATTAATACTATTCTAGGCACTGTATTTGTGTCTCTATCTAATAATTTTGCGTTTCATCGCGTTTCAAATTACGACTATTCTAAAGAAGTTTTACTTTAATTTACACTAACTCTTGTTTACATTGAGCGATATTAAGCTTTTATATATATCTTAATTAACATCTGTTTTATTTAATTTAAAACCAAGACTTGAAGTGCAATTCATGTATGAGGGTAGTGCGCAAATGCCTTTTAACAAAAGCATGATTGTTTAGCGATAAGTAAAACTTTATCGTAAGTGATTACTTATTCAAAATTAATTAAAGACAAAGGAAACAGTTTATAAATCTTTCATATTTTTTTAAAGTTATAAATTACAGAGCAAAGTATTGTATATAATAATAACTATACCTTTTACCCAAGTTATTAATTTCAAGTTAATGTTAACTTTATGTAAAGCCATCATCATTCCAATCACGTAATGACATTTATATGTATGTGCCCATTTATGACATAATATAAAAGTTTGATTGTATACTCTAGCCATATATAATTTATATTTAAAAGCTTCTGACATTCCTTTTTAATAGTTATATAAAGTTATTTTAAATTAGAAGAATTGAAACAGAATTGTTTTTTTTAAGTAAAAAAAGTGACCTATTAAAAACTGCGGATCTGAAAGGTGCTCTGTAGCCAATCATCCTTCATTTATCATTTTGCTTGTTGTAGTGTTATTGAGTAGTTTTTTTTTTATTAGTAAAGTGTTTATATCTGAGCCTTTCGTCTGTCTATGAGCGAAAGCGTATTGTTCGATTTACTCTCCTTAACTGTAGAGATTGATTGAATCATGTCCCATATATCGGCGATAAATATCGAGCTTAAAGTCTTGTTTTATTATATGCGATAGAGCACTAACACCATCTTCATTTCTTGCTATAAATTTTTATGTTTCCTCATTCAGTTTCGAAAAATTCTTGCTTCAACACTTTTTATAGATATTACACCATGCGGCCTCCTTGATCTTATATATACGATATATCTGTCGTTAATAAAACATACGGCGGTCCATGCTCATTTTGTGTAAAGCAAATTCGGATTCTTTAATACTGTATTCCTAGTATTCCTAATTAGCTATGAAACAATCTTTTTTTTTATAGACATTTGATTTTTTTTTCTATTGATTTTTTTTAAATAACAAATAATTAAGCAAAGTAATTAATATTTAATAATAATAAATTATAAGAAGGCACTATTAATAGTAGTGATCTCAGCTATAGAATAAGCTGTTTTTCAACATGGTCTTATAAGACAAACATGAAATTAACTTTCCTAAATTCATATGTAACACGCAAGTAATCAGGAAATAACATTGCTACAACGTTTTATTGAGTTGTCGTCACCTTCCTGAACACAAAATGGCGGATAGAATTGTTTGACATCATCATTCCTTATTGTTATATGTATTTTCACACCTCAATTGAATTCAAATGATGGTGTAGGTTGTAATTATCATAGTAGTGTATTAATAAAACAGGTCACGGTAAATATCAAAGCATTGGTTTCTAAATATAAACGTATGATTATTTTAAATTATGCACTCATGAATATTCTTCTAAAGGATTTATAAAAATCTTTTTCATTTTGACTTGCTTTATTTAGTCTGGGGTTTTAATTGTTTTTCTAGAAATTTATAGTTATAAGTAATAATATAAAAAGCATATTAGAAAACATAACAAACAACAACCTTCAAGACGTAATAGAAGTAACGCAATTTATGTATGTAACTATCTAACAATTTTTTCGTCTAATGTGAAGAATCACTGTAGCCAAGTAGTCACTGTAAGGTGCGAACAGTGCGCCATGTGTGTTAGAACTTGTATTTTATAGAAAAATAGCCATTTTTCTGACTTGATATACCGACGCACCTTCAAGAGAATACCAGGCTTTTTCTAGCATCAGCAGGCTTTTTCGTAGGTAAATTGATTGAAAGATGGATCTGAACAGCTTATATGAATTTTGGAACCGTGTTGGTGACGAATTGGGTGGGGGAGGGGGTAGCCGGATATGGGGCAACGGCATCCTAGGTAGATTGAAATACAGCAATTATTTCCATTAAGGATTGCCATGTTTATATTAAATATATGCAATGGCCAGTTGTTATTGTTCAAGCAGACACCAAGACGACAGCGTAACGATAACATAACCTATGCAAAATAATCAATGTATAAATAACTAAAAGATATAATAAATAATTAAAATACAAAGAAGATATCTTTGATTATAAAAGCATCAAATAATCAGTAATCATTCGATACGAAACATGTGGGCATTGAGGAAATATTTACCATTCAGCAAACAATAACATTAACAGCTGTATGCTGAAACGCTTGATTGCACATTATAATTATGAACAAAACTCGCTATTGAAAATAGTGATTTATTGAGGCTACGCTTTTGTATTTTATTTTAATAGCGATTATTTCATATACTACAGTATTACATGTCGACAATTCTAAGGCTTTTATTTGTATACTGTTATTTATGGAGACAATAAATTATTATTAGGAACTAATAAAAATGTTTCTTAAACCCAAATATACAAATAAATATATATTTTACAAAATAGAAGGTGATTCTGTTTTAAAGCATCGTGAATTGATGCTTAATTGGTAAAATAATTATTTTATCCGTACGGAAATATTTAGTATCTATATTATTTTTGGTAAAGATGATTCGATATATCTTTTGTTATTGTCAAAACTATTTACAATGTGTGTATATGTATATAAAACGTTTGGTCAGAAATGTCACATTTTAAAGGAAACAAATCGAACTACATTATATTTGAATAATAATTGCCATGCCATTCCTATAACCACAGATATACCGAGGGAACTGGACGTGCTAACACAATTTGTACAACTCAAATTTCTATACTCTGTAAAATATTTTGCTAGTGCATAACGACAAATGGAATTTGTTCGTCGCTCTTTGATATAAACGTAGTTCACCAATGTTTATATATATTTTTTATTGTAAAACAGAGTCATAAAATAAAGTTTTATTTTTGTATACACATATACATTTTTAGTCATCAATATTTGAACGGTCCGGAGATCACGCTAACAGGCTTTTCCTAAAAATAAAATGAAAATAAAACCATTAGTATATTATACGTGTAATAGTTTTATTACATAGATACATATATAATATTTTGTTTACGTCATTAAATATATTTAAATGAAACTATTTCAAGAATTTAACTCATTAGATATACTTATTAACCTTCACAAGATTAAATGTTTCAAGGTCTACTAAATTGATGAAAAGTCCTTTTTAATTTATTCAGTTAACAAATTTAGAAAAAAATATATTTATAATTTCGTATAATTATAAAAATTTAAAAGGATAAATAATAATTGTTATTAGTTCAGGCTAAAGTAGATATTACCAAATTTATATAATATAATACTATAAGTGCGGTATCCAGTGCATCGTGCACTACACATCTATGTGTCACAGGGTTATGGCAATGTAAAGTTAAGCCTTGAGCTTGACTCGTGACTGTCTTTTCGTTTGATACGACACGGCATGACGAATGCGCACTTTACTTCTGTCAATCCAATTGAGAGATGAATGTGTCAGTTTTTTATACTGTATGCTTTAAATTCATTGTATGCTAACGAATTTCGTTTTACACGCTGGCCTTTGAACACGGAAACGAGATCTGTGTGGCCTTCAAAATTATTTTATAATGTCAGAACTAGGAATTTTAAATCAATGATTTTTGATGTCTCTGTTGTGTATTTAAATATTAGTCATTACAAGAGAGAAATAATTTTGTAATAATAATAATAATCATAATTTGTGTCAATTATAATTTTATATATTTTGTTTAAAAATATGACTAGATATAAACAAAGAAAAGTTTTGCATTTTTAAGTCCTAGAAGTATAATTAAAATTTGATGAATACTAATGCATATTTTATTTTTCCAAATGATACATTTTAAATTTCAGCATTAGTTTATTTTATTTTTGTACGAGAATTATGCTTTTTAGGTCAACGTGTGGCTTTGAGGTGTTCAACGCGGTTTCGTGTTATATGTATGTTAATGTTTACTGTTTAATATTTACCAGTGTAGTGTTTGTTAGTGTGTGTGTTTAACAACTACATAGTTGTCATTTGAAAAACCTTCGGTTTAAGATTGTAAGATTAGCAGGAATTTATATTATTTAAACAAGTCCGTATAATAACTACCATTAAGCATTTACTTATTTTAAGAATAACTAAAATGTTGTTTATGTGTGTATGATCTAAACAATTACAAGTAATGCAAAGCTTTGACAATGAAAATTCTTCACAATACTTAATTATTATTAGATTAACTTTAATATTTAAAAAGTCCTAAAGAGGGCAAATAACATTAAGGATTTAGAGATCCTCGTATCTTAGCTATAGATGGCGTTATAAGTGTGTATTGCAATATACATGCAGAAACGAAGTAATGTGTTATTGAATAACGTGCTACAGCCTGGAAGTTCAGTCAGAGTTGGCTCACAATATAAGCCTTATTCAAAAGACGGGTTGGAAGTAGCTATTATATATGTTTTATAGCATGCAGTGAATGAGGCATTCCGAACCCAATCAAAAGAAAATGTCTTTATAAAAGTCGTTGTAACGAAACATGTCTCAACTGCGCCTATATCTATTCTTTAGATTGGCATGGTGAAAAATAACACTCCTGTAGATCATAATTAGAGAAGGCCTTATAAAAGGTGTTGTAAGTGAACTTATTTACCAGGTTTTTTATTAAAATGACGAGGTCTTATGAACTTGGGTTCTTGTGGCAATTGTTGTGTTTCAGGAAATCTGTTTACCAAGGGTTGGAGTTCAGATAAAGATGTCAGTTTTCTTCTGGTTTTGTTCGGCAAAATCAGCACAGTTACACCATCCGAAGTCCAACAGCTCTTCATGCCGAAGTGTTTTGTTGCTGCTACAAATGCCTCTTGTCTAGGCTTCGTAAGGAACTCAGAAATTGAGGTACCTGAGCCTTTCAAGGTTGTTTTTGTATTCCAGACCATATTCTTATATTTCATACTAGAAAAAGATCACTAAAATAGGCCTAGGTTTCTCACTCTTTACACCAACACGATGACAGACATATATGTAATTACCCACTTCAAGTAAGTTCATCTGACTGCGCAGAGTGCCCGTAATTTTCTTTATATTATCATCCCCATCGTCTGTCAGCCCATGGAAAAGCAAGACTTTACAGCGAGTGAGCATGTCATGGCAATCAAACTCAGATGACAAAAGCTGCAGTTGATGGCTTAGCGTTGAGAGGGTTTTCCACATAAATTCTTTAAAAACTGTGTTATCTGCTATAAGGGATTTTAGACTACTAGAATTTGGAGGACTTCCTTTACTTGGATGTGGTTGGAATTGTGCAAATGCTGAGTCAAATTGACCCATACGCGTCTCAAAGAGTGCAACTATCTCCTCCATGTTCTTACTTAGTTCAGTATGAAGATCCATAAGGCTTAGTTGATGAGTGTTATGAAAAATTAATGTGCCAGGTAACGACGGAACTTGGTTAATAAATTTTTATAGCATTTAATATTTTAAACACAAGATATATAAATTTATAATTAATAAAATCGTAAGAGCAAAAATTGTCGTTGTTAATTCACAAACTACCCGCTTCAAAAAAAGTATTGTATTGTATTCATTGTCAGAAATATAAAGCAGAACTGAGTACTTATTTTACTATTTCTATATGTTTAATATGTTGAGTATTTATTTTGGAATTCAAGATTGTTTAATTAACTAGACAAACTATTACAAAATGGCAGTTGTATTTGAGTATCATTCAAATTAACAATATCATTCAAAAGCCTCACAAGAGAATGCTATAGAATTTCATATACAAAAGTTTTCGTGGGTGATAATAACTCCAGTTCAAAACGAGTTGCTAGGAAACAGAGCAAATAGCGTTTCTAAATCCAGTTGATGGCGAAGTGCACTTGAATTGAAATTTCGCACATCTCCAACCTAAACGCGAGACTCAAGTCCTCCTCGGGATTATACGGTGCGTATACAAACCAACTCTCAATTTAACGAGTTTAAAGAGGAAACACGTTAATCCTCCATGAATGACTGTTTGTAGATTAACATACTTCGCTATTATTTTTTATATATTTAAAAGAATAACACAACATTTTATTAATAAGTATTTTTAATAAAGTTTAAATTCGTTTCAATCATCTATCAGTATATGTTTAAAGATATACAAAATAAATTGGCTCAATGCGACCTATATAAACTATAATCAATACAGCGTTATATAACAATATTTCTTTATAATCTTTTTATAGGCTATTATGATTCGTTAGTTAATTACGATAAACCATTTCATACGATATAACCTCAAGGGATTCCTAAACATAGTTCAAGTTCGTTCAATATATAAAATTTAATTGTTGTAATAAAGAATAACTACATTCTTGTTAACATAAATTGTTATATACACAGAGTTTTGCGTAACTCTTTTCTCAAAACAAACACAGTGTCAATAAAGTCAAGGATTTTATATTTATACTATTAGTTGTTATTTGCTGTTTCACATGCAGACTGACGGTTTTATATCATAGTAACATAGCTAAGAGTAATAGCTTAATTCTGGGTATCTTTTAGTCTACCTCCTGAGTATATTATAATTTTTTCTAATCGAAGTAGTTTCGAAGAAAGAAGCATTTAAACAAATATACAAAAACACATTTATATTTTTTAAAAATCTTATTATAAAAGTTCCATTTTGCTCTATTTCTGTTTATAACAAAAAAAAACTCAATTTGATCAAATAATATCGGAAAACCTATATACTATTGCTAGGAAGAACCGGTGGCAAGATTTAATATATACATATGAGATAAATAATCAATAGGGTGAAAATCTATGCATCTTAAAATGTTTCCAAACATTGGTTTATTTATTGCCTCAAAATATTTTTTTAATCAAACTGACAACGCTGTACAATTATTAATACCTTAATCTTATATAACCATTAAAATAAGAGCAAAATTATGCAGCATTAAATAATTTTAAGGCAGATTCAAAGTAACCGCGACAATCACCGTACAAGCTAAGGAAATATTAGAACTGCGATCTAAACGTATCACGTATGAAATTAATTAAATTCACGAAATTGTAACGCGAATTTACTTTATGGAAATGTTTTAAAAATTTTAGCAATTTCAAATATTTTTTCTTTTAATAAAATTTGTAATACGATAAAAATATATTTAGGTCTTTATTTAAAATGACTTCCAAAAAATAAAGTGACATTTCTTTGATTTTTTCAGTTGTCTTTGAGACCAAGCACCATTTACCATGGCCATCTACTCTTTATTCGTTCTCTACCAGCAATCTCATACCAGCCAATCAAAGGTGATGCAGAGATTAAAAGAAGTAGGGGCATGTTCGATAAAACTCTTTGCCCCGTTAGCGTTAATTTTAATACAAGTTTTGTAACTTATCATATTATATACATTTGACATATAAAATAACCACATACTACCTTAAAAGAATTGTATGCTCCTAATATTTATATAAAAAAGATTCAAGCTAATACACATAATATAAATAATAAAAACTTGACTCTAATCAGCCTACAGCTATAGGGTAAAGTAAGCTGCCATTAATTTGATTGTAAATCTTTAACGGTGACAAGGCACGCGATACTATGGCATTATTTTTTATGCGGTATATTTTTAAGGCTACATTTTGGATAGGCACTTTAAGGTGTTAATTTAATCATATATGGAAGAATATTAAAAGTAATAATTACGTTCAATATGATACTATAATAACTTAGTACACTTTTCTAGTTTCTATAAATATTTTTTGTGTTAAATATAAAACCTAAAAATGTTAGTGTTTGTGTGTTTGTTTGAAGAATATGAACGTATGTCAGAATTTTAATAAGATTAAGTAAATAAATGTATATCGATCAAACATTCGCCGTTAATACACAACGTTAAATATATATATATATATATATAAAGATTTAATTGTAATATTAAGGAAATATTAAAAGAAGTGCACTGTCAATATTATATTGTAAACAAAGAAATTAAAATAAAAAATGTAACTGTAAAAAAGTTATGTCATTATAAACCAAAAGACAAGAGGAAATTACCGCAAGACAACAATAAAGTTTATGGCGACAAAGCGAAAGCTCAAATTATCTGATTACGAGGAGATTATAAAAACGATCGACTATAAAACTAATTTATTGTGTGCGGCTTAAGATAAAGGATTAAAAATTAATTACAACTTCGGAAGCTCTTAGGCTGACGAGATAAAAGTTAGAACAATCAAGTCGTTATAAGTTTCTTTGAACCAAATCTATCGAACCGTTAAAATACTTTGGAGAGCGATTGTTAATGATACTTATTAATATAAAAATACTTAAAAAAATCAATATGTATTTTTTTTACTTAAATATGTCGAATAGCTAGAAATAAAAAAATAATTTAAAAATAGAAAATTATAAGGTAAAATATAGATAGAAATAGTGGTTTTATACTACTTATATCTATTTCTATAGGAAACTTCCTAGTCATGCTCTTTAATTTATTTCATGTTGTAAAGTACATAATCGCTCACTTGACAATAATAAGACGTCTCTGGAAACACCCTATGATAAACCTGTGGGACTCACATTAATTATAGCCGTCTACTACAAGTCCTTGTACACTATGAAACAGTTAATGGTTTGACGGTCAGGATTATGTGCATTTATATAATAATATATTGTAATTAAAGTTTCTATATTTAAGATAATATATTTGAATCACTTATGAAACTTTTACAATTTTAACTATTAATTCATATTTTTTTTTATTAAAATAAAGAGAAAAATTTTAATTTCTGTGACTCAGTTGTAACGATAATAAAACTTTACTTGTACAAAATATTACAACTATACTACGCTACACAATTGTACGTTACAATTAAAATAAATTTTGATATTTCGATGTTATTTATCCACTTTTAAAATATTCGTTGACACTCGAAACTATTCGGTAATATATTAAATGTGAAAACTTCATAAAAAAAATTATTATGTGTGTAACTACAGAAATTTCTCGCTTCTAAGTATCCTTGATCTAATCTAATCTATTCCTAACTTTAAACGTTTATATCCTTACAAATCCCAGTAGGAATGACTAGATATACCAAAAACACAAGGAAAAAGCTCTTAAGTATAATTGCAAAGTGTGTACGTGTATGTGTGTGTATTTGTGTGTGTGCACTTAGCAGCTTTTATGTTCAAATTTTTGATTAGTATTTTAACAAACTTCTCAAAATTAGTAGTTAAAACTTTCTATTGTACTGCTATTATCGAATTTTTGTTTATTATTGTTTGCTAAAAGTGGATACATACATATGTATCCAGGCTGGAGCCTGGGGTGGTCCCTATCCATCTGTATTTATTATGAAGGTTGACTTACCCTTGGATCTATCAATATTGTGATTATGTAACTTAAGAGATGTATGGTTTTATTTTCTATGGATTCTAAACGTATCTTGTTATATTGAAGACGTCTCTTTAACAACCTTTAAACGTTTTGAAATATTAAAAACTTTATTTTAATATTTATTTTGGTTACTATTTTATTAATCTGTAAACCCAAGTCACAAAGTATGCACACTAATAGGTTAAAATAATAAGGTTTCAAACAATGTATGTAATAAGTCAAAGGCGCCAAGTAAAATTTAATGATGGATTTATCTATCATTGTTAAGAAATAAACTGTGTAGAATCTTTGAAAATGAAGCACCTTTTCAGTCATAATCAAGAGTTTATGTAATTGATATTAATGACCATATAAAACATTTATTTAAACATATAAAATATTGTATTTTTATCATAACAATAAGTAACAATAAAACAAAATAAAATATTTTAATTAAAGTTCACGCACAGCCTGCCTATAATAGTTTGATATCATCAAAACGCGTGTGAAATATGGGTTATCTGAATGCCAGTTATTGATATTTTACGTAACTGCTGCAAACCTGGCACTGGTGCAAGTTGTGATATTAAATTCAGAGTGGTACTTTTATGATAGAACCCTGTTCTAACCGAATGTTAGTGATAGTTTTTTATCATATTTGTAGGTCGGACTTATTGTAGTTTTCTTTTTATAGAAATTAAAATAATAGAAGTATATATATACAGTATCACCTAATTAACACTATAACTATTGAGTTGAGCGAAGCGAAGCTCTTTACTACTCTTACTACTTTAAATAAATCGGTCAATAAAAAATCGAGCGGAGTTGTTTACTGGTTGACGTCTCACACACGACTGAGGTGAACGCACGTGAGACGCCTCTGAAGTAGTGTAGTAGGAATGTTTCTTGATATTTTTCATTAAGTGACACCTAAATTTTGTATTTGAAAATATTTTATTTGTATAAACGAATAATGTGAGTGTAAAAGTGTTACGCAAGCATAGCCAAGGTTATAATTAGAACCGACTTAGTTTCACAGGACTAAAAGCTGACGCCAAGCTTCGATGTAAGCTGAAGACGACACCGCTCGCCTGGAGACGACACCGCACGCCTTGCGTTCTCATCGTCAATGGAAATCAGAGAGAAGGCAAGATTCATTTTTGGGTCAATCGCTGACTTACAAGCACTTTAGCAATAATTAATTGTAACTTAGTTTTAAATATATTTTATGAAATAAATTGATTTCTTTTGCATGCTTCGCTGCTACCAAATTTAGATAAGTGATGTTTTAGTAAACAAATAAATGTTTATTTTGTTTTATTTAAAAGAGTCATTTGATTAAATTTTGAAATCAAATGATAATTCGTTGTATTAAAAAGGAGATCAAATCTAAAAGTTTCAAATACTTAAAGGAGTTGTATTTGATACGCGTAAATAAAAACAGAAGGAAAACAATTGGCTTTAAAAAGTTTGCTCTTAAGAACTCTTTATTGGGGGCTTAGTTTACTTTGAGCGTACGTGTTCAAGGCTTATGTTAAGTGCGAATGTTAAGATTTCAGCTTAAACACATTGTTTTTCGAATTGTCTGATACTTGAATAAATCATGAAATATATATTTGTTTTTTAATATATATTTCTGAACATGTTATAATACTGTAATACTATGTACTTTCAAGGTGATAAATATATGTTTAGTAATCTAATAATCAAAAAAATTAAACACCACTATTTTAATTAATTTCAATAATATTTTCATATAATAAAATGATTAATACGTAAGAAAGAAATAATATTATATATCTGGAATTGTGATATAATTAATAATTTTAAATATTTGTGGCCAAAACTGTTTGACGTGTGATCTATATTTATAATAAAATGTCTATTGACTATTAACTATTGACTACTTTTATTATTTCAAGATTTATTTATTTTTCATTCATTCCGAGAATATAAACAAAGATACAAATCTCTTAGAAACAGATACAAATCAGTTAGTGAATCCCTCGACACCAGACTAGTAGAGTACGTTCACTGATGAAACAATATCGATATGAGACCAGTCCAGCGGTAACGGAATATTAATGATGGTAGATGACAGTTTAGAAACTGATATCAGATTATAGATATTTAGATGATACATATCATATAAATAATAACTTTTAAACATAACATAATGTAATAGAGGTATTTTTATGAGACGTTGTTATAAAAAAATAATTCACAGATATATGTTTTCTGTTTTAGATGTTTTTAATTAATTAGTAAATGGTATAATGAATAAGATTATAACAGACTTGAAACTGCATTTTTTTTTTATTATATGTAATAAAATTTAAAAAAATTAGAACTAACTGATTTTACAAATTTTCTAGAGTTCTCCTAATAGAGCTAAGCTCTAAGTTTTTTCATAACAACAATTCAATACCTAACATCACAAACCATCTACATAATTTAAGTTTTTATTTTACCATTATTAGAGTATAAGCCTTTTTTTAATTTTATTTTTGGGAAAATCGTAACGAATACGAAGACTGTCGACGAACAATGTTATGACCATGATATGGGATACCTGGCAGCCTAGATGACGGCATTTTTAAGAATACTTACTGAGAAACCAACGGTTTCCACCAACCTCATCGCCTTGGTGGAGCGTCACAGGATCATTTTGACACAGCAATGAGGTCCTGGCGGTGACCTCCATATGAGATTGCCTTAACTACGTACGATGGGAATCTAATTCATGTCAATTTCATTCCGATTTCATAACATTAATCAAATATTTAGATATCTTGAAGCAGTACTTTGATATAGGCGCAAAAAATAAAAACATTTAAAACCTTACTTCAAATCATCGTCAATAACATCGTGAGTAGGTAACAATTCATTGAGCCGACAAGATGTTGTCCTTCTTAAGCAGCTATGATCTGGAAATATTCCTCTGAATAATTTTGGTAATTTAATGAGGAAATTACTATTCCGAAATTGTTCTATATGTGATGGTTTTCCCATCAATAACGCAAGAGATTTTCTCTAAATTTCCAACGTTCCGAGAAATTAGCGGTTGTAACATTGCCTTGCTCTTTCTCTATCGTAAGAAGTCAGAGGACTATTACAGCTAATTAAAAATTATTTTATAAAATAATGTTAAAGGTAGCTAATACTTTTTTTTCAACCTTTTCGTTTATATTATATAGTTCTATTCCACGGAACGACTTAGTCGGCTTCTTCAATAGAGGTAAAAAATCGTTGATAACAAAAACATATAGACGAGTTATTTACTTTAGTTATTTACAAGTTATTTACTTTCTTACTATTGTCGCTGACAGAAATATATTAAAGTTTAAATTTAGTACTAAAAAATTAACTGGAAGTATTCTCTTTTTCTATTTAAGTTTCAGTTTGCTTTCCTGTTTAATCAGAGCAAAGTATTACAAATTAAGTTTCATTTGTTTTAAATCTAAGGAAAATAACAGAGTGTTCTGAGATTTAATTCTACCAGTCATTAGACAGTGGACTTAGCATATATTTTAATATTTGGAGCCATCTGCAATTTGGACAAAATTTATAAAGAAATTTTGTGAAACATTAAAACAACAATATTTTATCATTTTTCTTTTTCCACAAACATATTTATTACAACAATGGTCTATTGATAACCTTAGATCCTATACTGTGTTTTCATAAATTAAAATCATAAAGTATATTAAAAGAAGTACTACACATTTATTTCTGCTATAAAACTTTGTCATATATGTAGTTTTTTTTTAAACTTAGTTTATGAGTATTTATAAAGTTTACTTTGAAATAAGGAATAAAACATAATTCATTTCAATTTAAACTTAGTTGAGATTGAATTAACATGTTAATATGACGAAATAATTACCTGGACAAAAATTACTGGAGCGAGTTATGAAACTAGACACACTAAAATAACTGACCTAATTTATAATAAATAAAAAAACCTTTCACAAAAGTTATCTTTCTTAAATGGGTTAAATACTCACTACCTGGCATAGTGGTATATAAGATTGACTTTATAACGAAGGTCTTGGCATCGATACCCGATTAGGGTTTCTATTCAATCGAATTAACAATATCTGGTCTAGTTCGTGAAGATCACCTTGAGACAACTTGAAAAAAAAATGTCAACATAATGCTTTTAATTGTTAAAATGCTGTTAGTTAACTTCTATAACAATATATTTATAATAAGCTCATTTTTATAAAATGTTCTTATTTTAATTTATCTTCCATGTGGTGAAATTCCAAGTAATTATTACAACATAATTTACCTTAACGTATCCTACACGCAATGAAGCGTCAGCAATTTTATTAAGTTGTCTGTTTATATGACAAGATAGTTGAACGTACCGGATAGATATTGGGTGCTCGTGCTAAATTAATAACTAGTATATAAGCGGTTTATATCATTTAAGCTAAGCGAATGTAATCATTAATACAATATTTTTTATTTAACAATTGACTTTCCTTACATGGTTATTGCTATGATATAGCTAATGATTCTTATATTTTGTATCTAATAATAATAATGTTAAGCAATTATAATGAATCATAATTCTGTTAATCAAACTGTAAATTCCAAATTGTATTGTAACATACCCAAAATGTCAAATGTTTCGAATACAATAAAAAATCCTTAACAAAGATAGAATTCATTTCCCGCAGCGGAAAATAAAGCAAAAGGTACATAGGGTTACGGAATCAGTGCAATATTGATGGATCCAGCGTTATTGCGACTCCCTAATGGATACAGATGGATCGGGTGAATCCTACATAAACACCCGCCAGTAACAAAAGGTTACTATTAACTTCTGTAGAATATTTTATGTAATATTATTGATGATGTAAATAAATAACTCATTTTATAAATGTAACTTAACCACGAGAATATGAAATTTTTATTACAATTTTAAAAAGTCTATAAAACTGAAGTGATAAGTCTAAAAAGTCTATAATATTCAATTCAATACACTTTTTATAGCTATAATATATAAGTTCTTACACTTTCAAATCGTCGTTAACATAAAAAATAGAACTAGAAATTATTAGGACATAAATCGATTATATCGAAAATAATTTTGAGCATTTCTAAATAAATGTGAACAGTTTAAATTAGCTTACGTAAAAAACATTAATATCTGTGGATATCTAATTGTTGTCAATACTAAACGAACTACAATAAGTTTTATTCAATACCAAGTATCAAAATACTAAAAAAATAATTTTGCAACAAGTTCATCACTTATTCATATAAGCAGATTCTATCTTCTTACTTCAAAAGTGGTGATAATATAACAACAAAATATGATTCCAAAACGCAACGCAATATATATTTTTCCACGGTGACACAAGCAATCTGCATGAGCAGGCCAAGGCAATTCGGAAAATCGATAATATCACAAAGACCTTACATTAACCGACTTAAAATTTGAAGAATTAGATTCCTTAATTGCAAAAATACAAACCAGAAGAAGAATTAGATTTCTTGATTGCAAAAATATCAAAAGTTTTTAATGATTGTTATTGCAGTCGATATAAATTCCTTAAAGATTTCTTTAAATATGTTACTGTATAAAAAATGTATAATTCGAAAATGATCACATCCACAGTTATATATGATTATAATAAAAGCCGTCCTTCAACTTGAAAATAAAGAATCTGAAAACAAATAGTTATGAGTCCTCTGAGGATAGATCAAGCTCAATAATACTTACATCTTGAAATATCACTTAATTCCTAGAGGTTCTTATCCAAGAAAAATGAAATATTTGATGTTATATCACTGTAACTGAAAAATATTGAAACTTAAATAAAAGAAGACCTTAAGTTCCAATTGAAATACAAAGAGAGCTGCAATTTTTTTACAGATATTTAAATATATTACTTCTGACCAAAATGTCAAAAACTATGTCTTTTTGTGTTTAAACAAAATTAATACTTCAAAAAAAAACTTAAACAAATATGTAATGGCTCAAAACTCATAACAAAGAGTAATAACAAGTTACAAAACACATCGAATACCAATACTTATATTTCTATGAAATTAATACAATTTATTTTATGCTTTACTAACTAAATGATGTTTTTATATAGTGTTATCTAAATCTCATCAATTTGAACATTGGACTCAACAAAACAACTTATACAAAGCCAGTAGCTCAAAGCACAATAGATCATAAGATATATCTACAATTGTGTGTCATAACTCCAGTTTTACGATCGACTACAATGGAACAGCACACGTGACTATAACACACAAATACTAGAAATATATGGATGGAACTGGTTTCTTTATATCAATGTTCTCTAATATTTTAATTATTTTATTTATTTTGAACATATATGCCAGGAAACTTAGACACTGTTGGATACGCTGACAGACACTTACATTTCATCTTCCCGAGAAAACGATTGCGGTAAAGCAATGGAAACGTTAGACATATAACGTAAAGAATAGAAACGTTAGATATATAACCTTTAGACATTATCTAGAAGACCTCAAAAATAATTTTTAAAACTTCAAAAATATAAAAATGTTTCTTTATATATGTTTTCTTTATAAATGTAGTGGATCTGAATCTAATGATTTGTGAACCACTCATGAACTAGTGAACATGTGAAAGTGCCGACAACGAAATTGGGAAAATTGTATATTGGGCTATAAAGTATTTGACAAGAACGAAGTATACGCTAGTACGTTATTTGCTACTCTTTTAGATTGAGAACTCGAGTATTAGTTGAAAGATACATAGCCATGAGCGAGTTTGCACCCATTGTTGTGAAATAAACTTATAAATAAAATAGACGTTAAGTTCATTGACTGAAACTTTTTTGTTCTTTTATTACAAGATCAGTACAAAGGAGCTTTTCTCCTTTTTAGTATTGGAAATAAAATCTATTTTTATTAATATACTTTTTGATTACGTATATATTATTTATATTATTCAAGGCCAGGGAACATTATAACATTCATAACTTAGCAATATTACAGTACCTTCTCATTTCCTCTCGAACAATTTATGAACTTTCAGAATGAAATATTTCGCGAAAAATAGAAAACCAAGGTAAATTTTAATAAAACATACGTATTTTACATTTGTCTCACCACTGAGGCTCCTATAAAATAGAAATATCACCAACGAGGATCACAGTTGAAATATATTATATGTATAATATAAATGTATTGTATAATATAGCGAGATAAAATGATTATGAGTTAGTGTATAAGAATAACATAAAAAGTTTTTCATTCAACAACTTTATAAATATTGTCATTCAACGTTATATTTGAACACGGATAAAAACATTTATTTATATATAGCTGACCCGGCAAAAGTTGTTTTGCCTTCTAAAGAAGTAAAAAATATGAAAGTATACTTTTATTAAAAAATAGGATTTTATAGAATGATGAAAATTTAGGGTTGTATTTATTGATATCGAATTGTTAAAAAAAAAAAATGTCCAAAAAATAAAAAAAAATTGGGTTGGACCATCCCCAACTATTTATGGGTATGAAAAATAATTCATATCCTATTCTCAGACGGACTGAATATGTACTCAAAATTTCTTCAGAATAAGTTTCCGTCTCGAAGGAATTTGGATACAAAAGCACGAGAATTTTATATAATGGTTTGTTGTGATTGACTTTTTTTGTAAATTGTTCAATTGTTGTATGAATAAATTAATATATAATTATAATATCGATTATTTGAAAATTCTGTTAATATTATATGTATAAGCTTAATTATTCATATAGGTAAATGATATACTACATAGTCCTTCGATAATGGACCTGAGTAGGCCTAAAATATTCAAGTGTGATCCGATATAAGTAAGTTATTAAAGATTGATTACACGTTTACCTTTGAGATATTATAGTCATTTAATGACAAAATTGATTTCAATTTAACATTAAAATAGTTTGTTTAAAACATATCCTATCATTATCTGAAACTGTGGGTATGTTTAAATATATTAATTAAATTTTTTCCCTGTTTTCATTAAATCATCATATAAAATTAAATATACATATAAAATGATTAACTTCCAAATCAATCCATTAAAATTAACATAAAATTATATAATAAATCCTAATTATCGTTCAAATATTTTTTTGTGTTTTCATGTGTAAATTTCCCGTGTTAGTTTTAGTTTTAGTTCGCTAAACATTATTATAAACTTTATAAACAGCATTTTAATTAATGAACAACACAAATTTAAACCTCCAAGTACTTTATTGTATTGTAACTATAGCATAAATAAGTGTCTGTGTTTTTGATAAAATAAGATAAATATAATATTTGTTTAGTAAACCAGTAACAATTATATTTTCAAAAAAAAAAAATTGTATACAAATTTTGCTACAATACTAATTTACCTGTATATGTACAGGTTCTACTACATTTTATTTAATATTACCCTTAGACAATACACTACCACTAAAACCATTTCTTAAAGATGAAAATAATATCCCGATTTTAAATCTAAATAGTGTGAAAATGTTCTCGGATTGTGTTGAAAACTAATCATTAAGATAGACATAAACATAACGATTCTAATACAGTTATTCACTTATTGTTTTATACAATTTCCTGAGTACTTTAATAATATATTAATATAACCATTACTCATGTGTGGTAACATTCTGTAGCAATAATTAGAACATAAAGTAGCGACTAAGCTTAGCTGGTATGCGGAGCGGAGCGTAAGCTTAATTAACTTGTCTCATTATTTGACAAAATAGTTAAATTTAGCTGTTTGAAAATGTTAATGTTATAATTAAAAGTTTTACGTATCATTATAATATGATTTGTATTTTAATTTGTTCGTGCAACATTGTTGTCGTTTGATCATTATTTTTTATGAGGATTCAAATAAAATGTCAAAAGGTTCTTGAGAACTTTATTTACAGTTGTTGAAAACGTTGTACCTATGATTTTTTATTCGTTGTAATTAGTACAAAACTGTGGTAAATCGTGGTATTTTCTTCTTGGATCGCACACACTTTTTTCTACATTCAATCTCTTCACAAGTTTTTTTATAGTTTAAGTGCTACCGATTTTCAGTATACATTTTCTTCGACAAATATAATGCCATCAGCGAATAATGCGCCAAAAATTGCCCAATTTTTTTTGCTCTATATACAAATTTGATTTAAATTAATATTTTGGTTTACAATCAGAGGTTATTACTATTAATTTACGTTTAGAATGGAGACCTGTATTATTAATTGTGTTAGCTAAGACTTGTCAGAAGCAGAAATGTATTAGTGTTCATCAGTCCCATATTCTCAATTTATTGTATTTTTTATTTGCATATCCTTTAAAACCATGACCAAAAGATACTTTTATCACTTCGGGAAATGGCTTTTATAACGCATACAAATCCTCAATAAACAACTCATGTATAAAGCTTATTACATGATACAGAACAATACCAATGATACCTGGCTGCACAATGAGATTTTAACAGTATAGTGTCTTCTTTATCGCACATTTCATTAACTCTGCCTGATACTTCACCTGCTCCTCTTAAAATTACTTCTAATAAAAATATTTTTGTATCCCTCTCCAACTTTCATCTTTTATGTAATAACTATGTTCCCTTTCACGTGATTTCTAGTAAACATATAACATTTATTAATAACCTTTCTGGTAGATTTTACTTACTAGTCTTCATTCTTTTAGAATTATTTTTCCTTCATCTTGGAATGTAACTATTTTCATTCTTACTTAAATATGGGCTTGCATCTTACGTCGCACCCGTTCCTGATGCGACAATACTTGTCCATTTCTCTAGTCCCGTTCATATCGCCCATATTGTGCAATATTCTGGCAAAGTATATTGTGACGCGACTCCTACCTGACATGAAAACCCATTTTGCTATCGAAATCCGATTATTATATACTATTAGTATATGGAATGCCAAACACTAATTTCAAAAATATATTTTTTAAAATTATGATTGTTTAATATTGTTTCTTAACTTGTTTTCTGAAATTAAACATCATATTACCTTTTAAATATGAAATAAATTATATTAAATATATAGTGATTTAATGTCCGAAATAGATGGCTGCCTCGTTCTGAAGAAACCTATGTTCGACTTTATTATAAGTACTTTAGTTAATGTGTTTGTTTCTTTATCGTTCACATTTGCGTTACATAGAGTTTTGAAATAGCAACCACTCTAAAAAAATGTAACTAAAAATTTTATCATATAAAAATGTAATTAATTCTAATTTTAATATCAAATTAAAATGCGATATATGTTTAACTGCTTAAAATATATTAGGTAAAGTGGACGGTGAGGAAGTGTTCCTCAGCTCCGTCGAGAAAAACGGATATACTTATGTACATTCGGTTTATACCTATGAAAATTATACCTGCAAAAAAAGACGTTAGTTTCTTTTTGTCTTCGTTATATTATAAATATTATAGTAATGTTTTGCCGATTATAAGATTTTAGAGAAATTCAAAATTGTGTGGCATAACATAGTAACATTTGAGAAATTTACAAATCAAAAAAATATACACTTTTCATATTTTGATTTTATAGGATTTGATTCCTGAAATCACGAATAAAAAAATATTTTAGAGTATTCAAATTCAATGAAATAAAAATGGTATTGGAGTGTCTAGTTAAAAATAAAGTTAAGTGGATGTAAAAAGTTAAAAAAATGTTTATTGAAAGTTTGTGAAAGCCGTGTACAGAAGTTTGTGTAATAAAAAATTCAAATATACTCCTACCAAAGTGAAATAAAAATTTCACATTGACAAAATCCATATAAAATATAGGTTATCTGGATGCCAATTATTGATATTTTACGTAACTGTTGCCAACCTGGCACTGGTGCAAGTTGTGATATTTGGAGTTTCAATTTAATGATCCTAACCGAATAAACGTGGTGCAAATATCCGAGTTAGCAACTTTTTGCCAAATGCTCAAATATATTATATGAAATTGCATTGTTTTTTTTAGTATTGCATGAAAAAGGATGGATTATCTTTCTATCTGTAAGTAGAACTGTATGTTTTGTTGGTTACCTCAGAACTATACTGGGTGACTCGATTTTGATAATTCTTCCTATTCCAAAAGGTGCTTAGTTGGTTGATTCACGTATTAATTCATTATAAATTAAAAAAAGATCTTATTGTTGGTTTACGAAAGTCTGTTTCGTAAACCAATAATCGGAGCTTTTCAAAGAACTACTAAAAAAGAAATACAAATAAAAACTTTTAACAAAAATACACCTACTTTCTAAAACGTTTCCCTCATCAAATTATTTTATTATTTTATGACGTTTTCCTATCTTGTAAAAGTTTAATTTAAGTTTGCTAAATTATTTATAATTAGTGATTATAATACAATATAATTTCATGTCAATTTACGTTAAAACGATCCATTTATGATAATAACTTCTACCTTTAGTATCCACAACATACTAAAAGATATGTAGTTTCTCGGTTAACAAACAAATATCAAGCAGATATAACTCCCTCAAGACTGGACCCAAGTAATCGAGAAACATTACATCCTGAAACCGCCGATAACATTATTAGAAACGCGTGCGTACCCTTAATGGATTATTTATGACATTAATTGGCAAACTCTAATTAAGGCGAAGTATTAAACTTGAATTATTGTAATTGAGATTCAGAAGTTGGTATCTCAAATAGAAAAATCTCTTCCAAAATCTGTTAAACGAACAAAATGCCCTATGAGGTGGTTACACAATAAAAATAAATTGCGTAACTTTTATTATACAAAATGCAGTTCCCATTAGAAATACCCACTGCTTTTTATACCATTGTATTTCGTATGTATATTGTGCATTCATTGCTGTTCTTAAACGAACGAGAAAAAGAGAAGGAAAGTAAAAAAATATATAACCTCCTAATATCATAAAGTAGTTATATCAAGTTATTACATATTAGTTCCTTTGATTTATCTCAATCTTAATAAAATATTAAAGATAAAACTTACCTTTATCAATAATATATTTATTGTATAGGTTTACTTTGATCATAAAAAATACATTACGCGACAAATAAGTTTTAAGAACAGCAAAGAATAAAATGCAAATATCCTTGCTGCAAACGTTGCAAGTTTCATAATACTTGAACTTTATTATAGTGTATTTCAGTGCTTAATTCACCGTGCTTTCACGAGCAAATGTTCATGAAACCAACATGGCCGCTCTCGGCAGAACGTCGGCAAACTTGATTTGTGACTTTACGAATACCAGTGAAGAGTGCCAACAGTTGAATTGGAAAAATTGTACCGTCCCATAAAATTCTTGACGAACATAAAGCAGATTTCATAAAAAAAAAAAAAAATTATAGCCTTAAAGATTGCCTGTCATGCTCGTGATAAAAACACTTATTTTGATATTAAATTTAAGTTACATAATGTAATAATATTGTGTCAAAAAAACTATTATGTGGTGTTTTTATTGTTTTAGGTTACTGTGAAATCTTTTATATTGTATTTTTCGTCCGTTTATTAAAATATACATATCAAATAATCAAATATTATGCTTTTATTATCCTTGATAAAGTAATGATTCTAAAAATATAAAATTATCATAAACAATCAATAACTTTTTATTTAATCGTATAATGATAATTTTAATTCTTAGATATTATACGTCCATACTTTGAAATTATAAATATAAAAGGTACAGAAACAAAAAAAATAAAAATAAACAATATTATGTCTAAAAAAAGAAAATATAACAATATTTCTTAGATTTAAATTTCCCAGTCGTTAGGACTGAATTATAATATATTTTAATAATGGAGACAACTGCTTCTTTCACGGGACGAGATCTTTCTATAGCGACTTTGTAAAACACCAAAACTGTAAAATTTTAACATTTTCTCCAGACGCGATGAGATGTAGGGCAGTACATTCTATTGCACGTACTAAATACTACGTTGAAGCTTATTTTTCTTTGAGAAATAAAATACTTCACATAATATCTGGGATTTTATCTTAAAGCTAGAGTTATAACTCTCATAAAAATGCAGAATTAATAAACATTCTAAACTCAGTCATATTATTCTTATTATTTTAATAAAATGAACTTATGATATAGAATATTTTATGCGAAAACCAAGAGCCATATAAATTTTAATATCAAAAGTGTATTATATTATTTTTATTCGAAATATATTCAGTCAAGATTATTTTATTTGAGTGATATCTTAACGGAGTTATATTTATGATTCAATATATTTATATTTATTTAATAATAGAATATTCAATGAAAGAATAAATAAACAAATGTCAAACCTCTTATACATACCTGTAAAATAAATGTACTGTTGGATAGTAAAAGATTACGAAAGAATTTGAAAATGGGAAAACTACGCGAGATCTTCTTGTCCTATATCCCTCAATGTCCGAAGACGAATGTTTCGATCAGTGCATGTATTGATAAAGATGTGAGACTTATCTGATACCTCTCACTGAAGACATTTATTAGAAATTGTATATATTATAGTACAATTATGTTTCTTAAAAATGTAATATTTTTAATCATTTCACTTAAGGACAATTGATGAAACTACGGGATGCCAAAATTAGCAAGTACGAGTTCTGAATGTGTTGATATGGTTTTTGTATTATTAGGTTATGGTATTTTTATGTATATTTAATAAAATAGTTTAAAAAAAAAACAATTTATTACGTCATATTTATTTTACTGCCAAACATAATTATATTTCGAAGATGGAATGACACATGTAATACCTTTCATCCGTAAAAGAATACTGTTACCCTGTGAAATTCACGCTAGCCGCGGGTGAGAGTTAGTATTCAATATTAGTAATATTTTCACGTGCCTAAATAAATACACGGTCTCATGATTTTACCGCCGACTTTCACAGCAGTTGGTGAATACAATCTTTCACCTGTTTCCTCTTTTTGTCATTTTTTGTAATAAAAATGTCTCTTTTTCTAAAAATACTTACTTGCGCATTTATAAATTTAATAAGTTGGGATTAAAAATGCGAAATTTGACGCTTGTTAATTCAGTTTAAAAGACCACTTAAATTATGTTTAAAGGGAATGACGAAAAAGCAAACAAATCCGATAATAATAATTATTATGACATTGGTTAATACGTAAATAACTTAATCATTAAGGAAAATATATTAAAAATCTACCGAAACTGAAATATTTTAAAAAAATTCTCATTACCACGATCTATTTATTCTTTTTATTTAACATATTATTTTAATTATTGCTGATAAATCATAAATCTTTTCTATTTATAATAAATTTCTAAATTATTTTATAAAATTAGTAATTTGTTCATGAACAAACAGAATAATTAAATTTCAGCCTAATTTCTCGTAACAAACGAGGGCTTTTAAATAAATTAATCATGCTTTTGTTTGTAAGTAATTTGAGACTAAGTAAATGGAATAGTTTCAGACGAGGTTGTACGGTTTCGTAAGGTACTAATTATTCATATCATTTTCAAATAAATAAAGATAGTATTTAAATAAATAATAGATAACGAGCTGACATATGTACGTCATGTCACATCTGCTTACAAGAAGTACTTACATGATATGCGTTAGATATTGTTGTCAAATTTATTGGACAGATTTTTCTGTCACTTGATATAGTAACAGCGAAAAATATCACATTTTTATGGTAAAACACGATAGGTGATTTAGGATTTACTTATAATAAAACTCTGAATATATTTTATTGTATATAGGTTACATTGTAATAGCAGTAGTACGCAACATACAATTTATTAATTAATAAAAATGTTAAAATACAATTTAGTAATTAATTACTTTATTTGATGACCGAGTCAATTAATAAAAATAAATTTTATTTTATTATACATATTAATATATTTTGATAAAAATAGTTATTAAAACTAAATTAAAAATTTTAGAATATCAAAAAAAAACAAACAAAAATTTTTCAAACATTAAATATCATTAATAAGACATTCTATCAAGATTTATAAAATGATTAGATATTTTTAAAAACTTAACCATGAAATTCTCAATCAGATCTATGTCGTCACGGAGACGAAATATGACAGGGTTCAGACCTTTAGCAATCAATATACAGTAACAAACAAGATACGGCTAGTGTCCTATCTACAACCATGACTTTGTTTAGAATGTATTTAAAAAAGTTTGTATATTGATATTTTTATTTAATTTAGCATTTATATCCATTAAAAAAAATGCTTCTAAAAAAGTAACTAGGAGCGTGAACCAAACCTCAATTTTGAAATACTGACCTCCAAAATCTCGAGGCGAAGCGAGGTGCAAAAAGCACCGAAGTTGCATTTACAAAACGTCGACGCTTTCTGTCCTCAACTATTTTTCAAGATAATAAAAATAAAAAATTCTAAAAGCTGTTAAAAAAATCGGCATTTCATAAAGCTAAATTTTAATTAAAGTCTATGGGATTTTAGTTTTTATTTGATTATTCTTCATCGACATCAACTATATTTTTTTAAACCACCACCTCACGGATATCTATCAGTGTGCAAAATTTGGAAATTTTCGGATATACCGTTTTAATTTGATGCTTGCACAAAGATGCAGAAAAGTCTCTTCTGAGAGCTTCGCTCAATAAAAACCAGCCCAATTTATTTGACGAGTAGATTGTACATTAAAATAATAAAACTTATCAACAAAACAACAATAAACTCATAACATTTCAGTAATAGTACATAAAATCAGGTGATCCGACCTCGTTAAACTGAATTTGAACTAATTTACATGTCTTAAGGTAGTTCCAGACATTGTTAGTAATTTTAGTTTCACTAAGTCATAAAGAGGTGACTAAATTGGTAGACTGATATTCGTAATTCGAGTGCTTGAACTAGTTGTAACTGTTAATGTTCGTCAGGGGAGTAAATGTATACACATTGTGCATGTCCCATACATCAGGGTTGTTATTTATGTGTTGCGTGACTCGTAAATCAAAACATTAGAATATTTTTCAAATTAACATGATATTTTAATTTGAATACCTGCATGTTGGATTGACTTGAATCATAAATATTTTATATATTTATTAGTAGGCATATGTATGCACCAACGCTTCCTTATCTTTGACAAATGTCGAGCTTGATCCGTCGTAAGAAAATTAATTTTTTGTATACTTATTTTATTAAATAATTATTTCATTTTGTTTTTATTTATCTTGTATATATATTTTTGTATATATTATTCAAATTAAAAAAAAAAACCAGACATCAAATATTACGAGTAAACCTATACCTATACTATATACGAAATATTATAACTGATTTGAAATATACATCGTTACTGCAAAGTGGATGCAATATGGTAAGCATTCATAAAATTGTTTAAAAAAAGGGTATGTCCTACAATTGAAGATATATAAAATGATATGACATAACAACGATATCTTAATTTATTGCTAGACTAGTTTATTACTAAAAAGCTTTAATAAAGTTTTAACTTGATTCCCTATCTCCAAAGAAATCTAAACTTTCAACCAACTTGAGCCTAATCTTACCTGGACAGATACCCTTTGTTTCAAATTCAAATACTATTTTCAAGATTGGGAAATAACATTTGGTAAGTTTAATTCGATTTCAGCTTCGTGTCGTAACATCTACTGACAGACACTTTTCTTGATTAGGAAGTTTGAAAAGATAGTTCTATGAATATTGTATAGGGTTTGTTGTGGAATGTTTTTATATTATACGTTACAAACAAGTATTTAAAACTATCATTTGTTTATTGAATATTCTCCGTTGAAATCTACAACACTAATATTTAATTTAAAATAACTTTACAAGTTTGTTGAGTAGCCAATTTCGTATCGGACGTCAACTGCAGGTTGCGGTTTCTGACTTGGTTCTGATAACGGAACCGCAACTCCTTGCACTTGACACAAGCTGTCGAGTAAAATATTATCGTTAAATGGCTATTTGTAAATCGCTACGATGCTGTTTTTTGTTGTTTCTCGAGTAGATTATATATAAGATAGCTTTATTAGTACGTTAAAAGAAAATTGGTTTTGTGATTCTTATTAATAATTTTATTGATTTTGCTACTATGAACGAACCACTATTATGTAAGTATATAAAATCATGAAGGACGTTATTGAATAAAATCAAATCAAATTAAATCAAATCTTAATGCTTACTGTCAAAATTACTTTTTCTAATTACTAGTTTCAATATAAAAAATACATACATTTGATTTGTCAATCTTTCATATAATTGTGTAAAAATCACTTTTTAATGAAAATAAAATGTAGCCATAAAAATATATTAATAAAAATAAAGAGAGCCACTTTTTTTTCAAAATTTGCGGAGTTGCAAAATTTTATTCCCTTCTGCTATTCCAATTTCGTTCTTTCGATACGAGAAATTAACCTTAAAAAATTCCACCAAATATTTTAAAAAGTTGGCAAAGTACCCTCATTTCTATAAATAATAACAGGTCATGTTATAATTTAAGTGAATGTTTTAAGAGATTTTAATAGCACATAATTGAACTTTAAAATTTAATTTTAATCCCACGTTTCGAACGTTCGTTTGTAATCGACGCGATGTAGAAGTGTCACTCACTCAATTAATCGTTTACCTGAAACTACTATAAACCTTCAAATAAATGTATTTACATTACTACTCGTGAAAATTTACGTAAATACTATTTTGTAATTATTTTTTTTTTTAAAAAAAGAACAGTACCTAAGATTTATCTCAACAAATTTCCTTTTTGTATCTTGTATAAAGTCTAATTTCGCAATAACTTCTAAGTAAAACTAAAACGAAAAGCCAAATTTCTCGGAAACCGCTCTAAAGATTTTCCTTATATTTACAGATTAAGAACTTTTTAGCTTAAGAAATTATTTAAACGAGGCATTAACCTCAGAAAAAATAAAATTGTAATGAATTTTTCTTCTGTATATGTATTTACTGTATTTCAAGAAAAGTTTTACAAATATATTTTATCTTACTGTTATATGGTTCAATGACACCTAATAACAACGAATTATATTTACTTGCACTTTGCCAATACTTCATATAATTTAATAATTATTTAACTGTACGGCCAAACCTGGTCATTATTGCCGAAAATATACTTTTTTTTCGTACATAGTACACAAATACTCATTATGATATGGAAATTAAAATAAGAAAGTAAGATTCAACTAATTGCAAGTAGCATAAAAATCATAGGATTTGCATATTTACTTAGTTACCGCACCAAATTATAAAATCTCGAGAATTTTAGCACAAATTTTCCTCCATACTAATAAGCTCGAGTGTGAAACTCTAACATAATTTCCGCAGTCGTATTTCATGGTCTCATTTTTATTTCTTAATTATCCGAAGTAACATGCCGCAAAATAGTGAGCAATTAAGAAATGTTTCATTCATTTTTATTTTGCAAATATTTACTTTAAATAGGGGCTTAAAAACCTAACTCACGTATTTCTCAGTAATCTAAATATTTAAAATATGAAACCTAAATATTAAATAATAAGTGATTACGTAATAACGTAAGTTCTAGAATCTTAACTCCTTATCTTACAATTTAAATTCCTCGAGCACTAAAGTTCGATAGAAAATACTTCATAGGACACTATCGCTAGAGTTTAAATAAGTCGTGAATCAGCTATTTTCTCCAAAGAAAAGTTAAAATTTTCGAACAAAAAAGAAAGTTGCAGAATCAGGTATTCTTTAAAAATATCAGAAGGGGCGACTGACTCATCATTTTTGAGGTGTCTCACAATTTGTTAAACTCAATTTCTTTTCAAAAAGTTTTAATTGCTTACGCTAAAGTTTACATGACAATATTTCGACTTGGACGTTGTTGGTATGGTTAAATTATTAAAAACTTTTCATGAATCGCAGATTATCATTTTCTTTTGGAAGCATTATTCAAATTCATCAAGTTCATTACATTGAGGGTCGTATCTTGGAAGCCATTGTTCTGGAGTATATCGATTTTGATGTTTTCTTCGTTGCCGTTTCCTGCCTTTCTTCTCATCATTGGCGCTTGGTCTCGTGGGTGAGCGGCGGGAGCTGTATGCGCGAGCACGAGACTCAATTCCCAAGTTCTCTGTATTGCCACGAGTTGAAAAATACTTAACAACTTTCAACGAGTACAATATTAAAAGCATTAGTGTACCATAACCTATTACTTTATTTAAAGTCGTTTCTTCCGGCTCTTTATAGACTAACATTTTTGTATAAAAAGCAGCTTAAAATGTAAAAAAGATGGTTTAATGTAGAATACAGAAAGAATACTAGAATTTTGTACACAGTATAAACTTCTGCTTGACGGATAACAATGACACATGACTTTTTTATTATAATACCATACAACTTTTTTGGTATAAAATCAATATTTATTATTTTTAAAGTGAAATAATCTGAATATACTAATTAAACATAAAATATTATAAGAAAACAGTGCACAAAACAATTTCATCAAAATATGACCAAAGCAAAAAGAAGGCTTTTGATACAAACTATCTACCAGAAAATATCTTGGGATAACTCAAATAATATCCTTTGAAATAGTTTCATATTTTACAGTAAGATATAACTTGTGTTTTCAACAACCGTTGTTGTACCAAATGCATTTGTCACTCCGCCTGGCTCCAGACAAACTTTGTACCGGCCGTAGTGCAAGATAATTTTGACGAAATCGAATATTTCATTATTAATAAACTGCAGGCCTATCTATTATTAAAAAGCTACTCTTTCAACAAGTTACAACAGCGCTTAAAAATAATAATCCACCATTACTGCTTAATTTTATAAAAGGATGAATAGTTATCTATCGAAAAGGAGATCAGTTATAATTCGTATAGCGCCATTTCTTTGACACCATGTTGTCCCTAACTCACTTATTAAAATGGAAAGGAGTATTGTCATACATACATACATACATACATAAATATATTGTGAACACTACTCCTTTTCACATATTATTATGTTTTATTATGTTTTTTATTACGTATAATAAAAGTCAAATCTAATTTAATAAAAAACAAATTCACAGTATTCATTATTGATATTAATGTTATAATAATCTGTAAAGGAACTTTCCAAGTTTATTGGCAGTTAACTGTCAATAAAGTTGGACATAATCGAAATAACAGACAGTCAATTTAAAATTAATTTATATCTGAGACCATGTACGCATTAAAATTCTGAAACCAACTTCTACAAAAAATTTAATATTTTTCTAATTAAATTAATTGAATGTTATATTTCAACAAATTCATCTACTTATTTGCAGTGCCAAAGTCTATTAAAAACATTTAATATTTATTTATTTCTTAATTATGATACTAAAAAATAGGAAATATTTGCTATTTTAAAGTAAATTGGGTCTGAGTACGTACATACAAAGCGTAAGTGAATTCTGTCGGCAAATCCGATGCGCGTATCACTCACAACAATGTTATGGTTGCGGTAACGTTGTTATCAAGTGCTCTTTCAACGGCAAGGAATTTCATTATAAAATCGCTATAGTGTTATTTGTTTACGGTGATGCAATTAAATGTAGACGAGTTTTGTTTTCAACTTCTAATTGCCTCTGTTAGCAATTATGATATAAAATGCTTTATTTATCAATACAAATTATTATTACAGATTAAATATTTTTATTTTTTTTTCCACTAGCTGTTACATGTATATCTACCTGCGGACAGAAGGTTTTGTTTAATAACTAAGAGTAGTAGCGGAAATGCCAGATAGCCTTATAATCTAATGTTCTTCCAATCCAGAGAAAAATAGATGCATATTGCAGTAAAACTGCAGAGATGCTTAACATCAGGTTGTAGTCAAAGGCTAACAAATTTATTATTTAGTTTTTAATTTTATTTCATAACATAGATTATAATAATAATAATCAAAAATTCTTAGTGTACCGTATTACCGTATAAATAAGTAGAAAGTAATTTTTTAAACTTTTTATTAGAAGATTAAGTGTTTTTTTTTTGTATCTATTAACTTACAGTAAGTCCTTCTATTACGGATTATCTGATATTAATGAATATAATGACATAATAAGAATTTGTAATTACACAAATAAATCTCCAATTATTATTGATAATTTTAAACAGTCTCAAAATATCCATTCATATGATTTTTATTTCTAATGCTCATAATATTTTGTAATATTATTTCATTGGATGTAAATAAAAGTGTTACAATGACTTCGATATTCTATTTTAATGCTGGTAACTTGGAAGGGTTAAGAATATTTATCCAACGCGGTCGCCTTGAAAGAGTTATGTATGCAAGCCGCATCTCAGTTGCGGCATTGGTCGAACCCGATAAAGTTGGTTTTGTTGTGCAACAGCAAATTTAAATATATCTCAAGCCAAATAAGAGATGTAATTTTTTTCTTTATATTTTAAACCCTCAGTGCTCAGCTTTTATGGATAGAGAAAAACAAATAATATTAATTTATGTCAACTATACATATATTAGGAGTATAAAGTTTGATGTTATATTTAAGTTTTACTTTATCTTCAGAAAAATTACTTTGATTTAAAAGAGAATTTAATCCAAAACAATGGTAGTTTATTTCCATTTTTAATTAGGAATTTAATTTTAATCAGTCGATAACGAACTCTTCAAAAAGATATAATATTAGTTCAATTTTCTTAGATTGATATGTAAATTTTGGTTTAGCAAGTTTTGGTTCGTTGTTCAAAAATCAAACCTCTATGTAAAATCGTTTGTATAAACTTTCGATATCAAATGGAGTTGATATTAATAATATATGGTCAAAAAACATATTCGTATTTACATTAAGGTAAAAGCACTAATGCTTGACACTTAAATGACAAGTCAATTTTCAGTCTCAAATATCAAACCCATTTATAAAAAAAAATATAGTTTTATTTTTGATTGTCGCAAAATCTCAGTATGTGTCAGCTTATTGAGTTAAGTGAGGTGCTAACATCACCGAAGATGCATTTACAAAACGTTGACGCATTCTGTCCCCAACTATTTTTCAAGATAAAAAAAATAAAAATAAAAAAACTAAAAGAAAAACAAAAAAAATCTTTTAGTTTTCCGTGATTATTCCTCAACGACATCGAACATTTTAAGAAAATATGTTTTTTTAAAACTACCACCAGACTGATGTCTATCAGTGTGCAACATATTAAAATATACCCTTTTTGATTGATGCTTACACAAAGGATGCAGAAGTCTCTCATAAAGAGTTTCGCTCAATTAAACAAAAAAGTTCTGATCGTCTTTATTAAGGGCACGAGATATAATTAATCTTCCAATTAAATAAAAGTTTCTATATTATTCGTAATACTTTAATATTCTGAAAGGCTTCTAACTCAGACGGGAAACTCACTGAACCATGCACTTTAATGCAATTACAAAGTAAAGGAAATGAAACCGGGTCAAATAAATTGCAATTATTCTCTTCAGATCAGACCCTCTTAATTGTATAAGAGCAATCTAGAATTGTAATTAGAGGCGCTATTTATGTTCGTCCTCTGCTGACAGTGCCAAATGTGTCGGTGTTCCCGACGGGCTACCTTATATCCTAGATTGGTTATAGTGTCCGATTTAATTAAAATAACATCTTCCAATCACTATATACTATATTGTATATACATTCCAACCAATATATATGTAACTAATATATCTTTTCTAATATATAATCAAATATAAGGTATTGTGAGTTATTTGTAATCAGACGAGAAATTAAATTATATAATGTTGATTCATAGAAATTATTGTGAAGGTATATTCAAATATTCTAAAACAGGTTACCACATATTGTCATATGAACAAAATGTACCCGATAGAATTAATTTCATTGTAACGTTGAAACACGACCAAATGGGCTTGATAACCAAATTATAATATTTGACCATACAAGGTAATACATTTCAGTTTCAGTGAATTGAAATGAAATTTCGTAATCATTACCGTAATCTGATTTATGAAATAATCTATTGTTGCTTTTAGTCGTATATTAGATTAATTTATCATTTTTAATGCTATTCCAATATGACGATATTTATATATCATGATTGATCTAAAAAAGTACTATAATTATTAGTATTAATTGTATATACTTCGTTAAATAAATCAAAATGTGTAAGTTAACGTAAAGAAAATAAATTAACATATAAACAAGGAATGAAGTTGTAATTACAATATATTCTAGTTTTCTATTATGTTTGAAATCTTGAAATCTATTAGAAAAAGTAAGGAATATTTTTTTCAAAGTAAGTTTTTTGAAGTTAGTTAAATAAAAAGTTTATTTAAAACGTTTTAATAATATTAACATTACTGCTGCCATGACTTTTTTATCACTGACATCACTTATAATTATCAAGTGGAAGTCAATGACACCTTAATCATTGAAATGCAATGCCATCAGTCATAGTATTGATTTAGGTCTTATTGTTTGTGACATGAGTTGGCTATATTTTGTAATAATATTTCAGATACTATTATTTTGTTCCAAATTAGTTGTATATATCAAAATTTATTTAGAAGATATTTATCAAATAACATCTGTAATAACAGATTTTGATCTCATAAACCTAATTTGATTATGGAATAGTTATTACATCGATGTCACTTAAAAAATAATAAATTAAACCAATTCTCAAATCTTCTTTTAGGAGTTACTTTAAAACAGTTTCTTTCTTACTATTATTCTCGACTCTATGCTGCAGTTAAACCAATAGGTGCATTTGTGTAAACTAAGTAAAACTTGTTTAAAGATAAAAAGTTGCACTTAATCAACGCTGGAGAGAATAATGTTCTCTTGTTAGCCTACATTAATAATGAACATGGCCACTTTTTGAATCTCACATATTTATATAAGATTAGAAAAAAAACCGAAACATATTTAAATATCCTCGTCAATGTATATAGAAAATGTTTCTTTAATTTATTTGTAACGTAAAAACTGTATTTCTAATATAATATGTAAACTAAAATGTGTACTTTGTGACAACGATCATAAATTTTCTTGTCACACGACATAAAAAAACACATGACCTCGTAAAAAAAGCATTCAAATTACAAAACTATAATATGTCAGTGTGAAAATGAAAAACGTCGGCTATTAATCATAAATATTCCATGACAAATATGAAGGGTTGAAGCCATCAGCGTGCGACAACTGAGTAATTTCTCGCAACGAAATTCAATCTCATACAATATTTCGGTTGATTTGCACCGTCGCAAATTCGGTACAGTGTTACCTAAATTTATCACTTTCGCACGTTCACTGTTCGCTACGCAGCGTGCGAAATGGCATGACATTACCATATTTTCATTCCAATACAAACTGAATGATTTGTTAACATTATTGTATTTGTTGACGTTTGGTAAATGTGTATTGTCTTTGTTTAATATTTCGTTATTTTTAGTAGTATTATTAAAAAATGTGTCACTTTACGCCTACCTAAAATAATTCTTTGTATCTGATAGATACAGATAGAGATTTCATAGAGTCTATCTGGAGTCATTTGACTAGATTATCAACCTCACCCCCTCTTTTCTCCTTCTTGGTAGGAGACTTAGTCTCCGTTAACACATTCTTTTAATGTGGCAAAGCATTTGTATCTTTCTTTATTTGAAAATATATACAAACAAAGATACCACTTACTATCAAATGGATGGTTCAATCTTTTATATAAAACATCATAATAAATAACCTTATATATATAGATTTATATAAAAAGTATTAACCTTTAAAACAAGTATGGTTTACGTCTAAAGTTTATAAAGTTCTTCCAACTTCTATTCTAGTTGTTAGCGAGATATTCTCTTAGCGACAGATTATAGCGATTTAGCAGCGTCCTCAGAAAGTTACTTAATAATGTTGTGCTGTACTCAGCAAAGTAAACAGAACGGATTAAAATTAAGATATAATAAAAAGAAAACTTGGTAGAAGCTTACAAATAGTTACTTAATTAGTCACTTATTTCTTATAATTCAAACATATTTCGAGGTGTAAAAACCAATTTAAGCAGTAAAAAAGAGTTCAACATTGTTAAAATCTCGAACTCTCGGAACATTATTTAGGTAGTATTTTTATATTTGAGACACATCACATGTCTGCTATATCTGATTAAAAAAACAAAAGTGTTTGTTAAATTATATATATGATGAGAGTAGAAGACGGTTACATAACAAAGCCTGTCTATAAACCGCCTCTCATTTGTATCGGCACGTATTTGTTGCCATTGCGTCTTAGTGCACAAACCGCTGTCTTAGTAGACTGTCTCCTGCCTCCATAATTGCTATTAGTTTGTACCGTTACTTTGAATGTTTATTGATTTATTAAATAAAATCTTTGTATTTCTGATACAATTATATATAATCTTTGTATTTTATTTTTTATGTGTAGTTCTTTTCCGACATATTAACATGATGATATCGTGAGATCTTTGAAAATATTTTTATGCTAGTGAAAGTTATTGGTAGTATTTTATATAATCTAAACTAGAAGCTTACAAAAAAGTAAAATAAAAAACTCATTCTTACAATTTAATGATAGGACTATCTAAGCTCTCTTTTCCAAGAATATAATATATACATACACATCACATCATGAAATTTTCCAGCAACCTATTTTATCTGAACAATAACGTCAAAATACCCTCATCGTCTACAGTCCGTAGTACTCATATTGTGTTCTTGGCAGACATGACATATTATATTATGACTTACAATATTAAACTACGAGATACATACAGAACAACATGGCTGCCGTAAAAAGTTCAAGACTGAAAAAGCATATTTAAACTTATTTTTGTTTGCATCGTTTCCAGATTTTCGAAAATAGCACGTAAAAAGTGATGTGAGTTTAGTGACTCGAATGCCAATTCTGGTCTCAGCACACCAAAGAGACGATCTTCAGAATGTGTTCTCAGAATTGCTTCATTTTGATTCATATAATGGATATCAGAAATTCGCCAAAATATTTTGAGATTGTCTGTAAACGTGTTTAACATTATTTTTATTTTAATTCTAGTTTGTCGTCTGTCTGTATAAACGCGATAAACTGAAGTCTATTAAACGGATAGCGTGATTACTGAAAAAGTTTTATGATTCATTATGGTTTCATGCAAATTGACTGAAATAAAATGATTATGTCGAAGAGGTCACAAATAATCTTTTTTATTAAGAGATTAACTTGTGTACGCTGCGTAAACCAGCAAAAAGATATACTAAAGTCATACTACTAAGGAAACATAGATGTATAATAATATTACGAAATTTTCCACGACAGCATATCTCTATCTCCTTATAGTTCAAAATATAATTTAAAAATATGACTTCATTTTCGAAACTTTTATCTAAAAAAATATTTTCCTTCGCTTAAGCACCTAATGGCGATTAACATTGTCCTTAAACTTCATGAATCAAATCAATACTTTAGAAAGAACGATTTATTTAAAATTTTAGCTCCGAACCCCAAATTTTCCCCTTCTATATACATCAGCCTGTTTTATGAAGGGTGTGATGTGTACACTTGCTACCAAAGTCTGTCTGTAGCAAATAACGTCTTTAAAGGTTACCACGCAAGTCAAGCTGCGAACAGAATCTATTGGTATATAAAATTCATCGATACGGGTATATGAAATTGGGATTTCAGTAAAATCATCACGTTTTTTTGCCAATAATATCTTACCTATAATGAATAAAGCATTATACACATACACATTCGTCTTTGTCGGAACGAAGTTACGTAAACTTTGTTTTATTCATAAATTTAAGATATCGAAAACAAACAAAAACTATCCTATTACTCGTTTTTATATTTGAATTATTCATATTTCAATAATAATTAACTATACTAAAAAGATTACACAAACAAATGTATACATTAAAATTCGTGAACAGTACATTAAGTATACTTAAGTCTTTAAGTTGATTTATAAGGTTCAGCTATTTTAGGCGCATGTCGAATAAATTACTGGGTATTTTTCAAGTCAACGGTTTCTCTCATTTTCCTAACGAACGCCTCTAGTGCGCATATTTAAGCAATTACAAAAGAGCTTTTTAGAGGTATATTTAAAGTATCATAATTTACTTGAATCTGAATATTAAAATGATATGTTATTCAATTATAAGCATCATTAAAATTTTGATTACAATTAAGTTACCAACATCTCGTCTTACCGCGAACACGTTTGCTGCAAAGCTGTCGAAACGTAGGGTTTAAATTAAAAAATGTAATAATAAAAGCGAGTTATATCCGTAAAATAGTTTTATTGAAATGTGTAATACTCATGTAAATCTTGGAAAACATTACAATTAAGCCTTTAGAAATATAAAATATATATTTTACTTGATAATTTTTTTTTAATGTAATGTATTTTCTTGTGTATGTACTTAGGTTACTAATTTATAATTAAAATAAGTTCTTTATATAAAAAACAGAAAGAAAATAAATTGAAATTAAGTTTAAAAGAACTAAAAGATTAAATTATTACAAGAACTATTTAAATGTATATTTAAAGGGCACATTTATACTATACTAATATTAGCTCTCTATATTGTTTATTTATTTATTTTAACATAAGCTTACCTTGCCTATATTATCAAGTTACTTACTAGATATAAAACAGATAAGAGAACATTCAAGTAAGTTTTACCGTATGTGCATTTTGCATTTTGTTTTTTTTTTACTTTTGCGGTTTTAAAATAAAATAAACATGTTATTTGCGGATTTTCTTTGCCACCGGAAAAATAATTATTCAATTTATTAAAGAACTTCATATTTGTAGTAAACTTATGTAAGATATTATTATTATTGTCCCTTTTAATTAATAAACAGGTTTGAATATATTTATAATTTACTTATAGAGGGAAGAAAACACAAGTTAGAAGCACGAGACCTTTATTACGTATTTTGTGCAAGATTTAAATATTATATAATGTTATATGTATTTTGAATTTGTCTTTTTATATTTTATGATATTTATTGTAATCTATTTTAATTAATTTCATTTTTTTTAGTAAGCTTTTGTTAAAATATAAGAAATAATAACAATAAACAATATATTATAAATTCTTAATTTAAACATACACGTTATTAAATCATATATATTATTGTCATACAAGTACAAAATTTGTTTATAAACATAAAATACTCAGAATACAATTAACCTGAAAGTCGGCTAACCGTAAATCCGGAAGATTGCAATTATGCCCAACTTGAAATGGCTTCTCAATCAAAGTTTCCTTAGTTTTCCAAAACATAATCACTTCCTAATTGGCACGCCGAGTTTCCTGCTACATTGAAGCGCTGTTGCTGGCACGAGTGAATGTTATAGTGCAATATGTTTAAGAGCTTTGTTTATAACGGCATTACTTTTAAATGTAGTAATTATGGAGTTTCATGATCCATATTATTATCTATAGCTATCTAGCTGTATTCATGTTAAATTTATTAACCTAACTAGTTTGAAGATATATGACATATTTTCTCCGTATACATTATATTTTTAATGAATATTTATTATATTATATGTAATAATATATATAATAGTAAATGTTATTATCCATACTCTATAAATTACAATCGAAATTAACCATTCTAGTTGCAAACCCAACTTCATCATGAGTTCTAAGCATGGCGTGTTCCATGGCGTGAATCACGGCGTGAACTGATCAACGCGACTTCATTAATAAATTTAACTTGAGTACAACCCATAAGATAATGTAAATTATTACATTATATAATTATACATACCTAACCAAAAGATTTCTAAATTCAGGTGTACGTTGTATAAATAAACAGATAATGTAAATAACAACATAATATATCGTATGTTATTTATTATGTAAGATCCTAGAATTAATTATATAATATATCGTTTTACATCTTACGTAATCGATAACAGTCTTATAATAACAGTACACTTGTTTTTATTACATTGAGTATAATAAAGAGTGATTAACATTTGAAGCGATAATTTTATATCTTTGTTTTTTAGAACCTTATTAATTTTACGTATACGTTTCTCCGTTCTATTCTAATATGTGATAATTGCAATGTTAAAATTGGTACAACATATACTAGGGCCGCCAGAGAGCAAGCGAGAAAGCTAAGCGAAACGATATATATGTAACGAAAACTTTAAATTGATATATATATATTGTTGTCTGTTATTGACAAAAAATGATTCATTTGTTAGTCATAGTAAGAATTTACCATCTGCGCGTGTAAAAGAAAGTTTCAAAAAAAAATTTTACAAATTACTATTAATTCACAATTACATTTTTTTTCAAAATCTATCTATAGAAAGGTAGGCATGTGGTAATCAACCGGTCCATATTTGGTCAGTCTAGCTACATCGGTGTAGGAGGAGATAGAGGACAAAATTTGATCGAGTTGACCAGTAAAGTGCTTCCCTTCGTTCAACTCCGTAATAGTTTATCATCTTTCCTGTATTTTACAGCTTCTTTTTAACCGACCGAACTATAGTTTGCCTCTTTTGATACTATTAGAAAATTAATAACTATAGCTATAGTATTTCTGTGTACATCTGGCTGAATTGTCCTTAACCTAAGCGTGACGAGTCGACCTTCCTCGACTCCTATAACTCACATTGTTAACTGGGTGCGTTAGTGACTGTCTCTTCAGTGTATGCAAGGTTAGACGATGCGATCTGTATGCAAACATTAGAACGTATTATGTAATTCTATTCTAATTATAGATATTAAATCATTTATACAACAGATTAATATAAAAAAAAAAACAAAATATTGTCACATAAAACGAATTTTTTATATTTTTTTTTTGTGTTACTCCATACTGAAATAAACAAATCGTATAGAATATATAAATAAGGTAAGAGGGAATTTATTGTTTCTTCTTGTCATATTTGTATAAGTTATTATGAAAGTCATAGACTGTACTGAATACTGTAAATTTCTTATTTCAAAATATCATCAACATAACCAAGTTATTTATTTAAATATTTTAAATTAAATAAAATTATTTATTTAAATATTTTTAATTAAATAAAATTGTATATTTACATATTTTTAATTAAATAAAACAAAATTATTGACACAAATTCAGTTGTTTTATTTGCTCAAATTTGCTTTGCTCTAATTGCAGTAAAATGAATACTGAGTGAGAAAACCAACGCAACGTAAAAAGTGTTTGGAAGGTGTTATCTCCAGGCGAGCTTGCTTAAGAGTTATCTTCATCATTTATCATTTTAAATGTAAACGATCCCAAACGATTCCCCTCAAGTGACGTGAGATGTTACGGCGTTCACCCTTTGTTCAGATGTTCAGAAATTTATAGCTATAGTTTTGCGAATTGTTAATCAATATAAAAATTAATGAAAATGAATGCTACATTATGTAAATACAAAAATATTATAAAAAAGTAGATAATTTTAAATTTTAAATGATTAAAAATGTAATTAATTAAAGTGACTTTAGATCTGTTAATACGTTTTTAATGAAACGTTTTTATCTAAATGCTAAATATTCCAGAATCATTTTTATACAGAAATATCCAATTAGTTCATTTAAAAACAAGAAAGCGTAAAACTAAGTCAGACTTTAATTAAAAAACTAGTTAATAATTTAAATACAAAATGTGATGTATTTTTTTTTAAAGTGTTTAAAGTGCTTACACTGAACAGTTAAAAACACACGACATGGCTTGTAATATATATTTATTAAATTTTAAAAAATGTTTTAAATATATTAAAGAACTGTGACTAGGACTCAAACCTGCAATCTCTAAAACCTTTTCTTGTCGTTTTGGTAATTAAGCTACCATATCGCTACCCGCTTTCATAATTGTTTTTCAAACGCATACGAAATTTGTTAGACTTCTTTCGAAAATTCCAACCAATTTTTCTAAGAGTTTAATAAAAGTTAAATCCTGTCTGTAATGAATTCAATATAAAGGAAGCTTAACATGGCTTGCCTTGCGTTATATAAGTTTTATAACATCAAAATACAAAATTAATTTTTTTTATTCCCAACAAATTATATTGTATTACCGTTTTCGTCCTTTATATTATCTATATTATAAATTCAAAGTTCACTAGTTTTGGTAAAGAAACAAATATATTATATATTTCAATTCAGCATAAATCCAAAACTGTGAATATATAATTCAAGATAAGCCATGTACATTAGTTTATGTGACATGTGAATATAATACTGCTTTTGTTGTCTCCCACAACAAGTGTCCACGTCCGAGAACATCGGAAGTTGAGGCTTTATTCACTGGACTTTTCAGAAATACTTAGCAACTGTATACAGTCACTTATGCCTGGCATTTTAAGTATCATTAATTTTATTATATTTTAAAATATTTTTTATTCTATTTAAATCAAAGTGTAGTGGATATTACGTAAAATATGAAAAAATATTTGAATAATTAAAATTGTCTAAAGATTTTATTTTGGCATGAACACAGAAAATAGAGTGGAAGTAATTTAAAATAATACAGTAATAGTGAAACAGCTATTAGTTGTTTTGTAATCGATAATCGATTATTTTTTTTAAATATAAGATATACTTTATTTGTTACATTTATCACTTAAGATATGAATTCAAAAAAAAACAAATCAAATCAAATAAAACCTAATTTACAACACATGATATTTATAAAACATATATATATATATATAATTACAGGAAAAATGGATTTAAAAACGGTAAAATTAATAGAGATAAGTTATACAGTGTACGACTTTTTTTAAAGTGTATATTGTAAAATTTCTGGTACTTAAATAAATAATAAATAAATAAAATAATAAAAATAATACATATCATTAAATTGTTGCAAAAGTTTTTATAAGATAAAATGTCACACAACATAATAATAATAGCTATTAAGTTCAACATTTCTCAATAACAGTATCAAAGTTGGTTTCTTGTATAATATTTTGTAAACCAATAGCACGTCAGACGTATGGTTAATTTGTCGGCCCATGAACAAGTCCGGGAGCCCGGGAATCTATAAATCAGCCCCGAACATGTGAAATGTTATGCAATGGGAAACATAAATTTCAGAACTACCGGCCTTCATCGAGTCAGAAGCATTGTAACTAGCGTTTTTACAGGTGGAAAGTTTTGTGAGTTACGTATCCGTGCAGGGCCTGGATAGAGTTGTGTTCGAACAGTAAGTAATAAAGTGTAAACTATTACATATTATCTGCTTGTTACGTGCAATAAATTTCATGTCCCTAAATACAAATTAGTTCAAACATTGCTGTTGTATATTTAGTTTTTTTTATTTAATAGTGTTAACCGATCTTTGCATTGTTTGACCAATATTGGTAACCGAAATTGCTGTAATATTTGCAGTTGCCTTAACTATTGACATAAAGCTAGTATAGGTTCCGCCCTAATATTAATATCGATTAAAAGCTCAAATATTATGAGTATTTGAAATACTTTTGTATCAAATACTATTATGTACTTTTTTTTTCTAAAAATAATATTATATATAATATCACTCATTTAAAAAAAGACTCTTGTTTCTAAATGCTTTAAAATTAACAAGTTATAAAATACTGGAACTGCTTAACTTTTAAAGTATGAAACATAATGCCAAATTGCTTGTAAACTTTGAAGCTCAATATCCAAAGAGTATCATCGATTACCAAAAATAGTAAACTACCATTAAAAGTTATCTGATATCTGTTTACAAAATTACGACAAAGATGTGATTTTCGATTCTCTTCTATTAACTATGTCATCATTCATAAGTAAATAAAAACATATACCAAGAAATAGAAAAATTTAAGAATACAGGAAAATATATAAAAGCATACTGATATAACGAAGAATACGTATACAACAAAGAAACCATTTTCCTCTAAAGGTGAAATACAAATTGAATTGTGTCATGCTATTATCGCCAATAAATGTATTTCAGAGTTCGAACACTATCCAATGTGACCGGGACGCGAGGAGCTTGGTAAATATTCCGCGGACTCACCTACTGAGAAAAGGATTTCCACATATATATACTTCACACGTATTACCAGCTGTAATGGCGATTACTAGCACAACTAACTTTGTAGAACCAGACTCGAGAGCAAGGTTCAAACTTCTAATCTATTATTATTTTTATTAGATTTAATTAACCGAGAATAAATTAATAATTGTAACTTCACGCCACGTGTCTGCCATACTAAGGGCTCTTGCATAATGGCCCTGTAAGATTTCGAAACTAGTCGGACAAATTTCTATATTATTGCCATGATTACAACCAGTTATAAATTATATGTAATAGTAATCATGGAAGACAAAAGTCTAAACTTAGTCTTTAAATACCTTTGGACTAGGCACTATTGATATTATTCTCAATCCAGGCATTTTTTAAAAAGAATTTTTATTTAAAAACGATAAAGTTACAAAATACGGTCATAGCTATATTGGAAGCAGAACTAATTCATTCGCAACAAATCCACTTAGTACTTAACGAATCTATTATTTACATATCCAATATCAAAAGTCAAATTATATATTCATTAACTAGCTGTTACCGCTACTTCATAATGTTTTATTATTTATACTATTCAAATGCATTTAATCTACATATGTGTATGTAATACGTTAAAATCAAATGGCTTATAAATATGTGTAATTGTATTGCTCGTTAAAATATACTAGCACATTTAGGCATACGGTATAATTTGGCCGCCACTGTCATAATGCTGAGGTTGTTACGTGAAATTTTAATACGTATATTGTGCGCAGTGGAAATAAAGGATCATTGTTAAAGGATCTAATATTGTGAGCCGTTAACATGAATAATTAGTGTTTTAACAAAACAAATCGTATTACATTAGTAATATTTGTTGAAAATACACTTTAAGTAACTTTTATATATTTCGAAGATGGTTAAAGCGGAGCGAAAATTCTGTCATCAGTTAGATTTGTTGTTAAGGCGACATTGACCGTGTGTCATAACAACGATATCGACACAGTTAGACTTCGCTTCCATACTGTACATGACCACAATCTCACCTTTTAACACATAGGTCCGCGCCTCCAAAAGAAGTAATCGACGGCCTATCAACTCACAAAGAGGATGTTCACCACGTGCCGCCATTTCACCATATCAGCTGACGTAATTTCTTTTGAACTACTTACTAAATAATGAATTGACGAACTTTAATTAAAAGAATATTCACGACATGTATAAAATTTTCTTTTTTTATATAAAATAAGATTTTTTTTAAAAGCGTTTTAATTTCGTGATTGTGAGCCAAAGGATGTGGGTCGGACTCTTCTAAGCAACAATATCTTTGTACGATTTTTATTTTAAGTATGGCTTAAACAATAAGGTGCCCATTAAATCCATGTTTGTAAAACCTCTTAACACACAGAGAATATTGATTTATGCCAAAATTGATTGAAAAATCTTCAAGTTTCTTGATATATAGGTTCATCACAGCTTTACATAATCAATATTTTACATCAAGAAACTTTAAATTAAAACCATTTAATTTAAATACACTTATTTCTTTGTCTTTTATAAGTAAATAATGTAATTATACTTCTGATCAACTTTGTGTCTAAGACTGAACTTAATAACCTGTGTCTCAGTCATAGCTCCATGCCCTAAATGTTTTTTCTAACCTTATTATTCATTTCATGTTATAGATATTTTATTCTAACAATATATTACTGGAAAACAAATCCCAAATCAAATTTAGGCATAGACAGTAATTGTATTACTAATTGTATATTATGGTTTAATCAAATGGAATTATTAGTGAAAAATTAAACACATTCATTACCTATTTTAGTCGATAAATATGAATAATTCAGTGATGCATTTAGGCCTAACATAGTTATATGACAAAATTAATTAGTTACTATATTTGAATAAATAAAACCTCTATAAAATATTTTCTATAGGAAGTGTTAATGGTCACCCATCACAAAATATCTTACTTTCAGATGAGCAAGAATAAAAAGAGGAATACTGAAAATAAGAGGAAACGGAAGCGGCTCTTGTTTCCGGCTCTTTCCCTGAACATACGAAACAAGTCTATTATTGTAACTTCAATGCGAATTTCCGTTAAAGCCGTACTCTGTCCAAGACAGACCGGATACGAAATGAAGTCAACTGATTTTAAATAGATTTTATCAATTTTCCTAAGTATATTTATTATTTATTCTAGATTAATATGTGAAATCAATTGCATTATGTGTAATGATAAAATATCAATGTCTTTACTTCTTCGTCACTCTCACTCCACTTTATTAAATATTTTTTGACGGAAATGATATAATTTGAGTCTACCTAAAATATGTTATAAAGTCTATTTGCAGTAAATTATTAGATAGCAAATATTTTTTGTTTACGTATTTGAATATGTAAAGAAAAAAATTACTTTAAAAAATGTGTATATATTTCATCTATATTAATTACAAGAACAATAACATATAATCACATACGGCTCACGCATACTTTTCACGATTATTCTACTCAGAGAGAAGGTATATTACGACCGGTTGACAAGCAAAATAACATGTTCTTGTCTAGACAGCTTTTTATAAGGAACTAGTTTACTAGGTATCGCTCATACGTAAATACGTGAAAAAATGTAATGTGTATTAAAAACTATTTTCAACATTAAGATAATTCATTTAAATCAGCCGTAACCATCAAAATTTTTTTTAGTAATTTATTCTTATCTTTCCAGTTATTAAAAGTGAAATTTATACTGGAGAAATACTCGTGAAAAAACTGTCTACAATATAGTCGTTTCTGTCGTAACCTTTATTTTATTTCTAGACAACCACAAAGATCTTCAAACTTAAATAAAACAATAACAATATTATTAAAATAAATTGCACATTAAAAGTTATTTATTGAGCTGTTTTTTATAACCGCCCATCTATCATTAGGTACCTGAAGTGGAAACCAAAACAGCGTAGACCAGCGACAAATAAAGCCATAAAGTGAGCCACAAAAATAACATTGTCCGTGATTTTAGGTCCTCACAAAGGAGTGTTATTTGTTGTCCCTATTCATACAAATCCGGAAAAAATAAAACAGATATTACGGCCGCCCTCGCCGACCGTCCGCCCTTCCGCCTAACACATTAGTGTTACCGAAAAACACTCCATTCTTATTCAAATATTTCCCATGTTTTGTTTGTACTAGCAAGGCAACAATTTGAAGATAGAAAATAGTTGATATAAATTTCCGTCACGCTTATTGGGTAGCGCTACCGTAATACAACTTCATTTGTTTTCTCTGGATCTGGTTATAGTTTTCTGTTTGGTAGTTTGCATGTATAAAAGCGCCCTGTTGATGTAGTGACCATTACTGCTGAGCCAAAGATTATGGATTCAATTCCCAAACGGGACATTTTTTTGTTGGACCCACAGATTTTTCTTACAAATTCATATATGCACTTTATATAAGGTCATTATCCTCCTCATACGCTTGGTTGTTGTTTTACATAAAATTAATTATTTTTAAATGGTAAAGATAGCCAATTAAACTACCCCTACGCCGACTGTGATACATAATATCATATAATAATTTTTATTTAATTTTTCATTTAAATTTAATAATGAAAGAAATGATGAAGAAGTAATAAGAATTTATTTACTCCCTGTTTTCGTTCAAAGTTAGTTAAACTGTAAGCACAAATTAAAACTTAGTCGGAATTGAATTTCTCTTGTTCCCCAATAACTATTCACCAGACCACGGAATCAAAGTTTACAGCTTTAAGATCTAGTAACTGTTGCCAAAAAACTTGCCAGAATTCGCAGATTATTAATGCAGTTCGCATTATTAACTTTCTTCAGATTACGAATGGAAGTTTCTGTTCTCTTCGATAAGTCCATAACTTATACTTTTTAAAAATATACACTTAATATAAGCAGTATATTTTATTGTATTGAACAATGTGTATTTAAAAAAAATCCACACAAAGCATGGATTTATAAACAATAAATAAAAAAAATTATAAAAAAATAAATTTTGACTATAATTTCTATCGCGCTTTAACATCTTTAAAATATTTCAATAAAACTATTTTAAGGATGTAACTCGCTTTTATTATCACATTTTTTAAATTTAAATTGGTATAGATACCAACATCTTTTCTTACCGAAAACGCATTTTCTGCAAAGCACTCGAAACGTCGGGTTTAAATTTAAAAAAATATAATAAACGCAAGTTAAATCCGTAAAATGGTTTAATTGAAATGTGTACTCGTGTAAATCTTAAAAACTTTATCATAAAAATAGTTTAATGAATAAGAAATCAAAGAAAAGCTCACGAATTCCAGTATAATGCTGTTAATATCTTAGTCGGTGGAAAATATCCAGTGAAATAACAATTTTGCACATTCGACGCGTCCACTTCCCACCTTCATACATTCCAACAGTTCAATACCGTGACTATAATAATAGTTTGAATATGAATGAAAATTAAATTCCCTTTGCATTTTCCATTTTCCTCTGTTTATTTGTTTTGATCATGTTTGTGTTGGATTTAAAGGCTATAATTGTTGACTAAGTTAGTATTTGAATAATAATTCAGTTGTCGCTGTTTAATTACTATCTTCATTACTTAAATATATTATTGTTGTTTTTTTCCATATTGTTTTATGTTTTATTTTAGTTTTTTTTAAGTCTCTTTTAGTTTCAGTGTTTTTTTTTTAGTTTTTTTTAAGTCTCTTTTAGTTTATTATTTTACTTGTGTATAACATTCCATCTAACATTTTTGTGGAAATTTTACTCCCGAATCGGTTTTATTTGTGAAACTTACTAGAATATGATGATGTTTTTTTTCAATAAAAATAAAGGAATGTTCAATATGTAAAGAATAATTTTAAATAATAAAACTAATGCTATCTTACTACGCTGCTTCAAAATAATAAATGTAGTATTAAAACACTATGAAACTATCTGTGATGTACAAAGATCTTTTATATTAATTTCTTAAATTAAATTTTATAATTCAAATGAAGTTATTCGTAAACTATAAACATGGGTAGTTTCATAACTATTTAAAACTGTAAAAAATAACAAAACTTTTATCAACAATAAGTTGTACGATTTGTGTTAGCTCACAACTTATTCACCGCATGAGTTTCACACTGTCCGTTCTAAAAATGATCCGTTTACGAAGCATTTTTAAACAAATAATAATTATTTATCATTTACATAAAAAATCTTACGTAATAAAAAAATATTTTTTGGAAATAAATTATGATTAAATTTAAACGGATTCTGGAAAGCCAAATAATCCATATGTCAAGGTGAACACTGACCTAATATCCCAGGTAATAAAGAAATGGAAAATCCCAGAGGTCACAGGTTCATATCTAAATATATTGACATATATTTTTTTTCATTACATGGACGTGAGTTTTAATGTATTATAATAAAAGTAATACTGAATAGCACATTATAAAAAAACTCACTGCATATAATATAACATAATAAATATAATATAATATAATAAAAGTATGACTCAATAACACATTATAAGAAAGCACTTGATAAAAAATACAAAACAACTTTAAACAATAAGAGAAACGGTTCAATTTTTCCCCGAATAAAAGCGATAAGCGATCTGTATCACAATAAAGGGATCGCTTGGCACGTTTTCTTTCAATATTTCCCAATTTGATTCGGCATACGCTTCGCGGGTAGACAATGGAAAGTAATCGACAGTGACGGTGGTAAATTTCGTTAAAATAAAAGCGAGAGAAGATATAGCGCCTACGTGGTCGCCGTGTATCGCGATAGAATGGGAAAAGCTTTTATAATCCCGCGCGTGACAGACATACTTAAGCTTGGTATACACTTATATATACATGATACTAACATAACTATAAATATTACTCAATAAATATAGATTCCGTCTAATTGTTCATTAATTTTTTTGGTCTGTGGTTCATTATATTCCGTTTTTCAGTTTAAATATGTTTTAATATATTTTTAATTTAATAAAGATAAATAGTTAGGACTTAAATACTTGATCCTAAATTCTTGATTATATTCAATCCAATGTTATTAAATGTTTCAACAGTAATGTTACAACTTGTTATCTCCTACATAGTAACGATCAAACAATGCTACAATTCAATCTAACTGTTTATATATTCAGAAAGCAAATATCAAAATCACGTGATCAAAAAAATGGAATGTATCTATTTATATAATAAAATATTACCTGACTTTTTCTAAAAAGATATCTACGGAATCTTTAACAAAAAAAAATTAGTTTCTCTTTTTGTTTTAAGGTATAATGACCTTATAAGCATTACCAATTTGAATAATAATAATAATCCTTATTTGACAAAAATAAATAGTACAGAAAAACAGTGATCGAAAATGCTTCAATTAGTTTGAAAACTGTGTCACAGACATTCACTCTCACCCTCAAAACAAAGATTGTTCTAGATGAAACATAATGGCAACAATTAAAACTTAAAAAAATAAAATTACAAAAATAGATAAAAATATTTAATAACAAAGTAACTTATAATAAAATGCGAATCTATGTGGTTTTGTGTGCGTGTGTGCGTGGGTGTGTGTATGTGTGTGTAATAGTATTTTTAATTTATAGTTTACACATTACCCTAAAAGCGAAAGGTACGTTGGTTGAAATAAAGGTATTTTAATATAAAACCACTCACTTGCTTTGTTCTGAATCGCTTACGACATTATTAAAGGGCCCGTAGCTTAAGCCTTATTCACAACAAATGCGTAAGAAGCGATCGTGAGAAGTCAAGTTGATATTAAAGGTTTCATATTAATATCAAAGTATGTACAATGAATATTTTGTTGAAATAATTAATATTTCATGAAGAAAATACTACTTTTAATAAAAAGTTATTACACGACAATAAAAATATACGGGTATAAAATTGTTCTCATTTATTTTGGGTATCATTCTTTATAGAAATGAAACAGTTATCTGTTTACATATTATCTTTTCCTTGTTACCTTTTTTTGTCTTTTCTTTTTCATCTCTCAAGAGGAGTCTTCATTGTGAACAGTAGTCTATATTATAAACAAACGCAAACACTTCGCTGTTTTACATAATCTCTCCAAATTGGATATGAATAACAGGTGCGTTTTATATGTACATATTTATATACTTTAAGAAAATGAATGTTTCAAGGCTGTATAAATGAAAGGGAAATGAATTGTTTTATTTACAATAGGATTTATATATTTTTTAAATGGAAGTAATATTTTCTATATATCATAAATATTAATATCAATATTATTCAACCTGTTCTAGCCTCCGAGTTATTTATTAATGGATGTGACAAAAAAATTTAACTTTTATTTTTAAAAAAAATTGGCATTTGAACAATTTTAAAAATATTTATTCCTTATACGATATTAGTAGACAATACAATCTAGTAACATATAATATTAGGTGGCACAAGCCAATTAGTCAATTGACTTCACCAATAGCATTACTAGGGGCTAAACGGAGCTGGTTGAACGATTCTCACAGATGATTAACATTCATCATCGCTTACGAAAAGTAAATTAAGTAACTACTTATATAAGTACATAAATAAGAAGCTTAGATAATAATCGTAAACTCAGGCTACAATAACATTTCATAATTAACTTAAATAGAGAAAAAATCATATCTTAAAATAAAAACGATAATGATGAAAATAAATAAAATCCTGCTTCAAATGGAATGTTACAATAAATAAGTTAATGTTTATTTTGATGCCTGACTGTTGAAGCAAAGTATCGATTTGATCCTCTCACCGGATATTTTTTGTAGGTGAACCCTGAAATCTGAATGTTCTTTATACCCGTTATATATTTTTTATTACAAATACCGCATCCTAGGCATAACTTATATCAAGTCTTACAGTTTGTTATTTTTTGAACTTTATTAAATAGTAAAATGAAAATGAGAACCCTCTGTCAAACATTATTTACTTATATTAAGTACTTTTAAAAAAATATATGTTTCATAACATACAGGGTTCATTTTGTTACATGAACTTTTACAAATTGTCTCAAGTACAGTAAATTAAACATTGAAATGTAACGAAAACACAATCGGCGTAATCAAAAGCCGGTATCGTATATGAAAATCATATTAAGCTATGGGAATTCAAAAGGCAAATGACCGGTCTAACGAGCGTACTGTGAGCGAAGTTCTCGCCTCGTGGTTTCTATGGTGAATGTGATATCATAATTTTATACAGGTAGTTCATTTTGCTCAATGGTAAAGCTAATTAAAAATTATTTTAACAATTTCTGTTAATTTGTTGTAACATAAGTAAAACGGATCTAAAGCAATATATATAATTAGAAACTTACAATATCAAAATATCTCTAACGCTCTTGTTAAAACGTGTTAAACTTAACGCCATTTTATGTCAGTAGTTATCTTGGTTTAAATCTTTTTTCATATTGTTCTCCTCTTGAACCCCATTCATTTGATATCCATATCGTCGGTATATGGTCGGTTTTACAGAAATATATATATATATACTCCACTATTTTGTGATGGCGGCCATTTTTTATTTTTTTTCATGTCATGTTATATTATACAAATCAAGCCCCTTATTGCAGAAGTGGTACAAAAATATATAATCCTCCTTTTTGTTGCGACGGCCATTTTAGATTTATAATAATATTGATTTCATATAATTGCATTGTTAATAAAACTAAAGGTGAATTCCAAATGTCATCTTAATCAGTTGAGGTTAACTTGTTTAAAATTTTTAAAGATTTGTTCCTTACGAACAAAGTAACAGTAATGAAAGCATGTAATAAAAAGTAAATAGTAAAGTAAAAAAAGTAAGTAGTGAAGTAAAAAAGTAGTGTAGTATTTTGTAGTAGTCGAAATTGTGTCACAACATTAAAAAGCTTTATAAATAAGCTGTCTTTATACAGTTTTATCACCTCTCTAATGTACATGACCCAAACAGATAGGAGTGAAAAATATTCTGTAATGGGGACATTTAAAATATAGCACGCGTTTAGTGGGAAGATAGATGCAGTGAAATTTTCTTTTAGTGAGTAAAATTTTACCCTCGCCCTCCTCATTAGCGAGGGAGCTTGAATGGGCGCATCCCGTTTTACATCTGCAATTCACTTTTCACATTTACACACTTCTTATGGCGCCCGTGTTTCGTCCTTAAATTAAAATAAAACGACACGTGAATTTTTGTATATATTTTTAATGCTAAAAACCTTTCCTCAAAAATTTGTACATTTTATGTTCTTACTAATAGTCTGCCTTACTTAACCCTTTCCTGGCTGACTTAAGGAATAAGTATAAAAAAAATAAAAAAATGTATTTTTAGCAAAATATAGAGTAACAAAGAGATTTGTCACTTTTTTTATGTATGTATGTATATATATATAATTATAGAGGTGATGCCATATGGAGTCATCAGTCTCATATGAACATAAAAAAAACAATAACTAATATATTCTTTGAGGTTAAATATGAATAATAATATAATTGATACCAATCAGATGCAAATTTCAAAAGTAGATAAACTATTTATATCTAAATATTCGCATAAAATCATCATTCAAACTTACTTATTTCACTACGACTTATTTATCGTAAAAAATCCAACACAACAAACTTGATTCGAGATAAATCACAAACTTACAGGACACCGGTTACAAAAATCACTTCAAAATGACAGTAGTGATCTTCTTTATCGGCGTAAAAATATGTAATTTTGATCCCGCTGCAGAGATAGCTCTGGCTGTCCACAAAAAAACATGATTCCATATGGCATCATTAGACAGGAAAGGGTTAATATACATACTCAGTAGAACTTCATCTCTGTTTTGTCAATTTCTCTCTAACAATTTATGTCAAAGGTTTATATTGGGTATAAACATTTTTATTGGTAGGGGTATTATGTTTTTATACAATGGATGATAAAAATTTAAATTTGGTATAAAAATATTCTTCACACGTTACATTTATTTATATATTTTTTCGTATTCATATATCACTCCTATAAATATATAATGTATGCTTTCATAACATAAAATTTATATGACCGGAGTGTTATCACAGCGCATAATTGATTTGGCTACTTTTATTGTCTGAAAGCAGAATGACTTTATTTCCTTTACTATCTCCGGTGGTTTTTATCTTCTCACTTTTATTTAAATAAGCATATTTTATTCTTTTAAACTTAAAAATAAAATCCAAATTATCTGTTTAAACAGTCACAAAAATATAAATTATTTTTACTACTATAGCTTACAAAATTGTAAAAACGACATAAATACTGTCGGTTTTTCCAACAGCGGCAATGTTTTTTCGTTTTTTATTAGAGTTAACGTAATAATTAAAAATAAATGTATCAATATAAAGTATTTTTTATACTGTTTTATTATATATCAAGATAAATTTATAATATTATATATTTATATTTATTCCAAAAATTTATATTCTATTATAATTCAAAAAAAATTATACTCGTTCTAACTAAACAATCACTTCAGCTATTCCCGGTAACATTTTTCTCCGCCTCCGCAGTTTAGTTTTACGTCCGTCATAAAACTGCAGAGCGTTAAGAATTTCCCTGTCCATTAAAGTTAATAAGCGACCCAATCCCCATTGTACAAATAAAAATGAATAAGATACAATTCCAGAAGTTCTGAACTTACTTTTCGTAATTAGCTCGAATAAGTTTACTCGTGAATTAATATATTTTGTGTTTCCGTAACCGTCACCTCGAACCTCGAACCATTACAATTAATCTTTTGAGAGTGCTAAGATTATATCCCCGGGGTTCCCCTTCAAAAACACTATTCCAGTTAATACAAAGCTTTTCCCGAAATAAACTTGGTAGTAATTGCCACCTTTCCTGTTTCTTTTAGCTAATATTACACTCTCTTTTTTTTGTTTTTTTACAAAAAAAAAAGATAATAATAGAAATTCTGACAATATGAAAAACAAAAATTTTTTAAATAGACTAGTACTATTTATATGTAATCAAACAATAACTTATGCGTTCATCAATTTCTCATATGATCCTATAAACTTTCCTATCTTATTTTTAATATCAAATTACTTACATAATTATTAGTTTTGGAAATAACTTCAAAATTATCTTAAGAAAATATAAATATAAATAAATAAAATAAAGAACCAGCATTTCAAACTACCTAACAAATATCAGATAAAATAAATACCTTTTTAAATATATTATGATAAGAAAATAGAAAAACCTTATATGAAATATTTCCATATTCAATTGCAGATTTCTTTCTATCCTCGCATTCTATTTTGCATAGAACAGCTATTTTTATTCAGAATAAATGATCAATACCTAGAAAGCCGGGTTCATTTACTTCGTCCGGGACAATCCAGTTAATTTTTCCCTGCCAATAGGTAAAGTCGGACACAGCGAATTACATTGGAATTGAGCCGACGGTGACGATTCGTTGATTTCTTCAGCACTTTCTAGTAAAAACTAATCCTCTTTTGCACTTCAGATATTGATTAAGCTTTTATTCTGATGCATTAAAACTATGGTAATACATATTTACTTTTCACTAGTTGAAACTTTTTATTTGTTTTCTGTGTTTATTTATGTTGTCTTATTTCAGTTTTAATATGCTTAAATTAATCTGTGGTAAATATAATTTTAGTCTGTGATAAGCAGAGGTCAGCTTTCACATCAACCTCAAGTTTACTATGTTTCTGTTCTTCTACATTATTATTGTGTAAATATTAAATTTTTAAGGTCTTCCCAAGTCTAAAAGGATAATAATATATTGAGTTATATCCTCGATATACATCGTTTATTTAAAAGTCCCAATCCTACAAGTGCGGATCAGAAGAATATTTTAAACTAATAATTTTTTACAGTCCATGTATAAGTCTTCTCTGACTCTCTTGCATATACTATACAGCGGTACATGTATACACTGCACTAAAATTTAATTAATATGCAGATTTCGCAAGCCACTCTTGACTTTGTTTTAACGTCTTTTAAATATAAAAATATTAAAAAGTGGAAAAATAATTAAAGACGCTTGTTTAGAGTAACGATCGGATGAATATTAATACAATATTTTACTTTTTACTAGCAAAAACTTTTTTATTGGAGTAATATAAAGCTTGTTTTTGATGCTCATGGTCGTATAAAACTGTTCTGACGATTCAAATAAACAACGTGACTAAAACTATATCAATTGGCAAATATTATATGTAACCTCCGCTTACTTTCAAAAATCATGTGAAATAACATGATATATTATTTTGCTATATTTATAATATATTTAATTGCCTCAATATTTTGATGAAATAACCCAATGTTGATAACACAAATTAACCGTCGATTGGCTTTATTACTGGGTATAGAAAACAGAACCGCAATTCGACTGAGTAAATCCAATTTTATTACACTAATAAAAGGGAATCCAATTAAAACGAAGGTTTTTTACCGAAGCTCTCTGGCGGAGAGCTCTCAAGTGGAGAGGCAGCGAAACCTAGCGCTGCAACCTGAATGTTACTGTAGACGTAATAAGCTTGACAGCTTCTTTACTATAAATAAGAAAATTGCAATCTTTTGATGTCTTTCATAAGTTTTTTATCAAAAAATGCATTCAATTAAACTTTTAAAAGATTTTTCAATAAAACCACGAACGTTGAATACTTTGACGTTTTAAAAATAAAAGAGTTTTAATAACCTACCTATTGGTCTAAAATACGATACTTGAAATTATTTTATACTTTAAATGAAATATACATTATTAAGACAAAAAATTAAAAAAAAAATTATGAAAATAATATCAGTTACCTGAAATATACTTCACTGTAAACAAAAAATAAAAATCCTGTAAGGGATGATTACATGAATGGATATTAATTAAATCAATATGTTTGTTATTTTTATTTCTGAAACCTGTATTAATTCATAAAGTAATTAATGAATTTCAAGTAACCGGAAGAGCAGTCTTAATTAAATTGATATGAGAATTCTTCATATTATTTTATAAGTACCCTTTGACATACGAGCTACATAAAGAAATTACATAGTAGCTTAAAACTTTCTTTAAATGAAACTTCTGCATGAAACAGAATTTGTCATATTCTTTAATAGAATTTGATATATTATTGAGACTTTCTAAAGGTCATTTTTGATGTTACCTTCGTCAAAAATTGGTCTTTTATATTAGTTTCTAAGATTAGCTTGTCGAAACAAAAGATCATAATTTAATAATCATATAAAATGGTAAGAAGAATTATAATTACCAGTATGTTTGTTGTAACGGAGAAACATATATACCTATATATATTAATTGTGAACTATAGTTTTAGTACCAAGAAGTAAAATAAGTAACTTTGAATTCTAGTAACATACATATTTTTATTTTATTTTTTTTTTATGATATAGGAGGGCAAACGAGCGTGCGGGTCACAGGTCAAATGTGATCACCGCCGCCCATGAACTCTTGCAACATCCGAAGACGCACAAGAGCGTTGCCGGCCTTGGAGATAAGAGTAAACGCCTTTTTTGAAGGTACCCATGTCGTATCGATCTGGAAACACCGCCGAAGGAAGTTCATTCCACATCTTAGTGGTACGTGGAAGAAAAGTCCTTGAAAACCGCACAGTAGAAGATCGCCACGCATCCAGGTGGTGTGGATGGAAATGCAGGCGGTGACGTGCTGTGCGATGATGGAATTCGGCGGCAGGCATCAGATCAAATAGCTCTTCGGAACACTCCCCGTTGTAAATGCGATAGAAGACGCACAAAGAAGCCACGTCTACGCAATGCCAAAGAGTCCAGCCGTTCACAGAGCACCGGGTCCCCGACAATCCGTACGGCTCTCCGTTGTACGCGGTCAAAAGGTAGAAGCTGATATTGGGGTGATCCGGACCAGAGATGAGAGCAGTACTCCATATGTGGCCGAACCTGCGCCTTATAAAGCGCAAGTCTATGGCCAGGATTGAAATACTGTCTCGCTCTATTGATCACACCCAATTTCATCGAGGCCAACTTGGCCTTGCTCTCCAAGTGACCACGAAACTGACAGTCGCCCGAAATGCCGAGTCCCAGTACTCTGATACTTGGCGAGGCATCGAGGGGTGTGCTATCGAAGAGCGGCGATACGACAAATGGAGTTTTCTTAGTGGTAAACGCGCAAACCTGTGTCTTTTGGGGATTAAACTGAACGAGGTTCAGTTTACCCCATTCTGAGACCGTCCTCAGGGAGGTCTCTATAGAAGACACAAGTTTCTTTCGGCACTCGTCGACGTTTTCCCGAGAGAGACCTGCACGGCCGGAATATACCGCATCCCCAGTGCTGTCATCCGCATAACAATGTATGTTGGAAATGTCCAACATATCATTGATGTGCAAGAGGAACAGGGTTGGGGATAGCACGCAGCCTTGGGGTACACCAGCATTCACGGGCTTGGGGTCCGAGCAAAAACCGTCGAGAACGACCTGTATGCTCCGCCCAGTGAGGAAGCTGGTGATCCACTTGCATAAACTCTCGGGAAGCCCATAGGAAGAAAGCTTCGAAAGAAGCCCCTTGTGCCATACACGATCGAAGGCTTTCGCTATATCCAGACTAACTGCCAGACCTTCTCCCTTGCTTTCAATAACCGCAGCCCAACGGTGTGTAAGATATAACAGGAGGTCACCAGCCGATCGACCATGGCGAAAGCCATATTGTCGGTCATTGATCAACTGGTGATCCTCAAGGTACGCGAGGAGCTGTCGGTTGATGATGTTCTCCATTATTTTGGAGAGAAGAGAGGTGATGGCGATAGGTCTGTAGTTAGCTGGGTCCGAGCTATCACCTTTTTTAGGGATCGGATGGACAAAAGCACACTTCCATGAGACCGGGACTACGCCTTTGAAATAGGAGTACCGAAATAGACGCGTTAGCACTGGAGTCAACTCAGGGGCACATGTTCGTAGCACGATTGGGGAAATACCATCCGGCCCACTCGACTTATGAACATCCAATGAAATTAGAGACCGTCGAATGGTTTTTTGCCGGAAAATTATTTCCGGCATTGAACTCTGACACCGCTGGATGGTAGGCGGTGTTTTTCCTTGGTCGTTCAAGGTCGAGTTTGAGGCAAAAAGAGTGCCCAAGAGATCGGCTTTCTCTTTTGCCGTATGGGCTAGAGAATCATTCCCCAAGTGCAGTGGCGGTAGGGATGGCTGGCAAAAGTTACCCAAAGTGGCTTTAGAAAGCGCCCAAAACTTGCGCGTGCCTGGTGGGTACCTTGTCAACTGATCCCCAATTTTGACGACATGCCTAAACCTTGCTCTAGCAATTTGCCGTTTGAAGAATCTGGAGGCACGATTGTATTTCCTCTTCAGAACTCTAGAGTTCGGATCCTTGATGACTAACGCATTAACCCAAGCCTGATACGCCTGACGTTTTCCGGCTGCTGCAGCCCTGACAGACGCATCAAACCAAGGCCGCGATCTGCCACCAAGTGGTACCACAGAGCTAGGTACAAATAGTTCCATGCCCTGTAGTATCACATCAGCTACAGCCGCAGCGCAGTCACTGGGATCATCGGAAGAGAAACAAATCGGCCCCCATGGGTAGGATGCAAAGAAAGACCGCATTCCATCCCAATCCGCTGACTTGTAGTGCCAAACGCGTCGGGTCGCAGGTCTTGTGCGAGCCGGACGTTGAATGGGCACTACACTCCGTACCAAGCAATGATCGGAGGACCCAAGAGGAGCCTCGACAATGACCTGGTACTTTCCGGGATGTGTAGTCAGCAGAAGATCCAACAAAGAGGGCATGTGACTGTCCACGTCCGGTAGACGAGTGTGCGTCTGAACCAACTGGGACAGACCATTTGCCAGAGCAAAGTCAAACACAGATCTCCCCGTGAAGTCAGTGGAACGCGACCCTAGCCACTCGGCATTGTGCGCGTTGAAGTCCCCGAGGACTATGACCTCAGCAGAGGGAATCTGTGAAAGCAGGTCGTCAATCTTCGCCTGTACGTGGCCCAAGAGTTGCTCCGTTTCTGCATTACCACTATGGGATCTGTAGAGGCACGCGTAGACTCTGACATGATCGTCCATGTCCACGCGCAGCCAGAGTAGAGACAGATCCCGACCTTCAAAAATCTCGAGGCGACGGTAGCAGATATCCTCCCTTACGAACACAGATACCCCGGCGTGGGGTATAAAATGATGTTCTAATTTATACCCGGGGTATGAGAGGTACGCTGTGTCGCTAGGTTTAGATATCTGCGTCTCCGTCAAAAACAACAAGGCCGGCTGCGCCGTTTCTAGGTGGTAGTGGACGGCGTTTAAGTTTGAGTGAAGTCCCCGGATGTTGCAAAAGTCCACACTTAGGGTGGAACGGGGTGCCGCAGTTTTACCTCGTCGTTTGCCCTCAGAAAACACGAAATGTGATTCTTTGCCCGCCCCAGATACGACGGGCAGCCCGAGCAAAATTGGAGAACCGTTTCCCCGATTTTGCTCGGGGAGGGATTCTCCGGCTTCACTAAAGCCGGTACCCTCCTGGGGTATATTTATTTGAGCAATCACATTCATGTTAGGCAGGGAAGAGGAGGGGGAGGGGGTGTTGGGCTTCCGGAAACTCTCACTCACCGACGGAACATAACCAAATGAATTTGGTTACTGCACGTCGATCTTCTGTGAGAGGGTGGTCCTTCCCCGGTCGAGCCAGCCCAATACGAGCTGCAGTCAAATGACTACAGCTAGGCTCTACCACCTAAAAAATAACATAATTCTAGAATATACTCTCTGTAAATAGGTGCTAGCAATATCATTAAAATTAGACATAATATTTCTCAAAAAACACAAGTATTTTATAATAAATTTGAGATTACTAAGAGAATCGAAGTCTTAATAAGTTATTGATATTTTAAGAAGGAAAGTCCTCAAGTAAGACAACATTTAAAAATTGTTTTTTTTTATCTTTATTAAAGAGCTGAGTCGGATTCCAACTATGTGGCTCTGTAAGGACACAATACATTTAAAATTGTAACATTAAGAAAGCGAAATTACAATCTACATTACATTATATAATGTCCATTAAAACTAATTAACTAAGCAATCAAAATAACGTACGCGTGATATTTAGGACATAACCAAGTGGAAATACCTTCGTAATTGGACTCCCAGACTGTGATGTAAACATTTTTATACTAATAACATCTAACGAGTGGATGATTGCCGGAAAACATTTCCTGGTACATTAATAAAATAATTTGATAAAGCTTGTCTGGTTTTTTGAATATTTTTTATAATTTTGATGTATATTTTATTATGAATATTATACAGTTAAAGAATAATACTTCTTTTTTTTCTTTTCTTTAATAATTCTTTTGTTTGATTAAACATATTTTATGTTATTATACATTTATATATCTTTTGAGTGTTTAGTTTTTTCATTAATAATGCTATCACTAATATAAACGTATTTGGGTATACATTTTTACTTTACTTCACTTCATAGCCAGGAGATTTATATTGATTTGATCAACGTAAAAATTTATAATAAAATCATATTAATAAAAGTAACTATATACTAAAATATTTTTTAATATCACACTTTTAAGCGTTTTATATTTATTAGTTCATGCGAGACCACACATTTCTTTTTATTTTCTTTTATATATTATAAAAAAATATATCAAGAATACAAGAACATAAAGTAACATATAAATTCTATAAGTAAATTAAAAATTGTAATTACTTAAAATAACCTGTGTTCTAACATAACACGCGAAGTACGTTTTTAATTTCTAAGTGTCTATGTTACATTGGACACTTTGATGTTACATTACGTAATATTCCCTTTAGCAATATGCTGCTTAATAGAATAAAGTTTTTAAAAGGAATGAAATATTTAACGAGGTATAGCTTTACGAGGACTTTAACAATTGTAATTTGGGTAGAGTGGATATATTCATAAATGAATCATTTACAACCCTGACATCTTCAAACCGACAATAAGATAAAAATTAAGATTATTATTTTCTCCCAAATATGTAGTGTGTTAATAAAATTTGGCAAAATTATCTTTATTTTTCGTCACAAACGTAACGCTTTTTTTAGGTTATAACAAACAATTTTAATGATTAGTTTTTTAATACCGATTTAAATTTTTCATCTATCAGGATTAGATCAGCATTGGGATAGTTTTCGATCTCAGAATATATATAGTTGAATGACTTTTTTATGGAATATTTCATAAAAAATATGCCAAAGTCAGGTGTTAACTACATATCAGAATATCGCTCTAGAGTTCTAAGGAGCAATTTTCTCGACTTTATTCTTCGTTTACATTCCCGACACTTCATTCTTCGCTTCGTTGACAGGAAATCAAATAAATGTTTTATCTTAACAGTATAAGAGAACTGGTCGAATGCATTATGACTAAAGGATCTTGTATTTATTTCACTCAAAATCTAAATCTGGAAGAAATAAAAGCATGCTGTACTCAAAATCCAGACAGCATCAAGGATAAAAAATCTGAAAAGGGAAGGAGGTGTAAAGCTTTTCCAAAATGTATGATATAGTATGAAAACTGGTCGTTAAAAAGACCTTATCAACTCATTACAGTACAGAGTATCTTATCATATGACAAAGTATATTTATTAAATACTGATTTCTTCTATTTATTTTTTATTTATTTGTCAAGTTTTGTAAATGGTAAATAAACTATTAAATAAACCTTTCTCGAAAATGTTTACGAGCTTCATGACTATGACAAAAATGTACCTATCACGATATTTCTACCTCACATATCTCAATACTTATGCCAATTATTTCATAATAATAAACAAAATATAAGTTCGAAATGTAATACTTCACTAATAATAAAAATGCAAAAGAACCGATGGCTCTACTAATCAAAAAAGTATTACACCGCCCGTATCAAATCCAATGTGCTGAGCCGTGTCCGGCTTTGTCTGTTTGGCGGAAAAAATATAATTGGATTGTTTCTGACGAGATAAATTGGGGCCCGACTGTCATTCCTATATGCGAAAACACATTTATCGCTATCAATAAAAAAATGTGCTATTATCAAAATGTGAGATACAGAGTATGACTTTGAATATGAAAAAGCGTAACCGATATTTTCTTTTCTATATTCAAAATAAAAATATTTTGTTTGTATTTACACTTTTGATAATAAGATAGAACTATACTGCTACATTCACGACAATACTATTAGAATTGGGCCAAATTTAACCAAAATTTATGTTTATAAATAGGTAGAGAACTAGTCGGGCAAATTTCGATATTATTGATGTAAGTACACCCGAATATATCTTAAGTGTATAATGGTTAACTAAAATAACTATTGAAGCTTATTAATCTCTAATATAAATTATCATTAATATATTTATATGTTAGGAATTCTCAAGACATCATCACAGCTCATAATTATAAAATTGCAATAATTGCAAACGGGATTTTTTAATAATTTTTACAACTTTGCCTGTGCCAAGTGTCAGCTTTGTTAACATATGATTAATATCAAAAGCAACGTCAGACAACTTTGATTAACGACGAGCAATCAACGGATCGAATAATGCTGTTTATACGAACAGCGATTTTATTAATTGGCTCCAGCGATAAAATAGATTCACGTTGTTTAATTAAATGTGTGTCTGTCGATTTAAAATGTTAAATGCTGGGAGATTTACTATGTATTCATTTTTTATAAGTACTTGCATAATTATTTTGTATATATTGTGTATATTTATTTATGATTTTTGAATATGCAGCTAGGCTTCCATTTTTTGGTATCATTATTCTTAGATGTAAGAAATCGGGTAGTTTATATAATTGATAAAAACTACAAATGTAATACAAGTATATAGATTGTAATATTTCTTGAACTTAAATATATATAGTTGTAAAAACTGTGTGGAATATTTTTTTTATAGTATTTCTGAAATATCTATTAATATTTAGTGCATCAAATTGTATGTCAAAATAAATAAATAAAATTATTTTTTAAAACATTTATTACATAATATGTCTATTCAAAAATACTAACCAGAATAATTCTTCAAATTTGATTTCTTGAAAATTACCACATTTTTCTGAAGGATTGAGCTTCAAATTATGTGTATAATACCAATAATGCAGTAAGTATAAAATTTTTCTCTTCAATGCTTATTTAAGATATGACAGATAAAACATACACAACCAAGATTCGTTGAGGAATTTTAATAACTGTTGACTGAGTCATACGAGGAGCTGTACGTTCTGCAATAACACTTATTAGTCATTACAAGGGACGTTTTTAAACTTTATATGAAAAATAACTCTTAGACGACGACGTTTTATTAAATTTATCTTTGTACTTACATTTTATAGTTAATAAAAATGATACTTTGAGAAGTCATAAATAAAGACGGTCATATACAGAATGCTAAATTCGTCGCAGCGAGTAGCGACACGGTAGCTCAATTGGTAGAGCGACGCACGGTTTTCCAGAGATAGCAGGTTCGAATCGATAAAATTATTAAGATTTAATAAACTTAATATTTCAACAAAAACATAACTATTTCAAATAGTTAATAAATTTAATTAAAGTAAAAATAGCAAATAACTTAAAGTACACAGCACGTAGCACACCACAGCACATCACAGCACAGCAAAGCACCTTACTCTTGCCACCATATCCTTGGTAACATACTTCTCGTGGCTCGTTAATAGTTGTTATCCAAGACTTGACCTTATCACCAAATAACTCAAACACCAGTCTTGCATAATCAGTAAACCAATCAATGATATGGGGATTGGTCCACCCGCACATATCCAGCAACTTCCACCGCACAGCACAGCACATCACAGCACAGCACAGGACAGCACAGCACAGCACCGCACAGCAAAGCACAGCACAACACAGTACAGTACAGTATGGTACAGTACAATACAGTACAGTACAGTACAAAATAGTACAGTACGAGACAGTTATGTAAAGTAAGGTAAAGATGTAGTAATTTACTTTACTTTTATTCACTTTAACTTTAACATATTTTAAAAATAAGATATCTTATGTATGTATAAGGTGTTTAATTAAATGTACTTGTAATGACTATTTACATAGTGACGAGGTATTCATTATAACATGTATTATGTACAGTGAATATTTATTAGAATATTAATTTATTGCTTCAAGCCATCAACATAGTTACGATATTTAGATTTTTATACTTTTCCTATATTTTAAACTATATGTCTACTGAAAATGGTTTCAGTTTTTATCCTTTGACTCTATATTTACGATTCTATTCTCAAATGAACTCGTTTAACGTTGAAATGTAAACAAAACAATAAATTATTTTAATTTGTACTAAATAATAAATTCATCCTTTTAATTAAAAAAGTTTAAAAAAATAAATTTTATAATTATACAGTAGCAAATGGGTGCAGGGTGTATGAACCGAGTTTTGTCACTTGTCGTTTAAATAGAACAGTTTATAGAATTAAAATATGAAAAGGTTCCACTAATTGCATCTTCATTCAATGATATAATGAAGCATATTTAAAATAGCCGCATTAACTGCGAGCAATTTTAAAGTTTCGTTACAAAGAAAGCAGTCTAAAGTTCGAGTCTTCGTAATTACTGTCTACTAATTAACGCGATTACCCTACAGCGTATATGTTAGTACTGTTTAATTAACATAACTTTAAATATTAATCGAATTATCATTAATAATTATATCTACTATTATTTTTTATTATAAAATATTCATAAGCAAACTAAAATTTTTTGTTTATTTCGTCCAATATTGCTTTTTTATTAATATTTGTTTAATTTTAGCTAAATATTACAATCATTTTATAAATTTCGAGGCCAAGACAAATTAAGTTTCATACAAAACACGATAATTCGAATGTAAATTATAGTCAAGGGCGAATTCTTAGCCTGTCTAGATACTACCAATTTTCGAACCTATCAATTACTGGCAATTTTCATCCAACCCATGACATAATATTGAACTTGCGATCATTATCTTAAAATAACACAAAGCAGCGAAACCACTTTACATAATCTTGAATAATAAACTTTAGTCAATACCCTTGAACAATATAATATTTACAAAAATATTTATAATATACATTTTAAATATAAATTTCTGTTTGAAATTAACAAAAATCTTATTTTCATGAAAATTTAAATAGAATAAAATATAGCAGTAAATATTTAATATTTTACAGAGAACTTTAGAATAAAACTGAAATAAAATGATCGTATATGCGAACACAAATGGAGTTATGCACTGAGCCGTTGAATAGTTTAGTATGTGTCATGTCTCAACGAAAATCGGCACAATTGTATTTCAAATATGCATATCAGATCCAGATCATTAATGTATTGATAATACAATTAAATACAATGTTTCTTTTTATGTTGGATTTCTCGTCATAATAAAATAAAAAAATGTTTGCTTTGACTAATATAAATCTAATAGAAAATTAAAACATCTTATATATTACTAGCGTAAATATTATTAGACGATTATATTAGCTTATTAGCTTATATATTAATAGACGATTTTAGTCCCATTGATTATGAGACGAAAGCTGCACAAAAATAATAGCTTATGTTCTCACTTTGAAAAGTTCAAGCGGTAGATGTCCATTACAAACAAAAACAAAAGAAATATAAAAAATTTCTTAATTTTGGCACTAAATGCAACTGAGTGATTTGTAGTTTACACTGAACTAAAATCAAAATAAAATCGGAAAATAACTGTCTAGAAAAATAAAAATAATACAAAAAATATAAAAAAAAATATTCTTAATTTTGGCGCAAAATGTAGATAAGTAACGTACATTATACAAAATATAACCTTTTATATGTTTAAAATTCCTAAATTATGTTTTTAATAAACGCGAAATTTATCGACTAGTTTTAATTATGACGATATTGGCATATTTAATACGTACATTAAGTTCCTAATATCATCGTTTAGGCAGAAAATCCGATATCTTGATGCGAATATTTAAATATTCATGAACGGCGCCTCTCCACTACAAATGACTGTTACAGTTCAAATCTGGCGTCAGATTAAGCTGAATTGAAACGCCTTTAACATATCTGAATATTGATGCTCAATTTTACTTTGTTTTGTAAGATATGAAACGATATGCAAATATGGATTACTAAGAGCGATTAATTCAGCGACGGGTTAGAATTTTCTTCATTAAATATATTCGAATATTGAATATTGAACTTATATTTCCATGGAATTTTAATATTATTTGCATAGATGTATTGTGAACAATGTTACCTAAATTCAATTTTACTTCTTTTTAGTTTGAATGAACTGCAACGTTTTGAAATATACTATTTTAAATCTAAAAATCTTTTTTAATTAATCTAAGGTAATTAACATCTAACAAGATGTTATTAATCAAAGGCAGATTATTAATTATTCATTATATAATTTATATGTGATTTATTTAGGACAAAACTAAGGATAACCATCAAACGTGATAATTTATTAAATGTTTACTTATCTTGGAATTTATAATTTTATATATCTTATATATCTTAGAAGTATGTAACAACCTTAAAGTTTTTTAATGTCTCTATCAAACACTTAAATCACAATAAAAATATATTTATGTACAGTACATTTAAAAAACTTTTTGAACAAATCTAGTAACAAGTAAATAAATTATCATTTAATAACAATAAATTCTACATTTATAAAATATTAACTCAAATAAAGACCGGTTTAAAAATAATTATTTTATATTTATTAAGTTCCCAAATCCTGAGAAAATCAAGAACGTTATATTTATTGAAGGTACTTCTCAGCTATTACATGAATACTGCATTTGCCAGTGTCTGTTAGTAGAGTGCCTGGATTGATACGTGCTTGAAACACGAAACAATCAAAACATATCATAATTAAAGGATGTCAACAAGGGCAAGATAAATTTCACATACAAAACCAGTTGCATAAGCACGAAAGCTTAACGAAGCGAAGTATGAGTCAAGTATGAGTTAGACTGCAAAAAATTAGGTCAAGCCCACAAAGAAATATAATTTGTAGTTCAAAAACTAACTACAACAGCTGTCGAATTAACTGTGAAAGTTTGACCAATTTGCAAATTTGCACATATGTAGTGTATGCATGACATTATGACTTCAACCCAAAGGCACAAGAAATAATTCTCTATACCAGAGTATTAAGCATACTAAGTTTAAGCCCTATATACCGTCTCGGAGTTATCGTGTATACCGACGGACAGACAATCTTATAAAGTAGCTTTCGCTACTTAACAAAGGTCAACATGGCATGCTTAATTAGCTTATATACCTACACTTTGATCTTAGCCAAAAGGCCGAGATACCTGAGAGGCGTTATACCTGTGTTTCTAAATTGAAACACGAAAAACAATTATTAATTAACATAACACTAGATAAACTCAAACCAAAGCATTCAGTCTAAATTGAACATGATTCGTAGTTTATTACTGTAATAAATAGATCTTTCGCAACTCGCTTAATGAATTCACTATCAAATGTTCCAAACAAAACTATATACGCACAAAACTGTATCAAATTTTGCTGGCATAATAATTAAGTAACAGGCGGTATCAAGGTTGTTTAGGAACCCTAATAGATATTGTGCAATAGTGTCCTAGTTTAGTCTAAAAACAGCTTATTTAGGACTCTTGTTATTTGTTGATATCTAAAATCAGGTATTTGTTTTTCTATCGAGTATTGTTTTATTAAATTCTCATGTGAAACTTTTTAAAAGCACTAAGCTAACATTATACCATATGTTGAACAAATAATGTGGTAAATAAAAAAGTATATTTCTTTGTTTTTGATGAACATCTTTTTTAGACGAAAACAAAGAAACGATTGCAAGCATCGAAGTATTTAGAGAGTTAAGGGCTTTTCATATATGTAGTACTTACAAAACACTTCGCTAATAAATTAGACTTACGTAAAGTTAGAATCTGGTGTTAGTGTAAATAGAGACGAATTAATAAAATAATTCATTTGAAAGAAGCTTATATTGAAAGGCTGGTAATAAGAATTATTCAGTTGTATTAATATTTTATACCAATATTTCCTAACCTGCATTAAAATAAAATATTTTATAATAATTATTTAATATACGTAAAGTGTAGCTAACGGGTTAAGTAAAGTGGGTCAATAAATATAGTACTTACATTTAAATATATATCAAGCTGTCTTAAAAGAATTTTGATAAAATAATATAATATTATAACAAATGACATACAGAAATGAAATATAAACATACTTATTTTATATTTACATATAGGTACTTTAAACTAGTTAAGAGATTTACCAGATTGCTTAAATTTCCAGCAGAGCATCGAAATAGTTTTTTAAGGTTTTTGTCGAGTTTTTAAGGTTTTGCATTTTTAATTCGCTATTTAATAAATATTTTTTTAATTTGACATTAAAGATATATTTTATATATCCACAAAAGTAAGTTAAATAAATAACTGATGACGGAAACTCACTATGTCTCAAATCCGTCACTAAAGAGTTATAGAAAAGGAAAAAGTTTTGTAATAAAAACATAACATATTATATCAAAATTATATAATAATTGAAGTGGTCAAATTATTATGACAAAGTTAAACAGCGCCTAAGATTTATTTATATTTATAATTATTGTATATTTTACCTAAAAAAAATTAACGAGCAACGAAAAAACAGTGACATTAAAAAATAAAGATAAAAAATATCTTTATAGTTTAATTTTATTTTTTGAGTATAAAATTAAACTATAAAGATATTTTTTATCTATATAGTTTAATTTTACTTATAAAAATAACTTTTTAGAATTAAATGAATACCGTTATGACTTAAATAATTATGGCACGCGATCAATGCAAGTTTACTTTTGAGTCATATAGGTGCTAGAATGAATGACAAACTGAACGACTGAATGAAATGATAACACAATTTCGTTCATGAATCTTTCAACAGTAAATACATCGATTTTCATCATGTCAACAAATTAAATTGTAAACAAAGTTAACAATTTGTTCGGAATATATATAATCTTTTAGATCGACCAAATATATTTAAATTTCCAATAACTTATTGTGTACATAACTTTTAACGCAATTAATAATGTTGACAATTATATTTTGATAAAATATAGCTATTTTATGGTTTTGCTAAATTAACCCTCCATATTGTATCTTGAGTTTAAAATATATACATTATATACCGATGATGTTTGCTGTATTTTTTATAAAAGGTGTTTTGCACATTTAAAGATATTACGTCTCTCCAAATAATTTACTTCATGACTTGATAAGATAATTGATTTAGAATGCAGCCCTCTAAATATCAAGTAACTAAGACTTGAGAGCAAGATCTAGTTGCATCTACTTATGAAGTACTGTATTTTGATTTGATTCGGGTCATCAAACGTATTTTCCCGATATTTTCTTACCATTCCTTGTTAAGAAATAAAGCTATAAATATTATTTTGATCATCAGTTACAATCAATCATGAGTATTAACAAACAATAATAAGTTAAAACAAACAATTGCCTTTCTTGTTGGTTTTTCCATAGACATACCCTTTGACCCAGAGACAGTTAATTTCAGTGACATGTCATTGCTGCTTATTTGAAATAAAAATCATTGACTTTGACTTTGATGAACGACTTGTTTCTGTGACCTTACATAGTAGTGTCGTGTTGCCTTGTGACTTCCTTTGTATTCAGAAAAGCTGTTTCATTCGATTCTGAACTCCAATTTTCTACGGTAATACTAAAACGGTGTTCTTTTAAAATTAGAAACTTCAAAAGCGTCAAATTCTGTTGTTTTCTTTGGTGTTGTCATAGATTGAAGTAAGCAGTAACTATCATTAAAGTCTACTACAGATCTTCTACATTCCACTACTACTACTATCTTCATTCAACGTTTAGTAAGTACAAATGTAATTGTAGGTAGGAAATCGCTCTAACTTCGATATAGCATATTCTCGTTTGAGGACACTTTGGAATCGGTTGGGAACACCGACGCAGTCAAGCTGTTCCGGTCCTTCGCTCTACGAATAAATAAAATACCTACATGCACAAATACATACACAAAAGCCTCCATTACTTTTTATTAGTGATGCGGTTTTTTGGATCGATAGATCCCAAAAAGAGGAAGGACTCCTGGAGTGACGGTGTTAGTGTCTAAATGCGAATTACTATCACAAGGAGAAGCAAATATATTTTCTCTCTTTCGCTGCATAAGCCAGGGATCCGTCAGGTTTTAATATAAACGGCAGTAAGGTTCAGCAGAAATTCAGCAGAAATTCGTGGCTTTGGAGATGAACAAAAAGACTCGACATCGAGATGGTCTGCAGTTATGTTTTGGCCATGTTGAGCGATTCGATCTCTTCATTTTTTTACCACCATTGTTGTGTTATGTATAAAATATGTTCAGTGCTTCTTATATTAATTATTAATTAAATTTTATTATATTCATATGTATATATTTATTTATATAAAATGAATATATAATTATACGTATCGGTAACATTTTATTGCATTGTTGCTATATTTTTACAGCAATCAAGTATTGTTACTTTTTTGGAAGTGGAATGTTATCAAAAGCCTAAACACTATGAAAAAGTGTTAACACATGTTATAATAGCACACCACCTGGTCGGATTCCTAATGCTTGCTTAATAATAAATCAAAACAGTACTTTAGTAAACTCGCTCGAGTAATGAAACATCGCCCTCAAATTATTAACAATCAAAGTTTTCAATATCATTAAGTGTTGATATTTCTAAAACCGTTTCACAATAAGTCATTTGGCCTCACTTCAGGCTTTTATAATAGACAAAATGATTTCGCAAAAACAATCAAACTCATTCCTGTTCAAATTTAATAACGAAATAATTATGTTCAATAAAGTCAATCTAGAGGTCCAACGGCGACAAAAGTCAATCAAACTTTGATATTAATTAATTACAACACTACAACTAAGTTTTTCATTTGAATTTGCTTCGTGATATTCTGTACATAACAGATTTTGAAATCATTACATAATATTTTATATATTCTTAATATAAATTTTAAAATCAAATATATATTTTTTATTTACTTTACTTTAGTTATCTTTGTTTATTTTTGTGGTTATATGTGCTTTCTTGTTAATCACGAAAAAACTATTGCTCGATTTCCATAATATGGGTATGGTGAAAGCGTATTGTGTGAGTCAGCTTATGGAATATCATTTATAGAGATAAATGTTCTCATTCCCATGAGAAAAGAGTCTTGGTTTTTGTACAATTACAATACAATTTAAACTCACTCATTTTATATGATTTTAGTCGGCTTATTACTGTGTATTACTAAAGTCGTACATTCTCATGTAATTTCACGCTAAATAATACAGTACACAAATAATACGCATAGGGACTTAGTTAAGAATTCAAATGTTCAAGAAATATCTCTAGTGTGTAATTATATGTGATTTTAATAGCCTGTATAAGAAAAAATAAAGTAAATATGATAAAGAGTCAGAATCAATGACTACGAACATGTGAAATTTCGCAGAAATGTCAGGAATAGAAGTTGTTATTTTAGTTATAATATATGTAAATAAACAAACTACGTATGTACAATAGTATAATATGCCACATAATATAATATATAAAAAACAAAAAAAATTAGGGTCTATTCGCATAAGCCTGGCTACCTTTATCCCACTATACTATCAAATCACACAACGTAAGTGTTTATGTTTATAGTAAGGTGTTCCCTCATGTATGCAGTTCCATCTAATGGGAAATCCGCTAGTTCCTTTCCAAAGAGGTATGATAATTACGTTGCAAAACGCTTGCATTGACTTAGCTGTGGGAGTCGGTCTCGAGGTTAATGTCGACTAGTGCACCTATTCCTTTGATATATTCCAAAACTACTAGTTTATTACGAATAAGATAAGGTTTGTAATGACTACGGATTAAGGAGTATCTTTTATTTGTTTTAAATGATAATAAAAATCATATAAATGATTAATTTTTTATTTAGTTATGTGGTCATCTGTGTTTTCTTGTTGATCATGCAAAAACTATTGATAAATTTCCATAATATGGTATGCTGAAAGCGTATTTTGCGAGTCAGCTTATAGGATATCCTTTATAGAGAAAAATTTTCTTATTCCCATGAAAAAAAAAATTTTACAAATTACATTTTAAGTTCAGTAATTCCACCTTAGTTAAAAAACCTGTGCTGTGGAAGTTAGTTTTCATCATCTATATACTATGTTTAAATCATTACTATATTGATTAAATATGTTACATACACAAATAGTACATAAGTAATATTTAAACGTCTACATCATACAACAATGTTACATAAATATATAGTTTATTGTATAGAAGTATTGTTTTGATACGAATTTTACTTATTCTATCCACTTATTTATAATAATATTTAATTTGAACCATATATTAAATCAGGTTACAGCAATCGTTAAAATATCGTTGATGGCTAAATATCAACTCACAAAAGAGTAATTTTTAATTAACTGACACAAAGATTTGTCTTCACCTTAAATGAAACCTAAAACCTCAACATATAATTATTTTAACTAAATGTTAGTAGTAACTCAGCATTTATGATAAAAAAACTTATAATTATTATTATTTTTCCAGAACTAAGTTTTCTCAGACTTTTTACAATGGTAATATATGGAACATTATCATACATGAAAACATATCCCATTATATATTTTTAGCTTATTCCTCCTTATTATATAGTCCTAGACGTTTACGACGTAAATTTTATGCAAGACTTATTTTAACCCTATCCATCAAATACATATTTATTAAAATATATTATTCCTTATTACCTAAGTAACCATTTTGATATATTTTTTTCTATATTCGTTAATAAATTTCCAACAGATAAATAAGGCGCATATGTGCGTTTATGTACCTATACCTATGAATATATGTATGTGTGTGTGTGTGTGTGTGTGTGTGTGTGTGGGTAAGCAACGTTTTTTGTTTTTGACATACAGAATATTTCGTCTGTGTTGAATAAATGACAATGTATGCGTAAATCAATTAGTATCGACAAACTGTCGGTTTGTTTCAATGTGACATCCATCAACAGAAAAGGCTTTGTTCCATTCCATTTTAACTGCACTCACTAAACTATATGCACTGGACTTGAACGGTTTACGATGTATGTATTTAATAGTATTTTTTATTTGTTAATACATTTAAACACTAAATAGATATAATTATATACCAAAGTTAATACTGACACCTTTATTACATGTTTTTACATTATATATGTTGTAATGGTCTCATTTTTAATTAATGGTAATATCGAAAATTAAATTAATTAGCAAAAAATATATAAGCAACGAAACAATCTAATAACTATAACAGTTGGTGTTTAAATTATTAATTAGGGCGAACTAATTAAAACAGTCCTTTTAGGGCATGTATCCTTACTAATTGATAAGAGATATCAAAAAACCTTTTAATACCATTGATTTATTTAGTAATAAGTTTTATACTGTACATACTACAGTAAATAACCGTTTTTATTTAATAAAGTTAATGTTTTATTTATTTGGGTCCACTTGTCTCATAAAAAGAATGTCATATCATAAACTATTGTGCCCTAAAATGCTTGAAGTGACAAAAAATTCACACGGTATCTAATCTATCAAAGCAGTCGATACAACTTTAGTTACAAGTTTTTAGGTATTATGTATTTACAAAGGGTTTAAACTTCTAGGTTGTCATGTTGTATAATACTGGGCCGTGCCCTTTAGTTTTAGATACCGAAATTGGAATGGTTGACCTCGAATTTTATCGAAACCAGTGGTACAAATATTACTTGGAATTGGAACATGGTATTAGCATTACTTATGGCTAATATAAATTAAGTTATTCATAATCGGTTTAAATTAACACTGTCCTTGTGGCTAATTTAAGATTCTGTACCTAAAATTTATAATATTTGAGATCTTGAGACTGATAGCTGATCTAAACCTAATATATTTGTGGTAAAACCATAGCATTAAATACTGACGATTGATGAGGTTTCATTGTGAGTTCAAATTAACGAAAGACACTGAAATATTTTGGCGTTTATAGAAATATTTTAAGTGCCTCTCCAAGTACGATTCTTGATCTTTTCGTAATATAATTTTTTTATATATAAATTTCAAATTAAGTAATAAGAATCAGCGAAATGTTATCTTAAGAAAGTATATTCTTAAACACTACTCTTCATTCATTAAAAATAATTCAGGGATCAATATCAAGTATTCTATATTTATAGAAACAATTGATTATAATATTTTTAATATTGCATTTTGAATGTTAATATTAACTTTCGTATTCTAATATATTTATTTATTACACTCATGTAATTAACACAACTGGCTGGTGAGACTATAAGATATAATATTCAAATGCGTAAAATATTTGATAAGATTATTAACTGTCAAAATCTTTTTAAAGTTATTTTATTTTGTAAATTTACTGGCTTATAATTTTAAAATAGTACAATAATATTTTAGAAATTAAAATCATTTAAAGGTATATACCGTCTTAGCTCAAGACGGATCAAAGAGAAAGCCTTAAAAAAATAAATTGAAAAATTATTTTATTTATTTTTTTATTTTATAAGTATACATAAATATATTTAAAGATTTCTTAAGCAAACTCAATGAAGGTGAAATGAAGTTTTGTGAAATAATTTTTTTAATAGTTAATTGTATGTAAATTTATATTTTTACTATAAGGTGAAAAATAAATGTAACTTGTTGAAAATCATCATAGTATTAATAAAGTTTAAAATGAATTGTACTATTTAAATTAAGTGATTCAAATTCAAATCAAGACAAAGTCTCGACCTACTTAAGTTGTACCTAAAACAATGACATCGGTCACCTAGAAAGTCTAAGTGGGTCAAGATATTCGCTTCCGATACAAACTAGAACTTATATCCTAATATAGAACATAGCATAGCATTAAATTGATAAATGTGTAAGGATATTCCAAAGGATGTGGTTTATTACCATTTAAGAAGATTCTAGATCATTAGAATCCAACCTTGACCATGCAACAGTTACATTGTATATAATGTAGTACATATTTATTTATTTACTTGTGTTACCTTCTAATTACTATCGACTTAAAATGTAACTACAGTCGTGACACGACAAATCATTAATTCGAGGAAGTTTTAAACCTGTGGCTAGTTTAACTCCAAATTTATTTATTTTTTGTAAATATACTAAAATATTCTGTTTTTTATATATTTTATCACAAAAACGTACTAAAACGCATAGTATATGATTTAACTAGATTATTTTATCTGTTGCCAATAAAATGTTGCATCACTCGTTCAACAACATGGAACTAATGAAATAGTATTATTTTAACTTTAAAATGGACACTAAAATTGAAACTTCTGTTTGTGATAACTCTGTAACTGCATTTATATTTTTATGTTATAATAATTGTACATAGTGTTAATATTTCATTACAGTAGTTTATAAAAAACAGATAGTTTCTTATTTAAAATTTCATGATCCATGTTTACTATTATATACTATTATACTTTATGCGGCTGTACTCACATATTTGCTATCGCAGTTTGCCCGGTTACTTTCGAACACATTCGGGGTTCTTATTAAATATGCTTTGAATATATCGGAATCGAGACGTGAACAGTCCACGTCTAATAAGTATGATAGTTTTAAAATTTGTTTGTAGATTGTGACGTGAAATAAAATCTCTAGACAATGCTTTTCAAATGAATGAACCCTTACGTGACAATCACTTAATCCTCCAAAATTCCAATATTTTTCCTTACGGAGATAATTGTCGAGATTTCCTTTAAGAATTAGTTTTGGTTCTTTTTTACATACACAAAAAAATATTACATTCTTGAACAAAATATCAAACAATTACATTTTCCTAAAAGTAATTTTATAAGAAAAATAACTAACCCAAATATGATTATTAATTACCTGAGGGTTTGGTCTCTTCTCCTAATTAGATTTTTTCTTTATCCTCTTAATAATATTTGGATAATCATTATATTATACATTATGTTTATTAATTAAAACTTTTAAGCTTACTATTTTTGAAATTTTGTGCAATTCTTTCTTCACGGTTATTAGAAATATAACTTTGTTTGCGACTTTGTTTCAAGCTACAAAGTAACTCGACGTGATAAAAGACTAAGCGCTTAGCTCAAAAACTACTAAAGTTCAAATTTGTTAAGTGTTGTTATTAAACTTTAAACAAGAACATCAGTTTATTATAACAATGTACCATAACGTTGCCCTTTACCGATAAGTATTTACTTTGTTACAACCCATACTATATGAATTTTACCTCACTCGTAAATAAGACAACTTAAATGTTATTCCAAATTTAGAATCAAACTGTATCGATAACTAAAACTTTAGAAATACATTCCAAATAACTTAATCACAGCAAACAAAAGATGAAACACGCCAAAGCGATTAAGGCGTAGAAACTACGAAAACCGTTTAATTGGTCCAATTGTCGAGATCGGTTTGACACGAATAATCTGCAAAGTTTGTATGCAAAAGTGGATCTTAAACCCACCCTTGGATTGGATTGGATTGGATTGTTGAACTTTGATAGCTCCGAGAAACGATATGACTCGTGTATGAATTATGTCTCCCATATTCACGGCACGATATAGATTGCTACAAACGAACTTCGCTTGTGAATTTGCCAAACTTATTTGAGGTTACGCATTATCAAGATGGGAGTGGCGGTATTGGCAGTTCTATATTAATGCGATAAAACTTGTATCGTAAACAACTATTACGCTAAGTTTGGTCTCAAGTGTGAATACTCGATTCGTATTTATTGCATAAGTTAAAATGATACACTTATAATATGTAAGATTATCGGGCTTTGTATTGACAAGAATTTTTCAAAGACAGAATAGAGGTAGATTCTTATTCTAAAATTTAATATTAATCATTTTTATACTACATTTAATACCCAATAATAGTAATGATCAATGTAGCAAACATTTTTTATTCATTTTTTTGTTATTTGCAGTTTTCATATTATTATATTTTTGTAGTACGACTTTTTTGTGGGCTAGACGTGTGTCTTCAATGGTTTACGGATACTTACTTTGCTGTCAGCACATATTTTATACTTCATTTACCATAATGTGTTCAACATAATTAAACTACTTAAACAGACTACTCAAAATTTATATATCTTTTATCTTTTTCAATTTCTCATTAATCTTCTTGTTTAGTTTTTGTAATGACATAAATAACCACAGATATATATATTTTTTTAAACAAATCCCTCACTAGATAAAAAATGTTGTATCCAGAAAATTCAAATAGAAATAACAATCACAAATAACACCCAGATTCGAAACAGCAGTCTATAGATCACACTACAACTGTCCCATGTTGGATTCGAACCCACGATCCTCGGCTCAGGAGATAGAGCAACCAACCACTGACCCTTAGACCAAGCAGCCGTGAAAATATAACATAATATCTATTATTTTATTTATTACATTATTGAATTAAAAGTTAGTATATTTTAACAATATTCAAATAAACACCTTAGTTCTGTAGATGGTGTTTCTATAAGGCATTAAAACTGTAATTGTCGTCACGAAGCGAAGCCGATTAGATCAGTCGAACTACGCTTAAAGGATTTGTGTCGGAACAGCGCCAATACTTGCTAAGTATTCGACATTCAGATCTGATCGGGTTAAGTTTAAAAGGAACAAACGGGATTTGGACAATATTATTCATGAACAAAATTATGTATGATCTGTTATTTAAAATTGTGACTATTTAAATAAAATAAAAATAAATAAACTAATAATTTATTAAAGACACTTCAATAAAGCCCTTGTCTCTTTTATAAATGTCAAGTATAGAATTTCGAAGTCATTACTACAACAAAGGAGTTGCAAAGTTGCTCGCGTTCTTTTCTAGACTCTTTGATAACAGAGTGCTCTCAGATTCCACAACTTAACCGTGGAGGTACGTTTCATAAGTTCTGAGACAAGTTTGCTCGAACGTAACAGTCGTAAGGCGGTTACGTTTCAATGCAAAAAATTAAATAAAAGGAAAAATGTTTTTAAATTTTCTTTTATATATAATATTGCGTCACAAGAATTTCATACTTTCTAAGAGGTCCTTTTATACCATGGTAAAGTTAAAGTTAATTTTGTTTACAAAGACTTTATTTTAATAAAGAAGTTTATTCATAATGTAAATCAAAATAAATGATAAATATTTTGCTCAATTAAGTTTCTAATATTAATTTTAAATTCAAAAACTTGGAAGTTTAAACAAAATATTCAAGCTAATGAAAGTAAAACATGAAACAACTTTGCTGAAAAGTTTTTACCATTAAGGTAGATTTCATACAATATTTCAGCTATATTGAAAAATTTTAAAGTTTTTATTTAAATAATAGTCTAGAAGTTGGAAAAAGTGCAAAAGTTTTGTAGATACCATTCGCAAGCACGGTAGTTACGAGATGAGGTTTCACAAACATCCTGTCCTAATATTCCATACTGCAAAGAAAAGTTGGTTAGGATTTTAAATAGATGTCGCTTCAGTTCCGGTGAAGATATCTACATCATACTAGAACAACGATGCTTGAAAACTTGAATTCGAGTTGCGCCCGTCTTCATGTTTTTTTTTTCTATATTTATTTAAAATAACTTATCATATAGATATATATATATATATATATATATATATATATATATATATATATATATATATATATATATATATATTAATAATTTTCCATTTATTATAACTAGTAGCGGGTTAAATAGTTCTGATTTTTTATAAAACCTTAAATTTATAGTGATTAATCAAAGCAATTAATATTGTTTATCAGCTCCATCAAATCTGCCGGCGACTGGAAAAATGGCCAAGCATGTGCAATTTGTCACTATCAATCATTCGATAAGGTCACAGCTATTGTACTTATTTCTTAACTATTTACAATTTACACGCTCTAAGTGTATGAGAGTTATAAATGACTTACTTGTGATAGGAAATTTATTCCGCAACCTTAAAATTAATGATAATAAACAATTATTTTGATTCTTGTATGTAAACTTTCGTGGTCCATTATTATTATTAATTAATTCATTTCGTGGTCCATAAATATAATTATCCGGGTATACTCACGTTATTATTATCGGAATTTACCCGACTAGATTAGAACCCATTCGGGGTCCTTTTTCATGAGCTCTGAGCATGGCGGAATCGAAGCGTGAATACAACAGTTTAAGCTTATTTGTTTATTGTGACTTGGATTAATATCGACAGATAATATCTTTCAAATGAACGAACCCTTAACTTACGTGAAGGTCACTAAATCTTCTAAAATTCGCGGCGTGAATTAACGTCATTCACGCTGCAATTTCGCCATGCTCAGAGCTCATGAATAAGGTCCCGGAACGGGTTTAAAACTAGTTGGGAAAATTGCGACAATAAAATCGTGACTACAGCCGGATTTAATAATTATTTTGGTATTAAGACTCAAAATTGTAAAACTTTAATGCTATATTTTAAAAATATTGTCACGCTGTTGACTTCAAAGCGTACAATTTCATACTTCACCATTCCACATTACAAGACAATGGTGGACAAAAAGTGTTTCCACAAAATATTTTCAATATTTCATTGTGATTTGTATTCAATAGTTGACAATACATACTTCTGTTTAACTACTACAATGCAATAACAAAAGACATTTTATTTTTACGCAAGTGTTTGTAAACATAATATCAGTTATTTTTAAAAACATCACAATAGTACGAGTATAAAGTATTATATAACACTTTAAGGGCAAGTACTCAATAAGGCTATTGAAAATGTCAAAATAACATATCCAATTTATACATTTCTTTGCTAACCTTTGAGGCACAATTAGGTTAAATTTTGGAGCAAAAAATAACAAAATACCTCTATTGTTATTTTTGCTCTAATATCACTTTTAGCTTCAAATAACCTTTATTCCCCTTTATATAAGTTTATTAAGTCTATTAACATATATAATATATATGTTTAAAATATTTTATTAACACTGTATTGAGCTAAACGAAGCGAAGCTCTTGCAGAACAAAAGCGTTTTTCGTTACTATTGCTACTCCTCCTAAATGCATAATGGTAGGACGTATAGGTCCTGAAATTTTTTGGTGACATTTGTGATTGTAGTTTTCTATTAAATGACCAAAGTGTGGCCCATAGTGCTAACACGTGGAACATTTTGAAATCGCATGAGCGAGCTCTTTTTAGGCTTAAAATTATAGCCACTATTTACTCTGCTATCATCTTTAGAATTCTCATTCAGCAACAATGCTTCGCTAAGCTCCACCCGCCGTGCACAGTGGCGGACTTAGTAGTACAGTTAAATCGAATGCAATTGTAAATGTAAATGTATATTAATATTGAATATAGACAGAAAAAATCCCACTTATAAATAGTGCTAAAGTAGGAGAAACCAGCCCTTAAGTATCCCGTAGTTAAACAACGTTTCCCGTTTTAAAAAATATTAAAAAAGTATGGAGTTTTGACCATCTTAAAATTTCTGAGGATAGACGGGTTCAATATATAAGAATCTACAAGATTTTAATACATCAGCCATTATAAACTATGCAAATAATAAGGATGATACTCAAAGTTTTGTAATTCTGCTATGCAATACGAAACTTCAACGGAACTAAAATATTGTAACTCCTTGAAATTTCCAAAGTATCCTGCCTTGTATCTGAACCTTTCAAATAAAACATTAATTTATTTATAAATACAAAGTTGAAGAACAACTTTGACGTCAACACTCGCCCCAGGTACAGTATAGTTGAACTCTAAATTTTTACCATTCACACTCAAAAATTCTTTAGCGACAGTTACTTTACCGCATTTTAAATAAAAAAATGGATTTGTCAAACTGATTTATATGTTAAGTTAATATGTTAATACTAAATACTAACGCTATGCCATCATTACTAAGTAATTACTAAGTAAGAGTATGTCATTTAGTTTCACTCGCACAAGACTCTTAAAGTGACGGCTACTGGCGTCAGTCACTCTACTTGTATAAAGCATCCTTTATTCAAAGCATTCGCTCGTCTTTGTTATCTTTGCATATCAAAACTTTGAATGCTTCAACGAAAATAATATCAATTCATAGTATAATATTTAATAACTCAAGGTTATGTCATTATATGAAAGTTATATTTATTTATTTAAAATATTATAATAAAAATTACATATAAAATACACGAAATACGAAAACAAATATTTTTAGATTCAACGATCTTGTTAAGAATTCTAAAAATAAATAATATTTAAAATAAAACAAACCTATTTATTTAGTTAGTGATTTAACTAATAATATATAATAAAGGGGCATAAAAATATAAACTTTATTAATGTACAGGTATTTTACCTTTTTGGAAGTCATTTAATTTGGCTTATTTAACATATGAAATTGATAAATTATATATAATGCCAGGACACAAAATACATTTCCCATTGTAAAATGCTACTAGAATAGAGACTGACAATTAAGAAAATTATTTGAAGTATTTCCTGCATTCAATTTTAACCTTAGTAAATATTAAAACTCAGTATTAGTCACACGAACATACAGTATACATTTTCAATACATACATATTAATAATATTAATATATATTATTGTTATTAAGGTTAGAGATTCTTGTACATTATTAAGTGAAACAATTTGCTCTTTGCTACTTATTGAAATACGTTTTATGTCACAAATTTTATATAGAAAAATATTTCATAGCATAGAAATTAAACTATAATAATATATTATTATAGCTTACGGAACTTTAAAGAAATAATTGCTTTAGCAGACTAAAACTATTAAACTAACAAAAAAATTTTGTAATGATACAAAGATAAGACGACAAAGCTATCAAATAACTCATATTTCTATATAATTGTAGGCCTGTTATTAAACTTAAATTCTTAAGATATTATTTATCTAAATAGTCAAAAGAAGCCCTTCAGGCAATACGTTGTAATATGAAAGATGAATGAAAAACGAGATTTAAATATTATTTTATTAAGAACACAAAGAACAGATGGTAAATGCTTACTTTTAATTAAATACAATTCCAAAACAAGGAATTTTTGGTTTGTACATTTTTTTTCTAATTTTTTTAATTTATTATTAATATTACTGTTTAATTATAATTATAATTATTTTTATTTTGTGTTTGTATTTACATTATTCAAAATATTATTTATAAAAAAAATAATATCTCTGTAACTATTATTTTTATCAAGTTTTTTTTGTTAATTAATCACAAAACCTTTCGATTTTTAAAGACATAATAAATAAATAAAATTAAATCTTAGACTAAGAAAGCATTTTAACTTTCATTATGTTATGTTGGTTTATAGTTCTGTGATATCTATTTTTATGAGACTATTATCATCAAAATCATAAATATGATAAACTTTCTTTATTAATAAGTATCTCTAATATTAGAATATATGGAAATAATATATATCAAATCAATAGCGGGTAGTCGACAAAAAATACTGATGACGTCGGGCTTGGCTGACGTCTCTTTATTCATGTAGTTTGATTCATAATTTCAACAAAATATGAGTTTACACACTTTTTACACGCAATATAAAAAGTCAATACAAACACTTATTTAAAAACAACTAACTAAGTAGTAAATACAATCAAATATTAATAGAACAATAATTATAGAAATAAATAAATTAATAATTAATTATTACATGTTCGACTTTACGACGATAAATATATTATTATAGCAGTGAGAAATATTTCCAAATATAGTTCATCATTATCTCAAAGCGTTCGAGATCTCATTATATGAAAATAAAAATATCCTTTCATCATCAGCTGTGAAACAAGGCCATTTATGTATTGATCTATAGTCGTTTTTGTTAGACCTGTGACCTTTTTACTATTGTGAGGTAAATGTCAGCACAATGCTACCCTTCACAAAACTTAAACGGTCTTTGAATATAGTATTTTGTATCAGTAATAACCTACTTGTATTATGAAGTACCAACGAACATAAGGGCCATATAATATACGCAATGATTGATTCAAATTATTTTTTTTTTTTGTTCTCTCAAACGGTAATGGAGATATCCAGCCTTAAGTATTAAAAAAAATCTGAATGATAATACAAATATATTTAGTTTATTTAATACGTTTTTCATCTCCCTTTGTTATTAATAATTTTTGACATATTAGGAAACTTTTTCTTCTTGTTTTTTTCTTTAATTCTTTATATTCTTCTTTAAATTCTTTATATTTTTTTATTTAAACTTTCATGATCCAAGATTACCATTATATATTATTAACCGACAGTACTCACATATTTGCAATCGGAATTTGCCCAACTAGTTTGAACCCAATTAAAGTCATAATTTATGAGCTCAGAGCATGGCGAAATCGCGGCGTGAACTGCTGAATAGCTTGGAAACTAGTCTGGCAAATTCCGATAGTAATTATGTGAGTACAGCCGCATAATATATAATACTTAAAATTAATTTCGAACGAATGTAAGCTAAATATAGTTCTAATATCAAACGAAGGGCTCTTCTTGACCTACTTTGAAGTATAAATAATGTCAGAGATGCATTGTTGTTCAATATTTAGTTGAAACGTTTCGCAACTGAGGGTCGATTAGTCATAAAGCTTCAATTTGAAACCAGATGCCAAATATTAACTAAACATTAAATTAAATTTAACAAACCTGTTGTATATGATATTTATAATTAATGTCGGTTTCCTTTATGCAGTCTCGCGTGGGTACAGACAAATCTGCGCCAAACGCAATACCAAAGTAAACCATATTTGGTAGAGATAATTAACATGAAATTAATAATTTGATAATTTTAAATGGTACCAAATAAAAATTATAATCTTCATTGTACATCTTCAGACCATAATACAGCATAAAAAGAAAAATGTTGACAGCAAAAACAAACTATCTATATTTCTTTTTTTCATAAATCTTTACATAAAAAAAATGACATTCTTAATGAGTTCTTTGAAATTAAGATTATTATCAAATATTATCGTAATTTGAGAATAACGTAACAAATAAATAATGAGTTAGTTAAAAATCTTTTATTCCATCATATAGTTTAAATTAAGCTTTTTATACAATTATTTAACCAGATATGAAGAAAAAGTAATAAAAGAATTCTTAAAGGTGAATTTCAATAAATAGCTTAACTTTCCTCCACAAGTTATTAAGAGCCTTTGAAAGGGGTTAGGTTTACTGATTTGAGGAATACATGGAAAAGGTGGTACCTAAATACGAATAAATTGGAATAGGGAATGTAAGGAACGGATGCCGCTCTCTTTGTCACTCAAATTCACTGAAAGTTTCGCTGAAAGTAATTTCATCAAGGATAAAGTTTGAGCGTCTCAAGTGTCGATTTATAATTTGTATAGAAACGAAATAGTAACTTTGTTATGACTTTTAAATAATTGAGATTTAGTTCTATGTTTAAAATATGCATATCATGTTTGTTATAAAATTGTAATATTGTAAAATAAATATATTTTTAAGAGTATTCAGAAACATAAAACGAACTTAAGATTGTCGCGGCAATAAAACTGATAGACGCATAAATGTTGGAACTTACAATTCTTCTTACGCATCACAAACTCGGAATAACAATTATAATTAAGGCAGTTTTATTACTTTAAGAGGTGCTTCAACGGCAAATTGTTATAATTAAAAACACAGGGCATTTTTCAGGGTCTCCCCCACTTTAATTAAGAATATTGTGTCCCCTTTTTTCTAACTTTTAGCTTAATTACGGTTGATACTGTCGTCTATTTCATGAACGTTGAAAGTTGATTTGATACAATTATTGAACATGCTTGGAATATAATATAATTATAATAATGATATATTATATTGTATTTTATTTTATAATAAGAGTTTTGCTATTTCTAAACTGAGTATGAACTTGAAGAAATCTATTTTAACGAATATTTACTAGCGAAGCATTGTTGGTGAATGAGTTTCGCATACTTGTAAAATTAGCAGAATAAGTACTGGCTGTAATCTTAATTCTAATAAGAATTTTCACTTACGATTTCAAAACATTCCCAATTTTAACTGTATGTGATACACTTTGACAATTTAATAAAAAACCACAATCACAAATGTCACCAAAAAACTTGAGGGCTATAAGTGACTGTCCTTGACAGCTCTGCCAATTTTCGACATCCTACTATTTATTATTCGTCTAGGAAGAGGCATAAGTAACGAACCACACTTTTGACCAGTAAGAGCTTCGCTTTGCTCAGCTCAATGATTCATCTGTAAATCAATTGAAAGTAATCGAATTAATATCTAAAACAAATAAATAATAATTGAATTAAATTGAATAACCAATGTAATTGAGATAAGTGTGTCGTTACACGATTGCCATTTGTAAGGTTTATGTTAATCTTTGTCACGGTCTTCGTGATATTAATTTATTTTAGATGTAGTGCAAATTGAACGTTTAATCATCTTTTATTATTTAAATGAGTATCCGAGTTATAATGGCTTTATTTTGTAAAATGATTTGTTTAAAATGCAATTATTATAACAATAAAAATGATATTTCGTTCAGATTTTGATAATAAAATTACAAGCAACATTTAGTGAACTCTGAAAACTTACAGTATTATATGCTGGGAATGACTAAATATATTGAAAAAGGCTCTATATCCCACGGTTGGCTTACCTGAGGATTGCCCGGTGAGGTATTTATTTTACTACGGAATATGGAAATATTCCTGAAATATTTTCTTTCACCGAAGCTCAATATGGGTTAGTTTGCTGAAAAAAGTATATTTCTTTGGAATGGAAATATTAATAACATAGCTTATTAAAAATAACTGCTTTTGTAATAAGCATTAAAGATATAAACTAGACAAAAACTAAAAATACATTAATAAGATTAACAAACTTTTTTAATTGAAAGTTCTTTAGAATGAGATTGAAATTCTTTAAAATTCATTTGAAATACTTCTATATTCAACTATTTCTCAAGAAGGTTTAGAAGGCTAAAATTATAAACTTTTATTGGCGTATGTAAATTACACACTTCTTTTATTATGTATAATTGATCTATCTACAAGAAACCATTTGCTAAGAAATATTGAAATGTTCTATTGTTTCAAAGTATATATAAGTACATTCAACATTTTACGAAGACATTACGATTTTTACAGTTTAAAAAATTTTTATTAATCGGAAACAATCATTTTCATAAATAACATTATTTATTGCAAATCATCAACAGTTTTTCAGATTTTCAGAAAATAGAAGAGGTGATAAGACAAGTAAAAGAGGTCGTTCAAAGAATCTATTAATAATAGAAGCGAAAAAGTTGTGCTTGGACTTTGACTTCTGGCGTTCAACTTTCGGAAATATATATAATAAACAATTTAAATTATCAGAAACACTAACAGATTTTTGTTTTGATTTACAGAGTTCTACTAAATCAAAAATTAGTGCTCTATTTGTCAATTAACTTATCTTTATTTAACCCATAAAAATTTCAACTTTTTTTATATGTATACTTTCGTAATCCATAATTAAATATAATTATCCGGCTGTAAAATTATAAATAACTTTGATACGTAGCAAACAAATGAAAATGAGATTAATTATTTTAATTATCGTCATCATGATATATAATTGGTATAAAACAGAAGTATTTTTATTATATTTTACATTTTTTATAATTTTACATATTTTAGAGAAAAACACAAAACGGAGTGACACTATAAATAGATATTAAGATAAAAATGTATAAATGTTTTATAAAACCAACGTTACTTATAAATGTTTATTACAACCTTCACACGTTAATAAACTAATTACTTATAAAAAACAAATAGACCAAAGCTAATACTAATTTTAATCACTAAATATAATACAATAACATTTTTACATAAAGTTGTTAAAAATGTTAATTGAAGTAAAAAAATAGCACATAAATGTTAATTAAAGTAAAATTATTATTTTACTATTGTACATCCTGACATCTCAATCTCTTAAATCTACGCTATTAAAAGTCGCTTAGTGGGATTTCAAGTCGGCCGCATTAAGCCCTTCTTAATTGGTACAGCCCACGCCAGATATAAATAAAATCTTGGCAATTATTACACAGTAGAAACCAAGCATTGAGTTCATTATTGTATATTGAAATAAAGGTTCATTTGCTTATTCAACTTACTAAATAGAATTATATAGATTTAGATTTAAACTCCAGGATAAATTTGAGATGTCCTTAATGCCAAGACAAAAAATGATTTACATATGTTATTAGGATACATACATAAACACAAACAAACAGATATGTTTAACATATTTTTCATTTTGTAAGTCATAATGTTGTAATCCCAATTAGTCTTAGTCATAAGTAACCATTGTTTAGATTTATAATATTGTTACTCTTGGTAAAAATAAGAATATATAACAATACTACTTTTATTTGAACACATCAGATCACGAAGACATTTGATTGAAAAATATTTACCAATAACAAATAGAACATAAAAAAGACAAAATGGCCGACTTAGACATCGACTATAAAGAATTCTATTTTTCGAAGCACCTACTTAAGAACACCCCAAAAAGTAACACGATTATCATAATGAAATTGCCAGCAGTTCTGAGGCTATAAGAAAAATGGTAAAATTTGTGGTATTAAATAATATCGTTAAACGCAAAGAAAAATGTTCCTACCCGGGATCGGGAGACTGAAATTGCAAGTCGTATATTACACGGGGAATTTTCAATTACAGCAATCCAGCGGTTTTTCATTCGTAATGTGACTTTTAGGCTCCGCTTCGAGTTGGTCATTCATAACTGCCGCTTCATTTTTGTCGGTTTTTATTATTACGGTTATTATGAATATCGATTACTTAATAAATAATCAATTATGCCAATAGGTAATTAAATTTTCAAAGCGCGATTCCACCATGCTTAGAGCTAATGAATAAGAAACCTGAACGTCTTCGAAAAGAGTCGGGCAAATGCCGTTAGTAATTACGTGAGTACATAAGGAAATATAGAAAGATGAAACATTGTACATAACATGTAAATATGGTTAAACTTTATTTCTATAATTTACATTTTGTAATAATACTTCATTACACAACACTGGTACATCAGTAGCTCAATGACCATTACATTTAAAAGAAAAAAAAAACAATGAGGAAATGAAATAAATCTTACTATTTAATCACATATTTTTATACAATAATATTTACGATGAAATCTTTATAACTTACATTGACTTCACACAAATATCCCATCACTATTCAATAACCGTTCTAACATATTATATCCTATAAAGCAAACGCAATAAACGACTTGAAACCTTTTAAACTCCATATGAAAGCCAAGAAGTAGTCAATATGTCGACTCACTTTGAATCCAAATCCTTTCTATAACCATTTAAAATTATAAATGCGTTCTCAAAATCATATTCACAGATATAAGAGAATTTATTGCTTTTCAATGTTCAGATTTCAAGCCGAGGGTTCTTAAGATTTCAATAAAAATTTATTGTAATGCAAATAGCATCTCTTTGTGACTACTTCTATAACAAAATCTTTTCATTGTAATCCAACTATATATATATTAAAATTGAATTTTTAAGAAAAATAAAATAATCAGCAAAAATATATTAAATAGTAAAAATGTATCAAATAAAAGTAATAAACTATTTCATAAAACTTTAATACTAACAATTAAATCTTTTAATTTCGTAGAATGACAACTTTCCGTCATCAAATTGTCGAGAGGCGGAAATTAAATTTCTTATCTTATCAAGAAGAATTCTTAGTGTTTTCACCGCTGTACCAAATTGAACGCCGCCGTCTATTCGAGTATCATTTGAGCTTTTCATCGTTCTACCTGTTTCCGTTATATTCAAAAACAAAATGAAATATGACAATTTACCTGTGAATCAATTATATAAAAATAGACTATAAAATCTATAAATTATTTTAACTAAGACAAGTTTTACAACTTACAAATATTAAAAGATTTTCAACTTACAAATTTTTATACAATAAAAATTATCCTTAAGTTAATAAAATAAAGACGCTGAAGCGTGAGGCTTGATTAGTATAAAATATTAATCAATTTATAAAGTCTTATATTATGAATACATTAAAATAAATTTCGTCTTAATGATATTGACTTTAGAAATTACTTTATATTTTATTTAAAAAATAGTTTCAACTTACAACCAAAATTATTTTACAACTTAAAAAGTACATTACAGACAGATGACATAATGAAATATTCAATATAAAAAAACATTAAGATACTAATATTAGTTATTTAACAAGAACAAGTATTTCATCAAGCACCAAACTCTTTTTATTCAAAGTAAAACCAAGCACCCATTAACTCACGTTAAATTCACCAAATTATTTCACAAGCTTGTATTTGAAAAATTAAAAAAGGGATTTTTGCTCTGGGCGCAGTGCGTTCTCTTACGAGCTAATTATAAGTGGACTTGAAAGGAAAGAAATAATATTTTCTAAGTAAAGTTCCTTCCTTCCGGCGAGCAACGTTTTGATTATAAGAAAATAATTCATAACGATTCTTTTTTTTGGTGATATCATAATTATATCGCGAATTGGAGAGGAAATTGAGTAAGGCTGATTGCGAAATTTGTAATGTAATTTATAATTTTCTCTTTTTCTCTTTTCACTTTGTAAATAGAATTATATTCCTTTAATTATTTAAATTGGTCATTTTTTTTTTAAATATCCAAGTTATAATAAATTAGAACAATACTGTACTTAGTCTTTATTTTAATTTTGTCTGGGACAATAATAGTACACAATTTTAATATTAGTATGTTCAATCCTTTAATATATGTTATTTTTATTAATATTAACGTATTTTAAAGATATCATTGTATACATATTTATAATATATAATAAGATATAAACACTATATAGATAATAAAAAAGGAAGTAAAAACCCTTTTAATATTAAAATCATGTTTATTACAATGAAAATTATCAAGACTTTAAGAAAATTCCTATATTTAATAACAACATATAAAACATAATAAAATGTGTTACCTACCTATAAAACCATTTAAACTTTAATAAATAAGTTGGCACTCATGAGAAATGTGACAAGATATGAGGCAATTCTGTAGCGTCTGTTAACCCATCAGCTAGAAGTGCCAACTCATGCTCTAAATACGGTCTCATTAGTGTATTTCGTGATGTTTTTAATCCAATTATACGATGTTTTATTTCTTTTAATTTCTAAACCGTATCAATCGTAAATATCAATTACAAATCATAATATATTATTTGTTACAATCAAATGGATCTTATTACTCGTTTCTAAGTTATTATGTATTTTTACATTAACATATACATACAACAACTAATTTTATATTTGCTAAGAATTATTTATTTTTTGTTATATATATACAATTGAAACGATAATCATTAAACACGGTGCCCTTACAATTGTCAAATATTTTGCAACAAATTTTCAAAATTCTTATGTAATACTTCTTACTTACTTTTACTGCAGTACAAACACATAAAAACACACGCACATTTCGATGTATTAAACAAACAGCGACAATTAATTATCTATTTTTATATTTCTTTATACATTGTAAAAATTAAAATTTATCACCTAAAATTTTATTCAATTACTTTTTTATACCATATAAAGACGCCATTTTGTCTTATCTTTTAGGAAATTCAGAAGCCATTTTGCCTTATCTAGATACCACGTAGTATAAAAACATCAGTTGCAATAACACTTTTCTTTTCAAATTAAGGTTTTGCAATTACAGCGATAATTACTTTTAAAGAAGTAAAGACAAATCACGAGATTATCCAGCAGATGAAATAAATAATGTAGCACAAACTTTAAACGCCCCTTTAAAAGTTTTCCCTGTGTTTAATTACATTTTCATTTATCTCGCCTCCGTTCCTTCTGCAATTATCAACACAAAATGGTTATAATAAACCCTTTTTTATCTCGTTTTTAAATATAACTTTATTGCCTCAGAGATGATTAAATAAAATTCTGGTATTAGTAATGTAAAACTTCATATATAAAATTAAAAACTAACCAATGTGTTTTTGATTCTTTTACTAAATCAAAAATATATTTATTAAATTTTTAGATTATATTTGTTTCATTTTCAAATTTCATATTACTTAATTAGCTTCCACTTAATCAATAGTTACATTATAAATGTTTAAACATATCTATGGATAACCAAATAAAACGCAATATTACGCCTCCAAAACTGTTTATCTAGTCTTTCCTTAATTAATCTACAGCTAGCACCAGCACAAGTATTAATTACACTCCAGTGTGGTAATATATCCACAGTCGTATCCATTTATAATAAAGACTTGTGTAGACACCTGGAGTACCAGGTCGCGCGCAACCCAACCCAAAGGATACTACTCCCACTTGTAATCTTGATTTTATAGTTACAGCAGGCCCTCCTGAGTCACCCTGGAAAGCATACAGCATACAGAATCTTAGAACAATCAAATATATTTAAAAAATATAATACTTTTTACAAGATAATTTTTTTTCCAAAAATTTTTTATACGGTCTTTAAAGTCTCTGCAGATACCATCCATAGATTGAATTTTAGAGATTCTTTTTTAACATTAAGACCACCCCTTGTAACATATTTTGTTGTTTGAACTAATTTAGATATCACCAGAATAAAGCATCAATCATATTTACATTTTATGTGTGTGTGAAGCAGAACAATAAAGAAAGAAGAATACTACAACAAAAGAGCTTACCTGACAAGAATCCTTGCCCCCTTTCTTTACACCAGCACATATCATTCTGTTTGTTATGATGCTGTAAACCTTAGCGCATTCTGTTTGAGATACTGTTGGTACTTTTACGGCCATTAAATTTGAACTTGTAAAACTGTTTTCCTAAAAATATAATTAGAAATATCTCTAATGGTAATTACTTTTAAAAAAAACTTTACATTTTGTGTCAAATGGTATTCATAATGAAAAGAAATTAAGTATATTTATTACAAAATTATCATTATTGACTTACGGAGGTTCGCCCCCATCCTGTGACCAAGAGTTTTGTTCCGGTGGGTAGCCTGAACCGTCTCCTGAGGGGTGGTAACTTGACAGCTGCCGTATTTTTTCCATCCAACTTAATTTTTTTCGGGATCCATATAAGTCCCACATCATAATCTATAGCTGTTTCATTATATCGAGGATGGTGTCTAAATACTGTACTCACATACTGTCTTCCTCCTTTCTCTGTGTCTGCACTGCCCGCTCTTATGTAAACTTTTGTTACACTGTTAACGTTAAAACCCAATAACATTAAAAATATTAATAAGGTGAGGTGAGGTGATGTGAGGTGATGTGAGCTGACCTGAGGTGAGGTGAGGTGAGGTGAGTTGACGTGATGAAAATGTTTATTGAAATAACTTTATTGAAAACATTTTTTCATAATCAAAACATTCAAAGGATGATACAACATAGAAAATAAAAATACCCTTTCAAGCAATGTGCCGCTGTAAGAACATATCTCTCATTGATAATAGATCCTCCGCAATAAAAATAAGAAGTTCCCTTTTGGATTAACAAATACACTTGATACGGAACCTCCTGGATATTCACTTTGAAACCACCTACTATTTTTGTCTGATTCGCTTTGTATTCATGTTTTCTACTAAAAATCTCTGAAAGAATATAAATTCTGTTATTGTACGTCTATTAGCAAGTAAGGCTGTATTTAAACAGTTATTATTTTAATCAATATAATTTATAAAGAATTAAAAGGTTTATTTAACTAACCATTATCTTACAAGGAAAATTTATTTTATCTATTTTATCTATGCAATTGTTTTTTGTCTAAAGCAAGATATTTTTACTCAAAATGTGAAAAGATAAAATTATATAACTTTAAAACTGCAAGAAATTTTCAAATAGTGTACGAGCAAAAAAAAACTGAACATCAAAAAGTTAATTGTTGAATAGTAATAAAACTTTTCTTTAAAAACTTTTATAACAAAAAAGTTTAACATATTGTGAACATACCTCTGGAGAATGAGCAAAAAACTAAAAGTGCAATAAAGGAAAATGACTTCATTCTGCTGCAACACAAAGCTTAATAAAAACTCACTGAAAAATTATACGCTTCAGTTACAAAACATTAACAAATATGACGGCCTTCAAACGAATAATTAAAACGACATTTTCCATCTGCAACTCATTTTTTCTGTTATCCTGTTTGTATGTATATAAATAACTAGAAAATGAATTATTTATACAATTTTCTTTTCAAGTTCCTCCTGTCGTATAGTCTTCTATCTTTGTACGAAAATACTTAAATACTTAAGAGTTTCTCACTGTAACTTTTTTAGCAGAAAACGGAACAGATTTTAACCCCTTCCCAAAACACTTACTCGTTGAAAAACTTTGATATTTTTGTTTTATATTCACAAATGTTGGTATGAATTTATGAATTTTTATTTAATAAATAAAATCACTGTCTATTTATTTGTTCTTAACACAATTAATTACGTATAATGTCATTTTTTTTTATACATATATTTATAAATTAATTATAAAATATATTAAAAATAATGTATCTTCAAAACACAATACTTGAATCTACGAAAGAAGTAAAGTTAATGAAGACTGAGTCCGCTATTATATTTTACAATACTTTTTCTTAGTTGGTATTCCCAATAATTATTTCTTTGTTAGAAACCTATATTTACTGAGATTGTATTTTATTATTTTTTATATTTTTAACATGGAAGATATATATAGCCTTTATAATCTTTAGATACACGTATATTGGACGAATATATTGTTTTCAAAAGTATTAACGAGGTCATTATTTATATTTTATATTATACAGGAGGTAGATAATAAAAAAGATTTAGTCCTGAGTTATGGTATGTTTATTAAAGGTTTTATTAAAAGCATAACTTTGCTGGTTTCTATTTATGGAATAATTTAAATAATGAGATACAACTCAATCTTTGTAAGAACGTTTGTGGAAAACTATAATTTTAAAGGTTCAAAAAATTTTAATAATTTTCCTTAAAATAAAAATAGAAAAAACTAGTGTCGTTGTTTTAAATGTATCGTTTATTAAAAAAAATTGAATAATCATATTCAGTCTAAATAACTACTTAAACTAGGGCAAACTTACTATTTAAATAAAACATACATCTGTGTATATTCAACTAAATTTCAAAGAGAAACTGACAAACAATATAAAATCTATATTATATATCAGGCTTAATTCTGTTGTATTTAATTGTGTTGTAAATAAAAATAACTTAAGGTCTTAGTTTTATATTCAAAGTATAAAACAATATCAGAACAATTAACCAAAGAAAATTCTAAGGTCGTCTTATCACTGGATATTGTCTGCAAAACTGTGTGCCGTGCCACCTGGCACTTTGGCGAAATTAAAAAACTTTTCTCTCACACAACTTCGCAGGTTCCATTCATTTAAATTCTAAATTCCATGTTAGCTCTGAGTTCTGCCATTCGCTAAAAGTTTTGCTTGTCGACAACGCGCTATTTATTTGAATAAGCATATAACTTACTTTCATAGTATGTCTATTTTAATATAATATTTATCTTAGTTTTGTTTTTTTTTTTTGCAGAAATGTAGAGATATATCGTTGGTGACTCTGGTAACCTTTTAAGATTACTTTTAACTGGTAAAATATTATAAAATCTTTTTACTTGTAAATTTTCCAATGCCTGAAAATAATAAAACAGACTAAAAATAACTATCCGACAACCCTTAAATTTTTAGAATAATATAAATCCACAAGATTGCAACACTATGCGAAAGATGTCATACAGAATCGATTTTCTTCTAGTTTCTTTTCTTCTAGTATATTTCATACCAAAATATATGCGTTTTTGTTTTTAAACTTTCGTGACCCATGCTTACTATTATTAACTATCTACTATTGGAATTTCACAAACTAGTTTCGAACCAATTCGTCAACTTTATTCATGAGCTCTGAGGAAGACGGTATCACGGCGTGAACGTCAATACTAAATACGTGCGTACAGCCGTATAATTATATATACGTTGAAGTAGGTGCATAATTACTATAATTCAAGATCATAACTTAGATATTTCAAACATTGAAATGATGGATACGTATTATATTTAATGTATTGTCGTTTTATATTTATTGTTTTTGAATTTTTTTTTACAATATTTTTTTGACACAATAAATTTAAGAAAGTTTTAAAACTAAAAATAAAATTATTTTAAAGAGTGTAAGAAATATTAATTTATTAATTATTAATTGTATCGTAATCTAATGTGTCTTCTCTAGAATAATTAACAATTATTATACAAATGAAACAAAAAAAATCGTAAACAGTGCAATTTATTTATTTTTTGTTCTTTACACCTTCAACAATTTTCATTACCATATATAATAATAAGTAACCTCGTTTTTAACCTTCACCATAAAAAAGATAATAAGCAAACAATAGTAATGTATGGATACAGAAATCAAGCAAAAAAATGTCATGTAAATTTTGTTAAAATACAATCTCATGGTCATTAGACTCCGGTAGTGAGTTTGATCCAGGAACGAACAACACTACAGGATATTTTAGTATATACCCCGGGTTTTCCAGGTCTTGCGCATCCAATACCATTCGAAACAATGCCCACTTGCTTTCCTGTTTGTCCTGGACATGCTCTGCGTGAGTGCTTAGAACGTGCTGCGGCTGATACTACACCAGGTCCCCCGGAGTCACCCTAAAGTAAACATTACAAAAGTTATACTTCTTAACGATTAGTATCACGGTAATAATGAGATCTTCAGAAGCCACAGGCGATTAACATTTTAGTATTCTAATGCTGTTAGCCCATATAATTGGGAAGGTTTGGCAAGATAATGAGGTGCTAAGCCGGATCCCCTGAGTGTTTTTAAAAATATCTGAAAATTTACTAAGAGAAGTTGAAAGGGCTAAGAAAAAGAATCTTCATGTCTATTGTCAAAATTTTTATGTCATATTAAATAAATTTAGAATATGTAGTTTATATTTATATAAAATAACACACATTTTTGTGGTAAGTGGTATTGTTATTATTGGTTGTCTCATAAGTTATAATTATATACCTGACAAGAATCTTTGCCTCCTTCAGGAACACCAGCACAAAATTGACATGATGAAATAGTAATCCCAAGCTGCTGCGAGCAAGCTCTATTAGATAAGGCTTGCACTACCACTGACTGGAGATTGGGGCTTACGTCACCATTTTCCTGAAAGGATTTATAATTTTAAAATATTCTTCATCTATTTATTTATGTAATAGGAAGCCAAAGTGATATACAATGAAAAAATCATATTATAACATTTGGTTGAATAAAATTTACAAAGTATATCACATTTAAAGGCTAACTTAACATGCAATAAGAGGTTAATACACTTATATGTAAAAATATGCTTAATTAAAAAAAAAGGAAATAAACAATAATAATAACAATAAAAAAATACGGAGAAACATTAATTTAAAACTTAAATTATATTTAGTTTAATCATACAAAAATAATAATAAAAATAATAATAACAATCTGTACTAATATTATAAAATAAAAAAATCTGATTGTGATAGGCAAGTCAAGAGGAAGACTATAGGCTATCTAGCATTACAATAATACTTTTATATATCTTAGTAGTAAATGAAACCATTTATCCACGGATGTAACCGTGAATAATAGCTAGTAATATATTAATATTTTAAAAAGTTCTAATACCTATCAAAGACATCTAAAATATTTTTTTAAAAACAAAAGAAGTGAAAAAAAGTACAACCTTATTAAAATCTTGCAAAAATTTTATACTTCTATAAATATTTGTGTATGAATACTCACCGCAGTCACCCCCCATCCTGAAACCTTAATATTAGTTCCAGATTGAATATCACACTCTTGATCTGGCAACGCAATTGCTTTAGTGTTGACCCCATCTAACCGTATTGGTTTTGTTGTTCGTATAACTGCGACGTCGTTATCTAAATTTCTTGGATTATATGATGGGTGTGGTATTAAAGCTTCACTGATGTATACATCACCACCACTGTCTGCTTCTGCGCTACCAGCCCTGATGTATGCTTTTACCAAACTACGAGTTAAACATAAACTATAAGATTCGGTTCTCAATAGTCAAATAAATTAATGAAAGTATTATTTTAACTTTATATTCCAAGGTGGAATCTTATTACTCAATTTTTGTATGTAAACTTTCGTGATCCATGATGACAATTAAATATAATTATCCGGCTGTACTCACGTTATTACTATCAGAATTTGCCCGACTAGTGTCAAACCCTTTCGGGATCCTTATTGGTAAACTCTGTGCATGGCGGACTCGCGGCGTGAACTGTTCGCGCTGAGTGTGTCAGAGCCGGATAATTATATTTAATACAATCACAAATCACAGCCCGATAATATGTAATACTTATTACTCAAGGTTAAACCAATTATTTTACCCTTTTACACAATGCGCTGCTGTCAATACATAATTTTCACTTATGATAGAACCACCACATTGAACGTATCTATCATCCTTTGTTTGCACCAGTAAATATACTATGTACGGAACATTTTGTACTGTATCATTAGTACCTCCTACTATTTTCTCATCATATCTGGATTTATGATAATGACTGCGTCGTCTACCTGACACATCTACAAAGATACTCTGTATGAGAATTTATTGATAATATGCAATTATTATTTAAAAAAAAAAACAAATATTCTATGTATGATATATATTCTTTCATATCCATGTCTGCGTCAGGCAAGTCGATCTCCTGGCTGTGATTGTCAGACTTCCATTACTCTCACAACTAACCTTTCTTATTCGTGCTCGTCTCAGGAATTTATCATTCTACATAGACATATTATAGAGTTTGTAAATTCAGGAAGTACTCTTTAGAAATTCTAAACTTGCGATATAGCTTCATGGAAAAAATGCTGTTGAAAATATCAAAGGTATCTTGGTTCACGAAATTCACAAACGAATTAAATTTTTATAAAAGTCTTTAAGATCTGAGAGGTATGTTACTTTTAACTAAAAATCAAATAGTATATTCTTGGATTTTCTTGAGTGGTCCAAACTTAAAAACTATATTATAACGGATTAAACTATAAAATATTTATATATTTCAGTTTAAATTGTAATTTATTTTAAACTAATGTAATCTCGTATATTAATAAATGTGCATTAAAAATGTAATCCGTTTAAAACTAATGTTTGCTCTAAGTACTCCTTATTTCTTATGTGTGCATCCTCTGACTCTGACTTACTGAGAGACGCCTACATATTGTTTTATCGGTAAGACGATTACTTCACGACATTTCAACAATGGGATTAAATTAAATTAAACTGTAAAACATAAATCAAATAATGTTACGTGAATCAAATCCGTTTAAAATATTAAAATCTTTTATCTAAATATCAGACCTTGCAAAAATACAAAAATTGTTTGAATACCTTTAATACCTTTTTATTGAAATATAAAATATCAGAAACTTACCATTCGCGAATGCGAACAAAACTAAGATTAATATCAAAGAAGTCGCCTGCATTTTAAACTGCACTGGACTCAATAGGGAAATCAGTTCTCTTATATATTATTCCTTGAAATAATTATCGATAACTATCTTAAGTTATTGATAAAAAAATATTAAAAATCGTTTTTATACCCATTTTTAGCACAATCATCTAACGAGACCATCCATCATTATTTTGAGATCAGGAAAATAAATACTGAAGAGGACAATATTTCAAAACGACATTATTTAGTATTATTTAAAATGTTTAAGTGTTTAACATGATCATTTCAATAAAATCTGATTAACATTCGAACTTTTGTCCTATATTAAAAAAGAAATTAATTTTTAAACAGAATTTCGATAACCGTTTCAAGTTAAGTTATTAAATTATATTTTATATACATTAAAATTATATAATTAGGACATTATTGGCCCACGATATTTCTACCATATTGATGGAGCCGAAAGGCATCCACGAACAAAAGGAAATCCGAACAAGAATGACATAACGGGTTTGATTCGTTGGCTTCGACTTAACAAGACCTATAGGCTTAGGCTTTACTGGATGATAGAGATTTTAACTTATCAGATATATCTCATAATTCTCAACAGAGGTTGAAATATAGTTTCGTTGAGTTATAATTTGTCAATTGTAACGACCTGTCATTTGTTACGTGCGCACATACACATACACATTACTTCCGTAACAAATAAGTACACATAAACATACGTAATAATCACACACAATAAATTGTTGCAAAGTCACAGATTGTGAGTATCATTTATTTATTTATGAAAATCTGAGTCGTCCATCTTTATAACTATACTAAACAAGTCTTATAAATATTTAAATAATCTATGATAACTTGTCAGCATGAATAAAACGTAGATTATATACATATTAATTTTAAACTTAAAACTTATTAGGAAAATGCAATTTAATTCATAAAGAATTAAATTGCAATTTCCTAAGATTTAATATTAAATTAGTCTAGTGGAAAAATATCGAACTTTAAAGAACTTTAAGAAGTTAAACAACATGGGTTCTTTTAAAAATATTTTGCCTTTTATGATGCTATTTGATAGTTTCAATGAATAGAAAATACTTGGTGAGAATTATTGAGTACTTTTTTTTTCTAAGCTCTTAGCTACAAGCTAAGAAACTGATTAATAGTAAAGAGGGTCACGAGTATGGACTCCAAAATATATTAGTGTCCTTTTAATAGTGATATCAGATAGACCTTTTCATTAATGATTTACTTATGACTTGAAGATGTAAGAAACTGATATTCTTTAAGGTAATAAAGAAAATATAGTTATTATGTACTCTAACAAGGCCCAAGAGTCTTCTAGACAACTAATCGTTAAAAGAACAGTTACGTAGATGTAGAGGTAGTTTATCATTATAACTTGACTATTTTTTATTAATATTTTAAATAATTTTATTCATTTTTTAACGTAAAAATATGCTACCAAATATAAAACATAAATAATATTCTGTTGTTTTTTTTTTTTGGTTCATATTTTTGTATTATTTTTAATCTACTTAGAAATGCAAAAATTGAAAATAACTACCTACAAAATCATTAATAAATCTGGTTTCGCTTGCAAATAAAACCGAGTATGTATTTTGTATGAATATTATAAGTATGATACCTAGTTATTCACATGAATTATAAAGAATAAAACAAAAAAATAGTAAACAGTGCTTTTTGGTATATTTTGCTATTTCAAACACACAAATTTTCTATAACACAAAATAATAAATAACTTTATAACCTTCACCATATATACAAAATATATAATTATACAATACTAATGTATCACAAAATGTATATAAAAACAAAAAAAAAATGGTCATTTAAAAGGATTCAAATCAATGGTGTCTTCATCACATAATTCTTAGTAATCACTAAACTCCAGTGGTAAGTTTAATCCATTTTCGAACGCTTTTGCAGGATACTTTAGTGTATACACCAGGTTTTCCAGGTCTTGCGCACCCTACACCGTTCGATACAATACCCACTTGCTTTCCAGTCTGTCCTGAACATGGTATGCGAGAATGCTTTGAACGTGCTGAAGATGATACAACAGCTGGCCCTCCGGAATCACCCTGCAATACATATTTATTTATATTATCAAACAATAGAGTATTTAAAAAAGTCTTATTTTTATATATATTTTAGAAATCCAGAAGCAAAGAAAATTTTTTATTTAAGTCTCAAATCCTATCAGCCAGTATACATAAAAAGCAACTTTTAATAAGGTGAAGGAACCCTAAAGCTTTAGTATTCTTAAAATATGGATTCGACCAAATTTTTTTTTCGATAACCAGCTTTTATTGAAGCGTAATCAACTTAATATAATAAAACGAATAAATAAAGAAAAAATATCAATGAATTTTTTATCCATATTAGGTGGATTTTGAGATGTATCATCACATTGTGATATTCTAAAAATAATAAACCTTTTCATTTGATACCCATATTACGTTTACTTTAGAATAATATGTAATCTGCAATTTTTTGCGGCGGTCTTTTTGATTGATAATAGTATTGATTACACTTAATTGGGGAAATTTTCAAACTTCGAATTCAAGATTTGTCCCTCACTAACACACTAACAAACAGGGTAAATAAAACATTGTTCAAACGTGTCATGTTAATAAATAATTCTTTTGTTTAGTTAAAGTTGCTAATTAAAGTTTTTTGTCGAATGAATAAATTTAGTGGATTTACTGGATAAAGTTCATTGTATTAAGAATTACATATTTATTAAAATGTATGACTAAGTAGAGATTCAAAGTAAGAAAGCATACCTGACAAGAATCTTTTCCTCCTTTAGGAACTCCAGCACAAAATTGACATGCTGTTAGACCATACCCTAGTTCTTTCGAGCACTCGTCATTGGATAAGGATTGTACTACCACTGACATCAGATTAGAGCTGACATTACCATTTTCCTGTATAAGGATTTATTATCTTTAAAATATTCCATATTGTATTTAAATGTTGTGGAAGATTTATTTAATTCAGACCCGAAACCCACAGAGTTCCATAATGTTTTTGTTAAGGCAACAAAATAAAAGATTTATTGTTTTCAAGAAGATTTTTTTTATGAATAATTTATCCTACAGTAAATGGTTATTTACACTTACCTGGGTCGCCCCCCATCCTGAAACCTTAATATTAGTTCCAGATTGAACATCGCAACCTACACTTGGCAGCTTAATTATTTTAGTAGTTTTATTATTAATCTTTATTGGTTTTGAGGTTCTAATAACAGCGACGTCGTTGTTATAGGTTGTGGAGTTATATTTTGGATGTGCTATAATTTGTGCACTTGTATATTTATCACCACCGCTCATTGCTTGTGTGGTACCAGCATAAATGGTAGCTTTGATGATACTATAAATTGAAGAAATAATAAATTTCTTATACAAAATATTTCAATTAAATAAAATATTTCAAAAAAATTCCTCAATACTTTTTTATGGTTTTTTAAGTAATATTTTAGGATTGAAATTTGTTTACCCTGGTACGCAATGAGCTGCTGTCAATATGTAATTTTCGCTTATAATTGAACCACCACATTGATAGTTTTCTTGTTTTGCGTTTTCCAATAGTAAATATACTATGTACGGATTATTTTCCACAGTATCATTAGTACCTCCTACTATTTTCTCGTCATATCTGGATCTATGATAATGAGAATGTCGTCTGCAGGACACATCTACAAAGATAATTTGTATAAAAATCTTTAATAATATACATATAATAATATACATATATATATATGTATATTATTATATGTATAAATATATTCATGGCTGCCACAGACAAGCCATTCTTCTAGCTCTGACTCTGAGACAGACCCATCAATCTTATAGCAACTAACCTTTCGTATCAGTACCTATCTGAAGAATTAAACATTCTAAATAGACATATTAGTTTTTCAAGTAATTCAGGATTTCTAACCTTGCGATATAGAATATCATTGTAAAGGAAATTCTGAATTTAATATCAAACATAACATTGAGTTAACAAACGCGTTATATTTTTAAAAGTATATAAATATACTAGCCAGTTACACTTTTTAACTTCAAGTATAGAAAAGATTTCATAATCGCATACTAAAATAAAGATAACAAATACTTATGAATTCGACTATTTGCGTATAATATTGAATATATCTTAAACTTACCTCTCGCGAATGCGAACAAAACTAGGATTACAAACAAAGAAGTGGCCTGCATTTCTAACTGTACTAGGTTCTATAGAAAAATCAGTTCTCTTATATATTTATGATACCTTACAAATAATTATAAGTTTGTGTTACTAACAACGCAAACTGATAACAAAATATTTAATTTTTTTTTTCATTACATATCATTAGTATAAATAATCTAATGAGACTGTTATTACAGTAAAAACTGAAAGATAAAATTAAATTGTTTTACTAAAGATAATATTTCAAGCTATGATGGTATTTATTTAGTATTCTGATATTTAAAAACTTTAACTGTTTAAAACGGATCTTGATGAAACCTTACAGTAAAGTATCATTTAAAGAATTAAAATCAAAAAAGTTTTTGTATAATTCAATAATAAATCATATAACAAAAATCGAGTAACTTGGGAAAGCTTTTGCCCTCGATAAACTAAAATTTTAGCGTGTTTTGCAAAAACCATTACAATAACACGAAAATATGTACAACAGATGTGTTTATTCTGTGATGTATAAATACATATTCATAGTTATAAATCAAGTCTGTACCATCAAATATACCTTTTATGTTGAAGCTTTTATATCCAAGTGGGACATAAATACAATTAAATTTGCTACGTTTTTAAAGTTAATATTTTAAAGTAATTCATTTGAAAATTGATAACATTTACGGTTTTTAGTATGAAATGAACAAAAATATTGCATTCTACATTAAGTAGTTTGGAAGAATGTTGGAGAAACAATCTGCCCCTACTGTGAGTCAGCGCGGCGTGGAGTGGAGGTAAAGTTACAGTGTTTATTCATATTTATTATATTTTGTTAACACACTACGCAAGTAAAGCCACGGGCAAAAGCTAGTCATTGTATATAAATAAAAGACATATGTATTGTGTAACTTACACGTGAATGCGCTATTGCAGTATGGAAGATGTTGAAAAAGAAAACAAGATTGACACGACTGGTTTGATTCCATGTCTTGGCTTAAGGAGGACTTTAGGCATCACTAAGGAATTGATCAGACTATAAAGATCAAGAGAACTTATCATAATTTTCATCTTTATTATTATAATTTGGTATAGCTTAAATGTTAATATTAAAGTTTCAATTATTTTGTATTAGTTTCATCTTTGTCAATATTATTTTTATTTCCTTTTAGAATTTAGATAGTTCGAAACACTAGTTATAAAAAAAAATAATACCTCCGTCACAATTGTTTTTATAATGTTTTTTTTTTGTTAACTATTCACAACATTTCTATGCTTAAAGTACACACTATTTTTTATAATGTAATGTATAATTGTGATATATTATTCTTGTGACTATTTATTTTATATAATAATAAAAAAATACAGTATTGGAATATGGTTTTACGATAGACATAAAAGTTCTCGATTTAATTCAATATAATTAAGATATCAGTGTCGATGTTTTCAGGAACCCATGCTCAGAATATTTCATTTTTGATATGGCATTTGTACATATAAAAAAAAACATTTTGTTACAAGTTGGTTTTTCTCCGTTTTTTTTTTTGAAAAAGCTAATAAAAATTCCCACCAAATAGAAAAAACAAAAGCTAAGCTTTAGCTTAGCTTTTGTTTTTTCTGATTTATCAAGCAAATTAACATAAATTTCATTACTTTACTAATTTTTTTTGACCATATTATTAATACCGATGATTATAATTTATGTAAAATAAAATATAATATGAAAATTATTAAATGTTATACTAAAACAGTTTAAAAATAATACTTTTTTAAAGTAATGAATAACTTAATTGAACAAAACATTTCAAAATAATAAATTACATACAAGATAACAAATGTCTTTAAAAAACAAATGCGACAAAAAATATTTATGTATCCGAAATCGATATCAAGCCTTCGTATAAATTTTAACAAAGCAACGTTAAATTCTTAAGTTAGATTTATTATTTCCAAAAGGCAATGAACTTGCAATTTAAAGAAAAAATGTTTATGTCATTAACATTATAGTAGGTATTCTCACTATTTTATTAATAAATTAGTAGTAATAATTTAATGTCAATGAATTTAAGCAAACAAGGGGGTTTTCACAAGATTTTTTAAAACATTTTTTACTTTTTTTTCTACGCGTTCTGATATATACTATATATTCTAGTTATGTTTAAGTTCTCATCTATGATTTGTAATATAAATGCATGATTATTATTCCATACATTTTAATTATTGATAGAAGTGAAATGATCATAATAACCAAAAATGAGTTCTTTTAACAATTTTTTCCTGTAACCTTAATATTTTTATTTGTATAAATATCGTCGCCGCTAGGAACATAAAAACAAAAAATGGACTCATCACATAACAATATATCAAGAAGACTTCTCTCATAACAAACAAATATAATAAAACAAACAAACAAACGATACCTCTTTATAGTATTAATGCAAATTAAACATATTCTTATTATAATAAAATACAGTCACACTCAGAGAGATTTATCATTTTTTATTATAATTTTTTTAACCACCACGTAAATTGTTACTTGGGTGTTGTTTTATAACCAGTTCCCAAAACAATATAGTTGAGATATAACTAATTTTAAAACATCCATTATTAGAAGTGGAAAAGAGTGTAAATTTTACAATAAATAAATTTAGAAATAAATGTTGTAATCTGTTCAATATTATATTCCTTTTATTCATGAACTCTGAGCATATCCAGTTCACACAGTTCATGCCGCGATTCCCGCGTGAACTGTCGGTTAGTTGGTCAAATTCCGATAGTAAGAACACGAGTACAGCTATTTTATAGTAATCATGTATCACAAAAGCTTACTTACAAAAATATTATAATATAAATACATATCTGGTAGTTACGATCTTGTTGGATACACCATCTAACATAGAAGGGGAAAGTGGTTGCTCCTAAAATAAATAGGCCCAAAAGAAAACCGTTGGAAAAGCTATCTTTTTCGCTGACATCAGGGTTAATAGCTGCAGAATGCTAAGTATGGAGATGGCAAAAGACAAACAATGTCTAATGGTGTCATACTGGCGATGTTGATATATGTCGCTACCTCGTCCGGTAACTGTCATAACTAGCAGGCCTAAAATCATATGAGGAAACAAAAAATGCGACATAGCCTTCTGAATACTGGCTATTCTGGCTTCATTGAAATTATTTGAACCAGCAATGACCTCAATTGTTTTTAGAACCCATTTTTTTATTTATTTATTTGCAACAAATAATAAAAACAAATCTATTATATATAGCTATAGATAGCTTATTTGATGATATATATGTTTATAGAAAATTCAACCATGTATATTAAATCTTTTCTGATAATCAAATTTCTGTGAAATTTGATATTGCAGATAAAATTGTCTTATTAGTTTTTGTTTTTGTTATACATTATCCATTTCTTGTGACTAACTCTTAAAACTAATATATTTAAGAAATATTAATATGTTGTACTCAGTAAGCCTCAACTTCTGAATAACATGTAGGTAACCGATGAGATCATACTAAGATAATTATATTCCTAACCGTCATCAGGTCATCTGGCTCGTGGAGAGTCACAGGTTAATACATCACTGCAAAGGTCTAAGTTACTTAATTACTTACAGTATAATTTATACTCAACTGCTATTAAAACATGTATATCCATGTATAGACATTTATAAACATGTCCCACCATGTTAGGCTTATCAAAATTTTTAAAGAATATATACTGAAAAATGTACCAATACAGATTCGAATTCGCGACCTCTTTGAGATGTCCCGTTGCTATACCTATTGAGCTACTTGCATCGATGAATTTACCATTTTATATACAAATGTCTGTATCAAGACTATTTAGAATTTATGAGAATCCGTTTCGTAAATAATATATTGTTTTTATATATTTTTTATAATTAAATTTGTGCTAGAAAAATATAAAGTGTTGCAATTTATTTGTTATTTTGAAATCGTATTCTAACAAAAACAATGAGCTAGATATATTTCAAAAGGTCTATTACACATGTTAATTATTGAAGTAAAGAATACCTTCAACCCTTAATTACTGGTATTATAAATAATAAAATACCTAGAGAATATAATTATATATTAATAAAGAAATAAATTTTATATATTTTATATATATGTACAACATCACACGAAATAATTAAGGTAAACTATTAATGACAAACCTTATTAATTTAGAGTTTGTTATATTTTTTTTTTTTTGGGTTAATTTTTATTAAGACTTAACATAATTTGTTAAAACTCATAATGGACCACCAAAATGTATTAAAATTTAAATAGAAACTGGTATCAAATACATAACATAAAAGAGTTATATACTGTTTCAATATTATTAGCAAATGATGTCCCATTTGCAGCCAATTATAGTCCTCATAGCATATTATCACGTACGCTGATTTTAGATACATTTTGTTATGAAATTGTATGACAAATAAGTTATTTCGGCAGTTAATAAACTGAGTACCTACAGTCTTTGCTGCAGATTTTTAGATATATTTATTGGTATAGGTACAAATAATTAAAGATTTGCATATCTTAATATCTTTATAATCAAATTACCGAAATCATTTAAGAGCCACTTAGACTTACTGATAAGAATCAGTCACGAATTTAGGAGTAAAATTCACTTACAGATATTATATGTAAATACTTTCACTTAACAAAAACTCGGATCAAGAGAGAGCTCCTATAAATGAAAACAGCTCATACACCGATTGTGAGGTAACAAATACTTAAACCTTGATAAGCCATGTCACGTAGGTAGGCTAAGGTCAAATATGAAATCCACATATGAAATATAGCGTAACGACATTTGCATTATTTCATAGATAAAAACACTTAAACACTTAAAGTTAAATTGAATTTTCTCAATACAATTTCAAATAGACAATTTCGTGCATTACTAATTTCGTTTCTTGTATGGAGTTGCATTTTTTGGTATACTTTTAGTAGCTAATGTCACAGTTTGGTAACATTATTTTTATAGTATTTTTTTTTACTTACTAAATATTGAAATATATTTTAGCTTGATTTAAAAAATCCTCGATAAGAGTAATTTTTAAATGTATATCTTTTTTTACTTGATAAATTGTAAACATAGGTATAAAAAAAATGTTCGATAATTTTTTTTTTTAAATGTGTGAATAATCAAGCATAAGGTTTAAACAACTTGTTTATCTGAAGATGTTAAACGTAATTGTCACGTAAGGAAGGAAAACGTGACTATCGTACAAAATTGTTTTAATTGGCGTTAAGAGGATATCGTCTAATGATGTACCGAGACACACTGAGAGCGAATACGACCAACATATATTGTATAAAAACTTTATTTTCGAAGACTTTCACGAGTACTACACATTTCAATAATATTATTTTATGGATTTAATTCACTTTTATTATTATTATTTTTTATTAAAACCCGATGTTTCGAGTGCCTTGTAGAAAACGTCTTCGCAGTAAGACGAGATGTTGGTCAGGACTAGCTGACGTCGGATTTAAATTTTAAAAAATGTAATAATAAACGCGAGTTATAGTCGTAAAATAGTTGTAGTAAAATCTTATATATATTCAAATACATTTGTTAATAAAAAAAACTAAATTAAAATATAATAAATATGACTCATAATTAAAGGTTCACACTTAAGATATTTATGATAAATCAAGCGCGACAAAAAACAATTGACCATTAGATCATACAACAAAAAATGAACAATCTTTTTATCATATAATAATATATGATTACATAGTTGTTATTTTTTATAAGACGTCAAGATCAAAGTCATCAAAAAAATATCTTCTGTTCATATTTTCGATTCTACTAAATAAAGACAAATTTCAATTGACTCTGCAATGACAACGACCGTGAGTATAGCTACTCCAGTAAGACTCGTGTGATAATTGAGACAGTCTCGAGCTAGTATTACCCTTAGTTACACGTAGTCTATTAAAATAATACTTGAAAATAGGTTAAGACTTTTTCAATTCATGAATTTTACTTTTTATAAAATTTAATGAATCTTTCTTTTAACATGCCGAGATAGTTTCTGGTAAAAAGATATATCAAATAGGTCCCCGTTTTTAATGATTTACCACATAATATAGTTTTAATATACTATATTTTATGCGCTTAAAAATAAAATACTTCTAGTAGTTCTTAATTTTCGTCTTCCTTAACAGACCAGAACAATGGACAAACATTAAATATACGTAGTTTTCAAATACTTTACCTACAAATTCTGTGCAAGCAATGATACACCCACACCGCGTATAACTAAATGAAAAAATATATTTTAATAAGAAAAAAAACCTACGCAAAGTCTTTAATTTAATATTTTTTGTAATAAATCACTACAACGTGCTAAGTCCATATCATCTCAATAATTTTATATTTTTTGTAGACAGTATTTGTATATATCTATCTTTTCGTCTGTTTACCAGTTAAATGTTTGCAAAAAAAAATGTTTTGGGCTCTTATAAACCTCAATGTATGTTTTTTTTTCAGTGATGGTACATTATTTACGATTTGATTCTCAAGGCGTGGAGGCACTCCTCGTTTTTAAAAAAGAATTCATTCAGATGTTGATAATAATCTACTCGTACCAGTCTCCAGTTTTCTATTTTATTTCAAATAAAACTATTTTTACGGATTAAAACTCGCGTATAATTTGGTTACATTTTTTATTTTAACCCGACGTTTCGAATACTTTGTTGTAATCGTGTTCACGGGTAGACGAGATGTAAGTGTAAGTTCTATTTTATTATTATTGTACTTTGTAAACTTTATACACTATATAAAATGTAACATATTAGAATTATAAATGCATGAATTATTATAATAAAATGTAACCACATGTAGAATTAAACATAATTGGAATTCCATATGACGCACGTTATAGATATTTCAAATATATTTTTGCATTTATTCATATCGGGGTGTGTAGCCCATACTTTAGAGTGCTAACTTTCTCAGATTCATATAAGACGACGTGAATTTATATCAGACATAAGTTTGACGGAATAACTAGGACACAATGTTGGATTAGACGCCATTTACGCCGAGATCACATCTGCTAGAACTGGCCCAGCGTAAGACGCACAGGTTAACGTATGGAGGATATGAAAAGGTAGTATAAGAAATACAAATGATGTCTCATAGCATAAATCAAAACTATGCACACTACAATGAAAAACACAGACACAAAAATATGTACATTATATTACAAGAAAGATCAGAGCAATAAATAAATAATTAGAAGAAATAAAGATATAATATTATTAAACTGTTATTTCAGTTAAGTATGACCAAAATTTGACTAAACGGTTTCTAAAGTAAAATTTAAGAGTAATTACTTAAGCTATGTTGATTTGTCAAATATTTGTATATAATAACATTAAAATTTATTTTTAAAATAATTGGACAGTTTTTTAAAATAAATTAATAGTAATAAGTATTCTTAATAATTTAAATCATGTGAGCCAAGGTGTACACAACTTGGTATATTATGTACAGCTTTTGACGTCCGAGTAATGACATTTATGTAGGAGAAAATTGGGTCCCAAAAATTAATAAAATTTCTCCAGTTCATGCTAGGAAAATGTTTGAAATATTTATATATTTGAAATGATACAAAGTGAAGAAAATTTGTTTCTTTATTAAAATATATTTACAGATGATATAAACAAAGAAGTAATTGGTATTATCAATAGATTTCAATGGACAAATATATTTGATTATATTCATAATTTTCCTTCGATCTAGTTTGTGTTGACTTACGAACAATATAATTTCTAAAACAAGCAAGGCAAATAAAAGGGCCCCTCCAAGTTTATTGCGTACAAAAGCTTTTATCAAAATAATTTCTAAAGATTTCCCTTCAAAATTTAATTGTTTACGGCGACAACGTCAACACCCTTGAAGTCTCCCTTCCGCTTTATTTCTACCCTTATTTTAACATTATTTAATTATTATAATTTATAAATTATAATAGTTAAATAATAAATCATATTTCCTATTTTGTCTTTGAAAGAAAAGATATAAAAATATAACAAAAAGAAATGTCTTTTGTCTTATTAGCTTATTTTAAATGTAGTTTATTTATTCTACCGTGAGGTAAAAACCATTTTATATTTAGATACATATTAGAATATATAGAACACATAAAAAATAATAATTGAACATTCATTATACATTCAGATGTCAATAAAAAAAACTGAAACAAAAGTTAATCCAATTACTTTATAACTTGTAAGTTTTTCAAAGTCCATATAACAAAAACATTTGATTTTTATAGCACAATTATGTGACATATTGCTGATAAATATCAATCAACACTGGACAATAATAATAAACACCTCATAAAATCCCAATAACTAAAAAGGTCTCAGATCCATCGTAAAATATCAACTTTATATAGAAACAGCTTTAATAATATCGTATAAAAAGCTGTTTCTATATCAGTGTTTAAGAATCGCGTAAAACTTTTATATGTTCACAATTGAAGCACGAAAATCTTATTCTTTAGTTTCTGTAAGCATTAAAAAATTTATAAGTAAAATCTACAAAATATAATTTGGATACATATAATAAAAACCAAGCTATTCTACAACTGGAAGTGTGCGAGTGAAAAATCATATTTTTTTTCCAAAGTATGCGGGTTTCTTCCTTCACAGACCAGAACGTGAAAAATTTGATGGATAAAATATTTTCTTGCAGCCAGGAACTAAAAATAACCCTGGATGTTCCTATACAAAGCGATCCAGGAATACTTAGTACAAATGTATTTAAAGTACTTTCGGTAAAAAATAACGTAATCATAGAAATATAATTATTTATTTATATAATTTACCGAGAAATTAGTTATAATTCATTTCGTAAGAATTTCTTTCATAACAAAATTAAGTACTTATCTGTATCATCAGGTAATCTTTTGCAAATTATTATTTGTTATATTTGATATGAAAAAATAAACCTAAAACTTATGATTGATTTTCTGCATACATAATGTTAATATTATTTTTTTTAAACTTTCACTATTTTTACACATAAAGAAATAATTTTGTTCTTAAACTTTGGTGATCCATGATTAAATATAATTATCCGCCATGCTCAAAGCTCATGAATAAGGACCCCGAATGGTTTCGAAGTAAATCTGATAAATTCCGAAAGTAAAATCGTGAGTACAGCGGTTAATTATACTTAATATTAATAGAATATATCGGGACTTAATCGCGTTAATATTTTTAGGATACAACATATTTTATTTACGAGTATTTATAGATAACTATTCACGCGATGAAGTCCCGATATATTTCTATAATGTTAATATATAAAAAACTATGCTAATAACAAAGATACAAAATAAATAAAGATAATAAATCGATTTAAAAATAAAATTACCCTTAAGGAGAAGTAAGCAGCTGGAATAAGTAAAAATATCTTTAAAAAAAAAATTAATTCACATGTCACATTTACGCGATTATGTCCCGATATATTTTTATAATGTTAATATATAATAAACTATGCTAATAACCAAGATGCAGAACCAAAAAAGATAATAAATCGATTCATAAATAAATTTAGCTTTAATTAGAAGTAATCAGCTAGAATAGGTACCTTCAAACTAAATTCACATGAAACATATACACAATGAAAGTTATAATTAAAAATACCAAACGCTCCAATTCTGAAATCAAATCAATTATCAACATTTGCTCAATATCCTTCACCTTAATATAACTTACGCATTAATATTTTCGATTTACGACGAACGGTTTCGATTTTACTTTTAGGTGCGCGCGCGCAGCGTTGTACTCTTCCGTTGTATCGCGCAGTGTTACAACGTGGCGCCGAGATCTAAATGCGGCTGTGAACTGTGACTGACTGTGCTTGTGTCTGTGTTTCATATATTTATAACGGTAAGTTTAATTTATTTATTTATTTTTTATTTTAGAGATGTTTTTTTTTTGAGGGTAATTTTTTTATTATTTTTTTTTGTAAATATATCATAATTATTTTTATTTTTATTAAAGAAAATAATAAATTAGATTCAAATCCATTTCTATAATATTTTATTGTAGTATTAAAAAGTGTTTTATATTTATATATCAACTTTTTACATTATTCATTTTATTTTAATTAATAATCATTATAATATATCTTTCGTTAAACAAAATAAGTTCTAATATAAATAGATAAAATCACCAAGTCAAATATACAACTATATTAATATTGAAATAAATATATAAATTAGTAATTTAAAAATCACAAATAAAAAAAAAAACAATAAATTAATTAGTAAATTAAAACGTCAACAAAAAATAACAAATTTAATAAATTAAATAATTAAAATAAATAAAAATCCTGAATATAAATCAAAATTATTCTCACGAAGCAGCTAGTGTTGTAACTCATGAAAGTTTGGTTTTAAAATTAGCATGGTTGTATCAATCGATGAATTTTTACCGACTTCGCAACCTGATACCGTTTGCACAAATATGTAACATCACTCGACCATAACGAAAGCCTATTAGCACTCGTGTTACAATACTTTAAGTATTAATTTATTAATTGATATTACACTAGATGGTGGTATATTTAATATCATACATATATATATTTATGTATGATATTTTTTCACTTTTTCAATATATATGTGTGTATTCTGTATCATATTTTATAAATTAAATTATATCAACTAATATTTTCTTAGATTTTCTCGAGTACACGTTTGAAATAATTTTTTTTTACGGATTTAACTCGCGTATAATTTTAGTTACATTTTAATATTAACCCGACGTTTCGAATGCTTTCTAGCAATCGTATTCATGGGTAGACAAGATGTGTCTGTCAGTAAGTCAGTTAATTAGTCATCTACCTCCAACGGTTCCCTTATATATATTACAAAGCAGTTATAATATTAATATAAATTACTAATTAACTGACCTAATTAGACGCTAGTTAAATCCGTAAAAAAAATGTTTTATTTCATATATAGAATAAGAACGGAAAATATTAATTTAATGAACAAAATTTTATAATGGTTTCAAAAATAATTTTGTTGTATTGCATTATTTCAATTATTACATCAAAGCCTAGTTTCCAATAACAAATAATGATATACCACCGGTAATTGAAGCCATAAATCCGCCCTCAAGTGAGGCTCGATCAAATCAGTTTCCTCAAAATATTCGATTATAATTCCTCAACCAAAGCAACGTGATTTAATAAACTATAAGCTAACATGCGTTTTCTCTCAGTTCAAATCTCTCACGTCTTAGCGATCATCGCGACCTACTTTATAACTCTCACTGTCGCTAGCAGAAACAAAAACTTTGGATCACGTTATACACGAGGCAGCCAATATATTTACAACTTTAAATAATTAAATGTTTATTCCAAAAACTATTGTCTGATACAGGACTGTGTAATATTATATTAGGTCATCCTCTGTCAAATGATGCCAAAATGTTATACCAACTAGTACATTTAGTACATAGCCCTTAAGGTAAGATGATTTTGCATGTTTTGTAATCTATTTAATGTATGAGTCGTTACAGAGTCACATGGTCGCTCTTTAATAAAAATACAAAAAAAAATATTTCTTTATAATATTCAAAACTTTATTGTAACAATTAAAAACCCTAAATAAATTATTTGTCAAAATTATTATTTAACTTAATTACCACCTAACAACTTAATTATTATATTTCCATTAAAGTTATTATTAACTAGTTAAATTAGTAAAGCACCTAATTTTTTTTTTATATTTTAACATCGATCTAAATAAAATAGTATTACTGGATTCAAAACTTTGGGCAAATTCCAGTAATAATAACGTGAATACAGCCGGATATATAAAATAAAATAAGTACAGTTAAAGAATTATTAGTAATTACATCTATCGTAATGTATGTAATTAATATTAATTATATGTAAAAAAAATGCTTCTATATGATTAAAGCAATCCCCTATCATGACAGAACAGCGTCCAAACTTTAGCTCTTGCTATTGTAAACAGCTGCATATATTTCTCAAAGCCTGGATAATTGTTGGTTCAAAATTTTTAGGACTTCAAAAAGACATTGAATGTTTGAAATAGAACTATTGACTTTGTTATTGGAGTGTTTTACTTTATTTAATATTTAGAATAATTACTAATTTTATTTTAACTAGACTTAAAATTACTAAATCTTTAAGCAATTTTTTAAAATGAATATTCATATATTAACTAGGCATAAAGGTTAACAGCGAACATAAAAATTTTTTTAATTAAATTTTTGCAATCTCTTTATTGTAGCACATTTTTACAATAAATATATTTCTAATTTTTGCAAATTTTTATAAGCAATACAAATATATCAAATAATTAAAAATAAAAACATTTTTTTTCTTATTGCACTATAAAATTCAACGGAACTACATATCTTGTGCAAATCTTAAAAATATAAATTAAAACGGATACACTTCATTATTATTTTTTCAAGATCAAAAATCTATTCATACAAATGTAATAAATTAAAATAATGTAATTATTTCAATAAAAATTAAAATATTTTAATAATTTAAATAAAAATTAAAATAATGTAATAATTTAAATAATAATTCGGATATTCTAAAGGCTTAGTTGAGATAAATCGTTTTCTCACTGCAGGTTTTATATTTTTTATGCATACTGCACACTGAGGTAATCCAGTCAGACATGGGACCCCATAAATATCATGGATGGTCACGCAATAATGGCGACCCTTGTAATTCGTAAGATAAAATTCATACCCTTTTTGAAGATACTGGGTTTCACATTAGATATATGTGTTATATTTGATTTGTGTTTTTAAAAAGGACGGCTCAATTAGATTCGAAATATTATACATTATTCCAATATATACAAATAATATTGTAATTTATTTTTTAAAAAAATTAATGGATTGTTTTTTGAATATTTTTTTATTATTCATCTTATTTGTTGAGAGTAAGAACACGTGATGGTATAATATGAATATCTCGGACAGGTATCACTATCTTCTTGGACTGAAATATTAATGAAATAATTTTACCCTTTAGCTTATACCTCATAGGTTTCAATAAATTTATCTTTATTTATTAAATAGAATTATAATAATCTGTGGCTCATATAAATATTTAATTAATTCATATATTATAAAGATTTTTCACCATTTTTTCTTCATTGTTAGCTGGTATCAAAATCCATTAAGAATGTTGGAATAAGACATTCTTTAAAAGCAAACAGCATTTTTTATACTTATAGTTACTGTACACATATTACAATCGTATAATTTACGAGAGGTTTTACATATATATTGAGGCTAACAAGTATATTAATATATTTATAAAACACTAGTACATACTATGTTCAAGTACATTATCTTGCACATTAAAATAAAATTTAGAATTAAAATTTAAACTCACAAAATACAGCAATATGTTTCAAGCAGAAGATTTGTGAAAGTAGCCATTCATATATATTCTATACACGTGACACTCAAGGCTGGTGTCTAAATGATGGTCACATTACATTTAATATTATATAACAACGAAAAAGCATTAGACAATCATACACACTCTATTTATTAGTGTGTTTTTATTAACAAAATGTTATAAGTTATATTGATGAATATTACTATTGTGGTTATTTCATGGTTTTGGAACATATATATATATATATATATATATATATATATATATATATATATATATCTGCATGTTTATTCATCATATTGAATTGATAGAGCAAAAATCAGATTTTTATTTAAAATATTTTTAAAGCACATAGAATTAACAAAACTGTAAAGTTAATATATAATTTATTTATATTATTATATCAATAGAATACAATACTTCTTATGAGATATCATTCACAAAGCAATTTAGGAGTTTAAAATCATTTGCATATATGAAGTCATTCCAAATTAAAACCTTGTAATATACGTGTATAAATTTAGTGAATAAGAAGGTAAAACGAATTTTAAAACAAAAGGCAGTAAACTGCATTTAAATTCTAGACGTCCGCTCAGAGAGTGTCCTTAAGCAACAAACTATAATGTAGCCAATATGACGCAACTATTGTAATTAGTTGACTCAATACTCGAATTTACGATATTTTGAACACCACCCTTAATATATATTGTATATTTATTAATGATTAATTAACACATCTCAGACTCCACACTCGTGTGATCTTAGATATTTGTTAGATTTAAGTTTCTTATTCGAGACAAAAAAAACATGAGAAAAGATTAGATAATTATTAGAATTTATTTAATAGGTAATTAAAATTTATATATCAAACTTATTTCAATTAATGTTTTCTACAAATATAATTGATTAATATTAATACATTACATACAATACAAGATATTGAAATACATATCAGTAATTAGATAAACGCTACGAACAAAAAACTTTGAATAAATAAATCGTATAATTGCCAATTATAATGGATCAAGCCATAATTAAGAATTGTATAAAATAAATGACAGTATATTATACAAATTAAATAATGATTGTAATTATACGTATTTTATAATTAGTATTGTTAATTTTTGTATAATTTATTCTATTATAGTTATCACAATATTTTTTTTTAATTATTATTATAAAAGTTTACTCTAAAACCATGACCAAGTTATTTTTCGAAAGTAAAGTTTTAAGTTATAAGTGAATGTTATTGTTAGATATATTAAATCAAATAATGTATTTTATTTGTATGACTAATAATAATTCTTGTTATGGAAATTACAATCACCAATCACGATCATACAATCACACGAAACTTCTAAACCTTCGACTTGCCACTGTTCATACATTCATAAATATGTAGGTATCTTGTTTCTATGATACAATTAAAACTTAAATGGCAGAATGTGGAATAATATGTTATTCATAAACTTGTACTTTATAATATAATCAATTTCTGGATTATTTTCAAGTTCGATTCTTCATTTGTTTTGAAATAATTTTGCTGAATCTGAATCTCAAACATTTATTTACGTAAATAAACTATATCAAAATCAATACAATTCTTTCGAATTAAAATGTTAAAGTAAATATTTCAATGTTTTATAAACATCTTATGTTATTCTTATGGCAAGTTCCACCAAGTTTCTTTGTGCAAGGCTTATAACATGTTCTCGAGTAACGAGTGTCATTGCTCCCGACAAAGTTCACTCCTCCCGTTCAACATGTCCTGAATACTAAAACACTGATAACAGGAATTAAAACATACACCATAAATTTTCCGTCAATACACAAATAACATGACACTTACACATACACATATAACTGTAATTTTAGTCAATATTTTTGGGGTAATTAAAAATCTATACATAACATAACATAAATAATAATTTATTATGTATATTATATTACCATATGTGTTTATTATATGTCCTCACTGTGATCTAAACCTTCGAGTATAACCTTCAATGCAATAATTGCATGCATAGCATTAACTCATCTCAAGTAGGAAACTGCATACCAACAAGATGTCGGTCAAGTTAACAAATATATTGTTCCATGTTTTTTATATACTTTTCTGGTTAATATAAGAATAAAGCATTCATTAAGAAAAATCTTTGAAGAAGAAAAAACCTAATCCAAGTTTTCAATCACCCACGTAACAGAAAAGGATTAATTATTAAAATTAATGGATTAAGTAATATTATGTTCTTTTATATTTTTTATAAGCATCTTAAACCTGAAAGATCATAGAGATAAAAGGGATTTTTATAGCTTTATAAGTTAAGCTCTGAATAACATTTATATTATTTTATTAACAAAAATAGAAAAGAGATTCAACTTTGGGTTTTATTGTATTGTATTGGTTCAAATATATAATAATTTCTAATGTTACAGTCAGCTTCAAAAATCGATGACAATATATAAAATTTCAAAATAGTTATACACATTATATCAAAAATGCTAAACACGACCGACGCCAATATTAAATGAACATCATTACAGTTCAAATTATAATTAACACAAATCTATATATTTTTAATATGCTCATCGACTTTTGATGCTGACTGTACAATAAAAACGAATATATCTTTATAAAGCTGAAACTATTAAACAGGTCTACGCAGGATATTCTCGGTATTTTGATCTAAATCTATGTCAAGATCAAGGAAACTAACATGTTTATTATTCTATGTTGTTTATTTTATTCCATTCTCTATTTATATTTTTAATATTAAAATATATTTAATAAGGTAAAAGTTTTATAATAATTTATGCAAATGAATATATTTTGTAATTTCTAGATTTATATAATATATATATATGGATAAATAAAATGGTGAAAGTATCAGAATCATATTAATTTTTATTTGACAAAGAATTCAAAATCTATTCCAAACCAAAATTAATTTTGCAAACTCCTAATGAACCAATCTCAACAAAATCCCAATGAAAATTGTGCTACAAAAATGTCCAATTTCGGAAAACCTCATCCAACTTTTAAGAACAAGACTTAAATCCAGATTAGGATACTTTGCAATAAAAAGTTTGTCTGTAAAGTTTGGAATCGGTATACAAAATAATGCATTGCAGTCGATAGGAAGTTTGCGAGTTAATCTTAGTTCGGATTACTTGAGCATTGCACTCTGTCCATAGTAAAGAAACATTACATTAGTCTGACTGGACAGTTGAATTTTATTTTGGTCTCGGAAACAACAATTTTTACTTTAACTTTTTTTTTATATACAAAACATACAAATATAAAAACTTTAGACACTTCACGTCACAACATCATATATTGAATTTTTATAAATTATCAGATTTCTCAAATTAGAATGATGGACTTTCATTTCCTATTAGAAAGATGCGAATATCATAAAAGGAGCTTATGTTCATATGTTTATTTCTCTAGCAACTTAGGTAATACGTTGATATGTAGATCAATCAAGATACTCTTCGCTTTAGTCTATATACTTAAAATGTACAGAAAAAACTCACTTTACTTAAATTTAGTTTTTTATATCAGTACGAAATTAATATTATTTTATTAAAATATATTATACAAAAATATTAAGTTTATTGTCACATTTTCTTATGTTATTTAATTTGAATATATTCGCCTTCTTAAATTAAACTCCGTTTAACTCTGAGACACTAATTGCATACAAGCATGTGTAAATAAAAGGAAAACAAATAAAAAGAGCACGGTGTCGCTTGGTTGTTGGCGAAGCGTAACTCAAACGATTGCGAACTGTTAGTCAGGCTGTTTGAGCCAAATACTCTGTACATTTTTAAATACTCCAAAGCTCAGAATACTATCGTTGTTCTTTTGTTTAACAAATATTTGTTTAAATGTTTTCTTTTACAATAAATAAATTATATTTAAAGATAAATAATTTTATGTTATATTTATTAGAATAAATATATTTAAATATTTTTCTTATGTACCTTTTTTTATGTATTTTTCTTATGTCTCTATTTATTGTGTATATATTTTAATTATTTACCTTAAAATGTTTCTTATATAAGTTTGTTATATATTTTATCTGTTTTCTTTTGTATTCCTCCACATGCACCTACTGCTTTTATCTCTGCATAACCCTTGGTCGACTGGTAGAGAATGCCTAAACGCATTAAGTCCGCCATTATACTTTTTACATAAATAAATAAATAAACTAATAAATTAATTTTATCTTTAAATATAATATATATTGCATGATTTAAGACAGAAAGACCTAATGTTACTTGAAAATATTAAATTATACTTGTTTTAAACTTTCTACGTCAATATATACGAGCATTTTGCTAAATAAGTTAGTAATCACGGTGCTGTATAATAATTTAAACTTTTACTACTTTCTTTTGATAACGAAACCCTTAAAAACTTTACATCTGGTATTTTATTGTGATATCTTTGTAGTGAGAATTTTATTAATTTAAATGTCTTTAAATATGTCATTAAATAATAAATTATTAATATTAACATAATGACAAAATTGTTTGAACCTAATGACTACACTCGTCAAAGACATTCTATAGTATCAAGATAATTATATTATAAACTATACAAGTTTTTTACAAAGATAAATTAATAAATATCTTAAAACATTAAAAGCGTAACAAAAACTATTTAAGTCATTGTCTTCTCACTTGCTTTTTTCATGTCGTGTACAATCATGTGAGATGGTTCGAGTAATGTTCATAAAAAGCTAAGATACGTGTTTTATGCGCCTGCGCAGTTCCGGTAACTTTCCAATGAAAGCGACTTACACTTAGAATTATGTTGGCATATGTAACACTATGCGATATTTTTTGATACTAGAACTAACTGCTATGATATAATACATGACTTTTAAGTGAACTTATATAATTATAGAATTAATAAGAATATATGAGAATGTATTACAATAACATTCCTTTGTATTATTTTTATGTCAGAGAAAAATCAAGTTTAGTTATTGGCCACGAAAGTATTTTTGTAGCATTAAATATTAAAATTTCCAAATATTCATTGAAAGATTCATTTAAAACTTTTTGGACCATGAAATATGCTGGACCAATTTTTTACAAAGTTAGGCAAAACTGTTACGATGTCCGATAGCCTAAATGCCAAAATCAAGGGTTAGGCAAGTGGAAACTAGAACTATTGGACAAGGTACTGAGTTTATATACCTTTAAAATATACTTGTTATTTCTTACTTCAATTTGTAGTTGATTACAGTACAACGATTGGATTAAAGAAAAATATTGCCGTACACTGATCTTTAGGTAATTGGTTAAGACGAAAAATGATTATTGATATACCTCTTTTTTAACATAAATATAAAATATTTTATTAGCGTAATATCAGCAATAATAATTCCTATTGAAATTCCGAAAACAACGGAATTGATCGTTCCACCAAAATAATAGTTAAATCTTTGTAACTACAAATTAAATTTGTCACGGATAAACCATAAATCCATCTGTTCGAGCAATCAAAACAAATTAAAGATAAATCTTCGGTTCTAGTCACAGGTCACAGAGAAAGCGTGATGAATTCATTAATCCTCTTACATTTCATTACGCCTAATGATTACATAAACCTATTATTTCATTGTTTTCTTTCTTATTTAATTATATTAACAATTGAATTTATATTAATTATAATATATCTATACATTTATTTATTTATTTTTGCACTTACTAACGTTCTCTCCTTCTCTGTCTTAAGATTGGCTGGCAGAGAATGCTTACTGAGCATAAAGCTCACTTTTTGTACATTTTTTTTTTGCAAATTTGTGCAATAAATTATTAAAATAAGAAATAAAATATTATTATATAGAGTATATAATTTTAAGTCTTTGAAATTTTAAGGCAACATCAACCACTAATTCATCTAGTTTGTGTAGTTTTTCTTTTATATGAAATATCTCAGCTCGAGGAATATCGCTTGTTACGTTAGTACCATTTTCTATAATAGCAGTTCCTTGACCTAAATGCCGCTTCACAAAACTATTGAGCGGTCACTGAACATTGTATTGACTCTAACGATGATTAGTGTCATTACGTTGTGTTGCTTCAAAATCCTTTAAAAGTATATTTATGTACATCATTTTACAGTTGCTTTTAAAAACACTAAAACTGGGAGAAAATGTCACTTAAAAAGCATTTGCATTTTTCTTTTCTTGTCAAGCAGTATATTTTATTTCAAAATAAAAATTATTAATTGCAGTCTCAAACTTTACTAAACTTGAACTGCTTTTGCTAAAAAAGTATATATATCGCTCTTTTATCGATTCAGACACTTTAAAAAAATATCTTCTTTCGTCATAACTGTTGTTAATAAAATTAATACTATATTATAACAAAATAATCTTCACATCAAATAATATCTATATGTTGTATAATAATCGCAGATATTTTTTATGAAAATGAATGCAATGTGATTTGCGTAAACATTGCGAATCGATTTACATCGCTCTTGTTAAAGAGTTCAACGAGCGTGCTGCGCGGGCGCACAGTATACCATATTATTTATAAATAATATTTTTTTATTATTATAAAAGTAATTGTTTAATATGTGTTGTGAAACAATAAATATAATGTATTTTTTAAAATAATAATAAAAAAAATTGTAAAAATAATTGGTACAATCACTAATACTAATATCATTATATAATAAACATATACATTTCATTATTTGACTTTTTAATGTGTTTTAAAATGGACAATAGTGTATCGCTTTAGTATTTTCTAAATAAAATTTTTATTTAAACTGAAATTATTTTGATATTAAATATAATGCAATCAATAGACTATATAATGATATTATAGTATCTCATCATAATCGCTGTACTTCTAACCGAAGATAATATTTCCGCAAGCAATTATTGACCACAGACTGGGAAATGACTTGCTCTCTCCACTGGCCATTAATAAATAACGAAACAAACTTTTTTATAATGTTTTTTTAAGATTTACACGAGTACTACACATTTCCATAAAACTCGCGTTTATTATTACAACGTCGGGTTCAAATTAAAGTTTTAATAATAAAACGAGTTATACCCGTAATATAGTTTTATCGGAACTCTTTGTACTTTTGAACTTTTATGATTCTACAAATAGATGTATATGTATAATCTAACATAATTCCTTTAAAACTTCTTAAAATTTTTTTGAATGTAAATATTTACAATAAGAAATGTGTTATACAAGAAACATTTAATTAACAAATATTTAAAGAATAACAAGATAATTTCCGGTTATTTCCGTAGATGTGGGCTATATGTTATAACGCAGCTCTCTCCAGCATCGTTCAAGCGACGCGCCACTTTCTTTTACACATCTCAATGTGCTTAAGAAAATAATACAATGAATATATGGCTGCAATTTTATAAATTATAGTAAAAAAAATGAGACTATACTTACTCTTTATGATAATTGATAAAATAAATTCAACTAAAATTTATTTGATAGCCTAATAATATTATAAATAATTATCGGACTGTAATTACTATCGTGTGAACTGTGTTCACGCCGTGATTCCGTCGTTCTCAGAGGTCCAAACCAGTTGGGCAAAGTCCGAAAGTAATTACGTAAGTACATCCGGATAATTATATATTATAGTAATCATGGAATACGAAAATTAATATACAAAAAATCTTAATAACAACAAGGTAATGAACCTTATCAATGAAACAGAATATAATATACAATACAATATCAGAAATGCATACATTACAAGTGTACTAATCAATGCATCATTGCATATGCTATCGGCAATCATATAACATGTACAAACATAATCATTCATGCGACCGTCACCCAAGTGAGCGTCAATTAAGATGCATGGATTCCCTTGACAAATGCATGATACAAATATGCATTAACTCTTATAAGAATTGAAGTGTAACATTATAGCCATTACTCAGGAAACAATAGTCTTAAATAATAGCTAGTAGAGCGAATTTTGATGCATTCTGTCCTCAACTATTATTCAAGATGAGATACATTTTTAAATTTTATGTTTTTTTTATTTTTTTATTTTAAAACTACCACCAGACTAATGTCTATCAGGGTGCAAAATTTGTAAATTTTCGGATATACCGTTTTCGATTAATGCTTGCACAAAGAATGCAGAAAACTATTTAATATAGAGCTTCGTTCAATAAACACATACTATAACATGGTGTCACTAAAAAAAATAACATTTTTAATGATATTTACTTAATTTACTTCTCCAAATGATCTCAGACAGCAATATAGACATATTAAGCTATTGTGATTTATTCTCAGGAAGTAGTTCGTAATTGTATTTGACATATAAGAATAAATATGTTTTCATTTAGAATATATTGTAGGAAAATTAAACCAAGATTTTAACTATATCCCCTACTGATATCGCTTAGAAAATTATGTATTTATTTGGTGTTTTACAACAAAGTTCTGAAATAAATAATCATTTTTATACAAACATTTTAAAAATGTTTTTATGGTTCTTTGGTTTCAGAAATAAGGTAATCAGATCACCGATTTATAAGCAACTAGTATTACATAATAAAATGCTAGAAGGATTTAGTTCAAAATCCCATGACATTGCTTATCATGATGATTATCATGACTTCTTTAAGTTATATCATTTTATATTTAAAACATCGTTTCAGTACCAAAGGTTATTAACCTAAAAACTTTTTCTATTTAAAGTAAGACAAAAATACGTAATCTTCATTATATTCCGAATATTTTTAATACTTATGATTTTAAAACCTATGAATATAAAAACATAAGTTCTTGAGATATTAATTTATTATATTTGAGTAAAGAATTTCATTGTACATATTTAGTTGAAATTATTTGTAAATAAAATAATTTATAATACAATATTTCACATTAAATAGAGACTAGTTCTCTTATTATATAATTATTACAAAATTAGAGCGTTAGGTTGAAATGTCAAATAACATTAACCTCGAATAAATATACAATATGTTGTGAGATTATTTAAATGTTACTTAATTAAATGAAACATCAAAGCTTTGTATATTTTACAACTAATACGTGGATAAAGTGTATATACTGACAGTGTAGTGCGGTTTTAAATAGATATTATATGTTATGTTATATAATATATATGTGTGTGTAAATAGAACACACACAGACCCCCAACATGTGAAGCGTGAGGTCATGTCATGACTTGGAACGCGCAACATTAGGTAACACCTTTATTTCAGTCGTGACACAACTGGCTTCCTTATCACATTTTATGACATCATGTGTTTTCTTCTCAATGAAATGCTACAAGGTTGATCGATTCGAGCAAAAAATTGATACTACATACTTGCGTGTCTGGATACGGATTCATTGTCTTTTTTTTGAGTACATATTTATAAGACAATACTCACGATATTGTTCTTGAAAATGTCTGAACAAATTGAGATTTTTTATCATTTGAATTAATTATATCTTAAGCACTTGAAGAAGATAATACGGAGTTAGAAATAATAATATATTATATTTCTAATATTTGAATCAAAATATAATTATAATATTTAACTTATTTGCTACCGCAGCATTTGCTGTATGCTCATATATAAATGAAATTATTTTCTAAAATTATATTCCCAACCAACATTTTCCATACCAATTGCTGTCGACAGCTGTTGAACATAAATTGCAGAGTTTTACCGTTTATGACGTAGTCGCCGGTCCAGCCAGGTAATAATTCCAAGCTGTACCCAAACTTCAAACGGCCAAACTTTAGACTATTATATTTTATTCAACAAAAGTGCTATCACTTTGTTACTAATGTAACTTTAAGTTGATGAATTCACGCAAGAAATCTTCGTCTTCAAGAGTAAGATACGAATTTCTCATTTAAATTTTGTGAAACTTCGAATCAGATTCCTATTCTCCTTTCCTTTTGAAACTAAATAGCAAGTTTTAAGGAATTACTATGACAATAAGGTATTGAATATGAGAGTGGAATCCAAATTCAATTAAATTTGATGGAATTTGATCTCAGAATATATCTGAAGGTGGATAAGACAATTTGTCTTTTATTTAATATTTAAATAATTAAATTAAATATAGCTTTTTACCTATTAATATTTACTTTTACTACGAGCTGGCTATCGTCGTCTAACCTGATGGCATAACTTACAGGAAGGGCTGAGACGGAACTAGAAAGTATGTGAGTCACACATATCAGGTTTTATGTTGACATTTATACTATTTATTACATTATTACCTTATTACATATAAGCATACGTAATATATTAGTGTGTTTTCACTATGTGTTAAAGATAAATACAAGCACGAAAAAAAACACAACCAAATAAAGTGTATCAAAAAATATCATCACAAATCTTAAAAAGGAAAAATCTAATTTTTTTAGGAATCATGTATCATAATTTTTAATAGATCTAGGTTTCGAACCTGGAAGTACTGGAAGTTTTCCCCAAGATTTTGAGAACTAAGCTATCGTGTCTCGCCGAAATGATTAGCAAATATTGACCTACTGAGTCCAATTTACATTTGTTTACGAAAGCATTTACAAGAGTTCAGATATCTTTTTATATATTAAAAAAGATTAAACTAATAATATATTAAAGGTTAATTCCATACAATGCTAGCGACACAAAATTTAAAGACTGACCGATTTGCGGGTGCCAGGTAAGACGGCAGTTTCATCCCAACGTATTATGCTAATTGTCAGCGACTTTTCAAATAGAATAAATTTTAATTTCACCTCCCGCCCCCCCGTTTAAAAGTTTCTTTTTCTTAGACTTTGCTGATTAATTTTAAACTCATTTTCATCAGAGAAACAAGTTTAATTAACAGGAAACTTTGTCTCAACCTCACCGACTTTAATTGGAATAGGCTTATAAAGCATTTACTTTGATACCTTAAATCTTGGGTTTTATTTTATATTATTCAATACACGTTATATTTCTATTATTAGTATAGCATACGTTTTTTAAAGGTGGCGTCATGTGACTTCACTTGAATATAATGTAAATGTATGTGACTTTTATATTTTACGGTATGTTATGGTTTTATTAAAGTATAAATATATTTAAACTGGTTATATATTTGAAAATTCAATTTTATATATTATTATAGCTACATTATAGTCATACAATATATATATTGTATCATTTTGCAAAATAATAACCTAATTTTATATATTAATAGCGGAACCTGGTTTTTATTCTAGTGATTATAAGGTGATAGATAAAAAAAATATATTGTGATCCTTTTTTAAAAACTCCAGTTGTAGATGTACAGAAGAATTAAAAAAATTATAAAAATGTTTCATAATTTTGGCGTTACATATAGAGACACTTGCAGTTTACAAAGAAATGAAATCAAAACCAAACCTTTCATAGGTTTAGTAATTCCAAATATATATGTTTAATAAACGCGAAGTTTCTCAGTTGACCACTAGTAGTATATTAATTTTAAATTAAACGTGAAACTTACGTAATATGTCAAGAATGACGTTTCATGAGACCGGACTGTTTACAAAAGCATAATAATCGATACTTTCACTATAACCTTTGACACAACATCTTTTGTGACATATACATAATAGATAGTTATGTATCAATGTCAAAATCTCTTAAGACTATGCTATTATATAAGGCTTCATACATTGTATTTGATAATGGCTTCCTAAGTAGGGAAATTACTCTTTTCATACTTCTATTGAATATTAAACCAATGTTTCGTTAAGCAAAGAAAAGATTACGAGTACTTACTAGGTATATTAGAAATTACTTACACTTAATTAAGTTACTTTTAAAAGATTTATTCTTAAAAATAATTTTTCCAGAACATCATAATTAGTGTGGATTTTTAGATTCAGTATAAAATTTCGCACCGATTGATATACAACATGTGATCTAAAATTCAAAAACACATTAAAAAATTTTTATTTGTAGTTTCTTCCTCGTAACTTCTAGGGAAAATTTTGGCTCGTCATGAGTGTTGGTTTTAGATTCAGTATAAAATTCTGCAATTGATATAAACAATTTCTTTTTAACATAAAAATGTTTATTCCCCAAATACTATAACTATATAGAATAAATTTCAAATTTCAATACTTAAGAATTTAGGGTAAATTTAATACACATCAGCGGGCATTTTATTTTAGGCGTTATTCTAAATTAGGGCGACACCCGTTGTGGTTTGTTTCCACGCTGTGGTTTCACGATAATGCAACTCGGTGTGGTAAGTCTAGTGCTTTATACGTTTTAGTCAATATTATATTTAGCATATTCTCATTTTCAATTGCATATTCCTAAACTTAATGAGCAACTGTTTGTTTAAATATCTTTTCTCGGAATGAGTTTTACATCTAAGGAACGAGTTATTACTCTGCAGGTTTTTATTACATTATATAATACGAAAATTATAATAAAAATAACATTTAAACTATTATTATTTTTGTAACTTTTAGTTCTCACGAGTAGACTACCTAAGGAACTTACAACTAATCAAATATTGACAAATCCATGCCTCCTCTGCCCAAAAGTGATAATTTTCCAACCAAAAACTTTTATGGGAAAATATAGAATATCTTGTTATCTTCCAGGTTGTAGTCTGTAATAGTGCAAAGTTTAAAAAAATTCGTTATTTTTAACAAACAAAATATCTGGTTACATAACATTTATTCTTAATGGATATTTTTAATTCAATACGACAGAAATGTCTAAAACAATAATGAATATTATATGAATACAATCGCGTTGCAAAATGCATAGTAGAGTATTGCAAAATGACTCTATATCAAAGGTTAGAGGTTAAGTAGAGCCTGCGGGTTCTGATTATGACGCTGTAATGATTCTAATATTATGATTTATTTAATACCATTGTCAATCATTTTAAGATACTTCAATTAGAGTATTACTGCTATAACAATGATTGGTTCTAAATAATACAAATTATAGTTGTCGTATGTCAATTTAAAACGATTTTAATACAGCTTATAATATTAAATAACAATCAGAATAAAAAACATTTTTTTTTTATAATTTCAGAATTTTATACGGTGTGTATATTAATACACTAGTTGTTACTCGCAGTTTTACCTGTGGAGAAACGACTTTACTATTAGGATAAATAAGACCAGCAGTAGAGTAATGCTTGCTGATAACCTCATCAACCTCCCTATCATATTCTGTTACTTTCGAAAATTCGTTTAAACAAATAAACTTTTCTACATAGTATTTTCTTAGATTTTCTCGAGTAAATATTTGAAATAAAACTATTTTTTCGGATTAAGCTCGCGTATAATTTTGGTTACATTTTAATTTTATCTCGACGTTTCGAATGCTTTGCAGCAATCGTATTCACGGGTAAACGAAAAATGTCTGTCAGTAAGTCAATTAATTAGTCTTCTACCTCCAACGATTCCCTTTTATTAAATATTTTAAAATATTTATAATATCAACATAAATTGCTATTCTTTATTTTGAAATTGTTTTAAAAAAAAGTTATGACTACATGCCTGTATTATCAATCTCGAATCTTATTTTGCAAACTCTAGAAAACAAGTATAAAAGTTGAATCGTGATTAATGAGTACTGGCAAAGAAAAGATTATAAATCTTCGTGAAATCGAGGGGCCTTTCACTGGGAATTGCTTTTTTTAATCTTCATCAAGTTGTTTTTTTTTTTTAAAAAGGCACAAACAAAACATAGACCAGAACAGTTTTTGGTTTCTCTAAAATCTTTCTGCTATAAAAATCAATTTTATTATTTTGATCAAATTAGTTTTTTTTATCAAAAGCAATGAACTGTAGTTTTTATTATTATACTACAGAATTTTTCAAAAGCATAGTACTTTTTAGGTACAAATAATATTAGCCTTTATTATGATATAGTTAGAATTTTCCAAAGAAGCCTAATAGATGTCACTTCGGTCCCGATATAGATGGCTATATATAAAATTCTAAATTCCTCGACACGAGCAGCGATAGTCAGCTCAATTGATAGAATGACGCGCCCGTCTCCCAGAGGTAAAGGTTCGAATCCTGCTCGTATTGACAAATTTTTCCTTCTATATATCAGTAAAATATTACATATAGTATAAGTTTTTTATTGATTTTTTAAATATTTAATATAACATTATTATTCGGGAATAAATTCCTATACATCCTTGATAAAAATGTTAAAATTATATTATACACTAAACACAAACAAAAGTCACGTACATTCAAACTGACTAGATTTATAATGATGGCCGCTGGAGAAGACAATGAATATTAACTCTTAATTCCTGATTGTAAATAATCATACAAATTGCACGTATTATTTGATATAATAAAGCTACGAATATAATAATGTAAAAGTCAAGGTTTGTTATTGAATAACAATTTTTGATAACAAAATGCTTAAATGAACACAACAATAACATATCACGTAACTACATTACGATTATAAAATTCCTATATAATTATCTATTTCCAAACCTAAATAAGTATACATTAAGTAGTTCTGGTAAATTAAATTAAGCCCACATGTGCATCTAGAAGTATGTTTTAATTGCATTTCCTTATGCGTGATTTAGTCTTGCAACGCTTGTATTTTGCGTAATTTCACACAGTTTTACTTACGCTTGAATATATATATAACATCTATTTTTAATATATATAACATCTATTTTTAATAAATACAACATCTATTCTATTCTATTGTAATATTCGTTATTTGTACTCAATGTTTTTTTCGTATTCTTTTCTTGTTTATTGTACTTTCTTGTATTTTGTCAAAATAAAACAGTATAAATGTAATTGTTATGTAATTTCGTTTAGTTAATCAAACGAAATTTGTAAATCATGTTTCTAGAAAAATCTCTTTTATATTATCATTTTCATTGTAAAAAAATCAGGTATAAAAATATGTTAACAAGGACAATATGTTAACAACTCAAAATTTTTGACGATATAAACATAAATTTCAGTTTTTTGCATTTATTCATTAAAATTTTTATTCATAAGTAAAAACACTGATTGGGATTTTTTTATTATAACAGATGTCACCTCTGCCAATATAAAAATGAATATATATAGCATTCTAGATTTATCGAGGTGGATATCAAGATATATCAATCGGCAAAGACGGGACAAGAAGTAGCAGTGTCATGTTGTTAAAATAGTTATTAATATATAAATTTCATAGACTATGTAAAACTTTCTTTTGAAGTTGTTTTCGTGTATATAATCTATTGTTATTTCTATTATAACAGAAGTAATAGTAATTGATTCTACACACAAACAGTACACACATATTTGAACAAACATATGTACGGCTTAAGGAAGGTAAACCGAATTAGATTACCTTGACATCTTATTAAGTTTAGCTCAGCATCGGAAACTATCGACCCAGTGGCAGGGACCGTCGGAAATCAAACTAATCGATTTTCATTCCGCCGACAGGAAATTAAATCCTTTGAGAGTCGTTCCGATAACGGATTCAGCTAAGCACGACACGTGTTCGTAACGAAAGTGAAAATTTTAATATCTCATCTGCATTATTAAATTTCTCGTGATCTAATTCGAGGGGCTTGCGCTGAATTGATTCTCATATTTATTTTGTCAATCCCATTTCTCATCTCCTGTGCTTCAATAAAAACGAATCCGTTTATTTCATTTTATAAATTGGATATTGCATCAAATTATATGAAAATGGTGTTAAAATTTAAATAGATATGAATTTATTAATAAACAAATGTTAAGAAATGATGTCAGTTATGAAATAAGTAATAATTCTGAAATAGTAAATAATACTTATACAAATCAAAACACGTCTTACAAGAGAAATTCTATTTTTACAAAACACAAAAGGAAACAAGAATTGTTATTCTGCAAACCTTGTTATTGTAGATACTTCAACTTAAAATACTTTAGAAGTGCAATAAATAAGTCTTGCGAAGTTTCCACACAAGCATCACGAAACTGCAAAAAGATTTCCATCCACTGGCATATTTCTCTAAGGCAAACACAGCTTTTAGTACCCACGTCCTGTATAAGGTTACGTCAAGCACTCATATTAAGGTGTAAACACAATAAACTGGATATTATAAGACAATTTACAAATAACACTTTGTTACCAGTCCGTGTGACAGAAGCATCAGAGCTACATTTCTGTTATCTCGAGCTCTTAAATAGCTTTTTATACTATTATTTATGTTTTTGACGTATTTCAAACAAAATTTTTAGAGAGTTTAAAAATAATATGGAAAATGTACCACTCTTTTAGAACGTGGTAAATCTATTCTAATTGAGATTAACTTATTGCTTTTATATAAAATGTCAATATTGATGTACTTAATTGTAATGTGACGTTTCAGAATACTTACAGTTTATTACCTTGTTAATCACCTTCTGTATAGTTTAAAAGTTTTATAAGCATTAAAATTTTATTGTCTTGCTATTTTATAAGCATTTAAATTTTATTGTCTTAAAGTGTTTTTATTGTCTAAATAATATATCAAAATAAAAAATACTATTACAAAGGCTGAATCATTTTCTTCCCAGTTTGTATAAATCTTTAGCCTGTTTTCGAAAGTAACGTGATCCCGAGCGGAGTGGTATGACATGTGGAGGACTCATCCGGACACAAGGCCTCCCTCGGGAAATTACCAAGTGACCACATATATATCACATATATATAATATAAATACATATCTTAATAATAGTCTCATTGGATCTCCTGAAGATAAGCGTCAGAGTTCTATAGATAGAAATAAAATAAGAAAAGTGAAGAATTATCACAAATTATCCTGTGACCTACAGTCAACAACAAAATAAATAGAAATTATTGGGAAATGAACAGATATTAATACGAAAATTTTTTCTTGTTCTGGACCATTAGCCTTCTCATTTGTTTGCGTTTTTCGTAATTATGACTTTGAAATAAATAGTAACTTTATTAAAAAACATATACTCATTTTATATGTTTTACTTTTTTATCTTACATAAATCTAATTATCATTTAAATTGCATATTTACATATATTAGATTAATTGATAGAAAGTGACAGAGTTAGGTGTCTTTTTAGAAGCTTCTTCATGTAAAAATACTAAAAAAAACAAGTTACATGAATTTGCCATTAGGTTTTTCAAACTGTTAATGAATCAAGGGCGATGGTACCCAGAACAATAATTTAAGGTCCATTAACATAAATTTATATCTCAAAAAAGGGGTTCACAAACAAACAAATCTTTTTCTAAGACAATATTTTTAATTTAATTATAAATTTATAAAATATTAAAATCAAAATCATTGTTCAAGACAAAATTACGAAATCCTAGGGTTGAATAGAATTAAAACTTTTAATATTGCAAATATTAAAAGTTTTAATTGTTTTATCTATTTACTTTTAGGTCATAATATGACAGTAATTATTCATACTTTGTAATAATAATCTTATTATATTACTTTGCATTCATTTCGAATACTTAAATTTCAATTTAAATTCAACTACTTTAACGATGTATGTGAACGTTTTAAATTCTAATTGTAATACCTGACGCTTTAGAGTTTTAATCGCATATAAATTTACATCTTAAAGACTTTGCTATTATAAAATACATCCCTCTGGAAACAGGCTTATAAAGACAATAAAAGTTAAATAATACTTTGGAAACCCATCTCTACAATTACCTTTTTTAAACTTAAAAACCCCCATAAGAATTTAATATATCTAAAAGATAATATAGATTATAAAATATTTTAATGTTACAGCTTCACTATTTAATAAATAAATAATAAACATTTTATTAAATTTAATAATGTTAGTAACAACTTTTATTCATACCTCATATAATAAATACATAAAAATTCTTAAATTACATAAATCCGATCAACTAAAAACTGTCTTAATAATAAGAGACATCTAACTTATAAAAAAAACTTTGTGGAACATTTTAATACACATAGAAAATACCACTTCTTGTGTTCTCTGATACATTCCTCCCATTTGAGTAAACACTGTGTGGTTCATAAAGCATTTTCTCGTACACTTCTTTCATGAAGTAATGAAATATGAGCCATGCTGCAACTTCACGCGTTTATCATTTTAGTTACAGTCGCGAACACAAAGTGCTTCTCTTAATAACGTTGAGGGATTTTTACTCATTTATAATAGAAATCAATGTTCGTCGTTAATATAATAAAAATATTAAATTAGTTATAATTATCGAAACATTTTATTCGTATCTAATTATCATTAATCTTGTTCACTTTCTATAGTATTTCAAATTGAAAGTTATAGAGATTTTTTATGTAATAATATAAAAAAAATTGATATATTTAATGGAAAATACATAATTAATAATATCATGGAATTTTGTAATATTTTATAAAACTTCTTTGTAACGGAAGTAAATTATGAGGCGAATCTGAAATTTTCAGCGTGAGGAAAATAAATTAAAAGGTTTCCTTGTCATATATCTGTTAGAAGTTTCTAAGAACGTAAAAATATAAAGTCACGCAAAATATTACTTTAGACTCAAAAACATAATTATATAATGTCCACATCTAAACCTATTTAACATTTTTTATTAAAAATATATATTTTTTTTTTTCTCAAAAAGTTATTTAAGAATCAAAACATCCATAAATAGTACTTATTTTGAAATCTATCAATCAATAAAATAAATAACAGACATCTTTACTTTTTAATATATATATATATATATATATACTATAATAATAAAACAATTCCTATAAAAAATATTACTCAAAATGTACATTTAAACTTGATGAGAGCAATTTTTAAATCGGAACACCGTCCACAAACGAATTATGTAAATCCCATCAATCATATTTATTGTGGAACATAAATTATTGTTGGAAATCATGGGCCAATCGATTTTTTATCGGTGAGCGAGTCTACAAGAGTTATGCCCGGTATTCGGATTTTGCCTTTTTGCCTCCGGATAAAAACCGACAAGGCCCTTAGTAATTTATACGTATAAAATGGTTTCGCGCGCAGAATTATTTAATATGATGATATTTCTAGCGTAAAAATTAAAAGCTAGTAAAAAATATAATAAGGAATAAGTATTATTTCTTTCGTACTATTATGTTATAAAATAAAAAACGAAAAAACTGTAAATTCTTGATGAGTTTACAGTATAAAAAGGTTAAAATGTCGGTATATGCTCTTTTAACAAAGAACAAACTTATTATATTGTAATTCCATTTTTCCCTATAACTATTGTCAATTATATATATTTATTTTATTATTATATAACTAACTACAAAGAGAAAACAGGTCAATAAGTGTGAAGGCGTTAAATAACACGCAGAAAGCGTCAGACCTCTAATAAATGAGTGGATATTAAAAATATGCTTAATGTTTTTATAAGCTACAAGTGTCCATTGTCTCTTAGGAATATAAACCTTATGTAGAATTATTAAGCTGAAACAAGCACTGTACAAGCGGAAGAGATTGCACTAAACAAGCGTGAAGTGTCGAAGGCTCTTGGGATAATTACACAGAAATGCGGAAAATGTATAGAATTGATACCTTTACGAGTAAGTTAGAAAACAGAGGGAAGACTGCCTTGAAATATTGTAATAGTGCTTTGTTTATTAATGCACTTATAAAGTAATTGCTGTTTTAGCGATATCGTCTGCGTGTTGACAGGAATATTAATTAGTTCAGATCTGTTGCTCAAGCAAGGGAAAAAAATTATCGCTATATTTGATATATATTTTAAATAAATTATAAGGCTCATGTGTAAAGTTTTAAATGTTTTGTTTTTCTTTTATAATTTTAGCCTTTCAATAAAATTCATTTTCAAATTAAAACAATTTTTTTTAATTTTTTGTACATTCAGGGATTAGTGTAACAAACTCTTCATCTTTGTTATATTAGTACATTTTTTGTAACTATTTTTGTATAGTTAATTAGGGTTTAGTGGTTCTTTGAGTCATCCTCCACAAATTTATATATATATATTTTTAGTAAAAACTATGGGTATACCTTCTCACGTCTGCTCATCATTTTTTGTCTCCATGCTTTAACTAATGAAAAAATGGAGGTCAAGTTAAAGATAGATTATAAATTCTGACTGACTCAAACTGTATATTTTTTACAATAAAGAATCATTCAATAGTATACCTCAAACATTGAACACTTCACAACTCTTCTGAACCTAGCTTCCTACTTACCAAATATAACTTCATTTACTTAATAAAATTATTATAACTATTTCCTATTTATGAAGCATCATTGCGGTTTTGACGCTTATGATGTAAGTGTTAATAGAATTATTTTATAAACAAATTTGTATGTAAAATAATAAAATACGGAAATAAAATTCATAAAATAAAGAAATAATATTCATTTAATTTTCACTTCAAATATTAAAAATTATTTTGATATTTTTTTAAAAGTTAAAGTTGAACTGAAAGAAAAGTTAAAGATGAATATAAATTAAAACTTTTTATAACTTTGTCTTTTATATCTCGTTATTTGATTTTGCTAATTCATTTCAATTAAATAAAATTTTTAAGTATTTCATAATTCTTAGATATTTCGAGATATTGTGTAAATTTTTTATGTCAATTTAAATTTAATACATATAATATATGAGTTTGAAATGGATGTCATTTAAAGACAATAATAACTTCCTTTTACTTTCATTTAGACTTTTCGATTTAACACGCATTTACACATGACACAGTTAATAATAACTATTGGCAATTTATATTATATATCAAGATGATGTGTACATGTTTTATAAGAATATATTGCACTATATTTTAATAATACATTTAGAATAAAAAAAATATGACAGAATAATGTATCATACTGCTGCGAGTCTGTTCTTCTCTTGATTTTTTAGAAAATGTTTACAAAAATATTTCTCTGTTTTTTTTTTCATAAATTCAAAAACTCATAATAATTTAAGTATGTATAGATATTGTATATTATAAAACAAATAAAATTGTCTTTGAGCCATTTTAATATATATATATATATATATATATTATAAAAACCGTCCCATTGCTCTACCAGTTAGGCTACCGTATTACTACGACTAGTAAAATAGCAAGATAACCAGTTACTAAACAAACACACTAACATCTAGTGGACCACTTAAAAATTTGACGCAAAGAAAGTCATTATGACATCGTAAGTATCAAACAAAGCGACACTTTCTCTAAGAGACATTCAAGTCAATAAGTAAAAGTGACAACCTGTTTATAACTGCGATAGAAACATTATTTTTAATTGATTGTTTTATTGCTATAACATTACTATATTATTTATGAGTCCTGTGATTTAGATCAATTTTATTTATTTCTCTCGTTCTGATTTATTATATATAAAATATGTGTAAAATGTATTTATATGTTTAAAATTCATATAACTCATGTTGACAATATTATTATTTTTATAGTCATTATATTGTTGTTCATGTGATATAGTTCAGACTTTAAGAAGTATAACTTGTTCTAATCAATTTTTTCAACTTGTTTTAATAAGCAAATAGTATTCTTTTAAATATGTAACTTCACTTTTTAAGTAGAAATAAATTAGATGATTGTGATTATTTTTCATCTATTAAGAACCACATTATATTTTTAATAAACTTAGTTCTCACTGAATATTTCTTATTTCTTTTCAAAAAATATTCATTGGCACGAAACTTTCCTAAAACCAATTTTTAAACCCTCGTCTTACACAAGATTCGCTTTCCTTCGCTTTATACACAGAATTGTAATGTGAAAAACTTGTCATATACTATGTAAGATGGTTTTTATATGCTTATATTTTCTTTGTTTGTCATTATTTTCTATGAGCCTTTCCATAACTACTACAAATTTGTAAACACTCTATATGTTTTATAATAACATAATCAGTTAACCAATAATTTCAGTTACATTATATATAACTATAATATATAAGCATTTGTCAATATTACAGGCTATTAGAGGTGAGTTGAGTTACCGCTTTATTGCACTTCTCGTGTGTAATAATATTATTCAATTAACAGCTTCTGTTATTACAGATGTCGTGCGTTTGGAGATAAACAGAGACATATAATATAAATTATACATATACCTATAGATATATAGATGTGCATTTATCAAAACACCGCTAATGTTAATATATTACTACAGGTATTAATGGGGGAAATCTCAGCTAAACATAGTCCTATCTTAAGTAGTCTTTCATCTTTCTTCCATAAAACATGTCATTCTTTTTATAAAACTTCGAGAAAATTATCAAAATACAAGCTTAATGCCGTAAGCATTTATTATTTGTACAATTGTATGTCTAGTATGCCCGAAATTAATAGTCAATCCTAATCTTATTACAGTAGCTTAATTATAAAGAAAATATTGATATATTATTGCTAATAATCTAAATTATTATATTTTTGATGAAACATTACAACCATTTATCCAGTAGCTAGATTCCATTTATATTTAATAAATTTTCTGACGTGATAGTGAATAAAAGCAAAGATACGGAACTTCTCAATTATTATTAATTGCATATTGCAAGAGCTTCAAAAATAGTGAATGACTGTATGGAAAAGTTAACCTTCGCAGATACAAAAACTATTTTGTACTATTATTAAGACAGGAAAAGGAAGCCACGTGATATATCTGATATATCAAGGTGGATTATGCTCTAATTATAATATGAATGCATTTTAATAACAATGTATTGCAATTTACTGGCTTATAAACTATCTGATACTAGCGGTTCCGTCCGCGGATATTGATTTGTTTTACTATATATAAATAGATATAGCGTATGTTAGGATCACTAATTATTCTAGTTATGAAGGCAAATTCGCAACCAGTGCAAAAATTTTGATGTTTATTCAATACAAAAAAACTTTTCGTCTTTATAATATAAGTATAATTTTTCAAATATATTAAAATAGATACTAATAATGTCTGCAATCGTCATTGGTTTCTGTGATCCATTTGTTAATGAATAAAGTGAAGTTTAATTAAGATGATGGTGCCTCGATTGACTTCAAAATGGCGGAGGTACTTTCAATAACATATAGGCTACTTTGTACCGATAAAAGAAACACACTTCAAACTCATACATTCTTAAGTCATGTATATGTAATAAGCAAATTTAATTTATATATATAATGATTATATAAAATATTTAGTAAACTTGTAATATTGTTAAATTGCTACCAGTTATTTTTTCCTAAATCTATTTATAAGAAATTATATTTCTCAATAAAAAAAACTTATATTTATAAAAATCCACAAATAGGAAAATAAATGTTCATATGAACAACATGCATATTAAATTGTCTAGTATTGAGTCATAATTGCACTCACATCCTTCGTAACTGACCTTACAAAAGTAGGCAAGTGTAAATTTTATTATAAGCGAAACTTTATTACAAGTTTTATGGCCCGTTTGTTTGCATTTATCTCACTATTTGAATAAAATATATTTACTGTATAATAGTATGTTTTATTTATTTTAAATGTACATTTAATCTGATGCCTGGCTTTGTTTGTGATGTTAGATTCTTCCTGGGATTATGGTTAGAGTTCAAAGAATTGTATATTAATTTATGATTTCGAATTAAAAAAAAATATCAAATTTCTATTTAACAAAAGAATGCGACAGCTCTGTATTATCAATATCAATATTTATTTTAAATGTTACCTCTTAGACCTCTTAGACCTCTGTAGATCTCTTTTCTAAATGTCAAATTAATATTATAGTTGAAAAAGTTCAATACTTTGATTATGTTACTCTTCTTAGATATAAGTTACTCTTGTTTGATATGAATAGCATGACTAAAAACAACTACCTACATTTATCTGTAGAGAAAATATTGCAATTAACATCATTATTGAATCTAGGAGCGCAAACCAGACTTCAATTTTGACTCGTTGCGGTCAAAATCTCGTTATGTGTTAGCATAGTGAGCGAAGAGAGGTGCAAACAGCACCGAAGTTACATTTACAAAACGTCGACGTATTCTGTCCTCAACTATTTTTCAAGATGTGTCTCACATTATTACATTTTTGTATTTTTGTTTTTGAAAAATTTTTTTTGAAACCTTTACCAGACTGATGTCTATGAGTGTGCAAAAATTTGGAATTTTTTGGATATACAGTTTTTGATTGATGCTTGCACAAAGATGCCGAAAAATCACTCATAGAGAGCTTCGCTCAATTATTTTATTGTACACCACGTTACAGAAATATTCACAAAAACAAAATTTGAGATACGTGGTGTAATTGACCTTTGTAGATATCAAAACTCTGTGTTATTTTATAAGAATTAAAAGAATAATGTATAGAGAATAAATTACAAAGAATTACCCAAAAGAAGAAACAACCAAAATAGTCCCTTTTTCTTAGAAAGAGGTTTTAATGAACAGGAAAGTGCTTAATCCTGTTTTATTTATAAGTTAAAAAAAATATAGAAATATTTCTTTAAAAGCTTATTTTTTGTATGATCTTTATTTCATATAAAATTTCTAGCAGGTTGCATTTTTAATAACGGCGATATGAAACAATTTTCACAATAAAAACTAGACAGCAAGCGTGTTTTATTCATAAAACATTATAACATTCATATTAAAATGCAAAAAAAGCCGTCATGCGTCAAATATTTGGCTCAAATAACGTTGTATCGAATATTACAGAGCGTTGCCACAGCAACGGCACGCGTCCCTTGTACATAACTAACGGCCCCAGTAACTTCTAAACTAGTTAATTGGTCGTAAAAATTATTTAACTGAAAAGATTTCAAAACATCATATTCAATGCCACCATAGTAATATACTCCAATTTTGCTAGCTATAAAATTTCGTAAAACGTTTATATTATGAAACTATTTGTTAACTTTATGATTTTGTTGTAATTCGTGATCTTAGCAAATAGTAATGAGTTTCAAAACCTAAGTGCACCAGTGACCTGTCTAACTGGTGACAGTTTCACCACACTAATGTCAATGGTTTGAAAGGCAGAAGTACTTTTTGTAGACTTGCGTAAACTACGGCTTATCCACCTTTTGTATATTAGCAAACTAATATTTATAATATTGGAATTTTACCCGACTTTATTACCCGACTAGACAGTTCACGCTGTTTCTGCCATGCTCAGAGCTCATGAATCAGGTTCCCGAACGGGTTCGAAACTGTTCGGGCAAAATATCGTGAATACAGCCGGTAAATTATATTTAACAGTAATCATGGATTACGAAAGTTTAATTACAAAAACGAATATTAGGTAACGTTAATTAAAATAAAAAATAAAATATACATTAAAAGTAGATTCTCCCAAACATTGCAACATAATTTTTTGCTCAAAACATTCAGAAACTTATATTTATTAGATATACGCTTTTTCATTTAAAATATTGTCATTTTAAAATCATTATTGTTTTCCGCAGGAAATAAACAGCGATCAAACTACGCATTACCAGATAAATAAGGTAAGAATAAGATTTTTTTAAATATCCTGTACAAAGGATACAAGACATCTAGATACACTATCTAATTACGTTTTGCTGCAACATTAATATTTCGATTTCCCAATCACAATAGTGCCACAATAAAATTCCATTCGAAATGTTAGCGTGGTGGAATTATACGTATAATTAAATAAACAAATAAAAACAATTTTTCTTTAAATATTTTTTATCAATCAATGTTTTATAATTATTTTGTCTTTGTGACATGAAAAGTTTCAAACGTACCACTTGTGGCACGCGTGCCATTGGTTTGCCATCCCTGCATTAAAGTGTAAAGTCCGTACACACACATACAAACACATATATATGTATATATATATATATATATATATATATATATATATATATATATATATATGTGTGTGAGTATTCACTCCAATTTTCTAAATGCCGTTCCACAGAAGATGGGAAAGCATTTGACCCAATCAGAGTACTCAAAATATAATATTCCAAGTAGGCACTTTTAAGAGCCGAGGTGAATATTAAAATAGCCACGGCTGTCGGTTTTTTGTAGAATAATTTATCACGCTCGAATTCGTCATACGTGAATCTTCCAGACGCTTTTTCTACATTTCTAACAAAGAAATTGTAATCGTAATGTTTGAAAATATTAAAAAGACTTAAAGTATAAAAAATACGCTTTTTTTCATTAAAAATCAAGAAAGTCAAAAAAGGCAAAATCATATAAAATTTAAAAATATTATAGGAGTTTCCTTTCATTTAATGGGTCGGGAAAATCATACAAAAATATTGCTTTTACGATCTATATAAATACTATTAAAAGTCACTCCATTATACAAAATTATAAATTCCTAATATATTTTGTAATGTATTTACGAATCTTAATGTATAAATGGCCTTAATTTCATCTGACCTACGACTGAGGTCACACGGTTGATAATTATAATTTCACAAGTATCATTGTTGTGTTAATCTATTTGTAAAAGTTTGTTTAGGGAATTTAAAAGCTCTTTAGGACATGCCTCGTTAAGTTTCGCTTTGTTGGCATTCTCACTAACTACACCATACTAACGATATAAACATTCAACCCTAGATATTATTTTTAGTTAGGGTTAGCTTTTATACATTTTAATAATTTTTTACGAGCTTTTTCATGAATAATTTAATTTTCAACGCAAATATTTACGTTATTTCTAAAAATGTTCATTCATTTGAATATTTATTTTCATGAAGCATCTAAAAGATATGAAAGCTTAAATGATAACATGTAATTCTCAACCAGTTCATTTATAATCTTACAATTTAATCTATGGTCTCAGCGCTATGAAACATTTAGAGAGTTTGCAGCACCGAGATTGCCGCCTGAGGTGCAAGTGCTTATTAATGCATGCCGCATCTAACCAACTTTAAGAAAACTCCCCAGACGCGTCCTGCATCTTCCATTTGTACCTTAAACAGGAAATTCCAAGAGAATTTCCCTTTTCGACTAAACTAGACTATTTCCAAGTACTTAGGAACAAATTATATGGCGTCGAAAGCGAGGCGATAGTCCAACTTGGAATACTGTTATTAACGAAACTACTTTCTGCTCTGTTAATGTTATTTACACTTGTTTTATCGGCTTTCTGTAAACATTTGCATCGCTGGCTTTCCTTGAAACTATGTTTACTGGAAACATATTATTTAAATCTTTTATATTATTTATACTAAATTTGTTTCAAATATATAAAAGAAATTATCTTTTTCTTAAAATAAAGACAAATTCAATAGAAATATTTAATTAATTAAATTAAATGGCTACAACATTATTAAAAATAATAATTTCTTGCGTCATAAATATAACTATTATATATATAATATTCTTCGTCGTGAAAGCAGTCACTTTACGACTTCACATTCGTAATGGAATTATCTTGACAACCATTTATCCTATTTATTACAAAACATAACATCACAGATTTTAAAACATTATATAGTAAATAAAATGAATATGATACTCTCAAGCTTTATTGAGTTGACATCCGGCGACATATTTGTATATTAGTCGGCATATGACGTACTAAATTACCCTCACGGTCCCTGGCAGTAAATTATCTTAGAAATAGATTATGTGGCATTTACATGACGACATTAGGCTTTATTTACACATCTATCACGCTTGAACATTATAATGCATATGTTTGTTTGTGCTGATATGTTTAGGTGATATTTTATCTCTATTGGTAGTTTTTTAATATTTATTAAACAAATATCACAGAAGTTTTGTTTTTATAGCCTATTTTTGAAGGCTTTTGTTATTCATTATTATTTTTATATCTATCCAGCTGTACTCACATTGATCGCGGCGTGAAATGAATACGCAGTTCATGCCGTGACTCTGCTGTGAATGTGAGGAATAAGAGGCCTGGATAAATTTCTATATGAATTACCGTGGATGCAGTCTGATAATTGTATATTAATAATATTTATAGCTCATTTCTCTGATAGCCAATCAAAACAGACAGAGCTGTGAAATAATTTTAAATTTAATAATAATTTAGAATTCATCGCTTAGTGTATGAAGCTCTATTGACCACATGTCATTATAGTTGAGAATCACCTTAACATATTTCCGCACCAATTATTTAAATTATCAATAAAATAATAATTGTATAAAGACATTGGTATATGTCATGGATAATCAAATTATCTTGAGCAAGTACCATGAAGTTTTCTAAACTTGTGAAACTTTACGAAACATTTCGTGATCTTACAACCACAGGCGCAAAGTTTCCGTGTCAAAGTATACTCTAAGTGCATATCTGACATTTATAGATATTTATAGCTCTACTGTAGAGACTGCAGTATGTTAGTTTATTGTTTTTATTCTGATAAGGTTCTATCGTAAATTGGAAGTAGATTTCGTATATTTATTTTGGGAGTTTAAAAAATTAAAGACAAAATGTTAATTATATAAAATGCGTATTCTAATTAGCTTCCTTTTCTCTCTTCTTTAGTTTCCCCGTTTTCATTTTCTTTGTTTTTCTTTAGTGTTAAGGAATCTGTTATTACAAGTTGTTACATTTAATAAAACTTGAAGATTTCTCTAACTATTTGCTTTTCTAAAAACACAATCTAAACGCATATGGTCTTAATGAAACACATTGAAGTTTATTTTCCTAAGCGTGACGTCATGCTCTGTGATTCGTGTTTCAATCAAAATGGTCCATTGCAAAGATAGACAGCTGCATTGTCATTGCTGACCAGAACCGATAGAACTTAACCCTGCCCAGCATCACTATAGTAGTTTTCACTTCAATTATCATTGAATGTGTTTCTTCATTAAAGGACATTTGGCACTACAAAGTCAAAATCTTTTAACAAAGAATTTAAAATATCCGATTATATAAATAATAATGTATAGATATTTGACCTTTGATAAACTTGAGAAAGTACAATAAATAATGGGTAGCTTTCATCTAACTTTCAAAGCGCTTATTTTGACCTTAACCAACTAATTTTTAAAATCATTTATAAAATCAATTGTGTTTAAAATATCAACAAAAATAACTTTATTCTTTTAAACATTCTATTTTATAATATAATATTTTTAAACCCATTGTTAATATATCTAAAGTATAAAGAATTCTAATCCCGTTCAAACGAAGTATTGTTGTAAGGAAATGTCTACTTTAAATAAAATAACAATTTTTCTTACAACTTACTACGATCGACTAAAGTTTAAAATCCAGTAACATTACTGGAAAAAATACGACAACAATTTAAAATAACTTGTTCAAGCTAAGACCAACACTGAGTTACACAAACCAAATGCAAGAGCTGTTTGAATGGCAAACACCTTGACCATTACTCGTTCTGACTCTACACCTGAGAACTGGATAATATGAAATAAGCAATGTACATTACATAATAGAAATTGTAGAGAAATGGTGAAGGCTGGTATTGAACTGGGGCAACTCTCGGTCAGATTGGAAACTGGTTTCATTATCAAAAGTCAATAACTTGCAATGCATTAAGTCACGGTCAATGAACGTAATAAGCTAACCACGTTACCAAGCAACTAAATTTGGCGTTTTGAAGCTTATGACCGATACCAATGTTTATTTTCTCGAATACTGAATTTGATATAATGGATACCGTACGGATATTTACAATACTTTTGATTATGAACTTAGATTTTCTTATCAACTTTATTATTTCTGTTTTCTAAGATTTACACGAGTACTACACATTTCAATAAAACTATTTTTCGGATATAACTCGCGTTTATTATTACATTTTTATAAAATATTCTAATAAACGCGAGTTATATCCGAAAAATAGTTTTATTGAAACTTTATTATTATTTAAGCATTTTATTATTAATTATATTCTATTTTCTTGATATTGCCAAACAAAGTTATTTCAAAAATATCTCAATATGATCGTACCCCATAACTATAAAAGTTATGCAATTTTAAACTTATATAGACGACAACTTTCGCGGAAGATGCCTTTTTAGGAATACAGCCACTTGGGTGTAGAAAGCTTCGGATTCCTCTTTATAAGAATTACAGCTTGCTATAAAGTGGATACACAAGTATGAATACCGAAAGTATTATATATTATATATTATATATTATATATTATATATTATATATTATATATTATATATTATATATTATATATTATATATTATATATTATATATTATATATTATATATTATATATTATATATTATATATTATATATAACATAAAGTACTTATAGATAATAACACTTAGCAAAATATTTTGCTCTTTTGTTACTGTATCATCTGAAATCACATTATATAAACAAAAAAATGCCATTAATCTCAATTTATCAAATCTAAGTCATACATTTAATCTATCAAAATATCATATTTTTAAACATATATTCCAATAATTTGACGGACATATTACATACATATAATTGATTACCTTTCAAAAAAACACCAGAGAACATGTTTTGACAAATTATGATACAGATATATTTCAATAAAAGCATTTGTAACCCATTTGAATTATTTATCTCTGTTATTTAATAAGTTGATGCAATCCAAATTTTTACAAAGATTCATTGGTTTAAAATAATTTTTAAATAATATACTAAAAAGCTTGAATTTCTTTTTGAATCTTATGTTGCGATTTCATTAAATATGTACATTTACAATGGCGTGTAATTCACACGTTTACATTTTACATTTCGTTATATGGACTTCATAGATTATATTCTTCATACATTACATAAATAAAAAGTGGTAACAGTGGCTAACATTGTACGGAACTTTTTATGGAACATATTACGAACTTTGTACGGCCAAATTTCTATCGGTAGAGATAACGATAGAAACATTGTTGCGACAGAACGGGTGTGGTGCCCTTCATAGCGTTTTCAAGTTTCTGTCGCGTTGTTTAAGTGGTTTAAATATGAACTTATGTTATGACTCAGTGGTGTCAATCACGACTGTCTGGTGCAAATGAAAGGCGGACATATAAACTTTATAACATTATATATAATAGAAATAAGAAACTTCATCTAATACTTGCATTAATACAATAAAGTTTACTTCTACACATACTCTTCTATCTGACGACATTTTGTACGGCTATCATATGTAAATTGTTGTATGTTATAGGTATTGTAATATAACATACAAAAACTAAGCATTATTTCAATAAAGATTGATGTTATTGTATGTTATTGTATGAACAACTCTGTATATCTTTATAACATAAACAAATAAAAGAATGCAATATCATAAATCGCGTTCTCTTATCCTTGGACCAAGCTACAATCTCACGATTATGGTCAAGCCTCAAGGTCCCTTATATAACAAACATTTCATTATGATAATTGACAAATGCATTGTTTTGATTTCTTGATCGATCGCTGTAGAAAATGAACAAACAAACAAATACAATTTGCATATGACATTGAAAAGCAAATTTTAATGTAATTTTTAATTGTATGGAACTGGTGCTACTGAATTCTTTCGCCTTGACATAGATTTTTATTTATTTTCACGGGTAATTAAGTGAGCTATTTAAAAATACTAGTTATATAGTGTTGCAATTCTTTTGTATTAACAAACTAGATGCTATAAGTTGAATTAACTTAGTCATGAGATCTGAGCATGGCGGTATCCCGACGTGAACTATTCACGTCGTCGTCGTCGTCGGGTTAGTTTTATATAATAATAATAACGGATAACGAAAGTTACAGTTTACATACAAAAATTCTTATATCAAATAAAAGTCACAGTAAATAGTTTAAATTGTAGCTTATTTTCTGCAAAACGAATGCTTTGTTTAAAATTAAATGGCATAAATTTAAAAGCACAACTATTACTTATCGGAAAGCACTCCTAGTACTTAGATACGTGCAGCGCTTAGCAGATAAATGCTTCGATAATACCGGCAAGGAATGCTGAACAATACCAGTCAGACCTTTACCTAGGCACCAAGGTAATGCCAAAGTTCATGTGATTGCACACAATATTCTAGCTACAGCTTACCTAAATATACTTCAATAGCATTTAAGCTATTATTACTTTAAATAATAGTTTTGACAATATATTATTATATTATCCTTAATATTTTTGTACGTAAACTTTCGTGTTCCATGATTACTTTTATATATTTTTATCCTTCTGTACTCACGTTATTATTTTCGGAATTTTCCCGACTAGTTTCGAACCCATTCGGGTCTCAAATGAATGAATGAATGAGGACCCCAAATGGGTTCAAAGCTACACAGGCAAATTCCGATAATAATAACATCAGTACAGCCGGATAATTATATTTAATCTTAAATAGTATATTACAAAAAAACAATTTTTAAAAAATGATATCTTAAATGCCAGCATGCTGAGTGTATCTATATTTTTCTTTAATCATAAACTGAGATTGCTCTTGTTACTTATAGCATCAAAATGATTATTAAGCCCTGGGCAGATAACGTATTTCCATACTAAAATACGCTCTCAATTTATAAACGTATAAAGGGAAGGAATATTTTTTGTTTTAAGAAGGTTCGTTAAATAAGCCTCATATATTTAAAAAAGCAAATATCATATAAAACTCTACGACGAAGGTCTGTTCTGCTTGGAGTTAATAAAAAACGAACAGGTTAAACGAAACACTTGAGGCATTTTAATAACAGTAGCTTATCAGTAAAATCAATGCGACCCAATTATTTATAATGAGGGTCATTAATTGGCAATGAACTCAAAATGTCGATAATTGAGCGAAATTCTCTATAAGAGACTTCTCTGCATCCTTTGTGCAAGCATTAATCAAAAACGGTATATCCGAAAATTTCCAAATTTTGCACACTCATAGACCACTGGTGGTGGTTAAAAAAAATGTTATTCAATAAAACAAAAAATATAATTGAGTACTTGCTTCGCTCAATATGAGAGTTGAGAGAGAGAAATTTTGAGAGTGTAGCAATTCAAAATTTAGGTCTGGTTCGCGCTCCTAGTATAAATAGATGAGATCTATTGTCTTATATATAATAAATCGATACTATTGTTTTGATTTGAAACGATTGTTGCATATCAGAAGGTGACTGGTATTGTAACTCCAAGGCGATGACATTTGCGAGGTATTTAAACTTAAAATATATTTATGTACTCTATTTGATTAATCATTATAACAATAGTAAAATCAACTTATCTTTTTATGTTTTTAAAATTGAGTGACATTTAAAAATACCGTCACGAGTCTAACAATATCATGTTTTTAAAAATGCAAGTACAATAATGTATTGGAATATTTATATATACTTGAGGTCACTCCTTAAATGGTTATGATGGTTTTCTGCCATAAGAAGTACGAGGCTATTTTATGAAATAATGGCAAATTGTAATTCATACCATAAAAGTATCACTTACAAAGCCGCGTCACTAAAAATGACACAACATTTTATACACAATCTTTGATACATTTTACACAATTTTTGATGTATTTTACACAATCTTTTAGAAATTTTTCGCAACCTTCAGACACTTTGTAATTTAATCTATCATACTGAAATGTTTTACAATAATTTAGATTGACCGGAAGAGTTCATTTAATGAGAATAGTCCAAATTTATGTATCATTATATATAATAAATTGTAATTTGTTTCAGTAAAAATTTAAAAATCTTTGACATATTTTACAACATTTTTGATATACTTTATACAATCTTTAAAAATTTTCACATTTTTTAGATTTGTATAATTTAACTTATCATATTTAAATGTTCTTGAATAATTTAGATTGACTGGAAAAGTGTCTTTAACAGGAAAAGTCCACAGATTATTCATATGTAAATAAGGCTTTATATGTTAATAAATAACCCAACAAAATAATAGTAAGATAGTTAATCAAACTCGGTATCAATAGTTGCTGTGGGGCGAGCGCAGTGTCATAATACGAAAACGAATAATTCATGAGACGAGGGGGCAGCTCTGGAGGTGTTGCTTAGTTTTGCAACAAGGTACAACAAGACTGACACCGTATTGTATATTACATAAGGAATATATTAGTATCTATTTCGTGGTATGTAGAGTCATGTAGAGTCATTGTACCATTACTATGTTAAGACGATCGTTTGATGAAATAATTTATCGTGTTAATATTCAACTGTTTAAAAGGTTATTAGAATGTAGGTCACTTAAAAAGTCCAAGGTTAAATTCTGGATATATTTTTTTTTATTTTTTACAATTTATATTACGAAGAAAAATAAGTCGAATTTAGTTTTATGCTTATAATAAAAAATCTACCCAAATTTGAGGTGAAATATTATAAAAGTAATAAAATTATTATTAAGTACCACAATTATGAGTAAATCGTTTTTACATATTATACTCATTAAAACAGTTAATTATAATAAAGTATTAGTTAAGCGGCATTGAAATTCCCGTTAGACGTTTCCTAACGAGTAGCTTGGTGTCTAATTCATTGTTATTTTGGTACTGTGCGAAATTTAATTATCTCGTTGAATACCCTTCGCTCTCATACATCTATTATTCGTTCGATATCTTGTTAATCAGCTTACAAATTGATTACGTATTATATCTTCTCAAAATATAATTAATGTATCTTGAGCGGATTAAAGTAGAGTTTTGGGAGAATTAGATACATTATCTACATTAATTTAATAATTATTTTAACTAGACACCTTTGAAACATAATATTTATAATGAGAACGGGTACGTGTGAAGTTATGCATAAATAACTGCATTGGATGGCGCCGCTATTTGCTACGAATGAATTAATTTACATTGAACATTGAACTATTTTCCGTAAATTATCGAAATTAATAGCCTATATCTGTTAATTTCGATAATTTAAGTAAAATAGAGCAATATATTATTTTACATATTAATATAAACAAAAAAATTACGTAAACAAAGTTGCAGCAAAGTAGTAGTTTTAGTTTAGCATCAGAATTACATTAGAAATAAAGAAACTTTTAAATGTCGAAAACCGAAGCATTTTAACACTTAGGAAAACATAAAAAGTCACTTACTTTTAACGTGTTGGGTATGGGTATTAAAGAGGAAATTTTTTGATTTCTGCAGCCGTGAGGGAGTTGGGGAATAATGGAAGAGCTTCAATCAAGCGATAAGTTGATACAAATTATTATTGATGTTTATCATTCAGCGACAAATACCGTATACCTTGCCTCGCCCTATCGGTGCTTTAACACCCATAAAATTCGACACAAATTGAAATATATTGGCCCTAAACGGCTTTGTTAACGATTTTTATGTCACGGATTTGTTTTAAAATATTTGGGCCTAAATTAATTTGTGTATGGATATTTAAATTACTGATGAGTCAGATATCATATATATAATTAACCGGCTATACTCACATGAATACTATGGGTGCTTTGCTCAACTAGTTTCGAAAACATTGGGGATCGCGGCGTGAACTTAGTACCATTCGCGTTATAAGTCAAAACTTATCAGCATTTACATGAGTAAAGCTAGTATATTATCATGAAGGCAAGAAAAAGACACCTTTGACAACTAAAAACATATATTTAAACATTATTGATATAATTAGATAATATCTGAAATATAATTGAATAAAATTACATTTAGTATTCACAACATGAAACTTAAAATACATCTACATTATAATTTAAATAAAATAACTATAATTAATATGTCAATATTTCTAACGTTAGCTATAACAAATCTAATATGCAAGGCTTTAACACAGGGTCAACCCAACTTTCATTAGAAACGAACCTTTCTCTATTTTCTGAAGGACTTCAGAACTAGCCTCATTAATTACCTGGACTTTTGTTATTCGGTTCAGGGTACTTACAGTTAATCAAGTTCAGTTAAATCTCGGTTCAATCAGTGACTTGTAATTATTAGTAATTATCTTTAAACTTTATAAAAAATATTAAACGTTCAAAAATGTGTTTTTATCGTGCAGCTCCTCAACTTTAAAATAGTTTTTTTTAAGTAAACCATCTCTATAATGGTAATAATTTTGAAATTGCCAAGATACCAGCATTGACTAGAGTACTAGTAATAAAGTCAAATACAAAGTTTCTTTGATACGAATTTGATTCGATACATAAAATCAAACCTACATAATTTCAGTTTAAGTCTTGCCATCGTGGTGTACATATAATGCTAACTTTTTTTACGTGTAGAAATTACACTCATGACTACGCCCTACTCCTAGGGGAAGGAAGGTGATTATATTTAATTGGCTTCCCGGTGACATGGACACTATATTGAAATGTTAAATTTAACCCTTAAACTAAATGGCTTCACAAGGGCAATATATATAATTTCAGCTTAAATCATATCACCACGATTTACATATAGGGCTACCTTGGTCACCCCCATCCCCTATTTAGTGTTGAATCTTCGAACTAAAGCTAAACTAAACAAATTACAAACTACCTATATAATAATAAAAATGTTCTAAGTATAAACTTACTTTGTTCAGCACCATTTGGTGGCGAATAATAAAATTATGTGTTTAGAGTGTACACACATAAATGTATAAGTTTTTTTAGCGTCATCTAGCGTCTAAAAGTCTTGTCGTATAGTTCTTTTTATTTTGTTTCCTATTTTAATTTTATGCGTCTCATGTCATGTGTTTTAAGTCACCAGAATAATGAATAATATAGCATATAGTATCTGAAATATATGAAATGAAGTATTTTTCAAATTTAAAATATTTTTTTAACTTGACTAAACTATAAAGCTTACAAATATCTTATTACTCCTTTAACTTTGTCTTTATATTTTATTCTAATAGGCGTTTTCTGCAGTTTCACTTTTAAGTAAATTAATCACAACTTTGTTTTTTCTTTTATTTAAAGTATTTTAGAAAATTTTGTGGCAAAATTTAACGCAGAAATATAATAGAGGAAAATGTAAGGGAATGAAATTAATTTAATGATTCGTGTGGAAGCTAGGGTACATGTTTATTCAACCCTTCAAATAGGGGAGACTTTATTGGAGTTTCCAAGTTTTAGTTTGAGTACTTCTTCAGTCTTTTAAGTAAGTTTTTCTCATATTTAATGTTTGATGCATCAATTTATGAACATTTCTTTTAATTTTGTTTAATACCATTTAATATAATTGACAATAAATGAAATAAAATCTTTCATTTAAAATAATTGTAAAATATGAAAAAAATTTATATTGCAATATTATATATATTAGTCATAATATTATTATTTTTTTCACTAAGACACTCAATATTAGCAAATAAAATTGTAGGCAATAAAATATTTGTTTATTTTCTCACAATTTTTACTATTCGAAAACATTTACAAATTTCATTTGAAATAACATTTTCAAAACATCTAAGAGAATTTCAAGAATTTCTTTCTTTCAGTAATTCATCTCGAGGGTCCACTGAAGCACTCTTTGAAACGTAAGTTGATTTTATTACCTACCTAACTAGCTTATTTAAGAGGTAAAAGCCGTAATTTATGTTTAAATATTTTTATTCACTTTTTCTATTCCAATTTTCTAAAATTTAAACAAAATATATAATATATTATACATACTTGGTTAACTGATTTAGTTTTACAAACATTTCTAAAAAGAATTTAGTAGTAATAAATCTAATGCGATTTGTTTTTATTAGAAACTAAGTCATAAGCAATCTCAGAAAAAAATACTGTCTCGTAATGTCAATAAAAGCATTAAAAACATATTTTAAATTGAATATATATTTTAATGCAACAATACTCCACATTCAGCTGGTTACAGCCGGCTTTCCGAATAATCTTTTCAGTACAAAAGCCCATACCCAAGTTTAATTAAACGTTTAAAAGTGATTAAAAATATCGGAAAATTTCTGTATAATGCCATATTAATGAATTTAGCAGCGGCCATGTTTCCGTTAAATGTTGCCATACTTTTAATTATCGAAAATCATTTTACCTTCAGCTGCTTTTTTCGCTCGTTGAATTTCGCTTTCTAGTTACAGGTAAGCTTTTCCAGCTGTTTATTTTTTATATTAAAAATATAATCTGTATTAAAATAGTTTTTGCTTACTATGAAACTTTTTCATTGTTATAAAAGTTGTATGGTTATATTTTTTCACGAACAGGTAAATTATTTCATCTTCTTTAGTTTATTATATTATTAAGAATATTTACGTTCATTACTGGATAATTGTTTGGTATCTTGATATATCTTCATTATTTTAATTTATTATGAATATAATGACGGCTCATGAGTCAGGAGATTTCGAAGGACTTTTCAAACTTAGGGTTCACGCCTCTAAATATTATATATTTTTAGTTAATTAATTTTATTCTTTCTAACATTTTGAAGCTTTTTGTTCATTGGTAAAATTTAATTTATTTTTCGGTCTGTATACTTCGCCTAAACTATTTTCTTCAAAATGTTTATTATAAATATATTTTATACAACATTTTTTTAATATTCAAAATTACAACAAAATTTTGTCATAGTTTTGAGAAGAGTTTGCGACAGAAACTCAAACAGAAATTATTCCTATTATTGATGGGTACAAAATAATAGATATTATTAGTTTTAAATTCTACTATGAAACAGTGTGATACTAATTCCTTTCTGTTGTATTGATATAACATTTTCGAGAGCTACCACAAAGGCAGCTCTCGAAAATGTTGCGTATTATAAGCTGCTTATAACTAGAATCTGGCAACCCTGTCCAAACGTCAGGTTGAATATTTGTCATTCACTCCAATGATATTGAAACACAGTCTTACTCACAATAGATATAACGAACGATCGAAATGAATGGTTTGTTAACAGGTACTTGTATTTAAAACAAATTGCAAATTCAATGAAAATTCTCATTTTTCCAAGCAAATATTTGAATGATTTTTTGCATAACAATTATTTGTTCTTAATTACCAATGTTTTTTTAATAACGTTCCCATTTATATTAAAAATATTTCAAGAGATATTTTAATAAAACTTATACGAACTCTGAATATCTATAATGTGGTTTATTTATTTGTTATTATTTAAGAAATAACGATATATTTTTAATTTAATATGTATTTTTAATAAATAATATAATTAGTCCCTTTTGACACAATGGTATTTATAATAAGATAATCAAGTTCGATATCATGTCTGTTTTTTTTTTATATTTAAACTTTCTTGATACATACTTATATATAATTATTTGCCTTTACTCACGTAATTATCATCAGAGTTCTAAGTTGACGCCGCGATTTCGCCATGCTCGGAACTCATGAATAAAAACTCTGAATGGTTCGAAACTAGTCGGTTAAATTTTCATAGTAATTAGAGTACAAGGACAATTAAATATAATGATAATAAATAATGTTATTAGAAACACAAACTGACTTCATCCTATTCAGAGGAATAGACAATTAAAAAGCAAACATCATTCACCAGACAATAAGTGACCAAATGTAATTAAGGCAAGTTGAAAGATCCCTGTCAATATTCCCGGGGGTGGTACCGGGATAAATGGTTTAGGGTATAGCCTTTTGTATACAAAATTAAATGTCACTGTGTCATTATTTAGGCCTGACGCCTCGATTGACTACCACTAAGTTAAGACTTGCCCCCATTTACAATGAACAAGCTCAAAGAACTCGCTAATGTCATGTGTTTTATGACAATAAATCTAACAAGAGCAAGAGATACATAAATCTTACAAATAAAAGCACTTACTATAAAGGAAATATATGCTTCTTTGATTGAATGTTATAAATATACATTAAGTAAGGATACATGAACAGAGAACTCATATAATAAATTCTTATATTATTTTACAATTTTAATCTATTATCCGTTGACATACAAACAAGATAAATAAAATATTACATTATCTCGTATTTTGGCGTTGGATAAGTTATTGGTTAAAGACAAAAGATCAATCTTTCTTTGACCCCTAATTGAGGAGGTTAAATCATGTATGATCTTTTTTTTTATTCGTTGGAAATACCAATTACGGATACCTCTTCAGCCAAGGTGATGGCCGGGGCGTTATGTGGGACTACCAGGCAGCATAGAGGACGCTGCCATATTTAAGGCTACCCACTAAAACACCAACAGTTGCCCTCATCGTCTTACTGGGACGCCACGGGATCGCGTAAGCACTCACCGTGTCGCCCCAGCGGTATCCCCCGTATGAGGGTGCCCCGAGCAATTTAGAGCACCCTCACGACGTAGACCTATGGTAGATAAGAGCTGTCACCCTCTCGTCTCACCAAGGCACTACAGCTGGGGAAGGAAGCGACGGGAGCATCTTAAGTTATTAACCAGTATTCCATAAAATTTGTTTCTTACAACGTGCATTTATTAACATTTATTTTGTGATATAAATTTTTTGTCTTGGATACCAAACTGAATCAATACCATCAGCGATAAAAACAGCTAAAACTTAGTAGACCTACTAACTACATGAACTAAGTTCGTCACCAAATATTTTACGCAATAATTCATGATTCAATAGCAGTTTAATTATACCAAAATTAATATCCCGTCACATGTTAAAGACATTCAAACAATTAATTATGTTTGTAGCAGCTGTCGAAGATGTTTACGAACTTCACGGTGTATCAAATTTTAATTGGATTATAATATTACTTACTTTATAATTTATGGATACGTTAACTTGAGATGTACGATGTTTGGGAGAATTAATGTGGTTGTGACGTAGATTTTTCAATTTACTTCATATTATTGACGTTATTAATAAATAAAGACCATTATAAATATTGGATTTGAGTTCATATATAAGTTTAGATAAGGGTACAAATTCTACAAGAATGACGATTTTTTTATTTATTTCGTACACACTGGAAATAATGAGCACGTCTGACGAATATTTTTCAATTTACTTAATATTATGGATGTTATATTAATATATAACGATAAAAATATAAATATTTGATTTCATATTTAAATAGAACTTTAGATAAAGTTCGAAATTCTAGAAAAAAGACGTTTTTTTTGTATAGTAGAGATCATGGAACAAAGTTCTACTTTTAGGACTTAGATTTTATTTTGATTACTATTTAAAATACAAATTATCAAATGACCTCCACTTAATGAAAAAATTGTATTTCCTTGCGCATTTTTTACTAAAAATCCTTGCATACGAGACTTGGTAATTCCATAAATCTTCATCCCTTAGGGCTTAGGTGCAGGCTTCCACTAAATAATCCGTTGTTTATAGCAACTGTGACTGTAGCAGCAATGGCTGCTTGGTTTGCGATTTTGCTTACATATATATATATATATAATATCAAATACTTAATATACCACTCGTCAAATATTGGACGAATCATTAACATTTAACATTTACTGTATTTATTAAAATTTATAAAAATGATTTTAACGGAGATGGAAATAATAATATATATATCTAGATCTAAGACAGACATTATCATCTCGTCTTGCAACACGTTTGCTGCAACACGTTTGCTGCAAAGCATTCGAAAAGTCGGATTAAATTAAAGAATGTAAAAATAAACGCGAGTTATATCCGTAAAATTTTGAAATTGATATTTTAGCTTTAATATGATTATTACGAGACATCTTAAATGACTTTAAATAACTATGTTTAATTTAACAAGTATATGTTTTATTTGATTTATATTTAGTATTCAAGTTTCTTAAATTCACTATTATTCTTTTTTAAATATTGTGTGTCAAAACGAGTTATAAACTAGTTTTTTGTTGACAGTAACTTCAAACATTGATATTTGAGATAACTCAAGATAAAACATTAATGGTCTTTCAATTTGTTCTTATATGGCGAGATATTATTTATTACTTATTTGAATAAGACGTATACTTTGTCTAAATCAAAACCTACATACTGTATTCGTAAAATTCTGTTATAAATTGTATTGTTGAGATTTTAATATGAATAAAGATTAATCTCTTATTTTGAAGTGAGAAAAAAAAAACTCTATACCCATATTTTACAAAAAAAAATAATCAAGTTATATTAATATAATAAAATAAGAAAAAGGTTTGGTTAAGGAGTGAAGGGGTAAAATAGGAATGGCGGATTACCTGCGATATCTAGGCTGGTCCTTTGTGCTGATAACACGCCGGCTTGCTGTAGGTGGCCACCTATGTTCATCTGTCTGAACTCCTTATTACGATGAGATTGATGATTTATAGATGAAAGACTGCTGCCACTAAAGATTCACCTTCGGGATTTTAGTAATCTACCGAACTTGGATGCCGCGGAGCAAAAATAGACCGAGTAATTCTTTAATAATCACAAAAATTTGTTTTTATGTACCCGCATTTTAGGATATCAGGAAAAATTACAAGAAATATTCAAATTGAAGCTAGTTAATCTAATCCTAACAAGGTTCATTATAAAGCTTTTGATTTTAAATACTGAATTTATTCAATTTTTTCAACAATGTAGAAAAAAAATATTTTCAATGTTTATCACATTTATTAACTTCCAAATACCTTAATAAAAACGAAATAGAATAAACGAAATAACAAAAAATACTGGACATAGTTTTATCAAAATCATAAAGGTTTACATAAAAAAGCTATATACCTATTGGACAAACTTTATTGTCAATAACAATTTCAGTACATGTCGGAAGTCAAACAGACGCTCGTGCGTATTGGAATGTGCAATCAAAATACGAGCGACTAAATTGTTTATTTGCAGACCGAGTCGCGAGCGAAAACTAGTTTTATAAAAATGTGAATCTCTATTTGGTTACTCAGTCACAGTGCGCGAACCAAATAAGTAATTTGTAAATGTTATTTGAAACATTTATCTATAGAAACATTGTAATATTAATTTCATTTCTTTTTATTTTGTTTCCTATTTTAATTTTATGCGTCTCATGTCATGTGTTTTAAGTCACCAGAATAATGAATAATATAGCATATAGTATCTGAAATATATGAAATGAAGTATTTTTCAAATTTAAAATATTTTTTTAACTTGACTAAACTATAAAGCTTACAAATATCTTATTACTCCTTTAACTTTGTCTTTATATTTTATTCTAATAGGCGTTTTCTGCAGTTTCACTTTTAAGTAAATTAATCACAACTTTGTTTTTTCTTTTATTTAAAGTATTTTAGAAAATTTTGTGGCAAAATTTAACGCAGAAATATAATAGAGGAAAATGTAAGGGAATGAAATTAATTTAATGATTCGTGTGGAAGCTAGGGTACATGTTTATTCAACCCTTCAAATAGGGGAGACTTTATTGGAGTTTCCAAGTTTTAGTTTGAGTACTTCTTCAGTCTTTTAAGTAAGTTTTTCTCATATTTAATGTTTGATGCATCAATTTATGAACATTTCTTTTAATTTTGTTTAATACCATTTAATATAATTGACAATAAATGAAATAAAATCTTTCATTTAAAATAATTGTAAAATATGAAAAAAATTTATATTGCAATATTATATATATTAGTCATAATATTATTATTTTTTTCACTAAGACACTCAATATTAGCAAATAAAATTGTAGGCAATAAAATATTTGTTTATTTTCTCACAATTTTTACTATTCGAAAACATTTACAAATTTCATTTGAAATAACATTTTCAAAACATCTAAGAGAATTTCAAGAATTTCTTTCTTTCAGTAATTCATCTCGAGGGTCCACTGAAGCACTCTTTGAAACGTAAGTTGATTTTATTACCTACCTAACTAGCTTATTTAAGAGGTAAAAGCCGTAATTTATGTTTAAATATTTTTATTCACTTTTTCTATTCCAATTTTCTAAAATTTAAACAAAATATATAATATATTATACATACTTGGTTAACTGATTTAGTTTTACAAACATTTCTAAAAAGAATTTAGTAGTAATAAATCTAATGCGATTTGTTTTTATTAGAAACTAAGTCATAAGCAATCTCAGAAAAAAATACTGTCTCGTAATGTCAATAAAAGCATTAAAAACATATTTTAAATTGAATATATATTTTAATGCAACAATACTCCACATTCAGCTGGTTACAGCCGGCTTTCCGAATAATCTTTTCAGTACAAAAGCCCATACCCAAGTTTAATTAAACGTTTAAAAGTGATTAAAAATATCGGAAAATTTCTGTATAATGCCATATTAATGAATTTAGCAGCGGCCATGTTTCCGTTAAATGTTGCCATACTTTTAATTATCGAAAATCATTTTACCTTCAGCTGCTTTTTTCGCTCGTTGAATTTCGCTTTCTAGTTACAGGTAAGCTTTTCCAGCTGTTTATTTTTTATATTAAAAATATAATCTGTATTAAAATAGTTTTTGCTTACTATGAAACTTTTTCATTGTTATAAAAGTTGTATGGTTATATTTTTTCACGAACAGGTAAATTATTTCATCTTCTTTAGTTTATTATATTATTAAGAATATTTACGTTCATTACTGGATAATTGTTTGGTATCTTGATATATCTTCATTATTTTAATTTATTATGAATATAATGACGGCTCATGAGTCAGGAGATTTCGAAGGACTTTTCAAACTTAGGGTTCACGCCTCTAAATATTATATATTTTTAGTTAATTAATTTTATTCTTTCTAACATTTTGAAGCTTTTTGTTCATTGGTAAAATTTAATTTATTTTTCGGTCTGTATACTTCGCCTAAACTATTTTCTTCAAAATGTTTATTATAAATATATTTTATACAACATTTTTTTAATATTCAAAATTACAACAAAATTTTGTCATAGTTTTGAGAAGAGTTTGCGACAGAAACTCAAACAGAAATTATTCCTATTATTGATGGGTACAAAATAATAGATATTATTAGTTTTAAATTCTACTATGAAACAGTGTGATACTAATTCCTTTCTGTTGTATTGATATAACATTTTCGAGAGCTACCACAAAGGCAGCTCTCGAAAATGTTGCGTATTATAAGCTGCTTATAACTAGAATCTGGCAACCCTGTCCAAACGTCAGGTTGAATATTTGTCATTCACTCCAATGATATTGAAACACAGTCTTACTCACAATAGATATAACGAACGATCGAAATGAATGGTTTGTTAACAGGTACTTGTATTTAAAACAAATTGCAAATTCAATGAAAATTCTCATTTTTCCAAGCAAATATTTGAATGATTTTTTGCATAACAATTATTTGTTCTTAATTACCAATGTTTTTTTAATAACGTTCCCATTTATATTAAAAATATTTCAAGAGATATTTTAATAAAACTTATACGAACTCTGAATATCTATAATGTGGTTTATTTATTTGTTATTATTTAAGAAATAACGATATATTTTTAATTTAATATGTATTTTTAATAAATAATATAATTAGTCCCTTTTGACACAATGGTATTTATAATAAGATAATCAAGTTCGATATCATGTCTGTTTTTTTTTTATATTTAAACTTTCTTGATACATACTTATATATAATTATTTGCCTTTACTCACGTAATTATCATCAGAGTTCTAAGTTGACGCCGCGATTTCGCCATGCTCGGAACTCATGAATAAAAACTCTGAATGGTTCGAAACTAGTCGGTTAAATTTTCATAGTAATTAGAGTACAAGGACAATTAAATATAATGATAATAAATAATGTTATTAGAAACACAAACTGACTTCATCCTATTCAGAGGAATAGACAATTAAAAAGCAAACATCATTCACCAGACAATAAGTGACCAAATGTAATTAAGGCAAGTTGAAAGATCCCTGTCAATATTCCCGGGGGTGGTACCGGGATAAATGGTTTAGGGTATAGCCTTTTGTATACAAAATTAAATGTCACTGTGTCATTATTTAGGCCTGACGCCTCGATTGACTACCACTAAGTTAAGACTTGCCCCCATTTACAATGAACAAGCTCAAAGAACTCGCTAATGTCATGTGTTTTATGACAATAAATCTAACAAGAGCAAGAGATACATAAATCTTACAAATAAAAGCACTTACTATAAAGGAAATATATGCTTCTTTGATTGAATGTTATAAATATACATTAAGTAAGGATACATGAACAGAGAACTCATATAATAAATTCTTATATTATTTTACAATTTTAATCTATTATCCGTTGACATACAAACAAGATAAATAAAATATTACATTATCTCGTATTTTGGCGTTGGATAAGTTATTGGTTAAAGACAAAAGATCAATCTTTCTTTGACCCCTAATTGAGGAGGTTAAATCATGTATGATCTTTTTTTTTATTCGTTGGAAATACCAATTACGGATACCTCTTCAGCCAAGGTGATGGCCGGGGCGTTATGTGGGACTACCAGGCAGCATAGAGGACGCTGCCATATTTAAGGCTACCCACTAAAACACCAACAGTTGCCCTCATCGTCTTACTGGGACGCCACGGGATCGCGTAAGCACTCACCGTGTCGCCCCAGCGGTATCCCCCGTATGAGGGTGCCCCGAGCAATTTAGAGCACCCTCACGACGTAGACCTATGGTAGATAAGAGCTGTCACCCTCTCGTCTCACCAAGGCACTACAGCTGGGGAAGGAAGCGACGGGAGCATCTTAAGTTATTAACCAGTATTCCATAAAATTTGTTTCTTACAACGTGCATTTATTAACATTTATTTTGTGATATAAATTTTTTGTCTTGGATACCAAACTGAATCAATACCATCAGCGATAAAAACAGCTAAAACTTAGTAGACCTACTAACTACATGAACTAAGTTCGTCACCAAATATTTTACGCAATAATTCATGATTCAATAGCAGTTTAATTATACCAAAATTAATATCCCGTCACATGTTAAAGACATTCAAACAATTAATTATGTTTGTAGCAGCTGTCGAAGATGTTTACGAACTTCACGGTGTATCAAATTTTAATTGGATTATAATATTACTTACTTTATAATTTATGGATACGTTAACTTGAGATGTACGATGTTTGGGAGAATTAATGTGGTTGTGACGTAGATTTTTCAATTTACTTCATATTATTGACGTTATTAATAAATAAAGACCATTATAAATATTGGATTTGAGTTCATATATAAGTTTAGATAAGGGTACAAATTCTACAAGAATGACGATTTTTTTATTTATTTCGTACACACTGGAAATAATGAGCACGTCTGACGAATATTTTTCAATTTACTTAATATTATGGATGTTATATTAATATATAACGATAAAAATATAAATATTTGATTTCATATTTAAATAGAACTTTAGATAAAGTTCGAAATTCTAGAAAAAAGACGTTTTTTTTGTATAGTAGAGATCATGGAACAAAGTTCTACTTTTAGGACTTAGATTTTATTTTGATTACTATTTAAAATACAAATTATCAAATGACCTCCACTTAATGAAAAAATTGTATTTCCTTGCGCATTTTTTACTAAAAATCCTTGCATACGAGACTTGGTAATTCCATAAATCTTCATCCCTTAGGGCTTAGGTGCAGGCTTCCACTAAATAATCCGTTGTTTATAGCAACTGTGACTGTAGCAGCAATGGCTGCTTGGTTTGCGATTTTGCTTACATATATATATATATATAATATCAAATACTTAATATACCACTCGTCAAATATTGGACGAATCATTAACATTTAACATTTACTGTATTTATTAAAATTTATAAAAATGATTTTAACGGAGATGGAAATAATAATATATATATCTAGATCTAAGACAGACATTATCATCTCGTCTTGCAACACGTTTGCTGCAACACGTTTGCTGCAAAGCATTCGAAAAGTCGGATTAAATTAAAGAATGTAAAAATAAACGCGAGTTATATCCGTAAAATTTTGAAATTGATATTTTAGCTTTAATATGATTATTACGAGACATCTTAAATGACTTTAAATAACTATGTTTAATTTAACAAGTATATGTTTTATTTGATTTATATTTAGTATTCAAGTTTCTTAAATTCACTATTATTCTTTTTTAAATATTGTGTGTCAAAACGAGTTATAAACTAGTTTTTTGTTGACAGTAACTTCAAACATTGATATTTGAGATAACTCAAGATAAAACATTAATGGTCTTTCAATTTGTTCTTATATGGCGAGATATTATTTATTACTTATTTGAATAAGACGTATACTTTGTCTAAATCAAAACCTACATACTGTATTCGTAAAATTCTGTTATAAATTGTATTGTTGAGATTTTAATATGAATAAAGATTAATCTCTTATTTTGAAGTGAGAAAAAAAAAACTCTATACCCATATTTTACAAAAAAAAATAATCAAGTTATATTAATATAATAAAATAAGAAAAAGGTTTGGTTAAGGAGTGAAGGGGTAAAATAGGAATGGCGGATTACCTGCGATATCTAGGCTGGTCCTTTGTGCTGATAACACGCCGGCTTGCTGTAGGTGGCCACCTATGTTCATCTGTCTGAACTCCTTATTACGATGAGATTGATGATTTATAGATGAAAGACTGCTGCCACTAAAGATTCACCTTCGGGATTTTAGTAATCTACCGAACTTGGATGCCGCGGAGCAAAAATAGACCGAGTAATTCTTTAATAATCACAAAAATTTGTTTTTATGTACCCGCATTTTAGGATATCAGGAAAAATTACAAGAAATATTCAAATTGAAGCTAGTTAATCTAATCCTAACAAGGTTCATTATAAAGCTTTTGATTTTAAATACTGAATTTATTCAATTTTTTCAACAATGTAGAAAAAAAATATTTTCAATGTTTATCACATTTATTAACTTCCAAATACCTTAATAAAAACGAAATAGAATAAACGAAATAACAAAAAATACTGGACATAGTTTTATCAAAATCATAAAGGTTTACATAAAAAAGCTATATACCTATTGGACAAACTTTATTGTCAATAACAATTTCAGTACATGTCGGAAGTCAAACAGACGCTCGTGCGTATTGGAATGTGCAATCAAAATACGAGCGACTAAATTGTTTATTTGCAGACCGAGTCGCGAGCGAAAACTAGTTTTATAAAAATGTGAATCTCTATTTGGTTACTCAGTCACAGTGCGCGAACCAAATAAGTAATTTGTAAATGTTATTTGAAACATTTATCTATAGAAACATTGTAATATTAATTTCATTTCTTTTTATTTTGTTTCCTATTTTAATTTTATGCGTCTCATGTCATGTGTTTTAAGTCACCAGAATAATGAATAATATAGCATATAGTATCTGAAATATATGAAATGAAGTATTTTTCAAATTTAAAATATTTTTTTAACTTGACTAAACTATAAAGCTTACAAATATCTTATTACTCCTTTAACTTTGTCTTTATATTTTATTCTAATAGGCGTTTTCTGCAGTTTCACTTTTAAGTAAATTAATCACAACTTTGTTTTTTCTTTTATTTAAAGTATTTTAGAAAATTTTGTGGCAAAATTTAACGCAGAAATATAATAGAGGAAAATGTAAGGGAATGAAATTAATTTAATGATTCGTGTGGAAGCTAGGGTACATGTTTATTCAACCCTTCAAATAGGGGAGACTTTATTGGAGTTTCCAAGTTTTAGTTTGAGTACTTCTTCAGTCTTTTAAGTAAGTTTTTCTCATATTTAATGTTTGATGCATCAATTTATGAACATTTCTTTTAATTTTGTTTAATACCATTTAATATAATTGACAATAAATGAAATAAAATCTTTCATTTAAAATAATTGTAAAATATGAAAAAAATTTATATTGCAATATTATATATATTAGTCATAATATTATTATTTTTTTCACTAAGACACTCAATATTAGCAAATAAAATTGTAGGCAATAAAATATTTGTTTATTTTCTCACAATTTTTACTATTCGAAAACATTTACAAATTTCATTTGAAATAACATTTTCAAAACATCTAAGAGAATTTCAAGAATTTCTTTCTTTCAGTAATTCATCTCGAGGGTCCACTGAAGCACTCTTTGAAACGTAAGTTGATTTTATTACCTACCTAACTAGCTTATTTAAGAGGTAAAAGCCGTAATTTATGTTTAAATATTTTTATTCACTTTTTCTATTCCAATTTTCTAAAATTTAAACAAAATATATAATATATTATACATACTTGGTTAACTGATTTAGTTTTACAAACATTTCTAAAAAGAATTTAGTAGTAATAAATCTAATGCGATTTGTTTTTATTAGAAACTAAGTCATAAGCAATCTCAGAAAAAAATACTGTCTCGTAATGTCAATAAAAGCATTAAAAACATATTTTAAATTGAATATATATTTTAATGCAACAATACTCCACATTCAGCTGGTTACAGCCGGCTTTCCGAATAATCTTTTCAGTACAAAAGCCCATACCCAAGTTTAATTAAACGTTTAAAAGTGATTAAAAATATCGGAAAATTTCTGTATAATGCCATATTAATGAATTTAGCAGCGGCCATGTTTCCGTTAAATGTTGCCATACTTTTAATTATCGAAAATCATTTTACCTTCAGCTGCTTTTTTCGCTCGTTGAATTTCGCTTTCTAGTTACAGGTAAGCTTTTCCAGCTGTTTATTTTTTATATTAAAAATATAATCTGTATTAAAATAGTTTTTGCTTACTATGAAACTTTTTCATTGTTATAAAAGTTGTATGGTTATATTTTTTCACGAACAGGTAAATTATTTCATCTTCTTTAGTTTATTATATTATTAAGAATATTTACGTTCATTACTGGATAATTGTTTGGTATCTTGATATATCTTCATTATTTTAATTTATTATGAATATAATGACGGCTCATGAGTCAGGAGATTTCGAAGGACTTTTCAAACTTAGGGTTCACGCCTCTAAATATTATATATTTTTAGTTAATTAATTTTATTCTTTCTAACATTTTGAAGCTTTTTGTTCATTGGTAAAATTTAATTTATTTTTCGGTCTGTATACTTCGCCTAAACTATTTTCTTCAAAATGTTTATTATAAATATATTTTATACAACATTTTTTTAATATTCAAAATTACAACAAAATTTTGTCATAGTTTTGAGAAGAGTTTGCGACAGAAACTCAAACAGAAATTATTCCTATTATTGATGGGTACAAAATAATAGATATTATTAGTTTTAAATTCTACTATGAAACAGTGTGATACTAATTCCTTTCTGTTGTATTGATATAACATTTTCGAGAGCTACCACAAAGGCAGCTCTCGAAAATGTTGCGTATTATAAGCTGCTTATAACTAGAATCTGGCAACCCTGTCCAAACGTCAGGTTGAATATTTGTCATTCACTCCAATGATATTGAAACACAGTCTTACTTACAATAGATATAACGAACGATCGAAATGAATGGTTTGTTAACAGGTACTTGTATTTAAAACAAATTGCAAATTCAATGAAAATTCTCATTTTTCCAAGCAAATATTTGAATGATTTTTTGCATAACAATTATTTGTTCTTAATTACCAATGTTTTTTTAATAACGTTCCCATTTATATTAAAAATATTTCAAGAGATATTTTAATAAAACTTATACGAACTCTGAATATCTATAATGTGGTTTATTTATTTGTTATTATTTAAGAAATAACGATATATTTTTAATTTAATATGTATTTTTAATAAATAATATAATTAGTCCCTTTTGACACAATGGTATTTATAATAAGATAATCAAGTTCGATATCATGTCTGTTTTTTTTTTATATTTAAACTTTCTTGATACATACTTATATATAATTATTTGCCTTTACTCACGTAATTATCATCAGAGTTCTAAGTTGACGCCGCGATTTCGCCATGCTCGGAACTCATGAATAAAAACTCTGAATGGTTCGAAACTAGTCGGTTAAATTTTCATAGTAATTAGAGTACAAGGACAATTAAATATAATGATAATAAATAATGTTATTAGAAACACAAACTGACTTCATCCTATTCAGAGGAATAGACAATTAAAAAGCAAACATCATTCACCAGACAATAAGTGACCAAATGTAATTAAGGCAAGTTGAAAGATCCCTGTCAATATTCCCGGGGGTGGTACCGGGATAAATGGTTTAGGGTATAGCCTTTTGTATACAAAATTAAATGTCACTGTGTCATTATTTAGGCCTGACGCCTCGATTGACTACCACTAAGTTAAGACTTGCCCCCATTTACAATGAACAAGCTCAAAGAACTCGCTAATGTCATGTGTTTTATGACAATAAATCTAACAAGAGCAAGAGATACATAAATCTTACAAATAAAAGCACTTACTATAAAGGAAATATATGCTTCTTTGATTGAATGTTATAAATATACATTAAGTAAGGATACATGAACAGAGAACTCATATAATAAATTCTTATATTATTTTACAATTTTAATCTATTATCCGTTGACATACAAACAAGATAAATAAAATATTACATTATCTCGTATTTTGGCGTTGGATAAGTTATTGGTTAAAGACAAAAGATCAATCTTTCTTTGACCCCTAATTGAGGAGGTTAAATCATGTATGATCTTTTTTTTTATTCGTTGGAAATACCAATTACGGATACCTCTTCAGCCAAGGTGATGGCCGGGGCGTTATGTGGGACTACCAGGCAGCATAGAGGACGCTGCCATATTTAAGGCTACCCACTAAAACACCAACAGTTGCCCTCATCGTCTTACTGGGACGCCACGGGATCGCGTAAGCACTCACCGTGTCGCCCCAGCGGTATCCCCCGTATGAGGGTGCCCCGAGCAATTTAGAGCACCCTCACGACGTAGACCTATGGTAGATAAGAGCTGTCACCCTCTCGTCTCACCAAGGCACTACAGCTGGGGAAGGAAGCGACGGGAGCATCTTAAGTTATTAACCAGTATTCCATAAAATTTGTTTCTTACAACGTGCATTTATTAACATTTATTTTGTGATATAAATTTTTTGTCTTGGATACCAAACTGAATCAATACCATCAGCGATAAAAACAGCTAAAACTTAGTAGACCTACTAACTACATGAACTAAGTTCGTCACCAAATATTTTACGCAATAATTCATGATTCAATAGCAGTTTAATTATACCAAAATTAATATCCCGTCACATGTTAAAGACATTCAAACAATTAATTATGTTTGTAGCAGCTGTCGAAGATGTTTACGAACTTCACGGTGTATCAAATTTTAATTGGATTATAATATTACTTACTTTATAATTTATGGATACGTTAACTTGAGATGTACGATGTTTGGGAGAATTAATGTGGTTGTGACGTAGATTTTTCAATTTACTTCATATTATTGACGTTATTAATAAATAAAGACCATTATAAATATTGGATTTGAGTTCATATATAAGTTTAGATAAGGGTACAAATTCTACAAGAATGACGATTTTTTTATTTATTTCGTACACACTGGAAATAATGAGCACGTCTGACGAATATTTTTCAATTTACTTAATATTATGGATGTTATATTAATATATAACGATAAAAATATAAATATTTGATTTCATATTTAAATAGAACTTTAGATAAAGTTCGAAATTCTAGAAAAAAGACGTTTTTTTTGTATAGTAGAGATCATGGAACAAAGTTCTACTTTTAGGACTTAGATTTTATTTTGATTACTATTTAAAATACAAATTATCAAATGACCTCCACTTAATGAAAAAATTGTATTTCCTTGCGCATTTTTTACTAAAAATCCTTGCATACGAGACTTGGTAATTCCATAAATCTTCATCCCTTAGGGCTTAGGTGCAGGCTTCCACTAAATAATCCGTTGTTTATAGCAACTGTGACTGTAGCAGCAATGGCTGCTTGGTTTGCGATTTTGCTTACATATATATATATATATAATATCAAATACTTAATATACCACTCGTCAAATATTGGACGAATCATTAACATTTAACATTTACTGTATTTATTAAAATTTATAAAAATGATTTTAACGGAGATGGAAATAATAATATATATATCTAGATCTAAGACAGACATTATCATCTCGTCTTGCAACACGTTTGCTGCAACACGTTTGCTGCAAAGCATTCGAAAAGTCGGATTAAATTAAAGAATGTAAAAATAAACGCGAGTTATATCCGTAAAATTTTGAAATTGATATTTTAGCTTTAATATGATTATTACGAGACATCTTAAATGACTTTAAATAACTATGTTTAATTTAACAAGTATATGTTTTATTTGATTTATATTTAGTATTCAAGTTTCTTAAATTCACTATTATTCTTTTTTAAATATTGTGTGTCAAAACGAGTTATAAACTAGTTTTTTGTTGACAGTAACTTCAAACATTGATATTTGAGATAACTCAAGATAAAACATTAATGGTCTTTCAATTTGTTCTTATATGGCGAGATATTATTTATTACTTATTTGAATAAGACGTATACTTTGTCTAAATCAAAACCTACATACTGTATTCGTAAAATTCTGTTATAAATTGTATTGTTGAGATTTTAATATGAATAAAGATTAATCTCTTATTTTGAAGTGAGAAAAAAAAAACTCTATACCCATATTTTACAAAAAAAAATAATCAAGTTATATTAATATAATAAAATAAGAAAAAGGTTTGGTTAAGGAGTGAAGGGGTAAAATAGGAATGGCGGATTACCTGCGATATCTAGGCTGGTCCTTTGTGCTGATAACACGCCGGCTTGCTGTAGGTGGCCACCTATGTTCATCTGTCTGAACTCCTTATTACGATGAGATTGATGATTTATAGATGAAAGACTGCTGCCACTAAAGATTCACCTTCGGGATTTTAGTAATCTACCGAACTTGGATGCCGCGGAGCAAAAATAGACCGAGTAATTCTTTAATAATCACAAAAATTTGTTTTTATGTACCCGCATTTTAGGATATCAGGAAAAATTACAAGAAATATTCAAATTGAAGCTAGTTAATCTAATCCTAACAAGGTTCATTATAAAGCTTTTGATTTTAAATACTGAATTTATTCAATTTTTTCAACAATGTAGAAAAAAAATATTTTCAATGTTTATCACATTTATTAACTTCCAAATACCTTAATAAAAACGAAATAGAATAAACGAAATAACAAAAAATACTGGACATAGTTTTATCAAAATCATAAAGGTTTACATAAAAAAGCTATATACCTATTGGACAAACTTTATTGTCAATAACAATTTCAGTACATGTCGGAAGTCAAACAGACGCTCGTGCGTATTGGAATGTGCAATCAAAATACGAGCGACTAAATTGTTTATTTGCAGACCGAGTCGCGAGCGAAAACTAGTTTTATAAAAATGTGAATCTCTATTTGGTTACTCAGTCACAGTGCGCGAACCAAATAAGTAATTTGTAAATGTTATTTGAAACATTTATCTATAGAAACATTGTAATATTAATTTCATTTATTGTATGGAAGGAATATTGGAAAAAAATGCTAATTCTAAAATAGGTTACAACTTACGTATGTTTTAATAAATTATCATTATTTTATTTAATTAATAATTAAAATTTGTATTTATTATATATTTTTTATTATAACAGTTCAGAACGGTTTGCAGCAATATAATTCACTGAAAGACGGGTAGATACTATTCTATGTGCATCCTGAAATATATTAATGAAAAAGGGATAGTAAAAACACTGGAATTTAACACTGCACAAAATCTATTTAAAAAGTTTTAGTTAAATGTGTTTGTATTTTTATTTTAAATAATTTTCTTTTAGGAGTGGCTAACAAAATATTTTTAATATTAATTTGGTTTTGTTAAAAATTGCTATAAACTCTTCAAATACGGACTTAAATTCCCAAATAACTATAGATCACTTGTACGTGCTTAGATTGTTGATCTAATAGTGACCTCATGCAGGATTCAATAATATATTTGTAAATAAAAAATAAAAGTAATATGACCACAGTTTTAAAAATAAACGATATTCGACTACAGTTTTATAGTTAAAAAAAATTTTTTTTTTTTTAAATATATACCTTTATTATAAATCAGAAAAGTATGTTTGTTTAAGAGCATTAATCTTAGAAATTAGCAAATGTATTGGAAAAAAAATCTGATTATTTTATGAGAAAGGCCATCATTACGACTTTAATTTTAGTAATCTTAATAGTAAATAAAATCATTCCATCAAGGGTAGAACCCCATGTAACAGCTAGTGTTACATATTTTCCTATCCAAAAAACGATATTGCTATTTTAGAAGTTTTTAAATATATTATTTGCGTGTACTATTACGTATTTAGATACAATAAAAGTGTACAAAGAAAATTGTCGACGCTTATATAAACGTTGTTATGATCTCGTGTTATATTTCTCAGATTTAAGATGAATCAACTCAGACATAAAAACAGATTTATTTGTAACATAAGGAAAACATTAAAAATACTTTATTATGCAATAATTCTTAGAAATTAAATTCTTAACTATTTAATAAAACTTACTTTCAATTAAGAATAACTGTGGTTAGATAAACATAGTATAAGTTGTTCATTATAAAATATATATAGCTCTAGAATATTTATAAGAATGAACTAACTGTGGCACGTGGCTTCACCTGCGTATAATCTTAATACTATAGCCTCTTGTACCTGCCTTATATAATCAGAATGAATTTTACGCATCCATCCTACAAACTTTTGTTCTTTACATAATATAGTAAGATAAATTGCATAATATCCTACAAAGTACCATATTATAGTTATTCTTCTAACAATCACTGAATGAGAAAAGATCCCAAAATCAGGAATGCAGCTAATTATCCAATTAAACTTAACTTGGGCAAGCGATATATTATCAAGATTTGTGTAACTTAAAAGGAAATTCGGTATATTATCGCAGTAAATCAGCGAAACGCGAATGCCTTGAGAATAGAGAATATTTTTCACATCGCAGGGCGCTTGCCTCAGTGCAATTATAGATAAGCAGCTATTAGTCGTAATAACTGGGGTGAGAGAATGCCTCGGATCAGATAAACATACAGATTAATATACTGTGTATTATATTAAATATATTTTATATTTTTAGGATGTCCTCATTTTTTTATTATTTTTTTTAAACAATAAAGTGATCTTAGCTTTATAACGAATAAATAATATATAGGTTAGATATTTTTATATATTCTTACATTTCATTGTTTGCTCAGAAGAAATGATGATAAATATTAATAAACCAATAATTCAAAACGTGATATTTTAAAAATGCAATTAATAACATAAATCTTTAATATTCTATAGTACATGGTGTTTAAACACACATACAAAAACGCGTTCGCACACACAGCCACACACACACACAGACACATATAAGTTCTCAGACCAGGGCGCGTCTGAAACCCTTTTAGCATTACTTTTAAGTTGGAAAGAGTTTTTGCAATAAAGCTTTTTTCTGTAAGAATGGTACCAAAATAGGTCCACCTGATACTTCCATTTGACGTACTCTAGTGATCTGAAATTGATACAAAACAGAAAAGATATAAATAAATAATAAAACTCTTATAAAACAACTCAATTCCATCTAATACTCACCCTTTTGATATATAGGGCTATAAAATTTCAAAACAAGTTCAGTCAATTAGGGCAAAGCAACGCCTCGTGAGATCTTCCCACGTTATTCATTTACACAAAGCTCAGTATTTACAAAACCTCATGAATTGTGATAATGAATTAGACTTGTTGATAACAATTTTATTAATGTATAAGCATCGTTCAGATGTATTGTTACTCGATTTTTATTTTTATTTGTAGTTTTTCCCTCATAACTTCTGGGGAAAATGTTGCCTCGTTATAAGTGTTTGTTTTTTAGATGAAATTCCACTTCGATATCTTCGAAAAAAATATTTCTCAATATCAAGAAATATTTTTTTCGAAGATATTTTTTTTTTATTCCACAAATATATAACTATAAAAAAATATTTAATTTAAATTGAATTCTAGAAATAATAATTCTGTAAACTTTGTAAAAACTGTATCAAATAAAAAAAATTATATGTACTTAATTATATGTATTAATAAACTTTATATGTACCATAAAATTACAATTCACAATAATCATTATAATGTATTATCATTGAATAAAACGTGGAGGATTTTATGAGGAAATAAAAGGAATACAGGAATATAATACTAGTTACAAAATTACAATTGATATTATATAGATACATAATTTGGTATGTTTTATAATAAATTTTGTTTATAGTCTTAAGATTATCAAATCATATCTGTATAATAAATAAATTGAGAGTTGAACAAACTAAGAAAGAGAGAAAGATAGAGTGAGAGAAACAACTTGACAAAGAACAATGATTCATCTTAACGTGAAACTATAAAATCCTCCACAGCTAAGAAGTCATTTTAACAAATAAGTAAGTTTGATACATGAGAATATAAATTCAACAAAAGAATAATCCACATACTTATCGACTCCAGACGGCATACCTCTCCTCAATAAGGGGTTCCAGCTGTCCACTGCAGACAGCATTGAGCTTTCAATCTTTCAAACATCAAAAGTACCTGCTTTTGAGAAGTCTGGCGAAATATATATGACAATTATCTATACTACCATTATAAAGGTGACGTATTTGTTTGTTTGGTTGAACGAGCTAATTTTCGAAACTACTGAATGGATTTGAATAATTGTTTCTGATTATAATAAAAAATACCAATATAGTAAATTACGCTAATGCTACTTAATAATAAATAAAGTAGCTTAATAATAAATAAATTTATTCGTCCGCAGATGAAACCACTCGTAAAGGCTAGTCAAATATAATTCAAATCATAAAACAAGAAACGTATGACATTTATTTGAAAAAGTAACATTTGATAGTTTTTATAAACCAATAATTAGCATTTGTTAAATACTCGTACATAAAAATTGAACATTATCTCCGAAAAAATATTAAAAATTTTATAGCCTTGTTAAGATTGCCGAATTTATGCTGACAAGTGACAGTAAGGATATTAATTTGCTTAAACCCCTCATAGAAGAGCCTCTGTAGCCCAGTTTGAACATTTTAAATTCAGGTCTTTTACTTAAAACATTATTAGTGTCAGCAATTCTTTGAAAAGATACTAATTACTTTAATCATAAACAAGAGTTAAAATTAATGATGTAAATACATATCAGTAACTTTGATACTTAGAATAATAAGAAAGTAGGAATTTAGCAATATCTATGAAATCTTTCATGCAGCTAATTGTATCTGTAAAATTGTATGTATAAAAACGTATTAATTGAAATCAAAATATAAGTCACTTTTTCAAAATATTATTGTACATCATAAATAATATTTGAAGAGAAAAAGCATATTTGTACCATTTTGTTATTTCTGTTTTTAATGTTTATATTTTTGTATGATCCGGGTGTACAATAAAGTATATTCTTAATATATTTGTTTAAACGCGCCAATCTTTGAAATTATTTATTTTATTTATTAATTTATTAATGTACCTTAATTTTACAAAGACATTTTAATTTAAAAATATGTTCATAGGATTACCAGATTGATTTATGAAATTCATTCTGTTTGTAAGAGACGGGTTCATGAAGAATGCTATAAACTGTATCTATCATTACGCTATTATTCTTAGTTATATTAATAGTAAATAAATTCGTTAGTATAATCATTGAAACTGCGAGTAAAACCTAGTATTAAATACAACACACCGTAAAATATTTACAATCATCAAACGAAAGATTAATATGTAACAACAGATTTCAAATTAACACAAATAATATAGGCAAAAGCAATACAGACCTACATAATGGTTGATATATTAAAAATGATATGAATGGTAACGAAGCCATGCATATAAATAAAAATATTATGAAGTATTGGCTATTGGAAAATATATTAAAACAAATGTATCTTTGAATTTCCATCCATATTAATAACCTGACTGTCTGTATATCTGTAAATTAAAAGTGTCTACATTTCATGATTAAAATAAATATAAAAATATCTTACATAAAGTAAGTTTATTAAATATAGCAACATTTTGATGTTAATTCAGAATCAAACTACAGGTTAACAGTTATATATTAACCCACACATACGTAATACGTAAAGTTAATTAAGTTTCCCGAGCTAGGAAACTGTCTCTATTCAAGGCATTGTCGCAGTTATCTGTTTATCCATCTGCTAGTTAATTAGGTAACCTGTTGTTTCTATAGACAGGTCAAGACCAACTATGAAATCTATTTATAAATATATTACACATAGTTTCTATTATCTGGTAAAGACTCAAGTGCTTAGAGAATTACAAATGAATTTACCCTTATGACATACTCTAAAAGACTCCTAAATCAGATGACATATAGCCAAAGTTGGAAATAGCAACACCAAAATTTGGTGAAATAACACTTTAAAATGGGATAAGATGAAAAACCACAAAAAAGTGAATAAAATAACAAAAATGACATAGAAACACGTTCATCGTTCGTCCGTTCAATCCAACTATTACTTTATTTACTCGCACCTAAAATCATAACTGATGACGTCACGAACATCATCGTAAAATCACGAACAGAGTTATTAGATAGCGCAATCCGATTGGCAATTTCAGTCGCGACAATGCAATTTAGCGTCGAAAGTTTCATCATGACTTGTTTGTTTACTGATATAGTGTATGTAATGAGTTTATGATGGTTTGTTCAATAGCAACCCTTGTATTTTGTATTAGTTTGAACTTGTGTACATTATGATTCAAAACCTTTAGTTATTATCTTGGTACTATAATATAATTTGTTATTTAATATAACAAAAGATTTGTGTAATTTTATGTGAATTAATGATTATCATCTTTTTATTATAAGCTATCCATTTCACATTTATCTTATCAAATACTTGCATTTGTTTGAATTGTAAATCAACTAGTTTTTATAACAAAATCAGTCTAGTTTTAGTATTAAGGGTTTCGAGAAAAAGTGAACGACTACCGATTTTAAAAAATATGCTTTATAGGCTATTATTTTACATATACTTTATAATAAATACATATTTATTCCGATATATATTAATAATCTTTAATCATGTAAGAACATACAAAACATATCATCAGATAGTACTCACAACGCATATTTCTCGCGGTCGACGGTTCGAAGTATCAAATTTATTTTTACGTATATTTTTATTGTTTGCGGAGAGAATTGTCGCCTCCTTAGGGGTCGTTTGTATGCGGACTGTGAATTACGGGTCCTCCTCTGATAAAACAATTTGTTTAAGAAATATATCGCATAATTTATCTTTGTTGAAAACTTGTAGTTTCGGTTGTATAAATAAAATACAGGTGTTAAAAATGTAAAATGTTCTACGAATAACAGAATATGAATGAATATAAATATGAACATATTATTTATTATTTGAAAGTCGGTGTTTAATTATAAAAGTATTTATAATAAAAACTACAATACAATATATATAATATGTTGCTAAATTTATTGATAGTTGGCACCTGCGTCAAAGTGAAAAAAAAAATAATTTTTTACTAGATCCAAGACGAAAACAAAGAAAAATAATAGATCTTGATCTTAAACCACTTATTATAAACATAAAAAATATATATACATATATTAAATTAAATTATATTTAACTATCCTATCCTTTGTTTATAAAATCTTTTTACTTTTATATTAAACAAGTTTTCAAAAACAAAACGCTATCTCATGAATCTGAAGCGCTTCAAAGCTCCTGAAAGACGTGATACAAAGTGAGCCAAAAGATAAGATAACTGTATTCATAGACATGAATCATTTTAGTCTTCTTTTAAAGAAACAACAACAAAAAAATCCAAACTCAGCAGATATTGTTAGTTTAATTTTCCATTCGCATTCATGGTCGAGTTTGGGCTCGTTTTGACCAAACTAGGAATTCATAACTTTTTTAAACTCTCTTTTAAATAGAGAAAATTTGCTATTCATTGCCTTCCAGATAATTTACCCGGCTACATAAACATAGATTATAAATGGTTTTTGGCAGATTGACCGAGAAGTTAGTGGTCTTACTTGCTGATCCAAAGGTAGTGAATTCGATTCCCACACGGGATAGTTGTTGTGTTATCCATAGATTGCTATTTTGAGTCTATATTATATTTATGTCACTACTATGTTTGTGATAGAGGTTATTTCTCAAATGTGGCAGTAGTTTTCGTTGAAAATATATATATATATATATATATATATATGTGTGTGTGTGTGTTTTGTAATAAAAATAAAACTATGATTTGTAGGAAATAGTTTTGATTGGCAATAAATCATCAACGCTTATCCTAATTATTTACATGTGTGTTTCATATTATCTTATAGAAGCGGTATTTTTTTCTTTTATAATTTTTCACGCACTCCATTTATGTCTTTTTCATTTCTAACCATTTATATTCTCAGCCCCGAATATTCGATTGCAAAAGATCATAAAAAATCAAAATAGGAATTCATAAGCCGGATTAAAGCTAAGCCAATTTAGCATTCATTGCGATGAATCCGGATAATTCAGATGGCGTGTACAGCCACGTTTACTGAACGGTGGAAATTTCGATTGGCAACACTGGGACCTTTTGATAAAGTGAATCCCGGAAACTACACTTTGAAAGCAATCAAGTCGGTGTTAACTTTGTAAGTAATTTCTTCGGCTGCACGTAGACTCGGCTTACAAACTCGATCGGCTCACAAATCGAAAACGGATTTTCTAAGCATTTGACGTTTACGAGTCTTATTACTTGTCTCGTAGATCTTTTTTAAGGTTTGTACTTAAATTCTATATATATACAATAATGTCTAACAACAACTAATGTCTAACCATAGAATAAATTATAAAGTATTTTCTTAGTTTTTCACGAGTACTCATTTGAAATAAACCTATTTTTTACGGATTAAAACTCGCGTTTAATTTGGTTACATTTTAACCTTACACTTACATCTCGTCTACCCGTTAACACGATTGCTGCAAAGCATTCGAAATGTCGGATTCAAATTAAAATTTAACCAAATTACAATATACAATTACAAAATTACCAAATTACAATATACAATTACAATATATAAACTGAAAACAAAGTTAATTAAAAACGATAGTAATGCAAAAGAGGAGAAACTATCTAATTCAAAAATAATAAACCTTTTCTCGTGAATCAAAAATTTAAAAGGTAAATTCAATAGGTAATTGCCGAGGTTTATGTACATATACTTAAGAGTCAGTAAGATACAAAACTCCAGGTATCAGAGAAACTCAGCCGATTAAGAAACTAACTCAGAGTATTCAATGTTGCAAGTTAACTCGCCAGCAAAAACCAGCATTCACCTAATTGGTTCCATTCCCGCAAACTCCGAGATGCATTGCATTGTGGTGAAGAGCTATTTGTTCACAATGTAATTTTGCACAGGTGAAAAACACCTTTACGGTATTATAGCCTTTATATCAGTTGCAATAAAATCTTTTGTGGTATGTTGTTCATACAGTAAGGAGTCAAAGGATAAAGTTGAATGTCTACTTATAATTTCGTGAGTCCTAATTATGTTGTTTCGTTTGAATACGCAAGACTAAAGTTTCTAGGAAGCTCTAATGTTGGAAAATATGGAATTGCAAACCGTGAATCAAACTGCACCTGTATAACTTTTTAATTATAACATTGACAAGAGTGCTCCTACAAACAGAATATAGTTTAAACTTGTTTATCATAGACATAAGTAGATAATATGTTACAATTAAATATATACTACATATTTTGTTACATATAAGCTACATATAATGATATTTTTTTAGTGTTTTAGAGTGTGCTGTAACATACTGGATTACCTTAAACAATAATATATTCTTAAGTTAATTTACATGATTTACTTTCTAATTTCAAACCAATTAATGATAACAAAGAAATCACTAGAATAATAAGTAAAAGGACAAATTGTAAACAGTAAAAACTTTATTGTAAATCACCTCGAAATTTTCCACAAATCAAGCAACTTTGAAAAGTAGATAAAAGTGATCGTGACTCCTAACTTTGAGAAGTGTGAGAGTAAGTTTAATATAACACGAAAATTATCTAAACTCACACGAACGAACCGAGAAGACTTCAATGACATAACTTTTACAATGAGAGTTAAAAAAGTAAAATACAAAATACTTAAAAGTCAAGCTATACTTCCTGGAATTATATATTTAATATATAGGTTTTCAACAGACCACACATTTATTAACAATCTGTATCATCTTATAAATGAAATCAAATTATATGTTTATTGGACCTATTAATATATTTTGAATTAAAAAGTATTAATGAATTTCTAATAGAAATGTTAAAAGTTCCGGACAAGTTTACTGAGCTGCTGTTAAGCTCGCGAGTTGAGCTCAATTCTCATTACTCAAACAAAGGTCTCTTGCTTGGCTTTCTATAGACTTCTTTCTTATTTTATTCAAGTAATGATATAAAAGGAGAAAAAATTACACAAAAGAACTTTTGTAATTATACGATGCAATATTTGAATTGAGTCCTTACAAAAAGACGGTTCAAAATATTGTATATATTTATAAATAAATTTGTAGGTTGCGTGCAGATAAAATATATTTTTATAACATTTTGAAGCCTCCTTCAGGAGAATTGACGAAAGTGAATTCGCTTCAGCGAATTCACTTTCGTCACTCTGTCAGTTTGTCTATTGACACATGACAATTGTCTGATTTTTATGAATATGTATATATAATAAAATCAAGTAAATAATTATGTATTTTAATTATGAGTTAACCTTATGTTAATAATCATAAAGGAAAATAAAAGAAAACTGTTTCCTTGATAAAACTATCAAGGTTTTGTAAATACAATAATTCAACAATAAATTATGATCAATGATTACAACGCTATGTAAGTTTTAAATAAACAGTCTATACTTGTAGTGATATGATTTATTAAAATTATCCCAAAACCTTACAAACGTATTCGTTTGTCTAGTTCACTTAACAATAAACACTAATTATACGGATTCGGTTTCTAGAGAATAATCATTTTAAGCTAAGGTTTCTGGAACTGTCGTATGTTCCCTAGGGGGTATTTTAATACGTCTCCCCCCTCTATTTTTACATACAGGTCGAACTCACCCACACTCATACATATAAACAAACGTATAACATAAATAATAAACTATTTACTGACTACGTTATTAAAGTTTGAACAAAAAGTTGACAATCACGTTAATATCATCAGGATAATATAAATATTGCTTATATGCACTCACACACATGTAACTTACATGTGTATGTGGATTTTCGAAATAACAAAATGAACGGCTAGCTAAAATGCTGAAATGGACCCTAGCCTAGCTGGGGTACCGTTCAGCAAACAGTGGGGTTACGTAGTTGCATGACAGGCGACAGCGGGCGCTCGTGTCCCAGAATAATCACCACCAAATGAAGCGGGAAAGCTGACGAGAATCGAAATGCGTATTATTAGGGCTGGAAATTAATCACATCCATTAATTTTTATTTTTATTATACGTTCATTGGCTAACAGAAAAAAAAAAACAAAATATAAAAATACACTTTCATTTGATTAACAATTAAAAAACAACATTATGCTTTTATTTTATTTAAATATAGGCTTATGATTGGATACTTTCAATACACTACTATATAGTATATATATATATATATATAGTATATTATATATTTTAGTCTATATGCCCCCAAATTTGAATTATAATGACTGGTTGATGACCCTATGATTGACGCGATTCCATTAAAGAATAATTGCATGCATAAGCCTGAAATTTTGTGCGCCGCTTGCATTTTGATTCATACCGAGTTTCAGTAATTAGTGATGTAATTGAAACATGAATTTATCACGTTTTATTTACAGGTCTTCATTGCGCAGAGGTGTCCACGTTATATGGTAAGTAATATTTTATTAACATGAAAAATAATTACATATATATATATACGAATTAAGTAAATATAAATTAATTTTTTTTTTCATAAACCAATAATGGTAAGCAACCACAATTGATAAAATGATTAACCGCTTTTAAATGGAAATATATTATTCATCCACATAAATTAATGTAAGTAATGGGACGGTTTCCCAGAGGTACCGGGTTCGAATCCTGCTGGAATCGATAAATTTTTTATTCTATATTTATTTAAAATGTATTAAATATTACCATGGTATCAAAATAATAAATAAACAAATATGCTACTATTTACAATATTAAAACAATTTTGCAAATATAATCAAACAAGTACATGGTAAATATATATTTATTTATTTGTTTATTTATATAAATTTTTATTGTACCATAAAACAAAAGCACAACAGGCGGCCTTAACGCTATAGAGCATTCTGTACCAGTCAACCCATAGAGAAAAAAAAAAAAAATAACGCGGTAAAAACAATAAAATAAAAAAGCTTGAACATAAGCTAAATTTAAATTAAATCAAAATTATTATTTATTTCTAAATACTAATAATATACATATAAATATTTGTTAATATAGATACATAAATGCGAATAAATACTTACATAAATATAATATTTATTAATATAAAAGGAATACGTGACAAATAAAATAAGAAAAATATATAGAATTAATTATCAATATTCTCCATAAAATATATGTAGATAGCGAACAAAACCGCAGGTATATACTTGTATATAATAAAAAAAAACGCCTATATCCTGAGGGTGTAATGACCGTGTATATGATTGGCGTTCATATATTAAGCTGTCAGACTGTACACGCCATAACCCGTCACTCGCTTGTCTAAAATTATAGAGAAAATTTAGTATAGGCTCATTATGTTTTTAACAACACCTTTGAATAACAAAATTGTCATTTTATTTGTATACATAATTTAAATTAAAAAATAAGACAGATCTGGAATTTTTTTAAAAGTTTTTTTAATGAATTATGATTTATGATATTGTATTTTTTTCTCTAAAGGGTTTATAGAAACACATACACGAATCTACCAAATATTTATATTAGATAATAAAATTTTGCAATTGGTGGGTTATTGCAATAATAATAATTTAACAAAATTAGAACTAATATTGGTTTATTCAAAGCAACAAAATACAACAATTACAAATCGTGGGTCTGATTGTTATGAAACGAAAATTAAATTCAGAGATCATTAACATAAACTTTTACAAATTAATCTACAAGCAATTCTGTAAATGTCTTTTCTTTTCTTTTTTCTTTTCTTTTTTTTCTTTTCTGTGAAATATCAAACTCTTTGAAATAAAACACATCTTTAAAAGACTATATGAGTACATAATCTATGGTTACATAATGCGACATGAACATGTCTACGAATAATTCACGTGACGACGCCGTGACGACGCCGTGACGAGGAATATAACTAGATCAACATGAGATTCACTTATCTATTCACTATTGTATAAAATGTACACGTAAGACCCGGGCTTCAGAAAACTTGTTCTTGATACATTAAGAGATAAAATACCCTAATCATCATATAAAATATGTTGTTGACAAAGAGAACTGCTCAAGTCAGATAATAATCAATTCATATAATATCCGCTTGAGATAGTTATATATTCTTCTTCTATTTAAAGAATATTCATGTTATATCTCTAAACACTTAATATAATACATAAATATTTTGAGAAACATGTCTAAACAATTCACGCCGCGATTCCGCCATGCTCAATTCATGAACACCTGCGAAATGAGTTCAAAACTAGTCGAGCAAATTCCGATAGCTATTACGTGAATATAGCCGGATAATTATAAATAACTATATGGTTCACGAAAGTTTACGTATATAAATGTCTTAACAATTTTGGTATAAACAAAGACAACATTATGCATATTACATATTCTAATTAACATTCAAGACTATAGCATACTAACCTCTACTAACTATTAGCGCTAACCAGATCTCAATTTTGACTCGCTGCGCTTTCAATATCTCGGTATGGTTAGCATATTGAGCGAAGCGAGATGCAAATAGCACCGAAGTTGAGTTTACAAAACGTCGAACCATTCTGTCCTCAACTATTTTTCAAGATGTGACAAAAAATTTTTTTTTTTTATTTTTTTTAAAACCACCACCAGACTGATGTCTATCAGTGTGCAAAATTTGGAAATTTTCGGATATACCGTTTTTGGTTGATGCTTGCACAAAGGTTTCAGAAAAGTCTCTCATAGAGAGCATCGCTCAGTTATATTCTATTTAGAAAACACGACGAGTTAATATAACAAGGACCTAAATGACAATAAAAACTGTCACTAGAGCACTAGAGCCTTAACAACCGACGATTACGAGTCCTTTACTCATTTGCATGTCTCAATATCAAATATCCCACGCTTCTGTAATTACGCTTCGCTACAATTATGCTTCGTTACAATTACAGCGTTTGTGACAAATAAATTATTCATGAAGGGCTGACAGCGATTACTGTATCGTGAAATATATCCCGATGTCATCGATATCCCTCGGCATGTCTTTATTTATCTTAAGCCTACTGAATAATAGAACAACATTGTATATAATTACTTAATTTAATGTAACTACAAACTAATATTTAGCATACAGCAAATGTTTTAAACTTATTAGCTATGATAAATAAAAATTAAAACACTATATATATATATATATAAGGTTGTTTGTTGATGATCAAAAAGTATAAAAACTACAATAACTAAGAAAATATTCTATAGGTAGAAGTAATTTTAGTCCACAAAAACTTACAAGTTTGACATTATTTGGCTACGTCTAAACTAAACAAATCTAAATTCCATTTGCTACAAGATACGAAGGCTTCACTCAAATGAGATAAGGAAGCATCCCCCTCCATCCTTTCAAGCAGTTCCTACTTTGTAACGTGAATATACCACATGAAATACTTTACAAATGTATTCAAAAGAAAGATACATACCAAAGAATAATCTCTTGATACTTTTAATAGAAGTCAATTTAAATATTAATAAGCAAAATCCTATTCCCAGAACTCTTAGCCAGAGGAAATCAATTAACCTAGAAATATCTTCAAGAATAAACCTTTCTTCCCTCTTATTTATAAAATATCTGATAATAGAGAAGTTACTGTACTATTTTATAATCTTTCTCTGTCCTATTACTTTATATATACTTTACAAATAAACTTTGCTTATATACATCTTTTAAGATAGCTATATAAATTAATACAGACATACATTTTCTCTCACAGTTTATTCAGTTTCAAATTTTATTTAATAAAACAAACTATGTGACAATTAGTGATTTTAAAATCACTGCAATATCTGTGACGTAAATATTGAGAATATATCAGGTTTTCCCAATGTTAGGATAAGGTCTTTATTCCAATTCTATCAAGAACATGAAGTTCACCAACTTCTTTATCAAACTGAGATGATATTTTTAGTAATTTTTTAAGAGACGTTAATCTTTTATTACACCGTTCGTCTCAACGCTATAAAGAGGATTGTAAGATACAAATATTTTACTACAAATTAATTAAATAGCTATTAATGGAATCCAGGATTAAAAATAAACAAATATAAATATTATAATAAAAATAGTTTATCTATTAGGTAAGAGGTCAGTGAACATTATATTTTTGTAGCTACTAAAATTTATAGATTTAATAGATTTGAAAATTTACTTAGCCCCATTTTGTAGCTATCGTGTTTAGTTATCTCGTTTGTATCTCTAGCTTAAATAATAAAAGCTTACCCTCATCAAAATAACTTTTCATCTTCAATAATTTATATCATTCATGTAAAAAATAAGTGATATTAATTTAAAAAGATAAATACCAATATCATAAACACTAGATATTAACCGAGGTTCCACCTGTTGACGAATTATTTTATTAATTTAAAAAAATAATAATAGTCTAAAGTGAATACTGTGCTATATAGCTTTACTCGTGAACCTAACTATCATAATTAGAAAGAATTGTAATTTGTATTAAATCAAATAATTTCGAAAATTAGCCCATTTAAAAAAACAATATTACACCATATATTATAATATTAGTATTAAAAATAATATCGTTAAGCTAATGTTATGCAATGCTTAAGCCTTCTTCATGAACTTGACTGCCATTACAAAGAATTTTTGTATTAAATCCAATAGCTTACAATATTTGTGCGCTAACAAACAATCTTCACGCTATATTATAATATTATTATAGATTACAATTGTAACCTCGGATGATAGATCCTACGCTGTCAATTAAGCTAAAATGATCAATCAGGCGTTTAAGAAAACAATAGATAGTCTCACCTTAACCTATTGACATGCGAGGTTATAGATTTACACGTAACCATTGCAATTGAACTGTATATTAATGTAATATTACAATAAATGTATTGAAACCTGTATTTTATTGCTTATGGAGTATTTGTTCAACAATGAACTTTTTTTTTATAATATATAATAAAATATTAACATTATTAGAACACGATTAAGAACTACCAATTGAGCTATAATTAAAAGCTTAAAGGGAATTTACATCTATATATAAACATATTATCTTGAAAGAGAAGACGAGTATTTTGCTTATTTCTAAAATTCTCAACAATGCCCATGCAGTGTATTTGCAAAATTTGCAATATATACATTAAAAGTCACCGATATTATTCCCGTACATATTGATAAATTTAAAGCTTAATATGGCCGACATGTTAAATATGCTTACAATAGACAACGTAAAATATGCTTACTTTTTGACATAATCGTTCAACACAGGTAATCGAGGATAAAATTTTCATTTACAAATAAAGCAAAGAGTAATTAATTATAATTTATCTCAACAAAAACGTACTAGGCAAGCGGTATATTAAATGTACATGTCACAGTAGCATTAATAATTTATATATTCTAGACTATAATTTCCACTGATAAAATTTTCGTGACTCCCCGAGGCATGCTTTCAATTTCCCGAAGAAACTCTTATCAGTACTTAAATGACGTTAACAGTTTTATGAGACAAGACTTTGAACATTAATTGCTAACTCATGTTTTGAAATAAATGTTTTAGATAAAAAATAACGTTTCACTTTTAAAACAACTAATTGAATATACAACAATAACAATTTCTTTATATTCTTGTTCGCATATTTTCTTTAATATGTAGCCTAGCAAAGAACGTCATGTACAGCTCTCACGTTTTTTCCAAAGCATGGTTACCTTGAAATATCGTATGGAAAATGTTATTCTTAAACCGAAAAAATAGGCCAACTTACTATTTACCTACTTAATATTTTGAACATAAACTAGCAGATTGCACTTCAAATCTATTTAACAAAGTGACACCCATTGCATCCCACGACATCTATAACTTTAAAACACCTACCTTAACACCCATAAGGAATAGGGGCAAAGGAGAATGGAACACTGAAAAAAAAGATAAAAAAGAATGAAAGAAAAAGAGAGTTAGATTGCTAACTCTCTCACCCATTGTAAGAAATAAAACTATACAGTTCCTTCAGTCTTTTCAGTATATTGTAGAGATGGTACTGTCCCAATAGACTCAACCCATTTATCAGATAATATTCACATATTTCTCTTCATTCATCACCATATATGGCAACAAAAGATATGAACTTGACCGATTTAGTCATTATAACAGTGTTCAAAACGAAATACAAGTGTTCAATTAGATTTGAACCGACGAGATAAGAAGTTGTAAAGCTTAAATTGATATTGTTGTAGGCTCGATAGCTTCGTCAAATCGTTAACAAACGAACGAACAATGACCTTGTTCTATTACTCTTCAATCAAAATATTGAGGTTAAAGGTTATCTGACAGCTTTGGGAGTATTAACTTTTGTATTTTCATTCAAATACGATTTCGTTTAAAGCAGACTTGCGGCAATACAAATATTTTTTTAATTTTTGTTAAAATAATATATTTTGAACAATTCGTTCATTATTAGTGTTTTTTTTTATTTATATGTAAAAACCAGTATTTATCATTTTTTTAAATGATACTCTTATTATAATATGAATGCTGAATAATGTATTTTCTTCCAATGTAATGTAATCTCTTCCACATAACCCTAGAAAGCAAAATAGATTTTTTTATTTGTTTTTTTTAAATTTGAGTACGTATGTAAGGATACAGTATTATTTTACTTAGTATTATTATTATAGCATTTTCAGAAAGTTATCTTTATAGAACAGCTCACATCAGACGAAATAGTCTCAAGTTTGCGTTAAATCAATTCCTAGCCGACAAAAATGTTTATAGTATCGAAGTCATGGTCGATTGATTTTATTCAATCAGGATCCATGAGACCGAGATTTCATTGCAATTACATAAAAAAGCTCCGTAAAAATTTATCCCTTTTTATATAACAGACAGTTTAATTAAATATTTATATAAATGTAAAAACTTCATATTAAATTATTTATTTATATTTTCTATTTTGAATCCATATTAGTGATTACTTGTGTATGTCAATTGGGAGTCAGGAGAGCCAATTTTGACACCATACTTATCGAAATAAGCTCTTCAGGACACTCTCCAATTTAAAAGTTAAGGCTACGAGGGTTCCAAACGCGTCCTGGCCTAAGAAGAGCACAAACTCAGTGGGTATTTTTAGTGTCACGAACGTCAAAACATTTAATTTTTTTTTTACGAATAGCTAGCATCGCAATCAATTCGATATGAATGCCTAAAGATTTTAATAAATCAATATTGCAATTTGGAAAGATATTGTGATAAATAATATTAAATACTGGCAAAATTTCTACTTAATCATCATAAAGGTATAGTGAAACAATTCTTAATAGGTACATTAGCCCACCACAGCGACGGGCTATTCATCAAAAATCTAATTAAGTCAGGCTTCAGCTGAGCTGGTGACAGGAGATTAGGTTCGGCTTTAATTACACCTAGAGACCTAACTTCACCTTTGTGATAGTCAGTAATTTTTACAGTTCAATGACTACGAAGAAAAAGGCAAAAATACTTTTTAAACTTTGTCGATTCTCTTAAAGTTTATTAATTAATTAGCATAAAATTTAAAATGTATTTTAATTAAACTTATAAGAATATTAATGTTATAGATTTAGTAATAAAGAAAGTGACATTTTAATAAACATTCACATGTATGATCATGTCAATGTTTATTATGTTTATTAAATTATTAAATATAATAATTATGAAATTATTTTATTTTTATTAAAAAAAATATTATAAAATCTTTTTTAATTAATAATAATGACTGGAGCACTAATAACTAGTCAACGAAGCGTGAACTAAGTACACAAGAGTCCAAAGTATACACTTTAAAACTTAAGTGAGGTCTGTCTGTCTGTTACCCTATTTTAATTAAAAACCCTTATTGAGGGTGAAGTACATGAAGCATACTAAAATTATATAAGGCCAACCTTCAATTAATTAAATGGAACATTTTCAGATTAAACTATTGAACTTCAAATTAATATGACGTGTTTATTATTAAAATATTAACTGGATTTTGCTGAGAATGACAAACAATGGTTTTTAATTAACGGCTTTGAAGTACACGTTATTATTAAAACCCTAAACAATACAAATATTTTCTTTTCAGCTGAAAACTTAATTATAATTTTGTATTAAAATATTACGCGTATATTAATAGTCTTCACAGTTCGTATATGTTGAATATTCATTCGATAATATTTTTATTTTCATCTGGCAATAACAGAAACATTGCGGATTAAGAAAGCAATCGCGTGAATATTAATCCCTGCACATTAGTATTCAAGTCAAAACAAGAACTAATAAAAAGCGGCACGGTGGAGAAAATTGAAAATATCCGCAACCATCGAGAAAATGAAGCCTTCGTCACGCCGTGAAATTAGAAACGTCTCGACATTTACATGCAAGGCACGTGGCGGCAAAAGTTTATTTATCTTTACATTTCATTATAATTTACAATGAATCTCTGTTTCAGGCGGCCATCTTGCCGTTATTGATATAATTTCAAACTCTTGTTATTATACAATGTTTTATGAAATCTAAAGTTCTTAGAAAAATTATACAATAATTATATTATATTTTGTTAATAATACAATATCAAGAGATTACTTTATATATTCCAATTTAGAGTCGATATTTTTAATATTCTTAATAGTTGTCAGACCGTACTAATAGTAATGGCTTCCGTCCTATTCAATGTTAGATCGTCCTCTCGCCTGCCTTCATAACTGCCCTTTGGGACATCTACCCATAGGCATAAAAATACGTAAGCAACATTTTCTATATATGATAATCATTAATTTTTTATTCATTTTTTTTCATTAAAATCATAAACTTATAGTCATATTTCTAGTTGTTTAATCCGATCTTTTAGTAAAAGTAAAATTAAGACCTTTTTGTCGAGTAAAACCTTAATTTTCTGTATAAATATTTCTAACACATGTTAACTAACACTTATAATATTATTCCCAAAAAGAACTAGTTACTTAAAATCGCTTTAGGTAGTACTTGTTTATACAATTAGTATGTTATTGTTCTTATATGCATTCATAAAACGTTCTGATAGCTATCCTATTATCGAGCAACATTATTTCAAAATATTATCATTATACAATAAAATCAACAGGAAATAACCATTCACGAAACGATATCGAGCAGCAAATAGTCCGTAACAGCATATACGCTCTTACAAATGAAACTCGGACGTGAGTGTCATAGCAAGGTTTTACAAAACGTTGGGCTTTAGTTTTATTAATAACCTATAATTGCTATCATATAAACCAATAGCAACTATGTATGTAAACTTTCGTTATCTATGATTACTATTAAATACAATTATCTGGCTGTACTCACGTTATTATTATCGGAATTTGCCCTACTAGTACAACTGTAAGTTCACGCCCCTGTTCATGCCATGCTCAAACCTCATGAATAAGGGCCTCAAATTGGTTCGAAACTTTATTTATTTAATAGTAATAATGTCTGAATTTTAAAGTACAATTTAAAATCGCAAACTACATTTACAAATATAAAAAGGTAGAGTTATAGTAACTTTATAGTGATAGACATATTTCATTAATGTAACAGGTTTTTCTGTTTTTTAAAAGGAATATTCCGATACAGAGAAATAATCCCAAGATGTAAATAACAAACAATAGTTCATTTACAATTGAGACAGGAGACAAAGTGTCGTCGACCAAGACGACATCTACACAAGTATTGCAAGTATTCGTCGGAATCCAAACCATTTGTTTACGTCTTCAGCTTTAGATTGTGTATTGTCTGAATATCCCAGTACTTTTAGAATCGAAACCTATTTAATGTTAATGGAGTGTAAATATCTCTAAGAAATTTTACTAAGTAGATATTCTTAAGCATTGTTTGTACGTAAATATGTTTATTTCAACCATTTACGCAATTTTACTTCGTTTTATACGATTTATGATATTGCACAAATTTATCTACAACAATCTCAGTCTAATTTTAAATTGAAATTAACCCGAGATTGCTTCTTACTAATTAAATGCATAGGTCATTTGCACTGTTTAATTAATAAAAGGTTTATTATTTTCAAATACAAACCGGATTAGGATCGATTATTAATATCGAATATCAATATAATATACAAGGTAATTGTGTAATTGGAGTCACCATATTTCTTTGATATTTGATATTCATTTTTGATCATTTAATTATATATAAAGACAAAGGCTGGTATTATTTAATATATTTGATTACTCTAGTCCTGTATAGACATTTCTCAGGCAAATTGTAACGTTATACAATTGTACTGTTTGAAAATTTAATTAAGATGGCAAATGGAGAGACGAATATAATATAACAAATATAACCTAAAAGTACATCTGTACAGTTATTATTCATCCATTAATGGCGACCCTCGCAATCTTAAATTCAAAATTCTGTAGAAACAGATAAATGGAAAGAATATCCCCATTAAAAGCGGATGACAAACGATATTTCAATCTGAAGCTATTTTCTTGTGGATTTATTTCAACTTTAAGTCAAATTTGAAAGGAAATTTGAAATGTTTGTGTAAACGATTTATTATGAAGGTAATGGAGGGTTATTTGATAACCCTTAATTACTCATTTTAATTAAAAGTTAGATATAATTTTGTATGGGATGAAAATTATTGAGCTGAGCTGAGCGAAGCTCTTTACCGGTCAACTTTATCAAATTTTGTCCGCTATCTCCTATACCGATCAAGCTATAATAACCAAATTTGGACCAGCTGATCATCACATGTCTATCTAAAGATAGATTTTGAAAAAAAATCTGATGGCAGATTAAGAGTAATTTGCAATTTACTTTATTTTTTATTGAAAAATCTATTACACGCTCAGGTGGTAATATCTTACTATGAGTGATATATGTATTATTTTTTTATTAATTGCACATAATAGAAAAATCGTATCAAGCTAAAATTTTCTTGATATATTTTTCCTTTCGTTCAGCTTCCCCCGCTTGCTAGCTCGTGGCCTTAGTTCTTAATGTAGCTATTAAAAATTATTGCATTATGGAAATAAGACAAGAGGGATCATAGTTTTTTAACAGAAAAATTAACTAAATTTTTAAGGAAAATATGTCAAAAATCAATATTTATAGACAATATTCACTCGTCACTAAATATAGCAATTATTCCACTTAGGCTCTCGCAAAGTAGGTATTTTAGGTTTCATACTGTACATAATGAACACTGAAAAATAGGCTACATAAATAAGAAAAGCCATAATGAATTTAAATGATATTCAATTAAATTCATATGAATAATTCAACAGAGTCCTAACGTGAAGAATGTTAACCTTCGCGCTTAGGGATTGCGTACATAATTACTTTTTACTATTATGATACATTTTACTTTATTCTTAACAATGTAGGAAGAGATTGTTGACTGGTTTTTGCTGCGTTAGATTTATTGGATATAATCAATATTATTTATTACAATAATAATTTATGCTTGGCTTTTTCAAACTGAAAAAGTTGTAACATTAATGATAATTGACTTTATATTTTATAAATTATTTATTTATTTTGTCGTAATGTTTTTATAATAAAGTATATTTAATGTAATAGATGTAATAGATTGTAATTGAATTAACGCTGGAACCTGATTAATTAAAGTCAAATTAAAGTTTTATATGTATGTTAACCAAAAATTTGTAATATTCATACAGTGAATGTAGGTCATACTTATACAGGATTTAATGAGGTCTTATATAACTGTAATTATATTGTAAACATGTCAAATATGAAACATAGTTGTGACATATTGTCTGTACAGATGATGTTAAAAATGTTTATTAGTTTTATTTACGGCTGAGCTTTTCAAAAGGTTGTTTAAACAACAATGTTCAAATGCAACATTCTCAACTATAACTTACTTTGAGCCATAAATCTTACTTTTATATGAGCCCACAACTAACAAAAAGATAAAAAATACCATAAAATAAAAAAGATGCGAATAAAGACACAAATTATACGTCAGCATATATTTGTTTACTGAGAAAGTTAACTCAGAAATTACATTACCGGCGTAACTCGTTCACATGGACCATAAACACGGTATTCTTTGAAACATTTGATAAAAGATTGTAACCACGCCGTGAAAATATGTTTTGCTAAGGCAGATTGTTGTGTTGAACGCGCACTACAGTTTTATGACGTTATAAAAAACAGACTAAACTTTATCTATATGTTATGTCATGGCGTCTTTATAAAACACCAGCTTTGTGGCCCGGTTCTAACGAATCGGGATTCCAGAAAGTGATGTATTTATAGTTGATTAGGCAAGATGTTTAATGCAATGTAGTTGTTTTTTTTTTTTTTTTGGGATGTTTGAATGCAACAGTTTTATTAAAATATATCGAGAACTTAAATAGTGAAACACATCTGGTTACCGGAGGATGAAAAGATGAATGTATTTCAAGTCTTTTACTTCCGTTTTATCAGATACCTTCATAAAAAAAAGTTACGCTCGGCGACCTTGGGAGGTTTAAAGGACGCATTTCTGATTACCGGAGGAGGTCCAAATTGTTACTATTCATCTTCTCTCATCAAGAGCTTTCAATTGACGTATTGTTCGTGATGCAACGACGTTCCGTTGAGATTCAGTGACGTCTTTTATGTTATTGTTTCAAAATGATTTATTATAACTACGTAGTAAAAAGTATTACATTTATTAATAATGTTTGTGATATAAAAGCAGTGCGTTGTAACCATAGCGTTTTCTGTGATATATAGGATATGTTAGTATCCGAGTCCGCACTGTCTGCCGCCATAATAAATTTTGTGACAAACAATATTCCCGTCCTTTGTCTGGTCGCGGCCAGCATCGATCGCCTTCACAATACACGCTCTTGAGGTGCTTTGACTTTATGTGATAATACAAACAATAAACTTGGGCACAGGCTTTAATGTTAATCATAGAGCAAAGTAAATATACGCTATATGTATTAAATATTTTGTAAAATAAATGTTGTAAATATTTAGATACCAACCTATAAACTACTAACGCCATCTGTTACAAACAAGCGTAAAATCAGTGTTTGTTCTGCAAACAATTTTTTTTATATTTAGAGTTTAATGTCAAGATTGAAATAAGAGGTTACTATAAAAAGTTTTTATTTATATTTTTAATTAAAGTGAATAATACTTTTTTTCACTACCATTTTAAAAATAAATAAATTTTGTTTCAAATGAATAATTTTCAATATATAAAAGCATTTAAATTTATACATAAATTACCTGAACCACTCACGATCTCACATAATCTACCTTGAAATATCATTTGAATAAATTTCATGCTCTAACCTGAATAAAAAATCGATGGCAAGTCTCATAAACCCGGATATCCCAATCATATTACCCGACGCTCTACCCTCCAAAAGATATTCGTTATACAATCCTCATTTGTATATTATTGAGTATTGCTTTTATATATTGAATATTATATACTATTTATCAAACAATTTAAAGCTTTTATGTAAATTAATTGATGTAACATCATTACGCCATAGTTGAAGGTCCCAAGCAACTGGGTCCTCAGAAATCGTATAGAGTTAAGTTACAACTTATCACCTTTAAGGAATTTCAAATGTGGGTGCGAGTTCTGCATCGCATATCGTATCTATTGTTCTTACTCCAAAATGAACTTGGCTTACATGTTACAAGTTATCTAAAAAAGTATCTCTTTATTATTTCTAAAAGTAGAAATAGCAAAAGTCAAGACTAAAAACATCTTAGTTTCCATAAAGAAATATTTAATATATTTTTTTGTGTTTATATTTTTTTGATTCACTATTACTATCATTCATGAGCTCGAGGCATGGTGGAATAGAGGTTTGAACTGGATTTTAATAAAGGCCCCACGTGGAATCGAAACTAGCCGGGCAAAGGCCGACAGTATTTACATGAGTACAGCAAAATTATATACAATAGTAATCATGGATCACGAAAGTTTAAATACACGATTAAAATATTGAAAATTATAAAATGATTCATGTTTTCATGTAATACTATATACTATATAATATACTATATTCTTATTATTATATAGCACCATGTAAACTCCATCTATTATCTTTCCACAAAGCTCTCGTCTCCCATGAGTCATTCCGATTCGATCAGAATACTCGTGGGTTAAATTACGACATTCTCAAGGAGAATTGTATCGTGTGGAAGAAGAAGCTAAGATACCAGAGTATAGCTTAATGGTTTTAGATATCGTAAATCCTCTCAATTTGTAACGAATCAATCGTGAACATGATTTAAATGCCGAAACAAATTCCATACATAATCTTAATTGATATTCTGTGAAGGATCACGAAGAGGACCTTTCGCCTTTTTGTAATTTACATTCAAACGAGTTGCGATCAAATAAACAAAACATAAATCCGTTTTTGACAGAACACGGGGCTGATTAAAATTCTCGTAGCAATTCCGCGAGTGATGCGCAATGTTCACTGAATCTGAATCACGTGACGCATGACACTATGTTAACTGATGCTTTTAATATAATGAATGATTTTTATCATTCACCGGTCCGGTCTGTGGCGATTGTAATAAAAAAAAAGTGTATGAAATGTCATCTCATAAACTTGAAAAAAGATAATTTAATACTTACCTAATTTGAATAAGACGTATCAGAAGTATGTCAGGTGCATTCAGATCACGTGAAAGTAGTAAAATAATAAAACTTTATCCTTCACGTCAACGGTTTGAATAAAATGCAAAACGTGTCTGGGTTGCAGCCAAAACTACTCCAAGTACCATGGAAGTTGGAGTGCTCTTAGGTGGGAACGTTTTCATTTGGTTTGAATTTGTATAGTTCATAAATCTAAGATAAATAATCTTTTTAAAGTAACTATTAAAATATTAAAAATAAAGAAACTTAGCACTTTAAGGTAGACTATTGAGCAATTGTTTTGCTGTTTGTTTAGCTATTAATGAACTATATAATGATAATAAAAATTTCGCTGATTTTTGAGCCATCCATATCAAAACTAGTTTTAGGTGTCAGTTAGACACATTAGTTTCGTTTGAATGTAATCAAGTCTTTATGCTATTAAATAATGATGATTTGTCGCGGTCTCCACATTTCCAAAAGCTTAAAGCTTCCGGATTAAAGCTTTTATAAATGTCTGAAAAATCTGCAAAGAGGCTTACGCTCTTCGTATTGAATAGAATCTCATAAAACATTCTCAGAATATCCAGCTTTAAGTCCTTATTATATGATAAGAATCCGTAAAAATGTTGCTATACGTATTTCTTGCGAGTCGTAATTTTGGGCATTATGCCATATATCATCGGTAAATAAATACAACTTACGAATCTCGTAAAAGCCTTTCATACCGCGAATTAATTCAAGTAGATTAACCTCGTAGGATTTCTTAAGGAAACCTTTATCCCTTATACCTTCTGAATATTAGATTATATTAATATCTTTATTAAAAGAAGTCATTTGTGACTAATCAAAAAAAAACTTTCTGACTAACAAATTTGAAATTACTGTGACTTTATCTACTGCTTCCTTTTAAATCGAATAAAAATATAGAAATGTTTTAAATACATAATTTGTAGTGTTATTGTAATTATACCACAAGCCACAATTTGCAGTTCTATAAAAAAATGTCTAGAAATTGGTCAAATAAAAGTTAATCAAAATCCATCCAGTAAGGCGCAAATCTGCCACTGTTAACCAAATTGTTTATTAAATATTTTGAGTTTTGTGAATCAGTGCTCACAATAAAAATACTTAGTTGAGTTTGTTTGACCAAGGCGCGTTTGGAACTCTCGTAGCCTCTCTCGTCACTTTAAGTCGGAAAGTGTCTCAACAGAATAGCTGATGATATAATAAGTTAGCAAATACAACAGGTGAGTTAATAAACAAATTATTCAAAATGGAGAAAAAGTAAATAAAATAATAATATACAGATTTCTCCAATATTATGATGAGAGTTTCAATTCTAAATTCATAAAATAACCCTTATATATTAGATGTGAGCGATCACAGCACAATGTACCGCTGATCCCACATGATCTGTAAAGGATCACGTTCCTATAGACGCACGCCTCATTAAATTTTGTTTGAATAGGGGATGAACCGGCACCTAGTTGGTCAGATATTACTTGTAACGTCCGCATGTCACTTATTATTTCATTTTAGAATTTGATGCCTTAAGCATATTAATAATTTAGAAGAGCCTTGCACGTTAACAATACTATGTATTATTTCATGATAAATTTAATCAAATAAAAAGTGTATATACTTCTTATTTGATATATAGGTACTATAACTAAATAATCATACCATATATATGCACACACTCTCACATTTTTTATATTAACGAGTTATTATATTTAAAAAATAGTGCATTTTAATTGTATTGTATAAGTTGAGGTTCATGTGTAGGTTCAATCATTTATGACATAATTTTTGGCGCTTTTTTTTTAAAAATATGTTTTCCGAGTGCCAATATTATTCTTCTTTTTAAGTCAAACTTATTGTTATAATAATACTGTTTGGATGCACATAAACATTATGGAATCTCCAATCTTCTTTGTATTTAATATCTACGGCATAATTAAAAAAATATCCCAATATAGATTTGGTAATTCTTATTATACCATCTGCAATAAAAACATCATTTCTGATAGAACTTAAATAAAATAGAATTGTTTATTTAGTTCCTATCTCTTCTTTTATTACAGTGGGACACCTGTATATGACAGAATAATATCTACCCGGTAATATCTGCTAGCGGTACAAAAATAACGTATGCATCTAGTGAATAGTTCCAGACAGGTAGCCGCCACAAACATCACCGCTCCCATCTCGCGAGTAAACATTGAACAGTTCATTCACTCACACATTCACATACTCACACATTCAATGACTTCACGATGAGTCATGGGTACATGTAATGAATGACATGCTTTTTTGACAGTGACTTGTATTTTTTTAACATATTTTTTATTATTATGGCCTCTTTTTGATATTATACTTCAAGATATATTAGTTTTGGTACATTAGACTTACTACTAGATATTATTGAAATAAATTGATTAAATTGCATCAAATTAATTGAAGTCAAAAGCAAAATACTTGATGCGTTCCATTGCTATTTGGCTATGACCACAAAATGGCCGCCTGCATTTATAAGATTGCTCTTCGTACACTGGTATACGTTACTCCAAAACATTGCTGTTTACAAACATTATCAAATGAGTTTAGTTGTTTGATTCGTTTATATTATTTTTCGTTTCTTATACTTTTTTGATTTACTAAAATTTATTTAAAAAAAAGTGTAAGTCACTAATATTTTACTGTATGTTTATGTTAGTCTCTACATATTTTAACAGACATTTAAAATACTACATATCACATTTAAAGTCAACAAGAACAAGACAAGCAAATAGCGAGTAATTATTTTATTTACATTCGCGTAATTTAAAGCACAACAAACACTGTACAGCGGCCATATTGTTCAGTTGAAATCACAACGGAAACAAAATGTTGCCTACTCGAATGTAGTTGTATTTTATTTTACTAGATGGCGTTAGTGTTGAAAAATAAAACAATTGTTATGCGTTATTTTATGAGACTTTTTATAGTTCATGAAGTTCTCGTTGCTACTGTTATTTTGAAATGGCTTCTGTATTGTAAAATTGTATTATTGTCTTATTACTGTTCTTTCTCTTTGGTATATGCCAGAGATTAAAAGTTCTTCATTTATCTACTTATACTAGATAGCTACGGTTAATGAGCATAAAAACTATGTAGTACCGTAAATTTAGTTATATAATGCACAAAATTTATAATCATACATATATACAGAGTTGACAGAGTGGACTCAACGTACATAATGTTCCCATACGTCTGCAATCGGAACTTACGAAGCATTCAAATGCTTTCAATATCCTCGCTATGCTGACTTGACTGTGCACAATGGCTGCCAATTTGCGCGGGAATTCGGCTTGGATGCCCCTACACTAACGTTCCATAAGCAACTGGGATGTCTGCGAAGAGGCAAATGCTATTTCAGATCTTATTATTGTGAGATGACTACAGGATGTACGTGGACTAAAGTGGATATACAGACTTAGGTTTTACTTAAGAATATATATAAATAACTTTATCTTTACTTATTTCAATTCAAATGCCAAAACCAACAAAGGATGTGTATCGTGAATTACAAAACGCAATTTTATGGTGTATCGTAAATTGCAGAAATACTCTATTTAGTATTTTTCTATAAAGTATACAGATATCATTATATTCCAATTAATTTGAAACTTTAAATTAATTGAGGTATTGTTTCCTGTAATTATATGTACGAAACATTCTGGTCAATTATATATTATTTATTGTTAAGAAAACAGCGTATATTTTATACAATTATTAACGGAACGAACTATAGTTGTTAGTTTTATTGTATTATTAATTTGCCTTCATATGTTTTAATTGCAATATAATGACTTATAAAGGATACTATAGTTGTAGTATATATTTAACAAGCTTTAGTTAAATCTACTTTAACTTTCTTTTTGTTCTAAAATATTTGATAACTTATTATTTAAATGGTGACTTTTCTTCAAATTTATATAATTATTACGTTCATACTCTAATTAAAATGAAATAAACTGTGTATTTAGGCTTATTTGGGTTTAAATGATTTCCATAACAAACAGTATGTGGTCAAACCAATTAGGCTCGTTGCATTTGTTTTTGTTTTGTTCTAAATTGTTTTTAAATATATTGTTGTGAGTTTTATTTCTAATGAAATGTTTATTTTTTATATAAGAATTAATAATTAAAAAAATTATAATTGTAAATATGCATAAATATATTAAATTTTCTTATTAATAAAGAATTTCGAATTCACCAAAACAAATTTAGACGCTGTTCTAAAGATGGTAGGTTTCACCTGACTGTGTTTTGAAACTATACTAACTATTTATTAAAAATATTAATAAAATATCTTTAATAGAAATTATTAACTAGAACATAAAGTCTCAAATAAGCTTATAAACACAATATTTCTGTGATATAATGGTATAAAAAATTTGGAAACTAAATCAATTAATTTTTCCGCGCCAATAAGAATTAATTAAAATAAATTCTTCAGTTAACTTCACTAATAGCAAAAAAGGGATTAAAATACTTGAAATACTTGAAAATCAAAAGATTGATTGAAGATAGTTAATTAAAACGCACCTAAATAAACTTTCATATTTTTACTTTTTATATTTTTTATATGTTATAAACAGATATAGATATATAATATGAATGTTTATTAATGTTAATAATTAATATTTAAATAAAATTATATCGTAACTTTAAATGAATAATATAGACTACCGATTCAATTGAAAAAATATATATTTTGACTCATTGAAACAAGAACAAAATTGTCCACAATCAGTATATGGAAGCAGTATCGGTTCGTGGAATGAAATGCCCTGTAATGAGTACCGCGGTTGCATTTTCCCTGATTATTTTGTTCGTCGATGCGGTGTTCGTTGTAAACAAAAACATTTACATTTTCGATAATGAATATATTGATGAATAATGGCCGATTTTCAATTAATCTGTTAGTAAGTTTAAGTATATAATCGGCATTGGAATACGATGGAATATATTGTTTTATTTGGTTATTACTGTTTAAAATATTAAAAAAAAACAATTATGTAAAAATATTCTTTCTTGTTACAGGTTTTTTATGATCGCTTTACTCACAATGCTATTCTCGCACAGTGGAATCAAATCTGCGTAATATAAGATCAGAGCCGCCATCATGGATCACCGGATATTCGTTATTTTGGCGCTATCCGCTCAATTATGTGAGTATTTCATTTAATCTATGTATTTTTGTATAATTGTTATTTAAATTTGTATAGCAACCAATAATGATTCTAATTCTTTTTAATTGAAACTAAATAATTATAGTTGAAAGTTATAATATTTAATTATACTTGAAATATGTTTCGTATGATTTAGAAATCTGAGTATATATTTATTACGAAATGATATTTGAATGATATATATTTAGAACAGCATTTTACCAACAATACCTTCTTGTAATTAATTATCGATGTGTACGAAACAGAATCCAACGTTACGATCCGAATTAATTGAAAACACATAGATTGGATCGAGTCTATCCTGATCGTATCTAAGGTGGGCTATCTCGACCCACTTGCGACCAAACGACCCGGAAGTAATAAGGATATAGCGACACGACCTTCCAGAATTTACTTTGCCCACTTTATATGAAAATTCGACATAAATTTCAATTTGTCCACGGATGATATAGTTTTTATCTTATCGCTTTAAGTCTGAAAATATATTTAAATTAATATAAAATTCATATATTCATTATAAACGTCAAAACTGTAAACAAATTAATGTTGTAAATGGAGTCAGTATAATTGATTATAATTTTGTATTAATCACCAAAGTTTTGGAAGTCGTATAAACTGCCTGTGGGCCGCGACTCTGTCTGCGTGGACTTTGAGAACTACAGATTGTATCCAGTATCCAATAATCCATAAACATTCGTACAATTATTGTCATATTGACTTAAACAAAGCAATAAACAAACCTTTTGAATACTATTATGATATTCAAAACCAAACACGATACTTAAAACCCATAACATACCATTAGGTAATCCAGCGCCTTGCATATCAGGAAAGTTATAACTGTAACGAAACCTTGCTACTAACACACACCATTTACCGATCAATGATATTGAAGTAACACAATCAATGGCTTTTCTTTTATCTCTGTATCACCTTCAAGCCTTTTAAATAAAGCCTCTCCAAGTTCAATGTGTTCGCTTGATTGAATATAGGAAAATATGATTTACGTAGTTTATTTCGGATATTTTTCTTTTGAACTTCTTTTCCCATTTTGATATAATATATATTTTATGATGTTTATTTTATTTGATATTTTTTTTAGGTTTAACGTCCGCTGAGAGTCCATTCTATAATGGAGGTCAGAAAGCAGTTCCCGCCCCAGCTGGTAACTTTATCACGCAAACTGTGTATGGTTTCCTCGATTTCACCACAACCATAGGCAACACGGTTATGGTTTTCTCCCCCAATTCTGCTCCACCTCCAGGTCGTATTTTTTAATAGTGTATTTTAAATTATTATATAAAAGAATTATAATTTAATACTGATATAAATACTGAGAAATTGATTTAATAGGAATTTAATTTACTTGTATGTTCTTAGCATATACTTATTTTGTATTTTATTTAGAACCACCAAGAACGGAGAAATCAGTGCAAGAAAATATAATTGAGACGAAACCTCCTCCCATCAACAATGTAAAACCGGAAGCGATCAAACCGAGCAAAACGATTGACAAAGACAAAACAAACAAAGCTGGTGTTCCGGTTATTGCGTCTAGTTCAATATCAGTTGTCACCTCTCCTCCCAAAGATGATAAGATTCCCAATGCACCAAAATCAATAGCCAAGGAAATTAAAAATATTATAACTAAAGTAGAAGTTATTGCGGGTCCATCTAAAATAGTGGAAAATAACACAGCTAAGCCGTTGCCTGCCAAATCTAACAAGCAAGCCACTCCAGGAAAAAAACAACAAAAAAATTCAGCAATTAAAAGTGTTACCAATATTGTAAGTAGTAAAGTCGAAGTAAAGCAAAACATTCCTCCATCTTCTATCATTAGCTCTAAAATAAATATTGCAAACAATATTAAAAGTCAATCTGAAGAAGAACCAGCAATCTTAGTTTCTAATAATATTGGAGAACCAGAATACGATTACTTATCTCGTCAACCATCCGAATTTGTGGAAGAAACATACAGAGTAATCAATATACGACCTTCGAAAGCACATCCACCAAAGCCAAAATCGGGTCCTAAAAATCGGCATCATCCAACGCCCCCTCCCGATGACGATGATCGTCCTTTAGGACTAGTTACAACTCTTGGCGGAACTATTGTTAAAGATGGCCTTACAACAGTTCACGAAACTAGCGTCATAGGAACCTATATATCGGGAAAATATGCTCAGGTTTTAAATAGTAACTCGAAAATATTACAATCTGGACACAAAGGCAAAATATCTCCCAGTCCTACACATAGGATTTTAAAGACAGCTGCACCTGGTATAGCAAAAAATCATAGACACTTAGAGCCAACACCTTCTATAAACGACGAAGATAACAACTTTAGCAAAACAACACGTAGACAAACAAATAGCGGAAATAGTTTTAAAAATCGACATAGATCTCAAAATGTTGAAAATGACAACGTTGAACCAGCTCAACCAAGTCAGGGTAAAAAATACAAAAACAGAAATTCTTCTCATAGCCAACGGTCACAAAGGTTTGTTATAAAATAATTGTCTTATATAATTAGCGTGTTATTGTCTTTTTATACAACTCCTTCTAAGACTGAGAAAAAGGCAAAAAGTAATAAAGCTTCATATCACTCCAAATTTATAAGTAAAGTATTAAAATCTCACACCTTTTATTAAATTTACACTTTCAGTACTCGTTTTGGTCGACCCGCAAAAACCCCTCAACTGGCTACCGTATCTATTTTCAGTGAACCTCCAACAACACCACCACCATACTCTAACAGAAGGAAAAGTAATCGCAACTCCGGCCACAAAACAACTGTAACTCCTTCAAGCAACAATGATAGCCAATCTAGACGTAGTTTCAAAAATCGTATACAAGCGTCACAAGTGGAACAAGTGACACCTACATCATCGAGCATACATAAGTTTAAACTTAGTAGAGCACCAGGGTCAGGCCGTTGGCAATACAAAACGAGTCCGAAACCAAAGGTCACAATTCGCAAAATAAACGGAGAAGAAGAACAACAGACCACACCAAGTGTAAACCCTCTGCTTGATGAAAATCCTGCAAACGATCTTTCTCCACAAGCACGATCAGATAATGATTTAGAGCTCTCAGGTTCACAAAATGGACCTGGTGCTTTATTGGAAAATGACACTGAGGATAATTCTATTGAAAAACCTCCACCCATTGAAACCCTTAAAGTAGAAATATCTACACCAGCAGACTTCAAAGATGTTTACTACGAAATTGCAACTCTAAAATCGCCCTACACTTTCCAGGTATAATAATCAAATATGTTTTAAAGTCATTTTTGTTAAGTCTTTTATTTTATTATCATTTTTGTTAAGTCTTTTATTATGACTTGTATTTTGACTTACATAATCATTTAATACATTTTTTAACGTTTCAGGTTGGTAGAGTAAAAAATACACGAATAATTACAGTTACAACTACTATCGAGAAAAGAATTGAACCAACATTTATTATCAATACTCAAAGTACTCTTAATGAACCTTTGACAGAAAATATTTTAGCAACCGCGTCTCCTTACGGCAAAGACCACTATCTTTTAGATTCAAGCATAGCTACATTGCCTGCAATAACACTTTCATCCGACGTGGAAACTCCGCCTCTAGAAACAGTTACTGAAACTTTCAGTACTACTCAGAATATGCTTAAAACACATATTCTGCCAATAGTAAGAGATGCTAACATAACAAGTAGTCTTACTTTTATACAAACTTATCAAGTCACCAGGTTTGTAACTGCTACAAAAACATTGCCACCAATGGACTTCTTCCAATTTATTCCAAGTAAAACTCTCAAGGAGTTTAACAGTAGGCTAGACGAAGCTGGTTCTGAACTTCATTTGGAATTAGATTTTGGTGATAGTAATGAAGATGAAGATGGCGTACCACGACGTGTCTTTCCTCCCGACTTGGACTTGGCTAACATCGGTTCAAACTTTGATCTAACTGAAATTGACAAATATCGCGATAACCATTTGAGGCTAAAGAAGGCTCATGGACAAAGTAAGGGAAATCAAGTGACGGAGAGCCCTAACCCACCTACAGCAGCGGCTTTGTCACCGGAACAAGCTCAACAATTGGCTCTTCTCAGACTTCTGAACCCTGCAGCTGCCGCTCAAATCCCTAATGTAATCACAACATCTAAACCTATCCTGACATACGAGACAATATATGAGTCGTATGTAGTTCCACTTTTTGACGGTAAAAACACGATACAAAGCACAATTTCACGCCCTGTGGCTACAGTTACTAAAACGGAATTTGAAATTGGTACAAGCAGCTTGCCAGCCCTGCCAGCACTAAATCCGCTTTATCCCCAACAACAACAGTTCACAGTAACTTCAACACCAGTTGTTTTGAGCACAGAAGTTGCCGCGACAAATAGTCAAGTTTTGAAACTGACATTTGGCGGCAAGACAGTATACACCACATTGTTCACAACTAAAGTTGTCCCGACTGTACTGACGTCTTACGTAACATCGTCAGTTCTAGTTCAACCGAGCATCGGTTTCCCGGGATATTTCCCTTCACCCTTTGCCCCCTTCCCTTACGTCGGTTAAGTAACATTTAATACGTTATACCAGGACTTAATATCGTGAAATAAACAGTGATAGTGCTCGTAAAACTGAAATATTATAAATGAAACTTTATAAGAGTGCGTCGTTGTAATAAACTGTATCGCGAGTGTGGTGAACAGCGTAGCTGGGAACTGTTGCTTAAACCTTAGAGCGCATAAAACTTTAAGTTATATTTCTTGTCTAAAGTTTCTAAGCGTAAATATGCGAAGCGTTATTAACTTAATATTGTAAAGTACCGTATAATATATGGCTAGTAAAGAAATGTGCCGCAATTTATTATTAGAATATAATTTGTAAATACTTGTAATTTATGTTACTTTGTAAATAAATACTCATAAAATAGATTTGTAAAATAAGATGACTCTGCATATATTGTGGATAATATTATTGTATTTTTTATAATCTAAAGTGTATGCTTTAATAAATTGATTTCTTATAAAAACTTTTTATTTCCATTTTAATATATAAGTAGAAATATAAAATGTTTCAGTCCATTTAGGTTTAGTTCTTAAGAGTTTAAGAGAGATTGAATCTTTTGAAATAAAGATGTTGTCTTTGTTCAGATAAAAGTTTTATAACTTAAAATCTTCATTTTTATTTTCGAAAAAAGGATTCTTTTTTAAATTTTCCTTGTTTCCATTTTATGAGATTGACAATTTGGTATTTAGTAATTAAACAACCCATCAAAAACTTAAACGTTATTAAAGTATATATAATAAAAAACACATATAATTAAAGTTGTATTTTTATATTATTAATATATTATTTTTACGTCATTTAACATTTATTATGTAGGTTGATAAAGTTTTAATAACTGACTTAATGAATGTATTATAGTTAACTTTAAATTAACAACTTCGAACGATTCATAACTATGTCCATTTGAAGTTCGAAGTCAAAAAATTACTATTACCACTAAATCACTTTTCTGATTACGTGACATAGAGGCAAATAAGTCATTGTCCTATGAATAAATACATCATTTTCTGAGGATATTTAACATAGATATACTAAAATGGCAAACAAATCTGGGAGAGTGCGTTGATACAATGTTATTTGTACTCCAAAATCGCCTAGATGGTAATCTCTGAACGTTGTACACCTGGAAGTAATACTGTAATAACTATTATCATTCGTTTTATGGAATCCGAACTGCATAGCGCTAGCCACCACCAGCTAAAATATTATATATATATTCTTAATTGCTTAAACCTATAAGACAACAAATTATTCAATAAAAGTCTTTTATGTTTTTATGATTTAACAGCGATTACACTTTAAAATTAGTCTCTGTTAGTATTTTCTTAGATTTTCACGATTGAAATAAAACAATTTTTTACGGATTTAACTTGCGTTTTTGGTTACATTTTAATTTTAACCCGACGTTTCGAATCCTTTGCAACAATCGTGTTCACGGGTAGACGAGATATAAGAAATAGTCTCTATTAGTTTAAAAAAATAACTCAAATTATACACCACATATGTTTTAAAGTTTTAATTATAAAGTAGATTTACAGGCGCTATAAGATTGTATTGTATACATTGCTAACTATACACAGAGGGAATAAATTTGTCTACTGCGGGAACATAAATTTTGGGAAGGAAGGTTAGTATAGCTAGCACTAGCTCTCAGACTAGTTCTAGAACCCCACAAATATGTTTGTGAGCACAGCTTGTATGCAAATTAAATTGTTTTTTTTCCAACGTCTTAAATGTTCAACGCAATAACGTTGCTAAAATTCTGCTAATGCTTTATTTTTAATGTCATTGCTACGAAAATGCGTATTTGAGATTTGAAAAAGAATAGAACAAGATCCAATTTTATATTTTCAAGAGCGAAATATTATCTAAACAAAATGGATCTTTATAAACTAATACAACCGAACCTATTTTGACAATTATCCCAATAGATTGAAAGTAAATACTAGAATTTTGAACATAGCCGTTGAACGTTGAACAATTATTATAAAATCAAGTTACCCGGTTTTTAATTTTCAAAAAGTTTTTCATTCTACTTATTTGATTTAGATACATACAAAACAGATACAAACCTTTGATTTTTAGATAAAATATTTCGCTCCTAAAAAAATTAAATTTCATCTTGTTCCGGTTTTTTACAAATCCCTAATACGCCTTTAACAGAAGTATTAACAATATTAAAACAATGTCTTACAAAATATATATACACATAAGATACGTTGTCACAATAGATGTGTCACAGGCAAAATTATTACAATTAACTGACTTTCTGACACTTACATCTCGTCTACCCGTGAACACGATTACTGCAAAGTATTCGAAACGTCGGGTAAAAATCAAAAATGTAACCAAATTATACGCGAGTTTTAATCCGTAAAAATAGTTTTATTTGAAAATAATTACTAATAGTAAAAAAATAATTTCTTACAAATTTTAAGTTATGATATCCCTAAAACACAAGGAGTAAAATCAACACCCATTGTGCCATGCAGCATGTCATACACAATGACAGCACACTGCTAGGCGAGTGCGACTGCTCGTTAGCTATGCTGTCAGAAGCATTGTCTGCAGGTGACAGCGCTGCCTGTATTGACTGAAAGCCGATACCAAAATGTACAATAGTGAAAATTATTTTGAGCTTTTGGGAGTGTCAAAGTGTTAGTCATCATGGACATATATGGCCAATTTCTCTGTGTTCTTATGGTAATTTTTTGATAAATGAATAATATTATAATAATATTTAGTACAACATATTTAATTATTATTTCCAATTTAAAATTAGTAAATATATCTATCATTATAAATAAAGTACCTAACAACACAATGTACAATAACAGACGTAGGAGTTCTAAAAACTTGATATTTTATATAATTATTTCTAAGATTTACACGAGTACTAAACATTTTAATAAAACTATTTTACGGATATAACTCGCGTTTATTTTTACACTTTTTTAATTTAACCCGACGTGGTGTCTATGGAGACACCACGGTTCGCGGTAAGACGAGATGATGGTGATGGAACCATCATCTCGTCTTACCGCGAACACATTTGCTGCAAAGCATTCGAAACGTCGGGATAAATTAAAAAATGTAAAAATAAACTCGAGTTATATCCGTAAAATAGTTTTATTGAAATTTAATATAATTGTTTGAATTTCTAAAAGCACAGTTTCGAAATAAATCTAAAAAAATTCTATAAAGCAATTCTTACTTTATAAAATATTGCTTAGAAATCGATGTTGGTAGGACCGTATAAGAGAGAACTGATTTTTCTTCATCCCCGTTGGGTATACTAAAGTAGTCAATCTAAACATTTCGCGTTGAAGAGGTAAGAAATATGTTAATTCAAGTGTGCTGATATTGTTTTTATTCCCTGGAGGTTTTATATCGAAATCTCTAGAAGATAAATACTTTAAATAAAACTATTATTTACGGAATAAAACTCGCGTATAATTTGGTTACATTTTAATTTTAACCCGACGTTTCGAATGCTTTGCAGCAATCGTGTTCACGGCTAGACGAGAATTAAGTATCGCATACGCGAGTTTTAATTCGTAAAAAATAGTTTTATTTCAAATGTATAATCGTGAAAATCTAAGAAAATCGTAGATAAATACTTATTTAGAAAACTGTTATTGTTTGCATACAATCATGTTTATGATATGAGTTTTATCCATTTAGAATAAAATAATTTATTTATACATATGCCTAAGCACACTGGATAATAAATAAATTCTATTTGTAATGTCAATACTTGCTAAGTGTTTTTTTCTATTGTTCTGTGTACCTAGTAACTTTTTTTACTAACTCAATTGAGTTAAAGTATACTTCAATTTGTATGAAATAAGAGAAACGCCTTCTGACGGAACTAATGTGGCACTCCTCTTATTTATACGAATGGAAGCTTAAGATAGAGTTATCGAGTTGTTTAAAATAACTCCTACTCAGCACCTATGTTAAATCACGCATAACGCAAAATTATTCGATGGATTTTGTTGAAATTTGTTAAATCTTGAATATTCTTATTTGAACTAAAAAAATCAAAAAGTTATTTGGTAAATCAACAAATGATAATAAAAATAGGTGCGTTTCAAGTTTACAAAATGAAACTAAGGTGGCTTGAACCGAACTCAACACAAACATAAAACCAATTCTTAAAATTATTGTTCCTCTATAGCATTCATCTGATTGCATTCGTCTGAGTGCTCGGCGATTCAACGAGGTTAGATCAAATCGGCTTATACAGAATAGGAAAATAATTTCAACGGCATATGCACTGACCGTCCTCGCAAAATGCGACTCTCTATTTTATACAAACCAATGTTTTATGATAATCTTTTAATATTACTGCGAGTTATGAAAGTTGTGGTTTTTATTTGTTCATAAATTCATAGTATATTATTTCTACATATATTAAACCGTATAATTTAAAGTATTAGCGGTATTCAGCGACTGTTATAAACTATAATAATTGTACTTAATAATTATTTATAATTACATATATCACTGATTCGTCATAGCAGATCTACAGATAGCATGTTATCAAGGCAACAAAATCATTACAATCAGCCCTCGAAATATCTTTGACGACTATAAACGATAAGACAATAATTATGAAGAATTCTGTCATACAAATTTGTTTGTTAAATAAATTTATTGTTTAATGTGGTTATCTATAAACAAAACCTTAATTTTATGTTGGATTAATAAATAATACAAAATGTGTAAACTTCTCTTGATATCTGCAGCGTTGGCCATATTCTGTAAGTACCTATTATGGTCTGCATGATAGCTATTGCATATGCACAGCGCCTTGTTGTTTTATTACTCTTAAACTCATTGTTAAAAATAATGTAGAGGTTATAGTATGTTACAAAGAAACTTATTGTCAGTTTTACGAGATAAATATTAACAACTTGTTTTATTTCAGTTTCATTGTAGTGATTTAATACAAAATATGATGTAAATTTTCTATTTTAAGATTTAAGATTAAAATTAACTTCCTACTAATCATTCCTATTTTTATGTAATGCAATCAGCTTATAGCGTTCTGGTGATATAAATGGATAAAAAGAAAAAAAAAGAAGACAATCCAGAAGCAATAAATAAGCTTTAACTGTGTACTTCGTAGGTGGTGTTGTGATTGCTCAAAGAAACGAGAAACAAGAGAATGATACAAGATGTTATAGATTCACGTGGCTGGGGCCGGATTATAACAATCAAAGTATATTCTTAAATGCTACCTGCCAAGACGCCACACGGCTTTCTGACGGAATTCCATGTCAGATGCCTCTCGTTGCTTCTTGTAAGTTTTGAATTAAATTCAAGCTTGTTGTATCTTGTCAAGTCTATTTATGTTACTTTAATACCTTGGTCTAAAAGGCAATATATTGTAAGTGAGTTCGGTGTAAACACCTACCAGAAGTGTAAATGATACTCATTAAGCAAAGTCGTTAAATATAGAGAAGAGACGAATTTAGAGTCATAATAGGTAAAAATTAAGTTAAGAATTAGAGTTACTTTTGGAAGAAATAAACAAAATTCTGTTGACTGTTAAGTGTTGTGAATCTAAAGAAGTCTAATAAAGTCAGTTATTAGATAAAAATAAAGTATGTGTTTTTTCAGACGATGGTTCTTGGCCAGATATAGATTACATTTGGAATTATCATAAGGAGAATGCTACCTGTGTATTATCTCAAAACGATGTCTGCGCACAGTATACATACTTTTTTAATGGACAAGGTAATCGTTTGTCAATCCTTAAATATATAGACAACAATAATTTAGTGTATAAACTTTTTAAAGATTTTTATAGTGAATTTATTTTTCAGTTGAAAATTCAACATACATGTGCACAAGAGCCATTGATGCCAACGACACAGCTATCACCAGTGGATGTTACGAAAATCAAAGAGGAAGCTTCAAAACTCGCGTGTGTCTCTGCCGCAGTTTACCAGGAGGAGTTCCTTGCAATTCCGCTTCGTTATCAACAGTTTTTCCAGTATTATTAATGTTATTAACTATATATCTGTTGTCTATTAATATTTTTGGATAATTTATATACATAAATAATAAATTATAAGTTGTAATGCAAATTTAAATTTGAATAATGCAAATGTTTTCTACATAAATAAAAAATTCTAATTTATTTGTTTGTGTACAATATTAATTACATTCTTTTATTTGACATAAATTAAATGTTGATGTAATTAGGTGTTTTTTTCTTTTATTTTATATATATAGCATAATTTATAATAATTATACATAAATCGGAACGCGACCAAATATATGTCATTCGTAAATAAATCTTATTGTCATTAAAGTAAAGCTATAAATTAAATAGATAATATAGTTTTGCAGACGCTGATTGTATGACGTGTCTTTAATGTCAGCCTATTGTCAACGTCAGCTTACAACGCGAACTGAAAGTGGAGAACGCCAAAATTAAAAACTTATTAGTTATTTCCACTGGAGTGGCATTTAAACCACTTCAGCAATATCATTTGCCAAAATGTATTCCGTTTTAACCAGAGTAAATGCCATGCTAACGTACACACTGAGTGTTTTAGCATGTCTTACATTCTTGTGTTTTCTTTCAACACTCACAGTGGATTACAGAACTACCGCTCAGATGAATACAGTTAAAGTAGTAGTGTAAGTTTTTTTAACATGATTTCATTTAAACTTTCATTGCACAAAATTTTGTATTAGTTACTTCTAGGCAGTTGTGTGAGTTGCATTTCATCAAACATTTAACTTACTTTGAAAATTGGTCCTAAAATATAATAGTAATAAATAAAATAAACCAAACTCATACAATATACATTGTTTTAATTTGTTGCAGCAATATTTTTTATGCAAGTTGTAAAGCATATTTAATGTATAAGATTTACTGTTATTTTATTGTACAACTTTGAATTACAGGAAAAATGTTCCAGATTATGGTGCATCTAGAGAAAGAAATGATCTTGGTTACTTAACATTTGATCTCAAAACAGATTTATCTAATCTTTTCAACTGGAATGTGAAACAACTATTCTTATACCTCACAGCTGAGTATGTCACCCCTAACAATGAACTAAACCAAGTTGTTTTATGGGACAAGATCATACTTAGAGGAGAGAATGCATTATTAGACTTTAAGAATATGAACACAAAATACTATTTCTGGGATGATGGAAATGGTTTGAAGTATGTATATATTCTCTCATGTTTATTTGTCATCTTATTATTCAAATATTATTATCTTAATTACTTATTGTAAGTTTTATATTTAAACTACTTGACTATTACATCTAATGATAAACATACTTAATAAATCAGCTTTATTAAATGTAATAATAATGTATAATTAATCCTTGAATATTTAAACTGAAACTTTCTAAACAACTAGCCAATGAACATTTTTTTAGTTTTCTTTGTCTATTTGCAGAGGTCACAGCAACGTCACTCTAACTTTGTCCTGGAACATCATTCCTAATGCTGGTTTATTGCCAAACATCCAAGCCATTGGTTTACATTCGTTCAAGTTCCCGGTGGAATACACTCAAACTAGAGTATGATTGTAAACACATTATTTGTAGGTGAACTTGTGAATGTGTTTGATAAGAAAAAATATACATTTTATTTAAAACTGACTAATTTCTTTTTTCCTTAATATAATTATACTGTATGATTAGTAAACAATAAGAAATGAATGAGATGGAAATAGCCAATTAAATATTATATGATATATTCAGGGGCCTAACTATATAACTGGACGGGATGACTGGTTTTAACAATTAAATGTCACTGGTTATTGGGTTGCTTATTGCAGTGATAGTAAATAGTGACAAAAAGAATGGCTTAATATTTTTATTTTATCAATAGTAGCTAAGAATTCTGCATAAAAACAAAATTGTTAGGTGAATTTTCATTTAACATAGCAAAATAACCTTACTATAATATGACTTTAGAGTTGGTAGTATCTTTCTGACCATTTCAGGTGATTAGACAAATTCAATGATTTTTATTTAAATTAGCAAATCTAACTAATACAAAAGTATGAAATAACTGTATAGGTTACTATAGGTAGTAAATAAAGAATTTAAGTATAATAGTCTTTAATTTGTATATTTCTCAAGATACATTATTGTTATTAAATTTAGCACTACCTACTATTTGTTCTACAGCAGAAAACTAATTTATGTAGGTTCATATTTTCTATCTCATATTATTTATAAAAGGTACTCCCAGGTGTAAAGTGAGTATAAATTTGTTTAAACACTATTTCATTTGTGGTCTTTGGACATAAAAAATTAACAGTATCTAAATTATCTATTCATTCTTCTTTATTTACTATAACAAATGATAACCAAACTGACCACAGAGGTTCTATACAATCTCTCTAAATAGGTATATAAATTTTGAAACAAACATTTACTGTAAAAATATATTAAACTAATTATATTTTCTGATGTTTTAAGTCCTATAAATCCATACAAGTTTTAACTTTGCCTATGTTTAACGCTACACTAATTTCTATTTGTATAGACCTCGCATAGCATGAGATTGAGGTAAATCTTCTTTTATATCTTTTTATTGAAATGTAACCCAAAAAATACATTAAAGTGTAAATAAGCGTTTTACAAAGTTACTATTTTAACTAAAATTTAAACTTAAGTTGCAAGATTATTATGCATATGTATAACAATATAATTTGAACCGTAACATTCTGCAATAACAATTAGCCTAAACTGTGAATATACTTCAATGTAGTAACAGTACTGTTGCTTTGTCACCATAATGTATAAATAATTCTGAATTACTTATTACATGTACGTTTTAATTTCGTTAGCTCAATCTATGCAATGATTATAATGTACAAATTTTATATAGTTCTAGTAATTTACAAGCCTTTGCCAACATTTTTTAGAAAACATGTATGATAAAGGCACAGAGACACAATTTTAAGCTGTAAATTTAAATCAATTCTAAATCTTGTAAACAACAATAACTATAAATAAAATTCGTTAAATTATTGCATTATTTACATTGGTTTCTTGAAATGGACTGATGTACCTAACGTTTGTTTTTTAAGTTAATGTAAAATATCAACTCTTCTTCTTCTGGGTCCCCGTTGCGTTGCTTACAATAAATTTTGTCATTAAAATCTATGTCATATTTATAAAAAAAAATAGAAATAATAAAACTTACAAAAGCTTCAGTTCAATTTATCTGACAGTTGTGTAGGTAATGTCAAAAACGTATTCATAGCAATATTATAAGCAATTGATTACTTCATACCGGGAAATTTAATATAATTCTGATATTCTATAAGTAACAGATGTCATAACAAATCAAATTTAATTAATAATAATGTCAAAAGAAGTGACTGAACTTATTAAAAAGTCTTTGTATTTTCTAAATAACTAAATTGCCTTTGGAGCATTATTTATATCCAATATAATTATAAGATGTAAATTTTTACACTAGCTTTTTAAACAACTAAAACAACTCACATAAGGCTTAACCTGCTTGGCGTTACAAGCATTACAATTTCCTATGAAAATTATTTTAATAGTTCAGAACCATATAATCTTAAATCTACGATGATATTAATATTTTTGACACATTACAGATGATTTGAATACCATAGACAATGCCAAAGCCAAGGACGGTTTTCTTATTAACGTGTAACGTCCCATTACACTTACTCTATACAAAGAGTCCGTATAGTATTGCTTGCATGCCTTAGCATGATTAAATCACGAAGTACCTACACAACTACACTACGGATTACGTTTCTAACACTGAAAGCTTCGCGTGAAAAAATATCGCATATATATCGCACTACTGTATTGTAAATCGAGGCATCCAGCCTCGCAAATCCATCAATTTCAATGACTCACATTGCATGTCAAATCACATTTATGTAAGTACCGTTATTTCTATTTTCGAAACGATATTAGCAGAAATAAAAATGTAAAAACTTAGATAAATATAGTCATAAAATCATAGTGTACAATGATAATAGAGGAAAGTGAAATAAGTTTAAAATGTATATTGAGTATTTATAAGGAGGTTTACAGCAAAAAGTTCAGAGTTTATGAAAAACAAAACTGACTATTATTATTTTTAAATATTTTAGTGATGGACAAAATGGCACTCTAACAACATTTAAAATTATAAATTTATGATAGCAGAGAGATAACAGTTTATCACATGTCTATACGGTAAATGCTTAAAAATTACTTAAAATGAAAACCACAATGCACTACAATGTAGTCTTATACACATTTAATTATAATCATTTAAGCAGATGTGTTTAGGTAACATTTGCCGCATATCACTAAATTATAAAAAATACATGTGCATACCACTGAAAATATAATTCAGGAATTTGTATTACCACCAACAAGTTAAACAATTAATAAATTGAACAATTTTACGGAATTTATATGCAGTTAAAACATACTTAGAATAATATCCGCACAAGCATTAACTTCACAACAAAAAGAACAAGTAACATCATCCAAACATCCGGATATTATATACAGAAATATGAAAGGTACACCACAGTCAAGAGACAAAAAATCTGCAGTCTATTGAGACATGCAAGAGGGCCTCGGAGGGCCCAGTCTGCACATCCTCGTTCTATGTAGCCGGGGGGAGCCGTCACGCCCCCGAGAGGGGAGGCCCGTCGGTCTGCACGTCTTTGTCTTCCGTCGTAGGCCCATATGACCGGTCCGACCCATATCGTCGAGATAGATTCAGCATCTCTCGCAACCCCTGTAAAAAATTAAGGAAATAACTTTAATATAAAACGTATTTATAATTTATATGCAATGCGTATATAAAAAAGAAAAAGCAATATCAACCCATTTAAACTCAATATGAAGCGATTTACAAGATAGAATTAAAAAATAAATTTTCATAGCATAACCCATAAATAATTATATATGTATAGTTATGGTACTACATATGCATCCGAGCAAATCCATTCTATTGTATATAGTTATAGTATTTGGGGAAAAAAAAAATTGTCTTCAAAAAAATATTTCTATATAAAATAATGTGGAATTTTATACTGAATCTAAAAAACAGTTGTGATTAGTTATGAGGGAAAAACTACAAATATAATCTTAAGCTTCTTAAACACTAACATTTTGCAATACTAGTAACTACATATATTTGATTAATAAAAAAAATTGTGCAATAAAAGGTGGATAAAGTTGGAAGACATAATTTTAAAATTAACTGTATAACTAAAGAAAAAATAATTGAAGAACAATTACAGTTACATTAAAGTTAAATAAATAATGACTTTTATAAAAACAAATATCTAATCTAAAACTATAGCTATACATTTTGAAATTAAAAAAAAAAAGTTTTAAAAAATACTAAAAGCTTACCTTATTTTCGGTAATAAGCCTTTGGTACAATTCCTCTTCTTTCCTTGAGTCTCCGTTGTCATCCATATTGGCTGCTTTGTACATTATACTTGTCATTTCATTGATTCTCTCTGCTTGTTGCCGAATCAACTACAACAACAAAACACCATAACCTTACAATATATCTCGTAACAAAATAACATTTAGATTGTCTGTAAAGCTGCAATTTTTTTTATGATCCAAAATTATAAAAATTAATAAGTAAATACTTTAAAAGCACTATATTTTTCAGAGTTTATTAAAATCAATAAAATATAATCTGTGGAAACTTTTGAACCAAAATCTCAACTACTGATTGTTAGTTACATATTTTTAAAACAAAAGCTACAATGTTACTGAAAAATCTGAGTATCATCATATTGAACCCTCTCCCTAAGTACAGGTTTTTAAAATTATTAATAATATTAATAGTTCACTTTCAACTTTATAAGAAAAATAAATTTATTTTTTTAAATTAAATTTTTAGTATTTTGGTCAAATTGAAATAAAAATATGATGAGAGTGAAACTGGGTCAGACATATATTGATGAAACATTTAATTAAGATTTGGTTTATTTTATAAACATCTTTGAAAAAAATAACAAAATTTATGGCAAAACCATAATTACTAGTTATTCAGAAATTAAATCAGATAAATCTCTTGAGAAAATAAATATTTTATTAATTTAAATAAAATCCAAATAATTCTTTCAAAATTAATGCCCTTGTAGGGTCAAATTAAATTTCAAATTAATGTACTTAATGTAACTTAAAACACAACTTACTTCCTGCTGCTTTTCATTGATTGCAGCAGTAAAATCTATTCGAGACTCCCATATTTTTTTCTCAGTGTGCTGTCGGTATTTAGACATAATGAGTTCAAGAGCTTTTCTGTGATCCTCCAAAGCAGATCGTAACTCTCCATTCTCTCTTTGCACATCCCTCATCAAACGAGATTCTCTCTCCATACTGGCAATCAGTTCACCCCTTGGTCTCTCTCGAGATGCCTCATTAAGTGCGTCCACTTCTTCTTTGTACTGTAATTGATATAATCAGTAAAGAATTAACATCTGACACAAAATATAAAATGCAATAAAATTTGTTTTCCTAAACACAATTTGGTTTAGGAAAATAAAAAATATAGAAATATAGCAATGTTTTTAAAAAATATATAGTTATATCCTTTGCTAATGTACTAAAAGTTAAATATATAACCTCACTTATTTTTATTCAACAGAAAAAAACATGAATTCAGAGACGTTTTCATCATTGAATTACTAAAAAAGGAAGACATTAATTTCCATTTATCATTTTCAACTTACTACAGATTACTGCCAAATAGAAACACAGTAACGCAGAAATACAAAATAAAGGATACACATTCGGAAAAGTCGAATACCTGTTTGATAGTATAAATTTGGCGGTATGCAGTTTGGGTCTCGTTTAATAAAGCATCAGCTTCTGTCTCGCGGTCCTTGAGACGGCCAGCAAGTCTTTTAGCATCCAAAATTATTTGTTGTATGGTCAGTGACATCTGAAAAGCCAACAATGTATAACACGTTCCATTCCTTTCACTAAATTACACTTAGGGGACAACGACACAAACCCTGGACTCCACACAATGTGGTAACACAAGTGGCCTAACATCTAATATGTATAATATTTGTTCAATTCAAAGAAACACAAACTGTAATTAAAAAACCCCAAACGACGCACATCAGCTGTTTCGCGATTATACTTGGGCGGCCATTAGCTTCAGCTTATACTAGACCTTCAAATTTTATTGACAGTCGAAGTAAAAAATTTTGTCTTGTTATTAGGTCTCTTTACTCATGTGTAAACGAGATAGAAATATAGCAGTTGCAAAACATCATGTCAATTTAATTTTTCATCATTATATTTATGACATGGCCTTGATCGTAACATTTACAGAGACTGTTATTGATAAAAACTATCAGAGTGAGGTTATAAAAATATTCTCTAGCAAATTCCAATTTAATTATCTTATTATTTTATTCTACCGAATGAATAAATACGTGGATTTTTTTAATTAATAGCTTTAAAAATGGCAGCGTCATATATGATTTATTTATTTATTTGAAACAAAAAAATACAGTGTGACATTAACAAAGACATGATGCCGTATATTCCCACTACCCTCATAACCCCCTCACTATTTTACAGCCGGGGTATTCGTAACGGATTTTTCAAATAAAAAGCTTTACAGTCAAAAATAATAATTAGTTATAAGATCTATAACTCCCATTAAAGGATAACGAGTCATCTACCTATAATTTTCTAATTTTTGCTTCTAAAAATTAAATAAGCTATTTTCATCATTTTTCAGGCACTCCATCCATATCTTCGGTAGCTCTCTAATCTTATCATTGTTGATTCAAAATTAATATTTTTCTAAACATTTAAAACTTAAGATTTGTATTTTTTTCCCATTCTAACAATAAAAGAGGAGCTTCAAAATTTGAACCTATAGAAATGCATTGTTGTCTAAGTAAATGAGCTGGCTATTCACTATTTTTAAATATATTAATTACGAATCTTTATTAGGCTACGTATTTCATGCTTCGATCGCCGAAAAATTTACTTGATAAAAAAATTATGATCGTTATAAGTTTAACAGTTATTTTACAACTACAAAAATTTTACATATTGAGCAAAAGTATACTATTTTTGTTTCGAATGTCACCAAAGAGTTCATAGCCGATTGGTTTAGCGTTAAGCGTTTGTGGCTCGGCCTGCTAAGCCAAAGGTCAAGTGAATAGAATTCTCACACGGAACAGTTGTTTGTTATCGACAAATTTCTGTATCGAGTCTGGGAATTATTTGTGTCCGTTATTTCTATTTTCTAAAACCCTCCACGACACAGTTATTTCTCATATCTAAAGCCTATAATAATACTAAGGAGTTTGTTGAAGATAGGGAGGTCTGACAATAATCATTTTGTGGACAATTCATTAATTTGAATCGCAAAAGAAACGGACCCCTAAGGAACTACGGCATTTATGGTTCTAGTAGTTGGAAGGATTTCCTGTTTAGAAAATTCATTTCCCAGGTGATATATCGTATGCGGGAAGTTTTCCCATAATATGTCAACTCCGTCAAACGCGTTCTTTGGAACGTTTGGACAGCAATCGTTTCTCCGTTCTTCTTGATGGCCTGACCTAAAATGTGTTGTATAAATTAGTAGGTCCCCAGTTCACCTTGTTTGGCACCGTTGGGCAAAAAGCATACTGTAGGTCACCAAGTAAATCGTTCTATTATAGGTATACTGACCACACTCTTTGATTATGATGCTGATTTCTAACATAGATTGTTTACATTATTATAAATATAGAGGATAATAAAAAAAATAATCTAATGTAATTTAAAAAATAAAACACATATGTGCTGAACGTTTATTATAAATATTTTTCATGGATAATGAAATGGTAACAATGGAAATAATGCGATAAACCAGAACTGCAAAAGATACTTGAGTAAGATACTTGTGATTTAAAGCAAAAAGATAACACTTTGTTGTGTATTATTAATGCAGATCAGTTTTCATATTAAATATGAGAATATTAAGGTTATAATATGAAAATAAACAAGACTTTATTGAAACTTAGCAGATAACACGTATCACAGATTATGCTTCACCAAGAAGTCATCAATAAGTTTATTTGTTTTTTCCGGTTCCTCTTGTTGCATAAAATGGCCGGCATTTTCAACTATTGCTGTTTCAATCACCGCATAGCTCTCTTTCATTCGCTCCAAAATCAGATGGCTAAGAAATTTCTCATTGCTCCCATGAGCGACCAGGAACGGTACTTTTTCTTCGTGAAACTTCTTTTCGACGGAGTATTGAAAATTAGCACGGTAGTAATTTATTGGACATGTCATCGATGCTGGATAAAAAAATATATATTATATTATTTCTTATTCGCACATGTAATAATGAATAAATATAGACCAGATTGTAATAATAATATATATCTATTTGAATTTGTTCGTACCCATAAATTAAACAAAAACGTATATGATAGCTGTCTGACGACATATATATATATATATATATGATCTTGGGTCACGGAAGTCGAAATACAAAAATAAATACAAATCGCTGTCTGTTGTCAAACGCTGTTGGCCAACAGACAGCGATTATACACATTGTTATTTTATGATCGCTGTCTCATTTGCGGGTAGAAGCAAATAAAAATCTATCCTCTATCTGAAAGTTATTCTGGAATTGCTTAAAAAGTAATGTTTATTTAAAAATTAACCTTGTTTATTGAACCAGTACTTGAAACATTCTATGTCTTGCGTCGTCACCCCGCTCTTCCCCTCAACAAGCATCGTTCTCTCGAACACAGCTGAGTTGTTAAGCTGAGTCGTTAGCTCTGGTATCCAGGGCATACGGAACAGAAATATGTACCTGATAATGTAAATAGACAGTTCGTAATAACTTTCTAAAAAAATACAGTATGTCTCAGTAAGCTATCAATTTACATGTTACTCAGGCTAATTATAGAGAGTTTTGTGGCGAGGCGAAATTGTAAAATATATATTATGTGTTATGTTTCTTAATAAATATTTTATGTTATGTTTGTTTGGTTCTTGTTTCTTTTGATGTTTTTTATACCTACAACACTAGAAGATATATCCACCAGACAAAGATTATGACAAGGCCATGGATCAAACCAGAAACTCGTCAAGGCCATGGATTTGTATATTTATCCTATTGAAATTATAGTTATGCGGTAGATAGGTTTGAATCAAGGTAGAATTATAAAAATGTATGCTAATTGAAAAGAAAGATTATATGGATATCAAGAGTTAACAATTTGTTTTTTATCATTGCCGTCGAGCATTTATATAAAACTTTAAATTTTAAAGAGTCGACCTTACCATTTCGACCCCTAAAACTTGAATTTTAGACCCAGCAATTTTGGCGTCACGCAATTTTATACGCATGAAAATATCCGTTAAGCATCGCACAATTACCACGACATTTTCCTCTGCACAGAATCAGTGTAGATGAGGTCGACCCAGGCTTCCAGCGAGGTGCTGGCTAGCATCAGCAGCGCACTCAGCAGCTCGGGGTATCGGTCGCGTAAAGCACACGACACCGCACCGCCCCAGTCGTGAGACACCAGGATACACTTCTCGTAACCTGGGGTTGTGTATTGAGGAATTATTTCCAACTAACCTAATTAGCCGTAATTTTTTTTATGTTATATTTATTTGAAGTTATTTTTAATAAATCGACCCACATTTTTAACAAAAAGTGCCGGTATATAAAGTTAGTCTCAGCCTATATTTTGTTGTAGTCGATACGATAGGATGTCTGTGATTTGCGACCCATATTTGGTTTTAAGGGGCCCCTTTAAACTGCTCATACACCCTCATTTTCACAGTTTACCCAGTTCTCCCTACCTACATTTCAAACGAACCCACCAATGAGGCCTTCCAGTATGTTCTAATACTGAACTGATGATAGTTCTAGAGACCAAGATCTTTAAGTAGGCCATAGAGAGATTTCGCTATTATAGCTCTGGTTACCTCAAATTAACTAAAAATGTAATCATGGTCAGGTAGTTTGTTAGTTCGTAACTCTTGTTTATATAAAATGTGTGATCTTTGTAGATGTTTGTATCCCAGGGAACAATAAGTTAAAAAATCGATTTAGTAAAATCTGTAAATTTGACTAACCCAGCTGACGAATGAGGTCTCGTATATCTTCGACAAGGATGTCTAATGTATACGATGAAACGCCTTCGGGTCTCTCCGAGTCTCCGTAGCCTCTCATGTCCATTGCGACACACCTACAATATGACATATATATATATACACTTAAATTTTAACAGTATACTATATCGTATCGCCTTAGTGTTGCCAGTGCCAGTTGTTCCTTAAGATAAATTATTGATTTTTAAAAGAAATAACGACTTAAAACAGCAATACATCCCATAGATTTTTTTCTTATTAAACCCTATCAAAAAGACTCCAGTACCTGTACTCTCTACAAAGTTACATTCGTTCCAAAAAAATTCCAAAGCCCTGTTTCTCGTCTGCCACTAGTACTTTCTCAATGGCTTTCGTAACCGCAGCGAGCGTATCTTATGACGACCGCTACGCTCGAAGGTCTTGGTAGTGACAAAAAGGGATCTTTCACTCACATTTTGCTCAAAACCTTCTAGGAAGCGTTTAGTAGTGAATTACTTCTGCAATGTTGCTACATTTTTTTGGCTTCTTAGTGGAATTGATACTGTTAAGGACAAATTTTCTTTGGAGCGTTTCTCGATCTTTTCACTTTAGTAGGCATCGGTTTATTTTACTGTTATATTATCGTAAACATTAGAGAGAGATAACTAAAATCAGCCTTAATAAGGATCTGAATGTTTAGAATTTGAGTACATTGGCTAAAAGGTCGGGCAAAATTTCTCACATTTATCTGAATTGGATACTGTTTATGAAATTTGAACAGAAATTTTAAAAACTCTTGGTCAGTGGCATCAGGTGACAGTCCAGCTCTTTATATGTTCATATAGTGTTTTAATCAAATTCTTAACGGCTGCATAATGATGTTTTGAAAGACATCTTTCAGCACATCTTTCTTTAAAGCTGTTTTGCAGCACGTACGCTTTAGACGTCTTAGCATTAAAATATTATTGAAGTCGATCTCGCAAGTCCTTAAAAATTATTGCATAAACATATTCCAAAAAAATAGCCATTTTACGACTGAGAACTTTCATAAAACTTTCATAAAATAATAGTAAAAAAAAAAATTAAAAAAAAATGTTTTTACATAACTTTCCAAGTGACATAGGTATTCTGAAGGTTAGTTGTAGACAACATCGTTATCATTTTAAACTTTATTAGCTGATAAGTAGTAACTAGATTGATTATCAAATTACCTATATTTCTTATTGAAGTGCAAGATCTGATGGCGCCATGAGTACCAAAATTCAGGAAACCCGTGCAGAAACAGCATCAATGGCTTCGATGCATCACCGCTATCTACATAATGGAGCGTTGTGTTCTGAAATAAAATCACTTAATTAATAAATTTTAAAATATAATTAGAACCAATTACACAAATGAAGATGTATGGATAATAGTAATAATCTTATCTTCATAACAACGTGATTGTAGATATTAGGTATTATTTCTTTCAAAATTTCGACAAACCTTTGCAACTGGTAGGTACAATCAGCTTCAAAATTCGTTGACCATGTTTAAACTTTCAAAATAGCTATACAGTATATTATGCCAAAATTACTAAACATGACAAACCACAATATTGAATTAACGTCATTAGAATTCAAATTACCTAAACATCAAGTTGTCAAATTCTTCAAACACATGTTCTATACAGTAACGTTTCTATACATAATAATGTGAGCTACATAATACGTTCTTGATCTAAGTGACAATAGATAGATATTATTACTAACATTGTTACTTTAAAAATACATTATTTTTATAATAAAGTGGAATTTATAAAAAGAAGTAATGTAAGTAAAAAATATATCATCTTTAATTAAAAATAAAAATTATAACGTAAACATTGTTTTTAAATCATTAATGTATTCTTTTCTCATTTCTCATTATAATTTGAACTGTAATGATGTTTATTCCATAATGGCGTTTGTCTTGTTTATAAGTTTGTTTATCAGATATTTTGAAACTACAAATATGGTCATCGACTTTTAAAGCTGACTGTACTGTATGAGTATTGTTAGCTGTTTACAAGTTGTGTTAGTATTAAACTATGTCGTGTATTGACAACTTATGTTCTAAGTGTACAAAATTCTAAACAAACTTGGTTATAATATAGTTTATTTAGATGAATATTAATGACTAGCTTTTGCATGCAGTTCCGCCTAATACGAAAACAATAAAATGTTAGTAACAACGAATAATCAACATAATCGTTGACGACTGTCCTTAAAACTTAAAAATTATTAGCATTTTAGTTGGAATTCTGATGCAGTGTTATGATCTATAATAAACTATTCTCGTAAGCTGAATTTTGTTTTCTTTTATTCATTCATTTGTTTGTTTGCTTCAATTACATTTGCTAAAATGAATAGAGTGCAACTTCTACTTCATTTAAATATAACACAATATCAAGTCTAGTAACTTTTCCAGAAGACAAAAGCACATTACAATACCCCTATTTTTATAGACCTCAGATCATTTATTATACATAATGTTTTACATAGTTTCATAGTTCATAGTTTCAGCCTTATTAAAATAGGTAATAAAGTTACCAACTAACAATAGTCATTCGTTCAGTGAAAGTATAAATGTGATATTAGTAGCAAAGTTGATTTTAATATGCGTACTATCTAATAAAAAAAAAGATATTTATTACAATGATCAAGACTTAATCAATGAGTCTTGATCCTGAGATATTCATTTATTACAATTGTCTGCTACAGATCAAATTACGTCATTTCTCGTATGCCTAGCCGACGATTAGTCGTGTGTGGAATAAAATTGAATGTCACGCTTTCTGGTTTAGGTCTCGAGAACCAACACGTATTCGCAGTAATCAGTTACATATTCAGTTTCAATGAAATTGTATCCATGTTAACTAAACCTTTACTTAGTAATTACTATTTTCTTTGTGCTTGTATCTTGTAATCAAATTTCAAGCTTTTTTTAAAATCTATAAGTTATCACTTTTCAGTAGGCTAAGTTTGATTTATTCTCAGTTCGATTTTAATCTGTATTGTCATCTCATGTCATTCTTCGCTTGTTTCTGATATAATATCAAAAATGTTTTCGTCCGTCTATTGAACAGGAAACAATTACGACGGTGTGTAAGAGGTTGGGGGCTTAATTTTTACGTACCATAGGAGGTCACAGTGAAATTTTTAATGGATGTTTTATATCTAGAGTTAGTAAAATGACAAGTAACTTCCATTTTGAAACACTGAAATTAAAAATTTGAATCTAATATTCCTGGAAAACCACGATGGAAGGACTTCAAATTTTCATCTAAAATGCCAGCGTCGCGATAGCGCTTTTTTTTACAGATCGCTCTGTTTCTGTAATTTTCTTGCAATAAATATGTAGTATTCAATTTCTTTGTTTTTATTATCATAGTATAAAATCTTCTGAAGAGAATGTTGAAAAAATTAGGAATATTGGTATATTGTAACGGAAATGGTGAATATTTGTCTTGTTCATATAAATTATCTATAAAAATGCACTTTTTTACTGGCATTTTTAGCATATGTTGGCAAAATATGTATGGCATTAAAAGGATTCAGTCTTAAGCGTACAAGGCCGATCCGAAATATGAAGCTCACTCCAACTTATAATAGTATAATAGGATGAGAAAAAAAACTTTTAATTGGCCGCTAGACGTCATGCTTAGTAAATTTATATAATAAAAGTACGTATAGAACTGACTAAAGTGTTGCTATGCACGGTATGTATTTTATTACAAGTCATCATCATTTGCCGATTTTAGAAAAACAAAATACTTTGATCAAATCATATTTCTAAATATAAAGTAACTGATATGTTATTAATTTAATGTCGATAATCAACCATGTAATGTTTAGTTTGTTTATTTAATATTATTATAGGATTATTACGTAATAATGATGTAATGCGAGCCACAAGGAAATATAGAGAAGAATCTTAAGTATGAATGAATTATAAGGGCGACTTACAAACCATGAATGGACTACGTGAATAATTATACGGCAAAAAACTATATGTATAATATATACATAACCTCAAATAAGGGCAAGGAAGATGATCCCATTAACACAATAAACAAATATGGACAGATCATATCGAAGTTGTTTAATGAGATGTAAATAATAAAGTTCCTACTTTCAATAATAACTACAAAATTATTGTGATTCGTATGTATTTAAATACTTTACAGTGTACACCATTGTTTTATAAGTTTGATTATTAACAATAAATACTTATATCAAATAATTTCCGTAAATTCTAACAAATCGTAACGTATTCTGTACCTCATACCTACTCTATACCCAGAGACGAAGTATGGGGAAAATACAAAATCTTATAATTTAGTTTTTTAGTGATACATAGTGAAGTTACTAAATGATCTGTTTCCGCTAATAAAATATTATTGTAGTCTTTAAAGCATGTTTTTCGCTCTCTAGCACAAGTACATTCTCTAACTAACACGAATGTAAGATAAGATATTACTTGTAATATTTATTATATCAATATAATTATATTGATAGTATAAACGCACATAGAAACAGTAAATAATAAGATAGAAATAGACTTTGTTACATTATTTATCTTCTTTATATTAGTTTAGGTCTGAGATATTTGAAATAAATAGTAAGTACCTACCTACTTTGATATTTGATAATTTCGATATCTAACTACCTACATACCTATCTAAATACCTCCCTAGAAATTTTCCGAATTATATTCTTTAGTATGATTAAGCTTTGTAACAACTAATTTTTAAACTTTAAAATTATGTAAACAAGATATTAATGATTGATTAATTATATCATTAGGAAGAACTACTAAAATTTGTGTAAATATATCATTACTTACGTGTTAAAGATAAACTGGCTAGACTAATACTAACAAACATTATCATTATTAAACAATAGGCTCAATAAAAATGACAATTATCTACCAAATAACGACAATATTATATATTTACCTAATTTTATATATTTATATTATATATTTACATAAATTATAGTGATTAAAGCAATATTATATATTTACATAAATTATAGTGACTAAAGCAATAAAAATTAGGTACATTTTACTTCATACAAATTATCTATAACGACGTTATACGGATTTTTAAATCCAATCAAAATTTATAATATCAGCGAGTACAATATAACTAAAAATAATTGTAAATTAATAATTTGTAAGAAAAAAAATACAAATTCAAAGAACCAGTAACTGCAAGGCTTAGATGTTTATATATTTTGTGTAGGTACGAAACAAACCGATAAGAATTGTGATTATAAAAAACAAGATAGGTAGGTAGAATTTGAACGATTTCTAATAATTTCTTCTCACAAGTTGTTATGAGTCGTAAAATTTTTCTAGAAAGCCGTTTTTCTTTCCATAGTATTATTTTTAATTATGTACTACAGTATAATGATGATTATAACAACTAATGTCGTTGATTCATTGTTATTGCCAAAAATACATATAATTAATTTTTTATTACATCTACGTATTAAATATAATAAGCAAATCATTATGGACAGTTTAAAAATCCATCTTCTTACATCTATCTTACCATAGTAATAATATCATAGTTATAGAAAATATATTCCATCCTTTGTATTAAATAATTATAACTCTCACATTAGCTTTAATATATTTGTGGACACCATATTTGGGATCACTGAGCGGTGCCGGCGGCACCAATGTTGGCGTGTATTTTTGAAAAGGATTTTTTAAATAATTTACAATTAGAAGTACAAGTGCAAGCACCGCGTAATATAAAGTCAATAAATTAGCTAACAAGAAACGATGTAATTTCACTAGAACCATTATTGCACGTGCACTCACACCGACGTCTAATAACTCACTGAGTTTATAGTACTTATTTTGTGGAGTTGAGTTAGTCATTCGTTCACTATTTAAATTTCCGATAAACGGCAACACAGATATAATAACAGTAACTTCCGACTTATGACCACAGACTACACATAAAAAGTTCTCTATATATACACTATATTCAGTACCTACAACAAAGATATACAGCACAATGACAGTAATAAACTTTTTATCTAATGAAGCGTGTTTAAAAGATAAGAAATGATATCGTTGCAAATTTAAAGGTATCTGTTACAATGATGAGCCTTCTTGATATTTTTATATTTTTACTCAAGTTATCATATAACTCGAGTACATTTTTGTGAAAACTCTCATTTATAAATCATTTATAACAAACACGAAGATTTTATATAATTATCGGGTTGTATTGACCTAAATAATATCAGAATTAGACTGACTAGTTTCGAATCCATCAGGGGTCTTCATTCATAAACTGCGAGTCATTCCACTCGCGGGGTAAATAGCAACAGAAACTTATTCTTTTCTTCTCAATGCGTTTGTCTTAATATAAATAAAAGATCGCGTATAATTTGGTTACATTATGATTTTAACGAGATATGAATCTCGTCTACCCGTGAACATGATTACTGCAAAGTATTCGAAACGTCGGGTTAAAATCAAAATGTAACCAAATTATATGCGAGTTTTAATCCGTAAAAATAACTTTATTTCAAATGTGTACTCGTCAAAATCTAAGAAAATATTAAATAAAAGATATTTAACAACATTAAAACCTTTATTCCATATTCTGAACAAGATTACTTTTAAGTTACTTTTTAACAACTGCATTCATGCCTATACGTTAAATACAAAAATAATTCCATGTTATCCAAAAATAGACAAAAATTTATTACTTTTTAAAGAAATTTGTTGTATGTTTAATAAACTCATAATTACTAAACATCATATTTTAATATAACCCTAAAGTTTTATAAATAATGGAAATTTATTACCATTATTATTTAAGTATTTACATAAAAACAAGTTCTTTCGATTGAAATATTTTTATAAATTAATTTAAGTCTAAAATTGTCGATAAAAAAACTACATTTATTTTGATAATCAACCAAATTAAGTTACACGATGAATTTATAATAAAATCATAAGTATATTTGTTTTAACATACAACAAAAAAAATCATTAAAAAACTGAAAACTTATGTGTATTATTAACATAGTAACAGGTCTACAACTCAAATATTATTTTTAATAAAGGCACGAGATTGGGTAAAAAAAATGTACGGTAACAAATTAATTGTTCGTAGACAATTCAATAAAAAAATTTTTTTTAACGTAGATGATAAACGGAAATATTTTTATTTTTATTTTAGGAATTTATTTTTGTTGTAACTACTACAATAAAAAACACAATAATTATTCAATAATAAATAATTGCTATCCATTCAGTATGGGAGCTTTTGATCCGACTATTGTAGTCTAAAATTGCATTACATTCATTACATTCGTTCCTCAATATTTTTAAACTAAAAAATCATAATGATTCATTTATTTTAATTATCCTAATAAAAATAAATCAATGGAATCAATTAACAAAATCGATATTATTATAACAAAATCTCTTGACAATATTCTAAATAAATGAAGAATGAACAACTGATTCATTCAAACATTCAAGAAGTTAATTTTCTGGAACAATGTTTTTAAACAACTCGTCAACACTTCTTGGCGGGTCCGAAGGTAATGTCAGATCCTCCATTTGCTTCCAAAGTTCATAGTCGTCCATGATGCCTCTAGAGAATATTCTTGAAGGGTCAGATATGAATGAGCTGTACGAAGGTATTTCTTCTGGGTTGTTGAGTCGTTCCATAGTCTCTTTCTCTATTTTCTCAATGCGATCCAACACTTCAGACGGGTCAGCGTCATTCGGCCTTTTGTTAAAATCTATATCTATGTCTATGCTATAAAAAATAAAAGGTTTTTCAAATTGATTTAAAATTTTCAAATGTTATTTTTTAATGTTCCTAAATAAGACCAAATGAATTTCCATTTACCAACATGAAAGTTTTTATTAATGCTTATGATCCTTGCTTTGCTTTATAGCCGAAAAGTCTACATATATAGGTTAATAGACACTCTTAAGCCCTAAGAATCTTACTTACGGTCTTACCCTGTCTCTATCCTAAACCTGTCCCACTGCAGGTTGTCTCTCGCTCGAGGTATCTCCGCCGCCAGCTCCCGTCTCGCCGCCTCCATACTCTGTGATACGAGATGCAGTTCAGATTCCACTGTAGAAGATATTATTATTATAGCTAAAGCTTAATATTGATAAATATATTTTTATTGTCCCTTAAAATAACCTATTTAATAGCAATTAACATACTAAAAATAAATTTAAATAGTAAGTAGAAAGTGTTATTTTAAACATAGTAAATTGGATGTATTAAGATATTTTACAAAAGTATAAATTGATATATTTATTTGTTAATGTGTGCTTGTTACGGTTTAATTAATTTTTAATTTTATTTAAAGATATGATCTACATATATATAAAATAAAAAAATTAAGGAATAAAATAAGAGGCCTATTCTGTAACAAACTATTTTAGAAAGATATTCTAAAAATGAATATTTTAAAATTCTTACATATTAAAAGAGAGATCTATAATATTCAATAGCCGTGATATGTACATAAAGGCAGATGATACAAACAATTCACTAAGAGAAATTTTTAAATAAGGAGTGACTATGCATAAACAAAACTAGTTGCTGTGTGTTACAACTTATAACGTTTTTGAAACTTGATTAAATACTGTAGATTCAAATCAAATCAAATAAAAAAAATCTTTATATAGACAACGTGGTATAAGAAAAAAAATACAAACAAATTTCTAAAACCACAAAACTCTGACGCAACTATGACAATTAAAGTTTATTAACTAAAAAAGAGAAACATAGTCAACCAAAATGGTCGTCCACTCAGCTGATTGTTGGAAACAATATTTTCAAAGTTGGTATTCTGTGGCTGCCATTAATCTGAATGTCTTAAATATTCTAATATGCTTAAATAGTAAATAAACAGATGATATCGGTAAGTTTGTTATATTCCAATATATTAATTTATTTATTTATTCTTTATTGCATAATACTCAAAATAATGTACAAAAGGCAGGCTTAATGCCACAAAAACATTCTCTACCAGCCAACCTTAGATGTGCAGGAGAGGATGTTAGTAAGGGTGCAAAAAAAATAAAAAAGACATAAAAAAATGATATTTAAATAAAATACATAACATAATTTTTTTTATAATGTGTAATCGTTAAATAGATATTTGTTATAATACCACATATCGTGGAATCGTTGGTAAAACGATGTTGCAATATAGGTATCAAGCATAGTATTTAATTATATTTAAGCTAAAAGTTTAGAATTCGTATTATTTGGGATCCGGTTTTACCCCACAATGAATAATAAAAATGATGAAATTCTTGTCATAAAAGATGTCTTCAACAAGATGGTCATTCAAGGGGTGACATAGACAACGCTGCCATTAAGTCTTATTTCTTCTAATTACTTTTTTCACTTTGAACCAATACCAGTGATCACTTGTGTATGTTAGATGAAGTATCAGAAAATAATTTTGAAAAAAATTATTATGGTTATCTCTTCACCTTAACATGACGTCACGGGATAATTTTCGAACTCAACCGTGTCGGTCTGGACCTCTACATTAAAACTACTTAGAAATTGGACCATGAATGATATTATAAAATTATCTAATATGCAAACACACGGAAGAAAGTTGTTAATTGTATAGCTATACGATATTAACAAGTTTTCGATGTACCGGATGTGTGTTGAAAAGTTTTTTGTTTCTTATTTATTTATGCTAAATAATATAATAGAAAAGAGAAACGAATGAAAATGATTAAGTGAAGTTTATTTAAATAACTTATTATCGGATGACAAGTTTACACTAATAAGCAGATTGTAAGAGTCATTACAATTGACCAATATTATATACAAAAGTACAAAATAAAATATAAAATAATGTATACATAACTTATAAAATAATATACCTACCAGAGTTGCGTAATTTATCTTTCGCAGGTCGTCGCAAAGCTCTCGCGATGTTCCCGCACACGGGGCTGTAAGATGTCAACTTACTGCCGGTACCACACCATTCGTCATCTAGAATTTACAATCTTGGAAAAGTTAAATTACTAATTATTTCATCAGGACTTCCAGAACCAGTCTGGCTTAGTTGCCATCTGAACAAACCAGTGATCAGAATTAGGCTTTTGATCAACAATTACGATCTAATGTTCGAGATATTTAATGTACACACACTCTGGGTAACAACGAGTCTACAATCTACCTGTCTACTAAATACCTATTTAAATCACGATAAAGTAATCGTAACACGTTTGCTTCTATACACCTCTTTGCTTCACCTCCATTGTATATGTATACAATGAAGGTGAGATTATGTAATCTCACCCAATAATGTGTTCATGATCTGCAGTCTAGTATTCCCATCAATGGTCCGTTCCAGAGCAGTGCGTGGTCGACGCGGGAGTTCAGCTCTGGGTGGTCTTTTTCCTCCACACTCCGTGGTAGCGGGACGATGCAGCTTGACTGTTGAGGGTAGTTGTGGTTTTTCTGACTCGCTCTGTGCCTACAAAAGAACTGTAATTTTGACACTCTAGTAATAACGTTAAATAACAAAACGTATACAATACAATTTGAAGATTAAAGCAAGGTAGGTAGAAAAGTAAAAATCCTAACTAAAAGTAAATAAACATCTCTTTAATATGAGACTTTCGTGACATTTGTGATATTAGGTTATCTACCTCGACATCCACAAGGGATGTTGATGCTCCAGGTTGGGGATCATGAACATGCTTCACCTCATCTAAAAGTGTTGGATCTGTATCCACTTCAAGGTCACTCGCGGTACTATCAGAATCTACTTCACCAATATTATCATCTAAGGATAAAAATGTATATAAGCTCAATATTTTATATCTGTTTGTGATCATCATGACAATAGGATACCTTCATCATCATTAAGAGGTCTTTCATCCAGAACATTCAGCATCGGTAAAGCAGATGCGACGATAGAGCGATAGTTCATATCATCAGCTATAGGAGACCCCTTAAGTGTTAGTTTGCGTAAAGCGCTGCAGACTCCTAAGGTCCAAAGGCGGTTGGATTCTTCTATTGGATTACTGTAACATACTCACTATATACAGTTTTTTTCTAACATTAATAGGCATTGCAATTTCGAGCAAAATTTTCTTTTAGAAAATGTTATGAATATATACTATATCTATAATACTAATGTAGTAATATCTCATTATTACCTAGATAACAGGAATAATCATAATTAATAGCTTATTTAATTTATCAAGTCGCAATCAAGAACCACAAACGCACAAATATTTCAAAAACTATTATTGAGCGAAGCGAGCGGAGCGCTCTACTGGAGAGAATTTGCATTGGTTTTACATAGTTGGCATTAAAATGGCTTAACAGTTCGGTTTCAAATTTTGCACACACACCATGCTGATGTGTGGTGGTTTGTAAAAAAAAATTCAAAAAAAATTCATTGTCGTTGAGGAATAATGTCCAAAAAACATCACTCCCATAGACTTCAATGTAAAAAAATTAGCGCGAAAAATTGAAGTCTCATTGTGGATGCGAGTGCCGAATTTTTTTAATCGAATTGTACTGTCCCCCTGTTCATTTTTTTTTTCCTACACCAAGACGAAGCGTTCGGCTTGGCTTGCGTCGCCCAACATGCAAACGGCACCCGAGATATCGCGATCGCAGCGAGTCGAAATTGAGGGTCTGGTGGCGTTCCTAGTTATTATTATTTCATTATTATAGTATAGATAAAGGTTTTATTTTCGTATTTCATTTACACCCAATTTCGTATTTAAACAATAATACAAAGTCGTCTTTCATCTCGGCCAAAACGAACATGAACAAGAACATATGTCAATAATTTATACTCATGTGGAACTACAATAGAATAGTTTACTAAATTGATGAATATTAAAGATAATTTAATCACAAAAAAAAAAACATATTTTATGTTTTAAAAAAACATTTTATTTTGTACTCAAAACTGTCGTGACATGGGAGGCGTGAGTACGGCCGGATTACATCGGTAGCAAATAGTAGTCTGTTTTTATAATCTTGGTAAGTGTTTTAATAAGTTTTGTGTAAATAATTTGTTTGTGTTTTTTGTAGTTACTATTGCTTAAATATAAAATACAAATCTCACCGATACTTCCTAGAACCCACATTCTAATGAACATTATGGTATGAACGAGTTTTTCCAACAAAGTTGGCTCAAAAATTAAAGCTATGGATAATACAGATAAGTCTCCCACTAAAATCACATAGGACTTTTCACACACTTTCAACCCACTTCCTTCAGCAGATTTTAAAAGAATTTATAGGTGATGTTATTGCAAACCCTCCACATACTACACAATGTAAGAAAAAACAAATAGAGTATGTGATGATCTTATTTCAAATTATCCTATTCAAATATAAAACTAACTTCTATACAAGTACAAAAAGAGACTTAAAATTACTTTAACACATTACAACAAAACAAAGTAGTATTTTTTATCGCCAATCGGAGCGCTATTTCTATATTTAACTCGATGCGCTTGTGGCTGCAGAGGTGCTGTAATAGCTTTCTTTATTCTTCAAATGTTGAATGACATTAAAAGTAGGGGTATATATGTAAAAATACAATGAATTCCATCACATATTGATATCTAAAGAAATAAACAAGTTGATGTTTTTGCGAAGTTATCAATTAAAAAAGGTATTGTCATATCACCTACAATTGCCTGAAATTATAACGAAATTCAAAAACAGTTGTTTTATGCATTGGTAGAATCATAAAGATAAATCATGTAGATAATAGTTTATGTTATAAAACCATACAAAATTGACCTTGAGTCTTTGTCCTTTTGTGTATTTATTTAGTCTGTTAGCTCCTATGTAAGGCATCAATACACAGTGGCAGCTTTAAAATCATCTTAAATAAGCATTAAAGTAAAGACCTCATTTAAGAAATCTATTGATTCTCATCATTATCAAATCAATACAATATTTAACGAAAAGAAATTATTCAAAATTTATAAATACTGATACTAAGATTTATACATCACTTACAATTTGGATTGTTTTTTAAAGTTCTATGTTCATACAAATGGATCTTCTGATCCATGATCAATACTCACTCTGCTAAGCTGAGAGTATGCAATTTTTGCAAAGCCGCCAATTGATGAAAGTCCCTTAAACGATTTCCAGCGGCGTGTAGTTCACGTAAAGAGTTCAATCCCCACACTCCGTCCAAGGAAGATAATCCACACCGATTTATACTTAATTTCTACAAAAAGATAATTGATAAGTTGGCAGTAAAAAAATCTTTTGATAATTGGATTTGTAAATAATTTGTATAAACAAACTTTAAGATGAACTAATCCAATGCCTAGATCCCGTAATGAAGAAAGAGCGCTGCCATCAAGAGTGAGCGACTTCAAATATGGTACGAGAATGTGAAGGCGGCGCAGTCCCACCCTTTCTGCTACTACTCGTAACTTTGCTTGTCGTATAGTTAGAACTTCCTCGTCAGTGGTCACACCGCTGCATTGTTTCTAATTTTTATTTTAAAGTTTTATTGAACACCAATGAATGAACATTGTAAATTTAACACTATATTGTTATTTTTAATTAAACCTACTTTTATAATTATCTTACCAAAAGTTCAATAAGTGTTAATTCTCGTGGAATAACAATCCTTCTATACCCGGGTAACCTACGCTCCAACTCATCCTGACCTGGAGGCTGCTCTGGTTCAGGTGGACGCATTGCTAAAGCCCTTCAGAATGACAATAGGACATTTCAATATTTTGATAATATAATAAGTAAGTTCATTTATGCACTAAAAGTTTCTTCATATTCATTGCATTCAAACTTACCTAAAAAGAGGAGTAGCACGAACGTTTTGGGGTTCGGGTGAGCTCGCACTAGATATTTCCGAAGGCGACGGTGAAATAATAACGCTCGGTGTAGGTGGACCCGAACCCAGCTCTACACTTGGAGCTTCAAGAGATGGCATTTTGAATGTTCTATCAGCTTTTTACCTACCGGCAATTAAAATGTTTTAATCATAATAACAAACATACATCAATTGTTGTTTATTCCGTTCACTTATAAGTTTCGAACAAATTTCCATACCCTTAAAATACTTTATTTACCGATGGTGACTTTTATTTTTGAAAATACAATAGAATTATCGGTAACCCTTAGCTACCTACACTTTGACAGATTATTTTTAAGGATGCATTTTCATATCTATGGGAATATTATACTCTATAGTAATTCATGATTTTATTCCAAATGTCTTCATGGTTTCGCGCCAATTTAAGATTGTTTCGCAAATTTTATTGTCAAAGGCTTAATATTGTAACAATTTACAACTTCCGAAAGATGTCTTTACAAAATGGTTTTCCTTCACAACATGAAGAACACCAGTACCTTAACATTGTGCGCAATATAATTAAAGCTGGTAAGTAATATTTAAGATATTATATGCGTAAAGTGAAACTCGGCTTTATTAGTTGAATACAAATACAGAAAATACTTCTTTCAGGTGACAAACGTTGCGACAGAACTGGTGTTGGTACCTTGTCTATATTCGGAGCTTTACAAAGATACAATTTAAGTAATAATACCTTGCCTTTACTTACAACTAAAAGAGTGTTTGTGAGAGGAGTTATAGAAGAACTTTTGTGGATGATATCAGGTTCAACAGATAGTAAAATACTAGCCGAAAAAGGTGTGCATATCTGGGATGCAAATGGATCCCGAGAATTTCTGGATAATCTTGGATTTACAGATAGGGAAGAAGGTAATAATAGTATTGTATCTATAACCAGTTGCAGTTAATGATTTTATATCATTATATTTAAATTCTCTATTGTGTCAGGTGATCTTGGCCCGGTGTATGGCTTTCAATGGAGACATAGCGGTGCCACATATATTGATTCCAAGACTAACTATACTGGACAAGGAATAGATCAGTTGCAAAATATTATTGACACTATTAAGTAAATGCAAAAAACTTTATTTTTTATTTAAATCATTTATAAAATTTTAAAATATATTACATGGGAATACATAACAATTATCGAATTAGTATAAAGTTGTAAGTGTGTAGAAATTTATTCTAAATTTGAACATTTCAGAAATAACCCTGGCGACAGACGCATAATCATGTCTTCATGGAATCCCTCCGATTGCCATAAAATGGCATTACCACCTTGTCATTGCCTTGCACAGTTTCATGTGTCTAGTGGTAAAGTGTCATGTCTTTTGTACCAAAGAAGTGCTGACATGGGTTTAGGAGTACCATTTAATATTGCAAGCTATGCAATATTGACTCATATGATAGCACATATTACGAACTTGGAAGTAAGTTTTAAAAATGCAAATCAAAAAAGTTTTTTTTTTTAATTAATTAATTAGAAGACTTGAAAGTTTAAATTCATAATTATAATAACAATTTAACCTTATTATGATATTTGTTAAAATTTGAAGTTAAACAATTCCATAAAAGCATTTACTCATTAGAAATTTGTAGCTGGTATGTTTAAAAGCAATATTTTTCAGGCTGGTGAATTTATACACACAACTGGAGACACTCATGTATATCTTAACCATAGAGAACCATTGAAGAAACAATTGGAAAGGGAGCCTCGACCTTTCCCAACACTAGAATTTGCACGCAAAGTTGAATCAATTGACGACTTTAAGTATGAAGATTTTGTGATTAAGAATTATAAACCCCACCCCAAGATTGACATGGAAATGGCTGTATAGATACATTTGTTTCATTTTTTTCAGTCTAGATTTTTTTTTTTAGACTGTTTCATTTATTATGTAACATACACATAAGTATTATTTCTTTAAGTTTATTTTTTTTTCAATTAGTGATTGTAATTAATAAAAAAGGAAAAATATATATTTTTTTCATTAAAATATTAATAGATTTTTATTGCCAAGTGTTTCAGTGTTTGCAAAAAAAATATTCATATCTTTCAATATTGCTTAAATAGTTTATTCTTCAAATAATTATTCTTTGCTACAATATTGCTGTAATAAAACTAGTAGGAGAAAATTAAAAAGATATTTAAGTAATATATAAAAATGATACTTATGAAATATTTATTTCAATTAAAACATAATTATTTATTATACATACTACAGAATAAAACCCCCATAATGGTAATTCATATCTAAAATGATGCTAATAAAATCGTTTTCTTATACATTTTGTAAATTTTTTAACAATAACAAATACATATTTTCTCTTACAGCTATTTAACAATCCCTGGGACTTGTTTAATGATTGATTCTTTATATATTCAGTTGAATAGTAAAATACTATTTTCTAGAATATATTGATCAAAATATTAAACTTGCCTAAGGTTTTCTTATAGCATTTGTACATTCTTCATTGTTATTAAGTCTCATTTCATTTAGATATAATTCAAAGTATAAAACCATATGTTGATTATACAGAGGAAGTAGCTAATTTTTAAAAATAAAGTGAAGGACTTTATATCAACACATTTTATCATCTTGGGATGGCACCTGAAATAAAAATATATAAATTATGAGAAAACATTACAGATAATATAAGAGGACAAAATCATATCATGTGCGCTATTTAAAAATTAAACTAGTCCTTGAAATATATGTAAATACAATTTATTATTTTTGTAATGTAGTATATTTATGGTGCTACATTCAATTGCAATAAACTCATTTATTATTGTTTGATATAAATTAACCAATACATACTATATTAAGTATTTAACTATTTACCTGAGAAACTGAATCTTCCAATCTACTGCTAGGTATGGGTAAAGCCGCTAACTGCTCAGCTAGAGCCATGGTCACTTCTGACTCAACTGTAATTTCTACCCATAAAGTATCTAAAAAAAGGCAAGTTAATTCATTAAAAATTAAAGCAGTGATGAGATTGATCATTATGTTATAACACAATAGAAAAAATTAAATTACTAAGTGGTATATATATATATCGGCATTCATCAAATGCACTAACTTGTAATATCAATATTTATAACATAAAACAACCGTTAATATGCCTAAGACTTGAGTGAAGTTAACAAATTAAGATAATTATCAACTAAGTGGGTGCATATAAAATTTCTAAGAAAGGACCTTCTCACAATAGGAATACAAATGTCTGTCATACTATCTCTAGTTTGTCTACTAAATTTGATTAAATATGTATTTTATTCTCCAGTGGAAAGGAGTAAAATTAGGTTTCAATTTTCAATGCATTTTGAACTAATTGAATAGAACTTGTTGCAAATAAAAGTATTTAAAGTATATATGTTTATGAAAAAAAATGGGGTCTTAAATAATTAAACATAAAAGAAGTAAATCATAAAAAAGTAAAAATTAAAAGTTCTTAATTTCTTATAATTTTTTGTATCTTATAATTTTCTGCATCATCAGGATGCAGCATTTAGGTTAGAAATAGTGTTATATTATAAAATATAGAAGTTCACTCACCACCCACTTGATCTCCCTTATCTGTAACCAAATGGAAGAAACCTCTATGAACTCCAGCAACACTGGGAGCTAGCAGTTTCATGGTAACATTAGTGGAATGTCCTGGAGGCAAAGGTGGCACATACACAGGTGTTGCCATGAACCACTCGCCACCTGCTTGTATTAACCTACAGCTTCCCGGCCAAGCTTCAGTTCCTGTGTTGGCAATACTCCAATTTTGTTCAAAACTGAAATCAAATGCTGTTGAATGATTTGATTTTTGTTTTGTTTAACACACCATTATAAAACTTTAAAATAAATTAAGCCCTTTAAACATAAACCAACAATTAAAATTGTCTTTTGATAAAAGAAAAAAAAAGAATAAGTAGGAAATCTTACTGTGATCCAGGTCCTACAGCAGATTCCTGTACTTGAGCAGCTTTCAATGACATGGATGGAGGTTTAGGGGGTAGACTATAATCTAAGTAACAACAAATTGCGGCTTGTAAATTCCTGGAAAAACGACAAGTATGATACTCAATCCTATAATTATTCTGATCTTATATGAGTAATTTTCCTTACCAATTACTCATATCCAAGAAAAAACTAGCTGTATTATAATTCAAACTTGGCCCTAATAATCTTTGCATTTGACCTATGAGCTCCTCTCTATCTGTTGTATTCATACAACTGAATTGGAGAAGGAGATTTTGATCTATTTCGCCATGATTAGGGCCGAGTTCACCGGTCGAAGATGATCCGTCAATATCCATTGCTCTTATATCTAAATCACAGGCACTTTAAGTAAGTCTCAGGACTTCGCTATCGTCATTCCCTTTGTTTATATTCGTCAGCTGACTTCATTCGAAAATATATGTAGGCTAGCAAAAAATATTTTGGTAGACACTTTGAAATAAGTTAATAATGTTAATAAAATAATAATATTGAAATTAGAATTTAAAGAAATAGAATATTGATCTGCATTAATCACAAATTTACGAAAAATGTAACAAGTGATGGCATTCTGTCACCGAAGATTATTATTATTATTATTACTTAATTAAATTCGACCTACACGCTGCGGTAATGTTGTGTAAATGTTTGCGTTCGAATACTAGCATAGGGTTTTATTAAAATCTATTTTAGAGTACCATTGCACTGAAAACTAAATTAATTATATTAAAATACTTAGTATCATTTATTTACTGATTGTATTAACTTTTAAAATTAATTTATTTTAAAGAAAAGTTAGCTATATGTAGATTTATTTTAACAACCAAACAATTAACCAGTGCTGACACCTATAAAGTAACGTTCAAAGTATGCGGTTATTGATTAATAATTTCCTATGCCAATAATTGTCAAACGGTCATCTGTCAAGTCAAGACTCAAAACTTAAAAGTTAATGCGAAATGTGAATAGAATTGATTATAACATTTACAAAATAATATTCACAAATGCGTAAAAATTTTTATATAAAATAATTTATGTTAAAATATAAAATTAAACATCACGTGCAATATGCACACAAATTATGGACATGTTTTAATAAATATTATTATATACTATTTGATATAGGTATAATATAATTGTTTGGTTAATGAAATGGAGACACAAAATGTGGTTGCGAAGAAAAATTATGCCTGTCCATTTTCTGGCTGCACGTCTGTTTTTAATCGACCTTACAGATTAGCTCAACATCGATTAGTTCACATTAATATTGTATGTATTAAAATTACTTTAAAAGTTTTCGTAAAGTGATATAGCATAAGTTATATCTTTGTACATTTTTAAATAAGAATATATTATTATAGTTCTTCTTATCTTATAGAACATGCTTGTATTTTATAGAATACCTATAGATTGGTATATCTGCCTTCATAATTTCTGACTTTAATAATTAAAAATTACTAATTATTATTATTATTAATAATTTATTTGAACCTGATTTGTCTTTATTAAAGAATTTATTTAACAAACCAATTGCATTTTTCAGAAACCGTTTGCATGTGCACTTCCAAATTGTGAGAAAGCCTATACAAGTAAAAGTCATTTGGACCGACATGTCAACAATGTACACACAGAAAGTCAATTGGAAATATTATATTGGTAAATAGTTATTGTGATTTAAAGCTATCTGAGTATTTACTGTGAAATGGAATCAGTTACATTGAATTCAAAATATCAGAAATATTGTTAAACAAATAAATATTCAATTGAAATAACCAATTCAATTCAGTGTAAATACATTTTATGGACATCACACATTAAAATGAAGACATCTAATTACCAAAATATAAAACAAAATGAGAAACACATCTAATTACGAAAATATAAGATAAAAAGAGAAACACATCTAATTATCAAATCAAAACAATAAAAAATTAAAGATGTTTCATCTAGAACAAAATAGTGAATATTTAGTATAGTCATTAGTGGTCGTTCAAATCAGAGTATAAGCTTTTGCAGGATTGTTTGATTCATATATTAATTTTCAGTACCCTATAAAATTATGCTACATATATCTGTAACAGCTAAAAGTGAATATCTAATAGTATTTTAATGTTTTAAACTAATTAAACATATTATACATATTAGAGAGATGTACTTGATAGGCCATTTCTCTCTGAATATATTTGTCTAAATATATAGTACTAGTTAAGGCATGGTTAATAAATATATTGTCTTATACTTTAGCGTATTTTATAAAGTATAAAGTAATGTCAACTTAACGATTAAAAAAAAGTAGAATAGCAACTAAAAGCACTTATTCAAGTCGTCCTTGGAATTATAGCATTAATTTGAAGTTGGAGTGTGTTTTTACTGAAGTACTTATATCGATAAGTATGGTATCAAGATAGGCCCTCCTGAAACTTCCATTTTATATACACAAGTCATCACTGATATTGATTCAAAGAGGGTAAGACATAAATAAATAAATGTAAAGGTTTTATAAAACAAATTTGATATAAAGTTAGTGGATACTCTAGTTTTATGAATGGTAGTGTAGATCTGTGACACTTAAAATATTATAATAAATACATTTTAATAGTATGTACATAAACTGTATATAATATAAACAATATATTTCATTTTTAGTAACCCATTTGTATGATTAAAAAAAGTAAATTTAAACACAGAATGAAGTAGCCAATGTGTCTATAAAAGACAGCACAATAGTGCACTGCATGTGAATAGGATAGATTAGCAGTTTTTGTGTTTACCTCCCGCAACAAATTATTTTATTAAACTTTTGCTTTAAAAGCGAAATGTAAACTAAAATTATTTGTTATAAAATATTCAAAACTGTTATGAAATAATTAGGTCCTTTATTCTTTTTTAAATAATTTACGTCACTATCAAACAATAAAATAAATAATATATGATAAAATATTGGATACAAATAATTATTTTACCATATTTTCCAGTTGTCCAAAATGTATGAAAAAGTACTCCAACAGACAGAACCTAAAACGACACATAAAGATGATTCATGCTGGCTCCAAAAAGCTGTTCACCTGCAATGAGTGTCAGATGCAGTTTAAGAAGAAAGACCAATTAGTGGCTCATATGTACCAACATAGTGGTGTTAAAGCTTTCAGGTAAGTTTACACAAATATTTCTTTTGCAGTGGTTGTTTGAAAAGAAATTGTTTTCAAATTTTAACTGGAATCCATAAATATCGATAATAACATATTGTTACAAATATAATTTAACAGCTAATACCTTCATGTTTATTTTTACTAAAATTTTACCCCCATTTTTTTAAATATTTTTATTGCCATACCTAAAAATATCTAGAAATAATAAAAACATTAAAATCTCCTTTTTCCAGGTATTTAATATTACAGGATTTTTAATTATTAAAATATTGATGTATTTTCTTTAAAGTAAATTACTTAATTTCAATATATAAGAATAGATATTTAGTTGTACATAGAATTATCTTTAGCTTATTTGAACAAAGTACTGTTAAATATAAAATTGTGATTAATAATAACCAAATATTAAATGTTAAAAAAGTTTTCCAATCGACTTTTGTTAATAGGGAATTGTTAAACTCAACACCAGTACAATTGTGAAGTGTGGATTTATAGTCTATTATTATTAGGCTAAAGCAGCCATTATATTACACATATAATCAATAATCACAAGACTGTTGGTGCGGTAATTGTAATATACTGATCAACTTACTATTTTTTCGGATCAGATAGTGTTTAGTAAATTGCATAATGTAAATCAAATCAAATCAAATATTAAAAAAAAAATATTTGATTGATTTGATTTGGATAATGTAATGTAATTTCTGTAATTTCAAATGCAGCCAGCATTAGAAATTACGGAAATTCCATCCTTATATACTTAGACAAGTCATTTTGAACATGATAGAGACATTTCAATCGTATTTACAGGATGGCACATTTTCTGGTCATGTTTATAATTATATACATATAGTTTGACCATTATCCACCACAAATACTGATTTCCATAGAGAAATAGTTAAAATTCATCTTGTTCTTTTAATTTCGAAACTTTCTGAAGAACGGTATGTAATTCACTGAAACTTTTGGTACAATTTCAGATGTCCATTATGCTCAAAGGATTTTATATCAAAGTACAAAAGAAAGAAGCACATGCGAAATCATAAGACACACAAATGTGAGCACTGTGATATGACCTTCATATACTGGACCGATTTGATGGCACACAAGCGAGTGGATCATGCTTCACCAGGTAACTTGTTATTACAATTATATGGTTATTTTAAAAAATATATAAATAAAAATTCATTACAAAGACAGAACTCGAATTTGCGAACTGTGGCATACTGTCCAATCGTTCTAACAAGTGGTCCTTTCGTTTTATCCTTACTATCATTGTACCATTGCTCCTGCATTTGCACTCGAATCTTTTCCAGAATTAATGTAACATTGTAAAGTCCTATTTTACTTTCTCCTAATTCACACCAAATACTACGTAACCAAATGTTTGAAACAGTTTTCACTAAGAAGGATCAATGGAACTGGTCATGAGCATTCTGAGGGCCTATAAAAAATCTTGTTTTTGTCGCCTAGAACTTGTCAAATAGAACTAAAGTTACTGTAAAAGTTGCTTTTTTCTGGTATCGTTACTACCAAACAGACATTCCTGAAGGATCACACACACACACTTATGCAAGCACATAATCACGCACGCAAACACGCATGGACGCACACACGCACACACCCATCCACACACACTGGATATTAAAATTTTTATTAATTAGAGCGTTAATTCTTTAAATAGAAAATATCATACTTAGTTTTAATACAATTATATTTGAATTTCAGAATATATATGCAATGATTGCGGAACAGTATTCAAGGAGCGATCACATATTATACGACACGTAAAAAAACATATGCCGGGGAGTTCAGTAACAGTATTTTTTTGTCCATATGACAATTGCCACAGGTAATATTATTAAATGAAAAAAAATTTTGGAAAAAAAATTGTTTTTTAAAAGAATTCTATAGAAATATCTATGTAATATTGCAACACCTTGGGTACACTGAAAGAGATCTTTTGTACAGAAAAGCTCATCCTATGTATACGATTTTGTTTTTACTTTTTTATGTAACTCACTGTGGTACAATAAGATTCAAAAGTCGATGACCATCATATTTAAAGTTTCAAAATAGATATATAGCTATTTTTGAACTTTTAATATGGGCATTGTCTTTTGACGCTGACTGTACAAGAAATATTTTACTTTTTTCGTGGTCTACACTTGTTTTAATTCTTATTATTTACAGACACTATTCAAGGAACAGTAACCTTAAACAACATATTCTAGTAAAACACGAAGGACTGACATTTGATTGTTTGTTATGTGGTGCCAAATTAACAACAAAAGTAAGTTGCTATATATATACTTTTTTCTGTTGGCAAAATTCGTAATCATATTACCTTTGTGACAGATGGCAACACTGTTGACAGTTGGTAACACTGTATCATAATGTTAAGTATTATTGAGTTGAGCGAAGCGAATCTTTAACTTGTCAAAAGTATGTTTCTTTTAGACGAATAATGGTAGGATGTCAAAAATTGGCAGAGTTGAGGAAAGTGACTTATAGGTTCTGAAGTGTTTTGGTGCCTTTGTAATTCTGTTTTTTTATTAAATGGTCAAAGTTAACAAGTGAAACGTTTTAAAATCGCACGGGTTCTTATTAAGCTTAAGATTATTAGCCACTATTTACTCTGCTAATTTTACAAGTAAAATGAGCCCCACCTGCCGTGTATAGTGACGGACGGAGTTAATTGTTTTTAAAACAAAGTCTAATAAAATAAAAATAATTAATTTAAGGCACGATTAAACGAACATATCGACCGTCATTCTCGACCGGAAGTTATTTTACGAATACCAAAAACAATTGAAACTGGCAGAAAGAAGAGAAAAGATGAAAATTCAATGAAATACGAAACCGCTTTAAAATTAGCGGGAATTATGCAAAAAGAAGCTGCTTATGTGAATAGTAAACCAAACAAAGAAGATGAAAATATGTTTACATAGTTTTCAAATTTAATTATAACTTAAAAAATGGTACCTTATTAATTTTAAGTTTCAAAGTTATGAGAATTGTTGGTTTTGTTGAAGTTAACTGTAATAGAGATTGAGATTACGAAACATTTATTTATTTTATAGATATTTATTATCGACTGATATAGTTATATTAAAATAAAGAACTTTAATACCATTGTAGTTTTTATTATGGATATTTTATGTCTGTGTTAAGAAAATATTATCCTTATTACAACAGATAGTAAATTTTGGTTAAAAAGGAGTTATAAAAATTTCAGATATTTAGTGTCAATAACTATATAATATAAAAATTTTGTTAGTATTATTAGAACAAGAAAGTGTTTAAAAGTCTCATGTTGCTTCATTTAAACTCTTGTGATTTTTACTTTAAAGGTTTTAACAAAAAGATAATTATGTTCATAATATCCAGAGATTACTTAAAGAACACTGAAACAAAATATTGTCCATAAGGCAACGACAAATTATTGTTTACATTTGTTTACTTAAAAAAAAATATGTTTACATTTGTTTACTTTACTTGAACACCATTGAATAACCATTTTGTTCATCATTGCCAATACCGAACTAGAAACTGTTGAAATTTACTAGGGTTGCCAGCAAGCAAGCGTGGAAAACGAGTAAAACAAAAATATATTACAAAAACTTGAATTTAATATTACGTTTGCAATTAACAAAAAATGTTACATATATCAATCATAGTAAGCATTTAGAATTAGTGCGTGTAAAAAACCATGTCAATTAAAAATAAAGTTAATTTCAAATTACTTCTAATCTACTATTACAATTTATTTCAAAATCTATGTATAGAAAGGTCTTAAATAGGGTTGCCAGATCGCCAAACTTAATAGCCGGACAGACCAGCCAGTTAGGGTAGAAAGGCCGGACACCCTGCATTATTGATGATTTTGTCTCAGTATTATTAGGTACAACATGGGGCGGCGATGACTGCGTGAGCGATCGACAGCAGACACTCGTCGCCTGCGCTCGGTGTGCCACGTTTACGCGACACGCGTAATGTAAAAAACCTAACAAAAGCCGCTGGCTATTCGACTGGTCTAGATTAACTAAACGATCATTTAGTTGACTTCATCAAGTAGTCGGCCAACCAGTCAACCAACTAGCAAAAAAAATCTTCTTTTTGCTAGACAAATTCTACAGCTCGACAGGTCGAGCAATTTGTAGAACAACTATGTACCACCAGTCGAGCCACAAGACCAGAAACTCTTCAGGCAACTAGTCCATCAATAAATTGACTAACTATAAAAAAAATTGTTTCAAAGACTTGGCCATAGTATTATTTTCATGTTACCAAGAAAAGTATTTGAGGCAATAAACGTAACGTATTATATTATAAATTACAACAGGGATGAAACACAAATAAAGAAAATAATATTTTTTTTAGGAAAATAAAAAATATACTTAAATTTTCTTTACTTAAATCTTGTTCATATAAAATAAATCTTTTAAAATCTTTTTTAAGAATACACTATTAAAATTATTTGAAAGTGTTAAACCTACTTTTTAAAATCATAAGACTTGAAGATTATTATTAATTTGACTAACTCATGATAATACTTCGCTATATTTAACGACCTAAGAAATCCTTGACATAAAAAAGTAATTATCGATCATATTATTATTACTAGTAGATGCCCATTTTTGTTCTTCAGAAAAATTTGTTAAGGATAGTCAACTGGTCTAGATTTGGTTAGTAGTATAGCTTGAATGGTGTAGAGGAAAATAGCAGAAAAAAAATTTATTGAATTGACCAGTAAAGAGCTTCGTTTCGCTCAGTTCAATAAACCGTCTCAGACTGAATAGTGAAGTAAAGCAGACTTTTAAAATGTTAAGGTTAAAACTCAGATTCAATATACTAGTCGATTTTTTTTTTTTGCTTCTAATCAGTTTTCACTTTGTACCACATTATGCTATTCAATTAATAACATTTAACTTCTATTTTTGAAATTGGTACGTAATGTGGCTGAATTAAAACAAACGAAATACTTTAATATTTCATTTAAAAACGAAAGTTCACGACATATTATTCGAGATATTGAGTGCTTATAATATTAAATATCGGATGTATTATTACTAGAATGGGGTTATTTCTGAAATATCGATGTTTAGTTTTGCATCCTTGACTCGGACTCTCCATCACAGTGTATTATAAAATATAGACTATAGAGTGTTAACCAATTTCCACGTGTGATTGGTCAGACATCTGACATTTGGCATATTAAATACTAAACAAAGAGTACCATAAAATATTATTCAACATTTGAATGAATTAAATAATAATTTATAAACTAAATCTTGACAATGTTGTATCTTACATAATAATAGTAAATATACTTACATAATATATGAATATTTTTTTATTTAATAACCATAACTTTAATTTTTATTGCATATTTTCATATTATATTTCTTATTATTTTTTAAAATGGAATTAACTTTAAACGTCTTTACTTTAAACTGTTGGTAAGTGAGTGATTGATTTTAAATAAAATTTTTGTTTTATTATTTTTATTTAAATAAACATTTTTTTTTGTTTAGGGGCATTCCTATTGTATCTAAAAACCGTAAAGAAAGAATTGAGGCGATAGCCAAATATTTACAGGAAGCTCCCCATAACATTGTGTGCCTACAAGAAATATGGAGTGAAAAAGATTATTTATATTTAAAAGACATGCTTCAAAGACATCTCCCATTTTCCCACTATTTTTATAGGTACTGTATGAATATCAAACACAATTTTAACCTTTAATGATATTGCTCATAAGTCAATGTAATAATTTTCAAAACTTATTTGTAGCGGTGTTTTGGGCTCTGGGTTATGCATATTTTCCAAATGGGTGATTCAGGATGTCTTCTTTCACCAATGGACATTAAATGGTTATATACATAAAATACATCATGGGGACTGGTTTGGAGGAAAAGGTGTTGGCCTCTGCAGGATTAAATGTAATGAACGACTAATAAATGTTTACTGTACTCATGTAAGTGATGTTTAAAAAAATATATCTGCTCTTTTACTTCTCAAGTAAATAAATTTAATATATATTCATATTTATACCTATTTTACATTATAATTCTTTTTATTTTTTATATTGTAAAATAGGTATTGTCATATTATATCTCTTTAAGACACTAGTTTATACTAGTGTGTATAAAATACAAAGAAGCAAAGATTTCCTAATAGAAAAATATAGATTTCTCTATGAGGAAAGATGTGAATTTTTTTTTTCTAATACTAACAAGACCTTTTTTCAGTTACATGCAGAATATCATGAAGATGACATGTACCTTGCCCATCGAGTTTTACAAGCATATTCCACAGCCGAACTTGTTAATTTGACTCACTCCCCTGCTGATATCTCCATACTTGCTGGAGATCTCAATGCTGCACCTGGAGATTTATCATTTAGGTATTGTATATAAATTAGTCACTAAATTATTTAAAAACATTAAAAAAGCCCATTTCAGATTGTTTACTTTATATGTACTAATATTTCAGATTAATTTCTCAATTACCCTCTCTTCTGGACCCGTACACACTAGAGGCTAATCATGATCGTTTTGCTAAGCAAATTGGCACCAGTGACAATATTCACAACAGTTATGCTGACCCGCAACTAGTGAAACAGTGCCCCGAGGGAAAGAGAATAGATCATATATTGTTTCATTTAAATCCAACATTAGAGGTTATTTATTTTATATTGAAATTACTGAAATACTTCAGATATTCAAAATTTTTTTAGTCTATTTTTAAATAAGCATATGTAAATATTTATAAAAACATTAATTGCAAAAGATATTTTAGGATATATCCAAAATAAATATTAAATGTTTCAGGCTGAAGTTCTTAGCTTTGGCAATCCAATGGAAGAAAGAGTACCCGGAGAACCGTTTTCGTATTCTGACCATGATGCTGTAGCATTGGAACTGAAAATTAAAACTTCTCAAACAAAAGCGAAGCAGAGACAATATAGTGAGGAAAAATATTTGCAAGAGACCATATATGAGGCTATTGAAGTTTGCAAAGAGGCTACTGTGACTTTGAACAAAACAAAAAAACTGTTTTTATTAACAGGTGGCCTAATATTCATGTTCCTCTTAGGTTCAGTAGGTTATTGGCCAAATAATATTTTAAGTGATATTTTAAAAATAATTATGACAGGTTTTTCATTTTATTATATTATTATGGGTACTTTATGGAACAGAATTGAACTAAACAGCCTTAAAGCTGGTTTGACTGCTCTTGAAAATTTGAATAGAAGTCGAGATTTTAAAATAAGTAATTAAAATGAGGATTTAATTCGTAAAACTTTGGAATAAATCAGTATTTTTGATACGTAATAATCTGGTATTTATCAATGTACCAAATAAAAAAGAAGCTTCATATCATTATTTTTAAATACATGTATTATACACATTCCAAATACAATAATAAAGTGGTAAAGTATATTGTAACTTAATAAAACGAGGATATCCTATCATAAGCTATAATAAAAAATATATATTAAGATAATTTTTACATTTAATGAATATAATTTTATCACTATTGCTAAGTATTGCTCAAAGTAATACAATGCCTAAAGCCATTTCTATGTACGTATACATTTTATATTATTTAATAAAATCATTGCATTAATTTTGTTTTATGTTCCAATTATATGCCCATTAAATTAAAAATATTGAATATGCCCATTATAATGGTACAAGCATGAATTCATAAAATAGAAAGGAATAATAAAAAATGGTCATATATAAATACGATTTATTTATGAAACTTAACAAATACGATACAATACTATTTATATAAATCAATATCACATTTTTGATCATTAAAATACAACTATGACATTTGACTTGTAATAATTGTACTTGCATATAAAATATACGAGATTTTATTAACACGGGTATATTATATTAAAATTATTTTAATCTGTACTAGTTTTAAAATTAATCAAACTCTTTATACATTCCACCATTTACATTTGCATAATAAAAATAATGGAATTAATATATACATATTTTTGTTAATTATTTTAAAAGTTGAGTGTGATGAATGTTTTACAACATTTAATGTTAAATGTGACTTTTAATTTAACTTATTGTTATAAAATAGTTATTAGGGTATTTAGAAAATTATAATTAAAATATACTATCATTTTTTAACCTATTAATAATAATTTTGTTATAATTTTAGGATTTATTTTCTTATACTTGAACATTATAGCTTTGAGAGTAAAATTAAAATTGCCAATTCCATATTGCACAATAAGTAAAATTAAGCAGTTACATACATTAAAGAAACAAAAGCAAAATTTATACTTCATAAGTACACATTAATAGCCTAAATTATAACTAGCATATTATTCCACTCAAATTGGTTTATAAATACTATCACAAAATTGTATACTTCAGGTTTTAAGAACTCTATACTTCAGGGTTCGAGCCTGAGTCACCAAGTAATGGCTCAGTATCCGAGGTCAATGACCCCGTCGTCATAGTATTTTCTAGGGATCCGTAAACTGAAGGTCGAACTTCAACAGTTGGTTCTGTAGCCTCTACAGTGAGATTTTGTGCAGAGCTGGAAGGTTCGTTCAGTCTAGAGCTTTCGTCGAATCCTCGAGCCATGTGATACATTGATTTACCACGCCATCTTCTACTGAATGAGCTCCCTGTACAATAATAATTTCAAATATTAGTTTTAATTTTTTTTACTTTTTAGTAACATTTGTATTGCATTTTGTGTACATGATCAACTGTTACTGATTACCAAGCCATCATATTTTCTCCACTCTTTGCCATAAATATAAACAAGTAACAGGTTGTAACAAAAAAATTGGCATTGGCTAAATATTATATATATATATATATATATATATATAACTTATGGAAACTGGGTAAAGCAATACCCCCACTCTAATAATCTCCTTAAAGGCCCTTTGTAATATTAGGTTTTACCGTTTCATAGCTTATTTCCCAAGAATAGGTTTTGTACTGTTTAGATTCAATTATAATTCAAACCATTACATACCTACAACCCCCAAATGCTCGGATATGTCTCTCTTAACATCAGAGACATCCCACATAGCCAAGAATGATCCAAGGCAAGAACGTGAAGGCGCTTGCGGAGATATGTATGGCTTGTATGAGAAGCTGTAGTGGTGAGCGATGGCTGCTAAGAACATCTCAATGCAAATGAGGAAGTCCTGAATAAAATTTTTTAACATTAATTCAAATTCAGTTCCAGTTTTCCTTTAAACATTTCTTACAAATTAAACTTTATATATTTTGCAATGTCTCAAAAATTTTACAAGTTGTTAATTAGTTTTGTTATGTTATTATTTGAGAAAGTTATTAAGTTGTATGTGGGTATAAAAATAATAAATGTGACAAGTTGTACTAATGTTGGTTTCGTAATAAAGAAGTGTGTATCATGATTAAAAAGTCTTTTAAATTGTAAAATACAAGTTATAATAGTGGCGACGAGCAAAATACCGTTAAAAATGGCTTTTACAAGTACTGCGAGTATTGTTTTACCGGGGAAATTTGAACCCCATAAGGATAATTGGGAAAATTATCGTGAACAACTTTATTTCGCATTGGAAGCGGCTGGTAAATTGGAAAGCGTGCAGAAAAGAGCCTTATTTTTATCTCAATGTGGAAAAGAAGCCTTTTCATTAATTGTTTCGCTGCTGGCACCTAGAAAACTAAGTGAAGTTTCTTTTGAAGAAATTATTGAATTACTTAATAAATTCTTTGTTCGCACACCTCATCCAATATTAGAAACTGAAAAATTCTATGCACGTAAACAGAGATCAGGCGAATCTATCACTAATTTTGTGGCGGCATTACATGATATAAGTTCAAGATGTAAATTTTCTGAATTGGGACGACGCTTAGCAGAACAAATAATACTAGGTGTACATAATGACAACTTAAAGAAAGAGTTGTTGGAAATGAAGCTTGAAGAAGTTACGTACGAAAAGGTGGTGCAACAGGCATTGAATTTCGAAGCTATTCAGATGGCGAAATCTATAGGAAATGATATGTCATATCAAGACAGCTTTAAAAATTCCACAAGAAATGCATACGAACCTATGGAAGTGAATGCAATTAGTACCAAGACGTGTTCACACTGTGCGAAGCGCCATGGAGACAGGAAATGTCGTTTTGCTAGTGCTACTTGCTATAAATGTAATAAAAAAGGGCACATTAAAGGGGCCTGTACAGTAGATAAAAGGAATATGCATATTGACAACTGTGGCAATGTAATATCTGAACACTTGCACCAGGAACAATTAACAGGGGATATAAACACTATTAATGGTATGAAACTAATGACTACTGAAATTAATGTCAATACTGTGAGATCAAATCCATACATGGTGGATGTCACAATTAATGGGGTAATGATACCTATGGAAGTGGACTCAGGTGCTGCATGCTCCATACTTCCACACAGTGTCTATTTGAGACATAAAGATATTTTTCCTGATTTAACATTCTGTGATAGTAAATTTGTAACTTGGACAAATGAGAAGTTGAATATAAAAGGAAAAATGATAGCTTCTATTGAGTTCAAAGATAAAAAGGTTAATTTACCTTTACTTATAAGCTGCGGCAGAGGACCAGCTTTAATGGGACGCACATGGTTTAAAGACTTAGAAATTTCACTTCAAGGGATCAATGCTGTAAATTACAACAAAGAAGTAAACAATATTCAAGACAAGTTTCCTCAATTATTTGATAACAACATGGATAAATATATTGGTCCTATGGTTCACATTGATATGAGATCAGATGTGGTTCCAGTGTTTCAGCGTGCTCGTCCTGTACCATTTCCATTAAGGGCAAAGGTAAATGATCAGTTAAATAAAATGATTGCAGATGGTATCATCACACCCGTTAAACACTCTCGGTGGGCTACCCCCTTGAGAATTGTCCCTAAACCAGATGGATCACTGAGGTTGTGTGGAGATTATAGAAGTACAGTTAACTCGACTTGCCTAGCTGATAACTATCCACTGCCTACAGCAAATGAAGCCTTCTTTCAACTTTCAGGTGGCAAATATTTTACAAAAATTGATCTTAAACATGCCTATAATCAGTTGAAGGTTGACCAGGAGACTGCAGAGCTATTAACCCTAAATACACCCTTGGGCCTGATGCGAATGAATCGTCTTGCGTATGGAGTCAATGCAGCCACAGCTATATTTCAACGACTAATGACCTCCTTGTTGGCAGGTGTTGAGGGTGTTGCGTGCCTGTTAGATGACATAGTTATTTCTGGCATAAGTATAGAAGAACATGATCAAAGACTTCGACAGGTTCTTCAGAGTTTGGATGATGTTGGTCTACGGTTAAATATAAATAAGTGTGTATTTGCTGTAAGACGGGTATGTTTTTTGGGCTACGAAATTGACAGTGAAGGTATTCATCCTTCAGAGGAAAAAGTGCAAGAAATTAGAGGGAAGTCTGCTCCACAGAATAAAACAGAATTAAAGGCATTTTTGGGCCTTTATAACTTTTATGAGAGATTTGTAATGAATAAAGCTTCAGTAATGCAACCCTTGTATAGGTTATTAAAAGATAAAGTTAATTGGCATTGGACAAAAAATGAACAAGTTGCATTTGATAAAGCAAAGTCGCTTTTGACGTCAGAGTTGACTTTAGTTCATTACAGCTTAGAGCGGGAGTTAATAATGTTATGTGATTCAAGTGACTATGGGCTAGGTGCTATGTTAGTACATAAAATGCTAGATGGTACAGAGAAGCCCATTATAATGAGTTCTAGAACACTCCAAGATCATGAACGACGTTATGCTCAAATTGATAAGGAGGCCTTAGCTATCATGTTTGGTCTTAAGAAGTTTAGACAATATTTGTTAGGTCGTAAATTTATGATATGCACTGATCATAAACCATTGTTGGGCATATTTGGTCGAGAGAAACCTATTCCTGACCTTGTATCAGCAAGAATGCTTAGATGGGCCTTAACACTCAATACCTTTGACTATACTTTAGTATACCGTCCAGGCAAAGAAATGGCAAATGTTGATAGCCTTAGTAGGTGGCCTACCTTGTGTATATCCAATGATTGTGAAAATGAAGAAGATATATTTTTATTTGAACAAAAGAATGTACGAGGTTTAAATTCAAAAGACATTGCTCAAGAAACAGAAAAGGATCAGATTTTAAAAAGAGTTAAATTTTTTTTATTACATGGATGGCCACCTGTTATAAATGGGGAATTATAGACATATTATCGAAAAAGGGAAAGTTTGTCACTGAATAAGGATTGCATTTTGTGGGCTAATAGAGTCGTAATACCAAAAGCAATGCAGAGGGAAATATTAAATATACTGCATGAAGGCCATAGTGGAATGGTGCAAATGAAAATGACGGCAAGAGCATATGTTTGGTTTCCTTCACTTGACTCGGATATACAGAACATAGTTTCTATATGTGACTCTTGTCAGCTGAATAGAAATAACCCCCCGAGAACTGAACATCATTGGCCGGAAGCAACAAAGCCTTGGTCAAGAGTGCACATAGATTTTATGGTGCCATTTATGGGGAAAACATTTTTAATATTAATAGATTCTTACAGCAAGTGGCCAATTGTTGACATAATGCCATCCATGTCAAGCAGAGCTGTAGTTACCTCCTTGCGAAAGGCTTGTGCTGATCATGGGCTACCGGAGCTTGTGATATCAGATAATGGCCTTGCATTTATAGGACAAGAATTTCAAGAATTTGTTGTGAAAAATAATATCAAACACATTACTGGTGCCCCTTATTACCCTGCTACGAATGGCCAAGTTGAGCGGCTGATACAGACAATTAAGTCAAAGCTCAGGAAGCAAGTAGATATGCCTTGGGCAGAGCGAATAGCGAAGATGCTATTTCATATGCGTACTGCCCCTAGTACAGTGACTGGAAAGACTCCTGCGGAGATGTTGAATGGCAGGAAGTACAGAACAGCACTTACATTATTGCATCCTGACTTAAATACACAATCAGAACTTGTAAGAGAAGATGGTAGAAGGGAAGGTAGAAGAGTAAAGAACTTTGAAGTTGGAGATCATGTTTTACTGCGATTGTATAACATGAATGCGAAATGGCAGCGTGGAGTGGTGACTAATAAAGTGGCACCAGCCTTATTTGAAGTGCGAGCCCAGGATGGTGTGATACATCGGAGACATGTAGATCAGCTGCATAAAACTAAACCACCTATGCAAAGTGGTGATCAACCGTTAGAGCAAAATTATGATAGTGAAAGTGACGCTGATAATGACTCTATTATTTTGCCTCCTCCAGAGGAGTGGTCAGACATAATTGGGTGTTGATTGTGTATATTTATATAAAATAGTTTAATATTGTGTTTTTGACTTGAAAGGAAGGTGTTATGTTATTATTTGAGAAAGTTATTAAGTTGTATGTGGGTATAAAAATAATAAATGTGACAAGTTGTACTAATGTTGGTTTCGTAATAAAGAAGTGTGTATCATGATTAAAAAGTCTTTTAAATTGTAAAATACAAGTTATAATAAGTTTGATTATAGAAATTTGGCAAAAAAGAAACTAGATTTAAAATTTACAAATCAAACCATTTGCATCATTTGACAAATATTCTGTGACAAAATTCTCTCTCTCATCACAAGGAGCGAAATAAAAAAAAATTAAAACCTTGCCACCGTTTGACGATGGACCGATTTTCAGTTGAACACGTGATTTTTTAAGTGCATCGCGCATTAAGAGCGATGATGCAAATAGGTTAAAAAAGAATTAATTCATCAGAGGGAAACAAGTTCAAATTTGTGGGCACTAAACTGACACATTTTTCTATTCCATTCATATCTAAATATGATTTATGACAAATATTTTAGGATTACTTATTTACTGTAAAAAAAGTGGCAAGGGATTACTCTATTCGTTCTACATTTACTTTTATTTAAAGATAACAAAAAACAAAAAAAAATTGTACCTGAAACAGGTAAGTTTTCTGACTTCAACCTTGACCTTTTTCTGATATCAAAAAACTTATTTATGTTACTTAATCTCTTTTTTATTAAGATAATGTTTACGTTTGTTATCTTTACTATAGTAAAACAGTTTACCGAGTGTTTTGAATATTAGTGTAATGACACTATCATCAAATAATTACACTGATAGTGCAACAATTATGCCTTTTTTTACTTTTATCACTAATCATACCTGCAGCTTTGATGAGATTATTTTAATCTTGTCCTGGTCTGAAATATCAAATATTGTTGATATCACTCCACAGTATACTAATATATTGATAATCACACCTTGGCTGTAAACAATATAAAAAAATATACATGATATTTTTTTATTACCATATTTTATATAAAACATTTATTAACATTTTATATAAAACATTGTCAATTATTAACTTAAATATCCAAAAAAATAAACTTACAAAAATGAGAAGAAAACAACAGCCTTAATACATAAGAACTTGCCGATTGGTTTCATTGGTTTAAGCTCAGTACGATTTGCCCGATAGAACAAAACCAGGCAGTACATGGCCACAAACTGAGATAAATTATTAATCGCTATAATATAAGGAAAGGCAACATTGGGACTGAAGTCACTTTCTCCATAAACTCCACAGAGGTCACATATCATTGATATAACTGTTGTTAAAGGCCTCACTAAAGTATATTGGAGAATACCATGCTTACAATTGTGAACAAATTCACTGGAACAGAAAAACATAATATAATAAGCATAGGGATAAAAAAAAGTATTGTAATGTATTATTATTAGACATACCTTCCCATCTCCCATGGTGTCAAACAGCATAGTGGAAATATATGATTTACTTGAGGCTTAGTTTCAAGCAATGCTTCCAAATCTTGTCCATCATTGAGGTAGTTAAATAAATATTTCATAAAGTTATAAATCACATAAGCCTCATAACACTCTCTTAAAGCATCCATATAAATTGACTGTTCTGGAAATTCTAACCCTATCCAGGCATTGAGGGCATAGATTGGCACCATCCATAATATTCTATAATTTAATCAAAACATTTGTTGGCATATTAAATACATTTTGTGTTATCAATAAAAGTATATAAATTAAAGAGTTTAAAAAATTACCTTATAATATGTTTTTGTAATGAAGGTTTGGTATAGTGCACTATATGCTGAGTGATCTGCCATATTGAGATAGGCACAGCTAATAGAACGAATGCTCCACCAATTAAAGTACTTTGATCTGACTTAGTAAAGCCATTATTTATCGAATGAACTACTAGAAGCGGTACAAATATTATAACTAACAAAACATAAGTTGCTATAAACAAAGGACGAATCCAAAGCCTCCATTGGCTAAAAAAAGCTCTTATCGACGGTGTACACATATTTAACAATAATAGATTTTTGTAATTTCATTTAGAAAACGTTCTTAAATGGCGTAAAGTAATGCAAAGTTGGAAGTCTAAACGTGATTCATGGCCGATAGGGGAAACTGATAATTATTATTATTATTATTGGCACTAATTCTTTCGATATATTAATATTTAATAACGAAAACTTGTTTTTCATCATCTGTCAAATGTCTTCCTCACTAAATACTAATCCATTCTAGAACTAGTCGTACATACTCTGTGAACTAAAAACTGTCATTTAATTATTGACATTTCACTATCATGAACAAGTAACCATACACATAATAACAAATTAAGAATAATTAAATTAAAATAAACAAATGGCTAATTTTTTGGTGCACATAGTTTATTGATAAATATTATCACTCAAAATCAGTGCCAGTGAAAAATATATAAAGAAAATTTATAACTTCACATTTTCTTCTGAGTTTTATAAAATACAATAGTAGTTTTGATTCAGACATAGGTATTATTTAAAGATATTTTGTATTGTCATTTTTGATGGCTACTACTACTATTTATTTAAAAAATAATTAGCACATATTTTACAATAACAATTTAATGTACTAATCTTTTAAAAAAATGACTTACTATCACTGTATAATCAACCACTAAAAAAATATTTGTTGTTAATCTGATATTTTTCAATTTATATCTTATTTTTATTTTCCATTAATATTTTTTTGGTGTATAGTGTATATAGAAATTATATAGAACAAAAATAAATTATCATTCTTTATTTCAATTATTTAAGATTTTATGTATAATATTCTTCTTGAGATGGTACATGTATCCAATTTCAAATAATATTTATTTTCAAACCCGAAAAACTGTACGTGGAAAAGAGAAGATGAACTCATTTGGTTATTTAGTGTTGCTAGGAAAAAAAAAGAATAAAAAAGTGCTTTATTTATCCGAACATACCATCGTAGATGAACGAGTAGTTTCAGAATGGGTATAGGTTTGATATAAATGTTAGTGATTTCGTTTTAGAATTTAAGAATAACTTAGGATAACTATTTAGCGTTAAAAGTAATTAAATGTCCAATTATCATAAGTTAATTGTAGGGACCCACTTATTTGTGCATTTACAGTTATTCGTGTAACACGTATTTTGTGCATAGAGTTCAAGCATTGAATTAGGCCACATAGCGATCTCTCCCTAAAATACCGCTGTTCTGGCTGTCGACGTATCAAGACAGGCTATCAAGTGAGTGTGTTGTTTTGTCATTTGATTTGGAATTGTATTTTCCTTACCATTTTTAAAGTGTTGTGTGATGTGCACAGGATAAATAGATAAAGTTTATAAATAGTCAAACGTAAGTCGATAATTCGTATGCTTTCGTAAATGGGTCACCTCGCCATTCTTTTCAGATCTTGATGGGATTCGCTGCCGATTCGAAACTTTAATTCTAGTGTGCCTTTGTTTTGTTATTAAGTTATGGTTGTATTTGTTATGTGTTTTAGAATCGTGAGGCGGGAGAGTGATGATCTGAAAGGCCGCAACCTAATGTGATGTCATCAAAAGGGGAAACAGAGGCCGATTCTGGCACCGTGTCGCCAAATTTAAATGCCGTCAAAAATGAACCGGTATGTATTTTACTATTTTAAAAGGAAAAGTATAGAGGTATCAACACTTAACAGAAACATGCCAACAAATTTTAAATGAATATGACTTACTTACTGGCAATTTTAAACAAATGACACTGGAGATTTTATTAAAAATCCTTAAAATAATTTATTTAAAGACCAACCTTATTTTCCCAGGATTATATTATTGTACTAGATAGTTTCAAACCTTGTAAGTATTACTTGTGATTTTCTGTTATGAAAAAATTCTTATTACTACATTGATAGTACTTAGTAAAATACAGAAAAAACATTTAGCTAAGGAATAGATAGTAGTGTTTTATTATTATTATTTTTTCATTGTAGTGACAGGCATCCTAACATATTTCTTTATGTTTTTTAAATAGTTTAAAAACCCATACCCATACTTCACATTAATTGATATTATAATAGATATCTATTATTATAAAGTATAGTATATATATTTTTAATAATTACTTGATAATTATATTTCAAAATATAATTATATTTTTGTATTTTCTTGTAGTTAAAGTATTCTCTTATACAATATAGATTTGAGAGATGCTGTTTCCTATATAGGTTAAAAGTCGAGATAGTCATTATAGAATTATCCTTACAAGAAGTTAGTTTTTTAACTTTATCTTTAGATTATATCTATAATTATATTTTAAAAAGATTTAATGAAATTTTAAAATACTTAGTAATATAAGTAATATAATATAATATATTTATTTATATTTTATTGGATAATTTTTTTTTATATATATATTGGAGTTCTAAAATAATTTGTCTTATGTGCAGACATAAAGCAAAAATTCTCATATAAATAACTTAAAACTGTATAATTATATGTTCAGTACCTGACAGTGTGTTTTCATTCAAACAATAAAGAGTCTGTCTATAATTAAAATGAAGCACTTGAGGTTCTTGAATGTACTTGTGTAGAAGTATTATTGCATTGTGCAATTTTTCATGATATCTTTATGCTTTTTGCAATATTTTAAATAAAATTAAGTATATTTCATTTAATAATAATAGATTTGAAACTATTTATGACTTTTTTATATTAATTTAATGTAAAGATAGAAAATATCTGTTTTGAAAAACACATGTTTTGATAACTTTTTGTATATTTTGGATATCATTTGTTTTGTACCTGTTATCAACTACTTTATCTTAACATAATGATTCATCTATACCAGGGATGGCAAATCAATGGCATGTATCCCACAAGCAGCATGTTTGAAAGTTTTGATGGCACACAAAAATAAAATTATTCTTTTTATAGGTTTCCTTTTTTGTTAGAAATGAATTAAAAATTATTAATCTACACTTAGTTTATAATTATATGAAGATGCACATTAGATAAAATTTATCATATAGTTTCACCACTAACATTTAGAAAGAAGTTATATTGTGTCATGTTGCTTATTTAAAAAAGATTTTTTTTTAATTTGTGGCACGGATATCAAAAAAGGTTCGCCATCCCTGATCTATACTATATATCAATAAGCTTATTTTTATTTAGGTTATGACATATTTTTAAATATTTAAAAGTGCAGAGCTAGAAACATTTTTTGAAAGAAGCCTAATAGATTGCACGTCATTCTTGATAAAGACGATTATATGTAGAAATTGAGCTCGTACGTTCGATTCTTACGTGATGATAAATTTTTCATATTATATTATTAAAAAATTGATAATCTTACCATACCTATGTTTAAAGTAAATTTTAAATAAGATATCTATATAGCTATTGTTTTCATAATGACTAATCAACCTGAACAAAAAAACGTAATAACTGTCCTAAAAGTTGATTAAGATAAACTGTCACATAACTAAAATATATAAAGAAACACCAATTTCTTCTTTAAATGTTATAGGCGATGATTAAACCTTTTTTAGGGGTGTGCTTTGTGTAGTTTATGTACAGAAAACTTTATATTACGGTACAATATTTCGGCCATTATACTATTTTATTATATACATATTTTGAAAAATGTAAAAGATATGACTAATCTTTAAAACATAAATAATTATTAATGTAGTGATTAGAAGCAATTTATTTAAAATTGTCCATTTAATATTATTAGTAATTGTACAACAAATTATACCCATTAAGAAACTAAGTTGTAACATAGTTTTGCAATCACAGGAATTTGAAGTTTAATAGAATTGTTTGTAATTAACCCAGGGTCATTACTGCGACCGATATTTTGTAATTGGGCTAAGCTCTCTATGAGACTTTTCTGCATCCTTTGTGCAAGCATCAATTAAAAATTCGAAAATTTATAAATTTTGCACACTGATAGTGGTTTTAAAAAAATTCAAAATGTAGCTTGGAAAACAAAAAAAAATTGTTGAGGACAGAATGCATCAATGTTTTGTAAATGCAACTTCGATGCTGTTTGCAGATCGCTTCACTCAATATGCTAACTCATGCCGAGGTTTTGCGAGAGCGAGTCAAAATTGAGGTCCATTTCATGTTCCTGGTTACTTGTATTTATGCAAGCAAATAGTAAAGTAGGAAGGCGGCTTACAACTTATAAAGGACCAATGTCGAGACACGGCAGCGGGGAGGGTTTAAAACAGTCAATAAATAGAAATAAAATTACCATACTACGGATAATGTACTAATAATATATTAAAACTCTTGTTCTGTTTTAAGTAGATCATTAAGTTACTAGTCTTCGAATATATTAATTTTATTATATAGTGTGTTTTTTCATTATAATGAAATTATTAGCTTTATCTCCTGATTATAATAAATACAACGATACTTATAAGTTATCAAATTAATGTTGTCATTACAGGCACCTACGGCGAGCAAGGAGACTCCGAAACGGGGCAATGGTACTTTATTAAAATGTACCACATGCAATAGCTTTAGCACTTTAAGCAGTCGAGCGTTGACCACACACATGGCACAGTGCTCGCCCGATAACAACAATGTGGCTGCCGCACAGAACTCGGACGCGCGCCCGCACAGGAAACTATTCGAGTGCGATGTGTGTAACATGAAGTTCTCAAATGGCGCGAACATGCGACGTCACAAAATGCGCCACACTGGCGTCAAACCGTACGAGTGTCGCGTATGCCAGAAGAGATTCTTCAGAAAGGACCATTTAGCCGAACACTTCACGACCCACACCAAAAGCTTGCCGTACCATTGCCCCATATGTAATCGTGGATTCCAGCGACAGATCGCCATGCGTGCTCACTTCCAGAACGAACACGTCGGCCAGCACGATCTCGTCAAAACTTGCCCGCTATGTAGCTACCGCGCGCCCACCATGAAGAGCCTCCGAGTCCACTTCTTTAACAGGTCTGTACTTCCCGCTTTGAAGCTTCTCATTGGTTCCCATCGACTATGACCCGGAACACGTAATCATAATATACTTTTACAAGTCATAACATTTCCGACAGACACGGCATAGATCTGGACAATCCGGGCCCCGGTAACAACTCTGTTTCCCTTTTGGCCGCCGGCATCGCGAACGCGGCTTACGCCGAGGGCACGATGGACCCCAGCGCCATCTCCGCGCTGGGGGCCCTGGGCTCCGGCCTCTCCGTGTCCGTGGCCGCCGCCTACTCCGACAGCGGAGACAGCAACGGAGAGCGCTCGCTCGACAACGTGACCCCGCCCATGCACTACCTGACCCCACACGTGGAGATATCGATGGCCGATAACAACGAGACTTTTTCGCCCGGTCAGAACAATCATCAAGGTAAATATCTTTTTTTTAATTTTGTACATTCAAAATATGGTATACTTTATTTCTCTGAATATCAATACAATAATAAATACTCTTATTATATTGATATGCAACATAAAAAAAAATGTTTAGAATGTGATGTCTATTTCCATTTAAAACATATATATTCTGACAACTAGTTAAACAATCATAAGAGATCGAGAAAAATCTTTTCCTTGTGCGTGTCCTAGCCAAAAAAAAAAAAGAAGTCTATTAGTCATTTTCTAAAGATATTCTATGGTAAATTTTTGTTTTAAGATTCACTAATACACTTTTTTTTTTAAATGTTATGTATTTCCTTCAACAATTTAAAAGTAACCTGCTTATTATTGATATTCATTGATATATAAAATAATATATAATGAAAAAACATGTCACATCTTTTAAATTACAATATTAATGTATTTTTTAAGAATTTTTGTATTTCCCAGGTGGTTTATTTTCATACAAATATATATGTTAAATCATATTTAGACACGGGATCTTTATAGATGGAGTGTTTTTTTTATCTATACAACTCGAGTAACTCCGCTCGCAAAAGATAGTAATATGTAGATTTATTCAAGTAAATTGTATTCCCTATTATACATTTACATATAAATTGTTGCTATTAATTTTGCTTATTTCTAAAGTGATTTTCCTTTGTCTCTATTGATAAATTAACAAATTAGATCATTTGAAATAGAACTATTTTTTAAGGACTTAACTCGCTTATAATTTAGTTAAATTTTAATTTTAACCCTACTTTTCTAATAGTTAGCAGCAAATACAAGTTAAATCCGTAGAAAATAGTTTTATTCGTGATTAGTTTTTACTTGTGAAAATCGAAGAAAATACTAAATTACGTCATTATATGTTGTTCAAGAATCTCGTGAATTGGCGATACAATGTCCCAGTGTTTTGGCCTTGATTCAGTTAGTTTTAATTTAAATATACACGAGTTTTCAGTTTTGTTAAGTGACTGCCTGAAATCATTGATAGATGGCGCTTTAACTTCTTAACATACTACAAAGAAGGAAGGTTTTCTGTTTTACCCGTATTTATATATATATTTGTATGTTTGTATAGCCTTGATTATTTTGAAACTACTTAACCGGTTTTGATGGTTATTTCTCTAATTTAAACAACGTTCTTCAAAGATGGTTTTAGTTTATAATGTAACACTTGCAAAGTAAGTTATTGATGTAAATGTGAGATAAGTAAATAAATTCCTACATTTTCCTTGAAATATCAGTAATTGTCTTAAAAGGAAATCGGGTTACCTTTGAGATTATTAAAGCATATAATATAATGACTTATTAACCATAATTACTACTAAATTATTGATATACGATATTACCTTTTTGGCATTTAGTATACGTATATTAATATACTTAAGGTATCTTTGAAATATAATTATACAACTGCGATTATTACTTAAAAGTTAAGATGCATTTGTACAGTCAGCAATAATAATGGTTAAACGATAAAAGCGAAAACGTTAGCAACAAAAATTATTCGAATGCGAATCAACTTAGGTAAATTGAATTAGTTAAAATTGCTCGTATGTTATTCTTAATAGTACTGAAAATATCAGTGCAGAATATATCCTTTATAAGGTATCGCACGCGTTCATGTTTGAAGTCCGCATATTAAAATTTATGTTATTTGGCGCCTTTAAAAATATAAAGAACCATAAAAACCTTCTATTATTAAGTTTTTAACTTAATTTCAAATACTAGTTTGATTTGTTACTAATGAATCATATTAATTTCCAGAGTCCCGCATGAATGGTTCAGGGTCCCCTCAGTCAGAGAGCGCGGCCAGCAGCTCGCTGGCGCTGCCTGCCATCACGCCCTCCATCACACTAATACCCATCAAACAGGTAATACTTATTTATATATTATCTATTAAATTATATATTATGTAATAATCCAGAACCATATTACAAAAATCTATATAATTTTTACTATCAAGGCTGCCATTACCTCATTAACATTAATTTAAAATTATTAGTCATAAAGTTAAAAAAAACATTAATATAATTTGTCACCTCCAGGAGCCCAACACCCAGGAGGAGGGCTCTGGCGAGGGCGGCGAAGGGGAGGACAAGCGCGACGTGTCGTCTTCTCTCTCGTCTCTGATCAAAGTGTCGCCCTTGAAAAGCTTGTTGCGGGAGGATTTGCGTAGGCGCATTTCCGCCAGGGGGCGCTCGAGAGCTAACAATGTAAGGATTAGAAAACAAAATGTAAATAATATATTTTATATTTTAAAGTGACATGTGTTTAATAGCTAGCTTGACTTTGATATAAAGTTAGCACACCTCAGTCACGTGATGTCTCTCTGCAGGCCTCCCGCGCCTCCCCCTCCGAGGGCGGCGTGACGACGTCCACTCAGGGCGACGCGGCCCTGCTGCCCTCCTCCCTGGTGTGCTCGTTCTGCTGCATCACGTTCCCTGACTCCACGCTGTACTTCCTGCACAAGGGCTGCCACTGCGACGCCAACCCCTGGAAATGCAACATCTGCGGCGAGCAGTGCTGCAACGTGTACGAGTTCAACTCGCACCTGCTGTCTAAGAGCCATCAATGACTGCTTGTGGGGGGGCAACACTGGCCGCTGTAGATCTTCTTCTGTCCGAGTGCTACGTCCCCCCCACGCCGTGAATTGGATATTTTAGTGGTTATATTATTGGACTGGTGGTTATAAGATGACATTCCAAATTGTAATTGAAGCATTCCATTTTGAGATTCGAAAAACAGGACTAGGTGGGGAATGAAGTGATACTTTGTTGTTGACTTGATTTTATTTTTATTTATTATTTAATTTGTTTTGTACTTAACTGTACAGCGGTTATTTGAAACGATATATACTTGTAGAGTATTTTTGGTGCGATAGTGAATTTTACAAATGTTTATTAAAGCCTATGGTGAAGATTGTACAAATTAATATATTTTTACATTTCGCTGTTGAAGAGTTTATGAAGGCAAAGCCTCGTATTTCTGATTGTTTAACTATTGTGATCGAAAACAGACCGGAATTATGAATTCTACATTCCGTTATTATTTATATTTTTCTATTAACGCATGTGATGCAAGTCCACGACTAATACTTAATGTACAATTTATTTTTGTTGTTATTATTTATTGTCTAAATTACAATGTGTAGGCCTCATCGTGACGTACTTAAAGTCTATTTTAAGTAGATAGGTTAAAAATGAAACGAAATCTAACATTTAAAAACGCACTTGCTCAATATCTAAATAATGGCTCAACAAGTAGGAGGATTGCTTCTAAATCATTGCGTCATTACTCGCACAAAACTACACATGATGTTTTCTATTTGCGTGCTGATAATGGTGCCCGATTGTTAATACAACCCAATTGGTAAACACATTGAAATGTGCTAACGAATCTTAGTTATAAATTTATTAATATTTTTCTATATTTACTGTAATTGATAAGGTGGAAGTGCTCAATGCTACTATAAAAATAATAGTGGTGTATAAAAAATTGTAAATCAGTACTTAAATTGACATTGGTGTGTTTGTGTATATAATAACCGGATATTGACATTCCTGTAGCTTATAAGTACTTAATATCGGTTGTGGTCTTGCCTGTTAAGTTTACGAAATTGAGGAGAACCGAAAAGACGTTTACCAACGAAGTTATATTATTGTTTTGTTATTGACCTCGGTGTACGTCCGTCTGTGGACAGATAGTGAGTTACCTGAATGAGCAACACATTTATTTATAGATATTCTTATTTCATTGTTGGATTTTTTTTTGTGTATACTTGATGTATTCGGTCCCAACCGTTGCGCCGCAATTTAGAGTAAGTGTATATTAATTTAAGAGCTATTAATATTATTAATCGGTAACCCCATTGGGCGACTTTAATTAATCCGTCCATATCTAACGATAGATATTGCCTTTAATATTTAATAGAGATAATATATTTATAGATATTAATGATAAATTAAGAAGAGATCTTAATTATATGACGTTTACAGAAATGCAGAGTTTTATATATGTAGTTGAATTTTGTCAATAATCAATGTTCTGTGAACTAAGAAGTAAGCAGATATATTTGTAATTGTGAACCGCTAGAGGGTGGATTGTCAACGTGTCTGCATATTTTGGTGCAATATGAACATTGTTGATTGTAATTATTTTATGTAACAGGTACTTTGGATAGAAACAATTGAATTTGTTTAAAGCAATTAAATATCGTCAATTGAATAGGTAATTATTAGTTGTATTTTGAATGGGTATTTATGAATTATCCTGTTAGACTCCAGATAGAGAAAATATTGGTTTAGTGGCAATGTAATTGAATTGTTGGTAGTACGCTAAATGGAAAATTTTAATCTGTTGATTATTGTTTTATATATATTTTTAAAAGGTAGCAGACTACCATAAAAGTTTGCCACATATAAATTAATTTATTAATTCCGAAATCGAATAGTATATAAATCCTCACCTCAATACCAAAACACATCTTACCAACATTTTAATTTGTTTTAAGTTGTTATGTGTGTAATACTTAGTGTAAGTAATTGTTTGAAGCAATCATCTGTAATGGTATGTATGAGATCATCGTTGATATTTGCTGTTACATTTATTGTGTTATCATTTTAAAAGTTAATATTTTACTAATATAATACAAACTATTTATGATCAACCAGTTTTAATGATGAGTGATAGACAAATATCAATTTTAGAAGATTGTGCCTTAGATCAGTAATAAAGATGAAATATATAGTGTTTTCGAAATTTATTAAATTGTATAGATGTGTGGGTTTTTAACTGTTTGTCACATTAAGAAATATATATTTACACAAAAGTATTATAAATAAATTAAATAAAATGTTATTTATTTATGTATAGTGTAATTTGCAATATGGCTGTTTTGCTTGTTTTATGATGGAAAAGTTTATTTGCAGTTGATATAATATATTATTGTCTCGTTGCGATGGTCTAGAAATATAAAGAAATGGTACTTATTATGAAGTATATGTAGTTCTATTTATTTACTTATAATAATTTGGTAAAGGGTCTAATGAAACATTAATAAACTATGCGATAAAATACTTAACATTTGATTTTTTTCATATTCTCCTTTCCATTATAATTCCATATTAAAAATTTTTAATATTCTCTACGATTTGCAAAATCTTTGCTCAGGTCACGAGTTTTGAAAAGCCAAGTAAAAAAAAATTGTTGGAAATTAATAAAGAAAACAACAACAATTTACATTATGAGTTTTGATGAAGAAAAAAAAAAGAGAAACTGTGTCAAAAGTTGGAAAGCATGTAGATGAATCAGAAAGTTCAAATACCAAAAAATAAACTAAACCGGAAACGTAACCCAGTTACGATTATGATCAAGATATAATAATTTATTGAAAAGACTCCAGCGTTACCTTCTTAAAAAACGTAGGGATGATATCGATTATATAAGCACATTAATACGTTAAGGAAAACTTATTTCATTATTCAGGTTCAAATCGAGAAAAACACACCCGATGGCAGTCAATGATCAATCCGCTATTTGGTAATTTCGTGTCTTCCATAAAAAATGCCGAATACTGGAAACAAGTTCGGACAATAATATTCACTGATGAGACATACATACATACTTCACACTCCAACGTTAAGCATAATCTGGAAGTATTTCTGTCGGGTGTGAAGCAGTGAGTTCAATAACAGGATCAATATTTGATGAAAGCCGATGTAGGCGCAATGGAATTATTTGTTCTATTTGGTTTAACGCATTAATTTTGAAGTCCATAAAAAAATTTGAGAACTATTCTAATTAAATCATTATTTTCAAAATTAAAACGAAACAGTATAAACAAACAGCACGTTACCACAATTCATTTTACTATCCTGCACCGAAATCGAAAACAAGACGTAAGAGAATAGTTCATACAACAATTATAGCCACAATTAAACAATATACAATTTTAACTTGAACATACTCTACTTCGCTTACTACCAATTAAAGCAATTATCCTATTAAAAATATTTGGAGATAAGTTAAAAGAATTTATGAAATAATAATTTTTCAAAGAAGTCCAATGAAAAGTTAAGAGAAAGAAAAATGAGTTCAATAACTCAAGAAATCTGGAAAAATGTTTGCTTTCATACGTTGACGGAAAAATATTTTTATAATAAGTTTTTCGTTTGACACTGAAATTGTTTCAGCAGCAGCCACTGATGAAAATAATGACGACAAAATGACGAATGTTATTAAACTTCATTATTAAATTAATTTTCTTTAATGAAGATGATAAAATTAATTTTCTTTATTCTAAAAAAAATACAAGGTTCAAATAAATAAGACAGAAATATTTGATATAATTTTATATCTATAAACGTAGTATTAAGCTTTTATAATATATCTCATCAACTATCTTATATATTAATGCAGGAAGCGATTTCGTTGGCACACTGTAGCTCGAGAACCACTAAAGGGAAAAATATCGTTGATGGCTCAAATCAAAAGTCTCATTATGCTACACTGCTGAAAAATAGTGACAACTCTCAAATCTCATTAGCCTAATTGCAGTAATTAGTCAAAAAATTAATTTTTCCCATAGACTTTGCATGGGGAAATTTTGCGCGCGCTTTCAAATTTTTTGTATTATCTATTGTGACTAGCTGGTCTTAGCATACTAGTTTTTTAATAATACTATACTTATTATTATAATTACGTATACCCAACATCTTTTTAGGTTAAAGTCACGTTTATGAAGTCTCATAAGTAGTCACTTACTTATATGTTTTTAAAAATAAAATATCGCTTTTGAAGAATATATCGTACCTATTTTATTACATATAATACATATATCTGAGTTGAATAGCTTAGTACCGTTGCTTTACTATGATCTATTGATAAAAAAAACGGATTCATTCAACTGTCATCTAAAAGTTTGATGTCAAAGTTTTGTTGACCTAAACTTTTTCGTTTTCGAATAAAACTTTTTGTATTCATTTTCTTAATTAAAATTAACAAAAAAGTAGTTTGTTAGTTTAAGTTAGTAGTAATAAAAGTGTAATGGGAAAAACGACACAGCTTGATGGCGATAATAACCCAACATCGCCTGAGTCCGATCCTGCAAAGTTGTTGGAGGCTGCTTTACTACAAATGGATGGAATTATAGCCGGTATGTTAACATTTTACAATCTCATTTATCGTATATATAAATATTTCGATAGTTTGCGGTACAAACTGTACACTCTTTGGACACGCTTCACTGGTTATTGAGGCAACGATTTCCTGATTGACCTACCGAAATTTCTGTCAATGTTTTAATATTAGTTTGATTTATACTACCATAACTTATATATTATATAATACTAAAACAAGAAATGTTTATTTAAGAACTTTCTGCCAGAAAATTAATATTTTCCATAGGTTCCTTGTAACTTTCTCCTTTTATATTTATTACATTTATAAGAAAAACTCTTAAAAACTATCAATCTTAACAATACAATATTTTAATTTCTCTCTGTTAATTTACTGGCATCAGATAACATATTGTAGGAAATTTTATTATTTTTTTAAATATAATTATATACATTATAAATTTGAATATTATATTAGAATTTTTTATTACTTTCATATTGGATATATTTCTATTACTTTGAAGTTTTGTGCCACATATTATGAGTATGCTAAGATATAGTAACACAGCATTACTTTTCCGGAGAGAGAATATAAAAAAAAATATCAACAATTTTATGATCTATAGTATCATTTTGAATCTTTTAAAGAACTTGATTAATAAAACAAAATTAAAATATTGAAAAATGTCTTTGAACACTAACTTCCTTTTGGCTCATTCAATACCAGACAATATGAGTTCAAAATAAGACGTTGTGTTATATATTTACTTATATAAAATGGGGTGTAAGTGAGGGTGCAATCTGTTGAGCGAGGGGTGGTGTGGCGCCAGTCGGCCGCGGCGCGTCTAACGAACGGACGTACGCGCCCACGTGTTAGACGCGCGACTTGACGCGTGTGAGTCTTGACGAATGTGTTTTTAAATATTTAATAAATGTATAATTTGATATATATTTTTTGTTTTTTTATTAAGTGCTATAATTAATAATTTATACTTTTTTTTATATATATTTTTCTTAAAAAAATAACAATTCCTATGGATTTTTTTAAACATACGTGATAGTAAAAGTACAATGTTAAAATGTAATATCAAAGGACCCTTAGTCATTTTCGTTTTTTATAAGATAAAACTAGGTTGCGCTCTGTTTCGCGCCCGCATATGAGTCAGGATAACTGTGGGTTATTAGCTATCCTAGCTCTTTTGCTATTCCCTCTGGCTGTGGATGCGCTAAATATGATCTTTCAAACGTTGTCACAACTGACATGCTATATGAAAGTTTTATAAAAGACAGAGTATGTATATCATTAAGGATAAAATGGTTTGTTTAAATGAAGTTCGTTTAAACGAAAGTCGCGTGTTTATATAGTCAAGTTATATTGTGATATCTAAGATTACGTAAACATGTACCTACAACAAAAAATGTAATCTCTGTTCAAGATATTTAGGCGCTCTTATCGCAAGCGTCGCCAAATATTTGATCATAGGATGCACGTAACGAGAAATAACGGCAAAATGGCATTTTATTTACGCTTTCTTTTGATATTATCTTTTAATAAGGTTGGAAATAGTATAGTTTTGTTTACTATTGGATTAACCCTTACTGTTAACCCAACTGAACCAAAGGTTGTGGGTTCGATTCCTACTCGTAACAATTCGATGTGTGAATCACAGATTATTATTTATATATATACTTTGTGTCCCTTATTTATTATTTTGTGAATCCCGCGATACATTGATTACGTAATCTTTAACGAGGGACTTATTAAATAATATGTTCCTTGTAACAAAAACAACAATTCCGTAATAGTATAGAATTACTAGTGAAAATTTTGGTTCGTTTTTTAGATTCAGTATAAAATTCCGCATCGCTTGATATACAACATGTGATCTAAAAATCAGAAACAAATTTTCATATTTTAATTTGAAGTTTTTCTCTCATAACTTCTAGGTAAAATCTTGACTCGTCATGAGTGTTGGTTTTTTAGATTCAGTATAAAATTCCGCATCGACTGAAATATATAAATATTTTTTTATTGACCAAATACTATACTATATCGAATAGATGTATTTCTTTTCTGGTTTATATAATTGCTTCATGCAATAGTAATGTTTTCTTTAACTATTTCGATCAAATAATGCATAAATATAAACAGTAACAGAGAACTACTGTAGGAGTTTTAAAAACGTTTCATAAATCAGGATTCGCATAATGAGTGTTCCGTACTTTGCAGCTTTTAGTTTAAATAAGTCCGTGATACTTTGTTATTCTTTTCAACTTTTGAAATGCTTTATATATAAGTATGAATGTTGAAGATTAAAAGAAAAGAAGGCAAGGATGGAGTGTGACAAAAAATATATGGCGAAATAACATCTATCAGATGAAATATGATAAAAGAACATGTACGACATTTAGATATAACGCGGACTTATGATATATATTTTAAAATATACATGTTTCTGACACGCATTGCAATACAAATGAGAATTACAAATTAAATCACACCGGTGATTCAGAAGCGGTTTCATATCATACAAAATGTTTGATAATAATATCGGAAATTAAATGAAACAAACATATTTTCAGTCATCACAATGGGGCGTAATGAACATTAAACGCACAGCTACTGATGACATCATAGCGCCCTACCAAGAGTATTGAATACGACCCTCTTACACTACCGGTCTTAAATATATATAGGTATTATGATCGTCAGATAGAGTACATATTTTAGGACGATAACTTATTATAAGATTTACACGACTTTTCGAAACGTCGGGTTAAATTGGAAAATGTAAAAATAAACGCGAGTTATATCCGTATCCGTTTTATTGAAACTTATAATAAGTTTTCTATGTAATATTTGTATGTAAACTTTCATGATCCATGATTACTACTAAATATTGTTGTGCTGTATTCATGTTATTACTATCGAAATTGACCCGACAAATTTTTAGTTTAGTTTAGTTTTATATGTATGGTTAAATAGTTGGGAAATATGTATAAAGCTAAATCTACGGGTTTTTAATTTAAAATTCTTTCTCAAATAAGGCTAGTTTAGCGGAGTGTAAGTTTGAAACTGCTAAACTTGTTGGCAACCAGTTTAGCTTAGCAATAAAGTTTATTAGAGCGGACAACGATGCAAAAAGCTTTGCTTGAAGTAACGCTGAGGCTGTAACAGCATGCGAATATGTGAATATTTAATATATAAACATTAAATATACTAGGAGCGCTAATCAGACCTCAATTTTGACTCGCTGCGCTCGCAAAATCTCGGTATGTGTTAGCATATTTAGCGAAGTGAGATGCAAACAGCACTGAAGTTGCATTTACAAAACGTCGACGCATTCTGTCCTCAACTTTTTTATAAGATGACACACATTATTACATTTTTTTTTCTTTGTTTTTTAATTTTTTTTCAAAACCACTACCAAACTTATGTCTATTAGTGTGCAAAATTTGGAAATTTTCTAATATACCGTTTTTGATTGAAGTTTGCACAAAGGATGCAGAACAGTTTCTCATAGAGAGCTCAATTGTACAACATAATAAGTAGTACAACACGTGAAACGCTGACTAGGCCCGTAACAGTATAAATGACCAAACAAAACTCTTATTAATATATTTAATCAATCAAACAAACAAAACGAAACGAAACATTGACAACGGTGTGACAGAAATAGTTTTTACAAGGATTCATTATCCGAAAATAATCACAGACAGCCAAACAACAAACTTTAATATATATTCGTTCCAAAAATGTCTACAAATTAATTTAATTGATTTTCCATTATTAAAGTAATCTTATATATTAATGCAGGAAGCAATTTCGTTGGCACACTGTAGCTCGAGAACCACTAAAGGGAAAAATATCGTTGATGGCTCAAATCAAAGGTCTCATTATGCTACACTGCTGAAAAATAGTGACAACTCTCAAATCTCATTAGCCTAATTGCAGTAATTAGTCAAAAAATTAATTTTTCCCATAGTTTTTGCATGGGGAAATTTTGCGCGCTTTTAAATTTTTTGTATTATCTATTGTGACTAGCTGGTCTTAGCATACTAGTAAGTAATAATTCCGAATGTAGAGTTTTATAAGAGTAAATCAAATAGGCAATACACACATACAGGCATACAAATACGTATCACACATACATGCACATGTGGTATATCACTTAATATATCATAGGTGGCTTATGTAGCTTCTAAATTAGGATTAACATGACATTAAATTACAAATTACCTTAGAACTATACTGCTGTATTATATTCACCGAGCTATAATAAAAAAAAACATTTAAAGTATAAAAGTTTCTTAAAATATATTCTGTATTGTACAATTACCCTAAGGAGTATATTTGTATTCGTAGAACATAACCCTACCAAAATAACTTGATCCCTTCCAGTGGCAGAAGCCTTCACAAAATTTGGCACACACATAGCGCATCCTACAAATTTAATCCTTGTTTTTTGTTAATTAATATTTTGTTTATAAAATATATTAATGTTTAAAGACTACAATTATTTGTGATGGATGCTTCAAGTGTGTGAACAAACAGTGAATATAGTAGTGTAGTATTTAAATAAGAGGAGTATGTTGTGAGTTACGTCATGCCTGGATGCTGGCAGTGGCCGGACCATGTCGCGCGCTGGTGGCTGTTTGATGCGTGCAGTGGTCGCATCTTTGCTGATATTGAAGCTGAGTCGCAGATACCTCAGCGTATGTAATCCTTGATATTTATTTATTTTATTTATTCATTCATTCACTGATTGATTGATTGATTCATTCATTCATTCATTCATTCATTCATTCATTCATTCATTCATTCATTCCTTCCTTCATTCCTTCATTTATTTGTTCATTCAATTATTTATTCTTTAATTTATTCATTCATTTCATCATTTATTTGTTTTTAATTATTCATTCATTTCATCATTTATTTGTTTTTAATTATTCATTCATTCATATATTCAATTATTCATTCATTTATTTGTGTATTTATATATTTATTTATTCATTCATTCATTCATTCAATTAGTATTTCATTAAATCATTAATTTATTTACTTATTTAAATATTTATAGTGTTTTACTAAAACAGTTACAGTTTCGTTTTTAAAAAGCTGTAAATATCTATAACAGTCGTTTAGCAACAGTTAAATATGAATTCTTAAAAGATATTCATTTTAAAATTACATTTTGTAGCCGTGGCCGTGCATTTAAATAATTTAAATATTAAATGTAATTATGGTGTTGGTATACTGATTTTTTTTGTTGGTATATTATTTAATTTTTTTTGTGACATTTCAGCTAAGTAATGTTAATTGTTAAGTGTTTTGATTGACCAACAACTATTGAAGAATAATATTTGAAATTGTCATGTGTTGAGACATCCTCTTTTTATATTCATATAGAATATAAAAAATAAATCAACACAGGCAGAATTTGAACCTGCGATCGTTTGGAAGGAAATGGTTTTCGAGAGTCCTAGTAAACCTTCCATTGTTTTTACTTTTTCATTATACATTTATTTAAAATGTAACAATATTAAATTATAGTTAAACGTGAACACTCGTCCGATTTGTATGTAAATTTATATTTTTACTTGGTTTTATCTTTAAATAATGTTCATGAATTTCCATAGTTAATTTGTATTACATAAAAATATCAAATGTTACTTTTTTTAATTCTTATTTTTTTTTTATTATTTCCAAAATTATAAAACATTATAAAAACATTTTAATATCTCTAAAGAGATACTGATTAAGATAGAGTTATATCAATAATTACTAAAGTAATATATCGAAATATAATAGCAACATTAAAATGTGCTATATATGTACATATTTATTTATGTACCAGATGAAGCAAAAATACCTAAGGAAAGAAAAAAAAACATTGGATAAGCTTGTCTCTAATAAGAGATCGCAACCAGCTACCCATGAGTGTGAGAAAGATGATTTCAAAAGCCAGAAATAGGTATTATAATACTTGTATTTTGTGAGAAGTATTATAATACTCTATAATATTAATATACAGAGATAAATTACATATAAAGTAAATAAGTGAACATATACTTTTATAATTGTGATATATAAATAATGTATTTAATATACTCTATGCCTAGCGTTGTAAATGCAAAAAACAGTGTGTCTGTAAACAGGGAATCTGTTCAGACTGTCTATGAGGTTGTAGTACAAGGCATTGTGTAAAGTATACTATATGTAGAACCGCTGCATGTTTAGACCCACTAGTCTGTGTAATGCTTCTGTCTACGTAATGTCTGACTTGAATATACATTTTTCGGATTTCTGTGACGGAATGAAGTAACAAAGTCTGCTTTATATTGTAATGTAATTTTATTTACGCTATTAAATGACAGTTAAATATATAATATTTCTCGTATAATATACGGATTTTCTAAATTGGAAAAAGAACCTTCTATCATTAAAAGTATTATATAAATAGTGGACACATTATTCTTATTAAAATCATCATGAAAAAATAATCAGTTCTTATTTTTAGCCAATGTAAATTAACAAGTTTAAAAATATATTTCTCATATTTTATCATATGGAGAAGGTCTTTGCACTATTGAATGATTGATCACTTTCATATTTAATATATACGAAATATGGAACACTTTTTCGAAATTTAAAAAAGAACCCTCTATCATTAAAAGTAGTATATAAATATTGTACTAATTATTCTTATAAAAATCATCATAAAACAATAAGCAGTTTTTTATCTACTGCCAAACTAAATTAAAATGTAAAAATATATTTCTCATATTTTATCATATGGAGAAGGTCATTGCACTATTGAATGATTGATCACTTTCATATTTAATATATATGAACTATGGAACAGTATTCAAATTAAAAATGATGGAGAAGATTATTTTTTTGTTTTCGTACTCTTCTATAGCTTCATTGTTTCTAGACGGATGCAATTCAGTTTTACTCCGCATAATTCACGCGAGTGGAGTTATTTCTAAGAGATTTTGAATTGCTTTTGCTTAATGAATATAGTTTTATTTATGCTGTTGTGTGAACTGAGCGTTAACTCCAATGAACTAGTTTTGAAGACCTACAATCCAACTTAATTATTCTAGAATTGGAGATCAAACTAAAATTTGTCTATATACAAAATTCTTGTGAACTTTCGTGATCCATGATTACTATTAAATATAATTATCCCGCTGTACTTATGTAAATACTAACGGAATTTTCCCGGCTAGTTTGAAACCCATTCGGGGTCCTTATTCAGGAGCTCAAAGCATGTCGTAATCGCGGCGTGAACAGGTTTCATCAATCAACAAAAGGCATCAGATTTTTTAAACCAAAAATTTATAGTTTAAAAATAGATTGATTAATACTATAATTTTTTGTATAAAATGTAATTTTACTTAAAAGTTATATCTTAAATGATACTGTAAAAACTCCGGGAACTAAATATGAGCTCGTCGTACACTCGACCGGTCACGAACCCTCTACGTAATACGTATCTATTGGAATCAGTGCTCCAGCATCCGAACTACCAGATATGTATTACATTGTATCCAGCACTAATATTATATGATCTACATCTATTACGAAATCTTTTAAGTTTTTATTAAAACAAACTATTTATATATTTAAAAAAAAGAACAACTTGTGTCGCATTAACACAAATAACACCCAGATTAGAAACTACAATTTGTGTGAACAAACTGTCTCGTATAGGAATCGAACACACGAGCTTTTCCTGGCAGGTCTACCACTACACCAATAGGCCATTATAATTTTACTAATCAGTAATAATAACAATGATTTCGCTTTAAAGAAAATAATGTTATATTAACAATCTATTGCTGTTAGCTGATTAATAGTTCTAGGACTGCGGTAAAATTTGTAAACACCCTAGGGAACTAGAGTTAGTTAAACGAAGTGAGCAATTGAAAGTTGGTGGATTCGGGTACCCACGGGCGTTTGGACGTGTTTAATTATTTGTGCTATGTTTATAATAACTTAATTTATAATTTAACAATATATATTTGAATAAGTATAAAAAAATAGTCAAAATTTGTACTGAAAATGAAAAAAGTAAGTAATTTTTATTATCAAAAGTAACTTGTAATAATTTATTTCACTGTATTTTTTATTCCGATAAATTTAAAATGTATATCTCCGAATAAATGTATATTTTAAAATGTTACAGTTAGCAACTTTTAATGTAACTCCGATACTTTTATTACATAATTATGGTAAAAGATAAAAAAGTCATAAAAAACAATATCGTAGTAGCAGTTACGTGTTCTGAATAGTTTAATAAATGCAATATTGAGCTATAAATAATATTAAAATCAATAGTCTGTTCAAGTTCGAACGGTCTTCGGAATTTTCATAATACAGCTGGCGGGCTGGCTACAGCGTCGTAAAAGGAATCTTTGATGCAAGCCACAAGGCAGCAGGGCACGTCGCCATCATGCCATTAATTTCGCCTTGCTTCCGGTTTTGATCGATGCTAAGTAAGTCTCAACTCAGAATGGCAGATCTGTTCTTTGTCTATTTTGAGATATTTTCAGACATTTTGAGATATTTTGATAATCTGGAGTAAGATGTTCAGTGTACATTGTTTAGAGTTCTTTTATGTACAGTGTTTCACCTCTTATCAAACAATTTTATGTGTAATATTAGCTAAGAGTAGTAGCATAATGCTAGATACTCTATATCTTCATGAACCATCTATCATGATAAGAAAGTATTTTTTAAATGCAACAAACAAACAAATAAACAAAGCTATTATTTTATTACTTTATTAATTAATTAATTTATTATTTATTAAAAATATACATTAAATATTTTAGACACAACCAAACTCTTCAGAGTTTTTCGGTTTGTCTGATTCGCCAACTTAAAACTAAGAGAAAATACAATAATAATAGTTTAAATGATATGCAAGCGTACAATATTTAAATTAATTTTACCAAATATAACAAATTAATGAAATTAACTATTAAATTTACTATTTTTGGGTTTTTTTATTTATTTTTTCGACCATCATTTCTATGTACGATGTTAAAATAATTTTTATCTGACTTGAAAGGCTGTCTCGAGGTCTTCAATAAATTTAATATCTTTTGTGATTTAGGGTGTTGACAGTTATAATTTCGTTTTAAGGGTTGAAGGCCGTTAAGTTCTTCTAGAAACGCTCGTAAAGTTTTAATATTGTAACTTTAAGGTTGACGGCTGGGTTCTTATGTTTAAATTTTAACCTTATTATGGACTTAGGTTTTAATTAAACTTTAGAAGGGAACTGCGTGTTTTAAGAGTTGTATAAACAGTCATATATCAGCTGTATATAACTAATATTCATCAGATACACTTCCACTAAGTGGTCTGGAAATTTGAAAGTATAGATAATCAATACTAAACATAAATACCACCACAACCCAAATCCAAAGACCAAACACCACAAGAATATAATACACACCACAAGATAGTAATAATACATAAAGTTACATTAAAAAACAAATTTGAAACATACAAGAGGCAGTCTTATCGTCAGACGGCAATTTCTTCCAGACAATCTTAGGGTTAGAAAATTTGTTAACTGATCTGGCAGAAGAAAAAAATTCTGATTTTATGGACGCTAATTTATTAATATATTACACAAAGTATTACATTTTAGACATCTTTTCTTCTCACATTTTATACACACATGTACATGTACATATGTAAAATTTTTGTAACAATATCGTGGTGATCCCGGGCGTGAAGTTGCTTTTTTATTATTTCCCTATAATCCTCTTGAAGATTATGGGGTGTATAGCGAAAGGAACGTACAAACAAACTGCCAAACTTTTTGCTAGTTATATTTTCCTCGTTTTCTGTATAACTATATTTTCAGGCGACATGTGGCACTTGGATAAGTTCATTAATTTAGAGCACACTTGAAACTTAAATACTTAAAGTAGTGCCTGGTTGTTAACAAGGAATTGCCTGAATTTCACATACATTTGGTAACAAGATTATTTAAATTTATATACAGTATTATTTTAGATTAGAAATACATGGTATGTTAAGCTTATCTTGTACGTGACATGAAATATGAAGAATAATGAAAAACATATTACATGGCTATCTGCAGGCAGTGAAGGGTGGCGGATTAAGATCCGAGCCCTCTTCCTGAGGGGATTCAGTCTCAAAAGGACGTTAAAAGGTTTTTCTTTATAAATAAAACAAAGGTTTAAACTATATCAAAGTTGTATAAAAATGTTGAATTTATTAAAGCTATCATTCTGCAGATTCTTTCGCAGCTGAGCATCTATTAAATATTTTTAATATTACAGACCGCGTTAAAGCTAAGCATATTTCAGCAAAAGAAAAAGTATGATATAACTCAACTATTTGAAATTGAAGTGGTAGAAAGTTGAAAAGCAGAAAGTATAAAATTTCATTTCGTTATGAAGATTTTTTCATTTCATGAAAACAAAGCACGTTCCATTAGAGGGATTAGTGTTCTTTCAATTATTCCAACTTCTTTATCAAAAATAACATCTCTTTGGTAAATGCAATATAGGTTTTTTTTAAAAATCGTATATAATAAAACATTTTATTATTATCTAATAAATAATATGCGTGAATTTCGAAATATTTTTCAGAATTATCGCAAATCAATCGAACTTTTTATCAATTGGGTAATATGGGCAGAGTATATGTTTATAAAAAAAGATATTATAATAGTTTACTTGTGTAAATAAAGTTCAACAACCTTTTAAAATGAATTTAAAATAATTTTGGAGAGTTTCCATATATAGAGGTTCTGACTATCATTGTTAGAGAGTGAAAAAACTGAGAAATTGGGAATTCTAAAAGAAATTTTGTTTCAGAGGCAGGAGGGACCACTGCGACAGGTCCAGGCCGTGCCGCCCGCGCCCGAGCTCTCGAGCTGGCCCAGCAGCTCGCGTCGTCCCTCCAGCACGCTATCCCTCCACCACCACGACCGGACTTCACTACCGCCAGTGCCATCCTGCGGTGGTTGCAGCAGAACAACAACTCTGTTGCACTTGTAAGTATACTAATTTTAATGAGATTTTACATAACATTTAGTTATATAATAAAAAAATATAGTTTAATTTAATATGTTGGTTTATTTAATTGTTAAATATTATTCAGTAAGTAATTTTATATCTACTGACTGTACCTGATTTTTTAAATCACCATTCAGCGTACGACCAGCCTCGTAAGAAGTCAATACAAGGCGAGTTGTAAGAATGATACCTTTTGCAAGCACAGCTATTCCGTTGTTTGAACGAAGCAAATCCGGCTTACAAGCTCTTAGCTGTACAATGGAAATATGTATTATAACATGTATTAAGGTTTTTCGTATATTTTCCTATAAAATTGTGTCCCATTTTCCATGCCAGCGCGGTGACGCACTACTAGTACAGAGTAATTGCCTTTAAAATCTATGGGAACATTACCGTCTGTCGAAAGCAACATGATATATTTTTATAGTATAGCTACAGTGCCTGTGTACATTTCAACTTGTGTACTCGTAGTGTACGTTTGATAGAATTTTTCTGTTTTGAGTGTTGCACCATCTGAGAGTACTCAACAGTGATTTCAGTATTTATCCGACATGAAAAAAGAGGATGTTCTCAATTCATTTTTTTTATGTTTTTTACGTTAGAATTTTTAACTGGGTGAACCGATTTTGATGAATCTTTTTTTATTATTTATTCATTAGGAGTTAGTAAGTACTTTATTTTATGAATGAAATTTAATGAATATTTTTTTTTATTTTCCACAGTTACAATAAGTAATAAAAATTCTGGAAAATATATAAGATACATACATACATTTTTATTCGATTATTGTTGGTTTCCAAAGAATGAAAAATTTTATACATTTTATGTACATTTATATGACATGAGAGTTGTATCTACGATTAAAGATTGTTCTTCAGATATCAAATGACCTAAGAAGTTCATTCCATATAAAAAAAAATCCTAATAAATGAATGAATGAACGAGATTCATATTAAACTCAAAATACAACCCTAAATGAATTTTACACATGATATATTTAGAAGCGTAATTCAGAAAGTTGGCTAATAACACCCTCACCAGTAGTCATCATTCTTCTCTAATTACTTTTATTATACTTAGTTAATTAAAAACTTTGCGCGTTGGTTGTTTCAATGGATGTTGTTTAAACCTGCAACCGCTGGAACCATCCTCTGCCAAATAAGTCATAGTGAAATAACTATTAGTCTGTGTAATTGACTATTCTATGGATATTGTAATCTATATTATAGTATATTTGAGCTGAGCGAAGGAAAGCTCTTTACTACTCAAATTTTCAACTTTTTGTTACCCTACTCCTTCAATTTACGAGCTACACGCATGAAATTTTGCACACATGCGTATAATGAGCAAAACTCGTTCTGGATTGAAAATCAGCTGAATCGTAATTGTAGTTTTCGAGATAATTGATAAAATGTGTCCCATATAGTTAACATATAAAACGTTTTTGTTTCGCGAGCGCGACCATTCCTGCAACACTACTTCAGAGGCGTCTCGCGTTCTTCACCTCAGTCGTGTGTCAGATGTCAACCAGTAAACGATTCCGCTCGATTTTTTATTGACCGTTTTTTTTAAACTATTTTTTTTCGCTTATTATCCCATTTCTCTCTATCCTTTTCGATTAACATCAAATCATAATTTTTGACATCAAATCATAATTTTTATCTATAAATAAATATCAATATTTAACTCTAGACATTGATGCGCTCGACTGCGTAGAGAGGCTAACCCCGCTTGCGTTTACCTAGCTATATACTAGCTGTTACTCGATGTTACTAAGAGTACTTAATTATTCTTATATTAAATAAAATCGTAGAGTAATGAGTAAACCTAGATAGCCGTTTTCATGAACCTATCTATCAAAATCAGAAATAATTTTTCAGGTCCTTTCAGTAGCTTACAAGATTAGCGCGTTTAAACCAACAAACTTTTCCTCTTTATAATATCAGTATATTTCAACTCTATTTTATTTCAATTACTAAAATATATTTTCATTTAAATGTTATATTAGTACTGAAGCAGTAAATAGTATATACAGTTTTTTAATTATTTGCTAGTACAATAAAAAATTATGTATAATATATAAAATGGACTAGGAGTGCGAACCACACCTTAATTTTGACTCGCTGCGCTCCCAAAATCTCGATATATGTTGGCATATTGAGCGAAGCGAGGCGCAAACAGCACCGAAGTTGCATTTATAAAACTTAGACGTGAACGCATATAAATTATAAAAGCTGTTAAAAAAATTCGACACGAGCATGTCACTGTAAAGCTAAATTTTCGCGCGAAAAAATTTTTTCATTGAAGTCTATGGAATTTTAGTTTTTCCGTGATTATTCCTCAACGACATCGAATATGTGATTTTTTTTTAAACCAAATCAAGACTGATGTCTATAGTGTGCAAAATTTGGAATTTTTTGGATAAACCGTTTTTGATTGATGCTTGCACAAAGGATGCAGAAAAATCTCTCATAGAGAGCTTCGCTCAATAAAGAAATATCAGTACAAACAACTCTCGATCAGATTTTATTGATTTCGCCTCCCATAGCTAGTTGTTGTTCGAACGAAAACTTGTTTCAAGCAATTTGTTTCCGCGTCTGGATGGATTTTCTTTTTTTCTCTAACATGATAGTTTATTTCTAGGTTTTCTGGAAAATACACGCTTGATTGAACGCGGTATCTACTGTTTGATCTACAATTTATACAATTTTAATCTTATTCTTTATTTCTGTAACAGCAAATATTATAATTATTTAATTGAATAGACATAAATATTGTAAAAAAAGTTAGAATTTAGATCAAATCGATTTAGCTTTTTTCTTAAAAAATTAATTAAAAAGACACCGTTTTAAGAAAATCCAGCGTATAATAGAAAATTCATTTTTGTCGATTTCAAGTTAGAGGCAGACAAACCCAATTATAAATTTGTTAATCAATTCAAAAATCTGAAAAAGTTCGATCTCCAATGTTGCGGCAGCCTCGTTATAGCAACAGACCAACTTTAATGAAAGCCATCATTCAACCACGGAACCCAAATTTATGTTTTTTTTATTTATCAACTAGTTTACGGTATAAACAAACTTATTTAAGTTTTAAATCTATTTGTATAAATGTATAAAGGACGTGACTTGAAATTTGTTATTGAACAAGTTGTATAATTTGATTTGCAATTCATTACAGCCTCCCTTGTGAAGCGGAGATAATAAAATTAATAATCAGGGATAATATCCACCCTCATACACGAAACAATGGACATTAAAAAAATAATTAATATACATATACTATACTTATCCTTAAAAATTTTGTTTCTTCTGAAAGGGGTTTAATTTTTTTATTATCTACTATTTAAAATCACGATGAAATATCATTTTAGTTAAGTCGATTAAATAAATTAAGTAAATAATATATTAAGTTCTTTATACTATGAAAAACAAATACTTTGATTACAAGGTATTTGGCCTTTTAAAAGGCTTGAATTTTTTTATTATCTACTTTTTCATATCGCGATGAAGGATTTTTTAGACAAACTGATAAATAAATTCTATGAATAAAATATTAAATTGAGTAATTAAAAAAAAAAAGAACTAAAAAAGAAATATATTAAATGATGTACCTGACTATAAAAATTAGAAAAAAAAATATATATATAAGGTTATTTCTTTGTTCTGACCGTATACAACTACAAATGCAAAAACGTCATGAAAGTCAAATTGATTAAAAATCAAATTGACGTAACATCTTAAAGAATCTCGTCAGTAGGGTAGCAGGTTCATGAAAGATGAATGATGGGCAGTATTGCGCCTTCAATAGGACCTCGTGTACCATTCATTGGCATTGGCATGCCTGAGGTGAATGACACTGAATGGAATCCTGAAAGTTTAGACACGAGACGCATCATGGAACAGTTTAGTTTTCGCCAGAGGGAAGAAATGTAGACCCTAGCCTAAATAATACAATGTTTTATAATGTGCTGAAAGTAAACATCTTCGTGTATCCAAAACATAGAGCTACTCGGTTTAAACAAAGTATAATAAAAAAGTGTTGATTTAAATATTCTTATATTATTTATACATTATCCGGCTGTACTCATGTTAATACTGTCGACTGTTGAATCTATTAGGGGTCAAGCCAGTAAAGTACATTCGTACAGTACAGTACGTGTACAGTTTATATAAATTCATACAATAGTAGTATTTTCTTAGATTTTTACGAGTACACATTTCAAATAAAACTATTTTTTGAGGATTAAAACTCTGACGTCATGTTTACCCGTGAACACGATTGCTACAAAGCATTCGAAACCTCGGGTTAAAATAAAAATGTAACCAAATTATACGCGAGTTTTGATCCATAAAAAATAGTTTTATTTGAAATATTTAATCATGTAATCATGTATCATGAAAGTTTAAATACAAAAATTCTAACATCATAAACAATAATGTTAATACAGTATACTATTATATATTTTTATTATTTGCAAACTATTTTGCAAATAATAAAAATCTAGAATCGTTTGTCGAAATGCGAGGGTACAGATTCTTTACGCTTGAAACTATATCAAATTCAACGAGTTCATTTACCATAAAGAAATAATTTAATAGTATTTTCGTTTTATTACTTGCTTTCATACCACTACTACTTTCTTATTTAACAGATTGTTTCATCCTTATGTATATATGCTGAATTCCGCGAATATCTCTAAAACTAACATGAGCAATTTTGTTATTTTTTAGTATATAATAAACTCATGTATATACATACAAATTTAATTATCTAAGTTAATACGAGACAAGGTACTAAGAAACATTAATTAATTAACATTGCTCTTATCTTCTTAATAATACAAAAAATATGAAGTTGCATCAACAAATCAGTGCTGAATATGCCCTTTGTAAACTCTCCCGCGTTTATTTTTGGTTTTTAGAAATAGTCCGTGTTTTAGAATTTAGGTTATTTGGGACCAACATATTTTTTTATTTTTAACATACAAAATATGTTATGTAGAACTTTGCAGTTATTGCTTTTTTAAGCCTTTTTTTTTTATCAAAAATTGTTTTATTTCTTCATCATGTAGGGAAGACACTTGTACAGTCAGCTTCAAAATTCGATGACCATATTTAAAGTTCAAATAGCTATACACTATATTATACCAAAATTACTAAACATGACAATCGACAATATTGAATGAACATCATTAGAGTTCAAATTACTTAAATATCAAGTTGTTAAATTCATCAAACACATGTTGTGTTCCTAAAAGATTATATTCAATTTAACGTATTTTATAGTTTGTACTTGTTCTAAGTGACAATAGATAGAAATATTTTACTAACATTGTCACAATAAGTAAAATAAATCATCTTTAATTAAAAATTCAAAATAATAATTAAACAATGTTTTTAAATCATTAATATTCTTTTTGTAATGTGTCATCACTGTTTTAAAACTGAAATGAAAAGAAAGAGACGCTACATTCTTTGTCTAATCTTTCATTCAGTGACAATGACAAAATTATAGATTTGTGTTAATTATAATTTGAACATTCATGTTCATTCAATATTGGCCTTTGTCTTACAATATTTTATTTTTTTAGGAACACCTGCCAAAATTGAGATAAAAAACAATCAAAAGTGTGAACGTAACTTTATCCTTTTCGTAGTGTCTTAATGAGCTTCCAGAACAATAATTGTAACCAGTTAGTGCCAACATTGCAGTTAGGAGGCTACTGTAATATCATCTAGCCTCACGAGTCGATGTCCTATTAACCTAGAACGTTTAATATTATATTAATTAATCAAGGACCGTAGTCTAGATACAGGTGAGCGAGTGCTCCATTAGTGCTAATTAGAATTTCTCCCAGCCTCCGCCTGGCGGTATAGCATGTCTAGTACCCGCTGCTCTTTAGTTTTAAAACTGATATATTTTTATAAAACTCGTCTCTATACTAACTTATTGTTTCACTAGAAGCAATTTTTCTTAGTAATGTATTATTCACCCTATTATGTTATTTGAGCGAATCTATGAGAGACTTTTCTGCGTCCTTTGTGCAAGCATAAATTAAAAATAGTATATCCGAAAGTTTTCAAATTTTGCTCACCAATAGACATCAGCCTGGTGATGGTTTTAAAACAAATGTAAAATAAAATCAAAAAAATTAAATAATGTCTCTTATCTTGAAAAAAAGTTGAGGACAGAATATGTCGGCGTTTTGTAAATGCAACTGCGGTGCTGTTTGCACCTCGCTTCGCTCAATATGCTAACACACACCAAGATTTTGCGAGCGCATCGAGTCAAAATTGAGGTCTGGTTAGCGCTCCTAGTTATGTTTTATAACTTTATATATAAGCATAAAAATATTTTTGAAGTTTCAATGAAACTAAGACAAGATGTTGGTGTCTGTCTTACCGCGAACACGTTTTCTGCAAAGCATTCGAAACGTCGAGTTTAAATTAAAAAATGTAATAATAAACGCGACTTATATCCGTAAAATAGTTTTATTGAAATGAAGTACTCGTGTAAATCTTAGAAAACAGTATATTTTAAGTTGTCAATTAAAATAAAAGAGAATTTAAGAAAAGAAAAGAAATCAAAGCGCCTACAGCTTCCTCTTAGCAATAACTCAATTCGCAGTCCGCTTCATCGATGAGACTAGGCGTTAATATAAATTGCCTTTTATTCCAGAATTCAATGTTACATCATCTTAAAAGCGCATTATTTTCGAGGAAAATTTTATTCAATAAGCGTATTTATAATTTTATTTAATTTATTAATATTAAAAGCACTTTCATTTTGAAATAGGAATAAATTTATGCCATAATGTATTATTATTATATGTAATTATAATATATAATATTATTATTATTATCCAGTTGTAGTGAAAAGAATATTGGAATTTGGCTGAATATTTTGAAACCATTCGGGGACCTTATACATGAGTTTAAAGCATGGAATTATATAATGAAAATAATCATGAAAGTCTTAATACAGAAATATGTAATATAAATAAAAAAAACATTATATATATGAATATATCGAATGAAATGTTCATTTTAATATACGGATTCGAAAACTGCAAAGCACTTGTTGCCCTACATTCAGACTGCGAGTGAGAAAAATAAAAAATATTTCAGTTTCGCTCCGACCATATGTTTAAAATGGTTAAATAATTACTGTACACTAAGAATATTTTATTCTGGCACAGTAGTCCCAGTTGTTGCAGGTTTTCTAACCCATTTCTTATTTATTGTCTTCTTTTTTTTTGCTTTTGTGATGGGAAAAGAACTAAGAAAAAAGAATTAACGTCTATTCTATCAATCTGTAGAATTTTATTTATATATAAAATTATATTTTAATATTATTATATAAATTTACGTAAGGGTGGGACTCTATCTCATCGTTCTTCACAAGTATGTCAAAGCTTTCGTTATCAGTACTTATTTAGTTAGCTTGCTAGTTAGTCAGTTTGTTATTTACATATGAACATATGAAAAATATTTAAATTTAAACACATTTAAAATTATATTAAAAACTCAATATTTATGTAATTTTAGTCTGATAGTTTTAACAAAAATTATTTAAACAGCATATTTTTAATATAATTTGTATGTTTTATATTTATAAGTAGGTTCATTTCTAAAAGTTAAGAATGAAATCAAGCTTCAATTCTTACCCAAAAAGGCAAGAAACGTTTATAAGAAAGAAGAAGAAAGAAAGAAGTAAGATATAAAACGTTTATCTTATCTAAACTCATTCATAAATATCTATTTACATATTTAGTGAAATACACCATTATTTCAGCAGTAAAGGCGTCATCAGCGAGAATAGGCCTCCCGTAGTTCCGGAGCTGCCACCCGTTTCCGCTCTGGCGCTCTTTAGGCACTTGACTCATTCGTACTTGACCATTTTTACTTTGTTCCTGTGTGACACACTTATTCAAATACATTTATGCCTGTGTATCATTTAATAGTACAATTTGTTTTAATAACCGCTGGATACATCGTGATACATAGTGATATATAGTGATAAATAGTGATAATGGACGCAAGCTGTAGTGTAATAGCCAGAAATTCAATTGTTTTTTTTACTTTAGTTTATCAGAACGATGTATGGTTTCCATTTTAACATATTGTTGCTCTTTTAGTATTTGACTTATTGCCATATCATATTTACACAAAATATAAAAGAAATTTATTTGTAATAAGGGCTTTAGTTTTGACCTCAGCTTTTGATTTCCCTTGAGATAATTTTCCTATTAAAATACGTTCCATCAGCTCACGTTTATATGCTATAAAACATACAAAGATTATAAGGGTTTCCTATATTAAAAACAACAAAAAGCGTAACTTATTTCATTCATCTCAAATGTGGTATTTCTATTAAGTAATTATTTTAACTAATTCAATAATGCAATCTATTTTATATATTATTTACTTCCTGATGGAGGTTATGGTAGTTACCCAGATTTTCGAAATGAGATATTTTGTAATATTTTTACGCTTTTGAAGTGTTGCGTGTGTGTGTGACTGTGTGTGCGTTTGTGTGCATGTGTGTATGTACATACATATGTATGTATGTATATACGCGTGGGTTTGGGTTTTTTTTTTCACGCGATGTGATTATTAAATTGATCTTGTCTTATTACTAATCGATGGTAATCGTGTACCTTAGAGCTGATCAGTTTTCATAATCAATTAATGTTCTGAAATATCAGTCATTTGACTGATGTTTGAACAGAGGTACGAATGGTTTTACAGTCATGGAAAAAATAAATCATAAGTACTGACGAAGTTATTGGGATTGTGTGGGATGAGGAGATGGTATTGTTAATGGAGGATATTGGTATAGCGGGCCAATTCTTGTTACAAGGGGGGAAGGGGGTTATGTTGTTATTTGAAGCTTCACGTTCCTATTATATTTTATGTAAGTGGTTTAGTTTGTGCTTTTTTTGGAAGTTACCGTTAAATTGTAAATTCTACAAAAGTAAAACTATTTTTTAAGGATTAAACTTCGTTTTAAATTTTGGTTAGATTTTAAAATTTAAAATAATATATAGTTAAATTCTTAAAAAATAGTATTATTTCATATATGTCTTCTAAGAAAATTCTATATAAATATTTGTTATATAAACAGTTTTCTTTTTTTTTTATAGAAAATTACAACTTAAAATTTTAGGTGATATATTAAAATATATATGTAATGTTGTGTTTATAAAGGTTATACCGTGTTGTTTGCTTCTACATCAGCAAATTGTAGGCAAAGTAATTTAAAATTCAGAGCGCTCAGTCAGCGTCGGGCCCCTTATTACCGAAGGGTGCGTATTGGAAGTCACGTCACACTGCACCCTGCTTAAACTCGACGTTTTGTCATCTTGATCTTCTCAGTATCCTATAAGTTAGTCTAAGTGGTTATTGGTTCCAGTGAACAGCTAGTTCATTTATACATATAAAATATGGTACTGTTATATTATTAACAATAAAAGATCAAAAAAAAAAATATTTCGCATAATATATATATTTAAAAAAAAAGTTAAAATGTGTGATATTTGGACGATACAGAAGTTAAAAAGATTTTTTTTAAATCTGCTTACATGTTTGCTTAATCTACCACGATGTACCGGGCACAGTTTAGTAAATTTTAGTCATTTCATTCAGCTTCTGTTCTGAATCATAAAAAACTTTTTGCTAAAAAAAATCAGATTAATTGTACGGATATTGTGACGATTGTATGGAGTTATTACTAGCAGTCATCAAGCAAATGAAGTGATTATAAAACTAATTAATACTTAGGATTCCTTCTCAATACTGTAGTGGACTTTGTATTGTATGATATACTACGCATACTTTACACATTCTCGATATCAGAAATAACGTTAATGTAATCCACAGTGTAAACACTACTCTTCCGTTTCAACAGGCAATAATTAAATAGAACAGTTGGCGTTAAAAGTATATTTATAGACTACATTCACCGCCCACTAGCTTGCAGGACCCCTTGCGTTATACCCGTGGACGGGTTGTTTGTTCGCTTGATGCTTGTTGCTTGCTTGCTTGATTGATTGTTGGTTATCTTGCAAGCCAAATTGCAATATTTATTGATTAAAATCTTTGGGCACTCATAATGAACTGATTACGATGGCTCTAGTTGTTCGTAAAAAAAATCAACTATGGTCAAACAGTGATCACAATAAAAAATACCCGGCTGAGTTTGTTCTGTGGTTTTTCTCAGAGCAGGCCAAATTTGGAACCCTCGTAGCCTTAACTCTTCAGTTGGAGAGTGTTCAGGAGAGCTTATTTCGATAAGTATGGTATCAATATTCCTCCTGACTCCTCAAATTAACGTACACAAATGGACTGACATGGATTCAAAGTGGAAAAGTTATAAATAAAAAAAGAAAAATTAAAATAAATAAATAAATAAATGAATGAATCAATCAATCAATCAATAAATGAATAAATAAATAAATAAAAGATGTCGACCGAGAGTTAGTACAGGAGTTAGTAACATCTTGATATAAGTGATCGTTGAAGATTCAACTCTTTGTATGTATTGTGTTACATTATATTCTTTTGTTGAACTCTTTTTGTTACGATGATTAAAAAGCTCCTTTGTTCGAAAAAGATTTGAAGTTCAAAACCGGAACTCGGAAATTGTGTGTCAATTTTTGTTAAAAATAATATACTGATGGTTTTTTGTTTTGTATTTTTATTTTTTGATTTGAAAGTTAGGATTCTGTTTATCTTTTCACGTACTGTGGTAGGTTTCCAACGTGTTTGGTATCACGAACCTGGTTTATTTCATACTTATTAGACGAAACTAAACAGAACTGAAGTTTGTTCATTGAAGTTTGTATTAAATTTGTTACAGATACAGGCTTTCGTGATATTGGCAAACGATAAATGTATAGACAGCAAGCTCAAGCATACCTCCACTGTAGATAGGAAACATACCGGCTGTTTTGTTAGTATATTAATAATACAAAATCCTTACGTTGATAGTTTTAGTGTGACAAAAGTCAGCAAATGGCATCGTACTTACAATGTTTATACTCTATTATAATAGTTAAAGGATAAAATGAAACAAGTATCTCATAAGTGAAGTGGGAAGTACATTAAGCTATATGTTCTCGTGCTCCCAACTAGGCCGGACAAATCGATAGTTTTGTACAAAGGAAAATAAATATTGCGCCCAGTAAGTCTTGCAGACTGTGAAGTAGTCAGTCGCTGTCAACTTCAGGCTAAATTTTCTTTTGTGTTGTTTCTTTTTGAATCCGAGACAAGTTTTCTACGAGCTTAACTGCGTAAACTTTGTAAAGTCTCTATATATTTCATACCTTTACGAGAAAGGTACGTATATATCTTTGTGGTAGTTTAAAAGTGTTTATTAGTCAATAGTCAATAGCCATTTATTAATAAATATATATTATATATCAAACAGGATACAAGTATTTATAATAATTTTTTAATTGCATAATATTTATTTTATAATACAAAAAAATAAATTAATTGGAATGTTACAATGAACTGGATAATCGAAAAAATTGCTCGGATCCGGCTAACTACAGACTTATTGCCTCTCGTCTCTCCAAATTAAGGAAGAAAATCATTAACCGACAGCTCCTAGCATACCTCGAGGATCGCCAGCTGATTAATGATCAGCAATATGGCTGTCGCCGTGGTCGAGCTGCTGGTGATCTTCTGTTATATCTCACACACTGTTGGGATGCAGTTATGGAAAAAAAGGGAGAGGGTCTGGCAGTTAGTCTGGGGCACACAAGGGCCTTCTTTCGAAGCTTTTTTCCTTTGGGCTTCCCGTGATTTTATGCAAGTGGATCACCAGCTTCCTCACTGGGCGGAGCATACAGGTCGTTCTAGACGGTTTTTGCTCGGATTCCAAGCCCGTGAACGTTGGTGTACCTCAAGTCTGCGTGCTAACCCCAACCATGTTTCTCCTGCACATCAATGATATGTTGGATATATCCAACATACATTGTTATGCGGATGATAGCACAGGTAATGTGGTATATTCCGACCGAGCAGGTCTCTCTCGAGAAAACGTCTAAGAGTGCTGAAAGAAACTTATATCTTCTATAGAGACCTAACTGGTCTCTGATTGGTGTGAACTGAACCTCGTTCGGTTTAATCCCCAAAAGACACAGGTTTGCGCGTTTACCACTAAAAAAAAACCATTTGTTGTATTGCCGTTCTTCAAGAGCACACCTCTCGACGCCTCAGCAAGTATCAGAATACTGAAACTCGACATTTCGAGCCTCTGTCAGTTTCGTGGTCATTTGGAGAGCAAGGGTAAGTTGGCCTCGTTGTAATTAAGTGTGGTCAATAGAGCAGCGAGGCAGTATTTCAATTCTGGCCAAAGACTTGCCCTTTATAAGGCGCAGGTCCGGCCACATATGGAGTACTTTTCTCATCGCTGTTCCGGATCACCCTAATATCGGCTACAGCCTTTTGACCGCATACAACGAAGAATCGGATTACAAGTTCGAATATTTTTTACTTATTTTTTATTTAGTTTATTTAGATCTTCTACTGTGCGGTTTTTAAGAACTTTTCTTCCACGAACCAGTAAGCTGTGAAATGAACTTCATTCGGCGATGTTTCCAGATCGATACGACATGGGTCCCTTCAAAAGAGGCGTATACTCCTACCTCCAAGGCCGACAACACTTTTGTGAGTCTTCGGATGTTGCAAGCGTTCGTGGGCGGCGGAGATCAGATGTTATCTGTGTCCCGCACGGTCGTTTGCCCTCCTTTTAAAAATAAAAAATAAACTAATAAAAAAATATTATATATAAATATCCGCTGTATACTAGTTAATTTTATCGGAAATTTCGTGAACAGTTCACGCCGTGATTCCGTAATCCTTCGAGCTCATTAATAAAGGCCCCGGGTTGGAAACTAGTTGGCAAATTCCGATAAAATTAACATGAAAACAGCCAAACACGTTGTGAACAATTATATTTAATAGCAAATATATCACAAAAATATTATATTTTATTTGATAAAGTTATCTTCTTTATTAAGTGTGATACTTATTATTAATATTTGCGTTTTATTTATAGTTCAATACAAATATTCTAATGGGCTACATCAAATTAATCTTTTCCAAAAGCTGGAATGATCAATGGTCTTGTCTAATTTATTTTAACAAAGTAAATTTCAATTTAAGAGCTTCGAAGCTTCCGTTCAATTTAAACCACGAGTCGTGCTCGGCTCGGGTCGATCAACACTTGAGAGATTTCATTAGGACCAACATCTCAATCTGAGAATTTAATTATATATAGAATACTGTTATACATACTAACATCACAGTTAGATTTATTTGAGATCGTATTCTTGAAGCAAAAAATTTTATTATTATGTCTCTAATTAATTTTACTAGTAATGCCAAATGTTAGTATAGAATAACTAGGGAAAATTTTGGTTCGTCTTAAGTGTTGGTTTTTCAGATTCAGTATAAAATTCCGCATCGATTCATATATATAAATATTTTTTTTGAAGATAAAAAATGTTTGCTTCCCCAAATACTATAACCATATAGAAATTACATTTAAATACATTTATTACTGTTTATTTGTATTGTTATTAATTAACTTCTAACTAACAGTTGTAAGTTTTTCCTTTTTTTTTTTTTTATATATTGTATTGTCTAATATGCAATAAAGTGTAATGTATATTTATGTTATATATTTATATATATTTATGTTATGTATGTTTATTGTTTAGTTTGTATGTAAATCAAATCACATGTAGTATATGTAAAAACTAGTATGTAATTATTTCATGCACCAACTATTTGTTTAAAAATGTCCTTTTCATAATAGGCGGCCTTATCACTATAAGTGATAAGGCTGCCTTTTGCACCAAAAGTTTTATTTTTTTTCCTTTTTTGTTTTATCATTTTTTTTTTCTCAAATGTATTTTTGTGTGTAATTAAGTATATAAATAAATAAATAAATAAATAAAGTGATTATCTATCTATCTATCTAACAGTTGTTATTGTCAACGAAACAACGTGTAGTGTGGGATATTATAAATAGATAATCTAGTTTGTATTGAACTTCATTTTAGTAAATTTAGCATAATTAGTTTTACATTTGAATACAAATATAATTAAATATATCTTATATAATTTCACTAGAAGTGTATTTAAATTTTTTGTTTCATGATTACTTTTATATATACTTTTGTAAATATATACTGTCAGAATGTTAGCATGGTGGAATCGCGGCGTGAACGTACCGTGATTCCACCATACACCGAGCTTATGAATATGAGCAAATCGATTCAAAACTAGTCGCTCAAATTCCGATTGTCTAGAATTTTCTATACATATATAAAACATTTGTTTTAGTTCAATAAGACATTTTCTTTTGCTTATATGTGATGCTTTAAGATATTTTTATTAACATTTCTGTTGTCAACAATCCCAGGACGCTGGAATTTTTAATATATACTAACATGTAGCATGTAGTCTTTAGTTAAATTCTGATCAGTTGCTTTCCATCAATCGTCTATTCAACGAACACATGTTAAGAGGCGGGTATTAATAATTCATTATTCAACTGATCATTGCGGATTCCAAGTTTTACTTTCCAACTCAATGACAACTCAGATTTCACATTGTTTGTCTAAAAATATGCATGTTATGTATATAAGATATTTTGGTGTTTATTATTAAATATAATTATTCTGTACTCACGTTATAATTATCAGAATTGGCCAAACTAGTTTCGAACTCATTCGTTGTCCTTTCGGGTTAGTCGGGCAAATTCAGATTATAATAACGTGAGTACAGTCGGATAATTAAATTTAATAGTAATCATAGATCACGAAAGTATAAATACAAAAATTTGGTGTTTATGCTTCTTATTATAATAACAAATTTTAATCGAGGGTATTCGCTAGAAAGAAATAATATCTTGCTTTTATATTATTACTGTATTTTTGATGTTTTGTTATTTGGATATATATTGGGGCTGCCACTGTGCACGGCGTGTGGAACTGAGCGAAACGAATATATCACGAAAAATTTTAATTTGATATTATGTAATTTACAAAAAATGGTACATATATCAGTCATAGTACGAATTTGCCATTTGTACGTGTAAAAGAACATTTCAATTAAAAATAAAGTAAATTGTAAATTACGCTTAATCTTCAACTACATTTTTTTTTTCAAAATCTATCTATAGAAAGGTAGACACGTGATAATTAACTGGTCCAAATTTGGTAAGTATAGTTTGATAGTAGGAGATAGCGGAAAAATTTTGATCGAATGGACCGGTAAAGATCTTCGTTTCGATATTAATATTAAAAAAGAAATGTACGTATTTTCTAGTATATCGTAATAAATATTAAGAAACATGTGTGCCCGTAAAGTTAAAAATACTATCACATATTTATCGAATAACCCGTCGGGACAGCTGTCGTTCTATTTCCGAAATAAGGGGGTGTTTCTCATTCCTGTCTTATATGACTGTTCATATAACAGTATTATATAAACAAAACGATATACCATTCAGTTATATCTATTTTCTGCTCATGTTTGAATTAAAATAAACAAACTTTTAACCTATTTATTTTATGTGCGTTTTATTATTCAGGCCTATTTTGTTTTATTTTAAATATATATACATTATACGGATTACTTTGATGTAAAAAATACAAATTTCCTAACACCCCGAAATTGAAGACGAAATTTTTTTTAAGCTTGAATAGTGCTTTTTATCAAGCCGCAGCAAAATTCAGAATTTGTACCTAGAGTAATTGACAACAAAATTTGTTTTGAAACATCTAGTAGATTTTAATATTCAGCAATGTATTACGAAGATGAAGATAATAGTAACGGGCGGGGGCGCCGTTCGCTATACGAGGGCGTCAACTGTGTCCGGTAAGTGGTGCGTAAGTGTGTCTACGTGTGGGCCTCACGACGCACGCTCGCATTGCGCTTACGCATATGGCATAACGTTTGTAATTCATAATTGCATTTACTTGTAACCCTTTTATGGTAACATAGTTGTGTTTCGTTTAATAAAGAATGCGTTTCTTCATTTTACGATATTAATAAAAAGAACGCTTTTCCTAATAAAAAAAGGGATCAAAGTGTAGAGGGTGTTCAAAATGCATCAAACACACGCACCGAGATCTATTTCCGGGCGCGAACGATGACCGTTTTGGAATAAACGTGGCTCATTTTGAACGAAAACATGCGCGAGATCGGGCGCGGGGGCTCACTCGTGGCAGCTACTATAGCCTCATTGCACAATCGTTCCACGCCCGATGTTAAATCTCGATCAGTCAATACGAGATCGGCAACCGGTGAGGCAAGGAATGTCTCTCAGACGATACGAGAGGACCATGTCGAAGACTTTTCCCCGCGTTGTGTTTCGGGCATAAGCGACCGCCCCCTATCAACAGCCTCGGAAGCATCAGAACGGGACTCATCAGTTCAATCCAGCGAGGAACCACCCCGACCTGAGAGTACGTAAACGTCACACTGTATGAACGAATCACTGACGTAGTATAACACTGGAACGCGGCCAAACTTTAAAATAGAGGCAAATAGGTGACTCGCACTTAGAGTTTGTCGCCCAGTGTCATTTATAAGAAGCTTCATGTCCGACCGGGAGTATCTCACGGAACCCTTTGATGAGGGAGAAGAACGCACGGCGGTGGGTTACGTCCACCCTGCCGTGCGCTCTTACATGTACTCACCAATGGGTATGTGTAAAGGTCACTTACGTCGTTCATGAAGCTCTTCACTTTTAGTGATATATATGTATATATTCAACTTTATATCATAACAGGCGGTGATTCGGATAGTGCGGAAGAAACAACAGTGAAATGTTCACCTTGGAAAGAGCACGCCGGGATAACAAAACGAGCAGATTCATCAGACTCTGATAGTTCTACAACAGAAGATGACTCTGATGAGCACGAATACGAAACTGGTGTTGGGGATGGTGGATTTCGTACGCTGACCCCAAATAGACGGGTTGACAATGCAACACGTTGTGACAATGATTTTAAATGGATGCCTCGTGGAGATATGAGTTGCACAGGTGAAGATCCGTTAATGTCCTCCCGTGTGGAAAATTATTCATCAAATGCCAGTCTTGACAGACGTCGTCGCAGGTCTGGCGATCGCAGCGACCGCGACAGAAAGACAAGGTCGTCATTATCTTCAAAGCCACCACAGCATCCATCCAGCATACGAGCATCACCACGACCCGGTCGTAATTCAAGAAACGAAGAATCTCCACCTGATCTGCAGCGACGATGGAACTCATATGAGCAGTTTCGTTGGCCTGAGGGCGGATGGTGGCCTCCGATGTGTTGGTGTCACGGCCCGCCCGCGCCCCCTCCTTGCTACATGCACGATCGAACTTGGCCATCGCACCCCTCGCTGCCGGTAACCTCCCGTACATACAAGGTATTTTTGTAAACATAAGATTTTGTGCTCATTTGTATCTAGAGTGCTTCTGTAATAAAAAGATCTAATTATTGTTATTGAGAGACTATTTAACCTGTTAACCTATTAATAATTGTTTTTATTTACTCAATAAATACTGATTATGTTAGTTTTTTTCTGTTATGTAATAATAATAATAATAAACTGATGATCTTCCAATGGAAATATATTCGACTATATTTACATAGCTATTCTGAACAAGGTAAAACAAACGTACCATCTGCTGTATTGAATAATAACGTTCTCATTATATATAGAATATTTTTAGTATAAATGTTTAAATATGGCAGATAGTGTCTAGACAAACATAACTAATCATTATGTATGTAATTTACAATAGAATTGTTATAAAACCTTTAAACAAAACATGTTAAATGTTTTTTTTTTATAAATAATAACAAAAAACATTTTGAAACCCTGTGATGACTGGTAAAAACTTTCATTTATTTTGAAACGTTAACTTCATTACAAACCGTTCGTTGAACGAAAACCAAATGTCCTGATTTCTTTGATAATTGGAATTAAAAAAAAAATTACTTGGTTATCTTTTCAGAACGATGCCGAGGATCGCGTGCGACGCTTGGAGGCAGATAAGGAAAGTCTACAGCTGCAAGTACAAGTGCTGTCGGAACAGATTGCTGCTCAGACAGAGAAGATGTCTGACCTAGAGAGATCACTGCACGACACCAGACAACGGCTGGATGATACAGAACAGAGGCTGCAGAAGGTATATAGTAATTAAACACACACACTCGCATTTAATAACCTTCATAAACATCCTAGTTTAAATACTACTCACAACACATACACACGCACGCACGAATGCACGCAGGCACGCACACATGCACATGCACATGCACACACATGCACATGCACATGCACACACATGCACACACAGACACACACACACACACACACACACTTCCAATTACACCTTTACAAATATCCTAGTTTAAATTATTTTGTTGTAAAAGTACTTGGATTCAGTAATTGCAAGCATGGAGCGAATCGATATACAAATTGGTCTACCTGTTCGGCCGCAAATTAGTACAAATCCTAGTACTGTTTATTGCTATATAACAAATAAAAACTAATTGGCTGAATTGCTCTTTACATAAAATATATTATTTATATATGTCTAGAACGTTTCTCCAATAGCAGTAATTGAATTTACACGCAGTATATTAAACGGTAAATAGGCTACATAAAGTCAAACTTAACATTCAGCGTGTGCTCGAGGTACGGTTATTGAATAAGCATGATTGACGTGGGCTGGACTTTAGCGTCTCTAAATACTTACCAACTGTTAGTTGGTAAGTATTCATGAACTACAAAACTATTTGGTTTTATATTCAATATAGTTTAAAATTCAATACTTTTTTATTCAGTGAAAAATTACAAATAATCTTATATATTAATGCAGGAAGCGATTTCGTTGGCACACTGTAGCTCGAGAACCACTAAAGGGAAAAATATCGTTGATGGCTCAAATCAAAGGTCTCATTATGCTACACTGCTGAAAAATAGTGACAACTCTCAAATCTCATTAGCCTAATTGCAGTAATTAGTCAAAAAATTAATTTTTCCCATAGACTTTGCATGAGGAAATTTTGCGCGCGCTTTCAAATTTTTTGTATTATCTATTGTGACTAGCTGGTCTTAGCATACTAGTCAGTTTTTATATATATTTTTTTCAAATATTGTTATAATATATATATATATATATATATATATATATATATATATATATTCTTCCTATTTTGTCAGTTTGTCAATTGGTTTGTCTGTGGTGTAGCATCATCGAAACTCAACATAACGTCGTTGGAACACGTGCAATACGTCAATAGAAAGCTTTTGATGAGAGAAGATGAATGGTAACAATTTTAATTTTCTCCGGTAACCGGAAGTGGGTCCTTTGGACCTCCGAAGCTCACCGAGTGTAAAAAGTTTTTATAAACATATCTGATAAAACTGCAGGATAGGACTTGAAATACATTCATCTTATCATCCTCCACTAATCAGGAGGGGATGTTTTAGACCTCTTAGAGTCCTAAATTAAATTTTTCAACTACAAATACACCACTTTCTAAAATCTCGATGCGTTAAAATCGGATCACAAAGTTAGAATTTTTATAATTCATTAATAGTTAAATATATGTTTTTATTGGAAAAGAGTTTCATGAAAATATTTTACGTTGCTTTTACAATAATAATACAAATAATACATAAATCCAATGTTTTCTGCGATGATAGTGACAATACGTAATGATTATATTTGTTTACGATGCGACTTGAATAAGATTTTGTGACTCCATTTACTAGAGAAATTGTATTCTCTCGAATCATATTCGAGTTATCGAGTCACTCGAGTTAAAAAAAAAAAACCTAACAAAATCAACTTGAAGTGTGAACGAGTTGGTAACTCGAGGATTTTTTTTTTCAATCCAGTACAAATTTGACAAATTTAATAGTCATTCGAGTAAAAACGTGGCTGTAGTCGCATCACTACTATTTTTGCGCCTGTTATTGATTTATTGAGCGAAGCTCTGTATGAGAGACTCTGCATCCTTTGTGCTTTCATTAATCTAATTTTGCACACTGATAGACATCAATCTGGTGGTAGTTTTACAAAAAAATCTAAAAATTGTATCTTGAAAAATAGTTTAGAAAAGATTGCATTGACGTTTCGCTCAATATGCTAACATATACCGAGATTTTGCGAGCACAGCGAGTCAAAATTGAGGTCTGGTTAGCGCTACTATTTAAAAAAGTATTCATTGAATATTAAACTAGTTATAAATTAAGCTATTCGGTATTTTATAACTTACCTAAGCATATACAAATTATGGAAACAAGAAGTTCCTAACTTGGAATGGATTCATACTTGCACAAGAAACAACTGGCTTTATAACAGAAAGTGCCGAAGTAGTTCTGTGAAATCTAGATAAATAAATCTTAGCTTTAGTATCGCTGGTGAAAGCAATGAGCTTTATCTTCATTTCCGCTCTTCCGTTGATTTTGAAAAAAATCATAGACTGACTATAACCCTGACTCATCATGAACTTCATAAAAGGCACTCTATTTACAATTCTTGACCTCCTGAATAGGAAAAAAATAGTCTTAGGATTGGCCGATTTGTTGATCAAAAATTATGAAGGGTCAAAGTTGGAAGGTTAGCTTAATAAATTACTTGACCGATTTTGTTCAAACTTAGAATTCTTATTAAGCGCGGGTAGTTGATTGATGAAAATCAACTGAAGGACAAGTGTTCAACTTTCCCGGAGTTAACTGGTTTTAGTATCAATCTCACATTAACATCGTATTCTGACAGTGGTCAGGTTGTGTAGAATCAATAATATCTGGAGCCAAAAAATGTCTACCTTTTTAATAATTTTACACAATTTGTTTTCTTCGCGATTCTATAACCGTTGCCTGACTTGTTAATATATATATAATTAATTATCATGTAATTAATTTTACAAAAATTAATACCAATATGTCTTTTTTATAACAAAAAAAATTAAAAACAATTTCCACACAAATATATAACATACATACACAAATTACACACAGACTAAAAATAGCAACTGCTCCAGCAAACAACTGTTCCGTGTGGGAATAGAACCCACAACCAATACTATTTAAGAATAATAATTCTTACAAAACTTCTAGAAGTATGATTTAATTTCTACATTTTATTAAATAAGTTAGGTTTCTGATGATTTGGGTCTTGTCTGTCTCCGCGAGTGACATAATCTTCAATGCTTTTGTGTCCATTTCAATAGAACAGCCGAGTAAATTTAATGAAGTGAAATTAACATTGTTGTCATTGAACATGCTGAATGTTACATTTTACTGAAATAATAATATAAATGTGACTTGGTTTTATATATATATATATTTTTAAAACCATATTAAAGTATTATACAATGAAGATATTGTAATGCTTGTATTATAATAATAAGAAATAGTGTCAAATAACATAGAATATATAAAAGGTTATTTTTATTGGTATAATTATATTAAAGAGTTTTTCATTTATATATTGATTTAAAATATTATGTTTGGATATATATGTTTTTTAAATATAGCCATTTTGTTATTGATACTAAAAGCTCAAATCTGGTTAGGATCAATTTATCGAGTTATTGCTACCGGCGTTAGTAATAGTAACTAAAAATAATGCTGACTCACTCACACACACGTCTGGGCGATTAATAATACGAGCCCTGAATTTAGAACATGTCTGTATATTACTTTATATGATTATTTATTTAATTTATTTGGTATACCACGTTATGTTATATTAAAAAAGTAAAAACAAAAAAGTGTACATGGGATGAGCTTATCTCTACAAAAAGATCTCTTCCAGCTACCCACGAGTTGGACAGGGTGGTTCAGAGGGCAGAGATAGCTACATAGGCATTTCTATAAAATTCTACAGATACATAATAATAATAATAATACTGTATATAATATACTACTATATATTTATGTTGTTACTGTCGTAGTACAAAATTGTGTATTTAAACTTTCGTTATCTATATTTACTATAATATATAATAAGGCTGTACTTACGTAAATACCATTGGAATTTGCCTGACTAGTTTCGAATACTTGGAGTCCTTATTCATGAGCTCGGAGTAGCACAATCGCGGCGTGAACTCGGTTGCCTGACTCCAGATGGGTTCGAAACGAGTTAGGCAAATTCTGATAGTCTTTACGTGAGTATGCAGATAATTATATATGTATAATATATACAAAATATATGAATGCTGTAAATTTAAAGGTTCAAAAATTATAATTACTCTTTTCATAACAGAGTTTTGTAAAACATTTTTATATTCGACCCAGCGATACAAGATTACGTGCGCGGAAAAGCAAACGAGAACAAAAAATACAGTATTTGATACGGTTGCACTGTTGACAAAAGAAGACTTTAAACTAATTATTAATAAACATATATGTTTATTCTATTCTATAATAATTTGAGATATAGTGTGCTTTTAAAATATTATTTTAATTATATACCTGAATAAGATACGAAGAATAAAATATAAAAGCTTTTCTCTGATAAAGTTTCTGAAGCTATTAATATTCTACAGCTGTTAAATTTGATTTACAGCTGTATTTATTCTGTAATGGACTGTAATGGTTACGTAGCGTTTATCGTAACACCTGTTACAGTTTATTGACGTATTTACGTTATATACGTATAATTACGGTGCCCTAAATAATTTATAAGTCTAACTTTGAACAGTAACTCAGTTTAACTGAACTTTGTTACTCTATTATAAATTCTGAAGTTATTATTATTTTTGCTTCAAGATATGGACTCTACTTCATGATAAATATTTTCTATCAAGCATCTTATACAATGATTGTGGGACGAGAACTGGATATAAATATTCGAATCTGGACTTATTTTGAGAGCTTCAACGGTAGATGTGCAGAAAAATAAAGACAAGGCTTCACAATTTGATGCAGTTTAAGATGAAAACCTTGAAACCTATCATGGGTAAAATATCTGGTGAATTAACGCAGTTTCGTGGACCAAACTCTAGTTAGCATAATAAATACTAATTAGCCTCTGAATTCCAAAGTCAGTATACCTTGATTTAAAATAATTTGTGATAGTAATTGCCTCTCACAAAGCTTTATAAATGATATTTGTTTGGTTTGTTTACTGTGGTTTCTGTATTTCGCAAAGGATGTAGGTCGGCTGTAATTATTTGCATTCCTGTGCGGTTAACACGTGGTTACCGCGCAATATATTACCACAAAATTAAAATTAGTTTTAATCAAAAATGATTTTAATTTAATAAACAATCGCTTTATTTCTAACTAGCTATGGCTAGCGACTTTGTCTGTATCCCTCTTCTTGCCCCAAGTAGTTATAATAGACAGCAAATATATACATTTCAGTCCATTTGTAAAAAAGATATACATTATTAATTTTATTAAATATAATTATCTGTCTGTACTCATTATTACTCTCCGAATTTGCCCGAATAGTTTCGGACCCATTCGGGGTCCTTATTCATGAGCTCGGAGCATGGCATATAATTACAAAAGTTTACATACAAAAATGATTAGTTTTTCGCCCAAACCGCTTTTTGTTATACTTATATAAAAAGTACATAAGTTAAATCACTTTCGAGAAAAAACAAAGTCCTTAAACAGACCAATTTGCAGGTGCACTCTTTGTTTGTCTTACAAACAGACAGACAACGTTTTCAAAGGCCACTGATATCTACTTAATATATAGGATACATATATATCTAATTCATAAAACTTCAATTCGGATTGGAAAAAAGTCCTATTACCATAACTCAAACAAAAAATATATAGGATATATAACATTACAATGTGAACGTTTAACTACGTATTAGAAATTCCATCGAAGAATATGTAGCAAATATACGGATATTGGTTTTTCTTTCCGGCTTCGAACAGTAACTCCGAACGCATAATATGTTGTTGATAGTAAAACACACCGTTTTTTTGTATGTATAGACCAAAGGTGATGTTCTGAATTTCAGGAGGTGCTCCAAAGATCATCGCTAGAGACTCAGAAGCTGGAGTTGCTGTCTAAGCTAAGCGAGGTGCGTCTGCGGGTGGCGGAGCGCGGGCTGGCGGAGCGCTCGCCCCCGCCTGAGCCGGCGCCCCTCGCGCGACCCGCGCCGCCCAGGGTGAGGACCTACCATATATTAGACGTGTTTTGCTCATTTAAAATATTCTATAAAATTCAACACAAGCAGGAATCGAACCTGCGACTTTTGAGAGTAGGATCTACGAGTCGGAATAAAGAATTTTTGATTCTTTATTTATTTTTCTCATATTACTTATCATGTTAGAAAAACTAAAACCAGTTACTTATTTTCAACTGATGCACATCGTAACCTATATAAAAAATAAGTAAATCATAAAAAAACTGGTTCAAAAAAACGTTTTTCCGGCGTTTATTCAATTGAAAGTGTGAATAGGGAAAAATAGTGAAATAGGACGTGAGATAGGGACAAGCGGGACTCATTAGTCGCTCTGTGGACTCGAACAAGTGCTTAATGATGCATTTAGAGCATTCCCGTTACTATTTGGTACTTTCAAGTTTTAGTGGGCGAAAAGTGGGCCAATTAAACACGTTAAATATGAAAAAAATATTATTTTTAAAATTGCTATTTTTGAAGTATGTACACATTCAGGTACTCGTATTTATTTGTTATATGGTAAAGATTGTAAAGTTGCTGAATTTCCACAAAACTCATAAGGCCTATTTATCAGGAAGCAAAAAGAACCGTTTCTAATATATTTTAAATATAGTTTAGTGATAGTCTATATTTCCAGCTTATTTTTGTATTTAGACTTCCGTGATATATATTATATGTTATTATTCGGCTGTCCAATCAATACTATCAGACTTGACGGATCAGCGTGAATAGCCTCAATGCTTCCGTGCTTTGAGAACTAGTAGGTCAAAGTCTTTCGGATAATTATAAATATTAGCTACTTTTTTTAAAATACTCTATTAATTATATCAAATAAATTTTAATAATATTAATTATTTAATTATATTAAATTTATTGTAATTATATTATTTACTTAATTACATCAAATTATAGGAGGCTATTTCTCCCGTCAGAAGTCAGGCCTTGAAAACAACACGTGTACGTCTGGAGATACCCGACAGAAGTGATAACTAGAATTAATCTAAGTTGAACTATTTAATATTAAATTGTTTAACTTGAGAAACGCTTAGGTTATTATTTAAGTTTTATGTTTATTTATATGTAAGGAAATGTTAATTTATAATAAAATCTTTTATTATTATTAATATTAGTTACAATTTTAGAATATATACATTAGACTTTTGGTTATGTCCATTATAAGTATCATTTTTTAATCGTACAAAATGCGGTTATACAGTGTGCCGAAATATACGAAATATATTGTATCTCAAAAAAAGGCTAGCGCTGTGGGTCAGAGTTAGAGAAGACGAGCCTGCCTGACGCAGTCGTATGCGTGAGAGAAACAGAAGCTAGACAGACTGGTGCCGTCACGCGTTACGTTACGAACAGATTTACAATCACAAAAGAAGTTATCTCTTCAAAAATACATAAATATTAAAAATATATATGTAGCCATTGGTACCACTTTAAAAACACAAAATTCCCTTAAATTGGAAAAGAATTTAGTTTAAAGCATACTTATAAACAAAAAAGTGCAAAATAATTATTGAAATATCATTATCAAAATGTATTTATTAAGCAAAACTCTTTATGAGAGATTTTTCTGCATCCTTTGTGCAATCATCAATCAAAAACAGTATATCTGAAAATAACAAAATTTTGCACACCGATAGACACCAGTCTGGTGGTGGTTTTAAAATTTTTCAAATATTCGATTTCGTTGAGGAAACCAAGGTAAAACTAAAATCTTTCATGCGAAAATTTTGATTGAAAAAAAAAAATATGAGGGCAGAATGCGTCGAGGTTTTGTAAATATTTGCTCCTAGTTATTTAATAAAGCATATTGTTTGTTTCAGACTCCGCCCGCCAACTACGGTCGTCAGATCGAGCGCAACACGCACATGTACTCGTCGCTGCCGCGCTCGTCGGTGCTAAGCGCGGACGTGCGCGCCTTCGGTAAACACAACATGGTGGTGGCTCGCGGCCGCGGACAGTCCGTGCCCAACTTAGGTTTGCGGGGGATATTGTGCCTTGTTGCCTGTACATAGGGTCGCTTTTGTTCTGTCGTATGTATCAAGCTTTGTGTCGAGAAACCGCTTATTGCCAAGCTTCGACCTATTATTTTTATGTGGTAACGAGATACGAATATTTACCCGCTCATTCGATCCAAGTGTCGTATATCGTTGGAGGGCTGTTTTAATTTTGTTTTGCTCTATTTTCAAATATATCACTCTTTAATGGTCGTTTTGGACTCCCTTTTGTTTCACAGTGGCATGTTCCCAAAAATGCTTCGTAAAACGCTTCTGCTCTTAATTTTATTTGTGTCTGAGGCTTCTTAGTTTCTTTCTAAACCTCGAACCTCAAATTAGAATAGCCTTAATTTCTGCCTAAAACTGTTACGAGCCAGTTTAAAAGAAATCAATTTTAAGTATGAATCTTTCCCGCTATACTGATAACGATTCCCTCGATCACTCAGCGGAGAAGGAGGAGGTTCCCCGCGGCAGTCCGTCCCCGTCGTTGCGGGAGGTGCGCGCGCGCCGCGTGCGCCTCGAGGGAGACGAGCGAGCCTCCGTGCGGCGAGCGAGGCAGACTCATCCACACACGCCCGCTCCCTGGTGAGACACACGCACACATACCCACGCTTGCGCCCTAGGGAGACACACGCGCACCCACACTCACACACGCCTGCACCCTGGTGAAACACACGCACACGCACATCCACACACATACACTCGCTCGCGCTCTGGTAAGACACATACACGCATATGCATACACATATACATACCCACACACACTCACACACACACACACTCACAAACACACACACACACACACACCTACGCACTCACACACATCTACACACACGCACTCACCTACACACACACACACCTACACACACACACACACACACACACACACACACACACACACACACCTACACATCCATACACACACCCACCTGCGCCCTGGTCACACAGCATTGAGATAAGCACTCCTGATTGGTGACTTGGTATCTGAGTTACATTGACCATCTTGTTAACTATTTTCCAGGGAGACGACGGATATCCGCGAATGGGACTGCGATATGACTTGTGAATGGTTAGAAAGCATAGGTCTCGAGTCCTATATTCCGGCGGCTCGGGCCTGGCTCTCCGACAATCAGGCCCCCTCGTCCCCCACCGCGCAGACCCCGCCCGCCTCTCCGGGGAATACCAAAGGACGCCTGGCCAACGCATCCTCGGCCACGATAGAGAAGGAGCTAGCTATCAAACATCCCATGCACAAGAAGAAAATAATGCTGGCCATCACAGATTTAATGGTGACTATAGCCGTCCGTCTGACTATAGAGTCAGGCGTCGCTACAACTGAGCCATCGTGTGGCCGGCAGGGCGGCGACGGCGACCCGCTGCTGCGTGCGGCGGGGCGCCTGGACGGCGCGTGGACGCTGCGCTGGCTCGAGGACATCGGCGCGGGCTCCGTGCGGGGCGCCGCCGCCGACGCCGCGCTGGACGGCCGCGCGCTGCACCGCCTCACGCACACCGACCTGCACCACCACCTGCGCGTGCACCACGCACTGCACGCACTCGCCGTGCGACGGGGTACACGCACACCGCACTATACGTACTCATTAATCGACCTGGTTGTAGACGTACAGTAGTGCCGGTTTTTGATTGATAACCTGTCAACTTTATAGAAATAAATCATTCGGAATATTTTCTTCTCAAAAAACATTAAGATTAATTTGGGAGCGTTTAAGTGATTTTATGATTACTATAAGTTAAAATTTTAATAAAACTCGGTCGAAAAAAGTATGTATTTATTTCTTCCAAGGAATCCAAGTACTTCGCGAGAACAACTTCGACCCGGACACGATGATTCGTCGCGCCGCCGAGGCTCCGGAGAGCGAAATCCTCGAGGCTGAAGTGTCCGAGGGCGAGTCCCGCCCGGACGGGGGCCCGCCCGAGGGGGACGGGGGGCCTGCACCGCACGTGGCGCGCTGGTCCGCACACAGGGTCATGCAGTGGCTTAACGAGATCGATTTAGCGGAGTATGCGCCTAATTTGAGAGGAGCGGGTAAGTGTTCTATTTTTTCTTTGATACTATGTATAGTAAGTGATAGAACATATTAAATTGTCAGATTTTAGTTTTTTGTTTGCAAACTAATTGGGGAAATGCCAATATTGTTCATTACCGGATTTTACAGTTGGATAAATTATATATAATCTAATCATTTGTTCCACCCTCAGGAGTGCACGGCGGGCTGCTGCTGCTGGAGGCGCGCTTCACGGCCGAGCTGCTGGCCGCGCTGCTACACATACCGGCCACCAAGACACTGCTGAGGAGGCACCTCACGCAAAGGTGAGGACTGTACTACCTTAGAGGAATAAGCTCGCACGGAGGTGGAGGTACCACACCATTAGAATGGTACCTCACTCACATAGGCTGCGAATATCTGTAACAATGCTCACGAGATAAGTCACATTATGATTTTTTTTACTTCAACAAAACTAAAGAAAGTATTATAGGTATAGTTATAGGCTAAAGTTTTTGAAAAATATTTTTTTTCAATTTAATTCTAGTTGTTTTTATAATTGTAAATATACCTATATTAATATAACCCAAGCCTAATTTTGTTTATTAGCAAATGTTTATTAAGATCTAAGAGAGTAACCTCAGCAGAGGTTTTTTAACTATTAATTTGTTACAGATTTAACGACTTGTTAGGACGAGACGTGATACAGCAGAAGAGGAACGCCGAGCAGACGCTAGGATACCAACCACTTACAGCTACTACCAAATATAAGGTTTTATTATTTAATTTAATTATTTCATTAATAATATTTAAAAAAAAACTTATATTTAATATGTTATCTATAAATATAAATATGTAGGTGCCCAAAAAGAACCAGTTTTCGTTGAAGCGTAAGAAGAGCAAGGACGAGCTGGGCGACCTCGTGTGTCCTCTCAGAGACTCAGGTGACGACACCGTGAGTTACTAACACACTAACTCTATGCTTTCACCTTAGATTTAGTTATCATATTGGAAATGGATTTAAATAAAAAACTGTTTGTTTTCTTACTTTTGTAGAATACGAGAAAAAAAATCATTATTGAGCTAAATTAAATATTAGAACAAGTATTTTTTTTATATTATTGGCAAAAAATGAAAACACATTTAAATTATTTAAAAAAAAGATTGAAATAGGCTTCTTTTCAAAATGTTGTTGTGTAAATATTAAAACTCATCTTCTCTGGTCTTCCCTCTTCTAACAATTAACTGGGTTTGGTGTTTTGGTATCTATTGGCAATGGTAACTTTACTAGTCAAAACAATAATTATTGAAATTATATTTTAATTGACAATATTTAATCCCAATAAATTTATTAATATGTAACAAAAAGTTTATTTCATATTTAAAAGTAATATGAGGATTAAAAAGTCTACCACTAGTCAATATCAAATAACCTATACCCTCAGATGACGAGAGCAAGTCCAGCAGCAGCGGGCGGCGCGTTGGCTGTCTCTCTCCCGCGTGATGACGTCACCAGCGACCACGTCGCCTGACGCACACACACAGACACACACTCACACACCACCTACATATACTGAACCACTTTTATTACTTTTAGTGGATTTATTTTAAAGGTTCTTTTAGGTACCTTGGACTTTGTAATTGGCTTTATCTATCAGGTATCATGGTGGGTATTTTAATTAGTTTTTATAGTCTATGTTTGTGTGAGTGCAGTGTTGCCGAATCCATTATTATTAATTATGGCAGAAAATAGTACTATTTTATGTAAACCTAGAATTTTATAGAAATTGTGTGAAAATGAATTTTAAATTATCCACAGTATATTTTGACAATAAATATAAAACTAACTCAGAAAGTTATATCAATATTTTGACTTTAATTAATTTTTTTTCATTAAAAAATAATTTATACAAAGTCATATTTCAGCACAGATGTCGGTGCTCCATTACTTGTACTGAATTTCTAGGTTATTAATTTATTACTAGAATTAATTTCATTTCTTCAGTCCAAGGTAATTAATTTATTATAACTGCCAAATATATTTTCTTAAATTATCTTTAGATAGATATTTAAAAATTAATTTATTTTCTAATATTAATCTGCGCAAATTCGACAATAGCTCCCATATGTAATACAGAGTATACAGTTTAATAAATATTGATATTCAGAGTCCTTTTTCAAGTTACATTCCAATGTTTAGATGAAATCAAATTTATAATAATCTGGTTCGTTTTTTAAATATATGTAGATTTATATACCGACTGAGAACTGACAATATTAATCTGGTCTCATTTCAGCTTTGTTGAAATATATATACTAGTTTTAAATTTGTTACTAGCTCCTAGGGTAGACGACTACTCGTTGAGTTTTGTAAGAGTTTTCATTGTTAGTATTTAAAAATTTATATGTATAACTATCACAAATTTATACGGACAGCCCTAACAACGCACAAATGAGGGTTCCGTGGTTTATTTCGTCTGAATTGTACATTTCTCAATGGTCCAATTCTAATTTTGGTACAGTCAGCTTCATAAGCCGATAACCATATTTAAAGTTTCAAAATTGTTATACACATTATACCAAAAATGCTAAACATGACAAACGCTTATATTAAATGAACATCATTAGAATTTAAATTATAATGAAATATGAGACAAAGTATGTAACGTCTCTTTCTTTACTTTACAGTTTTAAAAAATTGATGACACATTACAAAAATAATATATTAATGATTTAAAAAAATATATATTTTATGATTTATTTTTACTTACAGTATTTCTTTTTATAAATTTCATTTAATTATAAAAATAATTTATTTATAAAGTGGCAATGTTAGTAATTAATTTCTATTGTCACTTAGAACAAGAACATGCTACATAATACGATAAATTAAATAAAATCTGTTAGGAACACAACATGTTTGATGAATTTGACGACTTGATATTTAGTTAATTTGAACTCAATGATGATGATGTTAATGATGTTCATTCAATATTGTCGTTTTTCATGTTTATCAATTTTGATATAATATGGTGTATCGCTATTTCTGAACTTTAATTATGATCATCGTATTTTGAAGCTGACTGTACGATGGCTGACAAAGTTGTAAAATATAATGTTTTGGATACAGTTTTATTAGTAGTTATTCCTAATATCCTGTTCCTACCAAGCTGTGCCAATTGCTATATAATTGTAATTCACCTTGCGTGCTCGACAAGAACTACTTGGGCCTTTCTAAAGTACAGATACCAAATATTTATATCATATTCGGCATATATAATATGACCTCTACGAGATATGAGAATATAGGATTACTCTTTAGAAGGGTTCAATGACCTTCGTAATGGACCCTTGTCTTCCATAGGTATGTAATGTTAATACTAAGTTATAACGACGGCTTTCCCCGTCTAATATCAAAACAACCTGTTTATACGATAATGTTTAAATAATTTTTACAATAACTTAAAATCATAAATATGAAATGTAATAAACACTGAATAAAATATATTTTCGTTTCTTTTATTCATTCTCGTCGAACAACTGCTGCGATTTAGCGAAGTTTGAGTCTGCGTTCTTCAGTATTTTTAGGCCCTCTGCAATTAAAAATATAAAAATCTTAATAACTTTTTAATAAATATCAAATATCTGACTAAATATCATTGAGCAATTACGTAGCTATGGAATAATATGTACATTTTTATAAAATTCTCCAAGTTCTAGTACAGATCTAAATAAAAAAAAACAAGTACCTTTCCCTCTCCCCTTTCGTCGCAGCTCCGCCAATCTCTCCACCTCAGTCTCTTCCTCGAAATGCTCCTTCTCTCTCTTTAGTGATTCGTCCTGTGCCTGTTTCAGTAATGACTCTTCCAAAAACGTTAACTCTAAAATAATGTAACAAGTATTTAATTAAAAATTAACTAATTTATATTAAAGTAACGTCATGGCTTATCTAAAAACATTTGGTCAACTCATTTAGTGAAAATAATTAAATTATATAACAGTCATCAAACTACAAACGAAATTCAACAAACTAGTGAGTCTCGGGTCCATCGTTATCCACGGCCCGTTGAAGATGACGTTAGCGGAGGGCCGGCCCTTGGCCTCGGGCTCCATGAGCTGTGTCACCTGCGCCTTACACTCCGCAGACAGCGTGTTCACCACACTCGTGCGGAATCGCCACTTGCGCATTACCTGCCGGCGACATCACTAACCACTTTACCGATAATACTCAATCACGTTTCAGAGGGTTTAGAAAAAGCACAAAATATTAAAACGTCTAGTTCTGTTTTTCGTCACCTGTTTTTCATATAGTTTCTTTACGGATGTCTCGTTGAAGGGCAATGCTTTGTTCAGCATTGTGTACATAATGATGCCGATGGACCACATATCCGCCAGTTTGGGTAAGTACGGAACACCTTTTAAAACTTCGGGCGCGGCGTACGATAGGGATCCGCAATACGTTTCACTGAGCACGTCTCGATCTCTTTGACGAACGTTCCGTGCGAAGCCAAAGTCTGTTATTTTGACGTTATAATTTGCGGTTATTAAAACATTTTCACATTTCAGGTCTCTGTGTGCCACATTCATCGTGTGGATGTAATTGATTCCGGATAGAATCTGACGCATCCATAATCTGCTTTGATTCTCTGGCACCGCGCCGTTTTGCGAAAGGAAGTCCAGTAAATCCCCGTTTTCGGCAAAACGTAGGAAAATAAAATATTTGGCTCGTCGTTGAAATATATTGGAGACGTGTACAATATGAGGGTGGTTAATTCGAATCAAAATGTCCAATTCGCGAGGCAGAAATTTTGTAAGATAGTCTCGAGGAGCCTGAGCCGTGTCTATCACTTTGCAGGCCATCACTGTGTGCCGGGTCTCGTCGACCATGTGCGTCGCTTTAAACACCTGTTGCAAAATAACATTAAAGAAACTTTTCGAAACGCTACAAATATTTTTAGCGTATACTTACTTTAGCATATGAGCCTTCTCCGATTATCTTGTCTAATATAAATCCCTTTTCCTGCAAGACTAATATATCCGACTGAGTTGTACTGAGATCCAATTTTTCGTTAGTTGGACACATTTGTTTGACCAGTATAAGTCATATTATTTAATTTTAACTTTCGTTGGCAACATGTTGTTTCAAATTAATGACTGTCGGGGAGAGTATTATAAGTACTTTTCATAATCTAGAAAAACATTACATTTTCATAACAATAAATTTAATGGCAGACAATTTTATATATTGACACTGTCAAAGATTTTGAAATGAGCGTTTATTCAAGAAGTTTCAATAACTTTAAACTAGAACATTATTTCTCAATATTCTATATAAATTAAAATTGAAAAATCAATATATTTTGAGAAGTTTAAAGTTTACATCACATTGCAATCAATAAGAAGCCCAGTACTCCCGGTTCAAAATCTTACTAAGAAGATGAGGAACCCTCGCCTACATCGCACGTCGGCTTTACGATGGACGCCTCGGGCAAGCGTACCTCCTTCTCCGCCGTCTCTAGTGATTCTAATGTTTTAATCAACAGCTTTTTCTCCTCTCGGGCTTTCTTATAAGCTATCGTTTCTTGTGGAGTCCATTCTAAAAAAAAAGTAGTAATTGTGTTGTTTGAATTTATAATTCTATAATTATATTCTCAAATTCTATACTTATATTCTCAAATCTTTATGAAAATAAAGTACTAACCTAGTAGTCTAGAATCCATGGCGATCCATTCGCTATTTATAATATTGTCAATATTTATCCTACGTTGACAATTTGGTTCCAACATAAAAGTAACTATTCTTTTGCACTTTTCGGATAAGGAATCAATGTATCGAGTACGAAATCTCCAGTTTTTGTTTATTTGCGCTTGGTAAAGTTGTTTTATGTGTTTGTCCTCAAACGGCATCGCTCTATTTAACATCACGTATACAACAATGCCAAGTGACCAAACATCAGTTGGCTTGGGAAAATACGGAGTTCCTTGTAAGATCTCTGGAGCCGTATAGGACAGAGAACCACAAAATGTTTCGCTAGGGATATCTTTTAATTTTGTATCAACACACATCCTTGCAAAACCAAAATCAGATAGTTTAGCATTTTGATTGGCAGTCAATAGAACGTTTTCGCACTTTATATCTCTATGAGCAATTTCCAACTCGTGCATATACTGTATGGCCAAAGCTAGCTGCCTAGCCCATATTCTTGCTTGGTCTTCCTGAACTGCTCCTTTATGTAGTATATGTTCAAGTAAATCCCCACACTCCATATACCTCATAAATATAAAGTACTTATATCGTCTTTGAAATATACTATGTGTGTGTACTAGATGAGGATGATTCAATTTTATTAACATTTCTATTTCTCGAGGTAAGAATTTTCTAACGAAATCTTTGGGTGCCGTATTTGTGTCAATAACTTTACAAGCTAGAGTAGACTGTTTGCTGTTCTTATTGGGATTCTTGTATTCCGCAAGATAAACCTTTTAAAATTAATTATTAAAGTTATAATCTTGTGTTTTAAATGTTTAAATATTTACCTCCAATTTTACAAGTAATTTTCCGTTTACCTTTGCATATGATCCTTCGTTGACTTTCTTTATAATTGTATAACCGCGAGTAGCCAGTGTAAGCTGTTCAGAGCCAGATAATTTTAATTCATCTTCTATGTTAATCTGCACATGTTAAAACAAACGCATCTTTTATTATGTTATGGTTAAAATATAAACACATTTTTTATTTTAAAGATATATCTTTATACCTTTACTTTTCCCTCCATGTACTCAATTTTCTTTTCTCTTGGTAATATTAGCAAGTGATTTTATCATTTCACTAGCCTACAATAAGGGAAGTAAGTATTAAAAGCTATTTTAATTTGGAAATTAATAGATTCAATTATATATACCCTATACGCAGATTCTCTATTTTCTCTTTCTAAAATATCGCCTTGACGTTTTGGGGGACCTTTATGAATATCAGATAGTTTTTGTCGTTCTTCTTTAGCTCTCTGAAGTGCAGCTGCTTCTACTGCGTTAAGAGCTAAAATATTTGGTTATATGTAATTTAAAGATTATGTTTTGACACAGTAATTGAATCAAAACTTACTAGTCAGTCTATGATCCATAGCAATCCAATCTGAACCTAGAATTTGTGAAGCAGAATGCCGTAAACCGGGATCAGGTTCAAGTAAATGTTTTACTATTGCTTTGCATTCTAAAGAAAGAACAGATGCGACTCGTGATCTAAATCTATACTTCTTTCCCATTTGCTGCTCGAAAAGTTTTCGCATACGTGTGTCATCAAATGGCATCGACTTGTTTAACATCACAAATAGTACAACTCCTAAAGACCAAAGATCAGTTGGCTTTGGAAGATATGGTTTTCCTCTCAAAATTTCTGGTGCAGCATAAGACATGGAGCCGCAGTAAGTGTCGCTATATATCGGTTGGTCTTCTTCATCTACACAGAATCTTGAAAATCCAAAGTCGGATAATTTTACATTAAAATTAGCAGTTAATAATACATTTTCACATTTAATATCTCGATGGGTAATTTCTAACTCGTGTAAATACTGGAGTCCAAGAGCTAATTGTCGAAGCCACACTCTAGATTGATTCTCTGATACACAACCGTTTTTAAGGACGTAGCCTAGGAGATCACCATTCTCACTGTATCGCATAAATATGTAATATTTAGTTTTCCTTTGGAATATGCTATGTACATGTATTAAGTGCGGGTGATTCAGACGAATCAGGACATCAATTTCGCGCGGTAAAAATTTAAGGACAAAATCTTTTGGGGCTTTCGAGGTTTCAATAATTTTGCAGGCGAGTGTTATTTTATTACTTTCTTCTTTTCCTGAATATTCTGTGAGATATACCTGACAAAAGACGGTGTGTAAATTTTTTTATACAATTTATGGAGTAATTATATTTAGTTGTTAGATATACCTGTACCTTAGCATAAGCTCCTTCTCCTATAAATTTGAATAATTTGTATCCCTTAGCAGATAAAGTGTTTTCTTCGGATACAGTAGTTTTCAAATCGGTCATGATAGCACACAGATGAACGGTTAACTATCAAGCATTCTGCTTCCCACGAGCCACCCTCCGGAACAACTATAACGTTGCTCGGCAGAACAGCATCGAGAGAAGGAGAGGGCATTTTTGTGTATTATTATATTATTTTATTGCATTACTAAAATTTATTATTATAACACCATGTCAAATATGACAATTAACGCCAGAGGTAATAAATTTTCTTCTTGAAACTAATAAAGCAGAATATGCTTTCAATTAAATTTAAAGATACGAAAATTAAACTTGACAGATTTGTAACTAATGCCAATTTAGAGTAGATGAAAAAAAATTTAGAGAGACCGATTAAATCGTGTTAAAAACATTAAGAAAACACAAAATAGTTGTTTGTGTATATTAAAAAGATTTATTAGAAAAAATAACTTAGTCTGCCACTGTGTACGGAGAATGGAGCAGAATGAAGTATTGGTATTGAATCAGAATTCGAAAGATGGTCAACAGAAAATAAAACCATGTTTATGAAAATGATTGGATTATTAAATGTAATACAGTCAGTTGCATTTAGTCAGTTGTAACGTTTTTCTCAACCTAATCGCTTCTAGTACGTGACAGGCATCAACATAACCTAAACACACGACTTTAGTATCGTCTGATCCTAACAATCAACCACCGCAGTAAATAGTGGCTATAATCTTAAACCTAGTAAGAACTCGCGTGTGCGATTTCAAAACGTTCCATACGTTAACTCTTAGACACAGTTTGAACATTTAATAAAAAACTACAATCAAAAATGTCATCAAAAAACTTCAGAACCTTGAGGACAGTATCTTATGTCACTGTCCTCGACAACTCTGCCAATTTTCGATATCCTACCATTACTCACTAGGAAGGATTAGTATTAGTAACGAAACATATTTTTGACCAGTAAGCACCAGTAAGTAATAAAAATACTTTAATAAGTAAATTTTTTTATTTCACAACAAAACAAATTTAAATGAATAAATTACGATGTTAACAAAATACTTTTTAAAAACAATAAATTATAATTCTAATTGCTTTTTATTTAAAAATTCACCCGCCAAAGAGATTCTTTGGAGAAAAGATGGTGCTGGTGTTAACAATAGCTCGTATTTGTCGATATCTGGATGTTCTGGATAACGTTTCTCTTTTCGTATTCTTTCCAACATGTGTTGAGGTTCGCATTTGGATTTTGACTTCCAATCGCTATTCAAGAAATCCTGTAGGACTTTTGGTAATAATTTTATAGCTTCCTTAGTTTTAGTTGAACTTGGCGGCTGTAATTTATCTACTTCCTGAGTTTGCGGTATTATTATATCATCCACTTCTACTTTCTCGTTACTAGGCTTTAAAGGTTCTGGGGTTGAAGACTTGTCGTTTTCAATTACATTCGTATTATTATAATAGTTGGTAATATGTTCTTTTAATATGTCCCCCAAGCTTTCATTTTTAGTTGTCTCTCTTTCACTCCCATCTATATTTACGTAACCTGTCCTTGTCTCCGTTTTGATCGATACTTGAGTTTTTGTAGTTTCTGTATTACTGCTTATATCAACAAGTATCATGTTTTCAATATCTGCTTCAATTTCAATGGTAATGTTTGGTTCATTAACTGTTGTGGCGTCGATCATAGACATAAACTGAATATTGTCTTCCTCATCTAATAATTGATATACTCTGTGCATTTCACTTATATTTATTCTACAAAAAAAGTAAAAAAAAATTCAATGTTCAACAAAAACTATTAAAATGAGAAATGTAAATCTGATAGATATTACAAATATAAAATAAAACTATTTTTACGGATTTCAACTCGCGTATAATTTGGTCACATTTTAATTTTAAACCGACGTTTCGAGTGCTTTGCAGAAATCTTGTCCACAGATAGACGAGATGTAAGTGTCTGTCAGAAAGTCAGTTAATTAATCATCTACCTCCAACGGTTTCTTAGTTTGCGGGCATAGAGTTCCGGATGTAGACAAAACGCACTAACTGTATCCTGAGGTCTGACAGTGCGGTCACAGTAGTGAGACTTTACAGTATTTATGAGTGGGTCCCAGGTGTTAGTCAACCGGTCCTACTTCCATATGTTAAAGGAATTACTGACAGAATTATCAGGTAATATCTAAAAAAAGAATTCTATTAAAACTATTTACAAACCTCATAGAAAAGAGCCAATTCTTGAGACCTACTAAAAGTAATATTCCTTTACAATGTGCCGGGGTATATAAACTTGACTGTGATTGTGGTTTGTCATAAATTGGTCAAACGAAGAGGAGCAATGGTACAAAAGTTAGGGAACACATATTGGATATCAAGAATAGACGTACGTCGAAGTCTGCAGTGTGTGAACATACCATAGACCAGCCCAATCATTATATTAGATTTGATAAACCACAAATCCTCGCTAGGGAACCCCGCTACATACCCAGAATGATTCGCGAGGCTATTGAAATTAAAAATATCCTAATTTTAATAGAGAAGATGGTTGGAGCCTTTCTAACACCTGGGACCCACTCATAAATACTGTAAAGTCTCACGTCTGTGACCGCACTGTCAGACCTCAGGATACAGTTAGTGCGTTTTGTCTACATCCGGAACCGGAACCGTTGGAGGTAGATGATTAATTAACTGATTTTCTGACAGACAATTGCATCTCGTCTACCTGTGGACACGATTTCTGCAAAGCACTCGAAGCGTCGGGTTAAAATTAAAATGTAACCAAATTATACGCGAGTTTAAATCCGTAAATATAGTCTTATTTCAAATGTGTACTTTTGAAAATCTAAGAAAATACTATTATAATTATAAACTCACCCCTGACGGGCCTCATGGCAGCAGTGTAACAGGGAAGGGTCAATTGGATGAGCCTCAGTATTGAACACATATCCCCCAACATCCACTATACACTCCCCATTGGGTGTGTTGATAATGGTGCCGTGTATACCCGGATTGTGGATGAAGTTATCCGGATCAAACAGTAAGTAGAGATATTTAGTTGTTTCCGCTAAGAAAAATGACTCCATTCGGTCTTCTTTACGATGGTCGCGGACGTCTTTGATCTACAATTTAATAAACATATGCATTATAATTGGCATAATAACTTATAACTAATTGGAAACTGAATCTACAGCTAAGATATATGTTTGTAGTTAACTAAAATTATACAAAACATCATTAAAAAATATATATATATTATAAGTCCTCACCGTCGCATAGCCACAAGGAGTCCTAGCACTATGCTGAATACTCCTTAAAATATCTTCACCCATCTGTAATAAGATAGGGTCTCGTGTCTCCCGATACAAATACATGATGGATTCTATCAATTCAGGCCTCAATGGATAACTTTCCCTCGTTGCAGATGCTTCACCAGTTCCTAGATTGTATACTTCTGGAGTGAATCCATATTGTTTCCATACGCTATGATAATTATGAATAATGCGCATTGCTGTATCACTTTCGCCTGCAAATAATTGGAGAATATTAATAATCCATCTGTTGTTTTATTGCTGGCATACATTAGGAGTTGCACAATGCACCAGTTTAAGACCTACTCTATTTCCTGTATATAAAATTAACGAATTGGTAAATCGTTTAATTTGTACACAAAAAACTGTCCTTAAAGTTAAATAAATATTAAATTACAAACTCAAAATTAAAAATTGTTAATGTTTTAGCGTAATAAAAAGCTATAGCTATAGACTAACTAAATACCTGTCAAAGCAAGCAAGCCAGGCCAGTATGACTCGAGTGATTGAAATACGGGCAGCGTCACGTGTCCTCTCAACATGCTAGCCCACACATACCAGTCCTCTTTACGCAAGTGCTTATCTATAGCCAGTCGAGCTTCCCGGAACATTGACATAAGTTCAGGGCGTTCCAGCAGTATTGCCCCTGTTTATAAAAAGTTAGTAAAATCATGTGATTTTTATGTTGAATATTTTTTTAATGTTTTTTTTTTTTTTTTTTAATTTTTTTAATCAGTTATCATTTGCATACGTCAAATGGAAGTGACAGAAGTGCCTATTTTTACACAACATTATTAAAAAAAAGTTACTTTGAGTATAGACATTAACTAAACATTGTAGGTCCTTTCAAAATATCTATGACAATTTGTATAATAATAGATTTTACAAAAAAAAATACTTGTATCTAAATTGAAACCTAAAACATATTAATAACAATTTAGTTAAGATATACCTTTAACTAAATATTCATAATATGAGTCCACACCTCCACCAATGCCTGCATCTTGTGCAGTCCACCGACCAGTCATCACATCTATATGATTACCTACTAGTCCTATGGGGGATTTATGGTGATAAAGTGCCTTTAGAGCATTGTCTGCAACCTACAACCATAGTATTTGACATAAAACCACTTTAAAAAGTTTAAATTACAGATGCTAATTACAAATACAGCAAAATAAGTTTCTGCATGTATTATTATATTTTTTACCTCTTCATATAATGGATCTCCAGTCAGCCGGCTCAAAGTACCAAATTCAATAATAAAAGTTCCCACACCTGCCGTGCAAGTAATACTTGTTTCCCCAGGAGGAACACCAGATTTTAGGTTGATTGTACCGTATGGCATGCCTGTAGTTGTGTCAAAGGCAGTGATGAGCCTCTGGGCTACATCCTCGGCAAGACGAAGTAAAGGGCCATTGCATGGCCAGCCAGGTTCCAATTTCATACCTGATCTGAAAATTTGTAAAACCATTAATAAAAGAAATTGTGTTAGCCATTTGGTTTGTCATTGACAGTAACAAATAATGACCCAAGAGCTTTAAATTTATGAACATTGATATACAGACTAATAAAATAATTTAATTAAATTTATTAAGTTAGAATAAGAGAAACATACTTGTATGATAAAAGATGGGCACTGAGCAGTCCACCTATAATCCTTATATTGGTTTCAAATACTGAAACATTGATGTCTGTCTCAAAGTTTTGTTTCTCTAAAACTATATCAACTACTCTATTAAACTCTGTATAATTTCCCATGATAACTAACATATCTAAAGCATCTATAAGAGTTAGGGAATAACTGCCCCATGTGTCCATTCCATCACAACTTAATGGACGTAATTCGTCATATGGGAAGGCATATCTTAAGTAACTATCGTATGCGTGCTGGAACATTTCTCTTACTTCTTCTCTGAAAACAGAATACATATATTGGTTAACTGTCTAAGTTTTTACATTTTTAAATAATTTCTGACTATACTAACACATTACCTTAACTTAAATACATCTTCCTTACTATATTCTCTTATTGTATAACAAATATCACACTTAAAACATACTATAATGAATAATGTTACAATAAATTTGAACATTTTACTTGTTTCTTATTATGTTATTGTTTAAACTTATGTTAAGGTTTAAATTTTTACCAATGGCAATATATTACTTAAATATGCACATGCTTAGTATTTATTTCATGACATTAAAATCTCTGTTTGTTTTAAAAAGTGCATACATTTTCAATATTTATGTAAATTTAAAGGCCGTTCTATTGATTATTCAGTATAGCACGTCACATTTACAAGACGCAAAGATGTCAATGTCAATGTTAAATAACAATATCGTTTAAAAAGATAGACAGCAAATTAAAAAAAAGGAGTTATTTATATTAGAATATCTTAAGAAATTTTAATACTATCTAAATAAATATAAAAGAGAGCTGTGCTATGTTCAACGTTCGATTTTTATCTAAAATTGTATTGCATTACAGATTTTGTAGGTTTGAATTTAAATTAGCAAGTTTTATGTTCTATAAATTCATGTATTATATACTTTTAAATAATTTTATAAACAAGAGTTTTTAAAGGGATATCTATAATATTCTTATAAGTATTACAAAAACGATCTTATCTTAATTACAACGAATATTTTTAATCTTTTAAATACAATACCTGTGTTTTATTGCCTATATATTTTGAATTACAATCAAAACATCAACTTTCTATACATTTAACATGTTGAGAAAATTACAATTTCTAATATTAAAATTCAAATGTTTTAAATTAATTCTTTTTAACAAATATCCATAAAAGCTTAACCATAGATATTATATTTTACCGCCCTTATCCCATTGGGCGGAATTTAAAATTACATAGACAATAGATCAATGTAAACTGCAACAGCTGAAACTAGCATTAATGTCTGTTGTCCGTTGACACTGGTTAGCATTTTGAGGGTGTTTTTGATTCATATCCAGCTCAAATTTGAGACTACTCACATATATTTTTATGAAAATGCGATCCTCGTGAATAATTACTCACTAATTTCCACTATTAAATAGTTTTCTGTAGGATAACCCAATTTGTGCTGCTAAAGTTTAACCGTAAAGTTTACGAAAGAAGCGGACCATGGCATCATTTAGAATTCACGAGGATCAAGAAAACACTGCTTTAGGACTTAGAAAAGATGCTGATATTTTCTCGGCTGCTGCACAACGTCGTGCCCTCGGGGATCTCAGCCAGTTCGCATGCAACCAGAACAGAAACTTGAAACACGTAAGTTTAGTCTTTGTTGGCTGTATTTTTGGTTAGAATAGTTTTGTGATATTAATTTTTCCATTATAGACCATGACGAATGGACCTTGCAAAGTTCAAGATGAGAATAGAACACTCCGCCAGATTAAGAATGAAAAAAATATTGTACCCCCCGTGGCTCAGTTTCGCGCCTTCAGTGTTTACGAAGACAAACCGAAAGAGGTCGAGATTAAAAAGCGAGAGCCTTTTAAACCTTTTGTAACTAAAGAATTAAAGAAAGACAATTTCTTTATTAATGCTGCAGAGAATGTTAAAGCACTTTGTGCACAGGTAGAAAAGCAAATTCAATCAGAAAAGACGAAAGAAATTCTGCCAGTTCAGTAAGTAAAATACTTTATTATATCATGAAAGTGTAATTTTTGTCAGAACTACTTATATATAATACTATGTACTATGGAAATGTGTTATTATTAGTCTTATTACTATGTTAGTATACAAATAATGAACATTTGCCTATTTGGAAATGTATTACTATAATAATAATCAATATACCAAATAGAAAGCACAAGAATAAATGTGGGGTACTTTATTCTTTATTTATATGTTTTAACCAACTTCATTTATTTTGTAAATTATACCATTAGATATACATTATAGTTATCAGTTACTTGTTGCTTAAATCCTCCTGGAAACCCCTTGGCCAAACTAGCAGTACTAGATCTAGTTCTACATTTCTACTATTAAAATGTGTTTACCCTTTAAATATTTTTTATTATGTTAGTTATTTGTTGTAGAAAAAAGGTCTTTTATTGCATTGCTCCAAATAATCATTTAAACTATTTTATTTTCCTTTTAGACCTCTAAAAGAGACAAAGAAAGATGTCATTGAATCACCCATGTCAGTTGTTGACTCCAGTATCCTGTCTATGTCAATATCACGTAATGAAAGTCAGATCCTTGATGATGAAGACGGAGATACAACAACGGCACAGACAGATCGTGAGATGTTTTTCCATGTTGCGGAGTATAGACAGGATATTTATGATTATATGAGAGAAATTGAGGTAAGTTCATTACAAATTTGTAGGAATTCAGTGATTTTTTATTTATTATAACAGTTCAATAAGAATTTTCTCATACATGTTAGAAGTTATGCCTTGATAATTTTTAATTAACAAGAAAAGATAATTGATCAATATGTCAATCACAATTGACCAAAATATTAAAAAAATAATACCTACATAAGTAAAGAACAAATAAATCAATAATTTATTTTTTTTTTTTACACAAAACAACTTCATAGGTGCCCTAATACCTAATAAACACAAAAAAAGTGTTTAACATTTGTTATTGGGGGTATTTTGATTATTTATACTTAGCAAATATAGTGACATTATAATAAAATTTATTGTGTTTGTATCTTAGGTAGTAATTAGTAGTGGATCACAATCATTTTAACTGATGAAACCATGACTAGACATTGTGTACAGAGTTGTTATTAAATTTTCCAAAATATGTCAATTAAATCAACCATTCACATTTGAGTATTGGGTTAGCTCTCAATAATTATTTTTTATTTCTTAATATATTAAAAGTTTTACATGATGTTGGATGACAAAGATTAAACCTGAGCAATAAAATACTATATTTACGAAACGAAAAAGCTGTATTTCAAAATTGAAAAGATAGTTTTAAGATTTTAATATAATTCACCTAATGGGGCTTATAGAAAAATATTTGTCGTTCTTCACTTTGATAACATTGAATCCTCATAATAATGTATCGGCACTCCATGCTCTTATTTCATCCAGTCAGTAGTGGCTCAGAGATTACGCTAAGTTATTAATCCCATTTAATTTTTTTAATATCAATAATAAGTTTTATCAAATTTTTAATATGTTAAGAGTAATGTTTTAATTTTCAACATTACACTTTGTAAAACCTGTAAAAAGTGAAAAAAATAAGTAAAAATGAAATGCTATGACCACGCTGTTCCCACCAACAGATAAAGAACCGCGCCAACCCCCGCTACATGCGCAAGCAGCCCGACATCACGCACAGCATGCGCTCCATCCTGGTGGACTGGCTGGTGGAGGTGTGCGACGAGTACGGCCAGCAGAGCGAGACGCTGCACCTGGCCGTGTCCTACGTCGACCGCTTCCTCTCCTACATGAGCGTCGTGCGCACCAAGCTGCAGCTCGTGGGCACCGCCGCCACATACATAGCCGCGTGAGTGTATTCGCTCGTGACGTTTCAATGATTATTAGCTATTCCATTAACATATTTATTAATCATTTAGTACTTTAGACATTTGGCCTTAGTACGAGTAAATTCAGGTCACAATATGATTATATCCAAAGTTGACATACATATATACGATTGAATATTTTGAATAATCATTCTATTTGCTTGTATTATTTTATCGTCCTTTTTTTTGCCCTCGAAAAGATTGGTGCAAAAAAGTTATTACTATAAGCTTATAGTAAGCTTGGTTAAGGGCAGTCCTAACCAGACTTTTTAAAACTGTCCATATTGTGTCAAAAGTTGTTAAATAATCAATATGCCTATTTAATCATTAATATGAATTAATGTAACGGATTTCAACAGGAAATATGAGGAGGTTTATCCCCCAGAAGTTTCGGAATTTGTCTACATAACAGACGACACATATACGAAGCGCGAAGTATTAAGAATGGAGCATTTGATCTTAAAAGTTTTGTCCTTTGATCTCTCGACACCGACATCGTTGGCTTTCCTGTCGCACTACTGTATCACCAATAATATCTCCAAGAAGATCTTCCATTTGGCAGCGGTGAGTTATAAAGAGCACATTTATCATAAAATATTAAAAGCTCAAATCTTACTTACATGTTTTAAATAAAGAGTAAAAATTTGTACCGGTTGCAGGTTCCGGTCCCGACCGTGTTGATATTTTTTATTTTGTTTTAAAGTTTATGTAAGGATAATGGTCAAAATGTTTGGTGACAATTATTTAAATAACTTTATAGAGAGTACCCTGTAATGACAATTTAATCGGTAGTTGTGATACAATAGTTGTCTCATTAAGCCTCCATATCCATCGTAACCCCAGTACATCGCGGAGCTGTCCCTGCTGGAGGCGGAGCCCTACCTGCAGTACCGCTCGTCGCTGGTGGCGGCGGCCGCGCTGGCCACGGCGCGCCACGCGCTGTCTTGTCCGCTGCAGCAGCACGGGCTGACGCACACCGCCTGCTTGGCGCACTGCTGGCAGCCCGCCCTCGCGCGCTCCACCGGCTACGAGCTGGCCGAGCTGCAGCCCGCCATGAGGGAGCTCGGCCGCTCGCACGCACACGCGCCGCTGCAGCCCTACCGCGCCATACCCGACAAGTACCGGAACAACAAGTTTGTACATCCTTCCTCTATCGCTCACTCGTGCTGCAAATTCGATGCGATCCTCAGCTAATAGTGTATGTAAATCCCCAGATACGACAACGTGTCGTCGGTGGAGGCCAAGCCGCTGTTCCCCGTGGGCGAGTACCAGCCGCCCGCCCCGCGCCCCGCCCGCCCCTGAGGGCGCCGCCCCCGCGACACCACTACATATGAACCAGTTTTACTAAAGTACGGATGTACGATCGTCGATGATTTCATCTTCTTCGGTGTCGATGCATTTTGATACGTGTTGGGACTGTATAAAATATTTACAAAAATGTACTACAGGTTTTTCATCGCCGTCGTTGTAACGTTTTAATTTTAACATTTTTCTGCGCGAGTGGCCCATGATAAAAAAGATCCTCATTTTTGTTTTATATCCAATATTTAAATATCAAATTATAGTTGTTTCAAGTATTTTATTAAAATAAACTTAATAAAAAACTTTTAATATTTTACAAAGGAAAGAAACTCATTAGATAAACGAATTACCAAATTAATGTTACAGATTTTAGACTTATTGCAAAGTGGGGCCATCATAGTTACTACATAGTTTTAGAATTAACAATTTCCAATGGAAATAAAATGTACTGTGCCTTTGTATTAGTAATAACTATGGACCATCGAATATCAGTGTTATGTGAAGCTTACGACGATTATTCAAAATATTTATTAATGGAAATATCTTCAAGGTCATGAATATTTCAGCTATTTCGAATATCCCGTTGCCGTCTGTGTTCAAGTCAATTATGTATCGTCTTCCGCTTTTGTCACACTGATTGAAGACTACGAACTGTTAAAACGATTTTAGTGTTAAGTAGATTGTGATTGTATGGACCAATGTTCTTGGAATTGTAATACATAGTTATAAAATAAATGTGTACTGTGGAACAATACTGCGCCCAGCGTTAAAATGTAATGTGTGGACTTGCATCTCTAGTTAATGATATAATACCAATTCTTAGCACTTATTTTCATGTTTGTTAGTAAATTATTATTTTTTGAGATATAAGGTACGTTTTTAATGTTGATAAGTAGTTTTTAATGTAATTTAATATAATTAAATCCTTATTTTGCTCCTACGTTTCTAATGGAGGTAAGTACCTATATTGGTAATATATAGTATTAAAAATATATTGTGTTTCATTTAAACCATATTGTGAATATAAAATAATAATTGATAACTGGATATTATCTTTCACTACATACTTCGGGAAAAAACTAGATCTTAAAAATAACAAAAGAATGAGATTAGTCTGGACATATACATAAATGGATACTAGTATTTGTGAAAACAGTCCGGTCATGAAATAGAACAAACATTTCAAAGTATGTTTAATTTATAGAAACTTGAGAAATCTAATAAACAAAAAATAGCATTTATTTTAAAACTAAATATACTTCAATTTCTCGAAAAGAAGATATTTCTAATCATTACATTACTCTTTGTTTTCAAAATGGCAGACGAGTCTTTCCTAACAAATAGTTCGAGGTCCATTTAAAACGGTTTTATTTTTTGCCGCGTCGTAGAGGAAGTGCCGCTACATCTATTTACAGAGTCACCGCCGGAAGACACTTCTACTAGGGAATGTACTAGATTAAAATATTTTGATTTAAAAAGCAATTATTAACTCTATTTAAAAAGAGACGATAGAATAGATACTTTTAAATTGTAATAATATTCATTTAAGTTAACATCTATTTCATTACTTTTACAAAATAAAAAAATAAAATGTCATTATATAATCGTGTTATTTTTTATCTGTACAGCAGCATTATTGTTCTTTTAAGTAAGCAAAAGCTAAAAATAAGTAGACTGGCAATAGGTCAGCCTTGAACAAATAAGTTTTTTATTGTATCGACGAATATGCAAAAAAAAATTGTTTTGTACTAAAAACTAAGTACTTTTAATTTTCTATGAGAGTCATCAGATACACCAATAGAAAATCTAAATATTTGAATAAAATATTAAGTACCAGATTTAGTGGATAGTTACTAAAATAAAACAAGTATATTTTTTGACGTGTATATTTTTTATAAAAATATTATATTGTTTTTTTCTAGGTGATGTGCGAGGTTCTATATTTTGTACTTGCTCTTGTGGTATACAGTTAAGGCGTGTGTTTTTCTTGAGTGTATACGTTCCCCAATCCTTTCTTCACTGCAGCCGGGCCTGATAAGGAAAAAATAAGCTAATGTTACAATTGAACAAATTAAAAAATATCTATGATAAAACCGCATACGTAAAGGAGTGAGGTTTTTAGAGGCTCAGATATCAAATTAACAATTTACAAGTATCAGTTTTTATTTACAAAATTATTAATCCACTAGTGATGCGACTTAAGTCACTCGAGCAACTTTACTTCCTCACTCGAATCATATTCGAGTTTTTGAGTCACTTGAGTTGCATATTGCAATTACTTATATGCTTACAGTTACCTATAATTAAAAACCTGAGCTTCAAAATCAACTCAGAATTGACTCGGTAACTCGAGTGCATAGTGACTCGAGTCGAATCACTACTATGAATATCGTATTAGGCAACAGTAAATAATGGGAACATAAGTTAAAAAAAACTGTTTATTATCTTCAATGTCATTGGATAAGAGAAGTATCAATAGGGTAGTGCTTCTTGTGACTGCCACTTTAATCTTCACAAGGGTTGAGAAATATACGAGCTGGTCTACGTAATGAAGGAAATCAAAAAAACCTACTCCAATTTTGACTTATTTTATCTTATCAAGCCTAAATTGTGCCACATAATGACAAAAACAGGATAGTATGTATAGATATAAGACAACAAAAATGTTTTATGTAAAACTTTATTACTTTTATGTATAAACAGAACCGGAAGACATCTCTCAACGTCCTTAATTCAATGGGGATTGTTTGATTACTGTATTTTGTTATGCCGTTAATTTGTGTTGGTTACATTAAGAAAAAGTTTATATTTTTACCAATAATGAGATGCCCGGATCCAAATTCACGCTAATCAGCTTGTTTGTAATAAAAATGCCTATGACATACGCAACTTGCGGTTTGTAGCAGCCATATTTGAATTTACGGCGCGTGCTCATGGAATTCTAAATTACTAGCAGCTGTCCGTGCTATTCGCAGACAGCTCTAAAACTTCGGAAATCAAAATTGCTAAAAGGCTATAGCTTGCATGTTTAGTGATGCGGAAGATGGTGGTGGAATGCGAATGTGTATTCATACAGCATGAATGAAGTAATATAGATATTTCTATTTATATATCGGTTTAGTTCATAAAGACGACATGTTTATAAACAGATATACGAGATGACGGGTGTGCGAGAACGTGCTGGCTTACATTATTTTAGTCCGGATTTCCAGGAAGCTTTCTATCCTAACAAACTATTTGAATATAAGTTAACCTTCAAATGCTCGCGATTTCTATGTTCTGTCTGGAGTGCGAGACGAACAATTTAAATCTTATTTGCAATGAGTGGGCTTTATGGAGTCAGGGACGCGCTGTATAAACATAATAAATCATTTGTCGTCAGTCTGAGTGGCGCGAGGAGATATTTAAAGCACTATAAGGGGTCGGTTACAAAGTCATACATTTCTCTCTTGATTGACATCCAAGGTTAATGACCCTTGAGTGACAACACTGGATTGGTTGTTTTTTTTAAGCTGTTTGAAAAGTACCGAAGGCATATTATGCATGGATCGGAATCTTTAAATTCAAATATTGTAAGTGTTATTCGTGTAATTGATATTTCCGTTAAATTCCTCAATATTAAAAAATATTTAAATGTTTATAACCTTTTAGGTTTGTTTGTTAAAATAATATAGTGTAGATAGTACATAAAGAACCTCTCTTTCAGTTTCAGGTAAAAAATTCTTTAATATAATGTGATCATTGAAAAATTAATGTGTCATTGATAACTTCACGGTAAAGCTATCAATGTATATAATAAAACCGTCAGAAAGAAAAAACACTCTTAATAAAAAACTAAAATATTGCAACGTTCATATGTTTGCGTATCACGAAAAAAACTTTGATATTAAGCATGATTTTTGATTTTATTTGTGTTAAGAAAAATTCATTAATTTTTTAGAACACAGCTATTTGACGTATTTTGCGGAGTCAAATAATTTATTATACTAGCTTTCGCTGGACATGATACAGGTTGAATTAATGTTTAAAAATGATTTATCATCAATAGGAAAAATGTTAAGAAAATTAGCGAATGATTCTTTTATCATTTTTTATATTAAGACTGCATGTCTTATTTAATCGCTTTATATTGTTCTCTTTTAATCGTGTTTTCTACACCTACCTATCATCTGTTATACAAACGTACGTGCTCAGCAAATTAATAAGTATTTTTATGCACTAGGGCAGGGATAGCCAACCTTTTTTGACATACGTACCACAATAAAATTTCATTAGAAGTGTTAGCTTGGTGAAAATATACGTTAAATTTTATCTAATGCGCATTTTTATATAAATTAAATGTAGATTAATAATTTTTAATATATTTCTCTTAATAAAGGTAACATAAAAAATTATATATTTTTGTGAGGGCCATGAACACTTTCAAACGTGTCACTTGTGGCATGCGTGCCATTGGTTCTGCATCCCTGCTCTAGAGTCGTTACAGAAGGTGCATCCACGTAGTAGACCACCACGATATTGTTTGTCTTGTATTAGTAGTTACAATTCTTATACAACAGCGCATAAAAAATAGAAATGTTCTCTCATACCTACAAGTTTTTAATGTAAACGTGTCAAATATATCAAATAATAGAAACAAATTTGACATAAATAATATAAAGTATATAATTCTGCACATGGTTTTACATTTTGGTTACGATAGATAAGAATTGGTTAACAATTACCGACGATTGCTATTACGTTACGAATGTTAAGGAGACGCAAGTCGAATCGACTTCCGCAGCCCGGAAAGGAAAGGAAATTCACAACTCAATAATTCAGAACACGGTCAGGAGCAGCTCTTTCTCATGCTCTTAAGTTTGTGTTTTCGTAATAATAGACTGTTCTTATTTTATCTAAAACTAATAAGAAAACGTTAAAGTTTTAAAAGACAGAAGAAGAGATAGTTTTCTTAGATAGTAGACATTTAAAATTAAACTAATTTTACGGATTTAACTCGCGTATAATTTGGTTAAATGTTAATTTTAACCCGACGTTTCGAATGCTTTGCAGCAATCGTATAGACATTTACATCTCGTCTATCCGTGAACACGATTGCTGCAAAGCATTCGAAACGTCGGGTTAAAATTAACACGTAGCCAAATTATACGCGAGTTAAATCCGTAAAAAATAGTTTTATATCAAGAGAGAAATATATTTGTAAAATTGCACTCAAATTTTTATTGGGCACATAAATTTATTTTATTTAGCGGAGCGTATCATAGCTATCGTAAAGCTGTTTTATGAACGTACTCGTCAAAGCCTGGCGTTTATGATTGATCGACCATAAACAGCTGAGATTAGATGAAGTCTATTACTGCTTGTGTAAACATCTTGAAGGGAAGCTTTTCGGTCGTTTCCTGGCGGGAGAAATCGGGTCGGCCATGATCCGTGACGCACGTAACTCTTGCGTTCATATTACTATGCCGAATTTTTACGTGTATTATACTCTCTAGATTGGTAATGAACTTTTTATATTTTTTTAACTCAGTTTCTATTATTAAAATATTTTTAATAATATTACTAAATTCTTACCTGATATTTATTCAGTTAGATTAGTTATAGTTCATAATAATTATAAATTGATTAAAAATTCTGCACTGGTATTTTTTTTAAATATATGTTTCAAGTGAAAAAAATATAATTTATTATTCTTGTTCTTAAGGTAGGTTACGGTTGAATTTTAATCACCAAATCGTGACGATGTTAAAAAAATCGAAAGCTATAATATTTTATAAGAAATTTAAACTTAAAACATTAAGTGTTAATAGTAAATTCGTTAACATAATGTGTTTGTACGTCATGATCACGACTTGACGTGACTGAACTTAAACCAGCGATGTTTCCATTGGACCTTAGTAAAAATAATATTCAACAAAATAATCCTGCGACTAAATCAAAATCACAAATTTTATGAAAGCATTGAAAGATTTAAACATGTAATATTCCTGTGGGACTAAATAAAATGGCTACTAAGAAGTGAAAGTTTAAAAAAAAACGTTAAAATCCACCCGCCATAGAGTAAAATATACCTTGCTTTCTGCTATTCGATACTTGTGAGGAATGGAAACGTGACTGTACGCCGAAATCGATCCTCCACGCTTCCATGAGACCGCCTATCTCCAGCAACTCAACCTCGAGGACACGAGAACTTCGTGATGAATAATAAATAAAAGTTCAATAATTACAATGTTTTGTAGGTTCGAATATATCTATTTAAAACTCCAAGAGAGTACTGACGTTTAGAAACGAAGCTTGCCATTATAAAATCATGAGTTCTGTTTGATGTTAGGGTTACAATAACAAAATTTTAATAAAAATAACACCTACATCTCTAGAGATTTCTGAAAATTATAAAAATACGTCATCAAACGCTTTTATCATAACGATGTTTATAATGTTCTAGAAAATATATCTTTCAGAGCACCTGCGTTATTTTAAGACAGGGCTTGTATATTTTATCAAAATATGATAATATTCGTATTAATAATTTTGAACTAGATAAAGTTTAATATGAGTAAAACACTGGTTCATTTCTTTAGCACGTTGTTATTTTGCGGACATATATTAATAATAAGATTTACACGACTACTAAACATTTCAATATAACTATTTTACGGATATAACTCGCGTTTATTATTACATTTTTAAATTTAATCCGACGTTTCGAATGCTTCGTAGCAAACGTGTTCCCGGTAAGACGACATGTTGGTGTCCAATGTAATAATAAAAGCGAATTATATCCGTAAAATAGTTTTATTGAAATAATTATGTAGTTAGACGTTACTTTAGTGTGTAGTACAACAAGCTATCTTAATATAAAGACCTCAATTACTTTATTAAACATTGTTTCCGTCCGAACCCACACTTGATAGCTACTATGAGATGTCATGGATACAACTTCTATTTATAGTTGTAAAGGATAAATAACAAGGATTATGTTGATTTTATTATATAGAAAAAATATAAAATAAATTACAAACCTCCAAATTTAATGTTCTTTGGCATGCGTCTCTAAATTATTAAGTAACTTGTTTGATCAATACTGTTCTGTTTTAAAGGTCAACCATCCTTATATTAGAAATCAGTTCAATGAACCAATAAATAATATCAATGTTTATATATTTTTAATGATTGTCAAAAAAATAAGCAGGAAGTGAGAGGCTTCCCGGCGGCGAGTGAAAACCTTAGGCCGGAAGAAGTGCGGTGACAGGCTTGCATTACAAATTACAGATAATGTACACGTGCGGTCGATGTTATGTTGCTGTGGGATCTATCGTAAAAATAATATTTTTTTTGCTTTGCTATTTGTTTGTTCATAACAATAACACATTGAAGGAGGTAGTATTATTAGTATAATAATAACACACACACGCTGGTATACGAATTATTATATTAACCACTGGTATTGGAACTTTATAATTTTTTTTTGTGTTTTTATTGCTTTTATTAAGGAACCTTGGGTTATCTTCGCTTTTGTCTATGTGGTGATTATTCGTTTAGTAGCTGCCGAGACTATTATCAAAAACTTTTTATGAAAGTTTGAAGTTCTAGTTTTACCACCATAGCCCAAATTATTATTGGGTTTGCGTGGGTGAACATGTCAGTTTTTCCGTAGTTAAATATTATATACGATACCCCAAGAGCATAAGCATTCACTTCACCGTTTATATCAAAATGTGTCTTCAAGATCTGATGCGTTACGAAACAAATACACAGACAAAGGGACCAACATTTAAAAACCTATTGTTAAATTATATTATTATGTTAACATACATACGTAACATATTAATGTACAGTTAGAGGCCTAGTTTGATGTTCAATGTCATTATTTTAAAGATAATGAATTTCGACATGAACTTTGCGACTTATATAAATAATTTAATAAGTTCAAAATTGTATCACTTCAGTAAGTTTTATTCTTATAAAGCATGAACCTATTGTCTCGTGCTTAAAGTCTGTTCTGAAATTTCGTTTAAAATTGAGACATGCTGGAAATTGCTACACTGTAAACATAATAGGAAGGTGCGATTGGTAAAGTAATATTATTAAATGAAAATAATTTGCAACATATATGTGATAATTAATTAAAGTTTAAATGGTTTGATATACTTTAACTACTTATGGTAAAGAAATCCATACTTGTATAATAGCGTCTATACTTATACGTTTTTTTAATGGTCGGTCTTATATCGAAAAATAGGTTTTAAAGTAGACGAGTAGAATTTTATTATAGATTCTCATGTGAAGTAATATCTTCGACATTTTATCTCTTGGTGTTTTCTTAACCCCATCACAATAATGTAACTATAGAAAGAAAAGTTGGCAAACCAGCATTGCACCCACGCTTATTTATTTTGGACCGTTTAACTGGATTCACTTACTGGCATACCGCCAGTAATCCTTACCGACCTGCTGCTAACGAGTTATGAGAACGACGTAAACATTCCATTTAAGGATTTTTAAAATCCTTTCTTTTTGGTTTGTACTCGTCGCAAACTTACGCTGCTATTTTAAGAACTTAGCTTTGTGGTTATTTGGAATATGACGCTCTTTCGAGAACATGAGCTAGTATTTTTTATGTCTTTGCTTTGCTGTATATTCCAGGTAATCCAAACAAAGTAGAATTGTTAAATATGTGTTATATATGCATACTTGGAAGTACCAACAAGTCGCTAACTCACGAAAGTCTAAAAAATTGTCGAAATATGAGTTAGACTGCAAAAATTGTGTTCCCTGCATAAGGAATAACAATTTTCAGTTCCGAAAACTAACGGCAATAGGTGTAGAATTAACTGTGAAAGTGTGTCTGAATTTTTCAAATTTGCACATATGCAATGTATGTATGTCTCTAGGAGGCCAAAATTTCGTAACATATAATCCACTAAACTAGAGTATTAAACATACTAAGTTTCAGTCCTGAACTATGTTCCATCTGAGAGTTTTCGTGTACTCGGACGGGCGGAAAGACAGGCATCTTAGACCATCTTATAAAGTAACTTTCGCTACTTAATAAGTTTAATAAAATAGGTTTAAGTTACTAATATAACATGATTGGAGTCTCACCCAGCAACGCATCTTTTCCACCATGTATATTGCAGTAGATGTGACCATTAGACACGGGCTCGCCTGGTGCCTCCCCGCCGGCTTCCATCAGTTTCAGCTTGGCTGATAAGTCTTGTACATCTGGAAATAAGAAAGGTTAATTCTGTTACTTTCTTTAATAGATGGAAACATACTATATTATTTGTTCCTAACCACAGTTAATTTAATTTACAATCTAACTGTCGTTTATTATTTCGATAATGTGCTTTCGTCACACCATTTCTCGAATGCGTATTCTTTATTTATTAATCGTCACTCTGTCGTTGGGACCAATTTAGAGGGCTTTAGTATTCGATTGGCAACGGTTTTGTAAAATTCCAGGCATTAATTTCGAAATTTAGATTCGTATCACAATTGAAAGGCTATGAAGTGAAAGTTTTGCGATAGATACACACCGGTAAGTAATAACGTTATACCTCCATTGCATCGGTTATCTATCAGCTGATGTTTTATCAGACTTAAAGGTCTGGTTTTACTTTAATTGAGAAATTTAAACAAAACTTAATTGGTTTTTATAATCCTTTTTGATTATTAGTTTAAAAATTTGGTATATTTTATACTAAACTTTACAATAAACTTGGATATCTATCATTATCAGTATTTCTTAAATAACTTAATAAAATAAGAGGTCATTGTTTCAGTATTAATAAAGAACGGTAATCAGTTTAACCAAAATGGTAGCTACTGGTTTTGGCATAAGCGAATGCAAACAAAAAACACCGTTAGCTATTGTTGTATAGTGATCGGCCGCAGGTCAAAATTAGTAGCGCACATGTTCAAACAAACTTCATTGTTTACTCGGGTTGCCTGAGCATAGTGTGTGCCGTAGTTATCAGGTGCTTTCCCGGGATGCGGGATACGGGATTCTGCCTTTAGAAAGTACAATGGTTTTCATTGATTAACAAAAAGTAATTGCATATTACTTATATCAATATACGTAACGTAATTTTTATTAAGTTTTATATTAACGTAAGAAAAACTCACGATCATATCTTTTGTATGATAAATAGTCGAAAAAATGAATATCTTTTACAAAACGAACACCAACGTTTCACTGGAAAATATATTTAAAAGAGATTCTTTGTACTTCATAAGCAAATACAATAAATAATCCCGCAGTTGCCATCACTATAACACAGAGAGCGTCGAACGTAGATTTACGATGGTAGATTGGTATTAGGTAGCTGGTACGCACTCTGTGGGGCGTGGGCTAGTCTAAACTAACTTGCTCCAAGACTGCGGCGCCATGGTGGGCGATTCAACAATATAACCCACTTGACTCTTATAGTTTTCTTCTTTTCATCAGGTCATCAATATATATAGATTGGATTAACATTAAGAAAATATTTTAAATTGTAAATATATATTTTTTAAATATTTAATTTACTAGTTTTGTACAAAACATTTAGTTTATAAATATACACAATAAAGCAATACAATAATATAATCATTGGTATATAGTGATAGCGTAATGAATAAACTTTTTTTTACGACAAATCACCACAGAATATAAAATGAGACCGCCCTGAAGTAAAGACCATCTACATAGATATCTAAACTAGGGCAATTATTTGGGTTAACTGGTGTGGATAATAATAATATAAGCTTTCCCATACAAATATATTTTAGGAAATTTCTTGTTTGTTATGCGTTTTAATATATATTTAGTGCAAGTCAAGAGTTTAAGATATTATTTTTTGACATAATTAAATTTTTCAAAAATGGCGGTATATTTTTGTTAATGCGCGGGACATCTTGGTGCCACGAAGTCTAAACTATCCATAAAATTTTAAGTCCTTCATAAATCTTACTTAAGGATTATTAAAAAATAAGAATGCAGAATATATCCGGAAATAATATTAATATGATAGGACATTCAACTTTAATCCGAAAGTTGTGGAACTAGCACTATATATTAGACTTAAATTTCAATATTCTGTGTACTGACAGCTGGACGAGTGAAAAAAGGTTACATCTACTTTAAGGTGAGGTTTTTTTTTTATTAAATAGTTTTTTTAATTTATTCGAATCGTGTCAGTACATACGTATATAGCAAAGGACGTTATGTTAATCTTTAATCTCTTGATATTCATCGAGTGACTTCTGTCGTCAGTTTCGATGTCACATACCTACCACTACCACTACCACTACGTAGCTACATTGACATGATCTCGTGTATTACACAACACTGCCGTATTATAAATAAATGTACAATATCCTCAAAAATGTCGACTACCTATAAAAACTGTGTTATATACACCGTATGTGTAATAAGCCATCTTTCATCATAAAAATCTTGACCAAATCCGTCGTTTTAGTTTTATTACAACATTAGTCTTTGCATCCGCTTCTAATAATCCTATCTTGGTGATAAATTTTTCTTAGTAAAAATCTTATAACCCAAGTATATTATATTTATTATACTAAATCTAATAGATTTTTGTAATTGGGAAGACATAAACTGAAAAATTTAAAGTTTTTTGTGACATTTTGTCATGTTAAACTTAAAAAGAAATATTGATTTTGTTTACTAATATTGTATTTAAATCAAAGGTAAAATAATTAAATTAAACAAAGTATACTTCTGAAATTCGTCTTAAAGCTTCTTAAAACTTCTGAATTAGTTCTAAACGAATAATCCTCTAAAGCTTGTGAAAATCGTAGGATAGATATTTTCTTATTTATTGATGCTGTCTGTATTTTTTTTTGTTTATTTGTCGATCTGTCTGATTTGCTTATGATGCCTTGCTTTGTAAAACATGGAGGTCATATCAATGTCCTGAATAAACAAACTACTTACGTGTATTGATATTTTATTTTTTATACAGATGTTTGTTATTTAATTTACTGATAAGTGGTCAGTTATACGTCTTGAAAAGTTTAATTGCTGATTTTAATAACATCCTCTTTGGTGACATTTTATCTGAATTTACTATTTTATCTGAATTTATATAGAAACAAGCTAATATCAATATCAAATGTATACCAAAATATTTATAATGTTTAAAACTTAATATTTTGCTCAAGGGAAGGTTATTTATTTCTGTAAATTGTAAAACATCTGTGTTCTCATTAAATTAAATAAAAAAAAAACAGTGTCAATTAGACAGGAACATAATTTTTTTTACGTTTGTCGGAGCCAGTAATGATAAAATGAATTATTTTCTTATGTATAAGCCCGATTTATCATGGATCTGAGCCAATTTGAAATAATGCCAAACTTCTGCTTATTTTCTAATATTTTAATTGTTCACTAAAAATGAAAGTGTGAGAGGATCTAAATTCTACATCATTTCGAGAAATGAACGCATAATTTTTAGAGATTACACAATTATTACTCAATGAAAAAATACTGAAGATACATATAATCTGAATTGTTTAACCTTTTAAAAGGGCTCTGAAATAGTCTAAGTGATGAAATATGGAACTAATAAATCGGATTTGGGTTTGAACCCTAGGTCGGTCAAAGATTTAATATGAAATTGCATTTTCAATATTAACCTGCTCCTTGCATTTGTTCGCCTCATGGACTGGTTGCATGGACTGGATGCATAGAATGAACTTCTGCCACCACTCGTGCATAAGCGTGGTGGTATCGATAATGTAATGGTATATTATAGCTGATGCCTATTGCCTGTTGAATTACCTGACTTAAGAGCCTGCTTGAGTACCCGCCACTGCTTCGCATGATACAGCGACAGCGTCAACACCACCACAAAGAACACAACACACCCACTCACAGCCAGCGTCAGTGTAGACGTCTGAATATCCCACGAGACATCATCACTCACTTCACTATAATCCGTGTAATCGTAATAATCGTATTCCGTATCATTGTCTGTGTTAAAAGGCCATATTCGGACCTCGTATAGCGGTTGGCAGACGGTATCTCTGTGCGGTTCGCAAGGGTAGCGGACGGCTAGGCGGCGTGGGTCGCAGTGGGTGCACGGCAGACAGGCCCCACGCTGCCGGTGCCACCACGTGCGACCGCGCTCGCATGCGCCGCTGCCCAGCGCGACGGGCAGGAGTATGGCGAGCACTGATAGTGATATCAGTCGCATTACCTGTTATAACATAAAGATGATTATTATTAGTAAACATCTGATTTATATTTATATATTTATACTATGCCGGCAAATAAGTAAATAAAGAGGTAGGAAAGTTCGCAGTTTAAAATAACTTTATAAACTGTACTTTCTAATTTGAACAAAAAGTAGGTAATAAGTATTCATTTCGTTTTAAAGCTTAATAAAGTAGTTTGTGGTAATTTTTGCCTACTACGTACTTAAACATATAACAGTAATATAAAGGTATTTTTTATTTGATACGAAACTATATATTTTTTTTATAGACAAACTCTTTAGGTAATAAAATGTGACGTATATCGTTTATAAGAGAAAAACTAAATTAAAATTCTTACAGCCTGTGGCCTAGGATTTATCTATAACTCCGAGTCTTCTGAGAAGAGAACGCGAGGCCTATTTAGAAGTACGTTGTAAGAATTCATGCAAAAGATTAGTAGGCGAACAAAAAATATTATTTACTAAAGAAAAAAATATATAAAGAATTTATTTAATTACCTTAATGCTTAGAATCATGTAGATATCCTATGTGTCCACAGAGGGCCACATCTCAAGATGATTTATTACAACTCAAACTTTCACTAACACATCACACAAAATAATTATTTTTGTAAATAAATAATAATTCTATAATGTATTTACATTAAACATTTATTGCAGTTAAAACATTTTGAGTTAATAACAGGTATTTTTAGTAATGTTTACTTTGTATAAATTAAACAAGCCGACTGTATCGCTGTCCACGACCCGTCTGAGATGCTCTCGGTCAATTACTGACTGCGCGGGCGCGCGATCGTTATTGGTACGAGACTAGCGGGATTATAATCATTCGGCAATGTAAATAAAGTTTAATTCTGATTAATTATTTTCTGTAATAATTTTGCTTTTTTTAAAAATCTAACTATACTCAAATTATTTACAAACAATAGAAAAACATTTGTTTATTAATTTTTAAATGAAAATATAATCTTTATTTCATGTTATTCATGAAATTTAAAATCGTTATTATTGTGTTTTATAATATTTATTTAATGTATGAAATATACATTAATAAGTTATTTTTTCATACTGTTTTTTTTTTAAATGGATCTCACTTTTACGTTAGTAAAGCGGCTCACAATAGGATCCAAAATTATATCGAAATTTATTTAATATAATAATAATAATAATACTTCATATTTACATTGCTAATGTAGTGATTTACAAGTTCAACTTGGACCATGCCGAAATAAAAGAAAGGTATCGGTGCCGTCACAATTAAATTAAAAGAATTGGACTTATTACATTATAATCATTTTAGATCATAAAGACCTTTTTAGGGTCGTTATATACAAAAAAAATACTTTTTACACGTTTGTATTATAAAATGCAATAACTATATTAAACATTTTTGGTTCGATAAATGGTCTGTTCAAATTATTTCAATAGTGTTTAACTGTTTGGAGCTGTAACACTAAAAATATTTAATTGTTAAATATCTACTAAATTAAATTGTCTGAAAATTTTCCTTGTACCTTTCAATGTTCGCAAGGAGTCTTTAAGATTTAGTTCCATTAAAAACGTTTGAAAAATTGACTTGAGAAAAAAAAATGATTTTAAAGGTACATTTTTTTTAATTTAGGAGTATATACAATACATTTTGTAGGTGAATTGTAATTATAAGATAATTTTGTAAGGCAATAATTGCCAAACGTCATTATTACAGAATGACGGGTGTCAGGGAGTTTAGGTTCTGTAATTTGACAATTAATCTTTTCATCGGAGTTTAAATTTTTCATTATAGTTCAAATTATAAAATATAATAATATAATTTTTTACCAGTGTGCTCAAATGTGTGCATAATATCTTATAACGTGTGTCGTAAATAAAGAAAGTCATTAGTATTTTAATAATTTAGGTCACAATTAGAACAATGAATCTTAATACCGCAAATCGAGCACAAGATCAAGGTGATATTCAAGACCCTTTTGTTTCATCCACGTCTAATATTAAACCAAGAATAAGGCACATAAGAGCAGATTACATTGGACTCTATTATCCTATCCCAAGTACCTATTTCCTGCACCAAATAATAATTTCCTATTTATTCTCCCAACAGTATTTTTGCAAATTTTGTGATTGCAATTTATTTCAATTCCAGTGCAATTATTGATATATAAATCTTTACAGCCAACCAAACAGTAAAAGCCAAGACAACAGGCCTTTCAACATCCAGAGCCTTAACTCTGGTTGCTATTATTTTCGTATTGTCACTGTTGGCTTTGGGACTATTATATTCTCAATTTCCAGAATTAGAAGAGTAAGTTTGTGTTTTGAGTGAGCTAAGTTTTGTGTGTGACTATGATTAATAACTAAATTGTCATGATTTTAGAAAGGAAAAGCAGCATATGAAACTACCTTTGGATCTTGAAGACGCTAAACAATTAGGTCTTGTCTTAGACCGATATAAGGAAAAGTACTTCTATCAAGTGTTACTTGGTGTACTTTTAGTTTATATATTGTATCCTTTTAAAATTACTTCTATTTGTTTAATTTATATAAGGGTTTTATTTTAAACATGTTCTCCAATAATATTTGTTAACTATAAAAACAGTTTACAGACATTTGCAATACCTGGATCAATATTTCTGAGTATTCTATCAGGATTCCTGTTTCCATTTTATCTAGCTTTGCTGCTAGTTTGCTGTTGCTCAGCAATTGGAGCAAGCTTATGTTTCTTCTTATCAAATCTATTGGGAAAAAGACTAGTCAGGAAATTCTTCCCAGAAAGGGCAGAGCAATGGTCAATGGCTGTAACTAAACATCAAAATAATCTGCTTAATTATATAATATTTTTAAGGGTGACACCATTTCTACCAAACTGGTTTATTAATATGTCTGCTCCAGTTATTGGGGTTCCTCTTATGCCATTTGCTTTAGGTACATTTATTGGTAAGTCAAAATAATTTTATCTTTTTATAAGTTTAATTAACTTTTAAATTATTTTTTTTGGAGTGTTTATAATATTACATATTATATTTGTTTATTTTTTCATAAACAATTGTAACTAAAAGAACTATATTATTATGTTATAGGAGTTGCTCCACCATCCTTTGTGGCAATACAAGCTGGACAAACCCTTCACACTTTGACTTCAACAAGTGATGCCTGGTCATGGACTTCTGTGACTGTTCTGAGCATATTTGCTCTCATTTCATTAGTTCCTGTTTTATTCAAACAGAAACTGAGAGAAAAATTTGATTAATAATATTTTATTTTTAGATAATTTATTTTAGAGTAAATGAAATAAATGTTTTATACATTCCTCAAATGTGTTTGTAATTTAGCAATATGATCCAACATGTGCTATAAAAGTGTCATTGCCTGATGACTCCTGAACCAAAGGCCTCCAGTACCACCAATTGTACCACACTGGAAACATAATATATGTAACAATACATTCATAAATAATAAAATGTGTTTATTGTTTTGAAATATTTTGTTTTTTTTTCTCTAACCAACTAAAACTTTTATACTACCAACATGATATGGACTCATCTTGTATTTAGAATTATTCTGAACTTACACAAGTAACTCTCTTTTAACTGCAATTTGAAAGATTTACACTCCTTTTTGCATTCTTCTGCAGGCTGTAAGTTCACCACTCTGCTACCACTTAGTACCAGCAGGAAAGAATAGTTGCATTCTGTATCTGGTATATTATATTTGTCATATTTAGAATCTATTATAATGAATCTTTCAGTGCTTTGGCCAAATTTAGGGACTACTTTGGGTCTTGGAATAATCTGTCGCAATAATCTTGCAAAATTAAAATTGTTAAATTTCCTAAAAAATAAATCAAAATATATATTTATTGAAGGGTGGGTGAGTTAGTTTATTAATATTTATACTTACCAAATATATAAATTGTTTTCTTGAAATTTTGAACTAAATATTTCTTTTGGAGATAAATAATGTTTATTATTAACAAGTATTTTTGGATTCTCTTTATCAAACAAATCTTTATGAGTTATATACATTTTATTTAAATCATTAAAATTTACTACTTGCTGTTCTGTCTGAAACAACAAAATTAATAGACTGGATGTACTGATTTGGCATCTATAAAGACTTTAAAAAAAACAATAGAACTAAAGTCATAATAAAATGTTTAAATTACCTTGTAAATAAAAGGTGCAGCTTGTTGCGTGTGTACTGATTGAGGATTGGGGATCTCCATAATATTATTTATTGAGCTGCAGGGCCAGCAGTCCATATCTACTACCGTGAAAAATGGATTTTGTATCAAACATGTTTCCTGGTAAAACTCTGAAAATGAAATAGTGTTTATTTTAAGTTTTATAACATGGCTTAGTATATATATATAAATAGTGTTATTACAATATTTTTTTTGCAGTATTCTTCAGCATTAAAAAATACCAAGTGCACAGAATAAAGTTAAATATTTTTATTTTTTAATATTGTTCTGCAATTCTTAAGGGTATATTATTCTTTTATTTAATTTTATGCTTTACATATTTTTTCACATTTACCTGTTAGAGATGGAAATAAAGATATAAATGGTATTGATATCTTTCGTAACAATCGCAATCCTGGATAAATATATTCTTGCATGTTACATATCAAGCAGCTGTATATAGATTTGTAATTGTACGTGATTAGTAATAGAATGATAATTAAAATAATAAATATATATATTTTTTTACTTATTTTGAACCTCATTTTATTATATACTATATTATCTTTCTTCAATTCATTTAAGGAGTCAAAATACATTTTTCGAAAATCTTCATCACTAATGCCTGCGTCCGCACTCTCAGTTTTAAGTCTTTTTATAAAATTTGAATATTCAGTTATATCTTGTTGACTCATGTTTTTATTAAAATTATTAAATAACTAATATAATAATATTGCTTCATGTTTTATACATATTACAATATGAAGCAAATATTGAGGTTTGGTTTTTTTTTATTCAGTATATTAGTAGATATTAAGTTCGATTATTATTTATTACTTCTAAATTCTCAGTTACAACTTTTCACTTTTGAGATGTCATCTGTCAATTGAAATGTTATCACTCACATTTACAACAAGAAAAACGAAGAAAGAAAATCTAAATATTTTTTATAAAATTATTTATTATTAAACATTACAAATAACACGTATTGTTCAGGAAAAGTTTATAATATATATGAACACTTCAATAAAATTTCTTATGTTTTATGTCCTTTCCATAAATTCCCCATTAAAAAAAGCCAGTTTATGTGAATTGGTAATTTTTTTAATATAAACATTAAAGTTTAGCAAATTAGTGGTAACTTTTTAAATTAAAAACCCGAATTTGAAATTCCGACCGTCTTTTGTCTTAATTTTAAGTTGTTGTTGCAGTATTTGATTTGAGAAAAACAGAAACTGGAGAGTTTTTATTTAATTGATTAAATTGCTGCCACTGTTTAAATAAAAATATAATATCGCTGAAGTAGATTTGTAATGATGTCAATTATACTTAAAATAAGTCTGCATCGTCGTATAACTCTTTGAAAAAATTATTTTGTTGAACTGAAATGTGACGTGATGGGCCTATGACCGATAAAAGCATCGGTCAGTGTGTAATCGCGTATTGCAAGACCACAGATTGGCTGTCAAGAAGTTTGCAGACAAAACTCGTTTGAACAAAACAAAACATAATTGACAACGAATTTGGTTTATGAAGGTATCGGCCAGTTTGTCTCAAAATATCTTACAAATTGTCTTTTTAGAGACTAAATTTCGCCACACTGCTCATTATGTATAACAACTTTCGATTCTGTGCTGTATTGACGTATAGCTGATACTTTTTTCACTTTACTTATGATCATACGAAAGTGTAAATAAAAGGTCTAAAATACAGATCTTCCTAGGAAAACAGGGTTTTGTTTCTTGACATACTCTTTTTTTTTTTTTTTTTTTTTTTCTTTAACCTGTATCGTCCCACTGCTGGGCAAAGGTCTCCCCCAAACATTTCCAGACGACCCTATCTCTCGCTGCCTCCCACCATCCTCTATCAAAGGAGGCGAGGTCATCCCGCCAGCGTCGCCGCGGCCTGCCGCGGCGTCGGGCTCCTCCCGGGGACCATTTGGTGGTGATGTTAGCCCAGCGCTCGGGGTTCATCCGCGACACATGTCCCGCCCACTCCCATTTGAGCCGGGCGGCCGTGATACCGACATCTGTGATGCCGGTACGTGAGCGCAGCACGGTGTTGCGCACTCGGTCGACTAGTTTGAGTCCGAGGATGCTGCGTTCCATCGCCCTCTGGCAAATCTTGAGTTTAGACTTCTGTAACTTCGTCAGGGACCATATCTGAGCACCGTAGGTTAGGACGGGCAGGATACACATGTCGACGAGTTTGCGCTTGAGTGACAGAGGAAGGCCGCCCTTCATGTGCGCTTTCATGGACCAGTAGCTCTTCCAGGCGTTGTTGATCCGACGACCAATCTCCATATCTTGCCTGTTTTCGAAGCTCACTAACTGGCCCAAATAAATGTAATCGTTGACATATTGTATAACCTGCCCATCTACCTCAACCCTACGCTTCGTGCTATTTGTCATGATTTTGGTTTTAGCCCAACTCATTTGAAGTCCAACTTCAAGACTCGCCGCGCTCAATTCCCTTAGCATATTCTGAAGGTCTTCTGCTTTGTGAGCGAAAAGGACAATATCATCCGCAAAACGCAAGTTGCTCAGGGTTTTGCCACCGACGTCGATGCCCTTTGTCGCCCAGGCAGCTGGAAGCCTCCCGAACACTTCTTGGAGCACTGCTGTGAATAGGATTGGAGAAAGAGGATCGCCCTGCTTGACTCCTTTTTCTATATTAAATATTTCGCCGGTGGTGTTTAGTTTGATGTTAGCTGTACTATTGCGGTAAATCAATTGTAGTAATTGTGTATAAGTTGGCTCAACGCTTTGGTTTTTGAGGGCTTGAAATATGGCTGGGTGTTTGACTGTATCGAAAGCTTTTTGATAATCTACAAAGGCTATGTAGAGGGGTATTTGGTATTCTGTTGATTTTTCAATAATTTGGTTCAGAGTATGTAGGTGGTCTGTAGTGGAAAAGCTGGGACGAAAACCGGCCTGTTCGGGAGGTTGGTGGTGGTCGAGTAAACCTGCAATGCGATTTTGTATGCATTTCATAAATGCTTTATATATATGTGAGACTAAACTAATGGGCCTGTAGTTGTCAATATTGGACTTGTCACCTTTTTTGAATATTAGCCTGATGTCTGAATGACACATCTGTTTCGGAATTTGGCCGGAATCTAAAATGGTGTTGAATAAATTGGTGATGTGGGGTAGCAGCGTGGGTAATCCTATTTTAAGAGCTTCTGTTGTGATGCCATCATTTCCTGGACTCCTATCGTACTTCATGGTTTTGATGGCATTACGCACTTCTTTTTCAGTGAAATATGGGATTGAATCGGAACGGGAGTATTCCACGTCTTCATTAAACTCGGAAGTATCTGAATATAGTGTTTTATAGAATTTTGTGCAGATGGTCATTATTTTATCCTGCCTATTTTGTTTCAGGCCATTTTCATCTTGCAAGCAATTTATCCAATGCTTAGATCTGGTAAAGCCTTGTTGTGCGGTTCTGAGTGACGTTTGGTTTTCTATAGCATTTTTCATTGTTTCTAGTTCAAAAGTTCTTATGTCTGTTCTAATGCTACGTTTAACTTTTCTATCAGCAATTCTGTATTCTTCTGTACATATTTGTTTTCTTTCCCTTTCTGCAATTAATATGTTTGTATTTTGTGAGAGTTTGGCCTTGCTTTTATTTTCACTTTTTATTCTTTTACTACTGTTATCTATTGCTTTTTTCAAAATACTCTTAATTATTTAAAATACTCTAAGATACTTCTATGTGCCTTCAAGTAAATAAATAGAACTTAAATATAAGTTGTGGCTACCAATTTACAGTAGCACTAGTCTTGTATTTACACTAGCAATACCGGATGTTTTTAGTACACTCAGACAATCAGATTTTTAGTACGATATATTATAAGAAAGAAACGAGCCTTTTGTTAATGAAAATATGCTCCTTCATTTCAATGACATTAATAATATTATTTTCTTTGCGGAATTCGATGATTTACTTATTTGGTTTTATTTTTACTAATGCTTACTAAAAGTGTTACTATTAAATAAATGTTGCTAGTATTATAGTAGTTTTAAGCAAATCCATTTGTCTCGGGAACTCAATTAAGATAAATGTGTCTTCTTTTCTAAAATATATTTTTACTGTTTTCTTATATTTTAATAACTGCTAATCACAACCCTGTTTGGTTGTGAAGCAAGGTGATCTCGGTATGGCAAGGTAATCAAGGCAAATGATCTTAATCAAACTGTTTATTCGTTATAGTTTTTGTTTTGTGCATTTTAACGAACCATACATTATGTAAGATATGAAAAGAGTCTTTATATACATATATAACTTACTGCTATTAAGATAGCTAGGAGTAGCAGTGTAATATAAAAAAGCCTACCTCTTGAAAACGCCTAACATAATAAAAAAAAAAAAAATCTCAAATCCATCCAGGTATTTCGAAAATTAGCGTTTTACTTTACCGTTTTATAAATTAGTAACTTTTCTTTATGTAACGTTTGATGATTGAATGCGCATTCGTAAATTTGATGACTAGTGTTTATATAATGATAATTAGTCTAGGTTTCGTGGGTTTCCAACTTTTGCCTCTTTCATGCTGATCTCAGCTGATCATAGTGACATTTATCATTCTATTCGCTATTAGCTAGCGTTATTACATCTCGATACTTGTCTACCCGCCCTCAGCTTGTTACACATACAATTATATTTTAACTTATTATCTTTTAATTCAATTCAATTTCAATTCAAATCTTTAAAATATGGCTTTCATCTGTGCTATTTCCGTGCTATATCAGCGCACGATATATATTTTAAATTAAACAAAAGAGTATCAATTTCTCTTCTACTTACGAGCCTGCTAACTTTTAAATCCAAGGCAGATAGGGTCATAAAAATTTCGTTAAAAGTAGTAAAAACTTAAAATAATAATTCCAAAACTACCTCTAATATATGACAAAAACAAAAGAAAAGTAAAATATAAGCCTGTACGACTGCTCGTGGGCAAATAATATTAAGGAATATCTGATCACATGACACATTGAACTAAATATATAAATAGGTATAGGTAAATAGCAAAAAAAAAAAATTATGTTCTCGAGCAATAACTTAATCTACTTCATACATACATTCATACATACAATTTTAAAAATATAATAGAAACTACGGTAATCGAGCCACTGTGAATAGCAGAACCCGTAGCAGGATACCCAGGGTTTACAGTATTTCGACCACATGTGAATAAACATGCAAGAGAAATGGAAGATAATAATACATCTGGTAGAAATTGTATTCTCAAAGTTGTCTTTACTATACGTTTTATATTTTTGAAATATGTCGCTTATGAAGACAAATATATATGATTTAGTTAGTACATGTTACAGAAAAAGCCCAAAAGTTACATTAACAATTACGTATTATTATGATATGGTCACAAATGAATTACGGGTACTATAATATGGTATAAAGGATAATAATATTCTCTCCTCTACTACGCACTATTATAGTAATCTCATCTTCGTATATATTAGTTACACATTTAGCCAGCGGGGACTAAAAAATTTCTGAAAAACAAATTTCTTAATTTAAGTGTCATAACTCGCACTTAAAATAACCACAAAACATGATAAGATAAGACAAAGTAGCCACTCTCGGGTTTCCGATATCTCTGTCAATACATGTTACATGTGAATAGTCGTTGGTACGTCATGACCGTGTTGAGTTCTAAAGCTATTGTGTCGAACATATGAAGTGTCGTGAATTGCCAAAGTTAAAAATGTTTACGAACTGTTTAATTAAAAAAAAGGAATAAAAATGGAGGGAGACGAACAATCCGAAGGTGCTTCTTGGCGCTGGTCACTACTTCTCTCCGTGGTGTTTTTAAACGTATATATTCATTTCTGCTTTGTGTAAATAATATCACGTTATCTCATGTTAGTTTACGTATATAATAGAAAAACCTAGAAGAGCTAAATTTATTTGGAATGTATTGATTGGAGGTAGATAAATTTCTTGATGCTTAATATTGTCTGTTTTTTATAATATAAAACATTATTAATATCTACAATCAAAGTCGAGGTCACAGTTACTTGTTAAGTGCGTGTTTTGAATTGTAAAAGAACAAAGTCTCGAATGTCGAAGCATATAATTATATTTAGCATTAAAAAAGTTAAACAAAAAATGTATTTAACTTAAAACTTATTACAATGTGAAACTATAAATAGCGAATACCTTGCACGTCTCGATTACATTTACGTAATATAAGCATTGTGTCTAGAAGATGATTTAATCCAACATTATAATAATTATCTTCTATAACGTCTCAAATTCATCAAATTGGATTAAGATATTGGAAATGTCAATTGAATACCTCATTTCAATTTTTAGTTATTTGAATTTTAAGCAAATAAACACAAATATTTTTCAACCTCTGTCAACAGATAACATTTAACACATTCACTAAATTGTATATAGGTAATTTATGTTGTGTTTTATTAGATCGGTACAGATTTATCAAAAATAAATACTCGGAGCGCAAACCAGACCTCAATTGTGACTTGCTGAGCTCGCAAAATCTCAGTATGTGTTAGAATATTGAGCGAAGCGAGGCGCAGACAGCTCCGAAGTTCCATTTACAAAACGTCGACGCATTCTGTAATTAACTATTTTTCAAGATGAGGAACATTATTAATTTTTTTGGTTTTTTTGAAAACATTATCACATTTTTTTAATTTTTATTTTAAATCTTCACCAGACTCATGTCTATCAGTGTGCAAAATTTTTAAATTTTCGGATATACCGTTTTTGATTGATGCTTGCACAAAGGATCCAGAACAGTCTCTCATAAAAAGCTTTGCTCACTCCGCTAGGTTTGGCCAAAAAATCTAATAAAACAATACTATTTAGTTTTTTTAAGGTTATTCGATAAGATTTTGAGAATTCGTAACTTCAAGAACTCTAAAAAGTATACTTAGTTTGGTTTAGTATTGCATTACGCTTAATGTTGTTTACTGTTACAATACCCATAGGCATATTATACAGATATTTATGAAATTAACAATTCAACTGTGTTAGGTCTTAGAAACGTGACATTATTGTTATATTTACAGAGTCGATGTAATTGTATATTGCACAAGAAAACATGTTTGTATATGATAGATATGTGAAGTTTACAATATAAGGAAATTGTAATAAAAATAAATACCTTTATAATATTAGATAATATTTACCTTGTGTTATTATTTTACATTTAATATATTTTCGTGACAGATTCTAAAAGGTGATCCTTATTTCTATTAAGATAATTGTTTGAAAATATCTAATATGAAAAATTAATGATAGTTCTATTTGCTAAGCCTTTCAGAAATCACTTAATCTAGATTAATGTAAAATGGGAAAAGAAACAGTTACTCGGAGATGTTTCTCAATATTTAAATTAAATTGGACAGATCGGTCAGAGATAGCATTTTATTATTATCGTGAAACTTATATTTATTAGCATGATACACACTTAATAGAATACACTACATTTCTGCTCACACTATTATTTCAGATATGCCTACCGAGTCTACTGTTGTCGTACGGTGTGCTGTGGGTTCAGCTGATTAGCCAAGATATCCCCCTATGGCTTGGCATTGCTGCTCCTTCTACATTTCTCTTTGTTTATGGTTTGACACGTAAGATTTGGATTTAAATATATTTTATTCGATTTAAAAATGAACAACGATTTAAGAAAATATTAATTGGACTAAGAATGATGATTAAATTTCAGAATGTTGGTTTAGAGAAGCAGCGGACTCATGGGGTGGTCCTGTGGGGTACCGGGTGATGGCTACTGTCGGACTATGTATAGTTGTCATTAGTGTATGCTTCTGTGCAATTATTCCGTTGTATTTCCAACCATTCGTTTATGGCGCTCTTGGCGGTAAGTTATTAATTTTTGTAACTTTATGCAATTTGTTTTGTCGTCTTTTTATATAAATTTTATTTTCTTAAAGGTTTGGGCTCTTCGTTAATATCATCACAAGTTGATGCAATTTTATACGAGACTTACGATTCTCGTCTTCCACTCGTACGAGCTCTATGTTACACTGGACAGGCTGTTGGCCAGTCTCTTTTTCCACATATTTTATTTGTACTTACCGATGTTTACGGATATTCGTATTCTTATATTGTACTTGGCGGTGTTATGCTGCAGACTTTACCTGCAATTATGTTATTAAAGGTATATATGACCAAGAAATATGCATATTTTTCTAGATACAAAGAAGTATCACAAATATTAACTTGTTATAAAAATGAAGGTATTGATAATTTCTATGGTACTGAATTACAACTGCACAGTTTATCTAAAAAATGTTGGAAAAGTCCATCAGATGATAATTTACATCGGGTAGATGAATCTGATTATGATGAAGGTAAAGTTCTTGAAACTGTAACTCCACCACCTAGTCCAGAAGAGAAGAGAAGAAATATCTATGGGGTTGATATTATGCCAGAAATCCCAGAAGAAAGTGAGACAGATGATCTTAGCATCAATGAGCTTAGTCTAACTTTGAATAAAAAACGTTTAAGCAAAGCTATAAAACGATTTAGTGTCTTAGGAGATAATATCGACGTATGTATAACAAGCCAAGTCAGAAAAGATACTATATGCAATAGTGAACTTAACGAGAGAGAAGGAACAGAAATAGAAGTAACATATGAAACGATAGGCCCGATAACAGATATTCAAACAGAAAAGCTATTTAATTCGTTTGGTTTTAGATGTCAATCTACTTATGCCTCTTTGAAGAGAAAAGTAAGCATACCTTCATACAGGGTCTACAGAGCAAAGCGTAGGATGACGTACCTGATGTATAATATTAATGATACATTTTTCAAACCACTTACCAGATCCTTGTCATGTGGATCCTTTTATCCAGCATTATTATTAAACTTTGCGAAACTAATATTAACAGTGGTGATAGTTTTTATGCCAATGATTGCATCACAAATGCACCCAAAAATACCAATGCTTGAGACAAATTTTCTGATGTCTCTTCATGGATTTTCATGGATATGCTTCCTCATGTGCACTCCTTGGTTGGCACAGACTCCCAAGAGGAATTTCAAATTCATAACACTTTGTGGATTAGTCGTATCAACATTTGCATGTTTTGGTACGTTTTTTTTTTTAAGTTTTTTTTTTTTTGTAATAAGATAACATGATTTATTAATGCATGTATTTTATGTTCTAGTGCTCTCACAAGCCAAAAACCATGACTTGTTCTCTATCGGCTGTGTGATAGAGGGTTTTGGATACGGAGCCATTACATCATGTTGGGAAAAATCAGCACAAGAGTTTGTCGGCGCACGAAAATGGCCGAAAGTACACAGCACTTTAGAAACACTATCGGGAACATTATTAGCATTATTCGCTGTAGGTCTTTCGTTTGTAGTGCAAAGAGAGAATGGAATACAATTTTCGATGTTTATTATAAGTTTAATAATGTCTTCAATAACATTTATTTGGATTATCATAGTGACAGTGTCGATATATGAAAATAATAATAAGTTGTTTAGCTTCAAACGTAAATGGCCAATATAACGTAAGTATAAACAAGAAGTGAATACAGATATTACTGTGATGTCAAGTTATATTTGAGCAAATTGTTAATAATTTTGTGATGTTATATTTTAGGTAGGTTAAATATGTAAATATATTTAGATTGTAAATAATATATTTTTATACCAAATATTTCATTTTAATATTCCTTAGCACTTGAGGTCAAACATATTACATAAATAACGACATGAAAGAGAAGTCTTTAATTTTCATTAAATCAACTAGATTTAGACAGGCCCGCCGTTAAGAGACCGCGTAAAAATCTGACTATACTGGACTATATTCTTGTTTTGTATGATTTCATACAAACTTTTGATGAAGAATTTTCAAAATTAAAGTAAAGAATACAGTTAATATGTGGTTATTGTTATTTGATTTTGAAGTTTTTTCGTAGTTCTGATCGAATGTTTCGAACATGTAATTCAATAAATAATAATAAATAATGTAGTCCATGTCAACGGACTCGAGGAGCACGCTCCTATATACCTGCTTTCAGTGGCAATGAGTTCTTAGTTAATTCTTAATATAATTTACAGTACTTGGATTGTTAGTATCTATCTACGTGAAAAGGAAAAAAATCAATTAAGAACCTCTAAGGGGCACAGTTGTAAGTTAAATTAGGTTACTATATTTGTAAATGTGGAAATCAATATAGTTTGAATAATATTTTTTTATTTTCTTCTTTCTCAATCTTCTAATTGAATTGTTACTGGTAAAACTATTTTTTTATACAAATACATGAATGTATAACCTATGTTTAAATGAGATAAGTAGATTTTGTAATTTCGATAAGCATCTCGAAGGAAGTTTTAAGATAATATTGGTATTTGATAAAAAAATGACGTAGGCAACTAGAATATCACTTTTAGATATTATGTAAATAACATAGATTATAGTGACAAACTGCGACGAAGCGTCTTATTAATCCAGTGATGAACGGCGAGGGCCCAGAGGACCCAGCAGGGTCCATCACGTTTCAGGGAGAGGATTGAAAACAATGCCTGTGACTTGTGACTCCTTTAAAATGGGGAGAAGCGCTCACCTTTACTGTATATTCTCGTCTCCCTACCTAAGTTTTAAATGGACCTACTCAAGGTTCCTTCAAAATACGTTCTTGAAATTCACTGATATAAGTTCTAGAGAGGCGACAATCTTAAGGTAGGTTATAGAGAGATTTCGCTATTATACGTTTCGCTCCCACTTCAACAATGTACCAATTAACTATAAACCTATTCTTATCTCGAATATGTATAGGAATATGTCCTCATTGATGTTCCATTGTTTCTCATACGTATACATCTTGAGAGTCCAATCAATCAGTCCAGAGTCCAGTCCATTAAAATAGAATGAGAAAACTCAAAACAAAAGTCTTTTGTTAGTATCGTTTGGTAATCGTAATACCCTTCTGCTCTCTTGCTATTAAAAGTGTAGTGATTGGAAATACTTTATGACGACGCGAGGTTTGACCTACCAGCTATCCAGAAGTACAATACACACTACCAAGAAGTATTAAGACATTCTTACTGCCTCGTCTCAGATGTTGCAATACGTTTTGGCTTTTATTATTAATATTTTAATATATAATTTACTCTATGTTTAAAATTCAATGTCAAAAAATTTTATCTATACTGTACTTAGTCGAGGCCATCTCTAGACGGATTAGTAAATATAGTAGATTATATATTGGAGTAGTAAATAATATACCTGTTGTACTAATTATAAATGATTAAATTCGTGATGTATATATCATAATCTTTTATTAATTAATATAGAATAAAATCAAATCAATCTAAAACAAAGAAAAATCCATTTGTTTTGAATTAACTTCTTATCGCGGCTTTTAAAATGATGAAACGTTTCTAAAGCCAGTGATGATGCGAACCGACCTTCATGACGTTACAGATAGACAAGTCGACAAATACAGAAACTTAATAACAGAAACATTTCGATATATTTCATGAAATGACATAATTATCAGTCAAATGTAAATATATAAACTAAAATGTCTCATAACTACACTGTAATAAAATATACTGAAGGAAATAAGATGTCAAGATTATTTGCTTAACATTTCATGTCTCACTATGTACAGGAGAGATGTTGTGCTAACAAACATCCAAGCGGCCGTTCAAATTATCTGACATCAACAAGATATTGTTATTTTCCTGAAAGCAACGAGATAAATAACTAGTGTGCAATGAATTAAACAGTGATACTAATTGAAATGCGGTCATGGATTCTTTCAATATTGGACGAGGAAGTCTTACTATAATTTTGGTAAATATTTGATAAAATCTTATTTATTAAAACTATTACAAGTAAATTTTAATTAGTTTTTAGTTTTAGTTTTGTTTATTTTCAGTTTATTTCAACGTTGTCTTTGATAGGGGGTTCCAATATCGACTGCAATGGAAAGGCTTTTCATTGTGTGAATTCTACTCATTTCAAGATATGTGTTGATTTGGGCGGCGGTGTGTCCACGACGGTGGATGAATTTCTTATACCGTGTCCTAAGAATACAGTGTGCAGACAGTCTAACTTATTCGAATGTGAATATGAATTAATGACTACTCCTTCACCAGCGACAGTTCAGGATGAAGTGACGAACGAACAGTTTCAAAAAAGTGAAAACTCTGGGTGGAAACAAATGGAAATAACTACTTCATTTCCTATGAAAAAACAACAAAATGAGGAATTTTCTGAAAAATATGATCAAGTAAACGAAATACCTGCTAGTTTTACGGCAGGTTTTTTGACCAGTGCAGTGAAAGATCCTGTGACTTCAAGTAATAGAGAATTACATGCAAGTGGTAAAAGCAATTTTAATAAAACTTTACATATTTCTCGCCGTATTGATAGAGAATTAACACTTTCCTCTATTGATTTGGGGGTTGCTGTAACACAAAATTCGCCTTTAAATACCTTAGTGACAGAGGTCGTTGATATATTATCAGTATCAAAAAAAGGCAACTTTCCGTCGTACGAAAGTCAAGCTGGTTTGCTAAATTTTGATGAACCAGTAATTGAAAGAAATCCGAATAATAATACGTCTAGATCTTTATTAGGTTTTAATCATATTTTACCGTTCACTAAAGCTGTTACAGAATCTGTAACTTATAATAACATAGATGACAGCTCTTCCACAATTAACATATTATCGGATGCCATAAAAATAAATATCAAAAATGAAACACGGACTGTCTTAAATGGATTTGAAGAAAAAGTGTCAATAAAAAAAGTGGAAAATGTTTCAGATCTCAATTCTTCACTCTTTTTAAAAAAAACGATAATTCCTAAAAATACTACATCAGCAAATTATAATAATATACTAAATGTCATGGCAAATAACAATTCATTTATTGTTGATACATCACCGACCTTAACGACTCGTAATATATTTTCCCCAGATTACTCTACGATTTCTAAAAGTATCGGATCAGATAACCGTAATCCTATTGCACAGAAATCTTACGAAATTGAAATTATTAAAAATAAAACTTTGCCTGAATTAGTGATAATGACACTTGTTACAAACCTTGCTAACAGCAACAGTGTAACGACTTTAAAAACGGATATTACTACGGAAATACCTAACAAAATTAAGAGTTTGAAATTCCCCAAACTCTTTAGAGACACAGTGGGTATTGATCCTGCTAATAATAATATAACAACAACAGAAATATATAACAAAATTTCAACGACAACGTCCAACAGAGTTACGAGTTTGAAACCAATATTAGATTTAGTTCCAAATAAGGAAACTCTTCCTGAACCATTTAAAGACATAGTGGCTACAAGTCTCGATAGTAATAATATAACAATAACAGGAACAAATAACAATATTAGAACGATAGTGTTCAACAGAATTACGAGTTTAAAACAAATATCAGATTTGATTCCAAATAATGAAACTCGCCTCGAACTATTTAAGGACACAGTGGCTACAGATCTTGATAATAATAATATAACAATAACAGAAAAAGATAAAAATATTACATTTGCAATGTCCAACAGAGTTACGAGTTTACAACCGATATCAGATTTAATTCCAAATATTGAAAATCGCCTTGAACCATTAAAAGACACAGTGGCTACAGGTCTTGATAATAATAATATAACAAGAACAGAAACACATAATATTACAAGGACAATGTCTAACGGAGTTATGAATTTGAAACCACTATCAGATTTAATTCCAAATAATGAAAATCTCCCCGAACCATTTAAGGACACAGTGGCTACAAATCTTGAAAATAATAATATAACAACAACAGAAGCATATAACAATCTTAAAACGACAATGTCCAACATAGTTACAAGTTTGAAACCACTATCACATTTAACTTCAAATAATGAAACTCTCCCCGAATCATTTAAGGACACAGTAGCTATAGGTCTTGATAATAATAATAATATAACAACAACAGAAACATATAACAATATTAAAACGACAATGTTCAACATAGTTACAAGTTTGAAATCAATATCAGATTTAATTCCAAATAATGAAACCTTGACCGATCGATTTAAGAATACAGTGGCTACGGATCTTGATAATAATAATATAACAATAACAGAAAAAGATAAAAATATTACAATTATAATGTCCAACAGAGTTACGAGTTTACAACCGATATCAGATTTAATTCCAAATATTGAAAATCGCCTTGAACCATTTAAAGACACAGTGGCTACAGATCTTGATAATAATAATATAAAAAAAACAGAAACAAATAATATTACAAGGACAAAATCTAACATAGTTACGAGTTTGACACCACTATTAGATTTAATTCCAAATAATGAAACTCTCCCCGAACCATTTAAGGACACAGTGGCTACAAATCTTGAAAATAATAATATAACAACAACAGAAGCATATAACAATCTTAAAACGACAATGTCCAACATAGTTACAAGTTTAAAACAAATATCAGATTTGATTCCAAATAATGAAACTCGCCTCGAACTATTTAAGGACACAGTGGCTACAGATCTTGATAATAATAATAATATAACAATAACAGAAAAAGATAAAAATATTACATTTGCAATGTCCAACAGAGTTACGAGTTTACAACCGATATCAGATTTAATTCCAAATATTGAAAATCGCCCTGAACCATTAAAAGACACAGTGGCTACAGGTCTTGATAATAATAATATAACAAGAACAGAAACACATAATATTACAAGGACAATGTCTAACGGAGTTATGAATTTGAAACCACTATCAGATTTAATTCCAAATAATGAAACTCTCCCCGAACCATTTAAGGACACAGTGGCTACAAATCTTGAAAATAATAATATAACAACAACAGAAGCATATAACAATCTTAAAACGACAATGTCCAACATAGTTACAAGTTTGAAATCAATATCAGATTTAATTCCAAATAATGAAACTCTCCCCGAACCATTTAAGGACACAGTGGCTACAAATCTTGATAATAATAATATAACAACAACAAAAGCATATAACAATCTTAAAACGACAATTTACAATAAAGTTACAAGTTTGAAATCAATATCAGATTTCACTCCAAATAATGAAACTCGTCCCGAACCATTTAAGGACACAGTGGCTACCGATCTTGAAAATAATAATATAACAACAACAAAAGCATATAACAATCTTAAAACGACAATCTCCAATAAAGAAACATTCACGGAACGATTTAAGGATACAGTGGCTACGGATCTTGATAATAATAATATAACAATAACAGAAACAGATAACAATATTACAACAACAATATCCAAAAGTGTTACAAGTTTAAAACCAATATCAGATTTAATTCCATATAATGAAACTCGCCCCGTACCATTTAAGGACACAGTAGCTATAGGTCTTGATAATAATAATAATAATATAACAACAACAGAAACATATTATAATATTACAACGACAATGTCTAACAGAGTTACGAATTTGAAACCAATATCAGATTTATTTCCAAATAATGAAACTCGCCTTGAACCATTTAAAGACACAGTGGCTACGAATCTTGATAATAATAATATAAAAATAACAGAAACAGATAACAATATTGTAATAGCAATGTCCAACATAGTTACGAGTTTAAAACCAATATCAGAGCTAATTTCAAATAATGAAACCTTCCCTGAACCATTTCAGAACACAGTGGTTATAGATCTTGATAATAATAATATAACAATAACAGAAACACAAAACAATATTACAACGGCAATGTTCAACAGAGTTACCAGTTTAAATCCAATACCAAATTTAAATCCAAATAAAGAAACCTTCACCGAACGATTTAAGGACACAGTGAATGCAGATCTTAATATTAATAATATAACCACAACAGAAACTATACCAGGTAATAATATTACAACTACAATATCTAACAGAGTTACGGGCTTTAAATCAATATCAGATTTAAATCCGATAAAAGAAAATGAGTTTGATACTACCAGTATAATATTACCTGATCACCAATATTGGAATGAATCAGCTGTAAATTTGTCGACCCGTATTGAAATTCTTGATAATATTTTTAGGACTACACAATTTAATACAACAAATTCCCTTGGATCAATCTCATCCACAGAACCAATTTTGAATGATTTAGAACGAAATATTGCTTCAATTTCCACTAGTTTACCGATAAGTTTAAATAAACTAACGACCTTAAACCATAGAAGTTTAGGGGCTCATAATATCAACAGTACTCATAATGTCAATGATACTAAGTCTGTTACTAACTCTTTTTATGGGATAAATGAAGACTTAAGTTACAATTCTACAGTTAGAAAAATGAACAACGAATTTGAATATAACTATGAAACTAGAAGAGAAAGTGATACGCCCACTGTTACGATAAAATCTATCACGAACACACATGTATTCGAATTTGCTAATTCTATGGATGTAACTAATAATACTTTTACTGTTGTAGGTGTGTTATCAGAATATGGAGTGGTATCTGATAATAATAAAATTTTAAAGAATATCTCTAAATTAGAATCTACGATGACGTCAGACACACCAACATATTTTGATTTAAATTATACGAGTAATAAAGATATGATTTCATCAAAAATAAAAACTGTAACGACAATGTCCTTGGAATCTGACATAAAAGAAATGTATGAACAAGTAAATTTTAAAAACAGCAGTAACAATGTACAAATTTTAATAAAAAATAATATTGGTAATTCGAATTTAACTGAACTGTCGACGGAAAACATTCCTGTAACAAAATTGATAACTCCTAATAATCCAAGTTTATCAGCAACTTTGGATGTAAGTGACGTAACTGACAAAATTGATGTTTCTTTTAGTAAAAGCGAAATAAATTATAATCACGTTAAAAATAATTTAAGTGAGAATTCATTGACGACTAACGTTATCAGTACCGATATAAATAACACCGATAAAAATGTAGCCTCATCAGTTTTCAGTAATTCCAAAAGTATTCCTTTAAAATATTTGCATAGTACTTTATCAAATCAACTTTTAAAAAATATTTACAATGTAAGTAATAATAATGTTAGTGAAAATATATCACTAATACTTTCGATTGATAATACTACTGCACCAAATAAACAACATGTCACGGAGTATAGTATACCAAATCTAACTAACAAAAATAAAGAAGTAATGACCACAGTAAAGCAAGTAAATGACACTCTCCGGAGAGAACTGTCTTATAGCTCGATACCGTCAATGATTTTTATTGTGAAAAATATTACATCGAATTTGGCTGTCAGAAATTCTGAACCTAAACATAATTATGATACAAAAGGTGGCGGTTTTAATGAAAGAAATAATATAACGAATGATAAACACGTAGTTGATGTTAGTAATAATGTGAATAGCTCGAAACTAGCAGATTATTTTCATTTAAGCCAGATCCCTAAAAGTGAGCTCTCAGGAAATGCTATAAAAAGAATGATAGTACAAGATCAAGTAAATAATACTAGATTACAAATTGACAACGAAAATCTAAGCTCAATAACTGACAGAAAAAACATAAGAAAAATAGGTAGAATACACAATGTAAACAACCTAAACAGTTCTAATAAGTTTTCTGTAGATAATATCAATAACTGGAGAGATGTCAATGCAACCCTAGTAGTTAATGATATTAAAATAAGCATAAGAACTAAAAAAAACTACACTAATGGTTTCAATGTAATCAGTGAGTTAAGCACTACTACAAGTAACTTGTTAAGAAAAACGTCGCCACAAACATATTTAATAAAAAATGAGACAGAACACGAAATGTCGGCAAATGTACTTGAGTTTTCCATAATACCTTCTAACAAGTCTTCGCAATCTAATAAACTTTTAGATATTTTAAAAATGAAGATGAGGCCTTTAGTTTCAAATAAAACCACATTGAAATTAATAAGAGAACAAGATATAATTCCAATATCTGAAGACATAGAAACAGACGTAACTGAGAAGAAACTTGGAAATAGTTATGGGCTTCCAGAACCACTAACCTCAATTAGTAATGGTGTTACTAAAAATATAAGACAAAATACCCAAAACAATTTTACTACACCAACCACTAACATTAATTATTTTGATTCGCAATATAGAAGATTGAAAACAAATTTAGAATTTAGTTGTACTAAACGTGGCAAATTTTCAAACGCAAATGATTGTAACAAATTTTATATATGCATTGGTAAAGTTGAGCCTATCATAGGTGTATGTCCTATACATACAGTTTTTAGTGAGTTTTTAAAACAATGCACAAAAAATGTTACACACTGCATAAGAAAAAATCAATTTAAGTGTACAGCAGCTGGTAGATTTAATACGATTTCGAGTAATAACACTTATTTCATATGTGCAAAGACGAAAAGTGGCTTCACAAGATTTACTTTGCAATGTCAAAAAGGTTACTATTTGGATAAAAATAATATAAAATGTACTCCCTTATTAACAAATATTTCGATATCAGATGAGAATAGTTCGAAAAATTCAAAAGAATCTTTTGACAAGTCTAAGGAAATGGAAAGAATTTCTGTAATTAGAAAAAATTATTTCGAATGTGAAAATGAAGGAAAGTTTAAAGATCCCCAGGATTGTAGAAGATATTATGTGTGTAAAAAAGGTAGAAAGTCTACTTTTAGGCGTAAAATAAAACAATGTGACTCAGATGAAGTGTTTCATAAAAAGAAAAAGCAATGTGTAGACATGGAAAGTTATGAATGTGATATTTAATGTAGAATCTTATTTATTTATATTTAACTTGAATAAATTAAAACATACCTAAATTTGTATGTGTTTTTGAATGTGTAGTAACAATTAAATATTGTTATACCATATAGTTTTATAATAAAAATTATTCACATCAAGAAATATCTTTTATTCAGTCTTATACAAAATAATAAAAACATTAAGGTTTGGGATAAACAAATCGCGGTCTCCGATACGCAGCACCAGTACTTTGTATGAACTGATCTTCGTTATCCCTTTCCAAAGTTATACAAAAGTGATTTGAAAAAACTGTGCATCGAACTGAAGTTTCTCCATTAACGGGTCTTGAAGGACAAAAATAAGTCGCTTTAGCTGGATTATTGTCTTGGGTTAATGTGAATTTATAACTCTTACAGTCAATGGGTCTGTGACCATTTACAAGTGGTGATCCGTAGCTACCTTGATCTTCTCTTCGACTTGCTTCATTATAATACTGGGGTGTTTTCGTCACATTCGCTAATGGGCACTTGTATTTATCAGCGGAAGTACAAGTACGAGTGTAGCCACTAAAAACAGTACTTCCCGAACATTTAAACTTTATCCCTTGAAAGCGGTTTTTGTTAGGAATGCAAAGGATGTAACCCTTGCAATCTGGTACACTTTGATCTGCGATTCTTTCGCTTCTGTGACATCGTATAGCCCTTGTTAAAGATGAATCGATATAGTTTACAGCGTCCTCACAAACATCATCTGATTCCTCATTGCAAATCGTATTTGCTGGACAAAGGAAACCAGGTCCAAATATTGTATTACCTTCACATAACCTTAGTCTAGACACGCCGTCGCAAATAAATCCGTAAGGACCGCACTCATATTTAGGACTATAGAATGCAAATATAGTTCTGGGCGTTATTATATTTATCTGAAAAAATAAAAATGTTCTTTAATTCTCTTCTTTGAATTAAAATACATATTTTAAAATAAATTTACCTAAAGTATATTTTTTTATATTATTAAAATAATAAAGAGCAACTTACAAAAAAAACTAAGAAGTAATAATATCCCCGCATTTTTACACAAAACTGACATACGTTAAGACGGTCTAAAAACAACTAACGGGTACATTTTGCTTTCTTTAAAAAATCAATGAGTTGCAACCAATTATTATATTTAACACCTCAAATGGTTTCATGTCACGGGAAAACTGTGTCATGTTAAAAACCATTATTTACTTTTGTAACGGGATCTTCTAACAAAAGACAAAAATATATAGATAACATATTATGATGTAAATTAGATCAAGCATTTATTAGTCAGTTAGGAATTTTAAATCTTCATTCACTTGATGAGTAACAAAACAAAGATATACATAGTATAATTTAATGAGGTAGTGTAAATATTTATTTATAAATTGTTATCTTTTTTATTGCAGTCGCCTAGTTATTAATAAGACTAGTTTATTATATTATAACAAAAGAATAATTACTTGAAAATAAGTTTCAATTAAGTAACTTATTAATAAATCTTAGTAAATTGTATAGTATAATGCCTGGCTAGTTGACAACTCGGGTAATTGCAATGGACTAACGCGGGGGTTGGATGGTCAAGGTGGATGATCAGGGTGGATAGTCGAACGGTGTCGTTCACCGCCGCTAAATTTCAGGCGAGTCACTTCCCCTGGGAACTCTAGACGGAGGTCCTTTTAGCGGCATATTGGCACGGGGCGGATGCCCGGTCCGGAGCGGGTCAGGGAGTGCACCTCCACCGCTGATCCGCTCCGTTGGGGGAGACTGGTCAGAAGGAGGCTGCAGTATTCCCGCCGGTTTATTACTTAGTTTGTAGAGCCGGGGTGAGAGGAGAAAGGGATGATTCCGCATGAGCCTCACAATCGAATATGCAAGCGAGCCCGTGGTGCAGATATAGGGGAAACGTGGGTGATTTAGTGGATAAACAAACATACACTTTAGATCATCACCTGGGTTCTTATAGTAATAATCTTATAGTAGCAAAGCTTCCCGAAATGATAAAAAAGTAAAAGCTTTAGTGCCCTAACTGTCAATTATAATTTTCCAATTACTCATATTATGCGTTTAATATTTTGCTCAGTAACTGCTACAGTTAATATTATATATAACAACTAGCTGTTACTCGCGGTTTCAACCAAGGAGGAACAATTTTATTTACTATCATAATTAGAAAGAAATTTCAAAATAATGCGGAAATTTTGAAGATTAGCGGGTTTAGAGGGATGCAGGGTGATTACTATTTTTAAAGTGAATAATTCATCTATGGGGCAACCTATACATGTATTGAACAAGCTTCCCGGAAATTTTCAAGTTTTATCTTTTACAGGTTTAACAAAATAGTCAAGGAATGTTTGTGTGTTTGCGGACATCATAGTTTTTTCGTATATTTACAAATCGATCGCTGATACGCTTACTTAAAATTTTAATAAAAATGCATTTGTCTTTAAGTATATAAATAATTATATAAAATACAAACCCAGAGTTTCCGTCGCAAGCTTATCTCAGGTCTGTGCCAATAACTTCTGAGCAGGTGGTAGCTTTGACAAAAAAAAAAGGTATTTTGTACAAAACTTACTTTCAATTTTAATTTGAATTGATTTCACAAACAAACCACTTTATAATATTAGCATAGATATATATTTTTTAATTGATTTTTATTGTTGTGCAAAAAAATTAAACAAAACCAAAAATATTACCCGAAATCTTGTAACTAGTTCCTATGAGACCTTTTTTCAATAAAATATGTCCATTTCGAAAAATAAGGCTTGAAAAGCCATGATTGGTATCATGGCTTTTAAATAATAAAAAACTATCTTATTGATTTATAGGAAAACATAAATAAAAATATATTTATACTTAATATAATTTATTACTACACTAATGTTTATTTATAAACTATTCTTCATCGGAGGAAGAGTCGCTGTCGCTGCTCGAACTTGACGAGGCCTCTCTTTCTCGTAAAGGTTCACCGGTTTTAGCCCTAAAATATAAAAAACGTAGTTAAATTTTGTTTCTTAAGTGCGGAAGATGGCGCTATTGTCAAAATAAAGAAATGTTTTTAATTCTGCCAATATTTTTTCCTAATTTTATATAATTTGCCACCACCACTTATAAAGAATCTTATCTTTAATTTAAAATATATTTATGTAGATGGGAACGATAAGAGAGGTAAACTAATTAAAATAAATAATTTTATTTTATTCTGATAGATCATTTTAATCCCCCCCCCACTTAACTCACATATGGTATGCCTGCACTACTGCCATAGCTGATTCCTGTAGCTTCCCTTCCAGGTTGCTGGATTGCAGCAGCGCCTCTACCTCCTGGTTGGACCTGTTCAGCATCACGCCAAGGGTCTCCACACTCGCTGCCATCGCCTCAGAGAACCCACATTCCGCCATATAGGTTAATGCGCTCTGAAGTTGTAAAAGAAAACATTATTTTATATTAATAAAATCTATTTTAAATAGAAGCAGAGTATGCATCGAAAAATATATTTGAGGATCAAAGCCTTGAAATAGCTGTTATATATAAAACTATATAGTTTTATTAAAAGTTTATGCTGTCTGTTTGTCTATTCTAATATTTAAATATTATTTGCATCAATGTTCATGAATTTTCTTCTACTCTTTATACTGTTTTTAACTTGATACTTTATAAATATTATAAAATAATAAATTTATGTTGATTAAACTCTTAAGAAATCTGATAAAAGTAACTTATTTGCAATATAATATAAATTAACGATAATGAAACTGAAATACGGTGCTCCAGTAATGGTAGTCAAACAAGTTTATCACAAGCAAAAGGTCATACAATAATTTATATATCCATTTTTTTGTCACAGCACCATTTGTATGTCTATAATATCAATACTTACTGCAGCTAAAGCATGTTCTCCTTTTTTGGCAGCAGTGGTTGCAACTGTGCTTAGTACTTCCGGTCTGCCCGTACCACTGGCAGTGTTCAAAACTTGTATCGCTTGTTCTATGGCTTTCCAGGAATCTGGATCCTCACCAGTTGAGCACAATTCAATTATGTTTGATAACGCTATTGCTGATAATCTAAAAAATTATAAAAATTATGTAAATTTAGTATTTAAAAATTCTACTCGCTCGTCCTTGTGACTCCGTTAGATAATTGACGTCATCACAATGACGTCATTTGGCTTAGAACATTTAATCTCGCAACAAGGCAACAGAACAACTTAGGCCTTTTAAAGATTAGTGCGTACAATAAAATTGTAAGATAAAGATAATACAACTTGAATTTAAATTTAAAGCTTATAAGCTTCAAATTTAATTTTATGCTTAATATGTTCGATTATTATTTGTAATATAAGTTATTTAATATAAAATGGAAATTGAGTCGTTTCAATTTAAAAACATCTAGCAAAATATGAATAATAAAACGGTTTGAATGTAGTACAGACAATTAAATTTGACAAATATATATAATAATTTCACTAATGAATTTGACAAATATACCAGCAAACTTTACAAAATGATAGAACAATATTTTTATACTTTTGAGGGGGAGTCCTCCTGGTATCATTTTCATTTTGTTCTTCAGACAATTGATTAAATTTGAGCATATCTGCAGCGGCTTTACGAATATCTGCTTTTACTTCTTCATCTATAAAAAAAAAGCAATTTCATGTCAACATACGTTTACCATATCTATAGTTAAAAATAGTTTTGTTTATTTTGGTGCAGTTGGAGTATATAAAATTAATTTCATTGTGAAACGATATAATATATATTATTATTATCTTATTACGATATATAATATTATAGAAGTTGAAAGGAAACGAGAGTGTAGTGTTACACATTATGGTTGGCCACAAGAGTGTAGTGGGGCACATTATAGAAGGACACAAGAGTATGACGTCACACATTCTAGTAGTACAAAAGAGTATAATGTCACACATTCTGGTAAGACACAAGAGTATAATGTCACATATTATGGTAGGACACAAGAGTATAATGTCACATATTCTGGTAGGACATAAGAGTATAATATCACATTATGGTAGGACACAAGAGTATAAAGTCACATATTATGGTAGGACACAAGAGTATAAAGTCACATATTATGGTAGGACACAAGAGTATAAAGTCACATATTATGGTAGGACACAAGAGTATAAAGTCACATATTATGGTAGGACACAAGAGTATAAAGTCACATATTATGGTAGGACACAAGAGTATAATGTCACATATTCTGGTAGGACACAAGAGTATAATGTCACATATTATGGTAGGACACAAGAGTATAATGTCACATATTATGGTAGGACACAAGAGAACAATGTCATACATTTTGGTAGGACATAAGAGTGCAGCGTCCCTCACCCTGGTAGGAGACGCAGGCACACATGGCAGAGAGCAGCCTGTCGACGAGCCGCAGGCGCCGCGCGTGCCCGAACACCACGAGCTGCGACCAGGCCTGCGCCAGGCGACCGCCGGCGCCCGACAGCTCCACTGACTGGATTATCTGTGTACATATATTATTTGTTTGGGGTTTATGTTTTTTATTTTGTTTTTGGTTTTGTCTATAGCCTATAACCCTTGTTGTTTTTTTTCGTTGGAAGAATCCGTTACGGATATCCCATCGGCCCGAGGGTCGATGACCGAGGAGTTATGTGAGACTACCCGGCAGCATAGAAGATGCTGCTATTTTTAAGGCTACCCACTAAAAAACCAACGGTTACACTTAACGCCATAGTGAAACGTCACGAGATCCCGTTAGCACTCACCGTGAATGACCGTTAACTCTATTGACTACTGCCAGTCGACAGTTCATTGTTTATGTAATTGCAATATACTCAAAACGTTGGAGACATATATGGGCAGCTTTTTTAATTTTAAAGCGCTGCTCATGTCTTTATATTTTGTCACTTTCTTTTTTCATCAGCTGAATAGTATTCTATATGTTTACACTTATCATCATAAACTCAAATTAAATTTTAGTATATTAATTATATAATAGTTAAATGTAGTCAAATAATTTTATCTATTATCTATTGTTTGACAATAATTAACATTGTATATTACAAATGCTCACCTCTTCCATAACAGTGGGTTCTGGTACATATATATTGGGTATGAGCGTGTCTAACAGTTGGGTGGTTCTCTCAAATGGAGCATGTCTGGAATAAATTTTAATATTATTATAGTTATTTCAACGTTACTAAAACAAAAGCCTAAAATAAATAGGTACCCATAATTCTTTGAGCTCATGAATAAGGACCTGAATGGGTTCGAACCCAATTTGCCCGACTAGTTTCGAAACTAGTCGGGCAAATTTCGATAGTAACTACATGAGTACAGCCGGATAATTATATATAACCATAATTTAGGGTTTTTTTTTAATTTTATATAAATCACAGTAATATTATATACCTGCAAGCTACAGTGACGAGATGTCGGTAATAAATGCTCTCCTTGTACGCGTCTCCTACTAGCTTGTAATTATCTCCCTTCATGAGAAGATTGTGTACACGTTCTGCTAAATTAATATCCTAAAACACAAACATTATATTTAATAACATAATTAATTTTTTTTAACATTAGATTTAATAATAATAAAAATAATAATAAGGCAGTTTTACTCGACACGGCACGCATTGTGAGGAGGTTCCTCTCTTTGGAGTCCTAACCACCGGTAGCTTGGTCCCTACATCCGACGCCAGTAGCCCTCTATTTTTTTATATTTTTAAATGTGTATTTTTTAAAATAATTAATAATTAGTAAATGATGAATAATAATAAAAATCTTTATTTTAGGTTCAGCTTGCCCATATAAAATACATATATAAAAGAATCAAAAAATAATAAAGTAATAATAAATCAACCAATAATGTCACATACATTAACAATCAAAATATAAATAAAAATTTCACAAATCAAAAACTAAATCAAAAATTCAAAATTAAAAACATGTTAATGAAAATAATAATAATAAACAATAATTTCACAAATCAAAAATCAAAAATGTGTTAAAAACAAAATAATTGTATTGTAATATTGTAATAAACTAAATAAAATTATTATAAATATACAATTACCTGTAGATGATCACTGCATACACTCATAGCGGTGATAAAGAAGTTTGTGTCCATTGTATCTTGGGGTTCAAGTGATTCTTTCTTTTCTAGTTCTGATATTATTCCTGTTAGTATGTCGTTGCGAGGTCCCCCTATATATATACAAACATATTAAGAAATATAGTAGATGTTATATGAACATATTACTAGGAGCGCGAACCAGACCTCAATTTTGACTCTTTCAGACTCAATTTATGTATTAACATTTTGAACAGAGCAAGGTGCAAACAGCACCGAAGTTGCATTTACAAAACTTTGACGCATTCTGTCCTCAAGTATTTTTCAAGATATTATTATTACATTTGTTTTGTTTTTAAACCACCACCAGACTGATGTCTATCAGTGTGCAAAATTTGAATATTATCGGATATACCGTTTTTGATTGATGTTTATTTATTTATTTATTTTTTATTATGTTTCACAGAAAGGATGCAGAAAAGTCTCTCATAGAGAGCTTCGCTCGCTCTGCTCGCTTCGCTCAATTATGTATATACCATAATAGGTTACTTACAATTAATGGCAAATAAAAAAATTAAATACTCACTTTCTTTACAAAATAGACACAGAAGGTAGTAATATGCGGATAGACTAGGCTCTATACCAAGCTTTTTGAACTCTGCTACAACTTGCAAGGCAACCGTTTGTAAAGTCTGACCTCCCCCCCAAGCAGACAACGAGCGGAGACATGAGGTCAATGTGCTGGCATTGGGGGTTAAACCCTAGAAAATAGGGGTTATTATGATTTTTGGGCAGACTATAGATATTGTTGGGAGATTATTAATATATGAATAGTTGTTATGTATCAGTATTTTTGTCAAATGATTAGAAAACTTTTTCTTTTTATGAAATATGTTGATTGTGAATGCAAGCATCTTATAATTATTATATGAAATTATAGATGCTTTATTTTTGTATAATTACTTTGAACATTATAAAAGAAAGAGAAAAGTGTTTACTCATATTTAAAAAGGTATATAACACAAGTTAATTTTGTTATGTCCATTACCTGTCCATTCATTTCATTCAGTAATTCCATCAAAGCATCAATCCGTAGTGTGACCCCTTCTTTAAGGAAACCCACACATGCCAGGAGTGAATTGTATACATCAGTAGACAATGGTATATTGTTTTCTAATGCCTCACGGGAGAGGGCGTATGCACGTTCTGCCTTTAAAAATATTTATATTGACTTTTTTTTTTTTTGTTTAATAAAATCATATATTTTTTAATATGAAATTATAGGTTATTTCAATACCTATCCAACGATACCATATAAGCGATAATCAGTTAATCAGTAAACAAAAAAAAATCAAATTTTTCAAAAATTGTTCATATGTGCGATATCATTGCACCCGAGTGTATTTATTTATTGGATAAACAAACAAATAAATATAATATATATATATTATATTGGATTGGATTGGTTGGATTGGATTGGATTTGTTTCCCCAATAAATATACTATAATAATAATATCAATCAAGTCTATACTGTTATAAAACCTAACATAACATGAACTTTAAAAATTAAATAATATTATTTATTATATTAAGAGCTAACATTAAATTGAAATAGAATTGAAAATAATAATAATTATAAATTTGAATGTAGGACACATGCTAACATTAATCATAAATAATTATTACTATTTCCTAAAATTACTTGTAAGAGCAACAATTTTGTCAGTAAAATATATAAAAAATCAATTAAATTTGATACCTGAAAATACTTAGCCATGCCTTGGATGATAGCACAATATGCTTCTGGGGTCTTTGGGTCCATTGCTGTAAATATTTTATCTGCAAGACCCCCAAGTCTAGAACACAAAAACATGTTATTTTTCATTTACACACAGACACATGAATAAATGCCAATCACAAATAATATATTAGAATGTTGATGTCTTAATTTATTTTCAGAATATTTTTAGGTAATTTGTGACAGTAAATATTGCTTACTTCCAAGTAGCTGCTTGCCGTTCCCTCGTAGAAGCTGAGAACCACCTCTCTTCAACCCATTCCATAGAAACTGGCTCCTTTTCATTATAAAAACATATCAACTGTAGAAAATAGAGTTTCAACTCCTCATTAACATTACTAGCCCCACCAAGTAGTTCAAATACTTTAATTGCATCTTCTAATAGGGCATTTTTTATGGTGTACACTAAGTCTTCTTCTGTCACCTTAAATTATAAAACCATAATTATAATATTATATCAAAAATTATTATAAAAAAAATTATATATATAGCATTTTAACAAACCTTGCTCTCATCATTATACATAGGTTTGGGAGCAAATATTTCAATTTCAGGATCGGCATTTAAATAAGGTGTTTTCATTTTTAATGGTGGATCCCATTCTCTTGTAGTGAACAATTCTGGGTGTTGATCTCTCACCCAGGCCGCTGCTTTCTTACCAGCCTCGGCAGATAAGGCATAGGCACGCTTGCGGTAATTAGATAGTGGTATAAGATATGGGTCATCGTGGTATCTGGAGTACAATTTTTTTTATTTTGTATAATTGAATAGGTATGTGCTTGATAATTATTTGATAACTGGATATCATGGTTGGATCATATTAGGTTATTTATTAATGTTACTTATTAAAGGCATCAGACAAAAATAATATAAAAATTTCTATTTTTAACAGTATTAAATATAAGCCAAGAACATTACTTGTAATGGGCTGCTGTGGGATCAATACCGACAGTTGCTGCTAAAGCCTGTAAGATATCTGTCGGCCCTCTTGGTATACGAGGCGGTGGAGAAATGCCATCACTGGATTTGCCTGCTTGTGGTAACTTCTGACCCTCTATAGAAGAAAGGGATCTACAAAAGCAAGCCAACCTCGTCCACTGTCTGCTATAAAATAAGAAAGATACTGATTAATTTATTATTATTATTTAAATAATAAGTTCAGGATAAGTTGCACTTGCCGTGGTATAACTAGGTTTGGGTACATTTTTAAAAATAATAATAGCTTATTTGCAACAAGTTAACGATATGATTTTATTTATTTCTAAACATTAATTACAATTTTTAATTCAAGATAACCTAAGAACCAGAACTTATGTTTAGATTGATAGTCAACTGTCAAGTTGGCACTTGACATATTTTATTCTTATAGGCTAAGGGTGTATTCGAAAAATATATATCAGCATACTAATGATCAGCGGCAATGGCGCATAAATCTGTTTTTGCACATTTTATGGTAATATTTATTACGATTTATTAAAATATTATCTTTAATATATCTTGTAAGACACAACGTTATTTTTAGTGCTGAATAATATTGTATTAATAAAGTATGTAATATTTTTTTGAATATTTTTATATATTATTACTAGAAAAAGGCCGTCTATGACTTTGACCGACTAGCTGATAAGTGGCCGACTACTCCGTCAAGCCAATCATTGCTTTTAGTTAATGTTTTTTTTTTAATTCTTTATGCACAAGTAGTAATTGTCGAAGTACTTTACTTTTAGTGGATTAATAATAAAAACAAACTAGAAACAAAAATTATCATACAAATAATATGATGAAATAAAAAAACTTTATTATTATTTTTATTGTTTTTAAAGTTTCATTATCCATAATTACTATAATAGATAATTATCCGGCTACACTCGCGTTTACAATATCGAAACTTGCCCTATTAATATTAAATAACGAGTTGTACCGTTTCTAAGTTTTGTTTTATTTCAAGCCTCACGTGAATACATGTATATATTTTTATCCTCTCTTCCGCTACCGCTTCCACTTCCTCTTTAGATGCCGGTCGAGCTAGGGCCCCCGCTTTAGCGTCTATTACCGCTAACGCTTGTACTACCGCTATCAGTTTTGGTGTAATCTATATACGCTCACGATGTTTTCAGGCGGGGGTTTTGGCCCTACTGGAGGCGTTTGGTATTTTGCCGTGTTGCAAACCATGAGGTAAGCCGATAATATGAAATTAGCTGCTATATATATTCTGAGCAAAGTGCACTAATTTCAAATATGTATTTGCTTTTGACATTTTCAAAAAATTTTACTTTTTACGTAAATAATAAAAATATAAATAAAAAAGTATATTCATTACATATAATTTAAGTGTTTTCAGTTTTGGTTTTCTATACGTTGTTTAAAATTTGTTCAAAGTAACGACAGAGAGACTATTGTATGTATTTTATATTACAAATTAGATGGCCTTACTGTTAGTGGCTAATATAGCCTTATCGTCCTGAGACTTGTGATATCGTTAAAACGATTGATCACAGCTTAAGTCTTTTAAAGACAATAATAACTTTTTATAACGTCTATCTATTTCTTTTTAATAAATCATTTGCATATAAACATATTTATTTCATGTAGCGTCATATAACGCCATTTTGTCGATGTCCTATGCAATTTAGTTAAAATATTTCGTAAAACGTTGACCAAGCCGTTGTTTTTCGGCGATTTATTGTGCGGGTTTAGCACATTTATACTGTTGTCATGAGACAGCGTGATTCTTGATCTTTACTCTTATTATACGTAATGATACCACCACCTTTCAGATTAGTAGAGTAGGATGGTATTTGTTATGTATTCATCTCTAATTTGTTAAGTATCTTAAGTGTCTACTGTTTACTATCGGTACGATAGTGTATTAAGTAGATTATTGCTATGCCACTCTAATACCACTTATTGTTTGAACAATAAATGTTTAATCATTTAGGGGATGATGTTATTTATAATTGATTTTATGTTTTTTTTTTTTTTTTTTTTTTTTTTTTATGGAAAAGGAGGGCAAACGAGCATGCGGGTCACTGATAAAATGTGATCACCGCCGCCCATGAACTCTTGCAACATCCGAAGACTCACAAGAGCGTTGCCGGCCTTGAAGATAGGAATGAACGCCTTTTTTGAAGGTACCCATGTCGTATCGATCTGGAAACACCGCCGAAGGAAGCTCATTCCACATCTTTGTGACACGTGGAAGAAAGGTACTTGCAAACCGCACAGTAGAAGAACGCCATGCATCCAGGTGGTAAGGATGGTAATGAAGGCGGTGACGTACTGTGCGGTGATGAAATTCGGCGGCAGGCATCAGATTAAATAGCTCTTCGGAACACTCCCCGTTGTAAATGCGATAGAAGACGCACAAAGAAGCCACGTCTCTACGCAGTGCCAAAGAGTCCAGCCGTTCACAGAGCACCGGGTCCCCGACAATCCGTACGGCTCTCCGTTGTACGCGGTCAAAAGGTAGAAGCTGATATTGGGGTGATCCGGACCAGAGATGAGAACAGTACTCCATATGTGGCCGGACCTGCGCCTTATAGAGCGCAAGTCTTTGGCCAGCATTGAAATACTGCCTCGCTCTATTGATCACACCCAATTTCATCGAGGCCAACTTGGCCTTGCTCTCCAAATGACCACGAAACCGACAGTCGCTCGAAATGTCGAGTCCCAGTATTCTGATACTTGGCGAGGCGGTGAGGGGTGTGCTCTCGAAGAGTGGCGATACGACAAATGGGGTTTTCTTGGTGGTAAACGCGCAAACCTGTGTCTTTTGGGGATTAAACTGGACGAGGTTCAGTTCACCCCATTCTGAGACCATCCCCAGGGAGGTCTCTATAGAAGACACAAGTTTCTTTCGACACTCGTCGACGTTTTCCCGAGAGAGACCTGCACGGCCGGAATATACCGCATCCCCAGTGCTGTCATCCGCATAACAATGTATGTTGGAAATATCCAACATATCATTGATGTGCAGGAGAAACAGGGTTGGGGATAGCACACAGCCTTGGGGTACACCAGCGTTCACGGGCTTGGGGTCCGAGCAAAAACCGTCGAGAACGACCTGTATGCTCCGCCCAGTGAGAAAGCTGGTGATCCACTTGCATAAACTCTCGGGAAGCCCATAGGAAGGAAGCTTCGAAAGAAGCCCCTTGTGCCATACACGATCGAAGGCTTTCGCCATATCCAGACCAACTGCCAGACCCTCTCCCTTGCTTTCAATAACCGCAGCCCAACGGTGTGTGAGATATAACAGAAGATCACCAGCCGATCGACCATGGCGAAAGCCATATTGCCGGTCATTGATCAACTGGTGATCCTCGAGGTACGCGAGGAGCTGACGGTTTATGATATTCTCCATTATTTTGGAGAGAAGAGAGGTGATGGCGATAGGTCTGTAGTTAGCCGGATCCGAGCTATCACCTTTTTTAGGGATCGGATGGACAAAGGCACACTTCCACGAGACCGGGACTACGCCTTTGAGATAGGAGTGCCGAAATAAACGCGTTAGCACTGGAGTCAACTCAGGGGCACACGTTCGTAGCACCAATGGGGAAATACCATCCGGCCCACTCGACTTATGAACATCCAAGGAAAGTAGAGAACGACGAATGGTTTTTTGCCGGAAAATTATTTCCGGCAATGAACTCTGACACCGCTGGATGGTAGGCGGTGTTTTCCCTTGGTCGTTCAAAGTCGAGTTTGAGGCAAAAAGAGTGCCCAAGAGATCGGCTTTCTCTTTTGCCGTATGGGCCAGAGAATCATTCCCCGTGTGCAATGGCGGTAGGGACGGCTGGCAAAAGTTACCCAGAGTGGCTTTAGAAAGCGCCCAGAACTTGCGCGTGCCTGGTGGGTACCTTGCCAACTGATCCCCAATTTTGACGACATGCTTGAACTTTGCTCTAGCGATTTGCCGTTTGAAGAATCTGGAGGCACGATTATATTTCCTCTTCAGAACTCTAGAGTTCGGATCCCTTGTGACTATCGATTTAGCCCAAGCCCGGTACGCCTGCCGTTTGCCGGCTGCTGCAGCCCTGACAGACGCATCAAACCAAGGCCGCGATCTGCCACCAAGTGGTACCACAGAGCTTGGAACGAATAGTTCCATGCCCTGTAGTATCACATCAGCTACAGCCGCAGCGCAGTCACTGGGATCATCGGAAGAGAAACAAATCGGCCCCCATGGGTAGGATGCAAAGAAAGACCGCATTCCATCCCAATCTGCTGACTTGTAGTGCCAAACGCCACGGGTCGCAGGTGTTGTGCGAGCCGGACGTTGAAGTGGCACTACACTCCGTACCAGGCAATGATCGGAGGACCCAAGGGGGGCCTCAACAATAACCTGGTACTTTCCGGGATGTGTAGTCAGCAGAAGATCCAACAAAGAGGGCATGTGGCTGTCCACGTCTGGTAGACGGGTGTGCGTCTGAACCAACTGGGACAAACCATTTGCCAGAGCAAAGTTAAACACAGATCTCCCCGCGTAGTCAGTGGAACGCGACCCTAGCCACTCGGCATTGTGCGCGTTGAAGTCCCCGAGGACTATGACTTCAGCTGAGGGAGTCTGTGAAAGCAGTTCGTCAATCTTCGCCTGAACATGGCCCAAGAGTTGCTCCGTTTCTGCATTACCACTGTGGGACCTGTAAAGGCACGCGTAGACTCTGACATGATCGTCCATGTCCACGCGCAGCCAAAGTAAAGACAGATCCCGACCTTCAAAAATCTGGAGGCGACGGTAGCAGATATCCTCCCTCACGAACACAGATACCCCGGCATGTGGTATAAAATGATGTTCAAGTTTATACCCGGGGTATGAAAGGTACGCTGTGTCGCTCGGTTGAGATATCTGCGTCTCCGTCAAAAACAACAAGGCCGGCTGCGCCGTCTCAAGGTGGTAGTGGACGGCGTTTAGGTTAGAGTGAAGTCCCCGGATGTTGCAAAAATCCACATTTAAAGTGGAGCGGGGTGCCGCTCTGTTTCCTTGTCGTTTGCCCTCTGTAAACACAAAATGCGATACTTTGCCCGCCCCAGATACGACGGGCTGCCCGAGCAAAATCGGAGAGTGGTTTCCCCGATTTTGCTCGGGGAGGGATTCTCCGGCTTCATGAAAGCCGGTACCCTCCTGGGGTATATTTATTTTAGTAACCGCATTCATGTTTTGGCGGAGGAGAGGGGAGGGGGGGGAGTTGGGCTTCCGGAAGCTCTCACTCACCGGACGGAACATAACCAAATAAGTTTGGTTACTTCACGCCGATCTTTTGTGAGAGGGTGGTCCTTCCCCGGACGAGCCAGCCCAATACGAGCTGTAGTCAGATGACTACAGCTAGGCTCTACCACCTAAAATGTTTGAGATGGCGGTGGTGGTTTTTTAATAATAAATTCATATGGGTCGTGGTTTAATTCATTGTTGTATTTACTTATATTTTTGTCCCTTACTTGGCTCTTATCGTACTTACGGGAAAACATGGGACTTTCCATCATAAGCCGCGATTACACAAAATTATATCCGTGGATCTTGTACGAGATAGCGTAAATAAATAATACACAGGAAAATAAACGACAACCATTTTATCATTGTGTTATCAAAAGAACATTCAATTTTGTCGTAGCCTTGGACTTTTTAAAAGAATCACACAAATTACAACAACCACAGTAAATCATCATACAGAAAAATTGCAAAAATATTACAAAAGTCTTACAGCTATAATGCACATTATAATTTTTACGAAACACATTGTATTGGTGAGACCAGTATGACTGAATGAGGAGTTTGCAGTTATTATGTTTACTTCCTCTATATGTACTTCGAGTACTTTTGGAGATTCCGTGACTGTCTTACACTGATATAAAGTTTGGTTAACGCATAGGCCTTCTGTTGCGCTGAAGAGTTCGTTCGAAGGGCAAGTAATAAGTCTCGCAGCTGTTATGTTGTTCAGGTCTCTGATACAAGATATATATGATTTACAATCACTTTCTGAACTGATATAATTCCCTTCATCTGTGCAGTTATAATTAGGCAGGCATTTGTAAGTAGTTATATTGGTGCACTGGTTCTCAAAGTGGCTATAGATGGAATGTTCTGGACAGAGTAGGTCATAGCTTGTAGCTCCTGTTAAACACATGGTATACCCACGACAGTCAAGATGTGAGTTGTCTGGAAATCTGCCTCTTGTTACACATTTTGTTGCTTTGCTTTGGCTAATGTATAGGCCCTGAAAAAAATGATTTTTTATTAGATTCAATGCGCGATCTTCTTATCAGGAGTTTTCAAACTGAAGTAAAATAATGGGTGCCTATCGTTTCCTTTTCCTTAGAGTTGTCTTCTAATTCTTTATATAAAAGAAACTTTTCATGAAATATAAAACATATAATTTTTTTACAGTTTAAATTTTAAAAACATATAAATACAAATATAACATAATGTACAGAAGAAGAAAGAAAGAAAGAAAGTTTTATGCTGCTATAAAAAAATTAGTGAGTTTAAATTTTAAATAACATTCCTAAACATAGTTTTGGATTTTCATAAATTAGGATGTTTATTAATTTAAATGTCAAGCTCTTTTAAGCGTCATATGTATATTAGAAAAAGAAAAGATGAGAACAAAGGGTGAGGTTATTTTAATCTCTATATTAGTAGGAAATATGATTTTTTTTAACACAGTAAGACAGATCGCATTAGCGGTGCTAATTAAAATATTTAACACTTACAAACACTAGAAACATGGTCCAGAATTTCATAATTATGTATAATATGTATTTGTAATCACTGAATCCTAGATATATGATTGTTTAGTTTTTCAACATATGTAAAATGTGGACTGTGAGGCATTATCTTTATATGATCTGTAGTGATGTGTTTTATATAAATATCGACAAAAGAAAAATATAATTATATTTTTAAATATTTGGAAGTTGCATTTGATCTTTTTAAAAAACTTTAATATATGTTTAAGATTTCTTTAATTTTGTGATAGAAAACCTTTAAAGGCTGATTAAGAATCATTTGTTAGATTAGGCTTTTTAGATTCACTTGGTCATTAAAAATTTGTTCTATTAACTACTAAATTAATGTCTAAGATCTATAGATTTTTTACTTTTAACGATGATGTAAATAATATAGATACTTTTGTAAATAAATATATTAGGTTTAAAAGGAATATGATATTGCTAGGGTTAGGTTACCTATGAATAAAATTGGGAAGGGCGAGGCGTGGGACAATCAGAGTTAATAGTTAGTGGTGGTTGGATAAAGGCTTTAGCTGACGAGTGTCATCCTGAAGATGCACAGCAACCATGCTGTTTGAGTCCTCCTTCTACGAGTAAGTGATTGTCGCGGAGGAAACCCTGGAGCGGGATAGGGAGTTCGCCTCGACCACTGTACCGACCCGTCAGATGACACTGGGCGGGAGTAGGTCTGCCGCTTCCCTAGCTAGTCTGTAGAACCTGGAAGAGAGTACAAAGTCGCTATCCACTTACCCTCCTTTAAGGGCTACGTCGGTGAGGTGCTGTCGTTACTTGGAGCACCCTTCATCATGGTCGAATTTGCAAGTGAACTCGTGCTTTGCTTTGCTTTGCTTTGCTAAGGCAATGACGGTTTGGTGAACATGGAGTCTCACATACCCCTCAGACAATCCCCGCGGTTCTGAATAATAAAGGGCCAGTCGTGCCACGTTTGTCCAACGGTAAAAAAGGGTACCTATAGTTAATACGTTCACAAGGGCCCACGAAATGTGTGTTATTTCTTTTATTTCAAAGAGAGTGTGTCTGACACAACATTTGTGGTACAACCGCACTAGAGGATATTATCAGTATATTGCGCAGCAGTTAACAGTAGGCACTATTGCAAAATATATATTTATTCTTAAAATATGTTAGGGACATCACTTTTCTTTGTATGTACATTAGATAAAACGTTTGTTTGAATAAATGTAAGTCGCTTACATCTTACAATTATTTATATGAAATAATACTTGTGTAATATGTATAAGGTTTTTGTTTTTAATTTAATGATTTTTGTATTAGAACTTTGCGTGTAAGACGACAATATTGTATCCGTTCGAAAATATATGAACATATAAAATATATATGGAAATGATAGATCGAGAAGAAGGCAACCGAAGAAGATATGGATAGAATGGGTAAAAGGAAAGGCTAAGAAGGAATTCTTCGCTGAGATGATGCATAATCGATGAGTATATAAAAGAATGACATATTGAGAACACCACATGTACTTGGGACAAAAACAGGTGGACAATATATTGGTGCTGTCAGTGGTTAAAAATTTATATAGATTTAAGTTAAAAACTCTTTACCCGTTTTAGAGAACTGTTCTGCCACATTCTTAGAGTGGGTTACTTTTAATGTAGAAGACCCTTTTTTGGGCACTAAGCATTTCCAGATGATATATATATTAAGGGATTAATTAATTACTTTGCTTTTGTATATGATTGATTTTTTTTTAATGTATAACTTAATTGATTACTATTAAAATTTTAAGAGATTCTTTATCAGAGGTTTACCTTCACTCAGGCAGACGTAATTATTTAATTAAATTTAAATAGTTATTTAAATTTTAATAATAAATAAATGTCATTTATATGATTGAATGTTAATTAGCCATAACAGGATAATAAGATCTTGATAAGTAATCAAGAGATGATTTAGTAGCCCAATGGCATACCAAAATTCCTCCTCGTTTTGAGGTCGCTTATAAATATTATTAATTTAATAAAATTTTAGGGAATGAAGTAGTAGAAACTTACAGTAACGATAATAGTAATGGTACGTATTTTTGACTGCAGTGTATGAGACCGAAGATCATCAGAAGACATCCCAGTTCCTATTGAAGATGTATGTCCCTTTTTTTTAATAGGTAGGTTCATATTTTTCACTGCAGTGAATGAGACATAAGGTCTCGGTTATACAGTACATCCTTCGCCCTCTCTTCCTATCTACTTGCCTTAGTCTCTTGCATTATAATAGTTCCTCATGGCGATGTATGTCCATTTTCATATTTTCACGTCCATTGACGTCATTATTAAACTTCTTCCCAATCGTTTGGCAAACGCTTCATCGACCCAACCCAAAAAAAAAAACTGTCAACACACATAATTTGAATTATTATCATATCTTACATTTTGTAAATTTACCATTCAGTATGAACAATCCCGGTAATGGTTTTAGAAATGTCTAAATGGAAAATTTAAGATAAATGTTCATGAGTTTATAGTTTATCGGATTATCTTTGTTTCCTTATCTTAAATAAAGAAGTGTAAAATGAGGAATACTTCGCTTTATAGATACTAATTAAAACTGAAGTGGTTAAATCATACTACATACAACCTTAATCTTGTTTATTGGCGTATAAATTAGATCAGTATAAAAGCGCCGACCGGAAAATAACTTTATTAAGAAAATCGAAATGGCGCTCAAGTTCTGCATAGCCATACTTTTAGTGAGTACATTATTTAATATTAATTAAATATCAATGAGTCTCTTTCACATCTCCCATCTTGACTTCAATCTAAGAAGCCGGCAATAGGCTACAGGCTTTTAGCCCGTCGCCAATAATTATTAAAAAATTACGAATTATTTAAGTAACGGATTGTGTTTTGTATAACAATTACACATTTTGAAATTAAATTTTTTGCAGGTCATTTGCTTCGCATGGGAAGCAAACGCAGCTGTCAACTGCACAGCCACGGGTCGTTTCCCAGAACCAACGGACACAACTTGCAAGAATTACACCCTCTGTGTACTTTCTGGGACAACTTTCATTGGTTACAATTACGTGTGCCCAACTACTTCACTTTTTAATCCTAACTCAAGACTGTGCACTACCAACTACACTTGCAGTGCCACGGGTACAGGCAATACGACGTCTTCTGCTTGCACCGCTGACGGCTTCATACCAGACCCCAGTTCAACCAACTGTTCTAGCTACCTACAATGTATAAACGTGAATGGAATTTTCATAGTTTCTACTTTAACCTGTCCAGCTGGGACTTTTTATAATCCGGCTACTACTTTATGTGAAAGCACCTATGCCTGCACATTTTCCTGTGCTTCAGCTGGAAGATTTCCTGATCCTGCAAGTACCAATTGCAAATCGTATTATTTGTGTGTATTGGCAACGAATGGGACCTTTGCTAACTATCTTTATTCCTGTCCTTCTATTTCAGTTTTTAATCCAAATTCACGACTATGCACTACATCTTACACCTGTCCATCTTAAAATAACAAAAATGAACATCTATTATTAACCGACTTGGCTTGCATATACCTATTATTACATTATCACATTTAAATTCAAATTAATAAATATATTTTGTGGATATTGTCTTATTTTATTTAATTTTAAGTCTTATATAATTAGATCTAATTGGGCTATGATGTCTATATCTATATATTGTATATTAAAAATTATTCTATATATTTTATGTTGCTTTTGGACATAATTTGATTTTCATGATTCTATGCGATTAATTTATAACTCGGCGATAACACGCTTATAGTGTTTTATGAAAATAGAGTCTCATAAAAGTTGTAGTCTTATCCAGCACGAGCCTTTTTCACGTTATTCAGTCGCAATCTTCAATACAATATCTAACATAATCAACATGGAATCTAAGTCAAACCTTCGAATATTTTTAGTAAGTCATCGAAAATTTTTAAATAATTTATTATAGCATTTATTTGTAGGAATGTATTAAAAAGCGTTTGAATTTCATTAAAAAAATTGTATATTACTTTTAATTTAATGATACCTAATTGTCTTCGTCTTATGGATTTTAGGTCTATCACCAAAAGTGTCTCATGCTGCAGTCGATCTGCATCAATGTTGGCAGATTCCCAGACCCGGAAGATAACACTTGTAGGACCTACGCACTGTGTGTTCTTTTAAATGATGCCTACTTTGCTTACTCATACCCTCTCTCCCTCGTCTATCGTCCCTCTGTAGCCCTGTTCAATCCAGATACAGGTATTTGTTCAGCGACGAACTATTTCTCAAATTATAACAAGTACAATGAGACTTATATAATTGGCAATGTGTAAATTATATATTATATTTAAGTACACGAAGTTTCAGATTTATTTTTGATTTGATCTCAAATAGTTGAAGATATGTCTTCATTATTAACTATTTAATTAAAATTAATGTCTAAAATGCTTTAGAAACTATTATTGTTTTCGTCAGATATTTCGATATTATTATTAAATATTAATAATTAATGTTAAATAAAGTATATATAAGGTATTTTTATTAATTTAAACGTTAATATTTAATTTATCTTATCTAAGTATGACCTTCCAAGGTTAAAGTTCCTGCGTCGGCGTTTTCGTTTCGTATATTCAAAATTTTTATTTAGTTTCGCACCACCAATTTTAACTTCCAATATTAGACGTGATGCCAATTTTCTAGCTGTTTTCAGGTTTTGTACTGAAAAAGATGAATTATCTGCTTCATAATAATACGGATAACCTTTCAATGTGCTTGGTTCCTTTGTATTTAAATAGAGACTTCGAAAATAATTCTCTCGCGCTTTTTTGATGTAAGAAGCTTGTAGTTGGGGTTTCACAAACTTCTTACCACCAACAAAAACAGTAGTGGAGGATCTATCAAATATTCTTTTTATATTATTCATAGCAGGTAGTTTACGCGAGCCAATCAGATGTATGTTGTCTTCTGGCAAGCTATTAACGAGGAACGTTGATTCGTTAATACGGTTAACTTGATACGTTTTAACGGAACAAGACAATGTAATTAAACTTGTTAAAACCCACTGCATAAATAAAACATGTTCTGTTTTCAGTGCTAACATCAAAATAAATTCTTCAAAACGTATTTTTTTCTTCTTGACATTGCTCTGTTGATATAAATGCCATATGACATTATTGTACAAACTTTTTAATAGATTATTTATTACCATATTAATAAAATCTTTATTGAAATTATAATAAATTATATTCATAAGATCTGTGGATATGTGTTCAATATTACATATATTCATAAAATGTTGTATTAAAAAGCGTGACCTACAAATATTCTAAAAAACGGTATCGCTTTTATATTTAAAAAGATTATATTAATACAACAGTATATATCGTCTTGTATTTTTTTTTATTTTTTATAAACGTCTACCATAATTTTTCACCTTCACAAAAGTTAAGTGGTAGAGAATGCCATTAATGCCATAAGCATTAAGTTCGACTTTTGTTAATTTAACAATAATAATAAATTAATAAATAAATATTATACTTTTAATAAAATTTAAAAAAGCGTAAATTAATTAGGCCAGTGTTACATATGAAATTTAACTGTCAGTAATTGATAAAGTCCGGAACACACGGCTGTTTTAACGACTTCAATCACGAACAATTGGCAATCATTTTCATTGTGACATATAAAAGAATACAAAATATACATTTTATCTCATGTTAAAAATGCTTTCTAGTGTGTGAAAGATATTTATAGCATATTTTTACTTCGATAAAATATTTTCAACTTTCCGAGACACAAAGGCTAATATAATTATAGCTTTTGCTTGTGTATTTATAGAGGAAACTTTTACTTTATGAAATATAAGAATATCTATATATAGACAAAAATATTAATAGACTAAAAATACCATAATAGTTTTAGCGTAATATTATTAAAGAGACAGAAAAAAAAGAATGTCAATTGAATGACAGAGCTGTCATTGCAATTTCATTACATTTAAATATATTTAGGACAGTTGTAAAAAGGGTTCTTCAAATTTCATAATTCCTGATTCCTGATTATATATATATATACTCTCTTTGTATATAAGTATGAGCAACTGTTATAGCTTGTTACTAGTAAAATAATTTATACATAATGTTTTCTAAGATATAACTAACTATTATTACATTTTTGTTTTAATTTTAGACCCGACGTTGGTGACAGTATCATGTCTTACTGCGAACACGTTTGCTGCAAAGCACTCGAAACGTCTTATTTAAATAAAAAACAAAGTAATAATAAACGCGAGTTATATCCGTATAATAGTTTTATTGTAATTGATACATCCCTTCATTTGGTCTGTCAATGCGCCATGCGATCCACATCACAGACATCTTATTAAACCTATTATTTATAACATTCATAAATTGTAGTGAATCTGACTTTCTATAAGTTTCGAAACACTGTAGTTAAGTAATTATTAGAATAGTCAGTTGTGAACAAATTTCTAGTAAAAAGTGAATGAAACTGCACAATAAACGTGGAGAGTTAACCCGGAATCAAGGTCAGGTGTCTGGCGAATCATCAACTGGTGCGAAATATATGTACGCCATTGTAACTCTTACGGTTATATGTAATAATATAATTAACTGCTTGCGATTAAATTGCTGGGAAGAGTCTGAGAATGCTCCCGATAATGTTATTGTTTCAATGCCACTGAGTACACGCTTTGTAATTGTTACTTCCGTACGAAAACAACAATTGTGTAGAATAGATTTATATTTATTTTTATTTTTATGAAAAAATATGTATAAAAAAATATTGTAGGCTTGAAAACCTGTCAAATGTAGGCCATTAATTAAAAATAGACTATGTAATTGTAAAAAATATATTTTTTACGTTTTTCTGTTAAAACTTTAGATGTAGACATTTTTTTTGGTAAATTCAGTCCAATTTTTTTTTATATAACTTGTGAAATTTCTTAACGTTTTGATTTACGAAGTTACCAATGACTAAATATGAATTAAAATTATTGGTAATGAACGAAAAATATAATCTACCGTCTCCATGCACTCTTTAGTAGAATTAACTTGAAGTCGTGTGATATACGCTTTCACTTGCGTGTTGCTTCTTGATCGATTCCCACCGCTCTATCTAATTGCTTTGATTAAGAATTAGTCCTTCAATAATACAATTTCGGGAAACAAAATAAAATATAAAACAACTGAGTTTCAGTTTTTTTTTAATGTTCAATTCCATTCAATCAATTCAATCCCAAAAGTACTATCGGCAAGAATTGAATGAAAAAAGTGACATATAGATATAATGTTTTATGGAATTAAAAAAATATATCTATGGTTAATATCTGAAGAAAGTATACTTAAAGTTATTTTCTATCAGCTCTCTGACCACTAATAATTATGACGAATATAATTTATAGTCTTCGTAAAATATGTCTGTTTTTATTAGGATTTTGAGATACGTTCATTTAATAGTATACGGCATAAAATTAAATATGTTAACACACATTACATTGAAATTACTTTTACTATATCATTTTAATACTATTTTTTATTTATTTTTAAACCGTTTGTTTTATTTCACTTAATAGGAGTTTTTATTGTTTTGTATTCTTAATAAGCGTATATACTTTTAAATAAAGGGATGCTTTTGTATTTTATATAATTATTCGGGTATACTCACCTAAATACTTCGGAATTTGGTTAGTTTTGAATCTATTTGGGGTCCTCAATCATGAGCTCTGATCATTGCGGCCTAAACGCTGAAACTAGTGCGACAACTGCCGATAATATTTATGTGAGTAAAGCCGAATAATTATGTATAACTATGCATCACGAAACTTTAAATACAAAAAAAAAGATTTCTGTAATAAGAATACTATTCTATAAATAATAGTAGCAATAATAATAATAAAAATAATAATATTTTTGGAGGCCTTGATATGCAGCAACATGTTTGAATTAATAAAAAGAAATTTAAAACTTCTACTCTATTCTTATATTTAGTCAAAATTTTCTTCAGATCCATTTCTTTAGACTGTTCGTGATTTAAGTTAGTGTTATGAAGATGTCTTCAGGGACTTTTCTGATTTGTAGTTTATCTCAGTAGGTAAAATATTCTTAGCTTTCTAGAACATGACAAGAGTTTGTAGCTTCGCGAATATTAACACTTTTATAGATATATAACATATATATTCATTGCACATGTTTGTGTACTGGTTATGCAAATGGAATAATAACAATCACGTGCTGAGTTTACCAGATTGAGTGAATTTTCCTTTTGTTGAACTGATTTTGCAATTTTGAATTCATGGCTTGAATAAAATAAGCATATCTTATGAATATAATCGAATCTTAATATGTTATTTCTAATATGTATTGATCAATGTTGGAAAAAAAAATGAAAAGAAGGAGAAAAATATATATAACAATGTCTTACTCTATAATACCATCTTATTGATTACTATGATAATTCTGGTTGAAGCTGTATTTGTAATTACATCACTATTGCACCAGAATGTTATCTGTAACGTTTCATCGACTTCACATAACATAATGAATAAGAATTATCTCAATTTCGTAATCGAATTCACGTTATTTAGAGAAAAATATAGCCAAAAGTAAAAGTTTGTCAATAATACGTGAACAGAATTTTAGTTGCGAAAGCCTCAGTATTCGAAAATTTACAATTTCACTGAATAACGTTTAGAATACTAACATGTATTACATGTCTGTCTGGGCACTTGCCAATAATTTCAAATTGTATAAATCTTACCCACTATTTTCAAACCTATTGGGGGTCCTTATTCATGAGCTCGAAGCTAATGCACCCCAGGTGGGTTAGAAGCTAGTCAGGCAAATCAAAATTAATACTATAGTATTAATGTTATATATATAATTGTATAAATCAAAATGGAGTAAAATAAGAGTCCATACGACAATAGATTGAATTTTTATTCGTGTTAGTAAAAAAATTAAATATTGAATTTATTGTAGCTCTACCAGAAAACTCCGAAATGTCGAGAATTTCCGTTTGAACTTATCAATTAAATGTTACTCAATTTATAATTTTGAAATATGAGACAAAACTTTACCCATGGAAAATAGAGATTTATTAAGCGCGATTTCAATTTTTTTCTTTAATAAATAGAAAAAATGCAAAAACGATAGTCTTTCATGTAATTGGACATTTAAAGACTATTATTGTTGTACATTTATCGAATGCGGTATCACTTCAATCTCCAGAAGCAAAAGTAACTAAATTAACTTTCTTTTTGGTCAACAATCAGACAATTTATGAAGTCATAGATAATCTAAATTATTTTATAGTTGCCAAATAGATATTCGGAGCATATTTTAATCTGTCGGTATGTCAAATGAAACCTACAAGGTGTGGATGAGGCATTATTAAAAAGCAGGAGATATGATAAATCATATGAGACGCAAAGAGATATATCAAAAAAGATATTATAATATTCTTATATGTTCTATCTGATATTTAGAGATTAATAGTCAAAAGGTTAAACACTCTATTTCCTATTATTACTTGTGATTCAACATTTACTTATTATAATAAAGTATTGTCGACTTTTATATCAATCGTCATGTTATTTAAAAATAATACAATTTACTGCATGCGATATACTTCCTACAATATACGGAACGTACTGTCTTATTAAATCATTTTGATAACCACGCACGTTACTTAACCGACTGTGACAGAAGTAAATTCCATATCCGTGCATAACATAGTTTTAAATTAATAATTTAAAAAAAAAAATTATATCAATTGAAAACAAAATATTTAAAAGAAATCATCAAAGTATAAAAATATCTTAATACTAAGTTAATATTTCCTTTTAGGAATGTCAAAATCCTTTTAAAGTTATACTCGTTTTAAAATGGCGGCGGATTCTTTCCAATCACGTCACTATTGTGAAGAAATTCTTAATTGCGGTTGAAAGGAAGAAGAGGCTTTAAGAACCTTTTAGGGCTTCAACTATTTATGATAGAGTGTTAAAAAAATAACAACGAAGAATTTAAAGTACATATAATAACAAATTTTAGTGTTGCTACACTTTCTATGAGGAATAAGTTTACATATATATTTAAATTATTTAATTTTTTTCCTTCTTTCTTTTCTAATTTGAATTAATATCAGTAATTACTGGTATACGTCAAATGGTTATGAATTTATGTTATAATATGCGACAACATAAATTTTAAGAGATTTCCTTTAATCATTACATTTATATATCAATAAATAATAAGACATTAAATTATATATACATATTATTACTATTTGTTTGTTATAATTATTTTAGTTGACAATATTCTTGTTTTTATAATTTTTTATAATAATTTTAATTTTTTTTTTAATAAGAAAACATTAATTATTAATTCTCACATTCTGAGCCATTGAATTACAAAGGGAATATTTTCTTATCTCTATAAAAATCTTCATAAAATCATTAATGAATGACATGAATATTTTTATTCCATTTGTTTAATTTTATATGTATGTATTTAAATTTACGTTAAGTCAATTTTATTTTTCCTATGTGTTTAAAAGTATGTGATTTGTGTAATGTCCCAAATTTTCTTTCTTAATTAGTAGTTTTAAGAACAAAGTGATTAAAATTTTGAACAAACTATAAATAAAAAAATGACAATTACATCTCGTCTACTCTTGAACACGATGGGTGTAAAGCGTTCGAAACGTTGGGTTGAAATTAAAATTTAACCAAATTATACGCGACCTTAATACACACTATTGAAATAAAACTATTAAAGATGAAGTATTTAAATGACAAAGGAAATCGAAAACAAGTAGTAAAGAATTACTGTTATGATCTTCCTTTTACCTGCACTACTTACTATTAAATAAAACACATTAAAGTATTATCTGAACTTTTAGGATCTCTGAAAGATAAAATACAATTTAAAAGTTTATATATATCTTGGATAAGCCTAATATTTAATAAATAAGCTTGATGCAAAATAAATCTGAAATTTCGTTACTTTCAGAGCATTTTAATAAAAATAAGATATTAATAAACTAAAATATCGTTAACCGTGGAAAGTCAATCTGATTCATAATTCTTTACAGCAAATTGCTTTGCGGTTACTGTATGTGGTTTTATTTATACAAGCGCATTTAAGGCTTTATGTAAGCTTTGGACCTTTTGGTCTACAATAGGAGTAGGGTGAAATGGGTCAGCAGGTAGGCTCCCCGACCGCGTGATCGAATAGCTCATTCGCTTTTTGCCCACCTTTCGACTCACGCGCAACCCATTGTCATAACATTTCTCTCGCGTGGGAAGATTGTGCTTTACCGCATATACATCCACAAGTTCTATACAGAAACTCGTGTTGTGAGTGAATATTCAGTGATATTTGTGCTATGTAAAGTTTATCGGAATTTTTGAGTGATGTACAGACATATACATTGATTCTTATCATAGATAAGGCAATGGCGGTCGCGCCGGTAAGTTTTTTTGGTCTTTTTCATATCTCTACGTGTTTATATTGTCTTTTAAAACAGATTTATCTTAAATCATGATTCCGTAAACAGAATTATTCCTGGCTGATTAAAAGAAAAGAGAGATTAAATGGTATATATTTTTAAGGAAAGTTCATTGTTTTTAAGAATACTGTGAGATCTTTTCGGATAATAAACATTAAATCAAGATTCAGAAGTCGAGAGCAAGTCATCATTTAACTGTTTCTAAATATTTTGACAGTCACTACATTTTATTGAAAGAAAGAATCTGTTTTTTTAATTTAGTTTAACCAAAAATATTGTTTACATTATATTAGAAACGTTTATATATTGGATTGGATTGGGTTTCTAAAAAAAATTTTAACAAAATTTATAATTTTATTATAAATTATTGTTTAATTACTTTTTTATACATTTATTTTACGTATATCTTAAACCTTTATTATTTTGCCCTTAATTAATGAAAAAATAATGACAAATAGAAATAAATTTGTTAGTATATATGAAAACTTTAACACCAAGAGCAGGACTCTAACCTGCACCCTCTGGGGTCGAATGTAGGGTTAACATTTTTTGTTAATCATTCAGCCGCAGTCGGTCTATAGTTTTTAATTTCAAAAGGGGTAATCCATTAAAAGGTTTAATTTTTTTTGATCTTTGTTCTCTTTTCTAATACTCCGAACAATATTAAAAAAAGCTAATCATTTTCAATGCGGAAGACTTATTATTACCTAGGAACGAATATCATCAGCGCTTCCTTAATCTATTAAATATAGATTATATTATGTGACATTATAACACGAGATAACCAAGACTTGATAAAAAGAGTAAAAATGGCTACTTACACGTCTATACCTACCTTAGGTCAGGGATGGTGAACCTTTTTTGATGTTCGTGCCACAATACAAAAAATCTTTTTAAATAGGTAACGTGCCACCATAAAATTTCGTTTGATTTCATGTTAGCGTGGTGAAATTTGGTAAGCATACTTCAATAAACAAATTAATGCAATTCTTCTTAAAACATTTTTTTACAAAAAGCAATATTCATAATAGGTACTATAAATATATACTATAAATAAGTACTACAAATTTTTATTACAATATATAATACACTTAATTCATAATCATAAATTATAAATTAAGCGTAAATTAATAAATTTTGATTAATTTCTATCAAAACAGATATTTTTTTTTTGTGGGTGCCATCAAAACTTTCAAACGTGCGAATTGTGGCACTCGTGCCATTGGTTTGCTATCCCTATATTAGGTGTTATGTAAAGTATTTTCTCGTACCTTAAACAAAACTGATAACAAAAATTCCTAAACAAACATACACAAAGTTTAAGTAAACAGACGAACAGTTTAAATACATAATAATTACTTAAATTATGAAAGCTCGGAATGATTCGATGTCATGTTTCTGAACGTATTTTGACACTGACGAGAGAAATTTGAGGTGTTTGTATATCTATAACGAGTCTATTAGATGACAGATTAAATAACTTTATTGCTTTAAGAACATTACCATATTGTTCACTTACAAAAGAAAACTTAAATTTAGATTAAAAGTAATAATTTTCTTCGAAACTTAATGTCTCAAATTCTTTCTATAATTTATTTCAATATTATAAGAATATGTGTATATACTAAACTTACTATCGTATTTTACTATAACCTTTGTAATACATATTCTTTTAATTTTCTTTTAAAAGAAATTAATGATTTTCATTTTTTTATTTTCATTGGTTAATTGATGTATATAGTCAATATTAGAATACTAGGAGAAAACATTGGCTGTACGCCTTGACTGGGATCAATCAGTTAATAATTTATTTATAATAAAAAAAATGATTTTTAATTTTATTAAACAAATGCTTCATTTGTTTAATTAAATTAATAAAAGCAAGAAAACATTCAATGTATACATTCAATCAATCAATAATTTATTTGCAATAAAAGAAATAATGACTTGTCAATTTTATTAATCGAATGCTGTATTTATTTATTTAATAAATAAATGTATGAATGGTTGAATAATTGAAATGAATGTAAGATAAAAAAGGAAACTATTTTTTTATTTAATTACTGTATACTATCAAAATGCGTGTTAATGAAACATTATTTACTTCAATAACAGCCGTTAATTTAAAAACGCAAGTGTTCATTTCCGTTATTATTTCTTCTTTATTTTTTTTTATAATTCATATTTAAATTGAAATAGAAGGTCATTAAATTCAATGATTTTTTAAATATTACAGTAAAATTTTTATTAAAAAAATATATATAACTCACGTAACTTGATAAAACTTTAAGGTTTATTAAATTTGATTATATTAAATGTATTAAATGAAGATTTCCATAAACAAATGAGTTTTTTGTATGTAAGTATTTAGGAATATTACCGCATAAGTTACTTTCGATTTCGGAACTGATGTACCATCTGTATATGTACCGACAGATCTGATGGTTCAGAAATTACTAACATTATACATATTCTTGGAATTGATGTGCCGACTGTATATGTATATGTAAAGACCGATCTATCGTTCGGATATTACGAATTTATATATAAATATTTTAAAAGATTCTTTGAGTTCTTTGCTGTATAATAGTTTTATATTGTACTTTCGATTTTTTTTTGTTTTTACACAACATAAGTTAATGTCTGACTACATTCCACCTGATGGAGAGTGGAAATGTAGTCATAGATGATAAGGCACATTAACTTAGCAACCTATTCACTCTTCTCTTGAAGACACGCACGTTTTATCTAGAAAAAAAATCCCTAGTCAGAGGATTATAGTTCTATAAGTAGGAACATATTGTTTTTATCGCCTTCTTGTTTTTATATAAATTAACATAATTGTGTAGTTTTCTTCTTGTCCTAAAAAGGAATACATATATCGGTTCCTTAATTTTTGGTACATTATTTGTTAGAGAATAAATCTTTTGTTTTAAAGATTTTAAAGAATATACTAAACAATGCTCTGTATAGTGTGCGGACTATACTTATGTAATTTAAAATAATATCAACCAATTGTTTATTTTAAAACAAATAAAAATGAAAGAGAAAACACACGTTTAATCCAAAAATAGACAAGAAATCGACAGGCTATCCAAATATCGTGAGCCGTTTATTACCAACGTCACGACTACGACACGACAATGCCGTTCGTATAAAAGTGCTTTGTTTTAAACAATTGTTGTATGGGAACGTGTAAGGCCGTGAAAGCTATTCTCACAGCTACTGAGACGACGAATCATCTCACGGACTATAATTGTATTGTTGGTTTTCGAAGATCATAGATCACGGGAGATCTTTTCTTCATCTGGTTTAATCTGTCTTTACTTTTTTGTTGAGCGAAGCTCTCTATGAAAGACTTTTCTGCATCCTTTGCGTCGCATCAATCAAAAACAATATATCCGAAAATTTCCAAATTTTGCACACTGATACATCAGTCTGGTGGTGTAAATTTTTTTTTTCAAATATTTGATGTAGGAAAAAACATATACAGAAACGACTATAATTAATAAATAAAAACTAAATCTAGATGGGTTGATGTCATAAGTTGTTGGATATAAAGAGATATTTGCTTTTTAAATAGACTAACTGATATGTTTTGAACATTGGTTAGTATAATTAGAAATAATAAAGTCCGGAATAAGATAGACAAGCGTGTTTTGTAATTATAGTTGATATTACATTACATACACTGTCACAACGCTAATTTTTGTAATTGTATAATACTATTAATACTTTCCTTATGGAGCGACTACTTTCAATAAGGTACAAAAAATGTTAACAAAAATGTTGTATTTATTCGTTTAAGGAAATAATTTATTTACATTCAAATATGTAGCAATTATATTATTTTTTAAACTTATCAATTATATTAAATGAAATAGATTTTATTAAATATTTATGTATAATTTCCTTAATTTTAGTATTTTCTTAGATTTTCACGAGTACACATTTGAAATAAAATATTTTTTTACGGATTAAAACTCGCATATAATTTGGTTACATTTTAATTTTAACGTAAGTTAAGTCTGTGCCCCTTACATCTCGTCTACCCGTGAACACGATTGCTGCAAAGCATTCGAAACGTCGGGTTAAAATAAAAATGCAACCCAAATTATACGCGAGTTTTAATCTGTAAAAAATAGTTTTATTCCTTAATTTTGTTTAATATTCCGTTCAAATGATAATTTAAAACACATAAAAATTATGTTTATTACAGACACAAATAAAAAATGTTGTCTTAAACTATAATAAAATATGTACAAAATGATTTGGTTAATGACAGCTTAATCTCTGCTTTCTATTTTTATTCTGTAACTCTGATGAGACGATTGTATGATGACCTTTCACCCTTGGACATCCGGAAATCTCCCATGCGGCTAATGTCTACCCATTAAATATATTGTCTGTTCGTTCAAAAACATTTAACTTTATAACAGAAATAAAAAAATCTTTTGCATTTATGTATTATATAATTGACAAATTTTAACACCCACGTTTTATTTTGTTCTTTATAATTAGAGTATTAATAATTGAGAATTTTTTAAAATGATATATTACTATTATATTATTATATTATTATAATAGTAATATATCATTATAAAAAATAAGTAGAGCTGGATAATTCTATCATTAATCATGTATCACGAAAGTAAAAAAAAAATACCATAAGATTATAATATTCATCGTTCACGGCTTTAGTCGAAACTAGGAGTAAAAAGTAAAAGTTAAAAAAAAAATTGCTTACATTTAAGTAACTATTAAAGTAAAACATCTCAAAAATACCAAAACAATATAAAAAATTCTTTCTTATGGGTGATGTCGGACTAAACTCTACCTGTTAGTGAATACACCATTATATTGGTCACTGATTCTTTGGAGCCATAAAACACACAAACAGACAGTTATAAGCATATTTTATCTATAGTATAGCCTTAAATAATAACAATATTAATGAATCTAAATATTATGTAATAAAAATAAATACAAGACCTCCCACAACTTCACTAAAATGTTAATTTTATGATGTTATTAAAGTTAATGGCAGGTTTTCATCCTTTGCTCTAAAGAACATGAAGATAGACGTACATGAGGTAAAATTATACTTATACTGTAACATTTATATTAATTCTACTTACAAAGTCATTTCTGGGTCAAAGAAATCATAGAACGCGTTTTATTAAATAAATAAAACAGTAAAGGTATTTTTAAAGGTACATTTCAGTCAAGTTATTTCAATAATTCAATGAAAGTGTATTTATTTTAGATATATAATCTATACTAATATTATAAAGCTGAAGAGTTACTGTTAGTTTGGTTCCTTGAACGTACTAATCTTCAAAACTACTGGATTTGAAATATTATTTCTGATTATGATAGGCACGTTGAAGACGGCTGTTGGTTATGTAGTATTACGCTACTGCTTCTAATTATTATAAAATAGTTTTTCCGCAAGTGGAACCGCGAGTCAAGACTAGTTTAATATAAGATCATCTTAAAAATAATTTTGTAATTATTAAAAATGTCGATATTGTTTATAAAAGTAATAATTCTATATGACTTATATGTGATACGAGTCTACATTTGTAATATGAATTCCTATGTCAGTTGTAAGTCATTAATATATAATATTAGTGATACAAAAAAAGAAAGATATTCGAGTTTATTACCAGTATGCATTATAAATATATTCATAATTGTCAACAAAGCACGCTATATTTGTTAACTGCCACAGGAAAAAGTTTAAGTTCTTAAATAATATTCTCGGAAGGTTTGGACTTCTTAGTTAGTTTTTGTGACCATTTTAAAGTATAGCTTTCTTAGATGTTATCTAAAAAGGTACTTTTATTGTGTCGTTCACCTCTCGCCACCGAATTTGTGAGGAAATGAGCTAATGTCTAAGGATTTTTGTTGGTTTGAAAAATAAATAGGTTTTATTAGTATTCGGATCAATATATTTAACTGTTGTCTCTTAATATGTTCAGATAAGTTTATTATAAATTACTAGCTTCCGCTTGCAGTTTTTTCCTCGTGAATTTTTGTAACCGTGGTTCTTTTTGTTAATATTGAAAATTGATTTGAAATTTTCTCAATTTAGAGTGTTATTTATTTATTCTGAATTTTTTTTTGTGATTTCTTCGCCAATTTTTTTTTGTGATTTCTTCGCCAATTTTTTTTTGTATATTATTTTTTATACATTTATATTTATTTTTTTTAGTGACTTCTTTTATAATTGTACTGGCATATCCGTTTGACTTTATTATATAATATGTTTTATTATATAATAATGCACTCCAATTAATAGAATTAGGCTTAATTTAATATATAGTTCATAATATGCTGTCAATAATCTTATTTAATTTGTCATAAGACATTTAAAAATACCCATCTGTAATAGGACAATAAATGAAATAGAAATTGGCTTTAAAACTCTGATCTAATTGAAAAACATAAACATAAATAACTAAATTAGATACCTACACAATATTTCTTTATATAAAGATGTCATGTCATGACATAAATTGAAAATGTATTGTTCAAACCGATGAAAAACTAATGTCTCAGGTTGTTAACTTGTACCCAAATTTACAAATGGGTGACGTGATGATAACAAATTTTTCTGGCACTGACTCATGACTAAGTTCTGAGGCACAATCATCAGGTAGAATAACTTCAACAGAATGGACACCTCTTTATAAAACAAATCTATACTAATATTATAAAGTGGAAAAGTTTATTTTCTTAAAAGCACTCATCTACGAAACTACCGGATTGACTCATATTCAATCAGATAATATCTGATTATGACAGCTAGGTTCAAGAGGAAGGCTACAGCCTATCTAGCATTACATTACAGATCAAATGAAATCGAGCTTGTCACAGCTAAATATATTATACGGATTAAAACTCGCGTATAATTTGATTACATTTTAATTTTCACCCGACGTTTCGAATGCTTTGCAGTGATCGTGTTCACGGGTAAACGAGATGTAAGTCTGTTAGTAAATCAGTCACTGTCACTCACTGTAAAAAATAGTTTTATTTCAAATGTGTACTCGTGAAAATCTAAGAAAATGCTTTGTAATAGCTAGTTTAAATATGACTCTACTTCAGTAACTCAGATTTTAATATATCGATATTTTAGCGAATCGATATCTTATTTCCAATCCCTATGTTGGACTTTATATTCGTATTCTGTGATTATAAATATTATATTATATATAATATTATACCTAAATACTGATATGGTTGGTATCCAACCAATCAGCCAGTGCAGGGTGTACAGGTTACACAAAGAATTGCCAAACTTTCACTATTTAAATAACCTTAGCCTATTGTTATATAGTAATGTTACTGGTATAATATATAAATTCTGACACTACGGAACTTGGTTCAACTGATATACTGTTGTACTTACAATATTGATAATGTTAAATATGTTATATATAGAATTTAATCTTATTTTATTTTTGAATTTTCTAATTTTATTTAATATTCTTTTCACTGCTTCTTTCTTGATCTGTCTTCATTGTTAAGATGTTATTTTAACACTACAATGTGGTCGCTGAATTCATTTATACCAGTTACCAGTTATTATTTAATACCAGTAACAATTATCTAAAATAAATAACTTTAAGATTATATTTTATATAACAAGCAGAGTTAGTAGTATGACGGTCATTATGTTTTTATAAATTATAAAAATTCTTGTATCGAGTAAAGTGACATATATAAACATTATTACGCTGCAGAGTAATTTTTCAATATACATGATTTATGATAAATAAGTGTAAACTTCATATTTACCCAAGCTATATATTTATATTATATGTTTAAAGAAATAAAGCGAACTAGTATAATTAGCCAAAATCTGACCTTAAAATTTAGCTTCAGGGATCATTGATGTCCTCAACGATATTCAGCTTAATAAAGTAGATTTTTTTACGTATTTTGTATTTTATAATATATAAATATGATCAGTAATACTTTTGTAATTTATAATAAATAATTATAATATATTTATAATGTGTTTATAATGTTTTCAAAGATTTACACGAGTACTAGACATTTCAATGAACTTGTGTGTATCCTGAACTCTATGCCCGTAAATTCAGGAACCTTTGCAGGTAGGTGACAAATAAACTGACTGCCTGACAGACACTACCGTCTTACCGCGAAAACACGTTTGCTGCAAAGCATTCGAAACGTCGGGTTTAAATTAAAAAAAATAAAAATAAACGCGAGCTATACATTTATATTCAGGACATTAAACTTGTGAAATATTTCGTGAGACGCATTATTTATAACAGATATAAAATCATTTGTCTATCATGTATGTATACCATGTTTGTTTCGAAATAACTTCTAGCTACAATCAGTATTGCAACTTATTTGATATTGTTTTCTTCACTTTTTGTATTATATAACGTAAAATAATAATAAATTCACCATAATTCAAGCTGATATCTTCGTTTATAATTCCTATTAGACTAATGTATATTGTCATTTAGTATTGATATAATAATTACCGAAGCTCATTGTCACGTATGGTTAATGTGAAAAGAGAAATGGTAAAGAATTATAGTTCGTGAGAATCGTATACAATAGCTTTAATGTTTGTTTCACAATTTTCTAACTAATTACTAAATAATGATTTTCCAAAACTATCATTTTAAAAATTGGTTATTTATTTAATATGTGCTTAGTATTAATATGATTTTGTATTTAAACTTTTTTGGTCTAAGATTATATATTAATGTTATCGGAATTTTCTCGACCGCTGCCGAAAATCCAGCGTGAACTGTTCATGCTTCGATAATATTTATGTGCGTACAACCGTATAATTATATATAATCATACTAGAATGTTGCACAAGTCTTAATTGCATTCACAGCTGTGTTTGCATATTTTCCATAAAATGATTAGACTGCTTTTAAATATATTTTTGCCACTTATTACCCAAAAGCTACTAGCTTCATCATCAATGGTTGATCTTTTTTAAATTAGTATAGACGAACATTAGTTCGACACTTACACCATAAGTTTGGTAGTGTACTACAGTGAATTCGATTAATATAGATATCAATAATTAAATATTTATTTATATGCACTTAAATTTCTAATCTAGTTTTCGACGTATAATAATACGTATAGTTAATTTAAAAAAATATTAAATATATTTATTTCTTTTATTTCCAGGTAGTTCCGGTTTTACTAATAGCATTATTCACGAAGTGCAGTTGTGAACCAACTAATGGACTCAATTATAACAAAGGAAATGGAGCCACACAGTTCGGTGATATATTAAGGCCACCTCCGCCACCGCCGTTGTCAATAGCACCTGTGCCATTCCATGGAGGAGTAGGACGGTTACAACGTCAAAACAATGATCTTGGTTACATATATCAGCCACCGCCATCAATAGCAACGCCCGCAAATACCCCAATTCCGGAAATGAATTTTCCGGCTCCGTTTTATAAGCAATACAATTTTAACTTCGTACCCCCTCCTCAACCTTTTAGCACCACTCCATCGCCTACCATATTTCAAAAAATTTCCGGATGGCTGTTTTCTTCACAGCAAGTTTCTGACACAGGATCGCCTATTAACAATAATATATTAAAAAAGGATTGCAATCCATGTAACTCAGTGCCATGGATCCCAGTAATAAGATATGATTTGGGGACTGAAAAGGGACGGCAAACTGTTAATCCCACATACGGGTCACCTAGTCATTTGGGGGCTGAAAAAGGACGGCAAACTATTAATCCCACATATGGGCCGCCTAGTCCAACCGCAACAAATGATTTAAACACAGTCTATAACGTGCCGCAACCGTTTCAGTCTCAAAGTGTTATCTATAAACCAACAGGTTCCCCTCATTCTAGTTATGGCCCACCACCTGCATCCTCTAATAAATCTCCTAAATTTCAAAGTTCAACATATGGCCCACCGAGTCCAACACATATAGTATCTGTTTTAAAACAAAGCCACTTTAATACTCCATACTCTATAAGTAGTAGTTCATTGTACGAGCCCCCAAATATTTCAAGTTTTCCTGCTTCATCTTATTTACCTAGTTCATTATATAAAGCAAGCTCAACTTATAGGCCACCTACTTATTCGTATGAACCTCAGTTTTCATCTACAACACAAATGCCGATTTCCTCTGGATACAGACCAGAATTTTTAAACCATCATCTGCCACCTCAAAATGATATTGAAATCATAAGTCAGCTAGAGCCATCTGTTGACCAACAATTGCCAAAAGTTTCTTATCCCACCGGTTTTAAAAATTCCTACGGGGAACCAATAATAAACACAAATGTACTAGATATTCCTTATTCTGTACATTCTGATGAATCAATAAAAGTTCATAGCGAAGTTTCTAACCAGGCAGTAAAATCACATATTCCAAATATGTCATTAGCGTTAGCGAACCCAGCCCCATTTAGCTCTAATAGAGGAAGGAATATTCACACATTACAACCTGTTGCATTGCCTAATCTTAGCGTTTCACCACTGCCTCCAATTTTCAATGCACGGCCATTTAGAACAGTGCCAATAAGATATCCGTATAATGTTATACAAGATAATCTTGTGGCAAATAATCTTAATATAGATAAAAGTATTCCTATCGCAGAGTATACGCATTTAGAGTATCCTACGACAGTTATTCAGTCTCCAGTGATAGATATAGATGCATTGAATAAACTAAATCACACTAAAAGTTATAGGAATATACAAAATAGTTACGTAATAGATGAAGTTCGTGATATATCTCCTCAGGCATCCGAAGACCATACCCATATATCAAAAGCCAAATCTAAACTTGAAGCCAGTTTCGAAAGTTTCGGTCCTGATTTTAATAATGATTTGTATGATAGCGGCATTCCTCTGGAAATGCAACAGTCCCCTAACTTTCCTCATAACCACAAAGTTAGCTTTGCTGATTTACGGGGCCTCAAAGATGAAGATATAGACAAATATCGCACTGAAAGTAATCTGCAGTATATAGATTCACCTTTGTTATATTTGAAACCTAGTGCACCTCACAAAAACTATAAAAACTTCGGCTTCACCTTGTCAACTCCAACAAAAAGTTTTGATTATGAAATTTATGATGAAAACCCAACGACACCAGTACAGAGTACTACAAAAGGAATCGATAATGAAGGTAAACCTTCATCATTCATGAAAGAATCCTCGCCTTCTATACTCGCACAAGAAAATGTGGATCACAATAAAATTGTCCAAATTATAGTACCCTATATATCTGGTCAAAGAAACGAAAAAAATAAAAACATATTATCTCATCAACAAGAATGGATATTAAATGGCGCAAATGAATATCAAGGAAGAAAAATCCATTCTAATACAGAAAATAATTTTGAAAGTATTACAACTGAGGGATATAAAAGTTTTAGTTCTGCAACAGAAGAATCTATGTCCGTTATCACTGATCAATATGAATCGGAACTATTAAATACACCCCCTACTTTTAATGATATGTATGATGTTAAAGAACCTCCTTTTGATATAATTAAATTACAACATAATATAGATGATTGGACAGCACAAGAGTATTCTAACCAATATGGCACCCCACAAAGATCACGATCTAATGAGAAATATGCAAAAAAGATTCCTGATGAGTATTTTACAACTATAAATCCTATAACAAACTATCCTATAGACACAAGTGATAGTAATTATGATTTATTTGACCATGAAGTTTCAAGTAGTATACAACATACTGTAACAGATAACAAAACAAATATATTTGTTACAAACCGTAAAGATTACAATACTATAGAACGTAATAAGAACGTTCATCAAAGTGCAAAAAATGAAGAACTAGAACATAAAAAAAGATTTCATATCTACACAGCTGCATCATTTTTCCGAAGTACAACAAGCACTACCACTCCAGCGCCTTGGGAGCAAATACAAACATCCATATCTCCTCTGACAAATGAGAAAGTATATGTAGTGACTTCGAAACCATGGAGAGAAAACTTTACAAAGCAGTATAATGAAAAGCAGAGATTAGAAGGCCAGAGAGTAGATTCAGATGAGACCTCCCATATAGATGATCTACCTTTTAAGTCACCTAGATTTTTAAATAGACCCTACGGTTTTACAGCTAGTGCCATGGAGGTAATAAAATTAGACTCACCTTATGGATATTCAAATGGCTGGCATCGAAGAAGTAAGTCAAATACTTTGTAAATGTTGCCTAAATTGTTTCTTGTATTTAAAAAATTCGTTTGTTGCAGTAAACAATTTAGAGAATGAAGGAGACATTGAAAATGGGTCGGTTGAAAATTTGTCGGATTTGGTAAGAGACTCATACATATATTATTTCAGAAATACGGTTGCTTAAATTTTGCATGTTTGATTATTTAAAACATTAGTGAAGATATCGTGACGTAACCATAAAGTCCAAAATCGCCTAATATTAATGAAGCTTTTCCATATATTCACTATCCCATTCCTCCCATCCTAGTTTTGACACCTTGAAATATAGAATATTTTTTAACAACTAACAAATGTTTCCAATATTTTAAACCTTCTATCTTGCAATATTTTGATGGGATTCATTTATTTCTCACTAAAATTTTATTCTGTTGTTTTTAAATATTAAACTAATTCGCCATTTTTTAATGTGTGTGTTTTATTTTTATTTCAGAATTCAACTACTACAAAGGACGTTTAGAATTATGAAAAAGAATTGTGATAACAAGTTGCAAAACAGACTGAATGTAGTCTTTAGTAAAATAAATTAATTTTATTTTTAAGAACATGAGCAAATTATGAAGGATACAAAGCTGTGTACTTTTTAATTTGATCACTTTATAATACATTCATAGATTATATTAGATTAAGTAATGTAAACCAAATTAGAATAACTTTAGTTTAAAATCACCACTTTTAGATATGCAAAGGTTATTGCTATTTGGTATCCAAAACGTAATTAGCCGATAACACACACATAGATAATAGAATTTTGTAAATAAACATTTGTAAATACTTAGTTATACCATATCTTTAATATCTGCTATATGTACAATATGTGAACACAATGGACTTACGAGACGTAAATGATATTTACTTTGTACTTAACTAGGAACATTATATACAAAAATATGTAGCTATAATAAATCTATTAAGATGTTGGTTCGGAGTTTTTGTTTTTTATCCTGAAGTACAAGAACTCAGCGCTCCAGAAGACGACGGTAAGCATCGTCACAATGTTTAGAACTGTGATTGGTATCCTGTAGGAACCGGATAAGTCACGAATCCGACCTGTAAACAAGTTGAACATATTAGGAGCGCGAACCAGATCTCAATTTTTACTCGCAAAATCTCGGTCTGTGTTAGTATATTGAGCGAAGCGAGGTGCAGACATCATTGAAGTTACATTTACAAAATATCCACGCATTCTGTCCTTAACAATTTTTTAATTTTTTTTTTTTTAATTTTTATTTATTCATTTTTTTCTATTTTTTTCATAGTAAAGCTAAATTTAAAAAAAAAAAAAATCCTATTGAAGTCTATGGGATTTTACTTTTTCCGCGATTATTCCTCCAAACTGATGTCTATCAGTGTGCAAAATTTGGAAATTATTGGGTTTTCTGTTTGATTGATGCTTGACAAAGGATGCAAAAAAGTCTCTCATAGATAGCATCGCTCGCTCCGCTCGCTTTGCTTAATTAATTTAAATTCGTAAGTGGTGTATAAAAAAGGTCCTAAGTAACTGGCTTATCAAAATAATCAAAATTAGAATAACAAATAATAAGGTTCGCACAAATTATGTTAGTAACAATAGCTATATCGTTTATCTAAAAACTTATATCTAAGATGATTTTATGATAATATTAAAATTATATAGAATCTGTAAAGCAATCTCTACATATTTATAAATCAATCTTTATTTGATTATAGCAATACATTTAGTAATATGAATAATATAATTGTCTTTATATACCTAAGAATATTATTAAGAGTGGATTACGATAAATGTAGTATAAAGACAATAATTTTCGCTATAATATGCGTATTACTTTCTATTCTTTGATAAAAAAGATATCAAATGCAACTAATGAGTTATCATTCTATAATAAATTACATAACTTATTTAAAACGAACGAAACGCCATTCAATTAATTTCATTAATATTTACGGCATAGTAACATGATAAGTATTCTCAGATTTGTCTTTATTATAAATATAATTACAAGATAATAAACAATCAAAACGTTGCAACATATAGAATTTATTATATTTAAAATGATATAGCTCAATTCTTATTCAAACTAAATCAAATGAAAAGAACTTTAGACGTTTATAATATATAATATATAAGTCTACGACTTTCAAGCAATATAAGTTATTGACAAATTTGGCTTATATTTACCTAAAAGGGAGCCGATAGTGATGATGACAATTCCATTGAAGAACATCTGAATGCCAGTGGCAAATGGTAGTCTCTCTAAAGGCACGTAGCTAGGTACAATAATGTTCATGTATACAGTCCTGACTCCTTTCGTTATCCCCATTGTTAGACCGACGAGTAACATTCCACTGAACGATGTAGTGAACAACATTACTGAAATTGTACATAACAATAAGAACTAGGAAGAACATAAGTGTTGCAGTTTTTTTGGGTATATTGTTTCTGCATGCTTGGTGTATATATAAATAAATAAGAATATAGACAAAGATTTTGGTTCTAAAGAATTGAGTCCTGTTTACTAATCGGAAAAAAATCTTGTTATAAAAAATTTCTTCGAATTTTAATTAATGTTATAATTTAATTGATTATCTTTTTAAATAAAAAAGTAAATCTGAGGAAATTATGAAAGTGTATCAATCTGAATCAAAAGTTGAAACACAAAAGAAGTTTAGTCTAATTTTCTAACTAGCACACTAATATAGGTATCATGTTCATCGATATGACTGAAGATTATGTAAACAAATAGAAATTATCTTATTTAACAAAATATATTAATAATAATATTAATGTAAAATTTTTTGCTATACTTACTTGTTCTAATAAAAATAATGATAAGTAAACTAACTAAATACATAACTCTGGGAGGCTTGTTACACCATTCACCTATGAATGGAGAGATTAATCTGAACAATGTGTCAGAAAAACCTATTACTGCCATTATTTTCGCAATGTCAGCAGTTTCAAATTTCAGCATATCTTTTAGAATGATAGGCAGTAAAAGAGAAAAGTTCGTCTCAACACAAGAAGCCATTGATAGTCCGACTAGGATATTTACAAATATAGGATCTTTAAGAAGAGTAAGATCAAAGAACTCAACAAATTTGTCGAGCACATTTTTTGGTTCTTTTTCTTTTACGTGGTCAATTTTTTGAGCTTCTTTTATCTTGGCCAGCTCTGTTTCTTTAAAAATATTGATAGAGCTACCCAAGTTAATTTCTTGAGATTCCCACCACTTATATCTAGATTCAGCTAAAGGAGGGTCGGAATCTTTTTTACGTATGTCAGGGTGTGAAACTGCATTTCTGGTATGTGTTCCATTTGTGCTTGATAGAGATCGCATTGAAATACTTTTAGGCAAACCGTTTTCTTCATTTTCTCTTGATGATAATTGCATATCTGAAATAGATAAGATATTATATCTGTACTCATATATAACAATAGCTTATAACTGACAAATTATTTATATTTAGAATTTATATCACAACGATCTGAGTTATCTTTCATAGTTACATCAATTATAATTCAAACGGCGCACCTGATGATTTTACACTGCCATTGACATGGTTCGTGGCATTCTCATTGTTTAGAGGAACCATCTCTTCATTATGAGGTTCATCTTTTAAGTACCATTTTGCCGGTCTAAGTAAACACGCTGCTAATAGCGAATGTAAGCAAATTCCTCCTAAAATAAGTACAGCATATCTCCAGCCGTAGGCATTCATAAGTAAACTCATAACAAGTGGCATGTATATAGCTCCAAGACCTGTTATGGACATGCCGACACCTATTGCTCGACCTCTCTTCTCTTTAAAAAATGAGTTAATAGCTAAAGAAAAAGCTGCCATGACTGCTGCAACTCCCATTGCTAAAATTAAATGTTTAATTAAAAATTGTTTATGAAGAATAAATAAAATAAATAATATTATTACTCACAATTTATAATACTGTAAGATAACAAAAAAAGCCAGAAGTTGCTGGCAACAGATGTTAATATAAGACCAGAAGTAACTAATAAAGCACCAACGACTGCCACTTTTCTATATCCAAAGCGACGCAGCACTGGACCACCGAAGAATGAGAGAAGCATCCCAATTCCATGGTTTAGAATAATGACAAGCGTTCCTCGTGTTGCTGATAAACCAGTCTCATCAAAAGCTTCTTGAAATATCAAACCAAAACCAGCAATTAGCGGAAGGACGACTACCTGAAATCGATATATTTTAGGGTAGTATGTATACCCATTATTTGGTCTGACTGACTATTCTTTATTTATAAAATTTTTAATCGATTAAAAATTCATTTTATTCTTAATTACAATTCTTGAATATATACAGTAGAATTTTGTGTGTGTACTTTCAGAGTATCATTATTTAATCTGTTCAGTGTAATGATACTGTATACCGAAATACGTCTAGCGCTTTGAGTTAGAGTGAGAGAGGAGGAGCCTGCCTGCCGTTGCCGTATGCGTGAGAGAAAAGGAAGCCAGATTGGTGCCATTACGCGTTTCGTGACGGTTTACCCTCCCATAAAAATTTATCGCTTCGAAAAATCTTTAGTCTGTTCCAATTTAAATAAGCGACAGTACTACCTCAACGGTTTTTGCGAACGGAGAGTTTATCTTTTGGCTATAGAAACTGTCTCGGTTGGTTTTGCATGTTGCACAGAATTTTTATTTTGATTTTCATGTCTTTTGATATCTTTTAATTCATTATATTATTCTTTTATTGACATTAATAAAAATGGTCATTTATATATTTCTTCCAAGCCTATAACATCAAAGAACCGTCTTTGAAGGTAAATTAGATTTTCTAACCAGATATTAGCGAACTCTGGTGTCATAGGGCTAAATATCCCCACACCTTCAATCGGTTGCCAGGATTTTCTCTGGGAGATTAAGTACTTTCATGATCTTTGATTACTAATATTTATGTTCGACTATACTAGAATAAATGTATGTAATTACATTGTATTTTACTGTTTCTATAATGACAGATAAACTTTCTTTGAAGAAACATTGGTGTAATCCAACATCTAAACTAAGAATCACTTATCATATTGGATTTCTCCTTATCAAAATTATATACATGTAGTTTGGAAAAAGTTTTAAAAATAGTCAGCTTCTATGATCAGAAAAATGTTATTGCATCTAAGGGTTTTGTGACCACGATCAATGGTGTCGTCTTTTTACAATGTTTTATCCATATATTTAAAAACAGACATGGTGGAAGTTCACATTAAAAATAGAATCTTAATCATTCGAATAGAAACACAAAAATAAAAAAATACAGAGTGGTTATTAACTAAAGTATTATTTGTTAACAATCCTATTTCTCTGCTTAAAGCGCATATTAATCCGATCCTTGCATAAAACATATTCGAAAACTAAAAACTACGTTAATAATGGAAAGTCTGTCAATACCGAATCTTCAAATGTTACACTACTAAGTTTTACAAGAAATAAGCTTTCCTAAAATTGCTATAATTTTGAATGTTTGTAGTAAGAAATCTTCAAGTCTCTGATATCTGGTTGCCCTTAACAGTATCACAGTACTAATTGTGTCGTTGTTATTTTAGTCTGCTTTTGGTAAAAGAAGAAAAAAAAGTAGTTCCTACCTGAACAGGCAGATGTTTTACTATTAAGAACTTAGAATTTATGTTTTGTTCTACTAAAAATAGGTTATTTGATTACGCTGTCTGTTGGTTATAGCTAACTCTAAACTTATAGTACATCTGAAAATATAAATATTTCTTATCTGGTTAATGATGATAAATATTATACCGCCCATTGTACTGTTTTTTATTCTGTTTTTTTTTGTAAATTTATACTGTTATTGGTGTACAATAAATAATATATATATATATATATATATATATATATATATATATATATATATTATTTATTGTACACATATATATATTATTTATTGTACACATATATATGTAGGTCCATTGTCCATATAGTAATGAAGTTTCGTATGGATTAATAAAATTTTCATATAGTTTTAGAGAATTTAAATCTATATATTTAAAAGCGAAAAACACTCTCACTCATCACGAAATCTCGAAAACTACTTTGCCAATAAAGATGAAATTTGGTACAAAGGTGAATTGAAATAGGAGTTGCAAATTAATAAAATATGTGTTTTTTTATAAAGCTCTTCATTATCCATTTCTATTCTGAAATTGTATATGAAGAATTTGATATTGAAATTACCTAAACATGACCCTAAAACCAAATAACCCCTTAAAAAACATTTTTTGTTGATATTTACAGTCACCGATTAATGGACTGTTGTGGTGAGGAATGTTATTTGTGCTATTGCTATTGTTGCTGGAGGACATGTATGTAAAAATCGAATCTGAGCGTTTTAATTATATTGGAAATAACCAGAAAAGACTACGAACTGAAGAATATTATTTAAAAGATTCTCTGGAAAGGTAAAACCCCAATTTGTGTAGTCTACTCGGGGAAAGCCTTGATCAAAAGCTAGTAAAATATAACAAAATATTTAAAAAAAAAGAAATCCTTTAGAATATAATCTTACAATAGCAATAACAATAAAAGTGTTATTGCTATTTAATTTTAAAATTCACTAATATTTTTTCAGGCATTTTTCAACATATTAATAGGTACTTAACATTCTGTATCGTTTACTAGTATTCAAGCCTTTTAATTATTATTTATTGTTGAATAAGATTCATTACAGAAATTCATTATAATTTATCTCGTATCAAACATAATACAAATATAAACATATACCTCGCTTCATTTTTTCAATAATATTGTTTTTGTAATTTAACTTATAACTAACATAATTAAGTGTATATTAGTTTCTATTTAAATCTATAAACATTGATAGACATCGAGATATCATAAATACAAGGCTATTGACAAATTTCGGAATAAATTAAAACAAATGTCATTGTACAAATATATAAACTTCTTCGTAATTTATCTGAGCTAATATTATTCAAAGAGACTAAAGGTCACATTTAAAGACACTTCACCTCAAAAACTTATAACCAAAAATTTTTAACTTAAAACTAAAATAAAATGAGAAAATAATTCATTTTTCTTACATTGTTTAGAGCATAGGCGAAAGTCACGACCCATCCATATCCCCCATCAGGGGGCACTTTGTTTACAGCTGGAGACATTGCCTCAGAACTTGTATGAAGCGTGAAATTTGTCACATCTCATGGAACCATTACACTTTCACTAATATACAGGATTGACCACTAAATCAATTCAACAGATCTTGGACCGGATATTTATCTAAGAGTCAATTACTTAACTCTTTATACAGTAATTCTGACCACAAAAGAAGCTACACTGACTTATATCATCGACCCAAAAGTACTGCCGCTGTTATCAAATACAACGTTACTAGCACAAAGATATTTATTTAGCTTCACTCATAAGATAATTTCGCTTCGAACTACACTTTCACTTATTAATTCAAAACATCAAGTATTTAACACTTTACAATTTACTAACATTTATTATTTATGTTAAATTATAAACTTATTTTAACCTAAATTATAAAACTTTCTTGGAACGTAATAACTTCATTTAATTTATCTTTCAAACAATGAAACCATTGTTGGTTTTGTGTTGTGAAATACATTATTTTGTGTGTAGTGTGTATTTACTTAAACATTAATGTAATCCTTAGTTTCTTGTTTTACTAAGATATCACACAAAATGTAATGAACAAAAGAGAAAAACAAAGAAATTTCAATTCTATAATTAGCTGTGATCAAACAGGGCTAGAAATTTGTACTTTTGCAATACATTGTTTTATCATCAACTTATTAGGTATAAATGTCGGTAACTTTCCTAATGACATAATTCGATGATTCTGGAGCAGTTTAATGATAACGGACAACAACGAAAACAAAAAACAAGTAACTTTAATATGTTAAATTCAGAGTACATAGATAATTAAAAAGTTAAAAATTATTATAAAGGTTTACTGAATTTTATACTAATTACAAAATCGTAGAAATACTAAAAAATTAAAATATTTAAAAAAAATGCAGAATTTTATAAGAGATATGTTTAAAATATAGTAGTTCAAGAAAATTCTCATAACCTTTTAATATTCTACTAACTAATATAATAAAATAATAAGTTAAATTAAAACCTAATAGTGGTAAAATTGATATAATCTAATTCAAAATGTATTCCTATTTCCAGACACCTCACCTCGTGTGTTTTGATTAGATACGAGGCCATACAATTCAAACATGTTGTAATAAATTTGGGTTCACCAATAAATTACTATCTAAATAATGTATAATATTATCAATAAGTCACGTATTGGATTTAGATTATCTGTAAGGGATAAAACAGTCATCATAAAATATTCTTAAAAATGTCGGTTGGTTCTGTTTTAATACTTATTTTCTCAATCTGAGTATTATTAAAAATATTGATAGTATAACATAGTTTTAGATACCAGTTCATAAGATCAACTGAAAGTTAAAATCAATATGATTCTCTATTGTTGTTTAACCATGCAAAATAAATTATAAATGAGTTTAAATTTGAGTAATTTAGTACAAATATTAAATTTAATAGAGCATTGAATTCAATGTTCATATCTACGTATGTATATAATCAAGTGATGTTCACATCTACGTATGTATGTAATCAAAGTCGAGTGAAAACTGTCACTATATTTGTTATCTGATAAAAATAATACATTTTAACCTCACTCGAACTAATTCAGAACGATGACGTGTATATCAATAAAAGTCTTTTACCGATACCGTAAGAACTTAAAACACTTTATTAAACATTTACAACACGAGATAAACAAAAATATGTATAATAAATTTATATAAAAGTTATCGCGACATATCTGTCGAAAGATATGAATACAACTGCCGGTGTTGCGACCTCGGCTTGAACTCTGTCTCATTTAATTCACATCCTCGGTTAAAAGTCTCCGGTCCGGGCATTACTCACTTAAATTAATTATTCGACTATTTCAAAATGCCCTAATTCCATTGCAATTGATCACACTTTTATGTGTACTGCTTCCTTTTTCAATCTTTTAGATATCAAATATTTTTCCACGCCCCAAGAAATAGCAGTAAGATATGTAAATATGTTAAGGCAATGAAGTGTTACAGCTGTTGAGGCGTTGTCTTTAATCCAGCCTTAAATGTAAATAACAATCAATAAAAATGAATATTGTCAGATCAATAACAAAAAAAAAATAGAAAAAAAAAATTCATACCAACTAAAGGCCCTAATGCGAGATATACGATTCCAGCAGTCAACAACTGCAACCCTGAGGCACCAGGTAGCTTATGTAGTGGTACATGTGTAGGAATAACGAGTGCCATAAAAACCGTCCGAAGACCTTTTCCAAAGCCAACAATAACAGCCACCAGAATAATTACTGAGTAATCTTGCCAGTATGCTAACACTGAAAGAAGAATATTATAAGTACAGCATAATTCATAATAGATATTTTACATTATATTAAACTTACCAACTCTTCCGAATGCCATCGACAGAACTCCGACAAGGAAAAACGTATTGTTGTCCCATCCAATTTTTCCGGCTACTAATGGAACACAAAATCTTACAGAAATATCAACTCCTGCTAGTAGTGACATATAAAATGCAACCTGGGCCTTACTCAATCCAAAATCACCCAAAATGAACGGGGTTAATATTGAAAAGTTAAGTTCATTAAAGCTAGCTAAAGTTACTCCCAGCATAAGATTTATAAATGTAAAATCTTTAAGAAGGTCTAGGTCAAAAAATAAAGTTACTTTTTCCCAAAATGTAAGTGGTTTTTCTTCTTCATCTTCTTCATTTACGTTTTTGCCATCTCGTCTATCATCAAAAACATCATCATCTAAAGGACCGCTGACAATAAGTTTAAAAGTGTCAACTTGATTTTTATTTTCGTTCTCTTTTAAATATTCTTCTAATTTTAAAGAAGCCTGTTTTAATACTTCACTTTCATAGTTAAAATTATTAGATTTTCGCCTATACCGTGTACGATATGACTGATTGCTATGATTATCTTTTAGATATTTACGTTCTTCATACTCGTCGGGATTTCTAAGTGATATATTACTATGGTTATCTTTGTTATATTGTTCTCCATATTGTCCATCCATTTTAAAAGACTTAATGCTTTTTGTACCCACAAAATGTTTTTCAGCTCTATCTGCTATTAGCTTGGCCTTTTCTGGGTCAATATTTTCAACAACAGCCTTCTCATCTGGTTTTAAATCTTGAGGCGCTTTAAGAGTTGGGCAATCCTCTACCTCAGATTCCAGAATTTGAGTATTAAGCGTTATAGACGTTTTGCGTTTAGGCTTGGTACTCTGCTTTGATTCCCTTTCTTGTGCTAAGGCTCCTAAGTTTACGGCAGAGTTTTTCTTCGACTCATTTAAGTACAAAGTTGAAGATTTCCTGGATCGATTTTCCAGTAAATTTGACATGGATGGTTTTTTTGAATTCAATGTTGAATTTTTAGCTGATCCATCTCTTGATGACAGTTTACTTTTAGATTGTCTTGATTGACTGAAGTAACCGTCATTCGCTCTGACCATCATAGGCACACCAGGGTCAGTTATTTCGTAACCCGGAGTCACAGGATCATCTTCGTTGTAAAGGTATTGACTTGAAAATAAGCTTAAATTTTTAATTTTAGAGACTTGGCTAAAATAACCACTTTCATCCTTCTTCTTTTCATCGTTGATATTAGGTTTCTGGTTCATATTCAACAACTTTTCTGTGTCTTGATCTGTATGTTTTGAATGCCATTCTACTGGTTGTAATAAAAGAGCACATGCAACTGCGTGTAATGAAAAACCACTAAGAATTAAAATTGTTCCATTTTCACCAAACATTGCAAATAACGCTGTTATTATATGAGGCCATAAAATGGGTCCCAGACCTGTGGTAGTCCACGACAGACCTGTAGCAAGTCTTCGCTTGTCCTTAAAATACGTATTTAATGCTAAAGCATTTGCAGAACTGCTGATGCCGTACCCGGCACCTGAAAATTAATAGCAAAAATGTTTTTACATGAGATTGCTTACTTACATTTAACAGACTAAAGATATAATTGCCAATATTCTTGTAACGTACCGTATAAAATGGAGATAGACATTAAGTACGTCACAAAGTTGTAAGAGAAGGTTGTACATAGCAATGATATAAAGACAACTACTGCTCCCGTCAGTGAAACTTGACGATAACTGAATGTCTTGAAGACGGGTCCATTCGCCAAACCTGTAGAAATTTTACAATTTTTATGTTTAGTAGAAAATAGTTAAAGTTTTTTTTGATTTAACATTTAAATAGATATACTTTAAATTTATATAACATAGCGATGTATTATATTTGTATAGAGTATTTGGAAATATTCCGTAATTTTTCGCATTTATTTTTGACTTTACAAACATAGGAAAAAGTTTGACTGATCAAAGAAACTTGACTTTTTTAATGATATAGCATCCTTTTTAATGTGCTAATCAACTGTGTCATTTACATATAAAATTTCTAAACCACTTAACCATCACACTCAAGAGTTTCGTGATATACGCATGACTACAATGGCACTAAGTGACTCGAATCACATATCTACTTTTGTTTATAAATATCATACTTTTAAATATCGTGGTCAATTAACTATTATGGGAACCTTTGTATTTTATCTTTGTATGAGAAGTTTCTTTATTTAAACTAAACTACGGTAAACTATCTTAATGTGTAGAAAATAAAAAAAAACTAAGAAGCAACACAATATCAATATTTAAGATTAGTTAATTGTTCATTGACAAATCTTTTCTTGGAATGTTATTCTCAAAATACTTAAAATAACTTTTTGCCGGTATGGTCTCAAAGTTACCATGCGATCGCGTCACGCACCGACGCAAGAGTTAAGCGCGGAGTGCATGTTGACAATTGTGGTGGTCTCCGAGCTGGTGATACCCAGCCTGGCGAACTTGTCCCGGAACAGAAGTCCGAACTGCTGTAGCGTTGGAAGTGCTGCTAGCTGGAAACGCGTATAATTGAAAGACTTCAATTCTCAAATGACCAATACTTGTTACATTTACATATTATCATGTGCGTGTTGATTAGATTTAAATATAGCTACTAAGTTTTTTCACTAATAATTAGTTATAGTTAAGTCTACACATTTTCACCTTGACTTCATTGTTATCGTTTAACCAGTAACACGATAAATGAACCCGTCTCAAAACCCGTTAACAAAAAAATAATGCAAATAGATAAGAGTAGTTGTATTCTTTCTAGCATTTGAAATTCCGTTATAATATATTCATATAATGAAATAAAATAAGATATTAATTTGCAATTTAAAAACAAATAATAATATTATAATATAAGGCGTAGGTACTATACCTAGCTTTACAAAAATAATAATAATATTTTATGAACTAAACAGAAAGACAAATAAACTTTTAAATATTTTATTAGTGAGGCTCAATAGCTCTTCATGCATTTTATTATAAGTGGTAACGTACATTATAATCAATACTACGTTCTTTGAATGCAATTTATACGTGACGGTAAGTGGTAATCCATTTATACGTGAATTCAAGGTCTGTTTAAACAAATCTCGTATGAACAACATATGTAATAAATCGTTAAAAAACTTTTCGAGAAAATTATTCTTATAAGAAACTTTTACAGTTTTTAGAATTATTTCTTTGATCTTTAATGATCATAAAGTTTTGACATCGATTACTTCAACAATAAAAGTATCTCAAAACATTTAAATGAGATAAAAAATAATTTTAGTATTCATCTTATATGATAATCGATCTTTGAATATAGTAATTTAAATTTATTTTATTGCAATTTATTAGAACTGCATGAAATCTTCATTTAAATTGGTGTTATTTTAAAGGTATTTTAAAGGTATTTTTAAGGGTAAATTTAATTAACTTACGTTAGAAAAGCCTGCAGCCACAACTATCATCCAACCCCAGCCTCCATCCGGGGGAATGAAGTTGTCATTCTTCTTTTGATTTAATTGTTTTGACTTCATTTCTGAAATTCGTGTCAGTAACTATAAATTGATTAGAAAATACGTTATTTTTTAACCTCACCTAATTAACCTTTACAGAGATATACAGTATTAGTTCAATTAAGTCTTACACGTCTACTGCCTTTGTTGGCTTACTTTAAAATGATAAATAATATTTGAAATATTTAATAAATAGAACAAATATATTTGATAAAATGTACACAAGTGGTGCTTATTTTATATCATTTTTATGTAATTATTGTAAGAAGAAAAAACAATATATTCTTGATATTGCATTGTTTATTTAATTATGCAACAATATTTATATATATTAGTGTTATAAATTTAAAATGTTGCTACGTCCAAAATACCTACAGATGATTTAGTATATACCAGTATTCAAAATTTACATCATAAATGGATTATAGCAACAATATATTACCCTGCATTTATTAGATAATGGTATCTAAAGTAGAATTGCACAAAGGAACGCATGTGACGAGTGATACGCCTCCTATAATGGGCCCTTTTTATCAGTACTAACGAGCCCTTCGTCACTAACTACGACATTACAAGGGCCTAGTTAAATAATTTGTTTTATCGCCACGTGCCAAATGCTTTGTATGAATTTATTACAAAAATAAGATTGGAAATTTCATGTAAGAGGTGTTTTAAAAGTAAAGTAAACAAAATTAGTCAATTATCTGTATTCCAGTTAATTCTATATCATATCTGAATTTATTATTACATTACGCAGTCTAATTGCATTTATAATTATTTTTTTTTACTTATAATAAGAGGGTGTGCTGTGTCCGTGTAAACTCTTGAGAGTATTAGGACACCAAGAAACATTAAACTAATGTATCAAAATATGTAATTAAATAAATAATTAATAAGAAAATTCGTAAAGCCTTAATTAAAATTATTCCAAAAGTGTATCTAAACTGTGCTAATCCAGCTCTGAAGAAACTTTAGTAAATGTCTCTATTTACAAACTTCCTCATGTGTAACTAGAATTGTTTTTTTTAATTATGTCTTATTTGATACATATTTAATAATATGAATTAATGTTCTTATTTATTTTTATTACTCCTACCGCAATATGTCAGATGGTGACACATCGAGTGTTACCAGAATGCTACTAGTCTTTAAATAATAATAAAACAACGTTAAAACAATAATAGATCAACGTTAAATGCCTTGTTAATCGATAGGTACTTTGTAATGAACGTAGTTTATTATCAGCTTATCAACCTTAACGTTATCAAGACTGATTTGTCCCTTGTTAAATAGACAATATTTTGAGATGTAATACGGTTAAAATCATTTGTAAATTTATTCAGAAAATACAGATATATATTATTATTTTATAACTGGTAATTAACGTGTCATGAAATAGGTGCATATTTCTTAATTGTCTGACGTTTGAAATACGTTGCCCAGGCTGTGGTTGCAGGCTGACTGATACACCGTCTGTTTTTGACTGACACATCACAGTCAGCCTTTTGATTAACACAGCACAGTCAGCCTTTGACTGACAAAGCACAGTCAGCCTTTGACTGAAAAAGCATAGTCAGCTTTCGACTGACACAGTGTCACAATAGGTATTATTTTGTAACGCGTTTATTCCCGGTTATAAAATAATAATAAAGATGTATTTTCCTCTAATATAGATTCTTAGAATTAATAAAGAAACCTTCATAAAGAGGCAATTTAATCACAATCATAGTCAAATAGTAATATGTACCTATATTTTAGATTTAGGTTTTGTGACCCAGAATCTGTATGAGGATGTTTGATAAGGAAATTGGCCATCGATAAGAATGATTACCTTGTTTAAGTATTCTTAGAATTATTATGAAATCTTACCACGGGATTGTAATTAAGAAGTATATTATATGATATATATATATATATATATATATATATATATATATATATATAACTGTTTGAAGGCCAATATTGACAATAGTACTTACCTACTTGGAAATAAAAAAAAAAAAACTACGAATTTACTCTTCTCTTATAATAGTAATGTAGCAAACTCTTATAATAGTAATGTTTAGGTGTAACAAATTTAATGATAAAGTTTAAAGTAAAGTAAAGTAAAAAATTAAATGCTGTTATCGTATTCGTAGTAATAGAATGATTTTAGATTTAAAAAATTGTACAATTATATACCTCAAAGCAACATGCTCACTTTTTAGATCCTTGCATATCAAGGTATATTACTAAGTAAAAATAAATAAAGCTTAGATAAATCGATTAAAATGTAGAGGTACTATAATAACCGACATAAAATCTGTCATTACAATATTTAATAAAATATTATTATTTTAAATCACTACTTATTTAATTTCACGTGATATTAACAAAGTTACCTGATTGCTGAAACTATTGCCAATTCACCGAAATTGTATATTTGAAGAATAACTATACTAGGTCACATTATACTTTTGACATAAAATTTTTATTTTGACAAGTTTTATGTAAAAAAAACAAAATCTCTGACAAAAGTCTTTTGTATCTGACCAGGAATTATTACAAACAATGAATGCAGAATTGCATTCATTTAAATGAGTATAAATTAGTAATATATACTTACGTACATACACTGACGCAGATATACGAGTAGGTATAGCACGCTGCACGCCGGACGACGCGTGATTTTACACTGACGAGAAATTATATATAATAAATATAATCACAACAATAAAGACTAATGCTGTTATAAAATAATATAAGTAAGTCATCAAAGTGTTATCTCATGTTGGTCAGCAGGAATTCTTCAACAAAATCTATGTTAAAATAGGTGACTTTGAAACAAATATCCGATGCGAATACAAACCTATATTAAATAAGTTTGTTTATGTTAGTAATAACAGCGCAATATGTGTTATTTTGGTCTAGGTAAGTGATGTAATAGTGAATTCGATTCGACTCTGATGTGTATTTCTAAATTTGCTGCAAAAGTGACTGAAACAGTAATGTACATACATAGTTGGATAGTATACGTAGTTTGGAAGGTTACACTTACTAATCTTCATGCTTCGGAGACCACGTTAATTTGTTCGCAAGCTGACATTTTTTAAACATAACATTATTTTGTATATATAAATTATTAGTTGTTTTTTTAGTACCATAAAGTATGTATCAAGTGATATAATCATTTGTTCTTGTAAATGAATTCACACCATATTTTTCTTGGCATCGCTTTCGGATAGTTTTGTCGAGAAATTGCGTTCTGAAGTGGATACAAAAATACGTGTTTGAGTCAACACATTAAATCGAACTGCATGTATATGTTAATATATCTAGTGGTGTCCATTTTATGTCAAATATACAAGTGTTGTATAGTTGTCGTTGCAATCTGCGATTTTATTGCCGCAACTGCACTTTATATGTACTTAGATGTATAGTTTATCTGATACGAAAGAGTTTTAGAAAAGCTAATAAAGCCAATGGGAAGTTCAGTGAGTGGAGATATCAGTGTCAGTGATACAATTTTACACTAAGTCAGGAAAAGGAAAAAGGATAAAAGGGTTTACACGAGTACTACACATTTCAATAAAACTATTTTACGGATATAACTCGCGTTTATTATTTTATTATTATTTTTATTATTATAGCCGACGTTTCGAATGCTTTGCAGCAAACGTGTTCGCGGTAAGACGAGATGATGGTGTCACACGTTTGCTGCAAAGCATTAGAAACGTCCGGTTAAATTTAAAAATGTAATAATAAACGAGTTATATCCGTAAAATAGTTTTATTGAAAGGATAAAAGGGCTTTAATACCAAAAACAATTGTATGTACCTACAGACTAAACTAACTGGTAAAAGTTAGCATGTTGTAAAGATAGAGTGAATAAGGATCAGTAAATCAATATGTATGACTAATATGTATATGTATGTAATTGATTGATTTGTATATATTGCAATATTTCAAATAAATGAGCCCCGTAACCATACCTTATTTTTAAATTCTTCTATAAACCTTTGTTGAGACATTCATACTTGGCTTCACAGATTATAATTATTTAAAAACTAAAATTAGCAAAAACAACATAATATAAATATATTACTTTAAATATTTAAACAGCAATCATGCTAATTGCCAGGATTAAATTACTCTACGAAAGGGTCTTCAACGAATTATGTTATATTAGGTTATGACAAAATTCGTTATTAATAAACCTACAAAAAAAAAAACAACTATAATAAATGTAAAATAAGTTAAATATAATTTCTATATTAGGGGTTTGTTTTACTTTATGTTTATACATTTGTAATATGTACTTGTGCTCATATAACTCAAAACAATATAACTCAAGACAATATTGTAATAGCAAAATACGTTCACAAGTATTTGCTATTGCTTCTAACAGGCGTTATAAAAAAAAATGGCATCGGTTGTTAGCACTCACATCCCTTAAAATTAATAGCTTTAAAACATAAATAAACAAAATCAATTTGGAAAGAAACGTAAACAAAGAAATGAGTTCTTTTTAAGGCTTTTTGATGAATGAAATACAGAAACCAATTCAATTTTGTCTTTTCCTTTGACACGCAATTAAATATATTGTTATATATATTTATAACTAATATAATAACTGACATACACACTCTCAATATATATAGAAGTACCTAACAAGTGATTCGAAAAAACGTGGGAATGTGAATAAGTGAAAAATTGCGACAACTGGAATGTTGACTCAGTGAATCTATTTTCAATTTTTATTTTCTCAAACATCATATATATATTAGAATTTTCTAAGCAAATCGGATAAATATTGAATTTGCACAATTTTTATTTGGAAATGAATTTAACAGTCTGATTCTTGATCGTAGTGAGCCTATAGCTTGTAACTTAATTGGTATATTTTTTAAGCTTAATTGGTTAGTAACTAAAGATAATCAACTGCCTACAACTAGGCTCTAAAACCAAGGATTGAATTTAAACGAATTGGAATAATTTTTAAATTAATTATCTGTTACTATGCAATCGATGTATTTCGTGTGATAGTAGCTAATTTATAGATAAGAGCTACAAATTAAAATTAAATAATAAAAAAATATTTTAATAGTTACTAATTGCTGATTAGCAATCACAGATGGGTTTTCTATTTAAGAGTAGTAAGTATTACGTAAGTATATAACAGATACATAGCTTCTTTGTCTTTTAAAACTTTGGCAATTGGTAATCAGTTTTGTATATACTTTTGAGGGTCTTAAAACAACACAAACTATTAATCACAATTGTTAGAACAATATTAATTTAAGGATTTATTTTATTATTTTTAATAACATTGCACAAAACTATAATAAAAGGAGAAAAAGAAAGGGTAAGAAACGATTTAAAAGCAGAGGGACGTGGGATATAAAGTACAAATAAAAATTAAGGTTGAAAATTATATATTCAAGGTTGCCACAAGACAAGGCTGTTCAATTATATGTTCAGGGCTGTTAAGACAACCACATTCACAATGAATCTCTAATATAAAGTTTGTATAAGAGAACGGGCATACACGCAGTAATTTGTTTGTTAGCTCCGCAATATTTAAAAAACAACGGCTTACTAGGCATATCATTCTGCCTAGTATTAAGTATTTGGCTTTTGGTATTTCTGAAGTCTCTTGATGATCCTTCGAAATGAATTATAAATGGTCGTAATCTACGACCGGAGGTCGTTAAAGTAAACAAATGTGTAGTCAGAAGAAACAATCTCCTTAGCTATCAACTAATTCATTGCCCTCAATTCCTACATAACCAGGAATCCGGACAAAAACAAATTCATTAACATTTTCAAGGCAGCAACAAAAAAATCTCTAATTTTGCGACTGATAGAAAATCTTCTATCATGAAAAGAATTGGACGGATTCCTCGCATACAATTTTTAGAATCAGAATAAAATATTGTCTTATTTAGCTTATTGAGATTCAACATACAATACTGCTTCATATAAAGCTATAGCTTCTGGGGTAAATATATTGGCAAGAAAAAATCATTTGAGATTAAAAAAAAAAATTAAACATTGGAATCCAAACAGCACCGATATTTTTATTATCGGAAAGTTGAGATGCCTCCTTAAATATTAAAAGTGTAGGTTTTGAACATTCTGAATTCTGAATTGGAGATGACTTCAAAGCGACATATATAACATTAGTATAAATTTTATCCAAAATTGAAAAGCATATTTAATGCATGGTTCTCATAGCAAACAAACCGTAATCAAAGAGACTCATGAGGAATCACTTTATCTTCAAACATACTATCAATATTAGGAACAACCATTTACCTGGTAAAATGTATAACTTTTTGATAAAGACAAGGAAAGAATATACAAAAACCCTTACTTTTAAATTTTTAACAGCAGTCTATAGTGGAAATAGTTTCTATTGATTTGCCAGATGAGTATATAACAATGTCGTCGGCATACTGGAGTATATTGCAATAAGTTGTTAAAACTGATTATCTAAATTGACCGTAAATAAATTAGAGAGAATAGGGCTAAGCACAAAGCCTTGAGTTCCTTCAATCTTTCCAAATTTATATAGAGAAAGTTTTATAATTACACTGTATAGGCCAACAGACTTAGTTTGCAGATAATTTAATATAAATTGTTATCCAAGGAGTAATGCTAAGCTAAGCATTTTTTTTGTAGAACTAGCAATTATCATAAGCCGAAGAAATATCAAAAATACCTAACATGGATTCATTTTTAGAAAAAGCTTAACAAATATCAGTTACTAAAATGCTAAAATTATCAAGTGCTCATGCTTCTTCTAAATCAAAGCTGTATATATTATTTTCTAAGTAAATTAAGATTTTAAATGTTTCAGTGTGTTGCTAAAGTTGAAGTAATGCCATTAGCCAGAAGCTTAATGGATCAATAGGATATTTACCCAGCTTCAAAATTGTAATAACAATTAGTTTTTTTCATTCTTGGGGAACTACATCAGAAATAATGAAAGAATTTCTAAAACATAACAATTTGAGAGATAACTTCAAAAGGAAATTATTTTAAAAAATCATGTTTTTTCTTTTGAAGAAACCCAAGGTAAGCCTGCAATTTATTTATAAACCTGCTTCAGGTTCTTTTTTTTTTGTGTCCAGTACTTTCTTGTTATGTTTATTCTTCTGGTTATTTCTTTTATTTAACTTTTAGCATCAAAGAAAATAGATTTTCTAAGTACAGATATTCATAGATATATTGTATGGATTTTACTTCAATCTTTATCATATATAAAAAAATATTATTTAATAATTACAATAAATAAATAAATAAAAGAATATAGATCCTAATCGGTTTTATAATTTGATATTTCTGAATAAGAATAACTTTAACCGGGCTATAATAATTAATTAAGCATATGATAATCGGAAATTGATCACTTCGAAAATATGTGTAAGCACTTGCCAAGTTATTGAGGAAGCCAAAGGAGACGATAACATGAAAACCTCAGCACAATCATAAAAACATTTAAAGATCACCAGCAAACTAAGAACTTCAAAGATAGAACCATGGACATGCAGTCTCCATAATAGCAGCAACCCTTTAAAAAGTTCTCTATATTATGCATGTTACTCTTCCAACTTGTAAATTGTTGTAGAGAGCAAAATAAGGGTGTAATGTACGATGATATGAGGATGCAGGTATATAGTACTTTGTGTATGCAAGGGGTTTTTGTAGGAGACCACAGATTACTTAGGAACAGATAGCAAATTGGAGACTTATCCCACTGTGACTTATCCAATCTATGTCTGTCATAGTTAGTCAACAGATAGTTTGTTTAGATGTTTAATTACAACTAAAATCAAGCATTTCACATGGTATTATTTTTCAATTTGTTGACATGTGAAGTGTAGAAGAAAGGAATACCGAGTTATATATGGTATTAAATAAAAAAATAAAAATCATCAAACACATCTAAATAACAATATGTAAGTTTCAATAAATCGCCACAGTAGCGCTCGTTTCGGATTATTGCATACAATAAATTTAAACATTTAGTGATTTGTTTTGTCAAAAATAACTTTTATTTAACTGAATAAACTTAAAGTTTTTAGCTTTATTTTAAATTTTAATATAATTGGATCTCATTAAACATTTTTTTGGTTATTTAATAAAGAGAATTGGGAAAAGATACAAATTTTAATGACTTATTATTTTATGTAAGTCCACATCACTTTGTACGAACTTGATAATTTTATACTATAAACTAGTAGGATACTGGCTCCACTGTAGAGATTTTTTGAAATGTCATTAAGTGCTTTATAACTTTAATTTAGACCCCACAAAAGTTGAATCTTTACCTTTCATTATTGTGATATTGACCACGAACAACACTTTTTAAAAAAATAAATAGGTCTTAAGGGGGCTATTTCCTGCTATAAAGAATTTTAAATGTTTACTCACTAATTTCAGGAAAATTATTTATTTAAAAAACATATATTTTAAGTTACCGTATAAAATACCCTTACAATTAATCGAGTTCATTATATTCTCATAGCACATCACTAAAGAGAAGTAAGCTGTGAAGTTGATGAACCCAACAAAAGTCATCAAATGTGCAACAAGGATGACGGAAACCATGTGAGATAGAAATAACAAAAAGTTGGTTTAGCATTAAGGCATTAAGATAACAGTTTAGCAAGCTATCGCCGAGTAGTGACATTTTATCAGTACATAACTTTAGTGACCCAGTGCTCTTTTGTTGATTGTGTGCATTAAACAAGAAGTTTCATTAAATTTTAAAATATAATACAAGTGAAATTAAATAAAATCAGTATGTATTAATGATAAAAAGATACGTAAGTTGATAAATGAAAGTTTGAGAGTACGCGATATATTTGAATACGATGATATAAAAGTTTTTTTTCATAACGGCACTTATATGGGAAATATTTTTGAAAGGGTAAGAGTGATTTAATTTCATATTATTTATAATACATATTTTCTTTATTTACCTTGACATAGATTATGTTTTGATGGAGTATGTTTTTAATTGATAATCCATCTAATCTATTTAAAAATCAAAACTTTTTATTGTGCAAACGAGTAGCCTAAAAAAGTACATATAAAAGATGTATATTTATTTCTACTTATCAAATAACAGTTCAATCATTACATTTTCTTTTGTTTTTAAATTAAAAATAAATATAATCTTATTATATTTTAAAAGATGTTATTTACCTTTGTTATATTGCATTGTTAATACGATTTTCTAAGGATCTAAGACTAATTGTTATTAATGAAAGTTTTTAATCAAATACAATACTGGCTTTAGACCGAGGTTTCAATTGCATGAAATCCTGATAAACTTGTCTATCATTATCAGAAAGAATTTTTGAAATCTGTCTAGTAGTTTGAAGATTAATATGCTTAAACAAACAAACTTTTGATTTACAATATTATATGTAGATTAAGAATTCAAAAATTAAAAACTTTTATGACAAATAACAATTACGATTTCAATGTTTAGTAAAACATTACACCAATAAACACAAAGTTACTAATTAGTAATGTGGAAATGATAATTAAAACATTTTGTAGTTGTTGTGTATAAAATTAGATGCAATTAGTAACTATGTTGAAAATTTTAAGTTAACATTTCCCTAGCACAGTACAAACACAACAAAATGTATGTTATCATATTTATTTTTACCAGCGGATGTTTCAGTAATGTTCAGTTGAATTAATAAAAGTGAATTTTCTTTACTACACATACTGCATTGACATTGTTATACCAAATGGTTTGAACATAGTTGCTAATACTTCTTTATGCATTTATTTGCATTTTATATTCATATAGTGTTTTCTTAGATTTTCACAAGTACACATTTTATATAAATACTATTTTGAACAGATTTAAGTTGCTATAGAAATTTTTATAAATCAAACAAGTTTACATTTTATTTTAGGACTACCTACATCAAGTGTTGATGTTAATAAATACAAATAGAACAGTTCATATCTGTTCATCATAAAAACAATATCTTGTATATTTAAGTGGTCTTAAAAGAATGGTTATAAAATATTCACCGTGAACTGTGCCACAATTAATTTGAATGTAATGAGAAAAATTATCCAATTACATGACTGTACAAGTTCATTAATATTGTGTAATTCAAAAAACATAAAATGAGATTTGATATAAATAATTACCCAAGCACTTTTATCAAATTTTACAAAGATAAATAATCATAAGATAGATTAATATTTTGGCTAACAGGCATGATTTTCTTTTATTTAAGCCTGAAAATATAAATATTATTTCTTTATTATTATAACTATTTTTATACACAATTAATTTTTACATCTTTTTTCTTATAACTAGCTATTTTATAAATGTGAATAATTTAGAATTACATAGATTTAATTCATATAAGAATATAATAAATATAACAAACAATGTCTTTATATATTATATTAAAAGATCAATATCTCCTTCTATTGAAGTATCACATAGTATGTAAATAAAAGTATTGATTTAGGATTGCGGTTCCCACTCATATATCTGACATATATCTGACTGATTTTCCTTATATTCAAATTTTAATAAAAAGTATAATTTTATCAACTGCCATATTAATTTCCATTCAATATATAAAATCTTTTAAGGTATTATTTTTGCAACATATAGATATTGCCTTGGATTTGAACTCAAAATCAAATGTATAACTTACAAATTAATATGGTGTCTATAACACTTGAAGTACATCACAGTATATAATTATATTTAAAAAAAGATAAAAAATAAAAGATAATAAAAAGTAAGTACATATAAAATAATACAAATATATTATAAAAACCAGAACATGGTCATCTGCAGTGTAAGAAATGAAGTGAAGTGTTTGTTCCAATTGGTATCTGTAATTACTAAACTGTTTGAGTGAAATTGTGGTAAGAAGGTAGTTTAAAATAATAAGTTTATATGATTCACTACTGTATTTGTACAAATAAAATAAAATATAGTACATACTGATATTAATTATTTAAATTTAAACAACCAAATACTACAATATTATTATACTAGCTGTTACTCAGTCTCATCCCGGACCAAAAATTTTATTTAAAAGGATAACTAAGAGGGTAGTTGCGTATTTCTAGATAGCCTATAGCCTTCCATATGAAGATGCCTATAATAATCAGAAAGAATTTTTAAATGCATGAGGTAGTTTTAAAAATTAGCACATTTAAACAAACAAACTTTTAATATATATGTATAGAGTAAAGATATAATAATGAAGTCGTTAATGACAATAGTACTTAACATAGTATTTTTAAGTTCAATTACATTAGTTAATAAGAACATCAATTGCCCTAATTCCATATATGTTAAAGTGTTTTGTTTGAGTGACCATATTTAACATTATTTTTAATATATACTTTCCCGCTACCATCTCCATTGATTTAACTTTCATTTGAAAGGCCATTGTGCAAGGCATAATTTCTATTACATTTTTGAGTTAGTAAATAAAAAATATTTAAACTGATAGAAATCTGAAGTCCACATTGAAGAAGTTTAAACTTTCATTGAGTTCATACACATGTCAATGAAATATGTATTTAACATATAATAAGATTGTTTTTTTAATACATTTTAAAAAACAAAATTTACAGAAATTTTTTTCAATAATACTGTGAAATAAAACCTTTTTTGTTTATAACTCTAAAGCATATATGATTGTACTAATATCAAACCAAACGAAGAATTATTAATTCTAAGAATATTTATATGATTTTATTATCGTATGTATATTTAGTAGGTATAAATAATTATGAAACTCCAAATTATCTAAATTTATATTCCCACAAAGTCATATCAAATGCATTCGAAGTGGTTCATAAAAAAGTAGCAGTGTGGCTAATGCGTCTGTTACAGTGAAAGTTATGGAGAAACTAAAGTCCCAGATTTATTGCGGATTCAATGAAAGGTTAAATTAATATTGTTTTTAAGTATGTATGTAAGTAGCACATAATGAAGTAGTGTGTTTCAAATGGAACTATTATAGAACAGCTGGGGACCATTTCTTTATGTCATATAATATATTTCGGTTACATTTTAATTTTAAACCGATGTTTCGAATGCTTTGCAGCAATCGTATTCACGGTTTGTGTATAATGTATATGGTATATTGAGTAAGTGACAATTACATCTCGTATTCCCGTCAACATGCTTGCTGCAAAGAATTCGAAACGTCGGGTTAAAATTAAAACGTAACCAAAATTATACGCGGGTGAAATCTGTAATAATTAGTTTTATTTCACATATGTACTAGTGAAAATCTAAGAAAATAATATTACAGAGCAATTTCCTTGGACGCAGAAAAACAACACAACATTTAGAATTAACATCTAAAAAAATAAGTTTAATAGACATTAATATCGCAATATTATCGCCAGGATATGCATTTTCTTTTAAAGTGAAACTCATTTAAAATGGTTGTCATTTGAAACTCGATGCTACGCAAATATGAACGATAAACAAACAAAAACATTGTCATCATTATGATACATCGTTGCAATTTTTATTTTGCCATCCTGATTTAAATATCAGTCTTTCTTGGTCAACGCCATCTAGTGACGAATTATCGAACTAAAGTTCAATTAAAAATTATTTGTCCAATATAATTAAGTAAGAAGTAATCGAATTAAGTTTTATAAGTTTACATAAATGTATAGGTTTATTTTTATAATTTTCGTTTCTAACGTGTGTGAAATGAATTTTTAATTGTTTTTAATGAAGAACATCTCAACAATATTTTTTTCTTTTAACTAATAATATCATAGTACGAAAACCATGCAAAATTTAGTTTTCATTCACTGACAACTCATCGTCTATTAATAAAATAATCAACATTAAAACCGGTTTGTATAATTTGAAAGACCTTGTAATTATACGCTTATATAAGAGATTATAACATTAAAAAGTATAGGCTTTGATCTATACAGTGCAGACTTTACGCGTACTAGGAGCGCGACTATACCTCAATTTTGACTCGCTAAGCTCTCAAAAACCTCGGTATGTGTTATCATATTCAGCAATGCGGAGTAGGGTACAAACTGCATCGAAGATGCATTTACAAAACGTCGATGCATTCTGTCCTCAACCCTTTTTTAATATTTTTTTATTCCAAGCTTAAATTAAGCCAAACTTTCCCATTGAAGTCTATGGGATTTTAGTTTTTTCGATTCCTCAACAACATCGAATATTTTAATTTTTTTTAAAACACCACCAGACTGATGTCTATCAGTGTGCCAAATTTTCGGATATATCGCTTTAGATTGATGCTTGCACAAAGGATGCAGAAAAGTCTCTCATAGAGAGCGTGATTCCGCTCCGCTCAAATAAAAAAAAACTCCTATTTTAGTTAACAACTAATAATAAACTAGTTTTTTCTATACAGATAAATCTTGGTCTAGAATATTCAACAAAATTCATTGCGGATTTAATAATGCATACTTTACTATATCATGACTTATAAGGTGAATAAAATATCCAACAGTATTTTTTTATTTGCAGGTGTTCTATATTCTAGACATTATTTCTCTATTTTGCCTTTTTAACATAAATTATATAAAAAAAATAAAAATACGCTTGAATTAGTTATGTGATACCTAAATACTTATATAATAATAATATTTGTATTATATATATGCTAAAACAAATTGAACCATAACGTCATTTATTTAAAGTTTTGTTTTAACCATGTTTAAAGGTAGGTTATCTAATTATATAATCACCCTATTCAGTTTGTTTGTCTGTGGTGTCGTTTGTGTGTTGTCGCGTCACCGAAACCCAACGAAACGTTGCGATACGTGCAATACGTTAATCGATAGCTCTTGATGAGAGAAGATGAATGGTAACAATTTAGAAGTCCTCCGGTAACCGGAAATGGGCCCTTTGGACCTCCAAAGGGACCACTTCTCTCCTCTCTCCTTCAATTTTATCAGATACATTCATTGAAATACTTTCATCTTATAGTCACCCGCTAACCGGAAGTGGGAGTTTTAGATCTAGATCCCCGAATAAAATTTTAATAAATCTGTGTCATACAAACAGAAACAATTATTAAATAGTTTTAAAATTTTGTGTTTTGACGTATACTTTAACGATACTTTCCGATTTTGAAATATTTATTAATGGATAAAGTTTTTATCTTTAATTTATATGAATTTAAGTATTTTTTGGTAATACCTGCAATATGCTTAAAAGATATCTATTACGCACAGACATCAATTCAATAGTGCGTCAACATTTCATAGGATTATGCAACAAGTAGGTAAATAGTCAAGCCATTTGTAATAATATTATATTTATTTTTTTAAACATTTTTTTTAAAGTAGAATTATTTAATTATTAGGTCGATTTATTGTTAATTATGTCACGTGACCTGAGGGTAGTAGTGGGGTTGTTTATAAATTACTATTTAACCCTTTTAGTGCCCAGGACCGCCGTAGCGCTGCTCTAGCTAGTTGTAAAAAATGGCAGCGTCGCAATAGCGCTCCTTTTCACTGTTCACTCTTTTTCTGTACTTTCCGTGTCAATTAATATGAAGTTTATTTTTATTATCATAGTATGAAATCTTCTGAAGAGAATGTTGAAAAAGTTATGAATATTGGTGTATTGTAACGGAAATGGTGAATATTTATCTTGTTCATATAAATTATCTATAAAAATGCACTTTTTTACTGGCCTTTTTAGCATATATTGGTAAAATATGTATGGTACTATGATTTACATTTGATCTATACTCAAAAGTTACTCTACTCATATTATAAAATAAAAATGATATACTTTGTGGATTTGAAAGGAAAGACCATATTATATATTTAGTTTTAAAAAAACTTATTTTTTTACAATCAACCCTCAGGAGAGCAACATAGCTCAATTTGTATTTTTGTGTTAAAAAACTTGGTTACAAAAGATTCTTCGGATTTAATGAAGTCATTTAAAACCTTGAGAATCATGCCATGAAAACCTTGGAATTATTCGTAGTATATGTAGGTCGGGCATCTTAAAGTAAATTCAAGTATTTAAAACATTATTCTTTTGTATATTGGTAAAGTTGAGGTTAATAACTGGTCATTGTTTCAAAACAAACAATGTGCGGAATTATGAGCTAGAATTACCTATTTCGGAAAACTATATTACATTTTGGTTTTATACTTGCGACGTTTAAAATTGCAAAATGTTAGTGTTTAAGAAACTTAAGATTATTTGTTGTTTTTCCCTAATAACTTCCAGGGAAAATTTTGGCTCGTCACTAGTGTTGGTTTTTTAGATGCAGTATAAAGTTAATCGATTAATATATATAGAAATGTTTTTTGTGGAGATAAAAATTTATTTGTTCCTCGAATACTATAACTAGAATATAGAAAATATGTTCCTTTTTGATGGTAATTTAAAAATCTATTTTTGAAATAACATGCCTTCAACGGGAAAATGTTTTTTTAAAAAGAAAACCCTTAATCTAATTTTGTGGGATTCGCAAGTTGGTTAGTTCCATTGTTTTCGATAGTTACTTCCATTGTGATAAAGTGTGGTTTTTCAGAATATTTCTTTAAATTTAGTGTGAAACATAAAAAGTAAAGAAACCATTGTGAATTAATTTATCTATTTTTTCAAAGAATATACAAGGGAGTCTAAAAAACACGCTTAAACCGAACTAGGATGTCCAGACTTATAAAAAAGTCATACTTAATTTGATTTACATTTTTTGTTTTAAAGTTTGTAATGTTATATGTATATATCTTTTCTCGCAGATCCACCAACGGACGTACAATTCTATGTATATATACAGAATTCATACATTACTCGATATATATTCTAATAGGTATAGAATTTTGGAAATTTTTGAAATCGGTTTTTCAGTTTAGTTGTTACAAACATACAAAAATACAAATCTTTTCTCTTTATTATATATATATTATAATCAAATATATTTCATTTGAATGTTATTTTACTGTTTTCAACTTTCTTTTTTTCTGGTTGACGTAAAAAATAATACATTCATTACCTCTGAGATCATACGAGGTCAATGTCCGTTCGGTTAATTTTTTTTTGGCACAGTAAAATTAAATGATGTATGAGAGATACATTGAGATATGTTCTAGTATTTATTATTAACACTACATATAAAAATAGACTTTGTTATGAAATTGTTTCTATTCTTTTATTTTATTATGTTTTAATGTTTGGGAAAAAAAGCAGCAGCATATTCCAGTAATTTTCACACTTCAAAATGTAACTGACATGCCAGTAAATTTTTCACAAGAAAGTAAATTTTTCACAAGTAAAATAATAAACTAAAATAATGTAAAAAAATAGTACATATAAAAAAATGAAATAAATAAAAAAATTCTTACATTTTGCCACTATATGTGCAGGTCTTATATTTTTATTTTTAATACTTTTTATAAATATGTCATTTCAACAATAATCGCTTATTTTTCGTAATACATAAAAAATTATGATAAATTACAAAATTCATAGATTTCTTGTTTTCAATAAAAACTGTTTTATTTAAGTTGATAAGTTCAAGAGATGTGCAGTAAAAAAGAAAAACATGGTCTTTGAAACCATCTCGTAAAGTAACATAACAACAATCTTACTTTCCCGTTTAGTACCAAAAAATATGTATACAATATGGTTTTATAAACATTTTTGCAGATCACTTTTGGAAGTGTTTATTTTTTTTTATTGTAATATTTCAAAACTAATATTATTATAATATTGAAACAAAAATTTTTCTAAACTATGATAGTTGTAGTTCATGGTATTTATATATTTAAAAACAGGAAATAGTAATAAGTATATATATGTTATATATCGTCTTTGTATGTAATCTTTTGTGATTCATATTTACTATTATATATAATTATCCGGCTGTACTCATGTTATTATCTAAATTTGCCCGACTAGTTTTGAACCCACTCGGGGTTCTTATTCATGAGCATGGTAAGATCGCGGCGTGAACTGTGTGTTGCTGCTCGGGTTCGAAACTATCGGGCAAAATCCGATAGTAATTACAAGTACAGCCGGATAATTATATATAATATACATTATCTCTTATCAACATTTAGGTAGGTTAGAATCAAGATAACAAATGTGATTGCCTTATTCTTATCACGTTATATAGATCAAGGTGATACTTCGATAAGGTTGTTCGTTGATATACGTGCAGATATTTATAAGTAAGGTATATATAAATAATAATATTATAAAGTGGAAAAGTTTGTCTGTTTAATCTTCAAAACTACTGGATGGTTTTGAATATGTTTCTGATGATAGGCAGGTTCCTGTGGGAGGCTGTCAACTACACTAATAGTCTTAGTTATTCTAATAGGAAAATATCTTCCGATAACAGACGAAACTACGATAAATATCTAGTAAATCATAATGGTAAAGTTTCACCTTTCGACATTCCTATTATATGCAGTCTTAACTAACCTTAATACAGTTTTATCTACAAGTAAATTGTACACTATAAGAGAAGATTTTTTTTTTTTTGAATTTATTAAATTATTTAGAATTAATTAATTTATTAAGTTATACAAAACGAGAAAATAAATTAATATTCAGGTGGTTTGAATGACTTCCAGTGAGTATCATGTGATAGCATGGTTTTCGTTGTTTATTTGTAACAAAGGAGTCATAAAAAATATTGTGTTTCTTTATTTGTAGCTACAAAATTTATTGCCTCTTTGTCTCTTTTAATACGAACAGTTATTGACTATTAAATAAGTAACGCGTTGAGTATATTTACAGTATTATTCGCTTTAATTAAAATACTAACATAGGTTAGAATTGGGACGTTAAACGAAATAAAACGAATAAGTTGAGCGAAGCCAAGCTCTTTACCGGTCAACTCGATCAAATTTGTCTGCTATCCTATACCGATCAAGCTATACTAACCAAATTTGGACCAGTTGATTATCAGATGATTATCTTTCTGTAGATAGATTTTGAAAAAAAATCTCATTGTAGGTTATGAGTAATTTGCAATTGACTTTAGTGCATTCTTACTATGACTGATTTTTTTTCTTTTATAGCCATTTACATTGACAATTGGATATAATTTTCATTTCGCTCAGCTTTTCCCGCTTGTGTGATGACGGCCCTAGTATCGAGAATATAATTTCATTACATAATTATCCATTAGATATGATTTGAGAAGACTGTATCTTAACACTTGAATGTTTAAACAATAATGATGTAGAAAAATAGAAACATGTCCTTTTATAGTAACTTGTGGTTAACGTGAAAATTGACATGTTTATCATAGACTAAAAATTCTATTTACAATATTAAATTTTGCATATTATAATTTAAAAAAACTAACAATAGATGTATGTTTTTAAAATCATTATACCACATATATTTTAATTACAACTCTGTACAGAATCTTTTAATGAATGAAATCCTAAATAAATATTTATTTATGTATGTAATGTTATCAAAAATATTGGTGGTATATTTGATAGGATTATATGTTGAAATATTAGTGATATGTGTAGAAATATGATGCTACTAGCAACAAGATACGATATAGGATACGAGTCTTAAAATATTTATTTTATATGACATTTATGATTCGTATTATATATATAGCTTATAATAATATTGATAATACTTGTAAGTCTTTAAATACATATTTTTTTATATAAATTGATAAATTACTAATTTATGAGATTAAAGTAAAATAATATAATACTATATTATTTTATTGTTATTATTATTATATGTTAGATAGTTTTTAAGACCACACGCAATGCGTTATTTTTTTCTCTATTATCTATAAATTCTATTATACTTAAATTCTACACATAATAATCAAATTTGATAATATAATCAGTATTATTAATCTAAAATGTTGTTCTTAACGTAAACTAATTTAAGATGTAAGCATGTTTGTAATGACCTCGTATAACACGTGCTTGCCATTCGTATTCAGTCACGTGGGCTGAGTGTGATGTGTAGTCGATAACTCCAAACAATGTATTAATACTTGTTCCAAAATATGTTATATAAAACAAAATTGTTACTAAAAAATTTATAAAATCTGTTAAATTGAGCGAAGATCTCTATGAGAGACCTTTCTTCATCTTTTTGTGCAAGCATCAATCAAAAACGGTATATCCGAAAATTTCAAAAATTTTGTGTATAATTTTGTGTAAGTATAGTTTGTTTGAGATTATCTTTACAAACTGTATATAAATCTCGTTATTTTGAAAAGATAAAAGATATTTAAGGACATAGGTTCATTGACCTCTAACTGCATCTGGTTATATTGACTGATATGTTATCATACTTTATTAAACATGATATTCTTTTTAAAGAGAAGTTAATGTTAATTTTATTAACTTGTTACAGACAAGTAGGTGACAAAGGCTACAATGACAGTGGAGAAGAGCAAAGGGACGGAGAAGAAGGCGCCGGCGACGAGGAAGGTTGCCCCTGATGGAGGCTGGGCCTGGATGGTCTGTTTTGGTGTTAGTTTAGTTAATGTAAGTATAAATAATACTATGATTATGGGATATTTTATTGTGACTTTCTTACTAGCAGATTCGCTCATTCCCAATATCATGGATGGCAAATCTTTTTGATGTCTGTTCCACAAAGTCAAAATTTTTTTTTTTTAATATGTAGCCTGCCACAAAATTTTATTCGAAATTTTTAGCGTGTTGAAATTATAAGTAAATAAATGAATAAAACTATTTAAAATATTTTTTATCACATTGTAAGCGTTTATACAGTTAAGCAAAAATAGTTTTCAAATATTTTGTTTTTGTGGGTGCCATTAACACTTTCAAACGTGCCACTTGTAGCACGCGTGCCATTGGTTCGCCATCCCTGCCCTGTATCATTTTCTCTAAAGATACTTATTATTTTTATTAGTAATAGTTTGGATAAGTTATATAAAGGTTTTTAAATTTACTAATTTAGAATTAAATTATTCCTATTTTTATTGTTTTTATTGTAATGTTGTAAAACAATAAAAATGTTTTCACAAATGTTTTCATAGTGAAGTACATTTAGCTTTAAATATTTAGGGATTAAGAATATATTTGTAAAATCAAGGTAGTCACCAAAAGTAATAAGTGAAGAGAATATGTAAAAAATTAAATAAAAAATAATAAATAAATAAAAAATAAAATGAAAAAACATAAATAACATATATATGCTTTAACATATATTTTTATATGTATATAAATATGTTAAAGCATATATAACATTGAAACTTTGGAATTACACATATACCCCATCACTACGTATACGAGAAAATAGTGACGTCTTATTGCGGCACGAGGCACGAGGATAAACTCGAGTTCTAATCAGAAGTTAAATTTAACCTTGATTACTGCCACAATGCCACGGCTCATTAACAACCGATAATGGCCAATCGTAAAATAGTTTTCAAATTATTAATTCCTATATGAATTATTTTGATTTTTGATAAACGTTTTTCATATATATATTTTTAATTTCTATATTAATTTAAATTAATTTCTATAATTGATATTTTTTTTATTAATATGATTTTTTTTTAATATTGTGGTAGGTCTTATATGTTTTTATAAAAATGTTAAACCTTTTAAAAACAGATAGACGTCTCATGTCGTTACGAATGTAAATATGTTAATAGTAATGTATTTTTAAATCAAATCACCTCGGTCCAGATTTTTCTGGTATTTTCATGGATTCTGTGCCAAAATCACGATTTACATATAGTAACACTAGTTTTATTAAAACTTGTTTAGTTTATAACAGCGTTAAAAGTTTGAAACAATATATTTTAAAATATTTAAATTATAAGTACCTAGAAACTTACAAACAAGTTACAAAAAAAAGTTTTTATTGATCCATGATTACTATATAAATATAATTATCCGGCGGTACTCACTTTATTATCGGAATTCGCCCGACTAGTTTCGAACTCATTCAAGGTTCTTATTCATGAGCTTTGAGCATGGCGGAATCGCGGAATGAACAATTCGAAACTACTCGATCAAATTCCGAAAATAACACGAGTACAGCCGGATATATAATATAAATGAGTTATTATATCAATATTTTGATCTTTTGTCTATTCAGTGTTGTTATTCAATAAACGTTGTTGTATTTCTAAGATGAATTCATATAAGTTTGTCTCTTCTGTCTTGTAATGTTTGTATACCAATAACAAGTACTTATGTGTCGCGGAATCTTCCACGAATTTTAATTCAAGTTGACTTAGTTATATGTAAATTGCAAAACATTTCAAACCGTTTGTTTGTGTATATGATCAATTGTTTTTGAGGTTGTTGACTTAATAAAGAATTTCATATATTAATATATAATATTAAATGTATTTAAAATGCAAAGCAACCAATTATTTGCAATAACATATTAACTTAAGTAATATTGTTTACGAACTGATTTCATTGATTTTAAAATTATGCCTTTCGAGGTCAATCAATTAGTACGAAGAAATAAATATTATTAAGTCAATGCTCCCTTTATTATTAATATTTATATTCTAATCATATTGGGAAGTCAAATAAATAGTAAAATATTGTATTCTCGAAACGCAAAGATTCGAAATGAAATCTAGTGTCTCATTTCAAGATATTACGTATTGAATATTATTCTAAAACTTCTCACAAGTTAGTTAGTTTATTTATTATTTAGCTATATATAAATAAACTCAATTTCTTGAGAAGATTTATAGCTAAACTCCTACACAGACACTAGACCGTATAACTAAAACATATTGACTGAATTGTATTAACACATGTGTACGGAACATGTATTCACGAATATATTTTAAAATAATAAGCATAATATTTAAGAGAATAAAGAAACAAAACAATTCACGCCGCGAATCCGCGTTACTCAGAGCTAAGGATCCCGAATGGGTTCGAACCTAGTGGGGCGAATTTCGATAGTAATAAAGTGAGTACAGCCGGATAATAATAATTATATATAATAGAACAGTTCTATTATATTGTTTATTATTTGTTTGTTTGTGTTGTGCTTGCGTGTCCATTAAGAGCAATAATCTCGATTGCTCAACTAACTGATACTGGTCGAGTCACATACTTGCGACACGGCCCTCATAAGGCGCTATTGTTTGTTTTATATATCATGAGTAATATTATTCCATACAAAGAATTAACAAAGAAACATGACTTTGTGACGTCATGGTGTCATTGTATGTAAAATAATTATATTTTTAAAGAACGCTATTTATATTTAAAATGAAAAGAAATTATAAAAAAATAAAAAAAAATGAAATAAAAAATTTAAAAAAATCAGATATTTAAAATATTCTGAACAGGTCAGCTGAGTCGTGATATCAAAGTTTATCATAATCGGTTCAGTTATATTGGCGTGATTGAGAACACATTCAATAATGTATATATATAATTTATATGATGTAGGTATGTCTGTATTATTCATCATATTTCACTGGCATGGCATCTGTTTGTTTTTTTTTTTACTTCATATTACATCACTGTTATTACAGCTCATATTATATATTTTTGCTCTTTCGGCAATATATGATATTTTTAATCGTAGTTTTAAAATATAAAATTATTATATTCTAATGAAACGAATACTCAAAAATCTCCTTTACTTGTTATAAGTTCAAACAATCAATTCAGACAGATTTCGTTAAAGTCATTCACATTCAGTAGATTGATACATATAAAATTGTACTAGAAAAGTATTTATATAACAAAAATCAAATAAATTTAAATTGTTGCAATTATTATGACATAACGGATAAACATAAATTATATTTATCTATAGATTTGATTTGATTTGATTTGATTAGATTTGATTTGATTTGATATGTCGTGTCGTGTCGTGTCGGTGTCGTGTCGGTGTCGTGTCGGTTTCGTGTCGTGTCGGTGTCGTGTCGTGTCGGTGTCGTGTCGGTGTCGTGTCGGTGTCGTGTCGGTGTCGTGTCGGTGTCGTGTCGGTGTCGTGTCGGTGTCGTGTCGGTGTCGTGTCGGTGTCGTGTCGGTGTCGGTGTCGTGTCGGTGTCGTGTCGGTTTCGTGTCGTGTCGTGTCGGTGTCGTGTCGGTGTCGTGTCGTGTCGGTTTCGTGTCGTGTCGGTGTCGTGACGTTGCCAGAACCACGATAATATATAACACTCGGGAGGATCGGTAAAACTCTTAGCAGAAACATTTTACCCAGAAGATGGAAAAGGAAATGACAATGACGAACATCGAAGGATAAGAACCCTAGTTGGAAAAGTAAACACCAAAACTTACATTTTCTACAAAGAGAATGTAAATAAATTCAAGGAGGAGAACATTAATTAGGTATTAGTTTTTAGAATACTGTAAAATAGTTGTAAATAAAGCCATAAGTAGAAATAAGACGACATAAGCAAAAAATGCGTTGACAAAATATTGTATACATATTATGTAAAACGCATTATCTTTATAAGTAGATATGAGAAATAATGCTAAAAACAAAATAGAATATAAGTCAATTAATTCCAAATATCTTTGATTTGATTTGATTTGATTTGATGTCGTGTCGGTGTCGTGTCGTGTCGGTGTCGTGTCGGTGTCGTGTCGGTTTCGTGTCGTGTCGGTGTCGTGTCGTGTCGGTGTCGTGTCGTGTCGGTGTCGTGTCGTGTCGGTGTCGTGTCGGTGTCGTGTCGTGTCGGTGTCGTGTACGTGTCGGTTTCGTGTCGTGTCGGTTTCGTGTCGTGTCGGTGTCGTGACGTTGCCAGAACCACGATAATATATAACACTCGGAAAGCGAATTGGACAGAGCTTCGTGGAAAACTCGGCCAATTACTGAAAAGATATAAGTTGAGCCTTGGAAACGTCAACGCTGCTAGCAGGCCATACCAAATAGAGGAATTAATAAAACAATATACCAAAGCAATCACTGAAACATATAATGCCACTATTCCTAAAAAGATTAATAAAGAAAGAATAAACTTACCTTGGTGGTCCCAGAGACTCGAATAGATTAAGAAGGAGGTCGCTAGGTTGAAGTGTCGAATCCGCCGCGCCGCACCCGCACGTCGTTTCTATGTAGTTGAAAAGTACCTGGAAAAGAAAGAGGCATGTGAAAAAGAAGCAGTGGGGGCACAAACAGAAAGCTGAAAGGAGCTTTGTCAAAAACAGGATCGGGAAACCGTTTGGGAGGGAATCTACAGGGTATCGAGATGGAAAAAGAAAAGGGAAGTGGATATTCCGCTAATGCCGAATGGAAGAAGCCTGGACTCTGAGGGATCGGTAAAACTCTTAGCAGAAACATTTTACCCAGAAGATGGAAAAGGAAATGACAATGACGAACATCGAAGGATAAGAACCCTAGTTGGAAAAGTAAACACCAAAACTTACATTTTCTACAAAGAGAATGTAAATAAATTCAAGGAGGAGAACATTAATTAGGTATTAGTTTTTAGAATACTGTAAAATAGTTGTAAATAAAGCCATAAGTAGAAATAAGACGACATAAGCAAAAAATGCGTTGACAAAATATTGTATACATATTATGTAAAACGCATTATCTTTATAAGTAGATATAAGAAATACTGCTAAAAACAAAATAGAATATAAGTCAATTAATTCCAAATATCTTTGATTTGATTTGATATGATTTGATGTCGTGTCGGTGTCGTGTCGTGTCGTGTCGGTGTCGTGTCGGTGTCGTGTCGGTGTCGTGTCGGTGTCGTGTCGGTTTCGTGTCGTGTCGGTGTCGTGTCGTGTCGGTGTCGTGTCGGTGTCGTGTCGTGTCGGTGTCGTGTCGGTGTCGTGTCGTGTCGGTGTCGTGTCGGTGTCGTGTCGGTGTCGTGCGGGTTTCGTGTCGGTTTCGTGTCGTGTCGTGAAGGATAAGAACCCTAGTTGGAAAAGTAAACACCAAAACTTACATTTTCTGCAAAGAAAATGTTAATAAATTCAAGGAGGAGAACATTAATTAGGTATAAGTTTTTAGAATACTGTAAAATAGTTGTAAATAAAGCCATAAGTAGAAATAAGACGACATAAGCAAAAAATGCGTTGACAAAATATTGTATACATATTATGTAAAACGCATTATCTTTACAAGTAGATATAAGTAATACTGCTAAAAACAAAATAGAATATAAGCCAATTAATTCCAAATATCTTTGATTTGATTTGATTTGATATGATTTGATTTGATATGTCGTGTCGGTGTCGGTGTCGTGTCTTGTCGTGTCGGTGTCGTGTCGGTGTCGTGTCGGTGTCGTGTCGGTGTCGTGTCGGTTTCGTGTCGGTTTCGTGTCGTGTCGTGAAGGATAAGAACCCTAGTTGGAAAAGTAAACACCAAAACTTACATTTTCTGCAAAGAAAATGTAAATAAATTCAAGGAGGAGAACATTAATTAGGTATAAGTTTTTAGAATACTGTAAAATAGTTGTAAATAAAGCCATAAGTAGAAATAAGACGACATAAGCAAAAAATGCGTTGACAAAATATTGTATACATATTATGTAAAACGCATTATCTTTACAAGTAGATATAAGTAATACTGCTAAAAACAAAATAGAATATAAGCCAATTAATTCCAAATATCTTTGATTTGATTTGATTTGATATGATTTGATTTGATATGTCGTGTCGGTGTCGGTGTCGTGTCTTGTCGTGTCGGTGTCGTGTCGGTGTCGGTGTCGGTGTCGGCGTCGTGTCGTGTCGGTGTCGTGTCGTGTCGGTGTCTTGTCGTGTCGGTGTCGTGTCGGTTTCGTGTCGTGTGGTGTCGGTGTCGTGTCGGTTTCGTGTCGTGTCGGTGTCGTGTCGGTGTCGTGTCGTGTCGGTGTCGTGTCGTGTCGGTGTCGTGTCGTGTCGGTGTCGTGTCGGTGTCGTGTCGTGTCGGTGTCGTGTACGTGTCGGTTTCGTGTCGTGTCGGTTTCGTGTCGTGTCGGTGTCGTGACGTTGCCAGAACCACGATAATATATAACACTCGGAAAGCGAATTGGACAGAGCTTCGTGGAAAACTCGGCCAATTACTGAAAAGATATAAGTTGAGCCTTGGAAACGTCAACGCTGCTAGCAGGCCATACCAAATAGAGGAATTAATAAAACAATATACCAAAGCAATCACTGAAACATATAATGCCACTATTCCTAAAAAGATTAATAAAGAAAGAATAAACTTACCTTGGTGGTCCCAGAGACTCGAATAGATTAAGAAGGAGGTCGCTAGGTTGAAGTGTCGAATCCGCCGCGCCGCACCCGCACGTCGTTTCTATGTAGTTGAAAAGTACCTGGAAAAGAAAGAGGCATGTGAAAAAGAAGCAGTGGGAGCACAAACAGAAAGCTGAAAGGAGCTTTGTCAAAAACAGGATCGGGAAACCGTTTGGGAGGGAATCTACAGGGTATCGAGATGGAAAAAGAAAAGGGAAGTGGATATTCCGCTAATGCCGAATGGAAGAAGCCTGGACTCTGAGGGATCGGTAAAACTCTTAGCAGAAACATTTTACCCAGAAGATGGAAAAGGAAATGACAATGACGAACATCGAAGGATAAGAACCCTAGTTGGAAAAGTAAACACCAAAACTTACATTTTCTACAAAGAGAATGTAAATAAATTCAAGGAGGAGAACATTAATTAGGTATTAGTTTTTAGAATACTGTAAAATAGTTGTAAATAAAGCCATAAGTAGAAATAAGACGACATAAGCAAAAAATGCGTTGACAAAATATTGTATACATATTATGTAAAACGCATTATCTTTATAAGTAGATATAAGTAATACTGCTAAAAACAAAATAGAATATAAGCCAATTAATTCCAAATATCTTTGATTTGATTTGATTTGATATGATTTGATTTGATATGTCGTGTCGGTGTCGGTGTCGTGTCTTGTCGTGTCGGTGTCGTGTCGGTGTCGGTGTCGGTGTCGGCGTCGTGTCGTGTCGGTGTCGTGTCGTGTCGTGTCGGTGTCTTGTCGTGTCGGTGTCGTGTCGGTTTCGTGTCGTGTGGTGTCGGTGTCGTGTCGGTTTCGTGTCGTGTCGGTGTCGTGTCGGTGTCGTGTCGGTGTCGTGTCGGTTTCGTGTCGTGTCGTGTCGGTGTCGTGTCGGTGTCTCGTCTCGTCTCGTCTCGTCTCGTCTCGCCTCGTTTTGTCTAGTATATAATTCTAGTATTTAATCATTCAAGCTAATCTTAAAAGGAAGAAACTGGCAACCGAGGAACTCTACATGGAGGCTTCAAAGCGGCGAGGAGGCCGATGGCTAACCAGTTATATTGATATAACGGCGGGCTCGGAGGAACTCTAGACGGAATCGAAGGATGGGAGGTGAACAGCGGCATAACGAGTTTTAACTACAACGTGGTCATTTTTCAAATAAGACTGGGAAAAAGCATCAGCGTTGACGTTGCCAGAACCACGATAATATATAACACTCGGAAAGCGAATTGGACAGAGCTTCGTGGAAAACTCGGCCAATTACTGAAAAGATATAAGTTGAGCCCTGGAAACGTCAACGCTGCTAGCAGGCCATACCAAATAGAGGAATTAATAAAACAATATACCAAAGCAATCACTGAAACATATAATGCCACTATTCCTAAAAAGATTAATAAAGAAAGAATAAACTTACCTTGGTGGTCCCAGAGACTCGAATAGATTAAGAAGGAGGTCGCTAGGTTGAAGTGTCGAATCCGCCGCGCCGCACCCGCACGTCGTTTCTATGTAGTTGAAAAGTACCTGGAAAAGAAAGAGGCATGTGAAAAAGAAGCAGTGGGGGCACAAACAGAAAGCTGGAAGGAGCTTTGTCAAAAACAGGATCGGGAAACCGTTTGGGAGGGAATCTACAGGGTATCGAGATGGAAAAAGAAAAGGGAAGTGGATATTCCGCTAATGCCGAATGGAAGAAGCCTGGACTCTGAGGGATCGGTAAAACTCTTAGCAGAAACATTTTACCCAGAAGATGGAAAAGGAAATGACAATGACGAACATCGAAGGATAAGAACCCTAGTTGGAAAAGTAAACACCAAAACTTACATTTTCTACAAAGAGAATGTAAATAAATTCAAGGAGGAGAACATTAATTAGGTATTAGTTTTTAGAATACTGTAAAATAGTTGTAAATAAAGCCATAAGTAGAAATAAGACGACATAAGCAAAAAATGCGTTGACAAAATATTGTATACATATTATGTAAAACGCATTATCTTTACAAGTAGATATAAGAAATACTGCTAAAAACAAAATAGAATATAAGTCAATTAATTCCAAATATCTTTGATTTGATTTGATTTGATTTGATTTGATTTGATTTGATTTGATTTGATTTGATTTGATTTGATTTGATTTGATTTGATTTGATTTGATTTGATTTGATTTGATTTGATTTGATTTGATTTGATTTGATTTGATTTGATTTGATTTGATTTGATTTGATTTGATTTGATTCGATTCGATTCGATTCGACTCGATTCGATTCGATTTGATTTGATTTGAATAGAGTAGTGTGATTAAACCAATTGTTCATTAAAATGTTTACTTAACCTAATGCGGTCATAAATAGTATCTAAGATATATATATTGAACAAAACATATGGTGTCCAGAAAACATTGGAAAGTAATGACTGTGTAGATAAGATAAAGACTAAGAAAAGATAGACGAACTGGCTGAAAGATGATCTTATTAGAGTAGATGTGAATAATCTTTGAGGTCTATTTGAACAAAAGATAATAAACAGAAAAATGATGAAAGTAATGACTGTTTAAAAGAATAGATAGGTGGACTGTCTGAAAGATGTTCTTATCAGAGATGTGAGTATTGTAATAGGGACTGATAACGAGGTATGGCAGAAGAATAATGCGTCAATGCTTCATAACTAGCGTCTATGATCTATTAGAATATATAATAGTCGTGGCTTTTGAGGTAATGATATGCTATGCAGAGAAACGAAGAAAGATTGTATAAAAGAAAAGATAAAGACTAAGAAAAGATAGACGGACTATCTGAAAGATGATCTTATTAGAGTAGATGTGAATATTGTAATGACTAACAAAGCGGTATGGAAGAAGAACGTAAGACAAGTAGAAACAATCAATAAGTTCTAGGATCATTTAAGAGTCGTATGACAATTTAATAATACGTTATTTACATATAATTTCGGCGATTGTTTTAAACATATTTCTTGAGAATTAATTTAAAAAAATTCTAAACAATATTTTATCTTGTGTTATTATAGAACCCATACATTTCGTAATATAATAATTTACTGTCACTCAAAGTTATTATTATTGTTATTATTTATTTACAGTGCACAGTATACAGAAAACAGTACTTCTATTAATATTTTTTTGTTTAAACACTTTAGTTGATAAGTATTTAATAACAATACAAGGTTAATGACCTGACAAGATTGTTTAAATACAAAAATAAAGGCTGCAACCAAACTATATCTTATAAATGGAGATCATTATTGACTAACAACTTCTATTAAAATATATTTTACTTATATGTTTTTGATTTCTGTTTGGTATGTATTTATATAATGACACAATTGATTCCTTACTTGGTTTGTGTAGGACGCCCACACAAAGCTTTTCGTAATAAGCGATATCGCCCACGGAGTAGAAACAGCAGTATTCTGTAGTAATCTATAAGTATTGATAATAATATGTAGGTGTATTGTTTTGAAAGAAAAGTCTCCTAACTGGCAACTATAACGTATAAATGATACAAAAGTAGATTTTATCATAAGAGCAAAATATTATTTTTACGGCGAGGGCGCTTCTTTGAATCACCAGCGCAGCGAAGGATTCAAAGTACATCGCCCTAGAGGAAAATTATTACACTCTGCTTCTCAACTTTTTAGTTAGCACCGTGCAACCAACACATACAGCTAGCAATTCATACAATTTGCGTTTGATTTCTATGAATGAAAACAATTTTCGTCCATTCTATTCAAAAAGTGTCGCTTGTTCCTCTTTAAGTGGGAGCAAAACAGCACTTTTCCGATAGGAACTTTTTAGTGGGGGGAAAAGTGAATTGACATATTTGAAAAACTAATTAATATTATACTGTTTCATTTCAATGTGGTTCTACCCTAAATATCTTTTATTTATAATATATATCTTAATAAAAATCTAAATATGACTTGCAGTTAACACCTAATCATTGAATATCTTTTTGTTCTTTTCAGTTTTCAACACGTTCTCTCGAACCGTCTTTCGGTCTACTCTTCAATGATCTTCTAGATGACCTGGGAGTTCATACAACCGGGGCCTCGGTCATCGCTAGTACCCTAGATTCAGTTGTAAACTTCTCTGGGTTCTTCGTGGGTCCAGTGATTAAAACCTTCTCATACAGGAAAGTCTGTTTCGTGGGGTCAATGATATGCGCTGTGGGTCTTTTGTCGACGGCTCCCGCGAAAAGTATAGGTCATATTTTGGCCACTTATAGTATACTTGGAGGTATGATTATGTTTTCATTGTTTGTTATTTTAGAATTATAAGAATGTTTTATCTTATATAATATATGTACGTATATTGTTCTTCTATATACTTTAACGGTCTTACCTGCTTTCAAAAAAGTCATACCAATTTATACCATGCCATAAACAAAATAAGCAAAATCACAACTCTTAAACTCTATATAACTTAAGCGAAGCATGCTGCAGCTGTAAAGTATTTACAAAATTTACAACATCAGTATTTCAACCCCCACCCTTATTAAGTTTTGTATAACTAAACCTCAAAAATCACCACTATTTTCTACTTACCATTGATATTGACAAACATAGGGGTATTGTAAAGGTAGAGATTCAAAAAAAAATATACTTTTTTTAAATCAACACGAGGAATTGAAGAAATTATTATATAAATTTGAAATTCTTTTATAATACTATATATTTAATCAACATGTTTATATGAAACACCAAAGGATAAACCGTAATTACATAATAATTTCTATAAACGTTTTTATTACTTCTCTAAGAAGTTGCTGTTATAAAAAAATATTACAAACAATTCAATAGCAAAAGTTATTTTTTATATTTATTTATTTTGTCTCTATAGAAATCGATTTTTTGTAGATATAGTTATATATAAATAGTTATTTACACATAATTTTTCCATTCAATAAATATGGTTTACCTTAATCATGTATAATTATGACTAAGAACAAAAATAACTGGAATTAAGCATTCCAGGTTCTCATGACATCATATCATCAAGAAATGTGCTTAAGTAATAATTATAAAAGATAAGATGGAACCATATCAATACTATGATTGCCTTTCGACTGCGTTCACGAAAGGCTTCTCTAAACAGTTTCTGTTTCCTAGTAAAGTGATATAAGTACTCAAATTATACAGTGTGGTGTTTTATAAGATGTTTACGTTTTGGTATGAAATGAGGTCGAATTTGTCATATTTTTTAATGAAAATTGTATTGATTTGCAAGAATTTGTTGTATGTAATAGCAATCTATGATCATGTCTGATAAAACCCTCTTTATTTAATAAAGATAAAAAAAAAACATACCAATATCATAATAATAGTTTAGTCACCATTTTAAAAATAATTCAATTACTCATTGCTCTGTTTCCATATTATCTTTGGAAGGGTTAAAGTGCAACAATGCTTTCTGAATATATAAAAAGATTATTTATTCTATAGTATACGTAATTCCTAAGAACTTCATTATTATATCGATGTTAAGAACTAAAGTATTTATTTATATTTCCATACAAATTTCCTCATTTAACCGGATGTTACTCATCTATTGTTATTATAAAAAACAGAATATTTTATAAACAGAATCTATTGTCAAGATAATTTCTAGAATTACTTATTTCGTTTGTATATTAATCATTGATATCGTTCTATTTATTTCATATTAAAAAATATATATATATATATATATATATATATAAAAATATATAAATATATATATATATAATATTATATATAATTTACTATATAATTACTTAAAATATTGTTATATCTATATAGATATTGTTATATATAAACATGTAGTAAGTTTTTTATGCAACATACATAATAACAATGTTTGTTGGTAGGTTGTTGGTAAGTTGTTGGTAGGTTCGTTGTATTGACTTTCGTAAAACCGGTTTCAATAAAAACACGTTTTTATTAGACAAAAAAAAATTCCTTGAATGTACAATGTACATTTTGGTTATTGGTTCTTAAATTTTTTTAAAGATTTTTTTAAATATATTCCATATTTCAAACTTAAAAATTAAAAATCTTTTTTTTCATTAACTAATGTGTGTTTTTGCATTTCATCAAATAGTAACAAATACTTTGAAGTTTAATTTAAAGTTGTAAATTATTTATATGGTTTTTATTTTCTTTTTCAGGTTTCGGGGTTGGTCTTGCCTCTTCATCATCATTTGTATCTCTAAACCATTACTTCTCAAAGAAGAGAGGCCAGGCCGTTGGACTGTCAATGGCGGGCACTGGGTTTGGTCTTATGGTTATGCCACAACTGGTGAAAATTTTATTAGGAGAGTTTGGCTTTAGATGGTCAGTAGTAATTTTGGGGGGGCTAGCTTTCCATGCGGTCCTTGGTTCCTGTTTGCTACAGCCTATTAAAAGACATCTGAAAGAAGAACCAGTTGATTGTGAAATGCAGTTAGTTAAGGTTTGTTGTATTTTGTAAATTTCAAGACATAATATAACTAGAAGCGCGAACCAGACCTTAATTTTGACTCGTTGCGCTTGCAAAATGTCGTTGTGCTAGCATATTAAGCGAAGCGAGGTGCAAACAGCACGAAGTTGAATGTACAAAACGTCTAAGCATTCTGTCCTCAACTATTTTTTATTTATTTTTTTTAAATTTTTAAATTTTTTTTTCTTTGTAAAGCTAATTTTTTCCTATTGTAGTCTGTGGGATTTTAGATTTTCCGTGATTTTTTCTCAACGATATCGAATATTTGAAAATATTTTTTAAAACTTCTACCAGACTGATGTCTATCAGTGTGCAAAATTTGGAATTTTTCGGATGTACAGTTTTTGATTGATGCCTGCACAAAAGATGCATAAAAATTCTGATAGAGCTCTTCGCTTAATAAAATTTCTATAAAATATTTTAAGATTTTCGACATTAAATTAAAAAAAAAACTAATAAACACTAAAATCTAGGAAATGGAATGCATTAACGAGAGCGATGAAGAAGGTGAAGATAAGTTTGAAATAAATCCACTTGTGAGCCATCCAATGTCGAAACTTCCAAAACAGCGGTCCCACGCTAACATGAACCATCCGTCCGTTAGAACGATAGGTCTGCCAAGAGCCAAGACTTGTGATAAACCTCTCCAAGACTTTGAAAACGCCAATATGCCAAGCTTGACTACAGCGGCCTCTGTAGCGGCCATGCAACGAGTTATATCTAGCGGAAGTATGAGTGAAGCTGTGAGGAAGAGGAAAGTGTCCGTGATATCTAATATATCCAATATGGACTTCACCGGGAGCTATTTGCAATTATATATTGATGTGAGTTCTAAAGTTTTAAAATTTTTTTTGGGATTTAATTTATATAAAATTCTAATTTAAGTAAAAACAATTGCCATGACTTTAAAATAATATCTATATAGGAGTATAAATTTATTTCCAGACAGTCGACGAAGATACCTTACAAATGAAAACAATAAAAAAAGCTGAACCCGAAGAGAAGAAGATTGGTTTCATCAAAAAGTTCATTAGCCTGATGGACTTGGACTTGTTAAAGGACTGGTCTTTCTTGAACCTTTTACTGGGTCTTTCGTTGTTTTGGAGTGGAGAGCTGCAGTTTAGGATGTTGACGCCATTTTTTATAAGGAGTTTAGGTTATGACATGAATGAGACTGCTTTTTGTTTGTCCATGACAGCAATTACTGATATTTGCGTGCGTTTAGTTTTACCACCGATTTTTGATAGAACTAATATTACTAAGAAGATGATTTTCTTTATATCTGCCTTCTTCTTGGCTGCGACGCGATCTGGTAAGTTGATTTTTACTTGAAGTTTTAGATTTTATCAGTAAAAAAATATTATTTCAATAACAAAAATTGGAAAAATCTTATATTATACAATTTTTCAAAATATCAACTATTTTAAGTTATATAAATTGATTAATTTTTATTTTTTTATCAGTTCTAGCTGAACAGTCAGAATGGGTGCCGCTAATGATCTGGTTATCAATCTGCGGCTTCTTCAGAGGAATGTGCCTCAGTAACTTCACACTAACTATATCTGAGTATTGTCCGCTAGAGAAGCTTCCGGCCGCTTTTGGATTACACATGGTCAGCAAGGGTGTGTTCGTTGTCATCATTGGTCCCATTATTGGTAAGAAAAAATATTAGCTTTCGAAAAAAAATTATTACCCAAAAAAAGTTTCTATTTAAGTAGTTTTTTAAAACTATTATTGTAAATTAAATTTAAAATCAATATGGACAATAATCAGTACTATATTCACAATATAAAATAAACATTTTGGGATTGTGTCTATTAAAAAGATTTCAAAAATCAAAAATCTAAAAATTTTGTCTTTAACTCTACGAAAGAACTAATAGATGTCGCTGCCTTCCCTATAGAAATGATTAAATATTTACAATGCTTAATTCAACAATGCAGTTAAAGACACAGTAGCTCAGTTAGCGGAGTGACGGGTACGGTATTCCAGTAGCAGGTTCAAGTTCTGTCTGTGTTGATTATATCATTAATATGTTCATGTAGTAGTTGTTGAGCTGAGTGAAGCGAAGCTCATTACCGATTAACTCGATCCAATTTTGTCAGCTTTCTCCTCCTACACCGATCAAGCTATTCTTACCAAATTTGGACCAGTTGATTATCACATCACCTTTCTATCTATAGATAGATTTCAAAAAAAAAAAAAAATTTTAGATTGAGAGTAATTTGCAATTAACTTTATTTTTACACAGAAACGTTCTTTTACTTATTATGAGTGACATATGTATATTTTTTTTTGTTAAGTGCAGACATAATATCAAAATTTTCGTGGTATTCGTTTCGCTCAGCTTTCCCCGCTTAATTGTGGCCCTAGTATATATAACGTTGTAAATACCTTTCCAGGCTACGTACGTGACTACACGGGTAGTTTCTCATGGTGTATCCACGTGCAGAATGCCCTCATAATGTCCTGTGTGCTGGTGTGGGCGGTGGAGTACGCACTAGCCTTCACAAGACGACGCAAGGTGGTGCAGATATAGCGGACAATAGCTTTATTATACTAACATGACTATTACGCTGTTTAGTAACACTGTTCTTAAAGGATTTCAATATTATAACTATGTAAGAAAGTTCAAATGATTTAATAATATTGCAAAAAATTTTAGGAAAATACATGAAAATCCGTTAAAAATAGTGTTATTTCAATTGTCGATTGAATAAGAATAATTCTACTTAATTTCAAACTTATTTCAAACGGGATTCTTCCTCGACATTTGTATCAATGATGGTCTTGTGACATTATTTTATTTTAAGTTTAATTAGATGTTTTTCTTGAGTGAGTATCATGCTACTTAATTCAGATCACTTAAATTTTTCTACAATCCAAGTAGAATCACAGCAAGATAGTGACGTTGACTTTGAATTTAGTTTTATTTTAAGATATATGTTGTTAATGTTTGTTTTAACTCAAGACAACATTTTACAATTTAATTATTTAATCGATTTATTTCACATTCTAACACTTGAGTAAAATTCTACTAAGTAAAAAACATATTTTTTTAGTAGCATGCATTATTTTCTAATGGGTTGTTATACTTAAGCTTAGTTTCCAGTAATAGTTATAATATTGATTCATAATTCAGTCGCTATTCATAGATGTTTTCAATTTAATTTTAAAGTACGAAAAAAAGCCTTTCGAAGTTAAAAATGTTGTGCCAAAAATGTAAGCAAAAATATATTAAATAAATGACAAAACGTATCCATTTGGTAACTTTTTGCTATAAAAAAGTATAGAACTTGGTAGATTTTTTGGTAATATTTTTAGATATCTGTAGTTTTGAAATGTTTACGTATTTTAGAATCTTATTTATATATATCTTGAGTATTGGAGACGTAGATTTAAAATGGAAAATAGAATGACAATTTTTTTTAAACCAACTGATGGGACTTATATATATTAGAAAAGTCTCAGGTTCCATTCTTGATAATTTTTTTTGAACTTAAATGTGGCCAAAATGTACATGGTTTTGTAGAAGAATATACTTAAATCTCTTTAGATATTTTAGTAGTAGTTTTGTATCGTTCTAACGAATTTTCTCGTAGACATTATAGAGACAAATTTTATTATATTAATATAAGATACAAGACAGTTATTAAATATAGTTTTATGAATTCCTCTGTAATAATATAGATTTTTGCAACTGTTATTCTACACAATTATATTCTTATTATTATTTTTATAATAGATTTTTGTTTCACTTATTTTTTTTACTTAAACTTGATAATGCTACTTTAATTTGTTAAAAAAACAACTTATTTTAGAATATTTTCATGACAAATAATTCTGTTTATAGTAAACTAAACAATTATGACAAAAACATTACTAAATATTAGTTTCTTCGCATTTAAATGAAATATTAGAAAAAAAATATCTCATCATATTTTTTTTCATTTAAATGAACAAAAAGTCTTTGTGAATACTATTTATATATATATATATATGATCTGTCTGTTATTGTTACTTGTTTTAGTTTTCATCTGTCTCATTTTACCTTTGTCTTCCAAATTATTTAAGTAGCCAGTTCATAGTCTTCGCTTTTAATGTGATTTTTGTGACCAAATAATATACTAACTTTTGATAAAAGCATTATTGTATTTAGGCGGTAAATTTATTTTAACTTCGACTAGCAACTGCCTTGACATTTTTTTATATATAATATGTAATAAAAAATATCTATCTAGTTTTAGGGATATGTTCCAATGATAAATATTTTCAGCATTATATTTTGAAATAATTGTATTTGCCTTATAAAACCAGAAATAATCAATTATTGTAACGTGTGCCAATTGTATATATGTTAAATCAAATCACTGCACTGATGTCCTATATGCTTTGTATAAAACCTGGTATTCCGGGACAAGTTTTGGAATATATAAAGATAAAAAAGATGATATATATCGTAAAAGACTTAAAGAAAAGATTGATGGAGTTTGTCTGTTATTGATGTTAAATTAAGATATATTTTCATTTATATTTTTATTAGTATTTATAATAAAGTGTTAAGTAATTTAATGATTTCTTGATATTTTCTTAGGTTCATCTCTCTAGCCTCTAGCAATGACAGTGACTTACTTTATTTTTAGAGATTTCTTTAACCATAAAATCAGTTAAAACCAGTTTCTTTAAAAAAATAATTAATATTATTAATAAAAAACTGATTTTTGATAGAAAAAATAAAATATATAATAACATATCACCTACTTAATAATATAATAATATTTAATATTGTTTCGTTTTCTAGTTGCTCATCATTTTGATATTGCGATGAGATAAAGTTGTTATTTGTTTTGAACATTCTTGTTTTAAATGAAAAAACTGTTTAATATACAAAATTTTAATATTCCTTTTTGCTACTTGATTATTGTTTCGATTTAAAAACTTATGTATTAGATAGTATATTGGTTCAATATCCTCTGTGACTTTGACCCTATAACTGATTTAATGTTAATAATTTAAGTTTTTTGGTCATGAATGGTGAGAAAATGCAAATTGTTGGAATATAATGTACCTTTTGTGACAATTAGCGAGACTAAAAAATTAAATAATATGTAATAAAGTACTTATTGGTTACCAAAATTTGCTTTTATTTTCTCCTTCGAAACTAGTATCTCATGTTATACGTTTAATAAGTTAAAAGGTTGTACTTTTCAGGTGGAAAATCAGTTGGAATATAACCATGCATTATATCACATTATATCAGACTAATATGAAAAAAAAAATGTTAGTAGATAAAAACGAACACAATTTAATGATGCCAGGTGATTACTGTTGCGGGTAGTTTTGGAGGAGTTACTGCTATTGAGGTTTTGAAAGGGTGGGTGGGTGAAAGGATTGATCATCCACCTCTCTAATTTACTGTAGGAAATGGAAAACGAAGTTATAAACACAATATTACCATTATTTTCTATGAGAAGTTTGGGAACGGTTTAAGTTGAAGTTGTTTGTTTTAGCTAAGTGAACTTTTTTTTTTATTTTGTATTGTTCAAAAAATTGGAAGTTTGTCTTATATACTAATTCCTAATACCTACCATACACATAAACTGTGATTAAAAAGTATAACGACGAGGTGTTTTGATCGATTTCTGGTAATTAAAAATATAAGAAGATCTGGAGCAATCGGGTATATACTTATATTTAGATTTCGAAGCTCATTTAAAAGGTAAAGTTATATAAAATAACACGCTATGACTCTGGCAGTACATTAATTACAGTATAAATTGTAGATAAGAGAGTACCAACAACGTCAGGACATTAAGGGGACTATTCCCGAGTAATATTATAAAGTCGTAAAATTTATTCTCAAAGATCCACAGACCAGATTGCTAATAAAATCAAGGAAACAATATGTAATGTATTTTATGACGAAATAATAAGAACCAAAAAGCGATCAAAACACTTATGTTTAGTTTAGAAAATGGGGTCATTCTCGAATTTGGTTTTAATCTTTAATAATTTTATGCTTTCTCTGTTGTTATTTCTGATTCTTGTCGTTGTTATCTTTATAATTAAATTAGTAAATAATTTACACCAAGACTCAGGAAATATTTATATCATAGTTTACGACTTACAAGCTAGTGCTAAAATTTTTCTGTTTTTAGATTTCTATAATTTTTGGTTAGCGTGATCGTGAAATAATCAAACAAATAGGGACCAGTGTACATATACGTACATATAGGTACAATATGTTTTTATGATATTCGATAAAGACAGAGACTCAAGTAATAAAATTAAGATTAATTGTTTAAATGTGTTTGTGAAATCATGATTTATGATAAATATGGACAATGCCTATCGATATTTTATAGTTAATTCTTCAATTGAATAATTTATATGTAAACAACTTTTGTATCCTGTCCTTATACAAAGCAAAATTATTTAAGTACACGATTCAACATAAACATTTGCTGCACATAGGTACGAAACTGCTCTATCCAAATTTATTATATTTAATAATACTCTAATATTCATGGTAGAATATCATACAATTTCTCTCTCTTGCTTTTTAGATCAAAGCTTATGGTTTGCTTGATTCATTTATTGAGGACGACTTCACAATTAACATTTCAAGTTCCAAATATTTTTTTTCAAATTGAAATTTAATTTTTATTTAAGTAAAGAAGATTTTCAAGGAAAAAATAATTCTAAAGCATTTAAAAATACTTTATACATTGTTTTAGTTTAAAATCTAAGTTTTTTTTTTATTCACATTGTTTGACTTCACAGGTAATATGTGGATGACAAGCATAAAAAAGAACACATATAATTTGAGACAGTCTTTTTATTATCAAAAAATAAACATTTTGAAATCTATATAGTTTTAGATTTTACGATCATTTTATTAAAACTTGTTTTATATATTTTTTTAACTATTTCTTACTTTTTATATTAGTATTAATGTATTTTGTGCTTTTTTTGTTTATGCTAGACTTAACTGGTTTTAAGTAGGTACATTTCTTTTGACGCTATCTAATTCAAAAACTTTATCTAGTATATTGACTCTATTTATAGAGATTTAAAACAATATACAACAGCATGAATTTTATGTAGATACTGGGAAAGTCCAGTATAACATAATTAGCAACATTCTACTTTCAGCATTACGGTAATTATATTCTTTCTTGAAACTGCGCAAATTTTGGTCAAACAAAGGTCTTAAACATATTCTTTTATATTCTATTCCAAAATATATATCGATGCCAGCCGTCTTCTATTTGATCTGATACCTGACTCCGAATTTTATCACCGCACAGCACCTCACCACCTGTATTACCATCCCTACCACCTGGATGCGTGGCGATCTTCTACTGTGCGGTTTTCAAGGACCTTTCTTCTAGATACCACAAACATGTGGAATGAACTTCCTTTGCGGTATTTCCAGATCGATACGACATGGATATCTTCCAAAAAGGCGTATACCCACCTCCAAAGTCGGCAACGCTTTTATGAGTTTTCGGATGCCGCATGTGAGCGGCGGTGGTGGCGATCACAAAATTATTTCATTGATACTCAATTGTTTAATTTTGTTAGTAGGAGTTGTATTTCTAAAATAATAAATAAAACAACCAATAGTTAGCCAACAATCAACACCCAATCATAAAAATCCTTGACTCTTGAACGATAATAATAGAATCTTAAAACTATTACGGTAAAAGTAAATTATTTAAATTATAGATAAAAGTTATCATATGTTATCAATTAAATGTTGAGTTAACATTTGTTGTTTCATTTGTATACTAATACATTTGTTAGTTTATTACCTAATTATGCGTTCTGATAATTTTATAAATTAATCAAATAAACTGTGATACGCAAAAAATATGTGATGTAAAAATTTATAATAGGCTTATTATTCAAATCTGAATTGAAGAATTTATGACTAGTAATTAAAAAAAAAATTATGATTATTCCGAAAAGAAACAGCAAATCTGTTTCTTTTTAAATCCATTTATTTTAAGCTACTTAAAATAATTTTACTATTGTTTTAGATACTGACGAGGAAGTTAAGAGCCTAATAAGGATTAAATTTTATTGGTTTCCTCACCATTTCGGTTCAGTGAGTGTTTGAACTAATTTCGGTGTTATATAATACCCCAAGTATTTAAAAAGATATAAGTCATTTTAAACATTACATAAAAGTTTGACTGGTTTTATGTTAAAACAAAAAATCTACAATTTAAACAGTAACAAATTGATAATAGTAATTAGTTTGAGAGACAATTTTATAAATACTCGTACAAGTAATGGGTTCAAAAATAGGTTATTCTGAAAAATCTTACTACCAACAATTTTCGTAATGGATAAATAGTCATAAAATTACTCCAATTACCACAACAAATCATGCAGCTGTTTGACATTATAACTTGTTTTAAAATTCATTTTTTTTAAATATTTCTAGAATAGAAAAATGACATTTAAGAGTACGAAACAAAAATTTAAATAACCTGTACATAAAAAAAAATATAATTGTGAATGATATTTTGTTTTATGATACTTGTTAAAAAAGTTGTTATGTTTTTATTAAATAATTAAGCATAAAATGGATTAGTTGGCCTTTGTACGGAATGGAATATTTTTAGGTTTTTAGTGTATCTTTAATCTAAGCAATTTGATAGATGTTTTCGATTTTAGGATCCTTTATTGTTTGCTTTCTGCGATATTATTCTGAATTTTATTATAGTCTGTACCGAGTTATACAATAGCTGAAAAAGGTTTTGAAAGAAGAAAAACGTTAGAATAGGTTGTATGGTCTTCGACCTTTGTCTGATCCGAATTGCTATAGGACAAATTTAAAAACAACAACAACAGTATATATATACATATATCTTCAACATATATCAGCAACAATTTGTCAATTTGTCCCAGGATGAATTTATACAAGATTTTGGAAGATCGTGCGCTGGCACAAACTGGATTTTTTATTATATTATTTTTCACGCAATCCATGCATGTGATAGTGGAGCAAATGTGTAAAAAAGGACGGTTAGGCGCCATTGGCTGAAAACCGGAAATACCACTGAAATGGCAGAACATGTATTTAGATTTTATATATGTAACAGAAACACGTTTCTCTTTTAAATCAACCACCACCTTTAATCTGTCGTTCACCTTTTTGAGATCCATTAACGCCATAACTAATTGAAAATATCTGTGATTACTTATTGATGGGGGTCGCCCCCCTCTTCCGACAGCTTATCGAAAAACGGCTATCACTTAAATACATCTTCTTTATTTGAGAACATTATTTTCATTCTTTATGCTTGATACATATTTATCTAGACATATCCATATTACTATCAAAGTATACCATATGGGGGTTCTTTATTTTTTATTATTTTTATTAATTTTTAATTTTTTTTTACAACATCTTAAATGCATCTTATTCTTTTCTCTCTTTTGTAATTACGTAGAGTTCTGGTCTAGAGACATCTAGCCTTATACAAATTATTTTTAGGTTACGTATAGGTCTTGTCCTCTTTTCTATATTACATATAAAACTGTAATTCCTGGTCTGAATATTAAATTCACAATAAAATGAAATTAAAAGATATATTTGAAAGCTCATAATATGACTAATCTTTACGTTTTTAAAGATATAATCGTATGTGCCATTGTTCCTGACGGGATTACATAGAAAGATTGTAAAATAATTCATATAAATTAAATTAAAATTTATGTCATATAATATTTTGAACCAGAAAATAATTTTAAATGCATAATAAAATAATGACTATTTTATTACTAGTGAGTCGTGAAACTTGTCGTTCATTCAACAGATATTTTAATATTTTAATTTCTTTTTCTCTCATAACTTCTAGGAAAAATTTGGCCCGTCATGAGTGTTGGTTTTTTAGATTCACATCGATTGATATATAAAAAATATTTTTTTGAAGATAAAAATTTTGTATTCATCTAATGCTATAACTATATAAAATTCTTACTGTATACTGAAATATTTTGACTCGGTATTTATTCCTAGCATTGTTTAAAGAAAAAAAATGCATTGAAATCATATAAATTATATATAATATTACATAATTATAAAGATGTCTATAACCAATCAGATGTTCCAATCAAAATGTCCTTTAGTCAAAGAGCAGCCTTATTACCGCAGAGCGAACAGAGTTGCACAGACGCGGGCTAAACCTTACCGACGCGTCTTGTTGACATTTATTAATATTATATTAATTAAAAGTGTAAATTAAAAATATATATATATATAATTACAATTATAGTACTGTCAGTTTATGTTTTAATAATGGATGAAGCGTACGCACACCTTGAAGGAAATTTGCAGGGGAAGAAGACTATTTCATCCCCTGATGGTGGCTGGGGGTATGCGGTATGCATCGGGGTTGGATTTACTTTTGTAAGTTATTATATTTTTTTATATACTTGATTTGATTTTAAATTAAATTAATTGAACCTACCTATTTACTTAATTTAGGTAAATGAAAGTTATAACTAAACATATAGTTTTTAGATTATAGATATTTTAGAATACTTATCCTTATAATCTAAAAATAAATAAAACTTTTGTTTAGTCATTATTTCATTAAAAAAATCAAGAGTAGTTTTATCTCTTTATTAATAAAATATGTTAAAGACAAATATCTTTAAAATGTTAATATATAATAATTATTACTAAATACTTATTATAATAATATACTATTTAATATTTTACATAAGTCTACATAAAATCTATTAAATTTAATATTAAATTTATAGAAGTTAATTTAATTGCAAAAATTTACACAAATAATAAATGTAATGAATGATAAAATAATTTAAATATAATGATTAAGTAAAATGTTTATTATTAAATTTTATTAAAGGTATATCGAGAGTTATCAAAACTTGAATTTAAATTGTTGAGTGCACTTCGTTTTCTGATGTCAGTCTTATAAATTTACTTATATATATTAATTATTGCTTTTAATGAAGTGAAAAGTCCGGAATAAATCAGACTGGTTTAAATCGTTGTGACATTGTGTGTACAAGACACATGGTGCATCAAACAGATTTTTTTTTGTATTAACAAAAAACCCATTAGAGTTGATTGTTAATAATTTATTTTAATATTTGTTGATTAGTGTTTCAGTTGAATTTTTTTTATAGAATTTTAAAATAATTTAATAATGATATCAATAATAATATAGAATTATTTTTGATATAACATTAAATTTAATGTATGTTGTGTATTTATGATATTAAAGTTTATTCCAAAAAAAAATGTATATAAATTTAAATATATCTCAATTTAATTAAAACAGAAGATTGTTGAAACACAAAACTTACTATAACTATGTAGTTAAATGTAAAATTTAAGTCAAATTATTAAAAGGTTTCAACTCTTTTAATATAAAAACGCTTAAAAAATAATTTAAAAAAAGAGAACATTTGGAAATAATCATCCCTTATTTGATTGTACATGAGTTATCATAGATTCGAAAATATACAATAATTTTGATTTTAAATTGAAATTATCTTAAAAGTTCAAAATTCACATTATATCTAGTATATATCAAACAAACAAGAAACTTCGCTATATGTCAGGATTGATGTCATTACATATTTAATTAGCTTTCGTCCGCAGCTTCGTCCGCGTAGGTTTTGAAAAACCAGGTAATATTTAAAAGTAAGCTTAAAGGTAATATTAAAAAATAAGCTTACGTTCTTCTTGATAATATTTTAAAAAAAACTATTTCTCCTTAAAATATTCTCAACTTATTATATTATTTATTTATAAGGCAATATTTTTTACGAGATCTTCACCAAGAATTTTTATTAATTGATATTAAATCATATTGAATTTATACTATCTGGTAACAAAAACCATACAAAACTCAGTTTAGCAGTTTTTTATTTTATCGCATTTCTACGTACAGACAGTTGCGGCCGGGGAACTTTGTAATATATATATATATATATATATATATATGTGCGTAAGAAACATGCTCTTGAATAACATATTAATATGTATTGTATATTATTGTATATTAATTATTGTTATCAATAACAGACAAATTTTAGTTTGTTTGTTTTGATAAATTATATTTGCATTTGATAACTAACTTCCCGTAGAAAGTTATATAACATTATATGATGAATTTTAGAACCAATGGCTTTCAAATATAAAACATTAATTATATTTATTTTAATCTATATCTTTTGCATTTTGAGCCCATATCAGTTATCACTTGTGTACGTCAATTTGAAGAGTCAGGAGGGTCTATTTTGATACCATACTTATGGAAATAAGTCCTTCTGAACACTCTCCAACTTAAAAGTAAGTTTCGATTGTTCCAAACGCGCCCTGATTTGAGAACCACACGTCAAACTCAGCCTGGTGTTTTTTATTGTGATCACTGTTTCACAAATGTCAAAACATAGGACATTTTCTATAAACAACTAGAGCCATCACAAACAATTCAATATGCATTGCAATACTATTTATTGCTCGGGTTTATTCAATATTTACGAACTAACGAAACGAAACGAACGAAATATTAAAACTGTATCTGTATAAAATGTCCGTGTGTTTGTCTTGAACTTTGAACAAGTGTCACGATGAAAGCAATTAAATTAAAATTATTATAAATAGGGTCTTTTAATAAATTTGATATAATGTGTACCACCAGTTGTATTCTAAAACACAATTTATTTCTGAAGCAAAGCAGATTCCTGCTATTAACTAATTTTTTTGAAGAAATCAAAGGTATTAATTAAATTATAAACTATTCTGTTCTTTTATTTTATTAACAACTGATCAAAAAACAAATTTTTGTTTAATTTTAATAAATTAATTAAATACAATAACAATAATATCACAAATGTATTTTATACGACTGGAAGTCGATTACCATCGCATATATCTTTCGACAATAATAAATTAAATACAATACTTAATTATTATCTTTATAGATTATTGCAATTAATAATTGTTACTTGTTAAAATAATATTTTTTTAGTATATATTTATTCTTTTTATCCTAAAAAAAACAATATTTTTGTAGTATTATTATAATAAACAGTAAAATTTTGTTATAAAAGTAATAAAATAAAACAATTACTACAGTATTTGTATTTGTTTCAGAGAACTGTTTGAAATAGATTTTTAGCAACAAAAGAATAAAATCTTTTTATCTACAGTAATATTAAAAATTAGATAATATTATTTGTTAGGTTGATACTCGTCCTTGGTACTACTTGTATTAAGACTAAAGATATTGTGATAGATTTTAATATATGTTTATTAAGATTACTTTTCACAACATATGACAGACAGAGACAAACATTTGTGTAAATATGATGAGTAAGAGAAAATGATTAGTGATAAGAGAGACAGATGGATTATGTAATGTATGTAGGCGATAGATTATTAAATTTGGCGTGTGTAAGGTAATGATGACAGACAGAGATAGAGATAGAGATACTGATAGAGTAGGGAAGAATAATTTCCAGCGATATTCTTAAAGAATTTGTAAAAGAATAATGAAATAAATTACAAAATTAGAGCTTATTACAGAAATTAAATGAAATTCGTTTTTTGCATTTTTTTATTTCTTTAAAATATATAATCGAAGTTTAGGTGTCTAACTGTCAATTGTAACTATAAATTGTCCTGAAATAAAATTGTTATTGAGTTATGTGTTTGTAATGTCCTTATGTAAACGCGAACGTAGTCGCGGGCAGCAAGTTGTATTTATTAAGGAAGTTGAACGTGTCAACAAGTGCCAGATGTAAAAAGCTGAAGGATATTCCTTTTTTTCCATTTTAAAATTATTTTTAATTATATTTAATTGCAATTGAATATTTTAAATACTTTTAAATTACCTGTATAATTGTTCAATTATAAAAAAAATATAATATTTTTTTATTAAATACTTTGTTCCAAGTTTTACTTGATCAATATCATTACCTCAGGAGGTTTTAAACAATTATATTAAAATTATTAATCTTTACTTTTAATAAAAAAGAAGTAGTACGTATATTGTCCAGAACTTTTGAAGTTTTTTACTTTTATTAAAAAAAAGTGTCAAAAATTGCCTTATTCAATTTAATATAATTTTTATTAATGTTTAAGAGAGTTATTACTTTGTTTACAATACTATAATATAAGAATGATACGATGTGACACATTAGTCTGAAAAAATGAGGGATTTGTAAAAAATGGGAACTTTGTATAAATTTATTATTTTATTTTTGTCCAAAAAAGAAAAAAAAGTTATACGTTTTAATCAAAATATTAATAATGTAATAAACAAATCAATTAAACATTACAAATCTATTTAGGTGAAAAAAAAGAAAAATCTACACTTTATAACAATTTCAAATCGCATACTGCATTTAGAGCATTTTTTTATCTTAACAAAAAAAAAATAAAATAAAATAACAATAAATTCTAGAGAATAAATAAAAATATATTAGAATATATTTTTATTTATTTTATAAATGCTTTAGTCTTTTCTAAACTAGAGCCAATTTAAGCATTAGAGCAAATATTTGAGCTCAGTTTTTGTCAGTTCTTTCTGTGTTAGGTTACAAACAAAGACACAAGCTTTATTATCAAAGGCAATGATAAAATAGTGTTATATTACTGATATTACATCATATCAAGGTTATTTACCCACAAGATGTCTCGAAGATATTGCGGATATATTTTGTTCCCTGGTGTGTGACAATGTCATAAATATTTTAATTCTTTATTATTTTATTTATTGTTGTATCATACATTCTTCATTGTTCTTCATTCTTCTCTTTCCGTTTTTCTTTTTATTCTACAATTTCTTTTAATGTTGTAAAGTTGCAAATCACTCTCGAAAACCGATGTCGAATGGTAGTTGCACATTTTTCAGCTAAAACCTTGCTTATATTGGTATGGCTTATGACTTTTTAAACGTTTTGCATATCCGTGTCAATTTAAATATTGTTTTCAAATATACTGCCATCTCCTTTCTAAGCATACCAGTCTACCAGTCTATCTATAGTTACAAATTTTATGCTGTGGTCTTTTGCTTTATTAGTATTATTGCGAGAAACTAATCTGTTTTTTTTTATTGAAACACAAACCAAATTACTTAAATATCAAAATATTAAAGTAAGGGCTGATTTAACTATTCACTTTAAAAAAGCGGAATCACATGAATTAATGTTAAAACAGGCGCAAATAAATATATAAGGTTCATGTGTAAGGATTCGATGGAATAGTGGTTCACCCTTTAATATGTTATATATATCAAAGATAAATATTGGTTTATTTTATTATTATAATAAGTGTTAATTAATTAATGATAATAAATAATCTTTTATAAATCCAATTACTGATTTAACGCCTGAGCTGAGTTTGGCTTCTTATCGCAGCTCCAGTCCTACTAAAACACATTTATATCTTGATACATTAAAATGAAAAAGCTAATATTTCTTTATTATTATATATATAATTTATATCTACAAGATCAATCTTTTATTATTCATAATAATATATTATTAAAAGGGAAATTGAAAACAAATTTACAAAACACGAACGTCTAACGTGTATGTATATATATATATATATATATGAGGTTATAAAACATAGGTTATAGTTACAAATACATGTAGTTTTCTACAATGTTTTCTTAAAGATGGGTTCATTGACTTCATCGTTTTTGTTAAATCTTTGATGCTGCCATTTTTAAGACTACCCATTAAAAAACCAACGGTTGCCCTCTTCGCCGTAATGGGACGTCACGGGATCGCGTTAGCACACACCGTGACGCCCCGGGTTTTTGTTAACTCTAAATATAAAAAAAAAAAAAAAAAAAAAATTGATCTGGCTAGTTTTAAAATATCACCAGAGGGCATCACTTGCCCCGAATATGTTCCTTGAGGTGACAAAAAACGTACAGGCGCTGGGGCCTAGATCTGGAGATTAGGGTGGGCGCTTAAGCAGTAACAAATTTTGTTGGGATTTTTAGATGCATTACAAATACCTTTCGGGTCTTCCCTCGTATTTATATAATTTATTTCTTTTTTGTGCTATTTATTGCCCAATATAAAAAATAATGTACAAAATTCAAAAGGCGGGCTTAATGTCACAAAGACATTCTCTACCAGCCAACCTTCGACGTCCAGCAGACGACGTTAGTAGGTGTGCAAAAAAAAATATAAATAATAAAAAATATTTTTACTTATATATTTTTTTTTATTAAATTTTTATAATAACAATGTAATATATATATATATAATAATAATGTTTTTATGTATAAACATTATTCATGTGTCTGTTAGTTTGTTTTAAGCTTTGATCATTTGATCCTCCAGTTTAGTAATTATTTATCTTTTAGATAGTCACTTATTGTTTGTATTATTTTATATACTTCGTGAATTTAATAATTATCTCATAAAAATATTGATCATGTTCAAAGAGCAGATATTAAAAAATACAAAAAACTGATTTAATTATAATTAAAAATAGATAATAATATGCATAAAAGATATTTATTCTGTCTAGATGCTATATGGTAATACTTATCGGGATAAAGGATTTATCCGATGTTGTCTATTGATTAAAATAGATGCACAGAATTAAAAATATCACCTTCACCAATAAATATGCAAATGCTATTAATTCTTATAAATCTTTTAATCTTCTTCCAACGACAACGATATTTGTACTGTACATTTTTTTCTTCTTTATTTAATTATAAATAAACCATATAAATATATATTATATTATGTATATTCAAATACCTTACTATAATTCCTTACATTAATGTTATAATAATATTTCTTTACTTTTTCCTTTTCAGTACTACGACAAAAAATTATTGTTTTAATCAAATCTCTAGGATTCACTTTTAGTAGGTGTGTGTTGATGGCTTTACATCAATAAACCCCAAAAATAATAGTATTGTAATATTGAATCTTTCTAGAGTCTCAATACATTAAGAAACTGGGAAATTGATAATTGATAAATCACATAATAGTGAATCAAAAAGAGTTCTAGTATCTTCTGTATAATTCTGAAATGATTCTAAAATGCTACACTTACCGTTAATGACCCATTTTTATAATCAATAAGTAATATGTTAATAGTTTTCTAAGAACAATATAATTATTCAATAAAAAGTTTAAAACAATTAAATTGTATTTTTACTAACCCAATTAATTAGACAAGTTATTCTTTCCTCATTGATTGTTTTGTAAATAAAATTTATGAATAAATGAAACAATAAAGAAAATTAAATTAAACGATTCAATCTAATTATATAGTTTTTGTTTCATAGTTTTCCTTTACATCTTTCTTATAAAATATCCAGTGCAACTTATTTTCTCTTTTGTCACCTTTTTACTCATGATTCATGTCAAAAGTGTGAAAGTGACAAAACAAGATTATGTTGTAAGTAAGGGTGTATATGCTTATCTTTTTTTTCAGATGCTGGGCTTTGGGTCATCAAATGCCTTCGGTATTTTGTTCAACAATTTCTTCATGGAGCAGGACGGAGCCAGCGGACTGCCACTTGTTATCGGAGTTTACAACGGTGCCTTATCAATATCAGGTAAAAATAAAAAAATATATATGACAGGAATATTTCTTTTCTGGTGATATATTACATAGAAATATTAATATTATATATACACTTAATTGCAGAAGCTATGAAGCTATATAAATATAAAATATATAAAATAAAAATACTTACCTCTGCGGTGTGGAATCGCTAGATAACAATAGTTTTATTATCATATATATATAGAAAAACATCGAAAAAATTAAAACCTCGGACCGACTTTCATCACATAATTTTAATTGAGAGCAATTCTATATCTATAGTATATATATAAACTGTTTTTCAAACCCCACTTTGATTTGTATCTTTAAAGATTAACATTTCGTTTTTGTTTGTATTGTTAATGAAGGTCTGATAAAATTCTGTTCGTGAATGCAATATTAATTGACAAAAACCATTAGAACTCTTCATCGAGGCACACTTCCAGTGAGGTACATTTGGGATACTGGTCAGTAATCCTAATGTACCTCAATTAATCCTAATGTACCTCAATTAATCCTAATGTACCTCAATTAATCAGTGTCCAAAGTGGAAAATAAAAAAGTAATTATAAATTAAAAATTTAAATAAAGACGAAGTTTATAAGCAAATTATCGTTTAATGATTTCTAAGATTTACACGAGTACATTTCAACAAAACTATTTTAAAAATATAACTCGCGTTTATTTTTACATTATTTTTTTTTTCATAAAATAAACGCGAGTTATATCTTCAAAATAGTTTTATTCAAATTATCATTTATCAATGACACGGTACTCAATTGATTGTTTATGCCAAAGTATAAATATGTACTGTTACGTCATACGTCAAGAATTTTCACATGAACAGACAAAGAAAAGCGATACTAAATAGTGCAGGAATGGCAAACCACCCACGCACGCATGCGTGTCACGTTTTGATAGGATTTAATTAAAATTTATTAATCTACACTTAATTTATAAATTATGATATAAATTTACCGAACACTTATTTTGTTTATTTTGCATATTGCTTTTTGTAAAAATGTTTTAAGAAGGCTTGCTTTTATTTGTTTATTTAATTATACTTACGCAGTTTCACCACTAACATTGCGAATGAAATTTTAGGGCACGTAACTAAAATTTTTTTTTTACTTTGTTGCACGAACATGAAAAAAGGTTCGCTATCCCTGAACTAGTGTATTTCTTAGACCTATATACAAAAAGTAATACAACAATTTCCTAATAATGACATATTCAGTGGATAATTGTATTGTAATATATGATATCCCAAAATCTGATAGTGATATACAATACCTAACAGTTTCTGTCATCATCTCGAGTGACATGCGCGTGTTTAATTTAACTTTCAAGGGTAACAAAGTAAATAATAATAGGTAGGAGTAGTTCTAAGTAGTGGGTTCTTTTGCACCAAATTTTTAAATAATCATCTACCAAATTGGACTTTTCTAAGACCAAAGTCTTCGATTATTATTTTGGAACTCAATTAATCTAAAAGCAATTGATGAACTGTTAATTTTTATTTAAGTGTTTCGTCAATGTATGAACATCGGATCTTATATCAAGCTTCAAGGCTCATATTACTGCCTTTAATTATAAAAGGGGCCATTTTAAATCATTAATATGTAGCTGATTGAGTAAAGCTGCCGATTTATGATTGTCAATGGCATATCTATATTGTTATTGATTTGACCGATATCCAGAAACAATGCCAAGACCAGATTATAAGGATATTTCGTTTGAGTTAGTTCAAGGATAGGGACTTAGTGGTTTAACCTACATTTATAAACTTAAACCCCTGTTAACGGAACGAAATGAATAGATAATTAAACGACGGTTTCCAATTGATCTAGTTTCGAGATTCAGTTCAAGTTTATTTGTTGGTAATGTCATTTTCGCTTTAAGTAGCGGATTTGATAAATAAGCACTTACAGTGCCTTTATATTTCTTTCTGACCAAATTTTGACATTTATTTTGCCATTCTAACTTTATGATTACGTTTAAGGGTTTCTTAGTGGGATTGCTCTCAAGAAATACTCTTTTCGACAAGTTGGGCTCGTTGGAGCTGGTTTGTTTGTTTTGGGAGACATTTTGACAATATTTGTGGAAAGAACATACCAGCTAGCTTTCACTTTTGGAGTAATAAGAGGTAATTACAGCTTAGTTTAAGTTAAAGCATTTTTTTTTAAACATTGGTTAAAAAATTATGGAGGAAAATGTACTTGTAAATGAGCTCTTCGTGTTGTATATATATATATATATTATTTTTTTAAGGCGCTGGTTTCGGCGTGATGATTCCAGTGAGTTTTACAGCATTCAATTGTTACTTCTCAAAAAAACGAACTGCTATGATGAGCGCCAATCAGACGATGAGCAGTATGGCGTCCATTACGTTTCCTATCTTAGTGACATTTCTTCTCTCGGAATATGGGTTCAGATGGACCCTTGCTCTGGTGATGGCGGTAGATCTACATCTTGTATTCGCAATGCTGGTCATGCATCCTGTGGAGTGGCACATGACTAAAGAACCAGGTTGTAAAGACAAAGGTAAATAAATATATTTCTATGTTTTTTATAAAAAAAGTGTCTTTATTAAAAAAAAGGTTATTCTTATGTGTCACGGGTTTCGTATTATATTGCTGACACCATCACATCAATGCCTATGCTTTGTCTTGAATTCTTCGCAATGCCCTGTTTCATATTCATAACGCATTTTCAGAGCTGATTCAGGCTTGTGATCTCAAAAGTCCTAAAAAGAAATGCATTAAAACTGATATATACGATGAATCAATTATAAAAATGTTACCAGGTGAAGACGATGTTATTGATATAAAAAATAATTCAGGTCGCCATGAGTCTATCCAAAAAAATATTATGTAAGTACATAATTAAAATTAATCATTCAATAATTCGATATTAAAAAGTAAAAGTAGTTTATTGTATGAATGTGTGTCGTATTTTTGTGTGTTTATTTTCCATTTATTTAGTTTGATTAATAAATCATAAAGAAATCTTAACTATTTTCCTCTTAAATTGCTGCTAAAATAGAAAAAGATAATAAAGGAATATAGCTTAATAAAATATAGATTTTACAAGCTATGTCCATCAAATAACCTTTATTAATAATAAAAATATCTCAAACGGTCAACTAAATACTACGTATTTATAATATAAAATTAATTTAAATGCATAATAAATATTTAAATATATATATAAATACTTCTGTAATCATCAGTATAGACTATTCCATAAAATTATTGATAATTTATTGTAATTTTCAGAAAAATCATATATGACAATGTGGAACTGGATCTTCTGAAGGATCCTAAATTTGTGAGCACGTTGATTGGTCTCGGGTTCGCTTTCGTTTCTGACGTTACATATCTAGCCATGGAGCCAATGTTATTATTCTCGTATGGATACTCCGAGGTAAGTACAAAATAATTATAACATACTTTTGTATGCATAGCAACGATATTAATAAATCTTTGATGTAAACATATCTCATTCCTACGTATACATGTGGTCACCAATTAATATACTATGTTCTCGTCTCGACTATTAATTGACATATAATCATTAAAAGATAAATGATAATAGAGATAATAAAGATCTAGTATCATCTAGAAACATCATCGTCAGAAACTAATAGTTCTGGTTCATTTAAAATATTTAAAACTGTATTCTAAATAAATTGGCATTTAGAAGGTCAACCTAGAACACTCACAATAACAAAATAACAAAATGGTTTTAATGCAAAAAATTATTAAATTATTAAAATATTTTATTTTTAAATAATATTTAATCTTAAATATAATTATTCGGCTAAACTACTAAAATCTACCGTCTGATTTCGAACCCATTTTGGACTTATTCATGAACTCTGAGCATGGCGCAATCGCGGAAATAGTTCACCGATAGTAATAAGGAGAGTACAGCTGGATAATATTTAATAATATTTCTGATTGATTTTCAGATGCAAGTAGCGACATGTGTGATGATAGGCGCCATCTCTGATCTCGTGGCACGTTTCTGTCTTGCAGTTTTTACATACTTTTACTCAGTTGACAGTAAAACTCTTTTTTTTGCTGGTACATGCGTTACGATGGTACTAAGGATAGGTAAGTTATAAAGTCAGTTATTTGTAATAGTTTTACATTGATAGTAATTAAATAATCGTAATTGCAAGCGTGTCGTATGTTTAAAATATAAAAATTTACACGTCATGTCACGTTTTTGCACCACTTTATTTATTTTAATGGAATACATATTAAAATAATGTATTTCTTGCTTATTTATTTACTTTTTTCGATTTGATTTAATAAAAAAATCTATCAACTTTATTATTATTATAACATAAATATAATATTTTTTAACTTATTTTAAAGAAATGTACTTCGTTTGGCAATAAATAGATAGAATAGATAGAATGAAAAAAATATTGTGTTTTTTTCCTTGTATAATCGGTGTTAAATATTTTTATGCAAACAAATGCAATTTTTGAAATCTCCATCTGCGATTTTTTTCGAATGTTTGTCGCTGTGTGTAAATGTGCAATAAAACTATTATTTAAAAAGGTACAACGTATAACAACATACTCGAACTTAGTGATGGTTTGACCGACTGAGCTATATTTTTATTAAAATTAAACCTAAACATCGGCATTTGCACCATTTTCCATAACTGGGTCTGTTTTAATGTGTAGATAAATGTCAAAATAATTTGGAGATCATTTTATTATTCTTTGAACTAACACATTACGGTAATAAATATTTTACGCCATAGAAAAAAGAAAGATTATTTTTATAACAATATTTATGGCAAGACTAGGTATAATATAATATAATAAATACCCTTTTTATATCCTCAAGATATACCACATTGCCCCATTTTTTCTTATACTGTATATATCTTAAGTGTGTGTAATAAAGCTATTTAAATTTAATTAAAAAATTAAATTAAAAATTTCCATCTATCCACTTTCTAGCGCTGGTAACCTCTGATAACCTGTACTTCGTGGTGGGCATCACGGCTGTTTCCGGGCTGGTCCGGTGTTCAGTGCAGGTGTTGTTCCCGCTGGTCCTGGTGACGGCAGCGCCAGATCGTTTTCCCGCTGCGCTCGCGTTGCATATACTATTCTCTGGCTTCTTGATGCTGATGGCTGATCCTATGATTGGTGAGTGAATATTTGATTATTGGTATTTTCACAACTTTTCAATCCTTTTAGGCATTAAGTTTATTGTTCTGTTTTCAAGGTTTAATCGAAAAGCTTTCAACCATAATGGCCAGTACTACTCCATTGGGTATGTTAGACTTTTTAGTTTAATGATGTATTGGTTCCAGGTATAATTTACGAGGCTACAGGAAGTTATGTCAACTGCTTCATCGCAATGAGCTTCTGTTGTTTAGTATGTGTTATTATTTGGAGTGTGGAATACTTTATATATCGTAAGCAGGAATCTTGACTTTCTTATATAGTTAGATTAATTGAATTAAGATGCCTTTTCAATAGTATAATTGTATAGTTTTATGTAAGTTGTATTTTACCTGTGTTTAAGTATTTTTCACTTAGTGTTTGGGATTTTCACAAACATTGCAATTGAGCTTTAAAATAAAATAGTTTACCACAGATTGAAGTATTTTATTTTTTCAAAATTTTGTTTAAAACACTTTGTTTTAAATAGTAATAACAAAAGCATCTAATGGTTTTAATGGTTCAGAAATAAATGTTAGATTTTTTAATTTAAATTTTCTGTATTTTTTTTGGTATCTTTATTAAGATTTTAGGCGTTAAATTTAAGTTTGCAATTTTCTTAAATATTAAGACTTTAAAATTAAGCTCTTCGCAACGTGTCACGTGTATTTGATATGTAAATAAAAACATGATTTTGAATATGTTTTACATACCTTGATTTAGGGTTATAGTTAAATTAAAAAAACAGTACAGGCGAGTTAAATTATATGTTGCACAATACTACTAATATATTTTAAATAACGATGAAAACCAGTAATTTACTTAATTTGACCGCTTTTCTCCGTACCAGAAAAATAAACAAATAAAACATTTTTCATAATTTAAGTAGTTAATTTATTTACACAAATAAATAATAATATTTATGCCAATACCTACCCTATAAGTATATGAGAATATCATTCTCTTATTAACTCAAGCGCTTTGTCTTTAAGAAAATATTACATACAGACTACAATATAAGACAATATCTCTAAATATGTTATTAGTTAATATACAATAAGTATATATGGTTAATGCTACAAATATATTAGGCTGTAGATGGGACTCTGATCCTGGGTTCAATTTTAACCCTAAACCCGTCGTTTCTTTTCAAAATGATGTCTCCTTGAAGAACGAACTGGTCCTCGGTTATGTCAGACACCATTTTGTAGTTACGAAGAATTGTCGATAATAAAATTTTAAGCTTTAAAATGGCGTATTTACGACCTGTAAATAAAAGTTTAATATTAATTTTAATAGGGACCATAATGAAAAGATTTAGTTTCTTGCAATTCTGTTAGAAATAAAAATTAAAATAAATGCAATAAACTTAGAAAAAAGCACATAAATTTTTCCTTGGTTTTGCTCAAGGAGTCTCGTCTTTCAATTAAATTCCTGTTGTAAAGTGATTATTTTTAAAGATAAACCAGTTGTAATAATATAACTAACGGACGGACGGATTTTAACAAAATGTATTATTATTTCCTTTTATCGTATTTTAATTTATTTAATTTATCTTTAAATTAATGCTGACTCGAGGCAAAATTTTTAAACATGAATTATTAATACTAATCTTTGTCTAAACTAGCTAAAAAGTTCAATGCCATTGATTGTCATACTAATTTATATAACACTTCCTATTACTTTTAAATAAATATCGTATTCAATTAAAAAAGGCGTTCTAAATTGTTGATTCTTCTCAACAATTTAGAACGCCTTTTTCACGGTTCATTTTTTACCTTTATGTCAAAAAAATATTATTAAAAAAATAAAAAAAAAATTAAAGTCTCACCAACACAACTCCTGGGTCCAGCACTGAAAGGTATATAACTGTAATAGTGTCTATTCTGAGTGTTTTCCGGTAGGAAATTATCAGGGTCAAATACTTCAGGATTCTTATAATATTTAGGATGCCTGTGGATTCCGTAGGTTCCAATAACCACAGTTGCCCCAGCTGGCAAGACGTAGTCATTTGTCGCTATAAAGATAATAATAATAAAAGTATTATTCTTTCTTTAGTCTTTATTATAAGTGTGATGTTACTGTACTTACAAATTTTAACATCTTGGTTAATTTTTCTAGCGATAATCGGTACTGGTGGGTACATCCTTAACGATTCAAAGATGACACGTTCCAAGTACTTCATTTGAAGTGTGTCTTCAAAAGTAACTGGGCGGTCTGAGTCACCGAAAATCTGATACAACTCGTCGTAGACTTTTGTCTGGATGTCACGGTGGACACCCAAAAGACATAGGACGAAGCTAGAACCAGCTGCTGTGGTGTCATGTCCCTATGTAAAAAAAAATATCAAATTTTAATGGTGTGATGAATAATTAGGAAGAAACAAGGTTTTTTAAATATTCTTTTGTTAAAATAAAACTCACCTCAAACATGATGGTATCAACTTCTTCTTTAATTTCGAAGTCCGTGATTTTGTTTGTTCCATTTTGTGCTGACTCAAGCATCAGGTCCAAGAAAGCTAATCGTTTCTTCTCACCTAACAGTTTATGTGAATTTAAGAATGTACTTTTCAATATTTAATAAATAATTCCAGAAACTCAAATACATTTACTTAGATAAGAGAAATTAGTTTAACTAATAAAAATAACTGCTGTTATCTTACCAACATCATTTTCATCGTTAAAATCTAAATCGTCTCTGTAACCCTTGAAAACTGTATCAGCTAGGGTTTTCTCATTGGCAAGTAAATTAGAAGGCTCATTTTTAGAGACTCTTTTTGTGAGTTCTTCGATTGTCGGTGGGATAATGCCTTTCTCTTTATTTTGAAGGTATTTATCTTTCTTGTTTTTAATGACCTAGAAAATACGTTGAATTCTATTTAATACGCATAAAAAAATTCAGCTAAATAGCTTAACGTTTTTGAAAAGCATAAAAGTTTACCTTATTAGTAAGTCCATGAATAATTCCTAGCAACTGTTTCTGTTTTTCAAAGAAAGAAGAGAATTTGAAGAGAGCGTCAAAACGAAGCCATATCTTGTAATGTCTTTGGTGTATGATGTCGCACATTCTGCAATTATTTACATCTATTAATACAGTTAATTGTTATTAATTACATTCTTTGTTGTTAAACAAATAAATGCCAAATTATTTACTTCATCACTGCCATAGCATAGTCGAAGCCAGATTCATCTTGAGTTTCCTTAGTAATTCCCATTGCAGTTTCTAAAATAATCGATCATCATTAATATCATTCTTATATTTTATTGGTAACAATAACACGAAAGGAATTAAAAATATAATTGTCATCAATTATAATTACATTAAGGTCATTGTGAAATATTTATATACCTAAATGTTTTATAGTTGTTAAAATTATTTTGATATGTAAATTTATTCATTTACAAATGAATTTAATTAATTATAATGACTTTACTTTATTTTAATATATTTCGTAATCCATATAATTATAAGTTTTGTTAAAAATTGGAATGCCTATGTAAATATGTAAATATAATTTTGTGACAAATACCTTGCTATGGTAAAACTACAAGGCGCAGAAAATAAAATTCTTACCTAGCAGAATATCAACAGTGACGCCACTCATATAGTCATGAACATCAAACTCTTTCCCAATTTCTCCTCTCATTTTCTCAACCACACTCTTACTGTTCTGGTTAAAGACTCCAACGAAAGATTTCAGGATATTTATGTGGAAGGTTGGGGCTATCATTTTGCGATGAGATCTCCATTTTTCTCCTAAAAGATACAAACTTTGTGATTTGTGTACGGATAGTTTGAATTATAGCAAGAAATAATCTCATCGTAGAAGCAACCACTAATTATATCATAAAAATACTGCTCAAAACCTTTATGACTCACCTGAACTAATAAGTAAACCTTCTCCAAGCCAGGGTTTAAAGAATCTATACTCGGAAGCCTTGTCGATATGAACATTGCTATTTAGGATAACTTCAACATCATTAGGGTCGGCTAAAAATATGATTAAATTGGTCCCCAGCCATCCTCGGACTACGCTACCGTAATACTTGTAGTATTCTAACCCAACTCGTATTAGATCTGTAAAAGCAATAAATATCAATAAAACAAATAGTAACCTGATCTTTATCTATATATTTTGAAAAGTTGTTACTTATTTTTATATTAAATTTAATATAATTTATCCGGCTGTACTCATGTTATTAGTATCCTTATTCATGAGCTCTGAGTATGGCGAAATCACGGCGTGAACTATTTCGCCGCTGCGATTCTGCCATGCTCAATGGCCCCGAATAGGTTCGAAAGTAGTCGGGCAAATTCCGATAGTAATAACGTAAATACAGTCGGATTAGTATATTTAATAGCAATCATGGATCACGAAACTTTACATATTTTTTTTTTTTACAAAATATTAATTGTTAAACAAGAATATATAAAACTTACAATTAAAATAGTATTTTTTGATGTTTTTTTTATTTTGTCTCTTTATCTATGCGTACTTATAATTCCAAACCTATTGTATGGATTGAAATTTAACTATCATTAATACAATATAAAGGTCAAGTTAAAATTTAATTATCAATGCTTAATTCGTTAAATTCAGACGCAATCAGAAGATATATTTAATTTTATGTGGTCATGTATGTGTGCATATATTTACAATTATTATAATTATATATTATAGAAATATAACGTAATATATAAAAGAAATCGAATGTAAATAAATAAATAAATGTAATGTAATTTTTATAGAAATATCTCGTTTTATTCAGGACTTACCCTCTGGTTTCTTATTTATAGCTATGAGTGCATTGCCAACAAGAGGAAAAGCCATGGGTCCTGGCAGTTTATTTCCCATCTTGTAGAGCCTGGTCTGCTGTTGCCATCTGTATAATAACCAAAGACCTGTCGCGAGTAGAACCAGTGGGTAGAAGTAGAGACGCGTCGAGTTCCATTGGTGCGCCTGGATATCTTCGACCACCGTCATTTTAGCTGGTAGGTTTCTAGTAAATAATTATATTAATATATCTGTCGCTTGAAAAAATTTTATTTTCTGCTATTGTTTTACTTACTTTCTTTCTTATCGCTAATTTTAAGTCTTTAGCAGTCCGTTAACAATCAAGCACTCGGTGCAAATTAAATTTTTCATGACTTAAGTATTATTCAAATTGAAAAAAACAACGAATTTTTTAAATACATCCGCTTAAGGCGAATAGCGTTGTTTTTATTTTATTTTGTAATTGGTTAGATATTAAAAAATATTATATATAATAGCGGCTATCAATAGAAAACTATTGTATTTATAAATATTAAAATAGTTATATAAATAATTATTTTTTGACAGCGTCTTCGACGGCTATATCGAAAGGTTGTCTGAAAGTTATTTCTCTACCAATAGGAAACTAGGCAAAATATTCGTCTATCCGTTCTATTCTGAAATCTTGATAAGGCCTGAAAAAATACATGAAGAACTTTAGGAAGTTAGATGCTTGAAAGTGTATAAAGCAAACATACAGAACAATAGTGTAATTTTATAATTACGTACGTAGAAAAGTATAAATTTTCTCAAACATTTCAATATGTTTTTGAAGTGACATTCTGTAGAATATTTGTGATTTTAAATGCGACGTAACGCTAGTTGCGAACGATAAACAAACAATCACATTGTCTGGAGTACAGTAACTTTACTAATAAGTTAAGCATAATTTTTTTTAAGCACGTTAAACAAAAAACCTCTATGATTTCAGTAAAAACCTTACCACAAAGGTCTCAATAATATAATGCTATATCGGTCAACCCCATCTAGAGATCAATTGTCGAACTAAGAAACAATTAAAAAGTCACAATCTTTATAATTTCAGTTTAAGTCTTCCAACTGATTTAAATATAAAGCTACTTTCTTCAACCGCATCTACGATTGGTCAAACTAAAGTTTCGATAAAAAATCACAAAGCATATATATAACTAGGGTTAGCCTCGAGACGCAATCGAGCGCATCAATGTCTAGAGTTTAATATCGATATTTATTTATGGATAAAAATTATGATTTTGATGTCAATACTTGTTTTGAGCAAATTTATAATTAATTTACGTCTCACACACAACTGAGGTGAAAGCTGAGGCGTGAGACGCCTCTGAATTAGTGTAGTAGGAATGGTCGCGCTCGCGAAACAAAAATGTTCTATATGTTAACTATATGGGACAAACTTTATCAATTATCTCGCAAACTACAATTACAATTCGGCTGATTTTCAATCCATAATGAGTTTTGCTCATTATGCGCATATGTGCAAAATTCGTGAGTGTAGCTCGTAAATTGAACGAGGAGTAGGGCAATAAAGAGTTGAAAAATGTTCAACTCTTAAAGTGTAAAGAGTAGTAAAGAGCTGAGCGAAGCGAATCTCAAATACATATATTTTGCAGATAGCATATTATTTTAATTAAAGTTTGCCAATTGATAATTTCGTAGTAGGACACGCGCTGAGACGTCGTCTGATTCGTAATGGTTGCAAGTGGACAGCATTGCCTTTGTAATTATGGATAGATCGACTTCTTTTCGAGACACGGACCTTGTCACGTGGTTTGTTTGATGTGGTTGATGATTATATGTATTATAGAGGTGAGATTGTGTTTATGTACAGTATGGACGCAAAGTTAAACATATTATTATTTTTCCACACTGAGAACGTGAGACCCCGTATAACAAAGTTTAAATGATGCCGTCATCATACATCCGCTATCGTTGTCTCCAAAATTTATAATTTTGAAAAACCTTAACACCGTGTTCTAAATATGAGCTTATTTTGTTCAATTCCCTTTTAGTGAGGAAGAATTGAAATAATAATAAATTTAAAATTTTGAATATAGGTTTTATTTTTAACGCCATCTTCTCATGTCTTTTCGCAGTGATTCACGGAAAGTTTTTTCTTTTGTGTTCTATTTTACCATCAAAAGCCTCTAATAATGTGCGTTTGTTTAAAGTATATACATGATAACTGAATAATATTTTATTTAATATATGTAATACTTTCATCAACTTCAAAATATAATATAATTGTAGATCTTGGTCAAAATATACAACTAAAACCTCTATATATTCGTTTTTTATAAAAAACTAACATTTCTATTTCGTATGTGAAATGTAAACGTTTTTATTTTAAATTTAAACTTTGTTACAAAATTCTAATACTGCAAAAGTTTTTAAATTGTCATTTGTGGAAATATAAAATTCTTCAATAAAATTTAGTAATTAAGTAATTTTATTGGTAATTATCAGACAATTAGTTTTATATTTCCCTTAATAGAGTATATTGTTTTCTCTTTAATCCTTGATCTTTTATAACGCATAACTTATGGTATACTTGTCATTGTATGTTAATGACGGACATACATCATTAATAATAAAGTAATTATTGTTCGTGTGATGAGTTTGTGTTTTATAACTAACTCAGAAATAGTAATTTTGTCAAGAAATCTTAGCATCCATTTTAACATATATACATATAAAGGGTGGTAAAAAATGCATTCGAAGTATTTGACTATAATAATAATGGTCAAGAATCTAGATATTCTGTTGGAGATCTGATGATTCAGTTGTAGTTGGGTACAAAAATCAAAACATTGTTTCTTTTGGTATTTAATATTTATTATGTCCACCTTCATAAGCCTAATTTATATTATGTACTTAAAACAGTTTTATTTTTTTGTTGCTTAATTAAAATGGATTATTTTGTTTTTTTTTTATATACAATTATAATATAAAAAAATATATAATATAATTATAATAATTATAACATACTTGAGGCTGCAGTTTAGACCCTGGTCTAAAATTTTGCAGACTTTTTAACATTTAGCCGTTTTAGTATAGGGATATTATGTATAATCAAAGTTATATTAACTAAGATATTTTGCCCTGAGGGGAGGCTACCATCACCCCCATTTCTACCCCTAACCTTATTCTTAGACAAAGCAGTTAACATAGTAGGGTCACTGTAAAATTGTTATAAGTATGAAAAAGTTATATTTAAAAGTAATTTCTTAGAGTTATTAATTTATTGCAGTATTAAGTTTAATGAACCAAATATATCCGTTAATTCGGATTAAGAGAATGTATTTTTTATTCTATTGGAGTCAGTGACCTTTAATATTATATTATGTAACTTTATATCTCTTCGTGATAAGTATCTTATATCAGCGACCCTAATAAAAATACTGAGGAAGAAAAAAATATTTCTGATTCAGATTTTTCACTTCCTTAAACAAGATCGTGACTCAAAGATTTATAAAAATAAAATAAAATATATATTTGTTCTTATAATCCTGATCATTGACAAAGAAATCATACTTTGTAAAAGTTAATACGCAAAATAAGAAATATAATAGTGCGTTACGTTTTGTATTAAGTCTTTCCATTGATCCATAATTATTTTAAGTTCACTTTATTAAAGCCATTAATGTCCACCACAATTCCAGCATAAAAGTTATTATAGCACGAAACACAAAATGAATTTACAGCATGCAGTTTGGCGTTGTCTTTCAGGTTACGGACGCGTTGGGGTAGTGCATTTTGGCTTAAGTTCACGCCCACCGGCGTGAACTTAGCTGTGCCTAGCGTGTGTATAGTAAATGGCAGAAAAATTGGAAAAGGTGGCCCTCGGGCCCGAGCGGGCGGACCGGAGACGGAAGCTAGCCTCTGTCCGTTAATCTAGCGTTGTTGTAGGGCAAGCGATCTCGGCAGCTCCGGAACCTGGCTGTTAGAGTGCGAGCAAGGCTACTGAGCTTGCGCTTGTAAAGAAGACTATAATCCGACTCATACACTGAAGCGTCTTCTGTCCTTTTTTACTTTTCCGCGTCCTTTCTTTTTGTCAAAACAATTGAACTGCTAAATCAGTAGCAAAAGTTTTGAATTTAAGTTAATTTTTCAAAAAATTTATTTTCTAAAATTTGAGAACGATTAAAAATATGACATAAACGTCAAAGATTGAAATGTAAATAATAATTATATAATAGAATTTAAAAGGTGGCAGGACATAATAAAGAAATATACAAATCATTAAACACTGAGAGAAAGGAGACGTTGTATATAAAAACATATTCTATAAATATAGCACAACTTATCCCTACAAAAATAAGGAATAAAAAGATAATGTAAAAAAAATGTGTTAAAACTATAATATAGAATAAACTTAAAAGGTAAAAGATATACTTAGTCATGTTATAGAGTACAGGATAAGTGTAGATAATACTTTACTATTAAGTACATCATTAACTTATCAGTTATAGATTACTATCTGATAATGACCGAAGTTAATACCATATGTTTTAAATTTATATATATATATATATATATATATATATATATATTGTATATAAAATGTATGTTTATTTACTTTGCTGATATGCAAATGTAATACAAAAGGGGAAAGAAGAATTTAAATATCATATTTGATACTGTTTTTAGTATCTGAATTACTTTTAATTCTAAGAATAAGATTGATTGTAAAAAACATTTCACTATTTCTTAATTACTAAACTCATCTCAAAGTTGTTAGTTAGTTTTGTTAGCAAAATTCTGTTTAAATGTTAGTTGAATAAATTATGAAATTAAAGATAATAACAAGGTCGTGGAGTGGTCTGTACATAACAGGTTATGTACTCAGTATTATTATAGTGAGGTTACTTTAGAAAACAAAGTATATGTTGTCTGTACATAATATATAATTAGACGAAATAACTATTTAAACTGTTATTGTATTAGAATAGTTTACAACAACAAATTTATGTAGCACACATTTTGTATCTTTTTTAATTTAAATCTAGCAGTTTTAAAGAGTATATATATATAATATTTAACTAAAATAGTAAATTAAATTATACTGAACAATATTATTAATAGTAATGACTCACATCCTTATACATAACATTAAAAGCAACATTTCAAGTAGTTTATCTTCCTACATTAACATTTAAAACTATCCATTATTAACAAATAAAACTATTTTTACGGATTAAAACTCGTGTAAGTGTCACACGCTTACATCACGTCTACCCGTGAACACGATTACTTCAAAGTATTCGAAACGTCGGGTTAAAATAAAAAATGTAACCAAATTATACGCGAGTTTTAATCCGTAAAAATAGTTTTATTTAAAATGTGTACTCGTGAAAATCTAAGAAAATACTATGTTTCCAATTAACTGTATTTTTTTTTAGTGATACATGATTTTTTGAGACATCTTCAACAATAAATGTTATATTTTAGTCAATTTACATAAAAGTATAATGAATTCAGTTTTCCTCGAAAATTTATAAGTTGCTGCAAATTGTAGAAAACTTTGTTCGGTATGATTTAAGTTTATAGCATTTATATAGACAGAAAGACAAGGGTGACTTCATTGTATGTATAGATAATATAATAATAGATATCATAAGGAATATCTAATAAAGAATAAATTAGTTGCTAATTTGATTTGACTTTATTTTGTTTCTAAGTCTTAATAAAAAATATAAATACATATATATTAAAATATTGAACAGGTCAGGTCGCGGTCATTGCTCTTTGTTAATATAAATCCTTTATAACATTTATAATAAATAGTAGATTCATTTGTTTTATAGTAATGTTATGTGTATGTAATTGCAATATTTAAAACATGTTAGTGTTTAAATATAAAAAATGTTAATAGATTATTTTTATGAAATTTTTTTTTTGAAAAAACCATACTCGAAACTAGTTTAGTATATATGTAATATGGAAAATAACGAGTTTTAAGTTTATTTATATTAAATATAAAAAGTTATATGAATAACATGTTATTTGTTTTTTCTGTTTCATTGTTCGACTAAAAATTCCTATACTGTAATTGCCTTTGAGATAAAAGTATACCGATCTATGTGCGTCTATACCCTCAATATCTCTTCAACACATCAAAGAGTATGTTCTGATTAGACCTCAAGGATGAATAAACATATAAATGAACAACATTCAAATGTATGTTATAACATAGCACTAATGGTTTCTGGATTAAAAGGTTTTCAGCAACATAATTATTGCATTTTTGCAAATATCGTAAAAAGTTGATAAAAAGTATCCTTTATAATTTTATTACCATACTTACATTTTCTGTGATTCAGACAAACATTATAACCGAAAAATATACAATATATCATTTAAAATATTAGCAGATTTTTGCTAGCATTAGTAGATGTTTTAGGTTAATTATCAAAGAAAGTTTTTGAATATTAATATTAGCATCTTTGCAATGGTAACCAAAGTCCAAGCCAGGCCATGACTAATACATATTATCTGAAACAAGTTTCTCAAACCTTCTGATACAAACGATAGCCTTTGGGTATCAGTTTCCACTCAGTTTCAAACAAGTACACACTTTTTAATTAATGTAATCATCTAAAATACTTAGATTCTTTGATCTTGACCTTGTATCGATGTCATAAATGTGTAAATTACGAATTGTTTACGGACGATAAGATAATGATTCTGACTTGAAGCTATTTTGTTAAGTTGCAGTGTCAAATGAGTATCGTTATGGATCAGGCGTCGGAATTAGAGAAAATTAATGTTAGTGGCAAAGAAAATGGATGCGAAAAAACTTATAGTGAAGTGTACTCGAAGCACTCGCCCTTCACGAGACAGGTTTGTTAATATTTTTATTATTCTTATTTATATATTTTTTTTGCAATATATTTTTATATTTTTGTTCAATTTATTTATAATTTATTTTATCAATTAATTTTTATTAATTTTATATACACATAACGATAAGATTAAATAAATAATTTAAATTCTTTTTCTATTTTCTGAATATTTTACAAATATTAGCGAGCTATTAGATTAATTTAATTTTGTTATATTACTGGTATTATATTAATATTAAAGTGAATGGGAAAATTATTATAATCGATGTAGCTTACGTTTTTAAAAAGCTCAATTATTATTTTTTTACATTTATTTATTATTCTATTTTAATGATAATTTAAGCAGCTGTATATAATATATTTTATTTATTTTCCAATAAAATAAATTCCTTTATACGCTAAAACGCCATGTTTTTTATGACGTCATGTTGAAGCAATAACATATAATATAATTAAGAAAACATTTCTTTTAATATCATCAGACTCATAAAAGTCGTGTAAATTAAAATACTAAACTCGTATATTTTAGAAAAATTGTATTTAAATCAAAGAAAACATGTTTAATTTTTTTATCAATTTGCTGCTTTATACCAGCTTGTATATTAACAAATGTCTCCAGTATTGGCTGGAGTTCATTTTGCAAATAATCATAAATTCAAAGATGTATATTGCACTTTCTTAATACAAGAATAACAGGGTTTAACTGTTGAATGAAAATCATTTAAATTAATTATGTTGATTTGTTATATTTTATTTCAAAATCGTCAATTAAAATTGTATTTAATAACAATTATATTTTATATTTTACTAAATTACTAGAAATATGGCATCAGTATAAACAATATTACAAATCTTTGCATTCGTTTCAGGCATTCATAGCTACGGGTACATTTCTGCTATCGTTCAGTGCAGGAGAAACGACAGGATTTTCATCGATCCTCATCCCACAACTGAAACACGATATGGGAAATGAAGTCTTTAGCACTGAAATGGAATCCTGGGTGGGTATGTACTGATCTTATTTGTAATGTTAATAATCGATACCCTGAAAGATGAATAATGAACCTTTTTATTAATATCATTAAAATATTCAAATAGCTATATATCTCTTTCATATTACTAATTTATTTATTTTAATAAATATTGTATTAATATTTTTTCATGGATTTTTCAGCCGCAATAGCTTCTTTAGCGCTCTTGTTTGGTAATATGATATCCGGATATTTGATGGAAAAAATTGGAAGACGAGCATCACAGATATTGTTATCTGTATTCTACATAGGTGGGTGGAGTATAATTGGATTTGCGGGCAATATTCACTTAATTTTACTCGGAAGATTCATTACAGGATTTTGTCAAGGATGGCTTGGTCCATTAGGACCAGTTTTTGTTGGTGAAATAAGTTCGCCGGCATATAGGGGATTATTTCTAGCTACATTATCGCTTGGCATAGCGTCAGGGGTCTTCATGTCACATTTGTTCGGAACACTCTTACATTGGAGTCATGCATCATTTTTATGTGCTTCTTTCCCGCTTGTCGGATGTATTATTCTTTATTTCGCACCAGAGTCACCAGTCTGGCTAGCATCTAAAAACGAAATTACCAGATGTAAACAAGCCTTCCAATGGTATAGAGGGAGCAGTCCAATTATGAACATGGAACTTGAAAAAATGATACAAGATCAAACTAAGAACAAGGAAGTAAAAAGCAAATTGAAAACTTTAACTGCTAATATTAAGAAGCCTGAGTTTTGGAAACCTTTGTGTATAATGATTGTATTTTTTGCAGTAACGCAATTATCAGGGATTAATGTTATATGTGCGTATTCGACCGAAGTTATGGAAGTGCTTATAGGCGATAACTCAAACACATATACTGCTATGTTAGCGATAGACATTTTGCGTGTGATTACTTTAGTATTAGCTTGTATTATACTAAGACAAAGAGGCAGGCGACCTTTAGCTCTATTCAGTGGATTTCTTACTACTTTGGCGTTAATACTATTAGCTATATATTTATACCTAATAGAAATACATGTTATAAAGAATATATCACCAATAATATCACTGGGTTTAATGGCTGTCTATGTGTTCGTATCTCATTTAGGAATATCAATGTTACCTTGGAATATGGTTGGTGAATTATTTGCAACAGAAACTAAAGGAATAGGTTCTGGAATAAGTGTTATGATGACGTCAGTGTCATCATTTGGAGCACTCAAAACTGCACCCGCCATGTTTAAAACATTTGGTCACCACGGAACTTACCTATTCTATGGTCTGTCAACGCTATTAGGTACGATATATCTTTTCTTTTATCTCCCAGAAACAAGAGAAAAAACACTATTACAAATAGCTGAAGAATTTAGATACGGCAAAAATGGTAGAAAAAAAGAATTAAGTGAGTTAACAAGTAATACTTGTTGAGTAGATAGTGAAAATACTCGTAGCATGATAACATATGTATATTTTTATATTTTTCTTACTATATATATATGCCATAAATATAATTTTTGTAAGATAGTTAAAATAAGTAGCCAAATATATTTAATTCGAATTAACCTTATTATATAGTCATTTTAGGGGACGTATTTAATCTAGTGCGATACCATTTAGTCAAAATCAGTAGTTAACTGAAAATATGATAATATTGAGAGAAACTGAAGAATTGGATGTCATGGACAAATTTGAATGCTCAAAAGATAATAGTATCTTAAGTTAAAATGATTGACTGGAGCAATGACTTTTATAGCGCGATAAGCGCTTCAAAAATGTGCCTAAATTTTCCATACAATTATTGTTAATGAAGAATATAGTTTGTTATGCATCGACGCATGCTTGGTTATAAAAACCTAAGGTCTATTTCACAGTAGACTGGAGACGGACAAGTGGCACGCGTCGTCGCTAAATTACAAACATCTTCCTGTTTTGACACGTGGATATGACCCTCGAAGTACCACTCAATGATTCGCTGACATCTGCAAAGAATTTTTTCGTTAACCAGAAATTCCCACGTTGTAACTTGGAACGCGACATGTTTTTGTCGGAAATAAAAAATCAGGAAACCATCTGGCTAGTAGATGTTCTATTTTTAGTTAATGAAGAAAAGTGTAGAAAGTTTAATAAGTGGTTTGTTTTAAGCTAAAGTAGTTTGAAGTTTGATATTTTTAAGAAAGATATCTCATACTGCTCATCACGAAATACCTACGTGCATTTTGCGTTATATAAGATTTGCGTCAGTTTAATATCATTATTTGTTATCGGTATTATATATTTGTCTGCAAGCACATATAAAATAACGTTTACAATCTCGTCTGTGTGCAGCTTTGTTGTAAAGTGTGTATATATTATATATATTCATATATAATACCACTTCATATTCATGTCTATATTATCACGAGAGGTGTGTTGTATCTAATAATAGAAAATGCTATTAAGTGAAGAGGAAATATTATTTTATATTAGAGGCTTATTTTAATCAGACAAAAGGAGGATTTGTAAGGCGCGTTAAAACCGTCTTTATTTTTCTGTGAAGTAGTTCCTGTGCTTTCATTTGTTTATTGTACACAAAAATGCATATCATATCATGATTTTTCGGTTATTCGGATTGGAACGAATATTTAATACACAATAGGACACGTGGCGGAAACTGTACACGTGTTATCAATTAGTAAGGAATTACATAAAAAATTGACTACAAAATAAGCTTCACCCTTAAGTGGGAGGAGTCGAAGCGTAAATAGCGATTTGTATTGTAGCGGTTGGTACTGTTTATAACATTCCTATAATTATTGAGAGAGTTATTGAGTTATTGTATTGCATTTTAAAGACAAAGTGAAATTTTTCATATAAAAAAACGCACATATTATGAACTTATGAACCGCCATGATTGAATTGCAAGGTTCCTAAGGGTAGCTTCATAGAGAGGAAGCGACAAGTAACTCCATTTTTACTAATTTCAAAATTATAGTCAATTTTATTATTGCCTATTGAGTCACAGTTGTACTTGATATGTGAGAAATTAGACTTCAAGACCACATTGAATTGATAAACTTTAAACATTTTAAATATCAGTAATTAGTATTATAATTTTTCTTAGTTATAATATACTACACCTGTGAAGGGTTACAATGAGGCAATAAGTTCAGAATTGTAAACAAAACGATTATAGACAGAACTCCCTATATTTAAAAAACTTAGTGTTGTAAGAGTCTTAATACCCTCTGATATTTAAAGTAAGCATGTTACAATAAATAATATCTTATATTAAGATGATAGCATCATTAAAAATATAATATTATAATAGTAATAAAATAAAATTATATGAATTAATATTTAAATAAACGTAGATAAGTTTAATGTCAATATAAAAGTGTTATAATCATATTATGAGTGTTTTCTTTACCTTGAAATTATACAATAAATTTATAACAAAAAACTAGCATGTTACAGATATTAAGGAAAATGTATTGTCACTATTATAAATAGTATAGTATTGGACCAAAAATATATTATTAAAAAACTGATGAGCGAAGTTGCTGAAAAATCCTAAACAATACTGTAACAACAATTTACTCTATTTTTTTATTACGGTTTTGTAAATAACAGTTTTATATATTTTGTATTATGAAAAAAATATATTCGAAAAATAAATCATTAAATAAGAATTTGTATATAAATTATTTATACAATAAATGGAGTTAGTGGTGCACGGAAATACCCTAATGTTGCGACATTTGGAGGAGATATGGTTGCCCTGCTTGCAATATGTTCCTGATTCCGGTTTGACGTGGAGTGGAATGGTTTTATACTATCTACAATTGATACAAACTAAATTGATACAAACTAAATTGATACAAACTAAATAAATATACTATATATTTATTTAGTTTGTATCAATTTAATGGTTTCGAATGGAGTTTTTAGATTTTTACTTTTCGATTTTTTACGATTTTTATTATACTTTTTATTTACGATTTTATATATTCTTTTTAGAAAGTCAAGGCTATTGTAAATATGCATATTAAAAACACGTGACAAATTCTGTTTATAACTAATAGTGAACAGTAATGATTGTGTTATTTCTATATTTCTGTCTGTATGTATACGTAAAAACTGTAGACAAACATAAGAATTGTAGTAGTAGGCTTTTAGATCTAGCTTTTAGTAGACGTTAGATGATCCACCTGATGTAGAAATTGTCTAATCGTTCATGGACATCTAATATATATAATGTATGTAATATTAAGTTTTTTTTGTTGATTAGATTTGGCTTTTCAAGGAGGGGGGAAACAAGAGGAAGTGGACTTTAGCATTAAGTAGTAAAAAGCTTATAGAATTACTTATATTTGCTTACTTATATTTTACGTAGAATAGCATTTATTGTAAAGAGTCATAATGAAAGTATTTAAAAGATTAATTCATTATGCAGAGCAATCATTGGCACAAAATCTAACTTATTTTATTAATTATGTGTTTTTACACGTTTATTCTATTTTACACTTGTATTGTATCACTTATATGTTTGTTGAATACAAAAATAGTTCCTAAGTTTAACATGTATGACATGATTTCAGACAAGTTATTTTAATGATTTTTTATTTAAATAACTTGTATCCAACATATAAAATATATAGAATCCGCTTGATTTTTAAGAAATTGTTTAACTGGATTTTCGTTCATTAAATTTGTTATGACCCTATGGTCGATAAATTATTTTATGCCTAATAACTAAAAACTTCCTTAATGTAATACACATTTTTTATACTAATTTGAAATGGTTTAAGGTTAAAAACTTAATCTAAATAACAAAAAATTGTTGCGTAGTCCGCCCGTCTGTCCGTTACAATTTTTTCAAAAACAATCCTACCGATTTTTACCAAACTTGATGTGCAGCTTCCCTAGGTGAAATAATAATTACTGACTAAAGTTCAAAACCCCAGATAGGAGGTGTGGGGGCGGCAGACCCCTAAACGACATAATGTCGCATCGGTATCATTTACACTGCGAGTGACAAAGGATGTATTTGGAGGAAATATAATATGATTAGTAAAAGTAGAAAAAAAAGAGTAAAATGCAAGCTTAAACCACTTATATTCCTATTATTCTCGTCACTTGTGACTGCCCCCCTCGCTCGTATTAATAATATAGTTTTTGCACGAAATATCTGTATGTATGTATAAGTAAGGTCAAAATCATAAAGTTATTATACATAATAATGCTTATTGCAAATGAACAAAGAACTGTATAGATACAATGTTGTATGATGAGTATCAATTCAAATAATTAATAATAGAATCAATAAGATATGAAATATATGTCGAATGAACGAAGCTATCTGATAATGCCGTCTCACATACATAACTACATTTAGTGAAATATATTATTATTCGATGTGATTTTAATGTCATTATATATTGATTTATTAACAAAAACAAGTTTTGAAGTATTATTTATTGAAATTTTAATTATTTAATTTTCATATTTTATTATTTTCATAGAAATTAAAAAAAATTGTATCTGGCCTTAACTATATGTTATTAAGATTAACAATTTGTGTCGTAATATAGTATTAATAATATTTTTATTGGAACAATGGAATATCCCAGTGTTTTATCTCTAGATAGACCTATGTAGAATTATTATTTTGACCTAATAAAGCAAAATATAAGTATGTCCTTCCATTTGTCCTATTTTTCCTTTGATAAGTGACTCCTATCTACTATGTAAGAAAATAAATTATAGGTAAATGGGCTTAAATATGAATGGCGTAGAATGCTGTATACAAATATATTTGCATTATAATATTTACTTTAATATTATATACTATATTATTTAATTCTTATATCAATATGTCATCTTACCTTTCTTTTATTTTGCCGTGCTTTAAATCGATGTTATTGTAAAACGAGTTCGGATATTGAGAGCTAGATAATAATAAATAATGTCATTAATAGCTTGTTTACAGTTGATTAAAATATATTATACATAAACTTAATTAGATGAAACAGTTTTAATATTTCAACACAATAAATTATATTCAAAAGCTAAATTAATATTAAACAAAATAAGACAACTATGTTTTAGATTTATTAAATGTATTTTCGATAAATCAAATTAATTGAGATTGATTACTTTTATTTTATTAATTTCTTTTGCTCAACGAAGTACAGGTCGCGGATTTAATAATAGCTTAAAGTATTCATCAGTTATTTTTAATGTAAATTTAATTTACTGTTACGTTAAATTGAGAGTTTTGAAATAAAGAGTAATAAATAATATTCAGTATCTTTATACGACACTAACTAGTACTCTTGTAGTAATAAATCTTAATAAAAACAGTAACTTTTGATAACATTTGATTTATATGTTAAATGTTTATATTATTACCGTATAATTAAACTCCTTGTTGGACATGTTAAGAAGAATTTTGTTTTGAGAACTGTATTTCATTAACAGTACAAAATTCATTCATATGGCTTAATTTAAAATAAATCAAATGCAAAAGATTCGAAACGAATTAAACTATTTGTGAAGCATATGCCACCGTGACTTTTGGCTTCAGTTAATTTAGTGATTCTGTTTGCACCAGATGGGCCTCGTATGCCTTATGGCAGAGTCTGGAGCTGTCTCTTATCTGTTCTGCAAAAAACTCTTGAGTATTTTAAAAGTGTTTGTATATTGTATTAATCTTTGTATACACTAAAAATCTATTTGAAGTTGATCTTAAAACGATTTTTTTTTATTAAATTAAAATGGATTTACAAATAAAGTAAGTGAAGTATTTCTGTAATTTTAATGTTATATTGATCAAATAATAATGTAATCTAAATACAATGATAAGAGATGGTGCAATATATTTATTATATACTAATCTAATCCATCTAATTATTAAGGTTATAATAAAATATAGTTTTAACTAAGTACTTGATTGAGGCAATGACCTGATATTCCTTATCATGACCAACTCGCCGGTCAGACGAAAAATAATATAAAATATATTTGAAGCCACCCATTTGGTGTCACTATAATGAAATAGTAACAAAGAAATCAAATATTCTTTATGAAATACAATTTATATTATATTAAATTATTTGTTTCAAATTATTATATACCAGCCGTTACTCGCGTTTTCAAACAAACCACATGCAGCTTAAATCTGCAATTTTAGCTTCTAATGGTAAAAGAATGTTTGAGTATTTGAGATTATTCAAATCTTAAGTTTATATAAAATTTGTGTAGATTATAAGTACTTTCATTTTACAATATATTGTCTTTGATATGATAGTCTTATCACTGGTAAAAACAACCGTTTATGATGTGATAACATTTACTTTTATCTTATTCCTTATTACGATTGAGAGTTATATAACATGCGGACAATAACACTGGGATAATATTTTATAATAAAAATACTAGTTTAGTTAAATTCAAATATAGTTAATTATGTTTAAATTACATAAACATACACGAAACATTAATACAGCTTTAAGGTATAGAAAACAGAAAAATATATATCGTAAATATATAAAGTATAAAAATATATACAGAAATAATTCTTTAGAATATTAATATTTATTAAAAGAACTACATAAAAAGCCTTATTATAAGCGAACAGAGATTATAAGTCATCTTAATCTGAACACGTGGATGTGCAACGAAATTTTTTGCGTTCCCATGAACTCTGCGACAATAGAGCGACCTCGATGAAAGACGCAGAGCTACGCAAGAATAAGTATTACAACAATAGGGTTGCTTCTTTGACTTTGGTGTACATGGATGAATGGTCTTGATACTTTTATTTATTTTATATTTTTTCCACTTTGAATCCATATTGATCACTTGTGTCAGGTGGGCCATACTCTTAAGTATTACTTTTGCTTATGATTTGATATCAGATCAGAGTTTTCAAAAATAACCTACGCATATTAATATTGTTTTACATTATTTTTTTTGAAAATTCATCTATTAATGTATTATTTAACTGATATTAGTGATCACTTGTATACGTCAGGAGGGCCTATATACGTATTATTTTTGTTTATAAAGATAATAGCCAATATTATTTTTTTTTACAATGGTTTTGATAATTAATCCCATTAATGGATTAATTTTTTGAATAACATTACATGTCTTTATGTTACGTTTTACAAATAGATAGTAAAAACTTGAGCTACAAGGAAACATACTTTATCAGTTTACATACTTTTATAATAGTTGTAAATTTGATATGTCTATCCATTTATATATCGTAGGATATAATTAATATATTTTTTTGCAAGTATCAAGATTGTACCGGTTAGCTACAACACCCTAAATAAAAAAGGACATAGCGGCTCGTAACGGACTTTTTGGAACATCGATCTTTCTTCCTTCTATAGTCAGACCAAAAAAGATTTATATTCCCACGATTATAGTATTTACATATATTTATAGAATTTACTTTATTTTAGGATAGAAACCTCGCTTTTAGGACTTAAACATAAAAAATATAATATGCTTGGGCCGAATAGATCGTTGAAATGACAATGTATTAGTACATATACCATGTCATAATAAATGGTTTACGTTGTTATTATCAGAATTGGCCGGAGTTTCCAGTTAGGGTTCTTATTCATGAGCTCTGAGCATGGCGGATTCACGGCGTGAACTGCGTGTCCGCCATTAAACTATTCGGGAAAATTCCGATAATAATAACGTGAGTAAAGCCCGATAATTATATTTATTAATAGTAATAAATGGTTTAAATGTTTGATTTCATAATATTTAATGTTAAAATCCTAAAAGCGAGGTTTCTGAGTACAAAACATAGTAAACTTAACTGAAGTGTACTAATAAGCGGTCTCAAGATAATTTTTGTTTAAGCCCATACTTATGTTTTATCTACACTTTTGGTTTTATGGAACTAGGTAAAACATAAACAAAATGGATATAGATAACAAATTGTCTACCTTTTAATGGATACTCGAGGAATATATTAATAAAAATTTATCTTAAAAATAATTAACATTAAAATTATTTATAAAACAAAAAAAAGAGTTTTATGTATATTTTTTTAATAAGTCTAAAAATAAGTTTTTTTCGCGCTTTTATCAAAACAAACGAACCGTCATGACATTTCAAAAGATTTGATGAAAAGTTTCGTACGTTTTATAAAATATTAATCAAACTGAACACAGCTTAGCCAATGAAGCAGAAAATGGTTAAATGGAATCCAAAATAGCGAGACGTTGCACCCGTAAAATATGATTTAAAAAAAAAACAGGTTATTAAAATTCTCAAAGCTCCCGGAAACGGGATACATGCGGAACGAAAATAAAAATATTTATGAAGTTCAAAATTTTTCACATGTTTGTCTATAACTATATCAATATTGAAATAATACTGTATTTACAGTACGTTAGAAATAGAACATATTTTTTTGTACCTGACATCGACAAATAATTTTAAAAGTCTAGAATCTTACTATAAATTTGATATTATTTAGAAAACATATTACCAAAATTAGTTAAAACGATTATGCAGTATATTAGAACGGTTCTTTGCATTCGAAATTCTTTTCAATGCTCTCCCTAGAATCTTATTTTTTTGAAGGGTAACGGCAGCGCATTACAATCATAATACAACCCGCCGTTAACGGTCCGGCGACTGGTTCTACTATCAGTTGTCTTTTGAGCTACTAAAATAAATTAAAATATTTATAAACACGTTATGTTAGTTAATTATTAATGACATGTTATTGTCCTTGGATAACTTCGTACTTTGGATGTGTGAAGCAAAGGTTCGTAGGAATATTAAATTCAATGAATTATAATTATTAAAAATCTATAAAATAAAGTTTCAATTATAGAAAGATACGTATAATATATAAGTATATATGTACAAAATGTTTTAAATAATAATCAGAATAAATGTATGTTAACTAAGATTTAAACTCTTGTTAAAGAGTCAACTTATTTCTCTCTCGGTGTTACCGACTTAGCGGTCTTTTCAATCAAAGTTTTAAGTAGGTCATTTAAAGTTGAACAATTTGGCTGCATTAGCATAGGGGTTTGTTTCAAGGGGTTGGTATTTGGAAGATACGTTAATGGAGTGATTAAGATTATCGAATATCTGAGTAGAATCATAGGGTAGAAGATATTAAAGAGGTGTTAATATAGCATTTAATTTATTGTAGTAAAATTATCTAACATCACATAATTTTTAATTAAAGGCACAATCAGTTATCATAGTTTGTATTTTAATTAGGTGCCCTGATTTATATCTATATACAAAATTAACATTACCTTACAAAAATACAAATCAATATGTTCATACAATAAGTTATAGTTTCAGTTCTAGTTAAGTAAATTATTCTTATTATTTCTAACTTTACAATTCGTTAAAATGTAAGATAACAGTCTTATAGATAAGATATTTTATAGAATAAGCTATTAACTACATCATAAGCTGCAACTTATCCAGTGACCGTTACAGAATGAAACACCTTGCGAGCGTCGACTGTACTCTTTGGCGACGACAGCTGTATGTTTTTTCCATATAAAATATTTACATCGAACTAAATGAAATTCATCTAGAAAACTAATTAGAGTATTAATTACTTTTAGACATGGAACGTGCTTGTCTAGTTTTCTCTTGCCACCATTTTAAAGTTTCTTCGAATTGCTCACGGTCCTCAGGAGTAACTTGGATATCAGGAAGTTCTTTTTTAAGATCAGCATCGCAATATTGATTATCCAGGTATTCGTTTTCTTCCTTGAATTTAAATTGATGGTTTGGCAAAATCAAATCTGGATTAATAGAATCTAAAGGTAGTTGCGAATCATCAACAAAGTTACGGTGTATGTTCTGCATAGTTTCAGCATATTTTACTTCAAAATCTCCATCACTCAATGGCACATCGGTTTCACAATAGTTTTGTTCCGGAATCACTGTAAACTGCTCAGCTGAACTAGGAAAAGGGAAATGAGTTTCCAATACATGAGAATTCAGTTCTTCGGTTCCAAGTAGATCAGAAGATGGTGTTAATGGGTTTCCAGTTTCATCTTCTTCATATAAATGTGGTGTTGTCATTAATTGAAACGTTTCTGATGGTAAATCCATATATTGCTGTGTAGGTAACTGATGAAGTGAACTATCTAATTCCTCTTCATCCATGTCTTCATCATCAAGCGCTGGTGAATTAAGAGAATAATAACTTCTCTCTTGACTATTATCTCTTGGAGATGAAGAAGCAGGTGATGGGTATGATTCCATAGATGGTCGTGTTATATTTTCTTTATCCCCATGGCCTATGTTTAGCAGACTTTCCAGATTTCTGATATATTCTACCGCCATGCGTAAAGTTTCCACCTTGCTTAGCTTTTTGTTTGGTCCTCTATTAGAGTTGGCATTTTCAAAGTCTGCAGCGACCTCTTCTGGTATATGTCGGCGTAAAGCAGCAAACCCGTCATTGACTTGACGGACACGATTTCTTTCCCGCGCATTTCTTCTTGCCACGGCTAGAGGTGTTGGGGTTCTTGTAGCTTCATCTTGAATATTTTCACGAAGTTTTGGGCGTTTTGATAAAAGAGAATTATTTTGGTCAGCTGCTCGTACTAATGACGTCACTGATACTGTATTTTGGGATTGAAGTTTTTGTTTCTTCTTTAAAATGATGATTTCCCGTCGTACGTTCTCATTATTACTGATATTCACTGAATTATTCACGGATTCTTGCAACACCTGCTGTTTAAGCGGCGAATTGCGGAACACAACAACACCGAGAGAACTCATTTTGGTCGGTTTTCTTCACATAACTGTTTGTTTTTGGTCAATGGTATGGTAAGGTCGAGGAAAGCTCAGGATACTGTTAGGTGCCGTCAGGGCGCCGGCCGCGATAGGAATGGCGCGTGCCGGGTTGCACCTGGGGTGGCTCGCGGCTTGCGGGGGGATCAACAGGGGTAGGTACTTACATTTACTAGCACATGTTTATGGGGCGGAATGGGACAGCGTTGCTGTTCCATGTTTAATATGTATCGTTATAAAAGAAATTAATATTATTTCAAATGAAAATCTAAGAAAATATTAATATTATTTTATTAATATTATTTCATTTTAATTATCATATGTTATATTGCGAAATTTGACTATTGTTTTTAGAATATAAAATTATAATATTATTAAACGAGGGATAAATAATTGTTTCATTTATATTAATTTAATTTATAAATAAAAACAAGATCAACTATGTTTTACTCGTTTTTCTTAATGTCAATTTTATGAGATTGAAAACCGTCTTTATTTTTTGAGTTTTCTCTGAACCACAGCGCTAAGTAAATCCAAGGTTTATAAAGGACAATAATTGCATGGGGTGTCGCACCCAACTACAGTTTTCAATGTGTGAGTGACACATACATACAATTATTAGCTAAAATGTGTAAAGACATGCGAAATAACGGGCCATTCGCGTGTATAAAATGTAATTTTGTAGGTGCGCATGAGTTGATCGTTTCATTATATCATGTTTATGTTAAATTATTGTTTTAAAGAACATCATTACTTATTGAATTATAAAACCTAATTAAAATAATAATTCCGATTTTGTTATATTGAAAAACTCGTACAAAAATAAATTTACTGTATGGATTGTCAATGAAATTTGATTTCAGATGGAGGAAATGTTCTATTACAACCACTTATACACTTTGATAGACAAAAATTAATTGTTCAGTATAAAACTATCACACTCACACTGCATATATGTGTGTGTGTGTACGCCCACGCCAGCTGCGCCTGCGCCGCTGCTTTGTGTGATGGCACGCGCCACTCTATGACCATTCTATAATAGCTATCCTCTATTAAAATAGTTAAGTTCATTTAATAATAGACCTTATTTTAATATAGTAAAGCAAGTTTTTAAACACAATATTATCACAATTGCAATTATATTTTACTGGGTGGAGATAGGATTATAATAAACGGTTTTTCAAAATATAAACTTATGACTTGTTGTGATTTCTGTTGTTTTTTTATACTGTGTGTTTATTACAACATAGCTATAAAATTAAATAAGTTCATTAAGTTTAATAATTTTATAATTAGGATTTTTTTATATTTTACAGCAATACTACTTGTTAAGAAAAATAATAATAATCAATATCTTAATAATATTTACAGTATTACATAAGAATAGGTATGAAATTAAAAAGTAGAAATATATGTTTATACAAATGGAATATTTATTTCATAATTGTATACAGCTCTTACCTATTTCAGTCAATAGTACATAAAAGTTAATATAGCCCCGAAACAGTTCTAGACGATTCGTAAAATCTAGTATATGAAATGAAGTTTATACAGTTGTTTGTTCTAATAATAAAAATAATTGAAAATTTAAAAAGCCAAAGTAGTTTGCGCCTATATGTATCTTAAGGCAATATTTACAAGTGAGACTCAAACAATCAAATGGTTGTAAGGCGAGATTTGTAAAAAAATTAAATATGTATTAAGTATTTTTTTGTGCAGTTTTCGTGTCCAAAAAGTTAATTCATATCACCAAATTCACCACGTTTAGTGCTTAAAATGAAGGATTATGTATCATTTAAGCTGATTATGCTTTTAGAGCAATCCTAACACAAGAGCATCCTGTAACATAAGATGAAAGTTTTTTCGCAGTAAGGTGAGTGCCGCCATGTTGCAAACATATGTCACAGATTATCTATATTTAGTTCAACTTCTTAACATATGCGAAGGTGTACGCGAGGGGTAGACGAGTTCTGAGTGTTTGCAACCCTTTTTATTTAGTATCTTACACTGCACTTTCAACTTGATAAAAGGACTGTTTGTCAGTCAGATATTTTAAATTTACATGTATTATTTTGTTCACTGGATGTCTCAGCACAGGGTATCCTATTGAGATATCCAGGGTAATTAAATGTTAAAACCATCCTTCTTGACTTCTACAAAATATTGATAAATTGTATTGTAAATGTATGTTATATGGTAAATAAATAAATAAATAAAACTATGTTATAAATATCTAAAATGTAAAAAGTTCTTCGTAATTTTTGTCTTTTATGAGACATTTTTCTTACAAGTTTTATCAATTCAGATAAATCTCAAGTACATACAAAGCAATACATTAACATTTATTTGAAGGTCGGTTCGCTCTTGATCAAATAAGAATAAAGTCAAACAAGATCATGAATGAAAATAAAACTAAATCCTAACCTGTGCTTTCAAGTCAGTTAACAGCTGTGTTTTGTATAGCCCAGTTAATGCAACCTATCATACGGTCGATAGACGGCCAGACGGTATTATTTCTAATTAGAATAAAAGAGAACCTTCAACTTGAATAAACTAAGGTCACTGTAGGCTGCATCTAGAGAACTAGGTGTATTATGCAAGGGGACTTGAAAAGGCCTAATATCCGGTGCGTAATGTAGGGTAAGGATATGAATTATAATTTTTAGAAAAATTATAAGGACAAGTAATGAGATGTATAAAATTTTTGGTCGAGAATAATAATATGTTTATTATTTTTTAACGTTTTAAATTTAACTAATGAAATAATTATTATAAATGTACTTAAAATATCTTTGTTATATCTTAATTTATATAGCGTTTTTTCTTTAAAGTTTTATTGACTAATAAATGAATTATCTTTAATAATTATTGAAATGAAAGTATTATAGAGTCGCTAGTTTTTAAGCTTTAAAACAAAATTTCTCAGAGTTCAACAAAGCAATGAAAGTAAACGTGAACAATCAACTTCCCATGGTAGTGCGTTCCCTTTCAACAATATCTGGAGCAAAAATAACAATATACTGCTTTCAACAGTGGTCTAGACACAAAACGCTTTTGAAAATTATTATTTCATTCCAGACTTAAACTTAGCCCCTTGGAGACTTGCACTCGTTTTCAATAAACTTTTTACTTACCAACTTATATTTTACAGTTATATATTCATTTGTTAATTGAATTTACTTCCAATGCGTTAAGATTTAAGTACTTTAATATATTAGTATTGAGTACTATTAAAATAATTCTGCTAGTTGTTCCGTTCCATTATTTAATTCATTTCAATGGCAAAGCCGTTACATCTAAAATTTTGTTTATTTTTTAAATAATTGAATTAAACCAGTTAATTACACTGGCACACGCAAAAAAGGACTGTCTCTGAAAACTGACCTACCTACAGGTTCTTGATGTCCTAAAAACGAATCTGAAGTCACAATTTACCCATCACCATTAGATTTTAAACTTCAGATGCGTATTTAGCACACCAAAAAGCATATTATAAATACTTTTTATTCTAAATTTTGCACAAATTAAAATATATGCACTTTGGGGCGGCCTAGATAGGGGTAGCTGAGGCAAAATCCAAGGTTGATGGGTAAATTTTGACTTCATATTCGATTTTAGGACATGAAAACTCTTATCTGTAAATAGATCAGCTTTCAGATAAAGAGTTTTGTGTGCTAATGTTATCAGTGCATATTATGATTTAATTTGCACAATTTTAGTTCGAAAACAGCATTCTCGTAAATTACTAAATATTTTAGGAGTACTTTATAGAAATCTAATTTATTATTATTAGGTTTTACTATAACACCCAAAAAAATATAAAGTGCGGCAGATGTTTGGGCTCCCGCCACACTCACACTCAGATAAATATTTTGTCTCGTTCTATCATACGGATCTACAGAAAAGGAAGAACAAGAACAACAAATATTAGGGGATGACGAGGTCCACGTGACTATTATGTTACACACACACACATACGCAATATAACCCTCGATCATTTTATTGATCTCGGGAAGAAATCTCAACTATTATTTAAACCATTCACTTGAAATTAATGCAATTTCAAGCTTATATTTTACCTGCATTATGTACAATATATATATTGTAATTGTACACGTGGTGGTATACTTTGCATAATTCATATAACGGTATCTCTTTTAATTTAGTTAAGGTGACAAAATTACTGCATTATTTATTTATTTTAATATCAAAGTAACATATATCATTCGTTTACCAGTTTTTTAGATTAATTAATATTATGAGAGACTTTTCTGCATTCTTTGTGCAAGCATAAATAAAAAACGGTATATCCGAAAATTTCCAAATTCTGCACACTACTTGATATCAGTCTAGTGAACGGTTTAAAAGTATTTCAAAAATTCGAAAAATAAAAGAAAAGGAGATGACTACAGAATGCGTCGATGTTTTGTAAATGCAACTTCGGTGCTTTTGGGCCTCGCTTCACTCAATATGCTAACACGTACCGAGATTTTGCGACCGCAGCTAGTCAAAACTGAGATCTGGTTTGTGCCCCTAGTTATTACTATAATATAGGTCTGTGAATAAAATCCATTAACAGAAATATAATATCAACGTGTTTCCTTCCGACAATTTGGGGGTTTAAGAAAAATAAACTGCACTTATTATTAGTATTTAAAATGTCGTCAAGCGCCACCCACGTTCTCTTTTTTTGTTTTTTAATATACTCCAAATGCGGTTTCCTGTTAGAAAATCAAATAGAGACATTATTGACATTAAGTTGCTAGTATAAGCTCGTTTTACAACAAGCAGCCCAGATTTTTAATATATATTTGTACAAAAAAATACTAGTCAATTAATAAAACATATCTTAAAAATATATAAAACCTAAAATCTTTAGTAGGTAGTAAAAAATAATTAAAATATTAATTGACATTTGTAAAAAAATTTAGAAAAAAGAATTAAACATATTTTTGAAAAGATTAAACATAAAATTAAAATGCTAGTTTTTCTATAAGATATTCATTCAAACGTAAGCCATTTCAGAAATAAAAAAAATATTTTTTGTAAATTTTATAAAATAATTCAGTAAATTAGATAGTAATAAGTTTTTTAATAGTATCACAAAAAGGCCATTACCTTGTTGGGAATGAGTGATGGATTTAAAATGACCTTCCGTGCTTCCGAAGCAAAATTATAGCTATAGAAATAAATCATAACGAATATTACAATATAATTATATGACGCGAAATTAGAAATTCTGGTGGTCCCATTTGTCATTCTGGGCTACTGATTCGGGAGGTTCCTTTATCTGTTCATCTATGACGTTTATGGGGAATATATCAGGTTTTGTGAAATTTCTGGAAGTTCATCAGAGTGACAGGCCGTGGGTAGATTAGAATCATCATTTACCATCACTTTGAATTTATAGTTTAAAAATATTTACATATAAATTATAAATGGTTCTGACAGTTTTTTTTAAATATAATAATAATAATAAATTAATATTAATAATATTTATCTTGTTAGTTTTATTTTAGTTTTATTTTAGTTGATAAAGTGGTTTTATGAACTTATCGTATAGATACTACTAATGCTACTTTTGAATTACTACTACTACTTCCTATTGCTACTACTTTTTACTACAACTTTTGTAAAACAAACGTCTAATTTAAATTTCCCTAATTTAATAAAATACAAAACTGAGATATCTATCTTAAAGGACTACCGTGGTCACTTTGATTTACGAGACATGATATTGGGGACGTTCAGCGGCACAATTAAAATATTTAAACATCCCTCAGTGGGTGGTGGCGACAGTTCTCACGAGCCTATTAAATATCATTTTACTACCGTCCCCTAACCGCCCTTGGATCATAATAAAATTTAAGACTAATTTTTTAATTTCTCCAATATTCATTAGAACTACTATTATAAATATGAAAAAAAAATGCTGGAACTTTTAACCAACATCAAAAAAGGAAGGTTTTTTTTTTATTTCACAGGTATTTGTATTACGATTATCTTAACAGGTTAATCGAATTTGATGCGACTTTTGTCAATTTAATCTTCATATTAATTATAATTATCCGGTTGTACTCACGTATTTGCTATAGGCATTTAACTGACTATTTTCAAACCCATCACCACTATTCCGCCATGCTCAGAGCTCATGAATGGGTTCGGAATTGGTCGGGCAAATAGCTATAGTAAATACATGAGTACAGCCAGATAACTATATTTAATAGTAATCATGTATCACGAAAGTTTACATACAAAAATGTTTAATCTACTTACATCTTTATATTCCTAAAAATATTTCATTAAAATTAATTTAAATGTAACCATTGTTTACATTCTCTAATAAGTTACATGTGCTTTTTGTCTTGGGTTTTAGAGACATTTCGGTATACTTTGGCTTTACTTCCGCCTGGAAACGCCCATTAATTTTATTGCTATGGTATTTTTTGTTAAATTGTTATAACTTTATATGTGATTCTGGCGAAATATCAGTTTTCCATAAATTTGCATATTTTATATACATTATAAATTTATTTTAATAATATACTGTTAGAATTAAAAAATAGTCATCCCGATTGATTAGAAATTATAAAATATCATAACTGTCACCAAGATATAGAGATAAAATTATTGTAATATAAATAAATGAATGCTTTGTCAGCGTGATGTTAGAGAGGTAAGATTCAACACAAAAGGTTCTGATGTACCGTCAGTTAACACGCAGCAGGACAGACCTACTGAGCTAAGCGAAATGTCAGTATGGGAGCTACTTGAGTCTATAAAAATGTTACATAACTTTTTATTACAGGTATTATATATGATAATTTATATTATAAAAACATGGTGAAAGAGTTTTCGTTATCAATATTTTTGAGATATATTTATTATACCCAGAGACATGTTTTTTAATTTCTTTAAAAAAATTAAATGAGAAAATAAGTCTATGGGTCTAAAGTACCAAAATGCGAAAATGAAGTTGCCAGCAATTTTTTTTACATATCATCTTTTTTATATTTATGTCTTTATTAAGTATTTTATAAAAAATTGATTTTATTTTAATAGTAAATTGTATGCTTTAATATTTGAAGAAACTCAAAAGTACAAGAAATCATACCGGGTACCTATAAAGCCAACGCCAAAAATATTCATGAAAAAAAAAACAAATATCGGTTTTTCTTATTTAAGGACCTTCAATTTTATCATTATCAAATATTTTATGAAATAAATAGATAAAAAAGTAATTATATACGAATATGTATATATATACGTATACGAGTCAAGAACTAAAAAAACACTTTAAGAATATTGTCAACTAGAATGGTATACAAAATCGAAACACACATACTTCATATAAATATATAAAACTATTAGAAACCTCATCCGGTTACAGATACAAAATCCAGCACCTCTACTCCAATAACTAATGAAACTAAATTGCGTAAAATTTCTCCATAAACTTCATTGGTGGATACGCTACAATGGAATACCTTTAGTTCAGTAAAGCGTTATATTTACTGCGTACTGAAGGAATCCACTTATGTTTCAATACTAGGGCTTATCTGGCTGACTTTACATGTGTTAGAGAGTTTTGTTAGTTAATTCAGATATTTATTTATTTTTTTTTATTGCACAATACACAAAACAATGTACAAAAGCTTAATGTCACAAAGATATTCTCTACCAGCCATCTTTAGATGTGCAGGAGAGGACGTTGTTAGGTGTGCAAAAAAAGGAAGTAAAAAAGGGATGAAACAAAAAAAAAGTTGAGTGTTTACACAGAGCTTTGATGTACTATATTTAATTTATTGAGCGAAGCTCTCTATGAGACTTTTCTGAGTCAATCAGAAACGGTATATCCGCTAATTTTCAACTTTTGGACACTGATAGACATCAGTCTGGTGGTGGTTTTAAAATAAAAATTTTGTAAAACAAAAATACAAAAAATGTAATAATGTGTCTCATAGTATTTTCTTAGATTACAGACACATATCTCGTCTAGCCGTGAACACGATTACAAAATATTCGAAACGTCGGGTTAAAATAAAAAATGTAACCAAATTATACGCGAGTTTTAATTCGTAAAAATAGTATTATTTGAAATGTGTCTCTTCTTGAAAAATAGAAGACAGAATGCGTCGACGTTTTGTAAATGCAACTTCGGTGTTGTTTGCACCTCGCTCCGCTCAATATGCTAACATATACCGAGATTTTGTGAGCGTAGCGAGTCAAAATTTGAGGTCTGGTTTGCGCTCCTAGTTGTCTTTTATATTGATATTATCAATATTACTTCCTCGATCGATCGATTCCTCGATGATATATAAAAAATTAAATATAATTATCCGGCTGTATTCATGTTATTATTATCGGAATTAGCCCGACTCGTTTTGAACCCATTCGGGCTCCTTATTCCTGAGCTCTAAGCAAGGCGGAATCGTAGCGTGAATTCCTCGTCCTATTTTACTAGTCGTCCAATTTAGATAAAAATAACGTGAGCACAGTCGGATAATTAATTATATTTAACAGTAATCATGGATCACTTGCAATGGATGGATGCAATTTATTTGCGAAAGTTTACATACTAAGATATATAAACAGTTAAGGAAAACAATCTATTTTTTTTACAGTTAAATTAAGATACATTAACTTTCAAAACCTTGGTAATGTGAGATCCTTACATAGCTTGAGAACATTAACATTTTTCGGAAAACACTCAATTTATTTTTACGCTTTTTATTTACATATCAATTGAACGAATTTTTAAGACCATGATTACCAGAATTTGTTTTAGCGGGATTTTACATTCTATAAGTATCTGCTATCACTAACAGTTCTGGCATTTGTTAATAGATGGCACCAGGGTGATAAAATATGCTTCATGATACCTTGTTAGATTTAATCAGCTTGGTTAATTTATGTTTAAATATTTTTTGAAAAGGATTTTTTTTATATAATAGAATTAGTAAAATATTTAATAATCCTAATTATTTGAGAGCTAAGAAAAAACAAGTTTTTAGAAGGTAAGAAAACTTTAACGAAGATTTCGCTATTATCGATATTCTGTATGTGACAAATGCGGCGCGACTCTTTGTCGGCGTCTAATGAGACCGTGGGGACTGGAGACAAATTTATCTCGTAAATAATCTCCACATCGATCTGTATTTAATTTATTATCGACATCGATATCGATATCGTTACTCATTCTTGTTATTACATCACTTATTCATATAGTTATTATGTGAATTATGATTGCTTCGTTTGTATTTTTTTGCTTTACTACGGCTTCGCTTTTAACAAAAGTAGTTTACCATTTATTCTTTTAACTTCATTTAAAAATATTTCAACATATTGGTCATTTTAAAACTTAATTAATTAGTCAGTTAAAAACTTAGTTAATGTGTCGATAGGTTCTTAAGAAATATATATTCTAAAACTATGAAATACCATAGTGTCTTGAATTACATTTTAGGGTATGCATAATTATTAAACTTCATAGAGTTTAGATTTTATCCAGGTAACAAGCCCTTAATAGTTTTTTTTCGCGTTCAAGATATGTATATATATTCTTGCTTTTTCACATTTGAACGATTTCATTTAAACTGTTATATCGCAATATCTATTTAACCTGATCTTAAAACGAGAAACCTTTTACAATTTTTATTAATATCTCAAGTGCGTTTAAAATCTCACTCCTGTACTGATTATCGGGCTTTTTGTCGGCTGCCTGTTTAATGATCAGATATATTACACCTCATTTCTCATTACAACTCTGTATAAATTAAATGTATCTTCTATTTCAGGGATGACAAATCAGTGGCACGCACAAGAACAAAACAATTGTAAAACATTGATTGAAAAAAACATTAAAAGAAGAATTGTTTTTATTTGTTTATTTAATTATACTTATAATTTCACCACGCTAATATTTCGAATGAAATTTTATTGTGGACTTTACCTATATAAAAAAATATATTTTTTGACTTTGTGGCACGGACATAAAAAAGGTTCGCTATCCCTGGTCTATTTTATTAAGTCGATAATCGTAATGACGACTTGACCTTAATCACTGCATCGCGGATTGAAATGATATCGTTAAATCGTATGAATTCAAATAATTATCTTTCATTGGAGTGAAATGTAAGTGAAACGAACGATGGGATTTTTTTCGTATTCAGATCTTGGATTTATTATTCGCCCTTTCTGCAATTTATATTCGATACGCAAGAGAGAATTTCAGTGCTATATATATGTATATTGGATCGTAGGTTGATAGAAATAAGAGCTGTCTTAAGTATATATACTGCCTCAATTTGTTCTGGTACTTGTTTTTTATAAAATAAATAAAATAATGCTTACTTTATTTTATTAAGGTATTGGTCTTTTTTAAAGGATTTTAATAATCTATTATTATGTATGTTATAACTATATATATCATAATTTTGGTAGAACCTTATTAAATTGCAACAAAATATACAAATAAATAAATCTGAGGCGATGATGAACAAAAAAGTACTAAAAACTTTCCGATCCTTACGCAATAATAAATCAATTGTTTGTCAGCATTTTGTAATAAATGTATGTAATTTAGCATAATTTATAGTTAATGAATGTTTTTTTATTTGATAATAATGTCGGCAGAATTGAAACCGTATAAAGATAAATGTCGGTGAAACTTCTGTCACCGTGCTGTGTTAGCAGGTTGTTAACAACATAGCATGATCATTATTTACAGAAGACTCAGATAACGAAAACAATCAAAGATCCTGGACCACTTTTTGAGATTTGGCAACATTTTTTTACTATTTCACCTGTTCTGTGAGTTACCACCGGAGTTCTAATAAACACTTATCAAGGGATCTCAGGAAGAATAATGGTGTATTTAAACAATTTATGGGTGTCGCAAAACAAGGGAATCACTGATAAGACACTGGTTTTGAGATAAGGTAACCTACAACATATCTGTATCCATATTTTGGTTTAGAATTAATATAAAATTGATTATAATATTAACATTAATAATAAACAATAACATTATTGTTCAGCTGTTTTAAATACTTAATGAGATCTAATGATCTATATTTTAATATAATTGCATATTGAATGTTTTTGTTTGCATACGAATGGTTTGATTGAAGTCATTAGATACTTTGTTTTTGAATGCATTTGTTCTCTAAATAAAGAGATGAATTATGAATGGAAATTCTATTGTAAGGTCAGAATATTATTAGTTACTTATATATAGTTATATAGTTATATAGTGATTTATTTTGAAATTTCATAAAATAACTAGATGAATAACTCAGACATTTACTAAAATAACTTTTTGATCATGGACTAAAATAACTTTTTGTTCATTTTGGTGTTAGATTTGAAATTATTGTTAAAGAATATTGTATTATTATTTTTTTAAGATATAAAAAATAAAATATGAACGCAGTAGCCATTCTTTTCGAATGCAACTCATACAATAAAAACTATTCTTTCATCGGATTAACGTATCAGTTTCAATTGTAATATAATATTATTTTGCTGACCGTTGCGCGCTTTGACGTCTTAATCCAACCCAATCAAGAAAATTAGTTATTGAGTTACTTTGCAAATTATTTACAAATCGTTGATTTCTGATGTCTGTATCATTAGTATGCGATGACTTGAGGTGGGTCAGTTTAACCGATTAGCTAATTGTTTATGGTTTTTATATGCGTATCGTGTTTTGATACGTCTTTTTATGTTATTTGTGATAATAATAAGCTAGTATTTTTCGTAATATATTTATCAGAGTTGAATTTGTAATAATGCAATTGTATGCTAAAGTTTAATATTTTGTAATGTATATAATAATGTAAAACAGAATCGAACTGACGACCTGTTGATGTTATTTTACTATCTTTTTTTGGTTACTAATGGCATCGAAGTGATGACCAGCGTTTCAGTGATAGTCACTATAGAGCCATTATTAATAAATTCTCTAACCGCCTTGTTATCTGGGAATCCTTTCAATCCATCCGAACTATTGTTTTTGAATCACTTTTTTATACTGATATCAATGTTTTTTTCGATGGTTGTAACGATAAAACTTGATTTGTTCTCAATATCTTCGAATGCCTCGGGCTCGTGATGCGTATATCATTCGTCGGTGTGATCCTTTGTATGTTAATGTTTTGTTATAGCTTAACTAGTTTAGTTTTTAATATTTTATATATTTAAAATATTTATTGCAAGATATTAAGGATTTGGTGAACTTGAATTTAAATGTATGAACGACTTCTCGTTTGTACGTTGTGTATGGGTTTATTTCTAACAATACAAGATTTTGCTAAGTAGCAGATAAAATGTTACTGGGTTTTATGGCGACCGCTTTAGTTGTAGCAAACGACGGGTTATATTTTGTCCTTAAAAGAGATATCGTGGAGAAGTGACCACATTTTAAGAATTTAATGCTCCTTAAATTTAATATCTAGCTTTGTGACATTTTATTAAGACATATTTAAGTGAAGTAGGCACTTAATAGCGCCATTTCTTTATATGTTTGTCTGTTCATAGCAGTAACTTATATTTACGTATTGCGTACTGGTGTACAGGGTCTGGGTGCCTGATCGTTTTCTCAATTTGCTATTTAAATCTATCTTTCGAAGTATTCAAATAAACTCACAAAGATTTATATAAATGTTATTAACACTGTTCATTATATTTCTTTTTATGGTAGATGACCTTCTCTGATGCTTGTATTAGATACATTAAATAAAACAGATGATATATAATAATAAAAGTTACGAAAAAAAGTATTTCAATAAAGATAAAATACTAACAATAAATAAAATAATTAAGTCAAAATTAAGAATTTCCTGAAAAAAAAATCTTGTTTGTAGACCAATAACTTAAGACGTTCGGATTCTTGTTTGCGTTTACACATATTAAGTTCCAAAGTAACTTGAACATAAAGAAATTGTGAACATTTACTCAGTAGTTATTTTATAACAATCTCTTTGAAATGTCTGGCTACTTGGTTATTATTTCTATTAAAATAAATCATGAATTGTTAAGTATTTGTATCGATTATCATTCTGACCGTGATGTGATCGATAGTATCTTTGTTTAAATGTTTCAGAAATTAAAAGAGATGTTTGTTTTAGAATGCGGCGCCGCGGGCGTCTAATATATTCAACTGTAATGAGGTGTTTTGTCTTATAAGGGAACGTGCACATAGTAACACAAATATTTATCTATATAATGAAATATCATAAAATAATATACTTCCTAGTAATACCAAATAATCAACAAAATATGCATGATATTGGTAGTTGTATATTATATCATATGTAGGCCATTTTATACGCTTCTGATTTGTGTAGAATCAGTCCTTACGTATTATTTTTTTGTTTATAACTTTACCTCTATTTGGTTTAATATAAGGTAAAGTAGACATAAAAAATATAAAAAATATAATTGTGTGAGTTAATTAAACATAAGTTAAGTTGTTCAAAATGGTAATCTGTGTATTAGTATTAGATATAATAGTAAAATAAATATTTATACGTTCATATGCTTAAGTATTTAGATGTTAATATGTCTACGGTACTTCCTAAGCAAGCTGTGTTAGTAATCAATATATTTATTTTTCGTCGGACAGTTCTCATTTATTTTAATAGAATTATTAAGTAGTAATTTGAATATTATCATTCTGTATCAGAGGCTTTGATGCTAACTTATTAAGTATATCATAATTTATTATGTGAAAGATGTGTTTATTTGATTTGATTCCGTGAGAACAGTTTGTGAATATTTTATAACTTCATTTTGTAATTCTCAGATTTATGAATTGTAATTATTGTCATAATATCGTATTTATAGCTTAATGCTAAATATATATAAAAATGTAACTTTTATTTATTATTATTTTGCTCAATAAATTAGCATATATTTACATACTTTAGTATTTCTTGATAAAACTACAACCTAACTCCACTTTAGGTATAACACAACTCTACATTGTAAAGTTCTTATATCAAAACTACAAATTAATTTAAAAGCCTTCAACAAAAAATGTAATAATTCCAATTAAGCCTAATAATAGGCTCGGGTATAGAGTGTATTAAAAAGACAAATTCCCCTACAATACAATAGCAGGTTATCCCGTTTTATTAATAGATCGGTAGCAATGTTCAAGCAATATATATAATTAACGCAAAAGTGATACGTAATATGCCATATTGGGACCAAATATTAGAATATATTACAGCAGGTTTAGACATATATGTATAGTATCAATATGTAGTATAATACAGAGATTATTTTCGTAATTTTACAATACCTCTATGGTCTCGTGTATTTTTTTAGAAATATTTATACAATAACCTTTTTACTTATAAAATATTTTTCCCCTAACGTATTTTCTATTATCACTTTCTCACTAATGATTTACGTCAAAGGTGTGAAACTGACAGGGAATATGTTAAACTGGGTATAAATATTTTTATTAGTAAAATTCAATCTAATATATTTGTTTTTATAAACTTTATTTATTTAATAACAAACTACTTGTTTGTTGATATTTGCAACATACAGAATATTTGGATTATACTTCTAAATTAAAGTTCAATATTTAATTTATATGTTAGTTATATTGTATGTAATATGAGTTATATACCTTTGGCAGTCTATGATATACATGCATATATAATTTGCGTACAAATAAAAAAAATACGTCGTCTTCTTAACGTACATACAACGTTTAATTAACCAGCAGATGGAGATCTGGCACGTGACTGTAGTTACAAGTATAGCTTTAGTTCTGCTTTAAGACCCACTTAATTTAAATTCATTTTGTATAAACGATTTAGAAAGGATTGTAAATATAAAACCACCATGTAATTCTTCTTTTACAATTTATTTGTTTTAGTTTTTTAAACACAAATTCGTTATTCTTTTTATCACAGTTCAATTGCTTTAGTTTTTTTAAAAACAAATTTGTAGTTCTTCTCTTATAGTTTATTTTTAAACATGTTGTAATTTTTAAACACAAATTACGAGCATGAAAAGATTGATTATATTCACAAAACTCGTGCAAGATACTATAATAAGCATCTTTTCAGTTTCGTGTAGGTATGTGTGTTCACCATTTTGGTAATGCTATTACGGTATATACAGTGTCATTAATCTTCAGCCTAGATATTCAAGAATTATCATCCACTTTTGGCAAATCGATGTGAATATCTGAGATACACTTTTAAATATTAGCATCCCACCCGTTTGAGTTTACACTTATGGCTTAAAAAGGCTATTAATTAAGCAAACCCTCGTCCATACAGCCTCGTCGTTTATTTGAGAAAGGCTGTTCCATAACAAGTCAGCTGTCTAAGAAGGTTTTTGTATTATAGCTGTTACAAATATAATAATTATTTAGTTTTATCTCGTTATAAATACACAGGAGCGATTGTAAATAACTTCCCAGTGACACGGGGTGTAATTGGTTGCGCATCGACATTGATCAGATGGTTAAAGTTATTGCTAAACGAAACTCTAGAGAATGCTATTTATTTTGTTGATATACGAGGTGCGTTTAAATAAGTGTAGAACAAATGAATGTTATTGTAAGATTATAAAAGATCAAGTTTAGGTTTGTTTTTAACACATTTTTAATTCTTAATTTAGTTTTTTATTTTTGTGAAATTATTAGTTATTATTATTATTTTATTTGTATGCTTTAACACATTTTTAATTTTTATTTAATTTTGAATTGTGATATTTTTATTTAAGTTTTGATTATTGATGTATAGGATATTATTGTTTGGTTGATTTATTACTATATTATTTTTTGATTCTTTCTTTTATAAATGTTTTATGTGGACCATCTGAACCTGATATAAAAAATAGATTATATCATATATTATATCGTATTTTTGTGTATGTGATGTCTATATAATAATTAATTTATGAGGATAAGGTTTTGTTAATAGATTGTTTTTAACATAATGGAATTGATATTGTTAACTTTGGTTTGGTTTAATTTGTAGAACATTTTTTTTTATTTTTACATATATTTGACGGGCAAAAAAAGAGTAGTGTATAAATATTATAATTAATTAAATTATATGCAGAGATAACAATGCTTTTTATAGATTTAGGCTAAGAGGGTTGTTCGATGAAAAAATGTAACATTGACCTATAATAACCATTTAAATATCTTGTTTTGGAATAGAGCAAAAATTCTTAAGCTATTTATTATACGAATAAAATACTTAATTTCATCTTCCATGTCAACTCTGTCCAAGTTTGGTCAATACAAAAAGCCAATCTAACCTTGTACTTGCTATACCTAATGACGAGTATCCGCCAATTAAGGTGCGTAAGCGCATCAAGCGCTGCAAAAACTTGCCAGCGAGGCGCTACCGAACTTAATTGGATTCAGTTATTGACTGTACAATATAGCATTTAATCAGTATTTGAAGGTCAATATTATTTCTAGTATTCTTTAATATAAGACGAGAAAGGCAATGGAATTCAGGTTATATAGTAGATTTTATCACGTAGGTATTAAAGGTTGCATGAATGATGTAGTATACATTTATTGAACTTTATCTAGAGACATTTAATTTTATATGTATATAGTTATAAGTATGTATGTTGGTTTTTTCATATCGGAAGCTAAATACAAGCGTTGTTAATGTCACTATTGACACATTAAGTGTGAAAAGAAAATTGACGAAAAACACATAACGGTTCGACGATTGTAGCTTGAATCTGTTTTTATTCAATGTGAATTCGTGTTACAAATTATATGAGCGTGTAAAAAAATATTAAATAATTATAAGATTAAGTAAAATAATATATATTTTCACACTTCTTACTTTATGTTCTTATTTCATACTTTTACATACTTTCATATTTATAATGTAATTTGCAAGTTAAAACTTATGTATAAATTTAGATGTATTTCTAAAAAAAAAGTTGTATAGTCGCGTGGCCAGACCAGTTCTAGTCAGCTTCATCTGCATAAAAATTGCAATTACCTTCAGAAAAATGCTTGGAATCAAATAAAAACTCATTACAGATTGTAGTTTTTAAATGTGTTTTGCATAAATGAGGTATCGGACTCAATTGAGTAATAACTTAGTTGTTTTATTAACTTCTTTATCTTTTTAAACAATTTGTTAAATAATAAAATACTGGAATTAAAATTATAACATTAATGTATAGTAGAGAAACTAACAATTTTATCAATATTTTTATGTTCCAAGATAAAGTTAAGTTACTTGAATATTCATGAACAATTTTCATAAATTATATAAGACTACTATGAAATTTAAAACTTTAGCGCACAAAGTTGCGTGCGTTGAAGATAAAAATAATTTATACAATTTCAATGCTATTTTTAAAGACGAAAATGGATTTTATAGAACTTAATCTACTTTTATGACTTCATATTCAGATATTAATTGGTTAAGATATATAAATTATAATTACAGGATCATTGCACGTATAATTAGTGCTTTCAGTTTATCTTCAAAGGTACGTTTATGACTATTTTTAATTGAAGGTATAAGAATCAAACCACAATCTGTTACAAGATAATATTTCTATTTTCGGTTCACGTCGCGTTCCCGCTATTCTCAGAGCTCATGATTAAAGACCCCAAATGGTTTCAAAACTAGTAGGTCAAATCCTATAGCAATTTCGTGAGTACAGTCGGATAATTATATATAATAATATTTCTAATCAAACATTTACAAAATTTAGAATTGTTTTATTTCTTTTGTCAAAATATAAAGTATAGTGTCTACGATTAAAATATTTAATTTTGTTGCTATGAGCTAAGACAGATACAAGATATATATGCAACAATAACATTAACTTCAACTCACAAACATTCATTCAGAGATTTAGAATTATTATATTGTTTAAATATACATGATATTTATATTTTTTATTTTCTCCAAAATCATTTAATCTATTGGATTTCTTTACAATAATAATAAAAGCATATAAACGAGCGAGAACTGTTTCGTTTTCCTTTACAAGGCGAGTTTCATTTAGTTCTTAATAAGTGGCGCAAGTGTCCTATGCGGGTTTAATTAAGAAGTAGAGAAATGGAGATATCGTTTACAATCTGCATAAGTATTTGTGTTTTAATCACAATTATTTATAGAGCTTTTATTTTGTCAGGCAATTTAAGAGTGATTTATCTATTACTTCAAGATAAATACTCTATAAAGCGAAATTAATAAACTCCTTGAAATCATATCGGAAATGGATATCGTATATGGCAACGATTTCTTTTAAACGAAAATGCCAAAGGACGAACACCTGATTTATAATTACTATTGAAATGTCAGGTTATTGCCCAAATAATATCTGAATTGCTGAATTTAATAAACTTATAATTGGACCCAAAATGTAACACGCTTCTTAAATATTTTATAACTGTGTCAAATTAAATCGAAATTGTTATCTACCACTCGTTGCTGCATTATTTCAAAGTGAGTATTTCGACAAGGTTGTATGAATGATGGCTTGTTTATCGTGTCCAGTGTGGTGGTAAAAAATGGAATCCTGTGTGTCCAAGGAGACCATTCAGGTATTTGTTGACAAGCAATTAAAGATTGAATGAGTGCGCTCTTGATCAAAGAGAACGAATTTCGAGTTTATGTACTTTTTTTTCCAATAAATCCTTAACAGTTTTTGCAATTATTTGCAATTATTATTGGTAAATTAGATTCAATTTGTTTGACAGACTTGTTAGCAAAATTTCTTCTAAATCATTTAAGATTCGGTGTTTTCTTCATATTCGACAAAATTTTTGCCACCCAAGTATAAGACTGACGTTATAACAGCACTTTCGAGCAATCGTACGCAGAGCATGCTAAATAACATCTTAATTATTTAAATATTGATTCCTTAATGAAAACACAACTGTGAATGTCATATATTTTACTAAAAAAAATGTAAAAACAAAAATCGTTAATTGAATTAAAAGAGCCGTTACTGTTTTTGTTCTGTAAAATAATTAATTGTTTGACATTAACAATTTGATCGAATGACTATACTGTTTATGTGTGCTTTCGAAATGATTATTCTCAAATGAAGTAAATCTGAAATTTATTTAAGATTCTTTTACTCTCCTAAATATAGAGTTCATCCATTCTGCTCTATATAAATTAAAAGTTCTTCAATCAATTTGATAGACGCACCTGAAAGCACGAAGTAGCGCCCTACGCAATTATTAATAATTAAAACGATTATTTTCACGAGACAGCTTAGCTCAGAATAATTAATATTGTTACGGCCCAGGCTACATATTCATATGAGCCAGCCTTTAATACAGATATGGAACATACGGGTGATTATTGTAATAAAAATATTTTAATCTCATGATTTAGAATTATTTACTATTAGGTTATGAAATCTTTGGACTTTCATACAATTATAATCTGAATATTTTTTTTTAAATAAAATTTAAGTAAATACTTTCATAGTATTTTAACAGGAAACGTTTGTTGACAATGTATGTTTTTTTATGAGGTTCTAAATTACCACATTTTAGAGATATAATGATGTATTTTGTTCTTTTTTTTTAGTATTTTCAATATATTTATGAAAATGTTTTCCTATAAAATAACAGAATTACAATACAAAGACGTTACCTATTACGTTTAAAAATAGTTGATCTATAGAATAAACATATATTCATATATATATATATATGATGAATAGATCTTGCCTGGCAAATTATAATAAAATATTTAATGTATAAAACGTTTCAAATAACATAAAAAAAACTTTATATTATTGGACTTACTTATAAAAAGTGTTTCGTTACTAATGCTACTCCTCCTAGACGAATAATGGTAGGATGTCGAAAATTTGCTGAGTTGTCGAGGACAGTGACTTATAGGACCTGAAGTTTTTTGATTATATTTGTGATTGTAATAATAATAATAATAATAATCTTTATTGTACACACGAATCAAATAGAAATGGAATAAAAAAAAAAGTTAACAAAAATAAAATGGTACAAATTTGGCGGCCTTATCGCTTAAAAGCGATCTCTTCCAGGCAACCAGTTAGGTTAGAAAGAAAATATATATGAGACGGTGATTGTAGTATTTTATTAAAAGATCAAAGAGTGTCTCATGGAGTTACCATGTGGAACGTTTTGAAATCGTAAGCGCGAGTTCTTATTACGCTTAAAGTTATAGATACTATTTATTCTGCTAATTATGTAATGCAATGCATCGCTCAGCTCCATCTGTCGTGCACAGTGGCGAAACTAGTTTAAATTTCTTATTTTAAATTTTGAAATCGCAGCGTTTTTTATATCCTCAAGCTGTCCGTATGTTTTCAGTGTTGTCATCAGATTCATAATCATTAATCTATTAGCACTTTGTAACGAGTAAGTTCTTATAGTTCACATCTATTATCTAGTTAACGTTTTTAATCAACTTGTACGAATAATCATTTTAGACCATCAAAAACAAAATACCTATATATTTTGTTTTTTATCATAACTTGCATATGTGCTCTATAGCATCTGTTCTATCAAGACAAAATAAAGCAGGTGGAATCATCATGTCATAGTCTTAATCCAGAAATTCAATTATAAATATTTGCAAAAAAGAATTTCTCTCCTAGCTTCTAGTTAGCTTCTTATTAGCTACATACCTTACGTCACTCATGTTTTACTTTGACTTAAGTGATTTTAATAAATACCATATCATTTCTTACGAGACGTAATCCCTTGAGCTATCCCAGTAATAAATTGCTGTGCTATTCCCAGTCCTGTGATATTGATTGAGGAGTCAGTCCACTCAATGAAATATATTAAGAGATATGTTTGGTATCACTTCGAAAAAAAAACCATAGATGATAGATTATTAAATATACATATTCAAACAGGTAAAATAATAAAAAAAAATATAATATTTACTCGATATATAATTGTATAATATAAGAGGTGATACTAACATTAATAAAAAATGTCTATAAAAAGGTGTTCTAATAGGAATGTTGGCGCCAAGAACCTATAATTATAACGGTCTTACTCCTCCTATTTTTCGCACATGCGAAATGACTTCATAACGACTGAGCGACACCACCCACTAATCTTTTCATCGACACAATTTCTAGTTCCGCTAATATGATAAATGGTTTGAAAGTATTTTTTCAACACTTAACGGTATTATAATTGGGATTTACTATATAATTTAGTACAATTAGCTATAAAACCCAATATTTTCTTACATTTTAATGTATAATACAATAATATAATCCGAAATAAGAAAAAAGATTGAATATCCGCTATCAATCTTACGAAAAACAACGACACCTTTTCCCACGAATAATTTAAACGACACTGAGACTCTAATAAAGGTGTTATACTTCTGTGTACTTTGTACTGTGTACAAGTGTGTACTGTGTAGTGTATAGTGTGTACTATGTACTGTGTACTGTGTACTATGAATACTATGTAATATGTTCTGTGTTCTATGTACTGTGTACTTTATATTGTGTACTTTGTACTTTTTACTGTGTATATTTAGTATTTGTAACGACTTCCTTTACTATTTAATTTTAGAGTAGTTTTTTATTTTAATAATTAAAACCTTGGAAAAATATCACAAAATGATTTATTACTTCGCCACATTGTACCATTAATATTTTTTATGATTCTAGATTACTGCTTGCCAATTATTGTATGATTTATTATTATTGTTTATAATAAATTCATTTCTCATGAATAACATCACTTAATGGAGACATATCTACATTGTAATTTGTGATTAATGAAGAATGCTTGAATTATTGATTGTTTGAATATTAATAATAAAAAAAATAAGGGTTGAGTAAAGCTTAGTAGTTTCACTCTTAGGAATTGCCTTCAAAGAATTGTCATAGAAGGAATGAGTGAAACTTAGTACTTTCACTCTTTGCAATGGCCTTGAAAGAATGTATAGAACCTTCGTTCTTACTTTTGCAAATGTTTGTGTGTATGTTTTACCATATATCGGACAAAAATGTTTCGCGAAACAAATATATTTTTTTATGAATTAAATATTTTTAATATTATTGCCTTTACCTCTATAGGTACGAATGCAAATACCTCCACAAGTCCCGTCCACCCAAGAAGCGGCAAGCCCGCGGCGGCAGGGCAATCTTACAGTTAATATATTTGCACTGATTGCCGGGACACTCGTATTTATTTACAGACTGTACTTTAAACGACATGAGAAGGTTATTATTACGTTTAATGCAAATTTATTGCGTTTGCATGTAATTGCAGAACAGTTTTGCGGGTTGGGTCTATTTTTGTTCTTATTTTTGAGGTTTGTTACAAGTTAAAAGAGTATTAAATAACATTTGCATAAAAAACTGGCATGTTATTGTCCAAATAAAGATGATATAAAATTGTAGTTACTTCATTACGTGTAACGGAATTGTATTAATAACATTGTATTTTTATTTAAAAATTATTGTCTTCGAGATGAAACACGTAATGGTGTCTAGAAATATATATCTTTGGTTAAAATATAGACTGACTGACTAAATATAGACTGAATAGACTGATAGACTTTTAGGGTCATATTTGATTTTAAAATAAGATAATATTTATCATACAATTGTACTAAAATATTCTTGTTACCTTATAATATATAGACCTCGAGAAGTGTACCGGAGTTCAGAATGAGGGCGGATACATAAACAGCTTTTTGTTCTGTCGGTAAGTCACAGCTTTCGGCTAATGAGCGGATAGAAAGGCGAGTTGCGATATTTGGATTTCATATCCTATGGAATTTTTTGGTAAATTAACATAACTGTAACACAGATTATAATAAATAAATAATTATGCATAATAATAAAACAAAAGTATAAATATATATATTTACATATTTATTTCTCTCTATTGACTTTTATAAGATTCGGATTGCCAGCCCCATAATATCCTAAATTACAATTAAAACAACATTTAATTATCATCAAAACAAAAAATACAAATAACTAAAATCTAACAAAAAACAAGAACAGAATAAAAAAAAAACATTTGAAAAGTTTTTAAATCAATACTTCATTAACATTTCTATAATAGATTTAAAACTTTCTATTGCCGGTTGACCGAGAAGGCTGACAAAACTAAACGAACATCATATCTATTTATGTAATATGTCTGCATAAGAGCTTCCCTTAATGATATATACTTACTACATTCTACTAATAAATGCTGGACATCATCCATCGTACCACAAGTATCACAAATCTGAACCAATTTTTTTCATTAGAAACGAAAATTTTTTTGATGGATAATATTCAGAACAAAACCTATGAGCTATAACTATATATTTTCTATTTAATGTTGTGAAATCAGGGGAAAGAATAAATAATTATAATATAATAAAAAATAATAATAATATACTATTGAAATATCTTATTTGTTTAAAATTCTAATTGAGGTAAAACAGGTTATGCTAACATTTTTTTAATATATTTAAATTTAAATTTCCAATAAATTTAATACAATGGTCAAAATTTAATAATAATATAGAGGGTAGGATCAAGCGACGCGTGGCGTCCTGACAGGTGTGCCAACCCTCTGCAACTAAGGTTAGACCAGGAGGGATTATTTGTTATAATAATACAGAGCAATATTACTAATGTATAATAATTTATCAAAAATAAGCATAGTATCTCTCGCAGATAAAATATTTTTTAAATCCATTGCAATATTAAATATAAAATTCAAATTAAGAGTTTTGTATATTTGTATTGTTTTTATAATATTTTAAAACGATTTTTTTTAGATATTGAATAAATTATTTTTTTATAAAATATAATGCTTTTAAGTGATTTCAAAACGATCCAATACGGTTCAAAAGTTAAAATAAAACATAACCATAATATATACCTGCCAATAACATTCAATAACAATAATTACAAGGTCCAATATGCACCCTGCGCAAACCAGAACAATGAAAACCGGTCACTATATCCATTACTATACATTATTGTGCAAGTTGAGATTTGAAAACCCTAACAAAAAATGTTTGAGCTTTCACAAACTTGGTATTCTAAACAGGCTTAGGCGGAAGGTAGGTCGAATTATAGTGGCTGATATGCTTATGCAACATGCGTTACGTCGCGTGTCGCGAGGGCGCAGGACAGGTGTGATACACCCCTTATTTGAGGGAATTTGAGGACAAATGCATAACTATAGTCTATACTCGTTTTTTCGAGGGTGACCAACAGCTTTTATAATTAAGGGAAACGTTTTATATTAATTTAATTATACGTAAAATTCAAAGCATTAATACTAAAAGTCATTGTTATAGTATATTGTGATTAAAAATTATTTTGAACTGTACTTTTCCTATTATTTATAATAGCTATAGAATTATCAATGTAGAATAATAATTAAAATTAAATAACATATTGTAACAAAAAAATTCAAGGAATTTTTCCTTGTTGCTCATGAAAATTTGGAACACTTATTTTCGGCTAAACAGTAAAAGCACCACTTATCGAATGCAAATAAAACATGTTACATGTGAATGAAGTCAACCCTCGAATAACATATACATAAGTGGTAAGAACGTGTGCTTTGAATTTGTTTGCGAATTATTACAGCTAGTAATATATGGCATGTAATAACAATAACACATTACTAGTATGTTAGATAGATGGTATCGACTCTACGTAAAATAATTAATATTTATAAGTACCACAACCAACTAGTAACGTATTAGTCTGAAGTCTTCCCTAATATTTCTAGTTGTAAAAGTCTAAAACAAGGTAAATTTTTACACATCAACATGTTGACAAAGTTCTTTTTATGTTCAAATATTGAAGAGATAAAATCAGATCTGCAAGATCTTGCAATGTTTGGACATTTTGACCGCACTGAGAATTAAATGTTTTGTTGTTTTTTACATCAGTTACTCTTTTGTCAGTGATCGCGGGATATTGAAAGTGTGTATAGCGATGCTGTGATATAATTCTTATATTTCAACACTATTGTTCCGATATGATCAGTGATCCTCCATTGAAAATTATCCGTAAGATTTTTATCATTAAAATTGATATTCCATTGATAACTTGCCATGCATTTATGGGAATTAAGTTTTGGGTTTAAAGTTGTTTTTTGTTTGATTAAAATTTTTTTGTCAAACCGTCTTGACAAAAAATAAATTAAAATTATTTTGGAAAAGTACTACAACAAAAAAATATATAAAATTTAAATCTTTTGTTGTAATTTTGATTAATTTAATAAGACAAAAAATCTAATATGATATCACTCTGTAAATGTAATCGTCGATAGCTTTTTAAAAAATTGAAATAATCAAATAATAACATAAAAAGAGCTACAATATGTGAAAATTATTTAACGTCACGTCTTAAATTTTGGAACCGTCTTAGCCTTAAATTTTAAGTTGAAGAGTGTTTAAGAGTTCATGGGTTTATTTCTATAAGTATAGAATCAAAATGGCCATCTTAATTCTTCAAATTAGCGCACACTGATAATTCAAAGTGAAGTAAAATTCTAAGTTGAAAAGATATAAATAAATAAATTGACCTCTTCTAGCTGATGATCTTAAAACTCGGATATATTCCTGTACCCTTACACGTAATATTTGTGGAGTTTACTGTTTTCTGGGAACCTAACATTCCCAAGGTCTCACATTTAACATCAAGAAGTATTACAAACTTACCAAGAATCTGACCAGAAAAAGGTATGTATAGTAAATTTGAATTGGGAACGACAGATTTAGTAGCGACATCTCTTGATAACTAATTTAAAGATCTTAGAATTATCATCAGTTCATATCTGGAACGTACTTCAAAGGCGGCATCAGTAAGTTTGTTTCAAATGTGATTAGGCAAAGAGAGGAGCGTATAAAGATGAGTGTGTAAGTGCATTTTAAAGGGTTTCCCTTAAACTTACAGCTGGGTTGCAAGTCCCACGCGCTGTTTGCACTCTTCTCCCTGCAACGCGATGGCACCTGTATGGTGGATTCATGGAATGCTAACATGCTTCGTCTCTCTATATAATATATTAAGTTCTATGACTAAGCTTACTTTTAAGAAATTAGTTTATTAATAAAAGCAATTTATTTAATAAAAAGAAACTTACTTCTTTCAACTCTGAGAGAAAACTGAAAGAATTCTTAAGATTTTTGAATCAATTCTTTTATGGAATTACAACAATTAATAGTTTTTATTATGAATTCCATATCCACTTAATATGAAATGAATAGAAGCCTAGTATTTTCTCACATAATTGACACGATATGGTCTACGCCAATAAACTTATAATATAGCTAAAGCGATCAATATGACTCGGTTGGTGGTAAAATCCGATTACGAATAATGAGACGAGGTGACTTCGCGTGCCAATTATTGATGTAATTATTTCGAAAATATGATCATCCTTTTGTAATATTTAAATGTTTAAGGCCGCCATATTTTTAATCACCCGTCGAGATCACTGTTTATAGAGTCCTGCTTATAATTGATTTTGAATTTTTTTTCGCACATTTATGTTATTCATGTCCCAATACCCCCGACTCGTCTGTAGTTTATTATCTGTGCTTGTAATAAAATTAAGTCCACGTATCTGTGTACATTTTACATAATTGGAGCTGGCAACCCGAAAATAATGCTTATGCGCATAAGACCATTAATGGCGAGTAAATCCTGGCAGAAATTGATGGGATAATCTCTGGCTTAAGTGCCTAATTAGCACTTATGACTTGTAATTTTTTCCTGTGAAACGTCTACTACAATTTAAAATAACTATATGAAAACAGATTAAGCTTGCACGAGAAGGAATACGAAAATATTAATAATTATTATTTATATAAATCAATAAAACTTTGTTAAATAAGGATTTTTTTAGTACAATTTTTTTTAATATTCCATAGTTTGACTACTAAATGTTTCTTGTCTTAAATGTAAAATACTTACAATACAATCTATACACATACAGTGCCTTTGATGTATTTTGCGGAGTGTTGGATCTAAGACAAAAATATCTGCCATAAAAGTGAGATTCTAGACTACACCCTTCATTGTGGACCTCTTTTGTATAAAGCATATATATTATCATAACTATAATATACATGTTGTTATCTCGTTGCGTGTCGCTTCACACTGCTCCTAAACGAGTAGCGACGTTTATCAGGACGTCTGAAATGTGAGGTGATTATTCTCACTACGGCTATTAGCAGAAAGGAATTCATTTATTTCAATAATCAATTAATTAGCTCTTACATTCAGATACGTCTGAATGGTATTTTAGGGATCCGCAACAAATAGCATCATAGTTAGTGTTTCAGTAGTACTTAAATTTAAAAATATAAAAAAAATAAGTTTTCGGTCTCGAGTAATTTTTTAGGATTATAGTTTTGAAATATCAATAACTGTATATAACTTAGAATTCTTATTTTTATGGCATTCAGCGGTAAAAAACGACCATCTGATGAGTAAATGCATTACCACCCTCGAAGAATGGTAAAGATCACAGACGATTGAAGACGAGATGCATGGTTTTAGGCATCCGGTTCTCTTAATCAGCCATTCATGCAGCTAAAACTGTCCTGTTCCTAAAAAAATCATGTCAATCAGATGTTATAATGAAAAAATAACAAACCAAAAGCAATCGCTTTATAACATTACTTTTATAATTAAAAATATATCAATGTCACATATTATGATATAAGCTTTTATAAGTACATCATAATATGATACCCATGTTGACTTAATTCAAATTTTAAATGACTACTGAACCCAAATATTTAAAGTTTATAAAAATTATTTAAAAGTGTTTTTTCATCTTTTAATTAAGAGCGAATTAAAATGAAAAATTTACTCGCACTTAGCTCTAATGAGGTGGATAATATGTAAGATATTTTTTAATTTAAGAGTTCACTCTATAAAACGATGTAAATTATACGATAATAAAGATCATTATTGTTATATTATTGTTGTATTATTGTTTCAAAACTACAATGTATTATATTATTTCAAAGTTCAACTCTTTTGTTATGGACAATTATAAAAACTAAGACTACTAATTAACAGTTTATTTTGCACCTTTCGATCTCTCGTCTTATCGCTTTAATCAACACAAGAATACTTTTAAAGCAATTTCTATTTGTTCGGTAAACATTTATTTATAAAGAAGTAAGTCTCAAACAACTGGTATTCTCATAAACTAAATTTCCCAACCATTGTTTATAGACAAAAATATTCATTAAAAATCTTTAACCAACATAATGTAAATGCCAAGTAAAGGTTTAATAGTGCTAGAATATTTTATTTTTCATGTAATTGCTCTAAAGTACGTAAAAACAAGTCCTGAGAGACAGAAGAAATGTTAGGAATACAGGGATTTCGCTTTAAGCAGGTCTTTCTATATTAAGCTGTCTCACCAGTAATGGATAGGGAATTTTACGCTTCAAAGGTCAATATAAATTAATTTATACATTAAAAAGACAAGTCGCTGTGGACTGAAGTAAACATTGTTGATCTGATCACGTTACGGATCATATTAACGGATCTGCGGAATGTTTTATTAAAATAAATACATACACCAGAAAGATATTTTAAAATTGTTTTCTATATGAAGCTGGATTTAGTTTAATAAGGTTTTGGTTAATATAGCTATAAATTGTTGTTTTAAGATATCTTTAAAATATGTTATTTTATTATTACAATCTATTTTAAAATAGCATTTAAAATTAAATATGACTAGCAATACTAAGTTGGGTAATCTATTTTACAATTATTCAAAATGAAAGTTAATTAATCCATATGCAGGGTATAATTGACCGAAACTGGGAAACCGGATAGGGTTAAGTTTTTGCCTATTTCTGCAAAAGGCTTTTGATTGACGGATACTTAAGATGTTTACAGACATAATAATACCGAATATTGAACGGAAGCAAAGATATTGACCCTTTGAGACCAAACAATGAGGTACAAAAATATAAAAACGCGTGGTAACACATCTGCCGGTCACTATCGAATAAATCTAATAAAATAATATTTTTATTTTGATTACGTTAGGCAGATGGTAGAAGGGAACACGTTCCCAAAATTTGACCAACTACTTCAAGATTATTAATTTTTCTATAAATATATTAACAACTGGCACATCCGTAAGGAGTAAAATTGTTTATCTCTTGAGCTTGTTAGGAGAGAACTATACTATGAAAAAATAATCTAATTTGAATAAAGTATTTTTTTAATTAAATTCGTATTGACAAAAACAAAAACGATAATGATTTCAGAACCGTCAGGAACTGCAAGTGCTAATGGGCGGCGATGACCACTTTCCATCAGGTGGCTCACCTGCTTGTTTGCCTCCTATGGCATAAAAAAAATTAAATTTCTCAAAGATGCTTAAATTTCTCAAAATATACATTTAGAAAATGTATTTTAAATGTATAACATTGTTAATGTTTTCTAAGATTTACACGAGTACTACACATTTCAATAAAACTATTTTTCACCACCATCATCTCGTCTTACCGCGAACACGTTTGCTGCAAAGCATCTGAAACGTCGGCTTAAATATAAAAAATTAATAATAAACGCGAGTTATATCCGAAAAATAGTTTTATTGAAAATATAACATTGTTGTTCAATGTTAACAGCAGTGTGTATCAAGCCTAAGGGCGGTTTAAGTCGCTAGTCATTGACCAATATCGGCTGTAATACATTATCACCTTATTGACCGAGCCAAGGTGCGATACTCTTTATCTCAGGGTGTTTTACTTTACAATGGAAGATAATAAGGTTGAGGGGAAGTCGTAATTAATAATAATGTTTTTAGTGAAGGATTGGTAGAACAAGTAGTATTATTAAGTTGACTAAAGAAAGATTTTCATTTAAGACTTTCATTCCCATATCAGTTAAAAATTGTGCAAATTTTTTTACTAAATAAGAGAGTAATAAGAGTTTGAATAATTAGCTACAGATCCATTGAAAAATTTAAAAAAAGGGACATGTTTTTTATTGAATTCCTTACATTTAAAATTTTCAAGAAAGCTCATTGCTCTGGTTTGTATAAAATAAATTGATTTTATGCCTCACCAAAATTAAGAAGCACCGCTTGCTTTGACAATAATGCAATTTGACAAATAAGTGATACTAATAAATAAAATTAACATTGTAGTAGTACAATAGATACATACCGCAGCAGTAGGGGCGGATCTTGACCATCGCCACAAGTAAAAGCTTTGCAGACTTAATCTCTTTATTATTTTAAAAAGATATTACGTATTTTGCTGATTTTAAGTAAGTTTAAAATGTAATTATTAAAATATAAACACTATATTTACTATACAATAAACAAAAATATCAATATACTATAAAATAAACAACAAAATCATACAATAAAACTATAAAAAGATGTTTAATAAAACCGCACCATAAATTATAATCTAACCAGAGCTATCTTCCTACAAAATATCTCAAATAAAACACTCATGATATAAATCCTTAACGCTTCGACACATTTGACCACGCGTCAAGTTATGATGGTTGTAAAATACCTTTCTTTGTCATCCTTCACAATGGACGCCTAACTTGAGTACGAACAAAGGCGCTATATCGACGGCTTTAAAACCTGGCGGTGAAATATATCTGTTGGATGATGTAAATCAATATTGATGATCGCTTAAATCATATCCTGTCTCCTGTGGCTACTGACCTGATATATGTAACGATTGAATCAAAGCTTTCGTTTGAACTTACAAGACTGTCACTTAAAAACAAACTTTATCTGTTTTAGTTATATTTGATGAGGAATAAGAGTGTGAAAATAAGCACCAATGATTTATTGACCTAAGCGAAGCGAAATTCTTACTGATCAAAAGTGTGCTTCGTACTACTAATGCTACTCCTACTAGACGAAAAAGTTGTCGAGGACAGTAACTTATAGATCTTGAAGTTTTGTGGTGTCATTTGTGATTGTAGTTTTTTATTAAATGGTCAAAGTATGTCCCATAGAGTTAAAATTTGAAACGTTTTGAAATCCCACGCGTGAGTTCTTATTAGGCTTAAGATTATAGTCCCTATTTACTCTGCTAATTTTACAAGTATGCGAAACTAATTCATCAACAATGCTTCGCTCAGCTCCACTCGCTAAGCATAGTTGCGGATCAAGTCAATAAAAACGTGATAAGAAATGTAATAAATGTACTCAATTGAAATAAGATAAGCAAAAAGTCTTCCGCTCAATATCCCTTAAAACGTCAAATGTTTGCTTTCGAGAAGGATTTTAAAATTCAAGAACTTTTTGCAAGTGTTCCCTGGATTACCGTATGCAAAGCGATCAACTGTATTCACGTAACGTGAAGGCAAACCTCCATGCCTGGTTTACTTTTAAAGTCTGTGCAGTAAGAATTTATTCTATTTGAAGCTTTGCCATCGATTCGAAATGGACCTCGAAGCTACAATGCATAGTATTTGATTGCTTCATTATGCGAGATCGGAGTTCATTGTATATCATTTTGCATGTTATATCTGTTCGGATCCTAATTTAATCATCTTGAGGATTGGACCACCGGGAAAAGCCTGTATTGGGTGGCCTTTGGGACTGAACTTTTACAGATAGCTATTTGTATTTTAGAGATTTAAGATTAAACTTTAAATATTAATGGACAAAAACTTTAATGAATAAAATAATAATAAATTAATTAATTAAAACGGATAACAGTTTGATTGTCATTAGACGTTTTAATAAAATAATTTATTATATGTTAATTTTAATAAATTATTTTATTTTACTTAACGCAGAACTTTGATAAGTTTATGTTATTTTTATTTAAAGTAAATTCCTCGTTATTTAAATCAACCATACATTTATGTATTCAAAACAAATTGGTTAGTCAATCATGTTTTACGACTTAGATAAGTTCCTATAATATAAATATTTAATAGATCTTAGAGATATTAATCAGTACATATTAGGAATTATGTATTTCGTTACCGTTACCAAGTTAATTAATGCATCTAATTAATATTGAATTTATCGTGATTAGAAAACGACAGTCAACCTTTTTATTAGTTTTCTTCCCATCAAGATCGAGTTATGTTTAAAAAATGTAGCAACTTCTGATTTTCTTTCTCATGTATCGGTATTAGTTTGGTTATTAAGATTGGTTAAAACAAAATATTAATTTATTATAAATTTTCAGTTATTTTACCCTTTTTTTATGAATAAAATAAAAAATAATAAATGCATCCTGTAGATATTCGCAATACGGATTTGGAGTTATTTATATGAAAGGGTCAATTCTAATGCTCGTGCATTCGATCAGTTCAATTTGCTTGATGTCTTATTTTCGATGAGGTGGTCTGTGATGTGATGTGATGTTGTTTGGTTTTTGTGAATATGATTATTATAAAAATGTTGAAAATAATATTGAATGATATAATATGCAATTTAATTTTTAATACAATTTCACAAGTTATTTATTATATTTAACCTAAAACAAGAAAAGAAAAATCAGAAATAAAAATAACAGTCAAAATATATATTATATAATCAATTAATATATCTATACTAATATTATAGCTTATGAGTTAATTAATAAAGAATTTGTTTGTTCGTTTGATTCAACGCGCTAATCTTCAATACTACCAGAAAAAAAAATTAATAAATTAAAAAAAAAGTTTTATTATGTTAAGCAGATTCATGAGGAAGGCTATCTAGCATAAAGCTATTTTTTTACCCTAATGGTTAATAAACTAGTTTCTTCGTGGGTGGAGTCGCGAGACACAGGTAGCTATTTGATTCTAGATAATATAAGCCATAATTTATACTTTGAATGCAAATGAAAAAAAAACACGCTTGGCCACTCGAAAGTACAAAAGGAAGGTTAGTAACATGCCATGAAAAGTGTAAAAAGTGCTTAAAAGTGTAACAGAATCCTAACAGGCATGACAATAGGGCATCGGTGCTTTGACGACGGCTCAGTTAAATTTAGTGTTAGTAATCCCATTTTTGATGAAAGTGAAATATTAGTGATACTCTTAGGAATTTGTATAGAATAAATGACCGATGTTATTTGTGTTTTCTTCACTATACTTACCATATTATACACTAAACTTCCAATTGCCTTTTATTGATATTTAGTTGTCAAATTTTTGTCTTTATTATTGTAAAAAATATCTTGGACATATAGATAAACTAGTATGCTAAGACCAGCTAGTCACAATAGATAATACAAAAAATTTGAAAGCGCGCGCAAAATTTCCCCATGCAAAGTCTATGGGAAAAATTAATTAGGGAGATTTGAGAGTTGTCACTATTTTTCAGCAGTGTAGCATAATGAGACCTTTGATTTGAGCCATCAACGATATTTTTCCCTTTAGTGGTTCTCGAGCTACAGTGTGCCAACGAAATCGCTTCCTGCATTAATATATAAGATTTGTATTTTTTTATTTGCATTTGTTAACACAACTTTAATAACATATTTTTTTCTATATGTTTTATATATAATGAAAATTATTAATTCAATGATAAGATCATAAATAAAATTAATTACTTATTGTACTATTGTTATTTGAGGTCTGAAATCTGTGTATTAATTTATAAAGAGTTTTAATTTATCAACGCGTGGACGAGCTTTTAAATGGCTATTTAACAACTTTTCACCGTTGCTACCCAGAAACATTCATACAATATTTATTGAGCTCATATAAAAATAATATAACTGTACAATTTGGTCATTAATCCATCTTCCGTTAAATTGGAGAAAAAGCTGATATTTTTCATTGAAACTGACTCTTTTTCATTGACACTGACTCTGTATACGAATTGTTATTATTTCAATGAGAGTAGTATGACTTCGTTTACATTTTACGATGGCAAGGAATGTAACAAGGACCAGTGGCGTGCCTTCGATACTTCGCTGGTAACCAGGAACAATTTCTTTTTCTTTGTAAAAACTTGCAACCTCGCATCGGGAAATCTTTGAATGACTATGCGTTATGATATAATTTCTTTGCCAGGGCTAAGAGTGTATAGAGCTCGCATTTTTATATTTAATAATCCGTATTGCTAAAAAATGTTACTCTTATATATTGTTACTCTGTTATAGCTCTATTGATATATTCATTTGTAGAAATTAACTTCCAGAGTAAAAATTTTTTTTCAAATAAATTTCTTAATAAACAACATTAATAATAGAATATTGTGTAATATTAAATATTGTAATAATAATATAAAATTATAATAATATTACTATGACATACAAGTTCTAACTGTAACAAAAACTAGTATTCAATTTAGATTCAATCGGATAGTTCTCTCACGCAGACTCATTCATCTTGAACATTTGAAGCGGATGCTGGAATAAAAATCTTGATCCGTGGAAAACTGCAGTGAAGTCAGGTTTGGTCATAATGTTTAAGATTCTACAGGTACGTATAAGTCTTAATCGTTCAATCATATTATGAATGAAAACTTTTTTGTTTGTTGTAAATTGTTATCACAGTTTTTTGTGACGCGCGGTGACTTATATCTTATATAAGGAAAATACTTACAGCTTGCGTAAAAAAAACCATAAAGTTTCAATTAAATATTATGAAGATTTGGATTTATATTAAAAAATATGTATGAAAGAGAGAGAGAGAGGAAGAGCTATTAACTTATTTTAAATTAATGGACTTATAGTACAGATATATTAGATTATTAGATAAGATTGTTAATTTTTTTATTAAGTTAACTGTGAACTTTCTGTCATGTAAGTCGGTTATAAACATCTGGTACATTATATATATATAATTATTGCATGCTGTGCGTAGCTGTCATCGGGGTTGAAATTTAACATGTACCTATAGTTATAATTATGTAATCTTAAATTTTAATTTTAATCCTGTAACTTTTCTAAATTTCAAATCAATTTAATTGTATATTATTTATGAATCTACGCACTCCTTGTGACGAGTCAGTCTTTAATTAATCTTATTTATATATAACTTCAAAAACTGTTTAAGACAGATATTGATTTTTATTAACAAATAAAACTTGTAAAGATATAAAAAGATATAAAAAGATCCCCCTAATCAATACCATCAGTTCACTGATAGGTTATCGTGGAACAACGTTTCTTTAGATAAAATAAAAGATTATGAAGTAAAAATAGAACTTTATAAAAAACTTTTCTTGTATTATACCATCAATCTTATAGTGTCTTCCCATCACTTGCGTGATGTGGATTAATATCATTATTATTTTTAACCGACTTGCAAGAAAAAGCTAGAGGGATTTATACATTGTCAATATTACAATTTTGAAATATTGTTTATATAAGAGATTATGAAATAAAAATTCTCTATAATAAAATATAATTTAGTTAGTGGAGACTATTAAATAAATATTTGGTTGAAACCTTGTTTATTTTTAACAATGTAGGTAAATAAAATTGTTTTCCAAGTCTCTGTTCCCATGGATAAACGTTTTTATCTATTACATATTTTGACTCAGTAAAGTGTAATAAGCGTCGAAATTATCTTCTATCAGATTGATCAGTTTATCTTATCTTGGAGTGCCTTATCATGTAGGTTTTCGAAGGCTTTGATTTTCGTTATCAATGTGTCTTGTTTTTGGGTTTGTGTTTTATTTTTTATAAATAAAATAGACCACAAGAGAGGTAGCTTTTAGGTATAAAAATATATGTGAAGTTGGTGTTATATTGTAGATTTAAAAAAAATCTGAACTTCTTTTTAATATATATAAATATTAAAATAAATAAAACGATATACTTAAAACAATAATATTCCCCGTTATATATTTTTTAGATTTTTAAGACTTAATATATACGGACAACCCAAAATACTTATACACCTAATTCTGTTTTTCCATGGTTTTGATATAACACGGTTTGAAAATAAAATATTTTAAAGTTTTTTACACGATTTTATTCTATTTAACACGATTATACGAAGAATTATACAAAGAGGTAGCAAGAATTGGCGAACAACAGTTCATAACAGAGTTCATTGTTAAAAATGTAGATGCTGAACGAGCAAGAGAAAGTCCAGATCAAAATTATTCCAGCGATGATGGTGATTGTATACACGTTCCAAGCAAGCGAATACGAGTAACTTATGATAATAACAATTAAATTTATGGTTCTGTATTTATGATTATCACTTATTTTTTCTCATTTTTTCTTACCTTAAAAATTTAATAACCTAATTCTACCTAAATCTATATATCTTGATATTTATATATCTAACTCGAAAAATATTTTTTATTTAACTTACTGGTTATTTACATTATCATTATCATTACCTTTTACAAAAAACAACTGGACAGCTTTTCCACTCAGAATTATTAATATGCTTATATATGTATCATTGTTGAAATTTTAGGATTGCGAAAATTAAAATTTGATTTCTTAAATGCTGGTTCTCTAGGTACACGTCACGATGAATTCTTATTTGCAATAAATCGTCTCGATTAAATGGCTATTAATGAAACATGGCTTAAAGAGGGTGAAGAGGGACGTGCTCCATCTGTTCCGGGATACCGCCTACGTCACAAGTCAAGGCCACCTGAGGTACGTATGCATGGAGGTGGTGTTGGCTTTTACATAAAAAGCAACATATCTGTTCGGTTTATTTCTTACCCTGAGACAACCTGCGTTGAACAAATATGGATAAGTATTACTGTCGGGGGTAAGAAAGTTATTGTCGGTACAGCGTACACACCTCCCTGGCTAGGTGCGCAAACGTTTTTTGACGCTTTAACCGATTCATTTTCTTCTTTTACTTATTACGACTATTTGGTAATAATGGGTGATTTTAATGTTAATTTTCTTGATGTCAATAATGTGAACGCCAAGTTGTTATGTGACTTTCTAACCTATACTAGTCTCACTCAAATAGTCAAGGAGCCTACTAACTTCACAAGTCACAGTGAAACTCTAATTGATTTAATATGTGTAAATGGCAACTTTAGTAACGTCTGTGTAAATTATATAGGTGATCTAGGCAGTCATGCAATGTTATCTTTTAATGTTAACGTACCAAAAGAAAAGAAAAAACCTATAATTAAGGCTTACAGGAAAATGGTTTTTTCACACGGTTTTTTCTGGAACCGGAAAAATTTTTGTGAGTCTTCGGATGTTGCAAGAGTTCGTAGGCGGCGGTGATCACGTTTTATCTGTAAACCCGCATGCTCGTTTGCCCTCCTTTTACATAAAAAAAAAAAATACTTTCACTTCAGGATATCCCAAAAAATGTCGTGTGACAATATTTGTTTTCTTAGAAAGGGTATTTCTGTAACTTGACACTTTTTTCCTGGACCCCATGTGAAGAGGGGTTGAAAGTTAGGTCTCTATTGACATCCGTACAAATAAAATTGTTTACTTTCTAACGTTTTAGTGGCTACTGACTGCAACCAAGTATTAGAGGTCTCCTTTCATTGACCTTTCAGATATTACTAGGAGTGTAAACCAGACCTCAATTTTGATGGTAGCATATTGAACTAAGTGAGGTGCAAACAGCACCGAAGTTGTATTTATGTTACACCAGACTGATGTCTTTTAGTGTGCAAAATTTCAACATTTTTGGATATACCATTTTGATTGATTACGACTGTAGAACAGTTAATACTACAACAGTCGTCGACGGTTCTTATTTTGTTTGTATTAATTATATGGTTATAATTGTAATAAAAGTATTTGTATGAATGTTAGTATTGAATAAAGATTATTATTATTATTATTATTGATTCTTTCACAAAGGATGCAGAAGTCTCTCATAGAGAGCTTAGCTCAATTATATTACGATTTCAAATAAAAATACACATTAAGTAATATAAATATATTACGTAAGTTTGTTTTATGAGAAAAATAAACTACAAAAACAAAACAAACTGAATAGTACATATTCTCATTGCACACTTTCTTTGCATACAGGCTGGAATACAAATTATTCCCATCAGAATTTATATAGAAGTTTTGCCTTTTACACTTAGTTGGAAATAACATTATTTAAACAAAACATGGGCCAGTGATTTACATCAAACCCACTCAAGATATCTTAAAACATGAGGGACACATTCCGCAGTTAACGTCACGCGACAACTCTCACAAAAACTGTAATGTCATTGCGCAAGCTTATAATAAGGCATTCACACTACCCCAGTAAATATTTTTTCAATGTCAAGATGGGACAGACATGCAATTTTGTACAAAAAACGGCAAAATCAATAATAGCTGTGCACGTGTTGGCGATGGATTATAGATTGTGTCCCGGAGATTTTCTCAGCGTTTCGTGCGCCCGCGCACTGTCAGGTAGACGGGCTACGACTTGTGTGGAGTCGATACGAGGCATTGGTTTCATTTATTATGACCAAACACATATATAAATGTTACCAAACTTAATATATTACTAAAAAAATTGTGTAAGAATTCACTAAGTAAAACTTTTTAAATGTAATAATTTCAGTAGTTATCAACAATCATTTAATGTTTGAATTGTAAAAAAAAATGTCATTCTTAATTTTAAATTTTTACACGTTTCCCATTCATTTTAATAATAAGATTTTGTAACATTTGTAAATATAAATGATAATAAGAAATAGTTTTGATAACGCTCCACAGATGGCGTTGGTCCTTTTCATTCTTGAGTTTTACAAAGCAATTCTATACAATTATAACGGCCGAAATTGTAACTGTCTCTTAACAAAACCTTGTTTCTGTTTCTTTCAAGAAAATGCTTTAAAAGCAGGTAATTTTATAGGACGAAGTCTTTTAGGTTTAAAAAACTGTTATTTGTACAGATATGACGATAATGTAATAAATAGGTTAGCAGTGTTGATAACAAATATATATTATTAATATTTCAACAAAAAATACTTAAGAGTTATTTATTGTTTTTTAATCAATAGATGAATCTTCAAAAAATATGATTCTATTCCTAATAACTACGACAAAAAACTATTATTATATATATCTACTTGTGGTTGAAAACACCAGAGCAACCTATTAAACATAATAAACTATTATTACCATCTTTTTTTTATTACATAAAAATAACAAAATAATTTATGTATTATATGAAAATAAAGTAATTTTGAAATAAAAACATAAACATTAAAATAAATTATATAAACATAAAAATCAAAGACTGCAAAATGAATTGCATTGCGATAGAGAATTTCTGTATTTAACCATAAACCATAAGTAATGGAGGAACGAAATATCACCGACAGCCACAGCCCATTAAATATTTTTATCATGAAAATAATAAAATGTACATTTCAAATATATTTATTGCTGTTTATTTACACGGCATGCCATCACAGAACTGGTTACATTTGAAGACTTAAAAACGTCTGCATAGCTAGGAATAGCTTTAAATTCTACAAAGTAACATTCCCATCTTTATACGGAGGACAATTTGACCATATAATACGTAATGTATTTTGTTAAAAAATAGCCTTAAGCGTTTTTCGATCTAGACAGGTGAACCATTTAATATGTTTAAGTAAATGTTGTTGGAATCTAGGAATAAAATAAAAATTTTGAATAAAAAAAACTGATTATAATAATAGGTTGGTACAATAAGAAAAGATACTTATCACGAAATGTCTTTTAAAATAATTCAATAAAAACAATAAAAAATAATTATATTATAATATTAAGTAACAAACAATTTTTTTATTTCTAAGTTATGTAATGATAAATATTTTAAATATAAAAAGAGTTAAGAACAAAAACAAAAATATATTCAATTAATAGTAAGTATCATACTTTTAAAATCGGTTTTACTATTTACTGTTCTGTTCTGAGTCACGTGGTTTTAATTAAATGGACTATCATTAAAGTAATATAAAATCAAAGTTACAAAAACTGTTTCAATTTACATTTAAACATATAATAAAATCATAATTAATATCAGTATATATCAGTATATGTCATATGATTAAGAGTACAATGTAAAATATCGGTCAGTGATTCTCAAATTATACATAATAAATATTATGAAAGACAAATATCAGATTTGTGAATAAGGTCTTCAAGTGTACTTCATATATTGATTTATCGAACAGGTTATTGAACTTTTATAGGACACTGACATTGTCGCAAAAAAAAATGGAAATTGCAGACAAGTCCCACGTGTTTCGGCGCAACTTGACTGGCCATCATCGTGAATACGATTTAATTGATTGACTTTCTGATTGATAGGCTGGGAAAATAACTTGGTATCGTATTAAATAACTTAAAATATTGGTCATTACTACTGACATATAATACAATTAAAGTTGTATATGTAAGTTCACAAACCTTTTTATGAAAGTGGTGTGTAGGTACTTCTTTTATATGGATTTTGGACGCTGGTGTATTTTAATTAATTAATAAATTCTTATTATTACTACCACTTATTATAATGTAAAAACATCTCCAGCAATTATTTAACAAAAAAAAAATTAATAAAAATATCGTAGGGTATAATACTAAAATACATATATATGTAATAATAAGCTTAACATTAAACCTCAATTTCAATTACATATGTATCCATTATTATCTCAACCTCGCTATGACTTTAAATCAACTCGCTTATATCATTAAAATAAAACAAAACTCTTGAAAACCGGTCAGTGAATCTTACCTCAATTATAAACGAAAAATATGAATTAGTACAAAAAAGTTAACCTTGTTCCATCGCGTGAATTGTCACAGGCTGAGGCAGACGAACAATGATCATGAATGAACCGTAATGGCCGACGTGTAATTCCACAGAAACTTGTGTACCAAAAATTGTAAGTGGATGAACAAGTTATAGAATTTACAAAATGGTATATTATATCAGCACTCTCATTTAATTTTTTTTTATATTATGAATGGTATATTTGTTATTCTTATCTGCAAGTTATTTTAGTATATTTATAGAAAGCCATGGAAATATTTTACATAATGATTCATTTTATTAGTACTTAATAATAAATTCCTATTGTGTATCACCAATTAAATGGTTCATGATCTAGATACTACTACGTACTTTACATTATCCTTGACACTCAATCGGAAGTAGAATCAATTGATGCAATTCATTCAGTTTTAGAAGACCATTGCATCATCGAAGACGTCGAGTCATCGGCCACTTACCGAGCGGATGTTGTTAACCGTGTCTTGATTAGTTCAGACGATCTTAAACAGTAGTGACCAAGTTCAAACAATTAACTGTATAGAAGTGTCCAACTCTAATGAATGATGCAGACTTGCTCCATTTTATTATACAAACACCATGACAAGGGATGATTGAGATTAATTTTAGACTATGTGCTTTATAAGTTAAGAGTATTCATGCAATAATGATACTTAGCTTAACTAGAATAGGTTCAATTTTGGTAAGAAATGCGAATTCTGTAATCGAATGAGTGAGGGTCTATAATAGCAACTAGTGTCTATTTATATCAACAGTGCACTTGAGTATTAATTTTAGAGATTGGTATTGAAGAAATTCCATTGTTAGTCGTGTATTGTTCGTGGTGTAGTTTTATGGGCTCGTTGATTTTGAAGTACAAACATTATGGATGATATTATCTTTTTCTTCTTGCCGCCGGCTGTACCTCGACTATTGTCACAATTACTTATTTAAAAGATTCTACTTTGATATATTTGCTTACAGTGACATATTAACTGTTTGATATTTGTATATTAAATAACATATAAAAGGTACTTTTAGTGTATTTTTTTTATTTAAAACCAACAAAAAGCTTTGTGAGTATTTTGGCTTTTGATCATTTTATAGACACAGTCAGGTAAAAATTTGTAATTAAAAGAAAAATATATAATAATAAAAATACTAGTATCTTCATCTGGATACCATTAATCATAAAATTGAACACAGTGCCATATAAACTGATCCAAGAACTATAATAAAATAAACTACAAATGAGTGTTATCGATACATTTCTTAGTACTTCCTCTATCGTTATCTCTGTCAATATTTGTGCAGCGTGGGTGTAAGTATCTAGCTGAATCCATAACAGCCAGTAAGTGCTTATGTTACGATCTGACAAATTGTAGGATTATTCAATAATATTATTAACATAATATCTTGTCATTAAACGGTGGGTGGTATTATGATTATTGATTTTACAAAAAAATATTTTATAATGTTAACAATAGCCTACAAATGTTCCTCATTACATTTTATTATTTAAATATAAAATAAAATATATGTATGATAATACTTTACTAATATTTTAGCCAACTGGAATGAACAAGATAACATATATATATTTCTTTGTATAAAACGAGCTTAGATTTCAAGATAATTTATAACAATAGGGTATTGATTTTTGTTACTGAGAAATAAATTTTCTGTATTAATAACAACATTTACTATTTGCATCATGTGAAGTTCCTTCCTGGTTATTTTAGTCTATCTATATTAATTTATGTTATAAGTACTATTGTAGTAAGATAAAGAAAATAAAAGGTAATAAAATAGTACTAACTTTTAAACTTTTGCGTTGCATTATATATTAGGGTATTATTTTATTTTTAGCGGGAATTAACGCATCACGAAATAGATATTACATATTTTTAATTGCCTGACGTTTCGACCAGAACACACCGGCCGTGGTCCCAGGCTGACTGTCTGAGAGGTGCACATTTTACATATTTTGTAAGTGTTGTAAATGGCATAAAAGACAACTTAAATAATAACGAAGACGGGCGGGTAGATGAAGAAATTTCGACCTCACGGATTCGACGACGAAGAGGGAGTAGCAACTTGAAAAAGTGATAAAAAAATATATAAGAACAGGTCACCATTAATAAGACATTATATTTATTTTCATTCCAAATTTGTAAGGTTTTCTAATACCCTACTTCGAGAATCAAACTTAAGGTACTTCTCATTTGTTGTTTGAAGAAACAAAGTGCTTATTGCTCCACTTGTCACTGATGCTGTCATTCATATTTAGGAACAGCAAGGTGTAAAAACATAATCATTGAAACCTTATTAATGGGACGTATTATATGAATAGTTACTGAGCCACAGGACAGCCATACAAAATCAACTAAACATCACGCCTTTAGCAGCCGAAAAGTAATAATAGAAAATAAATGGGCAGTGGTCACAATGAATGAAAAGATAATGGCAGAATTACTCGAAACGCTCTCTCCATTGAAAAGGTCCTTCACTAGATAACAATTTGCACTTCGAGTGTTACTCTTTGTGTTAGCGCCATAATAAATAAACATTACAATGACTTCCAGATGTGAAGCTGGCGCGAGCCTTTGCTATGAAAGTGGACAAACCAGCTGACTTGCTAAAATGAAAAAAAAAACTTTTTCATCTCGAGTTTGAATATACAATCCGTGTGTTTTGGGAAGAAGATAAAATGTTTACTTAATTAGTAATAAACCCAAAATAGGTTATATTTTTTTACATATTTAAATGAACTAAGTTTGATTATATTTGTTTGAAAAAAAAATATTTTAAATATATACCAACTTTGCATATAACCTTCCGGAAATTTCAATACAAAACTGAAACAGTTCGACATTGTTGTGGTCTGTAACAAAATAGCCATGTTGCGTAACAAATTCTTTCCGGTTCTATTTGAATAAACCCCTAATTTGCGGACGAAGGAAGTTGCACTTGCGTAACAACCGTAAAATGGCCTATGTTGTAAAATATTTACAACTCGGAATTATGTATGAATAGCTACTGGTGATACAAAAAAAAAACAAAATAGAAACCCTCTTAGATGTTAAATGAGTTATATGGTAAAAATTAAATATATATTTATATTACTTAATTTAACTATAATGTAATATAGTTTATACGCATCTTGTTATGATAAAGAGTTTTTTAGTTAAGAGCTTTCTGACCAAAAAAAAAACTAAAACAAAAGCAACAATAACCCAGAAGTTAAAAGTATAATAAAAAACAACAACAATTCAAAGCTTAATAAGACTACGCGTTTGTTATCCGAAGATGAAGATGTTTCCTCATTAACATGGACCAATCGAAGAGGCAATTCGTTATTAATTTAGAAAGTCATCGTGAATCCATTAGTTGATATAATCATATTGATCTTTCCGATTCGAACTACACTTTTATGTGTGATTGCCTTAATGGTCACGTGATCCTGCTTCTTGTTAACCATGATCAACCATTATAACGATTGATACCCTATGGGCCGCCGTTAGACCACTAGATTTATGGCTTTCACAGGTTTGATACTGCAATTATAGTACAATTAAGTTCGCCCTAAACATTATATACAAAATGGTTGCGGTGATATTCAAAGGGACTAACGAGGCTTTAAAATAACGCCTTTCTGACTGAACTTGAATTATTAATCATACATTATTTATATATCTTTAATATTGTCTGTGGCTCAATTTATCAACATTATATATTGTTTAAAAAGACGTAGATTTATATACTTACAGATATTATGTCAATATATCACAGCAGTCGGATATGGCTCATTACTGTCACATAAATACACCCTCAGAAGTAAAGTTCAAGTTATCACCGAAATCTCTTTTATCAGATTGAAGATCTGACGAATTAATTCCTCTACACTCCATTAAAGTCCAATAAGATTCATTAACAATAGATATGCAAATTCGATTGATGTTCAAGCATTCTCGTTTAAAACGTTTCACTTTATCCAATTAACATATACTATAATGTTTTTAATTGTAATTTCGTTGGGTGCCACGAAATAAATTGGAAAGGCGACATTAGTCCGATCGTTTTGGGTTAGCGGCATTAGTCGTATATTTCGTTGCTAGTTTCGTTCAACTTTTTCTCCGGATACGAACGTCTTAATTAAGGTTCAAATGGCTATGAAATAATATATTACGTTATATCTTTGGGATTCAAATTTAGGACATTAATTCGATAGAGTTCTAAGTATTTCCCCTTGGAAATACGTTGAACTTTTCCCTTGAAAGGTAAATTTGAAATATAAGCACGATTATACAAATGTTTTGCCGAGCATTTAAAATGTTCCGTTTATTGCATCTGATTCTGCGTTGATAAATGGGTTATAGTTTGAATAAAAGTTAACAAGACTATTAACAAATCAATGATGAGATTCCAATTAAGAATTGCGTTATTAACCGCTGTTTTGCAGTTAACGCCTCATCGGTTATCACTAAATGAAATCAATAGGGAATTGACCGTTACAGAACGTATTTTTTGCACTTATAAAAATTCTGGACCCTGTAAAGTTATTATAAAAATATTGAAGAAGAGTAAATGGAGTTTTTGATATTGTATCTTTTTTGAGCGAAGCTCTCTATGAGATTTTTTTTTGTATCTTTTGTGAAAATTTCTGATGGTGGTTTAAAAGACATTCAAATAGTCGATGTCGTTGAGGAATAATCACTGAAAAACTAAAATACTATTGACTGCAATGGGAAAATTTTTTCGCGCGACAATTTAGCTTTTACAATATGTGTGCCCAATTTTTTTTTTGCTTTAGAACATTTTGTTTTAATTTTTGTTTAATTTATTTTTTTCTTACCTGAATAGTTGAGGACAAAATGCGTTGACGTTTTGTAAATGCAACTTTGGTGCTGTTTGCACCTCGCTTTGCTAGTTATTATTATTATATTAAATAAACAATCGGTATAAGAGGAGTAACTGTAGACCCTTAGGTAATAAGATGGAGATAATAAAATGAAATCGGTGCTTGCGAGTCTATGAAAGCTTACGCGTAATAAGAAAATCAAAATAGCAGATGCTTGAGGCACAAGTTTTATTAGGATAAAACAATACCTAATTATATATTTTACGCTCTTTAATAATAGAGCTTCTCTCAATTTCTTTTTATTTATTTTTATTTTTATTACCCAAGTCAATTTAGTTTTGTATTCGTTAATAACATTATTAAACTAATAATGATGTTATTCTATTTTATATTTTTTGCGTGTTTGCTTAAAAATTGAATGCCTGTTTAGAATTGAAACCCTATGTACTTCAATTTCCTCCAAATGGAGTATGTAGAAAGCAAACACAATAAAAATAACCTTATATAACTTTCTTGGAAATGGATAACATTTTATGGCTTCATGGCCATAAATTTGACGTAATTTTTGGCGTTATGGTCACGGTTAAGGTTTTATAAATGTTAAAAAAAATACTCTCGTTTTAAGATAAAGCGGTGCTTCAAAGTACCTTTGCCCAAGCTGTTAAACAAATAAAATAAAAAATCGTTTAAAATTGCCATAAATATTAATAACGCTATTTCAAACCCTTAAATGAATTTTAGGGGTGACCATTTATATAAGCCAATTTTTAAATCTTAATAAATTCCTCTGGAAATATCTTATTGTTTTTATTAGCGTTTATGTTCTCACTATAAAGATAGTTTAGGAGAATGAAATTTAGTTCCAATTTTAAATAAAAATAATGTTTAATTGGATATGATATTTGTACGCAAATCTTGTCTATACAAATATAAAAAATATAGTCACTCTACATGCAAGATATTTGCGTCAATTTGGCCAACATGCAAGCTCAAATTCGATTTCGTGGGCCTCGCCCACAATATTAATCAATACGCCTTTTTTTCATACCTGTTTGTTTATAATCGACGTATTTGCTCTCCATCGCTTTGTATTTGACCGCTGATTAAGATTTTATTCATAGAGTTATTTTTCACTTAAACGCTTAGCACATTTTAAAAAATAAGATTTATTGTTTAATTTTTGGAAACCTGACTGTTATTTGTCAGACTATAAGAACGCAGAATACATTTCTTCGACATTATGGTGTTTGGTCACTAAATAAAAACTAAATATTTTCTCAATATTAATTATATTATATAATATGAATTATTGTATTAAAATAACTATTTAATATTAATTACCTTATTATCTTTTAAGGTAAAGGTACTTTATGTTATAATACGGATTTTTTTTCTTGATTTTTGATTTCAAATTAAAAATTAATGACAATAATTTACAATCTCATCTTTTGCTCATGTTTAAAACACGATGTTTGATCAATCTCCGAATTATAAATAAAACATAACCGTCGATCAGTGGCACACTATCCTCGTTAATTTGCGTAGACCAGCTGCCATTGACCACAAGGACAAAACTGTAGATATGATCAGGTCGTGTTACATTGCTATGGGCTTGTGGATCAAAAAATTCTAAAAAAAAAACTCAGTCGCCACAATATAAACAAGAGCAGCTTTTGGTAACCTTGAACGTGTAGTTGCAGGAGTATGGCTTTAGTTTTAGTTTACGGATAATCTGATATCAGATGGTATTTTACTTCATAATTGTCGAATAATAAAAAAAAGTCCTATTATTATTACGAATCTCAATAGTTAAAAAGTTCTGATTACTAGGTTTGGTAAACTATTGCAAGTAAATATTATACGTCATCCCAATTTCGTTCAGCCTATAAAGACTTTTATAATATTCTAAGTTATTACCTTAGCATTGATTTTAACGGTTCATATATATGTTTAAAATGCGATTCTAATATCGTAACGAACAATGCTTTTATCTCGGTATTTAAACATGAATAGTATAGTATTTAGATGATATTTTTTTTGCAGAGTCCGGGTACTGTTCTCTTATTTGCCTTTTGTGGAGTTGTGGGCGCGACAAAGCCGCAAACATTACCCGCTGAGCATATTTTTTGTCGAAATTTCGTATTTTATTTCCTTAAGAATCGCGGTTACATGTTAGAAAAAGTTAATAGAAGATCCACATGATATATCGTCTTGTGGTTACCTTTTCTTTATTCCTTATAGTATTGTGTTGATGTACTGGTCAGTATCTTTGTATAGTTGACATTTACGAGTTTTATGAAACCAAAAATTTTATAAACGTTAAATAAATGTAATATATATATTTTTATGACATTCAGTATACAAAATACAATTTACAAATCTTGATCCAAAATAAAATATAAAAAGAGGAAACGGAAATTCTTAAAATATTTGACAATATTTAAATTCTGGTATTCCGTTAATTCTCAGATGAATATGTAATTTAATTGAAAATATTAAAAAATTAATCATATAGCAGTAATAGCTTTTAAGAAACATAATCTTTTGTATGGATTTTAGTAGGTCACACTCACCTGGTTCATACATAAAATCTGAAAATCGGCATAGTTTTGGCATAGGCTTTCATGGCTTTTTGGCGATTGCAGGGTTCGTGCACAAAACACTCCGGAACACGTGCAAGTTCGCATAATAAAAGTTTGCATTTCCGCCCGCCATGCACTTCCTTTACTCAGATTTTACTTTTTATAGCGCCTTTGTACTGTGGTCTGGACCTTTGTGAGCCCTCATTGTACACAGGACATTCAACGCATCGAAGGTTTCGATTTCCTTAATGATATCGGAACATTATAATTGAAATCGAAAGGGAAGGAAATAGCGAAACTGCTCAGCGTCATTAGATGGAATGGATCCTCTACGTCAAAGAAATCAAAAATATGAGCAGTTGTTTTTTAATACCGAAGTGGATGTTATAGCAATTTGGTTTTTAATCATTTGTGTAAAACGACAAGAAAATATATTTTTGCAATACTATATTGTAAGTTTAAATTAATATTATGTCTAGAAAACCTTTTAAAATCCTCAAATTTCATTATTAGCACAAATAGTAATCTCATGGCATATGTTTGAATTCAATTTAACACTTTTAATCTGGATCACCTTTACATGTCAAGATAAAGCTGGTCAGAATACCCTTCCTCAAATTTATTTGCACGGTTTGAAACAAAAAGGGCTTCCAAAACAATGCGGGGGCAAAAAATCACAAGTATCTGATAACTTTGGATATGAAAAGATAAATGGTGGTTGTAGTTAATAGAAATGTGGGGCAAAAAAATAGAAACTTTGCTGCTTTGAAATTAGGTTAAAAATTGAGTGTGCTTATTTACGTTTAGTGTAATGTGGTCAAACGCTGATTATTGCTATCTTACTTATCTCTAATGGTGTCAAAACGTATGTCCGGCGCCCTGCGTGGTACAGGAACCTTCCTTGGCAGGAGGTCGCTACCACACAAGGTGACATCTTATTTCCCGAATTACGGAATAAATGTGACAAATTATTGAAACCGCTAAACGGGTGGTCTTATTTCTATTCATATAACTAACATAATAAAGTTTTTGTATCATGTAATTCAATTTAATGTAAGTATATTTCTAATTTAGTTCGTGGTTTTAAACGATTCATATTTAAAAATTTGTTGGAGTAAAATGTTATCAAAATAAATTTAAGAAATTATTAGGGCTTACTTAAAATTAAAAGAAAGATAGAATTTAGAAAATTGCAAGAATTTAAAACTGATTAAGTACAGTTTAAATGGACATAAAACTTTATTATGCTATCCGCGATAGGAATCGCCATTGCAAGATTTCTTTTATTTTAATAGAATAATTTATTTATTTATAAAACAATTGGTAAAGTAAGTTATTGTGATCACTTTGCTTTTCGGAATCGAATATCTTATTTTAGATATAAACAGTGTTAAAATAGAAAATAAAATAGCATATCTTCGAATAAAACTTAACTAAAAATAGTTTCCGATGTTACAATAAAATAATAAAGTTTAGAGAAAATAAAAGAAAAGGAACAACAATAACAATATATCAAAAAAATAAGATAATCAAATCAATTACAACTGCAATTCATCAACATATTTTTATAACTCGATTTTCATTCGTAAAGATGATACCCGACTGCTTATAAAAAATATGCTAAATTTTCAAATGTCATGTTTCAATTTACATGACATTTGAAAATTTACATACGATATTTTTTATCACATTGAAAATTTTATCACAATTATATCACAAAAATTTTTAATGCTTAAAACATGTTATTGAAATAAATATTAATAAATATTGTAAGAAATATAGAATAAGATATTTAAAAAAAAATCTTAATTTTTAGAAAGAAAAAATGGTTTAAGTAAGTTATAAAGATTACTTTTTCCAGAAACCTTACTTTTATATTGACCACACCTCCTTATTATTATAACGTCTATTTTCAATTATAATTTTATAGTATCAATGATTTTAGATTGAAAGCACAATGTCTCATATTCTTCCGCAGCTGCAAGATCATTTGATTTAAATCATATTTAATAAATAATTATTTTATAATACTCATACCATTCCACGAAAGTACTTATCAACTTGGTTTATCATTGATTGGCGATGCATCGGTTGGGTAAAATTTAACAGGTCTTATAACGGGCTGACAGGTGTTCGCGGGAAAAATTTTAATGCGATCAAAATCTTGTCATTCTAGTTTAATATATTATGTACTTTCTGTTTTAATTCAATCACATATTAAACTGTTTATCTGAAATGCCGTTCGTTAGGCGGAAATTGAGTCTATCATCATTGTTTTTATAAGTTAATGAATATTATAAGATATATGAAATACCTATGACATATTATCTTAAATATCTGCATAGATTTTTAATTTATCCTTTAAATTATATAATTTAATTGATAAATTAAAGAAAAGACTTTATGGTTTCAACATTAACTGCTGCTAAAGATAAAATATTAAACTAAGCGATTGCCGCAGGATAGCACTTACATCGTTAGGTGTACAGGCCGCAGTGACATTGCATGATATCTGCTATCCAAGCCAGAAGCGTGGGATAAAAGAGAGTTATTTAAAAATTGCCCTAATATCTTTAACAATAAGGGTTATATCGACCGCATTGTTTATTTTGTGAACACGTAATGCGTGTAATCAGCTCCTGATTGGCTTGAATTAATCGTGAGTGCGTGACCGCTACTATCGGTCTCAAGCAGCCTTTATGAGAAATTGCCGGAGAGTTGAGAGTGAATTAAAAATAATGGTATAATTAAAACTTACAACGTTCTTTGTACGAGAGCGGTTACTTTGTTTTAATTGTATTTATTAGTACCTAAATTAAGAATTTCATTTAACTTGTGACAGCTTGTAATATGGCGTTTGCGAATGTGCTTGTAAAATAAGTTTTGAAGTGCAGTTTTAATTAAAACAAGCGTTATTCTCTAGTAACTGTAAAAGTAAAGAATTCTTATTAAAAAGCCATCCTTCCTGTGAACTTACCAAGTTAATAAATTTAAACAACGTTCTTTGTAATCTTACAAGAAAGGTTCTTGACAACATACAACAAAATACGACTCATTAATATTTATATAAATAAATTTACAGTTTCAATATAAATTTCTGTTACTTTTGATTAACAACATCAGATTATTGATTTATTTTTGTTAAAAAGAGAATTTTTTTTTAATAATTATTGTGACAATAATTATAAGTCAACTGAATATAACTCAGGAAAACATTAATCAAAGCAACACATATTGCATTCTGATATTCTTAATAGTGTCTTAAATCATGGAATACAAAATCCATCTAGCTATTAGAGCGATATTAAACTCGTATCAGTGTCCGTTAACGCCGTTTAATCGGCAGTTAATTCAAAATTTTCATATGTTTAATAATAAAACCATTAAAATAATAGCCTGGGCGGTGGAAAGTGCAATTCGTCACCGTCATTACACCGTCTTCATGATGTTGGACCACCAGAATACTGCTACTGAACACCAGTGTACCGGTACACTTCAGTTCGAAAGATCAATTCAATTTTATTCTGACAATATTTTATTAATGGTTTAAAAATATATATTAAATACTTAATTTCTGTATATAACGGATTCAGGACTCTTGGAATCAGGTAATTATAATGTTATCGTAAAAAAAAAAAAAAAAACTTTTTTTTTAAATTTTTTTTTTGTTTCTTTTTTGTTTTGTTTGTAAATTGTAATAGTAAAAGTAGAATCGATAGTGTAAAAAAACAGCACGATGAGTAAAGGTCAAGGAATATTTTGAATTTTTGAAGATTTTAATTGAGGAAGGGTTGTCTGTTAAATTTGTTACGTTTCATTCGAGCCTCTGATTGTATAATTCGTTATGCGATATTATGAGAGACTACTGCGTCGTTTGCGTCTAAAATTATCTATGGTGTACCTCACTGTTTCTTTAATGATTATAATGTTTCATTCATTTATTTTATATGGTCTTGGAATTAAACTTACTTCATTAGATTATTATATTTTCCGTCTTTTTTCTATATAGTATTTGGGGAAAACAAAAAAAATCTTCAAAAAATATTTTTATATCGATGCAAAATATAATACTGAATTTAAAAGATCAACACTCATGACGAGCCAAAAATTTTCCTAGGAGTTATCACGGAAAAAATACAAATTAACATATTAAAATATCTCTTGTAAAAACGGAAAGTTTTACGACCCAAGTTATAATTAAGTTAAATTCTTTTGTGTCTGTTTAATGTATAATAGTGGACTCCAAAATTTTATCAACATAAAAAATATATTTTTTAAATATTATTCGAATTAAACTTTCTTACTAATAACTACTAACTTCTACAACATTTTGATTAAATGCTCAAACTTAAATAGAATTATACAAAGATTATAAGTTTTATGAATATGAAAGACAAGAGTTAAAACAATTATTTTTCTGTCAGCTATAGCACTACTGTTTTATTGGTCGCGTGACAGTACCTCGTAAAAATTGCAAGTAAGAAAACTTATAGGGAAAAATACAGCCTGTAAAACTAACCGGAACCACACGGTGATTTGGTTGATTGAACCTTTTATTATCTTTCGACAATTACTTCCACTTCGAGCTTCACATCGATTTTGGAACATTATATTTTCATTCAACGACAAAAAAAAAAATTAAAAATAAACTTATTTATAAAAAAAATATATAATAAATGTATTTACAAAAATAAATGTACTTAAATAACGTTTCGAGATTTGAAAAGTCAAAACTCTACTTCATTGTTCTAAAATTGGTTTTGTTCGTTTTTAAGGTTAATTTACAGTACGAGAATACAGAAACTTAATAATCTAACTAAATAATGTTTTATAATTTAAATATTTGAGGCGTTAGTCGGTTGTAATAATATAAAATTTTGTACTCTTAAACCCGTCACGTGAAAACATTTGTTAAAAATGTTTGTATCGATTTTATGTTGATTTTTTTTTAAGGAAATAGTTAATTCAACCAAAAGATGATTCATAAAATAATTTACTAATCTCAGTTCTCAAACAAGTTTAGTGAGTGCAATGAATTTTCCACTTCAGTTGCTCAGCTCGTGCCTTACCTTCATTTTAACGCAATGAGACAGAAAATTGTTACATTGCGGTGAAAACTTCTTTGAAATAAATTTGAATGTCACTGACACGAAATTACCAATCCATAAATGATTTTCGCGGTTGGTAAAACCAGTGAAGAATAAAAATAACGAAAAAAAAGTTCATTTAAACAATCTAGAATATATTGTTTCATAAAAATAATAAATAATATGAAACTAAATTTATCATTTGATGATTGTAATTATTTATTATGATAATAAGTAAGATTTTAAATTGATAAAAGTATATATTTTATCAAACTATAAAAGTGATGGTCGTGAGAACTCCAATGAAGTTCTTAAAATCCTTATCTATTAAATGAAGGTAATTCTTAAGAAGGAATTAGTTAATTCACTTATCTTAAAAGTTAAACAATGTTTTATTACATATAAAAAATTAAAGCTCATTTACCGTTAGTATGAGCTTTACATAATTTTTATATTCGTAAATTCAATGCATTTTTTTTTAAAAGAAAAAAAATAAAAGCTTGTATATGATAATTTTATTGTAAACAAAACAAATTAGTTTTATCAAAACAGAACAGTAACATTGTTAATAACACTAACATACTTAAAGCTAAGAAAAAGATATTAAATGCTATCAAATAAATTCTATATTAATTATAAATAAAATATCACATCAGGATAATATTTGTAAAAGCCGCTATGAGAAATATTTTAAAACATTTCTGAGTTTTTCTACCAGTTCTATTAATTTATTAACTCTCCCTGTGACAAATGGATTTTGATTTTATTAATTGATTGTAATACCTTAATAACTTACATAAGCCAGTCTAAGTTAAACTTAAAAGGTATTTAAGTAAATAAATAATTAATAATAAAAAACTGCTGTTGTTCTACAACATCTATGATCTATTCTAGAATGTTTACATCAAGTTCATTATAGCAAATGAAAGCATGATAACACGTAGATTATTTTCAATGTTGTCATGTACAGGCCTAATAAGGAAACTTGAGTTCAGTAAAATTACATGTTTATGTAAAAGACTTCCCGTCTGATAGCCCTATTTGCTCCATAATCGATTTCATCTCAAAATGTAATACGTGTTCTTATAGCTTATACTCTTAAAAACTGTAAAAACAAGCAAATTTTGGTGAATCAATTCGATTAACCGTGACTGCAATCGATGTTGCTAATACTGTTCGATTACTAGTTATTACGCAGTAGCGTGTATGACGCGTCTTGTAAAGTTTTGGTAATCATGCAATTGAATCAGTTATAACTTTTAGACTAGTTATAAAAACAGTTTTACGATCTATATTAAGAACGAATCATTATTTCTTTCTATTACAGTAAACTAGTTGACTAGTTAGCTAGATGAGTTGTTTACGATTTTACATTGTACTACTTGCTGCTAATTGCATTGACATATATTCTTTGAAATTTTAGGTGCTTAGTCATAAATCAAACTATACTTCGCAGACAAAATGTCAATAAATAAAAACAATAATAATCAAGTACTGATTTAAACTATATACTTCGGTAAAAGAATATTTCGGTAAATTAAAAAGTGAAGTTCTTATGTTCTTTATAAAATCTAAAGTTAAATGTCTCTCATAATGACGTCATACTATCATTTTCTTATATAATTATAAGCAATCTGCTCAGACCACCAGAGGCGTGTTTTATGTCGATGGTTTTAACAAACCTCATTAGAGCGAAACGCCGATGACGTCCATGAAACCTCCGTGACGATTATATCCTTATTGCTTGAAAGTAAGTTATCTGTATAAAATATAAACATATTGTAAAGAAATCTTTCCTAAATGTCAATTCTATTAACGACTTGTGAACGTAATGTGACTTTGATGATGAGGCACCATTTATTTTAGCAGTGCTATTACTACTGTTAATTTGTCAAAACTGGTGGTTACTTACTGGTCCAAAGTTTCGTTGCCAGTACTACTCCTCCTAAATGAATAATGGTAGAATGTCGAAAATTGGAAGAGTTGTCGACGACAGAGACTCATAGGTCCTGAAGTTTTTTGGTGATATTTGTGATTGTAGTTTTTTATTAAATGGTCAAAGTATGCCACATACTATTTACTCTTCTAATTTTACAAGTATGCGAAACTCATTCAGCAATAATGCTTCGTTTAGCTCCACCCGTTGTCCACACTGGCGGACCTACCAATATTACGTTTTTCATGAATTATACATTTAAATATATTTATTTTAATATCAATAAAATATTTTTATCAACAGAATGTTCTAACAAAAACCTTACGACGGCTTGTATCCAATCAGTAAATAAAAAAGTTCTATTATCCTCCCGATAACGGCATATCATACACCTTTCAAACTTCATACATTTCAATTACTTTATTAGGCTCATACGTTGTCATTGATATTGACGTTTGATTATTGATATCAATAAAATCAGCTTTCTAGGGCGTTATTATGTTAGGTCAGTTTCATACAGTAATTTCTTCCATCTATAGATAAGTCCAATATTGACCATCCTCAATACCTGGTAACACCTGGTGGGGTGAAAGAACTTATGTTTATTCTAGTTTATTTTTTAAGTATATATAAGAATATATAATTTAAGCAACAAAAAAATACTTTAAAGAAGATCATAATAGTAACTCTTTTCAAATTGTTATCTCAAAACAACGTACCAACACTTTCAAGTTTCAATTTCCATTTTAAAACAATTTTTACCAACTTTGGTTAAAACGATTTTTGTAATCGAATGATTATGATAATAATTATTCTGGAAATGCTCGATTATACGATTGTGATGCTTATAAGGTATTACGATTAAATGATCTCGAATTACTCTCTCGATATATCACAGTGATACACGTTTTTGTACCGAACGATTTTTATGTAGTTTAATTCGATGGCGGTTGAAGTCAGTCTAATTATTTGAATAGCGGGATACAGTTTGTCTTTGAGGTGCCGATATCAGGTAAGACAGGAAACTGAGAGATCTTTTTTACATTTTCAATAATAAAAACCATCTTATATAATGTTAGTTTCAATCATCCACACAAGCTTTCGTTAACTAGTTAAAAATTTCAACTTAATAAACTTTAAGAAATTCATCTCTTGCTTTTCTTATGCTTAAACAAGAATTTGTAAATAATCTTATCATTATTTATTTATTCTTTCAAATATGTTAAGGCGAAGCTTTTAAAATTTTTAATTATATTTGAACTCAATATTAGTTTGCTGTAGCGTTTGGAATAGTCTTACAACAAAGTATCGATGGGTTCCGATAATTAAAAGAAATGTTTAAGAGACCTGTCACAACTGGCGACAAAGGTGTTATGGCTTTGAATTTTGGGATATTCGAAATATTCTGGAATACCGCTACCTGCTACTGATCTCCAATTCATTAAAGACCATTAATGAAGTTTATTGCAGCCTAAAATTTATTATGGCGGCAGCTGATTAATGGAATGGTATAAAAACTTGATTATATACGGATAATAAGATGATAGCTAGATAGATATTCTAGAGATATATATAATATATATATATATATAATCACAAAAGACGTTAATAAAATATTTTTATAATACATTAGCCGTTATTCGCGGAACCGCCCACTGATGAATAATTTTATTTATTATTAAGAGAATTAGAAGCAGTAGCTTAATGCTACATAACTTACAAAAATCCGAAAAAAAATTCAAAGCCATCCAGTAATTTCGAAATTAGCGCGTTTCAAACAAACAAATTCGTCAGTTGTCATTAATGATTTAAAGATGTGAAAGTATTTATAGAAAACAGGTTGTATTATATTTTTATTTATATTTTCCTACTAAATAATAAATTATGATTTATGTCTTATTATAAAAAACATATTTAACGGGCAAAATTAGGTCACATGCCCATTGTTGTTACCCTTCAAGGTCAAGCCTGCGCTTACACAGCCCGACAAAATTGGTTTAATGTGGCCAAAGTCATAAAAATTGTTGTTATTTTTTGCTCGATTGTTCTTGGCATCTCAGCTTGTATGTACTTCCTGATTTTATATTTTTATTTATTTAAATAGACTTGGGGACGATTTTCATAAAATTTGAATTTAAAATTAAATAGTGTAAACTAAATCAACAGTTTCATATTGATTAAAGATTACTTCAGTTAATAAAAAGTTCCCAAACCAATTTCATTTGTAGTCGAAATAATCTTTGTCAGCCTTTTTTTAGTTTTCTCTTTATTTCAACAATTTAATAGACCCCAAAATGTATCTGAAGTAGATCTCAAGTAAATCAAGAGCATAGCCCAAAACTAATTAATATATGCATTTTTTGTTCTCAAAAACCAATCGGCTGCAAGGCAGCTGCGCGACGCGTGCCGGACGCACGAGAGAAGCCGAACTTACCCGACCGTGTCTAGTCATGCGCTTATTTTTTTTTCGGCTAGATCTAGACTTACAGCTATTGTTAATTTAAGTTCAGTCAAGTTTTTACGTGTCTACATAAAAAAATGTAATGTTCGTGGTTATTTCAAATATAATTACAATTAAATTGACATCATAATTTTAAATAGTGCCATCCTTTTATTTTAATGTGAATAAAAAAACTAAAATAAAATGCCATAACGTAAAGATAATACGAGAAGATGAATGATTCCAATGAATAATTACAACTCGTCAAATGATTACCCTTGTCAATTCATTTTGATCTATATAACTAGACAGACAACTTAAAAAACATCGCAAACGGATGCAACTTATAGTAGTTACAATTAAAAGAAAATAAGTCGTGTGCATATATGAAACTACGCGAATAAATTTGAACGTGTATGCACACCTGTATATACACGCTTCCGTCGCATCTAGTCAGTCCCGTTCTTAAAGAGCAACAAGTTTAAGCAATTAATAACACCAACGGAAATATCCACCCATAATGGCCCAAGCTTCCCTTCAATTATCAAAAATTACTATTGCAATTTGAATTCGCTGGGCGGGAGCTACGTGATCATGTTGCAGTCCTCATTGTCTTTTTCAAATTAAATGTTATATTGATGTTTAGGCCCCCATTTCAGAATTTCGTTATATTCGCGAATGTAACCCGAGATGTAGCACGTGCGCTTTTTGTTATTATAATTTTTGCAAATGATTATACTCTCGTTTTCTTAAACTGGTTCTTACAGATTGAGCGACATTTATTATTATTGATCAATATTAATGAATACTTATAGATTTATGGTGACATAATTATAGCCTTGCTTTTATTTGGCGGCTTTGTCGAATGATTGATGTATTACAAATATTTCGAATAGACCAGATCCAACCGGAAATTAAAGCACGCGTTGAAATTGACGAAGTCGGCAAGAGTTGTGTCAAATATTTAAATTGTTTATCATTTCGACAGATTGATTATTATAATTTTGAAATTATTTTGTCAATTAAGATATAATAATATATCATATTTTTATCGGCCTATCGTAGTAAATTACGTAAAAGTAAAAAATCAATCTAATAATTAACTATCGTGAAGATTACATATAAAATGCATATTTTTGGTTTGGTATTCATCTTGAGAATCTTGTTATAAGGTTATTTAATAACATATTTTCTTTTTTTGTTATCGATCCTTACTTAATAACATTCATATTGAAACTATCCTCATTGTGTTTAAGATATTGCTCCTTCTGCAGAACCTGTCTTCTTATATTTACTTGCACTTATGTACAATAGTATATTTTATATATTTACTATCAACTATAGGTCTTAGCATTTTATTTATATATGATCCCAAGCCCTTATTACTAAAAGAGGTCTTAACAATATTTAACTTGTATACCACTATAAAATATATTTTTAAAATGTTATACTTTTGATATTGTAAAATTATTTCTTAAAAAAAAAATTAAGCAATAATTTTAGGAACAGATTTAAATTGATGTTTGGTTCTAATATACTATTTTTGTAAATTGAAATATATTCAAAATTGTGTATTTAGGGTCAAATATTATAAAATAGGTATTTGTTTTTTAATTGATTTTGTGAATACTTTTTAATGAGTACCTTATGTAATATCTTTTGTACTTCATAGCAAAGCTTCTTCATAAAGATTATAGAACTTAAATAGTGTCAGATTATATTTTTGTAAGAAAGGTTAATGTTAGGTTATAAAAATTTCTCAAGATTTACCTATATAATATAATATAATAATAATAATAATAGTAATAACAATAATCTAAGAGCCATAAAATAAGTGACCACAGCTTATTAAAATTGTAATCAAATGCCTTAAACTTTCATACTTGAATGCTCGTTAAAGTTCCAATTTAATAGTCTCTAATTGTCTAGTTAAAGGCCAAGATATGTCAGTTAATTAAATAAATGAATGAGTTAGTCTTTGTGCCTTCAATTGAATGAAATGTCTAATAATTTTATAGTTTTTCTAAATAGTAAAGTTTAAAAAAACAGGTTAAATTAAAAAATGAAAGAATACGTTTAAATTAAACCACATCGCTTTTTATAAAATATTTTGTTTAATATATACAAGCTCAACCTGGCGGTTGGTTGCTAAGGATTTTGTTAACTTAACAAACAATTATAAAAATCTTAAATTATTAGGAATCTTTCTTAAGGTGGTAAACTTATTTATATACATTAAGTCTTTGTCTCAACATAAACAATATTAAACTAACGTTTAATAAATTGTCGAAGAAGCCTTATAATTTCAATTTATTTATGGATTAACCATAATCTTAGCTTTCTTAATAGTCTGTGCATAAATCTATAATAAAAACTAATGACTAGATAAAATATTAAAACTTAACCATAAAACTATGTCTTAATGGAAGCTAAGATAAGGTTGCAAGGCACAGCGTGTTAAAGTCTTCTACGATATAATTAAATGCTTATACAGAAGTATAAAAAATTCATCGATTCAGTCTTGATGCTGTCATTTTATCCATGTATAAAATTAAAGCAGAGTTCGGTTGCTCAGTTACTGGGAATGCATCGATGGGATCGTTATATTCCACCATTATCCCTCACATTAGGAATATACTGATTGCGCTAATTAAAGGTTCTCTCGGCGTCCAGGCGCTACTTGAAGCGAATGCCTTTTTTCACAATCAACAAGCCGCTGAATGACTATACTTTGATTCGCACGACCACAATACCTGTAACGAAAAGATAATTATTAAATCTGCAAAGTCAAATAAAATGCATCATTTATAAATAAATATCATTCCCATGAAAACCCAAGTGGTATCACCAGATGTTTGCTTAGTGCTTAGCAAATATTGTAACACGTGTGCTTCCAGCGCCCTTCTATTTCCCAAAAGATTTCGTCTTCCGGTATAATAAATTAATAGGAGGTAAAGTGTTTCTTTTTTTTTTTGCAAAAAATTAATTTAAATTTTTTTAATGGCGCTACCAGATTTGAAATGCCCCAAAGTGGACCATATGTCGAAAAAGTGTCGACAGGTCTCAGTGACCGGATGCTTTATATTGATTTAAGATAAATAAACAAAACTTGAAACTGAAACCTGTTTCCACTTATAACAAATCAGATCAGGGACCTGTAGTTATTAGAATACACAACTTTTTACGTGCAATTTTCTCACTACATGCGGGATGAACCACAACGTTGTTAGATATAATTGTTACTCGGCTAGCAAAATAACAAGGTGCCATGCGGGTTCGATCCGATTTAATAAACCTGATCCTATTCTCGCAAAAGGTCTAGCCGATCAAATGAAAAATCTACCTAGCTATAAAATTTTTTATGAAAAGACATACTTTAAGATTCGCCATTGTCAAATATGTTTTTTGCCCTATGATCTAACAAAGAGTAGATAAAGTCTATGCGACGGTTCAATGCGCAACCTTTATAGTATATGTTTACCTTTTGGCTCGTAAAGCAGAGGGTCCCAAATCTCTATTGAAATTGTGCAACATAAAGGTACGGACCTAACCCGGTAGGTAACCGTGTCTAACGAATAGGACAAAAAGCTTAGTATGTTTAAAAATCTACCTGAGCATTTTTAAAAGAATAAAGACGCCGATATTAATTATAAGTTAAATATTATTCATATAATAACCTAATAAATAAACAAACATAGTCGCGACAGAAGGTAAACAAAGTGATAAGAATTTTAAACTATCAAAGCCTTGGCGCTTGTACAAACATACTTAAAGATTCATTCACAAAATATGTTATCAGTTGTAGTGACCTTGATCCTTTATCATGGTTGTGAACGATTTTTAAAGTAACTATAAATTTGACTTAATAAACTTTAATATATTTTATTCAAATCCACTATATTATAGTTTACTTTGGTTGATTACAAAAATTAAATAATAATTAAACTCCAATAGAACTCACCATAAATCATTGCTGCTGCCACCATGATATAACATCTAATAATTCTTCATCTTCAGGGCTCATTGGTTCGTAGGAATCATAGGCGTCTTGACAATGTTGACCTGTAGAACTTTCTGATAACAGCGAGGGGGCTGGTGAATGAGATTCCTCTGAGGAGGGAGGTGTTTGGGGTCCATTTGTACTTAATCCTAAACTCATTTGTGATTCTGAACATCCCTCTTCGCTTTCTTCTAATAAGCGCTTCAGGCTTCTTATATATTCAACAGCCAACCTTAAGGTATCGACCTTGCTTAATTTCCTCGAAGAGCCTCTACCGCCTACCAAAGCCGCAGTAACAGCTGACGGAATGTGTTGTCGTAGAGCAGCAAATCCATTATTAACTTGTTTCACTCTGTTCCTTTCCCTTGCGTTCCTTCGGGCCACAGAAGCAGGTTGAGTGGGATAGGCCTGCTGAAGATAAGATCTCTTTTTGCATCGCGTGTCAACTGGTGCTGGCGCAAGACGCCTAGCATTCTGGAGTTGAGTCAGTTTTTGGTTTACACCGAGATTTTGATAAGCGTGTATAGCCGCCATAGGCATCGCGAGATATATAGACTGTCGAGAGTAGGTCAAGAGCGCACGAGTGCGTGCCGCGGTGGTTGCCGGTGGATTGGCGGAGGTAGCGTGCACCCCCACACTAAGTAGCGGCAGCGCGCGCGCGGCGGTGGGGCGCGTGCCGGGCGCGCGCGCACGCACGGGCCGAGTCTCCCCGCTCTCCCCGCGCGGCTACTTGTTGCGTTCATCAAAATACGCCGCTTATTATACCATAGAACCAGCAGCTCGAGCCGCTATTGTTGCACGTCGTTGCGTATAATTATCCTGTCCATTACCTTGTACGGGATTTGCCCGTATCTATTTAGAAGTTGTTACGCGAAATACATGCTGTAAAAGCTAGGGTACTAGTATCTTGTTTTAAAGCTCCTTTAAATGAGGAATATATTATTAAGATACAATTTATTTAATTTATTATAATAATTAGAAAAACTGGTGCTATTTTTAAGTTTCATTAAAATTGCTAATACGCGACCGACTTGATGGATTTTGTAATCGGCTTTATCAAGTGATTGAAGCTGCTATTATCCGTCTCGTCAGAGGCTAATGGGAGCGATGCGCCTACGCATCAAAGGACAGGTGCTTGTGACAGCCTATCCTTGCCTTGACAAAAATATTTTGCCCTGTTTATTGGAAAATTGAGAGTTATTATAAAAACAAGTGTGATTTTATTAGCAAAAGAAATAATTTACACGGAGAGAAATTTCAGACTTGAAGTCATGTGTCGGTAGGAATGAATCACACTGAACTAGTGAGAATCGGGTTATTTTAACATATTTAATCGGAAGTACTTACATACAATATAAATGTAAAATATTTTATGTAACTGTAAAATACCTTAAAACCTTTCTTAAATAAAGTAAGTTTGTGCTAAATATACTACAAGCTGGTCGGCGTCAGGTTGTAGGCAGGTGTGCGGCGTGTGACATCGTTCGAGGCGCTACGAATTTTGTGACGTCATTTTCGAATCACCTTAGTGAACTAAATAATTTAATAACATAACAAATACACCTAATATTTCTGAATTATCACTCAACATCCAAACTATGCAGTAGAATACTTGAGATAGGTTTTTCAGGTGCTAACAAAGCCTTAAATGAACATAATGCGAAGTCTTATGCTTCTCTTGTGATCAGAAGAAATAAGAATAGTTGCAGAAATTAAGGTTAAAAAAGGATAATTATCTATTTATTATTCTGATCTCAAATAAACGGTAACAATAAACATTTAATATATGGCCAAGGTAAAATCAGGTGTTGACACCTGTCTCACTCGGCGGCTTGCGACTCTTGCGCTACGAAATAATTGGGATGCCATAACATATTCTATATAATTCATTACATCTACAGGCAATTTTGTTGCAATAAATATATTTTATTTTGCATTATAGTTAGTATTATTAGGCGTGAACATGTCGCGATTTCGCCATGCTCAGAGTTTATGAATAAGGATCCCGAATGGGTTTCAAACTAGTCGGGCAAATTCCGACAGTAATAACGTGAGTACAGCCGGATAAAGTTATATTTAATTTACATAAAAAAGTAGAAAGTATTTTTTTGTGATAGACGATGGGATACCTTTATATATATATTTTAAAACAGTATTGAGTAAACCATATTATATAGAAAAATATTGAAAATAATTTTAATTATTAATTATTTATTATATTAGCGAAATTTGATTATAAAGAGAAAAAAAAATAAAAACATCCCTTAATGACATAAACAGCGCCATCTATTTTCAACCCTTAACATCTAGGTACTAAAATCATTAGTTTCCATTTCAACCCCTTGTAGTTCGTATGAATCCGTATAGATGGCAGAGCCGTAGTTACTTTCTGCCGGCTAGCTAGGTATGGTACGAATTTGTAACATTTTAAAAGTTTTATTCATCTCTTTAACTCTTAGGATATAAAAAAATATATTTTAAATAATTTTTACTATTGCGCATATTCAGATATTAATACTTTTTACAATTTTCTCCTTTTTCTTGTTATATTTTTTTAAAAGGATATTAATTGCTCATAATTATTATATGAAACTCAGACACCAAGTTAAAACTATATAACGGCGTGCGTTGGATACACCTATATGATTTGGATTTTTGTACTTCAATGACGACATATATTTTTTTATTTTATAGTAAATTGTTTAGTATTTAAGTGGTAATAAAGCGACATCAAATTAAAGATTACACGAACGTTAAAAAATATATGGTTTTTTGGGTTAATGGCAGACCTTTCTTCAGCTTTAAAAAGTCATATAAAAAACTTATAACCATATTTTGAAAAAAAAAAAAATATTTGAAAAATAAAAATTAAATCATTGCATCCTTCAATTTTATCAAAGCTGTAATACATCTCATAATACGTATCGTAATTTTTGAACTGTACGTTGCTGTTACATTTAATTTAATTGATTATAAGCCTTTGACTTTGATATGATATTTAGACAATATGTAATTTGATCTTATATTATAATTTAATTTGATTATAATACTGACTTAATGGATGGCCGCCATGCTTCTGAACTCTTTGATTATGCGTTTTCTTGGTACACTTTATAATTACGTTGTCATTCGCTGAATTTATCGATATCCTTAATAACCGTATCCGTTACGCGTCTTCATTCGTCACAGCACGAAAAGTATGATCAGCGATGTTGTCAAAATTAAGTGCAATTTTAATGAGGCTAAGTTAGTACCAAACGGACTAATGTTAGTTATTGAAACATGGCGATGTCTTTTTAGCTTAATTTTAAACATCCAGAAATTCACATTTTTGATACAGAATGTATTAACTTTATTATTATACATGTACAAAAAGTAACCTCCATTAAACATTAAAGAAACTTGTCTTTATTGATAATATGTAATTCTATAAGCTACCTCCATTGTAAACAATAAGCTGTCACTCCACTTCAAGACAAAACAACAATATTAAATAAGTAATGATACTTGCTTATAAATGACGAAGCGGCGAAAGCGAACACAGACAAACTCCGATTGTCATCGAACAAACGTGCTTACAAACTAAATTATGCTTAGTTACAGCCATAATTCCAACCCATCTAGAAGGCTATCATTTACAAAATAACAATCTGAAATAAAAAACTTGATTATGTATACGATGTATTAGCCAGTGCTGGCCATGAAGCTATTTTTACAAGCCGTCACGAAACCTACAAAGATTATGCTATTTATTTACTCTTGTTTACTAGAAAATAAAAAAAAAAAAAAAGATGACAAATAACGTTTACTTCGGGAAAAAAATCGTTATATGTACATCACTATTTGGTTATAATTTGCTTATGATATACCTATGTAAATAAAAAAAGAGATTATCGTAATATTTTTCACTATAATTTTTTTAAGTATATTCTTGTTATTATTAAAGTATCTTCATATCATAAAGATTTTATTTCCTTTAAAAATTAACTTGATGTTTTTTATTTAATAAGATATCCCTGTTATTTTACCTTTGCGGCGCTGCGTTTAATTTCACGTCTGCTGACACAGGCTCTAGTGTTGCCATTCCACAATATATCACACGAGCACGTTCGCCGCCTCAGTGTGTAATTCGTGTAATTTATTGCATATCTACTAGTAGCGGCGGACATATTTAATAGCAGGTAACCACGCGACATAGACATTGGTATAGTCGGGTGCATTTTGCTGTAGGCGTGCGTTAAACGACTTCTAAGCTTAATTGTAGGTAAATGTTGATTGATGGTTATAATCAAGAACTTGGAACGTTTATCGATATTTGCGATATTGACTTCAAGTTTTATAGTTTGTAAGCACTAGCAAAACTTAATAGCTTTTTATAAAATAAATTTTATATGAATATAAAGGTTTACTATTAACACAGTTTTAAATGTTTTTTAGTATTATGATTTATAAAATCTTTTGTATTAAAGCATTACCTTAATTATTGCAAATGAATCTAACTTACTAGTTAGATACTAACAAAAAATAAACAAAGATTCAGTCTTATTTGTTTTCTAAAAATCACTTTATGCTAGTATATTTCTAACGAGTCGTATATAGTATATAATTGTTCCTAAAATTTTACATTTATTTTTAGAAATATGTTATCTAATTTTTTTTAATAAATGGTTTAATCTGAAACTCGTTAAATTAAATCATCTCCTTCACTGCTATTATTATATAATTTTTTATAAATAATTTAATTAGTCGTCAATCACTATTTTTTCTTATATGCGAGGCAAAGTGTACGCAGATTTGAAATTTTCTTGAAGAAAACGATCAGAATTTAAAAAAAGGTTACAACTGTCATATCTACCCTTGTATCAAAATACCGCCTACAACCTCTGTCAGTATACCTTTATAATAACTCGGTTCGTAAACTTTTAGTACGAATTCCGGTTCAAAACATTCAGCTTAAAATTTCAAAACCTAAACAGTAAAAACACTAATCCCATTCAATTTCAGACCTCAATGCGCTTTAATGATGGATTCAGGTCTTTACAATTAAGCATTAATTACTTTACGACGTCTCTTTAAGGTTCAAACTAATTTCTTGTGTCATTTTGTCTGATTAAAACCAATTAGATTTGTTCGAAGGACGTGATATAATTCGTGCTCTTCCCTAAATTTTTGAGTCGGAAGTCGTAAAGTTTTAACTAAGTTGATCTTAGCAATGCTTAGAATTTTCGTTATATGTGTATACTTTATACCTTTCACTGTGATATTAATTCCCTTAAGACATCAGCAGTATTTAGTGTGTGTACTTACAATTAAAGCCTAATTAATTTTAAATGCAATATAAAGTGGAATTTGGAGTCAAGACTGAAGAACAATTAAAGAACGAGACAAATTTCTTACAAAACGTATCGTGTTGGAATTTTCGAAACGGAGTAAAATTTATTGGAATCTTATTAGCTATAATTAGTCCGTCTGTTTTATTGGGCAGGTGCAAATGTATCTATGATGGACCAGTTTACTGCCAGCGATCACTTGAAAGCTACTATAGTGACCTAACTTTTTCTTATAAGTTTCACAATTTTCCTCGCCTCGGTTATGCGACACGAATAATTATGTATAACACAATAATTAATATGATAATTGAAATATCTTACTAAATTTGAAAAGTTTATGAATTATGCATACATTGAAGAATTTTTTAACTTCTACTCAACATATTTGTAAACAAAAATAAAAAAGAGTTTTGAAGAGTTGACGAATATTATTTATTATATATTAATAAGAAGCTTGATAGTATCTTATTACTATCATACTTATATGTCAGTGATCTGTCTTGATTAAGCAACGACAGAAACAAATTATATGTTTATGGACAGATTGACACACTTACTGATTAACAACATAAGTGGTTATAGTATAAACGTAACATTTGCTTCCAATGAATTTTGAATAGAAAAGATATACAACTATCTTTTAAGATAGAATATCCAACCGACAAGCAAAAGATAATACTATATACATTATTCTAGAGAACATAATGGAACGGGTTATACACAGTCTTATAAATTCTAATAAGATCTAGTCTAGGTTAGAAATCTAATACGCGTAGACCAACCTATTGTTGCGACACTGTTTCCTATTGGTTGTTGGTGCTTTCAGTCCTCCAATCACAGCGGAAGGCTCTACTTAGGTATTACACTTATAGAGTCTGATTTGTTAGCACGTGTAGAGTGCTCTTTACGCTCGCTTGATCAAATTCTAAGCGAAGGTTGTTGCGCTGTGATTTGATTTCGTAACGAGAAATCTAGCGATGTGCAGGAAATCTAGTTGTAATATTCTGTAACAAAAAATATTATCCTGAAAATGTTAACATTTGTTCAGAATTTACTCCAAAAAAATATATAACAGAGCTACTTTATAAAACAAATTTAATTAAAACCATAAATATTTTTCAAACAGAATCTTACAGAGTTATCTTATTAAATCTACGTGTAAACTAATAAACCATAAAATATAATATAACATGAACATTGTACATAAATTATAAATTTTTCGGTTGGAAATATAGTTTTTATATAAATATGGATATCGCTATAAAATATTGAATATGAATTATCAGACGATCACTCGATTCCACATTATTAAGTTTCTCCAGATCTAAATATATTTAACAAAGTGTTCGAAGTATCAGGTTTTAACACGCCATGATACCGTAACTTTTATACAATTACCTCAGTAGCTATAATTGTAAGAATTATAATGTTGTTTATTTAATTACAGTTTTCGATTAATGCTGTACTTTTTTTTATGTACACAGCTCAGAAATCTAATATATGATATTTTTTGCAACAATTTGAATTACTTTTAATTCTGTATTTTTGTAATGTTGAATATGACAATTATGCCATCAAATACCGTAAGTAAATATAACTAAATATTTGTTAATAAATTCTACATTCTTTAAAAACAAAATCTATTAAACAAAAATAAAGTAACGGTTTTATTTTAATTTTAATAAGATTAAAGAAAAAAATGTACAATATCTATAAATATCTTTAAAAGTGCAAATTTTAATATCAGATATTTCTTTGTTTCATATTTAACGACAGTTCGTATTTTTCAAATATTACAAATAAATAACAAAACGATATATATATTTGAGTTATAATTTGTATTTATGTGAAGATACAAATTAAAATTAATAATATTACAATCTAACAGGCAAATATCTTTACAAGTACAAGAAGGACTGGAGAGCGAGGCGTTATTTCTGCAACACGATACACGTAGCAACGGCTTCGTCTATAAATTCTTGGCTCGTCTCATTAATTCATCCTCACCTTATATTTCAAGTACCTCGGGGTTTATTTGTCAAAAGATGGCTATCAGATTTGAATCTACACTCCCTGCTAACGAAGCGAGTTTACCACCGCTGTGCTGAAATGACTGCGGTTACAATTAAAAACTGCTAAGGTCGTCATCAATAAGTGTTTTTTACGTTTTTTGAAGATTAAGATTTGTTTAAATCCAATTAGAGTCTTTAACGAACTTTCTTGTTTGTTTTTATCAAATTTCTATTCTTGATAACACTTTTATTCTTCTAGCTATCTTAAAGATCTTGGATATGTATTTATTTCATTTAACTAATAAAATATTATAAAATTAAACATATATATGAGTGAGAGTTAAAGTCAGAAAACATACAAAAAAGAAAACAAATATGTAAAACATACAAAAACGCATTATCATACACACTGCGATCTTCATTCAAAAGTTTCATTCATAACTTTTAAAGAACAGCTTCTGAATACGCTCTAGCAGAACTCTTACTTTTGATTCGGTCATTCGGTCACGTTCAAACAATTTCACCGTCATTACTTGAACGTGTGATAATCTCAACGTGGCGCCTTCTTTTATTATCCTTATTTCCTACGTGATTTGTTTTGTGATAGATACACGGAAATATTGTAAAAACTTTTATGAGTTAGAGATCCGCAGTATATTTTTTTAATTTAGAACAAAATTTTAATAAATCTAAATAACAGGTGATTTTTCACTTTAATATACTGCTATTTAATAAGAAGGAAATTGATATTATGTCAATATTAATTTATTAAGAGAGTATCACTTAATTGGTGCCATTAAAATAATTAATAGTAGGTAATGAACAATAAATTTGTATATATTATCATATTGTAAAGTAATTTTAATGTATAATGTTAAATTTAATTTATTATTTATATAATTATAATAATATATGAAGGGTACGTATAACATATGTTTTATATAATAGAACACATTGACAAAGATCGAAGAAAGATTCCAGTCATATTAATAATTGGCACCTTTTCAGGTTTTATTTCATTTATTTCAGAATATTTCAGTATTACTAACATAACGACCACACAAGTATAACGATGTCGAATTAAATATCAAAGAGGTCATTCTGAAATCTTAAAATGAAGCTAATCATTCACTTATCCACGTCTTATTATATGTTATATGTTTAAACTTTTAAATTTCATTAAGTATAGACAATTTTGTAATTATACATAATATGATCCAATTTATGTCGACTGTATGTTTGAGTGAAAGTATTCATATGTGGCTGACAGTTTTAATTTAATACTTAATAAATGCAGTAGTTCTGTTTGCATTATATTATATGGTTCGGAGGTTTCATGTTACAAAGAGAGACAGATGTCAATCAATTGAAATGTTCTATAATTATGTACTTAGTTTTTGTAACAACGTTTTTTTATTATGTACTTTTATACAGGCTTTGTCAAGATATCTGTATTGGCTTGAATTTAGTTAAAGAATGTTTTAACCAATCATGATATATTTATTATTTATTACGGAACCATCGTATATATTAAAAAACAATTATATAATTTCTTATATTGAAAAAATATACTAATACGTTTATAAACGGCTGCTTCAATTGGCTAATTATTATCAAGTGTATAATTGACGCAATCAAAGTTTAAACGATACAATTCACAATGGATCGATTGAGATAATATTGAAAAAAAATACCTCACTTTATAAATGAGTATATAAGAATTATTCTTCTGACAAATATCTTTGAGAATTTTTTTTTTTATGTTTTAGGGGGCAAACGAGCAGGCGAGCCCCCTAATGGAAAATGGTCATCGCCGCCCATGAGCACTTGCAGGGCCTGACGAGTCTGGAGTGCGATGCCGGCCTTAAAACTATTAGCTATTTGTATCTTATCAATCTTTGTATTGTATTATATCAAGTATATTATTATTCTATAACAATAATAATTTTCTTTGTTAAATAGTTTTGTTTACATTTTTTTATATAATAGTTTTTAATTAAAATCAAGCCTTATTGGAAATTCAAAATCTTTTACACGAAAGTTCCGTCTAAATAAAATATCCATAAAACTAAATAGCAATCGAAAATTTTACGATACTATAAATAAAGGTTCCACGTTTAACGTTTATTTCCACGAGTTCACATGAGTTTCGGTTTTTGTCTTAAGATGAAGATATCAAGACTAATTAAAACTGGTATCTCTGTCCCATTAGTATGTGTGAGTGTGAAGTTTGATGACCTTTTTTTCTTATCGAACAAAATCGTAGTTTTTAATTATATTCAGAATTATAGAGACATTATGGCGTAGTGGTAACAATGCTTTTCAGATGGAATTTTCCGGATTTCATTTCCGGTTGGAAAACAAATGTAACTTATTTATAAATGTGTTTAGTCAGTAAAAGAAATATCGTGACTTAATATATATATGTATGTTACCCACCCACGAGACAGAAAACTGGAGTAGCTTGGTGGACTAAGCTGCGACCCTTCCTCCAATTGAAATTGAGGGTAGTCTTTAGCAGGGAGCAATGTCCTATTGGAACATACTTACTGACTACTTTTATGTTTTGATTTTGTTGGAAGTGCATTTCAAAACATTTTTTAATCTGCACTCACTAAAACTTACCTACTACAAAAATATGGCAAACATTGTTAACATTTTCGACTGAATTATAAGATTAAAAACGCAACGATCAAATCCGCATTAATCAGCCTTGCTATATTTTTTTCCAAAATTATTAATAAGCATATAATACTAAAGAGTTATTCAAAAAAAACCCAATTATCCACGAACGCGGTTGGACGCAACAGTGATTAATAAATAATTTATCCAATCATTTGTATAGAAAACGGGTAAAAAGCGATTAATTTATACACCCCCCGTGATACCAGCGGACAGCGGGAACTGACTTAAATGTAAAATTTGGAAAAAATAAAACGGTAGACGGTCTTAATGATGTGTCGGTACTTATATAAAAGAGCAGTAAATATAATAAGTGCATCTTCACTGGATAATGGACGTACCTTTTATATTTATTGCTAAAGCTATGCTAAGCTACTGAAGCTAAAAAAACAAATTTATAAAGTAATTTTCATTAAAACATACTTATCATAATATTGCGGTTTGTTGCTTCGATGTTACTTACTCGTCAATAAAGAACTCAAATAAAATAACTTCATAAAAATATCAGTATACTCATAACACTTAACGCTTTATCCCTTTTACGAACGGTACACTTAAAAAAGATTACAAATGCCTTCACTTGCAATACAAGAACTTTTGATATCGCAAATGTATTAAGACGCTATGAAACCACCGCGTCTCTTGCACTTATACCTGTTTACCAATTCTTTATTTCATAAAGTAACTTAATATTCAAAACAAGTACTGGATGTCAAAAAGGACCTAAGAGAATTTAAAAAGGTACCAATTACAGAGGACTCTAAAGTTAGCATTGCGTTCGAGGTATTATTAACATGATCTGCCTAAAGCAGTGCACAGAACAAAGTTTAAGTACATTGTTTATACATGCTTTGACAATTATGTCATTTAAAAACAATAATATAAAAAATATTTAAGATAATATGTATTTAATGAATATTACTTACACCGACAAACAGGCCAATCATATATATATATTATAATGCTAATGAAAAAACAAACAAAAACGATTCATTTAAGTTTTTTAATCCACCATTATAGTGGTCCTTCGAAAGACAAGAAACAAGAAGCTATTATATGTCTATGTCTACTCTTGATATAGATATACATTTAACCAGTTACCTAAGAGAAACTAAAACCGCAGCTTGTCCTCTTGTACAAGTATATTTAATGAAACAATATAGTACAATAAATGAACATATAAAAGCAATAACTAAAGCTCTAACCTGAACAACTGTTGTTACTTACTATAAAGTAAAATATGTTTTAAAAGTTATGTTATTATTAATATTTTTATTAACAATTGTCATAAAATTTTGAATTTGAATAGGTTAGAGAGAAGATAAAAAAATAAGTATAGTTTCGTTTATAAAATTATGTTTACTGCTTTGTTCCAAAATATCTTTGTGTATTTGAATAATATATCAAAGCAATATAAAAAATTACGTTCGTTACAATTTTGCTCTGCCAAAAGTATAACTGATTATTTTTCATGTCTGAATCAACTGACTTTATAAAAGGTAGCTTCTCTCGTATCTTTGTATGTATGTATGTCCGTGATAATCTTTAAAAGTAATTTGTACTTCAAACAGTATTAGTATAAAATATAGTAATGTAACTCTTACAAAATAAGTTATTGATGCTATAACACTAAACTTAGCACATTTTATATCAGATTATACAGAGTTTGATGATGCTTTTCGTAATATATTGACGAAATTTTTTGATGATTTTAGTATTACAATATTGATTTATTAGCCATACATACATACATACTGTCGTCTTATTTACTATTTTATTTTAAAATGAATTGAAAGTTTTTAATTTGAGATTACTTTTGCTTCCTGAAATTTAATACTATCCGTTCACAATTAAAACTCAATAAGTTTGGGTCCTTTAAATGATTTTTTTCGATGTTATTAAATTTGTATGTTTTAAGCTTCATTTTGAACATAGATAGTACTTTTTTAAATATACTGTTTTAACATATATGTTAGATATATGCTCTTACTGTGTCGACCATTTAACCACTCTTTATAACACTATGATAAACGAACTATTTTTGATAATTACTGTCATGGTAAAAATAAACAATTTTTTTAATTTATATAAATATATATTTTTATATACATGTTTTTGTATTCTGTGAAATAAGCTGTACTATAATAAAATTATATATGCATATTTTTTTTCAGGAATTCAATGTTTCAATATCCATTACCTCACTTCCTCAATATTATATTGTAAGATGTTAATATCCATGTCAGACGAGGACAAAGCCTGTGTGTGGCGGGTGACAAAAAACAAATTTTGAAATGTCAAACAATAAATCATGTACAAAAATATGCAGTGTTTACGTACACGCGGACCTTCATACAGGTACGGCTACAGGTCATAATACTAACTTAATATACATATATAACTCCATTTTATTTTTATTAAAGAACATAGATCTATACTACGCGTAATCAAAATAATTATATTAAAAGACAACCAAGTTATATGCTCTTTATTAGTTCAAATTTTGATTATATTTCAAACAAATTTTATCTAAAAGAGCATTTGAAATATAATAATTACCTCCATTACGATCAAACATTTAACAAAAAACACTTAACATTGAAAGATGAGCCTTAATAAAAATGATTTTCGTTGAAATGAATACATCGCTCTGCTCATTACCCTTCCTGAGACAATAAAAACGGCAAATGACATACAGCAATACTCCAACGAATTCACTTAGTAAATTGAGAAATACAGCCAGTTTTTTTCCTTCAAAATATGCTCTAATTGATATTTCATTCAACGCTTTCGCTCTCTGGGTGGCGGAATGGAAATATCAACAACGAATATGACACCGTACTTCTTATGAGTTTTGTTTAAATTTAAATTTAAGAGTACAGTGTTCATTGCCTTTGTTAAACTCAATCTCTTATGAGGTTTATGATAAATAAAATATTACATATTTAATAATTTAATATATTTTATTAAAAGAGCAATGTACATATTATAATTTATTTTATCTTTCAAGTGACCTTTGTGACTTACTTCTCGAGTATTAAAGGAATATTCAGATATTGTTGTTTATCAAAACAAAATAATCAATGAAAATAACCAAATAATAATATAACCTGTTAAAATTCCTAGAAAAACAAGCAGATGTTGCATTACATGCTCTATTAAAACTAACATCATTGATTCATATAAAACTTTTTCAAACAATTGCTCTGATGTCTTATTTTAAATCTTTCAAATTACACGTTTCTATCGACCGTTTTGTTTGTTTACTTTGGTGGGTTGTTATTAATAGTGAAGTTTTTTATTTAATTAGATATTGCGTGACATTGTTGGAGGTATTTCAGGTAGGAATTATTTACATTTTTTATCGATACAAATTTGTTTCAACCCTTTTGACTGTCGGTATTTTTATACAGATTTGATCAGTGACAAAATAGTTGGGCTGTGTTCTTTTGTCGATATGGGAGTATGTCGAGATGTATCTGATATTTCCTTATGTCATTATTAAGACATGTCTTACCCGGTGGTTCAAAGATGCTTAGATGATAACATTTGATCATTTATTCTGTCTCGGATGAGTTGGAAAGTTTTATAGTGATAATGAATTTGAATGACTTCTGTATGAAGTGAATTTAAATAAGCTAAGTCAATCTTTTAAATATTCTTATGAAATAACAACTTTTGAAATGTCACCATTTTCGTGTTATTAATTTAGCGCTTGATCAAATCCATTCGCTTTGTTTAACAAATATCTATTTTCGGTTGGCTTATCTTTAATAAAAATAAAAGTGATAACACGTGAAGACGCGTTACAATGGGTCCAAGGAAGTATTAATTAGCTGGCTGCTCTTAATTAAATTGTAACGTCTCAGCGAATTTCCCTGGGATCCTCGCTTGGTGGTCTTAGAACTCATATAAGTATGTTTGTAACATCTGTGTATATCTCACATGTCAGAGTATTAAAAACAATGAGTAAAAGTAGATTATAATATAAACAAGAATATAATTTTTGTATGTAAGCTTTCGTGATCCATGATTATTATTAAATATAATTATCCGGCTGTACTCAAGTTACTTAGCGGAATTTGCCCGATTAGTTTCGAACCCATTCGGGGTCCTTATTCATGAGCTTGGAGCACCGGAATCGCGGCGTGAAATAATAACATGAGTACAGCCGTTAATGATATTTAATAAGAATATAATTAACTGGAAATATGCAACTAGAATATTTAGTTAATATATACTGTAAAAATATTTTAATCTGCTGTCGTTTATAAAAATCTTTTTCATTTCTATATTTATTTAGACTCGCACGCTCTACAAGTAAAGGTCTAATAAGGTGTATTCTCGTGTTTAATACAGAAGCGAACTGGGCCTTAACGTTTTAACGATATTCAATTAAAACATAATGCCTTAGAGCCAATCGTCATTAAATAAAGCATTAAAGTTCGTCCCTGTGACAGTTTTATTCACTCGTATTAAGATGGTTATGAAATCATTAACTGGAGTAAACTCTACGCAATGTTATTAATTTAATTATATTTTTTATTATCATTGGTGGTTTCGTTTATTTTTAAGCGCTTTTGTTAATTGAGCTTTACCGTAAGTCTGAGAGATATTATTTTTTAGAGATATTTTATTTTAATTTATATCAATAAAACTCTCTCATTCTTTTTAAATGTAGATATTAATATCTTGCTGTTATAAATGTCTTAATTAATCTTCTTTTCAAAAAATATATATTATGGAATAAGACTGCTTTATTAAAAAAGAAATATTTATAAAAAAATTACAGTATTATATTAAAGATGAATATATATTATCTGATATAATAGGTATAATAATATAAAGTATATAAATATAAATATAAATTTAAATATCGTAGCTTGATTTATTTACTGAAATAAAAAGTAGTATAATAACATTATACGATCAATTAAACTGAGTTGAAAATTGATCAGAAGCCAATAGTTGACCTTCTATAAAATAATGATCGTAGACAAAAGAAGCTATAGGGTCTGTCGGTCTAACTCTTTGACAAAAACAAGGGATGAGTCCTCAATTAGAGGTTTATAATGCTATCACGAACTAATATAAAATATATAAAAAAATATATCTTACTCAACCAATAATTGTATACTATTATTTTTTATTTAATAATTCTTAATTGTGTCGGTTTGATAGTCTAGGATTTTCCAAACAAAAATCTGGGAAGTGATTACCCATAAGCCAAAATAATTATAATGATATGTAAGTATTCATTTTAAAGTAGTAAAAATATAGATAGTAGTAGTAATCATAGTAGTTGTAGACCTAGTAGTAGTAGTAATCATAGTAGTTGTAGACATAGTAGTAGTAGTATTCATAGTATTAAGCTTGTTAAAGAAGAAAACAAAATTCTGAACAAAGATTCAGAATTTTATATATTTGCGCAATAATAAACTTTCTTACACGTCTTATCATATCATGATATCATATCTTATCAATCATGAACACGATAACAGCTAATATTATAGAATTATTACAGTCAATAAAGGCAGAAACCGAATAATTGCTAACACACTGCTACCTATCATTCCAATCAGACCTCGAGGCCTGCTGTGCTTTTGTTATCAATCATTAATCACCAGCTAATCATTGGATACTCTTTGTTATTGGAGTGTAAATAATTTTCTAATACGTGTTGTTTGCGTCTGAGGATACGTGATCCGTGGGTATCCTTTGTAGCATCTCTTGTATTGTTAGAAGAGTCTATGATCAAGTTATGTTTAATTCCGATATTTAAAATGATTTTATACTATTTGGTTTAATGATTCTTATTCGAATTTCAATATTTATATATCCTTTTATTTTAAAAGACAATAATAAACCATACTTCGGCACTAAAGTTTCAAAACTAACAAGTTTGCTTATCTTGTATTTTATTATACGCACAAACTACCCTTCTTACTAAGTTATTCATTTAATTAATTGTATATAAATTGTTGCGAACAATTTTTTTAAAATATGTTGAAGTATTAACAAGAATTGTTATTTATAAAAGAAATATGCATTAACTACTTAAATGAAGAAGAATTTGCAAATAACAATCAATGAGATGATAAATATACTTAGCATCATATTGATTATCATATAATCAATATGTTAATGACCACACTTATGCCAGACTGGAAACAATTTAAGATTCTGTTGGTAAAAAAGAATGGAGACTGAATTATTTTTATATTATATTTAAGCACAATGAGACTCATTAAACTGTGGTCAAATGGGTAGTTAATGATGATCGAACAAATGATGCACCAAATATGGTTCTAGAACATGTTCCCGAACTCGTCGGTGGTAGGTTTATGGCTAGACGCCGGTAGACGCAAACGGAATACTAATCCTTTCAGAACATTAAATAAACTGAGCACATCACGTAAAATACAGACCGTACTTTTATACAATGTTGGAATTAAATATATCTATAAAGAGAAACGAAAATATACATTTCGATGCGTCAGAGTAGGACAGAAGGGCATGAAGGCAGGTGTCACAGTACATCTGCGCGAGCGATGGGCACGTGCGTATCCGAAGCCTTCAGTTTCTTGCCAAACTTGTCACAGATTTCTAATGACATTTGAACATAACTATTAATTTATGTATGCATATGTAACACGTGTATAAACCGGTGAGTAACCGGAACTTTCTGCATAATATATATTAATAAGAGCGGTTAAGAGTGCATACGTCTATGTTGGTTTCATTTAATTAGCTATGGGATTCTATAACGACGAAATGTTGTTTAGTTAATATGACAGTCAATTTGCAACGAAATATCGAACATTATTTAAATATTTTCGTCGTGTTACAAAAATGATTTATAAAATTAAGTATTTAGGGAGAATGATGACAAAATTAAGCGCATGTTGTTTTTACCGTTACTATTCAAGATTTTTTGTTGCAAGATAAATTGCTATCTATACATCATGGATCATAATTGAAATATAAAGTTGTGTCCACTTTTTGTATCATTAATATCGGCACGAGTCGCCAATTTTATATGCAATTTGGAAGCTGGAAGCTCGCGTGAGAGTGCTCCTTACTTTATACATATATTTTATGTTATTCTGAATGTTTGTACTCATATTTATTAAAAAAATAATAGATATAAGTATGGCCGTGTAAATATAAAATAAACTAAATACTCTTAACATAGAGAAAATCAAATATGTATTTGAAATTTTGTATTTGATAAAAAAATATATAATTTTACTTGATATAAAAATACCAATATTTTTAAATGTCTCCGTTTTCAAGTAAAAACTTTTAAAATTATAAACAATAATAATTGATATTAAAGTACACAAACAGAATCATACAACAACTGAAGTTCGTGAAACATTCGAGACGTGAGTACTAAATCTGTCGTGTTTACAAAATTATTGTTCAAAGCTACCCGAGGCGACGACCAGCGGTTTTGGGGCCACTGTATTCTACATCGTTTACGGGAACTGTCAATCAGGCCTTAAAAATTATGACTGGAATATTTTGTATTATAATTAAATTTGTTTTACTTTAACTTTATATAATCAAAAATATATTGATTATATTAATCAGAATTACATTAGCCTATGTTAATCTGTTACATATAAGATATATATGTCAATTATTGGCAGACTTTCAGAGTAACACGTAAAGTTAATATTGAGCCTAAATCGTTTTAAAAGTAATTTAATATCAAAAATCACGTCTTTGTAAAAAATAATTTAAAAAAATTTTTGGAAAATGATTATACATTTTAATGTAATATTAATATTAAGGATAGACAGGATTTAAAAAATTCTTATATTATATTAAGCGCGCTTTCATCGGCTTGTTAAAAAGCTATTAATTCAATTTTGACGGTTTTCAATAAACATTTTAACACCTTTTCCCTAGAGGTATCATTAGGCTATTATTGTGTCCCGACAATCGTCCGACAATATATTAGTAAACACTTTTGACACAAAAATTAGGTTTCGAAGATACTTATTAAATACCGTTACAGTAAAAACCATAACGGATTTTACAGCTTATGTATGAGTTTTCTTAATTTCACACACACATTCATAAAACCTGTTAGCTACTGTTAATACAAATTGTTATTAAAAAGTTCTATTTTGCAACATTATGTTATCAAATATATCTAGAATATATATCTAGAAGAATATTATATATTTTTATTAGCTATCAGTTAATTGAGAAGTTAATTCAATAATAAACGTCAAATAAAATGTTATTTATTGCAATATCGTAAGTTTTTCAATTTCCGTTTCAAAGAATATTTAAGTGTTAAATTAAAGCCAGCATGAGTGTATTAATTGAGCGAAGCGAGTGGAGCGAGGGAAGCTCTCTATGAGAGACTTTTCTGCATCCTTTGTGCAAGCATCAATCAAAAACGGCATATCTGAAATTTTCCAAATTTTACACACTGATAGAAATTAGTCTGGAGTTTTAAAAAAAATTTAGAGAAAAAAATAACAAAAAATGTAATAGTGTGTCTGATATTGAAAAATAGTTGAGTATAGAATTGCCCGACGTTTTGTAAATGCAGCTTTGGTGCTGTTTGCACCTCGCTTCGCTCAATATGCTAACACATACCGCGATTTTGCGAGCGCAGTGAGTCAAAATTGAAGTGTGATTCGCGTTCCTAGTATTAGTATTTACGAAATAAATTGATCAACCGGTTCTTAACATTTTTGGTATTTAACCGCTTCCGGAGGTCTGCCTATTATTATCGAAAGATCCTAATTTTTTATGCTTAAATATGAGAAAAAATATTTTTACCACATATATATATATACAGTTCTGGGAATTCAAAAAATATTTTATAATTATTATTATCGTGAGTAAATAAAGCGTAATTATATTTAATTCACACGGATACAAATTGATGTCATTAAATCAAAATTGGTTAGTTTGACCCTTGACAAATGATCTAAAGGTCACAAACGGATACATAGTTCCTGTCCCTTTGACACCCCACGGTGACAAACAATTTTATTGATATCAGCAATTAGCCAAATTGTTAGTAATACTGCTGCTGGTACAAGTAATTTATCTTATATTTTAAAATAATTAAAAAAAAATTTTTTGTTGACAAAAAACATACATCTGTTTGGTAATTAAACTTTCGTAATAAACCAAGATTACACTTACATATGTCACATTTAGCCTTTACAATGATGTTATCTAAAATTGCTTAAACATTTTCGTTGCTAATTGCTCGTAAACTATAACCAAGTACTGAAGGTACCAAATTTTTTATTATTATTGGTAGCACCTTGCGTAACAAATAATTTGGTCACTGCGGAAGCACGCACATTCTTTATTGCGATGTTCTATTTCCAATAGTATATTAACAGTAATAAGGCTTATAATTGTTTGTATTGTATTGCAGTGGATATTGAGGCGCCCATGGTATGTATATCCCTAATTATAGAAGGGGTCGATTTTAAAGTTCCCACGTTTACACTGATTATCTATTGACAGAGTATAAATAATGGTCACATCCTAATATTTATATATAATATTATCACCTTTCTCCCCTAAAACAGTTATTTTTCACAGTAATGTGTGAGCCGTTACTTATTTAACATCCTTTGGAATAGTACTAATATTTGAAATAAAGCAATTTTTAACGTATTTTACTCGAAACATCGGGTTAAAATTAAAATGTAATCAGAATTATATGCGAGTTAAATCCGTAAAAATAGTTTTATTTTAAATGTACACTCGTGAAAATGTAAGAATATAGTACTAATATTTATTAAAAAAAATAGCAGCTGGTGATATCTAAAAGGTTAGTAAAAACAAATAAAAATTATCACAAAGCGAAGAAATATATCATCAATATACCATTATTACGCCTTTTAATGTACTGCAGTCGAAATTAGTCGTATTGTATCAGCACAGATAAGGGTTAATTACACGCTGTCTTATCTCCTGTGCCGTATGTTGCATTCGCTGAAGGACCACCGTATAGCACTATCGTAATTTGCCTTTGAAGCTGCCGCTTTCAACTTCTTATCAGCGCATAGAAATGATAAAATCTCTGAACACGAGGTCATTATTGTCCCGCCCATTAACGCCCATTAAATTGCAATCAATACTTACTTATTCATCTGTCGGGAGATGGCGCGTGTCGAATCTGTATCCATGTTTAATTGCGGTTCATCTTGTCGCCATCAAGCTTGTGCCAATTAAATGTTACGATTGCATGTTCAGTATTAGATTTCATCAAGTCCTTCTTCAAGCTAATCTCACACCAACTGTCAATGCATATTTAACAGCCGATTAGAAAATTAGTATATAAAATGTTTTTACATTGATATATACATATAGACAGAATTTAGTTTAAATAAAAAAAATCATGTTTCAATAAGCGTGGGTAAAATATAATTAATATATTTACTTATGATTAAATAGAAAAAATAATCTGTAACAGCATATTCATGGTAAGAAATCCTAAAATCATGGGCTTAGTTCTATGGTTTGACAAATATCTTGCTAGTTGTACTCTGATACTTTTTTGAGCTGAACTAGTGTCTATCCAAATAGTGATCCAATAAACCCCCGGTGATATGACTGACTGATTTTGTTAGTTTTTGTTGCGCCGGCGCCGTCTTTACTAAAAAACTAAACAAACATTCGTAGAACTAATGAGTGTATAATTTAGTTAGAGAGGCTCTATGTGGGCGTTCATAGGTCACTGATGACCTTAACTTTTTATTAGCCAACTTTAATTTATTTTAGAAATTATTAAGCCTCTATAAGGGGTGTTATTAATTTTAAAGTTTTATAATAAAAAAAATGTTCAAAATTTCTATTATATCCTTTCAAATAAAACTATTTTTACGGATTATTATAACTCGCGTATAATTTGGTTAAATTTTTGATTTTAACCCCGACGTTTCGAATACTTTGCAGTAATCGTGTTCACGGGTAGACGAGATGTAAGTGAGAGAGACACTTCATGTCGGGTTTAAAATAAAAAATGTAACCAAATTATACGCGAGTTATAATCCGTAAAAATAGTTTTATTTGAAATGTGTACTCGTGAAAATCTAAGAAAATACTTCTATTATATCCTTTCCAAAATACCTAGTTTTCGCATCTTCAAGAGCGAAAAAGCGCTACAAACCTGCAAGTTTTCTTATGAAAACATTTTTTTTTTTTTATTTTGAGTCGTATTTAATATATAAATAAAAATCAAAAGACTATAAAGTCTTTAAATTAAAGCCGTGACAATAAATAGTATCATAAAACTTAAGCTCGCACTCACAATTTAAAAAGTTTCTTTATAATTGAATCTTGAATTTTTACATTTCTTGACTCCTTTTAGTTTAAACTTTTTGAATCAAAAAAAAAAAGGTATTCAGGGAAGACGTTTTCAAAAGAACAGTGATTTAATTGAAAAGAATAAGAAATAAATGTGAAATTAATAAGGAATACTGACATCCAAAATAACATTTAGAAATATATTTATGTCAAAAAATAGAAAAGAATCAGCACTCTTTACAGTCCAAAGCGCTACCTATACTATACAATTTAACGGAACCCTAAGACTCAATAATTTTAATTTTATAGTACTACAGTGCAATTTAGAACTGAGACGTTTATTGGGTGCCGGTGGCGCCCATTGAACCTCAGCGTGGTTAACGAGCCGTGAATGACATTACGGAGATTCAATCAAAACTGGGATTGCTCGATTAAAAGTCTCAAGATCACCAGAACGAATACCATTAGCCACGGATAAAGATTGTTCGGTTTAACTATAAATTTTATTGCGAAACTTTCCGCTTCCACATTCGATTGATTTATTCTAGTTTTATGACCACAGCTGATTTGTTTAATTGGTTCATGAATATAATTTTAATAGTAAAGAAAATCGTCTCTCTGTTACGATTGTGTAAGTCGTAAAAATCATTTGAAACTCTATAGACAGTTAAATGTATCAAGAACAAGTGCTAATTTAAGTTTGTATAAGTAACAATTTTTAGCATATTATGTTATATGCATTACATCGCAAAATTTTTGATAAAATTATAACATGTCTTGAGATATAAATCTAAGATAAAAAGTATTAAAACATTTATATAGAAATCTCTAAGAAAATAAGCTTATTTATACAATTAAAATGTATTAATTATTTAATACGAAAAAATTATACATTTTAAAAAAAACATAAAATAATATATTATAAAACATATTTGCACTAAATACATATATGTAAATATCTTCTTAAACTTCAATTCAAGGATTTTTTTTTTGCAGCCAAGTTAATGTAGTCACCTCATTGTCACTTAGCGCGCGAACTTATTATACTTCAAGTATGTAAGACATAAAGTCGTGGACACACTAGAACAATCGTGATCGACGCACGTCAATCACTGCGTTAACGAGCACATGCAAATGTTGGGAAATATCTCAAGTGCGACTTTGTTACTACGAATCTGTGTAAATATATTATAAAATACGACTTTTTCTATTCTTAACTAGTAGCCACACTCCGTAGTTCTTGATTTTATAAATTTAAATACATTATTTAATTTAATTTTTGTTACTTTAATTTAAGCTGAGAGTAAACCGATTTTAAACCACACATCACTGGATATGAAAACACAAAATCGAGGTTCTTGTCCATTGAAAACCAAGTAAAAACATGGTTAAAATTGATGTATTGTGTTTATAACTTAATATTCAAAATCTAGATTAAATATTGGTATACAAATAACAGCAATCCAACATACAACAAACTTGCCTGCCTACATACTTTTAGTTTGAAGTTTTGCAAATTGTTCTTGTTACCGCGTTCCTTAACAAGCAACCTCTGTCAAGATTAGGTGCGGAGCGAAGCTGACAATTGTGTGTCTCTAGCTTTATTTATTATAAATCTTCCCTATGTTATTCAGCGCTTTTTGTGGCGAAAACACTTTAAATATCAAGTAGTTGTAGTTTTATGTTTTTGAGTAACTGTAAATCTGTTTTATTTACACTTAAAAAGATAGGTAAGAAGATGATTAACTTAAAATTAGGAGAATAGAACAAACGTTTTAGAAGTCATTACTTGCGGTAGCGTTGGGGGTTGGGTTACCCTCCCCCCTCAAATAAGGCGAAAGGGCTGATGGCTGACCCTTGCGTTATACTCGTAAACGGGTGCTGCTTGCGATGGCTGGTTGTCTTACAAGCCAAATTACAATATTTATTGATTTAAATCTTTGAGCATTCACAATAAATTGATTGCGATGGCTCTAGTTGTTCGTAAAAAATGTCCTATGTTTTGACATTTGTGAAAAAGTGATCACAATAAAAAAATACCAGGTTGAGTTTGTTGTGTGGTTCTCAGATCAGGGCACGTTTGGAACACTCGAAACTTACTTTTAAGTTGGAGAATGTTCAGAAGGACTTATTTCCATAAGTATGGTTTCAAAATAGGCCCTCCTTACTTCAAATTGAAGTACACAAGTGATCACTGATATGCATTAAAAGTGTGAAAGATATAAACAAATGAATAAATAAACGTTCAAACGTGTGATGAGAAAGATGTTGTGAAAAGTTATGTATATCATACAAAAATTTGAAAAATGATTATCTCTGAAAGATGTAATGAAGTGTTAATATTACAATTGAAACAAATGTATGGAAGAAGCTGACATATTCTACTGAATGCTTATTTTCATAAGGATAGAAGATATCAATTTTATGAACAAAACTTAAAGTTACTGACTTAAAATAATTATTAATTACCAAAAATCATGCGTTGATATATTTAAAATGTGCCCTACATACGTGGTGTATCACTGGGTGGTCGCCCCCCGCCAGTATATATTAGAAATGGTAAACGCATCGCGTGTTAGAAAACATTTTACAAATCGATATATGTTTAACGATTGATGTGAGTAAAAAATCTATATGTCCGTGCTAACAATCTTTATTGTGGGAAAATAAAAAAAACGTGTTATAAACCGTTTAATATTCTATAAATATTTATATTATCCGAGAAGATTCTCGCTGTAATGATTTAATATAAATTTATTTATTTCTTTATTTCTCCTAACCTATATCGTCCCACTGGTGGGCAAAGGTAATCCCCAAAATTTTTCAGACGTCCCTGTCCCACCATCCACTGTCAAAGGAGACGAGGTCGTCCCACCAGTGTTTCCGTGGCCTGCCGCGGTGTCACACTCCTCCCGGGACTAACTCGGTGATTATGAAGGCCCAGCACTCGGGGTTTATCCGTGATAAATGTCCCACTTGAGCTGGGCGGTCTTGGTGCCAACATCTGTAATGCCAGTGCGTGAACGCAGCTCGGTATGAAGCACTCGGTCGACTTAAATTAAATTTATTTGTCGAATCAATATAATGTTCATATTTGGTATGGCGATACAATAAGTGTATTTATAATGTAGTTATTAAATAAAAAAAGGGGTACAAGACGTTAATAAAATACTAAGGACCGTAACAATATATGTAATAAAATATATTAACGTCACCTATACATTACAAATAAATATATACTTTAACTGGTCAATAACTTAAATCGAGATAATATACCATTATTAGTAAATTCATCCCAAACATGGTTATTGTGATCAAAAATTAAATAAATAAATATTTATAAAGTTATTCATGGGTTATTGGTTAAAACAAGAGAAAGTTTTTATATCGGCCTCACGTACATACAATGTACAGTCTTAATATCCAAAGGGCCAATCAAGTTGATATAAATTGTTTTATTGTTGCTTTTGAGTCTCATAAAGTTGGCAACAGAAGCTTCATTAGTCCATACATAATACATATAATAATAAATGCAATTAAACTCGATCTTTGATGTATTTAGCCACTTGTTAAGGTTCGTTAGTTACATTTTATTTTCAGTGTAAATTGTAAAGAGCCAAGTCTGTGTTATAAATTATTTATTGTAATAATTATTCGCCCTTACAACCGAATAATGCGTAAGTAGGTACTTTAATTTATAATAGTGGAGAACTCGCAAAACTTCGCGTTAATTTAACATTTATTTTAGGAATTTCGAACCTATCGTTGGTTTTGTTTTTATTCCATTGCAAAATTAAAATCATTCACTCAATAACTCAATTTACATTTAGCACCAAAATGATGAAACCTTTTTTCCCTTTATTATATATATTTTTATATGCAGCTATCGCCCATAATTACTGGGAAAAAAATCTTAAGCTTACGCTAATAATATAAGGATAGTTTCAAAGAATAATTGTTATATACTATATTATGTAGTACTAGAAACAATATGAAATTAAAGTTCCTCTTAGGTCAATGACTTGATTAATGAGACGGTAATGTGTTTGATATTTGTAATATGCTAGTAATTATACTTTTATAAGTATCGCGTTACAATGTTACGTAAGTTTTATGTTCAATAAATTATAAAAAATGTAAAGAATCATTTTCTACTAAATATACTTTAATTATATCCTTAATCTTCAGTGTTGTATCTAAATCAGCTTGTCGATATGTTATATACTAGAAGATCTAATTATTCATGTATATATTATGATAGGCTATAAATATATATTTTGTTTTCATTTCAATTATATTAGATATTTGGTTTAAAACATTTCCCACATTAGAAAAATAATTTCTATGTCGCGGATGGTATCACAAATGTAAAAATAGCAAACACAAAGAACACACTCGGAAGAATAATTTGTGCATCACACTCTAGTGACCTTGTCCGTATCATGTGTAGGAATGGAACTCACGGCTATACGCTCAGCAAGCAGGTCCACCAACTACTAAATACTAGACAAACTACTAGGGTGTGAAAAATTAAACGAACGATACTGTTAAACAGTCATGCCATGACTTATTTTATATCGAATAACAAAAAAAAAATCATCAGGGATTTTATTATGAAAGAGAAACTTACGCTTTCACAGATTACCATTAAAATCTCCTTTTTTCTTCTATTTATTTATTTATTTATTAGGAAGATAAACAGTTATATAGAATACATACATAGGAATAATAAAAATATGTATAAACCAATAAAGTCACATCACATATTAATAAAAACACAGAACTATTGTAAGACGACAAAAGATATAGAAAGGTAGTTCAAATTTTATGACAAATGAAAATTGATACATTTATTAATCTTGATTTATAGAACATTTTCGATGACACGTATTGAGTTTAAAACAACAGCCTAAGTGACATGAAGTTATTATAAGCTATACAAATTAATTCATTTGTACCAAAACATCATGTTATACACAAAATCCTTTTTATGTAAAACATAACTAAATTTCAATATCTTATAAAATGTATGGTTAACCATAAATTTTCATACAAACATATTTTTTTCACTTTATAGCACATAATTTAATATCGGTAGCACATTTTATTACCATTTAAAATCGCACACATTCAAGTTTTGATCGTTAATGAAAGAGATGTAATTTACGATCAAACTCATGATAAATATGTTCGAGGTATGAAAAAATTATGCGCATGAGTTGATGTGACTTATATGCAGACTTGTTAAGTATTTTTTATATTTTTTTATTTATATCAAGGAAAATAAAATATCATAAAATATCCTACTTGTCTATTTTATTGACCGAAACTCTCAATGAGAGACTTTTCTGCATCTTTCGTGCAAGCATCAATCAAAAACGGTGTATCCGAATATTTCCAAATTTTGCATACTGATAGACCAGTCTGGTGGTGAAAAAAAAAATGTAATAATGTGTGTCGTTTTGAAAAATAGTTGAGGACAGAATGCGCCGACGTTTTGTAAATGCAACTTCAGTGTTGTTTGCATCGCTTTATCTCGCTTTATTTCAATCTGCTAACACCTGCTCAGATTTTACGAGGGCATCTAGTCAAAATTGAGGTCTGGTTTGCACTCCTAAACTAAATAACTAACTAACTAATTAATGGTTAAATCTATTTAGTTATTAACTTCATGTTTCGATTATAACTTTAATATCTATAAATATTTTCATAAATATCTGAGATGAAAAGATATGTAAACTTTTCATCGCCATCTTGAAGACATTGTATCTAGGGGCGATGCATCAAACAGATCAAACGCGCTGACGGACAGATACAATCGTAAGCGATTCATTATTCAAATTATGTGACATTATGCCACGTCTTGACAAATTTGTTTGGGATCTTTCATTGTATTAAAATGTAATATTGTCAGCAAATTTGATTAATAGTATTTTTGTATTTAGATAACACAAATTAAATTTAAATAAAAATTTACAAAAAAAAACAAAAATTTAGTTTGATGCTTAATGAAAACAATAGAATTCTAAAATATATATAATATAATAAGATTATTTATGTTTTACAAAATTATAAAAAAAAGAAAAAAAAAATCCTATTGTTCAAAATATTTAAAACTTTTATCCTTGCAGATTAATACAATTATAATATAGGAAGAAGTCAAATCCTTACTATATTATTAATATAAAGTTTACAATAAAATGAACTTCACTCGCAAATTGACAACTTAATAACTATAAATCGCGACATTTTAATTAAAATTTCCCACGTATAATGGATGGTCGATCATATCACGTCATGGTATCAGCGCTATGGTGCGAGCACACCGACCTGACAGCCAACCTGGTTAATATAAACGGACGTGATCAATAAATATTATCACTATCATCAGACGTTGAGGCATTTGTGCTTGCGAATATACTATAGTGACGACAAAATTACCAATGGATTGGACCTTCCCAATTCCCATTAGGACATTTGCCCAACGCGCCATTTTGAATATACCGTTTGATATCGTTGTTCTCAAATATTCGTAAGATAAACTTTGTTACCTATGTTCATATAAGAGATTGATTTTATAAATATTTAAAAAATAGGAAACTTTTAAACTGTAATATATAGTTTTAAAAAATTTAATTAAATTAATACGGTTTCATATGGCTTGACCATATTGAATGGAATTGCTTATATCATCAGCTTTGACATTGACTTAACCATAATGATTAAATAATTCTTGCCTAGAAAATTGCCGCACATCTAAGACCGTGTTCGAATCATGCTTTTATAAATCCATCATAAAATTAAAATAAGTAACGAAGATCAGACTTGGCATTGAAAAAAGTTTAACAAAACAGACTAAGACTATCATATTATAAAATTATGATATACAGACATTCCAAATATCAAATCGCTAAACAAGACTGAATTCAAATGAGTGCGGTCAAATCAAACAAGTGAAAGAAGTCTTGCTAACAACATCATCACAGAAATAAGCGTCACAAATTTTATTTAAATCGCAATATTGGATTCGGAGCATACGAAATCAATAATTGCACCGTCACAATGAGATCCGCCATAGTTATCTGTATTATTTAAAATTTTGACACCTGCTAACACAAGCAGCATTACTTGTACAAGTTTTTGTAAAATTAAAGTCACTAATGAGCTTACTTGCATTAGATTTGGACAAAGCTCTAGGCAAGTTTTGCGGCAAATTGTCATAGCAGCTTTGAATTATAATTTTATATTTGTTAAGTACTTTAAAAATGTTTTATTATAATGCAAGTTTATTAATTTTACAACCTATACAACTTAATCACTTGAGTTTGTATTATACATTAGATATTGCAGCTATAAGCTGAATGACTTATTTTCTGACATTTAAATAAAGCAACGTCAGCCTTAATAAGTTGGGAACTTGTGCTATATTTATAAGGAAACGTGTATTTAGAACTTTATTTTGTTCTCAGGAATTTCTACTTTCAAAAGTTATAGCTACAAGTAAGTTTTTGTAATATTTGAAGATTAAAAATCTAATGCTTACCTTAAAATGGACAAATTTTCAGAAGGTAATTTATATTATAGGGCCTAAAATTTATTGAGAGAAGACCGTGACATATCTTATGACAACTAACAGCAGGACAGTCTTCATTGATTTTTATCGATATACGTTTTTCATTAAGAATATTATATGAAGGATAATATTATATCTGCGCACGGAATATATTACAATGAAGTTATTTGAACATTTTCTGATTAAGCCTAATAACACTGTACAAAGTAAGTGTCTACTTGGGTATCGTTTATATTTATAACTTAATGATATGAGAAGACATTTGCTATAAAATGTACTCACATTTTATAGCATAATTTGTCGTTTGGAAAAACTTATTAAATATTAAAAATCTGATATCTAATTTGTTTAAATGGTTCGTAAGTTTCATTTATATTAGTTTTATAATCTTATATATGATCTTATCTTATTAATGCAAAGATTATTTTGTTATTGCTTCAATAACAACAGTCATAAAAATCAATTTATTATGAGAATCTGATAAACAAGGAGAATCGTACACTACATTGTCGAATTTAAGACCTCAATGTACATAATATTCGCAAGAATGATCGAACGAACCCATTCATTCACTCAATATTTTGATTGAACATTCGAATGTAACATTTGTCATGTTAAGTTGGATTCTGCATCGCTATCAAAGTATACCGACTTGCCACTATGAAAAACACACGGCTTTTGCAAGTATTAGTGTTTTTAACTATGTATGATGTTTCTGAGATTTGAATATTTTTGTTTGGAACTTTGGATTTATTAACTAGAAAATTCTAGAAAGGCATAGAAAAGGAAAGGGTAGAAATTATTTTTTATGTGAACATATTCTAAATTAAATACAAAGTATTTTTTTTAACTTGGTATATGTTGCCAACCTCTTTATATGTTGCAGAGCTCTTAGCTAACAGCACAATACACCACGATCTGTGTGTAGTCAGCTTAACGTTCATATCTCCTTAATTGATGTCGGTATTTGAGTGTACCAATAAGCCGCCTGCTCACGTCGTTACGGCACCGTTCTCAACGTATGGAATTTGTAAGCAATAACTTAAACAGCGGCGATGTACTGCGCTTATTCTTATATCTTATGATTATATAGAGCAATAAATTCTTTAATGAAGATTTTATATTATGGAATAGCTGAATACTTAATAAATATAATGCCACTTACTTCATTAATTTTCTACAAACTATTTATTTGTTTAATGAAAATATAGTACGGATTTTCCGATTTACAAAATATTTTTTAACAAAACATACACAAATATGCTTTATCTGTATGTGTAAAAGTATGCAGCTATCATAAAAATCATAACAAACTGAGGTGTATAATCATAAATCGTATACAATATAAATCATTATTTCTTAATAAATATAAAGTATATATTTGTTTGACTATTTACCAGATATAAATCAGGTACACTCGGCGGATACAGGTGTATTTAACAATCAAGTCGCCCTGTCTCCCCTCGCGGACGAAATCTGTGTCCAAATGTCCAAAGGGTTGGTTTAAAAAACGTTGAAAAACGTGAAATTAACCGTCTATATGAACTGTTTTATTTACTGAGGTATATAAAATGCGGACATTTATTAGTTTTCTAGTTAATTATTATAAAATTTGTTTTATCTCTTATTATCAGTCAAAATTAGTAATTGATCTACAAAACGAGATGGAAATTAATCCTATATCCTTCTTAATAAAATCTATTGGTCGGTTATTGGCAGCGATTACTTAAGAAATGGTACGTTATATCAATGTTAAGAGAAAATTGGAACATAAGTGATTACAATTTTTAGTTGTAGGAAACCATACTTCAAGAGAGAATTACCCACGTTAGTGCCTCAACAACTAATAAGAATCTCATTGAAAGAATAAATCAAACTGAGATAATAACAGCCAAAATCAAAATTATACGTTGGCACATATTTGAATTAAATTGATATATGCATATATTTATTACTGCTGTAAAGCCGGATGCAGGTGAGCTGTATGCGGATGTACAACGAGCCTTACAAAACGTATAAGATTTAACGAAATTTTGCTTTACGATTCAATCAAATGACTCTCAGAACTGAGATTCAGGTAAACTATTGTAAATATATAACAATGTATATTATTTTAAATATGACTAATATTTAAAAACAGTATAACCACTTTGGATTAATATATATCATATAGTAAAGTATTAATATTATAGATTTCTAATAAAGAGAAAATATATTGGATGTTATATTTTTTATCAACAATGTTATGGCACAAAATTTTTGTATTTTTAGCATGTAGTTTTGGTACCTGTGAGTAATCGAGTAAAGTTTTTAAAACTCCATTTATTGTTCATAAATCATAAAAATAATTCTGTGAAAACCTGATATGAGAGCTTTAACTTTTACTAAAGCCTTATTTTATGCAATAATAAACTGCTATATTCTGTGAGTTGCCCATTAAAGTGTAAATGAGTTTCTTGTTCTAGTATAAGAGTTGGAAGTTGCTAAAGTTTTTTGTATTAAAAACCGTTAAAGAAAAGCTTAGATTAAAATAATAAAATAGTTACAAATTAGTTACATATATTTTTTATAATTCCATAGACTTGTAAGAATATTAATAATTTAACTCAAGGCTAATAAGTGGTTCATGTTACATAAGCCTATTAGAATCAGGTTAAGTTATTTTACATTAAAAAGATATTCGGAATCTTTTTTGTTGGAAACGTGTCCCTTTTGTAAAAAAAATGTCAGAGAATTAAAGTTAATCCGAAACTAATAGCATAATTTGTTTTGGGGTTGCATTCATTTATTCAAATTGATTTAAATTTGACTTTTTTATTTCAATAATATCAAAATAATATATGAAGTAGATATACAATTGATATTATATAAAATTATACAATATATCTCCAAATAATTAACTCCAGTAGAATGATAGGATCAAAATATAAAATTCCCACAAAAAAAAAAACTCCAAAATATTGATTGCGGGTACTTTGTGTCATCTATCAATCAAAATATCCCTCTCAAGACTTCTCGTTTCTTTTCTTTTCAATTAAATAGGAGAAAAAGAGATGCAGAGTAGACATTTGGCTACCCTAAAAATTGAATGCACCCTAGTTCATGCCTTAGGGTTCCAGATAATTATTAAATTGATTTCTTAGAACTATTAAAAGTAGATAAAATTTTGTACGCATATTACATAACAACAACAATACAATGGTAAGTTTCGACCTACTCTAACTTAATATGGAATTAACAAATAAAATAACTAAAAATAACTGAGAATCATAGATTTTTAATGGTTATTTTATTTATTTAAAAAACTATATTTGTATACAATTGTAATGTAATATGTTTGTTTCAAAAATAAGGAATTATAATATTATTTTTATAATATATTCAAAGATCTAGAAATGCCTGCTAATTATACAGTTAGTTTGAGAAGATGACTTCTCTCATTATGATTGTCACAAAACCTTACCATACGGTATTATTACTCAATTTTTAGTATTTATAACTGTCAACAACTTTGTCAAGAGACTATTATATACAAGTTATTGTACAGGTGTCTGTTTGTAACATACTGTAAAACATATTCTCACAACAACCATAAAATCGTTTTAAACAATAATTACAAATAAAGTTGAATAGAGTTGAATTCACAAATATATTTATTATAATATGTTTGCACAGACCAAATATTTTTTATTACTTATTAAAAATTTAAAATGTGTAGATACAGATCTAGTATATTTTTATATTAAAATAAAGTTACTTTTTAACATTTGTTTAGTCACTTTTTATAAGTGAACTAATAATTTATATTTTTTTTTATTTCGCACCCTATATTTATAAAAACACGAACTCCCGCTATTTTTGTTTACGGTACGGTTCTTTAACAAAGCACAGAGATGAGATATAATCTTGCATTCAGCATGATGTGAGTATTTTGACACCAGATACAATCGATAACATCTTAAAATATCTAATGTTTTAAACAAACTCTTTTATGTGGGTTAACTTAATTTTGTGAGAATAATAGACATCACTTTTTTGTTGATTTTTTAATTTGTGAGTAGCACTTTAGTAGCTGTGAGTGTACAAAAAAAAATATATAATTTATTACAATATTATCTATTTGTTAATAAGAAAAGGAGGAAAAGGGTGTTCCCTTTTCCTCTGAAATGATAGCGAGAGTCACCTCACGATAAAACCAGTAGAGGATAAACAAGAACCTTCTGATTATTTCCCGTTAATTTACTAAAGCTATGTCTATGGTGGTAGCTTTGACTATGAAAAATATATTCTTATAAACTAATTTTCAATAAAACATTTTCATTTCATTATATAAAATTCAGAGGTAGTCCATTTTTGACCTTGGAATTGAACGTGAGTAGACAATCCATCTCATGGTAAGTGATGCCATCGACAATTAACATACATGTACAAATGCGGTGCTATCCTTTAAGAATTAGAAGATTTGCAAGAGATTAAGAAGAGATCCCTCTCTTCTTTCCCTTATATGTAATCCTAGGGAATCCCTTCTCTCTTCTTTCCCTTATAGGGAATCCTAGGGAATCCCTTTCTTTTGAGCAAATGTCTGTTTCACTCTCCATATAAAATGTAGCTAAATCACATCATCATCAAAATCATATGAAATAAGGCTGGAGATATATTTTCATCTTTGTTGATTCTTTCGAAACGTTTTTTGACACCAGCTAAAGTAAAATTGTTGTTATCAAAATTATCAATAATTTATTAATTTGTTTCGAATAAATTATATCTTGAGATGTGTATACCAATATTTTTATTATAATCTAATATATTCTAATTATATATTTATATAAGATATTAATAAAATATCCGGTATTTGAAAGAAAAAGTTCTGGAAGGGATTTCCCTTTATATTTATTAAGACATAATTAATATGATTTTTCTTCATGCATATTAATTTGTTTATTTTTAATGTAATTAATAGATCTATACATAATCGGTAACCGGTCTGTGACCACTGGAACACCTGTGTGCATTTGCATAACACGCATGCCAAATAAAACACCTCAAGCTTGCAAGACTAATTGGGCACTTTAACTCAAATCTTTATTTTTACTTTTTTCATTTCTAGGATTCTATTTTTATTGTTATTACCAATGTTTAATTTATTTATTTTTTAATTTATTTCTTCTATAACTATAATAGTTATATAAAAGGACAATACCGAAATATCTGCAGATCCAATTCTCATCAAGTATAGTTTTGAAGGGTTTTGAAGGGTGTCAAATTTTGTTCTAGAAATACTAATATATTTCGCTTGTAGTGTCACCGGAAGAAGCACGTCATAAAATTTCAGAGACAGCTGTCTAAATTACATAAATCATTATAACTATTGATAACAGATCCAATTTTAGAAATCAAAAGAGAAAACAACTAAAATACATACAACCAACAGGTGCGATGCAGAGCTAATAATGTAATTGAAAAATACATTCCATACATTTAACATAAATACAATATAAAACATAGTGTGTGTACAACTATTTGCCTAGGGTGCAATTTGTTTTGAAGATTCTGAAATTACAAACCAATATAGATTTTTTTTCAAGATTCTAAAGCTAATGTACATTTTATTTGTTTGATTAATAAATATTTTGACATAATCCAATGTAAGAGTTGTCGATATTATTTTGATAATTCAAATCCGCCTCTCTGCATCAGGTTCAGACGGGTTATGCCAGACAGATAAAGCGAGGCTAGTAATTATAATTTTAAACAAGTAGAGGAATGCGGGTTGCCTACCTGCATTAGGATAGTCACCTATAAACCCGTTGCCCGTATTCCTTTATAAATAGATCTGGCTAATGTTAGTCTAGTCTTAGAATAAAGACACGGTTAGAGTGGACATTATTTATAATTTATTATAAATTTAAATGCGCAAGATATTTGTTCAAAATCATAAAATTATTTAAAACATACATATTGAACTCGCATGTACAGGGTTTTTATCTATTTCTACTTTCAAAAATATTAAAAAATAATAATCACATTTATTCTGGACCAATTCTTAAATAGTACAATATTTAATCTCTATAGAGCTTGCAAATTTCTTCTAATTGTTTGGGAACCACTTGAAATTTATTTGGAATTTTTGATTATAATATAAAAATAACTCTCTCTTTCTATTATATTTTCTATCATAAGTCTAATATGTAGAGTCAGTGGTTAGTGCGGTTGGACCAGTCGGCAGGTGACTAAACGGGCATATGCTATTTCCATGCAAATTGTAAAAAACCCTTTATATATGGTCTTAGAATAAAATGCAAAACAAGCTATATAATTTCTTAATATAAAATTTTTAACATTGAATTATCATTCTAATAAAACCTGGATTTAAAATACAAAATAAAATGAGAAAATTAATGTTTGAGTCCAAGTAATAAAATTATTTATACTTATATATACTTAATAATAATTTACTTATACTTGACGTTTTCAATAAAAATAAATGAGATACATATTAGGTTTTTATAATGCTATACTATTATAATGAAAATATATTAAATCAACAGTTAATTAGCAATTACTTAGTTTATTATACGCATACGAATATTTAGAGATTTCTGCAGTAATAATTATTAACAAGAAAAAAGTTTTATTTCTTTGAATTTCAAATTATTTTAACTTTAAATGCTTAAAACAATTCATTTATTATAATTTAATGTTTTAATCTAAAATAATAATAATAAAAGACAAGTTAACGTATTTATTATGGAAATTGGGAGACACAATACATCTATCTATACATCCGTCCTTCGTGAAGGCCGCGTGAGCACTAGCACGCGAGAGTGAGTGACCTGTCAACCGGCTGTGCGCGTGCGCCTCGTGCTGCGCCCGCACAGCCATGCGCCATGTTAATTACAACCACCGGTAAGGCGCCCCGTCAACATATTTATTTTTTTAATTTATGACTTTTGCACAAACCCACTTCATTAAACCTATCTGTATCGAATCTTTTTTTTCAGTGGCCAGTAAGTATGAAACGTGACGACCTTGAACAAAATGCCAAGATTAATTCCACCAGTTGTATAGCACGGAGCAACGACTTTTTCATTAAACCGCCTTTTTCGGTATAATGTTCAGAGCGTGTTGTTTTTAATATAAAAATCCTAGAGCCACCGAATTCCCTAGCCATATATTGCAAGACGGCATTTATCAAGATATTGAAAACGAATGGTATTTGAACGCCAATAAACTAGTTGTAATTTTTTGTAGTCCTATTTATTTTATTGTTTTTAAATGTTTCGAATGTATTGAAGAGTTCAGTGTCGGGTACGTTTTTATAAAGACAATTATAGAAAAGGAATATAAACTACATTTAATATCGTTGCCAATATTTTGATTGGTCGTAGAACTCGTCAAGTATGTTCAAAGCGAACCGACGGTGGGTATCAAGTGAATCTTTGTCATTTGCTTGACTTCACCGTGCGTGTTTCTTTGTGCGTGCGTGCAATTTAAGTAACCGAAGATCATCAATAAACAACTTTATCACTTCATCGCCTCTGACACCGAGTACTCATCATCTAGAAACAAACGTTATAAATTTTGAATATTAAATATTCATTTGCACGTCTCTTAGTTGACTTTTTAGTTTACATACTTCTTTGTTTTACTGCACTTTTTATCAAGTGACAAATAAGTGGACAACTCCTTCTGATAGGAAGTCTGTCTAAAAATACAATATGGTTTGAAAAAATATAGTCTTTATAAAAAATAAAATGCAATATCAATGACACTATCTAGCTTCCAGTCAATATTGTACGAGCTCGGTTCTAATGATAAGTATTTTAAGGTTGGGACCAATTATGACCATTTATAACCCTAGCTCTATGATGAACCGGCCGCTCTGGCCATCAGCCCTTCTACGGTAATCAGATATTCGATCCGGCTTTGTGATATTGTTTTGTTTAATATGCTACTTGGATTATACACATGTGAAATACCAAGATAATGATATGTGATTATATAAATAATTATTTACTTGTATAATTTATTAGAATTTCTTTTAATACTCCTATTATCCAACTTGTTTCCCTATTGCTAAGTCACTTGGTATTTCCGGTTCTAAAATTACTAGGGTTATAAAAATACACATTTAGTCTATTCGTATCATCATTACATTAATGAAAGAGTTCGATTTCAAGGAAATGATCATAAAAATTTTACCTGTATTTTTAAGATTGACAGGGTCATTAAGGTAATCAGCAAAATGTTGTCATTAAAACGAACCTAAAAAATTTTCTACAATCAACTATATCATTTTTTTGGCTTATCTTTATAAAGTACATGGTAATTATATTACTACACATTTCTATTTAAAGTTAAAAATCTCACAAAAAAGAAAGAAAGAACTAGTTCGAAAATATATGATAATTGCAAGAACATATCGAACACAACAGTAGGATTCAAAGTCCTCGCGTGATGCAGAAATCTGAGATAAGATCAAGCGCATTGATAACCAATACATCCATATCAGTTTCAAGTGTGGGTGTTGTCTTGTCACAAAAATAAAACTAACTTATTTACAGCCGCTTAATGTATCTGAAATAAATTAATTAACTGTTCAGTATTGATTTAAAAAATTATTACCAGAACTAAAGCTTTTTATTTCATTATATTTAATATAATTACATAACTAGAACATTAAATAATAAGTTATTCTCATAACTCTCTTCGATCATAAGTAACCGATGTAACCAATTGTCCTGTAAACTTTACACATAGTATCACTTGATCGCCGCTGCAAGGCTTTGCCCCTCCTTCTATTGTGTTGAACAATAACTTGTAACTTACTAACGAGGTTAGAGCAAGTGGCAAGCGACTATGAGATATATATTTTTATTATTATATAAAATTAATTAGCTTAAAAATTTAAACAGCTTTAGTACTGGTATTTTAGACTAAAACAAAATATTAACGTAAGAGAATTCATACTTTTAAAATCAATCACATGTTGATCGATTATGCATTTACCAACTTATATTATAATAATTTATTTAAAGCCTGTTGTTTTAGTACCTACCTATTATTTATTTTTATTATTGACTATGTTATATTAAAAATATAAAATAAATAACTCTTTTGTTTTATAATAAAATATATATAAATAAATCAATAAAAACTAGTCTAACTTCTTTATATTAAGTAGACATAGTTTGACCTTATGAAACTCAATATAAATTAATCGTATAAAGTATTGGCTTAAATTTATAATTCATTTATAGCGTACCAAATGAAGATCAGAACTACCTGAGTAACAATTTACTTACTACTGGTTCTATAATTGTCTCAAATTAACTCGTATGTATTCAGACTATAAATAAATAAAAATATATATAAAGTATTCAGACTAAATATTCAGAATTCAGACTTGCAAGAGAAATACAAAAAACATTAATGTTATAAATCCATAATTCTGAATATCTTGTAATTTGGACCACGCATAAAGCCCATAGCATGTTCACATTTATAAAAACCGTAATAAGCATTCGCTTTTGGCATATTGTATTGACACGAGATAAATATTTGTGAGATTACGTCGCTCCGTTGCGGCTTTGAGATGCTCCGTGGCTTTAGGCTTAAATCTCGACAACTTGTTTGTGTGAATAAGTTAAATAAAATGTCTATTTCGCGATATAAATTAAAGGTTAAATATTTTATATAAATATCTTTTTTATTTCCAGATGTTTCGGCAGAATTTCACCAGCCTGTAACGGGATAACTGATGTCAACTCATCTTCGTCTTCGTGAGGCTCGAGTCTCGACAACTACAGTTTGTTGTTTTAGTTATTTATATTTGTATTAAAATCGGCATTGAGGGTATTAAAACACTCGACATTTTCATCGTCTACACATGGGTGTTTCAAATTGGTGTTGATAGTATTTATTATGTTTATCCATAATTAATGCCAAATTTATATCGATCATTCACATGCCCTCGACAGATTGTGCTTGATAGCCTTATTAGCAAACTTACCTCTAGTTGTCTCGTTCTCTGTCCTCTAATTTCTGTGCATGGATTTTAAAGTTTATGAGAGATCGATTAATACTGATGATCAATGACGGCTGTCCCTCAGGGTTTAATAATTTCTGTAACACTCTTCTTGCAACATTTTAATGACCTCTTTATGACCTCATTTTAATGAGCTATCTTTGGCTATAGTGTCGACAACATCGCTATATAACAAACGCCAGAACCACTGCGGTGGAAATCCTGTCACTCTGCCATAGGCGAGAACATGAACCTTGCCTTCTAGGCAGCCTCCGAATGGGGTGATGCCAACCTAGTTAGGTTTAATGCAGCAAGAACCAGACGTGTCTCTTCTCTGTCAAAACGAGGTCATTCAATACTGCACCTAATTACACAATGAATTCCGTGATCATTACTGGTACACACCCGTAACGATCACAGACCACCTAGACCTTCTCGATATTATCCTATACTCTTCCCTCAATTTCGGTTCTGAATTAAGTCAAAATCTCAATCAGCGTTAATAAGCTTGGTATTCTCTCTAAGGTATATCGCTACTTCATGTCGGAATAATTGATTACCCTTCATAAAACACAAGTTCGGTCGCGCATGGATTACTGCTCGCGTGTATCTTTGAAACGAATCTGCAAAATAACAGTTAGGGGCGTTGGAATCGATTGAGAGATGAGCTAAGGTGACTTGTTTGTCGGTCTTTCGTTGGATACATTTCGAAGATTATGCAATAGAGTTGCACAATTTGATTTCCCCTGCTCTTTTCCACCACCGAACAAACGGAATTTTAACAGGAAAAATCTATTTATAATTGAAATGCCTTGCCGTACCGTGCCCGTACTTAGCATTTTTCATCCTCTTTCACGATAAGGACGAAAAAACTTTGTACGTCTCTACCAGGATTCGTTTTTTCTGAGCATTATTATCTAGAGTTTTTCAAATCTAGATTAAATATGCCTCTAGGTCATTGTGTCACATCAAACATAACCACGAAGAATAAAAATATATTATATGGATAACAATAACAATTTGAATTTTTATAGAGAATATATGATTTAAAATATTCATATTAAAATTCATCAATCAATGAAACCAACATTGGAATCAAGAAAAGGACAAGAAAAAAAATTAAACTATATTAAACAAATTATAAGGCATTTAAAGTGTGAAATGTAATCCAGTTCTTGTACATTTATTATAAAATGTATTTGAATGCGATCTCAAACGCTTTAATGATTATAGAAGCTAAGAAAAAGAAGCAATCACAAAAACCATTAACACATGAGCATTTTAATAGCAAGATCATAAATTAAATACTTTTTTAATCATTATTTCATATTTTTTTCATTCTGAATCTTAATATTGGAATTCTCTTAAGAAGCCTAATTTAATTTAACAGGTAGGCAGCGCTTTAATCATAGGCTTACCTCTAAATAACATGGTACAGTAATGGCTTCTGAGCAATCAACAATTTTTCATATTTGCTACTGATTTTTTATATTTATAAAAAATATGCCCAACTGAGCCTACCCTTAATTTTGATAACTATCGATTAAAGTTTTTCATAACTTTTGGCAATTGAACTAATCTTTTATGTTTTTATTCATATTTAATGTGGTTTTGTTTAACCTAAGCGGATACATATAAAAAAATCTTTATAAGAAACTCATTATGAATAACGCTTTCATTAAAAATATTTTAGCATTTGCGTTTTTATTGCAAAAGTAGGCTGCCCTCCACCTTATAAATAGCTTGAGAAAATAATTTATTGTAATTAAATGTTATTATTTCGTAGTTCTTATCTAATAACTACTTAAGATAATGGTATTAAAAATCAATATACAAAGAAAAAAAATCTTGAATAGAAGCTAACACTATTATTCACATAACCTTATCTCATTATTGAAACTTATCTGAATTTGGTAAAAAACATATTTTTTACACAAATTACAGATCACTATCACTACAACCAACGATCACCTCATTAAAATTTGATGACTTGCAGAAGTGAATATTGTAAATCATTCAAGTAATGATCCAAACGTTTGCCATGAACACCATGAACACGTACAATGGTGAATAGAATGCTGTAGTAGCATACGCTGTGAAAATTACAGGGAGCAACACAAAACTTAGCACTTCTAAGGTGTTAAAATTGCCATAATTTCAAGTTACATCCACGCCCTTAAGCGGCTTGCTTAAAGGAAGACTTTTTGCTCAAAAATCATTTTTTTAATGATTGGTAGCCGCAACCGATATTTCGAAATTGGATGATCGGAAACAAAACCTCTATCGATCGTGTGAAAATTATTTTATGGTAGAATGTAAGAGAGACTTAAATTTGTTCAAGCTGTATTATTCAAATCTATCAGCAATAAGAACATATAGTACAAGGTTGTTTGTCAAACCATCAAAACAGCTCTTGTTGAGCTTATTTTGAACTAAACATTCTTTAACATAATATATCACCTAAACAATCAAATGTAGACAATCTCGATTTATTCTTTGATTAATATGTATCTGTTATAATATGGCTAGTTATCTATTATTGATGGAGTCATTTACAGCGATTGTAATCCAATTCGTCTCGCTCTCGTAATATAGGTCTTTGAATCTGAACAATCGAACATTAACGTTATTGACAAGTAAAAAGTTTTTAATTTTACAAAAAGACTAAAACTATTTAAAACTCTTGCTTATTAAACGGTTCATTATTAGTCCTTTCTGTTGTGTTGAATTTATTAGGTATTTATATATATTAAGTTTATCTAAACTTATAAATAATAAGACAAATATACGGCACATAATAAAGTTTTTATGATCCTTGCATGCATTTATCGATAGTATTATAAAATATCCATGGCTAAATCAGAATTCTGGTACACAATTGCCTATTTTACGCCAACTTACCGCCTTCTTCAAATGAAGTACAATATTTCACCCACAAAGATGGGAGACAAAATTAATTACATGTTTTCAACAGCCAACCGATCGTGAAATTGCTTACATTGAAATGTGTCGGACAAGTATGGCGACAACTGGCGTATTCCTTAAAGGGAATTGTGCAAAAGGGGTTCTACCTGCAATATATAAAATTTCAAGCAGCTCGTGGCTCGGATGTTCTGTTGATTGTCCAATAACTGTACAGTCTTTTGTGGTAGGGATACCGTCTCGCTACATTACACAATGTTCACAATAGACCGTCGTTCAATCTTCTTAAGGACCTCTCGATTTTTTTCGCATGTTTAATTTCGTAGCGTCGAAGTCAACAAGGTGGACTTAGGGTATCAGCAAACTACTAAACAATTGTTGCGTCACGGTCAATAGAGCACGGTCGGTTTTTGTATCAGTTTTTATAATGTTACACCAGTTCTAAATTATGCGGCGTTTGTAAAGGATTGACGATAAGACGGATTACTAATTCAAAGTTCTAAGGATTAGGTAAATACGAAATGTTACTAATTAAATTCTGACCTATGTAAATCTTGTAATTTATAACAGTGCTAACAGAAGGTTTAAGTTAAATACTCAAACACCCATAATCGTATTTGGTTATACTTACCAGCTAATTGGGAATGCATATAATACCAATATTATAATATTTTCTGAGACGTTTTGTATTAAATATGACTGAATTGATTATAATTTTTATTTTTTTTTGTTTTTTTTTTCAAAATATATAGAAAGAAAATAAAATAATATCTCACAATTATTCTAACAATTTTATATATTATGTGTTGTTTTATTTGAAAGAGCGAATAGATATTCTAAAAGAATGGCCAATTTATATGTTTATTGTCCGGTAAACTAATAATTTAACTTAGCAAATATTTTCTAACCAAGTCATAATTTTAAAGCATCTATTAAAGTAAAGGGGCAATAATTCTTAACATAACAGGTTTATTGTATATTTCTGAGCCACTCATTGCAAAAAGAATTAGTGACATATGGCACAAACCCTACGCCTTATAATCACGCCTTCATTTTACTAAATACTCTCGCAGTTACAAAGATTTATATCTTATTACAATACCTCATAAATTTAACTATACAAATATATTCGAACTAGAATTCGGGGAAGGAAATAAATGTCCCAATTATTGACAAAGCGGTAGACCGGAAGTTTTCAAGTATTTCATTGGTGTCTGTTCAGTTGGTGATTTTAAACAAATATGTAACATTTGCTCGTAAGCCAGGAAGAATAGGAGATTACGACGAAATCCTGTTTTTGTTTGTTTTCTTTGCAGTGATTCAATTGTATCGAACCTCGGTTCAATGGTTAGAGCACGTACTAGGAAGGTAAATTTGAAATCACTTTTTTTAAGATATTTGTATTACTGATGTACCGTATAGTTTAATTTTTCATTACCACAGATTAGTATAAGTATTCATATAATATTTTAAAAAAGTGTAGCACTATTTATAAATTAAATATATTATTAATATATTCATTTATTTATTTACTAATTCTTTATTGCCCAAAAAAGGTACAATAGGCGGACTTAACGCTAAAAAGCATTCTCTACCAGTCAAGTTAAAAATGCAGTAAAAAAAAAATTAAACAAAAAAAAAAAAAATTAAACAAAAAAAAAACAGCATAAAATTCAAATATAAAAATAAAACATATGTACACATAAAAGACACAAGGTACGTGTAAATATACGGACACAAATATGAATAATAATCATAAATAATATTTGTGTAAGAAAAATATTTAAATAGGAAAGCACGAGGATTGGGCGTCTCTTTAACGCTATAAATAGTAGATATAAGAACACAAGGAAATACTCATACGTTGTGGTTAAAAAACTCAAATATGGTTAAACTAAAACAAAAACCAATATCAACCGCAAAACCATCTTCGTGTGAAGTGTAACGGCCCAAGTCCGCTTTTTTTCTGTTTCGATCGATTTGGACATCTAAATTGCATGTTTTGGTCTGGATCCTTATCACTGTAAAATATAATGACGAGGCCAAGAATTTACTAGAAAAAAATAAATTAAAAAGATATATACATACATATATTTATGTTTTAAAAATATTTTTTAAATAAACTCCAAGCTCCATTTTATTGTGATCATAATTTAAAATAATTATCACTCGTTTAGTTGTAAATATTTATATTAATTAACTTCGCCAACATTGTTGGTGGTCGCAATTATGCGTCATATTACGCATCATAAATAAGAAACTTTGCACAAATAATAAGAACCTTAACACAAATAGTGGTCTGGCTTAAGCCTGAAGGCTTAGTAAGACATTAATAGATAGTTGCTTTACTTTTTGAGACTTATTTTATCGTCATAACAAACTGGAATAAAGTAATGAAAGAGACATCCGGATTAGTATCGATATATAAGAAGCTCAATTCATTTTTCAGCCTATCTGAGGGACGAGTAAATTAAACTAAGAGATAGTAACTAAAAGCATCGGCTCCTGTATCTCGGGAGAGGCGTCATAGTTATCAATATTAATTATATGAATGATCGGCAATGGAAGTAGAGTGAAGATAAGTGAACTTCTCAGCACAATTTTTTCTTTACTTTTTATGAGAAAATAAATTACTCTACGTGATACACATTCACACATGTTTTATCAAAAGTGTCACTGTAACTTTACATATTGATAATTTTTATGTTAGTATTTATGATATTATATTCTTGAAACATTTGAAAATTTTACAAGAGGTGTCGTTGCTATCAATGACATTAATTTAAAGTACCTTTATCTTTCCCATGTTACTTAACATAGTCGACATATAAATCGAACAAACTAATTTAATTGATGTCTTAGGTAATCTCAAATGCAATTAAAAGGATTAAAGTGATTTGAGTACGGTCCAAGGAGTTCTGGTTCTGAGCAACGATATCAACTTCTAAAGTGATTTCTATTAATTAAGAATTCCCAGAATTCAATTTTAACGACGTTGAGTGAGTTAAAGAAAATATGTTGTGACTTTTTTTTTCTAATATATTTTTAATGTTAATGAATTGCGGTCAACTAAAGGGTACTTATTTAAAATGACCAAGGATTTACACTTGACTTAAGATGATAGTATTCGGAAACTATTGTCCAAGCGTCTTTTCCAGCCACATCAAAGATTTACCGACAATGCGCCTGCACCGTACGAAACGCGTGCCTTTAATCTCTATTGATATAACGGCTTCAAGGGACTAAGGACACCTTACATGTTTTTTACTCCTACTCTTCTTTTAAATAACGTTCTTATAAAACGGTTCTTTTTTTATTTCTTCTATTGGGGTGCAGTAATGCACTGCTCCGTTATAACAAACAAAGAATCTGTCTAAGTGTTACAGTTTTTCGAGCTAACTGTATCACCCGCTTCCAAGTGCAAGGTTTGATTCACTTCAAGGTGGAAGGAAGCAATACATTTTGATCCCTGATGAACATTATGTTATTGAATTACTTTCAAATATGAATTTTATGTTATAAGCATCTGCTGTTTTTTTTTTGTTTGCAGATATTGTTATGTCTCGAGATGTGGGCGCTTAATTACGGTGCACTTTTATAAAGATAATGTAATATAATCCTCTTTGTAAACAATTGTGACGAGGCAAGGTGATGTAAGATTTAAGCTACCGAAATGGGATCTTATTAAACTGAATCCAGGTGAACTATTTTGGCACGTTCTATCACAAATACGAATGACACCTTGTGCTACTTCATTAGATAATGCAGGAACACCATGAGTGATGTTCTGAATTCGTAACGCAGATGTAAAAAGGGTTTTATCATTTGTTATGATTTCAATAGATGCCTACAACATGTACTCGAGTTTCTATATCGACGCACGCCAAAAGCGAGACAATGTCGTCTAACCTGATACTATCTGGATATTCAAGTTATATTTTAGATTGAAATCGTTCAAGCAGTGTAAGTAGTCAAAGTATGCGTATAATTAATGTGGAAGCAATTAAAACCTGTGTCCGTTAATGTGTTTTATGCCACCAATAAAACATGTCTTTTCCGTATCTACGCTTGGGCCACTGTTATAAACATACCATGTTCGGTACCAATCTAATGGGTTTTATTAAGCCAAAAGATGCACGCATTTAAATTAATACACGACCTGTTTGGGCTGCTTCGAATCTGGTGTTTCGTAAGGGAATCCCGTAATCTTAAACGTTATTATTCGACATTCAGATTGGAGGCTATTCCCATGATCTTTTAAATTAGCATTTAAAAGCAATAAACTATTAACTCTATCCACGAACCATGTGAAGCAAACTATATGCAACTCCCGGGGTTTATTATCGTATTTTATAGTGATTTTATATACACGATGAATTATTTAGTATTATGTAAGAGCATGAAATCTGTTAAGTGGTAATGTTGACATCTGTATAATAATTCGACTTCAAGTAATAATGGCATTCATAGAAATATTTTTGGACATTCTACACAGTGCCTGCATCTATCATGTGAGTGTCGATTTCAATGGATTGGTATCGTCGGCAAATTCAAAGGGCAGATGACATATCTTGCACAACCACAAAGGGTTGCATGCCAGTGCAACTCATAAGGGTACTCAGGTCAATTGTAACCTAACACTTCTTGAAATTGATTCTCGTTTTAGCACGTGTGCAAATTCAATACTTGTGGTATAGTACGGTAATGTGACGCTATAGTAAATATTATAATCAATTAAGGCAATAATATCTTCATCACTAATACCCAAGCTAAACTTGCAAACGAATTATCGAAAGATCCTGAATAATAATGTAATGTAAAATAAAAAATGCGTATGAATGTTGTGTGTTTTGAAACCGAAGTGGTGACCACTGTACCATAAGTTATTTAAAATGGCAAAGCAAGAACCTAAATAAATATTGCAGTTTGCCCACTGGCGCCTGTAACTCAATACGTATTTGACCATTATGATTAATATTTTTGTATATTATCGATTTTGAAAAATCATTTGTCAAAACACATTTCGTGTTTTAAGTACTTATTACTGGCAAGTTATACAAAAGCATAACACTTTTAATACCTAAAAGAGTACAGCATTTTATTATATTCAATACTAATTTGCATGAAGTACTCATTCAATAAAATGGTTTTAAATACGGATCGGGATAAAATAACCGTAAAAGAAAATTAAAACATAACTTATTATGAATGTATTGATATTGTGATTGCGTTTCGAACTTAAATCCATTATATATTTTTTTATCTCTTTTAAAATAAAAGTATTTTAAGAATACCTTTGAATTGTATTCTTCATTGACTATGTCTAGAGCATTTTTGTTTCAGAGTCATGATTGGTCCATTCACTTATATTTTAGTTCATATAATCTTCATGTGCACTTGCCTCCGTCTTCTTGTAGTTCATATCTGTGATTACATGCAATAATTTTTCTATATTTATTCATTGGTTTTATTCTTAAGTTAAATAAAATAAGTAACTAAGTAATAATAAGCTGCTGAAAGTAAACTTTAAAAAAATGGTTTAAGTTCAACAATTTTAGAGTATAATCAATAGTACGGTATTAAGACAATAACCTATTTTCTGGCAGTATTACATTAAATATTTGAATACTTATCTTAATACATTTTGTTTCGCCAAAAGCACAACCCTATACCTATGTCTTAAAATCATTAAACAATACAAGCACAATTAATTGGAAGTCGAACTCGGCTTGTAAATATGTCCCGCGCGATCGAAGCCAGGTACAAATTACTAGCTTGATCAGATCCGATAAGTGGATGAAGACATAATTCAGTTGAGGCAAAAACTGAGCTAGAAAGCGTAATTAATGATGGCGTTCAAGTTTAAAATGTCTTGAACACACACGATTAGCTCAATGTAATATTTCGTCCACTCCGGCGTCCTTTGAGTACGAATTAATTTGAATACGAGACGTTTGATCGTATTGTTTAGTGCGAGTGAATTTTTATTTAGATATTTATCATTGTTACGGAATAATAACGATATAGATATAGTTTTATAATTACTTTTACTTATTTTTTTTAGTTACTTTTATCAACAATTCTATATAGTTATAGTATTTGGAGAATTAAAAAATTTTCTTCAAAAAACTATGATATTTTATATTCATATTCCTATATCAATCAAAGCGGAATTTTATACTGAGTTTAAAAAACTATCACTCATGACGATCCTAAATTTTCCACAGCAGTTATGAGGGTAAAACTACAAATAAAAAAAATTGTGCATCTGATTTTTAGATCACATGTTGTATATCACTCGATTCGGAATTTTATACTGAATAACTCCAAAATATTGGAAAAAAATATCATTCACAATTTCAATAATCACGACTCTTAAAAGCGGAAACACAATTCAAAGGGTTATTGTCGATGCAGAATTATTTATAAACGAACTAACGAAGCGTCTCTTCCTGTGATGTTTTCGCAACCAGGAAACGTCTTTGTTAAAAGAAAACCGTAACTAAATGGTCTAATATGTGTCAATGTAATAAATCCTTGAATGAAGTGTTGATAATTCCTTTACATTTATAAGAAAGTAGAATTTCTCAACTACCCACATTCAGACAAAAACTATGAATATATTAGCCTTTTATCAAACTGTTAGAGAATCAAACGATACACTCAAAGATAATAGATAACTTTCTGAGATAGCTTAAATTTATTACTATTGATTCCGATTAAATATGTTATTGTTATCCAAATTTTATTGAATTCCGTCCATCAGCATCTGAGAGCTGAACTAAATAAACCTGATAAGCAAATTAGTCGGACATTAGATATCTCATACGAAACTTAAGCTCGAAACACACTCAACAGCTTATTTAATACTTTATTGTATATTGATATTATAAATTGAAAAGATAATATTTTTTTAAAGTAATATAGACTTAATAAGATATCAATTTAATTAAAATGTTTGTTATTATTTTTTAGATATCAGAAGTATTTTATATTTATTTTTGTTAGTATGTTTTTGTTTTGTTAATGACATTATGATAAAAAAGCTCTCAACTTTGTACACCCAGCCTTCCCCACCATTGACGTGCATTTCCTTAAATCAAACTGTTGTGGATCCCGTTTTGCATCCGTCCGTACATCAAGATGGCTATCGGAGATTTACAAGAACTGTCCCCAGCGGCTTACGAATTGAACGAATTATTTGTTTATAGCATATAGGTGGGAGTTTTAATATAGCAGAGTTTATGTCACTTTCAGATTAAGTATAACTCTCAAATGTTTTAATATTAAAAACATCGAAGAAATAGAATTTCAGAGCCACAAAACATAAATAAATTTTCTAATGTAATATTTTATACAAACGCAAAAGTAAAATACGTAAGTTATATCGGCGGCTTCAAAAACCTACTAAACAAATAACACATTAATTTGATTTAATGTTAATAATGTGTTTTTAATCTATCTCTGTCCACACCTATGGGTGGGCGAGGCCCCCGCTAAGATTTTGATCAAAAACTCTTCTATAACCCCAAAGTCATTGTACTACAAGTAAATGTATTACGTCAACTTATTTTCATTATTATTAAATGGTAATTATTTAAAACAAATAGATTACCATTTGTTAACAATGTTTAAAATCATATATGCGATATAAATGTTTTAAATCATATATGCGATATCAATGTGTTATAAATTATATTATATATATATAAATTATATATTATAATAAAACGTTGAAATTCAATTTGCTATAACAAATGTTTTTATGTCAAACCATTTTAATAAATATCTTTTATATTTTTCTCAATATTCATGCGACTTAAGTTTAAAGAAAGCATGATTTTCGAAACAAAAAACTAGTCGTTTCGGTTTATTTGTTTTTGACTTGATTTATATTATTTTCATCCAATCACTAATCTAATTTAAGTTTAGTTAAATAGTCTATAGAAATTAATCTTTTTAGTTTGTTTGTTCTCGCCTCATAAATAAATAGAGTCATGGGGAGTCTAAATATCATAGGATTTATTGGGGTCTGATACAAACCGGTACATATCCCACTGAGAATTTGAAAATACTATGCAAATAACTAATTCATATCTATAAATATCTCCAAAATTATAATCTTGAAATATGTAAATTTTCTTCTGTCAGTGTGTTGATCTATTTGGAGATACAAAAGTAATGTATATTATAAGCATTTATTCAGAAAATGTTTTATAATGTGTTTTCTAAGTGTATAATTTTTGTTTTTATTTTAATTATTTGGTTTTATAATTATAAATTCCTAATTAAATAAAAAAATATTGAAATATTTGTAAATTGATTACATTACTGTCATCACATTGTATTTATAAACTATAGAACTCCCCGTTTTCACAGTTCATTGATCTTTTCGTATAAAAAGCCTAAAGTAAAGTTAATATTTTGGCACGTGGTAATCCAAAAATGTGAACCCAAAAACATTTTGGCACTCAGGCAGATGGTATTTTGGTCATTAGATAGAAAAAATCAATTATTTACCGTCGTTTGTATACAAAATTGATTACTGCTTCTAAAGTATGGACCTTGTGTGAACCCTGAAAATTAATAAATCTAACCAAAACGATGTTCTATCCTTCTCTTTCATCTGTTTGCTTAAACTTGTATGATAGAGACAAAAATCTGCCTAATTAAAATAAATTACTCTCCCTTTTTCACTTATTGACAAACTTTTGTGTAAGAAAGAGATAGTGTGTAGGAAGTAGGGCTTCCACTTCGCGACTTTTTGATTGATGAAACGAGAAAACGCCTCAAGTTCATCCCGCTCAAATTTAATTTAGGGAATATATAAAATACGGAGACGATTAATTACATTTTGTTTGTTTTGGAACACTTTTTTCCTAACCACGATTCAATAACATACTCCATAATCTTCATGCAACTAAAAAGTATGAGTATAATTTAATACTTGGAAAGATTTTATTATGTGGTAATGGACATAGAATATATATAAATATATTTACGTATATTCTATACTTTATTTTCACGCCTACATTATAAAAGTTATTTTAAAACACAACTTTGAATATATTCAACAATTTCAGCAACTATAATATACTAACTGACAATTTTTTTTTTTTCAAAATTGTATGAAAAAGCTATACAAAGTAAAATGTTTCTCACATTTTTTAAAGCAACCTAACGATCGCGTCAAACGTTTTAGAACTAGAATTAAGTTAAACGTCGACATTACCTCCACTTAAGTAGAATCATTCGGCTATAAACATAATAGGTCCTACTAATCATCTCTCTATCTATGTTTCAGAATTTAAAGACAGAACTCACAAAAGGTATAGAGAATGTCACTTTTTCTATACTAAAATAATATTTGACAACGTTCTAAATTTAAATAATCTTTGATATAAAATAATTAATTACAAATTTTTATTTTTTAACAAAAACTAAATGAAATATGTATTAAATTAAAAGAAGTATAAGATGAATGACATCTCTAAAGGTTTCCTGTTCAATAATAAGTCATCGGTCATCATTAGAAAATTACGCATAAATAAATAGATAATAAAGTAAATTGAAAATCTTCAAAAATGGTCCATCATAATGATACCGGCTCCTTTGATTTAGATATAAAAAAACTGTTTGTTTATACAAGTATCTGATGTAGGTAGGATCGTAAATAGCACCTTCAAATTACATTGCCATAAAACTAGTAATTTATACTTCATTAAATAGTATTACGAAAAATCCATCAAAATGTATTGTTTCAAAAATACTCAAATTGAAATAATATACTAAAGTTTACCAGTATTTCAAGTTTTGATGTAAACTATTTCTTGTGTCAAATAATTTTATATCTTATATACTTTTAAATGGAAAGAACCATCTGAGAATTAGTTTTAAGCTAACCGATTATATTATATACTATTTTAAGTTATTAAACCATAGTAGTTCCAAGATTCAGAAGTACCAGTATTTCTTGATTAATAAAATATTAAAAAATAACCTCTATAATAATTTTATATAGTTATAGTATTTGCGGAATAAAAAAAAATTATCTCCAAAAAATATTTTTATACATCAATCAAAACGGAATTTCATACTGAAACTAAATAAATATAACTAGTAATAAATTAAAGTTTTTTGAATACTTATTTTAATATGTAACGTTTTAACATTATGTTGTTATATTCGTACGGATTCCTAAATTCTTACATACGCTTGTTTCACTACTTATATCTGTTAGTGTTATCAAATATCAATCATACTTGCTACTATATCAGGCAGATGTGTTCAACTTGTTATCTTGCGTGGGCGGCACGCGTCAATGCTTCCCATTGTTGGACTCCCCTGGATCTACTTCCTTATTCCTATTTGCATTATATAGTATATACCCACCTATCTATATTGGATTTCACAATTTGTTTATTGGATTGATATTGTAAATTCGTTCAACTGCAAACCACAGACTACTAAATTATCGAGGCTATAAAAGTAAGAGCGCGAACCAGACCTCAATTTTGACTCGCTGCGCTCTCAAAATATTGGTATGTTTTGTTAGTATATTGAGCGAAGCGAGGTGTAAATTGCGCCGAAGTTGCATTTACAATACGTCAACGCATTCTGTCTTGGAATTATTTTTCAAGATGAGACACATTATTACAACTTTCTTTTTTTCTTTTTTTTTTTAACTACCACCAGACTGATGTCTATCAGTGTGCGAAATTTGGAAATTTTGCTAAATACCGTTTTTGATTGATGCTTGCAAAAAGGATACAAAAAACGTCTCTCATAGAAAGCTTTGCTCAATAATTTATTCGAATCATATTAACACTAAAAAGTAATTAAATTAAATGATGTATTGTAACGGAACTCCGCACATGTATCGCATGCACGTGTCAAAGATTTTAGTAATTTCATGTCACATGGAAGAGAAATTTCTGGTTTGACCACAGAACCGTAACATAGATAAAACTTTTAACTTACAATAGATATCTCGGCATCACTTCACATCTTGTGATAAAGTGTCGTCTGATACACGATTGCTCACCATTTACATAACATATAAAACTATGATGGACGAGCTGACTGGTTGACATATTATCGGATCGGATTGTAAGGTTTCAGTTTGATTCACTCAGACTTGAAGTTCGTTTGAAGATACAAAATTAAGTCTATTTATATAATAAAATAAATTATAAATATGTTTTCCTTTTTACAAAATAATGTTAAAAAGACAATATTGACTAATGAAGCAAATAAAGACCGCAGATAATCTTTATAAACAAATGTACCAACTAAATTTAAGTTAAAATCAAAGAGGGTTACCGATGACTCATGAGGGATGATACTAATGATTCACCACCCTTCATAATAATCACATCTGACTTTACTAGCTATGGGGATGGAAAGAATGAATAGAATTTTACTTTAAGGTCAATATCTAAATGTTATTTACAAAGTTGTGTTTACTTTATTTTATCTGTTAATTATAACACAAAAAATATAATAATAATATATTAAAGATAACAAGCAAACAAAAAAAAAGTTTCCTCTTCTTTTGTTTGTTAATAAATCTGATTAACACAGAATAATATTATTTATCATATGTGAGGCTTTTCGAAAAAAATTTCGTTACTTAGCTGTTTTATTGGCATGTGGCCTTATCTGTCAGTAAATATAATGTGTGAAAAAAGAAAATCATAAAACCTGCACATTTCATGTGACGTTGTTAGTTATTTCAATTTACGGTATATTACTTTTTATAAAAATATAAATATTAGTAAAAATACTAACATAGTTAATAATAACAAAAATTATTCCTAACAACTAGATCAAGTGTGTCTAAAAAAAATTTATTATTATTATTATATAACCCTTTATATAGAATCTATTTACCAAGAATTGGATCAAATGTAATCAAGGATTGATATTTAATTATTTTATACACCCTTTCAGGTAAGGAATGAGCCACCCTCGATCAAACAAAATTACACACTTATTAACTTTAATATAACAATGAATTGTCTTTTAACCCTCTTTTTTATTTTACGAAACACCCTTGGCGCCGTATTATGTCTGGGATTATGTGGGTTGTACTTTATTCAGTTAAAATATAATTTAACTGTAATTGCAATTATTAATAAATATTCTATTTTCATACTGATATCTCATTAAATCGGTGAAACCTATTCATAAATGTAATAGGAGCCTATTATATTTATGGACTCAATATAGATTCTAGGTCTATAAGATCAGCATGATTTTAATATGTTTTAATGAAGATCTTTCAATTCAAGATCTACATTCCCGTTTCATGTGAATAGCGTGCTGGTTTGCAAGTTAATTAATTAAAACGAACTGACTAGTACCCGTAGGTGGGCTCCGTGCAGCGTTTGGAGTTTAAAACTAATTAATGGGACCGTGTTCATTGCATTTCGAATTACAGACGAAGCCGCAAGATATTATTGACTGTAGTTTATGTTATTTATGTATGAATAGTATAACGTATGAGTTCAATGTATTTATTGTATCCGAGCCTTGAGCAAGTGTTTTCAATATTTAATTTTGGCGAGACCTTTACCCCTTTGCGTGTGACTTGCCGTATCTATAGTCCAATCCATTTATTTGTATATGTATTATATTTATTGGTCAGTAAAAAAATAATACTTTAAGAGTTATTCAATTTCTGAAATATTTTCTAAAAATAGAGAATTGGAGCTGTAAAAAATTATTAAATACTTTTTTTTTTTACTATAAAAAATATCATAATTGCAGAAAATATAGTTATATTTATATTTTTAAGGCATATCAATATGTGCCGTAATAATTAACGTAATATATATTAAATATTGATAAGTAAAATAACTTCATTGCCCTAAATCTTCGAAGGTTGTTAATTTAGAGCCCTATTTCATCGCTTAGAGTGTTTACGGTTTAAGGGACTATAAAATTTTATCGTTACTAACTTTCAGTTTTGTTTTTGATAAAAATAAACATATTTAACTAGGCCTCCTAAGGTATTTTATCTTATCTTTATTGTTTTCGTAGGGATTTCATATTGAAAACATAGATATAAATATGTATATAGAATTTTTTTATATAATTTATTAAAAGATTTTTTTTATTAAAAATAATATATTTAACCTATACATACATAATATTAACATCCTTTTAGCACGGATAATTTGTTCGATAATAATTAACAGAGCTTCGTGACCACCGTAGGGTTTCGTGAGTGCGGCGTCTCTGACCTTACAGATTGAGATATCAAAATCCCTTTCAATAAAACAATACAGCATTTGTTTTATAGTTATCATTTGCAACCGTAGGGCATTTTATTGTTTATGATTTAGATTAGCCTAATTTTAATTAGGAACAAAAATAACCCACTTAAGAATATATTTATTTAACTGCACTAACACCACGTAAGCTCCCCCCACAAAAAGAAAAATATTGGAAATGACGTAAGGAATTACGTCATTTCATTTGTTATACAATACAGTATCAAATTCTAAAATCAGAAAATTATTGATGTTAAAATATTGGTAATAATAATATTCGAAGTATAAATTCAATAATTCAATATAAATGAAATACAATTTGAAAATATAATATATTGAAACAAAAATATCAAGCCAATACCTAAATTCATATTACCATACATATACAAAAACACATGAGATCGTTGGTATTTTTGTATATAGTAAATATTTTTTTAAAGATAGAGAATACAAAAGAAACGAGCAAAATTGTAACATTTATCATCTTAGTCATTGACGAATATATAATAAAAAGTAATTGGAATAGAAATTTAAGAATACAATGAAACTTCGTCTGTCTCCTTTTTTTGAAAATGATTTTATTGATTTTTATTTCTAAGAATATGTATAAATACAAATATATGGCTAAATATATATAAATTATATATTTTTAATATTTCGAATATGTTTCTGTTTTTTTAATCTTATATTTTTTCGTGTCACACGCAAAATAATATTTTTTGCAAACCATTTAGACGTTGAGGGTAGCTTTACAAAAATCTATAAAATATAAGTTTAATTATTTAAAACAAGCACTAGAAGTATACACTCTTAACAATATAATTGACAAAAATATATAAAAATATGTCGCCTATGTTTTGCAAAAGTTTTACAAGTCCTTCCTAATTGCATTGTCATATAATAGCCAATATTAATACACAAAATGAAATATTTACTATAAATGTTGTATGTACGTATGCATGCAAGCCTTTAAAAGTCTACCTACAATCTTAAATAATTATAGGAATCCTAAGAAGCGGTTAGCCTTAACTTTAATTCTATTTACACTATCTAAGATCTTCGGATCTATGTTTTTATTTGAAACAAATTGCAGTATCCCTGGCAAGCTCAAGCTTCGATAGTACTGCCTTGATTTATATTGCACTGAGATCTTGATTGTTTAATGGCCTGTTGCATTTTACCCCTGTTATAAATAGGTATTCAAATTAAAAAGTTATACCAATTTTATTTTTAATAACTAATATATATAAAATATATCTTAAACTAAACAACTAAATGTAATTTTGTTAATTAATTATTTATATTGTTTCAAAATTGATGGAATATGTCTCTATTTTTCTATTAAAATTTGTTTTTTTTTTCAATAAAAGTCAAAACTAATCAATTAAAAGAAGTAAATTAATAAATAAACTTAATCTTAACAATGCAACAGAATTGTAGGTGGCGTTACGTTGAGATAATTCAATGTTTATGTTTGCCCCAAGCTTGAATGAAGCCATTTCACTCCACAGCTCGTATCTAGATCGAAGCCTGTGCGTTATGGTATTTTATATTACCCCTTATATTATGACATCTAAGAGTAAGATAGTAGAAATTAAACAAAGCAAAGATTTTTTCCTTTTTTTTTTACATATTAAAAATAATATAAAAGGTTATCCATCATTAAACTTCTTCAATTTTGACTCGCTGCGATCGCAAATCTTGGTATGTGTTATCATATTGAGCCAAGCGAGGTGCAAACAGTACCGAAATTAAATTAACAAAACGTCGACGCATTTCCTCCTTAACTATTTTTTAAGATAAAAAAAAAATAAAAAAAGAAAAACTTCTAAAAGCTGTTAAAAGAAATTCGGCACGCGCATGTAAAGTTAAATTTTCGCGAAAAATTATTCCCATCGGAGTCTATGGAATTTTAGTTTTTCCGTGATTATTCCTCAACAATATCGAATATTAGAATTTTTTTTAACCACCAGTAGACTGATATATATCAGTGTGCAAAATTAGGAAATTTTCGAATATACCGTTTTTGATTGATTTTTGCACAAAGGATGCAGAAAAGTCTCTTATAGAGAGCTTCGCTCAAATATATTTGGTTCAATCTAACGAATTTATGTCTACGTATAAAGAAAATAAAAATCCGCAAGGATATGGAAATAGCCCACTTTGTTTACAAGTTATTTATATGCCAACAATGTGTCGATTTTATTTATATTTGTCGCCAAGATTAGTCAGTAAAATATGTATCAATCAATCAAAATGTAAACAAAAAGAGAACCTTGAACATCTGCTTTTGTTAAAATGGTAATATTTCTGGGATACTAATAGAAATTATAAAAATCACGCATTCAAAGAGGTGTTGGTGCGCGTGCGCATGATTTGGACAAGCTATAAAATAATTGTGAACGTGTTTGTATTTAAATAATACCTGTTTGCGGAATTACAAAGAAGATAAAGTCGATATGTTATTATCATTGGTTTAAAATTTACATGAATGACATTTATTATTTTAAAAAGTTATGTCATAATTGTAGTTTGTAGAATTTTTTTTTAGCTCAGTTATTGAATTTTTAATTAAATAAATAATAAATATCTACTATATACGAAAGAGATATAAAATTAAAAAATATATTTGTTAAAAAAAGGAATTAATTCAAGCAGCAGTTAACCGTGTTCAGTTACGTCCAGCTTAACCACGTGAGCCAAGATCTGTATCAAACATACTTAACTTATATAATCAATAAGACAGACCAGTACCTTATGGTTTACACCATAAGGTTCAAGATTAATTGAGTTGCTCATTCTCATGTATTGTTATAAGTATGTAGACATATGTTAAAACTTTTGTCGCTTTATCGGGATTGAATCAGCTTTTTAGTTTTAACGATAATCGCACTCAGTACGTTTTCTCACAAGTATTTATGTTTATTATAATTTTTAGTAGCTGCACATTATTTTTTTTCCAACAGAGAGCTGATTATATTCGCAATTATTTTCTTCTATCTAGGGGCAAAGCTCGCTATATCTCTTTATGAATTGTTAGGAGTTTTAAATCGGTATTTTCTAAGAAATCTAAATTATTTTTAGTGCCTTCGATAAACGTAGAAAATATATGCAGTAATTATTATAAAGATATTTTTTGTATTTTTTACATTAATCCTACTAATATTTAAAATTTGACATATTAATGTCACAAAAAAAAAAAATATTCTGACAACACCGCAGTTGTGAAGTTTTAGAAAATTTATTTTTTTTCTTGGAAAAAGTCCTAAATTTTGATTCATGTAGTTTAAATATTAAATACCATAGTTAGTTAAGAGTAGCAGTCAAAAGTAATAGTTATAAAAAAAAATACCATAACACTATACTACAATTTAAAAAAAATCAAAAAACTTGTTACAATACAAAGTAAGAATATTAAAATAAATGCAAAAGTTTCAAAGTTCGTCTTCTTAAATGTATTTTGCAAAGAACGTTTATTAAATATAATTTCTCCAAGACACGGAAAGGAACACATAATTAAATACTCAATTACTTAAAATGCAAATAGAATTCAGGGAACCAAAAATTATTGACATCGTATCAAAATTGCACTGATTATTTGTAATGCATGCTAAAAATTCAAGAGAGCGATCTCGGGACTGTCGCCTACAGTATTACTGGGCCACAAATTTTTGCGGAGCGATTTGCGGAGCGGTAAGCGATTTGGCATAAATTTTACCAGTTATGAGCAATTTTTCCTCCAAACGTTATGTATGTAAATATGTTTATTTTTAAGTTATACTAATAATAAAACATAAAAGGAAACCTTTTATTTTTGCAAATGATTTTTCCACTTTTAATTATATTTTTTATCAGCTTACTGCTGCAACTTTCCGCTTATAACGTAAGTCGTGGCCAGAAAGTGGCAGGTGTCCTCACCACACCCTTAGCCTCTATTACGGTAGAATCATAAAATATCATTTATTTTTAAATGTACTTGTCCAGAATACTCACTGCTGTATTAAAGTTGTTTGTTTAATGCTTAACACCTCAAAATATTGTAAATTAATGCTAATTAAATTATGTTTTTGTCGTATTTTAAAGAGCAATTATACTTAGTATAAGTATTTTTAAGTTCATTTCTTTTCAGAAAGTTACTTTGGATTATAAAACTAACGTTAAAATTTTAAACATATTTAATAAAATAATTCTGCAAATATTATATAAATAAATGTTTATTTATAAATAAAAAATAATAACTAATTAAAATCAAATTCAATAGTTTAATTTTAAATTGTTTTAAATTCTAAGTAATACCTTAACTTTAATATAAAGACAGTAAGGGGGTTCCAAGAAGGGGGATAGACCCATTGCCAGGGCAGATGTATGCTGACACCTGCCCTTACTCATCTCTCTCTTTCATTTTCATATACTTCTTATAACTGTCTCTGTCTAGTATCTATTTATGAATAATTAATTAAGCTCATACCTAATCAATTCAATATTTGTATCTTTGTAAGGTTCTCTACAAACTAATCTAATATAACTGTATATGTGTGGGTAAGCATGCCGTATACTAGCAAGAATATTTTAACCGCAGGTGTATTAATATAATTACTAAAATAGAACTATGTTTAAATATAAATTTCGCTTTCCTTGCGTCACTATGGCAATTGAGTTTGAAGTGGTATTCAATATTTAAAAAACATTGGTAGATCATTGCTCTTTCCTATACGGTACAGAGAAACTTTACTAAAATGTGCAATGTATGACCTAATAATAAAAATATACGCTTGGATTAGTCATTTTTGCAAGTAGTACCTATTATGTTTAAAAAATTGTGTCTCTTTCATGCTTTCTTTTATTTGATCCTTTTTTGTGTTTTACTTAACAATTTATTTTGTATTTTATTTTGTGGAAGTAAACTTAGTTTTAAGGGGTATATTTTTTATTTTTTCTACAAGCTAAAAGTGAATAAGTTAATTTAAATAATAAGTTTCATATTTATTATATTTATTTTAGTATTTTTATAGGGTAGGTATTTATTTAATTATATCATAACCTATGTATCTAGTGATATTATAAATAAGTACTATTTTTCCTTATCTTCAAATGAAAACTTTTGTCCTCTTGAATCTAAATTTCATAAAGATTCTATCAATAATGCTGCTATCTTAACATTGTACACATAAATGTTCAAAGTATTCTGCTGTATTCTGAAGTTTTTCATCAACGTCAATGTCGACTGTATTTTCATTTCCGAATTTTGACTTAAGTCCTTACTGTTTTACACTGCCTTTACTACTCTCCTCTCTTCTTTGTACATTTTTCTGGGATTTGTCCCTGTCCCTGTCCATAACGGCCGAGTTATTAGAAAGTGTATATATTTATAATCGAAACAGAATTTCCTTGTCAATTGTAACAAAATCTTTTCCTGACACTATAAAAATCTTTATTGAAATCTGTGTCAACTACTTTAATCTGCTTGTCACTTCTGATTAAAATTAAACATTACGAACTTTTAGGCATGGGTTTACTTGACTAATACAATTGCTGAAAAGTTGTTAGCTTTTAAGAGAACAATTGTGATATCAAAAAGAGTATGCTATCCCTTCTGCAACGAAAATAACGCACTTATTACCTCATTAGTCTCTTACTAAACCGATTTCCGCAATGTCTAGTGTTGTACTTTCCTGGCTTCATTAAAAATCGCTGCAGTTTTGCCTATAGATAACAAAAAGCTTTCGATCTCAGTCCTGCTGGACTTTAGTAATTCCTTTGAATCAGTTTATTTTAAAATCTTTCCATTTCGCGCTCTTTTTAAATATCTTCCGTAATAAATAAGTTTAGATTACTGCCTCACGGATGACGGCATGATGGTGTACTTCAAGGTGGCATATTCTCTCCATTGCACTTCTCTATATTATAAATTAAATCACAAAATCTATGTCTTGTCACTGAAATATTTATGCAAATTATTTACAGTTTTAAAGGAGCACGAATCAATTTTGGTCGGTTAAGATATCCTAACAACTTTAAAGCAATAGCATTTGGAACTACAAAATACTGTGTGACTCTTCTTAAATAAAAATTTTGGAAATAGTTAGACTTAGGTTTATTAACTTACTGTAATCTGTCTTGAACTCTAGGTTAGCAAGCATTTATTTCAGCCCTTGAAACTTTTAGAGAACTTTCAACCTTTGCAAAGGAAAATGCGCGTAGTACACTCAGTACGTCTTCAAATTGTTTAATACACATAGGTGTCTGCTATAATGATGCCACAGTGAAGCTGTTAGACAAATTGGATCGTCTTCAACATTTTTACATCTGTTATATTCTCAGTTTGCATAAATTCGATTTTCACCATATGCTTTTCACCAACTAAAATGGCTTCTGTTTCACTTTTACCAGAATGCGTATACACTTAATCCAGAGCGATTGAAATTTTCTATATCTAGGAACTGACCTTCGAGCTCAGTCTATTCAGAGTGGACCTGATCTCAAAACCCATATATATAAAGGAGCACGCTCCTGAACTTTATAACTATACTAAAGATTCCTTTAAATTTAGACTAAAGCAACACTTTAAGTCACTTTTTAAGTGATCATTTTATGAATATATAATTATATATTTTTATACTCTTATGTTTTACTCTATCATCTATTATATATTTGTTTATATTTTTATTTTAACTTAATTTATTGCAATTGTTTTTTTTTTCAATTTATATTAATTTGTATAATATATTCATATTTATTTTTAAATGTTATTGCAATATTATTAGAGTACTCAATAATTACATTTTTGTTATTAAATTCTTTTTCTCGAAAATCAAGGGTAGCTGGAAGAATTTTTTTTTGAAGAGATAAGCTATCCCATGCACTAATTGATTATTTTAAGATATGATGTTTTTAATAGTTACATAAATAAATATATAAATAAATAATTACAACCGAAAAACAAGAAGACAACGAAAAACAAGAACGAAGACAAGTCGCGCGATAAAACTATATAATGAGCTAGCTAACAGGTGAAGCAACTGTTAAAGTATAAATAATTCAAATATGTCTTATTTATGATGACAGAATTTAATTTTGACTTCATTTTTATTGAGGTTCTGTAACAGTTACTATCAATATTCCTTGAAAAATAGTTTTTAAATATACAAAGAAATCTTTCTTAGAATTTTTAATTTGCGTATAATAACTTAATTATAAAACAATATTCAAAGTGATGTGTTAAACTTTTTAATACTGGTAGTTTTCACTAAGCCGACGCGGGCAGGTGGTTGCACTTCTTTCATTAAAAGTAATACCAATGTCGCGTGTGCACATTCTTACATGATAACGCCTTGCCGTAATTAAGGTATGGTTTGAAGGAGTAAACTTGTCTGACGGTGCGCAAGAGCAGCGCGCGCGCGCCACGCGCCGCCACGTTTAACGAGTCTCAATCGTACAGTTGAAGGCAGTTTATTTATTGTAGCCAACTTGTTTGTTTTGTTTTATGGAGATAAAAGCATAACTGGATGAGGTTTATGGTTTGCCTATAGTTACTTAGTTTAATTATAGTTTATTATTACTAGATAAATATTTATTTTTAAGTAAGAAGTATAATAATGAAACGTGTAATAGTTTTTTCAGTAGTTTGGAGACTCGTATATAAACAAGTAAAAGTATAGCATTTTTTTTATATTTAAACCTACTACTAGTGGACAGTGAACTTGGTTGTACCTCATTTATTTCACAAAATATCGAGTTTGCTTATTGGCAATCAGGTTTCGCCATTTTATTTATGTTGTCCATTTTTTTCACCTGTCCTCTTCGTGCTTTAAAAAATGTGACAATTAAATAGAACAAAGCTAATTAGCTATTTAGGCTAGATGAGGTATTGTAAAATAATAAAATGATTTCTGTCGGCAAGCATATCAAATTTCTTAACTAGCCTTATTTATGAGTCAATTACCCCTTAAACAGACCCTCAAAAGAGATGGGAAAAAACAATCTTTGGAAGTTGGATAAGAAAAATAAAAATAAAATGGATAATAAGGAACTAAGGAATGGTATCAATAAAATACACGAGTTAGTCAAATGAAACATTTTTTGCCAAAGGTATACGTATGTCTTAAAAATTCGCTGGTCCTCTATCAGTGTCAGCTGACACTCCTCCCATTCTATCCCAGTTCCCGTCATTGTCACTTGCCAACAGAACCGCCAGTTGATGGCAACCACAGATAGCATCTTGTTCTACAACGTGCGTGACATGTAATTTGCATTATGGAAACTGAATGCGAGCGTGAGAAATGTTTTGTGAATTAAATCTAAACTCCGTTTTTGTGAAAAGATTCGCAAGCCATATTGCAGTTAATAAAAATTCTTAATAAATAATAATTAGTATACTCTTTAGTGATACTATAAAAATTAAAACAGAATATATAACTAAATGACAATGATATCTGCACTGTTTCACAATATAGAAATTAATTTAACATATAACTAACTTAGGACTCTCAAAATAGTGAAATATAAGATTTCCCTTTCAACCGTCACCCTTTGATGTCGTTTAGAATCAAAGTCAGTCAACAAATCGTTAATCAAAGTATATTGGATGATCAGGTAGTCCATTGAGATCGGCATCTTTTGCATATGATTAATAGTATAATGTTAAATATAAAATTAATGTAGTCTTTGATAAACCTTCGACCGACTCGCTACTGATCATTATGCTGCATACACTAAACTCAAAATATATCACTTTATGCCATCGACATTTCCTTAAAAATTTCTGCAAGTTGTCTAAGCTAAGGACATTAATGTTTAGAAAAGCTAAGATAAGCTTGCTAATATTTTATTATATTGTAGATATGTCATAATCTACGTAAAACTTAATTGTTTACATTAGATCCCACACCAGTCAACCATGACGTCACAGATGACGCGTTTCCCATCCCGACCATCCCTCGAATCCCACGTTACATCTCCGTAATTTGTTCATATAATTGTTTATTTGTACCGGATAATTGTTTTATCAATAACAATAATTTCTACCGTAAATTTAAGTAGAACCCGACCAAATATAATACGACTTTTTTTTTTTATTTTTGCTTATTATATAGTCTTTATAATGTTAAACTTCCATGAGTTTATGTGTTAAGTAGAGGTTTATCTAATAAAAAATACTAATTACTATTGTTATCACAGTTTAATTACATTATTATTATTTCCTTAACTATAAAAAAATAATCTGTAACTTAGCACAGTCATAACAAGTATTAAGTAGCCCACTTCATGGTAACTGTAAAAATGATCTTAATTACACAACGGGAGGTGAAATGCCTGTAATTTGTTATGACATGTTTGAATTGCAACAACGAGGGGATCATCAAAAATATGAGACCATTTAATATATTGATGTTGCTTCTCCGTAAAAAGATATTACAATTTATTATGAATGATTATCCATGAATTTTTCATATATCCTTATTTGAATTGTATTTAGTGCACGCCTTGTTAGCTATAATAGTATGTATTCTACAATGAATACTAGTTATAGCAATATCGGGTGTACTCATATTCTACAATATAACAAGCAAGGTCGAAAAAAAATTAAATAAGTAAATAAATATATTATATATTTATATATCATTTCTGCTTAAAATTAATACTTTAGTAAATAAACAAATATTAATAACTAATATCATAATTTTTAACACCTTTTGCTGGTAATATCCGGTAGAGGAAAAATAGACAATTCTTTGTCATTATCCAAAAGCGACTTGTGAAGACTTTTTTTCTTAAAAAATAATTATATATAAAATAATGATTACAGAAAGTTGTGGCTTGTTTGATCTGCTTTTCTACAAACATGAAAAATAAAAGATAAATAAAAAAATTGTAAATAGAGTTATCTAGCTTTAATAAAGTTATGAGAAAGAACATTGCTAATTAAACCGGCAATCTCAAAGTAAAATCATCGGCTTTTTATGAACACTTGGTTTTAGCCGCTGAAATAAAAGTAATCTTGATACTTTGTATGTAAATATACATTTTTATATCAGAAGTTACATTGATAAGAGGTTTTTATACATGCGCGACACCTTATTTTTTATGACCATAGTTTTTTTTTCAAAATAAAGATATTTTTTATAAATTATGATGATCTAAGAAATCCGGGTATAAATGTTTTATAAAAAAAAATATCTGAGTAACTTATATATTTGAAATTTTTACTAAACCACTGTCACCTTGTATCAATTAAAACGTAAATTCATACGCCATTTTATATAAAAAATCGACATTTTATTAAAAAAACATTTTAAGTAACATAGTTAAGCATTCTTGACTAATCGATATATAATATTATACATATTTTTATTTTTAATTTAATATATTTATATATTTAATTTATTATATAATTAATTATAAAAGCTACATTCTGATCTAATCAGTAATGTTCCGATATACAAGCCTACTTTAAAAATCCTTTTAAATGAGATAACTTATCGATATGGAATATATATATTAAGAGTTTTTCATTTAAAGTTTCTACTATCAAATAAGGAGACTTTAATTCTCTCCTAACAAATTGTCTGTCGGGAATCGTATTCTAATTGTAGCCTGGTGGCATTTACCTTTTTGTGGTGAAAATACTTTTAATTCATTGCCTATAATCTGCACTGACTCTCACCGTATGAATTGACTACCAGCAATTTGCTTCTGAGATATTGTAGCTAAGTACAATGCTAGTTTAATAGCATTCAACTAAAATACATGAGGGCTAAATAGCAGGCATCGGCAAATAATCCCTTTGTAGGCAAAGTAAAATATTTAAGACCTTAAATGAATCAACAAAAGCGACAAGGAATTTTTAAGATAAAGCTGTGATTAAACCTCTGTGACATTTATCCGCCTCACATAATATTTTTTCATTGGATATACGTTAAAACGACCACATATTAAGATATCATGATCGCGATAAAGTTTTTCAACGACTGATACACTTAAAATTCTCCAAAAACTCGCGAGACAGTTATGTGATAGCGCGTAATTTTATACATTATTATGTATAGTAAGTAATAAAAGCAAATAGATGTCAAATAACATTTAGTTTAGTATATTAGTATATCTATTTTACTAATTTCACGATATTAAGACCGGATAATATTCGGCACGGAGTATTTCCGAAGCAAATATTTAAACAAAACTAAGCATCCTCAACTCATTTATAGAGATAAAGCATTCTCTCTTACTCAAATTGAGAAAATACTTCAAAAAGACATAAATACATTTTGACATACATACGTTTTGGCTATTATAATTATAATTTTATTTACAATTATTATAGCCAATATGTATAAAACAAAATTATCTTGAATTTAAACAAATTCAATAGATATTTCCTAATACACTAAATTCTACAAAAGCATAAAGTTTTTTAACGTTTTATAACATAGTGGTCATTAGAAAAAAACTGGGCACGCGTTACTTGCGCTCCCTAACCACCTCGCCAGGTACGGACCCGTACAAAAGGGAAGGGATGATGGAAAATAATAGGGGAAGAGAATTTTAAAATTTATATTTTTTGCAGCCGGCGCAGGTGATATAACGCGTGCGCGTGCGCCGCCGGCTCACTTGCGCATGAAGCTCCAACGCCGACGCTCGCGCTCGTTTCACAAAGCTCCGACTAAGCCTTTACGCGCCGGCCAGTGCTTTTTCGATCGCCGCGTAGACTACCGGTGTACTTATCGCTATTACGGTGTAAACACAAAATGTTGCAAGAAATACAACTCGTTCAAGGTCAGGCCAACTATATGGTCGTTTCTTCAGGCTATCCATCCGCTACAGTTACGAAGACTTCTGGAGAAAAAAGGATTGTACCCATATCCCCAGCTGCTGAAAAAAACTATGTCACACATGACTCTCCCCCAAATATGCAGTATAGAAAGAAGGTGCACTTTAGAACAAATCCTTACACTGGACCTCAAGCTGTCTCTATTGCTAGACGTAATGCAAGAGAGCGCAATCGTGTGAAGCAAGTTAATGATGGATTCAATGCACTACGTCGTCATCTTCCAGCGTCTGTGGTAGCCGCTTTATCAGGTGGCGCTAGACGTGGTTCAGGCAAGAAGTTAAGCAAAGTGGACACACTAAGAATGGTTGTTGAATATATTAGATATTTACAACAATTACTCGATGATAGTGATGCTGCTTTAGGAATTACTCGTGACCAGGAAAATAGAGAAAATATACCAAGTGGTAACCAATCTATAACAGTGACTGACATGGACGATGGTTTCTTCTATGGAAGTGGGTCACCATGTTCTGAAAAGGCGAATTCACCTGCTCCTTCGGAATGCTCCTCTGGTGTGTCATCAGCATACTCAAACGTGGATAGGTATGAAGTTTCAACACAACAAGCCCTGGGTCCCATGGATGAGGATGAGCTCCTAGATGTTATTTCCTGGTGGCAGCAAAAATAACAATAATGTAAGTTATCTTTTATTGTGAATCAAAATTTAAATATTTAAAACAACATATTTTTCATTTAATTGTGAATAAATTCAAGTTTAGAAAAGTTTTTTATATTTTTCTAATAACTCCAATTTGAATGTTTAATTTGTATTTACATATTATTAAAACAAATTGCTAATTGAATATATTTTTATTGACAGGTACTGAAGCGGCGAAACACGTTTCGAGACAAAACCCTCCGAGATACTGTTTTTATTCAGTGACGACGAAAAGACTCTTGATATATCTAGTCAAATATTAGTGCCTTAAATACGACGATGAGTAAAAGTGCAAGGAATAATGAGAAAATGTGTAACCTTTAGGATTTCTTGCTTAATCTTTCTTGGTTAATAGAAATTGTATTGGTTAAGTTTAAAATTAAGTGATTTGAGGCTTTAATAACGAGCCTACCGATTATTGTAAATATAGATTTAAGATAAAAATAAAATATTTATTGAATAGTGATGCAGTTATTTTAGATTTTTATTGGCCTTTATTATTTAGTAACCTTTAAAAAGAAACTAAAACGAAGTCGGTAAAGAACAAACATTTTAGTTTATTTTTTTAATATATGTTTCGAATAGTTTTTTACGATACAATTGATTTATTTTTTAAAACATTATGAAGAATTTTCATATCGAGATATCTTTTTTTAATATTTAACATTCCTATATCTATTATTCCTATCGTAACTAATTCAAATAAGACTCTTTTATTTTTACAAAGATACCACATCTACATATCACCACACATTTCAATATATATAACCTATTTGAAAAAGTACTAAAAAAATACATTGGTAGAAGATTTTTACGTAAAACAATACAAATTTTAAAATTAAAAGATAAAAAAGAACATAAACATAAAATTAATTTACAAACCAAATTGTACTTATCATTTATTTTCTATAAACAATCAATCATTATTAAGACTTAATCACTGCTTCCAGTTTGAATATACAAAAAAAACTGACTAGTTTTTTAAACATTTACAGTACATACTTATATAATAAATATATAGTTACATACCTGTAAACTGGATAAAAGCAAATGTCAAATTTCAGAGTGACAACAATAAGGTTCTATCTAAAAACTAATCTCCAGTCTATATCACCGAGGAACGTTATTATTATACTATAATATAAACACTAATAATATAAGTTATTATCATATAAGAGTTATGTACACTTAAACCATAGTGATATTCAATTAAACCACGCCAAAGAGATTAGTGTCCCGTTTCAATATTAACTGGGCTTAAGACTTAAAAATGCATCAAGTTTCTTATTATGTTTGACATTTTCTAGAGCAACGATTATAGCCACTTGTATTAACATTTTATAGCTTTAATACTAACAAGATAAATTATATTACAGATAGAATAAAGCGTTAAATTCACACTAAATTACATTTGATTATAAGTTTGGGAGCCGTTAATGTTTGAAGTGTCTTGTATGTATATCGTTGCAGGGCAAATAGTCACATTTTAATATTAAATATAATATTATAGTAAATACAAACTACTTTCCAATTACATTGTTGAAATTAAAGTTGTTTTCGAAGCAGTGTTCACTCTTTTTTCATTATGGAAAGTTAGGTTGTTAAAATAAACATGAGATGTTAGATATAAATAGTTTTATTTATAACTACAGTTTTTAGTTCCATTTACCACACCAATTACTTTTATGTTAAACTTTAGCTTTTTAGAAACACAAATAATTCAAATATAATAAATTCGGCAGTCTCATTTTGCCTTAACTTTAAAAGAAATCATTATTTAAACACTCTAATTATATTTAGTGTTGTGTATCAAACTATAAAAAGACATAACTTTTGAGAACAAACATCATTAATGTAAAAATATCGATAACGAAGGGAGTTATTACTGTCAATTTGTCCAAACAAATATCCAGGAAGTGTGATATCTAAAAAAATACACAATAGCTAGAAAAGTTAATTTTACACCCGAATCAGAAGCCCGCATTGTGCTAACCAACAGCTCCTTTGTTATCCAGCCCACGCTTATTATCAAATACTGTCATTTTTTATCAAAACAATATTTTATAGGCACAATTTAATAGAATTGTCTAAACGTTAGAATTCATCGAGAAATAAAGAACTGTGTGACTTTCGTTGTCTGATTATTTCTTTATTATATATCAATTAAAGCGTTGAGATTCTATTTTATTTTATATGTATTTACATAAGAAAGTTTTCACTTTAGTGATCCATTTCGTGATCATATTGAATATAATTATCCGGTTGTACTCACGTAATTACTATCGGAATTTGCTCGACTAATTTCGTACCCATTCGGGGTTCCAGGTAATCCAGGACGGAATCGCAGCATGAACTTTCATACCGTGATAATATATTTACTTCTAATGTTAAACTAGTGTTTAAACGAATCCCTTTTGTTTGACCTATATCCATTCTTCATTTAGCATAGGTACTGCTTATTAAAATAGAATTAAAAATATTTTGAACATCGCGGGGTATTTTACATTATTGTTTATTGTATTTAAATATCATACGACCCAAAGTCATAAAACGTATATGTCTTAATATAAATACGATAAAATTACAGTAATTTATTAGAAAAATAAAAAAATAATGCCAGTATATCCACCCACATAGATAATAAATTAAAACCCTTATGAATTGTCATATAATAATGGATAGATGATTGGTTTCGTGTGAGGTATTTTTTTTTAAGAATCTTCGCGGTTGATTCTAGTCGCTAAATTACAATGATTTATGACAAAAGGGTATGACAATCTTGCCAACGGGAAAATTTTCTACGGATGATTTGAATCTATTTACGGCAAACTTAATGATGAATATATAATTTAATTTAAATGTACACTAAAGAGCTAGACCGACCTAGCGCTAAATAGTGCAAAAAGTAATAATTTCACATCTAAAATTTTTGTAATTTCACCTCCGCACACGCAAGTGATTCTATATTATTGTCAATTTTCGAATCGAGCAACGTATCGTGTTCATCTTCTCATCGTTAATATACTACCTTGTTAGGTATCCTATTTTAAGAATATATAAAAATGGTATTTAAGTAAGAAACAAAAATGTACTGTCATAACATAACTAATTGTAAACGTGAAAATATAGAGTTCTGAAGAGGAAATACTCTAGAGTTCTGAAGAGGAAATACAATCGTGCCTCCAGATTCTTCAAACGGCAAATTGCTAGAGCAAGGTTTAGGCATGTCGTCAAAATTGGGGATCAGTTGACAAGGTACCCACCAGGCACGCGCAAGTTCTGGGCGCTTTCTAAAGCCACCTTGGGTAACTTTTGCCAGCCATCCCTACCGCCATTGCACTCGGGGAATGATTCTCTGGCCCATACGGCAAAAGAGAAAGCCGATCTCTTGGGCACTCTTTTTGCCTCAAACTCGACCTTGAACGACCAAGGGAAAACACCGCCTAACATCCAGCGGTGTCAGAGTTCAATGCCGGAAATAATTTTCCGGCATAAAACCATTCGACGGTCTCTACTTTCCTTGGATGTTCATAAGTCGAGTGGGCCGGATGGCATTTCCCCAATCGTGCTACGAACATGCGCCCCTGAGTTGACTCCAGTGCTAACGCGTCTATTTCGTTACTCCTATTTCAAAGGCGTAGTCCCGGTCTCATGGAAGTGTGCTTTTGTCCATCCGATCCCTAAAAAAGGTGATAGCTCGGACCCAGCTAACTACAGACCTATCGCCATCACCTCTCTTCTCTCCAAAATAATGGAGAACATCATAAACCGACAGCTCCTCGCGTACCTTGAGCATCACCAGTTGATCAATGACCGACAATATGGCTTTCGCCATGGTCGATCGGCTGGTGACCTCCTGTTATATCTTACACACCGTTGGGCTGCGGTTATTGAAAGCAAGGGAGAAGGTCTGGCAGTTAGTCTGGATATAGCGAAAGCCTTCGATCGTGTATGGCACAAGGGGCTTCTTTCGAAGCTTCCTTCCTATGGGCTTCCCGAGAGTTTATGCAAGTGGATCACCAGCTTCCTCACTGGGCGGAGCATACAGGTCGTTCTCGACGGTTTTTGCTCGGACCCCAAGCCCGTGAATGCTGGTGTACCCCAAGGCTGCGTGCTATCCCCAACCCTGTTCCTCTTGCACATCAATGATATGTTGGACATTTCCAACATATATTGTTATGCGGATGACAGCACTGGGGATGCGGTATATTCCGGCCGTGCAGGTCTCTCTCGGGAAAACGTCGACGAGTGCCGAAAGAAACTTGTATCTTCTATAGAGACCTCCCTGAGGACGGTCTCAGAATGGGGTAAACTGAACCTCGTTCAGTTTAATCCCCAAAAGACACAGGTTTGCGCGTTTACCACTAAGAAAACCCCATTTGTCGTATCGCCGCTCTTCGATAGCACACCTCTCGATGCCTCGCCAAGTATCAGAGTACTGGGACTCGACATTTCGAGCGACTGTCAGTTTCATGGTCACTTGGAGAGCAAGGCCAAGTTGGCCTCGATGAAATTGGGTGTGATCAATAGAGCGAGACAGTATTTCAATCCTGGCCATAGACTTGCGCTTTATAAGGCGCAGGTTCGGCCACATATGGAGTACTGCTCTCATCTCTGGTCCGGATCACCCCAATATCAGCTTCTACCTTTTGACCGCGTACAACGGAGAGCCGTACGGATTGTCGGGGACCCGGTGCTCTGTGAACGGCTGGACTCTTTGGCATTGCGTAGAGACGTGGCTTCTTTGTGCGTCTTCTATCGCATTTACAACGGGGAGTGTTCCGAAGAGCTATTTGATCTGATGCCTGCCGCCGAATTCCATCACCGCACAGCACGTCACCGCCTGCATTTCCATCCACACCACCTGGATGCGTGGCGATCTTCTACTGTGCGGTTTTCAAGGACTTTTCTTCCACGTACCACTAAGATGTGGAATGAACTTCCTTCGGCGGTGTTTCCAGATCGATACGACATGGGTACCTTCAAAAAAGGCGTCTATTCTTATCTCCAAGGCCGGCAACGCTCTTGTGAGTCTTCGGATGTTGCAAGAGTTCATGGGCGGCGGTGATCACATTTTATCAGTGACCCGCATGCTCGTTTGCCCTCCTTTTCCATAAAAAAAAAAAAAAAAAAATTTATTTAAACCCGATTTTATTAATTCGTTTGTGTACACAACAACGACCAACTTTTCAAGTGGTAATATTATTGTTACCCTTTAGCCAATAATAATCGATTAATTAAAAATCAAGAAAGCTGTCGATACATCGATGTTTATCGAATTATTCCTTGACATTAATCAAGAACATATCTTGCCTTTCTCTGGTTCACTGAGGCTTTTAGGAAGTTTATCTCACTAATGATGTTTAACGACGTTCTTCCACTCCGCCTTATCACTAGCTGTCGCCTACAGTAGCAGTGCATATTTACTGTAACCATATATAATAGGATTTGAACCTTACAATCGTATATTAAAGTTGATTGTTCTGTATTTTGTATGTGTAGCAAAATAGTAGTAGCATTTTCTTGTCGGCCGTCCCTTTGTCGCCTTTCATATCTCAAAAGTAAATTAATTGACGGATTGCGGTAGTTACTGATTACCGGTCTTTTAGTGACACCAAACCTCTTTTGTCCGGAAATTTATTATATTGATAAAACATACTTTAAAGTGAGAAATATTATGAAAAACATTTGTATCTATATATTTTTTTATTAATAAGGATTATTCTTCTAAAGGATAACATTTATGTATACTACTGTAAAAAGAATCGGAAACTGGATTTTTACATATTTTTTTTTGTGTTTTTTCTTCTATTTCCTATTAGAAAAATTGTAAAAGTAAAATAAAATTTGTGTTTAATTTTATAAAGTTCCCAAAACCCAATTTGTTTTATAATACATCTATATCTTAATGCTCTGGTATGCGATAGCAATAATATTTCATACAAAATCTTTCACGAACACAAAACGCACATAGACTCTTTTAACCCAGTGCCTCATCCCGAACGGGGAGCAAAACGTTAATTTAAAGTACTGGAATTGAATTGGGGAACAAAGGCATGGCTGTCGGCTGCATTAACGCCCTACAATAAATCCCTAAAGTCTGTCGCTAGAGGGCTAATTACTTGGCATACGGGTGATATACTGTCTACTTAGGACCGGTGATGTATGGATGCACTCAAAGGATTCGACGCCGATGCCCGCGGCAATTATTGTTACGGTTTAGGAAAAGGCGATGTGAGAGACGGAAGCAGAGAATGGTAATATGGCATTTATCACTGTAGACTAAACATTGTAATAACTGCTGTCTTTCATTGTGTGTGTGGTTCTAAGTTTAGCTTGTGGATACTATAAATTTTTGGAATACCTATTATTTTACAGTAGGCTCCATAGAGGCTTTGTTACCAGATATTAACAAATGTTTTTTTTCATTAAGAGTATTCACTAGACTATAAATTTTGCTACTAATATTAAAATATCACTCTAGTTTAAACCATAAAGTAAAACCTATCATAATTTAAATGTTATTGTACTGCAACTTCAATCAATACGATTCTTATAAACCGACAAAGAACGAGACATTTCTAAGGTATTGTTATTTTGACAACGGCCGTGATCTAGATCCAAAATTCATTGTATTCCCAAAGGGTTATCTTTTATTTAACTTATTTTAGATCTGGATAACATTTTCTGTCTTCTCGACAAAGATATAAGGTTCATATTCTCTTGAAACATATTACTGCATAGTAAAAGTGCAGGCGAATTTGTACGTTCACACGCATTATGTGAACTGGAGAGATAAATAGATGTCATCTGACAATAATCATATATGATTATAATGTTGTCTCACGAAATATTCATTATAATGAAAAATTAGATTCAAACACATTATTATTTCATTTGTTTCCAAATTAACAACTTTACTTTACTTGCCATAACTAATATATAGCAAGTAATTAACATCAGGAATTTCATTTCACTGAATAATTATTACAACATGTCGACAAAAACCTTTTTATGTATCGAATATAACTGCGGTTACTTATCTCACCACATCTGACAAACAAACATTCGAAACGTTTGTTCAATGAAATCTCAAAAGTAATATAATTCTAAAAGTAAGATAAAATCAAAACCCCCGCTTCACTAGACAAATTATTTTGCATTCAATAATATGTTTACAAAATATGTCATTCTTACATTTAAACAGTTTTGTTGCTTGTAATTGATTCTAAGATTTACTTTGTACTGGTGTAAGAAATTACACAGAGGCTGAATCTTATCTTTCGATCTTACCACCAACGATAGGCATCCATAACGCGTGAAATCTCCATTTTTAATCCCTTTAAAATCAAAGAATATGATTATTACAGGAATATTTTTATCTCGCAAAAATGAAAATTTGTAATAATAACAATATTTACTTGATTTTTAATAATTTTGAGTATAGGTAGGCAATAGACATATCAAAGGGTTAAGACACCGAAATAGAAATAAAAATGTTTACATAATGTCGCAAAAACGACAATTGGTAATAATAACTAAAAATTGAGTAAGTGTATATTGATATACTTACTCAATTTTTAATAATTTTAAGCATGGGTAGGTAATAGACATATCAAAGGGTTAAGACACCGAAATATAAATAAAAATGTTTACATAATGTCACCCAATATTTCAAATTTGAAACTTGTATTAAAAATTATAAAAAATATATATTTATAGTACTCGAATCTAAAGGGGTGTTGAAAAATATTAGCAATAATTTCCAAAACTATCAATGAAATAATTTAACAATAACGAAATTTCTCCTTTTTTTCTATTGTTCAGATGGCTGGACTTGTTGAGCAGATGTCAAAGGATTGGTAGCAAGGTGTCTTTTCAGGTGGCGTGGCACAAGCCGTTCAGTTGTCACCATACCAGCAAGTACGACGATCATTTTAAAAATATTACTGATAAACTAAAGATAAGACATATAGATATTGTTGATAATGATTTTATCAAAATTACGTACCTTCGAATATTCTAACGTTAAAAAAAATACTTAATAAAAGAAACAATAACAGTATAAAAACATTAGCTATATACTCTTGATAACAAGTGTGCATACAAACTATATATTAAAATAAACTTATCACAAATATATTATTATATTTTTGTAAAATTCGTATAACTTGTGAGTGTGACTGTACATTGTGTAGACATTTCTTATAATCACTTTTTGTACACCGATACTTGCGGAATTCGAAAAGTAGCACAACGATTAAAATGCTTATAATTTTATTTAATACGCGTATAACGTACACTTATAAAAGTTTTACTGCATATAGGTAATAAATAAATTTGACATTCCTTAAAAATAATAAACGCTTCCGCTTAACAAGTTCACTTTACGATATGAGGAATAAAAAATAAAAAAAATGAAAGTTAATCATCTAACATTAAGTCTTTGTCTTATCAATTGATAAGAATCTGTCACATATAAATATGTTTAGAAGATAATCCTGACACTAGAACATTAATACAAATTTTAAATACAGAGCAAATCCGCATACAAAAGAAAACTTTAAAAAAGTAACAGTAAAAATGAATCAAGTATAAATCACTAATAATCCATAGACTTAGATGAAATCAATAAACAATTTTATATATTTTATAATAAAATTATCAGTAATAGTCTCGCATTTCACATAACCAGGTTATATTTCTATCTGTATTCTCATCTGGACATCTTGCTATCCCGTGCCATATTACAACGAAAGCTGCAAAATCTTTGAATTGGATTGCGCAAATACTGAATACCCTTTCTATTTGTGCAACCCTTCATATATTTTGCTAAAATGTTTGACACACGCTTCACCAGGTGCGATTATACAATTATTCATATTACGTCAACATTATTTCAGGTATTGCAAACTTAAATAATAAGACCAAAAAGGACCAATAGGACTATTTGTAAATAATAATAATTCGTTTTTAAATATTTTACTATTATATAAACTCTACTGTTAATTTAAATACTTTATTATATATTATGTATACTTCAATTCACAATAAGTTTATTTTATAACACCATTTTTAACATAAATTTTCTCACCGATCTTGACCCATTTTTATAATTCTATAATGCCACGTGTTCCAAACTAAAGAACATTATACTAAAATAAGTTCAAACATATAATAACATAAGATATTTTCATAGCTTATTTCAAGTTGATATCTTTATCCTCATACTAAACCTATTAATTTTTAAATTTACATAACAATGTGTCGAGCAAGGTAAATAGTGACCGCAGTCCAAATATTTTACCGCGCGACGCTAACATTGGTGTTAACGAGCTAAATCCAATAAAAGTTTTGTGAACGACCATAAATCTCTCCATCTTAAATATATGAGCCATTTCAATAATAATATTAAAATTTGGTTAATATTAAGAAGCTACAAACTTTAAGAAAGAATCCTTTCATAAAACACCCAGTATTATGAAAGGATTCTTGCTTTTAGATTTTGATGTTAATTTTACAAGTGATTCATGCTGGTTATTTAATATATAAATTAATGTTTTATTGATAGTAAGAATATTTTTAATTGTTCTAATTGTTAAATAGGTATTTTTAAAAATAGATAACTGGATGTGTATATTGTCAATCTTAGATGAACCCCTGTTTTGTTGAGGATAAAAAGCTTACAGTTTTTTGTTGTTTCTTGCAAAACATTTTATCTTTTGCGGTCAATACTCTAATGCTGTTTTGATGTTTTTGAATCTATTTCAAATTTGAGTTCTCTGTCTGATATGGAGATAATATATATTGTTATTTGGGTAAGTTTACACAAAGTTAGTCCGCAACTTGATGGTAAAAACCAATTTATGATTGTAATTTTTAAGAAAAATTGAATCTTTAACGCTTTTAAGATAAACATTTGAAAGAACTAAGAAGCTTTAAAATACTTTATTAATATTTTTTTGTTCAAACCGCTATATTTAATTAAGCTGTTGTTGTGTTTAATCTGTCTTTTGTAAGCTATCGAAAAAATTTAAAATTTTAATGATTCCGAAGTGTAAAAATCGCGATAAAGAATACTAGGGATCGTCTTCAGCTTAAGTGGAAGATAAGGTAAGAAAGAAAAGTTATTTTTTTAATTAACACGTAAAGATATCTTAATCTCATTGGCGCCGATTCCCGAGAGAACTTACCCTTTGATAAGAGTCTCGACGTCTTTATCAAATATAGCCGTAGGACGTTCTGTGGGAGATGCGTTATGCAAAAAATACAACGGTTCACTCTAATTAATGGTTTCGACATTATTCAAAGACCACCCTTGGATATATTTATAAATCATAGTTCTAAAAAGGGGTAACTAGAAAAATTTTAAATAAAATTCTATTCTTATAAAATAATTAGCAATGAAAAATTCAGGTATACTTAAAAAATATCATTAAAAACTGCTAATTTTATAATCTATATGATTAACATCATACAAAAAAATAAAATCAATTATAATTAATTATTCAAAATCACTACAACTACTTGTAATTAATTATTTATAGTGAGATAAGATTGTATAATGTTTCGTGGGAATCTTGGTATCGCAGTCATTACCAATAAATCACTAACGTACATGTATCCTGAGTAATCCTATACCGATTACGTATTTAAAGCTATATTCACATAGTGCTTCCAAATTTTTTGTACTAAGTTAATTCAAAATAACATATATACTGGGATTGAATATATCAGTTTAAGATACAAAAATACACATTACACAATCACAATATATTATAAAATCAATTTAGGTATTAAAAACATTGAATGTAGTATTATTCCCATCCCATATGAAATTTTGAATAAGAGTCAATTTAGAAAGAACTTTAAAATATTATCCCATTTAAGAATTTAAACCTTTCTCGCGGCTATTCGGGCCACTGTTTATTCCATATTCGGTTATTTTTTGCTGCGGCTTATGAGAAATGTTCACTATCCTGATCTCATTTTTGTGATTTATGGTTCAGAGCCAAATTCGTAGGCACTTGTTAGTATTCAAGAAAGATTTGCATCTCATTAGATAAGATATTCGTATTAGGTAATATACCGTATCGAAAACGTATCTTTTGCATATTTTCCATTAATTTGGAAGTCAATTTTCCATTTAATAACGGGAACGTTTAATTTAAAATCTTCATTTTATTAAATAATTCATATAAATAATTCATATAAAATATATACCCACATTTGGTATTTTCTTAGATTCTTATACATTTGAAATAAAACTATATTTTTATCCAGATTTAACTCTTTACATTTGTTCGAAACATTCGAAACGTCGGGTTAAAATTAAAAAGTAACGAAATTATACTCACATTCATATTGATATTTGATAAGTAATGATAAAATAACAATATGATAAAATCAATGCGTGAATAATGCTATCTTAAAGAACCGTGTAAGACTGTTGAAGAGCAAAGAATTGTATGAGATTTTACAGTGACCTGTGAAATACCGATTGCTTTTTATGCACCTTGTACTTACTACGATACACACAGACAAACCATTCTGAGTTGAACCATACCGACTTCTAAAACATCTAGGAAAAAAAATCCACAAAATTTTTCACTAGTTTTTTTTTTAATACAAAATAAATGTATATTATTTAAAAATATAAACATTTAAAGAAGTTTTTATTGCAAACGTTACGACAATAAATCAAAGTAAGTAAAATTAGGAAAATGTTTATGCATCATAATAATAATTTAAAAATCTTCAGAGCTTAAAGTCCGCGAGTGACCGACCGCCTGAAGGCGCTACTAACCGCCCAGGAAGCGGGTCTCAACGCGCAAATAAGAAATAAATTCGCTGCCAAGCGTAACAAAGGTAAAGCAAAACAACTCCAGCCGTAAGCGCGAATCTGTAATAGGTCATGCGAGTAATATAGAAATACTTCTTTTTTTAAATTGCCAAGTTCTTGTAAACAATTATTTTTGTATAGACACGAAATTTTTCCGACCTTTATAAACTTTTTAGTCCTATCAATTAAAAATCTATATCTAATTAAGAGTTCGAGGTAATCAATACATCTGTGGCTTGTTGACATCGTGGAAGCAATTTGTCTTACATCGGTAGATAAGGATCACATCTGGCCCCTTAAACCCATAGATACTATGATACCAAATAACAAGTGCAATTTAGTGGCATTGTTAGGAGGGTTATAGCATTATAAATTTGCCTGCTTTTTTCAAGAGATTGTTCAGCTTGGCGATGATCGAGTAAAATTTAAATTCAACTCTTTGTAATATTATCCCTTACATATATAATATAATTGTCTCCAAAATAGGATTTGTTTCTTCACAAGTAAATAAAAGTAATAGTAACAATATTGTTTTTAAGATTCAAATTCATAACTACTCATAAACAACGATCATTTTTATAATACAAATTGATATAAAACTGTGAGCTTCTTCATCATTCATGACAACTCTACTTTCAAAATATTTTTTTCATTGATAAAACAAGATAAGGCCACAAACATCGGGGACAATACAAGACATACTTTTTCATGTCCATTCATCTTTGAAGTGTTAAATTGTACAAGCGATAAAATCAGTGTGTTGTTTTCTTTTTATAGAATACGTTATAAAGCACTAAGAAGTACTCTATATAACGTATGTTAAGAAAAGTATTGTTTAAAAATACAAGAAACACGTGTCTTTAAATAAAAATGATCTTAACCCTTAATCAAATTCTATTTAAAGTGACTAAACTATTACTATTTTATATATATATACAATATAATTTTAAATAATACAATAACATTTAATAAAGCAAATAAAGTCATCGCTATTGAATCGTCTTATTAAGTTGGTCGAACATGAGGTCATTTAATTGATCCTTACAAATTATAAATCTTAAACATAAAAAGTAAATATTTAGTAAAAGTTATTACAATTTTATACTTTAGCTATTGCAGCGTAATAGTGCATCAGAAACTGTTTATAATTACATTTCATTCTATTATAAGGAAGCAAATATAAAATTCATTTCCTGTTTGGCGAAATTTTAAGAGCAATGTTTATGCATTGTCCGCGTGGGATCGCTACCTGACTCCCGCGGCGCGGTAATTTCTTATAAATCGACAACGAGTGAGATAACTGAGTAGTAACGGAGCGGGGAGGGGAGGGAATCTATAGACGAGGCACAATGCAACAATAGTGCACTGATCTAGATTAGTGACACGCATTGTGTCGCCAAAGGGTTGCGTCCTTTGTCCGACACAAATGCGCCTGCGCATAATGCGAATAACCCGCAAACATCTCGATACAGAATTCGCACGGATTCTATGAATTTCAAAAGAAAATAAATATAACTTTTGACAGCCGATTCTATCTTTATTTGTCATTTGTAAATACTCGATAAAGTTTTACAATAACCCTTTGATTGTGTTACAAATAAAATATTTTTATTTAAAATAACCTACGGCGATTCATAATTATTTTACTAAGATAGACCACTAATCATACTTTTAACTAAATTAGTGGCTTTACTCAAGACGAAACATAAAACAATATGAAATATTCTAATAGTTTCTAATGACTTGATTTTTATAAACGTAAGACAACTGATAATTAAAATAAGGGGTGAAAAGACGTTATAATTATAACATTCTTTTTATACCAGAGGGTGAGTAGATATTTAACCCTTTCTTAAATATTCAACGTTTAAAAAGTTATAAATCAAAACATAAAAACTTACATATATTAAACTTGCTTGTCACGCTACATACAAATGTGCTTTTATCTTTAAAGAAAAAACTTGTGACACAAAATGCTTAAAATATAAGCTGTCTCAAGTCCACTAAAAGAGTAGTCAAAATATTTTATGGCTGTAAATGTTAGCACTTGTCAAATAGGATCACCCGTACGGAACACAAAGGAGCCGAAGTAAATCTTGTATTTTATACGCCGCTAAAAACCTGATTCGTTTCCATAAAATATAGATATGAACAATACTAAATGCAATAAACAGAGTTCCATTCATCGTGGTCCCTGAATGTCTACAAAAAATGTCAATCTGACGTCCGTTCTCACAGTTTTGATTTTTTTTATAAAAACGAAAATGTATAATATATTAGTTAAGTAATACTTTGAGTTTTTAATGTTAAAATAACCATTTAGGTAAGTTACCAAATATAGTATAGGTAAAACCATTTTTTAATAAATTATTTATATTTTTTATAACATCCCAAACAATGGAATGAAATGTAATCTGACCGGATTCAGCAAAAATGTAACATCTAAAAACAGTTGAATGGCGACGCATACAGCGGAGGGTTGACAACAGACAGAGCTATTTGTCTAACAAGTCAAGAGGTGCCTTTTTAGTACACGGGCCACTTTTTGCAGCTCTTAATTGTGACACCCTTATCCATTGATCTATTTTTTTTTCAAACAACTCAGTAATAAAACCAAAGATTTGTATAATTATGACATTAAATTTTTTCACAGATAAATTTTGGTTTAAACTTATTAACACAGCCTTTTCAGTGTTGTTAAGCTCTATTTTGTAAAATATTTTTACACTAATATTTATATCATGAAAACATCTAGACTCCAAATAAGGTTTTAATATTTAAACTCATTGGTTCCATTGATATATTACCTAGCATTGTTCGTAAATATTTAACGCACAAGGAATTAGGGGTGTGTGGTGTAATTTTATAACATACTATGTTTTTAAATGTGTTGTAATTTTTTTTTTTACTGTTTAGTAAATCCCTTGAAACTTTTATAATGTCTCGTGTATTTTTTCTAAATACCTTCAAGTCTGGTAACAGATATAACTAAGAGAAGTATAGACCTATCTCTAAATTAAGTTCCGTTATCACGTTATTTAAAAAGATATTTATTATTATGAGACCTACATTTTTTTAGTAGCAACATGGTTTTGTAAACAAGAAATGCATTGAAACTAATTTAAACGAATTTATTCATCATTTACCGTCGATTATGGATAAAGGTAACCAGCTGGATGTTATGTATACTGACTTTGCAAAGGCTTTTGATAGAATCTCACATTCAATTTTAATTCGCAGACTTGTAGAAGTTATACATTACGACCTACTGCGTTTGTTAATTTTTTACCTCTGTGACCAAAGCTGACCAATAAAGGTACCTCAGGGCTCTTACCTCGGCACTCTTCTTTTTTATTTATTTATTACTAACAGAAACGATATTTTTTAAATATCTGCAAATATTGCTGTACGCAGATGATATACACTTGATTATTGTCACATCACACATCTACAAAATTATTTAAATGGATTTTATGAATATTGATACTATCACTATTTTAAATTAAATATCACTTAAATTAATTATATTATCTTTTTGAGTAAAAAATTTTCCCTGAAATATTAATATAATCTTAATATTAAATAAGTTATGATGGAGACCTGTGAATTGGTGGTAAACTTTTATTTAATTGTCGTATTGTTCATATCATGAGTAGAGTCTTTCGTATGCTTGGTTTTGTGTTGAAGATGGGCAGGCTTTTAAAATAAATCAGTTATAATTATAATTCGGTCTCTTCTTAAATATGTCTCCACCGTATGCACATCTTGACTTTTTGAATATCTTTTATTGTTTTTAGACAGTGTATGTTTACGTTTATGAGTACTTACTATTACTATTACATGTTACCCTATTCCAGATATATTAACCCTAAAATAAGACAATGAAAAAAAACATCAACTCTAGAATGCGACTATAAAGTATATGATCAATGTTATCAGTACGCTTGTGATGTCAAACACATTTCAAAAAATTTTATTGGTATTTTAAAAAGTTCTCAGCCCTTTAGTGTATCTAATGATAATTAAAACCCAATCACATCCCGCTTTTCGGTAATAGCATTGAGATACTGTTATCGTAGTTTAATTTTGAAAACTTAAACGATCTCACATCGCTCTAAAGAACTAATAACGGTAGATTACGTTATACGTATAGTTATCTTTTAACAGTTTTTATATAAAGTAATGTATATCCAGGATTTTAGGATCATATTATTTTTTCCAGATATATAATAATATAAAAATGTAAAATTGGAATAAACAATCTTAAAAAGGCAAACCTCAATCAGATGAATATTCAATAGCTTAAAAAATATATATGAGCTTAGAAGATATAATGCATTTATTTTAAAACGAGCAAAATCGTTGACTAAAAGCTAAAAGCAACTAAGTGACTTTACGAATAAAAACAAGCGGAAGAGGATGGGACGGTATTAGTTTTATATTTATCAAAAAAACTGACACTCGAGAGCGATTGTCGATCAGTAGGAATAATGGCTCGAAAAAAAATATTTACGAACCCTTTCGGTAAGTAGAGCACCTGACTCGGAAGGCTTTCGCATTTCGTGGGAAATCATTTTTAATGTTTCCTCACGTTCTGTATTGTCATGTTTACTTCTTATGTGCTGAATGGGGTTTACAAAGTTTTTCAAAATTAACGATTGATGTATTAAAAAACTCATTGTTTATTTGGCAGAAATCTATTAAAGATTTTTACATATTTTATAACATGTATTTTTTTTTTATCTTTCTTGAACGAGATAATATCAAGTTTAATTGGTTTTATAAATAAATATACCTGAAAAACTTGTCAAACATTTTTATTTAATGATTCTGGTTAAATGTTTTTAGTATAAAGAAGTATATTCAGATCAAGAGTCACGTTCGAAATACACCATCTATAAACATTTTTTTAATGAAATCTAAATCTAATTACCTCACTGTAAAGTCTATTTTCGGTCCCTTTTATCATATCAAGTTGCCCGCATAAGCCCTGCACGCGCTAACGCATTGATAATACTATCTGTATTCTTGACTTTTAATGTACATTACGTTACAAGCGATTATGTACAGTTATGTGCACCTGTTAGTATTTGACTCCTTTAAAAATAGTATAATACTAATTAAGAAAATTAATTATACATGTACAAATAAATTTTCTTAGAGTTAGGTTAGCCTTCTGATACATTCCATTTATGTAGATATATTTCAGTTAAGTAATAAATTTGAATCTAAAAAGACCTTAAAAGCTTTTTGTGAAGCAAAATGAAGAGCCATATGATATAATACTAATATTCAATGACGTCTGTCACCGTAATGCCACGGAAGCAATATCCCTTGATAATTTGATTGCTGTCATAACACCGGATAGATATTAGAGTAAAATTTAAGCTTATTCCATCTAATTGAATCCTAGAGCATTAACCCTTCTTAACCTATAATCTCCTTTATAGCTTCACGCCGACTTTAATGTCACGATCAACTGTCTCCTTAGAGCTTTTTTTTATCTTTTTAATCGGAGGCTATTTGACGCTTTTTTCTAATGTCGAATTAATAGTCATACGGTTTTCTGAAGTTCTCTAAAATGTATAGGATTCTCTGTAAATAGAAAAAAAACAAGGACATCAATTTATTTTCTTATTTTAGTTTTGTTATTATAAATCTCGAAGATTTCATCATACAAATATACTTTCAAGTTATTAAACGTCAAACCAAACAAAAAAAATTTTTTAAACTTGTTAAAAAAAGTGTAATAACGTATATCCTAATTTCTATTTCCTATATGATTTGATCATTTAATTTTATGATTTAATAAAATAAACTAACCACTGAAAGGTATTATATGTTTAGCAAATTATTAATAATTTACTACCAAATGAAGGTATAAATAAATATTGTGTTTAAAGGAAGCCGACGTTATTAACCGACCATCAACAAACTCATAAAACGGCAAACCACAAAAAAATGAAAACTTTTATAAGTCATTAAACACAAAGATGGTTTTCAAGTGCTCGAATTTACTTCCACCATATCAAACATTTATTAGAAATTTGAGTAAAAAGTAATAAAAGTAAAATTCTAAAATGTAACCGCAGAGCTGAGGAAGTTAAAAAAATGTAGCAAATATCGATAAGTGCTAACTATTTGGCGTTGTTCGTGCGGAAATGATTCTCAAATTGCACAACACAAAGATCTTCCGATTCCAAGATTATGGGGGAACAATTATTATCTTCACGTTTGAAATCTTTCATGTTTTAAACAGTAACAATTTGTAAATCGTAAAAAAGATCGAACTTATTTATATTTTTATAACTTACCAATTATAATTAACAGTTACTTGTTCTAAGTAATAAGTAACGAAAGACTTTATTAAATATACTTCTCGGTTTTATAATAATAATAGTAATTATGAAATTATATAAAAAAATCCAGTAAGTTAACTATTCAGACAAATCACAATTCAATATTTCCTAGATTTAAATAATACTTCTTTGTCTTCAAAAATATAGAATAACCGATAACCATTCATAATTTTGTTGAAATTCGATATTTTATAAGTTGCGGTCAAGTGACCATGTTAACAACTAATTATATCTGGTAATTGCATTTGGCTTCTAGTTTTCGCAGATGTATCACACCTTTTTGAAGATTTCTTAGGTATTCATTCAATTATATATTTTTTAATAAGAGACACAATACAATAAGCACGAAATTATTGTGCTATATATAGGAAGCAAACAGACAATTCATCTGGAGATAATAGTGCCAATATCAATGGATATTTCGAATGCAAATTAGGAAATTTGAAAGTCATTGATTAATTGCGAAAGAAGGAGTATAATAAACTAACCTTACGAATAGCAAAGTAGCGCATCCGTCTTTCTCTTAAACTACACAAAATGTAACACAAATAGATATTTGTGATTATTACAAATCATCAGTTGAGTGAGTCTATGTTCGAGTTGCTGCAGAATGAAAAAAACAGCTAAGCTTTACCAACAAAAAATAACAAGACAATAACAAGTATACGCAATCCTTAAGGTAGTGAGTGAAACAATTCGCATTTCGTTTTCGATCACACGGTCCCGCCGGCGTAGGAAGTCGGTATCCGACGTTAATTATGCGGAGTTTATCATGTACAATATGTATATATATCCATACATACATACAGACTTATATATATATATATATAATATAGTACATATTATATACTAATATAATGACTGGTAGATTGATATTGTTTTGACGCATACTACATTAATAAACAAAATTATATTTCTGAGAATCGTAATTGTCAAAAACTATGCAAAAATAATTTAAATATTATATTATATGTAATTTTAAAACAATCAATTATCATAGTAAAGTGAGTAGTGTCTGTTCTTTATAGTACTACAGTAAATCTTAGTCGAGGAACGGCTATAAAGTATTTGCATATACGACAGGTCCCATCTTAATGTATGTCTGTATGTCTCGTAATTTATGCGTAACTACCATCGACATATCAATTTGAAATTGAAACTTCTTATCTGTATCTTGTTTTTTTCTTATCAATCATCGCGAATTATTCATTGTACATGGCATGATATTGTTTTTAATGCAAGGAGCGGGATTGAAGTTCAATACAAATAAATAGTATATCAGTTCAAAATCCGACGTTATTGAGCTGAGCGAAGCGAATTTCTTTACCGGTCAACTCAATAAATTTTTGTCTGCTATACTACACCGATCAAGCTATATTTATTAAATTTGGACGATTTGATTATCACATAACAACCTTTCTAATATAGATTGAAAAAAAATCTAATTGCAAATTATTTTTTATTCTATTTCACTCCCAGAGAGTAAATTTTTACTAAGACTGCATATGTACTATTTTTTGTTAGTCGTTGAAATCATATCAAGCTAAAGTTTTCTTGACATATTTTTCCGTATACTCAGCTTCCTCCGCTTGCTTGCTCTGACCCTAGTAATAAAATAGAAACAAATTGAAACAAATATATAATTTAATTACTAATTATTATATTTCATAGGTTTTTAGACAATTATGATAATTGAAAAACACAGATTCCTTTGTTCACAGTACAATAGTAAGTAAAAGTGGTTCGTAATTAAAATTTCACAAACGATTGAATCTTTTGTAATGATAACTACAACCAATTTGAAAGGCAATAGATTTAAGACTACTAACAATACAGAGAAACATATTACTACTTAATTTAACTTTCTATTACTTATAGCCGTCGTAGTTATATATAAAAGAAGCAAAACTACCTACTAAACTACTAAACAGAAATAAATACTCTTTTAGTCGGAAATTACATTTATTATTAATTTACTAAAAAATTTAGTATTAGTAAATATTTAATCAAATCAAATCAAAACAGTACTATACAAAAAGGAACTTAAGACAAACATATTTATGATTTAGGACAGGAAAAGAATAATAATAAAAAACCGTAAAATTAACTGAAATTAAAAATAATATTAATAATAATAATTTTGTCTTTATTATATATACATTAGAATAATGTCGTCCAAAAATAAATAATCAAGTCCCTTGTAGTCATCGAACAAAAATGTTAAAGATCGTACATTTTCACTTTACTTCATACATGAGAGCTAAACAAATGTATTAAATACAGTTGATCGGTTAGATTTTGCCAAAATCACGATTTTAACAAGCCCACGTGCGGACAATAATAAGATTAGTAACGCCTAACCGAATACCACAAAGAAATACACAGATTTTAATAGTTTAACAAATCCGCGTATCGTTTCTATTATTATTATCGGAAGTAGGAAATTAAATTGAAAGTAATCTTTGAGGTTCTTCAATCAACACGAAATTCTTATGATAAAAGTGAAAATATCAATAAAATGTATTATATCTACAGAAACAGTTTTGAAAACAAAAGTAAAAAAGAGTTTTGGAAAGTTAAGTTTTATGGAAAAGTTTAACTTGTTATATATCTTACACAAAGATAAGATAATAATTAATAAAAGGTCTAGGCCCTAATAAGTTTTAATCTTGATTGGGCAGTTGCTATTAATCTCCATGTACACATGAGTATTAATTTTCATTAACCTTTCCTATCACAATATTAACGATAATCGTAAAATTCAATCAATACCGAATAATCTTTATTATACACACAGCACTTAAAAACAGTAAATATTTTATAATTAACTCACGAATAAATAATATTGAATTTATTCAATAGCATAATTATAATATATTATATTATAATCAAGTATATCTGAATATATAATTTTATGAAATCTACAGATACAACTATGATAAAGTCGAAGTATTTTTTTTTTTGTTCTCTTTTGAAATAGTTGGATTTAAGAATTACCTTTTTAAAGTTTTCATTACACTGTTGTAGAAATCACACGACTACTTAAAAAGGATCAGAAGTCTTATCTGGATATAATGGGGGAATATCACATTATACTGAATTGCGAAGAACTAGTTAATATATAAAAATACATCGTGAACTGGGAAGCCATGGATCACATGAACAATAACGTATGGCGGTATATATTCGATGCGAAATCCCTTGTTAAATTATCAGAGATTCGCACATATAAACACATTTGGTTCGTTATCTTACTCAACGCCCATTTATCTTGTATAACAATGTCCTCACAATACCTTTTAATCAACTCGCTGTAATTTCAACTTTCTGATTCTGATATCTATGAAGACAAAAGATTCGTATCAACAATCAAGCCGCTAATAAAGATTAAAAATAATATATCTGTACTCACTTATCGTGTTCGATATGCGAATGAACAGACTCGGTTGTGTTTTTTATTTATAAACAGCTTTTAGGATTCTTTTTTATTATTTCTTTTATAAATATCATTGAAAATAATAATATCAATTATATTTTATGGAAACAAGATCGTGGGTTATAGATTAAAAATAATATAATAAGAAACTACACGCTAATATGATGAGTTCTAATGTTTAATATCCGCAAAAAATACAATATTTTTAATAACTTGTAAAAAATATATTCACTATTCATTTTTAATTTACTACAATTTTTTTACGTTAATACTTATAGATTGACCCTTAATTAATTATCTCTACACAATAAATGCAGTTTTTAAACCAGTATCATAAATAAGAGAAATTAAAAAAAAAATAATATGTACAGCAAGAAATATATATAATATCAAATAATAACCAATATAAAAAAAATAAACGTAACTTTAAATAAGAACTTCTAAAAAAGAAAAAAAAATCTATTCAAATATCTTTGAAGCGATATCTAAACAACGATACAGCTGACTGACGTTGGAACTATTAAAAAACTTCCGGACGCACCAATAAACTGTTTTAATTACAATTCAAATCAAGTGTGAGGTACATCAGCTAATTAGAACACGTCAGTATCGAGAATAACAAGTTGTCTGGGTGTAAACATACATTTTGACCGCGGTTTATCAGAGTATCTTAGGCTTTCTCTATATTCCATTTCAATTAAACAGATACATTAATATTCTTTTAATGTTTATTTTATAGTATGGGATTGTGTTTAGAAAGAAACATATTTTTATTAAACTCATTTTATTAGTATTTAAGCTACAAATATATTATTTTCACAGCCATATTTTTAACATCAATATATTTACAAATATACTAAGATATATGTATATAATACAAAATACTTGCTAATGACTAGATATACTCAATTATAACTAAAACTTTACTTCTGTTGCCACATAGTAATCGCATCTAATAATTCACTATCATCTACAGAGTTAACTTCACTATAATAATTACAATGACTATTGATTTGATAATCATTTCGATTTAAATAATCATTTGAATAACTCGATGACACTCCGGAAGAGCATTCAGAATTAGCCGGGGAAGGTACAGAATCTGGATACGGGGACGTTCTTCCGAAAATTCCTTCATCAACTGTAGATGTGTCCATAGATTCTTGAGTAACTTTCAACGGAGAATCACTATCATCAATTAAATTCTCCAAGTATCTGATATATTCTACTACCATGCGGAGAGTATCGACTTTGCTAAGTTTCTTGCCGGATCCTCGACGAGCGCCTCCTGACAAAGCATTGACGACAGCAGCCGGCAATCTCTTTCTTAGCGCGTTAAATCCATCGTTAACTTGTTTAACACGATTCCTCTCTCTGGCATTACGTCTCGCAATTGACACCGACTGTCCAGAATTATTTTTGTAGTTATATTTTCTCACTGTGCAATCCATTTCTTGATCCATAACCGGTGCGATAGGAACAAATTTTGGGACTTCGTTTTTGTACGCATAAGTGTAGTTGGTAGTTTGAATCATTTTTGTTAGTGTACTTCCTTAGAGGACGACTATATGATGAATGAATGCGTTGGGATCCCGCGGCTCTTTATATGGCCCACCTGACCAAAAAAATGAATAGGGAACGCTCCCACCCCTATCGTTTTTTTGGATTGGTACCTGGTTTTTTTTAATTTGATCGAGTAGCCCGAACTTTGTACACGTGCCCTTTAATGTGTTGACCAACATGTATACATTTAAAACCACGTTTGTAATAAAAAATGAAACTATATTCATCTAAACTTTAACCTTTTTTATTAAACTAATCAAGTTTATTCTAAACGAGATAAGTTATAAAATTTTTCAGTTTAAAAAAAGCTTTAAGTAACGTGTTTCTATTTTTTTTATGCTATAACTAACACATAGTAAAAAAATATAATAAAAAAAAAATCAGAGTCCAAAAATATAATGTTAAATACATATAATTTAAATCTTTTAATTTCCGAAATTAATTACAATTAATTTATGACAATACTACTGATTCGTATATTTCTTGATTTCGATAATTATACCTATAATACTTTTAAAGTAAATTCACTTTATTTTCAATTAAAGTGTCTTTACAGTCAAGTGGCAAGTTACAAAGGTTACAATACGCAATGGGAAATTTATTACGGTCTTTTAAAATGAAACAACACGTTTATGTTTGTACCAACGACAAAGAACACAGCCACTATCCATACCTAACAACGCATTGCAATTAAAAATAATCTCTATTCAAAAGCAATACGATTTAAAATTAACAAGCAGCAGCTCATAAGTTATATGTCTAGCGCCCTGGGCGGCGAAGACTTCATTGAATTTTGAAATGGTTATATTAATTTAGAACTAAGGCTGTATTCTTCAATGGGCTGGGTATTGTCATAAGCACTTTAAAAAGATTACACAAGAAATGTGGGCCAGCCTTTGAGTTGGAGTCGTTTGTTTAGAACCTTTCAATCATTCTTGGAGGCGCTAAATTTGAGTTTAATAGACTCGGTGTCGCCCTCGTGCCTTCAAGTAATTCATGTTTAATTTTGTTCCATTGATTTTTTCGTTCTACCTGACTTTCAATGGACAAACAGTAATATTAAAAACTAGTGACATGTATTTAAATGTGTGTGTAACCAAAGTTTAAATCGGAATTAAAAACTATACAGAAATATTTCGTATATATAGTCAATTTATTTAGTATAATTACTACAAAATATTATTTTGCTCATCATGACCTGTCTAATTTTGGAGAAAATTAATGAACGGGGAGTTTTAGGTCATCATTCTTATCATAACAGAAAACAAATCAAAGAGTGTAAGTGATTTTTTAAGAAAATAGAATTTTAAATTTATGTTAGCATTTCATAATTATGGTGATTTAGATAAATTAATGACTTTAAAAGATTTGAAGATTAAAAATAAAACTTAACACTTTTTTTCAAACATCAGTATACAGAGCAATTGTAATATTTTTATTTTTCACATAAAATATATTAAAAATTATCAAATATTTAATGTTTCCCCAGAGTCGTATAAATTGTCGCTCTTCGGGTGTATGCGCCCATCAATCATACCATGCCTCTTCCTGCAAGTGAATTCGCATATAATAAAATGTGGGAGTGATACATCGAGTAGAGAATAGCACAAAAGCCCTCGACTACAATGGCATCAAATAACTAGCCCACACCTTAGAGAATCGCGAAATAGAGACATCTTAGAGCATAATAGAAAAAGACCCATCGTTGATAATTACAGTCTTTGTGCGTTATACTAAATGCGTTCGTATGACGTGAAAAAGGTATTAAAATTTTGATTGGACACACTTTGATCGAGCATCTTTTTTATATTACATAAAGAGGATCTGTAGTTAACTATGGATATAATGACTTAATATACTAAATTTTTGTATGTAAACTTTCGCGATCCATGATTACTATAAATTATAATTGTCCGGCTGTACTCACATTATTAGTATCGGAATTTGCCAGACTAGTTTCAAACCGGAGTCCTTACTCATGAGCTGTGAGCATGGCGAAATCGCGGCGTGAACTGTTCGAAACTAGTCATTCAAAATTCCGATAATAATTGCGTATGTACAGCCGGATAATTTTATTTTATACTATGTTTAATATATTTCAAAACTATTTCAATTTCACTTTTCTTTTTTTTTCTAAGAAAATACTTCTTATCGCTATCCAAGTGAGGCATTAAAAATACAACAAATTTTATTTAAATATCGTAATTTTATATCTATACTGGCTATGTCTATACATATCTGCCATGGTTGCCAATGTTGTCAGTTTTATAAGGAAAAAATCTCCTCTACAAATCTTGATACAATTGGATCATTAATAAATGCTACCACAAAACACTCTACTTTACCTTCACTATTGAAATTTAGTATAGGCCTTGGTGAATCTACATAGAACTGGTAATATAAACTCCTTCGGGAACAATCTAGAGATTCCTTGACATTTTTATTTAGTAGTGTTTAAATCAGAGAATACAACTCCAGCAATAAAACAGGTCTTAACTTATGAGAATATGTATATCAAAATGAATAAAATATAGGAATATATTTTTATTTATAAAAGTTTTTTTTTTTTTTATTTGTAAACTAGAGTAAATAAAGTTAGATCAAAAAGGTTTTAAATCGTATTTATTTTATTCATTATTCTCATTTATCAGATTTATATAATATTCATAAATTTTATTAAAACAATGAAAGTCATGTTGTTATCAAAGGATATTTTCATAAATTTAAATATTTAACTAAATCTTAAACCGAGTATGCTTATTATTGGCAGTCCACAGAATGTTGGTGGACCTCTGAACAAGTTCATAATAAAGTTGTAAGTTTAATTGCTCTGGACCTCAAAGACGCCGCGACGTGAACTAAAATACTGTATTAATATTAAACTTGTACATGAATGAAATATTTACAGTCTTGTAACGATGAAATTATCACTGCTATATTAATAACGAATATTAAGTATTTAATAAAATATTAATAAAAATATATTGATGACTTGAAATCTCGAAACTCAAGAGGAAATTTGCATTTAATTTCTTAACATCTAAATATAGACAGTTATTTATTTACATTATATTGAAATTAAAATAGTTTTTAACAGAACTTTAACATTAAAATCCATTTTAGTATTATTGTTATCATTTCTACAATTCATTTAAATTTCTGCGTGCGCTTATATTGGATAGAGTAAAAGCAAACAGATGCCGAATCTAATATTGATCTGAGTTGGCTTGTGCTATAAGATGAACACCTTGTCAATGTGCAATCCTTTCGCATCTGCTGCACTGATTATGAAAATATGACGAATATGCGCCTTTATTTGCTACCACCTTTGCGGATGTGCTTTTGACAATATCATAAGCAAAATTTTGCTGAGTATTCGACATGTTACATAAATCATTGAAAAAAAAAATTGAATAGATGATACGTTTGGTAATTTTCGAGTTAAATCACTAGTCTATAAAAATTACATATGAATGCTTTCTCAAGTTTGAAACATCAGATTTTAATCAAAATAATAATGGATTCAAAGTATTTATTTCTAAACGAAAAAACTGCACTTGTTAAGCGTCAGATTCTTATGTCATAGTTTCAAAAAGTTTTAATCAATGAACCTGCTTTTGAGAAGAAACGGCAATCTTTTCTTATTTTTTTTTTAATAAAAAAAGTCAATAAAACTATTTTACGCAAATAACTCGCGTTTATTTTTACATTTTTTATTTTAAACCCTACGTTTGCTGCAAAGCAATCGAAATGTGTAGTACTTGTGCAAATCTTAGAAAACATTATAAAAAAAAATAGTGACATATAAACTTTAAAGGAGTCTCACTTATAAAGCAATAGTAATTACTATTATATATTGCTTAACTAGTTTCGAAACCATCCTTTGAATTCTTATTCATGAGCTCAGAGTATGACAGATTCGCGTGATTAAATAAACGTGACCTATATAAAAAAAATAATTTATAATAATAAGACATCAATCACCACGAGGACACTGATATCACCATCTGTTCTGCAAAAAAACATCTAAGTTGGTGGTTTGTGTTTGTTTTGCAAAAAATGTCCAAGATTGTATTACATACTGAACCAGGCGGGTGCTATTTTATCATGACAGTGGTCCATTATTGTGAATCTTCTATTGACATATTAGCTTTTTAGACCAATTTCATTGTACACGCCTCTTGGATTAAGTTCTTTGTGTCAACCGCACGTGACTTGGACCTCTATGATGTATTTTCATGTACAAAATTAAAACCATGAAATTGCATAGACTACAAATATATTTTTATTTATATATTTCATTAAAACTAACATCAGTTAAGTAAATCTTTTCATAAAACGGACAAAACTATTTTTGTCTTAGTTAATTACTATTAAAAAGCATTCTAAACCACATAAAATCGAAATTTTATGTTAAAAGAAATATTTCATTAAACAATTACTTTTTGTTATAAAAAAAGCAATGTCTTTTATGTCTATTTAAAGGGATAGTAGCAGTTGATCGTATTATGCAATGTTAGACCCCATTAGCTTTTTTCTGAACACCATTGTATGCATCTTATTGGATTAAGATGTTCTTTCTTTGCGCCCGCATTTATGTAAACTTGAATGATTTAACTTCCGAAAATAACTATATAATTAAATAATTACAACACGAGCTTTATAAACTTGTAAGTATTACTAAATGGTTAAATTAATAAACGTTTAGTTTCCCATAGTGTATTTATAAAATTTAAATAAATATTTGAATAATTTTATACCTATCAAATGATTTTAATGTGGTAGTAGATTATAAAAACGATGTGATTGTAAACCCATGTACACATGTAAATATCTTAAACGATCCCCGACTGAGACTCAAGTGAGATGCAAATTGTAGTGTAGTAAAATTAAGTAATAAAAGAAAACTAGAAGAGACATTTACGCTAACTGCATACTCGCCTCTTTAAACTATAAATTGTAATTTCATTAAAACTTAATTTGATATTTTTTGGTACATACTTTTGACTTAATTAAGAAAATACCTATATAAAAGAACTCAGAATTTATATTTGGGCAACTATTTTGACTATTAACTTTTTTTTACCTCTTTGTATCAAATCTATAGTCTACTGTAAGACAACATCACCAGAATTATTAAATATGTACATTTTTAATATTCATAGTGTTGTAAATTTGTCGACTACCACAAAATAACAGGTAAATTACATTTAAATAGTAAAATATTTAAATAATTTATTACTAGATATAATAATTACAATATTAACATAATCCCGCTACAACCTCTCATGTGTTAATTGAAATATTAAATAATTGTATGCATTATTTTATTAAAATAATAAAATAAAAACAAAATTTTAACGTGTTAAGTTATTCATATCTCTACAATTAAGGATAATTCAATCTTCCGATACATAATATCATTGATCCTGATTATCTAATTCAGAAAAGAATATGAATATTTAAATGAATAGTAAATTACCAGTATAGAATATTTAAATTAATAGTAATCTTTCTTATTTCCAATAAATAATATTAGTAAAGCTGTTAGCGCGTTGAATTCTTTTACTAAGAATATTTAAACCAATTTACTTAGAAGTAAAAATAATGACATTTACCCTTTTCAGAATGTTTTCGTTGTTAGACAACCAAATTAAAAAGCTTCTTAAAATAGTGGTTTTCCCAAAATCGAGTTAAAATCCAAAATGCGAGCACGGTGGCCCGAAAATTTATATGTGCTATTAACAAATACAGGTATGTGAATGAAAAATGGTAATTGGGGGTATTTTTAACTTTTACGGTAGGAGAAGTAATCTATGATTTATCGTGACAATTTATTATAAGGTTCACGTATTCGAAAACTGCCTTTGGTGACCGCATAAAAAGTAAAGGTTAATCTTTAAGGTTCTTTGTATGAGATAATCAATTTGTTGAAAAGGCTTTCGTTTTAAGATTAAATAAAAAATTGGTCCTTTAAAATAATAATGTCTGAATATGTTTTTACTTGGATTTCGCCACACCGCCAAAATACAATTACAATAGGTTATAACTAATAAGGCGTTATATAGTCTTCAAATTCAGAGTGAGGGTGTTTTCTTATCATAACTTTGGTAAATTCTTTAATTTCTTCATAGAGTAAACTAAACAAATAAAAAAATAAATTATATACACATATGTAATATAAGAAGGAGTATTGGGAATCGTAAATAAAGATTAAGAGACGATAAGTAAACTGATAAAAGACGAACGTTATCGATGTATTATCAAAAACGTTAATTTTAAAAGCTACTAACTATAGTTTAAAATGAAATAGTACCTTGTTTGTTTTGAAATACACCCTTCAAATGTAATTACGATTTTAAAAACTTTACACCGAGGCAAAAACATAAATCTTAATGTTAAACACTTTCAAATTAAGAAACTCAAAGAACTCTCATTTACTGGGTACTTTAAATCAAAGCAATTATATTGTCTTGCAGGCGTTTGTAATCGAAAACCACTCAACAATTAAGTGAAGTAACGAATAAAACAAACAAAACCAGAAAGTTTCGATAAAATTTTTGATCGTCAAAATAGCAATTCAATAAAATCGCATAAAAATCTGATCTGAATCCGATGAAGTTACCAGATCGAAAACAATAAGAACATAACAAAGAACCAAAGCGATTTTAATTAGACTCAAATATAAATAAACATAGTCCTTTGTCCAAAAATTCCAGGTTCTACAAATTCCTACAAATTTTAAATTGCTAATCGAATTAGCTCCATTCAATTAAGACAAGACACAATCTAGCCTAAAAACTTTTGGTGATCCTGTATTGTTCCTCTACTTTTATGTAGTCAAGAATTTCATTTAGAAATAATTAGTTTAACGAACAAGTCAGAACAATAGTTGGTCCGCCTATTAAAAACGATATTGAGGTAAGAAATAATTTCTATAGTATATTGAAGTTTAGCTTTGATATAGCTAAACTTTTAATTTTACATAAAAATGAAACCGTTTACATCAAAACCAACACAGCAGTCGCTGTAACACTACGCTCGGGGCTATTTGTATAGTAAAATGAATCCACAAGATTATCTCAGATTATATCAAAAACTAAATTAGCACTCTCACTTTGATAAACAAACATTTATTTGCATATCAGAATCAAACATTTCTGATTTCTTTTAAAATGAATATTTTTGATGCATTAATAGATTTGATTATATTAAAAATTGTAATTATAATATAGTAGGTATTAATAATATAAAAAATAGTTATATAAAATAAAGGTTTATTTTATTTAACTATTTTTTTTAAATGAAACAAAATGAATACTTATTGACGATAAGATTAGTACCTACTATATTATAATTACAATTTGTAATATGTTTCCTTATATAGCTTTTACTGTAAGCACTTGGATAAGTTTTTTAATGTAGATCTAATCTAGATTTATTAAAAACAATATACATCCACATATTCTTTGATGTCCTCAAACTCTTAATAGTAGGATAATGCAACATAGTAAAAAAATGTAAGCTTTTCGTTTAAAGAACTACTTTTTTAACCTCATTACGTTGTTGACGTCCCGTAGCGTTTTAGTACTCTAATTACTGCAGAGTATTTATTAGCGATAAATTTAGACTTACCATAAAGTTGTAATATGCACTTTATTTTATAGGTATACATATTTTGAGATTTCTTTAATATTTTGTATTATTGAAGTATCAAAATGGGTCGGATGAGGTATAAACAATTTGCAGAGTATTTGCCAAAAGCAACCTGTTGGTATAAGTAATAGCTTAATTCTATGTTTGCATGCTAAGGTGCTTGGTTTCTCGGCTTTGTGTAACAAAGATTATTAAATATATGTTATTAAATACTTTCGACGTTTACAAACTACCGAAAGAACTTTGTTTGTTTGATATTTAAATTTGGATGATTATGCGGAGTCAGACTTGGTCCATATTTATATATTCAAAATTGATTTTACAATCACATGAATAAAATATTCAGATTTAGTCAGTCAGTTTTACCCGCAATCTGATCTCTATACAACATATGATAAATATAAGGATGACATTGCTCGTACATTTCATATGAGATTACGTTCACTTTTTAGTCATATACAAACAGTTAAGTAAAACTTAATAGCCCATAAACGTTATCTGACCATTAGTGCTAATTAAATGCATCAGATATCATTATGGCTTAACGATTTCTGAAATAACTTATATATAGTAAAATCTTTATAGTATGGCCACCCATCTAGCGCTGGCCACTGTGACGGATCCTCTCCACGCCCCTCATTTGTTATACAAATTTAATACTACCCTTGGAGCGAAAAGCGAAAGCCCGGACAATGGACCGAACTCCAGTAAGAACTTTATATTGGGCATGCATTTTTAAAATATTATGTTCGAGATTTTTATATTTTTATAACAATTTAAATTGACATTGAATAAGTTTTTTCAATTTGAATACGGATTGTGCAAAAGTAAAGAGTTAATTTAAAAATGTTGAATCCACAATCTGTTATTGTCTTTGCATTCAATAAAACAACTACTGAATCAAAGCAATCGCGAAATTCCATTAAATTCACCAGCACCTGAGGATAATTCGCAATTGTACAGAGGCACTTGAGATTGAGACGGCAGAAATGCATTACTTTTACCCCGGGCGTTGCTTTGATTAAACAAGTCAACGTCAAGCCGCTGGCTCTGTTCCATCTAAAGCATATACCACCTTATTTCAATTAGGGCACGAAGAAAGTTTTGGATTTTCATAAAAATATCATTAAGAAAATGTTCTTTAGTCACTATAAATGTATATAACATTATTTTTTTTACATAAAGGATCATAATATATTTATAAAATTAGAGGCTAAATTAACATAGACTCATTATATCGCCATTCGATCTGTAAAACGTTAAAGTAGAACATTTCTAAACCACACTTTTATCCTAACAAAAAAAAGGTAAAACAAGAATTCATAAAAATATCTTTAATTAATTTTATGACAAGTTTCAAATGTTTAAAATAATGTTTTGCGAACGAAAACAAGTTAATGCGGAGTGCGTCTGGATTCATTTAGTTTATTTAAATCAGAATTCCAAATAATATTATACTCTGATTTATAAATGGACACCGCAACACCTTTTTGTTTTTATGTTATTATTCACTTACATTAACAATAAAGCTCTTGCATGATTGTTTTTTCGATTCTTCAAAGATTGGCTTTTTGAAAGTGTTTGCGTTTCTGGAATAAAATATTGTTTTTTTAACCAAAGATTCAAAATGAAAAAAAAAATGTAATAATAAAGTAATAATTGTATATTTATCATTCGTACTGCTGAGCTGTGGAATTCGCTTCCGGAAGCTCTGTTTCCAGAGAATTACAACCTGGAAATCTTTAAATCAAGAGTGAATCGGTTCCATCTAGGCAAGCGTGTTCCATCTTAGACCACAGATTTGCTCTGATGAAAAAAATTAATATTAATAATTAAATTAGTTCCGATTATTCTAGTGGTTAAGGAGTGGTAGTCTGCCTGCCTATAGAGCCTAAGGTCGTGAATTCAATACCCACATAGGATAGTGATTTGTGACGGATTGCTTTGTCAAGTTTGGATGTTATTTGTGTTCATTATTTCTATATATGAAAACCTCCCCCCGGGAAATAAAGGTTATTTCTCTTATGCAGTAATTGATTATTTTTAACAAACACAATTAAAGATAATAATAAACCATACTTTAAAACATTAAGATTTGTGAATTGTGAAATTTTGACATTTGATGAATTTGTTATTTAAGTGATGCCGAGTCTCATTTGTTTCTTTTTTCAATTTATTTTTAGAATTCGAAACATTAAAAAAAAATTAAGCTTGATTAAGTTCAATTTGCATATATAAATGTAATGTTAATATATTGAAATTTCTTTTAATATTCTGATATGATGTGGTAACTATTACTATAAACATACTCTTTGTATCTTGTACCAAACCACCCACCCGCTGTTAGTCATGAAATTTTTTCAAGTATTCCGTTACACAGGTATCGGAACCAAGCATTTTATATTTATGTCGACAGTAGCAATTCATATTAGAAACGGTAAAAGTCGGCTAATAAAATATGATATAACATTTCGTTCCAGTCCAAGTTATGTCTTAATAAAACGCATCGAAAACCGTATTTCATTTCACTATAAAAGATCAAATAGCCGCCTTAAATGTACCCACATCCTAGAAGTATGATATCGGTTGAAAGAATCATTTAACCACAGCTAATTTAATTTAAGGTAAGTTTTTAATTATGCGGTTGCTTTAAATATTTTAGTTGTAAACACCTGTCCCCCAGCTTTCCAATTTATTTGCATGATAACAACGTCATGGAAATCGTACTTAAAATTATTTTTAAAGCCGTTCATGGTGTTACATTTCGTTGGTATATAAACGAGAGCGTTCACTGATATTAAAACAATTATATTTAAATAAATGTCTTAAATTAAGTTTTGTTCTAAATGTACAAAAAAATACTAACGAAGGTTTATATTTCTGCTAAGCAATTAATTCGGAATTCATTTAGTTAAGGTTTTTATACTCGGTTTGCTTTTTCTATTTTTTTTTCGTTTGTACTTCATCAAAATTTAATAGTGATAATAAAATTATTTTGTTATTTTGTTATTTACAAGAAAAAATTAAATAAAACAGTTGAAAATTTGGAAATATTTTTTTTTATTAAATTCTGATAAACGGATTATTACTGATATTTATTGTTTAAGATAAAATGAATTTCACCTACGTAGTTTTTTTTTAACACTCTTGCTTCGGACTTAGTTTTTAGGGAGGTGTGTCGCGAACCTACGATGATGTGCGTCTGTGTCGAGGATACATTCGTGGCAGCCAGACGAATCTCTCATGACCGACCATTCTCAAAATCATTGTGGGGGCCACGACAGTTATATCGTCGTGCGCTCCTTCTAAGAATACGTGATGTTACAAAAGAAGAAAGAATTGCGAAGCCCGACGTGGAGGCTCAAGATTCCACCCTAGAAGGGAAGTAAAAGTGTGACTGCGTTTCACTGATCCCTGTTCAAAGCCACAGTTTTAACGGTGTACATTAAAAATGACAGGATCTCCTATACCACGCGGAAATGTCATAAAGGATCACTTTTTCTTAAGATAATCTATACCAAAACTAGAGCTAATAAGAGCGAGCCCTATCACATTAACTTACTGGTTAAAGAAAATATATGAAAAAAATAATAAAATCCTTTACATTGAAACAATTTGTTTCAGATGTAACATATTTCATAATTTTAAACATTTACAATAAATTTGAGACTGTTCATTACTTATAGATGGACTAGATATTTTTCTTTATTCTAATTGTGATAAAATTTTGCTGACATAACCACACGTTGATAGGTACCACAATACAGGGAACAACTATTCGTTTATTAGAAAACGCGATTACGCGGTTAAAAAAAAGCAATAAGAACGGCTCTGACGATTTTAATGGAAAAGTAATTAGTTCTAAATTACATAAATACACATCGATTGGAACCACAATGAAGTGAATTGCATAACAAGGTCATACATACATACATACATACATACTAACACACTTTTTAATTTTAATAGCCTCGCGAATCATTCTTGGTATGTAGCGGGGTTCCCTAGCGAGGATTTGTAATTTATCAAATCTAATATAATGGTTGGGCTTGTCTATGGGATGTTCACACACTGCAGACTTCGATGTACGCCTATTTTTGATATCCAATATGAGTTCCCTAAGTGTTACACCGATGCTCCTCTTCGTTTGACCAATGTATGAGAAACCACAATCACAGTCAAGTTTGTATACCCCGGCACATTGTAAAGGAATATTACTTTTAATAGGTCTGAAGAATTGGCTCACTTTTCTATGAGGTTTGTAAATAGTTTTAATAGAAACCTTTTTTAAGATATTACCAATTCTGTCAGTAACTCCTTTAACATATGGAAGTAGGACTAGGACTAGGTTGTCTTTCGACTGTACACTTGCAGTCACAAGTATACAGTGGTATAGTTACAAGCAACTGCTTGATGTGGCTTCTGCAACGCTGGCAAGGGACAGGCAAGTGGTTATTAACTAAGGCATGTTTGACATGCTGGAACTTCCCCTCTAGGTGTTCTGCATCGCAGATGTGATGGGCTCTCTGAAACAAAGATTTGCCAACGGTAACTAACTGGCTAGGGTGGTGGTAGGATTTACGATTGAGATATCTATCTGTAAGTGTGGGTTTCCTACATACAGATAGATATCTCAATGGAAAAACTGCAACAGCGACATCATTCATACAAAACATGAAATGTTATATTTAAGAATAAAAAATTGGTTTCCTTTAATTATGTATTTTCAAATCAAATAAAAAATATATTAATTTTAATAAAATCAAATTCACATTAATGTATTTTATATAAAATTATTCATTAATTTTTGACCAAGTAAGTCTTCGGTAAAATTATATAGAGTAAATCTGCTCTACTATAAAGCTGAAACCATCACAAATATTGTCTGGTTACTAAAGTTACGTAATATAATAATATTCTTCTAAGATATGTAAGTAACTTTGCCATGCTATTTTTCACAATTTCAGATCATTATTACAGTAAATTTAATGACGGCAATATTTATAACTAGTAAACCCCCCGTTAATTCTTAACAATCTAGACGGAAAGATAGCTCTTAACAGAATTTATATTAATTACCTTACAAACAAATTGTGGTAAATTATAAGAAATTCGATTTAAAAGACTAATGTTGTAGTATATTAGGGCTTGAACTACAACATAGGAGTTTTCTATAACATCTTAAACTACAACATATGCCAAAACTGCAACGAATAAAAGTTACAGATATATAAACCTATAAACCTACTTTTTCATGTGCATATATATTAGATAGAATATAATGTGATTGTTTGTTTGTTAGTTACCCCAGTACTCATTTATATTGAAAATTCCAAGCTAGATTAAATTAGATGTGAGGTCGTCAAATATTTAACTTAAAACGTTTGAACCATATTATTGATTATTTCGTCCATAAATCAGTTGACAATGGGCCGCTAGTAAGGCAGTAATAAATTCAAAATTGACTCGCGGGATAGTGAGAACTCATACAGAAGTCATACCACAGCATAAATCTCGGAGTCCGTCGACAAGCCATGAATAGCGCGTATGAGCGATGGCCTGTGCTCCAGTCAGGCCGAACAGAACGTTTTGACAATATGAAAATTAAAATATGGGAGCCACTGCAAGACAGCGGCTGACTTTGACCGGTAATTTGCTAATAAAACCGACGCAATATTTTGAGGTTTAACTGATATCAAGTTTTGTTTACCAAAACATGCAGCATACAAAAATGTTTGATAATTAAAGTGTAATGTATAAAAAGTATTATAAAATTTTGACTATTGCTAATCGTTACTGCCACAAAAAGTCGTAGTCATTAAATTAAGATAAATAAAAATTATTAGTAAATTTATAGTATTAAAAGAAAATAAACTGAATATTATTATCATAAATCTAAGCTATTAGAAATAAATATCTCAAAATATTTTAAATATGTATATTTTTTAAATGAAACCTCCTTTCTCCTTTAGAATTGGTGTGATTTGAAACTCGACGAATCGCCAATTACCATCGATAGAGAATCGCAAGAATGTAAATGAAAACTGAATAAAATGTAACATATTATACATTATTTAATATGTCATTTCATATTTTATTTCAATCTGAAAAAAAATGTGAGCTATATATATGTTAACTAATATAAAAATAATATATATAACACTAAAAAATGTTTGTTTAATTTAAAATTCTTATTAGAGACTAACTAACTGAAAACTTTTTTACTGAAATGCATTCCTTGCAAAGTCCCATTCATTATTATTATTTATTATTTTTATTTTTTTATGTTATTTTTAATTTATACATCTAAATTTTTAACTAATGCTTTCTACAAAAACAATGGTATAAAGACATGCTATTTTTTTAAATTGTTGAAAAAACACGAGCTAAGCTTTCACGATAGTCCAGTTTCTGTCTCTTATTGCCATCTTGGTGTTATACACACAACTTTATAACTGTTTCTCTAGGCTAGGCAGATTTTTCTGAAGTTTCGCTTCTCTTATTTGTTAACTCAAGTTTTATAATTAATATATGTTACAACTTTCCTAAATGTATTATAAGTATGTATGTAGTATGATTTGAGTGGTAAGAAAAAATTATTTAAATATCTTTTTATATATTTTTTTCACTAATTAAAGCTACAACTGAAAAAAATATTTAAAACATCTTTGTTTGTAAGCTTTCAAGGACAAAGATCTGACATCTATTTACGAAAAGATAATTTAAATCGCAACCAACTTGATTATATGTGAATTTATTATTTTTTGTCGCTTCTTACATCCAGTCTGATATCAATTTAGTGATTTAAAGGAACTGCAAGGTTTAGAAGAAATACAATGGAATTATACAGCTTTAATGATCTTCCGAACATGGGCATTAAAATCGTCATACAATATTGATGGTTTTCAAAATTTATTGCCATTGCTAACAGAAATCTTAAAGGTATTGTTTATTAATGTGTGAAGAGAGCCACCTTTTAAGCATTACCGTCCATCACATATTTTTATAATCCTCCCGAGATCATTAGAGAAATATTTGGGATTTAATTCGCAGAATACAATTGAATGCGATCGTCAAAAACAATGAAATTTTAATATTAATAACGTTAGCGTACTTTGTTTGAAAATTGGTAAAACGTGCACATTTTTTTATAGCTCATATGTATATAATACTAATTATAATAAAGGTCGTAGCGAAAATTGCAATATTTTTTAGAATTACGATTTAACTACTAATGTATTGCAGATAAATAAATATGCAATTAAGCTGCAAGATGACCACCATTTAGAGTTTTATATTCCAATACAACTTAGGTATTTTATTCTTTCATATAAAGCCATTTATTATAAAAACGTTGACAGTTCCATAAATTAAAATTATAACATAAAAACCATAATCCCAAAGAGATATTCGTTTGAATCTTTATACTGCGACCATTCTCTTCCAAAGCACGTAGCGCTGTAAAGAAAGAGTAAATCTGACCCTCTCCAATAAACGCTCGAGTTCCTTAATCGTTTGATAATATACTGCGATGTTTATTATTGTTTGCATTTGCATGCATATGCGGACCCCGACAGTGCTTAGTAAATCGTCATATGACAACAACCATATTGTGAACCATAATTTTATTGAGGGTTCCGTCATTACATCAAACGATTTGCTATTGTAGATTTTAGAAAAATTTAAGTTGAAATTAAGAGATAAAAGGTTTTTAAATATATTTCGATAATTATACCGTATAGTATATAGAATATAGTCAAATTAAGTTAAAGATTTAGATACAGAACCCTAAATAATTTCTCCTTATAAAATAGTTGTAATATTTCTGAATTCGCTTTTGATCGTGTTGGACATATCAGGTATGCGCTTAAATGATGTCTTTTATAACATATGATCAGATTAAAAGTATTTTATAACCTTTTTTAATCTAGTGTTACTTCTTATAGGTATTTAGTAAATAGGACTTATGTAGTATTTACGTACTATTGAGCGAAGCTCTCTATGAGAGACTGTTCTGCATTCTTTGTGCAAGCATCAATCAAAAACGGTATATCCGAAAATTTTCAATTTTTTTACACTGATAGACATCAGTCTGGTGGCGATTTTAATAAAAAAATAAATAAAAATAAAAAAGTTCAGGACAGTAAGCGTCGACGTTTTGTAAATGCAACTTCGGTGCTGTTTTCACCTCATTTCTCTTAATAAGCTAACATGCTGAGGTTTTGCGAGCGCAGCGATTACTTAAAGGAATTATCAAATATCTGCAGAGAAGAGACAGCACAAATGAGATTGAAATTATAGACTTGAAAATTTAGGTATTACTAAAACCCCTTAGTACCTACTTACTCAACCATCACCGACCATAAAAATCCAAAAGAACACATTATTCATTAACAAAAAAATAAGTACCAGTCATCAAAACAACTTACACACCTTATAAGGACCTATGGCGATATTAAGGGGCGTATCGTTTATTATAATTTAAATCAGTGCAATTCCTTTAATAAGAGTATTTAGATGGTACGTGACGACAGCGCCCCCGGGCTGAGTGGGCAAATTACGTACTGCCGACACCTACGAAGTGCTAACTGGGTACACCCTGCAATTTTCTTATGCTTCTGAGCGACGGCATTTATGTTCAAACAGTTTTTTCAAAAACAAAATATGTGCTAAGCATTAAGAACTGATTTACAAGTGGAAAAAAATATGAAATTTGATTTCTATAATTTTTTTTTAACAAAGGTTCAGACGATGCGCAATGTGCCTTATGTCTGGACTAATTGACGTATTTCTCAATTTTTTTAATTGATGATACAAACAAAAAAAGGAAACGAAGAATTACTCATAGTCATGAAGAAAACTCATTTTAACTCTAAGAAATATATTTTGGTTTTTTAAAGGATATAAAACAAAAAAAATATTTTACTTTAATAATATATTGAAATTCGACTAATAACATTTTCAAAATTCTTTATCGCCCGCCAAATATTAATACTGCTCACGGCAATGCAGTATCCAAAGTTTTTAGGTATTAAACAAGATGTTATCAGGCAGATAAGCCCAAAGCCACCTGGTTAAGTGGCCACCGCAACTGGGTGTAATACGGCAATATAAAACAATAGCAACAAAAGGAAACCATTGATTTTAAATCTCAATGCGCTATAATCTTCCAAATATTTATTGAATGTCAAAACAATATGCCAAAACGTACTGCTTAAAGCTGTTACACACGATTTTACTTAAAGATAAGATGTAATATATAGATAGAGATGTAGAGCATAATATATTTATTTTCTCTATCGTTTCATTTCCGGAGCATGATAATAGTTATGATTAGACAGATCTTATTTGAGCAAATTAACTGTACAGTGAGATGTAAAGCGAATGTAATCAGACATTTAAATGGAAAATCATAACAATACACAAAATATTGGACAAATCTCTGTATCACCTCGAAATCTGATCGTCTATACCATCGTGAAACTTTACAAATGTGTCTGGTTCGCTCGAAGCGCTCGTTAGCGTGAAGTACGATGCATTGTTGTACGATGGAGGGCGGAGCTCGCCCAGGGCGCCTGCACCGCGGGAAAACTTCTACTCATCCGTGGAACTACTTGAGGATACTGTTTAGTTGCAATCGACCGATTCATTAACTTAGCACCAAATATGTTGGGCTTGATCATCAGAAAAAAAGACTATATAGTTTTCTAGAGTGATAGACATTTTTTCTAATAATCCAAATTTAATAGTGCATACCTATTGTTAAAAAAACCAGATCTACAAATTAATATTAAATTAACCGTAGTAGTAAGGTCAGACAAACTATACATAACTCCACCGCACTGTAATAAACAATCCTTAAAATTTGCATCTACATATAATATTTTCTTATTTACCTTCAGTCATAAAAATAAACAAATAATTATAACATCCAAAGTGCCGTTGACGCGTGGCGATGCGCGTGCCAATGCGCTTGCGCAGGTTTACGACAAAATAATATACTTGTAAATTAACAGAGCATTTATTACTGATTCCTACCAGAACTTAATTATGCGGTATGCTTAATACTTTTTAATTTTTAATCTTACGGTTTTTTGGAACTCGATCATAAATTTATTTTGTTGGGGTATTGATAACGAGAGATTTTTAATTATATTATTAACAATTGTAATATTAATATAGTTTAAATATTTAATGATTAGGTACAGGTACAGCAAATTAAAATAATGGTTGAAATTATGTTTCTTTAGAAGAAGCATAACTGGCATAGATGTATAATTTGCAAGGATATAACTAAGATCATCTTTTCAAATGCGGGACGTAAATGAAAGTAATTCCAGTTTTTAAGGAAAACGAAAAAAATATCCAGTCTTAGGTTCCCGCAAACGAGTATCCCTTCCCAGGATTGATGGCGGAATTATGTGAAATTACACCATCAATTACCCGCAACAAGGAATAAATGTTGTATGCGACAAAATACTTAAGAAGGGAACGCAAAAATTATCATAATTTTTACATATCGTTTCGTATTGTGGTTATGTTTTCTGGGATCACTTCACAAAATCACTTTTATATGTAAAGTTTTTTACAAAATTAGGGTATAAATTTCATAAAGGACCTACTCTCCATATTGAAAAGGAGCTTAAATTAGTTTTAATTCTAATATGTGATATTTTTCAAAACAAAGAAAATCTTCGAACTGATAATCAAAAATAGGGAATTACGTTTGGACAATTTTAGTTTATGTAACGTTTATATAACAGTAGTTCACTATCCATTAAAATACTATCAGTCAGAACCGTTACAGAAAACTAGTCACATTAATTCGTCACATACTAAGGGATTTCTCTTTTTCGTAGTGAAGGTCCGAGGGTTGACCCGTGCTCACCAGCAGATGTCTTGTGACACCTGCCCTTATATACCCATCGCTACCTAACACCCACAAGTCACATATTCCTATCTCTTTCAATATATTTTTAATTTATACCGAGTGATGGAATAGAATAGACCTTGTAATGATGGCTGATATTAATTGCGCAAAACTTGGTACATATTAATTACGATAATGGTCCGATTCTGAGCTATAGTCATTATAAAAGGTTATAGATACAATTTATATTTCTAAGGTAAATTCTTACAAAGGAAGAGTATAGGTTTATTAACCTTTGTTATATAAGTACGTAAAAAAATATTGTATGAAGTTGCACCAAATTTAAATCACAACATCAATGTTTCGTGTCACTTTGCAATTTTGGGAGAACCCAAACAGGATTCCCGTCGGTGTTTAGAGATGCAATTAATATATAATTAGACACTTTGCAATACCGAATGCTACGACCGGCGCATACGCAGGTGCAACCGATATTACATTAAACTTTAATACAGATGTCGCGTGCGTCGCCTTTTTACTTTACGACGCTCGATTATAATTAAAAATGCGAAGCTTATAAATACAAGAGTTATGATTGTAAAATTAAAAGGTAACGGTTAAAAATATATGACAAATTAATATTTTAACCTTTAATTCCCTTAATACAAATACTCATTTGAAAATATAAGGGTAAAAGCCAAACCCATGGCACTGATAAGTGGTTTAACGTGTTTATACTAAATAGTAAAGACAAGCTTAAAAATATTTAATATATATATATATATATATATATATATATATATATATATATATATAATTAAACAAATATCAGCTAGTGAAGTAATCCTTGTTATTGAATAGCGCACCGCACTGTTTACAACTATTATTTTTGCATGAGATGAAAACTCTAAAGTGTTTAAAATAGCTCTCTGCGCAATGAACATGATGGTGACAGAGGGAAGGATGGTGTGTCGTCTGGGGTGTCGGAGATCATCTAATTTTTTTACGACGGATGACAAGTCACCTTGTTCCAAACTAATAATGGATTGAACTCTAATTTCATTAATTTAATTAGAGACGAATAAATGTATAATATAATAAATTATTTTATTTCTTTAAATTATATATAAAAATGACGGACTTCATTAGTTACTATTAAAAACTGTTTTTATTTTTTTTTTACAATATATAAAAAGTTTATTATATTGCGTGTTAGTTTTCATTCAATAACCATCGACAGATACAAGCTAATTGTGTTTATAAATTTTATTTCAAGTCAGCTAACATACTGGGAGACAGATTTAATATACCAATACTAAGAACGAACATATTAATAAAATTATACGACACGTCTGTCTGTATGTTATCTAATAACTATCTAATATTTAACTAAAGACAACTTTAAGAATATTCAAAACAAATGCAATAAATATTTCATTCATTGACTCATTACATTTATTGAAATACAACAAACATAGCGCCTGATGATTTCATAAAAGCAATATACAGCTGCTGTTAAAAGTATAATCATATTAAAAGGTGCTTATAAAAAAAGAATACAAATTACATTTTATAAGCAGATAAAGATGAGATGGATATACAATAAACACTGATAAGGTAATATAATCAGAACCAGTTCCACCTTTTGTTCCATACATGACCATAAGAGAAGAAGCAATATATTATTCACCTAGTTTTGTGTCCACAACTCTTCTGTCTATTTTAAGATGGAGTTTATAATCTATCCTAGCTAAGATGACCATGCCAATTTTAAAACATGGATATACGTTATAATGTATTAAAATATATTTATCATTAAAAAAACGATTCTAAACAAATATTCTAATATGTATTACCGGTATTTTTTTGCCAAACCTTATAATAAAATAATGTTATCTCTGATGATTGGTTCTGATTTGAGTTAGTTAAGTTCTACTATAATTTAAAACTTTTCGCCACTAAGTAATGACACTCATAAACTGCCCCAGTAAGACCGAGATGAAGAAATAGAGTAGTGGAGAAGAATCTTCCTTAACATCAAGCGACTATTCTAAATCTTTATCACATTCATACTCCAAGCTCACCTATATTACTCTTATTTAGTTCCAGATCACCTCTCTCTTTGTTAACTATAAAGACCATGACATCATCAGAAAAACCAATTGCCTTTAAATATTTTACTTTATGAAAGAAAATATGTTTTATATAATCTGAAAATCATCTAAACAATTATAACAAAACTGAATGTAAAAATGTGGTAATGTAAACAAGGCCCACTTTTCGTCTATTACATTGTGAATTTCGTTTTATAATATCATTGTGAATTTCGAAATCTAAAATAGAGGTCTTTCCGGTAGGCTTTGGATATAATGATTAAAATCTTATTTCGCAGAAGTATCAAGCATATTGAATATGTAACGATATTTAATGATTTCGATGAATATTAAATGACTTCATGAATACTACGAAGACCATTTAAAAAATACCTTTTTTTTTACTATAAATTTTAATAAAAAAAGGACATTATTTCTAATCGCAAATATTAAAATATAAAAAGTGTAATTATACAAACGTCATGGAGTCCTTACATCTAGGCACGCGACACAGAGGTCCACGACTTCTCTCATCAGGTTTCCAATACTGGACTGGATCAGGAATGCGATGGATAAAAATAAGCCTTTCGGACACTTCATCACCATATTACACGGTTTTGACTTCCATTCTTCTGTCTTTTAAAAACAAATCTATTTATAAAAGACCTTATCGTATTTAAATTTTGAAATAAATATTTCTTTATAAAATTGTTTGAAGACATTACATCATATAGATTCACTAATAATGTCACAAAATATTGGTAACATAAAGTAACCTTCCCTAGTTCCACAAAAGCTGGCAATGCCTTTTCACTCTCCTGGTGGTTGATTAGACCCATAACTTAATATGGTGACTGCTTTTTGCCCTATCTTATGATAAAAAAAATATCCAATAAGGACTTTATTAGTTATTAAAAACTGCTATCAATTATGGTATGTATTTTTTCGTAATGGTCTAAAAAGTAATAATATTATATTTATTAAAATGAAACTGAAATAGAAAATTCGGTTGACAAGTAATCATAATCCCTGTTCATGCTAAGATGACTCTTTAAGATATTCTTAAAATAGCTTAACAGTATATTTATTACATTTGTTAACAATTCACAACGTTCAAATAGGAATTTGTTCAAGCAACTCGCACACCTACATTGTTTTTCGATATTTTATGGACGCTTTGGACAATGGTGTTGTGCTGAATAAGGTGAAGTTGAATATAAATATTGATTAATACATCAATGTTCATGTTGTCCTTAAGCTTCGACCAGTTTAAGTCTCTTGACTGATGAATTGTTTTAAAGCGCAAATTAAAAATAAAAAAACTCTTTCTTTATAAACATAAGGTAATATATAAATTGTGGCAAAAGAAATATTAGAAATTTGCTTTCAAAACTGAGAAAAAAAAAAGATATTTTAATGAAAGTAATAAAGTTAAGTTGGTCATACAACTCTAAACAATCATACGAACTCAGAAGTGTTATTAACTGCGTCGTTTAACAGATATCAAAGAGCTTTTACTTCAGTATACAAGAGTACTGCCAATCTCAATTATATAAGGACCAAAACAGCTTAAATAAAATAATTAGTGTTTTCAAATCAATCTTAAAAACAGGAATATGGTGGAGTATTCATTTATTTAAATTACATTTAAGTCATAACGTTTTTATTACCAACAAATAACTCTTATCAGGTGATGATAGCCTGGTACTTAAAATATTCGAATATTGTATTTTATGGCTCATAAAATCAAATCTTTTTATGATGTAAATTGTTTGTGCTGAACGTAACTGCTGTAAATTGCCTTGAAATACCGCAATGTTAATTAAAATTTACTTACACTATAATGATTATTTGACTTTAACTTTCCAGTCCCTAACAACATCACTCCTGTTTATATAAAAACATGTGACTATAGAAATAGATTCAAATTAAGTAAAATTAATAATTCTAGAACCTTATTTAAAAAGAAAACTCACTCAAAACTGGAAAACAATATTTGACATTTAAAAAAAATACATATAAATACTTAATATTTTGATTCTTAAATATTATTAAAATTAAGCTGATTCTGTATAAGTGCATATATATGTTAAAGAAAAACTACAAATTAGTTATAAATATAGTATACAACTAGTAAGAAGAAATGATGGTGAGACACCAGCGTGAACACGTTTGCAAATCACTCGAAACGTCGGGTTTAAACAAAAACATGTAATAATAAAAGCGAGTTATATCCGTAAAATTGAAATGTGTAGTACTCGTGTAAATCTTAGAAAACATAACATCCTAAATGTAAACGCAATTAATATTCGCAGTGAATAAAACAACAATAATTTTTAAGAAAATCTTAATAGGTAGCTTTTCAATATTTTGTTTTCCAAAAACGTAAATCGAACTTTAAGGAGAACATAAAAATAATAAATAATGTTTTCTAAGATTTACACGAGTACTACACATTTCAATAAAACTATTTTTCGGATATAACTCGCGTTTGTATACTACAATATTATTGTATACAATACTTAAATGTATTGTCCGCTATAGAAATTAAAAAACATCCTAATTTTAATAGAGAAGATGGTTGGAATCTATCGAACACCTGGGATCCTATCATGAAAAATATTAAATCCCATGTCCGTGAACAGACTGCCAAGCCCATAGACACAGTTAGTGCGTTTTGTGTGCATCCTGAACTGTATGCCCGTAAACTCAGAAACCATTGGAGATAGGTGGCAAATAAACTGACTGACTGACAGACACCATCATCTCGTCTTACCGCGATCACGTTTGCTGCAAAACATCCGAAACGTCGGGTTAAAAATAAAAATGTAATAATAAACACGAGTTATATCCGAAAAATAATTTTATTGAAAATAATAAATATTTTCCTTCCATTTCAATGTTTATAACAAAAGACGGTAAAACCATTGCATTTTTTTTACAAACCTTACTTTTGTAATCAAAACAAAACTAACTTGAGCTAACACTAAATAATTTAAAATATCGAAATACACAATAACACATATACATTTTTTGATAAATGTTAAGTTATTTAGACACTACGTGTATGTCATTACTCTAATGAAAACCAAATCTGAAAAACCTTTAAATGTATATTATTTAAAGAACGTTACGTAGCACGTGCGCTATGTCAAGTCACAGACTGCAAAAAAATTTGCAATGAATGTCAAAAGTTCCGAAAATCTCATTAAATATTAAACAAACGTAAGGTAAAACATTTTTTACTTATAACTCATGATATTCGATTTGCCTAATTAGATTTTTAGTTCTTATATTAAGTTTGACAATGCAATATCGTGTCATTCACCATTGTCGCTGAATGGAAGGCTTTTTGTATAATGTTATAATTTCAAATAAGAATCAACATTGTTCGTTAGCGATGGTATGTTTATGTTTGTGATAAAACCATCAAGGATGCGCTCAGCAGCAGCTAATTGGTACCCGATAATTTCAAGACTTCCACAATCTTATATTATGCCTGGTATTCCGTCGTCCAACACAAAAACCGTACAAAATTAAGAATTAGAGATGTATATATAATGATCTCTTTCACTTAACTTATAATCATCACTTAATATACAATTATTCTTTATGTGTATATATATAAAATTGTAAAATATGCTATAAAAACATAAGTACGGAACCTATTTTCGAACCTATATATATTGTACGTTTCATTGATATGTGTCTGAATCGCTAATCTTATTTTAAATCAGCGATCGCAAAACATATAAATTGTAGAGAAACCAGACGCGTTGTCAAAAGAGCAGTCATTATTAGAAATCAAACAATCCACTAATGTTTAAGTTATAAATTATTAAATAATAATAATTTCAGATTAGTAAGTTTATAGTTCCTAGTGCAATAATTATAAATTTGTTTAATAAATAAGTTGTTTAGCTTGGACTTTGACCAATTGTTTTTGTTTTTGAAACATTAGTTCGACACTATATAATATTCTCTATTAAGTTATATGCTAATTAAGTATAATCAAAACTGAACTCTAAACCATCAATAAATAAGAATGATCCAGTTCAACTATAAAGTCTTGTTCATAGATCACTCATTGCGTGCGGATAACTCGTTGTGTGAAGTTGTAATAAACCGCATGTAAGTCATCCATCTTCAAGTAATCTCTAACCACGATTCCATTAATTATGACCACGGTGTGAGGTTTAATATACATTACATGTACATTTCAATTTCCTTCTAATCAACAAAATTGCTTCCTTAATTCCTTTGTGCAAGCATCAAAAAACGGTATATCCGAAAATTTATCAAATGATGCACACTGATAGACATCATTCTGGTGTTGATTTTAAAAATAAAATTTTCAAATATAGGATGTCGTTATAGAATAATCAAGATAAAACTATAATCCGAGAGACTTCAATGGGTAAAAGTTTTCTTAAAAAATTTTGCTAAAAAGAATATATAATATAATAATTGAGGATAGAATGCGTTGACGTTTTGTAAATGCAACTTCGGTGCTGTTTGCACCTCGCTTAACTCAATATTCTAATACATACCGAGATTTTGCGAGCGCAGCGAGTCAAAATTTAGGTCTGGTTTGCGGTCCTAGTATGAAAGTATGTAGATAAAGGGTATCAAGGGTCAGTGAGTTTTGAGTCGTCCATGTTTATAATTGACTTTTACTTTTACTACTTATTAAAATTTCACCAACTCTACCTCAGATTCACTTATCGGTATCAAATGAAGTGATTAAATTTTTTTATACACATTGGTAGTAATATTGGTCTTTGAAAATTTTACTATTAAGAGTAAAAAAATCACGATCTCAATCTTCATTAAACATCTAAAATAAATGGAGTGATAAACAGATGGACAGACTTATTTTCAAAATTTTATTAGTAGTAGTAACATATTAAAAGTAAGGTATTGCATTAACATTTAAATTATTATTTTATATAATTTAACAAGTCCGTACAATTTAACAGTTTATAAATAATTCAACTTGATTGTAATATATTTAAGATCAAAATAAAAAAATAATTTCATTTCGATTTACCAAATAAAGTTAACCCAATATTTTCTAAGATTTTCACGAGTAATACACATTTAAATACAACTGTTCTACGGATATTAGTAGCATTTATTTTTACGTTTTTTTAATTTAAACCTGATGTTTCGAACGGTTTGCAGCAAACGTGTTCGTGGTAAGAGGAGATGATTTTGTCTGTCACTCAGTCAGTTTATTTGTCATCTACCTCCATCGGTTTCTGAGTTCAGGATGATGTTAAACTGCATATTACTAAAAAATAACTCCAAGGTGTTTCACCTACACTTATAATTATAATTATAAAAACTAGGGTAAATATAAAAAAATATATATCGATGTCAGGTTGTGTAAGTTATGCCTAAATTACAAGCAAGTGACCGTAACAGAATACTTAAATAGATATCAAACTGAAAGAAACACTCATTGGCTAAGGCAAATAGTAAGTTTTGCATTGTAAATATATTTAAGCTAATTAACTTCTGTCTGTTGATTTTTAGAGTAGTATAGTAGGGTTAGAAATTATATTTTCTTAAGATTAAAAAAACATATTTTATATTTATACAATAAGTTCTTTTTGAATTAATCTTGTAGGACCAAAGTCCCAAAATATCAAAAAAAAAATAAATTTACAAGACATACAAATATTCCTAAAATATATTCCAGTCAATTTATATATTTTTATTAAACCTAAATAAATTTCAATTATTATTTATAAATTGCAAGAAAGTAAGAGTGCCTTCCTTGTAGTTTTTTCCATGAAGTTGTTTAAGCAAAAACTGGTAATCAAATCCGTTCAATCGCGAATAACCACGCCTAAAGTATTAAACGCACTAATAATATGACAGGTTGCCTAATTCTTCATTAAAATTTAGTATTATAAATTATTATCAAGCATATTATTAAACTTTATTTTTGTTCTTCAATAATGAAATTATAAATAATTAAAAAAAATAATAATAACTGTGACATATTCACAAGGTGAAAAATGGCGACATGGAGTAGGGAGCCTAAAAAAGAGATGAAGATGAAACATGACATGAGGAAAGAGTTGAAGCAGCGCTGAAGAATAAAGGAGTGAATTGAAAAAAAAAATATGGATGTGCCTCTGTGGAGTAAGAACACGTGAATTATGACTACTTAAATATAAAGACCAAGATCTAAACTCCAAATCTGAAATTTATTTGTTATTATTATTTATTTATTAATTTATTTATTTATTTATTTATTTATTTATTTATTTATTTATTTATTTATTTATTTATTTATTTATTTATTTATTTATTTATTTATTTATTTATTTATTTATTTATTTATTTATTTATTATTTATTTATTTGTTTATTTATTTATTTATTTATTTATTTATTTGTTTTCGACTTTTTCATCGCGGAAACAAATTATTATATGACCATACCATTTTAGCTTGTAAATGTATTTCTTAAACTTAAAATCTAGTGTAATAAATAGTTTTTGGTATTAAATAACCAAGATATTGTAATAATCGAGTGCCCGCTAATGGCACTTATACTAATAGTCTTACATAATGAATTTAATCTGCATATTATATGTACTTATAATTTAATTAAGCTCATTACAGATTACTTAAAACAAAAACCACTACATCGAATAACTCATTACTCTAATTAAATATAGATTGATATGTTGTACGCAATAAGTGTAATGGCCTTCATTACAAGTAAATATATTTTAAAACAGTACAAGTCCTACTATCAAAATATAAATATTATTTAAAAAACGAAGGTCTCAAGATATTTTTAACTTCGATAAATATACCCCGCAATAACCTACATATGTTAAAAATTTACGTAATAATGTATTTTACTTACATTCACATTTTTTATTGTTAAAAATATATTACACACTTTTATGTATAAACAAAATAAGTAATTTGAAATCAATTTCCGTTTTAGACGTTCTGATTAGTTGATCGTATTTAGACAACCAATAACATCATTGTACTGCATTTTTTAATAAATAACTCCTCCAGAAATAATTAATAATAATTAACATTTATATAATTAGATAAATACACAGATATGTCAATGATTTCTAAACAGTTTTTGATCAGTTTCTTTAGGAGATTGTTTAATATGTAGGACTATACAATTATTTTGTTACAATAAAAAGAGCTACTGGATGGTTTTTCATCCAATTTATTGTGGCTTATTGTTTGACTCAAAATATATATATCGTAATAGTAATGAAACGTAATCATATCAAGCATAATTTTCATGTAGACACAGCTACAGTTCCGGTCCTTTTCCTATGTATTGTCAGTTTTTATTTAAAACGTTAGCAATATAAGCGACTTTGTTAATTATTATCACTTATAAAACCGAATAATTTATTATTTAAACGTATCCATATTTAGTTATGAACTTTATTAATAAATATAATTATCGTAATGTACCTTAAAAGGTAGAAACATATATTGAAATTATATTTTAATTATAAATTTTTTTTATATGACCTGTTTCAGACGTAAAAACTTGAAGTATTCACGTGGGTACCAATTACATGATTAAGTTTATTTTTAAACTTAAAAATTAAGAAATACGTTTATAATTTTATTTACTTCGTTCACATATAAAACGCTCAGTGTCAACTTTCAAATTCATACAAGTCGTTAAATAAAAACAAAACCGGTCAAATAACTTCCACGTTCAGTCCTTGAACTCCAAAACCCATTCATAATAAACATAAATGATTAATTTATATATTTTTTTTCAGTGAAATAAAAACAGCTCATGTTAAATTTATATTTTAAATGACATATAACGTATTAACGTCTATAGTATATGTTATTATATATTCCAAGAAATTACTTAATGATATATATATATACTTTTTTTTATTATATGTCTACTGGAAAAGATTAACAAACCAAATGATTACTTTTGTAACCTAAGGGCAAATATTTTTTATTATTTAGAAAGTAATCAATCAAGGACTACTACATTTACTTGTATTGGATGAAACTACCTTGAGGATAGACTGTACTTATTTCCTATAATTTTTATTAAACCACTGAATGAGATTAGATTTTATTGAGTAAATTTTGTAATACAAAAACACGAAATAGTAAGAGAATGTTTTTATTTAGATATATTACTTTTTCAATTTTCCTTATACATATATATATCTCATAAATATGAATCATGATCAATGAACGCCAGCAACAATATTTATATATCGAATTTTTGATAATGTCTTTGGGAAAAACCTTTTTTTAAATTTAATAAATGAGTCAGCTCTGAAAGGTTCTTGCACTCAAGGTTCATTTTAAAGAATTATAGAAGAATATTCGTGAAATCATCTTATATTAAGAATAACCTCAAGAATCCTTTGAAATATTCAATTTTATTGAGGAATTCATTACACAGAAAATACATTCTCAAATCCATAATCCATCAAATTTTTTTCACAATACGAACAATAAAAATTAACTAACTTTATTATAACTACATGTTCAGCACTAAAAATAGTATTATGTGATTTAAAAAAACTACACGTCCTATTACAAGTACTGTATATTGATTTATATACAACGTGGTGCAATAATCAATATATTTAAATTTGAAATATTACTATTATTACATATATTTTCAGGCTAAATTAGCAATAAATTTAATTTATCGCTAATTTATCAGTTTACTTTAATTACATAATCAATTATTTGAAATACATTCAAATATATAAATTTACACTTTATATAATATTTACGTCAAAATCAAAAACGAATTAGTTTTTTCGAATTATTTACATATTTAATGTGTCAAAAAAGTTATGTAAATATTATAAGCAATATCTTAAAACTAAAAAAAAATAATTGTAAAAAACGTATGATTTGTAAACTGATATATGTTTTACATATACAATCAACTGCATTATTATCATTAAATATACAACATGGATAATAAACATATCAAAAGGCATCTCAATCCTTATTATCTCTTTAATAAAATAATCTAATACAAATAAAATCGTCACTCTGTTTGTTTCATCATGATGTTATTAATTAACTTTAAACGTATAGAATAAACTATTTTTAATGTCTTTCTTTTAAAACAAAATATACTATAATTTTAATATTATGCTAAACAATGTTTTTCGTATAATTAATGGATTGGAGCAGGAAATCGCTCAGAAGGAATTTTAATTTGCACATAAATAAATAACTTATGTAACTTATGTAACTAATGATATATAGATACTTAGTACAGCATAAGGTGCTTATAATTGAGTGAGGCCTTATCAATCTATTGACATCAGAATTTAGATGTCGTATTTCAATGATTCATGAACCAGGCAGAGTCAGGACCTTTGCCCGACCGCACATACGTTGACCGAAAGCGGTTTCTGGGCGCTGCTATAATGGAAAAGAAGATTTTAAACATACTTCATATTCTATTTCAATTATTTGGAATCTAATGCTTTCAGGGATTGTGAATTCAGTACAGCGTTGCTATTTTGCCATTTTTCACACACTCAATTCATGTGTTCTTCGACCCTTTCTTAAAGCCATCGACATTCATACTGAAGATAGTTTTGCTGTTGTAAATATGAAACAAAAACTTAGCTAAGGGCCCCCTAATATTTGGTCTATCTTAAAACTAGCCTTAGCCCAGCACTATGTACAACTACATATAATTATAATATTTCTAGGAGAAAAATTAAAAGATGTTGTTTTAGATCAATTCATCTGTGTCCTTCAAATAGAAATACTATGTACTTGTCACGATAATAACTTTACAGTATAAAATAGTTATAACATTATACCATTTTTGTAACCTTTATTCAATAATTGTGTGTGTTATTGTAATATTGACTTTGTTTTGATTATGTTTTAAATTATACTATGATTATGTTTTGAATTATTTTTATTATTATTGTTATTAATTTAATAACATAGTCTATTATTATTATTATCAATAGCATTTTATCGATTTACTAACATAGTCTTTAAGAAATCGCTACTAACAAATATATGGAAAATCTGAAATAAAGTTTGTTATTATTATTATTATTATTATTATTATTATTGGGTTACATTTCTTTTTACTCAGCGTATAGCTGGTTTTTAAAATAACGGTTACGGGCTTAAACCAAGTAACCGCCATTTGAAATTAATCGTTGACTGTATTACTTAAGGGGGATTCGTCGCTCTGCATAAATTTTCGTACTATTCGGCAAGTGTTCAATATGGCTGCTTTCTGTATATTAATAAATGTGTTTGGTGTGAGATCTAATAATTTCAAGCTATGGTGAAGGTGTTTTGGCACTACTCCTGTTGTGGATATGACTACGGGTACTATGAAAACCTTACTAACATTCCATATTCTACTTGTTTCTTCTTTAAGTTCTGTGTATTTATTAATTTTTTCTGTTATTGTTTTCAGAATGTTATGTGTATTGGGAACGGCCACGTCGACTATGAATGCTATATTTTTTTGTTTGTTGTGGATAGTAATATCTGGTCTATTAAAGTGAACAGTTTTATCTGTAAGTATGGCTCGATCGTAATACATTTTGTAACCATTGTTTTCTAGTACTGGACTCGGATGGTATTTGTAGTAAGGTGTATGTGTATCCTGAATAAGGTTATATTTGATTGCTAATTTTTGGTGTACTATATTAACTATTTGATTATGTCGGTGTGTGTAGTCCGTCTGTGTTAGTGTACCACAAGCTCCTGTAATATGTTGTATGGTTTCAGGTTGTCTATGGCATTTTCTACATTTGTCATCAGTAGTATTAGGATCTTTTATAATGTGTTTCCTATAATTTTTAGTGTTGATAATTTGGTCTTGAATTGCAATTAGAAAGCCCTCGGTCTCTGGGAATAAATAGCCGCTAGTTAGCCACCTATTAGAAGCTTGTGAGTCTATGTGTGTTTGTTCTAAATCGTATGGGTGTCTTCCGTGTAACGTTTTACGTTTCCATTGTTCCAGTTTTTGATTCTGTGATTCTATTCGTGTGTTTTCTATCTGTGTTTTGGTAAGTGGGTCTGCTAAATTAAGGGGGGTTAGTTTAATATCGTTATTAACAATATCTTGATGTAGGACACTGGTACCTGCTTTCCTATTAAAAAATATTTTTAGACTACTGATTTGTTTATTCCATAAAGCTAAAATGTCTATGAGACCTCTGCCTCCGTTTATTCTTCTGATAGACATCCGCTCTATTGCTGACTTTGGGTGTAAATTATTATGTTTTGTTAATATGGTTCTGATCTTAATTTCTAAATTGGTTAATTCTGTCTTAGACCATTTGATAATCCCAAATGAAAAGGTGAGTACAGGAATTGCAAATGAATTTATGGCTTTAATTAATTTCTTACTGTTAAGATGGGTTTTACAGATTCTATTTATTCTACATTTAAATTCTTCAGTTAAGGATTTTTTTATAGCTGTGTGGTCTAGTTGTTTTGATTGCTGATATCCCAGATACTTATATAACTCATCCGATCTCATGGCCGATATAATGTCTCCGTCTTCCAATGTGAAGTCTCCAGATTGTATTTTCCCCTTTTTAATATTTAAAGTCCTACACTTATCTAAGCCAAATTGCATATTGATGTCAGAACTAAATTTTGTTGTGATATCTATAAGTTTTTTCATATCTTTTGGTGTTCTAGAGTATAATTTTATATCGTCCATGTAAATCAAATGGGCTATGGAAGCTTCAGTATTATTGTTTATAAAACGGTATCCTACTTTCTGTTTATTAATTAAATATGATAAGGGGTTAAGGGCGAGACAGAACCACAGGGGGCTCAAAGAGTCACCTTGGTAAATACCTTTCCGGTTATTATTATTATTATTATTATTATTATTATTATTATTATTATTATTATTATTATTATTATTATTATTATTATTATTATTATTATTATTATTATTATTATTATTATTATTATTATTATTATTATTATTTAAGTATAATACCGAAAACCCTAATTTATTACCAAACCTGTTATATAAAGAAACAACCGGTATGTAAAGTAACAATACATGATTAATTATCTAATATCTTATATAACAGCGACCTTGTTTTACCTTGACAGGAACCATAATATATTGAACGAAAACACATTTCCTTATTATAGTATGAGACCACGTGTATACTCAAAAATGTAGCACACTGTATGAGAAGTGAACACGTTGTAATACTGTATAAGGTATACCCACTACAAGATATTTAGTAATCATTCAATTAAGGGCTCTATGTTTTCATACATATATGGAGAAATGCCATACAACTTTTAAAATCACTGAATTTTTTTTAATGATATCTATAATATAAAGAGGTGTTAGTAACTTTTGATGTTTGTAACGAAAAAACTCCAAAATATTTTAACAATATAAATAGTTCTGTCGGCGTTAGAATAATGCATCATCCCTTAATAATATAATATATACATAATAACTGACAGGTGGATACGCGACTAACTGCTAGTGTTATATAAAGTCATTGTCTTATATCTTGTTAGGATTGAAAACTATTACGAATAAATTTAGCACAAATAAAACTGAGCCATAAAACCATTATCATTTAAATAATGTTGTGTCTTATATGTAAATATGAATAACAATAAAATAATATATAAAATAATTTAAAGATAACTAAAACCATTTTCAAGCGGTTAAATCAAACTTCAAAGAGATTTGTATAATAAGTTTTGCGATAGCGTTATGTTCCAAATAACAATAACATTACATATTTTTTTTTTTTATTTCGTTTGTTTAGAATTTATTTATTGCTACCATTATTTTTCGAGTTTGTTATTTGAAATATATTATTAATTTAAACGATACATGTAGAGAATATATATATAGTAGTTAGTCATCATTATATTACTTAGGTTATATTAATTTCTTATTATTTTACTTTTATTACTTCCTATGTAGACGTTAAGTTATTATTTATTCTTTATAAAAACAACTATTATACATCTGAATTAATGGTAATACAGTTTTCACGTGCTTATTCTGTTTGAATTACATTTTCTTATATAATGTGTTATATATAGTTATTTGTATTTATTTTCACCCTAATAAGTATTTTTATAATTTTAACTGTAATAAGAATAAACGTTAATTAGTCTGTAATAATGCAGGACATAAAAAGTATTTGAAAGTATTAATGGCGAGACTATAAGCTTTTTTATAATAATCATTTTTGAGATTGAATTAATAATTTTGGAATTGTAATAAGCATTTTTGTAATTTAATAATAATTGTAATAAAAAATTTTGTAATTTAATAATAATTGTGTTGTAAAAAGCACTTTTTTAATTTTTGTTGGAATAAAAATACATACATAAACTTAAATCAGTCTGTGAGAACGTTTAACTTAAAAAAGGTGTTTGAAACCATTCATTTTTTAATGTTAAGACCATAACCCAGAAACAGAGACAAATAACTAGATGTTTAAAAAAAATAACTTAATCGAATATTTAATGATATTTAATTATAATATGTAAATATATTATTTGTATGAGTTTTTGGTTTTTTTTTTTCATTGCCAGTAAAATGAATAATAATATTCAATGTTTTTTTTATTATATAAAACTCGTTTTTCAACAATTTGGTATTTCTTATTTTTCCTCAATAATTTGAAAATCTGAATTTGATAATTTGATAATGCGTTAGTTAACATATTATAATATTGCTATAAATCTATTTAAATTTGTTTACAATAACATTTGAATCTCTACGGTCTAAGCTCTTATAAGTATATGTAAGTATAAGTATAAGTAAAATGTGCGCACGAACACACATCCGCTCCAATTTTCTAATAGACTAATTATTAAGGTTATCTAACTTTGAAACAGCTAAGGTCAAATTCCACATCACAAGGCTGCACTTTGAAAGAATTAAAACTTTCAAATTTCAATCGCTTATTAAATGTTTCAATGAAATTTGCTCATAACATGGTCTAAAAGTTTAGAGTGATCCCCACACACACACACACGCACGCACGCACGCACGCACGCACGCACGCACGCACGCACGCACGCACGCACGCACGCACGCACGCACGCACGCACGCACGCACACGCACACGCACACGCAAACGCACACGCACACGCACACGCACACGCGACGCACACGCACACACACACACAGCTTTTTTTTTTTATTTTATTTAAAATTTATTAATTGTGAAAAATATTGTTAATATAGATTGCAACCACTATAAACCACTGAATATGTTACAGATCACACAACTAGTAATTTGTGAATGTTTTGAATACATTTTTTTTTTATTTTGATACGCCCCATAGACAATATATATTTATATGTACAGGAACTTTATGTGATGATTATTTGATTATAACTGTAATGGGTGACAAAAACAGTACACTTAAATAAACATATTTTGTCAGAGGATACCTGAATTATCTAGTTATATTATTATACAAACATTAATTACCATCCATAAATGTATACTTTTTTTTAGTATTAAGATAATTGAATGACTTTTTATTTTTTTATATTTTGACAAACCACAAAAAAATATTAAAGTTTAAAAGTAAAATATTAAAGATACAATATATTATGTTCAATGTTTTTCAGTTTCCATGTTTTTATCTAAAAAAAAATACGTGATATCAAAGGATTATGAATAGTAAAGTTCGGAAACTCGTTGTCGTAAAAAATAAAACTATATGACATATTTAGAACCTATTTATCATTTATATGTAAAGTTAAAGCTATAAAAATCTAATTCGATTATTCATCAATAAAAGGGATGAACAAAATTAGCTTATATTTAGAACAAGTTAAGATGTAATATTGAAATATATAGCTCGTTTCTACAATTTGTCACTAGAAGAGTTTAATCAAGCTAGCCACATATTTAATCAAGCTAGCCTTATATTTTTTTTGGGGGGGACTCGCTGGGAACCGTCTCGTATTCCTGTCCGCCTTAAATTCTAATCGCGTACATCCGACGATGTGTGTCGACAATGGTCAATGAAATCCTTCGGGTCTGCGTTAGCCTTTGGTTATGGCAGGAGTCAGCCGTTAGGGTTAATAGCCGATTCATGGCTGGTGAACTGGGAATCTATTGATCCTCTTTATTGTGCTTGACTCCTCATCGAGTTTTGGGGCCTAAACGGTCACCTCCTTTCAAGAAGACTACCGCCAGCGTATCTGGAATCGAAAGCAAATCACGGGCGTTCTGTAATTCGGGCCGTTTAGTCGAGCTTGATCTTGATTTTCGGGGCATCACCTCACACAGTTAAGTAAGGAAGCCATCTCATTGTATCTTAGTTTGACAATCGTATAGTTTAGTGGATAACATTAAGGAAGACAGCATCTTCGCCGGTGCCGGCAGTCCCACATAACCGGCTCCTCCTTTAGAAGGTATCCTGAAACGATCCGAAGAATGTTTCCGTTTGGCTTTATTAATAGTCTAGACAATTTATTTATTTTTTTAATCATGTGTGTAATATGCTTTACACAGAGTTTCAAATCATAAAAACTGTAATGAGGTTGCAATAAAAAAAAATACTTTATACTTCACAAAACTCTTAATAACATCACAATACAATTTACAAAGCATGCATGATGTATGATGCCTTAGTGTGTATGTATATGTATGTGAGTATTTTTTTCGAAACTATTTTCTCGATTGACTCTGTTTTAGTACCAATCGACACTAATTCACAAAATTTAGAACTGATTAGATTAGCTTTTCAGCGAAATGGACCAACGGTTTTTTAGTGTTTTTTTAAAAATTGACAACAGCGTATTCGAGATTTCTAAACACTAATTACGCGTATTCATGTAACAATAGAAATGATTTGTTTTTTAGAGAAATCGATAAAGTGTTTTTAAGCGATGGATTTGATAAGAAAATTAAAAATATAATTGTTGCGAATCAAATGACTTTGAGGATGTGGATACTTCTGATTATAAGTTAAATATAAAATTATGCGTTAAATATTGAATATATTATCGAAAGGTGCTGGGAGGCTGAAAATTTCTCACTTATATGTGGTATGAAAGTCCTATATAAGGAACAGAATTACGAACATAGCGACATCATCTATAAAGGAATGCTGTTTAATTTACTCCTATTTGTGAAGATATTATTTATGTTTTTTAACTGTTTATTATGTATATATTTTTAATAGTTGCATAATTTTAAAATATACCCAAGAACTTTCAAAAGTAACTTTATATTATCTAAGTTAATCTGAAGGGCATATTGTTTAACACATTGATGAAAATAAATACAGTAATAGTTACTAAAAATAATTCTGACAAAATATTCTGTTTATGTCAATAATTTATGAAATATCAGTGTCAATGAAACAAAAATAAGGAGCGAAAGTACTGTGTTATTAATAAGGCTATATTCATATAAAATATATGATTTTTTAACCTTCACTATGTAAAGTTGTCAAAGAAGTAACATTACAAAGACTCCGCAATATAAGAAATTTGATATAACTTTATTTTCTATAATATATTTTTTCAAAATTTACTTCCTCGTTTGAGCAACATTTTATAATTTTGGAAATGTGAAGTTTCTAATTCTATATAGAAATGAAATTACGTAACTCGTGCTCTGGTTCCTCGGTGGGCTGGCTGGCTGGCTGGTGGAGATGGTTGTATATTAAATAGTAGGGGTGAGTTAGCATGCTGCAGTGTTACTCCAACACCCAAGTTGGCTTGGACGGTTAATATTAAATGTACGTATCGAATGATTCTTATCTAATGGTTTGAGAATAGTGTGATAAATTATAGTGAGATTAGTAAATGTTTCATTTATTTTTACAAGTGATAAAATATTAAAAAACGTGAAGAGAATTTTTTTTTTACTAATCAATACAATGTGCAAATTTCTAATAAAATATGTTGACCCAAATTTTATATATGTATATATGGATCTTTTAATTTTGATAACTTTAAAGTTCGTACTTAAAAATAATGTGCTGTACGTATTAGGGTATTCCAAATACATTTTTTTTTGTATTTTCTGTATAAATTTCATGTTTTAGAACTTACCAAAGAAACTTGAAATTTTTCATGTTTTTCAAAAGCGTCATATTAAAATCACTATTCCAAGAATATAAAACTAGCATGTGAATTTCCTTATGTCGCCCGGATTTTTTAAAATGAATTTTCGAAATTTGATAATTATAGTGCCATAGAAAAGTGAATTTCCATAAATATTCAACTCTAGTGTTTTATAATTATTTTTTTATTTATCAAATTCAATAAAGATATCACTTCATAAATATTTACATTTAGAAGTCGTTCAAAAACATTTGAATAGTCCACCTACTTTGAATTTTCAAAAAAGACCATTAGAAATTAAAACATCAGTTTGATATTGATAATATTACAATAAAAATAAAGTCTTGACAGTTTTACATACATTATTTTTTTTAATATTTAGCGACTTCTAAAACATGTTTTTGATTATAATAAACAGACATGTTTTTTAACAAACACGTCAAAAAACTTTTTTATTGGAACATCATAATACGTGTAATACTTGGTTTTTAATTTTAACGTTTATTTTCCTTATCTTGATGTCTATTAGAAATTTTTACTTTTATTTTCAGATCAAAAATGGTCGCTAAGCTCCTAATATTATGCGGGCTGATAGCAGCCGCCTCTGCTGCAGTAAAACTTCAGGAATTATATTCCTGGAATATGCTGGACTGGAACTACCCAGACCCCTACCTAAAGCAGCAGGCTTTACAATCCGGTGCCCTGGTACCACAAAACGCGTTACCTGTTGGAATTGAAAGATGGCGGAATAAGCTTTTTGTCAGTGTTCCAAGATGGAGAGAAGGTATGTAACATTAGCTCAAAAGCACTTTTTAAAGATTAATTTTTAAACGCAACTCGCTCTTTATGATTTGTGAGAAATACCAAAACAGAATTTATATTAATGGAAATGATAATTAGATTTTTATAATAATGCAAATTTATACGCTGTTCAAAATATTTCTAACAAATTTAAACACAAAAGTTGAAAAAAAAAAACTTTTTACTCTTTAGATTACACATAATAGAACTGTTAATAAGTATTCATATCTCATTAACACAAACCATTATTTATTAGAACGAACATCAGCTACAATATAGAAATTTAAATAGCTTATCATACTATATTTTAATAAGTTGCGATTAATCAGAAATTAAATCAGAAATTTCCATTTAGCACGAAAAATTTCTAAGCTCATTGCAATCTGGTCAGTGTACTTTTCATAGACTTATTTGAAAACCTTCATATTAGATTATACTCGTAAAGCAAAACTGTCATTACTACAAGTTAACTTGTAATAGACAACATATCAAATGTCGAAAGAAAATGCAATTCAGCCGCCTACGTGTAATTATATTAACCAATGATAAATTACTTGGATGTTCTTATGCAATTCGGAAGAACAGGTTTGAACCCATACCCTAGTATTTTGTAATATTTTGATATGGAAAGATTCAATTATTTATGAATATTCATTATCTCATTACTGTAAGTCTCGATTTTAAATTTGTTAACTTGATTTTTTAAAGTATTTAATGAAAACTTTTTCAACTTACGCGTCGTTCTGTTTTTTACATCTGAAAATATTTAATTATATGTAAACATTATACATATTAATACTCAATTATATTTCGATATTATACCCATATTAATATTCGCTTAGATAGATGTAGGTCAGTTAATCATAATGTAGGTCAAAAGTAAATGGTCAATTAGTTACATTTTAATAAATAATTTATTACTCACATTTTTGAGTAAGCATTGAATATTTTTTATTTGCATATTATATTACAATATATAATGTAATCATCATCAACTTGCGTTCACTCTTAAAATTGTATTAAAGAAACAATAAACACATTATAATATCAAATGGATTTTACATTTATTTACTCATTTGATTATATATTCAAATGAAAAATAAATGTAAAATATTTTCTCAAAAAAAAAACAGAAGTTTTAAACGTCTTTTTAAGTCATTAATATTTTATCACATTTCATGACTTAAACAAAATTTTAAAACCAGCTATTAATTTTTTAGTATTAAGGTTCAAATCACATTTAGTTTTATTTCCAAGCCCATACATGGGTTAAATATAACATTTGCATGTTAATGTGTTTTGAAACATACGATCTACTTATTTATAATCATAGCCCAATAAATACAAACTTATCAATAAATAAAAAGTGCACATGTAATGTGAAATGTGTACAAAAACATAATAACACAATTAATTCTATGAAAAAGTGTATAATTACAATCGTTACGAAATAAGTTTTTAATTTGTAATCAAACCACGCCCGGAGGTACTCGTATACTAAACTTGAAGCAACTAAAATTATATATATTCAATAGTCCGTAACATTTATGCATATATGCAATAGATAGCTGTGATTTTTATTACACTGTAATTTTTTCATGGTTTTATGTTGTAACTTTATTGAAGATATAGTACGCAGTAAAAATATTCAACATGTATATTTTTATCTTAGTAAATACACAGGCTTCGTAAATCTCAAGTTAATAATTATTAATTAATTTTATTAGGGTTCCTTTTGATTCCATAGTTACAAAATTTGTGGTTATTACCAAATGCAATTTAAATTAAACAATCGAATATAGAATTGATTATTATTAATGATATTTTTTTTAAGTTTCGTAGATAGATTTTTTAAGTAAGTTTGCCACACCTTAGACCCCATGCTTCACATCAGGCGGGCTTTAGTAAAACGGTTACCATTTCTGGTTAAAAAAAAGATAATAAATAATATTGACTTTATTTTTTATTATACAAAATATGTCACCATGTATATGCCAAAATATGTCAATTGTTTTATAACTGCAAGAGACATTTATCATCAATCATAACAATAAACAGTTATTCTTATCAAACATGATATTAGAATTTTAACCTAATTTAACCCACCATACTAATTAACAAAATCCGCTATAACAAGTATTATGGGCATTTCAGGAAATTTGGGGACTGAATTGAACACTAAAATAACTCAGCCCACATTGTTACCAAATAATATTACATTTTAACTTATCAGCTACCACGCGCAGTGAAATAGTTTTTAGTACAAAAAATGTAATGTTGTTCAAGCATTCGCTATTGCTTGTTTCCGTTTGGTTTGCATTCTTAACGAATGGGTTTTCCGGCCTAATAGAAACCTTAAATTAATATCCATGCCTTACTTTTAAGGTAATATTAGTTATATGAGTGTAGTGTATGTGTATGTAGTGTATGTATATATGTAGGGTAATAGTATTTTCAATTTTCAAACTCTTTTACTGTAATTGTTATGTTAATTTTTATTATTGTCTAATTCTCGACTGACATCAACATGAAGACAAAATAAAATGAGCTTCTACTTCAACCATTAAAATAACAGAATATGCTTTACATTTTGTGGGCAAAAAATATTGATAATTAAATTAAAATCACTTACTTAAAAGGAAAAGTAGTAAAATGAAATGAAATATTTTTTTTTATTAAAAATAAGTTTATTTAAATCATTTTTAATACTCAAAAGTACCATGTAGTACATATGTATTTGAATTTAGTGACTTACAGACATACTTGTACCAAATAGTATTTTCTTAGATTTTCACGAGTACACATTGTGACCAAATTATACGCGAGTTTTAATCCGTAAAAATAGTTTTATTTCATACTTGTACAAAATTAGATAAAATAATTCATAATTTTAACTTCATTACACGCTTCATAATGATAACATTTTGATCGTTGTTTTCATTACGACCCTTTTAACAACCACTTAATCAATTTTATCGATTAACGTCACTCTTTTAATAAATTGCCCTTGAATAATGACATATTAGGGAGGTCAGATGACAATCACTGTTCAAAGAATGACTTATGAAATATGACAAAACAATCAATATTCAATATGACATCATACAAAAGAAACATTTAAACATATAACTACAGATTATGTTAGATACCAATATGACATCTAGTAATCTGTCAATTTTAATTCAGTACAAAGTTAATCACAAATAGGTTCATTATATTTAAGCTTAAATTATAACTAAATATTTAGTTCATTTGTGCAATATTACAAGTTATGAGCTAATAATTATTTTAATTAATTACATGCAAATTATATACTTCCTTTAGCGATAAATAAAAGCATTGAACGAAATCTTATTTGTATATTGTTTTAAAAACTTAACATACAATAATTTTAATAAACGTGCCCCAAAATATAATTTTAACCTTGCCCTCTCATAACTGCTAAATTATTGACAATTGCCTTCTCTAACCTCTATTAGGTAGGTTAATTATAGGTAGGTTAATGGTGAGGGGGGAAGGGTGACCCCTCTTACCTAACATATGCCTACGATGGGTGGGTGCTCTATGTTGCTCGGGGCACCCTCATTTGGGGGATCTCGCCAGGGCGTCACGGTGTGTGCTAACGCGAAGAGGGCAACCGTTGGTTTTTTAGTGGGTAGCCTTAAAAATGGCAGCATCCTCTATGCTGCCGGGTAGTCCCACATAACCCCCCGGCCGTCACCCCTCTGGGCCGACGGGGTACCCGTAATGGGTTTTTCCAACGGAAAAAAAAAAAGTTTAATTAAAATTATAACTAACCTAAATACAACATGTAACTATTTAACAAGCTTTATTCATTTAATTAGCTTTAACAACAAAAACTAAAACCTGTTACCACAAGTTTTAATATCTCAGGTAACATAAGATTAATTATAGTGTAATTAATCTTATGTTACGTCAGATTCTAGGTACTAGGTACATTTACCATTAAAGTATTTACTGTCTAAAAGTAACAGAAACTGACGTACAGATTTGATCTTGTTAAAACTATCTTGGAATTTTGAGAAAAACTATAAATAAATTGTTACCTGTACAACATAGTAAAATTTGATCGTTATTATTATAATATTATTTGTTTATATTATATAATTATGTTGTAATCCTACACTAGCATAAAGTAATTGAAATTTTATTGCAACTATTTTATCATTATATTATCAAGTGTTTAAACACTTGTAGCAATTGTAAAACTGATTTGTGTTCTTACAGCGATTATAAGTCATTGAAAAGATCGGCACCCAAGCAAAGAAACTTCACAAGTACTTTAGAATATCTTCTTGCCTATTAATTAATCTTTTATAGCAACCGATAAACTGTTACTAACTTTTGACACATTTCCACAAATATAGAGCTCAGTCACCCCTTAATAGTTATCCAAAACATCACTGAAGTGGGTTAATGTCCTCGTTTTATCTGCTGATTAATTCGAGCTTCTACAAAGCTATGAGCGTGTACTCGGTTATTCGGTCTGTTGAAACATTGTTCAATAGTAAAAGTTTTCTTTGTAATAAAAATAAATATATTACTCAGAACATTTCGGTGACATCTCTTTGAGAAGCATTTAAAAATTTGATGAACATTGTCCCATTAATCAATTTCCCGAGATGCATTCTTATGCTTCTGGACCGGAATTTTAAAAATTTTTTCCTCGACTCATTTCATTGCTTTTTCGAACGTAACTACGCGGACGGTATGGAGGTCATTTTCTATTACAAACAAACGACGTATCACACCTTTCAATGCCGCGGTACACAAACATTCGATTAATATCAAGCGAATACAGAGTTTAAAAGTCGCATTGTCTCCTTACCTACTCTGTGTAATGATATCATAGATGGGTTATCTTTATTACACTTATGCGTTTAAAAATAAATCACCTTACTCTGGTGTTACAGGTATTCCAGCCACATTGAACTACATCCCGTTAGATGCTCCACATGAACCTTCTCCAAAGCTAACACCATACCCAAGTTTTAAAGGAAATGAATTAGGTGACTGCGAGAATGGACTTACCACAGTTTACAGAATTAAAGCTGATCAATGTGACCGGCTGTGGGTTTTGGATGTCGGAACTTACGGATACGGTAGGTTTTTTATATTCTCGTTCCTAATTTAATACCTGTACTTACAACAAAACTATAAATCTATATATTTTTTATCAATTAGTAACTGCCCAAACTACATGTGTAAAAATATTATCATTTCTTATTATATTTTTCAATTTTTTTGCAGATCCTAATGTTACAAATCTCTGCCCATACTCTATAAATGTATATGACTTGAATACTGATCAGCGTATCAGAAGATACGTATTCCGGCCAGAAGACATCGTGTCTACAACTTTCATTGCTAACATTGCTCTAGATGAAGGCCTCTCTTGCGAAGACACTTTCGCTTACTTTTCAGATGAACTGGGATATGGTCTCATTGCTTACTCCTGGGAACAAAACAGATCATGGAGATTTAGCCACAGCTATTTCTTTCCTGATCCTCTTGTTGGCGACTTCAATATTGCTGGTCTTAACTTCCAATGGGGTGCTGAAGGTATTTTTGGAATTCATACTTCTCCCATGGGCCCTGATGGATATAGAAACCTCTACTTCAGTCCTTTATCGAGCCACACAGAATTTGCCGTCTCAACTCGAATCTTGCGAGACGAATCTAAAGTAACTGGGTCCTACAAAGACTTTAAGGTAGTTGGGGTACGTGGTCCTAATAGCCACACAACCTCTAAAGTTATTGACTCCACTGGTGTTCAATTATACAACTTAATAGACCAAAATGCAATTGGATGTTGGAATTCAGCATTAGAACTCAAACCACAGAATACAGCTGTCGTAGACAAAGACGATATCGGACTCATTTTCCCTTGCGACATTAAAATTGATAAAGGCAGAAATGTATGGGTAATCTCAGATAGAATGCCCGTATTCTTAGAATCAGAACTAAATTACGGTGATATTAACTTTAGAATATATTTTGCCCCAATAGATACATTAATCGCAGGAACTGCGTGTGAACCTCCAAATTCTTTAATTCCTATTACTAAACCAAACCCTCTTCAGGTACCTAATTCTATTGACCAACTATACAATATTGGTCTTGAAACATACCCACAGATGCCTTCACAAATATTCTTACCAGCTACTTCGCCTAGATCTTTATCATCAAGATATCCTCTATTATCTCAAAATATCGTGCCTGCGACTTCAAGTAATCCATTTTTCCCGAAGTCACAACCCATCCAACAGAACGTTTCGTATAGAAACCCGTGGTTTCTAAATCGAAACTATAAAGTTATTGAGCACCCTCGGGCGTAAATTAGGTGTTTCCAATAAGGAAGGAAACATCCTATATTTTAATAGAGGTACCACTGATACAGAAGTTCGTTGATAATAATAATTTTAAAATATCTTGGACTTATGTACTAAATGCGCTAGACTAGAGTGTGGTATATATGCTATAAATAAACATAGCAAAATTGTTACTACACAATAAATATCTGATTATACGCTTTTTTATTTAAAGATGGTGCGTGAATGATTGAAAAGATTAATGTGTTAATGGGACTTTTTGTAATTGTTGAATAGCATGTTTGGTTTGTAAATTAATAATATCGAAAATTGATGTAATTTTAAATTATCCAATAAATATTTTTGTAATATGCGTTTTCTTTTATTTAAATATAAAATATACAAGAAATATTTTGTTTCGTCTATAAAAATAAATTAAAATAATACTATACCTATTAATTTATGCACTTACGATATTTTATAAATAAGAAATAAGATAAATATTAAGCAAACAAATTAGTTTATTTAACCCTGCAAGAAAATAATGATGAATCTTTTGTCCTTTAAATTAATGAGTTTCACGAACTGGCCATTTAAACTGACTGAAATAGAACTAGAATGGAAATCAAATGAGAAGTATAATAGAAAGTAAAAAAAACTATAGTTGAAAATAGAATTATGTAATATGACATATATTCGGAATGTAGTCAGAATTATTTACTGCATGTTAGGTCTACTTTCTTTTATATCCTAGGAAATAGTAGACCATACATAGAAATCTTTATTAGATCCTATTACAGCATTATAATAAAAATTTTAACTAAAACTGTCTTCAACTTTTCCTTGCGATTGGTTCCATACACTTTATCAATATATAATATATAAAATTATAAAATTAAGATAAATAAGAAAAAAATATATTAAGGGAAGTGGCACAAAGTCGTGAAATCTTGTGCACTCGAATTCTGTTTTCATTAGACCTTGACGCAAAATAAAATAAAATGATGTAATACTTTATATTACATTAAAATGTCATAATGAAATTCATAATTTGCAAGCAATTTTGAAATAAAATTCATTATTATTTATCTGAGGCTGTGTAACATCCAAGCCACTTCAAATGTTGTTATAATTTTATTTAAAAAATAGGTTATTTAGTTATAACTTTTTGAAGACTGAATCACCCTAGTCCGTTGAAAAATTCCCTCCAATGATACCCTACACGTGGTCCTTGGAGGTAATCAGGTAAACATATAAAACCGATATAGGTTGCGGGAATGCATTTCTGGTAGATCGCAATCAAAAGCGGACCCAGTTGTAAGTTCACCACTCTCGACAGACTGTCCCTGCAACTGTAGAAAAATCCCAGGAGTGCGTCATGGCGCCGTATGAAAGGGCGCGAAGAACACTTTTGGAAACACGGGCGTCCTGCAGTTTCCAGGCTAGTCCCCTATGGAAGTGCGAGATAATGATGTACTTCACCGGTTTTACGACATAAACGACAGGAAAGTTAAAAATCATTAGAATCAAATATTCTAATAAAACAGATATTTCTTTACAAATTTGCATTTGCATTAGGCAAAAGAATTCTATAAAATCAAGAAGAATTATAAAAAAAGCAAAGACGATAGCTTGGGATAGACGCGGCTATTTAAAAACTAGTTATACTATATAAATTATCATTTAGTCACAACAAATATAACATGAATTAATCATTACAAGCTTTAATATAATTTGACCGGTCTGTTAATTTATTGTGAGGTAAATCTTAAAACTGAATTTTGAAACTTTTAACCTCAACCGATTGAGCTGAAATTTGGAATTCATCTTTAGTTCCGATGACAATGCAGTATACATTATATTATATTGTTTTCAATCTAAAATGGCCAAAGCAACACAGAGTTGGAACAAATATTTTTTTGAAACCATCTCAATATCCATCAAATGAAAATTATTGAAGTGTAAAATATAATACTCCACGAAAAAAAAAAACAAAATAACTTACACAAAATGGCGTAAAGTTTAATAAGTTACAATAACCGCTTGTTTCTTATGATACTAAAACACAAACATTGAATTAAATTTATGACAGATTTGTATTATTTTTATTTCACACACAAGGTCAATTACATTTAACAGTCTAAATAATGTTTAAAATCTTGTGACTTTATCTTTATGGTCGTGCGAAAACATTTCTTTATTTAAATATCACTTCGCACATATAAATATATTTATATTAGAAACTCAAAATATTGTGAAGTCGTGAAATTTAATAATATATATCGCAAAATGCCAAGCAATTTTATTATAATAAGATCTATGTTTATATTATGTACTCACATTTAGCCAAAAAACGAATTTGAATTTGAAAAGTTTGAAATATAATTTGTCACTCACAAAATATGTTTCTTCATTATGACTCTTAAAAAAGCAATGAGATTAAATTTCAATAAAATGAAACGAAGATATGAATTACACGTAGTAATAATTTCTTGTTACGTCCAGAATATGCATTAATAATACTGTAATAGCTTTATTTTATCCCTAATCACAATATAGAAATTTTTAAAAACCTTCAATATGATATAAAGGTTCTTGACCTATTTACAAAATACAAAGTTTATTTTTATTTTTGTTGCATTTGTAATAATAAATTTAAAAAGGTTAAAATACATATATTAAATGTCTTGATTATGATTATTACACACTTGATTAAAAAGCTTATCAAGAATTGTAGAAATAACATTCGTGTGTACTATGATATGGAAAATACTTGTGTAGGATTATGTTATAATATCTTATATAATATTTTTTGTAAAAAGATTCTGCTAAATATATTGTTATTTTCATTACATAGTAATGTTTGTGCAAATATTTATTAAAATTGTCAATAAGTAAAATTTATTAAATATAATTAGAATTTTCCCAAATTCCGATAATTGTGAGCACAGCAAGATAATTATTAATAATAGTAATCATGGATCACGAAATTTTCCATACGAAAATAAGTATAATTTATTACATTTTAATTTTTATGACTTAATTTTTGTCACTTGAATTTTGTTTGGTTTTATTGTTTCGGAATAATTTTACAAACTTTAATTTTCCATAAAAAAAAGGTACTTAAATATTTCTTTTACTCCAATATCCAAAAACAAACAACAATTTATAGGCAAAACAACGCAACGGCGTGATTGGCTTATCAGTGAAGGCTTACCCACAATTATGTTCAATCCATTATGATTTCCTACCCATACGCAGAATCACGAGCATTGTACGTTGAAGACAAGTGGACACACTGCTAGTATTTATGTGATCATGGAGAAAGGCAAAGAAGAATACGAGCCTTACGACCATCGGATTGTAGAAAAACCCAGCTCGTGAGTTCATTCTTTAAATACATTTGACAGAATTAATTATGTGATATTTATCATTGAAAAAACTATTATTTGTTTAAGTGTTAAAATTTTATACTCAGTAATAGTTGTTTGTTATAATTATGAGTTTATAACAAAATTACGTTTAGAAAAATACAAGAAAAGTGTTACGTGACTATATTAATCTTCGAAAACAGTTTTATGGCTACATTCCTTAGCGGTAGGGAAAATAATTAGGTGTTTACAAAAACCTCAATTCAACTTCGTAATAAGATTTAAAAAGATAAGTGGATAGTCATAATTAATTTATGTGTACATTCAGAAAGTTAATATTAAATACGGAACATCTTTGGCCTTGGATATAATAATACATTAACTTCCGATCGTATGGCTGATACTGTATTTTATGCGTAAATCCTATATTCTCTTTGAGTCAAAATCATTATGAGTTTTATTACATTAATTTATATATTTGTAGATTATAACTGAAAATATTTTGAAAATATTCATGGATATAGATATAAAGTTTTGTTTCAAATACAATATATATTTTCTCAATGACTGTACTCTTGCACGCTAATCATCCCGTGATTACTCAACTTTAATATAATAATAATATACTAATAATATACATTATTACCTTAATATAGGGTAGATGTAATCCTGATATACAAAAGCCTTCAAGTTGCATGTACCCACAGTTTTAATTAAAGTAATAACATTGACGTATTGAGCAGTTACAATACCATATTTTGTGTTTTTAACAGTACCATAGCAATAAAATTGCAGAACTGCTTAAACTTAATATAATCTAATTTCATGCAATCGATAGAAATCAATTATGCAATTTGAATGCGATCACACGGGATCAGGCGTCGTTGATAGTTTAATTCTTAGGAAATTATTTAAAATGAAAGAATGTTATTAATTTATAGCTATAATCCTACTAAATGCGAAAGTTTGTGGGTATGTTTGATGAAAAATTACTGAACAGATTTTAATGAAACTTTACAATAGTATAGCTTATATATCATAATAACGTATAAGTTACAATTAAAAAAAAGATTTAATTTGGCTATAATATAACGATAAGTATCAAGAAAAATATTCTACCCTCTGAAAAATAAAAAAAGTAAAATATCTTAGCGTGAAGATAATGTACCGTAGGATGGTTTGTTTCTAATAGTTATAAGTAAAAGTATATCTTTTATATCAAAGCTATTACACACAAAATAGTAGTTAAAATATAAATATAAATAAATTTAAATCTTTTTTAAGAACACATTTTAGAGTATTTATAAAATACTTATGAAATTTATGCATTTATCGTATAGCATTAATGGAGATAAACCATCTCTTTTATACCAAATATTTTTGACGAATATTTCCTAAATTAGAACAATAAAATTAACCATTATCGTCTGCTATGACTCGTCGCGACGTGAAATGGAAGTTAAGATGCAACTTGCTATTTCACAAACAAATCACATGAGCAAAGCCGCCGGCAGAAGACAAGTAATAATTAATGCCCGCGTAAAATATATCTAAATTTATTTCTTCGGTCGTGGGTAAAACCGCTTGAACAAGCTAATGTTATTTTTATTATATATATTATAGTTTGTCCATTACGTTAATGCTTTTACAACTAGTTAGTATAATTACGAATGGAATATTACGTTATCGATTCTATTATTTGAATCTTTAATGGGTATATATATGGAAGCAATCAACGTTATTTTTGTTGTAATGTCATATATTTTGTTTTATAATAAGACATATATAGAAAATAATTATATTTTAATAATTATTAAATTTAAATTAACAAAAAAAAAACAAAAATGTCAGACGTTTGTTTTACACGTGATACTAGATACATTTTGAGTTTATTATACTCAAGTATATTTATTTTCTTATAGGAGTATAATATAAAATAATGTCTTCATATGCATTAAAATCAAATACGTTTAAGTGAACGACTTCATGTTTCAATTCAAGGCATTCCTACAACTACTTACTAGTAGTAACCTTGTAAGGAGAACTAAGAAAGGTGAGACCTAAATTGATCTAGTGCAAAATTAACGTTACCATTTTAGATGTGAAATCATTAACATTTTAGATGTCGAATGTAATTTATATGATAGACTGACTAGAAATATAAAATATAATTTTTAAAGATAATTAATAAAGTACTAAATCCTAATCAAATGCTGACGCTTTGAGCAATTTGCTTTGGGAACTTGTTTTTAATTACAATATGCATGTTTAGATTAAATTAATAAATAATAATTAAAGAGTTTTTTTTGTAATTAAACCACCACGATTCAGGGTTACTATTATATATAATTGTCTTTCATCACGTCATTAGTATTTTAAGCCCTTATGCATGAGCTCGAAGTATGACGAAATCTCAGCTCAACGTGATAATAATATTAAAGAGAAATAACAAGGCCTCTTACGATTACAGCGACATCCGAGCCACAGCAAATATAATTAAAGCCTCCCTAGGATCCGGGCTGCTGGCGGGACCCTTGGCGTTCTCTAACTCGGGATGGGGCCTTGGTCTTATTGGTACATTTGCCATAGGCCTCATTTGTGGTCACTGTGTCCATATATTAGTAAGTATTATTTTCTACAAATTCGTCTTTTATACAAAATGTTCCTAAATAGTTTGTAAGTATTCCGGAAGTATATAGTACTGCCTTATATAACTATATATTTATAATACGATAGAAAATAAATTATTTTAAACACATTTATAACATCAATTTATTTGATACTATCAATTTTATTTTATTGTTTTAAACTAAATTTAATTAATTTTAAATTTAATTTAATTTTAATAACTTAACCACGTCATTAATTATATTTATGATTTCTATATAGCAGATATTAATATATATAATATATAGAACAATGCATATATTATTGAATTGAGTATCTTGCCATAGGAAATGGCCTATAAAAACTTATGAACAGTGTTGTTCAACATAGTATATCTTGGCGTGCACTTTGTTACATCATCTCAGTCTCAGTTCATCTCCAAAGACAGTCATCATAATAAACAATGGATAAATAAATAATATTAGCAGAAACTATAGTATTACCTTAATGAAATGCCAGAAATTGCGTCTGCAATTATTAAAAATTTACAATAATATTTTTTCTATATTAATAATATTGTTATTATAATATTTTCCTGAAAGAGATTTTATTTCTCAGTGACAATTATTATAATATTGTAATATTCAATTTATCGTTGTGAAAATATAAGCTGATTTTATGTGTTTATTCAAATTAATAAGTATATTAAAAAAATACATAAATTTCTGATTTTGAAACGTTTTTATTATTAGAAAGCTCAATATCTTGCTCAAGTTATGCTTTAAGATAGATAGAATCAATAGTTAGATATTACGCAATTTATAATAACCAGTTCTAAGTTTCATTGGGTAATAACTACAATGAGAACAAATTGCAGCCCACGCAAATAAAATATCGATTAAAAACCTAATCTAAATTAAAGTGTTTACTGAATTCCAGGTTAAGACATCATATGGCTGCTGCAAAATAGAACGTAAACCGCTGCTGGGGTATGCGGAGACCTGTAAATCCGCTTTTCAAAATGGACCGAAATGTGTTCGACCGTTCGCAAATGCTGCCAGGTATAGACATTGTAATTTTAAATGTCATGATATTAATCAAAACATACATTATTTTACACATTATAAAAATGTAATAACCGACAAATATTACGTTTTTGCTCCTAATATTACGATTAGTCAAAATTAAAAGAGACTTAGTAATTCAGGTATTCTATTTAAGACTTAAATAATCTGATCGTGTAACTGGTATAGATAAACATAGTATCAGAATAAATATATTTGTCAAAGTCGCATTAAACAAACCCTTTTTACGGAGTTAGTTTATTAATACACATATACATAGTTTTATTGAAATGTGTAGTTGTGTTCGGATGTGTAGACAATTGATCAAAATTGTTTTATTATTTACTTAATGTGTCATTAGTTACCTTCAACAATAACAAGTTGTTATTGTTGCATGCATATGATTGTGCATTATTAAATTAGTTTATTATCATTAATAGGATGCAAGTAGTATATATATAGTTATAATTCTAATAATTGCTTTCACAAGTTAATATTTTAGATAATAGATTTTTCTGCTAACTCCTTAAACATATCATTCGAGTGGAATTTTAAAAAGATATTGAGATAGTAACTTTTCGTAAACATAGCTGTCATGTATTCGTATATATCACGTTAAAAAAAACCTTCATGAAAAACTAGGTTTCATAGAAATTCTATTACATATTGAAGGTGCTTAAAGACGAAATTATTTTTTAGAGGATTATCTATTTTATTTAAGAAAACTAAGTTCTTTCCCTTTCAGTGGAAGCATTACAAAATTGCTTATAAATGAAAATTCTATAAAATTACTATTATAAACTAAATGTATTCAATAAAAAATTATAAAGTAACATATCACAGTTATCACTTCAATCTTTTACACTCAAGTATGCTTTTTCTAATATGTCTCGTAAGAAAACGTGTTCTGATGATGGAGATATCAACTAGATATGTGGCTTGAGTAACAGCTGGAACAGAAAATTGCAATACTTAAATAATATCATAAACTTATATAAAATAATCTTATATATTAATGCAGGAAGCGATTTCGTTGGCACACTGTAGCTCGAGAACCACTAAAGGGAAAAATATCGTTGATGGCTCAAATCAAAGGTCTCATTATGCTACACTGCTGAAAAATAGTGACAACTCTCAAATCTCATTAGCCTAATTGCAGTAATTAGTCAAAAAATTAATTTTTCCTATAGACTTTGCATGGGGAAATTTTGCGCGCGCTTTCAAATTTTTTGTATTATCTATTGTGACTAGCTGGTCTTAGCATACTAGTAATACCTAATTACAAGAAAACATTTGTGTGGTATTACGTTATATTAATATTATATTAATCTTAGATAGAAATTAAATAAATTGTAATATTCTTTTCCAATAACGTTTTTTATAACTTTAATATTTTATTTTCTGTTCTTAATATAATAATTTCAGTTTTTTATTAATCTTAAATCATCCGTGGAATCCATTACTTTGTCATTAAATCAATTGTTTCTGTACATTAGTTAACTTTATCCTACAATAATATTATGCATATATATATATATATTACATCCGGTTATTTGTCATATGTCATTGTCATATGTCATGTCATATGTAAGTGTCAGTGACGTTAATTGTAATAAGTATAGACACTGTGTTACGTGTCATTACTGATATTTACTTGAATAGTAAAATTATTAATATTAAAAACACTAAACGTTCTCATAACTTCAACTGTACATAGTTTATCTTTTAAATACTTTAAAATACCGTACAAGTAATTAGTACACAAAAAAATTTTATACTCGTTAATTTTTAAATTATATTTTTCTTATTTATCTTATCTGATCCAAATGAGTAATTATAATTATCACCTGAACAAATGCGATATGACGAATGTTTTTTTGTTTCAGTATATTTGCAGAATTATCGTTACTCTGCACATACGTCGGAGTTTGCTGTATTTACACGGTCCTCATATCAGACTCTATAAAACAGGTGATTTGAGTTGAGAGATTGGTGTAATCTACTACTATAATATGCAATCGTATATTAATTACAATATACATCATAATAACATATACTATATATTTGTTACATCATTTTAATAGTATTACAATTTTGTTGCAGCTAGTAGATAGATATGTCCCAAGTTTCAACGTATCCGTGGAATACTACTGCCTGATCTCATTAATACCACTATGTTTATTATGTCAAGTAAAGTATTTGAAATGGCTGGCACTATTTTCAATGTTAGCGAACTTATTTTTATTCCTAACTTATATAATTTGTTTCTACTATATATTTGGAAGTCCTTTAACCTTCGAGGGAAAGAAAGCTGCCGGTGAAATATCTAGATTTCCGGCATTTTTATCGTAAGTTATTTTGACAAGCTCGTAAAAATTAAATTTTTTAATACTTAGGTACTTAATACATTCATGTATTGATTAAAGTCTAAAGAGTTTTTAAGATATCACATTATGTAATACTGATAATTGCCAGAATAAGGTTTTGTTACATTTCCAAAATAACATTTTGCAAATAATTTTATTAGATATGACATATTTTTCATTTTTGAGTCACGTTCTATACCAAAATACTAATTATTTTGTAATAAACAGGACAGTAATTTTTGCAATGGAAGGCATCGGTGTGGTCATGCCTGTGGAAAATGCAATGAAGAAACCAAAACACTTTCTTGGGTGTCCCAGTGTTCTTGTGGTGGCGATGTCAGCAATTGTCTTCTTCTACAGCACCTTGGGCTTTTTCGGATACTTAAGATATGGAGATGTCTTGCGAGGAACCATCACTTTGAACCTTCCTATTGATGATTGGTAATTGTTCTTTTATATTGTCACATATTGTTCATAAGTTATAGTAATGTTTTTTAACTGAGTAAAAATATATTCTGTTTTCCGTACTATTCTAATATTACGAAAACAGAAAGCATTATATACATATATATATTTGGTAATTTCTAATTGGATAGTAGACGAACTTTTCATTTTCAAAATGAGGTAAATAATAATTTTAGTTTGTTTAGTAGTGAAAATGATAGATCTTTTAACAACGTTTCCATAAAGAGATAATGTCATTTTTACAACAGCCAGCAAATCCATTTTTAATAATGCATAATTATTTTAACAAAGATTAGCATTATACTTCAATCAAATTTTTAAAAGCGAATGTTTCCGTATACAGTAATATTACGAACAATAAATACAGTCCTAAGTGCCTACTTAAGAGAATCGTATAGAAAATATATCTGTTATTATGGATTAAATCGTTTTGAATATGAGCAATTTACTTTTGTTCGCGAATGCAGTAAATAATTTTCAAAATCAAATTTTTAATAAACCGCGGCTAAAAGCAGATGGTTCAACTATTAACATATAAATTATTTAAGCATAAGCTATTGTTTCTGATTAAAGCCAACATCAGGATCAGCCAAAATTTTGGTGGTAGCAGACCTTTGAGAAATAGGGCAGAATAACTTAGGGCTGGGGATAGGATTGGGCTTCCAGCTCCCTGAAGATATTCTCAACTCCTTTCCAATGAAATATTCATACATCTAAGCTTCCACTAAAGTTTCATAAAGCTAAGCTAAATTATGTGAATTCATTAAAATGGCAGAAGCAGCAATCAAAAAATATCTTTAGAGCCATATAAGATAGATTAAATGTCTATAATCTACACGCTTATCTCCGCCACTAAGAGTCGGAATAAATAAATCTTTTTGCATTTTATTGCCCACTTATTGATAAAGACTACAATAGGCTATACATTACTATCATAATGAGACGGTTATAACCAAACCGTCTCATTATTACTAACCATTTTTACTAAGTGCCTATTAAAAATATATAGCAAATATGCGGATAATGTTATTTCTAACGTGTGTAGGATCAGTAACTACAAACTTTCTTAACAAAGTGAGAAAATTATTGAAAACCAGCTTCTGCCTTGGCGTAGATTGTGTACATCATATCAATATCTAAGATATTGTAATAATGAAAGAAATAAGATGAGACACATCATATGTATGATTATGTCAACAACTGCCCTGTTTTGATTTAATACCAGCTTTTCCACAAGATGCAAATTTTGCCAAATCTCGATACTCATATTAACACATACACAGTTATTAGTTTGTATTAAAAACCAAGAGAATGAGTAAAGAGTTTTTATTGTTATGTGGCTATTCCTAACAATAAAATCCTTCTACTTCCGTCACGTAAAGGACGAAAAAAATCTTAAGATGTCTTAAGATAACTTGGACCATATAATTTGTGACGATTTATTTACTTAATACTTCTCATACTTTTCCAATGTATTGTTTTTCCACATAACGAACTCGAATTTCACCAACAATCGTCAATATAATTACTCGAAGTAAATTATAATTTTTTATTAAGATCAATAGGTACTTACGATGACAAATGAATACTTAAAATTATTAAAGTGTCACGTTTATTAAAATATTGACTTTATGTACATTAATTTGCTTTTATGAAATATTTTTTTATCTATTATTTTATAGTTTTGTATGTGAAAAGATTTTACATTTAAATTTATTTAAATAGAATCTGGCATACTTTTGAAGTGAAACTTCTTTCGAATGCGAGTGGTTTGAAACTCGATGAAACGCAACTTAGTTACGAATAATAGAGTAGTACTAGAGTAGTATTAATAAAGTTGAAGAACAAAGTATTTTCAGAGGAAGTCAGTTATTTAATTTAATTTTTATCTTACCACCGTGATCTAAATATAGAGCTACCTTGGTAAGCCCTATCTATATTTATCGGTGAATTTTATATCAATAATAATAATGCTACAGGAATTCGACTTGGTTATATTATATTTAGAACAGTATTACCAATTTACTCAAAGCAATTGTTGGATTTAGAGGTGGGCATGGAATTATAGTACGTGCGCGTGGTGCGGGTGACGTCTGTCAGTACCAAATGACTAGGGATTAACGTTAAAAAAATAAAAAAATTGTTATTATTCTATTTATTATTGTTTATACATTTTACTTTTTAATATCATCATAAACTCCAGGACTTGACTAGTTTAGGGGGAGACTGAGTAGAAAGAGGCGGGAATACGCCCGTCGCTTCCTTCCCCAGTTGTAGGCCTAGTGGAGGGTGACCCCTCTTACCTAACATAGGCCTACGATGAGAGGGTGCTCTACGTTGCTCGGAGCACCCTCATGCGGGGGATCTCTCCGGGGCGTCAAGGTGTGTGTTAACGCGATCCCGTGACGTCCCATTACGGCGCAGCGGGCAACCGTTGGTTTTTTAGTGGGTAGCCTTAAAAATGGCAGCATCCTCTATGCTGCCGGGTAGTCCCACATAACCCCCCAGCCGTCACCCCCTGGGCCGACGGGGTACCCGTAACGGGTATTTACAACGGAAAAAAAAAAAAAAAAAGGTATTAACGTTATGCATTTCATTTTTTTCTCTTACGATACTCAGAGCATATATCTAGTTTTCTTTAATATTGTTATACAAATTGATGTGTTATTCCGTTGTGCAGAGTAATTCCGTGTATGAACTTATCTTTACTGAAATAAAGTAATTAAAATAAGGCTAATGATTTTTTTTTCGTGACAACATTTTTGCTCTAGCGCGGCGGACATTTTGTTTACCCGTGTGATGCTATCAGTACGAGCGCTAGTACCGACTCTGAGAAGAGTTCAGATGAAAAAAAAATATGTTTTCTTAGTAATCTTACCCCATATATATGTTCTGTTGTTTCATTAACAAAATTATAAGCTCTTTAACAAACAAAAATTAGCTATTTACGCACAATATACTTTTTTATTATAAAAAAACATCGACCCTCATTTCGTAGCAGTACATCCCCTCATTAAATTCGTATAGGCGTTATGTTATACGCATAACATTTTGCTGAATTTTTCTTTCTATTATAATTTATTTGTAGACTAAAACATTTTTATTGGGCTTAATTTAATTTACTACAGTTATTATACATTACGAATGTGCTATAACCAAAAAACTAAAATATAATTTGAGAATCGACTCAAGACTCAAGAGAGAAACGAAAGTTAATGACAGTGTCACCCGCACTATCCTACACCACCACCAGGTATAATAGACTAATTGAATAAGTTGAATTGAACTGGTAAATGGACTAATTCTTTTTATTTTGTTACATATAATAACTTACAGGTTTTACACGAAACACAGATATAATATGTAATGTTATATTTTACTTTTAAATATAAAACAATTTTTGAGCATGGTTAAATTATAAAAATAATAAACCCTATATTTATCTTGATACTCCTATTACGTTGTATTTATTTTTTCTCTAGTAGGCTAGTGTCTGAAGTTTTACATCTACCAACTATTTGCGTCTATTTGCACAAACCATTTTCCACAGTTTTCCATCTATTTGAGTTGCAAAAACCATTTTTGTTTACTTTCTGTCTCTCTCCCTTAATTCATGATTCCTAGGTCTTAATTGCATACTTTTAATTTTCCTTGACCAAATTAAGAAGGCAATAATAATAATAAATTTGTCTCTTAAGAGTTTTACAAAAACATTGGTATAGATAAGAAATTATGCTAAAATATGTACAAGGGGTGCAGTTTTTAAGCAAAAATTCATATGTATATTTTTTATGTAATGATAATGTACTTGTTTGTTTCAGGCCAGCTATATGTGCAAAAATCTTTATAGCGTTATCTATATTCTTCACTTATCCCCTACAATTTTATGTGGTGTACGAAATATTCAAAAAATACACTGATGCATATATAAAAGAAGAGTACAAGGCCATTACTGATATTTCAGCAAGAACCTTAGGGGTGTGCTTTTGTGGTACGTTCAATTATTTTATGTATGAAAATAACAAAATAAAATGTTTTATATGAAAATAGAATCATAAATTCATTACCACGTACAGGTCACGAACTGGCGACGTCAAGAGACACTGTCCTGTCATTCTGCTAATTAAGCTACCTTATTGCTTATCCGTTTCTATGAACTTAGCATTGGACATAAAAACGTATTTTTCTGACATGGTTCACGTCTTCTATGCGACTTCTAAAATTATAGTGTTAATACATAATTTTAGAAACCATTCCGATAATGTTAATATAAATACAGCCCGAATAATAATAAAATAGTAACCATTAAAATAAAAAATTGATAATAATGAAATAACTAATACATACATACAACAAAAATAGTTTATTCATTTCATTTATCAATTTTAAGTAAGTTAAAAACCATAACTAAGTCGTTTACCTACAAAAACATAAACAGAAAGTTGTTAACTTGAGGTAACGTTTTAAAAAAGTCATTTTGAGTGTACTCCAGTGACCAGAGGGTACCCGTGACGGGTTTTTCCAAAGAAAAAAAAAGAAAAAAAGGAGTACCAGAGAGTCCAATATTAGGACCTATAATTTATACACTTTATTGCGCTGATATAAACAATATTATGAAAAAAAACGATATATATAAAAGTATATATCTATAACTATATAACAAAATGAAGTCGACACTACAGTAAAAAGTAAGATCGGAATCACATATTTTAACTTAAAATCCAGAAAATAAAAGAAATATATGTTTGGAATAAATTTATTTTTTAACGAATTTAGCTTGCGTTTTTGGTAAAATTTTAATTCGATTTTAACCCGATGTTTCGAATGCTTTGCAGCAATTGTGTTCACTGGTAGACGAGATGTAAGTATCTGTGGATGTCAGTTAATCAGTCATCTACCTCCGACGGTTTCTTAGTTTGCGGACATAAAGTTCCTAATGCGGCCATTGACATATTGCTGATATCTGATATATGTTCCCTAAATCTTGTACCGACGCTCCACTTTGGCCAATGTAAGGCAGCACAGTTAAGTTTATATACCCCGACATATTGAACAGAAAAAATACTTTTAAATTACTCCAGAATTGGCTGTTTCCTATGAGGTTTGTAAATAGTTCTTATAGAAACCCTTTGCGAGATATTACCAACTTTTGACCGAAATTCCATTCACGTAGTAGGACCAGTTGCCGTTAAAGGCTTCAATGTAAAAGGCTTAATGTATCTTTTGCGACGCTGGCGAGTAACGGGCAAGTGGTTGTTGACTAAGTCAAGCTTGTCATGCTGGAACTCACCCTCTAGGTGTTCAGTATGACAAATGTAGTGAGCTCTCTGAAACAAGGATTAGATAACGGAAACTAACTGACTAGAGTGATGATTTACCATTGAGTACATTGGGTTTGATAAATACAGTGTGTCCCCAGTGTGTTGTCATGTTTCTTTATGATAAGAATATCAAGGAAACCTACAGAATTCTTTGACTAACTCCATAGAAAATTTTATTTTTTTATATATGGATTGAAGGTATTTTAAAAACATAGGTGTTCGAATTATTATACGACGCAAAACTTTGTGGATACCATCTACATACCGTTTAAAGACCTTCATCAAAGTTGATGCAGAGGAAAGACCCTCTCCTCCAAGTGCTCCATATACTGTTTAAACGCAAGAGATTTATCACGGGAGATAATATTCTTAGGCAATTTGTTCCAGCGCAGAGTACAAGACATATCCTGGCGGATTATTTAAGATTATTCTTTCCTGATTTTTTTGTTTTGAAAACATTGTTGAACGTTCCAAATTATGTTTTCGACATTTACAAGACACTCGAAAACTTATTAATTATAATATATTAATAATATCTTTTCGTAACTGTCTGTAATTTGTAAAAAAAAGATAAGGTTATCGAAAGTTATCCTTGAAGCGTGCAACTTAGGTGTATAAATGGATGAACAACTCCGATTCGAGAATGAGATAAAATAGGAACGCCACCAGACCCTCAATTTCGACTCGCTGCGATCGCGAAATCTCGGGTGCCGTTTGCATGTTCAGCGCAGCGAGCCAAGCCGAAGGCTTCGTCTTGGTGTGGGAAAAAAAAATTTAACAGGGAGACAGCACGATTCGATTAAAAAATTCGGCACGCGCATCCGCAATGAGATTTCAATTTTTCGCGCAAATTTTTTCACATTGAAGTCTATGGGAGTGATGTTTTTTGGACATTATTCCTCAACGACAATGAATTTTTTTGAATTTTTTTTTTTACAAACCACACATATCAGCATGGTATGTGTGCAAAATTTGAAGCCGAACCGTAAAGCCGTATTAATGCCAACTTTGTAAAACCAATGCAAATTCTCTCCAGTAGAGCGCTCCGCTCGCTTCGCTCAACAACATTGTCCGTAACTGTTTACAGATTGAAAGCCTTATATAATATACAAAACTATCAGAGCACTGTAATTCGTATTAAGTTGATTAATTCCCTCGTTTTGTCTCAATTGAATTATGCGGTGCCGTCACAAGAAACTACCTTCTTGAAGGTTTAAATAGCTTAATAAATGTTCGCAAAATGCTTATGTAAGATACTGTTATAAAATTCGACCACATAAACACATCACCCTTTAATTTAATAAGGGAAGAATAATGAAAACTGAATACTAAAGGGAGTTGCATTTCGCCACACTGACATTCGATGTAGTAAAACAATAAATCCCTAAATATTTATATACCCAGCTGGTTATTCATCTGATGTAAATAAATATTTTACAAGGACATTTTTGCATATCATACAACATTTTTAATTTACTTGAATTGCAATGTAACACTCTCTATACGTCACATATTTTTTCTTTATTTCTAACCCAAAATCTTCGGATAACATATTAATTTTGAATTATTATTATTATTATTTGGCATAAGTTGTGAATACTTATTTCTTTTAATTGTATATACTTCTATCTTTGTTTTTATTTTTTATTTATGGTCATACTTTTTTACTTAATAAGGATTGACTTTACTTAAAACATATTATAACTTTTATTATGATTACAGTTGGTCTGGGAATAGCTCTACCATTGCTGGAACAAATTATTAACCTCGTTGGAGCATGTTTTTATTCAATCCTTGGTCTCATCATCCCTGGGATCGTGGAAACCGTCTTTAGCTGGGAAGATTTGGGAAAATGGAAATGGATAATGTGGAAAAATATTTTGATTGTCTTATTTGGGCTAACTGCATTAATATCAGGTTGCACTGTTACTATTATGGATATTATAAAAATTTTACACAAGAGAACAGAGTAGCTATTTAAATAAAACTAGTTAATAAAATGTATTGTAATATTTTATTTATATTAAAATGTTTAAATTATTTCTGTTTAATTATTCAACCACATACAGCAATCCATTACAAGTGACTATAATTTATTTTCAAAGTCGCATAAGATTAAAGGCCATAATTGTTTCAGATTATATAAAACATGATAGAAACATGTTGGTTTTCCTTTTATAAGCTAATAGTGAAGTAATACAGCATACAGACTGCTCGTCAATTTAGCGCGTGTATATTTACTTACTTACTATATATTTTATCTTTAGTTAAATACCTAGATTATATTCTTAAACATTTTAGTTCAGATAAAGGTTTACGCTTAAGATCAACAGCAGTCGCTCGGAAACGTTATCCTCAAAATGAATATTTTTAGTAATTAATATTTTTAATTAACTGTGTTCAATATCTAGTAGTGTCTAAAGTTTATTATTACATTGCAATGGAAACTACAAAAGATAAAGAACTGGATTATAATCCTTTTGAACATCGAAAAGTAAAGAAACAGAATTCGTAAGTAGTTTTAAATGGTATATTTTTAAATTAATTGTCGACTTCATTAATCAATATAAAAAAAAATAATATTAAAATATATTATTATATTTATGTATATTTGAGTATTTCATTTTATTTGGTATATATTAAATATTTGGATTGTTTATACTGATAGGTTGTTCTATATTTCAAAGATGATAGAAAAAAATAATCTTTAATGGTTCGGGTTGCTTTGATTAGATCTTAAGTTATTTAGTTACTCGAGCTCAAGATTTTTTAAGGTTTATTTTATTTCAAGATTATAATTTTTCACATTTTAATTATTTTTTTTTATACATCAAAAATATTTTTAAAAAATGTATGTCTTTTATATTTATGATGGAAATATTATATATAGCACTTAAAACATTTTTTTTATAGGGACGCTCGATCTTTAGCCAATTTACTAAAAGCCTCCTTAGGATCTGGTATCCTTGCTGTGCCACTAGCATTTGCCAATGCGGGATGGGGGGTCGGCCTCGTAGGTACAATCATCATAGCCTTCATATGCGCATATTCTGTTCATATCTTTGTAAGTATCTTATGAATTATTATAAGATTAAGTGAGCTTAGTCCTTACGTGTAATAAAACAGTAACGATATTGTACATATCTGTATTTATATAACGAAATATTTCTACTTCTTGTGTTATTGAAAAGTATAGGCGAAGTAATTGTTTTTTTTATTATTTGTAAATTTATATTTTTTATTATTTTGAAGGTTTTTGCGCCATTGTTTTATTTTAGCTTGACATTTTTTTAAATGCGTGAACTTGACTTACAAGTACAATGAAGAAAAAATGTGACGAGTAATGACTTATAATTAGTATCAATACAAATGACATAACTAGTCATAGTCATAGTTTTACAGAAATGAAAATGTTCAAGTATCTAACCAGTAACCCCCCTCTCCCCCCTTCTGGGTATATCTCTAACAATCACTGAAAATGTCCTCGTTTCAGTGTTGGTGTCGTAAAATTTGAATTAACTACAAAGTACATACAACAACAGTTGTTAAATTATAAGACAGCAAGCGTCGGGAGATAAAAAATATGATTATAAAAACTCAGCATAAGATAAGCGATATTAGTAATAATACCTATTCATATAACTAATTGTTTAGTTTCGAAACGAATGATATGCGCTTCTGAACCGATTCTAATTTTAACAGATGTAACGAATCGTAACGTAATTGGAGCTTCAGTGTCTTAGTAATATTTTTGAAATTTGAAATATTTTTTTCAATATTTGGTCTTAGACCATATTTTTCTGTCTATTCTTTTACGACAGTCTAGTTTTTGTAGTTTTAGAGAATCTATAACAAAAGAAACATTAACATAAAAATATACAACAAAATCATATATATCTTTATTTAATATCTACATAATTACCGCCTGTATATTTATTCAAATGTCGAACATAAGTGGCGATTGATATTTAAATAACTATTAAGTATTGTTTCATCCTACGTATTATTAGAAATATCTTAGAAATATATCAGACTAAATCATGTGATTATTTTTAAGGTACTATATTTTTATTTAACAAACGTTTCCATCGAATACTTAGTCGACGTATTAATCTTGGAATTCCAGGCTGAGGTTTTAATTGTTGAATTTATTACTATACATAATTATCCAGCTGTACTCGCATAAATAATAGCGGAATTTACCTGACTAGTGCGAACACATTCGGACTCCTTATTCATGAGATCGCAGCATGATGTGAACCACGTACTGAGTGCGTTTTTTCAAATTTATTATGATAATATATAAATGATATTTTTAATACTTTTATTAGACTGTTTAACTTCGTTTTCATGACTAGAATGGTGTTCTTTACTAATGCACTTGAATTTAGTGCGTTGGCATCAACAGATTTATGTAAAAATAGAGAAAAATTATATGAACTGTATGCGGAAAAACAATTATAGTACTATGGATAGAGTTTAGATATGAAGCAATTTTTTTTCAAAATTTTTTGAAAATTCATTTAAGCTAACGAAATAACCATTGATTAGTAAGAAAATAGACAATAGCAAAAATAAAATGAACTCCACCTGAGAAGTAATAACAGTGAATCTGGATATATGAAATCCCAAAGGATAGACTGTACATTAAATATAGAGAATTAAAATATTACATCTGACTTTATCTTGCAACGGCTTTTGAATCTTTCTTTACTGATATCAAGTAACCACAACTAAGTTCTTGAATTTTTCAATCGCTGCCGTTCCGACTTTACTCAAACAAAATGTGGATCAATGCTCTATTAATTTTATTTTTTTAAGGAAATAATATATATTTTTTAATTAATAGTGATAAGAAGATGTATGTGGAATATTCGTTAATGTACTTAAGCCACTAACAGATATTGTTGCGCTAGACTATAGCTATTCAATAACTGATTGGATTTTGGTATATTTCTCGATGATATGATAATGAAACAGCGTAAAATAAAACCATTTTTTTAAGAAATTTAAAAAAAAATGCTATTTTCACCAAATTAACAGAAGGAATAAAATTAAACTTTTCGCAGCTAGGCACATAAAATATATAACTCGTTTAAGATTAATTGTATACGTTTTTATAATAAAATCCCTAGTAAAGCAATAAAATGGTTAATTAATACGTTTAAATCATATATTAAAGTAATTTGTTAAAGAAATCCTATTATAGTGTAAAGGATTATATTAACATTGATATGACCTACATATGAATTGTATCTTAGCGAATAACTAATAGTGTGCTCAAATTATTTAATTATTTTTTGAGCACCTAGCTTCACACCCTTTCCCTTAGAAACTAGGGTCGGGTTGCCCTCCTTCCTAAAATATGGCAAGAGTTGTGATGCTTATTATGATGGTATGATTCAGCAAAAAAATTATAATCATGCATAATTGTTCAAGTGACAGAAAATGTATATTAGTTTTTACAAATAGTTCATTTGATGTCAGTGTGCTACAATATTTCATTCATAATTTATTTTATTGTTAGAGGAAATATGTAAATCAACTATTTAATACTTAAATGAATTACTTAAACTGTTCCGGCACATCATAAACTATAATTACCGGGTTTTTTAAACTTATAAATATTTTTAATATTTGAAATAAAACTATTTTTACGGATTAAATTTTTCGGAATCGGATTTTTTTTTTTCACGCTAATCGCTTTTAAATATTTTTGTGATATTAAAATGGAGTGCGGTGACAAACAAACAAATCGCTGTGATACTATTACATAGAGTTGGTATGGAGACAAATGCATTTTTTTGTCTTTTCTTCTTTTCTTTGTTTCTTTATATCAAGTTTCTTTGTTTCTTCATCCGGTTAGTATAAGTCGAAAGTTTGTGTATCGCGTACAATGAAACGTTCTCTTTTTTAACATAAAAAAAGATCTGTCCGTCCATTTTGTATTTGTATGAAAAAGAAAAAGTATGTATGAAAAAGACGATCAAAGCAGTTAAGGAAAGAATTCAAAGAAGTCCTGTCCGAAAGCAAAAGATTTTATCTTGGGAAATGAATATAACACCTAGGGCCATATCGCGTATTTTGACTTTTAAGAATTTCTTAGGATTTTCAGCCCATAAAAAACCGAACTATACATTATTTGACTGATAATTTAAAAACAAATAGGGTGTAAATCAAAAAAAAAGGAACATTACCAAAAAAATATAATGATACTAATTAAACAATTTGTACCGATATTATGAAATATATATTATGCAGCATGCCCGAGTTTATGCGAATAACTCTGTTGAAGCTTCCCAGTTTGTCAATACAATGTGGACATGATTCGTCTTCAATGATGGTTTGATGGGATTGATAACTTCGAGAGGTGTTTGAGTCATATTTTTGTGAAAAAGATGTCATAACATTGGCATATATATATATTAAAATATGATTCTTGACAAGTTAGTTAAACCCTTTAACTTTGTGTGTTGCGTAACACAGCATAGTTTCATCAGTGCTTCAGCAGTCAGAAGCAGCAGTCTGAAGACTGGCTGTCGTAAATATAGTCAGTTTTTGAAAGTATGGCAAGCTTTAAATGTTATGATAATTCGGAGGTCCTAAAAAAAAGCAGTAAAATTCAGTTTAGTTTCAGTTTTTTTTTTAATGTATTATTATCATTTTTTACCTTTTAACTTGCTTTGATTGTAATTTCACTCCCTGTATAAACACCAGTGGAAACTTTGTTGGAAAATATGTATTATTATTACCTTTACTTTTATATATGTAATATAACTGCTGCTTTTTCCCTATATACAAGAAAATAAAATAAAAATAAAAAATAGATATCCTTGGAGGGAATGTGTGCTTTTATTGTAAACTTACAAGACAGTAAAGCAAAATGAATATATTTTTAAATAAGCCTCCTATATTTTTTGATCTTATAATATTAATATATAAACTGAAGCATAACAAAGGAATAATGTTTTATAAAACCGGAAAAAAACAATATTATTCTTTGTAATAATATTTATACCAAGACTAGGTATAAGCTATTTATTATACTTACTTATGTAAGGTATATACAATAGTATAGTTCGTCATAACTCTAATCGTTTTTAACGACGCGTCCAATTCATATTCAAGACACTTGATAGGAAAATAAAATTATATTTTAAATGTCTTTTTCTATACCATAATCAATAGAACTTTATATATATTATATTAAAAATGTAGTAAATTACTAAATAACATTTTTAATTTCACGATCGAAAAAATGTAATGAAAATTTTATAAAGATTGTCAGAAGTAAAGACCGAACTTGACAATACATATTGCTTTTCAGGTAAAAGTTTCCAGAGATTGCTGTATAGCAGCTCGAAAACCTCTACTTGACTACACGGAGACCTGCGTAGTAGCCTTCAGTCTAGGACCTAAGAGAGTACGTCCTTTTGCGAAAGCAGCAGGGTGAGATTCAAAAGTTAAACTGTATTACAAATAATTAAAGGAGTTAAAACTAATAAGAAAAACCTTTTAAATTTGCACTTTCAAAATGTTAGTGTTTAAGAAACTTAAGATTATTTTTAGTTATTGCCTTCTGGATGCAAGCTGCCGAAGATCGGTCACTTTGGAAGTCTATGGGGGAGGCCTATGTTCAGCAGTGGACGTCTTGTGGCTGAAATGATGATAGAATTTAACACATTTTTTTTTTCACAGGATATTTGCCGAATTTTCTTTGCTTCTAACTTATCTCGGAGTCTGTTGCATTTTCACTGTCCTTATTGCTGATTCCTTAAAACAGGTAACAATTATAAGTAGTACTTAACTACACAATTTTAATAATTATATAGGTCTCCGTGAATAAATAACATATATTATATCACGGGTGTAACATCTCGCCTACCCGTGAACACGATTGCTGCAAAGCATTCGAAATGTCGGGATAAAATTAAAATGTAATCAAATTATACGCGAGTTTTGATCCGTAAAAAATAGTTTTATTTCAAATGTGTACTCGTGAAAATCTAAGAAAATACTAAACAATATATAATATTTCAGTTGTTCGATAAATATTTACCAACGTATACTTTATCAGTGGAATATTATTGCCTTATATTACTGGTACCACTTTGTCTCGTGGTCCAGATCAGATATTTGAAATGGCTGGCACCGATGTCTCTAATAGCCAACGTTTTGCTGATAACCATCTACTTTATATGTCTGTATTATATATTCAAAGATGAATTGATAATATCTGATAAAAGGGTGGTCGGCAACCTGGCGAGATTTCCCGCGTTCTTATCGTAAGTATTTTTCAATTGTTTAAAAAATATATTATAGACCTACTACAATGAGGAACGGAAACTTCTTTTTAAAAACCAGTTCAAAATTTATTGACACCAATAGATCTTAAAACCTCTAGGAAGAAATCACAAGGTTAAATATTATTATAAGTACTAACTTCTAACCTCGTGTTTAATCATATGACGTCAGGGAATGAAAAGGTATTTTATACATATTTCCTACTGTTTTAATTAATGAAAATAAATATTATCTTAACTATTCTTAACATATCTAATACACGTTTGTACAATATTTCAAAAGTTAGGTATTTTTACCGTGGAAATGATATTTTATCGCATTTACATAGTATTGTAAAATATAAAAGAAACTTATTATCAGTTTCTTAGTTATGTTTGTTGTTTCTGTATTACAATGTGTACTTTTACTTTATATGTAAGAGAAATATTTTTATGGCGCCACGAAAAAGTAATACCATCGACACATAAAAGATAATTTGCTTTATAATAATCCCACTTATTAGTATATGTTTTAATGCTTAGAAACAAGATAATAAGCTATAGATGAAATATAATGTAATAAACAATATATGGATGTAAAAATTATGCAAGAGTACCTATTGCTTCCAAAAAAATTATTTCATTTATGAAACATAGAAGCCAAAAAATATATAAACCAAAACATTTTTAGAACAGTTATATTCGCAATGGAGGGCATCGGCGTGGTGATGCCAGTTGAGAACAATATGAAGAAACCGGAACATTTCTTGGGCTGTCCTGGGGTCCTGGTGATAGCGATGACATTTATCATGATATTGTACGCCACTTTGGGACTTTTTGGCTACTTCAGATATGGCGATGCTTTACAAGGATCTATTACACTCAACTTGCCTTTGGATGAATGGTCAGTAACAACAGTATCAGAACTAATGGGATATATTTTTTAAAGAATTGGAGCATTTCAAATTAGCTCTATGAGCTCAAGATGGACGATATCAAAACAGTAGTTAGTTTAGTTAGTTTTTTCATTTAATTTTATCTTATTTTTATTATCTTAACCCGTTCAAAGATTTATTGGTTATGTTACGTTATATATTTCTTTTAACAGGCCTGCTATATGTGCAAAGGTTTTTATAGCCATCTCAATATTCTTCACCTACCCCCTTCATTTTTATGTGGTAATTGATGTTGTCACGCGATTGACTGAACCTTATATCCAAAATAAATATCAGAACCTTATTCAAATATTTGGAAGAATTGTTATAGTATGCATTTGTGGTAAGTTAAAGTTATACTATTTTTTTTACGAATTAGTCCTGTCGAAGGTTATTTAACTTATTAAATGGTTTTTAGGCGGAATTGGGATGGCACTTCCATTATTAGAACAAATCATTAACATCGTGGGTTCAGTTTTCTACTCCATACTAGGACTTATTATCCCAGGGATTATTGACACAGTGTTAAGATGGGAGAATCTCGGTAAATTCAAGTGGATTATGTGGAAAAACCTTCTAATTGTGCTTTTCGGATTATGTTGCCTAGTATCTGGGCTTACTATTGCTATATTTGACATTATTGATAAAGTAAATTCAAAAACTCATTAAAGTATATTGTTAATAATTAAATAATAAAAATAATTACATCTAACCTTCATTCAATTATTATTGCACCCAACATTATTAGTTAGTTAAAACATCCTAATTATTTTATTGCTCTTGTTAATCTAACAAGACAAGATTTTGGAGTAATTAAGTGTTAAGCTTTATAGTGTCACATAAAGCGTTATCAATTTACGATAGTAATTTGCGTACAAATGTTTCTATTTAATAATTAATCTAATCCGTTTGTTCAGATAACTTTAGAAGCAAACAAAATCACAAAGCAGACTATAAAGATAAGACAATAAAGCGTCTGTTTAAGTGAAGATTCACTCATTAGTGTATTTTCTTATTATCCTAGTAAGATATCCTGGATAATTAAAACGTATTTCCTTTTTACTTTTTACTAAATATGATATATTGTATTGTAAAATGTATCTTATCATTATGTTTTGTAATAAATAAATAAATATTTATTTGCTAAACCAAACCAAAAACATCCTTCGTATTTACGTTATATAAGTTTTTCTAGAAATTAAACTATAATATGCACTTTAACGCGAATATTATGATGAGAAATATGGATACTTATTTAAAACTAATATCTGAATGAAATTGTTTCATATTGTAATGTAAAATTAACTATTATCACAAACAAAAAGAAAATAGTAAATCGATAGTAAGCTAAAATAATCGATTAAGTACTGATTTCTACCAAGCCACAGGTATACTAATTTCGAAATCGTACAGTTGCACCTGTCTCCTAATCGAATAGGAAGTCTTTTCGTAACTTAACAGGCTAACGGACATAGCTGAGTTAACCCAGATAAATTGTAAATGAGAGGCAAAGGTCTATACACATTTAAGAATTAAAAACTATTTTACTTAACTATTTAACTTATTTTAGTTAAGAAATTTGTAAATTAATATCCTACTTTATTATTTTATACAATACTTTAACTACTACTACTACTGTTAAATAAATACATTTAGAAATCAAATTGCCTCATCAAATGATTTTTCGTAATTTAGTATATAAAACAAAATTACAATATTAATTTTGTCTTAAAACCTTACACAGAATTAATATTAAAAAATCTCAGAAAAAAAATATAAATTGCTTCACTGGGGAAAGTCCTCATTTATTTCTCTTTCAAAATATTAGCATCGTTATTTATAAAGAAACAAGACCTATATTCTTAAAGTTATTATGAGTCTATATGACACACTTCTTATAAGTTAGTTTTCTACTATCTTTAGAAATATTTAAAGTTTAGAAAATAAAGATAAACATCCTAATAATTAGCATCAAATTATTTTAAAGTCCAATTTTTCCAAACGCATACACAATTAGTGGAAATTGCCTATTTATTATCACATTAGGTGACTGAGTGAAGAGATACTTAATTCATGTCAACAACTCTAATAAGCATTTACCTAAAAAGAATAGTTAATTGGATATGGAATAAACCTTAACAGATAATGTACTTTTTATGTAACCATATTCTATACTTTGGAAATCCTATATTATTTTTTCTGCATATGTATCCTGAGAATATGTCTCTGCAAAATACTCTATAGATAGCTAATTTTGATTACTGGTTATTTTATACACTTTACTTTGCCTTAACAACATATGTGTATAAATATTTTTTTTATTATAATTTTATTTTTTTAAGATGTGTTTGTGTAATTTTACAATCAACCTCAAATGCATTAAGATTATGATGGAAAAGATAACATTGCAAAATTCTCAAATTATCATCATTATTATGGGGTTAAATTATGTATCATATTGCAAAATTTAAATAAATAATTAATAATAACGTAAAACTATGAATTATGTACTCAATTTTAAATTTTTAATAAATTTATTTCTTTACTATCCATACAGAATAAAAATTTTCATCATAAAACAATAGATGTTCATTGATGTCATAATAATATTATGATTCCTATCTTATACAAATCAATCTAGTCATACTAGACAGCTGATGTTCACAATCTCACGAGACGTCAGTCAAAAATGCCTAAGATATTATTAACTCGACTACCTTCATTGTATTTCTTTTATTTGTAAGATTTATATTTTTAGGTTTACCTCGAGACGATTCTGAATCATTTTAGTTCTTGATTATGTCTGAAAGGCCTACATTTTGTTAGTTTTAAAACACTATTTCTATTGTCTTCAAATCTTTTATAACTTAGATGTTTCCTCGAAGTCTATCTGACTGACCAACAGGTGGCAATTGGGGGTAAAACATCTGCAAACAACAACTACTACCACATTGTGATACTATCAAAACCGGGCCAACCTGCCAAGTTTCGAGAGTAGAACCAGTATCAAACCCAACAAACTGAAGGTCGCAAGTGTCAAACACAAGTTTCTCCCCGCCATTGCTTGTAGAAAGAGATATTGGAACCTGGCGAAGTGGTTTAGTTTTTATTAGCAATAAAGCAAGTTATTCTCCGATAATTGCCTTATTGTTTGAACTGGTCACCGAAGCAACACCAAGCGTGCAACACTTGGGGCTTGTAGAGGGAACAGCAGCGATATCTTCTTTAACTTGGAAAATCTTCCCGACTTGTGCCAAAAACGTTTTATTTAGGTAAAGCAATTACTTGAAAATAACGTTATCAACCGGAGAAATTATATCAAAATACGAAATTACAAGATACGAGCTCAGTGATTCTTAGGCGCAGCCCCTTCTTTACGGTGTTCAAGGACAGCGTTGCACAAAGCTCGGTACGTGGAAATGGTTACTGAGAGAGAACTTGATAAATTTACCTAGTTCAAGTAATAGATTTATAATATAAAAAAGTTAACAAATTAAAACATGATATAATTCCTTCTCCAATTTTAATTCAAATTTTAGAATAGAGATATAAAGTTTGTCGTAAAAAAACTAAGTAAAAGACGTTTTTTAAATATATTGGCCCTTTTTGTTTTATTTCGACCCTTAATTAATTTGTAATTCTATTAAAAACACAAACTTGCTTAACATAGACAACCAAGTAATAAAAACATATAATGAGTTGCCTCAGCTTTTGAAAATTATTAATAATAACAATAAGTTAGATTTCCTACTAGTTAATATTAAATTTCCTCTAAATGTAATATAAATTTCAATTTCAAACATATTATTGAATTGAAAATTATTTTAGGTCTTTAGTTTAATAACCAATAGAATACTTATGACTTTTAGCAAATATCAGAAAGGGTAGTTTGTTTAGGAAAAGATCTTGTTGTGTTACTCTTAGACCATTTTCAGTGCCTATTTTTATTGTACGATATTTCATGTCTTATATTGGCGTAATATTAGTAAATATAATCCGCTCTTGTACACTGGTATCTAATAAGAATATCAAAGATATATTTATTTCTTGGAGACAGTAGTAGAATACTCTAAAAGTTTATTTGATCTATCTATAGCATGAAATCCAGATCTGTAGCTGTGGCGATGATTACGACTTACTACCATCGCTAGCAACGGTCGCCAATGATTTAAAGTTAAATATGCATATTTTGTAAATGACTTACCTTAATTAGTAAATTAAGGTCTAAGAAGGAAGCCCTAAATCAAGCTGCAAATAAAAGCCAAAGAGGCATTACCGAAAATTTGTCTTTAGGCTGGTTCAGATTTATCAAAACCTCTCTGCTCGATCATCTGGCAGAAGAGTTTTCTAATTCTTTTTCAAGATCATCGAAAAGAATGATTGCATTGAATAGAATTGAATGCTACTTTTTTTAAACATGCTTTAACATTTGACATCATACACAGCACAAATCAAGTAGTGTGTGGATTACTGCTGTGAAGTAGTGTCTGATGCCGCAAAATGTTATCTATTAACTATGGACTCAATTGAGAGGTTCACCTGTCAACTAACTGTCTTTGTGAACAAAGAGGTTAGTTGACGACGTTGATTTGGCTGAGGTCAATTCTCACAGCCTCAACGAAAACAGAAGTAGAATTGCCAGCAATTATATGTTCAGTTTTCATAGGATACATTTTAGTGAGTGTCCCCCCCCCACACACACACATGGCGAATATCCACTTCGCTTACCCGCTTCGATATTTTCACCCAATTTTAGTGTCTTTACGGCTAGAGTGAAGGGACTATTACTAAGATAGTGCCCTTTACCACCTACGACTATTTCATTTTTGTTATTTTTGCTATTACCCTTACAACACTCTTACCATATTTTTTTTATTTACTCGTTACGTTACGTTTTGCAAAATATTGCTTAATATAATATTAAACGGGCTCTCCAAATTACGCAATAGGTTGTTAACCCCTGACACCAAAAATAAGAAAACCGGTTCCGTTGGAGCCATTCTTTCAACAAGTATCATATATTTTGTTGTTCAATATTTTATTCTGAATATTTTTATAAAATTTATTACCTATCTTAACCAGTTTTTAAATGACGTAGAACACAATCAATACAATGTGGTTCAGTGGGTTAATTTGTTTTCCTTCAAAAATTTAACTCACTTATTTTAGTCTTTAAGCCAATTAAAATCATATAAATATATAATATTCATATCATATAATAGGTTTCAATCTAGAAGTGTGAATATTACAATCGTTAAATTATATTTGAAAATTCTACGCCTGTAAGATATATTATGTTAAAACGTATGAAGAACTTTGAAATATTAGTGGGAGTAAAAATAGATAAAACTCCTTATTTATTTTAAGGTTCTTTTGATTATTTGTTATTTGTTTACTTTTTTCTTTGTTAATTGGTCTTCTGTTGATCTGAACCTAGCTAGCTTTTAGAAAAAAATATGAAATCTTTTTTTCGAACACCCAAATCATAAGTATATGTTTAGTGTTTACTTTATTTTACTCTATTATTATTAATATCACACATACTGAAAAAAATAATTTTGAAACATACACAATTTAATACTACTTTTCACACTTTTATTCATAACATTACGATATATCGTATATAATAAAACTGTTTATTTATAGCTACAACTTAAAAACAATGTAGGTGAAACGAATTCTTTAAGGCGATTCGTTCGTTATTATATTATTAGATGTCAATCTGTTATTTATTTTTTAAGGGAAATCACCAAAACAGGTTTAAAGCTGCTGCGAACAACTTCGTTTACAGAAGAGTGTAACAAATTTGGAAATGACGATGATACGAAGATTTAAAACTGCTGTTTTGCTGCCATAAGTTACTGCTATATTGATATTTTAAAACAATAAAGTAACATGATATAGTCTTTACAATATATTAGAATTTTCAACCTTGTCAAAATAAGTCCCTAGATTTAAAAAAAGAAACCAGAAAACAGTATCTTTCACTCTTAAATAATAAATATTTAAATCACAATTCTGCAATATGCAACTGGAGATATATTCTCTTATTGATATGTCTCTATATATATTCATTGTTTTAATAAAAATATAATAATTATGTACATATGGTGAACATTAAAAATAATGCTACCTTTTTACGTATTGCATTCGTGGTAAAAAATAGTCTATGCTAATATAACATTTTAGCTAAACTAGATAGAATTGTATGAAGTTTTGTACAATGATAGTTTATTATATACAGTTGAACAGAATAATAAAATTGATTTCAACTAAAATATTAAAATTGATGAAGCTATAAAACAGAACGTACTTTGATATTTAGTATAGGGCTTGGCAATTGCTTATTAAAATAATTCATTTAATAATTTTTATTTAATTAAAGCACTTATTATTATACAATTTAACAATGTTTTGTAACTCAATCTACAAAAGTGTGATATTCCGAACGTACATATTTTTATATACTGTACATCAATTCGCGGGCAAAACTAGGTGTGTACAATAATATGACTATGATACTATAGTATAGTAGGGTCTCTTATATATGAATAACATCTATATATACATATAATAAAAATTTAAATTACCTGTATGTTGAATATATTTTTAAACTTCTAATTTTAATTGGTTTTAATAAGTAATCCATATACATCCCAAAATTTTTGAATATTTCACAAAACATACGCGACGGATTTTATGAAATTTAGTATGGTGAAAGCTGAAGGTGTTGATTAAAGTACCTTTTATTAGAATTAAAGTTTAATCTTTACCAAAAGTACAAAAAAGACAGTTCTAACATTTTACAGTAATAAAATTACATTAAAAGTGTCATAAAAAAAATACACAACATGCATACGTGCTAAAAATTAGTTTTGATTTCCAAAACTAGATGGTGCCACAGGGTTTATTCAAACTCGCTATCGTTGTGTTTTTCAAAACATACCTGTATAAGAAAATTACTTCTATAGTTTCTATTTTAAAATAAATTATTTTGAGTAAGTGATTTTTGTAATTCAACTCGGAGTTCATAACTTATGGAGATAAGTAAGAATTCCACCTCTTAATTTGTAGAAGCTCCACAAATTAAAGAAAATTTATAAGCTAATCCGCCAAACAAAAACTATTCTGTTAACTTTTTACTGGCGTTAAATCAATACCTCACGCGAACGACGTCGCGCGCAGAGCCAGTACTCAATAATATTGAACAGTCCACATTGATAATTTGAATGAATGGGAAATTCTATTAGACATCATTAGTCTTCAATGGTGTATGTAGTTTAGTTTAACGACATTTTCTTATCGATATCAGTAGAATTATTAAAATAGATATTATATAACATCATAAATAAAGGATTTACACAGAAATATTGTCAAATTTGTAATATTTATAGACGCATGTCGCAGCCCTTCGAGCCCTTGACATACTTTGGTTTGTTACAGTTCAACGATCGGTCGCATGTGCCGCATCTATTTTAAAATAATACTACTAAAATACTGTGCCAATGTTAAGAATTGCAACATTATAACTATTTTTTAGTTAAAAAAAGATTTTTTATAATTTAAAATCAGGGACACAAGTTGTTTAAAATTATATTTAAAGACAATTTAAGGGCTAATGCTAATAAATAGTGGATTTGACAAGTATATTTTTCTTAAACCTTATCGAAACTCTTCTTAAATCTAAATCTAAACATAACGATAATTTCTTAAACTAAATTTATTTTAAAAACATCAAATCAACATATTTTCATTAATATCTTTTTTATTCTCGTTAATTTAAAATAATCCAGATTGTTCACAACAAATTCAATCTGTTTTTTTATATATATTAAATGTTTAAATAAAATTCATATTGTGTTTTTTTTATATTGTAAACGTCATAGGTCAATTTAGAGGATCACTAAAATATAAGGCTACGTATATCAAAAAATCCGGCTCATTGCATCCGACACGAATTGGCAAAGCCTTTAATAGATATATGTATTTATATACACGCTAGCTATGTTCCGCCGCTCACAATCATTGCGCCGGCGCACGTTGCACGCTTACACACCCAATGCTGTGGCACGTAAACAAATGTACGAAGAAAAATTGTGATTTGTGAAGTTTTGTGCTCCAATATGGCTAATAGTTATAAGATGAAGGAGTTTAGCTCCACGTAAGTATTCATAACTTATTTAATTTTATAAAAATGCTTTGCGAATCATAATTTAGAAGTTTGATAATTTATTTTAGGAAAGCGGCGGTAACATTTCGGCTTTGAGAAATAAAATATTTGATTTTATTAATATCTCATAGTTTTATAGTTGATCTCTAATTAATTAATATTTGTACTAAAATTGCATTAATTTAATGATAAAACTATGAAAACTTGTGTGTAGTCATAATTTCAGTTATTTTTTATAAAGTAATTATGTAAAAAGTATATATATTTTTTTATTAAGAAAAATCTGATATAATTATGTCAAGAGAAAAATATAATAATCCAAGATGAGTCACGCGGGTTTTATTTTTTTTATATTTCAACAGGGAAAACGAATATAAAATTTAAAAAATCTTTACCTATTAGTATTTAAACAACATATTTTTTTAATTAAAAACTTCTTGGAACCTACTCTAAAATAAGATTAATATCACTTTAAAACATTTAAAGAAGATGCTTAGAATAGAAAATGTATTCTCGTGACATTGAATTATTTTTTCACAAAAACACTACACTTTATTCGAATGTGGTTTAAATTTATTGCCACATCAACAGTGTAATATGAAATATAAATATAAATAAAACTATAACTATTACTATAAAATGTATGAGCTGTATATATATTATTACTTTGTTTCAACAAAAGATTTTATTCATAACAAGAAGCAAATAACACTTTTATCCCCTTTCAATATCTTATTCCATTTCATCCTTTCTCCTCATAAATATATACATAATTTGAAAAAACGCTTCTAAAATGTCCATATTTGAAAAGTTTTGAAATATATATTTTGCCATTTGCTTATCGGAATGATAATATAAATGATTCTGTAATATTTATTAATAATCTATGAATAAAATCATCTTAGATGGAGTATCTGCTATTTACCTGCTATAAGTATCTCGTGCAAAAAACTTGTTCTTCAATGTAGTGCCGGATTTGGACCTAAATGTTAATAATAAAATATTTAAATTGTAGTAACACATCCGTGTGTTCAAATATAAGAACTCGTGACTATTAGCTGACTCATGAAGGAAGCGTTTTAAACCAAATAAAGTCACGAATGCGTGTTCTATCTCAATTATTATATAAATATTTGTTTATATTAAGATAATCATGTCGATCAATAGCATTTTTAAGCATATTAAACAGATTAAATTCATTAAATAATCCTTTTCTCGTGTTTTATTTATTGTCAGATATTAAAATCCTACGGTAACGCATATAAAAAAGATAATAATTTAAATATAGTGAGAAATAATGACTAATTATAGTTATTTAAGGGATGTACATGCTCCGGGGCATCAGCACCCCGCTAACGCCACCCCTTGGCATCCCACTATGAGGATGAGGGCAACCGTTGATTTTATAGTTGGTAGCCTTAAAAATGACGGCATCCTCTATGCTGCCAGGTAGTCCCACTAGCCCTCACCACCTGAGCTGACTGGGTATATGTAAATGTAATTTCCTTCTATTTCCAACGGAAAAAAAATTGATGTAAGTCCATACTATGCGATATGCAACTTTAAAATCCTAAAATGTTGACACTTAAAGAAGTTCATGATATTTCTTTGTGTAAAGACAAACATACTTCATAATATCCCATAAATATTAAATAAACAGTTATAAAAGTGATTGTTATTATCAAAGCACGTTTCTAATTAGCTGCAGAGGTAGATAGTCTCTTATCGGATCTCATGGCGTGAGTCCAACTCTATAAAATCTGTTGCGTAAACGCAATGCTGTATACAGCACTTATATAAAGTCTGATATAATACATATTATTATATATGTGGAAGGAAAAGAAGTTGTCTAAATATCCGGAGAAAACGGAAATAATAATAATATACAAAGACTTACTAAACTATATTTAGTCTGGAATTTATATTTTCAAAATAAAGATTAGCAAAATAAATAAAAATTATTTTTCGCAATCTGTCAAACATAAACATTACTAAAAATAATAAAACATTAATAATTAAATTAATTAAACTTGATAAAAGTGACATACTTAAGTAGTTGTTTATTTTTTACAACTTCTCTAACTTAATTTAAAAGATTTTAATCCTTGTAGAGTGGGTCTAAAAATCAATATACAACCTGTTTAGAAAGTCGCCACTCTGTATAATATAACGGAAATCAAAATATTGCAGTAATAACAAAGGGGGCTTGCGAATTACCACAGTTTAATAAAATGGTAAACAAATGAAAATTATTAAATAACCAAGATTCTAAATGTAACATTCATTTATTTATACTAGACGACCCACAAACGACCAACCTAAATTATAAACACAAAACGCCAACATAACAAAAATAAATATATATTTATTATGTTGGTAAATCATTTTATTGGCTTTGGATGGGCGCTGCTATGTGGAATAGGAACTGATGCCAGAGAAATAGATTTAGCACATTTTCGCTTTATTATATACACAATTTAAGTACGTAGTGATATTATATTTATATAACAAACTAGACGATATTATACAAATAGAAATCAAGAGTACTAAATTTATTTTATATAGTTTTTGCATTTCTCATTATTTTAACTTTTTAAACTTTCCAATCAGCATAATTATTTTTAAATATTATAAACTAGGTCCGCCACTGTGCACTGCGGGTGGAGCTGAGCGAAGCATTGTTACTGAATGAGAATTCTGAAGACGATCAACAGAAAATAAAACCATGTTTATGAAAATGATTGGATTATTAAATGTAACACATTTTCAAGTTGAAAGCGTTTCGGATACTTGTTAAATTAGCAAAGTAAATAGTAATTATAATCTTAAGCGTAATAAGAACTCGTGCCTGCGATTTCAAATCGTTCCCAATGTTAACTCTATAGGACACACTTTGACCATTTAATAAAAAACTACAATAACAAATGTCAAAAAACTGCAGGACCTATAAGACACTGTCCTCGACAACTTTGCCAATTCTCAACTTCCTACCATTATTCGTCTAGGAGGAGTAGCATTAGCATCGAACCACCACACCACCATGAATCTTACAGACCAGTAAGAGTTTGGCTTCGTTCAGCTTAATAGAGTAAAACGGTGTTCTGATAGTGATTAAATTAATATTTAGCAATGTTATAAAGTAACACTTGTCAGCTACAATTTAATGAGGTGTTTAATAATAAATACAATATTAGATAAATACAAATGTAAGTGGGTGTCGCAAATAATGTTCACATGTGTCTTCATTATGAACCTGGGCCAAATAATTATTATTCGTATCCGAAAAGCATACTTAGATAGACGGAAAGTAGGTGGTTTAAATAATCCTTTTTATTTAATGTCTTTTTTTTAAAATGACAAAGAATGTAAGTATTTTTAATTCATTTATTTGTATTGATAAGAGACTGACCGAAAGTTCGGTGTCGGTTTCGGCCAGTTTCAGTCAAAAAATGTAGTTTCACTTTCGACCATAAAAGTCCATAAGGATATTTTCGACCGCGATAATATGAGAGCATTCGTAAATGTTCGTGTATCATTCGTAAAACTTCGCAACTAACTCGTGCTCACCTCTTTGAAATTTTCACTTCGCAAAGTTACGGAGATATTTTCTTATTTTATTTAAATACTAATAAAAAAATTATATTTGTTACACACTGTGATTTTCTTGTTATTTTATTGAGAGCATAATAAAAGTAAAAGTTTAATTTCCTATTTGGTTTCGACCGTAACTGCGAGCAAAGCCAAAAGTTCAGTTTCGGTTTTGGCTTCGGTTTCTTTTGATTTGATTTCGGTTGTGAAAGACACTAGTTAATTAAAAGTTAGTTTAACAGTTGATAACTAAAATTTTAAGACTCGTATAATAAAATAGTATTGTTAGTTATTAGTAAGATAAACAAAAAATAAAGTAAAACTAAACATTTTTTGATTCTTATCTGTCTGTCTGTCTGTTTACTTGTTCGCGGATCACAACAAATCACCAGACGAATTTGAATAACGTTTATGGTTTCTAAGTGCTATCGGATGATAGAAACTTTCAAATAAATCCTTTGTTTTTGTTTGGGTTACAATAACAACTTTGCATAAAGTTATTGCAGATTTTATATAAATATACAACATATATCAACTAGTATGTATGAATGGGAGAATCGACGACGTTATTATCAACGGCTATTTAATAACTTTTCTATAAGATAAAAGTCTGTTTATTTAAGATTATTTTAATAAAATTAAATATTGCTATCTCATACGTAACTTAAAATATTATGTGAACATGTAATGTTGCTTAATACTTAGGCAGCGTAAAATATAATATATTACAAAAATAACTTTCTATAAATAAAATAACTAATTTGAATAAGTTATTTTATATACTCCATTTCAAAAAACATAAGCATTGATATATTAGGATGTATACTTTACAAAAAACATTAGTAAAAGTGAATTCTTAGGATAATTGTAGCTATTTATGTTACATGTATTAAATTAATTTAGTTTTATTTTAATTTTCTAATATTAATAATATTTCTGTGACGGACCAACTCTATACAGCACAGTTTTAAATACTAGGAGATTTTTACGAGATTATTCCTCAACGACATCGAATATTTGAAAAAATTAAAACCACCACCAAACTGAGGTCTATCAGTCTGCAAAATGTGGATTTTTTTCGGATATACCATTTTTGATTGTTGCTTGCATAAAGGATGCAGAAAAGTCTTTCATAGAGAGCTTCGCTGAATTATATGCAGCTCTAAAAAATTTGGTAAAATATAATTTCCTAACAATTTAATGACCTTCAGTACATTAAGGCGTCATCAAACCCAACACTGGTAACCTACAAATAGAAATTGATTACATACTACTTTTAAATACAAATGGATTGGCAAAAAGAGTATAAGAGTACAAAAGAAAGATTATTCAATTAATTAATAACAGTTAGAAATAAAGTTATAATATAGTAAAGATACCAACGAGATAACTGATACATAATATCAACATCATCATCATGACAATACAATGGAAAGCATTTAATCCTATAAACACTAATCGTTTACGATATAATGATTTTATATCATTTAAATATAGTTCATGTTATCATGAAATAAAAAGATTCTAAGTAAGTTAAATAATATTGTTATTTAACTTATGTTTCTAAGATTTTCATTTTTTCGGCTGTTATCACTAGATTCCTCTTCTAAAAAGTCAAAGGTTTTGAAAAGTAACATTATTGTAATATTGCTACAAATCTATTTTTAATTATTATAGTTTTAAAACTTCATGGTGGGATAGCTGCACTATAAATACAAACAAATGGTAATGGCTGTGAGCCCCATCACGTTAGCTTCCTGGTGTTCATAAATGTAATATTATTTATTATTCTTTTTTTTATTCTTTTCTTTTCTTTTTAATAAAATGCGTGCCAATATATGAATATTAAATAATTTAATACTATTTATGTTTTATAGTTTCTTAAAAACCAAAAAACTATAATATTTTTTTCCGTTGTAATCACATTACTGACATTAACACGCGTTGATTAGTACCACAAACATCCAATTTTTTTTAAAGCGGTTCAGTTAAAAAAAAACAAAAAAATGCTTCATTGATTTCGCTAGAAGACTAATCAACTCATATTTAAGTTAAATACATTTACATACATGTATTTAAAGTTTAAAAAGTGTCTAGAATAACTCAGGAACCTCAAAACTTATGGATTTTAAAAAACAGATTTCGAAAATTCGGAAGGGGGGAAGGAACAGGAAGTTAATAAGAAATTAGATTTTAAATTGTTTCTTCTAGTTCTAAATTGTCTATAAATATGTATAGCCTATATGTTATAGAATGCAAAATTTAACTATACGAGAAAACCCTTGACATCTGGAAAACCGTCATATGCTTATAAACAATTTTAAATATTAATTTCACTTGTGGCATCTTTTCAATGTAATTCTAAAACAAAAAGATAAAATTAAAACTTTTTATTACGGATTAAAACTCGCGTATAATTTGTTTAAATTTAAATTTTAACCCGACGTTTCGTATGCTCTGCAGCAATCGTGTTCACGGGTAGATGAGATGTAAGTGTCTGTCAGTAAGTCAGTTAATTAGTCACCTACCTCCAACAGTTCCTTAGTTTGCGGGCATACCGAATATATACTGTAGCTCAAATGGTAGAGCAACAGGACGGTGTCGCATATGTTACGAGTTTGAATCCTGCTTGCAGCGATAATTTGTAAATTCTATTTTATTTAAAATTTAATACATTTCTTCTAGATACTTTTAATAATAGTTATAACAAAAAATATAAAATAACATTTATGACTACAGGACAACATAAATCAATTCAATTAAGAATTCATATTTAGTTTCAATTAAAGTAAGTTTTAAATAACGTGCATTCTCTGTGTGCATGGAAATTTTATTTATAGTGCGAGGAGCCTTAACAAAAGAAATGTTGGGAAACCCTTCTTTTAAGGGTTTAGTAAAACAGAACCTATCCAAATAAGTAATAGTATAACCATTTCTATAGTCAGAACAAATACAAAATTGCAATTCTTAAATTTTATAGTGTTAGTTAACTATTCTAATGCAATTTCATTCAATTTCATAAGTTAGTTGACTAAGACTCTATTTATATTCAAATACAAGACTATTAAGGGACAAAATACAAGTACAGTGTGTAATCTTTAGTAAATAGACAAGGAATAGATGGAGTACAGAATTACTGGAGTTACTGTTGCAGATAATATTTTTGATCGGACTTTTCTGTTGCTCTTACACTGATGAGAATAACTTTAAAATAGCAGATCATATGTTACTGATATTAATAAAAGGATTCTCTTAAAAGTCTTTGAATTTTTAGAAGTTCAATCAACTAGTAAGATTTCAAAATGAAAGTTAGTAGTAATCAATTATAATAGTAAGTTATAGTAATAAAAAGTATTTATATATCAAATAAAACTGTTTTTTAGGATTAAAACTATCGTATAATTTGGTAACATTTTTGTTTTAACCCGACGTTTCGAATGCTTTGCAACAATCGTGTTCACGAGTAGACGAGATGTAAGTGTCTGTCAGTAAGTCAGTCAATTAGTCATCTACCTCCTACGGTTCCTTAGTTTATATATATTATTTATATACCTTGACTCTATGAGAAAGTAGATTAATTTGATCTCATCTTTAATCAGCTCATTATAATGTTAGATTGTTCTCATTATATTCACAGATGTAAATGTATATGTTTATTTGAAGATAACACAATATATCATTACAACAATTCAATAATAAGAGGCTTAATATGCGTAAAACAAACTATTTTTTAAATAACGTAATTCTACTCATGATTTAATAAGTGAATAAACAATCCTTTTCTATTTTTATAATTTAATAGAAATATATTCACGCACTACACAAATAATCTGTGTCATGATTTCCTAAATATAGAAATAACAGACACAAATCACACCCACACTCAAAACAAAAATTTGTAAATCACACAAACAACTTGTCACACAACCACACAAACAACAAATGTCCAGTGTGGTAATCGAATTCACGACCTTTGGCTAAGCAGACAGAGCGTCAAACCACCGTATTGTACAGACCTCTAGATCTATAAAATTAAATTTAATTATCATAGCCCTATATTAAAATTAAAATTATAAATTATTATTTACGTATTTTAAATGTAGCGTTTTTAGTCTAAAACCTAGTCATTTAGTAAATATTATATTATTTTTGGTTAGTACCTCCAAGTCATAAGTGATCTATTAGAACTCGGCGCCAAGACCAGAAATAACAAGAATAATATTACTTAGCGATTTATGGAACGCTAAATTATCAATATATACATATAATGAAATAGTAACAAGGCAATTTTCACATTTAATATTAAATAAGAACAATTGCTATGGGTACAGTACATGATACAATACTTAAAACAATGGGTTAAAGTCAATTTGTTGTTTTTGTGTTTTTGTTGTTTTTGTTGTTTTTGTTGTTTTTGTTGTTTTTGTTGTTTGTCTTGTTGTTTATAGAGACATTAATAAAAATCTATTGAATAGATATTTATGAAATTTGGAGTAGTTATAGTATGAGTACAAAATCATTTTTATCTGATATCTAATTGAAACTTTGAATGAACTACATAATACAATAAAATTTAAACTGTCATTTTTATTACATTATTTAGAGCGACTTCTGTCTTGAAGTTGTTCCTGGTCTGTTATATCTGGTATTGTATCTTATTCATATCTGCACCTTATACCTATGGATAAAACCTTATATGGTTCGATTAGAAAACTTCTACTATTTCCTTATTATTAATACATACCTTCGTAATCGTACTTGGATGTTTTCTTTTAACGTAAATCGCAATATTAATTTTTGTTTACTTTGACTTCATTTTATTTCTTGCCTTATCATTCCTGATAACAGTATTGGGACTGTTTCCTTCCTATTTTATAATCTTAGGGTTAGCCTCTGCACTCATAAAAAAAGATACTAAAGGCGTATTTCTTTTTAATACTTATCCTGTTTGAAAATATTTTTTTCTAATCCGTTAAATAGTCGTATCTGCACCAAAAATTATTTTGACGTGATTTTTTTTATTGTTAAACATACAATTTAACCTTCTCAAATACTACTTTCCCGAAGGTTATTTTTTCCAGTGTCATGAACACGAAGATTATTTTTAACAAGGTAATTAATTATCTTTTTTGTATTTAATAACATCTGTGTCAATGTTAGAGAAAATATAGACTTTTATAAGGTATTTTTCTTGTATTTTGTTCTTAATCTTGAGTAGTAGTTGGGTTATTGTAAATTTACAATAATCAGATTTATAGTCTTATCAATCAAACGACACAAAATTGTGTGGTTTTAAGGTTTTAAGTTAAAGATTCAACATTCAACGTGTAAATTTTAGGGTACTATGTTTGCCTTCTATACTCAAATTTTTTTTTCATAAAGTTGAATACAAAAACGTGTGTTCCATGTTTTCTGTATTTTAAAGACTGTTTCTAGGGTATGTATAATCCTAGTTCGTTCTGCGTTTTTTTTTCTCACTGTTCACAATCTTGAACACCGATACCTGAAGACTCTAACTCAAATTCATTTCCTAAATTAAAATTAATTATATTAGTAGGTATATATTATTAGTAGAACCGGAAATGCGTTATAAAAATCCACGGAATTCGGATTTGATTTTGAGCTCAATATTTTAAAAAGATTGAGATAAACGAATAACCGTCATAAAACATGCTGACATTATATAGTGCGACATAAACTAATTTATAGGTAATATAAAACGTTTGCATTTTAAACATAGCGCCATCTATTGGATAATTACTCAATCTAACCCACTAATTACCTTACACCGCTATCTGTTACAATCTTATGGAAGTAACATTTAGATATTTATTTAAAATATAAGTACTGAGATATAAACTATCTTACCTTCCCAATTGCATATAATATGCATCATTATTTATTATGATGGTTTTTGTGGTTTAGGAGTCCATGGAGGACATAAAAGCGTGACACATGAATTATATATATTGAAATGTATTTTGAAAAAAGTCAACGGGTTAATAAGTTGAAACGAAAATAGTGTATATTGATACCTTCAAGTTATGGTAAACTAATATTAATAATTATCCGGCTGTACTCACTTAAATATTATCGGAATTTGAACGATTTTACCAAATATTATTAGCAATGAATTAGGTACACGAAAAGAAAATGTTGTTCTAAATTTTAAATAAATTTGAAACAATATATTTATCGATGCGAGCAGGATTCGAACACGCGACCTCTGGGAAAGCGTCCCATCGCCCTACAAATTAAGAACTAAAGCATCGCTACTCGCTTTGATTAATTTATGTCAAACCTAGCCATTATATTATAAACTTTGACTGTCTTTATCGGGACGGAGGTGATATCTATTCCTTGGAAATGTCCCAGAGGTTGCGGTTTCTAATCCTGCTCGTATCGATAAATGTAATATGACTTATTAACATACAACTTGGTTATTGCCATTTATAGTTTGATATTGTGGCGTTTAATAAAAACCATTTTATTGTTTTCTAAAACCACATAACATAGATGATGGGAAAATAATATTGTATTATTATTTTCTCAATCTTTCCCTTGAAAAAAATAATATTCTTAAAAAATCAAAGAGCTTCACCATCACAGAGCTCGGTAATAACACCACTTACTGTAGTAGCACCGTACCACACCGTACCGCACCGTACCGCACCGTACCGCACCGCACCGCACCGTACCGCACCGTACCGCACCGTACCGCACCGTACCGCACCGTACCGCACCGTACCGCACCGTACCGCACCGTACCGCACCGTACCGCACCGTACCGCACCGTACCGCACCGTACCGCACCGTACCGCACCGTACCGCACCGTACCGTACCGCACCGCACCGCACCATAACGCACCGTACCGTACCATATCGCACCGTACCGTACCTTTGTAACATAGAAAATCTCTATAACATTAAACTGACCCATGAACAGAGGGTATGTGACTAGTGGTTTAATCCCTGACTGGTCCCTGGAGTTGTTGGAAATTGAACAAATTTTCATCTTAAAAACGTCTTTAACGACAGCAATTTAGGCATTTTTCTGAACGAACGTCAGTCAACAAACAAATATGACTATTAATTATTAGATTCTAATAATTAATGACAGAAATGATAACAGAAAGATGACTTATCTATAAGAGATCAAAGAGGGTATTATGCATGCCGAAAAAATTAAAACGAGTTTTGAGCAAGTTGTCCATATGTCATTAAGGACGATGTAAATCGAATAACATAGATATCAACCATATACGCTATTATATATTTGATATAGGACCATACTGAGCAACACATCTCACGCCATATTTGACATTCTTTACAAGGTTTATGTTTTTCTTAAATGTTATGCGAATGAAATTCAAACCACATCGGCCCTCAAAGTCAACAACGTCGAAGTCAATAGTCAAATTTAGTTCAGAGTCATGTTTAAATGAATATTTTACACAAAATGAATTATAAAAAAAATTAATAACAGCTTACGCACTTAATTTAAATTGAAAAATATAATTAAGGCTCCGTTACCATTACAACGACTTCTTATAATAAGAGACCGAAAAATCGTTTTAAATACTTCTTATCTCCTTTAAAAATATGTTACCCTTAATTAAGATGTCATGTTTCTTACATAATTCGAAGTCTTTGAAAATTCAAATTTCCAAAGACTTTCGCAGTGAGTGTAACTTTGTTTACACAATTTTAATATAGGTTTACAATGTGTAATATAATTAGTTAAAAAAAAACTCAAATACCTCACTTCCTATTTCTACCAATTAGCAAAAAATTTAAAAATCAATAGTTCAAAAACTGTGCCTATATACTTTACCTATCAGCTGGAAAATACCAATAGGGAAATCAATACCCGTAAATACCAGATTTGTTTAATTAACGCGTTATTTACCTCACTTGTTCAACCTTGGCTGACATCATTAGACAAAGTTAACATTCTAAAATATATAAATCTATCTAGTACCTATCTGTATTTAGTTTTGCATTGCTACTTTTGTTTCTGATAGTTCATTTTATTTACAAATATACATTTATCCGATAATTTTTATTAAATTACATAGTATTATATAACAGTTTCTTCAACGAAAATAAAATCTTATCTTTCAATACAAAACTTTAATTTAATTTCTATACACCTACTTCGAAAAATTCTTAAAATTTTACTGGAAGATTATTATTCGGAAATCTTTTTAATAATTTTATTTTTTAATGTAGTTTAACCGCATTCAAAATTTAACTCCAGTATTTGAAACTATTGCTTTGGGACAGAAAGACTTCTTTATTTTGTTTTTTTCGCCGGTTATAGTCAAACTCAAAAGCTATAGAATAGTCCCAGTGTCACAAAGAAACTAAGCAAACATATCCGCTAATACCAAAAGTACTTGCTTTTTACGAACACGAAAAAAGAAGTGCTTCCTTATTACTTGATTTATTACGAACTTCACCCATGTCTTCTTGGGTCGCTCTCTTTTCCTTCATCAATTATGTTAAAGAATCTTCTCCTTACATCCCTCTGTACGTGACCAAATGACATTTTTATTTCATCTATTCTGTTCGCTACTTCGATTTATAAACCACAAAACGTCGTATTTTATTTTAATGATATTTTAGCCAATATTTTTAAATTATCTAATTTATATTAATGTAAACCTCATCTTATTTCCAGGGCCGTGATCACCGAAAATGGCGTCTTTCCGTCCACGATATCCATAAACACGATAAACACAAAGTGCAAGGAAACTGAAACAGAAGATGTCTACGAACCGTTTCAGAACAGGAAACTGGAGCACCCGAACTCGTGAGTCTTCTGGGATTTTTGTTTGACAATCGATATTGATATAAAAATGTAAAGAATGGAAAATACATTTCAATACCATTGTAGTAGATCCCATTAAAATTCTTTTATTATTATTCATTTATTTATGAAATTAATATATTATGTAAATTTTTTACAACATCCGTTATCATTGCTATGATAAATACTTGCCTATAGCAAATATGAAGAAGTTTTTATAAAATGTTTTATGTCTTACATTTAAAAGTATTATAAGTACTGAAACTCATTTACAATGATGAATAAAGAATACGCAGTGACCAAGAATTAAATATAGGTCAATGACAAATCAATGATCTTTTAAATTCTTTACAACGTGGACCACTTTTAATAAATAGATATATAATAAATATAATAGATAGGTGGAAATCTACTAATTGTTTTGTCGGTAAAACATATCACGAACTATTTTTTTTATTTTGTGTCTTATTATTTTCAGAGATGTTCGATCATTCGCAAATTTGCTGAAATCGTCACTCGGCTCTGGCATCCTAGCCATGCCGGCAGCATTCAAGAACGCAGGCACCGTTGCTGGTATATTTGGCACAGTAATACTCGGATACATATGTACTCACTGCGTTTATTTATTGGTAAACATCATTCAACAAAATAATTTTAAATAAGTGGTATTACTATGAGTTTTGGGGTTAAAAACATATTCGATAAAAAATAAAAGAAAAAATATTCATAACTTTAAAAACGTCTACAACACAAAATTGTGCCAAAAATTTTACCATCAGAGTATAGCTTAAATATTATTTATCAAAACATTAGTTATTTTTTATTTATTCTTCATATTTTCTGTTAATATTTTTTGGTATATTTTTAGGTAAAAACGTCACAAGATGTCTCAAAAGTTATGAAAGTGCCATCACTGGGATATGCTGAAACAGTGGAAGCCGTGTTCGCATCAGGGCCGCAGCCTCTCCGAAAACTATCTAGAGCTATGAGGTAAATTTAATAGTATAGTTACATCAATTACTACGATCAATTGCCTGTATGACAAATGTTCGATTTTTTTATGGGTCAATAAAATCAGTTTTATTATCAAAGTCCTAAAATAGATCTGAACCTTGAACTTGGGCCACAGATTTTTTGTACTAGTATTTCTAGAAAACGATAGCAGTTTTAATCACATAAAATAAATATATAAGACAATAGTTAAACAGTTTTATTATCAGAATATATTGTTGTAACAATCAAGTCGCAGAATAAATCAAAGGACCTTGGCCTATAAGAGCAATATACGTCTATTTGAAAACAAAAACCTATTTCAAATGTGTAAAATCAAAGCATAGTATTGATGTTTGTTGTTACCGAATGAGACACTATAAACACAGTCTAATATTTTAACTAGTATTTACAATTACTTCATAGCAATAAATCGTTTCAGAATATTTATAGATTGGGCGATGGCCTTCACTATTCTTGGCGCATGCGCAGTCTATGTCATCCTGCTAGTAGAATCCGTTAAGCAGGTAAGGTATCAATCGAATCTGGACATTTTTTTCTAATTAAACTTTTGAAGTTTCGTCGTACATAATGAAAAGAATGCTGCCAACCGCTGTGGCTAATGACGTTATGTTACTAGAAAAGAAAACTTAAATTGCCTAAATTATAGATATATGTAACGTTTAAGTAATTAGATTGAATGAATATAAGGTACCTTTTGGTCGTCTTTTAGAAACTGACTGATTTTCTTTGAATAGATGGAAAAAACTTACAACTTACGAATAAAAAAATTGAATTATTATAACATGAATATTTTCGATCTAAATACTCTGAACGTCTCGAAATCAAACAACCTTATTTTTACATAATAAAAAGCAACACGTTATATTTCAATTTCAGATAGTGGACCACTTCCAAGCTGACAACGGCATCAGTACGACCATGTATTGTCTGATGTTTCTGGTCCCATTACTATTATTTACACAAATAAAAAACCTCAAATACATAGCACCGTTCTCTGGATTTGCTAACGTTCTTTTAGTGCTGACTTTCCTAATCTGTCTTTACTACATTTGCTCGGAATTTCCTAGTTTTGACTCACAGCCAATGTCTGTTGAAATTGGCAAATTACCATTATTTATCGGGTAAGTGCGTTTAATTATAGTTATAATGACACGAGTTACTTCGTTAAAATGAATAACGTTAAGCGCCTGTGACAATATCAAAGCAATGAGTTATTAAAGCTAAATAATTACATAGTAAAATTTTTCATATACAGTAGGTTGATATATTATAATATGATAAAATATATAAATTGTATAATAGAACGTTAAAATTAACTTAGATCTTGATAACGCATTTAAAAAAATAAATAATTGCAAGTATTAAGTACACAGTTCAGATTTCTGTTGTAACAGATAATTTTATTTATACATTTTAAGACGGCTGGAACAAGGAATTAATTTCCGAACCTCACTGAAAATACATTAATATTACATTATGCATATATAAATATTAAAAATGATCATAATATGTTAAATAATATATTATGTAAATTAACGGATCCATTGACAGCTCGCCTCTTGTTTCAGTACAGTTATATTTGCAATGGAAGGAATCGGGGTTGTGCTCCCAGTAGAGAACACCATGGCTAAGCCTCAGCACTTCTTGGGCTGTCCGGGAGTTTTGAACATTACCATGACAATAGTGGTGTTTTTGTACATGGTTATGGGAATCTTAGGATACTTAAAATATGGTGATAAAGCTGAAGGCAGTATTACTATTAATCTACCTACCAGTGAAATGTGAGTTTCTAACCTTTTCATGTATCATCTTACCATTACAAAAACTAAAACACAAGAAAAATAAAAAAGTAAAAAATATTTTTTACTAAAAAAATAATTTAAAAAAAATTGTGTAAAAACTAGTAGCAAAAAAAACCAACAATTAATCTAATAAATTGGTTTACATCACACATGAAAAATTCAAAAGTAAATCCCAAATTTCAAACCGAAAAAAATTGCTGAATCAGTTGATCCATGTTAAACCATATATGATCGGTACTTTCTTACTTTACAAAAATACCAAAAAATCTTAAGTTTCTTTATTAGTCCTAGAAATCTATTATTATTTAACAAAATAATTTGTTCCAGTCCCGCATTGATGGCTAAGGTGTTTATCATTCTGGCTATCTTCTTCACATACGTCCTGCAGTTTTACGTGCCAATGGAGATTGTGTGGCGCAACACAAAACACAAAGTGTCTCAGAAGTATCACAACCTCGCTCAAGCTATAATAAGAGCATTCTTTGCAGCTTTAACTGGTATGTTATTTTTAATTATAAATATAATTCTAATTATTTGCAATGAAAGGGGCCTGTAGGGCCTATATTAAATTTTACATCAAACTTCTAAAACAATAAACAAAAATATATATTTTTTATATAATTCTAGTCGTAGCCGCAGCTTCCTTGCCAAGATTAGAACAAGTAATCGGGCTAGAAGGTGCTTTCTTTTACTCCTTCCTTGGATTGGTGGCGCCCTCAATAATGGAGATCATCTTCTGTTGGGACAGAGGCCTCGGAAAATACAACTATATTCTTATAAAAGATAGTATCCTGGCGATATTCGGCATGTTCGTCCTTGTAACAGGAGTTATGCAAAGTATTAGAGAAATTATTAGGACTAATTCGTGAAGAGTGATATTCAAGTGATAAATGTAAATAATGTAAAAATTGTTGACAACGGTCGACTAGATCGGTACAATGTGATATATTTAGATGTTTAAATAAAAATATATTTCAGTGTTGTTGTTTATTATTTTAGGCAAAGGTTTTTTTATTTGGACATTAACAATCGTTATCAAGTTTAATGACTATAATTAATTAGTTAAAACATTTATTTAAATTACAACTAGTTTATGTCTAAATAAAACTATTTTTTCCAAGTTCGTGGTGTAAGCTCAAGTCAAGCGTGTGTAAAAGCGTGCATCAGGTTATTGAATTTAAATTTAACTAAGCAAACGTCTATCTTGAAATAAATAATTTTATTTGTTGTGGGGATTCATATAGGACAACAAAATCCTTCATAGTAATCCAACTCGTTACAAATGTGTGCTTCCATAGGATAACCGTTGTGTGTGGTAGTGTGTGTTGACACTGTGGTAGTTCACATACTAGTTCACTATTCACTAACGTCACGGAGAGATTATATGAATGTTAATTACCTCGCCAGTACCTAGGTGTTAAGCATTTTCTATTTATATTTTACAAGGCAACTTTTACTCCGTCTAATTTTCATAATAGCTAGTCAAATAAGAATTGGGTAATTTAATTTCAAATATTATTTTATAATCGTAGTGTCTGCTCTATATTGATTACCTTTTAAATTTGTTATCGCAAAATATTTTTCTGACAACAATTTTAATCGCTACAAAAAATTAATGTTTGTTTGTAGAATACAATTTTATACTAATGATGTATTGTTCTCTTGGCGACAGTGAAGATAATAATATGACACTGTAGATAATGAATATAATGTATCTAACACGACAAACATTTGTTTGGATTCTTTTTTAATAACTCAATGGATATTTTTGATGATTGTGCCATCAATTTCGAATGAGGGATTTAATATAAGCAGTCGATTGTATGGATAAGTCTGATCTAAAGATTCGCAAGACGATAAGTCAGGCCTTACCCCATGCACATGTTTTGGCAAAGCAAATTTTTTGCGAAAAGAAAAATGTTTTGAGTTATTTTATAAATTATAAATTTAAAAACTTTGTAACTCCCACTAGGGCTCATTCACAGTTTGAACATTTCAAATACAAAAATAAATTTTTGTTACCTTTTATATATTACATGAATTAAAATTGGATAGATCATTATATTTTGGTTATAATATAAATTATATAAGTTTTAAGTTATCTTTTTTAAATTCTGTCTAAACCAGGAAAATTTGATTACATTAGATACAAATGCTTATCGTCAAATCGGGGAAAATGCATTTTTTCCTTTTTATTCTACATGAGGTATTTTTTGTGTCATTTGAGATTTATTTGTTTAACCGTCTGTAATAAAGTAAGAATTTCCAGCTTATTACTATTTGTTTTTCTTAGTTTCTATTACGTATTTTTTTTTAAATATTAATATTTGGAATTCGTAATAAATGTTAATTAATTTGTATTAACCCACTAAAGTTTGAGGGTTTAAATTAAAGTCTTAACAAGAACTTGTGAACACTGCAATCAATGAAGAGTTCTACTTGTAGTTATTATTGGGACAAGGACAAGGGACAGGAGCCTTACGTAAAATGAAAATTTAAAAAATATATACAATTTATTGAACAAGTTTAGCAACCATTTTTGTGCTCTTATCAAATTAAAGTTTTAGGAATTAACAGATATGTATGTACATATGGCTCATAAGGGACATAATATTTTCGTCTATAAATGCCCTAGGATAATCTTTAAGATTGATACTAAATTGCTTTGTTTTTGCAATAAGCGATTCTTTACGCTCTCCCGAATCCAAAGGGCGACCCAAAGAAGTGTTTTGAAAGGGTATCTCTACAATTGAGTCGGCACTCTCTAGGAGTAATATGTCTTTTAAAACTGCTGTTATATTTAAGCGAGGAAGTTTAAGAACTCCTTCTCTACTATTTTCTCATAAATAAGCGTAAAGGACTGGCACAGTAGCACTTGGCCACCACTTCACACCGGTCGTCTATATCAATGTGAATCTGATTTTCATGCTACTGTACTAGACAGCCGCGTAATTATTCCCCATTTTGTTGACCTTTAGCAGCCTATAAGGAACGAAGGTGATCGTATGTTTCTATGGGCCAATTCATAATATATAATATAACTTTACCAATACTTAAACCACCAACAAAAATATTTTACGCCTGCCTGTTTTTGGTCTAATTTCTGAAATGGCTGAACTAATTTTAATAGAATTCACGACTCACTTTAGCTTCTCAAGGAAATATCCTCAAGAGATTATATTTTTATGTTATAATATGATCTAGTGGTAAGATTATGTTATAGTGAAGTTAATATATTAATTAGTATATAATCGTATAAGCCAATAAAATATTACTTAAATTTATCCTACGTTGGTGATGCTTAATGACTATTTTGTCCACTGCGAAAAAAACTAAATGAATAGCAATATTATCCACCCATCCATATTTTTCTTTTTGAAATATATTTTCAGTTTCTTTTTCTATTAATAATTATAAATATTATAATGCATAAATTCCTTGTTTTGGTTACTTGTCTGCTTAGGTGGTTGTTCACGCGGCCAGACTTCGGAATAACGTAGACGTGGTGAGAAAACGATTTCCGTGTCTGGCGCTATTTGGGAATATCTCATATATGACGGGATGTGTAAACCGTCTGGTTTAGTGTGTAATCTTACAAATGGCATTATCCTCTATGTTGCCGGAAGTCCGACATAACTTTACTTTCCTTGGAAGACGTGTCGCAATAAAAGCTTCCAAAAGTGAAAAATAAAAGTCCGCTTACATTTTTAGACAAAAATATTTAACTCCTAAAAAAATAAAATTGCAACTTGTTCAGTTTTTAATAAGTGAACTTTTAAAAAGAACGCTAAAAAAAAGTATAACACACATTTTCATAGCATTTTTTACTTCGGTGGCGACAACAGACTAGTACAGTTTTCGTGATCCATGACTATCTACTATTATATATAATTATTCGGCTGTACGTGAGTAAATATTATCGGAACTAATAATTCATGGATCGAAGCCTGCATTTAATTAAATAAGTATTGTCACTGACAGGTTACAGCTTATAGACAGCTGATTTTACAGTGCATTTTTAATAACCTAGTTGACCTAATTTGAAAATGAATTTATTTCGTATAATTGTACTTAATTAATAAACAAATAAATAATCATACCCTTACAAAAAAATTAACCAGATAACCAATAAAGTACTTACAATAATTTTTACTTATTACTTTATACAAATCACAGAGTTGACAGCTGAGAGACAAGAATAGCAGACAGAGTAGACAGTTATATTATAATTATTACATACTTTGGCACTAGTAGGTTAAGAGTTAAGAAATAAAATAGATAATACCTCTATTACTATAAATTCACTAAAGACGTACAAACTTGAACTTTCCAATTGTTTAAAGCATTTAATTATTCATTATTAAGTAATAGTATTTAAAAAAGAAAATAAAATTCATGCTTTTATGTGATAAAATTAAGTAAGTATATATTTTTTTTATTTTTCAATTCAAATATCTGTTAGGTACCATATATTCCTGTAACTAGAAGAATCTTTAGATCGTCGAAAATAGAGTGTATATTGACCTCGATTTTTTTTTCTACTGGAGTATTACGTAATCTTTTTAGTTATGTTATTTTAATCAGTTATGCAGGTTATGTTGCCTGTATGGAACGTGTTGCCTTAAGTCTCAACTCTTATGACGTTTAGTACATAAATGATAATACAGACTGCAGACGTTAAGACTTAAATACTAAAGCAATAATCAAGGAAAACTACTTTTATTATTCCAGTATGGTGTAATGCACATAATAATATACTGTTAAAGATTATATGTGCTGTGACGAACCAGAAAATTTAAAGTGAAATTTCTAAAAATGACTGCCGGAATATCCATTAATTCAAAAATTGTAAGTTATGCTTGTAGGTCAGTACTAGTATGTATTTGATTATAGATTGCAGTTTTACATTTATAAAACTATGACGTACTTATTTGATAAGAGTTTCTTTCATATTAACGTCCATATCATCATTTAATGTTTCTTGAAGCGTTACGGTTAACACACGCAATTACTAAAACCACTAATTGTTAGTTATTTAGGTTTAACACAAACCCTGCGATCATAGACTGACTTCTAAATCATACTGATTTGTTCATTGTTGTTATTGTTTGCAGTTTGGGTTCAAAGTACAATTAATTTAGGTTGCAATATCATTCTAACTAGTTTTTTGGTGTTTACTTGTTAATTGAAAAATGAATAACCTAGAAGTTACAGTGACTGAATTTTTCAGAAAACCATTGGTATGTAATAATTAGCACTAGTAACAAAACCTGATGCTTTTCTTATGAAAATGGCAAAATATTTACCTAAATGTTCTATTAAAATGGCCATATTGTTATATAATATATCTGTTGAAATATATCATATGATAATGTGGCCTTTGATCATATCACCCTTTTCTAATTACATTTACATCTCCAAGTAAAAATAATTGAGGAAATAACATGTGTATATGTATAAGTTCTTTCACATTTGTGCTCAAAATTGTACAGTTAGGTGATCATATAATCAACTATAAATCAATATTGAATTGATTCGGTAGGTATTCTTGTAGTACAATTTACTTACAGGTTTTTCCAGTTATTGTAGGGGTTGGATCTATTGTAGTTATCACAGCAATTGTATCCCACTATGTATGGGGTAGAAAGTCCAGCTCTAAGAGCAAAAAGAATCTCATAACATTGGTTGATCCAAACACTAAGTATCCATTGCCATTAATAGAGAAGGAATCTATAAGTCATGATACCAGAAGGTTCAGGCTTGGTCTTCCATCCCCTGATCATGTACTTGGTGAGTATAATACATTAACCTGATAGTTCTATTATAGAATTTTAATTAATTGAATTAGTATTGTAAAGTACAAAGTTATTTGCAGGATAACTATTTAGGATAAAGGGATTCTTTTTAGGAAAAACTATTATATAAACTTGTTGATTACAGAAGGAGTTATTTTTTTTAAACACTCATAATTTCATGTCATCATGATAAACAAAATTGTAGACTATATGGAACAATTGAGTTACAATAATAAGGCATATCAGAAGATAAAATCAGAACAAGGCTGATAATCGTTATTGCTACCAATAATGATTTAAATTTCTCTCCAGTCTAAATAAAAAGTTAAAACACATTTAATATCTTGAATTATATAATAGTCTGTCTTCTCTATAATTATCACTTATATCAGTTTTATGTTTGCTGGTGATTATATTCAAAATTTAATTAGGATTTAATTACTTACAATATATACAAGATTTTTTTTGGTATATTAGATATTTGAAATGTATTATATACTTTATTATCTTTTAAAAAATATATTTATTTTGTTAACAGATATTTTTACAGCATTGTTTTTAAAGATGTAGTATAGACTTCATATTTCTAAATAAATTAATTTGTCTATTCAGAATATTTTTAAAGTTCAGAAAATGGATAAAAATTCTGATATTTATTATTGTTTTACAATTTAATTAAATAGGTCTAAAACTGCAAACACTTATAGAATATATATCTTATTTCCCTCTTTGTGTAGGATAAAACTTATAACAAGTAAAAAAAATTTGATTATAAAGAGTCAAGTATCTGGTAGGTAATGTTTATGGTTATATACATGGTAGATATTGTTACCTGCTAGGCATAAAGAGTGAATATCATGTTTTGTTATATTTTGTTTATTGGCCAATTTAGTTTTTAATCAAATGAATAGTGTGTGTTATTATAAATATTCTTCAACACACTATATAAAAACAAATAATTATGATAAATTATGCACTGAAAGGATTATCATATTATGTATTGTTATTATTGAGATATTTATTTTAAAGCTTAAAGTCTTATAAGATTGTGCTAAGATAAGTTACTTATATAATCTATTTTCCTAAACAAATATTATTTCTGTGTTGCAGGGTTGCCAATAGGACAACATATTCACTTGTCAGTACGAATCGACGACGACTTAATTATTAGATCATACACTCCAGTTTCCAGCGATGAAGAGAAGGGCTATGTTGACCTCGTTGTTAAGGTAAAAAAATGTTTGTCAATTTATACTTAAGTAGGAAAAATACAGAAATAACTTGCTTATAGATCAAGTCACATACATGATGTATTTAATTGAAATTACTTTAAATATATACAAAATGTATATTGTATAAAATATTGCATTACAGGTATACTTTAAAAATGTCCATCCAAAGTTCCCGGAGGGAGGGAAAATGTCACAATACTTGGAAAATATGAAAGTGGGTGATACTATTGATGTAAGAGGGCCATCTGGAAGATTACAATATGTGGGCAATGGAACATTGTTGATTAAGAAATTAAGAAAAGATCCACCTATTCAAATTGTTGCAAAGAAATTGAATATGATTGCAGGTCATTAATCTTGGGTATTTTTATATAAATTTTATTTAAAATTAATTCAGCTAGGTCATTAACATTTATTTTATCTATCAATTATTCAAATTATAATTCTTATCTGACAAAATAATATTTGCTTAGTCACTTGGTATTTTGCAATCAATAAAATCTGATAATCGTGTGAGTCATGTTCAAGTGCAAAATATACAGGAGTCAATAACACTTGTTTCAGGTGGTACTGGCATAACTCCAATGCTGCAACTGATAAGACATATCTGCAAAGATGCAAATGACAACACTGAACTAAGGCTTTTGTATGCAAATCAAACTGAACAAGATATATTAGTGAGGCCTGAGTTAGAGAAGTATCAGAGTGAACATCCAGAACAATTTCAACTCTGGTACACCATTGATAGGGCTGATGAAGGTAATATGAATAGGCATTTTTATCTAGTTTTGTTAATATTTGTAAACCTTTGGATTGTGGACAATCCTATCAAAATTTCAAGTTTGTATAAATATCAAATGATATTTACACCTTTTTATATATTTTCATAATACTGTAATATATTCTATTAAAATGAAAATCATAATTGATACAATAAAAAATGTTTTTTACCGTTCACCTAATTTCATAAATAATAATGATTATTTATTATTCCAGGTTGGAAATACAGCACAGGTTTCATAAATGAGTACATGATTAAAGACAATCTGTTTCCTCCAGCTGATGATGTTATGACAGTCATGTGTGGTCCTCCACCAATGATCAACTTTGCTTGTAACCCAGCCTTAGAGAAATTAGGATATGCTGAAAATCTAAGATTTGCGTATTAATATAAGTGTATTGTGTGTAGCTGAAGTAAATATATTTTTGGTATGCTTTTTATGTGGTAGATAGATTGTTTTGATTGATAGAGCTAAAAAATACACGATTTAGTTTAGTCCCATTTTGGAGATGTTATGTAGCACAGATATACAGGTATTTGGGTAAAACATATATAAAATGTTATTTATATCACGATATAGTATAAAATAATCAAATAAAATTGGTGAGACAATGTCCCTTTGTGTTTTATTTAGATTATGGTTAATATTCATAAATTTATACTCGACATCATAAATATAAATAAAACCATGTAATATGCCGTTACTGCACTATTTCTGATATTTATTTATTTCTTTATGCACAAAGTACAAAGATATTCCTCGATACATACAAATATTTTCATCTATATGAATTCTGAAGTGTACGCCTTTATGTGCTTATAATTATGCGAAATAGACTCATGTTGATGCGGTATACTGCGACGATATGATATACATCCGGATAAAGCCGGACAGATAGGTTTTTTGATTGCGTGTCCGGCCAAAATAAACGGTGTCCGGCTTTTGTTAGGCTTTTTACATTTATATAATAATAAAAAAAGCTTAATTTTACATAAAATTTTTAGTCGTACCTATTAAAGCTGAGACAAAATTAGCAATAATGTCCGGCCAAACTGGTTGGTCTATCCGGTTATTAAGTTTTGCGACCTGGCAACCCTATACATGATAAACAACTTCTAATCGCAATGGTATAATATGTTACGTCTTCTCCGATAATAGGTAATACGTCAATAGTCTTTATACAAATTTTGGGACAGTACATTTTTAAATATTTATGTTTTCTTACCTCAATGCTAATATAGTACCTATGTAATATTGATACCTCTGCACGGGACAATTTATCATTATTCCTAACCACACAGTGAAAAAGGGAGGTTACATAATGTGACAAGATCTTGAGTCATTAGGTTATCACACGAACAAAGATTATAATTATTATAGAATAAAGCTAAATGTATAAATAAATAGCGTTGTCGTTATCCGCAATTCGAGTATATCATTTGAATAAAAACATTTTGCACATTTTTACCTTTTCTAATAGGTATTATTGAAGACCACTATATATAATTCTTCATAATATTACTTTATTATGGTTTTACCTTAACGCTTTACGAGATTACGGTAAAGTAAAAAAGGGAGGATAAATTTTAAAATATGTGAATGTGTTTATGTATATTTATCTTTTATGCTCGTCTCGTCTCGTTTCGTCGCGTATTGACCGCCCGCTTGTTATAAAACGTCGCAACAATAAATTAACATGTATTTTAAATTTGAAATCTGAGATAGCCTAGATCAGATGAGAAGATTAATTTAATAGACGAAAATAGGTTTACAATACGAATTTGTAATTTAAGACATGTTCAAATGTTGAGAAATTCTCAATTCGGACGTAAACGTCTGAATACTGAAATAACTAGGGCTGTCAGCATGCAAAAGGCTGGAGCTAAGCGGAAGTGTGTCACGCAACAGAAGCTGAAAAAGAAATTTATTATAATTATTCAAATTTTACTTAAACTTTTATATTCGAACTTTACTACGTCAGTTTGCACGAGCTGGAAGTCAAAGACCAATAGAAGCGCGTGATATTACAAAACGTCCCACATGTTAACTCTATGGGACACCGTATTGACCTTTTTTTATCAAAAACTGCTATAACAAATGTCACCAAAAAACTTTACAGCCAATATCCTTGACAACACTGCAAATTTTCAACATTTTAAATAGGGTAATAAGGTTCACAGACGGAACACTTTTGACCAGGAACAGCTTCGCTTAACTGAACTCAATAAATCGAAAAAATATTTCTGATATGTAGAGGACTTTCAACGCTTGTGACATTTGTATTTAGTATTATACAATATTATTTAATTATTTGTAATTTGGTAGCTCGGATCCAGATTCTGATCACAAGATTTGTGTAAAAGTAATTTGTTGTGTGTATTAAAGTAATTTGTTTTAAAAAAAATGGTGATTTTATTATATTGACATCGATTTAAAATCCATTTAGGCACATTACAAATCCCGAGAGGCAAATAATTATATCAACTAACAGAATTAAAATAACAATTAAAGTTACGTTCCCTAGCGGGACAATATGAGGCCCGTAGCAAAATCCCCGGATGGGGCCCTTTTTTTCTAATATAAAACAGCTCAACCAACAGTTGCCTTTGGCAACTGCAAGATATCCCTGCTACCCTTATACTTGACAGGGTGTTATTACCCTGTCTTAAATGCCAAAGGAGCAATCAAATCTCCTGGGCTCAATGTTATCATCGCTGTTTCAGCAGAAATTTATACGACGAGTTGACTTTAGAGTAGACTTCGGCGCTACGTCTCTAATTAAGTACTCCTAGTGAAAACAGGAGTGATCTGTAACATGGTATGGTCGCCATTGTCCATTCGATTCCTAAAAATGGTAAAAGCTCTGACTCAGTTTATTACAGGCCTATTACCTTTTCCTCCCTACTCTTCAAAATAAAGCAACTTTCTTTAACTTGCATGTTGTATTGGATAGGTAACTTAAATATAAAAAGAATGTTCTAATAATAAATGTAATAGTGTACTTGTATGCTGGAGTTCTTCTCAGATCAGGGGCCCCTTCCGTCTGAGGGCCCGTGGCGTTTTGCCGTCTTGCACCCTATTTTTACGTCACTGGCTACGTTACTAGTTTTTCTCACTCATTGTAAAGTTTTTGTGTAGAAGACTCTCGTGCTTCGTTACAATGATAAATGAGTTGGAAAAATTATCAGTTGATATAATAGATAAAGATTTTGATCGAATGTTTGAAACGTTGCATTTTCAACAAACTATATTAGGAACATTAAGAGTTAATGTTAAGGACGGTTTTGCAACGTCGCCTACGAACCTATATCTTCTTTATAAAATAATTATTTGGTTTGTAAATAGTTTATTCCATCTTGCTTTTATACACCAATGCGAAATTGCTGAAGGAGGTATTGTCACCGATTTCTACTTAAAACTGGCTTTTACGATCAACTTTATTATCACATTAATTGTAATTATATTGAACGTATTCAAGAACACTAAATATCATGAATTTTATGTGAATTTGCAAAAGATTGATAGAGAACTACACGTGAAGAATAAGAAAGTCAATAAATATCTGACATTGTTTATCCGCTTTTTTTCTGTGGTGACATTCATTTTGGCAGTCTCGTGGAATTTTCTGTTCAATTTAGTAAATATGAAGAGTATCTGCCTTGCCGCCTCAACTGTTTTGTTTCCGGGAATGGCTAATTTAGTAGACTTGAATATTATACTTATCATAATTTTCATAGTAATTATCCGTCTATGCGATATGAATAACAAACTTAGGAATATATTGGAAAAACACCAGAATCATACAAGCAATAATTATATAGATATTGAATCTGATACTCATGAAAAAAATATATGGAACAATCTTCTTAATGACATGAACACTATTCTGATCGTAGTAAATGATATCAGAGAGTTATTTCAATACCAGGTAGGTTATAAATATTAATAATTATATATTTAAATATATATATATTATGTAATAAAATAAAATAATAACGAGGAAAACTCTACAAATTATTTTTTGCTTTTGTTATGTCTGTTCAATGACAAAGGTTTTTTGTTTTAAATATATAATTAAAAATTAATCTATACAAGACGTCGAACTTTCGAATTCTCGTAGCGATTAATTGTTCATTCTATATTTATTTTTAATTTAATAAACAGATATATATTAATAGACAATTTATTTCTATTGTAGATATTTGCCTTCACTTGCCAATTTCTTATTTGGATTATTATCATCATTCAATGTGTAATTTTGACTTTTAAAAATCAAGTAAGTATTTTAGCTTTGAAAATCACAATAATAAGACATATGTTTTAAGCGGCAGATATTCGTCGGATTAATTATATATTTTAATCAGATATCACGTAGCTTTGATCATAAATATAAAAATATAAATTATAGTAACGATTTATATGCATATGTAAATAAATTTTAAAAATAAACACAATAAGAATTTAAGTTCCATATCGAGCTAAGATTTCTTTATTGTAATTCAAAACAACTTTTTATTGTTTTCTTCGTGTTGTTTTTATTTTTAATTAATTTTTATTCGGGCTCGTTTTTAAATTAGTAACGTCTCAATGGAAGCGGAACCCTTAAAAAATTAAAATATAAAATGGCTGGTATATTTTATTTTTCTACAAGTTATTTTTTAAAAGTAATCGCCATGTTGGTTTATGTAAAAATTCTGATAATCGGAAAATAGTTTAACTAACTCCTCCTTTTCCGCAGGTTTCAGTTCACTTTACTCAGGCAATTTTAATAAGTTCAGTCATAGTAATTATGATATTTTATTTCATAACTTTGTGTATAATATCTGAGTACTTTTCGACGCAATTAGAGAGGATTAGAAAGTTCTGTATCGATATATTGTCATCAACTCGTAATGGTACGTTATCATTTATTATTCTATTAATACGCCACCACACCACTTTATTTGAGTAATATTACCTGCCTTCATTTATCTTGTAATTATTGATATAATATTCAATATAAATGATGATGAAAGACATTCATTTAATAATTTCAGTGCTTACCTTGCTTAAAAGAAGTAGTAAATATATGATGTTATTTATATAAAATCATTTTTACCTACTAATGTGTTTTAATTATTTACTATATCAATTTCTTAAACAATAATAATATAAAATTTTATGTAGGTACAAATGTACCTAGTTATCTATAGACATATCCATAATAATCAAATAAAACTAAATTATTTTTAACACTTTTCTGGAAGATAATCGTAGTATTATGAATGTTCTATATATAGTCTAATATTGTTGTATTTCAGACGACACCAGGCGCAATGTAAAGCATATGTTATTGCTTATTAATACCAAGAGCGATCTCTCAGTATTCGGTATATATACATTAAATATACACCTACTCACACAGGTTCTAGCCGTAGTTACTACGTATACTATTGTTTTATTACAGTTTAATATATCTTAAGATTAAACCATTTTATGTAAATATATATAATATATATGTTTCAATTAGACAAGGTAATGTAAGCTCAATTAACGAACAAGAACATATTCTTCTGAAAGCATAATATTACTCGCCTTTACTAATGTATTTACAGATATAATAAATTTAAAAGTTTAAGTAGATATTCCTAATATAGCAAAGTCAATGTTAGTTTAATCCTACTGGATGGAGGTATAAAATTATCCACTTTGATGAAATGGCAGAAAACATTGAAGGATCTTTGTACAGTCACCTGAGGATAAGTCGATTGCCAATTCAACCAGACGAGTCCACTTTAGCTACTAATGCAGCATTGTTGCTGTCTTACGTGACGTTTACTAAAGGTTTCTCATTAAATATATTTCGTAGTATAAAATACGAATAAAAAATTCCTACTGGGTCGTACTTAAGAGAGCGGTGAGCGCTCAAAGGGTGTGGTTGAATTTATTACCTGTATAATGAGTAAAGACGGAAATTTTTGTAACATATTTTGCTATTATTATTTGAACTAAAAACCTTCTGACTCTAATTTCTGTAAATTACGACAATCCTTTTATAAATATTAATTTACAATCCATTTATTGATAGTTTTTCTTGCGTTTCCCCAAAATTTCTCCTACGGTGCTGTCGCAAAATTTTTTGACAGACAGACGTCATTTATAGCAAGATTTTTCATTACAATAAATATAAATACATATATAACATTACACACATAACACGTGGAATGTATCTACAAAAAATCAGAGAAAAAATCAGACGTAATTAAATTTTATTAAACTTATATTATAACAGTAATTGTATATCTAAAACTTGTCTAGTTGGCATATTCATTACTAAATAATTATTTAAACAGGGTATTCATAAGCTTCATATATAATTGGAAGTGGAGACTTATAAGGTTTTTTATTTTATCTTATATACTTACATCTTCAACGTCATTTTTATTAGAGGAAATAAAGAACAAGTTTCACATATATTGTTTTATTTTCACCCAGATATCAATGAGATATTTTATTTCACAATATCATAATAATAAATATATTTTTTTACTATAAAAAACAACTCCCTCACTAGAGACATAATCTCTGAGTCGCTGGAGGATTCACAAACAGAAATAACCGACACAAATAATACCTAAACTCGAAATAACAATCTGTGAATTACACAAACAACTGCCGTGTGGGAATGAAACCAAAAGTCAGTAGGCAGAAGCACCAACCACTAGAGTCTAGACCAGTGGTTCCCAACCTTTTTAGGTACGCGCCCCATTTTCGAGATTTTAAAATATGAAAATGCCCCCCTAACCAATGCAAAAATATGAAAATGCCCCCATAACCTATGCAAAAATATGAAAATGCCCCCTTTAATCCATGCAAAGATATGAAATGCCCTTAACTAGAGGGGTAATTTTAACTGAAAAAAAATCGAAATGCCCCCCTCCGATTGCCAAATTGCCCCCCAGTGGGACGTACGCCCCACGTTGGGAACCACTGGTCTAGACCATTCCGCCGTTGAATTTAATTAGATGTGAATTGTGAAGTTAAAGAAGAGCAAACTGTAGTAAAGTGACCATGAGTGTTGTGACGATATTTATCATATTAAGCATCGTCGAGGCGTCCATGTTCCACATGTCATAAACAGAGATCTGCGGAGGTCTCTCTTTTATCATTTTTAACATTTTCATTGCTTTCTCTCTAAGAGGACCTGTTCAAATGGAAATTCCAATAAATGTTAGATACTTTCTATAAATATTTAAAGACAACTGATAATTAAATCAATCGTGTTAAGGTATTTCACATAGGTTGATTGTACAAGTCTTACCTTCAACGTATATGGATAAGATGGTAGTAGAAAGTCGTTTTATTTCCTTAATTTCAGCGCTAAAAGCTTCGCAGCGTATACAAATAACAATAACCAACATTAGGTCAATGATGGTCGCCGCAGAAAAGGCTACACAATCTACCCATCGTAGTATCTGGACAAATTACAACAGCATTTAAGTACAACTAGTCACTTTTTATAAACCAAGGGTTAATTATGTACTTACGTTAATTTGCAAGGCTAGGAGACCATATTCGAAGCCTACAAGAGTCATTGAAACAAACTTAAAGCAAAACAGAAAAACCTAAAAGTTAATGAATTTGTTAGCGGCGCCAAATATAAATATGTGAGAAAAGAATATATGTAACAATATTTACTTGCCACCTGTAGAGGTCCTGAAACCGAAACAATTCTTGAAATATATCTTTTAAATATTCATCGGTTTCACTATATTTGAAATCGTGAACTTCCGCCGCTAAAGAACGCATAAATTTTCTGGTGCCGAAAGTAAATTTAGAATTCATATTTCTTTTCTTTGGTACTCCTTTGAGGTGATTCGTTAATATAGCATTTATGTAACGGAGTCGTATGCAGAAATATATAATAATATTGGAACAAAACACCCATTCCAAAGTGCTGGTAAGCTGACAGTAAAAGATACCAGTAAACATCGCAAACACAGTGGCATCTTCGGTAAAAGCTACAAGAATCAACAAAAAAGAAACAAAAAAAACAAATACTACTGTGAATACATTTACTTTATAAAATAAATGGTTCATGGGGTTACTATTAGTAATCTTAAGTTTGCGATCTATTTGTTGAGTTTTCATGTAGAATGTTACGTTATTTTCGTTATTCATAAATCTTACGTGGATAATATTACAAGAGAACGTCAAAAAATTTAAAAATAAGCTTAATATGCTTAAAAAGTAAAGGTTCTTGTATATGCACAAGTATGAGATATAAAAGTATATTGCATAAAGGTGCAAAATCAGTGTCAAGAGGACTATTACAACTGTATAAATCTTTTGACCTCTCGTTGGACCGGTAACGAATCTGTCTTTCGCGTCTACTCTGCAAGACCCCATAAGCATTTGCCAGAAGCGAAAAGGCGCATACATTCTTAAATGACTCTCATCAAAAAGATCACTAGAAAGGTATTCAGAGGACGACATTTTGTTTTTTTTCTGATACTTTTTCAATATGGAATATCAATACGCAAGTATTAAGATTGTTACGTTTCGATTAGTTATCAAACTAGTTCTTTATTCTGTATGGAGAGGTGTAAGTTAAATGAATAGATACAGTGTAGGACAGGCTACATTATTGGATATGTTAAATGTAACATGTCCAATAATGTAACTATATAATAAAGTAATGACTTTATGTAATTACAAACACTTAGGATGACGCCCGGTGAGGTCTGTAACAAAAGTTAATTATTATTAATAGGTATCATAACGAACTTTTCTTTGAACATTTTTATGCAAAAATCTTATAAGGACTATATGTAAATATTATAAAAATAAAATTTAAGCCATATTAATAAACCAGTAGAGTATTTTTATACTCTACTGGTTTCTTTATCGTACCCTCATACATAGATCATAATATCCTTAGTAATAGTAATAGCAGACACTCAACTTTTAAAATAATTCTTTCGTTTTCTCATTAAATATAATATTTCATAGTATAAAATACGAATAAAAAAATCCTACTGTCGTCGTACGTACGTCGTGGGTCGTACTTAAGAGAACGGCGAGCGCTCAAAGGGTGTGGTTGAAATTATTACCTGTATAATGAGTAAATACTAATATTTTTGGAACATATTTTGCTATTATTATTTGAACTATAAACCTTCTGACTCTTATTTCTATAAATTACGACAATCGTTTTTTAAATATTAATTTACAATCCATTTATTGATAGTTTTTCTTCCGTTTCACCACAATTGCTCCTGGGTTGGTATCGCAAAATTTTTCGACGGACAGACGTCATTTATAGCAACATTTTTCATTACAATAAATATAAATACATATTTAAGATTAGGCTACACGTGGAATGTATGTACAAAAAATCAGATGGACATAATTAAATTATATTAAACTTATATTAGAACAGTAATTGTATGCCTAAAGCTTGTCTAGTTGGCATATTAATTACTAAATAATTATTTAAGCAATGTATTCTTATACTTCATATATAATTGGAAGTCGGGACATAATACAGTAGATATACTAACAGGACAATTCGATGATTACTCAGTCAAAGAATTATTTACCACCATTTTAGAAACAAGGAAAAAATATTTGTCTCTTTGTTAATATATTGAAACTGTCAGTAATGAGTGTTATTAAAAATAGAAACCATTATATTTTATATTCGATGTCGATAATTTCATTCTACTAGTTTAGAAATATAATTTTTATAATTGTTTTTAGTTCGTATTTATTATATGTATGGTATGTTTTATGTACATATCTGCTAAGGTCGTTTTGGTATTTCTTTATCAACTATCTGGCGGCTCTGAGACATGAACAATCATGTTAGAGTTTAAGTTTCCTTACAGCGAAGGTTCTTTTGTTCTTGTAGATTTTATGAAAATGCAACTGACAACAAACTTTTTGTTTTTTTTTTTTTTTTTTTTTTTTCCGTTGGAAAAACCCGTTACGGGTGCCCCGTCGGCCCAGGGGGGTGACGGCCGGGGGGTTATGTGGGACTACCCGGCAGCATAGAGGATGCTGCCATTTTTAAGGCTACCCACTAAAAAACCAACGGTTGCCCTCTTTGCCGTAATGGGACGTCACGGGATCGCGTTAGCACACACCGTGACGCCCCGGCGAGACCCCCCAAATGAGGGTGCCCCGAGCAACGTAGAGCACCCTCCCATCGCAGGCCTATGTTAGGTAAGAGGGGTCACCCTCCCCCCTCACCAGGCAACTGACAACAAACTTGCATAGATCGAAGATAGAAGTTTTTGGTGATTTTACGTAGATAGCTGCTATTATAAAAACAATTAGATGATACTAATTATAATTAAATTGAAATATCAAATATTTTTTTCATTAAATATATGTTTGTTGACATAGTTGACTGCTTCGAGGTGACATCTCTAATTTGGAATAATAATTATTAAATACTAACAAGTTGAGTGTACATAAGACTTCTTCATTTAGATAATGAAGGATCTACATATGTAAATAGCGCGTTATGTAAATTTATTTAGTTAGTTATTATCTACCTCAGTTTATTTTGTCTTTCATCAATTTAATTGATATTATAAAGCATTATGTTATTACTTTAATCATTATTATCTTTCAGTTCTCTAAGCAAACTAATAAATATATATGTGAGTAGACACAGTTGTAGGTGTGTATTAAATATTTTTATAAATTGAGAAATGCGTATTCAAATAAATAACAGAATGCTATTATAATTCAATAGAAATAAAACAATAGTTTTTAAGATGTGGTTTGTTCGTGCATCAGTCTGTAAAAAACTGTAAAAAACTGTTTAGGTACTGGATTGTAATAAGTTATAAGCCGCAGTCAACATGTGTATAGTAATTGTTTATCAGAGCTTTTTTACTCTGAATAATATTCTAACTTTCAAGAGAAAACACAATATAATATTGAGATTATAAGTACAATAAAATAGAAATGTACAGATTTTATAAATCTTAAATTATGTTAGATGACGTAAATCATAATATTCAAAGGCAAAAGGGAACAGAGTAGAGAATTTTTAATTAAATTTATTTTTTTATATTTAAGTATACTCCTTATAAGTTGAAACAGTCAAGAGAATGTTACTTAAATGTTAAAAGAAAAGTCCGTTGTTGTTCATTCATTCATTTAAAATGGATAATAATAATCAAATTTTGTTATAGACGTCGCCGGGTGTCATGCTAAGCGTTTGTAATTACATAAAGTAATGTAATATATTCACTAATAGAGCCTTTCCTACAAAATATCTATTCCTTTAACATACACCTATCCATAGAGAATACAGAATTCGTTGTATAACTAATTCAAACGTTATAATATAAATACTTGCGTATTGTTATTGCATGTTGAAGAAGTATTAAAAAAAAACAAAATGAATACGACTTCCTCTGAATACCTTTCAAGTGATCTATTAGATGAAAGTCATTTAAGGATGTATGCGCCTTTTCGCTTCTGGCAAATGCTTATGGGGTCTTGCAGAGTAGACGCAAAAGACAGATTCGTTACCGGTCCAACGAGAGATCAAAAAATTTATACAGTTGTAATAGTCCTCTTGGTTTTGATTTTGCACCTTTATACAATATACTTTTACATCTCACAATTGGGCTTATACAAGAACCTTTACTTTTTAAGCATATTAAGCTTATTTTTAAATTTTTTGACGTTCACTTGTAATATTATCCACGTAAGATTTATGAATAATGAAAATAACGTAACATTCTACATGAAAACTCAACAAATAGATCGCAAACTTAAGATTACTAATAGTAACCCCATGAACCATTTATTTTATAAAGTAAATGTATTCACAGTAGTATTTGTTTTTTTTGTTTCTTTTTTGCTGATTCTTGTAGCGTTAAACGAAGATGTCATAGTTTTTGCGATGTTTACTGGTATCTTTTACTGTCAACTTACCAGCACTTTGGAATGGGTGTTTTGTTCCAATATTATTATATATTTCTGCATACGACTCCGTTACATCAATGCCATAATAACGAATCACCTCAAAGGGGTACCAAGGAAAAGAAATATGAATTCTAAATTTACTATCGGCACCAGAAAATTTATGCGATCTTTAGCGGCGGAAGTTCACGATTTCAAATATAGTGAAACCGATGAATATTTAAAAGATATATTTGAAGAATTGTTCCGGTTTCAGGACCTATACAGGTGGCAAGTAAGTTTTGTTATATATTCTATTCTCATTTATTTATACTTGGCGTGTCTACAACTTCGTTAACTTTCAGGTCTTTCTGTTTTGCTTTAAGTTTGTTTCAATGACTCTTGTAGGCTTTGAATATAGTCTCCTAGCCTTGCAAATTAACGTAAGTACATAATTAACCCTTGGTTCATAAAAAGTGCCTAGTTTTACTTAAATGCTGTTGTAATTTGTACAGATACTACAATTAGTAGACTGTGTAGTCTTTTCTGCGGCGACCATCATTGACCTAATGTTGGTTATTGTTATTTGTATACGCTGCGAAGCTTTTAGCGCTGAAATTAAGGAAATAAAACGACTTTCTACTACCATCTTATCCATATACGTTGAAGGTAAGACTTGTACAATCAATCTACGTGGAATACCTTAACACGATTGATTTAATTATCAGTTGTCTTTAAATATTTCTAGAAAGTATCTAACATTTATTCGAATTTCCATTTGAACAGGTCCTCTTAGAGAGAAGGCAATGAAAATGTTAAAAATGATAAAAGAGAGACCTCCGCAGATCTCTGTTTATGACATGTGGAACATGGACGCCTCGACGATGCTTAATATGATAAATATCGTCACAACACTCATGGTCACTTTACTACAGTTTGCTCTTCTTTAACTTCACAATTCACATCTAATTAAATTCAACGGCGGAATGGTCTAGACTCTAGTGGTTGGTGCTTCTGCCTACTGACTTTTGGTTTCATTCCCACACGGCAGTTGTGTAATTCACAGATTGTTTCGATTGTTTCGATTTGTTTCGGTTGTTTGTGAAACCTCCGGCGATACAGAGATTATGTCTCTAGTGAGGGAGTTGTTTTATAAAGTATAAAAAAAAATATAATAAATAAAGTATCTTGGAGATATCTGGGTGAAAATAAAACTATATATGAAACAATTTATTTATTTCATCTAAAAATGCGTTCAAAATGTAAGTATATAATATAATATATAAAATAAAAAACCTTAAAAATCAGTTAATGGACGGAATATTACAGATCACTTAATCTCAAAGCTCTATAACGTTTTCAAGGCATTGAAAAAGATGCCTGGAAATATATAATTTAACTTACTAACATACACACTTATACCATGTTAAGAAATATTACAAACTGTTTAAAAGCTTGTAATATAAATGTTTTAATACATTTGTTATGTATATGGGAATAATATTATATTACATAAGTAAATGAACTCAAGATATACTTTTCTAGGTATAATATTAATAATATATATTTCCCTGCCTTGCTATATATCAAATTGACGTTTATTCTTAAGATTGAACCTTCATAAAATGTCAGTATACAATATTTTCCAACATCATTTATTAATTAAAACATTGAATTTGTCAAGCATATCTTAACATACTCTACATGCTTAATAAAAGATTTTTAAACATATAAATGAATCTTAAAGAAACATATTCACATGTAAATGTGAAAAAATAAAAATTTTAAAAATTGTGATATTAAAAATTTATCAAAAATTATTTTTCTAAATGAAAACTCACACTGTAAAATAAAAATTCAATAATTGGTTTCTTGAACTTTACAGGTACAGAATCAGTTTTTTTCCTAGTATGATATAAATTTATATATTTAAGCAGAATAAGACTCAATATGTTCCACTGCAAAAAACAATTGATAATACAAATTTTAATTGATTACTAAAATTAATTATATTTAAAAATAATGAATTTCTGTAATTAACACATAGTTGTCATTCAGTCCACTTTAATAAGTACAAATAATATTAAGTTGTTTAACTTTTCAAAAATTAAGAAATGGTTCTCTTTAATGAATACTTTGATATTCCAATTGGTCATAAAGTAACAAAAACCTAAAAATCTTATTCAAAAATACAATAAAAATTGACATAAACCATAATACTTACTAAATAGAAAATGTCTGACCTCTATCAAAATAAAAACACCTCTCATGAAAAGCTTCAGGTTTATATACAAAATGTACTTAATCAATGTAGTGTCACACATGTATTGATATTTCATCGAGTGGAACTTAAATAGGTATTATCATATATATTCATAGAAGTATTGTCAATGCACTTATACTTGTAAAGATGGGAATTCTTGGAGATTCTTTTAAATGAAGTCTTCCTTCATTACATTTTAGTAAAAGGCAGCTTAAGTTTGCTATGTTAAAACAATTTTCGTAACAATCAAAATGCCTTACATTTTATAAGTAAAAAACACCAATATTTAAATAGATTAAGGTCTACTAAAGTATATCCAAAAATTTACACCTCTTTCTTATATTCATGCACATGAAGATTTTTATGTTAATTAATATGAATCATTTAAGTTACAATTTTTAATTATATGTAGAATCATCCTACCTTATGACACCAGCATTTTTCAGAACATACATACATATACATTACAAGCACACAAACACAAATATACACTCTAGTTTGAACATCTTATTCATGTAAAAGCAAGTTTTAGATGAGTGTTTCATTTGGGACTTGGACAAATTGTCAAAATTTATATGTGAATTAAATTAGTTACGAAAATCCGATTTATTAATACTATTATAACCAAAAATAATCTTAAATTTATGCTGCTTTTGGTACATCTTTAAAACCATATTTTTATTAGGGATACAACTGTTAAGGCTAGTACCATTATTGATGATGTGTTCAGTGCAGCATTATTGCATCGGTGATCCAGGAAACAAAAACACCAAGTTGTTTCATCATACCAATCCCTGAAAATATATATATTAATTTATCACATGATAACAAATCAGCTTATTTATTTAAACTTTATATGTTTATCACATATTAGTTTCAAATAAATATATTCTATGATGTATTTTTAAAGCTAACCTTTTGATATCCAGCTCTTTAATAGAATTGTTGACATAGTTAGCCAGATTAAGATCTTTTACAGTAGGTCGGCAACCCTCATAAGTGTCTGCAGGTATGTCTGTTCTATAGGCCTTGAAATTGCTTAGACAATCTCTTGTTATAACTTCCTTAGCTGGAAATTATTTATTTATTCATTAACATAATTTGTAAACATATCTGATTTAAACAAAATTATTAATTACTAACCTCCTTTTTTTTCAATTAGTTTGACACATATGTCTTCATGATCAGGACACAAGCTACCTAGATATCCAATTCCTCGCCAGTTGAAAGGTTCCATACAACCTGGCGTTGCTGGTGTGCACTGATAGCACCATATCGCGAATACTAGAATAATATTTTAAATTTGAAATAATTTCTTATTCAAATTCAATTGAGTATAAAATTATGAATCAAAATAGATTTATTGATATTGAGAGATTGCATGATTGTTATAAATTCACAAAAGAAATGTTAAACAAGCTTTCAATTTAAATAAACTCGCCACACCCAGGAGTTTCAAAGGATTACTCATTTTCGTATTACTTACTGTCGCTAAAACAGGATATAAAAATATATATAATTAAAAAAATCTTCATATTCACTTAGTTTAAGTTTTAAACTAAAACAATAATACTTGACTAACTAAAAGTTACTTATTTCAAAATTCAAATTGATGTTATTACTTATTTTGATTTCTGTAGGACGCAGTTTAGGTTAGGGATGGCGAGCTAAGATCGGTTAATCGAAGAATCGATTTTAAGAATAAAAAAATTATCTTAGTAATGGATCGATTCAATGAAACGATGCTTGTACTCAAAAATGGGATGACATGTCTTCAGAGACGTCCCAATAAATGGTATAAAGTAGAAATTCTTGTATCATTTAATTTAGGATGAATTACAAAATAAATGCCATAAAATTAATTATTATATGAATTCCTGATTTGAATTATATATGTCACTTTTGTAAATGTTAGTGCTTTGTTTATGACTTTTAAGTGCTTATGGTGTTCACTAAATAATGTTATTTTTATTTGTTTTGAAATTATAATTACATAGAATGATCTTTGAAACATTGATTTTCTGAATCTATCTTTTGAGCTTCGATTTGAAACGATTAAAATATCTATTTTTTTTAAAAGTATTAATCCCTAATTTAGAATTTAACCCCTAACCTAACTCAAATGCAACAGAAATATAATATACCCTGTGTTATTTGATATTGGTATAAAATTATTTATAATCTACTTTCTATCAGTTTTAAGCAATCAATTCAAAGACAGACAGCAAAATAGGTATATCGAAATTTTTAAAAAATATCGATATATATTAGAACAAAAATATCGATGTCGTAAAATCGATAAAATATATCGGTAATCGAGGAAGATATATAAAATATCGGAAAAATGTTCAATAATTAAAAAAAATGATTTTAGTTGAGCATAGTTTAATAATATCGAACAATTAAGGCAAAATTTTTATTATTTAAAAAAATATATCAAAAGTCTAATAACACATGGTTGAAAACCATACACTAAGAGATTCTACGGTTCTTCCGATAATTATAATACGGTCAAATAAAACAAAATTTTTAAAAAAGTGTAACTTTTGTGCCATTGTGGTGTAAAAGCTATATTACTGTACAGTTTTATCTAAATCTGTTCAGTAGTTTTTAAATAAATGAGTAAAAAACATACGTCCTCGCAAACTTTTGCTTTTATAATGTTAATGGGATATAAAAAAAATGGAACAAGAAATAATATTTTAATTTATTGTGCATTTGTACTTCGATTTCTCGATATAGAGCTTAAAAGCGCCGTTACTGAATAAATGTTATAATAAAAACGCAAAATTGATATTGGATTATGTATTTTAGCTCAAAACAATAACAATTCAACAAAATAATAAACAAAATGCCGGGTAGATCTTATACTACCTTTTACCTACCGCTTCACCAACACTTTACATTAAAATACTGTAAAAGTCAAACTCCTAACGCTTCAAAAAAACATAAAATAACTTCAGTAGTAAACAAAAACATTTACTTCTTGGGCGACAGTTTCTCGAAAAACTAAAAAAATTACAATAATTAATAGCATCCCATAATAATAATTATTATGATCGAGTATTTATTACACACAACTGCTATCTACAATTGAAATACACACTACTTTTTGTGTTGCAAAAAAATATTTAGTAGCTAAATATGTGCTTTACTTATCTTTTTAAATTAAATGTAATATGAATGATATTTCATTTATGTTGAAGTGATGAAACCTTGCAACTATTAAATATAACAAAAACAAACTTATGCACACATAACATATTAGAAAAAATTTCATCTGAATAGATTCAAATTGACTTGGGATGTGGTACAAATAAACCACTTTTTGAAGTTTTTTTAACTTTTTTTACTTTTCTTGTTAAAAAACAATCGGAAAAAAGAAGTTGGTAAGTGAATACAGCAATTTTTATGCAAATGCTTATGCTTATGCTTATTGGGCTTACGTATTTATTGTGCCACGAAAAAAATAAGCGACATAAAGATCTGTAATTTCAATCTAACGGTAAACTAAATAACTGGTTCTGTATAAGGATGAGAACATCAAAACGTATTTTATGTATCACCTGGACCAAATGAGCACAGACCGGTGCTTCATGAATTCTAAAAATTTGATTCATAACTTGAGAAGTTAAAAACAAGAATCGGCATCCGGAACATTATGAGAGGTAATAGTATCTTATTTTCTGTCTGAAAACTCTGTCTTCTGGAAGGTGATACTACCCAAGTTTAGCAAGCCCGTAGCCCTAGCGATATGAAATAATATATACTTTTATGTGTACAAAATTCTAAAAATTCAATTTAAACATAAAAAGCTTTAGTACTATCATTTTAATGTAGCTATTATCTAAATACTGTATAGTAGTAGTGTTTCCACGCACACTATGTCCACTGTCATTTCTCGCGAAGTCATGCTAGAGGTTCGAATATTTTTTTTAGACCTCAATGCACAAGTATTGTTCAAAAGACCAGTACACAAAAAACTGATGCATAAAATTTGTTGAATTTATAAGAGGGTTTACGGTTCCTTTGTGAACTCTGTCACTGTCTGCTACATTGAAATTGACCAATACTTATTCAATTCCAGAAAGAGGCAAGGAAAAAAAAGTATATCGATAAAAAAAAAAACAGTTTATTTATAATTTTTACGTCAAGTATGTTATTTCATACTCGTTTTTCTAATGTTGCAGTTTTAGTGTTATAAAAAAAACTAATAACTTTTATAAATTTATTACCTTTAAGTAGAATTAATCAAGCAATTTATTAGACTTTAATAAATTTAGCATAATACTTTTACCTTAGAAGCCATAATGTTGGCTATTGCATTATATTTGTAACTACTTGTGTGACATAAGTGAATTAAGTAGTGTAGCCTTTCAGTGCAAAACAGCGTCATCGCGCTGCTTTCCTTCACTGTTTCTGTACTTTTCTTTTCAATAAGAATGTAGTATTCAATTTCTTAGTTTTTATTATCAAAGTATAAAATCTTCTCAAGAGAATGTTGAAAAAATTATAAATATTGGTATATTGTAACGGAAATGGTGAAAATTTCTCTTGTTCATATAAATTATCTATAAAAATGCACTTTTTTACTGGCAGTTTCAGCATATATTAATCCTATGTATGGTACTAAAAGGATTAATATATTTATTGATCTTCATCAACGTTGAGTGATGCTTTCAACATCATCAAATCCTCTTTATTAAGATCAATGCACATTGTTCCAACGACGTCTTCAATACCTATAGTACCATCATTGCTCATGTCGACTTCTTTGATCAAGTTATCCAGCTGTTTTTGAGGCATTTTGTGACCTTGCTTAGAGAGAACTTCTTTAATATGCTCTCGATCAACAGTACCAGTTCTACCTGGATCGAAAACTTGCAAAGCAGATCGTAATTCTTCTTCAACAGGAAAGTCTCTTTGTCGAAGAGTAATCATTTTTAAAAATTGTTGATAATTTATATGACCTTCAGGATGCGGCGGCCTAACACAGTATGCCATTAATTCTTGTAATTGTTCTGGGGTGTAGGTCATTAGTAATAACGATTTTAGCATGTAGACTAGTTCTTTTTCGGTTATAAAGCCATCTAAATCAGTATATGCCGGCGTATAGTTTTGATAAACCTCCCACAGTTGTTCGACTTCGGCAACTTGATCAGGTCTTAAATCAAAAGGAGCTTTCAGAGCTTCGCTGGAATCTGTCAAGTCATAAGGCGCAGATGGGTCTGGTGGTGGTTCCTCTACATATCCTTCCTCCTCTTCTACTTGCTCTTCTTGTGCAGGTACTTCTTCTTTCTTTTCTTCTTCTTCAACCTTCTCTTCCCCTTGCTCACCTTCCAATTCCTCACCCAACAACTCTTCACCTTCACCAAGAACCTGCTCTTTGTGTTCTCCTTCACCTTCGACAGTCTCACCCTCTATATGTTCACCATCAATTTCTTCAATATGTTCTCCAGGTACTTCTTCAACCCCTTCTCCAGGAAGTTCTTCATTTCCCGCTTCGGCTTCATCTTTATGGACGTCATCACCTGCACCAACCGCTGTATCCGGAGTTTCAGTACCAGTAACGGTAGTTTCTTCCTCCATTGTCAAACTTTAAATTTCAGAAAACTAAAATATTGACGATTTATAAAAGAATTGCACTAATTCATACCAAAAAATTGTCTTCGCGTCTAGGTTTTCGTAACTGTGCTCTTAACATAATGGTTAAATTTCCAGTTATTTTGTCATAGAGGCTTAAACTGCCTAGTGATATATAATCCAAAATATCAATAAATTCTTCTAAAAGTTCATTCCGAATATTGTCTATAAAATCAAACATTGATAAAAAGTCAATTGTAAAATTGCTAAAATTGTGTCAAATGTCATACGAAGTTATTCGTTATTAATAAAAAACCGTTTGTATATATTGCAGTTACATGGAGGTTCATTTATTAACCTAATAATAAGTTTGGATTTTTGTGCCTCAATTATTTTTAAGAAATTACACATTTAATGGGATGAGATATCTTGAGTATTTATGTTAACGTGAAAAGTAAGTCGTGGAATTATGGTTTTTTATAAACAATAGACGAAATTTTAACATGAAGTCATTAAACAATGAGGGTTAGAATATGTTTAAGAATGGATACGGTATTTGAAGTAAGTAGAAGAGTACCATTTTTTAAGTATGTAAATATCATATTATTTTATAAAAAATATATAATCGATATTTATATCGGAATTAAGAGACAACTTTACAAGTTGTACAAACTATATTGAAATTTTGAAAATGTAGCACTTAGCATTTTTAGACAGAGACTGTAAAAGAAACAAATTTTTTTTTTATCAAACCTATAAGGGTTTCTTTGGCATAATATAAATCTTTGTATATGTTCGATGTTTTTCAAAATATTTTATAAACAAATATTTTAATAATTAATGTCATTTATAAAATAAAATTATAATCACTAAACAATCAAAATCATCAAAATTAGTGACTTACACTTAAACAAGCGATGATACACAAAGCAAGCAGTTATAAGTTCCGCACAAAAGTTTTATTAAAGAATAACCGCATCGAATTACTAACCAAATCGTTTCAAAACCACTTGATGTATGCAGTATTTTGGCTGAAATGTACTTGAACTAACTTAACCTACTAGAGCAAATCGTATATTTTTTACATCTTATTCACCAGGAATCGTTATGTTATATAATAATAAAATTATCACTAACATCCATGGATGCTTTCCGAAAGGAATCACGTGCTAAGGAGAAAGACACCGGTACGTTGGTGAACGGCAAGCGGCTGTTTAAAACAGTTCATAGTCGAATCGCGCGGGAACGACGCTCTCTTTTGAACGTGAGACGTTCGGAAAATTGTATATTATTATTTAAATAAATTATAGTTTTGAAAAGTGCCAATTTATTATTATATATAAATATGGTAAGTAACAAGTTGCCTATATTATTTGATATGTTATATTTTATATATATATATATATATATATATATATATATATTATAATTAAAATATTATTTTTTTTTCAACTATTCGATTTTTTACATTTACAAGGCTTCTTATAGTAAAAAATATAAAGATAAACAAATAAGTTGTTAAGAATAATTATAATTTAATATAAATATATTATAATTATAAAATTAGAGACAATCTGGACATACTTTTTACTTTAAGTTATTATTAAAAAAATATCAAAATTTGTATTTTAAAATATTCAAGTAATACTTATTAAATCAATTCTGTATAATTAAAACATAGATAATATACTGAAAACCGTATATTTGTTTAAATGGTAAGTACAATCACTTCTTTTTTTTTAAATTGTCATTAGATTTGAAGATTGACTTCAAATGATTTCAAAACTTTAAAGACTGCAAAATAATATTTATACAAATTGTTCATTTTCGAACTAACATGACGAGTTTATTTCGCGCGAAGGTAAGTATCTTTTTTATTTTCCGACGTTATAACCGAATTTCACCGGTCGAATTTCACCAGCGGTCACGAGATGCGTGCTCATTTTCTTTTAAACTAATTGTATATAATATTATTTTTTTTATAATCACTTCAAAACAACTTGTTATAAAACTACATATATTAAAAGACTAAAAACGGAATACAAATAAAAAGTTTTAATAGTAAAATAAAATGGTAATAAGGTGAAATTATCTTAATATTTAATCTTTTTTAAAAATTAAATTTTAGGCACAGACGTCCTATTTTGTCAAATTTTTATATCTGTTTATTACGCAAAAAGTATCGTAAGTAAAGTATAACTGCATTTACAGATACGTTTATTTTATTTTTTTTTAATTTTCAGCTATCCAAAATTGTGGAACAATTCATTATCTGCCCTTTTGGATAATTAAAATAAGCGCTCTGATTTAGGTTGAAAACATTATAGATAAATTATTTCATGACATTTATTTTCTACTAAAAAAATTTTATTGTTAGATTTACATACAACTTTATATTTTTGTACGTAGTACGTATTGTTGTACCTATATTTTTATGAAATTTTGGTATTTGTTAGACTAACACATTATACGAGTAATCCTTTTTTAACCTCCTGCTTAAGGAGACTTAAACTTTCTTTACTTAGATGATTATCTGGAAGAGATGGCTCTTATGTTAAGGTGTTTGTTGATACTAAAAAATCTTGTAATTTTTTTGTGATATCTCATTGTAATGTCAAAGATAAGGATTTATTTACAACATTATCATGGTTCTCCATGATCTTGTTGAATATTTTTGGATGAAGTAATTAGACTTTATAAATAAACTCTGCTAAAATTTGGCCACAAAAGTACTAATAAACTTCAGCTGTATTATACATTCAAACTTGGAAGACTTAATTTAATAATTAAGATCTTTGCATCTCGCGTCACCGCAATTTACTTACACAACTAAAATTACTCTAAGTACTGAAGTACAGTCACTGACAAAAGATATTACACTATAAATAATACATTTACAATTGCAATATTGGTTTCAGCATTAATAATATTGAATAATATATTAAACATATTATAAAAATAATATATTTAATATAATTTAGTTTATCATTTTTTTTTAGTCTGTTTTTGAAAAATTGTTTCCCATCTTAACATTAAATCTCTCAAAACCTTAAGAATATAAACCACATCCAAAATAAATTAACTTTCTAGCTAAACCCAAGTCCCTAAACCTGTAATATAATCCCAGCAGTGGGCCAAGGCTTCACCTCTCATCCACAGATCAGCCACAAGGCCAGCTTGTGGTTGGTAATACAATAATTATATTAATTCAAGTATTAAGTACTCATTATAAGTAAATCATATTTCTTTGACAAATGTTTTGTGAAAGTTATATATTCGCTGGTGGATAAGAGATAAGATGGTGCTCTTTGGATACTATTTAAATTTATTGTATTTATAAATCGAATAAAAACTTATAAATATTAACATATATCCCTTATTTAGAAATAATACAAATCACAAAATCCATGAAAAAAATATGTAAAGATAATATAATATTTAACATTATTTATTATATAGAACGGATTAGTTTATGATAAATAGAGAACCTCAATTTCTCAATGTCTGTAATGATATGTCATCATTATCAGAAGCGTTAGTGCTAACTTGAATTTGAATATATGTTACTATGTGCCATTATTTAAAACGTTTAGTAACTAAGTAACTTTTAATCTAAATTTTTGAACGAAGATTCTAAAAACAATATTTTTTTTATAATCACTTCAAAACAACTTGTTATAAAACTACATATATTAAAAGACTAAAAACGGAATACAAATAAAAAGTTTTAATATTAAAATAAAATGGTAATAAGGTGAAATTATCTTAATATTTAATCTTTTTTAAAAATTAAATTTTAGGCACAGACGTCCTATTTTGTCAAATTTTTATATCTGTTTATTACGCAAAAAGTATCGTAAGTAAAGTATAACTGCATTTACAGATACGTTTATTTTATTTTTTTTTAATTTTCAGCTATCCAAAATTGTGGAACAATTCATTATCTGCCCTTTTGGATAATTAAAACAAGCGCTCTGATTTAGGTTGAAAACATTATAGATAAATTATTTCATGACATTTATTTTCTACTAAAAAAATTTTATTGTTAGATTTACATACAACTTTATATTTTTGTACGTAGTACGTATTGTTGTACCTATATTTTTATGAAATTTTGGTATTTGTTAGACTAACACATTATACGAGTAATCCTTTTTTAACCTCCTGCTTAAGGAGACTTAAACTTTCTTTACTTAGATGATTATCTGGAAGAGATGGCTCTTATGTTAAGGTGTTTGTTGATACTAAAAAATCTTGTAATTTTTTTGTGATATCTCATTGTAATGTCAAAGATAAGGATTTATTTACAACATTATCATGGTTCTCCATGATCTTGTTGAATATTTTTGGATGAAGTAATTAGACTTTATAAATAAACTCTGCTAAAATTTGGCCACAAAAGTACTAATAAACTTCAGCTGTATTATACATTCAAACTTGGAAGACTTAATTTAATAATTAAGATCTTTGCATCTCGCGTCACCGCAATTTACTTACACAACTAAAATTACTCTAAGTACTGAAGTACAGTCACTGACAAAAGATATTACACTATAAATAATACATTTACAATTGCAATATTGGTTTCAGCATTAATAATATTGAATAATATATTAAACATATTATAAAAATAATATATTTAATATAATTTAGTTTATCATTTTTTTTTAGTCTGTTTTTGAAAAATTGTTTCCCATCTTAACATTAAATCTCTCAAAACCTTAAGAATATAAACCACATCCAAAATAAATTAACTTTCTAGCTAAACCCAAGTCCCTAAACCTGTAATATAATCCCAGCAGTGGGCCAAGGCTTCACCTCTCATCCACAGATCAGCCACAAGGCCAGCTTGTGGTTGGTAATACAATAATTATATTAATTCAAGTATTAAGTACTCATTATAAGTAAATCATATTTCTTTGACAAATGTTTTGTGAAAGTTATATATTCGCTGGTGGATAAGAGATAAGATGGTGCTCTTTGGATACTATTTAAATTTATTGTATTTATAAATCGAATAAAAACTTATAAATATTAACATATATCCCTTATTTAGAAATAATACAAATCACAAAATCCATGAAAAAAATATGTAAAGATAATATAATATTTAACATTATTTATTATATAGAACGGATTAGTTTATGATAAATAGAGAACCTCAATTTCTCAATGTCTGTAATGATATGTCATCATTATCAGAAGCGTTAGTGCTAACTTGAATTTGAATATATGTTACTATGTGCCATTATTTAAAACGTTTAGTAACTAAGTAACTTTTAATCTAAATTTTTGAACGAAGATTCTAAAAACAATATTGTTCATAAAAATTGATTAACAGATTCAGAACAGGAACAAGATTAAATTGATAATTCAGGACATTTTAAAAATGCTAAATACTAAGACAAAAGTCAAACCATACAAAAACTGGATCCTGATATGAAATCCAAATTAAAAATAACATCATATTAGAAAAATCCTTCCTTTGCTTACTCTATTCTATATTTCGACTATTTACTTATTATATATATTAATATATTTGTTAAATAAATACGTCTTAATCTATCATAATACGATTAATTATAAAACAAACGTACAACGATTCACCATTAGTATTACGTGAATGGTTTATATTTTATGGGAACTATAAAACCAAATAAATATGACTTACGTAAATATTTACGGGAAACATACGTGACGTGAAAATTAAGGTTTTTTTATTAGAGATAACTAAATAGAAGTGAGTGCTGACAATGACCTTGTAAATGGCCTTAAAAACTTTTTTGATTTACTTTACGGGGTAATAAAAAATTAATAAAAACATTAATTGCTTTCGTTCTAGCAGTTCTTAATGGGAAGTATTAAAAATGGGAGCATCATCTACGCTTATAGATCGACCATAATCCCTCAGCCACTGTTTGAGAAGTTGCATAGGATTTTTCCTAAGATATAAAAAAAAATGGAATTCATGTTTTTTTTAATATAATTATTGTTTGCACCAGTTATATACTATATATAAGCCGGATATAGTAAGATAAAAGTAATCATCGCCAATCAACTAACGTTTAATTAAAAGCAATATTCAAAAATTATTGGCAATAAATTGTAAATATTTGTATCACGCATAACGTGATGATCCTTGGCGTTCCCATCGCAATTAGTGTACAGCCTTGTTATTGTTTTTATTGACGGTTTTATCATTCATATATCTGTAATTAATTATTGAGGCTATTAGTAATCATTGTAATTGTAAATTATAAACGTTTTCGTAACTCGTGACGATATTTTTAAGTAGCTTTAAGAGGCACGATGCTATGATGCTACGAATTAAAGTTCTTAGGTTCTTTGATTTTACGTAAATATGCGTATTAAACGCCTATTTTGTAACAGATGTTCTAAGAAACAGTGATTCTAACATATGATCAATATATATTATATATTAACTTAATTAAACAGCTATTTTTATTTTTATTTATGTTAGTATTAAAATATTACAAAGGTATAAAACGAAACTTATGCGAAGGTCAGTTACAATGGAACGAAAACATCAATAGAATGCTCTTATTGTGTTCTTGACACGACTTATAAATCTATACGAAAACACAAAGACAGTGGCATTCCATAGCACATCATTATATATTTTTTGCCAAATGTTTAACAATATTCAAAGTTAAAATATAATTGTAGTTAACGGATTTTCAATAATTATTTTTAGTTTATATAATTAGAAAAAACTACAAGCTGTTGCCAGCCAATTAATATACACTGGGCCTCGTTATTATTAAATATGTCTAAAGACTCATCTTTCGTTTCATTTAAACGGCTATTTTAAACAAGTCACTTTCGCTAATAATAAAATAATAAAATAACCAGCTTGAATTCTTAAGATACTTAAATTTCTAACTTGTCAGTTAGTAGAGATAAGATGGGTAAAATATTCGAGTTAGTAGAAGATTGTTATTACATGGAGAATATATGGCTTTCTTGTTTCAGAGATGACAATTCGAAAAGCGTTGGTATTATAAAATTTGTACTATTTTATATTTTCTGTATGCCTATCCTTTTAGTCTTCATGTAATAGTCACCTACGAATTCTTTAGCATGAACTACATTCGCCTTCTAATTTTACGAGACAGCAATGAGCGTAAATCCTGTATATGCCTCTTCATTTAATAGTTTTATTATTAAAGTAGCAATAATAATAAATAAATGTGCATCTGATATTTCTAAGTTACTTCTATAAATATAAATTATATATTTATATATTTATATAATATATAGTCTTTAATTTATAATCAATTTTAACAGCTTCAATAACATTAAACAATTTACCAACCATTTTAATCTGCTTAGACTTTTCTAATCTTTTGGTTTGTCGATAAATTGATAAGCAATTATATTTATAGCGAATGACAGAATGGTTGCTTCAATCAAATTATTAACTGAATTAAGTTGACCCAATGTAGTAATTACATAATTTTGGACAGATTTTAGTGTTTTTGTATCGTTATCTATATTACGTGCTTTAAAACAAATATTCCTCATTTGAAATCAAAATGAAAGAAGAAATGAATGAATGAACGAATGAATAAATGAATGAATGACCGCTGTGCATTCCAAGCTTTTGAGCTATATTTTTCTGTTCTTCGTCATAATGTAGACATCATTAATTTTGAAAATTGATAGTCTTATTAAATTAACTGGTGTCTTTCCTTATGGTGAACGAGTATCTTTTAACGTTCAGTAAAGCCAAGTGTTACTTAAATCGCAAATTGTTGATTTTATATACAAATATTGCATTCTCCTATTTCTTGGAAGACTCAGTTACAATCCAGGCTATTCGATATGAATTACGATACCTCGTAATATTGGAAAGTTCAACTGAGTTGACCGCTGGTTGATATTAAGACATAGGTCATGTTTATTAATAAACGACCTTGAGGAGTACAAAATAAAGTTTAAATCCTATTAAATAGAAATAATTAAGTCAACTTTACTTAAATTTGTTTAAGTTTGTTCTATTATTGTTTTATTTAAAAATAAAAGTAACGTATTTGACTTCGGACTTGTAGGAAGCTACATTTTCCGGGTGAAAGTACTCGGGAGTGGACAATGTGCGTAGAAACATTGTGTCAACATATAAAGTCTTGAGATCAGTGAAAGCTGGTTTGATAGACTTTTTATGAGTACACTTGTTTGTTTGTTTTTTTTTTTTTTTTTTTTGTTTAATATGTAGTAGGTCAGGTAGATAAGCAATTGATTTTGTCAATCAGTTTTGTTTTAGTTAATAATAAATGAGAATATTTATATAATTTATCATACAAAGTAATTCCCTAAAGTGTTAAAGTTCTATTTTGAAACTGTTGAAAAACTGGATGGTCAGTTGTAATTCAATTTTTTTAGTTGCTAGTTATGTGAATCGTTCATCGTTCATCGTTCATCGTTCATCGTTCACATAATCAACTACTTAGTGTCAAGCAATTATGTATTGCTAGCTCTTCAGTAAGTTTATTGCAGCCATCTCACGATTTTCATAAGTCAACGTTTAGTACATGGAACAACAAAGAAGAAATATTATTAAATGATCAAATATTAAAGTTATGTTTAATATTGTTTTGATGATTATATAAGTTTACATAAAGTATGTATACTTTCGTGATCCATGATGATTGTATTCACGTTATTATTATTTTTCTCGACTAGTTTCGAACCCATTCGGGGTCCTTATTCATGAGCTGAGCTGAGCTGAGCATGGCCGAATCGCGTTGTGATAATAATAACGTGAGTACAGCCGGATAATTATATTTAATAAAATGAGGTATACTATGGGTTGTTAAAAAATGCTTTATAATGTCTTCTTGTTGCGACTTGGAACTATACTTGATCCCACAGTTACACAAACACGCAGACAGGGCCATACAGCATACCTCAGTTTTTGTATAGATAATAAAAATTTAATGTCTTTTTGGATAATGCTATGTTATTTTTAATTCTCATAGTAACACAATATACTCGTATAAATTGTAACGAGAAAAAAAAAATTAAATGTTAGCTATTGGTTCGCTGAATAACACAGAATTCATAATAAAAGTATTAAAACCTTTGTCTGTTTGTGTGTATAACATTGTATGTATTTTATCTGTGTTTCTTCGATAATCAGATAAAATGCCCATGGCGTATCTTGATGGTATTGGGTCCGGTTAAAGGTTACCGGTTATAGGGTATCTTGTGAAAATTTCCGGTGAATAATAATATAGAATAACAGTTTTATTAACTAAAATGTAATAAAACTAAGAATGTATGGATTATGACTGATGAGATTAAAGTAAGAGCAAGGGTCTAAGTCGTTAAAAGTAAAAAGTAATTAAAGTACTTAATGAAGTTTATAATTAAGTTGAGACTGCGACGTAGGTAATAAAGAAAATTTATGTCATATGTGCTCTTTGAACCGTATTTGGTATTATAAATTGACAAAGCTACTGTAAAAGTTAGGTTATTCAAGAGTATATGCAGTATCTTGTAAGACATCCTTGGGTTGTCACAGGACGCTAAACGGAGCCCTAACAATAGATGAAGTAATTTTGTTAGCTACATACTATAAAGTGTAGGTGTAAGCTAAGTATCAATGGCTATTGTATTACATCGTTTTTGAAATAAAGTTAAAAAAATATATAGCGTTATTCGTCCACATATATGTTTATATACTTTTTATTTTGAGTTTCTTAACTTATTTTGATACTAAAAGGCCTAGAACTTAAATTATTTAGGCCTTCTCGTGGTATTATTCTTATAATAGTATTATTTAAATCAATTTATTAATAAAAAGAAACAAATCTGTTCAAAATGCCTTTATATTAAAAGCAGGATTCCCTAAGATCCTCTCGATATACGAATTGTCGTGCAAATTATATGTTTCACGTCTCTTAATGGTCAGGGAGTCACGACGTATGTCCAAATCAGGGCTACGAATCCAATATTAGCCGGTATACTGCGTTCAAAATTATCCTGTGGCCTCGTGAGAACTGCACACTTAATCTGTAGAATAATGGAATTAACTACTAACATATACAAATAATAATTATACAATTATTTTTTGTGTTTTTCTACAGCATTTATATTTATTTATACCGTGTTATCAAAATAAAATTATACAATAAATTTATATTTGTACGTTATTTTTAGCTAGATTATATTGTTATTAATTTGTGTATTCAATTTCTCATACAAATTCCTCATCCATCATACACTTAATACATCTTGTACAAGATGAACACGGCGCCAAATGAGACGTGACTCGGAACAAGCCTTCTAATCACTTCACTCGTTAGAACAAAAAGAATCTGATCTTGTGTTCAAGTTTAGAAACAATTTCATTTAACATGGTCTTAACCTTGACGTGATAATAAAAAATATGTTATGTTGCTCATTTTATTGTCAAAATTTTTATAAAAAGCTATTATATTTTTAATAATATTAATATTTTATAATATATATATATATATATATATATATATATATATATATATATATATATATATATGTACAAAAGTAATGTACAAAAGGTTTCATAATAAAGAGTTCAACGCGCTCATCAAATATATATATATATATATATATATATATATATATATATATATATATATATATACTAAAATTATAAAGCTGAAGATTGTGTTTGTTTGTTTGAATGCGCTGATCTTCGATATTACCGGATGGATTTGGAAAATTCTTTCTGACTGGATAGGCAGGTTCATGAGGAAGAATAAAAGCTATTTACCATTACGCTACTAATATTAGTTGTCCTAATTCGTAAATGAAATCGTTCGTCAGCGGGTGGAGCCGCGAATAAGAGCTAGTTTTCTTATAAGTTTTAAGAATAAGAATAGGGATTCATTAAGGATCCTGTCATTATTTCATAAAGTCAATCAAACTAATCGTGACTAAAAACAAAGTCATCCTAATGACTGACATTCGATAGATTATAATAGTTTCATCATTTAATTTCCTTTTAAACGCTCCTCTCATCTAAGCGTCTTGGCAACAGCTCTACTTGTATATTATAAGGATGTGCTTTTTATTAAAACTATATATCTTATAAAACAATTTTTTAAACAAAAAATAATTTATAAAATCAATTGATTTATAATTATAAATCTTAATTGCTCCAAGCTCCGTTGATGTTTTCAGTCATTATAATTAATAGCATTATACATTAAAAAAAAAGATAAATAAAAAGGTTTGATTGAATCAATAATATTCAAAAATGAGTCATCCCTTTTGTGTAAAAAAAATATGATTTATATCAAATATTTAAATTTGTAAAATATTGGTAACCCTGGCAATGCTAACATTTGTCACGTTTGTCGTTAAATAATCCAGACTCTTATCAAGGACATTTGAAGTATCAATTTGTTTGCATGATGCAACTGCAGCTTGCATGTGCAACTTTTCTAAACTGTTCAAGCGTGGGATCATGCAGTTAGTATAATGACAGCTCATCACTAAACCGTAAAGGCTTCGCTCACTAAGTTTTGTTCTGATGTTCAATTAAAACGTATTACGACTTATATCAATTAAACATTACATTGCGTAATTCTTCTTCTTCTTTAATATCGCAACATTTTAAAAAAATCTTATAATAAATCTTTACTAAATTGACACTATAAAATATATTGCAAATTAAAGTTTTTTGTGTATAGAAAAGCATAATTTACAAGTTATAGTAATCAGTATAATCTACAATTATATATATTCTTATTGTTCGATTAAGTTATTTTTAAAGTAGCTGTGTCTCGCGGATTCATCACCATTAAATCCTACTACTGTAGCCCTATGAAATTACCTATCATAATCAAAAGAAGTTTTTCACATCAATCCCAGAGTTTCGTATATTTAAATGCAAATTCTAGGCAGTTTAATGAATAAAAAAGGTTATCTATTTAATAAATGGTCTGAGAACTAGAAGATGTACATTAAGAACGATATAAAAACTTTATATTCATGTGAAACGAATTGATAATTACATAATCTGTGTTCACTGCTCTTGTCTTTCTACTTCGGTTGTAAGATATGTCAATGTATATTGTTAGGTATCAGTCTAGTAAACTTATATTATTTTTATTTAACTAAATACTAACACAAAATTCACTAGTTATTCATTACTTAAAAAAAGATAATCCAGAGCTAAAAGATGGCGTATAACTATTTCTCATGCAAAACGATTTTTATTTTTAATTTAACTAATAATTACATTTCACCGTCGCCAGTCTTTAAAGTGTCCAATTCGAGTCCTGAGTATGTTTATTAATTTTTAATTATAGCTTATGGTTTTCTTTTCAAATTTGAGAATTAAAAACAGCAAAAAAATGTTTGACTATTAGAAGAGGAGTTTTTTAAAAATGAACCATTTTTTAATACTATAAAATATATCGTAACATCATATGTTCTGATTATCTTTTGAATACACCCTTGAATTAAAGTATAGAGCAATATAAACTGTCAAACAAGCTATTTGTTGTCAGGAAGGTTATCTTTCGTCATCACCATTGAGATAATGCCTAAACATTTTGGTAATTGTCCTATGACGCTGCGATTAAAATCTCGCACGCTGTAACAATGCCATGTTTAACCCAAAATTGCTGATCTTTTGTTTAAGAAGGTGACTATTTAATTTTATCCAGAGTATGAAAAATAAGTATTATATAATAGATAGAGGAAATTTTTAGATGTTAATATCACACAATGAGGTTTTTACTTTCTAGTTTAAGAGGCTCTCGAGATTTTATTCATTTATGTATGAACTACTGAGTTGAATTAAAGATTACGATACATGGTTTGAATTAATCATTACAATTAATTTCCCACGTTTTCGTCTTAAAGTAATAAAACTAAAATACAGAATATAATACATGTCATGTGAATAAGTGTAAGTAAAGTAATAAACGAATAACATTGTTATTTGTCGAAAATTGGTAAAAATATTTAACCATATCTAATAACTTCATACATTAATGACCTTTCAAAATAATTGGATGAGATGAGTAGATATTGTATGGACTTGTTAAGATGGCCTATATAGGTTTTGCAATAGCTTCTAATAAAATGTAAAACAGATTTTATAACTGCCGTTACCTTCTTAAGATAAATCTAACACAGTTTATAATTATGGCAATAATGTGTATTTTTTAGCACTCTACTTAGCCCCATTTTATATTAAGTTACCTGATGTAATATTTATTTATAGATCCAAGGCCACAGATGCCGATACCTTCACGAGATATAAAATATGACAGCCAATTTAGGTTTCAATTTCTGAGATTAGATGTAGCCCATCCTTGCGAAATGGAGTTCATAATTGTTATTGTGTTGCAACGTAAAAAGCACGTGCGGTAGAGCTTTCTATGTAAAATATATGTTTACACACACAATTTATTACAAATAATATAGATAATTTTTTTCCTTCCAACTTTATAATTTCTTTTGAGTTAAAATCTAACGTTTTTGATATTTTATAATACCAATAAACTTTCATATATATTTTCAGTCCACAAACTACTTTGTATCAAATATATTATACAAATATATTGTTGATATGTTTAATGTTTTTGTTTAAATTTTGACGTCACATCATTTAATTCGTTCATAGAATTTCAAAAAATTAAAATAGCGTCTTAATTGTAATCTTCTTCGTTATAATATCATTTTGATTTGGTTTTATAACTTTTTCAAATAAGTTAAAGTTTTAAATCGTTAGAGATTAGATACACTAATATAAAACTTTCAATATGAATCATTATTGCTTATCAAGAGCTACTATCGAAATTCGGAAGATCTTCATATTACAAGGACATCTTTCAGATGTAGGTCCACCTTAAAAGGAATTAGATATATCTTAATAATATGCTTAAATCATCGAAACAAACCATAACTTCAATAGGCAACACTAAAAAGACAAAATAATTTTGCACTAAGATCTCAAAAATTTTGACCGAATTAATTGGTAAAATTAACTAAAATAAAATACTTAACCTTGTTCACATTATATTCATACTAACTCCAAAAAGTCAAAACTATTGAATTTGTTTACATTTTAACTCCTTAACAAAAATAACAAGTAAATTTTTATTATTTCTCAGCAACCAGCATACTTAATACAAAGTATATGCGGCATGCTGTTTCTCCAGCTGTGTGTGGCAACTCAATTTGCCTCACATGTGAGTGTCAACACGCCAGCACACAGCTACTCGCATGGAGTCGGTGATCCCGTAGCACTGATACAGAGGTACCCTTTGAGGAGGTCCAGGAGTGAGTCTAAAATTATTTTAGTTGATGTATATCGATTTCGTAATCGCGTTACTAACGTCTTACTACCCTATTTTTAATTCTTCAGTATTTTTTTTTGCTAAGATTTAACTGTAGTGAGAGCCAGGTCGACAGGAAGTCAAGGCAAGTCCACAGTAATCAATGGTTATAAAAATTCAATCTATTACCGTTTCAGGGCCCATTCAACACCATCCCGGCTACCCAAGATACAAGCCCAGCGTGCCCTTTCAAGTGGAGGAAATACAAGGACACAGAGGACAAGGCAACGTATTTAATAATCGATGGCATAACAATGCTATAGGTAAAGGATTTTAGAGTTAGCGTAGGCGTTATAAAATAATATTACTTTAAAACTAGTTTTTATAGAATTTAGTGTATGAATACTAGATTTAGTTAATTTTATATTTAGTCTATGAATTAAGTCTAGTTATAGTTTTAGTAATTTTAATCAATACTTTTAATTTATATTATTATTTTAAAAACTATTTTCAGCTCAACCAATACCATTGCTTCCGCCCTCACCATACAAAGTAGATTCACCAGACCCTGAGTCATTGTGGCCCCTGGGTCTCTTTATACCACCTATTTCTAACCTGCGGTTTAGTGGATGGAAACGGTCTGATTCGGGAAACAGTTTTGGTAAGATAATTTATATACAATAATGTTAGTTTCATTTAAATTAGTACACCTTAAAAAGCATAGAAAACCATTGTCGATAAAATTAGTTTTTATTATATTTAGCTGTAATACAAAACTATAAAACTTTAACTTTAAGTTATATAACTAATGAAATAAAAAAAATAATTAAAAAAAAGAAAATAATAAATGAAGGCAAAAGTTCTTGTTAGTGAAACAACAGTTAATTCACGTCATATTAATATAAATTTTACCCCATCCCTCCCATTTTAGCACCATAAATATTTGACATAAGTCATCTTATTTTTTTACAGATGCTGATAAAGAAGATCCTTATCTTCTACAAGGTTCTGAAGCCGTCTCAGCTTATCTGAAGTCATCTAATCAAGGACCTTACTTCCATGAAATACCACACATAAAATCCCTCCTGGCCAACCAAGAACTAAGAGCTAAAAATAATCTAAAACCAATCAGGATCGCAAGCATACGAAAATCATGGCCCTACAATAGACTATAATATAATAAAACTCATGTTATATCTATCTGTATATTCATACCTAACATCTACTATACATTTTGCATTTAAGAAACATATAAAAATACCTCGATTTACTATGTGTTGATATTTATTTGACTAAACTTGAGCATTTATACAGAAATCCAATTGCACATATACTAGATATATTTGTGTACTTAATAATAATATATATATTTACAATCAGATCATTAGTATTTGAGTCAATTGTACTTATGGAATAATGAACACCTTATAAAAAACAGTTCTTTCTTATTATAATTGGGTATATATGTGACCCTGCAGTGTATAAATATATATAAATAAATAAATAAGATCAGTGCCAATTATTGTATTATTTACCCTTATATAAAAAGTATATACAACTATTTAGATAAAGATCACAATTAGAGAAATTAATAATTCACATTAAATTCATTTTTAATGACTTTAAATATGTATCATCAGAACACAATAAAATAATTACAACCACAGATAATATAGATGGACGATATCATTATAATTAACATATCACATAATTACTAATATTGGTAATAATTCCATAAAATGACTATTACACTAGATAATAAAAATGGAGGCAGTGATAGTCTAACAGCTGAGTTACAAAGATCTCCATTACAGAAGCACATATAAACTTTTTTGTGATTCCACATAGTATATGCACATCTTTCTTCGTCGTCACTGGGTGATCGTTGCAGACACATCCTTTGTGTTGCGGCTCCGTAATCTAAAAATTTAAGATAAATAATAATATATATATATTCACTTATCGATGATTCACTTTATTTTTATAAAACCTATTAAAAGTAAATAATTTCACAATGTAGGCCCAAATTCATAAAATAATAATTATATATTTATAATCTTTTTTAGTATTGCTAGTTTGTATTGTTAAAATTTCGAAAATTATTATAAAATTAGCTGTGCCACTGAACAGACAATCACACATGGTAAAATATGATTATGTTAATAGTTTAAGACTTTTCAATACACTGATTGACATGTCCCTCTGTCTTGTAGCAAAATGTAGTGCAGAATAAATAGTTTAAAAGAGTTTATCATTTATTTATGATTTACATTGTTTTTTCTTGGTGAAAAAATAGTTTCAATAAGTTTGTTTCTTATTTTGCTTCATTTAAGTTTATAGAAGGAATGATGTTTCAAAAACAGAAAAATAAAATTAAAATGTATAAATTTGTTTATTACAGATACCTTATGTAAGGGAACTAGTAACACAGGAATTAGACAAACACTCATTAAAGTACTATTAACGTGGATGTTATTATTTTGGCCAAAATTTTAATTTAAGTTAAATAATTTGCATTAAGCCGTTAAGATGTCTTTAACAATTATTATAGAGAGGTTAAGGTTTGTATACAAATATTTTATTGAATGTCACCTACCATCAGTCCTAAAAGCTCCGGTGGTTCCCTCAATCATCTTGCCGCACCAGCCTGAAGGACATGCCACTACATGGATACCAATTTGATCCTCCGGCTCAGTCACATTGAGAGGAAAGGGATCCCCACATGAGCCCAACTCTCCACGTGATCTGCATTTCACACATCGCTTTTGTAAGCCTGAAAAGAAAATAATAGAACTAAATTTTTTTTTCTGTTTAAGGTACAAATACAACACATTTGTGAGATAAAATAGTAAACTGACTCATAAAAATAAATGAAGTTAGTTACTTTTTAATAAAAGACATTATATGTATATATATATTCTGTTAAAATAAAGAAAAAGAATTTTAAAAAATCTACATGTCGAATTATTAATACTCAGAATATTTTAATGCTAATAGCCAATCAATACCATTTCCTGAAACTATTTATTAATTGATATTATGAGAGAGTTTGAGAAAAGAAAGTTTGAAACAAAGCACTAGCTTGCATGATATCATTGTAAGATTTTATTCATTATTTCAGAAGGAACAGAAACTGCGTCTCATAAAAATATTAATGAAATCAAAATCGAAATCTAAGCATCAAACAAGAATTTACTCTCACTTTACCTTGAAAACATATCCGTGTCATAGTAAACTAATGAAACTTACAATTTATTTCCTTCACAACCAGTAGTCCAAGCAAGGAACACAGAAATATTGTTTTGTAATACATTGTAAAAAACCACTTGAAACTTTATGATAATAATAACTTTATTCAACTTTTAAAACTTTTCATTTTGATTAGAAGTCGCGCCTTGTATTCCCGTCACTTCCTATTATAAAACACTAACCATTCACAGCCACAGCTCTCTAACGTCACAACGTCAATGGTGAAATTGTCAACAATGGACACAGCGGGAAAAAGTATTGTTTATAAATATTTTTTTATCTGTGAATCCGTTAAGTCATGATAAAACCTAATGCAGTAACTAATTAAAACCCCATCAGTACTACAACTCTTTATCAGAGTTTAGATCATTTTTATCAAAATATAATTTTATTTGATTCTATCGCAATGTAAAAATAAAACGTACAAAAACTTGTGGTTTGTGATTGAAATTTGGCTTATATTGATTCACTTTTTCTAAAATTAAAAAAACAAAAAATAAAATTACTCTTTTAATTCAAAAAGGATTTATTTTTAAAAGTTCGCCTAGCCATCTTTGGCCTATTTAAATTTAAGGGATCTGCAAACGAAATGCGACGGTGCCATGCAACAAATATCCCAGCGCAGTAGCAAGTTGACGTAAGAGATAAAACAAAACCTAAATATATTGAATATCGAATAAATTCTGAAACAAAAACGATAGAACCTAGATTAAACAGAGCAGGTGTAAACCGAAGTAATTTTATGACTTAAAAAAGAAATTTTTAAAATATATAATAATATTACAAGTACTTATATAATAACTGTATAATATAAATAAATTATGTAAAATCGTATTATTTAGTATCTGACAATTTTAAATAATCAATTAGGTAGGTATAAGAATATGGTACATATAATAATTTCATATTATCATATTACTAATAAGTTAAATGTTTGTGCCCCCAATTGTAAAATTGAATTATAATAAACAACTAAAACGGAGGTATTTTTCTTTACCTTGATTTAAAAGGCGTGATTTAGACACTACTCTTACATCGCATAGTAACATATGTTCTCCATCGACGATGCAAGAATACAAAGCTTCTTCATTCTTAGTTGCGCGTAAAATATATAATATGTTGTATGAATCTATTGTGAGGTGCGGCTCTTCAACAGAGTCAGCGATATTGTTGCTATAAAGTTAATGGTATTTTTTGTAAGAATTATATAAGAAACAATAAACGTTATTATGATGCCAGTGGAAAAGCCAAGGTAAGTAATTTGATTACAAATCGTGCGAGTAACACGATTAGCATTAAACAATTATTATAATTAAATTTTGTACGGTAAGAGAGCCAAAGGCACAGTGCTCTTTCTCTACTTAGATCCTACCCTTATTTAAGTCTCCGCTATTCACAAAGATTATATCGGATCTGCAATCTATTTTTCTATGTTTTATAAGACCATATGGGATGTTTTTCCAGTCGGTGGGCTCTCTACTTATTGCCACATTATATAAAATTAACTATGCTTACTGTAATTATTTGATGATGTCAGCAAACAAATAAACAAAACAAAGAAATGCAGCAAATACTTTTTTAAAGTTGAGTTTATAGAATAAACCCATTATATTGTATTTAATTGTTTTTAAATTAGATGTTTCTCAATATTAGTGAAACCCATCTGCCAATAACTCACCGGATACTTGAATTTAATAACACATTATTCTTGAACCACTCGACATGAGAATATTTCTCTATTTCTGGACAAATAAGATTCAAATGTCCATTTTCACCTATTTGTTTCATAATTGTATGCTTGTATTTTATATAATTTTTTCCAAAATGTTTTTTAGAATCTGTAATGGATATAGATTCAAAATAAAATTTAAAAGATAGGAAATATGACATTTTCAATAATGTTAATTAATGAGTTTCTTTTATTTTACATACCATTGTCTACGTCACAATCCTCTATAATTTCAAAATCAGATATATTTACAACACGACTAACCGCTGGGAGCATTTGATACAAACTTACAGATAAACAGGATATACCATATTTGTCTGATAAAGAAAACCGTGAATTATCATCTGAACCTTCTAAGTGTAGCTGAAATTAAATATCTTTAATATTTAATTAATAATTTAACATAATATTTTGTTTCAGGATATTTTCAATACCTTCACGGATTTGTTTACTTTATAAGGCAATGGTTTTAGTCTACACTTGGCAAGTCTTCTCCGTATACCATTTCGTTTCCCAACCAGCTCACAAGGCCTCCAATCATCCCAAAATGTTACTAACTCGAGTAATAATTTATATTTATTCCTTAAACTGACAAACGGTTCTGAATTTGAAAATTGAAATTGATTACTGATTTTATTCAGTTTGTAGCTTTTATATGTCTGCCATTCTTCTATTAAACCGACTTTTGGCTTATTATCAAAAACTTCTGTTAATAGAAATGACCACAATTAACAATACTATGTCATAAACAAATATATCATATTACTAGCTGTTGAAAGACTTTGTCGGCTGTTACGATTTTTAGCATATTATCAAAAAACAACTTAGGTCTATATATTTCTATTGAAGGTATAACATATCCGTTCAATGCTTACGTTATTTAAAGTTATTTAAAATGAAGGTTATATTAGAAATATTTAAAAAATAAATCTTAATAACTCAATATAATATATCGTTATATAAATCTGTTAAAATATTGAAATCTTGTTACCATCCAAAACATATGTAAAGACACCCTTAATGAATTTGTCTGAATATTCACAAGTATAAATTCCGGAAAGTGAAACATTAAAATTAGTGATTAGCAGGTTCATTGAAGGTAATATATTAACATTTTTCATAACATTCACTATTTTAATTGGTTTATTATTAAGTCCTCGTTTTGTATAATACCATGTTTGTTTTAAGTGTATATTTCTCTCCTCACTGCAAATAAATAGTATAATAAAATATTAAGGTAATTATTATATTAGCGAATATATCTTAATAATTTACCAAAAATGGCATAATAAATTTACAGAAGTTCCATTAATAACGTCGACTATTTTTGCTGAATTGTTTTTATTCTCAAAGAATAATGAATAGTGTTGGCACAATGTGATTTCGGTTCTTAATTTGCCATGGTTTTGAGTTTCGCTTAAACTAAAAGGTGCAATGTTTAATAAAAAATACAAAGTTAAATAAAACTGATTCCTTAAGTATGTGACTTTCGTTGTCATTTCTTTAGAGAAAAAAGACAAGTGATATGTAAGTATTTATGATTTTTTTCTTTTCAGTACAAAAACAAAGGTGATGAGTTTGATATGAATTATATTTTTCTATTGAAATATTGTAGTTTATCAATTATGTGATTTAAATGTATAAAAAGACAAAATTTAAATTAATGTGGTTCCTTATTACAAATTTCTTGTTATAATATCGATATATTAACTAACACGAATAACTTTCCCAATAATTATTTTGTGTTTTACCTTGCCCTGGAATTTATGTGTTGCTAGTTTATTCCCAATAGTTCCTTTGGTGGTCGAGTGTGGTTTCAACTAAGGACTCTATGTCTTAATGAAGTTGGAACAAGATCCGACCGTTATATCCGTTATCCGACGTTCTAGCAAAAACAATACATTAAGTTGTATAAGCAGTCTTATTCCGTTAAATTTAACATTTTATGAATTTGTTAATAATTTCAATAGTTGTTTAGTAACAAGTATAAATTTGGATACAAAAATAATAAAGGTATTATTGAACTAAGCTTTCTATGAGAGACTTTTCTGCATCCTTTGTGCAAGAATCAATGAAAAACTGTATATCCAAAAGTTACCAAATTTTGTACACTGATAGCCATCTAAAAAATTAAAAAAAAAAACTAAAATGTAATAATATGTCTCATCTTGAATAGTTGAGGATAGAATGCATCGAAGTTTTGTAAATGCAACTTCGGTGCTGTTTGCTTCGCTCTATATGCTAATACATACCTAGATTTTGTCAGTGCAGCAAGTCAATATTGAGGTCTGGTTCGCGCTCCTAGTTACATACCAAAATAATGAATAGTATGTTTTTTATACTTCCTTTTACTCTGGCTGAATAAAATAAAGTCTCCCTTTTCAGAGATTAGATTGATCAATGGTTTTTTAGTTTTCTATGGTTAAAATTTAGGATTACTTTTTTTATTATTATTCTGTTGTCCAAATCTTCGTTTTCCTTTTTAAACGAAATTTTAAAGAACCAAGGTTTTTAAGCTGTCAACTGTCAAGTGTCAAGAAAGCAGTTTTAACAACAACGTATCCTCTCGACGACTACGTTATCACCTCATAAAATCAAGGTTTCAGTCATAGAGAACTGGTTAAAATATATTATATAAAACTATATTTTTATCTGTGTTGACTATTGAACTTTCAAGTTAGAAGCTCCCTAACAATTCTTTTCATCATTTAAAATATTATACAAGCTTTTGAATATATTTTTAAAAATATAATACATATCTATTCTTTATAGACAAATAATGAATTTTATTCTAATAAACCTTAGTATAAAAAAGTGAGTTGTATAAAAGAAAATTTGTGTTGTGGTTTAATAAGAGGTAACTTAACTTGTAATAAAATCAATTTTTGTTTTACTGTTGTTTGTTTACCGTAGGCTTTAAAATGTACATCTATCTTATGAGTTATGAGAGAAATTATTTTAAACGCTATAAGATAAGTGTGTATTTAAACCAAGTTATAACTTATTAATTTCATATTTGTGTTATTTTTATCTAACATATATAAAATATTTTTTATCTTATCATACTTTGGATATTAATTATGTTAACTGAATAACTCCATTCTCACTATCTTGTCTGATAATTAAAACATTAAATAGGGTTTCTCTATTATTTTTATAGAAATTACTTTTAGTGCTAATTGCTTATTTGTATTAAATAAGATATGAATTAAAATTCCGTTATAGTAGGTTATTAATTTTATTTAAACATCACTAGTAATTAATGCAGTTATTCTATAAATATTAGTTTATTAATTATAATTATATATTTTTTGTGTTTTAAGAGCTACAGATATTTTCCTTTCTTTCAGAATTTTTAGTAGAATGAGGAGGAATTGTCTAAGACTGTTACGTTTGCGTAACTTTTTAATTTTAACAATTGTAATTATATTAATATATACAATTCAAACAGTTATTGACGTCAGAACAATATCCTCTGTTCTGCCAGTTAAAGATTATTTGAAAAAAACTTTGAGAAGTGAAAATGAATATTTTGTTCCATCTAGCTATAAGGTATGGTGTGAGTGGCACAATATTATTACAAACTAAATCAGAATAATTGTTACTACATTTTAATTTTCTTGACTTGTTGAATTTTTGTTATTATATATTTTTTAAAGTTTTTTAAAGAATAAAATAAATTGTAGTTGTTTATAATTTTATTTATTATATATTATTGTGTTTATTACAGAAAATAGATTGGCATAATTATCAACAAATTGAATATGAAAAAAAAAGAACGGGTATGAGATGAATATTTTTATTTTTATTTGTTATAGCTCCCAAAGCCTCAAGTGAAAAGAATTCATTACTTAGAAATATTAGTAAATATTTTTCACATCCCTTCAAACTTCCCACAAGGGATTAGAACATATTTACAGTCTATAACAAACAATTTAAGTGAATTAATATTATAAGCATGCATAAAACCTCTTATTTTCAATCAATTCTTATTTGTGTTCTGATTCTTTTATTTACTTTGTTATTGATAACGGATGTATTCATAATTCCAAATTTTTGTAATACAATTTATTATTGCAATGAGGTCTTCATTATTAACAGTAATAATTTGTTTCACAGGTATCGGTGAACATGGTCACCCCGCTAACTTGCCAGTCAAAGATTCAGATATGGAGAAGAATCTGTATTCTGTAAATGGTTTTAATGGAGCACTCAGTGACAAAATTCCATTAAATCGTTCCTTACCTGACATTCGACATCCTGGATGTCAAGAAAGACTGTACATTGAATCATTACCAACAGTTAGTGTAGTGGTGCCTTTCCATAATGAACATTGGAGCACTCTGTTACGAACAGCTTACAGTGTTCTTAATAGATCACCTACTTTTTTAATAAAAGAAGTGTTTTTAGTTGATGATGCCAGCACCAAAGGTGAGTGAATTTGTTAATTACCTATAAAATGCTTCTTTTTTTGATATATTCTCAAAAACTGTAACAATAACTTTTTTTTTCAGAGTTTCTAAAACAAAAACTGGATGATTATGTTTCAAAAAACTTACCAAAAGTTAAGGTTCTGCGTCTCAATTCTCGCAGCGGTCTGATAGCGGCTCGGTTAGCTGGAGCAAAGCAGGCTACAGCTGATGTGCTTGTGTTCCTGGATTCTCATACTGAGGCCAATGTTAACTGGTTGCCTCCACTGCTAGGTCTGTGTATGTATTTGTTAATTGATTAGATCTTCTTGATATATTTTCATCATAAGAATTCTTTTGTAGTCACAAATTGTTTTAATAAAAAAAAAATGTTATATTTAGGTAATTTTGTTATATTTACAGAACCAATAGCGATGAACTATAAGACAGTAGTGTGTCCTTTCATTGACGTGATTGCCTATGATACCTTTGAATACCGAGCTCAGGATGAGGGAGCCCGAGGAGCTTTTGACTGGGAACTCTTCTACAAGAGACTGCCTGTGTTGCCTGCAGATGAAGAGAATATGCCAGAACCATTCGTGTGAGTTTTCATTTTATAATGGAATTTTTATTTAATACTAATACTGCAAGCATTAATATTGATATTCACTCTAAATGAATTTATGAGGAATTATATTGTCAAGAGCACGTCAGTTACTGCTGACAATTTCAGTATGGACGACGTGGATATATATGAAAAAAATGTTGTTTACTGTTTTCCAGGAGCCCTGTGATGGCGGGAGGTCTGTTCGCTATATCTCGTGTGTTCTTCTGGGAGCTGGGAGGATACGATCCCGGACTTGACATATGGGGCGGAGAACAGTATGAGCTTAGCTTTAAGGTATACAGTTATATATTAAGTATATGTTTTATGTAATGATAAAGTTATTATAACAAAAAAACAGTCATATAGTTTTCATATAGTTGAATAATATTCAATTCAATATTCTTTATTGTACTAAGTGGTAATATAACAAAAAATTCACCAAAAAGCAGCCTTATTGCCAAAGAGCAATCTCTTCCAGGCAACCTTTGGCTAGAGGACATAATTTTTCGGACATAAAATACATTAAAAGTTACGAATATTTAACGAGTTATAACGTAATGAGTAGATAAACTTAAAAATATTGGGTCATTGTCCTCTTGCTCTAATTTTTATGGTATGTTGATAATGCTTGATATAAAAAGTTGGTTTATTATTTTATTATATTTTCAGCTTAAGTGCATTCGTTAATTGGTTTTAACCACTTTGGTATTTTATGTCTCGACACCACTTAGTCCCAAAACCTGCCATGGTTCCTGAATTATTATTATAACCAATTATGGAAATAATAATAATAATTCAGGAAATCAATTAATTAGGAATGGTTTAATGTCACTAATTAATTAATTATAGTTCTAATTTCATCCAGGAATGATTCAATAATATATTTCCATATTAATTTCGTTCAAAAAAACAAAATTGACACCATTCTACATCTGGAGATCCAGATGTATAAAAATGTGGGTTTCGCGATCCAGGAATAGGGTGATCATGTGGCACTCGCATCCACTAAAATTAGACGGTTGCGTCGCCATCATTGTGATCATCTAAGTGGTCGCTTCGCCTGCAGCCCAAGTAACCAGTGGTGGTATCATTCCAGCTGTGGCAATGCGGCGGCCGCATGCTGGACGCGCCGTGCTCACGCGTGGGACACATCTACAGGAAGTTCGCGCCCTTTCCCAACCCACAGCATGGAGACTTCGTCGGGAAGGTTGTTCACACTTATCTATTTAAAACCGGCTGTTGCTTTTTAAACTACTTCTTTCTGTTTGTCCTTAATTGTATTAACAAGGGAAGGAGGGTACCACCCCTTTTTTAACCCTTTTCGATAGAAAAAGGATGATAGACATTATTCTTTATTGAATAAAAATGCCTTCATACTTTTTTATATCATCTATTTAATTTATAGATTTTTTATTATTATATACATAGTCCCTAGTAAATTTTAAAAAAATAGCTAGCACAAGCAGATCTTTTACTTAATTCTTATTCCAAAAGAATATTATAAAAAATATAAAATTAGTTTAACTAAATTTAAACAAAGGCGACCAAACAACTAATTAGCATATTAATTTCGGTTTTAAATACAACATCAGTTGTACTTTATACTTATAATAATTTATTAACTGTGTAAAAAGATACACAATTAAACATATAAGAACTTAATGAAAATCTATATATATATATATATATATATATATATATATATATATATATATATATATATATATTATATTGTAGAACTACAGACGAGTAGCAGAAGTATGGATGGACGAGTATGCACAATATCTGTACAACCGAAGACCACACTATCTGAAGATAGACACTGGCGATATTTCAGAACAGCGGGCTCTGAGAGAGAAGCTCAAGTGTAAACCTTTCAAATGGTTCATGAACCAGGTATTTTATTTTTTTAGTTATTTAATTAATTATCAACATTATTTTAAATTTTATATTAAATCAATTTTGGTATTTTTTTTTGGTAAAAAAAGAGAATTTCACAAATTAAAAAGTATGTTATTGACTAGGTCAAAAAATACACAAAATATCATCAAAATTAGTCGAGTAGTTTTTACATGACGTGTTAATACAACGGAGATAACTTTATAAAACTGTTTTGAGTTTCCCTTTCATTATGTACTGATCAATTTTGTTTAATTTTTCACCAAATAGTCACATCTATTCATAATAATATATAATAAACATTGTTATAAGATATTATTATAAGGCTAATTATTTTCATTTCATTTCAGGTGGCATTTGATCTAATGGGGAAATATCCTCCGGTGGAACCGAAACCCTTCGCCGCAGGAAGGGTATGTTAATCAAACCGATCATCATTATGTATGATATATTAAATTTAATAGTTTATATTCTTTTAATAATTTATTTTATAAATACTAAATATGAGTATATTTGTGTGATTTTTTTGGGCTATATCCAAAAAAAAATAAACTTATCTAATAGTAGTTTTTCAAAGATTAAATCTAAAACAACATTTGAAAAAAGATACCAAATTCCATTTGCATATATATAAAAGAAAATGTAGTCTAAAATATAAGTGTAAAGGCCCACCCACACACTTTATTTTCCAGATAAGGCCAGTGACACACCCGCAGCTGTGTGTGGACGCGCTGCACGGAGCACAGATGAGCAAACTGCACATTAAGACTTGCACACAGGCTGCAGCAGCGGAACAACTCTTCATACTGTCCTGGCATAAGGACGTTAAGTGAGTGTTGCTTTATGTACTTAGAACAGTTAAATTAATAAGATCAAAAAGAATCGGAAGTTTAGATATACATAAATAAATCCTATAAAAATATGAAATCGTATTTTCTTTTTATTGATTAATAATAATAGTAAATTTCACCTTCTAAACAAAAAACCTATTTAAAATTAGGTAATCAGATTGCTACTGTATCGTCCATACAGTTTCCCGGAGGTCGCCGGTTCGAATTCTGCTCGAATCATATATTTTTCAATAGTAAAAAATTTAATAAGTTTGACATGACATGTTCAATGATAATTTCAGTACTTAAAAATTAATATTATTAATTTCAGATCAAAAATCCGCAATATGTGTTGGGATGTCCCAGATTCGTCTCCCAAGAGTCCCATCCTATTATACAGCTGTCACCTCGGAGGAGGTAACCAGCTGTGGAGGTACCATCCGGTTAGTAACAGTCAGATATTTTTCATATTAATAAAATATCCATAAAAGAGTGTTTTAAATAAAAAAATGCAAAATAATTAAAAATTCTTATATAAAATTCAGTGAATGTGTTTTAAAAATATTTAAAGTAACACAATTACAGTCTTTGCTATATGTTGTCTGTTTCATGAATTCAAAGCTAAGTTCAGCAAAAAATAGCCAATGATCATATATTATTATTTATAGTTGTTATTGTAAGGACATACAATAATTTAAAGGAATTTGCTTCTTTTCTAGATATATAAAATATATATATAAATTTTTGTACTGTTTTTTATGACATCTTCCTCTTAGTAACAACAATTATAACTGGGAAAAAGTTGCAGTCTATTTGTAATATGAAATTTTATTGTATTATTATTTTAAAAAAACTTTTCCTCAATATAATAATAGAATACATTTGTTACAGGAATCGAAGCGTCTGAAGCAAGGAACAAACGACAACTGCCTGGACTGGGAGAGGTCCACGAAAACTGTTTTCATAAAGCCCTGTTCAGACTCTAACACCCAAGAATGGACCATAGATATTGTAGACGACTCCATGATAGCACAGTGGGACACCATCGCCAAAAGAGTCACCGCACCTATTGAGGATTATGACTAGACTGACGTTAATAGTTTAAATTTAAATGTATAAAAGTTTCTTAAGAACTCGAACCTTGAAGGTCATTGAACTTTCTATATTCGATATTTTGAGACATTTTCTATGTTTAGATTTATTTGTAATACTTATGAGTTAATAATAGATATATATAAAGATTTGTTAATGTATATATTGAAAATATTATTTGTGTAATAGTAAAAAAATATATAGACTGATATTTTTTTTGAGATTAAACACTCTTTCCTTTTTAGTTTCACAAGTACGTAATTTTCAATTTTAAGCTAGTTTTAGCTACAAATGTATTGTGTAAAGAAATTTTTACTTGTACATTTTTTGTTTCCTTAAGTGCATTTATTTTATATTTTGTATATTTAAGACTTGAGATTATTTATAAGCAAGATATTTGTATAGTATTTTCTTAGATTTTCACGAGTAAACATTTAAAATAAAACTATTTTTTACGGGTTTGATTTTAACCCGACGTTTCGTTGGGAAAGTTTCAGACACTTACATCTCGTCTAGATCCGTGAAGACGATTGCTGCAAAGCATTCGAAACGTCGGGTTGACATTAAAATGTAAACAAAATATATGCGAGTCAAATCCGCAAAAATAGTTTTATTTCAAAAACCTACAAGGCTTTTGATGAAACTGAAGCAATATTATAAAATGTGTAATAAATGTTAGATGGAGAATCTGGCGCTAGAAATATTTAGTTTCATTTTAATTCATAAAAATATATTATTATTGTTATTTATTGTTAAATATAGAATTTCTATTGCATTTTATATGAACATACAAGAGGTGCAGATAATTATTACAAGTAATGCGTTAAATGGCATATGACTGTTGGCTTTTGATAGATTAAATAATTGATTATATATCATTTTTCATTTTAATAAACCTATCCTAAAAATTAAAGGTTTTAATTGAAACAAGTGATTTGTTTTATTATTTATTACATATTCCATTAGAATACTTCTATATTTATTATTGTACATGCTTACATCGCTCACGAACGCACAAAACTAAATCGTACTGCAGACTATCTATACACAGAGTAATGGAGAATATTGGGGTCTACATATCTACATAAAATAAATGCAGCAGAGGTTCTATAATGCACTGATCGCATTAAGCTCTAAGTCTAGAAGCTTAGTCTATTGATGGTACTACATTACTGATTTTAAAAATACATAAATATGATAGATTATAAAAATTTTTGACGGTTAAAATGGCGGGGAAAACCAGTGTCAATAACAAAGAATATTGGAGTTTAATTTGGATAAACAACGGGGTTAGTAAAAGTCCTACAGTCCTTAACTTGCTTGACTCGTGATTTACAATATTTCTGATTTCTATTAACCTTAACTCCCTTTATAAATAATTCAAGCGTAAAGATATGTACATTATTTTTTACACACATCATTAAGTACCTATTTACAAATTAGAATTCTTTATACATCATAAAAAAGATAACTATACCGTTCTATATCACCGCGAAATCAATAACTACGTTCACAATAGATAAATATTATGTATATATTGTATTATATAATATTAATTATAAATAAAAATACACCTTACAGTCACTAAATAAAAGGTAAGATATTAAATTACAAAGTATTGCTTCGTTTAGTCACATTTTGCAAAAATATCACTTTGCGTCGGCCCAATGCCGGGGAGAAGTACTTTAAAATTTATCCCTCCATTTTTTTTTATTTTTATAAACATCTCGTAAAAAATATCGACGCCTTATCACCAATCGCTCAGTCAACTAGCTTTTAAATTAATATTCTAACACAGAGTAGACACCACAATTTAAATGAGACACATATGGACATACAATATACCTAGTTACCTACATTGTTAATTTTATATTTTCTTCTTACTGACTTACAAGTATCGCGACTTCACATACACTTGCGGTCAAAGACGCCTCATACAAATATGGATGTCGGAAGATCTTATACAATATTTTAATTACTGATTTAGGAATAATATATAATATTTAAACTTATACAATTTCAATGCAATTTATATACATACTATAATTGTCAGGTAATCTGAGCGCACATTGACCACACACAAGAGGAAGGTATAATAAACAATTATTAGTCAGAGATAAGTCAGCAAGAAGTATTGACCCTAAACGGTTACTGAATCTACACTTCACAACTGCAGCGTTCCGTTGTACGTATTTGGTTCTATAAATTCAGCTAGTTCATTTACTGTAATGTATGGAAATAATCTGTCTTTAAATAAGGTCTATTTAGTAAAAACTACAAATTTGTGTCTTTTAAGGGCCACAAAGACTACACAGTGTTCAATTTATAGAATTGTTATTGTAAAAATAGATTGATGTTGAACTAATTATTTTATTTTATATTCAAAGATAAAATTGGTAAAATGGGAAAATTTAAAAGTCTAAAGTAATAATCTAATGTGATATCTATGAAAGACTAATGAACTCTTAGTTGAATAGGAAAACGTGCCTTTTTATTGGGAGGCATCGTGAATACATTTCCTAAGTACATATTTAAAATTGAATGTAGATAAAAAAAACCATGGGTCAATAGAGTATTAGTTGTTTAGATAAAATATAAAAATTATTGCTTACATAGTAATAGTATTGCGAAGTAATAAAAGACCTTAGGTCTAACAATATAAAAGAACGACTACAAGAATAAAATATTATATACAAATACCTAAATGTAGGGATTGAAAGAATTTTTTGGCTAAAATACATTAATTAGGAATACATGATTTTTGTGAAGATTAATCTAAGCGACGTATATAGGACAAAAATTAATATTGTAAAATAATATCAAAAAATGTATAAAAAAAATTGTGATTGATTGAGTATTTTTGTTACATATTATGCTCAGTTCGTTTAAGCGTTATTATAAATGTTGTTTAATGACTCGTTACCCTGTCGTACTTTATTTCAAGAGATTCATTTAACATGAGATTTTTAGTCCAACAAAGGGTGAATGATTTAAGTTTTCGGCCTATGTTAAAGCATACAAACGAAAAAAGATTCTACCCTAGAGATCCAAACCTCCGCTTTCTATTAATCTTAATCTAGCCATCATAAAAAACGTCAGTCCATAGAAACCTAAATGCATCTACACTATCCATCACAAGAACTCACAAACACGGTCGCCACTGCCATACATCAGTCCTATAAAAATAAAACCTACAGAGTTTCCGAATATTGGCCATTTCAAATTAAAATGGTTGAAAATCACGAGGAAGTCACGAACGATGGCGTGCGCGACCGCTCTTTCTTCGTTTTCTTCTTCCATCTCGTACGAACACTATATTTGCCGGATCGTCTGCTAATTGCGGGTACCTGGACACAGAGTGCACATCTCTAGCGGCCCACCCATCAACTATGCCATGAGAAATAAGTTCCTCTTTCTCTTCTTCTGTCCAAGATCCCCTTCCTTCCCACCCGGCAGCAACAAGCGCCTTCTCTCTCTCCCATGCTCGAGCCGCGGCTCTTTTATGCGCGTGTTTCAATAATTTTATCCTTTCCTGTGATGGATCTACTCCATAGCGTAATACTATAACAGCTTGGGCCGACCCCTTGCCCACAGCATGTACGCGAACCTGTAAACAAATTATATTTATTAATATATTTTTCATTATTTGTTAATGTTCTGTCGACATAAAATATTTACCTCCAGTCCTTGGTCGTTAGTTTCGTCTTGAGATACATTAAATTTCCCAGACAATCTTCTAAGCTCCTCCATATCGTCTCTGATTTTAAGTGAATTGTCTTTTACGAAATAAAATACATCTTGATCGTGTATACTGAAATGAACGTCCAAGAAATAAGAGTTGTTAAATACTGTGGTTATAACATCCTCTACGACGCTATTTGCTCCGTCAGCTACGCTTATAAATGCTTTTCCGTCCACTCGCGATATCAACACTCCTTCGCCGAAAACACCTCGTTTATATGATACTCTTGGTAGCAAGTTTCTTGTAATAGGCTCCATTTTTAATAGCGGTGTCGGCACAAACTCAATATCAGATAGTTTGTCGTTAACCTGTAAAAGAATAATTATTAATACTTGAAAAATAAATACACAATAGTTGAAATACTTTTATACTTATATTTACACATCCTACCTTTTCTATAATACATTGCAATCCAGACATAACACCAAAATCGGGAACCAATTGTGGTGCAGTCACAGATGTTTTAGGCTGGAAGATCATGTCTGTTATGTACTTAGCTCCCATCATCTTATTCAAATCATATCCATATAGTCGGAGCCAACTTGCCAAGGTCGTCATATAAGGAACGTTTTGGTTTCTATTAATTGGATCATTGTTTCTAAATCTATAGATGAATATGTCTGTAGGTAGGCTTAACTTAGTGGCAAGATGTTCCCAACTTGGTGTCATCCATTGACCAACCACCGGGTCATATAAACGGTTCTCTAAGTAGACCAAATTAGTGTTGTAATCAAATATGCCACATTGGAAGTCCACGGGTACGTAAAATCCTGGATTTGTGTCTTTCATAATCTTTCCGAATGGACTGCGCTTTATTTCCTTAATGATTTCTCCATTTACATCAAATACCACAAGTGGCGAACCATTATGATCAGTTGCTACATAGAAACGCTGCTCTTCAGTTTCAATACATGTTAAGAAATTTCGCTGGTCATACAAAAATCGAACAGTTTTTTCTGTTTTCGGGTAATGCATATGAGTTATGAGATTAGGAGTTTGCGGGTTCGTATAAAAGAATTGTGTAATATTATTCTTTTCATCTTTCCAAGCGACTAGCCTATTCCTATCGTCATAGTAATACCACATTTGGAATTTATCCCTTTCAAACGCATGTACGAACTGGCCTCGGGAATTATATCTGTATTTTTGCTCTCCACGTCTTATAACAAAACCTCGACCGTCGTAACTGCTGAATTCAATATCGCCATACTGTACCACACGGTCACCAATATCATAGCCAAGGTAACGTTTCTCACCATGTTCAATGATGCTTATGATATTACCGTTTTCATCATAAACGTATTTCCAGTCGTCTATTGAACCTACAACTTCCATCAAATGCCCATCATAGTTGTAACTAACTCGTTCGCTGGATGATGTGTCGCCTATCATCATCTTTTTCGATCTAATTCGATTTCTTACGTCATATTCCAATTCTAAACGGAACACGTCGAACGATTTTATGTTCATTAATACCGTTTTGATTCTGCCGTGATCATCGTAATCGGTAATCGTAAAGTATTGTTTACTCGTATCTTGCATAACAGATCGGTTAAATGTATTACTATAGATTCGTAAATCACTCACTCCTTCTAAAGAGCCCAAATTTTGGTTATATTTTAACCTTAATTGAGGCATTTCTTTACTGTTAATATTCATGTCAATAGTTGAGAGTCGCGCGTTACCATCGTATTGGTATTTAAAGTGAGCATTATTTAAACCAGTTTTTGAATTGAACTTCATTTTCTCGTCTTTCAAGATACCCGCATGATATTTATAATCCTGTCTAAGTTCATAATCGGGGTCAGTAATTTCAACGTTTTTGACAAGGTGCGTGTTTTCGTGATAAACATATCGTATAGCTGATGCTCCAGCGAGTATAGTTTCTAGTTTCCCAGTGCTGTCATAAACGTACAAAATCTTTCCAGATTGGTGAGGGAATATTTTTGCAAGAATATGGCCATCGTCATTGTACAAAATTTCATAGGGATGTCGATTTACAGGTGCAAAGTATTGATATTTGAAGTAACCCAATGACGTCATAAGGGCGAATGTGTGGATGTGCCCTCTTGGCGTAGTGAGATTCTGAAGTGCTCCAGAGTCGTCGTAATCAAGAAGGTAATCACTGCCTCTTGGTGTTGTTACTTTTAGTGGTAAGCTTGTAAACATATCTCTGAAAGAGTAGGCTAAGGATGAGCTATCCCCGTACCGTATTTCGTGTAATCTTCCAGCCCGATCATAACCATAGGTTTCATTCAGATCGCCCCACCTCCAGCTAGTTAGTCTGTTAAATCTGTCATAGTCTAGTTCAACCTCAGCAAAAATACCACTTCTAGGTCCCCATTTCACTGGTCTTGCCATCCTGTCATAAGTTACATTTAATAGTTCTACTTTATCATCCATAAATACTGCAACTGTAGATGTATCTCTGTCGTACTCTAATGTTAGAAGGTTTTCACCGTTTACTCTTAGTTTGCGACCAATTTGAGCGACTGCTTTGCTGCTCTTTCCTTTGTTAGATTGAAGCCTTCGTAAGAAGTAACGCCATTCAAATCTATTTGCTAAGTCACCGCCAACTTCGGTTCTTTGTTTAGCTGGTACCGGGTAACTTTCTCCCAAGATGGGATCAATTTCTGATAAAATTGTGTAGGGAACTGTGTCAGTAGATATAATATGACCCCAAGGCATACTAGATGATATGCTGTTATCGGTTGATATAATGGTTTTCTTTTCTGATTCACCAACTCTCGTATTCACAGATGATCCCTTAATAAGTATTGATATTGGTTTTCTATTATTTTCGCTGACAAGCACAGTAGCTCCTTTGAGGCTTAAATCAAATGTCAAATTTATTATTCTACCGGTAGGAGTTACTGCCGATGTCAATCTGCCAAATTCATCATATTTATAAATAAAACTACGTCCAGTGCTATCATATTTAGCTTTAAGTAATCCAGTAGTACCGTGATAATCAAAAGTGACGTTGAAGTTATCGGGTGTTCGCAATTCTTGGAGCATTTTCATGCGTGACATTTTAAGTCTACACTTTTGGCCCTTGGTATTTTCAATGGAATTTACAAGGCTAGAGTAATCACGTAATAAGAATACTTTGTTTCCAGCAGCATCGGTTACAGTGCTGAGTTTACCATTGCTCGTATTAACGGTGTATGTAAATACGTAGTTATTCTCTCCAGTCAGAATGTTTTTAGTCATGACATGTTGGCCAAATCTATTAAATATGTAAGTCTCTTGGGTATCTGGTGAGTAAATCTCATATTCTCTAGCACCGCTTGCATCAGGAATACTTGCCATGACAGACCGTATTCTATAGTTTGCCTGGTCAGCTATATGAACTATGCCATCGGGACTAACGGTGACTGCCGATATTGTATTAAATTTGGAGTTAGAAGCTAAGAAATGATCAGCTTCAAAACAATCACATCCTCTCTCTAAGCAATTGCATTTTGACTCAGCTCCAGCATAAAGAGAAATTTTTCCATCTGTTGTTATTAACCTCACTCTATTTATTCTCTGAGAATCACTCTCAGCTACATATAAATCACCGGCCGCGCCGAATGCAATACTTTGGGGCATCACGAGAGTTGCGTATGTTGCGAGTTCCATATCATATCCAGTCAACGGAGACGAACAGTGAAGCGGTCTCCCGGCGATAACTTTAACCCTACCATCGGGAGCCATTTGCAAAATCATATGATCATCAATAATGTGTAAGCTATTATCTAGTGGATTGATGGCTAACTCCGTAGGCCATCTTAAATGTACTTCTTCGACACTCAGTGTTCCTTCGCACGGTATCGGTTTCCAATGGGCTCGGTGCATGTGATTACCGATTACGGTCGTTATAATTCCGTCTCTATCTACCATGCGAATATTTGTACCGTCGGCAAAGTACAGTACGTTGTCTATGGATACGGCGACACCTTTGGGATATGCTAATTTTGCATCTCTAGCCAGCGCCCCGTCTCCGCAATGTGCTTCATCTCCGGGAAGACATCGCTCACCGGAACCGACGACAGTCTCCCAGTTACGTTCGGGATCACTAAAATCATCGGTATTACGGACTTTGATAATCTGGTGAGATTCTGGATCGGATATATATAGAGTACCGTCGAGCGGCGATAGAGCCATATGGTAGCGATAAGAAACACGAGTTGCGCTGAAAATAAAAAATATAATTATTTTTTACCCCTTTTTATGGCGATATAAAAAAAAATAAAGTAAAAAAAACTCACTTTAATTTAACAACCGTCCGCACGCTGCCATCGGTGTCGATTTTCCTCACTAAATTAAAGTCTCCGACGAACAGGCTGCCGCCCGGCGCCGCGGCCAGCGCGACCGGAGCCAGCAGGCGCTGGCGCCGCGCCGCGCCGCCGCACTCCGCGCCGCACTCCAGCGCGCGCTGGCGACCGTCGCCCATCGCCGTGATGATGAGGCGAGGTTTGTGCTTTAGGTAGATGTTCGTGCCATCACCTTTTTGGAGAATACCTGGAATGGCTCTTTTATTTATTGATGTGAATTTAGCAAGCGATTTTTTTGTATTAAATTTCAATTAGGGCTTATGATTTGTTAACTAAACTCATTCAAAGAAAAAAAAATGTTTCTATATTTACAGCCGGGTGGATGTCGACTCACCTTCGTGGAAATTATACCTATGGTGAATATCTAAGTTCCACCCTCCTACATCGGAAATGCTCATGTCGTGCCCGCTCAGTTTTGTCGTTTGCACGTTCCAGATTATATCCTTGCAATCGGTATATTGGTAACCGACTTTCACTAACGCCGTAGTCACACCGTATACTCTTTGTCTATAAACGTTCAGCCTATTCCAAGGATATGTGAATTTAATCACGGGGTCAGCTTCAAAAGTCTTCTCGAAAAGAATACCTTCAATAGTTATTCTTAAATGGATAAGGGCCAATGTCGGTGGAACTTTCTCTGGCGTTAGCTGAAGTTGTATTGTCGAAAGGTAACCTGCTGCTCTCGAGCTATGATAGACTAAGTTTAAACCGGTGCCCGGTATTTGAAGGCTTTCTTGTACGACCTAAAACAAAAAAACAAATATTTAGTATTTTACTAAAAAATTTCGATTAATATATGATAAAACTTTGTGAAAATATATTTAATTACCTGTGATTCGGCCAAAATGGCGCTTTTATCTGGACAGGCACCCTGAAAGCCGTGCTTCCACGTTGCAAGTACGACGGGCTTCATCGCATCGTAGTCGTGTGCGAGGCACGCTTGCGGCGGTCCTAGGCTGCCTTTATCGTCCGCAGTTGTCATTATCACTTCGTCTATTATCACAACCTGCCACGATAACGCTTTTTTAATATATATTTTCTATCACCAAATATAATATTACTTATTAATATATTTTTTCTAGCATCTTCCTAAATTATACGAAGTCATTTGTTCATATTTAAACTGTATAAGCAATTATGAATGAAAATTTAGTCATCGAAGGTTTTGATTTGAGCCTTCTAAATAAATTCTACTTTAATTCTTATTTCGCATGTTACTGACGCCCATAGAACAGCTATGTAATACATCTATATCGTGATAAACGTTTCATACATTTCAAAATTACTAGGAACGCCACCAGACCCTCAATTTCGACTCGCTGCGATCGCGAAATCTCGGGTGCCGTTTGCATGTTGAGCGAAGCGAGTCAAGCCGAAGGCTTCAGCTTGGTGTGAGATGTCGTAGTTGAAGACCTTACACTTGCGCTAATATTTTTACATTGAATTCTATGTGAGTGATGTTTTTTGGACATTATTCCTCAACGAAAATGAATTTTTTTTACATTTTTTTCACAAACCATCACACATATCAGCATGATATGTGTGCAAAATTTGAAACCGAACCGTTAAGCCGTTTTAATGCCAACTTTGTAAAACCAATGCAAATTCTTTCCAGTAGAGCGCTCCGCTCGCTTCGCTCAATTAATAAAAAACACTTTTTTTAGGTATTTATAATATTCGACTAAAAATTGAATGTATGTTAGATAAAGGTAAAAAGGTAATAAATATTATTTACTATCTCCCTAAGAATAGATCTTTGCCTCAAACATATTTAAAAAACACAATAAAAAAATGTAAATCGAAATAAGTTTACCTCATTCCAAGGCACGAAAACAACTTGAGTGGAGCGCTTGAAAGGTGCCCTCCCGAAGTGAAGGGTGACCGCTCCTCCTCCGTTCACAAGCAGGTCGAACCAACCATCTTCTCGCGTTAATGTAAACCCTTCAAGTGGAGTGGATGTGGAAACTCTTACTCCGACCAGACCAGAGCCCAGAGATGTAACAACTCTTCCGCGTATTACCGCGGAACGACTGAAATTTTTATAAATTCTTAAAGATTTTTATCACAAGGAAATATTGATAACTGCATGGTTGATGCATAGGTTTTTTTTAACTACAAAGGGCTATGTAAGGTCAAATGGATAGGTACTAATTATATACAATTTTGTGTATGTTCAGACTGAGATCAAACAAGTTAAAAAGGTCATCGTTTTTTATTGTACTAAAAGATTTCACCAAAACCCGGATTTTCTAATATTTTACAGGTTAAATATTTAAAATCTATATACATATTACTTTATGACAATAAATATAGATATTTTATAATAAAAAGCGTAACACAAAACTCACAGGACACAAAGGTAACATAAAGTCATGCACACTATGATAACACAAAATATATTATATTGCCAATTAAGTAGATACATTATAGGTATCTAATAAATATATAGGGTACTTATTACTATTCTCTAAATTTAAGGTCACACACAATCCTACCTAAATTACTATTTCTTACCTCGTGTTGAAGTGGTTCCAAAACATACTGCGCAGCAGAAAGACGAGAAATTACATAAAATGAGTTTCATTGGATACGACATAGTAATTTAGAAGAAAAAACTTATAATTAGTAAAGGATGACATATTTTTAATGGAATATACATGCAAATGCCAATTATTGTATTATTTCTTTTGTAAAATTAAAGTTAGATTGCGCACAAATAAGATGTTAGTTGGTTTTGTTAGAGGTTACAGGAGAAAATAAAAATAAAACGAGATACAATGTCATATAAATTAAAAACGAAGGATTGACTGGGGCACAACATTGCGTATCTTATATATAGATATTTAAGACATTTTTATTACGTTTAGGATCAATTGATATTCATAAGTATACTGTATAGTCACTTATTGCACTAATTGATCCCAAAATAAATAGTATTATTTCTAACATCTGACATCGAACACTTATCCTCACCTCTCGTTGAAAGTTTCCTGTTTAGCATAGTTTTGAAGGCTACCTTCGTCGATAAGGAATTTCATTCTTTCAAAGAAAGATGCAGTGATTGCTGGAGGTTGTTTCCTGAGCAAAATATCTGTTGGTTTGGGAGATGAAACACAAAGCTGACTCCCCTTGCATGCAGCACTTTGGCAACATTCAGGATCTTCGCAGTCGATCAAACCATCTATATAGCAAAGTAAACAATATTAGATTTTCATAAAATCTATTTGTAAGTAGTATTTCAATCAAATTTTATTCTACCCCAAAAATACTTCACTTTCTTCTTTATCTTTTGAACCATATATTAAATCACTAATAATAAATCACAATATATATCTTTGTAATTTTTTTTACCTTTGTCATTGTCCTTCGAATCATCGCAAATTTGTTCCTTTAGCGTGGTACAATCGGGTCCATCCCAACCGTCGAAGCACTTGCATTCCCAATGACCGTCGTTAGCAACACGACACTGACCATGACCTGCACATCCTCTTGGACATCCTTCTAAAGTGCAGTGCCTGCCGTTCCAACCAGACACACACAGACAAGTACCATTCTTGCATTGTCCGTGGTCACTACACCGAGTGTCACATAATTTAGAGGTACAGTACTCTCCAGTCCAACCTTGATCGCACACACAAGCTTCTCCTACACATCTGCCGTGTGGACCACAGTCGAGATCACATACTTCTGTAGAAATGTAACATATAATATTAGTAACAAATATTTATTTACGTTAATTAATATATATTTTATTTATTTCTATTAAGGAAGTATTTTTATACCTTTGGAACAGTCATCACCAGACCAGCGAGCATGACAAGTACAAGTTTGAGTATCAACATCGAAAGTCCCATGTCCCGAACAATCCGGTAGACATTGAAGGGCATCTTTATCCATCGTTGCACAATCCAATCCCTTCCATCCTTTCTTACAAACACAAGCACCCTCGATACAGAAGCCGTGGCCAGAACAAGTTGGATGAGGACAGTCAACATCTTCACAAAACTTCCCTTTATATCCTCTAACACAGGAACATTTGCCATTTACGCAATGACCATGGCCATTACAGTCGGGTACTTCACATTCGTCATGTCTTAAAGAACATTCTTTGCCTTTCCAGCCAGGGTTGCATTGGCATTCTCCGTTTATGTATTCTCCTCTTTGACTGCACAATACTGGACAAACGCCTAAAATTTGAATATGCATATGTTTATTAACATATAATAAGATATTACTAAAAAATAAGTGAATTTTAAAATTAATGAATGACGTAAAACTAAGTCCCAGACTTTCGATATCACTCTTCCGGGCTAAGATGGGTTTTAAGATTATAGAAAGAGTTGAAATTAAAGAATACTGACACTTAACATCTACTTTGAGACATCAATGTTTGTTAAAAAGATGATATTATTGTGCATGATTTAGATTTAGTTAATAGTAGATTAGGCTATGGTTTAATTTCATTATATTTACTTTCGCTGCAGTCATCACCACCAAAGCCAGGTTGACATTGACAATGTCCCATGAGACACTCTCCTTTAGCGGAACAACCGTTCGGACAATTATGAGTCATGTCATCGGCAACCATAGCAATAAATGAAATCTCCTGAGGATCGCCGTCGTCGTTATATAAAGAAAGAAACCAGTGACCTTGTTCCATATAATGTGTTACTTCTTTTTTCACGGATGGCTGCAAAAATTAAAGACTCATAGATTAAACTAAAACTTCTAAAACTTTGAAGGTTTTGGTTACAAAAGAAAACATACTCAAGACAACGGAAAATGGAAATACTTTTTGCGACTTTCGTGTACTTACATGTGAAGCTCTAGTAGTGCGAGCTTTAAATCCGCTTAGTACTTCTAAAAAGTGGTACTGTGTGTGCGTTGGCAGAGCATTCCGTCTGGCATAGACACCTATCGATGCCCCTCTAGGTATCATGTAATCGAATTTAACGTAAGCAGCTTCCGACTGATAGAACTGCATATTCCAGTAACTATATGGAGGGATTTCTTTTGATAACTTTTCACCTAAAGTAATTTGTTTGAACGTCGTTCCATCTGGCGGGAATGATTGCGCCGGGAAAGTTCGCGCACCTATAATTTTATAGAATTTAGTTAAAACAATAGTAACAAAAAAAGAAGAATATGAAGCCATGTATTTTTGCCATGCGATGTGCAATGATATGTTTATCCTTTGACATATTTTTTTTTAAGTAACGGTTTAAAGAAAAAAATCTAACACTAACTAAATTAACTAATATAACTATACAGTTAAGCACATGCTTCTAAGCGCTTGTTATGCAATATCTAACGCTTTTCATTTTAATATGTATACATGCGTATTAGTTTGTTAAACACCAAGATACGTTTACAGTGATCCGAAAGAAATGGTTGTGGTGAATGTTAGTTAATTATTTTTACAACGCAATTTTTAAAGACCTCACCTTCCAATATAAGGATTGGTGGGGGCTTTATTTTTGGACATACGACTTTTGGGATATTTGATGTTGTTGACTCTATTGAAGAATCTGTTGTATAATCAGTATTTGTTGAATCAATTTCAGTGGTTGGAGCACTTGTTGATGAATTAATATCAGTTGTTAAGTCATAAGTTGACATTTCATGTAATACTTTTTGAGTTGAGAACTCATATATTTCAGATGATTCATCTTTTATTGTTATTGTATTCTCATCTGATGTCATTGTTGACTCATCGGTGGCAATGTAGGCATCTGTAGATGTCTCTGGTATTTTTTTATTTAAAGCTGTTGTTTTATCCGGATAGTCAATATAAAAGTCATCAGACGAACTACTAGTTTCACAAACCGGACATGAACATTCGCAGCTGCCTCCCCAATCCTCAGTACCTATTATCTTTGTTGTTTTTGTAGTATTATCAATAGCCATTGGTTTATTAAAATTGGTTGGCATGGTTGGCTCACTGTCCAATGGTGTAATTTTTACCGTTGGAATTTCATTAGTATCGCCAACTGTGGGCACAGTCACTGTCAATGAATATAGAGGTTTATATGAATCATTGTTAGCATCATCTGCAGAAATGGTTAAGTTTATCAGTACGTGTTTAGCGTTAGATACTGTTTCTGAAGCTTTTGATTCAGTGGCAACAGGAGTTGTAGAAGGGTCAGTACTTGTCGATGTTTCCATCAGTGTTGGTATAGCTTTGATATCATTTTCAATATCTGGACTGTTAGTGACACTCGGTGGCAAAGTAGTGATTGGAAAAACATGCTCAATCGGTGTAAAAGCATTGTGTGTAGTAAACAAAAATGCGCTTTCAGTAGTATGTTTGGAAATTAAATTTGTTATTGAATTTGTTGTTGTATCTTTGGATGATTCAACCACTTTTGACATCATTGCTTCAGTCTTAGTGGGTACGCCAGATTCACTATCATAGTGAAGTTCTTTAGCAATTTTTTTTGGTTCAGAGTTATTGGAGTAAATGTGCAACTCTTCATTGACTTCTTTTAATCTAGTTAGTAATTTGAGATAACGGAGCTTCTGTAAACCATATGAATAAATGGAAGGATATGCATCACCCTGCATATCTTCGGGGTCATAAGCTATGTTATCTTTTTGGTTACTTACGATTTCAGGAGCTTTATCGACTTGTATTTCTGTATGAATAATTTTAGTATCAAAAGCACTAATTTGTACATTTTCTTGAGTTTCTAGAGATTTAGAATTATTACTTTGCGTTGACGTCATTATTTGACTAAATGTAGCGTTACTAGTTACAAGATTATCATTGTTACCCATATAACTGGCCCTGCTTAATAGAGAAGCATTGTAAGCACCCATAGTAACATCCGGTCTTTGAGTTACCGCCTCCGACGACACACCATGCACTAAGCTACCAGTGGTCAAAGAGGGTGAAGTGATTAAATCATGCATATCTACAGAGGAAGAATCCGTGGAAGAGACAGAAGGTGAAGAAGCATGCCCATCTACACTTCTACGAGGGCGTGAATGTAATTCTCCTTTACCTGAAGATGACGTCGAGCTTTGGTGTGGTCTTGTTACAGATTTATTACTTGACTCGAGAGTCGTTGCTTTTGACGAAGGAAACTTATCTGCGTTATCGCCAACTAATACTGAGCATGGTTTAGCATTTTGATATGACCAGTTGTCAGTAAAATAGGATGCTGTGAACAAACAAAGTATATAAAAAATATAAATTTTTAAACATAAACCAAAAAAAAATGTTTTCAAAGAAAATTTTACATACCTGACATATAAGATGCAATAGATAGTAGAAGGACAAACAGAACTATAAACACAATAGCTGTACACTTCCAAGAACATCTTGAGGAAAGACCTTTCCTGAAATGAAAACGGGAGGCACCTGGAGGAAAATGGGTTGCCCTAAGATTGTTTCTCACGGGAAGAACGGGAACTGGCGCCCCAAAGGCGGGATGCCTGTCACTCCTGTCCATTCTTTCCAAAGTCCCTTTTTCTTGTTTTCCTGGACTACTACACGATGAGTTTGATTTATAGTCCATAGACGGATTTTTTTGTATATCTCCTATAATCCAATAAGGAATGTTAAATTGCAAATCGGTTATACAAACATTTCTAAAATTTATAAATGACAGTGTTAATTGTTGAAGTATTTTTTTGTTTTTTTTTTATACCAACCTGAAGGTACGTAAAAGTTCCCAGAAGGCGTGCGTACAAGGCACGAGGGTTCAAAGTCACCTAGGTCAGCTGGATTGCCGGTGATGCGTCCGTTTAAACGTGACATCGTTGGGTTTCGAGGAGGCACATCTGGCGGAGGCCTGGATCCTTCGAGCAAACAACCTGAAAAATAACTACACATTACCTAAAGTAAGAAAAATATGCTTTATTTATGTTAATTGGTTAAAATAGTAAGATAAAACGGATAAAAACACAAATTTTTAATAAGCATTATTTAAAAAAAAAACACAATTTTATTACATTAACTTAGACTTTTGTTCTCTTGACGAAAATTGTTTTCTTTATTGAATTATAACCAAATCTCACTAATAGCTCGTAAACAAATAGGGAACAGCGGCCTATGGAAATGGATCAAAGATTGCGTGTTTCGGTAGTTAGTTAATAAAGGAAATATATTAGATCGGGAGCTATTGGCTGAACCGCGGGGCGCGGCGGCCTCTCCCATCGCTAATATAAGTTAATGGAAAATCGAAGCATTATCTACCCCACCACCCTATCTCCCGACCGCCAGCCAACTTTTGATCCTCGACAAATTTTAAGGATTCCTTCGAGCGTTAATTAATTTATTGTAGCGGCCGATGTAGCCGCAAGAAAACTCAATTAATTTTAAAAGGGTTTTTGTGTTGTTTTTTTTTTTCAGAGATCGCCTTCTACTTCGCGAAAAGAAAGCTTGGTTCTCTATAATACTACCAATTCTTTGTAGCCATCTCTTTGTAACGATGTGCTCTACAGTAATTATTAGAAAGTAATGAATTTACTCACAGCGGTAAATTCATTATTTTTCGTTGGGATTAAATTATTTACCATTTAAAACAAGTATATACTAACGGCCTTATTATTACTATTATTTTATAATTAGAAAACAAAATCGAATACGAAATTTTACGTAGTATGTAATGTAACAAAAACATTAAACGATATTTTGTAAAGCAACAGACAAAGCTTTGTTACAAACTTAAGCTTGTTTGTTATTGCATAAATTCTCATTAGCATACATTAAACAAGTCTAAGCGGGGATAAAACAAAGCAATTTATTTTGTAACCCGTCATAGTATGAACTTGTATGGAAAGTGGGATTCTATCCTAAATAGTCGTCCGCAATAAAAAACTAAATCGCTTCTCCCTTACCTAATTTTGGAGGACAAGTATAGCCATTAATACACACGTCACTCTGCGTCCTAATACAAAATGCGGTCCATTTATATTGCGACTCGGGGAGTAGGAATTATGGTAATCGGACGAGTCGTGTCTTTTGTGTGTAATGGTGGGTAATTACTGAGGCATCTCCCGGGGACACTTCATCTTCTGGAAGGGGCCCTGGAGTTCGAGAAATTCGACACTCGTTAACCGGATCGTCTCAACTTTAAAAGGTAACGCGATTTTGAATGTAGCCTTGGGATTCTATGTCTAAGAAACTTTTTTACTTTCATTCAAATTGCCTATCACATTTTTTCTGGATAACTCATTTCTATAAATATAAAATGCCCACTTGTTACAAATTTCCCAGTTTCACTTTACTAACGATGTTGATGCATATTCCACATGCATAAAACTGTATCATAATCAAGCAAATGGTATTATCTGTATTCGGTTCGTTTATTTTTATACTTTTCGAGCCATGTGGTTTTCCTAACCCGACTTCCAATGGAAATCTTTTTCTTATAAAAACCAAAGCTGACTAAGTAAAAATAGGTAGGTATATTGCAAGATAAAACGGCCGTGTTTCGGCTCATTTGCGGGCGAGCTAAACCCGATCGAACGTGATTTTTTATTGAAGAGAAAAGGAGCAGACGGTACCCTTAATTTTAAATCTGCGGCTTTTATAAATAACTGAATAACGAAATAGGACTAATACCAATCCTTTTATAGTATACATATTCTTCTCATTACTAGCAATTAAAGTTTTAGGGTTTATTTATAAGTTAATATGCGTGTCTGATACTCGCTAAGATTTATGTAGATGGATAAACCATACCTATATATGCGATGGAAGTAAAGCTTATTTGTAGCATTTATAGTCAAACTGTCAAACATATATCTCTTCAAGTCGTTTCATAATTCTGGACATGGATGTATGTTGCAACAGAGTCTTCTGTGTCACACGAAGACAAAACTGGATACATTTAGGAAATAATAGCAGGCGGGAGATACTGACGCACACATGTCGACTATCTAAAACTCGTTACTATCTTTCCATGACATTTTGAATTTATCTCTTTAATCGCTGTTGAAACGAACAATAATAAGATTATAATCTTACCAAAACATCGAAACCATACATCGAATATGTATATATAACGCATTAATCACGCATTTTGAATACCAATTCGCCGATTTTTAATTTAGCACCAAAGTTAGACGCCAGAACGCATATTTATATGAGAAAGCAGCGCTGCGATTTATAGTTGGGAAACAATCGGAAACTTGGGCCGGCGTCGTCATGACTTCGTTTTAATTAGTACCCATTCATCGTGAAACAATTGAGTCCTCGAACAAATCCATTATGAGGAACTTTTCGATAGTCGAAAGAGGTATATTCAAAGTTTGAGATTGTGATCAGATCGCAGGGACGGCTCTTTGTAAAACACGAGGTTCAATCCTAGCGATCTATCTTAAGAAAATTCCTATCGATAAAATGTTCAAGCAAAAAACTTTTACTTCGCTCTGAATTCAATCATTTCATTTAGTTTCGATGATGACTTTAAATTTAGGATTGATACCTATTCACCTGTTATAAATAGAAAGGTGTTTTAAAACTATGATATAAAAGGTATTTTTTGCAACAATATTTCGAAAAAATATATTCTTCTGGGGCCTACCAAGTTTACTGCGTATGTCAAAAGATTTCAAAAACAAGGCTAATCATTATATAATTTTATGGATAGAATTACTAATTTATCAACATTTTTGTGGTTAAATTACTATCTAAGAACATCTTTATTAGCAACGACAGCCGACTAACATTAAATTTTGCTACGAGGAAGTCAAATTTTATCTCCGGTTAGGGGAAAATCGCTCCAGCGTAATGATATTACGCATGTATTTAATCGATGGCTTTCAGTTGGCCTGGTTTCGTTAAATATTTTACCTTATCAGGTGTAATTTAAATTTATTCCTAGTGAATAATAACATTAAAAATCTCCAAAGCTGGTAGTGCATCATATTATTTTACTATATAAAATCTTGTGGACTTAATAAGAATCGGGCAAAAGCACTACCATAAGCCACTGCTTTAAATTGTTTAAAATACAATGCATAATTTATGTAATAATTAAAAGCATTTAAATTTACAGTAAGTGCAATGTATCACGTCAAGCAACGACCGCCTGGTGCAATGATAAGATTACTAGACAAAGGAAGTCCACCCATATCACTACCACAACCACCGCTAAATGCGAGCCTTTATTACTACCCTCGACTTTAACAAGGAAATTTATATTCTATTACTAAAACAATAGAGTCTATATTATCCGACCAACTCTTTATTAGTATCGCAATGTCAACCTCTGCTTCGTTAAAGGACACTCAGCTTTATTTATGTCGACATACTGGCAATGTTGCCTTATTTGCTTCAGTTGCAAATGTTTATATTAAATTTTAGATCGTTTGTTGCTATAAATAGGGTAGAAATCGGGATAATGAGTATATTTTCATGCGTATCTTCGTAAGCGAAGTTGAGCCTTCCAGATAAAGACTAAAGTATTCTTTTGCTTGACTGCTTGAATCCAGTCGGGTAGTTTCCGGTACGATAAGGAGACGATGTTGCCTAAGTCAGTACGTCACGCGACCAGCGCACTAATTTATGTTGCGATTGCAGATATAAGAAATGGACGGCGACGCCACCTTCCACTGACGTACACGTTTTTTAGTCGCAACTATGGTAATGTCCTATGAAACATTAGACATTCAAACATTTGCATACAGTTTAAACATGTAGGCAAATTATGTAAAATAATATTAAAACCGCAGCCCTAGAAGAACCTTATAATTAATAACCTATTTCTTTTTAGAATTGATAAGATATATTTATAAGAAGAAAGCTAGTAATCTATTTTATTTCTTTTTATTGTTAAAAATAATAAAAAACAAATTCTGGAAATACACACTTTACAAAACAAAAATTCAGGGTGATTCTAAAAAGTGCATGGTATACAAACGTATACATCATTAGCTTATAAAAGCTAATCAGATAATTTCAATCATTATAATCAAGGTTTTCAAATCGGGTCTTAGAGAGATATTCCATACAAATCAAAGCTGCAAATCACTAAATATTTTTATAGTTTCAATTCATATTAGTACATATAATTGAAATCATTTATTTCTCATTAAAACAAAGTTCAAACGACTTACCATTTTATCTTACGATATCGAAAACTTCAAAGCAAAATAAACGGAGATTACAGAGTTGATAATAAGGATAGCAACCTCGCTCGTTAGACGGTGCTCCTTCATTAGAGTCTACGAGAAAATTGTGAAAAACCATCGTCTTCCGTTACGCAACCCAACACCAAGTTTCAACGTTTACTAATGGTCAAAACAAAGAATTAATCTTACTATCTCATTGTACATATTTCTTTGTCTAAATCCATTAAATTAATTACGGTCATTCGAGGAGTGTAAGTATTTATTAGGCTCGTTATCATTCATTGAATCTTTGATAGTGGCCGGTGAAATCGTTTGATGGATATTCGAGTTTCACGAAAATGGGGCGTAAAAATTAGTTGCCAAGGGAAGAATGCAGTTGGAGCCGTGACTGATTTCTGTCCTGATTTAAGGGTCGATCTGCTACGTGTCGCTGGTCGATTAGTCTGACTGAATTGGAAAATTCTTTGCAATTGGACATCCATGTTCAAGATTAGTTTTCGGTCAAGATTGTGCTTCTCGTACTTAAGCTATTTCGTGAAGATAGATAACGTATATAATATACACTATCAGAGTATTATTGCTTTTTTGGAAGATATGCATATATATAAATTATTTATATTTTACTTAAAATAAAGATGCTTAGAAAATATAAAGGTTAATTGTTTTTTTAAGCTATTAATTAAAACTAAAAGCCATTAGTATAAAAACATTTTGATTTTATTATTTTAAATTAGATTTTATTACTTTTACCATTAAATTTTGCTGTTGCAGAACCTAAAGGTGACCGTAGGTTTTGTAATAATGCTAGATGACCGATAACAGAAGCCTTTATTAACTTTTAGTCGAAAGCATTACTAATTTCAATTCTTTCGGTTAACTAAAATAAATTAAAATAATAAAGTTGTAGTAAATAATAGACACATAGCATAACGCAGTCTTAACTACTAAAAAACCATTTAACCAATTATTCTGCTTATTCATGGAATAATTGGCTAATTATATAAAAGGGTTCCTAATGGTTTATTAAATTAACTGTTTTACTCAATTAGGTATTTATATTCTTTAGTCAATATTATATTAAATTAAAGAAGATACGTTTTCTTGTAATTATCATTAACAAAGATTCAAAGAAAATGATTTCCATTAGACATATGAAACTTCAGACTCAGGGTTATTATAATTAACAAAACATAAAAAATACTTTGAAGTTATTTTTACCACTTGGTACCACTTTATAACTTGGTTTTGGTAGGATTACTTAGTATCTGATGAATTCGATTTCCACTTTAGAGCGATCAGTTTCCATTTCCATATCAGCCGAGTGTCCCATGGAGGTTACATTTTTTCACCCATGCCTGATAGAGATTGATGATCGGTCACCCCTCAGGGCGAGCTCACGCGATTAAACCGCAAAGGATCCATATATATCCAAATTTAGCGTGATGGACGTTTTCTTATGGATAAATACTCGCGATAATCCCCTGACGTATCGGAGAATTGATCATTTGGAAAGCTTGGATATTTGGATGTTTGAAACAATTTAATTGCGTAGTCTTCTACAAAAAAAGGGTAAAAGTTCATATTTTCTTCTCGAACAGTCTATAGAAAATGTTTAATGTATAATAATAAGTATCCTCTTAATATAGTATAGATAATATACCAATCACTATTATATTCATATTGGCAAATTGTGCTTAATTTTCAGCGGTCAGCCTAAATTTTATGTAAACTCAAAATGAGCGCGAAAATGTGGAAGCGTCCAATTTTATTGCGTTGTTTTATTTTAGCGGCACACATGTGGTCTGTGAATGGTATTATTTATGCTGGTATTAAATGTTAGCAAAATAATTTGAATAAAGCTGGATAATTTATTAATATATTCAACAAATTAATTGTGATTAGTTTTTACGTATCGGTTTAATTTAAATTATGTTTAATTGCGATGACTATAAAATATAAAAAACATATTTATTATAACTGACATTAAATGTAAGCTGTCATATTTTCATATTTTTTCATGTATCTCATATACTATACTAAAAAGGAAAAATTGATAGAATAATAACAATTACAGCGGCTGCGCTGCGATATGCATTTATCACGTTGCACCGACATCTTCAATATGAAGAGACATTCGACGCCGACTGAGTGGCCTATTCACGCCTATAGACAAGGGCCATTGTACTTCGCAAAATGCTTGCAGTGTCTTTGGCTAATTGGCCGTGAACTCTAAACTAAAATAACAATTTTCGCGAACGTGGTTACAAGGAATCTAGTACTCCTTTTACCGCTATACTGCAATAGTGATTTTATATTCTATGTTTACGGTTTAAAGTGCATTATTGCAGGAAGCATGGTTAAAGTGTAATAAGTAAATGTTAGGGTGTTCAATTGCGGTAAAATCATATCGGGTTTGAAATAAATCAGCAAGTCGCGGCGCCTCGGGGCAGCTCATGTTACCCTGATTCGTTATCTACATTTTAAAATGGCGCGCGGTGGGACTTGACGTGACGTTGACAGGTGTCCGCTGTCACGCTGCGTTTATGTTGTATAACGTTTTCATATTACGATTAATTTGAATAATCCTAGGTAGCATTATTAATATAAAATAATTTTGTTTGAAAATCTATCGTGACTCGGGTGTTATTTCTGTTGAGTTCACGTATTAAATTATTGTGTCAGAATGAAGGGTGGAACTGATTCTTTCATATTTATATGATTTAAGAATCATTCCTATAGTAACTACAATAATGAGCTGACATAAGTTCGAGATTATAATAAAATAATTATTTTTTCGAATAAAAAAAAAGGACTATATCGTATTACATATTTACTATTATTTTATTATTACTATAAAATTATCAGGTTTTACTCGCTTATTACTATCGGTTTTGCCAGACCAGTTTCGAACCCATACGGGCTCTTATTCATGAGCTGGGAGGAAGACTGAATCGCGGCGTGAACTTCTAGTATAGAAACTAGTTAGGCAAAATCCCATAGTAATTAAGTGAATACAGATGCATAATTATATAATATAACAGTATTCATGGGTCACGAAAGTTTACCTACAAAAAACCATTTACTTTTATTAATTATGATGGATACCATGCTGTCTCTACATTTTGTAATATCTAAAGGGTCTTTCTTTGGAATAAATTTTCTTTATAAATGAAGGTCAAAGTATTTTCTCGATCGACCTCTGCGTATCTCGGGGTTTTCAAAATACATTCAGAGGTCAAGCACACTCGTCCTTTGTAGGCAAACAGATATAGGTACATGCATTAGTAAGGGTTCTCTTTCACAAGCTTTGGCTCTTCAAAGGTTTTCCGGTGTACTATCGGAGCCGTTTAATGGTATTTTGATTTATTTGGGAAAGATGAAGAGTTAATAATAATTCGCATTAAATGTTACTTCTTATTCAAAACAAAGCAAGATCACAATAAGATTACTACTTTCGAAAGGCAACAGTAAATACAGTTCAGCTACAGAAGCTACAGTAGTTATTATTTATTATTATTCTTTAACACTTTTATTGTACAACACATAACAATTTACAAGTACATAGAATGCAATGCATGGTGTACAACGAGGCGGCCTTATCGCTAAGCAGCGATTTCTTCCAGTAAACCTCATACGAGTAATGAAATAAAATATTGAGTAATGTAGAAGTCGTTGCAAAATAGATATACTTAAAACTGAGTAAATATATAATTGATATTTTATACGTACATATAATAGAACTTACTATATATAATATTTTAAAGTAATAAATAAGATATTATAATACTAATTTACTTATTGAAAGTAAAATGATTTCAATTTTTTTAATTTAAATTACAATAAAAGGCGATTGTCTTAAGTCTAATAGTAAGGCATTCCATAATAGAATAGCCCTACCAACAAAAGAGTTTTTATAAAACATGGAATTATGTGATGGAATTTTGAGTACAAGACTTCGAGATGACCTGACACATTATCGGAGTCAAAGAAAGTAAATTTGTTTTCTAAGTAAGAAGGACTTGAAGGATTAAATAAGTACAACAGGGAAAGAGTGTGAAGAAAATAAAAAAAAATAAAAAATAAAATATCAGAATAGAGATTTCATGGAAGTATTTCAAACTAAAACATTATTTTGTATTGCATCCAGACGATACATGACAAAAATAAACGTGTAAATGTTTTTTAACCTTTACACGAAGCCTTAAACCAATAGTCATTCTAAGAAAATAATAGATCGACGTACGGTCAGATGGGAAGGCTTTGAAAAATGTTATGGGATGCTCAAGCAGACGTTTGCTTTTAAAATCCATCTACAAATACCCAAACACTGCGATCCCGGGTTCCGGGATCCGGGATAGCACAATCCATCTAAGAGTGATGTATGGTAGCTATGATAAGCAAGATGACAATACTTTGACCCCCGGATCCATTACCGTGGTAATAGTTTACGGGGATCTAAGTAAAATATCTGTTGAAGAATTTTTGTTATTTCAAGAGTCATGCTATGCAAAATCATTTTATGACCATACCATTTAAGAATTGTATGTAATAAATTTATTAATATAATTTATTAACAAAACATATTAAAAACATATTATAGAATTGCAAAAATCGTTCAAAACAAACTAGTCTAGTTCTATTTATAATTATATAATGTATGCTTTATGTATTTAGTTGAAGTATATTTTTAGTAAATATAGTTAAATAGTAAAGAAATTAGTCGTCATCGGAACACAATATTTATTTTAGTTATTTTAATAAACAAATTCTATATTATTTTATTCACAGAATAAAACAATACAATTTGCATATTCCAAAAACGATATTTTATTGTCACTGAATTTCAGTTAGTTCAAAATAGAAACATATTGATTTCTTTCTGGGGTTTTATTCGAATATGCGTTCAAAAGAATGTCAATTTGAATTATTACGAGACGATTGTGGATGGTATAATATTAGAAAACTCAAAAGTATATAATTCTTTTAAGCACAAAATTTTATAAGTACTATTTTTCAATCATATCTCTTTATTACTGCGTTGTCATTTTAATTTATTTATCCATGAGTTTAATTACGTCATTAATCACAACCAAGTTGACAAAGTTAACCTGATTTCATTAACTGATCATGCTTAAGTTTAAGTGGCAATTTGCTTTGCTTTCATATTTAAAAGGCCTTGTGTAAATTTGTATGATATACATAGCTATATAATATATATGTAGATATTCTAATCTTATTAAAAACTCGTAAGGAAACTAAATTCTACTATTTAAATCTGTAGAAAATAAAATTAAAACAGCTAAATCAAAATAAAACAAAATAAAAATCCAAAATGGCGGATATATTTAGACAGTAATCCGTGTTGCTCATCACACGCCGAATGTGGTGCACGTAGAGTGTGAAATTTGAAATCATTTCCCGGGCTGCGAGCCAACTTGTTAAACGTTGTCGCTTTACGTATATATTAATTATATGTTTTAATATTACGTAAAACATGCAAACAATATTATATTACCAATTATTTAAAATTTTATAGAAAAGAGAAAACATTTCATTTTATATTAAATATTGTTTATTTAAAACGAGTTTTCTTAAGCTAGAGATACGAGTATACAATAACAAATAGTGACGGAAAAAGCACCTATGTTACATGCTGGAATAATCACCTACCCGGCCAGCACACAAAGGTTTGAACAAAATGGATTAAAAAATAAATAGGAATTTTTTCGTTTGAAAGCTGGTTTAGGAGTAAAATGATTAGTAAAAGTGCTTTACATTTATATTTATGTTTAGAATTCTTAAATGGATATTTTCACTTTTTTTCTTATTTAATTTTTTTAAGTGTAATTTTTATTATTAGTTTTTTTTGCACGCCTACCAACAATCTCTCTTGTACTTCGTGAGGTTGGGTGGTAAATAATATTTTTGTAGCATTAAGCCCGCCTTTTGTGCATTAATTTTGCATTTTGTGAAATAAAAAATTAAATAAATAAATAAATAAAATTTCAATTTATTCATAATAGTCTAACTAAATAAGATTATAACAATTCATTAAAAAATATTTTTTTTCAAATTTAACTCAGGATCCTGTACCCGTAACCCTTTGGCTCCACGAATACAATAATGGGGTTCACTAATCTAGTGGCTGAATAAAGGTCTGAGTTATGGTGCCGTGGTGTGGATTAAACAACTCTTTTTTATTAAAGTAGGTATTAAAAACACTTCCACAACGTTTTTCAAACTCAATTTAAGAGTCGCTTTTTTCAGTGTGATATTATTAATAACTTTAATTTAAATTATATTTAATAATAACTTTTCAGTTAAATTATATAATTATATCTGTAGTAATTTTTATACTTTTAATTTTGGAAAGGATTAAATGAGTTAAAATAAAACAATTTATAAGAACTTGTGAATTTAATAATGATTTTAAGATTATTTTTATTTAATTTATGATAAAAGATATATTTTATTTATATATCACATATACACATATTTATTCAACGAAAACAATATATTTCGATTACAAAAATAAATAAAACTCAACCATCTAATAAATTTTAAAGGGTGTACGAATTGATCATTTTTAATTAACCCACAAATATAAAAAGATGGCTGGCATTAAAACAAGCTGAAAACCACGAAGGTATACAGAGATTTTGAATACGTTTCTATGTAAACATTTCGAAACGTTATAAAGGTCTGAATCAAAGAAAAACCACTAACGGTACGAGCCGACAAAATCTCTAAAAGGATTGTAAAAAATATACATTCGTTAAATAATTCACTTTCATTTACAATATTTTTTATTCAGACTCGAATAGGCAATTTCTACTCGTACTGTTTTAATGAATAACATATTGCCTGGAACACTATTTTTTGTTACAGCTTTGTAAATTATTAACACGATAAAACTTTATGAGAAATTAAAATTTCCTAACGAATTTTTCAAATTGGTTAAAAAATATAGAACCAAATAATTATAAGTAAAATAATTAAAGGTATATCAAATACACTAATCTAACGATAAATGGTCATGAAAATAATAAAGAAAATTAAAAAAGACATTGATTTTTCTAGAATAGCTCGTTTTCTGGTTTCATAAATTCGCGGCTTGTTCAATATTTAATACTCGTATCCTCACCGCGAATGGAGATTTTTTTCGGAAGTTCGCAGCACCCCGCTTTTATTTATTCGGTTGTGGCCCCCTCGAGGACCTGCTCGTTCGATACATTTTTCAACGGAATTATATTATCATTCTTTGAATTCCATCGCTGTATGGTTTTATGTGCCCTTTGAGAGATTTCTTTATTTATCAAACCGATAACGAGTTATCTTTTCTATATCATTAATGAACAGTTTTTACTATATATAAATATGTTTTGAGTTTCATCAGTAACATTGAATAAATATTTTTTTTATTAATTGCAATTCTTTATCTAAAAATATATATAAATAAACTGAATATAAACCGTTGCATCTTACATGAAACAGCGAATATAATAAAAAAGTATCATAAAAACCAATTCCGTTTTCAATATCAGTAACAGGTGACAAATATTCGCAGAAGTGGAATCCATATTATCAGTGGTCAATATAATTTATTTGCTGCGGCAAATAGGATTAGGGCAGCATTTTTTTGGAGACACAAAGCGGTCCATGGGTGGTCCAATCGATAGGAGCACGCTGCGAATACGTTATTCTATAAAGGGCTGGACATTGGAAATTGTTACACTACATCATTCCCTTTGTATTGATATAATAGATGAAACTGATGGATTATTATTTTGTTGAAGGAATATTTACGATTTATTTTTTCACAAGCGTAATTTATATATATGGGAATACTTTCCTTTTTTCGAAAACATATTTTTATTGGTTAGGGTAAGGATTAGGCATATTATAATTAAACTAGATCCGAGAAATGTAATATTCTTACCATTAAATATAAGCGACGTAATATTTTGGTCCTTTAAAAAGAACCTACATCAAAAGTAATTTTCATCACAAATTTGACACGAGCGAATCCAGGGTAGGTACACAGTAATTAAATAAAGCTGTACTTAGGAATATTTAATGTCCTTTACATAACTGCTTAAGATTCAAAGCAAGCAACATTAAAAGCAGTCTAAGTAAAAATAAACAAGGCACAAATGTAGGCTGAGGACGTGACAGGTGCCCTTAAAAGCTTCGGAATTGGCTGTAAGTAATCCGCGGGCAGGCTTATCCGATCTCCCGAACAAATAAAAATACTTATCACGTAAAACCTTGGAGCCGTCGTAAAACTGTTCACTGATAACGTATTGGATCAGGTTCTGTAAAAATCTTAAGGCGCACAAACTTACGAATATTAAATTTATTGGGCTATATAAAAGAAAAAATATGAAAATTTGATTCTATGGCATACGATCTGATCGGACCACAAGGTCCTTTTCTTTTTTAATAATTTTCTGATGCTACGTATTTATGATTTCAAAAGTATTGATTAACAAAAGAAACTTATAAGATAGAACTTTTGTAAGCTACAAGGGCAAAGTCGCGTGCAACCATCATAGGGGTGAGTGTCGATAACATGAAAGCCACAATAACGCCTTCCTATAAGCCATGTATTTACGAGCGCTATATGATATCGCACTGACAAAGTGTCCTTAAGACGGATTGGTTAGATTTTCGATTTGGCTCATATTCCCGTAAATACTCTATTAAGAGAAAACATGATTTATATAAGAAACATCATTTTTTTTAAAAGCCTTTGCATTATATATTATAAAGATTGTTTTATCGTTATTATGAGTACATTTCAAATAAATATATTTCTTTTGTCATTTGATATCATACAATTATTGTTTGAAATATGAGCTCTCAATAGTGCATGTAAATATATATACTTTTAAGCATATTATTGTAAAGAAAATGATTTTCATATTTGCTCCCAAGTTTACATAAGCTTCGTTCATAGTTTATTTGTATAAACGGGACTATTTATTTGAAGACCCGACATAAAGTTTATTATGTTATGTTATGCTTGTTTTGAGGTTAAATTATTTATTCTCCGACCACATTTTGCTTACTTTAAAACTTTATTGAAATATTACAGGTGTAGGTAAGAGCATGGTCTGTTTTTTAAAACTATATACGAGAGATTTACAGTTATTGTATAATTATTTCATGTAGAAAATTGAAGTCAATTTAAAGGTTGTTAAATATAACTACAAATAAAAACGTTCAACATTTTTGGCAGCGTAAAAACTGGACAATTTGTAGTGTTGGTAAGAGAGAACAAATAAATAAAACATGTCCGCTCAACTGTCTCTGATGCAATTATTCGCAAATTACAAGTGCCGGTAGACCGTTTTTATTAAGTTATTTTAAAGGTCTGAGTTAATTCAATTCGGTTTCGAACCGTAACACTACTCAATAATTCATTTTTATTTTATGTAAACGAAACTATTTCAGCTTATAAGTAGTAAGTACTTGTTTATCTTTGTTAGACATACTTGAAACTATATAAACAATAATTGGCGACATATTTTTATACTTTGGTCTTAATATCGTTTAGTTTTGTATTTCATTCAGGTTTATGATAAATAATCTTCTAAGATAGTAATCAAATTATGAATTCAAAATGCGGTATTCATCGCTTGCTCGCTAAACTCGATAAGGAAAAAAATCGAACAATTTCAATAAAACCACAATTTCATGGGCGCGTTGGCGCGAACTCGCGAGTGTTACAATTTAATAAAACTTCAAAAGGCTGCTGATTCCACAATTCTATCAGCTTAGCACGAGATCCCGAGCATTATGCGTATAAAAAGCGGTTATCGCACCCCCCTAGGGGACGAGATAGACGTGCAAGGGGAACACGGAAATATAACATAATATACACTATCATAACAAGAATATAACTATTTTTGATCAAGTTAAGATTAAAATTATATCTCCTTATGATTAGTTTGCTTAGTTCACATAAATACTACATTTTTTATATTAACAACTATATTATTAACTTTTCTATATTCATTTTTCTAAACATGTCAATATTTAATAAAGTTTGCCTTTAATATTATTTTTTCTTTGACAGAGCTTTTAGATTATAAAAAACGGAACCTTTATAATAATACTACGATGTGTCCATTTTGCTATTGGCAAAGCCCTGTAAATAGCGCTGAAGTAAAACAGCGTATATTTATAGTTTCAATTAACGGACTTTGCATTCTACGCCCAGAATTAAACTTTATAACGGTACGTTAATAGAATAAATAATAAAAATTGTTGCTTAAAAGATTTAGATAATTGTTTCTTTTTAACAATTAGAATAAGATATATATATTCTTATAACCCTAAAACAAAACAAATTTTAGCAGTTATATTATACAGAACATTATAATAATCGTATCTTTACTCATCATTTAAAAAAAAATCGTCTCATTAGAGCAGTAATAATCAGAGTGTAAAAACCTTTTAATGTGAATGTTTCAAAGCTGAAAGAATAAAAGAAATCCAGGGTGCAATGAAATTTAATGGGCAATAATAGATTGTCAGCTTAATTTTATAATCAATTAGCTTTTCATCGCATACACTTATTTGGTTTCTTTTTTTTGCTTTCAAAGTTAAATCGAATAGAATTCTGATCGTATTAAAGCAACGAATGATTGTTTCATCATTATCGCGGAGTGGTTTGTAAAAGGGTTAATGACATGTGGGTTATCACATTCGTATTTCGAAAAATCAAATGAAACGCTGAGTTCGCTCCCAGCAATTAAAATCAAGCGATTTCAGCTTTAGCACCGACTATTTAGGGACAATTATGTCGCGTCACTGCCTATTGTCCGGCAGCGATTAAATGTGAAACACAATGGACCCAATCCCAGGACTAACGAAGCGACTTCGGTCATTTCCGTCCCACTTCGGCTTGACTCGAAGATGTGTAATTTGCGGGTACCAAATAGTGGAGAGTTTTGACGGAATTGCCCGAAGTTGAACGTTTGTAAGTGGACCTTCGGAGGCGTTAAGCGAACTTCACAAAGTTTGGCAGATTGGTTTAACAGGAACGTTTTTGACAAGCGAAGCCTGCATAGTTACTTAAATCTATTTTGGTTTGTCTCTTATTAGAAACTGACCGTCTAGTTTCTTATTATAATATAACCCTTCATTCTTATACATTAATTTGAAAATTTGTTTATAACTAAACTAATTATAATAAAAGAATAACCTTGTTTTGTCTAAAGATATAGACAGGTTATACTTAAACTAAAAGAGCAAAATAATATATAGTATAAATTTATATTGTATCTTAGATAGTTCAGTTAATATTTATCTCGCTGGTAATTATGCGTTGACAAAGACCACCCTTTGTGAGCCCGACGCCAATAATGATGGCGTGAACTTTACTAATTTTGCTATCCCGCGAGCGGCAAGGCTGTATTTACATTGTATAAATTATAAGACATTCTTTATTTTTTATACCAATTATTTAAAAATTTTGTCTTGTAACACATTAAAATTCCTTATTTTTTATTTTATTTTGAATATATTTACAATATTTTACATAAATATAAATTAAATATTAATTATAAGAAGAAAGAATAGTCAAAATGAGCAAAAATTAAATTAATATGTATTTTTAATATATATTTTCATGTTACCATTGTACACAGCCTTAATACTAGTGTCGATAAGCCCTTCGACGAGAGTTGGTTAACCTTTTGTGTGCATGTTATGCTTTACATGAGTAACTTTGTCAATATTAAGATATTATCTAATCGATTTTATAAGGTACTTTACTAGGGGAGATAGACTTCACCAGAAGTTTTAAGTAATTTTGACATTATTATGATGTACTCTCGATAACAAATAATTATTAAAGTTATTTCTGTATGTAATTTTCGTGATCCATGAATACTATTAAATATAATTCTCCAGCTTTACTCACGTAATTATTATCGGAGTTTACCCTACAGTTTTGAACCCATTAGGGGTCCTATAATTTATTTAGTTGTTTAGTCGATGTTTCAATATTAGTGCAAGTAATACGACTGTAAGTAAATTTGAGATATTATAAGTTAAACGGTATATATAAAATAATTATATACAAATACTTGTAACAACTGTTATACTAAACTATACGAGTATGAGTGAACTTCACTAACTGTGGTCTACTCCGGACATTTGCATTTGAAGCCATGAAAAAGTTTTCAGTTTCAGTTAGAAAACTGTGAACTAGCTGTCTGCTTTGAATATTTTGATGTCAAAACATTTTCAAGTAAGATTTTCGTGTTCGTTTAAGCGGTTGTTTATATCAACTATATTTAAATAAATATCTTCTTACTGAAACTGTTCTTTGTGTTTGTCTTTTATATATTTTATATATATATTTATTATTAGCTATCACATCATATAATGTACACAAATTAAAACTCCAATGTCACTGTAATTTCAAACGTACCTAATATTTCCGCAAGCCAGTACCTCTCTTCGTGATAATTAAGATGCAGAATTTATCGAAACTTAAGAAGCTATTCATTATTTTGCCTCTATTGTTCTAGAAAATGGTTTTAACAAAAGAATGCGGTTAGCAACAGCGTGAATGTGCTTCAAGTCGCTTTAAATCTTCGAGATAATCACGTAGGTATTTTGTGTGCGTTTAAACAAAGTTATAGTATAAAATCTACCTTATTATTTTAGACAATAGTTCGAGTTCTTTATAATCAATCTTTTTTTAAATTAAAACTTGAAAACAATTTCAGATTAAGTAAACGTAAGACTTGAACGTTTTAAAGAGGGAAGTAATTTTTTAATCAAAGTCTACCGCCGACTTTTGACAAGTTTGCTTTGCAGTGGCAATAGATTGCCTGTCTCTCGGATATCAACTTACCAAGTCTGTCTTCACACAGAGCGGCGGGAACGTATTTATAAACGTTGCCTTATGTTATTTACATTAACTCGCTATATCTTAATATAAATATAATTTAATATAAAGAAAAAAATATATACTTTTTTTGTAATATAATAATTAATTTCAGTTTTTATAAATAATCTGTTTTGTTCATTATTTTGATAGTTAATATAAATATCAAATAGATTATCATCGATACATAAATGAGAGCTTATATAAACATGATTTACATATGGAACTCTTTTCCCGCAGTGGACTTATTGAAAGATATTATAGGTTCGAATCTTGATCGTATTTTCATATATAAATAACCCCTTATTAATTTTTAAGACTGTTTTATACACGGCTACTGTTAAGCAGCCTTGCCGCCGCGAGCCAACAAAACAAATCGATCGTCGGAAATTACTTATAAGTAGCAAATAGGGCAGATCTGATAAGTGGTAGCTTTCGTCACGCCACTTGATTGATGCCTTCATTGCTTAACTTGCAGCCTTTTTAAATGCATTTTGATAATGTTATCTTATCGCTATAAATTGGAAGGAATTTTGAATGCATTTTATAAAACAGTGATTTAATTAAATAATTTTATGTTTTATATCAACACTGTGGAGTGGTATATATTTGTTAAATATTTTGATACATGGTATTTTGATTCTTTAACTGATCAAAAGATTTAATTTGATTTTTTTCGTTGTTACCTTTTATTATATTCTATACTTTACTTTATGTTACTGTTAAAATACTTAAACAAAGATAAATAATTAAGAAGGTGAATTTTTTGTTGCTATTCACACATCTTAGCTCGGCGCACACAACCCAAAGTCATGAATAGAAATGGGATGCTGCAATCTCGTTCCGCTAAGCTCTGTTAATATGACATCCAATTGTTTCTAAACACTGCACTGCGAGGGCTGGGTACAAAACGTCCACTCATTAAAAACTTTTCAACGCTTAATGAAAATCTTATTGGAGCGACTGCAGTGCACCGGGGACCACCCCCGGGCGGGTTGAGGGGCTGAAATGGCCCGGCTAAGTGTATTACAGACGGATCGCTGCCTTTGATTCGTCACATCAAAGACGATATCGTTCGTTCGTCGCTAAATCGAATCAGCAGAGCTTTGTTTCTACACGTAAGACTGGAGGATTTCAGTTGGAGTATATAGTAAACAAGTATTTAAATTTACATCTAATTCAAATGCCTCCCAAACGATCCTAGACCTTATACTTGCTTGTTGGATGTAAAAATCTTAAAAATCTAAATAATTCTTAAGTCTTCCTTTACATAGTTTTTTTAGATAAAAAAAATCTTTTATAATTAAAATATAGCTTTCGTTAAAATATAAATAGATATGCCATGAATTAAGATCTTTTCAGAAGTTAGCAAAAATGCACGCTCCAAGAAATTTTGCATGAAACTACGCTAAGTATATTAAAGAATTCTGGATAAAACTTTAATATAATGATGGTAAATGGGCCACTGCAGTTCAGCAAAATATTTTTTTAATACAAGCAATAAAACATCAAATATCTATTCAGTGCACGAAAAATAGAAGCTTAAATGAGAGTTTAAAAGTAAACTGAAGTTGTTTTCGGAGTTTTGGGGCATAACATTCAACAAACCGCACACTTTGTCTAGAAGACCGTACGTAACCACTAGCAATAAAGCAACTCGGGTTAATTCAGGTCTGGTTGGCAGCGTCGGGGTAAAAACTAAACCAATATACTTCTTAAAATTACGGCAGTGGAGGGTTATGTAAGCGCACGTGCTTGGGCTTTTGGCAAGCGGCCGACGGATTAAGGCGCAAGGATTTTAGTAGAATTTATATTTTTAAACGTGTTACGAGTTGAATAAGTATTGGAAATCTAACAATAGATATGCTATCTGCGGCGCCGTATTTACAAACCGTTTATTAATGAAAATCAATTTATTCGTTATTCCAATATTCGTAACTGAAATTTCGAACAATTATGTTTTTTATTAAACATTAAAATATACATGGATATACATATATAACTTCATTATATATAACAAAAACGTTGCGGTCTTGTCTTTATGAAAAATTTCTAGTATGTCTCATACTTAAAAATCTAAATCATGTTATATGGTAAATATTATTTCGAATTATTAATTAATTATTTCTTTAAATTTAATAATAATCATCCAATAACATCTTATTTTTCGATATTTCAAGTATAATATGTAAAATAAAATTATTTATTAACACACTAATTATAAACAATATATTGTCAAGGGAAAGACACACTAGTAGATATTTCTTATTCTGGCAGTAAATCAGCAATATTGGCGATTGTTTTATCCAAGGCTGGCAAGTACCCAAGCACGTGGCCTGCTTACCAATCACTAGCACACACACCCTGTTTATATTGTGTCTGTGTGTGCATAATGTCAGCGCCATTGTGCTGTTAGAATTTGATCCATATTGTTGTTTCAAAAAGTAATAAAGTTATTACTCACGGTTACATTGTTTTGATTTAAAAACCTTGCTACTAATGAGATTGACCGAGGCTAAATGTTATTTCAGACATAAAAGGAGACCTAGTTTCGCTTTTTCAAATGCAACGAAGTCGGCACTGAGCTGAATTTTTTATTTGCCCTCCTTTATGAGCTACATATTTTAATAATTGACTCGTCCTTCTGTCAGGTGTAACAAGTTTTTATACTTGTCTTACAGAGTTATATTTATTATATTATTTTTATTTGCTTGAGAGGTTTCTTTTGCTCAGGCTTAACCCGGATTTAATACATATTCGGTTCCGTAATACATGGGAAAAAAGTGTCCATTGCTTCTTCTACATCTGATGTCCTTTCCTATTTCTTTATCGTATAGATTATGTTTGTTCTGATGATAATGTACTTAGTATATTTGTTGGCTGTATGTTTGTTTTTATTGATTAAATTGGTGGAGGATAATTCTGATTGAGCTGGCTGGTCATGTTTGGATTGTGAATGGTGGCTATTAAAACGGAATCTCCCAAAACTTACTAATTATAATTGTCAAATGACGAGTGAATACTTGTATTTATAGTATTGTAGATTCAATTAAGTTTATCTATATATCATAAGGCTTTTGGCTACTATCCCGGATGCGACTATAACTACCGGCAAGGCTTGTGTATGCGTGTTCCACAGTTGCATTAGCTCTGTCTTTAAAATATGATATTTACTTAATTTTTCAATTTCCTTGGCTTCAATATTGTTGTCTGAAGGTACAGTGCTGTCTTTAAAGAATGTGTTGTTATTGGTTTTGTCGATATGTATTATGTCAGGTCTATAGTGTGCTTTTTCTTTTACTCTGTTTTGTATTAAAGCTTCCTTGGTGGAAGGATTTCACCAGAGACTGTAAACATACATCTGCTGACGCGCAAGACATCAAAATCTATACTGATGGCTTGACAAAATAAAATTCAGAAAGATTAAAAATATCAAGCTGGTTGTCGGGTCATAACTGCCAGATCCTGTATCGCAAATCGCAAAAATGGACGCTACTAATGACGGAGTTACTTAACTAAACATAAGACTGAACAGTATCTATCCACAAGTAAATCTATCCACTTTTCATACTGTTTTCTAATTATTGCTTTGTTTATTTATCTGTATGTACAGACACTATTCACTTCAGCTTTGAAATTTTAAAAATAAAAAATATATAGAAAGAAGAAATGGTGTACTTAAAAGAAATGATTACTTAAAAAAAGAGGACTTATTGATTCCCTGTTTTATTTTTGATATATAACATAGATGCATAATTAAGAGTTGTTGTTTTAAAAAATGTAGTCTTTTAATTAAGTATTAATTTTTATACTTATGTATTACAAACATTTTCCATCACATTTCCATTGTGTACTATAAATTTTTACAAGCGCGTATGCTCTTTAGCACAAAATGGCTGCGCCGTAGCATAAAGCTACGAACTACGTAACCACGTAGCAAACTCGTTGCACCGTTTTAGTTGAACGCTTTCTATATTATTTGGATAAAACTAAATGTAACTAATAAAAGTAGTTAGGCAAAGTATTTATGTGAAATGTTCTTCAAGTATCTGAAACTATTTTGTTAATTTTAATTTTAAATATTTGTTTTCACAAAGTTAACAGATTAAATTAATTATATTTTTAGATAAATTTATAACTGCTTATTAGATGTTCATATTCGTTACAATATATATGTATATATTCTGAATTATCTATACATTTTATTTTAAAATATTCGTATACCAATGGAATGACTCAACTTTATGAATCGGTACTGGCCTATTAAAATGTTTTCGAGAAATGAATTCGCTATTTAAGCACCAATTAAGCCGGCGTCAGATAGCGAAAGCGAATTTCGCGACTCAATCGCAATTATTTTCCACTTGCAAGAAAACTTGAAGCGAGCGTTAATTGTGGGATAGGTAGCGACACAACGGAGGCCCTTTACCGTATGCGGGATGAGCAATGGACGATTATTGTTTTCATGACAATTTGACAGACACGATGACAGTCGAATTTCAATATACTTTACTTAATTTTTTACAGTTAAACAAATATTATCAAATTCGAAAGAATTCATCGTTATTTTAAAACAGTAAGAATTTCATAACATTGTAGTGTTCTGATAAATTATCGGTAATGATAATTATGGACTAAATTTATCGTTGTCGTCCCGTGGTCGCATCATCTGAATGGCGTGGACAAGTAGGTGTGACGTCATTAGCAATCTGCTCCGCGGCTGTGCTGGATGGCAAATTGAAGCAATTACAATGTACAGTTGTTTTGGTATCCCCAATGCGAGGGGGGTTTCGCCCTCTTCAAGTAACGACTCGTAATTCCAATTTCGATGAGGATCTGGTTATAAGACTGGACATTTTGTTTTAGGAATGTCTTATTTATTTCTTGTCTATCTTGAAGGTTGTAATATTTTTAAAAAGCTATGGGAGTTATATTGGTTTCATTGACGTACCTATATTTAAATATTTTATAGCTTTGGAACATTTAATTATTTTTTTATAGAAACAAATATAAATAAAATTCTTATATTAATATAATATACGTACTTCAGCAGTAATGCCAACAATTTATAAAGTACAAAGGAAAAATAAAACCAAGAAAAGAATAAGCCACGCAGATGGCGCCACGTGAAATATTAACTAAATTTAAAAGGCGGGAATTTTTCGCGTGAAATGGCCTGTGCGAAATTTACTATACCGATCTTAGTTCGAGCGCTCTACAATATAGCGTGCGTGTGTGCAATAGCACCGCGTGTCAAGGTTACACGAATTCTTGGATTTTATTTATTGTCAGCTATCATAAGATTATAAATGAAGTTTTAATATACACATATAAAACTAATTATTGACTATATATGTTAATTAATAAAACTCTATACGTTTATAATTCATATCATTATGAAAATATAAATATCCCAGCTCAATATATATTTAAAATCTTAAATTGTTGTTAATACCGTTCTTATATAGTACTTATATATATTAAAACACCGATATTAATAATACAATATGTTATAATGAAAATACATCATTACGCAATATGTAATATGTATTAATTAGTGAGAACTACTGAGCTCTCAAAGTGGCCTCGTACTTAATTAGTAGAACTTTAAGTCAAGAATAATTATCACAAAATTTGATGATATCGAGGATATTATTACATTATTATTAATAATATTAATAGGAAATTAATTTTTATTTGTAGCAACTCTTGTATGTTAATTGAAATAAATGAATTATTAAAATAAAGCATTTGAAAAGTCAATTCTCAGTTCAATATAGAACAGTATAGGACATTTTTAAGTATTAACCAAAAGAATTATCAATATTTTAGTTTGAATGAATAAAATTCGTTACTATTTCAAAGATATTGGAATCAATGTATTGAAAACAGATATCGACTTTACAGGGTCGATCCCCTCTCAAATATCCAATTTGAAAAGTTTGTTTTGTTATCAGACAAGTTTAAGCAAAGCATTATTATAATCTATATTGAAATTCTGTAAACATAAAGTTAAATAATAAGCGCGTATTATGAAGACATCCAAATTACTTACAAAACTTACTAAACTTCGACTATTGTAACTCATTAAGAAATTCTTACATAAAACGGCTGAAGGCGACCGAGTCGGTAACAAAGCCTTATCATTTGAAGTAGCATCAAGAACAAAGGCCTTGTAAGTCGTCAATAGATTGAAAAAGTTTAAACTATTTGTTCTCGGATTGTGATTACGAATTGAAAATAAAATAACAAATGACCGCTTTCATCCATGAACCATCTTTAGTCTTGTGCTCGGTGTAAGAGATATAATCAAACATTTTAATTTCAACACTAATTGTTGAAGATTAAATAAAAGTAGTTTATTATTTTCTTACTAAAGTATAAAATAAAATTTACTTGATTACTTCATGTACTTGATATACTTGATCCTTATACTATTACCAAATAATTACAAACAAATATATTAATAGTTTTTTTTATTGGTGAATATTTTTTTCACTCATACAGCAAGTTAGAAGATCAAGCGGCGCAATGCCTTCGAAAGTACTCAAGATATGAAAAAAAAATTAATACGTATGTGAGTATAATTTTTTAGGATAGCCTTTAGCATCTATGATTGATAGATAAATTCTAGAAACATTTACACACAAACAAACAGATAACAAATTACTGTTTTATATATATAATAATAATATAAATTTATAAAATCATTTCAAACCATTTTATATACGTGATTCGTCTGGTTATATGCAGTCAGTTTGTCGACTGGACAATAGGAATCTTACTAGAAATAACTGGACAATGTGAGATAGAAGACGAGTGGTAGATGAACGAAAGGCAGTTGAAGTCGTCTCGTTAGCCTGCGATTTAGTTCGACATGAGAAGCTCTCGGAGACACAATAAAACGCATTATTAGAACGCGTTCTATTGCAAAAGGCATTTTTCTTGCCTTATGTATATCTAGGAGTAGACATCTCACAGTTGACAAAATAAAAAAAAATTGATGTAGCCAAGAAATAAAAAGAAAAATATACCTAGTATGTAATACAATTAAAAATTTAAAAAACCTTTTATTACATTTGTGAATATTATAAATTATTTTAATGGTACTCTACATTTTTTATGAGAGATTAACAAAAAGATGATCATCTAACAATTTGATTCTAGCAAAGATATTTGACAACAAAGAGTTTTACAAGCTCACCTAGTTAATTGAAACAATTTAATGGGGCGAGTTTATTAAAAGGGAACAGTCGCGTAAAGTTTCCGGCTTTTATTTACTACAATAACCTTTCTTACCTCTTTTTATTTTACGTATTTTATATTAAAACTTTAGGAAGATATAAAATTGTTGCATATTACTTACATCACTAGGTAGTGAACATATTAATTGAAATATAGGTTTGTTCTCAGAATTTGTTTTGAGATGATCTTATCATTGTTATATAATATCAAGACAGGAATATACAAGTTTTCGATGGTACTTATATAGTACGAAACAAATATCCAAGAAGCAATAAAAACTAACTAGAAACGGTTAAAGTTGGCATTACTAGAACATAGTTGGTGCCGCTGTTTTATATGCAGTTAGTTGTTTAAGAGCTGGTGCTTATTGCTCTAGGGGAATGTTCATGAAATAATAAACTACACTCCGCGTGTTAGCTATGTGTGTTTCATAATGTAATTATAATAGTATTATTATTTTAGAAGAATATTGTGCAGTTGTATCTTAATATACGTCGTACTTTTGGCTAATGTAAACAACATTTTTATAATTTCTATTAATCAAAATAAAATTGAAAATAGCTATGATTTTTCCTTTAAAATTTAACGTGCTATGGGCTTAAAATTAATAAAGTATTTATAAAATTTTTAATTTAACATATTTGCGATAGCGACCGGAATCATAATATTATTTCATCGAACTTCCAAACGAAGTTACGACGGCTCCGGGCGGAGTCGCAAGATAAACTGCAAACTCTCATTTCGATACAATAAAGTTGGCGAGTGTTTTTTTCTCTGAATCGAGTGAATATTTTAGAACACTCTGTATTTACGTTTGGACTTTGCGAGTTCTACAAATTGTTACCAACTTTTTCACGAAATTGGCCAACCGTTGAAGTTTGATAAGGCGAATCGGATTTTGCAAATTACTTTTCCGTTACATCCATTAACTAATGCCCTTTAGAAGTTTGACATTATATTAGATTAACTATAGTAAAGCAAAAGTTCTTTTGTAGCTAAGTATAAAAATAATAGGTTAGTAAGATACCTCCCAATAATATAAAAAAAAAGAGAGGATTTAAAAGAGTTATCACGCTTACAATATAGTGTGGTCTGGATGGAAATTTTGCAGATATAACCATATCGATGGCAATAAGTCTCTCCATGGAGGATACTAGAACCTAACACCCACAAAATATAACTAGGAGATCGGAAAACGACTCCTTGGGCGCTCATAATAATATCTAAGATCGAAATGCCGCGAATGCGATTGGTGTAAGAGGCGTAGTGGCAAGTTACTAGCGACGCGATGGCTAAACTATGTGTAACGAAACTCATAAAATTAATTTATCACATATTAGTAATAAAATGTAGTAAGGAAGTTGAACATTATTTAGAATATTTACGTTCTGCTGCTAATTATGTATTTGGTTTATATTAATAATATAGAAATTGTTTCATTTTGGGTAAGATAGAGTAAGTTAGTTAATTTTTTATATAGATTTATATCTCTGAATTCTAGCGGGGATAGACGTGGTGTGAAGTAGTATGGCAGAGTATGAAGGATTATGAAGGAGTATAAAGTTTATTTATGGAGTGAATGTGTTTGACACAATATCAGCAAATGATATTCAAAATGATTGATTTTGAGCGATTTAACTCAAATTACTGAAATAATTTTAAATGAACTTAATGATCACTTTGAAATATTTTTTCATTTTTAAAGAAAAATATTTCTTTATCCATTTCTGGGTAATTCTAATAAATTTTTATATTTGAAGAATAATAAGCTTTCAAACAACAATACAAGATGACGTGAAAATCCTCAGCTGAGAACGTCAATATTATGTTACTACAAAAAGGAGCAATTTTTCTTCTAAGTCTTGTCTAAGAAAAACATCCTACAACCTCCGCTGTAAAACTTGAATCCACCGGCTATTGTTCTGCTCAACAATGAAAATTCTGAACATCAAGTGTCAGCCGTCTAAACGATAAAAAATAATGCAAATTCACTCCAGGTCTCATCTCGTGAAATAATGCCCGATCGTTACATAGATAAGAGAGTTTTTCCGTTAAATCGAGCCTCTTCCGTTCTTAACGACATTGCCCTTCGTTAAACAGAAAAGTGATTCAGGTAGTCGTTTGTGTTGAGTGTCTTTTTTCATTTCTACAAGCGTTTAAAACGTTTCCAGAATGAGAAATTATATTGATATTGCTCGCAGTTAATGTTGAGGGAAGATGTACTAAATTCCTCAAACATGCTTCAAACCTGCCTAATGGAGAGTTAGAACGATAAACAAAATATGCACTTAATGTTCGAAATTTCATCGTATTTCAACATTAAAAACTTTTTAAACTCAAAAGAATGAGAAAACTTTCCTATATTCTTGGGCTATAAAGTTTTAATAATAGAATTCTTTAGATGTATCACCGTACAAACATATTTCAAATACTTAAAATATATTAATAGCTAATAATATTAATTAAAAAAACAGTCCTTTGGATTAATGTTAACTCAAACAAACGAGAGTATAGCACTATCATATCATAACACTTCTCGGAATTCGGTTCAGAACACCTAAACAAATATCCAATAATGTGGCCAGTATTTATGTTCATAATATTGGATCTATTAATCACATCATCGATATAAAGTAAATTTTTGGTATTATTATAAGAAACCTGCTACAAATTCGCACTAGTTGAGGTGTTATATGAAATTATTAAATGAAGGCAAAATCAAGCTTTCAACGCTGAGTTAAGTCAGCGCAATTAAAAATGCCCGTTACCTGCTTCATCAAGTAGAATTTTCTTCAAAGAAACCACTGATGTAGTTATGCTTTATAACTTAACGATATCTTAAAATATCATAAAACCAACAACATAAAAAAGTGTGATTTTTCAATTTTTATTCATCATTCTTTTATAAAAGACGGTAGCTGGTGTTTTTATTTATTTTATTTTTGTGACATTTATCAAGATTCCTTAAAAGCATAAAAATATTAAATAAGCATGATTCAATATGCACTACCTGACGAGTTAACGCTTGAACGCCTCAAATTCGCTCAAACGGAGAACTTGTTGAAAATCTCTAACTTACTATCAAAGTAGTAAACAATCGCTTCTAACGTAATTTGCCGGTTATAGTGTAATGAGGGCGCGCTCGGTTGGATTCTGCTTGATGCGAGTTTACAAACTTGCGTCCGATACGCCGCTCCCGCAGTGCTGTTCTGTTTCACTGTTGTTTTCGTTTGTCAATAGCTTTATTTTAATTAATTTTGTAGAATAGCTTTGCTGAACTAATTTCGCAAGTGGATAATGTTAGGAAAAGTATATATCTGGATTTGTTTTGTGTATGAAGTTGTTAATTCTGATTGGATTTTGTAATTTGTTTAATTTATACAAATAAGTGTACATTTTACTTTGATTTTAAGTTACGCTATATTTATCTAGATTTGAATATAATTAAAAAAGCTTAGCGAAAGTCTCATACAAGTTTTATATGTCGTGATGTAAAATATTTGAATCTAAAATATGAGTTTATATGTAACATATTTGCCAAAGAGAAAGTTAGTACACAGCGCGAGTTTAGTTGGATGTGAGTTAAACTGAGACATTGCAACTGGATGGCAAAGTTTCGAGGACGCTTCGGAATTGATTTCGCCGATATTCAATATAATATTCGAATAAACGGACAAAACAAAATTAATATTCACGTGAAACTCGTGTGAGTTCATTAATGTTCACTACATATCGTATGTATTCAGTTAAATACATCATAGCTTGAGGGTTCTATGGATTAATTTGGCTTTAATGAATTTCTTAACATAATCTTGAATCTAATAGTTGTTAGTGTTATTTGAATATTAGAGATTTCTTCTATGGAATTATTAAAATTATCAGAATATCTTAATTATGTTTTATGTAAGCGAAATGCAATAAAACTGCAACTTTCTGGATGTCATTGTTATCGAATGATATATACATATTATTCATTATATATTGTACTATTGAAACTTACGTTCGTGGTCTTGCCGGTCGTAGGTCGATCTCAGCATACCTGCAAATAAAACAAGTTATTAGAACCACACACACAATTGACCATTACAAGAAATAGCTAACAATCAGTAAATAATTGCGTCACCAACCCCCAAATTTAAGTTGACGAATTTATTTCATTCATCAATTACGTTCTCAATGAGATAAGAGAGGCCAATTAGTTTGTTTAGCGAGGTGTGGATCGTTGCCATGGCAACCGCTTTTCGGACCTTGTTAATTGCTCGTGTCTAGATTGACATTTTGTAACCATTAGCACCTACGTTCTGTATCGCCGAACATACACCAATCTGTGTTGTTCATTTAAGGTTCACATGAAAACATGTGTTCTTGCCTGTGCTTGGGTGTGTGTTATATGGTATTTTCGTTTGTATTGTAGATTAATAAATAGGTTTGATTCATTCTCTAGCACGTACTAACATTAGTACGTTCAGTAAAAATATTCGTCCTTATATAATAATTAGTAGTTAGCAGATAAATAATTTTTCAGAAATAATAATATAAAAATAAAAGAACTAAATGATACTTCTGCGCGACTGTACCCGTGTATCGTAACTCTTTAGAGTACACGTCTCAATAGAAGATAATACACAATACAAATACATCGAATGAATGAAATACAATGGTCATACAACATTGAACTAGTTTCAAGAGACCAAGAGAGAACCGGTGTTTAAACAATTTAAGTAGACGTAAACAACATAACTTCGAAAGTTTTCCCACAATATGTGAATTTACCTGAATCTTTTTTACTACAGGGAGTAATAATAATACTGAATATTTTTACTTTACTAAGTGTAAAGAGCTGGAATTTTTTTTATTTTTGTGTCCTATAAATTTTTTATTTGCATACTTTTTATTATATAATCTAAGTTAGCATCAATATTAGTTTTATGAATATCATGATTTTAACATTTCTTTTCATATAAAAAGCAACAATATTTTCACCCGAGGGTTTTTAGGCTTTTCCATACAAACCTTTCATTATCGGGACCATTGCCCCACAATGACAGAATATACAAATACGTCTGCTTTTTCAGCAAAATAAATACTGAGTGAATATATTTTTTTATTTGCAAAGTAAATTTTCCGCGTTCCCGAGCAGAGCCTTCTGGCGTCGTTATTTAGTTGGTGTTTTTCTATCAGACTATGAAGTTATTGTAACCGATGTGCCGTAAATATTATTATTTTTACTGCAAATACGAGATATGAAAATCTAAGGCCGAAAAATAGAATAGACTTTTCGGAACTTTAGTTTATTTTGTGCCATAAATAAAGCTATGAACACACTTCTATATTACACACAAGCATTCACTGTAACATGACCTGGTATACTGAAAGTGAATCTATTGTTGAATTTAAAGCTCCATTTAGCAGGACCTATACATTTGTCAAGAATAAATCGCGTTAATGTTCTTTTACGGAACGTTAAAGATAAATGACTAAAATAAATGGGTCAATACAAACAATTGGATACATATTAAATATACAATGAGAGCGTGATGTCGGTATCCACGACTGATGACTTAGGATCAATGACAAACGCGTCGTGACTGCAGGTCGTGAGTCGTCGCACGTGGACCGGCGGAAGTTGATATCACGAATGAAAACTGGAATTAGCTAAATGATTTTATACAATGCAGAGACATTTGTATTCGATTATTTCTATGAGCCTAGAACTTAGCAATGAACTGCTTAGTTAATAACTTAGTGGAATAGGATTTGAATACTTTTTATTCTGTGCTATTATGAATATTTAATATTTTTGTGTTCGAATATTCGTAATTATTTTTAATGTATCAATGTCAATATAACTTAAGTCCATGTTCAAAATTTATGTCCTCTATCCAAAGGTTTCCTGGAAGATATTGCTCTTTAGCAATAAGACCGCCTTTTGTGCTTGTTTTTTTTTGTGTATGATTGTTACATTACCACTTCAGTACAATACAGAATATTGAATTGAATTCTTTGGTAGTTTAATTCGGGATTTAATAAAGATAATTCCAAATTAATATTATTATTTTTTAATAAAATTATTAATCATGGCCCATTTTTATCAACAAAACATATGTTACTAATTACTGGTCATAAATGATAAGATTTAAAATAAAAGTGAACAAAATTTTGGCAACTATTACTCAATACAGGCGCCAGATGGTGTTGAGTCACCGCGATCATATCATTATTATTAATACTTAAATGTATCGTTTTATCACGTGTCTTTAACACGTACAAAGGTAAAGTTTTATGGGAACATACATTTATTTTAATTAATGTCTATCAAGTGGATAAAGTGAATTTTATTTAATATGATTATAATAATACCTTTTTCGACTTCTCGTATGTCTGTTACTGAGGTAACGACAGCGCGCTCATTAAAAATTTACCTTTTTATTATCTTTTATGGAATTTCGAAACAATAATTATTATATTGGGTGTTAGGTGTTTTATATTTTGAAATAAATAATGTGTATTTTTTAATAAGAACAAAAGATAACTTAATTTATAAAACGTTCATTTTAACGTGTTTGTTAATATCTTGGTGTTCAACAAATTTTGTTTCGATGTTTTATTACTTTAACATTAATTAATTGGTCGTGTTTATTTAAAATTTTTTAGAAATATGTATTTTATAAAGTTATTATTGAAAATTATGAACATTCTTATAGAAAATTATTTCTGTCAAATTAACATATATAATTTACAAAGAAATGACATGCTAAGCAAAAATAAAATGAGTTAAACACGATAAAAAAGCCTAACACAGAATAAAGTCTTTTTCCAAGTATAGTATTCACAGTCTTCATATATTTAATAAGTTTAGAATTTATTGATTTTTTAATGTAACCTATTAAAATGTCTGATGTTTTGTAAATAATTATGCAAATGCAAAATTAATTCTCAATATTGCATAATATAAAATAAAGGTATCCATTACAATTAATAACTGATCAACCTTTACAATTAAAATGTTGGATATACATTTCTTACTTAATATGGAGATATCTTCCTTATCTGGGAGAAGCCACGCCCTGCTTCATATAGCCCGGATCATGTTATGCAATGTGGCCAGGTACTTGAAATCATCTTGATAATGTATGTAATTATATTTTTTGGCACAGGTTGTAAAAAACCGGACAATGACTTTAATTATATAATTGGTAGCGGTCGTTCTGTGAAGTATAAAACAGTGAATAACATAAGTTTTCTGTATTTAATGGTGTATGAAAAGGATTGTATTTTGATCAGGTTCTTCCATATTCCTCATGATTTACGATCTAACTGACAAGCGCGCGTTGAATTTTTACGCCCTAAAGTTTTTTCTCGTAAAATAAGAGTTTAACGCATCCAAAAGGATATTACTTTCTTAGATTACAATCTCATGGAACCCTTTTCGTAGTTCGAGGGTTTTGAGGAAAAAGTTCGTCCGTTGATGTAATCTTCTTTAGTGCCTATATAAAGAATGTATTTTATTTAGGTACAGCACAATAATATTCTAAATAATAAAATTGATTCTAGTAAATAACATCTTAAAAGATATTATTATTTTATTAATGTCTTATTTTAAGTTTCGTTATCTGCTCGTAGTCTCATGCTGTACCTACATTTTAAGGTTCAACAAAACGACAATAAGGCCTTATTAACTGAAAACACTGGTAGATTTAGCCGATACAAAATCACCGACAATTGTACCGAGTTGGATGCAATGGGACAAGTGCCATATATGGAGAGGGACCGCTTCCATACATAGCAGGTCAAAATGGCCGCAAGACCAAATATGTAGGACTGCAGCGGTTAACTGACGCACACGTTTCGAAATACCAGTGTATGTTCTCCTGCTTTTATGTCGAAACGAGTGCGAAGATTTATAGTTGTCGAAGAACTATATTTTTAAACCGAATACATTGAAAGCAAGAGTATATTCTTAAAACAGTACAAAGTTTTTATTTAGATTTTTATTAAGATTCTACCATATATGTTATTATAAAATACATGTTATTAAAAGAGAAACTCAAAGGACGAGGGTTTAATTATCAAGAAGAATGATAGGACAGATTTTTGTCTTTTTTCTAAAGTTAAAACAATGTTTCTAATTAAATTTCCTTCGCCTCCAAATCTAATAACAGGAGGAGTTCCTATGACGTGCCAAAATTAAAAACCGACAAAATTCTTAAACTAAAAACCCCTTTTCAAATTCACCGCATTATCTACGCCAGGAGTGACTGATTACTTTTTTAACCACATGCCTAAGTGGTAATTTATCTCTGTCCGGTGATAACGTGAGGTTAAGTGAAACGTCAGTGAAAAGAAACGTTCAACATATGCTAGAATTAAAAATCGTTTACATGAACCCATTTTCTGATAAGAAATTACGTAATTTTTGTTAGGATTTAGTAGGTTACGTTATCATACGTTACGTAAATCTATTATCATTTTATTTAATGATGAAGAAATACAGAAAGGGGTGTTTAAATATGTTAATATAAAATTCTAAGTTATACGAGTTTTGTCTTTACAATAGCGACTTGAAAATTATTAGATTAGTTTATTTAATTAAAAACTATCAATTTGGAATACATTTTAGATACTTAAAGTATGTGTTAGTCTTTTCTTTTCTATAATTTTGTAAATATATTGTAAATATAATAGTAAAATTTTAATTACCGTAGTATCCAACGAGTGCAATATTATGAAAATAATTATATTTAAAAAAAAACACTTGTAAATTTATTTAATTATCCGGCTTTACTCACGTAAGTTCCATCGGACTTTGCTTGACTAGTTACGAACCCATTCGGGGTCCTTATTCATGATTCTCGAAGGATGGCGGAATCGCAGCGTGAACTGTTCAGTTAAATAAATGGTATTTACGTGAATACAGTCGGATAATTATATTTTATAATGATCATGGAGTACCAAATTTTAAATGTTTAAAAATTTGTTTCCAACTTATCTGTCATCCAGGTCCTGAACCTAGTAGAAACTCCAGCTCTTGCAAAGATCTGTACTCAATGTAATAGAAATACTATGTAACAGATTTGTTCCTTTTTGAGAGAAATAAATTAATAAATTAATTTATTAATTTATAACAATATTTGCTACTTTTACAAAATATCGTTATTTTTTTATAGAAACTGTTGTCCATTACGGATATTTTTGAGTCTGTTCAACATTTTAAAAGAAAATTCCTGATTTAAAGCTTTTTTTTAAAAGTAAAACTCGATAATCTATTAATTACTTATTCACGCATTTAATTGAACACGCATAAAATATTTGACGTAACAATTCGTATTTAATTCTGCGTAACATCCTATTCACAATATTAAAATATGATTCGGCGTGGGGTCGGACGCAATCAGCATCTGATCACGCGTTCCTTTCAAATCCGCTTATCCTATCTAAGTCCTGGTACATTCAAAAACCGACTTTAACGTCTGAAAGATTAACGCGGTTTCGCTTTGATACCTGACGCGTAATGGTCTTATAGAAACGTCTTCTACCTTTGAACGTGTAATTATGGCGGATTTTCGGTAAAATTAATACGGATAAGCCTCCTTTAAAATTGCATAGAAGGTGATTTGGATTTGAATTTTTTGTTCGGTTTATCTGAAATGAAGTCAAATTAATTTATCTTTCATTGTATAAATATCTGAATACATCTGTTTCTTTATTAAGAATATGTTTTATAGAACAATAAATTCTAATATCAATATATCAAAAATAAATAAATTAAAAATGTACTAAACAATAAATAACGCATTTCGTTAAATGTCTGTTAAATTGAATACAATCTGAAAACTCGGTTTTTCGAATTTACGAGTTGTATTTTAGGTAAATATTTAAAAATTCACAAGCTCGCCCTCCGGCGTTGCGTTTGATATGGTAATACGAACGGAATGTGTAAAGCCTGCGATTTGCGAGGGATGTGAAACCATTTTATCGATATTTGGGTGCGAACTCATTTACGGGTGCTATTTTAATATGTAGGGTGAGCAGATGAGATATCACATTTGGTGTTAAAAGTGGATAATTATTATGCCTTTTTCCGAATAGTATCTAAATTTATTTATTTTCTAATTTAGTTATTAAAAAATTACCAATTGTAACACCTTTTAGAATATGGGGTGCTATAGTTAAAAATGATAATAATAATAACAATGTTGTAACAAAATTCTTGTTTTTTTAATCTTCAAACTAATTTATACCTAGATGTCACAGCACTAGATACTGGTAATTTATACGCACGTACAACTGCACAGATGCATTAGGTTCTCGCATAATGGTCCCATTTAGATTGAAACTTTGGTTAACGAATAAAACAATTCATTTCATTACATATTCCATTTAATAAAATATACGAATTTCAACCACAACAAAACGCTTTAAATAAGTTATGTATAAGACCATAGAAATATAATTATAAACATATATAAAACAAAGCTGAAAAATAATATTTATTGAATAGTTTCGATAACTATTAACTAATACAAAAACAACACTAACTATTCATATGCACATTTGAATGTGGTAACAGCGGACGTGTTGGGATCTTGTTCTATCGATAAACTCAGTTCCATACAACATGTTACTAGTAATTACAATTGTATGATTTAATGTAGTAATATTTAATAAGTCGTATGGAGTAACTTATCCTATTCAGGTTTCTAATATCATTTCACATCAAACAGACAATCAAGTGCACTCGCGATTTCCCATCAGTGACTTGCGTTTCTATAAAGTTAAATTATAAGAAAAAATAAATGGGGAACGTCAATATCCTTTCATTAATTTCGAAGTGATATAGTGACTGGCTGAAATGCTGCTGTCATATATGGGGATTTCCAGTTTTCAAACTTTATATACGACGATCAATTTCTTTTCGACGTTTTAATTACAAGTGAGTTGACTTTTCTTGGAATCCTTCAAAGGGATTTTCTTTACTTTGATCTGAGTCTGACTGATATCTTATTTGAGTTTATATTTAGTAATATGAAATGTGTCAGATGTTAATTTGGATATATTTAAATAAAATAACATTAAAGTTAACGTTAAATAAGAAAGAACTAAATCTAGGTAGTAGTTTTCATTTATAATTCAAGGCTAGGCCATTAAAGCCTTAATGTTTTCAAGATAAATGTTAAGAAATGTGTTAAGGTTTACGTGACTCACCGATTTAAATTCGCTTCTATAAATATAACTATTTTACGTAGCTTTATCAGTTAAAAGGTAAGTTAAAAAAAATTAATGAAAATACATTTTTACTAAAGCCTTTCAATTACTTTTTTACGAATAATCCTAATCAATCTGGCTTATGTAAATTAAACACGTAATGTCAATCAAACTTAACACCATTAGCGAATTCACCAATTTAGTACGAAATAGATTCTCACCGCAACCTAGCTCTTAATTCCCTTTTAAATCAAGAAAGGTTATTACGCGGTGCCTGGCACGGGTGGTACTCCCTATAATAACTATTTAACTGGAGGGTCTGTTAGTTTTGTTATTTTATTATTGATTATATTAAAAAGTTTAAGGGTTTGATACAAGTGTACTCTTGGCCGAGTATTAAACAAATACTCTATATAATAAACATTAATTATATCATCAATCAGACGACCTCGCTTCTAGCTTTATTTGAATGTAGAATATATATTATATTTAAATTGATGTATATAATACATTAATAAAAAAAAAGTTTTCAACTCTAACGACTTATTTGAAGGTAAACCAAACAACGAAAAACAACACAAATTGAGATCATATATACGAGCACACCGCAGTTTAATTTTAAACTATTTTGTCAACAAATCAAACCACAGCACCAGTTGTTTCATTTAATAAATCAAATAGCGCGCAAACTGTACTTGAATATTGAATATGACGTGGTAAAAACAACGTTTCACTACCTAATGATTAAATATATAATTGTTTTCTTAAATGTTTCCTTGTATAAAAGACAAAAAAAATAAACACAAAATCAAAATAATGACAAAATCTATATACACATAGATTTTGTACATAAATACATAAGTAGTTAACTCTGTCGAAGCTTCGTGTCCATATTATTATGTGTTTGAGATGTTATTTTTATTATGTTATATTTAGATCCCAATTAAGTCACCAGTTTTTAAGCTCAAATGACGTAATGATAGGATGTGTAGAATATTTACTACATATTTTAAATGCAATCAAGATGATCCTGGAGTGACATTGAATAGTTGATATGGAGTGACATTGAACAGTTGACATGGAGTGACATTGAACAGTTGACAAGGAGTGACATTGAACAGTAATGTTATTTATTGTTATTACGTGTTACCTTTACTCTAAAATATGAAGTCAGAACTATCAACCATAATTGCCAGTAAGATCTTGACCAAGATTGAAGACCAGTGCGCAAAGGCCTGAGCTTAATCAATACGATTACAGTGCATTCCCACAGAACTAATTGGTCACAAACGCAGAGTACTAATTGTGTAAGTGCTGCTATACTTCATTAGTTAATCATGGTTTTATTAAGGTTTGTTGCTTGTTCTAATTCTCGAAATAAGACATTTATTAAATCTAACGTATAGAATGAATGCAATCTTCTCGAAGATATCTTGCAGAAATTCGAAAGCATCTAAGTGATTATTTTATTATAACTTATTTATTATATAACTATCACTAAAAAATAAGATACTTTTTAAAAAGGTTCTATTCACTTTTTTCTTAGTTTGTTGGTGAAAAGTAACTGATTAGCTATATTGAAATCAATCCAAAATGGCCACATCAACAAAATGGTCGATTTCATATTTTTTGGTAACCTATGCAAAATGAGTATCAAAAAGGGCATGATTTGTAAAAAATAATGTCAAAAACTAAAATCTAAGATGGCAACTATCACAAAATGGTAAAGTACATATTTTGAGAAATACTTTCATAACTAATCTAACAAATAATATCTTAATAGAATAATTATAAGTAATATTTAAAACATTAACATCAATGTCAGATTTGTTAAAAAAACCCAAGTTACTTTAATAAATTACGTTGGTATTTCATTGAGAAAAATTACCTAAAATAAATTAGTATTGTTTGTCTTTAATAACTAATAATAAATTGTGCGGTAGAAAATAAGACTTAAAACATACTATTTTGGAAATTTCGTTAGAATCTATTAAAAGTATACAATTGCTATTTTAATTTAGTTTCCTGAAGAACTTGGCACGAAATTTTATTTTAGAATTCTAGTAAAAATGCTATCTGCGCAGATCATTCAATAAAAGCAATGCGTAGAAACTTTGCAACAAAAGTGAACTCTATAAACTAGTAAATTCTGAAAGACATAAAGAAGAAAGTTCATAATTCCGCAGTATATTTATTACATGTACGTGGCCGGTCCCGCCATGAAACGTGAGAGATTTTCAAGAAAAGCTAAAATACCTTGGGCTAGTTATACATGACCATTGGACAATTTCGGCCTGAAATTAAATCAGCATAAATATTGAGTAACCTTCAAAATGCAGTATTTTATACATTTTATTTAATATTTTATAACCTTCCTAATAGTTTACTTCATAGTTATCTATACTAATATTATAAAGAACTTGTATTTCTGAATGTTTGTTACAACTGAACTCAAAAAAGTACTGTACGGTTTTAAAAAATATTTGATTATTAGATTGCTACATTATCTCTGAGTAATATAGGCTGTGTCTGTGGGTGTATAGTAACTAAAATGGTTGGTTTGCAGGTGGAGCCGCAGGTTAGAACTAGTCTTTATATATGTATTTAAGAGAAAATTGAAATCCCCTAAAAGTTAAACAAAAAAAAGATTACTTTGTCTCGGTTGCATCCTTATATATTATGAGTGCATAGGACAATGAAAGTCTAGTACCAAATACGAATCAAGTCTGGTACCAAGTACATTTTTATTGTAATCATATGACGTAACAATGACATGAATTATGCATCTCCCCGCACATTACACCGATAGAAGATTAAATATGGAGTATGAACACCCTGTTTATTCATTCAGTACTTACTAGGTGAGAATGTTCTTGTTTCGTAGATTTAATTTTGCGTGGTTGAGAATTAATTGAGATGTCAAGCAGCAAGCACTTTGTATGTAATTTAAACGACAACATTATCTGTTACCGCTAATGAGGATAGTGTAATGAATAATTTTGTTTAGTTTAAGTCATTTAAGTGTTAAATGTACATTATATATGTTTTAATTCAAACCGAACTTAGAATTGAAAGTCTTGGAATAGCGGTTGTATGGAATGACTTATTTCAATTATTTTTTCTCCTTGAAATACATAGTCTATTCCGCTTACCTAGGAGAAACCTATGTGGTCTAAATTTACTATGACCTCTGTCGTATTACTTCATCATAGTTCACCTGTAATTATTTTACCAGTCATGAGTAACAAAGCTCTGTACTACAATATACTATGTTGAACCTTTATAGAATTATTTTGATGATAAAATACTTATTTTGTAAACGTTCAAAAGATTTATGGCCGAATTGTTGAGTTCCTTTATAAGAACTTCAATAAAACCTACAGGTGCAAATAGAAACATCCTTCGTAAATTGGAAACCTTCAAACAGTCCCGCATCTTTAATCTTCCTTTGATTTATCAGTGAAACTTTTATAATTCTACCACCCGCTTGTCCCTTGCCGTAGTCGATAGCTCAGTAAACAGGATACGAGATTATATTGACTTACCTACTATCTGATATATATGAGACAGAAAGCTGTTAATTTGGATATGTTAATAGTCAAATATAGCCAGATATTTAACAATATCGTAACATAAGCATTGATATCAATTTAAACGCGGTCCAATCTATTTGTAAATGTCGGAACTGCATGAGTGATGACGCAAAACGCTTTAATAATATATAATAAAGCAAATGAATTACTCAGACCGACACAAAACCACGCGCATTATGTAAATACGTATCGGTGTTTAAACATCAAATAATGCAGTGAAAATCTGCAGCTGTATCATCGGGAAAGTAAATCTTTTCAGGTACAAACGGAAATTCTGTAAGTACAGTTGTGCGCAGAATATTTCATAAGCGCATGCAATAATTGGTGCCACTGACCTATTTGCAAGCTCTTAAAGTATTCGGAAAATTTGGTTACTTAAATTATAACTTATAGAAGTGTTGTATAAAATATTTGTTTTAAATATTTTGTGTAAAATGTTACGTGACAAATACTATTAAAGAAGTTATTTAGTAACTTATAAATAATGACGTAAGCATAATTAAAATTATCGACATTAGACACGTAAATTTAAAAATAGTTAAAATAAAGACATTGGTTTTTCCCTGTATATTCTTATCGCAGTACCTTGTTTATTAAAAGTAACAACGCGACAGCGAAAAGCCAATACACTTGAGTAAGTTAGAAATAAGTAGGGCCTGGAGCGGTCAAGCCACGGCAAACTTTGTAGCACGCGAGCTACAAAATTCAATTGTAAATTCGTAATGCAGACGGATTGCAGCGCTGCGACTGGCCTCCACAGTTTTGTATAAATAATCAGGCTGTATACTTTTGACTATGAATGCAGTGAATTGACTTCAAATATGTAATAAATCAAACTATACCAGGGTGAAAAGTCAAAGAAAACTATTTAAACAATACGATATAAAAAAGATATTACACACACACACATACACGCACACGCTCACACACAAGTAAATAAGGTATTTAATAAATAAGCAGTCTGGGTCAGGAATAAAACCGAAAACAATACCGCATATTAATAATACGACTTAGTTCTTGATTAAATTTGGTTCGCCTCATTGTTGTGCTCGGTATTATTCAAGAATGTAATAACTGTCTACAAATGTATTGTAACCTTCACTTTTGTTAGACTCCTTTGTTAACATCGACGTTATGGAGATTAGTATCTTTTGTGATATGAGGTTATTTCGCTTATATGAAAATTCGTAGCTTTGAGGGATATTATTATTTCATTTATGCGAATCTATCACTTACATGAACCAAATTAAATTATTTAATATAAGAAAATACATAGTATCGTATCTAAGCATACAAACGAACCACTAATCTGCTCTAAAGAGAAAAATATATATAACTTCAAAAAATGTCGGTGTTTGTATAATTATCCAAGTCCTTAAGCCAATTTCTAGTCTAATTAATATTTTTAGTAATTCTTCTCTGTACCTATCATTATAAGTTTATTAATATAACAATAATAAAATAATATTTTCAATTCCAACAACTCTATTACTATTTTAAAATTAAATTGCAAGTATTTAATTATTATTATATTAAAAATATTAACACCATTAAATAAAATACTTCGTAATATAAAATATTTCATTTTATTTTTGTATGTATGATAAATTTTATAAAATTCTATAAATATAATTTGCGGATCTCGCTACCCGAAGTTTTCCATTTAAATCCATCGAGAACCTAATTAAAAGGTAAATATTTAACTTTAATGTATTTGCAAACTGAAATTACTGAGGAGTAAATTCAATTCAATTAACACAATCACGCCAATTTATTAAAACATTACATTTGCGTCATTGTTTGTTACACAACTGTAATACCGACGCCAATAACAGTTAAACAATAAACAAAAAATAGTAGATAAAAGTTTTCAAGATTATATTTAGAAAATCTCAATAAATAGCAGAAAAACTTCAAAACGTCGGAATGGATTTTAAAAATTATTTCTAATTATTATAGGGAGGTTCATGAGGCATAATATCTATCTAGAATTAGGCTATTCTTCTTAGTTATCTTACTAATAAATTTAATCTCTCGTCTGCTGTTGAACCGCGTGTAACATAATGAGTTATAATTTCACAAAGAAGCAAACTGATCAAAACAATTTAAAATTGAATTTAGATTTAAAAGTAGAAGCAAAATGTTTTATGACATATATAATATAACATTTCACCGAGAAATGTCACTTATACGAGCAACCGCACATTAGAGATTCCATAAACAATGATCCAGAAATAGTACAGTACAGGTAAATATACGATATGCGCTCGTATTATAAGTAGTCGATAGTTTCAGCTTGTGCGTTCAATAATTCATCGACTAATCGATAAACTTTAGAGTGGCGCACCACTGTTCGTTACTATACTAGATGGCATTTCATTGTCATTAAATTTAAATACGTATATCGATACATATAAGAAATAGAGACGCAATGTGAAATATTTTTTGTAAAAAAAATAGTTCTTACATGTAAAGGATACTACACAGATTTATAATTATTTTTAAAATGATTTTACTTTTACTTGCTTTTCTTTAATAAGCAAAAGTTTGTCATTGTATTATCATGGAATTTGGTATTGTAATTATTTAATTGCTCCTTTAAATGCTATAGTTACTATAAAACTAAAAAATATAGATGAATTAAGATTTTGAGAGCGATTAAAATAAAATGATTAGCGAGAAGACATCGGTTGTAGTAAACATATGTGAAAAAATACATTGCTTTGTTGACGATACATTCGTATTAATTTCTATTAATAAATATTAAAACCAGATAAAAACATATGTAATGTTTATTCTAATTACTGTAATAGATACGTTTAAAGAATAAAAAATCATTGTAATATCTTAGTACCAATTTTATTTAAGTCTTGTGCATCGTCTCAGGGGACCTATGAATCAAGGGGCGGTCAGTTCTTTAAATTTCACCTGCATTCCACGTATTTAATTTAGCAATGTACAAAATTTACGATCTCATGCACCGAACCCAGTTGTTAGGCTTTTCATAGCGAATTCCGAGGGGAAATCTAATGATTTAAAGCGGATATAAAAAGGCAACTGGTGAGATCTTCGACTCTTGGATTAAATTTACTATGCATGATATTCTTCTATAGCAAATACATTTTTGTGATACCTATTTTAAAACGCAGAGGGACTCTTTATGAAAAAAATTATGACATATGAATGTGATTGTACCGAATATGAAATGTAAATGAAAATGAAATAAAACGAAACGAAATATAGATTATAAAATAAGAATAGTAGCTCAAAATTTAAAATATTACATCGGAGATATCAAAGCAAAACTAATAGACAGAACATCAACATATAGTTTGAATAAACCATCCTCGGTGTGTTATATTTGTGTTTAATTCCTACACATTAGGTGAATGAACAGTGTCGGACGCATTCTAACTCAATTTATTTAACGAATGCCATATATTACCGTGTTTCGGAACAATCTACTGTAAGCTGTAGTCGGCAAGTTTGCAGGATTCCTATAATGTCAACAGTGAAGTAAGGTGAGACTTTGCCCATTCGTCGTCGGAACACGGAATGGAGCGGACGTCTCATATTTATTTTATTAATAAATATGTTAATATCTGAGGTAAGTGGCAAGGCTGCATTATTCATCAGCAGGTAGCTCAGTTGACATAACCATGGATAGCGCCCATGCAAATTCAATCCGGTGAGATGCGACCGAAATTATCATAATTGTAAGTGAGGTTTTTGTTTCTATACCTGCGAGGGAAGTTTAATCCGAAGTTTGGCCGACACTTTTAGTTTTATATAAAGCCGTCATCGCGTCGCCATTTGCAATTCAGATGGTAGGAAAAGGCGGACGAGCGAGATCCGTTCCGCTACAACTTTTGCTGTGGCGGATTTGTTTGAAAAATACACAGGTTTCGTCTTTTTCGGTCGAAGTCGTTTTCCGAGTTACTCAAATTGAATAATCTTTTTTTCGTTATGTAAACACCATAAGTTTGTCTTACTTGGAAATTGATAAATAAATAATGTTGGACATTCCTGACTTTTAGGACTAATTTGGTTGGGACGCTGTAAATAAAATTAAGTACTTGAGGATTAATTAGGTTATGTTACTTTGGTCCTCTGATTTCTTTATATTTATTACAGCCATCCAAACTCTATTCTAGATAGTGGTTTTTAATTGTAACCTTATATATAGCAACTTTTATAGTTTGACAATTTAAAGTTAAGTAATATTTTAATACAAAAAATAATATGAGCGACACCGGTTTCATATATTTTTTTTAAATTTATTTATCTTTTCAACTTTGAATGAATATCCGTGATCACTTGCGTATGGCAAATGGAAGTGACCGAACGGCCTATTTTAGCGCCATACTTATCGAAATAAGCCCTTCTGTTGAGATACACTTCAACTTACAGCTAAGGCAACATAAGTAAACTTATGAAGATAACATGCAAATTTTTCGACGATAAGAAAATATCTCAAAGGACATTGTACTTTGATTTATATTTAACATTTTCATTAAATGCAAAATTTAATATTACTAAAATATGAATTATTGTTTGAAAAGTCGTATTATGGAACAGTTGGCAAATGTAAGACAGATACCGTTGTTTGTTCATACACACTTACCCTTCACAGGATAATTTGTACATTGAGGCTTGAGGTAAGTTTGTTTGTATAATTTTACTCGTGTAATAACTACTTAGAGGTTTGGGATATGAATAGTATAAATTACATTTAAGAGAAACTATAAATATATTCGACATTTAATAATTACTACATTATATAATTACTTTAGTAGCAGTATGTTTTTATAAATTCGAATAACATTGTTTAAAAATATGTGTACGTTCTCCTTTAAAGGATACGAAAAAAATAAAATAGGTACTTAAAATCAGTAATTCCAAGTTTTCCAACATTTACGACTACAAGATTACACGTCAAACGTTTACCGATATTATGTGAGAGTTTTATGACGTCATCGCTCTGTCAATGCGTACACTCTGAAGTGGGATACCAATCGTAAATGCCTAGCGTTAAGCCCATCTGTTTTATGGGACAAAGAATTGTCATTCAGCGTTTATGGAGAGACATTACTTTATATGGATGCCTAATTTCAATGTGAAGCTGATTTATTTTTAAGATGGATATATTTTTTTAATTTACTTACTGAAAACTCTTATTATGATAACAAGTTCAATGACAATTTGGTATAGACTTACAAGGGCACTGTTGATTAAAGCATTTTCGTAAACACATATTAGTAAATTAATATCTATCATATTATAAATGTAGTAAAAGCAAAATATAATTGAGTGTAAGTATTGAAAAATAGGATTAATGTTATTATGAGAGTTGTGTCTAAAAAATATGCGAACATTTTCGGAGAGTTTCTCGGCAGCCAATCAGAGCGAGGGCGCGGCTCGCTTATTTCCGTTCGGTTACGGTCGCGATTTTTTCTCGTCTTGACACGGACAAACTTGCTGCATTCATCACTCAGGCGACGTAGACTTAGGAATGTTGTAGAGGTTTACATATATTTCTATTTATTTTTTCTCATATTATCCACCTAAGCATTCTTATCATAATTATTTAATCTGACTTAAAATTTACATATATCGGGTGAACAAGGATGAGTAGGATTTTTATTTATAAACTAAAATTTCATTCAAAGTGATTTAAATATCATTTAAATTTAGTAACGTATCTGCATAGTAATCATTTGTGTATTAAAAATAGTAAGCACATTCATATTTGCAACTCTATTGCCAGTTCTATTTATGTCTTGCTCTACATTCAAAGCCTATACCCGGATGTTTTAGCAAATGAGCGTCGACGTAAAGTCGACGAGGTGCCTCTGAAAAATTTGTAGGTGGCTTACTTGCATAAAGGAGTTCATTCATTTTGTTTTCTTTTTGTTTAAGTACGTACTTATGCATTTCGACTTAAACATAACTGGCTTTTATTTTTTCCTACATTAAGACATATATATATATATATATATAAAAATGAATGATGATTCATTCACCGCGTAATCGTCCACTGCTGGACATAGGCCTCCCCCATTGAGCGCCACAGGGACCGGTTCTGGGTCGCTTTCATCATTTCATGTTGTAATTGTAAATATTTAAAACGAGCAATGGAAAACTGTCTAAATACAAAAGAATCAAGAACATTGAAACCCCTAACCAGTTGTTTGGAGAAGGTTTTTGCATAAGCAAAGTTTTAATTGGTGGATTAATACGCAGCCGTTAATAACCATACAGCCTATTGAGAAAACATCCGAGTTAGTATTTTGTGCGTTCTTGTTAACTTTAGACATAAAGTTTAAATATCCATACAATAGTAATTGTGTTTCGGTTCATATTATTTCAATTTCTAAGTTAGTATTATCGGAATTTTCCCGACTAGTTTCGAATCCATTCAGGGTCCTTATTCATGAGCTTTGACCATGGTCGCAGTTCACGCCGCGATTCCGTCATTCTCAGAGTTCATGAATAAGGACTCTGACCTAAATATTTAATAGTAATCATCAATCACAAAAGTTTACATACAAAAATTTCTAACTTATTAACTAATAACTATACCTTTAATTAAATTTATGAATATTATAAAATTAATAAGTATTTTCATTCTGTCTCGAATCTATATAGTTTACCAAGTGAAAAAAGTATAGCTTTTTATTTTTTGTTATCCAACGCATTAATTGATTCAAGCGTAGAGTATCAAACTTCCTATGTTAAGTCTGTGTTTCTGTTACCCACAAACTTTGAAATTACAACCGTTTAAACAAATTACTCTCGTTTTGAGCAAATATTAAAGGACTGATTGAGTTGAAAACTTGCTGAATTACCTTTCCGCGGTAAAGGGCTTTGATTAGTTGGTTCCGTGAATTTGCTTTGTGTAACATTGTCATTGAAAGTAACTATCCAAATTTATGTATCGGCGATTGAAGCGAGAAATTATAAAACTACTTTAGTAATATTCCTGCTTTCGATTTAACTTACTCTGTCAGTATTTCAATAACAAATCGATGGTTAACTTAGAAAAAAAACTGTATGTTGTAAAATACCTTATAATGGTGAATTATGGACAAATCTCTTACCTGAAAAAATGAAACATGTCGTTAGTAAATTAAATGTTAAGTTACAATATATTGTAAGTTACAAGCATACACAACTACTGAAATAAAATTATAAATTTTATCCTAAGGTAAAAGGCATTAATTTTCAATATTCAATATTAAAATGTGGATATTAATAAGTTTTCAAATTTGTAGCTGTAACTTTTATCGATAGACGTTTTTATTAAATAAATATTAAATTATAGCAATACACTATTTTATAAAATGATATAAAAAGAATTCTCGAGCAAAGAACAAAGTAAAAACAAACTAAGTAATAACGATAGAAAATGAAGTTGTATAAAATGTACATCTCATTATAGGCGAGGAAGCGCAAACATTGGCGAGAACAAACTACTCATTGCCCGTTATTTTTTCATGGCGTTTAAGACGCCCGTGTTATAAGACACAACACTCACTTGTATGTTTACATTCGATCACTCATACAGGTATGTAAATTTTATGCAACGTAAAACGTTTAAGGTATATTTATTTTCAGAAAAGGTTTGTAAAGAGTGGTTGTTTTAAGTTTTTATTGATATATCAAATTCGTAAAAATTGTGGGACTTTGTCATAGTACATTTAAATTTTGTGTTTCATTCAAGAATAGTAAATAAGAATAAGTAAACATAGTCGGATGATAAGCTTGTATAACTCACTTGGAAAGCAACTTACGTGATGTATTTTGTTGTTTCGTAATAAAAATAAAAGTAGTCAACAATAATAAATCCTTCACTCAGTAACTTAGTTGTTAGAGCACTGGGATCGTAAAGCTTGAATTTGAATTCTGCACCAAGGGTCAAGACAGTGATAGACAATTGGCATTAACGCTAGTCGAATAGAATGACAAATATATGGGTTTGACATTAGGTTACTCTACTGTATTACGTTTAAGGAAATCGTTGATTTTACGCAAACATATATTATTTGATTATAGACCAATAGCGTTATAGAAATTTTCATATGAATATTCTATGGCTACCCTTTTTGTTAGTAGAGAATTTTTATACTTCAAAATAAAATATAATCTGTGCAATATACGGGATCCTTAATTCATTTATAAGCTATAACCTCCATGAATATTAACTTTCATAAAAACTACGGCACATAATGAATGTAAATTGATTCACAACCAATGACTACTAATTAGGTTTTCATTAAGCTATAAATTAATTTATTAAAAATTGTTAATATAAAAATCGGATGGCAATATTTCGTTGTTAACGAGCCGGCGCCGGGTTAATGGGTTTCGAAGAACCATTAATTTAGTTAATTGTAGTATTCATATTCAATTGACTATCGGATATTCCGAAACCAAACCAATATGAACCTAACTTAAATCTAATAAAACTAATAATTCTTTATTTCTCTAAATATACTTGTTAACAAATTAGAAAAGAATGTGTTAGAATTTTCTGAGTATCTACTCAATATGTTTTTAAAATAATGGAAGCTATACAAAAAATACAATCCTTTGTGTACAATATATTACTTTATTCACACGTGGTGCAAAGAGAGCTCTTTTTAAAAAATGCCATCAAAACAACACCACCAATATATTCGTTCATATTTAGGGGGAGGTTCGACCAAAAAGGATAAACACGTTAAAGGGTACTGGGTACAGGGTGGTCGCTATCCACAAAGAAAACACTTATGATTGTACGTGGGGCGGTGAAGGGGAGAAGCAGAAGTCAATCGAAATTTTTGCAAACACTCACGTGGAAGATGGAACGCTAAACAAATGTCGATGTACCATAAACTTTTATGTCATTGTCCTTAATTTTTTTTATTCCGTATACAGCCTTTTTATCGAGGGATGGGATAATATCGGAAGGATAGATCTGCATTTGATTTTTTATGATGGTATTTTTATGCGAATGTTTCTGCACCATTATTTCATTTTACGATGTCAATAGGATTGTACTAAAGTTAATCAGATCGAATGTAATAGAAAAATAATAAATTAAAATAATAACATTAATATTTCATTTCTATGCTAAATTATTACCGCTTTAAATATAAAAGGAAAGCATTTGTCTTTGCTTTTAGATGGCGCTATAAAGTCATAGACACGTAGAGGAGAGATGAAAATATTAAACATCGTAGGGGAAGACATCTACTAATTTTGTAATAGAATTGCAGCTTGTTAGCGCGCAACGCGCGTCGAATACATGCTTCGTACGTGGTAACCCAGTGGACTGTGTGGTGTGAGTGTGAGCGATTTTATAAGCGAGACGGAAAACCCGCTCATATTGTAAATAATGAATTTCATTGCTAGAAATGAATATAAAATAGACGACATTAATAAAGAATATCGTCCATTAATCTGAAGAAATGAAAAGGTAAAGTAGGAAGTTAAAATAAACATATTTTATATATTATTAGCTTGAATTGATTTAAATTGATCTAAAAGTTGGATTAGATTATACATTTTTGATTCTACTTAAAATGGTTTTATTCGATATCGGATCACCCTTACTAATAAATAAGAGTTATTAAATTATTTATATTACACAAAATAAATTGATACTGCATTAAAAGCATTGTAGTAGTGAAACATTTAATATTTACTTTGTTGCATTGTAATACTATTCAAAGCCAGTGATATCGCTAGCACTGGGGCTGCACGGACAACAACGTTGCACGTTTCTCACCCGAGGCGTTTTCGGATTAAGCGGATTACAGGCGTAGATATACGATGTTTTTGCTTGTCAACAATTACAACTAGCAATAGATGTCACATCGTAACATTATATTAGGATTATATATATAAAAATATTACATTTTTTCGCTGAGACATTATAATTAAAAAAAATATATTATAGCCGATTTTGTTTCCGCAACAAGATTCCATTGTGCCTAAGAAATAGAATTTTTATTTATCTGTTTCAAAAGCTTTTGACTTAAAAAAAACTCTCCTGTTTTTCAAGAAATATATTCCTGTAACAAAATAATTGAGCCGTCTATTCATTCGCAACTAAATATCATCGAAAACGATATCTTTTATAAAATTGTTCCTCCAACTTCATTTCTTTGATCTCATAATTTAAGCTCGTTTAGTACCATTCGTCTCAAGTAATTCAATTTGCGTTAAACACTTTAAAAACTTTCAAGTATAACTAAAGGGTGCTTCAAGTGTTAGTTCGATTTCAGTTTTATTGCATATTTTAATAAAATATATACTCCTTTGAACGTTTCAAACGGTAAATTCTTTGACTATTGATTCTTTGCCTTACTGAAGTTTCATATAAAGTTGGATATAGCTAATGAAACTCACCGTAGATTTTTCAAGCATAATGTTCACTAAATTTTTAGCCCTGTTATGTTTATAATTATTTATACATGATGCCTACTGTCCTGATATTTTAATGTTAATAATAATATATATTTTCTTAGAACTTCACATTTAATGATTTATCAATTACTGGATTAACACATACACACATACACAGAAACATTAATAAGAATGTAACAAGTTTATTCGTGTTAATATGTTCATTGATGATACAGAGGATAATGTATATTTAAGCTGTTATATAAAAAAGTTTAACTTTTCAGAAATTCATCACCTCGAATCACGATACACTTGATGATCAGATATAAAAAAATTAAATAAATTATAAGGTGATGTTATTATCAATTTTGAGTCAGAATGTCAAGAAAGATTTTAGCAATATAAAATATTTTGAATGTTCATTCACAGATCTCACCATATAACTTTTAATGATTTTATAAAATTATATGGAGTATTTCTAACTTTATAAGTATGAGTTTCTTGTAATAATATGTATGACACACCTTTTGTTACTTCAAAACAGAAAAATGTAGAACAAAAGCTCTCTGAATCCTTCACAAAATGAGTTGCAGTGATCATTATACATTCATAGACGACTGGCTGCGAAAGATTCTTTCGGCTTTTGCATACTTTCTGGAGTAATTTTCAAAAGTGTTCACGCTTTGGAAGCAACCGCAGCGTAATAATATAATGGTCGGTATCTTAAAGGCTGTGGCAAGTCGTTTCACGGTATCCAAGAATTTGAGATAGTTCTTTCACTTTATGTAAGAGATACTTTGCTGTTTCAATATGCGTATTGAAACAGTTGGGAATATCTTCAGCGTCGTAAAACGTTTGACTTTGAATACATTATTTAACTGAAATGGCTTCAATATAAATATTATACCTTGCACAAATACAGACCCATACGAAAAATAAACTTTTGCTTGTGATATAATATAAAATATAATTCCTTTATGCTGATAAAATATAATGAAATTTGACGGCCATTTATGAAAATGAGATGAAATCCTAAAATCATACTTTATCGCCCTGTTAAGAAATGTTTGTTTTGAAAAACCGTAAGCCGTATCTATTGCAATTTAAAAATTTCCCCTTATTTAGTGAAGCGATAACTTAGAATTACAGAATGAAAGCTGAACCCGCTAATAATAATACACGAAAACATTATCCCGAGTTCCCATTACCAAGCGTTTTACTCCTCACGGATAAATTACAACGTTATGAATAAATTTCACATAAAACTTGAAACTGCACCTTTGCGTGATGAGAGAGATAGACTTATATAAATACGAGGCAGCCGGACGTAGAAAGAAGATGGGGCGAGTCATAATCCGAAAATTTCATTAAGAAGTCTGGCGATTCGAACAGTTCGCTGATATCTGGAATATTCGGCCGTCCTTATTAAGATGCGGCAAAATTTCTTCCATTCCGTGGGAGATTTTAATATAGTCCCGCTTTAAGAGTGTAATTATGCGAGATATCGGTGAAGTTTGCACCATTTCCCGATTCCGATAAGTCGTTACTACCTGATTAGTGAGTTCTTTCAGCTCGGTGCTAGGTTCTATTAAAAATCCAATTCTTTGTTACTATTCATTACTTTTATTATATAAATATTTGAAATCAGAACTAGATATAAAATTTTACTTATGCATGACTATACCATATTTGTGAGTAATGAATTAAATAAAAATTCTTATCAGAAACGAGAGTGCCTAATCACCTTACTCTGACAAAAAAATTAAGCAATGTAACATACCTCCATTAATTACCCACATAAAGTAGATTTTTTCTGTTAATCAAAAAACCTGTCGGAGTTTTGAGGGGCTCGCTTTTCCCGACCTCCCGTCATTAGCGACCGCGAAATTGCACCCGACTTCACCGAAGTTGATTTCAGTCGAATTTAATTCAATTTACAATTAAAACGCTTTCTGTTTATTTCTTTTTCTCTTAATCCTCGATTGAAGTTTGTATTTGTCGAAAAATATAACGTAATATTTTGTTTAATCTAAAAAGAAATTTCTCTTATATAATATGTATTTAATTCATGATTATTAGGTTTATAGCTCTCTGTATTGCTATACAGATCTATGTTATATATCTGATTATTTTAGAGAAGTTTATTTACCAAAATTACTTCATTAAATAAGACCACCAAAGCACTCGCTATCAAAATGCGTGCACATGAACACACTCATATCCTATTAATAGAATTATCATATCAAACGCAACCGAAGTTTTCACCATGAAAAAAAAAAAGAAACAATCATTCAAACCTTTCATCCTCTTATTAGACCGAAGGGGTTATATATAAACCAGAATTTATATATCAAACGATTTTGAAGCATATTGCGAAGTAATACGGGCTATTTGGAGGCCAATTTAAGTTTGTCGCATAACGAGCTTTCGCCACTGCAATCAAAGGTTCGAAATTTAAATAAATCTAGATTTGAATTCAAAATTGGAATGCATTTAGGGTGAGGTCACATCTGTTAATGTAGTGTACTTAAGGGGCAATGGCGAGTCTCATTTAAATAAACCCATTCAATGCGAGTCTTCTGATTTTAAAAGGCTTATAAGTTGATATGTATTATAGCGAAGCGAATTAGATGACAAATTAACCTAGATTTACTAAGCTAAATGTATGGTTCTGAACTCCACCCATTTTTGAGCCAATTCTTGCTGAATGTGATGAAATTATTACTATTAGGTACTGCCAAATCTAGAAATATGAACTTTATTGTTAAAACGTAAAAGCTAAAATCGTTTAATACTTAGGTTGAGCATACATTATAAGAATGATCTGTGGAAATTGATGTGAGAGTAAAAATAATCTCGTAAGTAATTTAAGTACTTCAAAAATACTTTTAATAATGCTTATTAAAATAAAAGATTATATAATTTGCAACATTAACCTCTCTCTTCATGGCAGTCAAAATGCGATAAATCTCGCAACTAATGCACAATGAGAGATTTTTCAAAGCAACCCGTGGGGTGTACGCGACATAAACGCAACAATTAATATTGTAGCGTCTCTTGGGTGTGTTGCGAGCTTCAAGGGTTGGGATATAGCGAGTTATAATTAATTAAACAATATAATGTTCACGCCGCGATTCTGCCATGTTCAGAGCTCATGAAGACCCCGATTAGGTTCAAAAACTAGTCGGGCAAATTCCGAAAGTAATAACGTGAGTACAGCCGGATAATAATATATTATAATTGTCATGGATCATGAAAGCTTACATACAAAAAAAGCAATACAATGACATATATAACTAATATGTTATGAATAAATATGTGACATTAATATATGATATGTAACAAATAATCAATTGTAAAAGGTATATAACACAATAAATAATATTGTATATATTAAGATATATTGGAATTCAATAGAACATATTAAATTACAGTTTTGAATTTAATAAAATAAATGAAATTGCGCTATGGTTTGATTACTTTATCTTTGTATAATATAGTAATATTTTACTACATTGCTTCAATTTTATTTTTAGAATAATACGAGTATCAACCGCTACATTCTTATAACTTAATAGCCTTGAGTAAACTGGGGCAAAATGGTGAGACATTAATCTTTAGCTCAGGAAAAGTATTGTATAGATTACGTAGAGACTAAGATGTTTGGCCGTGCTAATCAGAAACAGAGACATGAGCAAATAATATTAGATGGTTTAAAGGGGGTGTTTCACTGATAACAAATTTAAAATATTTGTATTTTATTTTGGAATCTAGATATATATCTTATCTTTCTTGTATATATATTTATTTAGGTGTAAACTTATGTCTAGAATGTATTATGTATCCAAAAAATATTACTAGAAATGAATACATTTTAAACAAGGTGAAATAAAAAGTCTGTATATTTTATATTGTAGTCATTCCAAATCGGTCGTTAAAATCTGTGCAGATTGGTAACTTCATTTCAGAATTATAAACGCGTGAAATATTTTTCATATATCAAATATAATTCTTATATATTAGCTCGTTTGAATACCCCAGTGTATCACCCTTTAAGGTCTTGTGAGAGATTAATCAATGTGGATTCACATTAAAGTAAATTCTAAACATGTGTACATAAATTGTCTTAATGGCTTCGAGGCGTACTCGGAATACCTACTTAGTTTGTATCGGTGTAATAAACACAAACTTTGCTCCAAACACAATGTTTTTGATATGATATTTTATGAAGAGTATTTATCATTGAGAAGTTTTTATTGAGCAGTTTTGTTATTTTTTGTTTTATGTTGTTTGAACACTTTTGCTTTCGTTATTAATAATATTCTAAATATAATAAAATAATTATAATTCCGCGTTTGATATTGTATCTTAATGCTCTATTAATTACCGTTTCGTTAGTTACTAAGAAATCATCTCCATGCCATACCGCATCAGGTTTCACGGCACGCGTTGTAACCATATCAAGACACCAGCTATACCATACTTAGAGAATTTCTTAGTAGTCTACTTCCTACTTCTTGTTCATTTTACTTTTGGAATACACAAGGTACTTTTAAATGCTTTTACCGTATTTCTTTTTTGTATAGCACTTTGTATATAAAACCTTTTTTTACGGATTAAAACGAGATGGAAGTGTGTTTGTTCTCGTTTACCCGTGAACACGATTGCTGCAAAGCATTCGAAACGTGGGGTTAAAATTAAAATGTAAACAAATTATAAGTGAGTTTTAATCCGTTAAAAATAGTTTCATTTTAAATGTGTACTCGTGAAAATCTAAGAAAATACTATGTATATAGTTTATGTTAAATTAAATTTTCTATTAAAGTAAAATTTCATTATATATTTTCTCACCCAGGGTTTTATTTTCTCTGTCTCTTATACTCCTAATTGCCGAAAGCTAAAATGTCTAAATAATAAGTTAAGGCAAATATTGTATTCTGAATATAATTGAAATAAATGATAAAAATTTCAAATTAAAATAATGTTTTACTAACAAAAATCTAGAGACTATTTTCTTGACACGTTTATTATTTTCATATAAAATTTCTGGGAGATTCGTAATAAAAAGTCATTATTTAAACCAACAACAAATTTTAGCAAAATGAGTGCTATTTTACTATTTCTCATTTAGCTGAACTAAACGCGAATGCGTCTGACGTTGCGGCTTAGTAATATCCTGCTGCTGACCTCTTCCAAAACAGGCATACAAGACTCAGTGTCGCTGTGTTCGCCCGCGCCGTCACCACGAGCGACGCAATAACCATCAGATTAAACCGGCCGGTAGCTGGAAAACGCTGATGTAACTTCACTTAAGTCTTTATTACGAAAGCAATAAAGGCCATATTTAGCAGCGTCAAAGGTTTCAAATTAAAGCGAAATGAAACTTCGACGCCACTTTGGGACGTTTGTTTCGTTCACTTGGTGTCTACTTAATAAAAGGCTTTGCTTGTGGTTTGCGAGTTTGTTGCAATGCGGCTTTTATATTATTTAAATGTTTACAATGGCATTGCCTGCTCGTAAATTAATTAAATATTATACTTATTTATGAGCTACTCGTTGTATCTGGAAATGAAGATTATATTAAGTCTTCTCTTCGCTTTCCAATTTGCAGATAAAAGTTAGTATACTATCTCACAAATGTGTTATCGTAATATTATATATAATACAAAAAAAGATATATTTTTTAATTAATTCAGCTATAATGATAACAATATTTTTAGAACGAAAGAAACAGAATAATAATATATGTAAGAGAAATGCAATAATTTTTACCAGTAGAGAAGAGAATGAAAATAAGCTTTTAAAATCAATCAGAATATTGTGTGTCGTATGTTTTCGTCGTAACAGCAGGTCGTCTCATTGCTTATGTGTGTTCATTTTATGCTGACCCACGCGCGCCGCCGTCACAATCTTATTTACACGTTTTAGGTTATGAATTTGTCTTAGAGCCTTCTGTATATCAAGTAAAATTGAATTACATCAGATCAACAATACGAAATTTAAGGCTACTAATATCTTGGATAGGAAGATATTTTTAGTTTATTACTATTTGTAAGAAGAAAAGTAAATAATTGTAGGGCTACATAATATCAACTTTTGCGAGATTCGTGGACTATTCCATTCTTTCTGAGTCACGTGTCCATTTTAGTGACCCAAATTAATCAAATTCAATCCGCAGGCGGTCACATCCGAGCGCTCCTAATAAATAATGCGCAGTAACTAGTCGGTTTCTGTATAGTCCATATTTATTTTCGGTTTCCCTTATTTACATTATATATAAATCTATCTGGTTAATTATTTTGTAATTCTGATAATTCGTTTAAAATAATTATTTATAACACAAAAGACTCTTAGGAATAAGCATGGACATCACCATAATACGAAATATATTCACTTTCTATCAAAGGACGTATAAAGGACAATCAGTCTACATAATCTCAGTCGTAAAGTAATTCGTTGTACATGTGAGTGACTCGTGGTCGCGCCGCCCTACCAACTACAGGAACTTCAAAGTCGCCGTCTGAGAGAATTAATAGGGTTATTGTGGCAATAAATACAGAGGCGCCTAGTTTGCGGCCCGCGGTCAGATAAATCAAGAGAGAACACCGCAAGATGTCCTGGCAACACCCTCCCGTGTGTGCGGAACAAAACAAAAACCTAAATTGAAGGGTTCATTATGGAAATGACGTTTTTATTATTTTCACTTTACCAGTTAATTATTCCTAGGTGTTTACTGTATATGACATTTTAGATATATAAATATTATAATGCTAATTTCTCAATGATAATTATTGAGCGCTACTTTTTAATATACTTTTTATATGTATACTCATTGTCACAGAACCATTTTTATGTTAAAACTTATGTATTTATACAATATTTTCGTCAATGATTGAATAAATGTCGCATATTTTGAATTGTTTCAATTAAAAAAGTGTCAAGTGCGAGTTCAACTCATACAAAGGTTTCCGTAAAACCATAAAAATCGTTTTTGAACGCAGTAAATCGATCACATCAAAAATAAATTCCTTTTGTTCTGAACTCTATAACTAAGTTGTTTGTCACGTTTTATTGCTGATGTATAAAAAACTAATAAACTTGTCCCGTAATTTTTGTAGATATAATTTGCACCAAATCTCAGTGATAGATTTTTTTTTTTTTGTGTTAAGATAGAGAGGAGAGTAATTAGTTGTAACTAAAGAATAAAAACACTTTTTAAATATTGATAAAAAATCAAACAATGACATTATTACTAGTATTATAAAACAGATTAAGAAACTATAGAAAATCTATCAAACTTACATGAAGCCTCAGGTTAAACTAAAGTTTGATGGCGTCCCTCAAGGGAGAAGTGATTTCCTATTATCAAAGTTATTTCCTATGGCACATGTTTACCACTTTAATATGCTATTCAGTGTTACTACATCATTGATATAAAAAAAAAATCTTAGATGACATATCTGTTATATACAAATCATTATTTCTTGCTTTACCCCATTGCTAATATTTAGAAACCTTTTTTGTCTTGAGAAGTACATAAGAAGTTATGATAGAAATTTATTTTTCTCTTCAAAGTTTTATTTAGTAAATTAAAAGAAGTCGTGATTTGGTAATAAAAGTCAATTAAACAATAAACGCGAATGAAGCCTAATTGAAGAATTTAATTGAAGTCTATTAGATAAGTAGTTATTGATTTATTATCATTAGGTAACCCATGCATTAAATATATTTCAGATAATAATATCTATAATATTTTTACACGTAAAATATATAGGACCAAATAAACTTTATAATAACCCGCCCAAAACACATTCCATATCTGCCCGTTTTATTAACAATTGTAACGCATTTAATGTTTTGGGCAAGGCAGGTATTCCCCATACCATGTAACACGATTAATTCAAGTTGTTTTATTGTACGAGGGTGAAAAGAATTGTGCGATTTGCATGCTACGAGTGGTCTTTGGGGAAACCATGGTGTCTTTATGGCATTGACAAATAGCACGTTTGAGGAACTTTATTTGTTCGGTCACTGCGGCTCTCTAATGAATGGGTGGTAAGGATATAGTGCTTATAGGTTTAGGAACAATAGATTCTACAATGATTCTAAGTACAATAGACCAATTAGGGTGGTATTCAAATGCCACTATTAGTTTGGATTTAATGCACTTGCCGCTAGTGCTGCCATGAATATTCTGAGGTTCCTTGTTGTGGTTTGCACTAAACCAGGTGTCAGGGAGCTGCCTGCTTCCTTGTGCTTGAATGTGGCTTAACTGTTGTCTAGTGATAACAAATACTTATTTTCCAACTTAAATGTATGGTTGAATTTATATTGTTTAAAAATTAACTTCTTATTAATTTGTTCTAAAACTCTTATGAATACACCAGATAATGTTGTATAAAAATTTCCGCAGTAAATATTCTGGCAGACATGATTTTCCTAAACGCTGTCAAACCTTAAATATCTCGGAGCAAAATCGGACAAACGTTAATTATAACTTTACCGTGTAAGGTAAAAGTGCAGGCTTTAATTAAAAGTATTCAAAATTTAGCGCACTGTGTCGGTCAGAAGTACAACATCATAAACATAATTTTAACATATTTAGAACTCCTTAAATTTTTCAATATTATAAATATAAAATAAAAAAATACTATTCATATACCAAAGTAATTTCAACTGATGTTTTATTTGTTTCAAACAAACTTTGACTTTCCTATGGATTAATATTTCTTAGCTACAAAATCACACACACACACATCTACAATCTCTTACACAACATTAAGTGGTGTATAAATTTTCTTATTCTAAAAATAAATAAAATGATTTTTTTCATAAAAACTTAAAATTATACTTAAAATAACCAACTAAATTTGTTCACTATTACCATTAAAACAAATCTTATTAATTTCATAAAATTATTCATTTAATTAAATAAAAATGTATAATCAAAACTTTTAGAAACCTTTTAGGGAAATTTTGTACCTTATGGATTAAAAGGGATTTGTGAAAAGTTTCAGAAGTTTAATGGCCTTGTCGCGAAATCAATCATTAATTTAAATTTAAGTGAACTTTTAAACGTTTTACTAATTAATATATTTCACTTCGTTATTTATAATCATTAATTCTTTGAATACTTCAACGTTTTGAGATGTTTCAATTGCTTTCATGAAAATTTATTTACTTAAGTATTAACTTTATAATATAAGACTAAATTTAATTATTTGATAATATTATGATTTTTCCCATCGACGGGAAAAATTTTAAAAATATCTTACAAAACTTGTAAAATGTTAATAACAACATGAAGGCTTACGTGTTTTGGGCTCTGAATGCACTGAGCTATATAAAGTTCATATAAATGTATGACATAACGATATGAAAAAGAAAATACAGTCATCACTCAACCTATGATGTTGTGGTTTCTGAGTAAATAAGATAAAAGGCAAAGTTGAACGTGAGAAAATGTTACACACGGCTTTATATCGTTTCTCTAAGCGATACAAATGAAGAAATGCTCTTAGCCGCGTAATATATTAGGAGCACTCAGTATTTTTTTCAAAATTCAGAATTGATGGTGTTTGGCCTGGAAGTTCGCGAGTTAAAACTAAAACTTTACAGAATTCTGTTAAAATTGTAATTTATCAAGTATATTTGCTCTGAATTCATACAAACCGTATATTTTTGTTTAAAAATAAGCTCTTAAAGTTTATGTTTATACTTTCCTTTATTAACAAAGAGCAAATAAAATAATGACATATCTCAAATAGAAGAAAAAGATTGGTATTCAAGGTATCCAACAATAAAACCAATAAGAAACCAAACTGAAGGAATTGTTTACAGAAAACAATTTGATTCGTTGTCCTTTTTTAATGGGAAATTCTTTTACCTTATCTGAAAGTTTGACTGCAAACATCGAGTTGAAAAGAAATAAGACAAATGAAAGCGGGTCTCATGGTATGTGACTAACATACCTAAAGCGGATTTTGGGGACATTAAGTAAATAAGCAACTGTTTACCGACCGCTACCTTTTACGAAGTTCAATATTGAATTTGATAATAAAGCCCAATTAGTGAATTGTATTTGATTATTAAACAATTGACTTAAGTTCATTAAAAATATCTAAACAAAAACAATGTACTGAGTGAATTATTATCTAAAATGTTATCTAGAAAACTTATGATACATCATATTCTCAATTCGGTGATTCTCACAAAGTCTATCAGTTTAAGACATTCCGTCTCTCCGTCCCTAAGATTTCTCTTTTCAAGGAAACTTTCTCCGACTCCTTTAATCCTAGCAATGTGTTTTGTCGCGAGGTACGCCATTGTTGCAGGAAAACTTTTTCTCCAACTTTTATCTTTAATTTTATTTTGGCTCACTGGATTATCTCACGGGGTTTATACGTTAAGATATTTGTAGTTTTAATTTTTTTTTATTATCTATTTTTTTATAAACTCTTTGTGTATTTTCTATTTATACTGAAAACATGAATGCCGCTAAGCATTCCTGCATTTAATCACAGAATATAATAATACTACTGTAAACATGACTGCGGTGATAAAAAGAATCTTGAATAGAATAAACTTGTAAAAAATTATTTATTAAAGAAATTTTTATTATTTTTATTCAGTGGTAAAGTTTAAATTGTTTTGTCTTTTGTAAGGAACTCAAATAATTTATAAGAAAAACTAATTCTCCAAGATAATATTCAGACGGTCACTTACATTGGAAGATTTTATCTTCTGAATTAATTAGATTTCTTTTTGTACTTCTTTTCTTTATCAAAAATAAATGGGTCTCGTTGTGACTTGAAATACTTGTAAAAAAAAGTTTAACATCAACGTAATAAATTTGAGATGTTTTACTCGGTACCAAGAACTTTGAAGTTTTCAAACAGTTACGTATAAACTAAATAGTAATTTAAATTTTCTCTTTTACGAAAGTGAAATATGTTATTCTTCGTAGAATTAATATAGTTAGTTTGGACATAGATACTGAATAAAATTGAATAATTTAAATATTTATAATAATCTTTATTTTCTTAAAGATTTTAGTCGATAATGTCGCAAAAAACAATATCTGCTTGTAGCAACTTAATTATTGGGTTTCAAATTATCAAATTAATTGCTTTTAAAACCAATCGTGAAAATGTAAAGAAAATTGCTATTTTAAAAGATTTTTTCCCGGAAGCGAGTGTCTCGTTACAGGAATGAACGTGCGTTGGACACCACACGTCACCCCCGAGATCTTACGACACCCGACCCCTCATGACCCCCACAACTGTCGAACGCACCCGATGCCATTGTTAAAATTGCGATACGTACTCTGGTCCTTCGAGGCGAATCCTGAAGGAGAAATCTCCGTGCCAACTATATGATATGATATATAACCTATCTAACCTATATGTCGAATATTATATTCTCGAGTTATTGGAAATCAATTATTGAGGATTAACTATGTAATTCATGGAGCTCAATAAAAGTGCTATGGTTAAAATAAACTAAATATATAACTTATTTTAAAATGTAAAAAAGAAAATCATACAACCAGTTTTCAAAAAGCAATCGATCTAAGTAATAAGAAGCTTTATACACTTGTTTGTCATGTAAGGGTACATGTTCAAAAGGTTCAGTTTATGTACAAAACACGCTGTTTGCACGTACCGTCCAATTCTCCTTAATCTGAGATATTGTGTTTGTAGGACGAGGAGCAGATTTCTAATAATATAGTCCCGTGACTGTGTTGATTCAACATACGACTTCTCGACGTCAGAGGTATCATATTTGGATTTCTGAAAGCTGGAATTCTTTTTATATATACATGCTGTTTACGTAAGTTATATTATACCCTATAATTTAAAATATTAAATAGGATTTTTATGTCAATATTAAGGAGCTAAACCATCTATTTAACATTTATTAATTTAAGTTATGGAACTAAACCGAAATACATTTAATAATCAGGTTTCTCAATAAGCATAGCTGTCAGCAGCACGACTCTACAAATTCTTATACAAGAAATTCATCGAACAAAACAAAATGAGTCAAGTTGAAAGAAATTGGATTTGGTATTGAATTGAAGGAGGATAGCGAATAGGTGAATGTAAATACGATATGTTAAGGATGGCAACTTTGATAAAAGTTACTTGGATTGAATCTTTATCGACCAATGAATAGAAATAGGTAATAATCTAAATATTGTTTCTCGATAAACACCTAATGAAAAAAATTTAAATGCAAATATTTAACATACACTTTTTTCTCATTTTTTTGAATTCATATTGTTAATAAAATTAAGAAGAACCAACAATGTAATATACTAAAATTAATATTGTATGCTTTATGATTATCAATTTATCAATCTATCAATGACATTTATATAATTCCTATTGTATATTAATATATATAAAGTATTGAAACGGATGATAAGCAGAGTTTCCTCATCTCGCTGAAAATTTACATGTTAATTCAGGATTCGCCGACAGTCGGGAATCGAACTGGAATTAGTTTGGAGAACTTTCTGCGTCTGACTAATTAATTAAAAATTATGCTTCCACTTAATTAATATTATATTTTAATAAGACTAACATAAATTGCTGTAACCAATATAAACACATATTGCAAAATACTATATAGAAATAATGATAGAACTCCAGTCCAAAATACGGTCACATTATGTAACGTAAGGGTCACATATAGTTCCCTATAGAGACAGACAAAAGCCTTCCTGTCAGCTCGAGTCTACATCCGTCAATGTATCGAGTTTATATCTAGATTTTCTCTTTGAATACAACTACAAAGACTAAGTCTTTACATAGAAAAGATAACATAGTTCAGTATTTCTGATTGAGATAACTCTTTTATACTACATTTAAATTTAATAAAAGGAATAATTTATTTTTTATTATGAAATGAAACTTAACATGAAATAAAATGATAAAATGGTTTATTTTAATTCAACTTAATTTTTAATATGATCGATGTGTGTTATCATAACGTATAACAATTTTCATTTAATTTTCATAATTTTCAATGCCGCAAAACAATGTACGCATCAAAAACTAATTAAAATTGTATAATTTGTGAGTTAATGTTTTTATTGGGGTGAATGCGCTAATGAATTTACACTTGGCAGTTGTTTGGTAAATATTTGTATGTTTACGAATAAGATGATATTTCCTTACAAAACAACAAATGAGATTTGGTTAATTTATTCAAATAATAACTTAAAATACTATTCATGACTTATCGTAAAAAACTAAAGAATATAAAAATGTAGTAATAAATATTTTATGTAAGTATCTATAGTGTAAAACCTCCCTTGATATATTATTTAAACCCGAGGTGTGGTAATCCTGTACGGCAACTAACTGGGTAATAAGACGACAGTACATTTGTGTCCCCTGGAGACGGAGATTGTACTACGATTTGAATAAACTCATTTTGAATTTCTTTATAGAATGTAATAATGGAAACATTGTTAACATTTTGTATAACTTTGTTACGCGAATAGATAGAAAATTATTGCTGCGACGTTTATGTTATTAACATAATTATATTAATTATAATTATTAATCTATTCAAATACGAGCCACTTTGATATAACATTATGTATAATGAGTAGAGGCTCTTATAGTTTTTCTTTGATGCTATTTTGTTTCCGTTTTTCTTTAATTTTCCCCTTAAATTTTCAACACGCAAGAGTTAATACCTATCTATAATGGGGGATAGTTTATAAAGCAGACTAACCCTTACATTAAACAATTTACACCCCCGATTTGAACCCGTCGGTTATAAATTTCACGTAACCGACGAGACGTTTCCGGACCGAAACCGGCTTTTAAAACGGGGGACCATTAATAACAGTTAACATTATGAACTCTATCCTGAACGCCATAAGGACTTTTATACAACCTCGCAAAAACATGACGGCATCATAATTGGTCGTTAAAATGGAGTCCATGATTTTTCTAAGATGGAAAAAGATATAAATTACTTTATATAATTTTGATAAATATAACTGTTGTATTTCCTAATTAGCAAGCTGAACCCTTTGCGTAAACTTTACAGTCTATTACTATATTCATTTTTAATGTCATGAGACCGAAGTTTCAACAATCACTCCTGATAAAATAAATATACATTACATAAATTTATTCATATTTTAAAATAGTTATTAAATAGTAGATTTTAATTTGTCTTATGTATAGCATTAATTAAAAAAAAATCAATGCCCGTAAAGCGTTTTCAGGTCCTCATAGTTTCAGGGCGCGCTCCGAACTTTTCTTATTCACATCCGAAAGTTCAATTGTGGAGCATATTTTCGAAATCGATTCTTGATATTACCTTATTATAAACAAAGTCTAAAAACATATAAAAAAATGGATATATGTAAACTAATGAACTTGTTCACAACATAACTATTTGTTCAAAGTGTACAGAGCCAAATATATTCGTAAACATCCCCTACACATCCCAGACATGTAAACAACGAACATACAAGGTCTCATGCAATTATCTAATTACCGTGTCAAACATGGCCGACAAATATGGCGGCGCTTCGTCACTCTGTTTGCCTAATTTGTTAGAGTTGAACTAAGATTTCGTTGTATGTAAGGCAAATGCGAAGTCACTTAGATAAGAAGTTCAAGGTATGAAAACGAAACAGTTTTTCTTTCAGCGTCATTCCCATCAAGAACAAACTTCAGCAATTTGGGGGAGGTGAATGTATCTATTAGTTTTCACAAAATTAATGCTGATTCATGTTTAGACGTTTTACAGTAACTTAGAAAAGTTATGACAAGCTTGTTTATATTAAATGTCAACTGATAAAAATAGCTTCACAAAATAAAGCGTAAAGTTTTGAAATGCTTTTGGCAGATCATTAATTAGTACCTCAAACATTTCTGCGCGATCTGTCTTAATACATCATAAGAAAGCATCTGAATCTACTGTAATATACACAAAGAAAATTAATTAATTGCTTTTAACGTACATAAAAACCTAAGTTACTGTTTTAGCAAAACTAATTTGTATAATTATATTTTAAATATAATAACATGAAAAAGGAAAAATGATATTAATTTATGATGCTTTTTAAAATAAAATGGCAAAAATTAGATATATTTTAACTAAAAATCGTTACATGAAATAAGAGTATCATGAAGAAAAAATGAAACTAAAATAGGTTTGTGTACAATTCTCACACAACAGAAGTGAAACTTCAGAAAAATAGTCTAGAAAAAGAGATATATACTATGTATAGATATATGTATTAAGATAATTATATTTTTTTATTATTTTTATATTTTGACCAGGTTTAAAAAGTATTTTTATATTTTGATTTAAAATATTACACAACATATAACCGATAATATATTAAAATTAAATATTGTAGTTTGTATGATTTAAAGTAATGAATTAAATGACACAAGAGATTATATTAACTATAATAGGATAAAATATAAAAAGAAATATGTTCAAAACACAGATACGGCTACTACGCTACGATACGCTAGATGGGTTTAAAGATAAACCAATTATTTAACACCAGCATTTAAAAAAAAATTTGCTAGCTGTAGACCACAATTTTAAGATATTACCAAAAGTTTATAGGTTGTTTGTGATTCTTCACATAATCTTTCCTTCTACTAAATATATTCTAATTTATATAAGTAATTTTTGTCTTTATTTTTACACAAGTTTTTCTTAAATTTTTCCTCTTTGTTTTACGTGAATTAAAATTGTTTTATTACTTACAAAGTAGCCTGTCGTTAGTTCTGATATAGTTTGCAAAGATGTAGGTAATACATGATACTAAATTTGAAATAAATTGAATTTGACAATCCAAACCAAACGGCACTTTTTCTGAGATCAAAGTGGATTGTTTATCAAAACGTTCATTTCGTGTAAAGACCTAACATGAACTACCTACTGTATCTAAAGCATTTCTCTCTTATTGTTTATTTTAAATTTACACATGAAAAGTGTGTAATTATTTTCAGTTAGAAAAATAGAAAGTTAAATTTAAAATAACATTAAAAAATAAATACCTAACAACATACTCCATTTCTTCTCGCCCTCTCAGCACATTATATTGCATCTTACAAACCTATTTGAGTAAGGGGATGAAGTAAAAATATTCTATCAAAACCTACATTAAGCCTTTATTGTAACATTGAAAACTTTTCAGAGAAATTTCTAACCCAGGTGGTAACATGAACCCATTTGTTATGCTGAGTGAGGAAAGGGGGCCAAAACGCACAATTTGTGTACCGTGAGGGGCGACGGGGGCTAATTGTACGGCATTTATATGGAAATTCCGTATATTTACGACCTGAGATCGTTTATCAAAAATGTAGAGGCGTTTGTTTAATAGAGATATTTTGATAAGTAAAATAAAAATAAATTATAGCTAACTACCACGGAATATTGTTAATAAATGTTAATATTTGTAGATGGAGTAATATTTAATAATACTTAATAATAAGTATGTAAATATTTTCAAAAGTTCAATCAAATGAAGAAAGCTAAAAATCGTTCTGATTCCAGATTAACCTAAACAGCTAATGAACACTCTATCGAGCATACCGGACTCATTGGAGCGAGGCATCGCTGCGATTACACTAATGTTATCTCTGTTACACTATTCATACCCACTTTTTTCTCGTTCTACTTAATGCTGATAGAATTAAAAAGAAAGAACCATAACGTTTAAAGAATTATATGCGGAAAGACGAATAAACTACAGATAACAAAATAAAATATAATGAAATTAAAATAAGCTTTGTCACGATGAAAATGACTTTGAATTACACATATACAATCTTACATGCGGACAGACGAACAAACTACGGAAAATAAAGTGCAAAGGTGAATAAAATAGAATGAAATTAAAATAAAATAATCCATAATAAAAATAACTTTGAATTATACACATATTATCATATATATATTTTTTAATATGGTGTTTGAATAATATCAAAACATGACACATCATGGTTATTTAAATGATATCCCAGAATGGTTTCTAAAATACCCTAAATAACACTTTCTCAGCCAGTCGGACAGATAGTAATGTTCTCAAATTGTGGTAATATCACGACAGCGCGTCACGACTGGCTGAGGTCGCTGTGCCTAGGAACTAAAGCTACATAAGATCAGGACAACAATGGATTATTATTCCGAACCATAAAAACATTCTTTGAGTTGCAAAAAGTTATGATTATATATTTATGTAAATGGTATTATTGCACTTATATTTAAATTTAAAATAAACTTTACGGAACCTTTTGCCACAATATTCTTTTTAAACTAAATATTCACTATATTATGTAGAATGAAATTTAGTGCTTGCAACGCAATAAAGTTTTACTCAGTTTTGTTTTACTTATAAATATAGTTGTTATTAAACATTGTAAAACAAAATTGTATAACGAATCCCCGTTGCACTTTTAAATCTAATAGTGAATACAAATAATTAAAACAATATGTAAAGGATGTATTGATTTCCACTGAGCAATGAAAAAAGAGACTTCACTAAGAGTATTGGTTCATTTCAAGAGTATAGGGGACCAAGTGGTTGGAGAGCTTTGCTAATATGGTTTTTAATGTTTTAATTTTATCAATATAGAGAATTAATACACTATATTTGTCTTATTATTAAGTTCTATTTGGTAATTTTCACTATTGAAGTTTATATTTTTGCTGAATCGTGGTAGCTTTGGCATAAGAAAAGTGAATACTCCAAGTCCAAGTTTATGCAATTAAATGACGTCACAAAAAATGAGTTCTCTATGAAACATTAATTATATTGATAAATTTAGTGCTCAAGTTCACACACACACACATGAAACTCTCTCCATGTCGTACACGAACATGATCTCGCAGCGATTACAAGGTTACAAGTTCATTGGTCGCCCTTTGGTTCCTTGTAACTATTGTTTGATGTAATTTTAAGAGAAATTAACTAAAATGTTAAGTCAATAACGTAAAAATAACCGACAATTATTTTGTTATCGCAAAACTTTTATCTTTTGACCCGATTCAGAAATTATGAAAATTGCAGAACCTTTGCCAACTATCCGGCCCAAAGTCAATTAACATTCACATGGGATCGAATAACATAAAAACAGATAATAATATCTAATCCTACACTTTTAATTGCTAAGGGTATGGCAGTAGAAATGTGATATCATTTCGCATGGAACCTCGTCGCAGTAGATAGCGATAGAGCTACCCTTGTGAATTATAACTGGGCTTACTTCGACAGAGTTGTAAAAGCAGCTAAATATTGGGTGGTCCCCGGGGTAGACCTACGCTATCTTTATGAGTGTTGGAGTTAGATTGCTTTTTGTTCCTCTAGCTTATTATTGGAAGTATCTACTTATGTGGACTCTATACGTGGCCTAGTTATGTAAACAAAGCATAGGAAGGTTGAGCCAGATTGAAACAATGTAATGGTATAGACCACGCAAGGAATTATTATGGGCAGTTTGGATTTTGTATTTTGGTGTATTGTAATTGTTTGGAAAGAAAAATTTAGGACAAATTTTAATAACAATGGTATGATACTTTTATTTAAACCATATATTATGTAAGTTCGTTTGTCAAATAATTGAAATGAATTTGTTTTGGGACCAGACGGCGTGTGCTAATCGTAAATAAAGAAAATGTAAAAATATTTTAAAAAGTATAAACAGCGAGTTCTAAAAGGAAGTTTTAATTCATATGAAATATTTTCATAGCTATCAAAAGAGTTTTTACAGCATTCTGTATTCGTAGTCAAAGGAATTGAAACGAACTATCAAAAGGGGCCAGTATCAATAATTGCATAATAATTCAGGCTGCGTCAAAAAAGTAAACATTTTTCCCTAGCCCTCGGCATTAACAAAGGTCCCCCATTCGATTAAAGGAAGGAAATAAAAAAAACCAGCTTCCCTATCTCCATTTCATAATTTGCATTGCAATAGCAAATAAAATTTAAAATATTACGAAGCCTTAATTCTTCCCCTTCTGACATTCGAATCAATCTTCAAAGTTTCGACAGATGTGATGGAACTAAAATTATATATAGATATATATATATATTATATTCGGTATTATGTTTGATCTTTCATCTGTGATATAAATATTTCTATTTAATAACTAATCTAAGTGAAACACTACAATATTCATTTGACTTTATACCAATGTTTTCTGATAATAATTATTTAAACACAATCCAATAATAAAGATTAATATGTCCTGATAATCTAAATTAATTAATATCAATATATATTCGTTTGTTTTGATATCCTTGTTGTAGTTACAATGAATTTAGGATTATTATTATCAATTTAATTACTGTATAATTTAATTAAGTAATCAATTTGTTTGTGAACAACAATAACTTTAAATCACAGGAACGGTTTTGTATAAACATAGTATCTTTAAATCAAAATCGTCGCATATTCTTGTCATGTTCGAGGGTACTGTCATCTTTGACAAAGTTGATTTACATTAGGGGACGATATTTATTTCTATTGCAAATGCTATCAAGATGAAGTGGTCTGTTGGTTAGGAATGCGGTTCTGGATGTTCAATATGTAACAGATACATCTACCTTATTTTGATTCACTTAAATGTAGATATTTTATTATTTTGATACAATTTAAATTAATTTAATAGACAAATTAAATTTTATACTTTCATAGAAAAGGTAATTGTCAAAAGCATATAACCATTCTGAATAAAATTCGCTAATGAAAAGCAAAATGAACATCGCCGAGAGGAATGAGAGAATCCCATTATGATGATCATCTAAAACCTTTTACATTCCCAGAATTGCCTAGATCCAATACAGGGTGAATGGAATTTGAGGAAATACGGAGGATTTCAATGGGTAACAACAAAAAGATGCTCTTTTTATAAAGACCGACAGCCGCATTGAGCTTTGCTTTGAAAGAATTCACTTAAATATTATAAAATATTTAGGTTTCATGTTTTTTCCTTTATATATAAGATAAATATTATAATAGTATTTATAAACTGTAAATTGAAATAATTAAGTTTGGTATTATTATATTTAGTATTTTTTATGTAACGATAATTTTTTAACTGTTAAAAATAATCTTTGTAACTAATATTTTACAAAAGATAAATCAATTACATCAAATCTTTAAAGGTAAGATTCAAAGGTGAAATCTTTAAAGGTAAATAAATTACAAACATTATTCAATTCTGCGATACAAGACTGTGGCTATTATGCAGCCCCCGCAGTGCTATCGTGTTCGTATCTTAGAGCCCGGGTTTGCTACTGACTGATGCTACGCCTACTCTTTATAGAGTAGAAGATATTGAGTAGCCATTGTGATAATAATTATTTAAAAAATAACGTTCTAAACAAATTTTAATAAAAATCATCTTATAATTTTAGTAAATATTGTTAATAAAATGTATAATGAAAATTTAAATAGAATAGATATTGTATTATAAGGTTCATTTTCAAAGCTTGTTGGTAAGTAATTGATCTAGAAACTAGTAAAAGTTATATCTTTAATATTTAAAATGTAAAACAGTCTCCACAACAGCGTTGTTCTCGGTAGCGTCCAGTGAAGCCCACAGCAGGCCAATCAATATAGTGGCTGCAATTATGGTAATATGTAACCGGCGGCCACTGTGAGCCGAGATGCAATTGAAAATGTAAACGAAACAACCTCTTTCAGCTTATGATAGCCTGGTAGTGGGCTATAAATTTAGAAACAATAACGTTTAATCCGTCCATGAATAGTTTTAGTATGGTATGATATTCTCGTATCGCGTCAGTCTTTGAAGTTTATTTATTTATAAACTTATTGTTATTGTTGTTATTTCTGTTCTGAATTCTTTCAGACAGGTAACAGAAATATGAATATATGTTGAAATATCTTTAAAACATACTTCAGATACTATCCCGTGCACTATTGGGAATTTAAGCTGACGTTTCCAAGAAAAAATCTCATTACCGTTTAAAATTAAAAAGTCGTCAGTTAGTTCGTCTGGTGGCGGCGGCTGACGGACGGTAATTAAAAGTAAAATGAGATTTTTCTAGGCCCTTGTTAAGGTCTTGAAGAAAGACACTATCATTTAAATGTAAGAACAAAATGTTTTCTTCGCTTTCTTTTTAAAAAACAGACTTCTGTAACGAACTATTTGTCTTTAGTGTTATAATTATTTTACTGCTATAATATTATGTATTTTCTTGAAATTGAATTAACTTTCTAGTTATCGTAATCATCCCGATTTTTGAAAACGGATTTTTTGTAATATTACATTTTGAGGAGTCCTGAGTAAATTTATAGACATTTTTTAAAAACATATGTATATGTATGTGTGTATTTATGTCTATATGTATGTATGGGTATTTCTTTCATTTGTATTTTCTTACGACTTATAATTATGAAATTGACTTCGTTTTGGTGAAAACCGATGCGTATTTACATAACTTAGAGCTGATTAATTTTTTTCATCAAAAACTATATTTTTAATTTCTAGTTTTTATATCATACATTTTAGTGTTTTTATCCTATAAAAATTAATTAACTGTAATGTAATAATAATAATTGTTGAGATAATTTTTCTTAACAAAAGCATGATAAGATGTAAACAGTATTTTTAAAGGTAATAAATTTATTTTAAAACTTTTTATTTACCTCGGAATTAACTCTCTAAGAGGTGTTAATTTTGACATAAAAATATATAATAGTTTTTGTTAAAATTAATTTAATTCAATTAAATTTATAAAATATAATGGTAAGTTTTTTAGTTCATCGCTACATTAACTAATAATATTTATTTTGGACAAAGGATTAACAGAAAACAAATACACAATATGTCCTTATTTGAATAAATTTTAATGGGAACAAACTCGGGTTATCTCATTTTCAGCACAATGGCCTTTATTAAATTAACATTTGATATGAAGCGTGTCACGCGCAACGATCGAACAACTCACTGATTGAAAGGATTACATATTATTTTATTTCATTTAAATGTTATTAATATAAAATAAATGAAAATATTACACACTACTATAATATCTTTTAAATAAATTTACTATTTTTTAGTTTTTTATTAAATATTTTGGTTTGTCAGTTGAGTTACCAAAGAATAGATTTTACTCATGAGTTTGTTGGTATGGATTACAACATAATTATTCAGTAATTTTTTTTTAAAGTAGCGTAAATATTGTTTGTTATTTTTATTTATATATATATATATATCATTATAAAATATATGTGTAAACTGGGTTTTACAAATATAAAATAAAATATAACAACTATGAGGAATAAATTGCAGACAGAGTTCGGTCTCCATTTATCGTATAAAATAATCGTAACATATCTATTATTTCTGTGAATTGAACCCAGTCGAGCCAGTCCGTATACCAGAAGTCAAAATTTTATTATGAATATTGAGGATAGAAATGTCATTATTTGTATAGTTTTCTGTCCTCTCAAAATGCTTCAAAGTTTTTAGGATTGACACTTCAATTGCTAACTATCACCGAATATTTTCCAGGAAAATTATGGGAAATATTCTTTCAGTGAGTAAAAGCTATAAATTTCTTTAAAAAAACATTTACTTCCTTATTCCCAATTTCATTTCTATTGGTATGCCTTTACATACTTGTACGTTCCATCTCATATTGAACCCGCTTCTTGCGATAAACGAGCACGAACTGGGAATGAATTTTGATATAAGATCGAATTCGAATTTTAATCAGCAAACGAAGCACTTTCAACCTAATTTCGAACGCCTTTCGGTGAAGTGTCTGAATAATTAAATCATTATCTATAGAAATTGGAATAGGTTCTTCAAATGCAATTTAAAATTATTACATTACTACATTTTTACATTATCTGTACTATAAAATTTAAACATATATATAAGAATTAATACTAAAAGATAATGTAAAGAAAAAAAAATAGTCTCTTCGCTGTCAATAATAAGAAAGACTTGAAAGATATTTTTACGTAGCTTATTGTATGCCGCAAAATGATTTTAAACGTCTGCATTTTCCCTGAGGAAATTTAAAGTCTCCGCCACATTTTCTCCGGCTTCGAACTTGGTAATGATCTTTAATAAAGGGACGGATTCGTACGAAAACGTACAAAATTACTGTCTGGATTTGATATGTAATTGCACATGTTAGGTTTCAGCATGGAGATCTTTAATTTCGTCTGTGCTGGGCGTCGGGGGAGAATTCACAAAAATGCGAGCAACTTACCGTTTTAATTGAAGTGCTCCTTGTCACATTTGATGAAAATGCTTTACCGAATTCTATTGCTATTATTACATTACTCTACTCGTGTCTATGAAATCATTCTTTAAGAGGCTCTGGAAAAGATTATATTTTTAGCGACACATACGAGAATATCTTTTGTATTTCATGTGGTTTTGTCATTTTAGAAAATAATATTTTGATAAGGTAAGACTTAAATGTTACAGTGAATAGCAAGACGTTGTTTCAGTATTTATTACATACCTGAAACAATAAGATGATAAATATTAATTACAATTTAATTGAAATATAAATAAAGCTTAAATATTTAGCAAAATTCACTGGAAATCTTATTAATAATTCATGACAAAATTTTAATCTGTTTTTCATACCGTTAAAGTAGATAATTATATTGCACAGAAATAGTACTTTATTGTTTAAGATACTTAGAAAATGTTATAGGGTGTTTACACAATATATATATTAAGATAAACGAGAGTGTATCTGAAGATTATGACAAATATCATTATCAATTTATTTCATGTTCTTAGAAATAAAAAAATAAAATAAAATACATATATGTATTTTTATAATCGTTTTGTATGTTTATGAGAAAATTATAATCGACGTGTTGCAATTTTTCGTGTTTTATTTCGAGCGAGCTAAAAGCCACGTCACGTGTCCTCCCATGTGTACACTGTCTAACAGGATTGCTGCAGTCTACTCATTTATTCACAGCCGGACTGTCCTACTTACATTAGGTGTGCAACTTGGAGAATATACATTTGATTCTGGTCGAAGCTTCGCGGACTGGTTACAGTTTTGATAAATGCGACTACGATATGGCTGAGTTATAATTAGAAATTTTGTTAGTGCAAGCCAGTTTGAAAACAAATCATGGCTCATATTAATCATGTCCTCTGATCTGTCTAAAGATACCGGAGCTTTCAGTAGCTTAAATTAAAGTAATCATTAGAATTGAAAGTTGTAACCCTGATAATTCTTTTAATTATATGATTTATTATTTTTTATTTAATGTTAAGCAATGTTATTTTTTATTTTATTTTTTACATATGTGAAAATCATAAATTATAAAAAAATACAAAATGATGTCTTATCTTAATAATACATAAATTTAGACATTAAGTTCTCTTGCTTATATTAATTTGTTAAGTTTACGTCAGTTTAGAATAATAATTACTGCGTTGAATAAAGCCGCTATACATATATAATCACAACAGCTACTGTTGTAGGTAATATTAATAATAATAATATACTTTATTGTACACCCGGAAATTACAAAAATATAAACATTAAAAAACAGAAATAACAACATGGTACAAATTTGGCGATAATATTAAGTAATTAGTAATCATAAACTTTAGTTATTAATGAATCAATATCTGACGAGTCAGTGATATACGGTTATTTAGTTTCATAGGTTGAGAAGCAAATATTTGATGGTTTCTTTGCAACTGCATTTATTATGCTACCAGTAAGACTTTTGCCAGAAGACAGAAAATGGTTTATTATATCTTGAGTCAACCTTTATACATTAACACACTGTTATTTGGTTTATTTTTATATATGTAACCAAAATAGATCAAAGTGTAATTAAATCTTAATGAAGGAGATTCTTTATTGAATAATACTTTTTTGACATTTTTGGGAAATAATTGCCACACATTGTGCAGAAAAATAAACTTTATTAAAAAAACAAAATTAATTAATTTCATAATAATTTTCTTTAGTAAAAATAATATTATTATGAAATTAATTATATTAGTTATTAATACGTATAAGTTGAATGGATATAAGTGAGAATCTTACAACCTACGTGAGTTGATTATTACTAAACACACGATCCTCTTTTATTCTGTCGGTTCAGCAGATTGTTACGAAGCGAAAGTTTACGGCGACGTTCATGACACTCCCTTGTGAAATGTTCTTCTTTATGATTGTTATTTATGTTAGGAGGCTTTGTTACTACGAAACTTTAAAAAAAATTACTCCTGAAGAGATTTTATACTGTTTTTGTTAATATCAAAACAGCTACTCTAAGAACTTCAGTGATAATAATGTTGCTTTCATTTATCATTCTATTAAAACAGCCTTTTTTCATTTTAAGTATGTTTGAAAAACAAATGATTAAAAGCTTTACGAATCATAATAAACTATTAACTCAACTAAAACATCAAATTGAAGCTTCAAAATCACGTGAAACATTTGACAGCCAGTGAAAATAAAGTCAGTGAAATGTATTAATAAATTGAATTCGCGCGTTGCGAAGTATTTTGTCACTCACACGCGTCTGTGAGCGACGTAAGGGTACAGGATAGTGATTCTAACGTTACCACGCAATATGAATGAACGTCGATAGTATTTCAGTCGATATATATACTTTTATACAGCTAAATATTAATAAATGATTTCAAAATATCTTATACACATAGAAAGTTAAAAAATTACTTCTATAAAGTTATTTTTGAGACCAAAAATTATTATGATTGTAAAGTTTCTTTTTCATTTAAATATAATAATGTGAATGTGTACAAAAAAAATCGATAAGTAATGTGAACATCACTAGAGGTAATGATGCATTACCGCGATGCACTGGCAATAGCAAAAGGGGTCTTTGCTATTGCCAGTAGTCGAGGTGTCGAGTATTTTTAGGAAAGCAATTTTAGGCAAAATACAAGCGTGTTTGTGAAACTGATATATTTTTTATTAATATATTATATATCTAGCATAATTAATTACAAATGGTTTAAAAACGAAATAAATGTATCATAATTTCAAATTCAATTCAAATTTCGTCGGCACTTTTTTTCATCAACTTTTATGCAAATTGGGTATCCACGAAAAGTATTTTCATTTAGACGGTTTATTTGTTATAACGCTTATGAAAAAGCCAAAATTTTAAATATTAACACAAATTTTTAACAGTTGTTTGTTAGTTTCAAAAATTACTTTTAACAAACTAACTCACAATCTATAACAAACCATATTATTAACATAAACATTTATAGACGTAACATACATAGATAGTTTACCAAAGTTTAAGTATAATATATCAGATGATATAATATTTTTTTAATAAAAATTGGGTAATATTGGTAAATATCTTTTAATTAATCAATCAAAGCTTAACCTTTAACTCTCTAATACAAAGGGGTATTAAGAAATGAGTGGTATAAGTTACTGTAGGTTGCGATTTGGTCTCTTGTTTAAGTAATTTGTATTATGTCTCATATATATATACAAAAATATATATTTATATTTTAATTACTATATTTCGTTGTCAACTTATTTAAATTAGTAAAATTGGTAATAGTATTTCAAAGTTAAACTATGAAGCTAGAATAATTTTCAATTTAGAAACAAGAATTTCATTTGAACAAATAAAGTATATTGTAGTAAAAACAGGTCTTCCGAATTTCACTCCTGTTGAGATCCGTATAATATTACATAAAATGAATATTATTTATTTTCAAAAGTGCAGAGCTAGATGTAAAAAGTAAAAATAATAAAAATAAAAATGAGGAATTTTTTTAGTATATTATAGTATGCCTAGTTGACCTACATACATAAATCCAGGGATCAAGCAAGTGCTTTGGGGATTGCTATGTAAAAATATGCGCTCATATGTTATGCAAATATTTTATGTAAATCTTAAGTTTATGTTTAAGTTTAAATATATTTTTTAGTATACGGTATATGTGTTATAATAAAAATGAAAAAATAACAAAAAAGCCAACATGTCCAGCACTCATAAACAGTTAATGTTTTTAATAGAATTTTAGTGTATTAACTAATGAGGTATGATAGCTGATCATTTATCGCTGTCGCTTATGATTTGTAAGCTGTCGGTTGTCGAGGGTGTTTACTGCGGATCTCTTATCAGGGACCCGCAGGCAGAGTCCCGGTGTATTTTTGTTAACAACTTCTTTTCAGGAATTTTCAGAAGCACACATTGTTCGGTTGGAGTTTGATTTTCTTGTTATCGTCTTTTATAGCACGTTTCAAATGTGTCGCGACAAGTTTTGCTTTAATATAGTAAACGGTTTCTTTGGACTTTCGATTAAAAATGTGTTATTATTTAAGTATTTTAATATTATTTCCCGTAAGAAAGATTTTATAATTTTTTTGGAGTGATTAATATAAAAATAAGTTAGTGAATAATGAAAGGAAAGTGCAAAGTAACGTATTTTCATCATCAAAATCGTCGAGCGCCTTAAACGATATATAATCCTCAAAAACTTTCTCAGTTCCCTTATGCGATGGAAAAACGCGAACACAGTATTTGTATTAAGGAAACAAAAATATAAAAACATTGTATTTTTATAAAATCGTCGCTATTGCATCGACTTAAGAACTATTTGAAATGAAGATGTATTTGAAAAGAATTTCTTACGCGCCAAAATTGCCTCGTCCCTTGTATCTCTTATTTTCCCTTTGTTGCGACATCGCATTTAGAATCTGTTTTATTTTCTATTATTTATTGTCTTGTACCGGATGTGTCAATACAGGATACGGCTAATAAAAATAAAATAAACAATAATAGATTAAAATTATTATTAATCAGTTCACGTATATTATTCTAAGCAAAACAAATTAATGCAAACTGTTTTATTGACTGACTCATGTCACCTTATAACATAGTTATATGTTGTTTACAATGAGACCTAACAAACACATACTTATCATTCATTATAATATATAATAAAGGAACTCGGCGTCCTGTCCTTTTCATGCGAAAAATTCGATAAAGTTATGCTAAAATAATAGATTACATCCTGAGGAAGACATACGCTACCTTTTGTATCAAAAACAATTGGAGGGTGTGAAATAGATGCGAGATGGAAATTTGTGGGCACCCCATCATAATATTAATACAAAAATATATTTATGATTATATTTTCAGTAATCAGTAATAATTAAGAATACATATTTTACTATTTTTGTAGTCATCATAATATTGAAATAATATATATCATATCTTCTGTATAAATACTAAAAAGGATACAAAAACTTGAAGTATGGTTTTTTTACATAATAAGGTTAGTTTACATTTTCTATAAGGTACACATTAATGTTAAAATTAGTTTGTTTTTTTTAGTCATAACAATATAGAAAATTCTAAAATTTTTGGCCTTTTTTACATCATTCTGAAATTATTAATTGGAAATAATTCTTAATTGGAAATGATTTATTTCAGACTTTAAAAAAATACGTAATGTCCAAAGAAAGAGCTTGTGGTCGGCATGTGTCTTTAAGATAAGAGTTTTACTAAAATTTTGATTCTCATTGCAATTATGTAAAAGTTATTGAAATAATTTCAATTTAGTAGGTATGAGATAAAAAAAAGATAATATCCAAGAAAAAATACAGACAGTTTGCTCAAATTTTCTGTAAATTTACAATAGATAGATTGAGATAATTCTTGTCGTAAACATTTTATTATATTTGGAATTTTTGCTCATTGTAAAAATTTGAAAAGTTTGTATGACATAACTATAATGTTCTTTATGAAATATAACTTTTGAAACTTACTTATAAGTTAAGTCAGGGTAATATCGAAAACAAAAGATTTTGTATATTTCGATTACATACTTGGCGAAACCTAAACTGTTATAAATAAACTAATTTATATTTTTACAATAGAAGTAGAAGATTCATAATAAATGCTTTATATTTATTACTTATGATTATCAACAAAAAAGTGAACACTTAGTAAATATTAGATCCTACAATAATTTAAAGTTATTTAAGCATTGTTTGCTGCTAATTGAAGTTGATAAAAGAATTTCATTTAATAGCAAATTAATTAGAAGCATAAATAAAACAACACGAAATACATCGCACAAGCAAAAATCTAGCAAAACGAACTTATTAAACTAAAATGTTGAGACAAAGACGGTTAGTGCGGCGGCTGCGAGCGACGTAGAGCGGGCGCAAACTATCGACAAGTTGCCAAAGACGCCGCTGAAAGTAAAAACCCTCGCCCCACTGCCGACGCAGTTATTTTCATTTAAGTTTCAAAATTGCCAGCGCTTGCCCGTGCACAGCGCAAATTGTACTGAAATAGGGATCGATAAGTGGATTGAAGGTGCGATTTTCTTGAGGATGCGCCTCACTGTGTAAATCTTACCGATAGAAAAATTTCGGAAATTGTCTGCGAGATTTATCGCCTCGTCGTGTCGTCGTCGAAATTGTTTTTTGATTTCGCGACATAGGGGTAATGTGGGGCTGATAGCCGTTTTACAGGTGGGTGAAACAATTTCTTGTTTCACCTTTATCATAACTATATACTTTTTATGTACAATAAAGATATGTTATTAAGGGAACAAAATCAAGCATGTTCATTGTATATTCTATAACAATGTAGTCTTATTAACAGTCTTTATCTTTGTACAGTTCATTAAATATAAAAGGAAAATTCTAAAGAACCGAAGGAAATATCAAAATAATTTAGTAAAGAGCAACACGAAGACACAGAAAACGTAATAAATTTTAATCCCGATTACACAGACCTCTTTCCATGGACGGACTTTCAAAATTTGAGTTTATTTGGCTCGCATTTCTCGGCCTTTTGAGTTTTGCAAAAGATTTACATAAAAAGAAACTTTCCGTCTTCGAAATTATGATTCAATTAGTATTAAAGGATTGGGCTCTCAAAGGGCTCGGACTTTTTCGGGTTTGTCGATTACAACTGATGGAAACTCCTTTGTGCTTTCAAGCAAACTAAGCAGGTCTCGGCTTTGTACCCGATACTGTCGCATAAAAGTATTGGTACAAATAACGAACTATATATGACAAGATTTTGGAGTAAGCCATAAAAGGAAAGCGTTGCAAAAATTTAGCTCTTAGATTTTTATGCGGTAAAACATGTCGATGTACCTTTTAAAATAAAAATAAATAAATATATATATGGCGAAATGGTTGTAAATTTTTATAATATCGAAAATACAAATTTAGATTTTAAAGGATACTTTGTTAAAGATAGTTTTGAATTGTTTATAAAATAAAAAAATTCTCCTAACAAAGATTTCCTAAAAAAAATTCTCCTACCAAAACCTGAGACCTTTGCTTCTTTTGATCTTATGATTGTATTGGAAAAATAGTCTAAATGAAATGTTCACTTATTTAACGTCACAGTGAGTATAAAAATGAAACGTATCCGTCACAGCTAATGCTAAATTTGTTACTTGAAGCCCCGAACTGCTTCGGATTAAGCAAAGAATTATACATTTTTTTTCCTCATCACAAACTCGCGATTATTTCGCTACGTTCGTAACTTTGAGATATTCGTCTTGGGGATTATGGGGCGCTTTGAGAAAACGAATTTCACAGAATTCCCTTGATGGATGAATACCTTAAATCCGCAATTGCCGAGTGCGAAATAGTAAAGGAGATGAAGAGTGCGTCGCCACTAATGATGTCATATTCCCTCGGAAATACTGCGATACGGAAAAAGGATGTAAAAAACATACTCATTTGCAAAGCTATTAGATTGTCGGGAGATAGTAGATTCTTTTCATTGTGAAAACGCTGAACAAACTGGACAAGCCAGCGCCGTGTCCAACTATAAGTTTTATTTGTTTTTCTTTAACGTATTTATTTTACTTGTATTTTTAAAAATTCTATTATATAAGTAATCAAAACAAAGTTAAACCAATAGTAATATTGCTTGAAAATTTAAAAAATATATTAAAGTTTTTTAATCCTTTTATGAATTTTATTTATACGATTTTTACGATAACAAAATATTAATGTTACAATACACAATATTTTAAATACCAAATCTCTGGGTTTCCTGTCATAATAATACTATTGAACTAAACGTTCTACGAGCATATGGAAGTTTAAAAGGACATTTGTTAAATAGAGACACATTAAATTTTAACGAACTGTTCTCATTTAACGAATTTCCGGCATATTACAAAATAAATGTTTATCTCTCTCTGCCTAATATAATTGTAATGAAAGAGATAGATGAGCTGGTTGTAAAGAAGAATGCATCTATCGTCTAACGGTCCATGGTGCATTTAATAGGGGTAATTAAGAGGACACTTGTCGTGCCACAAAAATATCACGGCATAAAGATGTCAATGCCTGTAGATATTGAATTGCCTAACACGTTCAGCCGTTTATGATAGCTTGATCTTTATGATGTGTATTAGATTTATTTTTGATGATTGAAATTTATAATTTATAAGTTATAATTTATGAAAGTGTTAAATGGTACTCATGTATGATTTACATGAGGAAGGCATGTAATGAAACTATAATATTATAAATAGAGTGGCTTTAATACAGATAGTTTATCAGCTGTTAACTTATAACGTAGCAAGTGGATCACCTGTAATTTTACTAGTTGACTCATTGACCGCAAAGCACAAATTGATATGAGCGGTTGTTGAACTAGACTTTGATAGATTACTGGATCTATGGAAATAATATTGAGGGACTCTAATAAATTGTTATTAGAGCCCCTCAACATATTTTTTACCATTCTACCATTAATTGTAATGGTATATTCAAATTGCATAATTTTGCTAAAAATGGTTTTGCTACGTAAATATCGACATTGTTTGAAAAAATGATTCTTTTGTCCTGTTTTGCTATTTATTTGCAAAATGTAATTCAGGCACGCATAATTTTTTTTATATTATTTGTTTCTTTTTAAATTTTTCGTTTAAAAAGATTTACTGTGATATTATTTATTAAACTTATTTTAAAGTGGAAAATGAAACCTTAAAAGGCTTTTACTAGTGAGAGGTTTCAAACCGTAACTAAGATAAGTACAAAATTAAAACGCTTGATATCACAGCATGCGAGACCGTCTAGAAGTCCTGCGTCTCCTCAATGACGACACAGCGGTAAAAGTGTTTGCGGGAATGCAAAATGAAGCATGTGATTGCTAGGGAATCGCATTATGGCAAAATGAGGATATTTAAGTACTAGAAGAAACCATTATACTCATTTGATATACTTAAACTTTTTGGGAACGTAATATTTTATTTAATACCTAATTTATTTACTGCATACAAGATTTATAATGTTACAGTATAACTTTCGTTAGATTTATGTTTCAACTATACGTGAAAATATTACTATTTATGGTATAAATATACTTTCTTACCACATAAATTATATTGTTAATTGAGATTTGTCAACTTAGTCATATCCAGTAATGTTAGTCTTCCCAGTTTAGAAAGAACGGTGACACAGAGGCCTCTCGAACTGCTTACGTAATGGATTTTTATCGTGTCGCTCCATGGAAATTGAATAGGAAATCCAACGAAGTCCCGCTTTTAATTTGCCTACCGTTGAATTCTATAATCGCCTGAGATTTCATTGAATGCAATTAAATTGGAATTCATGCGATGCGCTCTCGAATCGATGGAATTAGTGGATCATTGTGCAACCACTAGGGGCCTACACCGTGCTTCAAGGAACATGAAGAATTTAATGGGTGTATTGAATTTTCGACCGATAACGGAGTTCGACCTAAATTAACACAATGTGCTTACAAATACCATAGAAGTTCATACATACTTCCTGTGTACGTTAGGGAAGAGAATAGATTAAGTATTATCAATATAGGTTTAGGGTTTTTAAATTATTATGGACTTGGAAATTCGGGAAACAAATTGTATTGCAAAAGGTAAACGAGAGCCACAATTTATTACGTAAATATTACAAGCGAGCATTTTGGATCCAACCGTGTGTTTTCGATGTTTTCCCATTGGTCCGAAAACTTTCACAAAATTTGGAGACCTTGTTTGTTTACATACAGTTTTTGGGTCCCAATTTAAACTATCGCTGCTTTTATTTGTCGTTTAGTACGACGTTTGTAGTGTCGTGGTCGGTTCTGACTAACCCTTTGTTTGACCAGAATTTATTCGGGCAATGTTTTGGTTTCTCCAAAATTCGGGATAATTTGTCGAGGTATAATGGAAGTGGTGTTTAATCTTTAATTCGGGTAGTCCTACATCCATGGACTTAATTTAGGCCCATGCGTTAACTTAAGTGAGCAGAGCGATAAGGCTTTCTAAATAATTAACATTGTCTATTTGTATTTATTATTGCTAATTTATGGTTGATATAAGTAATAAATACAGAACGTTTGGTTTTAAAAAAAATCATAACATATATTTTTTGGTTTGGTTTGGTTTTTAAAAAAAATATAACACCTTATTTTTATTCTTAAATTTTGTTATTTTTTTAACAAAATAATACTAACCGTTCTGCACTAACAAAGTGGAGTCTCTTGCGAGTGGTAGCTCGGAGTCTGTGAGTGTTGCGTCGGAGGCGTTATCAGAAGCAGAAGTGGGGGTTGTGGGGGCGGTCGGCGAGTCGGAGAGGCCGCGGCGCGTGCGACGCCGCCCGCTGCCGCTGCTCGAACCGCTGCCCGAGCCGTACGGGTGAAGCCGGCCCAGGCCTAGAAAATATATTGAAAAATAGAAAATATATAGAATATTATTTAAACACTTATTACAAAAGTAACACAATTGTATGCTACTTAGAAAGCAATTTGTAAAAACATTAAAATTGTACTCAAGCGTCTTAGTTTTAACATCCATAGCGAATGAGGAAAAACATGTCAACCTTTTATGTAACATCAGGACGAAATACACGCTACATGAAAACAATGAGACTTAATACGAAACGAAAACAACATCAAACGGAAAACAAGCGATAGACAGTAAGAAGATAACAATAAAACGACAACAAAAAGAACCTCCAAAGCTTCATACTCGATAACCATTTTCATATGGTTCCATTTAAAATATCCAATCATTCCATTTTATTCAGTTTGTTTTTGTTAATAATAAATTTATATATTTTTAAATATGAATTGTGGTTTCTAATTCGCAAAATTATACTTCAACCTTTTTAAGTGTACAATGATACAACCAAATGCATTGCAACATCAGAAAATATTGAAAGGATGCTGAAAAAGTGGGGAAAAAGAAAATGAAGCCATAATAAGGATATAAATAGAAAACACAAGCTTAATTAAGACTAATAAGGCTTCGGTGGATGACAAAGAGCATAATAAAACTGCGATTTTAATGTAAACAAGGAATCGCTCGTGGCGTTACTTATTTTACTTTCATTTTTAGGTCTGATAGCTTTTATATTGACTACTTATATACTATAATTTCAATCAAGATGAAATTTTTAACGAGCTATATTTTAAATATGAATTTGTAATGAGATATAGATCTGTCTTTTAGATTAGTTATATTTACTTAGAAATTGTTTTCATGGTATCATTCTTGATATAAGAAATCTTTAATAATAAGTAACGACCAATATATTTTCCACTACTATACGCTTTTCTCCTTACGAATTATGGAGTGGTTGCGGTGCTTGACCCGCTACGATTAGAATTTAATCACATACTTCACTGACCAGCTCCGGACAAATATCATAAATATGCAAAACCTTTTTGTTCAGCAGGAAATCGAACCTGACGTTCTTAAAGTCAATGGCAAGCGAACAATTGAGCCAAACAGGCGCCAATTGGATAACAGTTTAGAATTATTAATACTACTCCCAAAATAGATACAAAATATAATATTTTAAGCAAGGTTTATTTTGAAATATTCTAATGGGATAATTTTTAGATCAAAGACTTGTATAAAAATAAGAGCAGCGGAACTGTAATTAACGATCTTTATTTTAGAAGATGCTCACTGTAGGGGATTATAAAACCGGCCCTGTCGTGGATTTATAAAATTATGATTATGCCATCAACATAAAACACCTTAATACCATTGAAATTCGTTATAAGTATCTTAGCTCTAAAAAATATCTAATTACCAAGTTTATAAAAGCTTATCCTAAGGTTAGTAGATATAAAAACTTCTTTTATTCATGACAACGTCAACATTAAACAAAGTGCTATATATGAAAATAAAAATAGAGGCTTATGTCTTAGAACAGACAAAAAAAAATTCAATAGCTAGATATGACTTTGTCAGAGTATTAAGATCGATTTTTATAAAATTGATTGATTGGAACACGTATGTGTCAAAAAGTCTTTTTTTAATCAGAAAAAAATATACAGTTTTATGAGGGTTTTTTTTAATCATTTTGAAATTGTTATATTTTATTTTGAAGTTGATTTTATTTAACAGAATGACAGTAAAATATTCAAATTTAGTAAATTAAAATAATGTTGATATTACATGATAACCTACCTTGTCAAACCACTAAAACTTAAGAATGAAGTAACACTTTAAATTCACGAATCACAGTTGAGCATTTGGCGTACAATGTGCGATAATTTTAATTTGCAATCTAAAACTGGATATTCTACAATTTAATAATATTGTGCGTAGGTGTTGGGGAATAACAAAAATAAAAACATTGCCTGTTTCCTTTTGTGTTGATAAGGTATATGATAATAGCCCATGAGCAGGACGTCCGCGCTGATAACTGGTGACCGGTCGACTTTAATAAATTCATCTCGGTTTCACCAACTTTTCGTAATAAAATTATAGATATTTCGTTATGAATGTCAATGTAAAATAAACTAAATTATATAACTTCATTAGTTTTTCAAGAAACGAATACATGTTAATATAAAAATTTTCTTAGATTCCACATGTGTAGATTAATCAAAGATCAAATAAAGTCAATTAAGACTACTTGATAAAAGTAAAAATTTACTTTACAGCTGATGTTATTTATATTTTAAAGTAGGATTTTTTTTTCAGAACATGAAGGACTGTCATTAAATTAACCTTGGTATACGGCATATCCCTTGATACTCACAAACGAGGTTGTCTACGCCAAATTACATTACAAAAAATTCAATCCAGCAAAATAGTGAACTCATAAATATACAATTGTCGAGTGGCTGTTGTAGCAAATCACGTCTACATAAGGAGTAACCCTCGCCAAAAAGAATCCGCGACAACACTCGAAGAATAAATGCGAATGCTGATTTCCGCACGTATTACTCGCACTTCGTTACTAGCCTAGGAAAAAACTACTACTTGAATCACATGAACCACGCAAACGAACCGGCAAACCTGGCATCCCGGAGGGGACCAACCTGTCAGGTTCCATCACTCTTCAAAAACTAGAGATTTTGTAATCTGCCGGTAGATATGAAATCTGCATTCATTGTGGAGGATTAAATTCCATTTTAGTTTTAGTATTTAAGAATATATGACATCAAATAACATACTTTTATTACGTAAATTTGCGGTAGGCAAATCAAACTATTGTTCTGGTATGCAAATCAATATGAATGAATTCCCTTAGTACCTATATCAGATATAATATTCTAAACACGGCGGCCCGCGTTAAGGCAAAAGTAGAAATTTGTCACATGAGCGATGGTTCACCTACGTGTTTTGCCATCCAAATCCCAAATATAATCCGCTGCCGTGCGAATAAAACGCACCTTTATTACTTCAAGAAGAGATGCTTAAATTGTATGTGACCCTCTCTAGGGATTTTGTATTTCATACGACAGTGGACAGGATTGCGTACTAAATTTATATCTTAGCAGTGTTATCAAAAAGAACGTTTTCGATTGCACACGTGCTTTCACTAAACAGAGTCGAGGTATCGTCGTCGAGTGTGACTGTATGATTTTGTTCTAGCAAAAGTAAAGAAGGTTGACAAATAGGTCGGACGTGCCGATGTTCAGTTTTATTAAAATTAAAATGTTCTATCGTGACATTAATAAAAGTCAGTAAGGTTGAATATCGTGTGTCTTTAAATTTACAGTAGGAACACGGGGGATAAGCTGAACATTTTTATTATCATCGCGCTAGTTTATTGCTCTTAGTATTAGAAAAACTCTTCACTGTGGTTCATATAAAATCATATTAGAGTAAAGATTTTCACAACAAGGCCGTAGATATTACGTTTAATAAATAAAATTACAAAATATATGTTCGAAAAATAAATGTATTATATCTAAATAAAAAGACGAGTTGAAAGCATCCGTCAATAGTCATAATTCAATCTTAGTCGCACAAATTCACCGACAATTTATTCGTACGCGAACTGTAGTTGTCAAATGCTGACGGTTGCGTATCGAAGGAATAAATGATAGACATAAAGGAGAAGACGTGGGCCCTCAGTATTGTGATCACGTAAAAGAGACGCGAGACACGGAGGAGACGCAATCTTCGAAGAAAGAATTACATTTATCCAAAGACGGGGAAATCACGAGTAATTCAATACATGGAAGCTAAGGAACACATGAAAAATTTTGTTACTGTGTTTTATCACATACAACATCAGTTAATTATTTGAAGAAAAGAAACGAAAAAAACAACATGTCAGTAAAAAATTTGATAAGCTATTTGTAAAGTAAGCTTTAAGTAAAGACTATATTTTCAATCTGAATAGCCAAAGAGAAAATCCTGTTTTTATATTTGCTAGACGAATAACAATCAAAGGCTCATTGAATTCATCGTAGGTTAATATGAATTATTATTACAAATATAATGTTCAGTATCTATAATAAAATAAGTTTAATTAATTAAACTGAAAATACACAATGTATCGAAAGGGGTAATAATATAACTAACAGGCTTAATATTAATCTGATTACGTTTAGAAACTTTTGATTGATAAATTTCAATTCGTTATGGAAAATGTCATATTCGGAACATTTCTAATTATACTTGTGTATACTTAAAATGTTGAAGTTTGGTATATTCTCACTATACACGTTTTTTTTCTGCTGATAAAATTACAAGATAATGACTTTTATTGACAAATAAATATCCAATCCCAAAGGAACGATTGGCCACAAAACACCAAAGTAGCAGACAGGGCGATCAACACAATCATTGCGAATCATTCAAACTTAGAACCGAAAATCCGTTATGTGAGTGTTTGTTTTTGATTTTTGTCTAACGAGACAATGGGGAAATGATGAGCACTGTGCTGTACGTCGCCTCTGGGAATTCACCCCATACCAACACAACCCCCCTTAATTCTATGAAACACTGGAATTTTAACCTTCCTACACTGAAAACAGGATTTAAATTTAGTTAAAGATCAAAAGGACTAACTGTATTTTATTATTGGGATGGTCACATATGGCGTCAAACGGGCTACGGCGAGTGACGGCATACCACTCGAGGGAGTCGGATTGGCTACTCGATTTGACATCCAGTGCGCAACTGGGAAGCTAAGACTTTTAAGATTTAAAACAGAGATTTAGATAGAATTAAATTACTAAACACTTACTAACTACAGAAACACATATAATATCAAGGTAATAGGGCTTAAAATTTGAATTATAATTAACAACAAGCCAATGATTTTTGCTATTGATTCAACTAAATCTGACTATATGAACAATAATTATGATCTTCAAGAGTAGAACATCAGTTAAATTAGTGCTTAGTAGTTTTAATCAGCTTATGTTCAGTAATTAGTCTGACGTTGTTTACCTTTGTAATGATCTCACATCAAAGTAAATTTGAGTACCTACGCTTTTGGAGAAATGTTGAGATCGCGATCTTAAACTTAGCGATTTATTTCAGTTGTCGGTATTGATCGGTGTATAACGGTAGCGTTTGAAGGGAATTTACTTTGAAATGAGGTCAACTGGGACGATCTTCACTGTTTGTTTAACGTTTTCTGTAAATAAGCATGTCGTTGAAAACGTTCTAAACATTGAGTTAGCTTCGCTCCTGCGAAACTTTTAATAGAATTTGACAGTGATTCGCAGAGGTAATAAGCTGCAAATGAATATAAATTTAACCGGTGATGCTGTCGAGACCAGTAGAGCCAAAACCGTAAATATAAAATATTGGAATTTGATATTATATCAAATTTAATCACTTTAAATTTAAAAGTAAAAAATAAATTTACTAGCCTTGATATTATATCAAATTTAATCACTTTAAATTTAAAAGTTAAAAAAGAAATTTACTAGCCGATTGAATTATCTTTATTAATTAACGTAAACCGTTCTTTTTATAACTAACTAAACCTCAAAACATCAGATTAATCCGTTTCAAATATTTCCGATGAGGCACTGCCTGTTTATTAATTCAGACGACTACACTTCCTCTGTTTATAAACGGTTTTAAGTGATTGCCTTCAACCTGATCTGTAGACAAATTAATGCAAACTAAAAAAAAAATAAGTGTACATAAATATCTTAAGACCATTTAAAAACCTCTCTCGAAAACATAGATGGTATCGTTTCGAATAAAGATTGAACTTTATACGTTATTGCTCTATATTCGTTTATAAACGACTGGACCTATACATAAAAGTTGTTAGGCCTTTACTTTCTGTAAGTAATGGTAGATGTGTTTTAATAATACTATTAAGACACATATACTATTACTTCCAGAAAGTTAAACTTAAAAAAAAAACTATGTACTTGAAAGTCTCACTTTTTAGAATATACGTAGCTAGGTTACTATCATCTAGTACATTATAGGTAAGTATGTCATAAATTTTGGCATCTTTAATCATTTATTCGTTTGAAAATCTACAACAATAAGAAAAAAAAAAAATATTTTTTGATTAAAACGAGCAATACTAAAGTCGCATAGAAATTAAATGAACATTTACATGTACAAAATAAGCACACAAACAAATTGTCAGAAAATCAATTGGTTTTTATGTCATTTATGTTTAATTTTAAAATAATCGAGCGAAACGCTCTATGAGAGACTTTTCTGCAAGCATCGTATAAAAAAAAATTAAAAAAAAAACAAAAATGTAGTAATGTGTCTCATCTTGAAAAATAGTTGAGGACGGAAAGCGTAGATTTTTGTGAATGCAATTTCGGTGCTGTTTGCACCTCGCTTCGCTCAATATGCTAACACATACCGAGATTTTGTGAGCGCAGCAAGTCAAAATTGAGGTCTGGTTTACGCTCCTAGTAATTAAATTCGAAAGTTTCTAAAGAGCGAAAAAAAATTTTTTTTTATATATAGGCTTGGATATATTTCTAAAATCAAAACAACTCACATTGATTATAACAATGATAAAACTATAGTAATTAATAATGTATTTTAGGGCATTTCAAACTCTTTCTTAATAATATGAAAGTGATTATACGAAAAAATATGAAGGAAATATGAAGGAAAAAAGATCGTAACGTTATTAGAAAATTCAAAAATTAAAGAATAGGGTCGAGAAATGCACACTCTAATGTAAATGAACTCATTAACATTAAAGTAGTTGTTAGGACTTACATTTCACATAAGATTTGCATGACCCAGAAAGATAGTGCATAATTTTTGCTTTACATACATATTTAGAGGACAGAGCCTAAAAATTAATGAATATCATAAGGTTTTGCAAATGAAATTTTAAGATTTCTATAGTGCGCGAGTAATAAGTACTACAATAGGAATATACATCATCGATAAATAAAAATAATAAGAGATGTCTTAATGCTTCAAGAAAAATTACTAATCGAATCGATTTGATCAATGTACTCATAATTTAAATTAAAGGACCTATCGAATTGCACAGTAACAGTAAACCGGAGGTAAATAATTGAAGTAATTGTTGGGTCAGATCGGGTTAATTAATCATCGGATGCGGTCCGAAGCCACATTACCAATTTATGGCTACCCAAAATGCTATGACGCAGCTCAAAATGTGTTTTGTTTTAAACTTCTCCAGATAAATCAAACAAATGACGCGATTTAGATTTCATTTCAAAAATAATATTCACAAGCTGAATTGGTTTAGTGCAAAAGACAAGCGAAAGATAATATCAGTTAATGATTTTTGAGAAACTATATACTTCCTGGTTCCATAAAAACAGATAAATAATGGCAGCCGTAAAGTTATGGGTAAGAATATTCTGTTAATAACATAACATCGAATTGGGGGGCACTGCGTTGGTGGTACGATAAAATAGAGATAGCGTTAAAGAAAAATAAAAATATGGACTTGGACATCTTTACTCTGTCACAATAGATAATGCTCAAAGAGTTTGGGGGATCGCTTACGTGATGCAGCATGTAGGCGGCTAAGTGCCACTTTAGTTCTCCTGTGTTTAGGTACTTTTGGGAATTTCTAAAGCTGCTACGAAATGTGCGGTATATTTTTTTTAAGTAGGTATTCATTATTTTATTTTCTTTATTTGTAATGAATGTTTTGAAAAATGGCATCACTACATGTTCCATTATTTAATATATTAACACAACTAACATTAGTCGTTTCTGAAAAAATAAGACAGATGTGTAGTTTCTGTTTTGATTTTTCAAAAAAGTGTAAAAGTTTATGTAACAATAAATGTAAGATCAAAAGCTATTTCCCCAAACAAGGCATCATAAATACTAAATCGAACAAGAGTTACCTAAAAGCGTCCTAAAAAACTTTTGTCGCGTTCAAAACAATAAACCCACGTTGGAAGCAGTAAATTTATGTTTATGTCTCTATTCCTTCAAAAATAGATGTTAATATGTTTACATCCACTCAATGCCCACAAAGCTGAATGCATTATGTTTGAGGGTTAGCCTCTAGTAGTTTCCATTATAACATCTCTAAGTGGTACCATTCGTATTACTTGTGGCGCATAATACATCAATAGATTATTTGACATGAGTACATAAATTGAACGGATACTTAATCAGTTAACTATTTTTGGATAAAAACAAATTTAGACGTCAATTATTATTTACAATCCATCTTCCTTATTAAGATTTTATGGAAAACTACTAATATCTTGAAAATTAGAAAAAAAATAATAACGTAGCTTAGTGAATAATAAATTCGGTTTCAGTCATATTTCAAATATCAAAGTAAATTAAATTTAAGCATCTTTTTAAATGCTCCGAAATATTAGAAGTGCTAAGATTGAAACAACATGCAAGTACAGCTCAATAATACGGTAGTTATTAAAATGCCAGCGCAAGGTGATGTCACTGCCGTCGCTAACTGCCGACTGGGGAGCCATATTCTGTATTACCAACGTTCTTATTTTGAATGCGAGCTCCAAATTACCACCGCCATCTTTATTGTCGCGATGACGGATTTAGATTGCTTCTTTGATTGATGTTTTGGTTCTGTTGAATTGCTATCGCGTGATAAATAAATTACATTTCTTTGAATGAATTAATTATTGTGATATATGATGATTTTTTTCAGATTTTGATTATATTTACTCGAGAATTTTTTCACAGTTTTTTAAAGGAAATAGAATTATTATTGTTATTTAAATATCCAAAGAACTTTCAGAGAGCAAATAATATAATGAATGAATGCAAGAAACGAGGCAATGCAATAACAGAATAAATACCTTAGCTTCTGAAGTGCTCATTAATGGATCAGTACTAAACCAAACTGAATGGTTAATTTGTTTGTAAGTGTTCCATTAAATATTTTTAATAGATAACTTATACTAACAATTACAAATAGCATTAATTACTATGTAATGCAACTTACATAGTAATTAATGCTATTTATAATTGCTAGTATTATTTAACTGTAAACATTTTGATTAAATAAGTTATCTCATAATTCCTTTATTAATTTTGCATATCGTGGCCGTCAAAAATACTAAACAGTCAAAACACGCCAATATTGATATATCAGATACAATTAAGAAAATGTAGTGCGGCGCGGCCTCACAAAGATTTGATGGGACTTTGTGACGTCAGACTGTATAAAATATTTTTCGATACCAGGGGAAATTGGTCAAAAATGACTGCCGAACAAGATTATTCTATGATGCCCTTTTCTGCTCGCTACAAAGAGTTCTAAAACGATTGTTTTAAAGTTTGATTTTGTCTGACTTGAACCAGGCTGTCGCCTTTACTTCATTTTGCTGAGACTCGACTACTGTTCCCGTATTATGTAGGTTGGCCTGGATACTGGCGACATTATTTATTGAAACCCTATTACAACAGTTTCAAGTCAATTTTAGATTTGAAGACTCCATTTTGTTTTTGTTTTGTTAATATAACCTTTGTTATGTTAAAACCATCCGCTTTTTCTATGAATAGAACTTTCATAAATAAAATCACAACTATACATTGCGACAGAAATACTCAAACAAAAGTATGTAATATAAATTCAAACCGAACTTCCTAATACAGAACATTAACAGTCCTCACTTTATTGCAACTCATGAATACCACATTATTTGACCTGGGTAACAAATCTATAAATTTCTTAGTATTACGCGGGCGTACCTCCACGGAAACGTAATGACTCGATATGTTACCGTATAAATGGCTCAGAAAAATAAATGTCCACAAAACTCCCCTTTCGCCATTTTTATTCTTCCTCCATATTACTCGCAGTAAAGATCCATAATTATAAGTAACGCACATAAATATGTCAAAATAGCTACTGCAACTTCTCTAGTTTTATATTACACCCGGTGGTTGAAGATCCTTTAATTTTTTAAGTACAGTTAGTATGACTATGCCAATAATCCCAATACCCTGTTTTAATGTATATTTAATGAGTTATGGTTAAAATAACTTAAATTCACACACAAAAACTTTATCTCTCAGCTAAAAATTTACTTAGGACGGCAATAATCCGATACAGTACTTTTCCGTATTACTAAAATTGTACCCAAAGGGATGCCGTTAGAAGACAGGATTAGAAAGTTTTTCCATCTCAAACTTACACTATAAATCGTTCCAGTTCAGGGATTGGCAACTATTAGAACATTTGGAGCTCTACGAGCCCTTTATTGACAATTTATGACAGATTTGCATTTCTCTCAAGTAAATTACATATGGTCTGATGGTTTTATGCTTTGAAATTGAGTTCAAATAAGTTTTATAAAGCTTTTATATTCTAATTTTGTAACAATCTTGGCAAAGGTTTTATATATTTTTAAACCAATAGATAACTTTTATAATATCTAATAGTAGTTTGAGTATTTTTAATGTCTAGATTACCTGATTTTTTTTTGTTTTTATAGCTGTTATTATAATGTTATTTTAAATATTTTATTTTATAACATCCGGAACGGCTATAATACTAAAAGATTTTTATTTAACATGGCTAGAGAGACACTGTTCTATAAATATAATTGGGTTCTAAATAAGGTTGAAAATTGCTTGAAACCGCAGACAGACGTGGCTTCACCGCATTGTCCACAATTGTAACGCTGTATAATCGATTCGCTCTGTAAAACAAATCGATAAAATAAAATCGATACTGTGTCAAGCTTTTTTAACGATGTTTTAAAGATGATATATAGTTTTATTGGCAAAGATTAATCGTTTATTGAACAAAACGATTAAACTTATTATATGATAAATAAGTTTAAACGTGTTGTGACAATAACAAGAAAAGTAAATGTAAGCAAAAGTTATTATATAATTTTTTTTAACATAATAAAAGGACTCAAAAAAAATATTTTTTACAACAGTGTTGTATTTTTGATACATTACATATATTTAATTATTTTCTTATTTCGTCATATAGAGATTAACTGAATGTTTAATATTAATTTAACTCGACCAGATAAATAACCGAATAATTTAGCGACGTAATCAAATCAACACAACCGTTCGGGCGACGATGACGTACCCAACTATTTAAGTTTCTCCTTTGATTAAGCGCGACGGAGATTTTCTTGATTAAAATCTACTGTGGATACAGCAAGTACTTGTCTCGAGTTTCGTTCTCTTTGAAATTTGAAAGCCTGTGGCTCCAGAAATAGCTACTGAGTCCAAATTGTGCAGTAGTTAATTTATCATCTGGAAGTCTGTTATGTTCTGTCCACTTTTAACTATCACATGAAGAAATTCTTTAATGTATTGTAATTTTCTTATTAAATATGAAAGTAATAATTATTATATCAATCATTGCAAGTAATAGAGATATACTACAGTTAGAAGGGTTTGCAAGCGAGGTTGAATATATAGAACCCCTAACTGCTGCACGCGAAATAAATAGCACTACGCCCGATAAAAATCATAACGCATAACACGACTCGTACGTAACCATATTTCTTGGCGCTGATTAGATATGGAAAATAATATTCGTGGGTGAAATAATATCCTGATATATTCGTGGCGCGCCGATAAAGGCACGAAAGATGGCCCCCTTAATGGTCTCAACCGGTCGAAATTGACCGAAATTGTCCGAAACGGGGCGAATTGCCCATCTCGGTGCGTATTTTTACATATTATTTTACCGGGCCGCATTAAATTATAGCGGATTTTTATAGGAGTTATGAGAAACATATTTTTTTAAGGTGCCTACTATAAGCGATCCTTACTTCGAGAGGCGAAAGGAATAATTATACCCTGTTATATTTTATGAGAGCTTTGCGTCTATTCTTTGAAGATTCTTCTAAATTTTTAGCTTTACTTAGAACAACGCTAACGCTAACGTCTAGTGATAATTTATTTGCTACATCTGCACACAAAATCAAGTCCCCTTTGAAAGACTAAAATGAATACCTCAAATCCAAATTAAACATATTTATATATTGATTTAATGGTATTATCCTTGCCGATTGAACTTAAGTTACATATTCCGTATATTTGAATCAATTAACATGCAAAGCCAAGATGGCTGCTGTATTATAATTATGTGCTATAAGCAACAACACAATAGCTAAAATATGCATGTAGTGCTTTCCAGTGTTTTGGAAAAAGCTGTGAAGGGTGAATTATTTAAGAGTTATACCTTCACCATCAGATCATGTCCTATCGATGATCCGAAGCAACTGGAATGAAAAAATAAAGTCAATATTTTATTTTGAGTAGAATTGACTCAAAATTTTTAGTACATAAAGTTTACTGTCGAAATTTTCTATTATTACAAATATGTCATCCAAACTTCGGATCTGAAAACCGTACCATTCTATTCGGGAGTCGAAACAAATGTGAACGTCGCGTACTGGAAATCGGCTTTCTGCAATCGAATGCACAAAACAAGGAAGGAAATATTGAAATAGTGAGTGTGAGGGGGATAGGCGCAATGCGGACAGTCGAACGCGAATGGAATTGCAAATGTGCGAACGGGCGAGACCGAATGTAGTTTCAGAGTATACGGTTTAGTATTTTTCTTCAGCTAAGGATACGTCAACGCTAACGTTACTGAACAAAGCGCTCTAAGAGGAATCTTTAAGATAACTCCAACTCTTACTTTAAGTATTACTTTTTTGTCTTTTAGTAACTTTTATATGTGGTTTGATGTAGATGAATTATTTACAGTTACCTCAGCTAATATAATACTTATATATATATATTTCTATAGATATGGTATTTGATATAAGAAATAGTGTTTTTAAACCATCATGGGCAAAATGTATATTTCTTCTAAAATGACCTTTACGTGTTTGACTAGAAAAAAGATCTTTATGTAAAATAACTAACCTTGCAGTGTTTATAAATAGTAAGCTTCTTATGTATGACATGCAACTTTTAGAATTGCTGAAAGAACTTAACAAAAATAACTCGGGAAATGTCACGTAAATAGGTAACTAGTAACATAAAAACCTTATTCTGTTATGCGAATATCATTTTTTAATTATTAAGGAGAATTGTTTTTGTAACATTCAATTAAAATAACTTTTATAATGTGTTGATAAATTAAATCAAATCATATGATGACTAATCAGTCACTAATTAACTAACTTATTGACAGACACTTACATCTCCTCTACCCGTGAATACGATTGCTGCAAAGCATTCGAAACGTCGGGTTAAAATTTAATGTAACCAAAATTATCCGCGAGTTAAATCCGTAAAAAATGTTTTATTTTAAATCAATAACACTTGTAATACATACATCGCATAAAAATAAACATATTAAAAACAAGATCAAATAAAAATCTAATTAAGAAAGTTAGAGAAATGAATTTGAAATTATTGATTCAACCATATTTTCTTCTCGCTTCAATTCGATAGTTTACCGAAAGCCAAGTTTATTAATTGAGTTACCGGCGTCGGTACACTGCTGTTTTTACGCTTCGGTATAATCAAACTAGGGAAATTCTTGTAGAATATTTTAAAAGGTGAAGCTCCAACTGGTCTGGCAATCTTATTATTGGTCCAACTTATCCGTGCCGAGTTTGTTTTCTAGAGCAATTCTATCCAGCAGATTTTTAATTGAAGTGGTCATTATACTAGTCGTTCAACACTATTTCAGACTCTTTTTTTAAGAGTTATTGGATATTTCGTAGTGTTTTACAATTAAAAGTAGTTTCTTGATTATTTCTTTGTATAACAGTAAATTATTAGGTGGATATTTTTATGTTTTCTAAGATTTACACGAGTACTACACATTTCAATAAAACTATTTTACCGATACAACTCGCGTTTATTATTACATTTTTAAATTTAACCCGACGTTTCGAATGCTTTGCAGCAAACGTGTTCGTGGTAAAACGAGATGATGGTGTCTGTCAGTCAGTCAGTTTATTTGTCACAAAAATATTCTTATATTTATAAAGAAAATTTAGGAAGAATGCTTATAAAATAATTATAATTCTTACATAATAAATAAATAATTCTTATATAATAATGCAATAGTGCAGCTCATGCTTGTTGATAACTCAGTTAAGTGTTTCACTCACTTATATAACTGTACCCGCAGTCATCACCGTGTTGTTGCGACTCACCTGAAAAGAAAACAAATAATAATTAACATATGTACCAGTTGTAATTCTTTAAATTTAAAAACGCATTTTATTACTAGGATACAAATCATAAAATATGTTGAAATATATTTTTGTGTGAAAATATAACCTATTCGAAACATGTGGTTGGTTTCGTTCTCATATTTTGGATTACTTGAAAGCACCTTCAACTCTATCCTCAAGTAAATACGGTGCTTTATAACGACACACTTCTGGGACGGTTACATTTTACTTGTTAAGTTACGGGAACGCGCTGTGACAACATGTGTAGAATGTTATTCAAACAAATTTTATACTTATTTCAAGACTGTTAGGGTAGAGTAGAGCTTGTATGTAAACGTCTTCGAAATTCCTATGCAATCGTCACGGCGTATCGTTGCGATCGTCACGCGGCATTAGATTTGAATCTTGAACTCTTTAAAATGGAATAATGGTGTCTTCCGTGTACGGAGGGGCGCAGTTAACTTCACGCCTTCGATTAAACATATTTAAAGAGTTTTAAACTTTAAGAAGAGACCTATAAGATTGGAATTAGAATATCACTAAACGTTCTAAGAATTGAGTTATAATATTATTCTTATTTAAGTTTGTGCATTAGCTACGACAATATCACATGAGAGGGCTTTTGTTCAAAATAATTTGAATGGTTTAGTTAATTGAACCGAAATTAAAATAATAATAAAGGTAATAAGAATCATAATGATGACATTGTTAAATAAAGTTAACCAAATATATTTTATTTTTGTCCATTTTCATTTACGCTGACCTACTTAGACTGATCTCATTACACAAAGAATCTAAATTGACACTTTTGGAATAAAATATGATAAAAAATTTTCGTCGTGCGTAAAACGTTAAAAGGCGAAAATTCTCGTCGTTCATAATGACGTAACTCTATACTTTATGGGCTGTAAGGAATTTAATTTGGCCCTTTATTTTTACCCGCGCTGTTATGCTTGAGGGTACAGGACAGTGTACATTTTTAAGAAGAATTTACACGAGTTAGTAAAGCTTTCAGACTACTATTTTCAAACTACATATATTGTATATAGTTAGATTAATTTTAGCTTTTTTCGTATAAAACTATGAAAAACAGAAAATATTAATATATTTCCATTTCAAACTCTATTATAATACATATCTTAGTATAATTTCACAATATCAAGTTCAATGAAAGCAGAGTTTTCATATATTTTTATTTTAGATAATCAATAAAATCAATAAACAACTTGACCATTTCGTTCACGTTATTTTGGCTTTACTTTATCTTGAAGCAATATTAAAGTTATGTCACGAATTCATATTAGTGCGACGACCTTCCGAAACTTTATGAGGTCAAGTGACAGACCCTGATAATTTATCTTGGGACCTCAGAAGATCGAAGGACCAACTCACATTTACGTGTCACAATAAAAAATAATATATAAGTAATATATTTCTTCCATGATGCTCCTAAACCAATGACTTGAATTAATAATTTTGGGTACGAAATAAGATATTAATATTATTTTTAACCTTTATGTTGATGGTGTTTACACTTTTTAATTGAAGTCACACGTGGATGTGAATTATCTAAAACAATAACCAAGGTTAGGGGATGTGCAATATGGGCGTATTGGCGATGAAGTGATACTCTAGAGAGAAGAAAAAAATGTATAGGATATAAAAAAAAAAAATTTGCACAAGACTCTTATGTAATAATATTTTAAATATATTAGATTTATAATTTCAAATAGGTTTCTTTTATCTAATTCAACCTAGAATTACAGAAAAGGGATAATGTATTCGTTATATATTCAAAACTTGGCTAATAAATATATTTTTTTATACCATGCAAAGACAAAGTCCATAAGCTAAATAAACAACTAAAAAAAACGATCTTCAAAATAAAAAAAGTGTTTATTGTTATCTACTCTTGTTAATGATTAAGTAATTATTTGGAAAAAAAAATAGATACTGTTTTTTACTACTACTTCTTTTAAACTGCTAGAACGTTGGTTCGAGTACCGGTAGTAGGTGAAAAGTAGGGGGCGACATCACATCCGGCCGCGACGTCTCGAGTTTTCCTAATGATGCGAATATTACCCGTCTGACGTTTAATTAACTACCAAAAGGATGGTAGAGGGCGCTAGTTTGTAAAGCCTTTCGTAATATTCTGCCAATCACAATCTGGTTAACGGTAGCGGTAGGTTTTTTAAATTAAAAAAGCCTTACTACATAAAAGTGTTGGAATAATTTGCACCTAAATAAACCTAGTACTTTCTGAATATATTTTATTTTGTAATAACATTTCAAATCATAGACAGAAACCTCATTTATAGTATGATTTGGTTCGAGGCATTACAAAAAGTATCTACCGTATTATACAAAACCGACTTGCGGGTAAATAGAAATTTAAATTCACCAAACGAATCTGTTTTCCTTTTAAGCTGCAGTGGTCACGGTATGAGCAGTCGTGCGTTACAGACCACAATACGTTCGTGTTTTCTATATGACTGGATTTTGGATGCTTTTGTAGTATTTTCATTGAAAATTCATTCATAATATTTACAATAATACGTCACATTTTATTTAAACATAGGTATATCTATAACTGTCTAAAGTACTTATAAATAGATAGGCTTTGAGTACTATTCATATAGTGGTCTTATATTAAAAATATCACCCGCTTTATATCAAACAGTGCCGACGAAACTGCATAGTATACTTATGCTAAACATCCCTATCATTACGCCACTACCATATTCTTGTCTGCCTGAAAGCTAATGTCATCTGTGTTCCAAACATATACGGACTAAAATCTCGTGCACCCATCATGAAAAGCCTGCAGTTTTTACGCTAATATTTTAGCATACTATATAACCCGTATTACGTAAGCTGTAAAATATATAATCCCTTGCCTTATCTGCAAATAAGTGTTGGCATAGGTTACGCACGCTTGCCTTCACAAAAATAACGAACAAAGTCGTCGAGACAGTATAGTATCACCTCCTGAATAGATCTCTATTATGAAAAGGACTTTTTTAACGCTTCAAAAGGGCTCGAAGGGTAGACTAATAGCTAATTTTATAGGGTGTGAATGTCATTACGGCTTTGAAAGGCCGAATATAGATAAATTTAGTGCTTTCAGCCATGCGTTTGTCATCAACCCTATTTATATTTACAATTAAAATCAACATAAAATACTACAAGGTATTTTCCACGATATTTTGGTATTGGAGTATTTTAATGTATTAAAATAAAAATTTCCTAAAGCATGATTGAAGTATGTATAAATAATTGACACTTACAAAAGGTTTCTGCTTTACATTTATGTAACAAGTTGTACTATTTGAATAAGTCTTGCATTACATAAAACATCATGAAAATGAGCTAAACACAGTGTCCCTTGACCTATTTTATTTGTTCATGGTATCTCTAGGTTGCAAGCAAAATATTTTTTTATTTTAAATTGTGTTGTCAACTTTTAAACCTCAAGCTTACATTAGGTTTTAATTCTTATTTTTTCCACGTTTAAATATTACTTCTCTGTTTTACTGTATAGAAATAATTTTATAAAATCCTTAAAAAAATATTAATTTATTTATAATTAAACATATAACCAACCTAAACGAATTATTTATATTACTAGTATTGCAAAATGTTGGTGTTTAAGAAACTTAAGGTTATTTGTAGTTTTTCCCTTTTAACTTTTAGAGAAAAATTTGGCTCGTCATGGGTGTTGGTTTTTAAGATTTAGTATGAAATTCCGCATCGATATATACATTATACATTTATTTTTTTCCCAAATACTATAACTAAGTACATACAATTTAATGTTTAAACGGCCCTAATTATTAATACTATCACTCGATAGTAAACAAAAAGTTTTTAAAACTAAAAGTATTAATATCAAATATACTACTTCCATACTTTCCAGTATTTGTTTGTGACAAACTATCCATGCACTCCAGTCTATGTTAGCATTATTTCTTTTGGATTAGCTCAATAAAACTTTTATTGCTCGTAAATAAATACGCGATCGGTGCGCTCCGCCCGCTGTATCCAACTGCTTTTAAATCTTCGCTGAAACATACTGCTAATAAACTTTGTAATTGCATTATCTTTATAAAAAGACACCTTATTATTAACAGACATTAAACCTTTATATTGTTATCAATTTTCCAAGTTATTTCCTTTATTGCAATCTATCTGTAGTCTTCGGGGATATAGCTAGAGTATAATTTTTTTTAATAACATGAATTCAAATAAAACCGATAAACGATTCTGTATCAAGCTTGGAAGCAAAGGAATCGGTAAACGTACCTCTGTATACAGAGGGATTACAACAGCTTGTCTGTTTGTTTGTTTCTACTCTATCTGTGTTTACCCGGCGCTTAATGACGAACTGCTGTATGGAAGAACCTTCACATTTTTACTCAATTATAATCTCTATTATATGAGACATAAGAGTTATATTCAAATGATATTATACTCACAGCCGTTCAATTTGGTGAAGGATTTCCGATGTATTTTCCTCTTTTATTCTGATTTGCTTGGACATTGGATTCAAAATGACACTGATTTTGGATTTTGAATAATAAATTATGATTTTCATTGGATTATTAATAAACTAATTGATCAATTATTTTTTATTAAACTAAATGGAAAAAAAATCGTATAAGATTCCTTTTAAATTATTTTAGAATGTCGGTGTACGTTAATATTATTAAAAGTACAAAAATTTTAATACCCATTGTAAGTATTGTATTAATTAATTTTTAAAATAAAGCTTTATTTATAGTTATATTTTAAATTATTGTATATTTAATTTTCCACGTGATTACAAAGTTTCGTTTCTGTCAGATGCTTGTATTTTCAACTACAAGAACTGACGACTTTTAAAAGTTTTAATAATTCTATAAATAATATACTACTATAACTATTTATATAAGAAATCCTTTAAAATTGACTCAGCAAATGCCTATAACTATCATATTTTATACTTTCTTTTTATGTTTAAAGTACATGTTTATGGTTTCCTACATGTCTATTACGTTAAATTCATAGTCTGAAACACCATTTCTCAGTTTACAGTTCTGAAGTTTCTCGGAGGGTTCAGCTAATTCTAACAGTTGGCTAATATGTCAGCCGGACTTTTAGATTTACAGCCACACTTGAGCTGTTATAAGTTGGACCAGCCGTAATATATGAAGTAACCTTTGAAGTTTTGTATTAAATAACTTGCTCGTTATTTAAGAAACTAGACAACTTTCAAACACTTCATCATTTTGTGCTCATAAATCGCTATACATTTTTAATAACATTAAATTTTCCTACACGAAAACACTATAGAAAAAACAACAGATTTTATACACGTCAGATTTGAACCCCCGAATCTGTCTAACATTTGGTAAATCCTAATCGGGCTTTGTATTATCCTTACAAATGGACCACTTAATCACGTGAGATATGACCATCAGTTAAACTGTTTTGTGCGACCCTACGCTAATCGTTGATTTGACGTTTGACGTCCAGCGCCGAGACCTGAATGCCAGTATAAGCCGCTATTCGCTGCTTTAACTGGAACCATTTCACGGACGTGTTAGATCAAGCTTTTATTATTTTTACAATTCAGAAAATTTTATTAAAACAATTTTTGTAAATAAATCCACAACAATCAATAGAATTTATAAAAGTCTCTCTCTTTGGTACAAACTTAATGTATTTGTTGCCATTTAAAGTAATGTTGCGGAAATTCATTACGTCTAGTATCGTATTTAAAAGGAAATGTCTGCATAAATGTGATAGTTAGAATCACTGAATGGACCGTCATTTGGCACGACGCACTGGCGTTGTGGCTTAAGGGTGATGGAGTGAAGGCATAAAACACTTTTGGTGTCTGAGCATTTAGGACTTAAACTTTACAGTACTACTTTTTTGTGTTCCAAAGATCGAAGGCACCATTAGTTCATATTAAACTAATATGTGTATTATTCTGATCAGGTGTCAAGTGACATAATTTTAAATTTAGAAAAAATATATTTACAATTTTAGTATACCTTTCTACTATAATTAGAATATACTTTTTGTTAGAAACAAAATAATTAATATCGTCGCCTTGTTCTAAAAACAGAATAGTCCCCTTACCTCTTAGATAGCTCTAACAGATACAAAGATATTATCATGATTTATACGCAATTTATATTTAATTCATCGACGCCAGAGATTTAGCACAACATGAAACAAAGCCAGAAAGTTGGTTTGCTATGGCTCGTTATCTTCCATTTGCAAAGGTTTTAATTGGTTTATAAATAACTGCCCTTCTGCTCTACCCTTACCCTTCGCCTACTAGCTCGCATACGAGTTACGACCTTAGGGCGGGGATATTAAAATCTTAAACAATGAGCATTTTTAGAGGCAAGAGTGTAATTTAATTTTCATACTTTCTTCTCCCGCATTTTAATGTTTTTCTGGAACCATGCATTAAATAAACATTTTCAGTAATAAAAAGCAAATTATAAGTTTTCTAATTTACATCCATTAATAATCATTACTTGATTCTTATCGACCAGCGACCTCTGAAACGGTGACGGACTTGTAGAGGGTACATAAAACTTTTATTCTAAATTTATCTAAAATTTAAATAAAAATAGCAAGCCCATAATAAATTTCCTTTATGGCTATAATATGAAACACGGCATGTTTCATAGTAATTCAGGAGGTACTGAGTACTAATATTACTGGTGGTATGTTTATTATATTAAAATTCTTTACAAATATTTTTAAATTATGTTAATAAATTAATTAAAAAAGAAAGAGGGAAGAATTTATAATATTATGCACAACATTTCCTCGGTAAATGTAACACACATTTAGTGGAATACTTATCACGCTTTCCAAGTCAAGAACAGTAAAATGAGCAATATAAAGGCGCCATTTATAAAAGCCTCCCTTATAAATACTGGAAATCCATCACTCGGTTTAGAGGTAACATTGGATCGGCTTAAATCTTCCCTAAAAGCCTCTCTAGTTCGTTTAGACACAGAATTACTGTTTATTGACTTTTCGCTCTTTTACTCTTTATTTTATATTTATCGCCCAGCTTCTGTTTAATTATTTTAAGGTATTCGATTAAAAAAGCTTATTAGCATCGTTTTCATAATATTTTTACATGAGAATTTTATCATTTTTGTTTTGTTTTGTCTAATATGTTTAAGACTTACGATTACATAAGTTGAAGACGATACTATTATATTCTCGTACAATCGTCGCAGCGAGTCAAGAGAGCTGCACGCAGTTCGCGCTGCGATTTTGCCATGGGGCATGGCAAAATGATAGCAGTAAGCAGTGAGTTTGAAAATATTTAGGCAAATTCTGAGAAATTATATGTGAGACGGATAATTGTTTACAGTAGTGAGTAACGAAACTATCAGTACAAAAAAAAAACAAACTATAAAATTATTGGTGTGTCGTTATTTTTTGTTGCTAAATTTTTAGTTTTTATTTGGTGTATGTGTATGTGTTTGTTTATTACTGGACACTGTAAACGCATGTTGCGTGATGTGGCGCATTAATTTGCTTAACAAATCGGCTTGCTGACTAACCACTGTTTGGATTATTGTTTACTATTTCCCTAGAGTAAGTACATTATAATTTATTATCAAGTTAAACTTGTATGTGATACATTAATTATATAAATTGGTATTTAGAGACGAATTATAAAATATCGTTTATAAAGTGAACAAAATGTAATACAACGATAATAATGATAAAAAAATAAAAAATATAAAAAATTTTTTTTGCTAACCAAAAAGGGCTCTATGAAATATAGACCTATCAATAGCGTACTGACAGATTCCCCCTTACCAAAGTCCCTTATTATGTTTCCATTGAAATACTGCAAAAGTATAGATCACATAGACAACGTATTGGTCCATATCCTTCGCCACCCCATTATAATAACTCATGACATTTGATTAATGATTTAGAAATGGGGCCTTTCTTCTGCATACATTGATGACATAACCATATTTTATAAATTTTAAGTAATGCGGAGGTCTTCTTGAATTTCCTATTGCAAGATGCCATTGTTGTGAATTAATGGGGTCCTTAATGTTATTGATGTTAATGATTTTGAAATTATGATTTATGGATGACGTTGACGAAAGAATAAATGTATTTATTTATTTTCATGAAAATTGATGATTGAATTGGGACTAAACGAGTGTCACATTTCACTAAATAAGATGCACTTATACTGATAAATTTATTAAGTAGATTGGGTCAACAATCAAAAATTGTTAGTTAGGTTTATTTTGTATTTTAAATTATGAAAACCAAAAATTTTTAGATCGGAACATTTCTAAAATTGGATACTTAGTCACCGAAACTCAATAAATATTACAATATAAACTAAATAACTTATCTTTGGTTTCATGATACGTTTTGTTGGAATATAGCAAAAATAAATATTGTTATGAGATACAAAGTTTATTAAATAGTAATTTAGATGTAGGCCCATGCGGAGTCTTATATGACTTAATAGAAGCAAAAGCCAATCGCATGGGAATCGTACATTCGAGCATCGATAGAATTTCACTTGCACGCTCGAATACGAACGAATAAAATTTTACCAAAATTGAATCGGCCACTGGATGCCAGTAGACCGTAAAATTGGTTGGGCCGGTCAGCGTAGGTTATACGGTATCTTCTTTGGTGTTTTGCCGAATTATGTGTGTATGCTGGGTGTCGCTTTCAACCTCTTGAATTATACATGTTCCGAAGCGACCTGTGATTTAGTGTGCGATGTTCCGGTGCAGACCAGCGACACTTATGCAATATATATCCGTTTTCGTTTACATGTTTATGGAAAACTGATGTGAGAAAACATATATGCTCTATTGTAAAATTCGCAGAAAACAATATTTTCAAGCGAAATTATTTTAATAATATATGATTAGAGATACAATTTGAAGTCCTTAATGCAAACTTGTTTCGCAAAATAGAATTTCATTTGTAATAACATTACATGAAGAAATGTATTGAAGTCATCAAATCTATACAATTCTGATGGTAATATCTGCTACGCCTATTCAAGTATTACATTGAGAACAACATCCATCTGCCCTAATGCTGCTTTTGCAATACATTTCCGATTTCTTTCTACTTCACCCTCGTCATTAACCATTTTTACTGCATCACTTCTTTTAGACTGACCCCAGAAGTCGCCTTTTCAATAGATGGTATTCCCTATTAAATCATGGGGTTCATTTGTATAACTATCTGCAAGGAAAAATACTATGTTAGAAAAGGAAATAGCAATTTACCAATCTATACAAAGTAATCTTGATTAGTTTGCAAATGCACGATTCCTATGTTTATGTCGATTCATAGGTGTTTAGAAAATCCTTCAACATCATAAGTACAATTTTATAAAATTATACAGATAGTTTTCCGTCATTAAAACTACTAAGTTGCATTTTTTGAAGTGAAATATATTATCGAAGTGTAATTGTTTCATTAGTGGAAATATATAAAGCAGAGCAGACTGGAACGGGTATACGTAATTGCTTATATAATAGTAGAAAAGTATTTTAATTAAATAATTAATTGATTTCTTTTCCTTTTTGAATCAATACCAATGTTCATTTGAGTCCAAAAAAAAAAACTGACCAAGAAATTTTAAGGGCAGGGTGAAGTTGCCACCCTAAAGCAATATCATACAAAAAAGAACATTTAAAGATATAATTGATTTACTATTAAAATAAATAACTTATTTAAAAGACTAAAACATAAATAAATATATTTAAAATCGATCTATCATACCTCGATTATCACGTCCGCTGTTAACGTCACCTATCTTTGTGTGATCTTCAAGTCACAGGTAAAAGTACAAACTCATCCATCCCTGATAAACTTTTACCCTTATTTTTTTTAACCTCCGTTATCTAGTAAAGGCCTACGACGGTTGGGGCGACGCGAAAGCACGGAGATTAGATATAAATCATTTAGGTACGTGATCCTTTAAAAGGCTTTTCTGATTATTTAATGATACATACATTTTTGTTATTTTTTTAAAAGCAAAAACTATTATTTGTATATTTAAACTTTAACCGGAACAAAAATACATTTTGAATGAAAATACACACAACCTTTAACTAATTTCACTTAAAAAAGAAAACTATTAAATCATATTTATTAAGCTTTTCCTAAAAGCAAAGAGATTTTGCCAAAAATTTGACTAAAAAGCGAGCAAAGTTAACTTACTAAGCCTGCATGCGAAAACGATAGTGAAACAAGCTTTTAAGCTAAAATGATTAAGCTCAACTTGCAACGTCCTCTAAATACTACCTCTGAACAAGTTCCTAGTTGCCTCTTACGAAGTCTTAAATTGTTCCGTAATATAGATAATGCACCAAAGTTTTATAAATATTTTATTATTTAAAAAAATATTGAATGCTGCAAAACTCTACGTACATTTATGTTCAAATATAGTATTTATCTTAATAATAAGTAATAGTCTCCATGTTTATAAAAATAAAAATATAGTAAAGAAAACAACTCGGAAAGTTAAAGAAAACATTTAAGCAGGTCCATAATTTTTGAACAACAGAAACGCTAATTAAACGGTAGCTTAAAGTTGGTAATAAAGAATCCGCCCTAAAGCCACTAAAGATAAAACCACACATTCTAGTAAGGAAGTATTCGCTAAAATAACTGGAGGGTGAGACGCCCCGCTAATTCCCACTAAAGGAAGGAACCAGGGGCACAATAACAAATAGTTTTTACTGGAGAAGAAAGCACTAATAGATAAAGACTACGAACCAGGACAATATAAATCGCGCTGTCTCCTCGCTACCGATACAAGCGACATCGTTCTTACACTACAATAGCAAATGAAATCTTTTGATATTTCAAGTATTTAGAAGACCGATTTTACGCTTATATTACTTTTTCATTTCTTTGCACATCTTAGAACTTTTGTACAAATATTATTTATAGCACTTTCATTTGAAAATAATAATGTAAAGATAAACTTCATTCCTAAATAATTTTGAGAAGTAAATCATACTTAATACTAAAATAAATCCTCGTAAAGTTTTAATGGTACTTGAAGAAAATAGGAAAATATATAATATTCTTGAGAGTATCATCATTATATTAAAACACAGCAAATGGTGAAATATGACTTAATAAAATAAACAAACAGAATTGACCTCAGCAAATACAGTTGTAGCCGCGCAAGATGTTTTATTTAAACAGTGCAGCGCTTTCTGATAAATGAACGGACTTTTGCGGTCAGCGAGTCGAGAATTGATATTTTTATCGGAATTGAGCAAAGAACAGTGAATCTGTGTGGGTTTACGTATAAGGGAAGTTTTTTTATTTAAAAAAATATGTTGAGTTTATATCAGAATTTGGTAAAGTAACTATTTACAAAACTTACAGCAAAATTAAAACTGCGCTACATGTAAAATCAATCATGCTACTGCTCCTCAGACCAAATTTAGCGTATCTTGCACCGTAGCTTAGATTTCAAGCAGGTTAAGTTGAAGTTGCTAAGCTGAAAACCGTATAGCAGTTTGCTTATCAATTTTATTTGATTGCAATACTACTGATCAGTTTGTTTGTGTTAACATTGTGTTTTAAACAAAAAAAAATTAAAACTATTGATACATGTGGGATTCGAGCCCACCATTTTTGAGAAACCGTCCATTCGCGTTTTAGTGTTTTTTTCTATAGTTATTAAGATTTTGATCATTTTTACATGTTTGAAGACAATTTCAAACAATGTAAATTTTATGGCTCTAGAAAATACAAAAAAACATATTTATTTTTTAATCCTAATAAATATAAAAAGCCTCCGCCTCAATCATATTATTTTTGTTCTATAAAATATTCCTTCGATAATATTGAAATAAGTTTTAATCATTAAATTCCTTCTGTCCTGAATGGAGATGCTAACTCAATATACCTTCGAGTATTGGAAAATTCTTTTAAGAACAACCAACCTTTATCAACTGGAGCTCTACACTTAGAACAAAATATTATGGAAAAATAAATAAATAAATGAGAACTTTAAACAAAAAACGGGGTCACACTATACAGTTTAGTGAAACTTACAATGTATTGATGAGTTACAATTATGATATTGTTATATGAATGAATATATTCTTTTTACTTCTACATTTTGTTTAGTTTACAATATTTACTTTAATAAAAATATCAAAAACGTACTGAAAAGGAAGAATATATATCTTTTAATTAACTTACTGAAAATTCCAAATAAAATAAAACTGAAAATATAACGAACTGTTATTTTGATTGGGAAAATTTTGGCACCTGATACAAAATTCTAGCAATAATAAAACATTTAAATTGTTAAATTTGACTATGTGAAATAGAGATGTATACTAACTAGATTTGTTAATAGATTCTCAGAACGGGAGAAACTAATGTTTTATCAGTTATTATATTAATATTACTCATTGAGTTTATTTTTTACACATAAAGTAGACTTTGAAATAAACTTCGTATGTTAAAAATATTAATTTAACTTTATTTTCATCTAAAATCTTCCTTGTAAACAAATTAACAATGAAAGCTTTAGTGTCTAATATCTTCGCATTGAAAGCATAAGGATTGAGTCATAACATATTTTTTATATTCCCAATTTACGATAAGACTAGTGTTATCTTAGTAACGACCCGAAACAAGTAATGCATTAATAAAAAAACTACTAACTGCTTATCTTTACTACTTAAGCGTAGATTAACGGTCGGTCACATTATGGGGTGATATGACCCCATGATTGTTTTACGATGCTATAAAGTACAGCTTCACAATTTGTGCCATACATAAATTGAAATGTTATGGGCCTTTGAAATCTGATAACCTTGTATCAAACAAACCACAAGTTTAAATTAATTATAGAATATTGGATACCATTTATAAAAGAAGTACATAGTACATGTACAATTAATTATAATATATTTTTGAACTTCAGATCTAAAAGAAACTTATCATAAATTTTGTTACCCTGTCTAAGATCGTCGTTGATGAATCAGAGCATTATAGAGATGATAGTGCGGTTTATAACAAACTTTGTTATTGCAAGTAAACAACATAAATTAGTTTGGTTTGTCCACGCGCTGACAGATGGACGGAGAATTGTAAACAGGGCTATAAAAACTCAATGAGAAGGGGACTTCATAACTCTATTTGCTTTAGGAATAATTGATATCATGTATATTTTTGTATGCAAATTACTTGTATAACAAAAATTTATATCCGAAAAGAACAATAATGTACACTTATATGAAACTGTTACTTTTCACAAGCACACAAACTATTTTACATACTGTTAGGACAGCTAAGAGCAGTTGTGTAATGTAGCCTATAGCCATCCTTATAAAAATGCCTATCGTAATCGAAAGAATTTTTCAAATCCATTCGCTAATTATAAAAATTAACACGTTTGAACAAACAAACAATCTGCTTTGCTATATTAGTATAGATGAGTTTTATAAATAAACGTTTATTACAATTAATAAAGAAATTTCTCGAAGTTGTAATAACATTTTTATAGGTACCTGTAGGAAGCAATAACTTTTTATATCCTTAATTCGTGCTCTCTTACCAAAATTATAAACCTTGTTTTTAAATCAGGCTCTAAAATCGAAGAGGGGAATAAGAACCTTAAACTGTTTACTCCTACAGAGCTCCATAAAAACTTTTGAGAGCAATTTAAACAGAAGCCCTATAAAATTCAGAGGAGTTCTCAGATGCATGGCACATTCGTAAAAAAAGAATAGGAAATGATTCCATGGAAATGGGCGATTTAACTTTTTCAATTAAACCGAATACGAGTGCTTATTCTTCTGACCCAGATACACTCGCGGCCGCCATATTCCATGATGCGTTGCCGAAATGAAAACGTTTCGATTGTAGTTCGCGGCACTGTTTGTAATAATAAAGAAACAAAACATGGACGCACCACTCCCCCGTGGATTTCTCATTTTGATAGTTTAGACGAGTTTAGAGAATACTCTAATAAAAATAGTTTTTTTTTTCAATCTGAATCCGTGTTAGTTGAAATGTTAACCTGCACGTACGTAGCAGTCCTTTTATTTTCTTACAGGATATATTTTTTGCTTTCAGGATCATTTGTACTTACAAAATATATCGTTTACTTGTTCAGGAGGAATTGAAAATAATTTTACAAAAATATGTACTATCTACCAACGTTTTTAGTTTTAATTAAGAAATGTAAACAAAATATACTATCTAAAAAATAACATATACAAAAATATAATAATATTCCTAGTATTATATTATCCAATTTCATTGGGTATAAAAGGTATATGGCCAGACGTCAATTTCGTTCGACCTTTTTACATCGATTGTTTGCAAATTGTTTAGTATACATATATATAATATTACATATATTTGTCAAATTGACATCCCGATCTTATTTGGCATCATCAATTCAATTCTTCGTCATTCGATCTTTCAATTTTGTTATTCCAAGTAAGGACGGAAGATCCTTTTGGTTGTAATAGAAAAAAATAGATAACTTATTAAAAATATTTAATAAAATTTAACATGTTTGGAAAATTTTTTAGGATAAGTTTTGCGTCTATTTTATACTAATTCAAGCCCATTTAGATTTAATTTATTTGTAAATTTCAGTAAAATTTGCTCAACCTTAATGTAAGCATCATCAGCAGCTGTCAATTAAGTAATGGTAGTTCGAAACTATCAAATATATAACCTTGTCCTAATTAAACTTTGACGAACTGAAAAGTTACACACCAACTGACCGAATACAGTGTGACCGCGGCATGGTCCTCAAGTAAGCCCGAAGTTCGCCGAACTTTACCGAGCCGTCCCGAAGTGGCCCGAGCGATCAATACCCCGCTCTGACACCCGCGTCCCGTCAATTCCGGGGCCAAAAGTCACGCTTTCAGGATAGCCGTCGATTTCTGACGGTCAGATCCCGATTGAGTACGTGTGCCCGTCTAAGAATATGCAGTACCGTGTTTCACGCGATGCGCAATCTTTAAATGGAAAACTACAAAATTTAATTGTTTCTAATTTTAGATTGAACAATAAACATATAACAACATTCGATATACAAAAAATGCTAAGGGATTATTGAAATTAGTTATTATTTAAAAAGCAACATAAATATTTAATTGTAATAAATGTTCATAATTGTATTAATATAATTGGCAATGTAAATTAACAAAAAGTGAATCAAATTAATAATTACTGTAATGAATTAAAACAAAATAATTGATTTGTTTATTATAACATCAAATAGACGTTGCTTTTAATAATTGGGTCACGAAAGCTACAAGATTAACTGTAGTTTCCGCAGCCGTAGTGTGTTGCACGAAACTGTGCTTATTTGCTTTTATTAAACGTCTATTACAATTAATAATAAATGAAATTGAGAACATTGGTAGTAATAGAATAAATATCACAATATTTTTATATGAATACACATGTATTACTCATATATAGTTACACACAAACCCGCCTAACATATTAGTATTCAGTAAATGTTTTATCTATGCATTTAATCAGTACAAGGCAGTTGTTTTAAATTACTCTTTATCGCAACCGGAGGAGACATGTCTATGACAGAAATCGGCGCCGCCTATACGGCTTTATGTCTGCCAAGAGCACGATCGACCTATAAATACAAAACTTATAGAAGCTAAAAATTTTATTCCTTGTTTTTCTTAAATACTATTCTCGGAAATAAGACTTGTTTTTCATATTTAAGTCACAGATGGTAGCTTAATATAACGTTGGCAGCTTAATATAACGTTAATAACTTTTCATGTTATTTAAAATATTGATTACAATGATCTACTTATTTATAAATCAGTTTTACGAATGCTTTTCGAGTATTGTAAGATGAGTCTATCGTTAGTACAACAGGATATATAACATCCGGCTTCTTTTACAACAGTGATAATGAATTTGTACTTTTTTACTAATAATATATATAACGATAAGAATAATACGTATTTCAGGTGAACCCACGAAAAATAGGTCACGGTTGTAACACGCTGGGGTAAAAAGTACGATTCACCCATACCGTGACATAAAATTAAAATATGGCGGACGAAACTAGGCCTTCATGGAATAAGAATGTCATTATTTGAGAAAGCAGACGTTAAAATTCTCTTTTTGTCTATTTCAACCGGCGTCATTAGAAAAATTTGGCGCTGGGGCACAATTGTGAAAATCCTCCTGGCTTTTGTTAATATTACGAATATTTTATAGCATAGGTCAAAGCGGCTTGATTTTTACTTTTTAAGGTCATTACTTTTGTAGTGCAATTTATTCTCAAGCAGGATAGTTTTATTCTTAATTTGAAAAGTTTGTGTAAATTATTGAAATAAAAATAAGGATTATGATACACTTATTTATTAAAACAATATTGTTTTAGTATTGTTTAATTGTTATTTTCATTAATTTAATTTCATACACGGAATGATGAAAGCTAAATCAATATTATAAGAAGCATTCAGAATACAAATACTAGAAAGCAATAAACAAAAAGCCGAGTTTTATTTTAAAATCTCTATCCAATTATGAATAAAGTGTTTCAAATGCATCGCATTTAATGGTACTATTTTTAGATCAATTTCAATACTGGTTTGGATGACCCAATGGAAATGTATGTATGAATGTATGATATATTTTATTGAACCGTATATTATAGTGACTATTTTGGTATTATTATCATAATTCTGTTTGAAATATTTGCTTTATATTTATCTAAGGATAAAAAAGTAATTGCCAAATAAGAAACCAAAAAGTTCATAATTTTATTATTATTTATTTATATTGTAAGTAAGTAAAATATCTTTATTACACACAATTTATAAAACAATAATAACAATAAAACAAGTAAAGCTGGAAATAATCTCATGGTGTAAATCTTTTAAAAGGAAAAGTAACTGGAGAGTGGTTTTCTGATTATAACACCTTATTTAATTTACAAATTATAAATAAATATAAACACATATACATATACATAAACCAACATATATATAATATATGTGTGTTATAATATATTGTGTGTTATTTGAATGGAATGTTGTTCAAGTTTGAAAGAAATAATATTTCTGGATAAATAAAATTGTTTCTTGCCTGATAAAAGTTGACGTTATCATGTTATTAGCCGACCATCCATAAAAGTAAATTGATAACGAATATTTTTTATAACAATTACGGTTTTAAATTCAATGATATAACGACAATTTGAAAACAAGTTTATCTTAATATTGAAAATTTTTAAACAAAAAGTTTACTTACATTGGTGTAAAATATGCTCTGACAAATGTAAATATTAATATTTTATGTACAGAAAATTATGAAAAGTGTGCTGAAGAGTTCTTTTATTTTCGTTACTTTTTTATGTTTGTTAATCATAAATAATTATTTTAAAAGTCTCTTAGCAAGATTTCTAACTGTTATTATATAATATTAACACATGCACAGTACCGACAGTAGTCAATGTTAATATGAACTAAATACAACCGTAAAAGCAAACTACATTTATAATATAGATCACTGCTGAGATGAAAATGGCAAGAGTGCTGGCTGTATTTTCTCTTTTAATAGCAATGTTTATTCTTTGGGAGATATTTGAGCCAACCCTCTACTTACAGAAGCAATTAGAAGTATCTAGTGTTGGGTCCTATACTGTTGCTATCGATTTATGTAAAGATAATTAGTAATCTACGAAATCTGAATTTCGAAGTATTTTCTAATTTTATTTTAATTATACATAAAGAAGTAATTTTAAGCGAATAAGAAAAAAAAATTAAGTAAGAATTATTATATATTTTGGATCTTAAGTTATTATAAAATCAATTCCATCAAAAGATAGTCACTAACTTTTCTGGGATAACAATCCATTTTTTTTAAAAAAAGGGTATGTATATCATATAAGATATAGCAATTACTTAAATAAAAACCTCTTTAACGTACAGTTTCTTCTTCATATTATTATATTATAATAAAGCAGATAAATAAATAATGCATCAATAATGAAATGGAAACAGATAAGCCATAATATAGATGTCAGTATTAATATGTATTAAGAAGCATTAACTTGTCTTAATCATATCTAGAACGACTCGTGTGGTTTCATGTTAATTATGTTATGAAATTTAAGGTTATATGTAAATTTGTGTTTACGAGGACTTACGAATATCCAACGTAGCTTATATATTTATAAAGACAAACATAAATATATGTATAATTCAAATTGAGTTTGATTCAGTTTGAGTTCATTATTTACCTTTTAATTTTCAGTCGGTATACTCTTTGGGCGCTAGTTTAAACGTTAGTCAGGTTTAAAACTACTAGAAGTCAACAATAAAATCTCAAGTAATGTAACAATGGTAGTATGAAATCCGATGTCGGTTAAGGAGCTACGTAACGAAATTCCCGTAGCGCATGCATCGTAAATTTACGGCACACAGGAGGGTAAGTTGTGTACTTTAGTGCGGTAAGCTTTTACAATGCGAGCGAGCTACAAGAGGCGAGCGGGTAATGAGAGCTGCTATTTACAGCTCAGCTTAGACGACTCAACTTATCTTAGTACCTCGGTTTAACAACAGGGTTTATTTACTGGACACACTGATGTCCCTTATGTCTTAGAAAGAAAATTATGTGTACATATATTTATTATAATCATTTTTATTTTCGTAACCAAAATTCAATTATAATTATAGTTACATTCGGAGCTATGCTTTTATATATTATGTTATTATTTATTTTTTATATGTATATTATTATACATATCAACATTTGTGTTATATATAGTATAAAGTATTATAATTTAAACAACAGCCATTTATAGTAATAAATTGCTTTTGTTTAAAATTGTATCTTTTAATTTTCCCTCACATATCTAACAAATTATACCAGGCTTTCGATGTAGACCCGAGGCTATAACCGCTGCCCACTCAAGTCTTCGACCACGATACGATTACGATCAGTGCATACACAAACACTACACAAAATAATAGTCGTAGTAAATAAATAGCTTTTTATATATTTTTTTAAAAACATATTGTAAAAAAAAAACAATAAAGTTTCATATATTATGCAGTCAACCTATAAATCTCATATTTTATGTTTTTTTTGTTGTGAAAATTGGCCTTCGATTAGAGGTCTACTTTATAATTAACTTTATTTTTATATAATTTTTTTTATTATATTTTATCTCAGTTTTATTCACGTGTGTTTTTGTTTGCATATGTTATATTAAAAAATAAAAAAAAATTGTAACCTTAAATATTTTATACAGCTTATACTATTTAATGTACAAAAACATATTTGTTGGTTCGTTGAAACTATTAATATTAAAACATACAATATATGTTATGGTTGTGGACGTAAAAATAAATCCATACTTATAACAGCAGTCTCATTATTATATTGTTACGCTACAGCCGTATAAGACCATTTTGTAGGAGTTTACTTACGACGTGCTGAGGTTTGTACAAATTGTTATTTAATTAATATGAAACAAAACTTTGAATTACGTTAAGATGTTATTTTTCATATAACTCTATTGTAAATATTACATCAATTACAAAGTATACAATATTAAAATGTTTGTATTCTAACCGATCTATTTAATAAAATAGGTTAAGTATTAAAGCGGATAGTTTCATGTTATGAGAAGCACTTAAAGAATTATGGCTATTATGATTGAGTAATAAAAAATGTTGTGTATAATGGATTCGTTCTAATTATCGTATTTTAGTAATAAATGTACAAGTTTAAATAGATTAAAACTAGCAAAATCAAATTGAAAAATTCAATATTTTCATATAAGAGTTTAACACAAGTTTATTTTAAATGGACAGTTGACGAAACACAGCAGATGCTTTGCAGGAAGATGCTTAATCCTCTCACTAATAACGACAGTATAAATACCTTTCAACTGTCTTGTTGGTATTAACCTTTTCATGTGTACTAACAAATGAAATATTAGTATTTCTGTAAACTATTTTCGTTTAGTAATATAAATATCCATCTAAAACATTTTCACAAAATGAAAGATATATTTGGTATTAAATCTTGTTTTCCATCTCCAGAACACGAATAAGAAATATGCATTTGTCACGTAGGTGCCATAGCCAAGAGATCACGGAATTATAAGTTCGCTTGAACAGTACATTGTTCCGCATTGCCGCAGGCGATTCCTGAACGTTATCACAGCGAGTTTGGTTTAAAAATTGTCGAACAGTAAATTTTTGTGGAATTTTTCTGGAAATCTGGAACACTAACATGGTTCACGGAGTCGGACGTACAGCGATATTATGTCAACCGTTTTGACAAACCGCTGCCGGCCACTTGTTTTTTGCCAGCAAAAACATTTAATCTGACAGACAACTAAATGGTTATTCTTTTTTGACAATGTGACAGAATTTAAATTAGAAACCGGGGCAATTAAATATAACTTTGGAAAATAAATAAACAAAGTAATAGATTAGACCCAGGGACAGTTTGTTTTTTATTATCCTACAGTGAGGAAATCACGTTTACAAGTCTCTAATGACTTATCAAGCGCTGACTCTATTTGAAGATGGGCAAGTTCGTAAAACGTATGCGTATTTCTATGACAAATTATGTTTTACCAACTCCGGTGAGGAGGTTTATAATTTCATAAAATGATAGGATTTGAACAGATTAGTGATTAATGTTTGAGAAATATATATGTCTGTTTAAGAAAGATAAACGGATCATGTAATCCCAAAGACAATAAATAAATAATTTGTCACGAATACACAAAACGTAGTAATAAATTTATCTAACTTAGTCTATAATGTAACTACTAAGGATATTAAGAAACCTTTTTTTTATATCTAAGATGATTATTATATTTATATCATTTATTTATTGAACAACTGCAAATATTGTTTTTCGATAATGTAACCTTTTGATACATACAAAATACTTAACTAAAACATATGTAGGTACATTGTTATTGTCTGGAAATAATAAAAGTTGGATCGAAAGTTGACGTATCTTTTAGTTCACATTTTTGGTCGTGACTTTATTTCAACTTTAGAACCATTATTCTTTATCAACGCCAGAAACGACAATAGATCATATTTAGTAGAATTTTATCGAAAGGATGCCATAGCGTGCTTAACTAGAAAACCCAAATACTAAGTTTCTTTAATAAATATTTTAAAATATTAATATGTATATATTATTATTTATAATTTTACTATATCTAAAATATGTAATTGAATGTTATGCGATGTTGTAAAGATTAATCTAATCATTTTTAATGTTCTTATGACACTACTTTTATATATCGAATATAATAAAACAAAAGCAGAACTCCAAACTACTATATCTAGGAAACCGACAATTTTCTGTGTAAATTCTTCCAAATTTTCATTTTTTGTGTTGATTAGTTTTTATTATGTATTTATTAACATCTTACTTATTATATATGTATTATATTCATAGATTTACTATTATATAATGTAACTATTTAGTAATTACACTAAAGAAATCTTTGAAAACCAATTTCAATGGTTTGACCTCTAAGTTATTCAATACATTATCCATTCACAGCCCTACTAAAAACGAATATTAATGAGGAAGGAAAAGAATGGTTACATTTGTAACTGTCAACAGATTTAGCCTTCATTTCTGTAACGAAGCATTTAGGCACATCACTTAATTCTTTGACTTAAACGAAACTACTTTCTACTTATTTATTATTTAATGTATCGTTTAATATTTTAGAGCTGTTTGGAAATCTTATAATTTAGAAATATTGAAAATTTCAAATATAGAATGAAAACACTAGAAACATACATACTTGCTTGTGGCTATTTTGTTTTAACTTTTGAACTGCTTTTAGTTTCGTGATTTCGTATTAGTAAATTGATGGACAGCATGGAAATCGCTGTGGCTCATCTATTATGTCACTAAATAGAGATAACCAAATATTACCAGTAATACTTGAGCTCCTTCTTTCTTATATTCATTCGAGAAATCTTAAACGCTGGGTGTGTTGGTATTGGCGGTTAGGGGCCAGGAATTGGGCCGTAGGCTCGCAAACTCACAGCTGTGTCTGACGTCACGTTGGTACTCGGATTTCACAAGATGAGGGTTAGAATAGATTCATCTGGATATTTAAGGGATTTAAGAAAACAATATTTTGAATTCTATAACATAAATAGTTTCGAATAGATGTTAACTGTAAATATTTAAAAAAATATTTCTATTAAATCCAAAGGAAGGTATATATAATAGGTTTTTAAAGACTTATCACTACTTCTACCTATATATATGGTCTATCGGATATATATGGTATATCTTAAAGAGAGAATTTTAATAGTGTAAGTCATCTCAGACTTATTTTTATTCTCAAAGCTGTGTTTACATCGTGTAATCAAAAACGAAGATTACGATATGTAGGTGCTTACATATTCAAAAAAATGTATGTAAACAATTCCAAATGTATTTTATTTTTCGTCGAAATTTATATCAGAGGAAAAGTTCTCTAGGGAAATTGATGGTGTGAATTTTTTTAAGCTCCACCGTAAGGAACTCTCAATGTTTCTACGTTTTCAGCATAATTATAAAGGGGAAGAAGAGAAATAATAAAAACAGACCAATTAGCATGAGAAATAGTCATTGACAATTCTTTTTGTTCGTGTTTCGTACTAGAAAGATTTCGTATTAGAAATTGAAATATTTCATGGGAAAAATATTTTATATGTAAATAACTATTATGTTTAGTATAACATTTTTCTATTTTTTTAAAACTATAATACAGCGTGGGTAGCACCTAAAATATCTTTCACTGCTCTTGTATGAGCTTATCCTTTTATCACGGCTTAAATGAAGATAAAGATGCGATACCAAATAGGACATCAATCAAGGGTTTCTATCTCCAAAATTGATATCCAAGTCCCTCCATTTATCACTCAATCTTGAGGAGTTTATTTAGGAACTTAAAATGTAATCACAAAACTGAATTTTTAAACAAATTATTTTTATATCCTATTATTATGCTAAGAATTACCAAATCATATATTAAAATAAATTTTTTATTGTATTTTTCTTCATGAATAAAATATAAATATAAAATATTATTTGATTTATTTGAAGAAATATTCTTCTCATCCAGTTCCAACAAGTAACAAGAGATGGCGCTACACACATCATTAGTGATACTGCGCTGCGCCCCCTGCGCCTGCGCCGACTGCGTGACCAATCACCCTTTCATTCATTGCTTCGCGCCGTTTATAATTCACTCAGACCGATCGTTTCTTGTATCCGAGCGTAATCGTTAAAGAAGTCGGCATTTTTTAACTAAAGACGTCACTTTGTAAACATACAGTTTGACATTTATGGGTGCCAGATGTTTACAGAATTCCTTAGTTTCTAAAATACTGTCACATTCCATAACTTTCCTAATTACTTATCCATCAAATGATTTACAATTTCTTTGATAAATCTTAGTAAGTTAGAGAACATGATACAATCGTATCTTAATACTCTGATATTTTAAACACTGACCCATCAATCAATACCTCACTAAGTTAAACCTCTCCATATATGGTAATGGGTCTCATCCATTCGTAGTGAACCTATTGTGGTGGAAAATTGAAAAATAGTTCAAACACCTTATATCGAATTCATTTATTCATTGGAGCAGATGTGGCCACAATGGGAGGTGTAACCCGATTTTTCCATATTTTTGGTTATAGGGTTCTTCTGTTACTATTTATATAATGATTAACATAGTATAATACAGGTCGTCAATGGTTTTAATAGAATCAAGAAATCTCAAGACATGTAAGTTATCACTCTCACACGTTATGAATCGGCATCATTAGCAGAATGATTAATGCCTAACCCAATTCAGTAAACCGACAGATGGCTACCACTCGCTGCCAAACTATCGCATCCACTATCTGATACATAATTACCGAATATTAGCAGCAACACTATGAAATTAGTCTTTTGTTAATCTGTTAAAGGCTTTGTTGATGTTTGTTATGAAGTGATTAACGTCAATTTATTTGCATTATACAGATTAACTTGAACTAGATGGTAATTATTAGTTATGTTAATTATATATAATCCACCTGTTATTTAATATTTAGTTGCGCTTTATGTATATTATAACATAGCCATTTAAACCAATTTTAATGTTTATAATTATTTGTTTAATCATATTATATTAGGCTTCAAAAGCAAATAAACCTCATTCTAATTTTTATGTATTTTCCATTAAATGTAAAGACTAAGAATTTATATAAAACTAATATCAAAGAAGTCAATATTAGCGACTAATATTAGCGAACAATTTGTGTAGAAAATCATAATAAACCCATAATAAACATCACAAAAAGCAACAGACAAGTCGGGTCCTTTAAAACCAATTTGTATCGGCTTTACGATTACCCGGACCATCAAACAAGAGATATTGTTTTTATGTCATATTAACTTTGATGTTACAACTTGACATTATTTCGTCATATAAATTATATATAAATAATCACTGTACTAAATGCAGGAGACATAATCGATGAATTTTTGTATGTAAACTTTTGTGATTCATGGTTACTAGGCATAAATACTATCGGAATATAACCGACTAGTTTTGAACTTCGGAAGCGCGGCGTGAAGAGTTCACGTATATATCATAATAATGGATAATGAATAAATAAACAATTGCAAATTTTATATTCTAATGTAATATTATTGTTTTGCATGTATCATTGTGTTATAACGTATAACGTATGCTATATGTTTAAAATTTCAAGAAGAATGAAGCTATTATTCCTGACAATTGTTTTGCTTAGATTACATTCAAATTACAGGTTTATATCCAAGCAATAATTACAGTTGAATATGATTGCTGTAATGGTACAGGCAATTAGGGATTGTTTTTATTTGATGACATTTGTTTTGTTAGTATTATTTGTTTAACACACGTGGGAGTCTTGTCTGGAGTTCCGTTTGGATGCATGTGTCGACCTCAAATTAAATTAAACCGGAAACTTCTTGGGATATACTTAAAATTCCAAGCGGGTTGGTTTCTTTACTCAAGCAATCGAAAACTACACGTTGATTATATTTAATTAATTTCAAGCAATTGCTAAAACAAGCTATCAAAGATAATGTTTTATGATAAAATGATAGATTTTATGTGTCCTCTAAGATCTAATAATATTTTAGATAAAAAAAGAAGCTTCAATTACCGGTAGTCGATAACCTACACAGATGAAGTCATTAGGACAGAATGCAACTGCTATGACACTGTACTTCGATATTGAGTCATCATAAAAAGTATTTATTTTTTAAGTTTTTTAATATTTTAATAACGTTATTATCTATTGAAAATATTGAAACATAAAATAACTTTACAATACTAAGCGTTTCGAAAAATATAGGGATACGATGTATGTTTAAACGTATATGTACATATTACAATGTTATTCATCAATGAGTCTTCACAATGAACAGCAACGGAACTTTAAAAAAATGTTTATGAATAGATATAATTTATGTAAAAAGTGAATGCTAAAGGGCGGAACAGTCTTGATAGTCGCGTCATAATAGAGCCGTGCGTGCTTCTAAAGCAGTCGCAGCCAACACACGGGTGGTCTGCGGTTAACCTATATCAATAGTCTTTTTTACTATTTGCTATAGTTAAGTATGTTTGTGAGGTGTTGGAACAACGAAGTGTGATTTGTTGACTCTTTTATAGGCTATCGATCTCTGGACAAACACCGTTTTTTGCTGCAATTCAAATGAAATACGACTCAAATTGTTTATGTAGTGCAGGTATTCAAGAAATTTGTGATGTTGCAATTTATTTTGATTAACTAATAAGATTTTTATCGATTTTAGAATATACTTATTTAAAACATAAGGTCTTAAAAATGTGTGAAGTAGCACTGATATTTAATAAAAAATAAAACTTGTATACATGTTATTATTAAAATATTAATGACAATTAAGTGATATATTTTTTAATATATTAAGGAAAAATAATTATTTTAATTACCTATCGATGATTCAGTTTTAATGAGAATTATGACATAATTAGTACGCTTCTATTGTTAATTAATGTTTCTATTAACATCAACTTATTTATTTACAATACAATTGTTGCTGATAATTTTAATATTGGTTTTTGATTTACTATGATGATTATTTTAAAAGTTATGTATACATATAATATATATATAATAAAAATATCAAACTTCTCAGTATAATTTCATTAATACATATAATTACTCAAATAAATCGCGACATCAATTCGTTATTGTTATTTTCTAAAGCTCTGGCGCCTCACAATTCTCGTCCTCCGGTCTTTATCAGTTTAATTAAAGGAAACCATCATCAATTTGTTTAACTGCTCCATTGCTTATGTTATTTTTAAGTTATCTTGAGAAAATACAGCAGCGATTGCTCATTAGTCGTAAAATGCTTATCTTAAAATGACACTAATGCCACCAATACCAGGAGCTTTCGAACAGTGCCCGTTTGTTTATTATTCGTTCAGATGTTTTTAATTAGTTATATCTAATCAACTTTTTATCTTCAAAACAAATATATCAGAATTCAAATGTATGTTGTCATGTTTGTATTTGGTTGTCATTAAATAATTATTTTTGAAACTGGACATGCTTGATACATATCAATTGGTTGTTTAGTTTACTTATTTTTATAATATGACCATTGTGATATATAAAACTGATATATCTAATAATAAATATTCGGACTCAAACGATATTTTGGTTTGAGTATTATTTCGAAAATCGTAAACATTGTTTGAAGCTTCTATAACACATCAAAATGTGTAATATTTAAACTTTAGAGACCAATGTAATATGAAGCTGTATCCGTATTGCAAGATTTTGGCAATTATAGCGTAATTTCGCTGTCAAACCGTAACTTACGTTGATCGAAGAAGCAGCGGTCCAGACCATTCATAACGTATACAACCGCATAGTGCACTCAATACACAATTTTTTATTTGTCACGTTCACATTCACTGATGGTTGCCGCACTGAAAACAAATCACAGCGTATGTTCAAACTCGTTCACAGCACAACGTCAGGGTGGGTGCATGTGCACCGGTACAGAGTTTTTAAGAGATGTTGCCGTAAGGACGGTCGGCGCGCGACTGAAGTGCGCGCGGCGCTCCAAACGGTCGGTGGTGGGGGGACAAGGGGATGCGTGCGTTCGGAATCCACTTCCCACGTGCTCCGTTCCGTCCCTTTCTTACGGGACGGGTTAGCTTTTTAAAAGCGCGGCCCGTCGACGCATCGATATGCCCGGGGCGATGTTTCTCAGTAACCTTGTTTATGCGTACTGCAGCTAATAATAACACGCAAATAACACTCGCCACATTTGTTTTTGTTTGTTGCATTTTTTTATTGCACTTTACTTTGTTTGAGATCAGTTAGAGCAATCTTGTGTAATTGCGTTTTACATTCTTTTATGATTATCTTGAATTCAATGTTATATTTCTTTCTCTCATTTGTATTAAAATATTACGTTATAATAAAAGTAAAGGCTTATATAGCGGAACTTCGTAAAAGACTGAGTATCTAAATAAAAATATTCACTTAGTAACGAGATAAGAGCGTAACGACAAAAATAACCTACTTCAAGGAATGATTAATTCAGACTGCACACGTTGTTAAAAAGGGACAACATGAACAAGGGGACATGTTCAGATAGGAGACAAAAAGTTAATGTGTTTCTTAAAAACTTATTTTAGGTGCATCTTATCGGTTTGTCAGTCATCGCGGGATTTTACTGCGTTTTACCGAATACCAGAGATATGCATATGTTTGACTCATTGTTGAAAAGTTGGTTAGGTTTGATTAACGATGTGTTTGAAACACAATTGAATTTTTAAATATATTTCTTGTAGCCATTTATATACTGAGTTTTTAATTACATCTAATATAACTTTATTTCAAAATACTGAAAACAATTCTAATTGCATGAAGGTGCAATAAAATTTTTGTAACTTTGTAAGGCCGTGAAGGTGAAGGTTTTAATAATCATGGAACTTCAGGTACTATTTATTACTCCCTTCAATATCAATTTAAACTGTTTGTGTAATAAAAGTAATGTATGTTATTTTATTTAACCCTCACTATCTCAATTAAAACGACTCCCACGTATGCAGCCATTAGGGATTCCTCGTTGGAGTGTTAAGAACATTACAAAGCAGTATAATCTAATAAATAAACAGTGGGGACATTTCCTTGGTGTTACAAAGGGTTAGAACGTCTTTGAGGCTATCATTTAAAAAAGTGTTACACTTGATCTTTTAAAGTTTAGTATTAATTAGTGCATGAGAGTTATTAGAAGTGGTATACCGACGCTGCCAAAAGCAGATGTTGCAGAGATCAGGCAGTTTCAACTATAAAGTATTATTAATTTTCATACAATTATATTCTGATAACTCACAAATTTCATTAAAAAATGTAAATTCTTAGTTATTGTAATTATCAAAAAAATACGCTCAAATTCCGACCATTCCAGACTAGTGGGAACACGTTTTCCTGCATAGTTTAATTAATATTTAATTAATGAATATTTATTAAATTGGTACTGATGTTTAAGTACATCTAATTATCATCTATAAAGTAAATACTAAATACATATATTAAATGTACTTTCTTTCAATACGATTTTCTATACAGAGTTTGAAGCCTCGTCCCTGGGGAATGCTTCTATTTCCCAGGATACAAAGCTCTAGGAATATAAAGCCTTTTCACCATATACAATTCCATCATGTCAGGTTTTATAAAAATCTGTTCAGTAATTCGGTGTTAAATGTATTCAAATGATAGAGAGATAGACGAATATAGAACAAAGTCATTTTAGTTTTCATAACATAATAATGCGTTTATTATTTCCATAGAATAATTAATACAAAGGGTAGTACAGAATTTCACTTGTGATAAGAGGAGAGGGAGATCGAAGAAGATATTGAAGGAGTGCGTTTAAATAATTTCTGCCAAGAAGAAATTCTCTGTCAGATACCAAACCTGAGAAGAATGGGATAACAGCAAATTTTTGATGTAAATACAGTTTATTTACATTATTTATATATATCGTTATAATAAGTAATAAATGAGGTTCTTAGAGTATAAATAAAATGATAATACTAAGTGTGAGGATATTAAGATATGTTCTAGTTATTTTGCTGCTTTACTACTTATCTTGAATTTATAAATATAAAGTAATAATAATTGTTTACGCAGAGCGTGGGTGGACGATCTATTATGAATTTATAATATTCTGCTTACTAATTTCTTAAGAGGTTCAAAGCAAGGGCAAGCAATCACCAAGCAAACGCAGTATAGAATATTAATGTATCTGTTTCCTAGGTCGTTACTATAGAATGGGTTGCATGTATAAAGGCATTATACATATTACCGTAATATTCCTGTTTTGCCACGTGGTTCCGGAATCCCTAAAATTAATTACCGTTTTCGTTACCAAAATTTATTTCAATTTGCCTATTTTAACTTATGTGGTATTGTGTGGCATGAAATGTGTGTGGTCCATGACTTTTAATATTTTAGTGAATAAGCAGACAGTTATTTTGAGAATAGTACCATCATCCGTGAAGATCTGTACATATCTGTAGATACGAATATGCAAATGCCTTGCTACCCTTGAGGAATCAGGAAGGGTGCAGGAGACAAGGTTAGGAAGGAGGCTTGAAAATTTACATGAATCGTAACTATAATATTTACTTCTAGCCCATCTTCTGAAAGAGGGACGAATCTATCATCTGGTTAGAGCTAGATCGTATACAAGGGTTTATCACAGGACTATCTAAATATTGTTAAAATAAAATAAAATTCCTATAAATAATTGATAATAAGTATAATTTAAGTGATCTTGTAGGCTTCATCATATCATGCATTATTTTTATAATATATGTAGAGTTATTGATTCATGAATTAAAGGATTTAAATTATTATTCCATTTTGTTCTATATTTTTGATGTAAAAGGTAAGATTATGTTAAGGTGTTTTTGAGATTTTTATGTTATCTATAAAATCAGAGTGTAAAAAATTTAATCTCCTCTATTCAAATTTATTAAACTCTTTTGACATTTCTTAGCTAAACTTACTAGAACTCGGCTCAACTTGCATAATCTTCACGTAACAGTCTCGTTGTCGTATCAAATAGCTTTAAGAGTATTCGCTAAGTGTATTAGAACTTCGGTACATTTTATTGGCGTTGAAGCGGTGTTCGCAGTGTAATTTTGTTTACAGTTATATGAAATCATTTTAATTAGTTAAGGTAATTTGATACATAGTCAGTGTCACTATGTACTAATGATATTTTTTAATTTCAATGATAATCCCAGTTTGATTTTCTTTTATACATTGATTAAGTCATATGTACATAATTTAATATAATACCAAGTTATACCACATTACATATATTCTCAAATTCTGAATGTAAACATATACCTATGAACTGAACCAAGAACTGACATCATAAATTATACATGAGGGCATTGGCCTATGTATGAGTACGATGCATTAACTTTATGTCGATTTCTTGCAATTATTAAAAAAGGTTTTACTTCTGTAAGCAATAATTGATTAAATTATTAGTTTTCTCTTGCCAATAAATACTTTTATTTCTTATTTTATATATACTATTTTAAATTTAATTACATAATTATCATAAAATATAAATCAAGAATAGTTTAAGTTAAAATCGTCGGGTATCCGTCTCGCCAGGCCTAAGGAAAGTATTTAAAGTGTAGCATAACTCCAGCGCACTTAGCCGGAGCTAAACCAGTGATAACTTGCAAGTTATCTGCTGATTATTTGCCGAGTCATCGCTTTACGAGCTCTTTTGACTTTGAAATGTTTGAGACTTTGCTTGAAATAGTATATTAAATTTTGATACTGGATTGCTGATACTTGGAGTTTGTTTACGAAACATTTTCAGTCCATTCCTTTATAAATTCATTTTATTGATCCATTACTCTTTGCTTAATAGGTAATAGAGTAATGTGTAAGAAGTGCAATGCGTACTTGAAATAAAAAGGTTTGGCTTTGAATTTCAAAACATGATTTACATGTGCAAGACTAAAATGAATGCTATTGGAATACAAAGCATAATATATATGAAAAGAACGTTATTCGTTGTACCAATACCATGTGTTTAATGCATACATCATAATTCGAATACGATTGAAGATGTATACGCCGATTTGTGGTCTAACTTACCGGAACGATACATCATATACACAAAAGCTGTGAGATACAGAACTTTTACTAATAGCTTGCTTAGATTTCTTACGAACAAGATTTAGAGTATTGAATTTGTCGAAAACTGATTAATAATATGAAGCTTTAAGAAATTACTAAGCATATATTTATTAATGTATTTAATATGGTATGTACAAAATATAGGGTTTGTTTGGTGACATATCTCTTGTATGAAAAGGTAAAATTGGAAGACCCTATAAATTGGATCCAATGTACCCCAACTCTGACCACACATGAATTACGCCAACCCTACACATTAGTGCACTAAACTTGACAATAACTTAATTCTAAGCAGTGAAGGGTGAATCCCCAACGGATGCCTATGTCAGGGATGACAATCGCTCCAGTTTAATCTGATTAGAAGAATCGATGAGGTTCAAACGCTTCCGACGTGACACGGTGAATCTCAAATCATTTACATTTTCTCGCATAATACAGACAATGAGAGAAATAGCGGTTTCCTTCAGTTTATTATTGTTCTAAAATTAATAACTTTTTATTGTAACCTACCATGCTCCATTGATAACAATGATATTTTTCTACTGATACTATAAACAAATAAAACATATAAATTATAAATAATATTGTAAATAAACTATTTCGTTAAACAGTTTCATATATATCCTAACACAGTGTTTAATGAAAAATAAAAATATATTCTTCATATGGAAACTTCCGCTGCTTTCTCATTTACTCGCGAGATGCCGACTATAACGGACGTCACATGCAAATGTCGCCATGTGAAAAATAAGAAAAAGCAATGTCAAATTTTATTTCTTGCAATATTTTATAACACATTTTCAACGTGTGCCTGACATAGTGCTGATTGCGTTGTCACTCTTAATATTTGAACATTATTTTTGAGACATTACTTTAAAATAAAAATAATATAAAAAAACTCTAGTTAATTTAATCAAGAAATTGGAATGATATTTACTTATAAAATATACAAATAAAATCAACGCAGACATAGAAGTTCTTTTTAAATACTAAAATTAACAACTACAACAATTGTTTGTAATATATATATAATATATGTTTTAAAAATTTAAAACCAATTTAATTCATACCAATGAACGGACTCAGATTATCCAACGAAGAGTAAAAAAGTCTCTTAACATTTTTTAAAATTTTGGGTAGACCTGCCACCTGGGATACCTCTAGTCTTTACATAAATTTCATTTGTTGTTCCCTGTTGAAGTTAGTCCATAGTTTGAGCAATTAGAAAGAAACTTCTATATTATAGAGCTGTTATAATAAATGGGCCTTATGATCGATTGAGGCTGCTTCATTGTGACAGTTTGTTTGTCTACTGTTTCTTTGTAACTGCCTCCAGGGACTATTACTTAGTACTCTATATTTCTGTCATATTTATTGTCTAAAGTTTTTATTAAATAAAATGTGTATCATTTTCATTTTAATTAATATTAATTAAAATAAAAATGATAGTCATTTTAACATATATATGATAGATATAAAAAAGGTACAATGTATTTTGATTTTAACGAAGTCATTGTAAAGGTATTCGAAACGGATTTTTCGTATGTAAGTGTATGTGCGTATGTATGTAAGCGTTTTTGGGCCCCTTTTTGGCACGACCTAATAATGCATTTGACTTTGTTTTGTTACCAATCGATGCGTATTCAGAGAACTTAGAGGTGATTAGTTTTTCAGCGAAATCAAGAAAGAGGGTTTTTAGTTTCTATTAAATACTGCGTATTTTCAAATCATAAAAAACTCAATAGGCGATGGGGTTGGTTGATTCATCCACGCTTGTTAATGTCAGCAAAAAGTGATCACAAGAAATCTGCTTTTTTTTTTACAAAATGTAAAAACAAAATAGGATCAAATTTATTGATAATATTTTAATTTATATCAAAGTTATGAAATGTGCTATCTGCAATGAGCAGTAATAACTTTAGTAAAAGTAATAATTTAAACACCTGGGATTGCCAACAATAATATATATATTTCCTAACAACCAAATTAATTGGAAAGAATTCGCATGTTAAGTTCCTGTAATTTATATGAAATCTGATAGAAAAAATAACAGAATTAACATATTATATCATTTGTAAGATGTTATTATAGTCAGTATGATAGTTTATTTCTGTAATAAATGTAAATTTTCATAGACTATATTTGATTTTTATAAAATTATGTTAGACTAAATTAATGAGGAGCGCAATGCCTTAAAAAAGCTTCTATAATTCTGTGTAAAAAGATAACATTTTAACCGACAGCCCGTAAGTCGGCTGGTGCTGTAATTGTTTTTTTCTATTTTAACGCTTTGGCAGTACATATAAAATTTAATTAAACCCTGTCTTTTCATTACTTAGTCACACTTGCAACGTCTGCTTCAGCCGCAAAGAAAAAAGAAATATAGGATTCTTCTGGTTCTTATAATGTTTTTTGCTTTAAGTTTTTTAATGCTAGATGTTTGTAATTTGTAAAATAAATTGAAATTTTTAGGTCAGGATTTTTAAAAATAAATAACGTAATTATTTTAATATTTTGACATATAATCTATTAAACCTGAATTCATAAGACAAGTTTCAAACCCATACAGGATCCTTACTCATGAGCTCGGAGCTTTGTGAAATTTGTGCAGCGTGAATTTAAATGCAATTCACTATTAACCCGTTCAATGATGTAAGTAAATAATGAGAAGTCAGTTCGTTTAAAAATTAAGAATCGCTTTACCAAGGACAATATTTGTACCAAGGATAAAAATTAATTCACTTGAATTAACAATGATTAGAAATTAAATCTGATGAAACATTTTCTCCCATATATAACTTATTTATTAATACTAAAAGTAATTTAAGTCAATTAGGTAATATTATTGGGCAAACAATTTACTTCTTTAGTTGCGCTTAAATTCAACTTGTCTAATTATTTTCTAATAATATAAAATGATAAAATTGAATTTAAATAAGGCACTAGTCTATAATTGTTTAGTACATACACTTACTTACTTTTAAAGTAAACCAAAAAATAAAATCACCCAATCATAGTTTTAATGAAACCTAACGATAAGAAACAACAAAAATGACGAACAATTTTTTTTTATAGTTAGCTTATAAGAATCACGAGTTTTAAAATTAAGCCTTTGATAAAGTATACTTTGAGACAAAAATACCTTTTTTTTTCTTTAGACTATAAAAAAATACATTTACATTAAAACGTATAAAAATGAATTTATTAATAATTATTATTCTCTGAATCCGTACCTGCTGGTTTCGTTACGCCCTAATGTTTAGGGAGTGTCCTGGAATCTCCTTTAATTACTAACCTTTTAATAATCTGACGGAAACTATTAATTTTATTGTAAGTTTGATCGTAAAATTAATATTATTTCTTACTATATTTTCAATACTTTTTAAAGGCAACACATTAAATTATAGATTATATTCTTAATAGAAGTGTTAAAAAAACATTATAATTTGAAGATTCTACTACCAAAAACAAAATTATATACTAAAAAGACAATTATTACAAATTAAGTTAATTAGAATATATATTTCAAGTCCTCGTTTTTGTAATCAAATTAATCTCAACTTATTTTTTCATTCGTTACTTAAACGTCAAAGTTTACACCTCACTATTATATGAATAAAAAATGATTTGAGACAGACAGCAGAAACAGATCTGGGATCTTAATTAGAATACCCAAGACCTGCACCTTGAGGCCAATTCAAACTTCAGACTGACAAGCGGCACAAAAATAGATATGATCTCGGGGGTCACACAGACACGAATGGTATTGTTTAAGATTAAACGAATAGTCATACAGTTTATATTTAGTTTTTTTATAGAGAAATATGACAATTAATTCAATACAAAATATGTATAATATAATAAATGTTATTGTTTTCCTGAGAATTGAAACAAAAGAAAGATATTTGTTACACAAATATAAAAATAATATATTATGTTCCTTATACTTTGTTGCAATATTTGTAATAATATATATATTATTAATATGTAAAATGAATTTAATCTCTTTATTTTTTATGTTGGTAATTACTCATAATTTTCGGTGTAAGCAACGGCCCCCGCACGAGTGTTTCTCTACCGCGCTCAGAGATCAAACGAGCCGCGGTTCAAACCCCGAAGCCTGATCATATCTTGTGACTGAGAATCATATAATATTTATGTTCGTATAATTCCACTGCAAAATACATATCACATTATTAAGAATTGTATAGTAAAATTAGTAACCACATTTTCTAGCTACAGATTCTGGCTACACTTGCTAATTTATTCGAACGAGCTTTATTATAGCAACACCAGCTTTATAAAAAATATTTACAAACAGTAAGTTTTTAAAACAACCTCTTGCTTTAAAACTTGTTCAAAAAGCCACAACATTATAAGAAGAGCTCCATAATGTGAAGTGAACCGATGAATAATTATGATCCTGGAACAAAACAAACCGTTGCATAGTTTATACTTCGTTACCGCCTCATAAAAGAGTCAACGAGAGGACCCCACTGTTTTATTGCCTTATAAAAAAGAGTTAGAACAGAGTAGATACTTGTTATCATATCACATTTTTCAGGTAATAATAACGTCTAGATAAATGTATTTTATAGGTCTCACATTGTAGTTCTTTTATAATACGTGATGCAATATAGTCCAATACTTGTTAGTTTTAATCGTATCACGACTTACAAATAAAATATTGATATGAGCTGGGTTTTGTAATTATAATTCGCATCAATCATATTATTTATGACAGACTACAGTTAAATTTACATTTTACTTTTAATATAAGGTTTTTGTAGAATAACCCCAACATTTAGGATAAACTGTTTCATAAAATAACTTAATATTTATTTTTATTTTACAATAGAAATTAATTAGTCTATCTTTTAACTGTTGATAGCTCTTTGTTTCTGATCTTAGCATAAAAATAACTACATTAAAAGACAAAACTGGTAAACTAGGAAATCTAGTTAAAAATAAAAAGTACCACACTATTTACAAAGTGAAGCGAAATCAGCGCCCGCCGCCCCACAAACTTGTATTCGACACGAAATGTATATTTCTTGTACGGGAGCGAGTTTGTCTAAGTTGAAAGTTACCGGGTGTGGATACAGTGGAGAGAACTCGCGATTCGGGTTTCTTTTACGATACATGAAAAGCTTTAATGGATTTTTGATCACAGACTTGGGTTTTGCTTTTAGTACTTATCTTTATCTAATATGGAACTAGAATTTTTTTTTATTGACGAAAAAGAAAGAAAGTGTTAAATATTCGATATGATAATCATTTACACTGATAAAATCTCAAAAGTCTTGACTTTCAATGTGTTGAATGAGTAAATAAATAATATACTCATTTTATGACTTTTTTGTTTTATAAAGTTTCATTAAGTTTATTTTTCGAAATTGCTTACCTATATTTTTTAGGGTACATTATAAAAAGATCTTGCTACAAAAATACCTTCAAAGTATTACAAAATTATTATTTAAATTTTAAAATAAAATTTAAATAATAATTTTGTAATACTGACAATGACAATGACACAAATAAATTGTAAAAAAAATAATTAAATAACTTCATAAAAATGACTCCTAAAACTCTACAGTATCCCGTACCTTACTCCCGCATATTGTCTTTTCTTTAAGATTTTTCACATAGTACGCGGAAGAGAACAATTTACAACCTTAATACAAATCTAAACTTTGGCTTTACTGAATATAATGAAACTAAAAAACGTCAGGAAAAATACAAGTTGTATTACACAAAGCGGAAAGTGCCAAAGGAAAATAAAATGGTGTTGTGTTTACACAATATTTCATTTAAGTTTTTAAAATATTTATTTAATAACAAAACAGTAATGATTTAGGTAATGATATTATAGAACATTTGACTTTGACAGTTTTTAAATATTAGGTTTTTACTGACTTTTTATAATTTTTTGAACTAATACTATGAGTTTTTTAAACCAACTCCCGCACTTAAAAAAGTATTTCTGTGTAGCGGGACGTTTCACAATTAGAAATAACGAATAGTAATAAACTCTGTGGATCACACAAACACACAAACAACGACCCCCTGTGGGAATCAAACCCACAACCTTAGGTTCAAATCGAACTCACGAACTTTAACAGAACAGTTACAGAACAGTTACAGAACAGTTACAGAACGTTACAGAGATAAAAGAATATTTATATATAGTTTTCTAGATACTTTTTTGTTTTCGACATTATAATATACCTTTGGCGAAGTCACGTGTTACTTGTTACTAAGAAAGAAAAATACTTAGAACTAGCAATAAGGTTTTATACATGAAAATTCTTATCACGAAGCATACAAAATACAAACAACCGATTGCGCAAGTAATCTGATATATTGAAGCTAATACCACGTAATCGAGTACACTATTGACTACAAATCGATTTTTGTACACAGTCAATAATTTACCGAATCAATTTTGACTTCAACGTTAAAAGAAACTCAACTTTAACTTGATATAAATAAAGTTTGAAATATGACAAACTATCTTAGATTTAAAAAACCATAGATAACTTTAAACCATCCGCTAAATCAAACCGTATTACGCTGTACGTATGTCATAAAAGCTCAGCATTAAGTATAGTACGTTAGATGGTTTGTCGGCGTATGCGCATAGCAATCGCCTTTGTATTAACAAGACATGAAATGGCCATTCTATGTTAAGTGGTTATTTTCTGGGTCACAAAGTACTTACACAGAATTGAGTTTTGTTTTATAATTCTATGTCAATCCATTGTATGAGTGATACATAACAAATATATAGTTTAACAAAAGAATACTCTAAAATATTTGATGCATGTAAACCTGAAAGCTTTTGTTTTAAATTTATATCAGTGCGAATATATTTAATATATAATATGGAATAAAATTATAAATTGTGTTAACTCGTTTATACATAAGAGTTAAATATATTCTTCGCTATTTTATTACAAAACTGTCATTTAATTTAACCAGTTAAGTCCAGCAAAGCCGAAAAATCGTACTTCCGTTTGATTTGGGTTTCATCAATCAACTACCCGCACTTAATAAGAATACGAAGTTTGAACAAAATCGAAAGTCGAAATGCTCAAGGAAATTAATTATTGCTTGATATTTATAAAAAAATCAAAGTATCTGAATTGAAAAAGTATCAATCTGTTTATGTTTCACTACTTACTAGTCACTGGTTTTTAACAACTATGGAAAATTTATAACTTTAAAAATACGCCTTAACCACAGTACGCCATTGCGGATGGATCGGCACATATCGTCTTATGAATCATGCAGGTTTTTTCACTGCTGCCACTCACCATCGTATAAAAAAATGTGTCTTGTCAGGGGATTGAACTTAGATCCCGTTCATTAAAGTACCGATAAGATAGGCGTCTGCCAAATAAATACAGAATCAAAAGGTTGAAGAAGATCACCTCATAAGTCACGTCTCAGAAATGTCCGTTTGTTATTCATAACAGTATAAACCGATTTGCATGGCTAAGCAATCAGCTTAAATATCTGGAAAAGGTATTTTGCGCTCCATCGGTTCTTATAGTGATTTTCCTCTTTAGATAGCAAGAGTTGGGAACAGTCAATATTGCGTTTATGTTTCCTGATGCAATTTTCTACTTCTTAAATAACGTATTTATTTTATTCATAACTATTGTCATTTAAAGCTTTCTCCAAGCAATATATACGTGGTGAACCACAAAATATGTTAGAAATAAAGAAAAAAAAATACTCCACATATTTTTTTATTATTTTCTCGATATCTCTTAATTATATTTGTTGTACTAATTTGCCTATTACTTCTTATTCTTATTGTTTCTACGGTATCCTGATAATATATACTTGAATGTGTTAGTATTTTGACTATATTAATCAAATAAATAAATTTGGATGGCAAGGTAATATAAATTATATGGTAGGCGACTAAAAATTTCTTTACCAAACGCGACCAAATATTTGTTAGTTGCTGATTTGATCTCGTTTTCGTGATGAAAAACGATTATACTCTGAGGACATTGCTCTATATACTTTCTAAAAGAATCAAAATAATGGTTATTAAAATTCTTAAATTTTCAGTTTTATTCACGTTAATTAAACCATTATTTATATATATTGTTAGACCTGATAATTATTTTAAACTATCCACAGATATATACCTTTAAATATTATTTAATTATTTAGATATACATTACTTACATGAAAATTAGTTGGTTGGCTCAACATTGAAACCAGTGATCACCAACATCTATCTGATGTAAAGTGTTTAATGGCATGTTTCAGCAACAGATAGAGATGAAGACGACAGAGGGAGAGAGAGCGAGAGACATAAGGTAAAGGCAAAAGAGAGTTTTTCAAAGTTCTCTCTTGTAGTTATACTTTTAAAACCAATGTTATCAGCTATTTTACCTTTGATTCTTTCACTTTGTTATCGTTGAGATTAATCAAGAGATTTTTTAGCAAATCTAGATACAGTTGCTGAAATAATCCAATGTCTAACCAAACCAAACCATATTTATTTCTTCTAAGCTATACGAACGAAGCTAGAGGAAGAAGGTTATGGTTGTATAATACAATACAAAAACAATAATACAAGACAATGTAAAGAAAATCAGCACAAAACGAGTTCTACTAAAGCGGAATGTAAACGAGAGGCTATTGTTTCATTCATCTGATAAGCTGATTGCTCGCGAACGACCATTTAGTCGTTACTTGTTTGAGCATGTCAATTTAAACTATTTTTATGCAATTACAAGTGACAATATGTTTTTTATTCCAATTATGGTAATTGTTGGTTCAACCATCGTGATAGCGCTCGATTCATGTTTTAACTTTATTTTATATTTTTTATAGTTCTAAAAATATAAAATATAAGCTCTCTAGCTTTGAAGCTCTTTTAAAGACATATTATTAAACGTATTTGTTACATATATGTTGATCGTTTTGAAACTATTTACCAAACAGGTCTAGTTGAAAACATTCGAACTAATTGCATCGGAAACTCGTTAGCGGGATGCGAAATGGTGATTCAAATTTCCTATTTGGTTTCTTTCACATTTTAAAACGGGGTCGGTGTTAGAGCTTCGCTAAATGCTTGCTATTTTTGGAGGTTGAATTTCTTCATGCAACAATCCCATTAAGATAATTTATTTCAAATGGTTCAGACTCTATTAGTATTGAGCCTAAAATTGGTTAGTTTTTTTTATTCGAATGTATTTTAATCAATCTTTTATAATAATTATAATTTAATGCGATTTAAATGTTATAACAATATTTTATATTACTGGCATTCTTTTTATAAGACAACATAAAACGTAAAATAAAAACTAGAGCATACCAGAATTTGTTCAATCACCTCACCGCCGCATTACCCCTCACTTTAAAAATACATTACAACTAAATCAAAGATAAAAGCAACAACAATAGTTGTACCAGAGTCGGCAATTAATCAAATATGAGAGATAGTACAGGAATACGTGCATTCATTTATTGTCTATCGAAGACGTGGGATGCTTGCCTCTAAACAGAAGTAATGGTCTCAAAATTCTTTCTCTTATTAACAATAATGATAAAATCGTCTTCGAACACCTCTTAATTTAATATCAGCTCTACTACTATCGACATTGGAAACAGTTTTGTATGTTATTAGTTTACCAGTTGTTATTCTAAATATGTTTAAAGATCATGTAAGTTATTAATATGATGCCAGTTGGAACCGTTATCCTTGTTCATCCTTTGTTCTACGATGATGTATATGTTATAGTTTTGATTTTATTTCGAGTTAGTATATTTAAAAAGTTTGAATTCTAATTCGGTTTATGGCCGCTGGCAAACTATTCGTTTCAATTCAATATTAGATTTATGTGGCTCATGGAATTGTAGGAGAATAAATGTGTGTTTCGTTTTATAATATAATAAGACCTTTTTATTGTTCTCGAGAATCAATACTAAATGTATGTATAACAAGCAAATGAGATTAAATCTACAGCTTTCATTGTGTTTGAGTTTCAAAGTTTAATGAAGGAACTAGTCTTTTGTTTTCTTGATCTCATAAAGAACATAGTTTATGACGTCTTTCAGTATTACTACTATAATTAATTTCTAGTAAAAGATAAAGGAGCTGCTTAAGAGTTATATTTTTGATGTAAAATGTACAAATAAATTCATTTAATTCAACGTATTTATTTCTTTAACATTGTTAGTCGGGTGATCCATTACAATTAATTAAAACTAATCGGTTAGAACTACTAACAGTGGTATTGGTTACATTATCACAGTAGTCTCTATAAAACCAGTATGAAAGAGTTTCCGTTGTTCGGAACTAAAAGTCATTAAAATTATCGCCTAAGTTGGAACCCACTTGTGGACTAAGTTAAGAAGTCTTGTTTAAACTGAGTTTGACCCACTTTGTTTATCAACTCTTTGTATCTGAATTGGGACCTTTTTTAGATCGTGATGTCATGGGTTAAGTTCTTAGTAAGTTTAGATAACTTTATTATAAATCTTTATTAACAGCGATTATCAAGTGATCGATATTTGAATGGTATTTAGTAGGTATTAAAGATACTAATATCAAAGTAATAGCAAATAACTGTTGATCTTATTTGTCTTAAAGAGCTTTACCCTACTCACAAGTTATATTTATAATTTAGAAATTAAAACCATTTGTTAATTATAAGAAGATTAATTTAATATGCATAATGTCTAGTAAATATATTATTTTTCTTTAATAAATTGGAGTCATCTTCATTACTTAAACTTGAAGACCTTTAATTAAGAGCCGTGTTAAAGAATACGAGTGGGCGGAATCGACCCCACAGGGATGCAACGGTCGAGGCATTGGTGGGATCAAGTTTTATATTTAATAAAAACTTAACTTATCTTTAATATTATTAATATAGTTTAAAAATTTCTTTTATCTTATTATAAATCCAATAATTGCGTATAAATTATACAAAAGTATATGAAATTAATATTATTAAGGATATTTGTATATAGATGTAAGATGGAATATTTTAAGATTTTTTTATTTTATTAAGGTGTATAGAGTACCTAACTTAAGATCTATAATAACACATTATTTTATATAAAATAATTTTGTTTCATTTTATTCTTCTATTCAATAATTATAATGAAATTTACTGCCTTTAAAAATAAACACCTCCACCCTCTACTCTTTTATTACTTGAAGCATGTAATATATCAGCATAACATAATATGTTAAAAGGTATTTGTATTTCGAAAGAGGACGAGAAAAGTAAAATCAGTGGGCAAGAGGTTATCTCGATGCTATCCGATCTCTGGTTTGATGTGAGCTAAACAATTAGAAACTATTAGACGGATCGATCGGTACCACTCTGTTCCGTTGCGTTCATTCGTTACGTCGGATAGAGTTCAATCACACCGACATCTTTAGAATCATTATTTATTGTACTGTCAATTTTGATGTCTTTGATTTTTACGTTTAATGAAATATCTTTGACACGCACACGACACCGCTTCGAAAAAACATGAAAATATTTGTTTACTTAAAGTAATGCTATATATGTATTATTATTATTATTATTACTATAATTCAAGATTCAGAATTTTTCGGCGGCAGTGTGACAGAGAGCTAACATCTGGTTAGATACTTCATGTGGTTTGTTATCAAAAATATAATAATATATTTCTGTTGTCCAGGACGTAGTATTTAGTCCAGCTTATATGGGCATATATTATTTCAGAAAAAGGTGTTAGTTCCTATTAACATGATTAAAACAGTTTAAATAATCACAAAGTTTTTTATTAAGGCTTACGTGATCCATGTTTCCTATTATCTATAGATATCCGGCTGTACGGACGTAAAATTTACCATATTTTGCTTGACTACTTTCAAAGTTGATAAAGTTCGGTGTGGACTCAATTCTTTACTACATATACTGACAAGGACCCGCACGGGACCTCCAAAGATGATACTTCATTTTTCCCCCTCATGCACCACTACACCATCGCAGCGTGCACTGATGCACGGAGTTCACACCGCGATTCCGCAATATACTCCGAGTTCCTGAATACGGGTTCCGGACGGGATCGCAACGAGTCGAGCAAATTTTGATAAATTTAATATGAGTACAGCTGAATCTCTATAGATTATTATCTATATAATAATTACATAGGTTAAATAGATAAAGATGGTAAATTCTATTTATTATATTTTCTTCAATAAAATAGAATTAATTATACATCTGTAAAGATTGGAGACAGAGTAATAAGATCTCAGTTAGGAGTATTTTATGATTTTGACAATATAAAAAAAAAAATTTGGAACAATTTTTTTATTTAATAATTAAAAAAATATTATTCTAAATACTTTTTGAACCTTATTTAACACGATTTAAGTGTGAACTTGAATAAATCTGACTGTCCTTATTACATAGTAAATACATTTCATATATATCCATTAATATAACTTGATAATAATAGTTTGGTAATAATTTTATATATTACCGGCGATAAATCTTTCAATACAGCAGTAATTTCAAGTTGAAAGAATTGGAAATAAAAATCTGCATTCACATACGTAATTTATTATTCAATCTGAATCGGGGAATCGATTCCATGTGTACACGCCGGTAATTTTTACATTAAAATTTATTACAATCGACTTTTGTAGAAACTAGCCTTATTGTTACATATTTCTTTCGTTATAAGTACTAGCGCAAGTAGAGTTGCACGCAACATTATAAATTTTTTAAATAATATCATAATTTTCTAGTTAATAACATGATTATTTGAAGTAAAATAAATATCATTGTGTTGAATTAATTTATTATATATTTAAATAATTAAATGTAGTAATTTCATAGTTCGTGTGTAGAAAAGATTCTTAAACAGTAAGTTTCATATCTGCTTTAGACATTTTTAATAATACGTATATGTAAAGAAAAAACAAAAGTTATATTCCCGTAGGTTTCTGAATAAAATACACGTATAAAAACTTAACTGTAAATTTAATATTAATAAAATAATAAATGATGAAATTATTATATATTAACCTTAATTAACCAATGTTTAAATTAATTAAAAGTTAATATAAAATACATTAAAGCTTGCATTATTATAATATAATCCACATGACTTAACAACTACATTCATGAACTGTTAACTATCACAATATTATCATTATTTCGTTTAGTACAATGAGTACGTTATTATACCATGGTAATTACACTTTACTACTCAGCTTAAAATATATTAATACTTTACAAATTTGAGCCTGAAATCTTGGTACAAAAAAACAAACTTTAAAACCAAATAATATTTCTTCATCATATAACAACTCTACATTATCTTTGAGGATAGCGCACACGAACTCTACAATTTCATCTTTGAGCGTTGTAACAAGAGTAAATAAATATTTTAAATCTTCAGACACGTCGATTGAAATCCCGTACAGCGGTGTGTAAATACCGTCACATTAGCGCAACCGACAAATTATTTCTGAATATTTAATGTACTACCAGAACCTTCATATTGTTCGCGAGCCAATCTAGAGTTATTGAATTTTTAACTTCATCCCCTATCCGTTAAAGTTCATTTTCATGTGTGGACTCTTCTATTGACCAATGATAATATATGCAGGGGTCCGAATTACGACTTTATGGTCGAGGAAGTACAGTCTATTTTATCGATGTACATTAAATTTTGTGGCATCATTTAAATTGGTATTCCTTTAAAAACAATTTAAATATAAAAGATATTAAAAATTAAAAATGATTTCAGAACGATCGTAATAATAATTGAAATTAACGACCGACGCCCTTTTGTTTCAATTTTCAGTATATTACTTGGTAAGTAGGTAAAGATTCATTTTAATTTTAAATTTACAATTGTATATTATAATTAATTTATTGCTTTAATATAATTTACCAATAAAGTGTTAAAGAGTTTTAAATTAGTTTTAAATAATGTTATAATTGACACAATGACTTAAGAAACAAAACAGCCATCAATTCGTATGACATATCTTTCAACATCTTTGATCATCACAACATATATTTACGTGTTAGTTTAACGGCATTCTTAATATATTAAAGTAATGACTTATTTGTAAGCATTAAAAGAGGTGACGTGACTGATAATTTAAATATACGTCAAATACCGTGACAATCAGATCAAATTAGAGGAGGCTGTCTGGACCAACGTGTGACGCGTGAATTGAGGTGTAATTGTAATTGTTGTAGACCAAAATATAAGCGGTCGAGATCAGAAAAATTATGGTTTTTGATTCGTGGTATTTTATTATTAATAATTAATAATATTTAATTAAATACAATTGTAAGTCTGTTTGTTTTTATGTTAAGCTTTCACTCTTGAAATACTAAATATCATTATGAAATTTTGCAGATATATTGTCATAGTAAAGGAGTCTTTTCATTCCGAAAAAACTACTGTTTAAAAACTATTTCTAAAAGAAAAAAACATTTAATACCTTTGTCAAACATAAGTTTAGTATTTTACTTAAATCGCACGATGAAAGACACTGACAATAGTAAAATATTATAATTAGCAAATTAAGTTAGAAACGTTGTTTTACATACATACAAATAATTAAAATACGTTCGATTTCCGTAACAGTAAATGTATTATCAGAACGAATCGCTTCTCTCTCGCATTCGATGTGATATATTTTAGTAATTGGACCCATTACTTGACTGGGCGTGGACTACAATTATCCCGTCTGCTTAAACGTCAGCTTTTTAAAAACAAAAAAACCTTACAAATGTTCGACTGTTACTTAATTATGTTATTAATCAAGCTTCAGTTCATGTCTGATGGAATATGACGTCATGAATTTGTCTTTATGTAAAACAGTTCCGGAGAACATTAATACAATTTGAATATCTTGAACTAAATATATGTTTAAAATAAACAAATTTTTGTAAATTTATTAACAAAATAAATTTCTTTCAACCTACTTTATATAATTATCAAAATATTATTTATAAAAATATCTTATTTGAATATATTTGTTATTATTTGTTTATTGTAATATTGAATTGCAGAGTCATCTAACTTCCAGGTATATAATAAACACTAATCATCAAACATATAATCCTGTTAGCTTGTCAAACCAAATCGCTTAAACATTGGCGAGCGCTTCACAATCGGCAGCGCAAGAGGAGGCCAAACACTCTACTCGCGAGCGCTCGTTCAAAACTGAACTATATGTTTATCTATTAAACATTGTAATCGCCTGCAAGTTATGTTGATTCTCTACTGTCAATATCGGAATTAAAGCACGCACGCTTATATTTACAGAACTGTGTTTTGACTATGGTAATGAGATGCGACATAGCAATGCGGTATCAAGCAATTGTATGATACTAGATCTATATTTGATCAGAGGATGGCACTAACTACATTAATTAAGGAATATATAAGATTTATATGTTAATATTTGAGTTTGATAATTACTTTATTTTTATATAAACTTGTCTTCATTATTATTACATTAATGGTTTTTAATACATACCAGTAAATTATTCTCTTCAATTCTCATATAACGTGTTTTTGGCCATGGCAAAATATATTCGCCTATTTACATGTATTTATGTAACTGCCAAAGTGTATTGAAAGATATTTTATGTTTAATTACTTCAGTTTATAGTTTATTATTATTTGTGATGTTGATGCGCTTCCCCGTGGTAGAATTTAGGAAAATTTTCACTAATTTTAAGCTTTGGGGCTTGTCGTCGACCATTTTGCTATGTACGCCATCATTTAATTTACTCCTAATTATTGGACGCTGTTGTCCAATGCCCCATTTATATGAGCCTATCAAAACCTATTTTCGTGTTAGTGGAAATTTGTATTTATCATATCGTTTCTATGATAACCGCTTCATCGAAAATTATCAAAGGAATTTATAGTATGAGGGCGAATCTAAAAATAACAAATTAATTCTCCTCACCTAATTAGTTCATTAATTTGGACTATCCTAACTAAAGATTAATTAATATTCATACTTATTATCAAAAACATTTATACATACAAGATATATAAAATAGAGAAAATCTTTATTTTGTATATGGTAATTAAATTACTAATGTTCCAGATATTGCTATTAGCAACAAATAATCAACTTTTATATTTTAATCCCCAAATCAGTAAAATAACGTATTTGTCTGAAAATATGAATATTGTGGTTACACAGCTTATGTTATCATGGTTACAGAATCCAAAACAATCACACAGAGTATTATCGGTTTAACCGAGTTAATTATGGAACGAACCTAATTTCCATATCGTGGCACATGACAGTTACATCTCATAATATCACGTTAATACTGTAATATTAACATAATCGCACATAACATTCTTGATTTGTAAGATTAGCTTAGTTCTTAGATTACTTAATTATATTATATGGCAAAATTAAAAATAAGATATACGAGCACTGGGGACATTAGTTTAGGTAAATATAAATGGTGGGTAGTAGCAAAAATATAAAATCCAGGAAATGCAATCACAACAAGAAAACCGCATTACATTTTTATAAAAATGACGCTATCTAGCAAACCCTCCACCGACAAGGTGTTGGGGGCACAAATAATTTATATCTCTCCACAGACACAGACAATATAAGCCGTTGGAAAAATAAGCAAACTACCCACTTAAAGAGACGCAGAGCTTCTAGTGAGATGTTTAACTACGAAATCGAACCTTCTTGGCGAGGTTGAACTTCAAAAGTCAACTCTACAGTAACAAGCGTGGAGTCTATTTGGTTCCATCACCTCAGTAGTTTTCTATAAAGGGGTATAAATTTGGAGCGCGAGTCGGGGCGAGAAGCGACGCTCGACCTTATTTAATTTCATAATAAATTGCAATAATTGCGTTAGACGGGACAGCGAGGGCATAAATCAGGCGATACGGACGACATCGCGAGGTCTGTTGTCAAGTAGTAAGAACGACAGGGTATTGGCTAGAATTATGAACTGGTGCGTTGCTCCGATGTCGTAAACTTGAAAATACATCGTAAGGAAATAATAGCTTTACTATCAATGCGTTTTGTACTTTTCGAGTGCATTACTCTCCGCTTCGCAATGAATCATAATCAGAGTGGCTATTATTGTCGTAACTCGCAAGGCGTATTCTGATACAAGATTGCAATCATTCATTACATTTATTTCGACACGATCTGCTTATATTATTAAATGTATTATAATAATTGAAATAAAATACAACACCAGTGCTACGTAAATGTAATAGTAGGTATAGATACCGAGACAATGGTATTTAATTTCACTTAAACAGTATCCTAAACAATTAACACAAAACTTCCAGACTTATATCCAACTCTATAATGAAATCCATATATCTTCGAGACACATAGCAGACTAGTATTGTCTAACCCTCGAAAGTCTATTATCAACTAAACGTACCCCAGTGCTTATGAAGATTCGATTAAACCCACACCAGATTAGGACGACCCCGATAACGATACACGGAAAAACAATTAACGAAATACTGAACAATGAGTGACTGTAAAGTTTGTCTTTGTTTTCTATATCTTAACGTGCTTGCGGTGCGCGGGTCTGGTGGAGCCAGGAGGGCTTCGTGCTGAAATAGGTGCAGCGTTCGGGGATTGGACAGGGCAAGTTAAGCTTAAATTTATTGTACTTAGATAAATGATACTTAAGATTAGTGTAATTTTGTACATTTAATTAAATACAGTAAATGTACTTTATAGATTCACTCGGACATTTTTATTTACATAAACTTGTATGTATCTTGAATTTACAATTTTTTTTTTTCGTTATCGATAAACATACTTTTATTGTCTAAATCGACGTAGATAATATGAAAATTACAATAATCTATCGTGGGTGCACGTACTGACTAGAAATGCCGTGACCTATCAGATTACAAAAGAGAAAGTACAGAGATCATCTTCAACATGAATAATAGAACTTAATACAAGATTAATGATTCTATGTTAACCTTTATCACTACAAACATAAGAACTAAATTATGTCATTTATTCAATAAGGATCAGAAATTTACAAGTTTTGAATATAACTCTTATGTATTTGAGTTAAGGACTATAATTTATTTAAACTTCGGATACATCGTATGTAGAATTCGTGCATCAATCGAAGTATGTTCTGCATACTAATAAACTACGAAACCATGCGGTTATTAAAATCAAAGAATAATATTGCTGGATGTAACATTACATACATTTTAATAAAAATCATACTAATAATTATGAACAATCTTTGTTGTAATTAATTACAATTACGATTACTATATGATTAAAACATTATTCTTTTTATCATAACTAACGCTTTTGAAATATGAAAACTCAATAATAGAAATATATAAAATAAAAAGAATTAGAAAATATAATTACCTTCATTATAATAATTATTATAACCAATATGAATATATATTAAATGTTCTTTGTAAGGGTTGAAGAATTTTATTGGCTATCAAATGATCAGAGCATTGTTTTTATAAATCTATTGATTTCATCAGACCATCTCATCTTAAGTCGAGAACTCGATATCTTGACTGATATACGTAAATAAGTTAATAAATTATAGCCTTCCACAAGATAGTGTATATATTAGATAGATTTATCAGTATTTATTCCATCATGAAACTAGAATAAATAGTATTAATGAATTTTTTAAATAAGAATTCAAACTACTTTCTCTATAAAAATGACGTCACTATGATATTCATTCAATCGATTTCATAATCAAATTCAAACAGTTAAGAAGCGCTGCCGACTCATAGCTGCGAAGTTAGTTTGAAATTAATCGATGCGGCCGTTCTCTGCCAACTTACGTGCTCATGTAGAAACTACTAGGTGTATCTTGGAATATATACTTGGTATATTACACTACTGTTATAAGGTATTTGTTATAGACAAACAAGTTCAGAAATTACAAAAAGAGTTTTCTAACAAAGGATAAGACAGATTGGATGTTCGTTTAGGTATTTATTGTTGAAAAAGATTTTTTAAAACAACAAGTCTCGCAAAATTCTCTCTCTTCTTTAGAGGATAGACACAAAATACAACAGACACAAAGTACAGTAAAGAACAACAATCTGTACTTGATGTATAGTAATGAATCTAAGACTAATGACTGCCCAGTCATAGCCACTCTAATTAAGTCTAGTTTAGACTATGGTCTAGTACCGACAGGCTATCGCTGGAAAATTATTATAAAAGGAATAAATATTTATCTACTCTATATATATAAAAGTATTACAGCTATGTCTATAAAGCTCTGGCCTGTATAAGAATAAAAGGCTGAAATCCATAAAAGTATATACGCTCATTATGATTCCCATAGGTCTGTAAATAGTATTCAATTGGCAGCCGAACACTGAGCCTCTCCAAGTGGGTCAAGCTCGATCGTTACAAAAGTGCTTTTTTACGGAAAAACGAATAAAATTTTGTTACTTCATGTTTTATCAAGCGATTTAATTATTAGTAAGTTTTATTATTGCAACTCTTCTATTAAAAACCAATAATACATAACCCAGATTTGAAGTGGAAGGCCTGAGTTTTATCGCAATATTTTAAGAAACGCAAGATGGGCTCTCTTTGGTGAAAATAATAATATATAGCAATAAAAGGACGAAGTTGACTTTAAATCTGATATTTAATAATTCAAAATAATATGGTTTTCAATTATTAAAATAATTTATATTTGTTTTTAAATAAACTACCTGTTCGTGACTGTGTTGATAACAGCAAACTTTCCGAACAATTAATCTAAACTGGTGATAGAAAACGGGATCGTGAGTGCAAAAATTAACCATACTTGTACACATTTAACTAATTTTTAAACATTTTACCTAGTAATTTCGATTATTGTAATACAAAAAGTTCTTATCTAAAGTGTCCGTATATTTTTAATTACTTAACCATTCGATTGGAAGAATACCTTTTGATTATGTTATTTTTAAAGTGTTTGTAGTGTTCTACCAATAACTTATTATTATATAATAGGAAATGCCTTAGAGGGCTTTATTAAGATGGGGCGTAGGTCCTAAGTAAACTAACCGTTACCTGAACTATAATAAGCTGTGTTAAGTCGGAAAGGTATTTTGTTTCATTTGTTTGTCTTTAATATGTTAAAATATATAACTCTCTACCACAATAGCAAATAAGTTTGTGTAATACTATGTCATTAACTGGAAATTTCATGTAACTTTTAAAAAGGAATGGTTTTGTTTTTTTAAGAATTAATTTCTAGGATTATTTTTTTTAAGACTTAAAATCAAATCAAATACTTATGTATTTAAATTTAAAGACTAGCAAAAGTAGAGCGAAGTTGTCTTCGTACTGAAAGTAAACCAATCTGTTTATAAAACACATAAAATTGCAAACAGCGTTCCAAGAACACTTATCTTCAAATACTTACAGTAAATTTTAATCGATGAGTAACAGTTAGTTCTCGTATAAATATAAGAAATATGTATAAGCGGTAGAATTCTTTGATTATAATTACTGGATTTTGGGTATTTAACAACTTTAGTTTCATACTTCATGAACATCTCACTTACAAAATTTCCTCAGGTGAAGCGAATCTCGTGAGAATATAACCGACCAATGTGAACGGAAAGGGGTCCACTCATTCCCGAACTCGTTTTCGACGATTCATTGATATTAACACCAACACCCTTACATCTGATATTTAGTATCAATACGTGCCCTCTCCGAAAGTAGAAACGATATCCTGTCAGAAAAAGCGCTTCAGCATTAGTTGAGTGATCTTTTCGCAAGAAACTTACCTAAAGTTGAAGTCTTAAGAAATTTTACGATGCCAAAATATCGTAGAAATTGCCACTCGATAACTACAAACGATTTTTGTAAAGTATAGGCAGTATAGTAGTAAGTATAGTGTTGTTTTAAAAGTATAGGCATTTTTTACTCTGCAGCCATATTTATATGGATACTAACACATTATTCTCGCTTCATGTATGTGAAAAAATAGAGATCTACTGTTTATTATAAAATATATTTTTAGCATGTACTATTTTTAATAATATGGTGATGAGTAACGGTGTAGTTGTTTGTAGATACTATCTTTAATCTTCTTACTATATGTTTAGCTACTGAATGAATTAATATGATTTTTATGCGAAAATTGGAAGTTTAAAATGTGATTGTGCTTTTATTTTTGTTTTACGATAATAATAGAAACGCTTCGTTAAAGTCATTACAGCTACAATGTTTATTTTAATTTACTTTGTTTGAAATAATTTTTACCCTGGATTTAATGACTAATTGCTGTTAATATTAACTTGGAAAAATCTATCTAAATTATAACGATATATCATTCATAATTATGTTGCTGTGTGTATGTGAATAATAAACACATTAGAAACTGTCCAGGTTGACTAATGGCTTCAATATACCGAACAATGTCATTATTAACATAACTAAATTGACTTTTATTTCTTGGTTTTAGAGTTTAAAATGAAAACCATGATGACGGATTTTTAATAAAAATGTACTATGCAGCGATTTAAAACAGAACGAGATATCTAGCATAATGTATTGAGATAGGACGACATGCGTTTACGTGGGCGGAGGACGATCCGATAATGGAGTATGTTTGTGTGTTACAGATAATAGGACGAATCAGGATTTGATACTAATACGATATAAATAAAATCATTTGAGTAAAGTGTGGTAAAGTTGTTTTACATAATCGTTAAAATTTTTACATATTATGTAAATTTTATTTTACTACGGCACTATAATAAAAAAAAAATATTTTTTTTTAAGTATAACTAAAAAATAAAGTTAAGTTAAAATCTCTAAAAATAATATTAATTAATAACTAAATAACTAGCATTATTTTGAAGAGTCTGATCCAGTGAGTTCTCCGTAACATAACTTATCACACATCGCGTGGGGCAGTGTCCGGTACAAAGAACATTTAAATTGATTCTACGTCTGTCCGTGCGATTGTTATTGCTTATATGAATTACGGTCACGATTATACGTATTAAAGAATGTACTTTAGTGGACTTTAAACATACTACAAATAGTATTACATGTATATTTCATTGTAAATTCGAATTGCAATAATACTTAGTCTGTTCTAATTATATGTTATTTATTGATGAAAAACAAGGTAGTTAAATGAATTTGAACAATAGAATGACGCGTCGCAGGCCTTTAGAATATATTTTGACCTGGATTGTAAGACATTGCCAAGTTCAAGCAGGCGACCTCAGGGCAGTGAGTCAAGAACTCGCCGGTTAAGAGACCTTTCGCCCGAGATTTACTCGTATATTTGGTAAACTTAAACGCTACAATTTTTGCAAACTGACTTACAGTCTTAATGCTAGTGATATGAATACTAAACACCTGGAGAGATCGTGACTTCCCCTGGACAGCTGAGGGTATATCTTATATAAAATCATTTAAAATAAAACAGGTGAACCTACAAGTCGATCTCGGCAATAAAACGAACTCATGACGATATAACCCCTTTATTTTCCAGAATATTGTTATAAAAATATTCACAGAACTAGCTAAGCTCTTCAAACTACATATAAAAGTTATTCACATTATTTGATAAAAGTAATTGCTACATATTATGTCTGTATACATTTTTATAGAAATTAACTAATAGAGAACTTAATTTTTTTACTCATTTCTTGTTTGGTCTGGTAATAACTTCCATTTTTACTGAGTCAAAATGTATGAGAATATCTCTTTCACAAAAACACAATAATTAGAGTTATATATTATAATAAACAAAATTCGTATGGAATTTATGTTTTTTCCAACTAGTCCCATGATGACATAAGTGGTACTATTAATTTGTCATTATATGCTATAAATAAGTCAAATATTTCAGCTTGGTTAGTTTTTTTTATACCTCATATTGTTTTGTAAATGTTACGTAAAATAACTTTACAGATTGAGTAACTTTAACTTAGAAATAATGTTTTTATATAACTTAACAACAATGCAAGAACTCCGACCTATAATAAAAGGAGCCTTTCTTGACAATTGTCCCAGCTTAATTATTGCAAGGAATTTTCTCTTTTATTTTCCCCCATCCCTTTGTCTTTATGTTACATTATTGCATGGAGTTTCACTTTAAGTAATGAGAATCGTAAGAAGCGGTTATTGCTTTGTCTAACTTTGCTTGTTTGTATCTGAACTTTGTTATCAACTTCATTATAATACATTATTGGCAAATTTGCAAAGATATATTTTTTTGGTAAGTCTATTGCTGTATTAAGTGATTTAGTGTTCTTCAAAAGAAAGTAATTCAACTCTTGTTATAGTAACTCGTTAATATTTTTATGCTTAATGTAATCAAAATAGTCAGCACAAATTTCTGTTATTATTTTAAAATGTTTTGCAAAATATAAATAAATATACTATAATAAGTATCAAGAGGAATGCCAATTAAATGAATAATATAATTAAGAAACTTATTTCTATTTCTCAGAAACGATACATCATAGGAATGCATTGTGCAGTATCGCAGTTCAAATGTTATCAACGAACGAACACACGGTGATCGTCTCGATCATATCTGAACAATAGCGCTGTTTCCATTGTCTTGGCATTTTAAATACTCTTCCTTACTGTTGTTTCGATTTGCCATTTAATTAAGGTCTTTAAGATCTTTTGGATTATATCATGGTTTATATCAGCTTATTACTAGGATTAAATGTAATTATCCGGCTGTACTCACGTTATTACTATCGGAATTTGCCCAACTAGTTTCAAACCCATTCGAAGTAATTTTTCATGAGCTCTGAATCACGGAATCACGGCGTGAATTACTATTATTTATTTCTATAGATTTAATGTTCATAACTTTTATGTAATTAGAAGATTTTTAAAAGAGTTTTATATTGTATTTAAATTACATTTTAACAAACACAATACAAAAACATTTGACGACACCTCATATTTTGTGATTTATATATAAAGTATGTCTTTTTATAACAAGTCTGTTAAAATATAGTTCAGTTTGTCGACAAATATGATTTAATGTAATATTTGATTTTGTAAAATGAGTGTCGCTTTTCTATATCACACCCATTAATTTGTTTTAAAAGGGGTCTTGCATAACTATCATTTCTGTATTCATGGTACATTATCGCCGTCCCATACTTTATGTGACACACGGTCTAGTCAAAACTAGAGTAATTCATGGGATAAATTAATTATATAACAACATTTTTTAAACATTAGAAAAATACCAACTAAATTTCGTACACCCAATATATAATAAACTTTATTGAAAAATGTTTTTAATATAAAAAACTTTATAGATAAAAAGTATTATGTCTGTTAAATAGGTTCAGTATTATAATAAAATTTCAGATACATGGTTACATATAATGTAAATGAAGTTTTAATTAATCTTAGTTGTTTAACGTTGGTAGTGTTCGTATTGACTTTGACTTACGGTCCTGACTCAGCACAAACTGCGTACCTAATGTGGGGGTGCAAAATTTTACATTCGCCGACTGCGTGGCGTGCTCGAAAATTATTGATTTATTCATTTTAAGTTTCAACTCGCTTTTAGATTCTTCGTTTTATTGCGAAAATTTATAGATATTTAAAGTTTCTCACAAACATGACTGTGGACTTTATTGTCAATGATTTACTTCATATTGATATTACAGTTATGACGTTTTATTTGTTTTTGAAGTTTTACACAACAATATTGTTACTATTATACTACACTAATGCGATATACTGTTATAGAGATATAGTATACTGAATTGGTATAAAGAAATAAATGTGATTTAGTGTGTAAAGTTAGATTTGGTGTTTATAAAATTTATTACAACAATAGATATTTTGCGTAACATGACTTTTTTTTTATTTTTATTGTTTCTACATACCCTTCAAGGAGAATTTTATTAATAGGCGAGGTGCTGGTGGCGATAGAGAGGAATAATGTCTTTAGATTGGTGCAATTTTAAGCTTTTTACGTATTAAATATAAATACTTTACAAAAATAAACATTTTATTATTATTCTCTTGTTATTAGATTTAAATTATTTAAGGTACCCAATAAGTATTTAAGTTAGAAAAAGATAGCCCATTCGTTATACCCTTGTTCTAGCAATTTAGGTCTGGTTGTACAAACAGCGTTTTATCCTTAGCTCAATCTTAAATTAAATGAACACTTAGAAACACAGCCCCTGTATTATTGTGTAAGCTCATCTAATGAATTGATTTAGCTCTTTTGCAATTGATGAATGGGAAGATCGATCGCGATAACCTTACCATTCTGGGTTCTCTTAATTCCTCCAGAGATTTCAACATTGCCAGAGATGTAATTGGATAAATGGAGAATATAAGGTATATCTTATATAATTAAACAATAGTGTTAAGATAACGTATATGTCGCCGCATTCTTATTACATATGTTAATATGGTTTCGAGTAACAAGTTAACTTAACTTATCTATTTAAGATAAGTTTGTTTAATGATTAAAATGATTATTATTTGTTGTCATAATTAAGCTCCGTCAAATATTTTTGTAAATGCATGACATTTTGACTACACAGCGAAATGGTTGCTGGTTTGAAATTAAGATCAGTAATTTCAGACCAGCCTCCAATTTGCATTTCGAAGTTTTATTTATAAATTTACTTATCGAATAAATGTTTGTATTTAAAACCATTCAGTTTAAATATTTTGTTTGAAAGTTGTTTTTGATTAAGTTTACGTGGCGCCATCTAAGTATTGTTTTACATACCACCATTCATTTTCAAATTGATTCAAATTGACTACAACTTTATGTTTTAAGGGTTATCCTTTTAAAGATTATTTAAACATGATCATTGGGCTAATGTGTGTATCTGGTCATTGCTAACCCTAGAAATCTGTTTGTAAAGTTGTGCTGTTCAGATGTGTTCAGCGCCGCTGGTGTCATATCGGAGAACTATTAAACTCAACCAATCACTGCTAAGAGGGGTGCGGACATGTCTGAACGAAGCGCTCGGTGGAAGATAGATCCACTTTGGTTCGAGCTTTCAACTGGTAAGGTTGTCTTGAAATCTCGGTAACTATTATTACTTGGAAAACTAATTGTTACTTTAATTCAATTTGTAATTCTCTTAAATGAACTGATTATATTTTCTGTGTGTTTATTTTATCATAAATTTAATGAGTTTTACCATCGCAAAACTTAAATTATGGATAAAGTATGAACGGAAGCGATCAACTGAAGCGGTCCTGAAGGGATCAACGATTCCGGTGTTTTAAAAATATTAATGTGTGGGTGTTAATCTGATATATATATAATGAAGGATTTGAGCAAACACAAATTTTTATTATGTATGATTCATATGTTTAGCAGTTCACACCGCCAAGCTTAGAGCTCATGAATAATAACCCATGGGTTCAAAAATAATCAGGCAAATTACAATAGTAATAACATGAATCCAGCTGGATAATTAAATATATATAATAGCAATTATGGAGCACGAAAGTACATACAAAAAAATATTTTTAAAGCTAAACATTATTTAAAATAGAGTCAAAGACTTTATGAATTCTGTATAATAAAAGCACAAATATCATTCTTAATTTATCATTAGGAGAGAAGGATTTATTTTCTAGTCAAAGAAAAACGTTGCATTCACCATGTTTATTTCCTTAATAACAGTAAAAGGAAGTATAAAAATGATAAGATGCTCAAAAAGGAAGGGGGTTGGCCTTTATTACCGATTTACTTAAAACAGAATAGGGTTTTAGAATGTGGTGGAAGCATGCGATGAACATTAAACTAGCATTTCCCATGCATGATCATGGTACGCATTTCTATAAGATCAATAAGTAATTGATATCATAATCCACAGAACTTGGGTTTCAATAATATTATTATTTTATTCACAAATCATCAACAAGCAACAAACGCAATAGATGTCTGTTGTTATTACAGTTGTGTTTAGTACACGTTAGCATATCAATGTTTCACCTGTATTAGGTAAGTTGTTCCAATTAAATTCGTTAGTAATATAATAGTTTAAAATGTGCATATATGTATAAATAACTTAGTTTTCGATTTTTTTATTGAAAATGCCCACCATATTATTTAGGTTAAATAAACGATGTAGAAATATTTTTTTAAACATAAACTCCCAGCTCACGTCGCGATTAATAAAGACTTCGAATGAGTTCGAAATTAGTCGATCAAATTCCGATAATATTTACATGAATAATAAACGCTCAGGAGAATTATGTATTATATATGATATACTTCATTTTCACATCGTACGAACGTATTTTAGAATAGCAAATTCAAAATCGTTATAAAATAGTTGTGAATTAGAACTCTTTCACATTAAGCTCTTTGTATAAATTAGAAATACAGCAGACTAACGCTTAAAATATATCCCGAAACTTTTAAAGATCTAATAAAAATCTTATACAGACTGCCAAGTAGTCGAAAACTTAATAGAAGCACTTTTAGATAGTTTAAAACCGTACCTAGGGCGTGGTAGTAAAAGTGAGGGTGGCCATAAAATAAAAAGTGTTTACTTGCCCCGGAGATAACGGGGTACAAAGTTGGCTGATAAGTTTTTATTTCCTTGGGGGAGCCAACACAGGTAGGCAAAGAAACCTGCATATTATAATGGTAATGTACAAAATATTGCATTTTTCTCTTTCTTCTTATCGTTCGAACATAATTCTTCCAAACATCATTATATTTATTTGAGATAATTTTTAATCTATTATACTGTTACCATTGAGGGCTGGACTACTTAAAGAAATACTTTTAAGATATATAATATGCTTTTAAAAATAATAGTTAAAACGGTTTGTGTACATATTTAACGTTTATTAACTTGAAAACACGAAGAAAATGCCAAGCTTCCTACCTAGCTTCGAAGATGAATCACTTTTAGTGTCCGCACGGAACGCAGTCGCGTCAAGTCCTCTCAATGGCCAATAAACACGCAATAAAAATATGAAAGGCCGCACTAAAACGTCATTATTATTTGCTAAATGTTCACCTTTTGTTAAATGAAGCCGTCAAATTCGCGAAGGCATGCCGAAGGGTTAGCCGACGATATTTCTTTTACGGCCATTAAAATCGGCGTCACCATAATGTAGGAAATTTTATACGTCCACGGCTTCAAGCGTGTGACAGGCTAATTATGGGCTTTGACTTATGACTTTCTATAAATAAAACTTGATAGGTTATTGTATGATATTTAATATTACGTTACAACTAATTGCCAAGTTCATTAAAAAGCACTTGAAATATCTAAAATATTCGTTAATTCAAACCTGATCATAATTTGCTTTGATGTAGGGGAATCCTACGAGCATATATTTACTAAAAGCTTGAGTAGCACCAGAATTGCCACTTCAAATTTTAATATAGCTTGATTTATACCAAAGGCTCCAAAGAAATTATCCTTGCGAATTAATCGTTATATTGGAACTGCCCAACCGTTATTAGTACCTTATATAGTTGCCAAGGTGTTCTACCCCTCAATAAATCTTGTCTAATTTGTGTGTAATTACAGGACGGTACAGTTCTCGTTGTAACAAGGACTGCTTACCAGCGGGGAGTAAACGGCACGTGCTTACGCGTGCCTCTACAAATATAATCAGAAAACGGTATAAGCGTGTAGACAACCAAAGATAATTTTGAACCTTATTTCCAATGAAAGTAGGTTCATATTTGATTTTTAATGATTTTCCTAAAAATATTCACTATGCTTTTGATATCAATTTTGCAATTTACGTAGCTATATCCATCTAAAAGGGCTGATATTTCTATGAATATTGTTTGTTTTGGATGATTTTGTCGAAGAAAATTTTATACAAAGTAACTTGCTGAGAGGCTGATGTTTAAATGTAGATAGTAATGTGTTCTTTGACCCCTCGGCGAGATGATAATTTTAATAAAGAAATAAGAAGGGTGCACTATTTCAAGTCAAATTAAAGTTTCGTTATTGTTTAGCAAACCCTTATGTTCGCAGCAGGAACGCGAGAACTAACGATTTAATTAAAAAGGGGTACTTTAAAATCGAAAAAAGAATATCAAATGTTACCTAATTACTGAAACAGTTTTTGTTATATTTGTTTATTGTTAAACCTGGCGCTTTAAAACCTACTGTTGATAAAAATACATAAAATATTTAGATAAATTAATTATAATAAAATGTTAAATAAATCAAAGTACCATAATTTCATGAAATAACACTTAGAATTTCTAGTGGTATTCTGTTTTGGTTTCGTACAGCTCTATAGAATGTATTTATCTGCTACACAATTTGGAGCAACTGGACATCTTGTTAGAGTAAGCTCTAAAATCCCTACGTAATTAGTACAGACGAGTCAATGTATTGAATAAATTCGAGTCCGCTACAATTGCCATTTGAGGCGTGCAAATAAATCTGTGTCATTTGCTATATATTCGTCGCCAAACTGTGCTTTTCAGTCCTCTGCCGTCCAACATGAATATATATCCTATTACGATGTAATACAGAGTTCCAATTTGAGTATTGTATAATCTGCATATTCTAGCAATGCAACCCCAAAAAGTTGTTTCGAGTGTCGATACGAGTCTGTACACCATTTACGAGCTTGATTGAAATTTCGCAATCAACAGGGGGAGTATGATCAAATTATTCGTGTACATTTTTTGCCCTCAAACTTGTGGAGGTTATTCCATTATAATGGCCCTATGGAATAGAAAATTTACGGGGGATTTAAGATCGTAATCGCGGGCCACTCGGTTGTTCAAAGTGATTATAGGCGAGATAAGGCCTGGAGCAGAGTGGGTCGTCCCACGCTGAGCGATTCACGTCCGCATATGCAATATTCTGTACTTGTATCCGGTCCTCAGTACTGTGATGCAAATTATATAATGATTCACAAATTACTGGTTACTAGGTTGATAAGACCTTGTATGTTACATCAAATTGTTTATAACTCAAAATAGTAAATGGTAGACTTGGCAACTGCCTAACCTAAATAGATTATATTAGAGGATTGAAAATAATAATTTATTTTAAGTTTTTGTGGTCTCTTATTTTTTTGCTACAAAGCTATAAATAATAATTACAATTAAAATTACTTAAGTTTTAGGTCATTAACTAGCAAGAAAAAAAACAGTGTATATAACGTAAAAATAATTATCATGAACAGAAACATGTTGCATATCAATAAAATTTATAGAAATATATCATGACTGGATTACTGTTAGTGCAGTTATTCGGCTCAGTTTATCTTCAGCTCAAAATTTCATCGCCCCATCTGCCACACTGGATGGATTATTTAACACCCAGTAGATTTACGTGAGTAAATCAGAATTAATTTTTCTCATATTCACCAAAATTAAAGTGATTATTAATTTTATTTTTATATTATATATTTTATTTTAACAGCTAACCATAATAAGGTTTTTAAATACATTGATTCCTCAGTTCTTTTTGCTTCATATTTAAGTTATGTATATATAAACAATATTAAAGATGCTATCTTAATTTGTGTTGTAAATCAAGCAGTAAATAAAAATATCGTTACATAAATAAAACGACGCCTATTCAACTTCTTTCTTGTTTATTTCGAAAACTAATATGAATAGACGACATGTATAACTCAGTGTACACACTGAGATTATGATTCCTCGACATTTTTATAAGAAAAAATCGTAACACAGTTTCCTTATTGATTAATTCTGGACTTTAACCCATTGTAATGAAGTCGATATTTGTGTAAACTAAGTGTTACAAATACCATTTATATGAAAGCTGGTATTCGCAACGCTGCGACACATTTTTCTCATTTTAGATGCATATTTTATAGAGTAAGAACATATAATGAAAGGAATCTCGTTGCGAACAAACAAATTACTATATCTGACTGAATCTTATTTCAGTTTGGTTATATATCGTGAGAGCCTTCTGATTTTATGATGATAAACCAGAATAAGTTACAAAAATGAATAAGTTTTTTTCAAGCAGTATTGGTAGTTATAACTTTTAGAACATATAATTAAAATTTTCATATAAGAGTTAAACCTTTTTGATTATGAATAAAAAACACAAGACATTACATTTACATAAGTTAGTATTAATACGAGTTATGATATTTTAATGTTCATAAGACTGACGTTCACTTCTATCGTTACTCCATCTTACACCCACAGTTCGGTTGTACGAAGACTTTGAATGTATTAAATACTTATTAAAATAACTTGTGTGGTCTAAAATATTACTGGCGAGGTAGGTACTAGTTGGTAAGTATGTAGTTAGCTGTTCAGAAAATATTAATAATAAAAATTACTAGGAAGGCGAACCAGACCTCAAATTTGACTCGCTGCGCTCGCAAAATCTCGGTATGTATTAGAATATTGAGTTAAGCGAGGTATTTTTCTAGATGAGACAATTTACATTTTTTAAATTTTTTTTAAAACCTCCATCAGGCTGATGTCTATCAGTGTGCAAAATTTGAAATTTTCGAATATACCGATTTTAATTGATGCTTGCACAAACGATGCAGAAAAGTCTCTCATAAAGAGATTTGCTCAATAAAATATGTTTTACATGTAAATATAGGCAATTTATTAAAAATATATATTTATATCATGATTTAGTGTATAAAAGATATAATGTCTAGAATTATTATTTTATAATACTATACATCGATGTATCACGTTATATGGAAGCACTTAGAAAGTTAAATCTGACATGATTTAAGGGTTCTCAAAACAGATCTTTATTTATTATATTATAACTCTACAAAATCCACTGACTTAATAGATCACCTATCTGTAGGGATAAGAAATATATCTCTAGTAATGATTTACTTAAAATATATATAATTTTTAAATAAAAATACATTGATGTAATAAATTTTCAATAATAGATTTTATTTAGCTTTTTTTTTCCAAATATAATAAGTACATAATTTATGTTTTGAGTTTAAGTATGTGTTTTGTTATAATCTACATAATTAGTTGTAAATTTTAATAAAAAAAAAACATTTTTTAAACGTAATAATCATGAATAAAAACTACTCAATACAAGTCAATATCCATTATAAATGTTATTATACACTGCTGTATTAATTAATATATAAGCATCAAACGACTTATTTTTCATTTTATGTAAAATTTACGTTTCAGGAAAAATACATTAGACGTGGTTTTAGTCAATTTATAAAATTATGTCCAAACTCCAGTTCATTAAACATACATTCGTTGCGAGTGGACAAAATTACCAACTTTTTTAATTAATAACACCCCCTTCCCCACCACGACAATAATTCACTAATCTGCCAGTGGAACAGCTGTTCTGGCATTATTCACGCGTTCAACAGCAGTAATTGAAAATAAACAGTGGACATGAGACGTGTGATTTATTAACAACGTTTATGTTTTCCATGCAGCTATGGTTACGTGGAATTTTCGAGATGGGACTGTAACAAAGAGAATTTCTAATTTGTTTATTCGTACAGTCAATTATCGAATGAGTTCAACCGAATCTCGAATCATCGAATCGATATTGTCAGATGATGTTCGTCGAGTAGGTCTGTTAAAGATAGGATTTTGAAATTAATTAAATTTAAATTAAATTTCGACTATTAGAACAATGCCAATCATTTCTAAGCTATTATATAATACTATTTCTTTCTATGATGGTACTGTGTGAGTGATGATAAAGTTGCAATTATCGTTGTCTATTCCAAAATCACCGTCAGCCATTACTGCTGGTATATTTCTCACGGGGAACGAGGCAGTTAGACTGAACAAGGAACTAAGATTCCCTGAATGTGGTATGAGTTTTTAGAAGTAAACTGTAATTAATTTTATTATTACTTATTTATATTGTGAGGTCTACACTCTACTCTACGTGATTGTTTAACGTCTCTAAGCGCCATTTGTTTTTTTATGTATCATTAAACAATTTATATTGCTTCTTTTGGGCAAATAAAACAACTTTAAGTGAAATAATAATGAGTTTAGACTTCTTATTAATAATATAAATAGAATATAAAATGACCTCTCCATAAAAATATCTTCGAGAAAGCAGTAAATTCTAGCCCAGGGCTAAAAGAGTCCTACAACGTGATCAGAAGAACGTTGAACGGGTGTTAGCGCCAATCAAATTGCTATTTTACTATATTTATACCTCCTTAGTAAAAGGGCAACAAGGTCCTACAAATTGGCCTGTAATCGTAAAGTTTACAACTATATTAAGTAGGTTGCCTTTATTATAGCTATTATATATCTATCATCAAGTTCGTGATTCATTTTGAAATGCTGTACTATATGTTAATATTATTATTTTTTCAATAAATGATTCTTCACTAATCAAGTATTAGTATTATTCGTCATAGTCAAGCTACAGTATTAGTATTATTATCACAATGTCAAGTGATCTCATAAAGTATGTATACGTGACATTAATTCAAAGTGTCCTTGTACAATTCCCTAATGACGCAGCGGCCAGTGATTTAATTATAATGGACAAGTAAACATAACATTGCTGAATCTAAGCTTAGATGTACAATCGAGGAGACTACATTTTCTGTTTATATTATTTGCCAAAGAAAAATATCAAGACTATAATTGCTCTTATTGTTTTATACTCCTAGTAAGTATTCTCTCGGTAACTAAAAAATAATACTATTATAGTATTAAGATTTCTATTAAAAGTTAGCTCTTAACTTCTAATATTAAGTTATTTTTGTGTTAAATGTTTTGTAGAACACAAAGCACTTTCTGTTTTGATTGTACTATTTGATAACGATACAAAGAAACCCTATTGTTGTCAATTGCTATTGTAATAAAATATACTAAACAAATCTCATGGCTCTCTCGAAGTGAGTTTTGGGTGAGAAATATATTTAATTTAAAAAGTTACTTTGGAACCATGCCTTTGCAGTAGATACATTCATTTTAATTATAATATATATATTTTTTTATTGGTCTAAATTGATTTTTGAGTTGTTAGTCGTGCTGCTATTACACGAAATATCTCAATACCTGATTTTTTGAATAATAAGACTAATCATACAATTAGTCACTGTTCATATCATTTGTAGTAAGTTTAATAAGAAACCACATGCATAATGATGACATTAAGGTGGAATCAATTTAATTGTTAGTTTAGAAATATTCTGATTTTCTCAAGAGTTGAGAGAAGTTGAGAGAAATGATTTATATAAATAATATGACAAACCCTTCTATCTGGTTAACTTGATGAAGCTGTACCTGAAAGAAAAAAACAAAATTATTATATAAATGTTTTCGACATTTTATTATAATAACATTAATAGAAAAAAATCTACATTATATATAATATAAAGATTATATATTACTTGAAGGTGGGATGGAGAAATGTTGTTCTAAGTCTTTGATCGTACGAACCTTAAAATTTGAGGGCAACCCACGAAAATGCGTCAAAATCAAATATGAACCCGAACAAGAAAGACAAACACTGTCTGTATTGTACAATAGGCCACTAAACAATTCTTGACCCTTTTTACGGGCTAAGAACCGACAATGGCTTACAATTACATATTCTGATGCAAATATTTCTTGGCCCTCGGGCGAGAATTAATTGAAAAGGGCTTTCGAGACTTTGATTTATGTCGCCGTTGATTCTTAGCGTGATGTTCGTACGTCATACGTCACATATACGATTTATGTTCTGCCACGATATTATAAACAATATTACCACACAATAAGGGTAATAATAGAATATCATCAAAACAGAACATTTTTCATTAAGTATAAATATAACGAAGGAGAAACTTGTATTCAAAGCCCCCATACAATCGCATGGGTGCCAACAATTTTGCGCTCAAGGCTAAACCTGGATTTACAACAGTTAGCGCCAAGATTACTAACTATCAATCCAATACAATATAAATATATTTTTTACTCACTAAACCATGATTAAAACTTGTTAAAATATAAATTCTCAAGAATTAATTAGTATAAGTAATCTCATAAAGTCTTTGACAAGTAACTAGCTACAAATTTTCTTTTATATATTACAACTCACAGAACATCTTGAGTAGAGTTTAATACCTGGCATTCCCTATTCAGTCGACCATTGTTACTTGATCTCTCAAGTTTATAAGAACGACTGGTAAATAAATGATATGATTTTAGATGAAAAGAGGGTGAGAAGGTCAATATATGGTGGAAGTTCACACGGATCCTAGTTACGAGCAACGATAAAGTTTTCGTCTTGTGGAGAGTGAGAGCGTTTAAATTGTCGACGCTCGAGGATGCTATCCTTACATTCTTGTTATTACAGGTACTGGAACATATTCAGCGTGAAGTTTACGTTACAACTATATATTTATGAATTCTATATAGGCTGTTCAACTTCTTATCACCTCTAAGAACATTATGTTCAGTATTCACGTTTAAATTTGTTGTTGTTTAAGTTAAATTGTTTGTCTGATCTATTAAAAAACCAATAATTAAATTATTAAAATCGGATGATAAAACGGAGCTTTCAAGTAAATAACAAAAACACTGCCTGTGCTAAAGAATTTTAATCAATAAAATAAATGTAGCAATTACAAAAGTGCTTATCGTTCACTAGTCATATATTATAAGGCAAGGAGAAACCTCCTGTCGTATTTGCTGGGGTAAAATTAAACATTTTGGGGTTCTAACGGGTTACGTGTTACGCCTGCCATAGATAATATAATATTTGTCTGGAAGTAACTCGAAATGTATATCTTAACTTTTAATTATGTATACATACAAACACTCTTAAGTTAACTGAGTTAGTTCAATTAATTTTTTCTCCCAACGACGATCAACAATAATTACGAAAAATACATATTTCAAAGTAATTTTTAATATGTCTTCCGATTACTAATATATTTTATATTCTACTATGTGATTTGTTGACTTTATTAAAAAGTTACATTACAAATGTTTAATTTAAGATAAAATAAAGTTAAATTATAGTGAATTATTTAAAAAATTCATTATGGATAAATACGATATACTTATATAGTGTTTTCCTGGTCATAATGAAACTGAACTGTATTGGCGAAGACCTAAAATTGTGTTAGCTAGTTATCAATTAAATCTAGGTCTGAACTTATTTTAACCTTTTTTGAACTGGATTATATATAATATAATAGAAGTGATATTTTTTTGTGTAGTATATATAATCTACATCCAAAATTTTGTGTAGGTAGAAATTAATAAAATTAAAAGCAGCAACCACTTCCAGTTAACCTTTATCTCTAAGAATAATGTGTATGTACGCTATAATACCGTGTTCATTTTGCTAGAGAGATGTTATTAGAAATTCAGATTTTAGGGCTTTCTGTCGCTTAGTTTTTACGACTCTATGTGTAATCGTAAAAGGTTAGGTTTATCAAACCCTCGTTTTGAATTAAGTTTAAATAATTAAGGCCACCTTATGTTTGTTTATTATTAAGTCGGTTAATATTTCTGCTGATATTACCTTACATTGTTTTAAGACATTGTTTGTACATCATAAAGTTTGTTTATTTTATTGATATGAGTATAATAAAAAAATATTGATATTGTTAGATTCGGGAAAAAAGAGAGACAAGCCGTAGTATAATTAATGTTTTGATTTGATAACATTTTTGATCTTTTGCTGCGGGTAAATCCTACTAAATTAGATGGGGCTAGATATCCCATGTCCGGTCATCCACCTACAATCCCACACTGACCTCTATAAACCAGCCAAAGAGAAGTGTTTAAGTAAAGGTCATTTCGTACAGATGGGACAATGTTTTGGTTTCATTCTTCTATACTTCATCTCCAAAATAGTATTAAAAAAAGTCTACTTCAATAACAAAGTTTTTCAATTAGTGGAAAAAATATCAGACACAAGCCAGGAAAATATATTTACAGGACACATATCCTATACAATTCCCCAGCTGACCTAAATTCTGATGGTGCAATGTCAACCATAGCCGACGGTTAAACCTTCTAATCCTATACAAAACCCGTCTATATGAAAGTCCCTCAACTACCCTACTGGCCAACGGAATTCGGGTCCCAATACAATTTTCCGCTTGGATGCATTTTGAATTTATAACTAGCAAATTGGTTGTGCCCATCTAGTTTGAATATCTTAAAATTAATTGGTAAAGACCTAATGGGCGTACAGTTATGTTCTGACCCGGAAAAATTATATATATTGCCTTTGTATATTGTATTGTTTAGGAAATTGAATTACCTACAAGGTTACAGGTTATTTATTAAGTATGAATTAACAATATAATATATTAATCAAAACAACTCAACACGCTTCCGAATCTAAAATGCATGATATAAATAGGAGGTACATTAAAAACCACTTTAGAATGAACCACAAAAATGTATTCTTAAGAGAAATAAAGATGTGGCTTATCATAAAACGTCACTCTACTTTTTGTTCAAAGCTTTTAAATACCCGTCTCGGTTTACAACCCAAAATTAATCCTAGGATAACAAAATGACAAAAAACCTCTACTCATTAAGTACTCCGCAGTGATAACTAGCACAATATATGTTTGTTTAGCATATTTAGATTTGTATAACATTATATCCTAATCAATACGGAATTGTTTTATTCAGGCATAAAAAAAAAATTCTCGTGAGATATTTTATTACATTAATTAAAAATTTTGAAGAATTACACTTTCCTTGAGGCTGTTTTTAAAAGCGTTTTCAATAAAACCCCAAAAGACATCATTTAACTATAAGATTACGGTACCATAAAGCTATTGTATACATAGGGTGTGACGGAAACAATAATAAACAAGGGTCTTAGAAGCCCGGACTTAGTCCTCTCTTACAAAATCACTAAGTTAAACCAACACTGTCACTCCCAGCACAATTTTGGCAACCTGAACGATTCTTTGGACACGCTATCGGTAACCCGGACTTGCAATTGTAACCCTATTTTCTACCATACTAAGTCTAAATCAATTTGGGAAAGAGACTTTAAATCGATAGTTAAAATTGATTACAATTTTATACTTAATATTCAAATAGATAAGGTTGAAATTTAAGATACAAGAAATATCAATGAAAATTTGGTATGATTAAAACGGATACTGACCGTTGCTAATTTTGCTATGCAATAAACTGGTTTGCTGTAGTGAGGGTGAATACTCAAAATAAATAACAAATAATTAAAACAACAAACACCTTATAAAAAGTTGATTTTTAGAAATCAGAAAGCAGAACAACATATGTTTTTATTAGATCACGTTTGCAGTAAAGGTTAATGTTCTTTTGTGGCAGGAGAAGATAACATTTTCTAGTAATAATGTAATAGTATATGATATTATTGTTAATTTATTTATACCATAAAGACTTCTCCTACAATTTTGAAAAAAAAAAAAAAAAAGTTCTTATACAAAACGCAATAAAAAAACTGAAACGGTGTTAACGAAATTTGGTATGGGTGTTACTTTATTACCAGAATAAACTTCAAGGATGTTTCTTTCACTTCGGAAAAATATTTATTTTTTACAGGGAAAACAAAAATCTGTGTGAGCAATAACTACAAAGATATATAAAAAACCAAAAAGGGTTGGTTTTATATACATTATAAATAATATGAAATAAATTTATTTAAAACTGAGCACATTAAGAGACAATAAGTAGCTTATATGTAGAATTGTAAATAAAGAATATGAATGAAAAATAAAAAAAAAAAAAAAAAAAAAGAGGAAAAATTTATCGTTGATGTTATACATTTTAATCAGAAAGGCAGCAAAGGAAGATGTGGGTAATACCTAGGTATTTTCTGTTATCACAATATACGTTACCCATAAAAATTCAATAATTTTAACATATGAGTTGAATGTTCCTAACGAAAGTTGGGAAAACGTTTTTATTTGCTCGCTTCGTTCTTTTGAAACTTACTTTAAATGTATATTACTGTATGCTTTTATATTGTATTTTTCTCTGTTACTTGGTCTCGCTCAACCTACGACTCTGCTCAAGCTCTCAAGTGACTAATATAAAGGCAAATTAAAATAAACATTTCTCATAATCTCAAGTAGTCACACGTGTTACTCTGGACCACCCAGGGGTAGGACAAAATACATATCTTACATATTTTTTAATATAACAGATTATTTGGATAGTTGTATTGAAAAAAAAAAAACAAATAATAATACATCTAAAAACTTAGGTTTTCTTGGCTTTGTACAGAGTTCAGGATATGATTGATAGACGTCACCTAGAAACAAATGTCATAACTATCTATTTAATTAAAAATAATAATAAATGAAGAAATTTATTTATTGTTGATAATATGAATCTAGTGGCTAAATCAAAAACATCTTTATTTGATGTCAAAGTGCATACATGTACATATTATTATGTATAAATTGTTGTGCGTCTATAAAAAATAAAACACACTGAAGAAATTTTTGGTTGTAAAAACGTATCCTTTGACAGATTGAGTTTTAAGTAGGCTTGATTTATTGTCCCATACCGGTGTCGTGAGACAAGTGTTCTTATTCTACGAACGTGACGTATAAATGTGGTTCTTGAATGTTTTTGCGGGATCCTTGAGCTTAGGTAAAGGTTTCTTTGAGACGATACGCCGAAGCGTAAACTCCACTCGGGATATTTTTACAAACGATGAAGAAGACATTAAAATAAATGATTGTTTGTATATGTATGTTGTTTACAATTATAAAATACGGAAGCTTAGTAAATAATTTAAAAATGATATTGTCTCATATTAAATATTTATGTCATTATCTATTTCGTTTCTTTGAAATCAAAATATGTAACCTCATTTGGATTACGACAGCAGCGGAAGTTTCCAATGAGCCACAATTGAACTATAACGCAACGCTGTTTAACTTTTTGACTACTAATATTTTATTGATTATAATAGAATAAATTGGCAAAAAAATATAGACTTAGCAATTGTTTTCCTAAGGAAACTATATTTAATTATGAATAATTAGTAATAAACTAAGTTGATATCATCTTAAGATTCTTAGATTGTTAAGGACTACAGTTTACTTTGATTAAATTACTGTAATCTGAGTTTTGTGTTATCAGAAATAGCATCAGTCACATAACAGTCTTGTAGTCTAGTGATAAATCTTTCAATGCCACCCGATTGTCCACAACTAGGTCGGTAGATGGTCCGCCTATTTACTGTCTTGTCTCTCCACATTTTAGTTTTTCTCGTTTCAATTCTCCTTTGTGTACGTAATTGTATTAAGTTGTTGCTGGAACATTTCGGTTTGTACCAAAAATGAGGTCAGAGATTGTCATTTTTGTTTGAAAATGAATGTTGAGCTACATATTTTTTTTTTATTTTTCCTGAAATAGATGAGATCTGCATACTCAAATAATTAGAAAATACGTGGAAGTCATTTCTAAGCAAAGTGTGGATCAAACAAAATAGCGGCACGTGTTCTCAATATGCTTAAGATTCTGGTTACTGTTATAACAGGTACTATTAGCAGATCAGATGACGGACTCTTAGATAGAAATTAAGAAAAACTGTGTTCTTCATTTATTTAGACATTACTTACTATTACTTATATATTTTTTTTATACATAAAATAATAAATGAATATTTTTTCATTGGATTGTGAATTTGTATAAGTTCCAATCTCGTACTGTTAAAATATAATTCAAATCGTATCTTAATAATTATTTAAAACCATGGTGAGACTAATCTTCACAAACGAAAAAAGAAAATTTTGTGCAGAATTATTTAAATATTATTAATATGAAATGACGGACTCTGAGATATAAATTAAGAAAAACTGTGTTCTTTATTTATTTAGTCATTACTTACTATTACTTATATATTTTATACATAAAATAATAAATTGATATTTTTTCGTTGGATTGTGAATTTTTATAAATTCCAATCTCGTACTGTTTAGATATAATTCAAATCGTATCTTAATAACTATTATAAACTATGCTGAGAGTAATCTTCCAAACGACAAAAGAAAACTTTGTGCAAAATTATTAATATCGACGAAATAAGTTAAATTATAATATTTTATCTATAATACAATCTACAATATTGATATATGTTTGTTTGTAATGTAATATAATGTGTTGGCAAACTGTGTAACATTTTGGGAACTGATAATAATGTTTATTCGAAAATATTATATATTTTTTGAATTTTTTAAAATGTTTATGAGATAAAGTATATGTACCAGTTTTTTATGTACATTATTCTCTTAAAACTGATAGACATCTTAAGGCATTCATCTTTATGTACCGTATTGTCAGAAACATAAGCAATTTGAGGGGTCCAGCAACAGGACCTATTTCAACTGGTATTAGAGGAAAGGCCCAGGATTTCTTGACGTAAAATTTTCCCGTCAGATGTAATTAATAGGGCACTGCTATTAATATGCCCCATTGAAAACGTCAACTGACCCTGTGACAGGACATCTGCGGTTCACAATTACCATCTGCACGAAATTTAAGAGCACCGTTTGTTATTTAGTGTAATGTAAAATTAAAATATTGATTCATCAATAAAATTAAAAACTATGAAAAGATATAATTTTATAAATGTACTTTTTTTACACTATTGGTATTGTAAAAATAGACTATGTCAAATATCAATTTGATTGCAACACATGGGGTGCCTTGTTGTATCAATTAAAAAAAATTATACATAGAATTTATAATTGGAAACTCTACTTCTTTACTAATTGGATGAGTATTGTTCGCTATAGTTCTTAATTTATTTGTAAGTGGTCGCAAACCACTCTAGTTAGCAAGTCCTTTGCTCGATTGAGAATAATTAGGCTTTTGAGGGGACTTTTTAGTATAAAGGTTCTTTAGTAAGGTCAATTACAAAGCGACTTAAAAGGTTATTTTGACTTGTTAGCTAACAAACATTTTTTGGCCTCGTTCCATATAATATTGTTTCATCTGATCTTTTATATTTTAATATTAAATAATATTGAAATATTAACGAGATTTTATATAGCTTTTGAAAACCCTCTTTTTTGCTTTTAGTCAAATGTCCCAGCAATTGTAATATAGATGGTACGTGAGATGTAACCTATGAGATATATCTTATCTCTGATACTTGAATTCCAAAGTACCCCAAAATATTGACAATTTTCTTGTCCTCTAATCAAATTATTTTAATACATACGTAATCCGCCCCGATATTTATTTCGTAGAAAAAGGGCAAGATTAATGAATCTCTAACACTTAATAAAAGAAGAGAAAAACCCACTATTTATTATTAATAGTAGTTCACATCATAGTAACAAATGGGTCGACGTATACCGCAATAGATAATACAGTAGCAGGGCTCTTGATTAAACTTTGCGTACATTCAGAGATTCAATTAGGGCATAATATTGACGTTATGCTTAGCGGGACCACCGCTCCCAAAATCAACGTCTAACATTAGCATAGTTGATTAAAAGGCCTCGCCGGCGTGCCTGTTAACTCGTAAACGTCAACCGTACAACATATCATAAATCATCTTAAGATCACGCTTCACTTACAAACTCTCTGCAAAAGCAATTAAACTACAGCCTCTCTGCCATCATCCCTTAGATTGAACTCTATTACATTAACATAAAGCTGAAGTTATATTTCAACAAAATATTGTCGCTCCATAAGTTTGGTATTAAAGTGCAAGTCTAGCGACAAGCAAGGGAGTACTGAATCAGCTACCAGATGCCCTGATATACCAAAAGCAAAATCAAGTGTAAGGTTACTTGATTGGACCATAGACAATGATTAATAGCCTAATTGAAGGTTGTACATTAGATATTTCCGATAATAGTGTTAATTAATAAGTAATTGTTCTTATAGTTTCTCAGTCTTGGGATGGTGATCAATCATTGTGGTTTCAGTTAGTTATTCATAAGCAAGTAATACATTATTGTTTTTGAGATATATTAAAGTTTCAACGTCTTTGTTAATAAGATATTTGATAATATTACCTTTAAAAAAAAAAGTGAATATTCAAAATATACATATTGATGTTTTATTTAATTATATCTCGCTCAATCAAGCTACTTTTTATTCCACAGTTAAAAAATATAGTTCCGAAATATATTTTTGCAAAAAAATATGTTTTGCTGCCTAAGCTTGAAAAGTAAGCCTTCGAATAGGGGCTCTGGTTGTAGCGAGGTGATTTTATCTCAAAGGGCGCATTTGTTATCAGACTTTGACACATTGAATGCTAGCTGTGTGACACAATTTTTGATAGGACATTTATACGTTACGACTTTTTTCTTATTTTTAATAATAAAATACATATTTATTAGCAGTTATAACAATAACAAACCTTATAACTTTAATTTCATTGATATTATAAAATTTAAAAAAAATACAAAAGTTATGTATGTAATCTAAACTACTAAATATAGGTGATTGAGATGTAAATGCAATAAGCAAAAAAGAGTGAATATTTAAGCCGAGAGTCGCGAGATGTAAATAGTCCTTTGAAATCAGGTCACAATATCACAATGGAAACCGACCGCGTTTGCAATGCTGAGTATAATGCATGATGTATTAGTACAGAAACATTTGCAGCAGTAGTAAGAAAGCAGTTTTTAGGCTTTTTTACTGCAAGTTATAAAATGAAGTTGTTCAAAATCCGGATATGGTTTTACAATTTCTAACAGCAGATGTTCTTACTTAGGTATAGACTTAGTTCAGTTTGCATTCTAATTGTAAAAAAATATTACACTGTATAACAATTTAGGCTATCATGTCTGTTTTAATTGATATTTTACAATAAGTAAAGTTTAATAATATGACTTTTATACGATAATAAATTTAACTACAAATAAACAAAAATTTAATAGATTATAACTACGCTCTACCTCGCTTGAAAGAGATAGTAGCAACTTATTAGTACAATATTTCATTACTTAATTCGTATTGTGAAACAGTCGAAAAAGCACAACTCTCCGTCTTTCTTTACCTATATCATACTCTTCTTCATGTTTCCCTGTTCTAAACTAATTTAAAGAAATAGTCTGACATTTCACAGAAACACAAAATTATTTATCATTGAATATATGCACTAAGTTAACATAGGTACTCTAAAATAAAATAAACAACTTCAAAGCTAACTAAACCACACAATATTCTTGGGGTTACCAACCATTTTAATAAACACCGAAATGCAAAGCAATAAAAAGACAGACTGCTCCCTTTACTTCAATGCCAGCGTGTATGCTATAATTTATTCCGTTTCTATAAGCCTTTTGTTTTATCAAACCCCCCTTCAATTTTACTTGCACTTGAGATCAGATGGCTCTTTGCTATGGTTATTAGTCAACCGAGCGTAGTAGTTTGTTTTTGTTTTAGCGTTGTTTATTGTTGACAATCAAGTTATATTGGGGTGATTATTGCACTTTAAAGTTAGGTGCTTTTTGTTTTTTATTAACTTACTTCGTGTTACCATTTTGGTTTTTACTTTATTTTATATATTTTTATTCGTTTCTTTATAAAAACCTTTTTAGATCGCTTTGGCTTAACATTTTCTCAGAAAACGAGAAACAATGTCTCTAAGTGTTCATCATTAATTTTGTTTATCTCCAAAAAAACTATCCAGTAAACTCATTTCAGAAAAATGTCGGTATAATAACAATCGTAGCCTAAATTTCATTCGCTAAATTCGCAAACCACCCAACAAACGTCAAGGCAGATCTTTTTATAGCCGAGCCGTCACATAAAAATATTAAGTTTATAGGAAAGTTAGCCTTAAGTGCCAATGAAAGGATATTTGACGGCAGGATCACACCTATTATGATATGATATAACTTTGCGTTCATGTTTTGTGTTCGTGGAACTTGTTAATGGGTTGCGATGAGCCAAAGAGTAAAGGCTTACAGATACCCTCAATATTATGTAGATTTAAACATTAACTGTAGACTACTATTTCGACTCTTATTATTAAATAATAAAAAAATAGCTCGGTATAAATTATAAAATATTTAAAAAAATAAACTATAAATTAAACGAAAAATTTAAGTATCATGTTAAACCACCTATCATATATGATATATATCGGCCATCTGTTTATTAGTCTTTGATAATATAATACACGGTGCGGTTTTCATAAAGTTGCGAGGCTTAAAAGATATAAACCAACAAGTTAAGAACACAACCCAACTCAACTTAACGATCTATACGATGTCTGTCAATTGCTATGGTATGCAGATGGGAAACGAAATGAAAATTTAATGCGGTGACGAAATATGACGTAATCGCCTGTTAAGGATCCAATAAAATAGAAAATATAGGTAATTTATAATCTAATAAAAGATAATTTAGCTTCCATTCGTAAACTGTTTACATACTTACTATAAATAAATATTGACCTTATCAATAAAATTAGAAAACTTCGCAGTCATTTTGCCACTATTATTCGTGACAGTAACAAATCTATCCTATCCTTTATTTAGTTTAAGGGTTCCAAAACAAAAGATATCTCATTGTTCCCAAATGAGTGTTATTCTTTTATTGCAAGACAAAGGCGGCACTTAGCCTCGAGGAGACCGATATTTATGCAAGCAACGTTTCTTAGCTTGTGATCATAGTGATAAGATGTCGCGAGTATCTAAGAGCTGCTTCTTTTTCTCTAGGAAGATCTTAATTTAAGAACCGTAGTAGAATTGTTTCTTGTAGTGCTTGTTGTTTTTTTTCAAAAGTTTATTTATGTCTTGTCACAATGTATATTTATTAAGAATACAACAATAATTTGTTATCATTGCGTATTTACTTCAATATGTTATTATTATTCAATTTTTTTAAGAAGTAAAAAGACAATAAATCGAACTCGCTATATCAAAAACACTTGATTACGGAAAACTTTTGATACCCCATCCTTTGAGGGTAGTTCCAAATTGTCTGTTGTAAGGGGATGCCTGTTGACACACAAAACATGGGGACCATGAAGAAACAAAATGTACCCTACATCTCGTTCCTTCCAAGCTTTTATTAATAAGAATAAATTCCTAATAGTTAACATTTTTTTATTTGTTCCAAACAGAATAAACGAAACACCACCTTTAGACATATTTTCCAGAACGTTACATTGTCACTTAAAATATAATCGTGACCTTTCCGAATCTTTGTTTTGTTTGGATGCCATTTCCTCTGTGGCATTTTAATCAAAGAGGGTGAAATTAATAGGTAAGACTTGATGGAAACCTCCCGTGGGTATTATACCTACTGTTGCCGATTTACCATCACAGCATGAGAGACTAAACATTATCATAATAATTATAATTATATCTTACTCACTCATATCGTTTTCTTCAAATTCTATTTATCGTAGTTAATAATTTAATATAGAAATTATAAAAGTATTGGCCAATTTATTTACATTAACTCCTTCAAGTTACGACATTCCTGTTAATACGAAATCATCAATATCCGATGTTTCTTGTTAAACAAAACGAATCCATTCATAACAAGTTTATTACTATAACTTTCTGTCAAAGTAATCAGGTGTTAAATGAGGAATGAAACCGGCCAAATCAGGAGCCCTTCGTGAAAAAGCCCTTCCGAACGTTGACCTCAGAGGGTAGTTGGGACGCGATGATGTGGAATGGTTTATCTTAATAATAAATAATTGTTTGTTTGTTTATTTGTGTTCGACTCAATGAATCGTTAAAGTTTGGTAAATTCTGAAACATTATCAACATTACAATAAAAATATTCCAAGACAGGATCATAATTCATAGTCTAGCACAAAACTTAATGAGGTACTAACCTATTTAGAATATTTAAAAGATATATTTAATTTGGTTACTTTGACACTGAAATACCTTTAAAACCGCAACTCTTTCTTCCCAAAAGTTTTACTGAAATTTAAACACAACAAAAGGGACTTGCCCAAGTTAAATGAAAAAAAAATGTCAGAGAATTGCAAAACCCGAGAGTCCTTTCATTCATTACTTACATCCTGTAGTTAGTCCACAATTTTTTTATCGTATCCGACCTAGTTTTTCTCTTTCGAACAGCTAGGATAAAATTCGCTGGCAGATGGTGAGCGTGGCATATCTGACCTACATCTCAATTTTCTCTTGGCCATGACTATTTTTAGTATAAGCGTGCATTCTAGGGATACACAGCACTAGCACTGTCTGTATTTTTATAAAATATTAAAGTCATCGAAATTACCCTGAGCAAAATTAAAAAAATTATATAAATCCAAAAAAAAAACCTAACTTATACAATATATAGGTTTAAGTTATAAATTTGATATATATATATATTTTAAAAATAATTCTTTATACAAAAAAAGTATAATTATTAATCCCAGCATAAATTCTAGGCAAGTGGAATGCAAAAAGTACGCCATCATATTAAAGTTTCATAGTGATGCAGTTAATGCATTACGAGAGCCTCAATATAGTGCGTGCCGAGCGTGTTAGTGATAGCGTATGCATGAGGAATATTTACTATGTGATTTACGTTTACATACTATCTTATTTTGTTATCATTTTAAGATTATATACTATATTTTGGTATTAAATGTTTTCTAATCATGTTTTGTTTTCTTCGATTATTTTACCCTTGTATTAATTATTTCAAACTGAAATAATCATATCTATGTGCGTATAATATTTATTCCTGGCTGAATGTTAAGTTTATATGTGCATATTATATATGATTATACACGTTTTTAGAAAAAAATATGTAATTATATTTATTCTTTCTTGTAAACCCATTTTTTTGTGTTCAATAAAAGCGAAAATTTTTATACATATCTAATATAATGAAAGTCTTTTATGGCGGCTCCATAACGTTTTTAATCAAAGGCTCCATCTGATATGTCAAAGTACTTACATCTAATAATTTAATAAGCAAAAGATTTGCCCTCATATGTTGTTGCGAATCAAGAAAAGGGAAAAATTTAATCAAGAATATAAAAGAGAGCTATAAAAATAAAATATACGCACATATATTTGTAAAGGCATAATTATCATTTACGTAATTCAAAATCGCGTCCTCACAATACAATATGAGATGATAAAGGAATTTAGACCTTATTTCCTTTGCCATAAGATGTGAGTGTATATCAAACACTTAAGGGAACAAACTTTTGCATATGAATACCGAGCTGATTGAAATTTTACGCTCGCGAATTTTTACGTACACGTTGGGTTACTTTACGCCCTTAAAAAAGCAGGTGAATTCAAATTTACGACTCCACAAGTTCCCCGGAGTCTGTTTATAGATACTAGATTTATCTAGCCTTTTCTGGTGAAAATATATTCCTCGAGAAAAGAATAGGTTGCTACAAGTGTTTTATATTCCGTTTTTGTTAGAGTATTTTTTATTTTTTCTGTTAAAGCTTGTGTTGTACTTTGAATAATAATATCTTGATTTATTTATAGTAACAAATAATCGATTGTAATATTAATAATTTATATATTAAATATATTTGTAATATGAAGATGAAACAATAAATTATTTGCATGAAAACTTTCTTATAACTAACAGGGCTGTCTTATACTATATTAAATTTAAGATATAAAATCAAGTAGCGCCCAAATATTAACATTTTCATTGTTTCGCCCTCCGGCAAGTTGTATTGAAGTGGGGGATGTTATAAGTTACAGTACTTAAAGGTAAAACTTGGCATATACAAATTACTAGCTTATTTCACACCAAAAATTCGCTTATAGCCGGTATTATAAAAGCATAAGATCGAGAATTGTTTGCTTTTTATGATTTTAACAGCAAAAACCGTGTATTATAATAAAGAAAGCACCCATTCATAGAGGGGAAGCTCCCTAGCAGGTCGTCAGCGTAATTTTTTTAATCATGTTTTATGCTCGTATTAATTTACTTAACGAGAGTCTTAGACGAGTTTTTTTTTGAGTTTTCGATGAATACAAATGAAAGGGCGATGTGTTTTGAAAGCTGATCATTTGGAAAATTACTAGCGATTATGGTATTGGCAATACATGGGGTTCGCTTTTATATGCTGGAAAATATATTTTTGTAGAAGTACAAAATTTTTAAGGGTTTTTTATTATAATTAATGCTAAAACAGGTGGTATATTGATGTAAAAATATAAAGGATTATATACATAATATTATAATCAACGTATTAATATTTATTTAATAAGTAACGATATATCTCCCCAAAATTATAAACTCATATTTAAGAACTATAAAATTTGCATCTCGATTAGAAATTCCGTTTTAAAAGGAATGAAATCTAACACAATAACAATTTTAATTTTTTATTGTTATTCAAGCCTGAGACAAGGGGCCCTAATGTGATTTTTATACTAACTTTCAAGGGGCTTCATTTTCTAATACCATGGGCAAAGAATAATTGACGGTGGCTGTGTTCTTGAGCGGAAACAATAAACAATTTTTTTCTTTTTTATCTGCACAATAAATATTTTCTATAGTTTCAATTTTGTAATTTTAGCGAGGTTTTATTGAAAAATCTAAATCGAGATATGATATAATTATTAAAATGGTTCTTTTTTTAATCTTAATAATTTTGTATAAGGCTGTATAGTAATGTGAAACCGCTATATCTAATGTTTTGGACGCGTTTCTCACCGGGTGCGAATAGCAGAGGTGTTGTTTACCCTTAAGGCGATTTACTCCAAGTATCTGTTAAGCCGATAATTAGAAAAGTTTTTCAATTAGTTTAAATTCGCTGTAAGTTGTAAAAGATTTTTGAAGCTTACATCTTGGAGAGAGCTTGATAAAATAATTTTAATTCCAAATTTCCTTTTAAATATTAGACGTTATAGTATCTATTTACTTCTGTTTTGTTAGTTAATTAAATGCGGAGAGCATGATGCTAACATAACTATAATATTAGCTGCTCTACATAAACTGTTAACAAAATAGATATGTTTATAACAAACAAGGTTTCTAAATAAAGTCGCCTTTTATCGCTAAATAAATATATAAACGACAAACGTACCCGAAGCGTTTATATACTACATAAATACACAACTGAACTAATTTGAATCTCCAAAGCAACAGTTGCAAGACAAAGTTCTTTCGCTCCGCTAGTTCCGGAAGAATTATTTTGTGGCGCAACATGACGTCACCAAGTTTTAAATTAAATTAAAGACAACTGTGTCTCCGCATGCTTTGGTAAACAAATTGTGGAGACAGACGGCCAGTTAAAAAACGATTCTCTTATACTATTTCTCGTTTCCCGTAATAGATATTAAAAATAAATTTTCAACTCAAAATAAAAAAGTTTTGAATAAAATAAATTAAATAAAAAAAAAAAGGTTAGGTTTAAGATTCTGATATTATTTTACATATTGTTAGTAATGTGCTAAATAATAAATTACCTTATAATGGTTATATTTCTCATATTACAATTTTCAACATAAAATTTTTTAAGTCAAAACGTATATCTGCACCGACACGTGCGTTCAGAATCAAATGAGAATACCAACATATGCAATAACTACTGTCGAGGGACACTTGTGACTTATGATTTTTCAAAGGGGTTCTAGTTTTGTTTAAATATTTTTAATTAAACAAACATGTGATTTATAGAACGTTGATTCTGTTGCGAATTATATTAATTTTTGGATATACCACAGTGTAGTAACTTGAAGCTAATATCTAGATAAGCTCGCATTAAGTCTACGAATTATTGTTACTTAGTGAAATACAGCCTCTCATTCATACCTCTATAAATTCTTGCAATCACCTATAAAGTAACAAGATTAACCCACCCATTCGCTTTTACGACGTATGTTACCGAATAGACCGATTTTTTAGCTGTTATTGGTTTTTAATGGTTTTAGGATTTCAAAATGGGGGTTATTGAATGTCGGTTATGAGATACATTATTGATCTATACTTTATACGTCATATCTATTTGATTACGATATTGAGGTTACATTAACGTACTGTTATAAACATAACAAATTCCAATACGTTGAAATTGCATTGTTTTAGATTGTAAATGTCATTGGTTTTAAATAATTAAATCCTTTCTTTTTATTTTGAAAATATATCACTTTAATAAATCGATCGGGAGTAAGTTTGTTTGTGGAGGTCAAACAGATATCATTAGTTATTGAATTCATACAATCAGAAATTATTATTGCAATAACGCTATTATATTTTTCATACATATCTGTCCCGAGAGACGTAGAAACCTGGAAGTAAAAAAATAAAAGAAAAGTCAACTTTTAAATTAAAACCCCACTCAAACACAAATATTTTAGTCAAAATTGGTCCAGCAACTTAGGAATTCCGTAAAAATAAACATACAGTATAATTGTTTCGTGGATCAGAATAAGAAGGTTAAAGGATTAAGTAAAATATTAAATTTAATCTAATGTTTTAATAAGGACGACACACTGACACACACCTACATCTCATCTTACTGTGGACAGCAAAGCATTTGAAACGTCTGTATAAAATTAAATTAGTTTATTAAAAATAGTCTTACTTTAAATATTAATTTATTTAATCTATAAAACATAACACAAATCAACGTGACAGAAGAAAAACTAGTAATTTAAAATTTAAAAGCCGGTAAACATTTTTCTCCCCGCATCTAACAAATATTGACAAATCATACCGGATTTTAAATAACAGCATAAAATGGAAAGTGTCCACTCGGAAACACGGGATTATCACTTATTCGTATTCCGAATGTGTACAGATGTTAATCACCCGCAACTCCGGAACTGAGTTTGGCGCAATAAAAACTGTCACTACACTTATTTATGAAGCAATAAAACAGATAGAGAGAAATGAACTAAGGCGCCGTAGATTTATTCAGTCTTTGCTTTGTTTTCATCGTATTTTAAAGCTGACTTGCTGCTTCATTCAATGAATTGTTTGAGTGGACTTGTAGTGATTTTAAATGATATTTTATTATATTTAAACACTATGAAGAAGTTTAATAATTATAAACAAAATTGCTTAAATATACATACATACCTTTATGTATATTTATACATATGTTACCTCTTACAATTGATATTAGTTTTAGTTTAGTTTAGTTTTATTTTTGCTTTCTTTTTTGTTAACCAGTTTTTTTATTTACTTTTTTTAAAAACTTTTATTTAGTTTTTGTTATTATTATTTTTGTATGATTGAACTAAAAATAATTTAACATTTAAATGTATGTTTCCATGTAACAAAAACGGCATTAAATTTATTATTATAATTTTATTTAATATAATTTTTTTATTTAAGCTGTTATTGCATCTTAAGTCAGCCTTTATTGGGATATTCTTTGTACCTTTTATTCAACCAAATGTTATAGATATATATGTTCATTATATATCACTTTGTCTTCCCATTTAATAAATAAAATAATAAAATAACGAATAAAACTATGTTGATTAATTAATATGTTTTACCTAGTCTTGTATGCCTTAGATATTAAAAAAATATATTTATAATAATAATAATAATAATTTAATGTATTACTGAAGGTTACAACTACAATGAAGGCAAACTCGATAAGCTTACTAAATATAGTAGGTATGGAGTTCATAAAGTCACTTTCCGGTTCCATCATTAAACCAGCTCTTTGACACAACAATATTAGATCGTGATGAGTTTATATTCATGTACGTAATGACTGGATGTAACTCGGTCTCAGTACTGTAATTCGAACAACGGAAACTGTTTTGAAATTCACTGGCGAGATACAAAACAAATATGCTATATATAATTGCAAGTAAAACATGGAATTTGTAGAGAATTGAAATGATTACATATTAAAATCTAATAATATCTAATAATCAAACTGAAAGCCTGAAACATCACAAAATTGACAAATATGTAGGATATTTTGCTCAATAATTTCTATTCACTAATGCTACTCTAATTAAATGCGATGCTAGGTATATTGAAATTTATGTATCAATTAAAGCGTACCGTGACGTATGTCGCATAGTTACCCGTGAGAACCGTGTTGCCTTGCTGCTGGATTGAATTACAATAAACCCGTCAAATTTTTATTAAGCTTAAGTTGCTTTACTAATTAAGTTTAAATGATTTTATTATATATAATACATAAGACTTTTAAGACTGGCAACGCTCTTGTGCATTGCCTTATAATACAAAAGTCCGTGGGCGATGATGATCATCTTCCATCAGGTGATCCACATGCCCACCTTTTAAGAAAAAAAGCTCTTATTAAATAAAACAGTGTAAGAAATTAAAAATTAAATTTCAAATAAATTTTAAAAATTAATTTTATCAAATCGAGTGTCTTCCTCTTAACTAGAATTCGAAATATCGTAAGTAATTGATACGACGTTTTAGAAATATTTGTGGTTTTTTCATTGTTCGTATCTTGTTATAGTTTCGAATTGTCAGATCTTTGGATAGATAACCAGAGACGTTTTCTGTTCAGACCCATTCAATTTCATGGATCCATTACATTATTATAATTTTAAATTAAAAGGCTTCTATATTATAATTTTTTTATCGTATTTAGTAAAACTTTTTGGGCTTTTAATAAATTTTATACTTTTTAAATATATTTTTAAGTTAGATTCCTTTTTAGGTTAAAACAAGACGTGGGAACAATGACTTAGCTCTAATTAATTATGATCAGAGACGAAATATCAGAAGAGTATATATATCTTGAATAATTTATTTATATACGAATCAAGGTATATTTTATTATTATTTGTTTATTTTTGTACCGTAAAATAGTGATACTAGTAAATAGGCTAAAACAATTTACACAAAGGATGACTTATCTCTTTACAACAGATCCCTAACAGAAACCCTATAATTTAATTATCTATCGATGAAATAGTAATCCAGTTGTGTTATTCTTACAACTAACTCATGTCTAGTTTGTCAAGCGAATGTCAACAATGTCATGTTCTTGCAATCAATGTAATGCATGGTTCCAATTCCATCACACTGATAAAGAAAGATAGGCAAGTTTGAATAAATTTATGAAAGAAGTTCGACCGTACTTTATAGTTTAAACTTAATAATGCTGTTTTCAATATGATGAAAATCTATACGCTTTTTATGATTTTCATTCGTAAAAGTACATTATCATTATTGTTTTAAACTTTAAAGTTAATAATCAATCAGAAAGTGTTATGAAAACATAACAGTAAATGATATTCTCAATGATCAGCTAGTCAAAAAAAAAATGTTTTGTGACGAGAAACCACTTTGCAAATAAGTGTTTTTAAATGTCTAACATAAATTACTCGAAATAGTGTTTTGATATATTTTATAAGTAATCTTTCAAAGCAAAAAAAGAAACAAAGTTAATATTTAAGTGGCTTTCGTAAAGTGCTAGAAAAAGATCGGCCCCACAAAATATAGAGAGTCTGTTAATAGCCCTCTTTTTACATAGAAATTAAATGGTATCATTCACGCTACTTACTATCTTGAACGTAAAAGTGGAATCTGAATAGGTTCTAGTGCACTCGACTTACAACTTATATGACGGAACTTGACTTGACACTAACTAGAACGCAGCATGACTTCACCTGTCGTGATGACTCGTCGACTTTTTACTGTATGTGACTCTTGTTGCTTGGTGATAAGGATTAAAATTGAAGTTTATATCCTTATAAGTATGATATTTGCACCTATGAGACGTTTGTGGTTATTATAACCGTGTCATATAATACTTAGAAATTTTAATCTAATTTGCATAATCATTGGTTGGGGTGATTATTGTTTCACAACAGCTTTGACTATGTATTTTTTTTTTTATTTACAATAAACGTCATTTTATTTCAACAATATATTTTTGTGGCAATCTTGTTTCGTTAATTCTGAAATTTTATAACGATCAATTGTATAATATTAACTTACAATTCGTTGATATAATATAAAGCTAAAATAAAACTATTTTTTTACGGATTACAACTCGCTTATATATCGCGTATCCGTAATAAAAATAGTTTTATCTCAAATGTGTACTCGTGAATATAAAGGAAAATACTATAATATAAAGCTCTCTCTAACAGTTAACATACTGTTACGAAAATATGATAAGGGAAAGATCTTACATATGTGTATACTTGAAAATAATGATATTCTCGGTAGTGTCTATAAATACATATTAAAATAATTCAGAGACACGCTCCCAGCACTCAGTTGTGTACAACTAATATAAATAAACTGTTGTCCCGAACGCTTTATAACAGTAAAGGAGCAAACTTCATCTTAGAGCATCCAACAAAGAGAAACAGTAGCCTTATTTGCTACACAATAAATAAAGGACGAAACACACGAGAAATTACTGAGATACCCTTATGAGCCCTCATTATTTTAATAGTGTAAACTACTCCATTTCAGAGCGAATTAAACTCAAACAGCTCACCTCAGAGTTGAAATTTGAATAAGGGATGCTTGAGAAATTCAGGAAGGATAAATTAAACTTGATTTTCAATTGTGTGCTTTATACGTTTTTATTAAGGGTTATTTTCATTTGGGATTGAGGTCAATTTCTCGGTTGACCGGTATATAGACCGCACAGTGTGTCTTGACGCCTACACTCTTATTACAGACCGCTCAAATACCAAGTTATCGATTGACAAATAATTAACTATGTATGGTATTAAATATTACAAATTAATTGAGTGATTTTTAAAAATATGTACTGTTATTCATGATTGTTGTAGGTGATGGTGGAATATACAAAAATGATGGCAGGATGTTTATTGAATGAATTACATTAAGTATATAATACATCTAGCGACTCAATCATCGCCGACCACCAGTAACGATCGGAAAAAGCTATCGAGTTCCTTTGTAAATGTTTATCCGTTTGTTTATTGCTTTCTTCCAAACTCGTATACAGCCATTAAAATGTCTGTTTGTATAATGCTCGATTTAGCATGTGACGGGTTAAGAAATTTGACTTGCAATAACAAACGAAATATCGTACCAAAAATAATAATAATATACATACATTATACATGATTATCCAGTTGTACTCATGTTAATAAGATCAGAATTTGCCCAAATAGTTCGAACCCAGTTGGGGTACTTCATGAGCCTGGCAGAATCGCGACGTGAAGTTCCGATAGAATATGTAAATTCTATATATATATATTATATATATATATATATAATAGTAATCATGTAGCACGAAATTTTAAATACAAGTAAAAAATATACATATATTTTATAGGATTCATAAAAAGTTTATATTCTTTTACATATACCAAAATGATATTTGGAAAGTTATAATTACCAAAAAATGAAATCGTCAATACTATAAATCAATACAATCATTACCCTTCCATTAAGACATAATACATTTCATACGGCGGCCATTACTTGAGTTTGCTCATTGTACACTGATTTGCACTGGCTTTGTTGACTTCAATACCTTATTGAATGTAATAAGATCTTTCAACTCAGTTGATACTATATCGTTTGATTTAATTTTAAAACTATTATTATATGTAGTTGGATCTGGTATATTTATCTTCATTGCTTTTGACTTCGACATTTTTTTTACTGTCCCGAGGACACCAAATCATCTAGAAAATGGTCTGAAACTCAGTAAAAAAATGTTTTCCTTACCATTTGCTACAAATAATTATATATAATATATATAATATACAGACATATATATAAAGATCTATTGATGATAAAAATAACAATTTGAAACCACGAAATCTTTTAATTAAAATGTAAACGTATTTGTATATAATATATGAATGACTTGCTAAAGCCCTGTTTCCGGTGGTCAGTGCAAGTCAGCAAAGGGTGGAATCAAATACAATCATACTTAATACCTATTAGTGATCTTTTGTTACTTTATAGTTAAGGGGAAGGTGATTTTATTAATATCATTAAAAGTTAATATCAATTAAAATTTATATACTTTAATTAAGCTTTAATGTGAACTGGATTTATTATTGTTGATGCAAATAATAATAAGATCGTATTTTCTTATTTTCATGCGTACACATTTGAAATAAAACTATTTGATGACTAATTAACTGACTTACTGACAGACACTTACACCTCCTCTACCCGTGAACTAAATTGATGCAAAACATTCGAAACATCGGGCTGAAATCTTACCAAAATATAAGGGATTTAAATTCGTAAAAAATAGTTTTATTTCTAATGGATTAATAACTTAAAATCATCGTGTAACGCTGAATAAATCAAACGCAGTGGGTGCGAGTATCTCAGTGCAGCGAACAATTAAAGTAGCGGGCACTTCCACAATTTGATTACATCCCGAGTCATGTTAGAAAGTAATTTGAGTGGACGCTCCCTGTTGCTTAACTGTGTTAGCGAATTTAGATTTTAATATACGAATTATAAAGCATTTTGTTTTAAATACTTAACTCGGCTACAGAATAACCAAAACGATTTGAAAATATTAAGATATATATTTAAAGATAAATATTTAAATTTTTATTATAAAAGTTCGTTATAGTAGGAATTGTATAGAATTAATGCACTCATAAATCTCTATAACTTTACTTGTTATTTATTAGCAACTATAGAATAGCTGCAGGATATACAATACCTAGTTAACTGAAAAGCTAATTTATGAAATTCCAGAAATATCGAAGTGTTGCGTCTGTGGGCGTCATTGTAGCCATTATTATTGCAAATTCAATCTTACTGACAAAATAATAGAGTTAAAAACAACTTATATTTGATGCATCGGATTAAGTTACTAGTAATGCAGTTGTAAATAGATAGCAATATTTCTGAGATGGTCAATATACCATTTAAATGAAGATTGAAAACAAGATAAGAGATTAAATCTGTAGGTTTTGCAGATGAGGCAATTCCCGCACCTTATTTAAAACTATCTAAACATTTTGTTGTTAACATAAGATTGATCTGAAATATTGGTCATGTATTTTAATAAATAAATATTAACTTTTAAAATTTTATTAAAATCATATTCACAATTAATAATATATCGTGTTTATTTTATTATTTACATAATTTGTATACTGTAATACATACAATACATTTATTTTATGATGATAAAGAGCTTCCTGATACTGCTATAAAGTCTGATACAGTAGTCTCAGCCAATCTATATATCTATGGTATGAAGGCCGCTTTATTTATACTCAGAATGATCCACATCTGTGCCGGGCACATCCGGCGACGGTTTTCCATTTCCATTCGCCAGCACATTCCTGTTTTTTGGTACTTCATTTTCAACTATTCTTGAAAATGTAGTTCATTTAGTTCACCTGACCAAAGTGTGATATAAAAATGTAATAAATATGAGGAAATCCGCTAAAACGAAAGACAATATGTATCTTATTTTAATGTAGTGTCATTAAATGTATTGCAAAATACAATCTCAGAAAGCACGAACTACAAATTACCATAAAAGCATCCAGGAATAGAAACCAAAGCGCACTAGCACTCCATAAAACACATTACTAGTATCTAGGTCACATATGGGATATTGTGTACCGTTATCTGTGTGTATCACGGACGTATAGTCATTATTAGTGTGTGAAGTCGCACGGTCCCGATCCAGCCGGACCAAGCCATACAGGCTGACACAGCTATTATACTCCATGATGGTATAAATAAATCAAACTAAGCTGATCACCTATTATAGAATTACTTACATAAATCGTTCCTTATATTTTCGTTTAAAAATGCGTCATAAGAAAGATGTTATAAAATTACTAAATGGTACCAGTAGTCGACTAATAAATATAATCATAATTACGTAAGTTGCTTTAACATAATACAATAGCTGCAAAAAAATAGTGAACGGGGCCGCGAGCGAAAAAATAAATGAAAAAAATATATACAAACATTTTCAGGGGCGTTCAATTTGCATTTTAATGGAGATCCACGCGTACGTAACAAGTTTAACTAATAGGCGTGAAATGAGAGAAGCGAAATGGGAGTAGCTGAGATCACAAGAGATACTCTTGAACTATATTCAACTAGATTGTCTATTTGTCGTGCGGCAATGGGACCTTAGATTTCTAAGCGGGAGTCATTAGGATATAAGTCTCATTACATCGTTACAGATTTCAAGTTAAACCCAACTTCAATTTATACTTTGTCTAGAGCTTCTCTGAGATTCAATCATACGTAATCACCTTTATTGAAACTTAACGATGTTATTCATCTGTTCTACTTTTTTATCGAATATCATTCACAAAATGGAGTTATTAGATTCTCACACATTTCTCCACCAATAAATATAATTCGAACATACGCGAAGACTGCGGTTAAACTAAAAAAATATATGTTATTTTAAATATTACTTGCTACCTGTCTGTTTCATAATTATGAGACTTCCAATAAGCTATAAAACCGGCTTTATTATGGACAATACTTATGTGTGTAAAGATTTAACATGATAAAGGTTGCGAAATTATTACTAAATTATAACAATTTATACTGAATAATAATTTGTTTTGCAAATTACTTATTAATTTATATTTTTTATTTATAGAGGATGTGATTCTATTGCAAAACATAAAATATTTTTTTCATTTCCAATATTATATAATATATTCTAGTAAAAAAATATGGATTTCATTTCAATCGGAACACCTGTGAAAAAATACTTATTCTATAATTGTAAATAATTACTGTTTTTATATTTATAACAAGTTTCTAAAACCGGAAATTCGGTGTAGTAATCGGTATTAATAACTCTATTCAGATAAATAACAATCTCTTTGTTTTAGAAAATATCTAACATGATTCATAATTAATCTTCTAAGAATGTTAGGATAAGGCACATTTTGTACGAGAATTACGAATAAAAATAAACGGCAGCGGAAATTGTATGCGTCACAGGACTTAATAACAAAAGGCTAATTGTGGGTTACTTTCAATAAACAGAAATACAAATGCATTAAAGTGTTTTGCATTAATTTAACATGTACGGAACAAATTGATTGAGATGAGTAACATTTTGCACATCGCAAAATTGTACTATATGTTAATTTAAAGTATGGGGGTGTCTTTAGAAAACGTACGTGTTCTTTACAATAGATTTTTGATTACCCACCACATGAAACAATTTACCCATTATGGCTGTAATAATAAACGAAGCCAAGAATAAATACTAGCAAGATATAAATAGTCTCCCGCCCACAAGCATTCACGTGTGGCCAAAGACTTGCACTTAGCTCACGATTTATTGGGCTCACAATCACAACATGGCGAAATGGCGTTCACAAAATGGTGTCAGATGATGGCGCTTGTGCATATCCAGAGTTCATGTCGTATGGAATAAATTTTTACGATGTACTCGTAAGATATATTAATGTACTCGACAACCTCATACCAACAATCTGTAAGTGTCTCGAATTATTAGCTAGCTTACATTTTTTATATTGTTGTATTTCAAAAACGAAATATGTTCAAATTAGGAAAAAAAATTTATTTAGAATACTTCAATGCCTTATAGATCTTAAAATCACTAGATCTTGCAAAAGATAATCTATTAATTCTAATAATTTATAAGTTTTTAAAATATTTTAGTAGAAAATTTTTAAAACTTTTATTTTCTTAATTAAAAGGAAGTCTAAGAAAGTCTGTGAAAGTTCTACGAGTTACTGATAGCTCAAGTAGATGTTATGTTTTAAAAGAGAAGAAATGAAATAAAAATAGAAGTAATTTTCTACTTATATATATTATCATTACAAAGGGCTCTTGGAGTCGAGCAACCCCCTTAAAAGTTTTTACGACTCTTACTTGACAGAGAGCAGATGTTTAAAACAAATACAGCATCAAAGTGGGAGGACAGTTGAATGACTTAACTATTCTTCTACATTTATTGAGAACGAACGTCGTTATTTCATCCAACTATAGGAATGAATAGCCAGGCCCCCTGTCCATGTGAGTTATGAGTTAAACTTCGAAAATTATAGAGTATTTGTGACAATATAATAATATTAGTGTATTTTGCCAAGTAAATAAATGACATAAATAGGTCCCGACACCTCAATTAATCCTTTTGAGGATAGTTACATGGGTTCATCAAATTGTGTTTAAGCGCTGCTCAGTTAAAATGACCATATATATTGTCCTTAATTCGACGGTTAGGTAATTTGATCTTCTTCTTAAGTAAGCTAAACTCCAACACATGTTTTCGCACACTGAATCGTTTAGAAAACGCTACAATGAAGAAATAGTATGTTTGTTTATCTCCAGCAGTTTGTTAACCACATGTTAAAATAGACAAAGAGTCACCATTAAACTGTTTAAATTACATTTATTACATGTTATTTTGTGCAGTTATTTTTATTCACTAGTAAAAAAGTCTAAAGATTTTATGTATAATTATGAAAAGTGCCTATAATTTATATTAATAAATGAATGCTCTCTTACTATATGTGCACCAAAAAAAATTATTTTTAAAAACCTATATAGTTCTTAAATATAAATTTCTTATATGGTAGTTCAGTCAGTTTAGTTTCTGCATCATAGTTCAAATTTTAATCATATTTAAATAAAATATAATAAAAACATATTTTAATAATAAATAATTACCGTTTCATGCAATGTATGTACGTAGGTAGGTACAGTCACCAATAAAACATGTCTGACGTTAGAAAGTCGGTTTCAAGTATCAATATAATTCCTCAAGTGTGAGACATGGTCAAGTCAAAGCCAATTCAAATAGAAAGACGACCAAAAATTCAAGAAAACACAATATCAAGTTGCACTCGTTATTCCGTGACCATCCCATACACCGTGAAAGTGATACTTGTCAGACCAGAGTGGGACAGTGGTCCGTTCTATTACCGTCATCCCAAACTGTAACTAAAAACCGCCCAATATGATTTAGTAATAATATTTTCTTTAAATCATTTTGGTCATAATTACTACACCTACATTTTAATTCAAAGGCATTGTAATAAAAAATATATTAAAAGAAATTGTACCACATATTTGCTGTTATTATTCCAAACAACAAAAGCCGTGAATACACTCCTAAATATAAAAGCTACACTGCACTTATTAATCAACGATACACCTTTAAATTTATAAAAGAAAGAATATCCGGCGACTCGATTTATTCGGCGGTAACATAAAATGCATCTGCTACATTATAAGTGTATTTTTGGACAAAAAAATTAGGTTAGCTCGCATCGGGAGCTTCCTCTGCGCGACATTAGGAAATAACTTACAGTCGTTGTTTATTTTTATGCACACTTTTGTTTGTTATCAGAGACTGAATGTTTATTATCGAACAGTGAAACTGGTTTACGAGATTTACTGATTATATATATTGTATTATTATTTTATTAACTGGAATTAACGTGAAAAATACCTATTACATACCTATTTCGCGCGTTAATTCCCGTTGTTAAAATAATAAGACGTTATGCAACGCCAAAGTTTAAAAGTTATTATAAGTTTTTATTGTTTTTTTAATTTACTTTAATGTGGAAGACTGAATTTTTTTTTTTTATTATTAAGTTCATAGTTTACTAAAAATATATCACGTATAATATAATAATGTAATAATATTAAACAAATTCGATGAAATTTAAAAATCAATTGAAATCCGATTGTCGTAAATAACGTCTTATTTCGCCACATTTCAAATTACAGATAGTAAGTTATAAAATACTGTGAAGTTGTAAGATTTATGTTATAGTTCAATTTTATTCAACTACACCAAATCGCATTAACAGTCAACTAAAATGTCATATATTATGTTAACTTAGTTTATATTTCTCGTTGTACAGTCAGCTTCAAAATTCAATAACCATAATAAAAGTTCAAAAGGAGCTATACATCATATTATACCAAAATTGTTAAACATGACGAACGTCAATATTTTATAATAAAGTGAAATTATAAAATAAATCATCTATTATTAAAAATGTGTCATCACTGTTTCAAAGCTAAAATGCAAAGAAAGACACGCTAGATTATTTATCTCAACATTCGTTCCGTGACAATGACAAAATTATAGATTTGGGTCAATTATAATTTGAACTATAATGTTGTTTATTCAATATTGGCGTTTGTCATGTTTAGAAATTTTGATATAATATGGCGTATAGCTATTTTCAATTGTCATTGATTTTTGTAGCTGAGTGTATCATCTACGGTCTAGCATATACACTTATTTATTTAAAATAATTTTGTGTAGTATAAACGTTTTTTCATAAAGTATTCAAGAAAAGTGCTTGACGTGGCGCAGGCTGCATTGCGGAAAATCTAAATCATTTCATTCGACTGGTCAAAATTAACAATTTATGTATCAAAATATAATTTATGACTTCTGTTGGATGTCAATGAAATAGTTATTAGTTTAGTAGTTGTTTAATGGGACTGAAAACAGTAAGGCCAAAAGTATCATGTCCCACACCTGGATGTTGCGATCTTTTTTCCATGTTTGTCGAAAGTTACATACGCCTTCTCATTAACCTTCAAATTCTTTATTTCAAAATATGTTAAATGGTTACTCAGAAATACTGCTTTGATATTACAAAAAAATATATATATTTTAGTTATATACTTAGTCTATTCAACTCACAAATCAAACCAATACAGTGTCATGATATTTCTTTCACTTAAAAGCCATTATAGCAGTTCACATTAAAAATACATTTACAGTGATAGCCATCGACAAAATGCATTAAACTTCCTTCTGGTAATTAAATTAAGCTCCTTCACACCCAATTACGTATCTCATTACAATAACATCTTTCACACGATATAAAAACGAATTAAAACAATATCATAGTTTAAGCGTTTTACTAGGAAGCCATTTATATTATTTTCTCTTTCTTTTTGTAAGCGGGAGATAGGGATAGGTGCTTGAGTAATGTGCGCGTCATAGTTAATTAGCATCTGTTTAAGTGCAAGACGTATCTTGATATTTTTATTAATAAAAAATCCAGATTACTAAAATAAAACCCTTAACGTTTATAGGAAATAATAAGTTATTGGATAACAATATAAGTCCATAATTTTTTGCAGTCGCTATCTTGTTAAAGATATACAACCGAATAAAGCTAAATGTACAATAGTGAAAAACAAAATAGTTAAAATTGAAATTTAAAAATGTTCCAAATTGAACTTGCCCTTAATAGCAGCTCTCTTAACGCGAGCGTCGAGACGAGGAGCGTGCTTTTTCGTTTCTACTTTTTCGTTCTTAATTGAAGCCACATGTTTAAATATTAGATAAATCTTAGATTAAGAACTATTGAATGTTTGGTACATCACGTATATGATTTCCCATGTAATTATTTTTAATTATAATTTATCTTTTGGACAGAAATCTCTCAAAAAATATAGATTGAGTTCAAGCAAAAAAAAAAATTATTGTAGTTTATTTTTTTGTGTTCAACTCTGCAAAGTTCTTTTTATGGTTTCCATGTATTAAAATTAATAATTTTTTTTTCACATAGAAAAAAAAATATGATATAAAATTTCGAATTTCGAAAGCTGTTGTTTATTTAATATTATTAATTTAATACCCATTATTTCTAATACGGTAGCCCTGAAACACAAAACACAAAAAAAACTATCAGAGATATCAATGAGGTGTTAATATAACATCAAAGCTATAATCGCATAAAAAAGAACTAACAATTAAAAAGTTCCAAAATATCGAAAAGAACCGAGATGTTATCACACGCTGACACAGTTTTGATTAAAATCGTCCTTAATAAAGAGGAGATAGAGTTGAATTTATTTATAATTATATATAATTTCGTAGGTAACCCACGCACCAATTTACGTGAATCGTCCGAGTAACAGATAATTAAATAACAAAAAAAATTTGAACAAAAAGCGAAAGATTTATTTTCAGTTTAACAAAGAGTGGGTGAGATATTGTTAAGTGATTTGAGTTTAGCTACATTATATTAAAAATGTTGAACTGTGAGTTTATGATGATGTGTGTGTGTGCGTGTGTGTGTGTGTGTGTGTATGTGCGTGTGCATGTGTGTGCGTGTATGTCTACGTGCGTGTGCGTGTGTGTGTAAATATTTTAAAATATAAATATCCATTATCGATAAAGAGTATTTCGAAAGCCAATTAATTCTTTGTGTAAAGTACTTGTGCTTCGCTATTAAATTTATGTGAATAAAGTTAAAAGATAAAAACACCATTTTTATTATTCTGTGTAACTTCAGTACATGCCTATTAATTATCCTCTTTGTCAGTTTTAAGGGGTTACCTGATTTAACGAGAAATATGAAATACATTTTTAAAACAACTACGGGATATATTTATATATAATTTATGATTATATTAGTATTGATTTATTATATATTATTATGGTAATTATTATAAGAATTTTATATAAATATAGAATGACAGAATTATAGATACGAGCACGTTTTAACCCGCGATCTCTGGAACACCGTTCGAAAGTACGGTTATATATTTAAAAACAATCACAATTATTTGTACATGTTCTTATCTAATCTGTTATTATTAGTTGAGAAACATATTTCTGACCGACAGATATATAGAGGGTTTTTTAGACTTATAAGGGTTTTTGGCATTGGTCGGGGGACTCTTAAAACGAACAGAGGTTGTCAACTTTTATACAACGCTGTTACAACACGCATATTGTTTATTTTTAACATTATAAATGAACGTGAGCTTCCCAATAAAGCTCAATCTGCAAACAAAGCGACCGGTGTTGTTCTCTCGAGTGACAAAAAAAGGATATTAAAAACATATAAAAACAAATTTTAATTTTAAAAATCTTTAACATATTTTATAGTGAACATAAACATACAACTTTATGTTAATTTTATTTTAAGATATGTTATATTTCCCAATTAATTTTATTATCAGTGTAAAATTTTTTTTTTGAAAAAAAAGAAATATCATGTTTTTTTAAGAAATGGCACAAAATTAAAACAACTTAATTTTTTTTCTTTATTTAATTAAAAACATTCTAAAACAAATCGCTTCAACTTTGCACCAACAACTCAAGATCATAATTTTTTATATGATGTCATCTAGGCATCAAACGTGAAATGTTGAAGTAAAAACACTGCTAACTCATGACATGACAAAGCTCATAGTCATTGTTTTAATTGCAATATTCAACAAATTCAATAATTTGCGGTAAATATTTGTCAGTTTACTTAATTATTAACGATTTAATATCCGACATCCGAATACAAGAGCATGTTAATGTAATATTCAAAAGTAAAACATGTATTTTATCGGATTGTTGTATGTTTGTGAATATCTTATTTGCTGTACCGTGATGTTTAAATGTGTTGAATTATATTTCTATTAAATATGTATATTTGTAAAGAATCAACTGTTAATTGAAAACGCATTGTTAGATATGAAAATTTATTATTTATTGAATATAACAGTTGTTTCAAAACTTGCTTTTACAGAACGCTCGAATCAATTATTGTGATTATATATAGAAGTACTAAACGATAGCCCATTAAGGCTCTGCGGCCATTAGACTTGGCTTTCATGTAAAAAAATAGGCCAACGAGTTCGGCCTAAGCGGCTGAGGCACATGTGAAATAACATTTCTATAACACATATATGTTTGACATTTATACATTTTGGAGTAAAATGAATAGGAAAAAATATATATGTTAGTTCTAGTTTAAATTTACAAATGAGTTATTTTTAATGTTATCTTTTACCTGCGACTTTATCTGCCTTCAAACAAAACAGACAAACGTACATAATTTTTACAGATGTCATACTGAGTTTCGTGTTCTTAATATCTTTTTTTAACATCTATACATATATCTATATATTGTCTATCACTTGAGAAAAAATCCATACCATGGGTTTGGTGTTACAGGGTCTGTCCGTTCCGCTCGTTAAGTTTATGCGTTAATTAAAAGAGAGAAACCCTGTCTAAACCGCTTAAATTTCATGCTGAGCGCTTGGTTACGTTTCCAATCAAAACATATAGATAATATAGGAGTCAGTTTACATAACCAAAAAAATATAATAATTATTATTATTTGAAAGACAATCATCCTTTACATATTCAGAATGACATTGGGATTGTAGTAAGAACTTCCTACACAAAACTTTCCGAGTCTTTGCTACCACAGTACGTAAATAAAAATAAATCAGTTAACCGAGACTATAAACATAAACATAAAATGTCAAATAATTAAAACAACCATAAAGTACTGTCAAAGTAACCACATGAAGACATCACAGGGAACGTAAATTATACACACGGTGTACTAACAAGCATTGTAAAGATTTTAACTAATTTCATTAATTTTATTGTATATAATAAATTTCTGTACAAACACGAATAAATATAATGGATAATTGACGTTTTTAAGACGGTGTATTGGTCTTGTGGTGATGGTAGATGGTAGATCAATCGAAGATGGTAGATGTTTGATTCCCACACTTCTTTTCTTTTTGAGACACGGATTATAGTTTCGAGTCTAAGTTCCAGTTTGAGTGTTCTGTTTTTTATGTGTGTATGTATTTTTAGTGACAGCAAGCAAGCAACAATTTTTTTTTATAATATATATATATATATATATATATATATATATTATATACTTATAACTAGCTTTTTATGTAGAAATTCATATCATATCATGAGAGGGTTTATTAAAAAAAAATACTCTTTCAAAACATTATAATAATTACATTTTATTCTTACAAAACATTTCTAACAAAGACATGAATATAATTCCATTATGATACGTTTGTTGCTATTTACTGCTAGCATTACTGGGAGTGCTCACCGCACTAAACATTAGCCTAACTGCTTTATAGTCCGTCATTAAACTAATACGTAACCAGGATTTACAATTTATGGCTTGGTTTTGTGACTTCGGAGGTATATTGTTATTTTATTATTGTGCTATATCATACATTACACATAATATATTATACACTTATATATTTTTTTATTTTTAAGTTGTAGTGAAGAAATATTGGCTTTTCATGTTCATTAAAGTAAATGACAAATGGTTGAATATTAAAAAGTGAAAAGGACTTATACTTGTACCATAACTTCATTTTTTTGAATTACATGTAATTGCGATTATATTTTCTCTTAATTCAGACAAAATGCAGACAAACAAACAAACAAACCTAATTAGGTGACTCGAAAACTAATTAAGCGAAGAAATCCACTTCTCATTCCGAAGTTGACAGCAAATTTTAAGATTTTTTTTCTTTTAATTTGTCCTTTATAAAATACGTTACAAAACTTGAAATAAGGCGACGTTTGTCATAAAAAGCAACGAGCTGTGCCTAATGAGGGTAAGGTGTTATATAAAATAGAATCAATTTACTAAGAATGTGAAGAAAATAAGATTTTCCTTAAGCTTAAATTTAGGCACCTTCAAAATTATTTTACTTTTAATTTAGTTTGTAAAATTTTAGCATCCAAGTACTTACTTTAATTAGTTATCTTTGTTAAAGGTATATTAATCTTCAATGAATTTACTATTATTAAAAAATATATTAGATTTTTGATAGTCAAAGGACATATTTTTTTTTAATTTAATTAAAAACACATATTCTAAAAACATTAGTTTTACAAAAAAAAATACTATTACTGTAGAAGAAATTTTATTTTTAAATGTTACAAACAATGTTTTAGAATAGTAAAACTGCGACAAAAGCAAAAACTTCTCGTCCAACGTTAATTCTTTGGGGAAGGCTACGTTAGCAAAGTTTTTTACATTTAAGATGGGCCGCAGATATCTCGTTTGCGTCTGATTGGACAGAGATCGACCACCTCCGACACCGCTCTTATTTTATATAATTTAACTTGAATTATAAAAAAATAATTAATGCAAATCAAATTTTAAATTATTTTACAAATTTAAATACTTTGATTTGAGTTGTTGATGTAAGCCAATACCAAAATGTAAGTATTTATTTGGTGACATAGAAAATAAGATAGATGAAAGAGAAGAGAGTTTTAAACTAAGCTAGTCATTGTATTATCTAACCATTTAAATGACTGTTAAGACCTCAAACAAAAATTTCAACAAAAAGTATAGCATATTTCAAAATATATCGGTGAACTTATACAGTATGTAGCGCCCTTTAAATTCCGCTCTTTATTTGGTACACCCGAAAATCGACTTTATTTTAGCGTGGTATGTTTGTTAATTGCTTGACTGTTCAATTTGTTATCCTAGGTACATGTGGCAGCAGAGTGACCGGATCCGTCATTGTTTGTAAGAACAATGAGAATACGTCGGAATATCGAGAATCTGCCTTTCGTATCGCTCAAAGCTCGGACGTGACGGACTAAATGGTGGCGCTGTGTTTGCTTTAGTATAAATAATGATAATATATAATAATATTCTTTTATTACTTTTACTTTATTTAAACAAAGAACATATAGATTATTATTAACTCCATATATACATCAGCTAAAAATATAAAAATTGTGAGTATGCATTCTTTTCATCCCTATTCATCTATCAATAAACTTCTATCCTTGGTACTTCTTAATAAAGTATTATTTTGTAAAAAACATTTAGTAGTAAATACAGACAACTGGATATCCCTCAGCTTTTTTTTAAATATATTGGTATCTTTGCAATTGATGTTTTATTTTTGTAGAAAATACGGCAGCACCGTTACAAATAAGACTAAATCTTAATAGCAACTTTTATCTAACTGGTAAATTTATATTGACCCAACATTTTAGTGCCAAGGCCAAAAACAAAAGCTAATAACCTCTTTACGGACCGAAGGCACAAGGCGTCATCTGCATAAGTAATTGTTACTTTGGAAATTCGACCTCTTAGTCTATAAACTAAACGTGACAAGTTACGTTGTGTCATGCTGGAACTTATTAGAAACCTGGGTAATTGGCATTTCGTTATCGTTCAGGACTTAAACGACGGAAGGAAAAAGAGGGTACAATTAATGAAAATGAATGACGCTTTATATAAAGGGCTACATTATTTGTTTTCGAGTAGCTGACCTATCTGGCAAAGATGTCAGTTTCAAAATGAAAAATTTATTACCGACCAATGTTTGAGTAAATTTTTTTTTTTTCATAAAAATGTCTTTTAATTATATCGCTTCTAAATATTTCGTTTATTATTTTTGCAAGTTTCGTACTTATTTTGGTAAGGAAGAATATTGTATCGCATGACATCGTGGGTCATAAGTTCAAAACGCCGCAATATACAGGTACCGTGTAAAGTTAGCAAATAAGTATTGGAATAGATTACCTAAAGCGGTTAAAATAGTGAAAACATTAAAATTAAAATTCTAGACAAAAATAGACTTTAGATTTATGCCAGTTTTTAGATAGTAAGTGACATCAATTAACAAGTTAAAATTCCAGTAGAAACGTCAAGCACTTGAAGTTACTCAAGAGGCTCCCCTAGCCTAGTAAGTAATGAACATTTTAAAGAATTTTAAAGGAATTAGTGGATTATATAAAAAAGTTATTTATTTACCTGTTGTACACATCCTGTCTAAAAGGTTGTTTTTTTTGGATATCAAATCAATGTTTTTTTTCTATTTCTATTGTTTTTTAGAATATTCTAACGCTTCTCAGAATCGTCGTAAAGCATTTGCAACAAGTTAATTTATGCTGAACGCGTGAATCGATTCATCAAAATTGTAATGCTGCATTATTTCATGAGCGCTGCCTCGGGGCATCGATGCTTAATGCGTGCCCTCTGATATCGAATGAGCTATTCTAACGTACAATTGTATTCAAATAAATATCCTGTCCAGTTTTATTTCAATTCAGATTCATATTGATATAAATGTATTTTCACAACAGCACATTTTAAATTTTATTGCAAAACACATTTTATTTCACAAAACTTATTTTTCACCTCCAAAGCATTAGGAATTCCTTAACGATAGTCTGTGGAGCGGAACACAGATTATAACAACCAATTTTCTTTCCCTGTATCCAGAACGACTCCATTTAGTCAAGTCCATTACCTAACAAATGCAAGTGCACTCCCCACCTTTCCAATGATCTCCAAGGAATCGTTCTACGTGACGCCGTTATTATTACTGCCCACCCCCTTAAGGCTAGGGCGTGGTAAGTGGCTGGTAATTGTATGGGATAACTTAGATTGGCTTTTTAATTCAGAAGATTTGTTTGTAGAAGGGAGGTTTAATTCTTTCTGTGGCTGTTTTACTTTTCTGAGTCGTTAACAATTGTAATGGTATCATTTTTTCTAATATTTACTAATTTTAATACACTGCAAATTCAAAGTGATGAAAGATAATTAGAATAATCAAAAAAAAATATCTGTTTTATATGAGAAGGTGTCGTGCAGTGTTAGGGTCGCAATACAAAATAATTAAGAAGCGTTTGTCATTTAGAATGCCTTCATTTTATGAAAATTGTAGAGCGTCCGTTTTTCATGTACGGATAAGGTTGAGAGGTCATAAATTCAGGTGAGCGCGAATCTTGTTCACGTCACTTGGATATAAAGATGTTGAGGCCTACGCTTCTGGAGTGTTGTCTAAGAGCTGGCGGTAAATGTATTAACTTTAATCATAAATTTAAATTCTGTTATTACTTTGCGATGTGAGAATAAAAAAATATCAACGTTATAATGAACCTTGAAAAACATTTTGAACGAAAAATATTTATTATTTGAACATAAATAAAATACAAAATTTCGAACATTAAATTATACCACAATGTTAAATTCGTTTTAAGTAAAATACCATAATAAGATGCATATCCAGCAATGGCTCTATAATAAAATTTGTACGAGCTCTCGGTATCAAAGCAAAGATTTATGCAGTGGGAGCAAGTTTATAAGGCTGTGTATTTTACGGTTCGCCGACACCAAGAAAAACGGAGACCATTTCGTTATGAATTATTACATAAAAGGCATTAACTAATGTTATGTTTATTTCATTTAAAAAGTAACTATTGAAATTTAAAAACTACTACCAAAGTAATAATCACTTACTTTTTAATTATTATCTACAGATATTTTATATATTTTTATGGTCATATTTAATAGGCACGGTGTTAATAAAAATGATAGACCAAGATTATAGAGTGATGCTTAAATATAACTTTTATATATCCTAAACGAATTCCTTTTCTCTACAATTTAGAGGCTTACCATCAGCGGCATATTTACTAAAATAGAGCTATGACGTCTGGAGCGTCGGTGAACGAATTTCTCTTTATTTTTATCTTCCCAGCACTCGATAATCCCAACGTGAATAAAACTCTAAATAAAATAACAAAAAAATACTTAAAATTGTTCAATATCATCAGCTGTAATCCGATTATACAACTAAGATTGCCAACAAAGGAAATAGGACCTTATAATTTGGTAATAGTGTTGTAAATAGTATTCCAAAGGAGATTAAGGGTTTATAAGATGACAAATACGGTCTTATAGTTCATTAATAGAAGGGACAAAGGTACGAGGACATGTCTTAAGCTATAACAAGTTTATAGACAAAACGCTTTTAATTGTCGATAGTTTACCTGGAACAGGGCTGGCAACCTCATTTATTATTTGGAACACTAAAGAGTTTACAATTAAGTACCTACCAAGTATTTTTGTGGGTATGTAATAAACTTTAACCATATTGTTGTTACATTAGAAACAATGCTTGTAACTCAATTTGATATAAACATAAAAATATGGCTTTCTCCGCCAATAGTACTAGTATATAACTATGATCATTGTAACTATTTAATGAGACTCACTTGTTTTCATGTTTCTATAAGTATATTATTTTGTAGTAAATTTGAATATTAGTGACAACCCTGAATAAAACAGTTATTGTCCGTATTGAAAGATAAACTTGAGGCGATTATCTGCTTTAAAAAAGCTCATCGTTTTGTATATTTTATGCAACGACTGCTTTCAATTATAATGCGGACTAGTCATCGAACTGACTCAAAGGTAAGAACTTTTGCTAAATTATTATTATGATAGTGCCTTTAAAAATTTTTAAATAATAAAAAATAATTGGACACAAAGTTCTCAATGTTTTTTATAATACAACTAATAATAATAATACGGATTACTAAGCAACACTCTTTGTATATACGAGTAAAATTGATAGAAAATCTTTTAGACTTTCATAACCACTGTCAGTCCATATATATGATAGAAGCATTTACAACTCCTCTGTTGGTTGTAATGCAGCTGAAGTATCCACTGCAAATGATCTGTTGCTAGTGAGTACTGAGTCTAGATTCTAAAAGATTATGTCATCATATACTAAAGTATAAAGTTAACAATTCTAAAGTAAGTTAGAAAAGTTTGAAATGATACATTATTGTAAGTCGCACGAGTGTGAATTTTATATTATATTTTTATTTAATCAAAAGAAATTAATAATATTAATTTATAATATTTTTTTTCTTTTTACTATTGAAGTTTTTGTTTTTAATATATAATTAGTTTAATTTAGAGAATATTTTATATGTGTGACGCATATTTTTAAAAATAATTATTTGGCTGGTTATAAGGTAAAAAGGTAACGGTGTGGTGTAAAACAATTCACGGTGAGAATTTTCTAGAAACTAGGTTGCCACATTTTCCTCAATTATTACTAGATTACTAACAAGTGAGTAAATTCGATGTGGTAAAAAATATGTGAATCATCATTTAGTTTGGACAGGGTCATTGTAACACACTTCTGTTCCTCAGATGTGTTTGACGGTCAGATACTTAATGAGTTAAGGCTCATGTCATATCGTACACACGGACAACACTATAATATTTGTACAGTTAACAAAACTAAACTAACAAAGAAAATTATTTTTCTTACTTATTTTTATTTAGAGTTTAATTAAAATTCTCTAAATATAACTTATGACAAAATAATTTTACTCAGAGCTATTTTAGCCAGTACTAACCGATTATATTATTGAAAAATTTATTTTATTTGATCTTTAATTTATTTGCATAACATAACAATATTAGCCAAATCGATTAAACATGCGTTTCCTAAAATGCTGAATTATAAATAAATATACTATCAAATGACATGGCAGAGCTGCCTGAAATGTTTTTATTTTAATAATATCATCAGGAAACTTCTTTCAATTTAATATTAAATGAATCATTAATAATTGTTTACACGTATCAATTTATTACTTCATGTATTTAATTAAATTAATATTATGAAAGTAAAAAAATAAATGAATCCTACATCAAAACGCCGATGACATTAAATAATTAAAAAGTTTTAGTGAATATTTTTTTAATTTCCTTGCCAACGCTCCCCGAGGTCATCGTCTTCTATTTTTACCTTTCATTTTTCCCATTAGTTTCTTAATTAATATCCCGAGAGCCAAGTGTGAGCTACGGTGAATCAATCATAATCAGACGCTATAATATTTTAATTTTCCAAACCCTTTTGAGGTTTAAACTTCTTTAGTTAATGGGTGCTGAGTTATATATAGATAATCAGATTTCATGGTTTTATAACATCTAATTCACACATGTACAAATTAAGAAGAGACACAATATTTTTTTTTAATATTTTTTCTTTCACAATCTTTGTAATATAATAAAATACATACAAATATCAAGGAAAATTTTAAAAAATATTACGCAGTTTCAACAACTTTCAACAACTTCTTTATTAAAACAGCAGAGAAACTTTGATTAAGTGTACGTACATATTTCTATTAGAATTTCTACCTCCTGGAATTTTTATTAGCGAGCATGGATATTATATAAATGGCGTCATCTGAAAACAGTTTTTTAAGAAATGGAAGATAAAAACTATGATTTTATAACTATTAAAATAAATACACATGAACAATTTAATAAGGAATTCTAAATAAAACATCTCGCAATACACTACTGAAACATTTGAATAAACTGAAGACAAGTCCTGACATTTTTGGCGTCGGAAAATCAGCTCTTATCCGGTGTACGTTTAAAGAAAATTCCGTAGAAAAATCTCTTTGTTCTCTTTGATATTTCTAGTAATGCAAAGCCGAATCCTTGAAGCCCTTATTAAGCGCTTTCTGGGTTTCGTAGTAAGGTGCAGCGATGGCGTTTTCAAAACCCCCATCTATTACAGCTTTTATTGCAAAATTTTTATTACGACTTGAATTAATACTGCATTTTCGTAGCAACCCGCATTTTAATATTTAAGTTAAAATCTGCTTTAATCCGTAGTATTAAAGTGCAAATAACAAAACATGCAAGGAGATGCGAAGGACTTAATTAGGTTGCACGTTTCTTTTACCATGACATTTAAAAGCCGTCATTGCAATCGCATAAAAATTTTTAATTCCATAAATTACTTATGATGATGTGATTCAGAACTTTACGATTTCGATTATTTTTCTGAAATACTCAAAAACATATTTTTTGTTGTAACATAAAAAAGTTTGACCTTAGTCATATTTAATGACCTTCAAATGTTTAGTCATCTATATTAAAATATTACTTACATTAACTGTAGACTTCACCTCTATCAACAATTTTAACTTAAACACTCAATCAAACTTGCAAAAAAAATTGACATTTCGCAGATTACAGGAAATACCGATCTATCTCACTCATACCATCATTAACCAGGATGTAATGATCATTAATCAAGTTAATGATAGATTGAACGGCGCATATTGATGAGGGCCAGATCACGCTTGACCGCTTTCTTGACCTTTCGTTTAAGTTTAAAGCTGTGTACTTAAAGGTCAAACTTGATTGAACTACTTTGATGAGAGACACAGGTTGGATAATATCGTTAGTTTTAAGTTATTTTGTATAGATACGACTTCTGAACTAACATTAACAATAATATAGAAATAGTATATATTATTTTTCATTTTAATGTGAAAATTAAATATATAGAAAATATGTATTTTAATAATTAGAACCCGTAAAATAATACGAGCATTCAGAATAATATGTACACTGTTTAAATTGCTTAAATGTTTGTTTAAAATTATTAACATTTATAACAAATAACAAAAAAAACAAATTATTTGCATCTAATATGAGGTATATTAGAAGTCCTCCAACTAGGACAAATATCAACAATTTAAATTTATTTTTAAACTATACTGACAGAAATTTATGTATAAAAATAGTTCACATATGTGTATTTTCTAATTATAGAATCTTACCGAATCCTACCATAATAAAATCCTAATATTTTATAAAAATTACATAACTAGATATGGCATCAAACGCTTTCAGTAATTAAACTTTACACTATATTATATATGAATATACAAACATACAAACAGCAATTAATGACGACATTTACAATTCCTGTTACAAAATGAAAGATCCAGCCGAAAGTGTAACCATAACCATAATGGCAATTGTGTACAAAGTACTTTGAATGATGTCCGGCGATAATTACAGAGTCGCAATTAGACAACCTACAGTGGTGGAATTTCCGAAAATTAAATTCGAATGCTACTATTGTTTTTACAGTTATTCTAAAGTAAAAGTAATAATATTTTTGTTCTTACAAAATATTTTACTTATTTAAATTATCATTATGTATTAAAGCTTATCATTTGAAATATATTTTTTTTATTTTATTTTAATAATTAATATTACACACGCACACACAATTTACAATTTTTTTTTTTCAAAAGGCGAACTTTATGCTAAGTAAACATTCTTTGCCAGCCAAGATCGTTGCCTAATATTTTAGATTTATTTTATAATTTAAAGAGTGGTCAATCTTGTAGTGTTAGGTAATATATTAGTTTTAATCATTGATAACTTTAAATAAATTAAAATATTATTTAAAGTAAACTAATTAGTTGTATAAACCACATGAAATATAAAGAATATTTCTACCTTAAACAACAATATTCAAATTTGCCACCAATGTTTGCAAAGTTAAGCCACTACGAAACATACGTATAAATTCCATGCAAGCCTTTTTTCCCAGCGAGCTTCATGCATACATGTATGAGACGGACAAATTGACAAGTGGTCGTTTTAAACCGAGAATTTGCCTGTTATTGTACTCAGTCCAATTTTATCGATGCTTTTATATATCCCCAGTATAATGTGACAGATATTTTATGTCAACAACTTTGAAAATAGAAGAACTTTGAAGCTGAAGCTTGGAATCTTCCACCAACACCTTACAAATTTAAATAACTTACAAATTACAACTTATAAATGTAAAGCAACTATAACGCAGTAAAGGAAAAAAAAATTGAGTACAGACTTCGACTCTTGCGATTGAATGAAAAAAACGTGAGAGATAAAAAAAACACCTGAAATAAAACAAAAATCTTTAAACAACAGCTCACAATTTGCGAACGCATATTCCGCTGCCAATACTGGAGGTGCAGAAAAATTTTATTTCAGTTACATCCACCGTCTATGACAAAATTAGAGACCATCCGTTACTTTTATGAAAAATATAGTCACATAACATAGCTTTCAATACGTCAGAGCGACACCTGCACGCGGCACAGGGATGTAATAGTCGTGCGACAGTGATAGATTGCCCCCTATTTGAATAATACACTCCGAGCAATTCTCATTGTAAATATTACTTGAATATGAATATTCAAGTTATCAATATATTGATCAGTGGAGATAACATTGTATATAAGTCTATAACTTAAGAGCAATGATGTTTAAGAAGGCACAACTCTCATCATTGAATTCAATTCAAAACAATGTTTAGATCGGATATTTTAAATTTCTACATTGAGTATCACTATGTTATTCAGTTTTTATTTCATGAAAAATCTAATTATTTATTTTAAGGATTACAAAAATAGCAGTATTATAAAATTCAACGAAGATATATTTGATAAAAAAGGTTTGAAGACATTTAAAAATATTCTATAAAAAGCAATTAACGGTTTATTTCTACACAATTTTACGGGCCGTTGAAATGTGTCTCGTGCGGAGGGTGAACATAATTGCATAGAAAATATGTACTTGCCGAGCTTTCATATGTCTGACGCTGCTTGCTTGGTAAACCTCCCGGCGATATGCAACGAACATTATTTACAAAAACTACTATATATATAACATTTACATAGATTTATAAATATTGCTTGAGAAAATAGTAATTATTTTATTTATTATCTTAAGGATTTGGGACGGATGCTGAAACCCCAGAGAGAAAGGAAGAAGTTTTGGCATCCGGCTCTCAGATTAACTATTTTTAGTCGTTCTTTTAACACAATTTGAGTTTTTAATAGAACATAATTTTCTTTGTATTTTTTATGTCCGTTATCTATTAGTGAAAATTTTTTAAAGGCTTAAATTAATTTTAAAAGCTTAGTTTTAAGCTTGACGGTATAATCAGTAAAGTATTAATTGTTATCATATAAATATGTACCCTACATTAGATAATTATCTATTACTATCTCTTAAACATTAACATATTATTAAGACGGTTTCAACTGTACACATTTTTGGTGTATATTTGTTTTTTTGGATATATATATTTGCAATTTGCAAAAATGCAAACTTGATACAGTTGCGAAGGATGAACATATTTTGGTTTGGCGCAAACATTTTTAAAACAAAAAAAAGTTCTTCCTTTACAACGGTATCAAGAACTTACAAAGTGCAAGTAAATTATACGCTGCATGATATCTATAACTTATAAATTAACTATTATATATAAAATATTCAATTTGAAACTCTTACCACCCATATATTTATTTTATAATGCTAACCCGCTGAATCTATGTCTTCAGTTTTGGTTGGATTACCTTTATTAAGGATGTATTTAAAGAGTTATGACTAGTTGCATACTAAAAAGCATAAATCCTCTTATTAAACTTCTAAATTAAAACTTTAAATATAATAAAATAATTATTAAATTTTACTAAACCTCATAAAATCAGCTCATAGAGGCCGTACTCGGCTCGCGTGTAACTTTCGCGTGCTGGCCTACCAAAGGCTTTTATGCGTTTTCATACTAAGCGATAGTTCTTAACCTATATAAACGAAACTGTTGTGCGATTTAAACTCAGTTTTTATAATAATTAATGAATTAATGAGAACGATTGATATGACTAATGGAAAAAGCTTTGGAATAGAATAAAACGTAAAAAAAATACTATCACGTATATATTATTATATAGATATATATATAATTAAAAACTATCTAAACGCTTAAAGATGTATTCATGTTAGAAATAATAAGATAATAATTGTAATAACATTTAGACTTTAGAAATCTATGATGACATTTTTAAGATTTTTTGAAAAAAACGAAAAAGCAAAGAAACTAACAATAACTTTTCGGCTTTAAAGTCACAGAAAAGAGTTAGGAACAATTCCCAATTTGAAACCCAAGAGTTACAATAGAGACCATACAGAATCCAAATATCAAACATGAAATTGTTCGTTTTGTATATATGAGAATGAAATCGATTTTCCATTGAACTCTTGATCTGATTGTACTCAATAATGATCCAGGACTTTGCATCATTGAAGTGCAGAGCAAAGTGTTTTATCGAATGAGCAATAAATGATGGCTTAACGTGATTGATAACTACGACGAATTTTATATTCTTCATGAATTTTAAGTTTATAAAAAGTTTTTACCATAAAATGTAAAATAATTGCAGTAATGAGTGCTGTTGAACAAAACAAAGACGTCGCATGGACCACTAAAATACATCACGTCATGTGGCAGAATCAGTTACTGTAATCTATTTCTACCTCGGCTATAAACAGCGAGCGAATGGGTGAATGGAATCAGAACGAGTGAATGAAAGAGCTCTGAACACGGTCATCAGTCAACTACGGCTGGCCATTATCCTAATGGGATCTCAAATCGTTCGGCCATTTGACGAGAGATTACTGTTACTAATTATACCTCCTAAACCAATCTTATATCTAGGAGCCACTATTATTTTATTTTGATTAAAGTTTATGAATCACAATTGTCATTTGTTTATTTGAGTGACATTTAACTATGAAGCACTTTATAATCCATTTGTAGTATGTTATCATGATAGCGAAATTGGAAACACACTTTGCTTCGTTCTTGATAAAAAAACCTCTGAAGGAATGTTATTAACATTTCTCCGCAGATGAAAGGATTTATATTTATTGCAAAACTATTGAATTTTGAGTCTAGAATTAATGTATTCTAAAGTGTAAATACACAATTTCTTATATTGTAGCCATCAAAACATCAAATTAATTCTAAAAACAATTTACTAAAGCAAAATCGAAATTTGCAAGACAATTCATGGAATATTATAAATTGTTTCATTTGTGTTAAAGTCGATAATGCCTTGTAAAGTTGAATTCCTAAATTTGAAGAGGCACTTGCCTTTTCAAAACCGAATAGGAATGCTCGGAGTAGCGTTCAAATTTAGCTTGGACGTTGAAATGTAGCTATATTACGAGATCTTACATTTACGTGAGATTATTTAAAAGCGACTCAAGCACCACATTTAAAAATATTTTTAGAGGTTGTAATTCATAATGTAATATAATAACATCAATATTCAAAATAAAACAATATTTCTTTTAAATAATTGATTATTGAATTGGTACCTTTGATGTCTAAGTGAGAGTATATTCACATGACAAGTGAGAATTGTACATGTAAAAAAAAATATATATTTATACTAAATAATATATGGTGTTTTTTATTCGTATTTTTTTTGTATAACTTTAGTTAATTTTTTGCTTGTGTATCCTGTAAGTGTCCGTGTAATTTTTTTTTCTGGAAATTTTACTGGCATATCTGCTTTATTTTATTTGTGAAATTTACTTGAATATGATGCTTTTGTTTCCCAATAAAAAAATAAAATAAAATAAAAATATAAACTGGTTAAATATAGGTACAGGTTAATAATATATATGTATAATAACAGGTTGTACAAATAAAGGTTTAGTTTTAATTTCGAATTTGATTTTGAAATAATAAATTGTTGCAGTGACATGTAATATTATATTAGTACAAACTAAATATCAAATTGCTTTATAATTCTTAATTATTATATTTCCACCTAAACTCTTTTGTTGAAAGCAAATGAAACTTGATTATGTCATATTATTAATGAAGACCGAAGAAACAGGTTAATGAAAAATATGTAACATAATAACACAGATTAAAGGAAGGAATAAACCGAATGCCAAAAAACTTAATGTTTATAATCGTGTTATAAACATTAACCTCCAACCTAAGGAGAGTAAAATGATGTCCTGTAAAACTACATTACGATGTGATAAAAGAAGATTAAAAATATATATAGTTAGAGCCACCGGAGGAGGCCATCGGTGCTACTTTTGAATTTTATTTAACATAAATTCATTTTTAATAATATTATTTAATAATTTTAATAATATTATTTATTAATTATAAGGAGTTTATATCGATCACATTTATATCGATGATACCTTTATCTATTAAAGACTGACCGACTGTCTGTCATGGTAAGTATAATATAGATTTTTATATGATAAATAGGAGTCAATGTAATCTAAAATTTGGCAAATTTTTTTTTTGTTTTACTCAAAATTAAATAAAAACCTAATTTAGTAAATAAAGACAATCATCTTATTAAGTAACAAAAGGAGATCAAATATTCGAGTCCATATCTTTATTATTTTTATGTTACATTTCAAATCGAAAAAAATACTTTAAATAATTGAATAATTGTAGAATTTACGTCTTATTTTAGGACAACAAAAAAAATAATAAATTGTAATTTTTTTTTGGTCTTTTTTTTTAGTTTTTTTTAGTAGTTTTTCTCACGTGAGAAATATTAAATAGTTATTTAACACAAACAAAACATCTCTAGAATTCAAAAAGAACAAAGCTTGGCTCAGATATTAAAACTAAGTAATATTCATAATAATATAAAGCTTGAATGAAAAACAAATCTTAATAACAAAGAAGACGGCAATAAGTCGACATCACACGCATTCATTACACAGGAATGCCTTTATTAAGTCTGTACCGTTTGTCTTATATCATATCTTATCTTTTACCCTGATGTGTGACGTCACTAATCTCTGTACCTCACCTATTTCTATATTTATCCTATCATCCATGCTACTAGTTCTATTTATCTATTTGTGTTAAAAACTCATACAGGCGTATTTGTCTTGTTTCTTATTACTTTTTTTCTTTTTCTTTTTTTTTTTACTTTTTCTTTTTCTTTTTATTACTTTGTTTCTTATTTTAACATTATGTGTTTTAAGTTTCTATTTATTAAAAAAATATACAATATGTTTATAAGACAAATGTTTGTCAATAATAATTAACGTGAGGAAAGAAACAACAAACTTAAATAACTATAATAAAAATATACCAGCATTCCAGTTAAAACTTTGATCAGGAATTGAAAATTCAGTGGATGTCCGTATAAAACAACAGTGTTCTTATTTATTTCTTATAGAAGAGATACCTCAAGCTTATATTCAGACCCGCGGGAACTATTACAGAGTTAAATATTTACCAAACACCTTGCAGAGAACATCCTACCACTGCATCCATACATGATGAAGCTATTACAGAACATGCAACCTGCATACTTATTAAGGTATTTCCAATTACATTACGGTCCATTGAACGTTTCGAACTAGCCAAGAAATAATTGCTCGTATATGCCCCGTAATGGACACCTTATAGGTGGGTGTATAGAAATTTACTTGATACTTCAGGCTAGCTGTAAAACGTATTTTGGGGTAGCAAAGATTTAAAGGCTTTCAAGTGCGAACCTAATAGACGTATATTGCATTGAGGTCCAATTTATGGAGGATTTTTCTTTTGTTTTCGACAATTTATTATCAGGTGAACTAGATCGACCTTTTTAAAGCCTTTAAGGCACAATTATATGTCTTGATGTATTTTAAGAGGAACCGGGAAATAAAGGTTGTCTTTATTTCCAACTTTGTCTTTTTATGATTTTTAAAAGCAATTATTAGCAATACGATAGAAGTATCAGGATTCAAAACTTGATTACATTATTTTATTTAATTTTTGTTTGTAAAATAATATTGTCGTGACTTACCTTGTTATTTCTTTATAGTATTCCGTATTTTGATAATCTTTATTTATTTTGCAGTTGCATTGAAAAAACTGATATGTATTTATTTTGCAAAAATGCAACATAAACATTGCACAAGCAGCTCATACCATTTCATAGCATTAATGACGCTATCACAGACACAAAATTATAATCCCATTACCTCCATGATATAATTGTGCAAGAAATTATAATCAACTCGCTCGCTGCACTTATACAACATTAAACTTAATAAGTCTGAGCGTCCGAAAACGTTGGAAACTGTATTTAACATTAAAAAGTGATTTGCTCGCTATGTGACGAGGCGCAACTATCATTTGTTTTAAGGATGAAGCGACATCTGTGAGTGAGCACTTAGTGCTAACGTAGTATATAGTAAGTTTAAAAATAAAAAAAATCCAAAACAGCTATGAAATCTCTGTGTTTTTGATATAGCATGAACCAGCTCTTTCTTTGTTATTTGTATATATAACAAAAACATAAAAGAGTAATTTAAAAATATTTTGTTACAAGGTTAGTCTTTCTTTTTATTAAGAATAAAGTCACAAAATTAAAGTTACTTTTTGTTCCTTTGGTGAGCTGATATTTTAATCTATGGAACGGAGCTGTATAAATATTTATTTAAACTTTAATCCCCGGTGCTTCGGTTAATGTTTGTTAAGTTAATATAAATTATCATGAGAATGTTCTATTTAGTTGTTTCTGACGTTTACTACTACAAATGATTTCATATAAAAATTCAACACTTGTGCAAATATGAGTTGTTGGAAGTCTTTTTTTAATTTATTGGTAAATAAATTCAAATCTATTTTTATATATTTTCCTATTGACGAAGAAAGTCAACATAAGGTTTTGTTATTGTTGGTTATTATTACCCATAAAAATATTATGGACTATAACTGTACTTTATTAATTTAGTACCCGATAACGAATATACTGACACTCACATCATTGCAGATAATTTATTTTATAGAAAATATCATCACAGAGTGCCGGGATGAATCCTGTTTAACCTTGAACTCAGTCTTATGTCATTTGAAAGGAAAAGCTAAATAACAATAGTGAAGATTTGAACATAAAACGACAATAAATTCGCTTACGAACTAACTCAATTCCAGCACAATGGACCGCCACGCACGATCCTCGTTTAGCAAAGATTTACGCAAGAGATACATCTCACGAACCCTTTTTAACTCTGTATCCTATTTCATTTGTACCAAGACGGAGTGATAACAAACTTCGATACGTGTGCTATTTTATTGAACACAATGCTCGATACATTTTTAATAAATTGATTTTTACTTAACTTTAGTTGCCTCGTCACTCAGGAATCATTAAACGGGATATGTGGCCACTTCTTTATAAAATGAAATCTTGCATGTTAAGCATTCATCATTATATTTTGGCACAAACTTATAATGAAATAAAAAATAAGATTATCTCCTGCCTGATCCCCTAATCATGTCTAAAGCCGACAATCGACGTTCACATCCAGACTTTCGTCACTGCACTTCAGACATCTTGAAAGGCCATCGATCTTGGTCCAGTAATTATTGCCAGCAGCTCAACGTAATTGGCGCAATCGTTCACTCAGCTTTGCCTCACATCTGTCAATGGCAAAAGCTATTTCGTCAGACTTACAGATAAGACAAGATATTTCCAAACTAAAGCTTTTTCTAATATTCTTCTCAACTTAAAGCAAGTTTTTCATATAGCCATATAATACATACTTTACTGAATGAATGAAAAATAAAACACCGACTATTGCAACCAGAAGTATAATCCTAACTCTGCAACTAAAAGTCTAAATGCCAATTCCAATCGGGTCCGCAATATCCTCAGACATAAACAGCTTATGGTTAACAGAGTCAGTGCCAAAACGGTGTCCAAATATGTAAATAGCATCGATGGGTCACTAGGACCTGAATACGGAGCGAAATTAATTATGTGCCGAAAACGCCATCTGTCCTGTCAATATTCAATCCGATTGGGAGCCATTGAGCGTGGGTATATTTGTACCTCACGTCCGGTTATGTCGTTGAATTTGGATTAATCAATATCTTCTGGCATTGAAGATATAGTGTCTATTTAATATATTTTAATACTACAAATATAATATTGTTTTAATGTTGTGCGTGTGAGAGTTGACTAATTCATGTTTAAACATATTTACCAGTTTCACCTGTTAAAAAACAAATGTGTGCTCATTGATTATTCATTAGTATTCATCAAGTAAATTCAAACAATGACTAAAGCATCAAGCGCACGTCGTGCGGTCAGACAGACAACTGTTTATCGTGTACATCTATGAGACCGATTTCGGTGACTCATTTGGCGCTGAGTCAATGGTTGCTAATTTAACAAATACTCTGTGACAGTACTAAATTGTTTGCAACTTTACCTATTAGCATCGCCTCTATTAGACGATAAGTAAGCCTGAGTGTCGAAATATTGTATTTTTAATACTGTTTTAAATGAATTCCAACTAAATGTTTATTATATATTCTTGAAGGCTATAGAGTATAAAACGCGTGTTCATGCATATAACATGAAGGATCATGGACGGATGATATAGAGATGCGTGCACAATAGGTATTACCAATGCTAGTAGGAATTGCAATATAATAGTGAGAATTCGCCTTAAATACTCAATAAAAGTAACTTTTGTATTTTTTTTAAAATAATATCATCGATATTATTTTAGGATCTTTCTAAACTATATTGTATATTGTATATACATATACATTGTATTAAATTATAGGAAATTACTAACAAGCAGCACTTTAGATTCCGTAAGAATTAAGATTTTTGTGTGTTTAGTGAAATGATTATTATATAATTTATCCGTTGGATCAGTCCCTTTATATTATCTGAAGCATTCGTCTATTCATATTTCGACCTCTATTAAGAGCTATTGCTGCATTTTTATTCATGGAACAATTTAACACCACGGTTTTACAGCTAAGGGGTTGGGGGTTCCAATCCTTATTCCTCCTGGAGCAGTGTCGTTGACCGTAATATTGGATAATATAAACGCGTCACATTTCTGACCATTGGAATGTTTCCCCCTTTGTCCGAATATAAGTCATATGTTATGAGATAAGTAAGGTATTTACTGCAACTATCCTGGAGAAATATTGTAATATCATTTTCAATAAATATGGCTTGTTTAAATTATTTTTATTTAATTTTTTAAATGAACTATTTAAATTACAGTCAGATAAAATTGGCAAGCATTAAGGTAAATTAACTACAAGGAAGAGCTTTAATAGTGAAGCACCATGATATCGACTAATCTACTCCAATTGGCAGTGGATATAAAACAAACGGTCCGATTTATCTTATGCCATTACCAAGCAATTATAACCCTTCAGTGCACCCAGCCATTGTACTAAACTCAACCCTGGCTTGAAACACCCCATACATTATTACCAAGTAAGCGATAGATAACTCAATAAACCCTTCTAAGCGATTTAAGATCAGCCAACGGCTTTGGTAAATTGTTCACCCTTCAAAGGGTAGTTTTAATTAATTTCAAGGACATTCAACTGAGGTCTGACAGGATATTAGAGTTTAGTACATATTTAGGAACCAAAGTTAGTTCCTATATATTAATTATCAATTTACAAAATACTATTTCTGTTAGTCTAATCGTTTTAGGCATATGATAAATTATTTTGAGTAAATGCATCATACCTACGTAAATTTAATTTGAAGTAAATCTAAATATAAACAATGCGATAAGACTCATCCGTATTTGGAGGGTCTTTTTCATTAGCCATTTGCCATTTCGTTTCATTTCGTTCTTAGGCTTAACTTTTAGCATACAGCGAACATTTGTTCTATGCCAGTAGGAATGCTGTATATTTGGGTATTCAGAGCAAGTTCTGACAACGAGCAAACTGTGGTAGATTAGTACGTGACTCGCATCACCGTCTACACACACAGACATGTGTTCAGTATCCTTATTGCTTTACTTATAAGGACTATAATAAAACAATGCCATACCTCACGTCTAAGAACGCTTTCGTATGAATGAACCTTCACGCTTCATTTGTGGACGCGAGCTGAGGTAACGAAGCAGCGATTGTCTTGAAAGTGTTTAAATAATAACAAACGTTTTATAACTGCGACTTTACGTGGTAAAATTTTCGTTTTGTGTTTTTTATTTTTGCGTAAAATTTCTTTATCATAAAATTCTTTATATATAACATAATATTACTAACTTTACTAATACTTGACAATATTAAGGTGAAGTTAAATGGAAAAATGTAGATGGAAAATTCATAGCATCGTAATTCCTAGAGAGTCGTAATATATTACTACCAAATATTCATAAAGTTTGAATGGGCTATATTTAATCAAGTTTTAAGAGTGTTATTGATTACATACAGTAACACAGGGTTATTTTTGACCTACATGGACACGTGTCCCTCCGGGCTACGTGTGCTGGCAAAACACATGTTATTTTTACTCAACAATTCGACTTCAGACTTTCGTAAAAGCTAATATTTCCTGTAACAATAAACGTAAAATGATTCTTATGTAGAATTTAGGAAAATATATATTATAAAAGTCGACGATAGATGGAGAGTTTGAAGTTAAAAAAAATAATATTAAATATTAAATAATTATTATTTACATACATAATACATAATATTTCTTTTTCTAGAATTTTTTTTTTTTTTATTATTAATAAATAAATTATTAACAGCTTAAAAAGTTGTAAGATAATTAGGGACTAGATAGTTGTCGCATCATTTTGTCGCTATGTAATCGCTGCATGTTTGAGAGGCCTTATTTATTCATGAGTGCAAAGTTCGCGCGGACTATGTATTTCGTAGACAAAGGAATTATTTGTTAATTACCTTTATTACAGCTATTTCGTTGAGGTCTATTTAAATATTCCGTACAATCAGGATTCTAATGACAGACTGTCTCTTCCAACTTACGTAAATATTTTTGTGCCTTTGACATTTTAATTATAGCTCGTAATGATAGGACACTAACCACAATTTATCTATTCGATATAAATTCGTACTGAAAATACGATTTTTTAAGCTTTAATGAAAAATTAAGCAGAATTTTTCATATTTTGTTATTATTAGAATATCTATTCATAACAATAATAATAAATACTCTTTATTGCACACTAAATAAAAAAAAACAACACACAACAATGGAAAAAAAATACTAATAACATTCATATATATAAGTTAAACCTACTTTTATACACTATATACTATATGATGTACTATGGTATGATATATTATATATGCTATATTATATACATTATAATTCTGTAGTCTAATATAAAAACATAGTTTATTTCAATATATTTAACATATAAGTTACGATCATCAAGATCAATAGTGAAACTTTATATTTGCTTAATGACTAAAATACCTGTAAGTATTTTTAGCTCACGTCAACTTTTTACACATTCCACAGAAGAACCACTGACTCAGGCTGAATGCTGAGCGAATTTTAATGCGTCAAGCCTTCAACGTCGGCGTTTCTAAGAAAATCATCAATTTATCGTTTTAATGTTTTAATATTAACATTATAAATACCGAAAGATAGCAAGATTTAAGAAGATAATTACGGTTCAAAAGAAATTCATTAAATTTATTAATAAATTTATAAACAAAACGTTCAAATTTCTTTTATTTTGAATAGTGTGATTTTAAATTAATTCAAGATTCTCAATGATAAGTATTCTTTTGGGTGACCTAACAAAATTATTAAAATAGATAATAATTAAAATATTTACTTCAAGTCGAAAAAGATAATATAAATTTTAAAGATTGTATATATATTTTATTTAGAAACTATATAATTTTCTAAATATTATATAAGATTTATTAATTAAATTAATCACAATTAAAAAAGTTAAATAATGTTCAGGTTTTTAAGATAATCTTTAAGGTTATTTAATATTCAGAATAAAACTAAATCCTTTCACGGACTCAAACACTGTTTTTTGACCTTTTTAAATATTTTCAATATTGAATATTGAAAATCACAAGTTATCTATTTGAAAAAGTTTAAAAAATAATAATTTAATTATAAATACATGAAAAACGTAACAGTTCTCAAAGTTTTCCAAAGCTACTTTGAGTTTACACATCGTACAGCAGGCAACGTTCTAGTTTTAAAAGAACCTTGTATTAAGTGCTCCACACCAACTTGTAATGTGCACCTGTGATAAAGAGTATTTCGTAAAAAGAAGTAGACGAAACTTTAAAAAGTTTTTGTATATTTTAATAAACATACCTGACATTTTAGTTTATAAAAATATAAAAGCTCTTATTTTTCTTAAAAGAAAATAATTTGAAAAAACAACTTTTGAGTATCTTATATGAAAAATCCAATCAATCTATTTTAAAATAAGTCACAGAAGAAAATCAAAACAAATATACGTTATATCCACAAATGATACGTTTAATATATCGTTTCATCTGAAAAACTGAACAGACATCAAACTTAACATTTCATTACTCTAACGTGTAGCTTCATTAATTTTAAACACGAGAGACTCGAGTTAAAAATTAAACCGTCCTGTATAAGCGTTGTGAAATATATCTTCTTTTAATGGTAGGCAGTTTACTAACGAACGTTTTTGTTAATGAACATAATAGTTTAAAATATTGTAGTATCCTAACTATTAAGTTAGGATACTACAATATTTTAATTATTAATCATTAGATTACATTAAGAAATTGTCATAAAAATAAAAGATTACAAAGAAATAAAAATATATAACAAAATTATTTGTACTAATATTTTTTAAAAGCAAAAAACATATATATAACTTTCGTAAATAAAAATTATGTGTAGGTAATAATAATATATAAATAATGTATGTAATGATGTTTTAACGCCTCGTTTGCGAACACCCTAAAACATTTTGATATATTCGAGCGCTCGCGGCACAGATCAGAAATAGAGTATCCAATTATGATGACCGTCTCTCCGGAGTGGATAGCGTTTTAATCATCTCCATAAGTGGATTCTTATAACGTTCAGTTGAGACTTATTTGCACTTTATTATGACTTGCTATGACTAGTAATGCCTAAGAATAATATATTGATAAAAATGTCATGTTAGAGCATCTTGTTATGATAATGAATATAAATTTTATAAAATAAAACGTTACTTTCAAATGTATTCATATTTAAATTTAGCACAGTTCTTTACGTTTATGTCACTTAGTTACTTGATAACAAAAGCAAATGTTTCAAGATTCAGAATCTTGGTTCCAGCTGCCGGACGTCCGGTGCTCCGAAACTTATTAATTGCCTGCCCCACAGTCTTTCACGCTTTTGCCTCACTCTTGGCTCTAATGTGGTAAAGCTGCGTGCTTACATCTATATCACGGTTGAAGAGATGAGATTTTAAAAAAAAGTAATAAATATACATTCTAGTTCATAGAAAGGACACATTGGATTATTGACTACAAATATTAATTATCTATAGGTAAAAATTAAAACTATGTTTAGTTATGATTCCAATTTAACTAGAAGTTCAAGACATTTGACATCGTTTAAGTCACGAAAGATGTTTCGTTAACAGAGAGAATAGTGCCAATAAATTCTGTACTAACAAATAGTGGAATAACATAAATGGTATTTATGATATTATATATTATAAAATAAGTATGTTTCATGGACAGGTATATTAAGGTTAAGTTGATTACTGACACGTTGTTATTATAAACCAATTACTGTTATTGTCCATATATAATCTAGGGTATGTATATATTATAAATACAATACTATGAATATAAATAGTGTACTTTATCATTTATTTATGAATACAAATAAAACGGTTGAAATTTTGTATTTTCGCACCAATGATCAGTGGAAAAACTATCATTAAGCAGTTAACTTTGTTAACTGTTCGCTCGTTAACAAACACATTATTTAGTTAACTGGTTACCTACAAACACTACATAATTGACTGTTACACTGCTCATTGTTACAGAACACGCGACGTCGCTAATGACTCCTAATGTCATCATTGCTATCGTTTATCGGTAATAAAGAAAAATATTTTAAAAAAGTTTTACTATTAAATTAAATTAGTTTTATTGTATAGAAAATAACAAAAGAAAACGAATCTGATCACTTTTTATATTATAAGGATTATATTCTCGCTTATTTGGAGAAGAAATAAGCCTTGAGGCATACTTTCTTACAAGTAAGTAACATGAAGTATAGCACCCTTTAAAAATAAACTACTTTAAATAATTTATTCACTCATTCTTTTTAGTGACGTGTAAGAATATTCTTGTATGTTCTTAAAATATTATCTTAAAGGTTTCAATGAATAATTAATATAAACTCAAGATATACTGAAATGATTTGTTTGTATAAATTAGTTTTGACTCATATAAGTCATAATAAATAAGACGCAGACAGAACTCCAATAAAACTTTTAAAATAAATCTCCCGTATCGCACAAAACAAATTTTTCTCTCAACTAAATACATAATTCATACAAGATTCTTCGATAATCGAGAGAGCGCTACCGGTACAGTTTTCTTTATAAGCGCCTCGAGCTAAGCAGATACTGCGCTCGGCAGAAATAATAGTACAACTTTTATCAGAGACAAGGGAATCGAATGGTTTTATCTAGAAAGTACTCTTTCAAATTGCAGTGGCTGTGTTAGTTTTTATCAGTGCGCCTCGGGCTTAGTCATAATCAATGAAGAGAGGCTACCGCATAATGGCACGGACTTATCGGCCTCAAGTAAAATATCATTGAAAGTAAAACTTTTACCATGAACAATTTTATAAAATAATTTTATAAGTGACTTAATAGCACAAAATATGGTTAATAGTTTTACATTTCGCATTTTATATTTATTTTTTCTAGCCATTATAAAATTACAATGCAATCATAACGAGAATATCGCCAACAAAACGGCTTAATTTCAACACACGTAACGCTATCACGGCAGATGTCATATACACAAAACATTTTCCAGAGGAATTGGGTTATCACACTTTACAATGGACCGGGGGCTAGCATCTGATAGGCGCCTTGCCAGAGTTACTTGGCTCAATGTACGAACGATTGTGGTTCAACATCCATTCGCTCGTGAAGATTGAACTACTGAACCAGTTGGTTGAAGTGGATTTAAAAAAGAAGAATACGATTTTTGACACAGGGTTGACGTGCTGGATCTGTAGATGAAATAGATTCGAAATGAAAATGTAAGAAGTATTAAGTTATTTTTTTTATTTTTAATCAATCAAAGCTAAGTTTATCCAAATATTTCTATATTTAAAGTGGTTTAATGGCCACATAAATTCTAAACATATTATTAATGACGTTTATGTCAACAGCTAGCCCTTCGTGCTTATAAATTTTGAATGTGAGAGATTATTAAATAATATTTCCACTCATGCTTAAGTTCTTTCTTCTATAATGTCGTGTTCGTTTGAACAAAATATTATTATATTAAAATAACAATAACTCGCTCTTTCATCGTGTTTTGTGAGTTTGGTACATTTACCTCTCTGTAAATTTTTAAAAGGGTTGCGTACACCCACGCGTACCTTTTCAGGACTAACTCGTTTTTAAGATATTTTCAGGGTTATCTTTTATATTTCTTTTTTGTTATTATACATAATTAATAATCAAAATTATATACTTATTGGATAATTATTTTAATTCTCAAAAACAAAAAATGGTCAACAACATTAATATAAATAAATCCTATAATTGTTAAGATGAAGACAGTGATCTGTTAAAGATATCTACAATAAAACTTCAAAATTGTAAACATATTAAAAGTCTGTTTTACATCATTTAAATAGTAACAAAGCTCCTACGTAAAAACAGTAATACACCACATCGTTACTATACAACATTTCTTTACAAATCGGATATCATCTCTCCGGTTTTCATACGCAGTGTTTTTGAATCATTTTCATATAAAACTGAATCCTTTCAGATTTACACGTACGTAGGTAGATACTTACAGTTAGAAAAGCGTCTGGCTCGACTCGCGTTATGGGGACTCGAGTGGTGGACCGTTTACACTTGTTTACTTTACTTGCTTAATGCTTTTTTTCACTTTAACTTACTTTGAAACTTGAAAATTTATAGAATATGTAAGTTTGAAACAAATTTGTATTTTTTATTTTAACTTATTTTTAAAGTTTATATTTAGTTAAATTAATAAGCAAAATTATAAAATTCAATGTATAAATATTAGAATAAATATTTGTAGTGTAATATAAAATAAAATTTATTCTAAAAATGCAATTAATTTAACATAACTTAATGCCTGATCTAAGTCTAAAATGCAAAATTAACCTTTGTTGCAGGAAAGTTAAAGGACATATGCCTTAAATTGCCACGAGTATTCTTTTTATGAAAAACTAGTAACAGTTCAAGCACACTCATCGCATCAAACACCACACTGGGACGTCTCCTCACTCAGTGGCACTCAATAATGCATGCGCAGACTACGGCCTACGACCTGTTTCGCTCTCACATGACAAAAATGCAACACCCAACAAATTTTCAGTGGCTTTTTTCGCAGTGAAAATAATTTTTGCCGATACTTTATTTCTATACAATTTCTATTTGGTTTTATGTATTGAATGGTTCTGGAAAAAATTATATTTTGATAAAGTTTTAAATATAAGTAAGAAGTATGCATTTTTTTCTACATCAAATTAAAATTACCTAACCAATTATTTAGCCTATGTTGTTTAACTACTTTACTTACTTTAAATAAATTTCACATGAATATGCTAATTTTTACTTATTTTTGTAATAACCCAATATTTTACACCCTCAAGAGTACTTAATTCATCTTTGAGCCGTGAACAGCTCATATTTTACCTAACACAACTGGAAAATTTTCCTTTCATTTACACTAAACGGTGAATAACTTTTAATGAAATTAGTTCATCCACTTTATAGAAAGCCAGTAATAACCGGTTTGAACTGCTTTGAGCGGGCTATAGTTGGTTGCATACAACCTTGAACTTGTAGAGATCGCACCCTCACAGACTAGCCGTCTCAAGTGGTCTGACGGGGGTCGTATATGAAAATTTAAACTAGCAAGTTCATCTTTATAAAACTTTTTTTGCGGTTTAAATCAAAATAATTAATTATATATTTTATATTAAACAGCAGTTATAATACTCATTAAATTCATTCTATAAACTAAAGATACCTCTATAATAACCAGAGCGATAATGCTGTTAATAAAGACAAGATTATTAGCAAAATTAGCCTTGAATATGTTAAAATGATTACGTAGAAATTACAATATTATAATTAAATTTAATTCCATATATATGGCTTCATCCGTGCCAATTCGCTTAGTTTTTTTCGCCAATGTCGCAATAAGTATTATAATAAGTTATACGTGACAAATTGGTCTCCCTTTGTTTTTAATTAATTTCTTATAAATTTTAATATTGTTAACGATACATCTTTTAGGCATCTAAGGATTTAATCAATGTTAGATAAACAGTTTATGCTGTTATATATAATTATGGGTTGTACTCAAGTAAATACTATCGGCATTTTGCTCGACTAGTTTCGAAGCCATTCGAGGTCCTTATTCAAGAACTCTGAGTATGGCGAAACCGTAGCGTAAAATTTAGCTGGCGTGTACAATGAATACTTATTAATGTTGTCATATATAGTATTTGTCGGTGACTTATATAACACAGATCTACATTGAATTAATGTCTCCAATAAAACCTTACAGTAGAATATATTCAGGGACATTTTAAGTACGAAACAACCCAGCACATATTACTCACTGTTCACTGTCTCAGATTAAAGGAGATGTGACAAACTGTGGAGCAATTACAAAATGCCTACAAGGATTTAAATTAAGCACACACATCCCCGCCGAGTTCGTTAGAGTAATTTCATAATAAACGCGAATGCTTTTTGTTTACATGCCTCGTACTTATTTAGGACTTTTTAGTTAATTAATCTCATTTAAGTATAATAGGGTATTTAAGAAAATTAACATAAAAATAATGTTGTTTTAAATGTTTAATAAAATATATTTTAAATTAAAGTATTAGCTTAATATTTAATATTATTACATTAAACTTGTATCTTTTTTAATATTGGGAAATGAAAAGCCTGTTTATTGCTGTTCCTCTCTTCCAGAGTATATATTATTTGTGAACATTTGCAATACGGTTATTAAGTAAAGTCATAGATAATTTCCAACAATATTAAGCCAGATCTTGAATACATCAAGTATCCCTTCATATTCCATTCTGTATGTTTCTGTCAGTGCAATATCATCTACGATCTAATCACATACCAAACAGCAATTAATTAAATCTGAACGCGACAAATCAATTTCAAATTAGATATTAAATTGCCAACTAATTACCTAACTGCGGGATAAACAAAAGGGATCGATTCCATTCGCTTACCCTTCCACCGTGCTGTTTAGGACGTGATCACGAGATAATTGCGCCCCACCTGACAGACCCCTCCCTCTCCCTCCCCCATCGATGAAATATCCAACGTGCATTTGGAATTAAGGGTGCTTTTACAGAACGAGATGAGCTTTATCTTTCAATAAAAATGAACTTGAATTGATAAGTATAGCTAGAATGTTTTATTGCACATATGTGCGGAAATGAGTAATAGTAGAGTAGAGAAAAGAGTAATAGTAACAAAGTATAAGAGTAACAAAGTACAGAAAAATAAAGCAATAAACAAATCAGGATAAACCCTAAATTAAAAACGTTAATGAATTAATTAAAAAAGTAAGTATGAAATGTTTGCCAATAGCGATAGTATCGCAAATCTTGAAGTGTCCAAGTTCCTGAAGCAGGCCTGTAATGACAATATATCGCCCCTGAACTGCGTGAAATCAACCAACGCGGCCGGTCCCGGGGCAGCGGAGCGTGCGAGAACACCGCGACAGACACTGTCTGGTGTAGTTTAGTAATGTGTAGTGTTACAATAAATATTTATTAACAATTTAAATATCGGTTTCTAATACTATATAATATAATATACTAATATATATTGTTTTAATTGATGTCATCAATATGTTTTAATTTTTGCTTAGAGACTAATAAAACATAAATAATAACGAACTTTTTATTTATTTTAATTATAAAAAAAATTATTAAATGAGATTAGAACAAAGTTATTTCGAAATTATTAACAGTTTATTTTGTAACGTGGTTGGAAAAAGAATTGGTTAAATTAAAACATAAACGACCCGGTACAGGTATCGTTGCTTACAATCTTTGTATTATAATATAAACTTACCTTGTGTATAGTGCATAATATTAGCAGTACACCATGGGTGGCGGTGGAGTCCCGACCAAATACGCCACTCACCTGTGACAAATAAAGTATAACTTTTACAATATTATCTACGAGTTAAGCATACATAATATATGGGATTACTTGTTACTTAGAGATGCTTACAGTATCGACGTTTTAAAAATATATATATATTTATTATATTAAAATTTGAGACGATAAACATACATACATACAAAAAATCATACAAGTCTGTGCTAAGGAACTGATACAAAAAATCTTTTCGAAATTCATCTCGCAATTTTGTTAAGCAAAGAAAAGATTAATTTCCTGTACACAATTTGGTCTAGTAACGCACACATAGAAACAGGTGTTTCAGAGCCAACTGCATAGCATAAATATAGCAAAACACAAAGTTATCGATGCCGCTAAGCCGCCTTTATTGACTATCGTTACATCACTAGAAGTAAGACTCGAATTGTCGATATAATTTGAACTCTATTGCTCAGCTATAAGGTTGTGGTTCACATCAGTTATTGTATAGGGATGTTTTGTTAAGCACAAACCGAGTACAGTTTTGCAATAATGACACAGTGACAGCTACGGTGTGTACAAACTGCGTTTCATATCGTTAATCGATAAACTGGCATCGAATCTGAATACAAAGTACCTTCAAGTAGGCAGTTAATGGTCGGTTACGTCAGTGGTGAAATTTTATTTGTTTTCCTCCTTCCGTTTGATTCAATATCAAATATCCGAGACTCTTTTAATAAACGGTCACCTTCCTATGAATAACATTTACCTAACAAAAAAAGACAGGAACATAGGGAAATAATGCTATATTTACGTAAATAATTAATAATGTTTACCAAAAATTCTATACATATAAATATAATGGAAATTATGTATTTAATAAACCAAGCGGCGTTACTAACCTAACACAATTTAATATACCTTTTCGTGATATATATAAAAAATGTCTAAACTAAAATTTAGTTATATTTGAAAACAGTTCCCATTTATATAACAATCTAGCTCAAGTTGCAATCTAAGTTTGCTGTGCACTCCATTCGGGTCTCCACCTTTGCCAATTTAAGTAATACAATAGACGCTACAGGAGTGACTTTGTATCAATATTTTATTTTTCCTTATTGTTTTATATGTTTTTTTAATTTCTCCTCTTTGCTTGTCTGACCTATTATTATTTTTACAAGTTGATATAATTTTTTTAATTTTAAATAAGTATATACTGAATATGAATCAGATAAAAATAGTGTATAAATAATTTTAGCCATAAGAATTAAGTATTATGTAAGATACAGGAAGCTTGTCATTATTTACCTTTTATTCAATATAATATTGAATATTTATTAACGGCATTCTAAACATCGCAGGTGCAAATCCTTCCCCAGTCAATGAATTAGTCTATCTAAATCTATTTAAAATTATATTAGAATTATATACTTTTAATCTAATTAATTATTCCATATTTTTGTTCTTTTTTAAATTACATTTACAATATAAAATACAAAGCATGGAAGTGTTAATAACAGCTGATATTGATTTTGTGTCTGATACTCGTATGCAAGTACTCTGAGAGACCATAGCAGGCGTAATAATTAACAAGTAATTATTCCCCTCAACCACACTATCTATACAAAAGCGTCAAACCCTTTCGTTGAAAAATATCACAGCTGTCCGCTTGTAGATTTGCGATATGAAAACAAAGACACATTCATCTACATAGCACAATACGCGACAATTAGCCCTGTCTCGCCGAAGCCGTAGAAACGTAAGCCGGTGTCAGACGCCTCTGCCGCCACTTTTATTTTGTAGACAGCTACATTACAATTGCACAGCAGATTGGATATTTCACAGATAAGTGTATCTATCTATATTTCATAGTATCGTTCATAAGATGAAATTAAAAAGAAACATGTATATGCCACTATTTACATGAGATTCTTTAAATATCGTATTATTTTCAGGACCCTTGGAGCCGTTAAATTTTGGAACCCTCAAAAAAAAATTATTAATTCTGAAAATTTTGATACTGTTTTTACCAGAACCAATATTCGATAAACAATTCTTTCTGAAATTAATAAATTATTGAAATGGCGATTGTTATTGTCACAATAACGACTATGTAAAAGGTATCTCTTATATTGTTATAAAAATTCATCTAAAAATATTAATACCGTGAAAATAATCAAATATAAAAGCTTTACGGCTTCATTCTTTGTACATTTAAAAAAATAAAAATCCAAACAGTAAATACATTTGGTACAATAAAACATTTTCCGACCCAAATTGTCTGTGAAAACGCCATTACTCATGTCCAAAGCAAGTACGGCTTCTGTGGCGTGTCATTTCTTTCATTGTTTGGGATCGATTACATCAACTCCTCAAAGACGGCTGACGGCTTTTATTCGCAACATTCTACGCACAAAATAAGTTTTGAGTTTCGTATACTTAACTTATATAGCCTCAGACAAATTATGATTCCATTCTTTTATATTACAGCACTATTTTTTTAAGGATTTATCTCGTGTATAATTTTGTTTACATTTTAATTTTAACTCGAAGTTTGATTGCTTTGCAGCAATCGTGTTCACGGGTAGTCAGTTTTTTAGTCATCAAATAGTTTTATTTCAAATGTGTACTCGTAAAAATCTAAGAAAACATTGTATGTTATAGTACTTTTAGTTTTACAAAATATATTACTCTATGTAGAATTTTGTTGTGTTCATTTTGTATTTCTTTTTGGAGGTACGGCTTTTAGATGGCATTAAATATGTACAAAAACAGTACTTAGATTAACGATTCATTGTGTTCATATATTATTATGTTTTTGTAAGATATATTTTATTTATATTTTATTCTATTTTTATGTTAACATATACTTTAATAATAAATCAAATGTTTTATTTAAAGTTTAGAATTAACAATTATTAATCTGCTTTATACATCAAAATATATATTTTAATGTTTATGACATATTTACCTAAATTGTGTTATGGGGCAATCTCTAAAATGTGTCTCCAAAATGAAGAGTATTATATTATGATGATTAGAAGTGTGAAATATTCGACGATTTGGAATAGATTGAAGATGGAATAGGTATCGGCTGGCGCGGGAAGCACGAGATATTATATATGAATAGAAAAATAGATTTACAGAATAGGTGTAATGAATAATAGCGTTCAGAAGCTGTCGATGTTGCAGTACCACCTGTATATTGAATGAAAAAACTATGACTGTATTTTGGTATGAATTATTTCTTTTCATGAGCCAATAGGTTTAGATTTTATTAATATCATATTCATGAAAAAAAGTATAAAAATAAGATTTTGGATATTTATTTCCAATGAACTATCAATATACAACATATTAAAAATTAACACAAATAAAAAAATAAAAATAATGCCATGTCTACTTATTTAATATTCTTATTAGTATTTGATTTTAATTCCATATAAATAAAACATTAATATTTTTTTCACTTATATATCATGATATTTTCACTGTGATAATAAAAAGTCTACTGAGTTAATTCGGTATATCCGTTATTTCCATAAATCTCGTTTCAGTTTCTTAGAACTTGTGGATTTAAAATGTTCTTCGCAAATGTCGTCGGCGATTCTTTCTCACGGCATCTCGCGTGAAACATTACTGACGTGCTGGGTACATGTGATGATCGGAGGCGGTAATATTTAAAATACATTTCATGTAAGGAACAATCAAATCCGTAAATAAATAATAATATTTATATGTACTAACAAAACTTTAAAGATCTTTAAAAAAACTAACTACAGTATCAAGAAACATACTTATTTATAATTCAAAAAGACATTATAAACTCTCAATTGTTATTACACCTTGCAATTCATAGAGCTAATGGATCTCTTTATTGAAATTAAAACTTTACAAAGAACTTACTTTAAATGAAGTGATATACCTTAACCCATATTCATATCGACAACTTTCCGAGTATGAAGAGATTACTGCCGCACGCCTCAAACTTAGGTCATACAAAACTACCTACTTTAAGTAAAAGTTGCTATTTTTCCCATCTTAAAGGCTTCTAATATCGCAGTTCCTCGCCTCGAGCCCGTTGTCATTTGTCCGCAGCTCTGTAGGCAAACTTTGCCTCAATGTTTGAAAGCACTACATTATATTCGTAGCTCTTCATCGTCTTGTCTGCGTCCTAGTAATGTGATTTCATCGATATCTAAATTATAAACTTTTTTAACACTAGTCATTTCTTCGAGTATCTTTTATACAATATTGAAAAATTATTATTAGAATTGTTCTTTAGTACGATCTTCAATAATTTATGTTATATTATCAAAAAAGATGTAAGTGTATTTTGTAACAATCAGTTATTTGTTTATATATTTTCTAGTGTATTGTTTAGAGATTAATTTCTAAAATATTTATTATACAATTATTGTTCAATTATCCAGTTATATGGTATCGACGATATCGATAGAGTAAACAATGCCGCATCCCTAGCCAAGAGTAAGACGCGGCACTTCCTTACAGTGGATTTCTTTTTAATACCCTACATTTAAACTCCTTGGAAAACACATGTCGACGCATAAAGTTTTGTCTTTTTTGTCATGCTAATGTTGCCATTATATAGCTGTTTGTAATGCTTTTAATGAACCCTTCTAGATTGTAGTCTTTAGTTCATATGAAATAACTCATATATTATTAACACTCCACTGAAGTATATGTTAAATATAAACAATAAACCCTGTTTTGTTCATACTGTACAAAATTAATAATTACTTTAATAAATTTAATCTGAATTAATGAATTTATTTTTAGAACGTATAAATATTACAATGTATAAAAAATTATACACATGTAGCTAAGTAATGACAATTAATGCTTTTTGTGCGTGTAGCGGCTACTTTTATTCTAAATCAAAACAAATAAGGTACCTGTAAATTCGTTAATGTTTTTAATTACTCGGACATCATTAGGGTAAATAATTTTGTTATATGTACAGATTATATGAGCAAAATGATTATTTTAATAAATGAACATAAATATAAAAAAGACATTTGAACTATAACACGTCAAAGTTAGTCATAGTGAAGATATTTATAAATCTCATTTGAAACCAAGAGCTATCACAACGCGAGTTAAATTCTGAGTAGATAATACAAAGCTAACAGTAGCCCGTCTTAACCATCCACCTTAACGACTTTCGAAGAAGGAAAGAAAAAGAAAAGAAAATACTCCTAGGCTTCTCCTGCTCCTCGAGTGTCGTTGCGTTTTAAAGAAATTAACTTTACAGTTTTTGAAATAAAAGCTTAGCACAGACTCTGAATAATAACGATGTCTGGTTTTTTCTTTACGAATAAAAATATTCTTATTTTATAAGAAACCCTTTACAATTTTATATAATTTTAATTTGATAATTATATTTAGTGAGTTTGAGTCACTTTCAATTTTATTCTGACAATTTATTGCGAAACATTTAAAAAGAGAAAGGGAAAAGCACTTCATTCATATTTATGGAATTAGACAGTGTCAAATAAAATCCCGAAAAATCAACAAAAATACAATCGAGTTCACACGAATCCCCTCTATACAATATTCAGTGGATCGCATTATGCAATGGGTCCGTAAGTCACAAAATCAATATAGCCGATGTTGTAGGAAAGGCTTTCTTGGTTTTGTCATAAATATTTAACGAGACCAGATCTATTTGTACATCTGACGAAAATATTTATTCTGGCAGGATTGCGTTGTCATTAAAGGATTACTTACTATTTTGTCTTTTCCGAGAACGCAAAACATTTGTTCTTTAGAAAATTTTAGCTTTTGATCTTATCTTGTCAATAGAACTTTTGAAAATAGTCTTTAACATAATATTTTTTTACTGACTCAGAATCTTTTCATACGAGAATTTTAATAATTAATTAAAAAAAAAATTAAGACTTGGTACCCCTAAAGTTGCATTTTTCCCAAATTCCCTGGAGTCGATCGAACCCTGACAGGGCACCATAAATATCAGTCGAAGGCTTCCATGACTGAAGAAACCTGATTTCCCATGTGACGTCACACGAGTTTGAATTGCTTCATTTACAACCTTGGCTTTGGTTTGATATTTTGGGTCAAGGCCATATAACTAGTTAAGTGTTGCTTAAAATTTACGTGTTGCATACCTAATGGTATAATAACTTACATATTATGTTCTATTGATTTTCGACCCCATTAAAAATATATATATCAACGTTTTTTATGTAATTAGCAAGCATGGAGTAGTATCTGTTATGAGTATATATTTAAAAGATGACTATTATATAATATACAAAATGTAATACAAAATGTTTCAATAATGCAGTATACATTCATATATTTTAAATTCGATCATTGGATGCCGCTCTACAAATAAATCTTGATTACAACTTTTAACCCTAAGTATTCCGTTAACGGACTAGTTCCATGCATAGTGTATTGTTGTCTTTACAAACCCAGTCACAGTAAATCAGAATCGCTAAATGTTAACTCAAGAGTTGCACAACTTAATTAGAAAGTTGGGAGCAAGGAGCGAGGCTTTAGAATGTCACACGTAGGCTTAGTGCCTTCATGTAACCTTCAATACATCATTTTCACATTATAATTAATATTATAACAATAACTAATTAAGAATTAAAACAAAAAATTTAATTATAAACTATTGTGCAGTTTTATTTTTTTTCAAAATATCTTTTTAATTTGTTTTATGCTTTGAAATAACATTCAAAACATTAAATTTATTTAGGAATTGTATTATTGGCCATTCCTATAGGGTTTTTATAATCATAATCGATCTTTAAATAATAGGTAACATTTTATAATATTAAATATTTTGTCACCTTATCTGATCATGATAAAAATAACGTCTTATAATGGCAATATTTATTAAGCCTCTAAGGTTGTTTGAATAGGCTTGTCTGTTTCCGTACCAGTACATGTTTCCAAATAAAAAAATAACCATGCCTTACTTAACTTCTTAGGGATAGTTTTCAAAAACTGCTTACACGTTCCATTGTAAAATAATATTGCAAAGGTGGCACCACCAAAATTATAATTAATCGGTTTTTTAATTTTTGGAGTTAAAATTTTGGTTTGAGGTTCATCAATTACTCACAAAATCCTACTCTCTGTATATTAAATTTAGAGCTATAGGTATTTAAAAGGTACAGAGTACAAATAATTTTTGTACAAATTACGGAGAACACCTATTCAATTGGTCAAAAACTTCAGTACCTAAGTGAGCGATAATTCGTCGTGTGTCACTCGACGCCGCTCCTAAAACAACATGGCCGATAAAAGCACCCCGCATCCGCTTCCTGTCTCACAAGACGCACAAGACATTAAATATTACTGACAATTATAAAAGACAAGAAACGATTGTTGAAATAAATTACAATCAAATTGCCTAAACGATTGTCCCTTCATTTATTTGACAAAATGAAATATATCTAAATATAACAGTTTTACTTTTATAAGAATTTTAGACTTTGACAGGTAATTTATATCATCAGTATTTCAATATAGAAGCAGTTTTCGACCAAATTTTGTTTTGAAACGTCTGATATACAGACTGTGTCTGAATTTTAGGTTATGTTTATATAGTTCAGACATCAACTTAAAGTTTTTTATCGCATAAAATGAATGACATAAAGTGAAATATACTTTTTTATGCCACGTCGTATGTCTGCGCCTCCATCATCATATTATTTCTTCTCAAAATATAGATAGTAATTGTATATTTATAAAGTATCATTTCTATTTTGAAATAGAATTCAAACCAGGACTGTTGAACTGAAACGGTTGTTTTCAAAACAACCTTTGTACACTACTATTCTTCTGTTGTAAGTTAACAGTACATAAAAAATAAATAATATTGCTTCCTTGTTAACGTTCTCTCCCAATACTATGATATTTTTTGTTAGAAGTAGAAGACGTACCGCATATTCTAAATAAGTTGATATTTGTAGTCTATAACATTTTCTGTAAAACTTTATAATTTATATTCATAGTACTTGAATAATTAATATCTACCTGCTAAATAACTAAAATTACATACATTTTCCGGGGATTACACATAAACCAAACCACAATCATAAACGAGTTATCTGCGACACTAGCAAGTGAAAAGGCTTGGTTACGTCACTTAGCCCACTAAAACATCATTAAGAACTTATCATTTGTAATTTTTAAAGTTACATTTTAAAAAACAGAGATACCTTAATTAACATTATACCAAGGGATTATATAAAATGAGGAATTAATAGACATTTCCGTCAGCATATTACTTAATTGAATAACCCAACCCACGAAAAAAGTTACATTTACAAACATTGTCCCGCCCACCTTCATATTACCAGAACTAAAAGAACAAACGGTTATTGAATCGGTCCAGCTCGGAGCAGTCACGTTGCGCGGTGTACGTTAATATGTCGTACGTGTGTCGCCTGCCTAATACAACACATAAAACGTGTGCCCTGACTTTATTCTCATTTTGATTGTGTAGACGTGCGTATAGTGACGTTGCGTTTTGCCATTTGTTCTGTAATAGTATTATATGTAATTAAAAATGGCGGTCTTATCTGTCTAGCTTGTTCTTATGTACATTAATTAAACACGGCTTTGTTAATTTAAATAAATTGTATGATATTTATAAGAAATGCTTATATAAAAGTTTTTCATAATAGGTTTAACTTACATTCAGAATAAAACATATTATGTTCTTAAAACATAATATAATATGTCTGATAAATGAAAAAAAAAAACATTGTTAACGTTATTAACAAAAACTGATGAAACAAAAAGGTTATCAAATATTTCAGAGTATAAATACAGCATATATTATGAAAAATAAAATAGAAAAATGTTGGATAATAAATTTTAAACTCTCATAAGATATTAATATTGCATCAAAACATGATCTTTTCGAAGACACAAATTGAGATTTAGATGATCGAAAATCTGAATTCCCCGCCAGCATGACAGCGAGGTGATTTATTGCGCGACCGATAATAACGTTATCAGACCATCTTGGGTTCTAGAATATAATGGAACTTGGTCCTTCCAGCCGGTAACGGTTCATGTTACCTAGATCATCTGGATAGTGAAACTCTTGTTTAATTATAGTTATCTTAAACAATATTACCGTATCAAAGAAAACAAAGGTGCAAAATAATATTTTTTTAAAGATAGTGGAAAATTAAAACATTGTTAATCTTATATATTAATGCAGGAAGCGATTTCGTTGGCACACTGTAGCTCGAGAACCACTAAAGGGAAAAATATCGTTGATGGCTCAAATCAAAGGTCTCATTATGCTGCACTGCTGAAAAATAGTGACAACTCTCAAATCTCATTAGCCTAATTGCAGTAATTAGTCAAAAAATTAATTTTTCCCATAGACTTTGCATGGGGTAATTTTGCGCGCGCTTTCAAATTTTTTGTATTATCTATTGTGACTAGCTGGTCTTAGCATACTAGTATTACATTAATGATAATTATAAAATAAGATATATTAAGTAAGTTACATTAAAAATTGTACTTGTCATAATTAGAATAAAAACGATACTATGAAATTTATGCATGAAAAGATTTTTTAAAGTCTTGCTATTTGATAAAATTATCAAATAGCAAAATAAAGAATTTATAACATTGCAGTATGCGTGAAAAACGTTGATCGACTTTAGTACAAAGGTAACCACAACCTATTTACATACATTCGACCTAACATTTATTGTTAATGTCACATCACCGCAAATTTACCATTAAAATATATCCAAAACAATTTAAAGTCAAATTTGAATAGAAATAAAGTGCAACCTCATAAAGTAGTTGATACAGATAATATTAATAATGCTAAAATAGGCGCTTAAATATTAACATTGGCACCGTTTTATGTAAATCTTGTGTCCTTAATGTAAACGTCCCTCTTTGTACATAAATAAGCTTTGAATGGAACTGATAGCGATGATTGATTGAAGATTCGACGTGGACACGCGTCCCAGTGCGAACATGGCGTTAGTTTTGGTGTAATGGACCAAATATTCTATTCAGCAATTCGGTACACATCATTGGCTTTGAGGTGCGGGTTAAACTGATATTGAAATTAATCAATACGTGGCTGCAGATTTTGAAAATTGTATATAAAACACTAAAGTGGAACAGAAACATGAATTTCTTATATCACCTGAATTATTTATTATTATTACCTTTGTACATTGTCAACTTTAAATTTCTCGTGTTTCCATTAACAAAAAGAAATGTAATTTTTCTTCTTTCTTTTATATTATATACTTGCCTTATGTTTAGAGAAATTAAATATGAAGTTTGAATAAACAATTTTTTTTTTGTTACAAATAACAATTTGTTTTGAGCAAATCATGAAAAAGAAATCCTATTTTGAAGTAACTTCCGCACACTTTTATCAAGAATTTGTTTATTCTACAAACGTAGAACCAAGGTCGTGTCCCCAAGGAGCCAAGCCTTCAGCGAGTGTTTCGTTATAAATTCCTACTTAGCCTCCCTTTATTTTCGCTCAAATTAAATTAAGATTTCACAAAGCCGGCAAGAATTTTCAAGAATCCAAACTGGTGTACCTATCCTTATTAAGTTTGCGTGGAATAAGGGTCGGGATTTGTTCAGATTCAACATGGATGTCCCCTCTATTGTCGCCATTGATGACGTTAGCGTTCGATGCAGTCAGCAGCGTATTGTCACTTTTCCAGTTCTAATATTTGTATAACAAACTTGTTTAGTCTTCTGTGTTCACTTGTTGTTATAACAATTGTTCTTTAAGTAACAATTATTGTCAAAATAAATGAATGCCATTTTACAATATTTAAAAAATCATTTTTTTTTAAGCCACAATTTACGACGACAACCGGATGAGGTTTTACGAAAACATACGATTTGTATTTTCCAGGTCATTTTCAGACTCCACACTTATTATCACTTAACAACCAACTCATCTGTTATTTTATCGAATCATTATTTCGTGATTACGAACAGTGCATATGTTAATGAGTGAAATATTTTACGAGAATATATTTATTCCATATGCTTATAAATTATTAACTGTAACAAAAAAAAAACAATATAAACAGTACTAAAGAGTATAATCTTGAAGAAAACAAAACTTACCATAGATACTTTCTCATGACACCTTATAGTAAAAGCACATAAAAATATCTGAAAATTAAATGACTACGTAAAAAAAATTTCATCACGAAAACTGATACCATTTTTCACACCTGATGCTTTTCATTCAAGTTCAAACAAACCAATAAAAATTCTGTAAGCCGACCCTTGCATGTCGAATGTAATTTATTTCTAATTTTGTCCCCCAATTGTCACCGTCGCTAAGGCAACGCGATGATTTATCTCATCTTAATATTAAACTGCTATCTGTTGTTCACATATATTAAATTTAAATATGCTATTCCGTGCATCCTCTCTGAGATATATAAAGATCGCCCTTCTGCGTCACGTTTTATATAAGTATTTATTTTTTAATCAAATAAATAAACCAGCAGCAATAATAATACTTATTTTGTATGAAACAAATTTCCTACAGTACTTCACACTAAGCACACTAAGCACGTCCTATATCCGCCGTTTCGGAAAGAAGAAAAACCTCAGCACTGATGGATGGCCTCTCCTTATTGACGATCTGTCAGTAAACGAAATGGTTAAGTTAGTCAGTGGTACAGGTCTGTAGAACTTTGGTTTATTACTTACTAAGAATTGAATAAATTTTTATTTTTTTTTTTATAAACGCTTATTTGAGTGTGTTAGAATAATATAAAAAGAATTATTATTAACAATAATAGATATAATAAGTCCTGCTCCTCTGCTCTGGAAGGATAATATTATATATTTTTAGAAGGTATTTTTTTTATTATTATGAGCTAAAACATCTTTACTATTTTTCTTTACTAGGTGATGTCCAACATAAGTTTCTTTTCACTTAGAGATAAAATGGACAGGATTCTTATTCCGTCAACGGGTTATTAATGATCTCAACCCTTCGCTGTTAAAGCTTTTAGACCCTTGTTTTGCTTCTCGTTTTACCCAAAATTTTATGAGAATTCAGGAACATAGTGATGCGATCTATTTATAAAGCATTTAGTAAACCTGAAGTTCCATTTAATATTTTTCCTAATTGCCCTTCTTAAATATTTTATTTGAAATGTTTAACATCATTTTTAATTACTGAAGGAATATATATTCAATTCAAACGTGATGAAACCATTGTTTTATATCGAGTTTTTTAAAATACTGTCAGTACATGGAAGTTTAGTGTTCTTTTAAGATAATAATTAAGCCTTTTGGGAGCTTGTTGAAACTACTTATACCTTGCAGTAAAAAACATAAATAAAGACCGTATCATGTGTTTTGTAAAAAATATTTTATAAAAAAATATGAAGAAGTGAAATAAACACGCTGTTTAAATAATTATTGAAACCTTACTTACACAATTTAAAATAAAGTTAACATCTTGTGATATTATTTGAAATGTAAAAAATGTTGATAAAATATTTTATCTAGACAAGTTATTTTGCTTTTTTAACTAATTTTTCATTGCAACAGCAGCCTCGAGGGTAAAGTTGACACAAAAATATCTCTGTTATCATTATTTATATGCTGTTGTAATAACAATTGCAAATTATTATTTTTAAAGGTAGCAAAAATATTTAAAAACACCATTCAGTCACTAATCTACTTAAAATGTAAAAGAAGCTCTATGAAATTTTAATGACTCTGAATTTATAAGATTTTATAGATATTTTTAGTAACTAAGAATTTTTAATTTTATAGTCCTTTTTAGTCTATTTTATAATAATATTTTTATAAATATTTTAAATAGCTTAGAAATACTAATTATATAGTTTTATAAATTTATAATGAAATTTTTTATAGATATTTTAAATACTTCGCTAGTCTTTTAAAATGAAATAGGTGCATCTGTACTTAAACTTATTTTAAAAATATTATATTATCAATTGATGTGAACATATTTATTTTCCTAAAAGCTAATATAAAATCATTTCCAATACAAAAGTAATATTTTGAAAGAAACAATAGTGCGATGGCCGCCGGCGATCGACTCCAACAACAATTTGACTATTTCACAATATTTTTTTTTGTTTTACCCAGCATTTACGTCTAGTCTTCAATGCCCGAATGACAATTGGATAAGAGAGAAAAGCTGGTATAAATACTAAAATCGAGTGCAAATGCACGGGTAAAATTTTTTGGACAAAAACTCCGCACTTTTGTTTACATTTTGTTTTATATTTCGCTACAGAATAAAGATTAGAAAATAAAATTTATTCATTAGAAACGTGACATATTTTTATATTATTTTTTTGTTGGTTTGAAAATATATTTTTGAATATTAGAACATATTTCGGTGACAAAATAATTCCACAAAAATCGAACCGTATAAAATCATCCCATCCATCAAAAACGAATAGTGCAATAAACGAACTCACATAATCGCATTATTCATAATTTGTCGCGTTTTCACGTTGACTATAAATTACGAGGAGCCGGCGATCAATCAAGCTGCGACTGTTTTAAATTAAACCTGAATTAGGGAGACCATGTTATACGCTTTATCTTATAAAAACTGTCAGTTTACGATTTGTACCGAACATGTACGAAGTGCACATAATAATGTACGAGTAAGTAGTCACTATGTGATTTTTTGAATCAATTTCAAGTGATTGCTATTTACTATTTTTTAAATAAATATATTTTTATATGATCAAAACACCTAAATCTGTATCTAAGAATAGCAAAACATTAGTAAAAAAGTAAAAAATGCAGTGACCTACGTGAGGTGAAAGAAACAAACAAACTGGCTTCCGAGTACAATAAGAAAAACTATAAATTTTGTTAAAACACCAACAAAAACCTTACATAAGGCGTACCATTAACGTTATTTTTATTTTGTCTTTAATATTTGATGAATGTGTTACTTTTTATACATTGGCTATACGTATGAAAAAAACTAAAATATTTGTTATTTAAATATTTCCTATCTGAAGAAATAGCTATTCAGCTATTTCTCGAACTCACTATCTTTGGCTCAGACTATTCAGTCTAGTCCGCTGAGCCAAAGATAGTGAGTTCGATTCCCGCATGGAACATTTGTTTGTGTGATCCACAAATTGTTTGAAGCTGGATTATTTACGTCCGTTATTTATAAAACTCCACACAACATGGGATTATTCCTCTAGTGAAAAAAAAAACCTATAGAAACATTGTAAATTTTAAAATATATTTTAACTTAACCCACTTAACTTACAATATAAAATGTTTATTCAGATATCAAGTGAATTAGTATCACAAAAACTAGGTTAAAATTAAAAGGCTAGATTTACGATATAAATCGCAGAAGACATGTATTCAATCTAGTCGCGTAGTGGATGGCCGCCTACATGTACTAATTAACCTTCGTTCCGAAACGCATAAATCGAGTCAAACTCCACATCCCTCTTCGTTACAACGATGTGCTTAGACATTTTTTTTAAGGAAAAATGTTGCATGTCCTGTTAATTTATAGTCTGTTTAATCTGTTTGTTACGTACTTTATTTGAGTAGTCGCTTTCTAGAAGCATACAAGGTCGTTTAAATTAAATTAATTGATTCTATTTCGATGTTAATTGTTTTATATCAATTACAGACATAAATTCCATGATTTGTGCGTATGCATTTTAAAATTCATATGATTTCATAAAAAATACAGCATTCTTTAAATTTTGACATTAATTATAGAAAAAATATATTTATCTTCAATATTTAAAAAAAAAAAAAATATTAAAATATAACATATGTTTATTAAAATATATGGGTATTTCATTTCGTTCGCTTTGTAGATTAATAGGATTTTAAATTCATAGAATACGTAATATTATATTCAGTAGATAATTATTACAATCCTGTATATTTTTGACATCAAATCAAAAAGAAACAGTAATTGATAAAACTGCTACAGTATTAAAATAAAGCACAGTATCTCCAGCGTACTCTTCCCCAAAGAGTGCAATCAAGAGGCGGTTGCTTTCACATCCGACGCGTCTTCACGACCAATTAGCCTCGCCATCGCGCCGCATAAATTGTATCATACCGCCCCACTACACTGCACTCTTAATGGGGATGGAAAAAATCTAGATATGATGCTATACAAAATGGGGATGAGACATAAGACCATTGGGTCAGCTACTGTTAAATATCCATAATAAATATTTCATTCAAGTATTTAATGCTATTCTTAAAATTATAAATATAAACGTTACCTAATAATTCTAGTAATTATAAATAAACTATGTTTTATTTGTTATTTTTAGAGTATCTTGGCGAATAATAGAGTAACATGAGTAGGACATCAGAAAACTTGGTACTAATATTATGTTAGAATTAAAATATATTTTTTAATCTGATTGTGAACTCTTAATTTTCAATTTGATTCACTTATAATTCACTCACGCATAATTTACAATTTTAAAGTATCAGTATTTCAAATAATTAATAAAACAAATATAATAACTATTAGTCATAAAAATAATATCAGTTTTAGTCAAAAAATATTAGTCTTTTATACTTTATGCATTAATATCAAAATGATAAAAAAAATTAAAGAATCATATGAAATTAAAAAGTGCTACTTACATGCTTATCGAGTTAGCCAGTCTAAGTAGCGAATTAAATGTCTAGCTAGAATCTTAATCGCCTCACATCTCAAGTATGGTTGTGGTTAAGAGTGCTCAGCATTCGGATTGTGACCGGGTATCTCATGGCTTATTCACAATTCAAATACCCAATTTTGAACTCTATTGCAGCTAGCTTAGAAACTATTGATATGCATATATAATGCAGTCAAAGTTTGGTAAGAAGCAGACAAGTTATACAATTTGCTTGGATAACTGAATTCTGCTATTCCTGGTTGTTCGTATGGAAATGGGATGCATTATCTAATTACTGTCTAGTGACGTTGTTAATTATATACGACCGTGGTGTATGTACATTGCGCAATCAGTGCCGCCACTATGTACTCACTTGATATACTACCTATTTAATAGATTATCTAGTATATAGCTTCATAATAATATTATAATCAGCGTTAACAAGTTACTTGTTAAACTCTTGATGAACTTCTTCTATGGTTTTAATGCAATTTCTATAAAGTTTAATTGTAATATAATAGTTAAAGTTATATTAGATAATATTTAGTTTCAGTTTGCTTGCAAAAAACATCACCTCAACTGATTCATTCGAGATGTTGTCATTTTATGCCTTTCATTTTATGCCTTAACAACACTTATTACACATTTTAATTCTATATAGTTATAGTATTTGGAGAATAAAAAAAATATTTTCAAAAACAATATGTCTTTATAATCAATTTATACTTAATCTAAAAAACCAACATTCATGACGTGCCAAAATTTTCTCTAGAAGTTATGAGGGAATCACTACAATTAATCTTAAGTTTCTTAAACACTAATATTTTCCAATACTAGTAAATATAATAATTTTGTAACAATAAACGCCAAATTACCTGATATTACTTTTACTTGTTATTGAATGGAAGACGAGCCATTGCGTACTATATTAATATATTAATCCTCTATGTTTAGGGGAGTCTTGCTAATTTCTTAGATACGTCCCTCGTGTAATACCTACTTTGTTATTTAATTAAGATTATATGGATATTTGGTTTAAGGTAATACCTATTTATATTTAGATTTCGGTTCGGATTAATTTATGTTTACTTCCGTTAAAAACAATATTTAATCGTTTTTAAATTAATATTATTTTTAGAATAACTACAGCTATATTTTTTTTTATAAATAGGTCTAATTTATACAATTATAATAATCATAATGTATTATGTTAATAAAATGGCTTAAATGTATGCGCGAAATTATATATATGATTTTGCATATATATAACATTTAATTATATTGCCAGTATATTCAATACTTGAGCAATATAAATTGGTATATTTATTTTATATACAATACAAAAATATAAACTTAATTAAACGGGGGGAGTAATGGGGTGTCAATAATCTTATGGCACCAGGACCAGGGGTTTTCCCAAATTTAATCAGGAACCTTTGACTTGCCAATGTTATAGAAATTGGGTAAAACATCAGTATTTTAAATGTCAATGTAATATGTTAAAAATGTAGTTAAAAAAGTATTTGTCAAGTAACCTTTTTTTTTTGTAGAAAATATTATACATAAATAAAATTATTTCTTAGTATTTCAAAGTTACTTTGAAAACTCTGAGTCTTATTTACTGCGGCTGAAAAAATATATTAATTGTTTGTTTGTATTGTTGCTTGCATGCCTTACATTCTCAGTCTATTCTCCAATATTATACGAAGTAAAGTTGCTGACTGGATTTCAAACAATCATCTAGAAATCATTAAAATTGTAACGTTATTTAAGGGTGCTTTATAATAGAACTCGTATGAAGGGTGCTTTTGTAGTTTTGGTAATTTACAAAATGTTACCACCGGCAATTGTAAGGGGTTTGCTCATAACATAAATAGTTACATTTCATTGTGCTCTACAAATTATTGTAATTTACCCGCTTTTTAAAATGGCCGAAATACCGTTATTAGGTGCTGACAAGCTATAATTATTGGTATAGCAATTGTGCTTATTTGAAACTTATTTGAAACATACTTAATTAGATTTCTTTAAAGTATTATAAATATTTATTTAATTATTATATATGATATTACAATATGGGAAAAACAATAATATTAATATATAACAATATACATGATGATATTGGAATATTAGTGCATGTATATATTTGTTTAATATTACTTTAATAAAAGTGGGCATAATGCATCAGATGTACGTTGACAATATTACAATACGGTATCATAGTAAGCTGGTGCAGTCTGACCGTATTCTACATTAGGGCCGACATGATGGATCACTATTCACTTCGTGTGTCATCGGAGTTACAAATAGGGGTCTATTGAACGAGTCGTTATTGTGTTAAAATCAATTTAGCTCATCCCCGCCGCTTTAAAGTGATGGGGTACTATCGATGTTTGGTTATAATAAAATAGGTCTACTTTCATAACAACATATACTATTGTGAATATCTTTCATTCATTTGAAACACAACAATTTTTTACGGATTTAACTCGCGTGTAAGTGTCACACTCGACACTTACATCTAATCTACTCGGAAACACGATTGCTGCAAAGCATTCGAAACGTCGGGTTAAAATTAAAATGTACCCAAAATTATAGGCGAGTTAAATCCGTAAAACATAGTTTTATTTCATATGTGTACTTGTGAAAATCTAAGAAAATACAATCTTTCATTTATATTTAATTTCGTTTTAAATAATTTTTTATATTCATAAGAATAATGTCTAATTTACTTTCCAGGTAAATACATTTCTTTAGCCAAAATCTCATATATTAAAGTGTTATTTGGATTTCAATCAATCATCAAAATAGAGCGATACCTCAATATTTTTTACAACACTTTACTAAATGATTAATTACTTACTGTATACAAATATACTTTCAAACTCGGTAAAATTTATCGACAATCAGATATCAGATATTGATATCGATACTCAAAAACGTCACTATAACGCTACATGTGTAAAAAATTGTTTAGTTTCTACCCCACCAGACAATAGCAAAACGCGATCCTATAACAAAAGTCATACAACCCCAAAATCTGCTAATGTAAGAGCAATTTTTATATTTTGTAATATCCAAGGGTGTCCGGTTGCTATTTAATAGGGAGTTCTGTTGGTTTTTTCATCCGTTTCGTTAAAGGGTAATCTTGTATGATAATTTGACTCTGCGTTAAGCGAGCGGTTTATTATTACTTTGCTTTCAGTATTTTAATGAGCTTAACATTTTTAAACATGATTTTACATGCAGGAGCGTGTTATAATTTACATTTTATTCAATATAAAAAAGATAATCATTGACGGTGCCTAACCTCATTGAACGCAGGTTTAAATTTTGATATTGTAGGATTTTCTATTCCATATAAGAAATAAGCATTACAGAATATGTCTGAAGACATATTTATTTTGCCTGTAAACAATTTCAATTATTAAAATATATATATATTAATTTTACGTACATAAAAATCCTCAAAAAAGGATTTCATTGCAAAATTTACAAAAAAATATATTTTTTCAATTATAATTTCATAGCTAATTAAAACGGTATCTAACATCCGATCACAAAAATAAACATTGCACAAGATATGATAGAAATATTCAAAATCATGTCTAAAAGCATCCGGGAATGAGGTTATACAGAAGCTTGGAGCTTTCAGTCTGAATTTCAGTTTGACAAGCGTATTCAAAACGTGTTGTCGATAGAATTTATATTTACATTACATTAATACTTTTTCTGTGTCTTTTATTAATTTTTTAATATTTAATCTAGATAAATGTTTTTAGTATACGATAATCAAAAAATACAAAATAATATAACCTAACTGTATTTTTAGTTTTATACTATATATTGCAACCATAAAATAGCCATTTTATAGTTTACCAAAATACAGTAAAAGTTAAGTTGATTGAGTATTAAATGCATAGTATATTTAAATATAAACTTGGTATTAGAATAACAGAGACGTCCGCATTCTAGAGGTCATTATAGCATTTTTCTTAATCAATTTATTTAAATGATCCACCGGACGCATGTTGACACAACAGAGCCACATAATGTTTGTATTTAAAAATATAACCGACTAATTAACTTTTTCTTTAATAGTGATGTTTTCGTGCTTATAAATAAATTTTTCAATATCCAGAATGAGGATGATAGTTCACACAATTATGAATTTAGACTAATAGTAATACATTTTTAAATCTATTTATTATTTATTTTATTATAATAAATTCATTTTTACTTTTATCTTTTCACTAGCTTCTTTAATCATACCTAAAAATTTAGGCGAATTGTGGCTAAGTTAGCTGTGACTTGCGCCATCTATTGCAATATGGTTGTACCAATTCATGCGAAACTTTAATGAGATTAATGGTGTAGAGTCAAGCACATGTAAAGAACAAATTTTTTCATTAATCTAAGGAAGAATTAAAAAATATGAAATTAATGTGATTTTTTTTATTTATAAAATTGGACATAATAAAAAGCAATATAACACTTAATTTACCCCATTATACTTAAGAAGATCGGAGAAAATGTAAGATTGTAGCGAAAGAGTAAACATGTAAGCGATGGCTCGTTTTCATTGTCTATGAAAAAAACTTTAAAATAAATTATTATATTATATAGTGTAGCTATGCATGTTATAGTTTTATTGAAATGTAGTATTGATATGTATTAATCTTCAAAAAGTAAGCTTTATAGATTATTAAAAAAAAGTATTGCCTCTAACACAAAGATACCAAACCAAGTTCGCTAATACTCGACAAACAACTACCGATCTTCAACAATCTGAGAATCCGACTTACAATAGGTACCCCTTTTTTAAGTCAGAACTACGTCCGTCAAAAATATCGTCCCGTAGATAACATAGAAAACAGATAACAAAGTAAGGAACCGTTCCCAAATATTTGTGTAGCAGAATCATCCGCGGGCTACACTCCTATGTAATATCGTGATGGATGACGTCAGTTATCTCGGCTTTCATACGAATTATTATTATAACCCGCTTCTCGACTTACTTGTTAGCATTGTTTGCTTTTGCTTCTTCATATCTATGTATTTTTTAGTTTCTTTACTGCGTTATAGTCGCTTTAGTAATACACATTTTTAAGATGATATTTTTTATCAGAATTCTTTGGTACTTTAATTGTAGGTTAAACATTTCCGTATATAACTTAATTTACATTTTTACCAAAGGACAAAAAAATTATTTTAATAATAAATTATAATATTATCAAAGTTTTCATTGTTATCAGTCAGTCAGTTACGAGATTCCAAAAGGTAGTTGACAACAAAGTACATGCCTTCTCGGTTTCACTTATTTGTTAATAATAATGAAAACATGTCAATTACATTCTGTACTCAGCAAAGCAAGTTAAGCTAACATTACAATTAACGTACACTACAGTTATCAAAACTTTACATTTCTTTGTAACAGGAAGCTTCATAACTTTGCAGCTTCATGTTGCGTTTCTGAAAGCGACAGTTCTGTCATATGTTACGAGAGTCTGAGCCTAGAATACTATCAAAACGCCCTTAAAATAAAAACAGTATTGCAAAAATTTAAATACATAAATTACCAAAAAATATACGAATTTTAAGTTAAGTTTATGTTAATGAAAACATTCATTAAATTTAAATGCACATCTTAAAAATAAACGATATTGGACTAATTATAGTATTAAATTTTCTAGCTACTTCATTTCATTAATAACATGGGAATATAATAATAATAAAAAATAAAGCACAGAAGTGGCTACATACTGTAGTTTAAAACTAAAATAATATATCTATGACATTTTTAATAGTAACAAACACTGCTCTCGGCAAGCGACAGGCTTTTGGTGTCTTCATTTGCAAGTTCATGCTTCGCTGCCCCACGCTACAAGGCTTGAATGCGTCCTATGACAATGTACCGAGTACATTTCCGCGATTGTACGATGTAGCTCAGTATACGGGTATATTTTATACCAAAATTCAATTATGCTGTTAATGCTCTGAATTAGATAAGCTGTCACTTATGATGTCTTTGAGCTTGTTAGTGTGAGTTTTGTTATATATTTTGCAGTGCCCACAACAAAACGATACAGTTTTAATATTTCCTAGCAGTGTACACAATTCATACGTTAGTAAAACACATTAAAAAAATTGAGCGTGCATTTCCCCTGAGAGTGAATAAAAAAGGTATCTTTTAAAATAATTTTCCGTTAGATGGCCGCGTTTCATCACAATATAGATGAATGCTAGGCGGGATGAAAGGCATTCATGCAACATGTTCATACACCTGTCTATATAACTGAAAGTAAACACATATTTTTGAATACATTTACATATAGCAATTTCTATGAAAGATATTATTTATTCGGTTACAACTGAAATCTTAAATAGATTTTATGTCAAGAATCATAGTTGGACGCTTAGATTTGTTAGTAGAGTGGCTTTTGGCCTAGAAATAGCATTTCTAGAAATAACTCAGAGCGAAGCGCCGTGGAAAATATTAAACTGCTTCCAACGTTATATTTCAGTAAGTACGTAGAATTGTATTGTTTTTTGTGATATTGCGTTGTAACGAGCAGAGTTAATTTGTGCTGTCGTCCATTAACAAATACTATATATATTGAAACTTACAAATGCGTATGTATGGTGAAGATTATTACAACGCTTGAAAGGTTAAAGTTAAGAATCTGTAATCTCAGTGTCAAGACATTTTGAGCTGACATGAAATAGATCAATCTATGTCTGAATATAAACAATCACGCATTGAGAGCCGACAATAGATTATAATATTGTGATCGACGTCTCGTTCAGGAAGACGCATCTCATGTGAATGTAATATTATTGCATGCTTATTTGGATCTTTTGAATTAATATGGCAAAAAATAAATAAATATTGAAATTATATTTAAAACATTTTATTTATTTATGTGTTTTGTATGTATATATATATATTTAAACTTTTATATGTTTAAATCCTAAAAACTGGTGAATACTTATTATAATTATCAAAATGATTTGAATCGATTCCAGTTATATTTTAGAGTAACATTTAATAATAAACAAATGGAGCACTCATCTCTGTTCCCTAGTGACCGAGGCGGCACCTTTATTCAATAAAGCACTCCCGCGCATCTTATTTATAAACGACTTACACCGACAAACAAATGAGCACTGAGAGCTTCAATGAATTGAATTTGAATGAAATTTATTTTATAATTAAATTTATATATTTTCATTTAGTATATTTAATATCGTAAGGTAATTGCATAATAAAATTATAAATTTTAATTTTCACAATGTTAAAATGATTGTAATTTATATCTAAAACTCAATTTAATAAATATCAATCATTTAAATAACCAAAATGTTCCTTCTAGGCTAACGCGCTGACCGCCATTTTGCCATAAGCTCTTAAATAAATAAACCGACAGACCGATCACAGTCAGATTGATGTTCGCCAAATAGGTATTTATAAAAGTAATGGAAACATTGAATGGAAGCATTATTCTGATTAAAATTCAAATAATATATAGTTTTATATTTGATATGAACTTTATAATTTCGAAAGTGTCTATATCAAATATAAAAAGACGTTTTTAACATTTAGTTATAGTGAGAAAATAATATTTTTTTTGCCAAAAATAGACGACTTATACCAACACATACATGCTATTCTTCAAAGTAACAATTCCAAAGAAGAGCCACATAAATTCAGTTTCCACAGAAACAACTCGAGAACACCTCACAAAGACATTCTTACGTTTCTACGGTTCGTAAATAGATTTACAAAAGACAACACAATCATCCGACCTTCGCCGATCTCATAAATAAAACACCGTATCTTTATCATTCCTATATCGCAACTGGAGCGCGTTTTGCTTCCATAATCAGAGCCCAGTGGTTGTTCAATCATGTAATGGAAACTCGGCGGACTAGCAGCCGTTCTTTAGAGGGATTTCATCAAAATGCAACATTCAACGCTTCGGCGAAAACGTATTTCAAATATTTTTTTTCTCCCATTATTGCTTAATCTTTTAGCCTATTGACGTTTACTGGACTTGAAGTTTAGACTATTCGGATGATGGACACTACATTTGGAAATTGAATGTTTCAATTGATGGTTATTGAACAAGCTCTTAGCTATCCAAATATGTGCTGATAAAGTTGTTAAAACGTCAAAATCTATTGTTTTCATACAACATAGTATCTATTGTGTTAAAATTTTGTAAAGACTTCGAGTAATTGATTAATTATTTGTAGATTTATAAAGCTTTCAAAGGTTTATTAACTTCCGGATTAAGGGAGTTATTGTAATCACCCCGATTTTCGAAATCGGATTTTTTGTAATATCTTTTCGTTTTGAGATGTTCTGAGTAATTCTAGATACTTTTTAAAAATATATATTTGTCTGTATATATATGTGATCTTTATTGATAGTAGCTTTGTTTTTTTTAAATAGTTTCCAATTTATTGTTAAATTTTTACAATTAGGAAATTGTTGTCTTTTTAATAACTTTAGTCAAAAAAATTATGGAATGAGAAGTCATTGCAAATATAGCAGATAAGTAATTATTTATTAATTATTATTACGTTGTTTACAAAAAAACTAAAACTATATTTACTGTATCCAATAAAAAGAATAACAATTTATTAAATTAATTTGTTCAAAACTAAAAATACTAAGTAAGCCAGAAACAAAGGTTAGCCGTAACAAGGAGTGTCGCAAAGAAGCGATTTGTCTTTATTTAATTTTAAAATAAATATTAATGAGCGTCCCGTTAGTGGGCCAACTGAATATGATGACAAACGATTTAACAGTTAAACTTTAACTAGCAAACGAACTTCGTAAACCGCCAAGTTTAATGTGCTTTACTGAAGTTATTTTAAATTAATTTAGAATATTAAAGTATTGATGAAAAGTTGTTAGAGTGTTGTCTATATTAAGCATTTTATTATGTATAGATATAAAAAATAATCAATATAATTAGCATTAGAACCCCAACCTTTGTTGTATCGTCCTATTATACTTGATTGTAGCAACTTTTTAATATAGTTCTATACTGCAAAAGATAGAAACATTGGTTTTAATTTCAGAAAGAAGTCTAAAAGAATATGTATAGAAATAATCCGCTTTTTCAGGAGATATATTTGTATTTTATGTCTGTATGAACCTCCGTATTATTCGCCGTCACCTTTTATGAATCGATACAAACTTCAACATATGTTAATTTAATTCATTTATGTTATTTTTAAACCAAACAGCCGATCCTTTATAGTTTTGTCGTATATTTGAGAAACGATACAAAGCTAGTTGGATAATTTTTAACAACTATATAATTTTTTCAATATTAACGCAATAATATTAATTATCCTATTATATTTTTAAATATTAACGCAATATTATTATTTTCCTTAAAATAAATTTAAATGATAAAATATAATAACATCAAATTAATATTCGGTTATATTTGTATCTATTATTAAGATAAAAACTATGAATTTTGTGAATGACATGTAGTAAATCTTTCCAAGACAATACTTTAGTTTTTTTTATATGGTCACTTGAACACAGCCCATTCCATACACACTTGATACAACAGTATGTGCATCACACATACATGTTCTATCACTAAAATCCAAAACCTTGGTTTCAGAAATATCTTTTTATTTTTAAAGTCAAAGCTCGTATGTACTGGGAAAGTTATATCTTCATTTTATAATGTTTTTTGGGTGCTTGTAAAAAATTATACATTCACCCATAAATCAGATTTATACAATAAGTAATAATAACATCTACTAACTACTAGACTAGAACGTCAAATTCAATTAACCATTGCATGAATCTATCTTTTATACAGTCAGCATAATAAATCGTAGACATGGCCCCATACTAGATAGATTAAAAATGAATGACAACATGGTCAAAATTTAAAACTTAAAACTCTATCAACCAGCCAAATGCCTGGAGTCCATTGTTTTATATTAAAAAACTAATATTTAAAAGTTGCAGAACGTCATCTACCACTATCGAAAATCTTTAATACATTGTAAACTTAACATCTGTGTGACAATGAGTTTCATTTATATCGGTGTCATTAATAGTTGATAGATAAAAAGATACCTGTTTAACTAAAAGATTGAAGAAAAACAACAAGTTATTCTTAAAAATAGTTTTATATATAAGATTTTTGGATCAACTAATTATTATTTAATATTTAAATAATACCGTTAATAAGAAGCGTAGTGCTTTGTATCCAGTCTTATTTTAAGTAAAACATCTAATAAAATAACGTTCGTTCAGTTCAAATTCCGGCAATGTTCAGTATAATCTAAGTAATGATTGGAGCCAAACTAGTTCAATTACAGAAATTATTGAAAATGAATAGTTTTTTAGTCATTTATCACATAAGAATTTTTTTGAAACTGTATAGCCGAATTTTTTATTTTTTACGTTTTTACTAAAAATTGTCCAGTTTAAAAAAATACGCTTCTAATAATAAATATTGACTAATAGATATCACCCAAAAATAAATTATATATATATATATAAGATGGCGGACGAAAATATTCAATCACATATAAAGAAATTCGATTTCGAGCTACAGAATCTATGCCACCTTGGCTCCAAATCGAATCCAATCTCAATTTCAGTAAATTATAATAAGAAAAAACTGAAAATAAGCAGAATCTGGGTAACGTTACGTCCGCTCCGTAAACTGAAAGGAAATGTTACGTCAGCAATTTGGAAATAATTCTACATTTATTTTAATACTCTTTTACGAAATAATTTATTTTAGTTCCTTTGATGATAACTGGCTTATTAAATCATCTATAACATGACAATAAATTTGAAATGTTTGTGACCGCATTTTATATACGTTACGATATATGTATTTTATGATTTTTTTAATAGTAATTTAATTTTACCTCCATATTGTCCATTTCTTTTTCAACTTTTTTCATTAGTTGACTGGTAGAGAATGCTTTTGTAGCATTAAGTTCGCCCATTGTGCCTTACTCTTGGACAATAAAGATTAAATAAATAGATAATAAAATAACCTTGTAAAAGAAAATAATACAATTTCATATGTAAAGTTTTTCAGTGATTCCTTTAGGTATAATTAACCTACATATTTTTTTATTTATTAAGGTATTTCGGATTATTTTATTTATTTTTATTTCCTTCAGTATTAATGTCCGCAGCTTTAAAATATTCCGTGCGAACATAGATGCTCTGTTCAGACTATTTGTTGCGATCCATCAAAATCGCTCGCATGTGCTCGCATGACAAATGCGTCCTTAATCTCCCACTATCATAGTATATATATCATACCATATGCAAATATGAATACATACAGACCAAAAAAATATCATCTACCTAAATATTTGTTTAATAAATAAGATATGCAATAAATACTTTTATCTTAATGATATTATGCAAAAAAAAATCAAATGTTAGATGACATCCCGTTTTCACCGAATGTTCCTCTGCTCTTACATTTTTGGCAACCATTCAAGTACAGTTATCGTCATAATGGTAAACGTATTTTATTAAAGTATTATATCAGACAACTCTTTCAAATACCTTTTGTATTCATAAAATGAGCCAATTTTAAATTCAAAATATAAAGCACAAATGTCTGGTATAAACAAATCATAAACAATTCCGATGTCTGTACTGCAATATGTATTTCCCACAATATAATATTCAACACGATTGTACCTAGTAATGTCAAAAGCAATGGAGATGAATATATTTCTTGTATCAATCGAGAAGCTTGGCATAAATGGAGGACTGCAGACCGGATGTTTGGATTGTGTGACGTTAAATATATCCGTAGGATATTTTAAAATCGTAAGAAAATGTAACAACATTGAAGTTGATATAGCTACTAGATACACAATAAAATATCAATATAATTTATAAGTAGGCCATTAAATACGTAACTCATAAATTTCGTAGTATAGTAAATAACAGAAAAATTGAAACAAAAAAATGTTTTAGTGAACCGAGTTCTATCAAATTTATTTGCTATAAAAGATATTATATTTCATGATTCAACAAATACTTAAAAAAAGACAACCCAAAACGAATAACTCAAAATAATTCGAGACAAATCATCACAGATGCAACAATTTAATCAAAAAGTCAAATGATTCACGATTGTAATCAACTTAGTACATAATATATTTCAGAACGACAGTTACAAACTCGGGAAGCAGCTGCATTTATTCAAAATAACTGCTAAGATTAAAATTAAAACTGATATTTTCGTAATAATACTAATTATTCGGTGAGTAATACATTAATAAACGTGTCTCGCAACGACCAATAACCCTTTAATAAAGCGTCGTAAAACATTTGTAATTAGTTTGACAAAACAAAAACAACTTGTACATGACACAGCAAGTGAGCGCGAGTTAAATCAGAGCGTAAATCAAAAACGTTGCGAGTGATTCATTGACGCGTTTATTAACATCGTGTTATATATTGTAGCTGCGATGCATGTACCGAACTAAAATAACATATTTTTATTAAAACAACTAAATTATAACGTATATTTCAATAAAATATAAAATTGAGTCAGAGCAGAGCTTCTTTTATATTACTGTTGCTGTACAAGATTGTGTATATTATTTTTAAAAATTATCAAGCCTATGAAAGTTTAAATTATTTACATTTATGAGGGGTGAGAGTTTATTGTTATAACCGAAACATTAACGAGCTGAAGTGAATGAGTGATTATGAGTGAATGATGAGCTTTGTACTTAAAAACATTTACTATTCTATTAGTATTATTTGTTTTCATTATTCTGTAGACGAATCTCGCTACACTGTTTTACTCGCATAATATATAAAATTTTAATTTATATTGCAATGTTATAATATAAAATTCAATAACTTATTGAATAGTATTAAAATCAATTTATAACCACTTTGTACCTAATACCTTTCCACAGTGTTGTACAGTGAAGTTTTGAAATAAATAACAAATAAATATTAATAACCAAATCATATTGAATGTACTGCTGTGGCTGGTGTTACATTCAAACATATAGAATTTATGTTTTAAGCTTAAAAATATTAAATTTGGGATACAAACGTTTGTACCATAAACAATTGTAATATAAAATAAAAATACTTAAAAATATTAAATAAAGTTTCAAATGGCATTTAAAACCACATATTGACTATAATATTATGAAGTTTATAACTATGTATGTTTATATTGATATAATTTATATTACATAACTCTATAATCTCACGCTCTGGTCGTTATCATATTCTTAACAGGTCACTTATTTTACATAACACTTGCTCTGTGACGGCTTTAAGATCAAACTACATGAGAGGTTAAATATAGCTATATGTAGAAGTTAGTATTAATATTATATTGACATTTACAATTTCTTCTGTGGCTACACAAGCTGCTTAGTATAATTGTACAAAGATTTGTAAATTATTTGTAAGTATAAACATTAAATTATTGTTTTAGATCCTTCAAAAAATTTTTTACATCCTTCATTTATTTAGAAATAGAGCGACATTCCTAATTATTTTATGTAAAAACGATTAATATTTGTATATACATATTTTTTTTTCAACTATTTGTTACAATATATTAATAATAAATTATTCGATAATAAAATTTAAAATAACAAGTATCTTATCAACTTCAAATTTCATAATAACCTAAATCAAATCATAATCACACAACTTACCTATCACAAATCACCAATCATCAAACACACATCACGTCAGAATCAGCTGTTATCACAACACTCGCGCTACTCACTGTGTATGGCCGCAGCGACGTCGCGGCGTCGACTGCCGCCCGCCCAACGCTCGGCATGAATGGCTCTGAAATAAGGCTTCAGGAAGGCTCTAGTATCTGAGATTTTGTTGGAGGGAGTGTTCCATACCATGAATGCAACATCAATGGTTTAATATTTTAAATTTTTTTAAGTTAATTTATTTTTATGCTAATTTTATTTTTTATAAAAAAAATTAACAATACAGTCACTTCTTTATCTCAGCATCAAACTTAGTTTTTTTCTATTGTTTTTGCACTTTATAATAACTTATGATTTTACTTTTTTTTATATATTATATATTAATATTACGCAAATCCACTTCTCCATATCAACTCTGAACTTGCTGGCAAACAAATGCATCAAATCAGAATCAGCAGTGTTATCTCACACATTTTTCGCATCGCGTGCGGACAGCGCCCCCTATGTATCACCGAGATAACGTCGAATACTTTCTTTGACATTAGCATAATCTAAGTTTACTTAGTGTAGGCACACATACGTAGAGCTGTGTGTGTGAAGTTTAATGAGCAGATAATAAGCCTCAAGTCACAGTATTGAGCTTTATACAATTACGGTATATTAAGCAAAGAAACTTCAATTTATTTTTATAAGCACACGTGTAATTACTTAAAGTAGATATTCTACTACTGTTGCTATTAATATCTAATGAACAATTGCAAAAATAGCTCAGTATTCTTTGAGCTGTGCAATATCTTTGTATGATTTATTTTAGATTTTAAATATTAACCACAGTTTGCTAAGATTAATAGCGCCTCTAGCGATTAATTTTCTGGTAATTTTCTGGTTACCAGAAAAGATTATATATATTCAAAATATAATAAAGTTTCATTTTGACTAATTGATCAATTAACACAAAATTTACGCCAAAATTATAAAACTTAAAAATTTGAAATGTTTATTTTTGATAACGTAAAAACTCACCAGACAGAATTTTTTAAATAGTTCGTTTACTAGGAATAGGTCCTAGGACTAAATAGAGGCGAGAGTATTATAGATTTCAGTTAAATAAAAAGTAAAAAAGATAAAAGAAAGACAGTCAAAACATTAAAATAAAAGATATTCAATCTTCTACCATGTTTACTAATATATTTATTGAATTAATTCAAAATTGATAGCCAATAACTAAACATTAAAAACATCATTAAAATACTTTTCATTGGCTTATAATGGTGTATGTAAAGCTAGATTAATGTTGCTGTAAAACGTTTATATTAATTTGAAGCGACTCATAAAATTATTATATATTTTGTGTTAATCATTCGGAGTTCAATGCACTTGTCATAACGCAATGGCATTTAACGTATAATGGTTTATTTACTATTATGATATATCGTTATAAGTTAAAAGCCATTGTATAATAATAAATAATTTAACGAAATATATAATTTATATAAAATTATATATTTATATATAAATATGTTATTTATTTCAAAATACTAAAAGGGGAATTGAAAACTTAAATAACTATAGCAAAATGTAGCACAACCAAAAGATGGAAGTGACCATAACACTGAACTGAACGAAAATCAAAATAAAACAGTACAATGCAAATGCTATTGCAAATTGAATCAGCACCGTCCGTGTTTAGTGCCATCGAGGTATAGAGAAGACTGGACGTATGGTATAGAAGTACGAAAAAATCTTTTTAGTTTATAAAAAGCATATTAAAAACTAAATTACACAAAAATACTTTAACAAAAACATAATTATGCTTGGACAAAAATTGCTATAATAATTCAGACAGACAAGTTTTCATAAATAAGTTAATTATTTTTAAACTATGTACAAAACTGCATAAAACAAAAAAATATATATTTAATAATTCAATTATACCACATCCAAATATTAAAGCTCTAACACCTGGCATATCTTATGATTCGTACTCTTTGTCTTTCACTATGGCTGTGACTTTTTGCCACATCCAGTCCAACTGGTGCTTTGTTTATGGCAAGACCACCGTTTCATACTTTTTGTTTTCAACTGTACTTTTTTCCAACGCCATAGGAGGGGACATTTGATTGCCGCTATCCCAGTCGTTAAATTGCAACTAACTTCTATTACATAAAAAGTTTTTGTATTTAATTGTGCTGCCGTTGGGTTTCCATAAAGTTTTTCAGTTAACGTTATACTGTTGCACTAAAAATATATTTATAATATATCATAAACAACAACCTGTACTGTAAAAATATAATAAGTTATATATTTTTATTGTATTAATAAACATTTTATTAAATCAATTTTCTATTAAATCTATTTTTATGAACTAGATATTAGTTCATGAATTTTAGATCAATTACTAAGCTTAAAAACAAATAAAGTAAATAAAGATGAAGTTTTTAATACTATTATCTAGGAATTATTGACTGGAAAATCTTTTAATATGACGCTTTATATATATTACGTCTAATCGAACTCAATAAATAATGAAGTAAAAGAATAAAACAAAACACATTAACAATAAACATCTTTTAAATTATATTTTATTTAAAATATTTAGTATACATTTAAAAAGTGCAAAATCACACACTCATATAACAATATAACGAGAAAAATCTCGTTCATTAACGCATTACTTGAATGCAGTAGGTACGTGTTCATTCTCTGACGCGACGGGCATTGTCTGCAAGGCATTGTGTCTGAGGTGGGAAGTCACGGATTAAAAGACCTATATGGAGCCTTATTTATGCTTAGCTTTTTATGTTTATTGTTAGAATTTACGGAATTTTAATTATAATTAAGAATTATTCTCAAAACACAATTCTTTATAGCTGCATGTTATATCAACAAACTTTGCTTTTAACATTTTAAATTGAAATAAGCACTCACAGAGATACAATTGCAGAATCTACTGTAATCCTATAATTAGACAACTGAAACACTTGCTATTTGTAAAACTAAGATCATATTAAACTATTGGAATATTATAACAGCGTGTTCAATTTAATAGTTACAGTGTAGTATGCAACTTGTTGTTGCGATGTACATTCCCTTAAACTTATGTTGTTCTTCATTTAGTTCAATAAAATATTATCTGACTTTCAATAAAACTATTTTTCGGATATAACTCGCGTTTATTATTACATTTTTATATTTAACCTGACGTTTCGAATGCTTTCCAGCAAACGTGTTCGCGGTAAGACGAGATGATGGATTATCTGACTTTTGCTTATTAGTTTATCTCATACAGATGTATGTGAAGATTATGTGTTTGTTTATCTGTTGTGATAAACTGTCAAATTAAATATATTTAGATGACCATACATTTTAGCTGACAAATACATATAAAGACTATATCTCTGTATGCTGAAATTATTTTCACAATTACTTCCCATTGAATGCTTAACGAACCAGTTATAAATACTTAATATTAGATTGAAAGCGATCAATTGTGTCGCTGCCATTGCGGTCATAAGTTAACTTTGATAATTACAATCGTCATACACTTGGAATAGGCTTAATTTTAGTTGGGTTCTATTTACTATATCTTGTATAATGTATATTTTGCGTCTCATTGGTTTTGTATTACTTATAAAATTAAATACAGATATGAAATAAAACTATTTCTACGGATTGAAACTCGCGTATAATTTGGTTACATTTTGATTTTATATACAGATAATTTATATATTATTGTCTGATACTAAAAAAATCATTTATAAAAATATCTGAAAAAAATATATATTATTATTTATTAATAATAAAGATATGTGTGTTTTATCATAAAATATATCCAGGATAAAATTTTATAAATCTCTTTTGTACTTAGATATTGTGTTTACATTTTCTTCGAGTTATGTTATAGAGCCATCTACTGATAGTGGCTCTATTCTTGAGAATTCTTTACTTTTAATCTCGGAATGTGATTCTTATGTTTTATCTGCGTTATACAAAATGGTATACGATATTGTTTTACCACATACAGTATATCTCAGAAAAACATCTTCATAGTATAAATATAACTAGCTTTGTGGCCAGATTCTAAAGCATTAGGATTTTAGAAAGTAGTGTATTAGTAGTTGATTCAGCAAGATGTTTAATACAACGTAGCATATGGATATTTGTATGCAAAGGTTTTAGGAGGTCTAAAAACACACTTCTTGTTACCGGGGCAGATAGGATGAATGTATTTCATGTCCTCCTTTTCAATTCAAGTCCAAATTGTTAGCGTTCATCATCTCTCATCAAGAGCTTTTGAATGACGTATCGCACGTGTCGCAGCGACGTGTCCTTGAGTTTAGGTGACAAGATACCACAGACAAACAAACTGACAAAACTGACAGAATACGGAGATTATATAATTAGATAAATGACATTGAAACCTAACACTTATATTACCGTCTTTACACAATTACAATGACGAAGAACCTAAGATAGTGTAATCATGGGTATCGATGATAGCTCCCAGATATCGTATCAAGATGTATCGCTAGTTGGGCAATTTTGGATGTACCATTTGTACACGTCCTATCTGACTGATATTCTCGTATTAGACTGTGTGGTGGCGATCAATAAAGACATGTGGGGCTATGGGAAATGCGTGTTTATCTTCTTATTTCTAATAAATCTAAGAATAATTTCATCGTAATTAATATTTTATCCTATTTCATCACATATTCACGCATACCATTTTGTTTATATGCAAAATAAATTTAATATAGTCCAGACAAAATCATAACAACCCGTTTTGATTTTGAATTATATTTTTGTAAATTATTTCCTCGTGTTTAAAAGCCACAGGATACAAAATCTAGCCTACTGATAAGAATGAGACGAGAAGTGAAAAATGATAAGACTGTACCTATCCTAGTACAAGTCGTGTAAGATAAGACATCTGTCCTTCAGATAAATCAGAAACCGGAACTTGTAAGTTTAAATCAATTTCCTAGTCCTAAAGGATTGTATGGTTCATATGTTATCATATTTATGATATAAATAATGTATAAATAACTCTTAGTATCTAAGAAAGAATTTGAAATATATAAGATTGTAATAAAGAATTAAGTAAAGTCATCTAACTTATTAACATTGTCGTGAATTAAAAGTAAATATTACGTAAGTTATTATACAAATAACAATTGAACAAGGTCTGATATGAAAGCTGGAACGGATTAATGTATTTGATGCCATTACTAGTAGTATATAATCGCACGTGCAGGGACAGCGAACACATTTTATAGATTGTTGTTTTTTTTATTTTAAATAAAAAAATATTATGAGAGTTGTAATATTAGAAATAAACTTTATAAATTAAACCCACAGATCAACTATTAAAAATTTAATAGAAAAAATAATAATATTTATTGTTATTAAAGCAACACCAACCCTAGCTCTAAGTAGGAATCTGTATTCAGCAAGTCATGACTAACCGGTCAAACCTCGTCACAGATGCTTTGTTGATTCTTTTTCTTTTTGCAGACGCTTAATAGACTTCAATTACGAGTAGTTTATGTGCATTCAAGATAAATACTGTAACGATTTGAGATATTGTGTCCGTTAACGTGATAATAGTAGACGTTATTAGTAAATTACTATTAATTTTAACTGTCAAAGTTGATTGAAATTGATTTTGACGTTTTTATACAACAATTTTAATGACAACTTTATTAGGTAAGAAGTAGTCGCGAAATCACGTAAGCCTTAAATAGCGAAAGATTGTCAAGTATGAGTTAGAATGCAAAAATCAGGTCAAGCGCAATAATAATGATAATAATAATTCGTAGTTCAAAAATTAACTGCAAGAGCTGCAGAATTAACTGTGAAAGTTTTTCTGAAAATTGCATGCATATTTTGACCTACCACCTAACAACTTCCATCCAGAGGCTAGGCCCCCAAAATTTAAACATATAGTCCTCTACACTAGATAATTAAACATACTAAGTTTCTGCCCTGAATTATTTACCGTCTTGGAGTTATCGTGTATACGGACGGACGGATGGACAGACAGACATCATCTTATAAAGTATTTAATGATAATGTCGACAACAACAACTTCGATTATATTAACTTGAGTAATTGATATTATAATATATTAAGCAAAAAATTTAAAAACAGAATATTGAAGTTAACTAAATAATGTTGAAACTATTGAAACAGACAAGATCCAAGTGTCAACAAGACTTGCAGACATAGCTTATTTAAATAAACACCAATCAGCTGTTATTAATCGCAAGTCATATAAAATCTGTTGCGCTTACAATATGACCATTGAAATACCGGTTCAATAAAAAAGAAATGAATGCGTGCGCGCATCAACATAACTCAGTCAACTGGTCCTAAATTTAAAAAGGCAAATTGAAACGTTTATTGATCACGACAGATGACGCTACTGTGCTTAAGTATTAAAAAGGCATATCTTGAAGTTTATGTCATTTTAAATTATACTTTATTTATTAATAACAGGGTTGGTTCTTGCATGTATCATAACATGTGTTTGTAGCTTTAGCAATAGTGCTATATAAAATGGAACCTTATCGTTTATAACGATTCATGGCATTAAAGCGACGAATGCATTCATTCCGATGTCATGTTCAATAATTTGACACGTGTTCAAATTTTGACAGTCACGTATAGATTTATGAGTTTTAATTTTGTTTGTTTTTTCTTCACTTTGTGTTTTGTAGGCACTAACTGTTTGTTTTTAGTTTATGTAAATCTGAAATTTTATTTCAAACTATCATACATTGCTCTTAAAAATCATCCAACTTTAGGTACGCTGTTCCAATGATACGGAGATAGAGAAACATTGAGGTTCATAGAAGAATAAAAAAAATAATTTCATCTAACGAGTACGAACATGGCAAAGCGATGGAGCAGAAGAGGTACTAGGAAAGACTCATCGATACCAACACAGTTTACTCTAAGTAGGGTATCTGATCAAAACCCTAAAAAATATCGATAAAAAAAATATCTTAAATGCAATCACTAAACTATTATAATTTGTTTTTGTATTATAGGACGAGAATACGAAGTAAGAATAGAGATAAAACACTCGAACGTAGTTTAACCTGGTTCACGTCAAGAGCTATTAAAAGTTAAAGTTCCTGGTCCAGGGTGGTGAAAATGGTCTTTACTGCCAGATTTATTAGTACTTTTAAATTATAAAAAAAAACAAAAATTGCCATTAAAAAGATTTATCAATTTTAATTAATGTATTACTTCAAATAGAAAGCTTAGACTGTTCAAGTACGTATCAGTTAGCTAAGTAGTGATGTAGAAACTTGCCAAAAAATCGCAGCCTACGTATTTTCCAGTATGCGTAAGGTCAAGGGGGACGGATCCGAGCTTTGTCTTAGTTGGGAAAACAAATTGGGATCGGTTGATATGTTGCCGCGAATAAATCTCTCAGTTACCAGACTTGTTTAGAGGTAGTCAAATAGATTGAAATTTCAAACGCACTTTATGAAACAAATATTATTAAGTTCATGGAGTACAGTAATATGAAAACAATTTATATAGTATATATTAACGAGGTTTATTTGATGTAATATGTACCTAATCTGTATATTTTGAATTTGGTAAAATATATTTTGCACTAGGTTTCTTCAATTTTATTTTTCGCACATTCCAATATCACGGATATCTATATATCTAATAAGCCATCATTTGGAGACTAACTAACTTACTTAACTGTAATTACTTTACATTTGAAAAAATAATGATAAAAATCTTCAGTAGTTGTCTGTAGGTGCAATGGTTAAGTGGCGCCATATGACGCAGCGGAATTAATACAAAACTAGCAATAAGCGTTTACTATGTCGATCAAGAGATGGAGCAACTTGAAATTTACCCAGAGTGCACTTTTGGATGTATTTTATAATTTTTTCCTTTAACAACCACTTCTAGATAATATCTGAATCTCAGAGCTCAATAGGTTTTTTAAGGCACTGAAGAAATGGCGCATGATATTAAGTTATTATTAAAATTACCTAAATTATAATAACTATTTGAGAACTTGTCGAAAAATTTTAAAACAACTTTATTACTTGGAAAATCTCATTAAAGAGCCATTACGGTCTACAACGCCTTCAAAAGTCGAAACAGAATGACTTTAAAATGAAAATATTAATAAAGACGTATATTTTATCAACAGATATATATAAAACATTGAATAATACGAGTTTAATAAAGTCCTTAAATCCTCCGCACTTATCTAAACCTGAATCACAATCAGACAGCCGTTAATCCCGGAAAATTAAACATCGCACCCCAGTTTAATATTTAAAATACGAGTCAAGAATATATCTGCGGCCAGGTGTGCGGAAACTTAGGCCATGCATATTCATGCCAAGTCCCAAATTGTTTCGGATAAAGTTAGAAGAATCGCGCTTTTAAGAAAATCAAGATGTGTTATAACGCACTGAATTATTGTTTAAGTTAGCATAGTATATATTATTAAAAATAATAATTAAAACTATTAAAAGAACAAAAGCTTTTTATATCCATATAAAAAAAAATGAGTTCAACAAATTTTTAGTTTGTTTTGGGTTCTAAAGATTTTTTCCGAGGTCGTGTGAATGCTCTTTTTCCAGTCAACCTTAGACCTAAAATTTTATAGTAGAACTTTTGCGTGTCCCAAAGGTCACTTTGAAAAGACACGTGAAGATTGTCCCGTTTGTTCACCCGGAATCTAAATTATCTACAGTTCGGTGTATAAACCTTTTTGCGAATATAATCTACATTCTATTAAAACTTCAATCTTTAAGACTTATCTTGGTATTTTAACAAACTTAAAAGACAGACATCAATTACAATTTTGTTTTTATTACGAAAGTTACTTTATATAAATATTGTTTCTTATATATTTTATTTGTTTTTTATTATTTGCAGGTCTAGAGTAGACTTTAATATATTTTAAAGTCTAGTTATCAACGAGGGACGAAGCTCGCAAGAAATAAATTAACGACAACTTCACTCGCTAACTACATTCTGGAAAACTTTAGTTCATTGGATGTTTTTTGCCGGACACTAGTTACTTGCTGATTAATTTCAGAATTTCGCGTCTTCATCAATTTCAAACTTAGTTTGTCTTATGATGAATAATTAGATCTAATAATATTTGTGGGTTATTTGTCAACGTTACTTTTATTTCTTTTGCATTTTTATTTAATTAATAATGAATGATCATAAATAAAGAAAAAAAATCCAGAGTAAAAAATATTCTATATGTTGACTGGCTGTCAATTTTATTCATAATTTTTTTTTACTTATTTAGTCATTTTTCGATTTCCATCCCAAATAATAGCATTTTTATATTGACTGGGGTACAATTACAGATAAATAGAATACCATTATAAAATATTGGTTGAGGTCTGTGTATTTAACACATTATAATTTTTCAAAGATTTTCAATGTACAAATTTTGTCTCATTACTATTTTATTGTTACAAGTAAGAAGTACTTAATCTTGAATAACATATAATATCCATATCTACATAAAATATGAAGGCTCTTAAACTTTATCTTATGTTAAACCATTAAATACAACTGTTTTTGTTTCACTTCGTACAGCAAGAACAATGCCAAAATTTGCTCCACCGCCCATCCCTCACAAAATCTGGAATGGTGCCACCGGAGCAGGTTATTAACACTGCGAGCTGCCAGGTGCTGTGACAAATGAAGCCGACGTATATGAAGAAACCTCTCATATTTATGTAACGGCTGCTGGCTCCGCGATTCGCAATCACAGCTTTATAGTACTTAAATAACTCGGCCAGCGTTAAATCCGACATACACACATATAAATATACATGTTAAGACCCTGATGTTTTATTTTATTTGTTAATTAGTTACGGTCCAAACCTACATACTGTTAATTTATATATTGTATAAATATTTTATATACTTATAACATAGGCATATAAAATGTGTAATATAATTTCATAAAGATTTTTATTTTTACTCTGTTAGAGCCAAGAAAATTATTTTTAATAACAAACAAAAAAGAGTTTAATTAAATAATTAAAGCCGGACTAGTTGTCACTTGTTTTAAAGTTATTTATTAAGCTTAAAACTCACTTGTTGTAAAGGTTTTTTTAAGCAACGCCAGGAAATTGTTTTTAAAGGTTCTCTTAAAACCAACTCACAACGAAAAATACAATTGAAACTCTACGGTTATTTGAATTGATTTTCAAACAAAAAAAATCTTACTTGTTCGCCTGTACAGTATAGTATATAACACAAATTTATTATTTATAATATTCGATAACTTCATATCACAAAAGTATAATCAAAATTCTTTGTAATTTCAAATCCAAAACAAATTTTTAATGTAATATGGTATTGTACACTCAAGCTTGAACATTTAATTTGCAGAGCAGCGCTACCATTTATAGTAAAGTAAATATTCAGCTGAAAGCTGTAAGGTTGATCCTATTAACTAAACATCACATAATGCAATATGAGCCAACTAACTATTTTGACGACAGTACAACACTGAGCCAGTTAATGGTCACTAAAGCAGATCCAATGGCTCAACCCGGGAATTGCACACTGATCTCGCACTAATCCCGGATTCGTGAATAAAGTTCGCTCGAATGGGTAATGATTGTATACTTTTAGTTTGCTCTTTGTACTGTTACGACTAACCCTTATTTTATTTCATGTAGAGATCTAAGAGTTAATAGAAACAATATATTCTTAACGTTTCCAAGATATAATGCAGTTTATTATTAATTAATATACCAAAATATGAGTGGTGATAAAACTAGATTAACTTATTTAAATTATCTTAAACTCAGATGGCACGTGAATATAATAGTTGGAAGTAATCAAAGAGGCGTAAAATTTGTCAGATTATCTCAACGAATACTCTCTTTATGAGTTAAAGTTGGATATAAAGTTACTGGATAAGTCTTGGAAAGTTTTATAGAAGTATGTTATGAAAATATATGAGACTTCTCTTTATATGGGGATTTCTCATTTGCTGTATCATCTTAATGCATTTATTTTGTTCCCAAAGATTTGTCAATTTTATATCTTATATGTTACTGTAAACATTAATAAAGTTTATTTAAAGATTACCTGCAATTTACTTTGATAAAATAATCAATATATACACATGTGTGTGTTGGAACAAATGTCTATACTTACATAAGGAATTACTTAAGAGACCAATGTGATCTCGTGCTTACACAATAGTTACATTGATGCGATTTGTGTGTAAGATTTCCAGCACTATACATCTTTGAAGTAAGGTTATATAGACTAAGATTATTGCTAAGAACTTTGTTCCTTCCTACTCTATTTGCGGCAATGTTTATGGCCCATTAGAGCGAGAAAACTAGTCGTTACAGTAATGAAAACGGAGTGGACGCTGCCTCGTTATCATGGGATAATCTGAGACAGAGGGGATGTAAGTTTGAGAGGCTTAGGAGGTTATCAAAGTTATTAAACTTATTAAGTTGCAAAGTTTTTAAATCAACTATACTAATAAAGCTTGTTTAAATAACACAAACATATCCGTTCTGTATTATAGGTTTGGTATTGTTAAATTTATAATTTTATTACAGTAAATTAAAGCCGTTATCAAAGAGCAGAAGTAAGAGCCACTGTGTAAGTGACTTAGCTATATGTAATCCCTGCATTTAGGTCTAGCGCTGATATACGGTTAGACTTAGGCCGGATAAAGCGCATGCGTTATGAATGTTGAACATTTTTTTAAATGAATACACAGATAATTGTAAAGAAAATAATTACAAAGATTATATAATCTTCTCTAAATTAGAAAAATAGAGAAAATTAAAGCTAAAGTTTTATCCATAAAAGCCTAAAATTTTAGATTTGTTAAATTTGTTGTCTCACAACATTTGGTAAAACAATATAAATAACAAACAAGATACCGCAATATATATATTTAATAAGTCTTAAAATGTCTGCAGCTTGGACCATGGCTCTATCTAAATTAATTAGAATTATAGTTTTTGTCCTGGTAATATACATTAAAGAATCGCAAACGTAGATACATATTAGTCGAAGAGAACGCGTCTTTCAAAATTTTCAGGACTAAGAAAATAACAATACACAAAAGTAATCTATTCTATCTACAATTCATTAAACTTTACCACAGACTCGTATTTCTTTGGAATAAAGTGTGACATTTTATCTTCCTATTACATCTCAAGCTATTACTTACAAGCGATAAAAACGCAATAGTCTTTTGTTACCTAAAATGCAACACATAAATAAATTTTCAGTTGAGTTAGAATGATGGGAAAAGCTGATTTCACCAAATTATTCCTACTTATTACAAATTTTATAAAATTTGTGACTTATATAAAAGAAATCTTTAGTTATAAGTAAAAAATGTGATCAATTCCTTTTTTCGGTTGTTATACGCTTCTAACGAACATATATATTTTTGGTGACATGACGAGGTAAAGAGTCTATTTCTGTAAGCATTACTTCTCGGCATATTATATATAATGTGAACGTTATTTATGTCACGAAATATATCACGATAAATTTACTATGTGTTTAGCTGATATAATATAGACACATTAATAAAATTGTCTATTTATAACTCAACTTATATAAAACACAATTATAATTTCAATTACTCCATAGAATAGTTTTGATTTTTCTATATATACAATTATTTATTTTATAAACCTATCTTTTTCAACGAACTGGAGTCGGTAACTAGCCAACTATAATTCAATTCTTATCTCCCTATCTGACCTCGGGATCTTACTAAATTAATTAGACTTAGTCGGCCGCTGCAGTCGCCTCACTAATTTACTTAAACAACCTTTTTACACTGATATCTCCGGCTTAATCACAATGGATTAAGTGAGTTAGACTTACTCGAATTCAAATCTTTTATTATTTATTTTGATTAATACTTATTTATATACAAAATCAGATGACCCGTTTAAGTTTCCTGTGTAATTTATTTAAAATATAGTACAGTTTAGTTTTGTCTCATAAAAACATATTTTATATTAATCTATTATAAATGCACAATATTTTGGTCAGGATTTTCCCACAAGAGAAAATTTAAAATTCCACACACACAAGTTACACAATATAACAATACTGCTTGTTTTCATAACATATTATTTACAAATAAATATAAAATATTTTAATGAAGAATAATTACATAATATACTATTAAATTCATGAAAGTATTGAAAAAAAATATCTTAATTTCAATCAAGATATTTAATTACAAACAGTATTGCTTGTGATAATTTACTGAGTAGATAACAATATGATTATAAATACTTTACATAAATACAGACACTATGTCATGGTATATACAACAAACAATAACAAAGAGAATTATAATAAATGTTATGAATTATTTCTTTAAAAGTCAGTTAATCAGCAGATAAGGTGCAGACACAGACAGCATTACACCAAGGTGACCCTTCTGTTGCTTAAATTACAAAGTCTAAGAGTAAGTTTACTGCAGTCGCGACAGATGGCGCTGGGGTGACTTGAAACAAAAGACAAACACACAAAGTTGCCCGTTGTTTTGGAGTTTATTAAATTTGTTGAATACTTGAAGTCAGTGGGTCGAATTAGTTAAATGGTTCGTGTATCATTTCTTGGGATATAAATTGCAAGTGTTCGAATGGCTCGGTCAAATTTCCGTTTTGTTATACAAAGTGCTTTTGATTTTGATATCACTAATTTCTGTGGAAGTTTTTGTAATATTATTTAATGATTAAATTAATGTACATTTAAATTTTCCACTTTGAACGGAAACCGCGCATTTACACAATCTTGAAATTATTATATTTCATATATTTTTTATTTCACGTTATATAGTTGAAATGGTAATTAAGAAGCAATTTATAAAATTATTAATTATTTTTATAGTGGTAACATTACAGTTATAAGTAAGACAAAGAAAATAAAAACCTCAAAATCCTACACATAAAAACCAAACTCAGTAGCTCACTGTAAGCTACTATTCAATCCTATTGCAACAATTCCTCTTTCATTTACTAAAGGCATATACTCTTCACGTTTCAGCTTTAGAGCGAGAGAGAAAAGGTTAACGAGCCGGTAACCAGTTTACAAAGACCCTTCAATGCTGGTTGTACTGAATACTAGTTTTTTTGAATCGAGGAAGACTAGAGGTCAGGATGGAGTGGTGCAAATGCTTTGAAAGCAACTGCGCCAAAGTTAGCTTAGCTACTAATTACGTTAAAAAACAACACTTTTAGTTCTCAAAGCCTGACCTATGAGTGCAATCTTGACCCACATGCTCGCTGGAATAATGTACCGCTTACTGGGTGAAGTGTGGAAACAGGGCTTTTTCAATGATCTAGCAAATGGCCTTTAGCGAATACTTTTTATACAATTTATGTTACAGTTTCCTATACTTGTGATTTTATTTAAAAATATCTAATTATTAAATATTTTATATAAGTACACATTGTTGTTCAGTGAACTCGATCTCAATAAACTAAAAAAACTGTTTTGAAATAATAATTAACTTTAGGATTTTAAGAAGAATACACATGAATAGATAATTCTAATATTTTATAGAATTTAGAAAAAAAAAATATTAATTGAAATATCTTTCGTTGCTAGTAAATTATGTCTAAAGCTATAAAAGTTGTCATAATAATACAAGTAATTTAGATAAAACAAACAATAGAACTCATAAAAACATTTACCAAAACAGATATAGAGCTAAAACAAAACAATTAAATTAGTATTCACTAAATCCATACGATAGTTCAACTCTATATTCCATATCAATACCGTGCCGTGTTATCTCCTGCATTGTCTCGCATCTTTCATCTACGTCTGAGAGGCCTCTGAGTCTGAGAGGCGTTCAAACTAGAAACCGTGACAACACACTTTCTAAGGATAAATTAATGCATTGATCGCGAATATCATAGCGGTACTCAAGACTTTAAAGAAAATATCACATTTATAATTTTGATACTAAAATTTGCTAAAATATTTCTAAACAAACATTATAACTTCATTTAATTTGTGAAATAATTAATGAAAAATATTTTATAAAAAATATAGTAAAAGTATCATACATGTAATTTCATTAAAAGTGTCTTAAAATGAGAATACTATTTTAAAAACATTGAAACATAAATTGTATGTCATTCATAATAATAGAACCATCCCCCGGCGTAAAGGTAATTTGTTACTGCTACTGTTATTGCGATAAAATGTTAATGCAATCAAAATGATACAATAAAATTTCTACATCAGAGATCGTGTTACATATTTATTATATGAAATCTTCAAATTATTTTCTTAAAATAAAATTACTTTAAGATTATCATTCTGAGCCAGAAATGTTATAAACGTTGGCCCGTTATAATTATTTAACTAAGTTCGATAGTTGCTTGGTTTTAGATTATTCTTAGCTTTCAGTAAAGTTTTCAGGGAGATGTGGATTAGATAAACAAAGAATGGAGAGTGGGCAAAATTCTTTGTTACATTGAGAAACCTATCAAATGATTTTTTAAAAAGATATTGTTTACTAACCATTAGTGTTGTTTTTAACCTATTTTTGTTTACTGTTTAAGAATAGCTTATTATTTTTTCTTTAATTACATTTTATCATACATTTTAAATGCAAGGCTTAAAACACAAGAGTGACAATCGCTTCCACGTAGCCGTTCTAAGCGTGAACATACGAAATTTAAAATTTAATTAAGGCGCCAGCGCCTTTCTCTGCGTTAATCTTGTAAAGGCTGGGATACATATTGTACAAAGCAATTTTTAATTGCGTTCCTGGGTTAAAGCCGCCCACTCTTTGACGTCTATAATTGATAAAAAAGTTTGCACTTAATGAGGAATGTCATCACTCATTCCTCAAGAGAGATTACAAACAAAACTACTGAAAAATTTATTATAAACATCGGAATTGAATCTTAAATCTAGTTATTAATAACGCTGTACTTACCTAAATTCATGTTAATTATTACACAATTTAATTATTACTAATTAGTTTGTTGTAGTTTACCAGAACATGTTTATAATTAAAATATAATTCCATTATATAATGTAAGGTTTATATAATATAACAAATTAAAATAAAATTAAGTTTAAAAATTCAATTAAGTTAAAAAAGCTTGTAGTAAAAAAAAATGTTTTTTTGATTTAGGATTCGTTTCCTGTCTATAGTTATTTTTAGTTCAAAAAATATCAAATGATGTACACCTCTAATCTAATTTATCATCAAGTCGATAAATTAGAAAACATTTGCCCAACCTTTAAATCTTTGATTTGACGAGACGGTTCAAATTATTTATAAATATCTATTATTATTTTGCCAGGTACAGCGACAATTAGAAATGTTAGATTTAGTACAGCATATAAAAGATCGCTGCCGCGTGTTGCAGGCTTGTTTCAAAGCGATATAAATAAATTGCAATGGCATAAATTGCGGACTGCGTTCCGCCCGCGCTCCAAAGTTTTGGAATGCCGCTGCTTGCACATACATATTAAAATTTAAATTTATTAATATGAACAAAGCTGACCGCAGTGCGTTGTGATGGAAGAGAAAAGAGAGGATAAATAAAATATACTGCACATAATTTAATACTTTATAACGTTGTAATAAACTCATTATATCTCAATATTATCCTGAATTTATCTAAAGTGAATGTAATGTTATTAAGTTTCAAATAATGTTTTATATCTTAATTAGAATCCTTTCTGTGGTATTACTCTTTTTATATGTTATAGAAAGACATTTTTGTAGTAATAAGTTAGTTTCAAAAGCACCTTTTCATCATTATCTAATCTATCATTAAGTTTATATCAAGTTAATAAACCATGGTAAGACTCGTTTGTATCTTTTTTAATGAAAGTCGTGCCTTTTGCTTGTTGTTTCGAATTTAAACCAATCAAAAAGCTTGAAAATTGATTTTATCATTGTCTTTGGAGTACATTGGTAATGAAGAACAATTTGGGCAATTAAAAGTGTTTTGCATTCATACTAATAGCAATTAAAAACTATTTTTTGTCATGTTGAAAGTACACTTTGATAACCGTGATTATAGAATAGAATTCTTTAAAATTCAGATATGTTTGCTTGAAGATATTTTCAGCCAAATGATAAAATCCAAATCGGATTACATTCTCAAGTTGGAAAAAGTAATATAAGGTAAAATGTATTAAAAACAAACAAAAACTTTGCACTCTCTTTTTAACCAATTTCTTAAGTCAAATGTTTTAAATTGGTCAGAAGCAAATACCCTCAGTACCTCAATTGCGACCGGTACAGAGTCCCAACGGCCCCTAAGTTCTAAAGCCTTCACAAACTTTCTGCCGGAATGTATTTTCCTCCACGCCTTATTAATACTGAGCTGGTGATTAGTAACTTTTGATTTCGACTTCCCAAGTCGCTCCGATGAGGAGCAATTATTCGACACATTGATTTATTGTTCCGCTCCCAACTTTTAGACGAATTGTCCTCAGAAACTTTCCTATCGACCCTTGGAGACGCTGATTTTGCTCGTATAAAATATTGAGAGACGGTTTAATAACTTTCTTCGCTGATACCAAGTTCTTGTATCTTCGTGTGATACGGCACGTTCCGCTTCTAATGGGAACGATTTTTGTTTTGATTGTTTTACATTGTCGTTTATTTATAAGCAATTTATCATAACTTGCTTTCCAAGAACTTCAAATAACTTTGAACTGCTTTGTCTAAACTAAATATTATAGGATTTTGTTACTACATGTTTATTTCTATATGTTTTGCAACATATTATAAACAATATAAGTAAGAAGAGGTTATAGATTGATAATAACAAATAATATTTTACATAATGCAGAGGTGTAGGCATGACGGGTGAGGCGTGGCGTGCTGGTCTCACATTTTACAATAACATTTAAAGCGAAGTTAAACTCTATTCAATTATATATATTATGCAGTTCCAGGGTAAATCTTATTTTACTATTAAATGAAACCAATGAATTGAGAAATATATGCCACACCAGAAACCTTTTAGGCACTTTGATGTTATATATAACATAATTATATATTATAATATTTTTAACTAGCTTAAGTCATGACTTACATTTTATTTTGATTAGAAATATATTTTTTTATTTACTAATTAATAATGAGCATAACTTAAATATGGATAAGACAGGCGTTGTAATTAAAAAAAAAAAAACAATTTGTGGTTCAGCTTACCAAAATTTCCATTTTTTATTCTATAATTAAAAAAAATATATGGTATATATCTATAAAAATATTACTTTATAATTTTTTGGTAAGAAAAAATAAAGTTGAATGCAGCAATATTTTTTATATAAAAGTAAAATGCCTGTCAATGTTGGTTAAGGGGACTTGGCCTTAAACTAACATGCATCCATCCATAGTGGCACAAAACAATGTTATGCACCATTATCTATGCAAGACATCGCGGGTCAGCGCGGGCCACGAACTGAGACAACTAAAAAATATTATTTTGTGAACAATGCACGAGCATGTTTTTTAAAGCGGCCGTGTTTACTTTTTGAAGGTTAATAATTCATTAAGTAAAGGTACGGAAATACTAATATTAAGAATGTACCAAGTAAATGAGTTTAAAAAAATAACATACTTTTATTCGCGTCTTTATTATTTATCAAATGTTATTTACGTTACGAAATTTGACCTTAATAAAATAAAAACAAGAGCAACAAAGACGAAATTAATATCTATGCTCCGGTGGCACAGAAGCAACTAAAATATGATTTGAGACCAAAGCGAATACACAATGAGAGACAAAATTGGACTTTCCTCTCGTAAGAATAGAATAAAAGCAGGCAAACGCAGCCTCGCTTTTAATATTTCCCTTGTATAGGGTAAAACAATTTTATCGTCGAGTGCTAAAAATGTAATAATAAATAATAATTCTAGAATTCTTCCAAAACTTTCTTTTTGCTGAATTAAAAAAATGTTAATCTTATCCATTGTCGCAATTCCGTAGTACTATACTAATACTATTAAAACTAGTCAAATAGTAAAAAGAGTAAGTTGCTTAATAAGTTTGAGAAACTAATGTTTTCTGTTAAAATTACGTCACAAAACCGAGAGCAAAGAGTGCCATCTTGTTTTGATTGATAAAAAATTGTCAGTGGGTGTTCTAATTACCTGAGTCCTTCCTGCCCCGCCAGTTGAAGGGTTAAGCCTGGCAATTTTTCATAGGGCTTTATTCCCTCACAGCTCTTATCGATGCTATTTGTACGTGATTTAAAGTATTTATTTACATTATCACTGTTAAACTGGATCATTTGTAAAGCTTAGATTTATTTATGCTGGAAAACAGATTATACAAGAATTGTGATAAGTGGTTACAATTTACATTAAGCTTAAATAATGTTGCCTATTTAACTCGTACGCTTACAAGGAAGCCATGACATTCGAGTCTGATCTCAAGTATGTAATAAAATATATATTTCGATTACAGAAACAACCACACTGACAAAATATATTATTTTTTATTTATTAGACTTGTCAGGTTTAAAATTTCAAATTGAATGAATATAAAAGATTTTATAATATATAACTTTTCTATCTCAGGTCTATATATAATGTGCAAAATTGGAGACAAAAAACATACCGGATTAAAACCTGAATTGAGAATGCGAATATACAACAAAAATTCTCAAATCCACACCTTATAGGTCTTACAAAACTTTTCCACATTATAATAATAGAAAGGTTAAAAGAAAGGCCCAAAAAGGAGCGACCTTTTTGCCGACCGCTGAAACAATAGACCAAGATGGAATTTTGTTAAAAAAATTCGTCTCACAATATTCATTGCCTCAAGTTCTTTATAACCAAATAAACTCTTTGTATAAATCTCCATAATGTTCAGAATGAAGTACTGGCTTAGTTGATTGGATAAAAATTAGAGAAATTCTTTTCTTTGTGTTTTCTTATTGTCTTTTGTTATAATTTCTTTCGCTCTTTAGTAATATTACTTTGGCTCTTGGAGATAACTTCAAATCATGAATATTTAATATTGAATTTTCAATAGAAAAACATTTATTAATAATATTATTTTAATCATTTTCAATAAGACAAGTTTTATTTTAAAAACTTTATAAAAGTTACTGTAGGTTCAACTTCTATCAAAAATGTTTAAATATATATATATATACTAACTAACTAACTACTAACTTTATAATAATTTTAAACGAATATATATTGTACATTTGATAAAAAATTATTTAAAGAAAAACTGCGCAATTTTTGTCCGTTTGTCTGTATTTTAGCACATTTAGCAAATTAACTGACTTACTGACAGTTACATCTCGTCTACCCGTGAACAGGATTGTTGCTAAGCATTCGAAACGTCGGGTTAAAATTAAAATGTAACCAAAATTATATGAGAGTTTAATCCGTAAAAAATAGTTTAATTTCAATTAAAATTAACTTGTAAAAAATTTACTTGAACTACTCGTGTAAATCTTAGAAAACATTACTTGTGAAAAGCGTAAATACACTTTAGTAATAAAAACTAAATCAGATTGTGTATCACTAATGTAGCAGTATATAGCGTTAGTAAATTTAACTGATTCTACTAGAATATGCTGCACTATTTTCTAAAATACGTAAGATTTATTTAGATAATTATGCAATTCACAATATCGTATAATCTAATATTTTCTGCCGATATACGATCTTTATATAGAAATAGTAGTAATACTGGCTATTGCAGTATATTTGTCAGAATGACCATATTCCTTATAATATATTTATAAGCCCACAGGAATATAAATTAACTAAATAATAGAGCAAAATGTTTTATTTCACTTTATCGATACGTTTTGAAAGTGTTAAAGCTCTCCAAAATAAGGCTAATTATAAACCAAAATATTTTTCTATCTCACTCGAAATCATATCATGTTTGATATGTTATGACAGTCTAGTAATAAACGATTATTATAGTTGCTTTTAAGATATTCCCAACATTATAAATTAAGCTGTCATTAATTTAAAATATATCTTTTAAGTCTATAAGAAGGATAAAAATATGTACAACGAAGTCTATAACTAAGTTAATTAGTTTAATTAATTGTATGCTTGATGTGATGATGATGATGATTAAATAATGCAGAAGATACAATTTGTTCTAGAACTACCATAAATTATAATATTATCATTGACTTAAATAGAAGAGTTTAAAATATTTTTCACCAACGTCATTTTCTTCAAGTGGAGATGAAGATCTTGTCTCGTAAGTACTGTGATGACACAGCGTTAATTAAAGTTCAATAATCTTACTTATATTATTGAGCAATAAATACAAATATAATATTTTATAAAATGATAATTATTTTTTTTATTTCTTTTCAAAAATTGATAGCATTTTTAGAGCTTGATTATAGTATAAACAATTTAAATGATTCATTTTAGAGAATCACAATAACATACAATAGAATATAATAAACAAAAATATATTTTAGTTATACACTAATAACACGTATTCACGCGTTTTTGTGTCCTAAGGGAACAAAACCTTTTTGACTTCTATGCCCATTGTTAGTCATACAAAAGAAACAATCTTCAAGGAATAATATTTGAGAGTCATCATATGTATCTAATATTTATATTTTTGGGACAGATTAGTTTTACTATATATATCTCTATATTTGTCGTTATTCAGTTAGGAAAGTAAAAAGCTATGTTTTGTTATATTACTGTTATCATAATCGGTTTATTTCTTACAAAGTTTTTTGTATGATAAACTCATGATATTTATTGGTACATTTATAATAATGTAAAGCGGTAATCGTAACCTCTGCTGTAATCGTACGTTAACTCTGAATATGAACGTCAGAAGTACACTATAAGCACATAACATTTTTCGAAATAAAAGTTCCATAACAATATTTCGACATCAAATACTCCAAGTTCGCAAGTTCGCTTTAGTTTGAACCAGTAATGCGAAATACCCGCGAGCTAAACTATTGAATATGCTCTTGAACAATTGTATTGTTTATGAAATTTTTAATGCCTCCGATAGTTATGCTGTAAATTGGCTTTGCATTCGAGTACTGCTTGAGAAATTGAATGCGATTACCTTTATAATATTTTAGTTAAAGAGAGAAATAACTTTGCCCATAGTAAAATTCCTTTGTTATTATAGATTGCAAAAATAAAATATTTTTCTTCTTTCTAAGAAATTGAAAGAAAAAGCTAAGAACTCTTAAGAACATACCAATTATATTTAACATAGTTTTAATGAATTATTATTTAATAAACTGAATAAGATCTGTAAATACAAAATATATTTTTAATTTTACTATAAATACGTAGGCATTACCTTAAATTAAGTGAAATATTTAAATTCAAACAAAATATTATAATCACAAGGTCAATCAATCAAGGAAATTATTACTGATCAAATTCAAAGCCTTTACCAATTTCCTCATCAACCCCAAAATCTCGTCAGCAATATCTTAGCAATAAATCTGATTTAATCGCTTTGACATCCATTGCTGGCGTTGCACGTTCACTTTGTTCACACCTGTCAACTGCTCCAGCAATATGCGACGTGGCAGCTATAAATCTCGTGGCACAACGAAGATCGATTGTGACGTGATACCGGGAAACAGTTTGTCAGTTATGTTGCCGAGTAGGCATCGTACGTAGGACACAACAATTTGCAGATAAGAAGATTCAAATAAGCATTTAAGATATTTATCGAATTCAATCCAGTATCGACTAATAAAATTAAATCATATATATATATATATCTTAAAATCCGCAAGATCCTGGATCTGTTGTCGCATACGATAAATATTTTAAACATACCACATTTACATTTTCAGTATCAGCAAAAATATTTTCGTGTAATAAAGTTCGACCAATAAAATTAGTCCTAAAATTCGAATTTTACCGATCATAAACTTTGCCAGCAAAATATTCTGTTTGCCTTCCGTTCTATAAAATATTTGATATTTCTAGCACGGTGACAATTTACACCCGAATCTGGAATCGTATGGCGAGGTCTATCATAAATAAGAATTTACATTTGATATCGAAAATATATTTCACTTTCAACAACGCTGTTACCATGATTTTTATAATCCAAAAATGTACATCTCACTCAAATTTCATATTTTCGGGCAAAATTTTCTATTACAGGTTGAGCATTTAAAATATAGTTTTATAATTAAAATAAAAGTAAAAAACCTGCATCGTTTAAAAAACTTCAATTTGTAAACACAGTCTTTATGACTGCATATAGGTCTCATTTAAAGCAGATAAGTTGCGAAATAGTAGGTTCCAAACAGGGGCGAGGGCAAATTGAAACCGGACAGAATTCGTACACCGGTCACGGCCCCATGTCTGACGTACGGACAGCAGAAGACTATCTCTCATGAGATCGTGTCGATAATAGTATTTCTAAGTGTGCGATTTAACACTAAATTATTGAGAACATCAGTAACAAAATAATGTTTCTTGATATTCTTGAAATGTCAAAATAATCATCATAACCTAATTCCTACGCTGCGCAAATTTTTGAGATCCACTTTAGGGGGTTTAAAAAATAATTGTTTTGGGAAATTAGTGTTCTTCAAAGACATAAAATTGAAATTAGTTGCCAACGAAGTAATAATCTTTACGTCGTTTATAATCTGATATTGAATGTATTTTTAAAGATATCCTTTTAAGCAGATGTCTTATCTAAAAAAGGAGGATTTGACTACAATTGCTTAATGTTAACATTTTCTTATTTATATTTACTTAAAGGTTCCTCTCAAGTTCTATTTTACTTACATACTTAATCCAAGTAAAAAGTTCTACTTAAGTTTTTAATATTGTATTTATGCAAGTAATCTATTGGTTGCTGTTGTATTTATAATATTGAATAATTATATAAAAAGTATATATTTTATTTACGCAATGTAATTATATCTGTTTTTGTTACTTTTTTAAATATCTACGCTCCTGAAAGACTATTAATGATTTAACAATAGTGCAGAGATAGATTGGACCTTGGAGAAGATCATTAAAATTACTACTTTAAAATAATGTTGGAAAGAGTGAAGAAAAGGCTAAAAGTTGAAAGGGCAATAGACAAAATTGAAATGTATTCAATATTTTATTTAAAATTAAGGAATGAAGTCTTAGATTATTTTTGTAAAATCATCGCTCAATGTGGTAAAAAAGTTGATATTTTTAAAATGATATTAATAAAACTTTGTAAGACGTTATATATAAAACCTTTTTATGTAAGATAATGACTCATATTTTTTCCTCGACTTCTAGTCAGCTAGTTATAAAATAAAACTGAAGCTTTATATTTTTATTTATTTAAAAACTTTCTTGAATGTTGGCGAAATTCCAATCTACCTTTGTACGAGGCAGGTCGAATTATACCTTTGTATAATAGACAATTTTTGTGTTAAATTTTCACTATTACTTCTAAAAGTTATAACGCTCTTCAGTAATTAAAATTATAGAATATGTTTTCGAGTTCATTATAATTTATAGTGAATATTTTAATTTCTTCGTTTTTACGCTAAATTTGTATAATTATTTTGTTGTCAGTACTCGTCCGGTGCTGTCCGGAGCGGATGAATTGGCATGCATTGCGTCCCCGCTTTTTACACGTCTATACCTATTATCCCCTAATACACGATATAGAACATAAGTGATTTGAGATTATTATCATTTTATTTCATTTCATTCGTTTTCCTCATCTCAGATATTATTATAACATATAGCAATAACCAAAACTGAATTGTTAGTTTTTGTTTATTTAAAGCGTTACAGGGTACACAAAATAAAAAATTAAATCAATGTACTGTGACCGAATTTAATGAAAAATTAAGAATTTTATTTATTATATTGTCAAAAAACAAATCAAACGCGATCTGTTTGCATATATAGGTATATGTAAAAAATACCTTTTAATGTTTATGATTCATTATATTCTATCTCTTCAATAAAAGCCTTTGCTAGCCCTATGTTAGACATTCTTATTAATTATGTTATAGCAATAACAACTTTAAAATCAAATCTTTCCGTCACTAAGGCATGTAACATGTCCACCTGTCTGGAATCAGAACACGACAAGCACTAAGGGACAAAGAGCGGTTCTATGTAATCATAGGATTAATTGTGTAGATTAGAACACCACTTGGACGCTTTAGAAGCGTGCGTCGAATTGTATATCAAATGTATCTATTAAAACATAGTGCATTGTTATATATATATATTGTAATTAGTATCTTAATAATAGGTTATATATCTTAAAAATAAAATTATCTTTATTTTAAATTTTAAAATTTCCCGTAATTTATAGGATAGTTGTAAAAATAAAAATTATTTAAAACAATATTTTCCTATTCAATTTCAAATGTTATTCATATTTAAGTTTCATAAAATCTCAAAATGTTGAGTACTTAATGAAATAGTAAACTAAAACCAAGCCGTCTGGGTTAGAACCGCAAACGAAACGTCTAAAGGTAAATTGAAGAGCATTGACCTAGGAATATTCAACCGGTTTTGATAACAACCCTCTCAACCTTTTATCTAAAAAGGGATTGAAAGGTCTGGGTAGTCCAGACTTACTACAAAGTCAATATTACCCATCGTCTTGTACTTAATTTTTTTTAAATTTATTACCTAAGTATTTATTCAGTACTGATGGATGGTTTTTATATATTAAATTTGTACAATAATTTCCGCAAAAATTCTAAATTAAAAACTCTTCCTCAATAGACAAACACAAATCCTTCCTTCCTTTCTAATCAAATAAATATGGCAAAGGGGGTGATGGCTGACCCTTGCGTTATACTCGTGAAGGGGTACAGCTTGCAATGACTGGTTGTCTTGCAAGCCAAATTGCAATAATAATCGATTAAAATCTTTAGGCACTCATATCGAATCAATTGCGATGGCGTTAATAATAATACACCCGGATCATACAAAAATATTAACATTAAAAAAAACAGAAATAACAAAATGGTACATATTTAGCGACCTTACCGCTAAAGAGCGTTAGTTGTTCGTAAAAAAAATTCAATGTTTCACGTTTGTAAAGCAGTGAATTTGTTGTGAGTTCCTCTCAAACCTGGGCGCATTTGGAACTCTCATCGCCTTAACTGTTAAGTTGGAGAGTACTTAGAAGGACTTCTTTCGATAAATATGGTGTCAGAATACGTTCTCCTGACTCTTCAAATTGATGTACACAAATGATCATTGTAAAATCTTTATATATCACTTCAGTACCTACACGGATGACATGTGGAAAGGAGTATATATTAATGCCAATAGAAACACAATTCTGCTCAGTTTTAGTACAATAAACATAATTCCAAAACTCATTGAAACTGACAGTCATTGTAATAAGGTAACTTTTGGCGGAAAATGAATCGCTATTTTGTTAAAACATTATCCGAAGCAAAGGCAAAGTTACTGTAGCTCGACGGATTTATGCGTTTTTCCGTTTATTTAAGATAACGTCGTTAAAGTGAAGTGGTAGTAGCACTGTTCTCACTTTGAATAAACTAATGTGAAACAATATTGTATATCAACTATTTCTCAATCCAGGAAAAAGATATTATTCGTAAAACTTCAAAGTAGACATTATTTTTATGTGAGACAAAGTTAGAATTAAAACTTCGTAATAAAGTCAATTTTTACAAACAATTCCTTCTAATGAATTCCTCTTAATGACTATTAAAGCATAAATATTTCAAAACAAACTTTCAAACTCCAAAGTCTGTTAAAATATTAATGGAGAGCTTTTATTATTTCGGCCCCCAATTACTTTGATTTTTGCTACATTAGCACATCGGAACCCCATTGCAGTCTAATTCTTTTAATGAATCATCACAGCAATCGCAAAATTGTTTGTTCTGTGAAATTTGGGTGCCTTTCGACTGAGGTTCAAGTGATGGGATATAGCGATATCAGTATATTAAAAAGACGTATTACATCCCCAATACAAAGGACAAGTTTGCGTGTGAATTATAAATGTAACATTATTATATTTTAAATATTTTAATGATATATAATGTGATATATTCTCAAATTATAAGAATATGTATTGTTTCACCTTAATACTATTATCTAGCTAATTTATTACAATATCTATTAAGGGACTCCTTAAAATAATAAAAGCCTTTCTATTCCGCTTAATTCTTAATACGTAGATATAATCAAGTAACTTGACATTTCTATCCCCTTTGCATTACGAGGCATTTTGCTTAGATATCATTGTTAGCGAGAAATTTTAATTAAGCTTATATAACTTTTTTCATTATAATTTATACACGGTTTTTATATTAATAATATATTTGAGACAACATCAGTGAAATAGTAAACCGCTCATCGACTCCCAAAGTCGTAAAATAGGAACATAAACCTGTATCCCAAAATATCGTTATCAATATTCAGTTTCAGAAACACAACTAAAACAATTTAGTGTCGCCGCACCTGTGACGTTGCTTTACGACTTGTTGGCCGGCGTGCTATAGAAGTGGGTGACAAACTCATGTTTGGACGTAATTGTGACTTCAACTTAATATATATTTTAACTTAATTGTTAGCAATAGATTTAATGCTCCTATTTTTGAATATTTGTTAAAATTGAAAGCATACGATATATTTTTTTATTTAACCGGTTTTTGTATACGCTATGATATTTGGCATATTTATTTATTTGTTAACAACTGCATTTAAGAAATAACGCGTCTTGTGGGAGGTTTTACAAATATAGAAACAACCGACACAAAGAACATCATGAGTCGGAACAACACTCTGTGGAAAACATAACAAACTCGAATCTGTTTCGGAACAGAATCCATGACCTTTGGCTAAGCAGCCACGGCCACTACCACCACTTCAAAAATAGACCGTCAAATAGTTATATTTACGGTATATTTATTATCTCTACATTTTTACAAATTCTTTAATCATGATAAAGAAGGCTGTTAAGAAAATGACTGTAGATAATTTAAAAGTATCCCATAAATATCTGACTAACAAATTCGACGAAATTAACACCCTACCAGATACAAAACATTAATTACAAAATAATTAAAGAAACGATTAAAGTTCAGCCCGGGAGCGGCCGAAAATTGTTAGCGTACGAAATAGGGCTGTCTCTAGCAATAAACTTTGCTCAGGAATTTCATTAGTTTCGTTCAATAAATTAAGAGGTTATGCTCGCGTGTGTCAGCCCTGCAATTACCTCGTCTGGAAGGTGTAATGAAGAAGCTAAGTAGACAGGTTGAGATATAAGCGTGGTAAAGTGTCGTTTACAACTTAGAGTATACATAACTATATAATTATCTTTATTATATATTGTCAGTACTTTAAAATCAGATAATGAATTTTATAAAAATTAGAAAATAAGAAAATAAGTTAAAGTAGTAAAGTCAGTAGCCATTTTCCACCAGGACTCTATCAGCATTAGATATTTAAATAATATATAAAACTCTTGATTTCAATTCCATTTTAAAGTCTATTAACTGAATTCTGCTAGACAAAGACAAAAAATAGCTTTCAGTTTTAAATTAAATTCAGGACGTATACTGTATATCGTAAACTGAACAAAGCTATATAGAAATGGACTAGTATTTGGTATACAGTTAATTTTATAACCCATAAAATGAAATGGTAATACAGCTGTCATAACACAAGTGTTAAAAAACTGTCTATTTCGGACAGACGTATAAACGTTCTAATGTATTATGTGTAAGATTTTATAACATGAGTTTTTATAAGAGCCATATATTTTTTGTTAATAAATATGACAGGTTTATATATATTTTTAAAGAAGTACGTTTTTTGAAATGTTTAGATCAAATAAATGTACTATTATTTATAACCAGGAAAAGTAGAACGTATAAAGAAGTCAAAATTGTCTTCTTGTATAAAAACTATTTTAGTATAGTTTTCTTGCAAACGTACCTCTTCTATAATAAACTTTTCAAAGACTCAAGAAAATATAGTAAGTTTTTAATTATTTCCTAGCGTTATCTCACGCGAGACTGTTATATTTTCCACTATCTTGAGTTATTTGATAATTCTTGTCGCCCCTCGTGATTTAGTACCTAGGTCGGCGTGAGAGGGCGCTGCGCTGAAAAAATTACTGAAACGTCATTATGATAAATTACCACAAGCTATCTGGTTTCTTGTAATTCCACACTTCGTATCTATTGACCGCGTTTTGCTTCAACTTCTTTATTCAGAGAGTTATGTTTTATTTAAATATAAATTGCCTTTGCTTTATATTATATTCTATTTATATTATATTTATATTCTGAGGATATTCTTTTATTTTAAAATAATCCTGGACTTCACAAACCTTTTACATATTTTCTTAAATTGAAATAATACTAAAAAAATGTTAACTACATTTAACAATTATTAATTTATATTTCGAAACTAAATGTTATTAAACATATTTTATGAGAGCCAGTCTAATTGAACGTTTCATTTTACGTATAAGTTAGTATTCAATATATTGTCGGGTCAACTTCAGACACCAAAATATTGTATCTGAATTTATAGCCGCCGCGGTCAACCGACGCGACAGCTGACTGTTCTGTTCGTTCTGTTCTAGTTCTAGCGAATTGGCATTAATGAGATATTTTTTATGTTTAAAATCAAACAAAATTAAACATATTGTTGTCGAAGTCAATTAATAATTTAATAATGAAATATATATATATATATTTTAAATCAAAAATATTTTTAATATAGAATATTATATACAAGTAGAAAGATTTTATTTACACTATATTAGAGTCAATGTAGTGACTACATAGTCACTACATTACATACATACATATACTATACATATTTATAATGATAGACTTTGTAAATTAATTGTAGGTACATATTTTCTACTGCTATCAATAGCACCACACCCTGCGTCTGAAAACTGAACAAGTTGTCTTCTATCGTCTATACCAGTAGATAATTAAACAGCTGTGCCGCTGAAGGGTCTCCAATGAACACCAGGATATTGGACTTAATTAATTATTACTTAGTGAGAATATATCCCTTTTGTTGTACAATATATAAATGGAAGGTAATCTTGTATCGTCTTGAATTAAATATATATCAATAATAAAATATAATAAATAATGTGAGAGATTAATAAAATATATTCGTTCCCTTATAAAAACATCACTAACACAAACAAGAAAATTTTTAGGTTTTCTTTCATAAATATAATTAATTCATACGTATGCCCGCCACATCTTCAACATCCAATCTTGGAACTTATCACTTCTCAGGCAATCGTTGCCAGCACGTGCGTTACTCCACCGAACCCAAGGGAGCCGGTAAATTATATATTTTATTGTCCACCAATCCCATTTCATAACAAAAGGGTCCATAATCGATATCTTACTTGATAATATAGGTTTATTTTTTAGATAAATTCCATCTATATATTTTTAATAATCTTGAGATTAAAGCTGCGCAAAGATCGTAAACAATGTTTTAATGGAACCGAAAATAGCCGATAAACAACGATCACCCAAGTACGTGTTAATGAGCTACTTTACAGCGGCATAAATATTTACGATTCAAGCTACATATTAATTCTATCCATAAAATTAAATATAAAACAAGAATTTATCCCTAATTTTCACCATCCAGTACATCTTAAAGCGTAGACTTTAAACGCCTACCAACTATACAATTATGCAAGGTAACAATCCTCTCTAATGCTAAGTAATAAGAACTATAGTGCACGCATTCCAGTATCATGATTATGATCTCACAAGCGAACGTCGCTGCCAAGCGCTACCTCCGCTGTTTGCAGCACTAATTAATCTTTTACCGAGGCCCGGTACTCTAAACCAATTACGTTACCAGTCGAAAACTTGCTGTTTTTCGACTAAAATTGCTTTACACGCAGGCTTTGAAGTGTTAAACGGTTATTAAATTTGAAGGCGGCAAAGGGAAATATTGTAAGCATCTTTGCTCCAAGGCACTGCGTGTGGCCGCACACGATATATTATTTTAAATAAAATATCAGTTGCACTTTAATTTGCAAATGGCTGTCTCTTCGGTGTTTGCTAAGTGTATTAATATTTTTACTTACTTTTAATTAATGTCGAAATCATAAAATTAAGGTATGAGGAATATCATATAATTATTTACTATCATTTTTATAATCTCAATTTGACTGAATAACCAGTTTAGTGGAAAACTTTCAACTGGCCAAAAGTACGATTTAATCTCAAACCCAGACATTTCAAGACCTTGTTTAAGATTGTTTAATAAGTTCTCATATAAATTATTTTAATCATAAAAAATATATCTCTTTCAAAGCTAACAAGATGTCTAATCAAGCCTTAATCAAGCAGGCACCAATTAATTCAGAATTAGCGTCGTTTGACTAGGCCCGGCCGGAGAACAATAAACAACTTACGAATTTGCCTCAAGTTATTTTTAATTAAAACGTACAATTAAATTTCTTTTAATGTAGTATTTTGTTGTGATTGATGAAGATATTTTGTTTTAATAATGAATTCAATGAAACGGTTTCAATACCAGAATATATAACATTTTTTGAAGTTATTGTTAACTTAAAAAATAAAGTTACCTTACCTTGAAAATTGCAGATGATATTTATAATCTGAAACAATAAATTTTTTTATTAATATATAAGAAAATCTTGTGTGCTTATTAAACTAAAACAAATTTAAAATCTATAATATTGATTCTTGCGTTTATAATATTATTTACTCTCGAGTAAACTGTATATTAAACTAAAGCAAAATTTAATATATCAGTCGTATGTGAATAATAGAGTTTTTATATGTAATAACAAAACAACAATAATTTACAACAATTTATAAAAAAAATATCTGCTTTTTGATCACTGTCGTTCTTTTATTTAAGCATTATCACATAGTATTTTTATGGCAAATATAAAAAAATCTTACAAATCTAATCATACATTATAAACATCGAGATAGTGTCACTGGACTATAGAATATCGATATGAATGAGTTTAACATCCCTTGTTGGACGTCACATCCCGCCTCCATTGTTTAAAAAAACTAAATTCAAATGCGTTCACAAAACAGCCCTTAGCTAAAAACACGCGTGAAATATCTCGGAAAACGACGCACAGGTTTATTTCTGTGCAGGCGTTGAATGGCGGCTGGTTCATTCATACCCGGGAATGAGTCGATTCATTTACAAGCGTCTCAGGATTCCTTATTTTAAAAGAAATTTCTAGAAAGGCCCGAGACGTGTGCGCTTTGAGTGCGAGCTCATTATGGGCTTTCATTTCATTTCTTTGAATACAGGTGAGTTCATTAACTGAAATAGAAGTGAGGTGGTGGAATTTTTCATTACGGGCGTACATTCAGTAATCAGTTCTCTATGTAGTGTATTGAGCTTGGAATTGGATTTCAGAAGTGATTGGGAACTTATGAATTGATCAACGTTAATTACATTCAAGGTCATTGCTAATTTATTTATATAATAATAATACATAATATCAAAGCATTGGTTCATTAATCTAAATCCAGCCGTTTCACTTTTACTCAACTGAAATAATTAATTATATAATTATCATAACACATAATTAAATAAAATAATTGTTTTGAAATTTTAATTTATCTATTGTTCTAATACAGATATTAATTTAATAACTTTCTAAAAATAATACATTAACTTCAATAAAAGCCAAAAGCGAGTACAAGTATTTCTGCAAGTATAAAATTATCGGTATTATGCTCATTGCGACCTGACGGATCAAAGTAAAAGATAAGAAAACTAAATAAGAAGTTTCAAAACGCTTCCAATGCCTGTCTCACGAACCACCTTCACCATTGTTACCTTTTCTAGACAGGTTTTTTTAACTTCACTACCCAAGACCTACCGGGGTTGAGTGGTCCATGTCATGAAAAATTTTTTAATTATTTTTTATTTGATGCCCAGAAATATAGATTGAAATGTTTTCTATCAATTTAATAATAATAATTATTTAATAATAATTTAATAAAATCGTATTTTCTTTAAGTATTGTTTTTATTTACAGGGCTTATTGATTCCATAATATAACAATGAATTTAATAATTATTATTATAGGCAAGAAAATGATGTAATAATTGTAAAATATTTATAATTAGTTGCAATTATGTAAAGCTATTGTTACAAGTGACAATGTAATCCTCGCTTGCACCAAACATGAAGGCTACGCTCGTGATCTCTGAATAGTAAGATCTCTTTGAATAGTCGCCGGGGTGCAATTGACGGTGGAATATCGCTAAGGCGATGCGAGTTACAATTCTTTTTTAGTTTACTTAATCTATGACAGTCTTTGTACGGATTTTCCTTTAGTTAAAGTAGCTCTGACCTGTATGAGTTTCCGTTTGTACTGTAAATTGATCTTCAAGACTTCTTTTAGTATTAAGTCAATGATTTTCATTTTATCCTCCTCCGTCTTGAATAATATAAAACTTTCAACAAAACTTATAAAATGAATATACGTGATAAAGCAAAGTGTTGGTCTGTTTGAAAAGATTAATCAGGGAATAAAGAGATACTTAATACATGAATGCTTTTACTAACATATTTATTCAGTATTATTATAGAAAGTGTAATGTCAATCTAAACATTATAGAGAATAGCAGTAAACATATAAGTTAACAAAAAGAAGAAAAATTAAAAAGTTATATTAAGGTTCTTGTTTTATGTGATTATTGGTTTATTGATAGTTCGGTGTCGATTTTCTATTATAATGGTCTGATTTTAGTAGTACATTTTATTAATTTATGAGGGTAATTATTGATCCAAGGAAGTGGTGAGTTTTGAGCTATATTTAGGTAAAATAATTAAATATAAAATATATTTAATTATTTTACCCACATAATACTACTTAAATTTTTCTTAATAATATATTTGCTTAAATTTCTTTAAAACAAATAGAGATCTCTTAAAAAATAACAACTTTATATATTGACGCGTTCATTTATTTTAAATTGTAAGCAAACAGTTTCTAAAAACAGATAGTTTTAAATTAATCATTTAATAATCAAGTGGTAAACAAGTTCATAAATAATTCAGGGGACGACCGAATAGAGCGGATAGAGCGGATAGAGAGGATAGAGAGGATAGAGCGGGATCAATTAAAGGACTCGTAGCGGGACTCAAGACAATGAAGTAACACGTGTGTACTAGAAGCAAAATATGTGTTCGAAATGTATGATTCGAAAACTTATATGATTATTTGATGCAAAAATACGATACTATTCAATATATATATATATATTTAATTTAGTGTAATGTTTTTATTTATCACACAGTAATACCTCAAAACCGTTTATATTCATTCGGTGGTAACGCTACAAAGACGAGAACAAGCTAGATCTCTCATTGTTCGCAATGAGTCGCAGCTGCGCGCTCTAATATGTGAGTCTGCCTTCACCTGATTGCACTCACTTTATATTCAGAACACTGATATATTAGAGAACTCCATATTTCTAAATGTCAACAGAACTACGAATTTAAGCACTGGATTTGTTGATTTTAATATTTTCGGTCACATCTGTATTTCTAGATTGTCTGGGTTTTGCTCATATCAAAATATGTCGATTACAAAGAATATAGCGCTGAAAATATCAACTATGACATGTTATTATGGTTGGAAATACTATAATTATTTTTACGGTTGTCGATACCACCCGTTACTATACTAAATATTTTTTGCAAAGTTTGCCCGAACCAGCAGGGTTGCCAATTATCGCATAGAAGCAGACCGCCCGCGGAGGCTTATTATAGCTACAAATCGTTATTACTGATAGCTCGTTATAACACCGCGGCCACCGCATCTGGAATTGATCGCTATTGTATCTTTTGAGACATGATTTTAATGCACAAATATATTTTACTTTAATAGCTTTTAAGAGTGTGTCACAACTTTAAACTGAAGCCACGGAAACAATTTATATAAAATATATTAAATGAATACAAATGAATTAAACAGCATCCTTTAATCACGCATAGCTCAACTCTAAACTGCAGATAATTTCATCGCTAAGCCCGCATTTCACACTCCAGTCGGCAATTAGCCGTGATCTGTCTGATTAACATGCGTTGTTCGGAGCTGGTGCGGGCGCAGTCACACTGTTTAAGGCAACAGTGCTTCTAAAACGACTCCCACTCGTGACGTTGAAGAATAGCCCAAATATTTGAACAAACCTAAAACTTGAGAGACAGAGATTGATTATATATGTTTTGCATAAGAAATTATCTACATATTATTATTATGCTTAAGACTTACGTTGCTTTATATTGTGCGCAGTAGTCAAAATTCACCTGTCTTATATACAGCGGCATTGTTGCTCAGAGATATATATCTTAAAAATTTTAATAAAAGATAGCTATAGCTTAAATATTATATGTTGAACTAAACTATAAGTTTTTTAAAACAGAAGAATCTGCTGTTTAACTATAAATATATTTTTATAAGTACTTTAAATTCTCCATCGATCTCAATGGAAACACGCAGCATCTCAACTACAAGGCGAGAGTTAACGGCGTGATCTTTCAGGTGTTGGAACTGTTGATTAATACGATGCGGTATTTTGAATTATTGTGATGTTGTTTAAGTGTTTTATTCAATAATATATTGTGATTACTTATTGTGTTACTGTTTTGGAAGTTTTAAGCTTTTTTAATATTCAGGTATTAGTCTTCATGAATTTATTAAATTATTGTATTTTTTCTAGTTTGTTAGTAATTTTACATGAAGAAAAATTATAATTAATCTTATATAATAATTATTATAATTAATTATTAGAAATTAAACTTACTGCAAAATAACGAAAATTTGTATAATAATATTTATTTTAAAATTATTTTAATAACGCCTTTTTACATGATATACTGTACCCCTATATACTATTAGCAGCACCAAAATTCTACGTCACATACGTAGTACATTTATTTACATCGGATTCCACTTGCTGTCTGTGAAACTTTTGGGGGGTAATCAACTACGAAAAAGGCTGAGGGTACGCAAGACGTCGCAGTTTCACCGGGGGCGACTAAAAAGAATAAAAAACTGATTGAAACGTGAGATAAAAGCTCTGTCGAACATCCCCTACCAAAATTCAAACCCATTTGAATGTCAGATCTGTTTAGTTGACTTAAAAGTAATTTAGTTTATTTTTATTGATATATGTAAATAGTTACATATGTTATGTATGTAACTAACATATTTTTTTATACGTACAGCTTATTATTTTTTGACATTTATGATTTTGACTGTGTTCTGCTGCAAATGCAAGTTAATGTTATATTTTCTATAATTTTTATTGTTATATAATATTAATTCGCTTGTCTAGATGTAGTAATTAACGTCAATTAACTATACGACTATACAAGGCTTTAGTTAATACAAAGTTATAACAATTAGACATAATGTTAATGTCCTGCTGCAATCAGACACGTATGCTAATTACATCTAAATACCTTTGCCTATATATCAAGTTACTGTTTATTAATTAGTTATATTAGTTAGTTAATAAAATTTTTATTAATGCTTAATTAATAAATCAGAATAGTTAAAAATATCTCAAACTTCAGATTCATATAATCAAATCAGTCTAAAACTGTTTTTAGTAAAATCTTTTAAGGCAAAAGACAGAACTTAAAAGAATTAAATTTATTGAGTAACGTTATAAATCACAAACATATAAAGATACTTTGTGACGTTATGTGATGTTATGTGACTCTTGTTTATAAACAAATATGAACACAATAGCACATAACAATAACATACTTAATAATAAATAGTAATAACTGTTACACTTAGGATATAAATTACTCAAATAATTAAGAATAGTGTCATTATATACAACCACTTTAAATTAAAAGGTGTATGAGCAATGCACACACAGCAGAAAAGAAACTTCAGAAAAAGAAGCCAAAGTAGACAAAGATCAATATAAATTTATATGAGTATTAAGAAAATTGTAGGATTTATTATTTTTATTATTTTGACCATGCTCATATTTTTTTTATTTTGATTTAAATTATTACATTACTTTAAACTATCACTTCGCTAAGGTATAAAGTCTAAAGCTAGAAAGAAGAAGAAGAAGAAAGTAAGAGTTAGACTACAGAAATTGAGTCAAGCGCAAAAGAAATAGCAATTCGTATGACATATAATCCTCTGCACTATAGTATTAAACGTACTAAGTTTCAGCCCTGAATTATGTACCATTTCGTAGTTATTGACAGTACACAGACAGACGTACGGATGGACAGATATAGTAGATAAATGTCTCTCGAATCATTTATTTTTTATCATTTATAGTTAATATTAATAAAATCGGATTATAAATAACATTACGCAAACCACTGCGACAGGACTTGTAAACGCTAGATGACGTTAAACGAAAAACTATTCATTTATTTGTGAAGTTAAAACTTTAATTCGATAATTTGTCATTAGAGGCTTCGGTAGAGAGATGAAGGGTAGGTTAGGGTTCCTCTTGCGTTGCCTGCGGAGACCAGGCGTGAACCAGGTGTTACTGCAGCCTTCAGTATGCAACAGCCTAGATCTCTGGCTGCCGCGTGCGGTGTTGGACATGCACTCTGTTCCAGGTTTTGGGGACATTCATGAGTACCTTCTCGGATAGAGATAGGGGAGGGCCAGGATGCTCGCTCTGGGTACGGTATTTGGGCACACTCGGATGCAGGGATTCGAAGGAGGTCTTGGATGCTTTACGTCACGGGTAGTCGCCGATGACGGCTTTAGGTTCGGGCTCTTTTTACGGACCGAGTAATTGAGTCGGAACGGACTCCGGAGGGACCCGGACTCCCTTATTCTGAGTGTAGCTCGATGTTGGCTCGGTCAAGAACGATAATTAGATCTAGTTTCCCATGGGTTCCAGTATGATGACGAGATATGTTAACCATCTGGTTTAGTGGGTAACATTAAAAATGGCAGCATTCTCTATGTTGTGGAGAGCCCCAAATAACCTCCTCCCACTGGGAGGGGACGTATAGCCATAAAAAATCTCAGACGTAAAAGAAAGTCTAGCTCACAGTGTTAAGATTTAAATTTATTTTTATCTTTGTCGTTCGCCATTTTCTTTTAAATGAGTTTCAAATCACTATTCTAAAAAGTTACAGTTTTAAAATAAAAATATGTCTTTGTTCTTACTTTTTTTTAGTGGTCGTATTCGTTTTAGGCAACTGATCCATTAAAATAATATTAATAAAATATCTTTATATTTTAATATCTTTCTTTACATTTTGTCATTTCCATGATTCATATAAGTTATAAAATAAACCGCGCTGTAGGCAGGTTATTATTACAAATTCTACAAACAGATACAGAGGTCAAATCATTCATTATTCTTTGTCCAAGCCGCAGAAGCGGCGAGCAAAAGCTAGTAGATCATATTAAGTATTACCGTGAAATGACTTAATGCATTTCAAATTCAGAATTTCATCGCTTTCATGAATAATAACGTACATCAAATTTGCTTTATATTTTCTAGTATATTAGTTCATATTAACCGTCTTCTTAAAAAGTTCTTTGATTTCTTTTGCACTAAAAAAAAACCAAAAGCTGAAACAAATACTAAAATAAATATGTTTTGTTCTTTCAAACTGTTTCTAGAGTTTCTATAGTATGAAGAAAAGCCATTATAGATTTCTCCAAACATCTCAACAATAATAATGACTAGCATAAAATCAGCGAGTACTATACGAAATGAGACAGAACCGTCGAGACGGAACGGACGGAGTCTACCGGGATACGCGACGTAATCTCACGTATTTGAACTTCCCTATATTTATCTCGATCTCACGAGCTCTCTTTCATCCATTCTTCATAAGACATTAAACCTATTGCTCGGATAATATCGGATTTTTATGAGTGTTTGCTTGTTATTACTATGTGTTCTCGATATAGCTTTCAAGAAATATACCTAAAAATAACATTTTTTGATTCCTCTGATCTCTTTTACTTGACTTTTTAACATTAAATTAATGTTATTCCAAGATTAATAGTTTTTGTATACAATAATAAATTTTTATTTTATCGTAATATAATTATATTCATTTTTAATAATATCCTATATAACTATTACGTTTGAATTCTTATACAGTTTGCAGGTTTTCACTAACAATGAGAAGATGTTTTTGTTATTGCTAATATATATTATTTATGTTCCCTATATCCATTCATTGCAAAATATTATTTCTATAACTCTATATTTAGCATCGTATAATTTTGACCATTACAACTAGCTATTATATGAGGAAGATGATGAAAAAAAACAAAATAAAATGCTTTATTCTTACTCTTTTTACTAAATTTATTTGCTTAAAGTTAAGTACAATAGAATTTCAGAATACCTACATTATTATTTAAAAAATATAAGAAATTTTTGTAAGTTATTTTAAGTAAGTTTTCTAAAGTTTACAAACTTTTACAACTATTAAGTATAACCGTGAACAGTTCACGCCGCGATTCCGTCATGGTCAGAACTCATGAATAAGAACTCTGAAATACGTGTGTACGTACGTGTGTGTGTGGAATTATATATAAGTATTTTAAGATTTATATAATTTGATTCTATAAATGATAGTAAGGGCAACAACTCGAAACCCATCTCTATCCGTTATGACTCGCATACAGTTGAATTCTTGGTTTAAGATAAATGTCAAGAAAGACATAAATTGTTTTATGGATCGATCTTATCGGTAGATGTAGAATAAAAATGTCTATATGAAAATATAAAAAATTCTGTGATCGAAGATCTTGTTAATCAACTTAACGTTTGGCACTATAAATAAGTACAATTTTGTATATCTTTAGCTCAAATTCGTGCTGAGAAAGATATTAATCATATATCTGTCTCAGCATGTTATATATGTTATATTTAATTGAATTTGTAACAAACCAGTCTCATTGGATAACCATTACTAATGCCCCATACGTTTTGATTCTCTAAATAAAAATGGTGAAAAAAATTCCAGTACATAAATATAAAAACCGCATGATTTTAACAAAATCTAGTAAAAATTGTCGCGGTCACAGCGTATAAAACCTTAAATTGGTTACGCGGTAGAACGAATTTTGAGAGCTCATAAATCTGTCACGCGTCAAACTAAGCCACGTATCGAACCGCGCAGGCGGCCGGTAAATTATGAACTAGCTGGCCGGCCCTAGCCTAGCAAACAATAATATTAATAAATCATATTATTACAAAAGATAGTTTTCATCTAAATCGGATTGAGACAATAAATTTTCATTCAAAATCAACCAAAACGTTTTAAGTTACTTTCAGAGAGTTTCAGGCAATTCTTACAATTTTGTAAAAATGCATAAAGTATATGTATGATAAAATGGTACAAAATTAAAAAGTGCTTTTGCTTATGTTTTAATTTTAAATAATAATTATTTTTATCATCAAATAATAGTTGCAAGTTACTTCATATGAAATAAATTTTAAAACGTTTTCGCCGTCCACTGACGTCACATCTATATTGATTCATTTAGATTATTATATATGAAAACAATTTTTTATTGTCTGAATCAATTAAGGCTTTCAATTAAACTTGAATTTTTCAAAAGCTGACTCTATATGCAAGAACTTGAAGTTCGTGTCGCCCTAAAGGACTCCATTACTACAGCATATATAACTAAACTATTGTAAAGCGCTCAGTGCCTTCTATAAATCGCTATTAGACTAATAATGGAATTTTATAGTTATTATAAACTATAATATAATGTAACTTATATAAGTATAACAGTTACAGTATATTTGATAACAATAGATGACAATCAGTGACAGTAAATTTGTTACGTCATTAGTAGCGATTTTTCCTAGAGTCTGTCAGTTTATAAAATTAATTTATATCATTATCGGTCAGTACGTCTCCATTAAGAAAATGTACCCAGGCATATAAATTAATATTATACCGTCTTCAAATAAACCCACTGAACCATTACATGATATTGAACATTTATGATATTATTTCTGTAATTAATTTCTCTCAAAACTTAGTCCCTATTAACAGTAATTAAATGTTTCAGAGCTTAACAAAGAAAACAAATTGGAGCAAAAGTATTGAAATTAATTACTTAACGTTACTTCGATGTTTGAAAGGGCCGCTTTGAGTCAATCGATAATTAGTAATCTCATTAGGCCCAGAAATTTGGTTAAGAGTTTTAAGTGAAAAGTTCGATTCCTCAATATTCTCGCAGGAGTAATGGCCTCGTCAACCATCTTAATGTCAAATCTTCAGTTTAATCTAATAGAATCAAAAATAATTACTTTAATATTTTAGTAGGGTAGATTAAGTATTATATTATAAAACATTGAAATTTGAACTGAAATCTTATAATAACAGTAACTAAAAATGGCGATACATATAAGTTTTCCTATTTTACTACCGTACCTATGTCAATACACAAAAATACCTACCTACCTTACATTAAAATAAAAAAAAATACCTACCTACCCCATGTTAAAATAGAAAAAATAAAAAACTAAAGCATAAAAATAGGTTCAACAAATTGTCTTAAAGTAAACAAATTACACTTAAGTCACTCTTCTCGATCCTCTTGAATTTAAAGCCGATCTGAACGATCCTCGAGTCCTCTCGATAAATCATTAGGACTCATCTCATTAGCGATTTGTCTCTAGACTTGTAATCTGTTCGAGAGGTACTTGGGATGTGACCGCTTTACATACATTTTCTTTGGGGACTGATAATCGCTGACCTATTTGCACTTCAGACATCTTAAAAAAGTTTTTTGGGCAATTCATTATAAATATTAATATATTCTAGGATTGTTCTATATATCATTAATAATATGTTTTAAAACAAAAAATACCGAGGAAAACAAAACTAGGACTCCATTTAAATTTGAACAATTATATATGTTTTTAAATTAAATAAGTGAAATCAAACCAAATCATATATCTAACCATTTTCGTTGTATATAAATCACAATGACGTAAATTCCAAAATTCCTACCTATTTGAAAATCCTGTTTCATCCTGTTTGGAACGCAGTGTTTGCTTAAAAAAATATTATAGACATATAAATAAGAAAAACCAATGCATTAACTTAAATCTGTAAGATTTATCATTATTTCTTAACGTCTAAAAAATACTGAACTGAAAACGATATATAAATTAAAAAATTATTAAAATTATTTCTAACTTAGTAAAGGCTGAAATAAGAAAACTGTTTTTACAGGTATTTTCTTATAAAAACAAGTTTGTTAAATTAATTAAATAAGTGTACAAGTTCATGTATAATTTTTTGTATGACTGATCTGATCCTGATCCCATCTTTATTGTTTATAAAATCAATGTGAAGAAAGTTGGAAAAGTCCCAATATTCACAGTTCTTATTCATACAACCGTTCATGTAATCTTTCACCCTAGCTGTGACCTACCAATACCCATAAAAACTGGGGACTACTTTGAATAATTTTGTTAGTTCCAGTACATCGTCCGATGCCTATGTAAATGTGAGAGAATTGAGTTTGCCGTTCACATCTTTACCGTCCAAGGAACAAAATGTATTATATATATCATGTTAGCCTCTACAGTTATTTACATTGTTATTGCTATAATATTTGTCATTTTTGTCTTTATATTATTTTCATCATATTATTAAATAATAGTATGGTATTTTAATATACTAGTACAAAAAAAACGCGCACAAAATTTCCCCATGCAAAGTCTATGGGAAAAATTAATTTTTTGACTAATTACTGCAATTAGGCTAATGAGATTTGAGAGTTGTCACTATTTTTCAGCAGTGTAGCATAATGAGACATTTGATTTGAGCCATCAACGATATTTTTCCCTTTAGTGATTCTCGAGCTACAGTGTGCCAACGAAATCGCTTTCTGCATTAATATATAAGATAGTATTAAGGTTTGTTTGGTAGCTACGCTATAAAGCTAGCGGTGTCTTACAAACATAAGAAGAAAGTGCACCTACAAAGTTTTTATTAAACAACTTATTATTATAAAATTGAGTCTGATTGATTTCTAGTTAACAAAATACTAGAAGTGTAATTTAAAAAAAGCATATTTTAAAAAAAGCATATATTTTTTTTGTAAAACATCTCTTTTGTTTCAGAGTCACATAGTATAGTCAATAGTAACTATCCGTTTGGTAGTTTATTTCATCCAACGAATTTTTAAATGAAAGTTCCTTTTGAATTATAAAATTATAAAATTTAGTTACTAAAGCGTTTATTTCCGTAAAAAATATTATATTATTTAATTAATTGTATTGAATTTTAAATTAAGTGTACTTTCATACATTTAATTCTCTTTGTTTTTTAATTCTATTAATGTAAGAAATGTTATTTTATTATTTTAATGATACCATTTCTTTTAAGAAAAAAAAAATTTCAAACTAACTCATTTTTTTGGAAATAATCTATAATCCTGTATATCTGCAATCTGTATGTAATGTAATCTGTAATCTTGTATAAACTTACATGCAGGTAAGATTGTCCAAAGAAGTTGAAACCTTTTACTAATTTTTGTTTGATATTTTGAATAATACTCGCATAGAGAAAAGATTTTTCTCTTAGTAATTTCAAATAAGATAAACTTTTCGCTATTTACAAGACTCAGCAATTTCCCTCGTTAGTTCCCTGGTTCGGGAAGGGGCCACGTGTCAATGTTAATAGAGTAAAGTGAACTGTAGTTAAAAAATCCTCAAATAAAAATCTAGCGACCACTCAAGATACATTATAATTAGTTTTTATTGTAATGGCTTCGAATGCTAATTTTGTAGTGGCCATTTTAAATGTAAACACTTCAAATAGTCTTAGTCTACAAATATCTGATTTAATCGAATAATATAAAAAAAATGTTTTTAAAAATATATATATATACATTTTAAACATTTAATGTCTGTTTGAGCGACCTCTATTCAATGTAAAAAAGAAGAAAGAACCGACCTGACTTATTTTACCAAAACGACTAAACGAATTTATAAATGCATAGTGACAATAGGAACATGGATTTCACCCTTACCCTTGAGGCCTGGTAATGAAGTGCAGTAACGAACGTGAGCCACCGTCACCTGCTGCCACTGAAACGAGGCTCTCAAAGTTTTCTGATTTTAATAATATTTTTACTACTTAGAGCTATCTATTCGAACCTCAGATAAAATTTATCAAGAATAAAAATGATATCAATTCAGTTTTTCTGTAAAACATCAAAGTGTAATATTTTTCTGTGTAGGTAAAATTTGACTGAAGATTAAAAAATATCTGTCTTCAAGTCTAAAAGATGTATTCCTAAAATCTCAGCAAGTTAGTACAAAATTTTTGCATCAAAATTCGGCATAAACTACATGTGTTGATAATTAAATATATCATCATATTTTAGTAAAATGAAAAAAACTATTAGTGTTACACAAAATATATTTTTTTGTTGCATTAACAAAATTCATCCAAGTTTGACAAGCGCTGGGGCCTGGCAAAAGAATCGTTTTGTAACTCAATTTGCGGGCGGTTCAGCTTTGTAGCAGGAGGCAGGAGTATTGCGATTCAGTGAATGCCTCTCCTAATGACAACTATACTTTCTATAGCAGCGTTTAGCTTTTTATTCCATTATGTGTAATACTCAGATTCTTCATAGTTATTTGTAAGTTAATAACATGAAAAGATAAGAATATGATTTACTTAAGGATGCGCCATCACATTCCTGGCTAAGAAAAATGACATATTATTCTATTATAATTATTTTATAATTCAAATTAATTAAAGCCATTTCATACACGAATAAGCATAATTGGTACAACACAACAAATACATAAAATTTTCAGGTGACGAGAAAATGGTGTCGAAAAAAATGTTTACATACACACACAGACATACAAGCTTACCAGTACTCAGGACACGTCAAAACGTAAAGATATTACAAAACAAATTATTATGAAAATCGGCGTTATTACAATAACTTCATTAATTAGGAAGTTATTAATATATTAAAAAACAATTATTTTACTCAAAAAGAATAGTTACATCTTTCTATTGATTTCATAAAATATTTTTAAAATATCATGCATCTAATTACCTTTAAGAAGCAAACGATATTTCCGCAACAATAATTATCTTACATTAAATGAAACTTAACACTAAAGCCAAATCTGACAATAAATCTCAAGAAATAGAGGTGGCCCATAATGGACCGTCAGGGTTGTAATGAAACCCGTTTGTCTACATAATGTGCGTCCAGGATATCGTCTAATATGAAATAACACCGTCTGCCGACGGTCATTATATCTGCCGGGATAGTGTATCTTCATTTCGTTGATCGGTTGATATAGGAACGATGGGTGAATAAAAGTACACTTGACAGTTCAGCGTAGGGCAAAGATTTATAAATTAAATATTACGCTGTAGAACGAAAATAGTGTGTAATTTGTAAGATGATTAATGGTATATTGGCGCCTACTATTCGTTCCACAAATAGAATCATGTCATTTTGCAATCACACTAAAAATCGTTCAATAGGTAAATTCAAACGAAGCAGCTGTGAGGGCGTTAGGTCATTTATCACAGTTTCTCCATCTGAACTAAATATCGAGATCTAAACTGTATTCATTGGTACGTGCAGTGTCGGTACTATTAATCAAGTTCTAGTCAGGCTTCTGTTTTGTTTGACTGAACCTAGAACTACGAGTCCAGAATAACAGATGTGGCTTTGTAGTAATGAATTAAGGACTAACAAAGATAGCTATTAGGTATTTAAAACAAAATAAAAAATATATTTATTAATAAAAGTACGCTGGATTGATTCGTATTATAATATTGTTTCTTGAAACGATTCTAGTATACGCTGCGTACGTAAAATGAAATTACTTATGGTATTTTAACCTTCATTTAAAAAACAAGTCAAGGATTAACGTATCCACGTAGTGTTTCCGTTCACGTTTGCAGAAAGTGCGATCATAAGGGCAATACAAACAATTCAAGATACCTATCCAATTGGTAAGTGGTCTTTAACGGCGAAGTTTCACCTTTTTTTTATCTTTATTAAATCTTATTAAATGGGAAAATACGTTTTATGTCAAAAAGCTATTCACATGCAATATTTTTACAGACTCCAAATTATAACAAGAATTGCCGGCAACATTGATAACAAAACAATTATAATAATCAAACCAAAAAATAGTTAATATTTATACCTACCTAACCCAGATTCCTGGTATTTAATTACAATATTTAAATAAAATTCTCATCCAGGATACCCAGATCCGCGTAGTAAACGCGCGTGTTTGCACAGAGTACGGTGATAAGAGCAATGCAAACAAAGCGAGTGACCTGACAGCAGCCGATAGCTGAGTGATTGCCGCTCGCCAGCGCTCATTGACAGCGTTACTGCTGTAATCTAATGCTGGCTCGCTTCATGATAAGCCTTGATTGGTTCACCTGTCACAACTATGATTGATCCTAATTGTCATAAATATCAATCATACTTGTTGCTGTTCGTCATTTACGCTACGATTCATGTTGCTTAATGAATTTGAATAAATTTGTCGTTTAAGTTATTGAATTTATTTTACTTCTGTACATAAATCTACTTATTTAGTATTTAGTTACCCTTGACTTTTAAATCAGCCGCAACGGATATCTATTTGAAATTTGTTTTCTTTAATTAAAATATAAATAAAAACAGCAAGATTTTGAAGTATATAATAATTAAAGCAGTAAATAAAATGTCTGACAATAAAATTCAATAAATGTCTTAACAAGAAAGAAATAAAATTACTTTATAACCCAAAAAACTACAATTATATTTTAGGTAGGTGTTTGGTATAAATTTAAAAAGGGATAAACCTTTGTTATTTAAAATTAGGAGCAAAGAATAAATGAGTGAGACCTAAAAATCGTCAGTAACCTCCAAGTATTTAAGAACAAGTACTCGTTACCTGATCCACTTACCCTGAAATCTAATGTCAAAGATATTACACAATGCGGCCTCATTAGATATAGAGAGTTTGGCAAATATCGAGGGTTTGACCAGCTATTTGAACAAATGGAGTGGCACGAGCAAACATTCATTAGGCAGATTAATTGTATCTGTTAATGGTATACTTTGGTTTAAGTGTTGGTCAAACATCTTCTTGAGTGTGACAAGTTAGGTTGGTCATGATAAATTTTTCTTAAAAAAAAGTATACAGAATGTATGTAAATAAGAAATTTTAAATAATCTTCATTTAATTTATTATAAGTTATAATTTTTATTGTTACATAAAATATATTCAATAGTACCTACATAACATATATTGAGGAAAGTGTAGAAATTGTAGAGATAATTGACTGCAGTTCATAAACGTGCTTGTAAACAGTGAGTTATAGTCTCCAATATAGAGTCAGCAAAAAGTATATATCACAGCTTATTTTCATGGGATCTTACCCTTATGTCTTCCTTCGTTTCATCGTTTCCATCTCTTACATTCGAATTAAAACGCAAAAGTTTATAATGGATTGACCGTGCCATTTAGATCTTATATATACTACATATATATAAAAAAAATACATGCTCTTAATTCCAGTTATGTAACGATAAACTTTTCTATATATTACGTAAATATAAAAATATATTTTTTACTTCAAAGTACTGTAGTTGAGAAAAATTGTGTTCGTGCCAATACGAATCTGTACTAACCAAGAATTATAAAAATAGATAAAAAATTACATTGATATCATATATTTGCGTGGTTTATTATACATTCTTAAATTTGTTGTTAATAATAGTAATTCCAATGAAAAATAAGGAAATTTAAAATTAAAGATTTATTAAACCGAGTTCAATAACGTAACTTGTTCTGTGACTCGTCCCGCACGATCGACTCAAAACAGACATAATTCTATGAAACTGGATGCAATCCAACTAATAGTTGTTGGACAATGTAATCGATAACCACTTTATTGTCAGGTCTCTCAAAACAATGTGTATTTGATGATTTTTGTGATAACGTATGATTGGACTCTTTAAATTATTATTTGACACACTAACCAGTCATTAACCTCTATATCCTATTGCCAAGTAGGGACAACTTCAAGGTGCTTTTATATTAAGGCTATGTTATATATTCCACTCGTTGCTAGACTTGGTATGTGTTCTGTACGTATTTTGAGATGCTGTATAATAGACTATGGTGATGCATTCTTGTCCATGAGGAGTTTACATTACTCAGCAACTTGAATATGTACATGAAGTTACATATTAAGTGTACGGTTTGTAATTACATCATACTACTATACTACTTGCAATTGTACTAAATCAGTCAATAATACAAAATATATCAATGCTACATGTGTTGGTCCAAAAACTTGATAGTTAAAAAAACAAACACCACGAAATAAAATGTATAAAGAATATCTTATGATTTTCTGGGAGCAACCCATGTGTGACGCACACTTACCTACCCTAAGAGATGCAGCATTATTGATGATATCACACTTTACTACGGCTATCGTTTATAATATTTTTTGTCACCTACTGTCCATGTGATAGGTACTACTGAGTGCAACAGTTTTTAACTAATCATGACAATATAATATTATTATGATTATTCAAAAACTATTGTATCTAAACTAGCAAACAGGTCTATTTAAAAAATGAAGTTCTTAATTAAATAAAAAAATATCAATAGAAACTAAAGAAACTACAATTTTTTATTGATTTTATTTTAAATTGTCACGTCTAAGATTTACGAAATATCATAAACTTGTAAATATTATACATAACAAAAACATACAAAACTCCTTATAGAGGAAGCACAAAAGTTACAAAACTTCAGTGCTCTCCGGTACCGGGCGTCACGGTCCAACGGCAAGGGTTGATAAATCGCAACAATTTTAGAGTGCATCTAACTATGACCTAAGATTTATCTTTCACGTTGACACGTCATTTTTCTAACCCTGTGTGTGTGTGTGTTGCTAATGTTTTTTTGTGAATGTACTGCCACAACTCTAGAATAGAAAGTTTGATGGGAGGCATTGTACACTTTTTTAACATGATAAATTAGTTTTAAACATATAGAACATTTAATAATTGTAAAAATAAAAAAAATAAACGAGATAATTATTTTGAACCATTTCAACTAAAATAAAACAGATTCACAATATGAATAAGACATGACAAGCAAACTTGAGTAGTAGTACATTTAAATGATAATCCAAGTAAATAAACTTGACGCTCACTTCACTGGCATTACGTAACAATAACAATAATGGAGCTCGAGAGACTCTTAATATGAGATCTCAATAAGGGTTCATTTAAACAGAGATATTGTAGGAGCGATCGCAGGTAATATATTTAATACATACAGTAGATATGACGTCTAATTACCTTATAGTTTGACAGTTCCTGCTAGTTACAACTCGCTCTCGCTCTTGCTTATAACGCATTCAGAGTAAATCGCTGTTTAGAGCTTATTCAAATCAGGTGCGCTTAAAGCGCTTACAGCACATGTAATCAGATCTATGTAAATTATAAGATTATGTAGTGACATTAAATTTAAATAATTTATAATAAAATAAACATTAATAAATGACATAAAAATTCATTTTATAAAAATATTATTAATTCCGATAGAAAGCCAAATTCTTTTTCAATATTCCGTTTCCATCTTAAAAATAAGTTTTAATCTTATTTTGCTAAGTTCTACTCCAATGTACTTTACACATTAAAATAAGTCTCAAAGATGATCAACTCAGTACTTATTCCAATCCTATGACACGGTGGGACTAAATACTAGATTACACTGAAACACCATCAGTAAGAAACTTGGAGGAAAATGTTCAGATCCGTCGCTTATTTAATGCTGTGCACCTTTCTATCGATAAAATTTACTAAATTATTTTTCTTAAGTTAAGAAAAGATATTGTTGTACACTAAGTTATAAAAAAATAATTTTATTTCCCGAATTTTTATTAGAATTATCATATAAATCATTATTAGAAATATAAATATTCATATGGACTATAAATAAAAAAATACCCACATTTTATTAAAATAACTTATTTTGTTTATCAAATATAATGCAAACATTTCTGAAATATAAGTTAAAACCACCTCTAAAATGAATTATATTATCGATATTGATATTATCCATCACTAAACATTAACAATGGCTTCGGTAACGTTATTTGTTCCGGATTCGTTAGCTACGGCCGTCGGATTCAATTATTCATGGAATAGTTCATAATGATGTATGATATTTCTCTGAGTATTTTTACAAAATATGGTCAGGAGTGTTTAAATATAAGATTTTTTTGTTTTAAAACATATTGTTTTTCTTTCAAGCCTGCAATAATTAATAAAAATATCATTATTAAATACAATTAGATATATTAAAAAATATAATAAAGACAATTCATCAATAAGTGCTATCATTTTTTGTATGTAAACTTTCGTGATCCATGACTACTATTAAATATAAAATAAGTACAGGCATTTTATTACTATCAGACGTTTGTCCAACTAGTCTCAAATTCAGTTGGGGTCCTTATTCATGAGCTTGGCAGAATCGCAGCGTGAACTGATGAAAACAAGGGTACGTCGTGATGTTATACTAATAGTACGTTATAAATAACTAATTACTAAAACATTGAGTGTGTATCAATTCACACATGCGTGTAAAACGACATATAAAAATACATATTATTTTAATAACCTTCCTATTTTATATTATTTTACACCGTTTTTTTACTATTCATCTTAAAAAATTAAACAAGTCTGTTAACCAAAAACCATAGATATACAAAATAGGAAAAAGAAGAATTTTAATAAACTAAATAATGAATTATATTTATCTCATTATCCCGGTTGTATTGTTTTGGATCTTACAGAATATACCTAAAAACATTAATTAAAAAACTTGCAGTACATTAAATTTATAAATATATCAATAGAAGATAGAAGAAAATTTGAAAGTGTATCATTTTTCTTTTCAAATTTATTCAAAAAATTTTATTTTTAAGTCAATTCAGATACCGTTATCAGAACTGTATTATTTCCATTCAATATTTTATTTTATTTATTGCCACTGTTAATAGTACTGTCCGCAAATAAATATAATCTTTCAGTCATCCAGATTAATTGTATCAAGCAAAATTTCTTTATATACATTAAAAATGCGGGAATATAGAAATATTCTATATAGATTTTCTCAGTACTAGCAAATGGCTTTCTCTTCGACTTCTCATACCCCGCTTTCAAATAAATTTGTGAAAATTTTATTCTAAATGTACCTTGCTTTTTCAAAAGAAATACACTTTCCGTAAGCAAACAAAAGATAAGATACTTTACCTTACCTATACATATATAAAAATAAAATAATAACAATAAACCAATGGAGTAATACTCTCTCATAGAGAAAAAAGGAATTCTGTTAAGCTAATAGTTATAGGAATCATAAAATGCATCCAATATTTCCAGACTTGCTCCGGAAAACCTGCTGAAAAACTAATATATACCACAAAAAATATGAGGAAAGTTATATTATTTCTGGTTTTGATTAAAATCTCTGTATAAATATAATAAAGATGCCGAAGAAGCCCGTATTACATATTTTTTTGTACTTTTGTGTCACATTTCTTCTACAGTCCAAGCGGACGCAGTCGGATGAAACAGATAGTTAACGATATATGTAACGATACATGCCTTGCCAATACAAGATCTTTTTTTTTATTTCTATTTTAAATAATTTTTTTGTCACATATCACGTCATCAATTAGGACCAATAAATAAATATTACCTTCACCGAAATAGCCTTTATTCACTAAATAATTTATTGTCTAGACTACTGAAATGTTTATTACTATAATAAATATATTTTAGTAGGTACAGTCAGCTTCAAAATTAAATAACCATATTTAAAGTTTCAAAATAGCTATACACCATATTATAAGAAAATTGCTTTTTTTGCAATTTTTCAATTTTTAATATGGTCAACAAATTTTGAAGCTGACTATATTTATTAATGTATAGTCAGTAATTTAGTTTTGTACAGCAGACACAATACATATGATGCCTACAGATTGACTACCCACACCATACCCAAGGATTGATTTTGTCAACAGTAATTGCAGCACCCGCTGTTGACACAACAAAAACGACACAATCAGCAGGATCAAATAAATTAAGTTGATTGCACGCGATACGTCTGCACAAATCGAATCTTCATTTACAATGATATCAATGAAATATTTAGATATACCTTGTTAATTTTGGAAATTTGTTAAATATTTTGTTTTGTCGGATCAAGAGATTATTTTTGATTGGTAATGAATTAGAATTATGTAATAATAATATCATATCACATTTTACAATGTTTTTGTTTAACATTTTGTGTTGTTTTAGAAACCGGCACAGCGTATACAAAAAATTACCGATCAAATCAATATCAATCAAAATCAATAATTTTAAAATGTGTCTAAGAAGAAAAACATTTTAAAATTATCGTGTTTATTGCGTACTTATTATATATATAATAAAAATTTAGATTAGTTAGGAATACAAAACCGATAATGAGTGTGTTTGTAAGCAATGTCAAGCTGTTAAGAATAGCATCTACATCACACAGATTTTGTACAATTACATGACGCCGGCCATATTTAAATCTCTCATCGATATCTAAGATATATCTAAATGACTTTAAGCTATAATTGGCTGTATATCATAGTTTATCGGTGTAATTTCTTACGAGAACATATTATTAGTCGTTTGCTATTGACGTGTTAATGCGCTAGGTGACCTATTTCTAGACTGAATTTATGGCTTGTCATGTTAGATGCCGATAGCTATGTAATAATAATATATACAATAATTGATAACCCAATAAATTAAATAGAACACCTACGGCTTTAGAACTATTAGCTCTTATAAAATTTGAATTAAAAATATGCACTCCAGATTTATTCATGTAAGATACTCACTGAGGCATATTTAACTACAAGTGCCTGTCTTTACATGATTCTTATCTAAATATTTATAAAAATAAGATCTAGCTAACGATAAACCTTAATATAAATTTAATCCTAATAATAAATAAGTTACATATATAAAAATAAAAAACAAAACAAAATTTTGAACAAATCAACAATGTCAATTTTGTCATATGCGACCGGAATATTGGCAATGATAATAATGATGTATTGGGTGCGGCTCTACGTGCGGCAACATCGAATTAGGAGGCTTTGCCTTGCGCTGACGTTATGCTTTACATTTTTAGGGATCTCTAAAAAAACTGATTTATTTTATATTAATGGTATATTGTATGTTTTGGTGTTGGTTATGTTTTTATGTATCAACTATGAAATTTTTCTTTCTCTCAGGTTTAACTTTACGTTGGTTTAAAGTACAGTGGATAAGAGTAATAATATATTTTTTATTTTTATATATTTTTTTATATTCAATTTATAAAATACATTATATCTACAAGTACAAACTTGTAGCGCAATTAATTATTTATTAATAAATTATACAGAACCATAAAAATAAAACGAGTACATTTACGTTCGTTAAATCACAAAATAAGACAATTGATTTGTGTGTAGTCATGTTTATTTGCTGAATAGAGGGAGATTTGGCCAATCGCAAGTCGCTCAAACCGACTTAGTGGGCTTAGCGAGACCTTTTGACATTACGTGTTTTGTACGAAATTCCCACAGACATGTGATTTATAGAGTATAGAGAGTAGTAAGATGCCGATTTATAACAATAAAAACAAAAAAATGTAATGTTCATTAGCTTTAAGATGAATATTATTTTTTTAAAGTATCGTACCTTCAAAAATATTCACGCGATTAAGTCTCGAAATATTTATAAAATGTGTAAAAATTTTGAAAGCTTAAAAACAATAATATTAATTTATTTTAAAAGAAAGAATTTAATGTATGTATTCGTAAGTCAATGTAGTCTTTTCCTTGTATTTAAGACCATTTGCTGTTGTATGAACTATCAGCATTATGAAGTGCTTTATTCTTTATAAATATGAGTAAATCATAAATAATTAATGATATCTCATAACTTCATTGATCGCATGAAAATATCTAATTAACGAACAACAACTTAAGTGTATCAACAATGTAAGAAGTTTACATTGATTTTTTTTATGTGAGAAGTTCCTGAAAATACAAAAAATATATATATTTTACTACTGAAATAATATATTGTGAACAAATATGATTTTTAGATCCTTTTACATAATTTTTCAAAACATACACCATTTTTTTCAAAGTTCATACTTCAGAGTTCAAAAGCTATGGAGTTTTTCAATATTTTATATATCCTACCAGGATATTAATATTAAACAGAATAATGGAAGTACTTCTAAAGTTACGCTAAATATTCAAATCACATTTCAGGATTTTCATAAAGTAATATTAGCTTAGTAACATCGTTACAGTGTAACATTTCAATAAAATTACAATTTTAAAGTCAAGTGTGCCAGATCGCCGCCGTGTAAATATTTATCTCTTCTCAATCTCAGCTCCGACTATTACACCGAAACGAACTGACTCCCTCTCTAGCTAATCCTGAATTTAAAACTTTATATTTCAGTCTTTTTAAAATATATGTTTAGTATATTTAGTTCATCATAAAGCAATCCAACATATTATTACACATATATTAAATATGTTGAATACATATCTTCATTTTAATTTGTTTTTCTGTGTTTTATTAATGTTAGTGACATTTCACTAGACAACATAATATTATATATTACTAATTACTATTATTATTAAACATCCTTCGAAGGGTACCCCCACTTTATTGTAATGTAAAAAAAAATTAAATTTGAATTCTCACGGGTGTAAGTAAGGTCTATAATACTCGACTAAAGAATTAACATTTATTAGCTTTTCTAAGAGCTGCGTTAATATTAGTCCATTTATATTCCTTCTAAATCTACAATTTAAATTGAGTTTTAGCGTGTTTATCGAATAATATCAAAAGCCAATTTAAAACGGTCCTCATATTTCTTATAAAAATTTTTAATTATGTTAATATTTTTTTTTGTTAACAATTTCATGTATTTAACCTGTTAATTAGCTATGCCATCTTGATACCTTCAGTAAGATACCACTTAGAACTTCAGAACATACACTAGAAGATACACTTCAGATCAATATCTTAACACAAAAGAGACTATATAGCCTTTGGGAACTTATTGAACATTCTAGGTCAACTGTAAGAACAGGTTTATGTGTATGGTCTAATTATTTAGGTATTTGGTGTAGTACAAGAACTAAGATGACAAGGATATCTTCACCATGCAGGGGAAGGCCTGAGTTTTATTAAAATATAAGGTAAAGCTGTTATGTAAAATGCTGTCTCGTACTTCCCGCTATTATTTTTAATAGCAGCTTAGATCGCGAAAAAATTTATCAATTCTTATACGTTATTAAAAGACTCATAATTAAGAAATCGTATGGAATTTTAACTACAATTAGATACCTGTCTATTAGCAGCTCAGGTACACACTAGCTGCGAATCTGGAACAAACAAAATTTTATTTAGAAGCTATATCAATCTGATTTCAATAATAAAAAGTGTGTGTTATCCAATGCAGGAAATAAACTTCAAAAATAGTAGCTTTCTAGAAAAAGAAATGAATATAAAGTCATAGAAATATTAATATAATTGTACAGAACTATTTTTATATTGAAGCTCAAAAATTTATTTATATTTTTAAAATGATTTTTTATTGAACTTTACTAAAACTGAAATTATCTTGATCGTTATGGTTTTTTTAATTAAACCGTAGATCGAAAATCCTTCACTAGATAGGGTTGACTAAGGCCTTATATTTAGATTACGGTGGTTAGATAAAAAGAGAAATTTTGTAGATTTTTAATTAAGCCTTAGTTCGACAACTAGCCATTAGATGAAGATGACATAGGTAGCCGCCATATCATTTAGATTACCGCGGTAATATAAACACTCAAATTATATAGATTAAACCTTAGTCAAATGCAATTCGTCATTAATGGGAATTTTCTAAAATAGGCTTATAATTACTCGTAGATTACGGTTTTAAGTTAAAAACTTAAATTCTATAAGTCATTTGTGATTTTAGCTATTTAATATCGGACTCGTTCTGAAATAGCTTAGTGCTTGACTTTAATAGCAATACTAGAGTAATCTTGGCAATAAGTTTGAGTCTTTATCGTTCGCAATTTGCGTTCTATGGAGTTTCAAATCACAATCATTGTACCAAAATTTCACACCAAAAATATTTGAATGAATTCTCTAAATTCACATCTTAAGCACATGTTAAGATTGTTAAGACACCAATAATTTAATTTTAAAATAAATTGTTTAAAAATGTAAAGAATAAAAAACAAATCTTTAAATCGAAGTGTTTATACACGGTCTTTAAAAATAGACTCAAGATTCACCATTTCGAATTTACAAAAGCGGTACAAACTTTAAAGAATCCATGCATCAAAGTTAAGGCAGTTTTCGATAGGCGAATTAAAGTTAGAAATGTTTCGGCATGCGACCTGCGCCTTGCGATTGTCAAAGCTTTGTCGCATACCCGCTGCATACCGTTCTACCATTTGTTTTTCGAGTCTCACTTACTTTTAAACTGAATTCAAATTCAAGAAACAGGGATGTACCGCTCATAGACATCGGTGAGAGCAATGTCATTGTAAGAATTAAGATGTGGAATATTTTTTTTAACACATATACAAAAATTATTTTTCTGTTATTTGATAAAATAATTTCAAAATATTTTTTGGACCTATATAAAATATTTATCGTTTACCGACGAACGCATTTTCTATAAAATTTAAAAACTCAACCCTCTTAAAATAATTGTAAAGTCTAGACAGGAGACATTCCATCTAAAATTACAATACATAAAAGTTTAATTTAGAAAAAGCATCCGATATCGACCTACGCACTCGCAGACATTGCTATCAAAAGTTATATCATTCCTTTACTCTCAGAGCCTCGATCTTAACAATCGAACTGAAATGGTAACTTAGACAAAGCATAGCAGAATCATAAGTAGTTTCTAGTACCTTAGGCCCTGCACTGTTCAAATTGTTCAAACTTTCCCACTTTCGCGTTTCCTTTTATTCGTCTGAGAGAATTCATCTGTTAAATTATTATTTTTACTTTTTCGTTCGTGTTCCTCGGTGCGTGTTAGATTGAGTCTTACTGTTTCGAGGGTGACGAAATTCTTTTGCAAGAACGGTTAATCTTATTTTCGTCGTATTTTAAGATAAAAATTTTATCTGAACTGACTTATTTTATTCCGTCTTAATTTTACATTAAAATTATATTAAAATGTAATAAAACTTAAATTATTTTCTCTTACAATATCTGTAGTATTATAGGTAATATTTACAAGACCTTCGATCATTAAATTTTCAAATAGAAGTCGATCTCAAGTGATAATTTTGAAAACTATTTCATAAAATAGGTCATGTACAAGGTTTAAAGAGCAACCCTTTATTATTAAAGGCAATGATAACATCTACGAAGCATCAATATTAATTTTGCTCTCGACTCTCCGTCGAGGACCTGATTGTAGGCGGCCTATTGTAGCTTTATTGTTTTCAAAGATCCGTAATTAATGAAAAACTCGTCGAGGAAACAGAATATAACAAGGTGTTTATCTTTTGCTTCGAAATTTTGAACAGACGTCGTTGTATTAATTTAAACCTGTAAGTTGTTAATAGCTTAATTACAATGGGTATCTTTAAAATAAATCTTATATATTTAATGTTTAGTTTGTATAGCAAAATGTTGAGACATGATTTTAATATTAGCAATTTTAAATTTATTTTAGTTTAAAGATTTGAATGCAATATTGTAGAACAACTCTACAGCCAAAGTGAAATTCGTCTACTATTTCGACTCAGAGACTTTGCCAGGAAATTAATACTCTACGCTCGATTGCCTTTATTTAAGTGTAAACTATTATTAGCAGGTTATTATTACTAATATATAATTATAATATAGTTAGGCTTATAAGTCATATATAAATAACATTTTTCATTCACTTTTGAAATATATAAAATTGAATAATATTTATATATTAATAAAAGAAGTAAAAAGAAAAAAATCTAATTAAAAAATAAGACAATCAATAATATATTTAATTTCATTGAGTCTATTTCCACAACACCACCAACATATATACGATGAGATAATATAATAAATATTTTTTATAAAGAATATTTTTAATTTCAAAAATTTTAAATATTAGCTTTTTGTTTAAAAAGGTTGGGAAACTTAAAGATAATGCATAAAAAACTTTTATTGTTTTTAGCTTTAAATTTTGCTAAGTATATATAAAAGTAATAGCGTCTGAGAGCAACTGAAATCAAATCCTTTCATAGACTGCCAAGACTAGACTTGACTAGAACTACCAGGGGGATTAAATTATTAAAAAGATAATAATATGTGTTATTACTAATGGTTAGAAAAAGTGAAAAATAAGAATTTGTGTAAAAGATCGAATTTATTGAATTTATAGCCCGTCTTTAAAATATTTTTTTTTTATTTAATGATTTAAAAAACTTACAACAAAAATATTTATATATACAAAAAACCCCTATTTATATACTTTAATATATCAATAAACAGACTAAGCCAGGCTTGACTTGAAATGGATAGCAGCTTGAAGTTTTAATTGCATTTTGCTTTTGGAACACATTAGAAGTATATAATTTTTTAATTTAGGAGGATTAAGGGGGGACAAAAGTTTTTAAAGTAATTATGTTTATAAAGAACAGATATAACAGTAATATGGTATAAAAGTAATGCACTAATACTCCTTAAAAATAGTAAACTTATTATATAAAACGATCAAAGGGGCGGCCGCATCTAACTGCCGCTCGTACGAATGACATCAATGAAAATAAATTCTCAGATAATAGATTTACATCTCAAATCAAAAGCAATATCTTGGATTTTAGCAAAACAATAACCTTCAATAGTCATCATCTCGACTATAAGTTCACATAATCCCCACTGTGGATTTATTCACCACGCTCCAATGGCAGGGGCGCATTTCTATTCATGTGACTTTTTGTATTTTTTATTATTTGACTTTTCCGCTCTGGATTTGACTTTTCCTGCGTGTGACGTATTGGATCTTCGTCTTAGGATGACTCATATGACATTGTTTTATGAGATACCGAAATGTTCGGAATTTGTATATTTTTTGTGTAAATTTATACATTTAGTTTCCACTATTTTATTCATAGAATTTATATTTCTTTTGTTTTTTTGGGACTGTTGTTTGATATTAAAACGGTTTATATGGCATTTTTGCCTCCGTGTGTGGATTAAATATTTTCAAGTACTTATTACTTTTTTGTGGGGTATCAGTGTAACGGTTTATATCTACGTATAATCAGGTTTTAAAGACCCGTGATGAAAAACAAGAAAATTTCTATTTCTATTAATGATTTGTTTTTTGTTTAATTTGATTTTTTTTTATATCTTTATTAAAGAGCTGAGTCGAATTGCGATCATGTCGCTCTGTAAGGACACATACATTAAATTGATTGCAAAATATGCAAAATCATCTTCATCTTACCTTAAGGGCTAATTGTCCTGTATCAAACAATATTTTTTGGAATTCGAAAAATTGCGTTCTACTAGCCTTGTTCCGGACACATTAAATTTGATCTTGCACATAGTACGAAAGAACATGTTTTAAGTTAAGAATATTTACTAGAAGTTCTGCAAATATCAAGAACTATCTAGATATGTATGTATGTTTTTAAAAGTATATTTACAAAAGGTCGCCTGAAATAAGTCTTTCAATAAAATTACTATTTAAGATAGTGAATATATTATTGAAGTCCTTTTTTTTTTAGATACAAATATTTATCATAAAAAAATAGACAATTCTATAAAGTATTTTGGGATAACGCCAGTTCAATTATAACTCAGACTCAGTTTACAAAACAATTGCTCATACGTCATATTAGAAACAATAAATGAGTATCTCATCTGCTTTAATCATTCATCACCACATTATCATACATAAAAGCAATATTTTCTTTCAGAAAAATGTAAGGAAAGGCATCTGACAATCTAATGCCGAATCTATCGCGGCGCCTTCTATACACCATAAGACTGTTAAATGAAGTGGAAAATTAGGGGGTTTACGGCAGTGACCGTCGGACGGGCCAATAATACCGATAAAATCTTCCTCGATGGTATAAATAAAATGAAAATATGAGGCGAAAAGTGAATTCAGATCTCAGTTTATCTTGGTCTTTTTAAAAATAAAGTGAACTTTAAGATAATGGATATTTATAACTTTAAAAATATAATATCACATATCATAACAAAATATTTTTCAAGAGTAAACATTAAGTACATATTTAATGTAAATATAAGTGTGCTATATTATTTAATATAAAATTTTAATTTAAAAATATCTAAGATGATTTCACTCGAGAAATATTTGTGATAATGTATTTACTTCAACCCTTAAGTATTTCATTTATATAAGGTATAAAAAATACAATCACTTTTGTTTTACATTTTGCCTTGTTACAAAAGATTTTATGCGTGAATCTGAAATAGAATCCTTAGTAATTCTGCAGAGTTGTCTCGTTTCGTACTTATAAGGACATGATTACAGAATTAACACACCATTGCCGGTTTAACACACTGTTTATTTTGAGACATTTGCATGCAATACGCAATGTAACCGCACTAGTCGTGAATGGTTTGGAGATACCGAGTGCTCTTAGTAGGAGTAACTCTTCTAGGTGCACTAGACTATAATAATTAACGCCTCGTGATCGCTTTCGGGGGAAATTCGCCATAATGCCGCCCTAAAGTCAGTCTACGCCGAATCGTGGGGAGGTATTTGAGGATTTACCTATAATGGTATATTGATGCTCGATCTGATCGGTAAAGGAAGTAATTTAATGTTCATATGATTTTTTAATTTTAATTAAGGGAAGTTCATAGATTTTTCAGTAGTAATTATGAATTTATTATCTATACTGTATATTATACTGTAAAATATAGATAATTAATTGAAAATAAAACTGATAAAATATTTATGTATATTGAAAATAACTAAAACTTATCAAATCATTAAAACTATGTGAACTCAACTTATACTAGTATTATCATTATTTAAACTTACAAATTACAAATTTATCATTACAAATTATTTTTATAATATGTATTATATTTTTAAATTTGTGTTCAGATTTTTTTAAATGTATGATAATTTATTTCTTATTAAAAACTCTGAAACATGTGTTTCTAGCAATTAAACCATTGTTAATGTTAGAAAGTATATTTTATCACGAAAAATCGTCATCAGAAGCCCTAAGTTTTAAGACCTTCGTAAACCTCAATCGTTTCTGATGAGACTTTCACAGATCGAAAAGAATTCAACGATTCTAATTAAAAATTTCTTGTCAGATATATTTAAATCTTTTCCACAGATCACGTATTATCTTTTCTTATTCTTATCATACCTCACTAAAGAATTTCAATCTACAGCTCCCCTATTTAATCAATTACAAATAAAAAATAGCTCGTCACCGCGTGTATTGCATGAGAATTGAGCGAAAATATCATTAAATCACTCCGAGCCACAAAACCTATTTAAAAAAGCTATTTTTTATTCCTCCCCCACCTTAAACCTCACATACCTGCGCTGCCAGGGCGACCACACGATTGTTGGAATATTTATTAAACTGTTTTTTACATTTATACAAATTATATATCAATTGAACTGTAATGTCATTTACTGTTAATTTTAAAAACGTTTGAATTAATATTTTTTTATTGTGTATGATGTTTTCAATATCTACCATTTTTTATATAATATTTAATGCATGATACCAATGCTCTTGGTTTGGTTTTTAAAATATTATCTTTTAAGTTCATCTCATCCAAAAAATATTCAAAATTAATTATGAAATGAAAATTGCTAATATTATATAAGTCAAACAAAAAATATTATTGTCTGATTTCAAACAATCTTTGTCATTTTATGATATGACATTTTTGGTCACCCTAAAACTTCTTTCTACTTTAGCTTAACGCCAAGTCTCTTAATTTATTTCCAAAATAAAGTAAATTTGAACCTTATTCGTTAACACAGGACGATATAGAAGATTTTAGCACTTTATGTAAATAAGAACACTTTTTATCGATTGTAATTTTCTTTGACTTTGTGAAACTTATTTGTTATCGCTGTAGTTCAAAATACAAAACAGACATATGGCATATATTTTAGTACTGATAGGTCTATATTAAGTTAGTACATTGTTATAAATAGTAGAAGGAAATATATAGTTAATTGTAGTTTATTGTACTGTTTCATAACCGTTAAATATATTTTACAGAACGAGGTTTCACATGCAACAAAGCAAAGCTTACTTTTCCAAATAATTTAGAACTTCTTATACAGTTTCTATAAATATGTCTTTTATTCACCTTATTCTCCAAATTTTAGGAACTCTTTGATAATATAATTTCATTAGAACCAACATCTTAAAGAACATTATTTCAAATTTATATCCTTTACCCTGCTCTGGGCTCTGGGCTTTACCCGGCTGAGGTGGTTTGTCAGTCAGAAGTAATTTTTCAGTTGTGATTATTGACATAGAAAGTAATATATAACGCAATTTTTATTTTTATAACAGTCTTAAGTTATTTATTCTTATTAAACTATTTTTACCGATTGTTTGAGAGATTAACATATAGTCCAGACGGCTGGCCACGTCGAGTTAAATCTTAAAACTTAGTTCTATTTGTGAAATTGGCAAGGGGAGCAGGTAAGTTTCTTCTCTATGTATGTCTTAAGAACCAATAAAAAATAAATGCTTAAATGATGTAAATTTTAATGAGTCGTAAAACTAGAATTGAAAACTGATTTTGTTTTCAGCGTTTTTTTAGTTTTTTTTTTTAATATATTGTTTCTTTTTTAACTTTATATAAAATTAAATAAAAATTCTATGCTATATGGAACTATAATGTTTCTAAACCTATTTAGCTGTTAATAAACGTCTCACAAAACACCTACTACTTATTGAATATACATAAATTATTAGCACAACTAGAACACAATGATTTAATTTCAATTCCTCACCTCAAAGCTCCGTACCGCGGTAGCACCACGTCTAAGTGTTTTAACGTGTACTATGCTGAGGCGCTTAACGCGATAAAGAATAGCGTTCGGTATCTTGGGATCGATTGTATATGAATATACCTAACACTATATGGAAAATTATTTAAATCTTTACTTTGAATTACATTTCCGTGAAAAATTCACGGAAAAATTCGGAAAAATTCACGCATTCTTTGTGCAAGCATCATTCAAAAACGATATCCGAAAATTTTTAATTTTTTTTTTACACTGATGGTGGTTTAAAAAAAATTTCAAATATTCGGTGTCGTTGAGGAATAATCACGGAAAAACTAAAATCCCATAGACTTCATTGGGATAAATTTTTCGCGCGAAAATTTAGCTTTTTTGTAAATCAACTTCGGTGCTGTTCGCACCTCGCTTCGCTCAAAATTCGAACACATACCGCGATTTTGCGAGCACAGCAAATCGAAATTGAGGTCTGGTTCGCGCTCCTAGTAATATAAGTACTGTTTTTTTAAAACCACTATAAAATAATATACCTTCGAAATGATATATAAACATCAATTATATCAAATTAACTCTTGAACTTTCTCAATTTGCAAGAACTGGTTAACTCCATATCTGGGGAACGGTAAAATTCTTTGTTATAAAATCTTAAAAGGCCATTAGTTATATTGAAAACGGTTTAATATCGAAACGGATCGGATCGCCCCCGGCCGCGGCTATCCGGCAAACTTCGGGCCGGCAAATGTAATTGGTTTTTGAAAACGTCGAATTCTATAGATTATGTAGACAATTCTTGTCTAAGTGTATTGGTATTGCGGGAGCTCTGTTATTTCTGGTTAATAAAGACTTAAATGTGAATTCAAGAATCACAATTCTTAATTCAAGCAGAAGCCAATAAAACATTTATGTCGAAAAAGAAAAAAAACAGCAATTACCCGAATCGGTTGTCAAGAGGCATTTCCTTGAGCGTTGGGAATAGTACAAATTTAATTTTCATCTTAATAACGGTTCACAATTTTTCCCTCCACTTTTGTTCAACTATCTTATAAAAGATGCATCGAGCGGAAACGGAAAATTAATTTCAGACAATGCGAGCGAGGCACGAAACAAGGTCTGGCCGATTCTAACCTATTTATTCTGGAAAATTCTGCGTTTGAATTTAAATTTCAATGTAAACTTTTTATTGTAACTGCTCGGAAAAATAACAATAAAGTTTTAAAATGTCTGTATTTCACAACATATTTCGTATTTTTTTGTTGATATATACGAGAACTATATTTAAAATGGGAATTTAGTAAAAGTAAAAATATACAACTAAAAATATTTTTTTAAGATATTTTGTATTTTAGGGTTTTGTTGTAATTTCAATAGCTCTTATAACAAATGAAAGTTTTCTATATAAGTAATATTTCAAGTCAAACCTTTGAAAAAAATAAAGCAGTTAGTATAAAAAAAGAAGATTCAGAAAAAGTACCCTATTAGAGAATGAATTATTCTTTATTATTAGGGATATAAAGTAAACGTAGTATTAAAATAATTGCACTTTTTATTATTATTATTAAAATTTAATTAAGACCAAGTTTATTTTACATTTTAAAGTAAAACATCAAAAATATGTAATTATTCAATATAAACGTTTTTGCTCTAGTTAAATGCGTGTCATTAGAGGCCTATGGAAACTAAAATAGCACACAAAATACCGAAAACGTGGCGACAATCTAAAATTACAAAAAGTTAATTCAATTACTCCTTACTAAATAGAGAAGAACAAAATGGGCTTATATTTAGAATTTATGTCGTGAGGACTCTTCTGCAAAAATATATAGGTCGCTTGTGATTTATATATAGGATGTATTGAATATCTGACTCGTTCCAAAGAAACTTTGTGTTTGACTTAATTTATAGTACTCTAGGCAATGTGTATGTTTCTTTATGGAAATTTTGCGTTTCATCTATTTTAGAATTACAAGAATTATAAAGAAGTTTCACTTCAATATAGATATTATAAAATTGTATCTTAAATAAAGATATATTTTAGATACGAAATATAAATCCAGTTACAAATTAAGTTCAAATCAAGTTGCAATCGAGAGTCCTCGATTTAGAAACCAAAAGGTCCTTGGAAATATTTAAATCGTCCTATTGTACGGGATTGGATGTCGAAAATTGCCTATTACGAGGCTTCGAGTACGCCAATATTGCTGCTTTATCCAATTTATCGTTCGTTCTTTACTATTCCTTTAGACAATGATGATTTATTGTTGACGAGTCTTTGAGCTTTTCGCTGGTGAAGTAGAAATTGTTTTCAATTGAATAACGGGATATTTTTATAGCAAACGGTTGACCGGCCATATGGTATTTACCACAAATTATTTGTAAAATAAAAAAAAAATTATCATCACCAAAAAATTTTGAATTTCGTATTTTATAAAACAAATACTATAATATACATCATAAATTTCAACAATTGTTATCTGACGTTGGTTATATTTTCCAAAGAAAAATATTTTTATAATAATTTCTCAGACGCATCTGGTACCCCCAGATCGCAATAAGAAGGTGAGCGCATTTAATTTCGCCAGCTATATATTTCGGGAGCCTTGCACTACTTCAGTAACGGGAGGCATACATTGCGGCGCCTTAATGGCCGGATTGTTTTATAACTCTCATTATGAGCGAATCTGCTAGTGGGTATTAATTTTCGTAGGATGGTCTTAGGCGGTGTAATACGAGAGAATTGGATTTTCTAAATAATGGTTACAGGGTTTAGAATAGATTCGTATTACAGATCTTTTCATTTCAAGTCAAATAAATGTTTTAAAATCCTATTATTTAAATGGTATTTCATAATTAATTATTTTAGTTAATAACACGACATCTATGGTTCTTAAATCATGATTTTTGTCGTAAACGTAAACTATGTAAAAATATTATGTTAAAGGAAAACTTCTTAAAGAGTTTTATTTATACAAAAGATATGTTTGTCGGTGCCAAGAAATGTTTTCAAGTGTAGCGAGGAATTTGAGAGAGCGTAATTGACATGTCTTATATCCGACTCCGAAGCGGATCCAGGAACTTTCGATATTTTGAACGCAAATTTCACAAGTTTATACTAGTGGGTTTATTAAGTATTGGTCAGTTGAAAATGTTCTTAATGAGGATATTATGGACCTACCTAGTTTACAATCGACACTGCTTTTATTATTTACAACATTTAGGAAAGATGTGGATTCAGTGCAATCTTATTTACAATTTAAGTAATATTAATAAAAAAAAACTCCTATACTTTGGTGTATTTATATAAACTAAATATTAACGTAACATTAGCTGATTAGAAATAGTGTCAATGGTCACGACATTTAATTAATAATCGTTCTAATAATTTTTTATATATACTTAAATATACTAAATAAAACCTTAAAATTACAATGGACCAATCCACAACAACCGTAGACAAATCCTAAATAGTAGAAAACGTAATTAACTCAGGTAAATCGGATTGGGGAAACTTTTCGCACGATAACTGGAGCGAAGCCTCCCGCTTATGTTGCAAGCTTTGCTCTTACTAGCTCTCTAACTAATGTATATTCTATCTACTGTTTATTTACATATATCTTTTTTTTTAATTATCTACCACGAAACAAACAGCACAATAATTTTTATTAAAATATTGTTTTGTGGTAATCTTAAACAGTAAAAATGAAAGATTGTAATATAGACTAACAATATTGTATAATGTTGAACTAACAGATTGAAAATACGTATTGTATAATCTGCTTGATGTTATAATTAACATTTATGATTTTTCGACATTTAATGAGAATCTGTTTTATAGATAATTTAACTTTTAGCTATCTATAATAATATTATAAAGGAAAGATTTTGTTAGTTTAAATGTACTAATCTTCGAGACTAGCGTTTAAAGTTAAAAATGTATTTCTGATTATTGAAGACAAGGTTATAGGCTATAGCATTAGGTAACTATTTTTAATTACATTAATAGTAAATAAAATCATTTGTCTACGGGTGTCACTTTTTTTTTTTCCGTTGGAAAAACCCGATACGGGTACCCCGTCACTTACACTTATGTATACAAGTAATTAATTCAACCCAAAAAAAAAAAAGTAGTTTAAATGATTTAAAATAAAATAATATGGGTTGCTGATAAGAGTAAATAATTTCTTTCGCCTAATGAATCTCAGTGTAAGATAGAAAAAAAGTTTTAAAAAAAAGTTTTATTTAAATAATAATAAAATGAATAAATACTAAACTACAGTTTCATTGTCGTATTTTTAATGTCTTTTTTTAAAAAAATACTCAATTTAGCCCGTATCAACAATACGTTTCAAATATATTCAGCGTCTAACAACAGCGTATCCGTTAACAAATTTAATTACACGTAATAGTTCCGACAAAATATAAAATAATTTTGAGTCCGGTCCCGTCGCCAATCGAGCCATGTAGGTACTTGTCGCTGTAATAAAAAAATGGCTCAGATAAAAATGCCGAGAAATTGTTATCATAGGAGGCGTTGGGCGGTTTTATGTAAGCAGCAAGCATTCTGATGTGGATAGAAAAATATGTTTTTTTTTCATATTCTCTTATATTTAATTAGCTCATAGTAGTAGAAGCTTAAAATCATGTAGTTAATTTAAACTTCAGAGACATAAGCTAAAGGTAAAGTTTCAAAGATAACTTCTAAAAAGATAGTAAGACTATTTGTTGAATACTAAATAGTTATTATGAAAAGATTCCTAAATGTTTGTTATACAAATATTTTAAATACCGATATCTCTATAAAAAATACCTGTTAAATATTGTTAGTATCATCATATTGCTTGAAGCCATCCTCAAAGTTGTATTCTTTGGCTGATAAAATGCAAATTGGCGAAGATTCGTCTCAAGTTTTTATATTACTTTCGCTAATAAACGTTCCTGCCAGATTGTTCTGCACACAATTTTATATCTTTTAGAAACTCAATTCTAGTTTTTTCAACAAACGATAATATCTGTACACTTTTAATAATAATAAAATATATTTTTAACATTCTCACATAATTAATTTAACTTTTTCAGTTCATTTTATTTTAAGTAACAAAAAAGTATTCCCTCAATCCCTGATAATTCTTTGTTAGTACTTTAAATAAACCTAAAAACTAGGACAGTGGACGGATGAGAATAATAATGGATCATTACGAGGCAATGCCAAGTTAAGTGATGATATCTAGGCTGGGACTCAAAGGAACGCATTTAAGGCCTAATGAGGCTGAAACACTGAATGGCGAACAGGAAAATTATCTTAAAAGGTAGATTATATATCTTTTTTCTGGTTAGATATAGGCTATAAGTTTCAAGAAATTGAGTTGTTCTACTTTTTTCAAGAATTATTTAAGTCTTTTCTAAAACTATATGAAAACAAATATTTGGGTATACTGATATTTTAATAAAAAATCTCTTAACAATGTTTTGTTTTTTAAAATAAACTTAATAATATCACTATATCACTACAGTTTAGTATACTACTTTAAATATACTACTTTGGGGAAATGACAAAAATTTTATTTCTTACCTGTATAATTCTTTGCTTAATTGACAATACTCATAATTTTATACATTTTTAATCTGTATGGGAAATTACCACCTCACATTGCCATCAGAAAGATTTAAGAAGTAGCAGGTGCATCAGCTATTATACTTTGTTTCATTTACGTTTATTTTCAAACATTTTATTAACCATAATAAAATAATCACTTTTTTATGAAAATAACTATACGTGAAAATATTTTCATAAAAATTTAAATTGAGTTATTTTAAATCAATATATCAAATGGAACTGACAGACACATTTAACCACCACTTGTAGCTCACAGCGCAAGTAGTCAGTTTATGACGTCATAAAAAGTTTACGACATACAATTTGCACTCAGTGTCTACCGCACGCAGATTAGTGTTCTAGCCTTCGTTTTAGACATACTTAAACTTGTAATTTATGGGGTACTACAGTTGTATACGTTTTTAAAATACTTCAAAACGAAATAATGGTTCTCTGTTGCACCCGCATATATATGTATATGTATTTGAAATAAATAAATAAATAAATCATAAATCTATTCAACCGATTTCGATGATTCTTTCACCAATTTAATCAAAGTATTTCAAGGATGGTTTTACTAAGTTAAAAACCTCTATGAAAACTTAGTTTGTATTTTTTATTAACATAAGTAGATAATTCAGGTATTTTACTTCGGATTTCAGAAATTACTAAAATGCTTGAAAAAAATATTAAATATGGGGTATCTTAAAAGTATGTCGTAAAAAGTGATATAAATAACTTCATAGTTATTATCAAGAAGAGTAATTAATAAAATAATAAAATCTTTTACTTTTGATGCCATTCTATAGAAGGCATCATACAAATAGCTAGACATTATAATTTGGGTGGTTTATAATTGAGATAATTTTGGACGATTTAGGGCTTACAGCGAGCAAGGTCTTAAAGGTAGAGAACTAACGAGTGCCATTACAAATTGCCAGGATTACGCAACATCGTACTCGGGAGTTTGTCGCTGTGTGCTAATAAATAACGCTTAACTATGCATGTATGGGTATTATGCCTAGTGAAGCTTGGCACCGAGAACCGGATTTAGTAATAGTAAAATAGTTTTTAGTCTGTTAATTAACGAATAGTGGAACATATTTTTCGGGCTTAAAGCAGTCGTTTTGCTTTAATATAAACATTTTGTTTATACGTCGTATTTACAACGTTCTGATATTTTATTATATTTTTTATTATTTACAAAACGTTCTAATACTCAGAAAATAAATACTTCATTACCAAAACTCGTCAAATTAAGGAATATACAACAGCAAAGACAAATAAAATAAAAACCAACATTTGTCATATTTTCAGCAATCTTGATTCATTTCATTTCTACTAAACTATAAAATGCATGCACTTTGCGTACTTCCATTCAGAAAACGGCGGAAGACTGATATTCAAATGTAGACTTTACGAGGATGAATCATAGTTTATTTTCGGATGTAATATATTTGGTTAGTGTATCGTTTTAAATATATACAGAAGATATAAATTATATCCCATAGTCGCTTAAAACCCGAGTGAGAGCAAAGAGATAGTGCTAGCAGAGGTTTAGAATATTTGCCATTTGCGCTGTCAACGAAAAATGGCGTCCGTATTTATTATGCACGCAATAGCTACCTCACCTACTTGTGCAATAAATTACAAGCTATGTTAATAATGCATTTAAAACACCGTCCTGGAACTTAATAATTTAACTTAACCCACTTTTCATTTTTACGCGAGAAAAGTAATAATATTTGGCTCTAGATTAAAATTTAAAACAGAAACCATTTGCTCATTTCAAAATAAAAAATACCACAAGGTATTTTAGAGGACCCTTATTATATTTATTAAAGTTTCAGATCATGAAGTAAAATGCGCTCACGCCGGTTAAACTTTAGGCTTAGTGGAAAAACTTTGAAATGCATACCTGAGCTCGAGTCAAAGTCGACAACCTGTAAGTAAACAAAAATATGTTATTTACATACGTTCACAGACTAAAAATTTTATTAACATAATTTTTTTTTTAATATTAAATGACTATAAATTTCAAGTCATTCGCATTAATATATAGTTTTATAAATATACAACTTTTTGAAAGTAATTCCAATCTAAATAATGTACTAGATAGTTAGATTTTACTCTTTGACATAGATCCGTAATTTGAGGTAGATAATAATAATATAGAATACAGTAAATCCCTATATCTACATTTTCACCAAACAGCTGAAACAAATCGGTGTCGTTTAGATAAATATTATCAAAGATATCCCTTCAGCAAAATGTATTATCGCGAGCACGACTCTAGTTTGCCGCACCACTAGGCGTCGGTTGCCCCGAACCAAATGTATTTGTATGCAAAGTTATCTAATATATGGTATTTGTACAAAATATAGACCGTTGATATTGTATATTTCTTTTTAAAATATTGTAAAATAACTTTTTTTATATAATAAAAAGCTTTATGTCTAATTTGTATCAATATGTTGTATAATCTATTAACCCCTTGAGCGACAATTTAATTTCAGTCAGCACTGCTCTAGCAGACAATTTAATTTTCTTAGATTTAAGAGAAGATTTTGATATACAAACTTAAAGTTTTGTTTAAATTATTTATTTGTATCAAAAATAATATTTGTTTCACAATTATATGAATGTTTATTGTTATATAATAAATATATATATAAAAATATAAATAGTGTCGGTCAAGTTTATGGCGAGCTGAACTCGTCATTTCCGTTCAAGAGGATAACAATATTTAATTATATGATAAGTTTAAAGTAAAACAGACGAGAAAAATTATTTTTATATTATGTTATATGAGGAAGTGTATGCCTCACTTGACAGACAATATGTTGGATCAGAATATTGAAATTGGCATTGACATATTTTTTCGATACGACTTGGAGGGAAATAGGTCTGGAAAATGTACTTTGCGCCATCCGCTTGGAAAGTTAGGCTTGTGTAAATCAACTAAAATTTTGTAACAAGTTTCTAAAAATATATTTTCAATTTTTCTTTTGAAATTAGGTGCAATTAGTTAAAAAATTGTATTCTAGGTAAAAAATAAGTCACAAGTATTTCGTGATCTTCTCGTGCCTAAAATTTAGCAAAACCTTCCTCATATATCACGTTTCATAGTGAAAATAGCAATTATTCTGTTATTTATGCAGTGGGGTAACGATACAAGGAGATTTATCGTCCGTACGCACAATATTACCGTTTGTTACTGAATCAAATACTGAATCAAATACTAACGTTGTTTTGTATTAACACAATATATTTAGAAGGAAGAACTACGTCGTATATACAAATGAGAAAACTGCACGAAAATAAATTCTAGTGTTCCAGACATTTGGGTTTGAAATTGTTTATCATATGTATTTTTTTTATATACGAGAGCAAGATGCAGGTCACAGATGAAATGTGATCACCGCCAGGCCATGAACTGTTACAACATCCGAAGACTCACAAAAGTGTTACCGGCCTTGGAGGTAGGAGTATACTCATTTTATCCCTCCATCAATATTTTTTATAATTGTAACGAAACATTGAACAAAGTCATAAGACAATGTAGGTACATATTCTTCTAAGTATGAATAATTATGTCCGCAATTTGAATATCACTTGGCTGGTGACAACGTGACGGCGAATGATTAATAGTCGCGATAACGCGTGTTTTGCAAGGGGATGGAATTCTGATAAAATTCTGACATAATTACTTGGTATTTCTCCAGTACTTAATTACAGTTATATATCTTTGACATTTTATTAATATTCATAGTGTTTTACATTAGGTTTAAACATAGAAGTCGTAGTATATCATAATTGTATTGTTATATCAGTTCAAATCTGCTACTTGAGCAATTTATATGAAATTAATCTTTACTGATATTAAATTGGTATTAAATAACACGAAACTGGAGATTTGAAACGTTTTAATTAAATTATTAAATGCATTATATTCACCCGAAAAAGTTTGAAAAAATCGTATGTTTCGTATACATATACAAAACCCATAAAAGATCACATATCTTTTATATATATATTGTTTATGTGCAACATTTTAATAAACTTAAGATAAAAATACACACACCCAAAAATATTAATTTGTATCTTTGCCGGCGGCTACAATGGGGAGCGAGATAGGGAATAAAATAAAGCTTCTTTTAAAAACACTAATAATTAAAGTAAAACAGACATTCGCAAAAACTACGTGCCCTCTGGCGAGGGAAGGGGTTTGCGTTTACACCGACACCTTTTATTTTTCATTGACATTAAAAGTAGCCCTTTCTCATTGCCTATCTTAGCTAAAAATTATATTCAAATTAGTCAGGTCAATTTTTATGTGATTATCGAACAAATACCAAAACATTCAATTTATATCATTCTTAGAATTCATTTGCGACTTTTTAAGTGCAACGTCTCTTTCTAACTAAGTTACATAACAATTTACATCAGTAATTGTTACAACATTCACAAATAGCCTACCTAATGTAATGAATGCAAGTGCAAGCTGTAATGAATCAGAGTGAAGCCGCTATTCCGCCAGATTAATAGCTCTGCCCAATCAGGGATAAACGCATCGATTCCAGAATCAATATATCGATTAAGAGTATGAGCTGTGGTAACATCACTTACGTAACTTTTGTGAAACAGTTTATATTTTCATTTATATAAGTCGTTATGATCATATGTCCGGTCATTTCAAAAATCAGAATCATATACTGATCCCGACATGCGGGAACTTTCCGATATTAAGCTGGAAAAACATAGATGGTTTTTAGCTTCAACTGGCCTAGTATTAGAGGTTACGAAATCCAAAAAACTTTAATAAATGTATGTCATATATGTCAAATAACTTCTAAATTTCTTTTAAATTTTTTAGGCCTAAATGCTTACAAACGTTGGTTTTTTAGTGGGTAGCCCTAAAAATGGCAGCATCCTCTATGCTGCCGGGTAGTCCCATATCACCCCCCGGCCGTCACCCCCATGGGCCGAAGGGGTACCCGTAACGGGTTTTTCCAACGGAAAAAAAAAACAAAAAAAAGGCCTAAATGCTTCTGATAAGAAATATTAAATTATAAGCGTTTCATAACTATTCGTTGAAATAGAAAAGCGTATTTCATTTCACCATCAAACTTTTAATTTACAATTAATAACACTAATTTTTGTCTACATTTAGTAGTTTTTTTTAAATGACGTTCACAGTTCACAAGTTATGTCTTTATTTCACTTTAATAATTAAAAGTTATGAAAATCGGATTTGTCAATGAAAACAGAATTATATAAAAAAAATAATAACTTCTTTTAATACTCTTTTTATATTACAAGAGTCATACTAATTACACTATAAGTAAAACAAAAATAAAAATTTTTTTATTATTCTAAATCAGTATTTTTATTCTAATGAAAAATAATTGCAACACAAAACTACATTTTTAAGTGGTCAGTAGCTGATCATGATATACATACTTATTATCAGAGGTGTCTGTAAAAGTTTTCCTTTTTGTAATTTTTCAGAATCTTCATTTGCAAGGAACTTCAGCCATGAAATTGTATCACTGGTATTAAGGAATTTTTATTTCTTACCTCATTTCATATTAACTCGTATCAGGTCAATTAGAATTAATTATAGATCAAATTCTCTTCCATATTTGTAAAAGTATTATTTTTTATTTCGAAATATTTGAAACAAATTTCTCTAAATGTATAAAAAGTTGAAAAATTTCCATCACTTTATTTTAAATAGATAAAAAGTTATATATTTGACAAGAAAGCTATAGAATGGCATAGATCAAGATATTTTTAAGCATTACAAATATTTTTCAATGTTAATCGAATTGTGAGATATTCTAGTTATGCTGAATTCTTTCAAAACTGTATCTAGAATAGAAGATATTAAGTAATGCATATAGTGAGAAGAACAATGGTACTCTCATAAGGATTGATTATTGTGTTTAATATTCAAAAATATTAATTTATTGCAACCATACCCTCGTCATACATCGACCCATAAAACATTTTGTCAATTAAAAAAAATAATGGGAAACCGAATTTGAGACTTTAGTGTACTTTGTTTTAAATCTAACAATTAAAATGAAGTAATTTTGGTTTTAAAAAATAAGATACTACTGCAAAATGGTATAAGAGCTTATAAAGATAATAAAATCTACATACCTGGTCGGTTTCAACCGCTATAAATTCTAAGAAAGAAAACAGTTCAATTGGCGTAGATATATGCGGGTGTGAAAAAATCGTCCATCCCGAGCGATCGTTAGGCGAATATATACGAACTCGATTTGGAATTTGGAATTTAGTTTTAGCGGTAATTTTTTTTGTGGCTCATTTTTCAACACAATCTAAATTGCATTAGATAGAAAAATCAAGCAGCCTAGTAAATAAATATTAGTTAATTTATATTTAAATATACATGTAAAACAGTGTCTCTCACAAAAACAAGTAGATTAAGGGTAAACAGTGTGAAATGTACTTAACACGGACAATTTATGGCTGGGGTTCATTATTTAGAATTAGTTTTTGCACGAAGCATCGCCCTGTACCAGTCTTATACCACTTGTGCTGACCACAGGCGGAGGTCCATGAGACAAGCTTTTCCAAAATACATATTATGATGCTTCGTTGTTTTAAATCAAAATTTAATCAATCAATTTAAAAATATTTTTTTATAGAAACTGAATAAAATTTATTGAACGCTAAAAATACAAATTAAGCTTATATCGTTTATTTCACGCTTGAAACCATAATTTTATTATAATTCATATTTATTTTATAATATTATAATGAACCTAAGTATTCTGGGTTTACAAATATAGTAATTTAATTTAATTACCAAAGTTTTCAAGTCTCGTGGCCACAATTGATGACAGAATTCACAACAGTTTAAGCGCACCCCTGTTTGAAATAGTTGCGACCTCTGCATTGCCACTGTCTTAATAGGCGACCTGTGTCGTACACGTTTGACATATTCATAGTTGGGCAGCGGGTGCTGTATTAAATTTATTGTTTTAATTAAAATTAACATAGTGAGACAGTTTTGGTTTTGTAATATATGTATAATTGTGTGAAATATAATAAATAGGCATAGGCATGAGTCGTAGTTTCATTTCAGCATAGTTTTGAAGCATCTCTTAGAGAAGGTTTTGAAAAAATTTTATATCAAAAACACTAGTTTTTGAAAACCTTAACTACTTCTTTTTCATCCTTACTCTTATTTTCGTCAAAATCATTTTTAATTGAAGTGTAAACAAAATAAATTGGGTACACTTTAAAATTGTAGCAAATATGATTTTTCAGTTAATAAACGTCAAACTGCTCTCGCAAGTTGTCATTGAAGTGAACTCGTCAATCCGGCGCTAGCTCGGCTCTAATTACAGTCGCGATATCATGGCTCTTGAGGTGAACAAATTGTGGTAAAACTGTGCTAATAACTTTGTTAAGGTTGGTTAAAAAATAGAACGTTCTCTATTCAAATAACGTACTGAGGAAGCAGAAATATTTTATTATTATTTATTTGTACAAAAATATTTGAATTAAAATTTTGTTTATATTATTACTTCTAATAAAACATATAAAACTTTTTAAGTCAATTTAAGTGATATATTGAAAATGAACACTAGTAGGGAAAAGAAACTTAAAGTAAGAAAAATATATCGATAGACTTAAAAATAGTGCTTTACGTAAGATAAGCCCGGTTCTTATTAATCCGTCAACGAGCCGCCTCGCTTAAAATACATTACACAGTCTACAGCCCGTGAGCAGACTTCAAATGCTCAATGATTTTAAAATCAATTTATACTCTTCAACCATCGAGTTAAACAAGATTTATATTTATCTGTAAATATATTATTTATTTAGGTTTTACCGTGATTAATTAATTTGCCATATTTATTCTAGCGCAGAATACATACAGATATACGAAGTATTCATACATTTTATGAATACATTATTTACAAATGCGATTAATATGATGAGCTGAATCATCATACACGCTGATTGTAGTACCACCCTGCCCACCTAGTACAAAAATCACCGTTAAGTAGACATAATAGATTTGTTTGATACGGTGAGTGGTAGAGTCGGATGCCTAGCCTCTCTATAGCAGAATGATTTAACGTATCTAATAAATTACCAGAAATCCTAAATTAAATATGAACATCACAACTGAGTCGTATGTATAATATGTTATTTCTTCCTAAATTTTTACGCTTTTTACACTCAGTAGAAAGATTTAAAAATACATATTTTTTACGATATAAGAAAGTCCTTAGATGCAGTTATATATTAACTTTTCTTACAAACGCAAAAAAATAATACACATCTTCACAATCACTTTTAAAAACCCCTTTAACGAGACTAAACAATATTTACCTCGCACAAAACAAAATTATTCTAAACGCACATAAAAATAAAAAGTAGCTTGTAGAATTTTTATAAAAACACGTCTAACACCGCCCACCGCCGGAACCACGAAATGATGTAATTACTTTAAAAGCCGGGCAAATATTTATATATGAAATAAACGTCTGGAGGCTGTATTAATAAGGGCGGTTTGTTAGCTCGCCGTAATAGTTTAAACAAATCCATTAAATAATATCATAATGTCTTCCAGTTTGCTTTTATAACGAAAATTCATTTTGTTATTTGAACAATTCTTTTACTTATATTTTTTGGTTCGTGGATCGTTTTCGGTTTATTCACAATTTTGTTGGCTTTTTGAACGGTTTATTTGATGTTAATGATGTTACTAAAAAGACTTAAAATAGATATCGATGCTTGGGCTATCAAGATTATCAAAATATGGGGGGTGTAGACAAATAAATAAATATGTAATTGTGCAAATAAAATGTATTGTATGATTTGAGCAAACGAGAAAGCGATGTGTTGGTAAGTTATTAACGTTTTATATATATATATATATATATATATATAATATATTTGTCGCCTATTTGATTATTTTAACATATTAGTAATTAGTAAAATAAGGACCTAAGATAAGTGATACTCAAAAGCTTATAATACTGTGAATATATATACAGATATATTCAATGATATTATTTAATATGATAATGCCCAAATCCATTGCGGATTTAATCCTTAACGAGCAAAGGAATGAATGCATCGCTGGTTTTTGCATTTTAATCATTGTCAATATTCATTAGTAGATTGTAAGGCGCGTCGCTGCGGAGAATTCAAAAGTGATCCGATGGTGTTTTTAATATTAATTATTAGAGATTATTCTTGTTAACAACATTTTAGAGTTTATAATATATTTTTAGATATTATTTCATTAAGTTATTAGTGACAATAATGCTTATTTGCATATAAAATATTATTATAAAAACATCTTTTCTTCTATCAAATGTAAAGGATAGAATCCTTCGTAATCATAAAATTATCAAGATGTAATATTTGCGATCATTGTAATAATTTTAGTATTCTTGTGAGAAGTGAAGAGGATAATATAAGAGTGGAAAACGACGGTGTAATTTATGAAAATTTAAACAATATTCTTAAAAACTTTCATAGCTTATATTACCTGGAGCTACTTTTGAAAATATCTCTGCTGATATTTTGATTACTTTTAATATTTTACTGACTTATAGCACTTTTTGTAAGATAAGTTTAACAAAGCTTTAATGAGTTTTTGATTTTTATTATTAAGTTTAAGAATACTTTAATAGTATCGTAAGATAATCTTATTTAAGATAAAGATTAGATAAAAAGTTATAAACGTTGAACTATTACGAATAAGTGAGTTTCACGTAAATAAATAGTTAAAAAGTTAAATGAGTAACGTATCATATATAAAAATATAAAAGAATGACAACCGTTTAAAACTTTATATGAAACGGTTATGATCACAGTGATACACTAAGAAATTGAATTTGTTAAGTTTGTCCGTAACTTACTTTGAACGTACTTTGAAAAGTTTACTTACCGCGCGTTGACGATCTGACGACTAAATTGCTTTAAACTAGAGTCCAGACGTTTACACGTCTCCTACTACTACATATAGACGAATTACTTGTATGTAAAACCTATTATTAATTATACTAGCACGATACTAACACAGAGTCCTATACATGCAACTACACTTTCACAACCAACTGAGTTAGCTTTGACTACGATTACATTTACAAACTAAGCCTAAGTAAAAGTTAGAGTCAAGTGACAGATAAAAAATGGGAGGGAAACGCGTTCAAAATTTAAAAACGCTTTCGAGCGACGATTCGTAAAGTTAGAAGTAAAAACTTTTTTCGGTGTAAAGGTTTAAAAATGTTGGGCGCGTGCTTCGTTTGCCGGCAACGGTATGGGACTGAGCGGTATCAGGCAGACTGTAACGACTGATATCATAGGTCTAGGATAGCTAGAAGCAGACGCGGCTTCACGTGTGTGGATGAGTTCGAGATCGTTGAAGGACTTCACTACACATTGCAGACTTTTTGGAAAGCGCAATTAATTACTAAGTAATATTTTTAATTCTTATCCACATTAATGTGTTTAATGTTATTATTATATAAATATTCTTACCATCTCAGAACAACGTTTTTATGAAATCTTTTAAAATAATTCTTCACCTGATTCAAAAATTTATACATTTTATAGTAAGTATATAAAGATCGGTTTAACTTTATAATAAAAAGTCCCAATGAAAATAAAGTTTCTGAAAATGTCGTAGCAACGCATCTACGACGCGTAGCTTAGTGTTATTCCTAACATGAAAACTGATTTAAAAGGAAATATTTGATGTATATTAAAATATATATTTTTATTATTAAACAAGTTAAAAAAATATATTCAATGTTTAAAAATTTGATTTGATTGTAGTATATTTATAAAACTTATTTTTTTTTTAATATTGTTAAAAATAGCATTTGTCTACAATAGCTGTGAATTAAAAGTAAAAGAATTATATTAGGTACATTTAATACTTTGTAAGAACATAAAAGATAAAAATATATTTCTAACATTTCAATGTTTACTAAAACTAAAACAGCATACACTGCTTACATCAAAACGATCAATTGGCGGTCAAATCAGACGTAATTGGTTTCTGCATCGTCGACCAAAGAAATTTACTAAATCGCGTGCAGCATACTACAAAGCGTATATTCCGAATCGAAATAAAGGCCGGAAGGGCCAGCTTCAAAGCGATTTCACCTAGATAGGAACCATTTCTACACCGCCATCTACGAGAGGAAATGCGAACCTCTTCGTCTCTGATTGAAGACACTGAATTTTCAGATTGATTTCCATGACTTTTCAGATATGTGTTATTGTTTACTAATGTGTTATTGTTTATTGAAAAATATTAATTGTTCTATAAATTTATAAATGAGTACTAAAGGTAATCCAGTACTATTACGAAATATCGTTTAAAAATAATCTGAAATATATATGTAACAATTATCATCCAAGTGAGAGGTTTAAAGTCGGTACCTAAAGCCAATATGAAGACCGTAAACAGCATACGTTGTGGTGCGGACAGAACATTTGCATAACAAATTGTAAGAGTCCGCGACGCTCCCATGTGATTTTTGTAAACATGAGTTAGGGATGTTAGCGTCGAGCGGGCACTTTATATTTAATGTTTATTTGCGATCATGTACACTGGGGTTTAGATAACGATGTATGTATAGAAAATGGTCACAGCATGATCTTGAAATCTATTTGCGTTATGTATATATATTTAAATATAGTCCGTTTAGGAGTGTTGGACTGAAAAGAGAGAATAAGTAGATTAAAAAGGATAGTTTAAAAAAAAACAGAAATTAACAATAGAAAGATTAAGTTTTCATAATCTTATACAATCAATAATAAGAATCATGTAAGCCGCACTTAAAGTCAAGACAAACTAACAGAAAACAATTTACATGAGCACACCGGCCGAGCAGGCCCGGGTCGATTTCCATAACTAATTAAATTGCGAGACAAACTTCCCCGCAGGTGCTGCAACTTGTTCGAGGTATCAGGGAATGAGCATTCGGACTTGACACTTTGTTACCGCAGTCCCATTGGGATACCTAATTAGTATCCCATATTTTATTTTGAATATTCTTAACACATATATATATTATATCTATATTGTTTGAAGTTCTCATTTAATGATGTACTCTGAAAGTAACCTTCTGGTAGCGGTATAAGTAGTTGTAGAAAGTAGTAGCAAATTTACTAAAATGTAAATAAAAATATTAAAAATTATAAAATTCCATTAGAAATATATTCATATACAATTTTCAAGTCACCATTTTAAATTATTTAATTGATTAAATACGTGGAACTGAAATCATTTTATATTAATTTAATTTAGAATAAATTCAAGAAGTGACAAATACGAAGAGCTAATAATATTGGCTGATTATTATAAATTTGCATCCAAAATCGTTAAAAAATATTATTAAATTGTAATGCTTATTAAATGTTTACAGACTTAAGATGACAAGCCTCCGATAATCTAAGGTTATTATAATTTTTAATTCTATCCGATATGTCTCTTACCTTAAGGATAATGACGAACATTGAAACTCAACTGTTCTTATCAAAGGATTTTAGATGACAAAATTGTAAAAAGTAATTACTCCAAAATTTTTGATTCCAACGGTTACAATAATATATATTAACTATGTTAAATATGTGTCACAACAAGTCAGTATTTAATAAGTAATTTTGCCTTAAACATATGAAACGTAAAATAAAAAGATATATTTATACGAATAATTTACAAAAAGAAGACGTTCGACGCGTCTTAAAATAGTATATATATAGGTAAATACTGAATACGGAAACCTGTCCTTAAAGATTGATCTAACAAACAGATATAATGAGAAACTTCACATTAAAAATACTCAAACAGGGTTTTATGAGCTTTGAAGTATTTAACTAATAATATATATTAGCATATTAATATTTGATATGAATGTCAAATATTGAGTTATTGTTGGTAGTTCATTTATTTTTTACCATGGTATGGTGAAGACGGTAAATATCACCAAACGCAAATGGACCTCTGCGATACAAAAAGTATCAGATGACTTACCTTCTTTCAGACACTTATTAAGAGAAATATATTATACTGATTATTTTTTTAAAGGTTGGTATTAAACCAGTCGAGCAAGAGTGTATAGAAACAACAGTCAATTAGATACAATTTTATAACTCATTAATAATCAAATATTATTCTAAAGTTAAGAGTTGTTTAAATAATCCTAATTCTTCTGCCATTTATTTAAAGCGCAAAGCTAGTGCTATCGATGCGGTCATTACCGGATTCAATTCGGTTGGAAACCAGTACATTACCTTAATGCTCATGACATTTTGGAACTTAGTAATTATATAGCTTTTAATATTAAAATTGTATTAATATTCAACAAACTCTGTTAAAACAGTAATTAAGATTCCATTCTCTTAAGAGACTTTATGAGATAATTAATTATGTCTCAGAGGTATCAGGAAGAACGTCATTATAAAAATATATTTATATTTTTTATTTCACCTGAAAAAATATCTACTAACATTTATTTAATACGTTAATAAAATTTATGTTATTACCATTTTATTTTTCAAATTGCCAGTGCAGTCTCAACGATAGTCACAATCGAAGCCTCATTATGGTAGCCATTCCATTTCATTCGGATAAGCCGCCCGTTACCTTAATGTTTAAGGGCTTCTGTTTGCTATTATTTTATTAAATTTATTTTTACAGTTATTTTATAGCAAATATTAGCTATAAAAATAAGGTAAAATTGAACATAAAATTCAGACAATAATTTCTATAAAAAAAAATATGTTGTAGTATGTCTTAAATAAAATCAGCCAATTCAATTAGTAGAATTGTCATTTTAATTTCTGACTTACAACAGTATTTAATGAACTTTATTCATTTGCAATGAATCTCATGCTTATCCCTAAGTATGAGGTATGATGCAAAACGTCCAGCAATATCGTTTGTAGTCGCAAACGATGCCCATTTCATTTCAACGGATAAGCCGAGAAATTACCTTTATCTCTGACATGAGGCCGAGTATCATTTCATTTTCATGTTCACTTAAATAATATGTAGTTGAAATAATTTTTTTAACTTTATTCACTATTGAATTTCGTCTTTATAATAGTGATTCGAGTAAAATTACTCATTAGTATATAATAGCACACGCAGAACAAAACGCAATGATTAGATTTAAAGTTATCTAAATAATAATTAGTAGTGCACGAACATTTTATCTTATTTCTGATAAAACCTTAAATTAAGCTTTTATCGTGAACTTGAATGTTATTCTCAGTAATAAGCTACCATCATCACATAGGTATTGCATACTAATGTTCTTAAGTTTTATCAGGTTTTTAGTAGCTTTAAGATAAAAGACATCCACACTCAGATGGAGTCGCTGATCAGTTTATCAGTGATCAGAAACCTCTCTATCTTTATATTATCCATTGAGTTAGAAACTTATAAATAAATAAAGAGTATAAGCATTTAAAACCTCAAACTTATTAAAAATTAGTAATAACTTGGTAAAAATAATAGACACATTCCTATATAAAATATATATACGAGTACAACGTAGCGATACATTTTGTTGTTTCAGGGGATCTCTAATCAGTAAGCAGAATAATAATAAAATTAAAATCTATCGCTCGGAAATAATGCGGCATTTGTGCTAATGCACTAATGTAATGGTACTTGCACTGCAATATGTACCTATTTTCAATACTTAATTAAGACTTAATATAAATATATTATAATATATTTATAATAATATATTATTCTCGTTAAATGTTTTAGAAAGTATAAGTATACATATAACATAATCCTTATATAATATATTGATATAAAATATATAATTTATGTAAAATGATACGATATAAGTAAAGAAATATAAATACAAAAACATTCCTTAACTTGTATTTACAAATAAGGTGACAATAAAGTTAATTGAATTTCGTTCACTTCCTACTTATTTAAACTCCAAGACTTGTTCAAATGAACAATCCTCTATCGGCTGAACTCTAGTTAAGTTCTACGTATACATAAACTGTGTCCGCAGTCGGTCCATCCTTTGCCCTTCAATTTGTTATGTAAATGCACCTTTTGTTCGGCAGCGTCCTGTACAGACACTCTATAAATTTGTTGAAATGTCGGGAGTTTCACAGCCAATTTCGTACGGCGGTACTATAAATATATTTCGTAGTATTTTGGCCTCAATATCTAGCACAGTATGGGTTGCATTTCTGTGCTTACATTTGTACATCAATACTATTGAGGATTAAAGATTTTTTGTTCATGAAAATGTTTAAACGAGCACAGCGCCAGCTGGTAATATGTAGCCGTTACCTGTCATTACTATATTATTTTTTCTATTTTTGTTTACTGTTTTTTCACCGGAACTAAGTAAAATATTAGACTAGCTTTATAGATAACTCCTGAATTTTATATTAAAATCGAAAATAAAAAAATAATGAAGTAAATTAAGTTCACTTGTTATTTTGTGCAAAATTAACGTATTTACAATGATTCCTTCCTTGTTTAAAAAAAGAACACTTTTATTTAAAATAGTGAATCAAATAAACATATTTGATTTAAATATATATTAATAAAATTTAAAACACAAGCACTATATATAATGTACAGTGACAAACACGTAAGTACTGCTCTCAATTACAGAGATAACGCAAAATAAATCATTTAAAATACACTGGGGACGTATAACCTTATCTGAAAGTGTTCGCAACATATCTGCTATATTATACTCTAGACACATTGAGAAATATTTTAATTCTTATTTGTATTTTAGTAATTTTGTAACGTTCGAGTTGAGTTGAGGACGTTCTTTGAATTATTTATAATAAAGATACTTTTCTTATGATTCCCGAAATCTAATAGAATTAAGTTGAGCCTCGACGATTTATGAAATGCTTATAGATTAAATTAAAAGTTAAATTTAGTAAATTTACCTTCACATTGTTTAAATGTGTTTGATTAAATTTTCTATCCCAATTGCGATGGTAAGATGATACTGAATTATGTACTATTTATAGAAAGTTTTAAATAGTGTACATTTAAAAAAAATAGTTTTTATTACATTGAACTGATTCTAACCTTAATAAATGGTAAGCGTAATATTGCAAAATTATTATTTTTAAATAAAACAGACAGATACCTACCGTTATACTTGAGTATAAATTGTTATTACAATATTTATTTCCCGAGATGTTTATATTTCAGTTGCTTAAACTGATATTAAATATAATAAATTATCTTATTCCTATAAAACTATATACATACTATGCACTAAATTATATACATACTATAAAGCTCGGTAATTCTCGTACTGAACCGTCCATATAATCAAATTAAGCTATAAAACTAAATCACACTTAAAACCGTTTTTATTAACGCAATTACTATTAGCTCGGCCAATAATAGTGAAAATCAATTGCCATCAATATTCATTCTGACAATACATATTGAATTGCGTGATAGGGCTGGAATGATCAAATCATTGATTGCGGAATCATACCTACCTGCAATTCCCGTGGACAGAGGGAGCCACTGAGCCGCCCTCTTAATATGTAAATTGCTTTCCCGCAGAGAGCCTAACTGGCTATTGTGTAGCTTCGAAATGAGGTGCGATATCTGAATAAACGGCTTAGTCTGAGATAAGCTTAGGATTCAGTATCTTTCTGATTAGAAAACTCTTAAAAAACTATAGTTGTCCCAACACTGCTTATTACTTTCTTAAAGTCTCTCTCTTTATAACTTATAAGAAACTTTAGCTAAATTCGTTTCTGTTGTTGAAGAATTATCAAATTTATAAAAATGAGAATGCAATGCACTGTACTTTTACAGTATACGTTATCTTGAACCCTTTTCACCATATATTACCGTATATTCAAGATAGAGTTCTTCACATAGTAGACGTCTTTTACTGGGGGTTTAAACAGTTTGTAATTCTTTCTGTCATTTGCTTAAACACACCTTGCAAAGTCAGGTTGCAATCTCGAAAGCTTTAATGAAAACTGTCAATAAATTATATTTTTGCGAAGGCAACGCGGGAAAAAGAATTTCCTCCACTATCGTTGGACCGGATATTGGCACTGCCGTCATTTCCGCCCGCCATTACTGACATGCGAACACAAATGCCATGCAAGCTTAAAATAAGCACACCATATTGCTTTTATATCATAGTACGTGTGAAACACATTTTCATTAAAAATGTATTCATATATATTTAAAATATGTAAAAAAGTATTAAATTTATATCACAATTATAAATACCTATATCTATTAATAAAAACAAGTAACTAACAGGTAACTTATCAAACTTAGCAAAATAAACATACGAAAAATAAATACAATGTATTTGTCAGAAAGAGCGATAACGGAGCGATAAGGCAGTCATCATTTAGACTTGGAGGTAAAAGAGACTCACTTTTTCAGTGTGGCAAAATAATATCATCGACACTGTCACACTTCGCTGCACAGAACTACAGTCTCACCTCTATAATACACGATCACCAACCACACTAAATAAACCAGCAGTTCGTTCCCGAAAAATTACCAGTTCCCCGCCTCCAGAAAAAATTACGATTCTGACCACTTGCCGCCATTACAAATAGGGCGATACCAGAGAATTTACCCTATTATATATATTATCTATTTTGTTAGTAGTTCCCTTCTCAGATGGCAGTAGCGCTGGTTGCTGGTCCCTTTTGGATGACTTCTTATGGTTTCTGCTACGCTGGTAACTCATGGGTAGCTTGTTGTAGAAAAGAACTTGCCTGACATGCTGCAATTCGTCTTCAACATTTTAAATAATAAAATATAAGGCTAATTCAAATCGATATTATATGTCAACGTAAAAGATGTTATGTAATTATAACATAAGGTCTTAACGTCAACCCAAAACCTCCCTACATTAAGCTACAAATATTTTATATTATATTTGTTTTTCATTTGATTGCAGAGTTTGAATACTAAGAGCCCACTTAAATTGAACATGGAACAAAACTTAACATAAATTCGTAAAAAAATTCTTAAGGAGTTTTAAAAGCATTCAGCAGTCTATTTACGAGCAAAATTCATTTGCGATTCATCATGTAAATTGTTTTGGAACTTTCGAATATGAAAACATTTATTCGTAGCCAAGTTATATATTTTTTTATTTGAAATGAAGACATCTTTTTTACCTTGACAATAATTATGTTTTATGAATAAACTTAACATGAATAAATAATATCAAAATAGAAGAATATTATGCAATATCAGCGTATCTAACACGTTATTATTTTTCCCTCAAAGCCCAAATAATAACAATATTTTCAATTTGGTACTATTAGTGTGTGCATGTATGTATATGTGTGTTTGAGTGTGTGTGTGTCTGTGTGTGTGTGGGTCTAATTTTATCTTATGACATTTATTAAGGCACGAGGGGGAGATCACATTATTCTTTAATGTCCCATAGAGAGCCGTGAGGAACATTGAAATTGAAATGATTAGTCATCACAATTGCGCATTCTATCAAATAAACTGACTTTACCTATAATGATATCGTATTAATATTATATAACATAATACCTACTGTGATATAATTAGTATTAATAAAACTCAGATCGATTATATTTTTGAAGTTAAGTTTTTATGTATTTTACGCTCGGAAGAAACTGAGAAAAACCGTCAATTTAACATTTGACTATGTGTTCTTTGCCAGTTGCCATACTTGCTTACTTTCAAAACAGCTGTATTTTGCTTAATATCTCAATGATTACATATTTAGATATTTGGCGGATCCCCCATCATATTAAGAATTTAGCATTAACGTGCATTCATTTAATTTATTTTAATATTATTTAGTTATTTTTTAATATATTTTGTATTTAGCTCCTAACAATTTATCATCATAATACTAATCAACCAACCTGGTACTAGGATAAAGTTTAAATAGTTTAAGGTTCAACTCTTATTGATTAATTTGAGCAAGAAAATCTCCCTTTATTGTGAACTGAAAATATAAAAAAATACTTAAACAATTCTTCCCTTTTATGAGAGATCGTGTTTTGGCTGGACACACTTCTCTTTTTTTATAAAGAACTAACAACCCACATATTACAACCCACTTATAAATATAAATAATTTAATTTTCATGTACAAAACGGACTGTCTAGTCCACTTTGGCTCTAATACCTTTAAATGGAATAAATATATGTATAGAAATAGCCTCATGAAAGCAATATATTACATAATACATATACAGTAGCCGGATTCATGTTACTGAAAAGCATTAACATTGATTAGTGATTATAATCAGACAAGAGAATTGTTTTACAATATTCTGTTATATTTATGCCAATGTTATAGTTATATAAAGAAAAATAAAGAAATTTTATACAATACTCGTAAAAGGATTCTCATGTACAAAGCTACGTTATTCAAGATAACAGAGACTTAGAAGGAGTTTGACGGCATCGGTGACGTCCGCAAGGTTTTAAGTGGCTGCACTCGTAAAATATTCTTCATTGTCTTGCTGTATATAAAATTCTCTAAGAAGCATAAACAATACTCGACAGTATGAGTACATTTTAAATTAGTAGACAATTATTAACCTATAACATATATTTTCGTGTAAAATTAATAAACGCAAGTCGACTAGAAACTGTGACTTTTACTTTTACAAAGTATATGATGGTGACGGCAAAAATAAATCGCTAAAAAATGTATATTGACACTGTCACTGCGTTTATAATCAATTATACAGGAGTTTATTTTTACTTCCTCTGTTTAACTCCCAATTTAACTACATCGAATTTGACACAATAAATAATTGCACTTTAATCTTTTGTAGCTGTTAATGTTTATATTGTAAACAGTAATGAAAAATATATAAACGAAACGAAATATATGATACTCCTGTATACTTTAATTATCGTTTAGATAATTCACCAAAGCCATTGTGAGAGTAAATCAGATTGTACATGGTGTTGGTAACTACAACATAGAGATCAATGATACTAAAACTATTGATTTCAATAGAATCGATCTAAGTAATATCATAATTCTCATCCAGTCCAGACTACTTCTGGTATTAGCAATAAATTGGGCCATGGAATTATTAAAACCTATAAACTAAATTTTTATTTATTTAATTTATTTATGAAAAGTAACTTAGCTTCACAAAAATATATACATATCTAAATGTAGTAATAAATTAACCTAACCAAAGGTTATAGTAAGAAATAGCCACCCAAAAGTTATCATGTCAGTCCATTATGCCATAACAACAGCATCATTTCACTGAGATCATGCCTTGTCTATGGATAAAAATAAACTAATTGATAACGTATACTCTGTCTATTTCAAACTATATACTAAAAACTTTCAAGTTCGATGTACTCGGTAAATCGGATTCCTCAGGGACGTAATCTTAACCCAGTCTTTTTAATAAACGACACTTATAAAATGGTTCATATTTTTTAATATTTACTTTATTCACGTTATATATTATATCATGACACAGTTTGACTAAAATATACTAAGATTCTTTCAATCCACAATGAGGTGTTAAAACATTTTCTATACTATATTTGATATGATTTGTTTATACCAAAACGAAGACAATGGTATAATAAGGTCTCGAGAAACTGATCCAAAAAAAAAGCTTACACACTTTTTTAAAAGTGTATAGAATTGCTCAGAGTGAATCAAAATGTAAAGATAGTACCAAAAATCCGACTTCGAAAATGGAGGTGATTATAATGACTTCCTTCATCAGAAAGTTAACAAAAATAGTTCACACTAATTTTTATTATTGAGAAAATGTGAAAAACTACTATGTAGTAGATGGAACTAATTTTATAAATGAAATCAAATATACTAATAATAGAAATATAATATTTGTGTTAACTAGAAAATTATTGTGCTCTCCGCTCTCTTTACCGTTTGTTTTTATAAGTTACTACATTGTAAACAGTTCATAATACGGCATTAGGTTCAAATTATCTCCCCAAAAGCGGTATTTCTAGAAAACTAGCTCATTCCGCACATCAAAGGCTGGCAGATTAAAAGTAAATAAGCCAACGTATAAGACGGGACGGTCATACCCAGTTCAATAGTATAAGATAAAAGCGCCATTGAAGCGAAAAGATACGTATAAAGAATTTTCAAAGCCGAGAGACGGTAAGCCTTCGGACGATAGATTTATTGTTTAAGATTGTCGCATGGACGTTGCGTTTGTAAATACAAAGGTTTCATTATTTTATATATTGTTTGTCTTGTATCCAGCATGTAGTAAATTTTATATCCATCTAATAAACAATATTAAGCACTAGTTCGATTATTTTAGTAAAATATTTTTGGTATAGAACAAGTAAATGTTTATATATAAATATTTATATAACTATTAAGTATATAAAATGTTATATTATTTCTAATAATTTTCGTAGGTATATACAAAAATTAATGTCAAATTATTTAATTTTCATTTGAACCGAGTTAATACAAGATAAGTTACTTCTCAAGGAGAAATATTAAAGAAAAGTATTTAAATATACAATATCGTTCCACTTCATCAGCCGCACATATAGAATTATGTTATAAAAATTAGTAGAATTTGTTAAAATGTTATTGTACGACTGTAAAAGTCTTACGATCACCATTTTCAGATTTATGAACCGAAAATTATCATAGATATATAAAAATAAAAAACATTTAAACAAATATAGTTCGTTGTTATTCAACAAATACCAAACACAGATGTCCAAACAGAAACTCAGTGTCTGAGAATTAGACATAGCTGATTTGGTACAAAGTTCTTGTGACTCGAGTCACTTTAAACAGTCACAGCGAAACGTAGTGCGATGTATTGAAATTCAAATCGCCTTGAAGGCAGTCCTGATAATGCAAAGCTGGCTATTGCTCCAGTATATCAATGAGAGTTTTGGCAAGAGGATTTCAGATTCAAATTCACTGGACTGCCTCTCCAAGTTGGGGATTTGTGTTGGACACGTCCTTATCACTTTTGCATATGATTAACTAAAACTTTGAAATGTGCTTTGAGTTGTAACATACTTCAGTTTTGTATTATGTATAGCTATTTACTTGTATCTTACCTTATCTTATTTTCTTTAATGTTATACAAAATATTTAAACGGTAGATAACTTTTAGTTCATCCTAAACAATGAGTAAAATTCCCACCGTCGTATCGTGCCAGTTGTATGCAAGTAGGGCATAAAAAGACAGTCTCGCGCGTAAACTAAAAAAGAGCATTTCGATCTATCGATTGCAAATTTAAGAGGCGAATTGGACCAATCCCGTTTCGCTATGCAAGAGCGCGCAAACTTATTAGCGAGGAATCGGTTAACGGCGACCTTTCTTTACTTTTTTCAGGTGATCGGAGGTGGATTGATTGGACAGCCGATTGATTGCTGGCCCTCTGACTTATTTTTCATCATACGAGTTCCAGTTACAGCTAAACAGATATCCAAGCACACTGTATGAATCGACCTAGTTAATTGTAAGAACGAGTTTTTTCTTTCTTTCCTTAATAAAAAAAAAAACAAATAAAAAGATTAATGTATTGCAGATTCGAGAAAAATCCTTGGATCATTTTCGAAGTCACTTTCTATCACTTCGTGACTTCTGCTTCACTTTCATATAATAATATTGAGAAATAATTAATAAATAGTTTTTTAGTTACATATCTTCTACACTACTCAAATATCATAGACCCACCAGACCCACGCAGCTAGACTAAACTGATTCTATTAAACATCTCTATCCCAAAATAAAAAAGCACTAGAAATGCAGATATTAGCGACATATTCCCCACTAGAGAAATACCAAGCACCATACCAAGTGGTCCATACTGGGGAAATGTAAAATTAAGACGAATTGGATTAAAAATAGCAGTTTTCTTCAGATTCATCTTATCTTGATCAGAAATGTTATTGTAAACAATTACTAAAACTCAAGTAAAGCCAATAATGACAACCTAAAGACAACCGAAAGACAGCCTAATGATACAATTTTCTTTCAATATTAGAAACAATTTAAGCTGTTATAACAATATTTTTTACATTTTATTTAACGAAACTCGGGTTAGTATAACTGTTTGTTTTTGAAATGATAGATTTCGGAACCCGTGCTGGATAAGAATATTTTTATATAATTTATCTGGATATTTCTGGATCTCTCCCTATGCTATTTTTCTTCACTGAACAGTGAAGAAAAATAGCATAGGGAGAGAGTTCTCCTAGCATAAGGAGAGAGCTTCTATATAAGGAAAAAATCTAAAGCTGTTCTGCTAGCTGGATGAGGAATCAGTTTTTTTCATGATTTCAAAAGGAGTTCTATTGTCTGTGCATGAGATGTGTAAATTGAGGTTGCTAAATACAAACACAATAACTGTATTCGCCTCTTTTATATAAGTACAAAATACATTAATTTTAAACGAAATTTTGTGTATTTGAAAAAATTCTTATAAGAAATAAACAATGATAAACAATATGTTATTTCAATTATAAATCTAAGTGAGTGGCAACAGTTAAAATATGTACATCAAAATAAAACACACATACGGGCCGTCTCGTTAGCTTGAAATTCAGATGAAAGCACAAGCGCGCACGTCTCCGCCAACAATATTAGAATAATTGATTAACTAAACGCAAAGAGAAATAATCGCGATTCAGCGTTTTACTAACTAAAGGGTTCTATAACTGTACATTGGTCGCTGAGGCGATATTTGTGTTCTTATATGACGCTTAGTCCTTGATACATTTTTTGCTTAAAAATATTTTATTAAATCTACAATATTTGTTGAAGTAAATGTTAAAATGCTAGCAGTATAACTAAATCTCTTTTTTTTTTAAAGGTTTTATCATAAATGTATGGTAAATATATTTTATATGTTATGAAATATATTTCTATATAACTGTTGGTCGCAATTCTGTGGCCAGCCTAATACCCTGTCGTGCCAGGAAAAATGATTTATAAAACCCGCTTAGTACTCTCATCCCTTTCACACCCCCGGTTTTCTCATTTTTCCATTTCTCTCTTTTCGAGTCCAATTTCACAGGCCGGTGGATGCTTCTATCGTAATGCTCCTATTGATTAAGATGCCTGAATATTCATTCAATTACATGCCAGCGAGGTTTTCTGATGAATTTCTGTTAGTATTAGTGCTTTAATTTATTTTTTGTTTAGACGCTGTTGTACAGAGGCATACCAATTGATTATATTTTATATAAAAGCTGACTTTAGTCTACATAAGATATGATATCTCGATTGTAAAATGATAAAAGATTAATTACAACAAAGAAGAAGTTTTTGTAAATAATACTTAATAGTTACCCAATATTTTAGCTACAATTAATGTATGTATATAAGAAATTTCTGTGATATTTATTAATTTTTTGACTTTGAAATGAAAAAAACAAAAAACGGAAACACTAATACACTCGTATTTGAAGCAATCTCGGTCCAATTGGGAAGAAGCGCACTAAATATTCATGGTACAAGAAAGATTTTCTTTCGCGCAATATACAGAGGTTTTCACGCAATCTATCGTCGGTATAATGGAGCTGTTAAAGACAATATTCTCGGAAACATATTGGATGCAGCTCGACGAATGTGTAAGCGAGCGCGCGACGACCGCGGGAACGAGACACATTGAGCATTCAAGAAAAAGATATATATACTACTAAAAAATATTTTAAAATATATGCTTATTTACTAATACATATTAACTATAAAAACATTTTGGAAATTAGATTATTTTTTATGAACTTTCAAAGAAGATTCATTACTAATTAGATCACCAGGCAATTTTTTTAAAAAATAAATATATTTAAATAAATTGGATCGGTTTCTCTGGAGGTCGAAGGAGGAGGTCTATGTTCAGCAGTGGACATCCTTGGGCTGAAGTGATGATGATGATGATGATGATGATGTGAAATAGGAGTACAATATTCATTGATTCTTTATAACAATAAAAATATCACTATTACTATTTTAAAATATTATAACCGTATCAGCATGAAAAAGATCAGTGTACCTCAACCTTTAGCAAACGATAAATCCGTAGCTACATCTGGGCAGGCGCTAGATTCAATTTTATTACTATTCTCTTGCCGACTTATTTGATTCACCCGTCAAAGCCGAACACTTCGCTTACATTACTGCCTCGCCGCTTGCTTATCTATAAAGCACTGGCCGAGGCTTCCACAACATAATACTATATATAAGTGCTTTGTTTGCTACTAATTTATTTTATATTTTGATTCGAAACTTTATATAATTAAATACAAATTAACTCAATTATTGGAGATTAAAATTAGTTTTTTTTGCTAAAAAATATTATATCCAATTTTTAAATATATTCAAGTTAAAGTTAACAATCAATATATAAAACTACTAATAAAATTTTACAATTCAAACGAGTTTATGGAATATTTTATTAGATATTACACCACAAACATTTATATTTTGAAATGTAAAATAAGAATAAATGTATTATAAAAGAAATGGTGCTAAAAGATTCTAGATATTCGAGTAACTTTTTTTTAAACTTTAAATAAATATAATAAAAATAAAAATACGGTGTTGAGATTATCGTCTAAATTGTAACGAATAGTTTTGTTCAATAATTTTCTTAATCTGTTTAAGTGTTTTCGCATCACTAAAACTGCACGGATTTTGATAAAATTTAGTAAAATTTATCATGTATTTTGACAAGTAAATTATGCTTCATACTCCCGTAAATTCTATTACTTTTCAATGGAAAATCAAAATGTGTCGGTTATAATATAAACATTTCTGAATTTGTATAAGTTTTAAGAGATAATGGCTTATAATGTCAGCCTCAGTAGACAAAACCGTAGCTACAGATAATATAAATAAATATAAAAAAATGACAAATAATTTTATATTATAGGGAGCCTGTTACTAATACTACTGGTCAATACATTATGCAATGCAAAGTATAACCAATTGGAAGATAGTTTGGCTCTGGTAAATTATTTAATTTTACCTTTTTTTTTTATTACCATTTTGTAATTTTGTGAATGTTTTAGGAAATATTTAATATTCATAAAAATGTTGTCGTATCACCACTTTTGATTCGGTTTCCACTATGCAAGTTGGCTTCAGTAGCTCAAGGAACAATCAAAAGTGATTTGATCTCAATATTAGGAATAAAATCCAACGAGGTAAGTATATATTTGTTTACAATTGAATATATTTCTTATAAGACAAACATTTTTACTAACTTTGTCCATGTATATATGTAAAGTAAAAAATATATAATATTATTAATAATGAAAGTACTAAACTGTAAGTAACTTGGAAAATATACGGTTTTATATTACAACTTATAAACATTTATAATGTTTTAGTTTGTACTTCATAAGATGTTTTTATAATAATCTACATAAGATACACTAAATTAAAAACAATATGTTTTCCTCTACTAAGCAATAACTATGACTATATTATTTTTCGTCTTACGTTATTATTATTTTTAGTCTTTTGTATTATAAATAAGTGTAAATAAAAATCAACAGATCGAAAACTGCTACAACGATTTTAAAGAAGTCTTGAAAGGATTGAGTTTTGACATTGATTTCCTAAATATAAACAAAATCATTGTAAACTACACAGACGATGTTAAACCTAAATTTATATCAAATAGCACAAACTACGGAGTCAGAGTGGACAAAGTTGGATTTAACTATCCAAATCTGGCTGTCTCATTTGTTAATAGATGGGTAAATTTATTATTATTATTATTTATTGCTATTTACTTATTATTTATTTTTATTTATTTATATATTTATTTATAATTTATATTATAATTGTTACAGGTAGATAAAGCGACATATAAAAGAATAACAGATTTGTTGGTTCCGGGTGATATTGATGAGAAAACATCTATGCTTTTAATTAGTGCAGCTTATTTAAAAGTAATTTAATATATTATTTTATTATAAAAAATATACAAAAACAGTTTTTTTACAGTACGATTGTTTCAAAAACATATTAATATAAATTATATAATTATTACACTAATATACATTCTATGATTGGTTTTACAATTCAATTGTAACTTTTTAAAATTTTAAATTAATTATTAAAACAAATATATTTGAATAAATAATAAAAATTAACAGACAGTAATATTCGTCTATATATGCAAATTAATATATAAATATAATTTGTGATTGATTTGTGCATTCTTCAGAACCGTATAATATAATGCTTATATTATTTTTAATTAGGTAATAATTTTAAGATTGTTCTTTAAGATAACCTGGGAGTTTCCATTTCACATAAGATCAACAAAGAACTTAAACTTTAATCACCATGATGGAAGAGTATCAGTTGTTCCAATGATGTCGAAAATCGAAACGTGCTTGTATCTGAAGGACGATACTAGTAATACACAGGTTTTTAAAATCAAAAACTAACTAACTTTTTATATCATTCATTAAATTATTATTTTTAATAATTTACTTATATATAGAATTCCAAAACACTGAAGTTCTAACGTTATAATAATTAGTTGTAATAACTAACGGGATGATCTTCCAGAGAAGAAATAAAATAAATATATGTATATATATATTATTATAATATATTTGTTATAGTATATCAACATGAAACTGGCAAGCTTCGGGCTATCAATAACAATTATGATTCCTCAAACAATCAGAGGTCTACCTGGACTCCTGCGCAAATTACTAAACGAACCACAATATCTTAGCGCGGTCCGAAAGAGAATGAAATATGAAATGATTAAGATTACTCTCCCGAGGTTCAAAATTAAAAGTAGCTTAGAATTGAACGAAGTTTTAAAAAAGGTAACTTGGGATTGCATTAGTGAAACATTATTATAAAACTCTCAATTATATATAAATTAAATGTATGAAATAAACTATAACGTATGTTATTAAATATTATTGATAACATTTTAGATTGGCGCATCAGAAATACTCAATGAAACATACTCAGGCCTAAATGCAATTTTGAAGGATAATAGCACAGTCAAAAACATATATGTTAGTAAAGTTAAACAGAAAAACTTTATTGACGTCGACGAAATGGGAATAACTAGACAATTACCGAGGGGTAAATTAATACAAATAATACCTACTAATGTTTAAGATACAAACAGTTATCTTCTTAAATTAGCATGATCATCAGGAGAAAATTCTTTAGGAAACGTTTATTTTGAACTAGGAATGAAACTATAGGAATGAAAGTATATCTGACTGTCCATGCGTCCGTACGTGTATGGGATATCTTCGAGACGGTACATAGTTCAGAGCTGAAACTTAGTATGTTTAAAACTCTAAAATGTTGGTCTCCTGGCTGCCTTTAGGTGGCAGTTACGAGGCGAAAGGTCACAACATGCGTACGTGCCAATTTCAGATTCTACAGCTATTGCAGTTACTTTTTGAACAAACTAAGAGCGCCAACCAAGCTTCAATTTTGGCTCGCTATCCTCACATAATCTCGGTATGTGTTAGTATATTGAGCGAAGCGTGGTGCTATCAGCACCGAAGTTGCATTTACAAAAAGTCAAAGCATTCTGTCTTCAACAATTTTTTTAAGATGAGACATTTTATTAATTTTTTTTGTTTTTGTTTTTGAAAAATTTTCGTTTTAAAATAACTACCAGACTTATATATGATGTCTATCAGTGTTAAAAATTTGAACATTTTCAGATTTACTGTTTTTGATTGATGCTTGCACAAAGAATGCAGAAGTCTCTCATAGAATGCTTCGCACGTTCCGCTTGCTTCGCTCAATTATGATTTCTTTTGCGCTTGAGTCCATTTTTACAGTCTGACCCAAACTTGACAATATTTTCGCTACTTTCGTGCTTTATGTTTTTTCCCGATTTTTTTTTATATACATCTCTATAGTATATATAAGGTTTTTAATATTGCAGTAATTAAATTCCGATAATAATAACGTGAGTACAGCCGGATGATTATAATTAATAGTAATCATGGATCACATAAGTTTACATTATAAGTATATAAAATATATATAAGTAAATGAGCCACGTGGTAATAATTGTTCACCATTTTTGATAGATATCGCATAGTATACTAAACTCTATAACAGTTACTTTATAGAGTGTTGTACTATTCTGTTTACCATAACCACATTTATCATTTAAATCAGTATGAATGTCAAGATTGTATCGCTTTTAGTGATGTACGACGACATACCAGGACGGGGTTTTGGTAGTAACGAGGTTGTTTTTGATCACCCCTTCTATTTCATTGTGAACTTAAGAAGTGATTTATTAAACAACGAACATTTATATAATCTGTTTCAAGGTGTATATTATGGACCAGAATAAATATATATTATCTTGACTTTTATTGCTTGTGAAAAAACCATATAAGAAAAGCTCAATTAATGCATTCAATAAAGGATTAGAATAATAATGTGTTACTTCAACTGTACAAAGACATCTAACTAGAGGTCACGTGGCGATCACGTGCAGCTCATAGATATGTAATGGGTAATAATCGAGCCAATCTCGACGGCAGGACCAAATTACCGACTTTCATTCAATTGTGAGACATTATTTGAACGAAATGAAAAGGGTATTGAAATTCGTAATGGACATGCAAATGAAGTTACATATGATGTTTCTGATAATGATATAGAATCTTCAACTCTGTTGTATAGATATAGAGTTGAAATTAAATGTATTTTTAAACGGATTATTAATATCAGGTAAAACTGACCCTGCTGAATTTAATTTAATTTTGGTTCTTTTTTTTTTCAAAATGTTATGTTCGTTAATACGTTCGTTATTATATTAACAATTTAATTTAATTATTTTATTTAACTGAATGTTGATTATATTTATTAAAATATATAGATAGCAAATAAAAAGCGGACAGTCGATTAAAAACACTGGTGACTACAGCCGTGTCTGACGTCTCTTTGTTCATGTTTCTTATCTTGATCCATAATAACAACAAAATATGAGTATACACTCTTTTTATTATTCTGCAAGTCTCTACTGTTCGACGGAAGAGCTAACACGGCCAGCGAGTATAGCGAGTATCACTTGACAATCTCTATTAGTAATTAATAATGTCGCTTTTTCGTACTCGCTGGAGCGCCCGCCAGAACAATAACATGCGTAAATAACGCAACAAATGCAAAACTGAATATTGAATTATTTCCTTACATTACAACTGTAATTATCTCAATATACCTTGATAGTAATTTAAACATTTATAACTTATAATGTTAGTTGGTAAACATAACAATCTTAAAACAAAACTAATATGACTGCATTACAAAATCACTATATAAAAAGTCAATACAAACAGTTATTTTGAAATAATTTATATATATATATAACCAAAACTTTTACTTTAAATACAAAATTCGCAATAGAGGTACATTGAAACCATTTTTAACGATTCTAATCCAGACATGCCAATGTACGAAACCTGAATATTTTATTTTTTAGTGACAAAAATACATATTGAACTTTTTTATTTATTTGTATAAAAATAATTCGTAATAGTAAAAATAGCGAAGCCATTATTTTGTTATTTATAAATATTGTCTATTCTTATATTCAAATTAATTGGAAAATAAGAACTCTAAAAAATAAGCGCGTGAGATAGCTGACAAAGGGAAAATTCGAAAATAATTTCTTGATGTACCTACATATTATTTGTATTTTTATGAAAAAAATGGAAGCCATCTTTACTTATTCAATTTATAACGCCGGCTTTAAAAAAATTTGTTTTTTTAAATATTATTTAAAACTTTATCAAATCAGTTTTCCAATAATTAAAAAAAATTTTTTTTTCGTTAACCGAAATGTAATTAAAAATAAATGTTATATGTGTAAAAAAATTATAAATTTATTTTTCACAGAAGATTTTTTTTTTTTCTAGTCTTAAGCTAGTTGTTTATATGTTTTGATTCTCTAAGTAAATTTTACTAATAATTTTTAATGTAGCTTATTGTATAAAATGCGTGCAAAGGTTTTTTGTTCCGGGACAGAAGGAATAAATCAAGTTGAATATAAAAAATAAATATATATACTTATATATATATAAAAGGATATTATAAAACGTAAATAAATAATGTATTACGTTAATAATTTAATATTTACTACAAATATTTCTAAAGTACATATTATGTTAACAAAAAAATCCTTAAAATTGGGATAGAACTTTTAAAAATATTATGAAATCTGAAGTAAAATGTTTGTATCTAATCTCGTATTCAATTACTTAGTTCTTAAGAGAGTTAGTCTTAAAAGAATATAGTATTATATGTCAAAACTTTTTTGGAGAACGAAAAATAGATTGTCAAAAGAATCATCAAAATCGGTTATGTAGTCTTACGAGATATTCTCTTATATACTCATACAAATATCAACCATACATACGGGTGAAACAGAGAACCTGCCGTTTTTAAAAACTGTTACAGGTATTGTCTATTCTTAAATGTAAGAAAAAAAATAAAATGTGATTTATTTAGTTTGATATTACTCGATAAATAAATAATAGTAATAAAGTAAAAAAGTTTCGTAAAAAATATTTATAATAAGAGAATATTATTAGTTACTGTGACACAGACGCTGGTCAGATCAGGCGGAACTAATTGATTCCCTGAGGAATCTCTGGAGGTTCACCTGTCGGATGACAGAGGAAGGTCCCTGTCCTTATTTAGTCTTAATCTTCAGTACCAATATTGACGCAACAAACAAATAACATATTTTAACGAGTGAGACATTCTTCAAGCTTATAAGACAGTCGTTGTCTTATTTTCTTAATATTTGAACAATTATGTTCAATATAATTATAATGCTACAAGAAATTTATTGTTAAAAAAAGGCGACTTGATACACAAACAATAAAATGGTTTTGTTTTGTTATACCAGTTAACTTTACAAAAAGTTGTGATATTAAAAATAAATGAGAAAATGTAAAGCATAGTTTTATTTTCAAAGGCTTGAAAAAATTATCAACTGCAAAGATGATGATTGACATGTTGGTGACTGCTTAGTTCCATTATGGAAACATCTGACATCGTATGTATAACATTCTATAATTCTATAATTTTATTGAAGCGCCATGAAATATTGTCTTTTTATTATGTATCTAACTAGAAAAGTTTTGTTACAATGTCTTATTATTTACAAATTATCACTACTGTAAAAACTATCATTGTGTGATATGTAAATATATCAACAAAAGCACAGATTCTTACTTTTATACATTCTTACTGTTGTTTTTGTCCTGAAATATTTCAGAGTTTATTTCATATATTTTAAAGAAAAAATGTTATCTTTGTAAAAACATAAGAATAGGTTAATAATTATTATTCGTTTTTTTACGTAATTGACGTTCTATAAAAAATCTAATAATAATTATACGGAAATTAAATTACAAATAAATGTGTTAAAAGAACTTTCGATTGTAACATATTTTATTTTGTAAAAAAAAAAATATTATTAATTTGCCTGATGACTGGATTTGTTTTAAGTCATACAGCAAGAATGTAGGAGCTACTCTATTTGGTACTATATATAATATCAGGTTTAAAAGACGGTCACTACTACTATGAACGGACGTGGAGGAGGTTGGTAGGTATTTTGCAAGTTAGTGTCGACGGCTAGCATGATTTAATTAGTTGACACTTATTAATTTTTCTATCTGGAGGGGGTAAATAATGCCTTGCACATCCTACAGTAAACAGAATAAAGATAATTGTGGAATAATGTAGCTTAATTGGAAACATTTAATAGTTATTTATTTTTAGCGCTTTCAGAACTGAAATTGTAACGAAACAAACCAGCGGAGATGGCCCGTCACTCAGGGTCAAAACACGAATTAAATAGTAGTTCCGCCGTTAGAAAACGATAGGTTCTAGATTAATTATACGCGTTGGCCTGAACATTAACAAGTACTTACAGTTAAGGCTCGTGGCTATCCAGACCAGGCACCCGAAGATCTTCAATGTCTTATTTCTTCGTTCAGGGGGTAGGTGGCACGTGGCGGTACCACCAGTTCTCATATATCAGGACATCACTTCCATACACTTACAACAAATCCTTAGCTAAGGAAGACACTAGTCTATATTGGAGCAGACGATTGAATTGCTAGCGCGCCGTCGCCATCACCATTTTCGAATGGAGTACCCGCCAATCACCCGATACTGTATGCTCCTTTTGAGCCTTACCATTCGTCAGACCACCAATGTTGAAATTAAATAAATATAATTAACGAAAAGCAAACATACCGCCAACCAAAATACAGCTGGTATTTTCCGGATAAAGTTAAAATAAAGAAAAAATATTTATTAAATGTATGTAATATGTACTTTTATGTTAAGAAATGTACACAACAAGTATGGAATAAATACGATTGATATATTAATAAAAGTGAATATAAATAAAGATATAAGATGTATTAATGAGAACTAAGATTCTAAGGGAAGAGGACATAATTTAACTAAAGTCCTAATGACTCTCTTTCGTTTTAACCATTGCCACGCGGATAATATCATCAAGACCCGGATGTAATTCAACAATGCTTCCCAAAGACAAAAGTGTATGACTATCATTAATAATTACGACAGAATTAAAATTGAAAGGTTTACACGTCTTCGTCCATTTTCCACGATATGTCAATGAGTGTAAATACACGTTTTTCCACCGAGTCCAAAAGTTTCGAAGAAACGATTGGATGAGTTTAATCTGTTAAATTGAATATTATAAAGATCAGGGTCGGGGGCACTTGTAAGCGGTTCTGGAGATAAAAAATGACCTAGAGTCAAAATATTGAGATCATTTGGATCTGCGCTTAATGAACACAATAGCCTCGAGTTTAAAACCGCTTCGATTTGGACAAACAAAATGGTAGTTCTTCAAACATTAACATTGCCATTGCCAAGAAAAGAAATACAATATATGAAACACCGATCCGGGGTTAAGATTGTTTTATATATTGTTAGATGTAGGATGGTGAGTTAATGAATTAATATATTATATTTTCACAGCCGGTAGCTACATATAAACACCGAATAATTGTTTTAAAATTATTTATATGTGATCTATGAGCATGTAATATATTTACGAATACTAGTTTATACTGCAAACGTGTAGGCTAATAATTAATATTTGGAAATAGTAATAACTCCAAGCTTAACTGAAATATAATAGAATCTGTATACACACTTTACTAATTAACAACGAATAAGGATGACGCGATGATATATCTATAGATAATAAATATTATTGGTGATGAATTCTATCTAATGAAGTTCAAAGTTATAGTTTATAATGAACTTCGATTGAATGTGTTTGAATGAAAAATGAGCGAATGAATTTCAATTTAAATATTATCTTCCTCCATGTTCTAGAAAACTAAATATTAACATGATACTATCGAAACTGTAACGAAGTGATACCTTATAGATATTTAAGTATAATCAGGTAATTAAATAGATAAAATACAAGATACAGTAAAAATATTTTTACATACGTAATATTCATAGAAAATCCCAGCCATATATACGAACTTTAAATAAGATGCACAATGAAGCTATCAGACATTTTCCGGGGTTTCGTCTCCAAAAAGATGTTACGAAGCGAACCAATCGAGATGGCCCGTCAGCGTCACTCAGGGTCAGAACACGAATTTAATAGAAGTTCCAACATTGAAAAAACGATTGGTTATATATTAATTATACGTGTTGGCCTGAACTACAAAAAGTACTTAAAGTTAAGGCTCGTAGCCACGAGGCATGGATATATGGATAGCCATCCAGACCAGGCACCCGAAGATCTTCAATGTCTTATTTCTTCGTTCAGGGGGTAGGTGGCACATGGCTCACCGCCAGTTCTCATATAGCAGGATATCACTTCCATACACTTACACTACATACACTACACATACACTACAGTTTTAAGTATCCTGCATTAGACGATTGAATTGCTCGCGCGACGTCGCGGCAACCATTTTCGAATGAGGTTCCCGCCAAAAACAAGATACTGTATGCTCCTTTCGAGCCCTGCTATTGGTCAGACCACCAATGTTGTACGCGATTTTCAAATTACGAATTCTTTTAGAAATTTGATAAATATGAGTAGCGAATAGCGAACAGAAACTACTCATTTTAAAATAACTCAGAATCTGTTAAACCTTTAAACGTCAACTATGAATGTTATGTGTTGTAATTTTTATTGAAATAATAACAACTTCTACGTATAATTCAAGATTAACTGATGTCAACTATGGTAAGTAATAGATTATTTAAGAAGTTCATAGTTATACAAAAGAAAAGCCACAGATAGCGCATAACTGAATATTCAATGTTATATTAATTGATTAAATTTTGTTTTTTAAATACTTACAAAAAAATATAAAATTATTAAATCTATCTATTATCTTATTATTAATTTTAATTAAATATTTTACAAGAGATGAATTATTTAAATTGTTGTATTGATGCAATGGATAATATTTATTGTAAGATGAATCAGTAGTTTCCATAATGAAACAATGACTGATATAAACAAAGTAAGTAAATAATATATAAATAATTTCGTATTTTAAGCATACGTACATAGTATTAGTGTGATTATTGTTACTTACATTATTTTATTGAAAATCCGGACTTCTCATTTTTTACATATACAAATTTTCTATTTTATATTCATCCTTACAATAATCTAATTACTACGACTTATTTTAAGAACAAATAAAATTCCACTTCTGTAATAATATTAATGTTTTAGTTGTATATTCTTATTTTTAATATCTGTCAAAATTAGAGACATAAATTAATTAATTATCTGTTGACATCTCATTAAAAATACATAATTAGTCTGTGACATTTCTTAACGTTTTAGGTATTTAATGTTGCCAACTTTAGAATACCTGTAATTTCCTTAAAATGTAATCGAAAGAAAATATGTTATTTTTTAGCTAGTGTTTTATTTAATTTACAAATTGTTTTTTGATATCACACTAAACGAATTTTATTTGAGAAAGCCTGTCATTTGTTTCAGAAGTATAGATACAGTCCTTGTTATAGATTGATATATCTTATATTTTTTTTTTAACTTTTAATATTTTCTAAAAGGAATATGCAGTGTCCGTACAATCTTTTGAGAGTTTTAGGACACCACTAAATGTTAGAGGTAATGTATCACAATATATATGATTAAATCAAAATATATATTATTAAATATATAAAATTAATAACTTAATTTGATAACGTATCGTTTTAAAATCAACTTTATACACTTGTTTGTTTTCTAAGAGACTCAGTCACTTTATAAATTTGTTTCCTCTTGGTAAGAACAATATAAAACGAATGAAAAAGATTCAGAAATATTTTTTAAAGAGACTTGTTTATACCACTCATTGTAATACGGCTTCCAGTTATGAAGAAAGATTAGACTGCTTTAACATGGAGACATTGGAACAACGAAACAAATATCTGAAAGTCATGTTCATTTTTAAGTTAATTAATAACCGCGTTGATTGTTCACCCTTACTATCAAAGATAAATACAAACGTGATGCACCCCTCAGCCAGAACTCATAACTATAAACCGCTCTATACCGCAAAGAAAAAATAATTACGGCGCTAATTCGCCAATTTTACAAAGTTTTGGATTCACTTTTTCATGAACACAATTTAGACGTTTTTTCTGACAGCCTTGGTACATTTAAAAAATATGTATATTCCAATATGAGTTTTAATTTGTATCTTTATGTATTTTACATTTTTGAAATTTTTTGAATTTTGTTAATCGTAGTATTTTTTCAATAACACTTTTTAATGATGTGCATACTTGTGAATTAAATTTATATAGAGAAATGATAATTCATTTCTTCGACAAAAAAAAAATATCTTTATTAATATAAAGATATTTTTTTTTCTGTGATGCTTTATAAATTTAGTTAATAATCCTTTAAATAAATAAATAGATAAATATAATTATTGGAATAATGATTTCTTTTGGTGGTTTGTTCCAATTTACCTTCATTGGGTTTGACGTATTATGTGCGTAGCAACACCAATTGTTTATTTGCATATTTTTGATTTCATTGTTGTGTGTTTCACCTTGTCGAGTCTTTTCAATCTTCCGATTGAATTTCGAACCTTGGTGTGTTTTCTATTAATTATTGTTGTTATTATCACTCTTAAAGCGGTGAATCTTATCGTCATTCGTTTTTATAATTGCAGGTCTTGTTAATTATTATGGAATAAATATAATTGTTTTTGCCGGCATTCCCGGATATTATTAAAGTTTGTCGCAACAATACTTAGTAAGTAATTTGATTCTTTACTATTAATTAGTTTTAAGGCTTCTAGGCTCTGTTTTAACGTCGTAATATTTCAATGTATGTCCTGTTTTGACAATTACAATTTTGATTTGATAAAGTCGACATAGGCTCTTAACTCTATTTCTGTTCTTATAGAACTGAATAAATTAAAATTAAATGATAATCTTTAAAAGAAAAGTCAATGAGTGTTTACCTGAAGTAAGTTCAATTTATATTAATTATAAATTTAATTTTTTATCCATTACCACGATTTTCCTTTATTGAATAAATACTTTTTGATTACTAAAAATAATTTTCTATTGCAGGTCACTAATAAGCACCATATCTATTATTGCATCACATTAGCTAATTACTGTTGGAGATCCCAGTGCTTGCACACAGTATGAATGCAATTTTCTAAGAATATAGAAGAAGAAGTTTCCAAATATACAAATAATGAAAGTAAAACATTCATAACATTATAAGTGAATGGATGATTTAAAAAAGGGTATGTAAATTAGAGTAATTTTTGTCCCTACCAGTATATATGTTGTAATGAACTTTAAAGACATGTTTCATTTATGTTATAAATAAAGTTAAGTAAGTTGAGTATTTTACAATGTAATATACATAGAATTTAAATATATTTATATAAAATTACAATATTATAAAATTGAAATTTATATAAAATTATGTTAACATCATGTTTCTAACTTTCTAAATATTTCACATGTATTCAATACAAATATCCCTTAATCTTAAGTACTATTAATTTTTTTTATTATTACAAATTGGAGATAAATATTGAAATCCTTAAAACTTATTTTTCTTACAGGAATGTACTTTTCTTTCACTCATGATGGGAATCATTTGGGAAAAGAAAAGCCAGTTGTCAGATTTGAAGGAACTTGTTGCCATGTTTAGAAAATTCAATCCAATTTATAATAAGCAAAATAACCTACCTATACCTTGTCTGAACAGATGATACATAAAATCGGAAAAAAAATATTTAACACGTTGAACGCCATGTGAAAAAATTAGTATTTCTATATAGGCCGTGGGACCCACAGGTGAGTCTTCCCTTAGTGAACTATTCAAGCCACATGGGTCACCGATGAGCCGCGGGTAGGGTACAACAAAAACATTTTCTACAAGCCAAATACTGCAGCTATCGTATGAAACTAACATAGAAATGAGCCGCGTGGCTCCGTAGTCTACTCGAACGGCGTGGTTTTCAAATCGTAAACTAATATGTATATTTTGTACAAGGTATTTTAACGGCACAGGGAATGTTCTCAATGATACAGGAAGTTTTAAAATATTAAGTACCTATATCTCACTAATATAGTATCCGTAAATGTTATAGTTTGTATGTTTGAATATTTAGTTTTTGTTGTGTATGTAGTTTAAAATCAAATTTTTATGGTATTTCTTTATAATATCACAATAAATCATTCTAAATAAAAGAAACAAAAAATTATTCAAATATTAAAGATGAAACTTGTTAAAACAAGGTAGGCAAAGAAATGGTTTAGAAGGACAATTTCTACAATAAGTCATCACTTTTTTTGTTTTTGTTTTAGCTAGTTTGCTACCCATTATTGGTACATTTTCAGCATAACATTGTCGACATGTCCTTCTGGTTTTTCTAGCCAAACCTTCTATTTTTTCCAGGGTGTGTTTAACTCTTTTTGGCCTTTCTATAGGTGCAGCATTTTGTGACACATCACAAAGTTTCATTAATATGAACCTTCGAAAATCGACGATTTGTAAATTTTTTTTAGTAACAGATTTATATAGAGTCAGGGCATTTATCATAGCAGTATTCAGTAATAAATCAAAAGCCAGCTTCTTGTACCATTTAACAGATTTTCTTAATGGGGACGAGTATGCTGCCATCTGGTCTGACAAGTCAACTGCGCCTTTGGCTTTATTATAGTCAATTATAATTTGGGGTTTCATGACGAAATTTCCCTGACGCTTTTTTATTTTAACAAATCTATCTGAGTGTTTAGTTGACATAACTAACACTTCTCTTTTATCTCGCCATTTCATGACAGTAATGCCATCTTGATTTTCTCTGGCAATGAATTCTCCCTTCTTGAGTTTGGTACTTGTTACTTTTTTGGGCAAGTGCCTCCTGTTTTTTCGAATAGTTCCCACCAAATGAGTTTCATTATTTAGCAAAGTCTTGGCTAACTCGATGCTTGTGTACCAGTTGTCAGTGTAAAGAGTGTGACCTTTGTTTAAAAGATCACTTAATAAGTCCATCACAACATTATATGGAGTGGTGTTGTTAAAGTCGTCGTTTTTGCCGGAATATACATTGACTTTATAAGTATATCCAGGAATGCAGCATAATTTAAATTCTTTAATGCCATATTTGTGGCGTTTTTGTTTATTGTATTGGCGAAATATAATTCTACCACGAAACGGGACAACGCTTTCGTCAATACACAGATCCTCGCCTGGTGTGTAATGTATCTGAAACTGTTGATTCAGTATATTCAAAAGATAGCGTACACGATGAAGGCGATCTTCTTTGTTTGCTGCATCGTTTTCTGAAAAATGGAGCATCTGCAATATTATCTCAAAACGATTCCGTGGCATAACTGTCCTTGGAAAAGGATGACCTACGATGTCATTTGTGGACCAATACTCTGCCAACCTAGGAAGTTTTGTTAAGCCCATGAATATTATTAAGCCAAAAAACTTTTTTATTTCTTCACGATTAGTAGGAACCCATTTACGGAGCCGTGCAAAACGTGAAGTTTCTTCTGCGGTTGCGATTTTGTTAATAGCGAATTGGTTAGTCCGCTCAGCAATTTCTTGGAAAAGACTGTCAGGCACCATAAGTTGGAAGAATTCCGCTGGGGATGCATTTCGCATTCTTAGGCAAAGGGTAGTTGGTAAGCCAGGATGTTCAGTAAAAGGAATTACTGTACGTTGATTACCTTTGGGCTGTGTCCAGACCCCCGGAGTTGTTGTATTACCTAAACATTAAAAATACAATGAACATAAATTTAAAATATTATATTTACCCAGATTTTTTTTTACTTAGCACCCCTACATTATAATAACCTATGAAAAACTTCTAAATTGAAAAAATAAAGCAGGGAATGATCATAAAAACATGTAAAGTAACTCACCAATAGTATCAGTAATGTTCCTTATAATTTCGTCGTCACTATCTTCACTCTCTGATAAAATAATTCGGCGGCATTTTCTTTTCGTTATTTGAATATCTTCATCTGAATCTATTTGAAAACTATTGGTCAGAAAGTTTATCTCTATATTTTCTAATTGTGTTATATCTTCTTGTGTTAACTCAAAATCTTCAAATTCCATGTTTGTGGTAGAAAATAAGTCGTTTCACTATATTTTACACGTTTAAAATCAACGCAGTGCACGATACTGACCGACTGAATGAATAGCCGCGAATGCGAGAGGCGCGCGGGGTGAGCCGCAGCGTGGCCCCTCGGCCCCCGCCAACGGAAATTTCAATTTCTTTTGTAACAGGCCACGCGGCTCACATGTGACCCTTATGTTATATCGCGTAAAATACACGGTAGAAGTCACTAATTTTTATTTTCTGTACAAATTATCACATTTCATAAATTTAGGGATGAAAATCTCAAGTTAATAAAAATTACCTACTATCTGAATTTGACTTGGCTTAGTTGAGAAGGTACGCTAGGCTCACCGGTGGGCCGTAAAGCGTTTAACGTGTTAATATGATATGAAAAAATATCACTTTGAATTAAAATAATATTTTTTTGATGCATTTAATCTAGATAGAGATACTAAGTAATTGTAGTTTTACATACACTGGAGGTTAAAATATAAAGCTGTTACAAATAGATTTTAGGCTTTGTCGATTGAATGTCAATTGAAATGAAAAAAATGCAACACTTATATTATATTATTTTAATACAGCTAGCATATAAATTCAATGAGTGGTTTCAAAGTGGTTATAGAAGATATGATCCTATACGATAATCGTAATTGCTCATCACAGTTCTTGAACTCAGAAAAACCGGCAACATATAGCCAGAGCGAAAGTTGACGCCGAAAAAGTTACTGGTGCGTATTTGGTGGTCTGATATTGTATGTCATACATTACATCTTAGATCTTGCTAGATGAATAGAGCAGTGCTGTTATGTTAATTGGAAATAATTCTAAAAAAAGTAGCTATTAAATAACAGAGATTGATAAATTGTTCTGGGCCACTGCAATTTCATCAAAATGTTAGACCATACTTGTTGAGACTGAAATTTTCATGAAACTTCATGGTTCTATCTATGCAGCAAATCAAGTCGCTTGCAACTGCTAGTCTAATATTATTTGAATGTTTTGAACGTACAAGATAACTGATCAAAGATTTATTATAGTAAGAACACCGAGAGACATTAACATAATGTGTCCTTGCTACTCACATTCAAATCCTATCAAGCACCTAATTAAGTCATAACGACGTTTATCCCCTGTCGTAAGTGTCAGCGATCCCCTGGAATTTATTCACCGCTGGCACTTTGTATGCATGGCAATTTAGACTTTACAATATTCAAATGGCCGCAATAACAATCACAAGCAATTATAAAGGCGTTCGGTATCCAGTGGTCTGAGGCGTTAAATATGCAGATTAATGTTTCAGCGCCCGGTTATTGTTTAACACTAGGTAGGAGTTTTATTTTAATATAAACTTTTTTGTTTATATACAAAAATATGTCTTTGGTTATTTTTAACAATAAAATTCAAAAATTTTACATACGCAAGGTAAACTAAAGACGTTTGTTAGTTTGTTTAGATAAAATCGGCAAAAGATAGTCATTGCATGCTGATTATTTCCTTTTTTTAGTATCACATATTATTAGTAACACAAGTTCAAATATAATTGATAATGTATTTAAATTAGGAAGGATAAAACAAAACAAATTTTAAATGAGCATACATTTAGTCTGTGATGGTACCGTCGGTCATCAGGGCTGCAACCGCACCTACATCAGGTAGTTAGGTACGGTGTGCAGAAAAATTGTGCCCAGCTCGCACTACGACAGGCCATTTGTTAATTCGTTGAAATATCGCAGCAGGCGACGGCTATTCATTATAAGGCTCGTTTGTGCCACACGTGTACCGTCAGCAATCAACGATTTATTACTATGCATTTGGGAAATTATTATAAGTGTAATAAATTAAATTATTTTGCCAAATGTTATGTTGGTAATAACATTATATATTATTAATATATAACTTTAAAATTAACCACGTTTCGTACTAACAAAACTGATTTGGGATTATCGAGATTAAAACAAATTTAAACAAATAAAAATTTTTTTTATAGTATTGCCAGTAAGTATGTGTTGTATTATTTGAGGGCTTAAAATCTTTGTTTTAAATGATTTTTAGATGCTGTTGGACTTTCATAGAATATATCAAAACAAAGTTCTTGCCGACGAAAAAAAAAAATGATCATTAATTATTCTTAATTGCGCTCTATATAGATATGTCAAATTTAGGTAATCTAACTATAGCTTTGAATCGCTGGTCAAACACATTTCTATTATCAAATTTATAAATTCAAATCTTTAATATAATATTATAAAATCAAATCTTTAAAAATTAAAAATTGCGTGTAAAATATTTTATATATGTATTTTTACTTATAATTAGGATAGCACATGTTTGTGCCATCGGTACAAATGCAATCGTGCAACTGTGACCGTATTCCGTCTCTCTCTAAACAATATCTGTTTTATATTTCCGTCTCTTTTATCAAAATTTCGGACTCCTACCTGCCATGAATTTACTCTAGAAATAATATTTCTTAATACTAATAGTAAAACTTTATTTTACATTGTCATCCATATATTTGTTAGTAACAATTTCTTAAAGACTATTTTAGAGAATCGATAAAACGCCATTGAAAATACTAATAATAATAATAATGAAATTAATAACAATAATAATAAAAATAATTAAAAACATAATAATAATATAATTAAAAACGTAATTATTCAAGTCAACATTATAATAACATAAACATCATAAATATTCAATTCAATAAAACTTGATTCTATAAATGGTAAATTGTTATAATATTGTAAGTAATTAAAATAACTATGTACTAAATTATCCTAGTACTATTTACTTAAGCCTATGCCAACCATAACATAGTGAAGTAACCACATATATCACTTCTTAATACTAGGAGCGCGAATCAGACCTTAATTTTGACTCTCTGCGCTTGCAAAATCTTGGTATGTGTTTGCATATTGAGCGAAGCGAAGGTGCAAACAGCACGGACGTTGTATTTACAAAGGATTTTTTTTTTCTTTGAAACGATTTTTTTAAAACTGCCACCAGATATGTCTATCAGTGTGCAAAATTTGGAAATTTTCGGATATACTGTTTTTGAGTGATACTTGCACAAAGAATACAGAAAAGTCTCTCATCGAGAGCTTCGCTCAATAAAAACATAAGCTAATAATGCTAAAATTACTCACAACACCAAAATAACACTATGAAAACTATCTAAACTAAGCGTTGGTTGTTAATTGAACGAAATATAAGCTAGTTAAAGTTCAGACACTCAACTAACTATTGGGTTAGTGAGTGGCTTAAAATCAAAATACTGGATACAAAATAACCAACCAGCTATATGATTTAGCTGACTATAATCAAAAGATTACATACATATTGATAATATTGAGTAAAAACTAACAAAAACTTAACTTTAAAATTATTTAAACTGTTTTTTTGTCTATTATATCTGACTAAGAATATTTTTTCCTCTCAAAAGTACATCTTCAGATTATGTTTGCAGAACAGGTAGTTGTTAACTGTTTAAATAGTTATTTTCCTGTAAATGTCCTGTAATTTTTTCTGTAAATCTTATTAATATTTTTATTATACGTGATGACTTAATAGTGTTAAAAAAAATATCCCGACGAATATTATATGCCTATATCCGCCGTTTAAATTTGTTTAACATATCCATCTTCTCTGTAGTAGTATGGTTTTAATAGATTACAAAATTGAGAACTTGTATGAGTTGTGCATTACGTTAAATTGAAAACTAAAGTTTCTGGAAACAATTTTTTCGCTCCAGGCGGACTTCAAAGTCTATGCTTATGGTTCCAACGTCAAAAATGATAAAGCAATCATATTTGTATACTTACATCACATATCTCAAGAAATCACCAACTAATGTACGTTCAATAATAAACAATTTATGTATATAAAATTGATAAATTGTATCGATGTACATGAAAATCTTTTACATATCCATTATACGAAGTTATCGCAACAGAAATAGTTAACACAAATTCACTTGAACACCCATTTCAGAAGTCCACTACTACCTAAAGTCTAACCGAATTAGGGCGCTTACACGCTTAGCACTGAAACTAAATCGGTATTAATTAAATGGATCGCAGAGAGACTGTCTGCATAGTTTGTGTTTGTCTTTAAAGTACAACCTGAAAAGTCGGCAACTGAATAATATCTAGATACTGAACTTTGATTTGGTAATTGCCTTAGCAATATACCTTGCTGCACCTATTGTAGTATAAAACTAGTGATAACTTTAATATATTGTAAAATCACTATATATATGCATACATTTTTTTTTATACATACTCTTATGTTTATGTATATTGTGATATTAATTAAATTAAAGTACATTAGTAAATTTTTGTTTATTTTGCTGTACTTATTCAATATATATGTTATTAATGTATAATTAGGGTTCCCATCCATTTTACACTTGTTTTATAAATTATATTTCTTTTAAATTCAGGAAAATTGAAAGAAATATCTTTGAAGAGATAGGCTAACCCATGCACTGTTTATTTTAAGAATTGTTATCTTATTTTTGCATAAATAAGAAATAAATATATAATTATCGAATATCATCATTACATAAATGATCCTAACTATATACTCGTCCATTTATGTTATAAAATCTGAAATTTAATTGTGTATCAAATCGCATATAAAATAGCAAAATCATCTAAAATGCGGTTATTATCTATGGGGCCGTTCCGCTGTCAACTTGTTAGCCGCCGCAGAACACTGCGTATGAACACCCATCAACTGTTTTATATGATACTCCTTGCTATTCATATAATCAGCATTTCACTTAATAATCAATTTTAAAAAGTGAGAAATATTATCAATATTTTATTTTATGTCTTAATTTCGCCCAAATTTGAATATATGATACCATCTTTAATTTAATTACAATATGTAAATTAATATATATAACTTCTAGCAAAAATTTTGACTCGTCATGAGTGTATTTTTAGATTCAGTATAAAATTCCGCATTGATTGATATATATAAATTTTTTTTTATGAAGATATTTTTTTTATTTCCCAATACTGTAACTATATAAAATTAAAATCCAAGCATCACTCATTTAATGAATTCAATAAAACAAAGACGTGTGTAATTTCACGAGCGCGTGACATGACGCTTCATATTAAACGAATAAATGCTTTAAAAACTGTAGCCATTTACACAATTAACGGTTAAGGTAAATAAATTTCAGGCGGCGCATTAAAAACTCAATCAGAAGCTGTACGTGCGTATAATATAAAGCGCTTTAAGCGCTATTCGGATCACGTAGCGCGCTATTCAAAAAGCGTATCGCCAATTATAATTTGTGAAATCAAATGAAGCGCTTGCGGTAGCTATTATGTAATTACGATGGATAGTTTCATTGGTTTAAATATTGATGACAATTGCGACTTTTAGATGAGAGACAAAAAATATTTATAAAATAGTACATTTTAGATTTTTATAGACAATAGAAAATGACAATAGAAAATGAACCAAATGACGTATTGAAGTACAAAATTGTTCAATTAATGAAACAAAATGTCTCTTGATTCTTTATTCTCATACATAACGAAGCAGCATGTATTTCAAATTACCAAATAAAAAACTTATCGCCGATATAAATCCCGTTATCAATAATTAAACGTGCAGTACCCATTTCCCACGCCCAGCCCCAGCAACCCCGATATAATCCCAGCATATTGTGAACTGTTTACTGTTTGTTTATCGCATTATGATCGGGAATGGCAGCTTTTAGGGGGGACATGTTAATTTTTCCTCATTTCCTAAAAAAGCAAAACTTAGTCTTGTAATATTTGGTTGTATATAAACAATATAAATTTTATATCTATTCACTAAATAAAAGAAACAATTATTTAACAATCTTCCAACAATTATTTAACAATAAGAGGACTCGTAGTTCTATCACTCTTCACAGTTATAATATGTAACTCATATAGTGTGACTACCAGTTAACAATGGTATTAAAGTTTCTTACCGGGCGTTGCGTTCAAATAAAAAGGCTCAGTTATCAATTCCCTATAACGCAAGATGAGTTCCCATAACGATGGCAATACAGGGCTCTAAGTTACGCCCTCTTTGATGGTATGCCACAAGTATAAGCTATTTTTCCATACCTAAACATAGTTTCCTCTGAAAAATTTTTTGACTCGAGTCACTCGAGTAATTTTACCACCTCACTCAAATCACATTCGAGTGTTCGAATCACTCGAGTAAAAATGTTACTCGCGTTGCATATTGCAATTATATACTTATAGTTACCTGTAATCAAAATACATAAACGACAAATTCAACTCGAACTGGCGAGTTGATTCGGTAACTCGACTATTTTTTTTTCAATCGAGTACGAGGTAATTGACTCGAGTAAAAGTAAGTAAGACTCGAGTCGCAACACTACTCTTTACTACCATTCTTTATTTGAGTTTTAATGTTTGTATATTTTATCAGAGGCGACATGTCTATGACTTAAACCACGATTGTAAGTTCAAGACGGTCATTTAGCCGTAATAATCGGGCAGCGACTGAAGGAAACAAGCGACTCTTTATTATACTGCTCACGTGTAATTGGAAACGCTTCAAAAAATGTGCACAATGTGTGTGTTTTAGGAGGCTCTTTGAAAAGAAGAAATAATTGTTTTATCTCCTCTAGTTGTCCTTTTGATAATCTTAATGGAACGGTTGGTAATTGTGTCCTTATGTTATTAATAATACCATTGTGGTTATGTCTTTTTTATAAGATCTTCTCTTTTTTGTCTTTTATGTTTATATGAAAATAAAAATGTCATAATATAAAAAATCCTCAAAACGCCATTTTTATTTTATATATAATTATCCGGTTAAACTGAAATACTATCAGAATTTGGGCAATTAGTTTCGGGCTCCTTATTCATAATCAGACCCAGAACACGGAATCGCGCCGTGAACTATTTCCTGCTATAGTATTCTCGTGAATACAGCCAATTATATATAAAAATCATGGGTTTACAAAAGCTCAAATATATTTATTCTCACGATATAAAGTTTAACAATAATTTTATAAACAAATATCGTTTATTAAGTGTAAATAAAATTTGGTATACTAGAATTATACTAGACTTACACCTCACAGAACAAAATCCATCATATCATAAAACGGGCTGGTAATTCGCAAATATCCATGTCGATGCAATTCCATTATCGGGTAAGCAATCAAAGTTGTGTTCATGCTGAGATCATCCATAGATTCGATTAAAATCTTGGCGTGCACTTTCTGATCAGTTTGACTACAGTAAACACGTCCAACTTGATGACTTCTAAAGATTTAATACTACGCTTGCAAATTAAACTCCTAAGTTGGAGAACTTCTCACTTTTGTTGTATTGTTCCATTCGTTCGTACCCATTTAACTATTTGTATTCTACAATACGTGAAATTTCACTGCTATTGTATTTAGTTCTGATTACACATGAAGTTATATTCATATTCCAAGAAAATCTCCTAATAGTGACATAGTTACTAAAGAAAATCGTAAGACCAATACAAAGCTAATTCGCCACCCTTATAATAAGTTCATTGATGCGTGACGTCGGTTGCTGACGGTCCAATTCAACCCGAACCCACCCTTTCAATGGGTCAATTGACTATAGTCGCCTGATGTTTAGGGAATTTCAATTGTGTAATGACCTTATCCCAACTTTGAACATAGACAAATATTTTTTATGTATAAATAGTTACTTAATTGTATTAAGAATAATCAACAATGGTTGTCACTTAGCGCTTGCAACGCTGTTGTATAGATAGTAATTTGTAAATAAATTCACAAAATAAATTTTTCAGTCCTACCAAAAACAATTCAGTTTTCCAAATAGTATTACAAAACACTACAACGTTATATAATGTATACAATAATGACAATAATCACTCTGTTTTAAGCAGTTATGGATTTTAGAAGGGCTGAACGAATAGCCAATAGTAAATTTATTTTAAATTTCTCAAATACTCCAGAACAGCGAACAAAAATGATGATGCAATCTGTTTTACATAATAATACCATCTAATAAACCAAAAAACATTCACGTAGGCCGCATTTTGTTTTCATTATGTCATTTCAAACGCTTTCAATTATGCGATCATTTCGCTTCACAGTTCGTTATGTTTTCAAAAGATGTATAATATTCTTCACTAACGCTAAACTTCTGCTTAAATTTCTATGTAACATATACCATAATATGTACTCTCAGTTTATGACTTTTAACAGTATCACAATAGGCACAGATTTTTAAGAAATGGTCTACCACATAGACAGACAGAATCCTAAAAATCTATAAGTATTTGTTTTTTGTTGGCCCCAAATATATATATTTTTAATATTAAATATATAAGACCAATTAAGACATTTTGCTAATAAGGCAAGTAGCTGCGACTCGCGAAAAAAAATAGAAATATATTTTGGGTAATGAAACTAACCTATTAAAATAATTACATTGCTTTTATTAGACGTTTTATTTTTGCTTCCATCCCAACTCTAGTTAAAAAATAACATTGACACTCTCTAAATAACAAACTAATTACACCAAAAGCAACACGGTAATTTTACTTTTTTATATTGAAATGCTAATCTTCAAACGAATTATAGAAACAGTTAGTAAAACAACTGTCTCGAATTCACTAAAAGCATCACAGCACTATCCTTTTAAATAAGCATCTAGAGACAAGAAATAAATACTTAAATTTCAAAGATATTCAATTCAGCATAAGCAAAGTAAAATTCCGCACCAAGGGTCCGCATTTGAGACACTCGAAGATCGGATTTGAATGTTGAAGCAGCTTTGAAATTAACATAATCCGGTATTTGCGCCTAAAGTTCTCCTTGAATTATTTGTAAGACGACTCGGTGATACCTCGCAATTGTTCGCTCTTACAAATGAGTATGTAAGTGTAATTTGAATTTGTCTTAATACAATTATTTACGCAGAAATAATGTAAGAAATATATACTAAAAGTGTTTCGAATTATTATAAATTTTTATAAGATTGTAATTATTTTACTCAACATTTTATTTTGATAGGCCTAAACAATCGACACACAACCAATTTTATAAAATAGTCTAATAATTTACATATTGGTCTATGACTTGTAAGAAGAAGTATAATGTGTTCTCTATATGAGGGAGCTAATTATTTAAAACCGAGAGATATGAATTATAAACAAAATATCATTAACTCAATTTCAGATGGCTCGCCATAAACAATAGAACACAATCGACACTTAACCCTACCGTTTGTAACTTCAAAACTAGCGCGTAACATATATATGTAATACCGTCTGTATGTAAAACCGTAATTGCTATACTGATACACTGCCGCAGTATTGACATAGAGTTGTCACCCGTGATTGTACATTGTAGTAGGATAATCATCAAAGTTAGTTCTCGGCAATTGGCGTATAATATTTGCATATGCCCCGAGGTCTGAGATGACGCAAACACAGACTCGTATGCTAACTTTAATTTTGCGTTCATCAAGATGGCAACATTTGAAATTGTAATGTATCTTTTAACATTACAGAGTAAATAAATATTTAGATAAAGATTATAAAAAATACAAGTTATATCAAAGAGAAATAAAATATAAATATAAGCTGTGACGCTCAATCGAGCCCCCATATTTTATGTTGTATTAAAACATAAACCTCTGCGAGGGGACGTCATTTTGCAGAGCTGACCAGCGCACGGTTCGTTGCCTCGACATTTGTTTGAAAATCTTATTTCATTCGGACCTCCATAGATGCTAAATTCAATTTTATATACTCAATTTAAAGGTAAGGAAACTAGTTTGAATTGTATTTGCTTTCCAACGTTCTATCCTTTCTTAGTTTGAACTATTTATCAAATTATTCCTAATAAATAATGTGGTAAATTAAGCGAGTTACTTAATTATTAACTAAACCTCAAATATATGTTATTTACAAATGTCATGAACGAGTCTATTCCATTAATGTATTTGCGAAGACCGCAAATACAGGGTGTGTCGCAAAAACTTTGACAGTTCGTTAGGGGGTGGCTAATTGGCTACCTGGGGAACATTTACTGCAATCACTTACAATCCTGACCCGTGTACTTCGACTGTAACTACCTACTTGACAGACGTCGTTTACCAAAACTATACGTAGAAAACTATATGTAGAAAACATATATTTTTCTAGTCTTTTCTCAAAGGCGGATAATAAGAGCATAAAAACTACGGTTATCTCGACAGCCTCTCACTTTCACATGCATTTTCTTGGCTTCCAGGACAAGAGAAAAAATCTTTTTTTTTTTTACTAAAAAATATATAAAAAAAATAAAAATAACTTAGTTTTTTTAAACTAGTAGAATACTGAAATACAATTCTTCTTTAACTGTTAATTATTATTGTCATATTATCTTCAATACTATTAATGTTAAATACAAACAAAAATAAAAATAAAGAAATAAGTTGAATACTCAAACGTCAATTACGTAAATAAGTAAAATATTTATGTATATTAGTGTAAGAAGAGTCACCGCATTCAGTGAAATCTTACTTTACCATTCGTACCGCAAATCAGCCGCGCTTGGGATTATTAAAAGTTATTTAACCTCGCAATCGGGAATCTTATGAAACTTGTTAGAAGTTCGCCTATTGCGATTTTGCGTATAGCCCACTCATGAAATTAAATTACATCGACCAGCTTACCTTAAACTTGTTTTTTAAACTTTCAAAGAATATAAAAGCGTAGAAAAACACAACAAACATTATTTTTATATAATATATGTTTTTTAAAGAAACTACCATTTAATTTGAATATATAAAACTATTCAAACATAGTTATGTATTTTATAAGAAAATATATTATTACCTCACAAGTTCCTGGATAAACAATATATATATATATATTGTTTATCCAGGAACTTAAAAATACATATATATATTTTTTTTAAAACACACGTTTTCTGATTAGTCAATATTTTTTCTCTTTGTCATATCTGATATTCTGATATTCTTAGCCGTAAACATATTGCGATATTGCTAAAGAAGGAAAAGTTTCCCATTTTGCGTGCACCGCAGTCTGGCCGCGAAGTTGTGTTTTTTGCCAACAAATAAATTTCCATCCAAGTTGTTATACTTAGGATAAGTAGCTATGACGTGCTGAAGCGTGCGCCCGGGATACTTGTTATAACTTGTACATCACTAATATGGCTCTCCACATCAACTATGAGTAATTGTATATTGAAAATAAATACAGAACTTAGTTGTTAGAACATGTTACTTGATTCAATACTAGGAGCGCGAACCCGACCTCAATTTTGACTTACTGACCTCGCAAAATCTTGGTATGTGTTAACATATTGAGCAAGGCGAGGTGCAAAAAGCACCGAAGTTGCATTTACAGAACGTCGACGCATTCTGTCCTCACCTATATTAATTTTTTTTTCATTGTAAATTGTTTTTCGGTTCCGGTTCCTCAACATCGAATATTTGAAAAAAAATTTAAACCACCACCAGACTAATATCTATCAGTGTGCAAAATTTGTAATTTTTCGGATATACCGTTTTTTATAGATGCTTTCACAAAGGATGTAGAAAACTCTCTCATAGAGAGCTTCGCTCAATAAATATCAATCACAATAAAAAAAACACAAATTGAACTTTGTCAAATATACAATTTATGTAACGTCAAAATTTCAAAAAAAACAATGCTCGTCCCTCGTTCGATGCTCTTTCCACCCGAGAAGCGGCGGTCGATACCAGTGGCCAATCATGCGGCGTTCGAAATTTAAAAAAGCACAATTGGAGAACGCGACCGTTACTAATTTGACACGTGACGTCACATTTCCTCAGTTTTCGGATGGTAATAAAGAGAAAATAATTTGCCAGTGGCAATGTCACACGTTTTATGTTATTTTGTTTTGTCATTAGGTATATAACATTGTTTGAAATATTTATTGAGACCTATTAGAGATCATATTATTTGGTTGATACTTAATGTTTTTCTTTTATTTATCTAATTATTGAACGAATTATTAAGAATTTAAGCATATCACACAAGTGTGAAGGTACAAAAATTTGTCACCATTTCACTCGTAATGTTTAAATGCTAAACAAAAATTATAATTTTTTAATAATCTTGTCTTGCTCAGCTTATTAAATAAAAAAAATTTTTAATTAATTACAGCGTAAACAATCAATCGTGTCAATGTAATTAAATATATATTTCCGGCAACGCTCTTGTGAGACTTCGGATGTTGCAAGAGTTCATGGGCGGCGGTGATCACATTTTATCAGTGACCCGCATGCTCGTTTGCCCTCCTTTTCCACAAAAAAAAATATATTTCTTCAAAAATCATCTTATCATGACCATTACGCGAATCAAGATGCGGGTATCATTCAGTGTTAGATATATTTTTAACCTATTTCAAAGTATAATTTTTAAAAAAATCATACCAAAACAATAATTCCATTTTTAAGATCACAAAATGAATAATTAAAAAGGGCATTAAAAAGAAGATAGCAATAAAACTAATCGAGATTGCCATAATTCAATCGCCATTCACAACAAAAGGTCCAAAGTGAAACGAGCACCAATTATTAACTTTAGCACGATTCACAGCTAATGGAAATTTAAACACTCGTTTCCTGGACGGTCTAATTGTCGGCCATTTTCCCATTTTAGTTTTTTTTTTCACACTTAGTGTCAAATTGGCTATTGTCGAGGCGCATTCATGTGGACGGATTTTTTGAAGGCACGACTCGATCGCTCGTGTGAGGCATTTTTGCTTTGTATCGTTTTATGAAGTTTCACTACAACTACGAACAAATTGGCGTCGATAATTCGATTGTGGATGCTCTGTTAGTGGTTTTTCAAACGATGATTCAGTGAGTTATTACTAGTAACATGTGTAATATAATATTATGAAAAGAAATGTAACAGAAACTACATCCACCAAAACAAAAAAAAAACATTATATGTGTTTATTTTTTTTTCATTGCAATTAAATAACCGCTGTACTATATTTTTGTAACTAATTAGTTATAAATTTCAATTATAGACTGAGAAATAAATGAAATATTTTTTTTTATATTTTCACCACGATTCAAATACTTTGAAAAATTAAGTTAGTCCTAGTTACTAATATCTTAAAAGAAGCTCCAAAATAAGGTAAAAATCCATTTGTAAGACAATACAATAATGACTATTGACTATAATCACACATTGAAAAGATGTGCGGATATTAATATTAATTTTAAAGAAAATTTATCTGTTACTATACTTATTCTTTTGTGGTCTATGATTACTGTTATACAATTATCCATCTGTACTCACGTAAATACTATTGTAAATTTCCCGACCAGTATGAACAGGAATCGCGGCGCGGTTGCTCCAGGCTCATGGCTAAGAACCCCAAGTGGGTTTTAAAATAGTCAGGGAACTCCGGTACTAATTGCCTGAGTACAGCCGGTTAATTATATATAATAATATATTTATACTTATTTTAAAAGCACTACCTTGACTTAGTAAATATATACATTTCTTAAAACCCTTTTCACACAAACATAATTTTTAAACATTATTTTTGCCTTCATACTATAATACTATTTTGAAAAATAAGTCTTGAAACCAAAGTTAAAAATTAAATAAATCATTGTTATATAAGCATTTGTATTTTTGTTTGCTTTTATTAATATTCTAAACAAAGCAAACGTATGAATGGAAAAGGCCGAAAGCCACGGCTCCCTATCGCAGAATTACTTAATCTCACATTTTATTCCCCTATTCATCTGAGATCCAATTAGCGATATCTGGATCATCCGATATAAGTCTTAACGAGTCTGTCAATCAATGCACCTGTTGATATATTTTATATTTTTATATTACATATTAAACTCAATGCGTGAAAACATGTTATTTATATATACTCCAATAACGCTTAAATTTATTTAGAAGAAAATATATACCCTTGATATAAGAGGCAAAAAATAAAGGTGTAATTTTACCAATTGAAGTTGAATAAATTTAATCTATAGTTATTGCAATAATAAAAAAAAATCAGATCCATTGTAAAGTTTTCATATTTAACCAGTCGCTGAAGCACGAAAGCCTAAAGTAGCGAAGATTGTCAAGTATGAGTTAGACTGCAAAAAATTAGGTCAAGCGCATAAGGAATCATATATTAAAAATATCATAATTCATAGTTCAAAAATTAACTGCAACTGCTGTAGAATTAACTGTGAAAGTCGGTCCGAAATTTGCAAATTTGCGCATATGCAGTATATGCATGTGACCATTCACCTCATAACTTCCACCCAAAGGCAGCTCGGAGGCCAAAATTTCTAAAATATAATCCTCTGCACCAGAGTATTAAACATACTAAGATTTAATTTTGAACTTTGTTCCTTCACAGAGTTTTCGTGTACACGGACGGATAAACGGACAGACAAACATTCCATAATATCTTATAAAGTAGCTGTCCCTACTCAATAAATACTTATCACAATAAGGAATCTAATCAGCATCAAACGGTCGCTAAATCTTATCTAAAGCGAAAACTTAAGTTGACTTTATCTATTATTCTTTATTTAAGGCTTCAAAATCTGTAATAGAATCGCATAATGGCGTCCAAACACGAGAGACCCTCGGGACGGACCTTCTAAATGCTGCTAATGAAATTCGTGACCTTCCTATAGTTTAGTAGGTCATATGTTTTTATGAGCCCTACTCGGGTAGTTTCAAATAAATGACTTTAAGTATATAAGCAGTTTTATACTTCATATAAATTAAATGTTAAATGCTATAGTAATTACAGTGTTTCTTTTCTTCGTGTTTGCTTTACCGATTATAGTTTGAATTTTACCTGACAGACAGCCATTTTCACTGACAGTCTTGTACAAATATTGTATAAATTATATTTTGCCAGGTAAAGACAGGGTTAGAAGTCGGATGGAAGCTGGTATATCCACAATAGAGGCTAGACAATGGTAACAAGCTATATTATTAGTACGAAATCAGCTTACCCGCGTGGCAGTCTGTGTCCAATCAGGGGACGTGACACGTGTCATTTCGCACCCCTTTTTGCACGCATTCCTTTTGATTTGTTTGGTGCAGACGAGCGTTTTAATATCTTTACTTTTTAATTTCATTATTATAACATACAATTATATTTGTATCGTAGACGCCGTTAAATTTTCTATTTGCTAAATTAAACTAGCTCATATTTATATACTACCTATATTGATAAATTAATTATTTTATGTTCGATATATAGAGTTATTTATAAAAAAAAAACACAAAATAATGTTCACAAAAGGATTACATTCATTACATTCAAAAACACATGAAAATCCTACACAACACTTTATAAATTATTATAATGTTATAATAAAGAAAATATAAAATAATATATATATTTTTTAACATTAATACATATATATCTTAAAATGTGTTTCATAAGTGACATTAAATTTAAAATTATAATATCACCGCCCGTCTGCCCGTCACTAAAGCCCGTGGGACACAACAGTCGCGCGTTGCACGCCACGGATCAACATTATCATTTGACACTGCATTTATTTAACGACGTGTTTGTTTACGTCACGCTCTGTATGAACTGCTTTATTGTCATTGTATTTACTTTGTATTAACTGTCTATATATATATATATATTATAATAATGACCATAATAATAAAAAGGCACTTTTAATCCACACGGCACGTATTGTGAGGAGGTTTCTCTCTGGAGTCTTAACCGATACTTGTTCCCTAAACCAGATGCCGGTGGGCCTCCTATTTTTATATTTTTTAAAGGGTGTATTTTTATATGTATTTAAAAATGTAAATTAATATGACAAATAATTAACAAATGATAATAATAATAATATTTCTTTTTTGCCAGAATTCATTTATACATTAATAGAATTACAATTTATTATATTTATGACAATTCTAGTTATTTTATAATTACTACAACATGCGAAAACAAAAAAAAAACAAAATTACAATGAGAATAATAATAATAAATTAAAGTAGTAAAATAATATAACCATAAAATGAAATTCGATTGAATTACATTAAGAAACATTGAGTACATTAAAATGAGTAAAGTCACATATTTTGTAATAAATGTATAAAATATATAATAAATGAATATACTAGTTTACGGATGCATTTATTAGCAATCTAATTAAATTAATGAAACTGATATCAAAATAATTATAAATAATGCTATCTATAATTTAATAATACTGAATATGCATATTACCATTTGAATGTAACTAATGATTATAATTGCTTAATTAAATTTTAACTTTGTTTTTCATTATTAACTAAATGCTATATAAAAACAAAATTGATTAAAACGCAGATAAATTACTAGCTAACAAAAATATTGTAAATAAAACATATATGAGACGGAAACAGATATTATTAATATATTATATAAAATAAGAGAAATCTGAAATTAGATAGAAATAAAATCCGTAATGTAACAGTATTTTGTACACGGGAGTACGAAGCCGTAAAATATCAAAAGCCAGTCCAAGTCATGGCGGTACTGTTCGGGAGTTTGTCGCAAATCCGTTGAGTCGCCGCAACTTATTTCAACATTCTATTCCAATGAAGAGGATTTTACCAAACTCATATAAAACCTCTAATTAACAGCTTAAAGCCTAACAAATGCGTAATAAATTAAATTAAATTAACATTTGGTGTGCAAAAGAACTTAATGAATTTTTAAAATAGAATAGCATATTTCTAAAGATTTATTATTTCATTACAAGACTATTTATATCAGAACATGTACCCATTTGTACCTTTATAAGTCATTTAATCAAATTGACATTTAATTAACACTCATACCCTCACACTGAATTGTTCATAATGAGTCGTTGTTACGAGGGGTGGAACAACGAATGAGATTCATATTACACCCTTAACATTTACATGTTCAATTTGTTTCAAGTCAAAAGTATTTTTAACCCTCAAAGTCGTTTCGTCGGATTTACAGATTCGTTTTTCATTAACAATTAATTATTGAAACATTCATGACTCTGATTCTGTTTTGGTTTTTGTGTTATTTTTTAACATTACAAGTGTTTTATACTATTATAATTTTATCTTCTTGATAGAATTTACTTTTTTATTTCATCATTTAAATAACTTGAATGTGGAATGAATGAATGAATGTGTTTTATTAAGGCAATTATTAATTTAAAGTGTTGTTACAAATAACATATTAGAAGTAGCACAAAATCTAACATTATTATATAACGAATAGAACAAATCAACTTGAACATACAGACAAGGTAAAAATGAACAACGCTATGGAAATTTAATTATTTTACAGTTTTACATAGCAATAAAACAATGTATTTAGAGTGCAGTTTAACGGCTCTATATAGTGATTTAAAATGAACCGTAGTTTTGAACTTCAGTGCTGTTTGAAAATAAATTTCATGGTAATAAAATATTACCTTTTCTTTGTGATCTACTTAATGAAAGAAGTACAAACAAAGAAAGATACTTGTCTGAGCTCTAATAAATCAAACGATCAGTAAATACTTGAATATTAAATATTGACGGATAATTTAAAAAGTGGTATATTCAAACCTAAGCTGTATTTACATTATCTTTTTATGAATATTTTCTCTCTCTAATACATCTAACTAGAAGCGCGAACCAGAACTCAATTTTGACTCGCTGTGATCGCAAAATATCGGTATGTGTTAGCATATTGAGCGAAGAGAGGTACAAACAGCACCGAAGTTGCATTTACAAAACGTCGACATATTATGTCCTCAACTATTTATCAAAAAAACACACATTAAATGTTTTAGTTTTTTTAAATATTTTTTTAAACCACCACCAAACTGATGTCTAACAGTATGCAAATTTGGAAATATTCGGATATATCGTTTTTGATTGCTGCACAAAGGATACAGAAGACAGAAAAGTCTCTCATAGAGAGGTTCTCTCGATTACATATACTGTTTAATCTAGTACATGACCCAATATGACATTTTGTGTACATTATATTATCTCCTAATTAGTTGTATAAATAATTAGTGTGTAAGTGTCCTTAGCCCCTGTCCTGTGCCGTCCTGTTCCCGCTGGACCATCCCAACGGAGCCGGTGATTAAATAAGATGCCTTAGAACAGAAAAATAACGGAAACTTAATTTTCTAAGCCTTTTTCCAGGACAGTTGACCACTCGTGTCCCTGATGACTTATAACTATAGTTAAACATTATTAAGTTATGACTTATATATAAATATAACTGAAACATTAAAACGATTTAATTTTATTAGGAATAATACAAATAAAAATACATTTAATAATAATATCTTCTAAGATTTATACGAGTACAGCACATTTCAATAAAACTATTGTTCTAACTTGGTGTCTGAGACGCTAAAATTTCGTCTTACCGCGAAAAAGTTATTATTGAAATGTACATTTAAAATTAGCTAAGGCAAGATACGCACGTTAGTAATTATTAAGTCAATATGAAAGAGCCCTCCCGGTAGAGAAAGATAAGATATATAAATCTACCTTCAAATATTAACGATAAAACAAAGTTATAAGAATTTGCATCCGCAAATACGAGACAATATATTCAATTAATATAAATGTTAATTCTGGTACCTCCCACCGTTTGTTTAAGAAAACCTCGTCTTCACAATCAGGGATTTGAAATTTATACGAATATAGTTACATAAAAGATATTGTGTAACTTGGTATTCATTTACATCCGGGTTACTTTTAAGAGTTCGATAATATTTTTAAATAATATGGCTTTTCAATAGAACTATTTTAAGGATATAACTCGCGTTTATTTTTACATTTTTTTATTTTCGTTTCCAGTGCTTTGAAGCAAACGTGTTCGCGATAAGACGCGATGACGATGTCAGTCAGTCACTTTATTTGTCATCAATCTCCAAGGGTTCCTGAGTTTACGGGCATAAAACGCACTCTATCTATGGTTCTAGCAGTATATTCACAGATGTTGTTTTATATCCGTAAAATATTAAAATACTCGTACTCGTGTCAATCTTAGAAAACATTAATATGGCTTTATTCCAAGAAAAAAATGGTTAAGATATTAATCCTGTATGCGGAATGAAATTTTCCATATGATCCATGAAAACGAATAGCCACACACACACATACACAGCTTACACACATACAATATGTACAGTGATAGTGATGCTGGATATAGTATTTTTATATACATTAACGTGACAATTACAGGGTGATGGTAAAAGCGCATCTCGGCAGCACTGACGCGGCAAATTTGATCGCGCGGTTTCGGCTTACGAGCGCGTTTAGCTATGACTATACAGGGAGTTTTTGTTTTTCTATAATATATTTAAATAGAACTAATTTTGTATAACTAATCATTAAAACCAACTTGTATTCATTGCACAGATGATAGTTAATTTTTTTTAATAAATTTATTTTATTTATTTCATATTTAGAATATCCTAACCAAGCTTTTGAAAAGTAAAAGCAAAAAAATATATATTTTCTTTTTTTTATTTTATACTGAAAATATTTTCATAACAGTAAATAAAATATATATTTTTATATAAAATACGACCTGTATAAACAATAACGGCTATGATTCGCGCGCAAAGAACCGTGAAATTGGTTTATTCGCCCGATACGATGAATAATTAATATCGTAAGTGCACCTCCACAAACGTATGTGTAACGCTACGAGTTCTAGACTCTTCACACAGACAGACATGTCCGCGACTTATTTTATACGTCATATAATTAATCATTAAAAATGTACACTTATTGATATTCTATGCATATGCATACCATTCACGAATTTTTGAGAAATTCAGTACAAATACATCAACTATATGCCATCAGAAATTCTTATCTTAACTCTCATTTTTGCCTACATACAATAACATATAGTCACGTCAAATTATCTTATTTTAAAAAACAATAATTTGAATTGTACTGCATTTCTAGTTTTTTAAATATTCTATGACTAAAATATTTCTATATTGAGCGATAATTATTTAGTGTGAAAAGCCATCACATGCGTCTCTGTAGCGCTTATGGGATCGCATCTGCATTTATAAACCACGTGGGAAATACCACATGGTGACGGTTTATCTTGAGAAACTTTACAATTAAGGGATACCGCATTAAATTGCATTCTAATGTAATCCTAATAATTAATTATCACTAAGAGAAACGTACATTGATCTCTCGACGCCATTGTGAGATTTTGTTTCCACTTGTCAGACATGAGTTTTAACAAATAACAAATTTAAATTAACAGTCGTTATTATTTAACAATATTTTGTACAAATATTAAATTATAATCTATTTTAATATACAAAAATGATAAATATCGTATAATAGTAGTTCAATAACATGCCATAATCATTAACCAATTCGCCTAGCTGCTGTAATGTATAGGGTGATCATTCGCACAAACGACACAATATCTCACCTGGCGGAGTTAATCTCTCCCATTAATGGGTCCCATCGACGTGATTGCCGTGACTTTCATAATGCCACTTTGTTGCTATTGTTTTAAGTTAATATTTAATAAATTTTTATTACGAATTATTACAACTCTAAATAAAAATATAAACATTATTGTAAGCACGGCCCAATCCAAAAAAAGTTTATGTTTTACGATCAATATTTTCCAGTAAGCAGCAAATTATAATTGTATTTCTTCTATTATAATTCTGTATTACTATATACACTTTAGATAGATAGATATCTAAAATTTTATATTACAGTTTAAGCGATTCCATCATTGTTACCTTATTCATCTATGAAAGATGTTTTATGCACCGGCCGTGGTAGGTGTGTAGCACTTACGCATATGACTCGTAAGGCCGATACGGGAACGACACCTCCGTCCGCATGCAGTGCAGAGAAACTGCGATTCCAACAGAATATTTATTTGCGTTTATATATATTTGACTTTAATACTATATAAACCATGTTTATTATAGATTATATAAGCCATACGATGTGACTGATACTAAATAGTAATAACAAATACTAAACAATTATTATTTTTATCATTAAAATCTAATTAGCAAATAATTGCTATAACTGACAGCCGCGCACGCAGCAACCCTGTTATATAGAAACAACCCCATCAATTCAATGAAAGGGTTGGAGATCTTGTTTAAACAATCAAAGCAAAATTCGAGATTTCATCGCCTTTCGGCGGTGAATTTTAATGCTGCCATTAAAACCATTTCATTTCGTTCACTACTGAGGGCCTGCGTCTGATTGTGGAGAGCTAAGAAAGCAACTCTTCAGGAGCTGAAGTTTTATTGCAAGTGTATAAACAAACCAAAATGTTGTCCTGTAACTATCTATTTTGTTACAAAATTTATTGACCAAATTTCAGAGTTATTACAAGCGTTATATTATAGTTTTATTATCTGTTGATTACATGTTAAGTTTCTCAATACATTCGCTTATCGCCAATTACCATGTGGTATGGTTGATAAATGTTGCAAATTATATTTATAATTTAATGTTTATTATACATATGTATATTATTAATATAATAATAATAAGCTCTATACTTTCGTGCATCCCGACAAAATCTGAGTGTTTTGAAGAAAACAAGAATTCAGTAAAGCTTCCAACAAGTGGTTATAAACAGAAGCAATAAGTCATAAAATATATTTTAATTGAGGCTTTCATTTTGTATAAAGCTATTTAACGAACTCTCTGCTCTCAATTACTACATTACAAATTAGTCTATGAAAATCTGATTAGAATTTTAATTACGTGTTTGAAGAACATTTTGAAGAGGACCTCTGTGAAGAGAAACTAATAGTTAGCTGCGTGATACAAATTTATAACATCGATCCTATATATTAGTTTAACAGTATGTAGGGGGTTAAACAAACAAATAATCAAATAAGTTACATGGAACTAATACTCAATTATACACACAATACGTAGAACTCAGTAAAAGGAAATGGAATTTTTAAGCGTAACCTTTAAAAACATATTAAAACCACAATGAGGTTAAATACCCAGCGGAGATGGAAAGTTGAGGCAGAGTGAGGTGACAATACTATTTGAGCCAAAATTGGGATCCGACGCATTTATTAAAGCGAAAACCGGCAACAAAGGAATGATATTGAATTGTAAGGAAAGGTGACAAAGATGCCCAAAATTCTTGGCAATGGATACGGCTTCAAACAAATTTTGTATCTGTATTTTAAACAAAGCTTCATCTCTTAAAAGTAATGAATATGATATGTTTTTATATAATTAAAGATGTAGATTTTGTTTACGATTTATCAAGGTAGAAACTAAATATTTATTTAAATTGCCGCCTCAAATAGTCCTATAGATTCGCTCCTGAATGTTGTAGATCACACTACGTCGAGGGTCGCTGGTAGGTGACACGCACAAAGCACCTCCGACTTCTTTCATTGTAGATTAAATTCTTTGCTTGCCGCACACCTACCGCTTATCCTTGCGTCCACAGACAGAGTTTTCTACATTTATAGTAATAGCTATAATCTAAATGATTTTTACCTGTTTACCTTCAATATGTCTAATTCATGACATATTAGTAAATTTAAAACTTATAGACTGAAGATTAAAACAGACTTAAATGTTATTAAAGTTTACTAAAATCTTATAATAAACTATTAATAAGTATTTTTTGTTTTATGATTTTTGATAAAGGTATATCTTAGCTTTTACTGTACTACAAGCATTGTTAATATCCGATCTTTCTCAGCTTAATCTCGCTGGTCGCGGATTTAATACATATTTCATTGGAATATTTCACGAGGTATTACTTCGCGCCGGTGTTTGTTAGATGCCAGTTTATTACGACTTTGGTGGATTGTTTGGAAGTCTTTTGGAAGTTTTAAATAACATTTAAAAACGTTTTTAGGTGCCGAAAGAAAATTAGTCCCTATTACCTCAATAACAACCGATTTTAGAATCTATGGTGCTGTTTAAAAGACTCTTAATTGTAATTTGTCGTATAGCTTTAGCAAACAAAAACCCATAACATTTGTCATCTGGATGTGTGGGTGTGTTACTGTGAATGTATGTGTAAACACAATTGTTGCCACTTTAAATCAAACAGTTCATGCAGTCGTTAGAGGCACGTGCGACGCTTCTGGATTTAGAATACGTTTCCAATGTTTTACGGGTACATTATACATACACGAATATTATATTTATCGTTTAAAAAATCTGTTCAATTTATTCTAAGAAATTCATTAATTATTAACAGTAAAATGATACTTATAAAATTTAAAAAATGCGAAATATTGTGATTTGTATGTATGTTTTCTCATTCTTCTCGTGGCAGAGGGCCAATACTAGAGAATGAAAAATTATTTACAATTACGTTCAGTAATGTATGTTGTTTGAAATGGAAAAGAGGTGTGTTTCATTTGCATTGACATATATATATATATAAAATATAGAACCATAACTAAAAAGTGCAGTTTTAAGTACCTGTAAACTGCACATGCCCTTTTATTTTTATAGTTTTTTGTTAAGAACGTTCTTCAAAACTTTATATTTACATATTTATAAAGATACAATGATACCACTGCCAGTACAACATATAATGAATATCAAATAAATAAGACTTATTTATTTCTTTATTTCACTTATTATTTTTTTTATATAATCCACACAAAGCGAACGCGCGCTAAGAATAATGAAAGTACAAGTGAATGGACTTGCTGTAATTATAATAACTCGTTGTTATTTATCATCAGCTTCTTGCCCCTACTTGCGGATGTTAAGCAGGTGCTAAAGATAAATGTACCCTCCACGAAACTTGTCTGTGTTGTTGCTTTAATTCGATTATTTACTACCTTTTACTTATGTTACAATCTTACTTACTTACATCTACTATTTATTTTGATTTAAACTACGGAGTCGTTTAACTTAGCAGCGCTACCAATATAGTTACGATGTTAAGAAGCAACAAAATTTTTTTTCTAGGTACGTTTACGTGATATATGCCCGAATTTAATGATAAAATCATATATGAAACCATACAAAAACACAGCGTCGAAATTGCCTGCCATGTTTTAGGTTCCAATCTCATTTTTTCTACACGCATAGTGAATTTAGGCGTTAACAGCGGCTCGCAAATCGTACTCAATGTGCCGGCACTAACGTTACGGCTAACGTATTCGTCGTAGCACGGAATGGATAGTGCCCTCTCGTTAATTAAGGGATGTTACATACATATAATAATGTTATTGTTCGTCGGCTGGAATAAAATGTGATTGGAGGGAGGATGCTCCTGTTCCTTGTGTAAGGGATGTTTTGTAATATTTTATATAAAATATTTTTTGTTGCCATCTTATCGAGGTATTTAAAAATATCTAAAATATATAAAAATCTTTTTAAAAATTTACCTTGATGGGTAAAGTACTCGCAGTCTCAACAATTTTCTATATTTTGTTATTACAGTGCTGCGCCGGACACCAACGGATTTATACCGGGCTTAGACAAGCAAAGCGGCTTTGTCTTTGAAACAAACGAACATTGTATTGAGCGTACAAGAAAAATGTATTTACGAGTACACAGATAGGAATGCTGTGTTTTTCTTACAAGTAAAAATAATTTGAAATTCGTGAAAACCTAAACTACAAAGTATAGAAAACAAAATACAATTTTATTGATTATTTTTAATTAAGTTTTATTTAAAAACAAATTATGTCTAAAGTACCTACGTGGAATATACAATACAAATATCCATCACATCTGATAAATTTATATTCTAAATTTCGACAACTTCCAATTCACAATAATTGTACTGAATTGTTTATTTTATTTTGATTACTGCATATTTTGTATTTGCCTTTAAAAGTAACAGCTTTTATAAACTAACATTATACAAAGCCCTCGTATATCAAAAATGTCTGCAAACATGACCTTTTGTTGCTATTGTTTAATAACAAAAATCAATAAGTCCATCCGTCGGTCCGGTGTCCAGGGGTGACCAATCAAAGGGTGCCAACTAATTTTATTATGAATTTCCAAAGCAAATAATTTACCAAGTATACGTCCATATCAGACATTCCGGGTGTCTATTTGTTTGTTTTTCAATTAAATATTTATCACATTACTGAGAAAATAACCGGTATTTTACTAAAAAGCTTACTATCTTTAAATTATCTATGTTTAGTATTCTAATAGGAACTAACAAATATAATGTTAATAGTATCATAACACATTTACCTACACTAACTTTTCATAATAGGCTTATGAATGGCATGTGCTAGCACTTAAACTGTTTAATAAAACAGAATCAGTTATTATATACATCCCTTAGTAAAATGTATAAAATATACAACCAAAACCACGGTCAAAATATAGTTAATTGGCTCCTGTGTGTAACTTTCTAATAAATACCGATGAGCCCGGCCGCTGCCGTCAGAACTTCGTCAATATTGACTTTCTTGGACTTCAAACAGTGTTTGATTTGTGAAAAATATTCTATTAGCCTTTTTATTAACAATGAACTATAAACTAAGGTTGGAATAATATTTTGGATGACATATTTATAATAAAATAGTACAAACAAAAACTTCTCGTCTTGGCTCATTTTAAAACTCTTAACTGTTAAGATAAACGCTGTGTTGTCTAGAATGCTGTGCATCCAGCATCACTCATTAATCCGCCCGCAGCCACCGAACACGTGTCGAGTTAGTTTGCCGACAATTCACAAACATCTTTTTCCTAATGAACCGACTTGGCAGCAACTACCACGATTCACTGTTTTCAACAATTTTTGGTTTCACAACGCAACCGTGGACGTGACGGGAGTCTGTAAGTTTGTCAATCTTTTGGCCCAAATTTAAAAATTCAGCTCAAACTTAAAGTAAATTCATACTATATTGTCATTTTATTTTAATTTAAACAACTGAATTGTGTACTTGTAGTGAATATAAAAAAATAGCAAAACATTTATATCTTTTTTTATTAACAATATAAAACGACATTACCGATGTACAAATAACAAATTCTATATTTTCACAAGAAGCAATAGTATTTAACCTTAATTTATAAAGCAACTCCTATTTCTGATAAGTTTTTTTTAATTTCACCGTTTTATCTTTGTACAAGTTTAAAAATGCCTATATTGAATCCAAATTTGAGTTACAAAACACAAGTTAAGGAAAACACAAAGCGCTGCTGTATTTGTTTCCGCAGCGCCGTTGTCATCTAAACAAGTTTTTGAAACAATTCTCATCTATCGGCCGCCTCGGGGCTCATCGGGTTTCTTAGGAACTTTCTCCAAGTGTAATCAAAGGATAAAACCTTCTGTAGCGAAGTCAAGTGGCTGCATAAAGGGAAAATTCACTTACTTCCTATAGCGGACGTCGTTCCAAACATTGAGAACGGGCTTTACTCCCGGTACGGTCAAAGATTTAAAGAACTTACATTCCAAACTCTATAAACCGTCCTTTGGAATTAGCTTTTCATACAAATAGATTTAAAGTAGTTCTCCTATCATAAACCACATAACAATTTGGTAGTCCTGGCTTTAGGCAATAGATACTTCTAATATAAATATGTTATAAATAACAATTGATCAATGACTTGAAATATTTATAATTGTAATATATGAAGAATTAAATGGTATTTACATATAAGGGTTTTTAATTTTTAAATTTAAAATAAAAAAATAATTTTAATGTTATTTAAATATACTTATAAGCTAAAAATAAAAATATCTCGTACTAAACTGATTTAGGACAAATCTACAGACCGCAACGCGACAGTTCTCTTTTATATAAAGTCATAGTTGGTTCAGCGAACGAATTTGCATAGGAATGGCAGATTATAGAGCCACCATAGGCTAGACCTAGGTTTAGCCAGGTGCTGGAATGGCACTAGTCTAACTTTACGAAATGCACTCGGTTACGGCAAACAATATAGCCTTTTCAAGTTAAGCATCTTAAAGATATTATTTCGATTTCTGTTAAGTTTTGTGAGAATGTTTATTTTTAGGTAATCTTTTAAACAAAGAATTAATCATATGAACTCTATGGGATTTCGTATCACTAACAAATTAAAATTAAAAAGTTGTCTATTCCTTATATATAACAACAACATTTCAACTAATAGGAATTTTGAAACTCGACAAACTTAAATCGTGCTAACAAAAGTCGTAAAGCTATTATCAGGTTAGGTATTATCTATAAGGCAATCAGTAAATCACATAAAACAGACGCAAACAGGAATCGAACCTCGCATTGACGAGATTAATTAGCTAATAACAAGCGTAAACATGAGCTTCAAAGAGACGCATATCGAATCGTTTTAGTGATATTAGTCTTTTTAGAGATCCCTCTTATTTATTATCTACTTACAAACTTTTAAACATTTTAGCAATCAATATTATATTTTCTTATTGGAGAATTACGAGCCAGCCAAATAGTCAGTATATTAGTGTTATGTAATGATTATTATATAAGCAAATCGTTTTTCAATATGTATATGAAAATTCGAAAACTATAGAGTCTATAAGGTAGATAATACTATTTCATATCCATAAAATTAAAGCCACATACACGTATTTGCTAATAGTAAATTGATTTTTAATATTTTTCTTCGTGTATATATCTGTTATTTGGTATTTAAAAAAATGTTTAAAAAAACTACACATATACGGAACCAAAGATATTAGAAAACTATCCACTCGTACGGAACTGCAATCAAGAAATGACCCGAGATTGAATGGCCGTCGCTAACAAATGTATACTTCAATAGCTCATTGATGCAGCATAGATGAAATATATCAGTTAGTAAATTAAAATACGCTTATATATGTTATAATACCTCCGTATTTATATGTTATATATATATATATATATATATATATATACAATATATAATACAGATAACAATAAATTAGCGGAATCTAAAATCAGATAATTTACCGCAATATGTTTTATTGAGCTGAGCGAAGCGAAGCTCTTTAACTACTGAGATAATTGAGAAAAAGTATCCCATATAGTTTACATATATGGAAAAACATTGCTTTGAATGTAACAGCAATATAAACTTCCCCCAAAGTATTTTCCACTAAAGCAAGTTGCAGATTCAAGAAACAACTTAGAAAGGTAGGATCTAGAAGGTTTACGAAGAGGTCATGACGTTTCTGTCTAGCAAAGTCTGAAAAAAACACTCTTTGTAATTTAAATAACCTCAGTATTTAAATTTAACATTTACTTGACGTTACTTTTGGCTATCTATAACATCCTGTTTGTTGTTGGTGACAATATATTTGGTTTGAGTTGCAATCCATTAAAATCGACTAATGAAAATTACACAACACCTATTCATATATTATATCTCCAATGTACGCTATGACAATAAGTTTTTGTCTAATCTTGAATATTAAGTATCTCACAGAAAATATCTGTATACAAACTTTATTTTAATAATATCATTTTTTTAATTTTAAGAGCTTTCCATTACTAAGACTAATGAGTCATTCGAAACTTCAAACTAGAGTATCCTTGTGTTAAACAACTGTTGGAGTAACCTTGACTACATCAGTCTCATGCCTGTGTATGAAATATTAAAATTGTATTGAGTGTCAATGATTGTTTCTATAAAACGAAAATAAACTATATTGTTTCAGACATTTCTATGATTGTTTCTTCCAATAATAATAGTTTTTTATTCTTATAAATAAGGTTTCGAAAATGTCGAGTAAAACCACCAGATCTTTTACGATTAATATTATTTGCAATTATAATACTTTGAGCAACTGCTCAAAACAAGTGTTGACATCAAATCATAATTTTTATCCATAAATAAATCTTATAGTATACCCACTCAATATATTTAATACATAGTGAACTAGTTTGTAAAGCAATTAATATTTTACAACATCCTATAAACTTTTAAGGGTAGACAGGTTATTTACGGTCGTAACCCAGAAGAAGGTTGTGAGTCACAACTCATGTATTTACGTCACTTGTGTATTTATAGTAAAAAGAGATCAAAACATGTGTGCTGATCACCTGATGGAAAGTGTTCACCAACAACCACGGTCTTTTGCATTATTGGAATGCTCAAACTGTATGCACAAGTGCGTTGCCGGTCTTTGATATAGGAGTAGATTTTTAGGTATCCATGGCGTAATATCTACCTATAATCACCGCCGAAGGAAATTTACTTATATATTTATATATTTCTTTTCCACTTTGAATCAATAATAGTGATCACTTGTGTACGTAAAATGGAAGTGACTGGAGGGCCTATTTTGACACCATACTTATCGAAATAAGTCCTTCTATGGAAATACTCTTCAACTTAAACTTAAGGCTACGAGGGTTTCAAATATGTCCTGATCTAAGAAGAACCACAAAAAGAACACGAGGTCTACAACTGTCAGTGTTGTATTGTCTTTGAGTCACTGAAGGGAATACTCGCAGAGAGTGGTGATACAACCAAAGGTGATTTTTGAGCAGAAAACGAACAAACTTGTATCTTCTATACAATAATGGAAGGGACGGCTGACAGAAGTTGCCGGGGACAGTTTTATTACAGTTTAGAACTTTGTGTCCTGGGAGTATTGCTTGCCTATTGTTCAACAGATTAACAATATCTTCGGTCTTTCATCTAGCAATTTACTGTTTAAAGAATCTGGAGGTATTGTTATATTTTCTTATTAGAACTCTAGAGCTTCGATCCTTAGTAGTTAGGACCCTAGCACAAAAAGGATACGCTTGTCTTTTTAAATAGTAACTGCTCGAACACTCTCATCGAACCAAAGCTTCGATTTACTACAGATGAAAATTAATAAGTTCTCCCTTTGAAATTAGTGGCATATGACCCAAACTGTCTCTGCATTACTAGTATAAGATCTGTGTAAGACATGTAAACTTTGATATGATCGTCCATGACTAAATGTAACCAGACCGTTGACAGATTTAAAATTATCAAGATGACGGAAGCAGATATCGTCTCTTATGAACACAGATATCCCGGCCTGAAGTATATAATGACGTAGAAGTTTAAAAAAACGACAACAAGCAGTCGCACCGTCTCAAGATGGTAGTGAGTGGCGTGGAAATCGGTTTGCAATCCCCTGATAAGTCAAAACTCCATGTGAAAGTGGACGGGGTTTCGAGAAGTGCAAGCAACTGTCACTAGAAACAGTTCTTTCCACCTCTATATGCGAGGATTAGTACACATTTCTCAATTCTATATTGGTACAGTTATAGTATAAATAAGAGCTGGTTTTTAAAAGATAGGTTATATAAAAATAATTTGACAACAGAATATCTTAGAGGGGTTTGACAGCAAATTAGTTTTTTTTTTATAACCAGTCCTCGAAAAATAGTGTCCGACTGTAAGATGTAATATTAATTCATTGTATAATGAATTTAGTAGTTTAGATACTAGAACTAAGTGCTTATCAAATCTATAGATAACCACAACTTGATTACAGACTAGAGATCTCTCGTGTTTGTTTCCTTGATTGAGTGTGTAATGAAGTTTGCGATAGAGAAGTTACATTATAGTTATTTGAACGTGTTATCCGCTCACTTCATTTTATATTATGTAATATTATATATACTAGTTTGTAATTTTACTTTACCATATTTTTATAACATTATATATCTGATATTACAAATGGTACCTTTGAGAAATTAAAGACTGTTGGACGCTGGAAAAAAAGAAAATGACTTTGGGAATTCTCAGTATAAAATGCCCACAAAAAACTGATTTTATTTTATGACAGAATAGTACCACCTCGATCAAGATACCAGTTATGCTAGCCATAGTCATGCAGCAGAATTTAATACCATTATATATATGTACAAACTATAAAATTGTGTACTGATAACAACAATAAAGTCTTATTAACCACTTCATCCTTTTTTTTTTTCCTAAAATGAACGCTGTTCAATATCTAACAAAAAGGTTCAATTTAGTCTTTAAATGTTCTAAAGCTCTGGTGGGATTCTTTATAAATGGGCTACTTAAGAACTGCTCTAGAACGTACATTTACATCGAATGAAGTTTTTTTCACGGTGTCTTGAACTTTAATTAAAAACTGAATTACCTGAATCAAGTGCACAAGTAACTTAGAAATATACACCAAGTGCCTTATTTTCTACCAAAAGTTTAATGTATTTAGAAAAATAATAAATTACAATCGGTTTCATAAAATGATGATCAGGCTTATTAACCATGACAATATAATTAAAAATGACAAAACTATATGACTTATACTACTTTACTATTATACCAAAATATATAGTATTTTTGTTGTATAAATGTTATTAAGATAAATGATCCCATATCGTATACATATATTATTATTTCATACTAGTCAGCTGTTTTATCGATGTATAAAATAAATAAATAATGCTTCCTTATGTATAGTTTCTGATGGCCGGCGGTGTAACACGCGTCGACTACGCGTATCACTTCTTCGTATCAGCGGCAGCTACGAGGTGCTCTCTTGGGGTAGCAATGAATACATCTAATCCTGACTTCGATTCCCGTCAATGTATATTTGGACAAAATAAGTACTAGAATTGATAAACAGGGAAAAAAAAATCCATGCATATTATTAAACTATCGAATAACAATATATTTTAGTGGGGTATCACTGAGTATATATTCTTTTGTATATAACTATTATATATTACGATTCTTATCTATTGTGTAAATTGTAGGGACAGCCATTTTATTTGGATGCTTGTAGTAAAGTTAAACGATCTATGTAGACAATGAGAATTGTCTGTCGGCGAAAGTCACACCTTGCTAAATAAATGTCGTAAAATTTTCACCAATTTGGATTCGAGGGGGGTCTGAATTTCCAGCGTCGCTGTATAATAACTCGGTAAACAGCGTTTTTTACGATATGAGAACGAGTCTGTGATGTTTTTTGAGTAAAGACAGGTTTATATGCGACTTTTATAGAACGTACGTAACGTTAAGCTAACAGCGTAGTGGCAGGAAATTCTATTCTATTCACCTAAGTATATTTTATTTGAAATTTAAATTTTCTTTCCAATTGTCAAAAAAATTGATTCTGTACTGAACTTTTGATTTGAAATATGATAATAAAAATAAGAATACTTATTTCAAAAATATCTTTAATATCTACGTAAGTGGCGTCTATATCCATTGTCATATATATTACATATCTATTGTTATACAGGAATATTATAAATAATTGTGTTTTACTTTATTTTTTTTTTATTTTTTAAGATCTTTATAATACATGATCCTTGATAGAATTCTCTAATATACACATAGAATGTTTTTAGATAGAATCGATTATAAAAATAAACAACCGAATAAGAACTCTAATACATACAATTAACTATCATAAAAAACTGTAAACTGTCCAACCTCACACATCCATCACCAAAATCGGTAACTCAGAAAACAAGTGCCACACATACCAACCAAATTGCATTTCCAATTCATAAGGGTAGTTATCCCTCCTCCTTCTCACGTACAGAAACCCTTATTTCTCAGCCACTTCGCAAGGATCTCATATATGAATAATTTTACTGAAACTTGTTGACTTAATTTTATATCGTATTCTTATCTTTTTTAACCGAACACTTTCTGACTTCCCAGCGCTATATTAAAATTGGTGCTAATGCAATAGCAATTGTAAGATGGAAAAGAAAACGTTTTATTTTATATTTATAACGAAATATTCTGTTTTGAATCTATTTAGATTATTTGAGTTTTATAGCAAAGATAAACCTATTATTTTATTCATCGATATGTCCCTTCATACATCTGCCACAAAAATTCTGATTAATATAATTAGATTACTGTTATTAGAAGATTAGAGAAGGTTTTAGAGAATACTAAACTAATAACTAAATCTTGTGAAAAAGTCAGTTGAAGTAAGATTCAACACAGTGCAGTTGGTATAAATTGCTAGTTGTAATTCCAGAAGATATGAGATTGTGCAGAATCGAACCTACAACTTTTGGTTCATCTGTCAGGTTTACTGACATCTCGACCAACAGACCTTTTTACATGTAGCCCATATTTATTTACAGTACAGTCTTCATGAAATGTTGAGAAAGCTTCGAAATTATCAAACATCAACCACGTGCCCTTATCCTTATTATTTAAGGACGGGGCAAAATGTCAATTTCTTTCACTTCTACAATGCGACGCCTTAATCTCAAAGAAGAAGAATGTTTCCACTATTATTGTATAAGTCTATAGCAATAACTAAACCAGATTCTTCTCTTCTAAAATGACCTTATTAATCTAAATTTGTTGAAAAACATAGCAAGCATATATATATAGCAAGATAATACTTCTGATAAAACCGAATACTAAACTAAAACCAATCCTGAAACCTAATAATAAATTGATGGTTATTAATTACGACACATCAACAACATCAGTAAATATTATCAAAATATTTCGCGTGAATATAGCTCTTATAGCTATTGTCTTAAACGCCAAAGTCAAACGAATGAAATTCTATATAAAACTTGTTTAGAAGGAAGTACTTAAAGTTTGTAGCTGATAGGATACAGTGAACAAGTTTGTAACAACGTATCTTTATAGGATGATGCTTTGGAGTTTAGATTATAGGCGTGAGATACACAAGTTGTATTTGAAGAGGTGTAGTTAGTTAGATAGTTACATTCTATAAATTATTTCTAGACAGACGACATTTTAAAATACATTATTTTATGAACATTTGAAATGTCTCATTAACAATATTATATCCACTATATAAATCTAAATTGAAAAATAAATTTGTTGTTGCAAAAATATTGTAACATCATTTAAATATAACACAAAATCATGCAATAATTTGAGTAACGCGTTATGCAACGCACCGAGAGGAGCTTCTGAGTTTTCCAACCAATTACACGGCTCTCGTAGTAACGGCCACTTCAGATCACGTTACATTGCCGGAAAATATATTTTATTTCATAATTTGCTTCAATTCCTTTGCTACGATAAGTAGACCTGGAATTCGAGATTTAAAAATTACGATGATAACTATTTTATTAATATATTCCCGGTCCTATTTAAATTGGGAGCCTGCAAAAAGACGTGACCCTAGGATTTGACCCTTGAAATCGCCCGGTCATCGGCTATCTGTCAAATGTAAGTGACGGCTAAAGTGACCTCCCATTAATATTCGCGGCCAGGCCCACGCGGACAATCATCTGTCAAAACTTCCAAAATGTGTACTAACCAACTTATCCCGGATTAAATATGGAATATTAAGAAAATCCACAACATAAAATTCTATTTGTTTTTAGCCTGTTTCAAATTATAATATTCAAAATGCAAAAAAATAATTTCCCATTTTAAACGTGGCTGAAGAACATGGCACTCTGATAGAGAATAAGATAAAAAATAATTATTCATATAATACATGACCAATTATACAAATTATATAATGGAAGAAAATCTGGTAATCAAAGTAAAATTTTTACCTTGAAACGTGCACTTCAATAAAGTTTTTATTTTATAAATAAAACGATATTTATTCAAACAATCCGATTGATTCATTAAACGTCGAAATGAAAAACCAAACAGGCAGGCGCTCAAGTTAAACTCGTTACCATCTGAACGGTTAAGCGGTGTAGACTGAGATACCAACAAATACTATTATATACCTGTAATCATTTATAATTGTATTCAAAAACAATTAGCCTTTAAATAAATTTTGCTTTAATTATTCATGAAAACAATAATAACTCTGTTAATATAATATGCTTTACTCTTCAATAGCTAATATACTTTACATGTATATGTAAAGTAAGTCAGTTTGTATAAAACAATTCTAATATTCATTTACTAATAGAAAAGTTATAGACTCTTGTACTATAATGGTTAAACGTTACAATTTGCATCGCCAGCTTTTAATTCCACGCATATGGAGATTAAAAGCTCCCAATAAATACGATACGAGATCAAACTACGGTTCATTTAGCTTTACTGAAAACAGTTATATAAATTGCAACTGATGCCATATGGAATTTCTATTATATTTATAACCAGAACCGCAAGAGATTATATTTGCTCATGCAAATTCGAACTGTTTTTAATTTTTTAGATGAAACGTATGATGCCGAATATAATTCCTATATGTTTATTTCAATAAAAAAATATTACAAAATTAAATGCTGAAATGTATTTCAATGAGACAAATATACAAATTATTAAACTTTGAAAATACCCTCAGTGCCGTTAACAGGATCAACTAAATAATTACCATAACGTTATAATAAATTCATTTTATTATAGGGCGAGTGTCTCCAGCTTACAGAATACCAATTTAGGTAAGATATGTTCTTTACACCATCTCGAAATCTAAACGCATAAATCAGAATATTAAATATATAATTGGCAACACGTGAAGTTTCCCATGAAGGCGAGTGCGCGCTGGCGTGTAATGGTATTATGGCGGCCGTTGTATTGCCAGTAAATTCGCCAACAATGCGACATTTTCATTATTTAAATTTTAATCTCTAATTGTTAGTAGCTTTTGGTATAACGCACACCGCTGCACCAGAATGCGACATTTTTCACTCTATTTTATTTTAACGCTAAAGTAAATAGGTCAGTATTAGTTGATTTGAAAAACGTTATCTTATTTATGAGATACACATTTTGTATAATACTATTATATATAAAATTACCGTTAATATTTGAGTATAAACATGATAAAACCGAAAAGCAAATCTTTAGGGCCGACATAACAGTGGACGACAACACCTTAGGGATCAAAAATATTGCCGAGTACATTAACATATGAATTCAGAGTGTAATAAAGGAATAATATGCAAATAAAGGATCCTATCATAAAATGAGAGCAAGTTGTTTACAAGTGGGACGAGTTTTAAATATTACTTCAGTTACATTTATGTGACGTATGAAACTTAACCCTAAAACGTAAAAACAGTAAAATTAAAAGGTTTGCCGTTTATAAAACAAGTACTAAATTTAAAAGTAAGGTTTAATGAAATTCTTTAAAATAAAGTTACATCGTTTTATTGGTCATAAAACACTTGAATGTTAACTAAAGACATTACGACTTTGAGTGAAAACCAGAATTCGCTGTCTGAGATAAAATTAAAAAGTAATAAAAATGCAAATTAAGTAAGTTTTCCGGAATGCGGTAGCGATTGCCGTAAAATATTTGCTTAACTTTGATAGGACCCCTTTTTATATTGTCTGGATGTTCTCTACTAACTTTTCAGTTTTCATTTATAAACACTATTTCCCACCAGTGATACTTTTGAGTTTCTTGAAACTTGCAATTAAAAGAAGACATTTTTGTGTGTTTGTGTTTTAAGAACCATTGTATACACTTTTAGTTAAAGGAGGTTGAGCCTAAGTCTGAAATTATTATAATATCATTATCAGAACTTCATTATATTATCATTATCAGAAATTATTCATATCTACTCATTACTAGTTTCAGATATAAATATATTTTTTTATTTTAAATAGACGATTAAAACATTTAATTCTTCGAGGAAGCTATAATAGGAAATTCGTTTTTTTTTCATTATCTTTCATTATAATATACAAAATACTAGACAATATATACCTATGAGAAGTCTAACCTCGCATTGGAATCTTTTAATTTTGACATAAAATCTAAAATAACATAGGTTATTAGCTGTCACAAATTTTATGAATGGGGCAGACACTGTCCAATTTCACGGATCAGCGCGCGCAGTATATCTGAATATTATCCGGAGTAGAACAACTTTACTAAGGTTATATTATGTATACATTTATAGTGTAGTGACTTGGCAGTGATAGATAATGCAGATACCGAGCTGATATTGCTATTCTACTCTTAGTTGTAAATTAATTAATTTAAACCGAAAATATTAATAGTTTTCATTGTAATATGATAAATGTAATTTATAAATAAGGAAGGATTATGGAGACATGGAGAGCAAATAAATTATTAAATTAAAGAATTAAATTTTAGTACCAGATTAAACCACAACGTAGTTTTCTCAATGAGGTGATAATTTGTTTTCTAACAAATTGGGGATAGTTTTATTATTATCTACCAGCTGTTAATCTTAATTAAAGCTACAGTTTTCTTACCCCCGAACAGATCTATTCAACTTGATAATTAGGAAAAATGCTTTGATTCTTCCTTATGTGGGTGTGGATGGAACCGTCGAAGTACATCTGTGATTTCCGAAAATAATCAATACAAATGGTCGTTTCATACGTTCATACGAAGTTTACTTTTACTCTGTTCTACTTTGTTTAGTTTAGGTTCACCAACAGCCAAGGTTTTCGAATAAATATCCTATAAAAGGGCAAATATTTTATTAGAACAGCATTCCGAAATGACTCCAGAAGCTATTAAACTACTTCAGCTAGTCAAATCAGTATTATACTCGAGACTGTTCGATTGCGTTTGCATACTGGCCACTATGAGCCGGGACACTAATGTGTTTGTGATTGCACTACCATTGAGTGTGAAAAGTTATCTATTTGCTGTCGATAAATATTCAGCAGGTTTGGTTCTATTATGACTCGTATACATAGATGCTAATGGGTTGTTATGTAGAGTTTATATCATTTATAATATTGTCGAAATAATACATTTGATTTCAACGTAGATATAATCTTTTCATTCACTTGAATTCATAAATTCACAAAACATTTTAAATACAAAGCAATGTTTGGTTTAAGTTGAAATTGACAATTTATTCTTTAATTTCTTCCTTCGCTCCTCCCGCAATATTTCTTGATACAGCCAATCCTGGTGTTTGTTTAAAAAGTTCAGCCCCACGTCGAGATAAAAGTAGATCTGCCGTATTGTGGCCTCTCTAATCAAGTTCTAACGAGCTATCATTTTATGAACCTTTTACACTGGTTTATTGCACCTTGTTAGTAATACTCCCTATATTTTAAAAATGTAATATATGTTTCGTATATAAAATACGACATAACAGTGCTAATACTGTGTTCAAGTATTTCAGAACTTAGGTTTTAATTTTAGAAACTTAGTTTTATTTTTTTTAATTTAACTAAAGAACATTAATTAACTTAATTAATATATATTTTTTTATTTATTAATAAACTTCAAGTATGCAAATACAATATAATTAATATTATAAGTGTGCAGTGTGCAGGTTCCTTATAGATATTGGTAAATGCACCGTAACAGCGTCTAAGAAGTAAATAATGGTAGCGTCTTTCCAAAGGGGATTATATTCGCGTAACCAAATATTAGAACACAAAGTTAGATTATAATTTAGAGCTCTCATATTGTCTTCGTAAATTGCTTTTCGGACGTAAATTAGTTGTTTTCGCTTCTTTGTAAATGTCACTGATAGACATTTAAGCTCGGATTGGAAAACTTTTTAATAGTGACTTATAAAATCTAAAAACTAATTTATTTGTTAATATGTAACTGTAAATTTTGGCAAAAGTTTCATTATATATTTTTTAATAATGTAGACTTTTGTTTTGTACTAATCAAGGAAAGCTATTTTCACTGATTTCGTAAATACATCAGTTTCTACTATAAGCGTAAAAAAAATATTCAATAATTTGATAATTTTAATTGTACAAAATAATGATACCTCATTGGCAATAAATCCCTTGGTCGATTTAAAGCCAATTTCATAGTGAAGGCATCGAGTAGAGAGCGATAAAAATGCGGAATCCTCTTGCAACGAATGGAATTGCGTGTTGGAGCTCAGACAGGGTGTAATCTGCCTGCCTACGGAACCCAAACGCTCCCGAGTGGCGAGCCTGCAGTCACTAGACGTAGACTAGACTCAATAGACACGCCATTTGTTTGCTTACTTTTTACTTAGGCCAGGTAACTTTAGTTTTTGGCTTTACTGGCTTTAATGATACAGAACATCCAACTAAAAAAAAATATTTGAAACATTAGAGTATATTTATTTGAGTGACTAAAAGTTAGGCTTACGATGTCTATTTAATAATTTTTTATTTTAATAATGTAATTTAATAATCATGACAAAATTTGGGATGAAATAATACGTCTGTAGAAAGCCGTAGCATACTCTATGGTAAGTGCATGGAATCGCGCCAGAACTAAATGAAATTGAAATTAGCTTTCTCTCCCCAGAGCCACTAGCGGAATTTTCCAAAAATAAAAGCGTATTATATTTTAAAATAGATTTCAGTTTCGCTCTAGTAAATGGAAGACCGGTAAAACTCACCAAGAAGGAAATGCAATTAAAAATTCCCTATTAAGATGAGTAAAAATTATTTTTATTACCTGACTGAATTAATTCTGGCAACTTCACAACATTTGAAAAATGGTTGCCGGAAAATAAGAACTATAAAATCTAAAGATATTAATTATGAAAGAACGTTTTAATAACATACTTCATATTTTTTGTTTCACTGACGTCTTTTGAAGATTTTCATTACTTTTTAATACCTTTATATATAACTATTGAATTCAAAACACTTGGACCTTTTTCTATTCAAAAGTAGAAAACTCGTAAAAATAATAAAATATAAACTAGATATATTTATAAATATTGTTCCCTAAATAAAAAATATACGAGTTTATTTATATAAGAAAAGTTAAAAACATGTAATGATTTAATTGATAATAAGATAGTAAAATAATTATCTGCCTGAGACTCGTATATATAACTCTAGGAATGCCCACCCCGTACATTTGCTTATTGCTTCTAACATTAAATCGTGGTTTTATTCAAAAAATACAATTGATAATCAATGGATTATATAATGCCTTTTTTTTCCGTTTAAAAAACCCGTTACGGGTACCCCGTCGGCCCAGCGGGGTGACGGCCGGGGGGTTATGTGGGACTACCCGGCAGCATAGAGGATGCTGCCATTTTAAAAGCTACCCACTAAAAAACCAACGGTTGCCCTCTTCGCCTTAGTGGGACGCCACGGGATCGCGTTAGCACACACCGTGACGCCCTGGCGAGACCCCCCGAATGAGGGTGCCCCGAGCAACGTAGAGCACCCTCTCATCGTAGGCCTATGTTAGGTAAGAGGGGTCACCCTCCCCCATACAGGTGCCTACAGTAACCACAAGTTGTTGTTATCTTTAGTAGTTTAATTGGTTAACATATAAGTGAGCTAATTGCGCTAGTAAAGATAAAACGTAGATAAAAGATACATATGAAATCGACGGAGTTAGGGGTGAAAAGTTATAGTTCAGTGACAGTTAACTGTCTTAGCTTAGCTTTGTACATTTTAGCCGTCAAGAGTAGTGAAATTAGTTTAATTTGTATAAATTGTATTATATTTGTTTTAAAACAGTGTATATGTATTTCTGTACAAAAGTACATATATGTAAATAAATAGAAAGCTAAAAATCAAGTATCTCTTTACTGGCTCCGGTGTGGCTCGCACGAGCGCGTAAAAAGCCCCCAAAGAACCTACACACGCGGTTTGGTATCTGTCCGTGCGATCTACCTTTAAATATATTGAGAAATTTGGATGTGGCAAATCTTGAACAAAACAAGAGTTTTGTAATGTAAGAACATTTCATCATAATATGTTACTTTGTTTTTCTCGTTTCGACTTATCAAAACATACTCCGAGTTTTATTTTCTCAATTACAAAAATCCGTTTACGTACAAAAATAATACTACATTAATTTGGGTTATAGATTTGAAATTTTGGTAAAATAAATAAATTTTAATTATATCACTATATATATGATCCACTGATCATCATCATTACTTCCTTTTTCTTACCATTGTTACTAAATGTGCTTTTTTGTTAACTTTTAAACAAAGACAAAGTATCAACACAGAGATACCGTATCCAATCTTTAAGTTACGACAATAGTTAATCTTGGTCTCTCTAAGATACACACAATACTAGTCCCGAGCAAAATTAGTTTCAGTATTCAGGAAGTATTGTGTTGGTTTTTCTAGACGTGCAGACATGCAAGTAGTAACGATATATTATTACTTTATCTTTTTACTGAATATTAATGTATACAAAGTTATGAAAAAGGATGGAACACAATTTATCTCCCGGAAATCATGTTAACAAAGAAATTATTGTAAAATTACGAAACATTACTGGGGTATACCTTCTGAAGCAGTAATATAAGTTGATTTGGGTAGAGTTCTGTACACATCGTCGTTGTCAATCTCGAAGATGATATAATTCTAACTCAATAAATCTGGATGGATTATTTGTTAATTTCGGAGAAAATCTGGTTCATATCTTCAAAAGGGCAAAGAAAGCAGTTTTCTTAGATTTGAAAATGAGCCGTTAGTGATTAAATATTATAAATTTTTAACATTGACCTACCATCTGCTATCTATAAAAAGATGAAAAACATAATGTCTTATAAATACTGATGAATTTAAGATTTCACATAATTAATTTTTACGATTACGTTGTTTTTAGATTTTTAGCTTATAATTTAAATTATAACTTAAAATTACCATTTCTTAATTAAAACTTTATTATATATAAAATCGACTCACCGACTTGTGAAATCTGAGAAACTAAAAAACTACGAAATGTTACGTTTGTTTATATTAAAAGCCATATACTAGAAGTGCATTTTGCAAGATGAAACCCTTTTAACTGTTTATGTTTACCATGATAGTGTTTTTTTTAATTTTGAAAGCATTCGTGAACAGTTCACGCCTTGATTCCGCCATGCTCAGAACTCAGGAACAATGATTTCGAATGGGTTCAAAACTAGTCAGAAAATTCCGATAGTATTAACTGAGTATAATCGGTTAATTACATATAATAATAAACACGGATCACGATAGTTTAAATACAACAACATATCATTCAGACTTCACCAATAACACTGGCACACAAAAAAAGTTCTGTATCTGAAACCAGATCTACCTACAGGTAAGTTTTTGGATGTTCTAAAAATGAATCTGATGTCAGAATTTAACCCCCACCCCGAGGGCAAATATTTTAATTTGTGCAAAATTTAAAAATAAGTGTCTATAATATGCCTTTTGGCGTGCTTAATACGAATCTGAAGTTACAATATCCCATCAAGGTCAGGTTTCAGATACAGAACTTTTTTTGGGTGCCAGTGTAATCAATGATAGGTCATAATCAATTAGATACAATTAGTTAGTTAGTAAAAACCATGTTATATGAACGGGTTGAAAAGCTTGATAACAGATATATCTTTTAATATGAAATAATACCTGATGCACCCATAGCTCCAAAAATTTACAACTATGACGAAACTAGTCTCTCTGATATTATTATATTCTTAATCTAAATGATATATCTTACATTTATAAAAAATACTTTTATAGGCGATTGTAAATATAGGTCTATTATTTATACTCTTCAAATGATCTGCCAAAACAACTTAAACAAAAAATCTTCCAGCCAGGCCAATTCATGATTGATTAATCTATGATATTGGTATAATATATACCTTTATTTTTTTCTTCTGATATCTTTATTATTGTTTGCTCCCTTTGGCAAAGCTTTTTTAATATTTAGCCAAGAAACTAGAGACAATGGTCGCAGTATTATTTTCTGATCGTTCATTCAAAATTAGGTTCTAAGTAAAAGGAAGGAACATGACGGACAAGCATCAAAGCGTACCAATGATGCCGAATTTTGTGATATAATGAACTGCAAATGGATACCAAAAAAAAGGAACAAAAGATAGACATCGTTTGAACAAAATCGAAGACATATTGGCTTGACTGTACGTACCGACTTCCAATGTCATTTCTTTATAATTTGGATACTTTTAGAGATCAATAATTAATCTAAAAAATATATAAAATAACTTGAACTTAGACACAAAAAAGAAATAGATGTAATAATCGAAATCAACTTTATTTACATATAGCATTTTTATACAAACTAATTAACAGATCAAACGATTTAACAAATATAACAATATACAAATTAAACTATTTATAATTATGACGTTGTATGTGTTTGTACAATTTACTAAATCATTTAAATTTAAATATTTTGGTGAACAATATTTTGGTGAACAATAGTGCTTTTAATCAAACTCTAAAAACTATAGCTTGAGTGTGCTATTTAATTTGAAGGAATTTAAAAGAACTCAATTGTAAAAGCATACTTTTCCCTCTCTTTTACAATTATGGTTCGTAATAAAGAAAAAAGATGCCTTCAAAGGATTGTAATTATGTAGTTATAACTACATAATTACAATCCTTTTTCAACTACAAATTACTACTAAAAAAATATATATATTTTTTTATAATATATTATAAAAAAATATATATATATTTTTTGATTTATTTATTTTTATGGCTGATAATATTAGGCACTTTTAGCTTTTCTATCTTGCAGGAGACTTGATATAAAGAACTCTCCAGCCCTATACGATGAGCGCACGAGCGGCCCACTGGCTGTGTACAGGAAGCCTAGGTGTTGGCCCAATTCCTCCCACTGTTTGAACTTGGCCGGAGTAACATATTCATGTACTTTGAGGTGTCTCTTTGTTGGCTGCATATATTGGCCCAACGTCAGACAGTCCACGCCTGATGAACGAAGATCTAAAACATGAGATGAATTTCAAATACACAGTCATAAGTAATGTGACCTGGACCAATAGATTTTTCATCCTCACAGATTATTCCTTTCTTTATTAGTAATATTTTCCTAATAAATACATATTTAATATTAATGATTTCGAGCGTCAATGATGGATGCACTTTGGAGGGTGTTCACTATACAGGATGTATCCATGGCAATTTAATATAATATTTGTCTTATTCTACAATAAGACTAGCTAAAAAATAGAAAAAATATGTATACTCTATACCTTTCATGGTCTGTTCGATTTGTTGATCTGTTTCACCGAGACCTAACATTATAGATGACTTCGTGATTAAATCGGGGTTGACTTCCTTCGCCGTCTCCAGTACTTTCAATGTCTGTCTGTATCTGTTGATGTTAAATATAATATATAGATATATTACTTAAATCAAGATCTCACACTAAAATTTTTGTGGTAACATTATTAAAAAGATTTTTATTCAAGGACTGTCTATAATTATATATGATGTTGTTATTTTTTTGTTAATATTTAAAGAAATAATTGTAAATATATACACACCCAGCCCTCTTATCTCTTACGAAGGGTGTGAGTCGTTCCACAGTCTCTATATTGTGAGCGAACACATCCAGCCCGCTGGTGGCTATTGTTGAGATACAATCACGATTCCCACGAAAATCTGGCACCAGACACTCCACCAGAATATCTTTATTTCTGTAAGAAAATTATTGATTTTAAAGATTATGCAACCTATTTATATAATCTCCGTATTCTGTCAATTTGTCAGTTTGTTTGTCTGTGGTGTCGTTGGACCTCCAAGAGTCAACGAGTGTAAAAAATAATTATTTCATTACACTGAAGGGGAGGACTTAAAATACATTCAATTTATCGTCCCCCAGTAACCAGAAATGGGTGTTTTAGACCTCCTAGATCCCCGAATGATTATTTTTGTTGAATCAACTACAAATACACCACTTTCTAGAATTCGAATGCTTTAAAAATGGGGCCACAAAGATAGTATTATATAATTACATTTAATATCCTTATAATGATAATATTTTGACCCCAAGTCAGACTTGAAAGTTAAACATAAAAATAATATTTATTAAGAAATAATAATATGCTTACTGTAGTTTAATTTCTCTAACTGTTTGTGCAAAATGTGCAGAGCCACCGTCAGGTAAATCTGTAAAAGAAATGTTGTAATTAGAACCCATTCAATGTCTCAAGTGCGCTACATCTATAAAATTAAAAATAAAGATACTTTATTTTTTCCAATTTTATTACCTATTAATTTTTGTTTGTATATTATTTTTCACTAAAAACAAAACTAAGAGGTTATTCTATTTTTGTAATGACATTTATTACTATTAGTTTTATGTAGTTTAACATCATAAATTTAAATGTTTGTAATTTTACATTTTCATGCAAAACACATTTAAAAACCTGAGAAAGTGTATTAACTGTGCATTTCCTTCCCATCATTTCTATAAATCTCCGTACTTACATTTACCTCAAAAACAAAATAATGGAAAAGGAGAAAGAAACGCAAAATACTTTCCAACAGAAACATGTAATAAGCTTAAAACCATCAGAGGCTTGGTTTAATAAGTTATGAAAATCTCCAAAAACTAAGGAAGTTCGTTCATAAACCGAAAAGCTAAAACCTGGAATTCTCTACCAGCGCATGTGTTGCCCTCTTCATATCACCTTGGGTCCTTTAAGCGGAGCGTGAAAGGGCATCTTATGAAGCTGCCATAGTGGAGGTCAACATTTCACCGTGGTAATCCAATAGGAATGTTGACCTCCACCTTTGGACTCCACTGACTGCTTAACATCAGGCACAGTGTAGTCATTATGGTATATAAAAAAATATATAAAAGAGTATAAGTTCTAACTTTCCCACTTATTTTCACCCCCCTCGTTATCATCAACCAACAGCTATTTAACTATGGACTGTAAGTCTCATCTTTGCCAAGAATGATTTTGATAATAAATTATTATTATTAGCCTTTATTTCTGCTTAGTTAAAAGTTCAGAACAGTCTCAGGCAACCCCCAAGTGCTCTAACTTAATATACCGTAGCACTGCATACCGTCTCTGTCGACTGAAGTGAGCACAATATACCCCAGGCCCCACTGGTGTATCGCGCGCGCAGTGTTGGCGGGCTCGGCGGGGTCCAGTGGGGGGGGCGCGCGGGACGTCTTCACCGAACAGAACATGCAGCCCCGGGTACACGTATCCCCCATTAACTACAAATTAATTAGGATTTTACAAAATTTTATTATTTACTCAAATCAAAAGTATTTGTAAAAAAGCAGACTGTAATTTTAAACCAGTCAAATCTGGCAAATCCGAAAAATTGTTTTTCAGTTGATTTGGTTTCATCAATCAACTACCCGCACTACTTAGTTAAGCGCACCCGCACGCAATAGGAATGCCAAGTTTGAGCAAACTCGGTCAAGTAATTCATTAACCTACCCTTCCAACTTTGACCTTTCATAACTTTGGATTAACAAATCAGCCAAACTTAAATCTAAGTTTTTTCGTACTGAGGAGTTCAATATCTGTCAATGTCATTATGAACTTCATCATGAAAGTCATTTCATGAAGTTCATGATGAATCAGAGGTATAAGTATAGTCTTTCTATGATTTTTATCAAAAATGTTAAGTAACAAATATTTCTGTAGTTCAGTGAGTTTGGCCCGGGTTTTATAAGATTTTAGTTTTTCCGTGATTATTCCTGAATAACATCAAAAATTAGATTTTTTTTTTAAAACATCCACCTAGGCTGATGTCTATCAATGTGTAAAATTTGAAAATTATCAGATGTACCATTTTTGATAGATGCTCGCAGAAAGGATGCAGAAGTCTTTCATAGAGAGCTTTACTCAATATGAGAACTCAATAATATATATTATTATATATATTATCTGTAATGTATGTTATGTAAAATTTATTAAATAATAATTATTGATTTTGAACTTTAATGAGTCCAAACATGATAATAATAAAATAAACTTTATAATAACAAGAATTCTATTACTTTACAGTCATTTCTCTAATAGGATAAATTTGAAGTTTCACTTCTGAAGTATAACAATTGCTACACACACACTTTTTTTATTGAGTTTTATTTTATCTAAATAGGACATTCCAATAAAAACCCATCAGACAAAATTAAAATACCTAAAAAATACATTATATTATAATAAAGAACTATTGATTACCATTATAGTGGCGGTAGAGGTACCATGCTTGCCGCCACTCCAACATTCACCTATGTTAGGACAACGGGCTTCTTCACAAACTGTACTAAGATTAAGGCTACGCAATTGTGCTTTTAGTTCACTAAATTTTGAACCTGAAATACGAAGTTTTAACATGAAATAGCCATATGCGAGTCTCTCCAGATACCTGATAGTACGACATTAGATCTTATGGTGTCTCATCTACAATACATTAGTTTGATACTATTGTACTAATTAATGCAAATATTTTACTATGCTATTCTTACCCGTAGGAATAGTAGTTTTTAACCATGGTGGTAGTCTTAATCTCTCTGATTCCCCTCTCTCCCGTTTTAATTTGCCTTCATAATCATCCCAGTTCTTTGGCCGATCTTCAGATGTAAAATCGGCTAAGCCTGGACCCTCTCTTAATTTTTCTCTTATTATATCTAACTTACTTGTATGCTTGCATCTTTGAAACTGTAAATATATTTTATAATCATTTAATTTTGTTTGCATATAATGTTACAGAGATTAGATTTAAACCTGTGTTTAAATCTAATCATATCTGTATATGCAATATTAACTATCAAATTGCCATGACAATTCAAAAGCACAAACAAAAAAATATTGCGCATAAACCACAATAATATTACTTAACAGGTCAAAAGTGGATGTTTTTAGAATATAGTCTAACCTCATGGCACTTCGTAAAACTATATGGTTTTATAGAATTTCGCAGCATTATTTCTGATAAGCGATTGCACATTTCGGTATCAGTCCATTATAAATTAAAATGATATTGAAAATCAATTTTTTTGTTAATTAAATTCTCACTGTTTTTCGTCAATTTGACAATTTTTAGTTATCACATGACAGTTGAGTGAAGTAAAGACAGTCCCTAAAGACAGAATGACAGATTACTAAGAGAACAAAGTGCGGAACAATGAATTATCAACTAAGAACATCAAACATTGTTCACTTATTTTAAAAAGAGGAACTGTTGTGTTTCTGGCCAGCTCTTCTCAACAGAACAGCATTCCGAGCATTAAGGACGAACTGACTATACTGACATTTTTATAATGTAATAATTGACGATTCAAAAGTGCCTATTTGAATAAAGATATTTTGAGTTGGAATTTGAATTTGAATTTGAACATGAAAATATTAATTATATGGATATCGAAATATGCATTTGTATGCTATTCAGATTATCGTAATCCATTATTACTATTACATATATACCTGTTCTCAAATCAATTCTATTGGATGAAATTTATCCCCCTAATTTCGAAATCTTTTCGGATCCTTACTCATGAACTTGGAAGCGTAGCGAACTCGCGGTGTAGTATTGAGGTGAATACAGCCAGATATTATAATGTAATACACGCACATTATTATTAATAGCTCAATGACCAATATTATTTTATTAAATATAAACAAAGTAGCAATTATTTTCCTTATTTTTCAAGTTTTCGTTATTATTTTATTGTGATTAATTTTGAACATTATTATAATCAGGACAAGCTGCTAAGACGACGCTCACAAAATTACTTTAGTTTTGGCTAGAAGCACTTTGTCATTATCGTTAACACAGTTCGGAACATCTAATTATTTTCATTATATTAGGAATTGAAATCCTTCTTCCAGGTTTAAAATTTTAATTCTTGTTCACATTAAGTCGATGCATGAGTGATTGGCAGCATTGTCTATTTGGTCTCCGTCTGTTTTTAATTTTATTGGTTTAAAAATTTCGGTTTCGGTATAAAAATATGAAAGATGGTTGTGAAAGGTGTGAACTGATTTCGACAGTGACTCGAGTGATGATAATGATAAATAGGATGTTACATTACTTAGATCATAATTATACCAATTTAAAAATTATTTTTCATTATTTTCTTATTATTGCTCAATTAATTAAAATTAAATATTTTAATGAAAATAAGCTTCATTGCAGCTACAGTTAAATATTGTTTACAATAAACTTGTGAAAAAAATTGTTAGCTTTATACTTCAGAGAAGCTATTGTATCAATATACACAAACTTTTCGTATTTATTTTGACTTCTAAAAGAAAAAAATCCCTAACATCAGGGAAAATTTTACTGCATTAACTTGCAACCTTCCAAATAAAAGTGATACCAACTGCTTCACGAATCAAGTTAATGTGAACAGTCTATATTAAAGGTATTTCATTTATTCGTTCAGTTAATATGCCAAACAATGAAACATTTTGTACTTTAAAAAAATATACTTTTTTTTATTTATAGCAACATTTTTTATTTATATCTAATTTTATTATAGTGTTGCCTATTCAATCGCTAATCGCTATTCTAATTTTTCACTCTTGCTTTGTGTAAAATGTTAATCTTTCAGCTGACACAAAATGTGATCGGCATTTAGCGATATATCTGATTATTGTCTATTATCTTAAAATATTCGTGAGAAAACTAATGCATTGCCCAAAATTAACTATAAAACCCTATTAAAAATAAGAAAACAGTTAAATTATTTCCTGACCTTGAGACGCAGCAACAGCTGTCAAATGTTAAATGAACCTAACCAAGTCACGGAAAGATGAATTAAAAACAATTAGTGATTTAATTTATCGACATGAGGCTAGTTGAATCACATCTATTAGAAGAGAAAATGGACGAAGCTGTTACCCATTACATAAATTCTCACCAACCACCTGAGGTTTGTGCAAGATTGTTTTTATTCACTAATTCGTAGGAGTAAACAAAGTGACATGAAAAAAATTATATGCATTTTGTATTTTTTTAATAAAAATATATATGTATTTGAAATAAACAAAGACATTCTATTAATTTTTGTTGTTTTTAAATAGACTTATTTGTTAAAAAAAAAATTAAAAAAATGTTTTTTACTAGAATATTAATGTTCAAAAAAACATACTATAGTATATACATAGATATAGAAAGAAAGTATGAATATTAGAGTTTTGATGAATATTAAAATTTTGTTTAATAAATATTAATATTTTTTAGTCAGTACATGTAGATGCAAGCTCATTGGCCCTAAATGTGCAGGATGATACTGCAGGACGAGTGCTCACTGTCATGCATCCACAGAACTTTACATCCCAGATGTGCAGGTGAGGGGAATAGTACTTTAATTTTGAAAGTAAGATATAGATTGTTTAATTACTAATAAAACAGTATAATACCATAAACTGAAATTGCTAAATTAAAATTGGGGAAGAGACACTACTGAACTGCCTAACTTATTTGACATACCTTCTAGCTTGATTAACACAGTGCATAAAGTATTGTCTAGTGTAGGTCTACCTGGATGAGAAAGTAAAAATTCTTGTGGAAATAATTTTCATACTTACACTACTATGTTCTTTTTTTTTACAAACAAAAGAAGCCATACCATTTTTTCATGTTTTACAGATATGTGACCTAGGGTGGGATAGAGTATTTCGGACTATTAACAATGCAGAAGCATAAATTCTTGCTCCTAAATTTTGTTTTTTATCATCATTTATCCTTATCATCATTTATATTAATTACTACTTCTCAAAACATTGAGGAGAAGTAGTAATTAATTTAAGTATATAATAAGTAATAAAATTATTAAACAAATAAAGCAAGAGTACAGCTTATTTACAAGAGTATCACTAATTACACTAATTTTTGTATTCTCAACTTTATGTCAAAATATTTTGAAGAATCCTTAAAGGAAAGGTTGGTTAACTTATTAACTAAGAATATATAATATTTATATGTTTTGTAAATAAGTGTATTTTAATACAATATACTGTTAGTAAGGTTTAATACATACTATATATACATCAAAAACTTTAATAAGATAACGTAAAGTGTTGACATTGACAAAACCCTCCCCTTCTTCTTTTTCATATTCCTCACTCATATTGTATACAATATTACAGGATGGGATGCTAACCACTTACAAATCAGTGTTAAACTTCAATATAATTATTAATTACTGAATGTTGTTTATATTGTGTTACAAATATCTTTACTGATATTAATAAAAAACTATATAAAAGGTTACTGCTCTCTAATTTCAGTATATTAATAAGAAATTACTATAAATTTCAACAGAAGGCATGTTTAAATGGGAGTCCAGAGTACCTCTCTAACAAAGACAATCGAGACAGTAATGTGAATAAATAAATTGAACAATCATTTCCAATAGACAAGTATCAGTGGGTGACCAAGTGGGTGAGGGACCATGGGTTGAAGAACTTCTGGACACTGATGGCCGACTGGCTGCCATAGTAGCTCACCTGGCTCAACATTCTCGAACACAACATCATTTACATAAAGTTAGTAATAGTTACATGTAATCTGTATATTATATATGTCAATAAACTAACACAATTTCTTACAGGTCCCGATCAGAAGTGATGTAGATGCTTCAGTTATTTTAGACACACCTATGAGAATGTTCAATGGACAAACACTGGTAAGCCCGGCTCTAGACTATTATATTTAATAATATTATCTATCTATATATGAATAAATCCCGATTAGCCTTGCCACATACCTTTAGAGTAGTTTTGTAATTTTGAGATTGGTTCTTAGAAACAAAAAGCACTTCTGAATGGATTTAGATAAAATTTTGAAATATTTTTGTTTATTATGTAATTATTAGTTCACATTTAACCTTCATATTTAAAAATTATATACTTTTCACAGTAGGAAACAGTAATGGGTTCGGGCGATAATTATAACAAAACAAGAATGTATTGTTTTACAATAATTTAAAGTAATGTTGATAGATTATGATTTAATCTGAAGATAGAAAGGCTAGACAAAGTTTCTGACAACAATTAATTGATAATATGATAAATTAATTTTCTTTCTAATACTTAAAATATTAAATAGTCAATACTATTAATGTTAGTCATACAATAAACATGAACATAGTAATTATAGATTTTTGTAATTTTTTGTACATATAAACTAGATCCTGGATACAAAATGGTTTACTTTTGGAAAAAACCTTGAAATAAAGTCACCATCGCTAAATCTAGTTATCATTACTTTTTTAAATATTCCTCTAATTGATATGGTATAAGTTGATATAGTTTATATACATGTAATATATATAAGTATTAATTTACAGGACCAACCACCTGAACCAATAGTAGTTCAAGTCCCATCTCTACCACCATTACCACCACTGCAAGAAATGAAGAGGTGTCCGGAAACTGACTGGTTTAATAAGGACAAAAATGACCTCAAGGTGAGATTATGTAAATAATTCTACTATAAACTAATTTAATGTCATTGTGATTAGAGATAAGATTAGATATTAAACTTAAAGTAACATTTACCAATGTAATATGAATAACACAAGAATTAGTATGTTTGACTATCAATATAATTAAAATTAATTTTTATAAAATTCAAATATAACTTCCCTTGTCAATTTTAAAAGATTTTCTTCTAAACTGATTGTAACTTAAAAAACACAGTGATATTTTTTTGTATTTTGCAATGAGACATTGAGTTATCTAAATACTGAAAATTAAATTACTTGTGCTCTTTTAAATTATTTAAACACTTAATTATTGGAGCTTTTTCTACTATCCACAATTAAAGAAACTTATTTCCATAATTAGGTCATGTTTTGACTTCTTTTATATAAATAAAAGACAGCAATCAACCTGATAAGTCATCACAGTAACTCATGGACATTGCAATCATTGTTAGTAATGTTGTCCTTAGGAAAAATAAAGGAGGAGGAATAATAGAAAGCGAGGTTGCAAGTACTCTCCTCAATTGGCCAGGTATATTTTAACTGATATTCTATTTTTCCACCATCCAGGATTCCCAACTCCTGTCACAAGATGCAGTCCTAGAGTCAGGTGCGTCCCCTGCACACAAACACAGTAAGAAGAGCCTCCCTCACAAGAAGAGAATATCTCGCAAACTGAAGAGAACTAGCAATAGCACTCCGCAACAGGTTTTTAAACGTTTTTCTATATTTTTGTGTAATCATATAAATGTCTTTCGTCATGTGACTAAGTAATATTTCAATTTATTTAGACATTACATTACATTTACATATAATAATTTTGGTATAGGAAAAAAAAAACTAAATCTGTTAATTCTTAAAATGAATATTACGACACATGTGTTCAACTATTCCATTCTGTGACAGGATATAGTAGTAATCAACTGTGGTTCGGAGGTCGCTCAAGAGGAGATTCTCCCGGACAGCTTCGCGCATGCGCACGACTCGCACGACGCACACAACGCTCACGACTCGCACGACGCTCACGACGCACACGACCACCACGACAGCGTACTGCCTGACGCCCATCATATTGCTCACGAAGTAAACATTCAGGAAAATAAATGTTATCCAATTGAAATATATATGAGTATAAATAACTTATTTTTTGTTCAATCTATAAATGTAAATATTAGTCGTAAGGTAACTTTGACTTAGTGGATGTAAAAGTTTAAAAGTTACCCTTTTTCAATAACTTTGGGATAGTCTCAGAAGAAAAACACTAAATGATTTTTAAAACTTTTAATCACTTTCACATAAATTACCACAGTAATGTCTTCTTATACATAAATTATTTAAATAATGTCCTTTAAAAAATATGTCCAGGACATATCGAAGCTTTATATTGAAGCGCCCTAATGGGATGTTAAAAATGTATAATATAAAATGTAACTATGGACTCAGATGCGTTCGCTCCTGATCTGTCAACTGTGCGGGGAATTCTATGGCGAGGAACAACTCAAGTTCTACCAACACCTCAAACACCACTACGAGCCGCATCTCGTACTGGACGCGCCCGACCTGCCCATAGACAAGGTCAGTGCTCTTAGCTTTCTGAATATTTAATATACTAGCTTTTAATCCTGAGTTTTTTACGAATAAACTATATAACAACATACAAAAAATTATGACCAGACGTTCTTAATCTATATAATAATGAATACGTTAGGAAATTCTGTTTTAATAACATTTTTTAAGACAACTTTGCTCGCTGAATTATAACACTTTGTTTTTTACAGATGACCAACACTTGTATAGTAGACAATGTAGCGACATTACCAGACTCCATAGTGGAGCTGTCGCTCGAAAACACAGTACCAAAGACAATGTACCAGCCAATAGACAAGCACATTCTGTACACGGGTGATAAAAATTTATACAACAATAAAGGCCAATATTCCGTAGCAAGTATGGACAAGGAACAGGAGCCGGAAAAGCCAGACTTATATGACTCGTTGGACAAATTGGAAATGTACTTCTGTACCAGGTGTAACAAATCGTTTAGGAAACAGAAACAGTGTGAAATGCACATAAAGGAGGCACATTTACACCAGAAGGTATGATAAGTACAGAACAGCTGTATCTCTTATATTGAAACATTATATAACGTTTCTGTTTCTAAAAATATTAAGTTCTTTATAGTTTTTTTTTATACCTAACAGCTGGATGACATATCCGAATTCAGTGAACCCGAGGACTTGATGGAGGGCATCCACGTGGCCGTGGAGGAGGGTGGTGAGGCCGGGGAAGGGGGCGCCGCCGCGGAGGGAGGGGAGCATTACGAGCAGCCTCTATTACCCCATCTCACCGTTGAGAATGGCCACGTGCACCAGGAACACGTGAGGCAATGGTGAGCAGAATGATTCAACTTCACACTTTTTTGTCTTTTGATAGATGTTAGTGTTGGTTGGTATTGTGTTTTGGTCTTTATATAACAGGTACATAAGAAGCGTTCCAAACAGCGTGTCATTGTGCACGTGTGGAGGTGTAGGCTACTGTGCCATGTGTGCTCATCCAACCAATCCCGCCCACTCCGCCCACCCCTCCCACCCTTCCCATCCCTCCCACCCGTCCCATCCAGCCCCGCCCCCGCACGCCCTACACTCTCACAGCACGCACTCGCAGGGCTCCGAACTGCCGCTGGTGGGCGTGTCCTCCGCACACGTGAGTGGACACGTCACTAGCGGACCTCACGTCACCGGGGTCACTCATAGCACTAATGTGAATATCGGACAGAGTGTCGCCAACCAGAGGACGGATAAAGGTGGGTGCCCTGTACAGTATTGTAGTTTTTATATTTAGTTTTGTTTTTATTATAATTCTTTCATCGCAGATGAATGCCTCCAAAGGATATTTGACACCGACGACCACAGTCAAGAAACCTACACCGAGAACATTCTAGAGCACCAGGAGCTTCAAATCAAAGTGGAGCAGCCCACGGAGGTCAAACCGGAGAAGAAGAAGCCCACCAAGAGTTTTGAGTGTCCACATTGTGACAGAGTGTTCCACCACCGGAATAGTTTGTTTTATCACACCTTGATGCACAGTGACAAGCAACAAGTATGTCGGGAGTGCGGAAAGAGTTTCTACACTCTTAATGCCTTGAAGGTTGGTAGAACTTGTATGTATAAAATTATAATCTTAAAAGTTTTAGTGTTTTTTTAATCCAGCCAACGTCAAATAGCCACTCTAAGTAAACCCTGTTTCCTATATCAATAGTAAATAATAATAATTGTCTCAGATCCACAAGCGGGTGCACAATGGAGACCGACCCTGTAAGTGCGATGAGTGCGGGCGGGATTTCAGGCAGTGGTCAGACCTCAAATACCATAAAGCGTCCATACACTCCGACCAGGTAAGAACGATGTGTTTTATTTAATGTTAAGTATAATTGTTAAAAATAGACTGATTTTAAAGAAATATATTTTTATAAATGTTCTTTGGTTTTCTTTCATTTCAAGATATCGTTAATTATTTTTTAAAGATAGATTGATACAACTACACGACTTTTAGTGAATCCGCTGAGAAAAATGCTTTTACAAAAGTTATATTTCACAGAAACATTTCAAGTGCGAGTTCTGTGGCAAGGAGTTCGCGAGGCGCTACTCGCTGAACGTACATAGACGGATACATACCGGAGAGAGAAACTATAAATGCGAGTATTGTAACAAGTCCTTCAGAGCATCATCGTACAGACTGAGTCATATGAGGACTCATACCGGTGAGATTTAAATGTACTTCTATATGTAAGGTTTTTATTAAATTGACAAAGATAAGAATTTTTATGTTTGTGATAGTAAATTAGATGGCTAAAATTTTAACATGGCTGAAAATTATTGTGTTCATACAGATGTCATTTTATTTTAGTTGTAATGGCTAGTTTTTACTTTTATATATATATATTTTACAGGAACGAAACCCTATAAATGTACGCAATGTGAAAAATGTTTCCGGGTTGCTTACGACTTGCGCCGACACATGCTCATACACGATAAAGTGAGAGTACGAGCTGACGAACAAAAAAATAAGACAAAAGATAAGAAAAACACCGAAGTCAAAGAAGATTCCAAAGCAGATTTAAAAGCATCGAAATTGGAAGACAAGAAAGAAACAAGACTACCCATTTTAAAGAGTTTGTTGGATAAGAAGCAAGCAAAACCAAACAAGAAGTCTTCAAAGAAAGCACCTAATGTTACAGTTCAGAATCTAGCGGATGCTCAATTTAAAATTGATCCAGATTATAACAATGAAGTGTTTGATACACGGCAGGATCAGTATAAATTTAAGGTGTATGCTGGAGACTTTAAATCCCAGAAAGACTATATCGAAGATATTAGAGTACAGGAAAGACCAGAAGATAGAGAACTGGCTACTTTACGGTCATTAAAGAACCAACAAGTTTGTGAAAACATTGAGAGCGATAGAATGTTATTTAACAGAGAAAATACAGATGGAAAAATGCAAGTATTTACTCAAATTGAAAAAACTAAAGAGTATACCGGACCTATAGTGACTAATGCAGTGTCGTTAAGTGATATTAGGAGTCTGGACCGAGAAGTACGGGACCCAAGGAACGACTTACATGGAGAGACCATAGATAGCGCGCTCTTAGAGCGTCTGTCCGCGTATTACAATAATAATATACCGGCCGTATGAAAAAAGTGGTGGAAAGCTGGTTATAGACCAGATAGTTAACAGACTATTTAGTGAATTTTACATTTGAGTGAAATAGGGTTGCTAATAAATCAAATATGTGACCTTTGATCTTGGAAACATTACTAATATTTTATTTTTAATATTAAATAATAATTAAATTTAATCATGAAACACTCAACCCTTAAATATTACTCAATGGTGTTAAATCGTAATGCATCTGTGATAGCGTTACTTAGTGAGGCCAAATACTTATCTGTAGAGATGAATGTTTTGGTGTATAAATAAAATTAGTAAAATTATATTGTATAAATTTATCACAAATTAATATCATTGTTAATGTTTGCGAGATTTATACAGCTCTATGCAAATAGAACTTTAGAACTCTTGAATCAATTGGAGATATTTTTTTGACTTACCTTAATAAAGATTAAATTTGATTCTTCGCTCTGAAATCAAGAAACAAATGATAGGTTGGTATATTATTCATTACACCTATTTCCGGTATAAATGGACCAATTTTTTTAAATATTTATATATAGCTGAAAAATATAAAATTTAAAAATAATGTATTCACAAAATAAATTTCATTTAAAATTTTTATCACAATTCGTATATTAAAAAAATGAATTAACGTAATTTAAATTTAATCTGGGAACAATGAAATTGATATCAAATTAAATATTTAAAATATGGTTCAGTTTTTTTAAAAAGTTACGCATAACGATTAATATAAAGTTTAAGTTAAAGAAAGACAGCAATATGTCAAAACCTAAACGTGAGTGTGAGATAATACAATGAAACTTGTAAGACACCGCGAAATATTTTATTATATATTTCATTTAAAGATAACTTAAGATACGCTTTTTATTTTTAAAAGAAACATTTTTTTATATTAATTATATCAATATTTAATTTGTAACCTAAAAACCTTCAAAATCTCGCAAACAAAGTTTTTAGACCAACTTATTGTAGTTATAAATGTATCATAATAAGAAGCCACCGTACTTGTAAATATTATGTAGATATGTAACCGCATAATTATTTATTTAACTTTTTTTTATATAGTCTATGTTCGAACAATAGCTATACATCATAATAAGAACAACTGCCATTAAAAAAATATATACATTTGTGGTTTTTATTACTGTTTATTCTAAACCTGTCAATCAAAGAACTTCCTACTATGTGTGATCAGAACAGCACGTCTCTTTCTATAACTCATCTTTATCATTCATCACTTTACAACACCACAGACCAAATAATAGTCATATATTTGCCCCTTTAATTTGAATTTGCCATTCACATGTACAGCATTTATTCTATCTCTAAATCTTTATCAATTTCCGCATCATTAACACCATAGAACCAAGCTAGCTATAGTCAAGGGAGTAGGAGAGATGCGCCATTTAAGAAAACCGAGATGCAACTCGGCTCTCCCAAAGTTCAGAATTTTTTTTTCTGGTTGATAATCATATTCAAATCTAGTTTTACCTGCCATTCCTCATTAAGACCACTTTTTTTAACGAGCACAAGGTCGTCATTTTGTTTAAAGATGAGCGACACCGAACTGTGACACCATTTATCATGGTTCGTCTCTTCTTGCTGGAAAATAGAGTCAGCCACTTTCATCCACAGGTTTTCTATCTTTCCCAATATTCGTTCAATATATGTCACCGTGTCAATCTCTTTCGCTCACTTCTGGGTCCTCGATATTTTGCCATTCCATAAAAGTAGACTTTCTCTCAATCAGACCCCTTTGGGATTTGAACCCCTATCTTACACTTACCCTTTCATCGTGCTAAAAACTTTTTCAGCTAGGCTCTACATACAATGTCATATAATTTCAACATTCTTTCGTAGACGTACCGTTCGTTTTTTCTATTTCTAATTTGTTATTATCGTATTTCTTTTCTTAGAGAACTGTAGTCCTTCATAATGTGCTACTCTATTTTAGGGATAGGTACCATTTTATTTAATTAATGTCAATGATGATGATGAATGATTTTTAGTTCTAAGAAGACGGTGCTAAGTGGTCAAATCCTCTTCAGGTATGACTGCATTTTGTTACTAACTGAACATATTTTCTTTCTGAAGAAAATAATCAATTTGCCTTGCCTGACTTCCGCCTTTGTGGATAGTTAAATATTAATCTCTTTTTCGGAAATACGTATTTGCTAATGCTCGCTAGAAGGATAGAGGTAGTTTACAGCAAAGCTGTTGCCTATCCCACATTCTCTCATATCCTATTCGCACATGGCCATTAAGGTCTCCGCCTATATAAAATCCTTTGCCAAACCGTATTCCGGTTATATTTAAATCAAAATACTATCAAACCTTCTCTTCCACACTATGTAAATAAATTCGGAGCGCATATCCCTTTAATAAATTCTAAACCTGGTTATGCACCTGCACGTCGCTCCGGTAGAACGCCTTAGCCCTATCATTCCAAAAAACTATCTGCTCGTGAAAGATGAAAGAACAATGTCAAGTATATTTTAAACAGCAATGGCTAATGTAAAGTATTGAATACATGGTATGTTGAAATAAAGCAAGGATCTCATATTGGTAGTAGTAATGTAATGACTTCTATTAAATAATATAAACATTAGTATGTTAGTACACACATAGTGATAGAGATTTAACTATCGTTCTAGTTTTAGGAATCATCAGAGAATGCGACCTGCTACACCTTATGATATCTATTGTTGTATTTACCATTAAAGAATTATTAAAATGGAAAAAAACAAGGACATTTCAGTGGCTTTATCTGAATATTTATTAAATTATTATTACCAGACGATAAAACTAAAAGTATCTCTATCTATATCTATCCTAAATCGATAGAGATAATTTACAGTTTCCTGGTAATAAGTTCCAAGTTCAGACAGAAGTAAACAAGTTACATGGACAATTAACATCGGTCGGTCGTTGCAGTGTTACGCTCCTTGAAGCATTTAAAAAATTTCATAACTACCCGTTCAAACAAAAACACCCGTTCAGGAAAGTTTCTCGTTGAATCCTTGTTCTTCCTTTTGTTGATTATAACAGAAATGAGAATTTGTCGTTATATTAATTACTTAATACGTTTTATCTTTAGTTGAAGTCTAAGTTTAGTTCACTCTTCTCTATACTATTCAATTCTTTTACTCATAATGTTTTCTAAGATTTACACGAGTGCTACACATTTCAAAAAAACTATTTTATGGATATAACTCGCCTTTATTATTACATTTTTTTAATTAAAACCCGATGTTTCGGGTGTTTTGCAGCAAACGTGTTTGGGGTAAGATGAGATGTTGGTGTCTCTCAATAAAATGTAAAAAAAATTAATAATAAATGCGAGTTATATCCGTAAAATAGTTTTATTTAAATCCTTTTTCTCTCCTTACTACCAAAAAAGCAATTACTGACATAAAAGTCTTATAGTACTCTTCTGGTTTTCCCGGATTAACGCTCTTTGTTTTATTTTGATTTTGGAATTCTCTTTCTCATAGTAGAAAAAAATAAAATAACGCATTTAACTTGCATTCAGTAAAATTTATACAGTCAGTATTAAAAGAAATTATTTTATTACGATGTAGCTAAGAAGGTACTATACTAAAAAGAATTCTTTAATTATTATCATATATCTATTTATTTATTTTGAGTATTTATTTTACTAATATATTATACATCTTTGTAAGGTTTTCGTCAAATTTCTACTCTCCATAAATTTCTTTCTTCATTGCACTATCTTTTGATTCTGCACATTCCATATGCTGACTATGAGAATATTCTATTTAGCATTAAATCCAGTTATTATAACAAAAAGATTTATATAAATGAATAAAAATAATATAAATCATACACAACCACGTGCTTATGAGTTATAAGAAACTAATTTTAATAAATCATGAATAAACTGTAACAAAAAATGTTGGCGTAACTCAAACATGAAAAGAATACTTACGGTTCATAAAGATATTTACAAGTTTCTTCATTGAATCGTAAAAAATATTTAGGAAAATATTAAATTATGAGAAATTCCATAAGACTTCCAAATATGTGGGTGGCTTCCGTTTGAATTACAGCCAAGAATGTTCAATATTGGACTTTTGCTGTAGTAATTGATTATAAATTTATCGGCATTCTGATAAATAATAACCTCCGGCCAGTAACTACTTGTATTATTAAATTATGTCGTCCATGATTGAAGATATCAGATAAATTGAATTATAAATTATTGTGAAGTTAGGAATTAAGCTAATGAATATTATGGTAGACAATGATAATTATAAGTATCTTATAATGTGTCTCCTGATATGAATTTGTTAATATATCATTATAAAATTATAATGATTATTTATTAACGTAAAATTTCCCGAAGGATTAAAAAAGAAGAATAAGGAATAAGTAATTATAATATTATTATTTTATTTATTATGATTACAAGATAGACTCTAGATGCACCGCTTCAAATGCGGTAGAATAGTAGTAATAGTAGGTAGAATATAATTATTAATTAGGTCCTAATTTACAACGAAAAATAAACATTAATTTTATAAAAATATTATAGTCTGAAATAGAAATGAATACAGACATCTCGTAGGGGAATCGGTGTATAGGAAGGAAGCTACATGTGCAGAGTGTTTAGTAAATCTATTGTTGTCAGACATTCCATCTAATTTTCTTTATTTTTAACATACTTTTTGAAAATGATTTATTATTTTTAGTATCGATAGATAGCTCGATTATTTATCGACTACTAAAATAATAATACTTACGAATACAATTTGTGTAATCCTACAATTTTCCTGAAACTCGATACACAAATGATCTCTTCATGGGTCCGTTAATGAAATACCAACAAAGTTCAATTATTTCTGTCCGTACTGTGTTTTGCAATACAAAGAAGTTGTTATAAGCGCATCTTCGGCATCATTAACTCGGGCAGGCGGAGCAAAATATATTTCTTGGAAGAGTATATTTATTCATCGGTTGGAATTTGTTTCTGGTTTAATGAATAAGCATAAAAATATTCCTCGTTCGTGAAAGAACGTGCCTACGTGCCGTAGTGTACTTGGAGAGGTATTTTCCGTCCAGAGTCCAAAGAAGCACACGAGTTCCAAAATTAGTCTCCTGCTCTGTGTTCGTATGGGGTTAAGTAAACACCCACCAATTGGAAACATTCCGCGATCGAATTAATTTAGTACAAGAAACATAAATGCATAGTATCTAATGGTTCCTACCCAATTATCAACAAACGGTGATCTTATTTATCTTATTTTCTCTTTAACTTAAAATGTTAACTTATAAATTTTCAACTTTGACAAAAAGATTAGAGTCTATAGGACCTTTATATCAAATCTTAAAACAGTCTATCGAAGCTTTTTATCATTTTCCTATTAATTGAAACGATTTGTTCTTCTTGCAATAAAACGAGTGCAATCACCCAATAAGAATAAAACTAAATGGAACTAAATGAATGCACTCATATGAGGTGAAAACAACAAGTCTGTCAGCGAGTGTAGTGAATTTTCTCTAAATCGAACTTTAGAAAACAAACATGTTCGAATTCTCGGCAATGAACAAACAAACACTGCGGACATCAATCTGCCACGCGGGCCCACGCGCATGCGTAACCATATAACTGATCCTAATTTAAACTACTTGTTTATATCTTAAGATAATATGTAGTTCGTACGGACTAATTCTGGCTTTACGAGCCCAAAATAATTTCACGTACGCAGCCATCGCTGACTCGGTTAGTGACGCGCGGAAACACCTCCATTTTACCTTTTATGGTTTTTACCGCTTCCAGTACGTTTTTAGTATTTTTAGTGACATTCAAGTAAAATATATATTTAAAAGCTTATCTAATATTATCTAAAATCATTTTTATATGTAGAATCAAAGTCTTATTTTTCCGTTAAGCATATTTTCGAAAACCTCTTTAATATTAGAATATTAAGAAGATCGTTACACCAAGTCGTCGATTCCATGACACGTCGTAACCATGACATCAATCAATCAACGTCACTTATTCTAAAGATACCGAAGTAGTGCAGAAACTAATCATTTAAGAAATTGTCTACGACCATCTGAAGTACACATAAGCCTGTGTACTAACACGTTGAATCACAGCCACGAGATTAACTACATTTGTTACTATTATTATTTTTGCAAAGTACTACGTTGCTTACTTATTCTAACTAGAGATTTAAAATCTGTTAACACTTTAGAAGGTACAATTTGTATTTGTCAACTCATAAGCTCATACCATCAGACCTTCCTACTAAGTACAGAAGTATGCTTAAATATTAACTCTCAGATTTAAACAAGGTTCCTGAACTTCTACATCAGAGGGTTCTTTTCTTGTATGTGTGAAATTGTAATTTTTAAATTAGACTCATTATTACTTCTTTAACATAACGTAGCATACCTGCGCCGTCGGCTCCGATTGCCAAATACTCAGTACCAACCTCGTTTAAATAAAAATGAGCACATTTTGATGTTATTTTAACTTCTAAATAATAATATGTTTTTCAAATACTGTACTCCTTTTTTTCGGTTTTAGGATCCGTAGAGAAAGACTTAAACAATAATTTAAATAATTAATAAAATTGATTAAATTATTGTGTATAGATAGATTGTCCTCTGTTTTTACTTTAATATTTAACATTACAAAGCAAAAAAAGGTGGTCTCAAATATTTATGCAGTTTTAGTAAACTAAGCCAGTTTAGCAGCAGATAGTTAAAATGGCCACACGATAGGTCTTGAACAACGTAATTCCAGTGAGTGAGAACTATTGAAGGAATAACCCACTGACACAATTTGACACCAACAAAAAGTTACATTAGCGTTTTTGTTGTGTAAAACAAATCCGTGTTGATCGCTTAGAAAATTGAATTATTAGTTAATTTTAGTGATCGCTTCATTTAAATACATAGTACATTTTTATTGTCTATACACAGGTCTAATTTATGATTAAAAGGTCAAATTTCAATCTTTATTTACAATTTTAACATCACATAAGTCTTAATCAAATCCTTGTTACTTATATCAACATAACCTCTATTGACTGTTTAGATTGTTAAGTATTCCTTGATCTGTTATAATAGTAAAATATATTATTTTTTTTTGGAAGAGGAGGACAAACGAGCATGCGAGTCTTAGATGGTATGTGATCACCGCCGTCCACGAACCCTTGCAATATCCGAAGACTCTTAAAAGCGTTGCTGGCCTTGAGAAAGGTATTTCTGTCAGGTACAAGTCATTCCTTACAAGGGTATATACCCTTTTCCATTTCTGTCATAATAATAATAATAGATTGCATATAAAGAATTTCATTTTACAGAACGTCGATAATACCAGCCGATGTCGGGTGAATACAAAATATATTAACCTTTGAACTATAATATGAGGTATTAACAGATAAACTAAAACAAGGACGCAGAGTTACAAAGTTGTCTACAAAATGACAAATATGTTACAACAGGGGCTCCTCGAGGAGTAAATGTTGTGTCTGTTTCTCTTCATGTTGATATTAATAGATTGTTGTTTCATAAAATGGGTCAAAGAGATTAATTGCGGAGTATATTTAAAACCGTTTTTATAATGACAGTTCTTATTTAAGACATTCCATAGGAATTTTTTTTTTTTTAAATTATTTAATACCAAAATAATATCTAAAAATATGTCACAATATTGACAATGAAAATCGTCAAGCTTTTTAGTTTAACAATAACATTGATATTTCATTTTTAAAAATGTATCCTAGGTTGAAAATTACTATGAAGTATTTGTCATTCGTACGACTGTTAATAAATAATGTAGTATAAAGAATCATTTAGATAATAAAAAATCTGAAAATCGTAGTGAATAAATCTAATTAATAACATTTTCTTATTTTATAGGTAACGAGATGATGATAAACTAAATAATTGACTTTGCTCATTTTGTTACGAGCTCTCCTAAATTAAAGTGCAATGAACCTTCGTATCCTTTCTTTTAATTGTATATGTGACCGTTAATATTAACGTATACAAGACCAATAAAATAAAATCACCATATAAATGAAGCATACTAAACGTATATATTCTCTAGAGTAGTAAGTTATGTATATTTTATAATTCAGACGATTGTATAAAATTTCTACTTACATAAACAGGTCGATAAAAAAAAATGAAAAAAACTAAAATACCGCCATAAATGTAAAATGAGTAATTATTTTTTTATTGGTTTATGGTTTTATTTATTTTTAAATTATTACAAGATATAGTTATACTTTAAGAACGAATAAGAAATAACATTGTTCAATTTTAAAATGCCATTTATTTTAATTATTCCGGATTTCACGGATTTGGGGTTTCCCCAGTTTTTTTAACCAAAACTAATAAATTATGTTTATATAATTACAACTTTAACGCTTAAAAACCGGTATTATAAATGTATTATATTACAAAATGTAAGATAAAATTCAGTAAAATATGTATTTCTATGCCTAAAATTTCGACTCTTACTGTTATTACATGTGAGATGTAAACTAAACGCTTTAGTAAAACTTTAACTGATTTAATTAATTGCTATTAAAATATTTAAAATCTATATCTACTGGTTTACTTAATAACGAAATTCAGATAATCATATAATAGTATTTCTGAAGATATTTTAGCACATTCGAGTTATAATTTAAAACAGAAAAGATACTGCATCTTTAAAATAAATGAAAGCACAAAAACAAAAAGTGGACTATTTAAATGTAAAATAGTTTACTAGATGGCGTTAGTACGCAAAATCGATTGCGATGTCAAAGTTTAAAAATAGGCGCGTGAAAAGTTTTTTGTTATTTATTTTATCTCATTTAAAACAAACCAGTATACCTAAGTTTAAAAAGAAAAAACATCTTTTATTTTTTATCATTAATAAACATACTTTTATTATCGAACTATTCATATATTATCGAACTTAGTCCTAAAATCTTAGACTAGTATTTAGCCTGAACAGCGCTACGTTCGTAGCTTTGTAGAAGCTCTACGACTCGTGACTACTTTAAAAAGAAAGTTAATTTTTGAAGTATATTTTACTGTGGTTTTATTTTGAGATACAAGAAACTTCTAATGATTAAATAGAAAATTTGTGTTTGTCAGAATAGGAACACCAAATTTTTATTTTAAAGTATAGAGTGCTACACTTTTTTAATTAAATAAAGTTTTAATTTAACTTACTTATTAACAAACGACTTCAAAATGATTGATTGATTGATGAATAATTATGATTCTCATTATTTAATGATAATTTATTAAGTAAAGACTTGTGTTTGATTGTTTACATTTACTTTCAGTCTCTTCTATTTATATTATATTTAATATAAAATACACTTAGCATCTACAGGTCAATTTTATTCACTTCTAATAACATATAATCTAAATAACGTGTTGCATTATTATCACATATCGCTATTTTGATATCTGAGGGAAATTCCCGTTGCGACGGAATAGAAAGAGCCCAGCTCTTCATTTACTTATATCGTATAGTATGCCGTTTGATATAAATAATGGATAAAATACCACGCAGATTCTAGTTAATTTTGTTGGTGCATAATTATATTTATTAAACTATTCATTAAAGTTTTAATAAGATAGTAATCAAAGTTTCTATGTCAATATATTAATTATTTCATTGAGTATAGAAAAACTTTAATTAGCACTTTGAGGGGTTTATTTTAAAATTGACACATAGATTCAGGAGGATAAGGAAGTGTTTTATATGAGCTATCTCACTCGATTTCATTATGAGAATAAGATTGAGGTTAAGAGAGGTTTAATAATATAGATAAGATACAATAAATTAAGTACAAATTTTATTTATCTCATACATAAATCACTTACAATTAGTCACATGATCCGATCACTTAAAGCTTTGCAAGCTTTGTCATAGTACAAAATAATTAAATGTTACTACAATTGAGATTCTATGCCTTTGGCACTCATTAGACTAGGTCTTAACAAATTATTTACAAACTCTGTACAACGTAAGTTTTGCAATTTTATCAAAAAAGAGAGCCAATTACAATAGTCGAGCAATTATCAATACAATAATACACATAAAATTAAAATTACTGCTGGACTAGAAGAAGTTTAGAAAGCATATAACTAACTAATACTGTTTACACCTACTGGAAATGATTATCACAATTTAGGAATTGCGTTCATTTAACGCTCATTATAAGAGAAGAAAGATAGTTGTCATGTTACAAACTAACATTATAACGATTAGTGTAAACTAACTCTAAACGGTGGCTTCCTAAGTAGTAATATTTTTAAAGAAAATATCTGAAGAACTACACCGTTACATATAGCAAAATAAAGTAATCTTAAAATAAGTACATCATCAAAATAGGACGTAAAATAATGGAACATGGCCAGTCAATTCACAACACTTTTTGGTCCCATTTTCAATATTAATCATATATAACTTATAATTACTATAATACTGCTTAAATTCCCTTAAAACAAACAAGACACTGGTCCTCAGTCGTAAATATCTTACTATATGTAGTTCACAACTTTGTCTCCCACTATGATAGCACTGTTCTCTTCAAAAAATTTGTGGTGATTACGAACTGGAATCCAGCGTATTGGTTAATTTGGTATTCACATGTAGTTTTTTAACTACTGGTATCTTCATCCTCACCGTATTGATCTTCGGCTTTCACAGAGACATTTAGACCGATTCCATTTATAAGAGTGATTTATCTTCCGCTGTACCAAAAAAAAACACCATCATTACTCATCCTATTTTAGTAAAAGGTGCAATATTAATATGACAGAATTAATCAAGCATTGGTGTAAGACAACGGATGTCACGATAACTCGTGTTGGTACGGCGACTGATGCGTAATAATTACAACTGAAAGGATGATGCCACTACTTATAAAATAATCATGCAATTACGAAACAAAATAAACATTAACTGGAAGCGAATGTTAGAGGATTATTAAGCATGCGTGCCGATCCACATCTACGTTAGTGTTCACAGACATCCATTATCCTACGAACCTTTTTCAGACAGTCCCGCCTTTCCTCCGTGTTTGGACATTGACAGGAGAACTTACGAGGATTATATAATTGAGGTGCATTGCAGTCGAGGACCGAGGAGTTAAAACATCCGCAAGTTTCGTGCACCACCACATCGTACGTAGCACAAGACTCCTTGTTAGTCTTAGCATTGTATAAGCGAACCTGCGTATAGACATACTTTTTATTTATCTATCAGAAAACATAGCTAATCAAAACATCGTCTTGAGCTGACTCACGTGAAATGTATGGGCATTATGTCATTATTATCGTTAAGGGACAATTGGATTGCGCAACAAAACCAACCGCAAATAAACGAACAAGTGTGTCAAGGATTCGCTTAAGACAAATAGAGTTTGTCATTTATCGTTATAAGTAAAGAACTATAAGGTGGTTTTACCGGCACGGATTCCGTCTTCGTCGTGGTTGGACCACACTTGCTTCCAGGAGAATCATAGCTGCAAAGGCCCACGCAACGCTTGACCCACACGAAGCTAGGTACAATCTATGGAAAAACGTTAACGTCAGTAACCTCATCTAAATATTCGGATGCGGATTTTCTCACGCCTTAATGACCATTGTATCGAATATAACATTGTCTAATGTCAACGTACAAGTGTTTAAACTTCGGCACGTTTAAATAATCTCATTAGTCAGTCGATATCTGCTACACTACAGGATACGCTTATGATATGCAAGTATTATATATTATAGGTATTATATTTATTTATTTAATTACTCCATTCTTAGAAAGTTATTTATAGTTTATATATTTTTTTAATTAAAATATTATACCGTATCCCAAATATGACATTGTCATTAATGGTTTTATCATTCCCATTTAATGTTTTAAAGGGCTCAATGTGAATATTAACTTTGATAAATCATGTTATAAGTTACTAAGTTTAAAATAAAGCGTATGCAAGAAAAATGTTAAAAATTATATCATCTTTTTTAAATAAAATGTATAATACAAATTATAATGAAATATTCAAATAATCATACACTCTGCATTAAATGAAAAATCAAAATATGTTACAAAATATTTAAAAGAGAAATTAAGAAATTGCCTACCTGGAGATATGAGCCTGAAAGTTTAAGTTCTACGAAGACCTCTCTGGGCTCGCCGCAGAGAGATTTCTGAATTAATTCATTTCTTTTTTCATCGCTTCCGCAACTCACTGCAGGCAAAATAAAGTGTTACTTCAACTATATTTTAAAAAAACTATAATTCCATAACAGTTAAATATGAAAAAAAAAATTGGATAAGAACGAAAAAAATTCTTGAGAGATTTCTAAATTACTAAGAAATATCATTTCTAAGTTTAGGATCTTAAAGGACATTATTATAAGGTCATTAACACTAAAATAATAACTGAAAACTAAACTAAAATATGCATTAAAAGGTAAATCACCTCTTTTCAAAACATCTTCGTCTGCGTTTCTTCTTATTCTAGGATAGTATTTGGAGCTCACTCCCACCACAAGAACTAATAACAACAATATTCTGGCCATCATCACTACACTTCACTTTAGTTGACACTTAATTATCACCATTAGAAGGTGCGTGCTGCTCGTGTGGCGGTCTGGTGGTTTGTGGTGGTTGGCGCTGCGGTTGTCTATTATAAAGCCTGAGTCAGCAGGCTCGACAGGCTAGGTGTTGCGTCACGATGGGTGAAGCATCGACGTCGCTATTTGGACAGGTGCTACGTCACCGACGTAGGCCGACTGCTTCGCCGAACTGCTTCGGGACCTTAGTTTGACCATATTCGACCGATTTTGCAACACATTATATGACAACTATATAACGTCATTGGAATTCAGACATTGCGATTAGATAATTATTAATTCTTAGAAATTACAAACGTGTAAAATTTATGAAATATCTATTATTTTGTAGCACGATACAGTTTTTAATAGTCATGACGTGTAGTAGAGGCGCCCGCGTCTGATACGCTATCATACACGATACGTCTTTCTATCGTCGCATGACTGTCGGGTGACGTCGCAGAGGCACCGCGCGCGCTTATCGATAAATCTTGTCCTCGATATAACGCGTGCGGAACGATTTATAACCTAAATATTTTAATTAAAACCACGGGCCAAGTCACCATACTAATCGATAATTTTGAATTCATACAAATTTAAGCTTTTAAGCTGAAAAACGATTATTTTTAAAACTAAAACTAATCTTATTAACTAAAATACACATCAATTTTTGAATATTTAATCTCGTTTTCTTCATATTGTGTAATAACCTAATTTTAACGTATTATTTCGATTTAAAATAAAAAAGCTATCCATATATCTAAAGAAACATAGTCAGTCTCCAAATAATACCCTATTATAAGACGATGCCCTATATCTTGTTGTTCTAAGTTTTTCTTATAAGTAGTTAGACACTTGAGTTTATTTGAAAGGTTTAACCTCTAGCAGAAGTACCTTTTGATAATTATTTTACTAATACAAATCTGTCCTAATCCTATCCAAAATCATGTGTAATTTCAATTATAAGTTATTGTATTTTAAAATGCTTTTAACACAAAGTAATTACATTTGTAAATACAATAAATGAATCGAGCTACTTAATTACTTAATGAACGAAATAATTCATTTGATTATTTGTTTAAAAATTTAGGAACATTCATAATAATTCTGGATTATTTAGAAATATTTCAGTTTTCAGCCAAAGACTTGTTTTTTTCAATACTTTCTCTATAATCACGTTTTAAACCGACACGAATAGAATTAACCTTCATTCCCGGGAAATAATTTATACATATATGCAATTTCAAAATTTAAAAAGGCAATTTATTCTTTCTTAGAAGGTAAGTGTTGATGTCACAGTTCAGCGTGACTGGCGACTTCCCTTTGGAAGTTTGGTTACGGTTTTCCATTAAACAGTTAACAGTTAGGTGCGAAAACGACGCATTTTTTGATTACCAGGAAATTTAAAATTTCATAGGTTACAATGCTAAGGTTTTATTTAATAAATTTATTATTGAACCAGTTATGCTTAGTTTTTCCATATATTAATTAATATATAAATATTATATAGCGAAAAAGTTGTTTAAACCTCGGATCCTAAAAACAATGCGATGAATTTCAATTTTTTTGTTATTATATACGCAGGTTCATGAAAGATGTAAACAATAATTGTAGAATTATAGTCGGGTAAAACCGCAGGGTATAGTTAGTTATTTAATATAACTGGAGAAAATCGATAGTTTAAAAATTTAAATTACTATTGAAGGAAGAATATCTTTATAACAGCTTTATCGGTATTTTTAGTGATCTTAGTCTTCATACGTATTGAGAGAAGATTGATGAAAGATAATGTTTATTAAGTTACATATAACGTAACTAATTTAATAAATATTTGACAAGTTTTAAGGTTTGTTAGTATATTTTCAAGCACAATCTTGAAAATATCAGTTTAGGTCATATGATATAGCTTTGGTGATTGCGTTCCTTTTATCAGTTAAATTGTTTGTTGTTCCTTTTATCAGTTAAATTGTTTGTTGTAATTTGTATTTTTCAAATCAGCGACGTAACTCTGACGTCACAATATTTGAGTTACTCATGAGTAATGTGTGCTACGATTATAACTCTTTTTACATTATTTCTCGTCATGATTCACCGTCATTTTTCAAACCAGGGCTCGTCGCGTCTTGTTCAAATATACACAACTATTATATCATCTATTTATTTTAATAACCAAACCAAAATTCATAATAAGTGGACACAGCGATTTGGACTCGTGTTGTGCGACTCATGCTGTCTAAATAATTTCAGCAAGTATGACAGGGCTGAAATGTATCTTTATTATCTTTACATGCAAAGACATTACATACATACATATGTTAAAAAATAAGATACAGGTGCTACTATCCAGTTGGAACTACTGCCAAGTTAGTTACACTTATTCAACAAGCTCCCAGATGTTCAAGTTATACGTTTTAACAAATTTAAAAACGTAGTTAAGGAATGTGTGTGTGCTAGGGGCTACTACAGACTTCTGGATATTTATTTTATGATGCACCCTGGGTATGAAGGATCGTTGCCAGATCACTTCAATTTTACTATAGGTAAATGTAATTTAGGCTTCAAGCATGAATTTAAAATAAAAAATAATAAAAGACAAGCCCACCTGAATTTCTGTTGCCAGGTCTTCTGAAGTCTGAAGGAATATGTTTCCGAGCTGGTGGTTTGAGCTTTGACAATAAAAAGATTAAAAAAAAACTTACTTTCAATAAAGATTTAGACTATATTTTATATTTTCTTGTCAAATCAATTCTACCACTACATTACAAAACAAATACAATAATCAAAATGTAATTTAATTTAACTCAATTTCATTTTTTACACGTGGCTTAATTTTAATTACATTTCTTTAACTCTAATTTATTACAAATATTTATTCACGGAGGTGTCATAATAGCGATAAAAGATTGATTTCTATCATATATCAGCTGTCAAAAAATTTTGTATAGTTTGTACTATGAAATATAAGATAATATATAATGTAATATAAATCTTAGAGTATGTATAGAATAAGAGTAGCATTAGTAAAAAGAGGTCTCTTTGTAATAAACAATAGAACTAAAATAGGGTAAGACTCTTTTGCCTAAAATATTTTCTCAATTGTATACAATATTTAAACATATACATTGTTTTCTTACAATTATATCGAATTTTGATGTTTACCTTTTGTCTGTCACACAGACAGACTCAAAGACTCGTTAGCCGATTACTTGTAATTGTGTGAATGAATTAAAAAAATTAAAAAATATTTATGTTTCACAACTATGAGGTAAAATAAAGCAAGTAATATTTGATATCAAGCAAGTTGTCAGTTTTTCGTTTAATGATAATAATTTGTACTGACAAAGAAAAGACGTTTTAAATATGAAACTAAAATATTTTTTTGAAACAAGTAACTTTTAAAACCATTTTTTAACAGTGATTCGTAATAAAAAGGGCCGCCCCACATCTTCCAAAGCTTGTGGCAAGAGTGTGTCGGGGCTAAGGAAAGACTATAAGTGAACTTCATAATATAGTATAAGTTTTGTACAACTGTTATTGTCTTAAAATCTTTGTAAAACCCCTTGCAAAAGATGGCATATTGCTTCGAGTTCCACATACAAAATTTGTTACTTATATGATAAAACATTCAATAATATAATAAAACATGCCGAGATTTTGTGACTGCAACGAGTCAAAATTGAGGTCTGGTTCGCGCTCCTAGTATCAATTTATGTTTTCAAATTTATCAAACTCTAAATACGAAACGAAATACTTATAGAGAGTTATTTTACGAAATATGTTTGAATAACTTTTGTATATTTATTTACATTGTTTAAATTAGAAGCAGAAGCTACCGATGCCATTTATTATTATTTTTATATGTTTGTTATTTTTACCTATTACATGGAATCGTATTATCTAAATCAGGCGGAATCAGCCACAGTCGGGACTTTCCTATTACGTATTGATGGATTGATTTTCTAATCAGTGAAAGAATTCGATAATTCATTTAATCTATCAAATCTTTTAATAATATTACATTACGATTAATAGTGATTTACCTCAAAATGAATAATTCCAAAATTCTACATAATGTAGTATTATAACAAATTGAATAAAATGGTTTGAGGAATATCTAATGAAAAGCTGTAGACAAGTTCAAACAGTTTGAGAACCGCTGCTGCAAAGTGCGATGTGTTAATGATAACATGGCTAATAGCAGTAGATAATAAAAGGCCATATGCTCTACACCATCCATAATTTGAAATATCTTCGTTTCTGACGTTCTACGAGCTTGCCCACTGCGGTCCTAAGCAGGGTCTACGAAAAGATATTTTAAACATTATAAAATATGAAGTAATTTTTATCTTATTTTAATGAATAAATTATGACCTCAAGATGTATTTCTCGTGAAATTGTAGGTCCTACAATTTTGTTGTACAGTGTTGTAATAAGAGTTATAGGTGCTGATGCAACTACCTGATTGAGTTGGCAGCACTACACTTCTAGCGGCTGGAGAACTTTACAAATATTATTTTAAACTATCAAACTTACACTGAATTAGGATTTTACTGAAATAATATTTTTTTTAAAACCCATTCCATTTACGTTTAAAAAAAATACTGAAATCACCGTGAAAATTCGTTGCAGACAAATGGAAAACTGAAAATCAGTAACAGCATAATTTTAGAGATAGTAAACACTACTTATACCTAATGCATAAAAAAAGTGAAATAATGGTTTTCCTTAAAGGTACTTAGAATTGCATCATTATCATTGCAGATATAACCGCAAAATGGCTGATAATCTTTTATCTTTATTAATCTAACATTAAAGATCATTCTTCTGTAAGTGGCAGTACTCAGGGGAAGAACTTTTTCTATCTAAAGATATAATTGGTGTTTCTAAGTCCTATTTTACTAGCAATTGATTTGTAGTAATATTTTTTTTACAGATTTTAGTTCAAAAGAATTTATTACAATTTAATGACAATTACCGGGTGAGAGTGAGGTCATGAATATCAGCTTCTAATCAGTTCGGTTGACTTAGGTCAGAACTTCAGGGATTAGAACTGTAGCCAACGTCATCTTAGAAATTGTTCTTTACTATAAAAAAAAATATTAAATTTTGGAAATTTTATTATTATCTTGTAATATTTTTTATTTTAGTACTAACAGAATGTAACTAGACTCTTCAGCAAAACGTTTTATTTACAGAACGCATTAAATTCAAAAACATTCGGTCAGATAAATATATTAAAAATGTAGGAATGTTAATTGTATCAAATATATTCGTAATGTATAGCTGTTTCGCCCATTAAATAACTGTTCTTAAATATAAAATGACATTTGAGGGTCGCTCTGCAAGAACGTGGAGGATTCATGTCTTAGGCGCGTGGTGAATAGATCTGAGTATTTTAATATTATGAAGGTTTGGGGGAAATAGACTTGCGATGACACCACCACTGAAAGCTTAAGCTAAATTCTACACTTTTATTTTATTGTGTATGTGTGTGTGTGAACAGCTTTGTTTCGTTGCTTTGGTTGTTAAAAAATTTACGTCTTAGGATCAACATTTTATAATTCTATCTGTTTTCATTTGAGTCCAGCTCATCGAAGTTATATCCTCTCACATAAACTTGTCTTTAATTAGCTGTAATATTTAGGCTAAATATAATTAAGTATATCTATTAATTAATTTAGTAATACTCTCTGTCTGAAGCAATTGATCTGATGTCTACACCATACTGTGTTGGGTACATTAAGTGCGATAATGTAAACAACCTATATGTTTTGCAAGAAGTTCCCACGCGGAATTCAGAATAAATTCTGAACTTTCATATTATAATAAAGAATATATAATAAAAGTACAAGATTGTAAGGCTTGATTAAATCTAATATGTTAATGAAATTATTAAGATTAAGATTGAATTCAGTTCTCATAAGTTTAAATCAATTATAATTTTGATAAATATACTTCATTGCTTTAAAAACATACATCTTATATTTATACTTAAAGTTGAATGTAATAACTAATTTATTTATAGTTATATTACTCATTCATAGAAGTTACTTTAAATGTGACAGAATGCAGTAGTGTTGGGAATTCCTCTGATGTTGTTAAAGATAATAAACTCTCAAATAAAACGATAACCAGTCATTCTCAATTCATGTGTCACATATATAATTAAATTAAATTTAACTAACATAACTTATTTAACCTGAAAGCCAAGGACTAAAGAAATAATGAAATCTAGGATTCCATACGGATATCCTCTTTATTCTTAAAAACAAAATAAAACCTTCAAATATTATATAGTAACTTAAGTATTGATGTAATAAGACACATATATACAGTCTTTCCATTATTAAATATTCAAACATCAGCAGGGTTTCCTCATGAAAAAGAAAATGTTTTATAGAATTTGTATAAAGCTTGTTACTCACCGTTCTAGGAAATCATGATTTGTATTAGAGGTGAGTCAGTGAAGTAGAAGAAAGTACAGCCTTCGACAAGTAAAAGTGACCTTGATACCTCTAGGAGTGGCTAAAATTATTAGCTTAATAATTTTCCTGTTTCTGTAATTTAATAATATTGAGATATTTTATAATAGCAGTAAAGAGATATCGGTATACGTGATAAGGACCACTTATTGTCTTTAAAAAGGCCTTATTTAACCAAGACAACTTATTAAACGCACTGTACTTTCGAGAGCTATTCATTATTTAAAACATTAAAATTGTTTGGTGTAATGATTACAAAATTACTAAAAATGTACGGTTTTTGTAAAACTGTTATCTGATGACAGATAAAAAATTACTTTGTAAGGGAGGAGGGTCTTGACTACACTTAACTTGACACAGATCTTATATTGTAGTTGTATTTTGCTGTTATTTTTAAAAGAGCAACGTACTACAGGTGTTGTAACATATATTCTTATTTACATTGAATTAGCACCTCGTGATCTAGAGTAGAGTGGGTTGAACTAGACCAATAGAATGCTTTCATTTTAGACAGTATTTCATCATCACCTCGCTCGGACATGACTTTTACACTCTTTGTCTATAGCAAGAAATTGAATGTAGAAAACAACATGATACTTAAATATGATACTCTTGCATCAGCGAGTAGATGAAACAATAATTATATTTTAAAAATATTTGTATATCTCAATCTATTTTACGATTGTGATAACAAAAATTTTGTATTTTTGTATATATAGTATTGTGGAGTCAAGTTAGAGTCTTAGATATAATCAGTTTGACTTAATTAAAACTACAATTATCAGAATGTACTCACGTAAATAATATCGGATTTTGCTCGACCATTCGCGGCGTGAACTGACGCAATGATTCCACCATGTTTTAAGCACAGGAATAAGAGCAATGAATGAGTTCGAAACTAGTCAGGCAAAGTATGGACTTTGTCTGACTATTTTCAAAGTCATGCATGAAATGAAATTTATTTTGTTATAAAAAGAATAATTTAATTTCAACAAAATCCATTTCATTACATAATATTTCATAAGTAGGTATTGTTTTAGTAATATTTGTTAGGTTAGTCTACGACAATGGCCTTAGAAACTTGTCCGGCAGCTATTTGCTTTAATATCTTATCTTGATGTCATTGCCTCGTACGATGAAGTAAACCAGGATACTGGAAAAGAGGCTTTAACATAGTTATATGTATATATATATATATATATATATATACTCCTAATACATCGATTTATGTAAATATTCTCATTAAAACTTATTTAACATTTTAGAAGATTAAGTAAAATATTAATCTTCGTTCAATCTTTCTTAGTAACTAGGAGTTGTACAGTTTTTTATTATAATTAAATAATACCTCTCTTCCAAAATATTTGTTTACCACAAAAAAAGGAGTACGTTCTAATAAAAAATTTAAATAATATAAAAAAATGTAAAGATATTCTTATTAGATTTGTTACCACGTTCTGATTTACTACAGCCGTACTCTGCGACCTCATTTGTACTTCATGAATGAAATACCGGTTAACTCAAAACCAAGACCAAAAGACTCACTGACGCTCTACGTTATTTAAAATACGACTTTGTTATGTTGCTTATACAATTCAAATTTTGGTGGCAAGTTGATGATCTAATGGTGCATGGTAAATTAAGCTTTATGTGAATGCCATAAAGCTTATTTGGTAAATAATTCTATGCTTATATACCATTTATGTAAGTTGAGTTTGTTTACGGTTGTACGACGAGTGACCGTGACTCAGCACGTGCTCGGAAGGTATAAAGTCATCGCACTGCGCGCCGCCGGCTGCTAATATACTAATAAATAATATGATTACTTTATCTACAAGTATTATTCGTTTTTTATTGTTAATCAATAAAAAAATAGACCAATATATTATATTTTAGAGGCATATTACCAGAAAAAATAATTATACTTTTCTTTTTAAATGGCGAATGATCGACTCGTTGTTACAGTTGCGTCAGATAGCGGGTGTGTGGAAAGTGATTTTCCTTGACACACGGAAATAATAGCGACACAGACTTGTTGTGTTGAAACATTATGAACACGATGTAGCGACACAGTAGCTCAATTGGCAGAGTGACTTGGTTTATATTGGGGTAAAACGTTCAAAGTGGTGCCGTGTTAACGAATTTTGTATTTATTAAATATTCTTAATACTTTTAAACAAGTTTAATGAAAGTTTTGTAGTCTAAAAAGAGTTGACAAAGACATCATTATGTATCACTACAATATGCTTATTTATAAATAGTTCATGTAATATATATATATGTATGACCCGATCAAGTAGAGATGAATTGAACTTATAAAATTTTATTAGTTTTTTTATTACAAATAACATGATGTAATGTTATCTTGTTCTTATAACCAGATGGATACAATAGACTGTGTTAAAAATATCATGAAATAATTAAAAAATAAATAAATAAATATCTCCTATACAATGTTTCGTTGTTTTTATTACTAACAAATAAAAAATTCTAGCGACAGAAACTTTTACAATAAATTATTTAATGTATGTATTTTTTTTTCGATTTAGTTTTTTTTTTAAATAAAATTCTTGTTTTTTATTATTTTCAATAAGCTTTTTTTTTGTTGTTTGTTTTTGGCGTTTTGTGAAGTTTTCATTTGAAATTAAGTATATTAATTTCAATATCTGCCTACGAATGTCTGACAAAAGCGAATTGTTATGCTCTTCGCGATCATTCGATTGCCTCCGAGATTCGGTGGTGGTGGCTGGTGGACTGACGTCACCCACCTTTCAGACTGCACCGCTAGTTTTTGGGTAAAACCATGTTACAAATTGTCTTTCCCATTTAAAAACCTATTGGTGTCATAAAAACTGTATGATTTAAGATCTCCGGTTCTTATTCTAGAAATAACTGACTCTATTAAAAAGTGATTATCTATTATATATACATTAATTTAGATCCTTACTGTATTTAAAAATGTTTTTTTTTATACATATTTTTTATATAATAAAAGAAATATTATATCCACTAAAAAGTTTGTCATTGCAATTTCTGTGGTGTTTCCAGACAAGTATTTATAGTTTGTCGGAAGTGAATTATCTGACATTTCATCTAGGATTTCTGATATACTTGAAGTCTTTTTAGTTCTCTAGAGGCGCCGGGCCGGCTGCTGACAAAGCGTGGGATGGATTTGACTGCAAAATAGGTATTTAAAAACTTTGAAGAATTAAATTCTAGAAGATTTATAACGAAATGAAATGACATTCACACGTTTTAGCACGTTAATCTAAAATTATTATAAATATTTTTGTTATTTTTTCTAGTAATTGGCTTTTTGTCCCTCAATTTCATGTCAAGTCATATTACTAAACATTTCAACTATCTGTTTTTAATTATATATGTAACTTCTAATTAAAATTAACAATATTATTAATAAGATAAATAAAAATACTTCAATATGAAGAGAGATGTTGCATGATGAGAGAGATGCATTTCTAATTTGATTTAAATTTTTTTAGTTCTTGTTATAGATAACAATGTTTGCGTATCCTTCTAACACGATTAATTTGATCAAGACCATGGATAATTTCAATGAAGATTCGTCCCAATGAGTTGTTATACCTGAAAATGCCTTCCAATGTCATTACGTGACTTGTCCAACGTTGTGATAATATTCGCCCAAAAATTATCTTTACAGATAATTTGTCAGACGCTCTTCTAGAGCTGTGACGTATAAAGTACGTTCAACTCAAGTCGTATACGGACATGAGTAGACGACACTTCAACATATATTTTATATTTAATAATTATAATAACAAAATGTCAGGTCAATAAACTCCAAAAAACAATATGGAATTTTGTTACTTGTTTTTTTTTTGTTTGTTTTTAAGAATTAGGGTTGTTCTCCATTATGAATAAGAATTTAATGAATGAAATTTTGGCAATTATGTAATGGTTAATAATCTGGCTGTACTCACGTTATTATTATCGAAATGTTCCCGACTAGTTTCGAACTCATTCGGAGTCCTTATTCATGGGCTATGAGCATGGCCGAATCGCGGCGTGAACTGTTCACGATAATAATAATGTGAGTACAGCTGGAGAACCTAATACTTGCTGTGTACTGTGTTTAAACGTATTAATTTAAAAGGAAAAATAAAATTGCTATCTTGAATGTCTACTTTGAATGATAATGTTTCCTGGACTTTGTTAAACCGATTAATAATTTAATCATAAAACCATATCATTTATATAATTTTGGAAAAATGTATGTACATTTTATAAGCTTATATAACAATAAATAATATTTTTTATAAATACGAACAACTTTGTTTCGAATGTAGTTTTAATTCTCAATAAGTTTGGAAACTTTGGGCTAAAAACTTATTTTTCTATAATTCATAGTCTTAATAGAAAATCTTTGACTTTTTTTTTGGTATTTAAAGAGCTGATCTGAAAATATTAAGATATAAATAACGTTACCAAATTCCGATTACATTACAAGCTAGCAACAGTCAGTATATTTTTAGAGTATCCTTGACCTATACCAAATGACTGAGCAACGCGTATCCGCCAGCTATCTTACAAATATTGCGCAACCTCTCTGATATATGATTCATTTATACAATATTTTATCAACATTATATCAAACATTACTTGACATACTGATTGATAACGCAGAGACAAGCGACTGGAAAAGGAAACTCAAAATATACCATAATAGACCCCATACTTACTTAGCCGTCTCGAGTGGTCTGACGATTCTATTATATATAAGGCTATGGGCCTAGTAGACCCATAGCCTTATATATAATAGAATCGTCAGACCACTAGATTTGTGAAAATTTCAACAAAATGGCGACGGGATAGCTTAATTCTTTAACCAACATTGCCTTGTTTTAAATATTGTAATTACCTAATACAGATAAAAAAGATTCATATTATTAAAATTATGTAAATAAATTCTATGTTACTATTCTTGTTTTTTTATAATATAAGTTAATATTTAAATGTGTCAAAAAGAGCAATGCAACATGCTTTACTCTAATAGTATGAAAAAATCATCTATAACATATATTTTAAATGCGAATAATTATTTTTTTGCTGTTCATTGTATTTTTAAATCGAGTAAAAACTTATCTTATAATGATATAATTTTTTTTGTGGGAGTTATTGATCTACAATCACAGGTATTGCATCATACAGTAACATATAGTAAGTACATAAAAAGTATATAAAAGTAAAGAAATAAAAAAAAAATCAAATCATTATTATTTCATATAGGAATTCAAGATATTATGAGTATATTATGGAATTTAATTCACACCTGTATGTTTATTATTTAGTTATTATTTAGATTGCCAAAGTCTATTCTATCCAACTGTTAATTTCAAAATTAAAATTATCTAAAATCATTCATATAATATTGTGCAATATAATTTTGAAATAAGTATATGCCAAAGTGACTCACAATATTCTTAAACCCGTTAAGTAATTTTAAGTTATTTAATATATAAAAACCGTGAGCTAATAATATACAAATATGTTGTTAATAACATATTAATATGTTGTTAATAAATTGCAAATATGCTCCTTTATTAACTCTATCAAATACTAAATGTTGTGTTGTTTATAATTACATTTATTGTATTAGTTATATATGTATATGTATTAGTGTGTTAATATTTTTGTGTTTGTCTATTGCTGTATCACAACCTTTACACCACCCGGCATTTTTTTTTTTTGTAAATATAGTCGTGTTTTGTAAGGTTGTCTGGAATTAATCGCATTTAGACAAAAAGGCCGCGACTTGCATTTTGTTTTTTCTTGTAAATGATTTTTCTGTAAAAAATAAAATATAATAACATAGTAAAATGTCATAATAAGATTAAGTTAGCGTAAGCACCATTACTATGTTATACTATGAATGATATTCTAGAATCCAGTATTCCTTTATTAAGTCTACTTAATCACAAAACTCGTAGCTTATGAGATGAGAGAACATTGTAGTTACAATGCAGCTAATCAGAAAGATCATTCTCAGAAAATATCCCTAATAAATTAAAAATATAAGGTAAAATACCATAATAATATAATATTGTGGTTCTAACGGATGCGAAATTTCTCAATTCCTAAGAACATAAAAGGTAAAAATATCAATTCCCCATACAAAACCCCTTTAACATGCAATCGTTCTGGTAATTTTAACGTTCTGATCTTAGATAATACAAGGAAAACGAATTGATTCAAGTGCAGTGAGTTCAGTGAACTAATGACGTATTTATAAAATAGTTTTGTATTGTAATAGTCATGGTCTCAAAGTTTAAAGTTTATTGAAAACGGAATTAAAAATAGCTTATACATGCTTATAGTAAATATACAAAAGCAATCAATACATCAATATGATTACAAAAACAATCAATTAAAAGCAATCAATACACAGATAATAAAATTAGTATTAGTGTGAATTAGTTTAATTTCAACATTGTGGATTTTTTATAAGAAGTTTTATAAACAGAAATAATGGACACAAATGTTTATATTTATATTTGAATATGTATGTATTTATTTCAAAATACTTCTGTTTTTTGCATTTACATTCTCTCCTGTACATCTTAATTAATTTGGTACAATAAAGTATTAAAATAATTAAACTAAATAACACCCAGACTCCAAAACAGCAATGTGTAGATCTGTTCCACGTAGTCGAACCTACTTTCTGACGAGCGTAAAATATTTTTTAAGAGGTACCGCAGGCTTAATTATTAAGCATAAATATAGAAAGGAAAAATAAATGTCTCCAAATTTCTAAGAATTTCTTGTTAAATGAAAAGAATCAGAACATCAATTTTGATATCAGATACTAAAATTTGAGAGGTTGTTGTGAAGCCCGATGATCGTCAGAAGGTCAAAGAATTCTTATAGAGGATAAATAGAAGAAATAATATTATTTTTAAAAATGTGTTTGTGACTTAGACATCGATTAAAGGAGCGAAAAGAAACGATTTAATTTTCATATTTGTTTAGCATCAAATTTATGCACAATAAGTAAATCCTAAATGTTAATTAAAATGTTTTAAAACTTAGATAATGTATAAAAATATATTCAAGTACATATATCGGGATATAGCTAATATGCGCATCATTCCGAGAACTCCCCACAATTTTCGGGAACAAAAGAAAAATCAAACTAAATACATTACTATTTTTGATATTTAGAAAAGGAAACGTAAAAAAATCGTATTTCTAAACTTGCATATTATTCTTATAACTATATATATAGATATAAGCAAATTAACTCACTTAACTGTTATAGTTTCTTTAATTTCTATTTGTCAATGACACAATGCACATAGACAATATAAATAACCAATACTAAAGTTATATTTGACTTGTATCTTAACATGACGACTTGGTTCCCAGAATGATTGTATTGAGCGGCTATGTCACCTGTAAGTAATTAATTATGTTCCATGCGAAATTAAATAGTGTCGAACGCATATAAATAAATGAATATTCAAATAGTAATTTACCTGTAACAAACTTTTTGGTAAAGTTAAAAATAATAAAAACATTAGTTTGCATAATCAGGTCACGAGAAAACCGAGCTGACAAAATAGCTTACATGAACTTCGCGTATATGTACAAAAAAAACACACACATTTTTTTAAATAGTGTATAGTATTATACCTCAATTAAACTAAATCCGATATCAAAAACTGAATGATTACAGGAACAACCTTATTCGGGAAATAAAAATAAAAGGGATATCTATGCGTACTTACATGCTATAGAAATATTTAAGATCTTTATCCGTCTAATGTAATACCTACAGAGGGTTCAGATGGAATTCGTAGTTTGTTGCTTCCACCATTAGTTCTTGTAAAGCTGTTTGATCACTCAACTCTGATAAATGTATATACCACAGAGTCCTTGTGGCGGTTAATTAATTTGAATTATCTGAAGAGGTTTCGGATTAGAACACCAGTGAAAAGCCATCACTCGCATCTGACATTACAGAGCATATGAAAGTTTTACAAAATGTCAATTTATTTCTAAGATATATTTTATTTACATATTATATTAGAGGATATTGTCTAATATAAAAGCCACTCTATTCGTAAATATCGTAATGTGTAAGTAATTGTCATAGAGTTCTTAAATTGGCTACATTTATGAAATTTAAAATTCTTGACTTTGTTTAAATTTTTCTAGTGTCTTAATTTTAATGAACCTAGTTATTTAGCCATAGCTTCAGACAATTAAACTAAACAATTTATTTAGATATCGAACGTTCGAACGTTAAGCAAAGGCAGTGTACGGCGCTACTTATTTATTTATTGATCGATTTATATAATACAAATACTAAGTTTTAGTCAAAGGTTACCACAATAAATAAAAACCGCATTCAAATCAGATAAGCTATTCTAGAGATTAGCGCGCACAAACGCACAGACAAAAAGTCAAACAGAACAATTTAAAAAACATTGTTTTATATTCTATTATCTTATTTAATTATAAAATATATAAATGATATTTAGGAGAGATCAATAAAAGTAATATTTATTTATATAAACAGCGATAAGTTACAGAAATTATCGGTATATATTTTGAGTGAAGTCATAAAATAGCCATGAAAACGGAATAATAAAGCAAGTATAGAATACTTTAGATATATTTGTTTTAAATCAAAATAAACATGTGACGCTCTTCAGAACGATTTCTGAATGGCGCCAGAAACCTACACGAACTAAGTAATGATTATTAAACAACATTTTATTACAATATTAATAACATCTTTTAAACTATATATGGTAAATTAAACAATATATTACGCAGATGTTATTGCAAACATGTAACATGATATGTAATTGGTTGTTTTTTTTTGTTTGTAATTATCAGAACAAAGTATGTATCTAGGAAAATCGAAAATTTTGTTACCAAACCTTATAAAAGTTAAAGTAATAAAGTCCAGGGTATCGAGCGAGGAGGGTTGGAGGACAGTGCACTCCATTTGCGAGAATGTGATGTGGCAGAAATTGGGGCGAAAAATGACACTTATGAGCGCCACCTGGCTACCTAGCCTGTGTCCAAGTGGTAAGAAGGGGTAACCACAACTCGAAAGGGCCTGAGGAGGCCGAATTAATTAAGGAATTTCATGCGTTAGGTCTGAGATATTACATAAATGGGTATTTTAAAAATGGTAGCAATTTCTTTATTGCCGGGATTCTCACATGACGTAACAACCGCTGCTCTTGTAAAGGTGGGTCAGTCATATATAGTACGTAATTTATAAGTATTATATGTAACTACCAAACGTAAAAAAAATGGGACGTCTAAATTTTGCGCTGCAAGTTATGTCTCAATATTTTTTAAACGCTAATAAAATTTTGTAGAAAACAAAGCATTACGAAATAAAAATTTAGATTAATATATTTCTCTGGCAACTCTGATTTATATATATAAAAAAAATTAGATATATTTACCTAATTACCTACATTCGAATAATGAAGAACACACCTGAAAAATTAACCTAAAAATTATTGTAAATATATTAATTTCATTTACTATAAATAAACAAAAGATATTGGTTGCGAATGTCATCACATTAACTTGCTGGCTAGGAAATATGTTATATTTGAATAAAAATATGTTACGGATTTAACTTTAACTTTTTTCCTAGTAGGTACAGTCAGTTTCAAAAGTCGATGACCATATTTAAAGTTTCAAAATAGCTATACACAATATTATATCAAAATTGCTGAACATGACAAACGCCAATATTGAATGCACATCATTAGTTTTCAAATTACCTAAATATCAAGTTGTTAATTCATCAAATACATATGTTTCTAAGATATTATATTTATTTTAACGTATAGTTTGTTCTTGTTCTAAATTAAACCTATGAAAAAACTCGGATACCCATCGGTCAAGGGGGGAAAAACAGGGTTTGGGTGGAACTACCCGGCAGCATAGAAGACGCTGTCATTTTTAAGGCTACCCACTAAATAACCAATGATTTGCCATAGAGGCCCCAGCAAAACCCCCAAAATGAGGGTGCCCCGAGCAACTATATAACTATAGGGAAAAAACCCACCGTATCATAAATTCTAATATTATTAATTACCTAAAAATTATAATTTATTAATTAGTATTTTAAAGCTGAAGAGTTTTTTATCTATTTTACTCGCGAACTTCGAAATTACTGGATGGATTTAAAAAAATATTTTTGATTATTATAGGCAGGTTCATAAGAAAGGCTACAGGCTATTTAACGTTACGCTACTGCTTCTAATTAACTTTATAAAAAAATAATTCATTGTTCGTGGGTAGAACCGCAAGTCAAAAATATACTGGCAATGCAAATAACAAATGATAATTTAATTTATTTAAAAAATAAAACTAATAAATGTGATTTCTGATCTAAAAATAATAGTCTGTATCAAAAATGAACCCCGAATGTTATTCGTACATTTTCTTTTATTTAATGCCGTAGATATAATTTATTTATGATTCTATTAGTGGTATTCAAGTCATCCGTGAGTTATTATGAATCTGTCTAAAATTATAATCCTTGAGTCACTAATTATGTTCAAACAACGCGGTGACCGATCGCCAATAAAATTCAAAACGAAAATAATACCTTGCGGATTAAAAATATACGAAACCGTAAATAAAACAGAATGATTCATTTACTGAAATATTTCTTCTCCGTTTAGAACCAGACTATTGATGCCCTTATATTTAGCAAAAATTTAACGAAAACACTCTCATGAGAGATTAAAGACTAGTTTGAACCAAGTAACTCAAGATCGTAGAGTCTTCTCATCTTAATTAAAAAAATGAAGTATTGCGAGTTAATGTCCGAAGCAATATGTCAAAAATAATCTATTTATATTTACTGTAAGAAAGTTTAATAAATAAGTTGATAAGTGCATATTATTGAAATCATCGCATTCATATAATCTCTCTTTTCATGTGTACGCCCGCCGCTTATATTGCCAGATGTAACTGTGCTTTAGTAAGAGTGGAGGGTGACCTTTCTCGCCTGATGTTCACGATCGTGAGGCTGATCTAAGTTTTCCTCGACGCACCCCCATTTGCGGAGTACCCCCGGGCTGCCACGGTGAGTGAGAAAGCGATCCCGTAGCGTTCCATTGAACCGGTAAGGGCAACGGTTGGCTTTTAGTAGGTAGCCTCGAAAATGGTCATTTCCGGAATACTTACATAATCGCCTGGCCTTCACCTTTTTGGACAAAGGGACGTAACGGATCTAACAAGAAAGAAGTCTCTGAATTTGTATAGGTTTCACATAGATAGTATAACATTAAATGTACAGAAAAAATTAAGGTGCAATTTGGGTTTTTAACCTACCTGGCCTTCAGTTTTTGTGATCTGCTAAAAGGTGGATTTTGATTTTATATACTGACGATATTGTCCAACTCACAATGACAGAGCTTTTAATATTAGACGTAGTTATTCTAAATTTGTCATCGTTACGTTTCGTGGAGGTGGGTCCGTGACGTCCAATGGTGTATGACGTGATGTTGCGCACGCGCCGGTCCATCGTTTGTCCAAGTTGGGTAATAGGTAGGTTAAAATACTAGAACAATAATAGAATAGGTAGGTTATGTACGGTTAAAATACTGGACCGTTGAAACAAAACGAATGTGTTATACGATGTAGGGTGCAAAGGAAAACTGTACTGGCCAACAAGAACAAACACGAATTTGTTGTGTGTCGGTATTCGAGCACCGTGTTTTTGTGTAAAAAGGCCCCATTACATTTTACGACAGCAAGTATATTTGTTCGTACACTTTTTAAATTCTTATTGTTTTAATTAAAATAAAGGTATTGAGAATTTTGTATCGTTTTAATTAAAGTTTGTAGAATATGGCAATCTGATTAGTTTTTAATTTAATTTATTATTATTTTTATTGTGAGTATTTCTTTTCATAGAGTGTTACAATATATGTAGTATAATTAGGGCTGAGGGTATTTTATAATATAATAGTCTTTTATGTATTATTTGTGTACTACTTAGTACACAAATAATACATAAAAGACTATACAGTTTAAGTTCATTGTTGATTTTTAAAAGTATCTTCAAATCTTAAATTTTAATACAAATATATTTGTAATATTCAGCTACGCCATACTTGTAGGAAAATATTAATAAAACACAGTCATTTTGTATAATTTACCTGTGTTTTAATTGACTCCTAGCACTGTTTTACCCGAAACTGGCAAGGGGTTTTAAAAAAATACTTTTTTTTCAATTTGATTTTACACAGAAAATACAACTCAGTAATCTCAAATAAAGTGGCTTATTAGTAAACCGATACTCGTACCTTCATTTAATATATGACTATCGTGGATCTTTTCACTAATGTTGACGCTATGAACGATAAACCCTAAAATAGTTTAAACGTCTATCCTACTCGACTGTTTATCAATATCCATGTACTCAAACAGTTATAATATACTGCTTTTATAATTTAACAATACATTGGCTCTAGTATTTTATTTATAATATTTCCTAGTAATCCTTCGTTTCTGGCCCGTTAAAGATGAAAAGAAGAATTTTATTTTCGAATATTTACTTGTTTTCATATTTTGAGTTGGTAATTTGTTATCATCTTTGTTAGATAGCGAAAAGAGATTAATTATGTGACTGCATCGAAGATTTTGTAGCAACGATTAACCTAGAGGCTGTCGAATCTACCCTTTTCAGATTGCTGTAGTGGCTACCCGACACTCTATGCCCTAAAGATGGATTTCGCTTACATATCGTAGATCATGGCGAAAGCTCAATCGACTAGCACTTTTGCCAATGCGATTACAAAAACATGATAAAGTCATCATCACGATGTGTTTTTCAGGTGGTAACCCATCCAAGTACTGACCACTCCCGATGTTGCTTAACTCCAATGATCGAACGAGAACGGGTGTATTAATGTAATGGACTTTGGCTATTTCACTTTTAAAGCGATTTACAATTTTCAAATTCTTTATTTTAAATATAAGAACTAGCAACTTTGTATATTTTGTAGGGTTGTTATTTTTTATTCCATTATGGCTTAAATTTATAAAAGACATGATTTAAAGCATCTTATGTTTAGTTGTATATACTAAAAGTTTAAGCAATTATTAATTTAGTATGTAAATATTACATTCAATTCTATCCCTGAAGAATTCTGCAAACTTTCATTAAATTATTTATAAGGGCTATTGCTATTGATTTTTGGTTAGGCCAATACTAATATAGCTTAAAATATTTTTTTCCTGAAAACTGTACTCGTTGTCTAAACTTATTCTAATTTTATATTTGAAAGTAACCAATAACAAAAGCACAGTAAAGGTAAAGCACGGTAAAGGTACAAAGCACAGTAGAAAAAACTTCTCATAACCGCCAAAAAACTTATTTTTTATATAAAATAAGCTCTTATTATTTCAATGATTTAAAAGATAAAGATTTTTTGAATTCAATGCAATGGTTTAAAATTAACTACATTTTGAGACCGAACTAACTGACTAGACGATATTTTATGTGCAATATAATATAACTAAATAATTCATGTTGATTAATACATGAATAATTATTCTACTGCTGAATAAATTGTAATAGTAAGTGTTAGTGTTTTTTTTATCTGTGTAAATATTTTTATCCTATAAGTATTTTTGAGTGCTTACTTACACGTCAAATGCTTGGTAACAATTTAGATATAGGTAAATGTTTTTACGAAAACCTTAACTAGTTTAAATATAACTAATTAGGTATTTATAACAATATCAAAGTAGTGTGAAATATAGTGGATGTATAGTGAAAATATAAGCGCCTTCCTTAGTTATAGCAACTAATGTTTTACTAGGCTAAGTTTATCAAGGAAAATGGGTTAGTAAAATTTCTGTTTTTGCAATATTTACGCAACATTAGCTCATTTTGTTGAAAACCTGATTATATTTCATTTCAGGTGGTTTATTAAGTTACTTTAGAGGATTGTTAGGTGCCCGTGAAATGAGGATTTTGATCCTCGGATTAGACGGCGCCGGAAAGACTACAATATTGTATAAACTGCAAGTGGGAGAGGTCGTCACTACCATTCCCACTATTGGATTTAATGTCGAACAAGTCACTTACAAAAATCTAAAATTTCAAGTATGGGACCTTGGAGGACAAACCAGCATCAGGTATTTAGAGGTTATTTAATAAATCTTGCTATCTACTCATAGATTAGATATTTTTTTATAAACATAATTATTAGACTGTTATTAAAAAAAACTTAGTCTGTATATTTTTAATTTTATGTATTTCATGCTATAAAACAATCAAACAATAGCCTGAAATAAGTGTTCAGTATTTTACAGTATATTATTTAAAGTTTGAAATATTTTTGATCAGAACCACTGTAACCCATATTCAAGGTTGTTACACAATGTTTCTTTATTATTTAGATGAGATTCATTAGGATTTCAATGAAGTCAATGGTTATTAGGAAACAAAATATTAAAAACATTGTATATTGTTATTATTGTAGGTACCAAAGTGGTCAGACATTTAAGTTAAATCAACATTATATAATGTTAAATTTATATGAAATGACAAATTTATCAATAGATAGGTTAATTCTTCATTATATACTTATAATAAAAAAATATAAGTATAACATGTTTGTAAAAAATTTCATTTTTTTAAAATGTTTTTTGCTTTTATAATTAATGTTGTTTTATTATTTCATAGTCATAAAATATCTTTTAAAGATAAATTCCTAACCTAAATTAATAGCATTGTTAATGTAATTTCATTGTTAAATGATAAGTTATCAATTTTATTTCCTAAATTTTATCATATTTGTCAGTCTACATACATTTAAAGTTACTAAAGGTTCACACTTTGGATTTTATAAAATAACCTATAAGATTAGACATCTATATATTTGCTAGAATACCATAATGATTTTACTTACCTGTTGCTCGTTATACATATAAGCATATAATATATATTTAAACATGGTATGTAAGAGCCTTAATAGCATAATGATACCGAGATGTATAGATACTTGATAATAATAATATAGTTAGAATAATGTTTTATGATTAGATTTTAGCTTAGGTTATAATAAAAATACATGAAATTATAAATTGTTATGTACCACGTTGTCAATTCTTCAATCTTTCATTTGCAGACCATATTGGCGATGTTATTATGGTAACACTGATGCCATAATCTATGTGGTGGATTCAGCCGATAGGGACAGAATAGGAATATCCAAAGATGAGCTTGTGCATATGTTAAGGGTAAATGTTGAGAACAGTAATAATAGTATTATATTAAAAAAATTATTTGGTTGAATAACTTGTTTATACTCAGAATAATTTCAAATTTAAATATAATGGAAATAACAGAATCCATAATATTTTTCCAGGAGGAAGAGTTATCAAATGCAATCCTTGTAGTCCTTGCTAATAAGCAGGATATGGCAGGGTGTCTGACAGTAGCTGAAGTGCACCAGGCCCTTGGGTTGGATGCCCTCCGGGACAGAACATTCCAGATCTTTAAAACCAGTGCAGTAAGAGGTGAAGGTCTTGACCAAGCTATGGACTGGCTGTCTAACGCATTGCAAGCTAGAAAATAGTATAGGTTAGTGTGTAGATATCAAGTGACATTAACATATATTATGTTTGACTTTTTATATTTATGTTTTAATATCTTAATGTACCTCAACACATTTATACATAAATATATCATTATTATTTTCAGAGCTGGTTTATAAAAAACAAAACAGCAGCATGGACCCAGTGTCGGAAGTTATTAAATGATGTGAAAATGGATGGCTGGACTTATTAAGCTATTTACTCAATCTATACATTATATAATATGTATCCGTGGTTCCCGTTTTGAGTATAAATTGTGATATGTTTGTGTGTTGCTAATGGATGTGTAGAATAGAATTGTTTTAACGGAGGGGCTTTTTATACACCCGTTAGAGTAATTTGATATTTTAGTCAGAATATTTTGTTTGTACTTGTACGGGACTTAACATTATGTAGTTATGCTTAAACAAGAAAAAAAAATCTGAGAAATGGTTCAAATATACTTTATTAATTACTTATTTATTTATTTTCAGTTTTTTTCTTTATATCACTAATAATAAATAAATTTAAAATAAAATAAATTTGTTTAAATTTTTAAATTAATTTTCCAGTAGTGTTTTAATTTGTTTTGAAATAATACAATATACCGAATGTTTTAAAATATGAACGTGTTTTAAATATAGTTTTGTGACCCATCAAATAGCAAATAAAATCGCTGGAACGAAAGTCAACCCGTAGCATTGTGTTATTTTTTATGTATAATAGAAGTAAAAACCACTTTATGTATGAAGGCAATGTAAACACGTACAGTAAGAGTACACTTTTTAATCGATGTATAGTCAGAAAACACTTAGAACTATATATTTTGACTTGATTTTTTTGGTTACATTTGATTAATCATTACACTAAACAGTGTATATTTTTCAGAAATATATATTTCTTTTAAGAATTCTGGACACGCACTCCGTAAACAACATCTAACCTTATATCCTAGTTTTTAGTTCGTCGTTACTATTGTGGTAGATTATTTGTTGTCATTCGATTCTTACCACCATGCCAATTCAAGATGGCGGAGTATATATAAATATAGATAAAATGAAAACAACTTAAGAAGCGGGAGTGAGAAATGTGGATGCTAATTTATTATGATTATATGTAATAAAATAATATTTTTTGTATCTGACCATCTAGGCCATCGGTTATTTAAATTTGAAATATATAAAATGAAAAGAAATATTCTAAATACATTATCCAGTAAGGTAAATGTTTTATTTCTTGCTCGATAACCACATATCATTATACATTGTTTGGAGAGAGAAAGGCAATAGCGACATAACGTGATATTTTGCCGTATAACTGCAATGTTCACATCAATAAAAAACACTGAGCTATTTCAATCATGTTATTTTATTATGTTGATAATAATATGTAGTTATATAGTCTAGCTGAGTAAATAATGTTTCAGAAAACCCCTTGTCCTTTTGGTACTTCTTTAAAATTAAAATTTTATTTGTCATATTATTTACTTTAAATCATTAGTTTTTGCACTTAGCACCGGTTTTTGATTTATTTTATTTATTTATAATATTTCCACTTTGAATCCATATCAGTGATCACTTGTGTACGTCAATTTGAAGAGTCAAGAGGGCCCATACTGATACCATACTTATCGAAATAAGCCCTTCTTGACATTCTCCAACTTAAGAGTTCAGTCTTCGAGGGTTCCAAACGCGCCCTGGTCTGAGAAGAATTATACAAGAAACCGGATATTTCTTTTTATGGTGTTTCACAAAAGTCAGAACATTGAACATTTTTTTAAGAACAACTAGAGCCATCGCAATCAAATCAATATGAATGCATTTAAATCAATAAATTGCATTGGAATTTGGCTTGCAAGACTACCAGCCATCGCAAGCAGCACCCGTTATAACGTAAGGGTTAGCCGTCACCCCCTTCGCCGTATTTGAGAGGAGGGCAACTCTAATGCTACCAGTTGCTTTAGTAAAAGTAACAAAAATGTTAAACAAATTACGTAGGTTACTCGTTATTCGCTGGGATACAATTACCAGCCATATCTTCGTTAATATATATACTATATATAATAGGATGGTTTTAACAAACTACTTTTAATATATAATTTAAAATTATTCATTGACGAATTTAAGTCTTCACTGGGAAGTTTATTATAAAAACGTATACAATTAACCTTGAAAGAGTTACCTATTTTATGGAACCTAGTGCATGGCAAATTTATTTTTATACCGACTGTTCATTTGGTGTAAATCACATTTTTTCTTGAATTTATTAATATTTTTATGAACATAAATTAAATTTTCATAAATATATTGATAATGTACAGTCATAATTTTAATTTCTTTCGATTTATTTTGTAATGATTCTCTTGCTCTCATGTTATAAATTGCCGAAATCTTTTAAACTACGAAGAATGTTTGAAATTATATTTTTTGGCAACATATATTAAATTACAAACCTTTGTTGATATTATTACTATGATAATTACATTTTAGAACGGAGAAACTTTATCTTTTGTATAATTAGCGTAAAGGTAGTGCGCTGTTCAAAAGCAGGACACGATACTCTCATGTTAACGTCAATCTTTGCCAAGCCAAGCCATGTTTTATATATCGCAGCTACCTCTATAGGTAGTCTTTTTTAATTTTTATATTCTACTTAGGGTTAGTTTTTTCATATAATACCTAAAGGATCGAAGTTATGGAGTTATTAAAGATGCGGATTCTATTTCAAGTATTTCGTTAGAAATACTTAAACTTTCCAGAAATATGAAAATTATATATATCGAGGGAGAGACAACACAGGAAACCAAACAGACTCAAAAATATCTTTAAAAATTCAGAGAGAGAATAATTTCAGAGTTGTCTGTTTCATTTATGAACTTAAAAACCGTAAACGTTGATTCTTCTTCTCTAATGAATATCAGATTTCGTATTCCAGTATAAAAAAACTTTATATTTACGTGCTATTAATATACTAAATAAAAATAAAATTAAATTAAAGAGTTTAATTATTTATTTTAAAATATCTCGACTTTAGGATACGTCGGGTTCAAACGACTTGAATCTTCATTAATATTTTTATATTCAGTCATAAATAGCTATAATTAAGGCACATTTTATTAAAGTAAACAAGTTATTACACGTAATTGCGATTCCGATGCTAATGGACCAGTTCAACAACACCCACGCCGTTTAATTGCAAGACAATATAATATCTAAGATATTGACATGTTTCTCTATGGCTTTATTATATACCTAGTACTGCTACTACTAGAAAAAGTATGTACAGGACCTAAACACATATTATAGCTAAATGTTATCATTTTTTTGCTAAATGCTAACAGGTAAACTGTTGTTCCAATAAAAACTATTTTACGGATATAACTCGCGTTTATTTTTACATTTTTTAATTTCAACCCGATGTTTCGAATGCTTTGCAGCAAACGTGTTCGCGGTAAGACGAGATGATAGTGTCTGTCAGTCAGTCAGTTTATTTGTCACCTACCTCCAACGGTTCCTGAGTTTACGGGCATAGAGTTCAGGATACACACAAAACGGAGACATAGGATTTAATATTTTTCATGATCTATCGAACACCTGTTATCCTATCATGAAAACGCGAGTTACATCTGTAAAATAGTTTTATTGAAATGTGTAGTAGTCATGTAAATCTAAGAAAACATAAAAATGTCGTTTACTTAACAATAGTTTATTTTAGCCGTTTCAATGCCTGCAATGTTCAATGTATTATCTCGCCGGTTGAGATAAGATATTTATTTGCTTAATACATAGTGAAGGGAAATGATTAAAATAATAAAGAATCCTCTATAAATTTAGTTTTAAGTAATTTCTATTTATGAAATGTATCTCCAGACCACATGCTTTATGCGCGCCCGTGGAATTAGAGGATTAAATTATTTATAATTTATTTTAAATATCTATTTTTAATTTTTTAAGAGTAATTTTTAGTCCCAAAAAGGTACAATAGATAAAATAAGATAGGTAAAATAAGATTTAAAATTATATATTTTTCTATTTTAACAATATTATCATAGTTATTTGAGGAACTTACTGTTTTTATTTATTTTAAGTACAGAAAAGCTGCATTCGACCTTATCAGTACTACATCCCGCGACCTCCGGAGTGTTGATTACTGAGAATAATCTTCGCAGCAGCATCGCATCTTATTGAGATAAAATCAACATTATTATTGTAATTCTTCTGTAAATTTATAATTATACAGAGCTTCCGTTAAAGCTTCTAAGATTTGTCACATTAGAAAACTACATAATAGAAAGTCTTAAGTTTTTCTAGTAAAAGGAAACATTCTATTAGTATTTCTTCTTTTTTTTTTTTTTAGATTTTTTGAAACGTTTATTTCTGTAGTTTATTTTTATATATTAAAATTAAAAATATATGAAGCTCATTCAAAATGATTGTGAGAATTTTTTTCCTCCATTGTCTTTAAATAAAGTCTTTCAAACGTTGAGGTCAGTTATCAATAGAAGTACGCACTATCACCAGGGGAAATATTTACTGCTATTCTTTTGAGGTGTTCTAGGCACTACAAATTATCATGACGTTTAGTGTATATCATACCTGCGCTTTAAAACTCGTCATAAAATACAGGGGATTTAGATCAAGGCTACATGACGGTCAATCTTCATCTCTGATGAAGTCTGAAACATTAGTTTTTAACAACACTTGGATAGATCCAGCTTTATGACACGGAGCTGATCTTGCTGAAAGGACCAGCTTTGGTTACACTTGCTTTGGAACATGGTTTTGTTAATTGTTTTAACCACTTGCTCAAGAATCGTATTTTGATTCACTTTTTTCAATTTGTTCACACTTTTTTCATAAATATATATCTCTCTTACACCTTGATAGCTAAGGTTTCTCCAAGGAAGCCGGATCGTCTCTCAAAATCATAACTGAAGCCGGATAATGTTCTTCTTACTAGTTTGGAAGTTTCTATAGAGCTAGGAGCATAAACTCGGTCTTTCTGCTTATTGAAACATTGCTCAATAGTAAAAATTATCTCACTAGTAAATAAAAATTTTTCGGTGAAATCATTTGCGTATAACTTCAGAAATTGTTTGATTTTACCACCCTTTTCATTTTAAATTAACACTAAAATAATTAAGGATGAGTCTCTTATAGGCTGCAAGTCTTCAGTCATCTTTCAAAAGACTGAAATAAATATATATATGATATAAATGTATATATGATATCTCGGGAAATGAATATATCACCTAGGTGCTATATTCATTTCCCGAGATAAAATCCTTTGCTTCCGGGCAGGATTTTTTATTGTATTCTTTCCTTCACTGCTTTAATCGCTTTTTTCGTACCAACACTAAATACAAAAAAGGCAATTAAAGGCCAGATTTTTTCTAGCATAAGCGGAGAATATTTTAAGCGGATAAACAGTTCAAAAAATTGCATTTGTCGTCATACTCCATAATGATATCGCAGTAATTAGGTTCTCTTTATCACCCCACTCAATCTAAATATCACAAAAATATTAAACACCATTTGACACGAGAATAAAAAAAACAATGAATATTCATGTAAGAGAAGAAGAAGAAGAGAAACCATCTGGAAGTAGTTCTATCTTAACCTTATCGTACCTTATTTATTTTTTACAAATGTTTTTCCACGCTCTGGTTTCCCTTTCAGATAATCAACATTGTTTGTAAAGTGGTACTTTTGATTTGGTCTGTGGTACTAACATCCACTTTAAAATAGTCATTTACAGTTTAAAGAACATTGACATCTGTGATAATAACAATATGTACATTGTGTGTTTTGATACGAAAAAATATAAACGAGTGGAAAGATTCATCGTCATAAGTCTTTAAATCCATACCAACCTATAAAAGTTTATGTTATTTTATTATTTATTGAAATAAGAAGATAACAAAGAAAAATATTTCGTTAGGTAGTTTTCTTAAGCCTGCATCGTGGTGGTAACTTTGTATAATAAAAAAACTCATTTTTAATAAATTATTTTGATTTCGTTTCGGTAATTCAAATTTAGGAATCATTAAAAGAAAGGATCATCGAAAGATACTGATGATATTGTAAAAACAAAACAAATATAAAAAATCCATAATTATATGAGTATAATGTTTCAAACTCTTAAAATGTCTGATGTTAAATGACGTCATGATACATCATTATCTGTCATGACTTTGATGTCATGTATTGTTACATAAAATCAAAGTCATCATCTTTATGTACAGCTGACATAAGAATAGATATAGAATACTCCGAATAGTTCTATGGAAGTTTTTGCGAACCTTAAGTGTATTATAATAATATTCGTATACATGATGTAATAGGCAAGATGGGGAAGTATATTAAATTATTATATGTTACAAATAAGCCAGTGTTTAAAGTAATCAGAATAATATAAATTATATTTTTAACAGATTATGTTGCAAAGGTTCTTATGTTTAAAAAAAGTACGGCATATGTGTTTTAGTAATAATCGACAAAAAATCATTAAAAGCAAAAACTTATACATATAAAATAATAATAATAATAATATAATAATATAATATTATATAATATTTCTTTTGTGACGAACTGAAACATGCCTCTGTTAAGAAAACTAGAATCTTTAAAAGTATCTGCAATATACGAGTAATTTTTTTTTTCGTATACAGAATATAGAGATGATTTTGTGTCCGTCCCAAAAATGATTTATTAACAAGTGTACATATTTCAAAACAAATGAAATTTATGAGCCCGAAGAAATCACAATATATTTGCGATCTGTAGTAAATCAGTAGTGTGTACCTATAACTTACAAATAAAAAACTGGTGATTATTCAAATCTCAGCACAACCGTTTAATTAATTTTATTCAATAGTAAATGAGAAATCTAGATTTATGTGCAAGGGTGGTCATGGTAAGAACTGAATGGAAATAAAAGTTGCAATATACTAAGCTGCTCGCAGCTACGTTGCTCTGTTTCTTTAAGCTATTCTTGAAGCCATCATGGTGAAACTGTAAAATATGTTGGATTTAATAAAGTCAAATTGTACTAAAAGTAAAATTTGTACAAAAAACTTAATGGTTTTGAAAACATAAAAAAACTTCATTGAATTTAGATTTTGTTTCAATAAACCCCATCACTGTTTAATATACTTTTTGCCGTTGCATTTTTTCATTTTTATAGAAAAACACAGAAAATGATTTGGGCAATAATTACTGACAATAACTTTGAGGTATTAGATTATTAATAAAGTTGAATGCAGGCTTTATATTTGGTTTAATATTATATATTTCTAATAGATTTGTTGCGAGCCAGCGATAAGAATTGCCATGACTTATGTTAAACGTGAAATTGGTAAATTTGCAAATATTTATATACCCTTTTTAATATAGCTAATATTATTATTATGCAATCGACTGCACCTCACTATTATTAGTATTTGATTATTATTAATGGTATAGTATTTATTTTAGATAGCGACAAAACTATTTGTAAATAAAATTTTGGCATAATTTTTACTTTATAACTAATATTCTAAAAAGCTGAGCTATACCTGGAGAAATTTCCCATTAATTTATTAGTTTACTAAAAATTACACCTATATCTATACATTCAGAATTACAATGAACATTTCTTGTATCAAGCTTTGTTCATAAAATCGTAAATCATATATTATTGTAGTGTTATAGTTTTTGGTATAAATCTATCCAGTCTAGTCCCACGTGTTCCAGTGAGTAGTGGACGCATTTAACAAATTTTGGTCAATATTATTGTTGTAATTCTCTGATGATTGCGAGGCCCGGTAGCTCAGGTGCATTCCAAACTGTCTTTACCGCTGAAATAGACTTTAGAACTACGTTATAAGACTCATTATGCGTCAGCTTTGAATAAGTATGTAAAGAACCCTGCACGCTCATGATGAAGGGGTACTGAAGTTTGGAAATGATTTTAAATTCACGTAATGTTATATGATTCTGAGCTTTATATTAATAGATCGTAGGGTTGATTTTCGGGTATGAGATGCAAAGTTTTGGGGGCGGCGTGCGGGCGAGGGGAGGCACATGCGGTCCGACTGGTTGCGAGCGACGACCGGAGGCTGCGCGCGCGCTGCCACTAGTACATTCGCATACTTAATTTTATAAGCCCACGTGGCTATTATTTTACTATCAATTTAAGGTAAATTTAGAAGAGTTTCCTTTAATGTTCCTTTATAGTAGGTACTATATACAAAAACAAACCTTTTTTTCTTATAGTCAATTAAATAAACTGAACCCAAATTTTAAAAATATTTTGTTATGAAAAATATCAATAACAAAATAAATTTTATTTTGACTTAAATTAAATGTATTACAAAATCTATAAGAAAACTATAGATACGAAAGCACAGTCAGTCGAAATTCAGTTGTAGATTACAGAAGGATTTTCAGTTCGTGCGCGATAGTACAGGGCCTGACACAAGTTTAGTAAAGAATTTATAGGAGAGTCCGGCGCAGGCGCGGGCAGTGCTGCTAGCGCGGCGGAAGCGGGCCCCCGTCACACGCGGAAACTAAACGTTTATGTGAAGTGTTTGTGATTATCTCTGGAATGGATGGCTAGGTAACCCTCTGTTCTGACCTTACACTTGGATATTATTTTTTTGTGAGTTTATTATCCGACGGATTTTATGTGTTTGTGGGTTCTCTGATCAGAAAGTCGGTTTTTGTTTTATACATGCAGGTTAGGGTTCGAACGGGTTGGATTTCTTTAATTATTTAGAATATCGACAGTTCATAACGTAAATAATAACATCGAAGTGTTTTTAATAATACCTTTCTAACAGGTTTGATAAGCTGAATTTTAAATATTTTTTTCCATACCATCTCGTTATATTGAAGTGCGGTAAATAATGACCTCAACCAACATACTGTGACTTATGACATATAGGATGTGAATAAAACAAGCCTAAGACTTCTCTGTTAACTAAAATAATGCAAAGACAACACTTTTCAATTTACAAAATTCTTTATTTTTAACTGATAGTCAACAGTTTTAGAATGGTTATATAATTATAGAAATGTTAATTGACTTGAACTTAACTTATATTATGTTGCGTAATTTGCATATAAATGTAATAATAATAATAATAACAATATTTATATTAAATAAAAACAGATAAATAAATAATATATTCTATAGAAGCTGTTGATAAATAACTATTGTATAAGTGCACTTAATTACGTAATAAATTACGAACTAGACGGCATAGAGTGGTGAGGCTGTACACAGTTATTTATTAAAACCTTGTAGGTAAAAGGTAAAAGCTCCAATTTCAAAGTAAAACAATTGATTAAGTTCGTATTCTTAAGCTTACAAAAACTGAATACCAAAATTTTATCGTTGTATTAAGAAAAACATTATTAAATTCTTTAAAATTTCATAGGTATAGAGTTTTATCAAATCATATTTAAGGCATTTTAAAGCATCATCTATAACATATAACACATGGTCTTAACATACATTCATATGTATCTCAAAAGCCTCATTGTTCTCGGGTGCATTGTATCACGAAGGCAGGATATTAATGATATTTGTCCCATTATACCGCATTCTTCATTTGTTATTCATTTCAGTTATATACCAAATGTAAAGAATGAACTAATGAGTTGAATTTTGAAACTTGCTGATTACAAATTAATATAGTAACCATTTATAGATTCGGTTTGCCTTTTGTCAGTTATTTAGCCTTGAGCATTTCAAATGCAATTTATTTATTCGTATTTGGTAACTTATGTCAATGAATATTATAGTAACTTGTTTTACATAACGGTTTTTACTAATAATATAAAAATAGCTCGGCGCTATAATGAATTATAGTTTTTGCTTAAGTAATAATGTTTTGATGAGAAATTGTTGAAGGTACTGGAAAAAGAGAAGAAAGGTAGTCTGCAAAAACATTTTTATATAAGTTATGAGGTAGTCCAATAGGTATAAATGAATGAAATAGTAGATTAATATAATTATATAAGTTTGTACATCACAAACACACAATAATCAAAACGAAATTAAAATATATTGAGAAATACTAAATTACCATCTTTGGGAACTAAACTATAAGAATGTTTTTCTAATAAACGATGCGCTGAATAGACAGTTATAAAAACATGAACTTTTGCTGTTTCGATAGAGTCGAATGAACCCAAATCTGAACTTCATCATTGTAGAACGTTTGAGTACTGTTCTGCCTCATGTCATTTTGCTTCTATTTTTTGGTGAATGTGTCAGTAGACAGGAAACATATGTTTCACCTATACCTTTTTTTTTCTGTTGTAAAAACCCCTTACGTTACCCCGTCGCCCCATGAGGGTGACGGCCGGGAGATGATGTGGGACTACCCGGCAGCATAGAGGATGCTGCCATTTTTAAGGCTACCCACTAAGAAACCAACGGTTGCCCTCTGCGCCGTAATGGGACGTCACGGAATCGCGTTAGCACACACCGTGACACCCCGGCGAGACCCCCCAATGAGGATGCCCCGAGCAACGTAGAACACCCTCCCATCGTAGGCCTTTGTTAGGTAAGAGGGGTCACCCTCCTCCCTCACCAGGCACTACAACGGGGAAAGGAAGCGACGGGCGTATTCCCGCCTCCTTCTACCCAGTCTCCCCCTACGGAGTGGATCAGCGGACGAGGCTGACTAACTGACCCGCTCCGCGGCCTCCTTTGCGGCGATAACTTGCTCGCAGAAAGAGGCCTTTGCGACCCAGCATCTCTCGCTGCTGACCATCACGCTGAAAACGCGCGACAGCGAGAGGTCCCTGCCAATCACGCCCACCAGCTCAGTGTGCTGGTGGCCCTAGGTGGCGCACTCCGCCAAGGTGTGACCAGCCGAATCGACGGACTCGTCACAGTGATGGCAGGAGGGGGTCACCTCTCTTCGTGCTATCTTGTGCAGACACTCACCGAAGCAACCATGTTTCACCCATGCCTAGGCAACGTGTTCTACCGACTGGTTTTAGAGCAAACACCTAAAATATTATAGAGGTCGTTTTAGACGCACCAGATGGATGCAGGCGAGCATTAATTTTCTTATAAATAAGTATATCGATATATGCCGATTTCCATTTACGTTATTTTCATAATTTTTTCTATATTACTGCGGCAAAAACTGGCGGAAATTACATATCAAAATACAAAATATATGTCTAATTTTTATTAAATTGTATTTTTTTAAGCTTTCTGTGCAGCCTGCGGCACCTACTGAATGCCGTCATTTTGCATAGCAGATGATTTTTCTTGCTCTAACCCTTTGCAAATAAGTTTTAATAACAAGGTTTTTTTTATCTTAATTTTTTGTATAACTTATCTGTATTATTTCTCATCTGTAAATTGAAAATTTTTCTTATTATAATTAATGAAAAACTGGCCATCTGGTAATTTTTAACTGGTAATTTTTTTTGGACCCAAATTATGTTTATTTTCGTTTTTGAAAGCAAGTTATAATACTTATACTACACTACACTGACTGTAGACCGCGCTATGTAATAATCAGAAATCAGCATGTACCAAAAAGCGTCACATCCCTTCGAAGACAACCCAGATGATATTTAAAAAGCATTTTATCTTACATACAATTGTTTATACGTATTTGATTTTTATTAACTCATTTACTGAGTAGATAAACGGCAATATGGAACAAAACTTATATACTTACTGATTAGAGATTAAAAAAGATCAACATTTAAAAAATGTTTATAAAAGTGCATATATAAGTTTGAAAAAATTTAAGAAAATATATATTTTTTAAATAGTAATATACATTAGTACCATTTGTTATGAAAAAAAATATTATAACCGTCTAAAACACTGTTTATTAATTTTATTATCCATATTTACACATATTTTTATAAAAATGTACACAACACTATCGATACCTAGTACAACACTAGATCGTCTGAACGTCACTCGTTCGGTCATCCCCCTGCAAAGCTTGAGGTCCGAACCCGCACCGTATGAAATATTTTTGTACTCAAAGCAAATGAGGTTTATTTTAAACTCAAATATTTTTATCATACTAATAAATCAACGCATCGCAAACATAATGAAAACTATAATTGTCTTTGACATATATTATAAAGTAGAATTAAGACAGCTCGCGCACTAAAGATACCACCAGCTAAGGTCGCCTCAAAAGCTTGAAGTTTTTTAAAACTTACCATGAGGCCGATTCGAGCTCATGCCTCATGGTTTGTTAATAGAAACTTTTAAACTCTAACTAATATTCGTAAAATTAATAATATTAATCTAAATTCTAACATAAATATTGGACATGATATTTTAGAATTTATAACCATTAATTCTAAAATTAAATGAATATACATTGAAGCGGAAATCAAATGAAACATAATATTGTAGGTTATCCAGGGTTATGCTGTTACCTTCAAGATACCTATACGCTGTATCTGTCGCCAGGCGATATATTGACTTGTCTCCTTAGAAATAAATGTTTCCCAGACAGGGAATGAAGATTTATTTGTGAATCCTTGATATTAAAACAAGCAATAGTTTATAATTTAATTGTATGAATTATTACTAGGTACGATAAATATATGGATGAATTATTAAGAGAAGAATTTAAAATTTATAATGTAGTTATTAATATTTATTTAATATGTTTTATCAACTTATATATTGTTGTTGGGTAAAACAACTTTCAGTTTAATTGAACAAGATACATTAAAGAGCATTCAAGCTTTTATACATTAGTAAACGGAAACCGTACTATTGTAAAGAAATAATCTTAGTACAGGTTTAAATATAGCTGATCTACGATTGCATAACTGGATCTAAAATGATAACTTCCTGTGGAAGCTAACTGATAACGGCTCTTCGTTCTAATTTAAACTATTCTTGTTAGCGAGGCCTTACTAATTAATGTGTAATGATTTGATAAACCATTAAAAATCTTCAGACTATTTACGGAGAAATCAAGAGAGTTAGAGAGTCACAAGACTTTAAATTCTTTTAAAACTCCGAGTTTACTTGTAAATAAATTTTATCAGTACTAATGTAAATCAAATAACAGCAATTGTGTCTTTAATTTTGTAAATAAGAAAAACTATAAATCTTTATAGATAATAAAGTATTTAATAACAAGCAGGTTATCCAAATCATTAATTTCAATAACGTTTTAGAGATCTCATAACACTTCATGGTGGATAATATTGCGGTTTCAAATACTAATAAAATTATAAATATACGCTTTTTAGTGCTTATAGAAATTCTCTCATTTCTATTAGCTGTACCATAAAATTAGAGCTAATGATAGGACGTTTTAATAAATTATATAACTATATAAATTATACAACTAGTAAGCATTTCTTCGATAGGCAATTGTAAGCTGTTTGATTGTATATAACAGGGATGGTGAACCAGTGGCCCGTTTGAAAGTTTTGATAGCAAAATACAAAAATAAATAATTGGAAAATGTTGATCGATAAAAAATATTTAAAGAAGATTTATTTTTATTTATTTATTTAACTATAATTACGTATCATTTTCAACACGCTACAATTCGAATGAAATTTTATTGTGGCATATTACCTACTTAAAAAAATTACGACTTTGTGGCAAGGATATAAAAAAAAAAGTTCGCCATCCGTGATATATAAACTTCTAGTAACTTGGTACATTTATTTGGTACTAACTGTGCCCGCGGTATATAATATTGCCTTTTTCATGCACCTGCCTATTCTACTACATAACGTTTATGTAAAACTTAAAACTTATATACTACATTAGGCCTTATATACTACATAAGGTCGTATATACTACACAAGGCCTTATATACTACATAACGCTTATATACTACATTTTAATTTAACAAGCTTAGAAAATACAACTGATATTTAATTATGAAATTGTAATCCGTGTCGTGAACAGGATTAAATTAATCCTTACATTGTTAGAATTGGAATTGACTTTGTTGTTATCGGTTTAAATCAAACTAAGACTTACACGCCGAAGGAGCACAGGCTTTCGAAAAATAAAAATTATTCATCTCTATTCTAAAATTATTACATTTTTCTAATCCAAATCCATCTAGTATTTTTGAAGGTAAGTGCGTTTAAAAAACAAACTTTTCCGCTGTATAATATTAGTATATAAAACTGCGCTCGCAAAATCTTGGTATGAGTTAGCATATTAAGCGAAGCGAGGTGCAAACAGCTTCAAAGATGCATTTACAAAACGTCGACGCATTCTGTACTCATCTAGTTTTCATTTATTTTTTTTTAAGGAAAATTTTCTCGCGAACAATTTTTCCCCTTTAAGTCAAAATTTTGAAATTTTCGAATAAACCGTTTTTGATTGATGCTTGCACAAAGAATACAAAAAAAACTCTCATAGAAAACTTAGCTCAATAATTGAATTAGACAAACAACGCTTGTTGTTAAGCATAAAAGTTACATACATACATAAAATACATTTAAATGCATTTAGTTATGAATGCATTGTTATCTATAATCTTGTTATCAACCTATAATCCAATGTAATTGGTTAATTGTCATACAGAATAACATCAAAAAGAAGTGTGGTCGAGCGTTCAACACCTAATTTTTATTTAATTGTTTATTTAATGTCAATAATCATATAATTTATAAAGCACGATTCGACACGAGAAATAGTAAGTTATAAACTTGGCATCGCCCAAAGCAAAATACTAAAAAAACTGTATTCTTTGTAGTTATATTTTAGGTCTATATATTTTATGTTTTAGCTCAAAGTTTTTTATAATGCAAAACCGCAATTAAATATTTAATTAATGCTATTAATTAAATTTATACTCCTTTTAATGGATTTGCTATTAAATATATCCGTTATCTCCACTCAGACGATTCGCTATCAATAAAGTGGTAACAGGGCGAATGCATCTGGTGTCCGTCACGAGGCCTGAGCACGCGCCGCGTGACGTACGAGGGCCCGCAATGATTTATCTCAGGATTGATTCAGCATTCCACATGCTTCAGCATTCCATATCTTAAAGAAGAGCAATTTCCTAAAACTACTTGACGTGTGTCTTTTATAAATTATTAATTATTATTATTTTCTTTTTAAATCATTTTTTATTTATAATTTTTTTGTTATTATTTTTACTTTGATCGATTTTTTTTATTTGAAATTTTTAAAAATTTTTTATTAATTATTTGTTTAGTTTTAATTAATTTGACTTACGAACGTTGTAATATTTTTTTTTATTTCACGTTTCTGTCAGGACACAATGTTAAGTATAAGGTTAATGTAGCTTTCATGAAAATTAGTCATTTTTAATTGGAATTCATAATCTTAGTATTTTATATTAATGAATGAAAATACAATATAATATGTGTGTAATTGACATTAAGAACAATGAAATATAGGTACAGATTAAGTTTTATAAACAATGTAAATGAAGTTGTTTATTTTTCAGACAGAGATAAATCTTTTAGTGAAATGTTGAGTTTGCTATCGTATTTTTATAAAGAGGACGTATAAGCAAATTTACTAGAGTTGTTATATGTTGTTCATTAAATTTATATACTAAGGGAAAATACAGTTACAATGTATCTAGGAACAAGTCCCGTCCCTCGGTGTGTTGTTGCATTCAGTTTTATGTAGAGTTGTCAAAACGTTAGCTTATATTCTGGAAATCCTAGCAATTTTATATATACAGACAGATATGTGCGTTGGTTTTGCTTCAAAACATATTTATTGTATATAGTTAATTAAAATTAAGCAAATGTAACAATATTGAGTATTTTATTACTTAATCTTTATGAGGTTACCTTATAAAGATTTATTTATATATATACTTCTAAAAATAATTATTATCAAAGGCTAGAATTTGGTATAAACTGAAATATAAAAGTGTAATCAGTTATTATACATAACACCCGAACCATCTCAAATAGAATTAAAGTAACGAGTATGTTATATTATATATATTCAAAATACTATATACTATTTTTATATATCATAAGATTGTTATATTAATTGTATTGAAAGTAATTATCAAAATTTCAGATACATGTAACTATAGTAATTTATCTTGAATTAAATAAAAAAAAAAGATTAAAAATTGTCGTTTTGACAATGACATCTATTTTTACCAAATTCTTAGAAACAGACAGTATAAAAAAAAGTTATATTAACACTAGTATAAATACAGTACTTGTTTGCAAATATCGAAGACATGTTCAAAACTGATGAACATATTACAAAACACAGAAACCAGATGTAAATTCCATGTAAAATGCAATATGTCGTTACGTTACAGTCATTATAGTATAATTTATAGCACCGCAGCCGCTAGATAAGGCAAGGTGTTGAAAAACCGATACAATAGTGAAAGTAAACTGAGAAATGTATGTTTATTTTTTTATTCATGTATATTTAGTAAAATATAGCGATTATGATTCGCTTTAATTGTAATTACATTAATTAGTAACTCAAACCTTCAATTTAACTGAATTACTGAAGTCTATTCGTGAATCGTAAGATAGTATCTCTTACTTGATAGGATGCATCAATTATGAGAGTTTTAAGAATATTTGTTCAACTTGAACTCAGCTTTAAAAACATAAAACGTATCATTAGTATATTTATTTAATATTAGAGAATAAGCATCGTTGTTTACAATTCCAAATTTAACACATTTATTAATTTGTCATTTTTTTTAATAATCTTATATTTATCAAAAAAATATAAGATTATTAAAAAAAATGTCAAATTTTAGTTCAGAGTAAAGTTTTTGTGCAATATCAAGGGGATATCTAATTGATTTTTAGGTATCATAATTCCCCGGGTCATAAGATATAAACAGAAGGAATGCCTGGAACGTGAAAGAAGAGCCATAAATCCTCGATCGCTGTTTTTTTAGTCGTTTTTGGATTCCATTGTGTCAGGTAAAGCGGGGTGGGCGAGTGATACGCGATTTGGTGTTCTTTTTGTAACGAAACACCTGCTCTCGTGACTTTCGTTCGACATTGCGTTTCGACTTCGATAAAAACTAGTAGCTTCCTCTGACTGGTTTAATAGCTTCGAATGTAGTGATTAATGGTTGTTCGCTCATTATTTATTGTTATGTGTGCTTTATAGTTTCTTTTACTTTTACAACAGTTGAGTTGACATTTATGTTAAGAGATTAATAAAATTAATTCAACTTCCTTATTTAGATAATTGAGAAAAAAAAAATTGTTTTGCAGCGTTCAACAGAATGCATAAAGAATTAAAAATAAGTTATTATTGAAGTTCTTGGACTCTTCGAACACTTCTTCAGTACTTATATGAATCCAAGGGCCGAACCCGTTCAAAAATTAGACACACCCAAAATTAGTGCATCAACCTTTATAAAAACATGAACCAGGTTGTAAAACCCGTTTAGTTATAGTTATATATTGTGGTGCCGAAGTGCGGGCACGCAGCGCTACATGCGGCTCAGTTATGAGGCCTCGGGCTGAAAAAGGAATAGTTTGGGACTTAGGATTCAGGAGTCGTAGCCTAAGGGTAAGCGGGTGCACGGGGGATAGTTATACAATTTTTTATAGGGATTCTTTTTGGTAATTTATTATTTATATATCCTTTAACGCTCAAAGTGGAGTTGGATGTAGTTATAATCTCCAAATTTCTTACATATATTTTTTTGATTTACTGTTGAATAGTTAATAATTATGCAACTATTGATGACAACTGATTACCAAACTTAATTGAAATTAATGTTATTCACCTCGTCGCGGTTGCGGAAGCTTAGTTTTTGGCACTAGCTTTCTAGAATCGATAACTATAAAGGTATGTATGTATGTATGTAAATGTCGACACTTTTCCATACACTCATTACAGCACATGCAAAACTATATATTTTTTTTAATAAATTGATCTTTCTATTATAAGTATTGTGTATTTTTTGCTTCATTTTAATGATGCTTGTCTGTCTGACCAACTTGTCTGTTTCTCAAATACTAGGAATCTTCAGTCTGATGTCTTTAAAGTGCTCTAACACTTGAAAGATGCTTAGCTTCGCAATAATATTAGCTGTGAATGAACTCATTAAGAAGAAAGGCAATAAATTTATCAGTAACTCTTTTTATCCTAGTAAATGGACACTTAGTTATACTTGCTAGATATAAGTATAAAAATATTTTGTAGCATTTAAAACCAAAAATAATCTTGAGTTTGACGTCTCAAAAATATTTTCTTTAAGATCACGAACTGTTTTGAGAATACGTACAAGATTTTTAAGATTAAAACGAAACTTCAACAAAATTGAGTGTATAAAAAGTCCAGTTGAGACAAATTATCCCAGTAATAACCGGGTGCGCAGGCGCAGCACCAAATAATCGTTGTTTTGTTCCCGTGATTAATGACTGGCTACCGGGCGCGTACCAGCCTGTAACAGAATAATACTATATGCTGGTTTAAACTCAGGGTCAGATATTTGTACACAGTCATATATTTATAATAAAATATAGGTTTTAGTATATGTTGAAAGTCGAAACATTGTTTATTGACCTCGGTGCAGCGTCAGAAATATCTAAATATCAGAAGATAGTTTTTTGAAAAAATTAAAATGATTATTTTAATTTATTTAATCTGAAAATAAAAGAATCAAGTTAACCATAATATATAAATAACTTCTTTCATACAAGCATTGGTTCTTTCGTACAAGTTATTTTGTTTTCTTTTCGAAGAATACATTAATTAGGTATTTTTGTATCCATGTATTAACAGTTTGTTCTGCAACGATTTACAGCTATTATTGTAATTATTATAATAATAAATAATAACCCTGCATGTGACAGGTGGCCATTTTAGTATATTAAACAAAAATATAAAAAATATTAAACGCATTCTTTTTCATATTTGTTGTTTTTTTTAACAAGAATCGGGAAAATAATTCATATAAGGTTCATCAAATTTATATATTATTTAAATATTAACCACCCTTTATACTTTTATCAGTATTTACGATGAAAAAAATAAATAATCTACGGCCATACACAGAGTATACAATTTGTATTTCTCGTTTGAGCTAAACGTAGAAAATATTTACAAGCACGTATTTAGAAAAGCAAAAGTGGTTTATTTTTTGCTAGTGGCATACAGCCTTCTTTGGCGCGGAATGTTGTGACGAACAGTAATTACGAGATGTCGGCGAGTCGGCGACTGCGGCATGTTGTAATTCAAGTCAAGGATACAGAACACCTATCACTACTAAGACCTAACACTTGACCTGACACCTAAGACATTCATATTTGATTAAATCTATATAATAGTCAACTAATCACGTGTCAAATTTACACCAAAAGTCAAATTAGTGTTGTTTAGTTAATTTATTTTTCGTTAATTACAAGTTCTAGACTCGTTTAATAGTAATACTAAAACTAGTAAGTAAATAAGTAGCTAAAAGTGGGTAAGGAAACCAAGCCCCATTTAATGTACCGTGTCAATAACCTAACTAACATTTATTAAACAATGGCCGATATTCTGACCGTTACGCTTCATATCATTTCTTAATTTATAAAAACTAATATTGACGTATTTAGATACATTAAGGTTCTAAATGTTAAGTTGTTTAATTTAATAAAGTAATCATAATGGTTGCACTCCGTACCTATATTTCCAGCGGAAGTGCTCGGTGAGTTGCAACTGTGCCGCTGCGGGCACGCGCCGGCCATATTGTATGTACCGAGAATGAATTACGAGGCTGTTCTCCGGTTTTAACTGCATTAACCTTTGCAACATTCTGATCATCCAAAATTAATTTGAGAAATGTATTTCATCTTTGGATATAAATATTTTATTATAATGTAATAATTACATTTTATATTTGTATAAAAAATACCAAAATATATATATTTATTAATTTATATGTAATTATGTTCTTACTAATGTTTTTGTTAATACTTGTTTTGTCATTATCTCAAATAAGTTTTTCACTTATTTCGTGTTAAGGTAATTTTGAACTAAATAGATTACAAATTAAAGAAAAAAGTTATAATTGCACTAATATATCATCATAAAAATATGATTAACAGCTATTCAATTACGGTACAAACGAAGTTAAAATTCTCATCGTACCGTCCCTCGGGTGTTGAAGTGTGATCCACTTAAAGCAACCCTATTCACCAGTAATGAGTCCGAGGAACGGAATGTATACATTGATTCTAGTTGAGAACTCCAGCAATTTGAGAGCAATGCCGCTCTACGAGTTCTGATGCCGGTCTTACCGTATTTGTAATGATTAGGTTATGGAGTGCTGGTCGACAAACGGTTTATAGGAAATAATATATTTTAACATGTCGTGTACTAATTAAAGCGGGAGGTTCGTTCATTGAAGGAACATTTGGTTGGAAATAAGAGCTGTGTTTTTGCTTCTTTTAAGCTTTTTTTTTGCATTATGATATATGATATTAATGATTTATGAGTAATCAGGCTGACCCTGCTTAATTATCACATAATGGATGATTTCACGTCAAAAAGACGTTTTAGTAAATTGGACGATTATTTTGTTGCATTGTAAAAACGAAAAAATATCCACAGTCTTTAATTGAATATTAAATTATATCAGGGGTATAAGATCAAGTGTTTGTGTACAAAATAAACTTTACGATCTAAACTTTTATTGTAACATAATTTAATGTAATATCTTTATATATTTTTTTGCTTACCCAATATTAGGTGTTTAATATGAAAAAGAACTTATACAGATTGATGGTATATATTACTATTGTCTATCTCTTCAAACACCGTTGTCCAAATTTTAATATAAAGTAAACAGAAAAAATGAGGTGTGAAGAAACTCGTGTATATAAACCTAAAAGTCAAACCCCAAAAAAATGGTGTACGTAGAAACTGATCCAACGTTGGCAACGGTTCTATTTCCCCTATTTCCTAGTGATAGTTGTAACTAAAATGATGATGTGATGTTCCAGTGAGGATGCGCGCACGCTCGGCGAGGCGGCGTCGACGGCGGCGGTGGTGGCGGTGAGCGCGAGTGTAGGCGCGGGGGCGGGGGCGGGAGCGGGGGCGGGGGTGATCTCGGGCGAGCGGACGGAGCGCGCCTGCGCCTGCGCCGCCTGGACACCTCGCCGCCAGCCCGCGCCGCACGAGATACTTCGACCCAAGCCACGCAGGTTACCCTTCAATATGTAATATAATTTGACACAAAAATAAAACACCAGTGCCTTGCAACGCTAAACTCTGCTTCGTGCGATGTTATCTTGATTATCTGGACTTCCTAAAGTTCTAAAATGTCGCAAATTCTTCAAAATAGCATAATTCTCCGACTCAAAACAAAAATTATGATCTGACAACAAAAGAATGAAAATATATTACTTATGGATTGAATTAAATTTTATAAAACAAGGATGCTAATACGGGTCAGGTTGGAAGCGTTCGACCCGTTAGCCTGTCGGGACATTTATCACAGCGCGACCCGCGGCGGCACTGCTGCTGCTACTGACACGAGCGCTCGTGACTTGGAACACGGGGAAAGTAGGTTATAGATACAAAGTAATTCATTACACACGTTATTTAATATATGAACGATGGACAAAAATCTACTTTTTTAATCATAATCAAAATTTTATATTATATATATATATATTCTCCTTTTGTAATTTCTTTCTTGGTTTCTTAAAATTTTTATTAGAAATTGTTTTGAAACATGTTCTTTAATTGACAATTTAAAATGTTATCGTAGTCGGAATAAGAATAAAGCAGTAATGCGTCGAAAATTAAGTCAGCTCGTATGGTGAACGGGCGCTGCGTCCACGGACGGGCGCAGGCGGTCCGTCTGAGACACCAATTAGTGGACATTTGTCTCTCCAATGCGATATTATTGAGATACATTCCTGTGGGTTATTACGAGATTAACAGCTTTGCATCTGATCGTTTTGCCAATTTTAAAGGCATGTTGATAGCGGCGGAAATATGCGACGAATTAAATTAATGATAATTTTATCAGAATCTTGGACACTTTTAGTGTCTATAATTAAACCACATGATAGTAGCCTTGATTTCATTTTGTAAATTTTTAACATTTTATTTTGTGAATTTATTTAACTTCAGATAACTTTAATAAACAATTAATATTCTACAAATGCACTGGACAAAAATAGAGACAGGAGCACTACAAATAATATAAAATAATATTTCATAATAGTTATTATAAATATAAAATATTTAATAATATATATTTTCAGACATAACTTCTTATTGTATTTAAGACTTTATAAGAATTGTCTTAAATTTTTTGCACTTAGTAAATCTGTTCTCGAGTGTATTTGCATTATTCGTTAACTGGAACCGGACGCTTCTGGAATTCTTTGTAACCGATAAATCCAGTTTCGTGGATGTTTTTTGGAGTCATCCGGGAGCCAGCAGCACAAATGACTATATAATGCATTTTTGATCAGCTCCACATTTTTAAGATGTTCCACTTATAAGAGTTACATTAAATCTAATTTGTGATGTTTTATTGTCTTTAATATAAATAATTATTTTTAAACATACACACAATCAAAAATTCATGAATAAATAAATAAATGTAAATAAATATAAATTATGATAATAAAACTATTTAGTAATATATAATATTTATAATAATTTAGATTTTAATTTGAATAAATTGATGTGCAAAAACCAACTTTAATATCGCCAAAAATATTTAAAAAAAAAGTCTGCACAAATAAGATCGCAATTTAAATAATTAATAATTAACTTTCATTATATAATGTTAATATTCGCGTTTAATCGCAACAGATTACTTTTCTTTAATATCTTTCACACATGTGACAATAGGTTATTATATACAGATTATAAGATAGGTAAGATTGTTGATTTTATTCATTTGTATCTGAAATTAAATTTCCATCTTATTGAGAATTAAACTTCAATCGTAAAAAAGGACTCAAACAAGTCTATAAATAATTTAAAATTAAATTTGATAGACCAAAACTGGCTCAAAATATATTATTTGAAACAAATTATTCAAGAGCTTATGATGAACTTTCCGCAAAGGGTATCGACTTTTGAAACGATGTGACAAACACCAAAGCACTTTCAATTAAAGATTAGAAAATAAACTTTCTCTGTTCAACCTTGGGATGGGAATTGACTGTAATAATTACGAACAATACTGGGAGCTGGTGTTTTATGCAACGAAAGTAATTGTTACTTAAATTATTCAAAGAAAGTAACAGTTACCACACTTTTTAATTACACCGTGACTTATAACTATTTATTAAAATAAATATTAATAATTAATACAATAATATTTAAAATTTTCATATTGTTATAGTGCTAGCTTGTCTACCTACAACATATATTATACCTCCTGATATCTACGGATGATTTTAGGGATTTATGGTTTCCAATAATTTACCAACGTCGTATATCCTTGAATATATTTTATACATTTATCCTTTTTGTTATAAAGAGTCAAAAAAAAAAAAAAAAGTACGTCAACGATAAAGGCATTGTATACTTTATTATTTCAATGAAATGAAGACAAATCTTAGACTACAAGTGAATTACACCTGTCGTAGCTACGACACGATACACAAGAGTTACATACACACACACACAAAAAGATACACACACACAGACAGACATACACATTCATACACATACATAGAGACAGCTATTTCAAACAATAAAGTTAAGCTACAATTTACTTTCTTAAAAATTTTCTAACGGCGATTAATGATTTTAAGTCTTTGTTGTATATCTTTTTTATTTCATATATAATTATATTATATTCCTTTTTAGAAAAAATGTTTTTCTACAAAAATCAAGCAAAGTAATGTACCTAATTACAAAAAAATATGAAATAACAAGGCAAGAATTAGTCGTAACATAAAAACTATGTCGAATTTCGAATATTCATTATAACATAATAAAAATAAAGCATTTTAGTTGAAGTTGACTTCAATAAACTGAAACCGACGCACAGGAAATGCGAGAGATCGTTTTGTAAATAAATGCAATATTTGGCTATTTATTACTATTCATACTATTGTTATCAAGTCACGTTGTTATCAGTTTCAGTAGCTTTACTTAAACTGATAAAAACTTTAAAAGGCAGCATACTTGATACCAGCGCGGTAAAGTTTAAGAGATCTCTATATTTAGCAAAGTACTTATAACCTATGGTTTCATTCAACTCGGGATGATCGCACGTGCAATGAATTACACATTAATGGCTACATTAGCTCCTGTCTGATAATGTCCAGACCAGCTTTAAGAGCTTATAGAAACTCAACCAATACTTATAACAAATTATGGACTAAATAATCAAGAACTATGCAAATTATTAGCATTAAAGTGTAGGCTGTCGTTGAACTTTCTCGCTACTATTGCGACTGTCCGATTTCAGAGTTCAAGGTAGTGTGGTTAATTTTCAATGAATGCTGACACTCACGTATATGCGTGCCGGTAATATTTCTATGAAAGAAAACTTTCTGGTAAAACTATAAAGTTACACAAATAGCTCAAGTTTGAACGGTATCGCTAATCCGTGAGCCGTGTGTAGTAAGAGGCGTTGGTAGCGGGGCGTTGACAATGGTTGTTGGTGAATCGGCGGAGGGCAGTGCGGCCGGTGCGCTCGCGCAGTCATGCTGTGCTCTGCGCGTTGTTCTTGCTTTCTCTGCCGCGAATTACAATCCTGTCGAGCCGCAGACGGTCGGAAGCCACCCGCGAAACACAACATGTGTGACAATTTTATACTTAAAAAGGCTGAGGCCTGGGAGCCTATGAAGTTTATTCGGGGAGCAGCCAGGTTATCAGTACGACACTGGCAGAACCGGGAACCTATTACACCTGCAAAACCCCGTGCTTCACCACACAAATCAACCAGCTGTGAACAGTTGTATCCTCAGCCAACCGAAGAAACCGGCCCTTATGCGTTGCGAAAAGCACCGAGCTCTGATCGGGTGAAACAAACGGATCGCAAGCCGGTCTTTAAGCTGCTTGGCAATACTCGTTCCAAAAAACTTACTAATATAGAAGCTTCAGAAACGAATGTAAGACGAAGCGTTCTTAATTTTAGAAAAAACGAGATGACCAGTTCCCAAAATGTTCACGAAAAATATATCCCGTTACAGCGAGCACCTTCTCCTCAAGAACATATTTATAGTGAACCAAAACAATGGCCGCAGCGTGATAATTGCTGTAGACCTCCTGTATACCAAAGTGTAGAGAAGAAGATAATTTCAAACAAAGAAGCTGCATCGGACAAAAAAATATATAACAATCGACCTCCTTGTTATGATGAATTAGCAGAGCGACTTTCCCATGAAAGATCAAAAAAAGCAAGTAATCCTCTTCCGGAAGGAGGATTAGCAAATAAAATTACTCAAAACAATAACAAAGTGGTGATATATTTTGGGGATTCCATAATTAGAAAACATAGTGAACAGAAGAAAGAAGAAAACCAAATAAAAGAAACAACAATTGTAAAAGAAGAAGCAATTTATGTAAACAGACAGTCAATCGAAACCGATAACATAGTATTAAATCAAGAAGTTGATAGAGGAGGGACAAAGCTAGTCTCAGAGATAGAGGTTCCTGAGATTATTTATTCTGAAATTAAGAACGAAGATACAAAAGAAGATACTAACGTGGTAACTATAAATGATGCAACTTATAAAAAAGAGGTTTACGAGTCTGTTAGTTCAGATGGATTTCTGGTTGTTGAATTTGAAGGCAATTTTGAAAGAGCACGACAGTTGGTTGAGCTGGTGCATGGAGGAGGCAATGTAGATCAGAAGGAAGCCACAGTGCTGGATGAAGAGGAGCAATGTGACTGGAGCTTCATACAAGACTGGAGGAAACGGTTAGTTGCTCTCAATTAATTTCTCTAAAAGATGAATGTTATAAACATAGACGTAATGACCTCGATTCTAGCTGCGTAACTTAATTATAATAAATTCAAATTCACCGTTATAGTGTGACTTAAGATTGTTCATTTTTAATTGTAGCTTCGCATAGATGGTTCAGTTATAAAAGAATAGAAAATTTAATTTTAAAAAGGTAATTACATAAGTATTTCTTATTGTTGAAACACAACTCTAATTATTATATAGAAAAAGACACGGAAAGATGATGAAGCTGCGAGTTATATAAAATTACGTCGTTACATAGAGACTATAGAGGTACTAAAGAAGTGTAAAACATTCGTGTTAATTGCTTCGCGATTCCCTAGATAACAATCGACTCTTGTTTGGTCGACGACCCCGTGCGAGCTTCTGCCTTTTGTAATAATACGCATTGCGATTCCGTAAATCGTAACTAGGGAAATACATCTTCTTTTACATAAGTGAAGACTATCATAATTGTTTCATAAATTGATGAATTCAATATAAATTTACACATAATGCCATAATGACATAACGCCATGGCATACAATGCCAAAATCGGTCCTTTAGCTGTTGTGACTGTTAATATTATTAAAATTGGTAGTTATGAAACTATAGCCTTGTTCAATACTTTTATGTGAGCCCATTCATTTTTAAATTAGAATAAATTCATTATTTCTAAAGACTCAAATTACTGGGTTAAGATCTAATAAGTCTATATGAGTTATTTATTTATAGATAACTAGAAGCTATTTTCTAAAAATTCGAATATATCAAAGTATTGACATATTTTTATTATATACAACAAAAGTACTTTTGGTACGTTTAGTCTAAAAAAACATTAAATCTATGAACATTAAATACCTATCTCACGAACGAAAGCATCTATTGGACATATATTTCCAAATTGCCCATAATTTTGATTTGCATGGACGTTTGAGCGTATTCACAGTTATCGAGAGTCATTTAAAACCATAGTTTGTATCAACTATCCGCTTATGAATATTCATATTTCATATAAAGTTGTTTTAATCCTTGTTGACACATCTATGAAGTTACAGCGGCATAAATATTTACAATTATCTTGTGTACTGATCGCCGTCCTCGTGTAATGTTTAATAAACAATTTTTATTGCATTTTAGCATTTGGCTGTCAGATTGCAATCTCGTTTAAATGTACCTCTGTTGATAGTTTATAGGATTTGACGTTTCAATTTCACAAGTGGGCCGTTTTACACAAGTCAGAGAAGACAGTATTTTTAAATTAAAACCAATCATATCTCGCTTTCACGACTTAACTTATTACTACATGTATACAACATATATTCAAATTCTTTTAGAAATTTTCGTTACGACAAATTCGTTAAGAATTATAATTTAGTAAAAAATATAAAACGAATTCTCTTTGCTGAAAATTAATACATATAAATCTAGTGATCACAGTAGACTGATTTTTAACTTATCATTATTGAACTGGAAAGAATCGAGGGCACTAAAAATATATTTTAAGAAAGATAATCGATTCATGGAAGCTCTTTTGAGATTTTTAATATGATATAATGTGATGAAGTCAGTACAACACATGTGAAAAATACATTAGATAAGGTTTTAGATGTGTTCTTTTAATCAGATAGGAAATATTTATCAGCTGCAAGCTAATAATCCATTTCCCGGCATTACGTGACGTTCACATGTTTATGCGTAGAAATTACACTTTTACGCTTCCTGTCCTCGGACAATTCCAGTATTGCCACTTTCAATTTTCTATTACCATCATTAAAAATCTTCGTTTTTTAAAGTTGGTATGAAATTCGGATATAAAAGAAAGTGTAGTTAATAGACGCATAATAATAGAGATTAGATAAACTTCAATAATTACAATCAGTTATTGTTTTGATATAACTTTGTTGTTTTAAGATCAGTGTTTCTCTTCCATCCGAATAGACATCTGTTACCCTTTTAACATCACTCTATTAGTTAGGAATGATATTTATTGTAATTTCTAAGTGCTTATTGTTATTTCTAGTGACCTAAAATGAAATATGATAGTTTTAAAGAGATACCTTTTAATAGTACAGTAATTTTACTTTTTTACATCTTTGAGTTTTAAGAAGAAGTGTAATCACTCACAAAGGAAGTAAAGTGAAGATATTTTGATAAAACAATATTATCGTCTTACGAAAAGAGAAAGTAAGATTATTGTAATATTACTTTAAGAGATGATAGTCAGAACCCTGCTCAGAACTGAACTTATTTTAACAAGACGTGTAAAAAAGTAATGTACATTAAATCAGACGTCAACGGCTATGTTTCAACACAAGAAACTTCAATATATATTTTTATTCACACCAACACTTAGAGCTTTTAAACTTTCTCATATAATGAAGCCAGAGAATAGTACTGAGTAATAAAATATACGATACGGACAGATTACAGTTAATATAATGTTATTAATAATAATAACGGATATAACGGACTTTGTGTTAATTTTATAAATTATTAAAAAACTAATAGACGTCTTCTATGAAGCCAAGTGCTTCAAGAAATTAAATATATTATTTATTATATATTATTAAGTCATTTATATGGATTAAACACAGTGGGTACTTATTTTGATACCTGTTCAGTTGATAAGACGTCTAGTATTTTATGAGACACTGATATTGAGGGAAATATTAGAAACCGTAAAATATTTTTAAAACTACTAAGACAGACACATACTGTAAATTTAATTAAGTGACCGTTAGGTGAGTAACAGACAATGTCATTATAAATATATTTTATTTATTAAGCAAGCGAGCGGAGCGAAGCTCTCTATGAGCGACTTTTCTGCATCCTTTGTTCAAGCATTAATCAAACAAGGTATATCCGAAAATTTCCAAATTTTGCAAAAAAAATATTTCAAGTCAAAATTGAGCTCTGGTTCGCGCTCCTAGTATTCATTTTATCTACTTTTTATTAACTTTTATCATAAATGTTTTACAATCCACTAATTAAATTTTCAATAATTATTCATACTTCAATACAATACTAAAATGAAGTATGACAGAGAACAGTTGTACCGCAGTCGTGATGCGATAGGACATTACAATGATTAGACACGGACGTTTGTTGCGCCCGAGCACCTCAGACACGCCACCACGATACATGGTACCGATTACCGTTGTAAGACATGCTGTTATAGTTAAATAATATTACATAGACTGACAGAACATCGTAACAAATGGTATAGATTAAATGAACAACAAAAGCCACAAGCCTCTTAATATTAAAGAATTTGTACTGTGTTTGTCATAAAATCAAGACACCTTTCAATTTTAAGCTTAATACTGAGCCAGTTTTTTTTTATTTATGGTATAACTGGCTCGTATGATGCGATTTTATTTACATTTTTCAATATCCATTCGCACTGAATATACCAATGGCTTCAAGTGCATTCTCGTTCTTATTGAATGCAATTTGTAAGCATGCCTCAGTACTTGAAACTGCATGTTATTTTTGACTCGAATCCATTAAGGCAGCTGCATCGTTTGGTTCTGAAGCTTATGAGAATATCTTAATAAAATGACGTTTGACCTGTATTTACAGGTTGTCTGTTTGTGGCCATATTACTTTTTTTTTCCGCCCACCTGTGGTCTTTGTTTTAAAACATTATTGTGATCCATGATTAGTATTAATTATCCGGCTGTACGTTATTACTATATTTACCCGATTAATTTGAGTTGAACTGCACGATGCGATTTCAGCATGCTCTGGAATGGGTTCGGAATTAGTCGGGCAAAAAAAAAAATTAATATTATTGAGCTTGTTATATAACCACATCATAAAAGATAAATACATATTTTATGTATTTCTAAGGTTATGATTGCTCTCTTATAATTATTAATAACTAGTAAATAGTGTTAACGCCCACAACACAGTTTTTTTCACATACTACTAAATATGTAAATAAGATGCTAGATGTAATAAGATGCTGATGAATGCTGGTGGCTTCGGTCGGCAGATATATCATGGCAAGTAATGTCCTTAGGATGCATATTTTACAAGAAAACACTTACGTATGTTTGTTAAATATTAGAAATGATAAAATGTTCTTTAAAAATTATTTATACGATAAAATGTATGGTAAATGAAGTCAGAACATATTTTTGCACATATAATTGTAAAATTAAAACGTCTCTTCGCACTGAACATTATTATGTTTAATTTAATAGTTATTTGTGTCTTAACTTACACTTTTATCATTATAGTAGTATTTCACTCATCAGCAACACTATTGTAACTCACTTTAAGACCGTATCTCTGAAAACGCTACATATAATAAAGAGCCTCGGTGAGTGGTCTGATTAACATAGTACATACCCTAATGCAAATAATAATAGTAAATTTTTATCTCTAACACAGGCCCTCCAGCGGCTGCCGTCCGTCCGAGGAGGCATCGTGGTGCGGTGCGGGCGTGCTGGGTGCGCGGGCTCTGCGCGTGCGTGTGTCGGGCGCTGCCGGTGCAGCGGCGGGCGCGGCCGCGCACGCGAGGCGCCTGTCCCCGCCGCCGCACGCGCACAGAGCCACCACACCGCCGCCGCCGCCGACAGCTGACCCGCCTGCTAAAAGTTAGTTTACTATATATTATAACTGATTAAAACCTATACATATAATATGACCCCACCTAATCGATAGTCAATAATGAATAGAGATACAATGAAACAAATATTTACAATTACAAAAAAAACTCGAAATGTTAATATTTTATTGTCACATTTATATTCGTATATATTACATTAAAAACGGCGAACAGTTGATGTCCACGACTACAAATAGATTTTTAGGTCTTTTAATAGGTTTATATTTATGTGTTAATCGTTACATAAATGTGTATAAAACCTAAGCCAAATTCAATATTTTATACCTATGTAATAAATAAAGTAGATGAAAAGTAGTTCTATTTATTAAAATAACGTTAGACCTATTTGTCCAACTTTATACCATATATCCACTTAAAACTACAGAACAAAGACACAATTACCTGACAAATACTAGAACATAACAAGTTCTAGATTAAACTAATTGAAAAGCTCTAAATTTAATCAATTTTAAACAACAAATAAACCTGATTACTTGTAAAGTCTATTTTAATTGCGACATTATTCGCAACGTAATATAATCGAGCGAAGGGCGCGGAGCGAGTGAAGCTCTCTATGAGGGACTTTTTTGCATCCTTTGTGAAGGCATCAATCAAAAACGGTGTATCTGAAAATTTTCAAATTTTGCACACTGATAAACATCAGTGTGGTGGTGGTTTAAAAAAAGTCTTTTAAAAATATTCGATGTCGTTGAGCAAAAATCACGGAAAAACTAAAATCCCATAGACTTCAATGGGAAAAATGTTTCGCCCCAAAATTTAGCTTTACAATTTAGCACGTGGTGGATTTTTTTAACACCTTTTAGAATTTTTTTTTTTGTTTTTTTTTTTATCTTGAACAATTGTTGAGAACAGAATGCGCCGACGTTTTGTAAATGCAGCTTCGGTTCTGTTTGCGCCTCGCTTCACTCAATATGCTAACACATACCGAGATTTTGTGATTTTGCGAGGGCAGCGAATCAAAATTGAGGTCTAGTTGGCGCTCCTAGTATAATTTATGTTATACTTTCGCATGCAGTAGAGCCTCCAACACACGTGCGCGCGCCGTGTCGTAGTCCACTGCCTCGACCTGCAACTAGACCACGACGACTAGATACGTAATATCTAACTACCGATTTTGATACTGGATCAAATTATTTAGACAGTAACAAATACTAACTTGGATTAATTTCCACCAATTGCTAAACTCAACATATTATCTATTTTTTCTTCAGATAATATAAAGCAATTTCCCGATTCTTCCTATTTATCTTTTTTTTCCTATTAAACGAAAAGTTATATAAATTTGTTAAGTTTCACAATAATATTTACAAATGAATTTTAAAATTGTCAATTTCTTCATTAGCTTTTCGTACATTTTGTACGTACAATATTCGACGTCGAATTAAACTAAACTGGAACTCACAAAAACTACTGTAATCTTCTTTAAATTACTTAAAAAATATTATTAGTTTATAATATGTAATATAAAGTTAATTTGAAAAGTAATTTTTACAAATAAATATTGAAATGTTCTTTACACCGTGTTAATAAAATTATAATAACCTTGAAAGACAACACGCAAAAGTTCACTCTTAGAAAAACTCTCGACGCAAGGTTATTTTGTTTCCAAATGTAAAATAAATCAAAATCAAAATCCAAATGTAAATCTTTATTTTAAAACAAAACGTAAAATATTTTATTTTGCTGTAGATGAGGAGAATAAGTGTTTTATCAATATCGAAGCACATACTTATATCTAAATAAATAACTTAACAGTACTTTATGCTTTTTAAATATAAAAACAATGTCAGAGCTAGTCACTAGAAATAACAAAAAATCTAATTGAATAGATAAATAAATAAAACAAGCTAAAAACTAGGGATAAAATAAAAACTTACAATACAAAAGAATATAATTCTATACAATTATTCATATAATATTACTCACGTTATTTAAAATCATAATAATCTATGAAGGTCTCAATTTGTTGTTTTGAAGATCGAACAAGCTTACATTTATCCTAACACTACTTTTTGCGTACTTTCTCGTAAAACAGACAAAGAATTAAACACACTTTTTAAAGACTATCATGATGTAACAATTAATTAAATTAATATGAAATAATAATTAATATTATTTTAAGATAATTAGTATTGCAAGATTTTTCAATTTTTCTTAAAATAAAGCTTCAATTTTTTCTTAAAATATTTGTGATTTATAATAACTGCGAGAGGCTTTTACACAATCGCGTAATAATTGAGAGTTATCAAACGAAGATGATCTAGTTTTTATTAAGCGACTCATCAGCCATTGTTAGTGATTCTCAAGTTACATTGAGTGCTTTCCATCTCGTGGAAAATCTCACTTTTTATATGAAAAACTAGTGTTGATGAATAGAGAAACTGATCGACGTTTACAATTACTATAAAATGACAGAGATTACAGCGCTAAGCTGCTGTTCTTTTTTTTAGTGTAGAAGTTCAATTTAATTCAATTTAATGTTTCTGAATTATATACAATTTAAAAGTATAATTTAAAAAAGTATACATACTATTTACTCTTTAGATTTGATTTAATTTATTTGAGATAATATAAAAGAATTAGATTATTCTACTTGTTGATAGGTTTTGTTCTTATTTAAACTATAAAAGATATTTGATCAAGTTTTATAATAATATTTACAAATTGAAGTTAAAATAGTCATTTTCTTCATTCGATTTTCATACGTTTGTACGTACAATATCTGACGCGGGCTAAATTGAAAAAAACAAAAAAAAAATTGTATTTATCTTCCTTGTATGATCCAAAAATTATACTGTTTTTTATAAGTTAGCTCATACATATTATTACAGTATTATATATGGCGACGTTTTATTATTGTAAATTAAAGCCAAATCGAGCAGCGAACACATAAGTCAGTGTTGCGTGTAGTTTGCTCTCGCGATAGTGCATCCAGACCGTATACGGGTTTCTGCAATAAATTGTAACCGACTGCTCGACTGATCAAGATGGCTACTCGTTTTAAAATACATTTCTTGTACCGGAGATAAGGCAGCGGTGGGTTTGATCCTTATTTATGAATGTTAGATGTCTGCCCGTCAAAGGTAATATTACAATGATATCACACAGCAGCAGGGCAGTGTGTTGCGTGGAATTTAATTGTAAATATTTCAGAGCTTCCAGTTCACAAGATACATTTAAGACATAACTAATATATTTTGAATAATTTTAAGGCTGTTTAATATAAAACTAGCTTGTTCAATTACCAAAATAGAAAGTTAGTTGAGATGAGCGAAGCGAAGCTCTTACTGGGCAAAAATGTGTTTTGTTACTAATGCTACTTCTGCAAGACGAATAATGGTAGGATGTCGAAAATTGATAGAATTGTCGAGGACAGTGACTTATATGTCTTGAAGTTTTTTGACGACATTTGTGATTGTAGTTTTTTACATGTACAACATTTTGAAATCGCAAGCGCGAGTTCTTATTGTGCTTAAGATTATAGCAACTATTTAATACATTAAAGAAACACAACGATAATCCTCGGTTCCAGTCAGTCCAGAAGACGTGTCAAGTCCGTCTGGTCCGAGCGCGGCTCAGCTGAAGCCCGTGGCGGCGGTGTCCCGCAGCACGGCGGCCAGCGCGCCCGTGCGCACTGCGCCCGCCATGAGCAGCCTGGCGCTGGACCGCCGCAAGCACGAACACCGCCCCGGGGACTCGCAGATACAGGTACTTTAAACTTAAGGGATCAACTGAAAGTTGGTAGCCTAGCTGGAATCGACTCGTTACATTTATGTTTGAAATTTAGTTCATTCTTTAATATTGTACTATTATATTTTTATTGTTAAAGTTTTAAGTTAAATACTTAACTTGTCGGTTATTGCGTGCGTGTGTAACGAGCGTTCATCAGCGTTAAGCTTACGAAGTCGAGTTTATGACGACAATAAACTTAAATTTATAACAAGATACATGTTTTAAAAGAAATTTAATGTGTATAATATAGAAAGGACACTGTATAAATAGACATTGTATAAATATATATAGTGTTTAGTAAATACTAAACACAGAATCAGTAGGATGGGTAAAAACTATATAAATAACTAGTTTTTTCCATCAACATCTCACTGAGCTGAGCGAAGAAAAGTTCTTTACCAGTCAACTCGATCAAATTTTTCCACTAACTACTCCTACACCGATCAAGCTATACTAACCAAATAAAACTATTTTACGTATTAAAACTCGCGTATAATTTGATTACATTTTTTATTTTGACCCAACGTTTCGAATGCTTTGCAGCAATCGTGTTCACGGGTAGACGAGATGTTAGTCAGACAGTTTTAATACGTAAAAAATAGTTTTATTTATACGAACCAAATTTGGACGAGTTGAATATCACATGTCTACCTTTCTTTAGATAGATTTTGAAAAAGATTCTAATTGTAGATTAGAAGTAATTTGCAATTAACCTTATTTTTAATTGAAACGTGGCGGACTTGCTTGCTGGCAATCCTAGTGTATGTACTATACCACTAACCATACATTTTTCAATCAATCAGAATTCGCAGGCAATTTGGGTTTATTCAATTAGTTCAGAAATTTATAAAAACAACAACATAGTTTATGTTACCATAGTACATCACATAATATATATGGTAAAATTATTTTGTTTTATAGTTGTTCAATTCTTTATACAAATAAAAATAATAACTACATTACATTATGATAGTAAAAATGAGTAATAATTAAGGGTGTGTGAGTTTTGTTTTTATGATCAATTGTAAGTATCAAAATAACTTATTACTTCATAAAACAATAACATTAAATAATAGGATTAATTTTCTATTAAAGCTAATGAAATTATTTTTATGGCATCTTAAAACAAATCATGACTTTAAAATTATTATTATAACCGATTCTATCGTAAATATTAAATAATAAGACACTATAAAGAAACAACAAAATAATTATGAATAACTTTATAAAACTCTCTACTTATAATTTTTGAGCTACATTGAACTTTTCATGTATGGTTGTGGTATGTTTCTGAGCATAACATATAAGCTAATGTTTATTTAACTAATCCTTTTCTTACTCCACAAACATTAATTCCTATAGATTTATATGAAAATAAATTTATCTATGAAATAATACTACTAACAATCTGGCCTATTATCGTGTTTTTGGTTAAATTAATATAATGGTTTAGCATGAATACGTAACTATTTCAGAGTGCTCGAGTTCAAATGCTCCTTCGCACGCCACGCTCGTATTATTACTACGGGATTTTGAATAACTGTGTGCTTACTTTATCTATATGCTGTGACAAAACTAAATTAAATATATTGTATTTTCTTAGATTTTCACATTTGAAATAAAAGGATTTATCTCTCGTATAATTTTGATTACATTTTAATTTAAAAAATATAATAATAAATATATAAATAATAATAAAATATATTTTTTAAAATTAATAAAATTTATATGATTGAGACAACTTTCGGTTGTGTGGATCAAAAATCTAAACTAATATAAAAATATATTTGCTTACGTAACTATTACTTTATCCCGATTCGAAATTATTCTTCTAAACTTATTCTTCTAAGCTTTCTTTAATTTAGCGATCGTGAAAGACAAGCAAAATCGATTACACAGTGTGATCCTCAACAAATTGACACTCTCATAAAAAAATAACCGTAAATGAAAGAGATTATATTATTTTATCATTTTTAAATCTTTCTTAAATTTTAAATCAGTATTATATTAAGATTTATAACCGAACATATGTATTTGATTCCAATAGACTATTATTAGACGTCGATTTAATCGGTACAAAAAATTATCCATATTAGCGCAAGCAAGAGAACAAGTTATTGCTTGCTTACTTACACCCGTCATTCATTGAACATTTGTTCGCGTCTCATTAATTAGGCTCAAGCGCCTGTCGGCTGATTACAAAAATTACCGGAGCGCGGCGTAACAGCGAAAGTAATCTTAAAAAAGTAAATAAGCATTGTCTTTAACGGAATCCCACGGAATCCCACGATCTCTTGATAGGGAAAAGTGTAATGGGTGGGAAGTTACGACAGTGAAGGCGAAAGTGCCGTTGACAATGCATACTCATCGGCATCTGATCCGATGTCACAGAGACTGATGGTTTATGAGGGTTTCAGTTCGATGACACAATTTGCCAGCTGTAAAAGGTTGAATGCACTGTGCTCTATTTGGTCAGTTTAATATGAATTTTTTTAAACCAAAATCAATAGTTCTTGAAGTGAATAAAATTTTAATTTTAACCAATGCTGTCATGTAAATTTTTAAAGTGTAATTTTATTAAAAAGCGAAAACATATTTTTAAAACAATTAGGGAACCTCAAAGTTTATGATGACACAATTTGTCTCGCTGTAACAGGTTGAAAGCACTGAGTCTCTACTTGGCCTCTACTCTAAAATAGCAAAAGTAAGTTTACTGGCCATTTTACTACACATCACAAAATTAATTAATAATAAGAGGTCGTCTGAACCTCCGAATGAGGTGGGTCCCTCGTGGTTCAATCTTAGGCCCCTTTCTCTTCTTTGATTATATAAATTATCTGCCTACTTTTGAAGACGAACACGGAGATAGTATTGTTTGCTAATGAACCTTGTTTGATAATTGAAGTAAAAAACATATATTCTATAGATTCAAAATGGAGTGCGGGATTGCAACAGTAGCTCGGATGAGAACAGGTCGTCGGGTCACGCGTCCATGTCGGACAGCGGCGGCGGCGAGGCGGCGCGCGACGAGCCGCGACGCTCCAAGCAGGCGCCGCATGCGCGCGGCAAGCATCGACCTAACAACAAGGTAGCCCGAATGTTCGTTAAACACTTTCAATACAAAATATATTCATGATTATGTCTGATAGTGTTTTAAATCGACAGCTGTAACCCTTTATCATGAAAAGTAATAACGACAATTAAATACTTTAGTTACAGTCTCCGTGGCCGGGCGGTGGTGGTTTGGAGGATATTAGGTCGGCCATTAAGCAGCTAACACTGCGGTCACGAGACAGCAGCAGCACGGCCACTAGCGGAGCGTCCAGCGCGGGCGGCGGCAGCAATAACGGCGCACCCGGTTAGCATTATAAAAAGCTTCGAACGTCCTACGATAAACGGTGTCAGTTTTAGACGTATTACAAGCGGCTAGAGTTGACATTCATACAAAACCCCTTTTCCATCATTTTTTACGTTCCTTTATATGTAACTATTACCACCAGCTTTTACAGCTATATATTGTCTACTGCTTCATCACTAGAGATTAGTATAACAGTTTTAAACACATTGTTAAGAAAGCGGCAGTGCGGCGGAGGCTCGCCGGCGGCGCGCGCCGCTGGTACGGCAGCCCTCACTAGACACCGTGTGCACTAACGTCACCAGCGCGGACGAGTTCGTGTGGGTCGACTCTCATAACAGGTGAGAAAGATACCGAAGAAACCTGGCCTCTTAAAGTTGGAACTTGATTAAATTACAAATATGTAACTATTTTGGACCGTAGACTGGTGGAGCTCCGCTGCGTGCCCTGGACGGCGGGCGAAGTGTCTCGCGCGCTGCAGGCGGGGCGCTGTCGCGACCTGGCGCCTCGGGTGGCGCCCGACGCACCGCCGCGACTCGCTTACTTACTACAGAGGTACTACCAAAGCGTAATAGAGAGACTATCAGTGTTTCCATGTATCACTGCTGAATATTGGCCATCTATCCAATAGCAGCAAGATCGCAATTGCCGGTTACGATTCAGGATGTGTTGAGTTTAAAAGACTTTTCTCGCTTTTTAGAAAATGATTATGAGCGTCTTAGTTTAGTTTTACACAACACTCATTGTGTATATGATAGTAATTTTACTTTTTTTTTATTGTAACTACAGAGCACTGGTTCGAATAGCGCGAGAGGCTCAGCGTCTGTCTCAGAACTTCGGATTCTGTTCCAAGCACGAGGTGGCGGGCGCTTTTCGGATCGTACTGAGTACACCGCTGGCCGATTCTTGCATAAAGGTAAAAAAGTGACCACAAAAAACAACGGTTTGCAAGGGGTAATTTTTTTTGTAATTCTGAATGCCAGCAGAAATTTTGAATGAAACAATATTAAAGTTGTTTCCGCTCATGGAGGGCAATATCTGAGTGCACGTGTGTGTGCAGTAACTGAGCTGGTGTGTGTGCGCAGGGCTGCCAGCGCGCCGCCACGATGTACGCGACGTCAGTGGGCGCGTCGCGGCGCCTGGGCTCGGCGGCGCGCGCGCGCACCGGCCTGGCGCCGGGACGCTTCCAGCGCTGGATGCTGGACGTGCGCGTCGCGGCCTTCGTGCACGAGTCAGTGTTGTGTTTTGTATTTTATATTTCACACAGACAAACATCATTAGAAATCTTACCTGCTTTGAGCCCTGTGGGAATTTGAACTCTACCGCTTTTTCATTAATTCCCGTTAATTTAGTGAAACGAACGTAAGGCTCAAGGCCTGGTAAATCGAATACAAACGTAGTTTCCATTTGAAATATGTTCCAATTGAAATAATTACTTAGCTCACTTGCAAGAAGTCTATTAATAAAGTTATACTTACTAACGTTAGTTCAAATAATATAGTTAAGGGCGTCAACTTACAGGGAAATAACAATTTACTTTGGAACAGATACGCGGCTATCTACTTGTGCGCGGGGATGGAGACGCTCCTGGAAGAGATCGCTCTGGTCGCGGGCGCGGGGGCGGCGCCCGTGACTCCGGCCGCCCTCGACCACGCCGTCGCCACCTGCGCCGACCTGTGGGGCCTGCTGCAGCCCTACAGCCACCTCAATGCGGGGAGAGTCGCCTCCGGTGAGACACACTCGAACCGATCGGGAAGCATCAGCTTCCGTCGAAGAGTATCTAAAGTATCAAATCAGTTTTAAAAAAAATCATAAACGTCAGATTTATTCGTGTACAGGAGCACTTTCGCTTTCTCGCTGGGAGTCGATGAGCTCGTTGGGTTCCGGTTCATCGTCACACCGAAGGCTGGGCATGAGCCACGACTCGGGGATCACCACTAACGGTTCCGGTGAATATATTTCTCTCATTGCAATTAGATTAAGATTTATTTTATTAACATGTAAACGCAAAAAAAAAATATTTTTTATTATTTATGTATCTTTCACCTCACCGTGATCTATCATAACACCTCCTCAGGTGGGTCGGGTGCGTCCGGAGGTTCCGGCGGGGGCTCGGTGCTGCTGACGACGTGTGCGGGCTCGGCTGCCGAGCTGCGCGCCGTGCTGCGGCAGGTCAGCCCGCGCCTGCCGCCTCTCAGCCCCGCCGCGGAGCGGGCGCTATACTACTTTATGAGATGCTCGCAGGTCGGTCTCTTTTCCTAACGAAACCAAAATTGTTACCGAAGCGCCGTTATCCCACACATGAACCATTCGACCCCTCAGCTGGAGCACACGTCCAGCGGGGCGTCGGGCGCGGGCTGCGGCGCCGGCCTGTGGGGGGAGCGCGGGGGGGGCGCGCTGCCGCCGCTGGGGGAGTGGGTGCGCGCCGCCAGGGCGCACGCGGCCATGCGGCCCCCGCCCGCCGTGCCCGACGCAGACGACGTGCTGCAGGCGGCCCGGCTGCTGCTGCCGCACGCCGACTGCCCGCCGAGGCCCGTGACGTGAGAATTATTTACAATTAGAATTTAGAATATAACATTGAAACATGCTTTTTACACAATATTGAATTACATTTCACGAACGTTAAAGAAACGTTTTTGTAGCCGTAAAGTTTATCGAAAGCTACGTATCGATATGGGACATAGTCATTTGAGCTCGTGATCCGACTGACCGCCACACCTGCCAGGCTGGAGGAGGCGCTAGAGCCGGCGTGGTCCCGGGCCCCGCGCGCGGCGGACGAGCTGTCCCGTGCGGCGCTGGGGCTGGCTCAGCGCGCGCTACTGAGCGGCCGCCCCGATCTTCTGGGGGGCGTGCGAGCGCTACTGCCGCCCGCGGGGATCGACGCCACCGATGCGTCGGGACTCACCGCGCTCATGAAGGCGTCCCTGGCCGGCGACGAACAGATCGTCGCCGTAAGTTCCGACCGAACTGCACTGTTTAAAGAATTTAAAACAAGTCTTGAAAGTTCCTTTAAATTTATAATGTTTAATGAAAGACGAGAACATCGATAAAAAAAATAGTAGATCCAAAGATTAATAAATGCGAGCGAATTTAAATCGTCGACAGATATTTAATCTGAATTTGTCCAGATGCTGCTAGAGGCCGGCGCCGACCCCAACGTGGAGACGGCGGGCGCGGCCGCCCAGCACAGCGCGCTGCTGTCGCCGCGCTCCGCCCCGCCCGCGCCCGCCGCGCCCAGTGCGCCGCCCGCCCCCGTCTACACGCCGCCCACCGCCGGTGAGCTTGCATGCATGCATTGAGCGAGGCATACAAATTTAGAGTATTTCTAAGTTACTGACTTATACAATAAACTAAAGTCGCTACGATGTTTCAATCATTGTATTGAAACATATAATATCGAGGTTTTCCATTTGAGTGAGATTGATAATCTATAATGTTGAACCAGCGTCCGGGACAATCGAATCATTTCGATTCAATCGATTCACTCCACTTAAACTACCAATTCTCTACTTGTGATTTTATCAACTTTTCTTTGTATTCTACAAATTATTAGTTTAGTAATTTTATTTAAATAAAAACAACTTCATTTAATATTGACTTTAGTTTTAGTTACGACCCCTTCAAAAAGAAGTTTTTCAACGAATGGTCCAACGTACCGACTTTATTTTTTAACTTGTATCGGAATCAAAACACCATCTGTATTTTTAAATATTAAATAATTTAGGAAAACATATAGATCACCGAAATAGTTAGTACATATAATAATATATGTTTAAAATACGTTACCTACATATATAATCTCCCCGTCATGTCTATGTGTCTGGGTGTCTGTCGCGTGCCGATACTCGAGGAAGCGTCGGAGAGACCAGCCGTAATTCAAAAACTATGCACGTTAGAGCAAAACGTCAAAAGTCGTTCCTCTTCAAGAGATCTATCGAATGGATATTTTGAAATTTTGAAATACTACACTAAGTCCACATACTTATCAATAACGTATAGTTCAATAGAAATATGGCTTAATCAATGACGAATACATCATTCTCTAGAAGCCCGGACATCACGGACGAGCCACACGTGCTAGTATAATATATTTAAGCAATTTGATGTTTTAACTATATTATACTGTGTGTAGGTTGGACGGCGCTAGTGTACGCGTGTGCGGGCGCGGGCGGCGGCGCGGGCGCCACGAGCGCGGGCGGCGCGGGCGCGCTGGAGGCAGCGCGCAGGCTGCTGGCCGCCGGGGCCCGCGTGGACGGGGCGCCCGCCAGGGGAGACGACGTGTGCACACTTACACCTCTGCAGGTACATAGCGTTACCTTCCTTTTTTCTTTATTTTTCAAATAATGCATATCTATATATATGAAAATACCGACGCCGGCGAGCTATTCCAGAGGCTCGCTGTGCGTATCGGAAACGATGAGGGAAAGTGCATCATTCGGACAGATAGAATATCTTATAATGGTGAATATTTGCCGTGTATCGTAAGACATCATTAAGAGGCTGGCAATTCTACGACTGTATTCGAGGTTGTAAAGCTCGGTATGAACTAATTCAAGGTCGTCAAGATTTGTATAATAACAAAAGATATCCCATTGTAAACTACTAGTTTGCAAGAACATCGAGCTCTTTTGTAGGTCCTGACGCTCTAGACTCCGACCGAACCGATCGAAGTGGCCGTTCTCGAAAATTTGTATCTTAAACATATGAGGGTGGTTGCCGTATTCATGGACACATTCTGGAAAGTAGGATCCGAGGCGAAGGAGTCCTTTCTTTGGTGACATGACACGTCTCTATTTTAGTGGGGTCGAATTTAACAAAATTGGTATCACCATTATCAGGCATTGGCCTGATCCTTATCAGTGAAATTTTACACCATGGCTTCACTTTAAATCTATATTAGATACCTATCAGCCTGTTCGAGAATGCAGCAGATATCTTTCACAATTGAGCTGTCTGCGTACACATAGATACTGACTTTAAGCAGATCTTTAATATACGGCACTAATAGATTAACTTGCAGAAAGAAGGGATCCCTAAGAAACTCCGACATTTATTGTCAAGGGCTCCGACGAACGTAGGACAACTAGTGCACTAAAGCCTTAAGAAAGACCTCGCCTACTCGACATAAAGACAATACGTAAAATCGAGTCAAATATGTCCGATTGCAGATGGCATGCGGCGTAGGTAACTTGGAACTAGTGCAGCTCCTGCTCTCTCACGGCGCCGACCCCTTCCTGTCCACGCAACTCAACGACGCTCTGTGCTACTCGGCCGCCGCACAGTACGGGTGCTACAGGTAAGAACTAAGAGGACTATTTCGTGCCGTAGATAAATTCTATCAGCATATAAAAGTCCCCTGCCGACCTCACTTTCGTCTCTGTCTAATAGTTTTGTGTGATTAAAGTTCAAACCCCTCGTGTCCCCAGCGCGGTGGCGGTGTGCTGCACGCACGGGCGCCGCGCGTGCCTGCGGGCGGCGGTGCGCGGCGGCGCGCGCGGCGCGGGCGGCGGCGCCGTGTTGTCGTTGGAGGAGGCGCTAGCCGAGGGCGCGCCGCCCGCCGCCGGCCGCCCGCCGCCCTTCACCAAGCAGCAGCAGCGCGCGCTACAGGACGCCATGTACTATGCCGCGGAGACCGACCATTTGGGTACGATGAACTGATAAATTTGTACTTTAAGTAAATATGAATTGCGCCCGAGTGCATTTTAATCAGTAACAGTTTAAAACATCCGTTGATGTGTATTCTTTATCCAAAATATCACCTTCAATTTTCGAACCCCCGCGGCTTATAGACCTCCGGCAAACCGTAGGTGAAAATCTAGCAGGTTTCTAAGATCTATAACGCAGGCGTAGTCTCGTGACAGATGCGACGACATGGGCTTTTCGTATTTCAGATATAACTCTGGAGCTGCGAGCGCTAGGCGTCCCCTGGTCCCTGCACGCCTGGACGCTGTCCCTGGCGGCGGCGGCTGAAGCTTCGCTGGACCACGTCATCGATCAGTTATTACAAGACTTTCTACAGGTAATATTTTTTAACGGTGTTGACGCATATTAATATCATTTCATTTTTTTGAATTGCTAAATGTAATAATAATATTAATCACTATGGTTGTGCAGGTGTGTCCATCAGACGATAGTCACTACAGCAAGCAGTTCATCTACGAATGTCTCCCTCTGCTTTTCAATATATTACGTTACAGCAAGGTACGTGTCTTCTTTTTATCTAGATTGTTGCCATAATCAAAGTAGGTGTTGCCTTTATTTAAGTAGGAATCTAAAAAAATGTATAAAAAAATTCAAGTCACATGCTCCTAAGGTCTGAATATTTTGTTAAAAACATTGTGATATTCACGAAATCAAAAGGTTTCGGACTTATTTAGAAAGATATTCCAATGACCATTAACATCTAGACCAATTCAACATATGCCAAAAAAATAATAGATCTTAAAATAGCGTAATGAAATGTATAATACAATATAAATCGTTAAGACTTAACAACTCACGAATCACCTTTCCTCTCTCAGAAGGAGGGCACAGTCCTGCTGCTGGCGGACATCCTGTGCGCATGCTACGGCTGGGAGCCCGTGCCACGGGTGGCACCCCCCGCTCCGGCGCCCCCCCTTCCCGCTCGGGTTGACCCCTCCTACGTCAACAACCCCTCGTTGGCCGATGTTACTTTTAGGTGCCATTATATTACATAATATACATTATTATTGTTGTTTCGTGTGCTTCAAACTAAAAAGTGTATTTTGCTTTTTTATCACGATATCGTCCTCCAGAGTGGAGGGGCGTCTGTTCTACGGTCACAAGATAGTACTGGTGTCGGAATCGGCCCGTCTGCGCGCCATGCTGGCGCCACCGCGCGGGGTTGAGCCACCCCCCGGGGCTGCCCCACCCCTGGTGCAGATCAACGACATACGGTACCACATATTCGAGGTGCGACCATAGTAATTACTGATTAAATAATGACGGCTTGGGACGTCCATTCGGGGTTAGGGTTTATTCAGATCGTTCGTTAGGAGAGATTTCGTGCTACTATTATAATTATTTTAAAAATATGAGAAATATGCCATTAAATATATTTATTAGAATTATCATCAAGAGCAGAAATTTTAATTTAAAATTCTTATTCAAGACGATCGTATTACAGGATTCCATCACGTATAGGTATATAAGTACATATGTACCACCATACTATTTTCTAAGCTGACTCTATCCTAACTCTTATAGCAAGTAATGAAGTACCTTTACTCCGGCGGCTGCTCTGGGCTGGAGATCCCGGACGGTGACGTGCTGGAGGTGCTGGCTGCGGCGTCGTTCTTCCAGCTGCTGCCGCTGCAGCGCTACTGCGAGGCGCGCGCCGCGCACTCCGTGGACCTGCACAACCTCGTTTCCGTCTATATACACGCCAAGGTCGATTTAACTGTCAGAATGGGATGGGTATATGATAAATCTAATGTAGTTAAAACTTAGACTTAATTTTGAGGGTATTAATCTCGAATTATTTATATCCAATGAAAAACCAGAAATATATTACGACTATACAGTCTAAATAGCGCAGTCAAGACATCACTTATGTTAAAAATTTAAGGTATAAAATGTCAATAGTAAACATTATTTAATATGTAAAAGGACGTACAGTCAGGATGATTCAAACCAAGAAACAGCTATTACCTTTCACGTCCTTATTCACAGCAATCCCACAGCGTTTGTCACTGGTTGCAAGACAACTAACTCATCTACCCTCTACATCGACTATAAAAACTTTTGCAAGCACTTCTCAATTTATTATATTCTAATTATGAAGTGGATCGAAGTTGACAACACTTTTTACGTGTAATGTTACAGGTGTATGGTGCGACGCAACTCCTGGAATACTGCCAAGGGTTTCTTTTGCAAAACATGGTCGCCCTGCTTACATACGACGATTCTGTTAAGCGCCTTCTATTCGGCAAGCGATTACCTGGACACAATGTATTAGGCGCCTTGCTAACGACACTCCAGAAGAGAATTGAATCAAGAAAAAACCAGGCCAAGAGCAGGTAGCAGATATAAAAAAAATTAAAGTGATAATTATTATGTTTTATGGTTTCTAATTATTTATACAAAAATTCTAAAAGTCGCTTGTACATTATAAGAAAATTCACTGAACTGTGACAAATTGTAATTTAAAGTGCCTCTTATTATAACTTTAATTTAAATGTCGGTCTGATTTTTTTTAGTCTAAATGTCGTTATAAAAGAATGTATAGTAAGAACCACATGTACGTATGTTTTACATAAGTTATTAGTATTAAATTATCCTAAATCAATACTCAAATTTCCGGTCATAAAAGTTTTAAGAAAAGCAATGTAAATATTTAAATATTAGGAGAAAGTACTTTCATTATTCTACTTTTATGTAATTATTCTATTTATTTATTTAATATACTATTATAATATTAACAGTGTTACATTTAAAATGTAATGATAATCAATTATGCTATAAGTACAACCTACAAAGTATTTGCAGTTATTTTTTAAAATGGTCAAAAGCCGTTTGTTTTTTGAATCTAAGTGCAAAAGATCAGATCATTTTGCCTCGAATAAGCTTCTTAATCGTACTTTAATAGAAATGATCTTCTTCTTCTTAATAAAAATGTAATGAATTCAAAAATTGCTACATCACCGAGAAATCTTTATTTAATATTAATAAAGATCTTTTTATGTTGTGGCAATACTAGGACAAATTTGCTGTCTGTCTTGCTCTGACACGGTGTCACATGTTCTTTTGTGTATATACATTTTTATCTGATGTTAAAAAGGTTAATCATTTTTATTTGTATGTCGTTGTACAAAATGTAGTTGATCTATGTTTTATTGTATCGTTTTCTCAAATGTGTAGATAATATGAAGCTATGTAACTAAGAAAAAGTGCTATAAAAGCTAAGGTTAGTTTAAGAAAATAGTTCATTACTCCATCTTCATTACAGAAAATCAACTTGCACATTACTTATAAAAAGTATTAAAATATAATTGTGTAATTATTGTTGAAATAAATTCTGTATTTTATTAATTGCTTCAATTTATTTACTGTACATCATATCCTAAAATAGGGCTATTTTTTACCGTGAGGGCCCCGGGATCATCGAGCAAGGGAGGGGAGCTTAGAAGTTCGAGGCCCTCCTTTAAAATGCACCTTTCCTGTTAGCGCTTCTCTCTCTTCAGCTAACCAAATTTTGACACGAACCTACTAAAGTCGACTTTTAAATAAGTAATATACATAAATTGATGATAGTTCTAGAAAGATCAATTTCTTGAAATAGGTTAATAAGAGATTTCGCTGTTAAACTTCTCGCGTATAAATTAACTATAACTATTTTAAACGCGAAAGTCGTCTTTGAAGATGTTAGTTTCCTAGAGGACGGTTAGCTCTACAGTTATTTTGTGTTTAACTCTCTGGAGTACAGAAATCCGTCCCGTCCCGGATGACGAATCACTATTATCATCCGGGATTTTTTATTTTTTTTTCATACGTTTCCAGCGTAAGTGTTCCCTTTTAGGACAGAGTGAAGCTGCTGTTTATGTTTTTTTTATCCAAAAAAATATAAAGAAAAAAAAGGTTTATTAAGGTTACATTAATTGTTATTTATAAAAAAAATAAAAAAAGCTATTTATTATGATTGAAAATATTTTATCAATCCATTTATAGTATCTAATTATCAATGAACGAATCAATGAATTTAGAGGAAAATCTCTGATAGGAAAAGTATTACATATATAATGACAGTAATAAGTATTTTCTTAAATGAGGAACAACCGATAAACTGAAAATGTCAATCATAGCACAAAACTCACAAGTCCCTAAATCGCAACAATTGATTCGAATATAATCGATATGATGTAAATAACTTATTAATGAGGACCTGAAGAATGCACTATGCGGGTAGGAGAGAGTGTACATAAACTGCTACAGTGGTTGCGTATGGCACGAATTGAATGTAGAAGATGTATTATATATCTTCCGCGATAACTCTTAAGATAAGTAATACATATATATCTTATTATTGTATAAGGTTTAATCTGAGTGTCTCCAACGATATCCAAGTGTTATTATACTTCTTATGTGAAACAAATAGAATACACAACCAGTTATAACAAGGAAATAAATAACCAGTTAATAGTATTCTGAGTACGGCAAAATATATAACTTCTTTTGTTTACTTATTTATCAAAAACAGTTTAATCTGTTATATGTTGTGAGACCGTTCTTAATTTAAAATTATACTTCAATATTAGAAATTGTAAAATTTCCTAAAGATTATATGTTTCCTTTTGAAATGATAACTTCTTATTGGAGGGTAAATCGCTTCGTAACGTAACGTGAGACAGCGCCATTCTACCTGGCTTCCCTTTCGCTCCCGCATGCGGCAGTGACAGGCAAGCTTATCTGCCCTCTCCCTCTAACTTACCGCTAGCCGTATTTCAATATACAGTATAGCCGTATTTTGTAGAATTAAATAAAGATTAAATAATGATACTAATAACATACATGTACAAAATTCTAATGTGCATATTCAATAATTGTATCTAAAAATAAAATATATTTTATAATATATAAAAGATTTTATTAATAAATAAATAAGTATGGATTCTCCGAGGACTAGAACTAAATCTAACTTGAGGTTTACTTTTTGTCCTTTTTGAGTGCCATGTGTGGTCAAGAATTTCATAGTTACGATTTGTGAATTGCATGGTATTATCGCTTCTGGATCGTAATATTAGTTGCATTGAAACATTTATTATACATATACTTTTATAAAATAGTAGATAGAATTTACTACTATTTAACGACCATTTATTGATAAAGATAATTGCTACTCCTTTTCTCTACCTTTCGTGGTTTATGACATTTGTGGCTTCAATTAAACTCTATGGTTACAACGTCAAACTTCAAAGCTGACACCTGGTATCCAAAACTGAATCTTTTCAGGAAAAATGACATATTGGTTCTGGCCCACATGGTGGAATGATGGAAAGATTGATAGGTCGTGCCGATTTTTCTCTTTAAATTTGGCATTTAGCAAATAATTAAATGTAAAGTGTAGTGTTAATTTTATAGTATCAGATGACGTGACAGTGATTAAAATGCAATTTTACAAGGAAAGGATTCTTAACGCCGCACAGTTAAAAAGACTTAGTGAACACAAATATTCGTGTACAAGTTCTAGTATTCTTGATGCTTGGCTCCAACCTTGGTGGTGCTGGCTGGTCTCAAAAACGCCACTATGGCTTGCTCCGAATCTCATCACCATATTAGGTTTAATAGTGAATATAGTTACTACTCTTATATTGGTTTGGTAAGTGTTTATTATATTTGTCAAATCACACTAGTCGGTCAAATTAATCATTGCGAAAACTGTGTCATGTTCTAAACTGGCGGAACGACTTTCATTTTTGCCTTTAAAATTGCATACACCTTTCTTTTAACCTACATTCTACATTTTTATAACTGTTTTAATTTACCTACGATATAATTTTCTTCTCGCTGCTAGATTGGTACTGGTGCGTAATATCTTTTCCGTTATGTCGCGATCGCCTGATTGGCGGAATCCCTCACGCCACCCAATGATAAGATATGATGTAGAAATTAATTAATTGTTATTTGCACATTTGTGTTTTAAATGTAGTTTTGACACTTAATTTTATATTGTATAGTATTTACATATTTAAATTAAAGTTTTAAATTTAATTTATTAATGAATACTTTTATTCTGAGAAATAATAAACCTTTGCCATTTATTAAATAGTAGTTGTAAATAAATACATAACATTTATATTAAAAATAAATGTTTTAATTTTAATTTTCTATAAATAGTAAAATCATGAACAAGTAATCAATGAACCTGATAGGTATATCATTTGTGTAAACATGTTACAATATATTATTAACAATTATATAAATATATGAAATCGAATAACAAGAGTAATAATTAATAAGAGTATTAATTTTTTTTTCTTTAGTTCGTTACTCTTATAAATTAAATTATTAGAAGATACAAACAATTCAAATAAGTTCCTGTTTTTGACCATTTGGTTTTCAATCATTTCCGTTCAATCTCAGTTGTTCTGATAAGATCATATGATATCCAGAAGGAAGCCCTACCTGCCATCTTGTAGAATTCTTGGAATGAAAGAAAACAATTGGATATTCTATTCTATTATTTCCCAAAGAATTGTACAACAATATCAGTTCACAAATGAAAGCCTTTCATACTATTAATTACTAAAATATAAAATTTTATGTAAAGATAATTCCAAAATTTAATTCTCTTATTAACACTAATGAAAAACAAATACTTTTATGATTCTTTATCCATTAAGGTTATTATTATTATTTATGAAACAGAAGATATTGGTTTAAGCAGTTTTAATTTTTAAAGTTATAGTGCAGATTTGTAATGTAACCACCAAGAATCTAAGGTCCTCATAAGCCCTTATAAAAAAATGTATTTCTTCATAATCATAAGCATAGTAGACCCTGAAAGCATTCTGCTTATCCACAAAAATATAACATTTAAAACTAAATTAGTCCTTGCGACAAACACGGAATAGTGAAAACCATATCTAGTAAAATTCAAGTTATGCTCTAAAGCCGTCATGCAAATTTTTAATTTCAACCTTCATCTTATCAAAGAAAAAGTTATCTATTTTCTAGATATACAGAAAATGAAATAAGACAATAATAAAATTCTTTGATCTATAAAAAATTAATATCTTAAGAGTAACCTTATTACTAATTAAATAATAAATTTAATTTAAGTATGTTTGATGATTTTTTTATAGGAATTTTAATATTTTAATGATTATAAGAATATATTTGTTAAACATTTCAATTGAATCTATTTTAATATTAATATAATCAAATAAATAAAATAAAAAAAACAAACTAAACACCTCACGATAATAATTAGTAATTAATTTATAATTAAGAGACAGTCTTTAAAGTCATCATTCAAATTATATTATATTTAAATACAGATATCTTTCTTATAGAGAATCTTGAATACAAGATTTGCTTCAAGCAACATCCATTTAAATAATCAGAGCACTATAGCTATTATTGACTTTGTTATTTGTTTATGATACAGAAACAATAACTCTTTATTAGAGATGTCTGGACGTTGTATTTTAAAATAACATGATGCTATCATAAATAAACTAAATAATTAATATTCAAACATTACAAATCTCTAAATGGAAAATAAGATAATTTTATCACTTAAGGTATAGCCCAGACGCACGCCAAGAACCGCCACGATGGGCTTTCGCAGTATGTGCATTTGGAGTGTTCGTGTACCAGAGCCTGGATGCTATAGATGGGAAGCAGGCTCGCCGCACCGGCAGCCAGTCGCCTCTGGGCGAACTCTTCGATCACGGCTGCGATAGTATTTCCACAGTCTTCATAGCCCTCGGTGCCTGTATAGCTGTAAAGCTTGGGGAATACCCTACGTGGATGTTCTTTCAGGTTTGTGTGTTGTTTGTATTGGTTGTAAATAATCGCATTTAATGTTTATTTCACTACGAATATAGTTGCGTAATATACTAGAACGAGTTATCTCGTCGTGTGGACCTGTAATGTTAATATTAGGTACTCATTGGCATTCCATCCTTAAAACAGATCTTAATTTTTAGAGAATGTAACTGAAAAAGTTTGAATTAATATTTTATATATTCAAAATTATGTTTTTTGTCTGCCAGAATTTGATTAATAAAACTCAATTTGCATATTATTATTTAAATAATAATATATAAATAAATTTATTAATATAACTTATTACGGTATTGATAAGAATTAAACTAGAAATCAGTACAGCTTTTTCAGTTTGCGAGTCTAAGCGGGGTTTTCGTTATTTGTTATCTTTTCTTATAAATACCAGTCACAGTGTCAGTAACATTAATGTACCTACTACAAAGTACCCTAAGTACTACAGAATAGTAAACAAATTCACTGTAAAATGACCTTCAGACCGTTGGAAACAGTGAAAACAAATGTATGCTTATCGATTTCACGGAAGTGGTAATTCGGCCTTGAGCCAGTTCATTGAGGAATAGACAAGGTCTCAGTTAGCTCGAGGTATTCGCCCGGGAATCTTGGCACATCATAGCTGCGTATGACATGAGATGGAAAGAAGCCAACAAAATCTAAATTTTATCCAAATTGGGTTTAGCTTGAGTTTAAAATTTATTTTCTTATATATATTTGATATAATTTAATTAAGAAACGATATTTTTTTTTAATTAATCGCTTAAGATTATGATTTTTGAATTCAATATCGGTAATTTGAAATGTCTGTCACAGTTAAGATTTGAGTTATCTTTTGTTATCACTGATAAAAAGAGCTAAAACGTATTAGATTTTTATCGGTGATACTAAATTATTAATATGTCAAGTTTTTCCTACATTATATGTATAATATACCTATAACCGCAAACTCTTATTATAATCCTGATATTATAATCGTAATCAAGACTTGTCTTATTATTTATTCTTCTACAACAAAAGACTCAACGTGTTTTTTTCTAACTCTCTAAAATGACGTAGTTCTATTCAAGGGTAGTTGCGTGACGTCAGCAGTGAAGTCATTGAACCGTGTAGCGTTACGAAAATCATGAGCTTGCATCAGTGCGCTTCACTATATAAATAGATATAATGTATCTAAAACATCTATAGATTAAAAATGGAATTTAATGAATGTTTAGGATATTCATGTAAAAGAATAGGGATGGTCTAAAAAAATCTAATTTGATTTTTGGATTATTTATTATTAGTATTAGATATTGTATATTATTTATATTAATTATCAAAGTAACACAAAATAATGAAATAAATTGTTGATAAAAAAATATGTTAAAATTTCTTTGACCCAAAAAATTGGTTAAATTTTTCCAGTGTTTCTGTGCAATGACGTTGTTCTACTGCGCGCACTGGCAGGCCTACGTCACGGGGACGCTGAAGATGGGGCGCATCGACGTGACGGAGGCGCAGTACACCATCATCGCCATACACCTGGTGTCGGCTGTGCTGGGACCTGCCGCCTGGACCACGCAGGTAATGTTATTAGTCACCGAGTCACTCGCGGATATCATTTCGAATAGGATGTTAATTTCTTTTAAAAATACCCACATGAGTATTATATATATTGTGCATAAAGATAACCAATTAACGCTACTATATGCATATCAGCATATTATATGATGGTGCATGACGATGATATATGCTATATTTAGGTCGAGTATTCATTGTTTTAATCTGTATTTTCAATTATTAACGATAATTTTTCCTGTAATTCTTCTATAGTATGTATAATTCTGACTGAAACAAACTTATTTTATGTAATTTTAATTATATTCTATAATCTATATTAACAAAGACATGGTTCTGAAATGTAAGGATTTTTTATATACAACTACAAGTGACAGTAAGGGCGCAAATGTATCAATATACGATTAAAAATAAATATGAGAGTGAGAGTTGACAAGATGAAATATTAAAATCATGCTAATTGCTTCTTGTATGAGTATTAAAATATATTCAAAAATATAATACAATCATTCACTCGCAAAAACCACAACTTTGAAAAGAATGAAATGGTGGCGCTATCGGGGATACGTACAGCTTCTATTCCATTTATGGCTACATTAAGGAAGCTCGTGTATCCGAGCGAGTAGAGTGTGTCGCTTAAGCGTGTGGTGGTGTGGGCGGGTAGGTGGGGTCGCTGCAGGCGCGCTACTCGCTGGGCGGCGCGGCGGCGCTGGGCGCGGCGCTGACGCTGGGCGCGCTCGCCGCCGCCATCGCGCGCGGCGGAGTGGGCAAGAACGGATCCACTGTGGCTGTGAGCATGAAGCGCCTCCGCTGCTGAACCTCTTTTGGGCTTACGTTTCTAGTCATACGTAATCGTATCCGAGTCGTAGATTGGTTTCCTCTAGTTACATCTTCTCGTAGCTTTGATCCTGTCGATCTTTTCGGTACCTGTACTATTATTCATTTTAATTATAAATTAAAAGGGCTTGTATACTTTAAGCTTTTGGGGTCGTCGCACACAATTTTTCAAATAAATTAGCGATCAAAATTGATACTATATATTCATTTATGGAGATCTAGAACATACACAAGTTACCGGAAGACTGATTTATTAAAAATAATAAGTAATTTGTCTTTAACTTTTAGTTAAGCTTAGGCTTTCTGATGAGTTCAGCTCTTTACGATACTCTCGAATCGTTTTTACTTGATCATCCTTCCAGTAACTGAAACTTTCTCTTTTAAAGTTGTAGTTCGACATAAGTATATTTCTTCGCGCAGTGTGCGGTGACCCCCGGTCACTAATTACTGAAGACTACTATACCATCGCTTATTATCATGTGGGTTTTTTTAATAGCATGTTTCCTGATACTTAAATAGGCTGTGCTCTCTGTTATACCGTATTAATTTATTTAACAGCGAGCGTGGCCCGTGTTGTATTGTAAGTTCAATTGTACGGTAATGTGTAGGTTGTATTGTATTGTCATGTATTAGAGTAAGCATTTGTATTTATGTATCATGTGGGTCTTCACTCATTTGTAATAGCATTGACATTAGAGTTATAATAACATCAGAGTAAGTCTAAATTATATTATTTTTATTATACTGTATGTATATTGAATATAACGCGCCACAGATAAACGGGCTAGATATACCGTGGCGGCTGCACGCGTGTTCACTTACGTTCGCGTGGGCGTTGTACTTTGTGGCCAACTTCGCGGCCTCCTTCCGCCACAGGGGGTGTGGCAAGAACGGATCTACTGTGGCCGTAAGACATGTTTATACATGCAACCTATGCACATGTGTGCGCAGCTTGTACATGTGCTGGTGTGAGGGGCGCGGTGTGGGAATTAACGTTATTGCAATAGTTTTGTTGTATAATATTTCTCAAATTGTTGATTTTATTTTATCATTTTTTTTATTATATTTTGTTGTATTTTATTTATAAATAAAAAATTCGAGCAATACATTAATTTCCATTCCAATTCATTAAAAACCTTCCTTCTGGCCTATACGCATTTTCCATATTACAATTGTTTTTCTCTGTATTTGGACAGGAAACGACGCAAACGACGACAAAACGACTTGGTTTCTTTAAATATAAATAATGTACGTCCTTTTGAATAAATAGTATAAACATTATTTGCATACATGCATTTAAGTTTCGCGAAAAAACCTACTTAAGATATTAAATTCAATAGTAAAATGCGGGCGAGATCATAATTAACCCTTCTGGTGCCAAGGAGCGCTGTCGCGTTGCTCTAGCTAATTGTGAAAAATGCCAGCGTCGCGATAGAGCTCCTTTTCACAGTTCACTCTGTTTGTGTAATTATCTTGTTAATAAATATGTAGTATTCAAATTCTTTGTTTTTGTTATCATAGTATAAAATCTTCTGAAGAAAATGTTGGAAAACTTATGAATATTGGTATATTGTAACTAGAATGGTGTATATTTGTCTTGTTCAAATAAATTATCTATAAAAAAATGCACTTTTTGACTGGCATATATTGGTAAAATATTTATGGTACTAAAAGGGTGGGGGGTCTCGTGTCTCGAGTTGAAGCTTACAAGTGACGTAATAAATGAGTGAAGAACACATAGTACCGCTGTCGGTTGTTGATATTAATGGCATGTACTGTTACTTGGACGCTTGTTCCGCGATCGTTAACAGATCCCGAAAATCGACACCACTTTGAACCTGTTATCCAATTACGGCGTGGTGCTGGTGACGGCCACGGTCGTCTTCGGATACGTTAAAGTCATTATGAAAGGCGGAGTTGGGAGAAACGGTTCCACGGTCGCAGTAAGATTCTTATTATCACGCAATCTTATGACGTCATCACGACAAAGATACGCATGGTGTTTCGTGGATTTGTCCGTGTTTGTGCGATGTTTTTCATTTTTGGGGTTTATTGACGAATATTTTGTAATAGTTGTCGTCAGTTGATTCCATCTTATCATTGTTTTAATTTTCCTTTCCATACTAATAGCAAGTAGGTAGAAGTTGGCTTGTAATGCTGTATAGTTCTGCATGTTCGGCTTCGTAGCTGTAACTCGTACCGACGGTTTCTTTGTTTCCCCTGAAATATCAGATCATCAAAAATTTCAACAACAAATCTTAAAATTTCTTAAAGCATAGAAACCGTCGATTTTAAAACACCGGTTCAAGATCAAGCTACAGCCTCCCTTTCTCTAGGGCACCAGCATCCTGTCTCCTGTGATCCCGTTCTCCCTCGTCGTGGTGCCAGCGTTCATCATCTTCCAGAAGAGCGAGTCCCACGTGTACGAGAATCACCCCGCGCTGTATATAATAGCCTTCGGCATGGTGACTGCTAAAGTTACCAACAGATTAGTGGTAAGTATTTTAATATGTTTTTTATAATAACAATTAATCAGTTTTTAATAATGAATTGAAACGTGTCCTCGATTTCTCTCAGGTAGCGCATATGACGAAGAGCGAGATGGAGTACTACGACTGGTCGCTGCTGGGCCCCGCCATGCTGTTCCTCAACCAGTACTTTAACCACGCCCTTCCAGAGTATTACGTGCTATGGCTTTGCACGGTTAGACCAGCTAATACTTTTTTTAGGCCTTTTAATATATTTTTTCTAGAATTAACATGAGAATCACCGTAATACATAAAATAAAGTGTATTTTTCAAACCAAATCCAAAAAGCAAATCTCACATTATGTCTTATATATTTAGTAAAATTAATAAGTATTGCCAGCGCTGTCAGGATTACCGACCGTATGTTGTGGTAAGAAGTTTTTTTGTCTTCTCCAAGTAGGCTGTATGCGTATCTCAATGCTTTCAGGTATGGGTGGTGGTGGAGCTGATGCGCTACTGCGGACAGATCTGTCTGGAGATCTGCGACCACTTGCACATCAGCCTGTTCCGCATCACGCGTGCGCCTGCACCCTCGCCCGACAGGAACGGTACGAGCAGGAGGGGGAGGGGGAGGAGGTTGCTCGCCTAGGGGGGGGGGGGGTTAGGCTATGATTTTTGTGTCGTTACGTTTCTGGCGATTTTGTAGTTTCTGAACATCAGACCCACCGATGCTTTGTTCACAGTTATGTCAGTTTTGTATCTAAATATAACGATATCGGGCGCTAGTTGTGGTAGATGTGAGATGGTGATTGCTGACCTGTGTGTTGTAAACTTGTATAAAGAATAGTATTAAAATATATTCACGTATCGTATTGTAAACTATTCTTAGAAAAATATACTGACTGTGTCCTTAATTTGCTTGTCGCTATTCAAAATTAACATTATTTATAAAGACAATTAAAAAAACCTTTATAAATTATATAAGCGTTCAATCGATGTATGTTTTTAACACAATGGCCAATATAATTATCGACAATCATCATGTTGTAATACAAAATTTCTGACTTTCTCTACTCTATAAGTGAGATGTAATGAACCTTATATTATTAATAACATTATAACGTATGATTGAACTGTAACGAGTACTGTTATATAGTTTGTAACTGTACGAGCACAATGACTAACAATACTTTATATATCTTTCCTCTCGCACTGTACATAATTGTTTACTTCTAGTTAATAAACTCACTGAACAAAACCGACATGTTCTCTATTACAAAAATACAAAATATAATATCGTGTAATTAAAAACAAACTTGACTTGTTTTAGGAGCTTGGATGGATAGTTATGAAATATATATTGGAAAGAGTGGAATGTAAGTTATTTGACTCGTTTAAGACTTGAGCTCTGTAAACTTTATCCTATCGTGGATTCATTACTCTTCATAGGAATTAAAGTTTCCTCAATAGGTCTTATCACAGCCAGATATATATATCAGTCATATCATGCACATAATGTAGTTACAGCTATACGACCTAGAGCACAGAGACCTACCTCCCTGATCTGTCATAGTATATAGTATCAAACATATTGACAAAAAATCCATATTATATATACTAGTGATGTTTAATTATTTAACTATTTAATAAATGTTCTAATAACGACGATATCTTAGCTGTAAGTTGATTCTTCAAATAAATATTTATTTTTGAACCTTATTCTTAAGCGCATTGATATCAAAATGCTTCTGTTACTGGTGTTGGCTAAACTTATATATTACATATATAAATAGTTAACGCAAAGCTGGTCAAAATACTTTAACTAAACTATTGGCTAATAATAATATTTATTTTTCAATGATAATATTATCACTAGTCCAAGTTTGCGCTGACTGTCTCTATCCTATATACAATATGTATATCGCTAAACGCTTGCTATCACTATGTACTAATGACTATGTTATTAAACTTCTTCATTTACTTCAAAAGAATATAAGTTAAAAATAATGTAATGTCTGTGTACACAAAAATGTAAAAAAGCACCTTGTATGTGTATGAATACACGCACACATAGCCACTGTGTATGAACAACTATACACAGATTAGAATCTAATATTTAATTAATAATATAAATGTTTTAAATTGTTCTTCAAATATAAAGTCGTGTTTGCTCAAATGTTGCCAGAATAAATTATAAATATTCATCTTATTTGATATGTTTCCTGAGCTACTTGTATGAAAATAATTTCATACTTGTAATTTATTTTGTATTCTTTTGTAAATCATGTTCTTTAGATCAAAGTGGGAAGTGTTGCCAATTTACAAAATTGTCAGTAGAGTGTTGTGTTACTTGATGTAAATAGTGTGTTATATAGGTAGTTATAAATGTTACACTCGAGCTGTATTATGTGGAATGTATTTTTTATGTGAAATATAAGCGAATGTACATTTTTAATACTTGTTTTATTATTGTTAGAAACTTTTTTAGGTATTTTTGTGAAATTACAGATACAATAATAAATGAGATAGTAACTGCAAGCTCAGGTTAGTGCAGCTTCATACGCGCTTAGTGCGTCTGTACTTTGTATAAAATTAATTATAGGTACAGTTGTCATCACAAGTTTTATTTATGTAATAGAATTAATATTAAATATAAAGAATTTAACTTATATTATTTTTTCATCCTCTTCTCATCGCTTATTATAGTTGATGCGCTTTCTATTCATTATATATTAATTTTCATACTAACCCTCAAGCGGTATGTAAACGTGAGTTGAGAGTGTTTTTTGGTTGCAGTGAGCAGTGACAGCGACCAGGGCGAGGACGAGGAGCCTCTCATTAACAATAACAGCATCAGTTAACACTGGATTATAAAGTGTTACACTTGTCAATTATATCAATTGAAAGTTATTGTGATTTAAGTATGATAAATAGAAATTGACTATTATTGTAATATTTGTGAAATTTATGATTTATTTATGATGTAATATTTGTGAAATTGATGATTTATTATTATTCTATTAAGTATTTATGTTATTTAGGAAAATCAGAATTAAAATAATATATGAAGATATTTGATAGTTTCAGTGCTAAATGAATTTTTTTTAACCTTTCTAAAGGTTACATTGATGTGTACTGTAAACATTTTCTGATTTTCTTATCATATTAGTTTAATGAAACAATTTTGTAAACGTTCTTTATTTTTAATGTTTCACATCACAAAATCATTGAAAAATAAAAATTTCATTTAAATTTTGCTGACGAATTCAGCACGCTTTTTTACTGTCTACCTTATGTTTGTTTTGCAAAAATTTTATTTAGTCTAGTCTGTAAAAAACTTTTTCGTCGGGTCAGATTTTTATGTCGCCTCGAAATTATAATTCGCGCTATCTAACGGAACAAACGGTAACTTCGAACAGCTACCTTGATTTGAAATTAAAAAACTTCACGACACTTACGATTTTCTTAAGATGAAATAATATTTTTTTTTTTTGGAAAATTAAATTTAAGAAAAATAAATGATCTTAAATGATTGTACCATTTTCAATATCAAAATACCGAAGTTTATTGAAAATGTATATACCAAATTTGAATTTAAATGAACCTAAATTGAAACCTGTTAAGCTACGAAACTTCTTTGGAATTTTGAATCCTCTTTTCTGTTACCTCTTTATCGATTAAAAAATTTCACTTAGCATTTCCTGGCTATCCCCTCTGCCGAACTATGAAGTCAGTTTCAGTCTAAGATTAATTCTTATAATCACCCCATTTTTGACATCTTCAGGTTATAAACGATGAAACGCCCCTAATCCGGGTCTGGGTCTGGTTGTTGTATTGGGGGCTGGCTAGAGCATGGACTACGGGGATGAGACCTCTAAATATTGATGATTAATCTTAACAATGGCTTTATGCTTTTTGTTATTTAATGTTTCATTGTTAAATTTAAAGTGACGATTTGTTCATTAAAGTGCAGTTAATTTAAAGAATTAAATGGATTTAATTTTTATAAACAAAAAAAAATAGAAATCAACCAAATCAGTACAGAATTATAAATAACAACACAAAATACATATAGTGTTGGGAAAACTTCCTAGCTGTCTGAATACGTATTGGGGAAGTTATTAAAAAAAGTTTTCTGTTACAACCTTTTTAATGCTTTCCAAATACCGGTAGATATCAATATTGATTTTTTTTATATTTTTGTATTTAATCTTTTATTTATTCTTTATTATTAAAATATATGATTTTTTAAGAGAAACAGACGTTAAAGTTATGATATTATTAAAGTTTATATTTATTACTAAGCTAAAATATTTTTTTTAAAACTGCGGAATCATTGAAAGTATTTAAAATGATCATACGCATATGATATCTCTATAATACTCCGCAGTACGCGCTTCTGTCGCTCCGCGGCAAAACAACTTATCAACAATGCTTTAATATGGTTGGTTAGTTTGCTTCAAAGTGATATAAATGCAGTGCCAATGATTCCCTTAAGGTGTCTGAGTATAAGAACAAATTATGAAGATCTTGAAGACAACGGTAAGCAACATTTTATATTAATTATATGAATTTGAAGTGTAGCTCTGAATGGTCATTCTTATCAGTGACATGAATAATATACAAATTCCACTGTACTGTCAATATGAGATTAGCGGCTGAGCGTCCTGCTCACTGGGTTTATCACCTAATTTCCAAGATAATGTGATGATTTATAATTATTATATATTTTTAAAGCCTAATATTATATATATATAAAATATAATTATTATACTAATAATTAAAGTGATAGTTTAAAGGCCTTGATGAATGATCCGACACAGATTAATCAATTATAATTTCAAACAAGCCTTCACTCAGATAGTATTACGAATTAGTAGTAAACTGATAAAGATCAACAGTGTTTGTCATTATATTATCCATTGTTTTGATAGTCCATTATTGAACAAATAATTTTAATGAACCATTACCATCAATCCACAATCAAAGAACTCTTTCTTTATATTGGAATCTATAAACAAAATTAAATAACTAAAACGAAAAAATTTCAGATAATGAAAGAAAGTATTCGAGACTTAGCGCAGTATACGTAACATGTGTTGGATGGAGTCGCTTCGTGTGGCGGTGGCTTCTACTTACTACTCGAACGCAACATTATTTCTGTAAGTCCAGAATTAATTGAAATCTAGCTTAATAAGGATTTTGTTGTTTAAATAAATCAGTCTCTTTCTCACAATCACTCATAGCACTCTATCATAACCACAACAAGGCTCTAAAGAGTAAATAATTGTTGTGTAATTTTTCTCAGACCAGGACTTGTTTGGAACCCACGTAACCTTAATTCTTAAAATGGGGAGTCCAGAAGGGCTTGTTTCGATAAGAATATCCTCCTGACTCCCCTCCTGACTCTTCAAATTGACGTACACAAGTGATTCAAAGTGGAAATATTAGAAATAAATAAATAAATATGAAAGTTATTTAAATTTATGTTTTACACGAGGGATTCTTTCAGTAAAGTATTTAATCATTTAAATTTACAAATCGTTTAAGCTAATAAAGTTATTTATATTTTACATAAATTAAGAATGACAAATAATAAATACGTTTAGGATGTGAACCTAATCTAACCCCTGGGATCGACAGTTTGAATACATGAAGGGTATCCCAGAGGTCGCAAATTAGAGTGCTGTCCCTGATGAAATTGAAATTTCTGTTATTAATTATTTACTTTATATTTCATAAACATTCTACATACGGTATATATTATATAAAATTTGACTTTATACATTAAATATTATTTTTAACTTTTTAAATCTCTATCAATATTTGTTTAATACACTTCCTGTTTAGAGACCTGATGTGTTATTATGCGGATTCTTTTCAAGTCTCTCTGCGTCTACGGCTTAGAGATATTACGAATTATAACCCTCCATTATTACACAAGACACTGACAGATAGTAGTGCCTTTAAAATACCTTCGTTGTTATGTAGGTTTCTAACTTAAAACAAATGAGTTTGGAAAAAATACAATACCTACTTATAATATATTATTCTGTTAGATTTTAAAAGACATGATCACGCCGATTGCAATAGTTAATTCATTTTATTTTATTCTATTTTGCTGGACGTGTTGTGTTGCAAAGACAAAGATCACCAACACAAGTCAACTTGATGAATTTTTGATATTGATTTCTACTCGCTGTCGTTTTTTATACTGTTTTGTTATTTTTTATTATTGTTTTTATTTTGTATTCTCTTTGCAATCTAATTTTTTTTTTACTGTTTAACTCATGGGCTTGCTGGTAGAGAATGCCTGTGGCATTATGCTTGCCTTTGCATGTTTAGTGAAAATAAATAAATAAAAACTTCTTACTTACCTACGTTTATTAGAATGCGTACTAACGCATCGTTAATATAAATAAGTTCATTTAATTACAAGCTTTATGTATATTAAACTGTCAGCAACAACACGAATGAAGGCAATATCGAAAAATGTGTCACAGTATTCTGCATTTTATATTATTGGAATAAGAGTGACAACGGTATATCAAAATAATAGGCAAGGTTTTAATTAATCTTGACATGAAACCCGTGTAACACCCCCTTTTGTTTAACATGACTTGCTTTACAGCTAATACTAAAACACATTTGATCTATACAAACTATTAAATATTTCAAGGTTTTCTTTGGTTATACACTTCGTTCCTCAATCCCCAAATTATGTTCGATTAGAGTAGTTAATATTTTGTGCTTTTATTCTCTAATAGCACTTTAATAGACGGGTACAACTTCAGACAATAAATCTTCAAGTAAATAAGTAATTGGTGGGACTAAGTGGGCACTGGTCAGGAATACTCAGTGTATTATCCTTTGGATAAACTTAAATACTTATCTCACAGCAGATGTGCATTAAAAGTAACAGCATCCACTTACGTATAAAATTGTACTTCTTATGAAAATGTTGCGACATCAATTTTAAGTAACAAAAACAAACGAATATATAATAATTATAAACAGTGATGACTATATGAAAGTTCCACCAAAATCCAAATGAATAAAAAAAATATGTATATAATATTTTTTACAACACATAATTTAGATTTCGCTTTTTATGTTATTTTTTGATTATAATAAGGTTTAAGTTTGAGGTGTTTACTTTTTTTATTATTCTTTGTAACTCAACTAAGTCATTTGTGGGTATCTATAAGTGGCAAGACACTTAATTTTGTCTTTGTGTTATAAATTATTTTATTATAAATGTGAAGTGTGCCTGCTCTTGGCGATCCTTAAATAAATAAAATGATAAAAACCATATATATATTAATAATAAAAATATACCATCGCTATATAACAGCAGCTGTAGTAATAAATATCATAGAATGAGATAAATCGGACCTAACTACAGAATTCTCATGTAATGTGTTAATATTAGTTGTAAAAATAAAAATTTACTTCTCAAATGATTCTATTCCTATACAACCTACTTCCTTAATGCTAAACTTCATGATTCTTAAATCCATTATGTTTAAATGTCGATGGCGGTGCGGTTTTCTGAAACGTTAAAGCAAAGTTTTGTCAAAATATTAGGAATTACAATATGAGTATATTATCTTTATAATAAATAAATAAAGAGTTACGTCATGGAACAGACTATAAAAATGTTTTTACATAAAAAATAACAAAAAATAATAATAATAAAACATAAATCTTAGCGAACCTTCGCCTGGCCATTACAGAGCAACACGCAAGGCGGGCGTTGGCGGGAGGATTACCACTAGCTGTAATTAATGATATGTAATCGCATCATACTTTCTGGTTTACTGTTCCAAGTGCCGTCCTTAATGTACACGCAAATATACAAAAATATCTTTTATTATTCAATATAAAGCGACATGACATATAATTGAATTAAAATGTAACGTTCCAATTTTATTTCAATGATTATTGTTTTTTAAATTTCGTTTCGCATTATCAAAGCATCATTTCGTTGCTTAATAATAAAACGAACAGTGCCCTTTTAAAAGTCGTAACAAAAATTCCGGCCCCACGTTGGACGCCAATACATCCGGCCTTGGTATTTACTGACATTTGAGAAAAATATGAAATAAACTTTTATCCAGAAAAGCCTATTAGTTAAATTGTGTGTACATCTTTAGTCTTGAATGCCATCGTGTAGTTTTAGTACGCTATATAATAATTAATAAAATTATTAGTAATTATTAGCCAAAAAAAAAAGATCGTAAGAAAAGTAATAGCTTGATTCACATAAAATATTATTATTAAACATTATTAAAATAACACAGCGCGAGAGCGAGTTCCTAATTAAAATGAATTTATTATAAAATTGCTAGAGTATCAAAAAACCATTGATGAATTCATATTACTACCTCAGAACCAACACGTACGAGGATACGCAAATCTTTACGAACTCAATCAAGAAACTAAAAATAGAATGCCTATTGATTGTTGATCCCTATCAGTAATATTTACCTTCGTGATAGCAGCTCAGAGTGAGTGGTGAACGGTGTCTACGGAAATAACCAGCGGCGCTCCTCATACGGGAAAGAGGCCACGCCTTGACCATTTGGGGGATCCAGCTATTTTTATACCTGCTACCGAAATATATCATTGACTAAACATTACATTGATTGCAATATATTAAGAATAATAGCATTATTGTTATGGTATTGTAATAATTTCTTCAATGTATCGACAGAGATAATTATGTTAGGAATGCATGTATTTAATTCCGTACTTGCCCGTATTCCAATCAAAATCTTCACCCATGAATGAAGATATTGTTTTCCTGCAGACAATAACCCCTGCATGTCTATTGTTCGCTTATCGATTATTTGTTATTACATACTTGTTTATTATAAGTATTCAGTGTAAAAATGTTAAATTAGTTTCAAACGTCTTTAATGAAAAAATATATAATTATTATATAATAAATTTTGAAATGACTGAAGCCTATTTCCTTGTGGCATCTTGTTTTTCATGATTCAACCATTTCAACTAGGAGCGCGAACCAGACTTCAATTTTGACTCGCTGTGCTCGCAATATCTCGGTGTGTGTTATCATATTGAGCGAAGCGAGGTGCAAACATCACCGAAGTTGCGTTTACAAAACGTCGACACATTCTGTCCCCAACTATCTTTCTAGAAGACACATAATGACATTTTTTGTTTATTTTTTTTTTATAAAAACACTATCAGACTGATGTCTATCAATGTGCAAAATTTGGAAATTTTCGGATATACCGGTTTTGATTGATGCCTGAACAGAGGATACAGAAAATTCTCTTATAGAGAGCTTCGCTCAACAATACTCTAGTCATACTTAGTTGCTTGTGTGTCAATATGTTATAAAACTCTATCAGTATTTTGCGGACGTCTGATGCAAGAACTTTTATATATTGTAAAGCGCTTGACGCTGAAAGTTTCCTTTTTGAATGTCCTTTTCTTAATGTACAACAAACAAATCAGCAAGCTTTATCATTCTGTATTTATTGACCAGTAAACCGCTGTATTCTTAAGGCAGTAAAGGTGGTAATCCAATACTCTATATTCACACAAATATTCATTCCAATTTCTTTGCGATGATTTTCCTTTTGCCATTTTATATGTTAAATATTTCGGTCCGGTTTGTGTAAGTCCTCGATTCCAAGCTTTATTATGTAAATATAGTTTGAATAAACATATTTATAACTTTCAGATTAATTTTTAAACAGTTATATAAGCTGCTACCTTCAAGGAATTAATGTACGAGGAACCGAATATTGTACAAAATGAGTAAAATAAAGTTATTTTGTGAGTAAAGAGTTTCAAAGCATTGATTTTATCAACGGTTTCTAAATATACGTTATTAATAATTATAATTTACTTAGTAATATCACTCACAAGCATTAAGTATTCACAAGTTGAAAAATTAGAGAGAAAATTGTTGCTAAAAATATATTTTCATCCGTCAAGTCATTGATGATACAAAATATTTATTGCAATGTTAATAATTCAATCTGGATTATTTCTTTATTTCGTTATGTAGCAATCTATCAAAATTTTAATAATTAAAATTTTTCAACCACGATTGTATTTCTGTAGAATGCCCAAAAAATTTGTCGTCTAATCTTATAATCAATAAAATATTTATTTAAAAAGTTACTTAAAAAGTCCAAAAACTGGACATTCATATGGACAGACTATTTCATATATGACTATGTATTTTTGTCGACACTAAATAATATTTTTTCACGCTTTTTTTTTGTCTTTGGATGTTTATCATTTAAAAAAAAATACTTTGTTGAAGATATTTTTTTTTAAATAAATACGAAAGAACTAATGAATATATTAAATGAACACTTAAAATGAAAATATGTGTTTATTTACTTTCAATTGTGGTTTACTAGCATCGAACAAATGAAATGATAATATGTATTACTAAAACAATAAATAGTAATTTAATATTCTTATAGAATATATAATTTTTATATTAACATTACACTCTGTTTAAAGAAAAACCTATTTATTCTCATAAAAAATCAAAAAAAGTTTGTTCCGTATACTTACAAAATAAATATTCAAACACTGCAATAAGTTATATATTATTAATGAAAGTTACCATATATTTAGTAGTTAACAAGATGTTATTGTGATGTATTTAATATTAATGTCTTAATAGTATATTATTATTGTTCACTATTAGACACGCGTGTGCTTACATATTTTATTAATTTTTCTACACACACAGAAACATTTCGCGGCATTTTTTTTATAAACATATAAGATATTACGTTTCTGAATACTAGCTGATGATTTCAGCTTTATATCTACTAGCTGTAATTGTAAATTTGAGACGGTGAGTAATTTTAAAAAGCATGTACCAAGGTATATTTCAAATATCTTTAAAAAAATTATCAAACCTTATAAGCGAAGATTTCACAAACGTAATCTAAAATCACTAAAAACATAGTTTTTAAGAGAACTAAAGGCAAACGGGGAAGGCTGTTGAGGTCAAGGTTAATTTTAAATTAAAGAACACTCCTCAGTTAGGACTGAGTAATATTTAATAAACCTTCTGAAACACGCAACCGCGTATACTTTTGAATATCTGAATAGTAAGTAACGTACATATATATACTTGCATTTGAAACTAGCTTTGATATATAATACATCTAATGATGGTATCATGGCGATGCCACTGAGGGAATTACTAGTGTTACTTTATTATAGCAAGTAATAAGAAAACTTATTATATAATTGCATCTACGCTTCACAGGATTTACAGCGCTTTTTAATTAAATTTATTATTAATTATATATATCATTATAAAGTGAAATTAATATTGTTGATATACATTTTTAAAGTAACTTAATACGGGAAGAATAATTTAAAAAACATATTGCGTATTAAATATACAAATGATTTTATTTCGTGATAAATGAGATAAGCTACTTTTAAAATACGTATTAAATAAAAGATTATGTAAAATACAGTTTACATTATCATTAATGCGGTTATCAGTGCTGCCTGTTTTCAGCTGACAGGGACACTTCAAGCGATAACTATTTATTGGATACAAAATTTAAACTTATAATAAAATACATAACAAATACTTCAATAATAACCGTACCAAAGTTATTAATCAAAAACAAAGTTCATATAAAATCTGTGTACTGAGATAAGTTGAAGCCGCTTAGCGGAAGTTCTGACACGTCGCGATGGCCGTCACTCTAATGTTGCTTTTATAAATTAATAATGTTGAAACATTATCAACTTGTCCCCCCTCCCACCTTCTCTCGCCCAAATTATAGCGTATCCAACATGACCATTTAATTTATCAAATTTATACAAATTTATATCTATTTACTATTTAGTTTTATTTAGTTCTTAAACTATTTTTGTGTTTAAATTAAGGTTATAAAATTAATCCAAAATTTAACTTTTAATTTAATAATTTGACTTAGAATTTATATAATAAATTAATATTACAATAAATTCAATAAATTATAAAATAAAACTGCCTAACTGGTTTTAACGAAGTTCTTATGAACTGTCTTTATAAACCAAATCAGCTTTTGTGCACTTCCTGAAAATGAGGAACAATTACAGTGGAAAATATCATTTATATTGACAATAGAATTTAACCTTCCAAAATATCATCAAAGTGTATTGTATTTAGCGTGACACACTGACATACAAACATGTAAAAATAAAGCTTTTTTTTTATTTCTATGTGTATAAACGCATTGCAATTATTTGTTAAGACAAATATTTATGTAAGATTAGAAACAACTATTATGTATAGAACTACTATATACAGAATACGCAATATATAGGTGTACTTTAAAAGTTTTTATTAATTGTTATATTTGTACGTATTTTATTCATTATCTAAAATTAAAGACTTAAAACAACTTAGTGTATGTTACTGTGTCCGTAAAATATATCCTATTATATATATTACAAATCCTAATCTTAATCTTAAGTATCCTATCTTAATTATATTATTATGTCAGTTATAGTTATACTTACTAGCTCAGGTAAAGGTAGGTTTGTGTCTGTATAATTAGACACAAATGAGTTACATACAATTCTCTACATAAGTATATAATATACTCATAACACAACTTTTTAAAATTGTATAATATGACTCCAAGATTATACAATTTTAAAACTAACGATAAAAAGAAAAGTTGATCTCTCAATATTCTTTACTTGAGATTTAAGCGTCAAGTAAGAAAGGGAATAAAGTATATGTTGAAAAAATACTCACAAAATATATATTATATATCAAAAAAATTATAAATCTGGATGTAGTTGAATTAAGACTATATGAGAGTGTAATAAATGTTAGTAATCGCAAGTATATCAAACAGGTGAGCTTTCTCACGGCGCCTCAGTACTCAGTCGGGTTGAGAAGCGCGCCGGGGCGGCCGCGTCACCCGCAGCGCCACTACTATGTACGAACTTTAACTATCCTAAAAAAACTTTACATTTCTTAAAATATCTATCGAACTCATATATATCGTCTTGGTTATTCAATAATCACTGGTTTTACTGATACATCTTTTAAATATTTAGTTTTAGCTAAAATTATACTTTTATTTATATTTGTGTATAATTTAATATTTGTAAATAACGCTGGTTTGTTTCAATAAAAAAGATATTAATTCTGTAATACTCTAAGCTAGAAAAGTCTAGAATTTCAAGATTTACTTAGCTAAAGTGAATATGGCGGGAACTTGGAAGACGTCAGCGAACGAGTGCTGACGTAAAAAACCTTAAATTCACTTACAAGATCTTGTTTTAACTTACATATTATTAATAAAGTCTCATTTGACATTATTTTAACAAAATAGAAATTATAAAACAGGTAAGAGATCTGAAATATAATAAAGCTATTTTTAATATAATTTCAATGAGCAATTTCAATAATACTACCACTTATCGTAGTTAAAATATAACTCGTAAAAGTAGTCGCTTATGTTAAATAACGCATGAGTTGTAAGCAAAGCGTTCAGAGCCGACTGGTTAAATATTGACATCGATTACACGTGTTTCAAAAATATAAAGTTACAATATACCTGAAACAAAAATTATAAATAACTTAATATATGTTTTATAAATTACTTTCGGTTTTAAAATTATTTTTCTTTCATATATGTGTTAAATACTGATATTTTTTAAATGTCAAAGCAATTTACTCAGAAACATTAAAATTGGTTTTGTTATCTTTATTAATAGATTATTAATTTTATTATCAATTTATAAATGTTCTCTATGCTATTGTTGCGGTTGGTATTCCCTTGATTTAAATCATAATATAAAAATACTTTGTAATAAAATGTGAGAATAAAAAAAAAACGCTAAAAACAGTTGAATGCAAAATCATTTCAATGTATCGAAAAATATTTGAACAAACTATAAACTTAAATATTTTAAATTATTAATTTATTTTGATTTTGATATGTTGTTGTAAAAATATATTATTATACTAAATATAAATATATAAAAAATCCCTAAATTATTCACAAACAATTAGTATCTTTCAACATAATTCAAGCCATTCTTTGCTTATCCCATGAACAAAAAGTAAAATAAAATAATTATCTAAAATATTAAATTATAGACTAAATAACAATTTGTTACATACAAACAAAATTATTATAATAAGACCAAATATTTAATGAAATGTTGTCCTTTATAATATATAGCAGATAGTTTATTAGTGTTTTCATTCAATATATTATTTCAAAGTTGAAGTCTGTCCGTGTTCAGGTGGATGTTGTAAAGTAAGTTATAAATAATTCAGGACCCGACGTACTCTACAACTGACTACTCGGTGACTTCAGGCAACGTTTAACTAAACGAATATTAACATAACACTAATATGTGATTATTTTGTTACTATATTAGATATTTTTACTTTTTTAAATTTTTATAATCAATTAATAATTATTATTCCATTCTTAAGACATGAAATGAGATTTCATTTTATATTGCAGAATTAAAAAATATTGAGCTTAATCAGAAGAACCAAATCACCTGGACGCTTACTTGTTTAGAATCCTGCTAAGAAAATATATTATTTTTAATAAATTTTAGCTTGATTTATGAAAAAATTATAACAACATAATAAATTTTATTTTCAAAAGTAAGGAAGTCTTTTGAGTACAATAGATTCCTAATCAAAGCGGCATTCCTCAGTCCATCTAATCATAGTTCTATCTGCAGAAGTGTGCTGCAAGTAGGTCACAAGTTGACTCTGCACATACCTGCTCTATCTCTGTGGTGACACCCGTGTCTGTGTGTGTGAAACGAGTGACGTCACAATCTATTTGACACGCGCTAAAACTAAACAGACTCATTTTAATGTCGGTTGATTCATCTGAAATTGAACAGTTAATGATTTTACTAGAAATCGCTCATAAAATACTGTTAATTAATTCTTAATAAAGTATTCTCCATCTATATATATATTATTCCTCGTGTCTTTTCCAATCTGCGTTATATCAGGGAAATTTAGACACCAATAATATATACAATTAATAATTATAACTTACAATAATACTCTAAAGTATTGCGTTTTAAAATCATAAAACCATGAAATCCAGAATTAAGGTGCCTTTATAAATTAAATTATACAATCTACTAGATACTAAGTCAACTCCTTCCCGTTATTTCTGGTTGTGAACCCTCCCCCCTAAGATACAGATCAGAGATTATTTTTCAAGTGCGGTGGTTGTTTAAAAAAAAAAGTGGGCTACTAATATCCCACTGCAAACAGGCCGTTAATGAACTAATTATCATAAATAGTTTTAAAATCACTATTTTAAAATCAAATTATGTTTATTAAATTATTTTTTTGTTACAATTGACAGTAGTGACAAATACTAGGCCAATCTGTCATTTGTAGAGCAAAGAAATTCCCTGCGGTCGTAAACTCGATTCCTGTTGAAGTCTTGAATTTTTCGTTGAATATTTATTTTAAAAAGTAAACAGACAGTTACTATCGTATACGTTGTATTTGTTAACGACAATCTCGCCAGGCCAAGTATATTTAAATAACCTAAAACTAGAGTTTACCCAGCAGTTAGTTAAAGATAAGAGATAGTCTTCAGGTTCTTACCTTTATCAATTACTAAGAAAACAAACATTATATCATAATCAATTTACTAATCGATATTAAACTGAACACCAGACATACCAATAAAGATAAATAGAATCAAAATGGCAGCGTCTTTAAATTTATTAAATGAATAATTTATTTCTGAAACGAAAAATAAATAACTGGCCATGTTGTTCTAGATCAATCTTGAAGTTTAAGATAATAACTCAATACACGTTTGAATTGGACAAAATTCTGGATTAAAGAAACATTGTTATGATTTAATAATTCTATATAAATATGAACCATATTTTATGAAAGTCTTCAAGTAAATAATAAATAAATCAAATAACTTCTAAAAGCACCAACATTAAACTGATCTCTTTAATGTTATATATAATATAGTATTTCTTGAATGTATGTAATAGATACTCCAACGCTCATATCTTTACTACAAAGAGACTTATTTATTTTACTTTGTAACATACATCCTGTTCCTAATGAAAGAACGGCTATAACCTATAAGGTGCCATGTCTTATTGGTTCCATTGTGACCGTTCAGGTGGAATAAATTGTTTTTCTTTTGTCAACTCTTCTCATAATGGCTCAGCAGACAATGGCGTGAGCGCTTAATCACGAAAACTGCCGTAAAACGGGAGTGGCCGTGTCACTATCACGTTAGCTTTGCGGGTAGGGTGCCCATGACATCACCTGGAACAGCTTTATACTTTTATGGAGCTCATAAAATGTTAATTAATTTCGGTACTATTTATAAGCCTTTACTTTCTTTTATAAACTGAATTTCAATAAACTCATAAGTGAAAAAAGTATTATTAAATTAATATATATTTGTGTACGATTTGTTATTATTGCCAAGATATTTGGGAACAAATTTGGTGGCCATTAATGTTGATATAGGTGTCAGCTCCCATTTCCGCAATAGCTGGCCGTCCTACTGAAAGGCGTGCTTTTAATACTAAGTGTAGACACACATGACGTCATAGGCCGGGGGTCAGATTGCAGGCACACCTTCACCACACCCGGTTACGTCTGGAAGACATAGTTGACAGACACGGACAATGACCGCCCACCCGTGGGAAAGCATGACAAGTAGGGCGTCATGTTTATTTCAGGAAAAGACGTAATCTTATCGATAATGTCATAATTTTCATAATCTGCGTGACAAGTGATTTAGTCTGTACTAAACTCGCGCTTCGTAGGCCGGTTATTATGTTAGTTTGAGTAAAGTTTACAATACGATATTCTTGGTGTAGACATGTACTGTAAAGTAGTTTTTTTAAATACAGCAGATCATTGTAATTCATGTAACCTAAACAATTAGCTTATTATATATATATCCTATATACTTAGCCCGGGGCCGAAACAAAATTGTGAAAAGTGTAACATGTGTGTCGCTTTGCGGCTTCGTAGTTCCCAAATGGATGTCCCAATTTTAATTTAGTATTTATTGATTGATAAAAGACGAATTTTCTTAGTTATTATCAAATTCTTTTTTTAAGTCACGTAAGAAACTTTGTATTTGTCTACTAGTGTTTTAAAATTGTTTGATTGAAATAAAAATGTGCTTTTACAATTCTATAAAATTATTTTATGGGTTTAAGTCGCGTTTACTGTTGTATTTTTTCAATTATAATGCGACGTTTCAAATGTTTTGCGTTTTCGCGGTCAGACGAGATGCAGACACCAACATACATCTCGTCTTTTAATAATAATAAACGCGAGTTAAATCCGTGAAATAGTTTTATTCAAATTGGGTCGTGTAAATGCAAACAAACCAATTATCTCTTGTATTTTTTCTTATTATTGTGTATTTATAACTTATTTTTGTTTGAACTAAGACAAATTCAAGTACCTAAGAAGTCCTTCGTTGACCATTACTTTAAATGCTTAACAATAATTTCTTGAATAGGTTTAAACGAAAGAAGTACTAATTTTGACAAATCATATTTATTTTTTTATGGAATTTTCATTGTTATTTTTTGGGAGTCATAAAATTCCTTATTGTAACACAAAAAAAAGGAAACCTTTTAGGTATTTCAAACATTCTTGACATCTGAAACGAACTAAGAAAACTTTTCATTCCAAAATTTGTATATTTATAAATACTGTCCCTAAAACTGGCAATAACTGTTCTTTCTGACACTTTCTATGAGACGTGTAATTAAATATAAATAAAATCAAGTATTTATATTAGACTTACAAAAACAAAATTCTAATATTTTCCTCTAGTTTTGATACTTAACACTAGATATAGCTTTGACGTGAAACTCGTAAAGTGTTAAAAATAAACGTAGCAACATAAAATGAACATCCAGCAGTTGAAACGCGGTTAATGTAAACAACAATACCTCTTAAAACAACTAATTTATTATTTTTTAATAAATTAATATAGTTTAATATATTTTTGTTTCTTTTATATGTAGAAAGTTCTACAAAATATTTCATTTAAAAAATAACAATTATTATAAATATATAATAAAAAATTGTTTAATATTAATAAAGTTACTAAAAATATAATAATTTCAAATAATTTGTAAGTTAGCTTGTTTTTTTGATCTGTATTTTTATACAATTTGAATAAAGTGAACATATATAGTAATAAAAAATAACATATTTGTTACGACTCCAATATTGTATATAATATATGTTAATAAAGTGTTATATTTCATATATCGGGCTGCGGTTATTATAAATATATTTTGTCACGAACTAAAAAGTTTTTTTTAGTAGGATATGTTATACTTCACTATTAACAAATCAAGGTACATTTAAAGTTATATGTTTCCATCTCTTTAACGTTTAATCACATTTACATTTCCCTTACTCTAGTTAAGTCACTTTAGTAGAAGTAGAGTTACTTTGGTAGCGCTCACTTCACTCTAAAATACTAGAGAAGCGATTCTCGGACAAAAGAAGTTCTTCGCAAGGCGTGAGGCCTCTTACAGTCATTTCATTCGATCTTTATCCGCACTGCCAAGAGTTGTAATGGATAGAATTTAAAATTTGAAGTCAATTTTATTATACTCTTCCATATACCTTTAAAAATTAACTTCTTTAATATTATATCATTAACAAAGCAGAATATCTGGTAAGTAATTAAATAACTGTAGTGCTGAGTGTCAAATGACACAGCTATAAACAAAATTAAGTAAATATTGACGCTTCCGGAGTGTGAGTGACATGTGCGCGGTGAGACGGTGATGCATGATGGCGTGGCCGGGGGGGTCGCACGATGCTGTGGAGCTGCCGCTTCATCAGGTCTCCAGCTCTGACACACTTGATGGAGGAGCGGTACCTGTTACCACGGTCTTAGATGGTACACGAAACCGTAAGTAGTTTCTACAAAAATATGTGTTTTATCTGATATACATATGATATGTCTACTTTCCTCTGAATCATGATGATGCTTATCAAACAAAATTATCTTTATAAATGACAAGCACTTATTATATACACAAGTTTTATCATAAACAGTCATCTTTTATTTAAGTACAGTTACATTTAAAAACTTTGTTAATACATACTATGTACTATGAAGACTACTAGACATACGCTCGTGACTACGTCTGCGCTAACTGTAAATGTAAATTAATTGTTCATTGTATTATTCTCTACGAGTTGCCTACTGTTTGCTGGCGGTTATTGATTGTAATGAGTAATAAAATTAATTATCTATTTATTTTTAACCAGTAGCTTCATCGACTATACAGTTATATATTCAATTTAATAGAGATGAAGCTTTTGAGCACTGTATGCACTTCTAGGATAAACTAAGGCTTTTGTTTTAATTTTGGACTTTAAGTTGCATTCTTTAAAAAACTATACAAATCCTTTAGTATTTCTTATAACCCTCTGCGCTCTATCTAATTAAAGACTAACCGCTGGCCGTGTGGCTTTTAATGCTTCAGTAGCTATTACAGAAGTAGCCTACATCCCCCCCCAGAATTTTTATAATGCTGAAGTCGAATTATACAGTAGTGCGCACCATTTCAAAGCTAGTCTAGCTAAATCTAAAAAACAAAAAACAAGACTATGTACCTACTACTTAGGTCTCTGGTAAATTACTGGATAATACTGGAAAAATATAAAGAAGCGAGTCCCATTACATCAACTTTCAGGTTAAGAAAACTTTTATATTATTACTTTTTTTTTATTAAATTAATTCAATCATTTGATTATTTTTCGATTGTAATGTGACATTAATTTATTTTTAATTTTTATTAAAAAACCAAAAAAACTACTAAATATTTTTTTAAATTATGATCACCGATTTCTGTGCAAAACTATTCAGCTCTAAATTACGCGAATACACATCGATTTTTACTAAAATGAAGTCAATAACATAATTAGGTAGCGAGAAAATGAAGCCGGAAAAACCGTTACATACACACAAACATATTGAGGATTACTCAGGATACCTCAAAACGTGATATTACAAAAAAAAATATTTAAAAAGACGTCGTGACTCAGAATGTTAAAATTAAAATTGTATCTCAAACTCAATAGAATTTAAAAATCTTCTAGTGTATTTAAAATCATTACTCTGCAACTAAAAAAAAACTGCAAAAAGTAATTTGAAAAAGAATTCATGAGCACCAAAATATACAACATACGTATACCCATATACAATGTTTTTTTTTATAACACTGGAGAAAATAATAAATACTATCTTTGATGAACACAGTTTTTTTATGGAAATAAATAACAATCGAACAAATGGTCCACGTGATGGTAAGAGACATCTGATAAATAAAAATTTGTTAAAAATTACCACCCACAAAGGAAAAGGGAGAACTGGAATGACTCGGACTTGCGAAAAGGAAGGAAATACGGAAATACGAAAAGGAAGGGATTAGAGCTTCCGGCTCTCTCACTCACTCACGCATTCACTCACTCACTCATTATTCTGCAGAGGGAGGTAATACACTGGTTACTTTAGAGACTGACTGAATACGATCAGCAGTCACGTGATCACATCTAGACTATATGACGTTTTTACATAATGTGATTATGTAAAAACTGTTGCTATTTAGTCTGCAAATAATTATTACATTTATTATGAACAATATAATCATTTTTTAATTAAAACAACCAGGAAATATTCGTATACTGTTAACCCAACAAATAAAAAGAGCTTTGTTGTGGTCTTTACAGATCATGCAGAAGATAAAAGGGTCCGATTACTGAGAAGGTTCAAAGCACTCGTATAATTTTAACAATTTAGGCTTTATATACATTAAATTTCATTAACTCTTTTTGTGAGTTATATAAACTTTTTAATTCCCATTAACTATGTATACTTAGTGTTTGTAGACGTTTTGACGTACAAATACATCCTGCTTATGAGATAATAATGTAGTACAACATGATAACTTAAATCTAATATACTTAAATTTAAATAACTTAAAAATAATAATTGAGATAAACGGAAAACTATATTAAAAAACTATATAAAAACTATACAAAATTTATTTATATGTAGTAAAGTTATATAATTTTTCTGATCTGATCTACTCGGGAGTAGCCTTCGTCAGTCCTAGATGGATCTGAAATTAATATATTATAGCCGCTTCCTTCATTTATTATTAATATGAATAATTAAAAATCTTGTTATAAAAATATAAAATAAATTATGAATTTGTAGCAAATCCGAGTTAAAATATTGTTTATTCTGATTCCCTAGTAGTGTTGCTTAAACGTCACGTATTTACGTAATTTAAGAATATTTTTATTTGCGGTCGACATTCACCTTGCGTAGGGCTTCCCGCAGTCAGGCAGTGAGCCTCGGAACAGCATCATGTTGGTACAAATACTGATCATGATGTATATAGCCACCTGCCTCCTGTTTTACGTGGCTCACGTCATCGACTACTACTTTACGGTCCTGTAAAGTCCGTAGACGACATGAGTGAAGTCGAGCGATAGTTATAAGTATGTGGAGTTGGATTCGCTTATTAATATCCAGCTTTAGGCTGCTCGGTGAGTTTATTTTTTTATATATTTAATTCAATTATTTTTAGAGATACTCTATTCAAATGTCAAATGTCAAAGTGACTTTTGTAAAAATTACCGTAACTATTGAATAAAAAGCAAAGCAAAGCAAATTTCAAAAAATATCTAAATATCGAAATGAGTTAATTTGATTAGTTGAATTACCTTATCAAGCATTTATTCAAATGGAATTATACACAGAAAGTGATTTCAATTATTGTTCTTTCTTTTGAATTTATTAGTGTAAATATTTCTAGTTTAAGATATTATTATTTTACATAATATATATAAACAGAAAACCTTGATAACTTTGACCTTATCTCACCAAAAACCATGATTTTATGGCACTTACACGATATATATTATACAAAATAACATATTACTGCACCATATCAATGCTCTTTATCATGAAAAATTACTCAGATGTGGGAATTATGTTTTTATAGCCTAAGATTCACAATCACCGCCCTTATTTTAGGGTAAATAAAGATGTAATTATATTTAATACAGAGTTATGTTTCATAATGCTTATCGATAATTGTATATACATATGTTCATTATTTGGACAACGTCTGTTTATAGATTGTTATTTTAGGGTTACTTTTTGAAAACAAACGGTTCGAAACGGATGGGGGATTCTAAAGTAAAATGTTAATAAATATATGTTATAATATATAAAAATATTTCTCAACATTTGATGAAGTCTTTCCAATATTTAATATACTAAGCGCTATTTGACATGAGCAAATGTTTAAAAACTATAATGTAAACTAAATCAGTAGTTAGAGACTCTTAATAATATTGTTACACTATTTGACATAGTGCGTAGTAAATTGTATAATTTAAGGGCTGTATAACTTGGAAATTAAGTCAGGTGCGAAACCGGGGCATAAAACAATGATGATATTTATTAGATTACATTGATTTCTTTCTATGCAACACATTTTCATATTATAAAATCAAACAAAAACTGTACTCGGACTAAAGTTAGAAATGAATTAAAATTTTCTTCCATTCTACCAAATTCTCAAATAGACATAATGATGTTATGCTTGATATATCTAAAGTAACATAGCAAAATAGTATAACTAAAAAAAATAAAAGTTTTTGAAGACCATTTTATATTAATATTTCTCCAGCTGAGCCACAGCATTTAGCAGCAATTAATGAATCAATAAGATGCTACTATCAGCTTACGTTATATTGCGTCAGTAATAATTCTGTTAATATATATTATGACGTCTGAATACCTGCTAAAGAACATTTAGTTGAAAGTCATCAGGCTTATTAAATACTACAACATAATTAATATTAATGAAGTTGTTATTATTATTAATTTACAAACACGAAAACCTTAAAGATTTATTACTGAGTACTCTTACTCCATCTGCTCAATCATTGCCATTAGGAAACACCTGGATACTTATAATCAATGTTATTATAGAAAGTGGTCCTATCAAATGTATGTTTGTCATATCAATACAAGATGTTCCAGTGAAGGTCTTCAGCAAGATAAAATACTCTAGTGAGGTGCACGCACTTGACCTTGTTACTTACATCGATCCGTTCAACACTAACTTGGTGTTAGGTGTTAGAGTCCACGTGATTGACGCTTTGTTATTAGTTTTTATAAATAATATATTTAATGATTTCTAACATTATTGAAAAGTAATATATTTGATATTAAAATATTATTTACAAATTTTTATGACACTTAATATAGAACTTTAAAACAATATCTCATTATAAAAGCTGTAAAGGAGAAAATATTCTTAAAAGCTGTTTATTATACTGGCACAAAAAAAAAATTCTGTTTCTGAAACCTCACCTACAGGTAAGTTTTTTGATGTCCCAAAAATCTAAAGTCAGAATTTAACCATTACCCTTAGATTTGGCCCCCGCTATCCCACCCACCTCTAAGCCGCCCCAGAGGGTGAATATTTTGATTTGTGCAAAAATTAAAAATAAATTTAGCACAAATAAAAAAAATTGAAGTTTTTTGAAGTACTAAATACCAATCTAAAGTCAGAATTTATGCCTAAGTACTACAACGAAATTCTCTACCAGCCAACCTTAGATGTGCTGGAGAGGTCTACTAACGTAGACGTGCAGTAACAATAAAAAAAAGGAATTTACAATAATTAAAAAAAACTGCATATGTCAGCAGATATTTTTTTAAAATACATAATATATGATATATTAAAATTTTTAGATTTAAATCTACATATAATAAATCATGTAACAAATAAAAATCTTGTCATAAGTAATAAAAGAGATCTTCCGAGATGAAAATAAACATGAGAAGTTTCACCTTCATAAAAATGAGAGTTGCTTAAGTTTCACTTTATTTTCAGTCTGAAACCGAGGCGAAAACCAATTCAGCATACTACATCTGTTCAGGGATTTGTATTTCAATGTAAAATGTGTAACACAGATACAAAGGCATTGTAAATAAATTTTAGCTTTTATCACATTACGAATAAAAAATACTAATAAATATTAATGACAATTTTAACTTTAATTTTGCCGCCATTTTCTGACATTTCAGTTGCAAAAAATAAACAAATGCCAATGAACAATGACAGCTCCAATGTTTATATAATTATATATACTCAGGTAATAGTGCCGTCACTATCACATTATGGATAGAAATGTTGATTTAACCTATGTAACCTATTTGATAGTTCGATTTAATTAGCTTCCACGAACATTTAGAGCTAATGTGCTCTAATTCATATTAAAGGGTAGTTTACTAATGGCTTTTACATTTAACTGATTGCACAATGTATTGGATCAAAGGAATCATATTAACAGCTACTTGGTCGTCTCTATTTGTTATCCAATAAGTGACATAGACTAGTGGCAAACAAACAACCGCGAGCATACAGTAGTTATACATATTTTAAACAATTCGATTCGAAAGCAAACTAGCACATTATCGGTGTAAATGTCACTTTCATGTAAACAAGTACAGATGTATAAAACAATTGTATTTAGGTTTAAAAAATCCCTTCAGATATCATAATGTCGCGGTAAATATATAGTTATATTCTACTATAAATGTCACGATATATTTATATATTTATTTTTATTATAAACTTTACCAGTGTTTTAATACGCGTTAATTAATTTTTAATTAGTAAAGAGTTTTTCGAAAACTTTATTAGTTTAAGTCGGGAAAAATAAATTCTAATTAAACAAATAAATTATTGTGTATAAAAACTACAAATTTTATTGACGATAGAACATATAAAAACTTTGCAATGGTGCAAAAAAACAATTATTTTACTAAATTAAATTTAGCAAACTAATAGTTTCATCTCATTTCACCTACCCAAATCCCAAGTATTTTTGGTGGATGCAATATGTCTAGTATATAACAAGATATTCGGCTAAAATTATTAAGATTTCTGACGTCAATCATACTTGGGAATAGAAGTTGGTAAAATGTCTACCACATTTTAGATAACTGGTGTCTGGTAGTCTGGTATCTACTTGTATTTTTGTCTCTTAGCCTGCTCTGGCCGCACCCTTAGATAAATATGGGGCCGTCTTATTTTAAGCCCCAACTGTGCTGCAATTCAAACTAATAATACATCACTCTAAATCTAATGCTGTTTGTTTTGTCGCACTGGCGCTGACCGACCGGAAGTGATCCCGTTACATAAATCTAAACAAGGCCTGCGGGCATTGTGGTATTATTGCGAACCACTGAAAATTTGTATAGAAATTCAAATGTTTTCCTTTGACATCGATTGGTTTGAAACCACTACTAAACTATGAGTAGGTAATATTTTTTTTTATTAAAAGGACTGTCCACTTTTTATCAAAATAAAAAAAAAATACTTTCACTTAAGAAATTATTACAAATGATTTTTTTACTTACAGCTAGCTTAGTTTGGTAATTTGAAAACCATAACTAAATCTTTGGCGTCTGATTTTGGTCCCTTAAGTTAATGAAATGGAATAATAACAAAAATAAAAAACAATACATAATTTATGTTAATAATGCTTGGAGCATAATCAGTATTTCAAATATTAACTCACAAATAAACGGTTTTGCATTTGGCACCCAACGTGGGACATACAAGGGTTCGTGGCATTGTTATTTAGAAGACAATGCTGATGAGATGCCAAATGCCGACGGGTATTCTGATATATAAATTTATGAAAATCGGATATTGTTTTATAACAATCTCTTTAGGTGTAATTAAAATTACAATAATTATTAGCGGAGATTATTGATTTCTAAGCTTTAATCCTTAATTTAAAACACCAACTTTCAAAATATTTCTAACATTGACTTTTACAACAATTATAATTGGTAAAATTTCATTTAGCCATTTAAAAAAAATACCATAAATATGAACACACAAAATAAAAAAAAAATTAATAACAGTATACACTTTAATTTTATATAATGAATATAATATAATTTTTTGGCTGAAATAATAAATTTTAATTTATGTCCTCGTACTAGGAAACGCATCGCTAGCAAGCACATCCTATATTATTAAATATATTTATACATGTAAAATTATTATACTTTTATGTAAATTTAGAGTCGTCCGTGTTAATTTTAATTTTAATTGTGTTTGTTATGACTTTTAAAATCATGCACGAAAGAGGAATTTGCTAGTATTATAAAAATTTTAATCACTAAACGTCTACGAAGATGTATTAAAAAAATAATTACCTTATTTTAGAGTTTATTTAGGTAACACTTCAATAGTAATTATAAAATAATGATTAAATACTACTCCAAAAATAAACTCCAGGTAAAGATTTTATAAAGTTCTCTTTACATTTCAAAATTTTTTTTAAAGCTTCGTGATACAAAAAGGCTTTGGCTGGCAGGCAATAAGTATTTTTGCACTTTTCAGAATACACGACTTGGTTTTTAGGATTTAGAGTTTTAGTTTACTTTTATTGAAAAAAAAACACTTATTATATAAAAATTATTTTTATACTATTTTATAAAAGTTTAAAAAGTAATAGTTTATATATATAAAACATGCAATCCTCCATATCTCTGTGACTAGGAAATTAATTAAAGTATTGCTATTTTTCTAAGCCAATAAATATTTACGAAATAAAACTTTTTTCGAATGGTTGTGATTCAAAACGTAAATGCGGATGATAAAGAAACAAATACATTGCCTTGATTACTATTAATAAAGTCAAGCACGTCAATTCTTTAGAACATATACAGACCTCTATATTTTATACAGAAAATCACAAACGTATGTAATTTTAATTTAAATCTTACAACCGTGGTCTAAATTGGTCTTGGTCAACCCTATCTAGTGACAAATAATGTAAATAAATTAAAATATAGTAGAACTTTCTTTCTTCTTTCTAAATTCATATAAAAGGGATGCTTTTTATCCTATGTCAGTAAAGCGAGATAAATAGTTCCATGAAGGAGTAGTAACTTAGTCTGTAACAGCAAATAATGTACTATAATTCTACATAGTATTTTCTATATATATTCTATATAATAATAAAAATAGTAATTCTATGAAACAGTTATAGAGACCATCCATTTTTCATTCAAAAACTAACAAAAATCTATCAGAACTTAAAACATTTATAAATACTAATAATTAATTTACAAAGTTAATTAAAAGTTGTTCCTATTTTGATAAAATGTAAGAACAGTAAATAACGATAAAGAATATATCATCTCATACATGGGTATGAGATAATATATTCCATATCGACTAATTGAATAGTTATATTCGAAAAATAAAACAAGTTTAAATAAATTAAATAGATTATAAATAACAATACTTGATAACTAACATATAAATGTATAGGTTTACTTTTACGCCATCTAGCGTCTAGAAGTTTTGTCGCATTGGTTTGCGTATTAGTTCTTTTTATTACATTTCCTATGTCATTTACCAAAAGCGTCTCACATCATTTGCTTTAAGTAAAAAATATGAAATGTTAATAATGTAATATTTGTAATATTTGTAATGTAATATTTTACTTCAATAACTCAATATTCTAAAAATTATAAAATTTATTGTTCTATATTCATCGTTTTCTGTAGTAGTTCTCTAGTTGGTTGCATTTCTGAAACTAAATTTTTGCCGTGTGTGAATTGCATAACATCTTTTCATATTATTTTATCACTGCAATTTGGCGTCTACAGCGGTCGTTTCGATTGACAGCACTGCCTTTTTATTTAATTTTAAATACTATACTTTTCCCTATTCCCTAAGGCTTAGCAATATATGGAATATTAATAAATATTGAAGTAACAAAGAAACAGTTAAATTAAACATACTTAATTTAAATAGAAATGGTTAAGTTATTTAATGTAATTTAAACTCGCATTACTATTTGTTTCTTCTTTCGGACCCTGTATTTTTAATTCATTTTTATTCATGAACTATCATAAATCATATCTAACAGGAATTTTAACTACAATTTATATCATCTATTATTGATATTATATTAATAATCTTTTGAATATATTAATTACTTATTTTAAAAAATAAATATATTTATTTTATAAATATAATTCGATTATACTAAAAAAAACTTTTATTATTTGCCAACGTCATATATTTTACTTATTTTTTGTTATATTTCTTGTGAAATTCCTATATAATTAAAAAGAAATGGTAGATGCATAATGTATAAAGGATAGAATGAACTAACGACTCAGCAGATCTAACTATAAAAGCCTTCAGTTCACTTCACTCCTTTACTTCACTATTCGTTGACATTTGACATTTCATTATTACCCATTTGTATTTTGTTGTGGGAGGTTGAAGAAAGATCGATAGTTGGTAGTGTAGCGGTTATTTGTGATGACAACACGTAATTCTTAAGTTCATAAACATTTTCAACAGCCTAGACCTGATGTGCGCCAATAGTTTTATTTTTGTTTTATCCGAAAAATAATGTAGAGCGCTCAATAAGAGTAAAAATGTCGAAACAGTCAGTAGGTTTTTTTTTCTTTTTCCAAAATAAATCGCGGTGATAATGTGTGTCAAATTTAGTGTATTATTAATGTTTAAACGTTGCATGAAATCGTGACTGTGTATTTTGAGTTCGCTGCAGCAGAATTAGCTGGGATGGCTTTCCGGGAGTACGTTTCAGGGTTCTTTCACGAACACAACGTGATGGCGCCTTTCTCACGATTGTATAGAGCCATGGTGCTTAAAATGAATCAACGTAAGTTTATTATATATTCAGAAATAAAATAGATTAATATTAATCATAGTATATTAATTTTCAATCAATATACAGAATACATTTCATTCAAGTTTCTGGCCACTTGTTGAATACACAAAATGATGTCACTTTTCAATGCCTTGATACATAGTGCCAAATTTATGCTTAAAAAAAGTAATAATTTACAAGTAGGTAAACTAAAAAATTGTATGATCACTCTTATGACAATTATATTATTTTCTGTATAACATTCTAATTGTAAGTTGTCAGAGAGGAATACAACACTTTCTATTATATTATTTCAGTTGCAATTATACTAAAGAATATTAAAAAACAAACACATTATTTTATAACATGGGCAGTTGCCCTTATTTCTATATCAATCTACCATAGTAATACATAAATCCAGTTCTAAATTGGTTTTTAAATAAATTAAATTAATAATTTGGAATAATTTAAACAACACATATAAATATTTTTAACATGTAATATTTACAACAGGGAATCATTTTTATAATACTTGATAATTTGAGGAAAATAGTTTTTGCTTATCTCGACCAAAAAATCATAATACGTATAAGTATTCAATGAATTCAAATAATAAAAATTTCTCTTCATTCAAATCAAATCTTAAATAATCAAATTTATAATATTGTTAGTATATAAAATTGGCAAGGCTCTGCTGAAATGATACAATATTTTCTTTGTTTTAAATTTATTAACTAACACAATTTCTTTAAATTTATTAAAAGTTTCATAAAAAAATCTAAAATTTATAAAATTTTCGTGACAAAATCTAAAAAATATTTCATTAAATCCCTGCTTTTTTGGAGTTACTTATTTAGATAGGTTAATAGAGATGATAGCAAAATAACATTTTTAAAGATAACTTATTTTAAGAAAATGATTTAAATTGTTGTAAGTTACCATATATGTAGCACTGAAGATGATTAACAGCTCACAATATTGAGTGTTCATGTGCTATATATAGTGCATTAGAAATTATTAACTTATTGTTATAAGGAAAAACTACTATTCAATAAATTATTTAATTTTAAGGAAACTGCCAGGCTTGAAGTGTAAACAATACAGTACAAACAACAATACAATATAGTTGTCTTGTTGGATATGTCTAAAATAATGGTAGAATTGCTATCTTATGATACAGCTATAATTTAAGAGAACCCCAACACCTATTGATTCAATAAAATTTGAAAATTAATAATTTTTAACTAATAAGGATTTTGTTTCAAAGTGAAACAAAGCTTAATGCAAGTGTCTTGCATCTTGAATTACGGCAAAACAATATTACTACAGGTCTTGCATCAATATATCTTGTTCTTTGACACTTGTAATTTTTATTTGTGAAAGAATCTTACATGTATTTATCGTTTCTAATCAACGAATACATCTCATCTGAAAAGGAAAAAAAAATGTATAGACATTTTAGATTAAAATACTTTTTGCACTAAAAAGTTAATACTTTAAGCTATGAAAGTTTTCAATGCTAAGGTTAAAGAACTTTACCATCATTTCTTACTGATAGTTGAAAAATATTGGTATCGCAAAATATGTATAACATAATACTATTGTATATATAATAATTATTATTATTGTAATTTGTTGTAATTGAAAGTAGCTTTCAGATTCTAAATTTATAATTATTCTTCTACTAATATGTCAATGGGTGTCTATATTATTTTGTCCATTTAAAGAAATACTTAATGTGTTACGTGACAAGTCTTACAGACTCGGCCTTGTACTTGCTCAAGACTGACTTTAGTATTAAACCTATTATTAATTTACCCTGAAGCCAATTATCTATATAAGTGGGAGTTGTGCGAAAATATTCCGATGTTTTTTTTTTGTCGTTTTCTTAATAAATACTAAACTATTATAATATAGCTCAATACCACTTTATACATTTTACTTTTATTCATATTTTTTTTAGTGTTTTTGTAGTTGTTTAATATTTTTAATAGTTACAAATGTGAGTACTTAAAATAAATATAATATCATAGTATAGTCTGTTAACAGAGCAAGATATAAGTATATGTTTTTTTTCATATAGTCAGTCTATTTGGGTCATGGTATACAATATAAAGGATTTTGAGCTCAAGCTAAAAGCGTATCCCTAGACTTTAGAGATTACTGCAGTTATTAAGGCTTACATTTACCGCAATCTGCATTTCAAGACGCGAGAATCTGAAACAACATTACATGAAAGCATTAAGTGTGTCTGGTTTAAGATATAACCTAGTATGTCATGTTCATATTATATAGATATAATTCAGATATAAATTAATAAAATTAAATTCAAAAGTATATTCGTACGCTGTATAGGTTGTGGATACATTGATGTCGATTACGTTATACATATTCTTAAAATAAATTGGGAGTTGAAATGAATTAAAATCTTTCCTCTCTTTTCTATACAAAATGTAAAGGATAGCAGTACTTGGTAAATGTGAAATATTTTGTATGAAACTTTATTTTTAAACGTGACAATCTCGATAAATAAATAAGAAGTACGTGTTAGTTTTATAGTTTTTCTATAGTTTATAACGATTGGACGATTGTATGCGTAATTGGTTACGCGGTTACTTCATTATCCAATTTATTTAGGTCTAGGTCAATTAGGGTACTAATAGCTGATAGCAGTCATCATATTTTAGTTTTTCATATAATAATGTGTTATAAAATGAATAATTTAGGGGCGGCTTTTAGGTTGGATATAAATTATTCTGAAAACAAGCGAGTTTGGGGAAAAAAATGAATTTCGTAGCTAACAGTTCTTTCAAGGTTCATTGTAACATAATATTATAGTTTCATGTTATACTAATACCTATTTCAATTACGATTATAAAAACTTATTTTTATTCAAATGACGAAAATAATATGTAGAGTAAAAGGCGAGGTATATTTTACTTCTAATTTTAGATATTTTTTTTTTATCAATGTTATTGACTATGTTGACTATGGCTAGTCATCGCCTTGTTTTCATTATATCAAGAAATGCAATAACACGCCACAATAACGTACGTTTTTCTCAATATGGACATTATTACCTTATCTAACTCTACTCAGTGATGTCTAATTTTTCTCTGTAAAAGATCATTACTTTATTTTAATGAACAGGTGCAGTAAAACGAATGTAGTTAACGTCCTATAGTTTATTTTATAAAAACCTAACTTCATGGAATCATATTATCTACTCTACATTATCAGCACTTTTATGGCTTCTATTTTCTATGGGTATTATTAAAAACCAATTTTGTTTGCGTTGTTTAAGTCAAATATTGTAAGTATTATAACTGAAGATATTCCACAGACTTTCTAAAACTTTGTCCAGAAAGCGCAGCGATTTAATGAGATTATTATAATAATGAAATTATTATTGTATATATATTTGATATAAATAAATAAATTTACGTAGTTTTTGATTGCGTCTGATTTGATTTATAATAAACCATTAAAATATGACTGTTTCACAGATGAGGATGAGGCGACGACGTCAGGTGTTACAGACGGCGCGGCGGATGAGCAGAACCGTGTCATTTTCGTAAACCACCCGCAGCCACAGAAGTTCGTCAACAACAGGATATCGACTGCAAAGTATAGGTAAATAAATTGAACGGCCGATTGGTCTCTTGGCTAGTTGTTGTGGCCCTGACTGTTGAAGCAAAGCACCTGGGTTCGATTCCCACACGGACACAATTGTTTTCGTGATTCACAGATTGCTGTTTCGAGTCTTAGTGTTATTTGTGTTCGTTATTTCCGTCCGTTAAAGAAAATGAAAAATATAATAGTGATGCGTATGAACGATAATACTTTTGCATTTGATACTTAATAACAAATATGTTAAAAAGAAAATTTAAAGCCATACACATTTATATGTTGAAATCTCCAATGGTAAGGAAATGCAATAATTTGAAACAGCAATGCAATAGATTATCAAGAACAGACTGGAAGCTCCCACGGCTTCTTGTTACTGCATCGATTTCCTTTACGCTAGAAGTACATAATAATGCACTACTACGGCGAATACCACGGGTTAGACCACTAGTGTCCTTGACCAAGAGAGCCCATAAAAATATCTGTCGTGATATATTTTATGTAACTTATATAGAAGAGATGAATAATTATGAAATATATTCTTACATTTTAATATAATATAATAGTTCCAAAAGAGTAGCGGCCAGGGACATACTATGTCTTCTCACTATCACCTCTATCGACATCATGAAAATGTTCATAAAACATAATTTGAGTTTCAAAATGAATGAAATATATAAAGTGTCGATAAAATAAGTTAGAACATCATACATTGTTTATGAGACCTGTCCTTTGATGTATCTGAAAATGGAGCGCCACGTTCAATCGGGTCCGCACTCCTCCCTACATGACATCATCAGCGGCCCTGGCGCCGTTATGAGGCACGTCCTCACCGGAATAAATTAACAGAGTTCATTATTCTTTACAAAATTCTAGGGTCATTATCATATATTTCTGCGCCTACTAAATATATTTGTTAAAAAATATTAAATATTTGTTTGTACTCTGTTAGCAATCTACATGATATAGGTGGCTGATAATGTGGCCAATTGCTCTGGCACATATTGATTTTGAGATTAACTTTGTTACCAAAAATACCCAAATATGCACTCATATTCATTCTTTTAAAGCACCTTAATCAGAAAACATATACGACTAGTTTTACAGTATTTCTAACAAGAGCGGTCTTCTGGTAGTTAGAATTTTGGCAATTTACATGTATCTGAAGAAAATACTCTTCTAGCATAACAAAGCTGTGTGGAGCTTAACCTGGATTAGAACTTATTGATAGTGGATATCGTATTGTTTACTCGCGACCGATTTACAGGCGCAGCCGCTGGCTCGCTGCCCGCCTCGCCCTCACCTGCGTCTTCCGTTTGTTTACATACTTCATATCTTTAACCTGGGTTGATAGGCGTAATGTGGCGAAAATACAGCATTTTATGATGTATTTGGATGAGAACAAAACAACGCTTAAATCTCCAAATCTCTAGCTTACTTAGTAATTCGTTTTTACATCTTAATTCTTTAATTATAATATCACGAATTGTATAATATGTTAAACTGTTTTTGAATATTCTTAAATAATACTTATTAATAACGAAAATCTAACGATTTATTTTGGTATATCGTGGCGTAGGCGGTATATTTAATAAACTGATATATTATATGACTTAAAAATAGATTCAATAATTTTTTGGCCGTATTTTACTGCTTCATAATTTAGTTAGTACAAGGACTGAGGGTTTAGGTTTTAAATAACATTAAATACAAAATTATTAATTAGGACTCGATGTCCATCAGGAGGAACTTCTCCATTTATTTTATTGTATAAGTAATTTTCGATTACTCAGAATGGGATTACTATAACTACTATAATATTTGTATATCTGACTGATCGTCAATACTCAAAAAACTGCTAACGATTTATTCAAAATCACCTTCAATTGTACACGCGACTATTCAATTGATTGCACCTCAAAGGTTGTCTGTCTTATTATTATAGCAATCACATCGCTTGTTAATTGTTTCTTGTAAAGATTTTTATATCATGGAAATATAAATATCTTAATGATTTTTTTGAATGTATAAAATTTAAAATTTATCGATATGAACTGGATTCGTACCCGTGACCTCTAGGAAACCGTTCCGTCACTCTAAAATTTGAGCTGATATCGCTACACGCTTCGATGATTTTAGCATTCCATATTTTTTTACCGACTGTATCTGGACGGTGGTGACATCTATTAGGCTTACGAAAATCCTAACCAATGTTTCTAACTTTGCAGTTTAGAATAACTTTGAACAGATACAGACGGTAATAAAATATAAAATGCTTCATGTATTGAAGCGAGCAGTGATTCGGTAGCTCAAGTGTTAGAGCGACGGGACTGCTTCCAAGAGGTCGCGGGTTCGAATCATGCTCATATCGATAAATATTTCATTCTATATTTTTTCGAAAATTTAAAAGCTCAATATAGCTCTGTAAGTTAAAAGTCATTTTGAAATATTAATGATTGTTCTCTTTATGTAGCGTGCCGTCGTTTGTGCCGTTGTTCCTGTTCGAGCAGTTTCGGCGCTACTCCAACTGCTTCTTCCTGTTGATCGCGCTGTTGCAGCAGATCCCCGATGTGTCCCCCACGGGTCGTTGGACCACGCTCACGCCGCTCATTCTCATACTCACCGTCAGCGCTATCAAGGAAATCGTAGAGGATTTTGTGAGTAATTTTTTTACTCAATGGTTCAAAAAAAATTTTTACTGTCAGTCTATCTAGTTACGGCTGGATCTCACTACATCCTTGTTTATCAGTCTTCTTGGAAAAAATAACCGTAAATTGTAATTATGTATAGAAACGTCATCGCGCAGACGATGAGACAAACCGTCGCATGGTCGAGGTGTTACGAGGAGGGCGCTGGCAGAGCATCCGATGGGAGCACCTGCAGGTCGGGGACATCTGCAAGGTGCTCAACAACCAGTTCTTCCCTGCCGATTTAATTCTTTTAGCGTCTAGGTAATTGGCGAATAAATTAACTAAATAACTTCTCTACTTCAGATTATTTTTTTCTTACATCTACTTTATTTTGACTTTTATTTAGTGAACCACAAAGTATGTCCTTCATCGAGACGTCCAACCTTGATGGCGAAACAAATCTAAAGATTAGGCAAGCGAGCCCCGAGACTGCACGTCTGGACAACATGGGGTCCCTGGCAGGGTTCCGAGCCACCGTGCAGTGTGAGCCTCCCAACAGACATCTGTACGAGTTCAACGGGATGCTAAAAGAATCTAACGCCAAGTTAGTTATCGTGTAAAAATTTGCTTCGTTTGTTACTTTGATTTCAATTTTTGTAATTTATTAGTATTCAAAAATGGTGTATTGCAGAACGGTTCCACTGGGTCTGGAGCAGATGTTGCTACGGGGTGCCATGCTGCGGAATACGGCCTGGCTGCATGCACTGGTGGTGTACACGGGACATGAGACCAAACTTATGAAGAACTCCACCAAAGGTACCGCAGGCCCCTTATATAGAGCATTATCTAATATCGTTTCACTGATTGTAATTTTCTTTTCAGCGCCTTTGAAGCGGTCCTCGATAGATCGACAGACGAACACACATATTTTGATGTTGTTTCTTATCCTGCTGGTGCTGTCGCTGCTGAGTGCCGTGTGCAACGAGCTGTGGTTGCGGAAGAGAGCCTCGGACTGGTACATTGGACTGGATGGTGTGTGCTGACTTCATTATTTGTTCGACTGCCATTTTAGTGATCTGTCAAGTTTGAATTAAATCGGTATTAATGTTATTTTTACGTTTGTTTTTATTTTACTTTACAGAGGCGCAGAATGCACATTTCGGATTCAACTTTTTAACCTTTTTGATATTATACAACAATCTTATACCTATATCGTTACAAGTTACCGCAGAGATTGTGAGGTTTTTCCAAGTGAGTACATTTGTTTTTACAATTTTTTTTATAAAAAGAAAAAATATTTTACCGGAAATTATGTTTCAGGCAAAATTCATAGCAATGGACAGTGAAATGTACCACGAGGAGACGGATACTCCGGCGATGGCGCGGACGTCCAACTTGAACGAGGAGTTGGGGATGGTGCGCTACGTGTTCAGCGACAAGACGGGCACGCTCACCTGTAACGTCATGGAGTTCCGCAAGTGCTCTATCGCGGAGGTACATAGACAAACACACACAGACATTTATGCACTAGATCGTAGGACAACGATTCAATAAATATACAACATCTAGGTGATCTACAACAAGCCGCAGCCGGGCGAACGGCTCGAGGACACCCTCCTCTATCAGCACCTGGAGAACGGCCACCCCAGCGCACCCGTCATCTCCGAGTTCCTGACCATGCTGGCCGTGTGTCACACCGTCATACCGGAGATGGTGGACGGCAAGATCAACTACCACGCGGCTTCGCCCGGTGAGTCGCAACGTGCATGTAGTAAGTCTAAGTCGAGTAAGTAAAGCAATGTAACACTGTACCGTGTCCTCAGACGAGCGCGCCCTAGTGCTAGGCGCGGCGGCCTGCGGCTGGCAGTTCCTCACGCGCACTCCTCGCGGCGTGACGCTGCGAGCCCGCGGGCGCACGCCCAGCTACGAGCTGCTGCACGTGCTGGCCTTCACCTCCGCCAGGAAGAGGATGTCCGTCATCGTCAGGACACCCAGCGGTACGGGACGCAGTGTGATAATAGTAAAAGGATAGCCTCCGATGGCGATTGGCGGTGAAAAAATATATGTAGTTCAGTTCCATCGTCTCCCCGAAGACGGATACATTAGATCCGAATCGATAAACCGACAAAAATACCTATGTTATTGTATATATATTATCATCATATATCGTCTACCGTTCCAGGCGAGATCAAGCTGTACTGCAAGGGCGCGGACTCCGCCATCTACCCCCGGCTGGCGGGCGGGCCGGCGGCGCCCTACGCGGAGCACACGCTGGAGCACCTCGAGCACTTCGCCACCGAGGGACTGCGCACGCTGGTGTTCGCGGTGGCCGACGTGCCTGAACACGTCTACAAGGTTGGAGAGAGCACCATTTGGCAATGAAGCCAATCTATCGCTAATTCATTAGTTTTATTAAGTCATTTTAGTTAAGTTTTTTATCTGTTCAATTTTAAGTTGATAGTAATTCGTATGTATGAAATAACTCGAGTTCGTCTCTATCAGACAATATATTATTTACATGAATAATATTTATTACCAAATATTGGTATTGTTTTCAGGACTGGTCCAACACTTATCACAAAGCGAGTATAGCGATACAAGACCGCGAGCAGAAGTTAGAGGAGGCAGCAATGCTTATTGAAAATAACTTAAGATTACTGGGAGCTACCGCAATAGAAGACAAATTACAGGTAAGACTTCAGTCGATTCGTTTTCATCTAAAACACCATATTAACTAAATTGGCTTACAGTCGAATCTATAAAACGTCTAAATCAGTAAATGAAATTCATAACACCTTTATTGCTCTAACACGGATGTTATGTTGGCCTCGGTCTTGCAGCCTCAAGGATACGTTGAAAATACGTTGTAAATTTATTACAACAGCAATGCGGGCGGGCAGTTTTGTTACTTTGCGATTATTTTATACATTTTTTTTATATGTAAACTTTCATTATCCATAATTATTGTTATACATAATTACTATCTTATATATACTGTATATACATGGAAATTGTATAATATGTAATCCTACTATCCTATTTTTACTAATATTATAAATAGAAAAGTTTGTGAGGGGTACAATGTATGATTATTTCTCTCACCCAAAAAGTACTGGACGAATTTAGATGGAAATTAACATTTGAGCTTTTTGAGCTTTGTGTTGTGCTCAATGAAAGTAAAATCGACTCAAACTGTAAAATTAAAGTTTCACTTTCCATTGACTGAAATGAAGTAGATGTATGTTAATCTGTCTATATACAAAAAAAAAAATCTATAAACTCTAACATTTTATTGGGTTTATTTTTAATTTCATTCTCATTTTGTAGGACGGTGTACCAGAGGCGATAGCAGCACTGCTGAAAGCGAACATTCACGTGTGGGTGCTGACGGGCGACAAGCAAGAGACCGCCATCAACGTGGCACACTCGGCACGGTTGCTGCACGCCGCCATGCCGCTGCTGCTGCTAAACGAGGACAGCCTCGACGTGCGTGCACACAGACACACACACACACACGCACATGCACCCACGCACACACACACGCGGACAAAGGTTTCTCTAGTCATTAAAAAAAAAATCATTCACTAGGGTACGCGAGAGAGTCTGTCCCGTCACCTGGCAGACTTTGGCGAAAACTTGCGCAAAGAGAACGAAGTGGCACTCGTCATCGACGGCAAGACCCTCAAATACGCCATGGGCTGCGACCTCAAGAAGGACTTTCTAGACCTGTGCGTCTCGTGCAAGTCGGTGGTGTGCTGTCGCGTCTCACCTATACAGAAGGCTGAGGTGATATATATATTTCTATCAAACGATTTTTGTTTTGAATTCAATTTACATGAAGAGATTCCTTATCGCAAATACAACGCGATAATGTATTATTTAATCTAAAATATGTATATTTTTAAATATATATTTAGTTGTAAAGTTTATTATTCTTCAAAAAATAAATTTAAAAAAAAACGCATTTAAAAAAGGCGATAAATTGCTGTAAAAACGATTTTTCTAATCATAATACATTATGTCACAAAAATATTAATTTGCGGCGCCAAAATATTTTGTTTACAAATATGTTTCTAGAATAAAGAATTTTAACTGTTGTAGTCACTTTTTTACTACTTCAAGTATTTTATTACTCGTTATTGGTCTATTGTGTGTAGTTTTTATGAGCTTCCGTAGACGGTAAACAATGAAAGTAAAATCAATTCTTAAGTTATGTTTATTATTGTATTTTTTATTCATAAAATTTTATCATCACATTATATTTATAAATGTTAAAAACCGGTTTCTGATATTAATATTATATTTATCAAAATATGGATTATGTAAAAATTTTCTAGTAGTGTGAATAAATTATATTTTGTACCTTTTATGTGTTTCAAGCATTTAATTATCAGTATTTAAGATACTCTAAAAAACAAACCTGTGTGTTAGTCGCAATCCCGTTTGACTAAAATTTACGTATCGGCTGTGAGCGAACCACAGTGTTCTTACACTTACATGCCTCGAGCGTCGTGCGTGCGCAGTGTCGTGCTAATGGTGTCCCGTGCCGCAGGTGGTGGAGCTGGTGTCTCGCTCCACGGGCGCCGTGACGCTGGCCATCGGAGACGGAGCCAACGACGTGGCCATGATACAGCGCGCGTCCGTCGGCGTGGGGGTGTCGGGGGTGGAGGGGCTGCAGGCCGTCTGCGCCTCCGACTACAGCATCGCCCAGGTGACACCTGCTCGCTGTCTGACTGCTCTGGTAGTTTCACTTCTCTTACTGTAATGTCTGTCTCAGTTCCGGTTCCTGGTGCGCCTGCTGCTGGTACACGGCGCCTGGAACTACTCCCGCATCAGCAAGCTGATCTTGTACTCCTTCTACAAAAACATCTGCCTCTATGTGATCGAGCTGTGGTTCGCGATATACTCCGCATGGTAGGTTCTATAATCCATATATCTTAATTTGTTCTAAATTGCAACTGAACGGACGAACTTCTAGTTTTTAATTGTACAAGGTATGCCTAAAATTCATTTTAACTTTAATGTCAATTTAATAATTTAAGGATCTTGCAAAAAAATTAGATGTAACAAATAATGTTTACTAAAGTAATAACAAAAACCTTTTTCCAGGTCCGGCCAAATTTTGTTTGAGCGTTGGACCATAGGTTTCTACAACGTCATATTCACCGCCATGCCTCCCTTCGCGATCGGACTGTTCGATAAGATCTGTTCTCCTGAAATAATGCTTAGGGTGGGTGAAATAATTTTATTGCAGCAAAACCCCTCATAGCGGAAGATTTGTATGAACTAGTAGTATAACGCGTGTGTGTCTGCTGCAGCAACCCGTGCTGTACATCCCATCGCAGCAAGGCCTACTGTTCAACGTGCGCGTGTTCTGGGTGTGGGCGGTCAACGCGCTGCTGCACTCCGTGCTGCTGTTCTGGCTGCCCGTGCTGCTGGCGGCGCATCATGTGCTGTGGCCCTCCGGGAAGGACGGCGGGTATCTCGTGCTGGGCAACCTGGTCTACACTGTGAGGATCAATTGAGTCTTAAATCGATTTATAATGTTTTATTGCATCCACATTCTACGATTTTCTCTTATTACCGTGTAACGAATGAATTCGTATTTGGTTGTTTGTAATTCTCTTAGTAATTTTTTCGTAGAACTTGTAACTCAGAATGGGTTTTATGCCGATTGCTAGGTATAATAATAATTCATTTTAATAACTAAAAGTATGATTTATTAGACCGATGTGCTTTTTTCAGTTCGTGGTGGCGACGGTGTGCTTGAAGGCTGGTTTAGCGACTCACTCCTGGACGTGGATCACGCACCTGTCTATCTGGGGCTCGCTGGCGCTGTGGTTCCTGTTCATCCTAGTGTACAGCAACCTGTACCCAGCGGTACTGATAGGTGCCGTGATGCGCGGCATGGACCGCATGGTGTTCAGCTCGCTGGTGTTCTGGTTCGGTCTGCTGCTGGTGCCGGCCGCTACGCTGCTGCCTGACCTGCTGGTCACTGTGTAAGTTCCAAATGTACTCAGGTAGTTTTTATTAAAGCCCAGTGGTGGACAGGCACAATTATGTGATGTTCGCAAACGTAGAAAATACTGAAAAATCCTCATCAGCCTAGTCGTACGATATTGCTGTTGCATTTATCGTAACAGATCTAGTTCGATCCTTATAATCCTTTAGATAGAGTAATCCTCATTCCTTCCTAAGCCTTTTTCCCCGAATGTATGGTGTGGTGATCCGCTGTCCGCAAGAAGTTGAATCAGCACTGTGCATGTGTGTGCGTGAACCGTGCGAGTGTGCGTGTTCAGACGGAAGCCACTTACACATACAAGTAAACTATGTGTTATTTTGATTTATTATGTATGTAAGTAACTCCGTTAACGGAACGACCAACAAATTAAAAGTAACTACTATGAGTAACTTTTAGTAAGCTATAGTTATTTTTTTTAATGTAGGTACTATAGATTATATATAATAAACACTAAATTAAATAATATTAATTAATTAATAGTTTATTATGTCAATGTCGTGAAACTCTGTCATTGGCTAAGTTCTTAACCATTGCCAATATCATGCATGTACCAATATTGTAAAATAGCTGTTGAGTTTCCTATAAATAAATAAATCTTTTATACATAATTTTATAAATGTAAAAATTATATATTTTAAGTTAAAAAAATATTTTTTTCTATTTAATTGTTCTTCTGTTACGATCATAGTCAAGTAGAATATCTACGAGTAGAAGTATATATTTCACATCTAGATTTTTCAAACGCTACAGTGTAGTCTAAACCATCAATTCATATATTCCAGCATCCATAACTCCGCGTTCAAGACCATGACAGAGGCTGTGAGAGAGAGCGAGATCAAACAGAGAGACCCCGCCGCACTGCTAGCTCTACCGAGACACTCGTGAGTACACTAGACACTTGACTAGACACTAGACACGAGCCGCGCTCAGTTGTATATTAAATATGGAATAGTTTATTATTATTAACTCTGATCTATTATTTTAGATTATTTCATTCTCAAAATTTTTATTGATTTTTTGTTGTAATAATTTAATTGGAATTAAAATAAAATGAAATATGATTATTTTATAATTATTTTTTATACAACTGATCTTTTGGCTTAAAGAAAATAACTTAATGTATAATATTTGATGTGAAATGATTACTTAAAAATCAGAGCATTCTAGAGTGAAAATAGTGTTGCTTTTGTTTTGAATATTATATATATATGTAAGTGTGATAAACTGTCGTGTGATGAGTGGATGTATGTCTGTTTGTGTTTTGCCAGTGTATAGGGTGTTACATCTGTGACTAATCACTGTAAATATCTTTGTGCATTCACTCGTATATATATTATATACAGAGCAGAAAAAACTTTGTTACAATAAAAAAGACTTCTAATTTCTAATTGTTACTAAAAATTTTAAGTCTATTTCTAATTGTTTCTAGAACATAATATATTAAAATGCAAAAAAAAATAAATTTTGTAATTGCAAAATGTCTGTCTTTTTTTAAATTAAACACTCACTAGAAAGAATAGTGAGTATATCAGCTCTATCAAACAGATAGCCGATGAACCAATGTCTATTGACTGTAATATTTGTTTTAATTATTTAAACACTTTATTTATTTTAAAAACAAATTTAAAATGATTTGACTTTTTCTATACTGCCATCTATCTCTTCATTTATTGTAACCTTGTTTTTTTTACTCGATATTATTATACTTCATCATATATTGCTTAATAAAATAATAAAATATACATTACAAATATCTATTAAAATTAAAACTAAAGAAACTATTAAAAGTACCTTATGTATATAATAAACAATTATTTATAAATTATTTAATATTCAAATTTTTTTGTAAATAATATATTCACTTATAAAATTAATCTCAATAAAATTTGTCAGTGAGTCTGTCTGTGTAGATAACGGTTACAATATAAGAAAAAGACTACTAATTAGTAAAATATAATACTCACTATATCTATTCTTATTTATTATACATATATAGTTAGATCTTATCATTACAATATATTATCACATCATTATTTTATTTTGCACAAGTAATTCGGGCACAGCACATCATTTATCATAGTCAATTGTATATAAATTTATTTATTTACTATTCACCGTAAAGAAATAGTCTATCATCAATATATTTTCACACTCACAACCATCAAATCCATTGGGTTTCGAGATCAAAATATGGCCACTGAGTCGATTTAGTGCTGATCATTATTTTGTATCCAAGACCCGAGGACGTAGCACGTAGCACGTAAGGCATAGTGTGCACGCAGCGTGTGTGTAGTGTGTTGTTTGTGTTGCTCGCCCCCCCCACACCCCGCGCGTCCTTGTGCTCGTGGATCATTCTCGTGCTCGTCCGCGTGCAGTAGTGTCGGCGGGTGGCGCCGCCGTGGCGTGGCGCCGGAGCAGACGCCGCGACCAGAGCGCGTCGTGTGACACCGCCCTTACGGACAGCCATGGACACAAGCCTAGCTTAGACATAGAACTTATACACGTTGTAAATAGGAGTAATATTACAATGTTCCTACATGAGGGATTCACTCCCTCCTTCATTCCACCTCAGCTCGAAAGTAGTTGTGTGATATTTTTATACTTGTAGATAATATCGATGTTAATGTGAACAGTGTTTTTATTGCAAGGTGGACATACCTGGTGTGTTATTTGAGAGGAGTGAAGCCGTTTAAATGGTAAATAAAATGCGTGCTAGTAAAGTATATATACTAAAATAATTTTACTATGTAAAAATTGGAGCGACTTGTACAAAATTACATAGATTTTTTTTGCTAGATTTTCACAAATTGTGGCTAGTACATATAGATGAGAACTTTGATATAAAATTTATCCAATATCACAAGCATTCCATAGCCAAAAATATATATTAATTGATATCTTTGGGAAGATGTATATTTTAATTATCTGTTGTATGTATCTTTGTTTACTACTCTTTTTAAAATTAGTAAACTTGAATACATTTTTTTCCGTCCGAGGCTTCCTCTCAAATGACAAAATAATGAAATCTCAAATCACATGCAATTAAAGATATTAAGACTTTAGCCCCTTATAACATTTTTTTGGATTAAAAGTTTACATAATTCTTTTAGAGAAATACATGCATTCAGTTTGAAAGTTCAAACATATTATATCATCGTTGTCTGTAGAATGTAAGTTATTTTAACTTCAACACAAAATGACAGTTCTGTCACGCGGGAGCCTCCATGTTGTTACTATGACGCCACAGCTGTCATGTCGTTTCTATGACATCACAGCTGTCATGTTGTTACAGTGACGTCACAGATGTCATGTTGTTTTGAGAAACTATACTTGGGTTGTAATCTGTACTTATTAGTACGCTAGAGTATATTTTTATAATAATTTTTAGTTATAATAAATTGTTAAGTTGTATGTTATGTACACAGTGTGATACTTAATTTTATATAGTGGCAGTTGTAAAGTGTTATTTATTTATAGGAAATACTTTTTATAAGTAGTTTCTGTATTGGCTTATTATTCACAAAAAAAATAATTATAAAACTGTGTAAAGATACTGCTGTATATATTGGAACGTGCTGATGATTACCATGTTTCAGTTAACTTGTGTTGACTTTTATATACAATGTTAAGTATATATATAGTTATAGTTCAAAATTGTCTGTACTGATAATTAGAATAATATTCTTCCAGATTGTGATTTATTAACTTAAGGATTGTAAGCTCGTTACTATTCCCTTCCTTCTGTCTGCTTGTTCTTGTAATATTGTTTGCACGTCTCCTCTTAATGCACTTCTTATCTACATTGTATGTAAATCATGTTTCTATCAACTTTGTAATTAAAAACAGCACCTGTATAAAGTACTATCTATCATGTTCAGTTAATTTTTATTTACTCTTCATCTTTGTTATATATTTTGAGTAGTGTCTGAAGTACTTTGATTTGTAAAGTCATTTAAACGTACTGTTTGATATAAGACGTTATTTATACAGTTTGTAACAATTTGTATTTAATAAAGTGTTGAATTATAAATTGTTTGTCTGTCAATCTTAATTTATATTTTAAATTATTGTGTTAGAAAACATTCATCGAATGAGGGTCATAAGACACTTAAGGGACTCGCGGAGATTAATAAATACAAAATTTCTCCGTAACGAATGGCTCATTAATATGGTGTAGTGCGCAAAAACAAACATTCAAGTAAATAGCTATACTAACCGCAAGTGGCGTGTTGTCAAGTAGTGTTGTCGGAATGTTTTCTACCACTGGGCGGGCGGGCGGCTGTGCTAACGGCTGGTTGTTGTAGCGCGGCGGACGCGCGGCTGGCGGTGGCGCGCCTGGCGCAGTGTGAGTAGCCGCATGTGGCATGTAGGTGGCATGTAGCACGCTTGTAGTCGCGCTTGTATTGGGGAGGGGGGACGGCTAGTGGACGTAACGGTGCTTGTGCGCAGTCTGACGGAGACGGCGCGCCTGCTGCAGAACGTGCGAGGAGTGTTCGGGCGACGAGGACAGAGACACACCGAGCTCGAGCTGTCCCGTGAGTACACACACACACACACGCACGCACTGGCTCCAGCGCCGGGACCTCCGGCTATTAGTGCACTTTTGATGATGCACTTTCAAAATTTGTGACTCGTCAATTTTTTTTTCATTGTTTTTGTTCAAATATTATTAAACGTAATAATTGTGTGAACGTTATAAAACTATTCACTGTTTTGCATAATTTTTATTATTGTCACATTTAATTGCAAATAAAATAAAAGATTTTTCGTTTAATACACTAGTTGATATATGTTTGTGTGTGTACTTATTATTTTAACAGTAAATAATACTATGTCTGTGTGTAGATGGGTTCGCGTTCTCTCAAGAGGAGGGCGCCAGTGTGTCGCAGGCGGACGTCATACGCGCCTACGACACGCGGCAGCCACGCGCGCGCTCCTGAGCTGACAGACACACACACACACAACAAACACACACATACAACCTTACGATTTTTACTTTATTAGCAGTTATCCCTTCTCTATTTTATTGCTTCCTTCACTTTCCAAGCTGTGTTATCATCTACTTGTTATAACATACTGCGGGCGGCAGCGTCGATAACAAGATCTGCATAAATTTAGTATTTCATACGATATGTCATAAGGTATCATGAACTGATGGAGTCTGTGTGAAGTAGTGTATTATGTTTTAGAGGCAGGGGTTTTAACTTTTATTGTAGCTAATCAATGTTAGTAATATAACTTATTATAATTTTTTGTATCATATTTGAGCATTCTGACATTGTAATCAGTATTTTATTAAAAGTCACAAAATAATCAATTTAACTGATAATGAAAATAAATTATTATTTAATAAATTTCGGCCAAAGATTATTTCAGAGATATAATGAAAATGAATCAAATATTTTAAAACCTGCAACTAGATAGTAGTAGACTTAGTGATAGGTTTTATTTATTATTTATTTGTTAGTTATTAATTGTTATTGTTTTTTTAAACGGAAAAGTCTTATTTACGAAATCAACTAAACTAAAAGGTATATTTTGTCTGAGTGTACGAAACGCTTACAATTTAAAATGTTAAAATAATATTTAGTATAAAAGTTATATTTTGTAAGTAATGTTATTACCTTTCAAGAAACTAAATCAAAATTATATATATTTAACTGCTAATATAAAAAAATAAAACATTTTTATTTCACTTTCAAATCTGTCTTTACCCAATGACAAGAAGAGTAGCCGATTTGCCATCAAAAATATTGTACCGGTCCTATGTACTCAGTGAGCAAATTAAGAAATCACATACATTTCATCATCACAAGTCAATCTGCAATCATCAAATAGCATTAGGTAACTTGTATTCAATATACTGCGGCCTATTTATTTAATAATAATGCATTAACATTACATTTTTAGAAAATTATTAATTAAATGAACGTACACGCTTACATTTGTAGATAATAAATGTCTATATCGCTTGTTTTTAATATTTATTAAGACCACGCCCACGCCCACTTGACTACAAGGTAGCGATGTGCTGAGACGTTTTACAAATGAAGGTAAAGTAAAAAAGTAAAGGCCATCATGTATATTATTTAAAACCTTCCTGTAGTCTTTGAATGTTTCAAATCAAATAACAGGATTATAATTGCTTCGATTAATTAATAAGAAGCAGACTTTATATTTAATTATTATTATCAGATCTAAGAGCACGAATTTATACGTGAATAAATAATCACCAGCACTTGATCGTACTTTACTTAATTTAGAACTAGAATGTCCCAATGTTTAGAATTTTTAAACGCTTTATTTCACTGGAATTAAATGTATTTTTAAACAGACTGAGTCTGCTGCGTCTTCTGGAACTTCGAGATCCTGCTGTCTCTTTCCTATTATTGATAGATAATAAGGACAGCGTGTAATTGTAGGCTACGAATCAAGTTTCAGAGGAGGCAGGAGAGTCGAGGACGATATTATATTTACTGAATTGTGATATAAGTATAACTGGCAAAGTAAATATTTCAGAGTCTTTACAAATCGACTGCTAGCGGGTTTTTGTAAGATGTGTTACTAATGTTTATCACATATACCTCTAACAGTTTATTATTGTTAACTGTTATCTTATCTAAGCGCTGCGGCCGTGCTCGGGGCGTGTAGCGTCTGACATGTGGCGTGAGGCAACTACCTTCATAACACTGTGTGAAATTATAGAAACTTGCTTGTGTTATGTTCTAATTCTTTTAAAGCACAATTTTAAATTTATTTCTAAAAATAAATTTATGATATAATATATTTTAAGAACTGTTTTATAAATGTGACACGTGACGTAGCCACAAAGAATAAATTGAGTGTATCAGTCTTTAAAATGTATGAAAATTGTGTCTATATATAATATATTACAATAGTCATATTGTTTACAAAATACCTAGTCCGGGACCAAAGGGACCGTTGTCATGGTCAGTGTCAAAGTGACACAGCACACAGCATCGCAGTCGACCGACACACCCCGAGCACGGCCTTTTATAATTTAAAATTTAAGCAAATGTGGATGTACCAGAAATATATGATTTGTTCTCGTTCTTTATACGCTGTTTTATTTTACTAAGACCCAGTTATGATCCTGGTAATACTGATGAGATTTTTAATTTCCACTTCTATGGGTAATTTGTTTTAATGTCTTGGTATTTAATGAGTGGGCATCAGCAGAGTTACATAAAGATAGGGAAAAATTATATGAAATGTACGCGGAAATGCAATTTAATTCTAGTGAGTTTAAAAACGATTTAAAATTATTTTCCAGTTCTTTTAAGAAAGAATGTAAAATTGCTAAGTCGTTATGGATAAGTACTAAAATTCACAATAGTAATAATAAAATAAAAACCACTTGGAAAATAATTAATGGGGAAACTGGAAGAGCTAAATCTCACAACATAGACCTTAAATTAAATACAGACAATAAATTTGTTACTTCCGATGTTTTTGAAACTTTCTTTAATGATATTCCAGTAACCACCACTAAATCGTTAAATTCCTCATGCGCTACCGCTTTGACATTACTTGCGGAAAATATATATCCATGTTATGTTAATTTTAATTTTAAAAAGGTTAGTGCCCAAGAAATAGTAAAAGTTTTTAAATTAATTAGTATTAATACGACAAGTGATCTATGGGGAGTCTCTGTTAACGTACTTAGGCCACTAATAGACATTGTTGCGCCAGACTTAGCGTTAATATTAAATAACTGTATAGATTTCGGTATATTTCCTGATCTAATGAAACATAGTAAAATAACACTTATTTAAATCCGGTAGTATATTAAATCCATCTAATTATAGACCAATTTCAGTGTTGCCCACTTTTAGTAAGAATTTTGAAAAAATTATCGTTAAACAACATGTTGCACATTTTAATAAAAATAATTTTACATAACAAACAATTTGGTTTCACTCCCGGATGCTCAACAACAGATGCTGGTGTTGAGTTACTGGAGAACATTTTTGAAGCCTGGGAAAAATCACAAGATGCGCTTGGCATTTTCTGTGATTTACCAAAGGCATTCGACTGCGTACAGCATGAAACTCTAGTTAGTAAATTAAAGCATTATGGAATTAGAAAAAAGGCCCTTGATTTGATTAGTTCATATCTTAATGAAAGAATTCAGAAAGTAGACGTAAATGGAAAGCGCTCCCCTGGGTCATTAGTCAAAATGGGCGTACCACAAGGCTCTATATTAGGGCCTTTCTTGTTCCTTATTTACATAAATGACTTGCCTTACTTTGTGAGGGACAAACATGGGATAGTATTGTTTCGCTAATGATACCTCTCTTATTTTTAAAATTAACAGACAGCAATCAGTAATCACGTCGTAAACAATGCTCTCTCAGATGTTGTACAATGGTTTAATGCTAATAATCTGTTGCTCAATAAGAAAAAGACTAAATATATTAAATTTACTTTACCTAACGTCAAAAAAGTCGAAACCAATGTACAATTAAATAATGAGGAATTGGACTTAGTTAATTCTACGATTTTTTTGGCCATTACCTTAGATTCGAAATTGCAATGGGGTCCGCACATAAGTGATTTGTCGACCAGACTTGTCGACCAGTTCTGCTGCATACGCGGTCCAAATAATACGCCGGTTGACCAACTTTGAAACGGCTAGATTAGTTTATTTTAGTTATTTTCACAGTATCATGTCATACGGCATACTATTATGGGGTAATGCATCAGATATTGATACAATATTTGTACTGCAGAAGAGGGCTGTTCGAGCAATCTACAACATGGGCACAAGAGAATCGTTAAGAAATAAATTTAAGGAAACTAAAATTATGACTGGATATAATCAACATATTTAAGAAAATTTAATTTATGTATACAAAAATATTGATAAATTCAGTAAAAATTGTGATTTACATAAAATTAACACTAGAAATAAAAATAAACTTGCTATGCCTACCACTAAAAAATGCTCCATAAAATGGGTAATTCTTTCATGATTAATTGTAAACGTTTCTATAATGAACTAACTAATGAAGCCTCATATTTGTCTTTAAATAAATTTAAATTATACGTTAAAAGTAATTTAATAAAAAAATCCTATTATTGTGTAAAGGATTACATTAACGACGGTACGGCCTGGAAATGAATTGTATCTTTGGCGATTGACTGGGACCTATGTAATCTCTTTGCCTTTGTTTGTTTCTCTTGTTGATCAACTGGCAGCATAACACCGCTCCCTTAGAAGTCATTACTTGCGGTAGCGTTGGGGGTCGGGTTACCCCCTTCCCTCAAATATGGCGAAGGGAGTGATGGCTGACCCTTACGATATACTCGTGAACGGGTGCTGCTTGCGGTGACTGGTCGTTTTGCTGGCTCAGTTTCATAATTATAGTTTTATTTTATTTGCTTAATTGGTTTTTATAATTTAGCCTCCACAAGGAATTGAATGCGATGGTTCTAGTTGTTCTTAAATTGTTTACTGTATATGGACGTTTGTGAAAGTGATCACAATACAAAAAAAAAAGTGGCTGAGTTTGTTGTGTGGTTCTTCTCAGACCAGGGCGCGCTTGCAACCCTCGTTGCTTTAGTTATAAGTTGGACAGTGACTCTACAGAAGGGCTTATTTCGATATGTAAGGCATCGAAATAGGCCCTCCTGGCACTTCCATTTGACGTACACAAGTAATCATTGGAATTGATTGAAAGTGGAAAATATAAAAATAAATAAACTTCCTGAAGATTTAAAAATTTACCATCACCAATTATGATGAATATTTTATTTCAGTAATCATTTAATCAATGCTTTGAACAAAAATCAACTATCTAAGTAATATGTATCCTGATTTCATTGTATAATCTGAAGTCTGATCTTAACAAAACACTATTCAAAAGTCAAATTTTCCATCGTCGGATGTTAAATTAATTAGTTACAATGGAATGCTACTAATTGCACTGTAACGAGATGGATTACGTCATGCTTCCATTGGATTATTTCCATCGCGTATGGGTCTAAAGTGATTCAAATAAAGTAAGCTAAAACGAGTTTTATATGATTTACTTTTGAATATGCAAATACTACACAATCTAAGACGATTCTAAATTTAACTCACTATATTTTTTTACTATAATCTATTTTAATCATCAAAACGAAACCTGAAATATAAAAAGCAAGCAAGCTCAGGTAATTACTACTTGCGGGAGAAAAATATAATTTGTATTAATAAAACAAAGTTGTAGAGACGACCCGTTAAGCGAGGTCCTCTTCTTGATATTAATTAATCTAGTCTCTAGTTCGTTATAAATAATTAATTTTTGATTCACCAAACTTATTTTAGGTTTAAAAGTTTTATTTCACTTTATAGAGTAAACAGAATAAAATATCTAACTTTTTTTTTCACTATTCTAATATCCAGTTTAATAATAAAGCTTATAATTTGTTTCAAATAAATCATGAACTATGTTTAAAACTAGGAGTAGGTGAGAATTGACAAAATAATAATACGCTAAATCATAACAAGAACTGTGATTTTCTTTGCAATAGATCATTGATAATAGACAAATAGGCTTCGCTTGCATGTGTTATCACGTTATCAGTGAGGTAAGCGAGGAGCGGCAGCCTTCGCGGCGCTCCTCACTCACTCGCCCACCTTCAACGGTGAGCAGCGAGCATCGAGCAGTGCCTCGCAGTGCCTCCCTCACGACACGCGCCTCGCGATCGCACGTGCCTTTACCAACTATTTTAGCGCGCTTTTTTTCAATTTGAAACAACAGTTCAACGAATGTATTGCGTATAGGTTTCAAGTGTTGTGGTAGTGGATTACATCGTGCAGTTACATGAGTGCTCAGGTCAGTGTGGTGATGAAGCTGTGAGTTCGGAGATGGCGCGCTCTCCGCGGAGGATCGCGGCGCGCCGCAGCACGAGCAGGTCCCGGGAGCTCGCCAGGTTGCGCTCGCACCTTAATGGAAAAGGTTAGTCCCATAGTAGGTTGTATATTTTTATATCGTAGTAGTACAGCCAACTTTAGAATGTACAGTTTGGAATTTAAATATCAAATTATTTATTTTAATCACATTTATTATTGATAATTCAAATTTGAAGTTGTTGGTTCTTAGTATTTTTAACGAGTCCTCACTACAAACTATGTGTGTAAGATAACAGATTCATATCCTGTGGTAGGGTAATGCACTTTACTGTTTTGCATAGTTTTAAATATTTATTTGCGAGAATGAGGCTATAGTGATAAAGAAAATTAGAAAACATGTAATATACCTACGGAAATGTTTTTCAGTCAAGTATTCAAAATATTATATTTACTTTACAAACATAAATAAAAGATACAAACTATCTCATAGCACGTAATCTCATTCAAGATACGATCTTGTCTTATATTAAGATAATATAAATATAAATCTTTGTTGCAAAGACAACTCGGCGATGTTTAAATAAGTGAATTTTCCACAACATAAATGATACTAATTTTATGATAAAATAGAGATTAAGGAATACTCTCTTTTATTTTCTATTTAAATTAATCATAAAATATAAATAAATTGAGTAACTTATTTATGTTACAATGGGATCTGATTATATCACCTCGACATCAAACATACCGCGAACTCAAAGATTCAGAAACTGTATATATTTTTGATATATTTGTAAGAGATAAATATTTGTCATAGTTGTAGATAAATGTCATATGAGTTTAATTAATTATATACTCGTATAATTACAATTATTTCACCAGTTAAATGAAAAAAAGAGGTGGAACTTACCGAAAAGTTGTGTATATTTTATTCCCATTTTGATATTAATCAGTCATTATCTATATATTTTCCTATTATATATTATAAGTACCTATATGTGTGCACCTATATCATTGATGCATAAACAGGGAACCGTTTTAAAAAGATATTTGGCATGCTATCAGATAAGGAACGACATTTTAATTTAATATACATAAAACACGTTCACTTTTCGTCTCTCTTGTTTGAAGCCAAAATTGCGACATATTATCTGTCATAAAATAGCCATTTGTCTAATAAAGGCGGGAACGGTTTAGCCTTGACACGCTGACCGCGACGAACAGTCAGATCTACAGCTACGTACGCACCTCTAGTGACCCGCCGCCAGACGGCAATTAGGACATTTACACAAAACCTAGACTTCAAGCCCCATTTACGTGTGTGACCTTTAGATTTGCATCGATGTAACGACCTCATTACGAAAAAGGCAGATAGTACTTCGAGTTTGGTATTGATTTCATTTACTTACACGTTCACTACTAAGTAAAATTATTTTTTTTGTTATAAATAATGTTGTTAACTCTCTTACTGTTAACTCTAATATACAGTTATTCGGTTTCTTTTATTTCTATAATAATTCAAGAACAATATAATGATTTTTTGTACAAATTCATGTTGTATCTCCAACACTCAGAACCGCAAAACATATTATAATTAATCTTATAAATATTCTCTACTTCACATAAAATAGGCTAAAAGTACTGAAGTTATGGAACAAAAAACATGAAAACTAACTTTTAATTAACCAACGCAATTTTATTATAACTGCGTAAACCATAAAATCCTTAAAAATTTTAATTAATAGAAAAATCTAGAATTGTTATACGAACCCTCGCAATGATATGAATGCCTTTTAATTTCGACATAAAAATAACAAAATGTCATAAACTACAAACCAAAGCAAGAGTAGGTACTCTTACGATTTAAAATTAAATTAATATAATATATAATTCGTCACATAGAATGTCATGAATATAAAATATAACTCTTCTTCCCTACGATTAAATACATAAGTTAAATGTCTTGATCGGTAAAACGTAAATAAGGTTATTTATTAAATTTATTAAATATGGCGCTAATAATTAATATGAATAATAGATTATTGTAACATAGCTCGAGTCATCGTTAAAAGTCAATAACCGTAACAGAAAGGTTATATTATTGCATAACATATGATTTGTTGTTAACTGTTTAGTTGCTGCGGCGAGGTGTTGTGCTTTCACCGTCGCGAGATGGGACAACACTTTCTAAACCAGAGACACGAATACTCTTCTTATATATTAAAGGAACGATGATTTTATATTATTTATCTAAATATTTTTATATTTTTTATATAATATTTACTATTTTATTTATATATATATAACTAAATATTATACATATAAAGTTGCTGCAATTGAAATGATATCTACTGCAATATTTCCACTCGAATCTTATCATATTGTCTATCTATTTATTAATAAACCTACTTTATATGTATTTAACAATATAACTAATAGCTAAATTTTTAGACCTACAATTATTAGTAGATTCACCTTTATAATGCAGCCTTTTCAAGTATATTTATTAAAAATAAAGCCAAATATTATAGCTACTCGCTACCTTCATATAGATGCAGCAAAAAAATCTTAGAGTTGTTCACTATCTTTAGTTAAATATTAAGACACAGGCGAGCCGAGTTTGGCTTTTTGAGCCGATTTGAGCCGATTTTTGATAGCATTATTTTGATGTTTTCGCTAGAGGATATATATATTAAATGACTGATTTTCTTTGGGATAAAATTAAGTTTCGAAAACCTAACGCTTTAAACCTGTAAGAATTTAAAATATATTCCTGTCAGTAACTATAACTTTATTGTGTTTATACTCGTACAATTAATCGCCATATTTACAATAGAACTGTAGGTTATGTGGGGCTTACCGTTGTTAGTCGTTCCAGCTTCTCTCACGTAACTCTGCACCTCTCCTTTAGGCTTAAAGAACCAGTTAAAACTGTTTTTAGCGCGCTCGCACTCTGTAAGAATATTTGTAATAAATCTGGTTCATGACTCACTCGCGATCAATCGAACATCATATTAGTAGTAGCGGGAAATTATACAAGGCAAAAATATTATTCTTATGAATATAACGAGTTAACTAAATGTGTAATTGATTAACATCTTTTTAACTTCATGATAAGACAAATCATTATTACAATAGGATATAAAAAAATATATGGCAAGATTTTTATAGGTTCTACTTCAAAGATAAAAAATAGTTATATGAATTTCATAATCATTAGAAATATCACTGCAGTATCAAATAATTGCGAATCGAGTCTCAGATGAACATAACCTAATCTTTCAAAGAGTCTATCTAGTAAAGAAATGATTCGTGAGATATAATCGTCGTTTGCAATGAGATATATAGTGTCAATGTCACGTGTGCTGTATGCGGGGCAGGGTCGCCGGCACCGGCACCGGCCAGCTCGTCATTGGCTCTGACTGACGACGGACGGACGCTGCCTCTTCATTCATATATGTAAACACACTAGACGTGCTCTATATCTGTAGTTCAAATGAGTTCAATACTAAGATGTCAGAATCAATACAATTACTGTTACTAATATTGATTCATCATATTATCATGATTAATAATTACATATAATACTGTAGAAAAATTATTATAATATATATATAAATTGTTTGTGGTGTATAAATTGTTTCTTATCATCACAATATTGTTAATTTCATAATGACATTGATCAGAAGAAATGCAAATGTTTTACTACAAACTCATTTCTACTTCATCATAAGGAAATTAAAATCATTGATATTGTATACCGAATCCTCATTTTTTTGTTTTTCTTACAATTAATGTTAAATATTAGTAACCATTTTAAAATTCTCAAAATTCTTTAATGTGATCGTATCGAAAGTAGTCCAAGGGCTGAGGACGCACAGACAGATCTGTTCAAAATATCATGTTTTTATATCCATATATATGTTGTTTAAGAGTTTCGTATCGTTTCAATATATATAACTAACCAACATACATAACAATAAAAATGTTAAGATTACAAACTCAGCAGATATTATTAACATGTTGGTAATAAATACAGCACATTCTCCTTTAATGTGTGTTGATTGTTGTCACGGCTGAGTTCCGGAGCGACCACGTGATGTCACATGCCGAGGAGTCCTATATTATTAGCGCGATCATTAGTTATTTGATATCCGGAGACTATAAAAGATTTTCCAACCCAAAAATGTAACGTAGATATGCATTCGAAAATGGGTTTGGTCGTACAGGCTGATAAGAACCTCTAACAACGTAAAATATAAAACAAATGCTTTGCGTATGCTGAGATAGAGAATTCAAAAACTTCTTTTAAAGTAATAAGATACGCTTTAACTTGTTTCATTCTTTTATATTCCTCATATCTTTCTTAATTCAAAAGGCCGAAACCTTATGGATACATTTTTTTAACACGGGTAGAGGTGATACGAATATCTCACATGAATATATTAAACTTTGATTTATATTATCCTATTTTAATCAATCACCAGATTGTTTCACGATGTTTATAAAATCATAAACTGTATTTGCAATATTTCGTTACCTTCGACTGGTTTCAAAGTCGACATGAAATATAGGCTGCGTTCGTTTTGACGATAAGGTTACGAGATGAATGATTATGAAACAGAAGTATTAAACCACAGCACTATTGATTTAACGCTTTCTATTAGAGGATTACAGTCGGAATTTATAACTTCCATTTGTTATTAAAAACTTGAAATTAGGAGTTTTAATAATGCTCTAAATATTTTACGCGTACAAATAATTCAAATTCTTCCTTGTTATAAAGATATTTGATAATGTTTTATAAGATTTTCACGAGTACTAAACATTTTAATAAAACTATTTTACGGATATCACTCGCGTTTATTTTTACATTATTCAATTTAATCCGACGTTTCATTCACGACATTTAATTTAAGCAAACGTTTTGCAAACGTTTGCTGCAAAGCATTCGAAACGTCCGGTTAAATTAAAAATTTAAAAATAAACGCGAGTTATATCCGTAAAATCGTTTTATTGAAAAGATATTTGATATATTTTAAGTCAGAATGAAGTCCTCTCTGACGTTAACTTCGGTTGTCTCTCAACATTCCTGGATAAACTCTGCAAAAACTAGTACTTTATAAAAAAGGCGAGAAATAGACGGATGTAAAGAAAGACTTGATTGAAGAAACGTCATGTCACAGGGTTTAGAAATAATCAGTGTGGTATCTGTACTCTGGTATACTAGATTACTAAATTTTAAATATACTAAAAAAAACACGAGAGAAATCTTTTAAAATATTCTATATTTGTGCAATTATAAAAATCTAATAACATTTACATTATTAATACTATATCTATGACATACTATACTTTACTGAAAGAAATACTTCGATAAATTATTTTACTATGAAACATTTTCAAAATGTGTTGTTGTTAGTTTTTTTATATATCTTGAGCTAAACTAAATCAATTTGTATAATGATTTCTTAAAATCGTGATTCTTATAACATATTTTTTGGCTCATGTGGTTTACATCCACTGCGGCCGTCCTTGAGAGTTGAGACATTAAACCAGTTTCGACTTAAGCATACTACATAGTCGTAAGAGTCGCTTTTTATTATATGATTTTGTATTGTAGGCTAAGTATGTTAATGTTCAATATGCATTAATTATTTACTATTACCATTTCTATTTACTGGAGCTGGGTGGAAACGTAAGTATTAGCTCTGTTCTACGTCATTACCAAACTGTATAGTCTGCTGTAGGAAGTTCAATAACAGCTCGATACCTCATAATATAGACAGCTCCGCCCTTCCTTCACGCTGCCTGTCGACATCATGACGGCTTACCTTTGAAGCGATTATCCACCACATTGAATATACTTGATATTTTTGTAAATTATATAACACTGTAGATATATATCTATATTTATATTATAAGATTTTTATCAGTTTTATAATATGACCCACAACATCCAAATATTTTTTCCATTCCTTAGAGTATAATCTAAATCTTAATTTAGTTAATTTAAGCTGGCCAATAAATCAATAGTATCTTCGGAAACTGCCAACAAAAATATTTTTTTTCTCTTTAAACTATTTGATATACTGAAATATTCAGACAAATTTCGGTATGACGACTGATTGATAATCATAGATCTAATCCAAAGTCTTAAAGAAAAGCTCCGCTCCGCACTGGTTGCGCAACTTGTCGCTCGTACCTCATCTGTTGTTTTAGTGAAGTGCATTCTTGACGCCGGAGAATAGATTTTATTTACATAAAGCATTTCATACGCTACTTAAAATAACATTCACGAAATTTAATATTAATTAAGAAGCTAATATATTCCACAATGAATATTAGAAACTATGATATTGTTAGATAAGAACTCGAGTAGAAAGATATATATATATATTTTCAGTTGTTATTTGTAAGCAAATAAAAGAAGTACCATCGTTTTGTTTTGAACAACATAAAATTTTGTGGAAACAAAATTCTAATACAATTGGTTAGTGGCCTTCATTTTGATTAGTGTTGGTTCGACGCTAATTCCATTTCACGTTTTACACATGTTTATGATATTATAGGCATTCGACGAGTACTGAACTCTACATGTTTTGAGTTACAGATTATTTCTGAACCGCATTGAGTATCTGTAGTTAGTAATTAAAAATGCGGTGAAGATGTTTGATGTTGCCTCCAGTTTTGGAAAGAAAGGTTCGTTGTCGTCTTTTACTCGACCATATCTCAGAAATAACTAAATATAGGTTTTAAAACATTTGCTTTGCTACTACATGTATTCTAAACATAGTAATTCTGTGTGGTATTCATAGAAACGGAACGAAATTCTATAAACATAGTTGCTTAAACATTTTAGCTGTAATTTTAACAGTTCGTCTTAGATTCACCCTTGAAACACTCAATAGTATTCGACCGCAAAACATTAGTGCGTCAAGACCGCACCCAACATCGCTATATTTTGTTTGAAATTATTAGTTTGTAACACGCGAAATATCTCATTATATCATAGTCGAATTAATTATACTGTCTCTTTGAACCGATTAGTCTTTCATGAATAATGTGACGTCATTAGAGGTTGTTTGGACACAATCGAATTATTGTGGTATTCTTAATAGAACTCAAATCTTTGTCCTTTTCAGTGCTAATGACTGAAAGCTTCACGTGTCATTATGCGCTATTGTTCGAGTCGGTTTCAGGTCACCAGTCTAATTATCTCATAGCTATTACTTTTTAAAAGATTTTCAAATTTGTAGGATAAATCATATAGAAATAAAAGAAATTCTACAACTTGGAAATAGAAATACATTTAATATATTATATTGTTGTTGTTATTCTACCTCTATCTTTTCTTAATGATTCTCTAATTACTTTATGAAACTAAAATATATTAGTAATTAAATAAGAGTGATAAATATAATAGCTACAGAAACTACAACAACATAGCGATCAAATCAATAATGTAGACATCTGTCTCCAAAACTACATTGAAGTTTATGACAAATTTAAACTTAGAAACGGTACAATAAAGTAAATAAAATCGCTAATGTACTGTGACATAATGTGTGCTGACTTACCTGTGGTGGGAACAGTTGACAACACGCGCTCTCAGATATTATATTTGTGTAATCTCAAGTAATCAGGACGGATCACTCCGCTGCCAGTAGTTTACTAACTGCCAATTAAAAACGTTACTCTCACATGGTTTTGTTTAACTTATATAATGATGCGATTATGAAAATTAACACGGTTAAGCATTTTCTTTTATCTTTATAAGACAGCTAATAGCGCCCATTTTAAACATGACACTGAGTAGCCATTTCAAGATAAATCTTTTCAAAATGCCCTAAAAAATGTCTACTATGCTCTCATTTTAAACCAACAAAGTTTCTATGTTTAAGTTTTCAAAATGCTTCACTCTTATATATTATAAGATAACTTCATATTATTACAGTTATTTTTATTATGTTCTAATATTTCCTATTTCAGATCCTTCTGATATTTTATAAATCATAGTAAAGAGAACGAAAAAAAATCTTAAAAGAAATGTTTGTTTTTTTCCAGAGAAAATATTTATTTACTACTGCAGATTGTTTAATAGGGTGAACATATTGTGTAACGTTAAATGTGTTTTCCAATGGGTAAATATCGAATAAGTCCATAGCAGAAGGTCGTTCCTCACCGGAAGTCGTGTCAGTCGGTAACAGTCGTCAAATCATTAACTCGCAGCTAACTCTATATTAAGCAAAACTTATAAAATAATATGGGAATATACCATCATATAAAAATAAATTCATTAATTATTGTACATTCATAGAAAATCATTTCAGAAGGGTTCCATCGATGTTTAATTGAAGATAAAACAATCTAAAGTCAGGAGTAAATGATATTTAAGTGCAGCCGGGGCGGGTCGCTAGTAATTATAAAAGAAACGGAAGCATATTAATTTGAAAGTTAATTTTGACTAAATGAATTCGACTGGTTAAACAACTAAAAGATTTTATGCCAAGGATGAACCATAAAATCACAGCCGCACAGACACTTAAGCGCTTGTTCTCTTTTACACAACCGTCCACTGCTACTCAAAATACAGATAAAAGATCATTTTTAATTCGCTACTTTTATTATATTTGTAATCCAGAACAAAATAGGTCTGTTTATTTTTTTGTTTAGCGTTTTTTCTATACACAAGCCACTGATAACTTCATATTATATGTATTTTACTTCAATCTAGTGACAATAATTTATTACAGCGATTGTATAATGAGTTGTCGAGTTTGTAAATATAATTTCTTGAATTATTAATGTTACTGACTGTCAATAACTTCGAATGTTCGTCACGTGTCAGCTCATCAGACAGTTTTCAAGTCATAGTATATGTTATAATCACAACCTTAAGGTTTTGGGTATAAACACATCCAGCTAAACAAAATGGAACTCCAATTACGCTACGTTACGTTGGCCTCGGTGATAGTGAACTTAATGATTTTCTTATATAATACTATTATTCAAAGGAAAGAATTTTATTGTAATTTATAAGTCGGAAATTTGAAAAATATCAATTTAATTAATAATATATATCCAAAATCATGACATATATTTCATTAAATAAGTATTAAGCGTCAATGTGTTCGTTGAGGAAAAGGAAAGAGACACCGAAATGAACTCACCTTGAAGTTCTGAACTAAATAATATCCTGTATATTTTTTTAATATTAAGCTTGTATCAGATGACGTTTATGTATTTTTTACATCATAAAGCGATTTCTGGTTTACTTTTATGATACTTAACTCGTGATTAACAACACGTTCAACAGATAAGACTGGGAAGTAGTTATTAGAAGAAAGATTAATAATTTAGTTAATAATTTAGTTAATTTTGTAATGACTATAAGATCTTATGTAATATTCTTTCATAATTGAGCGAAGCTCTCTATGAGAGACTTTTCTGCATCCTTTGTGCAAGCATCAATCAAAAACGGTATATCTGAAAATTTCCAGATTTAGCACTCTGATAGACATCAGTCTGGTGGTGGTTTGGAAAAATACTTTCAAATATTCGATATCGTTCAGGAATAATCACGGAAAAATTAAAATCCCATTCTTTAAAATTTTTCGTTCGAAAATTTAGATTGAAAAAAAAAACTCGACGAGGATAGAGTGTGTCGAGGTTTTGTAAATGCAACTTCGGTGCTGTTTAGACCTTGCTTCACTCAATATGCTAACAAATACCGAGATTTTAGGAACGTAGCGAGTCAAAATTGAGGTGTGGTTCGCGCTCCTAGTATGTGTTTAAATTGTATATTTATTTCAAAGCATCGTATCGAAGAATGGATTTGACTAGAGTGTGGTGCATTGTTAGTTATCGTCTCAACTCTACTTTTCTCTTGTAAACAATGCATTCTCTGTAAAGTAACACAGAGGCTTGCATAATTGTTATTAAGCAACATACACAGTATGTATGTTGCTTACAATCAAGACAATATGTTATTAGATATGTTAATATTTTTTAATTGTCAATTTACTCAATATCATTAAATATCCTAAAACTCAATGTACATGTCAAGAACATAAGGTTTATATTCAGCTGCACCATGGTCCAATTGTTTAATATTTAACAAAAGACCGATATGTATATGTACAAATAATCACTTTGTAAAATTATTATATATTTTTCATCAGTCCAGTAGAGACCAATAAAGCTACAAGAATTAAAACAATAATTTTATATGACTATTAAAATTTTCTTTTATATACATGTTAATTAATCCGTCACGCGTGGGAGGACTTTACTATTATTATTACTTCGTAAAGATTAATTTAATTGAAACTGAAGCCATTAAAGATGTTCTTACTAAAAACATGTGTCCACATGACATGACAGACAACACCGACTTCATCATACGTTAATAACTTCTGCCTGAAATTAGATCTTACAGAACGTAAAGAAGTTCAATCTAGTATTATTTTTCGTTCGAGTCATATTGAATAGTAAACTTTATTTTTTGTTCATGGGTTGACCATGGGCTTTATCATGTTTATGGGGCATATCCAAAGAAGCCGGGTCAATCTCAATATGGTTGCTATTTGCTATATTATATGTTGATTTTGTTTATATATTGTATTTTACCAACATAGTTAAGTAATTATATTGTACGAAACAACTATGGGCCTGTGATGCCTGAAAACAAAATATTTTTGTTTATATTTTATATTCTGTTGTAAACGCTGTAATACTATGCAGTTTAGTTTTATATGAACCTGACCGACGCTCCTCTACTCCGGTAGACCGGATAATTGGATAAGTTCAACTTATTTGATCGTATTCAATGTCAGTCAATTTGTGTCCGCAATCTGTAACCTACACGCCTCGGTGGATACACTGTTTAATAATATTTTATTCTAATAACATCAGAATATTACTTAAAATTGTTTTTGTATGATCTAAAAATCATCGATTATACATAACTTGTTCTTTATCCGATGACAATACTCTACTTGGCTGCTATCCTCATGGATCTATAGCCGTGACGTCACGCGTCCCAGTACTCGCTGACGTCACGGCGCTTGTAGGTCATGAACGAGCGAAAGTTTAGTGGGTTAGGAGAGTCCTTGCTATTACGATACATTTGGGGTGTAGGTCAAACGCTTCTTGATGAATATTGTGTGGTTATTTGGAAACTCGTCTTGTGATTTAGTAGGAAATGATTAAAATGAATTCGTCAACTACAAAATGGATAAAATTATGTATTTTATTATTGCGAGAGTTTGGAACAATGTAGTAAATGTGAGAACTAAACAAACTAATATAATAAAATACTAAAAAGATTATATAGATGATATAGATTTTTATTAATTCATGATAATTGTAACTAGTAGTACATCAATCGGCCCCTGGGGTCGTTTTTATTACATTATAGCTTATCATTGTTTTACACAGATCTTCAACAACATGCTTTGAGTTTCATTTACTTTGGATGCAAAATGAAACAGCATAAAACACTTTCAAAGTACCTAAACCTTATCTTTATTACTTCAACAATTTTATTTTCATACAATCCTATACTGTCGTCGATTGATTCGATATGTTTTATTCACCATATTATTATACAAAGCGAGTCGGTTAGCGACCTTCAGATTCAAAAACATTCGTACAGCCAATTATTATTAGATTGCAGAGGTTTAAATCAACATTAAATCGAAGACTAATAAATAAATTTAAAATGTGAGTTACAGATAAAACATATTTAGTTCAGGAACTATATTTATATTGAATTTAAACGATGATTATTAATTTGTACAAAACTAGGTAAATAAGTATACTATTCAGAAATAATTAGGTAATAATACGTCATTTATTTTTCCTGGATTAAACTATATTTCTTTAAAGATTTAGAAATAATTAAAATATTGAATATGACGTAACATTTTTGTGTTTAGCTTGAACATGTAACCATACCAACATTTACATTTAAAAATTTAGTACTAATTTGAAAAAAATGTATTTAAAAATGATTTTTCTCTTGGGTGGTTTGTTAATCCGTCATATTCCAAATTTAAGAGTAACTTGTTAGTTACATATCAATCTATATTTTTAGCGTGCTCTTTTATAAACAAATAAAATTTCAGAGCTATTAAATTAATCTGTTTTCATAACATTTAAGTTGTTCGTGAGCAATACACTGTACAATGCACTGCACAACAATACACAAGTAGTTTATTTTCAATTTGTAAAATAAATACTAAATAATAAGATCACAAAAGTAAATAGGAATTATCTAATTGAGTAAATAAAACTTAAAAGGTTATATTTTGTGCCTTCTTTGCCTCTTTTTTGGCATCGTATAACCTAACCTACTTATTGTTTAAAACTTAAAACGTATATTTTCATTACTCTCAAAAACTAGAAAACTGCGTGATTGAAAATTAGAGATAAGGTGAAAAGAAACAAACAATGTAATGCAATAATGTTTATTAAATGCGTATAAGTATTACGAGACGAGTATTAAGTTGTCGCAGGCCCCTGCGTGTGTGCGCTCGCTGTGTGTGGCTGTGTATGTCAGCACGCTCGGGAGCATCGTCGTCGTCGCGTCAGTCTTCCCGCGCACGCAGTTCCAGACTGACATATGACAATACGTTAATATGACCTTTATATTACATTCGACTTACAAATAGATGATATGCTTAGGATTTTTATGGAAGATTTCTTTATTACAATAACATAATTCATAAAACATTATTTTTATTGAGTAAATAATGTATTAGTATTAATGCACATTGACTCCTGTTTCATAAGTTCTTACGTCATTCATGGACGTGACCCAATTAAGACAATAAATTTAATAATTGCGTTAAATCAAAGCTAATTGAGATAGATGAGTGTTCTTTACATCTCAAGTACCGCGTAGATGCCTCTTACTATATATACAGTCATATAATTACTTATGTAAACATTACAACACATTGTAAATTGTATTATATCTCATAGAATCAATTTGTTTTACAGAGGTTATATTACTCTTATTTGTTCCCTTTTTCATATTTTTGTTTATAATCTAGTAATGTATTGAGAGAACACATTTATTCAGCTGAGCGAAGCGAAGCTCTTTAGTACCCAAATTTTCAACTCTTTGTTACCCTACTCCTCCTTCAATTTACGAGCTAAACCGCATAATAAGCAAAACCAGGTCTGGATTGAAAATCAGCCGAATCGTAATTGTAGTTTTCGGGATAATTGATAAAATGTTTCCCATATAGTAAACATTTACTCGTGATAAAAAAGAAGAGTTCAGAATTATAAATTTTCTCAAAACAAGTAATGACATCAAATCATAATTTTTATCCATAAATAAATATCAATATTTAACTCTAGACATTGATGCGCTCGACTGAGTCGCGAGGCTAACCCCGCTTGCGTGGACCTAGTTATTAAATTATATTCAGGGAAGAAAATAATAATGAAGTTAATAATAGTGAAGAAAAGAGATAATCTTGAAATAATGTCCTGTCATTGAGTCATGATATATAATAATCACATGATGTTTGTTCTTCGTGTAAATGAACTTATTAAAATGTTCTGCACACCTGCTGGCGTTGTTTTTCCGTAGTGTTAGGAATTTTATTATCTTAATAGTTGTGATTTGACTTACAATAGAGTCATCAATAAAAACAATAAAAATTTATACAATCTATACGTGCCTATATTATATTTCACTATATATATTAAAAGTATGGAGATATAATATGTATAACTACAAATATATAGGTTGTCAATATTTTTCTTACATTGAATACAATATATTTATTTTATGATGTATTAAAAGAAGTATGATCGTTATGAGCAACAAAAATATATTTTACGAGTAGTTTTATGACTTACAAAATATTTTGATGTACTTTTGTAGTAAGGTGCTAGATAGTTTTCGATACGTATGAAGAAAGTATAGTAAATCTATGAAAATATAATGAAAATGATACCTTGATGCTAGTTTCAATGTAGGCTCGTACCGCTAGTTTTGTATTAACAAAGAGTCTAAAATGTGCAATCAAAATAATTAATGAAAAAGAAAAAATAAGGCGCAAAAAATACCGGTATAATCGCCGTATTGAGCTGTATTGTGTATTGGCGATATCACAGTATCAGTAGGAAAATTGGTTTAATAATAGAAACTTTCTATCTTTATACCAAATCTAGCAAAAAAAAAAACTATTTTAGTTGATTTGGTACAAACCTTTTTAACTTGTCGTTTTAACAAAATGCAGTATTTGGCAAAGTATTGATGAAAAAATGTCTATTTTCATATCAAGTAAAAAATATATGCTGAACTTTAGAAGACGTAAGGGGTCTTTTATGTTATATAAAAGTGTGTAAGTTACCGGGTAATAGAGCTGTAATCAGGGAAACTAATGTATTAAAAAATACGCATTGAACTAAGTTGTTATAAGTAGACTTTTCTTATCAGTTAAAGATGTATAAGTTAGTTCGCTAAAACAATTTAAAAGAATAACAAAAAGGACAAGTGCATAGGCACTCTGACTAATGTTTTCATAATTGCTGCAGCTATATTTCTCTGCCTTACTATTTGTTATCACATATCGAATACAACTATTTAGCTTTATCTTATCTTATAACTACTAAATACATTATATATGTATTTATTTAAATCAATTTAACGTAGACTTTATAAATTTTGATATACTGGATCTGTAGTGACGTATTTTATTTAGAAAACAATCAAAGTAAAACTATTGTGTGTGTGTGTGTGTGTGTGTGCACTCACCAGCACGCTGCGAGTCCGCTGCTGGTAGCCCACCCCGCACGTCACGCTGCAGCGGCTCCACTCGCTCCACGAGCTCAGCACGCACTCACCCGGCAGCGCTACGACATATATTGTAACATTATTATAGTAGTACTGGTCTCATTTGTTTGTTCGTTTGTAAGTTTGTTGTTTGTTCGTTTAGTCACGAAAATTATGACCAGCCTTAAATAATGGCACAGATCGATAGTATCAGTGAGATATTAGTTTTGCAAGAAAGACTAGCCCGAACCGGAATAGAGTTCGAAGATAGGCTCAGCTCTCAAAACGAGATCGAAACATTGTTTTTGAAATGTGGGTGCACCCTTCGCGTGGTGAATAATTCTATGCGGTAGTTTCATTTTATAAGTACAATGAGCTACAGCAGTTCTGTTACCGTGGAGGGCGGGCGGCGCGGGCTCTATGGAGTTGCCGCTGAGGACGCCCGCGGGGGACGGACCTGACTCCTGGAGCGATGGAGACGGAGCTGGAGACAGCGAGGCACCACCTAGTACACGTAACAGATTCATGACTCAAACAAATACTTAAGAATCTAGAAACAGGCCTTTATTACTGTACATTTTATAAAATATAAAAATATTCTTAGCGAACGACTTTATATGTATATCTATTTTTTAAAAGGCAATCCAAATACATTATATTATATCATAATAATTTATTAATAAAATAAATGCTTAAAAACACTTGATTACTTATTCGTATAACACAAACAATTTATAAATGTGAATATATCAAATCATTCCTCGCGTATAACTCTGTGACAAATGCATGAAAATAATACTAGTCTAAGATTATAACACAGACATACACGTGGTACTCTATTACGTACTGCGTGATGTAGGAATTCCCAGTAATAGTACACCACTCGATATATACAATGTTATCATCATCAACAATGCACGATCATTGCTTATAAAATGCAACTTTACTATTGAAATTAGTTCACTGTTAGCAAATCTGACATCGTGACTCAGAGATTTAGAACATTAGCGGAAGGTTTTGCCTTTTATTTATAGAAAAATATTCTGAGTTGTAATAATTATAATAATTCATTTTAATAGTTATATTAATTCACAGCTGGTATAATTTCACAATATATTGTTGTTATTTTAATGATATCATGATTCTTAGATGAAAATGTTTTGAAACGGAAAAAGGGTAATTTTTAGCATGTCCAGAAATGACTTATACTCTGAAGATATGAGGTGAAGCTTTAACAATGATGTCATGAGTTCATGACGTCATATCCGATAATACATTGGGTTTCTATAAGGGTATTCTTATTCTGGTTTAGTATTGACCTTCATCGATCCCTTGGTATTTCAACCTACACTATTATCTGTAATATTATGTTTTATCCTTAATCTATTACAATAGATCGTCAAAGTACAGTTTCCCTGTCATAAAGTACGCTTGTAAGTTGTTTAGATTAGTCCGATCGTATCCTTGTTGATAAATAATCTAAGATTGTGACAATTCGTTTTAATCCCTACGTATAGTCCAAAACCTGATATCCGGGACAAGGCGATGCTTGCGGAGATACCAACCGCGGATTGCGACAGTAAATATCACTATTGATATTAACCAACGAATCATTTGTTCTTTACTAATGTAACACGAAATCAGTAGATTATGGATATTAAATTGTATAAATAAGACACTATAGGTGTTTAAATTCTTATACATTTTGTTGTCTAAGGGTTGCCATAGTAACCGATTTCTGGTCGTGATTGTAACATTACATTACATTACTGTACCTAATTTATTAGTACGATATTGAAAGTATTGACGTCTAGGTCACGTGTCAGTGATCAGCTCGCGCCACGAGGTCGTGTGTGCTGAGGCTGGAAGAGCACAGCCGGCCTCGAGGTACCAATGTCTCAGAGGACTGATGAGTACTATGTGTATGTGTAATGAATCTTCATAAAAATATTATAAATTTTAGAATAAAATCAATCTGCTACGTGACATTTTGTTTCTGTTTGTCATAGTACTATTTATTAAATGAATGCAGTACTATTCAGTCTATTATGTAGCACTATTTAATCTCCTTACTAACATTGTTTCTAGCAATAAACTCCCCCATGATTTCTATTTCATACCATGAGATTTACATCTGTTTTAAATATCATCGCTACGTAGTGAAGAAACGTCTTAACTTGTACTTTATACAGATATATTCTGGTTAACTTAAGCTTCCAAATCATAACTTATCTAAAAAAACTTTAAGTGTATAGAGGAAGTACACTGTATGTAACAACACAATAACTGTTCCATTGTCTCTTAGTAGCTATGAGCGGTTATTATTATTCACCTTTTGACTTATCTATTGTTAGCTGATTAATAAAATATTTACGTACTGGGAGAGAACTAAAAGATTTCACAATGTTTATTATGATTGTATCGTTGTAAAGGTTACTACAATATATCTAATCACAAGCTGTTTGTAGTTATATTATATATCAAATTGTCATCAACTACCTTAAACGATATTTTAAGTAATTCTTACGTCATTAAAACATAGTTTTATAAATCTTATATAATAGCATATATTAATCGTTTTTATTAGTTGTTATAAATTAATAGCGTCTTCTCGAAAATTGTCTTAAATGTTAAAGTTTTAAATTTTGATTATCGTTATTGCTGGCGCTGCTGTTAGTGAGAAAACAATACATATTATTGTATTAGAAATAATAAAAAGTTTATTTATAAAAATGTGTAGTTTTTATTGTTTCTGGTTTTTACTGACTATCCTTAAAATAACCCTCATATTTAATGTTACTAAAACGTTCGGAGCCAAGTTATCAAATATCAATAACAATTGTGAAATTCTCGAACAAATACTAAAGTATTGAATAATATTAATAAACATTTTTTATGAATATTGTAGTCGCTATTTAGAAAATATTTCATGAGGAATTCGCTAACTCTTCATAGTTATTGAATGAGCTCGTCGACCTCTGACCTCACCTCACGAAACTTCACCTCACGAAATGTGAAATAGTTAACTAAGCATTATTAAAAATACATTAACGAATAAAATGTTATAGTTTCAGGGTTTGAAAAAATTAAACCAAATTTCATTTAGTGTATCTAATTTACCTGTAAAAATAAGTATACAAAATACTAACCTAACAGCACAGAGCAAGTGTTAGTGCAGTCCTCCTGTGATATAAAGTTATTGGCGTTTCCTCTGCAGCCGCCGTAACTGAAGGGCACACACATGCCTTTCAGTGTAGAGAAGGCCCAGCGAGAGTACAGGCCGCGGCAGGGGCCCGCTGCGGGGGGCTCCATGCAGATACCTGGGGAGATTCCATTTATATAGGAGGCTTTCGAGAACTTACTTATTATGAGGACCAAATACATGAGTAGACTAAGTCACATGAATATAAAACTATTGAATGAAACTAACAATTATTCAAATAGCGTCTTAGTTCTTACAAAAAGCCTTGAATTTCCACATTTAAGGAAAACTCATGATTATTGTTTATGAATCTTGTGTAAGTCGCTCCTTCCTAGATTTAATAAAATATTTATAGCTTGAATATTAGTCAAGAGGCACCTGGAAAACGGAACTAATGGAACTGATGATGCAAAGAAGAACAACTTAAGATGTTGCAGCACATCCATGTAAAAATAAATATATTGTCTAATTTCTAAATCTATATACTTATACTTTTATTGTTATAGTTTTTGATTTTATTTTTGTCACAGAATCTATGGTTCCTATAATCAAACATCGCAGAAATCAATAAGATTAATGTTATCATGAGATATTTATATAACGTGAGATTGAAGGGCTTCAAACGTAAAATAAAAGTAATACGCTTGGCTGTGATCATGTCGATGGTGCAGTCGTCCCTTTCGGAGCAGGGTCTCTGCTGCATCAGCTCGACGCGCGCGCTGCATTGCTGCTGTCGGTCGGCCGGCACCAGCAGCAGGCGCGTGCGGAAGGCCACACCGCGGCCGCAGGAGGCCGAGCAGGGGGACCACGACGACCAGGGAGTTGTGGGACACGAGGGATCCACCACCTCGGGGGCCTCGCCCTCGGGACACGGGGGCTCCATGCACTTGCGGGTCTCCTCTACGGAAAGATTAAACACTTGTAATAACTCTCGATGGCGAATAGCGCACTAATATCTGTACCGACCGGTGTGCACCAGCGGGCACTTCTTGTAGCCCATGTGGTCCAGGAACGTCCTCTTCCTCGTGGCGAGTCCCACGCCGCAGGTGGCGGAGCACTCTCCCCAGGGACTCCACTCGGTGGTGCGACACACCGGGATGTCCGCTCCAGATACATTAGACGTCTCGGGCTCCGAGACCTCTCCCTCTCTACAATCAAAATAAAAAGTAGAAATCTTTCGACGAACTAATTATTGCTGTATTCTGAAACATGACCAGACTTACGGGCACTCCGCGATGTCCGCGACACACATTTCCTTGGAAACAAGCTGGCGGTCGCATTGGAACATCTGCGCCTTCTGCGGCATGCGGTACTCGCGAGTGCGCATGCGCAGGCCCTTGCCGCACGACACAGAGCACGGCGACCAGGCGCCCCACGGGGACACCGCGCACTCCGCTGGGGGGACGAACGTTACTACAGCAGCGAGGGGTAAGAGGGAAGGGACATGGGACGATACTCACGCGTGTCCACGGAGCGCGTGTTCTCTTGCTCCTCCACTAGCATGCTGAGCAGCACCTCCTGGTCGCAGGCCCGGGATATGAGGCTCTCTCGCTTCAGGTACAGCCTGGCCATGGGGTTCATGTTCTCGTCGGCGGGGTTGTAGAACGGCGCCCTCGGATCCTCGGGGTACATGTTGGTGATGCGGTACATTTCCTCGCGAGGATTCGTTTCCGCGTTTGGAGACTGAGAATTATATTCAATGATAGGAGTTTTAACTCTGATAGATAATAAGAATACTTGCTATATTAATATCAATATAATTAATTATATTTAACATGTTTGTTCAAAATGCTCACCATGTATGATATGCCGTTGTCAGTACCGGCGTCATAGGGGAAGAGGTCGATGACCTTGTTTTCGGTCCACGAACAGTCCTTGTTGCAGAGGTCCAGTCCACTCACTCCCACCACCCAGTCCGGGGAGGGACCTTCATGAATTAGTTAGATATTAGTCAACTGCTTTTAAAGCCATCTGAAGAGTAGAAATTTCAGGTACGTATTGAAGCACAACTATATCCAATACTCTACATACAACCTAAAACATATATATTAATTATACCAAACATAGATGCCAAAGATAACAGATGCCTCTTCCTGTCCACGGTGAAGGTAGCGCTGGTGTTCATGTTAAGCCTGGGGTGCCACAGGCCGGCCGCCTTCACCACACTGCGCAGTGGGCCGGGGCCGTGCTGCCGCAACTCACGCTCCAGCAGACCCACGGAGCCCCACTCCGCCAGGGACCTGGACACAGACGACGAGGCAGCATTAACCAAATATTACAACAACGTTCTATACTCAATAATAATTAAAAAAAAAATAAAGAGGCACCTGAAGCCGTCAGTAGCTATCTGACCTTCGCCCCAAAACGAGAAATTCTTAACATGCGAGGCGCCGATCACATCGGAAAAGTGAGTCAACCAAAGAGCCTGCACGGGGAAGTCCTTAGGATGCGTCTGCGGTGACCAGAGACCCTCAAACACCATCTGAAAAGAATTTCATAATTATACTTTTTGCTTGGTATTAAGAAAATAATCTACAATAAAATGACCCATATGAGAACAATACGTACGCTATACTTGGCATCGTCGCAGGCACAACAGTCGACGGAGGGCAACTCTTCGCACACTCTTTTCGTCAGCTGTCCATCGGCCGAGAACCAACGAGTGTCGTTCTCGTAAACCATCGCCCTTTAAAAATACAAAAATATAATATGTATCAACAGACATGCCTCAGCAACAATCTGTACCTACTTGATGAGCACGCAGCCCGAGCCGGCCGGGGGCGCTTTCCACATGACCTGGACCTCTGTTTTCGGTAAATCGTCAGCCTCTATTACCGAGTTGGTGCACGCCTCATCAAATTTGCTGAGCGTATCCGCAAACAACTGAAACTGTCCTTGTTTCCGTGGAGTTCGGGGACTGGCTGGATCCAAAGGATCCAGCACCAGCTGGAACCGGGTGAATTGCTGCACCACATCGTGTGTACGGGATCCCACCAACGTCACTGAAATGGGATATGACGAAATAATTATATTTTGTATTGCGTTAAATATACCACATATACGTAATAAATAAATTTGTCTATTTTTATCTTTCAATCTAACTTAATGTACAGATTGACAGAGGTACAGATGTACTTAGTCACAAAGAAGGGAAACAAAGTAAATATATAGTGTTAATATGTGCAGTTATCGTCTATCTGAAGATGTTTCTAACACTAATAGCGACAGCACGCGGAACGTGATAAGCAAATAAAGACACACTTTGCAACTTATTACTATTCTAAGCATATATTTTGCTCATTAAAGCCTTAATTATATAGTTGTGTAATTAGTATCAGTTATACCTTTACCTTCTTGAATATCTTTTTGATTGAGAACTTACCCACATATCTTTGTTCCGGGAGGTATCTTTCGACATCTCCATTAATGATGAGTCGATAAAAGTTGTCCCCGGGAGACTTCTCCTGTGCACCTTCCCCAGGATGCAGCTCGCAGGCTGTCACGCAAACTATCAACGCGCACCATACTCCTATTCCCCACCACATCCTGGAATACCAAATGCTGGTCCTGCAAGAGTTGCTTGTATAAAAATGTATTTCTGAATCTAAAAATAAATAAATTATAATGATATTTCTAGAAATTACTATTTTTCAAGACTGTATATAAAAGGAAATTACGTTTGGCTCAAATAAACAAAGAGATAAGGGGTAAAAAAAATTAAAAACTTGTATTTAATGAACCGATTATTGTCATTACTATGTTAGTCTGAATATATCTACTAGTATTTTTTGTTTATATGCACAAGTAAATATACCAAAAAGAAATATATATTATTAGAATTAGAATTAAATGTTAAACTTACCACGGCCGATATGTTACTAAAGCGACTCGACGGATGTATGGAGCCGGCGGCCGCTGATAGCGGGTCAGATGTCATGTGGTCAAGATCCGTTCTGTGTGAATCTTTACAATATTGGGATCGTTATGATAACATATCCACCAGTATTTATGTAAATTAAGCTAAATTAATATTATATTGTAATTTTTATTGAGCGAATTTCTCTATGAGATAATCTTCTGCATCCTTTGTGCAAGCATCGATCAAAACCGGTATATGCGAAAATTTCCAAATTTTGCACACTGATAAAAAATTTTCAAATATTCGATGTCGTTGAGGAATAATCAAGGAAACTAACATCCCATAGACTTCAATGAAAAAAAATTTCGCAAAATAATTTAGCTTAAAAAAAAATTGTCAAGGATAGAATGCGTCGACGTTTTGTAAATGCAACTGCGGTGCTGTTTGCACCTTGCTTCACTCAATATGCTAACACATACCGAGATTTTGACAGTGCAGCGAGTCCAAATTGAGGTCTTGTTCTCTTATTTAAACCGTAAGTAAGCATCCGCATTCTTTTCGTAAGAATAGAGACTTAAAACATCTGACGATCATGTCCCAAAAAACTTATGAAATCAATTAGAGAATCTGTTCTTACAAATTGTGTATAAATTTTTATATTACAGGTATTGAAACATAGTTCATATACAGGAGCCTCACCCTCGCAGTGACGTCAGTTTGGTTGCAGGTCAAGGCTGTATAGATAGGATCGGGCTGCGGGCATATGATAGATACAAGATGTAACTGGGACACTTTGTATAGACCGCAAACAGTAACTTTTAGTAAAGATAAATAATATAAATTTAATATCCATCGTTTCTGTAGCAACAAATAATTTTGCAACATAAAAAATATATTTTTAATTAAACTGATCGAAGTCACTGCTATATGTGCTTACGATATAAAATATCACCCCATACGATTTAATTGATATAACAAACATAAAAAGACTGTGGTTTTAATAAATATCTACTAGTTGTTACATTTAAATATCTTATAAATAAACTTAACTTAAGTAATTAAAATGTTTAACATAGAATCAATTGGTTGCTGCTCAAATTGCCAAGATACTATATTTTTTTAAATTAATTAAATTTTTAAATATTTTTTTTTTCTATCATTTATTAATATAAGTATGAATAAAAAATATAAGCTATATTTATTAACATTCGCAAATTGCTTGTTTAATATTCGTGTGCTTCGCGGTTATATATCTATATATATTTTTAAGCCACACGCAAATCACGAATTACACGCCGCATTAAAGTTGACCTTTCTTTATAAAAATGCCAGTTTCAGATTAGGATTGCTTTTAATATTTTATTATAATTTATTATAAATAGAAGACAAACTCTTACCTCAGCGGCCCGTACCCCGGTAATGAGGCGAAGACAGCGATGCTGACTCCTGCCAAGTGCCCGCTTCCGCCGCTCACACAATATTTTGGTCTAGTACTACCATATCTTCTTCATTCTTGAGACGAATTACAAAAAAAAATTCTGAATCAATGCATACTTTATAATACACTCTTTAGTAGATATTTTAATCTTTAGTTTTAAATCTGTAACAATTTCCTTAGGTAAAGACATTGGAAAAATTATAATAAATATAAAATAATACAAATAAAACATCAGACAATCATCAGAAAACTACCGGATTTACAAAACTGATACGGGTTTTGTTGTGAGATATTGGATGTTAATGACCTAATTATATGAGTAATAATTAAATAATTAATTAAGTAATAATTAGTAAACAAAAGAATATATTTTGAAAACCTATTGCCGATACATACATTTCCCATTGTACTTTTTAGTGACTCCAAGGCCCTGTTTGATCAGACGAGTTTCTTAGATTTAAATTGATAATTACGATACCACACCTGTTATTATAGTATAAAGCACTTACAAAGCACCTACATTTTTGGCAAAATATTGTTCGAGTTTAATTGTTAATGCCGCTTTCATAATATTTTATTATTTCATAACTGTGATAGTCGATGTCAAATACTTATTAGAAACAAATTTGGAAAATATTGTATGAAATATAAAACTGAACCTAACCATCATCAATTGTGATAAATTGTTTGTGCTTCACCAAATAATCGTAGTTTTTATGTTTCAATAACCACAATAATACTAGATGCCTTTGAAATTTTGACCTGGATATTGAAAAAGAAAAAGCCATTTTATCCTGGTTTCTGAGGCAAAAAACACGAATCCACCATGTCTCATCAAAGAGCTGGAGGTCTGCCATGGTCTGTTATATTTTTTAAGAAGTCTTCTTCCTCATATCATCCTTCCATAAGTTCAAAGGCGCTCGTGACTATTAAAGTAGCTATTTGTATTAATTTATATGTAAAGAAAAGTCAATTACATATTAAATGGTGTAGCGTAAAATATATAAGTGCCTCGATTGAAGATCATATTTATCTTGTACATAAAATACTATCCCTTACAACTGTTCTGGATGGCATTCCTACTCATTAGAGTTCGCGTGCCGCACACCACACGCCTACTGATCCGTCGTATTCTGAAGGATATGGTCGTTTTACTCTACTACATTAGGTACCTCGACCCAAAATATCCTAATTGGGTTTAGATTCACGGAAGCGGAAGCAACATTTAATTAGAATCGTTTAAAATAGCTTGTTGAGCTTAATTTAATTTGACTTTATAAACCGATGCTTAGCAAATACTGTTTATTTTAATTTTTTAATTTGTACATGTGAAATATTTTAAAAACGTATAAAAGTTAAAGGTTTTGTTAATTTACTACGTGCTCGTTGCCTTCACGTTTGTCGGTTCGAATGAATTTGTCAAAACGATCTAAATACCTACACGAACTTGCGAAGGTCATCGAGACACGGAAACAGATTATCCGACACACACACTTATATAAATACTTTATGTTAAATATATATTTACATCTAGAACTACTATCGGATGTTTAACTTTAAATACCGAAACAATTTTTTTGTTGATAACGTTTTGCTATGATATCCCGCAAACAGCATATTAAAAAAAAACTATACTAATTGTCCAACTTCAATAAATTTGGTCACTAAGAATAACTAATTAATCTTTATTACAAAGCCACAATAGTTTATCAAAACATATTTTTTTTATTTAAAAAAATATATTTAACTTATTTGGGTTTATGAATTCTAAGTTCGTGTATTTTTATGTTGTTGACAAAGTAGTAAATTTAAAATATCGTTATTTGCGAATAACATGATTTCCACCGCGATTCAACCTTAGAAAGAGCTTGAAGAATTAGTAGTTAAATCAAAATCAAAATCTTTATTAAAAGTCAGTTTTTTACAAAACATTTTTTCATTGTCACAGCTATCACTAGCTCGGAAATATATTGCCTCAGACCTGAGAAGAGCTGGCGGAAGAAATTCAGCGGGCTTGGCTTTTATATATATTTTTATAGCCATGCTTAAAGCCTAAATTACAATTGTATTAGTATTTGAAGTGGCCTGGCAGCGATGGCTTCATACTTATATGTATATATGTTTATGTTGTGTGTATTACGAAGCTACTACTAAAGAAAGCACGGTACTTTTCTTCCAAATTCTGGATATTTTTGTCTTCGTATTCTTACTTGTGATGAGAAATAGATACGGTACAATTAATCGTAACCGCTTATCACCATGGTTGAACACTGCTTAACTGCCTAAATCATTGCAGAAGCGAAAGTAACTGGCAAAAAATATACTCGTAGGCTATAGTTTTGAAGACTATAGCTGGACAGATGATTGCGACATAGCTGTATTGTTAGTAATAGACAAACCAAGTTGGAAAAGCTAACTATTAACCAAGACTGGTCAACTGTTCTGGCCCAATTCTACTTCAGAACAACGCTAGGCCCCATACTTCACGACAGACATTCGATAAATTATAGGTGCGAGTGAAATTATAACCATTTTTGTGATAATTTAGACAACATTTTGATGAGGCAGTATAAACCTGCTTTTATAAACAAGGAATTTATTGATGTCTGCTCTAACAACTTTTTAGTAATCATTTTACTTTTATTTGATTCATATTAATAATGTCAAATGACGAAAGAGCGTATACAATAATGATACTTACGTCAATTCATTAGATATACTAATAATTATTTCATATATAATTTATTGAAGATACTTCTCTGACCAGAAAAGTTTCCATTTTGGGAGTGACCGGCATGGTGTTTGCAATTTTAAATCGATTTTACATAAAATAGCGAAGCCGTCGAGTTATTATCATTCATAAATATATTAAATGGAATGGAATATATTGACGACTTATTTCAAAAAGAAACTATTAACTAAACACGAAATCTAATCTATGATTTACCTACTAATAAATGTCAACCCAAATTTTGTTTCATTATATATTTTTGAATTTACGGTGGAGAATTTATTTTAAAGGATCTGATTATTAAATTTATAACCTCGAGCCCTCTATCCATAAACAAACAAAATTATTGTGAAAAAAACATTATTCATAAGACTTGTATAAAAATCGTAGGCTTTAAAGAAAAATTACTGCCAGTTTGTAACGTTTGCTCCTAAACAATATCTTAATTATCTCTTAGATTAAAAAATCTTCTAGCTTAAATTTGTTTTTTGACATTTTGTTAAGGGCTACTTGTTCTGTAGTGGTTGACAGAATCGCTTTAGTAATAATTTTATACCGATAAATTATTGTTTTTTATATAAGTAAAAGTTTGTATTTATTTCTTTTTATTTTTTTTCACTTTGAATCCATGTCAATGATCACTTGTGTATGTCAATTTGAAGAGTCAGGCGGGCAGTACTTTGATACTATACTTATCGAAATAAGTCCTTCTGTAAGGTCATTTTCCAATTTGAAAGTTATGGCTACGAGGGTTCCAAACCCGCCCTGTTTGAGAAGAACCATTCAACAAACTCAGTCGAGAATTTTTTTTTTTGTGATCGCTGTTTCAAAAACGTTTGTTAACAACTATAACAATCGCAATCAAGACTTATGATTTTAGTTACAGCTTAGGTACAGTTAGTTACATTTCAGGTAGTTTAGTATACAGTTACAGTTATGGGCTTATTATTTTAGTATAGTAGATTGCTATTCGTTTTGCAGGACAACCAGTCACCCTAAGCTGCACCCATTCACACGTTAAAATGGTATACACATGTTAAAATGGTTAACATGGTATAATGTTAAAATGGTAATATAGGTATGTGGGCGGCAAGCTATTATTAAAATAAAAAAAATAATTACTGGGTTCATGTTGATTTTATAAAAAAGATCTGAAATAAAATATATCAAATATTTGGTATGAAAATTGTAATAACATTAAATACATTATATAAATTGTAAAAAGGCCGGCAAAAGGTCATTAAAGGACGAATGTATAAACCCATACGTGAGTCCATACATTCTTAGTAGAGGCTAAGGCTTGTACAGAGCGTTTCTCAAATAATGCGCAGAAATTAAATCTAAGTAAGAAATAAAATTTTCATACGTTGTCTTATACTTTCCTATCGATTTTTGTGGCAACAAGTTTTAAGGTTTAACTAAGTTACTTTTGAAATTCAATGACGAATATCGAACAACATTGATTTTTCACGCGCAAAAGTGTTTTTTTTTAAATCAATAAACCTCGAACGACGGAGGAAGAATCAGCAAAAACAAGCCAGTTCAAAATTTAAATAGATAAATTATCTTCTTGGTTGCCATGTTTCAAGCCATGCCATGCCAAGACATGAGTTTACTTAGTATATAATTTATTTCCCCTTAAAACACGAAGGATGTGAGTTTTCATACAAGTTTCGGTGGCCGCTACTTCCATTTGGTGAGTACAGCAATTTTGATTTATTTAGAAGATAATGGTCAAAATAATGCCCTAATTTCCTGTTTGAGTCAATTATTTTGGTAATTATGTCACGTGGTTTGAAATGGACAATAGTGGGGTTTTTCATTGATTCGCATTTTCATTGATCGTATGATTCGCATTGGATCACATTATAAATTATAAGCTATTATTATATGAACTCAGATCGTTTCCTACATCTATTTAACAAGGAACCAAATAAGTATGACGATGGAGTTTCGCCGACATATACGTTGTCAATCATCATATTTCACGTATAATTGTTACGAAATAAAACAAAACTATATGAATTTCTAATTTGCGTTAGTGTTTATAAATTGTATTGTTTGTTTTATTTAGTAAGTTTGTTATTTATTTGAGCCAAAATTCCGACTCCTAAAATATATGGGATTTATGAAGTAATTATTCATCTCTAAGCTTTTAATCACATCATTAACCCTTTCGAGGTCGGTGAAAAAAAAATTGTGTTAACTGACAGCTATTCTGTAGTCGTTTGTATCCTAAAGTTAAAGGTTGTCCATGAAAGTGTTTAAATAAAACACATATATATTGAGTATCATTATATTATCAAATCATAAAATACAATCAATATTTTTATAAATAAATGCACACTCGTTATGACTAGAATATACTTTTGGTTTGGTTTTGCACCGACATTACACGATATACTTAAGGCAATGTATTTTGTTTCTTCAGTAGTTCAGTGACCCGTGATAATTTATATCGCAAGTTAGTTACCTCTACATACGAGCAGTCGCAGAAGAACAGCCCTCTATATCTCTTTAAAAATTAGTTTGAAACTAATTTGAAATCAGGGTTAAAATTGTATTTAAAGTATAGTTTAAAAAAAAAGTCGCAGTGGGCATGAATGGAGTTTCGTAACTTCTAAATAGGCCTTATTGACTCATTCAGCATTTTATCGTTTTCTATATATCTTCTTATTGTATTATATTATATCAAAACCGTTCATGTGCGTAACATATGATAAGTTTGTGTTTATTGTATTGCTCTCAGATTTTACATTCAATAAAAATAATTCTTTGCAACTACATAATATCATTAACGTGTTCTTTTGTCAAACATATTTTGAACCTCTCATAGGAACAGCAGTTTCAATTCACATAAGTATTATGTCTAATTAGAGTTTATTATATTACAAAATCAATAGAAGTCACGAACTACAACTACAGAAGTATACAACAGGCAGAATATCATTAGATATATCAGGGATGGCGAACCAATGGCACGCGTGACACAAGTGGCATGTTTGAAAGTTTTGATGGCACGCACGAAAACAATTTTTTTTTATAAGTTATCTTTTTGGTAGAAATTAATTAAAAATTATTAATCTTCACTTAATTTATAATTTATACTTACTTTAGACACGTCAAATTACACATTTTATTAATAAAATATCGCATGAATTCTCTCGAAGTAAAGATAAAATTAAAATGAAATTTTATTGTGGCACGTTACCTATTAAAAAATGTTTTTTTTTACTTTGTTGCACGGCCATCAAAAAAGGTTCGCCATCCCTGATATAGAACCTTCTCGAGGCTCGTCATTAATTCGTATGATTAAAAATGATGTTTAAGGTAATGAAGGTTTAGATGTGTTCGGAACAATAATATTTATGATTATGGTTTAAAATGGAAAAACAACCATTTTGATTTTGTAAGTGAAAAAATTATTAATTTCTTAAAACAGTTCACTCTTCTTGTAAACTATTTTTAGATTTATAATTATTTTCTTCATTACGTGGGGAGGAATTTGACTCTATTTGAGTTGTTGTTTATTTTGTGTAACAACGATGGACAAATTGCAAATATTTTTTCTGCGACATTTAGTCGAATTATTATATTATAATATATTAAACAAATATATTGAAGGAAGGAATCAACATTACCGTAAAAGAGATTAAAATAAGAAAACAGTATAAAAAATTGGATTATTCATATTATTGCATCAATCATTAATATTTTTGCATCACTATCTAGGAGCGGTATTTTAGACTATCAGAATGTAAATGTTTCTACAATTTGTCGTTATAAGCTTCGAAGTCCTGGAATTTAAATGATCACCAGACTAATAGAATTAAGTGTTGAATTAAGAATTTAAAGCATTTCTACAAGACGATTCACGGGACACAAAGATATATTAATATATAATTTAGTTTAAACACACTCACAAACATCAAAGTTTTCAGTCGCGACACGAGTACTTATGCATACCGAGATATATTCGGTTACGAACTGTTCCTATAGAAAAATATATGAATGAAAGGTGTGGAATGTATATCTACTTTTAGTTAACGAAAAATAAATAACGTTCTTCACGCTCGCGAGGACTCTCACGATACGATCACGTATCGGACGCGATAAGAGGCTCGGCCGCCGGCGACGACCGCGAGGCTCCTCCCTCAGAAGGTCAGGATGGGCTCCTCGCGGTGATCCAGGATGTCTGAAAAAGGAGACACCCTGCGTCATCGCGCCGCGAAAAAACGTTCCGGGAGTGCGAGGCGACGGCCACCTTTGGCGATGCTCCACCACGGCAGCGTGACGTAGGTGAGGAAGGCGCACAGCGGCGCGGACTGCTGGCGGCGGCCCTCCTTCCACAGGTGGAAGGTCTGCGTGAAACCGCGCATGGCCCACAGCGGGTTGTAGGCTCCGTCGTCCAGCTCTGCAAGCACGAGTTCAATCAGCGGCGCCCCCGCGGCCAGGAGCGCGGGCGCGCGCCCTACCCGACGGCGTGCGGCGCGGCGTGTCGCACCAGTAGTACACGTCGGTGCCGTCCGGCGTGGTGCGCCGCGGCGGCAGCGGCGCGTTGCGGAACAGCACCGCCGCCACGCCCCGCCGCCGCGGCAGCGTCACGTACGCGCGCGCGCCCGCGCTCCACGCCGCGCCCGCCCCGCTCCCGGCCCCGCCCCCCACCCCGCCCTCCGCGCGGCTCGGCAGCTCCTCCTCCCCGCGCACGCTGAGCGGCGCCCCGCACGACGCCACGCGGCGTGGCGGCGCAGGCGAAACGCGGCCGTCCAGGCAGCTCGCGTCGCACGCCAGCTCGCAGTCGGCGTCGGACGCGGCGGGCGGCGGGGGCGCGACGGCGGGGCGGAGCGCCCTGAGGCGCAGCGGGCGCAGCGGCGGCGGCTGCGGCGCGGAGCGCACCGGGCGGCGGCGCGGGGACACGGTGTGCAGGCAGCCCGGGGACAGGTCGGGCGGCGCGCGCCGGTACACGTCGCGCATGTCGCCCTCGCGCCGCGCGGCCCCGCCCCCGCCCCCCCCGCCGCCCGCGCAGCACGCCCGCCACCGCACCGAGGAAGCCCGCCGCCCGCGACCCGAGCGCCCTACGGACACGCGCCACCGTTAAACGCACCGGCGAGGCCCGGTAGTCTCTTTACTTTGTATGTTCCCTTTATTAAGTAAGCAATGTTGGATGATAATGTCGTGCACCCGGTGCTCGATATGTCCTCGAGGTGCTCTCTTTAATCTTATATTCCATCGACTCGAAAGACTATAATCGGCTGACAGGAAATGTCTAGCACGTTAATAATATTTGATATGGGTCTACGACTACGGCCGCTCGGTGTGTCATAAGATCTAGAGGAGACTATATCGGGTGACCCCATGAGGTGTCCTATTGTGGGCGCGAAAGGTCTCGTGTAAGTCCGGCGATGCGGGCGCGGGCTGCGGGCTTCCTCCGTGAGGACGGACGGCAAGCGAGTGAGGAGCCACACCATAGTACGAAAGCGGTGCGATCACAACAACGAAGGAAGAAGCTTATGTGTGTTGTAACAAGTATGAAAACTAAACAAGCGAAGAGTGCAAAAAACAAAAATTCAATTACAATGATAATATTTTGTCTATTATTGAGCGAAGCTTTCTATGAGAGACTTTTCTGCATCCTTTGTGCAAGGATCGAACGATAAATTTTCAAATTTTCAAATTTTTCACACTGATAAACATCAGTCCGGTGGTGGTTATAAAAATAAATTTAAACTATTAATGGCAGACGAGATAATTGTAAGAATAAACTAAATAACAAAATAATAGATATAAGTAGGAAAGCTTACAGTCCACAAGTAGCAAGTTCATTTTAAATAATTATATTTATTTAAAATTATATAATTTATTAAAACGATTTACATTTCACAAATGATCGTTTCCAAATACTCAAGAAAAAAGTTAATTTGGAACTTTGAAAATTAAGTACAATATTTAATATTGAACTTTAATAAATTTCGAGAGCAGTGTGCGTACATGTGCGTACATAAGTGTACGTGTGCGTGCGTGGTGTTCGTGCGTGTTGCGTACCGTCCCGCAGGTCACCCGCCTCCACCTCTGCCAGTCCGTCGGCGAGAGCGTCTAGTCCCTCGTTCTCGGAGCGACTCGTGTCTTCCCTCTCTTTCGCACGCCAGCCGCCGCGAACGAAGTGCGTCAGGTTAGCGCTCGGGTCGCTTAGACGACGCTGAAACGACAACACGTCATAGTTTACTAACAAATACAATAATATATCTAAACTTTTTATCACTGAACAAATATCAGAACTTACATATACTGACAGTTCGTTAATGAACAGTCGAATACCTACTTTTTCTCGAAGTAGTAGGCGATATCATTCATTCTCGTGCGGTCAAAGAAAACTTGTAGAATACTTCGGTCAAGACTAGATATTTGGTATAATAATATTGATAAATTGTGCACATTATTTAATTTATGAATCTCTAAAATCAAAACCATTTCAGGACCAAATAGGACGAATTTGTTAGTGATGGAAATAATTCAACCATAGCCAATGATTTATTAATGATTTAATAAAGCATTTTGAAGTACCTGATTGATGAATAATAAATAGCTAGTTCATACAACTCAAGATTTCGTGATGATCAATAAGGTAAAGACTTCCAGGTACATACAATATCTCAATGTTAATTGTTGTAACAGGGAAATAACATGCCATTCAGAAATAACAAATTTTAGCTATAATTGAAGAATATTAAAATGTTTGCACGAGTGCATATGTATAATATACGAAGGTCGAATTACTGATGAGCTGCCAAATATCAATTACGGGTATAAGTCCGCCTTATCTATTAATGAGGCCGTGATGACGTCATAAAAGTTGATAAAATAACTTGTCCTTCCCCAGGCTTGATAATATCTATACCAAATATGACGAAAAAACTCAGAACAGCTGTGAAACATACATATTTTATTTTTTATTTACATACAAAGATAACGAAACGAAGAGACACAGATACTTTTGATTTTATAATGTGAGGTCTTTGAAAATATTCGTCAAAATGTAAAAAACACAGTTTATTACTCTTATTAAGTAATGAAAGCGATAAATGTATCGATTTTGATAAGAATTTGTTGAATACTACGTGTGTACTAACGTTTATTTTAAATTAATTATACAATTTAATTGCATTTATGGCTCACTATTTTTTATATACTTTCACATAAAAGGTATAAACTATATACTGTCGAAAGATGTATTTACAACTATTAAAAACAAGCCTAAACTACAACATTATCTTCGAGTTACTTAAACGGATTAGTCAGAACACGTCCAGATAGTGCTAATCGTTTTATCCACAAAATCTATACATTTTAGCCTTTGTAGTATTCTGATGTTTAGCTATATAATTATAGTTTCATATTTTTATATCTTCAGTAGTTATTGCGTGTAGGACTACGTACTTAACAAACATAAATATTTTTGAATCTATAACATTAATAGGATTGACAAAAGTGAAAATATTTGAGGATCTAACTAGTTTCCAACCCATTTTGGTACTTATTCATGAGCTCTGAGCTTGGCGGAATCGCGACATCAACTTTTCACCGTTCAGTTCACTTTTTACCGTTTAGTTCACGCCGCGATTCCGCCATGCTCAGAGCTCATGAATAAGGGCAAATGGGCACCCCGAATGGGTTCGAAACTAGTCGGGCAAATTCCGATACAAATAAAGTGAGTACAGACAGACAATTATATATAAAAGTAATCATGGATAACGAAAATTGTTTGATTTAATTTTTATGTAAACAAACCCAATCCTTTAAAAATGTTATTATTTTTATTTATGATTGAGTATTTCCGGGATGAAAGAAATTAAAGAACTACACTTTAAATAAGTGTCCACACATCAGGACTTTTGAAGACTAGACTAGACTAGACTTTTGAAATATACTATCAACTACTGGTAGTTGTTATCTTGATATATTCATGTGAGTAGGTAATAAATAATAAAAATCCATTCAAATGTTGTCTTCCAATAGTCAGGCTGTCCACAGTAAGGCTGTTAAGTAGTGGGAGGTGCCGGGAGACAAATGACTATACCAATATATAATAACTCAGTCACATGACTCGCAGCTGCTTTACAATAAGCATTCACGTCGACTCACACATATACAAAGTGATATAACACATTTAATATTTATCGATGTCGACGTCATTGAGATATCAGAATGTTACTAAAATGGATATTTATCAGAAACAACTATTCAGAGCAAATTATTACTTAATTATTATCACAGCGTCCGCTTGGCGCTGCTCTTACAAACATCAAAATATTGAGCTCCAGATCTTGACAAAGTATTATCATCTTTAGAATATGCTTGCCTTATGCATGACATAATTTTCGAGATTATAATAATGAAAGGTTCAAGTGACTAATTTGATAAGATAACAGATCTATCAGAGATTTTTTAGAGTTCCTCATAGTTACTATCGAAATAGGATTCCGAAGGCTAGGAAACTATTGATATTTTATTTCATTTATGTTTGAAGTTGTCTGAATTGGGGAATGAATTAAATCTGTAATCGTATTTGCTTTTACCTGGTGTCTGTAGAGGAACAGCTCGTCAGGGTCATCCTCGAAGTCACTGTCCCATAGTTCGGGGCCTAGCCCTGGCTCAGAACACGGAGTGTGTACTCCAGACGAGCGCGCTCGGGACACCGCCACCTGAGTTGTCAATTCAGTCAAGTTCGTTGTGGTTTTTCTAATCATACCTCCAGTGTATTCATATAAATACTGCTTACCTGGAATTTAATACAAAATTTCTTACAAAACATTCTTATCATATCATTTGTGGATTAACATGGTGTACGATTTTTGACGTACGACTGACTAGACCACGTGCAAAAATCGAAACATTTTTTTTTAGTTTTTGACTTTAGTTCTTTTACGGTCTCGGATTTCAACGTTCAGAGCCAATCTAATCGAAAAAATACCACATATCGTGCATACCTCTGCGTGTCCCTTCCCGCCGGGCCCCTTCATGCGCACGAACTCGCAGCGGGCAGCCGCGGCCGGGCCCCCCCGCCCCAGCAGGCCGAACGACATGCGCTGAGCCACCTTAGACGACAGCGACGACTGCTGCTCCGAGAACGTGATAGAGCGCAGGATGTACTCATCAATCGATTTAAGTCCTTTACTTATCGATAAATATAAATCGATTTGAAATTAAAGTGATTCCGTTAAATCGATTTATGTTTGTAATTTTGATTAGTGTAGTAACAGCAGTAACCACAACAAATAACTACACATTATTATTATAATTGTAGCTGGAATATTTATAAATACTGCAGGAGAAGCAGTTGTAGTAAACATTCGTACATTGCTTGTGCTGCATATTGTACGGTAGACTAGTACAATACTGTAGTTTTTCTTGAAATATTTGAATTATAAAATGCAATAAACCATTGACTTTAAATTTTAAAAAAGCCATATAAAATTAGGAAAACCGTGGTTGGTACTGAATGTAACAATGATCAATGTGGCCTTTAGAAAGGTTCATAGAATTATTTAATTTAATTATATAATTTTTAAAACGATACAAATTTCTTCAAATATTGCAAACTTGTAGTAAAAATTAGGTGTAAACCACCCCGTGAAGTTAAAATTATATATTATTTAAAACGGCACAAGGTCACTTAAAACATAGACATTAGTTTTGACTGACAAGTCTTTATAATCTCAGGTCATTGTATTTTCAACCCGTAAACAATAACTCATTTCTACGTAATCAGTTACATAAAAACAAAAGAATTTCAAGTTAAATGAAATATTGAAAACGACAATTTTTAGTTTTCAATTCTAGATCATTTCATCAGGTTTTTTAATATTAACTGTGGCTTGAGTATGTCTTGATAAAAACAATAGTTGGAACGTTCTACAACAAATACTTAAAACTAAATCTGAATAACAAACAATAGAGGTCAAAGGTCATCGGGTGAATTAAAACGAGCAGCGCAATGACAAAAACATTAGCAATGATTTTATACGAGTACTTTGAGTATCATTGACTGATATTTCTTATATGGCACACTACCACAAATTATTTTTATACTAATTGTATGTACTTGATAAGGTAAGTGTATCAACAGATAAAATTACAATTATTTCATTAATTATCCGTATAACTAGTTCAATTAAATAGCAAATTATTTAATTTTATTTTCAATTTGTTATAATATATATTATTAGTATATCAGGTTAAGAAAGTAGTCCTCACTTCGCATAAGAAGTATTACAGATAAAAATGACATCAGCTAATAAAAACCCGTACATTGTATTCCAATGAAGCCATAATTAAGTTTATAAAAAATATAAGTTAATTAATATAAAGGACGGTGCAGCTCGTTTGTTGACACTCAAGTGTTCAGTCAGAGCAGTCATTAATATGGCTCCATCCATTACATGCGGCGACAGGGAGGCGCGACGAGACTTGTTGATACTACCTCCTCCCCGTCCCCAGTACGACACCCACCCCACTGAGACACCCTCTCATTTTAGTCGCTTGCCAACAACGCGAGCGATGCCGCCGCGATTCTAAGTACCTACTTACTACATTGCTATTAATCGATATATGAATCGTTGACAGACAAGATGAAAATATCTCAAAATCGAATACTGTATTTTTTTGTTATTTGTACTAAAAAGTTACTAATATTAGCTTGATTTATTATCATTAGTCTTATTTTTAAATTTAATTATACACTAAAATATATATTTTTTCTTTGTTTACGAATAAACCATTTAATGATTTACAACCAACGTTAAATTCATATTACAGTAATTTTTATTTGGTAGTTTCAATTCATGTACAATATCCTTTTCTTATCACTTGTCATAAAGTGGCAATGTAGCTATCAGAGGCGTGTAGTGTTCATGACGTCAAGGACATTGAACCTGTGATTTCTCTGACACAATGAATGTATTGTATGCATTTTATTTAGATTATACTTTATAGATTTCTGTACCAATATTAGTTGTAGAATGACAGCTACATCAGTGCGGGAAGAGTAATATCTATACCATTAAAACTACTCGCCCACGATCTGATGTGGCGTCATGAAGGATCCAGCGACTAATTAACCACCCACCAGTTTACTTGTGCCCCATATTTTGTGATAAGTTCATATTTATCTAATCAAATTACATGTCGAACTTTACTGGATATCAGCGAGATTCGAACATAATACTTATATGTATCCATTTTTATCATATATCATTATTTATGATTTATTTTAATATAATAATAATTATTCTTTTTATTATTATATAGTTGTATCATATAGATAGATTGAACAATGAGAATTTTGTGCAACTATTGATGTTGATTTCAGAATAGTTTAAAAACTAGATGAACGTATTAGTATCGAAATGATTTACCAACTGTTATATATTATAATTGTGTACAAACAAAATATCCAACTGTATTTAAAATGAAATATGTATGGTCTAAATTCTTACTTCTTACATGGTTATTACAATTCTATATACTTACTCATAGTATTTTGGGAATAAAATAAAATTATCTTAAAAATATATATCTTTATATCAATCGAGGCGGAATTTTATACTGAATCTTAAAAACAGACACTTATGACGAGCCAAAATGTTCACTAGAAGTTATAAGGCAAAAACTGCAAATTAAGATATGAAAATTTGTTTCTGATTTAATAAATCCAAATTTATAAACACTTCTACTACTAATAATAATAATAATAATAATAATAATAACGATATAACTACTTTATTAGGAACGACTTACTAGATTATAACTTTGTACACTACACTAAATAATAAGTTCGTAGTGACTAACGCTTGACCTTGCTGAAGCTGCTATTATTTTAAGACAAACAATCCAAAAACATTTAAAGTTTTTTGCCTTCATTTGAATGTTTTACCAGATTTATATTGTGCCATCGAGTAATGACCGTGGTTTACGTAAATTCAATGATTTTCCTCATCTAACAGAGTTTATTTGTCATTTAAAACTAACTTTTTTTTACGAAAATCTAACAATATATAGTTAAATCCAACTCTGTTGATAACAAAGGCATATTAATTAGCAAACTGGTTGAACTCAAGGTTGACTACTGCGATGATCAACAATAACAAAAGACCGACGAATCAACAATTATATGACTTGTTACTTGTAATTAATGTTAAGAGCAATAATTAAATGTTATTAATTCTATATATTAATTTCGTATCTTATATTGGTTATGAAGAAAGAACACGGGCTAGTGAGTACAGCGCGACTGTCGCTGCTAGTATGAAGTATGTGTACACAATGTTCAATGAGTGCTCAGCGATCTGAAGATATTAATTAAGCCAATGAAAAGAGATCAATCGAGATCAATTATTATTTACAAAAATTGCTATTTTGATATTTTGTTTTAATATCAACTGCATAAAGCAGAGGTTGTTTTCGTAACCTCGTACTGTACATATTGGGTAGCAAAACAAATTGTATAATATATCAAGTTTTAGAAGTTACAGAAAAAGATCAAACGTATTAGTTTTATTACATAGATATTAAAAAATTTCTATACCTACAAAAATGATATTTTTTTTTATTTCAATGTCGTATAAATGTACAAAAGCAACGATTATTGAAATAAAGATTTGCACATCAAAAAACCCATAAGAAAATATATTACCTTAACGGTAAGATTATGTATATTAATATATTATACAAATATAAAATTGATACGTCGTATTAAGCAAATCTTAAGGACAATATTTGGGGTGTCCTCGTGCATACATACATACCCGTGCGTCGTAGACCCTCGTGAGAGCGTCGTAGCGGATGGAGCCCAGGAAGATAACAGCCTGAGCCGCCCCGCCCCGCCCCCGCGCCACCAGCTCCACGCACACCATCTCACCATCACGCACCACTATGTCGCAAAACACCTGCGCATACGCAATGATGTAGGGCGCGTATTAATCACTACAAGCAGGCATAAATCTTATTATTACTTCCTCCTAATGAATTATATCTGTTAATACATTTTCCTACCAGGAAAATGTGGTTGTGGTTGTATTTATATGTTTTTATAATCCTTAGTGTTTCCCCTAGTAGACAAGTAGATTAAATTACATCGTACATATTACTTTGGGACGAAATATAATATTTAAATTATTAATCTATTATTGTACGTGTTTCTTAATCTCTTTATATTTAACGTTATCAAGTATGCGCTCAATCTTGATCAGATAACAAATAAACGGAAACTCTTATCTTTTTTCGTTTCGTTGCTTCGAATATATTACGAATACAGCTCATTAGGTATACTCATCAGTTCTAACACCATCCCCACCATAACTTATGCCAAAATACATTTCTTACCATGGTATGCTAAGAGACAAATTATTTGTAAAGTTAGAATATTCCATGATGTTGTAAAAAATTCAAAACTAATCTCTGCCAATAGAACCTCTTTATATGTATATATTAATTCTTTTATCGCTGGACAAACATATTCCAAAATAATGTGGATTCTTCATATACAGCTGCTAATGTAATCAAGATAAATGTTCGATGATCAATTTGTTTACACATGTTCGGGCGCTGCAGCATTTTGTGACGTCATCTAGCAGTTCATAATAGAAGGCGCTGGAAGTACGACGTCACCAGTGAGTCGTGCTCCATGAGTCAGGCGATCTTTGGACAGAGCACAGGTCGTTCAAAATACCGACAAACATCATACTCTGTTTATTGACACTGATTCACGATGTGTAATATTATATGTTATGTCACAGGCTATTTCTGAATATTCTTGGGTTCATAACACTTATTATAAATTAATTATTATTATTTATTTATTTATTTATAATTATAACTGTCTAACTTTATATGGTTTTTCTAATTAATATTTGAGGAGATTTGATTTACTACAAGATAAAAATGATAGGTCCATATTAAAATTAAAGCATTTAGTTAACAATGTCGTACTAATAAAAAAGTAAGACACTTGATTGAAACCATTCTCAAAATAGGCTAGAACTACTTAAAATATTAACACGCCTTCACGTCATGAAAACAAAACAATAATAAAAGTTTCATACAAAATTAATATCTAACTGCACCACAATCATATATCTCAACCTCTCAAACAAGTTCTATAGAAGAAAGTAAACATTGAATCGTTCATTCAGTCTTGTAATATGTACATAATAAATCACCATACCAATAATATATATATATTTATAATGTCTGTCTTTTGAACGTGGATCAATAGCCTGTTATATTGAACATTATTTTTATAGAACACATAAAATAATTCATAGAGAAATATTTTACAATTGGACTCCTTTTTTAAAATTAGTTTTTTAATTATAAACAATTCAATACTTATTATTTTAAGAAAACAAGCACTGGTTTTAGATTGTAACAAAAAACCATAAAGATTATACATAAATTAAATCAGAACTGAAGATATACAATGTACCGATTAAAAAAAAATTGTCAAAACAGTGGCGGTTACAAAAAATATTACATCTGCCGAGTATATACAGTAAGGGACACATGCCCTCACTAGTAGGTCATGTTATTAATTAATAATATATCTATTTTATAACTATTAGTATCATGAGAATGACATAAAGAAGTTGTCAGCCCTGACCCAGATGACTTGTTCGACGAGTTACAAAGCCGCATTGTTAACTCGTCGGTGGCTATTACTTTATAGAAAATCTTTGGGAAACTTTTACCATATTAGTCAATTGTAAATGTTTAATAATATACTCGTAGTATAATATTGAATAAAAATAAAAAGTAAATTATTTTATATGGTGCAATAATTATTTTATTACACACATGTAATGAAAGTTTATAAAAACACATTCTTGAGAAGATAATTTTAGTTGAACAATGACAATACAATATCAGTGCCATTGTTTGTTTGGAGGACGCCCTCGCTGCTCGTAACAGCCTATTTACATCTTTTAGTGTTGTTATTTTTAAATTATTTTGCAAAATTATTATTATTTCGATATTATTTAATACGTATATATTTAATTTATATATTTTTTACCATATAATAATCCTTTATCAAGTTGTTTTATCTTTTGACAAAATATAATCCAAATGCAATATACAAATACCAATTTACAATTAATATCGAGAAAAATGGTTATTTGTTTGTACCCTCACAAATCAGAAGTATTATTTATTTAGAACATTTTACTAGGAACAAAGGAGCAATTATTTAGGACACTGGAGACTGCCATCTAGCAACTGCACCGGTTCATAACACAGCCTGGGCTTAAACCTTTTAGTGCCATACATATTTTACTAATATATGCTAAGAATGCCAGTAAAAAATTTGCATTTATATAGATAATTTATATAAACACCATTTCCGATACAATATACCAATATTCATAATTTTTTCAACATTCTTTTCAGAACAAAGAAATTGAATAATACATATTTATTGACGAGAAAATTACAGAAATAGAGTGAACTGTGAAAAGGAGTGCTATCGCGTCGCTGGCATTTTTCACAACTAGCGAGAGCAACGCGACGGCGCTTCTTGGCACTAACAGGGTTAAAATATGATGACGTTACCCACTTAAACATTGCTTAAACGAGACGCTTTTTTTAATTTTCTAATTGAATATTTTTCCAATTAAATCTATCACAATTCGCAAACCATAGAAATAATTTCCAGGGCCAGTTTTTTAATGCTATTGTTCAACTATTAGGAGCTTCATTGAGGTCAAATGGGCATGTCGCTTCTATCATACAATCAGTGCAAGTCTGTTACGTTTTTAATAGTTATAATAAACATTTACCAATCTCCAATTTATTTACTTAAATTACTGGTTGCTATTTATAATAATTAAATAGTTTTAATTTTATTACTAACGAACTGAGTAAAAACCTCCGGTATTCATACACGTCAATTATTAATGAAATATATTTAATAATTATAAATTATATATATTTTTTATTTTTAAATATCTTCTATTATATCATAATAGAATTTCATGTATCCATTTTATTTACAAACATACGAACTAACTCAACTAATTAGTTAATTGTAAAAGTATCGAGAAAAACAAACGATGTTTACATCCTCTAACTATAATTACTAAAACTTATTAGGAGTTATCAGTAACGACTAACTAATGATTAATTTTCTATTAGTCATTTATTTAACCATTATAACAAGATAGTTTAAAGATATAATAAAGATAAGACAATCTTTAAAATAGTTTTGTAATAAATTTGTTACGAAAGATTGATTCTACAAGAGCTGTTCGTGTAAACAGAAATAACTCAATATGCAAAAAATTTCTATTACCCGCCGCTGAGGACTGACGACTTGACAGGCAAATATAACAAAGACTTTATTAAAGGGAGAGAGGATTTAGAACAAAGTAATAAATAGTTGAATAATAGTTCTAAGCATGTAACGAGTTAATTTTAATTAATAATATTTACACGAGTATTAAACATTACAATAAAACTATTTTACGGATGTAACTCGCGTTTATTATTACATTTTTTAATTTCAGACGCCAACATGTCTTATATCCGTAAAATAGTTTTATTGAAAAGTAAATTTTTAGTGTTTTCTAGTATAAGTATTTGTATTTAAAAAATGCAGACAATTTTCAGTACTGGCCTGAAACGAGATATTAGTTTTTCTAAATATCAGTAATTCCAACATGAAAATATGAAATTATTCCAAAACTCGATTTTTTTCAAAAAAATATTTATTTTACGAACGAATCTTGTTCATTTTTGTCTTATCGTAATTGTTTTAAATTGCGCAGTACAATGTAAAATTAAAGTTTTAGTTGGGTTTAGTTCAAAACTCGCTTAGGTGGTTATTTTATAGATATATATATAAAATTTTGAAGAAATTAAAGTATTTTTCTAGAAAATTAAACAATACACGAGCAATATGAAAACAACAAGGTATTAAACGTTCTTAGTATTTTTTATCGCATTATGGCTTCAAAGAAAAAATCATTGAGTTAAGTGGAACATTTAAAATCCTATTAGAGATAAGCTACAAACTTATTGTTGAATACATTATGACTATATTTAAAACTGACTTCAAGGAGAACTTTATTTACCAGTTAGTTATACAAATTTTGTAATTTTTTAAACTCACTTTAAATATTATTAAAATATATCACATATTTTAGGGGATACGTGAGGAATTGGAAAACTTATTTCATATATTCATTAATATTTAAATATTTATAAATATATATCGTATTCCTATCCTTCCTCATTCATTCTGTCTCGCTCCCACCGTCACGATAATAGCCGTTATTCCAGTATACCGTAGTTCAGCTGTACCGAGTCCACTCACGTACACACGCACGCACACACGCAACATCCGCGCACACTCAAATTGTAAACAAACGCCCGTACGACGTGAAAAACTATTTTTATTCTCTTGTTTTTGTGTTTATATTTTCATTTCATTTTAAAATAGATGTATTATAATGTAAAGCTGGGGTCGTACTTTAACACCGATGAACAGTGCCAATTAGTATTGGCAATAATGCGAGAGTTATTTCAAAGAGAGACTACTCAGTAGACCTACATTTATTATAGAACAGCTGATAATAACAAAACTGTTTTGTAGTCGCATTGCCCTAACGTTACATTTTCTGTCTAAATTAATAAAATATTTAGTAAGTTAAATATTTGGTTTATTTGAGTTACCTCATCGAAGTTATCGACCATGAAACAGATGTGAGGATAAGTCATCTCCTCGCCCTCTCCCTTGGTGTCCATCTTGCGGCGACTTGGAGACGCGTACACCTGTCGAAACAGGCACGGCATTCAAGAGTCTGATTGCTTCCAGAATGTAACGCATCTTGAATTCAACTGACTGGACTATATAACTAGGTTAACTGCACACACAAGGACCTTTATAATACACTATAAATATGCATTATAAGCTGTGTAAATGAGAATAGTTTCACAATGTATGTTATTCCAGTTAACTAGCATGTCAGCGTAAATCTTTGTCGAGAAGTCAATGACTCCGATGTCAATAAACATCACCCCTGCTGCGAAACAAACAAAAACGTAGTGACTTAAATTTCTATTGTTTTATATTTAAACCTGTTTCTCGTCCCGATGTGTGTAAATATGAAGAGTATAGAGCCATCATTGGGAGGTCAAATATAATGCTGTAGGCGGGTGTTCGTATGACATTGAAGATGAAAAGATACTTTAGAATAAAAAGAAATACTTTGATATACAATAGTTTCTGTTAAGTTTAGTACGGAATCTTAAGTATAGTTAATATTGTGATAAATATCTCTCTAAAAGGTTCTACCTCAGAAATATTACCGATTTAATTCATACCCATAACAAAGAAGGAAACAAACGAGGAGAAACCCTAAATAGTTATGGATTTTTAATGATTTAAGAATATAGAAATTAAAGGTATAAGATTTATTGAGCGTTACATTGATGGACGTGAGAACATCACCAAATACGATTCCCACGGTATATTTGCCTTCATTAACTGCAAAATACTATGAAGTAGTGGTCCATATGAACCCACCCAGCGACAGAGACGTGACACCACAAAGAAATATTATTTACAAAGAACATTCACATTTACACAGCTTTACCAACAAAAACATATTTTTTTAACAAATATGTATAGTAACATTTTATTTGACAGTTTTATTTTTAGATCTAGACATAAATACAGTATTAAATATTTTTCCATAATTTATCAAAATGTTATCAAACTATTCGTGATAAGATTAATTTTTGACTTATATCGTATATTATTGATATGCTCTGACTGATATGTAAAGAATGGCTTATAAAAGCGCGAATAGATAAAGTTACATTTTTATGAATAGTATTCATAACACCATAATGTTATAGGACAAAAAAAGTCTATATTTTCTCAACTAGTACTCATAAATTGCCGATAAAACAAGTTTTCTTTGAAAGAAGCTGCATTTATTAAATCGGTAAAGGCACGGCGTGACGTAATACAATAAGATGGCTACGACCTTGACCGTGAAGTCCGCCTTCTACTTAAGATTCTATGACAACAGCAAGAAGATAGTTGGAATTCTCAATTTCTAAGCATTGAATATTTTAACTAGGGGCGCGAACCAGACCACAATTTTGACTCTGCGCTCGCAGAATCTTTGTATGTGTTAGTGTATTGAGAGAAGCGAGGTACAAACAGTACCGAAGTTACATTTACAAAACCTCGACGCATTTTGTCCTCAACTATTTTTCAAGATGAAACACATTATTACATTTTTCTTTTTTTTAAATTTTTTTTTAAACCACCACCAAACTGATGTCTGCCACTGAGCAAAATTTTCATTTTCGGATATACCGTTTTTGATTGATGCTTGCACAAAGAAATTTCGCACAACAAAAATTGCTGCGACACAGAGACCTGAACAAACACATTTTGCACAGTTCAGTAACATAACCAGGGTGTTCCTTGTGTAACATGACACTCACCTACATCCTGATCCTCTTTAACATGCATGCTATTCTGAACCTTATGCGGATATGATAAAGGCGACTATAATGTGCATAATTGGATCTTTGCGGCTTTAAGTATAGTTCTTAGTAACGCTATACCAGTCTCATTATGGCCACACGAAGCCAGTAAATAGATATTAGTCTAGACATTCTGTTGCATTTACAATCTACGTCAATTATAGAAAGCAGCATGGCTTCTTCTAGAGTATACATATGGTTCATTCGATTCAAGAAATCTACTAAAGAAGATAAGCATACATAGAGTTACACTAAAATAAGTATATATATTATAAAATTCAAACTAACTAACACGTGGGTGTAAGAATAGTGTGAGCTTGGCCGTGACCAGACACCAGAATACATTGTATATTCATTTTAATTATGATTTGTGTTTCAGCGAAACCTATTATATTATAAATTTAAGGTGTATGTATGCTGTCGTAGCCACACATGAAACAACTTAAAATATTAATATTTTTTATTACAAAATGAAAATATGTCGTCTCAAGATTACCGCTATTTTTTCTTTGAAAATTTAAATAATTATTTATTTTGGTATTTATTTTCCTTAAAGATATAAACTCAACTTTAGATATTTTATTCGTATTCTTTAGATAAAATATGTTTAAAAAATATTAAAATTCAACTTCTTCAGATCATGTTATTGAAAGACAGATTAATTTTCCAGTCCACTGGCAGCAGCTGCAGCCGGGGTGCGGGGCACTGCGTTTAATTTAAACTCTCCCATAAAAATTACTTTTAATACGTTACAAAATTTAAATTATTTTATATAACATTGGACAAATGTCCTTTAAAAAAGAGCACAATCATAAAAAATTTACTATGATAAGATTAAATAATTCTTATCTTAGACACATTCGTATAAATATTCATTAGGTTTATATTTCTTTTTGAATTTAAGCTATATATTATTTATGAAGCGCTGGTGAAGTCAACAAAAATATCAAGAATCACCAAAAACGGGTCCTTGCAATAAATTTACGAGTTTGATTAAAGAGAAACCTATTCCTAAAATTCATCTCTCTCGAGTTTTAAAAACGTTATTTTATATTATAAATTATTTAGATATAAAGTAACTTGGTTATTGTACCTATTTTCCGCCTTTAGTTTTAGTCATCGTAAGTTGCTTCAACAAATATGTCTATGAAATATGTTAAACCCCAACCATAATATACACTTCCGACAATTAACATTCCACTCACGCTGCTACAATTAATGCACTTACGTGTTATGAAAGATTGTTCTTTATTTATCATTACTTTATATAAAGATCAAATCAATTGATAGCCTTCTGATATTCATATCGATATCAAAATAAAAATAACATATAAGCAATATTAAAACTCATTATTATAATAAACATTACAATAGCATTGTTCAACTGTTCTACATTGTAAGTGAAAACGTCGTGCGGATTGTACACAAGTCATAACTAAAACCGTTTCAGAGAATAACAAACTTGTGGACATACGTTTTACGTATACTGAGCTTCATTTAAACATTTTACAGTTAAAAATAAAAAATATAATAACAATCTAATACACCTACAATGTAGGACTTTTAAATACAATTTAATGTGTGGGATGTCAATAGTATCAAATGTACTATTGATAAGTTCGAGATTGTAGATAATGGTTGGGGATTCGGACAGCGTTAGTTCACGTGTACCGAGAAGGACCGGAGGGAGCCGGTCCGTGACGTCACCAGCGTAATCATTTCATTGAGCCGAGCGTGCGCGAAAGGTGCCGACGGCGCACGATCCTCGCCGCCGCCACACTGAAGCCGAGCTCCGACCAGTGTTACATCGTTTCTAGTACGCGACCGCCACTTTCCAAGCTCACTCGTAGTTGCGTCGCCCGTTCCATAAAATTATATTTTTACCGAGATTGAGGCAGCGTTCCAGTGCGCAGTGTAACAGTGTGAGTGTTCGACCAATGAAGAAGGGTTGGCAGCGATCTCTACGCATGCCAAAAGTGAGGTGTGTGAGATAGTGTACTGTTGCGACCTCGTTTACCCCTGAATTCGCCGGACGCGAGCCGCTCAGGCTTTCTATCGGGTGAATAGGACGTCCGACGACCGCTGAATCGATGAGGAGCCGCGCTCGGGCGGAATGACAGCTCGCACATTGATCGAGTGAGTCCCGATAATGTATCCTTTACTGTATTTGGATGCGCTTTCTTTAACGACTTAACGAAGTGTGCTTCAGTTCGCGTAAAACCTCAGTGAAATCTATCGTCACAATCAAAGAATATTATTAGTCCGTTTGCCGAATGCATCTCGGAGGCCGCGTTTCGCTTATCACTAGAGAGGAGAGAGGCCGCCGGCCCGCCTGCAAGCCGAGCGACAAATACCGAACGTTAATTAACAAATGACACAAAAGAGAGCAGTCGTCGTGCGCCCTCGTGCTTTGTGTCTACGGTCGTGCAACTGTTTACTGGACCATCTTACACACAGTACAGCTTCTTGTTTGTTTACAAAGTTGAGACGTCTATAAATATATAACAAATATTTTGAACTCGTAGCCATCTTTTCGAATACAATCATGAATACATTTAAATATTCGAGAATCGTAAAACGTGTTATGAACATTCTTGAACCGGTTGCTTCCTTCACATTACATTAATACTTCTGCTTACGCTTATCGTAAAATTTTAAGCGGATGCGTTACAAACACGGATTGTTATTGAGAGTTAGTGAAATAATAATTAACGAAAATATGATACTAATGACATTAATTTAATTACATTAAAATTGATAATAATGTGTTATTCGTAAAATTTATTAAAAATACAATCATTGCGAAAGTATACTCAATGATAATTCTCTCATTTCAGGCCCAATACAATCCAATGGTGATTGGATGACGATCTCAGCACGCTCCCCGGAGAAGGAGCCGTCGCCACCAAAGCAGATCAATTTTGCAGAGCCGCTGGTTGAGTCGGTCAGAGTGTACCTTGTCAATGAGCTGCCTGCTAAGCAACTAGCGCTGGTGCAGCCCGCGCCCTCACCTCCTACACCATCTCCGCCCCCTTCACCTCACTGCCATGTTGACATAGTCACCAGCACCGCGCGGGAAGATATCAAGGGTATCAACTTCGAGGCGCGTCTCAAACGTAATGACCTAAACAACAACGCATCACGTCGCCAAGCCGATAAGAAAGAAATGCCCAGTCAAGCGGAGCTGATGCAGCGCCAGCCGTTGCTGGCACGTACAGTCAAGGCAGACAAACCACCACAACCTACAACAGACGAGTCCGACCCAGACCAGGATCACTCGCCTCAACGCACTTATGCCGGAGATTTTGTAGTTGAAATACCAGCGGGAACCGTAAGGGAAGAAAGATACCCAAAAGAGATATGGAAAACCATATTATCCTTCTTTTTCTTATTTTTATGTGTTTGCATAAATATGATGTCACTGTCGCTAGTGCACGAGCGACTTCCTGACCGGAATACAACACCACCACTAAACGACATCATACTAGACAATGTGGGGGCACAGGACTGGGGCTTAACAGTGTCAGAGTACATGATCATGGTCTCTACGACGGTGGCCATGCTCGTAGTCGTTTTTCACAAGCACAGATTCATTGTGGCGCGTCGACTCTTTTTTATTATTGGTTTATTGTATCTGTACAGATCAGTCACGATGTTCGTCACCGTATTGCCAGTATCGAGTAAGACTTACTTTTGCAGCCCGAAGAGTAATACTACAACACCGCTGCTCGTTATAAAACGAATGTTTTATTTAATATCTGGATTTGGACTCTCGATCAATGGGAAACATACATACTGTGGAGACTACATATACTCCGGCCACACAATGGTACTAGTCTTGAGTTACCTGATTGTAGCAGAATATTCTCCGAAAAAATTATGGCCGGTACACTGGGCGATGTGGGGATCGGCCCTCCTCGGCGTCTCGTTCGTGTTGTTGGCTCACGGACACTACACAGTCGACGTCGTCATCGCCTACTACATAACTACTCGGTTGTTCTGGACGTTCCACTCGCTGCTGGTGACGCCTTACCGGAGCGGCAACGGCTACAACCAGTACATGATCCAGCGCGAGTGGTGGTACTGGCTGTTCACGTACCTGGAGCGCAACGTGCGCGGGCCCGTGCCGCGGCGCTACGACTGGCCGCTGCCGTGGCCGCGCACCAAGCTGTTCAGCCGACTCAGCTAGTGACGCGCCAGCCCGCCGCCGCCCTCGCCGCCGCCGGAACGAGTATGACGCTCACCTTTTGCGAGTGCCGCTTCAGCACCTGCAGCTCCTTGGGGCTGGTTCGAGTGCAGATGGCCAGGGTGAGTGTGTAGTCGAACTGATGCACGATCAGGTTGAGGTAGACGGTCTCCTCCCAGTCGATCTCCGGGTCGCCGATGGGCAGCTTCTTGGAGTCTTTACGAAACACCTCCACGTCCGTCTGCGAACCAAGAGGCCGGCGGGTGAGTCTCGCGGCGACGATATGAGGATTTTAGTTCGGGCGTCGCGATGTGACAGTGTGATATCCTCCGGGGGCTCGCCCTAGCTCCCTCATGAAACTTTACTTAACCGGCGACCTCGTAATCTTTTATTGTTAAATAGAGTAAGATCTTATTTTATTCGACAAAGAACAATAAGTAATCGATCAATTATGTACTATCAACTGTTGTAAAAACTTTATTTTGTAAATTGTATATTTTATAAGTGGTTATTGATCGATCTCGAGTCTAACAAGGATCATAATATTTATAAAACAAAATGTACTGTGATTAGTTGATGCGTGAAGAGTGTGAATGTCTCTGTATGGGTCCGAACGAATGAGCCGGAAGAGGTCAGCGCAGTCTCGACTTGCATGTCGACATAGTGCATAATATCTGTTGTAATAACTGTCTATTGTAAAAAATCATATTTTTATATTGTTTAAATAAAGTACACAACTGTTACTACTGAAGACTTGTATTTCCAAAGATTGTCCTGATAAATGTAGCATCTATAATCCAAATGGTGCTAACCTGATCTTCGCTTATAAAACTCATTGATTCCCTCAGCATCAGAACTTGTTTGAGGGCACTTTACATGTTATATTCTGTTTAAATATCTACAAAAAGTATCGCATGTATGGAACTCTGCACAATATAGGAAATATGAAAGGTATTTTTATAAACAATACATTTATTGTTGTAGCAACTATACAAACATGTCTGATCTCCTGTAATTCAGAACTTGTAAAATATTTATGTACTCTCATCTATTTCTTGATCTCTTATCTGATATTGTGTAATTTGCGGAATAAACTGACAATTTGTAATATTCGTAACAAATAATTTAAACTTATATTCATCATAAAAAATAATAGCGATTTGATAAAAAACTAATATTTCATACATAGGTACTTGTTATTTTTTTCTAAACATGTGGTTTTTCATATTGTGATAGATGTTTTATCCTCATATTTATTTATTTGTATTTTTCTGACTGTATTAATTCTATATTTACATTAAAAAATTGTAAAACTTATAAGAATAGTCAGCAGATGTATTAAATTTCGTGGCTCACCTCATACTTTGGCAAGTAGCGCGAGGAGCCCTTGACATGGCGCTTCCTTACGAAAAACAGTAGGTCGTCGCAATCGATAGACTGCTCCTCTTGAAACAGGAAGTGCCGCACGAACAGGTCTGTCCAGTATGTGGTGCCCTGCAGTATCACGAAGCCCAAGTCTGCAACACAGCTCATCAGTAACAGACATTGTACTGCTGAATGTCTACAGCATAGAATCATTCCAAAACTCTTAAAACAGTGTACTTGAATTATTGATAAATTTACAACAATATGTATAACCTATTAAATATACCCTGATTTTAGGAATCAGGGGTCTATTAAAGTTAAGTGCCTTCAAAAAATATTGTAAATCAATACTTAACTATTGATTGAAATGTAATATATACAATGTAACAGAGATGTATAACATAGGAGGTATAATATGTATTGTAGCTTATCTTTTAAGATAATTTTAACATTTTACAGTGTTAAGTGTTGCTGTGACGAGCAAATTAAAAAAAAATCTTTTGATATGTATTCGATAAATATTTGTCCCTTTTATTGTGGTAATAAATTTAATGTTATTATTATTTTATGTTAATGAACGCATGACGCATAGGCTGTATTACACAGCTGTTGTGTCTGCCTCATTTGACACAGTAGGGGGGCAAAGGTGTTTGTTTAAAGTTATCTATTTTGTACATACATGCTCTGTGCACCCTCGTCGTGCCTCGTTGTTTGTTAGAGGGTAAAGAGGAGCTTATAGAATATATTATGTTGATTGTGTAAATATATTAATGTATTATTTAAAAAATAAACGTTTTTATGAAATTATTGTGACAATGAAATATTTTGTCTTATATAAGAAATGTTCTATTTTTTATCTAAAGCTAATTTTTTCAAATTATTGTTTTTTCTTTCTATATTATTATCCATTTGGTTTTATTACAATTACATCTTTATTTCTTTTTAATTTCAATGTTTCTATTTATAAAAATATTATCTATCTAAAGAACTAAAAGCATTAATTATTAATTCTTTATCAATAACAAATCACTAAGTCACCTTTGATTACACATTCCAAATCAGAAATTTTATTTATGTTTAAAATTAAATTTAAAACCGGCCAAAATGACTTCATTGTAACGGAGGGTTCCGGTACAAATAAGTATTATATTATAATATGTTTGATATAAAAACTAAAATTTATAAAAATACTGTTGTGTTCAGGCTATGCGGAACCCCGAGTGTAAACATAGATAGGAGTCTATGTCTGTATGTAGATTTAATAAATAATTGTTTATACCATTGCTGTTGTTTCAAAGTTCAATAAATGTCTTTAATATACTTTTTTTTATTATTACTATTTCTCATTTTAAAACTTTTTAAAGCGAAACAGCTATATCATTTGTTAACAAATCAAATATATATATTTTTTTATTGTTGTTTGTTACCAACAGATATTGGGAAGGAACTTGAATGTAGAAGGGCCAGTATTTCTGATCATTATGTTGACTTTATTAAAATGTGGGATGTAAGTTAAATTGTAGCTATAACATCTTTACATAATCATATAAAATAAAATATATAGATTATCTATGAACCAGAATTGCCTTTAGAGAGGTCATAATATATATTAAAGCACGTTAATCAACACACGAGCGCAATGCTTAAGATTTTATTTAATTTTAATTATTTAGGGATAATTTTTAATTCAGTAGTAGGTGATTTACTTTTATCTACCAGGTCGCATCACCTGGTCACTGCTGTGGGGTCGGCAATTTTTTCTAAAATTCTTTTCACACAGAATAAATGTTAAACTAATCAAGTCATAACTATTTATAATCCTAAATAAGCCTATATAGACTTTACGAATTTTTGTCTTACTTACACTTTTTCACGACAAGATATCGCTGAAATATAAGAAAATAATAAATTTCTGCATATAACTTTTTTCAATTTTTTTAAAATAATTTTGAAAGTGGATGGAAGTAGTGAATACAATAATACGGACTGAGTTCCGTTACAACAAGATTCTATGTTTTCTTTAAAACTGATCCTATAACCAAGGGGGATAAGCATCAACCCCAAAAGATTAATTGAGGTGAAATGTTATATAAAAATTTTATAAATTAGTTTCTAAAAATAGTTTACGAAGATGAACCATGTTAGTATGGATCTCGAGAGTATTGCAATCGGAAACAACACCGGTATATAAGCGAGAGTAATAAAAATATAATTGATACTACTTCGAGGTCATATTGAAGGAGTCTTCGAGTGGACTTGTTATCGATAATAAATTAAATATACCTAAAGGGAAACATACACCAGAGTTTCTCTAGGTTTTTTTTTTCTATTTTCTACATAACGTCATTTATATATACTTCACTTGCCTTGACTGCAAGTATCACGTGACAACAATAGCAATGTAATAATAACCATTATTTAATTATTTAAAAAGATAGTTCAATTACTTTCATCTAACTAAGCTCGTCTAATGTGTATACTTTGTTTTTTTGACTTTACGACATAATTGAATATATATTTTTTAAATTCATCATTATTAGAAATGTAAGTGAGTGAGCAATTGTCTTAGACATGTAGAAAATAGCAGATATGATATGACCTGATACATTTCAGATCCTGCCCTTTTAACGTCTCAACCCTACAAAGACCGAAAATCAATATGTTTACTAAAAACAGTAAAAGTATCATCGAGGATGCTATATTCGTTTATAAGAACTGATACAATTCCTTTCCACCGCCAATAAGTATTACTATAGTCTTTCAACTATAGGTTTTATTTTAAGATTGTCTAGAAAATTTCCAGAAACGTCTCCATCACTAACTGTCCGATGGTACGTAAAATTTTAAGTGAGCAGAAACCAAACACATCTTGATTTAGAACAACAAACGAACATGGAAATGGAAAAGCAATCTACATGTGGATGTCTGTTCGTTTTTCTCAATCTAGTTCAGCAAAGCTGCAACGGACCAAGTCGTGCCACTCGGGTCTGAGTCTATAACATCAGCTTATTTATCTCATCAGCACGGAAAACAGATCACTTTTTCAGATATTCAATAATTTCCTGGTTTAATGGAGACGAAGCTTCCATGCATACATCGTGCGGTAGCCGGACACATCTCGTTACAGGGAGTGCCAAACAAACAATCAAACAGTGCCTGGGTTGTTCGTACGCATGTATGTACATTAATAAGTCCCTTCTAGAAATCAACTGATTATAGTTCTAGAGAGACAGGGACATATTTCGATGTTATACTCTTGCTTCGGATTCTATGGCTTATAAATTAACTATAAGTTAGTGGTTGTTAGACCCTTCTGTACTCTTTAAGTAGATTTCTTATCTATGCTTTTAGTAGTCCCGTTCGTGTCTTTAATTTCAAAGAAAATTATTTCAGTCACTAAATAAAATTGATGAAAACACTGAAGGCACTAACCCAAAGCACAACTTCAATGTCTCAATGACGCTTGCATCTAACTCTGACAATAGGGATAAATTGAAATCATAAACTAAATAGGATACTTTCGTTTTGTGACATATATCAAAGCTTTTTGATGTTACTAATGTGTTAATTGTCTGGTTGATTTTTAGGACATTAAAAAGCTATTGTTTATTACATTTAGCAATGACTAGCGACCTACCTTTCGATAGAAAGGTATCTTTTATAGATATATAAACCTTTTATAGATATATAAACTTAAATCATTCCGCTTCAGCAATTAAAGCCACAATTTGAACATCTATTAAGAACTCTTTAATCATAAAAAGAATATTTGGTGTTCCGTCTACTCAAATAGAAACAGTAGCATTAATTTTTATGTAAATATTTTTAATAATGCTGGGTTGTTCACAGTCCTAATAAAAGACCATTCTGAATTGTAACATCAGTCTAAAAGCAAAACCAGTGTCAAACACAAGTTACCCATAAATAACCAGTTACAGATCCAGTTTACCAACTTCAGGTTGTGCAACAATTATGTTAGCATTAAAAGTATGATTTCTTCTGAAAAATCTGAGTATGGTCTTAAAAAAAAAGTAAAAGAGAAAGAAGGACAATATAATGTCAAGGAAAAAAATACTGAAAATATGTTTTTACAAAGTAAATTAATTAGGTATCTGATATTCAAAATATTTGAAGTTTATTTGCATGTTTATTTATTTGGGGCTGTTAATTTAGCTCAATCTCTGAAATTATCAATGTTTTATTTTAATAAATTTTGCCAGTCACAATGATTCGTTTGTGAAGAAATAGTTGTGACTCCATTCAAAAATTTATAATTATTACTTTTTTTATTTTCCATTTGTAGATAAACACATAAATTAATGAGATGAACATTAACATAGTGTAAATACAAAATTACAATAACAATATTCTACATCATATATACATATATATATTTTTTCAGTTATTTGTAAAAAAATAATCGACGAAGCACGATAAAAGAGTTCAGGACACCAGTTTTCCGCTTGGATAGGAAGCTAATTAAAAGAATATTACAAATACAACAAAAAAGTTGTGTTATAGAAGCTTTTAAGTAATTCCAAATGCTAATCAAAAATTATTTAATTTACTATTTTTATATTTATTTTTATTTATTATGTTATTTATTAAATTGATTGAAGTTATTTCATTAGAACTCTGATTTTAGAAACTCTATGCATGCTATGAAAATTAATGGTTAATTCTGAATTAACCATAGTACATACATAGTATTTCTACACCAGGGGTTTTAGATTAAAATCCTGTTGGTCATAATGATATTTTTTTTATATTAAAAAAAAAAATTCAACCTTTGAAATTAATTCGTTCATTAACTTTAGTATGCTAACTCATATTTAAAATATTTGTTAGAGGAAAATACAAGTAAACAGATAATATTAATTGAATGAGAAAAGTGTAAACACAACTCACCATCCTTCATCAGCTGGCGCATCTCCTTAGTCCGTTGAAAATTGATTTCTTCGAGGAGCTGCTCCAACATGGTGGCGTTCTGTAGAAACGTAGAACCGCCAAGGGCCATACTTTTTTTAAATAACAATAATCCCCGCGAACCGTTTTACACAAACAGAAACACTTCATATGTCAACACATAAAATACAATTTTCAATGAGAATACGATACAAGTTATATGATATTTACCGACTTGGAATTACCAAAACCTTAAATTTCAATGAAGTTATTAAAACATGAAATTATTTATTAATACTTTACACCAAGCTGAAATTTATTAAACTGTCAAGCTAAGGTTAAGCAAATATCTAACATTGGTAAATGAATGACTGACTGACTGACTGACTAAAGATATTATGGAGTGTAGTATTAACTTGTAAATAGTGTTGCCGCATGAGAGTCAATAGTCAATATATCCTGTCAATATAAAATGAATATACATTTATTTTCGAATGGTGAAGAAATTAGATCTTTTTTTTCAAAATTCGTTATCGGAAGCAGCAGACTTATGTTGAGTATATCAATGATTTTTGAGATGACACAGAATTAATAAAGTAGCTTCATTCCTAGGCTAATCTTAATATTTTTTAGAGTGAAGTACAATTAGAACAAAACTTTTAGTGAAAGAATAACAAGTTTTAAACCATATGAAAAAGAATATAGAATCCAAACCAATAAGAAGTAAGGATTTTAAAAAGGTAGAATCAGCTGACAATGACAACTAACAAAATTAAATGTCAGTGTCATAATTGATAATAGAAATCACAAACAACGTAATGCTAATGTAAAAATCGAAATAGCCAAAAATATATAAAAAATATATAAAAGAACATGTAAAACTGTGTTAAAATGAATACGAGAATCTTTCGGCGTTGCTTATTATATTCACTAGATAACTTATTTTTCTGAATTTGTTAATATCTTTTTCATTATGTCTATTCGCTGTTCAGTGGTTAAAGCACTTCGAGTGGTCTCGAGTCGATTGGCCGTGGTTCCAGCGAAACGATGTTTATTCAATGGTATCGCATTGTCAATGTCTCATTCCACGTCCAGCCCAAACTGTTACAAGCTTAGTGCTGCTGCAGTAGGCTTAGCACTCATTGCAGCGGAATATATTTATAATGGTATGAATTTTATTCTTTTATTATTTTTACTACACAGATTCCAAGGCAGAGCTTTTATAGTATATTATTTAAATTTATTGCATTGTGTATTTATTATGCTGTAACTTATTGTTTTCAGAGAAGAACTTTTTTAAAGCCGCCAAAGTTGGAAATGTCCAAGAACTTCGCAAGTAATAAATAATGTTGATTATTGTTATACTACTGAACTGAACTTACTAGTTATATCTCTGTTTTTATCTTGGTTTTACCAGTTTGTTTTAGATTGATGATTAATATATATAATATATAATGATATAAAACTGTAAAACCAAAAAAATTAAGTATTATAATTTTTTGTTATTAAAAATTATGTAATAATCGCATTAATATCTAGGCAGCTTGAAGCAGCGTCGGATGAAGGACAAAAGTCTGGAGGCGGGAGCGGCGAGGGCGGTGCCGCCAATCGCCGCCACTCTTTGGGCTGGACCGCTCTGATGGTGGCCGCCGCCAATGACCAGCCTGCTGCAGTTCGTGAGTTGCTGCGGCTGGGCGCGCGACCCGACATGCGCGAGAGGTACGGGGGCGCGTCCGCCGCCGCGACGGGCGCCGGCCTACACCCGCTGGAGGTGCTGCAGAGGAGGGAAGATGAATTTTGCAGTGCAATGAATGCACGCGCCTCCTTTCTGGGATGGACGGCATTACATTACGCCGCCCTATCGGACTCGGCCACGACGGCCAAAGCGCTGCTGGAGGCCGGCGCCGACCCCACGGCGCGGGACCACGCCGGGCGACGCGCCCTTCACTACGCCCGGGATCCCTCCACCACCCGGGACGTCATCATGGAGCATGTGCGGCAGTGGGAGGAGAAGGCCGCCCTGGAAGCGGCCGAGGAGCGTCGACGGTTTCCCCTCGAGCAACGTCTCAAACAGTACATAGTGGGACAGTCTGCCGCCATCGAGACCGTCGCCGCCGCCGTGCGCCGGAAGGAGAACGGTTGGGCGGACGAGGAACATCCGCTGGTATTCCTGTTCCTCGGTAGTTCCGGCATCGGGAAAACGGAATTGGCTAAACAACTAGCTAGATACATGCACCGAGACGATCCCGCGGCTTTCATTCGACTGGACATGTCGGAATATCAGGAAAAGCATGAGGTAGCCAAGTTGATAGGTGCCCCGCCCGGTTACGTGGGTCACGAGGAGGGCGGGCAGCTCACGCGAGCCCTGGCGCGCCGGGCGGACGCTGTCGTGCTCTTCGATGAAGTAGATAAGGCCCATCCCGACGTTCTCACGGTGCTGCTGCAGCTGTTCGACGAGGTGTACTTAACTATAATATTTTGGTCTCCCATACGATAAAGCCGTTCCTTATCAAAGGATATCTTACATATCTATTTTGTCTTCGTGTAGGGACGACTCACGGACGGAAAGGGAAAGCTTATCGAATGCAAGAACGCAATCTTCGTGATGACTTCAAATCTGGCGGCCGACGAGATCGCTCAGTACGGATTGCAGCTGCGGCGCGAGGCGGACGCGCGCGCCGCCCAGCGCGCCCGCCCTGTGTCGGCGCCGCCCGCCGACGACAAGGCGTCCTCTCCAGAAGGTAGATGCGCAAGACTATCGAGCTCTCGTCGCCGGTATCTTTGCGTTCAGATATTATAAACATCCGAAATAATAATATAGACAATGTATGATGTATCGAATCAAATAAGCGATAAACCCTTCTAGAGGTCGACGAGCCGCAGGCGGAGGGGGAGCCCGCGGGCGAGACGGAGGAGGCGCTGCAGGTGTCGCGCAAGTTCAAGGACACGGTGGTGCGGCCCATCCTCAAGCGGCACTTCGGGCGCGACGAGTTCCTGGGTCGCATCAACGAGATAGTGTACTTCCTGCCGTTCTCGCGGCAGGAGCTGCTGACGCTGGTGCACGCGGAGCTGAAGGCGTGGGCGGAGAAGGCGCGCGCGCGGCACGCCGTGGAGCTCCGCTGGGAGGGCGGCGTGCTGGGCGCGCTGGCCGACGGCTACGACGTGCACTACGGCGCGCGCTCCATCAAGCACGAGGTGGAGCGCCGCGTCGTCAACCAGCTGGCGCTGGCGGCCGAGCGCGGCGCGGTGGCGCGCGGCTGCGGCGTGCTGCTGAGCGCGCGGGCCGGCAGGCTGCTGCTGGCGGTGCGCCGGCAGCCCGGGGAGCGCTACGTGCCGCTGGACTAGACGCGCAATATATAGCTTTACACACGAGCTGCCTTTTAATCTTCGGCCCCGCCCTCGCTATTTCGTGATGGACCGTGACATAGCTATACCAGTTTAAAAATCTGGTAACGCTTTCGGATGCTCCGACTGCCCTACCTCGGTGAGATACCGTAGAATATCAATTTGAATCCTTTATTATATATCCTTTATAAAAATTTGCTTCTCAATAAACGGTCCGCCCTCGACGCCGGAACATTTGTCCTGGAACTGTGAGTTATCACAGGTTGAAATATTCTCACTGAGGGCATTCACCAAAAATTTGAGAAATCCGAATATATTTTCTTCTCGAGGTCATTTATTTTTCAATATTAATATTTTATTAGCCAACATACAATGTACAAATGCACAAAAAGATAAATTCAACTAGATTAGACTGAACATATATATTTAAGCCTCTGTTCCCACAATAGGAAACCTGTGTTACCACATATACTGTATACACTGCCTATACTGCTCTGTCACGTGTTCTTCATTGGTTCGAAATAAATAATTTGATCTTAAATACAAGGAAAACCAAATGCATGGAGTTTATACTTCCCAATGTAAAAAGTCAGAATTGTAGCCTGCTCCTTAACAATGAAGTTTTGGAAATGACTGACTCAACGGTTTTCCTAGGTATAACTTTAGATGCCGCCGGTATGATCACAGTGGGGGCGGTCCGCCCTCACTTCGACCACTGGATCAATCGGCGGCACGGAATGCTTACGTTTCGTCTTGTGCAGGTGCTGACCGGGCATAGTTGCTTCGGTGAAAACCTGCACAGGATAGCACGAAGGGAGACGACCCCCTCCTGCCATCACTGTGACGAGTCCGTCGACTCAGCTCGTCACACCCTGGCGGAGTGCGCCGCTTGGGACCATCAGCGTACTGAGCTGGTGGGCGTGATTGGCAGGGACCTCTCGCTGCCGCGCGTCATCAGCGCGATGGTCAGCAGCGAGAGGTGCTGGGTCGCAATGGCCTCCTTCTGCGAGCAAGTCATCGCCGCAAAGGAGGCCTCGGAGCGGGACAGGGAGTCAGCCTCGTCCGCTGACCCGCTCCGTAGGGGGAGACTGGGTAAAAGGAGGCGGGAATACGCCCGTCGCTTCCTTCCCCAGTTGTAGGCCTGGTGAGGGAGGAGGGTGACCCCTCTTACCTAACATAGGCCTACGATGGTAGGGTGCTCTACGTTGCTTGGGGCACCCTCATTCGGGGGGTCTCGCCGGGGCGTCACGGTGTGTGCTAACGCGATCCCGTGGCGTCCCACTAAGGCGAAGAGGGCAACCGTCGGCAACACTTCAAATATTTTAGAAATATTATGCTGAGACATACGAATGCGTAAAACTCGTGACTTTGTGCTGCTCGCGGCACTGGATGCCTTGCAGGCTAAATTGCTTTATTAATCGATTAAAATGCCTAAAGGTGTTCATATTGATTTGATTGCGAAGGATCTAGTTGTTCTTAAAACATATATTCAATGTTTTAACGTTTGTGAAACAGTGATCACAATAAAAAAATACCCGACCGAATTTGTTGTGTGGTTCTTCACAGATCAGGGTGCATTTGAAATCCTCGTAGCTTTATCTTTCAAGTTGGAGAGTGTCCAGAAGGGCTTATTTCGATAAGTACGGCGTCAAAATAGGCCCTCCTGACTCTTTAAATTGATGTAAACAAGTACACTGATATGTATGAAAAGTAGAAAAGATACAAAAAAATTAATAAATAAATAGATATTAGACTTAACTGGCTGACTGTTACAATTTTGTTGGATATTTAAACCTAATCAACCGATAAGACATTTTTCAGACAAGAAATGAATTAAGCTACTTCTTCCTCCGGCAGAAGAAAAGCAAATGAATTTAATCGAGATAGACAAACCCTGTCCTTTTTACATTGATTTAGATCAGCAGAAGAGTGGGGTTCTATTTTATATGCCACATTTTTCGCGATAATTATAAAATAATAACTTATTCTAGTATTTTCCTATGCTTCATTCTCTCATTCGCGCCGATTCATATTGGTCGCTTAATACACCACGTAGTATTCTACATCTGTTTTAAGATGATGCTACATCGGATTCAAGAATGTTTCAAGATTGCAGTTTCCCACATGGATGTATTAAATTTAAAACAATGGCAGTGCGATCTTCCATCAATGTTGTGTGATTTTAAAAATTATTTAACCATATAAACTATATACATTATTATTTATATAAATTATTATAATTTAAGTATTTTTTGTACATAATTTATCCTTTTGTTACCCATAAAGTTTCACTAGTTGCGGATAATATAATAAATAAATAATCAGTGATTCCTTATTAGCTAAATATTCGTAATATTAAAAAAAATTGATTATTACTCTAAGTAGTAAAAAGATCTTTTTATAATAATTTTGTATACTAATTACTTGGTAAATTAACCAAACCTCATTGAATTGCTACGGAGCTAACTAGTTGAAGAAGTTTTTATTAGGATCTCCATTGATTGATACACTTAGTCCTGTCGCATGGGATAAACTAAATAAGAACTCTTACTAAATACCTTTCTATTAAGTTAGATTGTTCATAAGAATCGTGATGTTATTAAATAATCATACATTTCTTTAATTTTAATCTTATCTCAGTATAGATAAAACAGTAACAGAAAATATAGATCCTGCAACATAAAACGGGCGATTTTGGGCCATTTATAAACTTTACGTAATGTTTTTTTTAAACTTTAGAAGGTGATAATAGACATATATATGCAAGATTAAAATGAAAAAAAATGTCAGATCAACGTTTTTTTATTAGAAAATTAAAAATTGCTAACAAATTTAGAGATATTGTATAAAATATATAATATAAATAAGAGGAAAGGATAGAATAGGAACAAAAAAAGTTAGAATAGGAACACATGCATTCTGCTCATTCTACCTACTCCACTCAAAAATGTAATTTATGGGGAAATGTATAATTTTTCAACAATGTTATAGTAAACTTTTAAAAATTAAAAAGAGTAAGAAAAGTCTATATGCCAATGGATAATACAATATTTTCGACTACTACTTACTTGGAAAATTATTTGCTGAGACAAGATTATTTCAAGATATTTGATTTATTAGTTGGATACTCTCCAGTTTTTATAACCCATATTTGCAGGTTTTTTCATTCATTCATATTGAGCTTCTTCGAATTTCTTGATTTTTAGCGATGACGACTGTCGTCGGTATATGTTTTGATAGTATTTTATATGTTTATATATATTAAAGTGTAGTGTGTATATTTGTGAAACATTTTCCTGGCGATTTTTGTTGTGCTTGTAAAAAACAAGGAGTTTGTCGGTATTTACTTGCAACTCTATAAAGTCATGCAGTGAATTTGGAAGTAAAATGATACAACAAGTGTTTAGTGCTTATTTTATTAAACTTCGCACCATTATATACAAATATAATGTATAAATAAACAACAACTCTTTACAAAATATAAATCGATTGCGGACGCGTGTACGTGTACCGCGACAACTAAACACGTGAAGGCCCCCGGTGATACTCGCACTCGTGACGTCACGTCACCCGGTGTGCGTACACTATGATTACATTTAATAATCACAAATTATAAATAACACACCGTGTGCGACATAATTCGCTACGGTTGCTTGCCCTGTACAACTATGGACGTCTGTGCTGTGCTAACAAGGTAATATTTAAGATAAAAGATATTCGTAATCTATGCTATTTTAACGTCATTGTAACGTCAATCGCTATTAAGTACATTCTTCTGTTTTAGATATAAACAAACGAAGTCTGTAGTTTTACATTGGTTAAATTTTGTAATAAGCCAAAAGGTTAATTGTTTACACTGAGGGTGCACTCAGGACATTAAACCCGTTCACACTAAATATCTACATGAAATTTGAATTCATAATAATTAGACGGCATCTTACGCATCGTCCTGCGCCTAACTAACATTGATAGAATTACACAGCTTTTACCTAACAAGTTTCCTATTCGGATATCGGGGTCCTTTGGAGCCTACGTCTCGAAAGGGGCGCCATTGACTAGAAAATAAACATAGAGACATTCTACAACACTTACACCTAATATAATATAATTACATTTTTATGGAGTTCGTGTTCTGAGGTTTGAAGCATGTCTTACAGTGCCATAATAATTGTTACTAATAAGCTCCCCTAAGTATTCCCATCTCTGGAATTACACAATTAAAAATTCACTTAAAATCTGTCTTCGTTGAGTCATACGTTAATATAAAAAAATATAAAAGTTACTAAAAAATTATAAAACCTAATTAAATAAATACTTTCTGAGTAAGTATTTTCCTAAGTTACTGTGTAGTAGTAATAAATATATTTCGCTTAATACTCTATAATGCCTAAACTAGACCTAATAATTAATATATTCGTATCAAGTACTTGTTGCGTCCTAAACTTTTGTTGTTAAAATTAACTTTGCTCGAATTGTTACAACTATCACTACTCATATCATTGCTTTTACATAAATTTGACATATTCTACTTAAGAGTACCTACACATTAAAAGAAACACTAAATGCGAGTAATCTTTTGTTTTGATCACGTCCTTAGGCCTACTTCAAATTCTTGTAATATTCTCGGTGAGAGATCTCACATCTGCTACTGCACGTGAAAGCCTCTCTCTGTGAACGGCGCGTGAACGTGCACAAAGCCTACAATACTCTTATGGCTGAGGAAACACAGTAAATAATATTGTTATCAGTAAATTGGACAACATGTTTCACGTAAAATCCCTGTTTCTTCTTGTCAGACCTTAGTCCTAAATATGACTATTCCCATGTTCGCGGACAGAATAAATAATATCTGGAAAACATTATGGAACACATTGTATTGTATATTTAATGTATGTATAATTTTATAGTTCTAACGCTTTTAGTGTACATATTATAAGTCGTATATAAAATAGTTAAGGTTCCTAATTTTAAAACATTTTTTTAACCTTTTGCATCTACTTAACTAATTGGTGTTCGTTAAATATGTTTTAATTTTTATATAGCTACTATAGTATATAGGATAAAATGTACGTAACAGTATTTTCATATGTATATTTTCTTAAGGTTCCGCCACAGAACGTATTCTTTGTACGTCGTTACATAGACCGTTGCATAATCTCCTCTGATATATTTCGGTATGTCTAGTAACGCCATTTTAGTACATCGTTTAATATATTATATATCTTTTAATATTATAATATCAATTCCTTTCAAACATACATACATAGATTCTTAAAATACTCAAATAGGAATAAATACATGCGTAAGTGTAATTGGACAGTCATTACGTACTATTAAATAGATAGTCATATTAGTACTCCGTCGGACGGCGAGCCCTATCTCGCCGCCCATCTCGCTTCCCCAAGACGCCCCATCTCCGGCTCCTCGCATCGAACCCGCCCGCCCGCAGAGAGCTCCCAACGGCGGCGAGGCGGCGCTAGAGCCAGCCGGCCGAGTGGTGCGGCGCGTGTCCGTGCAGCGGCGTGACGCCGGGCAAGCGCGCCAGCGAGGCGCAGCGTCCGCACGCCTCGCCCTCCGCGCCCGCACCCGCGGGGCTCGCCTCCGCCGACGACTCGTATCCGCACTGGCCGCACGCCTCCTCGATTAAAAGATTACAGACGATTTTCAGCTACGATTACATTATAATTTATAGGTGTACTAAATATAGCCGTTACCTTCTGTGCGTCGTCGTCGAGGCTGGCGAGCAGGGGTTCGCGACTGCCCCCCTTGGCCGGGACACTCTCGACGGTGGTGGAGGGCGACAGGACGGGCGGCGGCGGGCGCGGGGCACGGGGTGGCGCGGGGGGGGGCGCCCGCGCCGGCACGGAGCTGGCGCGCTGCAGCGCCTCGGCCGCGCCCGCCGCCGCGCGCTCGCCCTCCGCCGCCCGCCGGGAGTCAGAGAACTTCTTGCGCTTGCGTTTGAGCGCCGCCAGCGCAGAGAGCGGGTGCAGGGGCCCGCCGCGTATGCTGCCTCGCTCGGGACTGCGTTGGGAGTCACTGCCGGAATCCGAACGCTCGCTGCCGCTGTGATATTAATAGAGAAGTATATATTTATTTTCTAAAATATGACTAAAACCAATTGTTATTTAAATTACGAATTAAAGAAGGGTTTCAATATATATGTAAATATTTATGTCTGGATCTGTTCATATTAAAGAGATCGGTCGAAAAATATTTGTCTTTTCACCCTTTACGACAGCTGAAATATTTTCTTCTAATTCCTACCAAAACCATGTTAGCACAATCTCTTCTTGTCTCTATTCGTGATCATGCCGATGTAATCTACCCTCACCTGATCGAGAGTTATTTAAAAAAAATTTACCGACTTAATAACGACCACATCTCTCCTCTTCGTCAACTACTCGAGAGGCCCACTATCCGCGAACGCTGGTATTTTTAGTCTCTTTCTCTCTTACAAATAACATACAATTTATTTGACCCATAATCATCTTCATACCTGAAAGAAATATTTTTATTTCTGGGCCCACCCGACGTTTTGCGTACATCACGATTACCAGTCTAGGTATAATTAGAGATTCTACAGGTACTTTTTAACAGCCATTAAGTTAAGGAACAAATTGCCTTTAGAGATATGCAAGTCCTAATGGATTTACATGTTTAAAAAATCAGTTAAGGAGTTAAAGCTTCGATAATTAGAACGACTGAATATGTATATTTATTATATTCATAATTTATAATTTTAAAATATTATTTAGTTTAGTAGTTTATATTTATATAGTGTAATTATTTGTATGAAGGTCTATTGCTAAATTATAACTCTTATCCGAAAACTATGTTATAGTAAAAGATATTACCTTGGCGATGGTCGCGCGTGATCGCAGACGGAGTCCTCGGAACGCGAGCGGCCGATGAGTCGGGACACGCGCGCGGCCCGGGCCGCCTCGATGATAGTGCCCCAGCGGCGTTTGTGCGACGAGGGCTTGCGCCGCTGGGCGGCCGCGCCCCCCGCGCCGTCCGACAGGCTGGACTGGCTCGTGCGCAGCCGCCCGCCCAGCAGCGCCGACAGCGACGCGTGGTGCGCGCCGTGCGAGCCGCCGTGCTCGTGGTGCAGCGACGCCAGGAACTCGTCCACGGGAGCCAGCGACCCGCCCGGCGCGATATTGAATCCCTTCATGAGTCGTCGCTCCTTCTGGCGGTTCTTTTTACCGCCTCCCCCACCTGACAGGGCTGACCGTTAGATCGCTTTTTACTTGCTCCGATAACATTCGATACAAAATATTAAATTGAATATTTATTAACTAGCTACAAATGATATGATATCCGTGGATCTCAGATTTTTTTCGGCGTGTGTAATTATGACATTACAAATAACAGTTACCTGGCGCACCGGCATTGGCCGTAGAGGTGTTCATGCCGGAATTCCGCAGTATTTCCACTAGCTCGCAGCGGAAAGCGCTGACGTCCTGCTTGATCTCGTTGACGTCATCCTCGGTGACGCCACCGCTCTCCGCACGACGCTGCTGCACCGTGACGTAGCGACGCACCAAGTTACGCATTATTGCCTTTAAGCGCCGATTATTACGGTGGTATGAAAAAGTTATTCAAACAAAGTATATATTTCAGTTTAGTACAATACCTATTTACAAATAACGACTACATACCTGGTAGCGGAAATCTCGCTCATTAGCCTGCTTCGCTTTTCTCTGAAAAAGAAACAAATAACAAAAGTCAAACCTAACATTAGGACCTTAATCAGATTCTCAATAATGGATGAATGTTACTCTTATGGTGCGCATGTGCTCTCGCTTAGCGCGTGCGTGGCCACACATGGTGCGCTGTAGCCAGCGCCACGTGTACAGAGCTGACTTGGGGGATGGCACCACGTTAAAGGGTGGAGGCGCCGTACCACCCTCTTCGAAGAAGCTGATCCACAGCTTGCTTCGAGCGAATTTCCACTCTACGTCTGCACGCTCCTATTGGTACATGCAAAATGCAGTTTACATCGACCCATGTTGTTTCCCAATGACATAAATAATATTGCAGTACGCACTGAAATTAGCTGATAGGAGTGATTCATCATGGCGATCAGCAAGTTCAGTAGAACGATGACGTTGATGACCGCGTAGGTTCCAAACATTAGCATCCCCCAAAAACGCGTGAAGATTTTAATACCATCTAATTCGAATGAATCCAAGTCGACAAGTCCAAAAGCCGCCCAGAATAAGGTCTGCATCGTCTCGAAAAGACTAAAACAAATTATTAACAATATATATGTGTATAGAAAACTCTATATTAAATACGTGTATATATTACATGTCTCAGTTTTAAAACAGAGTAATTGTAACAGACTTCAAAGAAAGGTTTTCTGTTTCACTCGTATGTACGTAAAAATATATGTCATTTAGCACTCAGCTATTCATATATTCTAAAAGCCGTACTATAACACGTCATATTAGTTGTTTTATATTTGTTATTTAACTCAAACGGTAACTAAGACAATACTGCACAAGTTTCATTTCTTAATAAATGAAATTGAATTGTGTGTTTTCCTTTGAAATATATTGATTATTAGAAAACCATTGTATTATTATTTTCTGTATGTCTACTTACTTAGCGAAACGTCTCCAAACAACACAGGCGTCGGGGTCTGGAAGCGTACCGTTGGTGGCAACGGGAGAGCCAGTAGGACAACGTTTCTTTTCCATATCCGCATAGTACCATAGGAGTTGATTGAGACCTAGATCCAACAAAAAGATATATACATCAAAATATATGCGCTATATTTATATTAGCAAGATACATTTGAGGTTGAAAAACTTTAAAAAGGCTATCATTAAATAATTAAAACAGCTCAGTATTGTCAATTGTAAATATATTCACTTTTTTGTTTTCTCTTACCACATGAGAAAGCGAAAATGACGAGGATATCCAAGACGAAAAACTTTAGTATATCTAATACCATTCGACTGAGTGACACTTGGAGCGGTCCGAGGTGCGGATTAACGCTAAAAATATACACTAGTTTCAGGCTACTGAAGATATTAGCGGCCGAGAAAAGACCTTCTGATAGTAACATTGGATCCCAAGCATCCCATTTCTCTCGAGGTTGATTCCATTGAAGACCCATTCCCATTTCCCGACGAACCTGATAATATAAAGTTCACTATAAATTCTCAAACATTAAAATTAATAAAATGACATTGCTAATTTTACCAGTTTAAAATAACAATAAAATTATTTTTTACCTGAAAATGGGAAACGATACGCAATGCGACTGTTGCGACGTAGAGCGAGTTTGTGACAAAATCGATAACGTTCCACATGTCGTGAACATATTCTCTCAGCCCCATATCCCAAAGCTGTTTCACCTCACTCCATATAAGACCTGACAACATATGTATAAGTTTATTAAAATATAATACTTCGGATGCCATTTCAAAAGAGTTTCATTATAGTATAAACTCAATAATTATTCGAAACTGACCGCTGACCCAGGCCAGTATGAGCCACTCGACGAGCGAGGGCGGCGCCCCGCGGCGAGACAGCGGTGCGGTGTGCTGTGCGGGCTCGCCCCACAGGATACCGCCCGCCGCCGTCTCGATGCGCTGCGACGCCAGGATTAGTAGGACTGCGAACCAGAACGTGCAGTATGTATCTCAAAACTATCCCTTAAAATTACTTTTCGAAAATAAAAAAAATTGTTATTTTCTTATTGATCAGATTTTATTTTATTCATATTTTCTAAAAATTCTGTATTTTCTCGTGGAGTACTACAGTGATATTATCCTTACATAGAAACATAAAGTAGCTAGCCGAGTGACAAAGAAACTTTATGAAAGGTTTTCGAAGCGTGCGGCCGGCGGCGGAGTGCGGCGCGGCGATGTAGGCCAGCGAGTACAACGGAAACATGACGCCGATGCGCACCATCTCCGCCGCCTGCAGCAACATATTCTTGCGCCGGAACCCCGGCACGCTCTCGTACCAAATGGATGCCAGCAGTTGTTGAACGTTGGGATGAGCCACGAACTATGATCAAAATAGTTAATAGTTATCCACAAAGTGATAAAACAATAATAATAGTTATTAACATCTACCTTCTTCTGTCGCAGTTTTATCGCTAGTTTAAGACGAGACAATCTCATCCTCTCCGGCGCCCCCGGTTCGGCGAGAGGAACCTGCGGCGACCCCGTCTCGTGGTTGAGGAGTACTTCCAACTCGTGAGACGTGCGTGTGTGGTCGAGCAGGGCCGTTGCGAACTCCTGACATTGAACGCGCAACTCCTGATACTCAGTTTTAAATTCGTGCTCCAGTGCTGATAGCCGACGAAGCTCCCACGACAGTTCGAAGGCCGTAAGTATGGGATCCTTGGATGAGAGTGCAATGAGCGAGGGGGACGCGAGGGCTCGGTAGGCGTTGATGCGCGAGCGCGAGTGACGCAGGGAGTCCTCGCGGCGCGAGCGCACGCACTCGTCGCAGCCGCAGCGCACGTCGTGCGGCACGGGCAGCGCCGCGCCGCGGTCCAGCAGCAGCTTGATGATCTCGTAGCTGTCGCGGTGCGCCGCTAAGATCAGCGGCGTGATGTCCGACGTGAACGTGGCCGTCTCCGGCGGTAGCGCTTCCCAACTCTGTGTAGACATAAAAAACATTTCAAATTAAGATATTGTTTAGTACATTAAAAAAATAGTATTTAGAACATTTTTATTCGGTTGATTTAATTAAATTTTAGATTGCTTACCGCTGGGGTGCTTACTGTTTGGCGGTGACGGTGATTAAAAATAAGTTATGTTGTTACACCGAGAAAATTAATACTAACTTACATCCATTACACTCTTTTGCTTAAAAAAGGTCTTGATATTTAGAGAGAAATTTTGTTTTTGTTAACTTTTTGAGAATCAATTTACTAAAGAATATGAATAAGAAAAATAGATAGAGAAAGAAAATTATGGGGCAATTTTAAATTAAATATGACTTGTATTGTGGGGTAATTTTAAATTAAATATGACTTGTGTTATATTAGGAAGTTAATATTAATCGGTAGGTATTATATGAATAGCGGGTGTAAAATAATTTTAATTTTGGCAAACATATTATCTTCACTCACATGCAACTCTCCCGGTTTGCGCGTCCGTTCCTCGTGATCGAGAAGTGCTTCTACCGCCTCAACGAATTCTTCTGAAATGGCATGTAGCAAAGCATCACGGGTCTCCACCCCGAACTCGAGTAGCAATTCTACCATTTCTAGATTCTCGTTATCGATAGCCATGAGTAGTGCGCTGCGGCCCAGGGGGTCCACGCAGTCCACGTTGATGTGCCCGGTGTCGCGGGCTCGTTGTAGAACGCGCCTCGTGCCCGCCACATCACCACGCTCTACTCCTAGCAGATATTTCTTTTCCTCCAGTGACAACACTGCCATCTCTTGATGAGGTCGCACCACATTTTCCTCCTCTGTCATTCCATGTATGCTATGACGCTAAGAAAATAACTTTTATTAAATATCATTTACCTAACGGAAAATAAACTTTTTTGTTGTTATATATAAACGGACCGCTAAGTGAACTACCAAAAGTTCAAAGCAGTGAAGGAAAGAATTCAAGAATTTCTATCTCGGGAAATTAATATGGCTCATAGAACTATGTCATGTATTTTGAAATATGACTTATGGCTTGCGGCCTATAAGGGACTCACTGGACCTCATTTAACTGATGATAAAATCAAAACCTTAGTCGTACGAAATGGGAGGTTACCTAAATATTTATTTACTGATAAGCATATTTTTATTAATGGTAATATTTCAATGAGCAGAATAACCGAGTTTATGAGCATAGCTATGTAGAGGCTTCCCAATTTGTTCATTAGAGTACAACATGGACTTTATCCGACTTCATGGGGTGTTAGCTATGAAAGGGTGATTGAGCTATAATATTGTGTAAAAGTTTTCAAAACATCGGCACAAGTGTGTCACAGGATTTTTGAGAAGGTTAAACCACCTAACAACAACATGTATCATAACCAAGGCTGGGCCTTTTAGCAAAAATCAGCACCGGCTCATAAAGCTATATCGTCCCAAGTATTGTTAGAAACGAATGTTTCAAACTTTATCAGAGCTAAAGACTTGGCGTCGTTTAATACCAATGTTAGTCCCCAGAATTATGATTTATGGTAAATTTTAAAGAGTATAGCACCATCTTAAACGTCATGATTTTTTGTATATTTTGGTCAACGTCCGATTTTTCTAGGCAGCAGTTAATGTTTCGTTCGGTTTCCTGGTTAAGCAGTAGGTAATGCCTCTGCGCGGCAAGAGTTCGTACCCAATTAAAAGGTGACAGGCGCGAAATAAGCGGCGACCTGCCCTAAAGGACAGGGATGACGCGCAGGAATATAATAGTTTTACATTTCTTTAAAGATTGGATCAATCTAGTAAGGAATTTCGGTTTCCTTCATTTAGCAGGCTTGGGCGGAAGACAGAAAGTCACTTTCGTTATTCGGTACCCTCTCCATTGTGACGTCGTCGATGTCTATGTTTCAAGATAAAAGAATTAAATAAATAAATCTTCTAAAAACAAAGAAAATATTCTAAAAGCTGTTATAAAAATTTGGCACGCGCATGTCATTGTACGGCAAAACTTTCACACGAAAAATTTTACCCATCGAAGTTTATGGGATTTTAGTTTTTCGGTAATTATTCCATAACAACATCGAGTAATTGATTTTTAAAACCACCATCAGACTGATGTCTAACAGTGTGCAAAATTTGGAAATTTAAAGATATACCGTATTTGATTGATGCTTGCACAAAGAATGCAGAAAAGTCTCTCATAGAAAGCTTGGCTCAATTCTATATATTTTACAGAAATTAATATTGTTTTTAGTAAGATTTCAATAAAACTATTTTTACGGATATAACTCGCGTTTATTATTTCCGACCTACGTTACGAGTATACGCGAGTTATATCCGTAAAAATAGTTTTATTGAAATGTGCAGTACGCGTGTAAACTACTAGAAAACCTTAATTAGTGAGATTTTTAAATTATTTTAACTATCAGTATTTGGAAAAAGCAACTGCTGAGATTGTCTACTTTTAGACAATCTCAATTGCGATTTAATTATTTCGAGTTTCTCTTATGAAATTCATATTATAAAATTTTCGAAATTACAAAGCTAGTGGAGTAATAATATTATTGTATAACTTTTACTATTTAAAAGTTATGTAATATCGCAGTTTCATATGTTATGACGCGCAAAATCGTTTTTAAAACCATTCCAACTCTGGTTTAATACTTCCAAAAAACCTTCAAACTTTTTTGGTAGTTTGACACGTTTTAAAAGACAAGCTTTATTCGTAATTCTCTATAGAGAATAAAAAAATGTTTTATAAAACATCTTCAAAAAAATATCGAGTAGACATCGAAAACGATTGGAAATAATTTTCCAATCGTTGATTACCAAGTTAAAGCTTGTTAATTTTTTTAATCTTGTTGAATACAAGTATGAATACATAGGAAGAGTTTTATTATACTTATCTAACTTTCCGACTTAAAATTATTAATGCCATCGTTTTGAGGATATCTGTATAATTTTTTTTTCATGCAAAATGTCCTAAACGGATTTTGTTGATAGTTTTCAGTAACATATGTTACACACCAGATTACCACATAGGGTACAATTCATAAAGATTTTATGTAATTTTGCTATAAACTGACAATAAGTATAGAGTAAAAAATCCTGGAGTTTGACTATCTTGCCGTTGGTACGCTGTCTAAACCAATAAAGTTACACGTAAATAGTGTACCGTGGGCTGGGTTACACAGTTCTAAAGTTTTTTAAATACACATTTTACACTATTTATAAAATGCTTATGAAAATATTTTTTTTATATTTAATAAAAATATTTTTTTTCTTTTATACTAAGTAATTTGGATCAATAGTTTCAAAGTTTTCAAAATGTGATTAAATTGAATGGATCACAATTAAGAGCCTAATTCGAGTGGACGCGGCGAGAAGACGGTGCAACTTGGTAACTTTGTTATTTCTCAATAAAAGACGTTAAAAGCAAAGAAGTAGGCAAATAGTATACTATATTTTAGTAAACCTCTTTATATTTTTTCATTGTATTAATTTTGTGTTTTCTAAGTGAATTTTATGGAGTCTAAAGTATATGACAGATTCTTATTTTATTTAATACTAGCTGTTCCCGCGACGTCGTTCGCGTGGCGTATTGATTTAACTCCGGTAAAAATTGTCAAAATAGTTTTGACAATGAATTTTGATCTCAACTCTACAAAATGAACATACTCAAACTCAAAGAAATTTTTAGTTTAAAATAAATGTAAGGAATTCTTTTTTAAAGTAGTAAAGCTTAAGTGCGGACTTTCCAAGTATTTGGACCGGAATAAGCCGCAAGAAACTCCTAGGGCGTGTCCCTAACCCTTATTCCTTTTTATATCATAAAAAATTTTTTTTTTTAATTATTAGAATAACACAGTATTACTTTTTATGATTGAAACTGCTTAACATTTCATTCCTTCGGGTAAATTTATCATAGGCAAAGCAGCCACAAGAAAGCTTGTAGGTATTAACTAAGCGTTTTAGTTACGAGCAGCATAGGATGTAGTAATTTCTTACTGATTGAAAATTTTATGTGTTCACAAATTGACTCATTCAAAGTTTTTTAAATGTATTCAATGTACAGAAAATGATTATTTAAATTTTTATTATTATTATTATAAAAATTTAAATATTTAACATCTCGACTTAGGTTCTTAAAAAACTCTGGAATTGCACTAAGTATATTCTGTGTATTATTTTTTCATATTTATGTAATGAAAGTAAAAATATTTCAATTTCTAATACTTCACGCCGCATTTCCGCCATGTTCTGAGTTCATGAGGACCCCGAATGGGTTTGAAACTGGTCGGGCAAATTCAGATAGTATTTACATAAATACAGCAGAATAATGACATATAATAGTAATCATGGATCACGAAAGCCAATACAAACATATTCTAAATGCTAACAAATCAGACATTAGCATAATTTACAGCTGCAGCATCTAGGTTATAAACTTGCAATGCAATTTTCAAAACTATGAATCTATTTATTAAATCGAGCTATTATATTTTTGTAAAATGCCGGCACAATTTTTGAATTGATGGTAACTTTATCACTACTAGATGGGGGACGATAAAAAATAAGTAGGTCAACTGTTGATGGTGAAATGTCACAGGGTCGCTGTCAAAGTGTCGAAGAGTTCGAGGGCCGATACACTCATTATGCAAATGGGTCGGGCGGCGCAAGGCGAGGGTGGTGCTCTACCTCCACTCCTCACTCACCAGTTGCCACTAGAGGGCAATTCAAGCCGTACTTGGTTAAAAGACTTATCTCTTAATGACAACAACAGAACAATTCGTAGAATATTTCAAATATAAAGATTCAAGGATAAGTGAACAAAACATTCATCTTATTTTATTGATTTTGCAACCCATTTACAAGTAGATGAAATGTAAACGATGTACCTATATAGTTATATTATAAATTCCTGCATACCTTAACTTTGTGGTCGGGCGGACGCGGCTCGGGTGCCAGAAGCGCGCCCATTTCCACGCGGCAGGTGGAGGGGCGTCGGTCGCGGTCACGGTCACCGCTGCCTCCTGACATCTCGGAACCGCCGCTTTCTGCAAGCACAGAACTACTAGGACCGGCGGCCGCGCCCGCGAGCGCAGCCGCCGCCTAAACGAGTGCACTTCGCTAACGGCGGACGGCGCTTGCGCCTATTCACCGCGATACAATGCGGATGGATATATTTAGAGCGGACGCTTGCCCGATGGGCGGAACCAGAAGAAGCACTTACCGGCACCGTCGCCGCGAGCGCCATCTCGTACTCTCTCGGTGAACTGAAACAAGCAAAAGTTTACTCGCGCTTCTACAAATAACAAAGTTTACTCGTTCAAGATATGATCTGAAGCATAGTGCAGTTACCTGAACGCGACGCACGCGCCGTGCGGCGATCTGCCGCGAGTGGCGGCGGAGCGCCTCCAGCCTGCAGGTGTCGCGGGCGGCCTGCCAGTTTCAAAAGATTGATACTACAAATTTACTCGACTTTGTATCTTTGTAGACGGTTCTTTAAACTATACTCACCTAAAAAACAAGCTTTTCAAGCCTTATTGTTTGCCCAATTAATTTAGGTAGAGGAGTAGCTACCAAATACGATAAAACTTTCATTAATTAACCATTTTAAAACCTGAAAAAGCGATAGTTCTTGATAATAACGATAAAGTTTAATATTCTTAAACTATCGAGAGGCTTATTTTTGGGGAATGTTATAAAATCTAAATCAATCTCACACTAAACTAACATGAAAAAATCTCTATAAAGCTCATTCGCGGATACTTCAAAATAATCTGGCACGAGTCATAAAGTCTGCTTTGTTTGATTACGACCGACATGGCTAAAAAATAACGATCTCTGTCTTTTTTGTTTACTAATTCGAGCTGGAACTCTTTCAAAGTTATTATTGAGTCGTCGCGTTTGATTTTAAAACCCACTTCAATGAAAAGTTTCTTTAATAGATTAACAAAGTTGATTTCGAACATCGTCATACATCATTATCATATTAGTATATCCTTTCACTTTTAATTAAACACTGACCTCGAATATGACATTGCTTTTACAATTATTACCAGGCTGTCCTGGTTGAAGTTTTATCATCTATTTAACTAGACGGATGGCGTATAAAATGTCACTATGTAATATCGTGAAAAAAATACTAAGCAAAGTCACAAGTCCTGTTAAACTGGAGCGCAAAAATTAGCAGACATGAAGCTTGTACAGCACACATGGGTATCGGACTGAACGATCCATCTGCTCAGTGCTGGGCGGAGACCGAGCTCTACCTACCGTTGCGTGTACGGCCGCGCTCGTAAATTCTATTTTAAAGGAAGATGAAGATGTAAAGCCGGCGCTGGGCGCACGTGGCGCTGGCAGCACGGGCTGCGATGGTGCCGACTCTCCCGGAGCCGAGCGCTCGGCGCACTGCCGCCCGCCGCCCGCGAGCCGCCCTGCCCCGCCCGCCACCACCGGCCCCGGCACCGCTACCCGCCCTAGCGCCTGCTCCTGTCCTATCTAAATTTTCCAGATTTAGCCTCTTTTTATACATTAGATTCACTGAGTAAGTCAACAACATACGAAATTGTACATTTTTAAAGAAGAACTGTATATTTTGCTATAAAATATTCATAAAGTTATGCAACTTTTATACACAAATGTAAATTTACATAATATTTGTTCATCGGTTAGTGTGTTAATTGCACGGAGCTAGGAGGACTCAAGGATCCAACAAATTCAACGGCTTCATTTGTACAAGAAGAAGGAAAGTTTCATGACTTCTTCACGAATATTTTATAAATAAACAAATTATATTATTAATAACAAGCTTTCAAATTTGACTCTCCTTGTTTACTTCAGATAGTTACATGTTCCGAGTGTATATACTGATCAAATCGGGTCAAAACAAACCCAACACAAACTTTCGCCTAGTTATTTAGATTTTCTATCTACACTTCTAGTGAAAAGTGTATCATATATAATGATGTATACTATAAGTTTCGCAAATCACACTAATATCGGAGATTAGCATCATTTTACAAAAGAAAAAAACTTCAACTTCAAAAACAGTTAAAAGTGTTTAATTATTATTATATTATTTTTGCAATTACTGCGTAACGAAGCAGTAAATGCAAATCATTTCACAATCTGTGAAGTCCTATAACAATGAATTTGGAGTTAAATGAAGCATAAGAACAACAAATTAGTAGGAGATAGTGAAAAATGGACACCAAATTTCGGTCGGTTTCAAGTGATGCGCTACCATGGATGTAAAGAAGATTAAAATAGTCTGTATATTTGTTTCTAGACAATTTCCTGGGTTTTTTAATAAAATAAAATGTATCAAAATTATCTAGTCTTTTCTTTTATATCTATGCTAAAGCTGAAGAGTATGTTTGTTCGTTTGGTTGAAAGCGCTAAACTAAGAAGGTACTAGAGGGATTTGAATTTTTTTTTCTGATTGTAATTTGCAAGTTCAGGAGACGGGAAGATTGATGTTATTTTTGAACAAATTAGACACTACACAAATCCATACTACCATTTTAGAAGATACGTTTTAAAATTCATATAAGTATACATAAAAAATATTAAAATTCATATAAGTATACGATTTTCAGTTGCCTTTTAACTCAGGGAGGGGGAATTAAAACAATATTGAGTTATATAATATGTATCAAGACATCATATTCAGATTTAAAAGATGTATATAAAACACATATAATTAGGTGTTTTCTGTAATTGTTTGAATTTGCCTCAAACAAACTTCAGCTTATTTTTACTCTCAAATAATCCTCTATTTGTGTGTGTTGTGGGTTATTTGAATAACTGTGTAGGTTCTCATTAGCAGCTAAATATTACTACATCATTACGAACTCACGGTATGGTAACGTTTTTAAACAAAAATGTCGCATTAACCGAATTACAGACATTTAAAAAAATAATATTATTTAATCCTTGCTCACCACTTAACAATAAGCAAAGAGAAATACACTTTCTGTTACCATTTAAATATATATTTTTTTACTTTGTAGTCGCTCGCTCCTACTCGTTCATTACATAAAAATATCAAGAGATAGTAACTCATTTATGTTCACACGTACTCTGCGCCGGCTTATTAAAAATCGATTGAATGTACGTTTGAATGGGAACAATAAAGACGTTTTGATGATCACTGCCATACCGCCCCGGTGCCTCCCCGCCGGCTGGTCTGCCCACACCACTTACCATATGTTTATATTTCAACTTTTCTTCATCTTTGTATATTCCCCATTAACGAATTAATATTCTTTGGCTCAGCGATGATTTCACCAAAAACTATTCTCATAGTAACATCTGTTTAATGATCGCATGTGATAGCAAGCATCTGTGTAAGGTTAAGATGAATACGCCCGACTGCACCTTGCTTTTAGATAGGTTTATTGTAATGTAATCTTCTAAGCTTTTAAATAAATTAAAAGAAAATAATACTGATGACTCATGAGCTGAAAATAAAATAAGTTTAACAAATAGAGGGGTACAATAATGGAAGAAAAATAGGTATATTAAAATGGCATATTTATTTTGTAACTAATTAACTAATTAATGATAAAAATATAAAGGATGCATTACATCATTATACTTTTAAAATAAAGAGGAAAAGTGTTATTTAAACACTTACATTTACAGTATTAGTGATATCAGTTCGTATGTACCGAGCGCTGAAAGCAAATTACCACGAACAATAGGTTCTCCACGAGCCATATGCGGTTTGTATTACTCATTTGACAGATGCTTTCAACGAAAGCTCATTATTTTAAAAGTTAATGACTTTTGGAACAACTTCATCTTTTATTTCAACAGACCAAGAAACTGACTGAAAATATTATATATAACAAATAATTTGAATTATAAATATTATTGTGTTTCGGCATGGTGCTGACGGTATACAAAAAAAATCATATTAAAGCCGGCCAATGCAGCTTATTTTGGTACAAACAATTGCCACAATTTGGAAATAAATATGATGTGATTGAAATAAAATAAAATATTGAACATGTAATTTTAAATTAGGTTAACGGGATTCATGTTATTAAATAAAAGATTTATAAAACATACCTCGACTTTTTAAAAATATGGTTGAACATGATATTCATGAGACATTTAGTTTATTATGGTACTCAACAAACAATGAAAACTTTACTCCTATATACATATTGGAGTTGAATAATTTATATTAATGTTAATTTAAAGCGTATAATCGCTTCTAATCCCACACAAAATGGGAATGCCTATATAACCTCCTACGAGTCTTGAACCAATGGTGACCCTGGGATTTAGCAAATTTAAGTCTTTGTTTTCAAACAGAGATGATTTTTTAAAGTTAAACATATAAAAGCAACTTATTAAATTTATTGTCATAAAATACATTTTTGTACTTTATTACCTATTTAGAATTCTATTTAGCAATAAAAATAAAACTTTGCTTAAACTAATACTCTGAACTACACTAACATTAGAAATCGCAAATATGTCGAGCGTCAAGTCAAGATAACTAAGTGGGTCATATGTTTGTTATTAACCACGAGATATGCTTTATTGTCAGTGGGCAGGGGGCCTCGACGACTTTAGACATAGATCGATACCGGCTGGCGATGTTCATCTATTATTGCAGGAGGTGCCTTAATCGCTTAAATTCTGTAGCCACCTGCCACTGCCACTGACCAGCACACTCTACAATATAGTAGAGTTAATATTTTATAGAGCAGCAACAGTACCATTTATCGTCTTTTGCAATCAGCTCCGGATTTAATACAAAAAAAAGCGGATTCAAATTTGTTTAATGCCTTTATGCAATCTTAAATGTTAAGAAAGTAGTATTGGTTCTCCCCTATATAATTTGGGCTGGCTGCATGCGCCAGGCACGGTGGTGGCAGCGATGGTGGCGGCACCGGTGGGTCGCTCGTTCCGCTGACCTACATCGAACTAATCGCATCACGTGAAAAAGCTCGCGTGCCGCGGTCGTTGCTCCTCGACCCCGCCACTGCCGCGCCGGCCCTTCAAAATCACTACCAACATAGTCCAGCTTGTTGCAAACTTGCAATTGCAATTCTGGAAATCTTTTACTGCACTCAACTACTATCTACCTTATTACAAATAACAAACATTAACAAACAAATTATTACTACATTTATTAGATTCTATTTATATTATTTTAGAAACACTTAATAAAGGTAGGCATAACGAAAGGGGTCCCATGAGGTGAATTAAATTATGCTATATTAGCTGTAAGGTTGTGTATGAAATTGTATTTCGGTCTCATTACGTAAACGAAGGCAGTAACTATATTACGTAATTACGTACTACCTACAGACAACAAATACCTATTCTATATAGGTAATTACTTAAAGTAATATGTAATTATTCTTTCATAGTATTTTGTAGATTTTTTTACTAATAAAAAAAACGTTACAGCGAGTCCAGTTTTATACTTTATATTTTATATTTTTTTTATTAAAATTCATCCTTTCAGTAGAATATTAGATAATATAATACCATTTTTTTTATTATCTTAAAAAACAAGAAACTACGAGATACATTTATTTTTCGCAAATAGGTTTTTCAGATTTTTTTTTAAACTAGAAAAACCGCTTTGTGTTTTGCGCTGGAAAACCAATCAGCTCTAAGTTACGCGAATACGCATTGCAATCAATGCACCAAAACGAAGTCAATTGCATATTCAGATCGAAAGAAAATGGATTTGAAAAAACACGCTTACATACAAATACACACACACATATGTGACATACATGTTATTAAAAATTGTCTAGAATTATTAAGGACATCGAAAAACGTTAAGAAATTAAAAAAAAAACGAATTTGAAAATCGCAGTGGTTACAATAACTTCCTTAATAGTAATATTAAAATAATTTATTTTTTTATTTATTTATTTTTATTTTGGAAACAATCGGTATAATATTAATACATAAAATAGCAAACATATATATATATATATATATATATATATACAAAACACATAATAAAATTAGTAAAAAATATTGCACAGCGTTAATAATATTAAAATATAACGAGAATGTCCACTTGGTTAGACATCTATTTCTGAAATTTAAGATGTATTGTATAATTCACTAATACAAACGAATTTCGATTTATAATTAAAGATAAGATTCACTTTTCTGAATTAATTTCTTCACTAAATCAGTATCATTTGTGTCTGCAATGTGTCAACTGTTAGTTTTCTTACTTACTCGATGTTGTAAAAGTAAACCTCAATTTGCACGAGGTGTAACAGCCATTATTATTTCACAGAAACCGACGTTTACGAGATGAAGAAGGTAAGAATTTCAATTAAATGATATACTTTTGCTATTACTTTGACAAATACTTTTAATCGTATTGGGTTTATGTATGACATTATATATGTCGCAGATAACATTTTAATTTAATTAAATTTCGTCAATTGATTACTTAGTAGTAGGGTAAATGCTGTGATGTCACGTGATTGGTAATGGCGGCAAGTGGTCCGAGTCGTCTTTGTAAGTATGGATAGGTCGGCAATCATTTCTCCTGGAGATGCGATCTTGGTCACTTGGTTTGTTTAGCGTGGCTGGTGAGTTTGAGTTAAGAGGGGAGATTTCGGTTTTGTACATTACGGAAGCGAAGTGTAACAGTGTCAATATTGTGTCACAGACACTTACATCTCGTCTACCCGTGAGCACGATTACTGTAAAGTATTCGAAACGTCGGGTTAAAATCAAAATGTAACCAAATTATACGCGAGTTTTTATCCGTAAAAATAGTTTTATTTCAAGTCAGTGTCTCAAAACAACAATCCAATATTGTTGTTTTGAGACACTGACAAATGTCACTGACCCTTGTACCAACAAGTCTAAATTATGAAATTAACATACAAAACATTAATTAACAAATAGTTATAATAGATTGGATATAAAAAGATATTGGAATCTAGTCAGTTTATATTCAATCAGGCAACTCTAATTTCACAACTTTTCTTTGCAAATATTGTGTAACCACGTTATAGTTTGAAGTTAAGCACTTTTATTTTTATTGACTTATGTTTAATATTGCTTGTAATATTTTTACACTGTCCCTATATACAGATCTAAATAATAGTTGTACAATCTTAATAACACCGATAATACATATTAGATACAGATTTAAATATTGAGCTGTTGCTTTTGAGCACCCTTGGTGACCTAGGGTTATATATACTAAGAGACATGTTAAAAATTCCTTTTTTTATGAGATGGAAATGGGACGTCGTTAATGCAAAGTCTTTTTATAAGTTGTAGTCATCAGTTTTCCCTTAGTAGGTGTGCTGTTTACGTTAGCCTCTATCTATCAGATATCTATATCATCTATAACTATCAGATATATCAAGTACATAGAGATATTTACTTGATATATCTGATAGTTATGCAAAGTTCAAGAGAGTTCGTAACGTACAATAAGTATTCAGAAGTTGAGATAAGCCATATTATTCACCTATTTAAGAACTACTTTGGTACTACATTAGTTGTTTTATGAAACGATTCATAGTTGCATCCCCACTTTTAGTTAACTTAGTAGAAAATAAGAGATTTCATGCTGTTTTGTATTTTATAAGTGTAATAAAAAGTTATTTGATGTGGGCAGAATAACTTGATATAACATTTTATAATACAGTTTTTAGTAAACTTAGATTAATATTTTAAAAGTTACAGTGCAAAACTTTAACATCCACATGATATTTGTAAAAACATACAGTGAAGCATACGCCTACTTTCTTATTTGAATTGCACCCCGCACAGCAACTTAGAAAGGGTTCCTAAAAGGCTTATTCTGTTTAAAATCTGTTTCATTGTCCACTGTTTGTTCCCTTTTAAATTTAAGTTAGCTACTGTGAATTGTGCGACGTTTCCGCGCAAAATATTCGTAACGCTAGTAGACCGCAATTTATTTCTATTTGCTGAGAGTTGTATGAATCTTATGCATTCACAAATTGTTCAGTACGATGGAATACTGTTTCGCAATTTTTATATTTTGGCGAGTTATTTCATTTACTAAAGTTTCAAATAGTTCTTAATTATTTCACTGAGATTGTAAACGGTTTATTTCGACATTTTCACACAATGTTCAATTAATTATATGAGTAGAATATCTTAAAATTTTTCGTCCACAGAGTATATATATTTTATAAATACATAATTTTAAATGTTTATTTTACTACTACTAGCAGGATACATAGGGAAGGGTGAACTCTATCATATTCTAGAGACCTGCGTTGTGAGGGTGCCCTAAGGTGCTCGGGGCATCCTTATATTGGGGAAATCTCAATGAGTGCCAAAGCGATCCCGCGGTGTCTCACTAACGCGATGAGGGCAACCGTTGGCTTGTTTGAGTGGACTTAAAAATGGCAGCGTCCTCTATGCTGCCGGCTAGTCCTACATAACCCACCGACCATTAGCTTCTTGGATAATGACGTATCTTTAATGGACTTTCAACGAATCATAAATTTACAAAAGTGATATTTAACTCCATAAGCCACAATATCTGCTGTTTCAACATGGTCATTTGTAATGTATAAACTTGACAACATTCTGGTTTCGCATAGACATTGACCACAAGCATGGGCTGAGAAGCTAATTACCAAGGATTCCAATTCTAGACTTCTCAAAAGAAAATGCAGCTTCGCTGCCTTCAACGTTTAAACGATAAATTGCTAACAGGGCAAACGGTTACAGCTACACAGCAAATGAGGAAGGCAATAGTCTGGGGTCTCTTTTTGCCATTAACTCTACTTAGAAAGAGCGTGACCACATCGCCTACAATCCCTTGGTGTCAGAGCTCAATGCGGGTGACTATCTTGAGAGTAAAATCTATACCTCAAACTCTACTTTCCTTGTATATTAAAAAGTTGATCTTGCCGGTTCTCAATCATGCTTCGACCATGTGCTCTGGAATTTTCTGGAACTTTCTGCGGTTTTGCGTGTCAAACCACCTTTGTACATGCGATCCCTAAATAAAGTTCACAGCCAGCTAACTAAAGATCTACTCTTTTTTTTTCTTGATCAAGAAAAACAAGGAGCGATGGCCATGACGATCTTCTAATTTGTCTAACACATTGACCAAGGCTGCGTATTATCTGCTACAGTGTTGCCACAACGGTGATAACTCACCGCCAGGTTACTGGCGTGCTTGTTTGTCCTCTTTTTTAATAAAAAGAACGAGAATCTGTAATCTTTTGAGTCAAAAAATTATGAAGCAAAAAAAAATGATATATACATGATATATTTTATATCATTTTCTATTCAGAAATAAATTTAAAAAATTATAAATTAAGTCACGTTTTGCTCAGATAACTCGTATATATTGTCAAATTGTTAATCTGTTTATTACTAACAAAGAAAGTTTATATTTAAAACGTGCTCATTAAACTAAAAATAAAATACTCGTCCTAGGATAATGTTAAATCTTTTTCTATTAAATAAAACCTTGCTTTTTAAAACCTTAATGTTATAGATTAAATAGATATTATTTACTTATGGGTACACGTCACTTGTCATTCATTTCAGTGCGGCCTAGAGTTGCCCAGATTTTGTAAATTACACAATATATTATCACTCTGTTAAAGGTATCATCAACCCATGAGCTGCAATGTAGCGGTGCGATGGGGCAACCCAGGCGGCGCCTCGGGCAATGCAAGGACGCAGGAGGCGCAGCGGCGTCAGCAGTTTTGCGCGTGCTGTTTATCTATTCCTGTATTCTACTAGTGCACTCGCTACTCTACTGGGGTCGCCGGCTCATGCGTAATCGTGCTCGGCCTGCCCTCATTTAGACAGACCAGGCTATGAGGGTTCGACGTTACACATTTCCCGGTGACAAGTTAACACGACAGATTTTACTCGGTTCCGCTTGGCTCGCCTTTGTTTACATGGTACTCTTAACCTTGTTCGAATTCATAGAATTATTGAGACCTAAGTCGAAAGTAACAGTCCAGACGCAGCAACGAAGACAAGTTAAAACAAATTGTGTATGTGGACGCCATAAGTATTATTTATGAAAATAAAAAATAATAATAATATATAATAATAAATCGTTAACAAAGTGATTATTTCTAATTTCTATTATTATTACAAATTATGATATACGTTCATCCTGTTCATCTTGTTCATCGACTATGTACATTATGTTCTATATATAACAAAGAAATGCATGCAAAGTATAAAATGAGCTTTAAGATACTGCTAAATTTGTGAATTTACCGCATTTTAAATAAAATTAAACTAATTAATAGAAATATTGAACCAAACAAATGCAAATTGATTACTTAGCGCTATTCAAATTTAACCAACGGTTGACCAAATAGTAAGTTATACCCCATACTTTTGTTATATAAGAAGAGGGTAAACTAGCGTGCAGATCACAGATAAAATGTTATCACCGCTCACTCACAAAAGCGTTGCTGACCTTGGAGGTAGGAGTATACGCCTTTTTTGAAGGTAACCATGTCGTATCGATCTGGAAATACCGCCGAAGAAAGTTCAATCCGCATCTTTGTGGTACGTGGAAAAAAAGTCCTTCAAAACCGCACATTATAAGATCGCCACGTATCTAAGTGATAGGGATAAATAGTACGAGCGTTGACGCGCTGTGGAGTGATGAAATTCGGCGGCAGGCTTCAGATCCAATAGCTCTTTGGAATACTCCCTATTGTAAATGCGATAGAAAACGCACAGAGAAGCCACGTCAAAGCAATGCCAGAGTCCAGCCGTTCACAGAGCACTGGGTCCCCGAAAATCCAAATGGCTCTCCATTGTACGCGGTAAAAGGCAGAAGCTGATATTGGGGTGATCCGGACCAAAGAGGAAAACAGTTTGTGGCCGGAGCTGCGATGTCATCCCCAGTGCTGTCATCCGCATAACAATGTATGTTGGAAAGTTGGAAATATCCAACATGGATCGAAGGCTTTCGCTATATTCAGACTAACTGCCAGACCCTCTCCCTTGCCTTTCCCTTCAATAACCGCAGCCCAACGGTGTGTAGGATATAACAAGAAATCACCAGCCAATCGACCATGGAAAAAGTCATATATCTGTAATTGATCAACTGGCGATCCTCGAGGTACGCGAGCAGCTGTGGGTTTATGATGTTCTCCATTATTTTGGAGAGAAAAGAGGTGATGAAGATAGATCTGTAGTTGGCTGGGTCCGAGCTATCGCCTTTTTAGTGATCGCATGGACAAGGGCATACTTCCATGAGACCAGGACTACGCCTTTAAGAAAAGATTATCGAAATAGACGCATTAGCACTGGAGTCAAGTCAGTGGCAACGCATTAGCCCAAGCTTAATACGCCTGACGTTTGCCGGCTGCTGCAGCCCTGACAGACCAAGGCCGCGATCTGCCACCAAGTGGTACCACAGAGTTTGGTAAAAATAATTACTTGCCTTGTATCACATCAACTACAGCCGCAGCGCACTCAATAGGATCATTGAAAGGGGAACAAATCGACCCCCATGGGTAGGATGCAAAGAAAGACCACAATCCATCGCCTTGCTAACATATGGCTAACTGATGCCAGTCGTTCTTGTGCGAGCCGAACGTTGAATGGGCTCTACACTGCGTACCGGGAAATTATCGGAGGACCCTAGGAGAGCCTCGACAATGACCTGGTACTTTCCGGGAGGTGTAGTCAGCAGAAGATCCAACAATGAGGGCATGTAGCTGTCCACGTCCGGTAAACGAGTATGCGTCTGAACCAACGTGGAGAGACCATTTGCCAGAGCTATGTTAAACACTGAAATCCCCGCGAAGTCAGTGGAACGTGACCCTAGCCAATTGGCATTGTGCGCGTTGAAGTCCCCGAGGACCATGACTTCAGCGGAGAAAATTTGTGAAAGCAGGTCGTCAATCTTCGCCTGGACATGGTCCCAAGAGTTGCTCCGTTTTTTGCATTACCACTATGGGACCTGTAGATGATCGTCCATGTCCACGCGCAACCAGAGTAGCTGACAGACAGCTCCCGACCTTCAAAAATCTCGAGGCGACGGTAGCAGATATCCTCTTTTACGGACACAGATACCCCGGCTTGTGGTATATAATGGTGTTTCAATTTATACCGGGTGCATGAGAGTTACGTTGTGTCGCTAGATTGAGATATCTGCGTCTCCGTCAAAAACAACGAGGCCGGCTGCGTCTCAAGGTGGTAGTGGACGGCGTTTAGGTTGAAGAAAAGTCCCCAGCTATTGCAAGAGTCCCCATTTAGAGTAGCGCAGGGGGCTGCTGTGTTTTCTCGTCGTTTGCCCTCTGAAAACACAAAAGACGATACTTTGCCCGTCCCAGATACGAAGGGCAGCCCGAGCAAAATGGGAGAACCATTAACCCGATTTTGCTCGGGGAGGAATTCTCCAGCTTCAAGATATCCTCTTGGGCTATATTTATTTGAATAATCTCATTTATGTTTCATGAGGGGAGGGTTGGACTTTCGGAAACTCTCTGAGGGTGTTTCTTTCCCGGTCGAGCCAGACCAATACAAGCAACAGTCAGATTACTATGTTCAGTCTCTACCACCTTCAAAATTCTGTTTATAAAGTGTGTTCGTATTAGTTAACACTTTTCTTTTGAGTCTAGGAATATAGTCATAAAATAAAACTTTAACTTATATTAAATTAAATATATTATTAATTAAAAAAAAATATTAAATAGAAAAATTATTGATTTTGGCAGAGATGAAGATAACTTAAATACTAGTAATAGTTTTAATAGTTCAACTGCATAAATGCTATTTTTTTGTTAAATTACATACTTTCTTTATTTTGTTTCTGAAATTCAGAATAGACAACTAATTGAATATTTTAATTAAATTCAGTTATTTTTTTAAATGTTTATTACATTTAAAAAAATAACTGAATTTAAAAAATATGTTAGAAGTTCGTATCGATTCATTCACTTTAAACGATGTTTTTAAACGGGTTCCTCACTACGATGTTAAACTGTCAGATATTAAATGTTGTCTATTGAATTGAAGTTACCGATATTCAACTTTTAGTTTATGACAGTATTTTTTGAAAATATATTTATCGGCTTAAGGGTCATTCGATTTGACAACGTACTTAAAAATGGTCCAACTCTATTTCATTTATTTTACTATAAAATGCTGTTTACCCTCTACCTATGATATAATTCATGTTCTTTAGTCAGAAGTTGCGGTGTTGTTTATTAATACCCAATATTAAAAATAAATTACATTTTATAGTATTTAAAACGCTTCTAGTAAATTATCTGTTTAGCAACATTGTTAATATTTAATAATTAAGTTTGGTATTTGGAGAAAAATGGATAAGACACCGATAACAGTATTGCAGGAAATGATGATAAAATTAGGGTGGGTGCCGGAATATGAATGTGTATCTCAGGTGAGAAATTGTAATAAAACTAACAGTACCTACTCACTGACTTTTTATGAAACAGAAAAAAATATGGTGAGACTAACATTTCAGGCTTATTGCATTAAAGCTTACATCCATTTAATGTGTACGTTAAAAAAAAACTAATTTAAAAGAAGATAAATCAGTACATCATACAATTACAGATATCGTCTATGCTCTTTGTGATCCTTGATATGTTTATTAGATTTAAATTTCATATTTAAGATATAAAAACATGACTAAAATGAGTTAATAACAACATCATCCACTTGTAGAATTGTTTTTTCAATAAAAGAAAATATTTTTATAGCTTTCTATTAGCTCAGATAGGATTATATTTGTAAAAGAAAAAAGAGAGTTGTTAAAAACTGCTTGGTTTTCAATTTTATAAGATGTTATTGAATATTTGTGAACTAAATCCTTTAAAAAAGTACAACAGTTAAAGTTTAATTTCAATAGTTTAGGCTTACCCAAAATTATTATTACTTTTTACCACATCAGCAACTATTATTAAATTTTATATATAGTTTAAATATTAATATATAATGATTTATAATGCTCTTGTCAAACCACACCCAGGGCACCTTATTCAAATGTGGAGATATGCAACACAAAGTTGAGTTAAAGACCTTTGTGTAGCATATAATAAAGTGGTTAAGACTCTATTCAATTTACATAGACTTACATCTACAGAAAACATATATATAAAATGATATAAATATTAAACATAAAACAGCTATACATTTATCACATGTGTATGCTTAAAAAAAATTGCTAACAAAATAATGACTAACACTACCCACACTCAAATGACATTTCAAACAAAAATATGTAATTATAAGACCAGAAGCAAAAAAAAAAAAAATTTTACCAAAACCAAGAACAAATAATAGAAAATATAACATTAAATATGCAGGAAAGGACCTAAGTTATACAACAATTTACCTATGAATATAAAAAATTCAAAATCATTCATTTCTTTTAAAATAAAATTCAAAGAATGTTTATTCCAAAGATTATATTTAAATAAGTTAAGTTTAGTGTACACACATTTCCTTATAATATTAAAATAAATTATAGAAAGGATTTGAAAAATTTAATTTCCGATAAAAATTATAATATTTAATCAAAATTTCAGTTTTCCTTTTCAGTGCAAAATATTTAAATAAAGTAACTTAAACTGGAATCTCTACCAAGTTCCATGTATTAACTATTTTCTAGGAGTACAAAGTATAAATTAAAATTAATACACGGCAAACTCTCCCAACCACTTTATAAACCTAAAAACATTGTGCTGTCTAATATGCAATAACAAAATAAAAGTTTGTGTTGATTAGTATTTATGTAATTTAAATTTGCAAATGTGTATCGAATAAAAGCAATTGCATGGCATGGGAAGTTCGGCTAATGTGTAACATGTTTTTAAAGTTAATTTTTAAACAATTTAATTTAATGCAAACTATTGGCAGTAACATTTATGAAAAATTCTAATTGTTTATTTTTCTAGTCTGGACCACAGCATCAGGCCATGTTTGAATACTGTTGCACAGTAAACGGGTCAGCTGCGACCGGACTCGCTCGCTCAAAAAAGGAGGCTAAGCAGGAGGCGGCGCGCCACATGCTGCAGGTGCTGTACGCGCGGGGCCTGGACGTGCCTCCGCCCTACGCCACGCTGCCCGACTCGCAGCCGCGTTCTCCTTCGCCCCCCTCGCCCACCAACAACCCAGCTCTGGTTATAATTACATATAATACCGTAGAGAACAATTAAATTGAATTATTGATTTAATAACATGAAAATATCGTAATTGTAGGAGCCGGGTCCCTCGGCTGCGGCGGGGGCAGTTTCGCCGCCTCTGGACACTCGTAGTTACGTAGCTCTTCTAAAGGAGTTGTGCGAGGAGTACCGACTGGGCGAGTTACGGTACGAGCTGGTGGGTGACACGGGGCCCGCTCATCAACGACACTTTACTGTTCGAGTCTACCTGGGTCTGCAATCGCGCCAGTGTACTTCCACCACGAAGAAGGCCGCCCGCCAGCAAGCCGCGGAACAGCTCTACAAGTATTTACGCGAAAATTTATCTAGACTAACAGGGGACTTCGTAGAGGTGAAATTGTCAAAGAAAAAATCCCTGAAAAAGAATACATCGCTTAGTAAATAAAATCGATCTACATTCGCAGGAGGAGGCGTTGGCGCGCGCTCTGGAGAAGTCTCTGTTGAGGAAGAAGGAGGCGGCAGCGGGCGGCGACATCGACGCAGCGGTGGCTCGCTTCTGCGAGCTGCGGGAAGCGGGAGGGCGCTTCCTCGACCTCGGACAGCGCATCTCAGATTACCATCTCGGTCTGATCACACATATTGGTACACGTTCTGATTCGTCATTTAGTAGTCTTGAATAGACGCGCATAAAGGGTTGGTGTCGGTTTAATCTGGTGGAATTTGGGATTGGCAGGGACCTTATTTATTAATCTTTTTATTAATAGTATATCCTGTGCGAGGACTCTTTTTTATTAAAAAGGATGCCAACGAGCGTGTTGGACATGGACATGCAATTGTGGATGGGAATTTATCACAGTCGATAGCAATATCAGAAAATTCAAGAACGTTCCCACCCTTAGCGGGAGCAGAAGCCTCCCTTTTTGTTAATGTAACCATGTATCAATCCGAAATCTACAGCTTCCCAGAACACTCCCCGTCACATATGCCATAGAGAACGCATAAAGGTGCGATGTTCCTACGCCACATCAATGGATGACGCCAGCTCAGAGCACGAGTCCCCGATAATGCTAACGGCACTTCGTTGCATGCAGTCAAATGGTAGCTGATACTGTTGTGATTTAGTCAAGATTTTTCGTTCCAAGCAAATATTTGAAATTTACTCTAGCTGTTGGAAAACAGCAGCATAGTAAATTACTAAAGATAATTGGTTTGGATGAAATCAACAAACATTTCTCCATTGCATTCCACTTGCACACCAAATTGCAATGTGGATTATTTAGCATATTTGTCATTGTTGAATATTTCTTAATGACGCCGGATGAGATCAAAAAAATCCATCCTTTTCATTCAATTTTAATTCTCGATTACCTTCTCCCAGCAATCACCAGGGTCAAGATCTTTCGTAATGTTTTTATATATTCAGTAGAATAAACGGTGGCCGTATAGCAGTCACGGAAATTTTAAGAACAAGAGGTTCCAATGAGTTCTTTTACAGAAAATCACTGCACGCAGTTACTTTAGGTGGTTTGACAAATTTAGCTAGAGGATTTTCACTATTTCGAGACTTGCAATTGTTTGTTAAAATATCCGTCGATGCGATGTGGCTTTCGGCACAAAACGACTTGTTAAATTGCAATTAAAATTGAACTGTATTATTTCGGCGAATGACATGCGTAAATTAAAATTCGTACGCTATTTGGATCTCGTTTGGATGTTACTTTGACTTTAATTTCAAAATAAGTCCTAAAATGGGTGCGATATTCTTAATTAACTGACCGTTGCCCGTTTGCCCATTTATATCTTTTATATTTTTTCGTATTTTTTTACTTCCCAAGATTCTTCGGTTACGCGTTTAAGTCTTGTAAAACACTCAACTTTAAATATTCTCAATATACTTTGCACCCCTCGCGGGCCGCGTTTTGCACGGGACGATACATTAAGATGTCAAAGAATCCCCGGCTCACCCCGCATTTGGATAATAAAGAAATACGGAAAAAGATAGTCTCGGTACCGACTCCGTCGGCCCCGCCTTCGATGCAATCTCTTGCGGGTCACCCCGGAAGCGTTTTTATACGGCCAGAGGAGCCGGGGACCGAGTCCCGGTCGAAGGTCGAACCTCGGAGCGACCGAGGCGGGCCGGGAGCGGCCCGGTCAAAGTTTCCTCCATTGTCGCCAGACGAGCACAAGCGGCGGAGCGCGTGCGAGGCGCTGGAGGCCACGGCCCAGGACGAGGATACGGAGCGCGCGCTGCGGCTGGTGTGCGGCGCGCTGGGGCTGCGCGTGGAGTGCGGCGCGGCCGGCGCCGGCCTCAGCGTGCTGCGCCTGCTGCCCGCCGCGCCGCCGCTGGCCTTCGCCGCCGACGGGCCCGCCGCCGCCGCCGCCGTCGCGCTGCGGTACCTTCAACGCGCGCTCAACGAGGAGTCGCCCGCATCCTCGTCGCTGGCTTGACGACCTCTGACGTTTCGATCTCCTTTTTTTTGTGGACGGAATGAGATCGGGGATTTCTATGAGACGTCATCCAAAATAAGCCGACGATAGAGACGAATAAAAACAATACTTATCCGACCGTGTGTACTTATTTGCCTTTTATAATTTTAAACTAGCGAAACTCCCGCCTTTTCACATATACGATTGAGAGCACTAGCGCCCGCGATCCCACTTTGATTTTCATTTACCAATACCGATACCGATATTCGAGATATCTCAGTATCCGAAACGTATTAAAATACTATAAGAAAAAAAGAATTCGAAATAAATGCAATAAGGTGTGAGGAGAAGATAGTAGAGAATAGAATCGATCAATAGTAGAGAAGTCTTCCTCTGACGTTTTGGATGATACTTGGTGTTGCGCAAACTCGTAAGTACTTAAATTCCTGTAGCATTCATTAAACCGGCTTAATTAGTATTTTTCCTCAACTATTACTATTGACAGTCTGACTAAATTTAATATTTTAAATCAACAGACCCCTACCTTTTCTTTGGATCATTTTTCTGAAAATTGTTTTTTTACGTTCGAATGCCATCGTTTCTGACAGCATTAATTGAATAATTATCATTCCTATTATTGATATCATAAATCCTGTCATTACAAAAATATTTAATATTGCTCTTCATCCCAATCGATTTTCTTCTATCTGGAAAATGCACTTGGATAAAAGAGTGTCTATTACTTCACAAAGGATAAAAGAGCGTCTATTACTTCCAGGGACGCTTATAATTATTTTGTTCAACTACAAATCAGCACTCAAATTGCAACAATGTACATGTACGAGTAGGTAATACGAGTTTTGATCGTACACTGTTAGACTTGTGATATTTTTGTAGGTATACATATACCATTAGTTCATTACTTTTATGAGACAGCTTGTAAAAAGATATCTTTTATTTAAATTGTCTTTGCTTGGTACAATTACCAAATTAGGGTACCAAAATAAATATATTATACTGACTGATATTATATTGCGAAAAATAAAGATGACAATCAAACAATAAATAACTTAATAGGTATGAAATGTATATTAATACTTATAGTACAAAATTAAAAAAAATTCAGTTAACAAAGGTTTAATCTGACACTTCGATGTCGGAAGAATTGCAGCGCCGCCGCGCCCGTTCAGCTGCTAAACTCTGAAAAAATGTATTCGTTTTCTGTGCGGCCGTCCGACGCGGAGTGCGACGCTCGGGGGGCGGCTGAGGGGGCGCGGGGGCGGGGGCGGGCGGCGACCCTCGGCCCCGCCCTGCGCTGCGGCCGCGGCCTCTTCCTCGTCCGCCGCGCGAACCCCGACCTCGACCTCGGCCAGCGGGAGCTTCATCATCACTAGAAAGTACTATCGATACGTTCTTTGTTGGGGCACCGACCTGCTTGTTGGCCTCCTTCGCCGCCTTAACGACCGCGTCGGTTATTATGGTTTTGAGTCTGTCACCGTCCGCCGAGTCCAGTGCTTCTTTGCAGGATTTAAGTTGCTCTACTATTTGTTCGGGTGTTTCGGCATTACATTCGAGCAGAGAATCGACACATCGTTTTCGATGTGCATTCAAAACCTGACGAAATACATCATCGTCTCGCTTTATTGTGAAATCTCTTACAGCTTCTGTGAGTGCACGTACTGATAAAACGGCGAGACGACGATCTTGAGGTAGGGATTCATAATAAGTTCTCAGTAAAGATTCTACGTCTGTTGCCTCCGCCGTACCACCGACGATATCTACCTCCTCCACGCCGCCTGCACGTTCTTTTCTTTCCCGTATCTTTTTTTCTTTTTTCATAATAAGGACATCGTTTGGATTACCAACAATACCATTAAAATTTTGTCCAAATCTCACCCTGTTAAAGTCTTGTCCATCATGTTCATAGAACACACTGAGCCTAATAAGGGGTAACAAGGGCTGTTTAGGATTACCACTGATAAGAGATCCTGCTTCTTGTATGGCTTCATTGACTTTGGTTTTTAAGAAATTTTGTACTTTTTCTGTTTCATTTACATCTTCTTCACCTAAATTTTCTTCTGATAGGACTAAGGTTTTAAATATAAATGGCCTTATAGTTTTTAATGGCAATGGTGTCACTATATATTCCTTTTTATGTAATTGTAAGAGAGCACAGTGCTTGGGTAAAGCTTCACCGGCCGCTAAGGATGTAGCTACAGTACTTCCAGGTTGGATCACAAAAAAACCTTCATTTTCCCTTTTAATATCCTTAATTGCAAAAACTTGACTATCATGTTCATGGCCCCAAATAACAAGATCTAAAAATGTAGGCAAAACATTTTCTGGTATATAATTGCTTGGTCCTCTATCAGCTCTATTTTGATGTAAAACAAGAATATTGAACCAATCCTTTCCATCCTCAACCAGTTCCATTTCTACTTTCTTTTCCACAAACAGTCTAGCAAGTCGCTGATCTTTAAGATGGCTCAAGCCATACAAAGATAATTTTGTCTCACCCTTTTGAATCAATACTGGTGAGATTCGGACATGAGTGTAATCTGTCCATTTGCCAAAGTAATTAACGAGTCCTGTAATCGAGAGAATATCCAGAGAACTAACACTACCTTGTCCTACTGGATCATCGTGATTTCCATGAATAGAGAGTATTGGATATGAAACATTTAAATTTGGGTCTTCATAATTTACAGCCCGTGAAAAATTTTCTATTTGATTAGACACAACTTCTATGTTTATCGGTTTATCTCCAAAGCAGTATTTACGAATAATTTGTGTACATTTAAACATACAATTTGGGGAAGGTTTTGCATGATCGAAAAGGTCTCCACCGAGCAAAATCATATCCACGTCATACTGTACAGCCATCGATAGAACCTCTTCAAAAGCAATGAAACTATCCTCACCACGAATCGGATCATTTTCTAAATAACCCAAATGTATGTCGGAAGCTATTAAAACACGAATTGTGTCATCTGGTAACCAGGTCTCAGAGCCGTTTTGTACCATGATGCCTTTTATAATAATGCAATAATGTTCAATAATATATTTTAGAAGACCGCCGCTGTAAATAAACTTAAGTAACAAGTTTAAACTTTTAACAACAGTATAATGACAAGTGACAGTTAGTGTCAAAAGTCAATCTATAGATCTTTAAACTATATACACAAGGTAAGTGTCGACTCTAAATTGGTAACAAATTAGTGCTCACCTAATACGAAAACTAAAATCTTTATTAATATTTCAATAATAATAGATCCTGATATGTATTTATTTTATTCAAAATTCAAATGTCAGCAGAGAAAAGTTTCAAAACTCAAATGTCAATCGACCCCAATCTTGACAGTTGACACAGGTTAATAAAATCACGATAAATGTCAAAGTTTACTCTAAAATGTACAGTTTAAGTTTACATTAATTGTCATGTTGTTGGTTTAAATGACATTTATTATTTTATAATTATGTTGTGTCCTATATTATTGTATTGTAAATCTTCATCAATTATTATTCCACTGATATGAAGTTATTTCGCGAGTTTTCTAATGAATTATGATTCCACGAGGAGAGATCAGTGTTAGCTTGGAAGAGAAAGTGTCATGTGAAATCAAAGAATCGCCTTCAATGATGTGGAAGAGGCCGATTGTGCAAGGGAGGGTTGGGTATACGCGCCACTGTGCTGCTCAGATCCTAGCTCTAGTTTTGTTCATTGTAAGTTACATTACATTCTTCGAAAATGAAATCAGTGTTTATAAATTTATTTCAATATGTAAAGTTAGTCTATGGTATTAAAGGAATGATATGTTTGTATATATTGAAATAAGTCGTTGATACTATTAAGATCAGTTTATATCAATCCAATCTATGCTGTCATGGCATAATCACAGACCTACACTTAATATAAACTATAGTATTTCTGTACAAGCCTCCACTTACTTTTAGTTTGTTTTATAGGTTTCTTATAATATATCAGATTGAAATAAATTTTCATTTAAAATATAGATTGAAGGATAACTAGTAGTTATTGTAGATAACACATGTCCATTAATATTTTTACTTATGGTGTTTCATAACATATTACAGTGTGTATAGAAAGCCTACGATAAAATCAAAGACACTTCTTCACTTAAAACTAAAAGTTTATTTTAGAATCTAAGGGATTTCTAAATAATAATTGATGAATATTTATGAAGTCAAAAAATTACAGTGCAAAATATCAGGTCACTTTGTAAGTCTTTATGTTAGAAATATGATGACACTTTCTAAAATATTTCTTTAAATCATCAGCAAATAAGAGTAAAAATATGATATGATATGATGAATAGAAGAGGAAAGAGGTTCTAACCCTAAGCCAAACCTGATATAATATAATTGTAGAAAGAAAGAAGAACAGAATTAATTAAAATCTACAGGTTAGCTGGTTTAATAAGTTAAAATTTATCCACCAGAAAAGATTTCCAATTATGGTGATATTCTTTACTTCTATTAAAGATTGTTTACATTTATTGAAAGTCAATATATATTACAGCCATTTAAGTCACTTTCAGTTGTTATAATCCTTTATGTCTCTCTATCTTTGCTTGTAATGTGAGGTCAGAAATCTATAAAGAGATTTGTATATTTTTATATAAGGCCAAAAAAAAACTGTTTATTTTTTGAAGCTGTAGAATCAAGGGGGGATAATGATTTTAGATTTTGGATACCACAGCTTGTAAAATTATAGCATTGGTAATTTCATTAAACATTTAACAGCTGACTTGATATCAACACTATAAAGAATATACAACCATTTAATATTATATAGAAGTTCATTTATCTATTTAAAATTTGTCTAATGTGTAACTGTCAATTAGTAGTAAAGCATTATTTATAAACAGGCTGAGTGAGGATGCCTAAGGCCAGATGAGGGCAAACCTCAGTGTTTACTGAAGTTTCACAGTTATTGAGTTAACAAGTGTTTTTGCTTGTTCATTCCTTACCAAAGATTGTGATACTTAAAAAATATATTATGCACTTACACAAGCATTGCCATGTTAGTATCACTGAGTTAAGAGAATATTATAATTTCAATAGTCTCATCAGTAATATGATAGATTAGATCTTGTTTATACTTTATAGATATATAAAAGTTACTCCTCAAAATTTAACTTGCCAAGCATCATAGATCACATCAGTAAACAGAATAATATATCTCATAAATCTGAGCTATACGTACCAGGTAAAAGTCAAATCTCAGTTAAAGAAATAATAATATAATTAAATAGTTATTACAGGTTTTGCCTGATAATGTTGGCCTTTTTAAACAAAATGATAATAATATCATTATCAATTACTAACATATTACATAATAGATTCAACAACATGTTAACAATTATGACAAATATTTTGTTTTCTTCAATTTATTGACTTCAAATTCAAATAACTTTATTAATGCCAGACATTGCTAAGTTACATACTTGATAAAATATGTATATATATAGCAACAGTACAGCTATTATTAAAATTATTATATGTGAAATGTTAGTTTACATAATTTACAAGCTTCATGCATTTTCAGTAAAGCATGGTTAGAGCTAATTAGGAGGTCAGTAAAGTAAATAGACTAAATTATCACAATAGCTGGATTTATAGGATAATGAACCCTATTGTCTTAATAAATTTTTCTTTTATGTACTCTGTTTTAATGATACAACACTTAGAAATCATTTTTTGACATCAATTTAATTAAATAAAAAATATTTAAGATTTATTAATAGCTTTTTAAAAATACATTGGTTGAAAAGAAAGCAAGTGATTTTTAAATTAAAAATAAAATTATTGTTATAATTCTTTCAAAAATAACATTATAATTATGTCTACTGTGTTATACAGTTAGAACATTGTTACTGGTGACTAGACAATGGTTTCTTGTGGACACAGATAATGTGCAGTGGCCGAGACGCTGCAGATTTAGTGATCGAGATCCCAGGCTGGGACGTAGAGGGATCGAAGGGCGCGCACTACCGTCTCGACTACCGCCCGCCCCAGGGCTCTCCCGCGCCCAACTTCACCGTTCCCGCCCGCGCCTCCACCATCAACTTCCAGGGGCTGCCCGGCACCAAATACAATTTTATGCTCTACTACTCCAATGCTACCTTCGCAGATCTGCTTACGTGGAACCAAACCATTATAACAGGTATACTATAACGTCATTCAACTACGAGTGTCAACCGTACTATATTACAATTGATTGTTTTTAGCGCCCGAGCCGCCCACGAACCTAACGGTAACGCTAGGGCGGAACAAGCAGGCGACGATCTCCTGGTCGCCGCCGGCCCACGGGGAGTACTCGGGCTTCCGATTCCGCGTGCTGCCGCCGGAGGGCGAGGGTGGGCCCCGCAACGTGACGCTGGAGGGTACGGGGAACTGGTCGCACGTACTGCGAGACCTGGCGCCCGGGGCCACCTACCAGCTGCACGCCTTCACGCTGCTGCACGACAAAGAGAGCGCCGCCTACGCCTCCTTCAACTTCACCACAAGTAAGTATCCGGACTATTAACTTGTATTGAGCATAGTTCTTGTTGGATGATCCAAATGTCTTATTATGTGGGACATAGGATGATAGAATTGATTTGGTTTTACCATTAAAATCTAGAAGAGTGATACTCAAAACATGGGTTTTCTGATTAATGATAACTAAATGCGCGTAATATATAAATCACTGCATCTTGCAGTCTCTTCACTTTACACGGAGGTCACCGAAACAACTAGAAAATGACGTCACCGCTGTTTAAGTAAAACCCATGACCAATATTATAATTTACGTAACTAATGAAGAAACTTGTAAACATGTGCTCTAATTCATATTACTTTTGGGTTTATTTCTTTAAATATTTTAAGAAAAGTATAATAATATCTAGTTGCAATTTTAATAAATATAAATAGAAATATATTTTAAAATAAAAGTTACTATTCCTTTTTTGTGTCATTAGAATATGTTTTATCAGCAAAACAAAAGTCAGGTATTTTATAAAATCGTCTTTAATCTGTGGATATTAATTATTAATATTCAACCCACTGCTTTTTCGATGTCAGTAGAGGGATGTTAGATGTGAAAAAAATATAAATTATACCTAGTCTCGCCATAAATATTGTTACATGGAAAAATATTTTTTCTACGATTGCTTGAATCATTTATTGTTGTAATGTGTTTGTTTTTTTATACATTAATATAATAAAATTTTAAATACATGTTGCTTAATACATTCAAAATGATGTCCATGAGCCTAATACAGTCATTTAAGGTCGATGTCATTTATCAATTGAACGACACGATCTCTCCATGGGAACATTCTTTACGGATTGATGGGGGTGGGGGATATTCTTATGGATTGTCTTAGGAACTTCAAATTATCACTTTTCGAGGGCATTGAGATCTGGACTTGAGGACGGCCAGTCTTCAGCTCTGCTAAACCACAACCACATTGGTCGATCAAGTTTTGTGAACCGGTGCTGGATGTTTTTTCAAAAAAATATGGCTTTAATAGCTAACTTCCTCACAAACATCACTAAAGTACGGTAATGTCATGTACATGTATTCACCAGAGGCCAAATTCAAATGTAACATTTTATTTGTTGGTTTCATTGTAACAGTATTTATGGCCAGAATAATTATATTAAACTATGAACATATTAGAAACATTTATACTCCAAAAGAAAGTACGTATGTACCGCAACTACTATTCTGCAAACGACATTTAGGATGGTAGAGGGGTATATTATGGAGAAGACGGAGTTCAGAAGGAATATCAGTGTCAAATTAACATGTCTAGTGTTCCGGAGCGGAGACGATCACGACACGACCGCGACGTGCGACCCGGACCCGAGACGATAGCCGTAAAGAAGTCCGTCGCCTCACATGTTTAAACAGGTTTTGTTTGTTTGCGTCAGACATTCATTGTACGGGGATTTTATTTTTTCCCATACTAATTGGTCTATGTTGACGATCGCATGTTGTACGATTTGTATCGTCGCTACTTTGTTATTTTGTTGCTCAGATTGGTTTTAAAGATGTTTCATTTCGTACCTATTGTCGTTGTTCATTCACTCATTATTTCATTATAATCATTTTTGTTATTACAGATATTTCTTATAGTTTCGTATTAAAAGATTGTTATTTTATTTATTTCGGACTATATCTTGCAAATCGTTTATGTAATCGAGAATGCTTCTTACATAATAATATGTCACTCATTAGTCACATGCGGTAATAATAGTGAGATCATATGTATTTATTCATTCTTTTCAAAGCCGGCCATTGTGATGTTTATGATTGTTGCTCAGTAATCATAGGTAAATACACTGAGAGATCATTCGAAGGTACTTAATACGAAAAAGTACGTCTTATGTTGAATCTGTTTTGCACATATACGCTTCTTTATAAAGTCACGTTTACTGGCTTGGTAGATAGATAGTTGGCATTATTTATTATGTATCGATGATATGTAATATTATGCAAGGTTCACGCCGCTCTTGTTACATTCCAGAGCCCAACACGCCGGGCAAGTTCATAGTGTGGTTCCGCAACGAGACCACGCTGCTGGTACTGTGGCAGCCGCCTTACCCGCCCGGCGCATACACACACTATAAGGTCAGCCTCGCTATCTACTACACTACCTACGAGTTGATACTACTAGTTTTTATTATATTTTAATTTGTAGTTAAAGATGTCTCAGAATTTAAAATATATAATTAATGTTAAGTACTTTAAACGTAAAACTTTTTATTGACAATAATATGATTCCAAAGTAGCCCCCCCCCCCCCCCCCCCCTCAGTTATTATTTATCGCCTAACACGCACTGCTTACTAGTTTTTGTTTTCACTATCACTCGGCAAATTGAAAATCGAGGAAATTGCAGCGGTATTTCATAAGAATTAAGCATCCTTATAACAATCCAAAACTAATACGTACTGTAATCAAAATGTTTTGTAATCAAAAACAGACCTAAATGTTTGTTTATTTGATGGGTCTTTAGGAAAAGGTCCTTTGGAACTACATGGTTCTGAACTAAAAATAAAAGTTCTACCTTCTGAAAGGATTAAGTAAATACTTAAATTAATATCCCATATCGCCAAAAGGTCAAGTCGCTCCCAACAGAGTGGCTTTAAATATAAAAATAGGTATCTGACACAATAGAACTAATAGGAAGACAAAAAATATAACTTGATGATTCTTATAAGAAAGCGATTGCAAATTCTATAAAAAGAGTAAAAAAAATCGAAAGAGCAATGGCTGTTTTTTGTTGACATTTCCACGATAGAGCATGTCTTGATAGTCTTACAAACTTTTCTCTTACGACATAGCCTTTATATCAGACTTTTTGTGGAATCTTTCAAAGTGGGTGGTCTTCAAGAATGCTGCTCGTCTGATCGGATGACTAAACACCAGTGCCCCTCAAATGTCAGGGTTCTCCACAACTGTTGTAAATAACTAGATATCAAACATACGAGCAGTCAGATAAATCCAGTCCGTTCAGAAAATCGTCACCCAGAGAAGTTTGAGAGAGAGGCCAAGCCCATTAAACTTTTTGTTTAGGCAGTCTGCAAATGCGGGGAAACTAACTGAGTAAGATTTCATGCAACCAAGACACCAACAAAGAAACCCCAGGCGTATCTGTTCTTTATTAAAAAATGTCCATTTCTATCCGATCCCTACTTTCTGAAATGTATTCATAACTATCACACATCAACTTTACTTTCTTGGTGTGAATCGAACCTCGTATTACAATTTTGGTTCCTACGATGGGTCTAAACTACAACTGACTGTCAAAACCTTATTACCTTCAAACCGCAATAGTTGCTCACCTTGTATAGAGCACAAGTTCGGTTTTGCATAGAGTGCTTGCGTCTTTGGAATGTATCAGCAAAATACCATCTAAAGATGAACACCTCTAGAATATATTTTTCTGACTGAATCGATTAAAAAAAGAGCAAAGACGCTTGTAGGTGACATTGTCCCTACTAAGCTAAAATTCTGAAATAAAAGATTGTCAGTCTGGGGCATTCAGTCGGATCTCTGGAACCACAAATGCCATGTGCTATACGTCAAATTTGTGATGATAGTAGTAGGAATTCTCGCGTGCTATTATTTACTAATAATTTTGTTTTGGTAGGTATCCATTGAGCCCAGGGATGCACGCGATTCGGAGTTATATGTGGAGAAGGAGGGGGAACCGCCGGGGCCTGCGCAGGCCGCCTTCAAGGGGTTGGTGCCCGGGCGAGCTTACAATATCTCCGTGCAGACGGTGTCGGATGTGCAGCTGTCTGCTCCCACCACCGCACAGTATCATACCGTACCGCTAAGACCGCGTAACGTCACTGTGGACCAGCGAGCACTGACGGAGACCTCTTTCCGCGTGACCTGGCTGCCGCCCGCAGAGCACAGCGAGTTCGAGAAGTACCAGGTGTCGGTGGCGGCGGGCGGCGCGGGCACAGCTGCGGGCGCGGCGAGACGTCTGCCGCCGCAGCTGCGAGCGCGCGACGACCCGCCCACCGCTACATTCGATGGACTGGAGCCCGGCGCTCACTACATTGTCACCGTTAAGACCATGTTCGATAAAGTCTATTCTTGGCCCGCCGTTTCCGATCTGACGCTCAGTAAGTAGTGTCGTTTTTAGTCCCCTCTAGCCCAAGCGCTCCCTTCCCCCGTTACTCATGAGGCCTCCTGTTCCAGAGCCCCTGCCGGTGCGCGAGTTGCAGAGCCGCCTACTGGAGTCCGAGGGCGGTGGAGGAGTGTTCCTATCGTGGACGCCCGCAGAGGGCAGCACTCAGGACGAATACAAGGTATGAATGAAGTATATATCAATGTTCAAGTGGGTTCTTTTCATTTTGATTGTCGCAACACTACACAAATTTTTATCAAACAGTTTATTCGTGATGCAGGATGCTAATACATACAAGTATATTAAAAATTCAAATGTTTTACTTCTTAATCGCAAACCTGTTCTCATATTCCTCTTCTCTTTTTTTATTTGTAATTGAATTTTATAAGAAATAGGTTCAAGCACGATCCATCTTAAACCACTGAGTTGCTTATCATCTCTGGTCAAGCGGTGGCTTATTTATAATAAATAAAAAAAAATTGTTCACTCTTAATATCTTTACCATAATATTAATATTTCAGGTCTCATATCACGAGACGGGCCCATCGAGAGACGACAGCAATACGCTGTCCACGACCAACACTAACATGACACTCGAAGCCCTGTTGCCGGGAAGAAATTACACGATATCGGTAGGATTTCCACTTCTCCGTCGATCTAGTCAACCTTTCATGCCATATAATGGGCCACTGTGCCACTGTACCACTATGGTGAGCGTAGGTGAGCGCGGTGTCCCGCGGCGTGTCGTCCAACGACAGCTGGTCGTGGTGCGCCACGCGGCCGCTGGCGCCCGCCCTGCGCCAGTCGGCGGCCGGCGCGCGCTGGCTGCGCCTGGCCTGGAGCTCCGACGTCAACTCGCGCCAGGAGCGCTACGAGCTGCGCTACCGCCGCAGGGGCGCGCCCGACGAGCCCTACGTCACGCTGGACACCGCCGACACCAACGCCACGCTGGAGCAGCTGCAGCCGGGCGCGGTGTACGAGGTGCAGCTGGCCGCCGTCAGCCACGGCCTGCGCAGCGAGCGACACGCCGTGCTCAAGCCCGTCCGTGAGTACTTGTCGCGCCGCCTAGCGTCGAGCAGAGCGCTTTCCGTGCGACACTTCCAAAACTCTTATCTCATCTCCAGGTCCTCTCCCGGCGGAGTGGCTCACCGTGGAGCGCGCCACGTCTAATTCCGTGGTCGTGCGATGGCGCGGCCCGCGCGCAGGCTCGCTGGCCGCCTACTCGCTGCGCTACCGCACTGCTGGCGCTGACGCACCCGCCGCCTCGAGGCTGGATCCCCTCCCGCCGACCGTCGACCACGCCGAGGTGAGCTCGCTCTTCTCCACGCGCGACCCTCTTCTCTACACTCGAACGAATTAATCGTTGTAACGCTTGTCGTTCCAGATAAGCAACATGACGCACGGGGAGCGGTACACGATCCAGCTGGACACCGTGAGCGAGGACGCAGCCGGGGAGACCGTCGAGAGCGGTCAGCCGCTCAGCGCCGAGCACACCGTCCGTGAGTACAGCGGGACACGCCGAGTCGCAACGGACGATGGCTCAAAGGCTCACCGTGGTTGTCGCGTTGCAGGTCCCAATCCCGTGTCCAACGTGGCGCTGTTGGCCGACACGCGCAACCTGACGCTGGAGTGGCCGCGGCCGGAAGGGCGCGTGGAGTGGTACGAGGTGCGCTGGTGGGCCAGCGAGGAGGAGGAGGGCGGCGGTGCGGAAGGCGGGGAGGGGGTGTCGTCGCGGCGCGTGCCCGCCGCAGAGGGCAGTCGCTCAGCGCGCGCCGTGCTGGACGCGCTGCTGCCCGGCTACGGCTACGCGCTCTCCATCGCCGCGCACTCCTACAACCTCTCCAGCGACCTGTTCACTATGCACAGTCGGACCAGTACGTGTACTCCTAGCATTAGGTATCGGGTCGAGGCTCCATATATCCTTCACGCGTTGTATTTCCAGGGCCCCTGATACAGTCCGAAATGACGATCGTGAACGAGCCTGAGGACGCAGACGACAACGACACGCTACCCGCCATTCGGGTAAGTCCGCCCGTCGCGCCCCGCAGCGCCGCAATGTTCTCACCGCCCCGCCCGCCCGCAGGTGATCTACACGCGCACGCCCGACAGCGCCACTCGCTTCGACACGTACCGCTTCCGGCTGGAAGGCGGTGGGGAGGGCGCTGAGGCTCGCTGGCAGGAGCGCTCAGCGGCAGCAGCGGCGGGCGCGCAGCAGGTGCCCTTCCGCGCGCTGCGCCCCGGCCGCCTCTACAACCTGTCCATGTGGACGGTGTCACGAAACGTCACGTCGCACCCTGTGCAGCGGCAGGCCCGCCTCTGTAAATATAAACACTCGTGGCGCTATGCGCTAAATAATGACTCATCGATCTTAACATATGACTTATTTCCGATTTCTATTCTCCATGTTTGTGATTTTAGGCTTCAGAATAACAAAACTTACAAATTTTCATTTTAAATGTCTTAACAATTTACAGTTTCATACTGAAAAAAAACAAAACTAAGTTTTGTACCAGTCTGCGAGATGGACTTGACTGATATAATAGTCTACAATGTTGCACATTTACCTAGTAGAAATCTATTTACTGTGAATTATAGATTACTCTGAATGCAAGTGTAATTATCAGGCAACACTCACGCCGGCAGAAAGTTCCAAAGTTTCGCCGTCCTTACAATGAAAGTGACTGATCCCTTTTAGTCTTTGGAACTTCAACCCCTGGTTGGTGGTTGGTGGTTTGCTGATCAAAAAAAGCTGGGAGGATTAGGTTGCGCAACTCTGTTGCTTACTTTCCAAAGTGTATTCGTTAAAGACCAGCAACCTAGGCACCTTGCAGCGATGTTTCAGACTTTGGAGTAGACTTTGCCTTAGCAAGGGTGATAACACCTGTAAGCTTCTTAGCTCGTCTCTCAACCGATTCCAACGCCTCAGACTGATATTTTGCAGGTGTATTCTAAAGATTGGAACGGTACTCCATGCACGACTGAACCTGGGCTTAAAAAGGGTGAGAAACTGTTACGGCTTGAAGTGTCGACGCACCATCGAAACAATACAGGAACCGAAACTAATAGACGAGTTTAGTCTAGCACCAAGAGATTCTAGGTGGTTTGTGATCTTCACAGGTACCCTCCGAAGAGTGAGTGCCAGATGGAATGGCCTTTTTTTTTGGCATAGAATACACAGACATGCCTGGTTCTTTATTGCATTATCCCTAACCAACTCGGTATTGCCCCATTTGGAGATTGACTGGAGGGAAATGGTCTCTCTGAGTGGCTACTTCCTGCGTTTGATTAATAGCTCTCCACAACTGTTCCATTCATATAATTTAATCTTCCTACAAGTCCTATCGAATCTGTTTCATCGTGATGCTGTTTGTTGTCCTAAAGAGATGAACTTTTTTCTGTGAATCCCTTAACTTCCCAAAATAAAATCCTCCGCCGTGTGTCTTTCTATAGTTGTCCTTGGTTTTACTGTTAACGGTCTATCTATAACAATTATTAAAATTAATAATATGTATAATAATATAACTGTGCCCTCGTGCAATTCAGCCAAACAGGTAATTAATGGAAACTTACGTTGAATTATTTTTTATAACACTGAACGGTGCGTGTGTACAGACCCACGGCCCATCACTCAGCTAAACGCGACGGAGGTAGGCGCTCACGAGCTCACGCTACACTGGGACAGGCCAGCCGGGGATTACACGGACTTCGAGGTGCAGTTTCTGGCCGCCGCCGATCAGCTGGAGACACGCACCACCTCAGACCTGCAGCTGCGCCTCGACGGACTCGCGCCGTACACGCTTTACACCTTCACCGTCGTCGTGAGTAGAACTCCGCTCGAGTTCTCTTTAGTCATAGACGGCAATCGATACGTGTGTGCTAAGAATGACGTCTCCGATCCGTCTCAGGTGAGATCGGGTAAGCCGGCTACCATCTTGACATCGTCCCGGGCGCACTCGGCGGTGGTGCGCACGCTGCAGGCGCCGCCCGCCGCGCCCGCGCGCTTCCAGCCCAGCGACGCCACGCCCACCGAGCTGGCCTTCGCCTGGGACCTGCCGCCCGCAGCCGCGCACGGCCTGCTGCGGCGCTTCGTGCTGGAGTACGCGCCCGTCGAGGACCCCGCCGACCTGCACACCGTCGAGTTTCCCCCCGACGGTGAGTGGCCGCCGGCAGAGCGAGTCCGCCTCACGCCTTCCTCGCTAACGTGTGATCGTCGGCAGCGCGCGCCGGGCGCGTGTCGGGGCTGAGGGCGGGCGGCGAGTACGAGTTCCGGCTGTCGGGCGAGTCGGGCGCGGGCGTGGGCGCGTCCGCCCGCTGGCGGCAGCGCATGGCCATCGCCGCGCCGCCCCGGCCGCAGCCGCACGCGGTGCCGGCCGAGGTGGCGGCGCGCCGCACGTCGTCGTCGGTGGCCGTGCGCTTCCGCTCCGACTACTTCTCGGCCGCCAACGGCAACGTGACGGCCTACACGCTGGTGGTGAGCGAGGAGAGGCGCGACGACGCCCCCGCGCCCCTGCCGTCGTGGCGCGACGTGCACCGCCTGCCGCTGTGGCCGCCCTACCAGGTCACGGAGCCCTACTACCCGTTCCGCTCGTCCTCCGTGGAGGAGTTCACGATCGGTACCGAGCGCTGCGAGGCGGGCGGTCCACCCTACTGCAACGGGCCGCTCAAGCCGGGCGCGCGCTACTACGTCAAGCTGAGGGCCTTCACGGCGAGAGACAAGTTCACGGACACGGCCTACACACTCGTCTACACCGGTCAGAGTTACCTTCAATGTTAGCAGCTTTAACGGCGATGACAATATAGATTTTAGGCTATCTATAGATAAATTTCGATAACAATTTTCTTTTCTGATGTGTCACAAGGATAAGAGTTCATGCCATTGATGAGGGTTTTCAAGTAAATGTCATCTATATTAACTTTTAAAAAGCCTTTGAATAAATCTGTCATAGTACCTTAATGCGAAAAATTTGGAAACTTGGAAAACATGGCAATCTTTTCGGTACGTTGAAGTCATATATTAAAAACAGATGCCAAGAAGTTGCTCTAACAGATATTACATGAAGTTATATAAATATTAGTTCTGGAGTTCCTCAGGGGACCCATTTAGGTCTCTATCTTTTTGTATTGTTTGTAAATGATATTATCAAATGTGAATGTGATGTTTAAATTCTTTAATTTTAAACGTAAGAAAGTGTACTGTTATAAGCTATACAAAAATTAGTAATCCGATTAAATTTAATTATATTATGATTGTTTCGTTATCGACCGTTATCAATTTAATCCCTTGTGCAGAGGCGGACAACACCGGTTGGATCGCAGGCGGCGCGGTGTTAGCGTTGGCGCTGTGCCTGTCGCTCGCGGGCGCGCTGGTGCTGCGGCGCCGCCGCGCGCGCGCCTCGCCCGCCGCCGCGCCCAAGCCGCAGGCCGAGCGCCCCGTGCGCGTGGCGGACTTCGTGGACCACTACCGCCTCATGTCCGCCGACTCGGACTTCAGGTGCGCGCCGCTGCCCTCCTCCGTCTCGCTCAACCTTCGTCACTGACACGATCGACCTGCTCCTTCAGGTTCAGCGAGGAGTTCGAGGAGCTCAAGCACGTGGGTCGCGAGCAGCCCTGTACGGCGGCCGACCTGCCCTGCAACCGCCCTAAGAACCGCTTCACCAACATCCTGCCCTATGACCACTCGCGCTACAAGCTGCAGCCCGTGGACGACGAGGAGGGCTCGGACTACATCAACGCCAACTACGTGCCCGGCCACAACTCCCCCCGCGAGTTCATCGTGACGCAGGGCCCGCTGCACTGTACGCGCGATGACTTTTGGCGCATGTGTTGGGAGTCGGGCTCGCGGGCCATCGTCATGCTCACGCGCTGCGTGGAGAAGGGGCGCGAGAAGTGCGACCGCTACTGGCCGTACGACACGCGGCCCGTGTACTACGGCGACATCGCCGTCACGGCGCTCAACGAGAGTCGCTTCCCCGACTGGACCGTGACCGAGCTGGCCGTCTGCCGGGGCGCCGAGCAGCGCGTGCTGGCGCACTTCCACTTCACCACGTGGCCCGACTTCGGCGTCCCCGACCCGCCCACCACGCTGGCGCGCTTCGTGCGCGCCTTCCGCGAGCGCTGCCCGGCGGACGGGCGGCCCGTGGTGGTGCACTGCAGCGCGGGCGTGGGGCGCTCCGGCACCTTCATCACGCTGGACCGCGCGCTGCAGCAGCTGGCGGCGCACGCCGACGCGCTCGACATCTTCGGCATGGTGCACGCCATGCGGCGCGAGCGCGTGTGGATGGTGCAGACGGAGCAGCAGTACATCTGCATCCACCAGTGCGTGGTGGCCGCGCTCGAGGGCGCAGACCTGGCGCCGCCCTCGCCGCCGCCCAACAACCACCACCTCAACCCTGCCTTCGAAGGTACGGTCGCCGGGAGCCCGCGGTAGGCTCTGTCGATTAAATATGCCGTCGTGTTGGCGGACGACTGGTGACGGATAGCCGGGCGGCCGGCGTGACGACGAAGACGAGTACGTGAGCGAGCATGACTCTCCTGTTTGATTTCGAGGCCCGTCGATACTTCTCCCACGATGCTTAAAGCCTCGACACCATCTTCACCGCAACCTCAGTCGCGACGCATCTCTTACTCATCACTAACGTATTCTCATCGTATTCTTATTTTCTGTTTTCTCATTAACTGACTGAGTGAACCTAACACTCGAGTGAGCAGTAGTGCTGCTTGTTATATGTTCTGGTTAATGTTCCAGATGATGAGGGCATCGCGGAGTCGGGTATGTGACCCGCCTGTACCTCTCCGCCATGGTTTATAAGGCACAGTCATGCTAGCAGGGGCCTCTTCACAACCCTCGCTTCAATTGCTATGAACAGGTAATTTAAAACTTTATCAACTTTATTGAATATAATGGTATAACAATAATAAATAAACTGGAGCAAGTCTGAGCATTATGGTGAAGTCAGATCAAATTAAATCGACAACATAGTTAATTATAATGAAGTACTGCTTTTTTATTTCGAATATTTCTTTTGATTTTTAATATTATTGATTTATACGTTTTTCGAAATTTTCTTAAAAATAAAAAATAATACATATATCATAATAAACTCACATCCTATATCTCTCATCTCCGCGTTCTTCCTGTTTCGTTCTCATCTCCATTACCACTCTAAATACCCCCAAAATATGCTTATGTGTTGTTAAGAAAATTGAAGTATCTATGAGCTCAGTTCAATCGGTCTCTCCTATCAGTCGTAATAAACTAGTCTCCAGTTTAGAGATCCTATCACTATAATTATGTAATTATTTAACAACATCATTACCTTGTGTGAATTTTAAAGTTGCTGGTAAGATAAATAACTTTTCCTTATCGACTGATTGATATCATACCTATCCTTGCCTATTCATATGATATCTATCTTACCAAAAATTGTCTTGTACGCTTGTACTTGTATTTTCTCATCTACTCGTACGAGAACTGTACTGCGCAAGCTGTACTGTGTGTAACAGTAAAATGTTCTATAGTCTGCCTTTATCATAGGCAACGCTGACATACCGCAAGGTTACGTGTCATGGCTCTTTTGTTTTCAATATTTATTGAGCGAAGCACTCTATGAATACATTTCTGCATCCTTTGTGCAATGATCTATTAAAAACGGTATATCTGAAAATTCACAAATTTTGCACACCGATAGACATCCGTCTAGTGATGGTTTTAAAAGTTTTCAGATATTCGAAGTTGTTGAGTATCAATCGGTGAAAAACTAAAATCCCATAGACTTCACTGGGAAAAATTTTTGTCGCGAAAATTTAGCTTTACAATGTAAAAAAAAATTAATTAATAAAAAAAACTCTTCAGTGACCGACCGTTTGGGTTCCTCTGAAATAGATCAACTGGGGTTTTTTTTATTATTAACCCGGAAGCACTTCTTGCTTTTTGTGTCCTTTGCTGTCTCAACTTTTGATTGTTTATTTCTATACAACATTTTATTCTATTCTTATGTTTACAGTTTAAGCGGTCACTATGATTGCGGCTAGCAACTTCAACAGTTACAGTGCCTAATACTTTGGAGGAATATATTCTATAATATATTTTAGATAAAAATATTTTTTATAAAGTAATCGGAAACCAAAACGATTTCAAGAAACACCGTGCTTCGTTGTTCTCGTCGCGTCCAATAGGTTAAAGTTTTATATTTATATACTATTGTAAAAATGTACATTAAGTATAACGGACCAATCATGATAGTAGCAAACAGGGTTAGATAGGCGTGAGTACTTATATAAGGATAGGAAGGAAATTGATGACTAATGAACTATTGTTTGTTACATTAAATAACATTCTTTTAATTGTAACTTTTATTTGCATAATGTATAATGAGTATTAATTTTATAAAAGTTAGAGATAAAGTAAAGACATTAAACAATATCATTTACCATATTCAGTGACAGAGACCTCTCATTGACGCCTAATATTTGTAAGACTCTATGGAACGGATAGAGATGATATTCCGTAGTGCTATTGTAAATATATTTTTCTATAATATGTCAAGTACTTAAGAGGGTTAGTTGACTATTCCATAATAAATAAATATATATGGTTAAGGTGTATATTTTTGGGAAAATGTTTTTATATTTTTATATTTTATGTAAATGCGTAGTCATGGCAGGTGGGTACTACACAGGTGTTGATAAACGTGGATGATTTCATATTGTCCATTGTGTAAAAATTATAGAAATATAGTTCAAAATAGCATTTGAAACTGAAGACTTGTATTCGGGTCAACCATGAGTCAGCACTTAAAAGTCATAAAATAATACCAAATTTAATAGTATCAACAAAATCAGGAAGATGTTTTTATCAAAAAAATGAGGCAGATAGATCTTCATCATTCATACAGAACAACAGGTCAGTTCCTTAGATAAATGAATTTAAAAAAAAAAAGATATGGGCAAGACCTACTCAAGATTGTAATCGTCGGCGAGTGAGAATTTAAATCTAGAAAACGAAAATAATATTTAAATCTTTCGATATCATCTCCAAAAACCTTTTTGAATTTCTACCTTTTTCTCAAAGTTTCAGTATCAGTTCTTCCAAAACTTATATTTTCGTTTGTTGTTTTTCTCCGAAACGTTTAAGTGAAAAGAAGAACGCCCCAGGTACAAGCTGGTATTTGAGCAGTTGTTAAATCAACGACATGTGACCAATATTGTAATGATGAAACTTTATTTCTGAGTAGTTCTAGGCATTACTCTTTGATTTCTTGACATAAATGAGGCAAAAAGTTACAAAGCCGAGTTTATCTTGGTGACATTATTAATTTTCAGGAAAAACATACCCTAGTCACCTCACCTGCCGACAACATAACATGTACTTTGCTTTTTTTTCGAAGTAAACTCACTTTTTTAATCTAGTATATAGTTATGATTCTGTTCGGAGTATGGCGTATAGTTAGTATAATAGAGTATAAAGTTTAATCTATTGTCACAGATCTTTAAACGTTTAAAAAGGTTTGCACTAAGACCTAAATAACAATAAAAATAATAATTAAAGTAATACCCGTTTTAATGGCATGTAATCAAGAATATATCAACGCCAAAAGCAATCTTATGATGATATGAAAAATGCAACTTCATACCAGATATATTATACATATGCAAATATTTACAGCAAAGTCAAAAGCAAAAAAATCTTAGAAAATTTAATTCATAATCGCATTTTTTTTATTACAAGAGTGCTTTTTGGCGTAAATAGACTCAATGAAGATTATATAATAAAAATAGGACATTTCCATGGAAATTCAATTTTATTTACTTACTGTAAAAATGCCTTGTGACAATAGGATTTGTGATATCAAGGACAATACCTTATGAATATGTGGGAATCTCAAAGTGTACTTATTATACAATAATGTTTGTTTTTATATTGCATTAATGAAGATATTATGAATGTTACTTAAAATAAATTCAAAATAAGAATCTAAGTCTTATATAAAGGGAAAACCAATTAAAAATTGGTATTATGTAAAAAAAATGTTACAATAGCAGGATTTTTTACAGAGTTTACTTTGAATACATCATGCTTTTTTTATATAATTAAAACTTTTGTGTTTGTTAACTAAACTATTGATATTTGCTAATTAGTTTTTCTTTAAAAATTATGGTACTGCAATAATAAATCCAAAAGCAATTTAAAAATATAAAGATATGTTATTCCCGTCATTAAGCAGGTTTATGTTATTTTAAGCATTTAGTAAGTTAGACAATATTTTAATCGAAATGATATAGATTTTTTCAAAACTAGTGTATGTAAACTAAATTCATATGATCTTATTTTGTAATGCTGGTATAATTTCCAATTGTTTGTTTAATAGATAGTCGAATATATGCATATACACATATTATTATTGCACACTATGATTATTGCTTTTCAGCTGTAAATGTAATTGTACCTTTTAAGTTATTTTTTACTTAACTTTGAATAAAATACTGACATCTCTTCTTGGAGAAAAGTTGACTCTTAGGAAAATCCTTCTATAACTAATATGTTCTATTATAGTATTAAATATACCTTATTATTACATAAATGTTTTATTTCAAAAATTGTAAATCATTCTTATAAAATATTCCTCTTATAAATTTTATAATTAGTCTACAGTAGCTGGGTATATATGTAAAATATACCTATTTACTATAAAAAAACTCATATTTTTGAATAGACCTTTATTTTTTTTTACTTCTACTTTGATACTATTATAACCGAATGTATCAGTTTTGACTAGTCATAAACTTTATTTGTCAAATATCTCTAAAAGTTTTATTTGTTACCGCATGACTATAAAACAAAAAAATACGAAAAAGATACGCCACATTTTTTATTAGTATTGTGGAGACAGTCTGTAATCCCACCATTATAGTCTAGAACTGTTTCCCAACGTGGGGCGTACGCCCCACAAGGGGGCATTTTGGGAATTTAGGGGGGCAATTTGGGAATTTTCGGACTGTGAATTTTAATATGATTGGCTGTTTGTATAGTTAAAATGTTAAATTTTGGTATGTAAGGGGGCAATTTTGAAGATTTCTAATGAAAAAGTGGGACAAGAACTCAAAAAGGTTGGGAACCACTGGTCTAGAACAATCCAAATGACTTTTTCAATGCGAGAAAAACTAAAAGTTCATCACTTTATACTCCCTGTCATTTGTGTTCGTAAGGGACGACATTTGCTAGCATCATCCTAGCAATTTTGAAGGTAGATCCATACTGCATCTAATAGGCATTGACGACCATGTCATAGTTTAAAAGTGCCTCTACTGGTCTCATTGTGTTAATGTAGAGACGGATTGTCTCCTGGACCATATACAATTGACAATTGACGAAAATTATCACAGATTCTTAGTGTTTTTTTGGCTCTATTATCCATCGGAATGATGATCGGAGACTTGTTTCTAATGGACTTATTTATTATATATTTATTTATATTATTGCATATGCTTGTTTCCTTTGGATGGGGTGGGGAGCTCCGAGTTTTTTGTTTCGGAAATGGGGTTCAGCAGACAAGACGACTCGCACATAATATAAAGCGTACAGGTTTATACATTTATTAACTGTATATATTAGTTAATAATTTCTACTACTGTCAATATATTTAAGTACACCTAGTCTTACAATAAATATTGTACTGTTTAATTGGTTGCTTCTTTTTTCATATCAAGAATTTAATCAAAGAAGTTACATTTCACTCCTTGCGAGATCTTCGAATGGTAGGAGATGAAATCTTTCATTTTAAAATATTGCGTCATTATATTGAATCTCCTACTATTCACAGCAATATTAATTTCAGGAGTCCTAGATTGCAGACACGTAATAAAACATTATTTTTCGTACCAAAGACTAAAACAATTACGCACGTTATGCCTATGTGTATCGTGCTTGCAATTTTCACCGCGATTTATTTCAAAATATTGACCTTTTTAATGTTAAACTTAGTATAGAACCAAATTTTTAATGTTCTTTTCTTCGTAGTGTTGTATTATTTCTTTTTTCTTTTTTTTCTTTTTGTTTAATTAGTTACTTTCTTTATAAAAAAATGTCTACCAATTATTAGAAATGTATTTTTTTCAGTTAATTTCATCGTAATTATTCATATTTTTAAACATTTAAAACATGTATCGTTTCTTTTTTGTTATAAATTTTAATTACCTTTGAATATCTTTTGTTTTCTTACGATAGTTGTGTTTTTATTAATATGTGAAGACTATTGGTTTATGCATATTTTTTATTATTCCTATGTATGTGTTCTATATAACTGTTTTTCTTCCTAATAAATAAATAAATAAATAAATAAATAAATAAATACATAAATAAATAAAATTACAAAAAAATCTTTAAGATTATTATTGACATACCTACTTTTATATATTTACATATATACATTTTCGATTTTTAATCTACTCTATTACGTCTTCTTTTGTATATATTGCCATGTATTATGCGATGTTACTTTTATAATGCTTTAGGCAGTTTTGTCAGCGCCAATTATCACATTTTATCTATGAACCGCACGCGCGTTTGCCCTCCTTTTACATTAAAAAGTCCAACAGTATCTGCAGGCAGTATTGGTTCAATTTAATCATCATAAGACACAAATTTGCGCGTTTACCACAAAACAAGCCAATTTTTAGAGAGCGCCTCCCTAAGTGTCTTGGTTATATCGAGACTTAAAATTTCCAGCGACAGTCAGTTTCAGGGTCATCTGAGAGTAAGGTAAGTTAGTCTCGATAAAATTTGAGAATGTTTAATGGCAAGGCTAGTACTTCATGCCTTGTCAACGCTTGTATAAAGAGCAGGTTAAGCCACATATGGAGTAATATGTTGCAATATGTGACCTATCCTGCGCTTTACGTCCCATAAGTAAATACATGTAATTTGATTTCAGATATATTGATTAAATGTTAGTTCTACTTTAGCTCTGTCCTCTGGCAAGACTTTTACTTTGATAGAAATAAGAATTTAAATTAAGACTCAAACAAATATTCAGGTAAGAAGGAATACACTGTAAATTAAATTAAATCTTCGTAGTTGTTGTCCGAAAGTCCAAGTTCTTATAAAATACTTCAAATCAACCAACATTGTTATATTATATTCACCAACTAAAATATTTGAAAAAAATATATACTGAATCACACAAAAACTAATAAATTACATTAAAAAAATTATTTCATAATAAAACTTCTATGTTATATATGATTTGTTCTGCTACTGTTGCTGGTGTCTTTCTTGTAAAACATGATATCAGAACAATAATATCATACGTTTCATATGAGAGACAAGACAAAGCTTAGCATTTCATGGATTCACCTAGCAGGTGCCAGGCCAAACATTTTAAACAGTACCGGGGCCTCTCAATTCAGGGGTAGGTAACATGCGCATACCCCTCATAATAAAATTGTACATTTTAGAAGTGAAGTAATAATAGATTTTAAGTTTTGTAGAGAGGTCAAGATCTTTAAATAAATCATAGAAACTTCGCTGTCTCTGTCCCACTTCTATAGCGTAGGGGAGAAAGATAACAATATTGTATATTATGTGTGAAATTAATTTCAACAAAAGGTGTTTTTGTGCAATAATCCCCATACCAGAGTCCGTTTTAATAAGAAATATAAGAATTTTATTATCGCTGTGGTCCAATCATGAAGTAGCGTTTGCCACCTCAAAACTAATGGAATACAAAAGTCATGTATGGTCCCCCACTCGTTTTAAATTTTTAGATTCACCGCATGCAATCGAAAATTGTCGTTTGCATTTTTTAACTCTACTTTATTTTTCACCTATCATAAAGTCTTTATGGAATTAAAGTCGTGACTCGAACTGATGCATTTTTGTCTTTTGCAAGAGATGTTTTTATTTCACCGTGAGTTTTTCCGATGTTAGTTTTTTCGGCATTTTAGAGCTGCGATGGATTCATTATTGTCATCCCAAAATTGTATCGGTCTCTAAATAAATTTAATTAGTCCGTTGAACACGCCAACTAAAATTGCAACTTCAATATGTTTATGACGCTCGCATCTAACTTTGACAAAAGGGTTTTATTAAAATCATAAACTAGAAAAGCCCGGTTAAGAAGTAACGTTGGATAATTGTTATATAGGCAAGCTATTTTGATGTTACTTATTGACTATTGTATAAATTGTGAATATTGTTCTTCAAAATTAACTACTTTTGTCAATAATTTATTTTTTTTCGGAAAAACATAATGCATTAATTTTTAATAAATTTTAATACAATTGTTATAAGAAAGGCACTGAATATTTTACAATATTAATATTAAAGGAAATATCTCTATTGAATTTAATATACAAGACAAAAGTAATAAAAAAAATCTAAAAAACTATGATTTTACTGTTTGTTGTGCGTTCGCGATGGTAAAATATTTGTTCAACTTTAGTAAGTTCTTGTCAAGTAAATTAAACAATATAATAATCTAGACTTCTCCTCATTATTCGGTGGTTTTGTTACTTATATTTTTATTGAAATTCTAACCTGACAAATGTTTAATTTGCAATTTTCTTACAATTTCAATAAAAAATTTAAAAATATAATAAAAATATTTTACGGATCTAACTCGCGTTTATTATTAGATTTTTTAATTTAAACTCCATGTTTCCAGTGCTTTGCAGCAAACGTGTTCGCGTTAAGACTAGAGTTGATGTCTGTCAGTCAGACAGCTTATTTGTGACAAATAAACTAAATTGTGACAAATAAATAAACGCGAGTTATATTCGTAAAATAGTTTTAGTTCTTTCTGATGTTTACTTATACGCTGATTCATTGTTCTTCGTCAATTTTTATATCATGAATATCAAAAATCCTTTCTTTTTTAATCTATATATATATATATATATATATATATATATATATATATATATATATATCTAAATTTTCTCATCGTGTTTAAAGGTTCTTCTTCTTAGAGGCTATTTTCAGTTATTTAAATTACAATTCGAACCGGAGCTGCTCTAACTTGAACTGTTTTTGAAATAATTCCTTTATTAAGATTCTCCTTTCTTGCTGCCTGTTTATTTTCACATCTTTCTTTCTTTTCATTGCTTTAACGTGAAAACAAAAAACTACTTCATAGAGATTTTTTATAGAATTAAAACTAAATATCATTATACCAACAAGTACCATTGTGTTTGGAATTTAATGAAATAAGTTAGAAGCTATACAAACATCAAAATATCAAATGATTGATAATGGATTTGCTTCTTTTTTGATAACAGAAACAAATTATATATATATAAATTATTTATTATTTATTTAAATTAAAAGCTTATAGATAGAGCTTAATAATCATACCCTACTATAATATCACATCGGCAAACATTTTCAGACGTCTTTGACGAATTACCTAGGACTTTTTTTTTATACGAAATATATTTATTAGCAAATTTGACATTGATTAGTTTAATTCTACTTACATTTAATCAAATATAAAAATAAAGTCGAAATTATTTCAAAGCTTAACTACCACAACACACCATCTTGACCACAATCTTGACAGACTTTGACAAATGACAAACTAAGTCTAAATGTCAAACTTGAGCTCTACCAGTGTGCAGTTTAGGCTTACAATAATTGTCATGTTGTTTGTTTAAATGACATTGATATGTTTAAATATTGTGTTGATAATCTATATGAATGTTAATTTCACTGCTATGACGATTTTACGCGAGTTCCTTAATCAATCATGCCGCCACGGGAAGAGATCAGTGTTATCTTGGAAGAGAAAGTGTCCTATGAAATCAGAGAGTCGCCTTCAATGATGTGGAAGAGGTCAATTGTGCAAAGTTGGGCTGGATATAAGCGCCAGTGTGCTGCCCAGATCCTAGCTTTAGTTTTATTCTTTGTAAGTTACATTCATGTCTTCTATAAACAAAATTAATGTTGACACAAAGATATTTTTTGTCTTACAATTTCTATATATGGTATGCCTATCCTTTATATGCATAGAGTATATGTATTTGCTTTTGTATATTTAAAAATATCATCTGTACTTTTAAAACCAGTTTTACCAGTCCAGTTTTTAATAATTTGTAGATAATTACTATGAATATAGATATGAATACATTCTGCAAAAAGGCTCTACTTTTTAATTTTATTTTATTTACAGGTTTTCTTTATAAGTATACAACTTACATACATTTTTTATATTTTGCCATATATCACATATGTTAAAATACATTTACATCAAAATATATATGGCATATATTTTAAGTAAATATTAATTGATTGAGTAGGTTGATATAATATAAAATTTTGATGACATGTTTTTCAATTCAAATATAGAATGAAAAATCCATTCCTCACTAAGTAATTGTTCACACTCTAAATTGTTTCTATAGTATGATTGAAACATTAAAATTCCTTAAAACTTTACTTGGGGTATTTCAATATTGTAATTATTTATATATGTTAATAATCACACCGATCTCTTTATGTTTAGATACCAATATGTTCCTAATAAATTTTTCTAAAGCCTGTTTTATTATTATTAATAATAATATATGTTTATACTATTAACAAAGAATTATTTTGTTAGATGTTATATAACTTCTCACCTATCTGTGGTGATGTATATAAGTAGTTAGTTTTGTTTAAATTATTACTGATAACATTGAGTTCAAAAAGTTTTAATACAGAGATTGGTATAAACTTTTCTGTTTTTTGCTACTCTTATCTGTGGCAAGATATACTTTTATTACTTAGTAAAGTTTTAGCAATACAAAAATCATATTAATAATATGCTGCTTCATTTGATACCCTACTTTAACCTCTACTTAAATAATACTCTATCCTCTATCATGACATAATATACATGGACATGTCTATATTTTTATTTATATTACCAAATACATAATTTTTTATTTGGAATTGGCTATTTAACATATTTAGCCCTGTTGAGCTTATTACTTTATAAAAGAAATAAAGAATGAAAAATATTGACAGGCAGATACAGAGACTAACAGCAAGCAGCGATACTGTAGCTTAATTGGTAGAGCGACGGGACGATTTCCTAGAAGTCGCCGTTTCGACTCCTGTTTTTTTTGTTATTTGGAATCCGTTATGGATACCCGTCGGCCAAGAAGGGCATGGCCGGGGGTTTATGTGGGGCTACCCGACAGCATAGAGTACGCTGACATTTTTAAAGCTACCCACTAAAAAACCGACGGTTATCTCATCGCCATAGTGGGACGTCACGGGATCGCGTTAAAACTAACCGTGACCCCCGGCGGTACCCTCCATATGAGGGTGCATATGAGGGGCAACTTAGGGCACCCTCACGACGCAGACCTATATAATGTGAGAGAGGTCACCCTCCCCTCCCATCGAGGCACTGCAGACTAGGTAAGGAAGCGGTAGGCATAGTCACGCATTCGTCTACCTAGTCTCACACGACGGAGCGGATCAGCGGTAGAGGCAAGCTCCCTGATCCACTCCGCGGCCTCCTTCGCGGCAATGACTTGCTCGCAGAAGGAGAGCATGGCGACCCAAACGGTCTCACTGTCAATGGGTATGACACTAGACAGTGAAGCCTGCTATCAACCACGACCGCCAGCTCATCGCGCTGGCGGTCCCACGCCACATATTCCTTCAGAGTGTGACGAGCCAAATCCGTGGGCTCATGACAGTGTTGACAGCCAGGGGTCGCCTCTATCCTTGCCACCCTGTGCAGATATTCGCCGAAGCAGCCGTGCCCCGAGAGCATCTGCAGAAGGAGGAACGTCAGTGTCCCGTGCCGCCGGTCTATCCACTGCTCAAGGACCTAATGGCCCCTACAGTGTACAAACCGGCTGCTGGGGACTCCAGCATGCGTCTCCATCGTTGGATCAGGGTCTTGTGTGCTCCGATCCTGATCCTAGCATCATCTGGCGTGACGCTCCTGGCTCGGGCCTCCACCCGAAGCCAGTACACTGCGGCGAGGACCTCTGCCAGGAGCTCCCAAGGTAAAGCGACCCGATTGCCAATAGTGTCGCCGCAGTAAACGATGCCGTACGGCGATGGTCCTCTGCGATTACCGTTTCGACTCCTACTCGTATGGATAAAATTCTCAAATTATTCATTCTATATTTCTTTAAAAATTTAATAAGCTCAATGGGTAAATGTGGCAAAAAAGTCGTTTTGAAATATTTATTTTGGTATGTATGAAATATTTATATGGCATCTGTTCAATGTTATTTTAAAGTAGAATAAGTGAGAAATATTGGCTAGAATATTCGTTCGATACATACCATATTTTTTTGTTTATATACATAAATAAAATATAAAATATTTTAAATCTTGTTAATAAGATCTTGGTTTCAGAGCGTGTCATTGCACAGTTTTTATATCAATCATAATAAATTCGAGAAAAATTTGTTTCTTATCTTTTCTTGAAATAATTGTTTCATATCTTTTCTTTCCACAACCGACCAATATATATACTTTTTTCTTTTGCTTTTGATTACCTAAAAAAAATAACTTGCTACACATTAATATGTCTTATACTCATATCCTCGAAAACTGTTGGTCTTAATAACGTAACATCCTTTTTACATCCACTATTAATTAATATGAACGATATAAATCCACGAGAATATTATCTTCTTTTTTATTACTTTAGAAAAATCATTATTCCGCATACGACCGCATTCAAATACTAGTTAGAATGTGGTTTTGCCGAATGACCTTCACATTCCAGAATAAATATATATATTCTGTATAGGGAATCTGTCATAGTATATCGTCAAAAGCCGTACGAGCATGCCCTGGTTGAAAATCAACCTAATCATGTCCACTGCGGCACCTGTAGTCGTAAACTCTAACATGATCATCCTAATCTACACATAGGAGTATTGGGTGCTGATTCTTTAGTGATGGCTGAAACTGACCGTTCGTGGTACTGTCATAGACAGCACCGAATTGTAACAAACTCTACTGAATTTTATTATTAATTGATATAATTATTGTTAAAATATTAAATACAAAATTATATACCCAACATGTCTGGGTCTATACTGATCTAAAAACTATGGTTATGAAACAGATAATGTGCAGTGGCAGAGAAGCTGCAGATTTAGTGATCGAGATCCCTGGCTGGGACGTAGAGGGAGCGAAGGGCGCGCACTACCGCCTCGACTACCGCCCGCCCCAGGGCTCTCCCGCGCCCAACTTCACCGTTCCCGCCCGCGCCTCCACCATCAACTTCCAGGGGCTGCCCGGCACCAAATATAATTTTATGCTCTACTACTCCAATGCTACCTTCACAGATCTGCTCACGTGGAACCAAACCATCATAACAGGTATACTATGACGTCATTCAATTACGAGTGTCAGCCGTACAATAGAACAATCGATTGTTTTTAGCGCCCGAGCCGCCCACGAATCTAACGGTAACGCTAGGGCGGAACAAGCAAGCGACGATCTCGTGGTCGCCGCCAGCGCACGGGGAGTACTCGGGCTTTCGCTTCCGCGTACTGCCACCGGAGGGCGAGGGTGGGCCCCGCAACGTGACGCTGGAGGGTACGGGGAACTGGTCGCATGTACTGCGAGACCTGGCACCCGGGGCCACCTACCAGCTGCACGCCTTCACGCTGCTGCACGACAAAGAAAGCGCCGCCTACGCCTCCTTCAACTTCACCACAAGTTAGTACCCGGACTGTTAACGTGTATTGAGCATGGTTCTTATTGGATGGTCCAAATGTCTTATTATATGAGACATAGGAAAATAGAATTGATTTGGTTTTACCATTAAAATTTAGAAGAGTGATACTTAAAACATGGGTTTTCTGATTAATGATAACTAAATTCGCAAAATCACTCCATCTTGCAGTCTCTTCACTTTACACGGAGATCACCGAAACAAATAGAAAATGATGTCACCGCTGTTTAAGTAAAACCCATGACCAATATTATAATTTACGTAACTAATGAAAAAACATGTAAACATGTGCTCTAAGTCATTATTATTACGTTTATTTTTTGAATAATATAATAACGTCTATTTTCGATAAATCATAATAAATTCAATTAGATATACTTAGTCTGACCAAAAATACTGTTGAAAAAATATAATAACATGGATATATATGAATTTGAAATCTGTCATACTTATGTGTATATATTGTATCCTTTGTATTTTCTTATGCTTGAAAAGGTGGTTAACAACCTTTTAACAACACCATGTTTCATAAACAAGGCTGATCCTTTTAGAAGTCAACACCGGAAAGTAAAACTCGATCCACACAAGTGTGATTGGAACAAACAATTCAGAATTCACCAGAGCTGAAGACTGGCCATCCTTCAATCCAGTTCTCAAACCCCTGGATTAGAATTTATGGTCAGTTTTCCAAAGTATGACATCCACTTCTAAAGGACTGTATTAAAGCCAATGAAGATGATTTTGAATGTAATAAGCTACATGTATTTAAAATGTTATTATATTAATGTATAAAAAACATATTACAGCAATAATTGTTAATATTTTAAGCAATTAAAACTTGGTCTATTTGAAAAGAAAAAAGTTACTATTTCTTTTTTGTATTAGCAAAATATGTTTAATTAGCAAAACACAAGTCAGTTATTTAATAAGTCTTAAATCCGTAGATACTAATTATTAACAATAATCTTACTGCAATTCCGATATTTACTGAGGACAAGTTTGATATGTACCAAAAAAATATATACATCATATTATAATATGAAGAGAAGGTACGTTGGTACCACAAGTACTACGGAGGATATTTAGGATGGTAGTGGGGTATATTATGGACAGTTCAGAAGGAATATCAGTGTGCAATTAACATGTCTAGTGTTCCGGAGCGGAGACGATCACGACACGGCCGCGACGTGCGATCCGGACCCGAGACGATTGCTGTCGAGAAGTCCATCGTGTCACATGTTTGTACAGGTTTTGTTTTTTGCGTCAGACAGTCATTGTACGGGAATTTAATTTTTTCCCATACTAATTGGTCTATGTTGACGATCGCATGTTGTACGATTTGTATCGTCGCTACTTTGTTATTTTGTTGCTCAGATTAGTTTTTAAGATGTTTCATTTCGTACCTATTGTCGTTGTACATTCTCTCATTAGTTCACTACACTCGTTTTGGATATTGAATATTTTTTTTATATTTTTGTATCATCCTTATTCTCTTTTTTTATTATTTTCGCCGAGCCTCATGCCTATCGATTGTTTTATCGCTTACAATTTCTATCCAATTATATTATGAGTAGTGGTATTTGGATTGTACAATTGGCTATCAAAATTATTTCAACTCTGAAGTTCGAAAACTAGTGTTCTCTTGGCTGGTAACTCCAGTCTCCGCTATGTCATATGTATGTTTTATGTGCGATGTCAGACTAAGGATGACGATTCGCTAAAAAAGATCGATATTTCAAACGATCCAAATCGAAGTGTTAAATATCGTCATTATAAAATCGACGTTTTAAATATCTATGTAATGACATTTTCTAAAGATTTATATGAGATTCAATTAACATCCAAAGCAATAAAATAAATGAAGTTAAAATTACTCAAAGTAATGATTTCAAACTCATAATAATTTGATGTACAAAAGCTTTATTATAATGACATGATATGATATGATACCGATCTCAGATTACCATCCCTGTGTCATATCGTTCTCTCGACAAATTATTGATATTTTTTTATTAATAATGTTTAAATACATATTCAAAATAACTAAAATAATTTATACTAAACTGATATTGAAGTATTTTTTCTTACAAAAATTTAGCAAAATATTTGCTTAACAAGATTTCCTTTAGTTATTAATTCTGCTAATTGTATCACCTACTACTAAGCTGTATTTGAATTTTGACGTCAATATAAGTAAAATATTAGTCAAAAATAAAAATATTAGTAATAAATAATAATGTCAATAAAACTATTTAACGGATATAACTAGCGTTTAGTTTTACATTTTTTAATTTAAACCCGACGATTCAAGTGCTTTGCTGCAACGTGCTCGCGGTAAGAATAGTTGATGTCAGTCAGTTTATTTGTCACCTACCTCCAAGGGTTCCTGAGTTTACGGGCATAGAGTTCAGGATGCACACAAAACTCACTAACTGTATCTATGGGTCTAGCAGTAAGTTCACAGACGTGGGATTTAACATTTTTCATGATAAGATCCCAAGTGTTCGATAATTCTGAGCTATATCCGTAAAATAGTTTTATTGAAATGTGGAGTACTCGTGTAAATCTTAAAAAACATTATAAATAATAATCTTGATCTGCCCAGACTACTATTAAATGTTACATTCACAGTACTAAGCTCTTTTACAAGAAAAACTAAGAAGAGAGAACACAATTTATATTATGTTTTCAAATTTAGGGTTGAAATAATTATCATGGTATTTGTACAATTACCGCTACTAACTAGCTCATGTCTCGGAGAAGAGAACTTCTCATAATAATATTAGAATGGTAGTCAAGGTAAGTTCTTTTCATCATATAATTTGTATAATTGTTAACTGTCTTTATCGCAAGTAAAGACAGTGAGATCATATGTATTAATTCATTATTTTCAAAGCTGGCCATTGTGATGTTTACGATTGTTGTCAGTAATTCCGAGGTATTTTTTACGAAAAAGTACGTCTTATGTTGAATCTGTTTTGCACATATACGCTTCTTTATATAGACACGTTTACTGGCTTGGTAGATTATTATTATGTTTATGCATTATTTAATATGTTTCAAAGATATTTAATATGTATTGTGCAAGGTTCACGCCCCTCTTGTTACATTCCAGAGCCCAACACGCCGGGCAAGTTCATAGTGTGGTTCCGCAACGAGACCACGCTGCTGGTACTGTGGCAGCCGCCTTACCCGCCCGGCGCATACACACACTATAAGGTCAGCCTCGCTATCCACTTCACTACCTACGTTTTATTATATTTTAATTTACATTTTTCAGTCTGCAAAATCATGTCAAACAATATTTATTTTATGTATACATACCACAGCAATTTTTAATCAATGAAATTGGAAGCTAATCAAGAAAAATAATAATAAGACAACAATATAATAGAGAAACTCTTTTTTTTTTTTCTAATTACTCTCAACACGCGGCTCTCACATACGCGTGTTGCACGCACTCGTGTTCGCATTAGCAGTAATATAATTTTTGCAACTGTACAAAAATTTTATTATTCAGTCAAGCGACGCACTTGCAACAGTTGTGTGTATCTAATGAACTTGTAATGAATGTACCTGATTTAATTAATTAAATATAATATATGTCATGTAATAAACGAACCTTAATAAAAATAGTTTGATATATTATGAGTTCTAATTTTGAAATATTGTCTTATATGATAATATTTAAAAATATAAAAGCATACATATAATTGTGATAATTAATTCACACAGGTGTTTACGTAAACAAACTGATCTATACTGTAAATTGGGTATCTACAACCTTAAATCCAAGATTTTAAGGTTAACCTTAAATCCAAGATTTTAAGATTTTAAGGTACCCATCGGACCAACCTTAAATCCAAGATTTTAAGATTTTAAGGTACCCATCGGAACATATTTTTTTTTATTATATTACACTAAAAATAAGGTCAATACAACGACGAACAGAAATCAATTATTTTATTAGTGTTCAACTGGCATTTAGTTACTTAATTTACGAATAAATTGAGGATTTATGTTTTTAATTATAAAAATTGAGTCAAGTGTTAGTTATGTTTTCATTATTCATTTTATTTATTTTCTATTTTTTTTTTCCTTTCTCTCAAAATTTCCCATTGTTTATTTCAATTTCCTTATTTACCAAAGATTTTTCTCACATTATTCCATTCTTGACAATCAAATTCTGTACGATCATCCAATCGAAAACGATCCTCTAATGGCACAGTCCACATTTTTAAATAGTCATTGAGTTCATTAGTCTACGGTCATCGTGCACACAATTTTTATTGTGTATTTATAAAAACAATAACGATTATAAAAAGTTTCAATGTCATTCATAAAGATAATATTATAATTATGATACTAGTCACGAGTCACCTTATGATGGAATCAATGCAGAAATGCAAATTAATTGCGTTGTAGAATGGCACTTAAACAGAAAATAGAGAAACCTCTGGAGGGATTCGTGCGTCGAATAGGTTGTCTCATGGAGATGGTCACAGCCAATTGCCTGGACTTTCTGCTGCCAAGTGATCCGGACAAGCACCGCCTAGATGTTACCTCTCCCTTGATAACTTCCAATCATTGTCTGGTGAAATCTGTGTTGCCTTATATCCCACCAAAACTTGAGCCGCATGATGTTGAACAAATTGCTTTTTATTCTTAGCGGCAGGTGTGCTTCTCTTCTGATGATCCATCGAATTGCATAGATGCTATAACCGATGTGGTGCATTAGGCGATGGAACAAAGCTCGCCCAAAAGTCAATCTCCAAAGTCCAATAAAAATCATATAGACATTACTAAAAATAATCTAGTTCGAATTGCTCGGATTGGCCACAATTTCTTTTCAGTCAACCTGGAAGTCAAGCTTTCTAGTCGCATTCCAAAGTTGTTCGAATCGAAGTTCTGACGACTTGCGCTGCTAAGGCCTGATAGAAGGCAAGTAAGATATATACGTTTCTCTTTTTACTAATAATTTGTATCTAGATAATATTTGGCAACCCTACTCCACCGAATCCGAATCTCAAACAAAGAGGCATAGAAAGCTTCGTTTCGCCTGGATGTCAATAAAGTCCATTGGCTAATGGCTGCTATACCGTCAAAACCACAGTTTTGATGGTAGCAACAAAAAAAAGTAACCATACCAATTCTGCCAATTATAGAACAATTTCAAACACCTCCACTCACCTCACTCTGAAAGATTATAGAGTGTATGTTGAACTCACGGCTTTTAGCCTATCTAAAACAGAATGATCTCATTGAATGATAGTAGAAATTCTGACCTTCAAGTGTATTGTACACACATTTAAGGCGACAACCATCAAAAGGTACGGTTGCCTTTTCTTTAGAAGTCCCGAAGCAATTTAGTTCTGGCATATAAGTCTTATAAGCAAAAATACAATATATTCCTTGTTTTAATTGACAAAATGACTTTCTTTTTAAACTGGAGAAGAGAGAAGAAAAAAGTTTTTCTTGAAACTTCTACTTAAAGTTTCAAGAAAAACTTTTTTTCGTCTAATCATGAGCAACTGTTAGCTGGTCTGGTAATTTTTCAATATCTAAATGTGTCCAATTAAATCACTTAAGAACATCTACTCAATTAGGTACTAATAGGAAAGCTATATATTTAACTACAACGTATTTTATTTCACCTTTTAGGGTTTCTTCATGAAACTCTAATTATTTGTGCTGCGCTCGCTGATATAGTTACAGACAGAGGATTTCTTCCAACTTATTCATCTAAATAGTGACATTATTTTTTGTGACAAATAAGAGCAAACTATACATTCATATATTCTCGTACACTTTTGCACTTTTGTGATATATTGTGTCTTTGGCAGGTATCAATTGAGCCTAAGGACGCCCGTGACTCGGAGTTATATGTCGAAAAAGAGGGGGAACCTCCGGGACCCGCGCAGGCCGCCTTCAAAGGGCTGGTGCCCGGACGCGCCTATAACATTTCCGTGCAAACGGTGTCCGATGTGCAGCTGTCTGCCCCCACCACCGCACAGTACCGTACAGTACCGCTGCGACCGCGTAACGTCACTGTGGACCAGCGAGCGCTAACCGAGACTTCCTTCCGCGTGACCTGGCTACCGCCCGCCGAGCACAGCGAGTTCGAGAAGTACCAGGTGTCGGTGGCGGCGGGCGGCGCAGGTGCGGGCGCGGCGAGACGTCTGCCGCCGCAGCTGCGTTCACGCGACGACCCGCCCTCTGCCGCCTTCGAAGGGCTGGAGCCCGGGGCGCACTACGCCGTCACGGTCAAGACCATGTCCGGCAAGGTTACCTCGTGGCCTGCTGCCTCCGACTTAACACTCAGTGAGTAGTGTCCTCCCTCGTCGGGCTGCCCACAGGGGCTCCCTGCCCCCCCTCACTCACTATGTCCTCTGTTCCAGAGCCCCTACCGGTGCGCGAGTTGCAGAGCCGCCTTTTGGAGTCCGAGGGCGGCGGGGGTGTGTTCCTGTCGTGGACAGACGCAGAGGGCAGCACGCAGGACGAATACAAGGTAGGAGTTTTTTTTAATATCGATTACAGGTACGAGGTTTCTTTAATTTCGATTAAGGTAACTACTCAACCTTTTATCTAAATTCATCAACCAGTTCATGCGTGATGCAGGATGATACATAAAAATGTGTTAAATATGTCATTTCAAATGTTTTGATTCTTAAAGCCTATAACAAAATCTGTTCTCGTGTTTCTCTTCCCTTTTTTTAATTTTAAAATTAGAAATGGGGTTACTCATAATTTTTCTACCGTAATATTAATATTTTAGGTCTCATATCACGAGACAGGCCCATCGAGAGACGACAGCAACACGCTGTCCACGACCAACACTAATATGACACTCGAAGCACTGTTGCCGGGACGGAATTACACCATATCGGTAGGATTTTTTTTTAAACCACAAAAGTTATGCGTTTGACTATAGCTCGCCTGATGTTAAGCATAAGCTGTAGTCTAAGGTGTGGCACGCTTACCTAATAAATACCTATTAACTTTCGATTTGAAGACCCCGAGATTGAAACTATCAGGAAACACCGACTCCGGCAGAGAATTCCAAATTTCCGCCGTCCGCACAAGGAATGTGGAAGCGAAACGCTTTGTACTCGACTTTGGAACTTCAATCGTAAATCGGTGCTTCCTGGCTGAGTGTATCTGGGTGTATCATGTTGTGCAGCTCTGTTGCACACTCTCCGAAATGTATCCGATAAAAGACCGACAAACTAGCCACCTTGCGCGCGATGTTCCAAACTTTCGAATTTGTCTTGGCAAATATGGTATCACCTACGAGCCTCCTAGTCCTACTTTATACTACTCCGTCGATCTAGTCGACCTTTCGTGCCATATAATGGGCCACTGTGCCACTGAACCACTATGGTGAGCGTAGGTGAGCGCGGTGTCCCGCGGCGTGTCGTCCAACGACAGCTGGTCGTGGTGCGCCACGCGGCCGCTGGCGCCCGCCCTGCGCCAGTCGGCGGCCGGCGCGCGCTGGCTGCGCCTGGCCTGGAGCTCCGACGTTAACTCGCGCCAGGAGCGCTACGAGCTGCGCTACCGCCGCAGGGGCGCGCCCGACGAGCCCTACGTCACGCTGGACACCGCCGACACCAACGCCACGCTGGAGCAGCTGCAGCCGGGCGCGGTGTACGAAGTGCAGCTGGCCGCCGTCAGCCACGGCCTGCGCAGCGAGCGACACGCCGTGCTCAAGCCCGTCCGTGAGTACTTGTCACGCCGCCTAGCGTCGAGCAGAGCGCTTTCCGTGCCACACTTCCAAAACTCTTATCTCATCTCCAGGTCCTCTCCCGGCGGAGTGGCTCACCGTGGAGCGCGCCACGTCTAATTCCGTGGTCGTGCGATGGCGCGGCCCGCGCGGAGGCTCGCTGGCCGCCTACTCGTTGCGCTACCGCACTGCTGGCGCTGACGCACCCGCCGCCTCGAGGCTGGATCCCCTCCCGTCGACCGTTGACCACGCCGAGGTGAGCTCGTTCATCTCCACGCGCGACCCTCGTCTCTACACCCATACGAATTAATCGTTGTAACGCTTGTCATTCCAGATAAGCAACATGACGCACGGGGAGTGGTACACGATCCAGCTGGACACCGTGAGTGAGGACGCAGCCGGAGAAACCGTCGAGAGCGGTCAGCCGCTCAGCGCCGAGCACACCGTCCGTGAGTGCAGCGAGCACGCCGGGTCGCAACGGACGATGGCTCAAAGGCTCACCGCGGGTGTCGCGTTGCAGGTCCCAATCCCGTGTCCAACGTGGCGCTGTTGGCCGACACGCGCAACCTGACGCTGGAGTGGCCGCGGCCGGAGGGGCGCGTGGAGTGGTACGAGGTGCGCTGGTGGGCCAGCGAGGAGGAGGAGGGCGGCGGTGCGGAAGGCGGGGAGGGGGTGTCGTCGCGGCGCGTGCCCGCCGCAGAGGGCAGTCGCTCAGCGCGCGCCGTGCTGGACGCGCTGCTGCCCGGCTACGGCTACGCGCTCTCCATCGCCGCGCACTCCTACAACCTCTCGAGCGACCTGTTCACTATGCACAGTCGGACCAGTACGTGTACTCCTAGCATTAGGTATCGGGTCGAGGCTCCATACATCCTTCACGCGTTGTATTTCCAGGGCCCCTGATACAGTCCGAAATGACGATCGTGAACGAGCCTGAGGACGCAGACGACAACGACACGCTGCCCGCCATTCGGGTAAGTCCGCCCGTCGCGCCCCGCAGCGCCGCAATGTTCTCACCACCCCGCCCGCCCGCAGGTGATCTACACGCGCACGCCCGACAGCGCCACTCGCTTCGACACGTACCGCTTCCGGCTGGAAGGCGGTGGGGAGGGCGCTGAGGCTCGCTGGCAGGAGCGCTCAGCGGCAGCAGCGGCGGGCGCGCAGCAGGTGCCCTTCCGCGCGCTGCGCCCCGGCCGCCTCTACAACCTGTCCATGTGGACGGTGTCACGAAACGTCACGTCGCACCCTGTGCAGCGGCAGGCCCGCCTCTGTAAATATACACACTCGCTTGTTTATTATTTAACTTATTTTTGCCGTTTTCTCTGTTAATAACCCACAAAGGAGCGTTTGTTATTGCTATTCTTAAACCAGACTAACTGATATTGGTGACTGAATTTAATATTTTTTTATGGTGTTTAATTCAAACAGCTATAGATATGACCCTTGATAAACCCTCTTTTTTCGAAAAACTCAGTTTTTCCTTCCGATTTGTCTGTCTGTATGTGTGTCTGTGTGTCTGTGTGTCTGTCGAATTTTATTTTTCGAATTTTGAAAAACTAAAGATATATTTGGAATCAGCATCTAAATGTAAGATTCACTTTTCAAAATTATGTTGATTGTCCAACGGGAAGGTGGTCAGATCGGCCGCAGAAGTTACCGAAAAATGGAAAAAAATTTTCGAATTTTTAGATTTTTTAAAATATAAAAATTAATTAATTAATTATCTTTGAGCTCGGAAATTGTGTGACCAATTTGTTAATGAAATAAAAATGTTATATTATTAGTTCTATAATAAATTTCTAAAAGATTTTTCTCAACGACTTAAATTTATAGTATTATTTTTTCAGCCAGTTTTGAAAACAGTACATAACTGTTGAAATTACTTTTGTATTGTATCTGGAGTAATACTCTTTAATAAAAAATGGTATATATTTAGAAAAGTCGTCTGTAAGAAACCATTTGACTAAGTGAGATTGAAGTTTTTTGCTGACCTCTATTGGAATACATGAAAAAGTCTTCTAGGATTTTAGCAATTTTGTATGTAACAGGTACTATTTTATAGCTTATAATCAATTATAATCTTACACCCACAATCAAAAAAAAAACGGTAATATAAAGGAACTTCTTTAAATTTACCTTTTATTTAACCTTTTTACTTTAATTTTATTACATACATAAAACAGTCTTTTATTATATTATTTTAAGAAGCTATTTCTTAGAAAAAACTATTTATCCAGCTTTTACACTAAAGTTCATAAATACTTTTTAATCATTTGTAACCTTGTTATAAATTAATGCATTATTTGTCCTAGATTTTTCATAATATTAGGGATTGAGTCCTTGGGAGAACACCTCACAACGAAACACCACTGGTAGGGCTCGTGTGGTGTTAATCAGACGACACACAACAAGTCTCAAAGCTTTTTTGCGTTCTTTTCAAAGCGTTTAAGGTGAACTTCTGCCTCCCCTCCATGATTGCACTGCAAACTAATGCTCACTGGCTCACAATGCTGAAGAACAAGCAAATATTTATCCTAGCTCTTCGGTAGCAACGTTAGAAATCAGAATTGGCCAAAAAGTGATTCAGAAACCGATACGCAATCTGGACGCGAACAAGGTCCTACTTTGTACAAAAAAATTGTATCCGAAAAAGATCAATATACATCAAAACAATGATCACAGTTTAGCTAGGCTTACTTTCCTATCTTTTGTCCTCTACCATCATCCAAATTTGTGACATAAATTTCCTTCTTCTATTTCTTTGGAAGTGGAAACTATTGATAAACGACATCGGTAAATTGTTTTAATTTATAGTTTTGTAACATTTTGTGCCTGAAAAAGCTGAAAATGAGAACAGAAAGTGTCGAAACAGTTATAACAGATATATAACCCTTACATGTAATAGAGCAAGATCTAAAATGGATAAAAATTTTGATTCATATAAATTACTTCGCAATACGGTCCCGTGATTTCAAGGAATTGAAGAAGATATTACATTGATTAGCAAATTGACGAAGCTATAAAATACCAAAAACAAAATATGCGCTACATTTATTCAGATTCTCGGCCAAAAAGAGACATTTACATTTTTATAAAATACTTTGCTTTTCATCTTAGAGACCCGAATATTAACAAACTTGATTTAAATGACAACTTTTGATAGCTGTATCTTGCAATAGAACAGGAGATGCTAATAGGATGTGTAATAATTACTTGCACCAATAAAATTTTCATAAAAAAAGTTTTTAAAGTGTCAGCTGCTAAAAATAATCAATGCAATAAAATTTTTTTATTTTCCACATTTGTACCCATGTCCAAATTTGAATCGAATCCATTAATGCTGCAAGCAATTAAAATATAGAATTGAACTAAAGATAGTTCTAAAGAGACCAAGACCTTCAAGTAGGTTATAGAAAGATTTTTGCTGCTATACCCTACGCTTTCTCATCTAAACCGTACAAGTTCATTAAGCCTACTCGTGGCCAGTTCGTAATACTTGTTAATCTTATGCTAGACATTTGGAGATATTTGATTTCCAAGGAATTTTACGGTCTGTGCTTCAATTAGTACAGGAAGTTATCCAGTATATATGACACAACATCAATAGCCTCAGGCATTATGTATTGTTTCTTATACGTGTCTGTAATAAAAGTTCAAGAAGGACCCACTTCTAAGATAATGTGAGGCTTTACTTTTATTTTTTAGACAAGTCTTCTTTAACAAAGTCCACAAATCCCAATCCATTCAAAAAGTAGGCTGCCCCACTAGTACTACATTAAATCTAGTGGAAAACAAAAGTCACTTACGGTCACTTACTAGTTTTGTATTTCTAGTTTCATCGCGTGCAATCTATAATTTTTTCATCTTGCCGAAGAAATAATTTTGTAGATCTTGTACCTCCTCGCTCCTAATCTTTTTTTATTGATTGTTTAAGCATCATCGTGAGATTTTTCGACCATATTTGTCATTAAAACTAAACGAAGTCCTATTATTTTAGACTCAATAATCACAGACCCTAGCGCTCCTCTTTTGAGTATAAAACTATCTCTGTACAATATACTTCAAAAAAATTATTTTGTTGTTCGAGAAATAATTGAGATAAAATATCAGAAGTATAAAGGAAAAAGGTTTTTATATAATTTAATAATTTATAGTGTAGTTGATAGTTAAAGAAATTGTTCAAATTACAAAATTACAACTTTCATACATAAAATATTATTTAACTAACTCTAAAAACTTTTATTACAGATTAAGGTGCAAATGGAACAGAGATAGTATGAATTTGAAGGTCAAAAAGTAAAATTACAGTACCAAAGATCTGCTTAAATATATATTTTGTATACGTTTCTTTGAATTTTAATCTTGGAATTCCCAAACCCAATTTTTTTAAGTTCTTTTGTTAAGAGTTAATGAGTTCGATGTTAATCACCCAAACTCAGATAAAATTGAAGTGAATACAGCTGCATAATTTATTTAATAACTACTATGGATGACGAAAGTTAAAACAAGAGACCAAACTTCTTAGCAGTTTATGGGTTCATCGTGGGGTTGTATTTCTTCTCAAACGTTTTTCTAAGAAGCAGCTAAGGTAGAGTGAGGCTTTTGTTGCGTTTTTTTTAGGTGGGCCTTCTTTAAAAAACTATCGATCGCATGGTGGTTGTAATACCCTTTTTGCGCTCTTGCTACTGATAAACTAACCGCTTCACTTGTGATTTCTAATACTTTATCGTAGCGAGGCGAGCATTGACTTTTATCCAATTCTTTCTTACAATCACAAGTGTTTAGCGGTTCCTACTGCCACAAATGTTATAAGACTTTTCGGTGACTTTAATACATGTTACGATATTACTTTAGGTCTAATACATTCATTTCGAATGCATTTAAATAGAATTTTAATAACGCTTGAGAGTAATCATGAAGCAGGGTGTATATCATTTCAACGCTAGTGGAATACAAGTCATCTATGGTCAACCACTCGCTTTGTAATTCTAGGTTTATCTTTATCAATTATTATCTTGGAGAAAATGGTTAATCCATAATTTAGAGCAGACAAATATACCGACGACGCTGTTTGAAATCACTCTCACTATATTTTTGGACCTTACCAAAGCTTTTGATACTGTCTATACTGCCCATTTAATACCGAAACTCAAAAATCTTGGTGTCACAAAATGTCCAAATAAAACTTTTTAAGAAAGGATTATCTATTTCATCGATCGCTCAGAAACAGATTGATGAAGACATTAGCAAAAATGCGACTATACATTTTGTAGTGCGACAGGGTACTTTGTTAGAACAAGTGTTATTCCTCGTTTATATAAACGATTCTTGAAAATCTTGACAATTGCAGGTCGGGTACAGCTTTAGTTTTCTTTGGCGATGGGTAACTCCGAAAACTTCATTCCTAAAAGAGGTTTAATAAAAAATAATTATCGATTAAAAAAAATTATCGATTATTTAATATTTAAGGTTCCACGATTAGGCATAATATGTAGATAAAAGTTATTGGTTTTCGAGTAAAAAGATTCAAAGCGAAATGGTTTCCGAGTTAGTTCTGTAGTAAGTTAAGTAATACGAAACCGAGAGGCTCCTGCACTGAAGTTACACTTGATTTAACTTCCATGCATGCAAGTATATACAAGTATATGAAAAATTAACACAAGAACTTGCATACTTGCACCTTAATAGACCTTGCACCTTAATACACCTTACACCTTAATACACCTTACACCTTAATACACCTTAATACACCTTACACCTTAATACACCTTACACCTTAATACACCTTACACCTTAATACACCTTAATACACCTTACACCTTAATACACCTTAATACACCTTACACCTTAATACACCTTACACACCTTGCAACTTATAACACTTTGCATCTTTAGACACCTTGCATTTTAATACATCTTACATCTTTATATACCTTGCACAATCTGGCAAAAAAAATTACAATCTGAGTTTAACTTCTAAAATGAGTTCTACAAGTTGTCTTTTAAATTTTAAATGTACATGCACAGTCCTATTCATGACAGATACTTCTCATAATGCCCAAGAAAATAATATAATATAATAATGAACATATATTAAATAACGCTTAAATAAGATATTGTAAATCACAATTGACTGTAACTAGAATATTAGATTACTATAATATATATACTATTTTCGAGTTTTGAAATACATGGTTTCATAAATGCAATCTATGTCTACGTAAAATTAAAAAAAAAACTTTGATACGTTGACAACACTAAAAGGTGCATGTGTACAGACCCACGGCCCATCACTCAGCTAAACGCGACGGAGGTAGGAGCGCACGAGCTCACGCTGCACTGGGACAGACCAGCCGGGGATTACACGGACTTCGAGGTGCAGTTTCTGGCCGCCGCCGATCAGCTGGAGACACGCACCGCCTCAGACCTGCAGCTGCGCCTCGACGGACTCGCGCCGTACACGCTTTACACCTTCACCGTTGTCGTGAGTAGAACTCCGCTCGAGTTCTCTTTAGTCATAGACGGCAATCGATACGTGTGTGCTAAGAATGACGTCTCCGATCCGTCTCAGGTGAGATCGGGTAAGCCGGCCACCATCCTGACATCGTCCCGGGCGCACTCGGCGGTGGTGCGCACGCTTCAGGCGCCGCCCGCCGCGCCCGCGCGCTTCCAGCCCAGCGACGCCACGCCCACCGAGCTGGCCTTCGCCTGGGACCTGCCGCCCGCAGCCGCGCACGGCCTGCTGCGGCGCTTCGTGCTGGAGTACGCGCCCGTCGAGGACCCCGCTGACCTGCACACCGTCGAGTTTCCCCCCGACGGTGAGTGGCCGCCGGCAGAGTGAGTCCGCCTCACGCCTTCCTCGCTAACGTGTGATCGTCGGCAGCGCGCGCCGGGCGCGTGTCGGGGCTGAGGGCGGGCGGCGAGTACGAGTTCCGGCTGTCGGGCGAGTCGGGCGCGGGCGTGGGCGCGTCCGCCCGCTGGCGGCAGCGCATGGCCATCGCCGCGCCGCCCCGGCCGCAGCCGCACGCGGTGCCGGCCGAGGTGGCGGCGCGCCGCACGTCGTCGTCGGTGGCCGTGCGCTTCCGCTCCGACTACTTCTCGGCCGCCAACGGCAACGTGACGGCCTACACGCTGGTGGTGAGCGAGGAGAGGCGCGACGACGCCCCCGCGCCCCTGCCGTCGTGGCGCGACGTGCACCGCCTGCCGCTGTGGCCGCCCTACCAGGTCACGGAGCCCTACTACCCGTTCCGCTCGTCCTCCGTGGAGGAGTTCACGATCGGTACCGAGCGCTGCGAGGCGGGCGGTCCACCCTACTGCAACGGGCCGCTCAAGCCGGGCGCGCGCTACTACGTCAAGCTGAGGGCCTTCACGGCGAGAGACAAGTTCACGGACACCGCCTATACGCTCGTCTACACCGGTCAGTGTTACCTTCAATGTTAGCAACGTTAACGGTGATGACATAAGAATATAGTTTTCGGCTCGATAACACATTTCATCTTATGTGCTTAAACAATATGTTCATCAACTCTCTGTTATCATAATTTAGTAGATGTAATGAAACATGTAAAGAAAATAGAAATTAGTGTGTAACGAAAACTGCAACGTCCCTCAAATATTTAATGGCTTTTTAAACATTTCACCATTTCTTCAATTCATAATTCGTACTTTCAAATATAAAGTATAAGCGTCTAACGTTTACTTGACTACCTACAGATAAGAGTTGTGCAGATTGGTACAGTTCCATAATCATGGATCTGGATTGTGATATGTGAGCAACGGTGATAAGTGTTCTCGAAGTAAAAATAGTAACAATATTAGGTAACACTACAAAATTGTTTTCAATAAGTGCATAGAACAACTGTTATCAAAACAAAATAATTACTGATATCAGTGTTAATAACGTCATTAGATTAAATGCAATAGTGACAATCAGTTTACATAAACAAGATTACCCACTCAAAAAAGTAAGTTGTACACATTATTAGTAAACTCAATATATTTTTCCATTGGATTGGATGTAATGTTCAATACAATTCAAGAGCTTTCAATAAATATTGTGAAAGAAAAAGAAGTCTTTACAAAATCCTGCAACTGCTACTATAATTACATAAGGACACTCAAAGCATTCTTACGAGGCCCATTGTAAGTGGCTACGTTTCGAACCTCTCATAGGCCATTACGGCACGCAAGAATTAAAGACCTTAGTCTTGAGAGACTGCAATAAATAGGACAAGAATATGCTGTGTAGCTTCCTGAACATTGGATTTACCAAGGTTTTTACACTCGGCGATCTTTGAATTTCCAAACGACCCACTTTCGGTTACCGAAGGAGGTTCAAATTGTTACCATACATCTTTTTTAATCAAGAGCTTTCGATTGACGTTTTTCACGTGTCGCAACGACGTTTCGTTTTGTTTCGGTGACGCGATACCACATACAAACAAACTGACAAACTGAGAGAATAGGAAGATTATATAATTAGATACCGTATTTAGCAGACTATAAAGGGTGCGATACAACTGAATTAAACATTAATATCTTCATTTATAAATTGTGAATTATTAAAATGTTGAATCGTAAACGATATATAAGATAATGTTAAATCCATCGTGGCTAAAGAGAAACAGTATGCATTCTAAACCAATCAACAATAAGCGAACTTATAGGCACAGAACATAACGTTTTATCCGTATGTAGTTAAGCTTATAGCATTAATTTACATGGCTATATATGTTTAAAAGACGATTTGTATAAACAAACATTAATTTCGCGTGACATCCTTTCGATGTTATTCTATTCTGCAAAGTTAAAAACATTGGTTTTCAAAAGAAAGCCTGATAGATATGACCATCGTCCCGATACAGACAGTTATATATAGAATGCTAAATTACTCAGCGATTCGGTAAGTATGTAGCGATACGGTAACTCATCGCGTAAGACGGGCCGATTTTCTAGGGGTCGCAGGTTGAATCGAAAAAAAATGTTTTTAGTACAATTAAATTGTATTTAATACATTTTTATTGTAATTTATTATTTTCTTGTCTTTTAGAGTGATAATTTTATTAAACACAACTGGGTTACATAGGGCAACAAATAGAAAAAATAATTTGAAAAAAGAATATCGTTTTTATAAGAAAAATATTATAAATATATAACGATTGTGTTTCGGGTTCTTTATCATGTTAAAAATTTAATATGTATACCTATTGTTATATTTATATATCCTAGTTATCATACGTTCCGTACTACCTATCGTAGTCGTAGTTCAAAACTAAGTAAGTACAATTGTTACAATAATGCAAAGTTTCCGAGGGCCGTACGGTATGAACGTACCATATCACTCATTAATAATTTCATAGATTATGAAAGTATGCGTGATTATTTAGTATAATATGAGTGGGTCGTTATCGACATACATAAGTATTCTCGTTAGTGAATATGAGCTATCTCCTCGCAGAAGCGCGGGGCGTCGGTCGCGTCTCAAGCTCAGTTTACATAGAATGGGTACGACGTCAGTCATCAGTCATTATAGCTCCCAACCGCTCCAAATGTCCTAATCACCCGTGGTGTGCAGAGGCGGACAACACCGGTTGGATCGCAGGCGGCGCGGTGTTAGCGTTGGCGCTGTGCCTGTCGCTCGCGGGCGCGCTGGTGCTGCGGCGCCGCCGCGCGCGCGCCTCGCCCGCCGCCGCGCCCAAGCCGCAGGCCGAGCGCCCCGTGCGCGTGGCGGACTTCGTGGACCACTACCGCCTCATGTCCGCCGACTCGGACTTCAGGTGCGCGCCGCTGCCCTCCTCCGTCTCGTTCAACCTTCGTCACTGACACGATCGACCTGCTCCTTCAGGTTCAGCGAGGAGTTCGAGGAGCTCAAGCACGTGGGTCGCGAGCAGCCCTGTACGGCGGCCGACCTGCCCTGCAACCGCCCTAAGAACCGCTTCACCAACATCCTGCCCTATGACCACTCGCGCTACAAGCTGCAGCCCGTGGACGACGAGGAGGGCTCGGACTACATCAACGCCAACTACGTGCCCGGCCACAACTCCCCCCGCGAGTTCATCGTGACGCAGGGCCCGCTGCACTGTACGCGCGATGACTTTTGGCGCATGTGCTGGGAGTCGGGCTCGCGGGCCATCGTCATGCTCACGCGCTGCGTGGAGAAGGGGCGCGAGAAGTGCGACCGCTACTGGCCGTACGACACGCGGCCCGTGTACTACGGCGACATCGCCGTCACGGCGCTCAACGAGAGTCGCTTCCCCGACTGGACCGTGACCGAGCTGGCCGTCTGCCGGGGCGCCGAGCAGCGCGTGCTGGCGCACTTCCACTTCACCACGTGGCCCGACTTCGGCGTCCCCGACCCGCCCACCACGCTGGCGCGCTTCGTGCGCGCCTTCCGCGAGCGCTGCCCGGCGGACGGGCGGCCCGTGGTGGTGCACTGCAGCGCGGGCGTGGGGCGCTCCGGCACCTTCATCACGCTGGACCGCGCGCTGCAGCAGCTGGCGGCGCACGCCGACGCGCTCGACATCTTCGGCATGGTGCACGCCATGCGGCGCGAGCGCGTGTGGATGGTGCAGACGGAGCAGCAGTACATCTGCATCCACCAGTGCGTGGTGGCCGCGCTCGAGGGCGCAGACCTGGCGCCGCCCTCGCCGCCGCCCAACAACCACCACCTCAACCCTGCCTTCGAAGGTACGGTCGCCGGGAGCCCGCTGTAGGCTTTGTCGATTAAATATGCCGTCGTGTTTGCGGACGACTGGTGACGGATAGCCGGGCGGCCGGCGTGACGACGAAGATGAGTACGTGAGCGAGCATGACTCTCCTGTTTGATTTCGAGGCCCGTCGATACTTCTCCCACGATGCTTAAAGCCTCGACACCATCTTCACCGCAACCTCAGTCGCGACGCATCTCTTACTCATCACTAACGTATTCTCATCGTATTCTTATTTTCTGATTTCTCATTAACTGACTGAGTGAACCTAACACTCGAGTGAGCAGTAGTGCTGCTTGTTATATGTTCTGGTTAATATTCCAGATGATGAGGGCATCGCGGAGTCGGGTATGTGACCTGCCTGGAACTTTCTGCGTGGTCTCTAAGGCACAGTGAAGCTAGCACCGGCCGCTTCGCATACTTCGTCTCATTTGCGATGCATAGGTATTGCATTTGAAGAGACACTGCTTTATTTTTGGTACTTAACTTTAATTGTTCTTGTCACGTCCAATAGGTTTAAGTTTTATATTTATATACTATAGTTAAAAATGTACATTAAATAAAATGGACCAAACACGATAAGTAGCAAATAGGATTAGATGGGTGTGAGTACTTATATTAGGCGATGGTAAAAAACTGATAATTAATGAAATATTGTGTATTGTTATATTAAATAACATTCTTTTAATTTTAACCTTTATTTGCATAATGTATAATGAGTATTAATTTTATAATAATTAGAGATAAAGTAAAGACATTAAACAATATCATGTACCATATTCAGTGACAGAGATCTCTCATTGACGCTTGATATTTATAAGACTATGGAACGGGTAGAGATGATATTCCGTAGTGCTATTGTAAATATTGTTATTGTATCAAGTACTTAAACGAATTGCAATATATTAATCTTTTAAGTAACTATATTTTATAAAAACGTTCTTATATTTCTATATAATATTTTAAAGTAATGACTATGAATCTCAAAGTGTAGAAATTATACAGGTAATTGTATTTATTTTGATATTATACTCAAATATATTATTATGGTTGTTTTTCATTCAAAAAATCAATCAACATAAATTTTTTATTTGCACGCAAAGTTATTAAAAATTGTTAATTATATTTCATTAAAAAGGGAGTGTAATAACAAAATTTTACTTTAAACGTTTACTTTTAACACATGGATTGCTTTTTATATTTGCAATATTACATCGAAACTTTTGACCTAAAACTTATATGTCGCCGCATTCTCATTACATATGTTAATATGGTTTCGAGTAACAAGTTAACTTAATAAATCTATTTAAGATAACTTTGTTTAATTATTAAAATTATTATTTGTTGTCATAATTAAGCTCCGTCAAATATTTTTGTAAGTGGATGACATTTTGACTACACAGCGAAATGGTTGCTGGTATGAAATTAAGATCAGTAATTTCAGACCAGCCTCCAATTTGCATTCCGAAGTTTTATTTATAAATTTAATTATCGAATAAATGTTTGTATTTAAAACCATTCAGTTTAAATATTTTGTTTGAAAATTGTTTTTGATTACGTTTACGTAGCGCCATCTAAGTATTGTTTTACATACCACCATTCATTTTCAAATTGTTTCAAATTGACTACCACTTTATGTTTTAAGGGTTATCCTTTTAAAGATTATTTAAACATGATCATTAGGCTAATGTTTGTATCTGGTCATGGCTAACCCTAGTAATCTCTTTGTAAAGTTGTGCTGTTCAGATGTGTTCAGCGCCCCTGGTGTCATATCGGAGAACTATTAAACTCAACCAATCACTGCTAAGAGGGGCGCGGACACCTCTGAACAAAGCGCTCGGTGGAAGATAGATCCACTCTGGTTCGAGCGTTCAACTGGTAAGGTTGTCTTGAAATCTCGGTAACTATTATTACTTGGAAATTTAATTGTTACTTTAATTCAATTTGTAATTCTCTTAAATGAACTGATTATATTTTCTGTGTGTTTATTTTATCATAAATTTAGTGAGTTTTAATCATCGCAAAATTTAAATTATGGATAAAGTATGAACGGAAGCGATGGTCCTTAAGGGATCAACGATTCCGGTGTTTTAAAAATATTAATGCGTGGGTGTTAATCTGATATATACAAACTTATAATTTAAGATAATAAAACGGTTTCATGATATGTTGTCATTCATTGGTGATTTGAAAATACCTAAAAACGATAAACTCGAATTGAATTTTATACAAATGTGTACAATATATATAATCTTAGATTTTCAAGAGTACACAATTGAAATAAAACTATATTTTACGGATGAAACAGACACTTACATCGCGTCTACCCGTGAGCACCATTGCTGCAAAGCATTTGAAACATCGGGTTAAAATTAAAATGTAACGTTATACGCGAATTTAGTCAGTAAAAAATATCTTCTAAATTACATGATAATTCAGGGATCAAACACCATTCGCATAAGGTTGACCAAATTCGGCATAAAGAATCGTCCCAATGCCTAGGATTGAAGAACTGTCCTGCGGCCTGGCTTATCGTCCAATAGCAATCACTCGGTATACGGAAAGCGTATCACCGCCACCGGCAGAACTTTCACCACCTTTCAGGGTCTACGTAAGCTGGATGGCCACGCGCCCAGAACCTCCTCATGTACCTGAGTCACTATCGCTGCTGCTCGTATACTTCTGGTGCCATGGGAAGCGATAGGGACCGATGCTCTCTGTGCAACGATTAATGAATTCTTTCGAGTTCGCGCCAATGCCTCTCAAGTTAAAGAGATGGCTCGAGTTAAAGAATGTACCTATATTAGTCTTCGTGGAATGTGACACCACGATTGGGCTTGATAAGATCAGTCTTTAATTTTCCCAAGGGTACTTAAACACTAAAAGGGACTAAAAGACGAAAACAATTTAATATGACGAGGAAACGACGGAATAAAGAACATATTATGCTTATTGATCTAAGACAAATTAACACTTTGATTTTTATTTACAGCTTATTTTGCTTCAATACTCTTCAGTAATAATTGAAAAGTATTGTAGAATACTACAACCTCTAAATTCCTAAGTCGGTTGGCTCTATGATCATTGTAATGAATTATTTAATTATTTAGTGCTTTATGATTTCCACTTTTCTACTTTTTCCTTCATATAATTTAAGTTCATATTCCTTACCTCTACTATACATCAATCATTACAAATTTAACGACAGATCCGCATTAAATTTAAATTAAATAATAATTTTTATGGTTTATTTTGAAAAAAATTTTATAACATGAATTGTTTTTTATTTAATTATCTTTAGAAGGCTAACACTATTTTGTATTATATATTTTTTTCTTAGTATTTTATAATAATTTATTAACGAGCATATGTGGCATCTGATGGAAAGTGATCACCGCTGTTCACGGTCCCTTGTATTATCAGGGGACGCACAAGAACGTTGGCGGCCTTTTTCATTAAAGCTAGATTACACAACAGAAGTGTTAACTTAATTTTACAAATACTTTTTAATTATTTTATCGGCCACTTTCGTTCCCTCAAATAAATTCAATCATTTTCAAGTTATCCAAATATCCGATCGAAGCAAAATTTTTTATGAAAGTGAGTCGTTGGTTTCATTATAAATATTTATTATGACGTTTAAATATAATCTTTGTCATCATATTAATTTAAAAGTAAAAAATGTCTATGTTTAACTTTCTCTCACTGTCATTTTTTAAGTGTGCGTATAAACTTGTATGTGTGCAACAATAAACCGTAAAGTCACAATTTTTGGCAGTTGTGTGCGTTCAAAAGAGCTCGCTTGTCGCGTTGCGGTGCGTGTGCTTTCCACAATTGACTTTCATCGCCTCGTAAGTTTGTGAATTTTATATATTAATGTGTATCTAGTGGATGTAATGGTCACCTTTAATCTCAAATATAATGAAATAACTGCAGTTTTTTCGGAGAGGGCTTGAAATTTGCTAAGAATATTCGATCGGATTGTGTCGATGCGTCACCTTTGTGAGCCATTTTACAAGTTCCTGTTATTCTAGAATCTGTGTAATTCTTGAACACTATTACATTCATCGTTTCTTTATTTTTTATTAGTGTAATAGACTGAAACAATATAAGATAATTTTACAAAGCCCCATGTATTCTAACCTCCCATAGAACAAGGAAGTGATAACTTTGCTAGTGGCGCTAGCTGCCCGCATCCAGCTTTTTTCTTATGCTTTGCGCCTTTTTATTTATGTCCTTTAAAGTATAGTCGTATCTCACTTCTTAAATTAGTTGCAATAATAACAGTTTCCTAAATATAATAAAGAGTTAGTGTGATATATACATGATATTACTTTACAAAGGACTATTATTATTTTACAACTTTCTTAAGAACATCAGCATGTTATTTATTTAAAATCATGGTGTTAGTAATATATTTTTAAGCCCACCTGTTTTAAAGTTTAAATGTTTGTAAATAAATAAATTTTATTATTATGTCTTGGTACCACTATTTATAAGCAATCATACAGACAAACGGATTATATTTGTAAATTTATTTACACTTGCTAATTAATTTTTTTTGTTCTTTGGAGAGTACTAGGGCCTCCCCAGAGCACCTTAAATTATATGTAATGTTATTACTATTAAATTACTTTCATACAGATCCTAGCTTTTTCAGGTTTGTTACTATTTGTTATTATTACGTTCATTGTTTTACAATGTAAATGTTAAAATTGCTTATTAGCTTCATAAGATCACATTATTTGTCTGGTAAAGATATTTATATGTCAATTTGCACCTGGAGTTGCATTCTACATGTCCGAAGAATATTTCGTTGCCCAAATTAGTATCACAAATTTATTGGCTTTAAAAAAACAGTGTAGTTTAATAATTTATTTATATATCATTAATTATTCCATTATGTTTCATACATATAAAAATTAGTAAATTATTATAATATTATTTGACAAAATATTTTTTAGTATTGATCAGGTGCTAGTACTAACATAGTATTGACATTAAATATTTATAAATATAATAAAGTTACAAATTTTTGTCATCATATGATCCATATTTTAACGAGTCTACAAACACTAATATAATAATATCTATATGAAGTGAACAACAATTACAATAAGTCTACAATCTTTGATTTCATACTAACGGGACCAGTTTGTAGAATTTTCACACATTATTTTATACACATACAAATTTAATAAAAGATTTTGCATAAAAATTACAATTGAACTAATAATAAAACATTGAAAATAATAATTCTAATATAATATCTGTAATATTTCAAAACAAATGTATTTGATGTTTACCTGGTGACTTCACTTATTTTTTTTTTTATATAGCCCTCTAGCTGCTCTATCCTCTAGCTGCCTGTGTAAATGAGATCATAATCGACATAATAGTTTTTAAAAATATTACCTAACATAGGCAAAATTTGAAAAAAAACTTTTATAGTTTGTCTAAAATGAATCATTAAATCCTTTGTTTTAACTAACATTGAGCAGTTGTGATCCCACATCCATATGTTTAATAGAATATGAGTGGGGGAAGATTTCGCTTGTGGGTCATATTTCGATAACAGGTCGCAGCAAAGCCTGTGATTCGGGTTGTCTTTGCACGTGGAGGCGGGAGCGGTGGCGGGCGCGGACTCAGTGCTAGCGAGTCGTATTGTCGGATCTGGGTCAATGGTAGCGGAGCGCTAACGGGCGTGCCACGGCCGTTGCAAGTGGGTCGAACCTCGTCCCCGCGCTCCCCTGCGACCCTTCACTATTGCGCTTTTATTGCCATGTGATTATTATAGATCCTTCCTACCTGCCTCCCGCCTAGTTCGCCCGCTCCTCGATACCATCGCTCCCCATGGGTGACATTTATTATATATTGTGCAATTCGTGGAATGCAATGTTATTCTTGCAAACGTTCAGTAAACATCAGTCCTATATTTTATATTGATTACAATTTACTGTTTTCTTTGTCCATATAATACAATAATTTTCTAGAGATAAAGATATTTATTGTTATGTACCTAAAGTCGTCACGTCAATGACAGTGTGCCCTAGTCGTGGGTTGCCGACAGCTCATTAGCATTAAGAAATAAAAATGATCGCAAAAGTAGCCAAGCTTGAGGCGCGACTTTCGGCAAAGAACATAGAACTTGACCTTGGCTAGGTTAGGTACGTACGGTCGTTGACCCCGCGCACACTCGCAAATCTACTGTAACGCATAAGTGTACAAAATTAGAATCCACCATCCATATCATATCACCATATCAATCGTCAGATTTTTGTCCTTTTCATAAAATATATTCTATATACTATTTATTATTTTATTCCTCCTTAGGCACGGAAAAGGTCAACGTCTTTTAGTCCGTTCAAATTTATTGACTCGCAGTTGTGTAATCAGAATCGCGAATTCAAACTAAATCCACATAAATTATACCTAACTAATAAATATATAACAAATGTTTTTTTTAAATATTCGAATAAGTATTTCTTTTCTTTGTCACTGTGCTGTGTTTTAAGTAAATCAATCTTAAGTAAGTGTATATGCATTTGTACTTTAAAATAAACTTAATTTGATATCGAATCAAAAAAACTCCTACAGCGTATGCACGTGTGTATTTCGTCGGTGTAATCTAGGGTCGCCGCTTTAGGGGCAGAGCAGAAACCCAGCGATAGATAATAATACGGGATTGTTTAAATATCCACCCCTCACTCCGAGATCGAAGTCGGTTCGCTGTCGTTTCACCTCTCGACATTATATATTGTACTATTTCTAACATAATGATACATTTCATGTTTCTTAAAAAAAAAATGTACTTATTAGTTTTAACTTAGTTAACAGTAGTTAACAAGATACTAACTTGACAGTAGTTTTTTTTTTTACTTTTTAAAGGATAAATTAGTAATATTTTGAAGACCATCCGTCGGATAAACCTTCAATGAGCAAAGGCAAAACTTAACCAGTCTCTTACTGGGACATAGTTTTCATCAACTGTGTATTTTAGGGATCTTAATTTTTTTTCCGAGGTTTATTCTAAAATAAGTGTAAATTATACCAATTTCGTGTTAAGGAAGACCTTTTTAATTAAAAAGAATATTTTTCGTACTGTCCTATCATAATTGGAAGCCGAGCTCTTAAATAATACTGCATTGATGATATTCGTGTGGCCGTGGTGCGAATAGGGCGAGGGCCGCGGGGAATACTTGGATGTGTGGGGTGAGGAGAGCGGGCCGGGTCGACGACCGCGCGAGCGAGCAGCGCGGCCAGAGAGCGCCACCTGGGGGTTGCAGCCTGCAGCGCGCCTCGCCCGGTCACTGACACCCTCCGACCCTCTGCGCACCGACACTCCGAAACAGACCAATAACCTTTATTTTATACTGGACATGTTTTTGAGATATTTCTAAAATGAGTAATTTTCGATTTTCAGTATCGTAGATGATACATGCATAGGTATACATTATAAATAGCGATAGTAATTAATGTCTAAATACTATATAAAAATGCAAAGCGCGACCTTGCCGCGGCATCGCCAAGGCCCCCGGCGCTGCGGCTCGCGAGTGCGCCGACCTCTCGTCGATATCGAGCGTCACGGCGCCTTCACCTCTTTAGAGCAGTTTCTGTTTAAAACGGATTTATCCTCGACTTGACTCATCACATTAATTTGAACATTGACGAGTTCAATTTCGTTTTACTTGTTATTGTCACAAGAACCTCGTTCAATGACCGCCGCTCTGCGTGCTCGCATCACCTGTGAGCGTCCGATGTCCTTTCTCAGTTGGGTAGTTTTTATGGCACATAATTTCTTTTTCGATGCGAATGATAATATATCTGTATGAGCTAACTTAAAAATTAAAATATAACTATATATATATCTGATAATTATAAGTTCTTACAAGTAAGTTTCTTTAACTTAAATTAAATTCGTTCGCAGCGTATAACACTATTAAACATTATAAGCGTATATCGAAGGCCTTCTGGGAACTCCTCCTAAAAAAATGTAAGATTCTGTACGATTTACCTCCTGCACTAAATTAAAAACTCAAAATAAACTTAAGATCGAAACATTCATTACGTTCTATTATCGTCCGAGTTCCGACATCGAAAACGGTCCAAGGTCGATCGGAGCCGTGGTGTAATAACGAATACTGAGATCGTCCGCGGGCCGCAGGGTGTAAGAGGCGATCCGTGTGCGCGATCGCGGGCGTGGTCGCGGTCAGCAGCGGGCGGGTGCAGTGAGGCGGCGACACCGGCCGCAAGACGGAGAGCGCGCGGCAGCCGGGGCCCGTGCTGCGCGCCGCGGGGAGGACGCCGGTCCCCCCGAGGCGGCGCTGGGTCCCGCCATCCACGCAGCGGACACACGATGTGCCCGACGGAGAAGCCAAGCACGACGTCATCCATAGAAAAGTCAGTAGCTGTGCCTCCTACTCGCGACATGACTCCTGTTCGACGTCGGGACTCACGGTTCTCTCTGTACAGGTGCGCGGCATACTCAACAAACTAACACCGGAGAAATTCCAAAAGCTGAGCGATGATCTGCTCGGTTTGGAATTGGATTCGGATAAGGTGCTGAGGGGGGTCATACTTCTCATATTCGACAAGGCACTGGACGAACCCAAGTACTCGTCGATGTACGCACAGCTGTGCAAGAGGCTCAGCGAGGAGGCGCCCAACTTCGAGCCTCATGGTTCGCCGTGCACCTTCAAGCTGCTTCTGCTCAACAAATGTCGCACCGAGTTCGAAAACCGCGCGCAGGTATGTCACTCCCGGAAATACTTAGTTTCACTTAATTCGAAAGAGACCTCGCGAACTCCTCGATAGCGCTCAAGTCATCATAATAATTAACGATTGAAACGACGAATTATTCTAGGCGTTCGCGGCTTTCGAGGACAAGGCGCTGACCCCGGACGAGGAAGAAAAACGGCATCTGGCTAAATGTAAAATGCTCGGAAACATCAAATTCATCGGCGAGCTCGGCAAGCTAGAGATCCTGGCGGAATCTATCCTGCACCGCTGCATCCAGAACCTCCTGGCGCGACGCGCCGCCGCAGAGCACCACGAGGACCTGGAGTGCCTGGCGCAGCTGGTGCGCACGTGCGGCCGCGTGCTGGACTCGGAGCGCGGCCGCGGCCTCATGGACCAGTACTTCGCGCGCATCGAGACGCTGTCCAACGCTCGGGACCTGGCGCCCCGCATCCGCTTCATGCTGCGGGACGTCGTGGAGCTGCGGCGCGCAGGCTGGCTGCCGCGCACCGCCGTGTCGGCCGAGGGGCCCGTGCCCATCCACCAGCTGCGCGCCGACGACGAACCGCCGCCGCGCCGCGAACGCGAGCGCGAGCGCGACTCGCTGTTCCGCGGCGGGCTGCGCGCTCGTCCGCTCGACGACGTGCTGGCCGGCCTCAGCCTGCAGCCCGCCGCCGCGCTCGTGCCGCCCTCCGACAAGCTCTTCGGCAACGGCTTCGCGCCACCCGCCTTCCGCCAGCGGTCCGCGCCCGGCTATTACCCGCGATCGCACTACAAACACCAGCAGCACCAGCACGCTCCGCCACAGGCCAAGGAGGGCTCGCGGGCAGGAAAGGCGCGCGTGGCCGTGGCGGCGGGTGCGCTGCAGGACGTGCAGATGCGCCCCGCCGCCAACTCGCTCATGTTCACGGCCAACCGCCTGTCGCGCCCGCCGCCCGCGCAGCTGCCGCTCGCCTCGCAGAGTAACTAGCTCTTCTCCTCAATATTCCAACGCCTCCGGGCATAGCTTTTCAGACTACTGAGTTTAAATGTTACATGTATAGACCCCGATGAGCTAAAGTAAAAAAATAAACAGTCATTCCTACCTTATTGATATATTGATATCTAGTAAAATGTCATTACACACACAACCCTCTAGTGTAGCTGGGTAGTTTCGAAGCCTAAGTAGTATAATCATTACCCGTCCGCTCCCTTTGACGCAGCCGTGCTGGCGCCATCCTTCGCCAGCGCTCCGCCGCTGCTGAAGGAGCCCGCCATCACCATCAAACCCGCACCAGATAAGAAGGACAAGCCCAAAAAGGACAAGGTAAATGATTCTTCTCATACTTGCGATGTCGCTTCTGTAGTTACTTTGATATCGAAACCTTATTAATTCTACTAAAATAATATTCATCTGGTAAAGCTTAAACAAAAATGATAGCAAGTATTCTGTTTTCGTTCCTTAAAGTTCAAATATGTCCTCAAACCTGGCGAACAGCTGACTAGTTACTTTTCCGGGATACGATAATCAAAGAAATATTGGATATTCTACTGTTATGCTAATGAAAGCACTGGAGCGGTAGTATTCTCCGGCCTTGCAATACTCTTATTGAAAAAACAGCGACAAAGTGTCAAAACAGACTAGTGTTTTCTATTAGGAAGGAGGTTTGTGGAATGGGATAATTTGAAATTCGTTCAGATTAATTTCCAAAAAATCACAAATTTGTAACTCGAAGCAACCCGATTCGTTATATTTCGAGAAAACTGAGCTGACAGCGATGCCAAACTATCGCAATACTGGGCCTCGAAAATTCGAGCGATGGTCACTTTCGCAGTCACGAAGAGAGCAAGGCCAAGTTCAAAGAATGTGCCAAAAAGAGCTATTAGAGTCGATGCCTGACCCGCATGTTAGCCTTTTTGTAAAAATAGAAATAAAAGATAATAAAAAAATTAAATATTTGAAACTCTAACTGTACCGCCTCATTAAATTTGACCAGGGTTTGAACAAGGAGGAGGCCTGTCGTCTCGCCATCGAGGCCGTGAACGCGCTGGCCGAAAGCGAGGAGCGGCCGGACGAACCCGAGGCCGAGCACGAGGAGCCCTCGCTGGCGCCGCCGCTGCGCCGCCTGCGCGAGCTGCAGCTGCCCGACAAGCTACTGCGGCGCGTCATCGCGGCCGTGTTGGAGCACGCGCTGGCCGCCGACGCGCGCGCCGACAAGGAGCCCGAGCTGGACGCCGACGCGCCCGACGAAGAGGAGCGCGTGGCCCGCGCGCTGTGGGCCGCCTGCAGCGTCGTACGCGCCGTCAAGCGTTCCCCGCTCGGCGAACCGCTGCGCGCGTTGCTGCAGGCGCACCAGCCGCACCGCCGCCTGCCCGCGCTCCTGGCGCATGCCGTGCGACGGGTGAGCCCCGCTGCCGCATAGCGCTCGATGGGGAACGACCCCCCGCTCAGAACCGACGATGGTTTTACAGAAGCTGATAACGCTGTCGGAGGTCGGGACGTGGTGCGAGGGCGGTCAGCACCACCCCGTTCTCCTGGAAGTGCTGCAGGCGCTGCGTGAGCTCGTTGGCCTGGAGCGCCTGCAGGAAATGCTGGCCGACAGTAAGGTAGGCATAAAAACGCGATCGATTCCGCTTCGTATATAGTGTTGTTTATATATATTTGACGCCTCTCGCCCCCTCGTCAGGTGAACCTGTGCGCCTACGTATCGGAGCGCGAGGGTGGCGCGGGCGGGCTGGACGCGCTGGAGGCCCGCGGACTGGGCGCGCTGGTGCCTCAGCTGCGCGTGCAGGCGGCGCTGGCGCGCCAGCTGGCCGCCGAGCCCGCGCCCGCCGCGCTGTACCGCTGGATCAAGGCCAACGTGGAGCCCGCCGTACGCCACAACGCCGCCTTCGTGTCCGCGCTGGTGGCGATGGTGGCCGAGCACGTGACTGCCACGGCGGGCGGCGCCGCCCCCGACAAGGCCGCCCTGGAGCGCGAGAAGACCATGGCGGAGGCCTACGCGCCGCTGCTGACGGCGCTGCTAGAGGGCCGTTCCGACCTGCAGCTTGCCGCCGTGTACGCCGTGCAGGTGCACGCGCACCACCACCGGTACCCCAAGGGTGAGTAACGGTTCATTTTTATTATAAAATAAACCGTTTAGGGCGCGATAATACCGTGAACTTTGATCGATTCTTTTATAAAATTTGTAACGTTGATCCACCAGGCATGTTACTCCGCTGGTTCATGTACCTGTACAACTTGGAGGTGTGCGAGGAGGACGCCTTTTTGCGCTGGCGCGAGGACGTCACGGATGCCTACCCCGGCAAGGGAGAGGCGTTGTTCCAGGTACGCTCCCTTTTATTATTATTATAGCTCTTATTCCACACATAATTTTTCATTTTTAATGGTCTTAGAATATATTTGTTACTAAAATACTTATGTTGTGGTGGGGCGCTATATTGAAAAATACTGGCGTCACCCTTTGGCGGACGGTCCTTATGGTGCCGCTGAGATAGCAAGTTGAAACAAGAAAGCCTTGAAACAGTATAGCTATCTCAATTGGGCGCTGGTAGGTCCGTCTCTTAGGATCTTGGGTTCGGTGGACAGGGTCGTGAACACACTGGAGTACCATATGTAGACGCGATAGCGAAGCAGCCACAATTATACAATTTCTTCAATTCTTCCAGAGTTCGTTTTCTTCAGAGTTCCTTTTTTCTTGAGAGTTCTTCTTGTTCTTCGTAGCCGTCGGAAGTAATGTCGGTAGTGACTCCATACTGCCGGGTGTAGCACGCCACGTATACCGTAAAGAGAGCCGCGATTAATCGACTCATTTTACTAACATTTTGCACTGTGGCTGATCCGCTTTTTCGCTTATATTTATTTCTTTTAATCTTATACTTTAACATGTTATACATCAAAATAATCGTCTTAATAAAATCAATCTAAAGGTATATAATACAAAATGGTAATAGTCATAAATTCAAAATAAGTCGTAAAAAACATACAATATTATATAAAAAACAGTACTTTTAACATCGTAAAACTCGTTATTATCTGAAAACTATTCATCTCACATCTATAATCTTAACATATTTATAAACGGTTTAAAGTCCTTTACTTAATCGCAAAAGAAAAATAAAGGAAAATCTAATTATAATTTTCATACTAAACTCAAGTGCGGGACAGAGATGCAAATATCTTGCTATCTCTCTCATACCCATCAGTTTGACAATAGATTGCTGCCTAACGAGAGACTAGTTCTCTAACTATAAACTACGAAGTGTGGGACAGAGATGCTAACAACTTATTATCTCTGACCCACCCATTAGTTTCACAAAAGAATGATTCATAACGAGACACTAGTTTTCTGACTTTGTATATACATAAGAGAATTGAAATATTCTAACAAGTTTGATAGATTTAAATAATTAATAAAGAGAGCAGACATCAAAATTATTTGTCGCCGATAACTTATATAGTTAGATATTGAGCGAGAGATTTTTGTTCAGTAACCTACAGGAGTCTTTAAATTTACAAACTAATTTTACAAAGATGTCTTTGAGAGTGGCTATAAAAATTTTAGGAGAGAGCTCTCCGTCTTATGCCTCGTATCAAGAGTTGCATTTACTTTAGACCCAGACCAAATGTCTAAATTTTTGGCTAAAGCTAAAAAAGTGTAATTGGTAAAACATTTAAAAAGTATCAATATCAGAAATAAATATCACCAGCTTCAATATCTTCATTGATTCTTTTCCTTGTCTTAGCTATTACCTGATTCTGCGTTGTGTTTTTTTTACATTTATTTATAAAATTTTTTGGACATTTTACGATATCTCTTGTCTTTGACTTTTTTTTATCATCTTTTAGTTCTTATGTTAAAAAATGGTCCACAGAGTCTAAATCCGTAGATAAATATGTATATATTTTTATATAACTTAAATAATAAATTCAATACAGTTTTAAGTTAATTAATAAAGCCGAAAATGTTTATCGGATTTTAGTATATTTTACCCACTTACTGCCTATATACAAGTTTTAATTAAGTGTCCTCTGCAGGTGAACACGTGGCTGACGTGGCTGCAGCAGCAGGAGTCCGAGGACGAGGAGGCGGAGGACTGAGGCCGCGTCGATGCCACGCGACGCGTCCGACGGGACTCATGCGACGCGACGCGTCCGACGCGACACATCCGACGCGACACCCAACACTGCACCGCTTTTATTTGCGCTCATCTCATATAAATATAATTAAGCCAAATAGTTTAATACCTACCCTCGTTACCCTTTAACGCGGGAGTCGCCGCGCCCGCCGACTCCGGTGTTAAATAGGTCAATTTTTAGGTTATACTACGTAAACGAATGTTAGTATCTCGAGATAATTTTTTGTAGGCCTTTTACTCGATTTTGATACTTTTACAAATGTATACAATGTATAGTGTTCGTTTGAACGTATGACTGCACTTCTATCTGCCCCTCCCTCTCCGCAATGAGCGTGTTTTAGTTAAAATTGTAAAATATCTATCGAGAACTTAAATCAATTTTTATTATTTTTATCATGATCATTTATTTTCAATACTAAATGAATGTAGTGGTTAAACTGTAAGAATGCTTAAATTTCATTGTATTATCAGATTTTAGAATTTTGTAACTAAATATAGAAAAATACAAAAAAAAAATGTTTCCTCAGAAGTAAGAATTGTATGTTGATTGAGTGATTTGTAACAAAAAGTTGTGAAGTGATGAAAACATAAAATAAGACATCGGTCAATCTGTATTCAGGATGAGAAATAAACTTCAGTGTAAGTTATTACAGATTTTCTGTTTTTTTTTTAACCCATACAGCTTAGACATTTACATGGATGATTACATATCAATGTCAAAATATGCTGACCACACAATACTTTTTAAAAATCAAGATATTCTCTGAATTTTTAATTTTTGGTTTTGTAGACTATTCTTGCTAACTAATAAGGCTTGCACAGAAGCTATGAATTTCATTAAACGTCAACCAATACTTCTTGTCGTTCGTCGTCAACCAACAAATAAACAACAAAATCACAAAATCTGTTGTTTAGAATTTCTTGTCATGTACTAAATAAGTAGTAATGGCTATTTTAATATGTACATATTTGGCCTTGTTACTAAGGAGTAATGTGGTTGAATGTACCATGCAATGTTGTATTTTAGCAAATATTTATTTACATATTTTGGACTTCAATCAATAGCAGTGATTACTTGTTTCAAAATTTTATTTTAAAAATAATATATATATGTTTGGGTGTCTCTTAAGCTTCATTGAAAACAGCCTTTAGGAATTAAAACTTACTTTCAATAATTTAGAACAAAAAAGATCTCAAATCTATTAATATTATTATATAAATATTGATACTCATAAGGATGTGTTAATAGTTTTTCATTACGGAAAATAAACCAGAACAACTCTTAAATTAAACAGGTAATCAAAAATGACCCTCAAAACGAATAGTGGTGAAAAATGTTATTTACCCAGTAGCATTGTAGTTATAAAACTAGCATTGCTATGAACTTTTTCAATCTATCAATATTAATATTTACATTTGTCTTCATATCTAGAACTTTGAATGAAGATTGCTTTATAATAAAATAATCGACTGACCTAGGGGCCGCGATCAACCGGTCAATCGCGATCGACGGATTGGCCTCCCCTGACATATATATCCCATGATATATATATATATATATAATAGAAGAATAACGAAAGTATAAATAAATAAACATAAAGTATAAAAAAATAAATATATTTAATGGAAGATAATAAATAAATATTTTAATGCTGACACGTATACTCAACAAGTTATCAAATATAAATTACTTATAACAGTCAAGGTATAAAATCATTTCTATTTCATTGCTATTTCAATCATTTATTTACAATTTTATTTCATACAGAGTTTTTTACAGACTGGTACTTCTAGATTCAATATCCTTGAAACATTATGTAAGTAGTTGTATTGCAGCTATACCTTTGAACATTATAGACAATTGTAGTATTGGTTTTTTGTCTTCTTAAAATCCACTGTGCTCAAGCACATAAGGAGCTGAAAAAAAAAACTTAAATTACACACATGAGGGACTATTATATTTTTTTATTCTAAAAGGCTTGTAGATGTGAACATGATAATCTAAACTTTTTTACATAATATAAGATGACTTCTCTCTGAAATTTTACATAATCTAAAGTATTTTTAATACTTATAGTCAAATTGTATTAATAGTAAACTAGTCTAACAGCAAGATATAGTAGGATGTAATTCGTGTTACAAAGGAAGTAAAAGAAATACATATTAGTTTTTTAAAATCTTTCAATACTTGACAATTCTAAATCATGAAACCTTTACTGACTATTCATTTCTCCTCAAAAATGAGGTTTAATAAATAAACAATATTTAGCTTCAAACTAAGTACTTTAATTAAATTAATTTTCATGTCTGCAAATGTTAAATATTTCTCATACTAGCTAATTCTAAGCTTAGGATATTTACAGTATAGAATAATTTAAATTAAAAATTTTTGGAATTCTCTAAATTTTACTATAAATTAGCTATAATCATGGTTCATTTATTAAAAATTGTAAAAAATTGCTGTTTTAAAAACCGACAAGTCTTTTTTTTTGATAAATTTACAAAAAATAAAATTTTATATATTGCAATTTTACAAAAATTTCATCTCCGTATTGTCGGAGAATATATCCCAGAATTTCAGTTTTAGTGTAATTGGTGAAATACTCTTGAAACTATTTTTCCCAACTACTATATAAATAGTATCAAAATTAATTTATTTTAGGGATATTGTTTATCATATTTGTAATACAGTACTTTGACACAACACAAACCTTCTTGAAAAGTTATTCATGAACAAGGTTTGGCTTTAGTTTGCAGTACAACGATTTTGGGGATGATATTCATCTTATTTAAAAGGGGTTGCTCTTATAAGTCTAATTAGCCTAAGATCTAAAATAAAACAAAGTTTTTATGTATTATGTTGTTTTATGAAGAAATACTAATAAAGTGGTAAAAATATTTCATAAATCCATTCTTAAAATATCTAGATATCTTGATTTCTTAATAATAATTGTGAAAATGACACTATAATACTCCTGAATAAAAATATTAATAATTAAAAGTAATATTTATAGAAAGGGGGACTAAACCCTTTTTATTTGTTATAAATCAACTACATCGCCAAAAACATTCTACTGTAAACTAAAGTTTTACCGTAACTAACTCAAATGTTGCTTAAAATGTAGCTCCACTTACCAATTCTTATTGCAGCACAGAGAACACAAAAGGTAATCATGCTGTTAATTGTATTTTCCCTTGCTTGCCGTTTTTCTTCTAAAGGATCTACCCTTTCACCAAAAGGTAAACGAAACATCTTGCTATTATTTCAAAAATTTTATAGGTATAACCTCAATAACTTTCAGTCCTTTGACTTAATTTTTAATTAAATGTGAAATGTCAGTTTAAACTGTCAAAACAAAATAAGATATAATACAGATAAGAAAATGACTACGTCTTTGAAATGTCAAGTTGCAAGCATAATTTTTACATGTTTAGGTTTCCTACGAAGAAAAACTTAAAAATTGTAAATAAGTTTTACTGTAAGCCTTCTTAAAAGTTTACAAATTTGAAAATTTGTTTTGCTACTATTTGATATCAATGTTTTGAATACTTTTATTATAGAGAAATTGCAGTCAAAGCAGTAATCATTACAATCTTTTAATGATAAAACCTGTCTAAACTATTTTTTTTTTAAAGTGATGAAACATAATGTAAAAACTTAAAAAAAACTGATTAATTTCCAGCAGACATTTATTTCGTTTTATTCAATTATGTACAAATGAACCATCAATATAAACATATCAATTATTTTATTGTTTATATAATTAATAGTACTATGACATGTATTTCATAACTCCTTTTAAGTAATTAAAATATTTATAACAATAACAATAAATGGTCTAATAACTTCGAGTTTTGACATTAAGTCAAATTTTATCTGTAAGTCTATGCAAGTCTACCAACTACTTAATAAATATTTACATTATTTCCTTCACCAACATACCTGTTAATACTTATTCCTATTTCCTTAGGTTTTTTCTAGAAAAATGATGAGTTTATTATTTATTTCTGATTAAAAAGAATCACCTTAAAAACAGCATTGCTGTTTTAGTTCCGTAACGAAAGGTTCCTCTCCTTTTTTTAAATTAAAGGCAAAAGTTGCGCAACATGGCGAGTTCGTCTCAGCTGCTACTATGAAATTTTCATCTTAGCGACTTTAACACGCTCTAGTTAACAAGATTTTAAGTTAACAGTTATTTTAATTTGTCTCGACATCAACAAAGGTGATGGAACAGTCAGTGATTCAGTGCGACTAAATTGTAAATGGTGTTGAAAAAGTTGCAATATTACTTAGTTTTCATTAGGTTGTGAGCTAAAAGGAATCCGTCAAGCTGGAGCGACTCCCGGAGTACCTGCGCGACACTGTCGACTGGTTCATGGGGTAAGCATTCCAGTCCACTCAACTCCTATAACAGTATGTAGGCTGATCACTGTTCTCTCAAGTAATAAAAACTATTGGTGTACAAGTTGTTTATTTCAATAACAATCAAACACAACATTGAATTCCAACAAGCAAAAGAAATATATTACATTTAGTTTCCAATAAGTCACTTCATCTTTTATCTCATATAAATACAAGGTATTTACATTGTGTATATTCTAACTAAATTCTAACTAAATTTTACTTAGTATTCATATCCTTATCATTGATTAGGTTAGCCTTTATGATATATCAAATTTTTAACAAAACTATTTAATATCAATTTCTGTTATAGTATACTAATAAAGAACTTAATTTTTCACCCCTAATGAAAGGAGATTTTATTTCTGAGTCCCGGAACACAAATAACATATTTAAAATTATAGATTTTAGAGTTGTCATAGACTACATAATAGTGTACATAATATATTGACCATATTTATTTATATATTACTTAATAAACAAATATCACTTGCTGCAGATTTTTTTAAAAATCTATGCAATAAATCATAATCTTAAATTAATTAGAATGTTTAAACAACATTATTCATTTGTAAATGCTCAAAATAATTGATATTTACCCATTATTTATGTGTCTTTGATCCTTGGATCCGTTTATATCTTAATGACTTGAGAGTGAATGACAAAAATATGTGTTGTTAGACAAATTGTGTGCACTGAGCTATTGACTCAATATATATTAGTTATATGTTAAAAAACACATTGAATATCAGTAATGAAGTCACTTGTATTCCATGATTCTATTCCTTGAAATGGGTATTAAATATTGTGAGACATTTATTAAAAATGCGTGTGGAAAGGTGGTATAGGTAAGTCTGGGTAGTGAGTAGTGGTGGTGATAAGAAGTGATGTCAGAGCGGTGGCGGCGCCGGCGCGCTTCGTGCGCTCTCCGCGGCGCGCCGCCACCGCAGCCGTCAGTCGTCCGCGGCGCGCATCCGCGAGCGCAGGCCCGAGTCGCGTCGTCGGCTGCGCCCCGCGACCCCCTCCCCCGCCCCCGCCGCGCCATGAGCGCCGGCGAGGAGGCCAGCCCGCGCCGCTGGCCCGTGGGCATCCTGCGGCGCAGCGGCGCGCGCGCTGCTCGCCACGTGCTCCACGTCAAGTACCGTAGCGTCCCGCCCTCGCCCACTCCGTCCTCCGTCGTGCTGCCCCTCGACATCGACGACACCGTCTCCTGTTTCTGCAGGTGCGGAAATTAAAAACTGATACGTAAATTACGAAACCGGAGAATTCGTGAATCTTGTCTCGGCGTGTCGTCGATCTACCTTTAAATTACTTTAGGTGTCTATTGAAAACAGTGATGGTGTCACGGTGGCAGTGTTGCAATGGTCTTATCGCCCTATCGCGTCTTATCACTGCTCCCACCTGAGTGACGTCACCGCTTTGCACTCGCTCCATTGTTCTCGAAAACTATTGTTTCAACATTATATTGAAGTAATATCTGTGTTGAAACTTGAATCCGTTTACTTTGCGAATACTGTAAAATCTAACATTCAAGACTCCTCCTAATATTTTTGAATGTCTGTTTTACAGTTCCAAAGATAACCAACTAAATTTTATTAACTCTACATTGCCCTTTATCTAGTTTTCTTTAGAGAGGTTCTTTCTTTTGCGCATTCAATTGAATAAAGCCTCAGTGACTTCCTGTAGGTAGTTATTCAAAAACTTTTTATTATACATACGTTCGGTTTCCGTAAGGATGTTAAAAAATCAAAATAAAAACAACAAAATAGTATTGTCTTGTAAAACCGAATTACGTCGTCGAAGCTCAAGCAGCTGGACTCTAAGCACGTGTTTTTCTAAATATATAAGTATTTATAAAGATACAATGTTTTAAAATAAATTAAGGAAAATCTACATTGATATTAAAGTTATGTTTTACGTTCTTAAGTCATGTTTTTTTATTTGAAATTATTACCGACAAAAAGAATCCATTTTGAAAAATAGCCACATTGCATAAGATTCACACAGATATGAGTTGTAAAAATCAATTCAGTTAAGAAGTACTACATTATGGGCAAGAGCTTCATTCGTACACTAACAAATATACATTAAAAATAAATCTACTAAATAAATTATAGTACAGTTTACGATTACGAATTAGCAACGACGTATACTGGCATCAACAAAAATATAAATGTAGAATACGAATATAGTATAGTCTAATAGTAATAGTCCGTTAAACAGCATTCAAGCATGATGCAAATACGCATCGGTCTTTTCAGGGTTCGTTGCGTCAGGAGAGTGTAGCATTGATTGCCTCCACTTGACTCTACTAATTGTAGCTGTACGCGTCGCACGCGCACTATACTACAAACTACTGGACCAATTTTTTATTTGTAAAGTGATCATTTCAATAATTTACAAAAAAGAATTAAAATTTTGCCATTTCGAAAATTTTAAATATCAAGATGTCCCTGTCTTAAATCGTGTATGTTTAAGATCCCATTTTGAAGACTCTTGTTTGTATTCTTTTACTCTCTTTTTATACAGTTATAGCAAATCTAAACACACTAGATCTTCATATGAAGTTATTACATTTAATTCCAAAACGACTTCATTTTTTTCTAGTAATTATTACTAAATTTAAAAAGAAAACTGAAAAAAAATCTGAGTACCTGCATCTTGTACGTTATAATCGTTTTAATTCAACCCTGATAATAAAAATAACTATTGGTAATAAATAATAATTGTTGTAAATTAGTTATTTTTATAACGTCATCTCGCCATGAAATGACCAAAACTTGTACCTACTATTGCTACAAAAACATTTTTTATTTAATTAAGTCAAGTTCGTACGTTACTAACTAAAAGTTTCAATCTTTCAGTTTCATATCGTCTTCTTTCCCTGACTATACCTTCTGATTTTCAAATATATAAAAATAAATTAAATAACTTAACATATTTTAACTACGGATCAGTGCAAGACTAATCAGCGAAGAGAACTACTAAAAACCCTTTTTTTTTTCAGTTCCACGACATACTTTGATACCTGATTATAATAAAAACCCTGTCTTCCTAAACGAAACACAATTTCTGATTCTATCTATATCTTATTTTCTTCATTAAGACATACCGAGCTTTTAAATTCAATAACATTCTTTCATTTCTTTAATATTAATAGAAACATATTTTACAATTATAAGGTTTAATATATGGGTAAATATGGTTATATGATAAATCACTAGCACGGCCTTGAGAGCTTCAGGCATTACTTCTTGACTTCTACGTTATTGAAATATTGGTATCTTCAATTTTAATTGTTTAGTTTTTCCAATCCTCAGTCGCCTCCGGGCGCGGGACGAATCTGCTGCAACCGTCAGCCATTTGATCCTAGAAATAAAAAGGTCAATTTTTATTTCAAGCACATTTTTCTCCAAAATTATAATTAATTAAAAACTTATGAAAATTTGGTGTTTCTGCTATGAAAATTATATGAAAACCTTGAATCGTAGTTAACGGACATAAAAAGAGGTTTTTCAATAATATTTTTTTAAAATTTGTTTTCAATACTTGAGTTTATATACCACAGATGAAATAACTTGTCACTACCAGGTTCAAAATATTCAGTCGTTTCAGTTATTATTTATAACTGTTCAAATAATTTAGCTGGCGATAGCACATTGTCTAATACATTTCTTCAAGTGAATAATGAGTATTTTGTATTGTTTCAGGTGAGTCGCATGCTCGCTCGCCGCGTCCCGTAAGTGATATTATCGCAATTAGCACCACACCACCACGCTATTAATTCGCACCAACCTACCACGCTATTGGTTTGCACCCCCTCACCACCTGTGTATACACAGGTTAAAGTTTACACTAACACGAATCATCAACATTCTTCATTAGATATGCTAATTATACTATATCTTAATAATTAACTCCAACCAAAAGCTACATTCGTTCTGCATTTCTTTCTATAGAAAAGAAAGAATAGATATGTTCTTCAAACTTCTAGGATACATCATTTTAAATACATTTATCTATTACGCTGACATCAGGTAAAACTGAAAAACTAGAAAACCTTGAGGAGATTTACTCAACGTGTGTATACGTAACATCATGTAATTATCACTTATATGATACAATCAATATAACTATGGAAAACTATGATTATGAAATGTGCTAATAGATACAACACAATATTTAAAAATGTACGTATGTAAAAATGTATGTATGGAGCAGGCTTTTGAAAGGCAATAAAATAATATAATATAATTAAAGTGTGTATCATTAAAAAACGCAGAAAATATTCAGTTAAAAATGCCTATAAATAACAATGCATTATTTATTACGTGTTTAGTAATCATTTGTTTACACGAAATGTGATTAAATTATATTTATATATATTTTTACATTGACATCAATTTTATGATAATATCTATAATATCCTAAATCTATGCAAAAATTAAATTTTATTTATCTTGTCCTTACAGAAAAGCTCCTACTAATTTTATAGTCATAATATACCTTGCTGGCTAAATATTTTATTAAAAGAAGCATTTTAAGTAGTATATCTTACACATACTATTAATAACTTTACTTTCACCAATTGAATGCGATTAACTCTATTATAACATTTCTTATGGAATTATTTAATGTGATTTGACGTGCATTGAAACAATGATCAACTCCGTTTTGGACTAAAAGACATGAATTACTGTTTTTAACATATTAAGGGAAAACTCAAAATTTAAGGAATAGAATTTCCCTGCCTCAAATCCAAGGTTTATTTTCCATTAGCCGTAATTCAATACCTTAAAAGCATTCTTTAGCATTCGTTTTTCACGGAGATGTAAAGAGATCTAACTTTTTATTATTATTTTATTAACCGGCCGGTGCAATCTGGTCGAAACGTCAGTCTAATGAGGTATGCAATATTTCGTACGTTAATAAAATAATAATACATTATGCGACACGAAAGTTAAAAGTTAGTATAACTTTTTCATGTGTAGATTTGAAAATAATAATTATATTAAAAAGTAAATAGAAATCAATAAAAGAAGGTATAGTACAAATAAACATAGTTTGTTTCAAACACGCAACTCACTGTGCTCGAACATATTTGTTTTTATAAAGATCTTACAATCAAGTGTCCGATTACTATTTTTTAAACCTTGAATAGTGCTGTGTTTTTAATAATCTATTGACTATTGTTAACATACCTACTGTGAACTTGAGAATGGCCTGAACATTTTGATACAGAGGGACTTTACAATACTAACAATAATCAGAACACACTATGTATTTATAATATATACAATATTATTAAATTAAGTGTTACCATATTTATTATATTATTTCAACTTATATAAGAAATTCTATAGTTATAGTTTTAGGAGATTTAAAAAAAAATTATCTTAAATAAAAATATTTCTGTATATCAACACTCATGACGAGCCTGTTTCCCTAGAAGTTATGAGGTAAAAACTACTAATTGAAATATGAAAATTTGTGTTTCTGATTACTAGTAACCCTTAAAACTGTTTACATTCACTATTGATAGAAGATGATACAATTGAAAAAAGGACATAATTACGAAAACACTTACAAACAAATCTTTGAAATTCTATTGAACAATATGTTCGTGTAAAACTATTTTTACGGATTAAAACTCGCGTATAATTTGGTTACATTTACATCTCGTCTACCCGTGAACACGATTACTGCAAAGTATTCGAAACGTCGGGTTAAAATAAAAAATGTAACCAACGCGAGTTTTAATCCGTAAAAATAGTTTTATTTGAAATGTGTACTCGTGAAAATCTAAGAAAATACAATATGTTCGTGTATAATTTAAGTTAAACCAATCAACTATTTGAGGGCGACGGAAATATCTATAAGGCCTTAAACTCAGAGGCCCGGCTGTGGTACGTGTTAAGTAAAAATCAAATAAATAGAAAAACAGACATTTGATAATTAAACGTACAATAGAAAACAAGATATTTCATAACTGTTGACCATTTTTGTATAGTTTATCTTTGCTATTAAAAACTCGTTAAGTGTTTCGTTTGTTGGAAATTGTGGTTTTTCTTGTTGATGTTCGTTCATAATGGTTTGAACCTAAATCCACCTTAATGAGACTTTCACAGACTTAGTAAACTTATACTGTAATAACTGATTTTCATTACTCAAAAAAATATGCGAATATATTACTTATTAAGCACTTTTATTATGTCTTATATACGTTTTGTTTAACACTTAAATATATAATGTTTTTTTGGCATATCACATAGGAACGACAGTCTATTGAATATTTGATTTTACTCCATAGATTATGACAACTCTGAATACGCCTTAGACAAATTAGATAAAAAAAAATTAAAGATTTTTCCTACTTTCTTAATGTTTTAACTCTATTTTTAATATATTATTTTATAGTTTATTTTTTTACTATTTTATCGGTCTGTGAGGTCTTTGATACCTTTTTATTTTTATTTCAAATAATTATGACATTTGTTGTTAAATATATGTTAAGTTTTCAAATATTATGAGTACATTCATCTATAGGTCATTGTACTACACGGTATAATAAGTAAGCGATTGTAAAACTCTGGCACCTTTGTAATCTCGTCGTCCTTGTATTTTTAATGTAGTAACAACGGTTTGACAAAAGATTGTTTATTATTGAAACAACATTTTTGTTACTAGTAATAGACTCGACCCTGACCCAACCAAGCACGCACCAGGCTTTATCGAAAAAATGGGGTCGGCAGATTCGTAAGCACGGCACCACGTGCTGGCGTCCGTATGTGATACAGTAACTAAGTGTTTATCTACTTTTATAACAATGTTTGAAGAAATGATTCTCGCATTGTCTTTCTTACATGTAAAGATAGGTTCGATGACGTCAACGCTTTTAATTTCATCGCTAAATGAACCTAACGAACTTTATACATAGGTATTCGATATTATTGGCTTAACCGCAGTAATCTGTTTGTATTCTCCGCAGAGGCGCGGGCGGGCAGGGCGGCGACTGCGGCGGGCATCCCTCGCCTCGCCCACGTTCTCGTTTCAAACAACGTCGTTTTATTGGAGAATTCCGTTTTAAAATTAATTTAACACAAGTTAAGTTTAAATGTTATAAATATTAAGACTCCGTGTAGGAATTCGCGTAGGAATCACAAATCCCAGATATTTATATGGTCCTTACAGTAATCTCTGTATTGGCTCTTAAATATATGAGGAATTGGATCTATCAATAACTCTTTATATATATCCCACGAGACACGAGTAGACACAATAAAACTATTGTTGTCACGCGATGGACATCGATGTTAACGTACAAAGTTGGAGTGACACGTATTTTTAAAAATAAATAAATCTCTTTAAGTATCTTTCATACATCCTTTGCAATATCTTTTTTACTTCAATAATTTATAAATGTTCGAATCGTGTGGTGCGCGTGTCGTAACCTTTAACAGATTCAGACGTATTATTGTCAGATCAAGATTGATATTATAAATTTTTTACAACATATTACAATTAGCTGTCACCATCGATTATATCTGCCCTTCCCCCTCCCCCTCCCCTAACCAATTAATAAACAATTTATTAACACTTATAATTTATACAAACCTATTGTAAAAAAATAAATGAATGTACCCCATTCTAAAAATGCCAGATTTTATTAAAATTCGTTATTAATTTAACTCACGTAAAAGTGGCTAATTATTTTAAAACACTTGATCCTTGTTTTGTTTCCATTTTCAGTCTTTTTGTAAAACAAAAAACATTATATTTAACGTTTAATGAAGTTTGTTTTCGAGAATGTACACCTTAAAGCAAATCTCATAGATATGTGGAAAGTAGACCGTCATATAAAAGCATACTTGACTGATCGAGCTGATATGTCACGTGATATACTTAGTGATGTTGATGGAGCACGTGTAGAGAGCATTTATCCTGCGCTGCGCGGGACAATAGCACGTTATTTGTACCGTTAGCTTGATGTATGGGGACAACAATGGACACCCGACACCTGACACCTCACTACTGACACTTGACACCTGACGCGACCTGACGCGACCCGCGCCTTGCGATTGAAAATAATGTATAACTAGGTTACTTTAACAGTTACTTTTCTTTATAAATTATATACAATAACTTTAAGGAAGTAATAAATATACAGATTATGATTATTTTAGAGTACATGATCTGCTCTCTAAGATTGATTCTTTAAACTCTAACGAAATCCCTGGAGCAAGAAGTGTCAAACTAAAGTCAAGTACATATAGATGAAAGACCTAAATAAAGTCAAAGGTCCTTTTGGACAATTTTTTATATTTTTCGCTGTACTTATAAAATAGGTAACTAACATTTTGGACACATTACATTTCCTGATTCAGATATCATAAACAGAACTTACATTTGAATGAAGTTTTAAATAAAAAACCTTAACTTAGGTTCATTCTCTCTCTCTCTTTCATTTGATACCTACACAGTAGATGTTAATTTGTTTTTAGATGACGTCATATCCAACCTCATGTGACGTCATATAGCCTATTATTAGATCATATGAGACGCTTCATCGAGTTTATATAGATATTGAAAGATATATAGCGAAAAAGATAAAAATACATAGATAGCTGTTTAAGGGACTGTCACTAGACAATATCTCTATAAGACGCAATTTGGCATATATGGAATATATACTAAGTACTTCGGCTGAAACAGTCCATGGTAATAGTCAAGTACCTAATATTAAAATCGCTCTTGTTTCTACCAATACTCTTCATAAGAGAATTAAATGCTTAACCCTGATAATATATTAATTATTAATTGAAATATTTATGTCTGCAAAATGTATGTAAACTTTTGCAGCAAGAAGTATTTTTAAATAGTAATGTAATTTAGACTAATTTGATATTGTGAATTTTCTTTAGAATGGTTGTCACTTGAAATGCAAATGATAAAGAAACAAACACATTGTATAGATTACTATTAATACAGTCAAACACAAGGACTTTTTGGCACAAGTCAGAAATACGTTAAATAATAAACAATCCATAGGTTGTTTGTGATTTTATATAATTTCAGTTAAAATCCTACAACCGTATACTAACTGTAAAGCAAACTATAATTCACTTGCAAACTATAATGCACTTTAAACTATAATTCTAATATACTAATAATATATATATTATTATTATATTAGAATTAAAGTTTATATGAATAAACTATTATCTATAACATGTCCCTTAGTTTAGCGTGTCTATCGACAAAGGCCTCGTCCACAACGTTTCCATTGTTTCCTGTCATGGACAACCCTTCTCCAATTTCGTGATGTGATATATTTAGTATATGTTAATTATCTGTAATATACATGTTACCACATATTTTACATCAAAACATATATTTTTTTAATGTGGTCAAAATATAAACCTAATAAACCTTATCTTAATACTTTTATTAATTACTAAGTACTTCATATTCATTTCTTTCTCTAGTAGGTTATTTTTTTCTAAAGTCACTTCTGCCGTGTGTGAATTTGAAACACTTTGATTTTGTCTTAAAAATGTACTCAAATGAACAAAACAACGAAAGATACAGTTTCATTTCGGTTAATATAACAATTATCATAATTTATAAACAAAACGAGATTATATTGATTTAATAAATCAGTAAAATATAAACGAAGTTCAATAAGTTGGTGCAGTTATGCAATGCCTGATATTGTTATACTCTAAAATAAGAAAGTTTGGTGAAATCGGCCCTTACATAAATAATTAAAAATATCTCATTATAAGTATTAATTTAAGTATTTATTTAGTGGTTTCTTGCGAGGAAATGATGCTGGTGCTATTTTCAAGTAATCATTTGAGTCATTAGTGGCTTTGAACTTGATGATCACCTGAGGTACGGTTCGTGGCCACGTCTCAATGGCGATAGTTTTAATATTAGTTTTACAAACAAATAAGTTTTGTTCTGAAAACAATAAACTACATAACAGCCATCATTAAGTTGATAAAGTTACATTCACTCCTCCACTTTCCACATTAACCCCAATTAATGTATCCTTATAAGTGTCTGTACCATATTGAACGTCTGGTTTGATTGCGCTTGTGGTGATGGAATCCTTTATCAAAATAGATATATAAGTATAATCAACTTACTAAGACTAATTTCGTAAATTATTTTAATATTATTCTATTCGTATTTTACCGATTCGAGATACATCGGTAATGTATCAAGAATATCTACCATTTTTATGTGGGTGTACAATTAAGTTATATTTTGATATTTTAGATGTCAGTGGCCCGAGTCCCTTGAACATTGTTATTGTTGTTGCAGGTGAGTGCGGCTTGTGCTCCGCTACATGTTTCTATCATGCTGGACTGCCTCTGGTAAGTCCAACTTATTCCAAACGTATTTGGAATCCACATACTGAACTACGGGTTGCCGATGTTAATTATAAAAATACGTTCCATTTTATGTAGTGGCTAAATATCTAGGAGTGTAAAATATCTTGAGAGACTTTACTTTATAACTAAATAATGGATTAGCGCATGATCGTAAATTGTTCTCTAAGTGCACCGGAGCGCTGGAACGCCCTGAACAGTTCGTTGCAAGGTAACTTCGCACTATTGTTATTGTGCTACGCTACTAAAAATAACATCTTATAACAAAACATTAACTTGTTATACGAAAAAAAATTACAAAAATAAACTTTTTACTCACAGACAGTACACAAAGTCAATCATAAAATCAGACGGATATCACCTATAAATAATATGATTTATAGAAACGAATATGTTTTTTTAAATGGTTTTCAAAACTATAAAAATAATTTATAGTTACTAAATATAATTCAATAACAATGTTCAATATTTTTTATTTAGCTATCTCGCTCTGTACTCGTACTCGCCGCGAACAAAACCGAAAATGTGATTAGAAAAAAGAGCATATCTGATGTGGAACAATGTCACTGACAGCGCGGCCATTTATGTATTGTGTGCCCGGACACGTGACTAAGTAATTTCGATTACAGCATATAGAGTTGAAATAAATATTGTTGTAAAGTTTGTAGTAATTTGAGAATAACTTTAAAACGATTAATATTAAAACTAAGTATTTGCGCATTTTATCTCTATTTTTGCATTTATAATGTAAACATCTAAAATAGCTTGTATAGTTGATGTGTGTCACAGCTAGGTGTGATGACAGGTAGTTGCCATGAGCGAAATGACGTGATTGAATTACGCAATGCCCTTGGGCAAGTGGCTCGCTTGCAGCAACTGCCCAGTGCCTCGCGCATGTCGTGGGCGCACTGCTTACGTTAAACAGCCTCGATCCCCACTCCTCGGCAGCCCTCACATCTCTCCGCGGACCTACCATCTCATATGAAAAAAAACCCATTATCTTTTCATTTACCGTTTACGAGGCTTAAATCCCGAGTATGAGTCAGCCAGGATAAGGTGTCATGAATTATTGTTGTGCAATAATCAGTTGCAACATCATGGCCTGATGTGACTAATATTACAATGCAAAGTAGAAATGGAGTTTTAAGTTAAAAATTAAACCATAGTTCTTCTAAATAATAAAAACTATTTAAAGAATAAATTCTTATTTGGTAACGTTTTATGCTATTCTTTGTAAATATTTACATACCTTGCAAATTAACTTTTGTTTGAGTTATTTTGCAAAGCAATTACATTTACTTATACTATTATGTATATGACACATTCTATAATTTGTGACAAATTGTTGACAATAACAAAGATATTGTCAACAACAAGGGGACACCAAAAAAGTAGTGTTCTTCAACTGAATACGTTGCTAAAATTTAAGAACTTATTGTATAATTATATTACAAAATAAGGAAAACCATAACAATAATCACAAACATAGTAAAATTTGTGTAGTAACTTATGTTATTAAAAAAACAAAGAAAAATAATAGTTATATATTATATTAAAAGGTAATATTTAAATAAAAAGGTAGCAAAATTATACATAAATGAAAAATAATATTTTTTACAATCATAAATTTCAACTGACTATTCATTATTTGCATTTATTTATTTTATTTATTTATTTAATTATACCTACCTTCCTTTTAAAAATCTTAACACTGTAATAAAAGTTATCTAGAATTTTAAGAGCAATATTATAAAGTATTCTACACATTACACCATCGGATATAAAAAAAATGCGTTGTATTCACGTTCAACCTGAACACTTGAAAGCATCGTCGGTACAGTGCTGGGAAAGCACCAAAATATAATTGAAAATTAATAATTCGATACAATGTAGTTAAGAAAGCGATTTCAAGTTCTAAGATAAGAGGAATAACTCTGAAGTATGTTGATCTTATTAATTGCCCATTCAGAGTACGGAAAATCGCCAACTAATAATTGGGACAATACTCTAACCTCCTTACGAAACTGTAAGTAAAATATCGTTTGTATGTTTTTAAATCTCTAGAGTTTCTTATAACAAAATCTAACATATTTCTTGCTTATTTGATGATGTAATTATAATATTATTATCAATTAATATTCCAAGATCCTTCACACATTCCTTTCCTTCTATTATATAATTATAATTAGATAATCCAAGTCGCGTTGAATTTCTTAGTCGTGAATATGATCTTTCACGTATCAATATGGACAAGTGGCTCTGATGACACGATGGCGTCAATCAAATTGGCTGAAGTATTTCACTATACTGAATTCAGCAATCGTATGTTTTTTCTAATATTGTAAAATTACAATAGATTACACGATGACTTTTTATAATAAAGTAGTAAATGTTTTGTTAAAGTTAAAGTCATAAGGATAAGACGTTATAAGATACGACGTCATAAGGATAAGACGTTATAGGATGATACACATCGGAAAACTAACTAATTAGAATTAATTACATTAATATAAAAAATATTTTTGTATGATTTTGTTGCCGTTATCATAAAGGTCACTTTAGGTTCTCTAGCTAAGGAACGTAATAAATACATGTACTTTAAGAAATTTTTAACAGATCTTTTTATTACGATAGTTGTACATACTGTTCAGAAAATAGCTCTCTCGTAATATTTCTGTAGTAGCAATTAATTATATATTCATTTAAATCATACATTTCCATATGCTAAGACTTATTTGTACTACAACGATCTTTAATAGTATACATTTGTAATATATAACATATGATATGTACGAAATGCAGATATTATATATTGCAACTTTACAATCAAACGTTAACGACTCTTGTTATCACGTTTATGTAAGTATCTGATTATAATATACAAAATCACAGGTTTGGTAAAAAAAAATTACATATTATCAATATTATCGTTCTTCCTCGAGGTAAAATCTAACTTAAAATTTCCACGAATATTAAAATTTCTAGAAAGTTTTTGCAAGAATTTGCTCCTGTTTATTCAAAATCATACTTTACTACTCAAGTTCAAGAGGTTTTTTGATATATCAATTAATTTGTCTTTTACACATGATTGGAGTTACAGATTATTTTGAGTGTCGCCAAATAAGCCGCTTTAGTAAAATACTTTCACTTGAACTACAGCTTACTAAAAGTTCCCAATTCTTTTCAAATCTTAGGACATAAAATTGAATTGAAAATTCTAAATTGAAATTCCTAGTTTTTGTTCGATCAGAAACTAGACGCTGAGTGTGTTATCGTCAATTCTGCATGGTGGTACTTTTAAATCGTAATGGCATGTTAACGTCACCGACTGATGTTTTTCTTAAGCCGTGGTGTTTTTCTTAAGTGTGTATTAAAATTATACCCATCTCGAACTTCGCTTTAAGACAAATAGGACACATAGTATTTTCTTAGATTTTCACGAGTACACATTTCAAATAAAACAATTTACTCGCGTATAATTTGGTTACATTTTTATTTTAAGCCGACGTTTCGAATGCTTTGCAGCAATCGTGTTCACGTAGACGAGATGTAAGTGTCTGTCAGTAAGTCAGTTAATTGGAGGTAGATGAGTAATTCACTGACTTACTAATTTTAATAAATATTTCTTCGACAGACATATTGTCTATACGAGGTACATACAAATGGGGTTCTTTTCCTTAGGGCCTGTATCTTGAGTACTGACTGTTAGACAGACAGTAGCACTGTTTGTGATAGTGGTTAGTAAAAGTAGTAGCGGAAGTATATACTATCAAGTAGTAGAATAACCAGCCTATAAAGGTCCCATGACTGGGTACCTTCCACACATGGCAAGGGTGCGTGTGCACCATTTCTTGGAAACATGTAAATTGAGATGTGCGAGTTTTCTTAAGCAACTCTTTTACACCGATATTCTAAATATGATTTAATACAAGTCCGGTGAAACTATTTAGATTTGTAATATTCCTTTATACAAATATTTTAGTCAAAACAATCGACCACTACAGCAAGCAAGTGTTGCTATTTGAAATAAATCCTCTGTTAATTAAATTATTTTCTGAGCAACAATGTAGCTAACCGCTACAAAGCACGATAACAATATTTAGATATTTATATAGATATTCACAGGTACCATTGAAACTTTATAAACCGATCCTGAAAGCTTGGTTAATGGAGAAGCAACTGAGTTAGACTTGAAGTAAAGTATGTACCACATCATGTAAAAACGTCTAACATTAAATTTCCAAAACAAGCTAGCAATTAAGAGTTAATAATATAAATTTATTAAAGGTATTTTTTTAATAAATTTGACATATAAACTAAACTAATTAGTATGTTGGCAATAACAAATATATTCACAATCTGCACATGATGCTGTATTATAGCACCCTGCAAGGTGTACTCTGTTAGCATTATTATTTACTGTCCGTCATATAATCTGTTATTAAAAATGTTTAAAGTTCAAGCCCTTGTTAATGTAAGAGCATAATCTAACTAGTAGAGAATTTTATTATATCTAGTAAGGCCGCGGTTAGGTAAGCTCATTTTACTGACCTTGACGTGAATTCTAATTTGTTCACACATCATTAATACTATAAACGATAGTAATAAAAAGAATTAAAAAAAATATACATCTACTTTCTTGGTTATTCTTCTTCATGGACCTACTCTTAGGAACCTTGCAACCAGAGTATAACGTTTCATAAGAGCAATCGATGCCTATGAAAATTAAAGAAAAAATAAAGAAATTTCACTTTATTATTCTTCTCATTTAAAGACAGATCAATTTTCACAATTATAAATACCTTAATATATATTTTTTTGTTTGTTGGAAAAATCCGTTACGGATATCCCGTCGGCCAAGAAAGTGATGGCCGGCAGGTTATGTGGGACTACCCGGCAGCATAGAGTACGCTGCCATTTTTAAGGCCACTAAAAAACCGACGGTTGCACTTATCATCTTAATGGGACACTAGATCGCGTTAGCACTGACTGTGACAAAGCAATATTACCTAAAAAATTATAGACTACGCTTACATGAAGGACGTGGAGTCGCGCGAGTGTCGACTAGTCTGTTGCAGTAGTGGGTACTGTTAATTGTTCACTTCTTTTGCTTCGAATGAAAACTATTACTTTCATGTGTGGATATGAAATACAAGTTTTGCTATTTTATTAACCTTGAGAGTTGGTCCCAAGGCATACATATTACAAATTAGTTTTGTGAATTTTCATCAAGCCAATTTAATGTCAGGTTTCTAATAAATAACGACTAAGGTTTGTAAAGTTAATTGTTAAATGATCAAATTGTGATTAAATAGTGTTTTTTTGTAATTAAAGTAGTAATGCGTACAACTACTTTGGTATCCGAATGTGAACTCCATGACGGGCATAAGAAACTGCCGTGAGAACGTTTTGAAGGCTTTTTCACCCAGTCCTTTCTATTAGGTGCGCTCCTCAGCTCTCCCCCTCCCCCCTCCCTCCTTACCTCCAGTAATATTTTAAAAACAGCTGATCTGTCTACATTAACAGTTTAAAATGTATGCTATGATAGAATAAAATGTAAAATTAACATCGTGCCAGAAATAATATCTGTTAAATCCGTTTCATTGCTTATTAGTTGGTTTAGTTTACATTATTATAGTATTAATTTTATAACAAGAATACTTATTTTTAATTTACTAGTTTTTATAATATGGATCATATTTATTTATTTTTTGTACACTTAAAATGTCTGTAGTTTTATTATTAGTTAAATTTAAATACAGTGTTTGTATGTCAGGAGAGGGGTAGGGGAACAGCGGTGGGGGCAGTAGACTGTAGACAAATGACACAGTACCGCGCAGAACGTGGTCCGAGTAGGTCGCGCGATACGCGCTGCGATGCTCGGTCAGCCGGACGTGCCTTCAACACTAGTATATCGCGCTTTAGCGCCAGGATAGTGCAGTGACCAGAGTGCTTGAAGTGTTCGGTTTGTTTGGCATGTGACGGTATGCTTCGCTCGGCTGTGACCGGCGGGATGGTGGGCCTACCACCACCGCCGCACGCGCGCTTGTCGCTCTTCGATTCATGTCACCGTAAAATAAGACTCATCAGCGGTGGTCCCGTTGCCTTTCTGGGAGGTTTAGTCTCGTGAGTAATTCTAGCATTATTGGGATATACTATTAGTTATATCTATTGGAAGTCGGCTGTTAAGATTGAATGTTAATTCGTGTACCGTAAAAGACGAGGCGCTGCAAATTTCTATAACGGTAAAAACTGCGGCTGACAAAGTTACACACCTGGGGCATATCTGCGGAAATATTATCTTTTAAATGAAATTTCATTACTTTTCAGAATTTAAGATAACTTACTAACAATGTAATTATTTATCACAAAAACACTATAGAATAAGAGTTCAAAAACTTTTCCTTAGTGTTAATTTGTAATTATTAATGTAAATAAATTAAACAAACTTATGTACAGAACCATCTATAGGAAAACAACGGTTACTGTACAAAATACACACAATTTGTCCTCGAACTATTCTGTTAGGTATATGTAATATGGATGTATAAACTGTTGAGCAATTAGGTTAAGAAAACAAAGGCGGAGATAGTGGGGGTTTTGAATTTAGTTCAAGAGGGTATATCACGTTTATCCTACCTATATATAACACTAAAATTATGATACCGGTGTTTGTTTGCAGGGACTTGTGACATATTATATTATCATTGTTGGGATTATTACAAGTAACTGTATTGAGTACAAAAGTAATTGTTGAATTCAATTAATCTAAAATAATCCTGAGAACTGTGCTACCTGATAACCGCGTTAACACCTGAGCAGACGACATGAAGAAACAGTTTTAATTTTATAATTAGTTACTGTTAAAGAGTATTAGAACTAGTTAAAGTAGGATTGTATTCAAGGTGTGTCAGTACAGTCTAGATGTAATTGGATGTAAGCAGCAGATATTTGATCAGTGAGCTCGCGTCAGTTGTTTCCTGGTGCCTGGCGACATGCAGCGCACGCGACGTAATTTGATCTCAATTATTATTAATACATATTGGTGTTAGGGTCACTTTCATCGGCCTCACGATCACTACAGATCACACCAACACCAGCGCGTAGCACCATTACGCAGTGAAGTTTTGAATGTTATAAGAATCAAAAATATCATTTGTTCTTTTTAAGTTGTTAGAATATTTTGATGATAAATAGTTCTTTGATTTTTCTTAATAGAATAAAATAATATCTAGATTTCTCTTCCTTATTCTCAAGGTTTAAGTTTAATAAGAATTTATTCAGTTCAATTCTTTAAAATAAAATATTATACAAATTGGAATAATAATTATATAAATGAAAATATGATATCATTTCTACCTTCCAGCTCTTTAAACAAGACGTCAAACTTGTGATATTTTTACCTGGCGAACGCACTCGTTCAGTTGTTTTAATTTCCATAAGCGAGTTGCAAGTATTATTACATGTCTGTGTTGAAACACTTCCATTCATATTGTAATATCCAATTTATTGTATACAAGTTTGTCCTAGGTACAAGTACGTAGCTTTGTATGAGAGGGCAGCAGTTTCTGGATATTTCTAGATTGTGATTCATGGCCCTTAGAATTGTTAGTTCACAATTGGAAGCGCTTATATGAAAAGTGAGTATTGGCAGTTTTGTGAAGTCAACTAGGGCAAGTCGCGAGTACAACACGCGAAACCGTCGTTATGCGGCAGCTACTGCTGAGGCAGCCGGTCGATCGCTCTGCGCCCTGCACCACTCAGCACCAAACAATAACTGGTTCCTATTATTAATGATCTAAAAAATTTATTACAAATATATTGTTAGCATAAGATTAACATACTTCGAGTGAGAGACGATTTGAAGTCAATTATAAAAGTTACAATTAAAAAATAAATAAACTTTATTTTTATATCGTATCCTTATAGTTTCTTAAAAATTTTAAGAATCGACATTTACAATTTTGAGCTATTTTCATTAATAATGGTGAACGATAAAACATTGTTTTGCATATATTTTTTTCTGATTATGTAATTTGCAAGCGGCCACCTGATTTCTTGATTACATTAATAAAGTTTTGCATATCATCGTGGGAGGAGTTCATAATGCCTCTATTAACAGCTAAGTCTTGCCTTGAACAACGTCTGAAGCAATTAGACTGTGGTCAGAGAGCTCTCTGGCAGCGCCGCCGCCAGTCCCGCACCGGCGTCGTCCACGACCCCTGCTTGCAGCCAGCGCGCAGCATTGTTGTGTTCATTTAGTAAACGTTAGCGATGCTCGCTCCCATACACTGTGTGTAGTCTCATGTGCCTCGACGTCGTTATCACATACATGTGAGTTAACCTACCTTAAATAGATAAACGTTACCTGATTACTTTGTCAGTAATAATCTTTACAACTTCATTCATTTTTATAAAGATCGGTCCGCCATTTCAAAGAAAATAAATACATTATATAAAATAGATCACGAGTCACGATCGTCGAGCGGAGTCTACTCGCGACGTGGTGTTACCGTCTACAGTTGTAACGGGATCGCGCGGCCCCGATACGCGCCCGACCACCAGACCACCTACCACCCTCCACACCAGCCGCTACTTTGACTATTTAACGCATTTCAATGACTACTTTTTTTAGGAACGAAAAATAATAATTAAAAATACTTTTAATCTTTATTTTGGCTTAGTGAAAATGAGTTTATTGTATTTTTAAAAAAATAAGTAAATTTTATTACAACAATAAAATAATATAGATACCTTCTTTTGTTACTAACTATAACGATAATAACATTCCTAAGAACTATCACGTATGTATAGAGAGAGCGCATTCCTGGACGCACTCCCCGCGGCCACTTCGTCAGCCAATCATACTATTTGCGAAAATTATAGTCTTTTATTAACCAAAAAAACACTAGGCATTTTTAGTAAGGTAACGATGATTTATTTAATAGAGTATTATCTTTATAAAGGAGGTATTTAAATTTGGTAATCCCTCTTGCAATACTTAGTAATTTCGTCAATATTTACGTAATGAAACTCGAATGTAGGCCGGTCAGAGAAACTGTAGATTTTACGTCACGCAACATGAGCACTGTCCGCATCTGGACGACATGCATGACACACGAGGTAGGACTTGCAGGAGATTGTTTTGGTAGCTGGAATTTAGTACTAAAATCGATCGCGCGTCAGTCGTAGACTCGTTTGTCGCTTACGGCAGCGCGGTGGTACACGACAGCAGTGCCAAGGTCGACCCGCCGCCCACACCCTCCCCCGAGACTAGTACCAGTTGTGTCTGATGTTATACTTCATAAAATATTGTTTTTGTAATAACTCTATCTTACTTTTCTTATAACATAAACATTACACCACGCTGTTAAATGTATACATATATATAAATTATATATATATATATATATATATATATATATATATATATATATTGGGGTTTTTGTCATTATTTTGGTATAGTTTATAGAAGTAAGGCAGCTGAGGTCAATTGCTAAGGTAACAGTAAAGTTAAAATACAGTAAGTTCACGGGTCAGTGCCCATCGGGTTCTTTCAAATGTTTCGACATATCTTGTTACTGACAGATTGTTCCGTGTACATTGTGTAGCTGAAAACAATTGAATTAGTATTTAAATAACTGGTACACAAAAAATTTAACAAACATACAATGAGTGCAGTATTTCGTACAGCGGACGCAGCTGGCTGTTATCGGCTACAGAGTTCCAGCAGTCGATGATAAGTGATAATAGACGTCTACCCTCACTGCACTCGTGTTATCATCTCCGGCCTCCGTGGGAACCATTTGTTGAGGCCTTAAATTTAATATTTCAAACATATCATAATTAGTGACAGCTCATGTGAATATAAACATAAAATCTACATAACTAGGATTTTATAATAGAAGTATATTGTGACAGACGTGGTCTACCATACGCCAGTAATATCATGGACTGTTCAGGCCTACAAAAAGAAATACAGTCTACTCACTACATATTAGCAGAATGATCACCACTGTATTTCCTCATCCTACGTAATAAGGAAAATAACTCTTCTGTAAATCTATAATACATTTTTTGTAATAGTAACATTACATCAGTTAATACGCTATGTTATTACCTCCCATGGGTTGTTCCCTCCTATAAGTGTTGCTTAGTGTTTGTCGTCTATGCGGATTATAACATATATATAATTATATATATGACATAAAATTCAAACAAAAACGTAATATATGCTGTATAATTATAATATACACCTTGTAATACAGTATCGTTGAGAAAAGTCAAGGATATAATATTATTAACAGTAAATTAATGTGACATGTCAATGTAAAAATTAATATTTAAATAAAATGAACGATCTTGACTTTTTAATAATCCGTTAGATATATCAGTTTAGCCTTTGTTTGTTAATATTGTTTAAATCAATTATGGAACTAAGCTCTCTATGACAGACCTTTCTGCAACCTTTGTACAAGAATCAATCAAAGACGGTATATCCGAAAAATTTTAAATTTTACACACTGATAGACATCAGTCTGGGGGTGGTATTAAAATAAATAAATATTCGACGTCTCTGAGGAATAATCACGGAAAAACTAGAATCCTATAGGCTTCAATGGGAACAATTTTTTGCGCGAATATTTAGTTTTACAATGACATACGGTGCCGATTTTTTTTAACAGTTTTATAATTTTTTCATTGTATTTAGAATGTTTATTTTTTTTTTTTATTTTGAAAAATTGTTGAGGACAGTATGCGTCGACGTATTGTAATTGTAACTTCGGTGTTGTTTGCACCTCGCTTCGCTGAATATGCTGACACATACCGAGATTTTGCGAGCGCAACGAGTCAAAATTGAGGTTTGCTTAGCGCTCCTAGTTCAATATCTATAGTATAATATATTATATGTGTAATAGATACAAGTCGCGGGATCGAGTCCCGGTCGCTTTAACGTTTATTTGTAATATTAATTTAAATAACACTAACACAGATGCATATGCAAGTTTAATTATATTATAAATTTGAAATACATTAAATTATGCTCTAAGGATGAACATGTTTCAGTAAAAGTTGATGTCGTAGAGAAAGTTGAAACTATTTGAAAAGAAAACAAAACCTCAAAATACCAAATTAGTTCAGATCCTGATAGATGGTAAAAATTACGGGATGTTACGGACGGAACGTCCTCCCCGACGTGACCTTAATATTGTTGCTACCTAAAAATAACTGGAATGAGGAAACCTTCAAAACTCAATAAATTAGAACCCAAAGCAGGTCAAGGACCCATTATTATTATTGTATTTCGGCTCTCGTGATCTGTTAGTACTAATTTATATAATTATACGTCTGTGCTCGCGTCAATATTATCCGATTACTTTTGAACTTATTCGAGGCCTTTATATATGAGTTTTTAGCATTGCGGAGTCGCGGCGTGAATTGTTCTGATAGTGTATAATAATTAAAATTATTAATTGTTTGGTCAAGTTGTGTAAAAGAGTCACGAGACTGTGGTGTTGAAAGCAAGCCATGGTTGGTAACACTTGACGTTCATATGCAGACTTTATGTAATAATGAAGAAAAGGAATGCAAGAACATTTTTTATAAATTTACAATCAAGAGTTAATCATGTTTATTTTCATGCCTTTTTGTTTTTCCCAAAGATAACATGATACGTAGTGACGATTCCAGGAGGAATCATTATCTATAATAATATATTAATCATAGTTCAAGTTAATTGAAGTTTCTGAAATGTACTTTTTTATTTTTATTTCAAATATGAAATACACAGCTACTTTATTGTTTAATTAATCCTTTAGGACAAACAAACTATATTATCTTATAATGTGAGTACTAGAAATATTGAGTTTTCAGTCATTTAAAATACTAATCAAATATTTAATAAAAGAAGTCATATTTTTCTGTTCAAAGAATTAGAAAACTTGTAAAAAATAGAATCTAAATTTATCCCAAAGCAAGGCAGTTATGGTCGATGCTAATATATAATACTTAAAAGTCTATCTTTTTATCCACCTATTCATGTTAGTTCCTTTAAATTTAAAAATTATTATAAAAAAATATAAAATATATGTTAGTAGGACAGTATTAATAATCACAATTGTACTGATGTTGTTTCTATCGTGAGCAGTGGTCAACCACTAAATATATTTAGATTTTTTGGTCACTATATCTAGGTTATAATAATACAGTAATATTATATTATTATTTCTTTAAAAACTACTAACTAGATGTAAGATTATAAACAAGATGTTTTGGTGTTTTGATTTAATAAGTCAATGAAATTTCTTTTTAAATCTTTAATCATGCAACGAAATTACTATATTTTATCAAATTCTTCGTAAGTTCGAACCTCAGTGAGTTTTTTCTTGGAAAAGGTAATAATAAAAGATTTTAAGAACTATTAATGTTTTTCTAAACTCATAGCTGCCAGAACTCAATTTTTTCATGCATTTAACTGGTGTAACTTAAAGATTTGACAAAAAGAACTGTCTAGGTTTGTAACCATGATACCACCCGTAACCCCCATGGGCCGACGGGGTACCCGTAACGGGTTTTTCCAACGGAAAAAAAAAATAATAATAATTTATAAATAATACAGAGGCACCTGAGAATTATAACTAGTTTTATTAACCCTTTCCTGGCTGAATTAAGGAATAAGTATAAAAAAAATAAAAAAATGTATTTTTAGCAAAATATAGATTAACAAAGAGATTTTTCACTTTTTTTATGTATATATATATAATTATAGAGGTGATGCCATATGGAGTCATCAGTCTCTTATGAACATAAAAAAAACAGTAACTAATATATTCTTTGAGGTTAAATATGATAAATAATATAATTGATACTAATTAGATGCAAATTTCAAAAGTAGATAAACTATTTATATCTAAATATTCGCAAAAAATCATAATTCAAACTTACTTATTTCACTACGACATATTTATCGTAAAAAATTTTCGTAAAAAATCCAACACAACAAACTTGATTCGAGATAAATCACAAACTTACAGGACACCGGTTACAAAAATCACTTCAAAATGACAGTAGTGATCTTATTTATCGGCGTAAAGATATGTAATTTTGATCCCGCTGCAGAGATAGCTCTGGCTGTCCACAAAAAAACATGATTCCATATGGCATCATTAGACAGGAAAGGGTTAATATACTTACAGAAATTGTGTTGAAATTACCTCAGAACTTAGTGTTGCAAGTTTTGACAAAAAAAATAGTAGATGATAAGTAAAAGTCCATAGATAGGTTATATTTAGTTTTTTGAAATTTCCAGAAAAAAAGAAGTATTCTCCCATTTATATTGTTGTATTATTTAATATTTGTGAGTAAAGCAACCTATGAGACTACTGAGAGTAAAAGCATTTTTTTAAATTAGTAATAAATAACAGTCTTTGTTTGTAATTAGTTATATTTTGCGGAACTACGCATTCGTTTTTTCATTGTATCAAGATATTGGTCAAGGTCCTCGAGTCAATAATGCCACAATACTAATGTTATTTTGCATAATTATACAATAAAAAAACAACAAAAACAAACTAATTTTAGCAATATAGAAAATTCTTAAAACTGTATTTAGTATAAGTGTACAATCAAAAAGTTGAATATAAATTAATATTATTTCTTATATGAAAGAGTATAATAACAAGTTGCGCTGCCAGCCGATAAGCGTGGCCTTCGTTCGAATCACACCATCTGACGTCACAAGACACGCTCACGCCCTTTCTTCAACTTCGCTTAACGGATTAGTCGCTCGTCCGAGGCTATGAGCGTATATTGTAATTTATAACCTGTCTTGTAAGTTACTATTAATAAACAAGTTAATGTTCTGATAGTAAACAAGATTGTTGATCATTACCGCGGTTTATAATTTCAACATTGACCATCAGTACAGCTCCTCCATACTTTATATACTAATAAACCACTTCAATAATCAATTAATAAGCCAAAATAATTAATATAAGTTGTATTGTGTATTATCCTCATACTTCCAGCTTGGGATATGTTATTTATATCGTTTTGAACGAAGCGTGTCACGTGTTTGACCGTTTTGCGACGTCGTGACGTCACAGCCAGAAATGTTTAATAAACGCACGATTGCAGTATAGTATAACGGATCTTAGATTTATTGTTAAAATCATGTATGCGTCATTCAAATTAGTGCCAAGACTATTAAAAAGACCAATCTTCCGAATATTTATAGTCAGTTGTCTGCACTTAGAATTGCCAGGCGTCCGGATAAAACCGGACATAGGTAGGTTTTTTGATTGTGTCCGGCTTGTCCGGCTATTGTTAGGCTTTTTACATTTAACAAACGAGCGTGGCAAATTTACAAAATAGCTTGATTTATAGTACTTCTTTTTGTCGTACCTACTAGTACTGAGACAAAAATATCAATAATGTAGGCCTGTCTGGCCTTTCTACCCAAATGTCCGACCAAACTGTCTGTTTTGTCTGGCTATTAGGTTTAGCGACCTGGCAACCCTATCCTCACTGTACACATCTTTAACCAGCACGTAAAGCTGAACCCGTATAATTGCACAGTGACATGAGATAGTCTGTTAAAAGGATTTAAAACATATAACCAGTTAGTTATAGGAGTACCTGTGTCATATTTACATATTGTTAATCACCGTACTACAATAAATACACTCTCCTTACAAACTATATTTTGGCAAATCTTGTGTTTATGATAAATAAATGTTATTTGTTTAATAGCAACTTTTGTCAACAATCATTTAATATAAAGAAACTCTAAAATAATATAAATTGTCTGTCTAGATAATTAGAAACCGATGTTTCGTTGAGTGATCACTCATCAATTATAATGAACATGACTTTGAAAACTCCATGAATTGTAAATTGTAATTGTCTTCTAATGTAGGCACACTTACCAGTGCTTTGAAACGGATACAACTGTCTTCTTGCTAAAGTAGTGACTTGTATTTCACAACTAGGGTATTACGTACATTAAATAATATTATACATAAAATACTAAGTTGTATAATTAGGCTAATTTCTACTAAAAAATAAATCGAATAAAGGTAATCTTTGATATAAATACATATTTAATTTTATGTCGCTGTAAGCTAAGTTCATTACAATCATTCTCTTTACTTCAACTCATGAAATAACATTACGCAATATTACAGAACAATTACTTTTCAAAATAAATGACGAACAACGACCAATAATAATTTTTCACGCGCAAAATGCTATTCCTTTTCTTTTTTTTTTTATAAATCTCAGACGACCAGGCTCTAAACAGCTTTATTCAGTTCAAAAGTAAAATAAAACCTTTTATAAATTATTTCCTTGGTTTCTTAGTAAAAGGTCGTTCGATTTTTAAATTATATAGATTGATTACAAATGTGAGTTTACATAGTAATTTACTTCGCCGCTAAAACTCACCGATATGGATTTTTCATACAAGTTTTGGCGGCTGCTGTTTGACAGAACAGTAATTTTGATTTATCTTGAAGAATATTGTCAAAATAATGTTCTAATTTTTAAGAACTTGCTGTGTAAATTTGGAGTCCACAAACAATTTTTTTTACGTTTTTTTATACTGTCTATATTTTTATGGTTTTTCTTTTTGTACTGCTTAATTATTATTATATTCTATCAGAACGTTTCTCCAGATGTTAATTGGAAGAAAAAAAAATATTAAAATTAAAATGTTGAAAATATAATTTAAATTATTTGATTTATGTTAGAATGATTATAATTTAAGGAGGGCGAAGGCAAACGAAGTCACTAGAAACAGTTTGTATATTATAATAATCGGTCGGATATTTGTTCTCATTCTTACATTTATGCAACTATGATGTATTTCATATTATGTAGAAATTGAAAGGCGGCTGCTTGGCGCGGTAATTACCCTACTTCCCCCCTCCACTCGGCGCTGACGTCACGCGCTCCCGATGCCAACAGGTGCCGCGACGCCCCGTGACGTCACGAGCTCGCCACCACCCTATTAGTGTCTACAGCTGACTCATTCTTTGTATTTGTACATGATATTGTACTATTCTGTAAGACAATTTAAAGTATACCTATTCATATTGGTTAAAATGTAGGTATCTGAACTATATGATGTCGCTTTATATTGGACTTATTATTTGATGCTTTTATTCCTTATTACCATTATTTATATTTAATATTTTTGTACAAGGTAGTATTACTACCTGTCGTCTGCGCCAGCTTTGACTTAAGAACAGTTCACGTTCGGGACATAATTTTAGAAATATACGAACCCTATCGTCTCTCTGCTTGTAATTGTCATCATTTATTTATTTAAAATGTTGGCAAAACGTTCGTTCAAACAAGAATAGAATCCATCAGTCCCATAAGCATTATGTTGTCTACCACCTATTTGACAGTGGTTCGTCTGGGAAGTACCACCATCTTACAGAAGATTTAGAGAAAAAAAATGATAATTTTTTTTCGTACAGTGAGTTGGAGAGCCGGATTTCCAAACCCCTTTCCCTTCTTGTCCACGTGTGTTACTCCTACATTCCTTCTCTTTCCTCAAGAATGTCAAAGCAAATCAAACTCCTTAAAGTAAAGATGTCTGTGCGACGGCAATACTTGCCAACATAAACCAATAGGACCTTGGAGATTCATTATTTATCAATAAAATATTGTGTAGTTTAAGAGTATAAATTTGTTAGTTTTAGTAGGAGTGCAGTTAAAAATTATCATATTTTATCATGTTATCTATATTAAGTTAGAGTGTTGTTCTTGAATAAATGTTATTTCTTTCTTTCTTATATTTTTAAATCAAGTATATTAGACGAGGTATGACAACGACACTACCGGCGTTGGGTTAACCTGCGTATAGATGTCACGTGACTGCCGCTGGTTCAAATAGATTACTAGGAGCGCGAACCAGAACCTCAGTTTTGACTCGATGCGCTTGCAAAGTTGCATTTACATAACGACGACGCATTCTGTCTTCAACTGTTTTTTTTTCTTTTGCCAATTTTTAGTTTTTCCGTGATTGTTCCTCAAAGACATCAAAAAAAAAAAATTTTTTTTAAACCACCACCAACTGATTTATGTAAATTAGGCAATTTTCGGATATGCCGTTTTTGATTGATACTTGCACAAAGGAAGTAGGAAAATCTCATAAAGAGTTTCGCTCAATAAATGGCTATTAATTATTTTATTCATTATAACGATATAAGGATTACATTTATTCAATAGAACTATTAATATTTCTATATCATAGTATACCAGTATAAAGCTGTATAAGTACAGTGAACGTTATTAGTGCCACACTCAGCACGCGAAAAGCATAATAAAAGTTCAAAAGTGTGTTAGTGGCGAGGTGACCTTGTTGGCTGACCGCATCTAGCTACTGGTCGCTGCAGTGGTACCAGTGTTACTGTATCATTTTAAACCCGTCACCACTTTGGGTGTCGTAAGAGCAAGACTGACTGTAATATGAAACATCTTCGTCAATACAGAGACTTAGCTACATAGCTATTAATAACCTATAACCTTATAAATTATAAACTGAACTCGTATTCTATTTTTAACGCAAAACAAAAAAAAATTGGATTTGAAGTTTTAATTGTAAAAAAAAAAATAAGAACGCACTTGAAACATAATTCGCATATTATTATTAATAATTTTATAGTTATATTTTTTAACCGTTTCACGAAAATGATAAATTTTACTAAAACCTTCGAATAAGAAACATTGTTTTCAACACAATTGGTGGTTTCCACTCGTCAACCAGATAGGCAGATAGTCATTAAAATATATCAATTTTCACCAAATTTCACAAAACAATTCCACTTTCCAGCCAGTCTGTATATAATATAACAGCAAGGCAGGTTGTTTACGGAAAACAATTGTGGTTGTGACACTACTATCAGGTACAACTCCTTCCGGTTGCCAAGCTTATTGCTCTTATACGCTCAATGAAATATCCTCGTACACTAATTCTAGTTGTCTTCTAACCAGCTCTATGAACAAATCAGTATGTTATTAGTTGATATAAATATTATCCGCGAGTGAGTCCACAGTAGCGTACGTCGCTTGTTGCGTCGTCGACGGCGTAACCCAAATAGCAATAAATAGTTCCGCGTGGAAAGCGAGGCGCGAGCCACGCACCTGCTCTCTATTGTTACATTCCTTGATACTCGCCGAGTAAGCATCAAGCATTCATTGTCTATTGTCGCAGTAGCACTTGAATGACATTTCAAAATCAATATTGCTACTACTAAATAAACACACTTTTCATTTACCACTCGAAGTGCAGACCAATCGAGTGTTGGTAAATCTGGAACACCTGCGGTAACACATGATGTTCTCGACCCTTTCCTCTTAAGATTTCTAGGCTTAATCACAAATTAAGTTACAATAGGCAAAAAATATTATTATATAATTAATATATAATTTCCTAAAATACTTTTTCGTGGATTTCAATATTGTTTAATTATTCTATAAAAAATAAATAAATGAATAACTCATCAAAAATAATATGCTGATATGGACGGTAAAATCGACCGTGACCCAAAACTAATTCAGCTATTGGATGTCTACCTCGACACCTCGATGTACGAATAATATTCCGGAGATTTCATAATAGTCGATTATAATATTAAGTATATTTTATATATTAAGTTTATAATCACAATTTTACAACTTTATCTTTGACATTCTGTGCAATATCGATGTAGTTGGTGGGCGATAAGCGCGGGTGTGTAATAGACAAGTTTAATCGTGGTCAGCGCGGGGGGCGTCGCCCGCGCAGCCGTCCTGAGCCTACTGACTACTGGCCAGTCGTGAACGATCACTCGTTGTCGTCATGTGTCACGCGGTAGTTCTTGGAGTGCTATTCTCGTTGCCGTCGTATCTATATTCTTCAGTAGCTTTCAGGTGAGCCTCACGTGCCTCGATCATCCAGGCTAATGTAACGCTGCAGATGTTATATGTATAAAAAGTATATTTTATCCTATATATATATAAATGTATAGCTCGCAAGTTTCGTTTACAATGGAAGTTGTCGGACTTTGTCGACATTCAGTATTCGTATCTATAAGATTATTTTCTTTATTATATATTTGTAAATATTATCTTATCTGAGTGAAATAAAATCAGCGAAGGCAAAGTTTTGGGTGCATCACAGTGACTCACAAGTAATTTGCGTAAAATCCATTAATGGATCGATGACTGCGATCACGAACCTCATTTTACTTGAACTCTCAGGCTATCGTGATTATTCTGTTGCTAGTTCCGCTGTGATCACCAGCTTCCGCGTGTTCACCCCTCATAATCTCGGCCTCTGTTACGTTTAATAAGAGCGTGACCTTCGACGAGCAAAATGTCAAAGCATTATTGATTTCCTGATGGCGAAGGGCGCCTGACCTGGTCAGCTCTCACAAGTTTTCAACGCGCATGGTTCAATCTAGGCTATGGGTCGGTGCATAGAAATATTGGTGCTGTGGCTTTCTGTGTTTATAGAAGTGTTTTGGAAGTTAGTATTTCGGAAGTGCAGTTCTTTTGTATATGTTTACTGTCAAATATCTATATTAACAATGTTTTTTGTACGGTATTTTATTTTAAATTGTTTTCTTTCTTCGGATATTATTTTTAAACAGTCATCATCATTTATAACTACAATAATTAATGCTATATTTTAATATAACTCGTAAATATATGTGATAATTATTTTCATAATAATAGTTAAATTAAAGAAAATTATTTTAAGATGGTAACGAAAAAACTAGCCTAGCAATGCTTTAGTTTTGAAACTTGAAGTTTTTATAGCCATTATAATACCTTCATTTGTGAAATATCAGCGTATGACAGAATATTACTTATCTTGATTCATTTACGATTATATTATTTAGTGCTAATAAGTATTTAGATTGCCATATTCTTATCTTGGGCAAGTGGTCTAGCTATTTGTAAGTTTTTGCATTTTATCAAACCTTAATATAAATTTTTACTACGAATTGATTTAGCAAATTGATCTGATGCTTATATTCAAAGAGATGTGTCAGATTCATACTTCTAGAAACGAAACCTAATACTATATCGCACATCTCCGTTATCTATATATTTGTTTTCACTGATCGTTAATTTTGTAGACACTATCTCAAGTGCTAGGTCCAGATTGTGTTGATTGACGTAATCTTTTCAGATTCTATACTGCATGATTTGCAAGCTGTCAACCTCGAAACTTATTTACTAATAAAAGAAAACTATATGTTAATAAATATATATATAAATTATCGATATATTAATAAAAGTGGAAATGTGTTGAACAACCAACAGTACTTATTCAAAATACATATAAATAAAATAATTTTAGAAGTAGAGTATTAACTTCGCATATTTTGATTTCAGGAAGGCGCGGCGTAAGGAGCGCGAGGGCGAGGGCGCGGGCGACCCCAAGCTATACCTGCAAGAAGCGCTGCTGGAGCGCAAGCTGCCCGAGCTGGACATGCGCCAGTTAGTGGAACTCCCTCACGGCCTCGACTACAATGAATGGCTTGCCTCACATAGTTAGTACTGAGACGGACTTCTTAACATTCCTTTGATTTATTGTGCTAGTGCCGGTCTGGGCCTATCGCGTTGTTGGGAGTGGAGTTTATACAGTGTCTGGAACTTGCAACCCATATGTAGGTTTAAACATCTCCTTTAAAAAGCGCATACATGTTCACATTTACTGTTTAGGCTCTTCTACCTACCTTACCAAATTTGAAACGATCTACCAATGCTGCCTTTGAAGAGCTTCTAAAACTGAGTTCTAGAGCGTCCAAGCTCTTGAAGTAGATTTTAGATAAATTTAATTGTTATACCGCACGCTCCCACTCCTACTGCGTATAAATTAACTAAATATATTCCTGGTTTGTTTCGTAATACTTGTTTATTTTAAATGTGTGATCCCTGGGAATGTTTGTTTCTTAGGAAACAGCAAGTTCCACAAGTATTACGCGCTTGAACTGTCTAGAGTAAAGGAATATGCCCGATCTGGATGACGAAACACAAATATCCTCGGGGATTTTTTATTGTTTCTCATACGTATCCATCTTGAGGTCCAATCAGGAGCCATTTCTGCGGCTTTTTTTTTCAGTTGAACTTTCTTTAACAAACTTAATCGTTTCTTGGTTATTGTACCCTGTTGTGCTCTTTCCACTAAAATACGTGTGATTTTTAATACTTCATCGTGGCGACGCAGGTATTGAAATCGTACCTACACCCTACCAACAAATGTTTAGCCGTTCCTATTGCGTCTCCACAGGTGTTGCAAAACTTTTCGGTCGCATTACCCTATCTTACTAAATTACTTTGACCCTGGAACTGTACAAATAACTGCATTTAAAATTGCTTCAATAGAGTTTTAATAAAGCTGGAGACCAATCAGAAATAGGGTGCGCGACCTCAATGGTAATGGAACACACAAGTCACGTATGGTTATACTCATTTTGTATTTCTAACTTCATCTTGTTCACTCGATATTTGATTTGTCATTTCCATGCCAGTCTATATCTTGTACTTTCCAATTTCTTATGTTTATTTGTGTGAGCACCTATCAGCTGTTTATGGAATTTTTCGAACAATAGTAATTTTTTATCTTTTGATTTACTGTTTGATGTTTTACGTTTGATGACTCTTAGATGTTTATAGATGACTTCTTTAACTTCATCCCAAAATTGTTTCGTTCTCTAAAGTTAGACACGCTAACCTGTGTGAATGTCTTCGTGATGCTTGCATCTAACTTGACAAAAAGATTGACATCATAAATTAGAAAAAAAACAGTTTAGAAGTGACGTTAGATAATTGTTATATATCTCCAAGGTTTTTTTGATGTTCCTCATTGGCTGATTGTCTACCTTTTAGACTGTTTAAAAAGAAATCAATTGAGTGTTACCTTTGTAATATTTTTATTTACTTAGGAGTTTGAATGGAGCTGCTTAGCAACATTAAGACCTATTAAATGTACCTGATTCTAAGAGGTATATTTGGTGTTCCATCTACCACAGATAATGGCATTTACTGAGTTTGGTCTTCAGCCTTTCAGTCTATGCATAGAAGTTGTTAGTTAAGTTTAATATTCCCTTGTTAGGCCTTGTTTCAGAATTGTTTATCTCTACATCTTTTATTTAAAATGTCCTCAGTTTTGAAGTACATTCGAATGTCAAGATATACAGATAAACTAATGACTATTGCGACTTTATTATTATTAATTAATTACATTTTATATAAGTTACTGCAAATTGTAAGTATTTAATCAAAGTTACAGGACAATAAGTGTTTCTAATATAATTAGCAATCTTAAGAATCCTATATGTAATAATCACAGCATTGAAAATTTAATCTTCTTGCAATAGAAATAATGCGCTCTGGCTGACTTCAAAAATAGGTTACGTTATTTTTTATCAAGTTTGAAGTTTCAGTAGAATGTTATATTAATAGTGGAGGTAGTAATTTAAAACATTGAAGTACATAAATTATACTACTAATTGATACAATACATGAAACTTATTTTAGAATAAATATTTTGTCGAATGAGCGCAACGTGGGCGGACGGCAGCGCGGGTTATCGTTTCTAAAATAAGTCGAGCAACCAACGTCCAGTTGCGAAACGTTACAATATTATGTTTGATAATATTTTACAACAAAATAAACGACCAATAAACGTCTAAAGGAGAGAATTATCAATACGGTGAAAGGAAAGGTTCCACCGGAGAAGTCGCGGCTGTTGTCACGGTTCACGACTTCGGCAAAAATACTCACAGATCGTTTTAGTTTAGGGTGACTCCGAAAATATATAAAGATAACGTAACCTGCATTTTAATATCAACTCAGAGTGGATATCACTCCGAGTTACTGGAAAAGTGATAACGTAAAAAAAAACTAGTCATATTAGCTTTGTTCTAGTGGTTTGCAACTTAAAGATTGGATTTAGTTTTACAGTAATAATTTTTAAATATTTTTTTAGTTTTAAAATAATTTAGGAGTTGCATGTTTATAATTGATGTCTTTAGTAAAGAGTTCCAAAATAGTTTTTTTGTATTTGTGTTTATTTGTTTTGAACATGACATTTTTGCTTGCAGCTTTGGCGCTGTTCGACCACGTGAACCTGCTGTACGGCACCGTGTCGGAGTTCTGCACGGCGGCCACGTGTGCGGACATGACGGGTCCCGGCGGGCGCTCGTACGCCTGGTACGACGAGCGCGGGAAGAAGTCACGCGTCGCCGCGCCGCAGTATGTGGATTACGTCATGACCTACACGCAGAAGACGGTCAACGACGAGACCATTTTTCCTACCAAATATGGTAAGCCTCGGGCCGTCGGGGAGGCGCCCGCTCTTAATTCTCGATCGGGATAACCGAAAGTACCCGTCCGTCTCCGCAGCGAACGAGTTCCCGGCACAGTTCGAGGCGGTGGTGCGACGCGTGGTGCGGCTGCTGTTCCACGTGGTAGCACACATGTACGCGGCGCACTTCCGCGAGCTGGCGCTGCTGCGGCTGCACGCGCACCTCCACCTCACCTTCGCGCACCTTACGGCGCTCCACCGCCGCTACGCGCTGCTGGACCACAAGGAGACCGAGGTGATGCCCCACTCGTTACTATCGCCTTTAAAACTCGAACTTTGACGAATTATTCTACGCGCTTGCAACCATAGCGGTAACGTACGAACTCGCAACACTTATCCTTACTTCCTTTACAGGTTCTCCGCGACCTGGAAGTGGCTCTCCGTCTGTCCGAGCCGGCGGCCGGCGCGGGAGCTGCCGGCGGGGCGGGCGCGGGGGCGGGGGCGGCGGGGGAGGCGGGCGAGGAAGCGTCACCCCGGCGGCGCTCGCCCGTGGTGACGCAGCCGCTGGCCTCCGCGTGACCGCCGCCGCGCCCCCGCGCGCCGCCCCGCCCCGCCCCCGCCGCGCCTCTCGCGCTCAGTCGTCGCGCAGCACGCTCTCGCGCCGTACGCGCATGCGCCCAGAGCTGGATGTTAAAAATCGTAAAATGCCTTCCGCGACTCGATCGAGTAGTTGACGCGTGTACGTTTCGTAAGTTGAAGATTGTTAACTCTATTGTAAATATTTCAATCTGTTAAGTAGTTTTAGGTGATTACGATTAGTTTATAAATTTGTGATTGCTTTGGTTGTAAATAAAAGTGATATTTGTTTAACTAATAAAATGAAAGCTTTAGAAAATTGTTTAATTTACTTTTATTTCACCTGTTGCGAATAAATCTTGAGCAAACGAAAACTTAACTCGTCAAAATTTGGCTTCGAGTTTTAAAATCATTGAAGTGCTTGAGAATAGAATTAAATACATATTAAATTCGTCTTACGATAAATAAACGTTTCGTATGCACACTCATAACTTAGAATCTTAGTAATACTAAAAAATATTTAAAAAATTACTATCAATAGATTAAAAAGTGATATTGAGTTACAATGGGGACTTAAAGTTCTTTATTTCATTTTGTAAATATTTCCCGCAACTTTGTCCTCGTGGATTACAGGGAGTCTTTAGAATACATTCGGAAATGGAATTCGTAGTGTTCTAAAAAAATTTTAATCAACTAAATGCAAAAATTACATTTCAAATCACAAACACTCTTCTTGTTGAAATTCCTATATCTTAGAGTTTATTATGAGTGCAGAAAATAAAAAAAATACTGTTTTAAAGTTTGTTTCATTTATAAAATGTCTTATTTGTCAAACCTAACGCCTGATTAGAAATTAATTGCTACAGACTTTAGAAGGAGTGGACACAGAAAATCGGCGTGGCTTGTCTTTTTCTTTCCGAAGCCTAAATTACATCTATAATAAATTTTGAAGCTCATCTTTTTATATTCTCTTCATATTCGAAAACACTGTAGTATCCATTTTCATTCCTTAATTATTCTTAATTTTTTAAGTTTACTATAAGTTTGTTGAAAACAATACACCTTTAAAAGAGTTACTCATTGTTTTTGTCTCATAGTTATATTATAATTGATCGAATCTCTCTATGAGACTTTTCTGCATTCTTTGTGGAGGCATCGATCAAATACGGTATATCCGAAAATTTCCAAATTTTGCACACTGATAGACATCAGGTGATGGTTTAAAAAATACAAAAACTGTGTCGCATCTTGAAAAATAGTTGAGGACAGAAAGCGTCGACGGTTTGTTGCTGCTGCAACTTCGGTGCTGTTTGCACCCTCCCTTCGCTCAATATTCTAACACATACCGATATTTTGCGATAGCTGCAAGGCAAAATTGGGGTCTGTTTCGCGCTCCTAGTTCCTTCTCCTCATGTATGAACTTACAGAAAAGCGGCTCGAAAAATGTACTACAATAACTACAATGAACGGAGATACTATATTAGTAGAATGTTATAAGCTACTAATGAAGATTGATGGCTAATAAAGTGATTTCTCTAGTTCGTAGCTAATAGCGCTTGACGATGCTTCTTAATAGTTTGAGCTAATTTTGGTTACTTGGTTCAGTCGTCTAAGATTATATTGAATTAAAATATAATGTCAAACAAAGAATCAACTCAGCGTGGGTGTTATGAGGGTAGGATACATAACGTTATCGGTTTACTTTAAGATCAGAAGAAAAATTAAAAGACCATTTGCTATATTGTATGGATGAAAATGCTAAACCATAATAATAATAAATATTTGCATACGTTTCTGAAATGTAAAATATGAAGTAATTTTATAAAATGGGAAATAAGATGTAACAGGTAGTTTGACAGTAGGACCGGTGATAGAAAGTATGAAAAGTAGGTAATCATTTGATGTGAATGGTAAAGCGATGTGGTGGGATGAACAGGAAGTAACAAGACGATTTCAGTGTAAATGTGGGTTATTATAAGACGAGAGGATAACCAAAGAAAACATGGATAGAGTATGTGGAAAAAAGGCATAGCAAAGAAGTAAATCTGTACTGAGATGATATATGATAGTAAAACGTGGTATATTTAGACATTGCTGTAAGCCTAAATAATTTTGGATCAAAGCAGAACTTGTTAAATAACATTTGAAAAATATTTTATTACTAAGCCAGTGTTCATTTGTGTATTGTAAATAAGTACAAATGCCTAAAATTTCATTAAATATTTTTTTTAAATTTAGAATATGTAATTTTTTAAGATAAAATACCATGAATAAGGCCACTCAAACCATTAAAGTAAGTCCTCTATATTTTATGAGAATATGTTGTTCACCGGTAAAATTCTCAAGATTATTTATTTAAATAAAATTAATATAATTTTCATAAAAAAATTGGATTTTTTTTAAGTAATAAAAAACTATTATAACGGTGTTTTTTTTTTTTACTAAAAAGGCTTTTTAAAGTTATATATGAATATACAAGTAAACAATATTAATGTTTTTGTGTAACGTTACGACTTGTAAAAATGTATTAAGCTGTTTATGAACGCATCCATATAACAAATGTCAATAAATCGAAATGACAGTTTATTTTTTTACTTATCGCTAAGTCGATTTCTTTTCTCACTTCTTACTTGCTTAAAGCAAATGTTTATAATTTTATAGATCCGTAATAATGTTAAGATCTAAAATCAAACCGTAAGAAAAATGTACGAAAGCACGTGTGGCGTTGCTGCCACAGGTCAGTGCGGCAAGCTAGAACGCGACGGCGACGGGCCTTCGACGCGAGAACCTCCACCGGCGCCTCTTGAACGAGATTACAGCGGTTTCGACATTGTTAAGGCAACGCAATATGGTGCTTTCTCTCGAGTCAAGGAGCTAGTTGAAGCCGGCTGGGATGTGAATCAACCAGATGATGAAACAGTTACACTTTTGCACTGGGCTGCTATCAACAATAGGTGATGTACCTTAGTATAGAGGGAAAACAAGAGATGTCTGCATTACTGTTAGTTAAAATTGGTTCAATAGATTCAAGTTCTTCAGTATAAGTATAATATATCCCAAAATAGTTAAGCTCAGTGAAAATTACATCTATCTATATAAGTATTAAAGTAAAGTAATACATATAAGGAAGCAATAAATGCGGTTCACTTGATGGTAAACAATCACCGTCACTTGTATTCACAATCACAGTGCAATCACCTTTTTTACATTATCAGTGGATACACAAGAATGTTACTGGGCTTTGGGGAATGACTAGGTGCATTTATTAAAGGACCTATATTCTATCAATGTGTCAAAGGAAAATTTAACCCATGTCTTGGTGATATATGGCAAAAAGTTTGTTGAGAAAAATATTGATGAAAGCGTTACACATTGATTACACAGTGGTAATGTGCATTGTGGTAATGGAAAACAGCAAAAAAGTTTCTGATTTAAATTTGCAGTGCTAATGAATCTAGCTTTTCACAGAGCATTACTTCCTTGTTAATTTAAACAGTTTTTCATTGTATGTTGTTGAATAGTAGTAGCAGAAATCTGCAATCAAATTCAATCTGGTCCAGAGATGAGAAAAGGACTTCATATGTGGCCTATTCTGTGCTTTATACAGAGCCAGCTACTGGCCCAGTGTGAAGTACTGTCTCACTCTATTTAGGGAAGCACTTGTGAAGATTGGTGATAGTTAATCAACTACAGAAAAAAAATAGTAACAGTATTTAATTAACTGATGAACTGTGTTAAAAAAAATTGGTTGAATCTAATATTATAGTAATGTTTATGTTGTCAATTATTATTTATTTAAAGACATTGTAATTATATCAACCAAACCTGTATTTGAGACAGAATATACTTTGTTCTATATTCTTTTAAAATGAGAAAAACATCAATAATGTTGAGTTCAATAGGTGAACAGTATAGCTTAAATGCCAGAGTTAAAGGATGGTATCCCGGGAGTGACAAGTTCGATTTCTGCTTATGTAGACAAATCTTTATGAAATGAATTTAAAAAAAATGAATAAATGAAAAAAAAAGAAAAAATGTTTCCTAATAAATAGCTCAATATAAATATAAAAAAAAGGTTCATATATATCTTTAAGAATTCTCTTAAAACTGTAACATTTTTGTCTATTTTATCTGGACATACTGCATGCCGGTGATATTTGGACAAAACCTTGTTAAACTAACAAGGTTTTGTCCAATTTTAGATAAAATTATGTATTGGGCAACTCTAAAACTCATTATAACAATTCTGGGGCAGACGGGAGATCATCGAGTATCTGCTGTCGAAGGGAGCAAAGGTGGACGCAATCGGTGGCGACCTGCAGTCTACGCCGCTGCACTGGTCCACGCGGCAGGGTCACCTGGAGGCGACCGTGGCGCTGGTGCGCGCGGGCGGCGACCCCTCGCTGCGGGACGCCGAGGGATGCGGCTGCCTCCACCTGGCGGCGCAGTTCGGCCACACCGCCGTGGTGGCGTACCTGGTGGCGCGCGGCGTGCCCCCGGACGCGCCCGACGCGGGCGGCATGACCCCGCTCATGTGGTCGAGCTGGAAGGTGTGCGCCGTGGACCCCACGCGCCTGCTGCTGACGCTGGGCGCCTCGCCGCAGCCGGCCGACAGGGAGCACGGCAACACCGCGCTTCACTGGGCCATCCTCGCCAGGAACGCTACGGCCATATCTACTCTCGTTCTATATGTAAATTGCCTTCTTGTTAAATATAATTTTACATAGTGAGCGAAAGAAAATTCGACTTTATTTTTTAATAACTAAATTTTTTAATATAATTAATTTTAATTTTTTACAGGGAAATGCAAGTTTAGAAGTACCCAACCTGAGAGGCGTCACGCCCCTGACTATGTTAAAAAACAACCCCGAGCCCATCTGGATCGGCGCAAAGGTCGCCGATAAGATTAAGGAGCTCAGCGCCGTCGCTAACAGAAGAAATATTTTTCGCCGACTAGCATATGACAAAGTGTGTACGCTGCCAATTTATCAAAAGAGATTTTATTTATATACCGACTGATTAAATTTAATACTATTAATTATAATATATTATTTCTTACTAATACTTTATAGTATAATTAGTTACTATGGATACGTAAAGCCGCGATCATAATATTGTTTTTAGTAGGGTCGACTTATGCCAATACATGTATTACAGAAGTTCCGGTGGTGGTGTGTCATCAGCATCCCGTTTCTGGCCTTCTACGTTACGGGATTGGTTCTGGAAATGGACACTCTCTACATCATAAAGGGCTTCATGCTCGTCTGTTTTTTCGCAACACTGCACTTCTTCACCAACGCGTTATTCGACGATGACCTCAAAAATATATTCCCACTCAGCGTATATTTAGCGACAAAGGTATATCTTAAATTAAGTATTCTTGTCGATATAAAGGAAGCGTGCACATCGAGCTCACCCGGCAGGTCTGGTTCTACATAACGTGGGTGGTGATGATCGCCCCGGTGGTGAGCGGTGGCGCCACCGTGGCCTTCCTGCTGTGTTCGGGCGCACTATGGTACACCTTCATGCGCTCGTGGCGCAGTGACCCCGGCGTCATCTTCGCGTCCCGCAGCGACAAGATGAGAGTGAGTGATGCCCCCCCCCCTCCCGCTCTTTGAGACGCCCACCGCTAACCATCTTAACTCTCCCAGACCATCATCGAGCTGTCGGAGCGCGTCGGCGGCGGGTTCGAGCCGTCGCGCTTCTGCTCTGCGTGTCTGCTGCGGCGGCCGCTGCGCTCCAAGCACTGCTCGGTGTGCAACCGCTGCGTGGCCAAATTCGACCACCACTGCCCCTGGGTCGCCAACTGCATCGGTGCGATACCTATTCATTTTACATTTGGTGTCCGGTGAGAACGTTTAAAAATATCTAAAACGGATCGCAGGTGCGAACAACCACCACTACTTTATTGGGTTCCTGGCGAGTCTGTTGGTGATGTGCTCGTGGATGCTGTGGGGTTCGGCGCGGTACTTCGGCGCCACGTGCTCGTCGGGCGGCGGTGGCGAGGCCGTGCTGTCGTGGGCTCGCTGCAGCCCCTGGCTCGCCTGGGTGTGCGTCAACGCCACCCTGCATCTGTTCTGGGTCACGGTGCTGTCGTGCTACCAGCTGTACGTCGTGGTGTGCCTCGGCATGACCACCAACGAGCAGATGAACCGAGCGCGCTACCGCCACTTCCAGACGCGCGGCGGCCGCTCGCCCTTCACTCGCGGGCCCCTCAACAACCTGGCCGACTTCTTCCAGTGCCGTCTGTGCGGGCTGCTGGCGCCTCGCCCGAGGGACTGGACGGCGGCCGGCCTGGGGGATGATGAGCCCATGCTGCCGCGAGACCCTCACTACGTGTGAGCCCCCAGACTTGAGGAACTGCTTTTTCTGATTTATATCGTTACAGTATTAGACGCCCATTTGTCGAAAAGATACTGTATGATCTACTGACGGCACGATACGATACAGACTGCTGGTGGGGCACCGCCACCGGGCCGGACGACGACTTTGCCGTCGACTTTTCTCTACTTTCTTTAACTCTTGAATGCATGCTATACGCATTGTAAGTACAATAGTGGCTGTAAATAAATACATCATACTCTATTTTAGAATCCATGTCTTTAGATCGATGTACATATGTTGAATGCTACGTAGATAGTTTCTTTTATATATTTATGAATTGATGAGTTATTGCACGGTGTGTTACTTGTTAATTTTTTTAAACCCTAAATCGTGTTAGTTCGTCAGACAGCGAAAGGTTTACTTTACAACTCGAGTCTACGACACGAGAGGCCCTTTCTCTCATCGAGTTTTTAAAATTGCCTGAACAAAAATAAAACTTTCAACAGAAGCCTCAAAGTACTTTTTAGAAGTGTGTTCGTGTGTGTTCGGATGATAACTATTATATAGTTTCGTTTTCTGACCTTTTATTCGCTTAGTTTATATGTAACAGTTCAATGTATTAGATACTACACGTAATAAATAAGTCGCGGGACAGACGTGTGATATGACAAATTTGATATATCCATCATGCAAAGTGTAATAAACATAGATTACTTTTTTATTTTATCTTCAATAAAACCAACAAATACATATATCGAAATGTCAACTCAGAGAGTGGTCAGTTCTTTAACGATAATTTAGAAGAGGAATCAAATATTTAAACCAGTATAAAGTTCTGCAAGAGAGATGAAACTCCTTTCGTTGTTAATCTCATCTCCCGCACCTTTTAAGAACTGACTGATGGATGAAGATACAATATTTTTCGCTACTGTTTTGTGATTACACTTTGATAATTTTATAATTATCTTTATATGAAGCTGTTTTGTAAATTAGCACAATAATGATACAAACAAAAACTGTTTAAAAGAACACCAAGTAGTTATAATTTATATTTTAAATAAATTAAATATTTTTATAATGACAACTTATGATCATATTGTAAATGATAAATTTCAAAACTAAATTTAAATTCTAAGTTTTAATATAATTAAGACTTTACCTAACTAAATATACAGCTACAGGAACCCAGAAGAAGTAGAAACATATATATAAATCACATGTACATGATTTATTCAATTTCTTTACAAGAATTTCAATTTTTTTTTATTTAGGTGCGTAAACAAACAGTTATATTTATTTATGGATTATTTGGAAAAATATACAAAAATTATAATTTAAATTTAATGCTTATTATTTTTGAAACACGTAGCTTAATCTTTTTGTCTTTTTAATCAGAAGTTGTGTGTCATTTATGCGTTACTTATTTACCTGGCTCCTGGGGCTGGAGTGCATTGTCCCCACCTGGAGCTCGCTGTTACTGTGCGCTGGGTGATAGTTGCTGAACCGACTCGACTGCGTTAGCTTTGATTTGTATGAAATAAGAACAATGCCACCTCACTACCGCTAGATGGCGTTGCTCTTATTGCGCAGAAATATACTTTTACGTTAACGCGGTCGAGCTGGTTACAAAATTGTAATAGGCGCACTGAACAGCCAACGTGTGCCATTATTGGAAAACTGCCTTTTGACCCTTACCTGATAACAATAGTTTCAGGACCTAATCGTTTTATATTTTTTGTTATATATTTTTGCGTATGTTGTCAAAGTAATATGTTACGAATGATAATAGTAACATTTCAGCATTAGCACATTCTTTTTAGTAGCAATGTTTGATGTAAATACTTATGTATATATTTATCACAAATGTTAACAAAACTATATTGTACTATAATATCTAGATATGCTTCATATCAATTTAAAACGAACAAAATATTCTAAATACGTATTCCTGTTTTAATGAATTTGTATACTCTTTGCTTGAGATGTCCGAATGTAAGGAGCCAAAGACACTGTACTAAAACACTACGTTTTAGTGAGTTGCGAGTATGTTTTAGCCATAAACTAAAAAGTCATATGTTTTTTAGTACAAATATATTTTTTTATTATTGCTTATATCATTCGTTTCAGTTGCATTAATTTAAACGTTTTTAACCTATAACGGATAAACCGCCAACGAAAAAGATAATTTAAGATGGTATTATGTTTATAATTGACAGACACATATTTTTTGCTTCATATATATTTATTTTAGTTAGAAATGTAATTTATCTAACAGTTGCTTTAATAACAATTTTTAATGATAATTATTTAAAACGATAACATTCCTCCAATTTAAAGTAAAAATTACAATTGCTTATTTCCTATAATGTACTTATATTCCACAAATCTTTCGCTTACATTTGATGTCAAATTAGGGGTCGTTTAAAAATATATAATCTGCCCTTTTGTGTTATTGCAGCCATTTGGGATTTTAAGAAAAAATATTTGTTTTTCATCGAATTTAAGAGAGAGTTTTACATTTTGACCTAAATTTTGACAAGAGAGAAATATTTGTTACAATATAAAATCGAATGTATACTACATTGCAAGTTTTAAAATTGATAACTGGTTGCTTTTGTATTGGTTGTAGATTAAATTACTGTTCAGTATTAAATGTAAAAGCTATATGGTTCTTATATTTCCTTACAAAATTCTAATGAGAATTTATTCTCAAGTCGGGTTTTTTTCTATATACAAACTCCATTTGTTCGAATGTCGTCATCAAATACTACTATTATAAATATAAACCAATTATGTTGGCGCGCTTTCTTTGGCTCCAAATTTTTAAGAATAATGAACCTTTGTAAAGATTGATAAAGTATATTGTATTATGAAATGATACCAAATGCATTTTAATTAATTAAAGAAATTAAAATTTAAAACGTTTACTATTATTTTCTTCTTCCTGTTTCTACTTTAGTTATCTGATCATTTTGGGAAACCATGTTAACTCTTTCTCTTTTTTTTTTTTATATATACTTAGCCTACCACAATGACTCCACTGTGCCTGACGTTAAGCAGTCAGTGGAGTCCTAAGGTGGAGGTCAACATTCCTATTGGTGGACTACCAATGTGACATGTTGACCTCTACTATGGCGGCTTTATAAGATGCTCTTTCACGCCCCGCTTAAAGGACCCAAGGTGATATGAAGAGGGTACATATGCGCTGGTAGAGAATTCCAGGCTTTAGCCGTTCGGCATATGAACGAGATGCCGAACTGTTTAGTTCGCGTTCCTTTGATGTCAACGGTAAAGGGGTTACACCTTAGCCCTGCACGTGTTGTTCGGGATAGGAAAGGAGACGGTGGGATCAGGTCAAAGAGCTCCTCAGAACACTCACCGTGTTAGTAGCGGTAGAAGTCTGCCAGCGAAGCGACATCTCTTCGCAATTGTAATGACTCAAGGGTCTTACAAGCCTCTGGGCTATCGACTTATAAGGTAAGGTTTTAGACCATTCCTCCATCTACCCAAAACAAATACGTGTAATCCCTAATACCGATATATAAAATATTAATAATATCAATAACCAGTTTTTAATAAGTATATTTATAATATAATGATTTAATTTTCTGAATATAATTATAATTAAAAAAATACCATAACTAGGAGCGCGAACCAGACCTCAATTTTGATTCCCCAAAATCTCGGTATGTGTTAGCATATTGAGCGAAGCGAGGTGTAAACAGCACCAAAGTGGCATAAAACGTCGACTCATTCTGTCCTCAATTATTTTTCAAGATAAAAAAAATAATAATAAAAATCTAAAAGCTGTAAATTAAAAGATTCGGCACACGCATGCCATTGTAAAGCAATATTTTCGTTCGAAAAATTTTTCTCATTGTATGATTTTATTTTTATCTATCCATCCTCAAGGACATTAAATTCTAGAATTTTTTTTCTACGTTACGCGTCTTATTGTGTTATATAAGCCCTGAAAATTTTAAGCCGATTGATCGCGCCGTTTTTGTGCCAACCTCGGACAAAATTGTGAAGTCTCCTGTAGAGCGCTCCGCTTCGCTTCGCTCAATAAATGTAAGAACTTAATTAAGGAGTTGATTTTACTTTATTTGTTCAAGTACTACTAAAGCTAACAAAAAATTCAATTCTTAATTGAAGTTCACAAGTTGTTCAGTGATAGTGATTGAAAAGGGAAAGATATAGATACTTAAATAAAATAAATATTATATAGCTTAGAATAAATACAAAGTAAAAAAGAAGTCCGCAGCAAACAATAAAACTTTTCGTAATTATTAGTAAAAAGGTATATTTCTCAATAATATAAATATTATTATTATTAACTCTTGCAACATCCGAAGACTCACAAAAGCTTTGCCGGACTTGGAGGTAGGAGTATATGCCTTTTTTGAAGGTACCCATGTCGTATGTCGGAAACTCCGCCGAAAGTGGTTCATTCCACCTATCTCGGTCGGTCCAGTCCGTCATTGGTATCTCCATTTCTTAGGATCCTAGATTCGGTGAAGGGGGGGGTTGAATGATAACATCGAATCACTATAAACACGCGATAGTGAAGCTACAATAGTAAATTTTATGACAAGGGAGCAAAGTAGAGAGAGATTCAAAGAACATCGGCCGAGGGAAAAATAATTTGTTGAGTCGTATATTCTACTTTTTATTACCTTTTTATGAGAAAATATGTACCTACTGATTACAAGAGCAGAGACGTAATTTTTGTTTGTTTTTTTAGTTAGCGCGGGTCCTCGCGCCGTGCAAAGAACACGTGCCAGATAATAAAGGAATATCATTATAATTTTCATCCTATGACCTACTTAAGCTTCAGAAAGAGATGCCAACATCTTGCTATCTCTATCATACTCATTGTCAACAATGCTTTTCATTTTTAAACTTTCTATCATGTTTTATTTATTTACATGTAATTTAAATTCAAATATTATGAAAAGATTGATCGTAATTTTAAGATAAAAATTTAATGAATATGGCTATGTATTATAATTATTTGTCGCCGACATATGTTTTATGCCAAGACACCACCAAAAGCTAATATTAAAATTAGGGATGACGAGGGGGAAGAAGAAAAGACAAGTGATTAGTTAAATCATTCTTTTACTAAGCTTTAACATTAATGAATTCACAAGTATTACTTCAATGGCTCATCCATCAATTTAAATGTACAATGAAGGTCAATGGGACCTTGACAGAATTTGTTATCCACTAAACAATATTACGTGTAAAATTAGAATTTCAGTGAACATATTTGTATCTAATAATCATTATATAGCAGTGTCATAGCTAAGGCCTGTCTTCACACACGGTACTATCCTCGTGTAAGACTTCAGAATTGAATTCGGATTTTCGGATAAATGGCGTAAAACAAGGCTTCATTTTATACATTTTTACTGTTGTGGAATGTAACTACAATTTCTTTCCTTAGTTCAGATACTGCTAACAACACTAAATGTGTGAATGGAGACTTCATAAAATTCCGTATAAAACAGCGCAAAAAGCAGCAACTATTTTGTCTCAGTGCACAACTTCATTAAAATGCAATACAGAGAATTTATATTAATTGAGTTGTAAAACCTTCACTTCCCAAGTGATCATTTCAGTTTAAATCCTATCTAATTAAAACTATTTCCTATGAGATATTTTGTTTGATGATTGACGCAAGGTGCTGCAGTTTAACCTTAAATCAGAAACTCATTTAATAATTTACTAATGATACAAAATTATACTACAATCCCGATTTAAGAGCGAGCAAAATTAATTATTTGTTGCCTTACTTACATTCAGTATATATAGTAAGTATTCGTTATTATCACATAAACGTGCAGAAGTATAACAAATAATACACAAGCAATTTCATTACAAAATATATACCGTTAATACTATCCAGTGTTACTATATTAGAAATGCGCTATTATTAAATAGATACTCGTCTTATTTGCGAAACATATTATAAATATAAATTGTAACATACATGTATATGTCGCGATATGACAAATACTTGATTTAGTATTTGTAAATTAAAGAAACTGCTGCAGTGTACTGGAAGATGAAGAGTCAGTAGATTTGAAAATAATTTTGTGTTTCTTGTTACGGACAAAACTAGCAATTTGTATATTAGACAGAGAATTTATATAATTCCATATAATATTGTTTTTTTTAAGATGAATAGGCTACAGAATTATTGCAAAATATATTTATTGTAATTGGGCAAATTATATTTCCTCTGTAATAAATATGAAAGATGCAACAAACACAAAAATATTAATAAATACGTGCATTTGCAGGGTTGTATTTTTAGTTATATAAGCCAAAAAAAAATCTATGTTCCGTACGTAATGAAAATGAATATTATATGTTATGTTGCGCGAGCTCATTCCACGTCCATCTGCTCCTGGGCGGCGTCGGGGTGTCCGTCCCCGGTGGGGGCGGGCGGGGGCGTCTTCTCTTTCGGCTTCGGTTTGTTGAGGATGGGGTTCACGGTGTTCTCGAAGTTCTGCCGTTTACAATAAAATTTATTTGAGTGATTATAAAAAAGCTGGAATTTTTGTTAATTAAAAAATATGTTTAAATGAGAACAACGAATTTAAAACATCGATAGAGTCAGTAATTTGATTTAATTTCTGCATGGTGTGTATCGTGTGCGATGTTAGTGTATCGTACGGTCGTACCTGTCGCTCTTGTCGTATCTGCTGCGTGGTGTGTGCGGGCGGCGCGTACGTCGGTGCGTGTGCGAGCGATGTTAGTGTATCGTACGGTCGTACCTGTCGCTCTTGTCGTATCTGCTGCGTGGTGTGTGCGGGCGGCGCGTACGTCGGTGCGTGTGCGAGCGATGTTAGTGTATCGTACGGTCGTACCTGTCGCTCTTGTCGTATCTGCTGCGTGGTGTGTGCGGGCGGCGCGTACGTCGGTGCGTGTGCGAGCGATGTTAGTGTATCGTACGGTCGTACCTGTCGCTCTTGTCGTATCTGCTGCGTGGTGTGTGCGGGCGGCGCGTACGTCGGTGCGTGTGCGAGCGATGTTAGTGTATCGTACGGTCGTACCTGTCGCTCTTGTCGTATCTGCTGCGTGGTGTGTGCGGGCGGCGCGTACGTCGGTGCGTGTGCGAGCGATGTTAGTGTATCGTACGGTCGTACCTGTCGCTCTTGTCGTATCTGCTGCGTGGTGTGTGCGGGCGGCGCGTACGTCGGTGCGTGTGCGAGCGATGTTAGTGTATCGTACGGTCGTACCTGTCGCTCTTGTCGTATCTGCTGCGTGGTGTGTGCGGGCGGCGCGTACGTCGGTGCGTGTGCGAGCGATGTTAGTGTATCGTACGGTCGTACCTGTCGCTCTTGTCGTATCTGCTGCGTGGTGTGTGCGGGCGGCGCGTACGTCGGTGCGTGTGCGAGCGATGTTAGTGTATCGTACGGTCGTACCTGTCGCTCTTGTCGTATCTGCTGCGTGGTGTGTGCGGGCGGCGCGTACGTCGGTGCGTGTGCGAGCGATGTTAGTGTATCGTACGGTCGTACCTGTCGCTCTTGTCGTATCTGCTGCGTGGTGTGTGCGGGCGGCGCGTACGTCGGTGCGTGTGCGAGCGATGTTAGTGTATCGTACGGTCGTACCTGTCGCTCTTGTCGTATCTGCTGCGTGGTGTGTGCGGGCGGCGCGTACGTCGGTGCGTGTGCGAGCGATGTTAGTGTATCGTACGGTCGTACCTGTCGCTCTTGTCGTATCTGCTGCGTGGTGTGTGCGGGCGGCGCGTACGTCGGTGCGTGTGCGAGCGATGTTAGTGTATCGTACGGTCGTACCTGTCGCTCTTGTCGTATCTGCTGCGTGGTGTGTGCGGGCGGCGCGTACGTCGGTGCGTGTGCGAGCGATGTTAGTGTATCGTACGGTCGTACCTGTCGCTCTTGTCGTATCTGCTGCGTGGTGTGTGCGGGCGGCGCGTACGTCGGTGCGTGTGCGAGCGCTGACCGCGCGGCCTCCAGCCACTGCAGCGCGCCGCTACAGGATTCCGACACCTTCTGGATGTCCGCGTCCGACAGGTGGGAGTACTTCGCGTCTCCCGATCTAAATCAATTTGATATATTACATATTTTTTAATATATTTTTTATTAAATAAGTTAAATAAATTGTGAAACGGTATCTAGAACGATGATATGTCATAGTTTAACTACATGTGGCCTATGAACACACAATCATGATACAAAATTTAAAAGAGTCAAATGATTAAATTGTGATATTTATCGACAAAATCAGTAAATTTATATTTATTACTGTTTGAGGCGTCGGCTGTGAGTCCCAGTTAAGATCTGGGAATCCAATCGATAATAAATTATAGCTGAAAATCGATAGTAAATATTCTTAAATATCGTCTCATATGAATTCTTTACTTGTATAAATCGATCGCCTTGTTGGTTAATTGAATTGAAAGAGCGAAGTCGTCGAGTGCACCGGGACGAAGTTCGAATTCCAGCCGCCGTTGCTTGATGGGTTCACCTTCAGTTTTCAATTCATTGAGCTTGTCGCTGTAGACCTGAAAACAATGTTTAGATGAGAAATGTTAGTAACTTTGTATTATTTTCAAACTACTAATATAATTAATTATAATCTTAAACCATTAATAAAATAAGGGGCCATGTTTAAACATACCTGTCTGTTCTGATCCTCGCCTTCGTCGTACAGCCACTGTTCCAGGGCATCCAACGCGCTGACGAGTTTGTTCCGTGGCTCCTCGGCCACAAAGTCGTGCAATACTTCTCCCTCGGAGAGCTTGCCGCGTAATTCATAAACGTATTCCTCGAGAGCGTTTCTTGCGTCCGCGCGCTCCTTTTCTTGACGGTCTTGAGCTTGCATTTTACCCTTAAAATTATATAACATGCATGTTATCTTATATTAATATATATGATTATATTATACTATATAGATAATGTTTTAATATAGTTTTAGTTACCTCTTGTTCCATATAAGTATTAAGTTCATGTTGGGCAAAGCCATGAGTTCGTGATTCGATGGGCAGTTCTATAGTCTTCACAAGAACTTTCTTAGATTTGTCCTTAGACTTGTCCTTTTTGTCATCATTATTCTCCTGTAAATAAATACAAGCGGTTCATAACTTTATGTTAAAGCTCTCCCCACCATCACATCTTTTGTATGAAATAAAGAGGTTTTAATGTTCAATCAAGATATTTCAAAAAAGATGTGATGACCCATTTGCACCTATAAACCACAACAAGCAATAAAATAATAACTTATATTAAAAATCTTACACAGTTCCAAGAGGCGCTTGATGAAATAAGAAGTATAATTCAATAATGGCTGGTTAAACAAAAACATGCGTGGACACAGAGACAGTTTAATAAATGCCTCAGAGGACAACAATAATTAGCGTATTCTCAGAAGATGTAAGCTTCATGAAAATACTGTGCAAATGGGGCCTCGAGGGAGGGTGGGGATTTGCAACTATGTGATGTTTGTTGCTTTATGAACACTATGCGACCGAAGAAAATAATAATGAACGAGTCAAGCATCGAATCGGAAAATTAGAGAGGGAGCAACAAACATCACCGATTCACTCCACAAACGCGCCGACACATACCCCGCTGAACCACTGTCCTACTCTCTGTGTCCACGACTGTTTTTGTTGCGGCTCCCCTTGCGCGTCGTCCTCTCTCACCTCTTGGTCGTCGGGCCCGTTCTGCTGCTGATCCTGACCGCCGCCGTTCGTCTCCATCGGAGCGTCCTGACTCTGAGAGTTCTCACTGGCATTCTCCATTTCGACACTTTCATTCTGAGACGAATCCTGCTTCTTTTCGAGCAGCGACGCGGAGGCCACGGTAATGATGCCGTGGATGTTGACCCGCACCTTCAGCTTCACCTTCTGGGACTCGCCGTCCGCGGTCGGCTGGACGTCCTTGATATTCCACTGACCTATCGTCAACATCGCGGCTCATTACGTTGACCCGATCGGGGGCACCTCAAAAATAGGGAGGAACATCGACTCACCGATCAGGGTATCGGGATAGGGAACCCGATCCGAATAGTAGGCGCTGACGGAGAACGGCTCCCTGCGGTAGAACGTGAGCATCTTGGAGAACGGCACGGCGTGGAAGGCCGGGAAGACCTATAAAATAAAAAAAGTAAGAATCATCCGGCGAGGCGCGCAAGCTCTGGGTGGAGCCGGGTCTCGTCCGCCGCTACCTCCATGTCCCCGTCCTCCCCGCGCGCCGCGTCCCAGGCGAGCCTCACGCCGTAGGGCTGCGCGTCGGCGGCGCTGAACTCGCGCACGCGCACGGCCGGGGACAGCGTGGCGCACTGCAGCGCGCAGCCGCGGGACACCGCCTCGTCCTGACACACGACACGCCGTTAATCGTACACAATACTACGTACGGCCGACGCATGTATACCCGACATATATACCCGAGCATCCGTCGGCCCGGATTTCTTCTATTTTCACGTCTTTTTAGGATTTTTCTATAAACGATGTAAAATGATATTAAAATAAATTAACATCGTAAAAGTTTGCGTGCGGACTACTATTATTAGTGTCTCATCTTACCGAGTAGTCATTTCATGAAATTACATTGCGTTCGTACATATTTAATAGTAAAATATAATTTGAATGCTATTTTAAGTAGTCTGATCGATTTATATTTTACTTCGAATTAAATTATCGATTTCTAAATTACTTGGTTGAGGGTGGTCGATCCCTGCTTGCCGAAAACTTGTTCGATCAGGGCTTTGACGGCGGGAATCCTGGTAGATCCTCCGACGATTTCTACAGAACTAATGTCCTCCGGCCTCAGTTCTAGAAATAATCACATAAAGAAATTCTTTATATATAACATTTTATACCTCTATTCGTCACAGAGCATTAATTTTATTCTACAGGATGAGCCAATAGTTTTTTGTTGAATAGAGCGCCGCTTGGATATGCATCAGACGGAAAAGGGCTAACTGGATACAAGAGCGGCCGGTGATCACAGGATGTATAGTACTATGACGTCGTTCAGCAAAACAACGAGCATTTTGCCTAAGTAAGAACTTATTAGTACTAAAGTAACCACGATTCTACGACTGAAGCACAACAACAGATACTTAGGTTACAGTTTATTTAAAAAAAATAAAACCTAAGTTTTCTGTTCCTTTAATTATTACAAATAGTGTTAAAATAGTAAATAAAAATAACTATGTCCACTTTTGTATTTTTTAAAACCATTTGAAATATCAGTCTACCCTGTATATAAATTAGTAACAAATAATGTGACTGTAGGAATGAATATACTTACTGGCATTATGCAGAATTCCTCTCAAGGTTCTCTCGATCTTATTAAATGTATCAGCACAGATCTGCTCCATCTGCGTACGCTGCATGTCTCCGGAGACATCCCGCTCCTCCATGAAGCATTCAATGTTCAGCGGCAGGCGAGTGCTGTTAGCTGACATCTGTTTTTTTAACTTCTCTACCTCTTGCAGCAGACGTAAAAATGCTCTGAAGAAATTTTGACAAGAATAAACGAAAATGAACAACTTGAATGAACGAGATGAATAGTTTTAAAAAATAAATGTTTAATTTATGTAGAGGTTAACTAATTTGCTTAACCATATATAAATTAATTATCAATCAATGATTAAAAGAATCTACAATTACTTATTACATAATGATTCTGTGTACAGTATCTCGACTTACGCAAATCGGAGTAACACGATTATTTAATCTCATTGATTCGTTTTTTGGTTATAATAAATATAGAAGAGCATAGTGCTGACTTTCATGATGTCTTGGATTCCCTCAATGGAGTGCTTTATATGGACAAGCTCATAGAAGTGTAAGAGCAAGACATTGACGACCTTGATTGTTTGAGACCAAGTTCAATTAGAAGATGAAACGATGGTGGGAAACTTGACTAAAGTAAGGCTTCCAATGAATTGAAAAGGGGTTAGATATTAAAAAAAAATATTGTCTCTAACTTGAGTAAAAAAAAATTACCATTCATTAATGAAATATTATTGAGGAAAAAAGTCAATCTACTTTGTTAGATGTTACGAAATCTCTATCAAAATAACTTCAAATGGTGATTGTATAAACCAAAATTTACACTCATTAATATAGAAAATTATACCTTGACATAAGCACTTATTGCTTATTCTCTACCACATAGAGTATTACTGTACTTTATAAAGATATATGCAAAAAATAACTAACCTTTGATTTTTCTTAGCGTCAAGTTTGAATCTAGTAACAAAATCTTGGCAGAAGTATTCAGCCATAGCCATGTCAATGTCTCGCCCCCCACAGGAACCGTCAGCCGAAGTCGCCAGCACACGCAACTTGCCTTTGTTGAAGGCAACGGCTGCCACCTACAAGATGAAAATAAAATAATAGACTATATCAATATTTCAGATGTTAATTAAGTGGAATTGTTAAATACCTGGAGAGAACTATGGCCAAAGTCAACAAAGACCACATTCCTAGGTTTTTCTTCAGGTGCTGGAAGATCTTGCTTGTAAATACCATAGGCCAATGCAGTGGCAGTGGTTTCATTCATCAAACGCAGTACATTGAGCCCTGGAATATTCAGTAATACAATTCAATGTATTGATTGACTATAAAAGTCAAGGTTGAATAGACTTAGTATTTCATGGATATAATATTGAGGGCAAGGTCAACTTGTGTAGCAGAGCTTAGTACATAGCCTATTAGGGTAAACATGGCTACAGCTTTATATGTTGTTTATTATATAATTAGTAATTTAAATCATTATATTAATAGAAATATTCTAATAAAGAAATATTAATGATTCATATATAATTTAAAATAGTTCTATATGTAGACATAGTTACCAGCAATAGCAGCAGCATCCAATAAGGCAGTTCTTTCAGCATTGGTGAAGTAGCTAGGTACTGATATCACACAATCATTAATTTGGGTTTGTAAAGCTGTAGTTGCACTTTCTTTCAATTTTGTAAATAACATTGCAGTAATCTGTAAATATTAATATTAAATACATTTTAAAATTATTAAGCAATTGTACAATTCTCACATCTTAGTATTTGTCAGATAACTATCTCAGTAATTTTGTCTTTAGACCTTGAGATAAGATATTATAGTATAATTTTTTTTTCTACTTTAGTTTCTGATCTATAATACATTTGGTCTTACTTGTTCTGGACTAAACACATTGTCTTCACCCAAGTAGTTGACTCTGATTCCAATGCCACCATCTGCTCGTTGTTCTACTTTAAATGGGAAATGTTTCAGCTCTTTTTGAACATGTGGATCTGAGAATTTTCTACCTAAAAGTCTCTTGAAGCCAAAGACAGTGTTTTTCATATTTGTTACCATTTGATTTTTTGCAGCAACACCTAATATTCGATTTTTTGGTGAAAAAGCAACACATGATCTGAAAGTAGATGAATTAAAGTAAGTGTTTTGAAGTCTGTAGAAAAGAAAAATATACTTTTGTAATAATGTTAATTCATGGAAACCACAAAATATGGTAATTTTCATAAAGATAACAAAATTATAACCTCGTAGACAATGACTGGCACTTGTCAATTTAATTACTATTAACGCCTGATCTGATTTGATCTTAAAGAAAATTTTATGTTAAACTCGATATTTTAAAATATAATGAAAACTTTTATACATTTTTAAACGGCTATGAATTTTGATCGAATAGCCATGTCGTAAAATAGGTTTTGGATTTGTTAAATTAATTTTATACAATGTTAATTGAATTTCCTAACTGCGGATGACATTGGAGTTATGAAAAATAATAAAGACATAAAGTTATACTTACGGAGTGCCTCTCAGACTGTAATCGTTGGTTATTGTTTCAATACCACCTGATTTTGCTACGGCAACATAGCAAGATTCATTACCGAAATCGATACCAATAACTGACATCGCGGCCATTCTAGTCCTAAATTATCAGTTTATGAAAATGAATCCTTAGAATATCGCCTATTCAATATCACTTCTAACACGTTTTAGCCTGACAATTAGTCAGCCTGTCGTAAAAGAACGCCGGTTCCAGCAAATACACGACACAGAAAAGTCACTACACAGAGTCTTGTATTCCTTTTGGTACCCGAATTTTCTAGAAGCACAGACTAAAAGTTATTACGGATTAAATAAGCTATAGACTATATCAATAAATTTTACGGCGATTTAAACCTCACAAAAATTTTTATGAGAAGAAATCAATACATCTTTTTATATTTTATAATTAATACAATAATAAAGTTTTTTTTGGTTCTATAAAGAGTACTACTACTATATTCTACGCCTCAAAATATTTTTTCCGACTACTTATAACTAACATTGAAACCCCTAAAAAATGAAAGAAGTTTATTAATAATTGAAGGTATACCAAGTTCTGCATAATTTTTTTTTCTATTTGAATTTAAAAGTTGTTGGTTTAATTTTTATTTATTAATTTTTGACATAACATTGAACCCAATACTGAATAGACAAAACAAAACTATAAGCAACTAGCTAGAATTATACAAACGTTATCGGCCCGGCATTGAGAATCAGACACTTCATTCGTTTTTACGGGGTCACCTTCAAGTTTTCCGATTACAGCGTTTTCACGTTTGATTTGTCATTTGTTTTTCAGTTTATCATTAAAGAAACAAGTCAAAATTTTATCTTAGTATGAGTAGTGAACCCCAGGTGAAACGTACAAAAATGAGTGCCTTAGATCAATTGAAACAATTTTCCACGGTAGTGGCAGATACCGGGGATTTCGAAGGTTAGAAACAAACTTAAATTTATTAGTATTCAAATGTAAAATTAGTTTCTATTTTTTTCACTATTTCTCTTAATATTATTTAATATTAGTGATTAATTTTATAAAACATTCAGTTGTAATGTGTGGTTATATAAATAAAAAGGTGTATTGTGAATTGCAGCTATGAAAGCATACAAGCCTACAGATGCAACCACAAATCCAAGCTTAATTCTTTCTGCAGCTGGCATGGAACAATATCAGCATTTGTTGGATAAGGCTATTAAATATGGAAAGGAATGTGGCGGGTAAGTGTAAAAATAATGTAAATGCTTCTTGTTCACAGAGGTTGCATTCAGCACAATTGCCATGAATACAGAAGTTGTGAATGTGGAACAGTTTCGTATGAGATTGAGATATTTTCCTAAGTATAAGAAAAAATTAATTAAAAATAAATTTAGTATATTTTATGGTACTTATATTATCAATACAATTATTAAATTGTTTTTAGGTTTAGTTTAAGAGGTAAAGAATTGTGTTATTTTTACTTGCTTTCCTCTTTTCAAAGTTGTTAAAGTTTCTTCTGTGATAGAATAAGGATTCAACATTTCCTTCTAGTCAAAGTCAAAATTTTAAACAAATCCTGAACATCACTCGGTTGAATCTCTTCATAACTATCTCTTATTTCATTTATAACATGGCAATGTTTACAGTTAGCATTTCACAATTCTTCAACAAAATATAAACTTTACCAGCATTGCATAAAATTTGTATAAGAATCATACTCAATGGTGTTTAGTTTTTGAATGTTCACCTTATGTGATAGAGCTTGAACCTCTTAATTATTTCTTTCCGCACAGGTTAAAGTAAAGCTGTTTTGTTAGGATTTTACCAGTTGCTTTATAACAAAACCTCCAGAAGCAATTCTGACCATGACTGCCTGCTGATTGGATTAAAACCTAAAAATTCTTATTTCAAAGATATAAAGAAAGGCTTATTTCAAAGATATAAAGAAAGGCCTTTTATTAATATATAAATAATAAAATTAATTGAAGATCTCGATCCCGCTTTTTGAAAAAGGGATATAGCCCAGCTAAAGCGATATAACTCTCTAACGAGAGGCCCAGCCGTATGTACTCAAAGAAAACAGACACGGAAACCAAATAATAATAATAATGATACCAACAATATTTGTGAAACTTTAATTTTCTCACTGCAAATACAGGAAAGTAACGATATTTTAAACCACAAACACTGAAAACGTGAATGAGGAAACCGTAAGGAGCTTTTGTTATATGTCACTAAGGATAATTGAAATGACTGAAATTATATTTGTTTTTATTGGTCTTGTTTTCTAAATGAGGATATATTTTGATATTTCCTAGAGTGAATAGTATGTTAAGTGATTTTATGAACTTATAAATTCTAAGTATTAGAAATGAAAAAATAAATGTTGATATGTCTCAGCTCTAAAATAGGTAGGTACCGCGCGGGTTGTCATTATTTAATTACACAGATTATAAAAAATATCTGAATTACTTTGTGGAATACTTTTTATTGAATACTAATTCTCTAGTAGATGATTAAAAAGCTAAATTAAATCCCTTTATAATGCACATGTAAGGTCAGAAGCCTTAAACTAAAACCAATTATTTATTTTAAAGCTAGTTACTAATAAATCAAATGATAGAAAAACTATTTTATTTTTTACTTAAGCTCAAGTGTTAAATTAGGCGTCGCTAAAAAGATTCGCATAGACAGCGCTATTGACGATTCAAAAGTGCGTGTAAATGCCTATTTGAATAAAGATATTTTGAATTTGAATTTGCTCACTAATCGACGACTAGTCGCCGATCACAACACCGGGTCGACTAGTCGGCCCATCTCTAGTGATTTTTTATTTTCTGCAAATAAACCATATTGCTTATTTGCAGAAAATAAAAAATCACTGGAGAAAATAGAAAATTAAAAATCACTTAAAGATCACAATAAAATCACAAAATCTGGTAAATTTTGTTCATTTTATTAATTTTACATACAGAAATAAAGAGGTTTAATGTTGGTTGGTTAAAAGATCATGAAAAATAGTTTGTAAATTAAAGTAATAACTGTTGTTTTAAAGACATACTTTTTCATTAAATCCTTTTGTACGTCTTGGAATTTTATCAAATTACATGAAAAAATTTAATTTTCTTTACTGGCTACTGTCTAAAACTGCCGAACTTATCTCAATGTAAGATGAATGAAATTGTTTTACTACATCAGGGGAGATGGACCAGTCGATCGCGGCCCCTGGGTCAGTCGATCGCGAACAAGGAAAAAATTATCGGTACCTACCTATTCCCATCCTAAATATTATTAAAATTATTGAAGTATAGTTAAAAATTCCTATGCGGTAGATCAGAATTAGAAGGGCAGACAGTAGATCTCGAGTCCGATTGAGTTGACCATCCCTGTACTATAGTCATGTATATAGATAGATCAACTAAAATAATATAGTACAATTACTATTATATTATTGGGAAAACATAGTTGATGTATAAGTATGATACAAAGTCCTAATTACATGATACTGTATATGATGATTTGACTATGCTATAATGTCTATGATAAAAATAACATTACCTGTGTCAGATACAATGATAAGTTACAGACAAGGCCATCTGATTAATTATAATTGTTAATTGGTTTATACTAAAGAGTAAAAATATAATTGTGAGGATAATTATAAAATAAAATAATCTAGAGAAGAGTATTATTTATCTATTTATTAGATAGTTCCAAACGTAAAAAACAAAACTATTTATATTTTAATAAAGTTTTTTATCTTATAAAATTAAATCAAAGTTGTTGTGGGCGATTAAGTATTACATAACATTTTTTTTTGCAACGCATCGTACGATGCGTAATACGTACGATATAAGTACATGTTTATTTCAATCTGAGTTTGTTCATTAAGCAAAAAGACGAGCAAATAAAATCAACTATAAAGATTGTTTTACTTTTAACACAAACTATTAAGAGAATAAGGACCTTAGCGACGTTTAGGTGGATTCCTTGAACAAGTCGCAACTTAGTCTTGACTTTTAGTTACGTAACGTTTAGGGATAGGTTTCAGAAAAAAGTTGGATCGCATTTCTTTAACGGTATATTTGATCGATCTTCTTGTTGCTTCTGTTGATATTGATTAATAAAGGATTAGAATTTTAATTTTAAACACATTAAAAATTCTAAGCTTTTATTTTTCAAAGTACTGATATATTTTATCTAGATGTTTAATTAATTAAAGAATATTAAAAGTATAAAATAATTCAAAATATAATACAACATTTTTTAGATATAACTTTATTTTTATATTAAAAATATTTAAAACTAATAAGCAATAAATTTAGTATTATTTTTCATTTCAGAAATTTAGAAGAACAATTATCTGAAACTTTAGATATGCTCAGTGTTTTATTTGGGTGTGAAATTCTGAAAATTATTCCCGGTCGTGTCTCAGTGGAAGTGGATGCAAGGTGTGTACCAGAAACTATAATGTTATTTACTACTGGTAGAAATAGAGATATCTATATAGGTTATACGTTACTTGTATGGTTTAGGCTCACAGCACTACAACGCGTTTGTGTAAGAGATGAAGAGTCAGTTTAATAGAGATTTAACACAATATATTTTCAAATATTAGTGTTTTGTTAATCATGTAATTTTTTTGTGATATTTTTAGATTATCATTCAACAAAGATGCGAGTATGTCCAAAGCAATGAAGTTGATTGAAATGTTTGCTGAACATGGAATCAAGAAAGAGAGGATTTTAATTAAACTCGCCTCTACCTGGGAGGGAATCCAGGCTGCAAAGTAAGAAACATCAATTATATTACATACATACCATGTTTGTTTATCATATTTCATTTAAATTGTTTATTATTAGGGAATTGGAGAAGAAGCATGGCATCCATTGCAACCTGACGCTGTTGTTCTCACTGTATCAAGCGATAGCCTGTGCGGAGGCCAATGTGACATTAATATCACCGTTTGTTGGAAGAATTTTGGATTGGTGAGATATTATTTAATATGTGTTGCATTACTTAATGGTGGACTATTAAGTATATTGATATAATTAGTCTGGACTAAAAAGGATTTTATAATGTATATGTACTTTACATTAAGTCCTTTGCCTAATTTCTTGTGGTTGATAAAAGGCAATTGAGTGTAGATATACATATGTATTGCAATATTATAATTCCACAGTATTTAATAATTGCGATGATATTACAGTGCTAAGTTTGGATGGCGACTTACTATAGAATATATAATCATTTATTAATTTACTATGTTGCATATCGAATATTGATCTGTTTCTGGGAGACAAATATGGACAGAGATATTATATTAATAATATAATATGTAGGCACAGTCCTAGTAAATATATAAAATATAATTATAAAATTAATATTCTAATACTGTCCTAGATATAGGCACTAAGAAGGTTAGAATGTTATCAAGAATGGTAATATGTTATTATAGATGTATTGCTGTATTAGGTAAACACATATCATATAGAAAATATATTTATATATCTGTTACATTGTGTTATAAAATTGTATACAATAATAATATTTGATATCAACAAGTCAAGTAAAGGAAACAGCTAAAAATATATTATAAACTGTTCTAGTTATTACTTGTATAAAGATCAAAATAAAAAATAATCAATATTTACATGAAATAGCACCCCAATATATTATAAGTTATAATATTCAGTTCGTGTTGAGTCCATTCCACTTCTTAGTAAGTCTCACTAACCCCTCCTGTCTCCAGGTACGTGGAGCACACGAAGTCGTCATTCGAGGCCAAGGAGGACCCCGGCGTGCTGTCAGTGACGCGTGTGTTCAACTACTACAAGAAGTTCGGGTACAAGACGCAGGTCATGGGCGCCTCCTTCCGTAACACGGGAGAGATCAGGGAGCTGGCCGGCTGTGATCTCCTCACCATCAGCCCCAAGCTGCTGCAGGAGCTGAACAACAGCGAAGAGCCGCTGAAGCGGGTACGATGAAGTGATTTATGACTAGTGGCTCTAGTGCACGTTGTACATTCAAAATAATAAAAAACAGGAATCTGATAAAAAAAATACCTTCAAAATTTCATTACAATCAGCTTCTTAACTAGAAATTGAGTGACTTTTGCTGTATTAACAGTTCATCTATAGATAAGAGAAATACGATCGAATAGTTAAATACAGTCGTTTTAGATAAACAATGTTCATCAGATAAATTCGTGTTTCCGAAGATGACCGACGCATGTAGGCAGTGTAATGATATAGAGCTGATATCCAACAGCCTTACCATTATGTTTTGCACGAGTTATAACGATATTGCTTCTAAAACAGAAACCGTCATTAAATAAATCCAACTTAAACAACAAACAATAGAACAAGTATATAAAATTATTAATATTTAGGAAGCATTATACAGATATGATTTGTAGAATTGCAATAATTATTATACATTAGGCCCCTAGGTCGATCGAGCGAGCAAGGAAAAAATTATTGTTACCTACCGATTTCCGTCCTAAATATGTTATAGTATATTACGAATATTATTGGAGTATAGTTAAAAATTCCTAGTCGGTAGATCGCAACGAACTAGAAAGTCCGATTGAGTTTTCCAGCCCTGATATAAATAATAATAATTTAAATTATAAATTAATATAACTACCTAATTGCAATGAATGACAACAATGATACAGTGCGTGTTTCATAGTACGTATCAATAGCACGGGACAGAAATTTTCGCCTAAAACTATTTTTTAAGGATTAAAACTCGGTATAATTTGGTTATATTTTAATTTTAATCCGAAGTTTCGAATGCTTTGCAGCAATCGTGTTCACGGGTAGACGAGATGTAAGTGTCTGTCTTACACTTGCATCAGACAGGGTTAAAAATTAAAATGTAACCAAATTATACGTTAGTTTTAATCCGTAAAAAATAGTTTTATTTCAAATGTGAATTCGTGAAAATCTAAGAAAATACTAATATTCTACTAGTACCAAGAGGATGAATGGAGTCACTAGGTTCTCTTAATTGACTTACTTCATATTAATATCTCAAAAATATTTAACTCCGATTGGCGCGAATATAAAAAAACAAAGATTAAAACAATATTTATATTCAGATTTTTAAATACAAATGTAATATTTTTTTCTTTGTAACAATGTTACTTATAAAAAATGTAATTTTAACAATGCACTATATAAGCTACTTTACACTAACAATAAATGTAATGAATTATCTCAATAAAATACAAAACATAAATTATTATTTGAAAGATATTGAAGATTATTAATTAAATTGTATATTAATAATAACACAATGTATGTTCAGTGAAGCGCAACGTGGTCGTCTAACGTTTTATTTATCTCTGTACGCCTTTCTTGTATACAAATTTTTTAAAAGCATTGTATTGTACGGAGTCTGAAGACGGTTTTCCTCGTTCGTCTCGTGTTCGTAACCCAATTTAAGAGTCTTTGAAATTACAATGTGTCTTCAAAAACAATTTATGAATTGTCACTAACGTTTATATGTAATTGCCAGGCACTGGACCCCAAGCTGGCGGCTCAGAGCGATATTGAGAAGATCTCTCTGTCGGAGGCTCAGTTCCGTTGGCGCCTCAACGAGGACCAGATGGCGACGGACAAGCTCTCCGACGGCATCAGGAAGTTTGCCGCAGACACCAGAAAATTGGAATCTCTCATTAAAAGTATGCTTGCGAAGAAGTAAAGAGCGTTCTTAAGGAGACAAAAACATTGGATATATGGATTGGTTATATTATTATTTTCATTATATATTAACGTTACTCAGTTTTTTTTACCAATGTAGTTTTGATATACATTTTGTTAGTATTTAAGCGAAACTATGTTCGAGTGGGTCCAAAATATTTTTGATACATTCCTGGTTTTGTATTTACATTTTACTGCCCTTTTGAGGTGATGTTAATTTATAATAAATATTCAAAAGTTACTGGAATCTTATTTTTAATATTCATATAAGATTGAATTCTTTTGACTTCTCTTTTTGGAAGCTAAGGTTTTCTAATATCATATAAATTGAAAAAGATGCTGGGATGCCGTTCAAGAAGTCGCGGGTTCAAAATCTAATTAAACGATCCTGAATTAAGTAACCTGCATCAGTAATACCTTCTACTTTGTTTTAATGTTACCTAGTCAGGTGTCGCCTCATATATTTTATTTATTATTAATTCCTTAGCGTCTCACAATGATGTAATGTGTTTGATAATATTTTAAAGTTTTCTGTGAGTTTGTTGCAAATATATATATATATATACATAAATGTTATATAAGAGTTATTCTCTTTTTCAAGTCGAGTAACAGATAAAGTATGTTTGTTTGTTCATTGTATAAAAAAAATTGTCTACAACTATTCTTAAATGAATCTCTGAGCCCAGACGGTAGATGGCACAAATGGCTGTTTATTGACAAACAGTATTTTTATCAGCTGTAACTGTAACCATGGCAGTAGTATCGTCCATTAGAGATCAATTTTTAGCTTGAGCAGAACTAAGTTTACCAGTCAATCCGACTATATGAGGGCCTCAATGCAATTTGGCATCAACAGTAATTCCAAGAAAAACTGTACATTTAACCACTCCCATTGATTCCTCATTCAATGGTGCATTAATTGTAATTGTTGCATATATGTATTATTTTGAGTTTTATTATTTAGAAACAGGTTATTAATACGACACCAATACACTATTTTGAAAGAGCACTTTTTAATTGGTCATACATTACCTGATGCCTTTTCATTTTGGAAATCAAAGATGTGTCATCAACATACAATACTATCTCAGTTTTATGCTCTATAGTGTAGAGCAGTGCAGAGTCTACACAATCTAGACTACAAATAAAATCTAATAGAAAGAAAATTAAGCAAAGTGTTATGCGTATAACATTAAGCCCTAGTAATGGGATCTACTGCTACGATGAAGGGTGGATGTTTTTTTTATAATAATAAAGTATATTGTGTATAAATAGTGAAATTATTAGTGTTAAAGAGCTTATAATTATATTAATGAAATAACAGAACATATATAGGGTAAGATTGCTTAAAAGGTTGCTAAGAAAAAAGATATTTTATTCATCTAAACTCGTATCAGAGTCGGTGCTAGCGCTCGTACTGACTGCATCACACAGGTAAACAAAATACACACACTTACAATCACGTACATGTATTGTAATGCGCATACGTAGGCAATTGCGAGCGCTTTGCGTGTTGCTGACGCGTACTCGTACTTATGCAATCAAGTGGAAGTTTTTAATTCAAAAATCTATTTATAACAAATTACCAAATCACTACTAGGAATTCTTGTCTTGTAGAAGCTCTGTATTCTATCTATCCTGTGTAACATCTTTACTTTATCACAGTTCTAAATCGACTTTACTGTGTAATATGGGTTGCATTGTCTCTTTAAATTTAAGTCTTATACGTCTACATTAGGTCGAATAAAGCAGAAAATACACACGAGGTGTACAAACTAGGGGGCACCCCATATTTATTCTTCTGCAAAAAAATGGTCGACAGTATTTTTGCTTCATTTATTTTAAAACTCTGTGATTTTTTACCGTTTTAGGTGTTATTTTTGTCGCTTAAAAATGTTTTAAAAAAAATTCTATGCGACACTAAGCAATCTTTATATCTGTAGTCATTTTCTCTATAAAGCGTCCAACGGATAAATTTCTAATATCTTAGCCAATCGACAGATCAATAAGCGAATGAGAGGTTTGAATATTGAACAGATATAGCTAAGTGCCCTCAAACTAAAGTGGTCCAGGCTGAGGGTATAAGAGGAAAAGCGATGTTATGTAAAGTAATGTAAAAAATAAAAAGTTCTCTCTATGGGAACATCATTGGTTGTTCGTTATCTGTGGAAAATATTTGTACATACTATAGGTGATAAATTAGAAATATAAGTTTTTTGTAAATACTTAAGTTTTCAATTTGGCCAAGAAAACATACATAAAATATTTGTTCCTAAAACTCATTTATTATCATCCTGAAAATTACTCCAACTTTACATAGCTATAAATTTGTAGTTTACAGCTATTAGGACAGTTTCAGATGTAAAATAATAAAGGATTTTTTAAAAGTATAATCACTTTAATATAAAACGCCTCAGTAATAACTTTTTACTAATAAATTATTTATATTATCAATAAAGACCTATCTTCCAAACACTAGAGAATGGCGGGTATCCTATACCCTGTAACTGTCCTCTCAAATATTCAGTGTTACCAACCCAAACATATTTATTATAGATAGCACTGAAGTAAATCGTATTAAATAATTCAATAAATGATGGATTTATGAATTAAAATTGAATTGAAACTAAAGCTGTATAAATTATATTGCTAACAGCTCGGCCCTCCTGTTCAACCAGTCCTCGAGTTAAAATTGATATTACAGTACACTATGAAAGTACTATTTTCATGTATCTAATCCAACCTTTTAAACCCCTACTTACATTTACTTAAGGAATCAAAATATCATCCATGGAAACCAATGCATATGTAATTTTGGCTTCAAATTGAATTTTATTAGTAGTTTAACGGAATACAGGTGGTATATTAACTAATCTAAAAAGGTTTTCCATTATATTTAAATTGTACACTCAGGGTTACGAGGGCCGAGTGGGGTTACCATATAGGTGTTTTAAAGTAATCTCATTCTAAATCTAGGGACGTAAATAGTGAAATACCAGAAATTTGATCTAATTGGTTTTAAATCCTAAGTCAAGGAATGATGAGATTTTTTAGTTTTTCGATTAAGCGCACGGTACTCAACAAAAAGTTGTTTTACTATACCTAACTATAGGGCTTGCATTGGAAGACAATGACGCTCGTACGATACTAATATTTAGGATTTCTTTCACCATATTCCAACTAAAAACATTTAGCTCAATGGACATACGGTATGGACAATAAACTACAGGCTGGGTATCTACAATTTCTATAACTATTTCTATTACGGACGTGAAGGCAAGCGAGTCTTTTAGAGAAACAACTATATTAAGACAATAAAATTTGTATTCGAAGATATATCGTTACAATAATAGGCTGATTATGTTTGTTAATAAGTTTTTTCTTGGATTTATTGTTTCTTTCCGTGGTCCTACGTTTAGCACGATATTTTGGTAACGTATCGTTTTCTATTATAACCTACTCTATCAGTTCTAAAATATATTATATCTTTTTATGGTTCGTCAAATTGACCCACTTGAGATCCTAGTTTGAGGGCATATTCTTCTATACCGTAAATAATAAAACCTACCTCATTTTCACTGCAAATTTTGCATCGACTGGCTCCAAAGATTTGTACTTAACTTTTTGTTTTTCCACTTATTGTTTTGTATTTACGTGATTGTTTGTATATATTGTATATATGGGTGTTTGTTTCTCTTTCATACTCGAATAGTAGAACCGATTTTGATGAAATTTGAAACGGACTTAGCCTTTCTATTGGATTTATCTGCGTAATTTGCTCACAAGGCAATAACATGTATGAAAACTGTTTTACTTGGGCAGAGAACAGAACTCACCTTAATTATTAACTTTATCACCAAGTTTGTTTGTTGAAGATTTTATTTAATTTATGAGTTGCTATACTTGTTATATATTTAATGTAACTCTTCCATTAATATCTAATAACGATAATGATTTCGCTTCAAGGACTTCGGATCCAAATTCCTTTGAAATAATAAACTGCGTTTTGAAATATTCATGTCAAGTCTATTATTCACTTGTTTCAGTACTAGACCTATAACACTATATGTTATATATTTTAATTAGAAATATTTCAATTAAAAATTTATATTTCAGATTTTTCCTTAAACGTTGTTTTTTAAAATTTTATTATATTTCTTGTCAATTTTCATACCTTCAAGTGACTGTTGACTTGAGTATATGGTTTGGTTTTCAACTTGATATCTCTAAGCTTTCTCACAATGAAGAGTCTTGAGAGATAGAAAAATAGACGGAATTATAGCGAAGTGATACTATGTGTAAGTAACACTAAAATGTAAAAATTTAAAATATCAAAATCTACTATAATTAGGTAGGAAAGAAAGAAAAAGAAACTGATTTTGAGTTTTTAAACTTTCTATTAAAACAATATACCAGAGCTACCAAATATCTCTACGATGTTGTGAATTTATATAATTTCATTTTATTTTATATTATTTTCTATTAGGTATTTCTATTTCATTTTTCCCACCGTAAAATCATCAAAGCCATCGATCTAAATAAACATAATTGTGGAAACAAAGGTATGCAATGTACAAAGTTTCAATATTAATTTGTTTTGAAATGTTATACCTGTAATAAAGTGTTTATTGTCGCTTTTATTTAAGCATTAAAAGCACGTCTCCGTGTATGACCTAGGCCATAGTGTTGCGAGTGCGGGCATCAGGACAAGAAGCCGCGCACGCTGCAATCAATACGCCGTTCTACTTTCACGACCTTCCGCGTATCCCCGACCCCTTCAGTCTATGCAAAGATGACATAAATGTATCCTTTTAATGAAATTCATAATAAATTTTATCAAGATACGGATACGGCAACCATTATTTTAAAATATACAAAATTAGCCGTTTACAAATTAATCAAAATAATGTTTTTTGATGTCAATTTCCATACAATTTTTCAATAATTATTGTTGTTATTGTAATTACGAAGCGATTATACAGTAGTAAAAATTAATAATGAAGTGAATATTAGTGTTTTCAATAGAAAACCTCAATGGACACCTACATTCTTCCTTGTATTGTGATGCAAGCAAAGGACATTTCCATATGATCGGCTGGGGGTAGTGAGGGGGGTGCGGTGAAGGCGGAGGCTTGATATTGACCTAGATGTTCATTCAGAGTTCGGTCGATGCGAAACTTGACATCTGCGCGTTCCTGCGTTTCGTGTTTGTCGATTTAATGTACCTTTAATTCCTCTATCGCTTTCCTCGATATATTCTGGAAGATGTAAATGATGTCATCACATTCTTTGGCAAAATTATATTCATTTTGTTGGAAATGATGTAAAACCGTGTATTTCATAATTCATTAAACGTTGGGAGTGTGAAGTGATGTGCGGCTCGGATGGGTCTCTGTGTTATTCTTCATAAAATGACAACGCTAATATTTTAATAAAATTGATCTTTAAATCATAACAATATGAAATCAGAAAAGCAATCGCAAACGCCAATTCCAGCGGTCACCAAAAATATTCCCGCGATGGATCTCAATTACTCAGACGTGAGTATCGACCGATGTGATTAAAGTTTTCTATATTATTTCAAAAGTAAAAAAACAAAAATTAACAAAATAAAAGAGCTTTGTGTTTGAATATTACATTATTTTTTATATTGTTTATAAACAGTACAAGGATGATATAAGCAGAGAACCGATAGTAGAGGAAGCGGAACCGGAAAGAGGGAATTGGACGGGACGTTTCGACTTCCTCTTGTCTCTTCTAGGATATAGCGTCGGGCTGGGAAACGTCTGGCGTTTTCCATACCTTTGCTATAATAATGGAGGAGGTAGGTGTATTATTGTATGATCAGTTGGTTCCCTATTTGATAATATTTATGATGTTTTTATTTCACGAAACAGTAGAGTTACAGCTGAATTTTCTATAAAATTGGGACTGCTGCTTAAAATTATTCGCAACCACATGCAATCCCTAGAGTTTGAAAGGCAGATATTTGGTAAAAAATATATATATCTTTTGACGTATTTTTGGAACCCAAACTTTAGGGGGTTAATAAGGTTGAAGATTTATTTAAGGTTCTCGCCGGGGCGTCACAGTGTGTGCTAACGCGATCCCGTGACGTCCCATCACGGCGAAGAGGGCAACCGTTGGTTTTTTAGTGGGTAGCCTTAAAAATGGCAGCATCCTCTATGCTGCCGGGTAGTCCCACATAACCCCCCGGCCGTCACCCCTCTGGGCCGACGGGGTACCCGTAACGGGTTTTTCCAACGGAAAAAAAATAAATAAATAAAAAAGTGGGTTAATAAGGTTGAAGATTTATTTATCCAGTTACGAGTGAACCCTCGGGTTAACGCTTAATTCAATCAAATAACATTTACCTATGACATTTACTACGTATAATAGTGCTCAGGTGACGTTATAGATATAATGAGCGGTTTTGCAAAGTCAACGCTAATGAATCTGACCGCTAATATGCCTCAATGTCATAAATTAGATTATATTTTAATAATTCTATTCCAATTGGTAGTACATATATTGCTATTTTTAAATGTTAATAATTCTAATTTAAAATGAGGTCATAACTATAACTTTTACAAATCATTTGATAAGAGATACCAATTTTTAGAACATATGCAGTTGCTACCGTTGTTAGGTTCACTTAGGTTCCTATTTAAATATTGTGCCATTAATTGGTTTAAATCATATCACAAAAATCTCGTTACGGTTGAATGCGTAATTTACTCCGTGTAAATCCGCTATGATGATGAGGGCAACTGTTGTGGGGTAGTCCATTACACGTGCGTAACGCTGGCGTCAGCGAATGATGCACAGGTTCTTCCAGATACTCCTGAGTCCACCCCCTGAATTCGGAGGGTAGTAAAAAAGGGACAGTCTTGCAATGCTTCCGCAATAATAAAGAAAATATCACAATAATCTAGAGCTACATAATTATATATAGCTGTTAAAGTTATCACTTTTTCAACATTTGTTCTTAACAGAACAGTAACTCCTGAATGTAATATTTTCAGGTGCATTTCTGATCCCTTTTACCGTAATGTTGGTAATAGCAGGACTCCCTCTGATGTTTATGGAACTATCATTCGGACAGTACGCGGCTCTGGGACCTGTCGCAGTATACAATCGATTTTGCCCACTTTTTAGAGGACTTGGTTACGGAATGGTTATAGTCTCCAGCGTAGTGATGTTATATTATAACCTGATCATCGCCTGGACTATATATTACATGGTAGTGTCTTTCGCAAGTATATTTTATCAACTACCATGGCAGAACTGCGACGCCGACTGGAGCACTAAATGCAAGTTAATTTCATTATTTTTATTTAACAGACACTCTAAGGTATTTGGGACTTATAGTATTGTATTTTTGTATTTTAGATTGTTATTCATACGAAGCAGCTGAAAGATGTGAGGCGGTAAACGGTACTTATTATTTGAGGCAGTGTCTTAATCAGAGTTACGCTACTCTTCATAACATAGCTGTCCTAGCTGACGCGGCTGTGAGAAAACCACCTGCTGAGGAATATTTTACGTATGTTTTTTTTTTAATTTAATTAAAATAGCGCGCCCGCTTTTTACGTTTTTGAGTTAACGAAAATCTGAAAAGTTGTTAAAGCTATCTTTATTTATTTGTTTATGAATGAGCGAAAATTTGATTTAACCCCCAAATACATGTAATAAAAACTTAACAAAGTCTTAATGCTAACAGTAATCAAGTGCTGGGACTTTCTTCTGGCATCGAAGAAACAGGTCAAATCCGGTGGGGTATGGCTGCATGTCTGTTTGCTGCGTGGCTTATTGTATTTCTTTGCTTATGCAAAGGTGTAAAGTCTTCGGGAAAGGTTTGTAGCTTAATAAGTTTTTTTTTTATATTGTACCTTCTAGAATTTGCAATCGATATCGTATTGCGTAGCGTTAGAATAAAACATCTGTCTTAACTAGTGATAAACCAGCAGTAAAGTAGTATATGTAATACTGAGCACATCGCCCAGTAATCTCTAAAAATAATATTGTACCTATATTGTAACTTTTCATTATAAGCAATAAGACATTATTGTAATTCAAAATAAAAATATTGGTATTTTCTTTACAGGTTGTTTATTTTACAGCACTATTTCCATATGTGGTGTTAGTAATTTTATTTTTTCGTGGCGTTACTCTACCAGGAGCTTCAACTGGTATATTATTTTATCTGACGCCGGACTTCACTCAACTCGCTAATGCTCAGGTGACGAAGCTTATTGTGTTAAAAGAAATATGTACAGGTTTTGTATTATATTGTATACATGGTGATATTTTATCTGTTCATATTTTTTAAAGGTATGGGGGGATGCGGCAGTACAGATATTCTTCGCATTGAGTCCAGCTTGGGGAGGTCTCATCACTTTGTCTTCGTACAACAAATTCTCTAACAATTGTTATATGTGAGTGTGAACATTTTGTATACGTATGTTATATAGATATATTATTTGTTAAACAAACTTATTATATTTTCAGTGATTCTCTCATAGTGGCCGTTTCGAATATTGCAACTTCTTTTTTCGCTGGTTTAGTTATCTTCTCAGTGATAGGTTTCTTGGCTCATGAGTTGGAGGTGGAGGTCGACCGCGTTGTGGATCAGGGCGCAGGACTAGCATTCATTGTTTACCCCGAGGTCGTGACTAGATTACCAGTCTCTCCTTTATGGTCAATACTTTTCTTTGTCATGCTGTTGACGTTGGGACTAGACTCACAGGTAAAGTAAACCCTGTTTATGTTATTGGTTTTATATGTTAATGTTTGCGTTACATGGTTTAATCCTTTTTCAGTTTGCTCTCATGGAGACTGTGACGACAGCTATTTTAGATCGATTCCCAAGATTTCGGCAGAAGAAAACGTGGGTTGTACTTGCTGTAGCCGTTTTCGGTTACTTGGGTGGCTTAATTTTTACTACTAACGTAAGTACAATGTACCTTCTAAAAATATAATCAATTCTATGTAAATTTTTAAATAAAATTTTCAGAGTGGGATGTACTGGTTACAATTAATGGACAAATATGCAGCCAATTGGTCAGTCCTTATCATAGCTATCGGGGAATGCATCTTGATCGCTTGGATTTATGGTGCAGAAAAGTTTTGTATTGACATTCAATCGATGATTGGAAGGCAATCAAGACTCTGGGTAGTATTTTGGAGTTCTATGTGGCGGGTTATTACACCGGCAGCTTTGGTGGTAAAGTTTTTTAATAACACGATTAATTCAAAAAAGAAGTTTAAATGAGTTTACTGATAAATTAACATAAAATATTGTCTTCAGTTTATTTTAATCTTCAATTGGATCGAGTACAAACCGGCTTCCTATGGTCATTACGTGTACCCGATGTGGGCCGATGCAGTGGGCTGGACCCTGGGCGTATTACCAATAGTCGTCGTCGTACTGATGGCCGTCAATCAAATATGCAGCGGACCCGACGATCTGACAATTATGGAGGTGAGAGTTAACTTACTTAAATGTCATTATCTTAGTAACTTAGTACTCAGTAACGTAGTATTTTCTTAATACTTAAAGAAAAAAAACTAACACGAGTAAAGATCGAACACTTTTACTTAATAAAATAAAATGCCGTGGTCATGGTTAAGAATTAAAATTTTATAAATAGTATTAATTGAACCTTAATTTGTAATTTACCCTCAATAACAATAAAAAGAAAATTTGTGCCAGTTAAACTCAGCGCTGGGTGAGTTGAGGTAAACACTTTCTTTTTTCTATTTAAAGATTATCATTTAATTTTACTATATTTTGTTCACTAAATTAATAAATTAATAAACTAAATAAAATACTAATTACGAACTACAAAATAGTATATATTTTGTATTACAGTTTAAGCAAATTACGAATATCCTCAAGCTTGCTAACATTCAATTCCAAAACTATTCAAAAGTGTCACAAACTAATTATGCATCTAATGAGCTGTCAACAGATTATTATTTAAACTGATGTATTTAAATTTGACACACAATAAAAATGAGATTATTATTATAATTCTAAATTATTTAAATAATGACAGAAATGAAATGTTCATGTAACAATGCTCACAATTACTTAACACTATTATTAATACACCGAGTGTTACTATTACGAAAAATCTTACTGCAAATATCATTTCAGAAAGCCAGAGTGCTCGCCCGTCCCACCGTGGATTGGGGTCCAGCGTCTGCGTCGTGTGCGAGCGGATTCCTGGAGACAGAGCTGTCCCCGCCCGTGCTGCTGCTTCACGGCCGCCCCGTGCTGCGCGAACGCGGCGCATGACCCCTCGCACATCCGCTCCTTGGAATGCGGAAGGTAAGTAGAGGATTCAATTATTTGCTAAATAACTTATGGCATTAGATGGCTATCTCTCTTTTTCATGGATAGAACACTGTAACATTGATGTAACATTTCATCTACTCTTTATATGATCAAATTTAATCAGATTAAAATGTTTATAGTTATAATAAAAGAATAAAGTTTTATACTGCTGCGTTATTTTCATTTTATTTCAGACATCTCAAGATAGGACAGATTCGACATCCTTGACGAGTGGATTAGATAATGACTTAAAGAAACCTGGCACCAGTACTAACAAAATAAAGAAAAGTTCCATTAAAAGAAAAGTTCAAAATTTTAGCCATGACTCGGATGATGCCATCATAGAACCTTTATTGCAAACAGAAAAAGAAAATCCTGTAAATGCCAATAGGAGTGCCAAATATTCAATGAATAAATCTAAGACTGAGTGTTTATATGAAGAGGATACAAAAACTTTTGAAAATCCTACAGTTTCATTGCCAGTAAGCATTGCGAATGTCACTACTAATGTTACAACTAATATTATAACGGAAAATCAAACACCGCCTTCCATTACATCCGAGACAGCACCCATTTATCGCCACATGAACATAAATGTCTTTACTGGCCACGAGGGAGGGTTCACAAACAATTCAATTTTTGTGGAAATCACTGGATGCAAGGATGCTCAAGTAATAGCTCCACTGATTTTTACAACAGCAAAAATTCACTCAGATAGTAAGAAAAAACTTATGGAACATTTACACGCGACACCAATGCCAATAGTGTCTACAATCGAAAGCAATGTAAAGGCTGAACCTTACGAGGATGACAAAAGACATAATATTTTACATACTAATAAATACGATGCAAGTAGAAACCGGGGAAATATATCGGATTTCAAGTTAGAGTCTGCCAATTTTAATGATTCATCCCATGTTAAAGTGTTAACCACTGAAACACTCTCGAAGTCTCCTCAAGTCAAAAATGAGCAAAATTTAACAAAAGAATTGGACGATCGAGACCCCTTCGAAATATCTGCAAAATTATTTTGTAAAGATCAGAAAATTAGTCTTAAAACAAGTATTGATAATAGTATTGATACAAAATTACCAAAAGCTAAAGTGACTTCTGATGATAAAGTAGCGTCGACATCAAAACCGATCACAGCAGCGGCTTCATGTAAGTCAAACGGGGATTATATATCTGAGACATCTAAACAATTAATTGCAAATGAACCTAAATCAATAACATTGGACAATAATAATATCATTGAGAAATCAAAAGGATTAAGTAATAACGAAAAGATAATCTTAAACAAAATATCGCAGCCATCTCAGAGTTCAAGCAAGCAGAATAATAAATCCAATATAAATACGATGCAAAGTGATAAAATCGATAGTATCAAGAACTTCTCCACTGGCAGTAAAAAACTTCAACGCCAAAAAAATGCCGCAATTGAGGAAGTAAAGGAAATAAATTATAAAGAATTAAATAATTTCACTATAGGCCAGAATAGTCCAGTATTAGATAAGGCTTTATCTACCCCACCTGATCTTAAACCAGACAATGCAACCATTTGCAAACCGTCTACACCAATGACTACAATAACTACTAAGGGTTCTACATCAAGTGTATTGTCGGGATTACCATCGAAACCCTTAATTTCTTCGGCTACAAATTCATCTGCTTCCAAACCTGTTATCGCAAACACTTTAGCTTCAATAAATAGTAATCCTGTAACTGAAACAGGAAAAACTAAACCTGCTCCAACAAGAATCCCTGAGCCATCACGAAACGTAATCCCGACAACCTCTTCTAAGACTTCTATTTCTTCTACTACAAAAAGCATTAAAGTAACGGATGATAGATCATCTGCCAAACAGGATTTTAAGTCTGTGTCCGTTTTACCAATAAAAACAAATAAAACAGATTCAACAACGACTACTTCGTCTACTGCTAGTAATCTTCCATTATATATAGTTTCCACATCTAAAACTAAAATAGGGTCCTCATCTACTCCTACTGTATCCACGGTTACTAAAAAGACTCTTGATCAAAAACCGACTTCCGAAGTTGCCAAAACTAATGGAAAATCAAGCAAACTATTGATGTCAACATCATCGTCGGAGACCAACCAGTCTAGTTCTAAACCAAAAACTACAAATGTAAACGTAATCAAGAAAGATGATAGAGCTTAATTACAATGCAATTATATATGTACAAAGAAATATATGGTTTTAAATTATAAGGTGGGTATAAGAACAATATGGCATGTAACTTAGTCGTTATGTAAAAGCGATCAATTAACCAATCTTTAAATGTAGAAATAATATACATTGTCAGTCAGTAATTTTAATTCGGGATTATTGTAATTATAAGTAGTTGTACATATAAAAAATCATTGTGTCAAGTAATACGTTGTTACAATATGAAAAATAATATCAAAATTATTTAGAAGTATGTTAGAAAAAATAGATCTTATATTAGAAGTGTTGTCACGATTGCATTAATTATTTAAAATGTTTATAGTTTTCGATATACTACAATTAATTTGCTCATTTAAGGAATTGAATATGTAATTTTAATAGACAAACTGATTCCTCTTAGCGTCGGGTCTGGATGAGTTACTAAATAACTCGGGTAATAATTCATGGAAAGGTTACGCGACTATTGATTTATTATGTTGTTTTAATTTATCTTGACATTCGTGGTGCTAAAAAAAATATATTTTTTGTACTTTTAGACAATATTTTCAACATTTGCATACTCCTTAAATATCAAAGGTCAATTTACATTATTTAATTGTTGAAATAAATTACACATTTATTCTAATATTTCTTCCCATTTCAATAAAGTAAATTTTTAACGAGAGAAATAATATCACAGGGTAGTAACAGAATATACGACAAAATTTATGTAACGTGTTTTGTATTCCATCGAAAGTACAAGTCATATCTTTAGATATTTTATTTTCTTCAAGGGTATATTTATATATTAACTACCCTTATATATTACCTTCTTGAGACTGTAAGCCCTTCACGTTCTCTCACGCACCCCGTGCTAAATATGGATTGATCTAAATGCACTTTGGAAAGATTTAACAAAGGGGTAATAATAATATAATTTTGATGGAATAATTTGAAAATATTTTATGAAAAATTGTTTAATCCAATAAGAACTCAATAGGTTTAGGTTAGGATTGTTGTGCTCAAATTATTTAATGTAACTATATCTATATATATATAGTTAGGCTACGTCCAGATTAAATTACTTCGTCCGTCTGTTTTCGAGTGAATTCTCAGTTGTTGCTTTGAAATTATTTGTGATTTTAAACTTTATCGCTCAAAACTACCTTTAATAAACCTTTAGATGATATTTACATGAAATATGACATTATACAGCTTCAAGTATTTGCATTCTTGCTAATTCCATAAAAAGGATTGTGTTTAGAAATGATTACTTTATATTTAAAATATTGAAAAAAATAAACATATCTATCATAACAAACAGTTTTAAGCCCAATTTCTTTTGACAATAAAAGTAAAGTGAATGCGTTTTATAGATCTAGTTGTATATAGAATTTTAATACTAAAATAAAGACGCAACCATATATATTTTTGACAAATTAAGGTTTAAAAAAAATAATAAGTGAACTAAATCTTATAAGAACTGTCAACTCTATGGAGATCATTGTATACTCGAAAAAGTATAATATATTAAACGAATACAATAAATCTTTTTATGTTTATTTTAATGAAAAAAATATGTAACCAAAATGATACGAAATACTTGAAGCAGTTGTATAATGACTAATTATTGTTTATACAAAAATAATTATTCTCCAAAGATACAATAATAATACTTTGATATATTTTATGTACAAGAATACTTGATGTGAAATTTTAATTTTTTATGAGATGTATATCAAATTGCAAGCGAATTACTTATGTCTTCAGACTGATCCGTTTTCTGTTTATATATTGTATTTGATATAGTCGAAGGTGTTACGAATATCTTTTTTATAATTTAATTACAGACTTGAAGAACAATAAATAATTTATAAAAAATACTTTTGAAAACTCGTTTAACGAAATGTTTCCTCACTGAGTATCTTCCTAAAAATATTTTTATAATAACTTTATTTTTTATTAAAAATATTACTAATACTTTGTACCTCATTATAAAGCGAATCCTATATATTTGTACCTGTTGTTATTATTCAGATGTGTTAAGATGTTGTTTCATTTTCTATTTACTTTCTGTAATATTTACAAAAATCTATTAATAAATGTGATAGAATCAACACGATTATATATTTATTGTGTATATAGATATTTATTTTACTGAATAGCCGAAATTTCTATATCTATATATATTTTTATAAAATAATGGATGTAAATGTGTTGCTTATTAATATTTCTTTTAAATGTTGTAGTCGTAGTTTTATTATTTATGATGCAATGTTTTAATTATTGGTAGATACTGAATTAAGACAGTGTTTGTATTAAAAGTAGGTGCTTAGACGCGGTAAATTGTTGTCTCAGATCTGATTAGCGTTTAGGTGTGGTTTAGACGTTTTACTCAACTTTTAGAATTTTAGAACTAAGATAAGACTTAGATTTGTTTAATGTCCCTTTTAAGATGAATTTATTTTGATATAAGTACTTTGTATTCTATATTTTATACCTACATTTACAAAAAATATGAGCCAATATTTTGTTCTTTTAAATAGGATTTTCCGCTCCTCAAGTTACTTCTATAATATTGTTTAAATGTGTAGTTAGACTGTGTAGTGGGTTTAAGAGCTATGTAGAGGCCTAGACGTATGTGGAAGTTATTGGTAGTGGTTACGAATAAGTGACGTGGAGTGGTGCGAGGGTCGAGGGTCGCGAGCCGATGCCATGAGCTCGGACGCCACTATCGTCTCGCACAGATACAGGACTCCTACCAACTGGATGATACGTATATTGTAATGGTTTATTGTCTAGAAAATAGACATTGTTGTTAAACTTGATGTATTTTAGATAATTATTGACTAAATCGATGTTACATAGATGTTTATTGTAAATATAAATTTATATCCGGTCGAGGTGTGTGGTTTGAATGTTATAGAAGGCTGTATTTTTGGGTGATATATTTTAGAAGGGGAAGGCATCATATCGTTGATAACATAATTAGGTACAAGGATGTCGAACGCAAAGGGAATTCTTAGAAAATGTAATGATGTGATAAATGATAACATTTAGTTTTAGTGTTGTTGTGCTATTATAATAAAATATGTTCAGATGTGTTGAATGGATTTTTTATTTTGAATTTAATATTCATTGTATCCAATGGTAAGACTGGACATACTCATACGTGATAAGGCAAACATGAATTGTTAGCTTTCAATTAAATCAATGAGCAAAGGCTTTTAGCGTGGTATGTGAGTTGTGAGGTGTGACGTCCAACTTTCTTCCACTGCCTTTATTTTACCATTCGTGTCAGTTCGGTGAGCGCAGCGCACGAGGTAGGTCGCCGCGCGCTCCACCACGAGGACAGCGGTTATTGTTGCCACAAACTAAGCGTGAATTAGTTTTTTGAAGCCGTAACATCATCACAATTATCGTCATATTTAGAACAGTGTACAAGTGACTGCATGACTAATAATCCCAGTGAAATAAACCGATGAACGACAATGTTCATTTGAGTGTTTAACTCCTGAAATGTTTCCGTATTGAAATTGCACAGGCTGCTCGGGTAACTTTAAAGGTATGTCATATTGGATTAAGGTTATGATATATATATTCAATAATAATACATTATTTATTTATTTAACTCTGAAGGTAGGTTTGCAAAAAATTTGGGTACACTTGAAAGTTACTTTTGGAGATAAGCGAGATAATCAGACAGTTTTATCCTCATTGATACTTAATAAGTAATGTGATAAAGTTAAAAGAATATGTTTTGTTTGCGTTATATTAAAACAGTTATTTTGTTAGAATAATTTATTAAGACCTATTTGCCGTTGATAATACTATCCCACAGTGATTTTTTTCGGGTGAATAAAAATTTGGCAAAGTATTGATTAAAAACGAATTATAAATAGTTTATTGCAGAAGATAAGCAATTGTAATTATATCCTGTAAAACTATGAAAATAGTTTTCTTTCCTTATTTATTAATGTGTTAGAAAGATATTAATGAAATTGGGTTGAATATATAACAAAGAAACTTACTGATTTGACTAAAACTGTTAAAAACTATTTAACCGATTATCTCAGGTTACGGACTACGGTTCGTCTTTATAATCGTCAGCAGAAATGAAAACGAACACTAACATAAAATAAAAAAAAATGCCTAACACGTTTTAATAAACACACCTCGAAGAGTACAGCCTCAGAACAGCTGTGACTTAGATTAGGAGATGCGTGTGAGCAACGTTGTGGCTTCATCTTATGTGTATATTATATTAAAGCAAGTGTTAAAGAAGCTCAAATAACATGTGGTTATAAATGTAACAACAGTTAAATGTTTAATATTACCTAATAAATAAAAGTTCACTGTAAAGACACAAATATGAGTTTTCTATAGGAGCGTGTGAACAGAAACTGCTACATCTCACCCGCCACCTCACTTTCCATCCATTCATGGAATCTGCAACTTTTTCAAGCGATTTCTTTCGACCTTCCTAAGACAGTAGCAGCACGTTCCTAGCTATTACTAGCTTTCTTTTTTACTTCGTACTTTTATAAGTACTTCTTTATTTACAGGACTCGAGGTTTCTTATGAAGGCTGTTGCAACGTTTTAATTATATCCATTTAATCATTGATGAACATATTTCGTAAAGGAAGTTGTAACTATTAGATACAAATTATTGTATAACTGTTCATAACGGACGCGTAGTGATTTCACATTTTTAGGACGTAATATAATGTAATGCAAAATTTCTTCCTGTAGTTATTGCTTCCGGTGCGGAGTTTAAGCCTGTTTTTTATATTTTAAAGAAAAAGCTTATCATTGTTATATTTGCTGTATACCTGATTTTTAATCCTTCACCTTCATCACCATTTTTTTTATTATAAAAAGATCATCAAATGCAGTGAAGGCAGATTGCTTTTAAGGAAAAAATGTTTTATCATATTTTTTGTTTTAACAATAAATTAAGACCGAAATTTTCAGATTTATAATGTTGCCGTTGTTTACCGTTAGCCGGATTAAAATCTAATTACATGCTCCGTTGTGTAACGTTGAAAATTAATAATATTAAAACTACAATAAGTATTGAATATTTATTTTTAGGGTTTATTTACAATCTCAAACTATTTCTTACTTTAAGTATCTTCGAAAAGCAAAAAGCAAAAAATATTTAGTATATGTAATCGATTTATATAAATAATATTTATACACTTAGATCGCAGGTGTAAGAGATCTGAACAACTAGATGTTGCGCAAAGATGCACGATGCGGTTTCGTTTTACGATCTTTCTCACTGCATACCATTGTTATAAAGGCCACCACAGCTCTGTGGTGTGCAACTAAAGAAACTGATTTTTAAGCTTGCAAAGCTCTTGTACCTTTTTTATTTTGTTAGAATAATTTTCGTCGGTGCTTTAACTCTTTGTTGTAATATTGCTCAAACGGACAAACATACTTAATCTATTTAAGTACATTATATTTGTAACTCTTAACGTAAATTAAGTAACAACTCGGTATAGTTAAGATATTGATCATATGTTCACATGTTCACGTGTGTTCATTTTTGTGAAACGAGTTTAATATTGCAATAATATGCTGGCGATCAGAATTCCAGACTTACATTTAAACAAATATCTCTAAGACATAACTCAGCGAAACAATGCTCCGGGCAGTAACAGCGTCTAAATCTTCGAAATATGTTTGTAATATTGCATAAAAGCTTACAGAGAACTTAAATCATTGTATCTTATTGAATCGAGGGTTTGATTATTCAGTTATGTAAAGTTGTTGAGTCACATTGTGGAGCTGCAATGTATCTACAGTCCAGGTGGTGGTTTGGGGACTCGTATCTATGAATAGCATCGAGCCGCTCGAGGTCGGACGCGGTTAATTGGCGACGAGTTGCAGGGCCGGTTTATCCGACGATTATTTTGCGCCATTTCTAACTCTGGCTGTCTCTACTATGTGAAGCCTGTTTTTAATATGGCATCTAATTATTTGTAAAGTATATTAAATTTTTTGCATTTAATATAAAACTTACAATAAGTCTGTTTCGTGGGTTTAACACAAATATATATTTATTCCGGGTAAAAAATATTCTCATAACATGCGATCACGGTTTGCGTGTTTCTTATATTTAAATTATAATGTAAACTCGAGTTCCTACTCTGCTATTTTTCCTAGTAAATAAGTAATTGAGAGCGACATGTAAACTAAAACCCGCGTTAGACGGCTTAGCCGGAAATTATGAATCCCCTCAAAAGCATTCACCCTAAAGTTTATTTGGTCGTTTCCTAGCAGCAGCCATTCTGTTTCGTCGATATTACATTTGTGAATAATTCCGACAAAGCTTCAGTTTTGAAACAAAGGATTTAGAAATGCTGTTGTCTATTAATTATCATATTGAAATTATATGTTGCAAATGGTTATTCAGGTTCCAGTTTTAAAATAATGATTTATATATGTTTAGTTTTATTTTAAAAATCTTTATTGCACAAAGAAATCGTACAAGATGTGGTCTTAATGCTTTATATACTTATTGAGAATGTATAGATGACTGATGATAGACTTATATTTTTTTCTTAAAATTCATATTAAAGTTACATTTATCTTTACTAACTTTAGTTTATCTTCTTATTTACTTTTTTATTTATTCCTAAAAAACTTTTTTTAACTATTTACTTAATTTTACTGTTAGAACGTGGTTCATACATAAAATTTAGAAAATACCCGAGGGCAACGATCTTTCATAGACTGAGAAAAAAAACATGGAAGAGTTGTCGTGGGGGGCGAGGGGTATTCACGGTCGAGCGCCCCGCCACCTGCGCGAGCGCACACCTCGCAGACCTCGCATATCGCACTGCCTTCTACACCCTTAGGCTAAACGTGCATATCTAAATAGATGATTATTTATTATATTATTCCATGGGTCCTTAGACAATTATCAATCTTCCACTTGATAGCAAGTGCAATAGCAAGTGCAATTGCATATCAAAAAATAGGTTTATTGTATAAAACAACATCTACGTCTACCTCTATCTCGAACTGTAGAAACAAAGTGTGACCTAACTAACACAGTGGAAACAGAATAACTACATAAAAATACTTGGACATACATGTGATAAAATAATTTACCGCCAACCGATAGAATCGGTACAGTTAATATTTACTTAAGTTTCTGGTAAAACAAAACACTGGAACAAAACTTACTATATATTACGTATTGTTTGGTTATTATCTATTTATTTGTAGATTTTTCGTAAATAAACTTTTATGAAAAATTTTACACAAAAAGATAAAGATTGGAAAAGAAAATAAAATGTCTAAATAAAAACAGACAACAACTTGTTATTTCGTTTGACATATAGCATTATAATTGGTAAAGCTTTCATACGGTTTAATTCGTCTATTAAATTAGTTATTATATTTAAAATTAGTAAATTTCTATTTAAAATATAAATTTAATAAATATAAAAAGATAAAAAATATAAATCGATGATAACAATTTCGCGCGTCTCACTGCTATGAGTCATTCATATTAAATAAAACTATTCGCACTTTCACTTTTAAAACAAAATCTATCAAATAATTAACCTAACTACGGTTCATACATCTGTGAGATGCTGTGCTTATTAATACTGTTATCTAACTCGAGCTACTTGCACTTATATATCTCTTACATTTTAAGATCTAATTTATTAAGTCTCTTTATGGGGTTTTCTATGTTAAATAAGGCCGAATGACCCACTAAAGAACTAGCGATCGCCTTAAGCGCCTTACAAATGGTAAGGCCGAACGTACTATGTGGTATTTATGTTAACTAAGAGCCCATTACCATAATAGTGAATGCTGTTATAGTTGTGGAATCTATAAAATACTGAATATAATAGTATATCTGATAAGCTCATTATTTGTATAGTGTTCTGTCTCGCCATAGCCTGCGGTTGGTTAATAATTATGGCTTCGATCACATACCTGTGTGGAATATAATAATATGCCTTTATGGTTTAACACTAGCTAAGTATTATTTATGTTTATATTTAAAGTAACGTAGATTTTAGCAAAAAAATAATATAATTCCGAGTTCCCCCCAATTCAAAATGAATAGGCCTAATAGCTCAGCGCATTGTGGAAGATAGATGAAGTTCCTATGACCTACGATTTTGAATACGAACAAAGATTAATAATATGTTGAGATGTATGTTACTCAAACTATTTAATGACTGAACAGATAACAATAAAATTGATTTATGGCAATAGATTGACCAAAAGGCTCTACACTACGTCACAAGACCTAAGTCATTGGCAAAACTAATAATTTGTATGAAGCTGTTGAAATTAATGTACACTTAAATGATAAATGACTGTCGTTGGAGAATAAATAAATCATATCATACAAAATGAGCAATAGAGTTAATCGAGGGCTTTGTTCTGTTGGCGATTTCCGTGTACAATGTTACATAGATAAATATAGTGTCAAGTGCACTGGAGGCAGGCAACACTTTCACTTTCGAGATTTTGTGATACGCTCGAGCTGATCAATCATTACGCACGTGTACTTGTTTAATGATCTTTGATATCAATACACATATCATTACTAACAGCCTTGACGTTACTATTATGAAACTGCTATTAATTAGCTGTTCCATCATTTCTTGTTTGATTAGTAAAAGCATTTTAGTAGTATTGTCTATTTTTGATTCAGTCAGAAATTTAATTGTCAACGTAGTTTTTATTCTTTGGAATGAAAGAGAAGTTTGGCCAAAGTTATGGTAAGCGGTTACGGTCGTTGTAAACTTAGAAGAGTTGCAGATGCTAGGTTTCTGATTTGCAGACACCTCTCTACTCGGCAGTAGTGAAGATAAAGACTAAAAACTTTGCAACCAAGGCAATCCCTTAGGATATTGTCTTATCCAAATTGATATTTGTTTTTAGAAGTGGTGATAAAATGTGGTGGAGAGCATTGGAATGAATTTTGCATAAATCCTAATTACGTAAATATAATAGCAACAAAACCGAGTCTGAAAAGACCACTGATATATTCGCGCAAGGATATTAATGAAATTCGGTTTTCAAACTGGCTATTCTCCGAAGTAGAAAAATAAGAAAAAATCTAATTTCCACATAAAACTCGTCTGAACCATAATTACTAAAAACTAAAACTAAGGATTATATCCAATTATGTATGATGATAGATTTACTACGGATAACTTTATAAGATATATTAAAATCACATACTAATGTTATTATTAATACGAAATAGCTTATTACCAATTATTATCGATACTGTTTTTGTAGTACTTATACATAATATAAACATTACTTTTTACCTTCATGTGGATGTATCACTGGTTACGCTACTCTGTGAATAACGTGTCAATGAATGTGACGGACATAAAGAAGCGAGTTGGCCTGGAAGCTGCGCAGGCGCTGAGCGAGGTCATTGTACCGCTTAGAGGAGCTGCACTCTTGCCCTCACGCCCCCCCTTCACTTTCACCCCCTCTATCCTGTTTATTACACTAGCTTAAATCACTGGATTCGCATCATGTCACTCTATCATTATATTGTTATAGTAAACGTGCGATTACTACGCGTTGAAGTCTTTCAATTAAGATAATGTACATTAAGTACATGTTAGAATTTTATAATGTCCATGCCATTTATTAAGGTAAAATGTAATACATTATGATTTTTTTCTTTTTGTAACTAATCTTGCTATTATTTTAATATGTTGATTTATATATAATTGATGTATATATAATTTCATTTCATTCATATAAAATTGTTATAAATTCATCATAGCATTTTTATTTTAAATAACTTTTTAAAATTTAATCATGGAGAGAATATAATTACTCAAAAAAATGTGATATTTCATGAATAAAGCTATCAAGTAAGGTCTCTTGGCTCACAACATTTTTTTGTCAGTTACAACATCCTTTCGCGCTCGAAATAACAACGACACAGTGTTATGAAGTTTAGTTCATTGTTTGTTTTTCTTTGTAGCTTTATATTTTCTACTATTGACCAAGTCGCCTTTTGAGTGGCCAATTAATAACTTACAGTAACTAAATATAATGTTTTTGTGTTTGTTGTCAGTAGGTTTCTAAGATGGTATTTTAAATCGTGAGTTGTGCGTTAGCATCACCAGGAACGAAAGGGCATGTCGATTACTGTTTGACAAATAAACACAAAAGGTTTACTCTCCAAAGTGTTTCATAGGTAGCGCCCAGATACAATAGATGTTTAAATTTGTCATTGAGAATGGCCTCCGCGCAGAGATGATTAGATGTGTTGAAGAAGATAAGTGACGACCTAATACATACTGAGAACTGAATTATGCAAGTATTTTGACCTTTTCGTATCTGTTCAATATTAATCATAGTTGGAAGAACATTTCTTTTTATTATGGCTTCGATTATAAATTTTAGTAAAATAGAAAATAAAAATATTATTGTTGAATTAATCCTTGATTTATTAAACGAGTACAGCTATCTTTCAATAAATATAAAGCCTTATTACGTCAGAATGTTTAAAACACCTGTAATAAAGTAAATTTATATTCATGTAAGAGTACTTTATCTTTTTATTGTCTGAAGATAAAATGTCAGCGATAATAAATACCGTAACTGTTGTTTTCTTTGGCTTCTTATTAGGTTAATTCCGGATATATCAATTTTGAATATTGTATTACAGTCAACTCGTCGCAAACTCAATAATACGATACACAGTTGTCTCCGATTACGATTGTTTATTCTATTAAGTTGAAGGATCAACCCTTATTACATCTAATTAATTTGCTACTTGTATTAACAATGATTTTTATTATATTTATAGCCTAAATATTTCAAATAAAGCAAATATTTCAAACTTCATTCTAAAATTGGTGAATCTGTTAATAAAATCCTTGACTATTTGTCTTATCCCGGACATTTTAGTTAAAAAAATTATTTAAGTTAAAAACCTTTCATTAAAGTTAAAAACCTTTTTATGTTCTACCGCACAAAAGAAAGACATTTGAAGTTAAACTATCAAAACAAATATTATAGTAAGATCAATTTAGTAGCTCACAAAGTGCATCTGTTATTTGTGGAATAGTAGTACGATGACCTGCTTGAAAACATATATTAATGTTAATGAATCGATACGAACTTCAAGCATATATTAATTAAAATTATTTTTTTTGAAAAAGTACTAATATATTTTTATTTTAAAAATCATTACATGATCCCGATCCATTATTATATTCTATCGTAAGTTAAGCTAAAAATAAAAGATTAAACATTCATTCAGTAAACTATTAGAACTGTTACTTGTCTGTCTGTCCGTTTGTCATCTTTGCTGTCAGCACTTATTAATTCGTTTTTAATAATATTGTCTTTATTACCAATTCGTTCATAATATTGTAAAAATATGTTGTGTTGTTTCTACAACTTTTCTCTAGCCTTCTGGATTTCAGCACACACAGATTGAAGTAAAGTCAGTGTTTATAGAGTAGTAGTAGTACGATTTAGTAATATTTGTGTTTTTGTAGATAGTAAAAATAATAATGTTTTATCAAAACTACGATAAGATATATTTTGGTGAAATATTTCTTTAATTTTTCGAATATCTGTGTAAGATTAACATTTAAAAAAGTTTTACTAACTCAACATTATACCGAAGTTCAGTTCGTTTAAACAGATATTGTTAATTATATTATATTTATCCAGGTTTATTGTTTTGATCATTATTCCTTTAAATTTAACTTCGAAAACTTAATTGGTATTTTCTGCCGCCTTTACCATATTACTTTTTAAAATGTTGAATTATCAAATGTGAGCCATTAAAGTTACCTTTGCATACATTTTTTTAAGAAACTTTTGTGAACTATAATTACTAGTAAAAACAGTATTCAACAGAATAATATATATAAATAAGATTAACTTAAATAATTTACAAACTTGAGAAAACATATTTACAAATTTGAGAAAACATAACACATATAAGTAGACTATACTACTATACTACTTGGTCGGTAGAGAATGCGTATGGCATTAAGTCCGTCATTGTACTTTGTGCATGGAGCAATAAATAAATAATTATAATAAATACTAAACAATATGAGTTTATATAAGAACACAATTGTTATAATGGTTGCAGGATACCATGTACGCCACATCGAGTGCGTCGACGGTGACGTCGGTGTCTCGTGATATGGCATCAGCTTCTGGTCCAGCGGAGAGGCGCGTGCGGGTCGTACGACTCCTGCGCCCGCGCAAGGCCGCTCCAGCTTTCGGCTTCTCTCTGCGAGGAGGGCGGGAATATGCTACTGGTTTCTTCATATCAAAAGTGGAACTAAATTCTGAGGCTCACCTTCAGGGTCTAAAGGTAAATTTGGCTATTTTTGTTACCTTATTTTATAATAAAAAATAAAAACTATTGAAATAATTTAACTAATTAATATTATTTGCAAGAAAAAGATCAAAGTTATAATAAGAGGATTTAAGAGAAGTATCTGAAAAATATTAGCTAAAACAAAAATAAATATAAATATTGCGAGGTGGCGCTGACAGCAGCAGCCCGCAGGTCACGTTGCGTAACAAAAATTGTTTAATGACGCTTGCTTGTGGCAATTTTGTTACATTGTCATTGATTTCATGTTTTTGTATAACTAATAAGGAATTGTGTATTATCTTATTGTTAGTTATTTTTTCGGTACTCTTAGATTAAAATTATACTTAATTTATTCTACCGAATTAGTAATATATTAAATGCTGGGGTATATATCTTATGTTTAATTATATTTACGGAGCGGTATTGGAGATATATAGATATATAAATATAACAACTTACTATAGAGTCTTCGGAGTTAAGTTACAAAGATTCTTTAGAAAGAAGTATATTGTGTTGAAGTTTAAGGCTATGTGTTTCAATTTAAAAGTATAATCTCAAAAGTATTTATAAAACCATTTTTTTTTGTTTTTACAACAATTGGACCGTTCACTATCTCGATTCTAATTTCAAAACAACAAAGACGAAAAATATAACATGTTTTATATATTTTCGATAATAACTTAAGATTTAAATAATTCCATTAATTTATTGTTACAATACGCCTCTGATTCTTCTCCTCAGAGTTATGTATCTGGTGAGTCTGTCATCTTAAAGCTCGTATCGTGGTCCATCACTCAACATAATATAAAATCCCACAGTTATCTGGGTCTAGTCATTCGCTGTGTTATTATCAACGGCCGAGGTTATTTTGTCGCAAGAAGCATTTCATTCTATGAAGCGCTCATGTAACAATTGTATTTTAGTAAACAGTTCAAACTGATTCAAATCTTTAAACAAACTTGATATAACCAAGGAGGAAATGAAAATCTGAAGCACAACATTTATCTTCGATTATAATTAGTATGAAATTAAGAATGTGGGAGTTGGTATCGTTTATAATTATATAATTTAATTAGAAGTTATAATCTTAATTGACCCACATACATCACTTGCAGTCTCAAGACAATAGTTATTTAATGAAGTTCGGCATATTACAGATGAACGAGCATTTTAAAGCATTCAGTTTTCACACAATTACTTCCTAAACAAAGACGTTACGAAATTTCACGTGTTCTTACATCCGTTGTTATTTCCACTACAATAACGTGCTCGAGACGTTCACAGCTCACATGAAAACATGAGAAAATAAGTTTTATTGCACTGTACTAGTTTAGCATTTGATTTATTTACAAAGTTCAAATATCTTGGTCTATTCTTGTCAATGCGTCTGTAGTTAAATAGTTAGGATAAGCGTTCTTTTTATGGTGAAAACCTGAAGAAATCGAGGAAAGGAGTGAAATTGTATTTAAAAAAACAAGTTACTTGCGTGAATCATTTAATAACTTAGGTGCTGTGTTCAATCCACGACTTTCTATCACTAACATGCTGCGCATCGCCAGGTACACTTATTGTGTAATGCTTGCTAAAAAGAAAACCGATCAGTGGAAAATATTTATATTTCTAATATTATTTGATTGTTAATTTTTGATTATGAAATCCATACATAATAAACACATACTGAAATTAATTAAAAGTTAAAATAAATATATCTCGTTAACAGATATATGAACCCAATTTATAATTAAAATTCACAGAAGTACAATGCAACTCGTAACTTTTACTTTAAGCAATTGTTGTTCGTCTGGGAAACATGAGTGAGTTTCGATCTTTACATAACGTTAACTTTAAATAGTCAGTAATAGTTTTGAAAATATTAAAATAATAATATATTGTTATTTGTTAGAATAATATTTATAATTTTATGACAATTTATGTATGAATTAGATGTCTTATATACGGGTATAAGATCGCGTGAAACATTGGCACGAATTATGTTATTTGAGTGGCTGTGAATTGAACACTCTCTAAAATAATTAAACAAAAATATTATTTTAACACACACTTTATATATCTTTTCTGGTGCATAAAATGTATTTAGATGTGTTATTAAGAATAAAAACATTTTGCAAGCTATTCTTTCATATTTCGTTACTTGGCCATAGAAATGATCTGTGTAAACTTTTTGTTATATATAGATAGTATATAATATAGCAGTTTTATTAACAATACTTAAAACCAAATATAAATTGATGTGTGTACTCTGAAACTGGAATGTTTCCAGTAGTTGAATACAACACTTTTCTTATTACAATTTTAAAAGTAGAAGACAAGCTTTAGTTTACTAAAAATATATTGATATTTTATGATGTTAAAATATTGAAATATGCAGATAAACAAATAATAAAACTTATATTCGTGCTAATTTCCATTATAGAACTGTCCAAGATACTTAAAACATACTCTTTTGTTTTACCAGTCGCTTTGCAAAATCAATTTGGTCTTAATTATTAATATCAAAATATGTTATTAATTTACTAAATATAATCATTTTGGTGTAAACGGATAATGTTGTTTATTTTTTTTATAAATATTTCGAGTGTGTCTGACGATAAAGTGATAAAAAAATCAAAAATCTGTAAAATAATTATTTTTACTGATCCTGTGTAACCGTATCGTAACTTGAATCAAATATTTATCCACTTTTATATAAACTGAACTGCTGGTGCCGTATCGCGATTATTGATTTTTTGTTCAACTCAAATTAAGCAAACATTGTATAAATATACAGACGTTATCAGCGCTGAGTCACTGATAACAAATAATATTATTATATTACTGCTGAGTGTGTACAGGTGTGTGTGAGGCCTGAGCTAAATAAAGCATAGTAACGTATATATCTTTTAAAAATAAATATAATAATTGTTTTGATGTTAATATTTGATTTGTTTATCAGATATATATTTCAAGTAATGAAGCCGCAAAGTGCTCGTCGGTGTTCTTTGTTATCACAAAATCTTATTTTTATTATTTTTATGATTTGCTATCGTAGTTTTGTAATTGAAGTTAGTAATTGATTTTATATCTAATAATGGAATTATTATAATAAAACCTTTGTATTGTTGTCGTGTTTAATATCACTTGCACTGAGATAACCCTATCTCATGAGTGGATTTGTCTTTGAGATGAAACTTATGACGTAACCATTAAATGTCAGTAAGGCTGAGACGTCGAACACATGTGACTTTAGCTTTCATATAAATATTAACACAGGAATTGTAAAGTTGACTAAAACCTTCAAAAATTTATCGATACCTCAAAATTAATTAATAACATTACAACGAGGGTACATATTAAACAGAAACATATTTAATGTTATAAAGTGCATGGCCTATAAAATTACTTAAAACGAACATTAGTGTTATAAAAACAAAAAAAGTCAGATACTCAGACATGATGACGGAGTTTTGTAACATTAATGTTTTTCTATTCAAACGTCACATCAATCTTTTGCGCACAATAACATAACATGTTACCTAAATTCAAGATACACATGAATATAATACTACATGTAAAGGTTACCGGTAGGACGCCTCAAAGTCTGGGAGTCCAAAAAACACAAGCTGTACGAAAGTCTGTAGGAAAGTTGTCTGATATGTGGGCCATGAGTTTGTCCGGCTTCTCCGAGAACGTAAAGAAAGTACTTCTGTCGTCACTGAGACGTGGCTGGGGTTTGACAGGTCGCGGGTGTGACGTCACTCGCTCAGTAGCCCGGTGCCTTCACGCCATATTATTTTTTACTTTCTATTGTTTTGGGGTAACTGTATCTTTTATTGGGTAAATAACTTCCTGGTTCAGTGAGTTAATATAACGGTTAAATCAGATAAAATAATGTTTAAACTTACAGTTGATACACGAACGGTTATTAATAATACTTATACCGGATATATAGCCGGATAATTATTATATATAATTATCCGGCTGTACTCACGTTATTATCGGAATTTGCCTGATTAAACTATTGTTTGAGTCTCGATTCTGCCATGCTCAAAGCTCATGAATAAGGACCCAAAATGGGTTCGGAACTAGTCGGGTAAAATATATTTAATAATAATATTTAGGGATAGTTATATTTAAAAGTAATCATGAATCGAAAGTTTATATACGGTAGTTACTTGTTGTTGATATTGACAGTTTTTTTATGTTATCTATTTTCATATTAGTTAAATTTATTTAAAAAAGCACTCAATATATCTTTATAAGAAACCTTGATTAAAAACCCTATAATAATCGAAGGTGACTGCATACATAACTAAGATTGTATATATATTATATTAATTCTTTATAATATCCAGTATCGTATTCCGCTGTCCCTGGTCTGTGATGTGAGGTGTTATTATATCCTGGTTTTATATAATACTTTACTTAAATATATATCACCCAAATATAATCCTAACATTGAGTATTTAATGTTTATAATTAATTTGTTTAAACAAGAAGTTTTTTAAATATCAGATTATAATTTTATTTAAAATAATAACGACTGCCTGTGATAATGGTAAGTTGTTATTTAAAAAATAGAGTGTTTTATTGTCAACTCTTTTTTAGATGTAATTTTAGTAAATATTGTTGAGGTCCATTTCATTAAAGAAATATAATTTAAAAGAACATTTGGACTTCAAGTTTTTTAAACTGGAGCTTTAAATTTTTTAATTATTTATTGATATATAATACCATTAATACATATACATATACATATACATATACATATACATATACATATACATATACATATACATATACATATACATATACATATACATATACATATACATATACATATACATATACATATACATATACATATACATATACATATACATATACATATACATATACATATACATATACATATACATATACATATACATATACATATACATATACATATACATATACAATAAAAGAACAAAGAATTGATACTTATATATGTGATGTTGTTTGCAGATCGGTGATCAAGTGGTGAGTGTGAACGGGTATCGAGTAGACGACGCAGTCCACGCCGAGCTTGTTCACTACATCACCTCGCAGTCCAGGCTCAAAATAAAAGTTCGACGTAAGACTTTTAGAACAACGAAAAAATATATATATTCTCAATTAAATATATTTATTTAGTAAGGACTGAAGTTTTATAATAAAACTTTATTAAGGCTTTTTGGGTCGAAAACGCTTGTAAAGGTTTTATGCTTCAATAGAAGACACATTTCAATCTGCATTCACTTATTTAAAAATAAACCCCTTATTTAAATAATTTTGTTTCATAAAAGGTAACTTTTTCTTATCAGAATCAAGTTTTATTGAGAGATTGAGTTGGTTCCTTCGGTATTTAAAAAGTGTGGAGACGCTTATAAATATTTTCCAATACGTTTTATAAGAAATGAGACTATTTGATTTGAATGTTTAACAATACTATGCATTATATGATATATAATACACAGGGTAGCTAATGATTGAAACTAAAAATAAATTATAAACTTCTTCGAGTTTGTAGCAGCCATTGTGTAAATAGACAAATTATTAAGGCTCAATATACATTTCTTTTAAATGCATGTCAAAAAGTTTTATCTTAAATTTAACATATTACAATTATACTGAAATAAGTTACTATTTTGTAATATGTTAAGTGCATGATACAATTATATTCAGCTACTGATTTCTAATGTTTCAGATGTGGGGATGGTTCCCGTAAAAGAGTGAGTGTTGACATATTGTTACTTTAAATTATATTCTTAATAATCTGTCGAGATATTTATTATTATTCCATATGTTTTTATAATAAAATTATATAATATTTTTCAGTAAGGATCACGATGCCCTGTCGTGGCAGTTCGTGTCGGAACGAACCTCGCTGGCTTCAGACGTGTCCTCGTCACCAACACTCTGCCACACCACAGACCACCTCACGGACATGCGACTTTCAATACTGGTGCCACCACGAGCGAAGCTGGGCTGTGGGTGAGTATAGCATCAAAATAATAATCACATTAATGATTTAGTTGGAAATGTTCTGTAAATATTAATGATTTAATAACATAATTATATGTAAATTATTATTATTGTTACAGTATATGCAAGGGACCAGAGTGGAAGCCGGGAATATTTGTTCAATTCGTAAGAGAAGGTGGTATCGCCCGAGAAGCCGGTCTCCGGCCGGGAGACCAGATCATGTCCTGTAACGGCCACGATTTCACCAATATATCGTTTAACGAGGTAATTAACTGTAAAATATTATATTGAATTAGAAATACATTATGATATAACTCTTGATAAAACCAAAAAGACTAATTTTAATCAAAACTATTTATCAGGCCATATCAGAGATGAAGGTCAGCGGGCGCCTGGAGCTGGTGATCCGCGAAGGCGCGGGCACGGAGCTGGTGTCTCCCGAGAGCTCCGGCTACAACAGCTCCGCGTCGTCTGCGGCGGGCGAGCGGAGCCCTGCGCCGCCCGCGCCCCTGGCGCCGCCCGCCGCGCTCAGGAGGCGCCTGGCGAGTGTCGCGGAGGAGGCGGCCGATAGAGCCGATAGGTTTGTCATTCTATCAGGTGTTGTAAAACTGATTCTAGTTATTGTAACTCTTCAAGATCTAATAAAATACTGTTGTAACTCTTGCCTTATTGGCATTAAAAATTTATATAAATACCTATATTAACACGTCAACTACATAAACAAATATTGCAAATTTGCAGGTCATTTGCAGGACTTATATAATTATTCATTAAGTTAAGCTTGAAATAAAACTATTTTTTACGGATTAAAATCGCGTATAATTTGGCTACATTTTAATTTTAAGTCGGCGTTTCGAATGCTTTGAAGCAATTGTGACAGCATTGAAAGCATTCGAAACGTCGGGTTAAAATGTAATCAAAATATATGCGAGTTTAATCCGTAAAAAATAGTTTTATTTCAAATGTGTACTCGTGAAAATCTATGAAAATACTAATTTAAGCTATACTCAAAACAAAATCTGACGATAAAGTTTAAAAAAAAATATATTATTCATTGGCTGGTATTTTTTAATTTGTACTTCTTATTATTTTAGGTTGACAATGAACCGAATTAAAAGACGAACTTGGGACAGTTTAGATTTTGAGTGGAAAAATAACGACATCCATAACTTCGACACACCCTCCGACATAGAGCCCGACTACGACAGCCCCAGTATACCAAATAACCCTCATACGTACGAAAGTAAATCCAACGTTAGATGTAAAACTAAAACAGACTTTGAACCGACAAAAGTCAAAAAACCATTGAACAGAACCATCATTAATTTAACGGAGGATGGAGCGACTATTCAATGCAGTTACGACAACAACTCCTCTAGAAAGAATGCGTTTTCGACGAATCAAACAAACAAGGATAATGATAAAAAGACTATTGTTGTTGAAGTCCACCACTTGAACCCCGCGCCCTGCGCCACGCCAGCTTGTAACTTTGCTCTGCCCAAGAAAGAAATAGAAATGGACACGACTAGCATAGCCAGCTCGGCAACTCTGTCTAGCGCCATCGCTGATGAAATACAGAGAAGAAAATTAGTGCGTACATAGTGTTATTAGAAGTTTTGTAAAAAAAATTATAAATTAAGTTTTTTTGCTCTTTTGGAAATTATTGATGTGTAAAATAAAGATTTAACTGTTTTATTTAATGAGGTACTTTGATTATAACATTAGTGTATTTTATGTGCAGAATAAGAAACCTGAGCCCGAGAAGGAAGTTAAACCAGTGCCAATTAAGAAGACGAGTATTCCGAAGGCGATAGACAACGATCAAAAAAAACATCACGATGCTTTAATGGATGAATTCAAGAAGGTCCATAGAAAAATGTTCGCCAACATAGAAGTAAATAGTGAAAATAGCAACAGTAATCAACAAACAGAAGACATGGTGAGTATTTACTTAAAATAATAAATATTTAAACACTAACCCACTCGTTAACTATAAGTTAAGATATACGAATAAAGCTTTAGTAATATTTTCATACCTATCGATATACAGAGAGTTAAATTAATTACCGACATTGAGGTAAACCATTCGTAGTCATTCGTTCTTTATGCACGTGGTATTTACAATTATCGAGTGTCACAGAACAATGATATTGTCATATGATTGTTATATAATAGTAGCAAGAAACAGCGCCATTGTACATTCTTATAAACAGGAATAGAAGTTTGTTCCCGCCTTTATAAGAAAATGAACGACAAAACACAATAATAATGATTTAAAATTTAAACAATAATATCGATTAAAGTTGTTTTATAAATAAAATAAAATTGTTGTTTATTGTAAGATACTTATCAATGGTATAATTTTATTAATTATTCTACTTATCTCATATATTCTCAAACTTTCCTCATTCCAAACCTTATATATTACTAATATTAGAAACGTAATTTTTTTTATAGATAGTAGGATGTATGTTTGTTACTCTTTCACATTGATACAGAGTTAGCCTACACCTTCGATTAACATATAACTTTTTTCCCATTTATTTGTTCCTGCGGAAATCACGGGCGTTGAAAATGTTTTAAACGTTTCTTATAAATTTACTTGATACAAAAATCTCACTACATTTTAAGTAAGATTTCTATAAATACCTATTAACTGTAATTACTTATAACAGCTTTTTGCTTCAGTTGACTTCAGAAGTAAGGAAAGCGGGGATATTTTTTAATATTTTTCATTACAAATAATAACTTATGCGTCGTCAAAATTAATAAAATAAAATATTTTGAAGTATACATGTGAAGTTCTTCTATATCTCACTTAAACTAGTAGCTTCAATTTTAAATTTAGACTTATAGGACTAGGTTTTTTGTTTTAATTACAAATATATAGTTTCCTTTAACTGGTTTCATAAGACGATATCACTTGCTAAATTAATGGTCTTAACAGACAGACAGACGACAGAGTGATTCTAAAATGTGTTATTTCATATTTAAAAAAAACGATTGCGTCATTTGTATTGTCAAAAGTATTCTTGTAAGATAAAGACTGTCAAGTAAAATAAAGATAAGAGGATAGTGATAATGTAAATGTAGGTATTTGGAAATATTTTCACATTCAATAATCAAAAGATTTAAAACTTTTCATATTAATGATTATGAAATACAACATAAAACTCTTAATAAAAAGCCGCGATAAAAATTACAAAATGGAAAAAAAAATCCCAACATCGTTTTTCAATACTCTTTATTATAGAGATATATTAAGTTATTTTAGTTGGGGAAAAAAGTTTGTTCGTATTTTACTTTGACAATTCAATAAGTAAAAATGTTTTTCTCCTAACTATTAAGTAATTACAGATTCCCTGGCTTTTTACTTTTATTTCTAAATGATGTTAGGTTTAACATCATTTAATTTAGTTTTAGACAACTAATTTGTATCTAAAATATGTTGACAATCAATTTATTTTTAACTAATCTATTTGAAAATAACTTTGATTAAGAACGTACTTACAAAACATCTGTTTACTTTAGTTGCAGAATTATTATAATTTAAACATCATGTTTTCAGTAAGAAAGCGTTTTATTTGTAATTATTATATTTTGGGTATTTGTTTATTATAAATTAATCGTACGATCCTCGACATAAAATAATTTATAATATAATTGGAAGTAGTATATATATATATATATATTTGAATACTTCAAACTTGTTAGTATTTATATAATAAATTATTATTATTTACACAAGTACACAGACTGCATCGTCCGTTATATAACTATGCATTGTTGTGTTTTTTAATGACGCAGTTAGATTATATTTAATGTTTCTAATTCTATTCTAATTCTAATTCTAATAATAAAATATATTAAGTATATATGCAGCTGATAGTTTATTACAGACTTGTGGTCTCATACCAAATTAATGTTTAACTTGCTTGGCTTTAAATGCCCCCTATTCAAATATATTTGATAATATTTTTTTAGATTTTCACGAGTACACATTTGAAATAAAACTATTTTTTATTAGTGGCTAATTAACTGACTTACTGACAGACAACTCGTGTACCCGTGAACTCGTACAACTCGTTTACCCGTGAACACGATTGCTGCAAAGGTTAAAATTAAAATGTAACCAAATTATATGCAAGTTTTAATCCGTAAAAAATTGATTTATTTCAAATATATTTGATAAGTGGAAGATTACTTACTATATTCGAACAATGTATTACGATTTAATAGTACAATAAATAATAATTCAGATCACATAACCGACCTAAGTAAGTCGTCACCACCACCAGGTGGTACTCAAAATATGATAAATCAAATGCGGAAGTTTTTCACGTCGTTCTGAACGACCATTATAATAAACAATAATATATGAAGTGAGGTAGAGTTATTTTATTTTAACTCATACTTATCTACACTTTTGATATAAACTGTTCAATGTTAATTTAAGAAAAATATACGTTATTTTTGTTTTTTTTTTGTGAACCCACTGGTTATTGAATCTTATTTTTAATTTAATTTAAAGAAATCTTATTAAATATCGTTAATTAACTAATTTTGACAGAAATATTATTTAAAAATACGTTTCACCATATAAAATCTATTAACGAAGCCAGAAATATATTATAGAAGTAACTTTAAGATAGTCACTTGCTCAGTTAAATGAATATCTCGTCGCTAGCAGTGTAGCCACAGTTTCTAACTCCGGAATAATTAATTATGGCAAATCTAGATTTCAAACAAGTTGTTACTCTGGTTGAGTCTTAGATCCATATTTGGTTTAGTAATTATATATATATGTTAAGGTTCAATACTTAGTTTTGATCTCGTATGTTATATTAATAAAAATAACGTTACTTCGATGAGAAATATACCGCATCTATTTCTATTGTATGCTTTTGCTTTTTTAATAAGTGATGCATAAATAATTCATTACTACTAACATCTCGTAAAATACATAATATTGTATTACTAAAACATTATATTCAGTATACGTACGAGTATTTCTTGATTATATAACAATGTTGGTAAAAATATTAATGTAATAACTGATAATTGTCTTATTTTTTTATTATTATTATATTTAAATAGGTTAAGTTTTGGGCGTGTGTCGTTTTTAAATATTATTTTAGATGTAGAAGTATTCGTTACTGTACAATAAGACGCAGTCTAGGTCATACCTGACCAGATTAGTGGGCACCGTCCAGTCAGTCCTCGACCAGTCTGCGCAGTGCAGTCTGAGGGCGCTGACCTCCTTTCGTAATTAGAGAGCCCATGTACAAAGGTTGTTTTACTAATAATATTATATTGGCTTATTATATAAGTTTTATGTGTAATTCATAGCTAAATCAGAATACTACTTCTAGCCTCAAATGAGTTATTACTATATATTACTAATAAGTAATAATTCAACAAGCTATAAAAAAAAAAGGTTCCATTTTTTAAATTTTTTTGGTTTTAATTACGAAAGCATACTAAGATATTGACAGCATTAAGACATTTAGACGTGTGTGTGTGTGTGTGTGTGTGTCACACATCATCTATAATCTTATCTTTTTAAAACGGAATTTTATCGGAATAACGAAATAACTCAAACAAATACTTTCAATTTCATTTTCATTTCATTCAATTATATATATTTATTATATAAAAATATACCAGGTTTACTTAAGTACCTCTTCCTACTTTATAAAATATCCCCCATTTGAACCTTAGGCTTAGACAGAATTTTTCAGTTAACGCAAAATATTTTAAGAAGTACCATAGTTACAAAAACGAGTTTAAACAATAATGAAATATGAATAAGAAAAAATTAATAACACGTAGTATGACTAGTATATTGTTTTTTTTAAGGACAACCAAAATGATAAAATCTCACAGCAAGGCAAAATCTATTATCAAAATAATATAAATCCGTCGAATTGAGAATTGGTTCGTCAATGAATAAGGTTACAATATAATAAATATTCGTAGTGGCGACTTTTAATATGAAACTCTTGTATTATTTAAAAAAAGGAAATAAATATGGACAAGTGGATGTTATATACTACTTTACTTTGTAATGTTCATACAAATATTTCTGTACCCAATAATTGAAATACCTGTCATAGTTGTACGCATACTGATATTGGAACACTGATTTCGCGTGATTGCGCTCCGCACTGATAACGGCGGCCTGGCGTGTTGCACCGCTCAGTCAGTGCTCAGTAGAGTCAGTAGTCAGTAGTCGGTGGTCACCTCGCCACATCCGCCGTGGACGCGCATCGTCGACTCCGCCGCTCGCCACTGTCCGCTCCGCTTCGCCGCCCACCACCCGCGACCGACGACTTATATTTTCCGAGAACCGAATAGGAAAAATTATTACTGACCTTCACGCTGAAGCTATGTGATTTATAATTTTGTATGCATTGTTGTGCTCCGAACACGTACGAAATAATATATGAAATCGGAGTGGAGTTAACATTATTACACGCAATTTCAAAACGAAATGTGATTTCCCAGTATTATAGTGACGATTAAAAATGAAGAAAAACAACAAGTCACCACCTTTATTCACAATTCAGTGTTATGAAGTAAGTCGTGATTCTCTTAATTATTAATTGGAGCGAAGCGTGAGATTCGTCTAATGCGATAAACATTATTATTAAGATATATTTTTAAAATCATTAATCTGAAGATGAATTTGTCTCTATCAACAGTTTCTTTTTAAACTTCTGATAAATAATTAAATGCAATAGAATTTTATTAAAACTATAAGTGAGTCAAGCTCTAAATGTTGTGGTCCACTTCACAGCAGGTACATATTTTTTGACATTCCTGTATATTAAGTTATCGCGAAAAAACAACCGATAACTTTGATTATACATATCTAAATACTTTATTGATATAAAATACCCGTAACATTCTTTTGTTATATTATAATTCTCTTAATGGATACGCTTCGGTGACTAATGGTCAATAATTAGTTTCTCGTTCAACCTCTAATAGTTCAAGACGGAGGTAATAATATTTAAGAAAGAAGTTACAGACTTAATGAAGATATGTTTCTTTACGTTTTCCTCGTCTTGAACGATCATTACCTGACGTCATCGACTTGTTAGCAACAAATTTAAACACATGTTACATTATCGACATAATATTATTCTTAAGGCCGAGTTGCATTATCACAATAGTGTGTGAGATGCTAAAGTTCAATGTCATCGCGGCTTACCCTGAGATGATACGACGCCAATGATTACGATTAATTGTATTTGAAAATCAGGCTTACGCCAATTTTTGAGTATACGACTTTCGTCTCGGCTGAACAAACACTTTGCGACACAAAATATGCAGTCAATTATTAATTAGAAAGCAAATCAAAAATTGTTATCTTGAGAAATATATTTCAAAATCCTGTTATGGACATTTAATAACGAAAAATAAAAGAAATATATTGCTATTTAATTGTTAAGTCAGGTGAATGAATAGGTTTTTATATATAATTAATAAATATAATCAATATAAATATAATAAGTTTTTCCTAACACTACAGTAAATCATCATAGTCTGCTCCTATCCCAATTGTTTTGCAATTTGGCAAAAGCTTTTAGGACCGTACATTGGCCTTACGTAACCCTGCTTAGGAATGTGTGTCGGTGGAATTTCTACCACCAACCGGTGTACGATGAAATCCTTTTTTATTTTGTCTCTTATCTTTCACTTTAGGGAAGATATTGAGCTTTATACTGAACCGCAACCGCACGGTACTGTGCAGCGAAGACCCATTTGTAACCATTATTTGCTTTAATTTTGTAATGAATTCATCCGTGGGCTATATTTGGCGGAATGCAGACTCGTTAACCGAATCACTTGCTATCTGATTAGTACTCTTGGTTAATCTTATGAACACTCAAAGTACCTTATACCGTTCCTATCTAAAATATTGTGTCTGACGATTCTTCATTATTACATAACAAGTCACAAAATTTTAAAGAAATAAAATAAGTATAAATAACAGTACCTACCATAATAATTTATAATTCTAAGTCAAAGACACAGGACAAATTGTTAATACTGTATTGAACTAGGTATACATATTTTTGTATAAATGTTATGCAGTAGAATCTTAGATTTTCACGAGTACACATTTAAAATAAACTGTTTTTGCGTATTAAAACACGCATATAATTTGGTTATTTTTTTTATTTTAACCCGACGATTCGAATACTTTGCAGTAATCGTGTTCACGGGTAGACGACACTTACATCTCGTCTACCCGTACCCGTCTCGTATACGCGAGTTTTAATCCGTAAAAATAGTTTTAATTCAAGTTATGCAATAGAATTTAATATTCGATAAATCAAGTATGTACAGGGTTGACCATAAATTTATTCACATTTCAAACATAAATAAAATTACAAATGTTATTTGGTTTGTTTAACGTAACAAAAATGTATTCAAATTTATATTTTAAAAATGATGTCGTCTAGATGTTTCCCGTCTCGTCGTTAGCACTTCTGCAATCTGCTATGTAAACGTTGGAAAATTGCTGACACATGCTAAGAGGAAAAGCGGCTATCTCTTTGTGGATGTTTTCTTTTAATTTGAATATGTTGTCGCGTTATTAGGGTAAATTGACTCTTCAGATATTTCCGCAAGAAAAAATCATTAAATGTAAGGTCCGAATTTCTCGGAGGCCGTGGAATATAACGTCTGCAAAAAATCGATTTGATAGGATTTCTTGTTTTTTTTTTACCACCGGTAGAGCCACGTTTGATGTATTCCATGGTGTTTCATCTTGTTGCATTGAGTCCTGCTGATGTATTCTTATAATCGTCATGTAACGGTGGAGTCAAAAAATTTCTCGCAATATCTTACGTAATCTACGTATCGTACGTTTCTTGATTTTTTTCAAAGAAATAAGGACTGCTATTACGTTTGCTAATGTTATTAGGGAAATAAAGGCTTTTGATGTTTGATGGCTTTTGATGTCCGTGCTCTAATATCGGCGGTTGTGCTTATTTAAGTTACTTATCAATACGACAATGGGCCTCGTCTCTAAACAATTCTCAAGGCTAGAAAATCGTTTCAACATAGCGCAAGTCAATAACTTACGTTGAATGTAATAGTAATCTCCGTACAATTTTGCTAATAAACATATATGGGTGTAGTTTAAGATCCAAATGTATATTTCGCCGCAGTAGTTCTTAGTATAGCCAAAGACGACGAACGCCTATGCGATTCTGGATCGTTCGTTACGGAAATTTCAATCTCTTCAATGTTTTCTTCAACGTGGCGGCCCTGTCTGTTTAATATTTATTGTCATTATCGTTGGCTCGAATATCTTGACCCAATTTTTATTTAAACTAATACTTGGACACACAGTGACACGGAGTATTAAACTAGGCGTCTTACAGAAACGTAGGAATCATTGTTTCCGAAAAATTGTTTCACACAAAAAGCATGTCATGCCGTTGCCCCATGAAGAGCACCGCTCTAATGGTTTTTGAGAAATAAAGCGTTACTTTTTGTAAACATGATTGTCGAACCCTGTAAACGTTGCCATAGGCAAAGATTCCAATAGTCTTGTAAATGTTCACACATGGAAACAAGAATGAAACTTCTATCGGTTTATAAAAAACATTTTTTTACTTCTAAACCTACCTAGATGTTGTCTCGTTTTTGAGAACCTTCAATAATTATTTTATTTTATTTTTATGTTCAGGATCGTCAATCGACGATACCTCTGAGGAAAGCTGAATCGGCGTCGACAGAATTAGCAAACAACGAGAAGCAAATACAAGAAAAACGGGATAAGAAACCTCCACCACCGCCCCCACCAGTATGTTCACCTTTGAATAATAATATATGAATTACATTTTTCAGTTTTTAATTTTTTTTGTATAAAGTTATATATTATTAGTATATTTTTATCTAAAAATATTCTTCCATATTTATTAAATTAATATATTTGAAACCCGATAAATAAATATTTTAATGAATTATAAAATATTTTATATTATAAATTTCAGATGCCAGCAACAAATGGTCACCACGATCATGTTGACCATATCCTAAACAACCATCTGAACGGAAAGTTTAATAATACAGAAGTAATGAAAGTACCTAATTTAAGAAAGGTTGGTACTTTGACACGGACCCCGACACCCGACTACAACATTAAGCCAGAGGTTCCCGTGCAGTTCAGGACAAAAACATTGAAGGAAGAGAATGCTGAAGTGGAATCTTTAGAATCATACAAACTAAAAAATCCACTTAACATTCAACCAAAGCCGCCGTCTCATTACTTCATTAAGGCTCCGAACGGTACTGCGACTATGAAGAAACACGTGCGGCCAGTATCGGTTACTATCGGAGAGTATGTTAACAATGTAGGTCGAAAAGAGCCGGCCAAGTTAGACTTCTTAAACGGAGAAAAAAAGGACAGTCACAGAGGAGGCGACGACGAACCCATCACAAGCAGACTCCAATCCGAATTGGCTCTTACACTATCTAGATCAAATTTACGTAAAAAGACTGAAGCTTTGGTAAGTTATATGTAATATATTTTTAATATATATGCTTTTATTTTGATTTTTATTCAAGTTGATTTTCAGGTTCATGCTTCCCATAAAAAAAAGCTAATTTTGAACATTAATTCGAACGATGAAAACTTTCATGCTAGATATGGCAACAATCTTTTACCGCTACCGCCTTCGATAACGATACCTAAAATATCCAAAAATAATATTTAACATATATATTTAAAATATTTACAAGTGATGTAAGATATATTTTGATTATCGGCACTTTATTATCACTTATTTCAATATTTAGTACACTTACAGTCGGGGTTTGATTACATTCCTATGATCATTATAAACGTCCCAGTATTATTGTAAATTAATACCTAAATATTAAATTTAAAAAAAAAATTGTATAAGAACAAATTTAGTGAGTTTGTGACCGTCTAATCCCTGCCTGTAATGATCACTGCATTGTAATAATACAACGGCGTCGTAAAACACTCAATAATGCACATTTTGGTTTTATAATAACTGGTATCTTGGTGAAAAATAATAATTAATTATCATAAGTAGAAGTCGCTAAGTATATTTACTTACGTGACTACCTTATTAGGATAATAGGATATATATTATTAATACCATTAACTATTTGCATACATAACGATGGAAATTTAATTTGTTACTTTGACACGCACGTCATATTAACATTAAGGCTTACATTTCATACATATTTGTAGGATTATTATATAATGGTGAAGGTGATATCGAGAGTACGGAGAGATCGCTACGTATTGATATTTGAAAGTTTTATATTTCATTATGTGCACTAACGTCTGTTTTGCCCACAGGGTGATGGTGGGCGATAAGGGGGCGTTAAAGATAAATGCAAGCAACTCTCGTCATATTATATAGATAAATATTCCATTAAACTGAGGAAAAGTAAATTTTATATTATAATTTTAATGTATAAATTACGCCAAATCTATTTTAACACCATGTTTTAATGTGATTGTACGAGTGTTTAAGATAAGTTGTCGTGTGTCCGTACGTGTATTTATAAAACATGCTAGTGCTATATTAATTATGTATCAATTATAATTTTAAATGTCATATAGAATAAGTAATGCAAAAATATTTTGGTTAAAGATTTCATCACACCAAAGTTCTTTTGTATTAAATAGGAACTTGTTTGTGTAATAAATGTATGGAATTGTAAACAGTTTTTTAATTATATCTTTCCATGTTGCAATTCAAAACCAATCTTAATTTCTTTCACAGTCCAAAAGTTTCAGAATGTATGGTATGGCTTATCCTTATTTGATCCTTAAACTGTCACAAAATTACATTTTTAACATATTTTTAATTGAATCGAAGAGAAAAATAATATTTTACTCCATAGCCAGAAACAGATAACAAATGTTTTCAAAATATACATATATAAATGAATAAGTTCACATTTGTACATATAATATACAAATGTGAACTTATTCATTTATATAACCTCTTTCCTTCTTAGTGAATATGATCGAATAGGTTCTGGTTACTTACCTAAAATGTGTATAAAAAATTCCATTTAAATCCATATATCTAGCCGTCGTGACAACAATTGCAAAACGTAGTGTTCAGAAGAGACTGCTGGTATTATATATAGACTTCAATGTGGTTTTAGCTGTAAAATGTAATGTTTTGTTGAACGAAGTTCACGCCGCGATTAGAGTTCAGCCCCCAACTGGTTCGAAACAAGTCGGGTAAATTCCGATAAAAGAAACATGAGTACCGCTGAACAATTACGTATCATACTATAAATTGTTGTTTGTTACATTTTTATACAGATAGTTAATGGTTGCGTTTATTTTTTTACGTTTTTTTTTTTGTTGAGGAATGTAAATGTGACCCGAAAAGTGTCTCGCCAAGAAAAAAATACAATTATAAAAATAACAAGACATGATATTGAACGCATATAAATATATATTTTGTAATGTTCACTAAGATTTTCACGAGAAAATTTCAATAAAACTATTTTACGGATTTAACTCGCGTTTATTATTACATTTTATAATTTAAAGCCGATGTTATATATTTAATTAGGGTCAAAGAGTATAGAAATTAAGACAAATAACATTTATAAAAATGTTAAACATACAAACATAAAACCACCAACCGTAGTTATGTGTTTTTTTGTTTACGCTTATAAAAAACTATCGATTGCTAGCGTCAAAGTAAGTGTGAATCTATATTATTATCTTATTATATTTATGATTATCACGCACAAATTAAAACAAAATTACATATACTTGTTATTAGTTTTCTAAAGGTGAGCGGGTAATTATATAGCATGGCACTTAATACCCCAGTATCCTCCATAATATATTTTGGTTCATGTTATTTTATATAAATATATGTTTTATTTTATATTTTAGATGCCACATTCAAGAGATCGGACAACTATAAAAGCCTCTGGGGCGGTTGTTACATTAGAAAATGCAATTGAAATTTTTAGAAGATAAAGCTTTTCGGTGTATAGTGTCTCTGTGAAATGGGATACCTTACAGTACATTGAAAAAGTGATATAATATAGTGAAAGCTAATGTTGGTAGCTACCAAAAACTCCCCTAAGCTGGTATGACGAAATTTTCCTCAAAAGTTGCTGGCTACAAATAAATTTTATGGCCTAACAAGAGAAAAATTTCGTAAAAATATATTACAGTCGAGCTAAACAGCTAGGTATTGAAGAAAGATTTAATTTCAGGTTAAAATGAAAAGGTTTAGAGTCATATAATTGACGACATTACCGATATATTTATTATAGAAATATGTACCGATTCAGATACGGAATCTGATTACTATAATATGTTATCTAATTGTATTCTACGTATGTGAATAATGTTTATGCTCTTGTTTTACAAATAAATATATTATTATATTTTATTTTGTAACTGTACTGTATGTCTTTAACAGTTACTTTGTCGTTTTAAAGGTCAATAATCTTACTCAAAAATATATTTAATAAAAATTACAATACTCGATTTTATAACCGATAATTTCCGATAAAAGTGTTGCTATTTAAGAATTTAAAAATCTATAATGTACAATGTATCTGATTCTTGTGTCACTTATCATTCATGCGTTTACTTGGATGTTCAATGACATTAAAACTTATAACTTCATAATTATCCCGTTAAAATGTGATAAAAATATATTATTAAAAAAACAGACAAGGATTTCGTAATGCTTAATTGAAAATTAAACGAATGATATATTTGAAGGTTATAACCATGAATATTATGCGGAATTTATCAATATCGAAAATTCTAACAAAATATAAATTTAATTTATCCCAAACAAATAATGTGATGCAAGGCAAAGTTAGTATTTTCAGGAATTTTCATAATACATCAAATGTTTATTTAAAAATGTATTTGGAAACTGAAAATAAATATGCATATAGTATAATGCAAAATAATGGTTATGCGGCAAAAATAAACATTGATGAGGGTGATATGCAGACTGTTACAAAGGAACATTTTTCTAATATATTGTTGACAGATTGGAGTAAGGAAGATCCTTCCAAAATTTTTAAAGTTCTTGCGGTTCTAGGTGTGTACTGTAAAGAAAATGGTATTTGTATTTCAAATAAACAATTCGACAATTTCATTGATGTTTTAACCAATAATATAAAGTTAGCTAGTGATGAGGACTTGAAGAAGTTATTTCATTCCTTTCTGAAATGGCCTGAAACAGAGTCAATAAGGACAAGAAATTTTATAGAAGTATGGGCTGCATTAGACGATGAATGTTTAAATAGAATACCCAAATGGTCATTTAATGAAATGCTCACATTTGCCTCCTTATTTTATATGATAAATGTTGTAAGATATAGTGATTTTTGTAAAAAGTGTTTAAATAAGCTTGCCACTAAATCAAAGACACTTACAAAAGCTCAAGTTGTCCAAAGTTTTTTTTTTATTGGAGCAGCAAGAAAGACTCCTATAGATGTGCATTATCTTGAGGTATATATAGAAGAAAACTTTTCAAAGTTTAGTTTAGATGAACTAGCTATCATTGCTATGGGTTTGTTTAAAAGCAATACTCCCATAAGAAGCATGACTTTGGTATGTAAAATTATTGATAAAATTATAGAGAACTCCAAGAATATTCATGAAGTTTCACTTGCAGCTTTACTGAAAATAATAAGATACTCAATGAAAATACCTGTTGATAATAAAATCTTTCAATTGCTAGAAAGTTTACAGCATGAGTGTGAACGTCTATCAATTATGTGCAATGTTCATTTAGCATTGGTAGGAACATCGACACTTACTCGCCATGAAAATTGTCTTAATCAAATTGCAAAAAGGGTATTAAAATCCATATCTGAAAGTAGATTAAAAGATCTGGAAAGATTGGTGCTTACTTATGGTACATTTAATTTTATACCTGATACCAATGAAAGTTTTTTTGACAAAGTAGTGCAAGAGTTAAAATTGCCAGAAAGAGAAGAAGAAATAAAGAAACATGGGCGGTCTTTCTCTTGTTGTGTAGCTTTTTTAGGTCTTCTTGAAATATACCCTGTAGATCTTATAAGACACTGTTTGAACTCGGACTTTCTACTTACGGTTTATGGCAAACATTTTTATCAATATGGAAGAGAAGTCTTAGTTATTCATAATATAGCAAAATTATTTGTTAAAGATAATATAAATCTATTAACTGATAATAAAGCAATAGCATTAGCAAAAAAATATACAGACTATATACCGAGTGAAACCTACCAAAAACAGTATAATGTTTCAGAAAGGTTCTTTTTAGATGTCAAAAAGGTATTACAAGACTGCCGAGGTGGTAAAGAATATGTAACTGGTTTTCATATTATTCCACATCATCAAAGAGGAGGTATATATTTATTTCATTTTGTTTTAATTTACAAAGTAGGAATGTGATATAAAAAATAAATTAGAGTGTTTTAATTCAATTTTAAACTGTGATATAACATTTCCCTATTTTAACTTCTATTCGTTTCTTTCAGATATAGTTATATGTAATGATAAGCAAGGAACCCCAATACCAGTAGAAAATGCTTTTTATGGCAAACAGTTTGGTTTACTTCACACAGCCCCAAGTGACAATGTTTGGGTAGTTCTCATAGTTGCTGGCAGAAATTCTTTGATATATAACTCTGATGAGCCAACTGGTGCATATAAAACTAAAATAAAAGAACTAAATGCTTTAGGATATTTTGCTAATATAGTAAGTTTTAATTTATGATTTTGTAAGTGTTTTTAAACTAGCAAACAAAAAAAAATACCTACGTAAATTATAGAAAATCTTTATTTCTAGTGTTATATATATAATTTTTTATTTAAATGTCCATAGAAAAATTCGTTCTAAACTTATGATTATTTTCTAACTAACTAATTTCATTCTCAAGTGATTATTTTTTATACATGTAACAAAAAATTAAAATTTATTGTTTTTATATTCTGTATTACAGGTGATAATTACTACTTACAACGACCTAAAAACACACGAAGCAAAGATTGAATATCTTAATAAATTAATAGAAGAAGCATTACAAAATAAATAATAATATCATTAGTGACTTTTATTTAAGGTTTTTTTCCTTACTTTTGCAAATTTTAATTATTGATATTTACAATTTTTATAGAATTTTCTAAAAATGCTTGATGGAGCTGCGACGTAACGTGGCAATGATTTTACGTATCCATTTCTGTTAGTCATCAAGAATTGCATAAGAAAATATAGTTATGTTAACTTTTAGAGAATGCAAAAAATATATATATTATGCATCACTTTTATAATAATATGAGAATCGATTAAATAAAGAAGAGTAAGATAGTTAATAAAAGATTTTAGGAGATGGAATGTAATATAGTGTAACCTATTGTCATAGCTTTTGGAGTCTGATCGTGAGTAGTGAAACAAGGGAGATAAAACAATTGTCTCAAAAAAAGTGGTTTATGTTTATGTTACACACAAGTACAAGTAGCCTCTATTTATGAAAAAGATAACAGATTTACTGTAAACTGTGCTGTTTCTTCGTGTTTATTGATAAAAATAGACGTTTCACACAGATTACTTCTCCTTACATAATTTTTTTGTATTTAATTTACGACAATCAACTCCGGGACTCATTTGTACAATTTATTTTTGTAGAATATCGACAATGCTTACGCTTCCTCGACTCTTGTTTTTCTATTCTATTTTAGAAAATACGACATTCGTCCGGAAAAAAAACATTTAATGTGAAAAGCGCCTTACTTACTATAAATATTTATTTATTAATAACTTTTCAACTTTCAATTCATTTCAGTGATATCTTGTGTACGTCAATTTGAAGAGTCAGGAGGGCCCATATGGATATACTTTTCGAAATAAGCCGTTCTGGACACTCCAACTTAAGAGTTAAGGCTATTTTTTGTGATCATTGTTTCAAAAACTTCAAAACATCAAAAAAAAATTACGAACAACTAGAGCCATCGCAATTAACTCAATATGAATGAATATTAATCAATAAATTGCAGTGCAATTTAGCTAGCAAGACTACCAGCCATCGCAAGCAACAGCCGTTCACGAGTATAACGCAAGGGTCAGCCATCTATGATCGTTATTAAAAAAGGCCTAATGTAGTCATTAACATTTTTATAGTGAGATCCTTTAAAACCTTGTAAATGTGAATGGCCTGTGACAGTATTTCCGTGTTTAATTATTCTTGTTGTTTTTTGCGGTACAACGTTTGAATTCTAATGTGTTTACATATCAAATACCTCGAGTCAAAGAGACCAAACTAAGATTAATTGTAACTTAAAAAATTATTGAGCGAGCTGTCTATCAGAGACATTTCTGCATCCTTTGTGCAAGCATCAAGCAAAAACGGTACCTCCGAAAATATCCAAATTTTGCACATTTATAAACATTAGTCTGGTGGTGGTTTAAAAATAAAATTTTTATTTTTTTTTTTCAAATAATTCCCAATTTTTCGAAAAAAGTCCGGAAAGAGCTGAAGCCGGGATAAAAATACGGCAATCAGGAGTAAGCAGGCCACCTCCACGTGGTCTCCTCTAACGCTAGGGTATCGCTAGGCGCCTGTAAGTCAGTGATTAAAAACGTACGGTAGACACAGATTTCTCAATCACCAATGTCTCATCTTGAATTGAAAAATAGTTTAGGAAAAAATGCGTCGATGTAAATGCAACTTCGGTGCTGTTTGCACCTCGCTTCGCTCAATATGCTAACACATACTGAGATTTTGCATGCGCAGCGAGTCAAAATGGAGGTAAATATAAATAGACACTTTTAAGAAGAAAGTAACAACTACGGACAGGCATATATTAATTACTTTTGAATAAACGATTGTTTTGTTTTTACTTTGAAGTAATAAAAATAGCTTTATTTAAAGATTCAACCGCTTATTTCAAAAGGTTTTTGGAAGATTAGTTTGAAAGTGTGAAAATGTTTGAAATATTTGGATTCCTTTAGTTTATAGGGCTGTCTAGTAAAAATAATTTAGACTTCACTAAATTTTTCATTTTATTACACAACATTTTTAAGTTTTATGAGTTACTAGTGATATATGACAGTATAAAATATTATTTAACAATTGTTGTATAATGTAACCTATTCTGGTGATAAATACGAATTATATCATTTTTGGTGATATCTAGGTACAACTTGTTATAAATAATTTACCAAAATAGTCCTAGTTTAGTTTTTTTTTTTACATTTTTAGCTAGACTTTAGAATATACGTTCTGAAATCAGAAAAATGGCCTGATTTTGACCTCGCCTGAGATTCAAAATCTCTTCAGAGACTGCAAGAACTTTCAAGAATTGATTTGCGACGTTTTAATGTTACAAAATAATTTTTATTTATTAAATGCTTAAGAAATCTAAACATCACATATAAGAAATAATAATTGCAATTGATTAAATATGCATGTGGAATAGGCCCTATAAATAACTTTATTAAATTTTTTTTTTTATTTGTTATCTACAATATATTGTGGAGCAAAATTAAAAAAAGGGGTATTTGTCTCTAGCTACCATAATGTGACGATAACTCGTAATTTTTACTTTTTACTCTATGGACTCTATATTTAAAAAGTTTTTGGTAAATGTCTATTGTTCATCATTCATTTTGTTTTCTGACTAAGAATAAGTAGCGGCATTTCTATAAGGTTGTGTTACATATTTTGTGTTAAAAAATATCTAATTCCAAAGTGATCAATACTTTTCAACATGGTGAGACACTATACTATTTTATTACTTATGTATATTAATAGGATATAACAAAAACTTCATAAATTAAGCGTAAGTACACCTTCATGAAGTCACACATGTGCACTTATATTGAAATTACTCTACATTTACGCACAGGTATCACTAAATCCTACCAGAATTTTGAAAAATGAGGCAGAAGAGGAGAAAGCTGAGGTCGCTCGAATGTCTAGTTTCATCGGAGCTATTGCAATCGGGGATTTGGTGAAAAGTACCCTAGGACCAAAAGGCATGGATAAGATCTTAGTTTCTTATGGAAGAAATGCAGGACAGGTGTGAAAAATCTCTATGCAGGTGCTATAGTCGATATGAAATATTTGCTTATATATTTGTTTGTTTAATTTTAGGTTGAGGTTACAAATGATGGTGCTACAATTTTAAAATCCGTGGGTGTTGATAATCCGGCGGCGAAGATTTTAGTTGATATGTCTAAAGTGCAAGATGATGAGGTGGGAGATGGCACCACATCGGTTACAGTTTTGGGTAAATAAAATCAATTTTATAGTATTTTGTGTCCTTTAGTGATATCAAGCATATTTAAATTTGGTCTGATTTAAAACAGCTTTTTTTCATTATTTATTGAATTTCTCTTACAGCTGCAGAATTACTTCGAGAGGCAGAGAAACTTATAGAGCAAAAACTACACCCACAGACTATCATAGCAGGGTGGCGTATTGCTGTTGATGCAGCCAGACAGGCTTTAGCCGAAGCTAGTTTTGATCATGAGAAGAACATGAATGAAGCTGCTCTAAGAGCTGACTTAGAAAACATTGCCCGTACTACCTTGAGTTCAAAAATTCTGTCAAACCATAAAGAGTAATTGTTTTATTTCATTAAGTTACAAGGTGTTTCTAATCCACATATAAATATATGTTCAACACATGAATAAATATATTCACATGTGAAATATATATATTTTTATATATGATATTGGATTTCCCTACATTTTTTTACACTATTTTATTCCTCATGTTTTGCAATTTAAATTTAATTAATATTATACTATTATACTTTTTTAGACACTTTACAAAATTAGCAGTTGATGCAGTTCTTCGGCTTAAAGGTTCTGGTAATCTTAAAGCTATACAAATAATTAAAATCTCAGGTGGTCTTTTGGAGGAATCTTTCTTGGACGAGGGATTCTTGTTAAATAAAAAGGTTAAACTTAATTTTAAATAACAAATGGGTGTTTAGAAGATATACTTTATTTTAACACATGTTTTTGTGTTGTATTTTAGGTAGGAGTTCATCAACCAAAAAGAATAGAAAATGCAAATATTTTAATAGCAAATACTCCGATGGACACTGATAAAATAAAAGTATTTGGTTCAACTATTAAAGTGGACTCTATGGCAAAAATTGCTGAATTAGAAGTTGCAGAAAAAGAAAAAATGAAGGACAAAGTTAATAAAATCCTTAATCATAAATGCAATGTCTTTATTAATAGGTATGTACAAATAATCTTGAAATATTGCTTATAAAAACTTTTAGTTACAATATATGGTTATATTAGATGTGTGGAACAAAAAAAAAACAAATAGTTGCTTTTTGAAAAACTAATCAAAAAGTTTCATTATTTTTAGAGATTTCTTGTACTGTTGTTTTATTCTTTGGCCAAAAGCATAAAGGGATATTTAATAAATATAATGTTTTATTATAAATTTATTCTCTGTGATTATTAAATATTATTTTTCAGTTGCTAGTGTTTGTTCTAATATATTGTTCAATTTTAATAACAAAATTACTTTTATTAACAATATTAACATTTGTATGTTTTTTTTTAAAGGCAGTTGATCTACAACTACCCCGAACAGCTGTTCGCGGACGCCGGGGTGATGGCCATCGAACATGCCGACTTCGACGGTATCGAACGTCTCGCCCTCGTCACCGGCGGAGAGATAGTATCCACATTCGATTCGCCCGATAAGGTGAAGCTGGGGCACTGCAATGTCATCGAGCAGGTGAATACGAGTGGAAGATTTCATCGCGTCATCCGAATAGTTGTCATTTTGCGAAATCGTACACGGTACTAATGTTCGTCCTAATCGACAAGGTCCTCATCGGAGACGAGTGCCTGATACGCTTCTCCGGAGTGGAGCTGGGCTCCGCCTGCACCATCATCATTCGCGGCGCGACCCAGCAGGTCATCGACGAGGCCGAGCGCTCCCTGCACGACGCGCTGTGCGTGCTGGCCGCCACCGTCAAGGAGCCCAAAGTGGTGTTCGGCGGCGGTGAGTATAGGAAGGGGACGACATCGACACGCGATCTTCATCGTGCTTGCACTATGACTATATGTTATGTGCGCGTGTGTGTGTGTGTGCAGGCGCCAGCGAGCTGTTGATGGCGGAGGCGGTGTCTCAGGCGTCGTCTCGCACGGCGGGCAAGGAGGCGGCGGCGGCGGCGGCCTTCGCCGTGGCGCTGCGGCGCCTGCCCGCCGCCGTCGCAGACAACGCGGGATACGACAGCGCAGACCTGCTGGCGCGCCTGCGGGCGAGGCACGCCGCGGGGGAACACACCATGGGGCTAGGTGCGCGGGGACCCGCCTGCTCGAGCACTGCTAATTTGGCCGACGATGACTTACGTTCTCGAAATAATTTGCAGACATGGAAAACGGCTGCGTGGGCGACATGAAGCAGCTGGGCATCACGGAGTCGTACGTGGTGAAGCGCCAGGTGCTGGTGTCGGCGGCGGAGGCGGCGGAGGTCATCCTGCGCGTCGACAACATCCTGAAGGCGGCGCCTCGCCGTCGGGGCCCCGACCGCCGCCCCTGCTAGATGTGAACGCTTCGATTTAAGCTTCTAAACAATGTCCGACCGCAGAGCCCGCTCGCCCGTCCGGCGGCATCGACTCGATATTTTAAATGATCATAGCGCCTCATAAAAGACCAATAATTCATCTGATATTTTATAAAAGCTGCACATTTTTATTTATTTTCCCGCTTCCTGTAGCTTTAATAATTCACAGTCATATATATTGCGGGTGATATTCTGAGTCGGTTGATTTAAACTTCATATATGCTCGACGGATGCGGAGGTTGTTCCGATATAATAATAGTATTAATTTCATTTATAATTTTTGAGTAATGCTAGATTAAAAGCCGAACAAAATGTGTATTTGTTAATTCTATTTTAGTTCTATTTGGCTCGGCCGTCGACCGGCCGCTATTTTATTAACAAATTAATAAATTCTTCCCAAAATATATTTGTTTATTTTTTATTAAGTATGAATCAATACATAACTACACTCCACAGGATAGAAATAGGAAAGCCGTATTAGCTTAGTAATACCTATTCATTGTTACCTTGAAGACACCTACATTTTACTTTAAGGACGAAGCTGTTATACTTCTTCATTCCTATCCTTAATTCCTGTGCAAATCAAAAACGACAAAACAAAGACCATTTTTTTCCAGATGAGATGTCACCGACGTAACTGTTTGTATCGGATCGTCCGAAAATGAAATGGGAATGTGGGAGTTGTGTGTTAGTGTGTGCGTGTGATTGAATGAGGAAGCAATGGAAGTGGTCGAACCTACTGTTTAACTAGGAATTTTTATTGACAAATCGCAGAACTCATATGTGAATTGTCTAGGAGACTTAATTCTCTATAGAAAAAAAGATCTCTAACGGACGTGGCTTTACAGAGTTCATTACAGTTATTTTTATAGTATAATGTATAGTGTAATAATATTTTACTTCAGGTCAATACACCTGCAATAGATAATATTGTCTTATAGAAAAGAATCATTAGCGCCATCTACCTAATTTTAAACAAATTAATGTCATTAATATATATATATATATATATATATATATATATATATATATATATAAAACGTTTTCAAATACATATAAAACGAAATTGTAAAATATATTTTTAACAAAAACAAAAAAACTTTCTTTGCCGCTTACTCGACTTATAAAAGTGCGTAACGTAAGATATACATTTTTACTAGTTCTCTGAAAACATTACATTATCAACGTATACAAAAAAATATATATATAATGAAAATTTAGTATTTATTTATTTATTTATGCACAAAGTACAATGGCGGACTTAATTCCATAGGCATTCTCTACCAGTCGACCGAGGGTGATCCAGAGATAAATGAAGTAGGTGCATGAGGAGGACAAGAAAAGAAAAGAGATAAAATAACAAAGTTATAAATAACTTTTAAAAGTTAATAATAGTTATAATGTAAATAATTATAATATATAGACAATAAATAGGTATATAAAAAAATATAGTTATTGAAATAAATATAAACATATATTATATATCATTTACTGTTGAGACGAATCCACTACCTTTTTAAACAAAATTTCCCTTTCATTCTAAACACATAACGACTGCTAGACTTTCTTGAACGAAAAAAGAAGAATCAATAAATCCAGAAGAATGGGGTGGACATGATAGCAGAAGGTTGTTAGTTGAACGAAGGTTTTTATTATGATTATCACGAAGGAATTGAAAATAGGCAGTCAGGTAGATGGGAGATGAGGGAGAGTTAAGAATCGTAAAGAGAGCAGTAAATACAAGTAAGTGTAATATGTGTTAACAGATATTATAAATAACCTCTTTTTAATAATATAAGTAAAAGTTATTTATTAATAAAGATTACTTGAATTTTATGTCAATTTATTTCAGTTATCATATAAATATTCAAAAATTAAAGTAATAACCTAAGCTTTTCGAAAGTTAAAAAATTTCAGCATTAAATATTTCAATTTAGATTAGTTTAAGTGATCACTTCTGTCAGGCGTCCTGAAACACATTTTTCTTTCTTAACACAAAATAAAGGCGAAGAAGCATTAAAAACTTATTTATTTTTCCACTTTTCCACTTTGATTCTGAAACACTTTTGTATGTCAATTGAAACTATCACGAAGACCATATGGTATATATGTTATATATACCACACTTATCAAAATAAGCTCTTTTGTGAAAGACACTCCAACTTAAAGTTAAAGTTACGTGGTTTACAAACGCCTTGGTCTGAGAAGAAATACGCAACAAACTCAACAAAGGGAGCGATGTGATAGCTGGTTGATTAAATAAGAGTAATTACGATGTCCAACAAATTTCGTAGTGCTATACCTGATAAAATTCATACCCAAACCGTACCGTCGGTAATGTTATTTTAAACTATAATAGGTTTTATTGACAAATGTAAGACTTCACTAGGGAGCTATTATAAAAATTTATACAATTAACCCTCAACGAATTACTTATTTTATGGACCCTATTTTTGTTTATATCAAGTTTAATTCTATTTATTGTGTTTATCACATTTTTTCTAGAATTGATAGTTTTTATGTACGTAAACAAAATTTTCATAATTTTTCATAAATATATATGTGATTCATAATTTCAATATATTTGAATTTTTTGTTCTATTCGTTTTCTATTATATATTTATTTCGTTTAATTGGCTCCATTTTATAGATTGTTCATCAGCTCTTTTTTTTTATTATAGTACATCGAATATTCCCTTCTTAATCATGATTATTAAATTCAAACTTTTCATTATTTTTTGAGCATTTACTTTTTTAAATTTTAATATGATAACATTGATGTGCATTTACCTTAACTAATATTAGAGAGGCAGCAGACGATCACATTTCTGGATCATCGGTAAAGACATTACTAAACACAGGTGTAACGTCAAGGTATAAATTTTATGCCTATATTATATACTTTTTATTGAACTTTATTAGATTCCATTCATTTTCTTACGTCCGAAATTTTGCATGTAAAATGTTTCTAAATTAAATAACAATGCTTTAATTTTGCAACGCTACGTAAGGTTCTTAAATTCGGCAGTTCTTACACATATCAATCTAAGAGGCGTTAGGGCCAAGATGAAATCACTCTTCATTACATGAAAGTTTCGTCTAAATCTCGATTGAGTAAGTTTAGTGAAGGAATGATTTGACGATAACACAATTTATCTACCTTTATTATTCGATTTACCCCTCGTATAGTTTTATATCCAATAATAACGTTAGCCTTATTTGAACCTTTCGTATTTATGTGAAAATTTTTAACCCTTTGTCAAAACTCGACAAATAAAATGGATTCAGCGACACGGACTGTTCTTCACTTTTTGAAAAAGGTTACATTTATTATCTACAATAGAACTCATAAAAAATAGTTAAAAAGTAACAGAAATTTACTTAAAAGTATATATTCAATTGTAAGTAAATAAAAAATAGGTCTACGAATTGATAACACCATTACAACATGAAAAAATGTAATAAAATTGGATTGTTTTTCAGTTTCAATGGAGGCAAAATAGAAAAAAATAAATATTTGTGCATTTTACATAAATTGTCTCAAAACATGCGATATCCAGTTGTTATTAGAAAGACCTAGCAATTCAAATATCGCTTTAATTACGAGTTATTTTGTTACTGAGGTTATTAAAGCTTACGTGATTTCATTGGGCTTTCACAAATGTAACTATTTAGCAAAATACTAATTATATTCACTGCGATCGCGATTACTTCTTACTGAGATATTATCACAATTTTATACAAATTTAGTGTATACACGGTTTTTTTCCTATTGTTATTGTGTAACTTCATTTATTGTTCAACCTATAAATACACTTATTATTGAGATTTAGAGTTAGATTCAAATTTGCCTTAAAACATTCCAACAGTTAAAACAGATTTAAATTGATTTAGTAGTAGTTATAAAGATAGACAGACAGACAGACAGACAGTTTAATTAATTTATCTTAACGAATATTTTTATCATAAGTAGATCACCTAATGTAATAGTAGATGATGATAAAAAAGATACATCATATAGGTTATCACACGTCCGCATCGTATATGTTATTATATGACAATGTGTGTAAATATATAAGTTTCTACTTACATATTTAAATTACCACCCAAACAAAAGCACTTTAATGTAATTGTTACAGATTGTGACGTTTCATCTCTGGTCTGAATAGTAGGAATAAGACGTGAAACTGACAACTCGTTCATTTTTAACTCTCCCTTACAATTGCTACAATTGCTGGAGACAACAATTTGGATAAATGGGACATCCATCGTCGTCTTGATAAATTATTCAAGTTCACCTTCTGGCATTGCCTTTCTACATGACGAGGACTGGATTGCGTACTAAAGTGGGATATTTAGAGAGTAATCACATACAACACGCGTTTGTATTGACAGTACTATTCCTGTCATAACTTTATTTGAAAAATTGTTAGCATTATCCAAATGAATAGTATTTGTTCAGTTTAATAAATCATATAAGAGTTTTTTAATTTTATATTACTTAAATTTTTAATATGAATGACCTACTTTATAGATAAATTAAAATAATAATGGTTCTCCCGCTTTTTCTTTTCCCACAAGTCTTAATAGTAGTAAATTAATGATTTAGAAGAAGCATTTTATTTACATTGAGTCTAGAACTTGATTTCATGACAGTAGCGTATCTGTCTGTAAGCTTATTAACTAAAAGTGAAGCGCTGTGTTAAATATAAGTATTTAAGACGGTAGTTTAGTTGAAAAGCATTTAATTAAAAGGCAGACGGTGAAAAACAAGGCATTCGAGTGAATAATGTTAACTAATGACGAATGTTTCCAGTTGTTGAAATGTTCTCGAATACCACACGGGCCGCAAAAAAAACTAGCTGCAACGTAATTGCGAGTCGGAATGAAGTTATAAGACTCTCCGTGCATTTTACATCGGCTGCCACGAACTAACATCATTCTCAATTGTACCAAAACTTATTTTATGTCATTATTTAAAATAATAGAAAAAGAGAAATTAAATGCTGACTTTTATGTAAATTTTTATTCAAATACACATTGTTTTGGGAGCTTTTAAAAATAAAATATGAACATAGCGAGACATTTTACAAACGAATGAAACGGAAGCATGTGACTAGAAAATGCTAGTACAGTGAGTGTATCGAGTGCAGCGTGCGGCGTGCGGGGTGCAAACATCACCCGAAATACGAGCATATTTGTTACAAATATTCGGACTATCCGTTGTCCAGTTGCGGCGCAATCATTTGATTGTGATCATTTTGAAATTTATTCGGTTGAATGGTATTTGTCAATAGAGTTATTTGTATTGAAACCAAACATTCAACACACACAAAATATTGCTTACGTAATAGAATAAGTATAGTATGTATTTTTTTAAAGTTTTAAATACTTTATCACAAAGAAATGACCTACTGTTTTTAGTAAAGCCAGCGACTATGTAACGATATTGGCTCATTTATGTAAAGGTATTCGGATCAATGTGGATTAGTCCGGTGCAAATCTCTATTTAGTGCGCGATCTCTGCCCAACCGAACTGGGCCAATTAGAGCTTACATGACGGTGAGCTGAATATCGATGTTCATGCTAAGTATCGATAGATTTGGCTGGATTAGATTCTAAGCAATTGTCATATGCTATGATTATCTCTTGGGATTTTAGTTTCATAACTAACTTGTGTCAAATTTAAAATTCGATTATGTTTTGACGGTGGATGAAGGCACACGTCTTAAGAAAACCTACATCTGAGACATCAGGGCCTTGCAGTTTAAGAGATTGTATTAAATAACTCTTAAGAAGGCTATTTAATTAAACCTTTTTTAAAGATATCATAACAAACGTTCTTAAAAATAAGTTTATAAACATAAAAGGACTACTATTTGCACATTATTTGTAGTGTAGGAATATCTTTAGTATTTCCAACCATCGAACAAACTTGAGGTAAACGTTAATAAAAAAGTCGAAACGTAGTTAATTATCTTCCTAATTCCAGTGTTAAGGAAGATAAACGATAACAAAACTTTTGTTCTATAAAACTTATTTGTAAAACTGTTACTGCCACTGGACTGGACTCGCTGAAAACATAAGACATACCTAATCTATTTTTATAGATGTATGTCTTATATCTCATGCTCTGTTCTGTGTTATATTTGTATGAAAACTTTTGAGTAAATTCCAAGTAGTTCCACATATTGTGTTCGAAGTAACAGTTCCGATTATCTTCTAGAGCAGTTAACTGAAAGCGACGTTTGGCATTTCTGGTGGAGCAAAACTTTCTTAAGTACCTGATATTGTTTTAGTTGGTAAGTTGCGGAGGCGGGACCGCGGCAGACAGTTTTGGCAAATGCTTAGTGTATGATGTATGCGAATGTCACGTAAAAGATTATTTCTTGGCAGAAGAACATGGCGCCTCCCATGCGATAGTTTGCTTAGCTACTTTACATCTGACTTGATAAGAAGAGTAAGGAGAGGGGTTATAAAAATTGATATTTCTTATTGTCAAGGTTTTATTACAGTTTGTTCACATACATTATTTAAACATGGTACATGTACACTTTATATCTTTATAGGATATTGAGAAAACAACGAACATGTCTGTTATATGTTACTTGGGAGGATCTTGTATGAACTAAAGTGTCATAAAGGAAACTATCGTTCAAAGTTTGCCTTTTCTAGTCAATAAGTTCTTTAAGTGTATAGTTTGTTAAATCTTTAAGAGGAACATGCCATCAGCTGGGATGTTATATACCAGATATTTTTTTTATTTTCCAGCAATTTGCGGTTAAGAGACACGTCCTGCTATATATATATATATATCTTATTGTCGGTGCGGTCGTTGCCATTCATTGATTGAAGTTATCACACGTATATTTGTTTTGTTGAGATGACGTTCTAGTCACGTCATATAATATAATATGTTTATCTTCATTAGTATTATTAAAATAAATTTATGACAAAGTAATTACAATTGTAAAATACAGTGTCAACAAATCGGGACAAGACGTGTGTGGTCGCACACAGCCGGGAACAAAAGCTAGTTATTTAGATAAAGAAATCGAAATTGTAGGTAAATCAAGAATTCGAAATGAGATTGAAACGGTGCGGCAAATCAAAAGTTTCCCAAATTTGTTGGCACAAGGGAAGTTTCTCGGAACGTGCGCAGACCGCATCATCATAAACCGAGGCACAAAGGTTTTATGTGGCACATTAACTTAATAGCAGCGATCAGATATATGGTAGGGTTGTTTGACTAAGCTTTATTAGTGCATTTTTTATATCACCGAGCTATTATTGTAACGCCGCCGCCGCCAGAGCGTCTATTGCGTCTATTTCAGCTCATTATGTAAATTTACAGATAACTCTGTGGTCGTGTGGACTTTGTTTTATGTGAAGTCTTATTTTTTAAATTTCTGATACTTAAAGGTTAATGTTGTTATTAAAGCCGTTTCATATGTATTTTTGTCATAAAGTCTTTATTTTAATCTAAACCAAATATTAGCTGCATTTCTACAATCGGTATAGTGACAGCCTGCGGCGGAGTGAGCGGCGGCGTGTCGCTTGCTCCCTACATATTGAATTAGCAACTCATTAGTAACGCCAATGAAGTGACCCCACTCACCACTTACCACTTTACTGCAGAGTGCCGAATAATATATACAATGAACTGCTTTTACTAATTAAAACTTTAATTAGACGTACATGTCAGTTGTTTGAATTAAATTATACAACAAAACCTTTTATTGTTTTTATTTAATTAAAACCAAATATATTATAACAGTTGAAATGTTATTATTCTATAATGTTAGGAAAGTAGTCAAATTTGAGTATTTTAGTGGAGTTACTTTAACAATATTCAGAATGTATAAAATTATTAAACGCGTTTTAGAAACATGTAAAGCGAAATTATAAACCACGAAGGTGGTCTGGGGATGCGTTAGAATTATATAAAACCGGTGGAGCGCGATTCCCCTGAGCAGGCGAGGGCAAACTCTTGCGAATTATAGGCACTTACTTTAAACGATTGCCCGTCGGGATATAGCTTATTTTGTTGCACTTAGTTCAGACGAAATATACGAATACAGGTAGAAGTGTTCTACACCTGGAGCTATAATTAAATAACCCACGTAATCACTTAATCAAGACGCGTCTCTAAAGAGATGGAGTCGGATGCTAATTCCCCCAATGTATCTTATTTCTAATAAATTCGGATCGAGATAAATTAATTGGTATAATTAAAAAACATTTCATTTTATAGCTACTGCTACTAATGTCTGTGTACTGCAAATTCTTGATACTATAGTTTTTCATAAGTTATAAAAAATTGTTATATAACTCCCATAAAACCATTTTTTAAAATAAAAAATCTGGTAGTATGTAAGATAGAGCCAATAATTTATTAATATATGTTATTTGTATTCTCCTGTATGTACGTCGGTATCGCGACTGCGTTGCGAGTTAATGTAAAGTTATAGCCCAGTTCCAGGCTGGCGCTAACTTCGGCTATGAGCTTCTAGAAAATTTCATGTCACGCAGCGTTAGCTTTGACCCACTACTATAAAACAACTATAATACCGTTTTTTATAAAAAAATACATGATAATAACGTTACGCAGGTCCTATTTATAATTTATACATATTATTTATATATTTAAACAAAAAAAAACTTATTATAAAATGATTTAAAGAAACCGTTAGTTATTATTATAAGCATTGATATGTTGAAACGTATGCTGTAATAAATTCTACCCACTATAATAAGTTCTAATTGCATTCAAGGGTTGTTATATACACAAAGAGAAAGTACCTATTTACTAAGAATACATCACTTTTTCTCAGCTGCCTTTGAGCTCTGAGTAACCCTTCAACTTACGTGGACGATAATTGCTACGTGAGAGCTCCGACACCTGGACAGCTCTTAAGGTATAAAGAATTACTATGCATATAGGATTACTTTCTTTTATCTTTTAGGTTTTTGTTATTATATTTTTATAAAAATGTAATGAGTGACTATAGTAAGTAGTTGCTATTTATTTTGTAATTATAGAAAACATTTTAACAGTAACCAGAGCTACAGAGTTGTTGAGCTACAGGTTGATGTTCGAATTGTAAGGAATTGTGAGCAAGAAGTACATATGTAGCGATGCTTGCTGACAACAAACTAGAAACTCCCTCATAAGATATAACTTTTTTCTTATCCTTGTTGCAGAGAACACTGAAAAGTTATATCAATTCTTTCCTGCGAAATATAATAAGATTAAGATCTGTTTATTAAGATCTGTTTGAATTCCTGATAAATTATACATTTATAACATTGTTTACATTGAAATAAATTAGGAATTATCCTAAAACACTGAAATAAATTAAGAATAGTAAGTGTAATCCTATGTTTTGATGTCCTTAAGACATTATGTTTTTGTCACATTGACTTGATTGAATTTTAATACCCATAATAAAACTTTCAAGTAAAAGAAGAATATAATTTCCAAGTTAAATTTCTACAATATGTCACTTCTGATTATGCTTATATTCTCAAAATGAATAATCTCCTCATGGCATCCATATGTCACATTTTTCAATTACCTCTGTTTTTTATTTTAGACTTATTGCTATCTTCCAACTGGTAGTGTTGTATTATAATATCTTTCCTCTAAATTTAAATAATACAGAGCGTGAGCTCTCATGTGTGAGCAACTCGCAGGAAATTTATCGATGATATTAAAATTAGAGTCATTCAGCCGCTCTTTTTGATCTCGAGATGAAATTTTGTAACGCCGCCTCTGGGACGCGTTAAGTAAAATATTTAAAAGAGATGACAATATTTCAGATAGAATGGCTCTATTTTAAAGTGTACACCATCATAAATCGTATAACATATAGCGTCGGGAGGATGTGCCCTGAATATTAAACTTTACAGTACAATGCAATAAAATAAATTATTCACGTTGTAATTTAATATACAAATAGGCCTATAGTTGATACGAGTACATAGAGTGCACTTTTATTTTAGAAGGAATAAAAAAATTCGAGATTTTTTTTTTAATTTTGCAAAATATATTCTAAAAAATAAAAAAAGCAGAAAATTAAATTTGTTTCACTATTATTTAGTAATATACATTTAAATGAATAGAATTTAATTGAAGTATCAAGATATTCGCTTTCAAAGTTCCAAAAGCGTTTGCCTCGTAACTTAGTAAGTTTCTGTATTAAAGTTATGACTGACTTAGTACCAATAATACTTATACTAACAAAAAGTGCAACTTATTCGGTATGCAAATATTGAAGGAATTTTTAGAAGTTCACCTTAAATTATTTTTAAGAATATACATATATAGACTTTTTATGTGCTTTTGAAATCTTTTATGGTATTTTTAATCCAATAAAGTAATGCTCGGGACAGTTATGTATCACACGGCGACAAGAGGGCCATTTTAGTCTACTAAAAATCCTCGCCTCGCTGGGACGACACGGGTTCGCTTTCGTTCCCGACCCTGGCGTCCCGGGATTGCCCCCTAACACATCTCTACTCCGTGGACTAACGTGTCTGCTTCTATGTAATATCTACATACGTAGCCATAACGTAGCCAGAGAATGCTATATGACAACATATGTAACTATTAATTTGTTAACTGGAAACAATTTGGTTACTAATAGGCGTGCTACCCCACCTCATTCCACGTAACATCCTCAGAGTAGTAATTACGCTGGGAGTCTTTGCCCACAATTTGAATTCAATTGCCAAATTGCTTTGATATTATTGTCATGGCGTTACTCACTGAATGTGGTTGAATAAATGTTGAGGGTGGCGCACCGACAGAAACCTGTTCTGAACTTAAATTACCAAAGTTTGACAAGCGGTCCGACTCTAAACTACGCTAGCAATAATTCTGCATAGCGTGGCTGAAAGACAATATCCTAGATTGATGCACGAAATTGATATTGTAAATAAAAATAACTAGCTATTTTATACAGTTATTATCAATTACGAGTTTATTAGTTGGTCACTTATCTTCATAAGTAATTATTATATTTTTTAGTATATATATAACTATTTAATTCTAAAAAAAACTAGTTTTTCAGGATAAAATATATATGTACTCAACTATACCGCTGAAACTCTTTAATAATTTTTGGGGTTCCTCTTAAAGGCTGTGGCTTTCCCTATAAAACTTAATTTATATACATTTTTATATAAATCCGGAACCAACAGTTATTATAGAGTTTCTACTCATTTATAATAATATTACAGTGGGACATAAAAGTATATTAAAACGAAAATATTAAATAAAATTATTTACTTTTTTCTTATAATATTTAATGACAAGACACGGGTGTATGGCTTATAAATATTAAGGTTATAGGAATAATAAATGCTACTGTAGTTATAAGTTACATTTCAGAGCGGCGAGGAGGGGCGGCCGTGGTGGCAGTGCTGTGAGGCGAGGCGCGCGCGGCACAGGTGCTCGACTGACCCGTCCGCCGATTGCTTCCAGCATCTAATGAAATACTTTTCCCAAGATACTCAGCCGCGTCGTTTCTCAAATTGAAACAAGAGATAATCTCGTTCCAACAATTTCAAGCATTTTTATTAAATAGAATTGAAGTCGCAAGAGCTGCTCACGTTTAGAAATCAAAGATATGTTAAAAATTACATTGTACCTAATGTTCTGCTTCTGGATCTGTCTAATACAAATCCTTACAATATAGAGATTCGTATTAATTTCTATCGAGTTTCCAGACACCACCAGGCTTATGAGATTAGAATAATTTTGTCGTTTCGAGGTCTCCGGCGAGCGACACCAGCAGTTTAATTAAAACTAACAGTTGTCTCACACAGTCTTATCCAGCAATTTGCGAGGTATTACAGACCGAACTTTGGTCACAAATTATCTCGACTCCATTTAACAGAGCGGTTATGTTAATACAATCTCTCCTAATTTTCTAAGTAGAATAATGTTTTTGTAACGGTGGGAGTGTAGCGAATGACGTCATTAAGGTAAAATATTATATTTAATTTAAAGTTTCTTAAGAATTCACCGACAGCTCCGAGTCGCGGTTTCGGGGAGCGTTGAAGGAAAGCTCGTTAAAGAGAAGCGCAAATGAGCTTTTTATAGGCATCATAACACTTACAAAATACTCGGAGATGAACTATTGAATTAGTAATAGCACTTAATAAACTTATTTTACGATAGACTTTATGGACTCTGTTCTTCATACTGATGTAAAATGTCATATTAAATTTAAAATTAAAAATAATTTGAAACCTAATAAGCGAGTGAGATTTCCGGATTAAACAGTTTTAATGTTAGGTATATTTGTACCTAATAAGTAATAAAATACTGAACTTTATTTATTTTTGGTTGCTATGGGCGACCCTTTAATCTTATGTGACGTAAATGTTAGGAATGAATCTAAGTGAAGTTCACATCAACGCATCTCCCTTATCGGTTGGGGTCTGCTCTTTATCTTTTCTACGACATAAATAAAATATACTCTTTCCTCAGTTATATTTTTCGCGTAAGGGAGCTTATCAAATATGTAATGCATAAAGAGAAGGTGTTATTTTAATAAATTTATTTCTATGAAAATAACATCCAAAACGTAAATCTTTTCTAATAATTTGCTACTATAGAGTTTATATAAACATATTAAATTAAAATATTAAATTATAATAATTAAAATATTATATAATATAATATTTTAATTATTATTAATATGGTTAGACCAACCGTAGTTAAGTTTTGTTGAAGTATCATTGTTCATAGTTCTCCACTAGTCTGTGACGGCGACGTCGCGGCGTTATTCGATTATTGTCTGTTCGTACTAAAGTCAAAATAAAAAATATGCTTCCATATATTATTAATAATTATTATTGCAATAAATTACTTAACTTTTTTTAATCAAGTTAGATATATTGGAGCATTGTATTTAAACAACATTTTAAATGAACTTGAAGATTTTAACCGAAATAAAAAATGTTATGTTTAGGATGTCTGTGTTACATTGGTGTATCTTAACTGCTCCAGCTCCTAAAGAAGGTTAACACAATATTCTCTCAAGAGCTCGTATGTTGCACATAGTGCAAATTCGAAGCTATCATGCTGATCCTGTGCAATCTGTCTCGAACAATAAGTCTCTCTAACAAAAGCCGTCTATTGGAACAAGTTGGAACTTTTGCAACGGTAGCTCTTTCTATGTTGGGTCTTGGCAGCGGCCACGGCTCACACAATGGATAGAATAATCGTTAGGGCCAGTCATGAGAAAAAGCATTATAAATACTACAAGCCACTTTAATAGTATTAGCAAATATTTTGGAGCCAAATTGTTCTAGTGCTTTCAACAAAGCAACTTATATATCTAACATTAGCGACTACAAAATAAACATTGCTTTTATTAGGAATAGAAGAAAGCGTCTCGACTGTCGGCATTTTTTTAAACACTTTGACTTATATTTATAGAATAAGAAGAGATGAAGTACATGTAGGTACTTTAGATGAATATCGAAAACTTCTGCATTATGATATTATTTATTATTATAATATTGCACTAAAGGGAAAAGTCTTCTCACTTTTCTGGCTGATATTAAGCACACAACGAGAGAACATGATCCAGCGTCACTTCCGGCGTCTGTCACGTGGGAACGACTTCCGGCGAGGCGCCAGGCTGCTCTTACAATCACTTAGAGTAGCGTAAAAAGTTATGCTAACATGCTCGAGATGTATGTTACAGTGATATATAATACTTTTGACCACCATAATAAACAAAAAGTTTTATACGTTAACGAATAATATAAATTTCTGATTTAATGTAAGGCAAATATGTTCCAGGATGTTGTTAGTGGACTCAATGAAATTGGATCAGCAAAGTTTGCTCGAAGATTTTTATTAATATCATTCTATCTCATGTATATGTAACATGTAAATATATTACATTGTAAAGCAACTTTGGATTGGTTAAAATTAATATTTTTGTTTTTATTTATTTGTACAGTTTTTATCAGTTCTATCAGTATAAAACAAGGTCTTAAAGTCAAAGTGAAATTATACAAAACAATATTTTTCTAAACATTATTCGTGAGTCGCTTTTTATATTTATACCCTAAGTAGAGTTATCGGGTCCAAGACAGCAGTCATACAGAATTTCTTGTTCTCTTTGTTACAGGTGGTTCATTTTCATATATACCTCATATATAATATAGACGAGAGGGAAACAACAAAAGCTAACTCGTATATAAATCCCTTTTATTTGGTCACATGTAAGCTTAATTTCCGTTTCGCCATTGTTTTTAGAAGGTAACTCAATAAAATAGATAGCCAATGTCATTGTGACATGTGTAATTTCCTTTCATAACTGTTTGATTCTTTAGTTACTGAACCAGTTTTGACCTCTATTTAAAATGTACACGAGATGGATATTTATTAATAATAGCTATAGAAGGGACAGGGGTTATATTTAATAAACATTTTAATAACATTTTCAAAGATAAAAGAACGTAAGTCATTCTTCAAACTAAAGAGTGTACGCGACGGGCGGTTTTATTAAAAAATCATCCATCACTTTTGGGCTCGCGATCCAATGATGTGGCGAGTTTAGTGAATAGGCTTGGTTTTAAGAATACATGAATACATTTAGAATACATGTTAACAGGTCCCTGACGTGTTGACATCCCTGATACAAATAACATGACGTATCGGTAGGGTTTACACAAAAAAAACACAGATTTTACTTACAATCAATTATGTATTTTGTTGGAGTTTACGTAACATATGTAGAGTGACAGTAAAATAGAAACCCAATTAACTCTGAACAATCATATACATCATAGTACTGTAATATTATGGTATTTACGTCCCATATTCAATATTAAGTTTAATAATTACTTCTCTCAAGAACTGTGTAGCTTATAACTTTAATTTAGCGTATACAGACACACACACACATACACGTTCTGGTTTAGTAGTGTTGTATATCGGTGCGTGCGGTGTCGGCTCACGCGAGGTTGCTTGTCGCACTATCGACTTACATACTGTACAATCTGACCAAATGTTTGTAAAGCTCATTCATTGCTGTGACGGTTAATTTTATTGTTTGCTAGTTAACTTGTTATTAAATATTAGGGGAAAATATATATTTTTGAAGTTATTTTTTAATTGGGGTACGTAATGTAAGATAAACTCTGGAAATCTTGATTTTTTTATAGCAAGGTATTTTTTTGTGTTTTAATTACATAAGACGTAAATGAAGTACTTCAGCCGCGGGTAGGCAGAAGCCTGTAAATAGTGAAACTGAATGAAAATCTCATTTGGATTTAAGGATTACGCCAAGACTTGTTTCGGCCTAAAGCTCGCCGTCTGATGCTGTTCAAATAGAATATCCTGAAAGGCTTCAATAACGCTATTTTAGATTTCAATTTCCTGATAAATATATCTTCACTACACTTGTTCATCTTCAACATCTCCGTAATTACTCAGGGTTTTAAAGTTCGATATTATACCTTGAAAGAAATAAATAAAAACAGTAGGTAAGAACCTTAAGGCGTAAGAAGATTATTCAGCTGAAGAATTTAAAATGAGCTAGGTTTAACCTAAGTGGCTTATAATGTGTGAATAGAAACAATGTCATTTGTATTTAAAATAAAGTTGGATAAATGAAGTAGAATAATTAATATTGTACAAATTGTATTTGTACTGTATTGTGTTGTATTTTTATATTTATGAATATCATAGATTTTGTATTTCCATTGTTTGCGGTACTTACAAAAGATAACATACAATTAGAGGAGAAATTATTAATTTCTTATATATTTTGGATTTTTTTGGAGAAGAAAGTTACTATTTTTATTATTTTGATTATTGGTGCAAATAATATAATCATTCTAAGTCATAGGATAAAAGGATGAATCTTAAATACGTTTAAAACGTCTTCAATAGCTTTGATATTTTAAATTGGTTTTATTTTTCTAAATCTGAAAACCAAATGATATTTCGATTAATAGTATTTCAATATATAAGATTCAACGATCGGGTGCTATAAATATATATCGGTTTGTACGTTTTGTTATTCGTAGCGGAGACAGACTCACAAAGTATCTATTAGGGTGTATGATTGCAGATCAGATCAGATCAGATCAGGTGCGGAACTCGAAAAAGATTCGTGATTTCTTTTATCTTTTATTGTTTTTTTTGTCACATGTCAGCGGCACTTTTAAACTCGTCCCGTTTGATTTTGTTTTATGTATTGTTGTTTTATATTGATATTCTTTAGTGCAAAGAACATGGACGAGGGAACAAGACGATCATATAACAAGAGGTTCATAAAAGTTTTTTTACACACGTAAATTTTATATTAAAATGATTAAGATAAGTTAATTTTGTACTTAATTCATTGATACTCAACCTAAACTCTTTATTTCAATAATTATTAGTTCTTTTTCAAAACAAATATGTATTTAATATATATAGAATTAATTATAATAAATGTCTTACAAAGATCTATTAACATTATCTTACCAATATCCGGGGCATATTGTTAGTGAAGCGAGGGGAGAAAAAGATTGAATTAACTCATCTTAGAAAGCGGCTCGCGGTGCGTTATTTATAAGACCGGTGTAATCACATACTATCTGAGGCTATTAATATCTCAAATAATTACAGATGACCGCTACATTATACCTCATAATGGATTCTTACTCATTTATCATTTATCGAATAAACTTCATTTATTAAGGAAGGGATAATGTACGTTATTCTTATTATATATATCGAACACATTAAGCATTTATTTAACAATATTTATAAAAATATCAAGACCTCGTGGACGTTGTTTCTTTATAAAATGACAAGGGTCCGGGAGGTATCGATGTTTATCATTTTACAATATAGTATCTGGCTAAGGGCATGTTTTATTTAATCAACCCCAATTATGGCTAATCGAAAATTGATGTGAGCGGCAATTTGTAAAATGTCACCCTTCATAATATCACCTAACGACATTTAGCTACATTTTTATCGCTTCTAAAGCGGGGCTCTTAGATCTTTGTAATCAAGATTGCTAAAACGTTCCCTGATAGGCTTTAAATCAAACGACTCTGTAAATTAGGAATAGAGTCAATTAGGCGTTCTACAAAAATAGTGTAGTGGAAAACAAATAAAATAAGGCAACCTGTAAGTCATTGCGCTGCGCCATTTAGCATTGTATTCTTGTAATACATTTTGGTGCACATGTTCGCTTTCCGGAGCTTCGCCTACGAAGATAGATAACTTCCCGCTGATTTAGTTTTATTGTTATCCGCAATCGAACTGTCGCGTCGGTAGCTCTTCTCCGTGCGTGCGCTCGTTACGATATTTACAGCGAAAGTTCAGCAAACCATTTATGATAAATAAGTATGATTAAATCTCGTCTGCATCTATCTGTTTGTTTTAGAAAAATATAACGTTTATTTTAACTGTTTTGAAGATTATGCCAACACAAAACTAAACGGTAGAAGCTTAATATGATTCTTATTTAATAGAACGATGGGAGTATTAGCATTTAAGAGGACACGTCCTCAACTTTTACAGCGACGGACAGCGTTTTGGAGAGATTTTATTGGGTCGTTTGGTCACGTCTCTGGGTGAAGTGGTGGTAGTTTCACGGGATATGGGTTAACAGCGACGATTCATCGCCGGAGCAGATCGTTTTATGATTTCAGAGGAACAATTTATATGGCGATCCGATACATGATCGCACTTTACCAAGCGATATCCTTTGCTTACCAATAATTTATTTTATTTATCCTATTTTGTCATAATATGGAAAAAAATTGTTTTATGATGAAAAATTTTTTTTTATATAGTTCTTTAGGGATACTAAGAATTATAACGAAGTCGCTGTATGTATATGATTACTAATACTAAAACGATTAGCGCAAATATATGAGTTTTTTTATTATCCAAAACGAATTACTTTCTTTCCTGAACGCTGTTATTACCTTTCAATATAACGAGCATAACTTACTTCTTATTTTTATTTGCTGGCGGAAACTTACAGCTTGGCTTTTACTACCCTTAATAATAGGGTTGTATATTATGATTAGGAATTGGACTGCGGCAAGTAGGTAGACTAGTTATGTTACATATAAATAGGTTTTTTCCAAGTTAATACCATTATTTTAAACAGAATGAGTCAGATATTTTTGATACATATCTATATTTGCTATTCGCAATTGTAATATTTGTAATAGTCGATGTGTTTCAGGGGTGCATGACAATAAAACTAAATCACCACCGCTGTAATATTGTCCCAGTGGCGCCGGCGGAAAGCGTCCATATGTGCAGGGGCTCCATCTTACAACTATAATATATCTTATTATATTCTCTTGCGTCATAAAGATATGCCTCCGTTATCCGTGCTTCATTCTCGTGCCTTATTGTATATTATTATTTCACAAGTTGTTTTTCTTTAAGAAATAGTAAGAGGTAGTTCTGTTTGTGACTGGAATATAGAAACAATCTATAGAGTTGTCGCGGGCCGACCAAATTGAATCGTTGGGGTCACCGGAAACCGGACGTGCTCCTCGTGAGTCCTTGAGTGTGTCCTCCATAACACTACCTTCAATTTTATTTTCTTAAGATGAATCACAATAAATTCTAATATTTTTAATATAACGCAATAATTTTACATGTTGCGGTGTGTACTGAATACCTGAAATCAGAAGTAGTTAGTCATAACTTCTACTTCACCGTCGCTGAAACTTAATTATATATACCTATAACTTTGCAACAGGTTATAGTTACAAACTTCAGGAAATAAGTTCTTATTTCTATTGGTTGTGATAATCGCATTAAGTTTGACAACATTACACTAATACAAATTAACTTTACTTACTTTTAAAAGCTAAGTAGTTTTATGTTAGAAATTTTATGTACATCCATCATTTACGATCTCATTAACGACATGAGGTGAGCAATAATAATAGTTTTTGTTAAATAACATACATACTTAATATTTATTTAATATATTTTAAGTAGTTTATAAATAGTTTTTATTACCTTTATCGCTGGAGCTCGAATGTTAAAACGACTTCGCATAAATGAAGGGTCACGTTACTGTCTCTCCCTTCCCTTATAAAAGGAACTTGTAGTTCAATAAAAACTTATTGTTCTGTTTATTGTTTTAAAACGAACCTGCGCCATTTTAATTCTCCTAGGAAACGTATCCGTTGATAATATTAAGGTATAATAAGCAATTTCAAATAATTATATTAAGAACAAACTAGATACGTATCTGTAAGTGTTGTACGAACTCTCTTAAAAATATATATTTTTTATCAAAAAGAAATGCATGATCGATTTTTTTTACTATTAGTTTTTTGTTAGTTTTAGTTAGTTTGGTTCCATTTTTTTTGTGTTTTATTTCTTTAATTTAAGTATTATTTTATGTGCACTGTGTATTCTACATTTTTTCCTTTATGTTATGGGTTTATTTCCATTACGTTATGGGTTTGTTGTAAGACATATGTTTAAATAGTTGCTATGTGTACAATAAAGTTTTAAATAAATAAATAAATTTAAGTCTATTAAATGTCACTGTTATATAAGACCGTATTTAATTTTTTACTTCACTAAATGTTTCTTAATTAAAAATGGCGATCCCGATGGCGTTTTATCCTCCGACTTTTCATGGTCTTCTTATGTTAATTGACACTGACGAAGGTAGATGGCAGCAGCTAATAAATAGTTGTTTTTTGATCTCCGATAACAAAAAAGAAACTCGTGGATGTCAAGAATTAAGATAAATTAAATAAATATGCATTTTACTTAATTTTTTTCTGAGACGTTCTTTATTCAGAGATTCAAATCTGTTAAAGTCTATTATTTTCTAATCAATACTAATGGTATTGAATCAGTCACGAAAAATTATAATGTTAGTGCCCCAATTATTACTCTGAATATGCCTTCCTAATTTAATTGTGTTATTTAAATCGTCAGTTAGAATTCGTGTGTAAATAAAAATATATATTCAAGTTACTCTGAAGCTTCACACGCAGATGTCTTACATTCACGCAAATCTTAGTACGTCTAATTTTGAATAATGCAAGTACAATAAACAAGTTACGACCATCATCAAGGGGTTATGGTACAGCACGCTTAATGACTGGAGCTCCCGAAAATAAAATGACTTTATTACTCACGCGTGCCGGAGTCTTATGTACATATGCTTTTATTTTGACTTCATTTTCATTATGATACTAATTAATTTAAAGAGATAACACTGAGAAGTCCTTTCATGAGGTAGGTGGCGGAGCCGGCTAGGATCATGACTGTGTGACAGAACATTCACGATGTTATGGTAATGCCTTAATGGTATAAAATTAAGCTACTCATCCGGGACTCTCTGAGTCTTATGATAAAATCGTATTTTACATACATTTGGGCCACAATTTATTAAATAATACGAGAGTGAACTACTAGTTTTATTCTTTACATATGGCAGAAATCGCTGAAATAAAGAAAACATTTTTAAGAAGTGTTGTAAAGCTTTGAATATGACATATAATATATTATACTAATTAGCCCTTCTTACTCATCTCGAACAATTTATAAAAAAAGAAAATATACATTTTGATAGTAGGGGTCCAAATTTATAGCAATTAGTTGAATTCCATAATTCAAGATGATTTAATTGTCGCGAGGCGAGGAAACCTGGCGGGTCTCATGAGTCGCCTCGCAATGACTTATTGCCCCAATTATACGTGGCCTGCTGCGGGCTACACCTGGAACCGTCTTCTGCTAATAGGATTACACTTTAGCTAGACTCGGGATGAGGTAATGTTCGATCTATTAACTGCCGAAATTTAATTCAATGTATATGGATTAAATATTTATGTAATATGTTTTTTTGGAATTTATTTTTACCATGTGTATATTTGTTATTATTTATTTTACTAATTCTTTAATCACCTTTGTAGTTACAACATTAGGACTCCTCATCAATATATAAGTAATATGAGCAAAGCTGCAAGCTACTAGAAGCCTGCACGCTCTCAACTCATAACATCACCATTAAAGACAATTTAGATCATAAATATTTGATTAGCCCAATTGCAACAGTGTGGTATTTAGATTGAGTGTCTGCTAACGATAATATACGAGTGTTTATGTAACACACACACACACACACACATACCAATACATGAACTGCAAATATACGTGCTGTTCCACCAATTACATTATCTATGGCGCATAATGTCTATTACAGTACATATTATATATGGTAATATACCACTTGATTTAACATTAACATATATGTAATATTGATTATTAGCTTACAGACATACAATTATTGATAACCCATCAATTTATCAATAGTGTGCATCGGATTTTACCAAATTAAATTAGAAATATTTAAAATAAAACTTTTTTTTACGGATTTAAGTCTCGGATAATTTTGGTTACATTTTAATTTTAACCCGATGCTTCGATGCTTTGTAGCAATCGTGTCCACGGATAGACGATATTTATTTTATGACTTGCAAGACAGTACAAGTGTTGTTAGTTAAGTCATCTTATATTAAAATACTATTATAATGTTATAACAATTATGATCAATACTATTATAATGTTATAACAATCATATAAGTCATACAAAGCCCTATTATTTTATATAGCAATGTGACTTATATAGATGAAGCCACGCAACTTTAATCGTCTGCACCATCACAATAGATCTCTATTGTCTACATAAAGTGTACTCCATTGTTCAGATGCTCTTACTCTTGTGTGTACCTCAGGACCTGTCATTTCTTTCATCTTAATGACCTTAGTGTGAGAGCAGTATAGTTTAATGTTTCATAGCAAATAATTCAAATTATTGTAAAAAAATAATTGTTTATTTTATGTTTCTGTTAAATATAAGAATTCCTTATGGTTACATTCACATAAAATATTTAAATAGAATGAAACAAAAAGCAGTAAAGTATGTTTAAGTCTGATTCGAGAGGCGTAACAATGGGATTTCCGAAGCTGTAACAATCTCGGAATATTTCAGTGTCATTACACTTACAATGGAATTGTATAAAGTGCGTCTGTTATCTGCGGGGTATCTGACTCGGTGCCAAGATATAATCTGTTATGGTGACATTATCTGAAGCCGGCCGACCCCTGCCAACTATGAAACCGGCCAAATCTTAAGACCTTATCGTTCCACTTTTAACTGCTCGTCTTTATGCGTTTTCTTCTAATAGAAATGTTCACGGCTTTGATCATTGAGACGCTATAAAACAGTTTTAGAACACTTGAGAAAATTACGATAGGATTTATTATGATTATAAGTGTTTTCTATTAATAAGATGATATTAAAATTAATTATGATATTCATATAAAATGCTGATATGTTGAAACATACAAAAACAATTTTAATGTTTCAATACAAATTATTTCAACAACAAAACATACAAACGCCTCCAAAATCTATTATCATTGTGTGAAAAAACAGATGTTCGAGTAGAAGGGACGGGTCTTCGCTATACAAGAGCGACCCGCGTGATCCTGACAGTTGTGAGTTACACTGCCCAGGAGCGGACCAACTAACTTAAGCTGGTCTGCGGTCCGCCTCGCCCAAACATGAACACTGTCTTACAAGCGCTCCTTACTGGATCTATTTGAGCGTGAATAGGATCAACTTGGGGAGTAAGTAGATACATTTAAATCTTCCCTTCACATTAACAAATAACTTTATTTAAACTAGCATTAACCTACGACTTCGCTTAAAAAAATAAGTTTTGTGTTGGTTTTAAAAGTTGATTTTCTATCGCTCCGGAACAATTTTTTTTTTCACAATGTACGTTTTGTCCATTTCTATTTGAAGACGTTTGAAACATATAATGTAGTTTGGATAACATGTAAACAAAAAAACAAACAACAATTGATTTTATAATTATGTACCTAGTCCAAATATTTAGACGAATCGAAAGTCTAACATAAAACAGGTAATATGACGCATCTTTAAATAATTATTATCAATTAACCTTACACATACAAATAAAATTAAATTGGAACAGGCATAAGAACAGATAAATATAAAAGAAATACAAATACTGTTGTATTTTCTAACCTTATTTAAAAAACCGTGGGTACCGAACCGTAGTTACAAAATACTGAAACTAGCTGAAAATCAGAGGAGCATTAATATAAATCACCTTTCAGCTACTTAGCGTACGCTTAAAATAGTTTTATTTTCATATGAGAATATAAGAGTCAGATATATTCCAGCGAGGCTATAAGTTGTCGTGAATTACCTTTGTATTTTTTATTAAAGCACGCATTCGGCGCCCTATAAATCTGTTTGGCGTCCCCGCTTTACTTTGTGCAAATTGCTACAATATTTGGGTTTCATATTCCATGTTATGACAATTTAAAAAACAATGCGTTGACAGTGCTATAATTTAAACTCTACACAAAATTATTATTTCTTAATTTAATAACAATCATTCAAAAAAGAATAGAAATAAGCGGCGACTACAAATCGTAATATCCAGATATCTGGAAACCACTGTAGACTATTTTGTAATAAAGCTAAGAGCAGCATTAGCAACAGAGTTTTCTATCTGACGCTAATTTTCAGGGAACTATTTTCTGTTCTCTTGTGACGCCTCTTAGCTGTCGTGCCTCGGACAGCTTCCATTATTTAGAAATTTAATACTGATAAGAATAAAGCATCTGCATATATGAGGCTATTTTCACACGTGATGCTCGTCACGGTTCGCATATCTTTAGAAGAGCTTGATGCAGTTATTTCAAGCGTGCACTCTACGGATATTACGGATACTGCACTTATTGTACTTTTAGAATACTTTTACAAGTGCTGTCTAATTATAGAATGGCTTAGTTTCTAGTGGAATGTTTCACTGTTTATTGTTTTTTACAAGTCACATATTTTCTTCTTAGATATCCTCTCCTTAAATTAAACTAATTAATTATTAATATTAATGGTTTACGTATCTTTATTTGAAACCCGTAAATAAATACTTTTTAAAACTATAAAGAAACAAAATATTTTCTTGAGTAAATAATACAGAGTCTAGGCTTGATTCTGGAATCAATTGATTTTCTCCGCCTATGAATAATTCAATTAAGATTTCCTTGTTTTCGTCGATTTCCAAATGTTGTTCGACGTCTGTTGCTCTAATACAGTCGGTCGAATACAAGTCTATTCATATACTATTTTAGAATACAGGAGCTGGGTTTGATTTACATAACTCTAACTAATACTTTAACATCCAACAACATATCGGATACATTATAATTATTTTATTTTTGAGTTTTCTTAATGTGTTTATATGCAAGTCAACATTAGATCTATAGTGAACGTGTACATATTCAATTAACATTTTTTCGTAGCGGAAACTCCGGAGCCACCGGAAATTAAAAATGTCTACTACTAGGTGTAGCGTATATCATATCTCTGACGTACGCATGATATATAAAAAAATATTGTTCCGGTTTATAAAATGCATTATTTACGTAACAAATATATTTATGTAAAATAAATAAAAACTATTTTCATTTTTGTGCATCGATGCAAATGAATGAATATTATTCGATATTAATGATTTTTTAAAGTTTTGTTCTATTAACATTATTTATGTACATTTATATTATAGTGGGTGATCTTTGTCATTTCTTCACATATAAAATAGTGGGTGTAGTTATTGTTACCCAGGAGATTAGGCAGCCGTGATGATTGCCAAACTTTGATTGAGCTCCAAACCCTTTGCGAGTCTTCTGATTACAGCACACGTAATTGGCTCCGACGTATTGCTAACAAAATTCTTAGCCTTAAATGTTATAACTTTATCTTTGTACCTGTTGGTAACTTAAATTGGAATTGTTACTTTTGGAAATTGGTTAGATTTTATACTCTTCATCTGATTTTAGATTTTAGTACCTCCTTGTGATAGTTCATTTTATTAATTTGTGGATAATTTAATTATATAAATAGAATAACTTACAGAATATGAATTTGATAAAAAATATATATAATAGACATAGCTCGTAAATAAAATAATGTATTCAGACCAGAAATATTAAGCAGAAAACTTATAAATAATTTTCTAATATCTAAATTTACAATAAACTAATTAATTGTTAGTTAAATGTTAAAAGTATGAAAATTAGTTTTTAGTTAAATATCAATCAGTTTGTTTCGGTTTTGAAATATTATATTTCAGCCAGTTATTAGTTTGATATTTATTATTTCAGGTAATAATATATTTATATATATATATATATAATATTTATATATATATAATATATTTATATATATATATATATATATAGCTGTTGGATCTGAGGTTCAAATTACAACCTAACAATTACTAACTACTGTTTTATTAATACCTTCTGATTAAGGAAGTTATTGTAATTACCTCATTTTCGAAAGGTTTATTTTATAATACCTTATTTTTTTAATAGTTCAATTTATATTTAATTAAATAAAAAAATTATTTAAGTTTTTAAGTTAAATCATATATGCTAGCCGCAAGGGGTGGTGTTAATGAATTTAGTGCAAGTAATGATAAAATAGATGAAACATAATGATAAAAACGGTCATCTATAAAATATATTATTTTAAATAATTTTCATATTTATAAAAAGAAAAAGTAAATTAGGTGCACAATTTTTTTTCCCTTTCTTTTCAGTAATAATCATGTCATCGTGTTTTCACAATTAAACAAACTCTTTAGCTATTGTGTCCGTCTATATGTCTATTAATTTAAATTATAATATTGTATTTTATATTTTTCTTAATCGGGTAGTTTCTGTGAAGAGGGTTGTACTCATTAGCACGTGTAATAAATAGTAATTTAAATCTCTAATGCGGGAGAAGTTGGTACAGTCATTTAACAGTTCTGCGTTATTTTAAGTTAAAAATACATGATTTATATGATATGTAACAAAAAAAATATCTGAGAATGGATACGTATGATCAGCTCCAGCAGATTTATTTATAGACTTACACAAATATAAAAGTAAACATGTTATGGAATAAACATCCGAGTACATCGTAATGTGTGTCTGTCGGGCGCGGATCCGGCCCGGCCCCGGACTGGCCCCGGACCGGCCCCGGACCGCCCGAAATTGCTTTGTTTTGCCACTGACGAGTAGCGTGGGAGGTAAACGTCTCACTAACATTGTTTATATTATATATCAATATGGATAAATTATCATTATACAGATTATATCTTTGTCAATATGTTGTTTATTTTTATACTGTTTTTATTTTAATTATTGAAGAACTTCAAATTCTATTGCTCTCCATGTTCTAACTTTAACAACGTGCACAAACTATTCAGAACAAAGAGAATTTTTATTATTGAATTATTAAAACAATTGCTGTTGTTAAAAATATTCTATGAATACAATTTTCCTAAAAAAAAAAATTTATTGGAGATTTGAATATGAATCTCGTATTATTTTTATATCTGACACAACCAATATGTATGTGTAAATATTAAAGTTAGTAATATTTATAATAGACTACAAGTCTCTAAGCTTCTGGATATTAATGGAAGGTACCTCTGGGTACTGGCAAAGTTTCTTTAATAACGACCTGCATAAAGATCTGAAGGTAGCTCGAAGGTACAACCCTGAACCAAAAAGTTTTTTTATACAATTTTATCTCTCTCGATTCCATTAACAAGATTACTCTGTAATTTTTTATACGTTGGATAAAAGTTTCGAATGTAAATTTTTTATTCAACCGAAATTCAATATTCCGGGATTTGCATGACAAGTGACACACAAACGTACGCCGTATCTCGTATAGATTTAGATTTGTGAGTGCTAGCTGGCGGCGGTGATGACAGCTGCGGCTCTGAACCACTAGCCCACTACCCACTAGACGTTATGAGATGATTTGTAGTGTTCTACAGCCGCTTACGAACTCTACACCTACTTCTAACTGGTACTATTGTTTTGTCAACCTGTTAAACTGATATTATTAAAAAAAATCTTAGAGTCCAATTTAAAAGTTTTCGAGCAGAATATTGACTAAAAGAAATTATTTAAATCACTAAGCTGTTAAATCACTAATCACTATTCTAATGACGGTTCTGTAAACTGTTTTCTTTTATTAAAATGTTCTATAATACTAATATATTTAGTCAGATACAGTCGAAAACTCCTAATCTCGGTGTCGAGACAAAGCCGGGGGCGTGACGTCTCTCGCGATACACGAGCCAAATGCAAAGCTTTATTTAGTTTAAGGCACCATTACACGGGTCATAAAAACTGTCAAAGTTGGAGCACGCGGGCGTCGCGGGGGGTCGCGGGGGTCGCAGGGATCGCGGGGGTCGCGGTGCCGCGCTCGTTCTTCCTCCTAACTTTTAGCGATTCAATGTAATTCTTTTTATTTTATTTTACGACAAGATTCAAACAACAATATGTATTTTTCTCCACCGTTATACCGTTCTCATACATAATGTATACTAATATGCGCAGCATAATTTGCTATGTGTGCTGAGAGGTGCAAATAAGATATCACCGGTTGGAAATGAAAACGCCAAGAAAAAATGATTTGTTATTGCGGGCATAGCCTCGTGATGCAATTACTGCGCGCTGTTGTTGTCCTATACGTTACACACGGACACACATACATTATCTTTTTCCATTCTCATATGAGAACTCGATTAGATATTTTGTTTTTATTAGTAAATGAAAAACTCTGAGCTTTAATTATGCATGTTTGTATTAACTATCGGATGGCTCGAGACTTTTATCCGTAAATAAATAAATAGATATATACTAAGAAAATTTTATTTTCTGGATTACTAAGTACGAGTGTAAACAGTTTCTTTTACCTTGATTTTTCTTCCCTTGTTTGTTCTTTCCTTCGATTCCGTAATCAAGTTTACAGCTCTGTCTATGTTTTTGATTCGTTCCTTTAGTTTATACAATATACTGAGGGTTAGTTTAACGAAATCAGTTACAACCAACAACAAAAATAATAAAATTTTATAATTGTTTAAAAACAATGAGGTAGAGAAATACGAATTAATAAATATTAATTTTTTATTTAAATCTTTAACCCAATAATAATTATTAGATTAATTAATATGTATTTTCTTTATATCAACAGGTAACAAAAATATACGTGACACGTTCCTTCTTCTAAATTAGCGCTGATCTGCGGGAAATTAATTCCACCTCCCTCCTGTCGTTTTATTATGATTCCTGTCTCATGATTTTGATCATCCATACGAAAATTTAATAATACCATGAAAATGTACAGCGGAATTGCAAGGACAGAAACAATCTCTCGGCTACAAATCTTAGATGACATATATTTCGTGGAAGCATCTTCGATATCTCGCTATTATTTGTTGCAAGAAAAATATTTGTGTTCTTTTTCATCTCAGTCGATTGTATTTATGACCGTTTTCGTGGACAGAGACGTGAATATAGAAACATAGAGGTACTCTAGAATATAGCAGCTAATGTCTTATATGTAACATAGTTTTGAATTTATGAATACAAATACCAAAAGTAACAATACTTAAATCTATACAAATATTCTACAATAACAATCAAAACAAGCCTTTCCTGTAGGTACTTTTTGGGCCGAAAACAATCGGCACTGTCTATTTAGGGCGAGGGCAGGGTATGGTTAGTCAGTTGTCACACCGGGGTGAATAACAATACGACCCTTCAGTTCCGGCTCGCTTCGAACGTATTCAATCAGCACGAGATCAAGACGATCAACTTGTGAAAGCACAACTTTTTCTTGAAATCTTTGCTTTTTCCGTCTTTCTTCACGAAACTAACTTTCTAGTTTTCTATGTAGCGTGAAAGCACACATTGTAAATCTCCATCCCTTAAGGTTTAATATAAAACATTAATTACAAAACTTTTCTCTTCTTTCATAAAAATTTACAAAAACGCAGTACATAACACAATAAAACGAGCCTTTCAATAGGAGATAGAATTCGTAATTTATGGGAATTAATCACCATGGAGTAATTAACAGTCATCGAGTGATCACCGCAGGCGTCCATTTTGAAATGATTGGCATCAACCGAGAGTGATCCAAATGGGCGGCTTAAACACTCATTTGATATTCACATTTGCTACGAAACGAGCGATACGAAGCGACGAAAATTACTACTCATTTGTTCACATTCAACACGACGCTGGGTCACTGCTTAATATTACATATTATTGTATATCTTTACAAGATACGCCGCGACCTACTCCTACTCGTACAGCTCTGAACGAATACAATTCATTTTCGTGATTATGTATTTAATTATTCATTCTTGATAACAAGTTTTTCCTCATATAAAGTACAAATGCTTTGCTAACTTATCCCATTAACGGTGTATGCAAAGTTATGTCATAAGAAGTATTGCTCTAGCGTTGTTTCAGATAAGGCGACATGAAACTTGAGAACGTACTTCAGTGTGGTGGTATGACACGAGCTACCTGCAGTGCTGTTACTACACATTGTACTTGTACTGTACTGTTGTGATTTGTGACCTACATTGATGAATTCTTACTTTACTGCAATGTAATATATGTTTGGTTATTATATAAATAAACGATTGCATTCTAGGATAATATCTTCGATTATCCTATTAGTCTCAAACTTCTTTGCAATGTTAGTGTCTCTTTCTTCATATTATAATACTTTTTAATCTTAAGTCATACAAAATCTCAAATAAATATTTACCACATTATATCTGAATTCTATACATATAATTTATTAGATATTAAAAAATTAAATGTATATAATGGTGTAATTTTAATGTCTGTGTATCTCATCATACATAATACAAGACCAATTTTTAGATTTGGTGTGCCGTCATATGGGATACTTACACCAAGTCACTGGTTACATATATATTTATATATATATGTATATATAAATAAAGTGTGTAATTATTTTGTAAAATAATAAAATAGTTCCAAGGAATTAAGAACTTTCTTTTTTTTTAAGTCGCTTAAAAATAATTAAGTCGTTGCTATAAAAAACTAACTAAAAAAAATTTCTGTAAAGAAAATGCAAATGCAATCCCGGGATACACAAGGAAATAACATAATCCTGCATAAATTAAGTAAGGCCAGCAGCAATAAAAATGGTAAAATAAAAATATAAATATACTACTCTTACAAGTACAGTGTAGTAAGAGTTACCCCCAGTTTCTTTTGTTTTAGACAGAATGGCTGCCCGAAAATGACGACACACAAACATACAATATGAAATGTTTTGCAGTTTTTAGTGGTTCTTTGTAACTTATATTCCATTTCTAGGTTAGTTTCACTTATTTTTACCTATTTTTACCTATTAATGCAATAATCGTGGTTAAGATACTGTCATACCACAAGAAATGTTATTATTAATAAAACCAAATCTGGTTAAAATCACACACTTGATCTCAATTTTATTCTCCTTAAATAAAAATATGAAGAAAGCATTTTGTATTTATTTCATTCCGACCTATAAAATTACTGTATTCATTACTCGAAGGTCAATGAACGTCATTATATTTGGAAACTTTGTTAAACTTGATAATTGAAACTCATTAAGAGCTTAATTTCAACATTGTTGGCAATTAAGAAGATTTATAATCCACGTTGGACTATTATCTTCACAAGATGCAAGGAGGTACTTATTTCACATAATATGAAAACACAATGTGTCGGTAATAGAATCTTGTAAGACCACGTCGCTGGCTGTTATTCGATAAGATATTTAGAACTGTGAAATATAATAAAACCTTATTATTAATCATTAATTATCTTAGCAAAAATTCTCACAAAATATGTATAGCCTATAGTAATTCATATTTCAGAAAAATTCAATAATTAAGTTTCCAACTTAAGAACTGAACAATTAAGTAGCACAAAAGACTCATTAAATTTTTTGTTCCAAACACAAGAATACAGACGAGAAACTCCAGGACACAGCTTGTCTAGCTTCTAATTACCTCCACGTCAGAGACACTCCCGTGATGGATTGGGCCACTAATTCCTCAGACGTCCAACAATCACACAATTGACATCCGTACCCACTTGTGACACCGTCCTCTATCAGGCTTTTATTAATATTTCATGTGGGTCTTGATTCTTTATATAACTTAATGTTAGATTCGTAAACAAACATATTACACTCATACATTTTTTTTAAAGCTTTAACTTGGTTTCTCGTTAATATTGTTTTTAATTATGTCAATTTAATTAATTTAAGTTTTAGATTAAGTTAATTTAAGAATATAAATAAAATAACAAATGTAAGTATAATACGTGTATATTAATAAGTAAACATATATATATATACTAGAAAATTTTAATCAACAATCGATGACAAAATACATAAAATATTCTGAATCTCAGTTATTTTCTGTTTGAAATCTACTTTTACTCATAATTAAATTATTTATTTTCAGACTAAATTGTTACAATGTAGACGTGGCAATATAATACGTCGCCAGCTCGGCCGCTCATCCACATGATGTTGTCTGTAGAAGTATGCGTCTGTCTTATTCAGTCAAGATACTCCCCCCAGAAGCAATACGTTCACTAATATTTCCTCAATCACATATAAATATAGTAATAGTTTCTCTTCTAATTGCACGTTAAATATAATATAACATTGTCTATAAAAATGCGATATTACGAGTATATATAAAAAATTAAAACTGTTAAATATCATTATGTACTAATATTGTTATATCGATTTAGTTTTTTAATTATAATGAGCAAAAGATCTGATAAATCGTTGTGCAAAAAAAAATATGTATATTAACAACAATGATTACAGAAAAATAATATTTTATTTAATCGCAAAATGTTAGAGATAAATGATAAATCTGTATAAATCAGATGACTGATCTACGTCGATATATTGAACCAAATTTGAATCCAGTTTCATATAGCTACATTCATTTATTGAGAGCTAGGAAGTATTTCAATGTCTCTGCAGACTTGAGAGCATTCAATCACCTGAACTGCATGGTTTGTCTGAGGTAGGCACACACACAGGTAGAGGGAGACTTCAGGTAGAGAGTACCTGCTAATAAAGTAGAAAAAAAATGGCTATTGTACTTCTTCTAAATCACCTGTGAATACCTGTGAAGGTAATTCATTAATTTCTGGATGTCTTTAAAGCATCATATAAGTGGCAAAAATTACTATCATATGAGATCACCAAATCTATGGTCTTATTAGAATTAAAATAAATGGTGAGTGAAAATAGCAAAATGTATCACAGTATACAGAACACTAAGACACACAAACAGGTATTCAAATACATCTATGTCTACGCGTCGATAAATAATGCGACCTTGAACAATAAAATTGTGACCTCATATACGTTCTGCAGCGAAAATTGTTTCTTGTCCGAAGATAGAGGAAAGCAAACACGTCACAGAGCACCAGCACTCTTGACCCACTTAAAAGAAATTACAAAGTTGGACAGTACTATAGAAATACTCCACCTGACGCCTGCGAACTGTGCAGGACGTCTTTTATTTTTTCTGAGCATATGTTTTTTATATTTACAAAATGGAGTGAGGCTGTGTTAGTTATAGTGGACAGAGCTGAAAAGGAATTACTGAAAAACTCAAGAAATACGCAGAGGTTTCAATAGTCAGCCTTCGACCGTCCGTGGTAAAATATGGTTTATATGTCGAAAATAAATAAAGTATCCTTACAGGATATCCGCGATATTGATTTGCTATTTAAATATATATAAACTGTTAATTAAAACGTTTGTTCAAATGGCGATAATTTAATAACAATTACTACATCTGTTCACAAGAAATATATTTTTTTTATTATTTTAAAACTCCCAAAACCACTGATTTTTGTCTGAAGAGGTTTGTTTTAGTACGGACGAAGTCGCTGTCTACAGCTAGTCTACTTATGTAATACGAAAGTAAATATATTTCGGTATTAGTTTTAATATTGTATGAGATCTTGCCACCAATTCAAATAAAAATAAGTATTTTCTTCTATTTGAATAAAACATTTCGTCAGACAAGGCTTCGATTAAAATAATTTATAAAATCGGTTCATGTAGCTTTAAAACTACAAACAGACACACACACATCTCTGTGTTAAAATAGTTATGCTTTTTAACTCTGAGGTTAAAAATGCTTTGTATGAAATAAACAAATATATTACCAAGAATTAAAGCTATTACTGAAATAACTCACCTATAAAATACTTAAAATAAAATGTGTCCGTCAAGTGTACAATTAATATTGACGTTCAAGAAAACTTAATAAATATAAAGCTTATTTCTCGTGATGATATCATTCCTTCAAAGTGTGGAAACTAATTAAGTCTCTATCATCATTATTTCGCTTGAAATTGGATCTTTGCGATAATCTGGAGCACAGTTAGGTAAGTATTTCATTAATTTCTCGTAGCCTGAGGGACTTAAACGCGAAGTTAATCGGATTTTCTGTACAAGTTGAGGTACTTTCGAGTGCGGAGGAAGGGTGCGAGCGCTCGCGAGCTTAAGATTCACCTAAACAGTATACATGAAGTTAAAAACGGTCCAGGATTTACTCTATAATAATCCTGCTTCTTTACAGAAGTTTTAAAAGAATATAGTTTTAAAAGTTTTTTTTTAAACTAATAAAAAGGTACACATTACATTTTGCAGTAATATAAAATTATCAGTCAGTGTAAAGTGTAGTCACAGTACAAGCGAGTAACACAAGATATAGTATTCGATCCTGTCTCCATCAGTCAGTGCATCTTCAATTCAGGAATAGGAACGATCATGTCCGCGATGTATAGCACTCGCGTCTCACATTTTTCAATGAAGCTACCCTTTTAATCAAGTGCACCTCATATCTTCACGTTAAAGCGAATAAATACATTTTTAATGTCAATGAGATTGATGGTTTTTGGTTTACTTATTCTGTTCAGTATGTGTGGTATCTAGCAGTGTTAATCTTTCATAATATAATAATTTATCAGAACCATTTTAGGAAACTAATATTAAGTGAAAGTGCGACCGAAAAACATTTATCAATTACAATAGCCTATTTCTGTCTAATTTCTACGAACTAATAATTAAGATTCAAAGTTATTCAAGTCAAGCTCAGTGTAAATAAACTTCCAGCTTGTGATTCTTTAATAAGAATTATATTTAAGTAAATTAAGTCTAACAATAAAATCGAAATTCGAATTAGTAAAAAAGTAATTACGTCTGACATGTAGCCCGAGTATACCCAGGGTAAAGGGTCATGCAATACGTAGAGAACTAATAGTATGTCATTAATTTTAGGCACGGGGGGGGGGGGAGGAGGCCGCAGTCGGTGGTTTGACGTATTATCGTCGCGCCGCACCACTTAGCGCTCCCACAGTCGGACATCAGCCTCACCACCACACGGGTTTGAATTATATATTATAATCTAGTTTACTACATTCCTCTCGTTTCGTAGCTGAACTTTAGAGTCTATATTTTATTAAAAAGTTGAGGTAAGGTTAAAAGTTGAGATACATTCTTGATTCATAATTACTATTCCATGTACATATCCACAATGCTGTAGTCATATTAAATTTATTGGAATTTGCCAAACTAGTTTTAAACCCGACCGGGGCCCTTAATCATGAGCTAGTAGTATGGGGGACTGGCGGCCCGCACTACCTTGCCCGCCTTGCTTCGAAGGCAGATCACAACGCGATTTTCACGTGAATAGAGCCAGATATATATATTATAATGAGATACAAGTCACTAATATTGTCTGTCGCAATAACAATTTGAGTCGAAATTCGATTGACTGGATAATCTATATAGAAGATCTATAGTAGTGGATCAAAGTTAAAGTAGATAGAAATTAAAATTCTAAGAGCTAAATTTAGTCAAAGCTACTAACGTCAAACCATCAACAACTACTGAGCCCCAGTTAATCAATCATTAAACGAGTTTTATTTATGGTGTTCTATATTGACTCCTCTACCTTCTGGTCCTAGTCTTTCTTCAGCTTTCTGGTATTTTAATGAATTTTTGAATGAATTTTTTTCACATCATATTGAGCTTTTGCTGTCTTAAGTCTTAACACTACTAATTTAAAAAAACCGGCCTTCATCCCCTCCCAAAACTTGAAAAGCCATCATAAAACGTATACAATGTCTGTGTTTTTTTATTCTATAATAGTCATAGCATATAATAGGGAGATATAGAATTGTATACTATTGAAACAAAGTATTAGTATTAGTAAGCAAAGTACTAGCTCTTATGATCATAGGCTTTTTTTTTTAATCAAATAAAATAGTCAAGAGCAAGGACCGACCCCGGAACCCATTCATAAAAAGCAAAACAGATGGTCATGAGTACGGCTGAATACGGCTTAGCAAAACTTATGCGATATATTGGTATTATTTTGACAAATGTCTTGAATGCGTATAATTGCTCAAAGATTATACTTCTAATATATACAATAAATGTGATCCTAATAATAAAAAACTTAACCAATATAATTATGAAACAAGATGTCTTGCTTTAGGCTACACTACAATTTATTTAAAATAGAATTTCAAGAAATTAATAGTCATAAAGATTTGGTTAGCTTACTTATGAGAGTATTCTTACTCTCCTACTACCTTCTGGGAGAACCTAAATTTAAACCCATCAAAGAGTTTTGACAGGTCTTATTTAATTTGAACCATACGGGTACAAGACTAAAATACATACAAGAACTGTCCTCTAAATTCTAACACGTTGCTTTATGAACCTTTAAATATAGAGGTCTTTTACAAGTTTTAAAATTTTGCCTTTGTTTATGTCCAAGTTTGCTCAGTTTATTCTCGTAAAATTTTATCTTATAGCAGTTCGTAAAAATAGTTAATACGAAACCCGAGATCGTAATATGCTTTTATGTAAGTATGTACGTGCCCGTGTTTGTTATGTACAGCTAAGCAAAAAGTGTATATCCAAAGGTAGCATACAAAAAAAAAGTGTACGAAATAGATTTAACAGAACTCCTGATGCATTTCAATCTCTTTAAAGTTCTCGTGCGATAAAACTATTAAAAAAAGCATTGCAAGCAAAACTTATTAAAGACACAAAGGAAATTGTGCGAGCTGACGCAGAATGTACTTGTTGGCGTCTGCGCTCCAGTAAGCAGCGTGGCTCCGAACAGGGCAGGGTAATTGAACTAATAAATCTAGCCATGTAACTGCGCTCTCGACTCGTTCAGGATCAAGGCGAAACCATTAAACCGAAGCTCAGATTTCTCTCCGACTCTCCTTGCATCTACCTGAGCTCTCTGATAACATGAAAATATAAAACAGTTATAGAATAATGATACAAAATTAAATTATCAGAATAAAATTATATTAAAAAGTCTACTTTTCTTTATATTATTGTAATATATTATTTGCTAGTAACTTGTACAGTGACTTATCACGAGTAGTCAGTATTGATTATTACAATACAAAATAAATTTTAAAAAGACGGTTTCACAAGAAAGTTCTAGTGAAAGTTTAAGTGAAGCTTGCGCACATTTCTCCCATGATTAGCATTTCTTAATGCTTTCAAAAACCCGTCCACGAGGCCTTAGAAGGAACTGTCTGGTTTACAAGTTTTAAGTGTTTAATAAAACCTTATTTTTTTATGGTATTCAAAAACTAAATGAATTCAATGAAATAGACGAACAAACCTTTATTTATTACTGAAAAACGTGTAAAGGCTAGCTAAAGGAAAGCTATTGAAGAAATTGACAGTAAGACTATGTTTGTTTGTCTTAATAGAAAATTATAACAAAGTAAAGCAAAAATTAAAACCTTACTAAAATGTATATTAACTAGAAAATCATGAATTTACTTTTTGCATATAAATTATCAATCAAAATTTACAAGAAAGACAATATTACTCATATAATATTTAAGGCTAATAGAAAATGAATAGAACTATACACTACAGAACAAATGTATAATGGAGTATTCCATTCAGTTAGTTAGTTAGTATCAGTTTATCTTAAACCAAAAATCATAACTTGGAAGATATAAAATATATAAAAGATTATTCCTTATTAAACTTTAATAATTAAATAAATAATTATAATTATAAAACAACCACCTCATTTAAAACACTACGAATTACAGTCATAAAACGCAACAGATAGACTAATATATTAATAAAAGTTCAAATTGAAAAATAGTTGCTTATAAACAAAAGATGCTTATAAAATAAAATATTCTAACAATAGAAACAATACGACAGCACCAACAAAATATTTTGTTTTAAATATATTTAATTAAATGTTAATATTGTTTGTGATATCATTTTATATATTATATATATATTTTGAACAAATTCTAGAAATTCCTGCTAAATATAATTATTAAAATATTTGAAATATATTATATATAATAAACACAAGCAATTTTTTTTTAAATTATTACTGCTTCGTTTTTTTTTTAATTTCAGATATATTTTTCAGGGGCAAAACAGTTTTAATTATAGCCAGAAACAATAGTTTTTAGTATATTAAATATATAAAAAAGAATTATTATTTATAAAAATATGTGAAATTGATTTGTTAGCGAAGTGAACGTGCAAGTTGTCTCTGGAGACGGGTCTTGTTAGGAGATATTTCCTAACTCTATACAGAGAACCAATAATATCAAAACTAAAATATTTATTCTATATAAAATACTGCTGTTTTGAGGTGACAGGTTATACTATTTAGACAAGTGAAAAAACTTATATTATTAATAATAAAATATTGTTATTAAATTGTACTAAAAGTGGATTGAGTTATTATTTAATGTTATTGGTAGCTGTGCGTAAATATAAAATGATGAAGCTAAAATTATTTAGATTAAAGCTGGTTAGAATGTAATTTGGTGCGGTTTAAAATGCGTTTGATGTACCGCCTTGTTAAAATTACATTTATTAATATACCTAAGTATGAAATAAAAAATTTACTGTGCATATCTACGACGAAATTTTAGAATACAACTGAAAGCGTTTCCAAGTTTTACTGTATTGTAAACCATCTTAGACTAATATGTTATAGTTTGCTCCATCATAAGTCTGTTATAAAATACGACGTGTTATTTTATTATATGTATAACTATACATACTTCATATATGAAAAATTCATCGACACCGGGAACACTTCAACATGAGCTCTAAAAATCTTGCACTTATAAGAGATATAATATATACTAATAATATTATATATAAGTAATAATGAATGGAAAACTACTAAAATTATTAAAAGCTAATTATATAATTACACGACATATATGAGGCATGCGATATATCAAAACAAATGGAACCCGCTATTTTCATATTAATAATAGAATTTATTCTTAATAGATATATTAATAATTTAGTCGAACAGATATATCTCCATCTCCATATAACAGCTTGATTGCGTGTTTTTGTTCCAGCAATCCTGGTGTAGCTTCCATTGGCACTTGTTCAACGGTGTGGAGCGAAGAGTACTCCCGGGGACGACTCCATCTTCTCTAAGTGCTATCTGTCAGCGGAACAGCCGAGTTTAGCGAAGGTTACCATTTTGAATGCAGCTCCCGGGACTCATTGTTATCGACATACAAAATTAAATTTATAATTTGTACATTATTGTTAAGTGACTATTAATAATACATTTTTATGCTGTTCTAATAAATTTCAGTCCCTTAAGTAATTATTATTATTGTCGTTAGTTATTATCTTCCAAATTCTGATACAAAATGAGATAAATTTATAGAGATACATCCGATTTAATTAAATCCTAACTGTCGTATTGTCGTTGCTCAGAACATTACACCCATAAGTTTGTCCACAAATTATGTTTACAACAATCAGATAAATATTGTTTAAACTTAATCCATTATACAAAGTCTTACAAAGTTATTAGCATATCAAAAGACGACTGCCACTTTATACTTCAATATTTACTGCGTCGACCGCGGCCCTATTAGCATAAAAGAAAAAGTTACAAAAAATAAAATATGATTATTAATTTTATTACTTTTTCTTTATTTAATTATGATTTAAAGTTTAATAATAAGTAAGCCCGCAGTCCTCGCTTGTAATGTGTAAACGTGTATGTAAGCGTGTGTCGTAAAGTGCATCATAAAGTCGTGCTCGTAAATTTAGAAAACCGTAGTAACTTTGAAATTCAATCGAAGCTAGGAGTAGATGCGTCTAACCGGCGTTGAATCACTGTGATATATGTTGTGGGGGGCGGGGGTGGGGGAGGGTTGGAGGGGTTCAAAGACAACTTTCGTAGGTAATAATCATGTAGCTGAACGCTGGCAATCTGCCGACGAAGTAATAAGTTAAATCTCAGCGGCCCGATGATAGTAATAGAAATACTCACCCACATTTTATAAGAATGTTTTCTACAATTGACTATTTTATATTTTTATATCTGTCGCATCAGACTCAGGCAGTTACATGTAAGTATGGTGTGTGTATGTGTGTGTAAGAAACAAATATTTTTTATTTGATAATAAAACACTTTTTTTTTTGTATCTATACATATTTTGTATGAGAATGTGACTACTTTTAAGTAGGTCATTAATATAATGTGCTTGTTTCGTAAATAAAACGATAAAACCCTATTGTTTCAATGTTTTTTTAATTTATAATCAAGTAGTTAATCAAATGAGTTATATAATTGTAGGTGACGAATTCAGATCAAATTAATTTACGTAAAATCGGAAATAATCATAAAATCTTAGGAATATAAAAAGGAATTTAACCCTTTTAAGGATAAATGGACATAAAATGAAATATCGGTCCTCCCGTCCCAGTCGCGTTCACTTTGTTCCAATCGCATTTCCTTTTAGAACGATCTCACGGCGGAAATTAATCCGTCCGGCAAATGAATGGAGTGCACTTGTGCGTGAGGGGTGATCAGCGCGCGGTGATGATTTCACACTCGTGTTTTGATTAATGATACTTCACTCGCGAACGTTTACATACGTATTAAAGCATTTCCATGTTTAGGATTTGTACATGAGTATGAGATGTCATAGAAAACATACAGCCCTACAAAAACCGTAAAGATAATGTAAATATAATCAGGCTACGTACAATGGCATCGGTAACATCTCCGTAAATTTGGTATAACTGGAGAGCAACTCAGCTAGATTAGCTGAAACTTGCGATATTTGTCCGTTGCATTAGTGGAATTAGCAATCTCATATCCTCGTAGCTAATATTTCTGGTGTTCGCCGGTGGCCGAGAATTAATCAGTTTGCACAACCAGCTGCAGCCAAATGGACTTCAGTTCGCTTACCTAATACGAGTATGTTACTACTTTTCTATATTCTATCAAGTTTTAACCTAAATTTTTCAATACTATCACTGCTTCTCGAGCTTATTATTTTCTACTAATTAATACGATTATAAATAATTATGGCATTTTTGACTTCATTTCATTTTTTAATAATTAGATCTACGTTAAAAAAAGAAACGACCATATCCTTGAAACACTTCTGAAACCTACATTACCCACAACTCACAACTCACAACTACTACTACCACTACCAATTTATATTTAAAATTTTTTTTTATTTCAGTACCTTAGAGAAAATCTTATTGCCGTTTCTGCTTTATTTATTTATATATATATAAAATGATTGTTAATTAAAAATTATAATTAATGATATTTAATAATCAAATTTACAAGCATGTAGTATTGTCGATGAGTTAGAAGTTATTTAAGAATAGAACTACTTTTCTTAACAGTAGATGATAACATATGTTTTTGTGTGAACCAGTGAAAGATTTAGCGTTTTCCAATAATTATTTCGTATAAAAATGTTAAACCATTTCCATAATGAAGGTTAAATGTGTCACAGTACAGTGGGCCGCTCGGTCACTGAGCCGCACAAACAAAATAAATTAATTAGCCTCGGAGCTCGTTACTATAATTTCAAAGTAGCCGTCATCGTTCAAAAAATTATTACACTCAGTTATAATAATGAAGCTTAATCCTATCGTAAACAAAATTATTAATCAGGGTATCAGCGTGCTCGATGCAACACAATATGGACACTAAATCATCGAGTCATTTGTTCCCATTCAGTTAACGAAGGTCGTTCAGTGAGTGGAGGAGTGGAGTGGGACGGGACGTTACAATAAATGCGTTTTGGTTTATCTGCTGGCTATTGTTCCAGCACAAATATATCAAACAATAGGATTGTAAAGCGGCTTAGACATACGTTGTTTTAAATAATTGCTTATTGGAATTAAACTCAATCACTATCAGATCATCTATAAATATTGACACTATTATTTTTTGAATTAAAAGTTATTAGAAGCACCCTTTTAGGAGAATGAAACTTGATTAAAAAAAAAAATTCTACGTTGGTCATTCGTTATTAATCAGTTGAGAGCTTTGTATTTTATAGTTTTGATACAAATGATCTACTTGATTGTTAATTCTTCCGTCGTTCATAAATTCTCAATATTTCGTCATTCGCTAATAGATTCTCATCTATGCAGAAAGGCAGGCTGAAGGATATTAGGAATGAGGTGTTTTGGACGATCAGCTCTGTCAACAACATGAATTCCATCTTCAACCTGGCTTAAGCTAATATTGTGTGCAAAAGTAACAAGATGGTAATTATTGTTATTACATCTGTATTTTTATGTATATACGTGACCATTAAGTAAAAGTAACTCGGGCATTTCGAATACTCTATAAAAGTGGTAGATTCAAGAGACGTTGTCGTGTCAGTTTGGAGTGTTGTGTAAGATAATTCGGTTAATTAGACAAAATAAACTTTTATATTATGAAAATTGTTTTTACCTTCGTCAATGCATTGAAATTATGATTTATTTAATGCGATTGAAATCTTCAAATAATCTATAGAGTCTGGTTGAAATTTCCCAAGTTGCCAATTATACTTTCGTCAAGAGCTGTAATTAAGCAATATAAAGTGGTCGAGTGCCGTCATCAAACCACTTTTGTGATATTTAAACGAGTTTCATTACGCTTCGGTTATAAAAGCGGTGCTATTACGAGAAATGGACTGGAAACATCACGGTCGACTTGGAATGACCGTAATTGTCGACGCTGAAAATAAATATCAACACGGAATTGACTCTTTGATTTTTACAAGTTATTATATCACACAGACCATGGCGCTACAATACAGTACAATACTTGTACCGAACTGTACCCTTTCTATTTTGATCTGCCTGTATGTAAAGCTGCGTAGCTTTTTGACATTTGGAGATTTTAACTTCAAAGAAAATATTACTAACAACATATTTTTTTGTAATATCTTAAATATTTTAAAACAATAGTGTTTAATACGGTCATCAATGATAAACATCAGTTTGTTTGAACAATACACGGCGGGGCCGAGCCCTAAGCTCAGTGCGGTTACGTCGAGGCATTAGACCGACAGTAAACATAAATATTTTTGCGTCGTTCACTCACTAATTAAATTCCACTAAATCGCACAAATCTTCGCCCTGTATCCCTAAACCCCTATATCTCTGTTGCCGCAGCACAATATGTTTGTATCTGAATAATAATAACTTCTACTGCAGAAGAGCCCTTGCAGAATTTTGAAAATACGGTATATTGAAGTACTCTTATCAAAATGTCGAACGAGTACCAACTGTAGTTTATTTTTATAAAAAAAAAACAAAGTTATTTAGATTTTTATACAAAAAAATATTTTTATTCAAATGTAAAAATATCTGTATTCAAATGTAAATGTACAATATGATTATTTAAAGTGTATATTGTAAAATTTTTGTTACGAAAATATGAGAAATAAAAAATAAAAGAAACAAACGATTGCTGCATGGAAATTAAAGAGAATTTACAAGAATTTTAAATTATTCATTTTTAACTAATAAAATTCCAAAACAATTATAAAATCATGAATATAATGATAGAGCATTAGGGCTGAGAGAGGAACCTTTAGCAAGTCATATCGCTCAGCGCAATTAATAACGGCTTGAAACGTACGGGCGTGTGTAATTAAATCAGTTGGGCGCTCGTTCCTTTCCACGTTTTCTTTCTAAAAGTTATCGCCTCGCTCGTTAGCGGGTCTTCCTTATTATTTCCTCCACGACTGTAATCTGGCCTTTCAGCTACTTCAAACGACTTGTTCTTTTTCTTATGTGTAATTGAAATATATTGCCGCAATATCCTACGGACCGGAACTCCACCTCTTGAGCGCATCAGCTCGAGTTTTCATTAGTTGGCGAAGCGATTTTTTCATGAGACAGTATAATTATTCATTTTGCTACCCCAAGTAGTACCACTTGAAAAGTTGTTTGCAAGAACGAGAGGGCTGCGGCTCTAAATATTCAGAGTTCAAGAGATGTTCTTTAAAATTAGGAGACTTTTTTATGGTTTTATTTCGTTAATACGAACTTGGCAATTTAATAATGATGTTTAGAAATAGAAAGAACAAATACACGGACGTCTCCAATAGATATATAAAAAGTATTTTACTTTAACAATACTTCATTATAAAACTGTAACATACATCATAAAACTATTATGTATGAATTATTAATAATTAATGTCAAAAAAAATGTGGAGAAATGGCTCAAATCTTTGGATTATAATGGCACAGAAAATATTTTAAAACTTTTTTAGTACTGCTAATATTATGATTATTTTATGTAAACTTTATTTATATGTAGATTTATTATTATTATGTTATGTAATTGATATGTAATTGTTTGTCTATTATTATTATTTATTCGCTATATATTTTTGTTATTATTATTTTATACTTCATGCAATAAAAACACAGGTGTAGTAAAAAAAGAATAACGCAGGAGCAGTAGCACGAACAGAGTTCACTGGATATCTCAGCACAGGGTATCCTAGTGAGATATCCAGGGTAATTAAGTGTTCAAACCATCCTCTTGACTTCTACAAAATTTTGATAAATTGTATTGTAAGTGTATGTGTATGTATGTAATAATAAATAATAAATTAAAAAAATAAATAAAAAAAAATTCTAAACCCCAAACAAAAACTATCATAAAACCTATCACAGTAAATATAAGGTATATATAATTTCACATATTCGTGTTCGAAATGATTCATAACTACAGGTTTTCTACAAAATAAGCGCAATCTAGCAGTTGGTGGTAAACCTAGAACTGCTAATGGTATGGTATATATTAAGAGGCTAGTTATTGGCAGTTATCCACAGTAAGTGCACGGCAAATCTCGTGACTGTATCAGCCTTTGTGCCCGCCGTATAATAAATAATTATTTACTTCTACGAAAGCTTTGGCCTATGAGTCATGCTATTGCTGAAAACAATCGGCTACAAACATTATACGTGTATTCATGAAACTAATCAGTTTTATATAAATATGTTCGTCAGGCACCTAAAGTAACAAAATCAATTACTAAAGGTAACAACAATATGTATAGTAGATAGATAAGTCGGAAAGGGTTGATGGATGAGTATGCCACTGACAGCCCCGACTCGCCGTGACACGCATCCTTAATACTGACACAAACATATCTGTAAGGGTCACTGCGACCCGTAACAAGTTCCTCGCGAGGCGTAAGTCCATAAAATATTTCAGATGTTACAAATTCCAACAGAGAGGTTAATGGACTTTACAAATCGCATCATTGTTTAATTCGAGCCGGTCGATACGACTCAAACGCGACACTAAAACAATCAATCAATCGCCGTACAAATAAAAGAGATTGCCGCATAAAGTTTGTAGCTCGCTTTTTAAATATACATTTTTGTAAGAGAGCATTTGACTTGTAAAATAAGTCTTCATTACACAAAACAAAATAAAGCAACTCTGAAGTAAAACCCTCGCCAAGTTTTATTGTCTTCACAACTCGGAAAGTAAATTACCCGAACAAATTCGCTCAGCGCTAAATCTGGAGCTTATCAGAGGGCTCGGCCGAGATCCTTAAATTGAGAAAGAGCTATCTTGATGAAAGCGAGTGGCCTCGAGCCGTCGACACCTTGCTTCGACTGCTTGGATTAAAAAAGTTTAATTAGCACAGCTTTACTTATCCATTACGAATCAAGCGCTTGTTTCATCTTCTTTATCATTTTATTTATATTTAACTTTCTACGTCTCTATTAAATAATTTAAAGATAACATAAGATTACAGAAACATTTAGTGAATTAACGGTTCATTAAAACATTAATTATTCGTATAACTGACAAACCTATAATCGTTCAGGTAAAAACTTTTATCGAAAATTTTAGTGCGTTGAAAAAATTAAGATGTGTGTAAATAATATATTGTATACTGAATATAATATTATATAACAATAAGTTTCCTTTATGGAATAAAATAACTTAACTCAGCGACTTAGCATTCATTTACATTTCAATACTTGTATTGTTGTAATGATAAGGATTAAAGCCGGTCGGTGTCTGTAACGAGATAATTCACCGTTAAACGACAATATGATACTAAAATATTATTATTTAAGATGTTTTACGATTTATTACCCAAAAACAAGATCATATTTGTAAAGGAACTTTAACCATTTAAATAAACTTTAACTAATTTTCTCATATATTTTTCCTACTTCTGATTGGTTGCCTGGAAGAGACTGATCTTTAGCGGTAAGGTCGCCAAATTTGTACCATTTTGTTATTTCTTTTTTTTATATTTATATTTTTGTATGATCCGGGTGTACAATAAAGTATATTATTATTATTATTATTAAATCAATTGAAACTTTTGATATCCGATCAATAAATAACTTAAAGTATATAATAGTTGAAGAGCTACTTAAGTGCCAGTGGAACCATGTCGGATAGGTCGCTGTACCTACAGAGGCGTCGGATCGCATTTGTCGCTCGGATTATTTAAAGTTATTGGACTCAGCGCTATAAGTCCGGATTAAATTTGTGTCAATTTGCATTTTATTATAACGAGTAACATACCCTTAAGCTCCAACTACTAACACGGCTTTGTAAAAGATTAATTCAAATTAGAGATCAGCGAGCTCAATCTACATACATTAATGGAATCTATTAGATTTATTTTATTATAATAATATCTAACTTTACAATATTTCACAGCCAGCTCCACAGGTTGCAGATATTATATTTAGAAAATTAAATAGAGAACCTTCTTCCATTATATTTTTAAGTTTATAATTTTTTTATATTTTTACCTCTTTTTATTTTTATAAGGTCTCGAACAGGAATCGAACTTCAGTATACCGTATTAGTATTAGTAGTATTAGTACTATTCGTAACATAAGTATTTTTCTCTTATAAATAATTCATATATGAACATAATAAAAGTATGTATACGGTAATCGATCATTCTCTTCGTCTCGCGAGCTCCACCGCCAGCCCCGGACTGCTTTAAAGATCTTTTCCCTAATTCTATTTCATGCTGCGACTCTATTACGTCAAACGTCTGCTCCATTAGAAGATCAAAGGATAATCGAAATAACGGCTGTGATCAAGTTAATACATTGAAAAATAAATAAATATATACAATAGCTTTGTTTTAACTATCTTTTAGACAAGTTAACGGTGACATTTCAATTATAAATACTATCTAAGTATTTGCAATAGTTGGGAACTTTGAAGAAGTATTCAGAAGTGTATCATTATAAATCCACAATAAGTTAAAGTTTGGAATTGAGACACCGCACCAGCACACCGACACAGCTGGAGCTGGATAGAGCACGATCACATGTAACTTCAACATAACTCACTCCAAGTTTATAAGAGAAAATATTACAAGGGAACTTTGAAATTACTTCGAAAATCTGCATCGCGGTTTAGTTTAAACGATAAGTTCCACAATATGTAGCTGTGAGATGAATCACGCAAAAACAACTTAATATTACTGTTCATACACAAATTATTAGTGTGATATTTAATGAATTTTACAAAAGTAGAACTTTTTTAATGTGTTTCAATTGTTTTAGTCATTATATATTTTTCTATTAAAAAATAAGAATGTATACATCAATATGTGGACTATAATAATTGTATAATATTGATGAAATAATTAAAAAATGAAGCCAATAATAAATATGAAATGAGTTCAGAAGGCTGCAGTGAAAATCTATTAAATTGCCGTAAAGCGCGGCCGTCGGAGGCGAGGCGCCAATTATTCAGTCCCCTCTGTAATTAAATCCCATGATGTTCGGCAATCTAAGACAGACGCCGTTTACTATTTTATTACCTCTCAAATATATATAACTGATTCACATTCAGATCAATTAATTTTCATCAAACATTTTTATTCTGGGATTTGATTTTTACATGATCAAGACTCTAATTGTTTTTGATCAGTAATATTTATAATAAAGATAATCATAAGATTTTGTAAACGTTTCTTGTGTCATGAATATTAAATATATATAAAATACGTCCTTAGTAATACCGTCATTGTTTTTAGAAATTTAGATAAGTCTTGAATTCGAAAAGATAAATAATTAATCTTACTATCAACTTTCAAATGAACAATCGACGACAGACACTTACATCTCGTCTACCCGTGAACACGATTGCTGCAAAGCATTCGAAACGTCGGGTTAAAATAAAAATGTAACCAAATTATACGCGAGTTTTAATCCGTAAAAAATAGTTTTATTTTAAATGGATCTTTACTTGTTACATTTAATTTTTTTGTGTTTAAAGTAAGGATAGGAAATAAAAATATTAATAGATCTAAAATAATTTATTTTGTGTTCCTTTTATAAAACAATGGCTTATTTTATATTTATACAATTAACATACCTATTTAATTGGGATCTGTCTACGAACAGATTTTATTTACAATACTCATTTTACAATATACTTTTATTAAGAAAAATAAAATGCTCGAATGTATTATTTATTTAACATCTAAAGGTATGTATGTCTGTACACACCAGCCAAAAGTCTCACCAACCTCATCATTCTTAATATATTTTTGTGGAAAATACCAAAAATATATAAAATAAAAAAAGTAAATGATAAACAGCGTATCCTCTTTCTATTTCTGTATCTTGCGGTGTGCGCTCTTTCGTCTATTCTCGTATCTTCAGAACAACTCAATGTAGAATATTTTAATTTCACTTAAAACTTAAATATTGTAACGATTTACATCATAAATACTCTTAAAAGTAAACATATTTTTCCATATTTCTAAATAGCAAAAATCACAATTTTATTAATTTTATACACTAACTATTCCATTCAATTTCTTGAAATATCATTTAAATCTAATTTAATAACAATATTAACAATATTACAATTTTTAAGCAATCCGCAAGTCAACAATTTATCATAACTATTTTGTAATTGCAAATCATTTAATACTGGCGATTTTATATACAGTTGAAGATTATTGCTTGACTCTCTTACTAAGTCACTCTCACTCTCTACCTCAGAGAACTTACGAAATGCACAAAAATATTACTCAATATCTTATACGATTTGTTACATTCTATAAGCATGCTTCACAAGGCACTATTCTAGCTGGATCACCTATAACTTACTGAAAACAATGTGAACAACTTCTATTAAATTCGGTTTAAATTCCGAAATGGGCCTAAAATCACATTTTACGGCAGTAAAGCAAAATTACATTTTGGAACACAATATTAAATTAAACATATTTAAATTTGAACAATATCTAACACGCAACCTTGTATACTGACGACTACTTATATCTACCTAACAGTACGAGTAGCTAACTAGCGCGGGCGGGCCCGGGCGCTCGCGGCTTGATATTATATAAATAAGCTTTATTATATATATAGATATATATATATATATTTACCCTTTAACCTATATTGGCGTTTGTATTGCTCATTTGCTACAGACAGACTGAATATCATAGACGTGAGTTTAAACGAAAGTTATGATCCAACAAACAAACAAAACTGATTTAAACGATTGTGTATTACGAGAAACGTACCTCTACTGATCGCCAATATACAAGAATTGGGGACAAAACACAATTTTAGATAATCAAATAAAAGCTCTTTTTATTCACAGATTGTTCGAAAAATATTGACGCAAACTGATATCACAGCATTATGTATTTTATGAGTTATCACCGTTATCTCCAATAATAATTATTTACACGAGACTCCAATACGGTTGACGGTCGACCCTCTGATATATAATACCGACCACAAAAGCATTATTAAGTGAACCTTAAGACGCTATGTTTAATTTCTCAGTCGCTTTTATAAATAATTTTACATAACTTTATTGTAAATGCTTTTAAATTAAGCTCTCCGATATCATACGAGCCCTCTCTTGAGCGATAATGTTGCAACGAAAATCAAACAAATATCGGTCATCCATCAAAGATGCAGCCTCCGTAACGGAGAGATATATATTCTCGCTGATCATTCCTTCACCAAATTATATTTTCCCTCGTCCTGCAACCATAAGTTGGCAAACTGAGGAGTCATCCCAGTTTAATCATTTATTATCATGTCAATCAGCACACAGACAGTATTGCTACCATCATTTAATGAAACTCACAGTTCTATTCACTAGCTATTTACTAACCCAATATATTTGACGCTCGGTAAATATTTGGAATTTGTGATCTTCTCTTTCTCACCAGTCCAATGAAAATAATGTATAATATTTAAACTTTTATAGTAAGCGTATTCAAATAGGAATTCAAAGTGCAATTGGTATTTAACATCGTCATGGAAATATAATTATAACCATATAAATAATAGATGGGTGAGGTTGTATTTTAATCTATGATATCATCGTAGAAAATCGGATAGACGACGCCGTGGGTGTCGTGGGTGTCGTGGGTGTCTTGGGTGCCGTGGGTGTCGTGTAATCAGTCGTTAATGAAGGCGGCGGCCGGCTGTGCCCTATCACCGCAGGGAGGCCACTATCTCGTTGCTCATGCTGTTTTGCTGGCTCGATGCATTCGTGTTTTTGGAGCATTGCTGAAATTACATTTTCAATAATATTCAAATTTAATTTATATTCGCTGCTAGGTGACTATTAAAACCCGGAATAATTATCTCAACTTGGCACCAGAATAATGTCAAGATATAATATTAAAGCCAAAACAAAATTATACTAACATTGGTACGACGACGAAATAAATAAATATATAATGCAAGTAAATTTCGCATCGCAATAAATATATTACCACTATGTTGTATGTGTATGTTTATTATTTTATTCAAATTGGTTCTTTTCGTGATTATTAACAAGTATACAGTGTGTCCATTGATAACATGTTACAGATAGATATTAATTATAGTCAGGAGCGGCCATCGACGGCGGCCTACCATTAAATAGAAACTGCTTATTCTATAAATTCAATTAACTGTAGTTTATATGAAAGATCGATACATTTACGTCTAGAATTAGATCTTTACTTCATATGATATTTAACTTACTACGTGTACTTTAGCTTTTAAAAAATTCATGACGTCACTCATATCGTAATAACTACAAAATAAAACATTATCTGTAAAGTTTCTGGGCTGTAATATGTATTATCGGTGATGTTGATATTGCATAGAGTTATTTTATATTGTACAGTTTCAATATTTTAATTTTGAATACTTACCATCTGTCTGGACTCCCAGACCTTCATGGCGTTTTTATATTTCTCAAATTCGTGGCACCAGTCCGAGTACACTTGTTTATATTCCTGGGACTTGTTTGGTTGTGTACATCTAGGAAAAAAATTAATCATAAAAATACCATTTTAACCATTTAAAAAAGCAGCTTATTTATTTATGCCTTATTTATTATTAAATCCTTAAGACAATCGCCATAATTAAAACTTCTCAAACTCTTAAATACCTGTAGATATCAATATCTAAATTATAAGAGGCAACGAGTGTGGGTCCAAAGTAGCACTCGTAGCGGCCGCGGTCTGACTCCGTCACAGACAGCAGCACCAGACCGCGCTCAGACGTCAGCAGCACGCGCTCCCAGCTGACGACACACTCGATATTACACAAATATACTATGTGTACCATATTCAGCTTTTAAATACTAGCAAACTTTAAATTAATACTTCATTGCGTTAATGAAAACATCATAAATACATACATTTTCCAATAATAAGTACCTATTACTTATTATTGGAAAATGTATGTACGCATATAATTTAAATTTACTTGATTTTTGCATAATACTGTTTTTTTTTTAAATTGAAATGTCGTTCTTATTTTGTTTGTTTTTAATTGACTAGAACTTTAATCAGAAAAACTTTAAGCATGACAAAATTAAAATTAGCTAAACGCATTGGAAATGACGTCACGAGGCGCGTTAGATGATTTGGTCGCGTTGATATTCTTATGTGTTACTTTTTTTTTTTTTTTTTTTTTTTTTTTTTTTATTTATATTCCTATAGTGTTTTCTATTATCAAGTGCCAGTATTATAAATAGAATGATAAGCACTTTATTTGTCAAAACAATTAATACATCAAATCTAGATTTCAAGCCTGGTGAAGTCAAGGCAGAGTCACCTGCACGGTAATTATTATAGTACAGGATATTTTACATGTACTAAACAAGATTTTCTACATCAGTACATTCAGAAATATAGTAAGCATTAAACAATATATAATGTAGTTAACATTACACTGACTCTGTTATATTTAATGCATAATAATAATACAAAGAGGAAAAGTTTTTAACACCATAATCTTATAGAATTGAATCCATGCATACATCCACTAATCCATTGTATTTTTTCATCTTTTGGAACAGTAACCCCACTTCATCTGGTGTATTTATAAAAGTGTATTAAGCAATGAAACTAGACATATAATATATATTCTTTAGCTTTTTCCTTGATCTGAAAAACTAAAAAATCGTAAATAATGACTAACACTGCATAAACTAAACGCTAAACGCACCCTGTGACGTCATCCCAAGCACATAAAATTGCGTTTGCACATTTCAAATTTAATCTATATTCAATTTTTTTTTTTTAATTTATTTATTAATAGTTTAGTTAAATATTACCAACAGTACTTATATTTTGTATTGTTATAAGGAAGTATTATATGTATGTTACCTATTACCGATACCTTAAAAACAACAAAACAATATTTTCATTTTATTGTAACGACTTACTTATAAATAATTTTATAACGACCCCTCTCTCTAGAATGATGATACCATGCGACGTTCTGGTCTTTCAGCGATTCTGGCGTTTTACCAAAAGCCGCCAGATGTACGCTTTGACCATAGCCAGCCCTGACCGTCTTCAAAGGAGCGCTGGCCTCGCAGATGGTCGGAGTGGAGTTCGTGGCGTCATGAAGAAGACCCGGGATGTACGGACGGCATGCTCCCACTTCCTTATCCCAGCCACAGTAAGGGTCCAACACACAACGCACACAACTGTCGTAACTATGAAACAAAGTTTATATATACCTTATGACACTTAGCCCTTATAAAAGTTACCGCTAACTTTATTATAGATAATGTTATATATACCGATGCGCACACGCCCGTAGCGGCAGTTGTCGCAGCCTGTTGTCTGTGGCGAGGTACAGCTCGTGTAGCTGACGGGACAGCGCCAGCGCGCGCACCGGCTCGTCGCCCGCCGCGCGCCACACGTCGGCCACGCGCGACCCGCCGCCCGTCCACTGCACTATCTTGTACACCTCGCCCTGACCTACATATAAATAATATATACAAATATGTATATATAGCTACGTGTAACATAATACAAAGAAGCAAGAGTTCAATCAAGACTCAATATCATCGATCAAGATATATAATAAAGAAATTATATCTTACTTATTTTTTTAAGTTGATAGTTTTTTTAATTACTATGAGACTTTAAAATGTTCTAATTAATATTTCGTTCCAGTTAAACTTTTGTCTAATAGAACAAGTTCAGTAAAGCAGCGTGCAGGTTTGGTGAATTGTGCCAAGTGTTTATAATATTACGAAAGTTACAAAACATGTTTAGAATTAATTATCTTATATTCGTTAATTTAATAAAAACATTTGATAGAAGTTTGAGGAACAATATTTAAAATGGTTTTTTTTAGATTTTCTCGAGTACACATTTAAAATAAAACTATTTTTACGCATTAAACTCGCGTATAATTTTAGTTACATTTTAATTTTGTAATGCTTTGCAGCAATCGTTTTCAAGGGTAGATGAGATGTAAGTGTCTGTAGGTAAGTGATATTCGAAACGTCGGGTTAAAATAAAAATGTAACCAAAATTATAAAGATAGAGTTAAATCCATTAAAATAGTTTTGTTTCAAGTTTTAAAATATAAAACATATTATAATTTAGACTCACTAGTGCCGGCATAAATGACAGTATATGTAATATCGTCTCCCAACATGTCCACGAACTGACGGTCCACCACCAGTGTCGTGAGGACCAAGTCTCGCTTGTAAAATGCAGGGGTGTCGCCTTCGTGCCTTACCGCAGAGTCCATTAGGGGGTGAGACCTTTTCAATTATAACATACATACACCATCTCGCAATGTTTCTTAGCGGGAGATAAAAAAATGACAATATGGTAGCTAGGATCTTTACTTATTTCTTAGTTAAAGTCAAACTAAGAAGTGTTCTACTTAAATTAACAGGTAACAGGTAATAGAACTCATGACAAAGTAGAAACCAACCCCAATGTGTTTTGTTATTAATTTTATTTCTTTTTGTTTTGTAAAGCTTTCAATAGTTTATAATTTTTAAATATTTTTTTGATACTAAGAACTTATTTTGATGAATTGTAATCTGATACATTGAGCCATTATATATTTTACCGAGATAAGAAATACAAGTTTGAGCTCTGCACTAGAACATCTTTTTGTAAAAAGATATATGTATATTTGAATACAGCTAATCAGATTGAGCGACCGTGAAGATGAAATGGTACGAAACAAAGAGCTTCAAATGTAATCTTATCTGTAAAATTTGTTAAGTCACGTTAAGATAATATAAATTTCTAATTGAGATACTGTCTGCACTACTATGTCTACATATATAATTGTGGTATCGACTGAACGATTTCCCAGAGGTCGTGGGTTCGAATCCAGCCCGTGTTGATGATTTTTTAAGGCTTTATTTATTTAAAATTTAAATCTCGTTTAATGTGTCATTAAAACGAAAATATCAAATAATAAATTAAATTATTAAAGTACATGTCTGCTTCATGAAACCTGCATTTGTACATTAAATTATATTATTTATAGTATTTTAATGAACATTGGGTTATGTTTAATTTGTTGTGTTCATTAAAATTTACAATTATTTATTTTAAAATATATCATTAAGCGAAATACAAAGCTATGTAAATCCACAAAGTAATTGGGTAATATTTTTAATACTATTAATAAATCGAAATGTAACTGTAAATTGTGAGGGATACTCGTAAGTCCGGAATGTAATGGTATAAACAAAGCAGCACCTTTACTGCTGCAGAGGTTCTGGTAATAACACAAAAGCAATAATAAATCAGATGTAATTTGATGGCGAGATCAATTAAGATGTGGGTGACCCAATTAAAGGAGCACACGCGCCGCAAAACTAATGGCAGCTCTAACGCTGCTGAGATTAGTCATGAGGGAAGCACACCCATGGTAAGGTTTTCCATTAACCTTTGTTTTGGTGAAATTAGACGTGGGATCCATGTTGTTATATTGTTGGTTAATGCCGCTGGTAAGCCTCTATAACGTGTTTTGTTCGTGTGTTTTATTTGTTGATTGCTTCAATTGTTTTGTGTTAATTTTATCTCGATTTGAACATAGTAACATTATACAAACATGTACATATTGTGTATATTTACTTCTATCTTTAAAGACCATAAAAAATTAAAAATCAGTTTCGGATTATAAGTTTGTTTCAGACACCGTGCTGTATCAAATGTCACTGGTCCTGTATAAATGATACATTTATCATTGATAATGTTTTTATTTACCTTATAAAGTTAAGTACGTTATCAGGCAGAGCCTCCGTGTTGTTGACACAAGTCCCCGGGCGGGGCAGGGGCACGCGCGCGCGGAGCACCGGCAGCCACGCTGAACTAGACGTGGCCTGTACCAGACAAGTTATTATAATATAGTTATTACCAATATTGTAGATTACTTTACTTGTAGATTATTACATTTATAAATAATTGTGAGTATAGCAGTTTTAATTTTATAAAACACGCAAAAAAATACTCTTTAAAATGGTTTTTACCAAATCAAAAAAAAGCTAACCTAATAATGAAAAGGAGAAAGATTTAAAGTCCGCAAAGTAATAAATATTATAATAGTAACCTGCTCTTTGAACCGCCCGGCAAATGCTTCTTGAATATCGTCCATGGTGTAGGTACAAATAGCAGATCCTATTAGCCCGTCACTGGCGCCCGTCGTGAATGCAGCGTAAAAGCGACTCGGATCACCCGGCATTTGGTACACGCTCTCTGTTCAAATAAAATGAACATACTACATGAACTTCACATTTCTATTCTTAAATTAAACTTTTTTTGCATATACAATGTTTTTTTTTCTGAGGTTATTTTTTACAGCAACAGATGAATTTTCTGTTGATAAACATACTTGAGAAAAGATTTTCTTATGAAGCAATTATATAATGTTGCCTAAAAATAAATATGCAAAATTAAATTGTTCTATATGAAAGTTCTACTAAATGTGTATGTACTTACGTATTTCGTCAAAGTAGAACGGGAACTCCCCTGGTATACTACAGTTAAGCCTAGCTTTCAAATAAGTAGCCCAGTTTTGGCTTAAAATATGCTTCCCCCCAGTGTCATGTTTGCACACTCGCGCTACCCGAGAGTATACTGCTTTGCCACAATTCATGAACTCCACAGCCGTTTCCCGAAAAAAGAAAAGGACGTATTCTCCGACATCAAATGACCCCACAAAATTGGTTTCTGTAACAAATTGGAGAGTCAGTCACTGCGACGCCACAACACGAAAAACAATATATTTGAACACAGCAATACAAAGATATAGCGGTTTTTGCAGTGAATTTTGAACTGCAATCTATTAAACGACACTCACTATCCAGCCATTTGGAGTCGTACTTGAGCGTCCGTTTGAAGTTAAACCTTTTCTGTCCCGTTCGAAAATCAAAGAGGTCGTTTCGAAATATAACCGGGTCGGCTTTAGTGAACTCGGCGTTGGTGCCCGCATACAGGGCAGGCAGGCCGCCGGGGTTGCCCCTCGTGACCCACACTGCCGTGCTGTTGTCTGCGGGGTCATAGGGGCACTTGGCAACGCCGAGCCCCACGCCCGGTACGTACTCGTGCCTCGGTAAATGTGTGAGGTTTAACTGCGTAACATTGAATTTAGATTTTCACAACATGAAGGCGCAATGTTAAGATTTTATATAAATAAGCTCCTGTAATTAATCACATTACAACTGTTCGTCCAAGTCTTCAAAGTTACAGATACAATTTATAAAATCTCTCGCCCCGGTATAAAAGTTTAAAACAAAAGTGAAGGTACAGCTCTAAAGGTATCAGTCCGTCGTCTCCACTGAAGTGTAGAGAATTACTTTTTTAATCGGCTATTATTTAACTTAAGGTTTTTTTTTAACATTTAGAAACTATAAATTCCATTAAAACTTTTAATTACTTTATTTTACAACTTAAAAATATAATCTTAATAAGCTTTTCAAAACTCATTTCAATATAATTAAAGTTATTCTTATGGTAATGTATCTGAAAATTTAAAAAAATAATACTATAAAAGAAAAAGTTAATTAAAATCCGGATTTTAACGAATTTTAATAGCATAAGACAAACAGGCCGCGCTTCTGTTGTTCTCTTCTCAGGACTGTGTCAAATACCTTTCGGAATTGGTAGTAGCTTACACAACATTGAAAGATATTACTTTTCAAACAATTAACATAATTAAGAAATTTGATTTTGATTTAATGATTTATCATTTATTACCATCTTATCTTTGATTTATATTAACTTTGGTACAAAATTGATATTCCTGGATAAGCATCAGGAAATCTTTTTACTATCTTTGGATAAAGAAGTGATATGAGCTGTTACCGCCTTATGGAAAGTGCCTTTGAGAGTTCTAAGTTTTAGGTAATTCACGGCAGCTCGTATACCAGTTGGAGAGACTGGAGTGTTCCTACCTCACGCTAGATCGTCCTGAAGTAGCTATTGTACAGTGAGTGAAAAATACCGGAAACCCAACCCCAAAATAAAACAATAGTTGTTGAGTATGTAATTATTTAGCTTAACTTACATAGAGCACGAAGTCTTTAGGACTGTGTGCGTTCGTGCCGCACACGTACAGGCGCTCACCATCACCGAGCGGCTGCAGCACTCGGATGTGGTTTCTGCACTCAAACGGCTCTGATTTGCCTTTGCTTACACACCGCGCTACGTTACTCGCTTCTAATAGCAGCGCATCTCTCTGCAATATAATCACAATTTGTAGCGACTACACACTCTGTATATATAATACTCTGTGAGTGCATAATCTTGAGGCAAGCAATCTACGACTCGCAAAGGACTTACACAACCCCTAAAATATTTAGATTCAATATTAATTTCTCAATATTATGTAAGATATTTTGAAGTAGGTAGGTAGGTAACTAAATAACGAATAGTCGTTATTTAGTTAATTAAAACAGAGTTTGCAGTTCTCAAAACTTTGAATTTAGACTTTAGAGTTGTAAATAAATTTTTAATGAATAAAATTTTCAAATATTCACATATTCAATTCAAAACTTAAGCAGAAATTTAATAATTGTATAACAATATTTACCTCACAGTGCGATTGACTTATGTCTGACATATTTAGTTTAAATATTCGATCCCTGAAACAAAGAAAATATATGACTAATAAAAAAAGTAGAAGGTAGGAAATAAAAAAAATATATACAAATAATATAGATATTTAATATTATTATAATATTTACTGTTTTACTTTAACTGAGTTCTTTATAATTTATAATAAATTAGAAAGATTTGTAAATAAAAATAAAATGTCTGCTCAGAAATTTGTAATAATCGTAACAAAGATCGCATATAATCCACTGAATCAATCAAAGTTTAAAAACAGTCTACAATTCAACATAAAAGTAGAGAAAACAATTTATTTTGTAAAGAATTAGAGAACAAATAGACGTTCAAGGAAATTATGGATAATTGAGTTTCATGACTCGCCTCATTTTGTAAAGGTGAATCATTACAATTGTACTGAATCGAACCGTAAAAAATATTGTGTAACAATCTATAGGTACAGCATTTAATTTCAATAAATTAATTTCAATCATAGGAGAGGAAGGAAATTTATATTGTTAAAAGTTTTTTATGCATTCTTTTACTTTCATTTAAGAAATTGAATTTAAGTAAAAGCTTTTTCTATTGTACGTCTAAATTCTATTTGTCTGTTTTCATTTATACATTTTTACAATTATTTAATCCATATTAGGTAAGGTTATATCAGGTTTCATGTCATGTTATTGTTCTTACGTAATAATATGAGTACTACAAGCTTTATGGAAAAGTATGGCATTTTATGACAATTTTAAATATGAATCGGATCATAAAATTTAAAAGCGAATAAATAGAGCATAAATGTAAACATATTTTATTCAAAAGATCAAAGCAATTCTGTTTTCTTTGAACTTTTATTTTAATGTAATAAGGAGAAATGCAATAAGAATTACTTATAATATAACAACTCACATAGCACCCACGAAAAGCGTGTTTCTTTCTTCATTCATATATAGAGTACGATAGAAGAGGTAGCCGCAGGAGAACTCTCTTATGTGATCTGGAAAAAATATATACTCTTAATAATCGCTTATTTAAAGTAAATCTCAATTATAATTGTTAGTGTAAGAAAGTAAAGCATAGATATGTTATACTAATAGATATATTTTTTTAAATGTATTATAAACAGCAGTCGCAAATCGCAAAGTCACTAGTAACTTAATAGTTCAAAACATAATATTTTCTTAGATTTTCACGAGTACACATTTGAATTAAAATTATTTTCACGGATTAAAACTCGCGTATAATTTGGTTACATTTTAATTTTAAAACGATGTTTCGAATACTTTTCAGCATCGTGTTCACGGGTAGACGAGATGTAAGTGTCTGACACTTAAATAGATTAAAAAAATTTAAAAATAACCGCGAGTTATATCCGTAAAATAGTTTTGTTCAAATGTGTAGTTTACCTAATAATTTCAAAGTATAGCCAAATAAAGCAGTTGAAATATAAATATATATGGTAATGGTTGGTATGACGTATTGCACGAGACTCAAATACCGGTTAGTTGCAATTCCAGCAGCTAATTATGAACGACTACAATAGAGTAGATTGGCAGGAGTACACGCGACGTCTCGTGACTCGCGACTTGTTTAACACACGACGCTACTTTAATATATTACACTTTACCAATATCATGTCCTTTTAAAGGTTTAACGACAACAATACTGTAACAATCACTTAACAAACAAACATTCAACTGTTAACTTATTGTCATGAATATAAAATTCAAAGTATATATAAATATTTATACGAATTATTAGGTAATAATGTAAGGTAGTTGATATTAGCTGTTATATTTCATAAAACTTCAGTACATTGTGCACTTCCAGTGCGGTTTGCAAGACGGGCCAGAACCACCTTTACAAGAAGATGAGTTTGAGATACTGGTGAGACACTGGTGAGATATAAACAACAAATGAGTCAGTAGACTTATATTACATTTCATAAAGTGTTCTAACTATACTTTCAATCCATAATATAAATTGTTTTTAGCACAATCGTTCGCTATATTATTGTTTGTTCTCCCGCATACCTTACAGGCACGCTATAAACTACGTTATTAGTGGAATTCAGGCTAATTATAACAAATCAGAACTACTCCATTGCGTTCGACCGGAGTGTTTAAATACCGGCCGATTATTGCGCTAATGAAGTCATTGTTTGAATATCTAACGAACTGTAGATATCTGTGCGCGATTTGAAAATAGAGCGAGCAGACACAGGGCGCCCCGAGCACCGCGCTAAGATTGACCGACAGCTAGACTCGTTCGAACAAACTTTAACAATTTGTATATAATTGTTATCATACCAAAATTAAACTAACATCTTAATAAACTTGTGCTGTTAACGTTAACTATTTGTGAACTTCGAAATTACTTTAATAAGTTAATTTTATATGCTTCAAAATAACCTCGTCTCGTGTGTCAGTCTAGACGAGGATATTATGAATAAATTTGAATATTATTGGTTATACTACTAATAAGAGCTTTAAAGTAATCTTTACATGAAGAGTTTGAGACGAAATAACCCAATAAAACAATAATAAAGCGACTCGCAGTATCAAAATATATCGCATCGCTAAAACAAACAGTCGCTTGACAAGTTATATTAATTATAATGTATTTTTATCTATTTGTTCTGGTCTATTTGCGCGCGAGGTGGCGAGAGTCGTTTACATTATAAATTAATTTGCAGCAAACAAGCAATATGATGGCGGTTAAAATGGAGATCCATAATGATGAGGTGAAGCTCGGACGCTCGCAGAGACGACCGCATTATGCAGATAACATCAGTGAGCTCGATCCTGCAACAAGTCTGACGAGCGAGACGAGCGGGACGGGCGGCTTGCTCGTTGTAAAACGATACGAGCCATAACAACAATGTACTTATAAATTTATTTTTATAGCCATCTTTACGAAAATATTTAAAAGATATTTTTATTGCAATAGATACAATAAATAAAAATACAAAATAAACTTAAAAAAAATATTTTTATCTATTATTTAAAACTACACACTCGTTACACCCATTGTTCAAAGCTAATAATATTTTCGCGTATAGTTTTATGTTTTTTATCTGTATGAATTGAAAAAGTATACAATAGAAATGAGACAAGTGCTTTCCAGTTCAACCGGAATGTCTGAACGGTACATGCGGTGTAGTGAGCTCTGTAGTTGCTCATGCGGCAGCTGTTTTTAACACCTTGTTTGTTTTAATCTTTGCGTCAGTCGCAGCGCCACCACCCGCCACCAGCCGGCACCACCCGGCCACCAGCCGGCTTCAGATTCAATTAAAAACTGTATTCATTTTACTTGTATGATCATTCGTCGGAACTTAGTGGGTCAACGTGATTTATTAGTGCTATTTATATATATGAGATAATACTCATAACCGATTCAATTAATAAATATTTTTATTTTTTGCAACAAGTAGGATCTGATAATACTATAAACATTTGTCAGTCACTCCTCCAACATAAAGTCGTTTTGAAAGTGTGTCTAAAGAAAGTAAAAGTACCGGAGTGTATTTGCAGGATCCGAGTCTGTGTTCAAAAGAACAATAGCAGACGTTTAACCAGCGTTCGTTCGGAAGATTATTCCGACTTATTTTAAGTCTCAGATTTTTCCTCTATTCCTCGTATATTCACTAATACTTTCGTTTAAGAGGTTGACAAAATTCTGTAATCAAATGAATAAAAAATTTTACTTTGTCTTAAAAATAGACATTTTTAAACTTAAACTATCCCGACAAAAAGTTATATAATTGCAGTGATTTTTAAAATAATATTGTCACAAATATCAAAACTAACAATGGTGTACTTACAAGAGTAAGTCAAACAGAGGACAAAGGGTATAAAACGTCGCTTAGTGCAATATATTTTTAGTGGTGTTTCAGTGGTTTTCGAGTAACCGCAGATAGGTCACGAGATAGGGCACTGTCTTCGCGTAAATCTAGTCGAGTAGCCGAGCTCACAGATAGAATTGCGAAGCGGCACTCTACGTTTTTCTTTTTTAAGCTTTCACGTTGATTTATTGTAACCAGACATTGTCGTTTTAACTATTCGTTTTGTTCACGCAGGTTTATTTTTAGCAGTCATTAAATCATTGTCATATCCTACTTTGTAGAGGTATCATATTTTTAAAATTTTTAAACATGTACCAATTTTGTTTTGTTATAAATTTTAACTACATTTCAATATCTTTTGTTGTCTTAAGATAGTTCTGTGTTTTTATTAATATGTGAAGACTTTATTGGTTGATGTATATTTTTATTATTCCTACGTATTTTAATTGTTTGTCTTCCTTATAAATAAATAAATCTCTTATTATATAAATTATTTAAAACTAATTACAAAAATACGAGCTAAATAACGTATTGGAATGAAAAGAATATTACCCTCGATGCATCTTACAACAATTAGTTACTTATTGTTGTAAGTGGATACATGGAAGTACATTCTAAGTGTATAATTTGTTGTAATTTGAGTTATTATTATATTGTTCGTCTATTTATAAGGATCGATATAAGATTTCAAAACAAATAAAAAACCTTCTAACTTTTATTAAATAAATCAAAGCAAATAAGCTGTAACTTTAGCTACCTAAGCTTTATCTATTAGAAAGATGTCTGTGCCTTTTAACTAATAGAATTTTTAATCAAGTTGCTTGCGGCGACGCCACGGCACGAGTGCGCCAGATTAATGTAATTGGACGACGTCGTCACAAAGGCAAATTGTAATCCCCCTCTTTCATTATATATGTCCGTAGCAGGGCACCAGACAATGTGTACGACTTTTATATTCTCTTCGAAGTTTTCGACAATATCGTTTAACAAAATAATCGTATATCTGTAATGAATTCCGCGGCACCGACTGACTCGGGCGGTGCGGATGTCCAAGAGACACTCGAGCGCGGTCGCTGTCGGTGTTCGGCGACTTTAATCGCCCGATACAGTCGCAGTCGCAGTCGTTAGGAGAGTTCCAAGTGTCGGGACAATTAAGTTGAAGCGGCGATTGTGAGCGGTGCCAAAGCGGATGTAGGTCAGCAGTGAGTGGACCCGCACAGCTGAGGTGCAGAACCTCTCCTTGCCCACTTGGCACCGGTCTCGCTCAGGATCACATTTAAATGTCTATCATAATTGAACTCTCTTAACTATATCGTAAACAAGAGTAACTAACAAAGCTTGCCAAATACTTGCAGATTGCACAGTTTACTTATTTTACAATTTACTAACTTTTGAAAATATTTACTTTAAGTCTTTTTGCAGTAGGTATTGGTTCTCACTCCCTATAATACATTAAGTCTTTTTTTAGTACAATATAAATAAGATTTAATGAGCAGTCTGATTTACATTTTTTTTACTAACACAAATAATAATTGACATATAATTTTCACACATGTAATTCCAAAATTCGTTGCATCTTGAATATTTTTACTGTTAATTTTACCTACAACGATGATTGAGAGAGACTCCAAGGAATGTACTAAATAAATAACTATCATGAAACATATATTCTGTCATCTCTGACGTAATATATTATGATTAAACAGTTCCAAAACTATTAGTAAAGGGCACAAGTTAAATTAGTTTTTTTTTTTATCCATGTTATGGTTTTTCTCTTTTCCTGTTTTACCTGGATAACCTTAATTTACAGTCCTACTTTCTTATTTTGTTCTACGAGCTGGTTTATCATTAGGGTTATGTCTTTGGGTGTTTCGGCCATGAAGACAAAGTAAGACTCTCCTAGTTGCGAGCTTTAAATTTTCCTTCAAGTACTGCTGAGAACAGTTTTAGGTAAAAAGGATTTCCTTGTCTGACTCCTTTCCATACTTTTCTTATTCAGTTCAATCCTCACAGTATTGTGGGTTTTTACATTTTTCATTAGGTAAAATGTATTTATGATCGACTCCTGGTTCCTTTAGTGTCTCCAATATCTTTCCATAAACAGGGAATAAAAAGATTTGCTGTAATCGAACGTATGTAAACAATGTAGTATATATATGTTGGTATCTCCATATTATTCTAAAATTTTGTGTACTACAGGAATTTAAACCCACTTAATCGATAGGTTGTTTACAAAAAGACATTAGGTTGATAAAGAGGAAGTTAGTGATGTAATGCTTTTCTCTCTTGTTAAGCAAGATGATGTTAGTATGTCTATTGTATGTATGCTAGTATCTCGTGAAGCAGTACTTTAAGCACAGTTTTCTTCTTAAATACCTTGTGGATATCTCAAACTTAAAAATGTTAAGTTTTGGTAACTGTCCTTATCGAGCGATTCTTAGCAATGATTGTAAAAGGCAAAATAATTGTTTTTTATACTTAGTAATTAAACAATATTATAATAAAGTTTATATAAATTATTATTATTAGACGAAAGAAGTAGATGAAAAGCAACTACAAGCTGCTGAAAAAAAATATGTCGAGATGATAAGGTGTGAGAAGAGTAAAATTTGGGTCTTTTTTAATTACTTTAAAAATATTAGAATTAAACTGTTTTACGACTTTACCCAAGTTTATTATTACATTTTTAATAATAACCTGATGTTTCGAAATATGATATGACAAAGAAGATGTTTGTACTGAGGAAGTGAAGCACGTGTGGTACAAAAAGCTTGTAAGTAATTGACATGTGCCGACGATACATAATTGAGATACTGGAGAACGTTGATCAGGCGGATGACAGCAAGTAACAGTTAGCAACAATTTAAAAAAAAAATTAAGGATATTTTAAGGATATATTTTTAATATTGACATCTTAATTTTAAGGGTTGGATGTACTATACCAAGACAATTTACTAGAAATACTTTTAAAAAAATTACACTATCAAAATTTACTTTTCCATTATTTATATACTATATAAATAATAATCATAAAAATAGAATATAATAACTAAATCTAAAACTATTTAATTATAGTTTTTTTATTGTACACAATATGACATCTTATGACATTGCCCAATGTACCGGCCGCAGATTGGTTGTCTTCTAATTCAAAATGTCTACTTTAAAACACAAATATATAAGGTGGCTTGTCTATAATATATTTAAATCTGCAATTGAAACTACGGGCCGGTGTCACTCATAACATCTCATTACCATGTTTGGCGATACAAGGTCGAGATTACTTTTCACCCAAAAAAATATCTTAGCAAAAAGGAAATGAGGCCAGCATCGAAATTATTCCACTCTGACGTGATCTGAACTACTTGTACAGAGTTTTAATGAGAAGGTTTTAATTATACGTTAGTATACTAGCTGTTTCAAACGACTTCATTCATATGTTAATGGAGGTGTCTCCGGAGTGAGAAGAAGCCTATCCTATCTTATCCTACTCTCACTTTGTAATAAAATATATCAAGCTGGTCTCCGCAGTAAGTATTAAGTATTAAGATAGAAAACTATAACTTATTAATAAGTTTAAATACAAGTTTGCCACAAGCTTTTTTCAAAGAATTTCACAGTAAAGTAATTGTAAGCGATACTGAAATATAACATAAAACTAATGACCCGACCTGAAGCTCGGTTTCGGTTTCGTTTCAGGCTGGTTGGACCGCTGGAGTGTTCGTGAACTCGCGTTACCACACTTTTTTAGAAGTTTATTTTGAAAAATTACTTTAAAATATCTATTTATTTCGTTTATATGTTAATGACATTAAAAAATGTAAAGAACATAATTCTTTAATAATATATATAGGGTTATATATAACCGACAGGCTCATTTTTTTATATTATTTAATTACATATGAATATGTTTAAGTAAATATAAGTAAGTTTGGGTTCCGGTTTCGGTCTAAACTGTGAACAAAGCCGAAAGTTCAGTTTTGGCTACGCCTGTAAAAGCTGTTTCGGTCGGACAATATCTAAAACATTTACATACGCACGTAGTTTTCAGTGCTAAGTGTACTCCATACCCTTAACATAACGGCACAACTGTAAATAAAACTTATATTTTTGTTATACAGTAACGCTAATTTAATAGGTCACATTACATTACCTTGATATTGCAACTTCACAATAGCAGCTTTTTAATTACTAAAAAATGATCAAAAAAGATAATTTTACGAAATACTTTCAATGATAAACCATTCATAAGACAATATATAATTTCTGTTGTATTTTCCATCAGTGATCCATTTTCACTTTTTTAAATACTAGGAAAGTGCCCACAAAAATTATAAATATGAAAGAAATATATCACATTAATGTATAACCATATTTTAATTATAATAAAACATGTCATTCTTTTAATTAATTACAAAAATAACTAAAAATTTAATGATGTTAGGAGTGGCGAAGATGAAAATACTCCTAACATTGATAATATAGATATTAAGTTATGTATTTTTCTTATTTTGATTCCAAAATTTATGATATTTATTTATTTATTTTTTCCACTTTTAACCCATGTCAGTTATCACTTGTGAACATTAATTTGAAGAGTCAGGAGAGCTTATTTTGATACAATATGTATTAAAATAAGGCCTTCTGGACCCTCTCCAACTTAAAGGCTACGAGGGTTCGAAACGCACCCTAGTCTGAGAAAGGACCACATACAAAACTCAACCGGGTATTTTTTTATTGTGATCATTTGTTCACAAACGTTAAAACATTTTATATTTTTTTTACCATCAACAAGAGCCATCACAATGAATTCAAAACGAATGCCTTAAGAGCCTGCAAGACAACCAGTCATCGCAAGCAGCAACCGTTCATGAGTATAACGTAAAAAATAGAAAACTATAATAAGATTCAACTGAAGTTTTTAAAAACAAAATAATTAAATTCACTTAATATTTTTTTGAAGTTCGTATCGATTCGTTCGTTGGTTCGGTTTGTTCGTTGTCTTTAAGCATGTTAGTCACTGCGAAGCTAAGCACAAATTTCAAATGTACTTTATACTTTTTATAACGATTTATTTAATTTTTGAAAAATGTATGCCTATGAAGTTTCACATTTATTCATAGACAAAGAAATATAATACTTCATAGACACAGCGTCTTCTATACATTAGTGAAGTGACGAGCTATCAACAGATTATTTATCGATTATGTGATGATGTATGTATATACAAACTTATTTTTACATAAAAAAATTAATAATTATGCAGTGTAAATAATATTGTTCTTTGTAAATAAAATTGAAATTTGTTATAAGAAATCGCATCACTTATTGTTTAGTTCTCGAACTGTCAATAGTTAAATAAATAGTAGTAAGATAGTTTACTATACTTTATTATTTTAAAAACCTCATCAACTCTCTTAATTCCGAAGTGACTGAAAAGTGTTTTAAATTCTTAAAATGTTACGTTTTCATACATATATGGTAAGGCGATGTTGTTGGATGTCTAACCACAGTTTTTTTTTAAATAAATCCTTACGTAAATTAAAGTGAAAAATCACTTTATTCTCGCAAATTTTAAACAGCATTAAGTTTATTAATATTTTGTAAAAAACGCCCTGGGACTACTTCTTATTAGAAATGAAGACTGAATTTTTTTTTAGGTTAATCCGTAGATTCTGTAATTATTAACATTAGCCTTCATTCTCTTTTATAAAGTTTCAACTAAATCAACTAAATCAGTAATTTTTGAAAGCCTTAGGTGATTTCCCGCGGGGCCACCATTTAATTTAATTCATCTTTAACTTTTATTCTTGCTCAGACAATATTTAAACATCGCACTAGTTTTAAATTGTTTTTATAACGATACATTTACAATAAATATAATATTATAATCACTTGTAAGAAAATCTAGCAGCGCGTCTTTCAAACAAAATAATATATTTGAGATGTCAAGGATGCTGCGTTAGGGGCGAGATTACCCGAAATAAAAATATGTTTAAATAGTCAGTTCAAACTAGTTAAATGTCGGTATTTTTGTGTGTTATTTGTATATTGTATTCATACAACAATGTTAATAAGTAACTTATATTTTTAAGATAGTTTTGTTTTGTTTCGTTTTAACATTATAACCAAAGCAAGTTTTAAGAAATACCTAAACTACATAAATTCAAATTCAAAATATCTTTATTCAAATAGGCATTTACACGCACTTTTGAATCGTCAATAATTACATTATAAAAATGTCAGTATAGTCAGTCCGTTCTTAAGCTACCACCAGCTCGGAATGCTGTTCTGTTGAGAAGAGCTGGCCAGAAACTCAACAGTTGCTCTTTTTAAAATATGTGAACAATGTTTGATGTACAGATTAGAATATCCTGCAAATGAGTCAACAACCAAAGCTCCACAACCTAACCTATATTTAATATCCTGATGTACGATAAAGAATGTTTATTACTATTACAAATTTAAGGTATATGCACCCATTTAGTACATATCTAAAATGTTTATAATTTTAATGTAATTAATATAAATTTTATATTGAATAACTTTCTGAACAAAGGTTGAATATGTTACCTATAGTAAACCCAGGGTTAGTAAATTCATTTGATGTTAGTTCGATCTGTTCAAATAGGCTATTTTGTTAGTCTCGCACCGCGTCCGGAAGTTTAACAACATTTTTATACTGAAGCCACAGTTTTGCGTTCATTTTATATACTTTGTTACTTTGTTGCAGTATACGTAACCTATATATATATATATATATATATATAGGTTACGTATATATATAAAAGACAATTTATTTGAGTGTTAAACTTTTCTTCTTCATGGCTGCCTCTGTCTTCTATTTAAAAGTTTTAAAAGAGACAGATCACAACACATTGTCGAGCAGCTCCAGGTATATAAGACTAAGAAGTATAACTTTCATAATACTAAATAACGACCTCCATTCTTTGTCCTTATTACATGCATGCATGCATATATAACGAAACTAGTTTAAGTGTAATATCTCGAGCCGGTAAGCTGCGCTCAACCAGCTCCTAATAAAGAACATTTACGCTAACGCAGTACAAAGTGGCTGTAAAGGTATTTTGCGAGTGTGAAATATGAGTGCGGTCGCCGTGAAATGAGCTCTCCGGCTTCCTGTCAGCTGCTGTAGCCAAATAATACCTTAGAATTCTTAGGAATAACTCTAAAGGGCGCTATGTGCATGGACTCTTTGAAATTATTACATAATGATTATATTTTAAAAATGTAACTGTATAAAACATAATTAATTGTTTACAAATATAAATTTGAGACTTTAAAGTAGCTGTAATTGTGCACCCAACTGTGGGTAGGCGAGGATGCCGAGCAGGCATTATAAGACACAACATACAACATACAACAAGGCAACTATAATACAAATAATACTAGGATTTAGTTAGTTAGTTAATAAACACTTTTTAATACTACATTGCGAGTCTCGGTTAACAGCGAAGGTTGCCGCAGACATAACTAACACTTATCGGATTTCTAATTCATGTAAAAACACTGTTTAATTATCTAATCTATTGTGTATTTTAAATGTGATGATGTATTTAAATAATTTATAATATCTAAGGAATGCGCAAGTGACTAATACAACCGTTAGAAAAATATATAAGTAAAGGTTATTGACCTTCATAAAAAGATCGTGGGAATTTGCTTTGTGAAGATACACGTTCAATGTTTGCTTTGTTTGCTCCAAAATACTTAAAGGCTTACAAAAAGGTACTTATGATAATGTCTTTAAAAGCATGGCTCTATGTCTAATGTCGTCTGCCTCACTCGGACTGTCTACTGATATAATATTGTCATTTAAATACATAGTTGCAATTGTAGTTGTAATATTCGTTGGGCCATTGTGACTATATATCTATAAAATTCATACATATATATACTATATCTATAAACTAAATAAAATTCATAGAAACTGTAATAATATTAACTAATTAAAAGAAATAAGTAGAGACGATAATCACGTTCACATCATCTAATTTAAATAATGAAATACAATAAAAATCACATGAACGATTATTAATTTATCATTAGAGTCTATTACAGTATTGATACTAATATAATTCGTAGTTGTAGTATAGAGTTGTTGAAGTAGAGTGCACCGGCGCGACGCAGTCAGCCAGCCGTGATGCAGATACCCTCGAGCGGTGTCAGCCTTCCTCAAATAACACAACATGTTACCCACTCACTCATATTTATGTAGGTTGAGGCAGAGTTTGCTGTCTCATGGATGGCCTGGAGACGAGTTATTCTATCTAAAATATTAAAAGCGCATTTAAGATTTTTTGGAAATAAAAATAATGAAGACTACGTGCTTTTGAAAAGCTATTTATATTTAACTATATCACAGTTTATTTTTTTAATATTGTTATGATTCAAAGTGGTTTATTTATTTCACATCCGCACTAGTATTAAGTTCTGTTTGATAAAGAGAGATGAGACTAAGGTTTTATAGTTTTAAAAGTTAGCAAGCTTGACGTATACATGTACTTCATGGAACTTCAAGTCGTCATTGTGTTTGCATTTTGCTCTTTGTCACTGTTGAAATATTCATAACTTAATGTTTTATAGGATTTTCAAAAGTACCATAGATTTAAATAAAACTATTTTACGGATTTAACACTCGTTTATGACATTTTGCATTATGACCCGACGTTTCAAATGCTTTGGCGGATTGCAAGCGTTTTTGAGGGAAGACTTGATGTGTCTATATCTCGTCGTACATCCGTAAAATAGTTTCATTTAAATATAATATAGAGTGTTGTTATAAATGGACATCTATGTTCAATCAATTATCTTGGAAACGATTGATTTATTGAGGTTAAAACCAATAAACAAATATATAATCGAGAACTCAAGTACAATAGCGACAACACTGGATCGTGAGACGATTGAATGTAAATACTGGAATATCTTGGCATAGCGTCCATACAAACTCTCCAACGGCTTACTTAACTAAATATTATTAAATTCCAACGCAGGCAACTTTTATATAGGGTGCAATTGGGTACATACTTTTATGAGAAAAATATTTTATTCATATATATATATATATATATATATATATATATATGAATAAAATATTTTTTATAAGAGACAAATAGTTTTGTCATCTGAAATAAAACTATGACAACTGTGACACATGATACTATCATCTCGTCTACCCGTGAACACGATTACTGCAAATTATTCGAAACGTCGGGTTAAAATCAAAATGTAACCAAATTATACGCGAGTTTTAATCCGTAAAAATAGATTTATATTCAAATGTGTACTCGTGAAAATCTAAGAAAAGAATATTTTGTCATCGCTCATGACTTAAGAAGGCAGATGTTATAAACATTTACAAAACACAAAGTATGTTAAATTGCAAGTATTAGTAGGATGTAATGTGACACTGTTCCTCTACTCGTTTATTTAAGAGGGTGTCATGTTAAACAATGCTCGCAGTATGTCCGTTCAATGTACATACCATTTAATAGAATTGAATTGAATCCCAGTCAAGTGCTATTTGCATATACGGCTCACGTAATCTAGACACATTATCAGAATGAACTAGATTATTATTTCTGTATAAATAAAACAAAAGCAGGAAAACCAAATTAAGATATCTCTAAAACTAACAATGCTGTTTTACATAATTCGTCCAGCGAACTAAACTACATTCTTTAGTAACAACAACGAAAAATACAACGCCGGCTCCGCTGTCCCTAATACAGAGACTTTATAATGTGTTTCAGGTATATTCTTTAAAATATCACAACATACATAAGTTATGGTGTTTTTTGAAAGTGTTTATTATAATTTTATGGTGTTTTATTTCTGACAATACAAATAAATACGATGCAGATATTTCTTTTTCTGTATATTGGTGCAATGATTTTATAGCAACTCTTCTAAGAGAATTTGTTTAGTCACAATAAAAAAAATTCCTGACCGATGATGATAAGAAACTTGAAAAAAACTTTTGATATCCAGAAAAAAAAACGTAAAAGAGCTTCTATATAAAGCTTATAATTTCACAAATTCATTCTATTCGAGTTCATAAATATAGTCATCATAATTACAGAATACTGATAAGCTATGAAATTATTAAAGTCATTTACGTAATTCAAGACTGAAGATTAAGATATTATAGCATCAATAATAAGAGTAAACCATTCATCACTACACGACCTGTTTATACTACACGACCAATCAGAAATTAATATTGTACCGTACTTAGGTGACATAAGGTTTTTTTTTTAATATTTCTGTGTTTGTTATAGACATTATTTTTATCAATTTAAGCATATTTTAATTAAATTTAAAAAATTTGTGGTCCGATATTAAATTGTAGAACAAGTGAAAAATAATTAAAGCTTTAATAAACTAAAAAAAAGACTAAAAAAAAAACTAAAAAAAATTAATCTGGAAGAAACTCAAAAACAAACAGAAATAGAACAGAGTGACTTTATTATTAAGAATCAATTATTGCCATTACAAAGAAAGTCTTCTTGTATTATTATATCGTATGGCTACAAAACTCCCGTCTCTTAACAATATTGTTATTTTTTATAAACACGTTAGCCATTTTATTTATCTACATTTTAAATAAATATACAATTTAACATTGGATCTCGAGTGCCATTCAGAGATCGTGGGTGGGGATCCTTTTCCTGAACTTGGTTTTTTTATTAAATTAATTTGATAAATCAGGAAAGTTTTATTTTTTATAAAACTAGCTAGCTACAAAAGGAGACGTAGTCGCGGGGTACAGCTGTACCCCGCGACTACGTCTCCTTTTGTATACAATGCACTAATAACTTCCATGACGAATAATTCTCACAAAAATGTTACGTTATATAAATAAAACTATTTTCTAAAATTTAGGGATTTTTGTGCTATTTCGAAAAACCATTTTACAAGTGTCGATTACTTCTGTGACATATCGTTATTAACTGACTATTGACGACTGACGACTGAACATATGAAGTGACCTAAAAGTTCATTGAGTAATAATTTTCATATTAGTCTATGAGAAGTTTTGTGTTTTGACGTCATCGAATTAAAAATGTTATCTCTTTGTCTATATAAATTTAAAAAGAGATCCCATAGTGTCAATGACAGACAACAATATTCACATAAATTTTACTGTTTTAAGATAAGATTGAATCATTAATACCCAATGAAGTAATCAGTAAATTTAAATTCTTTTATTTTGTAAATTAAACATTGTTAATTTGTTAATGTTATATATACTAACTTTAAAATAATAATAATGCACGTTAAGAAGAAACTTCTCTCCTCTTAACCTGAATAATTTTTTCTAGTTTTGAAGAGCTCTAAATTAGGTGATCTTTTCTTCTTTAACGATAAGTAGGTCAAGAATTCTTCAAACAGTAGAAAACTAGAAGAAGAGGTTTAATTAATTACTAAAATCTTTCATATGTGAAAACCTCATTTAGTTTGTGTCCTTACGTTCTAACTATAATATGTTATTATTATCTTAACATTTGTGTAATTTTTTATGTAATTTAACAATTTTTTTTTATATATTTCGTAAACGGCACGTTTAAGTTTATATTTAAAAGGCTATTACCATATTTTATGTTTTTTCTCTTTGAAAAATACTGATAAAGCTGGACTGGCCACAGTGGATCAATTTGTTTTATAGGCGGACCTGTCTATAAAAGACGGCGACTGACAAATTCTCTTGAGGGTCGGCTTAATAATTTATGAAGTTACGCAGAAGTGAACGCCTCTTCTGAATTTTATGAATACGTTCCCGGATACCTCTAGACTTGAAAGAAAAAATAATAATTATTTTAATTGGTTGATCCCTGTTGAAAATGTCTTCATCAATTAATAAAGATTCTTCGTGTATAAGTAACTCTGCTAAGAACAATGAATACATGAGATGTGCTCTCGGCGAGCCAGAGTTACACAAATGATGTCTATAAGCACGCATGATGGAGGACAGGGTTCCCGCGGAATGGCGAAATTCCATCCGCTGTAGATGCGCTACTGAATACAAAATTCACATGTACTCCAATTATAGGAAAACGATTTGGTACGAATATTCTTGGCAGACTTGCAAATTTTACCTCGAATCAGCGAAATATATTTATTTAGTAGCAAGCCGGTACCGCGGTGCCAATGGGACACACCAGCTGCCATTGCAGAGGATGAATCTTTACTAAGAGCTATTCATCTTCATTTAATACATAACAAGATATGTAGGCTTACACAAACAAACAAAACACAACCAAAATGTCTTGTTTAAAACTTATCTTTTGTGGACCAAAAAGTTCATAGACTTAACTTGTAAAGAGTACAGTTGTACTTATACAACGACTCTGTGACGTGAATGAAGAATTTACATATAAATGATAAGTACATGTCTGCAGTAATGCACTAGCAATGAATTACCAGTCCGCGTTCCCCACACGCCCCCTCCTACCCCACATTCATCATTACATTTTTTTTCATTAATGATTGTAAGAAATGACTTTATTGCATTAGTACCACTCTGTGGTATTCAAACAGCATACATGTTGTCGTAGTTTGAAAGAGATATGATATGTAAATAGTTACAACAGTTTGTTTGGAGCTGCCAAGACGAGTTGGATGTGTATGAAACTGTATGAACTGAGTTACGAACTAACTTTTATCCATCTGCCTAAAAGAGTTGTAATTTTAATTAAAACGCCCTACCTCGTCGTTTACGAAACAAATTTTAAACAGATTATTCGTATCGTTACATAAAACATTTATTTCCTAACTCTAGACAAGTTAAACGTAATCATATAAGGATGTAATAAACAAAGATAATAATTATTTATGTATACAGAATGTGAATATAATGCATGGTACAATATCAAGGACCCTGCATCTGTAGTTTTAATAATACATCTCTTTGTTTAATAAATGAAAATAGAAGCCTCGATACGAAACAATAGATAACAATTTTTAATTATTTTATAACTACATGATATAATTTTTTCAAGTATACTTATTTAAAATAAATTAATTAATTAAAATAAATAAAATGAAATTTTATTATTATGACATTGACATGAAAGACAAAAGTAAATAATAAAAAAAGGTCTTAGTATATATAATATATGAATAAATAAATACATACATATATAGATTTTTTTTTGTATTTTTATATTCAATTTTATCAATCCCAGCTCTGCTGGACAATGTATTTAAGAAAGAAAGTGGCAACTTTGTACTGGTTTTATATTTTTATTAAAATATTTTTCTTCGTATTTCTTCCTTTTTGTGAATTTAAAAATCATCAAGTTAATAAATAAACTCATTTTACTTTGAATTAGAGTTTTATAAATTCAGATTATATTTAATTATAAAATATTATGTAAGAACGTAAACTAAAATAGATTTTAGATGTATCTCGTATGACATTTAAAATAAGTAATAAGACCGACTACTTGTACAGTCACTCCAGAGCGCCTTACTTAGCAAAATAAATACACCTCGAAAATAGCGCAAAAACTAGGCAAATCCGTAGGTCGTGTGTAAACGAGGCTCCGGATTGCGGACTCAGAGCACGTCCGAAATCCGACACTTGGCACGGTTCACATTCCCGCCGCACTTAGCTATAATAGAAATTTTAACTTTTAATTACGTCTCTTCAAATTGTACGTCGTAATCTCGTGTACTCGCACAGACCAGACCAGCGCGGGGCTGAAGTGATTACAAACGTTTTAAATTGCCTATGCAGATGGTAACAATCTCCAATTAAGAAAATAACTTTAAGACTTCATTTATTATTTTATTGTTATATTTTGTAAGAGTACGATATAATTCTTTTAAAATATCATTGCTGAATACTCATTACTACGTATAATGCACGAACAGAAATCGTTGTATCCCTTTTGTATAATATTGCACACACGAAGAAATCTGAGATTTGGTTCAGTAAAGTTTGTGTTGAGGAAACTGGAAGTTTATGTGTTATTTTTATTACAAATACAATAAAATATACATTGAGTTACAATACAAGCTTCATTGTGTTAGTTCGTTCTGTCATGTCAAATGATAAAACAAATAAGTAATAATTATAAAGGTATACTTTGTGCAAAACCTCATTAAACGTGAAAAATGTAAACATCTAGTCCATGTGTTGTCAACCACTTACGACTTATGATACAAAAAATGTAAACAAAATACATAAACGCCTAGCTCTAATAATTGAAACTTTGTTGATTTATTTTAAAACTAAAACAACAATAGAATAGAATTTTTTATGGATATATAAAATTAAAAATAAAGAGAATAAAAATTAGAAGAGATAAACTAATGTTTTCTAAGATTTACACGAGTACTACACATTTCAATAAAACTATTTTTTGGATATAACTCGCGTTTATTATTACATTTTTATATTTAACCCGACGTTAAGCCGAAACGTCGGGTTAAATATAAAAATGTAATAATAAACGCGAGTTATATCCGAAAAATAGTTTTATTGAAAAGAGATAAACTAATTTAAGGATTATTTAATCAAGAGAAACACAAAAAAAATAACAAAAGTGGTCTGACGCCAACTTCTGCGATAACATGTTAGACTATAAAACATTATTAAGTTGAAAAAATACAAAGTTCAAGAGAATTAAATATTATGTAAACATCTTTTGTCTATCCAACAATAGGGATTAATTTAAACTTAATATATATATGTTGGTATTTATACTTTTATCAGAAAATTCTATTATTACTGAACCCTATTTTAAATTCTTAGAGGAACAGGGAACTTCAGAAAACAGGCTATAAGGTCAATTGATAATCAAAACCAGCCCTTTCATGTTGATCCAAGTTATGTTTCTAGAAACACTAAAAATATAAAATCTTGTTCCAGTAGAGACTGAAAAGTCTCTAACATACTACAAATATAATTTCAGCTATTTATATCTTTAAAACTTATCCAATGTGTTCGCAAAACAAAAGAGCACCGTACAACGCAGAGCTTTTGTTTTAACAAACAAATAATGTCATAGGAAACAGAAATAAAAAAATAAAATGCATTAGTAATATAATGCTATCTGAGCCGAAAAGAAATGATCATTTGTTATTCATTGTAATCTTATATATTTTCTCAATCCGACATCCGGCGGCAAACAACATTAGCTGACAAAGAATAACAAAAAGATTTCAAAGCTTCATTACGAAACGTTTAATTTAAGCGTCTTCTCGTTTTAATTAATCACTATATATTTACAGTTATTCACAAGTGAGCTATGTCTATGATATTAGTTTTTAATACAAAATAGTTTTTATTAACCAAACAACCTTGTCTGTATCTATAAGTTTAGTTTCTTTTATTACTCAAAATGTCTTAGAATTGCTTATAAGACATTCAATTGAAGGCTAGTCTTTTAGTTGTATTTTATCGTAAGCAATATTGAAGTACATAGAACTGCCCGTATAATTTATTGCTTGTCCCGTGCCGGTAGTGTGCGGTGTGGTGCGGTGCGGTGCGGTGCGGTGCGGTGCGGTGTGATGTTGAGCGAGTTCTTAACACGAATGGAATGTCGAGTATCTAGGACACGGGAATCATTCTGTAACTTTTCACAACTGACTTACATTATTATAAATGGTTGGTGATATCGTTGTGATTTATTATTTTGTATTCTTATCAATGCCTACTTAAGAACATATTTAAAACATATCCTGCTATAGTTAAGTGTTACTAGAACAGTACAGATACAGTCTTATTTGCGTTGGTATATAAAAACTCAGTACGCAGTTTGTAATACTGTCTGACTTTGGAGGGTTTCCGGTGGCTGTGCCCGTTCAGCAAAAGTTTAAGTAGAATTGCCGGAGCCGTACACTCTCTGCCATTCAGACCTTGTATGTTTAATCCTTCCAAATAAATAAACAACAAGAGCTCCACGTATCACTGAAAATGTTAAATATATTTTGTTTCATAGTGCCAAAACTTGTAAGCTCAACCAGCAGAAATATATTATACTAAAACTGGGCTTTTACTCCGCTATGAATTCTATTGTTCAAGGAACATTTACATGCTTAATTTAAAATGTGCTGCGTTTAGAAAATGGAAGTGTAATGAATAACAGCAGAGGAATATGAGTTTTATATGAGCCGAGACGTGCGAGATCACTCACTTCATTGCAAATAGCTATTGGCCGCAAGCGTCGAGTCCTATCTCGCAGAAATACCTACATTTATATTTGTAAATGTGTAATACTTTGAACTGAAATATATTTTCTATTCTGCCAAATTAATTTTCCAATTTAAATATATTATTGTTATTTTCTTGTATTTATATGAAGCATCACATTTGTTTCATAATTCTTATTGGATTATTGGATTAACTCTATGGGTTATTTATTTTGTAAGTATACAATTTATAACAATTCAGGTACAAATATCAATTTATAATAAACATAAGAAGTACTTCAAAAAACAATAATCGGAAGCTGCATAGGCTTTTCATTAGCAATTCATCGGAAGAAAGCCGAGGGTCCGTAAATTGAATGCGAACTAATAAATGGATCCCTTGCATTTCAATGAGGCTTCAAGACGCATCTAACTGTGATTGATTTAGTCCCAAGGATATTATTTCTACCTGCTTGGGATTCAACCGTCGACTCAGCTAGTGTTGCAAGTATTTCTTTTATCCTAACATTAAACTGCGACATGACAAAGATATATATATATATATATATATGCGAAAGGGCAATTAACCGTATTTAGAAGTTGTGCAGAATTAATAAGTTTAATTAATAATGCATTCTAAATGAAAACGGAGTCATCTTAAAGTCGACTAGTGGGACATTTATTGCCATGGAATGAACGTATTTCTTGCTATTTTAATTAGCGGGTTCAAGAGAGGCGCCTCGCGGCGTTATACAAATTACTCTAATAACTAAAACGGAACATTTGGTACACAATACTATACAAATTGAATCGAGACTACGGTTACAATATTCGTATGTTATGAGAATCTGTATAATGATAAAGACTACGTAAGCTGCCAAGTTATCCTTACGTTATGTAGCAATAAACTTCTGAACACATGTATGCCATTTTCTACAAGACATGAAAAAACTTTATACAGAAAAGCAAAAGTTGTTAACCACTAAGAAATCGCGTCGATCAATGTCTTAGTTTGTTTCTCGGTTTCTACAAAACCTCGAAATACCAGACTTAGTAAATATCCGAGCCGAGTTCTAGTATAAATGTATGAATGTATGTATGTACGTGTGAACAGTACGAGAACACAAGTCTGATTTTCCTTTAAAAGCAAATCGTAAAGTATAGATGGTCAATTTATGGTGGCATTGCTGTAACCCGTTCCGCTCTGAACAGATTTACGATGGTACCCTTACGAATAAGATTACTATTGCGGCTTCCACAAACAAACAAGTTGATTTTATTCAAACGTTGTATTAGAAACCTAAGATAAACAACGGTCAAACTTAATTTATACTTAAATAAGAATGTAATAAAACAATATTCATATTTTACGAGGACTTATAACTATAATAAAAATATTATCTTACCTAACATACAATATTTACAATAATTTATAATTATATTTTTAGGTATAGCAATCCAAGTTTTCATATGATATCCAAAACATTTAAAAGAGTTGTTCGACAATCTGTTGTTTAATAACCGAGTGAGGCAGCGTGAAGATCCGAGATGCTGCAATATTAATAACTGTTCATGCTCATATAAAAATCTTTTAAACTTTAATTTTATAAGTCATTCAGTTATCCTCTCTCTCATTCAACATTATTTTAGAATCAAAGAAGCTTTTAAGTTCGAACGTGATCGTTTTATTTAACCGAAGGTTTAAATACAAAATTTCATTGCAATATTCTTAAAACGATTAAGAAGATTCATAAAAGTTTTTCTTCAATATTTAAAACTCTGTACTCTTTAACATTTAAAATCTGTTCAGAAAATGCCTCTTTCATAAGAGGGATCTGCAGGCGAAATTTAAATTACCCCTGGTAGCCTAAGACAAGTTGAAACAAGCCAGCCTGCCTTCTCCGGTCACGCAACGCAGCTACAAACTATCCTAAACTTAAATACATATACGGATATATACATACAAATTTTATAAACTACAAATTACCTTACATCTATTAACTATTGAACTATACTGTAACTGTTAACCTGTGCTTACTTTTAAGATATATATATATATATATACAATCAGAGCCATACTACTCTTAATCTAATCACATTGTTTTAGTTAATAGACTTTCTATCTTATAATCTCAAGTATAAATTGTTTTTTAATTTGTTTAAAATTGTTTCTAAACTGTAGTATAATTTTTAACGATGTAAAGAGATGGAGGACACGCACAGAACTCGAATCTTTTCTTCTTCGAATCGAACAGTTGTGGCATTATTTAATGTTATTATATAATATAGAGTTAAAACAAAACAAAACAAGACTAATAGATATCTGATAAGAATGATTTTATATATTATACTATTCTATATTCATCAAAAGCTTGTAGCAGGACAGTAGTTCAAGTGGCAGAGCGACAGGAGGGTCGCTCAGTGGTCCTGGGTTCGAGTAATGCCCATCTCAATGAACTAATTTTACAATTATTTAATACTAAATTGTTAATTTGTGAAACGTATGGGAAAATTAACAAAATACAAATAATGAATCAAAAGAAAGTTTTTAAAAATATGAATAATAAATAGTGAGTAAAAATCTAAGTTAATATTTAGTTAGTATTATTTTAACTGCAGATTTACTAAGTCTTATCAATCTTAAGAACAATTAATGTATTACTATTTATATTATATATCTATATCTATAAATAGTTAATAAATCAAATTAAGTATTTATAATAAATAATGTTAAACATATAATTTTTGTTAAATTTTTTTTCTATTAATAATTAAAATTTTCCCAATACTCAAAGGCCTACTACCTACTTTAAGGCATAGTCTGGAAGCTCGTAAGAACGCGTGCGACCAATATTGAAATAATTTCTTAATTAATTCATTATAAGTACAATTATCGGTGGATTAAAATTTATAGAATAAATTAAAATTCTGAAAGTAATTAAATTTTTTCTGTGATGTTAATGAATAACACGCCTCATAAAATAACTGATCTAAAACACTGCAGTGTATAAGTAAAGTATTTAATCATATTTGTATAGTGAGCAATTTTACCGCATATTATATTAATATAATATTGATACATTTTTATTTATAGGCGCATGCACTTCCATTTGCCGAATTAATTTTTATTAAACCATGAAGAGCCGGTTATGATTACAAAGAAATAATTGCACAAGTGCAGTGTGCAATTTAGATAAGTAATTTTACGAAACTTTAAATTAATTAAGGATGCCCAATTCAACATAATTTCTTCTGAAATTAAATGATTTCTATAAGATTTTTGATTACTTTCGTATCCTTTTAGAATTAAAATATATTTTATTTGTTTTAGTTTTAGATTTAGTTTAGATTGTAGATTTAAGAGGTATGTGAGTTTTCTAAATCTAGTTTGAGATCGTATTCGAGCGCGAGGCGGCCGCAGTCCGCACTCCGCATTGGTGCAACAGCAATTTCCCAGCTCATTGTTCATAAATTGCGTCGCACAGCGCACAGTATTCTGCATTCCACAAAGCAATGACCATTTCCTTCAATTTAAAAAGAAACACACATGTATTGAAAACGAATTTATAAATAGCTAAATAAATTAGGATACCTTTTTAAACCTTATGTGGCTATTAATACAATTACATTTTCAATAACACCCAAATTTGTTGAATTGAACTCCCAATTCATTGTCATATTGTTATAATTGTTATAATGAATGCATTATGTTTAGTGACAGTCACCTAATTCATCGAGTAACACAATCGAAAAGCTTTTGAGCATTGAAGCGTCGCCTGAAGGCTGTCTCCCCGGTCTTTGTTCGTCAGCGGCGAGTAGGAATCTATTTTACAGATCAATTCCGACAGAACCGTGTCGGTCGGTCCGACGACGACGACGATGACTATGAATACAAGGTGCCACATCATACCACCTCACGACACCCTTACCTACAGCGCGCCCTTTGCCGGCGCTCGTCTTGAAGATACAATTATTTAATCATTAATCGGTCTATTGTTATGACTGCGGTCTCGTTAGGACCATCTGATTCCTACATTAAACCTCTAAAATACTCATTGTAAGTCTTAAAAGTAAAAAGTATTCATGTAACATCCGTTACCGTAACAATTTGCGAGTGTAAGTTATCTTATTAAAACTGACGATTATATAATACTATACCATACTATACTATACTCCAGCATAATACCATTAGTCAAAATCTACGCTTAATATCAAGTATCGAGCTGCTCATTTTTCAATATCAATATCACAGCGTGAAACACTTCGTGACATATTCATTACGTAGTCGCTACGAGCGTGAACTGAGCTTTTTACCATTTATTGCTTTATTACCCGCTGTCATATCACGATGAGACTTAGATGACGATTTATCTACATATAAAAATGATAATAAAAATAAATATAACATTATTGTTATATGTCAAAAAGAAAAAAGAAAATCAAGATTAATAAATGTCTGTGATTAATGACTTGGCTGAATCATTCTTTGTTTATTATATCAAAAACAATCAAAATAAACTGTTTTCCGGCAGATCGGGGCAGCCGCTTGGAGGACGGAAGCGCCAGCGCTGATTAATGAGCTCGCTTCACCGACTTGAAAATGAAACCTATTACTTAACTAACTTATCGCCACAAAACTTTTAACTTCTTACAATATTTAGGATCACATTTGTAACGTACAGCATTCGTTACTTTATTATAACAAAAAAATATGTTTTTCTTTATTTTATTAAATAAAATATTGTTTTTACTATTATATTTGTGCAAGGTTTTTATTGGTTCAATGTCAAAGAAAAACTTTAATAATAAAGGAGAACTAAGGTCGAGTTAGGAAGCCTAAAATAATCATGAGATTTGTTATGAACTTTGGAAAAAATTATAAATCAAAATGTTTAGGCCAGGACTGAAATTATTCCGTTTCTACAAATAAGTGAGCTAGTCGCTATGTAGACACCAGCGGACACCATGGTCTTCGGCTCAGGATAATACCGGTCATTCGTTAGGTGTTCTCAAACCATCATGTCATCAATAAGACAACATTCGCATTGTACAAGTTCCACTTAATACAAGACAATAGAGTTGCATAAAACAAACTCCAGATTTGCATAACACAAAATGATTACTCAGAAACACATGTTGTTGATTTAAGCAACACGCTTCTAAGAATTGTATTTGTGTAGGTATATTGTATATTTTTTGAAGATATAATTGTGAAATTAAATGATGCAATTATTAAAGGAGAAACACAAATTGCAAGAAACAGAATTATACAGAGACGAAAGATGTGTGCGAGCGCCACACTTGGCCGACTCCCAAAACGTATCAAAGCCAGATTTATGTGCCGCGGCGAGGAAGGCTGCGATGCTATCGCAGTGCCTGCGGTGTTGTTGCTTCGAGGAAATAGATACCAGGAATACCTCAAACTTGATAGTTTGCTCTTTCATTTATAACAATTAAAACAATCTCCTCATCATTTACATTTCAGACACGGAATAATCGTGTTATTTATATATTTGTTTATTGCAAAAGTCTACTTTTTAATTTAATACACAAATTATATCCAATATAATCTGCATGTTATAAATACTCAGTTTATTAAAACCGTACGTTTTCGTATTTGCCAATGCGTCTAGAACTAAATGTACAGGAAATGCTTAAGTGAAGAAGTAAATTTAAAGTCGAAAAGGAGCTTGTTACAAAATATCCATAGATTTCATCCAATCTCAGTTTCCCTACTTTAAACATTTCAATAAAGCTTCTAGAGCAACGCCAATAAGGCGTTTCACACAATAAATTTTATATGAACATAAATTTAAGATACATTTTCATAGCCGGAATATCGAACTCCATGTGAACTCATAAATTGCCAGAATGAACGTCTTCTCGCTTCTATGATCGAGAAAATAAATGGATGCACAATTTTTGGTGTTCCGGCGGAGCGTTAAATTATGCGTTTATCATTTAGGGATGTTTACAAACATCGTCCCGCGGGGTTACATTGAAATTACTGGAGGGATGCCAGCCCGGAGACAGCAGACAACACGCGATTTACTATTGTTGGTGTACTATTAAGAGTATCATTAGGACCCATAAAAGTTAAGACGTCGTTTAAAAAAATATGCTGGAGACTATTATCAATATAACATTCTTTTTTAAGTGGATTCCAAGAAATAGATTTTTACAATAATACGAACAAAGTTAATAGTTCTTGAACGATTCTTCTCATGAGATATTTTCTATTCCTCGCAAAAATTCTTCCTAATAGAATTCTTATATATGCGTTAACTTAACGGAATGTAAACTTGTTTTTTATAATATTCTCTATAGATAAAATGCGAGGTTACAATTTTAAATGCATCTCACAATTTTTGTCTAATAGAGTATCGTTATTTTAGTGTTTATAAAGAATACTCATATAAGAACGAAAGCCAACACGTTATTTTTCACATAATAGATTTGGCAGTAACATCAAATGACAAGATATCTACGCGAGCACTCGCTAGCGCTGTTTATCACTTCCGTGAGATTACCGCTATCCCGCTATCAGGAAATCCAATACAAAATATCCGACAATCAAAAATAAACTACACACACACACGTACTTAATGTAAGAACATGATTTTCAAAGTTTGCGTAAGTAATGTCGTCAAAGAATAAATGAATAAATGATTTTGCTAAATGGAAGACAGAACTATCGTGCAATTTTGCACAAAGTGATATAAAAGTACTTCAGGGTCTCAAGGACTCGGGGAAAATAATTAAGAGGAAATCGCTCTTTGCTAGAGCCTAGCAGACTGACAGTTGAGTTTATTTGTATCGCCTGGTGTCTCGCACCCGCTGGAGCCGTTCCAACAGTTTTACACAATCATTCCACTCAACTAAGCGTTGCCATAAACACGGGCCGGCAGGTACGAGAATGAATTGCAAAAAATATATAATTGCCGCTTCCGCTGTTTCCACTTGTTTTAGTCAAACATATCAAATGAAAGCTTTGTAGTTTTGTTATGTTGTTGTATGAAACAATTTTTTTACTATATAACAATATTTAACTAAACCGTTTACTGTACGTGCGTAATGGACACTAGTTTTTTATTAGACTGTGTCAACGTGATAGCTAGTTGAATACGTTAACATGGAAATATTTTAAAACACATTTTAAACATAAATAACAAGTTTTTTCATTTCTTCGTGCATTTTAGTTTAATCGTCAAACGGAACGTTATTATTACAGATATTTATTAAACATCAATTACAAATATAAGTTTCTTGATTAAAAGATACACAATTTCTCACTTTGTTTTTAAGTAAGTAATTAATTAAGTCTCATTGAACACTTCGTTGAATACATAATTAACTAACACAATTCATAGAAACAAATCAAACTTCGGATAAAATGTTTTCATACATAAATAAGATTTCAAAAAATACCATAAACACTTAAATTGTCTTTGTCATAGAAAGATAGCTAATGTATTGAGTAGCTATCTACAGGTTTGCAAATGTATTCAAATATAATTGACACCTCTAGATATATCTAGTCAGATAAGGTTCATGTCGGCCTGGGTCAGACTCCTGAATGAGTGTCATGTTGCAGCCTTATCGACTGACGGTCGAGCCAGTTTCGCTTCTCAGAGACAATGGCCACCATTGACGTAAATACAACTAGGTACTGTGTGCATACACTACACGCGACATACATACATATGTATACATTGTGACATGATGTTTTAATTAAAAACACATAAACCCGTCCCGAGCTCCAAGTAAACAACATAATTTGGATTTAGTTTTATTCCAATTAATTAATTTAATAATAACACATGACGTGTATCGGTCCACGCGTGAACTCACCACATCAAACAGCACACTTCTAATTATAAAACATTGGTTTTAATGATTACATAATCCTATACTATATCCGGTGCTGCTTTTAAATGTCAGTCTTAATAAATGAATATCCATAATACAAGCGCATAACTTTATAAATTCTTATAAAAGCAACTCTAGTGCGGCTCACGTGTTTCAAATTACACGGCGTGAGGTGATTTATCTCGTATAGAAGGGTTCAAGCGCTGTCCGTCAGTGTGAGGTGTCTGTCAGATCGATTTACTCAGACCTTGGCGCGACTTGCGAGATGTGAAGCTACACGACCAATGAACTTCGGTTAGCTGAATAGAATCCCAGCACGACATCAAATGAAAAAGATTTAGCGTCATTCAGAAGACAGAAGGTCTATAGTTGCACAATAGACGTTTAAATTCTAAACATTTTTAAGTAACAATAAAACCGCAAGATTAATGATGACGGTGCACAGCGAGCACCCAGTGGACCCAGTGAACCCAGTGAACCCAGTGATCATACGATAATATTAAAATCATTAAATCGTATGCAGAAGATGTCGTAGAACCGTAATTTTAATTTAGTCGTATAGTTATCGTTGTGTTAATTTATAACTGACTATATTATTACATTAAGTAACCACTAGAAGTCATTTACCCGCTGCTAGTCACAGGCTGGTTTATTTGATAAGAAGAGGTTCTTCAGTTTTAGTTTTTACAACACTAAACTAATGGACATCGAGAAAAATAATCTATAACATTAACTAATAAAATTACCATAAGGTTTATTGAACTAACAAACTATACATCAGATGCACCTAAGTACATGTATAAAAAATTTGAGTTATGATTAGATCGAGTAAATATTTTATGTATCCTGAAGAAGGCTAGCATTTTTAAAGTATAACTTTCTACAGTTATATTTTCATTTTAAAGAGCCCTCAAATATATATTCTTCTATTTACTTTTGCCCTAATTTTAGTATATTTACAGCGAATGTACTCATGTGTAGTTTTAACTTCACTAATGACAATTGCTTAGTGTAATCAAATAAATACCGACCAGTTTGTGTATTTACCTCAGGTTTAAAGCCTCCTAACGGTATCAAATACCAAATAACAGCTCTTTGTAAATGGCTCAAATTGGGGTGCGATAAGATCGGAGTCCAGTGAAGTAAGAGCCGTCAGAACAATCACCTTAGATCTGTACAGTGAGACCACCAGGCTCGCTCCGAGCCCGCTGCAGCCGCTGTACTTTGTTAGCAAATGAGTTCTGTGATGATGATATCTTCTGTTTTTGTAGACTCTTATAAAATTAATGAATATATACGATTATTAATATAAATCCTACACAACGTTATAATTTATTTATATCCAGAAACTAATAAACAAAACAATACAAGTCTACGTTACTTTTAAGATTAACATACATTTATTTATTTCTTTTTTATACACTATTTCCATCGACTCCAACCAGTACCTATCAACACAGTTTTAGATGGATAGAATGTACATAGAGTATTAGGTACTCGTATGTCTCATACGGATCAGTATCATTGATTGTTTGTCTGTCACGATTAAACCATCAGTCGGTGGAGCACAGTGACGCGTTGTAATCTACCGAAATGAGTGACCCTGACGGGGAGCTCTCCCTCCCAGAGATTACTCGATTACATTTACAGTATCACTGGAGCTATTGATAGTATAACACAACTCACTGATATTAAATTTTTTTATATTTGTTAAAGTTAACTTTATTATATTTATTGACTTAATAATATAATACTGAGATAGAACTACTTTTAAACCTGTAAGTAGTTAATTAATACATTAATGTAGAGTATGTATTTTTGGTTAATCATTTAATAAGTATATAAGAATTCATATCTACTATATTATTACAACTTCATTAATATAATAAAAATAAATAAAGCCTCTTACTCTGTAATACATGTCATGTCGTTGTTTTTTACAACGATGTGGCGAGAACATTATAATAAAACTATGAAACATCGTTTATAGTACGATTATTCTAGGTCGGTTATAGCTTAATTTAGCCGACGACGCGAGCTCTGAGTCAATTACCTGCGCCGGCGCACGAAGCCGGTTTGCAGTGATCCACTCCCCCCTACCCCGCCTCTGACAACTGGAACTGATCGGGCATTGAAACCTTTTGCTCCTAGTGACTTCTTACAAACGGATTCCTTAACGAATTTGTTTTTGTCATACGAAAGAAAAGAAACTGGCTGCTAAATAAGATGGCCGTTTTTATTTACTTTTTAACACTAACTAGTTTTGTACGAAATTTTTTATCACAAGAATATTAGGACAGAAATGTAAGCATAAGAGCGTATCTCTGTAGAAATATTGGTTCCGATGACAGAAATAGATACACATTTTATTATTATATAATACTTATATATTACTATATGTAAAATTATTATTCGTATATGTCCCTATAATCCAATTATTCAACACTGGTGTTTAATATGTAATAAAACGGTTTTGATATTAATTTTAATTTTTCGCAGCTAAGATAGGTAATAAAGAAATTGGAGCGGAGATAAAATATGATATGAAGCTTATGAATCCGGGAAAGATATTTTAATACTGTGAGTCATTGTGCGCGGACGCTCGGCCTGAAGAATGCTTGTTACTTGCTAATGATGGCGAATTGTCCCCGTCTCGTCTCGTCTCGTCTCGTCCGTAGTTGTCCAAAAAGAATTCGGCCCTCGCTAGTCGTTGCTTTAAATTAAATATTACACAAGCATGAAAATGCGTTTAATGTCTCGAAATAAATTAGTTAAACAATTTAAGGATCTGTCTACAAGTACCTTATTTAACTAATCGGTATCATCCTAGGCTTACGGCTAATGCTCTCATTAGCCTGCTCTTAGTAAATGGCATCGCTTTTTTAAATTAAAATATAATGCAATAAAAATGTTTTGAGAAGTACAACATTTTGAATTATATCTAACAATTAGTTTTGTTTGTATGTTTAGACTAAGTTCAATTATATATATGTAGCGTAAGTCAATTAAGCAAGTATTGATGCAAGTACAGTAACGAGATGAATAAATAGCCTTGCCTTTATGATGTATCGTACTAGAGACAGCGCGACCCCCCGCGGAGCGCAAATGAAACGAGAACAGCAAGTCCGCGTGTTATAACATGTTGTTGTTACGACTCATTGTTTTTGATTGTTTCCTTTTTGTTTTTTAAGTAAATCATTTTTTATTAAAAATATTATCATAAGCCTGTATATAGGGAATTATTATAACTGAGCGAAGCGACCGAAGCTCTCTATGAGAGACTTTTCTGTATCCTTTGTGCAAGCATCAATTAAAAAAGGTATATCCAAAAATTTCCAAATCTTGCTCGCACACTGATAGATACAAGTGTGATATTAAAAAAAATTACAAAAAAAAAAATAAACAACCAAAACATTTAATAATGTAATACTGTGTCTCATCTTGAAAAATAGTTGAGGATAGAAAGTGTCGACATTTTGTAAATGCAAATTCGGTGCTGTTTGCAACTCGCTTCGCTCATACATACCGACATTTTGCGAGCGCAGCGAGTCAAAATTGAAGTCTGGTTCGCGCTCCTAGTATACTAAATACTAATATTAGTACGAAATAAATATTAAACTGGAATCAACAATATTGTTAATTTAAATTAGAAATTTGGTGTTGTTTAATTTACATGCTAATATTTTTATTATGATTTTAATTTTTTTTTTGTTCCGTTAATTACAAATTCAGTTTTTGTTGATTTTAAGATATTTTAACATTATTATTGCTCTACAATAATAATTTCGTGCGGCTTCCCGCAGACATTATGCGCACTGGTTCGCGTGTGTAACTCTGTGTACTCCGACCAATACTCTGCACCAAAACCCATAAAATTGCTTTTATTATATAATTTTCTTCGAGTAATTTCTAGGGTAAATGTAAACGAACGCGACAGCAGTATTTTTGAACTTACTCTGTCTAAAGTAAACGAAAATCTTTCTCCAAAAAACTGTAGAATTAGACAATGAGGTTATTATTACTCAAAAAATATTACAAATTGTACTGAGCAATTAATTTAAGCGTCTAACGATTTAATTTATTTTTAAATTACTTTTAATATTATCTGGTTGACGCTTCTCCAGAGTCTGCTCCCGATGTAATGCGTCGCATGTGTTACACTTATAGCTTGAGAGGAAAATTAATTACTATACTAATGCTTATTGTATGAAGGCTACTCTATGAAACTTAATAATATATCTAACATTTTTATTAAATTTATTTTATATAATTATCAGGGTTAAGATTTAAGCTTTGCAAAAAAAATTCTTTCTTAGCATCTTAACTATATTTATTCAGTAATTTCTAGATAATCTTTATAAATTTTTGGTACATATAATTTCACCAACCAAGAAACACCTTAATTATTGCAATTCATATTGAGTGAAATAGTAGAATAGTAGTATCATATGCTTTTCATTTGTTATAATATTTTACTAGTTTTTCGAGCTGTTTTTGACAATTATAATTATATATAATTATTACCTGTGTTTAATTTTAATGGAAGGTCAATGAACTTTCATCGCGTTTGAATAGTTGATGATTAAGGTAGGCTAGATAACACGTCCCTCGCTGCTATTTATTTGATAACAGTCTGTGTGTGTGTGTATGTGTGTGTGTTTGTTTACTCTTATCAAATATTAAATAAGTGCTAGTTAGGGTTCGTTCAAGATATTAATGCTGTAAGTATATATAGAAAATAAAAATGTTTTCTAAAATCATATATATTAATTAATTTAATGATTTCTAAGATTTACACGAGTACTACACATTTCCATAAAACTATTTTACGGATATAACTCGCGTTTATTATTACATTTTTAAATTTAACCCGACGTTTCGAATGTTTTGCAGCAAACGTGTTCGCGGTAAGACGAGATGATGGTGACAGACACCATAATAAACGCGAGTTATATCCGTAAAATAGTTTTATTGAAATTAATTAATAACAAACTTGTTGGAGACTGTTTAAAAGCTCAATAATATATAATAATTCATATCGTAATTTATGTCTCTTGACATATTTCTGATTTCATTTACTTTTTCTAATAAATATTTACACTTCAATGATGTTTTCATTTGTGTATTATTATTTTCTCTGTACGATTTTTGTTATTTTATTTTATTTATTTATAATCTTCTAATAATATATAATGTTTTTAACTCCAGCATATATTTTAAATTGTTTTGTAAAAAATATGAGTTCGAAGTCCCTCTCTATGGATTTAAATGTGTGTTAAGTATGTTGTTGATATAAAATTAAAATAGAAATATATTTTACATATTTGAGTCAGATTATATTAAAAAGTTTGTGGTTTATTTACATCATCTTACAAGTTTGTATTAGTGCTTACCTCTGTGGTGCCGGATGCGATGGTGCGTCACCGGCCGGCAGCAGGGTTGTTCCTGGTAGGCTGTCCAGGAGTCAGCCAGTGCCGACGCCAGCACAGCCCACACCAGCCTTGCGGCCCACTGCCCCTGCACGCCCATTGCTTCCAGTCCTAGCTACCGCGGCACATTCACCACCACTTGAATCACTTACTTATCGGATATCGCTCATATAGTCTGCGTAATGCCTTAAATCAACATCCGACTCCGGATATATTCATGAGTGTTTAAATGTTTACATTACGAATCTAAATCTAATAACGGATAAATTAAGTTTCAGAAAATTCATTGTAGTGGAACGGACTTCTGGCAATTAATCAACAAACTAGCGCGGTTCTTATCTCATAGCAACTTATAATCTCAGGGAGGGTTTGTTCAGAACACGTGATTTATTAGTTGGGCGAGTGGTATCGTCGCGATCGTGTGTACGTGTCGTGTGGCGCCAGACGACGTGACGTACGCTCGCATCATCGCTACGACGAGCACTGAGCCAGCGAGGACCGACCGCCTCGAAGCCGACACTATACACAATGTACACCGTCTGCTCGAGACAACGGTTCTGCGGAACCTCGCAGTCGCCCCGTAGCGCGTATCCTGCGCGTCAGACAAGGACAGCAGACTATAAAGCCGATCAAACTATAAAGCTTCGACGAATGAGGAAGCTCGCCGCTTTCTGTATTCATTTAAGGAAAAGTTAGAAGTTAAAAAGTTTCGATAATTTTGCCGATTCGGAATCTTCGAATTCGTGTGGGGGAGATTTGACTGTGCAGTGACCCCCGGTATTGTTACGAACATATTGTTATGAAGGGATGCTCTTTATAAAGCATACTAAATTTACCTAATTTATGTTTTTTTTGGGATACGCACGAAAACTTTTATGTTTTTAAACACGCGAAAGGAAACCAGCAGTATATTTCTCTATGACATACGTTTATTAATAAGTACCCTAGTATGAGTGAGTCACGTTACGGTACACTCGTACTCATGTGGCCATCATAAATAGTTACAGTCTATTTAAACCTAATATACAATTTATTATGAAGCGATCATGGTGTGAACGAAATGTGAAATAAAAAAAATATATGTCTCTATGTTTAGGCTTATTTCAGATCAAAGCAATTTATATTGTTAGTTTGTTTATGAGATACTTAATACAGCGCTCAGAACTATTGAACTGATTTAAAGAACGATAAATATAAATAATTAAGTCAATATTATTATATGATAATAAATAAATATAAGATAAATGTATAACAAATACAATAGTTACATAGTATAATAGAGGTACTATGTTATATTTGACGTGTTATTTCGTTATATTTGTTATCCAGAACGAAACAACATATTAAAATAGATTTAAACATATAAGACAAATAAATTCATTCACACACTCACGTCGATGTCTGATTTAAAATTAATTTAAACTTTAATTAACCGACAGTAAGGTCAGCAGGGTTAGCATTATCAATTACTCATTCTAGTTTTCGGGAGTGGAGTCCGTCTCGGACCTCTGGTCCCACTTTAACTAACTTACTTAATAACTGTATTATAGCAGGACAGCTGTTTGCATTATTTAATAATGGTCGGATGTAAACTGGGTCATGTTAAATTTTTTTTGCAACAAAATAGTCAAGTAGTCCGTGTGTATAATTATGAAACAATAGTTCATTTTGTTAGCATATATATGAAAGCTTTTTGTTATATTTCAAACTGAATATCTTTTTATGATTAATAGTAATTATAGAAATGTATGTTTGGTGAGCAACTATGTTTTATAAATAATAAATATATAATACAAAACAGTTTAGAGTTCTTGATTAAAATGTAGGTTTTAGAGTTTAGAGTGAGAGGACTGAAGCACGAGCGGCAGTCCTCACTAAAGTTCCTTCCACATTTAACAAAATGAACGCAGAGACCTTTAACGTCTCACTAAATTTTCATCAGTTTTCAAGTTTTTCAATAAAAACTTTCGACGATGTGATTTACATACGATATGGATTCATTTATTTTAGAAATGATTTTTCTAGTGAAGAGATGAAGGTTTTCGGTGTCCATTAAAGAAAAAAGGTTTCTCTCCGGCGACTCGACGTGACCCCTCCTGCTGAAATTTAATATTTAAACGTCTTTTCAGTAGAATCGCAAGATGTTCTCAATAATAGGTATTATTACAATTTTCAATAGCGGTCTGAAATGATAGTGGGTTCAATTAAATAGATCTGTTTTTATGACGGCGTAAAGCGATTTGTCGCGGGGTGACCTGAGTGCCGTACTTCAGAGTATGGTCTTGTGTCTAATAATTATAAGAAATATATTGTGATTAAAAATGTTAAATGGATATGTTTGTTTTTGTGTTCGAGTTCTTACAGTATGAACCCTGAGTCACTGTATATCATGTGTTATTTTACGTCTGTCTGCACACATCTCTCCAGTCGTAGCTTGCAGTCCGTAATTTTAGTTCCACGTTGCAGCCTCGTATTAGTTTTAGTGGTAGCGCACAATAACTCCAGCATAAAACAAAATAACACGCACACGGATCGTAAAGCGTGTCATATAAACAAAGTATAAACTTGTGCCGCTGCTTGTAAAACATTCAATTTGTTTTAGTATTTGGAAATCCTCATAATGGCGATGGCTTATCAGCTACAATCAGACACAGCTCTGTGAATGCACTGTTGCAGCTAAGTATATTAAACATTAGCTAACATTATTTTTATCGGCTCTTATTCCTAACGATTATTATAATAAGACTATGTAATTCTCTGTATTTTCATTTCTAATATAAGTTTAATATATTTAATGAGACTATAAAGAGAATGAAACGACACTTTAAAAGCAACGCAATCTAGTTATAGAATTAAACTATAAACATATTATAAAATGTCTCCTTAGAAATGAAATTTAAAGTTATTTTATTTTTAGAATGCTATGAGTTGCTGGAGACAGAGGGTTTATAGGACTCTGCTGTGATTGGACGGATGGTTCTGCAAACAATGATCTCAAATAGAATTGCTTTTGCATCCATAACCTTAAGTTGAAAGCATCTCATTTAAATTGTATGATTCGTTTTGATTATATATTGTTATTCTACCGAAGATTGAAGACCGATTGTGGCCGCGATTATTCAAATCAATTATATAATTTGGTTCAGCATATTACTTCTAATAAATCTTGTTTCATAGATAAGTTTCAATAGTCATTATAATTATAATTATCTCCATTTAAGGAAAATTTTTTGTTAACGAAAATTTAATCGCAATAAAATGTAATTATTGTAATTAAATATTACTCTCAGTCTATAAATATAAAAACTATGATAATTTTTTTGAACCATAATTGCATAAAACAAGTTAATATAACATCTCATACCAGCACGTAACAGAGCTGAGTGAGCTGTATATATATATATATATATATATATATATATATATGTGTGTGTAGGTTCAGACGGCCGCTTACGTCTACGTGAAGGGTAGACAGGGGTAATTGATGAAGCCGACATGAGACCGCACGGTTAACCTCCTCCGACACCTCCGACAGCGGCGAGCTCGTCTTCTGTCTTTAACTGTTTCAACAGGGTATACGTTTCAACCAAAAAGTGACAATTAAGAGAAATTACATTCAAAATAATGTAAGTAAGTCTTTAAATATATGTCGTTATTAAATATCAATTAAAATAAGAATTAACTAAATGATTTCCCGCACACGAGGTGCGGGCCGCGGGCTACGGACAGCTTCAACTTTATATCGGCAGGAAACAATAAGTGAGGTGTGTCATTAAGATACAAAAGCTCATTATAGAGAGGAATGGCCACTATTCAAATCGCGAACAGGAAAACTGACGAACCACCATCGTTTAGGGTCTATTGTTATATTTCTAATTATGCTTACTTACCAATTAAAATGGAGGCATTGTGAGGCTAATTCTAATATAAGTCTATGTACACAAAAAGTGCTCCAAAGAGTATGAGATGAGTATTTAATTACAATCAGCTTGTTGTTTGAACGAACATTCAAAAACACGACCATTGCCTCACAGAGGACACCCGCCTCATTTAATTTATTAATATTGAAATATCAGATTAAAATAGATTAATTAGATAAGACCTTAGTTTACATGACCAAGATTATATAATTCATATGACTTAAACTAATGTATTGTAATAATAGTATTTTATGATCAAATTATATTTAAATCAGTCTATTTAATATAGTTTTCAGCGATTGAGGTTAAATATTAAATCCAAGTTATTTAGTACGAGGACTGGGAGACGGGCTTCGTTTAACAATATTTACATGACTAATGGGCCTCAATTTTACATAAAAGTGCAAAAGCGAGTGAACTTAGGCACACCAGTGAAGTGCTCCAATTTGCATGTTTTATGTTAGCGCGGACTGCACGCGCTCATGTAGGCTCTTTTAAAATTTTATACGCTATTCCCACAAATCGGACATCGCTGCAATTTATGCGAACTACTCCATGCTGTCCGCCTCTGAATACGGTTTTATTGAGCCTTGTTAATAACTAACAACAGCGCCGATCCGTTTTATTTATATGTAAAGCGATTAAGTATATAGTTTTCTTAACCACATATGTTATATCTATATCTTATATTTTACTAACAAATACGTTACGTTACGTTATTAAAATTTATTAAAAATGGTACCATTACGTTATTAAAAATGGTACCATTTAATTTTTTTTGTTATAGTTTTAAGTGTGATAGAGCGCAGTGTCATTTCCAGTGCTTCCATTTTGTATACAGTCAGGACTCAAACGAGCAACTTTTAGTGAGAACGGTGAATTAATGCAGCAGCTAAATTGCATTGCAGGTTCTATTGCATGTTGACGTAATCTGGTGATGTGGTATTGTAGATATGTGGTAGAATGGTGGTGTGATGATGTGATATGTGGTGAAGCTAGAGTTATTGACAATATACCAATTGCACTTTATTTACGTTTACTTTTTATTCAAAATTTTAGGAAGCAGACGTTCAATATTTCTTATTATATTGTATATTAACATATACATAAAATTTCCTTTTTTTGACTGGACTTAATAAGGTGTATTAATGACTTTAATATTAAAAACAGTTCAAGCACAACTTATTAAAGTTTTCAATTCTATTGGTACACTTATTTCCTCCAAGCCTGGTCCGCCTCGGGCGTGTTCGTTGTGGGCGAAGCTCACGTGTCGATGAAACTATACATTTCAATGACTTAAACTAGTTGCGTCTATGAAAAGCTTCCAAATTACAAGGATAATATAAAAGGAAAATATTATTTAATGTATGGTAATAACCATAGTAATATTAATTACATTAAATAATATTTTCTTAGATTTTCACGAGTACACATTTGAAATAAAATTATTTATAACGGATATAATTTTGGTTACATTTTAATTTTAACCCGACGTTTCGAATGTCATGTCATGTCATGATTGCTGCAAAGCATTCGAAACGTAACATAAAATTAAAAAGTAAAATTAAAATGTAACCAATTATACGCGAGTTTAATCCGTAAAAAATAGTTTTATTACATTAAATAATATTTTTCATCCAATATTAGTCATACTTGATGATTTACTCTTTTTTCTTTGTAAAAAAAAACAAAACAGAATAAAACAAAATATTTTTTAAATAAAAAGAAATAAATTTTTCAATTAAAAGTTTCTATTCCAAATCAATGTTCGTTAAAATATTGAATGTTGGCAACAAGCGTTTGCAAAATCCGAATTTCTTTTGTGTCGTATTTATGGACAATGGAGCGTCGATTGCACGCCGACTGGCGACTGGCGACTGGCGACTGGCTTGCCCTGCTTTAGGTATTTTATTTTCAGCCATTACGCCATTGTCGGAATAGTAATTGTATCAATACAAAGCCGGCTAAGGACTTGGAAATGTTCAGTTAAATGTGCTCTTGTGTTCCCGGAATTTGAACAAACCCATTCTTAGATAATTTATTGTAATGATGTTCACGAGGTTCTTCTTACCAAATAAATATTAATAAATATATATTCTGTCCTAACAATTTTATACTCATAACATTTTTGACATCCAAGAATATTAAAGATTCTGGGATTGTCTCGAGTGAAAGCTAGCAAAGAAGTAATTTTCTGTACGTCACATGCAACCGCATCGCCTGTCCTAAGAACTCACCCGCTGTGTCAATACATATTACGTGCCATCGCCTCCACCCCTCCAGCTCCTCCTCACCACACACTGCAGTGGCTTGAGATAGAAGAAATAAACCTAACTCTAATACATAATCCATTTAACCACAACCTAAAAATACTTTTAGCTTTAACACTTACTACTACGAAATAACAAGAACAATATTATACAAAAACAGTATAAAGTTTCACGTATTGTAATACACCACTTTCATAAAAGCAACTTGTTATTTTATATATTGTTCCCCATTATTTCAGAAACAATTAATGAGAATTTAAAACGAAAAACAATTAAAACGGTAAAATTGTATAAAATATTGTAAAAGTGCTTCAGTTTGTTAAAATATTTAAAAGTATATTCGCTAATGGATGCAATGTATATCAATATATATCAAAACTACTATGGAGTCTGATGTACAATGTCTCAACAGTGTTCCTAAGCGCCGCATTTAGAAACACGACTGCTCGCACCGCAAGCTGCTAATTTTGCTATCCAGTATCCACATCCGATCCCCCACTATCGTCATCTCCGGCTCATTTCCACGAAAGCTAAGAGAAATGTTTAAATACCGAGTATTATACACTCAATTTAGCCAGAAACACTGGCATAGAGCAAACTCATACTCACGATATGAAGCAATCAAAATTATTTGATGCACAAACTTACAACTTATTCTGATATTGCATGTATAGCAAGTTATTATAAACTATAGCATAGTATAAATACTAATATAATTCAAAGTCCTTTAAGATCCTATTGTAGCGAAAAAAATAATGTTTTGAGTGCAAGGTCCCAGTTGTTACGTAACCATTGTCGTAACTAACAATTATATTACGTTGCACAAAGTAGGTAACTTCATTATTATCCGTGCTCGCCGTTAACTGCAGTAACACGTAAGACTTTAAATCTGACCATAAATAACATTTTTCTGACGGATTTTAAAAGCTTGGTACATGTTAAACATATTCTGAAATACATTTATTTACTCTGGCGTCGTGAGCCGGCTTACCCACAGCATACATAACAAACTAGCACACTTACAACTTATTAACCTCACCTTTATAAATGAATGAATATTAATTATGAACCCTACAAAAATTACTTATAATTCGAATTAACAATCTGGTAAACTCAGTGTTACGTGACGCAGGTGACGCAGTCAGGTGATTGAGCTCGGTACAAACTATAAACAGACACACATACCTATATTTATTTAAAACAATAATTCAAACGCAATTTTAAGTCTACCACCATGCATGCATGCATGGTAACATCCAGTGATAAGTCATGTAGTATCGCATATAATTTGAACTATCTCATCTATAAATAATATTATAACGATTAAAGATAGAACAAGTTTGCATACTTTTGTATATAAAAAATCACAAATCGTACATTTCAGGAAAATCAGTCCAATAGTTTTATTTTGCATGTTAATTGACACACAGACAGAATAAACCAACATTTCCAAAACTATTGTTAATCGTTCAGTATCTTGTACCAAAACAAACACCAATTATCCTTGTCAAAATACATAGTTACTTTTGTGTGATATATAACACATATATAATATATTATGGTGTATACAAAATATATAAACCGTGTATCATATTAATACATAGCTATATATAATAGTACGTTGGCGCCCTTGCCCGAGTTTCCAGAACATCGACAGCGAATGAACTCGTTATGAACTCATCGACGGGTGAATGAGTTACTCTTACGGTCCGCCAGCCACTTTCAAAGTTTGCCCCTACGAGAAATACATATACATAAACACCATATACTTTGACCTATTGCACACTATAATGAAGAAATCCCATACATGTATTTGTTTTAGCTGACTATCTGAGTACCAATAACAAAAAGAAGGAAATAATACTGTAACAATAATTAGAATTCTTTTACGTTGTTAATAAAACATATATTGTAAAAAGTCAGTTAAAACATTTTATATTCCTTCCTATAAATCTAACTTTTATTCCCAATCCTTTATCGTTAAAGCAGTGTTGTTTTGAAATTCCCTACCAACGGATATAGCATTAAGTTCTTCTGCTATAATATTTAAACGAATTAAGGCATTATATTCTGTCAAAAGCATAAATTAAAGCCGATATATGTATATTGCTATTGTATGTATATTTTGTATTTATATAAATATAAATATAGTAGTAGTATATTATGTATTGTATTATTACTATGTACCTGGAGAATTTTATAGAAATATCTATGTACCTATCTCTGCCTCTGAAACACCCTGTCTAACACTCGTGGGTAGCTGGAAGAGATCTCTTTGTAGAAATAAGCTCTTCCTATGTTTTTATTTTTGTTTTTGTTTTAACTTTTTTTTATGTGAGTTACTGTGGTACAGGAAATAAATAGATAAATTATATTATGTAATACTTATGTTACAGATAACCGTAAAAGTTGCTTTATATTATCTGTGTATTTGTTTATTTCTTTAGAGACGTCATTAAGCATTTTGCTATGGCGTCAATTTACTATTTAGACGATTTTTGTTTTTAATATTTTTATTTACTTTATACTTTTTTATATTTATTATAATTTTCTTGAGCATTGACTTCTTTATCAGAGGCGCGAGAGTAAGTTAATGACGATAAAATGTTTGAAGAAGACGAGGATGAGATTTATGAAGGCATTTATGAAAACGGGCACTGGGTGTGGGACACCGTCGAGGAAACATTAAAATTTATAAGGTAGTCATATTTCATTCGATTTAATATAATGAAACATTTATTATTTAACATTGGATTATATTTCTGATGACCAACACATTTTAAATGGGAAATTCACTTATTTTCTGTTGTTTTCAAATTGTGAGAACGTACAAGTAAGTTATAATAAATTAGTATTATAATTCAGTGATTTACAATCGAGCGAGGATGAATTTGGAGAAAATTCCAGCATTTGTCTTAAAGACATCGAATTCAAAGATGATATAGATTTATGGGAACAGGTGAGTATCGTTTACTTTTGATTTTAAACAGAGCTCTTTATTTATAAAACAGCATTTAATAGAGAGTGGCAGTTTCACGGTATTTTTTGTATGAAACTAGTGTAGGCACATGTAGTTACTATCAGATTGTAAGATGCGAGTGTTTGCAGCTATCATTTAATAGATTTTTGTAGGATAAGCAACAAATTTGAATGAAACGAATCAAAATCATATATTTTGTTTTTATTTTACGGCTATTACAGGCTCCGTAAATATAAACAAAGCGAGTAGAAAATATTGTTTAGTGCATTATGTGATGTGTTATTTATTTATCTGATGCCGACAATACTAACCGATGAGTTATATAATAATACGAGCTCACACATTTTTAAAACATGTCACTTAAAAGAGAACAAAATTAAGCGTCATAAGGAATAAGAATCTAGCTTATTTAATAAATTTGTTAACTTAACGTTTTTTGCTGCAACTAGACATGCATGCCATAATAAATCATTGTCACTGCTTATAGTGCGATATTGTTAAAAAAAATTATATGTTTTAGCAAAAATTCAGAAAACGTATACAAAGAAAAACAAGTGACTCTGATGTCGTCAAGATTCAGGTAATGTGTAGCAAATAATAACTTGTAGATAAATATATAAATATATATATTATATATCAGTAATTAATTAGTATTATTAATTATACTGTTCTAACTGCACATAATATAGAAAAGTCAACTAGGACGAACATTAAGCGAAGCTGAGTAACTTATAAAATATTCATTCTGCTCATAGAGGTATCTCCCACAGGACGTGAAGGATGTGGTGTTATTTAGTGCCCCGAGCTCCATATTGTCTCCAGCAGTGATAAACATGTTACACCTGCCCACCACCGAGCGGTTTTTACGAGCTTTAATATTGTGCTGCCAGTACTACTTACAGGTATTAACTTGAGATTCATTCGCACGAGTCATGTTGCGAAATTGGTCGTCCGTTCTGTCAGATTTAATAACTTGAAACAGCAGCGTCCTCATATATTACACTCTTGATATTTATATGCAATAGTAAAGGTAATATTAACAAGAATATAGTGTTCTTTATTTATTAGGTGCTGGAAGTAATATCAAATCGCACAATAGAATTAGAAACGAAGATTCGAACGGAAACTAGTAATAGGATTGAAGCCAAGTATGGAGATGATTTAGAAGATTTAAGATTACTTGTTGCTAAAGAGTACTGTATTATACTTTTAGGTGTATTTCTTTTACGTAACTATTCATTTTTTATTGTGTACTTATATATCAATAATAAATTTATTTTAACTTGTCCCAAACACAAATCAAATGACCTATAGATAGTAATACATTAATGATACAGGCGAAGGAGAATACTCCAAATACCATCACATGGGTTTAAGAAAAATTCGCTCGCTTTCTAATAAGGAAGGCACATTGTTTGAAACTATCTTAAAAATAAGTATTCAAATAGTCTGGATCTCTCTGGGACGGAAACATTACAATCAAATCGGTATAATTTATCATTACCCACTTAAATATTATTAATGTTTTCTAGGTTTCATTAGTTTTTAATTTTATTAGAATTGGAGGTGAACAGAATATTCAAATCGGATATTTACAATTCCGTTGAGCACAAGTTAAACACGAGTTATAAATCTAAAATGAACGATAGAGAGCGGTCGGTACTGTTCGGTCACTGTGTTCACCCGGGGAAGAAAGTGAACACGAGCTCTCCACTGATGAACGAGGTGTACTGCCATCGTCACATAGATTACAGACTGTTTGGGCTCGGAACTATACGATATTCAGGGTGTGTTATAAGTTTCCTGTATTTGTTCACCTTCAGCTTAAAATATTATGTTATACAGCTCTATGTTTATTGATGCTTTAATATTTAGAGAATTAGGTATGAGTTGAGACATACTACTAGTAATTAAAATATACAGGCTGTGTGGCCGCTTGAGGTATTTGGAAATTATACTCTCAGAGCCGGAAGAAAAGTTTAAAGATTACGGCGTTTCTCTCGGCATCATAGGTCTCTCACGACCGCTGTTTGATATTATGATGAAAGAAATTAAAATAACATCAACAAGTGGAAGCGCTTCCTCGGCCAGCATCAGACGGAGTGTGTCGCGGTGAGGGACTGATACATTTTAAAATATAGATCCTTAAATATTGATAAACATTTCGTTAGTTCTCCGTAGGTAATTATTCCGTTTATTTTAAAAAATATATTTATTTTTTTTAATCTTTCTCAATTTGTATTGTATTGAGGACATTCAGACACAGTTTTTCATTTTTTACAATGACCTTACTGTGATATAATATGTAGATGAAAAGAACGTATTCAAAAACATCAAACAATAGATTTTAAAAGTATAATTATATAATTAATGTAATAAATGCATATAAAATCTCTCCATGTCTGTTCGTACACCCGTGTCACTTGCCCTCCGTGTATTTACTTGGTAATTCAATCTAACTCCTTACAGCACATCAAAAGTAATGTCTCGTAAAAGCACTATTTCCGCTGTTCCGCGTAAGCTGTATCCTGACATTTATCTACCGACAAAAGAAGAAACGACGTGAGTAATACATAGTTCTATAAATATTGTATATTTATTAAATGACTTTCTTGTTCGTAGTGATTACCAAACTGAGTTTTGTAAAGAATCTCTGCCGAAGTTGAAATGCAACGAGGAACAACGCTTGAAATGGATCAACCGCATCTCAGCGAGAAAAGCTTGTAAAAAAGTTAAACTGATAAAAAAGGGTCGATGACATTTACGTTTTCTTTACTTTTCCCTTTTAGTGTAAAAGACTCGACTGGTCTTGTTTAAAGTATAAATTCAAAGTTCTTAAGGTAAAGACAAACACTGCACTGTAATTTTTCGTGTTAACTTAAAATCTCTACTCATTATTTCTACACGCTTAGGAACTTTGAATTTAGTTATTTGGCAATTATATTTGAAGCATATATAGATGTATATAGAGCACAGACCATACAAATAACTTACTTCTATTTTTTTTGTTTTGTTATTAGTAAATAAACGCTTGGAAATAATACAAAGGGGAAGGTTTATATATCATAGCAAGAAATTTAATAAGACAAACCTGTCTGTATGTATATATATATATATGTGTGTGGTATCACATACAGATACACACGCGTGGTGACCTACTGTAATAAGATTGCCTCCACGATAGACAGGAAAATAGTTTTCGTAATAACTGCTGACAGCAGGTGCTATTAGCAGACTTCATACAATATTGATCAGCGTTATTATACTGTCAGGACTGCTCCCAATTAAGTATTTAGTGATGGAAATTATGACAGAATAAGGACATTGTTGCCTTCCGACAATATACAAAGAATAAGGCTGTTATCAATTATCCTTATATCTGTTGTTGGCACTAATATATATTTAATGAAGAATACAAAACTGGATAGTTAGTATATTATATTATATATATACTTTTTTTCGAAAGTTCACTCCATAGTCTAGACAACAACAATTATTGAGTAAATAATCTGTCGATATTAGTAAAGCAATAGTAAAGCATATTTAATTTCTGAAATGGCCCGTCTCATACATGTGTGTAGCAGTGTCTGTCAGTGCGGGTGAAGCAGTTTTTGTAGTCGATTCAGCCAGCGGCGTCTTTGTGTTTCGCTGCACGGACGAATATCTTCAGTTTCGTCGGAAAATTGTGGAGGAAAAAACATACTGAAAAATATGTTTGTCTTTATATAATATACTTATGTTATTTATTAAATAATATTTTTGTTTTACTTACACTCGGGATTCCTTCCTCGGTAGTACGATGTCCTGATACAATGAAGGCGCTGTCAGTTGACTTTTCCTCATAGAGCTACTTGCACTTTTGGTGGAACCATAGCTTTGGGACGAACTAAATAATATAAAAATACATTTAAAAAATAAAAATAAACGTAGTATAAACAAAAATAACTTAATAAGAAACATCTCTTAAATTCAAAAATAACAAACATCACTTAATGCTATAAAGTAATAAAACCGGCAAATTTTATTACGATCTCCAGACCTTTGGCATTAGTATAATAGCATTTAGAATTTTGTTCCAAATATTTATCTAATCGAAATGCCGTTACATAAAATAAAATCTCGTTTTACGCTCGAATATACAAAGATCTAAACGAACCTAATGATTCGTATCTAATTTAAACGTAATACGTACACGGAAGCTTTCGATTTCCCGGTCTCGCCGGCCGTCGGTAAAGGTCGTAACATAGTGTCGAAAGCGGTACGAGGCATCCCCACGATACCAAGAACAATACCCAGCTGTGCCAGGCTCTCCTCCGGGCCGGCCACAGCGTGCAACATGTACAGCAGGCGAGGAGTCGTTCTAAAAGTTACATTTGATGATTATTGAACATTTTTTATTAAACACATATTTAAGGTTTCAAAAGAACAATTGTTTGATAAGTAATAAAAATTCAAATAAGACATTTTGTTTTTAATCTAAACATATTGTCTGTGAAAATTCAGGAAAATATTTGAGGTTTTAGTTTATTGAAGAAAACGAGATAATTGAGTGTGAAAACGACAATTTATCGTTATTTATTATCGATTTTAATTATTTTCGCTCACCTCTAAGCTTTATATTGGTTTCAGATTTTATTTAATAAAATTACAGAAATGATGATTAAAAATGATAGAAATGTCTATAGTAGCCAAGACCTGCAGTCAATTTCTATCGCTGCATACGTATCGATACACTCACTGACTACATTTAATAACCCCCAAACCCATCATCCGGTAGTCAATGTCCCGATGGCAGAACACCTCGTTCATGAGCGGTGACCTGGTGTTGAGTTTCTTGTCTGCCCGCACGCAGCGGCCCAGCAACGCCTGTCGCTCCTCGCGGGCCATCTTACTGACGTAGTGGGTCTGCAGCGTGTGCTCCACCGCGTTGAATATCTCCGATTTAAACATTCTGTTCACTTCCAGCTCTGATATTAATAATTAAAAGGTAGTTCTGAATTGTAAATAGCTAATACATTTTAATTTTTTTGTGTTTTTTACTGCTACAGTATGTATGGCGGGTGGATACAGGCCGAAAGTTATATAATACTAAAACTAAGTTATACATATAGCCTATACATTTCCCACAGCTGCGATCTGGGCAGGGATTTCTTTTTCCATTACATACCTAGGGCGTGTTACGTGATATATATTTGTTTAAAATATTCAGGTTTCCCCGCCATGTTTTCCTTTACCGACAAGACTCTGACAAAGTATATACGTTTCTACCGTTCCTACCTTGGGGTCGAGAGATGTTAAGTACCTAATTTCATATTTGAGTCTAATTTAGTTTTAACATATTTAAACATTTAAATTAGAATTACATTATGTTTAAAAATATATAAATTATAAACCATGTCGATCAAGTACCTATCTGATTAAACGCTCTCCGTCCCAGGGCCAGCCACACGATCTGAACGCACATACGAAGCAAAGTTTCAAAGAAACGAGCGTCTTTATCAGATAGAGAACGACGTTTCTTCTGTGGACCCATATGATGGAATTTTTTGGTGTCGCCTCCACCTGTGCAGGATACGAGACAAAACTAGCAACATAGTAAAGTTGTTGTTGTATTATCGAGTAGTAGTGGAATAGTGGAATAGGAAAACAACATTAATTAATTAATATGGATATTGTTGTTTATAAAGAAAAATACAAACCAATAAGCATAGTGCTGTACTCTTTGGCTACAAGAAGTCTTAAATCGGAAAGGTTATCTCGAAACTGATTTTCAACAATATCACATTGCGGCGTCCGTACTTTAGTTTCCAATTGTATAATGCGATTTGCCATTTCGTCGGCTATCTTTAAAAAGAGATTTGAAGATTAAAAAGTGTATACATTTATACATGACACAAATATAATTACATTATCAAAAGCTATAAAACTATTTAAGTGGAGACTTTAATTATAACTGGATGATTAATGAACCTGTAAGTAATACTGACAACAAAGCACAAGGGCTCTTATAAATCTCTCTGTAGTAGGGAGGTGTAACATGTTTATTAACACTGGACTTAAAATATTCACTGGTGCTGTATACAAGGCGATGTCCTTGATATCCTGGAAAATTAACTTATTATTATATTAAGAAGTCCACCAAAAGTATAATAGTATATACTCTCAATAAAAGTCGACATTTATGAGACATTTAAAAATATATATTTTGTGTATTCTTTTATTATTGGATTGCTAATGCTATTCTATAATTACTTTAGACATTAAAACTTGCAACCGATATTATCGTCACATCATATCAAATACCTGAACAGTTATAACATCTGCTTGGCCAGGTTTCAACTTTCTTTGATAACGCCGACGAAATCTAATCTAACAACCAATTATCCAATTATTGATATGCAACATGTAAACAAGGCTGACACTTATACATATAATACCTGTTCTATTAAATCAACATCATCTCTAAATTCAACTGTTCCAGTCGGTGCTTTAGTGGGAATATGAAAAGCTTCTACTGGTTTTGGAGGTAAATCACTGTACAAAATAAAAAATATATATATTTAAATCAAAATTTTTAGATTTACCAAAATACTTTATTACCTAACGAAAACCAACTCCTCTGTAGTTTCGTCCCAGACCCAATGACCGTCTTCATACAGTCCTCCGAAGCCGCCCTCGTCATCATCGTCGGCCATTTTATTTCTCTCCTTATCTTATTATAATAAAATTAAAGTCGAAGAAGATAAAATAATATTGAGTTAAAGTAAAAACTATAAATTCTTAAATCTTTATAAAACGTTGTGGACATATCTCCTTAGGGTAGGTAAATGACAACGGTCTGACAAAACTCTTTTCTTTGTTATGATCGAAGTGTTAAAAAGGTTATATTTTATTAATAGTATTTCATGTAAAAACCAGATATATTTAATGAAAATAGTATTTTAATGATATAAATCGCATTCGCGATCTTATAAAACATCTTAATTTAATTCAAGACCGGTTGTAATTCTTCATTCAAAATTTTTATCGGGTAAATTTATAACTTTGGCAAAATTTATGATGTCACCAGAGTTGCTCTCGACGTCGCTGCATATAAAGTTATGTTAATCCCAAAGTTGAAACCTTAAACCTTACGAATGTTTCAACTTGTCCATTCGATGGACTTCACCATGTCGAATAATATTAATCTTCTTTGATTAAGTTTATATGAATGTGATTCGTGATGTTTATTCGAGCATATTATGAAATTATAACATAAATAAAGGGAGCAGTGTGTCAGGTGAGTTAGTTCATTGAATTCAACAGTTCAGGCGATTGCTCACAGGCTGCGATGCGAGGCTTTGATCATGTGCGCTCTGCCATACACTCATGAGCCCTCAGCTCAGTGGCAAGCCCCGCTATAGACGTACCGGCAAAGAGAGGTCGAATAACTGAAAGATATAAATTGCGTCAGGAGACAATCAGTCGCTCAAAGACAATTCTCATCGATTCATTGAAGTATATTCTAAACGGTATATTTGCTATGCACCCAGAGGTTCTCGTTTCTTACAAAGTATTGTATACACAGTTCAAACATTGATGTTTTCAACACGCAGGTAATAAAATGCTGAATCACGAAACTGAATAAGCAACTCTTTCCAGACCGTTTCACTTTTATTTTCAAACTTCCAGTCCGTTGAGTTGAACGATTGGACCTATTAGTAATGACTTTTTCTATTTGCGATATACATACCTACATTTACAAAACTATTAACATGGAAACAGTATATCTATATATATTATGATTCAGTATCATAATAAAATCATTTAATACTTGATTTACTTGGTAGACTTCTTCAAACATAAATTTGTCGAAATTATGAATATTTTCTTCGCTTTAAAGGTTGTATGTTATCTAAATGACATACATCTTTAGGTACCTACCTAAAAAAATAGTGAGGTAAAATCTTTACAACTACCTGCTCTATACTAAGAAATTATTTGTATATAATTATAGTATTTGGGGAATAAAAAAAAATATCTTAAAAAAAATATTTCTATATATTAAATTCAAAAAATTCAAAAATTTTCCCTAGAAGTTATGACGGAAGAACTTTAAATTCATAGTAAATGGTATCTAGAAAATAACGTGAATGCCTAGTCCCAGAGCAGCGGGGGGATGGTAGTAGCACATAAATATAGTTAATCAAAAGACTCATCAGAATCCTCAAAGAAAAGACGTTTAGGTATATTTAGGGGACGTAAATGAAACAGGGACATAAAAGCTACGGGGGCACATCGAATCTACGTTTAATCAACCACTAGCATCGTCTTTATGCTCCAATGAATATTCATATCGTGATCGATGCTCCCTTCTCTTTATTCTCTGTAAACACGTGTACGTGTCCCTCCCAGCTCGTCTTGTATTACGTAAATATCTCGTCTATTAACTTAATTATGTTTAGACTATATTTTGAAAGAGTAAATTATAAACAGAGAGTATGAACTTTATTTTCTTAGACCGTATTTAAATGGCTAAGAAAGATTTATATCGAATGAAACGTGTCCTCGAACATAATCGTCCTTAATTTAACAACCCAAGTGATAAATAGACAGCCACAAGTCATAGCAGTCGAGACACAAAACGTAATCGATGCAATAAATTGTTATCATCGCCGGAATGCTATTTAATTCAATGTTTGTCTTCAACGTTAAACTGATAATTTAACATATGAATATGTAATCCTGAGCCTCAGTAGTTTTAAACTGTATCCCGCCCTGTTTACTGTATTTCATTTAACTTCAATCGCCAAAAAATTTTTGAAAAAAAACACTTAAAAATTTAACAGATACTTTTTATTTCACTAAGTACTTACTTATACATAAATAACAATTAAAATTATGTTTCCTTATACAATAAAAACCTAGTCATTGTGTTCGTAGTGAAAGTGGGAATTTTACTTAAATTAAACGTAAGGAAATAGGAATAATAAGATATCCAAAATAGAAAAACTCCAAGAGCGCAATAAACTGAGGTTATCATCAAGGGTAGGAAGGGCAGGGTTTTGTCTAAGCCCAGTGCGGTATGAATGATGTTTTCATAAATAAAAACGGGAACTAAACCATTTAAATGCAAAGTTAAACATCTTTTAAGCCGAGGCATCAGAGGAAACCCACGACGTTTATTGGCTTTAGTTTTAGGAACTTCATAAATTAACGGCAGATGATGGAACGCGAGAGCTGAGTGAGTAAACAACATGAACACTTTAATTGGCAACAGGTTTTTGTGGTAAAGCAGAGGGAAGAGGGAGTAGTGGCCTATAGTGGAGAGATACAGGAACGCCTTGGTGTCCACGCGACCCAAGACCGACAGGAAACTGAAACAAACAAAAGTTAAATTGTTTTATATGAACTGAGTAAAGTCATTATAATTAGGACAGCGTTTGACAAACCGTTAACATCTAAACATTTGTTTATTTTACAGTGTATGGTGATGGCCGCGAAAATTAATCATAATTTAAAACAAACATTCAATGTTCACATTTAGGTTCCGATAATTATAAAAAAATATAATATAATTATTAAGATTACAGTTCATTTTTGTTATAATTTTATAGAGAATAAACTACAATTTCCTTACAGTTCTACTTAGTTATAAAAACTGATTAAAACTAATATAATATAAAATAATTCCTTACGTGAGAGGTATAATTATCATCAGGACAGCCTTCTCGTGGACGTGCCATCCGAACATGAAGGAACAAGTCGCACACACAGTCACGCATCTGCGACACAAACGCACACAATGTCTTATACTGCCATATTGTGTTACTTTTACAAACTTTTACAAAAAAATTCTTGCGCCTTTTTTTTTAAACACACGAAGCTGTTAATATTGTCTCGTAGTCAGGTCAACTATTTCTATAATATATAATGATAAAAATATACTAAACCTGATTAAAATTAAATAAATAATAAATATATTTGTTTAATAATCAAGTTGGCAACACATGAGCATCCGGTTATGGTTCCGAGTGAAACCACATGTTAAAACATTATTCTGCTGGCATCTATCCCAATGCAGATCCAAAACCTACTGTTACGTTATGTAAATAGTTTATACAAAAATTACAACTTAATTAATATCAAAAATGTATTCAACTCAGGGTTAATATTAAAAAACACTATCTTACAGTAATCCCATACGTACTTAGTAGTTTGAGTTAGTACGCAAAATGTGATGGTAAAAATATTTATTAAAAGTGTTTTAATACGCACCTAACAAAACTCATGCCTCTATATCTCCTGTCAGCTCCGAGATGCCATAATTTCACTAAAGCAGGAACCATTGACACCACAGTCAATAAAAATGCAATAGTTGGTGTTATAGTTGGTAGAATGGTGTGTGTATACTCTTTAACTAAACCTCCTGTCATTGACGCTTCTTGTATTTCAACTGGTATTCCAAATTTGATGCCTACACAATTTTAAGCAATACCATTATAATGAATTTTTTGTAAATTCCTACAGCCTATCAAACCATCACCAAGCGGGAAAATTATATCTCTCTAGTAGCTATACATACTTACACAGGTTCTGTAATATTTTATCAACAAAATTATATAACGCCCAAAAATTTGGAGCCCAGTATGCATGACATAATCCTCTTTTGAATGGGAATAGCCTTGAAATTATCTGGAAAATATCAGTTATTTGTATTATCTTTATAGCTAATAAAAATATTCTATTGGCATTACCACCTGTGGTATTTGATCCATGAATGGTCCAAAGGATAATAAAAATACTGATAGTACAGCTAGCCCCAGCTTTATAAGATTACAAAATGAAAATGTCGCCCAAGGAGTGTGCACTCCGTCCGCTGAGGATATTGTGAAACAATATGCCCTTAGCAATTGTACAACATACACTGGTGCTATGTACAAGAATATGTGTTTGAAGTTTAACAAAACAGCAAACCAAATAGCCGAGTAGATATAATTATTCTGGAAGAAATAACTTTGTTCCTATTTATTGTTTACATCTAGTAAGTTAATAATTATTTTTAAGTCTAACTGGACTTAAACCATTTTTTTGTTTCTATAAAACTTACCCTAATCATATTTGCAATTGATATAAGTAAAATCCCAAATAGGAAACCATTATATTGGAAGTGTATATGATCAATTAATATCAGGCCCGGATTTGTAATGAGTAGAATATATACAAGTAGATTACCATTAGATATTGCACTCGCACAGCTAAAATATTAACCCAAAAGTGTTATTTACATGTAATAGGTCCACAGAGATTGCAGTGATAACTTACCGCTTTGCACCATAAATAAATACCCAGTCCAGAGCAATAACAGACAGTCGTTGGAACATAACTGTCATATCAGATTCATAATTTAAATTATTTATATTTAACATTTCTGGATCAAAATATTTTGCTATATGAGAGAGAAAATACTCCAGCCACGCAAAAAATGGGGGATAGTCCAGTGTCCATTCTGAGGTTGTATCATAATACCACTGATCAAATGATAAATTGTGTGTAACTGCAAGCCAATTTCTATGAACTTCGAAATCAGTAGACCGGCTAAAATATTACAAATTTAATAAGCTTAGGCTTAGACTTACACTACACATCTAAAATCGAATTAATAAAAACTATACATACTATAAAGGCATAAAAAACATTTTAATTGCGGTTACTATAAATGCAATTTCAATCAACATTTTTATTTTCCGAATACTGCAATTATCTAAATATTCTAAATATTTTGTAGTTTAGAGATTTATTAGTAATATTTAATTTCATACTCTTATAATTTCACTAATAATAATTCATAAAATAAAAATAAATGCCGATAAAAACATACACATGCAAAAGGAAATGTCAACATTACATTTTCAAAACAACAGACAGTGACAACTAGAGACGTAGAATATTTAGATTTATAGAAGTTGGAGTTTAAGGTGTTTCGATACGTTCAACATACGCTGAAAATAGAGTTTCTAGTACCTAGAAAGCACTTAAATTCCTTACAGACCCGTCTTTAATTTAAATACTGTTAATTAAAAAAAATATTAATATTAGATTAAATTTACAATAAATATATATGAGTGCAATTCACACATGGAAAAAATAAAATTCAGAAAAGTAGTCTACTAGAGAAAGAGATAAATATAGAACAATAGGAATATGAAATAATTAAATAAATTTAATTAATAATAAATGATTGTAAGATTTATTAATTATAAATTAGTTTGACCAATTTATAAAAATATTTTAGTTGCATATAATATTTACCACATATTATTTAGTATCTGTGTTTTTACTTAAAATAATTGCTTGTCTTTCGATGCTTAAAATAACTAAAATAGAAAATAAACTAAAAATAACTATACGCAAGACTTGTACGCAAGACGCTAGATGGCGATGAAAAATAATCTATACATTTGTTATTAAAGTAAACCATAAAGACTTAATTCGATTATTTGACACTCAATGGGTAAAGAAAGTTATCTTAAATTTTGAACATTGAATGTTAATATTTTTAAAAATTATATAGGTTTTTGATTTTATAATTAAAACTTAGCTCACATATGCATCACGGGATGGACTTGACCAACATAGTCTTGTATCTGGATGACGGTGATAAGATTTAAAACTATTGAGGCAATAAAAGCAAAGCTATAACTGGTCAAATATGTGTTTTGTTTGTAACCATGAGGAATAAAGATAGAATTTTAAAAATTTACAGAGTTGTCTAGTTTTCCTTTGTGCGTGAGTTGTCTCTGTTTGTGCAATCATCAATCAAGACGGACGATAATTTCCAAATTTTGCACACCGATATACATCAGTCTGGTGTTGGTTGAAAAAAATCTAATATTTTTTTATCGTTGATATTGGTAAAACAAAGTTCTCAGTTGGACTAAGTGTGTTGGCTTATCCAGAGTTAAAACATTGGAGGGCTTAATGTTAGATCCACCATCCCCAATGACAAGACTAATAACATAACCGAGATGAAAGCATTCAAAAAACGACGGATAGAAATTCAGAGGCTAGAACAATTATGCAAGCAAGCGCCAAATACGCAGAGATAAGTAAGTGGGTAAGATCAGAGAAAACCGTAGCCGGGATATAAATGCGCCGAGGAGTGTCACTCGGTTTATCCAGAGAGAGCCAAAGCTGGGATAAAAATGTGGCGAGGAGGAGTACGCAGACCACCTCCACGTGATTTCCTCTGCGTAACGCTAGGTGCCTGCATTCATTCATTAAAAACGTACGGTAGACACAAATTTTTCATTCACCAGTGTCTTATCTTGAAAAATATTTGAGGACAGAATGCATCGACGTTTTGTAAATGCAACTTCGGTGCCGTTCGCACCTCGCTTCGCTCAATATTCTAACATTTACCGAGATTTTGCGAGTGCATCGAGTCAATATTGAGGTCTAATCGGCGTTACCAGTAGTACTCTATAGTCTAGAAAATATAAAGGTGTCTTTGTTATTCGCAATTTACGTTTTATTGAGATTCACAACTTCTCAAAAGAAGTTCTATTTCCCAAAAAATCAATTGAAACAGGCTACTTCTTAATATTTTAAAAAATCCAACAAATTTTATTTGAAATTTATTTTTGTTTTTTATTAATGTACTTGATAAAAAATTATCATAGAATGTATTATATGTATAATTCTAATTATCAAATATTGACCACTAATTAATTTAAACAAATATTTTTTTAAATGTATATAATAATTTTTTATGTTATGTGTAAAATATGTGAAATTAAAACAGCGAATGTGTGAAGATATAACAGTTATACGATATCTTATCATTACAGCACTACTATTGTGGGTTGTGACAGATAATGTCAAAAACCAGAAATTCAAATTTCTAGTTTGACGTGAATTATTATCAAATTACTTTTTTTTTTGTTTTTAATATATAATAAACCAGAAACACTGACTGAATACATAAGCTGCTGATATTATATTCTTTAAAAAAAGAAAAAGAATATAAAAGCAGATTTTAATTTTTTCCATCACAAGACAACGATGGCTATTCTACATAGAGCCTTATTTACATGGTTTATTTTCTTAGTGTTTCTTATTCTTCTCTGCTTAAGATTAGAGTCTAGGACACATTGGAACTGGTTTATAGTGTTTATTCCTATGTGGGTGTATGATAGCATATTATTAATATATGTATTATTTCATATGGTGTCACATTGTCGAAATGGGATTGAGAGATTCCGAAGTACTATCAACAAAAATGTCTGGTATATTGCTGCCATTGCACTCAAAATGGCAGCACAAATCATAATTTGTATTAAATTGGAGTTTACAAATGGATACCTGCCAATATATGTTGTGATGACCCCTATATGGATGTTGTTACCGGTACTGTGTGTTGAAGTGTTTATGCATCTCATCAAACATTCAAGTAGGAGTAGTAGGTGTTAAACATGTTTGATGTTAGCTGTCCTCTCAAATATTATAACTAAGTATTATAGTACATGTGCCTGAGATAATTTTAAACTTGGCAAATATCCACTAGCTTTGCCAGTTCATACATAGTTTTACGGAAAGGTATTTGTATTGAAAACTTCTGTGATATAACTATCTTAACAAAGACTTTTTAGTTTTTGTTACAAAAATGCCTTTGGATTTCGAAAATGCTGGAGACATTAAGAGCAGTGTGGTTACAGAAGTACCTGCTGGGACAACAGTGGTCTTGAACTGTGACAGCAATGATTATAATCATAATTTCATGTTTTGGCTTTTTGATAAAAATAAAGTTATAGGGCCTGGAAATGAATATGATGAAAGGAAATACAAGTATGAAGTTTTGTCTGGAAAGCTACATATTGATGTAAGTTAAAAAATATTGCTATTTACATGTATGTGTTATATTTAGACCGAATTCTATTTTAAATCCTAATGAAGATGTAGCATGTATGCATATAGAATATAACTGTTTTTTTTAATTACAGAGTGTATCATACACAGAATCTGGATATTACAAATGTGTATCAAAAAATCTGGATGGTTCCGGAATAACAGTTGGAGAAGTGGAAATGATAGTTAAAGGTTCCTCATTTTCTACAATGGATGCAATAAAATTAACTGCAATTATAGTCTCCATACTGGTGCTTATCATCTGTGCTGTCATTTACTTCAGATTAAAGAAAGAATGGAACAAATATGAGGGCCATAGTGTGGTTCCAGGTGTGTCTCAATTAATTAAGCAGGCATCAATTTAAAAAAACAAACACATTTTAAAGAGATAAGCCATGTATCTTTTAAACTTAAATGAGTAATTATTATATTAAATGAAAACTCATTTAAATAAAAACAACTGAATCTAGAAAAATTAGACATCCATCTGTTATTTGATCCACAACAGTTATATTGCATGGGTGTAAAATCAATTTTTATTAAACTTATTCAGTATGTGCTAATAATTTCTATTTGTTATTTTAACCCTTTTGAATTTCTTTAGTTATTTATATGTGTATTATGTAACTTATTGACAATTATCATTTTGTAGTAGAAGAAGAGGATGAGGAAGGTGAAGAAATTTATAATAAAACCACCACTACAATAACTCCACCAGTACCAGGTCCAAGCAGGAACCCCTCATCAGAACATCTTTTGTATGGAATAGATAACCAGGGACTAGACACAGATTTTAATTCAGTCTTTGAAAATATTCAAATAAAATCACCAAATGCCAGTTTAATTTAAATTGTTTATAATCAATAATTAAATTTATATTTTGGTGAATAGGTTCAATTATTATTTTTCTATTAAATTTGAGTTTATTTTGAGTACCTTTTGTATAGTTTGTGGTTTAAATAATTTATTTTTTATTAACATAACCAACCAACCAACTCTGATCTTGGTACATTACACTACATTACAATATTACATTTATTATTCAAAAGAATTTCGAAATTTCTTGAAAGATATATTTTAATTAGTCATAGTCATGACTCAATATCCAGTAGGTATGTAGTGCAATTAGAATGTCTTAAAAAACTTGTCTAAAGGTAACACATTAAATTTCTAAAACTCATGAACAAACCTCTATGGTAAACTATCTTGATTTAAGATTTATTAGTTATCATTATGTTGAATATTTTTAATGTACTTTTAACTTAGTATCAATAAAAACATATTTTTTCAAATAATTATTTTATTTGCTAAATTAAAATGTAATATCTCCTTGATTTTCAGTGCTTTGGTTCCCACTCTCGTGAGTTGCTTGAGATTGTGATGTAGTGTCTAGAGTTTCATCTTCCTCCTCATCACCATCCATTTCCATTTCAAAAACCCTCACTTTTCTGTGACTATTTGATAAAACAACAGCTACTTTTCTATTTCCTGATACTGCTATACGAAAACCTTCCATTTTTTCCAGAGTCTTGTAAATACCACTGTCAAGTAAAGGTGACAAATTTTTTCTTGGTATTTTATCATTGAAAACTAAGGATTTTGTCCTTATATTGAACTCACTTGAGTTATCATGCACAATTTTCAATGGAACCTGAATAAATATTGTACTGTCATTAACACTGGGGTGCTTAACTAAAACAGATAAATATTCGGCAGAATAAAATTGTAAATCCAATAATTTTAATTTTTTATCTTGCACATAATCATCTTTCAGCAAACATGAGGAGAAGTAAAATTTACAGGCTGTCGAGGAACAAACTCTTTCTTTTATACTGATGGATAAGAAACACACACCATCTGTTATATTTTCTGTGTCAATAAATGCTGTTAAAAATCTTTCTTCATTAGAATCAAACATTTGAGAAAGTCTAAAGTTTTCACTGGGGACTTTATTTGTGTTTTCAAAACATTTAAGATTGTAAATTAAAGAAAAATGTTTTCCTACATCTTTGACCTTTACATCAAATATTTTTGAAATAGCATCTTTTAGAAAATTTTGTTGTTGTACTAATGAGAACTTTTTAAAGTCCATCAGAGGGAATATTGTATCATTATCCTTCAACAGACAGGAATTTTCTTTGAGGAATTTGTGCCACGGGTTATCCTCATCATCAGGTAAAATTGTTAGTTCTTGATCTACCAAGTATTGGCCTAATCTCTCTAGATTAAATCTCACAGGTTTCTCTGATGAATTTTCACTTGCTTCTTCTTGTACATTATCAAAGTTATAAAGGAATTCTGCTATTTGAGTGAGTTCCTGTTGAGTTATCTTTACAATTTCTCCTGCACTCTGCTCATCTAATAAACGAATTATCACAACAAATAGCCACCTGAAGAAACCTTTATAATTGCGCATTGACAGATCAATAACTTGCTGTAATTCTAAACATTTATTCAAAAAAGCACATGATGCCTTTATTGCATTTGTAACCAATTTCTCCTCTAGGCCTAAAACCTAAAACATTTTACGATATTGTTATTGCCATGAATCTAGTTTCTCGTGATTTAGAAGTTCATGTATTTCTCACCTTATATCTATCTGCTACTCTAGATAAACCTCTCAATTCGGCAAGGTGATATGTTAGACTCTGTCCTACAATATTTAATTGCTTCAGAACTAATTTTTGTATTGCTGAATAACTTAATTCAACTGAATTTCCGAATTTCTTTAGTCCCTTAGCAGTAAGTTCTTGAAGTAAAAACAACTCTAATTCATCAGTAGGCACACCTGGAATATTTGTATTGTAAGTTCCAAATAATAAACTTTTAATTTAATTATATATTTATTTATATTTTATTATATGCAGCATTTCGTGGTAGCTTCGAATATGCGGCGAATAAGTGTTGGAACAACCTCCCACCCCTTTTACATAACGTAACAGTAAAAAACACTTTTAAAATTAAATATAAATCATATGTTTTGAATTTATAGTTACAAAATATTACATTTTGTTTTGTGTATGTGTTTAATCATAAATATATATGTTGGTTGTAAGTGGTATATGTATGTTGAAGGTTATTACTTAGTAATATAGTATATATATTTTACTCACATATGAGTACGTATATTTTAATTACACTATGGCATTTTGTAAGCTTGTATATTTATTTTTTGTGTTTTTTTTAATAAGTCTAAAATTGTTTCTTGTATTTGTAGTGTACCAATGTTTAAATTGCTACTAAACGCAATTATTATTGGCGGTAAATTATAATTATATACATGTTGATTTTAAGAATTTCTGATTTTGTTTAACTGATCAAAAATTTAATATTTGCAAAGTGCGAAGTCGCTCAATGAATGGCAACCACAGAATACTAGCTCAGCTCAGCTTAAGTTGAGAATATTTACTATTCTCAACCTAAGCTGAGTGGTCGACCAATTTCGACGACATTATTATAATATATATATTATATATATATATATAATAAGGACAACCTTATTATCATTGTCTTATTATTATTATTATTTTTAATTTCAGTCCATTTTACTGTATTTATTATTATTCTTTTCCTCTCCTTTATAAATGTGTTTATATTAAGTTTTTTTTTTTTTTTGTAAGTAATATAACATCTAATTTGTTGTCCAAGTAAAGAGTTTTGATTTGATCATTTTCTATTCATCTGATAAGCAAACACTTACCCAACATAAGCAATTCTATTAAATCAGCGGACACAGCACCCTCGGGGACCGAGGAGGCATAGTATGCCATCTTAGTATCCATCTCTAACAAAATGTGTTCCCAAGCTTCTGTTATAGAAATCATTGTTTTATCCATATGTGTCAGTAACTTGGCAATCCGTCCATGCCTTGTGGCTACCACAAACATTTCCTCCGAAAAAGCTGACAAAATACTTGTATTCACAACTGATAAATAAATGTTATGAGATGATTTTTCTAAATACAAAATTTGCATTATTCTGAAATCATCAGACAATTTTATGTCTAATATTTTGTATTCCCCACATTCATCTTTAGTGATTTGGGATAAGTGTATTATTGCATATGGACATCGCCCAAACACACTTAGATATATACTTCCACTGCCAAATGCTATCATCAACATACTCAACTGTGTACTATCTTTGGATTCTTTAAAAGTATTTGGGGTATCTTCAGAAGCTTGAGGATTAAAACTACTGCTAGGTGAATATGGAACTTTTGGTAAAAATATTAAAGGATCCTCCTAAAATATGTTACTATTTGAAAATAAATATACTAATTAAAAAACTCATTGTCTAAAGCATACTTACATACAAATTGTATTCCAAAGCACTTTCTAAGGTTCCACTCTTTACCGTCCATGACATACATGGAATTCCATAATCATTTGCTACATAAAGCTCTTCTGTCATATCACAAGCAAAATCATACTTGTCTATAATTTCCTTATCTTCAATATCTACTATACATACAGTTCCAGAACTGTATCCAATAGCTAAGGCCTAAAAATATATTTCTGATAATTATGACATTAATATAGTAATCAACAGACAAAATGGTTTTCATCATCTTGCAATGCTATGTTCTCAAAAATATATGTTTTAAATTATTTTCTCTTTATCTCGGCTTTAAATGTTTCTTAACCAGAAACAACATATTCATAAGAAATTCTTAAAAATTTTAATGAATTGTTAGCAAGGAAAGGTATATCTCTATATTAAGGACCTTTCCATCAGGCCTCCATGCCATTGATTGAACAGTCACTTCTTCTTTGGGTGGAGGTAAATTCCAAACTTTTTGCCAGTGAAGTCTATGTACTTGAACTTCACCTTGAATAGAAAGTAAAATTTTAAATAACGATATTAAAATAATTTATAAGTCTAAGTGATTGTTTAAAGAAGACATACCTTTAAAATTACTAAGAGCTAACAAATCAAGGCGATTGCTCCAAACCATGAGATCTACCTGGTTTGCAACATGTTTCTCCTCCATTTGTCTCATCCCGCAATGGAACATTTTGAGAAACTATTATCATATATTAGTTCCTAAAAAATAGATTATTATAAAAACCAAGTACACATTTTCACAAATAGCCGGAACTTCTATAATTTAAAGTACGTGTACGTTTATAACACCCGTACATGTACGTATGTACTAAAATATTTACAATTATTATTTCATAATTAATTTTTTTTTATGAGATTATAGATGATAGAATATGGTAAAATTTAAACTTATACTATTAATCATCGTTAACAATTTTATAAAATATTTGAATACGTCAAACTAAAAAAATGTTTTATAATTTTCAAAATATTCAAATGTCGATTACTCTGAAATCAGTACTGGACTACTTTTGTATAGTACTTTATTATTGCACTCTGTGACTTATTTGTGATTTTGACAATAAATAATTAAAATATTAGAAAAAAAAAATAGTTTCTAACAAAGAATACAGTTAAATCACTTTCGAGACGTTTTTGACTTGGTAGCTGTAATAGTTTAAGCAATAGTTTACTTTCATGCATCAATTAAACAATATCTTAATAAATAATATTTAAAAAGTATTAAAAAAATATTTATCTAAACCCTCACTGTGCCTTGAATTATTTTTCCCCTTTAATATCATGTAGACAAATATTTTTTAATTCGTCTACAGTTATGCTATTACATTTTTTCTCAGGTAATATCACATTGCGTTTATGAGAGTGCACAGACTGCCACGAAGCTTTGCCAATTCGCGCAACGTTTTTTTTGCAACGATTTCATTTCGTTGTAGACCTCGTTTTATAAGCTTCAATTTTTAAACTTGTTCACTACTGGTGATCACTACGTCATCGCTTTTCCTTTAATTTAATATTTTTATTCTTATCAACCTCCGATAGGTAACAATATCATGTATCATCTGCTTTTATTGTAATATTGAAATTAGAGATATACCTTTAAAAATGGTACGATTAATAGTTTCAATTGCATTGTTATCAATAATAAAATTTAAGCCTATTTGGGGAAACTAGATAAAGAAAACTTAAGACTCTTTTCTGTTTATTAACTAGAGGGTCTTTTCAACGAGGGCAGAACCATGTACACAACTATTACACAAGTGTTCCACTTACACTGCGTTGCTTAAAAGAAAAACACATTTAGTAGGGACATTGAGAAGTAACAGAAAATACTTGCCTAAGGAACATAAAACTAAAAAAGGCGAAATAGCAGCTCAGCAATTAAGTCAAGGCATAGTAGCTTTGAAATGGCGTGACAAGCGAGATATGCTTATACTTCCACAAAGCAATCTGGTCTAAAAACAGTCGTCAAAAGGAACAGAAGAGGTGAAACCATAAGAAAACCTGCATGTATTTAGTCCTGTACTATTTAGTCTTTCCCAGTGCCATAATAGAGATAGTTTATAAAATAAAAATATTTAAAAAAGGCCTATTAAAAGTATATTTGATGTTCCATCTACCAAGACACCGAAAGTGGCATTTACTTGGTTTATTCATTATTTTTGTCTTAAGTCTGTCAGTCCACACATAAAAATTCACTACTCCATTTAAAAGAATATAAACATTGAAAATACTTTATAAATTTAGGTACAAGTTAATTTAAATAAATCATTGTATATATGGGATAGACCATGCTCATCTATAAATTTCAAAAACGCACTCATATCAGAATGTTTAATATTCTTGGAGGATTTTTGGAAGATAATTTCTTCAAAGTTATGAAACTTCTGTTCCTTACTTCTTGCAGACTCCTCAAATATTTCAGTTTTTCTAATATTTATTTTCTTCCAATTCAAACTTTTAATTATTTTCCACCAAGTTAAGCAACTGTCCTCATACCCCTCAATGCAAACGATGCCTGGTTTTCCTGGCAAACAAAATCCGGTTAAATTATTATCTTTTGCTATCTTTATAATTTCTTCCCGTTTTTTCTTGTTATATATATGATGTGAAAATACCCATATTCTAGCAAATTTAACCTCAACCTTGCTTGAATTTTTTATATCACTTGTAGTTATGTTAATATCTTTAGTTTCGCGATTGTACTTCTCAATGTTGTCTTGTATCCAAGATATTGCTGTATATAAACATTGTTCTCCATGATGAGAGTTCCTAATATAATTAGATAAGTCACAGTTTAATGATGTTTCTTGTTGGCGGCTCAATTGATTGCATCTGATAAAAATAACAGGTTTGCTTTTAGGGTAAAAACTAGGTAAATTAATAGAAACTTCTAACTTTAAATCCTCTATTGATAAGTTTAGTGTGAAGTCTAAATGGTTTGGGGTGTATTGCGTCTTGTTATCTACAAATTCTTTTATATTATGAAGAACAATTTTGTTAGTATAAACAATGTCACCATGATTTGGATATATTGCAGTAAGAACTTCTAATTCGCATTGTTGTTGTTGTAAACAATCAATCAAGGTAGATTTTAAAGATTCTTCAGATTCCATTTTTCTGCAGTTTCCATTAATGCCCTTTTTTTTTTGAAGAATATAAGGCAGTTACAAAGTTTTATTTAACATAAAACTTACTACAACAAATACAGACAACGTTATTAGATATTAAATAACCATTAATCTTTTTTTTTTCAATTAAATATTTAATTATGGTAAATGATTTATGAATTATGATGTTTTGACTTTACATTGTTGTTTAAATTTCATACAAGTCGCTTAAAGCTAAGCGAAGGTGGAACGACATAAAGCTTTTCTGAATTTTATTTTTTTTTTCTATAATCTATAGGTAATTTTGTTGCACAAAAAGAATGAATTTACATCTATAAAATTTTATGTTATTCATTTTTATTGATTGTAGTGGAGGAAAAGGGTATCAACTTTTAGTATCAAAAATAATATATTGATATTATATTATTTTATCAAGACATAAATTAAAGGAAAAGCGTTGTCATGAACATTGAAATCAGATTTTCCATTTTAGCAACGTTAAATGTAATACTCGTATCTTTAGCAATGTGGAAAAATTGTTGAACTTGTGACTTATCGTTTCAATGATCCCCCTATTTTAGTAAATAAAGTAAGTAAGGGTAGTCCCTTACTTCTAACTACCGGATTAATTCTGAACGATAATGACTATGTATTATAATGATTGTATTTGTAACAAGTATTAGAGCTGTATAATGTAAACCTTAGTCAGTAACAGAAAACAAAATGTAACTTTCAAAGACCGACGTCAAAAAAATAAAGACAAAAATGGAGATGTAAATTTAAATGAAATACATTGCTGATTTCATGTAACACGGTTATAAGGTCAAAAAATAGTCATAGTTGTTTAGTAAATAAAAAGAACAATAAATAAGATATACAATAAGAAAATGGCTTCTCCATTAGAGCAGTTCGTAAATAACGTAAGAACGTCCTCGGCTTCAGGTAGATATATTTAATTTGAAGAATACAATTACAAGTCTATTAGCAACTGAAATTGTTTTATCTGGTTATTTATTTTGTTTTTCAAGGAAATTTTCGTGAGCTATACGAAATGATCGGCAAGTCCGAAGAAGTGTTGCAGCGAAACAGCGTTCATTTGAATACCGTTTTGGAAACACTTGATATCCAACAACATTCACTGGGTGTGCTAGCCGTACTTCTTGTTAAATTTTCCTTGCCGCAGGTTCTATACCATTTTATTTAATTAAAATATTCAAATTGTGTGTCAAATTTAAACATGATTTTCTTTTTGTTTCAGGGCAATAATGATGTAGATAGATCTTTAATGTACCAACAAATACATGATTTTATTACCAATTGCAATGGAGAACAAGTTCGCTTTGGGCCAGACTTATGTAAATTTTTTGTAAGCAATGAATAAGTTTTTTTTTTAAAGAACAATGTTGATAAAACACAATGTTATTACAGATGCAGATTTGTGCCATCTTCTGACTGACCATCTCATAGAGCAGAAACAACCTATTAGAGGAATTGAAATACTCAAAAAAGCTATTAGAAAAATTCAATTATTTGACTCCCAGTTGACATCGATACATGCAGATTTGTGTCAGCTTTGTCTGTTATCTAAATGCATGAAACCTGCGCTTGAGTTTTTAGATACTGACGTTACTGGTATTGGATCTGAGGTACATTTTTATTATAATAATTTAATACAAAATTGGTATATAATTTAGTAAATGTAGCATGAACTTAACTTCCCATGGCATTATTTACTATCACATGTACCATCTTTTTTGTGTCTCATCGTTTGCTGTTAAACATATATTCTCTAATATATCTAATAATCTATTGTTATAACAAAATTATATTTATCACAATATCTGAAAAATTTATTTTATTTAAAAAACTATCAAATTCAGAACATATATATTTTTAGTTACTTCACCCTTATATAACAATTATAAAAATAAAAAAATCAATAGTATGTAATACAATAACCTCATAAGATTCTTTCCAAACATGAATTTTGATTAAGACAAATAACTTTTTGTAAATGTGTATTTATATTCTTTTGTTTTAGCTTGGAGGTGTCAATGACTCTAAACATTTTCTTCTGTACTATTATTATGGAGGAATGATTTATACAGCTTTGAAAAATTATGATAGAGCATTATATTTCTTTGAAGTGGTGGTTACTGTTCCTTCTATGGTTGTATCTCATATAATGTTGGAAGCCTACAAAAAATATACTTTGATATCAGTAATATTACACGGAAAGGTAATTTATAATATTAATACATTTCTTTAGTCAATGAATGATTTTAAATATGATGTTATATTTAACATGCCTATTACAGATACTCCCAACACCTAAGTATACATCTCAAGTTGTCTCCCGTTTTCTTAAACCATTATCAATTGCTTATCTTGAGCTAGCAAACAGTCAACATGCTGCTTTAAAACACAGGGACACGTTTGTGAGAGACAAGAACATGGGATTAGTTAATCAGGTAACCCTTGTTATCAAATTTTATTTATAAATATCACCAATGTAATGGATTGTAATATTATGAATATAAAACAAACAAACATGGTTTATATACATATTGTATTTTTTGCTCTACAAAACAATACAAAAAGATAGTTTGTATGTTACCGATGTTTCAGTTGAACTGCATGGGCCGTGGTTAACAAGGTCACTAATCTCCCCAGTGTTTCCAGGAAGATTCCTGGGATCACAAGAGGCCAGTCATGAGATCATGACCAGGGCCGGTGCAATTTGATCGAAATCCAGAATTATCTTCTTAACATTTACTAAGATCAGATAATAAGACTTAAATATTACAAATGTGTAGATGATGTGATAATCCAACATCATTAAATACAAATTGTTACTCTAAATTGTTTGAATTTTGCAGGTTTTAAGTTCTATGTACAAAAAGAATATACAGAGACTTACTAAAACATTCTTGACCTTATCACTAAGTGATGTTGCATCTCGAGTTCAGTTGTCTGGACCTGCTCAAGCTGAATCTTACGTACTCAACATGGTATGTCTATCAAACTACTATACCCTTGTCATAGTGTTATATAATTAGATCAACCTTCATTACAAAATGGTATGAATTTGAATGTAAACACAAACATATATACACAATTATTGTAAAAAACATCCACTCAGAATATATCTATACTATTTTATTTTTTATCATGACAAAGCGAGTCAATTTGTGTCGGCTTAATTTCCTTTACAGATTGAAGAAGGTGAAATCTATGCAATGATAAATCAAAAAGATGGGATGGTTGTGTTCCTTGATAGTCCAGAAAAGTATGCTTCACCAGAAACACTATGTGTTTTAGAACAACAAATGGCTGCTTGCACTAAACTGCACCAGTACATCCAAGAAATGGATGAACAAATACAAGTCAACCCACAAGTGAGCTGTTTTAATATATAGATCAATAATAATTTAAAAACATATTTAATAATTGTTACTGTAATACTTCCCCTATTGTATATATAAATATTAATATTGGGCTTTTGGTAATTACAGTATGTCAAGAAAGCTGTTGGAAGTCATGATGAAGATATGCCAGCAACAAGTCAAAAGTCAATAGTAATAAACACTTTTTCCATGTAACAATATATTTTATCAAGGCCCATATAATGTAAGTTTAATGTCCAATAAACATTTATGTAATAAAAAGAAAACATTATTCATAACCCATTAATAAAAAAAAAGCAAAACCTTAATTAAATGAATAATTATAGGGCAGCATGAATAGATTCAGTGAATGCTGTCATACTTTCCAAGGGGGTCAGAGGAGTTATTCCATGCCCCAAATTTGCAATGTATCTATGTTTACCAAATTTCTTAGCCATATCTATAGTAAGAGCTCTTATTTCATCCTGGAAAAAAAAATTAATGGAAGATGTACAACTGACATTTTTTTAAATTTTATTTTTAAAATTCTTAGTAATAAGGTTACAAATTCTTGACAAAATAAATTTTTGGAAGTGTAAAATTTTTTTGCAAAATTTCATACTTGATATAATTTATTTGTTTGACTTACTGGTGTTTTGTATAAATCTTGTGGATCTAAGTTTCCTTGTAAAGTAATATCTCCTCCCACTATTTTCCTTGCCTCAATAGGGTCAACTGTCCAATCAAGCCCTATAGTTTCATAACCTAATTTTGCCTGCACATCTAATGAGTGACCACCACCCTTTGCAAATACAGTCTGTAACTCAAAAGTAATGTTAATATTCAAGATCTACATGTTTTTTAGTACTTATAATCAGCCTAACTAAAATTAGATAATAGTGGTTTTTACTTGCCATGGGTACTTGTTCTATTATTTTTTCTTGCAGTATTCTTTTGACACCACTTCTTATATCTTTTAGGTAAGGAGCTGAAAACTCAATAAATTGTTCTCTTGTTAAGTGGTCTGCACTTGATTCAAAAACTTGTAATAATTGAGCTCCACTTTCAACCTGAAAATTGCAGATTTTTGTAAAATTCTGTAATATATACACAGATGTATGTTTCATACATTGAAATGTATTAAATAATAAATATCATAAATTACTGAAATTTAAAAAAATACTACTATAAATTTGATTATACTATGGACCTGAATTGAAATTAGGTTTTATAGTTAAATTTTTCATAAAATATACAAATCATTTAATATTATTCAAATTTGTAATAATAAAGTTCAAAGCTTAATATTTAGATAATATGAGTATCAGTTTAGTTGTTACTAAATATAAAATTACAAATAAATACAAAAAAAGGTGTAGTACACAGTAATATGACCAACACCGAGTTCAGCAGTGTACAAAGTACCACAGACGTGGTCTGTATATGAATATACCAACTAAAACAATTTTAAATACCTATATTTGCAGACATGTCTTGGACACATCAGTAATACTTTGCTTTCATGTGTGTATGTTTTTAGTCAAAATTAATAGTATTAATACTCTTATAAATAAATATATATAAAATATTATATGTTATTAACCAACCTGCATAACCAAATAATCAATAATAACTCGAGTCAGTAAAGAGAGCAACCTGTGGACATCTTTTGGATATTTGTCAATCCAGTCCTTTGTTTTAGACATAGTTTTACTTCCTCCTCCTTCTATCATGTATCCCATCAGTGTGAACTAATTGGGAACACAAGTTATTATTTTAGTACATTATTGCAGCAACCAGCAAAAGGGTCAAAAGCTCAGTTAACTAAGTAATAAACAGTTTTCTATTTGCTAAATAGTTTGAAATTTAAATAAAACTGTTAATAGTTCATTTCTTTGGTTGTCATGTTTCTTTGTAAAAGAGTGTTCCTTTTAAACAACAGATATGAGAGCATAGTAATTAATTTGGAATTTTAGATTTCAAGTTACAGATACATAGCAGATATGGATTTTCGAACAAGCTTTACAAGCTGCTGCTTATAAGTATTTTGTCAGTACAGAAATTTTAATTTATCTTGAGGAAGATTTTCAAAACAATGCTCCAATTTTCAAGCATGTTTAAGAAAATACATGTTAAATAAATATCTGACGATTAGGTTACTTACGGGTGCTCCTGTAAACCCAATTAAAGGAACTTTTCCTTCAATTTTGTGCCGAGTTAAAGTAATGGCATCTCCAACATAAGATAACCTTGACACAGCGCCTTCTTCTTTAAGGTTATCTATTTCTGATATGTCTTGAAGAGGGTTAGGAAAGACGGGACCCTATATATGTAGCCAAAAATTATAAAATAGAAATAATAAATATTAAAACAATAAAAACGTTCCACTCTACCTGGCCAGGATGCATTTCTACTGTCATTCCTAAGGCTTGTGGTATGACAAGAATGTCGCTAAAAATTATTGAGGCATCTAAGTGTTCATAACGGCGAAGAGGTTGTAATGTAACTTCACAAGCTAATTCAGGTGTTCGGCAAACTGTGAAAAAATCATGTTTTGCTCGTATTGCTTGAAACTCTGGTAAATAACGACCTGCCTGTCGCATTACCCATACCGGGACTTTATCCACTTCTTGACCATTCGCCGCTTTTAATAATCTATCATTTTTTAATGACGGAAAACTCTGCAAATTTTACATAAAAAGTAAGTATCTATTTAAGCATTATTGGTTTTTAGATTAAATATTGATTTAAATACAGACTTTGTTGGTATAATCCATTGTATGTGAAGATTGCTACACTTTGTGAAAAAATTGTCATAAGTTATATAATCATAAAAAAAAATACCATTAATTAAGTTCTCTGAAATATCAAGTAACCGGTGAATTGCATTATTGAATAATTCACTTGTCAGATGTCTCTCGTCAATGTCAAAGCTGGAATTTGAAAAGCTGTAATGTCATTTACGTTCAAAATTTTCAATAATGTTATTTTAAATTCTTATGAAACACATAGTCTTTTTATTTCTATGAGAATAATGTTATATTATAGATGCTTAGTAAGACAACTAAAATGAAGTATATTTATTCATTTATTTCATAAATTTCATTTCTTTCTATTTCTATATTTTAATTTAATGTCAGAAAAAATACTATAAATAGTTTAGAAAAAATCATAAAAATACTATGAATAAGTTATTTTCTGTTACTTCATCAGCGTGTATTTTATAAGAGCGTTACACGTTTAGAACATTGAAAACGTTTCAGAATTCTCTAAATTTGCAATAATATTTTTATATTTACGAGTTTGTAATTTTTTTAAAGGCATATTTTATGTTGGTAAAGTTATGGCTATATTTTTAGATACCTTAAAATATAAAAAAAAAGATTCATTCTAATTTTCATAGATTAGCACGTTAACATATACATAAATGACTATTCGAGTAATATTAAAAAATGAATGAAAATGCTTATTTCGATGGTTTTTTTTTCTTATATTATAATTTAAATTTTTCAGAAAATATAATTAAATTGATCTTATTTTGAATCTACATACAGGTCTCGTTACCGTTATCAAATGATCATTAAAATAAATATATATTATTTAAAACCCTATTTTCACTTCTAATAATATTTGTATTCAATAAAATTACTGATTAATAAATGAGATTGAAACATTTTTTCATACTTTTAGGTTCTATCCTACAATCTAACAACTTGTATAGTCCTAAAATATTTTTTTTATATAAATGTTTTTAAATATTTAAAAAAAGGGTACTATTTTAAGTGCCTCAAAGTTAATCTAGTGAAATAATAAAAAATGCAGATAGGGGTATTAAATATACAAAGTTTGCGAGAGAATCAGGTAAAAACCTGCAGTCGCATTTCTATCAAAATGAAAAAAAAAGAACAAATGAGACGGTCCACTATAGTTTTTGTTAGAGCGACACACTAAGTTTTATACATTTTTTGTATCAAACCTTTATCCCAGTTGCCCAATAAACTTTATTCACCTGAAACGAAAAACGTTGTAGCTTTATATAAAACAATTTTATAACAATATTCGATGCCAGTAGGTAGATTTAATTGTAGTAAATACTGTCATAATAGACCTTATAACTAAATTATATAAATTGTTTAAAAATGCAATTATATAAAATAAGAACTGCACGAGTATTCAGAGTTTGAAGGTGATTTCAAAGTATATCAATGATTATGAGAGTATGAAGGTTGTTGCCAAAATAAATAACAAGTTGCAACCGTGCGATACTGAATAGACATAGGAGTGGATACGAGGGAGCACAGGTGCCGCTGTGACTTGTGCATTCTTTGTCCCCGTGGGATACGGGGTTCAATCATTATTATGCTATTTTACGCATAACATAAAACTTTGTAAAATTTCCTTCATCTCGGTCAACGATATTCAAAGTTTGGTTTAAATTAAAGATGTAAGTGGTACGTTGGCAGTTTAATATTCAGGTGTTAATGCTGGTCAAGTAGAGAGTGTTTGTTTTGTAGCAAACACATTACTAATTAAACCATTTAATGGTAGTAGATATCATTAAATGATCATTTAATTACGAACACGTAGTTTGTAGTGTTAAAAACAACAGTTTTTATATCTAGCTAAGGTTGCCAACCGTAGGATTCCAACCGAAGGAATCCTTCGCTTAGCTCGTGGTTCATAGTAGCATCCTCGCCTTAAAATAATATTTTGCTTTCTTATGATACAACCTACTATTTACGTACGTAGTAATATAAAATCGAGGCATTTTATTTAGAACAGAAGGTTTTACCAGATACAATAACAGATACATAAAAAATTTAAAATACTAAATTACAAGTAATTGAGGAATTTTATTCAGAAATAAATACACTAAATGAAATATTTGTTAAACTAAAATATTGAAGCGATTTATTTAAAATTATTTTATTTCTGCTTTCTTCTACCGCCACTTCGGTATGCACAGAAAGGATATTTTCTATTACGAATTTGAAATGGCGTGACTGGCGTGAATGGCGTGAATAAGTATATAACTATTAATGTAGTATATTGATATATTATAACATAAGTATATAAGCTAATACCTAGTTGCCTATTTGCCTAACCATCTAACTAGCTAGCCACTTAGCTGCTTCGATTAAAATATATACAATAATTAACTGATTGAATCAAAACTATCAATATTCTAATCTAATTCGCATTTAAGAATACTATTTACAGGTAGGTACAGTTGCCTATTTAGTATTTTCATTCTGTAAAGTGTATCTTTAGGTATAATAGTTGTTATTAGATTACTATGTTTTATTAATAATTCAGAACAGTAGTGTGGGAATATTTCTTTTGTTCCAAATTGGAAAAGAAACAATATATTACACGCTATAATTTTGAGAGGTCCGTTAGAACTGCAAAAAATGAACACTTTTTACGTAAAGGTTCTGCGATTATTTTTTTAAACATTTTTTATTGTTATCAAAGGTCGGTGAGCCCGGCAGGGGTGATTTATATTAAACGAGATTAAGCAAAATTTTTTTGAAATATAAATCAAAAAATTTGCAGAATCATCGTCATCAGGCACAGTGCTATAAGAGTATAACTTGCGCTGCGAGACGCAAGGCCCTCATACGTATATACGTATACGTCAATGTTTTGCATATTACTGTGTTACTCTGTTCAAGAAGTTTTCTGAATAACCACTCACATAAGTAAGTTATTAATATTTAATGATTTCACATCTTAAATGAATACTCTTAGTGTGCGGTCAAAACACCAATAACCAGTGTGCAAAATGGCGACGACACGTTGACCCGTGATCTAGTTCGTGAGATTGTATAAATGAGTTTGCGTCTTGATTTTAAACGTACCTACCTACTGAGGGCTTACACACGATACTCAATGAAAATAACAATACCTTACATCGTTCTTATCGGACAACTAAAGGTCAAGATATTACATACATGTACCTTTACAGTTCATATCTATTACTAGCGTTCTCCAGCGACTCCGTCAACAGGGTGCTATGAACACTGCTACAGAGCTAGTAACGAAGGGTTTTTTCTGATAATCTACTATATTTTAAAAGGCCTGATTGTTAGAGCTCTTGTGTGGTGTTAAATACCACGGTGGTCCATCCTTCAAATCATGATATTTAACAACCTAGTTAATGCATTCAAGACTAGTTCCACATTTCAGAGCTAACAAATAAACTGTTTTATTTAATTATCAATATACTAATTACATTAAATTAATTCTTTTTTAATAATTACAATAACGTCTGATTGAGTTTACTCCCGAGGGTGAAGACTCTTTAATAAAGTTTAAAAAAATTACGATATGCCGCTAATATATTCTCATGTGCATCATCTTCAATTAAATAAAATAGATTTATATCAAACTTACAGGTCTAGTGCTTCGCATTATTTGTTTTCAGTTTCGTTTACGTATTAAATGTCATCCCTTATTTACTCATTAGAGACAGAAGTTTCAGAAATTAAGTATTTGTTGTGTTTGTGTAGATAAAAAAAAGAATTTAGCGGTTCAAATATTTCTGAAAGTGAAAATGTGTTTATTAATCAGCCAATCAAGGACTTTTCTTGCATAAAATAAACATATATAATTGATAATAGTTATCTTATTTGTAAATAATTCGAGCTCATGTAGTAAGGAAGGTGCAAGCTAGCAATAGCGAACAATTGTCACTAATGCAGGGCTCAATTTATTTATGAGACAACGGCTAGGGGCGCACTTGGACACCGACAAATCGTAATCATGGAGTCGATATTTAGGTAATATGTATTTTTTTACATATTTCAATTTTATCAGAACAGGAATTAATTAATGTTCTTTTGCTGAATACAACGTATGAACTGGAAATCGTGTGTAAACAATGGATCGCAAAAGATATCATTACAATAGATACATTACGTCCATACAAGCGTACGTGGCTTATTACAATTATTCAGTATGTCGGTTCATCACCCTGAACGGCGTTGGTGAAGGTTGTTTTTGAGTCGGAAGCCACGTTCAGGCGCTACTCCAAGGTTTTCCTGTCGACACGCAAGAGGAGGACATTGACTCAGACATTGTAAACAGTTCCTTATCTGGCGCTCGCTCCGGTGCACCGACGTTGCCGTTTGATGACTCGCTCCAACCTTTATCTAAAAGAATAATGTAGGTGGATGCACTTGAAACACACAGAGACTATACAGGACCGTCAGTCCTCTGGAAGAAGTAAACAATTTTTAAATAATACGTGTATTTTAGCAAGTTATTAGCTAAAGAGCTACTCAGAAGAATATTAATACTGTTCACTTTCTCCCAGCTTCTTATTTCTTCTCCTGACTTTAATATTTTTAAAAAAGGGTAAAAGGATAACGTACTACTATTTTTTCTTTTTAGTAGTTTTATTGACTCAGGAGTTTTTAATATTATTTTTTTCTATAGTTTTCTCTAGTTTAGTTAAACAGGAAATAAGGACATATAAAATAAGGTTCTAATAAATACGGAAGCATGGTAATGTGGTCTGTCTAAGGTGCACAGTAGATAAACTCTATAATGTATTTTTTAACTGTTGATACGACCGGTAATTTATAAAGATGTTTTTCCTCCACGGACAGCTGGCCACCAATCAGAACACATTTGCAGTTGGGGTTGCGTCTAATTTGACGAGTCACGATGTTGTTTTGGTCAAAAAATGAATTGGAATGGATCAATGAATGGCAGTAGAATATTGAACTGCAAGAACGTTGCTAGCTACCACGGAGCTATTAAACTGATAAGTATTAAACTTTTAAAGATTAATTTAATATTAAATATATTTTTTTCTTTGAAATATGACCAGTTTATAATTATACCATTAAATTATAACTCTCAACAATTATATACGGAGCGAGAGAGAGACAGAGAGAGCTGCCCATTAAAGGGTCTTGTATTATGGAGTATAATCAAACTGCGGGGCTTCGCGTAGGCGCGGCGGCGCGGCTGCGCGGGCGCATCTTTTTACCTTTTTTGCTTTACCCTTGCTTATGTATGGCGATCGCCTTTATTTTTCCCCGCGACTATAGCGCTTGCAGGTACATAAAGACTCCTTTTTCTTATTTGTTTCGCCATCGTTGGAATTTGAGGAGGCTTTCTTGAATAGCAATGATACGCCATGTTACCTACCTACCCACCTCACTCTTAGTTTTTGATTTGAAACAAATTTATAATTTTAAAGATATTTTCCCGATTACTAAATTTAAATAAAAAATAAACGTCTTATCTGTGATTCAATTCATGTGAGTTAATAAAGACATAATGACCAAAAATATGCGACACACTCACACACACACACATATTTATACAATCTTAAGGTACCTATGAGGGACATGTATATTGTACCTAACGGCTACATACGTAACTATATAAATGTACAAACAGGCACTTCGTCCGTCGTTCCTTTTCTAATCCTACGCATAAAGCGAACATACTCACGGCTTCACAAAAAACTTAACATAATCAAATATCCTTTGCCAGCCGTTGTCTGCGTAAACTCTCATGCTGAACTACACTACCCGTTTTGCTCCGTGAAGTGAATTGTCGTATAAGAATCTAAGTTGCATAGCAAGGAACCCAGCAGTGAGTAGCGCCTTGGAATTCGGGTTTGGGGTGAATACCCTCGTGTCAGTAAAAACTATTTTCAAGGTTAGCACGGGCAAGGAGGGGAGCGACGGGTAGTGAGGTGCAGGGCGAATTCGGAGTGGTTGAGAGGGGTGGGGGGGCGAGGACGCGCCGAAATGCTGATAGCCTCCGCCCCGCGCCCTCAGCCCTCCGTCCCGCCGCGATGCAAGTCTACCATGCGTTTGCTTTTTGCGGTGACTTTAAAGTTTGTTTAGTATATTTAAATGTAGAAATGGTATTTTAATTAAATCATATCTTATTAACTATGCTGAGAATGTATGTTAGGTGATTATATTTAAATATATATAGATATAACAATTAATTGAAGTACGTCTCTTAGAAAAAATTCCGAGTTTCAATGCCAGAGAATAGAAATGTAATCATTATGTTAATTCTATATAATTTTGAGTGTTAATATTTGTCATGATTCAGGAGGAGTCTATTAAAACGCCGTAGCGGCGGGTGCGAGTGAAACCATTCTCCCCTTCGTGTAATTCGCCATTAGTCGTCTGCAGTCGGCTTTTTACCTTAATGAGCTTTCCCTGTTACCTGTACCAACACACACGCGAACAAGCAACATTATTGTGCAGTAATACCCCAAAAACCTCTAATAAAACTTTTATTATCGAGTGCCGAGTGTTGTAGCGTCTACTAAACAATAATAATATGCTAACATTGAAACCTATCCATAGTCACCTCTTAAGAGGATACAAACTTCTGTACTAACATTATATTCAAATGACAATTATAAATAACAATCGCGAGACACAATCATTTAGCATCCAGCTCTGTTTCGAGCGAGAGGTGGACTCAACTAACCGCCTAACAAATTAAAGTTTTTTGTTACATTATTTAATTATTAAATTTATTATTTTGGATATAACTTAAAGTATTAGAGTTCAGTTTTAGGAAGCAATCAATCAAAGAAATATTACTGTGTTTGTTTGAGTTACAACTTCACTTGCATACCGTGAATCATAGTCAGGTGCTTTTCGTTTATATTTTAAACTCATTAGCGATTCACTACAACTCCTACGACCAGCTCTCCTCCCGTTAAAATAAAAGTCAATCTTTAACATTGCCTTTCGGTTTCTGAGGGGAAAGGTAATGAATTTAGGTCTCGCATACATAACAATTAAGTGGGCCCCGGGACAGTGCGTGCAGTCAGCAGTGGGTGCGTGCGATAGCCATCTCCCCCGCCTGCTACCCTCTGCCCAAAACAACATTCTAAGTATTCGTGAGGTGAGGGTTTTTTGCGCGAAGCCCAAGGGTGGCGGAGCGCAATCGCCCGACAAAAAATACTATTAAATAACTCAAGAGAACCGCGGGGCGGATTGTGCGTGCTCGTGATCACGACGAATTAACGCGGCGACAATGCCGCCTCGACTATTTATACCGTGCGCTTAGAGATTTAATCTTTAATAAGACTTTTTGAGAATTAAATCCTCAGAATATATAACTCTGTTATGTTTGTATAAACTCGTACCATTCATATTGCCTATATAATAAACACTGTAATATACGCAGATTATGTAAATAATATGTTTTATAAATATGGCAAACATTAGTAATTTGAGTACGACTCTGCGTGAAACTCTCCAACAAAAAAAAGACAGATAAAAAACTCGCTACACATTAGAGCGGAGAGAGAGAGAGAGTCCCGCGTATCGGCTGCGATTTGCTTTCAAATTTGAAACATCCAAGGCAAATGCAAGTGCTTGTGGACATACGACATCTGAAATTATAAATGATGTCTTAAATAATACAAAGAATATATATTTTACATATAGAGAATATGTTGTGTTTTGTCCAGAACACCATTACACTATACTCGTCATCCCGTGCTCTATTCTTAGTCCACTATTCCATTAGATGGTTTTTCTTTAAGTTGTTGCTGTCTAAGCCCGTTGTTGATTCCTTCATCTTTTATTGATAACACGTGGTTGTAAGTTATAATTCGGCGGTGCGTGTAGCGGGATAAGGTTATAGTTTATTAGTCTGTGCTTAATATAGGCAGCAAATAAAGAAGTTACTACCGCCGCCCTTGTTAGTTTAACTGTCTTGTAGGTAGGTCTTGGGTTATTTTTTATAGAGTAGAACGGAGAGCTTGCTCCAGTTTAAACAATAATACTTTACTTTAAATATAATCGTTCTTCAAAAAGATAATCTACTGTTTTAATTAGTTATTTAAATGATGTATGAAGTATGCATTAAATTTATATTTTAGTTAATGGATGGTATGTATCTGTGGCTTGGTTCATGTGATGCAGAGTTTATTAAATGTCATACTTTTTCATACTGAAAATGGTAACAAAAATAAAAACAAACGGACGATTAGTGATTAATGATCAACGGGGATCATCATTTCGCTAAGTATATTTTAGGGACCAAATGTATAATTGAATGATTTATGAACTGACGAACCTTACGACGAGACACTCTCACGGCTCGTTACTAACATGGAGCAACTCAAGAGACTACACACTAAAGGTTTTTGTAAGGTAATGTTTATTTTGAGTGTCTTAAACAAAATGATTATGTTATTACTTCTATATTGTATAAATGTTATAATCATCTGAGATGTCGCTGACTAACTACTTAGCTATAAAGAAAACGTCCTCGAATGGTCTCTTTATTATTAAAGTAAGCCAGCAGTAAACATACTCAATTTTCAGAATTAATAATTAATATTTGTGTTAATTCAAAAGCAGTCCTTAGAACTAAGGTTCGTATTTCTTTTGAAGTGTTGATTAGTTTGTAAGAACTTAGATTCCTAATTTGCAGAGTGACCTTTCGTGTGTCGGTCGGCAAATCGCGCGAATGTATCGATTATTCTTATCTTATCGCTATCGCTGGCATGTCGTGCGCTGGGTTTCGTAAACCGGGAACCGAACTCACGCACCTCCGCACCAGGAGCCGTGGTTCGGAGCGGCTCCTCGGCGCATGCGTCAGCTGTCTCGCTGCATTGGATGTCGCCAACTCCGCCTCCGAATAAATAATTCTAACTTTGCAAGCAAATGATTCCTATCTTCTAATTTACAACGGTGCTATTTACTGCACACATTTAGAAAGTTTATTTGGCAACGGCCGGGCGCATATTAAATACTGAATATTTGCATGAAGGTAGCGGCCGACTCATTAGCATATCGTAACTTCATCTGTGCTAAAGAAAGCAGATCCGAGCTTAATTAACGAATTAGTATCTCGGCAGTATTCATTATAATACTTATGTATACGACGTCATGTGAAAGCATTTATTTAAACTAGTTTGTAGTAGTTTGTGGCACATTCCACCTGCTATATAATCTGCGTTGTTTCGCAACCGTACATACGGTATCTATGTCATGGCGTGGGAGTGGGACGGATGTATGACCGCGTCGGTTGCGGGACAGAGAAGCGAGAGGAGGCCCGGAGTCCGCGAGAGGACGGAGGGGACGGCGCCGAGTGCCTACTGCTTTATCGGTTCGCGAATATTCTTGCGCAACCAACAACGTGGAAAATAGTTGGTATTAACATACAAAACATGAACGATATTGCGACACCTATGACCCCATTCGGGCGCTGTATCCTTAACGAGCTCCTTATCATTCCACTCTTGCTAACCATTACTAGCTATTTACCTCAACTGTTTTATTTAATTCAATATTATGTGTTTGTGTATCCGATTGGAGCACTGTATGCGGCGGGGTAAATACTCATTTATATTTGTATTGAGACTTATTTTAGGAACTTTTAGTGTTGGAGAAATTAAATTTAGTGACAAGACATCCTTCTTCATACTTATTTCATAAATTTGTATCTGTGCAGTTTATTTACAAATGTTATAGATACCTACAGATCATTTATATATTGCCTTCTTAAAAGAGAAAAAAGGCTTGGCCAATAGAATACCAAGTTGACTAATAAGTAGGTAGGTGCGGAGTGCTAAATTTGTAAGACTTATATACCAGCTTATATATTTTTCTATGTGTGCAAGATGTTTAAAACTCGATAGTATTATAATATGAAGTATGTCTAGTGTTTATTATCGTCGGCGGGCACGTTACGAAAGCGCGCGGAACAGAAGCGGTAGATTCGCGCTCCATTACTGCGCCCGCGCCATATTACCAACATGGCGGCCACGTCCGACGAGTCAACGGCCTCCACGGCTTGCGCAACTCCACGCGAATCTCGACGACAAAACAAAGTCTTCGTCTTACATGTGTGCGTACAAACTACGTACCTATATATTGGTGTGTGAGCCTGTGTGTGTTCTGCGTGTGTGTTAGTGAAGGGCTTCGACTAGTGGTTGACCTAATGTTGATTAATTTATTATTAGAGTCGCGCATATTAGTATTTGAAGGATTACCTCTACTCGTGTTTACGCGCCACATAAGTACCTACTGTCATATATTATTTATAACTTATGAAATCTATTACAATTCACCATACTTGTAGGATTTATATATTTATTTGGATATTGTATATTATATTAAACGATATTATTTTATTGTGCTCTTATACGTAATAGGATATTAAATTAAATTAGCTACTTATGATACAATTCTATTTATCTAGGTTGTAAATAAAATACTGACCAGTATTAAGAGTTTAGGATCTGAAAGAAATGTCAGAGCGTCGTTTTAAAAGTAGGTCAGAACAATATGGCAATAGCTAGCGATACTGAAATACAGTCGTGAAGGTCTTCGATACATTGTTGTGACAGTCACATGTCACGTGTCTGCTATCTGATGAGGACTATGTAAAACATGTAATTAGTCGGTTTGACCGTGGACTTTCAGAGACTCGTGCCATACAAAAAACACAGACAAACCAGGAATACAACAAGAGATATACTTTATTCTATTTTTGGGGATAACATTAACTGCTGCGAATCGAGCTCGTATCAATGGAGGTGTCTAAGCCTGAGTTGGTCTATACACTTAGTATGTACGCTTCGGCATGCTAAGATGGACTACGGAGGTCTTAGAAATTATAGGGTCAATGAAAAAATATACATTTTTTTGTTTCGTTATAAGAAAAAATTAAAATAATTAAATAAATAATTAGCCTCTGTTAAATCAGAACAACCTCCATTAAGGCGTTGCCTTTCAGTTATTTAAAAGTAGTTGCATGCGAATCGGAAGTGTTCCGAAGAGGTCGTCGCCGGCACGTGTAAGGCTTGCGCAACGCAACCTTGCGCGAATATGAAGCTCTACCAGACCAGCATATGTGGCCCTTATTACCTACAACATAGAGATTATACTCCACTGCATGTTGAGTTTTATAAGTATAGTGGAAATATTTAAGTTACGTTTTCTTTCTAGATGACAGGTTTTTAAAGAGATAAATGTGACTGATTTCATTACCTTCATACAATTTTACGTTTATTTATAAAAATATATTTATTTATAATAGTTATATATATATATAATTGGTTATTGTTATAATCACACACATGTTGCTTGCTTGTTGCTTCGCCATGGACGTTATTGTTAATATATGTCTATTATACGAGGTCTAGTAATAAACAAACAAATTAATATTAAAGATATCATATATCACCTCACATAATATGCTATAAAAATAAAAATAACAAAGACACGCTAACTAGCCGTTTAATTTATTATTTGAGTAGCGAATCTAAGGACCTCCTCGAAGCGGTCCGAGGTCGCTAAGACCTTCTCACGTACATACAGCATACATAATAACACTAAGGCAAATCTCATCGCTGTACTCTATCTGATGATGATTAGACTCTTCGCTGCTCATGAGCTCCTGGTACACGGACACGATGTAGAAATTCTGTATATTGTTATTAATATATCTGTGACCATCCTTACGAGTGAAATTTCATCATGAATATACCTATTTTGTAACAAACCAATACTGGGGAATGAACCCGGGTCAGTTGATTGATGTACAAGCTTTTATATAACGTACATAGTAAAATTACCATTGGAACAGTACCTTAGCTTTTAAATAGATATGATATGATCCTGCTGAAAAACAAAATGATTACTAGCTGTTCCTACTGGGGCAGCGTGGACTACTGCAGGGCTTCACATAACTAATTGAACCAATCAAAGCATTATTGACATTTTTAGGAGACATTTTATAACATGGGTTGTAAGATTCAGAAAGTATTTTTGTATAGCCATTAACCTATCACGAGGATTAGGCTATCACTTACATTGTTTTATTCTGCTGGTGGTTACTAGTGCCCAAGACCAATGGTCTCAAACAGAACCAGTAGAAGCAAAGTATCTAGTTTAATTATAAGTGTTGATCATAAAAAGTATAGTGTTAAATTATTTTGATAACACAGATATTAATAAATAGTTTCTTCAGCGTCAAGGTAATGTACAAAGTAATTTATCTAATCTTATTGCTATCCTTGTTATTGAGGCAAAAATACAACAACTCAATGCTACGACCAACAAATCACACGCACAGAAACATGCGTACATTACTTCACTGAATAATGTACAATATGGCGTCACTCGAACAGGACTGTATTTAGTTTTCATAACAACATATAATAATCTTTTTTTATCTCTATGAAATATAGAACTGAAAACCGCTAATAGCACTTAATAGAAATAATTCTAAATCTTTTAAAATTGTAAGATGTCAGACGGTCAAAACCTATTAAGTCGTCGAACATTCCAGAAGCAGCTCTTAAATTTTAGCATAGAAATGAGAGCGAATTAATTGTATGTCGGTTCAAGGAGAAGTCGACGCAAAGGGCCGCGTCAGCGTCAGGCGCTGCCATTGACCCACTTACACATACATACCCGGCGTGTGCGCACGCTGGCGGTATACTCGCACACTGAAAGCCCTTCGCGGAGAAGCTGTCACGTATACCCATTCTGTGTTTTCCTACTGGTTTAGAAGATATTTTAATATATTTTAGTAAGTATGTGGTCAAACCAAGTCAATTTATGAGTATGCGGTTCATATTATATATAACAATTTAGAATTTCTAAGATTTATGTAAAAAGAATAAGGCTGTCGAGTCAATTGCAGAATCCTGCAGCAGGTTCCCTGAATACCGTAACATCGCAAAGTAATTAAACATTTACCTGTGAGCATATAAATAATAGTAAAAGAGAAACATATTAGTAATATATCGAATAGAAGACTTGTGTGCGCGAGTGTTATTTTTCAGCAGACCTCGCCGGTAGTTGTGTGTGGAGCATCTCAAGGCGACGGCTGGCCCTCCGCCGCAAATAATTCTGCTGTTGTGAAACACCTTATCGCGGAGGAACCTTGCTCGGATCATACGAATTACGGTCAAGTTGACGATTTCATGATAGTATTTCAAATGATAATAGACTCTAGATATTTCCGTCACTGACAATTTGGTTCTTTGGTTAATAATTTTTATAACTATTAATATATGTTTGATAATTCTAACTTATGAGAAAAAGAAAAGAGTCCACATTTGTGATAACATAATAAATATCAATTTTGTTGTATTTTCATATTGTGTTAATATATATAATTTTTACGTAAACTTAATTGAGCTTCAAAAATGAAATTTTAGTTTTATTTTTTGTTAAGACGCGTTATCTTCAATTTATTCCTCGGGAAGGTTTTAATTTATATCTTTGCCTCGTATACACAAAAGAAAACAACATTAATATTAAACGATGATTCAGTCTAGTCCGCGGGGTTTGTGAACTTATAAGATGCGTTATATTATTCATCGCTAGAGAGCGTGCTGTGCATTATCTCTAGAGGCATGCAGCGGCGTCAATGCACTCCGGAACACGCTAGGTCAGTTCCCGGCGACTCGTCACTGATGCACCGTTAAGTACATAGCGCATCGTTATCTTCCCTTTTATTATGAAACCACATAGTGATACTGTACATGCAGTCGTCGCGGTCCCTTGCTGCTCTGTATTAGCTCGAAGATAAACCAGATAAAGTTAAAGAAGCAATGGAAGCATGAAGCTTGTATTGAATGACATGTAACTCGATCTTTGGTACAGGAGTTAAATAGGAATGACTAGTCAGTTACTTTCTTTTGCAGACAATTATTATTGTTACCCGTGGTTCCAGTGACTCTACAGAAATACACTTCTTGCATTTGAACTTTCAGTTTCTAATCCATTTATGTATAACATGGGTAACATATTTATGACTTATGTATTACTTATGTGCATAAAATATGCAGAAAAATTCTTAAATTGCACCTCGATTGTCGGTTTGTGCTCAACGGCTAAAGCTTGTGAACCAGATCTGTAATCAAACAAAATAAGTTCAAAAACGTAATTTAATTTTTATATAAATGTGTTCGTCGGATGCGGATAACACTAATAAAATGTTAATAAATTAAATTATTAAACAAGATAATATGATGACATTAAATACTGCTCTCACGAGTGGCGGAGGCTCATTTGAATACTGTATCTGTTGATAATGTAATTGAAGCGCAGGCCATCTGCTTGTTTGCTTCACTTTCTAAGTTCCCGGAGGGCAAGCAACCCTCCCGCGGACACCGGCCACCCTCGGACATAGATTTTTTATCGTACACTAAATAAACTGCCTAATGAGAAATATCGGTTACGGAAACACTTCAATGAACATATCACATTGTCAAATATTAGCTCGCGCCCAGTCGATGTTGGATTCAACTTAATGGTATGTGTGCGTGTGATACATACACTCTAAACAGATATTTTTCAGACGAAAGTCCTTAATATTTCCAATAAGGTTTTTATACTATGTCTTGTAATTTTTTTTTCACCCGCGCTTTGATGAACTTCTAAAGAATTGGATAACTTTCTTTATGTACGTGACGATCAAATTAAATTTGAGGGCCGATTAGGAGAGCAGATGGTAAAAAGCTAGATATATGTTAAATGAGCATGATATCGGACATGATCTGCAACTGTATGCGCCGGCGCAGCTTGTATGCATTGACCAATGGCAGACGAGCCGTGTAACGCATCAAATTAATTCACCGCAAGGCGAATAAAGTTAGCCCTCTTTTAATAAAGTGAATAGATTATAATTGGTAGTAAATATGTGATACTTATCTTTTTTTAAAAAACTAGAGGCTTAGAATAAAGTTAATATAATCGTAAAATGTTCATTGTGTGCATTGTTCATCGATTTCTGGAAAAAAAACCGATTTTTTCGTTAATTACTCAATTGCATACCTATTTATTTAAATATAACAAAAGTATCCCATTAAGATCCATTGAGGTATCCCCTGAGAAGTCTGTTGTAAAGAGCAAAGTTTTTTTAAAAACATTCAATCGCTATTCTCCTGTTTTAAGAATACGTTGATATTTAAATATTTTCAGACAGGAGTTTTTAATGATTTCCCTCTCCTTTGTTTTCTCTTTTTGATGTTAATCACATATTTATAAATCTTCAGTTTAATTGTTTGCGGGGCGGAAACATTTTGTAGGTTGCGATTTATTATGGAGGCCACAGATCCAGCGGACCCTTTGTTTTAATTGGCTACAAAATACTTAATCCTAAAAACTCCACGATAAAGGAAACTTGCAGCCCTTTTTAAATGTGACTAGTTAATTAAGATATAGAATGTTAGTGAATGATAGTTAGTATAATTGTGAGACCCTCCGGAGCCCTGTGTTTATAAATCATCTATGTTAGATGATCATGTATTTACATATTGCTTATACTGTATCATTTTTGTTCTTTCCTTTATTCTCTAAGTTTTAGATCCGGAACTAACAGCATGTAAGTGCCTCTGGACGTGGATACAAGCTATAGTAAAGGCCAACACTGCCTTCTATTTTCGGTTTTACATTCTTAAAGTGACATGCACAGCATATGCCACGATATACGAAAACCTTATTGCATTATATCTACAATAAATCTAATGACACGATGCCGTCTATAAATATAATCGAAACAGGTAGAATTTTGAACTAATGACAGACGAATTGGGTAAGTCCTAAGTGATTGATACGATATGTGCGAATAGAAACTGTATCTAACAAATATAAGGTTTATTTTTCATGACGTAAAAATTGCATTCATCTTCCGCTTTTTACGATGTTTTATAAGGGATGAGGGGGCGGCGCAGAGCGAGAGGTCGCTCGCTGAAAGGGTTGTGTGGGAACGGAGGGCACCTGCGTCTGCACATGGTGCTCGCCACCAAGTTTTTTATACATTTGCGCAGATAGATCAGTTAAATGCTGTTTTATACCCATCTGGTATTGAATGGAGAAACAGAGACAGGTCAAATTATCTTAATATTAATTATTACTTTCTTCCGTCTATCGTCTGTCGAGTCTACTGAAAGTTGCTTAATTTTTCTATCAAAAGTAAATAATAATTCTTCCAATTCTGTCCAATATACTAGTAATAGGAAACCTTATTCTTGTCATGAATAATTTTACCATCAACGTCACAGTTAAATTACGTTTTATTACAGTAACTGAAACAAAAGGGGTAGTTGCGAACTGTCCCTTGCAACTATTTGTCGTGACATTATCGTGTCGGCGAACAAACTCATTACTAATGCCGTGTTTTGCGGCGTAGTTTGAAACTAGTCTTAAAAGAGCCACTTTTCCATGTTCGAGCCTTCCATCGATAGATCATTGAATTGTAAATGATGGTATCGGTTGCATTATTGAGACGCGGTGGTCGTTACCTCGCGGCCTGCCCCTATTTCTCGCCACAATTTATTCATTTCGCAACACATTACCTGTCAGCCTTTCCACCCTCCGCTTACGCGTTGCCGCCGATGAATAGTTAACGAGGCTGGTTCGTTAAAGCCTGCGAAACCATCTAGCCCTGTACTAACGCGATAACAAAAACGGACACGCAAGTTAGTTCTAACGCTTTATCGATTCAATCTCTTTCAATGAAAATGCCCACCGGCTAGTTATTAGTTACAATTTCTCAACACCGAAACTACACACCAGTATTAAGTGGATTTAATTCATTTCTTTTTATATCTTTAACTAATTATTCAAACAATATCATCCATTTAATGAACACATTAGAAAAGATTTAAAATCTGACTTGCTAATTAGCACGCGCACGGGATAGAGGTAAGCTCCTAATACAGTCGTTTACATTTTAAAAGTGACTCACGCGGCGACTCTTAATCGGATAGTATTGTATTTTTTTGCACAAGCGGATAACCCTTTCGGCGCTACCTGCGCTCACACAATCCTATTGCGCTTTGGATGCAAGGCGTGCTAGTAACTAGAGGCAAACTGTTAGAGCGACCATAACAGACGGATTGATGGGAAGTTTGACCACAAATTTGATCACATTATACTTCTATACTATACGAATATTATGCATAAATCAAATTTACAACACCACGGTAAAAAAAATCACAAAATAATGTAGTGTTCGTCACATCTTACAATGTATGTAAATATGATAATAATTTATTAATAGATGTTTCAGTTTATCCTAATTTGTTAATAGATGTGTCATGGTCACCCGAGCAGATTGAAATATAAATGTACTATAAAGGAAATAAGAGCAAAAAAGAGCATAAGAATAGTTTTTCTATAATGCAATATAGGTCAGGTGCAGGTTCAACCCTTTCCGAGCGTGGGAGTTAAGTTTTTTGCGAGACAAACTTGATAAGATGTTTTGTGCAATATTTTTTGTATTAGACTTACACAAGCGTAATGTTTGCGATAATTTGTTCCCACATTTTACAATGCGTTCGGAGAAGCGATGACAGTTGAGCTCAGAATTAACAATACACATCATACCGTTATGATATATTACAGTTAGCACAGCTATATATTATATGAATACAGGACTTTATAGATTTAGCTAACAGATATATTGCAATCTGACTAGCACTAAGGGAAAACTTTTGTAAATATATAATTAAGCAATTTATTTGAGGTAAAAAACTGTATTTTTGTTTTTATTAAACGAGCAGCGCAGACAGCGACCGTCGAACAGACAGATATGTTGTTTCTTTATATCCCCCATAATGGTTATAGTCAAAACCTATTTGCTGAAAGAATAATGATAGTTCGCGGCGGGGAGACCGGAAGCCGTACATTCGCAGCTAAGAAGCTTCCGTTCCGTCATATGTGTGACATGAGTACACTAAAAAAAACTATCTAAATTATATGAGTTATAATAAGAAAGGGTAAAGTTATTAAAATGACATTTGAAAATCTGTTTTTGTCATTAACGTCACAGATATTTAAATATAGTTAAATCCTCGTAATAAAATTGTATTCCTAATATAAGAAATATTTAGTATATCTCGCCCAGTCAGTACGTTATATTATTTATATTAACAACTTGACTTTAAGAATAATGAATAAACACTTAAGTGATAGTTCGCTCGTCTTTACATATATTTAGTTCGCTAAGAAGTTTGTTTTTGCTAGAGTCATAGTTCACTCTGAGGCGGCGTGAGAACGCAGGCGCGGCTGAAACTTGCGGGGGATTTTTTGTTCACGAAGTTCATTGAACCAGCCATACGTTGAAATATACATATATTTTTATTATGAAATATTTGCTGGCATAACAAACAATATACTACATAACAAATAATCAAAATATTGAGACACAATAAAACATAACACGTACAACTTGCTAATGATATCTTGACTTTTCCAAAATAGATAAGAGTGGTAAGTAATAGTGGACAGTCTCTTCAGGCTGTGCTTCTAATATTAAGACCTCGTGTCTTATAATCCTGCGCCTCAATTTCAAAATAAACGGACTTATCTCGACGCGCCCCGATTAGACCGCTTTTGGCGTTTTTGTTGACGTTTTTGCACAAAATTCCCAGCAACAAAAACTAATAAACTAAATGTTTGCTTAGTGACAAAACAAACCTGACACGTAACGTCCTAATCTCTCCAGCAGTACTCCTGGTGAAATAATCAACCTTCGTAAGTACCGCTTAGTATTGGTACAGTACGTAAAACCTCGGATGCAGTTTTTCTAATAAGAAAAATCTAATATGATTATGTAGGTACATTTAGGTAAGTTTAACATTTGCATTTCAAGTATGAATTCTTAAAGATTAATATCAACACCCAATTGTATTGTGTCATAAGCATCGCCACCAAGAATCAGTACATATATATGATAGATTAATTTCTTAATGAGTAATAAACTTTGATATTTTTAATTCAACATGTGGTTGATGTGCAGTCGCACAGTTCAGGGTACAGTTATTCTCGGGTCCCTCCCACGCTTTTGCACACTTTTCATATAAAAAGTGTAATCTCAAAGGTCTCTCTACCTGCTCGTGTGTCTCGCGGATTTGATAGCTTTTGTGAGAAGTTTTTGCTTTAATTTGTGACAATTATATCGGTATATGACTTTTTACCTGCGCGCTTTTTTCCAATATGAAATTTTTTGACATTTTGCACATTCGTTTGTTTTGGTGAAGACATAGATTAGATATTACTGTTAGCTTTGGTTGCTCGCTGCGACAGGTATAATCTTCACTATAAATATAGTTTTCGACTCTTAGCATTGACATTTCTTTTTGGGAACCAAAATAAAATACTTTTAAGAACCCAATAAGTATATTATATTTTTGTTGTATTTGTTATAATTATTTGTAACATTAACGCGTATGTTCATACTTTGTTGTTTCATCTTAGTTAATCGATTAGAGACGATCTATTAAAAGAAATTCGTGCGAAGGATATTCAGGTAGAGAGGTGAGAGTGCGTTATATCACGTGAGTTGATGTGTAAAAAAAGAGCTCTCTGCATGTGCCATTTGAAAAGGATTAAAAAAGAGATGGCGGGCAAAGAATGGATCGAGGATATGGAAAGGGTTACGAGATAAAACGTCTACGATTGAGCAAAAAATTTGATATAATATTGTTTCTTATAATGCTGTCATAGCGAGTTGGTCGTAGAGACTAGAGAGGTATTAAACGTAGAGAATCTAAATAATTTATCGAATTTAAGCGTTTCAGTACCTACTGATAAAGTTTTTAATAAGCTTATATTAACTCTTTTTTTATATATTTAAAACCGGCCAATCCACTTCGTCAGCACACGGATTCGGAGCACAAATTGCAGCCAATAATCAATTTTTTCTGTGGTAGGAAACAATGCTGTAGAAGGGTATTTTTTGCGTCGCTTTCACAAATCACAACATGTGCAATGTACTCGCCTGACCCACTTACGAGCTCCTTTGTATTATACCTTCATAAACCATCTGAATTAAAACAATAACTTCCTGTAATGTTACTTGCTTTTCATAACTATTTCATAAGACAAATAAATGTATTATTTTCTTTCTTTGAAAATAATATATAATACTAAGAATCCATTGGTGGCAATTAATTAAGCGAAGTTAAACTCAATGTTTTTAAATCCGTCTCTTAAAACGTATACGAGTTGACACACTGACAGCTAATTGAAGCACGCCCGCTGCTCTGGTTTTGCTGAACGAGGGCTAATCCCTTCTGAAGTTTTTGTTTTATATCGCCACATTGAAGGGTTGTAGTTTTTTAGCTGTTAAGTTTTTAAATTGCCATATCATTTTGTTTCTGTATCCGCGGTGCCGTGCGTTACACTAATGTTATGAACTATAATAAGCTGTGTATAAAGTTGTCTTTTTTGCACAATTAATTATGCTACCTGCATATTTAGATTTTATGTAGATTCATTTCACAAAGCAAATTATATATAAATATTATTTTTAAATTTATAATAAGAATCAATTGGCGGCATATATAGATCGTTTGGAATATTATCACTATCATTTAAAAAATCAACAGCAAAACATTGATAAACACCGTATGATCGATTGCAAATGTAACCGATATGTTATTCCTGTCGTCTCCAGGGATAACTCTTTAAGCATATGTTTCAAAACCCTTTAATTGAGTTGTTTTACAAGGAAGGGTAGCGCCCACGCTCCTCTTCTCATCTCGTATTTGCTATTCATAGTTCTGCCCTCCTCCCTGTGAGTTGCGACATGCTAATTTCTAAATTTATTGTTGTAACCCTTACCTTAACAGCCATTCTCTATGCTTTTGTTTTATATTTCCGGTCGCTGATATATTTGACATTTTGACAAGTACTATTGTACGCTATAAATAAATAAACAAAAAGAAAGAAAAGCCGTCGTGAATAACTTTGTAAGCAGCTCCTGGTACTAGGACAACATAAATCGTAGAAGCGGTAGGTATCTTAATTCACATAATCTTTATATACACGTAGTACATATGTAATATATTTATTATTATATACAGATATAGCCAATACGAGGCGGTGTCCTCTAGTATTATAATACCTACATAAAAAACAAGATAAGAAGAACCGGTGTGCTAATATATTCGCGGTATCATACAACGTTCCGTCACGGAGCACGCTCGCAGTCTAGAGCTCTCGTTATTGGCTGGTCGCAGGGGAGGGCGATCCTCCTTCCTCTCGCATGATGCGATTCGCGAACCTCTACATACAAACTTGTAGCGAATCGCGTCCTGCGAAACGACATAGCGATACACACACACGCAAACATATATCTCCACTTCTCGACGCTCTATATCCACTTGCTAAAAGTACCAGGCGCTCATGAATGTGTATTTACATTAATATATAAGTGGAGTTCCTTAATAGAGTTCGTATATTATGTATTCAGAGTTTTGTGTTTCGATAGTTTACTAAGACAGGTTTTCAAATTCTATTGTGTTCTTATATTTAAATATATTTGAAATCAATGATTTGCATTGAAACTAGTCTTCGCAGACGTCTCTAACGGCTGTGTTGAAACGCACCAGGGAGCAGAGGTCGAAAAGGTTCGAGGGTGCATACACATGAGCACTCTATTGGATTAAAACTATATAAAAGTTATATCGTTACAATTTTGTACAACTTAACTTTAAGGCGGATCAATATCAGAAAATTTTTAAATATATAAGAAATTAACAACTTTTTTCTAACTTATATGATATGATGTAAAATTTTATGAACAATAGTTTTACGAACTTTATAGTCAGAAGTTTAATTGATTAATTGTTCAGAGTAACGGTCAAGCTAGTTTATATCTGTGAGAAAATAACGAGTGGTCAGTGCAGCGCTGCCACCGACCTGGTGACCAGCCAGAGCCGGACACAAAGACCAGCCCGCTAATTCAACAGAGCTAAATAGCAGAGAACAAAGCACAGAGTGTTTCCATACAATACCGACCATATTAATTACCCTTCTCAAAAACATTCAACAAAAGAAAGGGTTTGATATTCGCTTAATAAAAGAGTCTTGACCAGGGAAGTGTCCGCCGCGCGACCTACGACCACGTCACATCCAGTTACAAATTTAATATGATGTTCATTATTATTTAAAAAACTATTCACAATACGTATTTTATAAACTTTATTGTTTTCAGTTATAGCTATTAAATAACTATAAATGTTTTTTTTTTATTTTTCAATAAAAACTTTTTTAAAACGTGTCTTAAAAGTTAAATATATATCTCCATCTTTCTCTTTTTGCCCTAATCCTGCATGTATATAATTTATTAACTTACTCTTCTTTTGTTAAATAAATTGTTGTTAAAGTTGTAATTCTTAATTTTAATTTAAAAAAGAGTAAATTTAAATTTAAGTTTTATTTTATTTTATTTTGATTATTCTGGCGTTTTTCAATAAAATACATTGAAAAGCAAGGAGTCCTCGGCAGACCTTGTAAAGAAGAGCACTTGTGAAGCGTGGGTCAGAGGTGACGAACGGACAGCAACACACCCGGCCGCTATAGAGACTATTTTATGTACTTACAGCCCGAATTATTAATGAGACCGTGTCCGGGCCTCGCCCTATCACGAAACGGTTTTCTTAAAATTCTCGATATTCTTGCATAAGTGAACACGCAAATTGTTAAACATAAAATATGGCTTTGTTCAATAAAAACTTCTAAATAGAATTAATATTGCATAGTGGTGTAATTCACAATGACCTTTTGTTTTTATTAAACAATGTATGATGTCTGTGAGTTCAATAATAGTTTAAAATTCCTCAAAATATGCAATAGTAACAATAAAGACAGAATGGGTTCCTATTCTTCACGCCAGTGAGTCCGCACAGGTAGGGTTAGGAATTCGCGAAGGTATTATTTAGCGAGCCGTTGGTCACCTCTGACCACTGACCACTGACCTCATGGGACCGAGAACTTGAACTTCATGACATTGAGTTATTTTAGACTCTTTGCAACTTAATTTGCAGAATCAACGAACTACTATATTGTATAGTCTTTTTTAGGTATTTTGAATTCTATAGTCTCCTCCTTCTGACATCTCCTGTGCTGGTATCTGATAATGACGATACAAAATATTATCTATCAAACTTTAACGTGTCAGATAGAAACATATGCGGCAATTATATCATTAGGTTTACAAAAAATATTTTTACTTAAAGGAGTCTGTAAATTATTTCTCATTTATTTATATTTATTTCATAGTATCCATTAATTGATTAAGATATTGCTAAAAGAAAAATAACTCGTTTTAAGACTTAAGATGTATCTACTTAATAGCTTTACGTACATCCCTAATATTATAAAGTATATACGATGAGCTAGTGGTGGTCAGTGCAGTGATTCGCAACCCCTCAGCTCGTCCAGCCGTTGGGCACCTCTGACCGGTGACCCCTGACCTCATGGGACACACAACTTGTTCTATCTGACTAACACTGACATTGAACTTTTGCGATTTCTCACACAAGAATTATATATTTCTAATGTTTTATTTTTGTTACATATTGATAAGTATGGTTAGCATTTTCGATATAATTATTATTATTATCAATACCAGTATTTTCGGAATTACTATAAAGTAGTTGTTTAGCCGAATATATTATATATGTTGCTATTCGTTTTATTTATCAGAATTTAATATTTTTGTAGTACTTACCTGCTGCGCTAGGGCTAGGTACTCTACTTAGTCTCTAGTGTGTGTACATTAGTTAACTATGGTGTGTCAATGAGATAGGGTAAGGGAATACGCCATTAAATATTCAATCCTTTGTACTAAGAAAATTGAATAAATTCTTTATTCCCCAATATTAATCGATGAAGGATTGCTTGCGAAAGGGTTGCCGCTGACCGTTGGTCACCTGTGACCTGTCCGCTGCATTCATATTAGCATAACAACTGCACGGACGAGCGTCCAGACTGAAGATAAATCTTTTAACAGTCATCGACCACAGCACTAGTAGACATCAAGCTGTCCCGCCTTACACTTCTTAAGCTTTAGCTTTTTTAGCTAGAAAATAAGCTGCTAATATTAAAAAAATAAAATATTGACTCTTACATACAGACAATATTTATAAATACCCATTAAATGTAGAAGGTCATTACTTTATTCCATATCATCGCATATCAAATGTCAAGAGCCACCATAGGGAAGCCCTCTGAATATCCCACCTCTTTAAAATGGTTAATGGACAACGAAAATACTAATACCATTTGAAAAGTTAAATAATATATATTAAGACAGATTAGTTTGTGCGTCTGTAATAATGTCGCGATTTCTACGTGGCTAGTCGCTAGTCGCAGTTTCGCAAGTCAAAACAATGAGGTTCAATGTTCGACGCGACTCGCTCGACTTACACGTCAATACCCTTTTAATTAGGTAGTCATATGTTTCTCAATATAATTAAATACATTTTGATAACTGAATTATATATACTGTGTTCATACCACAGATTAAAAGTAACCAAGGTGTGTACTGTAGGTACAGCGAGTGAACAGTTTGAACGTTCATACTGAAGCACTGTTAATAATTAATTCCTGTAACTTAAGATGCATTCAATTAATCCGGGAAGTCTGAGAGGTGACTAAAATAACTTGACTTGTCCCAGGTCTCAGGCCGGAACCATTTATATGTATTTTTATATTATTTTATTGGGCACCGAGATTTTACATAGAGCGTTAAACTTTTAGATAGTTCTTCTTTTATTACTACGACAAACGATAACGTCACTAAATGCCGTATATTTAAAATGAACTTTTTTTATTTTAGAAAGAACTGAAACTTAACTGACAGAAAAACGTATAATCTTTAACCTGTACATCCACATTTTTTTATTAAATTATAAATAGTTTAACAAACAAATCCTAAAATTAATTAAAGTTTCAAGCTTATTTGTGAATCAAATTTTTATTATTATTGTATTTATTTCTTAGTACCTATTTATCACACCAAGTTGCTAGATCTCACCGAGGTACTGGGAATAAGATGTGTAGTTTAGTCTAATATCTTCCTATCTCTATGGGGGTGGAATGTAATATGTCTCTTCATAATATTACCGTGTTAGTAATAAGCGGGATAGAGCACATGTTGTGTACACCGCCGCACAGCACCGCGAGCCGGCCCTCACGTGGGAAGTGGAAGCTTCAATCTTTTTATTTGAACTATAATTAAGGAAACCTACCGTAATTACAGGGGTGATTGCTAAATATAATTGAACTCTTTTTAATCCTTTCTTTTTATATATTTATAGGGGAAGGTGTAGCTTGGAACGAAATATCTACTTTAATTACGTCTACATATCAAATATTTACAAAAACACTTATAATAAAAGCTATAAGTTTGTATTAGTTTTTGGAAGAATATAAAATTGGTAGTTTAGTAAAATAATTAAAGTTGGATTCATTAAAAGAAATCATAATGTTATTTCTAGTAATATTCCACCTTTTCATATAACACGAAGTAATGTGTTTATCGTTGTTTGTTTTAGGAACGTAAATATTCACTTTAATTAGCCATTCGGCCTTTTAAAGGGCAATTTGCATAGACGATTGTGTTATCAGCCTAATAATATACAAATTGGTCATTGTTGTCGTAGGGTCTGAGCGACGATAGCTCCAGAGCTAACAGGACAATAGACGACAACAGTTCAAGCGAATCATATGCTTTTATAGATACATTTCATTTACGATATTGATATATGCAAGCGTTATCATTGAGTCCTCGTATAAGTATATGATTCACAAACATTTATTTGTCTTATTAGTTTCTTTTGTTACGATTTATCTTGTGTCAATTGTGAGCTATCATTGTTAGTAAAATGTACACTTACATTTGCTCTAAATATTAAATACTTATATGGACATATAAATAACTAAATCTTTCGTACTGGGTCTACCTTAGTTTAATTATATATAAATAATAAATAATATTTACAAAACAATCAAAAAGCTTTCAAGTATCATCTCTCAGCTAAGACAAGGCCTCAAGTACATCATTTGGTATGTTTATGTTTGCTATTAATATTATTTCGTGAATGTGGGAGCCAGGAAGCGACGTCACGGCGCGCCCGAACGAGCTGCACGTTGAGGCAGGACGGCCATTCTCGAATGCACCGTCGGAATAACAATGTATTATTAGAAAAGCACTATAACATGTATCATAACTAAAATCATATTATAATAATAATGGTCTTAAAATACTCTAAGATGTGTACATACCACACAAAATGTAATTATCAAGATACACACACAGAGACAGATATAGACACACCTATAGCATAATCTTTGATAGCAGACTTTGATAAAATGTAACATAAATTGTATTAATTTATAATTTGTAATAGGTATATTTTTTGCTGACTGTGTGAATGCAGTCTGTACATAGTGTATGTACGGTATATAAGACACAAGTAACGGGACTCATTGCGCCCGCGCCGCACCCGCCACCGTGCTGACACTCTCGATCAGTACTGACGCAATCTCTAGATTCATCAAACAAACAAACAACCGTAATGATTTATATCTTTTGAATATATCTTTCCTTACCTTTGTAGTAGCAGTTCTTTTCTTAAAAGATGCACATTTCATTTATGAGTTCTGTCTTATATAAATTGACATTACTTTGAAAAATATTGTCTACGATGAAGATTCAATAACTACGACACGTGCTAATCTGCAAAATTATTAATAACAGTAATGTGAAAACGTGCCAGCCTATGCGTGTCTTTATCAAATTGAAATAGTCAGTGTCGTAACAAATAAACAATTTAAGCATCGGGTGACTAAATAGTAAAATCCGGTCGGGAGCATTGGCTAGCGAGTTTCGGCCGGCGAGGGGGGAAGGACGAAACGGCCGCGGGGGGGAGGGCAGAAGTGCAATGTCCTCGCCAACATCGCCAGAGATGCCTTCCTCGACTCCTCGCATGCTTATCTAAACGAAATAAGGAAACATTCAGGGTTTTTGTATACGTGACGAGCGCTCGATTTAACAAAGAGCTCGTCTGTTCATTTTATTTACTCATTTTATTTAGGGTTAATTCCGTAAAATTTAGTTGAGTTGTTGAAATTTAGCCATTAATTTTACATGTCTTTAAGAACTAAAGAATTGACATAGTTGTCACTGTTTTTAATAAAAAATACTGTAGGTATGAAGTAGTGTAGTTAAGCAGCGAGGACAGGAAGAAAGCTTGAATACATGGAAGGTATCCTTAATTAGTGGAATTTGAACACGAGTCTCCCCATAATTTTGGTGTCGATGACCAAACTAAGGGAAGCTGAAGCCATAAAAATTACCGCCAACCAGCACGAGGGAGAAACCTGTTATTTATTCATATATACCTACTTGGAGTATTTTATTTGGTGGTTCATTTTGTTTTAGTATAAACAGTACCTTTCTTCTCTTCACATAATGTGTATTTTTGTGTATTATACTTAATAAAAAAAACATTTAATAATGTTATTAATATGCACTTAAATAATATTAATTATTCTTTGAATATATTTTAATTATAGAATTCAGAAGATATTTCTTTTAGATAAATATATTTTTTCGTTATTTCGAAATCTATAAAAAAATAACTATATTACTATTAAAAACATTGTAATTGTGACTTTAGGATCAGATGTGAGTAAATTATAAAAATAAAGACTTATCTTATCTTCAATTCCTCTCTTTTTGATATTTATACCCAGATATTTTTATGATTATATGTGTAAATCGAGTGTCTTATTAAGTACAGTTTAATTTGAAGAATCTTTTTAGATATAAATCAAACAATAAATTTTTGGAAATTGTAAATAAATAAAACGCAAATATAAAATTGATTAAATAGTTTTAAGTAAACATTTCTGCGACATTAATGGGAAAATAATGATTCTTATCGCAAATTTCGTGAGGCTAATGACCGCTGCGCAGTCCGCGGTATTATCTCGCGATATCTAATGGAGTATTCGTAATTAAGAATCGATTAAACAGTAAAAAGGTCACGTTTGCCAACATCAGACCAGATAAACAATTTCATAAGAATTTTAGATAATAATAATAATAATAATTTTTTGTCAACGCAAGTAACGACAGAAAGTTATTGAAAATGATAATTCCACTATTAGTCATCGTTGCTTTTGAAACTTAGTGGAAAAATTGTAGTTAGTATATTTCGAGGCCTATTAAAAGACTTTATGTCGTAAGAGAGGCAGGCGCGGCCGGTGAAGTAATGAGAGGGAGCCTCAGGTCGGGGCGGGGGCGGGGGCGGGCTGCAGTCTTGACCTTGGGGAAGGTTTGAGGCGGTACTCGCGGTCCCTGACCTGACTATTTCGAGTGGCAAGTGCAGCGCCTCGCTGCATGCAATGTGCATACCGAAATAACCGCCTGGCCGCTCGCCCCGCCCGCGCGTCCGCCTCCGACGCGCCAGGATACTATATGGCACGCCCTAGCCAGCCAATGACTGTGCAAACACAATAACACTCGAGTAGACAAAAAGATCTCAGTCACAGAACCGTTCATTAGGCCCTCCTCAAAAAACAGACATACACACACTAACAATAAACAAGATATAAGTGTCCGCTGGATCAGTACTATATACAGCATATTACAGTTAATATACGGTTAGAAAATCAAATGGTGAGAGCGCCCGCTTGTTTGATGGACGAGGGAAAGGGTCCGCTCGAGGCTGCAGCCGGTGCACTTTCACGAAAACTAGCAGCATGGGACATTCAGATGCATTCACATTTAACATCTTCATACTAAGTACAGAGGACGTAAATCTAACTATGAAATATATACATTTATAATTTTTTGGATTTAAAAAACAAAGCTTCAATTACAATTTAACCTCTAATATAGAGTTACTTTACTTTACTAACCCAGTTCTCTTTAACGACTCTACTTAGATTTTGCCAAAACATAAATTACAACATCGAGGATTGACTAGGGGCTGAATGTCAAAATAGTTAGAGTATGTAATTCTTTAAGTGTATTATTATATTTACCAAATATGACTAGTAGACGCGACAATCAGCCCTTCAATAACAAACACAGTCACGGCGCGTATCTGTGTGTGTATGTGTATGTGTGTGTCTGTGTGCTGCGCCCGCGCTGCACTCAAGGTTACTGGCCAGCAATACCGCGGCCTAGCGACCAAATTTAAAATTGTCTCTGTGTCACAATCCTCACAACAGCAATAGAACGTTATTAAGGATATATAGGTTACATGAAGTTTTATGAATTTTATAATAAGGATTGAAATTTTGTTATGGCCATATTTCTTGAATATAATTTTCAAATAATTATCATATTAACTAATACAGTAGTTATTTGTATTATATTAGTGGTACATCGCAATCCCTGTCATCGTTAGAAATGTTTCTGGCGCAATTATGGGCTAGTTATTGGAGCTTTGATTAATACTTCAATGTTTTAGTACATTTAAATTAAAACCTCAATTATTTATTTTAATACATTATTTCATAGTACAAGAACCATAAAGAACAATGGTTGATCTTGAAGCAAAAGTTTGAAGGGCGTGCGTGCGAGGGTGGACTGTGACTTGTTCTGCCGAATGACTTTGTGGCGTCCGGGAGCGCGGCCAACGACCTGCCCAATCTCCGCTGCATTAGCATAGCAAGCAATATTTGTGTCTAGTAGCGCTAGTGTGCGTTATGTGCTAGTGTGCGTGATGCGCCCGCGCCCTCCTTGCGAAGCTGCTTCTTGTGTATGTATGCGTGTAGATTAGTCGCACACATCCATATTTAAACCATTCGTTCCTCTCATCCTTAACTATCCTGGACTCCTTGACAATTTGGATTATGTAGTTTATTACATATCCACTTGTCTCATTCTAAAGTTACAATTATATAAAACAAAATGTAGGTATTTTTATTTAAAACATTGTTAGCGAAAGCGCTTGCGTGTACTTAAACCTCCAACCTGTATATTTTTGTTAATTATTTCTATCGTCCATGTCGCTGTGTGCTATGAGTACGTCGCGCTGTCAGTGCGCATGTGTGCGCGCGGAATGTGGCGAGGCTGATATAATTTCTTGGTCGTAGCCACATTTGATAAAAAGATCAAGTTCAAAGGGGCGAGTGTGTGGATATTTAACAGACGTGATTACTTTATCTAACTAAGAAATGTAAAATCATAACTTCACATTTTGAGAGCAGTATCTAAAATCAAAGACTACAAAAAAATTTTGATCGCCAATATTATATGACGGCGCAATTAGTTATTGTCTAACTTATAAATGTAACACTTAAAAGAAAGGCATGTTTACAACTGACATAATCTGATTCAGTAGCAGCATTATCACCGAATACAATGGCCTCATTGTTACTCTTATAGCGTGAACACAAAAAATTGTCTCCCATTTGCATACACCTTTATTAGCAAACGACGGCTTAGTTGGTGAATCTCATTGTAGAGGTGTTGCAATCCTTCGCAACAAATGAATCGTTTTCGTACCTGCGATGTCGTCAAATTTTTGTTTTTTTTTTTCTCTAAGATTGAAAGGACTCATAAAACTTGTAATTGCGTAATTTTTGTGTATTGTTAGTAAACCCTTTCCGCTTGTTTTTGTTACGCTCGTTTATTTAACCCTATACATTTCCAGTCGGCGTCTTTGCGGAGATCTGCAACTTTTGAGGTGGGTCGTAAAGCAATATAAATTGCGCTATTCTCTGCAGAAAATGTGAGCATCGGCACGAAAGGGTTATTTCAATGTTGCGCCGGAGTTTCTCTTTTATTTGGCGACACCATGTTTTTAAGACCCTAACGGTGCTTTCTTTCTTTAAAAATAGTCTTTCGTTAATAAGATTTTAATGGATGTCATGGGATGAAATGTAATACAATATAAAGATAAGTGTAATACTATAATTTATCAAGAACGTTGAAGTAAAGTGACGCATTTGGTAACATTTATGGTTGATCTACGAGTTCGATGAAACACCATGATAAATTCCCTTGTCTCTTTAAAAACTGCCAAGATGTTATTGAACCCTTGATTATAAACAAATAAAATATTGTAAGTCTGTCCGTCGATCAACTATGACATCACGGGTAAAGTAAAGTTAAAAAATAACATGTTTAATCTATATTTACGTAAATTATTATTTTAAAATTTATATTAATATTAAATTTGTCTAATTACTGAGCTTTGGTACTAGGTATGTGGTATCTTGTTTGGTTCTAAAAATTTACTATATTTAACATTAATAACGACTGTATAATGTATACATAACTTTCATAAACACAAAACGAGTTATAAAATGTAAGAGTTCTCAAAGCAATATTGAATTACATTTAAAGAAATTTCGCTAAAGCCTTAACTGTTAATTCATAATAAAACTTTCTTTCAATGAACAATGTTACCCGGCGCTTGTTCAAAGACGCCGACATCTTAATATCATCCCTTAACAAAGAGGCCGCTTTTACCGACCCCTCCACCGCCCATTACATTTGCACAAGCCCTCTTCACTCTTATCATACTTCTATGAGTAACGGTTCCTACTTCCTTATCTGAGGTTGAAGTGAAAAGCATATTGCACAATGGTACCTTTGTACATACTCGGTTAATTATTATTGTACTAACATACTTTATCATATTTCTAAAGGTTTACCTTCGATGTTTTGTTCTCAAGCAAAACGATTAAGCGGAACTTTAAAATTTATATTTAGCAGAGTTCTATCTATTTTTAGTTCTTTTAACATCTGATATTTGCAACCCTTGCCCTAATAATTAGCATTCTTAGAAACATAAAAAAAAAAAATAGCTGTCATTTTGTATAATACTTTTAAAGCTCATATGTATGTTATAAGGTAGCAGTGCCTTCAGAAAGAGCCCGCTCATTGTGAGTCACTTAATATTTTAATAAGATTCGTGTAAATTGACATCACACTCTAATTATAAGAAATCAAATGAACAAGAAGGTAAGCGACCATCGATTATAGTTCAGTAAAAGTTGTGTAGAGACAGCGACGACTTCCATCCATCACTCGCCCAATCAGATATACAAAGAAATAAAAGGTAGTTATTTAAATCGCCTTCGTCCATTACCGAACTGCCTTAATTGAGGAGACGCCATATAAAACATTTTTAGTGCTTGACACGCCGAGGCAAATGAAAAAAGTCAATCTACACATCAATCGCCAAACATTGGAAATTTTGGTAACACGCGACTACTCAATAATGTACGAAATATCGATGTGGGGCATCGCCACCACCACGGCGGTGCGTAGCCATCCCTGGACGAATGTTGGTTTAAAGCGGAAACTAATGACTTGTATATTAAATAGCTATCGATCAGTGAGACCAATATACCTACTTCACCTCCTCTACACCTCCTTAGATAGATAGTCTCCTCATATACTTACAGAGAATTGAAGTTTGCTCCCTATCGTATACTGCACACTGCGCACTCTACTATAGAATTATAAGATAATATTATGCATGTATTGAATTAAATTTTATATTATAATTGAAGTGGACTTTTTTTTTAAATTCAACCTGAAGATGTCAGACTTATCTAAAATGTATGTGTTGAGTTTACGAAGCGGGTGTTGAAGCTTCGGGGAGGGGGTTGCCAAATGACGTGTCTATCAATTATTCACCTCCCCCCACATTTGCGTATAGAAGACAAATATAACATTTCATGCAATTAAATTTATTGCTTTTCTTCAGTTTATTTAAATCTTAATATCAAACATAATTATAATATCAATATTATTTTTTTTAGAAGAAGTGCTTCATGCAAATAACTGGTTCTGCATATGTTTTAATTATAATTATACTTTTAGTATTAAACTGTGTTTGTAAATAATTAGCAACACATAATAAGTATGTCTAAATTCTTGTAAAATATTTTAGCTTTTAATCGAGCAATACAAATTAAACGCGTGTATGAGGTGGATGGAGGGTGGTCGTCGGAGGCTATGCTTCAATTATTCAGCGCACGTATTTTGGTCACGAGGACGGGGTTGGCCTTCTTGGACTTCATATCACTTTTAAGGGTTAAATAAATTTTACAATTTCTACTAGTTTTGATTATCTGAACTAGAGCTAGTAGTAGTCGTATAGAATATATCGATATTATCAGCTTTAAAACTTTTTCTGGAAAAAGTATTTAATATGAATCATTATTTCATAGCGCACATCTCTGGTGCGCAGGGTTAGAGATAGTCCCAGTGGCGTCCTGAGGGCATTTGCTGACAGGCTGGATTGTCAGTACCTGAACCACTGCCGTATGGTGCACGTACTGACAAATCAGGGCTGTCTTAGATATAAGGCTTAGATTAAGGTAGTTATTAAGTTTACTAACATTAGAGTAGTGATTTCTTATATATTGTATTACTAACAAAATATGATCTTTGAGGTCGAAATAAATGAATTTTATTTATTATTATTTATTATTTACAAAGAAACCTAAATTTATGATGATTTAATGATTTGTAAACAAATATTAGTATGTTAATGTTGTTCTATTAACATTGGAACATAGCGCATTATTAATTTATGTATAAAGGATTTTTAGGTAAATGCGAGAAACCAGTTGATATATATGTGTGTATGTGTGTATGTGTGTATGTAGATATCTTTATCTACATATTAGCGTCGCACCTTGGCCTCAAATCCGTCGTAACCTCGACAACTCGTAGTCGTGTTCTTCAACGAGCTGTTAGATACAAATATCGCAACTGTTTATATAAATATTTACTTAACGACTTATATTTCCTTCCGAAATCCAACAACACTCCACGTCATGACCGACACCAGAACAAATACATATACTATATGTTATTATATGTACTTAGTTGCTTTATAGAACTGGTATTATATATTGTAGGTATAGCTAGTACCAGGCGCTCAGAGCTGTTATCATATACATATATATCCGTGTACGTATGTGTGTGATAAGTCTATCGCAAAACGGTAACGCCCATTGCCAATCGTTGCCAAAATGATTCACCACTATGTAAATATATATCTATGTTATGTGTTTAGGATAAATTAATAAATGAATTCTATACTGGTTCCGTAACTTTATAGTTCTAATGTTTCAATGTTAATTTGTTTCTAGAAAGGATTACTAACATATCTTTGTGTTCAGTTTAGGTGAATATCATGCAAGTAATATCTTTTTATATTATATATATATTTGAATCAGTATGTTGTAATAAGTTTTAAGCGTACAGTATTGTATGATAATGTATTATTGTAGTTCTTCTTTTTTTAAACGCATTCGTTTCACCGTTTTTATACTTTGTAGTTGATGTTTTACATAATGTACGATAATATTATTATTTGAACAGAATCTTGTTTTAGATTTTTTATATTTAAAAACATATTTTATACACTATATACGGCCTTTATATTTATATACCTATATATTAAGAAAAAAAAAAATATTTTTTTTTTCTCGAATACCAAGCTTTGTTTTGAAGATTAATTATTATATATAAACTTTAAAAAATCCTAATTATAATTTTAGCAGGCACTTTAAATGCGAAAAAGAGTTTGTTGCTTCTTGTCGACAACTAGAGTTACGTAATTACAATAAAATCATGAAGACATATTCATCTGCACTAAGGAAAATATATGTATGTGTTAGACTTTCAAAGGTTGTCAATAAATATAACAATATATATATAAACAGTAACATAGATCTGGTACCCTATAATTATTACACAGAGGAACTCTAATATATTCCCACTAACTAATATATATAAACAGCAATGAACAATCTTCGTTCTGTTTATGAGATCCTGGTATAACGTTTGCAAATTTAATTTACCTGTGATTAGAATTGTCTATGGAAATATAATTGTTGATTGAAATCAACTAATACTACAAGATTTATGGTTATTTATATTTCTTTTAATTATAGAAATGACAATGATATTAGCATAATAATAAACTTTAGGGTTGATTGACCGTATTAGACAAACAATAACACTGACGTAAAAGAAACTTTTATAAACATAAACATCTCCTTCAAGTTATAATCTCCTGGTACAATTGTGCGAAATTGACATAACTTTTCACCGCCCCCAGTGGTACTTGTTTTTTTGCGCGCGCGTGCCATTGTGCTGTCATCATTACTCTCCACAACAAAGTGTCCGTTAGAGTATTTACACGGCTGCGTACTCGTCTGTAGTTCGGGGATACCCTCATTCATCTGGCGCGATGAATTAGCGTGCCAATTTTTTGCTACCAGGTCTATGTCCTTTCAAAGATTAGACGTATGTGTGAATGATTCTGTACGTATATGTGTGTCCACGTAAAGTGTCTATAGTGTGTCTATCGCCTTGTGTGTGAGTCACAGACATTGCTGCGATGTACCTTAAATATTATTATACCTATTATTTTATATTAAATATAATTTGTTAATATTTATTTTCAGTACAAAAATTAGACAGTATCACTAATTCAACACGGATACGAGTTATCAGTCCGGTTATCGGACGAACGCACTCTATCTGCGAGTACGCATCGTGCGTGCGTATTGCATTTCGCGCGATACGTACTCCAGCGTCTCTCACGTTTCTTATTCCATATAATATTCCACTTTCGCAAGCGAATTACTTATTAACTATAATAAAATATACGTGATTTTCGTTAAGAAATATTGAAATGCGTTACGCATGAATAAATGATGAAGTTGTTGCCACATAGCTGTTACCATAATGTAATACACATACTGACACACAACCGTACACGAAGATCACACGGCTGTTTTATTATTAATGTAACTATATCCTCAACTGATATATCGTGATAAAGCTTCTCATATGTTAGCAAAACATATGAAACAGACATAAATACAATTATCCCATACATATATATTGTTATTTAGCAATTTACGAATACGTGGTTATGATAATAAAGCAGCGAATACAAGCGACAGATAACACTATCGATACTGAGAACTAATGCACGAGATAACATAACTGCTGATAACGAAATGACAAATTGCAATACTGCTATCAACCATGCTCTGAAACCAAAAGTGCAGCGGACAGTGAGCGATGAGCGCATCTACTGACAGAGGAACTTAATAGCTTTAGTCTGTGACTATTACACAATTCTGTGTTACTTTATCAAATGTATACCTACATGAAAATATAATAAGGGGATGGGATCATATTTATTTGCTAACATTATTACAGTCATGGACAATCTTTTTTGATACAAAAATAGTAAAAGGGGTTTATACTAAGCCGTTTGAAGCGGGTCGAATTGGATACGGACAGAAAGACACATTCGCCTGCTTTTTGCTATTACTTTTATAATAAAAGTGTCATAATATATCTTACTTAAGTGATATCGGTGCAAACTGTTGTTTCTAGTTGAGGCTGTTTGTGTTGTAAAAAATAAATTGTGTTGTTTTAGTGTTTTATAAATGCATATTATTAACTAAACTTAAGTTAAAAGGTATTCTTGAGCATGTAGGTTCAGAGGAGCATTATGAATCATACGTAATTACAGGATACAATCGTAAGCTGTCTGTTTGCAATGAAACACAAGCCCATAATATTTACCCCAGCGGACACGGTCTATTATAATAAAAATACAATTTTGGCCACAACCCCTTGTAGAGTCGACGGGGTGTTTGCAAATAAAGTTCTCGTAAACTTGATGTAATCACTGGCTTATGATGTCGTATGTTTTACATTTATCATTAATACTATCAGTGTTAAATCAAATTTGAATCAGATTGTTTTATCTGGAGCAGCATCATCTATAGCTGGATCAAAAAAATCATCATGTGCAAATAATTCGTCGGCGCTGCTAATTCAAACCTACTGCTAGGTCACAGGGCGTACTAGATTGAACCGGGTAGAGAAGAACGTGATATTAAACCGGTGGTGTACGAACAGGCTTATTGCCAACGATACCTGTAATTAGACACTATCGGGGTGTCATCTGTCAGTGCACACACACACACACACAGCACAGCACATGCACGAGCGACGGAAATAACGTACGTCTATTGATTTTGTGTAAAAAGCGCACTGGCCTTCGTTAATATTTGTCTGTTTTATAACGTTTATTACTCGTGGGCTCTGCTCGGTCGAGGGGCTCGACTTGGAGACTTACACACAGACAAAAACACCTCCGTCTAACGAATCGGACTATCTATGCTTTCATTTAAATATATATAAATAAATTGATATTATATTCATTTAAGAAATATTAGTATTAATTATGTAGGAGTAAGTTAATTGTTCGACTTTGGAACAAGAGTACCTGATGATAATAAGAAATTTATAAAAAAACTCTGTATAATCCATCTCTCATTTTATCTTAATATAATTAAATAACGATAATTGATAATAAGTTTCACTGAGTGAGTTTATTCATATCGATTTCTCTTGATTGTGTATTTTCATATTCAGTGTCCACATTGTTTCCTAAAACACGCTTTTATCTATTTGGAAAGTGTGTAGCGATTTTAAAGTGGTTCTAAAGTATGGAATTTTCATGGGCATTACGCAAGCGAAGTTTTTAACATTTAGCGACAGAGGTCGTAAATTAGTATAAGTTTTACGTCTCTCATTAGTGATAGGTGCGGGTTGATTTCGAACTAACACGAGGGCAGAGTTCAATGTCGGTTGCTGCTCAATTAGTACAACTTTTCTGTCACAAAATAATTGTGTTAAGAAGAAGTAAATAAATTCAATATGTCAAAAAACTATTTCGTGATAAAGATAATGCTAAAACACTATTCCAAAACATACAAATAAGGAATTTGTTTAACGCCGGCTCCATTAAATATTCCATGGTCACATTTTCTACTTTCGAATGCATTTTAAATGCATCGTATCAGTGCAACGACCAACGACCACGAGACGATCTCTCGCGACTAGCGGATCGAGTCCGTTCAAGGACGTCCACTTCCCTGACATCTATTAACACCACTAGCGACTCTACGGCGACGCATTAAGATACACTTTTGATTGTCATCTTTTATCCGCCGTCTTGGCCACTAAGAAAAATGATCCTGTATAAAAAAAGTAAAAAAGTACATCTCGCGGTTGTTTTATTTTATAGAGCATCGAGCGAAGCCAACATGGCGGCGAGAGGGGAGCGAATTATTTTAATGTATGTATTATATAAGTCATTTCACAGTATATATAAGACTAAAAGTACTTAAATTTAAATGTAATATATGAACTGGTATTAATAATGATGTTTGTATGAACTTTAATTATTGTAAATTTAAAAACATAATTATAGCGGTTGCAGAGAACGGAGTTAGACTTGATAAAAAATAGGTAATAAATTGAGTAAAATAAAGGCAGTCTACTTCAGGGGTGTCTGTATAAAAAGTGAAGCGCCTCCCTGTCTGAGGGCAGGTGCTCGCCGATATTTTGACAATAATACTTAACAGGGCCGCCTATTTTTAATTTGTTAGTTACGTTTTTTCTGTACACTGTTGACCCATTTCCGAAGTGGTGGTATTATTTTTACTAAATTTGATATACACATACGATAAAAATGGAACTGTAATAGGCCCATTATAAAATATGCAATATATTCTCTATATTATATTGAAGTAAGCTTTATCCTTTTTTTGTATAATATAATTATTTAAATTATGGTTAAAATAATTTGTATTAAAGCATGGATATAATATGACGACGGCAGGAAAGAGTATATTGTTTTACTCGGTCCGGGGAGTTTCGCTACAATGAACCGCATCCGGACTCGCCTGCTCCGGGCGCGGGGAGGGACGGTTGCGGATTCGGTAATAGCTTTATAAGAGCTGCATCTTATCAAAGAATACAATTACAGAACAACATTATCTATCCGGAAATACTATTTTGAATTATTTATTACACGGGTGTTACAAAACTAGAAGGTAACTCCTGAGAATGTCGTTAAAAGATATGATAAAAATTTGAAATGTACTCTATTTGTATTTTGTGTTTATATATTTTAAATTGGATGTGCAAATACCGTTGTGTTAATACAGAATATTATTTAATTGTGTCTTATTTAATACAGATAAGAGGGTGAGACACCCCAGATAGAGCAGATTATATAAAATAATAAATTCTAGCGCGTGGCGGGATGCTGGTGACAAATGATGGCTCGCGTGAAACTTCTATTATATCTTAATGTCCACCAACCCTTCAGTAATTATGCAAACTTAATAAATTAATTGCCGTAAACGAATTAACAATTACATTCAGTTATTTATTAACAACAATATTAATAGCTCGGTCTTATGAATAATAAAATGTAACAGTGTATATGATAATGACACTTTACTTAGGAACTGAATCACTTAAATATGCATAGATTTATTGTTTTTGTCTTGTGTTTGAATTCGAGTTAAGTATATAAATGAAATAATTGTAAAAAGAAACTTTAATTAGTTAATTCAGGTTACATATATTTTGTTATATGCAAGTTATTTGTTTATTAAAACTGTGAATGATATTGATAATGCCTGTATTGTGGGGATCACTTGATCCCTTATTTTCGGTTCATCAGTCGCGTCAATTTCGTAACTCAACGAGCCACCATGCGGGATCGCATTATTGCTTTTTTATTACTTTTTTCTCAAACCCCCGCTTCGCATAAGTTTTTTCTATCTGTGCGTCGTCGTGGGATAGGTCGCGAGGATCGCGTATGCTGGTATTAGCATAATGCATTTTTGTGCATTTCTTTGTTTGCCAATTGACGCTTAGATTAGACATGATTAAAGTTTATCGCACTTTCCATTTGTTATAGCTCGTGTTTCCGCAAAATACTAACAAATTACGTACATTGGTACCAAAGGTCAAACTGTTAGAAGTATTAACAAAGGGACATTTGCATTTCTGCATTTGTGTTTCCGGGGCAATAACCAAATTATCATCAAATTTTAACGGTAGTGCGGTTGACCGCCGCTCTAAGTGCTGCGACGACAGAACTTAAATATCTTGTCAAATTATTGCAAATAACGACTCGTTAGCCCAGAGATAACGATTAGAAACAAACTGTAAATAAAACATAACGGGCAGATGAAAAATAAATATTTAATTCCCACAAGAGTTTAAATGAAGCGAACCATTGAAATGCCACCGATATGCAAACGAGTGCCCCGAGTGCCCCGAGTGCACTCCACTACGAGAGCACCGCTGACATTTGCTGCCTAACTATTATATCAACGAATTAATAATTGCATGGGAAAATTTAGAGATCTTATACGGTTAGAGTTATATGGCTTTTACTTAAACACACTCCAATACGTTTAAAAATATTTGACATATATGAAGCTGTAATCGTTTCCGCGGCGATGTATTGATAATACACGTGTCCCCTATCATTATTATCATATTAAGATCGACACAGTACTGTGTCTAGAGGACTGTTTGTCCGCTCCGGTCTCTCCTACTCTATTTTATATTAAACCCTTTTCGCTATTAATGATTTCCAATAAAGTAATGGGCTTAAGGAAAAAATATTACTTTGTAATTTTATTTATTAATGTATGTATATTTATATAAATAATATGTAAATTCAGTGAGGTGTACCAGCGGCAGAGCTGTCTGAACACGACGGATGCCAGTTGCTTAACAAAAAATATTGCACACACTCTGGTCTATTTTTGAGTGCATTTTGCGCTATTTTGGCGTTCCCTACGCAGGCAATATGTCATTGACCCCGTTTCGCGGCGTTTGTTCACGTACTTTCGGGAAGTTTTGGGGCGATTGACGTAGAATAGAGTAGAGCGACCGTCGACGCATGTTTAGTTTAATTACTTATTTAAGTATTTGCTTTAAACATCTAATAAAAAGAATAATCGATATATCGATGTATTGTAAATATAGTATATATAATATATTGTTTGAATGGTTTAAGAGAGTTTCTTGTAATTTATGTAAGATTCAATGATGGGTAGTTCAATAAAAGTAATAAATATTTTGGGAAAGAATCTAACTATTATCTAATGTAAACGTTGTAATGCATATTAATTGGATTTTTATGATAATTAGCGAGGCGAACTAAAAGAATACTCGGTCGCGACGGCACGACGTGAAGTTCCACGTTAGCATACAAAGGGCCAGGGCGAGGTTATAGCTTTTAGGAGCCGAATTCGGCTTCAATCTACAGTGCGAGTGCACACAGCCGCAGCGGCCGTGCTCGTGCGCACTCACGCACACAGAGGAGGGAGCCCTCCTCGGCGGCTGCAATTCGTCGGCTCCCGCCCGCGCGCAATTGCACTGCGTCCGACGACGTGCGTAAAAAGCGCACGCAGCGGAGCGGGCGGGGTGCGCGGAGCAGCGAGCCGCCTGCAGCCAACAGTGAGCAGTCACAGTCAGACGCTCGGCAGAGCACGCCGCCCCCACAGGGCGTACCTACTCCTCGCGAAACAACCCCTCTCGTGCTACGAACTTTGTACAGTGCCGATGCGAACTTTGCATTTTGTTTGAATTAATTAAAGCCATCGATACCGCAGTATCTGGATATTTTTTTTTTTGTTATCTATTGGTAAGTTTTACATTATAATAACTATTATATATCTTATATAGTGTTGTTTCTTCGTAGAACTGCTACGAGACATATTAACGAGTCGCTCAGGTTTGTAGAGTCTCTGTTTATAAAATTCAAACTTTAATAGGGCATAGATTGGAGTGATAAGTAAATGATCAGGTGGCGGACTATTTAATTCTAGTCATCTATCAAATAGGTTCCGTAGCTGCTTTCATCGGTCCCCTACCTTGTATATACCTGACGAATAAAAGGTAAAAGTCAATTTAGCAGCAAGGAAGGGCTATAAAGTGATGTATGTAAATGGGGAAGGGCGGTGCAGTCGAGCAGTCGCGGTGCCCCGGAGCCTCCGTTCGCACTTCGCACTCGGCGCTCGCACACCGTGGGTCGCGTAGAGACTACAGACGTGCATACACTTTAAGATAATCTTATCAGTATTGAGTTCTACTAGACATCTTCGCTTCTATTTTATTAATATGTTTCCTGGATCGACTTATGAAGGCGCTCTGCCAGGTTTGTAAACACCGATACCGAGTGCTTTATTGTGTTCTAATGTGTTTTCGTGTGCTTCGGTTGTTATTTTTGAAAAAAAAAAATGTTTCTTACTTTTAAATGTGTTTATTTATTCGAAAATGTATTATAGTAAATCGTTATTATAAAATAATTCGTATAAAGATTTATAATTTGAATCCAACATTAAAAGGAATTTCTATTTAACTATTTAATATACTAATAATTGTAATATTTATAAAATATTATTATTTCTAATGTTGGTATGAATTATCTATTAAGCGGAATCCAATAAGACTCAAAAGTTAAATAGAACACGTTAACTAATTCTAGGCTTACTTTCAGAATCACAATTCAAAAAAATGGGGAGCAGTGAGGGACAGCAAACGTTTTGTTTGAAATGGAATCATCACAAAACTAATTTGGTAGAAATATTGGAAGCTTTAATAAAAGTGGAAACATACGTCGATTGCACTCTGGTGGTCGACGAGCAAGTAACGTTCAAAGCGCACCGAGTAGTGCTGGCCGCTAACTCGCCGTATTTTCAATCGATCCTAGCAGACGTGCCTATGGATCATTGCAGCATTCTCTTTCCCGGAGTCAAGGATTTTGAGATGCGCGCTCTTCTTGAGTACATGTACACGGGCGAAGTCAACGTCACCCAGGCACATATACCTCGGATCATGAAGGTGGCCGAACAACTGGAAGTTAAAGGTTTGTTTGACATGACAGAGCTTCGGCGCCGTCCCGGCAGCAGTGAGCGCACTCCCGCCGCCTCTCCGCCGCGCGTGGTGCCGGCCGCGCCATCCAGCGTGTCGCCTCCCGCACCTAACAATCGTTGGCCCCCGCCGCCCGCAGCACCAGTGCTCTCGGCTGCATATGACTCTGCCGATATGAATCCGTTAAAACGCAAAAAATTATCAAGTATGCTTGCGACTCGTGATACTCCTATTTTAAGAAATGTTCTAGCGCAGACGACTCCACTGGATTCTTCGCAACCTATGTCTCTCGTGTGTCATCCGGTGAACCAACACGAGGCGACCCGCTTACACTCTAATGGATCAGCGCATGAACTTGATCGATCAGTCAGTCCTCAGAGACCGTTCGACTATAGGCCTCGCCGCTTGTCATCTAGAGCATCGTCTCCGCACTATACGCGCTCTGACCGTTCAGAAGATGCTCATTCGCCTTATACAGAGCGCTCGTTTGAGGAAGACAATCAACGTAATTTTCATCCGTCTCCTCCACCGGCAAATTTCCAACAAGATGTAAGAGCTGGTTTGGCTCCCTATGTGCCACCACAACAGAAGCCGGAATGGAAGCGATACAAACAATATACGCGATCAGACATAATGTCCGCTATTGAATGTGTCAGGAATGGAATGAGTGCCCTGCAGGCCTCGCGGAAATATGGTGTGCCGTCACGTACTCTGTATGATAAAGTAAAAAAGCTTGGTATTACAACGAGTCGTCCAATGAGCCGCGGGGTAAAGAGAGAATCAAACGGAGCAGCTTTTCCTTATGGCTTAAGTGGTACCGGTGGTAATGAAGATGGTACACCGTCTACGCCGCTTATTGATCCATCCTTCTTACAACAAGCATTAGAAGGAGCTACTAGAGACGGGGGACGTGAAGCTTTACATGCCATGGCGTTAGCGGCTGCAGCACATGCAGCTTTAACTCCAAGAACTCCTCCACGGTCAGCACCACAGTCTCCGAGAACCCCCCCACCTGATGATGACCACGTTGAGGATCTGTCAGTTGCGCGCAGACGTGATCCAGATCCCCCATCCGGAGTTATTGTTCCACCACGTAATTTTGCTCTGGATTGCAACAGCGAAAGAGATTAAAAACTTATGGCGAAAATAAATATTCGAAAAGACTGACTTAGGCGTACAAAATTAGAAGTAAGGCACTAGTTAGTAGGCTACTGGTAGGCCACGCTGACGGGGCGCTCCGGCCGGGCGATTGCAATGGGCCCCGCGGCCATATATCTTCTACCTCTCCTCTTCTCTATTTATTTTCGAGCTCTATTTATACCTAATAACGAAATCAAATTTCCGTTAGACGGTAAGCCGGTGTCTTTTGTGATTTGTGTTTGTTTATTCTCTTCTCTAGTTTTTTATGTTTTTATAACTTTTACGTCTCTGTTAAATAAATAGTATAGGTTAGCTTTAATTAGAATGTAACCGTGTAGGGCCGAGAGTCAGGCAGTGGTATCCGCGCCCCGCGCCTCGGAGGAGTCCGTTTAGACGAGTTATAGTGCAATGTTGTCCGCGACTGTGATGTTTATAGACTGATACGCCGCCGTTACCTCACGCTCCCTACAGTTTGTCTCTAGTCTGCAGCACCTTTTGAAATACCTAATACGTATTATTCAGAATCATTTCAAAGTATAAAGCAGTGCGCCGCTTGAAGCTCACACCACTTTGTATAGCGACGTATTTATAAGACCTATCTAATATTAAAATTTACGTTATTAAATAGATTAATGTAATCGTTTGTCATTTGCCATAATTGTTCATTGTTTATAAATAAGTAGTTGTATACATTTTCTCTTAATATTGATGGATTTGCACAAGCACGGCAGTTTTATGTAGCGTTAGTAAGGTTTTAAAACACTTAGTTGGTGTGGATGCTCAATCTTTTACAAACATATATTTAAACTTATTCTCAAACACATTAAGTCGCGTTTGTTTAAAAAAATGTACGTAATAATGTTAAGTTATATATATATATCTAATAACTATTAAAACAATTTAAACTACCTCTTTTATTTATGAATAGAAGCAAGCAATCCGTTGTGCCTCTATTGACATGTTAACTATAATAATATAATATTATTTAAGTGAATTATGTTATATGAATACTTATTATTTTGTAATTTTTAAAAGACTGATTTGTTACTTTAGTCTAGTTTGAAAATGCCATAGATACTATATTGTATTCGCATATAATATTATGTTGGTCGGTGTCGCGGGACTACACCATCGCGTCTCAGTTTTGTGCCTTGTTTGTTGAAGTGAGACGTTTTTGCGGACATTCCAGTAGATAGGCGTGTTCTTTAGTATTTTATAAACACTACACTTAGTCTTAATTTAAAATTAATCAAGCTCTTATTGCAGTGTTGTAACGTTAGTGTCGGGTACACATATATGCGTGTGGATTATTTAATATAAGTAATAAAATACCTCACAATTTGTTTATTTAGAAGATGTTATGTGATTGTATCACAAATACCTACTTTTGTGCCTATAAATAATGTTAAGTACGATGTTATGCACTATAGTCGTATTGTACGTACGTGCGTACTCTGCAGATGGCTATGTATAAATCTAGACTATAACGAGTTTGTTTTCTCGTAACTAAATATTATAGTAAGAACTATATTTACAGATAATATAATGTTATAAATATAAATTAAACGTTTAATATCACATACTTTCTATAAGTTATCCCCACCCCTATATTATTCATTTGTTACACACCGAAGGACATCTTTTGAAAAAAAAAAAGTTTTTTTATTTATCAATCGTTTTCAATTTTTGCTCTTTGTTTTTAATATGGCTATAAAGTTTTCATCTTTTTTCATAAACCTTAGTCCTCTAATGTTCAGATATTTTAACTATTTTAAATAAAGTAGTATTTTTGTGCCCAATAAATAATTATTATCTACTTGCTTGAATTAACAAATACCAGTTTTTTTGGTTACAATTTATTTTGTTTTTGGTTGTTATTTTACCAAAAAGTATTAAAAACCATACAGTCTTATTTTTATATTGGCAAATAAATGTTTTTTCAAAAAGAAATACATTTATAAATGATATATTAAAATTGACCATTTCAATAGTCACTTCTTCAACATTTGAGATCTACGAATACGCACAAAGACAAAGACAGGTAAGATAAGTAAGAAAAAAATAATAATAACGTGATCCTTATATTATAACGCTATTTAGACTGATAATTGAATTTCTATTTACTATATTGAACCCAATGCAAGTAAAATATATATTGATAACATAATAATGCCATCTACAGCGAGCAGTAGAAACTTTTGAAAGTTACTTTGTTAAAATCTATTAGATGTGTTATGAAATAGCAACTCATAATTATTCAATACCCGATTTATTTGTTTAATATATTTAAGTACTGTAAATAATTTATGACTAAAAACGAAAAAAAAATTGTTAAATATTCCAAAGAGGTAATGTGAATTCCACGTACATACAAATACAGAGCCATCTACTGAGGAATGACAGTAACTCTAAACAAACGTTTTAGAAATCTTTAATAGATGATGCTTATAAATAAAGTGACTTTGATGCTCTTTTTAATCTATATTTCAATCTTTTTAAATTAAAAAAAAAATCATAAACAATAACATAATAAAATTTTTTTAATAATAAAAAGATTTAAAATATTTATTGAAAATATAATTATACATGATATTTTTAAACGACTAAATATTGTGACGTAAAATCGGACCACCGAAATGCTGGGACTTCATTGGCTCATATGATCACATCATATGTCAAAATACAATGAACAGCGGGCTGAAGAAATGTAAACAAGTTGAATTAAAAAGAAACACGTAATAAATATAAATATTACTAAATAATTACTACTATTGTGGTAAAGCTAACCGAATCTACAATGGAAACTGATGAGCCGTTATTAAACAATGATGTATTTAATATAAACGATATCGCCGAAATAGAAGGTAAAGTTTCCTCTTCTCCAATATGAATAAAATTTCTATGACACATAATTTGAACTTCTTTTTAGATTTTCTCAGCGGATGCGATGGAGATTTTATGAAAAAATTAGAAGAAGAACTAGTTCTAGCAGATAATGACTCTGGTCTATTAAGTGTGGATACGAAATTGAATACGATTGTTTCATCACCCCAGGATTCTCCATATTACGCTGCGCCGGGAAATCCTTTGGTATCTCAACATCCACAGAATAGAAAACTGCATTCTCTTACTCCACAACCAAAGACTAGCCCTGTTTTAGGAGTGTATGGCAGAGAAGAAAGTTATAATTTGGATGTCAAAAAGGATGGGAAAACCTTACCAGATGCTGCACTACACAATGTACAGAGTCAATCTGTCCAGACTCCAATGTTTGTGCAACAAGTAATTCCCAGTCCTCAATATCTCAATGTAGCTCTGGGAAGCTTACAAAAAATGCCCGATGGCAGAACATCTCTTGTAAAATTAGAGTCTCAAGTAAACCAATCTTGTAAATCACAACAACCATCCCAACCATTGCTTCTACCTAGCAGTGCAAAAGGAGTTACACCAGTTATATTAAAAAGCAGTGATTCTAATTTTTCTCCAGTGCTATTACAGTCAAATATCCTCAACCCTGAAACTCAAACTTTGATGTACACTAGTGCACCTGTGCAAGGTAATTGTGAAGCTTTGGGTCAAATATATTGTGTAAGTGTTGCTTTTATGAAATTATTTATTTTAAATTGTTTTAGGAGGTACTCAAGGTATTATAAACAAGTCAGGTAGTGAGAGTCAACCTATACACACTTTTTTTACCAGCAATAATGGACAAACATTGCTTACTACTGGTATTCCATTAGTACTGGATGGGGACAAGATTTCCTTTAATCATTCATCAAACGGCCCTCCCAAAGTGAAGGAGGTAAAGAGGAGTGCTCATAATGCTATTGAGAGAAGATACAGAACAAGTATTAATGATAGAATTGTGGAACTTAAGAACATGTTAGTAGGTGAAGAAGCTAAGGTATGGGAAATTTATTAATATGGGATTTTCATGCTGTTTAATTTCAATGTGTATGTCTTACAAATATTTAAAAATATATATTTATACATTACTTTAAAATGTTTCAGTTAAATAAGTCGGCAATATTAAGAAAGACAATAGATTACATCAAGTACCTGCAAAATCAAAACACAAGGCTAAAACAAGAGAACATGGCTCTCAAGCTTGTGTGTCAAAAGTCGGGAGTCAAAGATATTGTATTTGATGGGGCATATACCCCTCCACATAGTGATATATCATCTCCTTACCATTCCCCTCGTGGTATTGATAGTGATTCACCATCATCGCCAGAGAGTAAGGTATTGAAATTAGGCCTATGCCTAATATAAAATGATTCCAAATATATTCATAACTTTCTATTTTGTAATAATAAAAAGTCTTGAAATTACTTTAAGAAATTATTTTTTAGGTTGAAGAAAAGTATTCCAAAATTGTGATTGGAATGGGAGATCACTCACGCCTAGCATTATGTGCCTTCATGGTTGGACTTATTATGTTCAATCCGTTCAGTATGTTCTTTGGAAACTTAATGTCTGAATCATCATCACATCAGTATTCTGCTAGGTTGGATCAAAGAAGAATACTCTCCGATGATAGCTTTGGTTAGTAGAGAAACACAATACAAATAGATTTCAACTTAAAAATTTTTGTCGAATGTAAATTAATGTAATTTTCAGGCTCAGGTAGTTTGTCTTGGGGAGTTTGGATATTCAATACGTTTTTGATCTATTTCGTGAACACCGTCATACTGGGAGGCTGCCTTATAAAACTATTGGTATATGGAGACTCCGTACCCAAATCCCAATCGAGAGAAGTCAGCCTTTTTTACAAACATAAACGCCAAGCCAATAGTTATATAAAAAAGGTGATATAGAAATAATTATTAATACTTTTTATGTTATCAAAAGATAATCAAAAGATATTTGTAATTTAATTAATAAACCCACCATATGTTCCAGAACGACTTGGAAAATGCCAATGTAGAGCTTCACCGCGCGCTGAGCGTGGGTGGGGCGGGCGGGGCGGGGAGCTCGCTGTGGGCGGGAGGCGCGGGTCGGGCGGGGCGCGCGCGGATATCCGCCCTCGTGGCGGCCAGCCTGCGACAGCTGCTGCAGAGACTGCCCTTTGGAGGCTTCTTGGCTAGACGTGCTGGGGATTTGTGGGGTGACAGGTATTATTTTGTTTTTACTCTAAGGCTAGGACAGATTTAGGCTGACACCAAGAAGGTCCAGGTGGTTCGGTGGAAGATACATTGCGAAAAATAGGGGCCAGATGGAATGGAATCTTCTTGGCCGAGAACAGACACGCCTGGGTCTTCGCTGCATTAAACCTGACCAGATCGGCATCGTCCCATTCGTAGACTGCCTGGAAGGTTCGTGGTTAGGTTCGTGCTTTCGACCATAGACTCTCTGAACATTTCATTTATTTATTTTTATTTATTTTAATTGTACAGAAACTTAATTATTATATTAAAAAAAAATTTGACGATCTCAAGCCTGCGAAAATTAAAAACTGTGTTGCAGTGATAACGTTCTCATTAATATACTACAATACTATTTGTTTTAAGTTGGAGTACATTTAACTTTAATAAAATTAAGTAAAATTTAAAAACAAAATAAATAATAAAAATAAAAACTCAAAAGACTACATATAACATGCAAGTGTTGTTGCGTGCAAGTAAAGGAGTGTGTCTGTATGTGTGTGCTGAGTGTGTGTGTGTGTGTAGATGATTATATCAAACTTTGCATTTCAATAACAATTCAGTTTCCAAGTATGAGAGATTAACTAGATAAGAGAAAAGTTTAATTTTACATTTGGCCAGGGTTAGATAGTAGATCTGTATCTCTTTATTTGCGGTATTGAAAAGACTCGCGCTTATAAATTTGTAGTGTCGACTTGAAGCCATAGTCTTATGAAGTAATATTGGGCAAACATTGTCTGATCTTCTCTTTGAACGAACGAGACCAGGATCATAGGGGAGCTGGAACATAGAGTGTTTTCGGAAAATAGTGAGTTGAATGTAGAGACGGCGAACTGATAAGACCTTCAAAACCGCTCTCTGAGCTCGCTCAACTTTCAACATGTGGGTTTTAGCAGATGCAACCCAAATGGTGATGCAGTATGTCATTATTGACTGAGCTAAGGAAAAATACACAATTCTTTGAATTTCAGGATGAGCAATGTAACAGATTCTCCTAAAGACGTATATGAGTTTTTTGATTTTGAATGATAAGCTTTCAGTTTGATCTTTCCTAGAAAAAAAGCTATCAACAGCTACCGTTTTTGTGTAATATTGTATGTTTTAACGAATTATTTTAGATTTATAATTATTTAATTATATTGTATTATATACCTTTAGATAAATTTGATTGAAACGATTATTTTGATTTATAACATGTGGAATAATAACTTTAAGATAAAAAAATATAATTTTATTAATTTATATAGTAATAAGATTTCTAATTTGTAAAATCCCGGCCTGTGAGCATACTTTGGATAATTTGGAATATAATAAAATATGTTGAGAAAAGAGTCAGTACAACTGAACTCATTCTCGCTGTAGAAGTAATATAATCGTTGTCTGCTTCTATAAATTCCTGGGGTTATTATATCATTAAACGATAGGTGATTTCCCAAAGCGCGAAGTTTAGAATTGAAAATGCATTTAAGTTCTAAATTTATTAACTTTAATAATTTTTCGGCGGTAAAAACGAAGACAGTATTAACATTTATTCTAGCCTTAGATGTAATTTAGGCGTTACAAAGTCGTTAATGGAAACCTGCATGTTTTCTTAAAAATATTTAGTTGTTGTTTTTGCATGTTTTTAATTTGGAACTTTGAAGAAATTTGACATTAAATTATGATGCATATAGGATCATTTCAATGATGCATAATTAGTATTATATATAATTATGGGCTTGTAGTTAAATTAAATACATCTGAAATTGACGCAAGTTTGTAGACTTGCTATTACGCCAAACTCGGAGCTCACGAATAACCCCAAACGGGTTCGAAACTAGTCGGAAAAATTATGAAAAAGTATTTGCGATGGTACAGACGGATAAATATATTTTCATTATATATATGTCGTCTACAGCCCGGCGAGACGCGCGGCCCAACACTGGGCCAGAGAAATATCGACGGTATCTCTCAAACTGGCCCAGCTAGAGATCGTATCGAGTCAGAGCGATCGAGGCGAGTGTATGCTGCTGGCGCTGCAGGCCGTCAACCTCGCCGAGGTGACCGGCGACAGGCGGCTGCTGGCCGACGCCTACATCACCGTCGCGCTGGTGTTCAAGGACTACATGCCCAAGTTTGGAAACTGGCTGTGCGGGTAAGGAAATGTTTGTCTCCGGGGCGCCGAAAGCAGACGAGTTACGCGCTCCCGTGTGTTGCAGCTACTACCTGCGGCTGGGCGGCGCGTGCTGCGAGGCGGCCCCGGAGGCGCGCGCGCGGCTGCGCTGGGCGGCCTCCGAGCGCGGACAGGCCTTCCTGCGCGCGCGCCGCTGGGGGCACGGCAGGGACCCCACGCACCGCCTCTTCACCAGCGACACGGATCCCACCGACCCTCTGGCCTACGCTATGAGGGTGACTCTCTGCTATATATTCAAATATATGAAAAACGTCGAAAATCATTTAAATTTTATCCCAAAGAAATTGTGACTCCGCGCTTCGTCGGCTCGTCCTCCTCAGTCAAAAATTTTAATTGCAGGCCTATCACCTGGACCTTCTCCAGACGAGTCTCCAGATGCTGCTGTGCGCCGATGAGCGCAGCAACACCGGGGACGTGCTCGATCTGGTCAAGTTGATAATGGACGACGTGGCGCCCGACGCGCCTCATCAGCCCGGTAGATAATATAGGGAACACTGGGGTCCCATCAAATAGCGCACCGATATCAATGAGGATAATAATTATATATATATATATATATATATATATATATATATATATATATATATATATATTTTTAAACACCTGTACGAGACAAATAATCTCTGTGTAGCGAGGTTTTCACAGAAATATAAATAACTGATACAAGTAACACCCAAAACTCGAAACGAGAATTTGTGGATCAAAAACAACTATCCCGTGTGGAGATCGAACCCTTTGGGTCCGTGAGTGGGACCAAGGATCGATCGATGCCACTACCCACTAGATCATTTTCCTGTCTCATTCTCGCTCTAGGTGAAATGACACATGTTTTGTTTTATCTACTCTTTTTATTAGTATCATCTATTTGCTTCTCGGCTACAAAAGTAATTAAATGGATAAATAGATGTTGTGATTTTCGCATTTACTCAAATGTATATAATATAAGCTGTGCTCGCGGCGTCGTTCACGTGGCTTACTGATTTAAGCCGTTAAAAAGTTAACAAAATTATTTTTGTTCGTATAATTGACGATTTTTTGACTAAGAGCACCGCCATTAATTAAAATAGTTAAGGGAGGACACTCGGGAGCAAGAGGGGGAAAATAAAAGGAATTAGGTACCACGAGATAAAGCACCAAATTTTATCAAAATCCATCGCGTATAATAAATGTGAATATATTCAATGTAAAGAAATGGGTTACTTACGGTTCTATTAAATGTATAGATAACTATCACTCGTCCCATCTCTAATATAAATAGGCGCTCGGTCGTATCTCCCGGCTAGAGGAACGCTCTCTCGAGCGAGGAGGTACGATCAATAGAATGTTATGATATATCCCGTGTCCCCAGCTCGTGACTGTGTGCTGTGGTGGTGGTGCTCGGTGGTGCGCTGTGCCGCGGGCTGCCTGCGCGCGGACGCGGCGGCCGCCGGGGAGCTGCCGCCGCCGCCCACGCTCCTGGCGCGGGGGGACGACCCGCTGCCCGGGTGAGAGCAGCCCTAGCATTTCTATGCAATACTAGCTCATGTCTAATATTTTAAATCGTCGCCGCGACGCGTCCGCCGCCCGCCGGCCCACTCGCCGCGGTGACTAGTTCGCACGACTTAGATGATCTAAGTGTTTATAAAACAATATAGTTTATGTTAGTGTACAATAACACGCATTGTCAGGTCGCTGCACTTGGCGTACAAAAGCCGCCGCGGGCTGCGGGCTCTAGCGCACTGCGGGGACTCGCGGACCACGGACGCCTTGCTCCAGGTCTAACCGTTCCACGATCACAAGTAGCCTAAGATCTCGGCCCCGAAGACTTCGAGTTTAATTTCCGAGGCCCGTCCCGTGATCGTGTCCGTATGTTATATTCCAGGTGTGCGACATCGCGGGAGCCCGGCTGGCCGACTCCCTGGCGTACTACTGCTGCCGGAAGCCCACCCAGCTTATGCTGGTGAGTTTGTCGATTTTTATTTAAAAACGTTGCCTGGATATTCTAGGCGTCTGCCTACCGCATCCCCACTGAATCGCTATGTTGAAACATTTTTTTTGTATCGTAGTCGCCTCGCATGATATATTATGTAGAAGAAGCATATTAGTAAATGGTTTAGAAGATGAACTGCTGCGGGAGTGCATTGTAGTTGCATTGCACGTGTCATCTTGTCGTGCAATATCACTACAGAGCAAATCCTGCGGTAGTTGTTATCGACGCATGCCTTTTATTATTATTTCGGTTGATTAAGATATGGTAAGTATTTATATCTGTCTATTGTTTATGCTTTCGTAAATGATGCTATTTTATTTTATATTTTCTATCTAAACTTACACATGTATATTCATATTCTATATAATCTAGAGAGCGGATGAAATATAAAAATAATCGATATCTCAAGTTAGGTTTTTTATTTAATCTATTAGATTTTACCAAATTATGAAAGTGAAAATAAACCACATACATAAAAAAATATATAAATTTAAAAACAGTAGTTGGTGACGATTTATTAGAATAAAGCTGCAATGCCGTAGGTCGTAAGTACTTTCGTAATAAGACATTTTCGTATGTCACCTCGTCGTTAATATTATGGTTTTTAATTAATATATCATACAATTACTTTTATTATAATGTTTATGTAAGTCACCTTAATTGTACTCACTTGATTTACAAATTTTCAATATGGCGGTTATTATGGTTCCTTGGTAAATAAATAATATAACTATATTTGTTTTATTGAAATCACATACTCCCTCATACACATAATTTTAACTTAATCCCAATGAGGATGTTGATGTGAAGTCAGGTGATGGTGCCGCCTTGGCACTTGATCTAAACACTATTGGTCCACACAGAGCTCTGAATATGGAAGTCCTCTGGTAACCTGTGATCTTTCGAAGAAAGCCTCTTTGTATTTTCATCTATTGGACCATCAATATTTTAGAATTACAACAGAAATAAGAAAACAATTAACAATACCTAAAATTACATAATAGATATAGCTGGACTTCATTCACATCACTAAATAGACATTCGCGCTCTAAAATATAAATAAACGATGACATACGTCACCTTTAAGTAACAAATATTATTTTAATTCACGTAAACTATCAAAAAAGCATTATTATTTCATATTTAAATAAATGAATTGTATTTGCTTGTATTAAATTAAAAAGTAAATAGTTTAATTTTATTTGCTTGTATTAAAAATATTTTAAAAAGCATTATTAATCTATATTTAAGTAGTTTAATTGTATTTGCTTGTAATAAAAATAATAAAAAATATCTTAGGTATTTTTTCGAAAAAAATTAAGAAAAAGTTAAAAAAAAAACGCTGTGGTTTTTTAATTATATTATAATTAAATAGCAGAATCCACCTTTAAAAGAAAGATATCTAAAAAGTATATGACATAAATAATGTACTAAAGATATTTATAATCAAAAGTTCAATTTAGGACAAAACTGTATTTCATTAGTAGTCAAGAGAGAATAAGATTAATGATAATGGTATTACATTTATTATAATTTCAACCAAGCTTTAGTAAATAGAAAGTTTGCGTTGTAATGATATTTTATTTAGCTTAATTATACGTTTTTAGTTCATCTAGGGTATAGAATGTGTGCCGAATTACGGATAATGCTGTTCAGATATTTCAGTGTATTTGAATAACAAACTGAAACAAAAAACTCAATTAGGCAAAGTCGTGAGGTCTAAGTGCTTACAGACACACAGTGCTTACAGGTTTTTTGTAATAAGCAGATTAATTGAATCTGTATTGTACCATAGTAGATGAAACACGATAGCAACGTATACCAACAGTGTAAAGTATCATGTTCCTAGACTTATCAATCGTTTTATATTTTACACGTGTGCAGAATACTCAATTTACAAATTACTTGTTTTGAAGGTTTTTGGCTCATCGGCTTACTTTGGCTTTTGGATACTTTAGTGAAAACGTTATGACTAAAATAGGTTTTTAATATATTGTAGTATTGTTTTTATTGACGAGTAATTCATTCGCTGATTCATTCCTTATTCATCATTCCTTTTACGCAATCATAAAAATTAGGTACTGTGAAAGATTTATTATGTCTCTTATTTACTACAACAATTGCTACAACTATTTATATTACTACTACTATTACTGATATCGTATCGGCGACTGAAAACATGTTTAATAATAAGTAACTTTCATGACCGTTCACAATTGTACCGTGTAAATAATCTACAACGCGAATCGGCACTCCCAGCTGATGCAGGTGCTCTGCTGCGACTGGCTCCTGGAGGTGCGCGCCGGCGTGTGGGAGAGCGCGGGGGGCCCGGGCGCGGGGGGTGTGGGGGGTCCCGGGGACGCCGGCACGCCGCCCGCGCCGCCCGCACAGCTGAGGGGTTTTCAGCGGGATCTGCACTCCCTGAGGCGGCTGGCGCGGACCCTGCCCGTAAGTCGCCGGCCGACCGCCGTTCCCTACGGGGTACCGTCCATCGACTAAGCCCGACTCGCTCGCAGTGGGTGCGGTATCGCGTGTCGCTGCAGAGCGCCGTGTGCCGGCTGATGGCGGGCGCGGCCCCGCGTCGCACGCAGCAGCTGCTGGACGCCAGCCTGCGGCCGCGCTACAGTCGCGGCTCGCTGCTTTGCGGGAGGGGTGAGCGCCGGCGCAGCCGGGGGGGGAGGGGCGATGTGCCAGGAGCTCCCTCACGCGTCCCGTGTGTCGCAGAGCGCGCGGCGGAGGGCGGCGGCGGCTGCGGCGAGCGCGCGCTGGCGCTGTACATGGCGGTGCGCCACCTGCCGCGCGCCGTGCTGGCGGCGCCGGGGGAGCGCGCCGGCATGCTGGCGCAGGCCGCCGCCGCGCTGCACAAGATAGGACACCGCGCGCGCCTGCCGCACTGCTACAGGCTCATGAAGACGCTGGGCACGCTGCCCACGCCCTGAGGGGGGGTTTCGTATGCGAACTGTGCGACAGGTGAAGTTCGCTGCGTCTCACCGCTGCGATGATATTTGAAATAAAACTATTTTTTACGAATTTTACTCGCGTATAATTTTAGTTACGTTTTAATTTTAACCCGACGTTTCGAATGCTCTGCAGCAATCTTGTTCACGGGTAGACGAGATGTGGCCGTCAGTAAGTCAATTAATTAATCATCTGACTGACTCGTGACAATCTAAGAACATACGGTTCTAACAACATAAAATCTTATATTTAGTATAGATCATTACTACCCGACACCGAGCCGTCTTTAATAGATAGATACATTTATAGGCACACAAAATGAAAGTAAGGGCGAGATTAAATCTTAAATTTGAACCGAGGACCCGGAACGTGAGAGCTGCAATGATCAGTTTCACCGCATCGACGATAAAAAAGGATATATCATAAATAATATCCATAGTAAAAAACCATTAGGCTGGCTCTACAGATAAAATAGCAATTTTCCTACGCAACGCCGTATTTTAGTCTTATATTAAGTCCTTACATATGAAACTGGCGTTTTATATGAGAAAAATAAAAAGCCCTTTTTTAAAGACATAAGTTCACCCTTGCCAACATTCAATATAAACGTATTGTATACTTATGGAGCGCAATAAAAAATGTAAACACTAAACATAGTTTTCATCTTGTCATCTCATAGGCACGTGCACTTTTGTCATCTCGTAGGTAGATTGATCTCTTTAACTGTATAAATGAATTAAAACAGTTTTATCACTTATAGAAAAGCCTGCAGCTAACTGTATAGCGGTTGGTGATGAATCTCTACAACAGCTTTTAACTCTTAATTTTCACTTCACTTTGGTTTCCGGTCGTCCACGGTATTTATTCTGAAGATCGAAATTTCCAAAACGAAAACGTTGAAAACAAAAAAGAAACGTGTTCTTTTACGACACCGATTCCATACATATCGTTAATCCTTCTAACTGTTTTGGCAGCACTGGGGCCACGTTAGTACTGTACTCGTAATAAAGCGATAATTCAAGTTTCCCAAGAGCAGGATGAAAACACCAAAGAAAACAATTGAAGAAAAAAAAAAACGAACAAATTACTGTTCAAAACTAAAATATACCAGCTGAAACCACCAAATGAATTTATAAATTTAAATTTGGAATTCTAAACCAAAGAGGATATATTATAGATGAAAGTGGCAACAAAACGCTAATTTCTTGTGTAAGGACCAAATATAATCTTTTTACAATTATATATTACATGTGCAACATCTTATTCCTCAACTTATTCAACAACAAAATACTAACGAGACCAACTCTTTTTGGCTCTTCCTTTCCTCATAGATAGTAAAGTTTCAAATAAACAGTAATTGGTTTGGGGTTACTTTTAAATTAAAGAACTTATTTTATTTTCAAAACAATTTCTATCATTTAATATTTTATCGTTTTGACAAATATAGTAAACTCGAACATAAGGAAATAAAATCTTCTGGTTGAGCCTTTAACCAGTTAGAAAACGTGATCATAAAGTGATCATAAATAATATATTGTATTATCTGTTGATCGCTGTATTTTGTCGGTATTATTAAGTTGAATTCACAATTCAGTTTTTGTTTTAGTATAAAATTAGAATTATTATCATTATTTTTTTGTTATTTATAATCTGTAAAAATAAAGTAAGTATAAAAGTATATAATCTATATCCATACAACTATAAATATCCTGTTTCTGTACATTTAATATATTTTAAAACTTAATGGAGGTGTAATAAGTAATCGATATAGATCCCAAATAAATTTTTGAACTTCTAGTCTAGTCTAGTCTAGACTAGTATTCTAGACACTGAATGTTTGAGTCATTACTCAGGACGTCTTAAAACTTAAAAATATTTTTAAAAAATATTTCGAAAGTCGGGTAGCATACAGTATACAGTATTAAAATATGGCGGTAGGTGTTAAAAAGTCAACAACGTTTTTAATTTGCTCAATCAATTTAATTTCATTTTAATAAGATTTATTTGTTTTCTAAAGTGTTGTGAATCTTTAACTTAGTACAAGTGTTAATTTCTTGTATTATTAATGTAAAACTATACCTGCACCACCCAATCAAAAGTCAATCTATCATCAGTGCATTTTTTTTTTTCTTCAAAGAACTCTTAAGTTTTTTTTGTTTTGTTTTTAATTGTCAACACTTATATATCACTATGGTAAACATTGATGAACTGGAAGCATGCTGGAATCAACGTATGGCAGATTTTGATAAACGTCTTGAGGCAGCATCAACTCCAATTAATCCAACACTACAGCATTTATCAGATGAGTTTCATGCCTTCAGGGAATTTGTACGCAACATGCTCAGTTTGTTGCACCAGCAAAACCGTGATTGTGCTAAAGCAGTTGATGTTTTGGATATGAGACAGCGGAAAAAAATCCTTCTATTCAGTGGCATTCCAGAGGATAACAATACTGAAACTGAGCTGGAGGTTCTAAATATAATCCAAAAGAAATTAGGCATTTCACAATTTTCAAGTGATTCCATTAAGCGATGCCATCGAATTGGAGCTCCTCAAAGTCACCATACCAGACCTATTCTAGTACACTTCAGGAATCATTACACCAAAGCTGAGGTCTGGAGATCCAAAGGAAAGCTCAAAGGTTCCAGTTATACAGTCTCAGAGTTCCTCACTAAAGTCCGGCAGACAATTCACAAAAAATCAAAAAAACATTTTGGTATGAAGAATGTCTGGACTTTCGATGGGGTAATACACATCAAATTACCAGACGGTAACATTAAGAAAATAGTGTCAGAAGAGGAGCTTGAAGTGATAATGGTTAAGTACCCAGACACTATATGTTCTGCAGAACCATTGGCAAACAGTGGCGATGTTGTGCAACGGGGCGACCGACATCAGGAGGTTCGTCGGAAGCCGGCGGTCACTGCGGTTCACGGAGAGGACTATAAGCGGTCTCGACGAATGGTTTTGAAGAAATAAATCAGTAAAGTTAACGTTTGGTTTGCACTGTAACTTGAGTATGTATTTTAAGTTATTCACTGAACGTATTATTAATAACACAAACTTATTTTTCATAATCTTTGATTCGCACTTTAACTATATTTTGTTTGTCCTCAAATATTTACTAACATTAAATTATATTACAAATTTATTGTTTTTTGTCAACTGTCGATGTCATTTGTATCTGTCAATATTAACTACTTTCATAATATGTCACTTCTTATCACTGCGTTCAGTAATTAATGTGCAATCCATAACACTATTTCTTTTTTTATTAATAATTAATTTGCAAGTTGTAAGCATTGTTGTTTTTAAATATTTTAAATAGTTACATGCTGAACACAATAATTGCATTTATTTAATTGTACTGTATATAAAATGTTTCTACACTTGTTAACAGTAAACTATTGGGTTGGTGATTAATAAGGTATTAATTTAGATTTTTTTTTTTTTAATTTGTTAAGTTTTTATTTGCTTTTTCATATTTAAATATACTTTTATATTATTATTTATAATATAATTAATATATTTTTCAATTATTATATCTATATATTTTTATAACACATAATGTCGGATATTGATTTTAGTGATTCTTTAGATAATGATGACACATTTCATTCACTGCATGACACTAACGAGTCTTTTAACTCTTGCGATGACGTTTTAATTGAGAACTTACCCTCTTTATATGATCGGCTTGAAGGCGTTTTTCCCAGTGATATTAACTTTTTTAACGTTTGCCACCTGAATTCCCAAAGCATCCCTAGCCACTACTCAGAACTTGAGGCAACATTTTCTCCAAAAAGTGCTATTCATGCTTTACTTATTTCTGAAAGCTGGTTGAAACCATCACTGCACTCTGCTCTTTACTCTTTACCAGGTTTTGTACTCATTAGAAACGACCGTACAGAAAAAAGAGGAGGTGGTGTGGCAATATATTTAAAAGCTTGTTTTACTTATAAAATAATTTTAGCTTCTCCTAGTCGTTATTCCGGTTCTTGTGAATATTTATTTCTGGAGCTTGATTTCAAAGGTACAAAGGCATTGTTAGGCGTAATTTACTGTCCCCCCGCCACTGACTACTTCGCGGATTTGGAAGTAGCTCTGGACACCTTTTCAATAACTTATACACATTTTTTTATAATGGGTGACTTTAACACGGATCTCCTTAAATCTTCACCGCGCTCTATTAAACTTCGATCTGTCGTTGAGTCGGTCAATCTCTCAATTCTGCCTTTAGAGGCTACTCATCATAATATCGACTGTGAAGATTCATGGATAGATCTTATAATTACTGGTTCTCCTGATTTGGCAGTCCGCTACGGACAGCTTGAAGCTCCTGGTTTTTCGCGGCATGACCTCATTTACTTGTCCTATAAACTAAAGCCACCTAAACCGAAGCCTACGTTATTTAGGATGCGTAATTACTCAGGTATAAACTTAGAACAATTAAAGATCGATGCTCGTAACTCTAACCTTTCAATGGTGACTGCAGTAGCGACAGTTGATGAAAAAATTTCTCTTTTAAATAATACCATTATCACGCTGTATAATGCTCATGCACCATTCAAAACCGTAAAATTAAAACGACCTCCTGCACCGTGGATGTCCGAAAATATACGGACTATCATGTCGAGACGTGATCGGTTATTCAGAGTTTTTAAACGTGAACGTACTCCCCAAAATTGGTTAGCTTATAAAATTACGAGAAATCGGTGTAATCAAATGATACGAACAGCTAAGCGCCGCTATATCCATAATAATTTAAGCAGCTCTTCTCCTTCTGAGAAATTCAAATTTCTTAATTCTATTGGTATTTGTAAAACCAACAACTTCGATAATTTCTCTTCTCTAGCTGTAGATGATATTAATACTCACTTTATTTCGACTCCAAAATTAGATAACACAATCCGTTCTGACGCGCTTTCCTATATTGTATCGATGCAGAGTCCTGACATCCCATCTTTTTATTTCACAACCGTCTTAGATGATGAAGTAAGGAAAGCCATTCTCTCAATTAAATCCAAAGCGGTGGGCTGTGACGATATCAGCAGATCTATGATATACAATATCTTAGATTGTCTCCTAGCACCAATTACCCATATAATCAACTTTTCTCTGAGTTCCGGGGAGTACCCCCAAATTTGGAAAAAAGCTTTTATTCGACCTATCCCTAAAATTCCCCAACCTTCTCTCCCAAATCACTTTAGACCCATCTCAATTTTGCCTTTCCTCTCAAAAATTATCGAATCCTGTGTATTTAAGCAAATTTCCTCTCATATTTCAAAATATAACCTACTTAGTACTTATCAGTCTGGGTTTCGTCGCGGTCACAGCACCAACACTGCTCTTATAAAAGTCACTGACGACATTCGGTTTGGCATGGATAATAGAAAATTAACAGTGCTGGTGCTTGTTGACTTCTCAAATGCTTTTAACACAGTTGATCACGAAATACTTATCGCTATCTTATCCCTACTTCAGTTCAGTCCATCGGTTATTAAATGGTTTTCATCCTATCTTCGTGGCCGCCAACAGTCAGTTCGTTCGGGGGAATCTATCTCCAAATGGGCTAATACAGAATCTGGTGTGCCGCAAGGCGGAATACTTTCTCCTATGTTATTCTCATTATTTATAAATACACTGGTCTCTAATTTCAATTGTTCGTATCATTTGTATGCCGATGATCTCCAGATCTATGTGCAGTCCAAGGTTGACGACCTTCAATTTGCTGTTCAAAATATTAACAACAATCTCAGTAAATTAAGTGAATGGTCATGCAGATTTGGTGTAGCAGTCAACCCTGATAAATGTCAAGCTATTGTCATTGGAAGCTCGAAACTCCTTGCCAGGACTGATTTTTCAATCTTGCCCAGGATAGAGTACAATGGCAACATAATACCTTTTGCCAAGTCTATTAAGAATCTGGGAATATATATCGACAATACCCTGAATTGGCATCATCAGGTAAAAGAGTTGTCTTCTAAAGTTACTTCTACACTTCGATCGCTTTATCGCACAAAACATTTTCTGCCTTTAAAGACAAAGCTAATGATAGTTAATACCTTGATCCTGCCTGTTATAGAATACGCAGATGTTTGTTATCCAGATCTTAGCTATGAACAGCTAACTAAAATTGAAAGACTTATAAATAACTGTATACGCTATATTTTTGGTTTACGTAAGTTTGATCATGTTTCACAGTATAGGGCTAAACTAAAATGGCTATCAGTTCGTCAGAGGCGCAGTTCCAGGATTCTCCATCTCCTTTATTCCATTTTAAACGATCCAACCTCTCCCCCCTATCTCAAAGAAAATTTTCAATTCCTTCATGCCACTCACAATAGAATTCTCCGTTCTTCTTCCAACCTTACAGCCGCCATTCCATCCCATTCCAGTGACTTTTCCCACAAATCCTTTACCATACAAGCCTCAGTTTTATGGAACCAACTACCTGAAATAATAAGAAGAGCACCTTCCAAAAATAGCTTCAAAAAACTCGTTAAAGAACACTTTTTAAATTCATCTTAAATATATGTATTTATGTATGTGTATCATTTAAGTATTGTATATAAAATATTATATTATGTTATATTGTATTATATATTAATTATTATTATAAAGTATTTATTATATTATATCTTATATTGTAATTTTATTGGTATTGTTTTTCGTAGTGTATTTTTTTTTATTTTTTTTTTTATTTTTTTTCTTTTATAAACGCCTACCACAATTTTTCACCTTCACAAAGGTTAACTGGTAGAGAATGCCACTAGGCATTAAGTTCGCCTTTTGTTATATAACAATAAAGGGTAAATAAATAAATAAAATAAACATACACATACAAAGAAACTAAAGGAAGTTATTGTATGCTACCCGACTTTCGAAATCAGATTTTTAAATATTTTTATAGAGTTTTGAACCAATATATTAAGGAATCAGAAAGTAAATAAAATAGTACATTCAGAATATATACACAGATTCTATTCATACAGATCTAGTTTTAATGTCGTATAGGTATCAGCAAATTAGAACGATCCCAGTCAGAGGATCCAAAAAAAACAAATTTATTAGCTTAATATTTAATAATCAATAACTTAGTTACAAGCTACATATCACTTGCTGAATGTTGGGGACAAGAGTAAATATTATAATTGAAATTTTAATTAAAAGAAATACAGAAAACAAGTTGAACAAACAGTGGTTTCATATGTCCGATCATTACATTCTTCAAATATTGCATCATCGACAAATCATCAATTTCATGATGCATGGGAATATGAGATATGCCTAAGAAGCAATAACACAAAATGTGCTAATATTACAAATATATAATAAATTATTAAACAATTGGAACAAAACAAGCATATGCTTAGAATCCAGTACAGTTATTATTTGACGACCCTATTATAAAATTATTTGTCAATGTGACATGAGAGAAGTAAAATTGCTATCGTGTTTTCAAACATTTAAGATATATTTATACAACAAACGATACATTAAATAATTGACATCAATTATTAATTAAAAGCCTATAGAAAAGATATCTTGTCTTATTTTATAATCGTTGTTTTAAAATTACAACAATGGTAATTATGGATCTTTAGAAAATCGATAACATTTGCAATATAAAAATTACTACATCTAATTTGAATATCTTATATATAAATTTGTTGTTGTTTTATTTCAGACCTCATCGATTAGCGTCACACAAAAGAAGAATGTAAATTCCAATCCCCCCACAGGTGGAGTCCGAAAGAAATCTGGACCTAAGTTTGAGTTATCCGAGGAACAGAGAAGGGACATCAAAGAGGCCTTTGATTTATTTGATACTGAGAGCACGGGAAAAATAGACACTAAGGAGCTAAAAGTGGCCATTAGAGCACTAGGTTTTGAACCTAAAAAAGAAGAAATTAAGAAAATGATTGCAGAAATTGATAAAGGTGATGGTAAAGTTTTATTTGAGGACTTCCTAGAGTTGATGACTATAAAAATGGCTGAGAAAGATACGAAAGAAGAGATTATGAAGGCTTTCAAACTTTTTGATGATGATGAGACAGGTATTACTTTAAAAAAAATATATGTATATATTGTAGTTTTGTTTTGGGAGTGGTTGTTAATAAACATAGTAATTCGGATTGCAAGTAGTATAAACATTAAGCTACTACACAATAAAATTGCATGCAACCTTAAGCAGGCAGAATAATGGGACTAAAAGTAATGTAGTTCTAACAGTTACTTGATACTATTCTTCTGTGAATACTCTATCACATACTACTAAGTCAAGGCAATCCTTATAGATGCTGCAATAAAATGACTAGCAATTAAACTACAATATTCTTACAAATGTTTATGATTTATGTAACACTAATATTAACTTATTTGTAAACTTGTAAAATTAACCATAAATACATTATTTTCTATTTCTAGTCTTTAACAGAACAGCGTTAATATTTTTTTTACTTTTGTTGTTACTTTTTTTACTGATATTTTTAGTATTTAGCACACTGTACTCAAAATGTGTATGTCTTTTCCTACAAATTTAATGTAATGTAATTGAATACTAGTGAAGTCTTCAAAATTAATTTTAACTTTGTTGGTAGGTTTAAACTTTATTAGGTAGCTAAAGCTACTTTTTCAGATTGTCTGTCCATCTGGGATGACTAGGATATCTGTCTGTTCAGCCATCTATCTGTGTACATGATAACTCGGATACAGTTCATTGTTCAGGGCTAGAACTTAGTATGTTTTAATACTCTAGTGTAGAAGATCATATGTTAGAAATTTTAGTCTCCTAGCTGCCTTTGGGCAGAAGTTATAAGATTAATGGTCACAACATGTATGCATTGCATGTGTGCAAATGTCAGACAGTCCTTCAAAGTTATTTCTACAGCTCTTGTAGTTAGTTTTTGAACTATGAATTTTAATGCGCTTGACTCAATTTTCGTTCATACTTTAGGCTGTTGTGCTTTAAGACGACTGGTTATACTTCATATTTTGTTTATCAATTCCAGGTAAAATTTCATTTAAAAATCTAAAACGAGTTGCACGAGAGTTGGGGGAAAACTTAACAGATGAAGAATTGCATGAAATGATTGATGAAGCAGATCGAGATGGTGATGGTGAAATTAACCAAGAGGAGTTCTTACGCATTATGAAGAAAACCAGTCTTTATTAATATGAACTTTAAATTATTTAGAACAACTTTGACACAAAGATTTTATTTATTTGTTATAAATAAAAATATTTATTCACAAATATCAAAAAATAAAAGTGTGAATAGAACTTAATTCCTTGAAGGTATTCCAAATTTTATGCCTTTTTTTTATTACTTACTCTAAAGACCTTAAATTTTTAAAATCTGTATTATTACTCAGCATAAATAAAAGAACCAATAGTCATGGAAGCCAAAAAGGTTTTATGTTCAATTTACACAAAAAAAATAATATATCAGTATTGTTAGTTGCTAATGTCAAGGATAAAGCTTTAATTACCAAACTGTTTAATTATATATATTTACTTTAAACAAATACATAGTCGATTAGTAGTATATTTTAAATGTTCAGGCACTATTGTAAATTAAAATGAGAACCTTGAGTAATTGATATAAAAATAAGTGATAATGGGTGTGAGGCTCATTACATTAACTTCCTAATAGTGTTTAACCAAAAAAGGTTGTTGAGCTCAAACAGAAACCTAACTTTCGGCTACTTTATTTGTTTTAGCTGAAACTTAAACTTCAATAATGAACTTAATTTACTTATACATATTTAAAATACACTAAATTTCTATTTAATATAACCATTTTTTTTAGTGGAAATAAAACAAAAAGACAACTACTACATTTTTAGATACTTAATATTTTCATTTTATTATGCAATTAATATGTATTAGAAATAAACAATTTTTTATACTCTACAAAGTAAACTTTTCAAAATAAGCACTAACGATACACGATAGTGTACGACAATTTTTAATCGAATTTGGAAGAATTTTACTTTCAGTCGGTCACTACATCCAAGTTAAAATTGATAGTAGTTTAAATTAATACGTCTTTTATTCCACATTAGATATTCCACAATCACACCAATCGCAACATAAATTTTTTTACACACGAACGCACACGATAAGACAAAAAAATATTACGAGAAATCGGATTTTCTACAATCGGGGTCATGATCTGGAAGTTAAAAATGTTTCATTATTATACTCATTTGCAAAATAGGAAAGACTTTAAATTAAGCCATTTAGTTTATTCAAATACCCAGTAAAAGAATCTCATATTGGTTTAGTAAAATCTTTTAATAGTAGAAAATATATCAAATGAACCAAGGCATGTAGTATTAGAAATTAAAACCTTCGTGATCTATTCTAGAAAGACTACTAGCTTGTTCACAAATTTATCAATGTGTCATCGAAAAAATATATCTTGCACAACCGGAAATAACAACTAAAAATTATAGTTATATTTGATTTTTAAAATTAATAACATTAACAAAATTTTCGCATGGATTATTCAAATAATTCTAAAAGGCAATAATCGGACTACCATGATCTTTATCTAAATTGTTTTCCAAAATCATTCTTTCAGAACAAATAAGTTTATGCAATTAAGTATTCTAATAAACAATTCTTAACTTTAATGTTATGTTCATTTTCACAACTAGAAATGTAAGTGAATAATTGTTTTTTTATTTTTTTCTTGTCTCATAAAATATGTATATTAAATTTAACTTACTGTATTATTAAGTGTATATCAGATTGTTATATTGAGCATTTAATAGTATTGTAAGTAAAGCTATTCTTATGGTTTTTAAAAACACTTTATTGATATGAATGAAAAATTAATCTTAATATTCCTTCAATACATGGTATATACATGTATGTAGCATGGAAAAAATATAAAAGAAAAATTTTATAAACTTCATGTTATTTAATTTAAAATAAATCTAACATATTTTAGATCTTTTAGTTCCTCTTAATTAATTACATTACATATTATTTAAACAGATCTTTCTGCAACAGTGCCCTCTGCTTGCCCAAAGTATGCTTTTTTGCACATTTTCACAAACAAGCCCGTTTCCACAACACCTGGGATCATTTTTAATTTAGAATTGACTTGATCCCAGTCTAAGTCTTGATTTGTGAATAACCAATCAAGAATGAAGTTACCATTGTCTGTGACAACAGGCCCAGCTTTAGCTACAGCACTTCTCAGTTTTATTTCACCTCCATACATCTGTATAACTTTCATTTTAATTGGCACATAGGCCATTGGAATTACTTCTATAGGTATACCCTTTTTGTATCTATCACCTAATCTTTTAGAATCTTTAGTATAATCTGCAATCACAACCATTTTTTTCGAACATGATGCTATTATTTTTTCTTGCAATAAGCAACCACCACCTCCTTTGATCAAGGTCATATTTGAATCAACCTCATCAGCACCATCTATAGTAACATCGATAATGGGGTTTGTATCAAGTTCGCCTAAAATCAAGTTGTGTTTTATAATTAACTGCTTCGCTTGAAATGATGTTGGAATGCAAGTCACCTTTAGATTTTCTGTTTCTACTCTTTCAGCAAGACGCTGTACTGCATATACTACAGTTGATCCACTACCTACACCAACAATATTATTATTTTGTACAAATTCATCGACAGCACGATACGCCGCAACTAATTTAGCTTGCTCTAAAGACATTACGGTTGTTGTTGTTGCTTGGAAACAAGTGATGCTACAAAACCGTCGTAATAGTTTTTTTAACTGCATTCATTAACAAATTACATGTGTTACTAAACTACTGAGGCTATAGGTTATAAAGCACACCACAGAACGTATAAGCGTACTCTGAGTATATATCTTCATTAATGCACTGGAAGATAACATTTAACCGTTTGACACCTCATGCTTAAATGATAAAAGCTACGAAATTAAAGGGTTATTAAGGTTACATGGCCTTTCGATAACAGTATAAATTTAGTATAAACGTCAAATAATTTATTCGTCCAGAAATGACACAGCTCAGTACTTTGATATATATTTTAATGTGCAGATGAAATTATTTTTTATTCAGTTTTTACAAACTTCCCACATATATATATATATATAGTATTAGTACACTAAAAGTATAGAAAACAAAAACCAAAGAAGACTAGAGTAAAAAAATGCTAGTGGCTAGAAATATTAATATCGAAAAGGGGGATGAATAGGGACGATTTCCAGATTTTTAATGAATTTTATACCAGTTCTAAATGTATATGTAAAGTATTTGATTTTAGTGGTATTATTTGATATTGAATATAAAATTAAGACATTATCTATTATTACTTTAATAAGTATTAAATGCAAAATTCGTAAAAATATATGCTTTCAAAATATAATATTCTTTTAATATTCTTATTTTTTTTCATGAACTAGTAATTATTGTAATGATCGTCAAAATCTTTTCCCGGTTTTAACCCCATTCCCCCCTTGATCCCAAATCACCCCATTTTACGGTAATTTGCAAAACGTTGCAAAATATTAATAAAGAAAACAGGTATATATTGTTTAAGAAACTTTATTAATTTATTGAATAAATATGATGAAAAAAGACTTTAATACTATTAATCAAGCTGTCTTGTTCTGTAAGTAAAGAATTTACCAAAGTCAAATGAGAACTTAAATTCTTATGGTCTGAATTACAGGTAGAATCTGGATTTGAGATTTTACATGGACTTTTTAACACCAACACTTCGCCGTGACTTATATTATTTAACAGTCTATTTTTATAAAATAATATTTCTCTATCGCGTTTTAAAAGTAGGTAAGAAAGACTTGCAATTTCGTCTTTAAAAGATTCGATATTACATTCCAGAATGTTTATTTTATTTTTAAGAAATCTGTTTTTTTGTTCTATCAATTGACATTTTGCAAGTTCAGTGGATAAAAGTATTCTTTGTTGTTCATAATTAAAAATTATTGTTTTAATTTTTTCCAGTAATGGCGCATCACAGTTGTAAGACGATTCAATAATTTTTTTTGGTAATTCATTATAAACGTGGCAAATATAGTTTTGAATATCTTTAAATTTTTTTTCTAGAAAAACACTTTCTTCTGATAATTTTGTTACTAATTCAACTTTTATAAGATGATTTTTAATTAAATCTACTTGCATTCTCCTTTCCACAAGGACCTTTTTTGTTAAATTCCATGAGTCTTTCTCTTTAGAGGATTTAAGGAGTTTCACTAAAACTATATTATAACTATATATAGGAAATTAACTCACTAATAATATTAAATAATATCTAGTTAAATGTACTTACTATAACAAAATTTAAAGTTTTGTTTTAAACGTTTTATCTGCTTCTTTTTCATTTTTACCCGTAACTTATATTTAAATATTTTATCTAATAGCTCAAATCCTTCAAATTTTTGGCTTTCATATTTTTCCGCATGACAAAACCTAAAAAAGATTTTGAATAATAATAATATTTGTAGTAAAATGTATGTTTATTTGTGTTTTTTACATTCGAAATTCTGACATGGGCCAGATTAACATGAAATTATAACAAAATTCGTGCTATTGGCTGCTAATAGAAACTTCAACAAACAAAATAAGAATACAGAATTAGTTGTAACTTGGGATGGTTACCTTTGAATTTCTTTTGTAATGGCGGTCAGAGTCCAACGCATTTTATTTACTTCTGAATCATAAAATGTAACCGGAGGTTGCAGTGGATTAATATCTTTACAATTAACATTAGAACCCTGCATAATAAATTGATTAAGTAGATTAACCCTCCATAATAAAAAAATAATTCAGAAAAAAGTAACCAATATATGATAATATTTAAACAATGATTGACATTTAGTTTTGTCTCTTATGTTTAAAAAGAAAAAGGAATTTTATAATTTAACCTTTTTCATAAACGTGTCTCGAGCAAAAGAAATAATAACGTTAAAAGAGTCGCATATTGTTTTTTTTATTGCTTATAACAATTTTAAGTTTAGAAAAGTTTTAAGTTAAATGCTTAAAAACAATAAAAACACTATAATACTTTACATAGCATTAAGGTTATTTGAAAGGCAATTCAATGCAATTCGCTAAAGTTATAGCCAAGCTGTATTCGGTCGGTAGCCAATTTTCCGCCTAACACCGACTAGCGGTAGCGATCTTCTATTTCGTTTGTTCGCGAGACAACCGCTGTGTGGTGACCATTTCACGGTCGATTTCAGTTCTACCACTACAGTTATACAGTTATATAGTTATACAGTATCAGCTGTGTTACGCCATTAGGGAATAAGAATAGATAAATATGACCTGATTAAGGACTAATTATGTTTAACAAGTTGTTTTATTACTGGCTATTTGGAGGATTACATTTTAATATACTCGTAATAGCATGACCATAATTATATGAGGGTTATTTTCCGAGAACTGTGTAATAGATGTTTTCTTTTATTTATATTTTCGAATAGCAATCCAACTATTTGTTGCAAAAATAGCCTGTATAGTGTTAGGATGGCTTATATTATGTTTTGCATTGTTTTCGGGGTACTCGACGAGAAGTTGATTTGTTTTTTTTTCTTTATTTTTTTATTGTTATATATTTTTAATGCAATTATTTTAATGGTAGCGAGCGATGGTTTGATGAATGAAAATGAGTCGCCACTATATTTTTAAGGATCCTGATCTTCTTACTTAGCCGTTATCCGCACGGTCGGTTTATTTCAATTTCCTTCATAAAAGACGCCATTCTCGGATTTGAAGTAAATTTATCATGCTCGGATAAAGCGGGCACTTTTTGTGCTTTTCTTGTGCCTGGATCTGACCCGAGATCTGTCCACTTAATGTGAATAATGGTGTGCGATGGAAAACGAATGCGAACCCGAACACAAAAGACAACAATGCGAAGCGATTTTAAGATTTGATACAAGGATTTCGTTAAGATAATATTGCTTTGGTACAAGTGGATATGGAGCTACAATAAACTATATTGTAAAAGCAACCTTCCCTTATAAAGTTCTGCCGTCTAGTTAATAGTTATTTTAGATACCTTACAGATTACTTTTTAAATTATGTATATTATAAATTATCAGCTATTATATGTATAATTATTATATTGTATAGTTATATATTTGTTTAAAGTGTGGCAAATGAAAGATCCTGACAGGTCTTGATCGAACGGACGACATAAGTTTAAAGTGCCGTGAATTAAGACTAAAAATAATTATTTATTTGCAATACTAAATGTTAATTATCTTTAAAAATATATTACTCCCTTAACGAAACACAACTAAAACAGCTTTGAGTAAAACACTTGGGGTCGAGACAGCATATTTCGAGATGCATTCAAGTGACTACAACTAAGATCTACCATCATAAAGACATTGTTATATTTTATGATACTTAAATATTACAAAATATCATTATCGCACTTTTTTTTTCTTTAATATAATTACATTTCCAAATGATAAAGTAGACGAAGTAGTAGGTAACACAACTTATTTTACTTTTTTACCGAATCAGTTAAAAAGTAAGTAATAGTGTTCACTATTTCCCTTCACTAGTTCAGCCCAACTGACAAATATCAGGATCGAATTCTTTGTTCATCGAATTCGATTTCGTCGACCACACTATAGACGGTAGAACCGTCATACTAGGTACAAGAATAATATTTGATATTATTAACATTTTGTTTACTCGTTATTTCGTTTTGAGCCACGTGATCAACATTATCATAAGCCACTTGGTCAATGGTGAACTAAAAGATCAGCAAACTATTAATATATAAAGAGGTTATATACCCAAATGTAGTTAATTATTATACTATCTATCAACGCAGGCCACGCAACAGTAATAATATCAGACGATTGGTCCCAGGATCGGGCTCCATGTAGGTGATAATTTCAATCCGACACCACAAATGAAGTTGTTGGTTGGTACTTTTTGATTTTAATAGTGTCACTTACCATTTAGGTCGACCGAGAATACTTTGATACGAAAAGTAATTTAGGATCGCTGTATTTACTATGATGAGGGAAGATAATCCACTCCAGCTTTAGTGTGGTGGTGGAGAAGTTTGTCGAAGTGTGTAAAGAATTTGCAGACAGTATAAGGTAAGAATGGCGAAATCGCGAGGTGAAGTGCGGGCAGCAGCTCTCTGTGCACATCGCGAGTATGGTGTGTGGGGAAGAGAGGGTAGAGAATGTAGTATCGTCTTCGGAAGTCAAGTCTTACATTGTAACACTTTTTTAATAATGGTCCTTGTTATAAAAAGTGATGATACAATTTGAATATGAATGAATAATATGTGGTCACACATTTGCTAATTGCCAGACAACTGACGCCAATTGCCATGCCAGTGGTTTGCATCATTTGATAGGCGTCTTGCAACGTCCTATATTTAGGACTAAATGATCCTCGTGATATTAAGGTTAGTTGTTAATAAAAATATTACAAAATGTGTTCTTCCTTAACAATGTTAATGTGCCAGTGAGCCTGTTACTACGGCGGGTGCAAACTGGTCGAAACGACATGCAATTAAAAAGGTATGTTAATCCTATAGTAAAATAATAATACGTTATAAAAGGTGATACTTTAAAAGTTAGAGTATGCCAATTTCGAGGTTTTCAATGGCGCATTTAAATCCAGTCTATCATGGCAGCATCAATTAAATTCATTTCTGGGTTGTATCAAATTCCAATAAATACTAAAAGATAATTTATTATTTATTATTTAAGCTCGGAAACTATAAAAAACTTTGAACTTGACATAAATTTAGTTAGTAATTTTAATCAATTAATGAATTGATTTTTGTTTTCCACTTTGAATCAATGTCAGTGATCACTTGTTTACGTCAAATGAAAGTATCAGGAGGGCCTATTTTAATACCATATACATATTCATTCATAGACGCTTTACATCTTAAAAATGGAAGCTATGAGTTTTCAAACGCGCCCAGCTCTGGGAAGAGCTCGATAACTAACTCTGCCAAATACGTCAATTTGATAAATTATTATTATTAAAGTACTCATTTCAGGTCAAATGTGCCATTGACGTTACATCTGCGGATGTCATATAATTGATTTTTAAGGTATATTCATATTAGATAAAAAGTTTTTTGTTTTTTTAGGTTAGTTTCTAAATGTCTAAAAAATTCCATAGTTCATATATTTTTAATATATTTGATAGTAATTTCAGTATCCGTTGTAATTAATGAAAAATTGTAGTATTTGTGTTAGGTAAAAAGTATTGTTTATTGTTCGAGATTTTGTCTATTATGATAAAACCCGAGCGATATCTTCGTAGTTTCGGCCTGATATGGTAATAGATAGGCAAACATTCATATATTAATATATTTTATAATATTCATGGAATTAATAATATTTGTATCACCATTTCTATTTTCGATTACTATTACTTAAGTAAAATGAATTAGTCGATAATTACTTTATAAACATAAAAAATTAAGAATAAAATTTACGTTACCAATTAACAACGTAAAAAGCAATAATCGGTATAGTCAACTCTTCGACCGATTAGTCAGCCGTCAACTGGCTATTCTTACAAAGTCGTAGTCAGTCCATCTCTAGTTGTTTCTCTTTCGAATTAATTATAAGAAGTGTAGTTAAATTTGTTCTGGAGCAAGTTCAGCTAAGTCATATTGTAGACTCGAGGCAGACTCTAGTCGACGAACTTAAACAAAATTGATCATAAAAAATACAATTAAAAAAGCATATTAACTCCGTTGTTATTGATTTATTGAATATGGGCTCTGAAAAGACGAGCCTCTATTTTAATATTGAAACGTGAAGTTGCAGGCTTTCAAAAGTTCGTTACAATGATTTTATTTCAGGTATTAAAGCTCGTGAAACTGGACGAAAAACTATGAATAGCAAATACACACAAACCCCAGGATATAGGATGTGTAGAATTTTTTTTATTTGTTTACTTTAAATTTTGAAATAAAGCTTACTTAGTACATAAATAACGCTATTCAAATAAATATATGTTTGATGCTATTTTAATTTTTATCAACATGTAGGTATCTTAAATGAAGTCGTAGTGAGACTACATTTTTAATAAAAGCGCGTAAACCACGCGACATGACGAGGCATCATATTCAGCAGATATTTAATTCGCGCTGATATCTTGAAATCGAGTTATGTGAGTCTCGAATATCAAGAAAATCGATTTCTGCAGTAAAAAGTATTTAGTTTATTAAAAAAGCAAATAAAAATCTTAAAACAATAAAAATGTGGACAGTCGTAATTTTATTTTATTCGAATTAAATAAATAGTTATCTCGTTTTGTCTCGAGAGTGTTTTAAAAATTAAACGAAATATGTTCACTCTGTTTTAAAAACTCAAAATAACATGCAGTTAAACATATTTTCCGACTACTTTATATAATATATGAATGTCATAATGATCACAAATATTTCACAATTTATATTTAATAACAAGCCGTAGGCTTCATCACTATAATAATAAAGTTTAAAAAGTATTTACAATTACCCTTTTAACAATAAATTACATAGTTATCTATATATACATAACATTCTTTTATTACATTTCCTAAAAACAATGAAAGTAATACGTGAATCTTGTTTCAATAATAATTTCAATAATTATTTGAATTTGACATTGAACCGCAACAGCTCACGATATGATCGCGACATAACTTTTTTCAAAATCGTGAATTTAAATCAGAACAGTTTGCCTGATTGCGTTGGTTGAAGTTAATACGCATATTATTAAAACGCAGTTAATGAAAACAGCAAGATACATAACAAAAACGAAGCCGAAATATATGCTTACATACTTGTACGCAAAAATACATAAACATACAATTGTTTGATACCTCAAAACGTAAAGGCAGTATAAAGAGAGAGATGTTAATAAGCATTATTTATCAAACTCTGTAAATAAACTATTTAAGTCAAGCTGTATTAGTTTTCTTTCTAAGCTGCCGTAAGTTTCCTTCAAGCTGAACCGAAGTGGACGTAAATAGTTAAATCTACTGCTCTAATACAATTTGTAGTAAACCATGATCCGACTCTAAGGTCGCATTATCGGATTGAAAAAAAAATGTTGCAAAGTTTAGCTTTAGTTGCAAAACGGAACTTAATATTAGAATGTAAAGTTGAGATTGGTTTGTGAGTCTAGACGTGAGTGCGGGGGTGAGTTTTACAATGTTCATGTGACGGTGAAACCTTTTTGTTGAGCCCTTTTGTGCAGGGAATCCGGGATGCCCTGGGGGCCGTTGGCACGATTTTCATTACACTAGAGAGTTTTTAGAAGACCTTCTCTATACGAAAAATTAAAATCGTTTTTGCATTAAGCTTCAATTATTATATTCCTAATGCTTTGGTACTTGAATAACACTTTGTTACAGAAATCAATATTAGATCATATTAGATGTTTTTATAAAATTGATATTGAAATAAAATGATTATATAAAAGATGGGCCACAAATGATGCAATAACGTCAGGTCACGTTTGGACAGTATTTTGAGCTGAAGTTCTGTACCAGCTGGTTCCGGCCGAGATGCGATCTACTTTTGAATAATTTTCTCTTCAATTTAAACGTTTTTACTTCCTAAAGTAAACTTTTTATTATGAAATCTGAAATGATACGTTTGCAAGTACATTAATTAGTTAACATGTAAGTACTACATGTATAGGTACATGTGTTGTTGAATAAAAAAATATAAAGATAAATAAAATTAAATAGTTATCATGAACAATAATTACACCGTATCGAAGTGTCGCGTAGATAATATCTGTAATGATACGAACAGATCAACATTGTATCGATTTTTAGCAATCGAAATTACAAGGTATTATGGCAGCCATTACAACAAATGCTCTCATTTGTCGAAAATATTTGCGCAATGGTAATGTCAGGTGATTCCGTAGGCGAGGCCTGCGAGGCCTGCGAGGTCTGCGAGGTCTGGTAACAATACAGTAAAAACGTTCGACGTAATTATGATCATTTCGCTTGCCATTTCATTAACAGAAACGACCATCGGCGCGTTACTTTATTTAAAACTAAATCAATAGCGCTGGAAAAACATTATTCTCTGTTTTCGTTATTATATACTATATCAGTTATTGTGTAATTCTCTTGAAGATTTTGGCAGAAGACACAAAATATCCACATTCAAAGTAGATGAGGATATCGGAGGGAGAGTGAATTTTCTGCTCTGTCGCGCGGCGGCGGCGAGATGAAAGGACCTGCAGAAAAATAACTAAAGGCTAAACATATAAAGTCCTAACAAAATGTCTATTCTTTAAGATCTTTTCTAAAATTCTATTTGAGCCAACAATGTTTTATTGATTATTAATAAAGACTTCTTGTACAACTTTAACATTTTATCTTATTGTACAAAATTCTTGTAGACACAAAAATAAGTGTTATATTTTAAACATAGTTAAATATTTTAATGATAATAAACATATCTTACGACTTAAAAACTTACGACATCAAGAACTACCAAAATATATTAAAAAACGATGAAATAAGTTGAAGTCTGTATTTATTTATTCATTAGTGAGCAATCGAATACGAGCTTAAAACTACAAACAAAAGGCTCATACAATACCATCATTACACAACAAACCCGAGCCGGGAGAGTATTTGCGTATGATTCCAATTCGACTCGCATCCAAACCAGAGCGTTTCACCTGCCATACTTTATTACCTATTCAACATTCACACAAATAAAAATGTATAATGTATAAGCGAATGGCGAGTGGCGAGTTTGATTTACGAGGGACCGTCTAAGCCACGAGTTGAATAGCTAACATAGGCCCGCCCGTAACAACACTCACTACAGACCTCTTGTTATTATATTAACGAATTATTTGGTCTTGTCTATTATTAAATGTAAGCTGAGACAAATAATAATTTGATAAAGACAACTTTTTAAAGTAGAAATTGATCTTGTTTATAATATCATTCATTATTGGATATATGTAGATCAATAACACATAAAAAGCACCCTTCCCTGTCAATCCTTCCATCGTCGTTTGTACTTCGGGTCGAGGTTTCCTAAAACTCGTAAGGGACTGTCCGACTGACACGGTTCTGCTTTTAGATAAACGTTCGTTTAAGACTTTAATTCGTCTTAAAGTTAATTAGGTCTTTATGTATACATAGTAGCTGATTGAACGTAGAAATTTATATATTTGTAATCCGATTACTTGTCCATTCTATATCTAGAAACGTCAATATCTAATAACTATTCGCAATATATATTTATCATGCATATCCACTTGTAAGAAAGTAAAATTTTTTCTTAAATTTGTGTTTAGGAATATCTAAGTTAATATCGTTTCGTATGTGTGTTTGCTCCGTACAAGTACTAATCAACTAATGGCTAAGCTAAGGTTTCATCAATAAAGATCTTAATCAGGGCAAGCCCGGCCTCCCTGATCAACTTATATATATATAATTTCAAACGTAAGTGATATTAAAGGAGTTTTTAGTGCATATAAAACGTAAGCGACCGGGAGCAGATGTTTTGAACAATATTAATGCTCTTTGAGTTATTTCAATACATTCAGTGTGTATGCAATTAAGATTATGGACTTTCGGATTTGAGCGTTATGAATATGTACCATACATACATATATTACATACATACATTTAATTACACACTTTATATAGTATAGATTTTATTCTGTCTAAATAAGTTAATTTATGTTTTTTTCAATTTATTTTACGAAAAATATATTATAAATGTTTGAATTATCTCATTGTATCATAATGGGGTGTAAATAAATAAACATGACCTGTTACTGGTCGCTGAGAGCATCGCGTTCAGTCCGTCCTATGATTGATTACGTGTATTTCTTTATAGATGAGATATTATTGAAAAATAAATAGATTTTATATTCATGTAAAATATAAAAACAGAATTTTGATACGTTATTTAAAACACTCCAATCACACAGCTCGTAACCAATATTTGAGAATTGTATAATTAGTTTTATTATTTTTATTTGTACTTGTTTGAACAGCTCTTATGTTCGTAGATCGGAGCAGATGTAGTCTGGTAACAAGAAAAAGGAAAACACTGTGCTAACGATCCTCCGAGGAAGATACAAATACTGTAAGAAATATTTATGGAGGTTTTTCGAAATGGAATCCCCGAGGAGAGCGGCTGCGACCGAGTGCCCTCGGCCGAGGATAGCGGAGGAAAACACGTTACAAATCCCGCACCACGCATAATTCTTAATACTCGGATTATAGGATGGCTTCTTAAGGCTTGGGTGCTGAAAGAAAAATAACGAGCAATTAGAGTGGACTGGAACCAGTTTTTAATAAAAATAAAGATGTTTTGTATGATTTGTGTAAATGTTTAAATTACAAATGATAAGAGAAGTCTCCTCTGAGCTTCCTATTTATTACACTTATAGGGGTTGCGATAGATGTTTAAAGTTATAATATATAAAAATATTTTTTAACATGAAAGTATTCATTATCAAATTATATATGAATCAAACATTAACGTGATGTCGGTTGTCATTCATAATTAGTTAATTATTTAACATGATGTCGCAAATTATTGACATAGTCGTTTTATTTAATTTATTATTTTAGTATTTTGTTCATGTTAAAATGTTTCAACATATATTTTTTTTAATGTTTTTATACCTTTATTATCGATATACGAAGCTAGCTGACATTTTGTTACGTAAGCTTACTTAGCGACGACCATTTTTTTTGCAAATGGAGTAGTGTTAATTATATATATTTAAGAAAATATATATAATTAACACTACTAACAATATATAAAATTTACAATAGAATGTGTATGTGTGAGTAACGTACCTCTGTTACACATTCACCTGGGCCTCGTAAATATTGCCCAGAACCATAAAATGCATTAGTAAAGTCTGCTTTGAATAATGCCAGCCCAGTGAGCTTTCACGAGCGAAATAAAATTCTCCAAGTGCGTAGGGTCGTCGGCCGTTATACCGTCTGGCGAGGTAGGGGGGTGGGGTGGGGTGGGGGGGGGTGCTTACCTTGTTAGTACTTAATATATATTCATTAACAGCAATCAATCTATACGGTATATATCTATCTATTATATATCGTTTTAAAAGTATTGACTGTGTAAAAGGGTTAGTGTGTATATATTTAAGAAGTTTACAGGTTTAAGTATAATGTTCCAATGAATATAATATCATCAGATAGACACATAGACAGAGGCAACACTGATCCGTCTAAACTGATATTGAGATGCACTATCTTTTATACACATAAATATATACATTTTAATATAAATAAATATAATATTAATCGTTAATATGTACAATGTATCATACATAGATTATACATTAATTAGATAAATCTGTGATTATGAATGTAAATACTTTTTTCAAGAGAAATTATGAAAAAAATAAATAAAAATATGAATAATACAATACAGGTAACTGTATTAATAAAGATGTCGAGTATTCAATTTTGAGGTGAGAGTTGTCGCTAGCTAGTACTCGAGCCACTCGGGACTTATCGCATGCTTCAATTTTTCAATTTATTGTCAGATATAGCCTCCTCCTCCTCCTCCTCTCAAATGTTATTCATCCAAATTCTCAGCTACTTGAATACTTCTCTTAAAATTTACATTAATATGAGTATTTATATATTTGTTTAATACATCAAATACATCGACATATGTTTAGTTTACTTTTTAAATCATCTGATGATTAATAAACTATTGTATACTTTTATAGCAATAATAGCAATAATAAAGTTTAATTACATACATAATACAGTAGTACATTATATAGTAGTACATTATACAGTAGTAGATTATATAGTAGTACAGTATACAGTAGTACATTATATAGTAGTATATTATAAAGTAGTACATTATACAGTAGTAGATTATATAGTAGTACATTCGACAGTAGTTCCACCCAACTTCGCTAGTATTCTATTAATAGACTTCTTGTATGAGAATATTAATTCGACATTCATATAACGATACTATCCTGAGGGATGTTTTGAAATTAAACTAACGTTACTTTATTTAATGTTTTAAATATTATTTTAAAGAGCTAGAAAAATAAAAATGATAATTGATACCATAAAACAATTTATCATAAATTAATATTATTAAAAATAAATATAAAATGCTTAAAAACTGAATAATTAAACATTACTTTCTACGTTACAGCTTAAGTTTAAAAGTTTAAAGCGGTTCATATTCTTGTTGGAGCATCTTAAATACAAATCTCAAGATCTTAAACATTGTATTTAACACGTAGGCTTTGTAACATAACATCTCTGCTCTTTTATCTTGAGTCGATGTTTTGTTAATGAGTTATTGAAAAGTTAGTTGAAACGAGTGCAGGAGCAATGTTAATTAACTAATGGTTCCTGGGGGTGTGATCGCAAAGGGATGAGCTTAATTAATTAATGGCTATTCATCTCTAACTTTAATGTGATGGCTTTAGACTCTCCTCTCGTTTACTTTGATTTCAATGAATCTGAGGTATCTTGAATAAACTATAGAATATCACTTTGTAATCCAATTTCATGGTTTTTGTGGGATATTTTAAATTTGATAAACTAAGAAGACAGAAAAAAATATTAGTAATATTTTTTATCAAACAAACATATTGTACATAAATTTAAGTAGATGTAAAATCTGATTTCCGTTTAATATCAAAATCCTATCTAAGATGTACAGTACATAAGTGTTACACTGAGCCTGAAATATCGAAGAAGTTATATTGAGGAAGTGATGACATTGTTATTGTCTGTTCGTTGAAGAGATAACAATCTTTTCATAGATCGGATAGCGGGACATCTCTCCCCGACAATAATTCATATATTTTCTTTGGAAATTCTAAAACCGGTCTCTCATTTTATTTTTTTTTTGTTTGAAGTATTTTTATTTGTGGGCAGTGCTTTAAGACAAATAAAAAAAAAAATGGTTTTCCGAGCGAAACAATTGGCCTTTCTTTAAACACTGCCGGAAAACTCGTAGTTCAAGAGAGCGGAAGCGAAAATTTTAGCTTTTCCCTATGAATTTTTTGTCGTACTTACATCTAAAACAAAGCGTAATGACCCGCACGGCACGCATTTGTTCACGAACAATCCGAATAGGCCATTTTTCATCTCGAACAATTGAGGGCGGGACTCCGACACAATCGGCAGAGTATTTTGTCAGGCATTTGTCGCACAAGCGAGGCTCGAGAACACGACCTTAAAAGTGCACTTCGCATTGCTCTGGCACTTAACGATAGTTACAGTAATCAGCCTCCACACAATATTGCAGAATTTATAAATATTTATATAAAATATACAAAATAAACAACATTTATATTACATGCTCCGAGTAGCACAGAGGATGAAAAAGTGTTTGTTTGTCTGTTACACTGGTCGGTCAAATACAGCCCAATCTATATGGATTAAGGTTAATAATAATTGTGTAATGATGACATTACTCCGACCGGTAATACAGACTGTTGTTAAAGCTGAATTTAGTAGATTAATATTATATTATTATTATTGCTTCGTTAAAACTGAAAATAGTGTAAATAATTCCTTACAAACATATGACCACTATTATTAATCACAGTGGCAGCGCATTGTCCGTAGCGATACTCATAAAATCTCGCCTCTTATGATTTTCATAGCGGCTGAAGGCATTACGTCGGAATTTTTCGTTTTATTTTATGGAGGCGCGTACTGTCGCGGAGAAATATTGGCTCGGTGGAATAGCTCGTAAAGAAAACAGTTTTCTTTCCACGATTCTACACACTGCAGCCGGCTTGAGATTTTCTCATACTTACCTTTATTACGACGGGGACTTATATAGATCAAAAGCTTAATAATTATTTTATATTTATAAATATTTGCCCTTTACGATAACTTTAATAGATTTATTTAAATATCGTGTTATTATGTGTCGTAAATGGGTTCCTATTTCACTACAGGAGAGGTCGCTGGTGGTCAGTCGTCGTCGTGGCGGGTCAGTGGCCCGATCCCTTTCCTCTCACATCATTATTCAACTTAAGTGGACAGTTTGTGTAAGGAAAATCTCTGACCAATCATATATATACTATTTTCTATTGTCTGAATATAATAATAATCAAACCAAACCATTATGAATTTAAATACCTCCTCAGGAATGATACGTCAATGTATGGAATATCTGGGGTTGTTATTTTTGAATTCTTAATCAAAAATATTTCTTGTAAAAATCAATTTATTAAAATTTTAAGAATATTGTTTTTAGCTAATAGGACAACCAAAAATGAACTTCAAATTTTTATTTTCAGAGATATATTATGCAATTACATAGAAGTAAGAAAAGGCTTGATCGCTTCCTGAACCGGGTACTATTAGTTTCAGTTTTAGTATTGGTTTAGTTATTCATAGATACTTGAATACTATTTTTGTTAAGATTATTTTGCACAAAGTTCTAAATGACAGTGCTCAGTGTGAGACAGTCGCTATTGTGCTGTGAAGGTTGAAGGTTGAAGCGTTCTATTGTGAGGTGAACTGTGGCGCGAGGAGTATTGCCTCTAGTTGTTTCAAATAAATAATATATATAATTTATTTTGAAATAAAAAAACTTGTTATCAAAGTAAAACATTATAAAGCTGTTGTTTTATCATAAATCTATTTTTCTTTATAAAACGACAAGTGTATTTATTATCAATCTTAACCAGGAAATACAGTTTGTAGTGAGGGTGACGGTTTGAGCTTTGATAACATTCTATTGGACAAATATATACTTTATAGTATCAAGAAAGTTAATATTATAAATGTTTTATTTGTGTGTCGTTAAAATTTATAAGAAACACTTTAAAATATTTTTATATTTTTGAATACTATACTCGACTAATACATTATAATATAGTACATTGTCTTTAATTGTCAAAATATCTAGCAATAAAAGTTCTTCAGAAAAATGGTTGCTTTGTTTAAAAAAATAGCATTATAGCCTCATTAGCCGTCTATATTACTACAAAATCGTATATTATATAAGACATAAATTAACATTAATTGTAAACTAAATTTACAGGTTTTAATGAGAAACGTATAAATTAGTAGCAAAAGGAATAAGCTTTAGAACTGTATTCGTCTACGTTAAGTTCGAGATTGACTCTAACAAGGCTGAGAGAGGCGGAGACCACGCCGGTGATTTCTACTCTTAAAATCCAATTTAAATGCATTCCTCTGTGCCACAGGAGCTCCGCCGATACGCTCCGGGGGCCAATTAACTTATTCATCCTTAACATTTCATTGCTAAACTTTGCTACTAATCTTGGATCACTCTGGATATTTGACCCCTTTTTTATACATTCATTTGAAAATTAGATATATTTTAAAGTATACAAAGTCCATGTTGGTTAAGTTATTGGGTTACAGCAGTTACAGGTCCGAAGTTTCTTCGTATTGCTTTTGTTGGTGACTCCATAAAGAAAAAGTCATTAAAAATGCAATTTAAACATCCTAATAGAAATGTTCGCACTAAGAAATGTTACAAACTGTAATGGTTCAGGTGAAATTAACGCAGAAAAATAGGAAAAGTTAGAACGAGTTCCCTGCCAAGTATTTTTTGCCTTCGCCAAGTTGGGTTGTGATTGTAAACTGCTGAATTTTATAATAGCGTTTTCGAACTCCACTTCTCGGAAAAGTTTAAAACGACTCGTAGTTTAACTTGAAAGTAATACATTCAAATAACATTACAGGTTCAGTAAAAAACGCTTAAGAAACGAACTTGATTTATTACTTGCTGAGCGTTGTATTATTTTTATATCAGTTTTATTTTCAGTATTAATCAATTATTGTAGGTACAGGTTTATAGCTTGGTAGTTGTACCCCGTATGTGACACGTACACTACAAGTTTTATAATCAACAAACTTATACATTTTAAATTCTAAATAATATGAGAGGGTTTTTCTATGTAGTCCACTATACATATCTTAAACAGTATTACTTTCTAAATTATTTTCCACAAAATATTAATTATAATTTACATGTGGTAATCGTAAAAGCTACTTTGCTAAGGACATTGTAATTTTACTAAGAAGATTGTCAATGTACGAGAATTTACTCCTTCAGTCGAATAATCTTTATTTTGCTTTTAATACAAACATTTCTTTGAAAACATTTCTCGGACCCTATTTATTTAGAAAGATGACTAAAGCAGATTTTCGAGATTTCAACTCGCCGTCTGTGGATTACTTTGCAAGTCTTTTATAGTAGGAAACTCAGTATCATCTCTACTTAAGGATATTAAAATCCCTTCTATTCGCGTAAGGAGCTTGTTTTGTAAACAGCGTAGCATTTATCGAATAATTCCGATATTGCGGAGTGCATTGAGTGTGTAAGTACCATCAGGATTATATTACTTTGTAGTTAACTGAAAGATGTTGATAATTGCTACTTTTTAGAGAGTTCTATTATTATTATTATTATTGAGAGTTATTACTTATGTGTTTATTGGTATAAAATATTTGCTATGAAGGAGTATGAAGGAGCGAACTTAGTTAATGCGACCTCAGTACTTACACGACGACGATGATATTTTAAAATAAAAACCGTGTTTTATACTGAAGCGTGTGAAACATGCCTTCGCTAGATATAGGTTCATTAATTAAATGAAAGTTTATTATTTGCGTTTATTTTATGCTATACAATTAACTTTTACAACGTATTTTTAAAATACTTATAAAATTTGTTTTTATATACAAGTGTAGTATATACCGATATGTAGTAATAAAAAATATGATATGTACACTAAAGTAATAGTATGTTACTAGTGACATCGTTCATCATAATGTTTTTGTTAAACTATAATTAAAATCATAAAATGATCCCGCCAAGAGCGGCATAAGAAAGACTTTTGATAATGTCAAATATGGAAATGGAAATTATTTAAAACTTTAAATTATGTTCGAAAGTAAATTTTCAACATTCGTCGAGCAACATTAAAAATAGCAATATAATAAATATGAACACGTGTTTATTTATGTTTTACATTCAACTAGATCTTAACGAGGGATTTGATGAAAAAGGATTGAACAACAACAAAAATGTGAAAGGTTAAAGAAACAAGCAAAGTTTCTGGAGTATTTTTAATGAAATATATAAGCTAACTTTGTTTAACTCCATCTAGTGACAAATAATAGAATTAAGGTTTAATAAAAAATTACATACCACCTATTTAATTTAAATAAAACTTTAACTTCTGTTCTAAGTATAAGCTACTTTTGATCAATTTCTTTAAGTATAATACATAATTGAATTAAGTCTTCACAGTTTTAACCTTACATATGTAAATGTATATGTTTATATTTAACGCCATCTAGCGTCTACAAGTCGCAGTGTTTTTCATATAGTGCTTTTTATTTTGTTTCCTATTTTCTTGTTATTTGTTTAAAATATAAAAGGTCGAGAAAGTAAATAATATGACAACGTCTTAAGGACTTTCAAGTTGTGGCCCGGGTGGTTGCGTTCAGCGAACTTTTCATTTTTATTTATCCCGAAAATGAAAATTGGTTTGTTACGGAGTGGTGTATATACAATTAAAGTAACCGTATTTGTGCATTTTAAAGGGTCCCCTTAAACCTACACCTGCCACGCATGTCCTTGGCATTGTTTGCACTCCTTTCCTTGCAACGCGATGTGCCCGGTAACCACATGACTCCATGGAATGCTAAAAATGTTCGTCTGTCTAATATATATTACTGTAATAAATGTAATGTAATATTTTGGTTCAAAATATAAAAATATTTTTAGAGTTTGGTCAAAATATAATTAACCTTACAATTTTCTTAAAACAATAATGATTTTTTTTCTGTGTAACATACACAGATACGGGATGTTATTAATCTCTACTTTACTTTCTACAACAGAAAGAAACCAGAAACATTATTGAAATTTACTAAAATAACAGCTTACTTTACAAGAATTTTTTCATCCATATTTATATTATTATATAAATGATTTGTGATGTCACCTCTAAATGTGGTTTATATTAGAACGCTATTAAGAAAAGGTTAGTTTATATCATAAAACAATAACACGTGGCCTGAGAGGATGTGTGAACATTAATAATGTTGATTAGTGCGTGCGCTGTCCGTGACGTCACACGGGCGGGCATTTTAATTACAAAATAGCTCTCAGCCTCGCTCTGCGTTTACAGAATTTTTCATACAGGTAATGTTATTGTCAAAGGATGTTTTGAATTTTACTATAATGATATTATAATGTTGGCTACCAGAAAGAGAGCGTATATTTAAATATATTCATAGTAAAATAACATTATTCTTTAATTTAACTCTCAACATTTTTATTCTAGTAATAAAAACACGGAGACCCTTATTAAAGCACTAAATATTGACAATAATTACAATAAGATATTTTTTTATTTCTGTAGCTTTAACTTCTGTATACAGTATGTCAGTATCTCGACTACTAAAAGTACTGCTAGTAGATGCTCTGTATCCGTTAGTGTGACTTATTATTAAATCTTATTATTGTCGTTTCTTCTAATTTTTTTAATCATCATGATAATTGTATGATTTGAAATTGTATAACTCCCTCAGTCTACTAGAACTAACTGTGTTATTTATTTATAAACTAATCAAAATAACGCCGGTATATCGAGACGGTTGTCAAGGAAGACTAAGTTATATATAAATGCTAAAATATCTTTTGTAGTAAATATTTTAATAAAGATTTTACTTATTGCCTGTGATATGGTTGTCCCAGAACACTAATATCCTTTTATTTTTCAAAAAGTTTGAAATCTCAAATTGGTCAGTTATTTCGAGAAAATTAGCCGTCTTCTCTTCGAACGAATGAATTCACTGAAGCGAGTTTGTATTGCGGGCTTTACTAACGAGAATTTTACAACGATGAACAGAGAGCTCTCCGTATTCATAATAAAAAGAGGTGTGCCGCTTATTTTGAACTAAGTCAGACTTTATTAAGTTTTCGGAATATAATATTTTTAATAATAAGTTTTGTATGTATAATTATTATTATTGCGTTCTAATATGTATTTTTAAAACATTATAATTACTTAGATGTTAAAATTTTAATTTAACACACATAATATAAGCTTAATTATAAACTACTTAAGTGCATATTAAGGGATGTTTGAAAAAAACATACACCACTTAAATTTATAAAAATTTCGGGTATCATTGCATTGAATTTGATATTTGTACTACGTATTTAATAATTTATATATTATTGAGTAGCTCATTCGTAGGACCTTATCCTGTCTTAAAAGTTCAGGAAAATGATCGCTTTTACTACAAACAACTCCAATTTTGAATTTAAAACATATCTGGTACTAATTAGACACAATAACATGTAGAAAGACTTGACAAAACAAACTTACAAAAAAACTATGTAAAGCGTTATACAGACATTGAATTGTAGCATTGAAGACTAAAATAATTTTGGAATAAAATAAGAAACTGTCGGAGACCTATAGAATAATAACCTTACGTTATCAAAACACATGTCATCGAAAAATATCATGATAATGTAGTAAAACCTCTTTCAAATATTTCTATATTTTAGGTCTCTGAGCTTGAGTCATGACTTACATTCCATTAACAGTTTATGAGAAGTATTTAAACAAATAAAGTAGGGTTAGGATGGAGAAAAGTAGAGGATGTAGACTTAACAAAACTTTTTATTGATCAAGATGAAAACGACAATTATCACACGCAATGGAATAAAAAAGGAGTGGATGATCATAGGTGCTTGTTGTATTTCATTACCATTGAGGTGGCGCACTCTAAGTAAGATGGGGGACAGCTCACGAAAAGTCTTGCAAATATAAGTGGAGAGAGTAGAAACATCTAAATACTTGTTGGAAGGGTGAAGGGTAATTCTGAACTATTTCTAGAACTATCAATTCATTTGTAAAACGTATGAACATCAAAGTCATCATTATTAGGTGTTCAAATTTGGTTAGGTGGGGAGAGGAGCGTAAGCGCGTATATATTTAAAGGGGCCCTTTAAACCTATACCTGGCTCGCATTATATAATAATAATTAATGACACAAATACAAAGACTTGACATTGTTCAATACTAATTACATATATATTGAAAATAAAGTTCGTACATCTTGTTGAACGAATTACCCTCTTATGAAAATTTTGTTGTTGAAAGTTACAGAATAAAATACAATAATTTTTTCTCAGAATTTTATTTATAAATAGTACTTTAAAAATGACAAGGTATTATCATTATAATCAAAATCCTATTTTAATAATAGTCACTGCACGGTACAATCACTTCAATATAATAATAATGTAGACACTACTACTTTGAATCCAACAACAACTGTGAAAAAATAGTTTGAAGATCGGTAACTATGAAAATGTATTATAGTTATGGTAGTGGTGGCAGCTTGGAATTTAATTTAATTAAATTTGGAGCGTATATAGCAATATAAGTTATTATTTAAGAATATCATTTTTTTTACCATAATGTGGTTCCCCGTAACAAATATTCGAGGCATTATGTTTTTTATCAGAATTATGAACCATCTAAATATGGAAGGAATTCTGATAACACACATTCCGATACATTACGTTATTATACACACAGTTGATGTCATGTACCTACCAATGAATGTCGCAGTGAAACTACGATTGTGGATACATTGTAGTTATCCCAGTAGAAATTTATATTCAGCGGTTCACTCTTTACAAAAAGAACCAAATACTCTCAGTGTGTCAGCTTTCAATCTCAATTGAAAGCTTGTTATAAATAAAAAAATATTTAATGTAAAAAATTAATTTTTGGTTTTTTAAATGTATTTTATTTCTAAGTACTCTTTAATTTTAATTTTAATTTTTAATTTTATAATTTTCTAAAATATTCTAAAAAATGTAATCTTTAGACACTACTATTACACATGTATTTCCTGAAAGTGCATACTCATTAAAACTATTTCATTGTATATACCTAGTTTAATTTCGATGACAGATTGTTATAAGTATATAAAGTAAAATCTATTAAAATAAAACATTAGTGCCGGTGATTTGAGGACATGTGTTAACAAGAATTCGGTATCGCCGCCGTGAGTTAGTTGATTGCGTATTGTCGGTGATAAGCATGTGGCTGATATCTACTGTGTCTATTCATATAAAATGAAGCGTCCGTTCACGCACATAGTTGTGTTCAATGTTATTCTTCAATTACTGATACAAGTTAACGCATCGCCTTATTCAGTTCAAGACTTCACCAGTTTGTTTGCAAATCCTGTTAAAGATTTTGTTAAACTCTTAACGCAATCAAATCCTAATAAATTTAACAGTGTTAGTGTAAAACCGAAGGACAATTCAGACAACGGCACAGATGTTAGAACTGACACCAAAATGATAGATGTGCCTCTAAATACTCGTAAAGTGTGTCCAGATGGAAGTTATCCAGATTCAACAGGAGTGTGTAGAAATCTGTTTTGATTAAATATCGTTATAAAGTATTGTTTTGTCAGAGTGACGCATTTTAAACAATTCATTTCGTTAAAATGGACGTAAAACTTGTGTTTTTCATCATGCTTTTTGTAACATCCGTGATTACACTTGCTGATTGTGGGATTGTTTTTAATTATCACGACAAGCTCCGCATGGCCACAGCGACAACTGTCAAAAGTATAAAATCAAGTCAGATAATAAGAGTACCAGACCTTGAATGTCCCGATAATTATAGACGCGATCAACATAAAAATTGTCGGCAACGAATATAAAGGTACGTCGCTAGAATATAATGAGGAAAATAAACAAATAACTTAAGAGCTTCTTATAATTTATAATATTTGCATCTTAGAGGAAAAAAACTCTGTAGTGCTCAGTGTTTATGAATATATTATCCTTTAATATTAAAACATCAAAAAACAGAAATATTACAGTTCCATTGCGTTGTACTTAATTAAACTTTATCCAATCTTCAATTATTTTGTGTTCTAATGATTTTGAAAATTAATTGCAGGTAAAAATATGTAACCATACAAGTCTATTATATGAATAAAACAGAAAACAGAACAGAGATATATTTAGTAGCTTCTAATTATTCGTGGAATTGAGTAATTATTGTTATTAATTTATTATTATCGTCAGCTCAGACCAATAGGTCAATGATGTTATCTTTCTGCCAATACCAATAAAGACGCAGACGAGCAGTTGTAACTGAAACATTCACTCCGACAACACCTTGAAAATGAAGATAAATATTAATTTCATATTTACCTACTTTATTTTAATTGCATTGCTTAAAAATGCAGACGGTGGTTTAGTAAAAGGATTAATTGAAAGAATACACGATACAGTTCACAAAATAAATGAAGATGTACATAATATTTTTGTACCGCAAGAAAAAAAGGACTTGACAAATAATAACAAGCAGGGCGAAATCAAAGTAAATCCAGCTGATGCCGTTAAATCGAATAATGAAAACAGTGGGAACAATATAAACTTTCCAACAAGTGCATCAACTGAAAATGTTAAAAACTATAATAATTCCTTTATTGCTTCTCCAATAAAAACTCAAGATGTTCATCCTGAAACTGTAATAAAAGTAGTTACAACGGAAGAGACTTTTGTTTTTGCAACATCCTCGTCGACGGTAGCGCCAGTATCGAGTACAACTGTCAAAGAAGGAAGGGAAAATTTTGCAGCTGGATGTTCCACTGGCTACAAGCGCACCGCAGACGGAAGATGTAAACCTACGTTTTAAGCATGTAATGAATATAATATAATATAAATAAATAATGTACTGTGTTTTGATAAATAAATATTATAAGAAGTGTGTTATATTGTGACCCCGGTCATGACAATGTGGATGAGGTGCTGTTAATAGGTTTCAGAGTCTCAACCATCAAGCAAAATATCTAAACAGATCTGGAAAGATTGATACTTTTATTGATTGACATATTTTGAAATATTTTTTCTTGTATCCGTTAATACAAACCTCCAATAAAGGAAAATAAATATATATATTTTTTATACGTCGTACATTATAGACTATTTTTTTTATTCAAATGCAAATGAAAATAAATCTTATTAATAAGTATACATGTCTGAATAACAGTCTCCCCATCTAGTTGCAAGTGATTACATAAGGGAAGAGGAAATTGCAAGTTGCGTTTACAACTAGTTAGTTATTAGAGGTTAAGATGTTTTAGGATAGTTTAGTGTTTAGTGTTCAGAACAAAGAGCTAATACTCGCGCAACTCTGCAAACTCATGTCTGTTGAGCAACGATACGGTAAAACAAGAACTCTGTTAAACTAGTTTAAGCTTGTTATTTTCTTATCATTTGCATTAGATAAAGGTCATATATACTGCTGTCAGCTGGACAGTTACAACAGCGTAGAGAACAATAGAAAGAGACATTTGCTTATTTATTTACATATTTCTATGTATGTATTTTATATATATATATATGTATTATTGAAGACATCCCGCGTCTATTGCCGATGCTTCCCTCCCTCCCTCCCGCCCTCTCCGACTTAAATAATACTCATCTGGCATTACTTAACCTTTGACAAAGTTTTTCTTTAGGTTACTATTATATAGTTACCTTTTCAATTATTCCTAAACAAATTATGGAAAGTAACAATGTGTCCGATTGAATTTTTTTGTATATTCAATGTATATTTCTTTGTTTTTATACAGTGTACAAATTGTTAATTCTTTTAACCAGCCTTTCTAATCTTTGTCGTCTTCAGGATTTTATAAAAAAAATAGTATATATTTTTTAACAAGGAAGTTAAAGTGATGGGATTTGCACCATATTTACTTATAAGTACTAAAGTGGATTTAAAAAGTTCAGGTAGATTATTATTTGGAATAATTTGTTTTTGTAATAAAATTATTATTTTCATTCGTGTCAACGGATGACTAATTTATTTTTGAATTCGTCATAACGAAGAAGGGACATTCAGCACAGGAACAGTTGCCGAGCGGAATTTTGCAGTATTTTATGAAAAAACGGATTCATAATTTCTTTTCTGTGATTTAATATTTATTCTTTTTCTTCTTTGAACCAATATTAATGATCATTTGTGTGCGTCAAATGAAAGGGTCAGGAAGAACACCGTGTTTACCAAATAAGGCTATCTGTAAAGACACTCCAACCTAAATGCTGAGGGTTCCAAACGCGTTCTGGTCTGAGTAGAACCACAAAACAAACTCAGGTGGGTTTTTTTTATTATGATCCCTTTTTCACAAATGTCAAAATATTTATTAAACAATTTGAGAAACACCTAGAATCATCGCCATCAATTCGATATGAAGGGTACAAACTCACCAGTATAACGCAAGGGTCAGCCATCTATTTCTTTGGCACATTTGAAGGAAGAGCCAAAAGTGCTACCACAGGTAATGACTTCCAAGGAAGCGGTTGTAATGTAGTCAGGTGCCAAAATGCTAGTAACGAAAACGTCAAAGAAATTGCAAAGGTTACTAGTTATTCGCTAAAATAGAATTAATTCCAAGGTCATTCCGTCGTTAATGTTATAGGATATTTTTATCGATTTCCCTTCAATGTATAATTATAATTGATTTCATTCCAAGCTTAAGGCATCACTAGAGAATTTATTGTAAATCGTATACAATTAATCTAAGGAAATAATGATCTATTTCATGGAGTCTTGTAGCCTACCAAGGTTTTTTTCCAGTTTTAATTTGGTGTAAATCGCACCTTTTCTTTATATTTGAATTTCTTTATTATTACAAACTTAGCATAATCATAAAAGTCAAAAAAATTATTGAGCGAAGCTCTCTATGAGAGCCTAGTCTGCATTCTTTGTTCAAGCATCAATTATCAATCATCAAACATCAATCGGTATTCCGAAAATTTTAAAATTTTACACACACCAGACATTAGTCTGGTGGAGTTTTTGAAACAAAAAAATTTTCAAAAACAAAAATTAAAAAAATATAATAATGTGTCTCATCTTGAAAAATAGTTGGAGACAGAATGCGGTGATGTTTTGTAAATGCAACTTCGGTGCTGTTTTCACCTCGCTTTGAGATGCTAACATAAACCGAGATTTTGTGAGCGTAGCGAGTCAAAATTAAGGTCTGGTCCGCGCTGCTAGTAATTATTAGCAAAAGATTATTCTCAAGAGTTAATTGACTAAAAGCGTATTACTTGATACTTATATTCTACTCGTAGAAGTGTTACACAATATGACTTCCTCGAGACTTGTACGTTAATTAACATCGATTCCTACGAGTTATGTTAACAAAAACCTTTTCTTGTTCATTCTGAACTCTATTTATGCAAATCATTTTAATAGTACAAAAACATATATATATGCTCTGGATAATGGAAACTAAACATTCGTTTAATATCAGATTTTCTATATACGACAATTCTTTGAATGATTCTTTAATTCTTATTATAAGTCTTAGTGTATTTTGTACCCGCAATATATTTTGCTTCATAATCTCACTGAGGTAAGCATAACATGTTCAAAATTAACGCCAGGACGTGAAGATAATATTTAACTGTATTATGTGTAATATCTGTTCACAATCATTTTATCCTTGCATATTAAACATTACATTGAACTTTTCTTAAATCACTTATATAACTAAACTTGATATTTCAGCGAAACGATTTTTTGTACATTAAAAAATAATTATTTTATATTTATTATTTAGTGTGTTTGTATTACTATAGTAAGTTATTAATTTGTTGGAATATTTTAATTTGTTATATTTTGCTCAGTTCACATAATGACAGATATATCTTCATTGCACACACAAGAAGAGAAAAACAAATAGTTGTAAGTTACAACTGAGTGCAAAGACGGTCTTATTGTTAAAGCAATCTCTTACAGACAATTTTATGGAGAAAGGTATAATTCATGTCAATACGCGTTTTTGCGAAAAATATATTTTTAATTTAATATCTGCATAAAGTCTACGATTATTATATTATATGTTTTAGATTAAAGAAGATTATCGGGTATATGAATTGGATATTTTTTTTTTCGACAAGACAAGCATTTTTCATTTTTATGTTGGTAGTGTGCAAAGAAGTATTAAAATTGAATGCGATAAAGAAATTATATAAGTCTCTCATGTTAATTTCTGAATGGTTCCAGATAATTCATCTACTACTTCTTTTTAAGTTTAGGAAAACTTTTAAGTTAAATTATGTAGCAAGCGGTTAAGAATATGACCTTTTTAAATTAAAATGTCATTTTAAAGTTCAAACGGTGTTAATTATGTAATTTGGTTGATAAATATTAATATCATTATATATTTACATGTACATGGTAAAAAATTAGTGATAACGACGATGAAGCAGCTTTCTAACAGTTCTTCTCCAACCTCGCCTGCGATTATGATGAGCAAGTGGATTCCTCACCACATCTCGAACATTCTTCCTTAATATTCTTTTAAAGTGAGGGTTCCTCATTCTATAGTAATACACTCGCCTACCTGTAAGCCCGATAAGTTTTTAAATTATAATTTAATTACTTTTCTTTAAAAACGTAACAAAACTAAACATAATTGAAACAAACATTCTATTTGGGTGCTTTCACAATCATTTTCATCTACTGAGTATCATTTTATAAGTTGCTTTACAAACTGGAGTGAAATAACCGAACCACGAGAATATTAATAATACCTAATAATCTTAATATTAACCAGCAAGCTGGTTTCAAGAACTCATGACATCAACAGGAAAACAGGCAGGTGCTTATTATTGGTAAATGATTTGTATAAATTTGCATTATTTCTTAGTTTTCCTACAATCTTACAAAATCACTCATTCTGGAGATATGTTTTGTTATTAATATTATATCTAGTACAAATTAAATTACTGATATATGTTAGAAAGACATTACAGGGTGTTATAACAGAGTTAGTTGTTTGTTAATAATTTGACATATTGTAACCATTTGTTTTTCTATGTTCTAAATTATAAACTTTTTTGAATATAATTAATAAAAGAAGTAAATATTGACTGTGGTTTAAATAATTTAGTACCGCGTTTCCCGGGAAAAATAAAGATATATATATTATTTTTGGTTTTTAGTTAAGTTTATTTTGATTGTTATAATAGATTGGTATTACTTTAAGTAGATCATCTTCAGTTCTATTATTACTGTCTGATCTGATGTCCTCACCTGTCTGTCCTTGGCTGTTATTTGGTAAATTTAAATTATTATTAAATGCATTTGGGTTAAGCACCTCTTTACCATTTACTATAATTCTATTGTTATTCTGATACCCGTTGCCAAAATCATTAGCATATTGCGATACGTCAGATATAACAGAAGTAAATGGTTCTATTGCTTTCCTACCATGTACACCCGCAGCATCAGCTGAAATAATTTTATAATGTTTTATTTATAATAACAGAACACAGAAAAACATTTGAGTTACTTTAGTTGGTTATTTGATCGGTAATTTAACAACAAAGAACAAAGTTTAAACAAAAGCAAACGCAAAGAAATGGATCCAAAAAATACGATTAGACGCAAAATGTTTACTCCGAGATAAATATGACTCCTCAACCGTTTTAAGATACACGGTAGACATATGTCCAGAAATATTTCTCGAAAACATTTCCCTCCCATAGGGCAGGTGGACAAAAAGACATAAATTTATATTTTAAAAATTTATTAATAATATGTATGTTATTACTTTAAAATTATAAAAAGATAGATATAACGATAGCTAAGAGAATGTAATATGCTTTATTATTTTGAGCCACATTTTCGACACCTGAATCTGTAACAACAACACAAGTTTTGACAAAAGTAACAATTGCGGCAGTTCTTGATAAAAAAATAAAATAAAAATATCTTGTTATTATTATTTGTTCAGATTTTTGCTCAGTTATATTGTAAATTATCGTTTTTTTTCCAGTTCATGCATTTAAGAGTTTTTTAAAAACAAACTACTGTGTTATGATGTAATATATATTTAATTAATTTACAACTTTGTCTATGACTTTGTTACGAAAATACATCCTATAAAATGTGTTAAATCTATTCTAGTTCGGGGTTTAGTTGAGGTATTTGGTATTATTTCTTAATCGCGCATTGGCAATTCTTTTAAAAACGGATCATTTATAATCGCCGGAAAATTTGAATTAATAATTTTCACTTGATTATAATTATGAGTGGGATAATTATTCGTTGAATATCCATTATGTGTCGGTGCTTGATTTCTTGTTGCGTGGTTGCTTGTCGCGCCTTTTGGTTCATTAAAATTGTTATTGGTAACCCCTCCTGCATTTTGTGGACTTTGTCCATTGCTATTAGCTGATGGTATAGAACCATGAGTAACCGAAGGATCTTGACCGCCATTTCTATTAACTGCAATATATCTTTATCTTTTATATGCCGCCTTTTATTGACGTAATTTTTTTTGGTAAATTTAATACCAACAAGTATAAGAATTCCATATACTTATCGTTTATATATCTCGCCTATGTTTATTTTGAATCCGGACGTAACTAATACTCGAAATATTTTCAGTATATGTTTAAACATATATGTTACGATTTTTTTAAAACATTTTACCCCTAACAGCATTTCTATCATATATATTTTTAAAAGAATTGTTTGTGTTAAAAATTTTTTCCCTTACCTGCGTTTGGATAAACTCTCTTGCCATTAACATAGAACCTATTATCGTTATCGGGACCCTTTCCGATGTTAGTGATAACACGTGTATTGCCTTGATGTCCATAACTCGTCTCTCCCTGGTAGCCGTTGTTGCCATCCTGGTTGTTTCTTGGGTAGGGTTCGTTGTGTCTGTTATCATGGAAAACAAACAAATTTCTATTGCCTTCTCCGTTACCAATGTTAGTGACCTGTGTCCTGGTTGCCCTTGGATTCCAATTGACGTTGGGATCCTGAGGTCCGCCTCTATAGTTAGGGTTATTAAAATCCACATTTATTTTCTGTACTGATGGTCGGCCGGTCTCGTCATTGGAAAAACTAGCTCCCGAGATGGAAAGACCGTCAGGTGATTCATTCATATTTACGAAGTTACGTTTATTGTTTCCGTTTCCAAAGTTAGTTACATAAGATCCAGACTGAAAAAAGAAATTGACATGGCTTTAATCATATATTTTTGTTAAATCCAGACTAGTTAAAAAACTTTATAATTAAAGTCAATATTTATGATGACGTCTCATTGCGCAATATGAAATACGATTAGCTTCATTTTGATTATTGTCTGATTTATGGGTGGCTTTTTGGAGCGATACTGTTCCCAAACATAAAAAAAACAAAGTAACTCTCACAAATGCACACACAGATACATACACAACATATACACACATACCTAGGCACACATTTTCAATTTCAACATAACAATGACTGTCAAATGTAATATAAAGTTTCTAAACAAACTCTGTTAAAGCTTTTATAATTTTTTTTAATTTTTTAAAGGATTATATTAAAACGAAAAGTATGTTAATTATAGAAATATAAACAAAGTAATGGCATGGAATTTATACTTAATTATAAACAAGTAATAAAAATGTTCCTTTTAACTTTGAAAGAATATGTCACAATATATATTGTTAATTTGTTAATTTTTCATGAAGATGTACTCATTTATAAGTATTGTATATGTAATATAATTCAAAAAAACAAGAATAATAATGTAATATATTTAGATGAATTAAAGCTTTGAAGATGTTTCGTTAAAAAGTGTGAACATTGTTTTTATGTACATTTTTATAACTTAAGTTTGTTTTTATATTGGTGAATATATTAAGTTACTTACCGAATCAGGATACCCATCGCCTGCATGTCCTCTGTAGCTGAAAACAAATATATTATTGAACAAAAAAAAAACAATTAATTAGAGAAATAAATTTTCGAATTTAAGATTATAAGGTATTTTGTAATTCTGTCAGGTGTTGAATTGAAATTTTTTCAAATATTTAATTTTAAGTACTAGAAATAAGCGTTTTATAATATATTAGAAACAGCTTATTCGAAGGACCATTTTTTGGATCTAGAAATAATTTAGTTATATTGAATAAGTTAAAATAATAAATAACCATATAAATATAAACATAATGAGGTTTTTTTTTTATGAAATTTAATAAAAAATAACTATAAATAAAGAATAATTGTGTACATACCTTTGAGAATATGGGTTGGCGAGAGTTAAATGAAACAAGGCATTGATCACTATAACCAACGCCGCGCAAAGCGAATTTTTCATATTTTTTGTTTTTTTTTGGTCAGTCGTGTAAAGTGGTCGAAAATAAACTTGTTTCGTTTATGTCTGTATTACTTTATATATTCTCAAGTGATAAAAACCCAACCGATAACAAAGGTCCCGCTGCACTGATAACCTCACGTTACAAACAGTTAAATTATATACTTACAGCTATATTAAAACATACTATAACATACATACACTCCTTTTAATCTTTTTTATATTAAATAACATCACTTTTTTTTATTTACTTTGCTTCATTAGTTCTTAAAACCTTATACAGTATTTTATATTTAATGTCGGTCTTTTTCCTTAAGAACTTTGTGCTCAATTGTTGCGAGTAAAAATATATAGTACAATATACAAGAAAACAAGACTAATTTTCTAGGACAAGCACTGTAAGAGGGAAATGTTATTGAAAGTCAAATACTTTCACTTAATAATATTTTGCGAGCTGAGGTCGCGGTATCTGGTTAGTTTAGGCCATTATTTAAGATTAAAGTGACTTATTGGGGAATATCTTGAGCCATTACTTTTTATAATGATGACTGGGAAAGTTTTGTTACTAATAATTGTGATTATTATAAATTGTATATATAAGTAAACCATATACGTAAATTAAAATTTTGAAACTCAAGATATTTTCCTTAATTACTTATATAATGATATATCTTACTTTTATAATTATTAACTCGTATCGCCTTTCCACAAATATTTATATCCTAAATTTACATTTCTAGATCTAGAAATGTTAGGGGTTAAATATAGAAAGAATAATAATAGTAAATTTACATTCTTTTGAAATTTTAGAGCAAAATAAGCTGTTTACAAGATATAGGCTTTGGAGAAACCTAAAAGATTGGTTTCGTTTAAAAAGTAAGTGTTTCTAACGACCTAAAAAATTTAAGATAATTTAATAACATCGTCAGTGAGCTGCGCACCACATACACCAGATTAGTTTACGAAAGGTTTTCAAATAAAGGAGGACTTTTAATCTAGTTTTAATAAACAAGAGGTAGTCAGGGGGTAGGTTAAAAGGGGTTCGTATATTGAACGCCCTGATTCATTTTATTTAATCTTCACTTTATATATCTTCTAGTAAGTTTTCGAAACATATTTTCCAAAAATTATTTATGTAAATATTCACTTAAAAAACGTCAGGAGCCTAGAACTTTAGTTGCCTATATCTTAAGTGACAGATAATTTGCACGAGATCTATAGACGGAAAACAAATTGTCCATATGAGTTATAATATCTTAAAAAAAAGGTGTCCAACACTTGGTAGAAGTGAAACTTGAAGAAAAGTAGCCAACTAAAGAAAAAGATAAATATGAAGTAAGAGGAGTATTAAAATAATTGTAACAGCGATTATTTTTATATTTTAACCAAAAACATTACAATAATATTTTATATTTTAAAGTAAAATATTATATTATATATTATTCAGTTTCAGTTTTTATTTATATAATAAAATAATAAAATGAAATAAACAAAAACTACTGCAATAATACTTCTAAACGCTAGATTGCGTAAAAAAAAACCGACACATTCAGTTGTGCTCACGGTTTTCAGATTTTTCTATAATTATAGTGTTCGTCTGTGATTTTTAAATCTCTTTTCCACAACTCGTCACTAGATGGCATTGACCAAGAGAGCGTTATATTTTTATCAAGTTGGTAAGATGTAAACTGAAATAATGCGTAGTTTTTTTTGCGTTTTACTTAGTGAATGTCTGACTACTTCTGAAGAATCGTGTTGCTTGATTCTATTAAGAAGTAATGACTTTATTTCTTTATCGTTCGTAATTTGCATTTCATTAAGTTTTCAATCACAACTATTCTAAAGAAGTTTTTCTTCAATGGGTAAGTTTAAAACGGTTTAATTCATTAATTAAATCGCGGAACTACTTAGATTTTATATCGCTTACTACTTGAATTGTATATTATCACTAATTATTGAACTCATGTATTTACTAATGTATACTTTTATATACACATAGATAGCGGTCTTGTGTTATACACTAGTATATAAATTGAATATCTTTGATTTAAAAGTTCACTCTACATATTACATCACTTAACATCTGCTCGTTAATAGGAAAAAATATTCATTTATCATACAGAATAACCCAATTTAATATCAAAATGTCCAGCGTCGTTTGGCAACATAAACTGGGGCTCTTGTAAAGTGAAATGTAAAAGCCACCCCCTGATGCTGAAAGCAGCTACAATCTCATTCGGCTCGACAAATTGAGAACATCTTCCGGCGTCGCCGCAGCCGCCTCGCCGGCCTCTGGTAAATAGCTATTTATTGTGGCGAGGCCGAGACACCTGTCACCTACATGGCGAATGAGCGTAAAACTGTCGACTGTGGCTGCGCTGGAAACAATCCCTTACCTGGAAACCTGATACAATATATATATATAATGGAAAGATAATAAAATTAATATGAACTATAATTTTTTACTTTTTTTAAAAATACACGCTTTTAACTTTATATTTTATATTTTTTAAAAATTTACATATAATATATATAGCATACTAGTTTCATAATAAATGAATAGAGAGAAAATATTACTAAATGACTTCCTATCTAGGTTTCTTAAGAAGCTTTAAATGTACTTCAAACCGAAATGAGGCGGAAATCTATCGAAGTTGGAATTAAATGAACAACAAGTTTCTGACAACGAGGCGCTGCTAGTTGAGAATCGCTCAGAAATGTCTTCCTTCCTCTTACTTCATCGTGTTATTTCATTAGGTAAATATTTACTGAAATATTATTTCGGAATATTTGTATGCAATTTCCCGGATTCTAATTAAATAAGGAAAATCTTCCTTCTAAATTAAAAAATATGGAACTTTATACATCACATGATGAAAACGCGACTAAAAGCTAGTTTCTTTATAAAATTAATTTACCTCAATTCTGTCGAAACACTGCTTTAAATAACATCATATTTTAAGAAAAAAATATATAAATACAGTGAAATATTACAACATTTTACAGTAACACATATTATATATTATACTATACATACTACTTTGGTGAACGAATAATTTGTAGTCAACATATAAAAGTTTATAATAATCAATACCTAACTTTGTTGGAATAGTCAAAACGAAACAAACTTAACATTCTTGAAGGATGTGTGCATAACAGCACAATATCTTAATTTAAAATATGATAAAGAATTAGATGGAAAATATCCCATAGAGAACATAAATGATATTTAAAATATTAACCATAAGAAAGTTTGATTTAATCGGACCTAAACAGTCTTTGATTATTTGAAATTATTATTGAGATATTAACTTACATTGTGGAAAAAGAAAATTATGTTTAAAATTTAATCTTATTATTATTATTAACGCTGTAATATTTTACAAATAAAAAAATAAAGTTAACGATCCTTTGTTATTATTGTCCTATCAAACTAAACAAATTTTATCCTAATTAAACTTTTAAAAATTCAATGAGAAAGTAGATTAAATAATATTATAAAATAAAAAATAATAATATTCAGATTAAAATAAAAAAGAAATGGTACTAAAAATAAGGAACTTAAAACATAATTGAAAAGTCAAGTCAGTCAAATAAGTTAAAAGAGATAATTATATTTTCTCGGTGGTAGGTATAACATCGTTCAGACGGCAAGGTTAGTAGCCATCGATAAAGTTGTTAAACAAAACTATTTACTAAAAGCCGTGTTCCGGCTCATTGTACGATGAAGCCATTTATTGGTAATGGATCTGAACAGCTCCGTTTGCGAACCGCTCTGGCGAGGAGTATGTGTTGTGTTTGGTATCTAGTTGTTAGGGTAGCGGGATCTAAAGCAACGGCATTCTGATGACTCACCGCAGCGAGCTGGAGGTTCGAGTAGTTTTGACTCGCCAACTGGGAAATATTCAAGGATGGTTCGTGTTGGCTGGCGACCAGGAGGCCTGATGGTTTTCCGTGAGAAGCTAACTTTGTTCAATTCCATTTGGTGTCAAATAATTGAATAAGTGTTTAGAGTTTTAACTTTCTACACATGAGTATAGTGTTTTTTTAACACCATCTAGCGTCTAGAATTCTTATAAAATTTTGTTTGTATGTAGTTCTTGTTATATTTTACTTAAAAAAAGAAAAAGCTTATTACCCATATGTATAAAGTAAAAACATGGAAACTGAATCAAATGTAATATAATATATATTATAAGTATATTCATTTTTATCTCGTAGGCATTTCGTCTAAAGTCTCATTTGTTACTTTTATCTATTACTATCCTTTTGTTAATACTGTCTGTACACATAAATTTTATTTTAATTTATCTTATTCTTGTCGTAACTGCAGTGTGAACTACACACACAGTATGCTGTTACTGAGTGGAAACGAGTAAATATGAATAAGAGTAAGTAATTATCATAAATGTAAACACTACTTTATGGTAGACAAAATTATATTTTTTAATAATATTTTTATCATTTTATATTAAGTAAAGAAATAATGCTTTTTATTGCTTTAAAATATATTTAATATCTAGTTGAATATTATTTCTGTCTTTAATCGTATTATAAAATAATAATATTGGCGATAAAATGTAAAATTATAATGATAATACCAGGTTTTATAGTCCTTCATTATAAGCTTGAATTGTTCATAATAAGTTAGAGTCGAAGTCAAAAGTTTTTATTTTTTAATAGGTATATATTATAATTATAAACGTGAATGTAAAAGCGACTATTTTTGTAATTTGAATGCTAATAAATAATAGCTTGGAAATGATTACAATGAAGCAACATGTGCAGAATTGTTAAAACATAATGTTCTAATGATTTGTAATATTTATATTGTACTAGCTTCCGCCCGAGACTTGGCCCACGTGGAGTATAGATAAAAGTACATAAAGTGTACTATAATTATTATTATAACGTTATAATCACAATTAACACACAGGGTGGTTTAATGCGAACGATAAACAACTACCGTCACGTAAATTAATGCTAGCGCCATCTATTGTCGGTTTGTGCAACATAAAAGAAAAAAAAAATGTATGTAAATTTGCAAGCAATATTTCGCACTTTACTACACTACTTCACCTTCCTGTTAAATTTCACCTTTCTTGGCTCAGCAGTTTTTGAGATTTTGTGAGTGAGTGAGAGTGAGATGAGTTAGTGAGTGTTTTACCCTTATCTATATATATTACCTTATTACCGTAAGGAAGAAATCCGACTGCGCTAATATATAAATAGTTGTTGTGCAAATCGGTTTCTTGGTTGAAGTCATGAAGTTTATTTTAATTTTCAAATAATTAAAAAAATATATAATTTTCTTATTATTTAAATTAAGTTAGAGGTTATGAAGTAAATCAAAATACTTGTCATATAAAATCATTCTAAGAGCCTGACACAGCCCGCTGCTATTTTTCGAAACATCGAGAATATTGTTGTCGGCGATGAGGAAGGGACTACGAAAAAGTAACTTCTTATTATACAGAAAGTCGATGATTTTTGTAGGAACACATGCGTTATCCGGGCAGTTTGTTAAGCTCTCGAATTATGTTGTACCCGGGGGAGCTGTATAGTGAGAGTACAAAACAAATTTATTTTTTATCTAGAAATTTAATCCTACCTGCCTTGGCTGCCTTTGGTAAATATTTTTCCTAAACACAAATAGTAAATCAAGAAACTTCATAGAAGTACAAATATAAAAGTGACGGTATATAAACCATATTCTTAGTATATATTTTTTTCGAGTTTTTATTTTAAAATCTTAAATTATAACCTTAAAGATTCGGTTTATTTACGAACATACATGCAGGTCCTGCAAGTTAAATACTATTCGACATAATTAAATCAAATTATCATCAATGGAAAATATACAATATTAATGAAGACGAAAATCAATAAATTGTAATTAAGGAATGTAACATTTTTGGTGAATAACATCACTCACACGAAGGATCAAGTAGAGGTATTGATAACCATATTCAGTACAGGCTGTAAACAATGGCGATATAAAGTTACGTTGCGGCGTTGTCACGGCGGACTAACACAAATAGCTCAATTAAACAAGAGCGCCGTACCAGAGCAGCCTCCGATAACAAATGGGCCAGTCATCTGTTCACGTACCACGTCGCATTCTAAATTGGTTGCGTGCCACGCTTTTTTTGCATGTTTCGAATTAACCAATGCAATCAATCAAGTTCGTTAGAATGGAATATTTACTGCGCTACAGACTTTTGGTGTTTTATTTGCTTTAGAGTTGTAAAAGTTTCCAATTTACAATGACTTACTTAGTTAATATTTAATACACAAAATGTTGTAATTAAACTTTAAAGATTGCCTCCGCTCAGATCTTAAGAAATTCCAAGATTGAAGTTTAACAAAGTAGAAGGTTATTTTTATAAATCAAAAGGAAATAAGCTCTCGTTCCTATTCGCGGAACAACTAGCAAGCACAACTCTCGACAAAGTTCCTTGGAAGCAATATGGCCGCCTGCTTAATTGGCTAGAGTTTTCGCTTAATATTTACAAGTTTTAAGCAAATGTAGTTGAAATGCATTTGAGAGTTGGAGTAATACACTTCCTTCAGCTTTAACTACGCGTGCTTGTCGATTTTAAATTGAGTAAAGTTTAAACATAAATATATTTAATAGTACTATATTATAAGTATCTTAAGAGGTCTGAATAGGACAACTTTAGTTGTAGCCACATAGTAATCTGTCGCATGTTTGAAAAGGTATAAATATTTCTGTTTGATTAAGTCTCGTGAAAATTAATTTTTATAAAAATATTTATGCTTCATTTGAAAACCATTAGTTGCATTTCCAAAACTTCGTAAGGTTACCAATCTGAAAGCCATGTCCTATGTCCCTTTTTTATAGAGATCATTTCATATCATGTATGAAGGTTTACAAGATTATTCCCTATCGTTATATTTTAGCCAATTTACACTAATAAAGATAAATGCGTTATTTCTGTAATAAGTTTAACTTCATTGAAATACTAACAAACCTCCATAGAAACATGTATCCATCCAGCTTCAAAAACCTATGATTGGATATAAGTAATAATAAATAACTGATATCTGTGGGAAATATTAACAAGTTTAAATTTTACTATTAATAGTTGTAAACATCAAAGTGAACAGCAGTATTCAAATACTACGACGCTACAAGCAGGGATGTCTTTCAAGGGTATTTTGTAATATCAAAGTAAAGAGCGCGTTTTATGTTAAGTAATTCAATACAGCGCTGTCGAGCACAAAATGTGTTTGCTATAATTTAATCAATAGCGCTTTGTGATCCTAATATGAGTTACATTTAATATACTGACGTTATGATATTCATTTATATATATAATATGATCCTCATTAGTTTTGTAAAATCTTGCAACAATTGAAAAACTTTACCTCGCCATTGAAAGTGAAGTCGTCACCGAGTCGTCACCGACTTCTATACGACGCCGGATGCTTTTGACAGTCGGGACACATCGCGATCTCGACGATTTACATACTACGTGACACTTTTGTAAAGACCGACATCGACTGCCATAGACTGGAACATCGACGGAGATATTGTTTTTGAAATGTTATTCACCGTTCAGGACCTTTAAGGGTAAACTGTTTTTTTATCTACTTCACTAGAAATTCATAGGACGATACCGAATATTTTTATATTTACGAGATCATATTTCGATCAATTGAATAATAAAAGCGTATTTTTTTAAAGATTTTTGACATTTTGTTTTCGATAAAAGTGTTATATATTTGAATATTTTTTTTTGCCTCAGATTTTCTACTATAGGTTAAAAAAATTAAGATATACTTATTTGACAGTTTGATTTATATGCACATAAAATTAATATTTCTAAATAATTATACTTTTTAGTTGCTTAGTATTAGATGAATTTATAATTATTTTTAAAGAAATGTCTGAATGTAAGTCGGGAAGCGGTATTCCTACCGCTTTTATCTGGAGTGATGTTTAATGGTGGAACAATTTGACTTGAATCTCACGCTTTTGTTTAAACATGCAGCATGTCACCGCCCGTGACGTACTCGAAATATTACAACGTTCGCCCGTTAGCATAATAAAACGAGCATCGCGCCGGGCGGCGCATTAAACTGCACTAACGAGGTGTGCAGGGAAATCAAATGTCGACTCATTATATTATATTTTCTTGTGTATCATCTGGGCCGCTCAAAGTGAAGGTGTATGTAAATTCTCTAAAGTTGTTATTCGCAACCGCTAGAATCAGGTTCGATACAGCTTACCTACTCGTGTGTCACGTCGTTTTCCATCAGGTCTGATTTATATATTAATATGAATGCTCCTAAAATAACAGTTATGACAAATTGCATTAAAATCATATATTAGCTCCTCGATTTACTGTAAGAAAATATATTTGTTTAGGTTATTTAAAAAAAATACAAAAATGACATACAACAAAACAAATAAAAAATATATTTCAATATATTATGCTATCTCTAAGGTACTATATTATGTATTATGTTTTATTTATATATATTGATCCTCCATTATCTCGTCCTACTGTGAACAGGTTTGCTGCAAAGCATTCGAAACGTCAGGTTTAAATTAAAAAATGTAATAATAAACGCGAGTTATATCCGTAAAATAGTTTTATTGAAATGTGTAGTACTCGTGTACATCTTAAAAAACATCATATTGATCCTATTAAATTAATCACGCACGTTTAAATAACAAATACTCAAAGTAAGTATTTACAGAATTAATAAGGTTTAAAACAAGCAGATGACACAAGGTCTATTTGTCGTTTACGCTCGAGGCGCGCGACGCTAGCAGTTAACGTTTCACGAGAACAGCATACGAAATCCTTTATCAAGGAAATGCAGGTCTAATCTCTTCTGGTGCAATTATACTTTATGAATACACAATCAATATACACACTAAAATGTATTTTTTATGCAGTATACCCAAATTAAAAAAATTCTTTCTGCTAGTTTGTTTAAAGTAGATTGTAACGATTTTAATACACAAGCCATTGTAGTCTATAACAGTTTTAATTTTTATATTTTAATAAAGAGTATTGCTTTCTAAATGTTTTTATAAACACAATATTTTTATAATAATGTCAAATCACCTGAGCATCTTCTTTTAGTTGTCTGTGAAGGCGAGCATGCTCGTCGTGCATTGCGGTACCGAGTGCGACGTACGGCTTTACTGTATTCCTTAGAGCGCTTATCCACATTTTATAATCAATAGACATTGATTACTGCACTGTAACTCACTTTTTCTAGAAGATTTGATAATACTTCTTGTCAAAAACACTTTAATCCCTTTTTTATGTAAAAGACAAACCGTAATATTAATAGTGTATGATGGGTGTCAGAGGCGATTACTTTAGCTCTCTTATCTCGTTTATATCGTTACAAAAAAAAATAATTTTTGGGTTACATTTTTTTAAATTTATATTTTAAAGTATGTCTTTTCATACATCATAGTTTATTATTTTTGATATTAGTATAATATAGTTATCATACAAGTCACATTATACAAGTAAACCTCAAGTTAATACGCCGGTAGCGTCGCAGGAGTAGTATTTTCTCATAGACGCCAACGAGATTGAACAGAAGTAAGGCCTTCATAACTCACACTTAAACGCCCGAGGTGTAATCTCAGCGGGGATACGCAATAATCCCCGCCGTCCGTTCTATCAACTCAGCCTTACACTTTTGTAACATTATTCCCTATTTCTGTGATGGTCCAAGCATTACTTGCATTTTATACTGTTTTACTTGAACTATCATTACTAAACAACAAACTAGAATCCATTTATTAGATTTGATATTGTTGTGATAGTGGACAGTCCTATAGACATTTCCTAATAGTAAATATTTTAATATTAATATAATATTAATTAGTAAAAATAGATAACATGTAAAAAACTTAGAAACTAAAGAAAGACAAGTGAATCGTAAAAGCAACAGTAAGCTGTTTAAGGTCCTCAGTCAATTTGCCGTGTCAAGAACTTCCTTTAAAAGTTTGCTCTTAGGCACCAGGCAAGAGACATTTACATTTTATTGAATTTTTATACTATCATTTAATCGATTCTTAAAAGGATGGCTTAGAATTTAGATTTAGGGAGCTTGCTGGGAAGACTTAGTTCTAATGAAAATCGAAATAAAAAATAATTTTTTTTTTTATTTATAAGCAAAACATGTTTAATTGGATTTTTGAACTTATAACAAAATATTATATAAGTTATTTAGTATGCATACATTGTATACAATTATTTTAATGTAATGCATCACTCGGATTGCAGCCCTCATATAGCCGAGTGCGACATCTTTATCCAGGTGTTAACGGCATTTCACATATGAAAAGGCCCGCTTTCAAAATGTCTCTCTATGATATAATCCACACAACTAACTGCACATTCAATTTAGATTCGTGCATAATGCATGTGCTAGGCAACATGTAGGTATCGTGTAGGCAGCGTGTAGGCACGGTGCGGGAGGAACATTTGCCGTATCTAATTACGCATTATGCTTTGCCATGTAGACAGATACGTCTACCGATGATGAATATTAGATCGTGGTCCAGCCTACAGAGCGAGGCTCGATATTGCAACCGACGTGCCGTCGGTAATTGCTTTGTTCAACGATGACTGGCTTATCACCAGGACAGGGCTTCCACAATGAGTGCCGTCTAGTGCGAGAGACTTTTATACATTTGTGTATAATTTGTCAACTTAGATATTATACGTTTACTTAAATAATAGATATAAATTGTTTCTTTTATTGTTTCCAGTTGTTTTAGTTTTTTAAAAGTGTTTTCTTTTATTTTTCTTTTTTTCTAAGACCTAATCCTAATCCCTGAATTATAAAGAGAGACATATCTATAAAGTTCATATAATCATTGATTCGACCCTTACCACTGAGCTGAAACTGTCGTATTTCCTCATAAGGGAGGAGAAAATACCGTCATAACTCATGGTTACCCGACTCCCTCGTGTGTTGTAAACATGCCCTTAACACTAGGTTTCATTTTCAAAGATTTTACAGTCAATGTTGTTGTCTGCGATTTATTTATTTAAGTATAATGTGATCAACTGAAGGTATATACTAAAAAAATATTGATAGTTGATAATATAGAAATAAATAAAATGTGAGTGCCTGCATAGTTACAAGCAAAATAAAAATGGGGCACTATTCAGTGAGTGCGCATTAGCTCGCTGTGTAGCGAGCTGCCCTTCCATCCTTCACTATTTAGCAGGTGCCACTTTTCCCACGTCTCCCCGACTAGAGGTTATTGGGCCTTCTTTCACGCTTTTTATTGCCTCAACCCAGTTTGAACTCAATTATTTTTATGGCCGACTAAATTGCTATTTTGTTGCTTCATCACTATTATTAAGACAAAATTAGTTCTACGATTGATAGTATATTTACTTGGCAATTGGCCAAATATAGCAACATACGCAATTTAGCGTATATTATTTACCAACTTTTAACTTAATTTAGTTTAATAAGTTTTAGGATTCAATTTTTAATTTCTTAGGAGGCTTAAACTAAATTTTATTACTTTTATGATTATGAATAAAATATAATTAAAAGAGTTAATTTCCTAAAAAAATCCAAAGAAAAGTTATTTTATTTAATATAAGTAATGGTAAATTAAAATTTTTACATAGCTTTATCTTTTCAGAAATAAATTATAATAAAAGACGTAATTAAATATAAGGCAGCACTGCATGGCGATGTTATTTCACAAAAAGACACATCACATGGTTTCCCGATGCCGATGCTAGAAAAGCCTTTTCCCGTTGACAGGTTAAAAGGACACAGGCAGACTTTAAAAATGTTTGTTACGTTACTCTTTGATATCTGGCTCTTTGGTGTCACGCCGGAATCATATGCACGCTCCGAAAACACTTTGTTCCTGTTAATTTTTGAACATTCACGAGACGGTTTTTGTGCTTAATTTATTAAAAACTCAGGCATAATGTAAGCAGACAGCTATTTTTTAATTTGGATGTCTTTCTAATGAGCTGTGGTTTAAAGACAGTTAACCTTTAATTTAATTTATGCACAATAATTTTCTTAATACTTCTAAATCACACAGTAACAAAACATAATTAATATAATATTAACTAATGAGGTTATAGTTTTATTGCACTAGTATATACTAAATTTCTATTTAGAAAATCATTTTACAATAAAAATATTGCGGCAATCTTTTTAAATTGCGATTACGTGTCGGGTGAAAACAACCTGTACAATTTGAAAAGTAAACGTCACTAAATTTATTTCGAGGAACGACGGGAATTGAATTTGCAGAGACGGAAAAAAAAGAAACACAGTTTTATTTAAACGAGTGATTTGGGAGCAAACACCTACCGTAGACTGGAAGGAAGCAGCCCGCATCTCAATACAGACAATTGGACCGTCATGTCGCCATGTACGGAGCACAGTGTTATTAAAGATTGTGTTTATAGTAGCCCCTCCTGGGCTACTATAAACAAAAAATAGCAAGAGATAGAGTGTACAAAAAAACATGAATAACCTAATCTTTAATGCCAATAAATTATCTTAAACACATACAATAAACTCCAAAAAATTTATAGGTGAAAAAAACAAAATTTACAGAAAATACTTAGATGATGATAGTGGAAATATAAACTCTTTGATTATATATTATAAATAGTCCCTAGATTGAAAATCTCTATTGTCATTCTAGTTTTGTGTCATTTTTGTCTTCTAGGTTTACATATAATAAAATTATAACGAGAAAAAATCTATAAATTAAAAATAAAAAACTATCTCATTGTTACATCTTCAGTTCATGAAACAAAACTAAAGCCTGCAGGACGTATCTTTATGACCTTTAGTGAGGTAGTAATTCGTTATCACCGGACGACGTATAGGTTCTATTTATCTGTTTTTTTTTTCACGGGAAAACATACATCGGAATAATCCCATTACTAAAACACTGTACGGATTAATGTATGGAGTTTTCTAATTATCTCAGTCAACATAAATCGAAAAAAAAAAACACATTTTCAAGGGAACTGAAAAAGTTGGGTGTGGGTTAAATTACTTTAAATAATTAGTTAAAAATATGAATGCAGGTGAACTCTCTGGCCCTACTTGGCGATTATAATTAAAAAAAAAACAAAAACATAATACAAATAATATATATATATATATATATTTTCTATTTTTTCTAAGTAAAGTACTCAAATTCAGTTCTAGTAGGGTACGTGAAAATGTTCGAGGAAAAACTTAATTATCCTGTTTTCTTTGATTACAGTCATCTGTGCACCGGCTGCGAGGAACTGCTACCTCCAGGTGACTGCGCGTTATAAGCAAATTACACTTCTCCCCTAAAAATAACTTATTAAGATATTAAAAAGAAACAAATTACAGTTTGTGGCTTGATTGTAAATATTGTTAACATTAAAGTCAAAGTAATTAAATTTCTAAACATAACTCGAATGAAAGTAAATTGGACGCCAATATTTTTATCAAGCTTTATTTCTTGCTGAGTGTTTAATTTTCTGTTGAAGATTTAGTTTTAGCAATATCATTCCCTATTTCCTATTTTAATAAACTTTTCGCTTAATAATGTTTTTCATCTCCTCTTGTCGTGGAAACAAATTGCTTCATTTTTGGCGCGAGGACATTAACAATGAAATTTATCACCTGTGTATGGGCTTGTTGCTATCATTTTAAAATAATTTTACGTACGACGTTTATGTTGGTATATTTAATTATTATTAATTATTCATCCCGAGCTCAGTTTGCAGCCTATTAATGTAAAACTGTGTAAAAAACACTTACAGCGATAGTTATAAGCGGGGATCTATACGAATAACATAAATTTTATTAACAATACGATGCACAGTAGTGTTAGTAAACACATGTAAACAGTTAACAAATCACAGCGGTGAGAGTTAAAGTTACGTGACAGATGGCAGGCCAAAGATAATTAACACGTTTCTTTTCCATCTACTTCTTACTTCCAAACAAAACTTTATTAATACCGCGCGGCTTAGGCTTTGAGACAAAACTTTTCTAATGAAGTCGCACCGTAGAATAACTATGGGGTACTTTTAATTTGTTTATTTTAAAGAGGAAAAATAAAGCGGGTTTGTAAAATTTTATAGACGGCCACGTGGCAATATAATAATTAAAACTTTAAATGAATGAATAATAATATAATTAGATTATAAAAGGTGTTTGTAAAAGTTACCAACGATTATCAAGTCGATAGACACCTTACTGACGACACTAATGACACGACAGACAGTTCATCTTCAGCAGTATATAAATAAGGCATAGCTGATGTCAAAACCGAAACTTTTTAAACTCTATAAACTTATATAACTCTATTTTTATAATTGTAATGAGAGTATTAGCGTGTGGTGTGGTGTGGTGTGGTGTGGTGTGGTGGGGCAACCGCTATGGGTGAGAACAGTATTATTTTTATGCTATAAATCGCTAAGATTCTACCAGCGGAACTGGTGGCAATTACCATCTAAAGCAGAGCCAGAGCTACTCCAAGCACTACTGGAAAAGTTGACAAAAAGTATTTCTGTAAACTGCACTACGACTTCATCTCGGTGGACATAATAGACATTCCGGTATCTGTCAGGGTTGCTTCTCTTGCTAATGGTTCCCGACGGAATTTTATTCAACAAGTCTTATAACGAGCATCACGGGATAAATTGGGTATTATCTAACGTCTTAAATGAGTTAGATTACTTCGATGGTTTATGTTTACTTATTTCCCCACTGATTTCTGTGAAGTTGGACGACTTGTGCCAGATGGCGGATACCAAGGAAATAACAACTGGTGTGAAGAACCCATCACCATGGCTTATAGCGGCAGTGAAATACGTCCGACCCCAGATGACCTGCAACGTAAATCTATCGACCACCAGATCAAGCATCGCAAATTAATATTGAGTGACACACCCTAGCTAACGAACTTGACGCATGTGAGCGCGTGTAGGACACTTGATACGCTCGCAAGTGATCCCGATTTCGATGCCCTAGGAGTATAGAAAGCACGGTCGCCCTCGGACACGCATCTTATTGACGTGTTACGAAAAGAAGCGCCAAGCTCAAAACTGTTCCTCATTGAGGACTAATGTAGATGTCTCAACAATATCATTCACACCACAAATACTTTAAAGATAAAAACTAACACAAAACAGTTACAGCCTGAAGTTTTAAACACAAAACTTATCAAAACACGAATAAGCACACCTATGAGATATTTCGTAGTATTCGTGTCAGAGATTTCAAATGTCAAGTATAGTGAGAGTGTCAAAATCGGAGCAAATGTGTTTATGTAAATTAGCAACTCCATTAACGTTCCCTTGCTTGAACGTGTTGTTGTAAATATCGCATGACATGACAGCAGAGGATTTTTAATAAATTATGTAAATTGTATGTTGTTTGTTTATGTTATTTTGTATCTGTACATATGTTTAATCTTAAAGTATTTTTTAAATATGTAGTTGTTTAAAAGCGTTATTTAATTCGTTTATGTTATTAATAATTGTTTGTTTATGTTATTTTGTATCTGTACATATGTTTAATACTTAAAGTATTTTTTAAATATGTAGTTGTTTAAAAGCGTTATTTAATTCGTTTGTCGAATAATAGTAACTATATGACAAATCTGTATTAATCTCATGCTGTACAATTATTTTATAAAAAGAACGATATGATCAGTATAAAAGTAGATTTAGAAATTATTATAATCTTATAAATGGAATAAATATAATACATAATGATATAGTTAACCAGCATGATTCATAACTGCATTATTTAATTAATTCTCAATCTCAGGTCAGTCGGATTCAGAATGTCAGGTATTACAGGAGCGTAGTTAGCAAGCTCCGGGCGCCGCAAGTATGCGTAGAATTCTAAGTTGATACCTTGAGCGTCGCGGTCAGGAAGGCGAGCGTATCATATTACGAATCTGAAACACGTATAATTCAATGAAGACATCATTTTCATATATTGATTGTCATTTAATTTAATAATTAATAATTTTACAAATTAATATTATTGGAATAATATATTTGTAAATAGTGAGATCCGTTTACGATAACTTTGCATTACATCCATTCATTCGAGTTCTTTTGAAATTGAGTTAAAAAGCAATAACGAAATATTTCATAAGTTGGAACTAGTAAATCTTAAAAGGGTGTTTCACCGTTGAGAAATTGTAGGTGTACGAGGGGGTTGGTGGTTCGAATTGTCGGAGTTTGGACAGTTCCACCGACATTAGAAAGCTTTATGTCTTCGCCAAATGGAGTACGTGACTTCAATATCTCAATTAGGTACTTTATAGCAATAGTAATTACACTATTAACCTCATGTCCAGCAGCTGGGAGTTTTAAAGGTACATTTATAACGAATATTAATTAATATTCATGTTTTTTACATTTTCTTAATAACTACGAATACAAAACGAGTGATTTTAATTTCTAGATTAAAAGTAGCTTATTTTATTGCAGTTAATCATTTATATTAAAAATAATAAAAAAAAGGAATTTTTTGCATATTTTTTTTAATCGAGAAAGATAATATTTCTAACTGTTGTGCTGTTACAATTTGATCTATATATCTACAGTGGCTATATTACAGTAACAAATGTAGCGCGCCACTGTGAAGCTTGTTTGAGTAAGACGTGAGACGCGTTTTCAAGCTCCCTGAATGCTCAAGTCAAGTTTACATCCAAGTTTAATTCATTATCATTAAAGGGTTAATCGTCTTTGTTCTGATCAGTCTATTATTATTATACAGTGTAATGTAGTCCTTAAACGATTTAGAATACTAGTATCATTTTGTATTTTTTTTTATTTAACATCCTACTTTTCTATGTATTATTGATAATATTAAGATGTGTTTTTAATAAAACGGGTTTTTAGTAGAACAAATGATAGTGTTTCTAAAGTTACCGTTGCATTTCCAAACAGTAATCTCGTGAAAGGGAATGTAATACAAGGCGCAAGTTGCATCGGCAAAGTGCAATTCGCAAAGCCAGAACGATTGTAAGGATTTGTCAATTGTACGGAGATTTTTCTTCGGTTTTGCATGGCATGCTTCCTCGCTTATAGACATTATAACTGTTGTGTCTATTTTTAGAAAGAGACCGAAATAGAACGCAAGTACATATTGATTGAACGAAGCATAAAATGATTTCATGTTATAGCGATACTCATTACTAACATCTACAGTCAAATACGTTTAAGCCTTGATCGATTCGCTTGCTTTATTAAAAGAATATTGTTGAATAAAAGAAACAGTGACTACAAACAGGGTACAAACATAAATATAAAACAAATCCAAAGAGATAATACTTGGCTACTACCCTGAGCCTGGATTTTTACGATACGCTGAATTTACAATCGCCTACGAAAGCACACTGTCTTGAGCAATCCCTTTGTTTGTTCTATTCAAATCCAATGCTAATACGTTCACAGAATCAAAGCGGACGGCTGTTCTTCTTTGCATCGCAGAAAAAGGAAATTTAAGTATAGCAATAAAGTCACCCTTGTTTTGTATTGCTACGTAATACTTACATTCTCCCCAACCTTATTTGTATCTTATAGTAAATGAAACGTAATGTCGTCAAAATAGGGCCAACTAAATGAGTTTACAAAGCACGTTTTCCTCACGACATTAGTGGCAGTTGACAGGCCACTAGTAACCCACCTAATGGCGGTTCGTTTCACCGAAAAGTTGGTAACTTGTGGAATCTATCGACAGCGGCACTGCTTTATGAGCTCACATTATCAGCCTTTTGAGTTTTCCGATAAAACGCTTTCAATACTTTGAATAGCCATCTGGCAAAGTTAGAATAGCTTATAAAATGTATTCTATTGTGAATTACTGCCCTCATTAGCGTTCAGGATGGATTTTTCCCATAAGCAGCATAAATGACTGAAGGTAAAATGAAAAGTTTAGGTGTTAAAGTGAGTAGAAGAGTTCATAAATAAAAATAAAACTTAGACCGCTAACTTTCCACTTAACTTCTCTGAACTGTTTTAAAAACTCCGTTGCTGCTTTTTTGCTCAAACTCAAGAAACCGCTTAAGGGTTGTAAGTTTGAGGCAGCTTCCAACACCTTGTCGCAAAGTTAAAGTGCATCGAGCTGTATTAACAAATACATTGTAGAATAAACTTAATCTATTCTTTAAACACAATATCAGAGAAGATAACATCAAAATTAAAAAGTTACTGCTAACATAATATTTATTAATAAATGTGTGTTCAGACACCATTGTGTTAGGAAAACATGAACTAAATGTTTGTGCATTATAAGGATGGATTATAAAAGACTCGCGTATTAACAAAAACAAATTATTTTGCAGACATATTTCAGGAGGGGTAATAATATTACTTTACTTGCATATCCCGAGACACTGAGGGACTTTGTAACAGACGAGGGAACAAATCCGATGTTAATTAGCCATTCGTGTGTAATCTTTTAATTAAGTTAATGTAAAGTCATCGTGTTGTTGACAGAAATCTTCATCTTAGCTTTGTGCATATTATATTTAAACACATACTTTATTAATTGTTAACTCTATATCTTTAATTTTTATATCAATGCCAAGCTCACGGTAGGTTAAATATATTTAGTTTTGTTGTATATATAATATATAATTACGTCATATTAAAACATTTAGTGTAAGTAACACAATAATGATTTTGAAGATCAAAATGATTAATTGTAAACCATTGATCAAAATTATTAATTGGAGACCTGACATACCTGAAGGGTGTATATCTTTTTCAAAATAATATTATAACGTGAAAATCGTAGCTACATTAACATTATCATAAATATATCGTAATGTTTCGCACAATATGTTTGCGGCAGCACAAAGAGAATCCTCATGTCACGGCTCCGTCAGGTGCTCCTAACAGATGCAAGCGATAGCCTGTGCTCATTGTCTGCCATGTAAGTGCATAATTGACACGGGCTTAACCAGCCCGGGCTCTCCCACATCACATATGTGGTTGAAAATGGTTCGTAGAAATACTTTAGACTGTTATTTACACTTTAAAATTATTTCTACTTTTACTTCAATTAAATATCATTTAAAAGTTTTTCGTTTTATAAATTTATAATGAAGTAGAAAAGGTAGTATGAATAACATTGCTAATCTAATGTTAGTGTTTTGATAGTTACCTTCATACAATCCTGGAATATATAAATGTATAAGAGGATGAATAAAAACATTTAAGTGTATGATTGAAGGGCGTCGGTTCGTAAAATGAGATTACCATAACGTTTCCCGAGCGGAAGCCGAAATATTATCATGCTCTTGACCTATGGGACCCGTGCTGAAGCGATTGGTCGTTTGAACTTGTAAAAAATACGCCATTGCTATTGAACATATTTTTACATTTAGGGCCCACATAAGATTATAGTATAAAGATTCTATTAATAATAACAGGGATTCTAGTCCTAATAAATAAATTGATAAATGATAAATATGAAATTTGTTAAACCATAATTTTTATTTCTGTCGATAGATAGAAGAACTGAAAAGGAAGAAAAATAACAAATTTCAATTATCGAATGTCATCATCTCTCACTTGTTTATTTCATAGAATTATTTAAAAATGTTATCTAAATGCATTTCTAAGGAGTTTTCCATTGCAGAAGTAAAAAAAAAGAAACTAATTGGATAAAATGAAAAGTTAAATTTTCAATTGGCCGGTAGCGCAGGGAAATAGAAGCGCCGATGTTCTTTTAAATTTTATTGCTTCAACTTTTAAATCTTTAAAAACAGGTTTATTTTATAGAAATAGGTTTAATTTAATGTTTGCATTTAATATCCAACTTTTATCTCGTATTATTTTATAAATAATTTAAATTCTAACAAGTTTATCTCCTCTACTTTCGCAATATTATTTATAATTTTAACTCAAACTAAGTATCAAATATTAAAAAGTAAGATTTTCGGTGGATCTTCTACCCCTAACAAATGTCTACGATAATAAGGAATTGAATTGTAGAGAATTAGACTACACGAATATATAATATAAAGACAAGAAGCCTCGTTCGAGGTTCTCGTCTCAACCTCAATTGTTTTTAAAATGTCTTGGAAATTACATGGTGTAAACTTTATCTAAACTTACCTTAAGATTCAATAGTCTTCAAAGTAACTAACTTTTTTGATTGCAATATTTTATATAATATTAAATTGTTTACCATATATTTGGATTGTCATTTTGATATTATTTCAGCCTCGTAAGAAATGTGAGTCCAGGCAAGTCAGAGGCGGCAGTAGGACCTTAGATAAATACGACTTCCTAACATTATTTCCACGCGATTGTCGCGGTTTCGTGACATCTTGAAAATTCTACCTATTACCCAAAAGACATCCACATTGCGATATCGCACTTTATAAAGAGTGTGAGACGTCAACAACGGCTCACTAAAACTACTTTCAAAAAGGTGGGAGAGTGTGACAGTGAACTACCATGATGATGCTTCAGTATTTTAGTGAAGCTGCTACTCCTGCTGCTGCTGTGGGTTACGACTTACGTGTCATTAAAAATATTCAAAGATTATGTAGGTTTTTACAAAATTTTTTATATTTAAATTATATTATTTTATATTCATGGAATTCCGGATGCATTGGATTGCATATCTATAAATAAGAATAATAAGACTATAACTGTCTGTCTATTGTAAGTGTCCGTTCTTTATCATCAATCATCATTCTCTTATAGTATGTAAACTATTCAATATTTGTTAAAATTATTAACAAAATTGTTTTTAACTAAAATACCCGTTCATATTATATTATAATTACATGCATCTTTATACATTTACATTTAGCTCACACAAAGAATATTGTTTGCGTCACGTGGTTAATAACTGAAATCAAATTTAAATATATACAAAATTGTGATATGTCCTAATATGTCAATTCTCATTATCACTTCGATATAAATATGTTTTTTAATCTCGATCCACATTAACAAGGGACCGGCCGCCTTCAGACCGAATAGAACACAATAATTTTATAAACGTCACCCCGATTGTCATTTTGAGGCGCTGGAGAGATTCTTGCGAGATTTGTGATTAACATAAACCTTATTTGCCATTTGTACAACTTATTTTTTTAAATACAGTACAGAGAAGGAATGGTTCAATGAACGAGCAGGAGGGACCGAGGTCCAAATTTAAATACCACCATTAACAATACAGAATAATTTTTACAGTAAATTCTGTCGACATTTATTTAATTTCATTGTATAGAAATACAATAGGTATTTGTTTTATGTTATTCTTGGTTACGTTTAGCCTCAAGGGTCACGAATGAACGAATATAAATGAATCTTATATTTATGATACTTTTTTCGTATCCTCTGTTCTTGGTAGAATTTTATTGCTCGTGAAAGGGTACGAATTGTTTTGCTGACAGATTTACGACGAAATATTCAGCGTTTATTTAAACTGCAAATGTTCTTTTTAAGAAAATTTAAATTTGTCTGTAGTGTAAATAGACTATTTATTGGTGTGTAAATTTTAATTTTAAGCTAATACAGTACCATATAGTATTACGTAACAGCTTAAAGATATATTAAACTGTATTATTAATTCATTAGAGATCCGTTTTATTGAAGTGTTTCTGCAACGAGAGGCTTCAAGGCTGCTAACTCGATAACAAGACACAACAGCAGCTCTCCTAATTGCAATTTATTGCAGGTACTACAAACAAGTCTGTTTCACCCGACGTTCACGTATTTTAAATTAATTTGCAATTTTCGACAAGCAATTAGATCTGCGAGAACGGCTGGATTAAAACACTACAGAACAACATACTGCATATATATCGTATATATCTATTTTTAACCAATTTCAATCAAGTTTAGTTAAATATAATGGATGACTTTAAAAACAAATAAATGAGAATATTAGCTTGCTTTATTTACTGACTTCATAGACTTAAAAATATTTAATAAGTATAAAACAAAAATATTGTTTATTCATCAGTTACCAACAGCCAATTAAAAAATAAGCTTCAATGTGTGCGAGCCCCATCACATTAGGCTTCCATTTTAAAATACTATTGAGCTGAGCGAAGCGAAGCTCTTTACTACCCAAATTTTCAACTCTTTGTTACCCTACTCCTTCTTCAATTTACGAGCTACAAGCACGAAATTTTGCACATATGCACATAATGAGCAAAACTCGGTTTGGATTGAAAATCAGCCTAATCGTAATTGTAGTTTTCGAGATAATTGATAAAATGTGTCCCATATAGTTAACATATAGAAAGTTTTTGTTTCGCGCGCGCTGACTTATGCTTCTTTACGAAACTTATGCAATCATAATTTTTATTCATAAATAAATACACAACTCATAATTTTTATTCATAAATAGATATCAATATTTGACTCTAGACATTGATGCGCTCGACTGCGTTACGAGGCTAACCCCGCTTTTCTTTTATAAAATTAATTGCATCAGTAGTTTTATATAAGTTATTAAAACAACTTATTGCAGTGACAGCATATTTCATAACCTAAAAATTTAACAATAAATTTAGTGCTATTTATTTATAACTTTTCTTACAACAAAAACAAAAAGACTACGAGTAAATTTCGTTTTTAATTGTGCCCACTTTTTGCTGACATTAACAAGCGTTGATTGACATTATAACCACTCCAATCAAGCAATTAGTTTTTATAAACCGCAATAACGTGGTTTTCAGATTTTATAATAAAAAGACTGAAAATTCACTTAAAAGTAATTCACGGAAAAGTAAAATAAAACTGAAAATCTTATAAATTATAAATTATATTTAAAAAAATTAAAAACATTCTGTGTCAATTTTGCTGAAAAATTAATCAGTTCTAAGTTACGTGAACACGCATCGATTGGTATGTACCAAAACGAAGTCAATTGCATACATACATATTCACATACATACTTACATACATGTTTTTAAAAAGTGTCGAAAATGACTTACCTCAAATGTAAAATTATTCAAAAAATCTGAGTTTGAAAATCGGGATGAATACAATAACTTATATTATTTAGGAAGTAAATACTGGAGCAGCTAATAATGTAATCATTAATTAAACTTGCAAAATTACAATTCTATTGTTAAACGAAAAAAGATAAAGACTGAAGGACAACTCTTCATGTTCAAATGGTATGTATATATTTTTATTAACTGAATCGTTAGTTCAATGAATTTTCTCTTTTAAACATGATATAACAAATTGTATCAAGACTACTTTGATCCGTGTTCAAAGAGTATACAAGGAGTCGAACCTGTTCATATTGAAAGGAGGATTCAGGGATCTATAATTTATTTAGAGAGAAAGCAATTAATTTAAAGTCTACAATAGAAAACTTCTCCCCTTTGACGCATTGTGCTTCGCTTAGCTGTTTGCTTCTTGAACTGGTTTATTCAATGATTTCCTTTATTAGCCTCGTATTGTATCGCAGAGCCGGCTCTCTTATTTCTGTTTTTTATATTATTAATAAATAGACTTCGTTCAATATTTGTTTGATTTTTAATTTACTTTTCTTGCTTATAAAAATTAAAATATAAAATTGGATTTCTGTTTTATTAAAAAGACGTTTAAAATAATTATTAAATATATATTCAATTCTTAAAATGTGAAGGGTACTAGTTTTTCGTTTACTGCCATGAACGGGTAGTTTTATATTACTGAGTGGAACTCGCTATATTTTAAACGAAAGTGAAATATTTTTGAAACGTTATTAATAAAATTTTGCATTGACTTTTCGTGATACAACTTACTTTACGTAAGTTACAAGGCGTCGCTTCATATTTTAACAACGACATATTTTATTGTTTCCTAAACTGCTTTACACAAGAAATATAATTAACTGGCGATTTGGCAAAAGTAATCCTTTTTATGACTTAGTTATCTGTCCGGTTGTAGGTCCGGTCCGGTTTTTCGGAGGCTGCCCAATCTTTTGTTATCTTTCTTGATTTGTTGATGGCTTGACAGATAGCCTATCACAATTTTGACACTCATTTCAAATATTTACTTAATTTTACAATACACAAACTAATAAGAAATAGTATTTAATAAAAAGAAAATTATATTTATATAAACAAACCTTAAAAATTTCGTATTTTAATTTATCCCTTCTATAAGGAGTGAACTAATACCCTATAGTTTTAATTTTAAAAGATTTGATATTGTTTTAAAACAACTACAATACAACCGAAAGGGATTAATTTGTTGTCAGTAAATTGGATCCTAATGAAGCAGGCTCTTTAGGTAAACAAGACGGTCGTCTTGCCTCTGTTTACATCATTCAACGGTTCGTTAGCTTTGTTTCGAATCAAATCGTCTGATCACTATACATTTTCTCTAGTTCCTAGCTCTAGAAAATTTTAAATAACAAAAAAAAAAAACAATATCTTTAAGATATTGCGATTTTTGAAAACGTATTAAGAGTACACGAGCCATCTAAGGGCTATTATGAACGAGTTGTCTTACTATTGTTATAGCTCCTAAAAAGTAGACCTAACTACAAACTGTACTACTTTTATTTGTTTTTAACCTATTCTTCAAAAATTAAAATAAAGTGGAATTTCCAATTTTTTTAATTCTTTCATTTTTGTTATTTTAAGAATACAACGAAACTAACAAAGGTAGGAAAACTTTAAATCAAGTACAGTGCAATATTTTAGCACCATTTTTGAAAAGTATAGAACAAATATAATATTGAACCAGTTTATAATAGTAGTAACTACAGATAGTCGCAGATAGTCTGCTGCAGACACGGTGATGGCTGTGGTGAGCCGCAATCTTTATTGGAAATCCCGCGTTCAATAAGATAATAATTACATAAACAATTTTGATAATAAACATTTATTTTAGGTCTCTTTATCTGTATAATTGACTATTTAATTGGTACTTAAATCTTGAAGAGAGAGGTTATTATAATTTATTAAAAACATTGAAACTATAAAGATATCTTAGTCATCAACTATATATAGATGTAAAAGAATAGAGTTATTTCGTAAAGCTTACAATTAATGCAGGGTTTAAAATCATGTCGCAGTAAAAACTTTCTTCATGAATAATTTCCCAAATTTATTATTAGATATGGTCTTGGCGCTGTAGATAAGACAAAGTACGAGAAGTATTTTTTATTGCAGCATCTGAACAGAACTGAGCCGAAATTTGAATAATATTTATAATGGACCCACCGTTACATCATACCACGATTAATTACTTATTACGAAGTAATTAAATGATTAGTATTTCGTTACTTTTTCAAGTTTATTTTTTTATTTTCTAACTATTATAAATTAAAAAAATAATAATATTCACAAAGCAAGACAATATTATTGAAATGGACTTAAATTATGTTCATTAGAATTTACCATGCTGTATAAAATAATCAAAATGATAGAAAAATAATATATTTCATAAATAAATAATTAATTGAGGCAGCTTTGGGAGGCAGGTTGTTCTTGAATTGACATACAGTTTATAATTTAAATATATTCGAGTTTTATAAAAGTGGCATTTGAAGTAGATAAGGCCACCTTTTCGCAATTTTCTCGAGTACATCCTTTAAATTGAAAGAGAGTACTTATAATCCGAATTTATAATATTGCTGCTCTAAATCTCCCGGTTTTCATGTAACGTAGAGATGAATTATCTAGAGTACTTCCAAATTCACTTGTACTCACATTTTAATTAATTGCAACTTTAAGTAAATGCCATTTCAAAAATAATATTCTAAATTCATCACCGGTAAGAGCCGTTTTGTTTTTTAACGAAGTTTCGGAAAGCACCGTTTCAATTAAGATCGCTTTTTAAAACAGCCCATAGCGTCTGAATAGGCAACGATTTCGGTGTACTATTTACTAGATTCAGAACTCAGAACAGAAAATGCTATGAAAGGATTTCGTGTACTGCGTCTAGTTAGCAAAAGCCATCAAATAACCTGGGATCGAGCCACTATCTACCGGTTCTAATTACCATTGCCAGTCATTCAATACTTTCGTCGTTACTTTGCTGCACATGCTGCTGCAGCAAGCTTAAACTACTTTCAAATAGTCTATTCATGTTAATGTGAGAGAGTACTTAGAAATGTTTTGCGAAAACAATAGTCTAGAACTCCTTGACAATTGACGCAGCGCTTTCTTACTTACCTTTTTTTTTTACAATGAAACCTAATATTTGAAGCTTTGAAAAATTACATCCTGTCCTCTGGAGGTAGTTACTGATGATTTTAATTGAAAGTAGTAACCGCTTTAGTTCCTGCTAGCAGGTAATAAAAAGCAAAGACAATCGTGGTAATGAGGACTGCGGGTACAAGACTAGAATACTAATAAGCAGTTAAAAATTGTAGCAATATTATATGTATGCAAACCACAGGCGCGAGGGAAGACGCCACTTCGTTAGTAGTTATTGTCTAGAGGTACGTAAAGCGAAGCACTCTATGTATATTTAATTTTACATTTGTTAATTACCCATTTATAAGCAATTTAGTTTTATACGTGAGAATTAAAGTTATGCTTTGTAAATATATTGTATCAGATATTTTTAATATTTTACTACTAATATTATATTGATATAACTAATGCATACATTTAGAATTAAATATAATTTTCGTAACTTTTTATTTTTTTTACTAATATTTAAACGTCCACACAAGTAGTAAATAAGTATAAGAAACGGGTGGGCAAAAAATACGATAAAAAAAGATTTTAATAAGGACCTAAAAGCAATTTAGCGGAGCTGGAATCTCATAAGTTAGCAGCGAGCTGATGAAGCTTTGCCAAAATTGCTAATGACCGCGAAAACGGTATGCGGTCGCGCACGGTATCGAGCCAAAAACCAATTTGCAACACACTAACAACAACACTGTTACGTTGCCCACTTATTGAGTTAAAATTGACGTATAATATATGAATGTTTAATTTTATATTTACTGCAATTGATTTCAGTAAAACCTCATTCTTTACCAGACATTGACCAAACTCCAAGTCTGTGCCAACTGCGAATATTGTTTTATAGTAACAGTAACTTTATAGAAATCTGACAAAATCATGATCTGTGTGATAATATAATATTTGATGCTTACTCGTAATATTATACGTATATGAAATATTCGCAGGACATATTGTCGCTGAAATAAAATAAATATTTTGTACATTCCCGACGATTTGGCTAAATTGCACCGGCCGTAGTCATGGGATCATTTACACGTATGATATATGGTATATTATATCCAAACAAGTATATTATACTAAATGACAAATAGAGGAGCCATTGCCTGTTACACAACTTTGCTTTATCGTTTTAAATTACAAAAAAAAACGACTACTAAATAACAAAATTTTACAAAACAATTATGAAATTAAAATTAAATATGATGTTTAATTAAAATTTTGATATGACTTTTGCCATAATCTCAAATATGTATTTTAAAACATCTAAAAACGCATGAAACAATAGATCGTGTTACCAAAAACGACATGTATATATAAATATATTAAAGTGTAAAATAATATATATTAAATACACGCGGGATCAACTTCTTTATTACAAATATGTTTTCCTTATGTTATCTTTCTGGTTAAAAAGGCTATCGATAAAGTCAATAATTCGCGTTCAAATATTTGAGATATCAATCGAAACGTAGAATCAGTAGGGCGGCCTTTTCGACAATTTGGAATCAACACTTCGAGTCCGAGCAAAGTCAAGGTTCGATTAACACCCAAACTGCCGAAAATTTTCCAATCAGCCCCTGTAAATTGGAAAAGTTTTATATGCGTTCAAACGTCCAGGTACCTATTTCTATTGCCTTGCAAAGTTTTTGTTCGGCCTTTTTACAGAAATTAAATTAGAATTGAATAAAATTAAGTTTATTATTTCTAACATCGAAGTACGCTGCAAGACTATTATATACAGGCAGTTTTTAAAGAACAGCTTCTAAAGATAAACTTAAAGCTATTAGCTAAAACTAAAATAAAAATAATTTTAAGCTTATACGCAAGTCAGATACACATACAGTGAGGTGACTCATTAACAATCTGCTACTCACCTCTATCGTTTATAAGCACTCACAAAATATTTTAAAAACTCTTGTAGTTGTTTTCTCAAAATATAACATTAATTTTAATAGTATTATTCACTTCATTAACAAGGTTTAATAACAATAACGTTATAAATAAAGATTACGTTCCGAGGCGAAACATACAATTATGAAATGCTTTTCGTAAATACATTGCATGTACCAAAACCAATATTAAATTAAGGGAGGCGTCACTAAAATAAAATTAACGAGGGGCCCAGGCGGAAGGCGACAGGAAGCGGACGTGGCGTTACCCTTATCTATATCTACTACAAAATCTTAATAAAGTCTACAAATCAGTAAGCTATGTCTAAAATATCAGATTAATTTTTGCGATTTAAAATCAAACAAAAATATTATTAAATGACAACATTACAATAACCTCAAATATGAGGAAGTTGTTTTAAATTAAAGAAAAACGAAATAAATACAATCTGGATATAATTGCTACCATTTTTATTATGCTAACATAGTGAGTAGTTAAATTTAAAACTGTTTAAAACGTTTGAAAGGGACTTTGCAAAGACAGAGATGTAGACTGGAGACTTGCAAATGTCAGATAAATCGACGGAGGTCTTCAAGAGCTTATGGGATTAGAGAATAAGACGGTTATAATCTGTATCTAGTTTAATTCCAGTAAAGTATTGCAACCCCCTTGTTCATTTAAATATATTTATTTTTCTATTGTTAGTTGGAAGTAAAATACAACAATGTGGTTTTAATATTAAATATTGTAGTTTAACATAAAATATTAGACTAAACCATACTCTCAAGTTGTATAACTGACGTGATGAACGCTTACTTTTGTTGCATGTATGTATGTTTTCGGACGCGCAGCTCATACCAGTTAAAAACAATATCCGTGTGAAACCACTCGGTAACTCAGCCGTTTTTACTGATGATTGTCGAAATTAATCGTTTCGCTTGGCAGCCATGATGAATGACGCAAGGAACGAATTCAAGTAGCGTACAAATTGCAAGCATAAATTATGCTTTAATAATTTCTCGTACGGCCTGCTCTCAATCACCGAAGTACCGCCAGGTGTCGCCACCATAAATTCAGACTTGTTAAATTACATCACCTTGTCACCTTTTTAGAAATGACTTTTTGTTTTATAACGACCATTACCTTTAAATGAACAGGTTTATTCCATTAATTTTATTTATAGTGTACCGTATTTATGTGCGCGGTTTTAAAGTTTTGTTTTTTTTTCTATTTTCTATCATAAGTAATTTACCATGACTAACCAATATTACAAATTCTTCTTATGAATAAATTTTTAAAAAATTTCAGTAATTATGTCAGCGATTAGCGATTAAAATTGGGAAATATATTTCGTGATCGGAAATAAAGAAAAATTTTAATTTAGTGGAAAAGCAACGAACCGTTTCTTTTTTTTATAACTGGCCAATTGAAACGTTTCCAGCTCTCTGAATAATTCATCTTTCGTTTGAACAAAGACGAAGTGGGCCGCGCGGCGATTCTTTGATCTTTTGTAATTGGAATCGATGCTCATATTAAAAAGAGAAAATTCTTTAGAGCGACCGATGAAATGCACCGAAGCCATTTTCTTCAAGACGATTAAAGATGGCACCGTTTTCGCACCCGATTTTTTTTTCAATCTGACATTGCTTTATACATAACTCTGGTAGAAAATCGTGCAGATGTGGCTTCTAGCAGCGGTACTCTATAAGTAGGTATTTTTTTCATAACAGTCTAGATTTAAATCTAGATTTCTCTCGTTATGCTCAGGGCCTTCGACAGTGTGTTTTAATAGCTTAATAAACAATCTTTCCTCTTATGATTTACTATTTGTTTATGAAACTTATTGCGGGATAGATCAATACAAGTAATTATTGACGGTTATTCTTCTTATTGTATGATTATTAATACGAGTGTCCCATAATAGTCAATATCCCCTGCAAATGTCTTCTTGATGCATATTAAAAATTAGTTCAAACCTATATTTTTTGTATCTTTGGTTATGCGGAATATAACACTATATAACAACAACTCCAACAATATATAAGGTATATGCATATCATAAGAAGAAGAAAGTGTGGCCGGAACCCAATCACTCAGAGAGATATTGGTCTAATACATGAATCTTTCTTTTAGACAGTTTCTGACAGAAGCGAGACCAATCTAGTTAAATTTAATACCTGTAAGTTTCAGGCTTGTCTTTTTTCTGCAAAAAAGAAGCCATTGGATCTGGCCACTACTTACTATATCAATCACAGACAAACTAGAATTCTTGGTCTAACCTTAATCTCGTCTCTAAATTTCGGTTTCTACAATGAGTTTCAAGCTCAATTGACTACTAAAACGCTCGAAAGCTCGTTGGTACTTGAAGCCGGAGCAGTTGGTCATTTTGCGTAAAGCACCAGCTCCGTTGTTTTTTTTTTTATTTTAAAAAATATTTCTAATATTCTGATCGACTCTCAGGAGATTCATAGTTTGCACCCACTTGATTTTAATAGAAGCATTGACTACTCATTGACTACTTAACTTCTATAATATACCCTTCCGGTCTTTAAAAGTACAAAAGATAAAAAAGGGTAAATTAGGTTCAAAGATTTTTTTTTTAATTAGGAGAAATATTTAAATATGTACTATGTATTAGGTATTTATGTCAGAAAATACTTTAAAAGATATTTTTAGGATCTTCTATTACTCATTTTTATATATACTACTTGTAATAAGCATTAGTTTAAAAGTGAATTCTATAATAAGTACGTTTCTTTTATTATTTATAAACGAATTTTATGCGAATTATTTTAAAAACAGAAAATATACTTTTATGTTTATATTTGTGTTATACACAAATAAGTATAAATAATAATAGTGTATTATAAAACTTAATAATGGTAAGAAAATATATATTTATAATAAAAGACGTATTACTAATATATTAGTTAGAAAAATCTAATAACCGTTCTTCATATATTTTTGTAATAACTATCGGTGTACATCGGTATTACTTCGGCAACTCTATCAATAAAGTCTGGAACTTGTGCAATAACAGAAATCGATTACATAATAACGGGAAGATTGTTGACTAACTTGGTCCACTTGATTAGTTGAAAAACATAAGCATTTGTATCGATACATTATAGATACTGTTAGCCAACAAATAGTATTAATAAATATAATAAAATTAGAAGAACAGTTTAACTACTTCATACAATTGCATGGAATGATGAGAAAAAAATAATGTTAGAATGTATTCTAACATTATTTTTTATTCGACATAAACCATTTTATCCTCGACTCTAACAAAATCGGGAAATTTTGAATTTACTCCTGTGAAAGATTCAAAGAAAATAATATGAAGTATGAAGTGTCCGTCTGTATAGATTGTGATACAGACGGATACTGTTTTGATTAATCAGTGACCATGTCTGTCTCTGTTGTATATATTGTATCAAAAGAAACTCAAAATTACTTCGAAACTTTTTCCTCGCATTTTTATAATTTGAAAACAAGGTTATTTTAAATAGATTTAAAAGTAATACTTTTTAAATATTAAATAAATTCCTCGATTCAAGCAGGATTCAAACCGGCAACCATAGGTAGATCATCTCATCGGTCTAATAATTGAGTTATCGGATCGCTATATAACCGAGTAGCTCAATTGCTAGAGGATCGGGACGGTTTCTCATAGGCTGCGGGTTTGAATCTTGCTCGTATCGATAAGGTTTTCATTCTATATTTACTTATAATTTAAAAGTAACTAATTTTTAATTATAAAATCATAGTTTTTACGAGAAACTAGAATTAGGTCGATGTAATAAAATCATACCAAAATAAAAATAAAACATGTTCTCAGTGAAATTCAACTCATCAACTTTATGAGGCTAGTAGGAGGAAGTTTAAAATTTAATCCCCGGTGTGGGTAAGAGACCAGAAAAGTTAACCGCCCAAAACTTTGTGTAGCATTCCAGCCATGTGGCCGAGACTGCTACAGCTCATATAGAATGTTAAGAACAGATATATATTTTAAGAATATATTAACAGTTTCAGTTAGATCCGATTTATTTAAAAGTTAACCACGAATATCTATAGAAAAAAAACTTTGAATGAAGTGTATCTCTTTTTACAAGAAGACAACACTTTATTTGTATTTTTTGCAAGAGTTTAAGATATTATAATTACAAAAATGTAAGCATGTTAGTAACATTTTGAATGTATAGTTTTCTACCTGGTGTGTATTTCAAGAACCATTGCTATGCATAAGAGGGTGTTGAGAAGATTAATAGTTCAGTGAGTACACAAGTGGTTCCTTACTGTTTAACGTAATACGACTTACTATCGTCAGGCGTCGATACAATATAGGAGAGACTATATATATTGTTATTCAATTTACATCACGAATGTATCAATGAAAATTCTTCTGTAACATTCAATTCGTCGCACGTATTTATAGCACTTTGTGTGACATGTAGATGTGAAAAAGTGTATATAAAAGGGGAAGTCGAGTTAGAAATATCTCAAACAGCAAGTGTGAATTGTAACGGAAAGTTGGAAGCTGTCCGGAGCGACTAAAGGATTAGAGAGCGACGAGACATGTACGACTATGTCACTTTCTTCTTTAAGTGATACGAGTCGCGATAGGAACTTATTCATGTACCGATGCACTTCTGGAAAACTTATTTATAAACTTTATGTACTTTCATAGTTTTTTTTGCTTTTTAAATTAAAGAATTATATTCCATTGATGATGTATATGCGAAAAGATGATTGAATTTGAAAGACTCGTACCTAAGGTTGGCGCTAGTAAAGATCATTAAATATTAGATGGAAAGCAAATCTTCGTCTCTTTTGTAGTTCAACTACTTAGATACCAATTAACTGTAAAAGAAAAAAAAATATTGAATGACGATAATAGAATGAGCTATGTAATACTTACATTTATTATTATAAGAACGAGTAAACACCAAAATGAGCAAATAATAGTTTGACAACATTGTCTTTGTATACAATGTACTAAGTGTAGATTATCACTTTCATGCGGGTTTCAACTTAACATAATCTAATACACTATTTATATGTTACACGTAAAAATTATTCTTTTTTTCATTGTAATAGACTAAAAGCGTCAATCAGACTATCTTTTTGGGTGTCCAGTTTACATTGTTTTTTATACTATTCCATAAATAAACTCAATTATAAAAAACTACATTATCTAAGACTAAAAAGACGCTACGTGCTTACATACAGGTCTCAGAAAATTCTGGCTCGGGTTCTGTATATGTTTTGATTAAAGTAAAAATAGCTGGAATAGGTATAAATTCCACTATAATTTATACATTGTCATTATCACAAATAACTAAACAAAACGAGGTCCTCAAATAAAATAATGTTGCTTGATACTTGATATTAACTAAGACACCTGGAGCGTCACCAGCATTAACTATTTGTTCAGAGCAAAAACGTTATCTGGGTATTGAACAGAAGATTTCATTACGCGTAGTGGCCGGTATCGTCTTTATAGTGTCATAAACGAGGAAATAACATTAAAGGGGAGCATAAAAAATACAGGCATTGCATTCTTGCCTTAACGGTCATACAGCGTTGAACTTTTATTTTACGTCCCATTATATTAATAATATGTGTCATTGTTGCTTTCAAAATAGCAGAATAGCAGAGGCTTATTGGTTATTATTAGTGAGAACATTGTTATAAGAATGTGCTACTTATAGATACCATATTTTGCATTAGTAATCTTTTAAAATAAAACATTAAATCAACATTTGAAATAAAACTATTTTTACGGATTAAAACTCGTGTATAATTTGGTTACATTTTGATTTTAACGTCGTGTTATCAACTCCTACAAAGGATTAAATTAAACATTCAGATAGTTATATTTTATAAAATATAAATTTTGAAATATGAAGTTATTGAGAGCTTAGTCGTGGCACCACACTTAATAATTATCAAAACACATAATGTTACACACACAAACTAAACGCAATGAAGTTATAAAATGATTTGTAATGTGGCTCTAGTATTAAAATGAACATAGGCTAATTGATGTAAACAAGGGGAGATGCTAATGGAAGTAAAGGCATCACTCCATTTAATTGGCCATACATGCTGAGGTTACTATGTTAATTGAAGTTAATAACGTGGCCTGCCCTTTTCATTGCATACACTCCAAAATACATTACGGAGCACAGAACATTATTTCCATATAAGTTGTAAAAGCATTGAAATAATTAGTCGATATTTATAATTCAGTTTATTTTCAGATTGAAAATCTCAAGTTCCAATAAATATATTTACGATGTTTTTCTCAACTTTTTTTTTGGTATACGTTGTTTTTATAATAATTAGTTATTGTATATATTTTTTATTACATCTTTGATGTGTTTTGGGGTTTGTTCTTTGACTAGCTTTCAATTTAAACCACTTTGTCAACTATGTATAGAAGTGTTGTAAATAGCACAAGTCTTTTTATTATTGAATTATAATATAATATCTTTTTGTCATATTTCTTCGTAGTGTTCAGTGTTAACATACTTACGAGTACAATGCCATAACGTAGGCAGACTAAGTCGGCTTTTGTAAAGTAGCTGATATGTTCCTAAGTAGAACAAAGGAGCTAAGATCAATAGTCGGACAACGCATTAGTTAAATGGGTAGGCTTAGTCTTACAGTTCTGTCTAAGTTACTCCACAATCCACCAACTTAGATCACTGCTGCTTTGCAATCCCACAGCAAACAATGTCTATTGAGTAATGAAACGTCAGGAAGACTGCTGCTGATGTCACTATTCCAAAATTACAAGAGGTTTGTTTGTTAAATTGTTTGAGTTATTAGTATTTCATTGTCTATATTAATTTATACGTTATTACAGCTCATTCTGTCCTGTCAAATCAATTCGCAGCAGAAAATAATCAGATAAGCACATATACTTATTATAAGAATAATATTGATCGTCTACTTATACTGGCCCTTGTATGTGTTACGTCTATTTTGTACTATTCGTAGAAAAATATATAATATTAATAATAACTTTCAGTGATTTTCATATTTTTTATATTATCTTGTTGTCTCAGATGTTTATATTATAAAAAGAATCGTAAAAATATAAAAGTGTTCACAGTTATTGAAACATTGTCTGAACAATACCACGAGACGTAGCTTTGATCTAATTTGAATAAAAGACATGGTAAGTATTCAATGTATGTTCGTTTATTTAGACTGCAGTAAAGATGTAATGAATATGTAAATGGTTGTACTCTGATAAATAGAATATTCTGATAAATAGAATATACAAGACTGATACTGTAGAACTTCTAAATTGTATTTCAAGAAAACTATTTTTCGGATATAACTCGCGTTTATTATTACATTTTTATATTTAACCCGACGTTTCGGATGCTTTGCAGCAAACGTGTTCGCGGTAAGACGAGATGATGGTGTCTCGCGAACACGTTTGCTGCAAAGCATCCGAAACGTCGGGTTAAATATAAAAATGTAATAATAAACGCGAGTTATATCCGAAAAATAGTTCTAAATTGTAATTATTGTAGTAAAATAAATGAACTACATATATTTTTTTAATCTTGCGTTTGATTTACTTGGCGTTTTTTATTCTCAAGGAACCGTGATCAGTAACTTGATAAAGTCAAGTTATTATTAAATGTATTTAAGTAGATATAGCTTTTTTGATTAACAACACAGTATCTCCATATTATTCTTGTTTCAATTTGAGAACTTTACTTTTAAAGGAAAGTATATTTGAAAATGTGCGCGTCTGTTTAAACTAGCAAACTTATTATTACATTTGTATTTAACAATTATAGTTTTGTTTAGGTCAGGACGTCTCTCTTATCAATAAGCGTGATAATGTTTTAACCTTTTCTTGCTTTATATTGTTGATTACTCTAATTGAAATTAAACTACATTCTGCCCCCGACTGTACGTCTACAACGTCTCCAAGACATTTACCCTTAGTACCAGGGTAGATGCTACTTGCAATGCTATATTTTTACAGATATGAGCAACTAAAATAAGAAATAGTGTTCGTTTGATGGTCATCGTATATGTATACTTTTTACAAATCATAAACAAGTATTTTAATAGCTATTAATAGATATATTGTATACTGTATTTTAATACAAGAATATCGAGATACAAGGTCAGAAACTTCTTCCAAACTAATCTTCTTAGGGATTCAGATCTTTGATTAGTTTTAATTAAAACGTGAAGATTCAAGTAGACAGACAGAAATCTGTAAGCACGGAGACTTCACGATCGCTTTCATACTATAAAATAGTTTATAGTATGATATAGTTTGTCTCTTATGTTAATAGGTATAATAAACACATGTGATAGTTTTATTAAATTATTCATTCCTTGTTCTGGTACTGTGTGATCTACACGTGTGAAATATGGAACGATCTGTATTGTTTATCTTTGTATTACTCGCTCTCGTAGCTATTGGTGAAGCTGCTCCAGTGTAAGTAGGAAATAACACAAAAAATACACGGAAAACAAAAAGGTCATTTACTTTTTGCGGTTATTATTAGAGCTTGTTATTTTTCTCATAGTAGAATTATTCAAACATAGCACCTGTAATAATTTTATAATTGCCTTTTTTCAAGTAAGAGCGAAGTAAGATACAAGAATGAAGGATAGTAAATAATAATAGTTAATAAATATATATTTGAATATAGTGAATATCTGTTCAACAAAATTAAAATTTTTAAGAACTACTTAAAAAAAGACAATAATTATTTAAACTTACGTCGGGAATAATAGCATTACAATATTTATTATTAATATTTTTTTATATATTTGCAGTTCAAAAACACCTACAGAGAACTTAAGGGAAGACAAAGAAGGAAGCCGCTTGTTGGAGCAATTAACCAGAGAGAGGCGTAGGGTAAGTTAAAATCTTTAATAAACTGAAAATGAGAATTGTCGGAATATAGTCAAGAGGAGTTCGCAAAACGCCTGTTATTATGTATTCTTTTCTTCTGTTTTTAATTGAACACAAATGCACGCAATTCAATAAACTACGATATTTTTCTTATAAAGACTGTTTGAGCTACTTAGTTAAATTGCTTTATACGTGTTGTGAACTACACTAATACTATTATTATGCTCGTATGAAATAGGCGGCTGCTTCATATAAAAGAAAAGATTAGTTGCAAAAATTATCAAGATGCCACTATCGAAATCAATATTAGAAATTGTTTATAAACATTTACAGTCATATTAAGTTCGTCCTCTTAACCCTTGTTAGTAACCCTTGTTATATATAAAATGCTAAATTCATCGAAGCGAGTACTGGTACGATAGCTCTAATGGTAGAGAATCAAATTAATTACAAAATTATTTGAAATATCTACATAGTAAATAAATAAGATATAAAATGTGTGTTGTTTCAGATTGACTACTACGACTGGGAGCAGTACTTACCTACTAGTAAATGTACTGACTGCAACATCCTAAGCATAGGAAATGGATACAAAAATACGAATATTGTTACATTCAATGGACCAAAACATAAAGGTTGGAGCATTAATTAAATGTGAAATATAATATTGTTTTATTTATTTAATTCAAATAAATAAATAAAAATATCCAGGTATTTCAGTACCTAATAAAAGAAAACAAAAGATTTTAAATGTTTAATGGCAAAGTCTTCTCCAATATTTATTACAATTAAAAAATTGTACTATATAATTAGATAACTCTTTATATGTTTTTAAGAAAATAAAAAAGTAATTATAAATGAAACCTCCAAAACATTAAAAGTACATTATATACAACCTCATCTTAATATATATATTAAATAAGTATTGCTTTTACATAAAATAGTTATTTTTTCTAAATATGAGAATGAAATTATAATCAAATTTTAAATGTTTGTTATTTATTTGTTTATATCTTAAATCTTTATTATAAAAGTATGACATTGTATTGTCAAGGAATTGTATAAGAAGAGATGGATAGAATATTTTCACAAAAGGTATGAGTAGAAAAGAGTATTTGATAGAAAACGAATCATCCACAACTCTGTGATAGGTATTGGTTTAACAAATAAATGCTTTCAAGAAAAGGTCTTGTTGTAGCCTTTCGACCGCGCTCTGAACATATTCCATGAAATAATTTTGCGTTAGTTATGAATAAACTAAGTTCTCCTTATGCGGAGAATGTTGCAAGATACATATCCTATAATGATGGAATGTGTCAGGAAGCCAGGAGAGTGCATGTTTGGAATTTGGAAAATAAAATGTCATCATTTGGAATTTGCATTATTATATTACCTTATTTAGGGGTGCTATATATATTATTCATATTAGGTTTATGGAAGGTAAAATGATTTTGCATGTTTTCAATTTTGCCATTACTTTTAGTATTTTGTGCTTACAAAGCGAAGTAGGCGCAAGGGGACTTAGCCCTTTAATAAAGATTTTAAAAAGAATGTACAAATAAAGTTATACAATTAAGGGACTTAATGAACTGAAAAGTATAAAAGTGGGGTTCATTAGTGACAAAAAATATTAAAAGAAACATACATACAAACAAAAGAAACTATAAATAGAATATTGTTAGCGCACTACGAGTTTTGACGACATTGGTATGCTTCTTATAATAATTGCAATAAATACGATACTTTTATCCTACAAAAAAATATTATTTTCCAGATAAAACACAAAAAACTGATTTGGGCTATAATAAAAATATAGATATTTTAAAAAATCATCGGAAAAAAATCTACAAATACAAAAAACTAAGTACTTATGGATTTGATTTGATTTGATTTGATGTTGGTGTTGGTAAATAATTTAATTCGGAAAAAGGGATAGGGTCAGAAAAAGTGTATGAACAGATAGTTCAAAATTAATTATTAATTATAACCACCATCACTATGAAAAGAGAAAGAATCATTTTATTTTGTTAATTTAATAAGGGATATAAGTATAATAAAGTATTTTACTGCTATCTTTTAAATCATTTTAGTCAACATTTCTATTGTGTTCTGCTAGATTGCTAATTTATTTTATTTTCAGCTTTATTAATAATTGCTTTTTATTTTATTTAAAATGGTGCCCTGGTCACTATTAAAAAAAACTAGATGAGGTCGTATGGAGGCGCTGTATGCAATATTCAAGCCAGCAATGCGATGCTCCTCCTGGGAATCAGTAGACAAATGTTTACTCCACCGATATAGCTCGAGAATAGTATATTTTGCATGAATTCACTATCCAAAGAACAAAGGTGCAGTTCATGCACAAGATAAAGAAATAGATTTTTTTTTCAATATTTACTTACTAATAAAATAAAGTATTATACATTGAAATTTTAATAAATATTGTGTTGCATTCTTAGAATATCTATGCAAGTGATGCTTGAAAACATAACCAGTAGTAGTAACATTATACTTCATTTTAATATTAAAAATAATATAATCGAGTATTGTGAGAGTCTAATGATATTAAAATATTTCTTCATATTATTAAATAATACGGAAATGACATAGTGTTCCTTTATTCGAGTTAAAGAATTCTATTTCTTAACTGAAACATATCCAAAAAATAGCTTGTGGACTCTGGACTAACAACGACAAAGCCCATGAGAGCAGCCTTTATTGAGCGTTTGCGTTTCAACAAAACTCCTTGTTTGGACTAAACTTTAGAATTGTTACAAAAGTTCGTGCTGTACATTAAACACATAATGCGTAAAATAATAGAATAACATATTGCCTCTATTTAATCAAATATATATTGTATGGTTTTATGCGAGTAACACTAGAGTTCATTATAATTATTTCTGGTGATGTTTTCAAATAGAGTTGTACTCGTTTAGCTTCGTAACCATCCAGAGTCTTTCATTATGAGCATCAAGAGCCTACGCATGAACTGCGTGCAGAAGTTTTCTGGTTTCCAGCAGAAAATTGTGCTGTTGAGGAAAATGTAAGGTGATGGGAATTGATAATCATAAGTTTTATTTTAAACCATTCCATGAGAATGTTTTGCTATCTCCTGAGCGATCGGAGATCCCGTATCTACCCCATTATTTTGTGAGAACCAATCAGTGTTGTCAACAATGACTAACATTTAAAACTAAATCACAGAAATTATTGTGAGTTTTATTGGGTAATAATATTAGTAAACCTCACAAAAAAATTGCGTAATGAATTCAAAAGCATATTGTTAATTGAAATTTTAAAGACACTTTATCTATATGGAGCCATTTTTCGTCTGTTTATATTCTGATATTATTTTTCGTCGCCGTAAATCTCTTTCTTGTAAGCATCTTTAATACGTTAGTCGAGTGCGGACAATGAGGTGTAATTAAAAGTAATAAATCTCACAGCAGGTACTCGGGGCGTAGCATGTCTGAGCGTGGGAGCACAGCAACTGCACGAGTAAGCGGTGACCACTTGCGGGCTTAATTGTGTTTTGATGAGCCTAGTTATTTATTAAATTACTGTATTATTCCTAAAAACGTTTCAATATTTGTCTATTTTAATTATAGTTTCCGTTTCCATAAATAATTATTTCTGAATGTGCACTTTATTACTGGTTACTTCGATTTTTGAACATCGAAGAGTCTAGTTATATGGTTCCAAAGGGTTCCATTTAATTATATATGATATGATCTTATACTGACATAATTTATAATTATAGATAGTCTAGTCTAGTTCATCCAGTAAGCCTTAATGAGATTGGTTATGATAACATACATTAGGTGTTGTTTCTAAAATAAATAAGTATGTATACTTTTATATTTCATAAGTTTACGAAATATTTTTAACCATAGATGTGACATATAGAAATATAATAATGGTTTGTAATGATAATAATAATACAGTTATGCTATATCAACTTTACTTTTTATTACATGTCCACTTAAATGTTTAGGAGGAAAAGCCAAAAACCATTGAATGGATCTCGATATCAATATTTAGTTGTTTTTACATTGTTGTTCTTTACAAACAACATAAAGATTTACTAAGCAGATACTTTTTAGGTTTTAATGCATGTTCGTTATATTATTTATTATTATATTTTCATAAATAATGCGACAACATTAGCTGTTATGAAGTAACATATGCCCTGGTACATTATTTAACTGTACAGATTCGTAATGATTTTTTCGATCGACAAATGTCGTGCGTTGTCAACCGTAGATATTTGTTTAAGAGGCCAACGCATGCATGAAATCCTATTTTACGGCTCGTGTCCTCTGCTCAGGGCCTTTTGAATTGGCCGTTTCTGAGCTCAAGCGAAAATCTTACTCATTGCCTTAAAGCATTCATGTTAAGAGCCATCGAATGTGGTGAAATCTACTCAAAATTTTGTGAGTGTTGGTTCGCGCTTACTCACGAAGTTCACAAATCATTGATAGAAGAGTACAATTTCTAAAAATATTGTGATTATCAAGCTTACTTTCTGCGTAGTTACAATAAAACGTGTCAATATACTACAGCGACATACATTTAAAATAATATGGACAATAATTGGAAATAACAGATTGAAATGTGGTTTTGAGGCGACCAAAGGTCCCGCGAGCCACGTTTATTGTTCAGCGGATTAATGAAGCTCCTAGTTGCGATGAATACCGATGAATGTTTTGTTCTGTGTTGAACAACGCACGTCACGGTCGCCGCTCACACAATATATGTACATATTCGTATAGCGAGTCTGCTTTGTACCTTATTCACTTTTTTGAAGTCTGCAAAATGTGAATACATTGATGAAACTTTATTTGGAGTTCGGAGCTTAGTTTATATCAAATATTTAGACTGACTCGACTTGGTTTGTAGTATTAGATGTTGTATTGTGCGGTTGTAGTATTGTTTATTTGTTAAAATTTGTATTAAGTTACATATGTAACAATTCTTTTAACTTATATTTATGATCTTTTAAAACATATGAAATAAGGTTCAAAAGATTTTTTGTATGTATCGTTTATGCAATTAACATTTCTTGACATAGTTCTTTGTTCTGATTTGACAGACATAGACCAGGCTTAGAAACGAAAGCGTGGTAAAAAAGATATCCGTCTACGGTAAAAATAGAAGTTATTCGCAAGTCATTTATGAATTAAATGCGAAAAAATTTCATTTAAGTGAAAATATTTATATTAATAGCTGTCGGATAATATTGTATCTCATTATTATTATATAAGTTTAACAGGAATTATTTGAAACACAATAGACATGTTATAAATATTCATTTTTGTTGCAAATCTAATGTGACTGATTATTTAACTACAACATTTGTTAAAAGTTACGATCGTAATACAACTTTAAAGATCAGAATAACGTAAATATTGTTAAAAACTTTCAGACAATGTTAAAGAACAAGTTCTCTGTTACCAAAAAATCTCGATGTCGAGATACAGCTGAATACGACTGGCGACTGTTCGTATGGGGTTGAATAATTTACGATGCACTAACTTCAGGGAGCTACAAATACCGAAGTACATATATCAAACCGACCCGATGTTACAAGTTCAATACAACTTGTGTTAAACTTAAGTATTCAAACGCGTCGGCCGGTGAAAGCTGTTTTTAACTTCTTTCCTTTGGGATCAGAAGTACAAATAAAGAGTTAGTTGAGGTGGAAACTTCTTTCGCCGCTTGCCACCCAAAACTTTTCTTAACTTATGAAAATGATTTTTTACGCTGTACAAAGTTTGATAATGCAAAATAGGGACTGTATTAATATTATTTTTCTCACGAAATACTTAATTTAAAAAAATCATTCATTATTTTGTTTACCGCTGATACTGTCGAAATAAGAACTATGAATATGGTGACTATTTGGAATTGACGACTTTAATTTGATTCTTTTAAGGTTCTTTTTCGTGTAATAAGTAAAATTAAAGACACTTCATATCGAATTCATTTCTGCGCAATCATTGTTTTGCTAACAACGTTCGTGGTGGCACGCAGCCTGAACAGCGGGTGCATTTGCATAAAGACAAATTGGCTCCAACAAAACGTATACTTATGCAGTAAAATCAAACTTATTTGACCAATATTTTAAAATTCTATATTAAGTATTTCACTTTTTACTTAATGTAAACTTGTTAAAATAATTCTTTTTTTTTGTAAAGTGCTCTCTGAGTTATGTTATTTACAGAAGGCTACCAATTTAGTGTTAACTTAAAGTTATTAGCATGGAAGGATAGAAATTTAATTATTATTTTACTGAGCTGAGCTGAACTATATGGCGAAGTCATTAATCTTGAAAAAAAAATACATGTTTATTCACCCCTGGATTTTGAATAAAGAGCAATGTACACTATGTATGTAGAAATCTCTGTCACTCGATGAATATAAAGCAAATAAACTTGAGTGAAGTGGTAGCTTACACTCGTCTTTGAGTGCGCTCGACGCTCCTCACTCGTCGAGTGTTTAGCCGGCTCTATAAACACCCTTGCTACGATATGAATTGATTTGATGAATTTATTATGGAAGTCTATTGACAAACTTCACTTATTCAATATTTAATAACTTTGTAGTTGTTGAAGAAGTTTATTTAATCGTTATTCATTGAACCTTGTTTTTAGCCTGGCTTTGATTTCTTCAATATTTCTCGGATGTCATAAAGGAATGGAATTTATTCAATATTAACATTAATACTATGCTGTCATTTCTGTTTCTTTTAGTAAGGATTTCATGGTAATGATAATACATATTATGATTTTTGCTCCTGCCGTAGTTTATTAATTCACCAGGATATGTTTTTAGTAAAAGGTTATATATATTTTATATCCTCATCCATGGATCGATTATATGTAGTAAAAGATAGGAGGTAAACCCTTCCGTTCTGTGACGATTATGTGGTTTATCAGATTTCTAGAATCATCGAGGTGGGTAGTTTAATTGGCAGAGCGATAAAACGAATCCCAAGAAATTTTAAGTTCGAGTCTTGTATGTGTCGAAAATTTTTCAGGTTTCAAGCATATAAGTTTCTTAATATAATGATTTTGAAAATCATTATACAATTTTAGTTGACATATTTTGTATTATTAAAAGTTGCAATGAACGGTATATCTGTACTTTTTTAAACTAAATATATAATTTTGTTTGATTATATTGCTATTAGTCGTACTCATATTTTTATTTATTATTTATTATTTTTCATAGTGAGCTATCTTTAAAACAAACAAGTATTTTAAATCTCATTTATGGACCACTTTGCAATATAAATTCAGTTTTGTTTCTATCGTATCTTGGATTTTCCATTCTTTGATTCGATCTTTTAATTAATTGGTAGTTTTCAAAAATGAGAAGTAGAGAATCAAAATAAAACATATTTACGGTTCTCAACTACAACTATGTGAGCTCTGATCACCTCGTATGATATTTCTTTTAATAAAGTTAATCTATCTAAGGCAGTTTGAACGTAAACTTTTCACAGCGATTTACAAAATCAACAAGATTGCATAAAGGTCTTACTAATTCTTTGACAAGTTTCACAAAAATTTTGTGATGATTGTAAAGAAAAGTGAATAAAACATAAATATTTTTTTTTATTATTTAAAAAAAGATTACGTAGTTTCAATAAAACTATTATACGCATATAACTCGCGTTTATTATTCCTTTTTTAAATTTAACTCGACGTTTCGAATGATTTGCAGCAAACGTGTTCGCGGTAAGAAGAGATGATGGTGTCGGGTTAAATTTAAAAATGTAGTAATAAACGCGAGTTATATCCGTAAAATAGTTTTATTGAAATACGTAGTACTCGTGTAAATCTTAGAAAACATTAAGATTACGTAGCTCAAACAATATCTTAAAATATTTTTAACATGTGGGAAGTTAACGTTATCACTTCGATTTTACAAAACGTTTTTTATATTTTTACGGTTTGAGGTGTCCTAAGTAATTATAGAAACCTTTTAAAAAGTATAGAATTACTTAGGACTCCTCAAAACGTATGTATCTGTACTTTTGCTTATGTATGCAATCGTTTTTTTTGGCTTCATTTTCTCACGGCTTTATTATGCAATTGACTTCGTTTTGGACGAATCGATGCGTATTCATGTATAATAACTTAGAGCTAATTAGTTTTAAATCGACTATGCAGGGTTTTAGATTTCTTAAAAGCTAATAAAGTGGTTGAGTTAGTTGTGATATTAATCCAAGTGTATAATATATGTAACTTAGGATTGATTAGTTCCTTAGCGAAATTGACCAAATGATTTAGTAGTTTTTTTTGTTAATGTTGTATATTCTCTATTTATAAAAAAAATAATTGTACGATTGATGTGGTTGTAGTATCAATAGATACGTGTTAATGTTATAAAATGTGATAGCAAATGGAAAAAGATCTTTTACCTTTTTTTTCAACAAAAAACAACATACTAGCCAAGTGACGAGGTGTGCGCTATTAGAAAGTACAAAATTAGTTTTATCCTATTTATTTTTTAGTAATATTACTGTATTATTATAATGTCGTAGATAACAATTATAATAAATGAAAATTTGCAAATTTTTGAGAATCTAATCTAAAAGACGTTGTGACGGAAGTCGATTAAATTAAGTTACTACAGCAAAAAGGAGAGTCAATTTCGATTCTCATAGAATTCAAATGAGCTTTTTATTCAAACACAGGAGTGGAGGAAACACTAAAACAGATGGTCTCCCCCCACCCCCCCGCCCCCCCTCCGCACCGCCGCCTTACAAAAACGTAAAGGTATGTTTTTAAAACGCGATCCAGTTCTTTGTCACTCTCAAAAGGCTGCCGAATTGCACAAACGTAGTCGTTCATTGTTATCATAATGTTATAAACAACATCCTACCTTCACTTAAACTAAGGGAATTTGAATTTAAAATGCGATAGAGGCGTCAGGAAATTATTTTATTTACTAATATGGATGTCTACATAGTTTAAGCGGAATGAGCTGTAATACATTTATATTTCAGATAGTAGAATTTCCTAGAGAAGTCGTTAAAGCTGTCCTATCTATCAACTAGTATTCAAATAATGATATAATTGTATATGTACTTATATGTTATGTTGTTTGTATATTATGATTAATAATTTATTTATACTACAATACGATATGTATTCTCAAACATATAAATAATGTGATATTAATTTAACAACTGTTTTGCTAATTATAAATATGTATATGTTAAGCTTTAATTAATATATATCAATTTTATAAAGTAATTAAACTTTTAAAACAACGGATGTTTATTTAACAGTAGATATAAATAAGAGTAACAATAAAATATATAAAATATAATGTTTCATATAATATACTCTATTGATTGACAGCGAGACAACTCTACATGATCTAACCCTTTATCTCTACGTTATTACAACAAGCTTTACATTATAACTCTCTTTATATAATTTTCTAATAATTCTATATACATATTTCCCCAGAATACAATAATCAACAGAAAGAACACATTTCAGCTCGTATGTAAGCAATATTTTATATACAAAAAATTATGTACAACTTATAATAAGGGTTTTTATAAGTAGACTACAGAAAATTTAACGAATGTCTACGAAAACCAACAGACATTCAATACTGCGTCCAACTCTTAGCTGAAAAAAAAAAAATTAACATTCAACACTAAGAAGGCCTTAAAGTTTTTACTTTTATAATCATTTTGATGAAAATATTTATGTAATAAAAAATATATAATTTTTTAACGATGTAGTGAATAAAATACTTGTAGAAACATAAGTATTGTATTTTTAAAGATGTAATAAATAAACGTAGACCAACCTTTGTAATGCATGTCTCGATGCATGCTCGGACAAGTCTTGCCTGGGTACTGGAAAAGATATTAAAAGTTAGCGGAAGAAAAAGACTTCTAATATTAAAATTAGTTTTAATAAAGTATATTAAACCTTGCTCAAGTCAAAGTTAATGTTTGTTCTAACTGCCCGGTGGTGTAGAGGCTGCGGAGGTCTGAAATTGTTCCCGAGCGGGGCCTTAGGGTGCCTCGAGTCGCCCTGCATCAGTCGCCGTAGGGCGTGCAGCTAAAGCCACAAAGAAATTTAATTAACCACACAGTTTGTGAAACTCTTCCAACATTCCCAACTCGCAAAAGTCCTTGCTAATGTTGTCTTTCTGTTCAGTTCATACTTATTTTGCGTTACATATGTGAACTAGACGTTTTTAATGACCCAAAGATTTTTTTTTATATTGAATTTAAATAATTATATTGCAAACACAAAATAAAATAAAACATTATTCCCGGTAAAGTGTAAGTTTGTTCATCTACATTTGTTGTTGAAAGTATTGTCTGTGGAGTCGGCACTTCGGGATTAACGGGGTCGACTCACGCAAGCCACTAACTCATTCTATCGCTGTTTCACCGTATTTAACCATTTGATTGTGATTATAGACAGCGCCTAAAAGTTAACAGCTTCGGATTTTAAAATTACATTTACTACGACTTATTCGCATGGTGTTATTTTACATTGCGTGGTTAACAAATCCAAAGTTATATTAAAGTTTAAATTGTTTTCACGGTTGTCGAGCAACGTGTTATTTGGTGAAATTGGAAAGCGAAAATGCAAGTGTTAAAGTTTGGGCAGTCGTGAGCGTTCCTACCGGCCACAAGATTGCGGGCAGTTTCCACTAGCACTTAATTTCCCCACCAACAAACGGAAAACATAAACAATGATTTATAATAACGAGCATAGAACGCGGCACTTTCAGTTTACTTTTAACACGTACATAATTCACGGCGGAGTCTTTGTCTAAAGGCGAGGGACGTGAGTTGTTTATTGTAGCGTGAGCACAAATGAAAATGTTATAACGCCGGCCTCGCGGCCGCGGCGCGAGTTAGTTGTGTGTCGGGGCGTGGATGAATCTACACTCGTTCGTTATCTCAATTTATATTTCCTTACTTTTATTTTCATCGAATTGTTTAATACATAATTTCGATATCATTTCTAATATAGTAATCTGATTCTATAATTTCTTGTCAAGTTTGATAATGATGAAATAAAACTATTTTTACGGATCAAAACTCGCGTATAATTTGGTTACATTTCGATTTTAAATAAAATACAAATTTTTAATACGTAAAAATAGTTTTATTTCAAATGTGTACTCGGGAAAATCTAAGAAAATACTAATTGATAATGATGTAGCAGCAATAACATATACATAGTTATAAATGTGTTATCGTAATTTTATAAATATTATTAAGATTCAAAGTTGCTATCATTGTTTTCCTTCTTGATCTGAACCAAATACCATTTCTAGTAGTATGAAAAAGGAAAAATAATAAGAGTTGCCCAACCTTCAAACTATAAATATGGATTTATAAGTATTTGAGGATAGTAAAACCACTGCATCAAGGACATCACATCACCTCGTCACATTGAAGTTATATAAAAAGGCTCAATCCTTGAAATTAATGTGAGCAAATAATAAAATAATTCGTATAAACAGTTTTAATTTTAAATTAACAGCGAATTCCAGCCGGTCCTAGCTCATGAATATTATTACGGTTTACCAGACGTATGCCAACATGAACACATGAACACTGAACAGGTTTGGAGTGTGATTTACAAGTACCGACTCGTAAACGTAACGTACATTTAAATTTGAAGTTGCTACTTTCGAGTTGTGGGGTGGAAGCATAACTTATACGTACTACCGACATCTATTACAAGACTATCCACGCGTTTAAAAACATACTACTTAATGGCTTATCGTAATTAATGTGGGGTCTGATGAGTGATATCATTAACGTTGAAATATATATGTTGAATATGTGTTGAAATATAAATCGCTATAAATATAGTTACATATTTAAACAAAACCAGTTTGAAAGATTTTATCTGCACCTTAATATTTATTTACAGGTTTCAAAATAGTTATATTTACATAAGAGTATCTATTACAATAAATAAAAAGAAAGTGAAGACTCCCTCGTGTATGAGTACAATCTGATGATATCTAATGGTAACACATTTCTGTACACGATTATGGCATAATAATTAATGAAATATTAATCTATATTAATATATAATAATGCTGAATATTTGATTGTACATCGCTCGCTCGCTGAGGTCACTTGTCACAGTTCAATGCTGAATAACATCAAAAAAAGAGTTTGTAGAAATAAAAAAATATGTTCTTGAAATTTTTTAATAAAATGTTAGAAAATTAGTTTTTGGAAATAAGTAAATCGATAAAGTTCATGAGTCCGTAATATGAATCAAGATATCAAATAACAATGACCTGTTGTTTTGTGATGTAGATGGGTTTATTAATGATAACCCAGGTAACGGTCTCGTAGCAGGCCGGGGCTGTGGTGGACCCGTCGTATGTCATGTAATAGTCAGTATCCGGCAAGAGGCCCCTCACTGACAGCCGGTTGACGGGCATCTCAGCGCCTGAACGAATATTGTAATTGATAAATATCATTTTTATTTTATTTACATATAACTAGAGGAGTATGCCTCTAAAAAGATGATATTATTATTATGTTAAAACTCACCTCCATACTTTATGTTTTCTAACTCTTCCGTCAATATTCTTAACTCGGGGTTAGATAAGTCCCCGAGCTGAAAGTTGAGGTGAAAATTTTTAAAATAATATGTAACTCATAATCTGAAAATAACAAGAAGATTATCCTGACGTAAGATTGGAGTTAAGCCAGCCTTTAGCTTCGATATATTTATTTAGTCTCGGCTCGCGCGGTTCTTTTAAAACTTACATTCTTTGGGACTTAAAGTGACCTACATTAGTTTTCAGACGTCGAAACGGTCTGTACGTACATTAATATTTTCTAGACTTTACCTACTAACTCTTAATCTAACTTTGAAACTACAGTTTCATAATATTAGTGTCGGTCCAGGCGAGGTCGATCGACGTGGATCTGTGAAAGTTTGGTACTTTTATAATAAACAATTACTTGTAATCAAATTTATAAAGACTTTCCTGAATTATTGACGTACGAATACCTTAAACATTACAATTTATACGCTATGTCCAAATGGCGAGTCAGTGCCTAATATATATATATATAGAATTTTATCCAGAGTTATCTGTAGTATATATGTAAAATAAATAAATAATTAATATAGTGAAACGAGTTCCGCTAAAATTACATAGGCATCTCATTAGGTTGTGAGAAAACTGCTTGCTTTTGCATGTTGCGCCATATAGCGTGCAAGATAGTGGAAATGTGAGCGCGCCTGCAAACAACCTGGGCCTGGGACAACAGCCGGCCCTAATTAAGGAGTCATAAACGATCAGTTGCTTTGCTATAAGAAAACATTACACAGAGCGCGCACAGACTAAAATACACACCAATAATTGTCTTTACTTACGTGATTACGATCAAGAAACTGACATAGCAAAAAACAAAGATTTTTACTTTTTCTAGCCATTCTTATTATTATTTAGTATTATAAATATTAGGATTATTTTTTTACAAAAAAATAAATTCGTCGTTATATAAAAATAACGACTTTAAATAAATTAATATTAATATATATATAAGTTAAATGTTGTCAGAGAACTCATACCTTTACTGAAATAAAAACTATTTTAACGGATTAAAACTCGTTTTAATTTGGTTACATTTTAATTTCAACCCAACTTTTCCAATACTTTGCAGCAGTCGTGTTCACGGGTAGACGAGATGTAAGTGTACCTTACCTCTGGCCGCATTACATTATTTAAATAACCAACATCGAGATACGGCTGAACGGGTCCCGGGTTCGATCTCCGCCTTCACGAACTTACAAAAATTTTAAAAATAAATTTGTTTTAAATGAATCTAATAAAATCAAGTGCAGTATTTTCTTGCAACTCTTTGGCTTTCAATTTAATCTATCGTTATCAATAATATAACCGGTATTTTTTTATTAAACTGTTACTTTATATGTATGTACAGTTACAGAACCCCTGGGTTTCTGTTTCTTTCAATCTGGTTCATAATTGTCCTAGATGCGCTGTATTGTTCTTTTGTATTAGGTCTAGTAAATCTACACGATGACTAAGTGTTTGTAACTCTGTCCATTATATATATTTCATATATCTGATTCTGATATTGATAATTAGATATTATTTAATTTCTTAATTTGAAGCTGATAAAATAAATATTATCTTTGACTAATAAAATTAAAATCGTTACGTGATGTATAAATCCGAAGAATCAAAATAATTCTTAAGATGGGCTGTTTATATTAAAAACGTATTATATTAATATAGAAACATGAGCAGATTTTAACGTAATGTGAGAAATTTGCAATGATGACTTTAAAATAAATGAAAAATTATGAAATAATATTAAAACGATCATAAATGCTCTATGCGTTATAGCTTAGACAGTTCTTAATTATAACTAATAGGTTCAATCTAATGCGCGAGGAAAATTCCAATTTAGCTAATTAACTAGCTTAGTTTCGATGAAAGCTATCGAGGTGCGGCTCCGTCGATACCATTACCTTAAACTGTATTCCGCTCTCCATAAATAATATAAAATTTAATAACATCTGCTCTATCTTGTTATCAATATTGATTATGAAAAACCTTTTAACACCTCGCTTACAACCAAACCTCACTCCGATTAAATAATACAGAACTATTTACATACTACGGCCTGATTTTACATCATAATTACTTGTATAGGTTTGATTTTCACACACACTACACTATTAAATTTTTTTTTCAAATATTTAACAACCACTGGTGTAAAGCAGGTCTGATGGTGATATTTAAATCAATACGATAAGTGTTGCAATGCTATTAACATGCAAATAGTCCGGTTCAGTTATCTGTATCACTGTTTCAAAGTAAACATTGGTAATTAGTTAACATAAATGTTACAAAATATGTTCTGAAATCGCGTGTTATTATTGTGAGTGCACATTATAACAATATTATAGAATTATAATAGTTAAAGCAAATATAACAAATTATACACATATGTATTTCCAAAATTCCTTAAGAACTATAAAAATTTCTTATAAAAAACAACTCACTAACATGATTTCCTATAATTCCCAGGCACTATATGTTCTAGTCAATGTATTATATTCTTTATGATATGTATCGAATTAAGCTAAATAAAATATATTTATAAAATATACTGGGAATTTATAAAACACAAACCTGTAAGAGTAAAGAAATTGAAACGATTCCTTGAGCTCTGTGTAAAGCCTCTGAGAAGTTTGAATAAAGCTGTGAATTGAAACCAAATATTTGAATCTGAAACAAAAAGGTTGGAAGCATTAATTCTCTTCAAGGTAAAAGATTATACACATAACACGTAAGAATTAATTTATAGTTATATACGTATATAATATAATATATAACGTTATTATATTATATTGGCACATTGTATTATTTATTTATTATATTTATATAGGTGAATAAATAAAGCGAAAATTTTATGCTAATGAATTATATAAAATGAAATCGGAATACACATATACAGAATTTATTAATATTAAGGGTACAATTTTATAACATAGATATTTACGTAATTAAAGTTTAGTGAAATAAAATACGAGTATAATAATAAAAAGTAAAGAAATCCCTTAAAATATAAGCACATGATTTCGGATTTAAGTAAAGAATTTGTCACATAAATAAACAAGCGGCACGCTTGAGTCGGCTCGCAGTCGTTTTCGGGATTACATTAGAGATTTGGGCGCCTCGAGGGTGACGCGGCCGATGTGTGGAAACATCTGTTACGCCTTTGAAAACTTTATATCAGAATCACAATGATGCCGTCGATAACGATTTTACTGAATTAAGTGAAACGCACGTAATGACATCTTTATGTTGGCTTTACCGAGTATTAACTGAGTTTACTCTAAAAGCTAATTATTTCATATCGATCTGGATGCCGCGTAACGAAGTGGATGTACTTCACAAATATATCTTTAATTTATGTATTTTAGAACAGAATATCTGATTAACATCAATAATATGTCGAATACTAAAAGAAGTTTATTTTACGAGACAATAGAAGTACAGTGAATTAATAAAATATTTATTTAATAAAGTTTGCAGTCTATATTGCATGCACAACTCTCTGGAAGATAAATATTCTGTACGTGTAGAAAAGCGACCTGTGATATCAGAACACTGGCCCGTGTGTACGTACGTACGTTTATAAATTACAGACATATTATGATAGGTGCAAATGTTTGCATTTGTGTACTGCAATCAATTAGAGCGCATTTCTCCCTCTGCTTACTTAGTGAAACTAAGACGTGACTGCAATAACTATCCACTGCAATGAATACTAACTAATTAAGTTTCTCGAAATGGCATATATATAAGATAAATTGTTACACTACTAAGTTAAAATATTTATGTATGTATACAATTCATTTTGCATCAGAACCTAATAATTTTAATTATAAATAACAAATTTTTAAATTTATGAAAAATTTTTTAAGATATGCTTAAATTGGCTAATAATAATATGTCTCACCTCAGCCGGGAAGGAGTAGCCGTTGATGGCGTGCTCGGAGCCGAACTGATCGTGCAATCCATAGTGAATATGAATTTCGTGAAACTGATATTTATAGGAGAGAGGTCCCCCGGTTATGTTGATGTGGTGACGGGTCTCATTCTCCACAGTGAAGATTACTGAATGACCAGTATTGCTAATTAGTCCATTTATCTGTAAATATACCTAAGTTGAACATTTTGTGTATAGAATAATAAGTGATTTTATTTACAGTGACTAATTTCTACCTGTAAAGCGTATTAACTTAGTAAGAACCTATTCCCTTCGCCTTGAAGACGTTCAAATTCCAGCAAGCTGTTCAAGCTGGTAAGCTGTTTCAGACCTCCACCGTGCGAATCAAAAAAAGATGAAGCAAAGTGCTTTTTTCGGAGAGTGAGCATATCCACGATCTAAGGACTCGCCGTGTGTCAGAACATTCGACGAAGGTAATTTGGATAACTTTGACGGGTAGAAAAAGTATATATGCGCTTTGGTGACGTTTAATTTAAGAAGATTGGTTTTGCCCTAAGCGGAGACCGCCTGAAGTTTGTCACACAAACGCTGCACCATGGCTTCTCTTTCTTATAGTAGGCGATCATAGCAAGATACACAATTTTGAAAAAATACTTAATTTACTAAGAATTTTATATAACATTAAAGTAAGTAATATTAGTTATGAAAGATTTTTTTTATTACAGATATATATTGGATTTGACTTTCATAAGCTTTAACAAGTTTTATAGAAGTTATACCCACTCTATGCTTATCTATATGTAAAAATCGCAGGTTGGGGTCGAAGAGCAACTTCTCCGGCTCGAGGTTGACGGGGGATTGCCTTCGCCCCTTGTTGCATAGCGACCACTCGGGGTTGATGAGACCCCAGAATGCCGGACCTAGTAATTACAGAATAAGACCCTTTATTACACGGCCATATCAAATTACATTCATTAAAAGCGATACCATAACGTTTTTTATACATAAGGAATTATTTTGAAGGACTAGCGAAGAAAAGTACTTATAAAGTTATTATTTTTTTTTTTTCGTAGACCAGGAGGTACGGACCTACCATACATTGTCGCCAAATGTAGAACAAACTCGAAACGTATATCAAAGGCTAAAGAATTGGTAAATACAACACATAAAATTATAGTATTTTGATTAGAAACAAGAACAAGACAAACATTAATAGTATTTTTTGAAACCTTAACAAATATTATCCTCGCTGTTTCGAATGTAGAAAAGTTCATTTTAAAACATATAATTATTATAATTTTTTTTAATTCAAACTGCATTCTATCGTTTATTCGATACGACTTTTTCGCAAAGAAAGAATAGAAAACAAAACAAATATGATATTGCAATATGAATGTTTTCGTATTCAGCGCATACAAGATATAATTTAATTAATTGGATACTGTTTTAATTCTCAACCCTCATGGATATTCGTTGCTATGACTGCTCGCACAGCCATGTTCACATTTAGTGGAACCTGTCTGTATCGACCATTTAACATTTATCACAACTTTAATTTTATTTAAACACACATTAGTCGTTTTTAAGTGATCTCGCAGCGATGTTCGTGATAGTAAGTGACAGTAGTTTCTTACTTTTACCAAATGCACCATAACCATAACAGTTATTGCATGCAATCAGTGGTAAAAGATAAAAGATCTGCGTAGATCTTTTATCTTATACCACTGACCGTGTCAGGCCGGCGTGCCTATTAGCTCATCTGATGTAATTAAAATTGCACTAGCATAGACCAAATAAACATATTTGAAATAAATTTTGAAACTTTAATATGACCAAATTTAATTATAGAATTTAAAACTTTCACAAACGGTAATAGATACGAACATCTCATAACATTAACGTCTTTGTTAAGAAAAAAAATACATTATTCTATATAGGTATATTTTTTAAATAATATATGTTCCTTTATTTGATTATCAAAAAATAATAATATTAAAACAAACAAACAATATTTTTTTCAAATGTCATCATTTTTTACGTGTCGGTTAGTACCAAAACCATCTCGATCATGCAATGAGTTTTTAAAAATCTATTAAACCTGTTTTCATTTTTTTAATAAACTAAAAAACCGCTTAATCGATCTCTGGAACACTAACTAGCTGTAAGTTACACGAATACATATGGATAGGAACCAAAAAGATGTCAATGGCATAATGAAACATATATGTTTTTGAAAAGTTTCTAGAATTACTCAGGGCACTTTAAAACGTAAACAAAAAAAAAGATTTCGAAATTCAGGGTGATTCCTAAATCAGGAAGTTAAGAAGCTTTATTATATAATTAGGCAACCTTTAAAAAACGCTGACATGATGTTATATAGTAACAATTTAAATATTTATTATTAATAATAAAATATAAAACTAATAAAAATATTTTTTATACAAATTTAGAACTAGAAGTTTCAAATTAAAAAAGAATTCGAGGAAAAAATAGTATATAAATAGACACAATAGAAGATCTCGCCGAATGGATACAAAATTCACGATAATTTAAAAAAAAAATATATATTTAACTTACAAACATAAATAAGTTTGTTTATTTATATAATTTATCACCCATTTGATTAAAATCGTGAACAAGATATGTCGTACTAACGTGAAGATAATATAATATTTAGATTCTTATAATAATAACGAAATAGACTAAAGAGAAGTCGCATGGCTTATTTGAAATACTTAACGTGATAACGTCCCCATTTGGGTCTCAATATGGAGAAAACTGCGCCAAAGTGGCCAAAGTACTTTACCCGTTCACGTTTTTATTATTTATGACCTTGAAAATTGCATGAGCCGGCGCAGCGGTTGCGGTGACGCCTACTTTATGCCCCATGCTTGGATACATTTTTTTGGCTCACTCCACGTGCAATGTGCACAAAAAATGCAATTACGTCGACGACACTCTCACCAAACCTTTGTTGTGGCCAATAACTTAACTTAATCTGTTTTTAAGTATTATTAAATTACAATTGAGATAATGATATTATTATTATATTAAGTTTGTACATAAATATTATGTTACTTTTCTAAAATTGATGTCAGTCGCTTCCCGTCTTAGAAGTTATTAGCTGCAGCTTGTGATGTCTTCTGCTCCACCCTCAATATATACTTGTTACCGGTGTAGCGACAACACAATAATTTTATCGACTAATTGTTATCACTTCGAATTATCTTCTGATCAACACGAGTTCTCTTATTCTTAATATAAATATAATTTATTTGCTCAATTAAACTTAGATATAAGGTATGACAGATTTTATTGCAAGGCTAGAAGTAAAACATATTTGAATCTATAAAATAAATATAATATCTATAGCATAAATTCTCATTACTATATTTCAAATGTTTCAATCAGCGCACGCCTCAATATGAAATTTGCGCCTGATTACAAATACATTAATATATAGTTTACCAAAATATTACAAACGAATACTATATTGCACTTAGTATTCAGGGTTAATATTTCTTTTTAGCAAAGAAAATTTTATTTAACACCGGGTTACTAATACTGGAGATAATATTTTAATTGTTAAGTTTTTAATTGTAAAGTAATAAGCTTTATTCGAACTTTAACTTTAATTTTATTTTAAACTATCGCTTTGGACATGAAAAATGATATTCTTACAAATAAATCTAAAGATTAATTTGAACAAAACTGGTATAAATCAGTTATATGAAATATATTAGTACATAAAGTACAAGTTTGTACTTAAATGAAAAGATATTATACAATTATTTATAGTAAAAATAAAGAAGGTGACGCAAGAAGGAGTCAGTGTTATAATGATTACTAATGGGTTTGAATATTAGTTGGGACGGTTGTAACTCGCAGCACGCGACCTCGACTCACAACTTCGGAAGCCGGTCGCCGCTAATGTTTATTCGATACAATTTTAACGCTTCTTATCTAGAGAGAAGATTTTAATGAAAAGAGAATATAAATATCATCTGCCGTTTATGAATGGTTATTAAATGAAAGTTATGAAACGACACTTTCGTCAGACTAATCATTAACAAAGGAATATGTCATAATCGTGCGACATGTTGACATTTAAAGTTTTTTCCTAAAAGTACAAATGTAATATTAAAATGACTCTTTATAATATATATATCTGCAACCGAATATGATAACACACCTCACAATTTTGCGAGTAACGCAATATGAATGCAAGATAAATCGCCCGTATAAATTTCATGTCACGTAATGGCAAAAATGTTATCGGCGCAGAGAAATTGATACGGTTCACAAAATATCTGCGGCTTTGCGGTAGGTCATTCGATTGAGATTTTACTGCGATCACATTGCTGCGATCATGAAATCACGAATTCTTTTACAAAGTCGAGACGTGTCCTTGTAAAGAGTTATGTTTTGTTTATTACAAATAAATTAAAAATATTTTTACGTGTCCTCTACTTAGTTATGTTAAACGGGACGTGCAGTTTGTTTTCTTTACTACAAAAAGTCCCGGTGATAAAACTTTGTAGACTTGCTTAAGTCAGATGACAAAGTAATATAATGATGTAGAACTTTAAGATTTTGTGAATCTTGTGAGCCTTCCGGTTATTACGCTCCTAGCATACTCGGAGATAATTTGATTTTGTATTTTTATAATTTGGATTATTTTTAATAACGTGAAAGTAAAAGTGGACGAATCCAAAATATCTCTCTTGAATTTGATTTACACTTATGGACTTTTTTTTGTAATAATTGGAGTCGATATTCTCTATTATAACTAATAGAGTTATTGGTATTTGTATCAGAATTATTTTTTATAATTCTTTTAAGAGATAAATACACAAAAAAAACTATTTATATTATTGTTATACATTGTTATCTAGAGCTACTTATATACTCGTAGATGGAATATATCATAATTAATGTAATTGAAGTCTATACAATTTCTACAACATGGCGTGAGTTGCCTAAAGGGTTTTAAAAAAGCATAAAAATGTGAAAAAAAAATTAGCGTTACAATAAATTCCGTTACGCCATATATATCACAGTTTAATATTTTAGTAAAAAAAAAAAACAGTTTTTAGGTTCAAAATAAAATAAATTTTATAGCATTAAGTTTGGATACCGGTTTGACATGTATTTTTAGCTAATTCTTTTAAAATTTGTTATTTTAAAGTATATTATCAAGATACACTTAACTTCTTACTGAATGTTATTGGATGGTGTTGACCAGAAGATAATGTGAAATGAAACCAAAATAATGAGTTGATGCCTTCACTGGCCGTGCGGAAATAATAGGAGTGGTGAGGGGGCGTGGGGGCGCGGGAGGGAGGGGGGCTCTGTAGCAACTATATATGCATATATTCTTACTATATACTATAAGTCTTTTTTTCATTTTTTTTTTCATTTTGATGTTTTCTCTGTTGTTCTGTTTATTGATTTAGCGTGCAATAAAGTATTTTATTATTATTATTATTATAATTATTATTATTACATTTATAACAGAGTAAGAAATATTATAACAGGAAAATAATAAGAAAAACATACTAATAATAATAATCTTCTATGGTCCGAAACTTAAAAAATTTAATATTTAAAATAACTACACTCTAGACACAATTTTATATACTTTTCAAAGTATTGTTCGTCTAATGCTTCTTTCTTAGTAAATTCTAGAAAAGAGCATATTATAGTAGAACTACATCTGTTTTGATATTCTTCATTTAATAATAGTATACGATCGTATCGGTATTGGACGGGCCGGTGTATTCACACGGGCGACAATCTTGTGAGATTACTTGTTAAGCATAAGCGAAATTACAATAATATAATTTATTCTTTACTAATATTGTGAAAATCATAATCCGAATATTTGGAACAATTATAGAAGCTTGATATGTTTTTGAATAAACAGGAAATATTTTTTGAATTCACGAGATCCGTTTTAGTTTCGCTCTATTTACGCTATAATTCGTCATTCTTTTATCTATCAACATATATACATATATACTCTGCATAGGTAACATATAGTTTACATATATATGTACTCAAGTCATCGGACTCACCTGAAATGCCGTCGTAGGTCCACCATTCCTCCCAGCTGACGCCACCGACTGCTGCAAACAAACCAGGCGAAATTAAGTTGCTCTCATTGTGAACATTTCTCTATACTTGCCCTGTTTAATATGTATTATTTATAGTACCAGATTGATGTAGGTTGATATATTAAAGAAAAAATATTAGTTATACAATTTAATTATACAAAATAATGTTAAAATACAAGTGTTTTATAAAAACTAATACGTGAAACATAATGTTTTTAAATTATAACATAATAATGCTTTTCCTGGTATAACGTCTAAAATCACGCGAGATTTTTTTGAATTGTTCTAGCAGAAGTATAATATCTAATTCATTTTTTAGGTTTACAAATATATTTGTAATATTAAACATATTACAAAAAATATGTGTATTTACTTTAAATTTAAAGATTCAAGTTGTCATATAGAAATAAATTTATTATATTTCTGTGTTTAATCTAGATATATGAATTTAAATTTCAAATCCCAAATTACTATAAAGATATTTCATTTCACAACTCCGCTTTACAGTTTTCTACATCGTCGACTTTTTTAATTAATAAAAAAATACTAATGCGGCATACGCCAAACTCAATAACATTTTCAGTATTAATTGAAATTCAAATAAATGTTAACCAATATTTTTTGTCAATGAAATTTAATTTAACTTTCCTTAAGCGAATCAATCATAATGTAATAAATAATCCAATGAAGCGAAAAAGCGGTCTTTTGAAACAATACGTTTCCTTGACGAGGCGCGAGGTTCTGTGGAATTACTACCAATGGCGTTTTTATTGTCTTTTTTTAAATTAAATAAATGTAGAAATTTGTAAAGCGAAGTTGTCAAATGAAATATCTCTATACTAATTTGGAATTAAAATTAATATATAATACACAGAAACATAATAAATTTATATTAATATAATACATTTTTTAAATAAATTTAGAACCCCATAAAACCTAGGACTATTTTGACAATATTAAAATACGCAAAGTTTTAATAAATTTTAAAATATTTTCATACTAAGTATTATATATATAAAAAGCTTAGTCGGTTAGCGCAAGGCAGAGTTGCGTACCACTCACTTATTTGCGAATTTTTTTAAAATAGAAATGTATATATTTAAAATGTAAACATTTCAAGTTTGCGAGCTCGACCAACTCACGAGAGGCGGATTTCAGAAGATTAAAATTTCTAATTTGAGTGCTCCGGAGTTCTCTTAATTAAGATTATAGAATTATGATACTCGTAATATTTTGAAGCAATTAATTGAAAAATACTCAAATGAAATTCTTGTGCTCTAATTATCTGCTTCTAACAAGACTCTCCTGTTACTTGTAATTATTTAATATTGAAGAACTTTTACGTCTATATTAATAGACTAACTAAACGTAAGCAGAGATCTGAATGGATTAACAATATTTATACAAGTACATAAGCAAAGCGTGCAGTTGAAATGTATACGAAACTCGAAGTTTCTCGATACACGGCTGATTTATGTTTTTAATTTAAATTTTTGCATTCGCCCGGCGAAGTTCGCCGCGGACGCGCCGCGCCGCCTGCATTGCAAATATATGTCGCAGTCGACTCGGGAGATCGTTTCCAGTTTCGATTCGATACAGTTTGAGCGAACTGGTGACTTTTAATCTTTTAATACTACTCAACTAACTTTTGCCTTACTCCGTTTATTTCTGTTAATAATACTTCGTTCTGAGCAACAGTTTTCGAAGTGAAGAAGTTTATTTAATTTAAAAGTTGTTATCAATTTTCTTTAATACTACCAGTAGTTTATTAACTATTTTTTATCGCATTCCTACATTAGGACAGGGATAACATTAAGTGAGCTTACCAGCCTACGTTCTCGGTGAATACAGCTCAGGGCGGCTTAAAGCAACTTTACCGCTGAAAACAACACCTGGGACGACACGAATATCTATGACTCTTATAATTTAATAATTTTGCAATTAAACAATATATAATTTAGATTGACTTCTTTCTCTGAGGTTACTGTTAGTTTTTAATATAGATTCCTTAGAAATGACGTAACTTAAGAGTTATAAATTTTTGTGTTTATCCGTTTAACTCTACGCCGAAACAAACATAAGATTGAATTCTTATGCATTGTTGCATCTTGCAGACGCGATTGCTACGTGACGGCGGGAAATGCCGGTCTGGGAGACGCCAGTCAGCGTCTGAAGTCTTAAGTCTCAGCCGAGTCTGGTACACTACGCCGCTTACGCTTTTAGGAATAGAAAATTGTTTTCTATAAACGAATTACCAGTATCGTGTAGGTTCTAATAAATAAAATGGAAACGGATCCATAGCGGTAGATATCTAACACGAACAACAATATTTCAGTGGTAGTGATGTCGCAATCAAATGTTGAAAACGTGAGCAATTCGCAGCCGACAAACTCCACAAAGACCTGCAACCATGCATCGGAAATGAATCAGTTTCCGTTTAAACAAACGCAAATGATATATCTCACAAATAATGTGCAAGCGAAAGAGAGCTTTAAGCTTCACGGATAAACGTTTAATTCGGAATAATTTAAAGCGGTGAAACAAGAAGTTGCGGGGACACACGGAACTTACTACATTTTAAATTCATAGTGTAAGTTCGAGAATTAAAAGTAATTCAATTTAGCTCTGCACTTGCTCTCGTTCTTCAATTGTTCGTGAGTACGCTGACACCGGTAAGGGTAGTGTGTTCTCCGCAGCGGCGAGGCGCAAAACAACTAATAGAAATTTCATCGATGTATGAAATAAATAAAATCAAGTGGAAAATAGGCTATTTCACGGTGCATTTAGTGTTCTTTGCGTGCAAGTGCTGTGCAGTCTGCGCTGAAACAGCGTCGTTTACACCCGCACTATAAAACTTTCATTGATGCAAATAATTTTCCTATTAGATACCTAAACTAAGATTTCTCAGCAGTTTGATGTTAATTTAGTTAAAATAGTTTTGAAGACATTCCAAACTACCTATCACTGATATAATATACTGTCAACATAATATAACATAATTCTCAGTCCTATACAACATGTATTTGTAAGGTTTAATATATGTGTATATAAATTATAAGTGCTATAGTTAAACCGTGACGAGAACTGCTCAGTTATACTCATAAGATATTCAAACTGTTTCAAGTAAACTGGATCAACTCACAATTATTATTTAATTTATGCAGCCAATGAAACAACGGTCAACTCAGAGGATACCTAGCTTATAGGAATTTATATGTGTGAATAAAGTTCTTGTACATTTTGTACTCAAATGATAATATTTAATCTTATAATAAGGTCTAAGTGCAGTCAATAAAGATATGTAATTCAATTATATCAGAAAACAAAAACAGCGTAAAAAAACTTAATTGAAATACTACAAAAATCTTATATAAACTTTAATTAAAAATGCGACCATTCGAATGACGTTCTAGTGTTTTAATAACTTGGAATTATTATAAATTTTAGTGAAACAATATTCAGTGAAGTAAAGTTAAATTAAAGTCGTACGCGGATTTCGCGGCGCGGCTCGGCGGCGTCCGCCCAAGCTTAAGATCGGCCTCGCCACCTGCGCCCGAGCCCGACCTACCACTGAAAACACAATTTGCAGTGCGCTCTTCTAACTTTACTTTTATGCAATTTATTTTTATTTGTTTAAGCGCCACCAACCAAGCCACCGCTCATCCGCGCCCTACTTAATGGCCAGATGCTTATTGTTTGCATAAAAAATCATGTGCCATTTTTTAACTTCATCATATCTATGGTCATCATCATCATATGTATGATATGTTGCAGTTTTTATATAACCTTAACCATACTCTTTTAAGTTTGTATACTAAATTTTAAACAAGAGTCTAAATGTTTATAACAGTCAAATGATTCCCATGAAGTGTCCTCATACACCTCATTGTCTAAATACAATCTGAGAATGTAATTTTAGTTAAAATTTAAATAAAATTAGATCGCATCTATTTCTGAGTTCAAAACTGTTATGATTACAAGTAATCTAAAACATTTTAACAACTTTGCTGAGCTGTATTTAAATTTTATGAAAACAGGTTAATCATATCCGAAAAAAGGAATAATACGTCGTCGTCGTCTTAGCTGGAACAAGGTCATAAAACACGTCACAGGAACGAGCCTATATATAATCAGCTTAGTGATAAATTGGTAAACAACACGCGAACGACACAGCTGCTTCCGTCCGACCTGACATTGTATCATATTTTGTTAGCTCTGTCTTAAAGCGACGAGTGCTGCATTATACCAAATAGAGCTATACACATTGGTATAGATACTTTAAATTGTGAAGATGTCTTCTCGGTTGCGTTTTTTATATAATTTATTGTCCAATGACAATTAATCAGTTTAATAGTGAGTAGATTTTTTTTTTATGGTATATCGTAAGTATTCGGACTAATTAAAATAGATTTTATTTAAGTGAAATTCAAGAAATAAGTTATACAGTAGATAGCTAAGAAAGTAAATATATTAATATTGTATATCTTTTCAAGAAAAGGTTAAGTCTTACCTGTAAAGGAGAGCAATACTTGCAGAATCGCCGACGCTATTGCCGATCCAAGGAGGCTGTACATGATCTATGACATATTTTGCGGCTGCGACGTTTTACGGAAATTGTCTATATTTTTAAAGCAATCATGCAGACAGCTGCTTTTGGTTTTTTCATGATACAAATCTAGTTATACTCTTTTAGTACAGAACCAGGCTGTTGACGTCGACAATTATCATGGTGTATTATGTGATCTGAAACAATAAAATTAACTTACTTAAACACAGACTTGTTCTCATCTATAAAGAAAGTTGATAAAACAATTTATTAATTTCATAACAATATGATGTTATTTACATAATAAATATAACCATATTTGTTTATCTACGACATTTCCGAGCTATCTCTGACAAACTGTTTAGATCCCCTGACAACAACACAATAGATTTTCGGTCTACGATTAAATACCTAGCAAGAACTGGTTAAAATTCCACAAACCATTTTGCATTATCATTTTAATATTAATTTTAAAAATCTTTATTGCACAAAAAAAAAATACAAACGGCGGACTTAATGCTAAAGAATTCTTTACCAGTCAATTTACCAGTCGATCATAGTGTCTACATGGTAAACAGAAAAACATAGAGGGGGCACAAATTAACAATGTAGTGAAAAAAAAAATCGAATTAAAATCCGACAACACAATTTTAATGAATAAACAAAAAAAAAATAAAAAAAATAAATAAATATACTCTAAATAATTTTTTTAGATGTTATATTTACATGGAGATTGTGTTTTTAAAACAGCAGTAAAGATTTATATGGCAATAGTTATTGTTTTTTTAATAAATAGAAATGTTTATTATTTTTCCATCCGCCGTCGCCATACGTCGGCTCGCGAAATTGGTGCAATGTCATAAATCCTTCATAGCCTTTGTAAATTAATACTGGCCCGATTGCAATACACGGTACAATTCAAAAAGTTGTTTTTGTTGAATATAACTACTATTTATTTATGTTCTTATTGAAATGAATATAAAAAAGAATGATTACATAATATATTTTTATATATAACCTATTTTTATATAATATTTCTATATCAAAAAAAAGTTTTAATTGCTCAAAATAATAAATTCAACATCATCAAGGTAGGAAAATAGATATATGAAGTTGATATTATTTTTTTCTGTATTCAATATCTTACCAGAATACAGTTTTGTTAAAAAATTCGTCCTCATCGATAAGGTCAATAATTTTACTTAGATGACTATGATATCTTCGTAAATCACGTCTGTAAATAAACAAGTCATAAACGCATATGTTTGCGTCGTAACAGAACTAAACACTATTATTTAAGCCACTTTTAGAACGTCTACATGAGTTAGTTGCAAGCGACTTGCTGATAATGGAAATTTGATAGGTGCTGTGCTACAGTTGGATGTAAGGTCCCAGGTTCGTATCGTATAAATAACCGTGAAGTTGTGTGGTGTCACGCGAACCGGTCATTAACCCTGCTTCACGGCTTACTAATGGCAAGCGAGGGTGTCAAAACGACCGCAACGAAACCGCCACCTGGAAGCGATGGCTCAGCTAAGATTATAACTCAACTGAAAATATTGATTTACTTTTGATTCAGGATTTAATACGACTTCCTCTTTATATATGTATTTATTGTCATCTTACTCACAACAGTAGAATGTTGTTCAGAATAAATTCTTCTTATTGTGGCACACAATTCATTACTTATATTAATTCAAGATAGAAAAAGATATTAATAACTAAATTAAATAATTAAATACAGATTAATACAACATATAGTTTTACTACCCACAAGTCATGTACATTAACGGCAAAATATAAGAAAAAATTTACAATTCGTTTAATCTAAAAAACGAACTGTTATTTTTTTATTCTATTTTATATGATAAAAGTTTATTATAATTGTAGCACAAAATAATACCAGGATTTTTCTTTGAAAAACATGATATTTTCCGAATGTAACCAAATTCGGATAGTAAATATATATATATTATGCACATTGATTTTGATAGGAAACACTAGACCAAACTCCATGAAAATACATACAGTAAATTTATTTTATTGTAATCATAGTTCAAATCAGTCTAACTTAGTTTCCGTGAGAATAAAAGTTTATTCATATTATGTCACTCTTAATAGGTAATTTAGTGTTACAAGCGGTTGTGGAATATTCCCCAAATATGTCTACCTACAAAAGTTACGGTTAGGTAAATAGTAAACTGTAAGGAAGAGGTTAATCATCGAACCTGATCATGATGTTGAGGAAACTGCGAGACAACGTCTCGTTCGCGATATCGCAATGCCTGAAGCTAAAAGTTTTCGATCATAGTGTGTACATGGTAATTGGCAAATAACTTATAATTTCTGGGCTGAGTCTTCTTCTACGGGATAGAATCATAGCTGAGAAGATTTGTAGACAACTCAAAATCATCGAAATTCGTTGGTCAACTTCCGATAATAATAACGTGAGTACCGCCGGATAATTAACTTTAATAGTAATTATGGATAACGAAAGTTTACATGCAAAAAAGACACAATGTCGATGACAAGTGGAAATATCGAGTTAAACTGAAACACGTACTTAAATATGCTCAGCTCTGACGCTTCATAATATTGAAAGTATACTTTAGATTGATTTAAAACTACGATATTAGGCAAGTATCATTGTCTTACATTACAAGTTCATGTCAAAATTAGACTACTATATACTTGTAATTAAATAATAAAAATTATAGTCTTTACGGGATCCAAATAGTTAAGTCGCTTAAATAGGGCTTGATGTTTATATTTCCAAAAATATTTAATTAAATTTTTACGCCGCAATTTTTTTTATCTAAATTAGATTAAGCGTTTGAGCGTTAAAGAGTTACAAATATACACGTATACATAGATTTTGGAAGCTAAATTTCAGGAAGAGCGAGACTTGATTCCAGAAACATTTAAAACTTAAGAATTGTACCGAACCCTAAGTGGGTGAGTCCGACTCACACCTATACGCTTTTCCTTTTATAAGATAACATTGATATCTATATATAGAAAATTATCAAATATAATAAAGTAAGTAATACCGGTTATGTAATTAATATAATAAAAATATATATCATATCAGCTTGATCAATAACGACTATAAATTTAGGCTGTTAAGTAATAAGCTACTTTATTTTTAATCTCGAAATATCTCTAGACTAAATTATAAACCGTCAATTGTTCTACTCTTCTTCAATTAGAGAATTACTTATTGAGACACACAATAACATTACACAGTGATAATTAATTGCTAGTAATTATTTAATAATGCATATATGATAAGAGTATTCAAATATCTAGAAAGTTTTTCTAGCTTACAGTGTATCTCACAGCGAAGTTACTTAGTCTTACTCTTGGAGACTATGTTTAGTGTTATTGTCAGCACAACCAATCAATATTTAATTTCAGTAAGCGATCTTTTCATACTGATATCAAATGAGAGACTTCGTTTATAATCCATTATCGCTTCACTCTGCATTCATTAGAAGAACTATATAAATACTCGGTAGCGAACAAAAAATGTCAATAACATTATGTTAAAAGCCGTGAATGGGTCGAGAGCAGAGCTGAGAGGAATGTCAGGGAGATATTTTTGAAAAGGTCCGCTTTTTCAAAGCCACGTCGTCGTCGTATTGAATGCGTTTTAATGAAAAAACATGCGCCGATTCGCAACAGTCGAGGGAATTAAATCCTCCGAGCGGCGTTCACGACTGCAAATGCATCGGTTGGAATTTTCATTTGGCCGAATATTATTTCCAGAGGGAATATCTGCTGCTTAAAATGATGCCGCCGATTGATATATTTAGTATGTGCTGAATATTACAACAGCCATTGCTGAAGTTCATACTCTTTTTCGTTTTATTTGATATTATTTCATTTGTTAGTTACTATATTTAAGGTGTAAAAATTATAAATTGTTTAAAATTATATTTAACTTAAAGTAAAACATGTTTTTATTTTTTATATTGTTGTTTTAATTAATACCTACTCCATACGCTCCAATAATCATAAGTTCTGAATTAGTGTAATTTGATTCAGCGACTGAGTTGAGTAAAGTTACTGAAATTTGCTCACTCACCAACTTGAACCGTCATATCTCGAGAGGTCATTAATTATTTGTTTTTTTGCTCTATAATAATTTAGGTTCTGTTTATAAAACACTCATTACGGAGTTTTTAGCCGTAATTAGACAAAATATGATTTAATTTCAAATAATTTTGTAAAATAAATTTAAATTAAAATAATTATTAATACTTCGTTTTTAAGTGTTATCAATTGCCCCTTCTCACTTTTTATTACAAATTTGTTGCACAGTATTAAATATTTTTATTAAGTTTTAAAAACCAACTTCAAAAAATAATTCGCTGCACAAAGTTGAATATAGAACCCTCATTTTTTTGTCTACCTGTGAATATTTTTCTTTTTATAATTATTATTTATAATTGTACTTTAATTCTAATTTTAATATTTAGCACAACATTACTTACAGTTTAAAAATAACCAAATTATATTTGGTAATTAAAAAAATATAGAAAACACTTTATTTGAGTTACGTGAGATATAGTTACAGGAGCAGTAAACATTACATAGTAAAAAAAAATGGGTACGTACCTAATCAAAATCAGTTTTGTGTTCATTCGGTTTACGGACACTGCTAATGATGAGGCATATACTGTACTGATTTTTACTATAAAATCTAAATTAAATAATATTTCAACAACAAATTAAAGTTTGGGCATTATCGTAAAGTTCCCGCCATTTCACGGACAGCTATCATAAAACTCGACTGCACGCTAGGACGTGCGCGGCGCGACTGGGCTGAAAGGCATGTTTCAGAGCGGACCACGCACTCAACACGTTCCTGCTTGCCTACCTTTCAAGTTTTCCAACTAACGATCCACAGTGTAATGTCCTAAAGGACGGATGCAGTAATACCAAAAATGTTCTCTATATGCGCGCCTAAGAGCTTCTATTGCTGTTACACACTAACTTTCTTAGGCTTTCTATCTCAACAAATTTTAGAGATTCTGAAACCAGATATTTGAAAAGTCCAAAGTCGTATGTATTGTCATTGTAAAATTGACTTTAAGCTCGCAGTTTTAAAGCTTTGAATAGAAAAAATAAAAAATGTTGCACGCGATACGGAACGGTGGGAAATGTTTGAATTTTTCAGCGTCTGACAGAGATAGATAGAGATTTTAGCGATAAAAGGGAACAGCCTACACAAATCGAATGGAGGGGATGATCTTAAAATGTTCTAAGATGTGCGAAAATATATATTATACTTAAGCCTAAAAAAATCGATAAACCATGTATTGTTTATAAAAAATGTTTATTTTATTTATAAAATGTTGTACCAATAATGCAATTTAGCTGCATGAGAGCACTTAACATAAGAAGACCGTTTTCAAAGAACCAAACTCAAAGCAAATGTTGTTTATTTTGTTAAGTAAGAAAGCCTGTACACAACGAAGAAAACGCCACATGTCAAGACATGAATAAAAGAAGAGCTATGTTTGAGACTTTCAAAACTTTAGCTAGTATTTTTCAGAGATACTTCTTACATTTCTCATGTTGTGGTCGTTAGAGTCATCTTGAGTTAACTCTTCACGTTTATGTCGTTGTTCCATCTTGATATTTTGATTTCGGGAACACAAAAAGAGAACATAAAAGAGACAACAAAAGCAGCAGAACCACAACATGCAATGCATTTTTAATTTCATTAAAATGCAAGATATAATACATAATGATTAATTAAACAAAACTTCCATGTTTTGGTAATATTTCAGCAATTAATTAAACTATTATTAAGTATCGAATATCCTATACCATTAAAAAAAATAATGATGCAAAAGTTTTAACTAAAATTATAGGTTATATTTTATATGTGAGACGAATTTCATTAAATATTAGTTCAGAGGATAATGTATAAAAATTGTATGTATTAAAAAAGCTATACTTTACACAATATTATATTTTATGCATTATTTTATATATATTTATTATATATATTTTATAATAGAAATAATATGAGAATAAATGCTTATGAGCTTAACTTGACCCTAAATTCGCACAATAAATAATGTTTTAGTTTGTCGTTTATGAGAGTCGCTGTAGACATAACCGTGTCGGAACATGTGTAACAGATTGCTGTAATAAGGGAAATTGTCTTTTTTATGAACGGAGACACCGCGAAGTAACGCCTGGGACCAGCTGACACTTGGACTGATCGCCATCATTTAACAGTTAAATCGTTTTTTGATTTCTGAATATTATGTTTACTTTTTGCAGACAAACTTTTAATTCACTAAAAATAAATATAAACGAACGCGTGTAGAAAATCAATATGAAGAGTTAAATTATTTAGGGATTTATTAAAATGTCACTTCAAAATCATCTTGGGTTATGTTCGTTACGAGTGCTACCTGAAGTGACTGCTTGTTTTGAAAGACAACTTTGTAATATTAAATGGCAAAAAAATTGGCTTTCATATCAAATTCATTATGACGGTTCTAATGGTTCGCAAAATGTATATAAAACGATTTCATGTTTGATCACAATAAAAAAATACCCGACTGAGTTTGTTGTGTGGACAGACTGACGTTTGTGAAACAGTAATCACAATAAAAAAATACCCGACTGAGTTTGTTGTGTGGTTCTTCTCAGACAAGGACGTTTTTGGAATTTTTGAACCCTTAACCTTGGAGAGTGGTTGCAGAAAAGCTTATTTTGATAAGTTTAGTATCAAAATAGACCCTCCTGATACTTTTACTTCACGAACACTAGTTATCACTGATTGTTTCAAAGTTGAGTGTATATATATTTAAAAAAAAACCCTTGCGATTTTTTTTATTATTTATATACAATTTATATCTCATCACAAAACGTCACAGTAAATTCAATATTTGCAATTGTATTTAATTAAATCTTTTTTCCACATACATTTATATTTTTCACGAAAGACCGACAATTATTAAAATATACGATTTTATTTGAACTTCACAGTACAATAAAAATAATTAAAACAAACAATTTGTAATGTTAAAGACTTATTCCAATAAAATTCGATAATATTTGATATTGTTATTATTACCTGTGAGAGTTATTGTAGTTCTTTTTGTTGTATGTGACCTAAGACTCGGTGATATTCGGTAATATTCCTTGATATTTATTTATTTATTTATTTTTATGTTTTCCACTTTCAATCAATACCAATGATCACTTGTGTACGTCAAATGGAAGTGCCAGGAGGGCCTATTTCGATGCCTTACATATCGAAATAAGCCCTTCTGTAGAGTCACTGTCCAACTTATAACTAAAGAAACGAGGGTTCCAAGTGCGCCCTGGTCTGAGAAGAACCACACAACAAACTCAGCCGGGCTTTTTTTTTTGTATTGTGATCACTGTTTCACAAACGTCCATACAAATGTCCAGTAAACAATTTACGAACAACTAGAACCATCGCAATGAATTCCTTGTGGAAGCTAAATTATACAAACACTAAACATTTAAACAACTGAAAGGAACATTTTTAATAGTGTATATTCGTAATACTTAATTTTACAAATTGTATATACTATAAGCTTACATTAAACTAGAGTCTACATTTAAAAATCCTATCGGCCAGGTCGTTTATCTTTTGCACCTGAAGTGTCCAGTGCGAATTAAATCCAGGAGTTAATTTCACGGGGTATTTCTTCTAATGAAAGCGCCTCCTTATTTTAGAGCACTCTTGTGTAAAATAGAATTAACTTATTTTGTTCTACTCATTACGTGTACGGCGCACTTTATTTTCTTTGACTTATTATGCTTGACGTAATTCCGAATTGAATTAATGTTCAGACAAAACTCATTTAGTATAATACAATAAAATTATAATACCACGTCGTAAAAACCTAGACATTAACATAAAAAAGGTAATGAGAAAAATAATTAATAATAATTTTAGATATTACCTATTCTATATATACTGTACCCACAGCTACAATCCAATGTAACCCAATGAAGAAATATACTAAAGCACGGCAACTACATTTTCAGGTTAGACATTTGCAATTAAACTGATTTTACAATATAAAAAAGAATGACAAAAATGTTGTTATAAAAGTAAAATAAAATATAGAAGTAAAACAACTTAATTTTTAAAATATTTTAATATTAACCTTTTTACTTTAAATACAACTTGTATTAAATGTGTCATTTTATTTGACAATGCACAATCCCCTCAAGAAGATGAATTTGAAATTATTAAAAAATGTATACCGTGGTTCCAGTATGAAGGGGACAGAACGCCCGCGTCGGCTTCCACCAGACAATTTTGCCGCTCTGAAGACATTATCTCACAGCCGCTCTTACAAACTTGTACGCCATTATTTCCTTGACGTATTTCACAATAGCAGAATACTTTAGAAATGTTTTATTCGAAATTCAAGTGTGTAAATAAATTGTAAGAGTACAATAGAATCTATTTTTCAGAGTCTATATTTTATTAAAATACATTTATTTATTTTGTAGTCTTAAATTAATTTTAAAAGTACAAGTGTCGAGTTCGGTACGAGTATGATGTCATCAGTATATCAACTAGAACGCTCGCTATTCTCCCGCTTGAGGTTACTTCATCAAAATGGTACTTATTTCTTCGATATATCAGTCCGTTTTATTTAGTCAGAGTATAGTTTGCAGTACTCCCGTAGTATGAAGCGAGAACAAAGTGAAAACAAATCAACGTCACGATACAGTCTGGATGCTTTTTATTTTGTATGCTACGTAATTGAATTTTTTGGTTCGTTCCATCACACGGCGACCTTCACCACTTGTTTATAAAAATGCATTTGTATGTGCCACATAGAATCATTGACTATGAAATATAAACGAACTATATGGATTTTTAAATGAATTTTAAATCGACACCTAAAAATTTCAAATATGTAAATCTAATAATTTCAAGGAAATTAATTTAAATGTACGTTTTGAATGATGCAGGTATTTAGTTCTCAATCTAAGTATTATTACTTATTATTATTTATGTAACTTACAATATTACAAATATACTACTTCTATTTAAGTTATGTTTTCGGGTTTAAATGAACAACAAAAACTTATAATTATTGTTTGTATATTACTGACACATTTTTATTTATTTTTCTAGAAACAATATGACCTCAATATAACTTATTGCTTCGGGATGGTACCTTAATAAATAAAACAAGTAATGTAAAAAATAAATGATGATATAGTTTAGGCTCATGTGTCTTAAGTCTAAATATAAAAGGTTTGTTGTCTTATACAGTGAGTCGCGCGACTGAACTACGACTGTGTCCTTGCAAAACAAGCACAGCCTGCAGGTAAAATAAAAACTGAGTCCGCACCTGTCGCATTCGCAGGGTTCACTGATAACTTTCGTATTCTAATCCATTTGTTGTTTTGTTGAAAAAGAGTTTTTTTAATTTTTACAATGTTTTACAAACTTTACGTAAAAAAAGTTGGTTTTGCATCTAAGTTATATTTAACTGCATATCATTCTTACTGTTTAGATGAAAAAATTCAAAAGAATATTATTTTAGAAAAGTATTCGATTCAAATATCTAAAACGAAGAGGAATATCTATAAAATATCTCAAAGAATACATTTAGCAAAACTTAATAAGTAAAACACCTATGATTCAGTATAATTTTAAAATATATAATTATTAAAATTTTTAGGGACCTTGTTTGAATTAGTTTTCAAACGACTTTTATAAAAATCAATAGTTTAAAACTAAGACACGGCTATGAAAAGTACTTAGTAAGTTTCTACTTTAACTTTTACGACCAATATATTCATTGAAGTGAATAATGTATAAGATACTGCAGTATGTAGTTTTATATATAATTAATGTAAGCATAAAACCTAAGCAAGTATTGAAATATGATACAGTTGATGTTAAAAGAATAACAAAAACGTTTCCACAAAGCAGAGTCATCACTCATAAGTCGGGAGTGCAGTCAATAGCTGGTGTCAAAACAGTTCCATTCAACCGTTGCTTATGATTCAATAACAGCTCAGTCGCTTTCATAAATAATTCAACCTCAAATTTCCAGTATTGTTATGCGGTAACGGGGATATTATAATATCTCCAATAACATAAGATACACATCGCAATACGTTATTAGATGTGTGACTAGCGCTTTGTCAGTTATACTAAATATTATTCAATAAGGAAATATTATTAACTCTGATGAGATTTTGCTCAACTATTAACATCCTTAAGAAATTTATTGTGATTACAATAATTTCAAAATTTAAACGTTTTCAAAAATCGTGATAATCACATTGAGATGGTCTGAGTAAGTCTAGATACTTCTTAAAAATATGTATGTATGTGTGTGTGTGTGTATGTGTCTAATTATGTCTGCCTAATTATATAATTTTATTTTATAATTAATAAGTTTTCAGTGAATCGATTACACGATTAGAGGGCATTCACTACTGCACTGTTAAAAAGACCTCCCGGCAATGTCGATCATTATCAAAGCCAATCAGTATGGTGCGCAATGAGGTCTCTAAAAACTATGACTTCAGTTGAGGAGATCTTCGACACACAACGATTTTTATTTGAACTTGATCTGTAGAGATGTGCTTCACAACTACTACTTGCCCTGAAACACCTAAAAAACTGAAACTGCCGGCGATGTGTTCAAAGTAACAAAGTATTAGTAAGTCTTTAAAATTGCCAAGATGATAGCAGCAGATATCCAAGAGGGAGATATAAATAGATGCAAAAAATTACACTTGGTTTATGATGGGTACGCTCCATTTGAAGCATATAAAGGACGCCATCTTGATCAATGAGCAAATCCCTGACATTGCAGGTATATGCACATGTAAAATACATGCTTCCTTTGCCGTTGACAGTACGCAGCTTAAAACGGGATTATTTGGGGAGAAATTCTTTGAAGCCTTCTGTGGTTAGGCTTTATTGAAGGACTTTAGTCATATTCGGGAGAGGAGTTAGGTGTAATGCGGTCCTGCTAGACATTCGTCTATGGAAAGCGCAGTGGCACTGGACAACTACTTGACGCTGGTTTTCTGTATGTGGAACGATGCCGCAGTTGATTGAGAGTTAAACACAGCATTGTGATTCTATTATATTATTTCAAGTGAAACTTTATGTTTTATATAAAAAATATTAATTTTGTATTAGTACTCGTACTTAGATATTTTGAAATATTTTTTTTTTATTAAAAGTTGCAGAAGTATAACAAATTTTTAAAGAGGGTTCAGGGTTTTCCTCCTTTTGTGTCCCAAATATTAAATGGGATGAGATAGGGTACTTGTTACGACGTAATTATAATATTAAAACTATCATTCGTCTATACTACAAGTTTCGTTTAATATTACGGTCATCAAAAAAAAAAAGCAACCTAGACGTTCCGGGTGTATGTGTATACAAGATTCCTTGTGATTCTGGTAGGTGTTGTGTAGAGAAAACTCGCCGAAATATCAAAATAAGAATAGCGGAATATATAAGTAGCATTAAAAATCTGGTCAAATTCAAGGCTCAGCTATCACAGAATACATCTTAGAATTCGGAACGACTCATTACGTTACGTTTCGACAAAGAGTCAGAGATTATTGAGATCAGTGAAATTTCATTAAAGATAGTGGTTTAGTATTGGCATTGACCTGGAAACCAGTAATTAATACTATAATTTCAAAAACTATTCGGAACATTACAAAAGTGACACAGTAAGGTTCAGTGTGTATACACATACATTGCATTATGATGGCGGGTAACAAAGGCCTCCGAAAACGAGACTACATCCTCCCCCCCCACCTGCACTACCGTTGCGGCGTGCCCAGCGAGTAGTCGCACGCAGTTCACGCCACGATTCTGCCATGCTCAGAGATCAAGAATAACCCTGAATGGCTTCGAACCTAGGCGGCCAAATTCCGATAGTACAGATCATTACATATAGCTTGAACATTAAATACATATAATTAAATATTAAATTTAGCTAATAAATTTTTAGATATATATATAAATATGGTACAGCTCATAGTAGAAAGATGCAAGATGGTCCTGTAGTCCTTTGTTGAGTCGCGTCAAGCAGGAGTATATCTTCCCGACTGCAGCTCATGGGTGAGATAGAGAAGTTCAACGTATAGTTATACTCGTCAACATGACTACCATTTTTGCAGTGCGATCACAAATCCAAGAGCCTCGCTAATCCGACACAATACTGAAAAAATCCCGGATATCCACCTGTTCGAAATTGGTATCGCTCTCGGGACAGCTGAAAAAACGCAAGGCTCTAGGTGATAACGGAATAACATCAAAGCTTCTAAAAGCGGGTGGACAGCCACTATTAGAAGCTCTCCAAAAACTGTTTAATTCCCAAATTCACGAGGATACCACACCCCCGGAATATCACAGGAGTCTAGTGTTTCTATAATTAGATCGAGACCTCAGCAGTGCTGAAGTGCTGAAGTGCCTATACGAAAACGCCACCATGTTATTTCGCCTCCAGGACCAGAACTCGAAACCTAAAGCGTGTCTTGAGATAGGGAGATGTAATATGTACGAAACTTTTCACCGCTGCACTGGAAGACGTCTTCAAGTTTCTGGGTTGGAGAAGACTCAGCATCAACATCAACGGCGAGTATTTGGCTCATCTTCAATATTTCGACGATATCGTTGTCGCGGCTGAGACCCTGGAAGACCTAAGCGCAATACTCGACAACTTCAATTGCGTTTTCCAACAAGTGGATCTCATAATGAACATGGATAAGAAAAAAAGTAATGTCTAACCACTCTGTCAGACCCACCCTTGTCAAGATAGGAAAAACTCCATGCTGTCGACGAATACGTCTACCTATGACAATCAGTCCAGTTAGGTAGGTCCAACTTCGATAAAGAGGTCACTCGTCGAATTCAACTCGGCTAGGCAGCGTTTGGAAGGCTCCGAAACATCTTCTCGTCCCTATTAACTTAGTATCTCAAGACGATAGTATAGACCAGCGTGTGTTGCTAGTGACGACATATGGAACAAAGACGTGGTCGTTCACTATGGGCTTTATCAGAAGACGCAAGATCACCCATAGGGTAATGGAGAGGGCTATGCTCGGAATTTCATTGCGGGATCGAATCAGGAATGAGGAAATTTACGAGGACAACCAAAGTAACCAACATAGTCCTTAGAGTTGCGAAACTCAAGTGGCAGTGAGAGACGCAGCGTAAGCAGGCCTCCCACGAGATGGACCAATGACTTGACGAGGGTCGCCGGAGTTCGATGGATAAGAGTGGCCCAGAACCGGTCCCTGTGGCGCTCACTGCTCCAAGTGGATGTCCAAGTGGACGATTCTCATCCGAAATGATGATGATTATGAAGATATATATTTTTTTTAAATAATGCAATAAAGCTTTATTTTTAAATGTTGCGGTTAGGTCAAAGTTAGGTACCACCTGAAAAAAAAAAGAATCCTTATTAGTTAGAATTAGTCTTGAACTTTCTTGTAAATAATTATACCTTTTGAATACTAAAGTCATTTATTTCTTATAGTTTACAATCCTCAAAATACAATGCATGAGATAATCTAACAATACGAAACATATTAGAAGAATAATCCCCATACAATACAACTAATTTCGAATAACGTAAATATTTCTTAAACACAAAATTGGAATTTACTCTCAATTTCAACATAAAAATAGGAGCAGTGCCGTTTATCTTGCGTCGGATTTGAAGTGGGGTCTGTAGAGGTATTATCGTAAGAGAACTTTGTATACTCTAGACCTTTTTAAGAAGCACACTTACAGCGAGGACCGTGCTCAGCGATATTTCGGTCATATCATTAAAATTAATAAGCGAGCTCTTATAAATTATTTTAAATATTCCGGCGTAGAACTGACAAAGCATTATGATAATTTTCAGCGTTTGATTTCAAATAAAAATCTATTTCATTTTAATTATTCTAGTACAAATACTTTTTGTAGATAGTTTTTCTTTCTTTGCATCTAGATCGCGTCCATTAACAACTCCGATAATCCAAGCCGAGGAAACAAAAGCGCTAATTTTTCTTGCGAGATTTACAGCGCTGTAAAAAGCTTCTTAGTGAGAGGTCTTATTTTGAGCTAGGTAGCAAATTATCATTGTCTTTATATTAAATTATATTTTATTAACTCTTTTTTCACGAATGCTAAAACTAAATTTACCAAGTTAATTATAATTTTCAGTATAATATTAATTTTAAAGGAATAAAACAAAAAAAAAAAAATAGTAAAAGTAAGAATTTCTGATACAGGTAAAATCTAAACTAATTACTTGGCTACTGTGTAGAATTTGAAAATGAAACAAAGCGTAGCAAATTTAAGATGATATTTCAATAAAATTTTCTAGAAAAGCTTTTAAATATAATGTACCTTCTTGAATTCAAAACAGTATTATTTTCCTTAAATTCCTTTATAGTAAAGGAAATGTTCTGATCGGTGAAGTCGCCTTTTAAACTGATATATAAATATAGTGCCAAAGAGACTTTGGAAATGCGCCTCCCGAGGGCGCGAAATCCAGCAACACACTTCCCTTGTATTCAACACCTTCCTATCTATTTTCAATTTTGTGGTAACTATTATAAAACTAGTATTGTAAGTATTATATTGGTTGTAGAAATTCATTCCTGGTTCAGGTAGGTTACGTGTAAATAGAACGATTTCAGGTTTCACCTTCGATGAATGACATAAACTAATAAATGTGTTTTATTTTATTTCAGTCTGGTCGATGAAGACCGTAACTGTGTAGAAACATATAAAATACTTTTCTCCTTTTTACTTTGTAGCCGTTTCGTATATCTTCAACCTCTGTATCATTTTATATTTATAAGTTACAAATTTAGAGGCAGCTTAACATATTCAACTATAACAATAAGAAAAGTAGCGTTAAAATTGGCTTTTCTACATAACAGACTATCGGAACGTAAGTGTATTTATATTAAATTTATTTTACATAATATAAAAAGAACTAAATATCAATACATGAAATAATAATTCAGAAACAGTTCTAAACTTATACATTAAAAAAGACAAATGCCTTATAATAATGGACAATTTCTTTTACCTCTAAATATTTTTCCGCGTTTGTAACGCTCCACTTGGAATGAATTACTCGCGTGACGGCGGCGGTCCCACGTCCCACGCTTATAATACGCAAAGTTCGAGATGATATCTAAAAATATGTAAAGTAGTCTTTGCACATTTACCTTACAATGCCCATTAGGTTGTGAAGCCTTAAGGCACGACTAATACTGTCGCGAAAACTTATAAATTATAATGTCATCTAAAAATATTTTGTTTTTTTGTTGCCTAGCTTTTGTGTTCTTTCTTGTAATGAAGAACTGTGTAGTGTAAAATTACTAATTTTGATTGTTTTTTTTCACAAATGTTCGCGGTAATTTACTTCCAGGACAGCGAAGACGACGCTACCGGAAGATTCATCAGTTGAGCCATGAGAGTGATACCCTCCAACATGTTAGAGTATAACACCAACATGGTCATAAGAGACAGGAACTAGACCGTCGTCGAAGCATTGTTCGTGATGAGTCAACAAATTAAAAAGTAGCATGGTTTGTCAGCAGTGTTTTTGTAGATAAAATTAATTAAAATAAGTTTGATATGTTAGGTGACGTAATTGTGCAAGGAGCCACTTACATAGTTTTGAAGATTCCGACTTACAAACTTCTCTTTTGTAATGTTTTTAAATGTCAAATAAGAAATTTAACAAGCATATCTAAGAACACAAAGAGAACGGGCGACGCGCCTGTGATATGTTAATCATTTAAAAAAATGGTTAGCGGTACAAATTAGAGTTCCGAGTTGCATTGTATGGTTGGTATATATATACATATATATATATATATATATATATATATATATATATATATATATATGTCCCCATTATGTTCATTTTAAGAGTTATTTTACGATACTTGCGTATCTTCTTGTTTGGATGCCAAATGACACGAATTATTTTATATAACATTTTTGATGTTAGTCTTTGGTAGTGTTTTTCTTTTTATTTTACTATTAAGAACAAAGCACATGTACTTGTTTTATTGAAAGGTTTATTTTTTCTGTTACAGGTACTTTCAGATAAGAATAATTACTATTGAGGAGAATATCTTTTTGAAAATTATTGAAATTAAAAGCATCTTATATTTTTTACAATCTACCTATCATATTAAGTAGACTGTATTGTAAATTTATTATAATTGTAGCCTGAATATTTAATTTTTCCATTAAATTCTTGATAATTGCAGATAATTCTTAATAGTTACATATATTGACATAATAGTGACATTATAGCAATTATTTTATCAAAATATACACATTTTACTTAGTTACTAAATAGTAATGATAACTACAAAAAAATATTTCGAACTTAGTCATATGACGACGTCTTTCTGTTTTTAAATAACTTAATCTGAGTGAAAAAGACTTTTTTTGTTACAGATATTCGATATAGAATAGATAGAACTCTCAATACAAAAATATTTATTCTATGGTATTTTGTTAGATTTTCACGAGTGTACGTTTAAAATAAAACTATTTATTTGATGACTCATTAACTGACTTACTGACAGACACATCTTGTCTACTCGTTAACACGATTCCTGCAAAGCTTACCATACGTTGAGTTAAAATTAAAATGTAACCAAAATTTAAACCGTGAAAAATAGTTTTATTTCAAATTGGTTCTACTTTTTAAGTAGTTTAGAAAATAAAATTAGTAAAAATTTTATAAAGGATACCACTAACTATTTTTAATAGAACTGAACCCACTAATATCTTGAAATTTTAATATTTATTTATTTATTTTTAAAGTAATTATTAGGTGCAATTAGTATCACGGTTCTATATTTAATTATTCACAGGATAGGAACATTAAAAATTCATTATTCTCTGATTTGAAGCAGCGTCAAATACTAATTTATATGCACCATTGTATTTAGTTTTCAGATCACATAAATTCTAAATAATTAACAATACAATAACTCTACCTTTTAAAGTGATTGGAAATTACAGTAATTAGTTTCAAAGTTAGTTGTGAAAAAAAAAATTACGAGATTTAGTACGTTGGCTAAAGTATTTTTCTTCAATCGAAGTGCATGTTTCGAATTCCTTTGTTCTTATTTGACTTGTTTAACCATATTTTTTCAATATGTGAACATGTGTAGTGCAGTTCTATTAATACACAGTATTTATAAAATACAACAAAGAGTCTGAACCGTTCAGAAATTATTAAAGTGAATATCTACTTAGAGTAAATTACAACTTTAAATTATAAATAATTAATTTCTTAGAAATAATTTATCATTGAACAAATCTAATTACTGCACATACCTTTATACTCATAATCCTAACCATAACACTGTGTGCAAGTTGGTCAAGTTCTCCTGGCCTATCCATGCTGTGATATGATGGATGGCTCAAGTTCGTATCTCGCACAAAGGAATGATATAGGAAATTTCAGTCAAGCACTCGCAGAACTTGATGCATGGTTACTTTGACTAATACTGACCAGCAGCTGAATCTTACATTCCGTGCGATTTCTTGAAAAACTTGACAGGGCAAAAGAGTACTGTAAGATAGTAAAATCACGTTGTTATTTTAACAACTCGTTACTTTTTTATTGTCTAGTTAAGTACATTACTTTATAATGAAAATAATCATCGACCTCGATATCCAGGTTTCGTGGATATTACCAATTGATCAAAAAGGTATCTAAAAACAAGGGATTTCAGCTTACAGCACAGGGCTCTAAAGAACTGGCACTAAGTTCTGCCCCTTCTTCAACTAACTTTACGGGTAAAGTGATATGGTGATTGACGTTCCCGCCCGCCAACGAACAAAAATTGAACAAATAATATATTTGAAAATTACTTACTTTGTCTGACAAAACCGCGTAGTAATTACGTGAGTACAGGTGGATAATAATATTTAATAACAGTCATGGATCACGAAAGTTTAAATACAAAAATATTTTTGCAGTGAAAAGTTTATGAACGAAAGAAGGACAATTAATTATAAGGAAAATTAAAAAATACACTTAAATTTCTTTGACCAAACTTAGCATGTAGAAGTGCAACAACTTACGACGCTATATGAATACTTCGATCGCCGCACTGGCCGATAGACGTGTCCAAGACTTTATTTTATTATAAGCTAAAATATTTTACACTTTAAAATATGGAATATTTTTTTAGTATGATTTATATAATACAAAAACACGACACCTTACAATTATCATAATATACTCCTATTACTGTATATTCATTTCTTTCTTCTTTACGTTACTTTTCTGAAGTACTAATTATATTCATTAATATTTATAAAATTATTTTATTGAAATACATAAACAATAGACACACAAGCAGCCGTAATAATGTTGTAAGTATGTTTTAAACATTTATAGATTTTGTTTTAAAAAAATTTTGATGTTTAATATTCTTCGAATAATATTTAAAAGAGGAATGTATGATATCTAAAATATGTAAAGAAGTCTTGACACATTTATCTTAACGTTACTAAGCCTTAAGGCATTACAATATCAGCGAAGGCAGAGAAAAATAAAAAAAAAACTTTTGTTATTTATTTATTTGTATATTGTAATTTAAAAAATCTTATTTAAAGACTCAAAGGTATTCTAAAGAAAGTTCGAGAAAACCAAAGATGCATTTTAAAATTAATGTTTGTGTTTTGAAGCGTTGTGGGATTCACAATGTATAACAACGTGCCTTAATTTGTATACTTCAACTATTGAATGACAAACTAATCCATTCTGGGTTAGCTCGGGTACGGATAATAATATTATCATATTACGACATAGGTACACAGTGAAAACAACATATTGTTTTCGACATTGTGAATGATTTCAAAGTGATCTGTAATCTACACCACGCACTACTATAACTAGCACTTTGAAATCAGATAAATTAAAACGGACATCTGGCGTGGCGCGTCTAATTACGGCGTTGCACATCGTGCATGAAACAACAATATTATAATCGTGAAAGTAATATAAATGCGTTATATTTCTACATAAATATTGTCATACATTTTGTCTGAAGTTTCATTATATTGTACATACTTTTATACAATAAAAAGGTCTCAAATCCAATTTTGTCCTAAAAATATGAGCGTCTCGACTTGGGTCCATTCTCTTGCCTTTATTCTAACTTTTCTGACAAAGTGGCTTGATTATTTATTCAAGTGACAGAAATTTACTCATACTGTCAAGATGATACATACAAGTCGTCCCATGTCAGGCATAACGGGCAGGTGCAATATTACCAACATTTTTGCGATACCCAATTTTCTCTAAGGTCGCTGAGATCAGGAAAGAAAAATTAACCATTTAATATTCTGCTTGGAAAATATTACTTATAACTTGAACGTTCTTTCCATTGCAGAGCAGTCGGTTAAAATGTTAATTAAAGCTGTAGACAGGTCAGTCCCTGGTGGTTTATTTTAATGCAATGTTCATTTTTAATGGATTTCATAAATATATTGTAATACTGCTTCGTAATATTAGATTCAAAGTGTTCAACTCGTATCGTATGAGATATATGAGATAAAATAATTACACTATTATCATTATTAACTTTTCATTAAGGAAGTTTCTGTATTCACCCCAATTTTCGCAATCGGTTTTTTTGTAATATATTGAACAAAACTAAAAATTACAATATATATATATATACATATATGAGAGTGTGTGTGTGTGTGTATGTTACCGCAACCTGATTATGCAACTGACTTCATTATGATACCAATTCATTATTATTCATATTCAGGTAACTTAAAACTGATTAGTTTTCTAGCTAAAAAAACCAAGAAGTATTTTTTTTTTTAAAAGCGCGTGTTAGCGATTGCTAAAAAAAATTATTTCGTTATTGGGGTGATACGGTTCACAACCTTTACATATTCACGTAATTTAGAACTGATTAATTTTCACCAAAAGCGACCAAATTTTTTTTGTACTAACCGCGTATATGATATTTATAAAAACTAATTACACAGTTAGAGTGGTTGTGATTCTAATCGAAGCGTGTTAATCTCAGGAAAATTTGTAGAAATTGAAATAAATATATCTCGTATTTTTTTTTTGTTTTTTAAGAAAATGTAAAAAATAAATAATTGTTTTATTTGTAAAGTAAAATATGCTTTATTTATAAGTTATATAATAAGTTCTTTTTATAACTTTAGTAAGTAATATTAATTAATATTTTTTTTGTCTCACAGAAAAGAGCCATCCGTGCCATCTATCGTCGGGGCCCTAGAGATTCATGGCATGCTAAGTTTAAGAAAATTAAAATATTCACAGTAGTCCGTCTATATATATTTGAAAATCTAAAATATGATTAACTTATATTATTAACTTATTTAGAATAGTGATAGACATTATTTTAACGCAAGGAACAAACATAAACTTACTTTGCCTGTTACACTAATTAAAAAAAAATAAGTAATTATAATGTATACATACATTCAATATACGCACATTTTTACAACAAACTCCCAGGAAACTTTAAATTATTAACATATAAAGTAGAAGACAAAAATATTTACGTGCTAACGGATATTAGGTATAATGAATATATAAATCATAATGCATCGTGGGAATGAAGCTTGCGCTCCAAGGAAAAGGAAAGAAGAAGCCCGCTTCGTTTCTGTAACCTGCTCTTCTCAGGACCGAGGCATATATCTTTCTGACCCGGTAGTAGCTTTGACTATGAAAAAGGTTCTTAAAAACTTATTTTTATTTTTATTTATTATTTATATTTTTATTTTTAGTATTATTTATATATTTTTTTATTTAGTTTTAATTTTTAGTAAAGTAATAATGGATTTTGTAACAATTATATAACATTTTTTTAAGCTAGGACGTTAATGTGAAGGGGCTCGAACCCCTTACCTCTTGTTTATATTATTAATATTTATATCAGGCAGAATTTTAAATTCTAAGAGTAAACATTTTTATTTTTTTTTATTTTATTTAAATATTTATCCTAGCTGACTATTAAGAAATAACTTAAACTAATGCAAGTGAAGATACTTCTTGATTAGCTGCTTTGATAGAGGCTTTGTTAAACAACAAAATATATTCTATTGGAATTATATAGAACTAGACCACTTTAAACATATTAAACAATAATTAAAACTGCAAGCACAGGGTAACATGTTAGTGAAGTTAAGCAGTCCTGTTGCAGCCGTTACTTGCCTTTGTTCTCACTCGACTTGTTACGCACACCCTCAACTGACTCCTTCTCTACATAATTTCTCCAAGAACCAAGGATATAAAGGAACAAAATGTGTTACTTTTTACCATTTTTATATGTATTAGGTGTTTATTCCTACCTCCAAGGCCGGCAACGCTCTTGTGAGTCTTCGGATGTTGCAAGAGTTCATGGGCGGCGGTGATCACATTTTATCAGTGACCCGCATGCTCGTTTTCCCACCTTATCCATAAAAAAAAATGTATGTGGTAGTAATACATATTTAAAAACGATTTCAAACATTAATTTTACTTGTTGCTTCTTTTCAATTTCATTCTTTACTGTCAAGTTAGAAATACTGTTTAGTATTTATTGATAAAGAGGGTCATATTTAAAATGCTACATTCACCGATTACCAGTAGCTCAATTGGTAGAGAGTAGCAACGGTTTTACCGATGTCGCGGGTTCGTTAAATTTTTAATTTTATATGTATTGAAATTTAATAAACTAACATTGCTATATATGTATTAAACCTCTTTTTAAACTTTAACAAGTATTTTTTTTTTGTAATCCACTTTTGTTTTTTAATTTGGAATGTCGAGTTCTTTTTTAATAATTATATTATATTTTACAAAATTATCCGTCTTTACTCACGTAAATACGGAATCATAATCTGGATTTTCCCTAACGGTTTCTAAAACATTCGGGGTCCTTATTCATGAGTTCGGAGCATGGCAGAATCGCGAAGTGAAAAAAAATGTATGTAATAACATTTTCCCAGTATAACATTTTCCTAGTATATATTAATAGCGAGAATCCTACTAAAAATTTTTTATTTAAATAAAATAATAAAGATAAAAATCACAAAAAAATGTAATAAGGTCCTTTTTGTTAACTTCACATCTAGTAACTTTAGATCCGTATAAGATTAGCGCGAGGCGTCCGAAGCGTTCCAGGCGCGGAACAGTTAATTTCACGGAGTATTTGTCTAAACATAACCTACGTCCTGCCCATCTCTCCAACAATGTTGTGTATCCCATCAGTCCTTGAGAAAATTCATTGTACGCTCGTTATTTAACGCTTGTATTTAACGAGAAACCTTAGAATAAATATATTTTATTGGAAGAGTGTTGTACAGGTTGATTTGTCGCGCCAAAGATCACCAAAAATGTATAATATAATTGAGGCAGAGGCTTGTGATTGTTTTAAATAGTTCATAAAGAGACAGAGACTATGTTAAAACAGATTAAAGCTAATACTGCTAACCTAATTACATATAACCTAAACTGATCAAATATAGCTTTCATATTATTTGCATTTAAATACACACAGCACTAATTGACGCAAAAAAACTCTTGACCGGATAATAAAAGTAAAAGATTAGTTTATCTTAATTTAAATCGTAGCGATTGCAATTTATGTGCTAACTGTGGTCGGTTAATACTTTTGAAAATTATATTGGGAGTAACTGCACTGCGGTTAAGGAAATAGCCTCATTAGTTTTTCTCGTATTTCTTGTGAGTAGACATTTACGCTTACTTGAAAGTGTTAGTGCTACCTTTTAGGGTTCAACACTAACTATTAGTTATAAATTTGCATTTAATTTATGAGTTGTAGTTATAGTTTTATAACTACACCGATCTAGTCACGTGTAGTTGATCCAATATGTAAATTCTCATAAAATAAAATGTAGATATCAAAAGAATAATGAAGTTCAAGCTAGAGTGAACTAAGTGAGTTTATTCTAAGATGAAATTCCCTCTAGAAAGCAGTGTCTCTATTTTATTTAAAATGGTCCCTAAAGATCGACCAGCGTCTGGAGGCGCACTTTGTAGTGCAAAGAAGCCAGACAGTTCCATGATAAGAATAAAATTGTGCATGCGATATCGGATATTAAAATTTTATAAAATAACATTTTAAGATAACAAAACCGATAAGAGATATAATGAAAATTTTCAATATGTATTATAATCTTAACTTATTTTTGTTATTATTATCCCATATCTACAGAACAGTTAGATGTTAAAGACAAGAAATTAATATTACATTAATAATAGTCTTATCTAATTTTGTTAATACGCATTATATTATTATTGGAATTCGGTATAAAAATGTAGCCTAGGAATCCAGCGGCGTAGAACGGAGCGGGCGTACGTCTTCCTGTGTTCCGGAGCACAGATAAACCGCTTCCTTTTCCTGCCCTTTTGCCTAACATCGTGTAACGGACAAAAGACCAAGTATAAGTATGCATCATGTACGACTGTTCTCTTCTATGTCTGATACATACATAAGTGATGATGATTGTTCTTATAGCAAAGAAAATATTTTAAACATAATGATATTTTCGCAATCCTTTTATTATAATCCGAATAAGCATTATATGAAGTATGTCTTAAGCGCTGTGAACTACTGTTTGTAATAATAATAACATTATAAAACAGTAAAAGAATATGAATAATTATTGAATTGCTATATGCCATTGCCATAGCTGCATACATCTAACATATTATATTATATATAATAACATATTATATTAACTAAAAACTATCGTCATAAGCTCTAGCGTTTGTTTAAAATGTGTAAAAGCAAGGGAACCTTTCAGCAAACAAATTCTGATTCACGCAAATTCCCAATTTACGATTGGTTTACACATCTGTTTGCCATCCTGCAAACGAATGTAGGCTAAAATAAAAATAAACTGTCATCCAGCTCTGAGCACGACATATAGCCTGATAGTAATTTAATCATGCCTCACTTTGACTTGTGTAATTTGTAAAAATAATAAACAATAAAATCACATAAATATGTCGCTATCGAAGACGATTAAAACTAAGTCACAATTCTCTTACTTCACTACCGTCCACAAACAATCAGATGTAAGAAGACAAAATAAAAATAAATTGTACAAAACCGCAGCTTAATTACAGCCATAGTACCCTCTTCATTATTAGAACAATGAGTTAAAGCGTCGAACTCGAAGCAATAACTAAAACTAAACACGTTTGTAACAAGTTGTTTGTTGTGTTATCAGCGTTGTGCCAAACGTTCCCGCTCGCACATTCGCCGCAAACTTACACCCGCTTCTAATGAAAACTTTACGAGGTAAACGAGCCAGACATTCGGATTTCAATCGAATGATAAACATTACTTCGTTAAATAAACAACGGGGTGACGTTCTTCTGAATAAACTTGGAAGAGTAGCGGTTCGAATGTTTTATATGAATTTAATATTATATTTAAGAGATGGAAGAGCACATACGCGTAGTTTCTAAGGAAAATAGTTATACCGGCTATATTAATAAAACTATAATATATCAAATAAATCTAATAAGGTGTACATACATTTACTTCATCTACGTAATTACGGAAATTTTAACACAAAATCGATATCTTTGTGTAAGTGAGGTAAGTGTGTGCGAGGAGGAAAGTAAATCAGTTGAAACAAATGTAGAGCATCAGTCAGAGGGCCGGTGGGCAGCTCGGCCGTCGTTAGTGGTCGAGGCCGACTGCGATAAATCTTCAGGCCGCCTTGAGGACAGCTGCTATAAAACAATTCCTCGATCGAAATATTTGGAATTATTTACGTTTGCTTGCGTACAAAACAAATCATGTGTGTTCAAAATTTTTATAGAAAGTAGAACATTTATAAAAGATAGCAATAAGAGGCCTTTCCGCATTCTGATCATACAAAATAGATATGGATATGAAAACTAAAATGACTTTGCAATCTATCCTAAGCGAGATACATTTTATTTGTAGGTAAATACGGCTCACATTAATCATAACGAAGGCTGGCGTGTGGAGTGCAGTGCAGGCAGCGCTCAGACAACGTGCGCCACCGCAAACAACTGCACCGGACTTTTAATCTCACGAACACCACATCAACTGATCACTAGTTCTGTAATACCTTGATTCTTTTTATTCTTTTATCCGTTATGTATCCCGGTGATTGCTGCAGAGATTTATGTATAGAGCCATTGTGGCAAATACATGCCGTATTACACATCCCCTGTGTATATTTAAAGTTAAACTAGCGAACTACTGTGACCGATTATAGTATTTATTGATGATGCCATTGTAACAGAGATTTTATTAATGTTTTGGAATTGCTTTGTAGCTACATCAAATAAATCATATTTAATTATTTACATATTTTAAAATTGAAAAGTAAACATTACCGTATTCTGAATCTTTGAAACATTTCCATTTTTTAATTGATTGAATCCCTGGTTAGAGTGCTGTAAAGAAATTTAGCGATAGTTTTAATATCATCTGTTTATGATGTTTAACTATAAATAGCCAAAGATTATATGATATTAGAAATATATAAATATAATCAAATGTATATATATAATTAGAACGTAAACTAGTAATCAGTTTGTGAATTTGCTTAAAAATATAAAATGACGTAGAACTTTTGAATACTTCCAGTTGAAAAGGGTTCCGCGGGCGGGAGCCATAACCCCTGACAATGGGATGTATTGCATACACTAATCATACTTTGCTTTCTATTTTATTTCGTATTTCCATTACCGTATTTCAAAAGGTATTGACAAACGAGTCGTTTTTACGATCTCCATTCCGCTTTCATTCTTAGTAACTTTGTTGTCTTTAGAAAAATTAATATTCTCATTTTCAGAAATATTTTTTATTCAACGACAAGAACTTCTGTCCGACCCTAAGATATGATTTTTATTATAATAAACTAAAAAGAATCGTCGTGAAACTTTAGTTTGATAAAGTTTTGAAGTTTTAGATCAATAAATTAAATGTTATTCAGTAAATTAGTTTTGCGGCGAATGATAACAACTTTATAATTCTCTTGAACACCTACAAATCCTTCCCGATGTAACTTTAATCACTTTATACGAGACTACAGTTTCTATTGGTCTATTAGGATACCCTTACGTATTAAAATAATATAATTTAGTAGATAAATTCAACGATTTACGGACATTGGGATATATTTAGTGTTTACCTTACTCAAATATATACCGTTTGGGTCAATAATACATTTTTATTATATAAATAAGAATTGAAACCTTATAACTTTAACTTATAAACATAACAAAGCTGTAGAGTACAGAGTTCTTACTTCAGCAATAGAAGGGTCGTTTGCGAAACGACAAGCAGCGTACACAACCTGACTAATGTGATAAATAATGTATGGTGTACAAACATGGAAGTTATCCACGCTATACCGAGGGGTCGGCCACATTTTCATGATCTTGCGGTTTGCGATACTAGCTTGTTAATATTAGTTTATAACCCTCTTACCACACTGCGTACTTGATTTACGTATTTCATATCTATATAAATCAGTGGTTGAAAATTATTGCAGACGATCAAATGTGCGTAACTTATAGTATTAAGTAATAACTGCTAATGAATTCTACGTACAAAAATAAGGACGTTAAATTAAAATTTATTTTATTGTACATTGTAATAACCATATTTATACAAATAAGAAAATGAGAAGTACAGACACAAGTTATGCTTTAATACCCAAAACATTCTCTTACTATCGGTATATCCTAGGGTTCACACATTCCTTAAGAGAGGTAACGCATTCTGTCTATAGTAGACAACCTACCAGACTGTATAGTTGTTTTATTAGAGACAGACTTTACATCTCTTGCGTTCAATCCGGTCTGTCAGTAGTAAGATCCAACTATCCAACCTATAATTGAACAAGTTAATGTACAAAATCATTATGAAACTCTACTAAAAATTATTATTTTCCCCAGGATCCAGAACCCTAACGCAATGTAAGGAAGCACAATCTCTGTAGCGAAAGCTTCTTTGTATTAGTATTTTCAATTTGTATTTGGTTCACCTAAAGGAGTAATACTCATTGGAGCATGCACACATGTTCTAGAAAGAATATTTTGAATAGTACCTACAGATGAAACTTTGAGATTACATTTTGTATCCTGGCCCGCAAGACAATATTGGGGGAAGCAAAATATTTATTCAAATGTGATAAGAATGTGAAATACTTAGCCTATTGTTTGCTTATCGTGGTATTATATGTTATTTTTTCGTTTTTTTAATTTAGTATAAATGTTTTAAAATATTTTGTTGAACTGAGCGAAGCGAAGCTCTTTACTACTCAAATTTTCAACTTTTTGTTACCCTAGTCCTCCTTCAATTTACGAGCTACAAGCACGAAATTTTGCACACATGCGCGTAATGAGCAAAACTCCTTCTGGATTGAAAATCAGCCGAATCGTAATTGTAGTTTTGGAGATAATTGATAAAATGTGTCCCATGTAGTTAACATATAGAACGTTTTTGTTTCGCGCGCGCGGCCATTCCTACTACACTAATCCAAAGGCATCTTACGTGCTTTTACCTCAGGCGCGTGTGAGACGTCAACCAGTAAACAACTCCGCTCCATTTTTTATTGACCGATTTTTTTAAACAATTTTTTTCTCTTATTCTTCCATTTCTCTCTATACTTTCCGATTAATATTATTTGCAATTATAAATTCGCTCAAAACAAGTATTGACATCAAATCATAATTTTTATCCATAAATAAATATCAATATTTAACTCTAGACATTGATGTTCTCGACTGCGTCGCGAGGCTAACCCCGCTTGCGTGGACCTAGTATGTTTTAACATATATAGTATATTAGCTCTGATGAAACGTTCGTTTCCAATTACACTAGGCTAGATCGAGCTTTATGAGCCTTTGCTGAGTCTTGGTGAAAGGACCAGCTCTGTTTATGAAACATGATGTTCTTAATAGGTTTTATCAACTCTTCAAGAATCTTTATACATTTGTGTCGATATTTTTTTTCATAATAACTGTCTCAGTTACCTCTTGACAGTTCACACCAAAAAATCTCTGAAGACGTATAATGTCCAAGTTGTATTCTGCTGACTTATTGAGAAGCTTCTACAGAGCATGAGCATGAATATAAGCATCTCGGTCGGTCATTGTGCTTGTTAAACCATTTCTCTATGGTAAAAAAATCTTATCAGTAGCTAAAATTATTCGATGGCCACTTAAAAAGTTTTACCACCCTATTTGTTTTTAAATTATCAGTTAAATAATATACAGTGCGTCTCTTATAAGCTGAAAGTCTTACGTCATCTTTCAAAATACGTAATATGGTGCTAGGTGCTAGGAATTCTTTGAGATCTTTCTTTCACAGCTTTAATCATCTGTTCGTACGTTTAGTACGTAGAAGGTCAGATCTACCACAACGGGTTGACGTGGTCCACCATAGACACGGCCTTACGTCTGTTGTTAATTGTTAGAAGTTTATCTTGGAAAATATTACAGTTGTCGTGAAGCTTGAACTTCTTGATGTGCGGGCTTTGCCCTTCGCCGTATACAATGAAGGCCGCCCCTTCAGCACTACCCTCAAGTTTGCTCCCATCTTTAAAACTGTGGGTGATGTTGAGGTGAAATAAGGTCTGAAATTTTTGGACCTCATCTTGGGTTCAGAGAGAACGTCTGTTAAGTGTATGTTCGAGGGCTGGGTGTACGAGATGATGTGAAGGATTAGAAAAATAAAGTGTGATGTCTGTCTTAAGTAGGGGGACAAGCTAAATGAATAATAGTACACTCGCGGTCGACACGATAATAAGCTGAAAATAAGCACGAATAACATTTTGTAGTAGGAACAGATTACAAAAGAAACAATACGTCAAAACAAACATTATAATAAGTCCTTTATTCGGCAAGATAAAAACTTAAATTAAAACGAGTGCACGCGATGCGTCTAGAAATGCAGAACAAGTGGTTGTCTGTATAAGAATTTTACTTTTTTCTAGCTTGAAAATGGGACATCCTACTCAATGATTGGTCCACAGAACTTTTGAAAATATATCTAAAGATATTTCAAACTACTCTCCTCGTTAATTTATTATGATGGGGTTAAGCCACCTGAAAGTTATTCTTACAACATTTGTGAGAAGGCAGTAGAAATAAACAAAAAATATTAATTTTAACTTAAAATTGCCTTTTATTTTTCGTTTGTAATTAACTATTAAGTAAAATCATGTTAGAAACACAAGTTAGTGTTAGTTAGTAGTTAGTCTTTAATTCGTTTTTTTTTAATATATAGGCGGTGAGTAGCCGTGCCCCCTCATTAGCCGTGAGTGAGCGTCGTCACGTCGCGGGTCGCTAACAATTTGTCCTTTAGTGCAATTAATTTTCTATTGTTCTAGGGTTATGTTGTTGTAAATGAAACAATATTCTTAATACAACCTAATTTTATTGAAATATAGGCTATTATTATGAAGTATCAGCGTTTCTAAGTTATCTTTATCCTTTATTGTTATGACTCTATATTGTGTATCATATACGGGATATGAAATACAATATATTTTAATAATGAACTTAATTACTTTAAAGGATTTTTTAAAAATAATTGAGTTTAATAAAATTTCTGTTGTTGCAACATAGTAGCAGTTCGCTAAGAACTCTCGAGAAAGCGTAGATCGTTGGCTAAGCAGAGAAGCGGCGGCCGAGACACAATATTGCTCTAACAATATAGACGGATGTTTCCGCTTGATGCATTTTTGATGTTTTTCTGATGTGGGTCTATCGCTCCATTCTATCTAAATGTGATGAATATTCAACACGTTGGTTTAAGGTAGATGCGTTGAAAGTCGAAACACGGTTGATTTTAAATTAATTGATGTTGACCTGTATGTGAAAAAGTTTCAAATTTTCAATTTGCCCATGAAACTTAATCGGACCAACTTTTTTGGGAGTTTATTAAATTTTAAATATATATATATTTTTAAAACGTATGAATAAAGTCAAATTTATATTACAAGGAATGTGAATTGCATATTTACAATAATTAAAAAGTTTGTTCATGAATTTCTTGCTTATCCATACTTTTACCGTTTGACATCATCCTTATTTTGCAAGGATAATAATATCCAGGAAGCCCATCAAATAAAAGGTCTTTCTGTGCATAAATAAAGGCCGTTCGATTGTCGTCTACTAAATTGAATTTTTGTTACAATCTGTCTAAAACAATATGCATACATGTCTTTCAACGGCTATTTTATAATATAAAAAAACTTTTTGAATGTTATAAAACTATATTTTTTCTAATTTGGCCACACATTATCAGTGGAGGTACTTATAGTAAGACAACAAGCGGCACGAGAGTGGCGCATTGAAAACATGGCGAATCAAGAGCTGAGTCAACCGGCCGCCGCTCCCTATTTGCACGCTATGAATCTGAAAGGTCAACTTTGCCAACAGACAGACGCTTAATTGGTCTGTCTAGTTTTAGTTTGTTTTAACGCGCTTTGAAATTTATATTTTATCGTTATTTATATTCATAACGTATAACCATTTAAGTAAACATATGATAGTATGTGATAAGTGACTTTATAGTAATTTATAATACATAATATTTAAGTGGTAAAAGGTTACTGAGAGAGGCATTCGGTTCTTATCTTAACATTCCCCAGTTTTAAACCTCAGGGGCTGGTTGAAACCGACTGTCTTTTCACCAACACCTAAATAGGTTTTAAATTATTCTTATTAATATTATTATTATAGCCATTAAAAAATATTTATCTACACATAACATAAATTATTATTAATATAAAGTTTAAAAACCATTTATGAGTTCTACGAAAAGACAAATGAACACTTCCTTATCATCTTTATGTTTATTTATTCTGACTAAGGAACATGTCAACACAAAAACTATATATTGGTATTAAAAGCAAAGTATTTCGAATTTCATTGGTATGTTAAATTGAACACAGTTCAAGATCAATCTAATTAAAGCGACATATTTGCTTCGCGATGTGAAAGCAATTACTCTGGACTCGCAGTCTATTTCATTTTAGAAACGCTGCTTTCTTATTTTATTAACCGAGTCTTTAGAATCTAATAAATTACTTTTTTACTAATTTAGCAGGTATATTTATGGATGAAATGGTTTCGCTTTTAAATAAAGGCTTTATGAAAGCATATTAGCCAGCGCTTTCGTCTGGCTGTCGAAACTATAAATGAACTTTTCAAAAACAAATTTTATATTTCGCTGAACAAAGTTAATTGAAAAAAAATTGTAGGTGAGTGGAGTTATTTTTAATTTAACCGCAATCGTGAAGCATGATTAGTTGATAATGATTCGAAGCAGGCATTCACTCGCACATGGCTTTCGTACGCTCTTTCCTTTCGAAAGGCAATCGACATGAGTAGTAGAGCCTTCGGTAAACACAATAGCTGTGCATGTGGACTCGATTGGAACCGATTGAACCGCAGCCGAAGATGAGAGCACAGTAAATAATAACACATCCGCTCCGTGGTATCAATACGCCATTCAGAAACCGTTGTAAAGCAATCGTGAAATAATATCATGCTGTATATTGACATCGATGAGATGTTCTCTGCTATATTTGTTTCTTTTATTACAAATCTGATGTGATTTTATCTTTATTATTCCGGGATCACTGTTTTTCAAAAAGTATAAATATGACAGCTACAATATTTATATTCGTCGAATATAATATGCTTAAAAAATGAAACAAGGGGTAGTTAATGGGTGCGAGACCCATTATATTAAACGCGTGATTAAGAGATTTATGTTATATTTTTATTCTTTGTTATTATTAATTTTAAAAAAATCCATTTCATTACTTTTTTCACTAATGTCATTAAAATTACTAATTGCATATTTAGCACATTCCATAACTTTATAACTTTTACATAAAAATTCATACTATTTATTTTTATAATTTTCATGAAAAACAAAAAAAAACTACAATATATATTTATTTCCAATTATAACCACTTTTTGCTGACTTTAACACGCGTCGACTGGTACCACTACCACCCGAAACGTACAATTATTTTTGTAGACATATTTGGTTTTATATTGTTTTTTCAAAACTAAAAAACTCTATACTCTAAGTTACCTAAATTTGGATTGATTGGTATTAAAACTAACACAATCGCAAAAACAGGCTTCGAGAATACGAGGCTAAAAAAACGCTTACATACATACATACACACACACAAAAACACAAACAAAAAAAAAATTCTGAAACTACTCTAAAATAATAATATTTCGAAAATCAGGATATTTACAATAACTTAATTAATTAGAAAGTTTAAAAAACAATTGCAATTATAAAGCCTAATGTTTTATTACTATTAATGAGAATAACATCTAAAAATAAAGTGACATACTAGAGCTTTAAAAGATTTAGATTTAAGAATTAAATTGTATGTAATAACTCTTAGACGCTCCTAAAGGCTTATTCTCCCACAGCAAGGTGCTGAGGGCTCGTGGTTATAAACTTCAGCCCCTAATAAATTTTTCCAAATGGATGAATGCATTACAAAGAAAAAAATTATCCCTTTCTATACATATTTAGCTTGATAAATACATTTTGTGTATATCAAAGCGAACGCAATTTAAGAAAAAATTGTCCTTAATTTTTTTAAATATTTCTTTTATTGAATACAATTCTTTTGATAATTTTAAATAACATTATTTTTAATAACATTACTCTGTTGGTTTTTCAATCTATTCTATTATTTCCGAATAATAATATTCATACATATTTGATCAACTTGAGTACGTCTGTTTTAAAAAATCATGAGTGTTTTTATTTCATTGATACAAAAAATATAACAAATCTTTAGTGGTATCACATCGCCTGACACATCGTGATTAAGTGTCGATTCTCAGCATCACATGCTTTTAGAAAAATATCGTCTTCATTTCCGCACATCGATCATACCATGTCAGGGAAAGGGTCTTCTAATTCTGATAGATTGCACATACTCATTACACATGACCTCATAATTTGTTTAATTTCGCCTATCATCTACATCTATCTTACAAAGAGATTTTTTCAATTGATATTTTAGCAGCCATCTCTTATAGAAGTTTAAAATAACGAGAAAAATGTATATAAAAAGGTGATATTAATTATTCTTTTTTTAAAGGTTATAAATTTAAAGTATCTTGCCATTGCTATTATTTCAATTGGTTTCTTCTATGTCCCTAATTTTGCACAACTGGCCTCTTTTGTAGAACTAGATCATACATATGATTATAATGGTCAGTTAGAGCTGTATTACGAGTGCCTACATCTGTTTAAATGTTTAGACTCTTTTAGTTTTAGTGTAGATATTTCTATTGTTAAAAGTAACATCTATTAAAGTATTTTCCAAATGTGTCGTAAGAATGCCTTCCCTTTCAACATTTTGTAACATAATGAATTTAGATAATATATAATAATAATCCTCACACCCTTGTCATACAAAACAATGACGTAATGGATCTATGACAATGAAACATTTTATAGTTCTTTTTATACAGAGAATTCTGAGAAAAAATTGTTTTGTAATTTATATTAAATAAACGACTAGTCCTTTTTTTTCATTTTTGTTAATTAAAAAATCAACAGATATTACACAAAAATAATTAATATTATTGGTCTGTTTGTCCAATGATCTTCTCAAAAAATACATTTTTGTAAATGTATAATACAATTTAAAACATTAAGATACGTATATAAAACCCTATTAATACTATTTGATTGTCTTACTACAAAAAAGAATTCTCTTATTTGTTAAAGCTTTCGCTTAAATCTCAATTTGTGAAACTAGATTGTCGAAAAAGTGTACGTGCAGTGAGGTCTTCCTTCTTTAAATCACTCCATATCTCACCCACATTACTATTCATTAAGGGGAATGAGCTCTGCAGGTACGGGCAACGATTAACAGACATCGTAAATTGAACCCTATTACAATAGCTGAAGGTCGTACAATTGTTTTTTTTTTTAGTAAAATATAAACTGCAGTATATACAGCTGTATGAGAAGAATTACAAGATCTGGTGGTGAGCGTCTCAGCTCACTAATGTTCATTGTAAAAGCAACAAATAACCTCCAATCAAACTAACGCTCGACGGCAATTTGTTTGACTGGAGAAATATTGTTTTCTTTTGGGTTGGAAATGCGTAAGCGAAAAATCTTTACACCGATTTTGTACTAACTACAACCAAAATATAAATATTACATTTTATTAACTTCCTGATGAGAAAGTTATTGTAATCACCCTGATTTTCGAAATCCTTTTTTTGTAATTTTTTTTTTTTTTGAGGTGTCCTTAATAATTTCCAAACACTTTTTAAAAACATGTATTATGTTGTGAATGTATTTTAGTGTTTTTTTTTGGGCAACTTTTTCCCACAACCTGAATATGCAATTGACTTTCTTGTATCCATAGATGCGTATTCACGTGACTTAGAGCTGATTACTTTTTCCGCAAAATCAGTCAAGTTCTTTTTAGTTTAAAAAATGGTAATGGTGGTTGTAGTAGATTAAATAAAAAATAAAATATAATAAGATAATAATACTATAAGATTTTTCTTTATCAGGAAGTTAATGTGATGGGTCTCGTATTCATAAGTGATTGTTTCAAAATGCAGATCAAGCTGTGAATTTTGAAAAGTTCATTTTAACAATTTTCCGTTATAGTACGTTAGATGTTTGGAAAGATTAAGAAGTATGTTACTATTATAGTGTAGCGTATGCGAACTCATATTAATTGGCCCCGCAACCGAAAGATTAATAAAAAATAATAACTTAATATTTTTTTATTAATTTGAGACTGTTAGTGAGACTATTTAGTCCGGATGATTAATTTTTAATACCGTTAACGAATATAGCGAACAAGTTTTAAGGCTTAGATGTTTCAAAGTTTCCGTGCGGTTGCTTCCTGGTTGTAAAGTCGGAAGCAGAAGTTCAATCGTACTTTAAACGAGTTAATCCTCTTTTAATAAGTGTTGATGCTCGCCTCACTGTGGTCGCGCGAATCTCATTTCTCTGCTAACTAGATGAATTTTCGACTTTTAACTTCATAAAACTTTTTACTTTTATTGCCTTGGTATTGTTTTAATTAATCTTAAGGTCATATCTTTATTAAATGAATGTATAAGATACTGCATTTGGAAATGGTTAATATTTTTCATCTTTATAGACTATAATATCAAGATGCGCTCGTAACCTTAGATCATACGTTTACTTATGTTGCGTCGTAAACCAATACGATGGAGTTAATTTTCACGGAATTGTTTTTACGATTTTCTCACTTTCTGTTAGGTTTTATTTTACCCGGCGGTATCATCGCTGGGAAATTGTTTCCCGGAATTTCGAGTACTGAAAAAAGAAACTGTGAATTGGCATCCGTACGTCTGTATACTCGAAGCATTGTTTTATGTCGACTTTAATATTAAAGAGGCACTGAGATATTTTTGTAACAATCCAGGTTTTATATTGTGAAGATTATTTTCTCTTCTATAAAAATATTAACCGACTATATAATGATGTAATTATAATTAATGAAGACAATAATCGGTTATATTTATTGTTGTGTGATATTAAGTGGTCAGACTGATAGCGTGCCTAATGATAATAAGTTATCAACGCCCTCCACTGAATAAGTATTAGTAGCTACTTGGAGGAAAAAGTTAATGACTTTTCAAGATATACTTATAATATCCGTCTGAAAATAAGGAATTGGGATATTTATTAATATACTACATTTTAATTTGATACCAAAAATCAAATTAAACAGGTCGTCAAAATACCTTGATCAGTAAAAGTGATAGAAAATACATTACACAGGGGTAAAAAGTAAGCCCTCCACCCAGCATAGGGTTTCCGATAATACCACTTCATTGTTAATGAGTCATTGTTAAAAAACTGTACGTTACCGAACCATAGTTAACAACATATCCAACCACACCTGAGCTTTACACAGCCTCTCAGACATGGCGTGAAGTATATCCGCGGACTAAGTATTACTCCTAGATTTAAAAAATGTTTATTTACTTTAACTTTAAATGTAAATATAATAACAATACAATTTAGCGATACCTTGTTTTAAATACTAGTTTTCCGTTTTTGTTTTACTTCATTCGCAAAATTCCAATATTCATATTAAAACCATAATCCACAAATGAATAAACCTATAACTTAGACATAAAACGGCCGCACTGATGAATTCGGCCTCCAGCCACAAATCCAATTCTCTTTGGTTCGATTATTTTTACTGTTGATAAAACCAAAACCGTGTATATGTTCAAATAAAATTGACAATAAAATCATCATTATTACTCATTTTGATAGACCGTTCATCGGATATCAGGTTAACAAGTCAATTTTGATGTATTGAACTTTTTATGTAGAGTATTATAATTGGTGGCAGCAGAGTAAAGAATGTTTTTTATAATACGATTCAACCATTTATAGTGCACCATATACCAAATAGAAGTTTTAACGATTAAACCAATTTAGAAATCAATAGCCCAGCTTTATTTTTAAAAATAATAAAAGTAAAAACGAAAATAGCATTGAGTAATATAAAATAATTATAACTATAAATATATTTAGATATATATAAAGTGTTAAGTAGATCTATACTGTGTGAATATAATGTTTTGAAACTCATAATATTATACAATTTTATTATTAGGTGTTCTGCAATCCCTTTTTATAGTATTTAAACATCGCTCGAAACTGTTAATGTTTACGGTATCGTCCGCAATATCAAATATTCCCAGCAAATGAGTGCCTTTTTGAGATAACGCAAACGGCAAGCGAAATCATTTCCGTAACGTCAATCATACGTCTAGGTTGTCCGGCTGTCTGTACGTCCGCTAATGAGCTAACAAACTGCTCAAATCGTAACTAGACTGTCAATATTGTTAATATTATCTTCCATCACTGACATAATTAAATTAATAATGACATGATATAATGTTTAAAGGTAAAACCAATTAAAAATTTGGAGACCAAATAATATTTAGATATAACTGAAAACAACACACGTATTTGAATATAAATTAGCTAAACAATGAATTTTAGTTTAGAGTATGAAGCTTAAAATTTTTTTCATCTAGTATTATCGATAAAAAGCTTTAAAGATTTCAAAGTGTTTAAACTAAATTGTGTAGCAAATTTTAAAGGGACACTCCGGCTGTCGCGGGTGACCGCAAGTAGCCGGGCAAGTCGGAAACATTAAGGTTCCATCAGCGGCCATATTTTCCGTCGGGTACTGAATTTTCACGGAGGCCGACTTCGGACCGACACGCCTTTGCACTCAGACAATGGAAGGATGGATCGGAATTGTGTACCTTAAGGCCTTAACGCCAATATTTCCACACTTTAGTTTAAGACGTGACATGTGAAAAGTTTTAGCAATTTAAGAAAAATACAAACCTTTTCTGAATTGCAAACTATTTTTATTCTGATAATTGAAATAAATTAAATAGATATACATTTTTACAGACGTTAAAATAAAAGAATTGTCTATTTAAACTCTGCATTAACTAAGTACCCTGTCTAAGGAACACTATGCTGGAGTCATGAACTAATACTTATTTGGGTCACTTTAAACTTTGACGTATTGCTCTCGCATCTCACCTTTCATAGCTTTTAAGTATGATTTTATGTACGTACGTGAACACGATGTACTGAAAAGCTTTAAGTTCTGTCAATAGTAATCCTAACATATCTAAAGTATTGTGGATAAATAGTTAAAAGATTTCGTCTATATTTTCTTGATATTATAAATTTCAATTTGTACACTGTATGGGTCAAATAAAATGTTATTGTGCACGTGATGGCATAGCTTCAATTAAAACAATAAGCTTTATAATTGAATTTGTAAATAAATGAAACAAATAATGTACCTAAGTTTTCAGTTTTTATGTGAAAACACAAACACAGCACAATATCGTGTAGGTTTCCTAAAATGACAGCGGGGCCGTCTTTGACGCGGAGCAAACGTCCCGTGAAATTGAAGCAGTTTGGGCCTTCTCGAACTATTACGTCTTGTTTTTACTTTATTTTTCATTCTATATAATTTATGTAACGTTATCTATCAATTTTAAACATAGTTTTCAGAATTGTTTTTAGTTTATTTAGCTGTAAATAGTTTTTTATATAGATATGGACGTTACTTTGAGGTGCACAACACAATTGTTAAAGTAAATGTATTCATACTTTATACATTTTTATTAGGTAAACTTGCAGAGAATGAGATAAGCATGCCTCTTTATCCGTGTGATTATACGAAAGCACGTAGCTCGGATTTGTTGGCAGATATAAAACTTAGTATAATTCGTCATACAGATACCGATTCCATATAGAATATAAAACACATTTTTTTATTAAAAATAAACACAATCATTCATTTTGTTTATATAATGTGATTATGCACAATATACGATCGCTAAAATTTAAGATTATTATTTTTTCGAATTATTCAAGTTGTTTTTATAATATTAGAAGAGGGTTCTGTAAAATATAAATTATCATATTTGTAATTACAAATAAAGAAAATGAAGTAATCACAATTAAAGACAATGAATTAAATTCATATCGTATGTGTATTATTTGCAGTGTACGCGCGGGACTCCGGATGTGTACAATATAAAAATGTCGACGGAAAAAGCTTTTATGGCCGGTTATTTCTACAGGGAACTGTAAGCAGCGGAACACGCGCCATCAACTCACCTATATTATGAGTATTTTGCAACATAAGGGTTGATTATTATCAGCGCAGTGATGGTCATCTTTAAAGATAAAAATAATTAATTTAAGGTTTCCATAATTTAACTTTCAACCGATGTTAATAGAAAAATCTTTACTTATATATATCCCCCTGCCGGTCATTTCTATTTTCATGCAGAGTTAAAATATTTAGTATTATTTATATATTACTATCACATAAAACCAAACCAATATTCAATGTAAAACGGCCATGTTAATATCTAATATTCTTTCAAAATTATAAACACACAGTGACATCAGATATTGTATCGCAAGGGATTCCAACGTCAGAAAACTTTTATGTAATTGGCTGCGCGTCGGAGCCGGTAATCCAGCTCGCATTCATTAGTCCGTTGTAACTGCAACTTATAATCTCCTGTCGACAAACGGGACGACAACGGGACGCTGGCGAGATCAATAAACATCGTTATTGTTGCGGAACTCACTGGATCTAAACTAAAAATTCAAAACATTACATTTTTACTGATATAATAAAGGCTATAACTCATTTAAATCAGTCCACTAAATCAAGTAGAGATGTCATCCAAAAGGACAATATTGATAATAAGAATTAATAAAATCTCCGTAATTCTACTCGTTCTATAATTCTATAACACGGTTATGAAATAGACTCTTTTGTTCTGTCGTAATTACTTAAGAACGAGTGGAATATAATTAAAATTTAAAAACTTAAGAGAATATTTATTCATCAAATTATCCTCCGAGAGAGGATGAAAATTGCAAAATATTTCGCACCTTCTTACAAAATTTGTCTTAAGCCTTTAATAGAAAGGTTTGTTTTCGGTAACGAAGCGTCTCAGCGCCGCTTTATAATGCACTTATGATTTATTACATCAGACGCTCGCTGGAGCAGGGATTTTGAATAACTATTACCTGGATAAGGTTTTGTATCTTGATGTGTAGAAATATAGTGCCTGCTTCAAAACGTATATTTATCATTTAATAAAGTTTTTTTTCATTAATTTTACGTTGTCATGTTGAGTGAATGCTTAATTTAACCTTTCATCTTTTGTACAATGTATACAATTGACAAATTTTTCATATTTCCATTAACACAGAATAATAAACTTAGTTATTCACTTTTTTCATTGTCTTTATAAAAAAGCTTGTCAAACGAAATATGAAAAAATCTTGTGACATTTCTTATGAGCTGGACATTCGAAAATCTGAGATTAAATTCATGCCCTGAGGTGGTATACGTTCAGAGTAACAGAATGAAAAATGGAAGCATTATCCCGACTCTAGTTGTCAACCAACACAAGGATATTTTTTACGGAGGCCTTTGGATCTTTATGTTATAAATTTTAATACTGGAACAATAAAAAGATCGAGAATAATCTTTTTTATTTATTAAAAAAAAACAAATTTAAATATAAACGATTGCTAAATGAAATTGCATTTTGCAACAAAATGAAATATTCATAAACAAAGTTATTGTTATAGTCTTTCGCCTCAGCAATTACGCGGTGATATTAAAACTTAATTAAAATTTGTTTATCACGGCTCGAAAGCGATTAAAACTTTAAACGAAGCTGCGCCGATGTAGATCGCCTTCACGAAATGAGTTTATTTACGTTAATACTGTTGTAGGCGTTTTAGACAAATGTACGACTGAGACAGAGAGAAGGCTTCATAGTTATAATAAACTTACGCAGTAAATGATATTATTTTTAAAATTTACACTAATATTTTAATATATTTACCGACCCTTAGAATAAAAAAGATTTGTCTATAATTTTTAATTAGAATCGTCCTAAAATGCAACTCTTTCGTTTTTCACAATTATAATAAATATAACTTGAATTATACATTTTCTTTTCAAATCAATATTATGTTCCAGATATTCAAGATCTGTAAATATATTATTAATATTATGGATGGCGGGAGAAAGTTCGTACTTATTTAATTATTCTTAAACTGTAAACTCCAACATTTTACATAATCTATTGAAATGTAATAATGTAAACACGTCAATAAATGTTCGACCGCTGCCCTGCTCCTGACCTGATCTGACATTAAACATCAAACTTTGAGTTGGCGCCGCGGGGTGAATCTTCATTTTGTTTTGAACTTGTTTGTTTGCAAGACCCAAGGTTTGTATCTGATAACTACTAGTTTTATTATATATACAAAATAAACAGAGCAAGAGCAAGTTTCATTGATAATTTTATATTTGTAATTAGAACAACCTTAATTAAATATTTAATATTTGTATTCGAAAAAACTTCGTGCAAAAGGTCGGACGACGATGGTGTAGCTCGTAAAAGTTTTATAATGTTTACGACACCGTCGACCGCATGTTTCACCATTATTTTAATATTTAATATAACAATTGCTATAGTGAAATTGGCTCCCGTAAATAACTTGTTAATATCACATCTGATAGTGAGCGGCGAGTGTTTCACACACGAGCTTTGAAACTTACAAGATGAGCGATGATGTCGTGACTCGTGTGCTCACAAATTAACTGCTTTGATGAATGTGCACTAACTCATAACCAACATGAGTAGACCTCTGAAAGGCTAATAGAGCGCTTATCCGTATTGAACAATGGAGCTCATATTACAATGTTTTATTATAGTAGGCACAATAGCTATGATGTATCACATTCATAACGGCCACGCTTAATTACACTATCAAATTACACTATTAACATCTTTGTTTAACATCTGTAGCCGCTACGCGAAAACATTGATATATAAAATTAAAAATTAAAATTTTTAAATGACATTTTTTGAGGTTTATCGTAAATAAGAATGTAGAGAAACTAGAGAGGTACCAGAATCTTGAGGTGAGATATACGAATTTCATTGTTACTCGAATCGGAAAATAGAAAAGGATCTTAAATATAACTTAGGTAAAATATAAGTTTATATTTTTTAAACTGTCTGAGCGCCTTTCCAACTTTAGTCCCAATAGCCTCCGAAGTTATTTAAAATTGTGTCCCCGTAATTCAAGTCAGGATTTGAACCTAAGAAGAAGTAAGTTTAGAGGGACAAGTCGGGAAAACAAAGAGAACAGTCCCCTAACAGTAATTTATACGTGACCGCATATTCCTAGTCCTCTGGGACTCGCGGGCCGCAGTTTGGGCCTCGCGTGTGACGACTCATCTATTTACAATGTTATTTTTTAATGTACCTGAGCTGCGTCGTGAATCTTGTTGGGAATTTATGACATGAATTAATATTATTAGTATCAAGGCCATTTCAAGTAAAAAGCTACAGTCATATATGTTACAATAAAAACTAAAAAAATCTCACCGACTATATTTTTAAAGTTTCTGCTTGTGTAATTTTGAATTTTCTAAAAGTTTGTACATTACACGTACAACAATTTAAAGAGCTGTAGCAAAATAAAGTGGTTCCTAACGTCGCTGGACATTTTAACGTTAAAGTACACAACATATATTAGTGGTTAAAACCGGGTTAGTGTAAAAATGTAACAAACTTGAATATCGTGACGTTCTTACAATAAATTATTATTATATATTTGTTAATAATAACAACAAGTTCACTCAAAGTTTTGAACTCTATTTTATCAATTCATCGAATACTACAACCATGTATTAATATCACACTCGACGCTAAATAATATCATATTTTTCGCGTTACCTTGATGAACTTTTCTCTTTAATAGTAAAAGGAAATCGGATATTTCACGAGGGAAATCGAAATCGATTAATGAAATACCCGTCGTTTCTAACAAATAGCTTTATCGCAAATTGACTACATACATACATACATCCACATTGTAATTGCCTTAGGGATAAAACTAGCCGGCGAATAATCGTATCTTATTTCATCGTAATATCGGTTGTAATTTTTTTTGGTCTAATATTGATAATTGCAAAATCATCGTTTTTAATGCTATTTCAGTAATAAATATAATAATAGTATTTAATATTTTATTTTAATTCATAACCTTCTTTTTGTTATAATTGATAATAATTTTACCTGCAACGATAAACTGAATCAAGGAACGGTGATACTCACCATCAGTGAAAGAAATGGTCATTGTACTTCAACATGACGTTATAGTATTAATAATGTGTGAAGAATGGCATTGTTAGAACTACTCTCATGTAGCGTTAGCGGATAGCTTTTGAATCAAATGGTGGTAATATACTTCCCGTCGTCCGCTAGTTGGCTGCAACTCTATGCTCTGCATTCCTACTACAAGATTTTAATTTTATCCCGCTATGTTTCTACCAAAGCACCTTTACGTTTCATTACTGCAGTTACGAGATTTGGAAAAACAGTGATTATTTCAATATATATGAAGTATCAATGAGTATCAAAAAATTTGCAAACATTGCAAATTTCGCATCCAAAGTCACTTCGAAACCTAAAGAAAAGATCTGAGTGCTTTCATACCTTTTTTATGTCTATTTACTTTTTATGTATATATAAATAATTAAAAAAAAATCGTATCTTCTTTATTAAAGTTTTATTGACCAATCAGCATATACTCAAACACTGATTAAATCGCACCAGTACAATAATAATATTTGGGTCTCAATTAATTATTTTGTGTTTTGCAAAAATATAACATCCTTTAACATTTTACACAGCCTATAAAAGTATTTTCCGCGAACCGAACGTTTTTAACAAACATTTTAAAAGCAATCCCGATTGAGGTTCTATTTTTGATGGTAGTCTCGGTCGGTCTGTAGGCGTCAGTTCCGCAGAGTGCATCTGGTTTAATATCCATCCGATCCCCGCAAATCCGAATGTTAACGCTGACAGATGTTGATGTCTATCCGACGGCAAAGCTTGCGGAATTTCCAGTTTGACTGTTTAATCCATACCGCGGTGCGTTTCATCGACTCATATTCGCGGATTTTATGCGTCTTTTATCAAACATGCGATTAAAGCGATATTGTTCGATGATCTCGGTTTTAGAACGATATGATTTCACTGAATAATTAGTAGTACTATTATATCAATATTTATATCATTATATATATTATTATCATGTTATATTGATAGAAACTGTAAATTGTAATACCCTAGGTTTTAAGTGTAAGTATATTATCAAAATTATAGTTCGTGTTGAATTTTTTTTTGGACTTTCTATATAGTTGATAATATGTCGTCTTATATCGATGTGCCTAAAGATATCAATGGACACATATTGAGCAGATCGATTGTGTTGTCTGTACGTCTGCTTCCCGGACCCGACTCGGGCACGCATCAACTTGATTTTACCTCGTTTCAATCCACGGATAAGTTTTCCCAGTAGCATCATATAAATAAATTGTTGCCTGTCTTTATTGCTCTTGGTTTCAGTCCGTTTTTCCTCGCATGTTATAGTCTGGGAATTCTCGCTTCCTATATTCGATTCTATTGTGATTCGAATACGATCATGATAATGAGAAAAACAAGTGTTTAGTTTTGTTCCTTACTGACTTATTTATATTTAGCATTTAAATAAGATACCTTTTATGTTTCTCCATTTATTAGAAATAAATCATTTAAAATATTAGTGTGCATTTTTGACGACTTTTAGTGGGAAAAATCCTTTGAAACAAGAATTCCAAAAAAACGTAAATTAACGATTTAATAATAGAAAGGTATTGCTTATTAAATTATTAAATACAAATTTTATAATTTATGATAATTAATATTTCAAAATTCTGATCGCAAATAGCTCCAAGTATTTGATTTCGGCATTTACGTTACGTTACGTCAGGTATTCGAGATGGAATTTTGAGAATTTATTTCAAGCACCATTCTGCCTTTAACATTCAGTCATTTTTCTATTAAAAATGTTATATATTTATAAACTGTTTGAATCATTTAAGAAAACATAACAACTATTTATTTTTATTTTTATATTTCGGATCAGATAGTAATTTTTTTTAATGACTAATTAAAAATATTTTTATATAATGTCTAAAAGCGAGGAAACATTTTAGTCATCGATGGTTAAAACATAATTTCTTAGATTATCCATAAAAATATATAAAATAAAAATAGGTCACTTACACTTCGTTATTTTCTACGAGTTTTTATTAATTATTAAAATTACTTATTGTTATTGCGAGCGAAGTCGTGATCATGAACTAGTAAGAGTTGCAATAATTTTAAAAGTTTGTAAAATTCAGTGACAGTTATGATACCTCGGGCTTTGGTTGTACTGTTCGAAATGGTAGGTAGATCCATGGAGAAGAATCGGCAAGAATCGATATGGATACTCTTTACTTTATTTTTGAATTGTTTTTTATAGTGGTGACCTTTGAAGTCATTTATGAAAGTCATTAGATTTGTCAAGACAAATTGGAGTATTCAGATTTTTGTTATTGTTATGATTCTCTCCTATTTACAAGGGCTGGAAGATTTGTAAAACATTCAAAATAAAAATAATTACATGGCTTATGTTCGAACTAAGTAAAATAACAGACAACCGCCACAAAACCAAATTATCTTAATTTCTACGTTGTTTCTACATTACTTTTTGCAGCTTCGACAGTGTCGAGACACTTTAGTGCAAAACGAATAAAAATCTTGAATTTGAACAGCCAAATTGTATGCAAACTTGTTAAGAAGCTTTAACATAAAAGAGAATGCAAATTAATTCTATTAAAACGAGCGTCCTATGCGCTCACATAATTACGTCACATGGACGTTTCAAAAACAGGGCGTCAAAGACACCTAGATAAAGCTAAATTAATAAACCGAGATCTCACGCGGTATTCTTGTTTCGTATTCTACATACGAGAGATGAATACTCATTATATACTTAATTACAATATGGAATGATATATAGGTAAGCTACATTTTTGACCGCGAATTCAAAATGTAAACTGTTAATCTTGATTACCAAATAGATAAATACATAAATTATTATAATTTAATTTGATATTTATGTGATAATATTTTATCTTATATATTTTTTATTCAATCTAATTTAAGTATAATTAGATGAAGTGTTCAGGCGTATTAACTTAGTAAAAACCTCTTCATTCTTACCTTGAACACACCGACATTGTACTCGGACAGAAACACCGACGTATTCAAGCTGTTCCAGATCGTCAATGTGCGAATTGCAATATAACTAAGCAAAACGCTTCGTTCGGATATGAGGGAGGTCCACCACGTGAGGATAAATAGAACATTCGATGATGAAAGTAGGGTAGGGGAAGTAGTTCGTGTAATTCCTGCGCATACTCAATAAAATGATTCCTATAGAACACTGAGAGGCAATTCCACGATTGTTTCGGTGTGAATCTTTAAGCTAGGAGCCAAGGCGAATGGATTCCTTTCTATTAAACAGATTTCTCTGTGTTTTTGTGGCGTTGACTTTACTGTCCCATGCGGAGATTGTTTGAAGTTTTGTCAATCAAATCATGGCATAAACCGTGTCTTCTCTGTCAGACATAGGTATTTTTCTACAACCGTGCTATCATCTGTGTACCCATAGATAATGGGTTTTAGGAGATCTTTGTTATGCAGCAGAAAAAGAGTTGTAGAAACAAAGGGCCTGTGACTCATTCCGACATTTATTGATAAGTTTTCTGAGTAGCATCATTCAACAACTACTCGGATGAATCTCTGGTTAAAAGAACTGTTACTCCATCAACCAGACCACGGAACATAGAGTACGCTGAAGGTTTGTTTAATTAGCTTATATTCCAAACCTCGCAAATACCTTTTAAACCTTCAAAAATACATCGATTTTCTTTATATCCCTACCTAATATGTGTTGACTAAGACGGCCCTAGGTGACCTACTACCCGGGAACCCGTGCTGTCCGTCACTATAGAGATCGTTACGTTATAGGTATGAAATAAGGTGCGAGTTCAATAAGCGCTCCATTACCTTGTAGAATATGGAGGTGATAGAAAACGGTCTATAATTGGTAGGATCGGCAAGACTGAGACGTTAGCAAGCTTCCAAATTTTCGGTACTATTCTAGCCTTAAAAGATAAGCTATATAGTTTAGGAGATAACTAAGAGATATGTTAGTATAGGAGACAACTCGGCTTCATAGGTCTTAAGTACATTTTATTTTGTTGGCCAAAAACTCACATCCACCCTGATATATGGCTATTTGCGTCTTTTGCTTGCAATGCGGATCTCTCTCATCGAAATACTACAATAAGAAGGATATTCTGGATTAGCGTTGCTATTGTCCAGACGTGAAATACTAGCAAAAAAGAAAAGTAAATAAAAATGCTATCTCCTGTGCTGCATGGGCTCCATCAGGCAATTGGAGCAATGATAGTTGACAAAAGTTTAACTCCACAACTTTGGCAAGGCTTCACTTGAATTTTGTCTGACAGAGACCGTTTCACCATTTTTAATGATTTAGTCGCGACGAGCCTTCCGTAACGACTTTTTATAGGACTTGGCTTAAAGTGTTTTTCTCAAAACTTATTGACTTAACACCATGTGGAGACACATCTGGTATAAGTCTCCATAGATTTCGTTAGGCATTGGTCGGAAGTTTCCAAAGGGAAGGAAACATCATCACGATGCCTTCCAGATCAATTGGCAGCAGAAGGTTCTGGAATAAAACTATATACCAATCAGGCATTCCTGTCGCTTGCTTATCTAGCTTAAAGAAGTTCAAAGAAGGACAACGGAAATTTTCGCGGCTTCTTTCCCAACAACAAGTTCCCAACTAGTTCGAAATTTTAGTACTTGAACGGCCAGTCCTGGTGACAGGCATTCAAGTCCCCTAGAAAGACAACTAGCTCATGGGTACCGATGGAGAGCCACATCAATAACCTCACTGAGATACTCTAATAGTACAATTGTCTCGTGATTAACGAAAATACACAACTACAGGATTTTTACTTTCTTGTGTTTACTAAAGCGCATAAGATAGAAAAAAAAGGACGCTCCCGCTTACGGAAAGTGCGCTACATCATGTATCCGGGGAAATCCAAGTGCTCATCGTTTCAAAGACAAATTTTCTTTTAGAAATAGTGAAAATGTGATGGACAAGTGCGAGATTAAAGTGCAATCTTAGTGAGGTTCACAAAAGATGAAGGAGTGGATGTTAGTAAGGTTCACTAAAGGTCGAGGAGTGGAGTGGTGTGCAATCACTGTCATAACTCATAATATGCTGTCTGTTTATCCCTGCCCAAGAAACAAATGTGGAGTAACTAGAGTCATCATATCTAAAAAACGCCTCACCTACGGCCGTGGACAACATTAAAGAAAATAAATTATTGTACTGGTTCAACCGTTTGCTTAACGCGAGGTTTTTACCTTTTTGATAGGGTAAAAGTAAAGGTCCGTTTCTATTAACTGAGAGCCGTGCCATTTTATTAGGTATTAAGGTATCGCTGCTATTATTTTATTCAAATACGATGACATGGTTACGATAACCCAATAGATAGGTAGAAAACTCACAGTCGGCACTCTGACGTATTACTACCAGTTTTTATTTACCCAACCTAACCTTTAACATCAAAGCACTTAAAATTGTTTTGTGGAATTATGCTTTAAGTCAACATGGCATTTGCCAAGAATCAATTTGTCAGATTTATAGGTTTTTAATTAATGAGAAGTCGATAATCTGATGTATGTATAGATATTTGTAGAGCACTGGAATAATCTTACCCTACTTTCGCTTAAACCATATTTAAATATAACCGAATCAAATTTCTAACAAACGGTATACTGCGTTGTTATATTACTTTAGTAATTCAAAGGTAAACCAAAGTTCGAAATAAAAATGAGTACCCATAATAAATTTGCAAATGTGGTTTCCATTAATTTAGGTTACCTTGACGAGGGTCGAAAGTTTAGCGGATTATAACAAGTGGCAGCACTAACTGTCAGTAGCAGTCCTGGCCACACCGCGTCGCACGGCTTAATCGCCAAACTTTCCCCTACGATTGGAGTTTTTGTGGAAATACGATGGCGCCCGTACCGCTAATTTATGCGCCCACTGGATGGAGGAATCGAATCATTTTAACCCCATTACGTATTCAGGACATCTTTGAATAGAATACGTAAGTGGAATCACCTTAAACCAAAGATAAAAGGTTTTAAAGATCTAAACACCATATAATTATATTATGATTTTTATAGTAATTGCCCTAAATGTTTTTTTTGTTAAGAAAAATATAACTCTTAATTTTTGATTTCATGGAAAATAAAGCTTCATTAGTAACAAATTAATCAATCAAATGTGTAAGTTATAAATTTAAAAATAATTGTATATAAAAAATATTTATTTATTAAGCACATTCTAACGAAAGCACAGTTATTAACTTTATTTTTAACATTTACAAATTCGTATATTTTATTTCTATGTTAGGATTCCCGGCAACGTACCTACGTAACCCACGACACTGGTAATTCAATCTTTGATTTTCTATTGAAATTTGGGAAACATTACGTTTTAACAGTTAGCTAACAAAATTATCTATGCATTACTCGTAGCTACCCACCGTTTTTAAATATACCTACTTAAAATGTTGTAAAATTATAATTTTTTCATGCCTAGTAATATGAATTTCATTACAAAGCTCATTTTATTTGTATTAAAAAAACATTCTAACCAAAAGAAAGTTATAGTATTTATTAGTCTCCGCGCTGTGCAATTGATATCTTAAAATATTTTTGTATAATATTATTTTATGTTTACTTAACATATATATTTATTTTTAAAAGACATTAAGTTATAGACAAATCAGTAATAAAAATAACGAGAGGATTTCCCAAAGGTCGTAGATTTGAGTGTTGTCAATGTCGATAAATTATTCTATGTTTCAAAATTTCCCCATGCAAAGTCTATGGGAAAAATTAATTTTTTGACTAATTACTGCAATTAGGCTAATGAGATTTGAGAGTTGTCACTATTTTTCAGCAGTGTAGCATAATGAGACCTTTGATTTGAGCCATCAACGATATTTTTCCCTTTAGTGGTTCTCGAGCTACAGTGTGCCAACGAAATCGCTTCCTGCATTAATATATAAGATTAAAAACTCCTAAAACAATATCAGCGCCATCTATGATTATACAAAACAGGCTCAAAATTCAACTTTGCAAAGTACCAGTATCAAGACATAATGAAGACCGAAGGGCTTACGACGTTTGACAGGTACGACAGTAGATGGCAGCACAAGCTGTGCAGTCGCGCCATCTCTTGCATTAATTTTGAATTAATAAGAGAACTAGGTAGGATCTTGGTTTCTTTGAAAATATTTTTTGAAAACTTTCCTAGATGACACTATTATACATTATAAACTTGTATGTTTATAAAATATAATTAATATTAAAAATTGCCATTACATTTCCAATGATTATATATTTATTTATTGTAACTATAACGCATAATATAATCGTTTACAAACAGACATAATATAAGTTATGTAGTGCAAAACTTATTCGATTAACGAAATAAACAAAAAAAGTGCATATCTTATATAGTATTATTGTAGTCATACGTGTTAATTTAAACCGCCTAATATTATAAAAATAATAAGAGAAACGAAGATATTTGAAGTATTGATGACATATAGTATTAAGCTAACTTATCCAGTCAAGATTTTAAAGCAGGTACACATTTTTTTTATTTATTCTTAGGATTTTATATTAAAGCAAAACTCTGTAGGATATCATAATCTACTTAATTAAAGGCATTGCTGAAATCCCAATTCATCTGTAACTTTGGCAAGATCTGTAGCCGTACTACGATCTAGTCGGAAACCAGATTATAATAAAAGATTGAGAAAAATGGGAGATTGTGAATTTGTTGTTATTCGGGATAATATTTACCTGAAAATTAACTTTAAAGCTTACAAAAAAGGGAAAGGGAGTGTAAAAATAAGACTCAAGTTTGAATGTACGAAGGGATTCCCAATTTTTATTGATTAATTGATGAAAAGGTAATTATAGGTTTTTATTTTTTCTTACATTGTTCAGAAGAGGAACAACTCTAGTTAAGACTACCGACGGATAGATATTAGTCGAGATGGAATGCACTCTTCTAAGCATTACATTACCACACAATAAATTACAATAGATTATATAAAAAGAAACAAGACAGAAATTTAAATTTACAGTCTATTACTACATAATGTTTTACCGCGACTTTTAATTTTATTTTGCTTGTTTCGGTCACCTGAATTATTTTTAAACTTGACTTTCGAAATATTTTGATTCTCAAAACAGAACAGAACTCAAAAGTGTGAGTAAACCCAGATGAGAAAGATATTTATTTTATACTGGTTTTTATCTTTTAAAGGTCTTATATATTACAGGATAAGTAGGGGTTTGAAAATTTTAAACTTTATCAACCGTTGCGACATCACTTCCAAGGAACTAATCAATTGCCAGAGCATTTTGTTCCTTGCTATTAGTATTGATTCACCCAAAATTATAAAATGTAAATACGACAAAAAGGATAAAAATTTTTCTTACGTGTAGGGTCTCAAATTTTGTTACAAGATTGTTTTAGCAGAACATTGACCACACGTTGAAACAAAATCGGGAGAAGAGATCATAATAGAATTGCGTAGAAAAGAAATAGTGTAATGCTGTATAGAACGTCGGTTAGATCTTAATATTACATATACGTGGGTGAGTGGAATAAAAAGATCTTACCTTCTCATTATAATATAAATGATAAAAGCTTGAAACGATTATCTTTTTTTGAAAGACAATTATAAAGTCACTCATTTCTATAGTATAGACTACACGAAGGAGTATATTTTAAAATATTACTTTAAGGGATCTCTTCTTCAGTCTTCAATGAGAAGTCATGGCCCTTAGAAGTATCGTATGGCCTATGTATGTACCGCACAGAAAGACGTGAGTAATCAAATAAGCAATTAATTTAATAAGCATGGGAAGTACGGATAGCTTGTATGTTTTGAGCCTCGAACGACGATGTCAGAATGATGATAAACATTCACATCAATAGATATTAAAAGTTAGGCGTGATATTAAGCGGAAGAGAGTTTACACTAAGGAGACTTAAATCCCGAGCTTACAGACAGTCAGCGACACTCGTCTTATATACTTTTATTAATAGAAACAGTAACTGAAACCTAAGATTTAAATTAATCATAAAATCTAATATAAATAAATCTATAGATATAAAAAACCTAAATATATTTCAAAACTTATAGTAATAAGTAGATGTAATAGATAATCGATATAGATACCAAATCACAATTTTTTTCTTTTTGTCTGTCTGTCTATATGTATGTATGTTTGTGTATACATCACACAAAACCTATGCTACGTATTTTGATGAGATTTAGTATGGCGATAGCTGACTGTCCCTGACAACATTTTGATACAACTGTTACTACAAGAAAATATCAGTTTCCATTCTATGTTTCTAACAAAAGCTAAGTGGTTTACTATTTTGGACAATTTATAATGTCGAATTTTATCAAGATAAAAGAGAAAATCTATGTATATAAATAATTATTTGTTTATTTTTTCATTAGTTATATTTGTTACTTTTAAAGCAATCTCTTATGTATTTAAAATCTTGATATTTTTGTGTGTTCTTAATAATGGGTCGCTCAAATAATGTCATTTTTAAATTGAATTTAAATTTTAATTTATAGCCAAAAATTGTTATGCCACTCTGCGCCTGTCTTCCAATATAGGTATATAATCATAGCATGTTATCTACAACGATTACATCAAAAGCAGCTCGTAAATGGTTATACGTGCGTATATCAGAGCCATCAGTCACCCTCCACTGAATACGGTATTTTACATGCAAAATATTTGCTCTAACAAATTACCCCATTATTTAAATGTTTGAAGAATGATAGGGATTTTGACTTTATCGAGGCTTTGTAAGAGAGCCGTCAAATACTGGGACTTATTAAAGGATTGAACACTATATTGGCAAGATATTAATAATAGCTTACATGTATTGATAAATTTAATAATATACCATTTAAAAGAGAACAAATTACGAAAAATTTATTAAGGAAATTAAATAATTATATCTAATTATAAAAAAGCGCTTGAAATGTTTTGAGAGGGACGAATTACAAGTTGTACATCTGCCTCAAAAAAGGCTTGTATCTAATATCAATCCGTATCATCAGGGTGAAGCATGACGCTTAACCCTCTCGGTGCCGTTAAAATGACTAACGACGATGCATTCAGGTGTTCCAAACAATTTTTAAATATTAGGAGCATAGGGTTTAGTATTTGGATTTGAAATTAATTTTTTTGCCGGATTGGTTATCAAAAGACCAAAAAGATCATTTGCAAATGCGGTGAGTTTAGCTTGTAATTAGTACTATGGAAAAGGTTTATACATCTGGCTATTTTACTCAGCTGCAGGCAAATAAATACAAATAGGCCCCACGATCTACAGTTTTTTTTTTGAGATATCTAAGTTTCGAATACTTTATAAGAGTATATTTTAAATTACTAGAATTTAAAATTACAATTTCTTACAAATAAATATATATATATATTAGGAATTAAAATAAAGTTACAAAAAAACTAATAATATACTGAAAATTTAGGAGGCAAGCTAAAAGTTAAAACTATTTTTTTTTAAAGAAATTAATTTTTAAAAAGGTTGGAAATATCTGCAATCGTAGTCAAAATGCACTTATTAAACCGCTTAACCAAATATGAAAAAACAGTGATTATCATTTAATTTCATAGTTAGGAAACACTCATGCGCGTGCGCAGGGCACCTGCTTCCGTCGCTGATAGGGTTAAATCAATATTGAGATTGATGTTCTCTTTGTCTTTTTGTCTTGGAGGTTGAAATCACTCGATTTACATTAAATTAACTGTTATTCATATAATGTCTATCACAACACTGTGTCTCAACACGCAGCTGCTCCCTTATAATTAATTGTTTTATCATTACAAGTACAAACAAAAATTTTCACCTAAGTTCCTAATTCAACAACAATAGAGTTAATGCAACAATAGTAAATGGATTCAGGTCAAAATACAATATAAGTTATGATAGTCTCTAATTTATATTAAACTAACAGTCTTACAGAGTTTAAACACACGAATGAGAAAGTTGGTTCTAGAAGTGTTCTGCAACAATAAATTGTCGTTTATTTTAAACTAGATTATTTTATATTTTATTCAACATTTCTCCTCGTATACTTGTAAGTATTGTAAACGATAAAGTTTTTGTCGCAGATATATCTATCGATGATCAGAATTCTCACGGATAGCAATCAAAGTTCAAAATCATAAAAAATCAGAACAAAAAATCAATAAATAAAGTTTTTATCTTGATTGATTGGTTCAGTCTGACCCTTTACCCGTGAGGCTCAGTTCTTTGGGCTTTCACAAAAAACTAAATGTATCAGTGTTTATTTGTGACAATTTGCTTTGTCGGTTTAGGCGAATTACCATTTGAAAAGGTTTTTTGTGTCGTACGAAGCGACCTGTAACAACACGGTGAATGACACAGGTAGTAGTAGGTCGAGACTAGACAGATTAGACAGTCTTGGCCATTGAATTATAAATAATTAAACCTTATACGTATTGCTTTTTATACTCTCACAAACTTTACGCATATGCAATAAATATATTGATGCAGATTAATTACCGGAGACATTAAACCCAATTTTTGTTGCAGTAAATTCTTCAAACTTAACTTGCTTATCCAGTAACCTTTCTTAGAATACAGCACTCGTTCTATATAACGCTCGTGTTAGGATGATTTAATTTTGTAACATTTATATATGTATTGACTTCAAGTACCAAGAAGCGTGAGGCGATCTGCATTTTGCTGACGCAGATTCGTCGCGGAAAAAGCGGTATATAGCGGGATGAAGATATACTAATCCATCAACCGTCTCTCGTCACTATCCACCGCACCCTTAGCAAATTGATAGCTAACCTCATGTTACCTAAGAAAGCTGCTATAGTATTGTTTAATTACTACCCATTGATACAATTAAATGATGCACTCTTAGGTAAAATTAAAAGTAAGTACTAATATTATTAAAAAATAAAGTTTGTATTTATGTAGGTTTTTATGTAGAGGATAATTTTTAAAATATATCTAATGATTGGTTTTTTATTAAAATTTTACTTATATCTTGCAAGTTTTTTGAGGATATAAAATAAAAAAGTAATGTACCCAAAAACTGTTAAGCGAATGAGTTTACTAAGACCACTGCGTTCTGTTTGTTACATTATAATTTTATAAAGCCCTATAGCAGGGATGGCGAACAAGTGCCACGCGTGCCACAAGTGGTACGTTTGAAAGTTTTGATGGCACGCACAAAAACAAATTAATTGTAAAACATTGATTAATAAAGAATATTTAAATAAGAATTGTTTTTATTTATTTTTTTAGATATACTTACATATAATTTCACCAAACTAAGATTTCACATGAAATTTTATTGTGGCATATCATGTATTTAAATATTTTTTTTTTATCTTTGTGACACGGACAACAACAAAAATTCGCCATCTCTGCCCCATAGAGTATATTATTTATAATTTAACTCCGACATCTTCCTTAATAAAGTTGTATTCAATGCAAAATATTCACTCAAATGTTATATTTGATTAAAATATAGAAACATTGAAAGCACAAGAAGTGTAATTGCTGGCATGTACATAATTCATACCTCTCGGACAGCATTGTGGAACTCTTACGAGACTACAATCGGCTTATGGGCTGACTACAGGTTACCCGTGCTCAGACTACAGGCTACCGGCCTGCGCAAAACACAATACGCTAATCAGTATTGTGTCTAATATTTCATGAAATTGATATATAGATCCTTATTTGGTTCCGCATGTTTAAGACTATGGGCTTTCTAAAAAATCATCAGAAAATTATTTTGTTCGACAGTTATATATTATAATTATAATGTATTTCTAAACACTGCTGTTATCTGATTTTATGACACTTTACTTCATATTTAAAGGATAAAACATTATGCATAAGGGTAGATAGTAAGTAGACAAAATGACAATTCCATAAGGTGAGAAAATAATTAATCTCTCGGAAAATTATATTTTTGTCTCAGCTTTATCTGTAAAAACTGTTTAATTAACTTTTTTTATATAAATTATATTCAAAAATCAAAAATGGGTAAAGGAATATAGATAATTTTTTTTTATATTCAGTATAAATGAAAAAGAAGACAAATTTTTTTTTTTCATATTGTCTCTATGCTTATAAAATTATATTGTTATTAAATAAAATATAACACTCAAAAAAACTGTTATTACATATAACATTGTACGAAGTCGCTCAACCGAATAGACTTTAATTTATCATAAAATACATAAACAAAAAACAACTTAACAAAGGAAAATAATGGTTACTTGTAACTTATTTTTTATTATTTTTTAACTACCCGCAGACAGAGGTTGACCCGAAACATAATAACCGACAATATTGCTGACAATATTTACTTATAATAAACTAAATACGTACAAAGAAGACAAAGCAATTACTTTTACAGATAACTTCAACTGGGAAAAATTATTACAGAGATATTAAATTTAAATTACTAATATTTTCAGATTACTCAATTAATAAATTTATTGCACCAAGATAAACAAAATATGTTCAAGTATTAATACATCTAAGTTTACAAATTGTAGAACAAACCAAATATCTTTGTATCCCCGATTGTTCTAATCGCACAAGACCGGCCCTCAGTGTTATCTAATGAAGTTGTTTGGGGAAGTTCTGGTTATATTAAAGCTAATAAAAGTGTAATATGCCATAACTCTTCTACGGCGACCAGACGCAGTAGAAGGCTGCAGCGCAATAAATCTAATGTGGAGATAGCACCCACGCCGCGGATCCCAGGAGCCTGGGAGAGGCGTGATCAGATATTGGATGATACTATTTATATTATTGTATTAGTTTAGTCGCATGGTATTCAAGTTTACTGGCAAACAATTTAAATGTAACTTTTGTAAAGACAACGTTTCCATACAAAACTTGTGTCCATATAATCATAAGTATATCTGATATAGAAGCCAACATATCGGACGGATGACGGATGAATAACATCCGCAGACATTTTTATTTCTTTTGACATAAACGCAATTACATATATTTTTTTAGTAAAACGAAAGTTTTGATGAAGTGAAGTTTAATAAAAAGTAAATTCAATAGCAGTCGGTCAATAATTACAATACGCAGGCTCCTATTAGAAATCAGGAACACACCTGTTGTTCGTATGAGCCTGGATTTTTTGTGATACAACCTTTCACGAATTTACATATCGCCCAGCTCTTTGTTGAAGCTAACGAGGGTTATTATTTCAACCACAAAATGTAGACTTAACTGGTTCGGATTGACAAAGGCACGGTATACAATAAAGGATTATGTGGAGGAAGTTTTTGGTGTATCTTTTACGTAATTGTTTTCACTTTGTTACTCATTGTTAGCATCAAATTTTAAATTAGCTAAAACGCACCTTTTGCCAAAATTTTAGCACTTACTTAGCTCCTTAACCCGATACTCAATATATCATTAAAGAAACGTGATAACCTGAGAGCACGAGAGCCTCTCTTCTCGTTTCTTTTTTAATATTCTTGTTAAACATAAATACGTTAACGACTGCAAGTTTAAAGATAGGCGTAGAAAATGATGACTCTGCTATCAAATACCTCAATCACCCTTTATTAAGGCAATGAAATAGATTTATATCGTTCAAAGCGACTTTATGTCAAAGTGCAGTTCATTGCCATCCAACAATGTCGATAAGACAATGTAATTTTATGGTTAAATGAATATCATTTGAAGTGGAACTCGACGAAAAAGTTTTGAATGGCAATATTAGTTGCTCCGAGTACAGCACCTTTGTCTCTGCCCCAAATTGAAGTTATGCTTTATATAACAATACGAGCGTTACAACTTTCCAATAGCATCTTTTCTATAGAATAACGTGATGCGGCCTTCGCGACCATAATACTATGAATAATGAAAACCAAGTACCACTTTTACAAATTATGTCATTTATTTAGTTTTCTTTTATATTTGATAAATAATAAATCAAATCTAGTACAAAATGAATTAAAACTTACATTACTATGAAAGGACGCGAACGAAAATACAATAAAATATTTATGTTCTCTATAAAATCTCAAGACACAAAACTCATATTTTATGTGAAGCCGCTGAACCCAATTACACATGAATGGTTCGTCATGATCAGAGATTTTTTGGGATCAATAAAAACTTACCACGAGATTTATTTCTCCGCTAGGCCGACATTCATATACTAATTCATCTTATTAAGGTTTCGGCTCGTTAATAAATTCTATACTAATTAATGAGGTGTATCCTCACAAATATTCAGTATAAACATAAGTCCAACAATATTAGTATGCCAGTTCTCAGTAACCGTAAAAACAATACGAAGCTCAACGGTGATTATGCACACGTCTAGAGATATATCGCTATCATTAATTGATTCCTATCGAAGCTAATGAAAACAAATATATTTTAAGCTGCTAATGTCAGGGTCAGATTGCAAAAAACTGCGCATGTCAATCAATAAAACCAACCAAAACGAACACCTAACCCGAGGGCATAATATGGATAAGACGACGTGTGAGTTTCTATATCATACAAAACAGATATTTTAAAATTCTACAATATATTAAAACTACTTATCATATTCATATTTATTCCTATTAACTTCTGTAGTAATTGAATGCATCATGTTATTACAATGCATGTCTGTTTTCTATAAAACTGATTCTGAATAAAATATGATTATATTTATAAATGAATCTCCGAACACAAAATGATGTCTAAAGTTAATTAAGATAATATAAGTAACATCATTGTATGATTTGTAAAAAATAAAAGTTTGAAGACAATCCATGCGTCTATCGCCGATGTTACCATTGCCGTGATAAAAGTGACCAAGTCGATAATTTATTGGTCATACCAAGCAGAAACTTCGTAAAAATAAACATGAATGGCTGCCTTATTGGGGCTTGATTTAATACGGTCAATAAAACAGTAACTAACCTTATATAAATTACTGAACAAATAAATAACATCGCTGGTCATCAACTTTATGTCGGTCCCTCGCGTCGTCGCATCAAATTGGATACTCTTTGATGCTAATATTGGAAGGATGCTAGTTAAATTGATATATCTCCATATAAATAAGGATCTGTTATTCTCTGCTTTGATTGTTTATATACAAGAAATAATTGGCCGTGGTAAGTAATCCTGTAGTCATATAGCTATTGCAATCCGCTGATTGATACACTATTTTGTTTCTATAGTGATCGATTGACATATAGTTTTATATAACATTTAATATGAATAGTTATTATATAAAAACTCGTGTAATGAGTATTATTCAGTTATAATTTAAATTTAAAAGCAAGATTTATATTTATTATATAAGGGTATATTGTTAATATTGCTGTTATTTCATACTTTTTTTTCTTTTTAATTCATGGTTTTCATAATAATAATTAAGTTTTACCTCTGATTTGGTCCAGACCCAGTCGCCGTTGCACACTAATACCTCGGAAGCACCTACCTTTTCGTTATACATAGTATTTTATCGAAATTTTGAACACATTATGATGTTTATTACTCATACCCACCAAGTTATTTTAATAGTAACTGCACTTACGAATATTTATGTTATAAAGCAATATACGTAGCCGCAGAAAGGCACCGTCTAATCACTCTCGAGTCATTAAATTGAGGCAATAACTGTCTACATAGTAGCATGTATAAATACTAATAATTCTTTAGTAAGGCTTTGTATCGACTCAGAGATTGATGGAACTTCTCCTTAGGTGGCCCGCTAATAAGCATTCAGTAATTCCACTTAAGTCTCTTACTTTCAAAATTGAATTTTACATTTCACATAAGCAATGAATAGGGTATTGTTATTTGTCGATGCGTACGTGTTTATTAAAATGTATAAAACTAAATATATTCATATTATTCAACTTTAAAAAAAAAACAATTTAATATCATATTATATAATATTACACAAATAAAAAACTTTTGTGCTCTTCAACTTTTTTCTTAATTTTGAAATACCGTAATGTAAATAAATATTTATTTTATAAATATAAATAAAAGGTAAAAGTAATAATAATATTAATTTCATTTAAGTTTAAATGAATATATTTATATACGTCTATAAAGTTACTTTTAGCCTAATATAAATACGATGCAGTTTATATTTCACCTTGCTAATTGATTCCACCAGTTGCGGAAGCGTTTTTACATATGTTTTTGTGAAATTCATCCTCTGATGATAATCTGGAATATAATTAAGTACATAATAATATGCATATCTTGCGGAAATATGTCACATATCCGAATGTAAAGATTGCGTGAAGCTGCAATTCGGTTTAGTGTGTATTTAAAAGTAGCACAAAATACTAACTGTACAGGATTATCCTAAAGAGCCGTAATCCCACTACTAATTACAAGTTACAAGTGAGAAGCAAATGCTTTCAAAGGATGAAACGCATTCATGTATTGGACATTTATTAGACATGAGGAAGGTCGTTAATTAAGGGCCACGATTTGACGCACGCTGACAGCTAATATTGTATTCAAATTGATTTGTGTTCAAAGTAGAATTGATTTTGACAGAATCAATAAGCCACCGAGATGGTGCCGAGATCGAGGAGTGAAGACACATGAACATTAAAATGGATACGTCACTGCGGGTCAACGGAATATTATATTTAATATAAAGGTTATTTATTAAATATGACAGAATTTGTGTGTATAATGTATTATGGATTTAAGATTTGAAGAAATTATGTATTTATCTCAAACAAGCAATTAGAATTAGAACAGCATTTATATAAAAACCTCGCGGCTCGCCGCCAGGTATTCTGCACAGTACGGCCACAGTAGTTACTGACCAAATGATGCGATAGTAATTAAAAAGAGAAATAAAAGACCCGATCGACACTGACAATAGCTTGAAGATAACAAGACAGCAACCAGTTCAAAGCTCCACTAATCGAATATGGTCTTTATGGTTGTCTTTAACACGATTATTATATTTTAAAGAGGTCTTGTGTGACTTGCACTTTGTTCCCGAAGCGCTTCTACTTGAGGTGTCGATCTGTCGAGTAAATAGCTTTGCGTCGGAGTGATTGATTAATGACAGAGCCGGCGAAAACAGACCAGATACCCAATTAAATATCTCCGACGGGATCACTAGATGGGAACATCGCATAGACTGTTGAGAATGATTCATGGTTTCTTATTAACACCTTGTAATTACGTAATAGATTTTCACGACATAAGTTTGATTACAAGACCGACATATATATATTATGTCTGTTATACCTATATTAAAATTAACAACTGAGTAATTGTAACTGAGTTAAGAGCGCAATACATTATAATATAATTGTAGCGTTTGTCAAACCTTTTATAATTGTATTATTATGTATAAAACACTTAGAAATAACATTTAATTGTTTTATTTCTCATTAAAAACTTTTCCCTAAGCACTTTCCTTAGAGGTTAGTTTAAACATACAGCTATTCAAACAGAATTTTACAATATACTGTTTAATATATAACGATAAACATATTTTTATTAAAGTAATCATAAGACTTAAAATATAATGAATTTTAAAAAAGAATTGAATTAATTAATTATTCATTATAGTTTCAAAAATACCTACCACTCTTACAACGTTGTTAGAAATAATTGCTGGCGTAATAAAAATATTTTGATAAAATAATTTTTTGACAGCCATGTTGTCAACTAAATTATTTGTCCTCAATGTATTTTGTGTCAAGTTTAGATTTCGTTTGTGATATTTTCTTTTCTTAGTAAATCATAATATTATGGTTTACTACAACACTTCGAAAAATATGAAGATGCTTAGAGATATTTTAGTTGATTATAGGGCTTCACATGAAACTTCACCTTATGAATATATGAAAATGTATATTGAAAAAATTCCTGAAAACGTCGAAGATTCTAAAATATCCTGGATAGTTGAATCATTTCTAAGTATTCAAAAACATTTACAATTCCTGAAAAAGATTTCGTCCCACGTATCGGAGGAGCTATCAGACGAAGATCAAGATTACTTTGAGATTTCTTTTCATACTGTTATTTTTCAAATGGCTCCAACAGACATGCCTCTTCTTTATAAATGCCTTTTCAATTTAAGTAGAAATCTACTTAATATGTTTACAAAGTTTTTAAGTAACAATGAAGTACTAACAGTGATATCACAAATAGCACAAAATGAATATGATACTCATTTTATAACAGAGAAAATAATTAATCCTTTATTTACTTGGCAGCCTTATATAAGTGAAATGGCTCACAGCTATGCCGAATATGTTAAAAAAAATGAAAGACGTAAAATAAAATTGTCCACAATATCAATACAGCCTAATGTGTTGAACAGAAAATTTAAAAGTACGAATTCGCCTATTGGTGAAACTTTGAACACACCCATGACTCCACCAAATTCATTGCATGGTAAGAGTAAGAAAATGCTTACTAAAAGTTCTATTGATAAAAAACTGAAGCAAATTCATGATAGTCATAAAGAAAAAGCACAGCATCTACTTCAGAGTATTAAAGCCGACGATCATCATTATAGTTTAGGAAAATCAGACAAAAATTTAAAAAAAGTCGCTAGGTTTACAGAGGAAATAGAAAATAAAAATAAAAAGGCTACTTTGAACCCTAAATTACAATTATTAGATCAGATACCACCAATAGTTAAAGATACAACTGCAAATCTTAAAAGACTTAATAATAGAATACAAATGTCTGAAAAAAAAGATGTACAATGGCTTGAAGACTTATTGGTCAATTGCAAAAATACCAAAAAAGTAGAGGAGCTTGAGTATTACGATCGTCAAGAAAAAGAAAGAGGAAGATTGCTTGATATCGAAAGAAAACATTTAGTAGGCCAAATCTCTTATGAAGAAGCAGTCATTGCAAAAAAAAAATTAATTGATAATAATAAAAAGAAATATGAGATTTTTTTAAAAGAGAAACAAGTATGGGATGAAGAAATTGAAAAATGGAGAAAAAGCGAGATGGAAAAAAACCGGAAGAAAGTTGAGAAATCGTCACTTATTGAACTTGAAATGCTTCACGCTAAAAATACTAATACTTTAAGAAAGAAAGAAATCGCAGACAAAATAAGAAAAGAAACCGAAGATATATTGGCTAAAGCTTTGATAAAGAAACAAACAGAATTAGACCAAAAAATTAAAATGATTAAAGAAATAAATATTCTTACACAAATATCCAAAAAAAATAAACTGCCTAAAATAATAGATTTAACGGAAACTTCAGGACTTGGTTTTTTGTGTGAAATGTCTATGGCAGAGTTACAGGAACGATTAAATGTCCTCAAAATAAATCTTAAAGAAGAACTTGATAAAAAGAAAAGACAAATCAAAGAAGAAAATCTCGCGGTTAAGCAAGACTTGGAAGAAACGAAGAAAAATATTACCAATTATATGATCGAACAAGCTAATAACAGGAAACAGAAACGAAAATCAATAACTAACGTAAACAAATCATCAAGTAATGAAATTGAAGTTTTAAAGAAGGCCTTGGAAGAAAAGCGTAAATTACGGATCCAGCTCACTATTTAAAGCGTTGATGTTTTATAAAACCTTTACATTCATTTATGTTCTATTATTTGATCTATAATACAATAAATACTTGTTGCAATGGCATCAGAATTTTAATGTTCGAGCAAAAAAGTATAAAAACTGAAATTTGAGGGTCTTTTGACTTCACGAATCCTTGAAAAAATACGAAAATTTAATATTATACTTAAAGGGCTATTAAATAATAAATTAAAGGAAGTTTCGAAAAAAATACATTAATATTACCAGAGTGTATAATCAATAAACGCTTACATGAACAACTTTCAAAATTTTTTGCTGAAGTAAATTTATAATACCTAAACCAAAACAAACCTCTAACAGTCCTGTGAATTTTAATGGTTTTTGATTAAATATAATTTTAATTGAAACTACTCATCAAAAACTTAGGCCGGGTGTTTAAAAAAGGCTGTAATACTTATTGATCGAACCATTCATGTATATTTGTTTATATTTGTACAGTTAAGTACTATATGTTTCACTACTATAAGTTAAGCTTATGAATTGTATCTTAGGTCGAGATTTGTTTTCTTTGTGGAGTATTAAATGCTATGATATTATGTAGGATCATGCATTATATATAACTTATTAATCATCAAGTATAGCGATTCAGCTTAAATAGATATATCTTTGATTTAGCATGCACAATTATATCAGTTTATAGAATCACGGCTAATGGTGGCTTCAGGCGGGTCCAATCAATGTGCACGCGTGAATTGGCCTCAACACTTAATTAGTATCTGGCAAAGTGAAATATTGGTAATGGAATTTATACCGATGATACAATAAATCTTTTAATACATTGTACAAAAAATAAATTTCAACAACTTCATAAAATATTGAATAGGATCTTATAAACATCGATAAATAGTAATTTATTTAAGCCGATTGTGTGCTAATAATCAAGTCGATATCAACATAATAGAACAAATCAGGCAACAATTTCTTAAAAACCGAAAGAACTAGACGATATAATTTGGATTAAAGTAATAAATATGTCAGGGTCGCCTGTTCATTTGTATCGGCATATAATTTAAATTCTTTAACGCCAATGTTCAAGATTATGCGGTGAGATAGAGGCGCGGGCGCCCAACTCTCCGCGACAACCACTAAATAAATTTATATTTCCGACCGATACGGTCCGACTTCTCTCTTTGTAGATAATTCGGCCGGTAACGTTGAATGACTCTATTAACAGCTTCCCTTTTAGGGATAAATGTCGACTTTAGAGGTAAGAGTTGATAGTGTCAGTATACCTGTATATATAGCATGATTACATTTTATGACAGCGACGGATTTAAGAAAAATTGTCGAAACACTAAAATAACAAACATGCCGAACACAAAACTAAAACCGGTCAAAGCAATTATTAATGCTGTATATATTTTTTTAATTCTTACTAAAACAATTGATAAGTTTTTTCACACTATTATAAAATCTTTTATAATATTTTTTATTGTACGAATTTAATATCGTAATAAGAATTACTTCACAACGAAAGTAAGGACACCCTAAAAATACGGCTCATCTTCGTAAGATTAAGTCGATAACAGTAAAACGTCAATAACCACCTAATTGGGAGAGAACACTCTGCCCACAATCACAAACCCTGAGTGAGAAACAAATAAATATTGTAACACAAGTCGAGATAATTTTACCGATACCTTAATGTGCTTACATTTTTGATTAGTTCATGGTTTTATGTAACTACCAAAGATATTATCTAATTTTATTAACACATAGAATAAATTTTAATAAATTGTCAAATAACATAACAATACATATTAGTGGACTATGTTTCTTTGAAATGCGATATTTAGGACTTCATTTAGAAGCAATGTCCTTTTTAGCATTTCTCAGAAATCATTTTAGATTGTGCCTTTTATCAACCTCATTTATTTACAAATAAGTGAACTATTGTAACTTAAAATATATTTTAAAACTCATATTATTGCAGACGCGTCGTCCATGTTTTATTTCACCTTAGTTATGTTTTTAGTTTTAAATTTCTTTATTTGAGACATCAAATACATTCATGAAATAGGAGTCTATTAGTATGTCTTAAAAACTATGTTAGTGTTATATCTATATTTTTACGTTAATTTATTTTAATTGTATATGACATTAATGTTATCCAACCAACTGCGGGAAAGGCCTGCTATTTTTTTACTCATGTTATGGTTAACCAATATGAATAATTTGAAGTCTTTGCACGCTGAATATAATTTTAGTTAAAAATCTTTCAAAATCAATAAGTTAAAAAACATATTTTGCGATACAAGCAATAAACAGCAGTGTTAGTAAAAAAGCCATAAGTTATGATTAAAATGTTTTAAATTCATTTATTAACCGCTTATTTAGCGGATATCATTTTACGATATAAGAAATAAGAGTACCATTTTCTTATAAACTATGTAACAAATTTCATTTATCAAATTGGTCATATTTCTTATATTTTATTTTCATTTAATGAAAATTGTTTTAAATAAAAAAAACACGTCCACTACTTCAATAGAATTAGAGTTCTAACAGTCATCGTCTTATTGTTCTCAGTTTTCATTTCGATGCTATGCAAATCGCTGTTGCGAACTACATATAGTTCTTGTATAGTATTTTTGTGGGATGAGAAACAGTTTGCAGTGTCCACTCGGCGCTTCAAACGGAGGACTAAATTTATTGTTATTGGATCGAGTGGCATACATGCATCCACACTCCGCGGCTATCACGACTACAACTTTATCTTCAGCACTATTCCAAACACTCTGAGTGCCCTCTACGTGTTGTGCTCGACTTTTATGTGACATCTCGGCTGCTTAATGACACTTTACATTCATGTATTATTTATACAATTTAGATATAGGCTTAATTGTAGGATTAAAATATCTGTAAATATTTAGACAGTCAGAAAATCCACCAAATGAACTAATAACTACATAAGTAGAGCAGAACAAGAGAACTAAATGTTATTTTTTAATTATTTATAAATCAATAAAATTTGTCTGTAATAGTTGATTTAAGTTTAATAAATTAGCTATTCGATATAGTTGCCTGTATTTTTACTGATGTTACTATTACACAATTCATTTTTTGACCATATTTATGAAACCAAAAGCAGTTTTTCAGAAGGGGAAAAAGCACTAAATTTTTTTCTAAAACTGATTCACTATTAACATTAAAACACTTATATCTTCCGTGGCGAATATGAATAGAAAACATAAAGTTAAACGTCGATGTCCGTTTTTCTATCTCGCTTTCTTTTATTTCATATATGTATATATCACATTAGTTATGAAATCTTTGTTTATTTTGAGTTTAATAAAAGCTATAGATATATAAGGCTATATCTTATTAGCTTGACTGAGACCATTGATTTTTCAAATCGATCAGGTATCCCTGTTTTTATTGCTTGCGGTGATTGTCGATATCCGGGAAGATCGATTCGGGAGCTTTAATCGACACATCGGAAAAAGTATAATTGTCTCGTATGAGTCGATTGTTATAATAAATAATAATGATCTCGCTGTCGGGATGCAGTAGTTATTAGCGCAGGATACGCAACTCAGTTTTTCGTTTTTGTAGTATTTAACCTTATCCTTTAATATTTTTGAGAAGAAATATAATAACGTATATTAAAATGTTTTCATTTTGTAAAGTTATACTTGTAAATAATGATAAATTCGATGGTATTTTCATTATATTTGTTATATCTTAGAATCTGAACGACAAAATAACACAATGTTTAAATATTCTCCGCTTATATTAAATAGTTGGGGAAAAGAAAATAAACAAATAGTATTATCTTCACTAGATTTTATTTCAATATTATCATAGGTATGTTTTAAATCGGCTAGTAATAATACAACACTTATGTAATTATTTGTTTAATTACATATATAACACAAGTAATTCTATGTCTAATAATAAATACCGAAGTTGTAAATGGGCTTGTCAATTTATCAATATGTACAATATTTACATAATAGGAATAAAACCTTACATTAAGATACTTTCATATGTAATTTATAATTTACATGAAATAAAAATATGTTTTCTATACAATGGATTTACATACTTTGATCCATAGGAACTTTACTCGTGGCAGAGGACCTTCAACTAATTTGGTAAACTCCAAGTGACGCTGTTTTGTAGTATATAAGGATCTTGTTAGAAATGTCAATATTGCGCACGATAATACTATTTTAATAAGGACCTCATTAAGTCTAAAAAATATGTATAAATAATTGGATCTATTTGTGCATATTTAAATTATAGCCATCTCTCGCGTTTTATTAGAACACGACTAAATTAAATACTAAACATTTAATTTACAAGTACAGGTAAACTCGTAGTAAGTTCTACTTTTATAAATATTTATTCATTCGGAAAATGAACATTTAATAGGAATCACATTATTATAATAAACAAATTTTCATTAATTACATAATCAACGGTCATGTTTCGTTAACTGCAGCGGCACGTCACTGGAGGCAGTCGGTCGGTGCCGGCTCGGGGTCGGTGATCTAGATCTCACTGCATTTATCTGTTTCTCAGCTTCATCTTCGCTCTCGTCGTGAACATTAATTTCCTCATCGGAATCTGAATGAGATTCGTATCCGCGGGCTAACTGTATCGATTGTGCGGCTAATAAAGCCGCTGCCGCAGAGTTTGGTACGAGCGCTTTAAATGCACTGTTTTCTAAGGCGGGGTGTGATTTAAACGGGTTACTGTCAAAAGGTGTTTGTTGGGATAATGCTTTCAGAGCGTTAGTCTCATATTGGCTTTGATGTGAAATAACTTTCAGCGTGTTAGTGTCTGGATGCGCGAGAGCTTTAAAAGCACTATTTTCACCGCCCATTTGAGGAGCGTGGTAGGTAATACGCGTGGGGGATAAAGAACGAGAACGGGAACGGGAAGGAGAGTGAGGGAGGCGGTGCGAGGGAGAGCCGCCACCGCGTTTGAGGAGGTTCATGCGCTGGTGGCGTCTCCATTTGGCTCGTCTGTTGGAAAACCAAACCTGTCAGTAACGGTAAATAAACCCGATTAGTATTCCATTCTCATTATGCTAACAAATATTAATTTATGCTAATGGACTTGGTATACAACTTTGATTTGAAAAATATTACATTATTAACGCCTGCGTATGAGGTGTTCAATTAATTTGATTATGTGAAACAGTAAAAATACATTTTTATACTTTTATAATTCTTTAAGACTTTTGAATGTCAAACAACAACAAACTTGAATGTATATAATGTAACTTGAATGTATATACCTGAACTCTAGCCTCAGAGAGAGAAGTCTTAGAAGCTAATCGTTCTCGTGTTGAGACGCAAGGGTAGTGCGATTTTTCAAACTCCTTTTCTAACTCTTCAAGCTGATCTGGGCTGAAGGTGGTACGGTTTCGTCGAAACTTTGGTTGCTCACCGTCCAGGGAACCCGAGTCATCGCCGTCCACATCTAATAGAAATTAATGAAAACTTACAAACACAATCGGTCGTTCATTACTATTTGTCACTCAATATTTCTTATTCTTATAAAGATTTAAATTATAAAACTTAATATGTCTTTACTCAACGTTATACAGTAAAATATGGTTCGTCTATGTAAGAAGTTGGATTTTTAAATATCTTTACATATTAAGGCACCCTGAGTAACTCTAAATATTTTTTGTGTGTGAATCTATGTGTATATATATATATATAAGCGTTATTTTCAGCTCCATTTTCTAACGATGTAATTATGCAATTGACTTAGTTTTGAAACCAATTGACGCGAATTCACGTAATTTACTGCTTATTAGTTTTCAAATTATTCTTAGACTTTTTGTTGTTTAAAAACTGTAGATAGCGTATTCACGATTTCTAATTTGCGCGATTAAAGTGTTGTAGTACAAATCGAACCATTTAATAATAGCAAAAAGAGGTCAATCGGAAATAAAAATAGCTCATAGGGTTTTGTTTTAACGACTATAGTGAATGTACGCAATAAAGGTTTTTATAAAAAATATATATAATATAACATATTTATAACATAAAATAATATTTTTTCTTAACCGGAACGTTACCTTAACGGCCTGCGCCCATTAATCTCGTTTAGTTATTTATTTAGAGCTGTATTCAATAATTTTTTATATTGTCTATTTTTGTTATTTAAGTTAAGAATATTTGTGATAAATTCATATACTTTTTCTTCTGTTACATTATATTTACAATTTTTATAATAAACGTAAAATAGATCAGTAGATTTTTTAATTTAAAATACATAGATAGATTAGAAGTGGCTTATGCATTTTAAATTTAACATTGCTAATTTCGAAAAGATAATAATAAAAATTATAATTATTGACTATTTTATAATCTACATTAAGATTCTATTCTAAAAAATAAAAGACCTGATCCATTTCACTACTTACCAATGAGACCTCGACTAGCAGAAGACAAGAACCCCTGCTTAACAGCATCAGGATGAGGTACTCCCACTGACGACGCTGGTACACCTGGAGGTAAGGGCATACCGCCAGGGGGCCAGACACCGCCGCCTCCTGCCCATGGGAAACCCCCGTAAGGAGGTGGAGCTGCGTAAAGGCCGTAGCCTGCAGCTCTGGCAAACTCTGCTGCAGCCCTTTCCGCTGCTCTATTTCTAAGTATGCGATTGATTGATGACACGCTTGGAGCTGTTGCGTTAGTACAGACACCTGTTAACAAAAATATATTTTATTTAAATTTAAGATACAGCTGTTGTTCTAGGTAATACAAAATAAAATATCTAAAAATAATATGCATTTTAAGGATACAAATAAACTTAATAGTCATAAAAAATACAATATTTGTATATTTTTATTTATATAAAAAATTTAAAATTTATGGGAAAGTTGCGATTTCTTTGCTATCTTTGAAAAATGTTTCTAACAACTTCTAGTGTTGTCTCCGAGCGAAGCTGTCTGTTCATTTTCCATTAAAATAAAACATAGGAAACATTTGGTAAAGCTGAATTCAGTAATAGCGAGAAGGTATAGCAGTTACGGTCTGCAACTATTGAGTATGAAGATTCCCTTTAAATATAAAAAAAAATGTTTTGAAATGTGCGCTAAGTGTGACAGAAAGAACAAATTATACTTATTGTATAATGACCTACAGTATTTTTTAATTATATTATACGATCTTGTACATCTAGAAAAAAACTGCAAATAATAAAGTATTTTCTACGCAACCCTAAGTATTTATACAAGACTTTTACGATTTCATTTTGTTATAGATTGACGCAAGTTTTATTATAAAAAAGTAACGTTATTTAATCTTCATGTGTTAAAAATTAATTACTTGTGCAATCACTTCATTTACAGACTTTCGACAACTATCAAAATTAAAAAAATTATCAAATAAACACAAATAATATGTCATGACAGAAATACCTCTACCTCTCTACCTCTAGTTAGTATATTATTATATTACAAGTAATCAGCAGCCGAAGGAATATAATATAAGTATTTATTATGACACAATATTTTTATTTTATTTTTGTGATTATTTTTCAACGATAAATATTCAGACGCTCTTGACTATAAACCGGTTCGGTCAGATAATTTTTTGAGGTACGGTTCAAGTGTCGGACAAATACCTGCGCTTATATTTACACAAATAACAATTGATTAGTAAAACCTAGAAAGAAAACTATTTCCTTAGTCGCATTTTCTTTAAAACAAATTTATTCTAACCTGCGCACGCGCAAAACAGTCTCCTAATTATAGTAGTTTTGATATTTCTAAGAAACGTATGAAGGTACAATATATATATATATATAATATACATAATGAGTGACCAGAGTGGCGCGTTAAAGTGATGCGTCACTGGTCGCCTTTTAAATTTGTAGTCATTATAAAGTTCAATGCGTGCTGCTGGATCGCGTGCCAGCGCAGCCTTGGCAGAGCCATCCCATGTAATTTTCAGGAAACATTCTACGTAAGTGCCATAATTTAATCATACCCTGTCTGCTTGTAATTGTCGTAGATTTTGTTGCTGAGCTTCTGAGCAGTTGCTCCCATGGTAATGACACTGACATTATGTCAGATGTTGGATTGTATAATGTTGTGAACTTTTAACATTATGGATTAAAAGAGAAGGATGTTTTTATATTCTTACAAATAGATAAAAATATTTTAATTAAATGATACATACACCGCTTAATAATGTCCTAATATCTATTTCAAATATAAAAATTTTAAAATAACATCGCTGTTTATCTCATGTTTTTAATCTTACATAAAAAGTATTTAACATGTTTCTTTAGTTGCATGTATAAAATGGCTTGAAACAGTAACATGTCAATATAGATGAAAGAAATAAAGAAAAATATTTTTATTTTAACAAATATATCTCTTTTAAATAATTTAAAGCTATACGTAACGAGCTCTACTCATATACTCTCCAAAACTTATAATTCAAATTTAGTCCAAAGTATTGATATTTATTAAATATAGCTCTTGCTTACAGAAATAATCTCGGTGTCGCCGATGTCTATCCTGTTTATGTCTGTAGATCATACAAACAATTGTTCCTTGACGGAATCGAACCCACTATATTTGGCTTACCAGGCAGGGCCATTACCCACTACTCCAATGGGCCATCAAATTACTGTCTGTAATTATATTAACTGACACTACATTCTAAGTAAATTGTTCTATAGAAAATATACTTATTTAAATTGTAGTTTATTTTTCTAAGATGTCATTTGAACGAAGGCCCATTATATCCAGGAACAATAATTCTATATAATTGCTTAATGAGTGCTTTACGTACGTCAAAGCTATTTTACTAGACGCCTTGTTATATACAATTACGAATCGACGTGTTAAAATAAAACGCCCAGCACCTTTTCAATTTTAAATTATAATTTCTTGTAAAGAGTGATAACCAATATGTTTACTTAATGTAGACTAAATTTAATATGGTCACGGTCGGTAATGAAGCGCTATTGAGACCCCGCGCATATCATCTCAGGCATGTCAAATACAAAGAGCGAGTTCTTATAATTTACTCAAAACACAATACCTTACATAATATAATAGTAATGATCAGTTGCGAGCCTCCACTTATTGTTAGCACGTCCTAAGCACAAAAAGCCGTCGTAATCATATCACATCCGATGTACTAATTTTTATTTAAACTTCGTATTTTTATATAACTTAATTTTTAATTTTATCATAATTTTTTCCAGTACTCAATAATAACAAATTTATTATTATTTTGCATTTTAAAAAGGCTGTCAAACTACTATACAACTAAAGTTTTGGCGTTAATGGAAACGGAAAAAACAGCCAACATACGAAAGGGTTGTCAAGAGTGACAGCCTTAGATAACTCTTAGAAGTTAGCGCCCCTGCCGACTGTTTTGCTAAACGTCATCCAATTTTTATAATATACTTGAATTTTGCTCTAACGACGTGCCGTTAAAATCTAAATTTACATATTTGTACTTTCTTTTTAGGACTTCAAAGAGTTCGAATCTTTGATAATTAGCGCTTTAGAGCAGGAACTACATGTTTATCTTTTGCAGGTGCTCTAACATATGCATCGAACTAGTGCCGTAATCTGCCACTGATTGGCACATTGCCCATCTTCACGGTACACATAGAGGTCCCTAAAAACTATGAATGTAACAGAGGGGATATGTTTATTTGGTCGATGGTCGTTTGAACACAGTCTATGAGACGATTCATTTCAGCATGAATATTATAAGACCTGTAAATTCTGACACGGGTTTTATGAATATGCAGTCTTTACATGATCTTGAAAATTGTTAATTTGACGTCTACAGACATCATCTCTTAAGAACATAGACCTTCTTATCTATGTTTGTGGTAAAAGTGATGTAAAAGTTTAGAACGAGGTTATGAAAAGTACGCTGCTCGCAGATATGAGCAGTGTCTGCATCATATCTATGCGACTTATCTGCATCTTCTTTAAAAACAACTAGACTGGTTGCGCCATCTCGGGTCAATAGACGGCTTTTAAATAGCACTCCCTTGATATTATAGAAATTTATAAGTAAATAAGTTCCGACTAGTGGACCTCTTTTGTCTTTAGCAATATGTGGTTTTGTACCTTCCTCAGAATACAAAGGTCTCACCAAAGTTGATTAGGAAGGGATTCACCGCCTTCTATGGAACCAATATCCTCGTGGAGTATTATATTTGTGAGAAGGGTTGACTGTTTGGTCACCTACACTCGGCACTCTACCTATGCGAAACACGGAGGAACCACAGCTTCATGCCGGTTCCCTGTGCGAATAAAATGGTCGGTTGCAACATCCTATTCTTGTTGCTGTTCTAAGGCTGTAGTAGATATAGTAGGACCACATTTTGGATACTTAGTCGCCTCTCACCAAACTTGCCGATATCAGGGGAGATAATATTGTTAGCCGGGTTTAGACGTGAGTTGTTGAGACTAATTAATTCTAAATGTATTTTAAATAACTATATAATATAAAGTTTATCTGTATGTCAGAATCTAAATGTCAATACATATAATTTTAATATTAAAATTTGTAATTACTAATTACAAAAAAGCTCTAGTTAAGTATTTGTTTTGAAAGAGATCATTATCTGTCAACAGGTTGCAGGTGGGAATGCGATATCTATAATTGTTCTTTTAACGATTTGGGATCGAGCCCGGTCCTAAATGCCTAGTCACGGCCATGCAATTTGTCTAAAGTCGTTTAATCATGATTAGTCACAATGGAGCCCACTTCTATTAAAAGCTTCAGATGCTATAAATAAAAGACTTTACTTACGCTTTATATTTAGTTACTCAGTTTTAAACTACTGTTAAAATAACAATCTATTTGATTTAATCGTTTTAAGATAGTTAATCTTACAGTATGTATGGAATACCCGTCAAATCTTAATAAAAATGAAGTTGACTTCCAAATTTCGATGTTTTTATAAGAGTGTTGTTAAGTTGGTACCTGCCTAAAAGCGTGGCGTGTACAAAGATAAGACTAGCCGGCGCCGTCTGCTGTAGAGTGTTTAATCGGGTTAATTTATCGATAATTGACGGAAAACCTTTTTGTTTGTATTGCCGGAAAGTAACAGTAATTGTCACGCCTTTGAAGATTTACGTCCGTTTCTAAATTGAGACATTAACAATCGGATCTCATGCCTAATGGTTTGGAATGAATTTATTTGTTTTACCCCAACCGGCTCTTCGATGAATTGGATTAGTCAAATTACAAAAAAATAAATTGAACTTTAGTGTTACCTTTTAGACTACTTTTGAAAAACAAAACTTTATAACATGAATTCCTTATAATTTCTAATTCCTTATAATAGAACTAACAACATTTTCCAATTGCTTATAATTTACGCCATATCGCGTATTATGATATCAGAAAAATTATTAAATACTCATTGAACTTACATTTGTATGTAGGTAAGCGGGATTTTTAGATGTTTTATAATTATATTAAAGATAAGTCATTGTGCACTCGCTGGAAGCAATGGATTGTCATTTCGGTGAGGATAAACGTTACTAATTTTCGGCCTGATACGTATTGGAATTGTACACAATACATGGTCACCGAACTGGATCACGTCCAATACGAGTAAGTGGGACCAGTTAACAAGTGAGTGGCGTCACGTCGTCTAAATGAATGATTGTTGGCTTTATGGAGACCATAAAACGATGAGACCGGAGGCAATCAGGCGGCACCGCTGGCGTGGACCACGTAAAAAACACTCGCCTCGGCGGGGTGCCGGGCGCTAGCCACAGTCGCAACATGCTAAACACCTACGCACCCGCTGTTTTCCATTACCAATTAGCAAATCAAAAGCTGCGTTAACAAATGCGCCAATATTATAAATAGCGATTGTCTTTTTGAAAGCTACTTAACAACTTCCATTTAAAAAATAGGTAATCATAGGGTTTCTTAAAAACGCTACCAAGAAGCACTTACATACAAAAACATCCAACTATATCCGAGATATTAAAATACGACACCAACAATGTGTGACCCGTTGCTTGGAATCCATTTGATACTGTAACAAATCAATAAATGTATTGGTTTATTAGACCTATGTGGATATCGATTTGATTTATTTCCACGGTACAAAGTGGGCGAACGAGACCTTGTTAGTAAATGTCGAAATCCCGATAAATAGAAAAAACTTACTATTCTCAGCCGATAGAACTTGGGAGCGTTTGAGCGGTTTTTTATTTATTGTTTAAATAAAGTACTTTGATAACATTCAAAATAATATATATTTTTTTGAGAACAAAAAATATATAGTGTAAAATTGATTTAGGTACTCATAGAAGTACAACATTGTTGAACAGCAATTTAAATTTAATTATTTTCTTACAAAGTATAGCAAAGCTCCGTTTTACGTACAATAAAATAATCCATAACAATTTAAAGTATTTCAAAACATCATAAATATTGTGGACATTTATTTCGCTAATTAATCGGCGCCAGTAAATAATTTAAGCAGAAGCAGTCCGTACGTTCCAAGGCTCAAGAATGCAATTAATCAAAATTTGGTCAGTAGCTAGGGCCGGCCGTAACGCCTCGTAAACCGATATCGATTTAATCGATAAGTTGCGTAAGCTATTGTCAAAAGCTGCTTCGTCATCACCAACAAAGGCGGTAGTGGGCACCTTATTAAAATTGAGACGGTCTCGATGAATCGTGCTGTTTTGATAACCGCTTCCGAAGACTATCGACAATTAACGTGAAGCATCTCTGGGTGAAAGCGCTGTTTATGACAGATTCTATTATGTGATATACTTTCGGGAGTTTATTATTTAGATAGTGCAATGAAACTTGGCGTTCAAAATTAAATTGATTTTAATTGCGTTTGATATATTTATAGCGTCATGTTAATTAATAATACACATAGTATTTAAATGTGCATATGTTAGTTGTATGAACATTTCATATATGTTTTATCCTTTTAGTAACTAAAATTAAACCTTATAGGTTTCCATTCTGCGTGCGTAAGAATTTCTTTAAATCTTAATCATTTTCTATAATATCAGAGAGGTTAAACGTTAAACGACAAAAATAAACCATTTTACAATAGACAGAGCGGTAGTGCAAACCTGTTATAAATTTTTATTTTTTAGTTTAAAATAAATTATAAAATTATTAATTTTACAATTAATGATGTAGTAATTATACCGTAAACACCGTTGTATATCTTTTAATTGTATTCGTATATATCATTCTAACAATACACCAATGACCTCTGCTTCAAAAGTAGATCTTATCGGTAACGGAATCTGACAAATAATGTGCAATGAAAGTATGCCGCTGTTCAGTTATGAAATTTAATCAATTTTGTAGGTTTCATAAGCATAGGCTTGCCTGTCGAGAACCAAGCACGCGTTTCCTTATAAAAAGTGTCGGCATTGTGTGCGATCATTTTGTTACAAATTTGATTAAAATTCTATCAGTTAAGTTTCTTGAATACTCCATAGAGATAGAAATGCTACACTGAATTAGAAATGTCTACTAAGTCAGAACATAATTGTAGGTACTATTAATTGTAATTATGTTGTTTAATGCTAAAACATATGACCACGACTACTTAATCTTACCCTCGATAAAAACATTCTTCACTATTATTTAAAAACCAAAAAAATTTTGTACAAATAAAAATATTGTTAAAGAAATAATTTTGACTTTGTTTATTTAAAATAATTTAAATCGTATATAATTTTGATAATGTCAATTCTAATAGATTCGTATCTCGATCTGCAGCGAGGCGTAGGGCTCCTTGGTCAGCAGGTGGTCCAGTCCGGTCAGCAGCCTTTGATTAACCGAGACCGTCTAATAGAATCAAGTGTAACTACGTCTCAGGAAAGCGCCAATCTCTTCTTAAAGAAGTCATATTAGTTTATTTTAAAAACCCAAATTATAACAGTTCTTTAAACCGTTTACGTTTACAACAAATATGTGAGCATTTATGAAGTAAAACTTGATCGCGTGCAATTTTCGCACACAACGCAGTCATGGGCGCACTGGAATCGGGCAATTATTTTAAACACATTTCAACAAATGACGATAATGTCAGCCAGAAACGGAGATAAGAAAAAAAATATATGCTATGTATTTTAAGTCTTGGGCCTTTGATCATAAAGTTCTTAACATTATAGCAAGTACTTAATAATATCTTTCTGTACCTACTTGTTTACTTCAGTATTATTTAAAAATACCATACTCTAAGTTTTTATGCACAAGGCTCTATTAGCCTAATGGCAGCTGAAAGAAGAACATTTTAAGTACCTAAGCTTTATTCATAAAAAATAAACAAAATAAGGAGCGTTAATTGATGAAAACTTTGTTGAGTTTTCTGACTTTATACTGGAAAACTTTATAGAAGTATATTTCAAAAGCATTTTGTGTGTATTTGTAAAGAAATTTTTAACTTTTCCGGAAAGCGAAGTAATTTAATATAATCAAAGGAATATACGTTTTTGAATGATGCACTCTTTAGTAATGACACCACATGTGGCTGTAATAACTGCGATCTAATCTACCAACGCATTTTAGCACAGTGCGTCTCATCACATCGAGAATGTTATCGTCTCCTAATCCGGTCCTCAGTGATATTATAAACCAGAGACGTTCTCATAAGTAAAACCAGTTAGCACTAACTCCTTACTGCTCTTTAGCCTTTCTACAAACCTTTAAATGTTGACAGATAATATATCGAGCAATGTCAGTAAATATTTGATAATGTATATTGTATAGTAATTAACGAGTGACCTCCGTGCGACTAATTAAGTTTAGTTTCTTTCTTTAGAATCAAATATCCTCGTAGTGGGAAGTGGTTGGGCCAAAATTAATGCAATTGGCTAGTTGGTTTCTCTTAAGCCCTCCATCTCAATGTAAATTCTGATAATGTCGCAGTTATTTTCGTTAAATTATTGTAAAAGAAATCATTAAAATTATACGGGTCATCGTTCTTATTTAAAAGTGTTAAAATGTAAGAATTCGTGTTTACGATTTTAAAATTAATTATCAAACTTTGTTGGCTAATTAAGACGGCAAATCCTTTTTAAATTTTTAAGATGATAATCTTTGAGTTAAAACCTTTTATACCAAAATATTTCGAGTAATTTATTATTAAATCAATTATCTTTAAGCGAGGATATGGAATAAAAAGAAGTTTTCTATTAATTAGTTTAAGCTTGATAAATATGATGAAAGGTGCTATAGTACATAGTATATGTACTAGAGCACCTTTTTCCAATAAACACTTCTAAACACATCGATCTCAAATTACAAGATATCCGTTGCTAAGCCGTCGGCCATCACCGAAACTAATAGACTATATTCGGGGTTGCACTTCATTGGCTTTACCAACTGACCTCTCAAAACGTATTGACACAACATACCTAAAGTTCATTACTCAAGTGGTCAAATTCCGTAATTGGATTTATGTTTTAGGGCTACGTGGATAAGCAGTGCCCGTATTGAAGTGACCTCGCTACCTCCAGTAATGTCGTGTTGTTATTTATTGCACACCTCACCGACGCGATATGCCTTATACTTATATATTTGAGTGGATGACGGGGCGTATTATATTAATTTTTCACAATAATTGATATTTTTTAGATTAACAATATTTGACCTGTAACAATAAGCGCAAGTACACAATGATTTTTTTCTAGAAACAAATCTTATTTTGAAATGTCATGATTTTTTGAGTGCACATTATAGACTTAAAGAATTAGGGTAAACTAATTTACATTTCTAGGTTAATTACATGTAAGTTAAAGTTATGTAAGACAAGTAAAAATGGAGGCTTTGTTGCGCTTCAAAATTGGAAGGATAAAGTGTCAGAAACGGGGCAATAAAACTGTAAATATGAAAAAAAACTGTATCTTTTAAATGTTCACTCTCCTAATACTGATTCTATGAGAACAGAGACATTACATTCACAAACAACACGGGCTCGTTCAATCGTTGATTTACACATTACAATCTTTCCATAATAAAGTGAACAAGTTAATTATCCTGAAACTTAAAACATTTATATTAACTTGGCAATCTTTATCTTAGCAGTACACCTAATATATATACATAATAAATATAGACAATATTGAAGACAGAAGAGTCGAGTGATTATTTCCATCATCCTTCATAATCCAGAATTATTTTCACCTACTAGGTACTACTTTCACATAAGACAAACGTACATTGTTGATTAACTGATTATAACTAAGAAGTAAGATAATAAATTAAAACATTTTAATCATTTTTTCTATTTATCTATTGATATAATTTGGTTGACAATATTAATTATAGTGGAAGATACATCATGATACGATATTATCAGTTTCATTGGTGTGTTTTTTTTAAGATACGTTAAATATATTCAAGAAAAAATCAAAAGCAGAGCATGCAGGTTATATTACTTATTTTAGTACGTACCTGCTTTCGCGGTAGAACCGGCCGTCGCTTCGACACAGCGTACGAATAGATACCAATTAACACTCTGTTAAGAACAATTGTCAACTTCATAGAGATGGCAATTGTTTTTTAACATTAATATACGTATATATATAAATTTATTTTAGTAGTCATATTCTACAGGTTTTAATGGTGAAACTTGAAACTTATTATATTTAATATATCTCAATAACAAAAATTGAAAAATAAAATGTAAGTCATCCGATCTAAAATTAAATGAAATGGTAACACTAAACAGTTGATTAACTTGAACTCTTGCGCTTATGTAATTAAATCCTGTACACACACTTAGCAACGCTACTGCTTCTACTGTTAATAAAGTTTTTTCTTATGTTCCTTTATAAAGTAAGTTCTTGAGGGCCACGCTTAAGTAATTAAAATAACAGACTACTATAGGATTTTCCATTTTTGCATCGAAATATTTACAGCTTCATATCTTTGTAAAGATCTTTAGATTTGTTAGGCTGGTATAGTAGCGATTACCAACAGTACATAATACTTTTAAAAAATCTAATAGAGTTTAGTTAACTTTTAATCTTCATGGCTCAAGACAGTCTTGACTACAAATTTAACGAGACATCTGAATATGTAATTAAACAAACTTTAGTAAAAAGCGTTTCAATATTTCTTTCGCATTTTGTTTATTGCTTTTAATAATGCTTACTTACAAGCGCGCTCGTGACGGCTTCAGGCGTCCTAGAAATGTGTAAGCGGGAAACATTTAGCTCCTGACTTTATACAAGACCTTTTATTAATATTTAACCTCGGTAGATCTACATACCTTCAGAAATAAGTCGTTCGCGAATTTCCCACGCAAAAATGGTCGGATTTTCTCTCTTGTATTGCTCTATCTTGGAAACGACGGCTGGGGTGGCGACCTTGGGCTTGCTACCACCGATAAGACCGGGCGGCCTCAGTGTACCTGCAATTATATTATTATTACAAAGAGGTTTTGCTTTTTATTTGGATGAGCTCCGTCAAGCTAAGATTGTAATAATTGCATGATTTAAAGCGCATATAAAAAGTACTTTAGAATTTTGCTGCGCTTTGTAATTAAAAATGTGACACCTGAAAATGTCAACAAAAATACAACAATTCTGAATCTTTTCTTTTAAAACAAATAACGATAATTGCGGCACGGTACCGAACGATGCCATTTCATTGAACGTCAAACGTGAGTAAATGTCAACTACAGAAACTTTCATTATACCACGATCAGTCATAATTTAAAAATAACAATTTTAATTTATAGCTCTTATATCCCAATAGCTTGAGTTGAAATTGCATTGCAAATATATGAAATATATTATCGTTCAAACGTTTAAAGGAAAGGTGGACGTGCTTTCTTTAAAAAAATATAATCAAAGCCGCAGCGCGGAATAACAATGAAAACTGCAAATTAGTATTAATTACAGATACGACATCGGCTAAATATTGTCGGCGCATCGCGCTACGAATCTATAATCAATTTTGAGTTTATAATATTTTAAACAAAACCCTAATTATCTCCGTTTTTTAAATTATAATATATATCGTTATCCATTACCCATAACTCATTTTAGACCATCCATGGATCATCCATAGAGCACATGCGAAATATCAAAACAATTTAATAAACAAGCTAACAATAATGGCATGTGTACCAATTACTCAAAATTACACAAAAATAGATTTCAAATGTCCGAAGCTGAATTAAATCAAATGATTAGTTGCTACAAAAAACAAACAAAAACTAAAATGCAACAAAAAACAACTAAAATACTGCTAAAGTTTAAACTAAATAGTTTTAGTTACATGTACTAGAAGTCTCTCTGGATTTAAATAATAAATTTATCATTTTCTTCTATAAATAAAAAACTTATTATAGCAGCTGAATAATTGGTCACAAATTTGATGTTTCATTCCAAATTCAGCATAAATTAGGCGGGAGACTGGGACTAGGCAAAAAATTTTTGGAATCTGTAATTCCTAAATCAGTTAGTAGATAATGGATGAGTGCGTGGTTCGAGACAATTACACAAAAAGGCATCGGAGGCAGCATTCCGGCAGCGGCGGAGCGATACGTTTTTACCACACGACGGCCCTCCATACCGCTCACGCTGAATAATTCATCACATTATTTATATTCTCATTTTTGTCAACGCCATTCACGATAAATTCATACGGGTCTTTATGTCTTGATAAAACTAAAGCTTAAGACCATATATGGGGATATTTGCAAAAAGATCTCCAAGTTTACACGTTACCTTCCCACCGTATTGGGTCTCATTATACTAATTCTTTGGCCTTAATGTTAATTTGTTTTACGAATGTATTAGCATACTTTATGGAATCTTAAACGAAGTAAGTGCGCTTTAAAAAATATAAGGAGTTCTCGACTTCAAAAGATGTTAACATTCACGCAACACAAATATAGTTATAGTTATGTAATATATATTAAACGTGTACAAAGGACATCAGCCAATAACAATTCATCAATTATAAATCGTATGTCCGGTAGATTTGTACTCTAACTTTTATTTATATATCTTGTATGTAAGGTTATTTTTATTTATTACTTCTTTTTCTATTTTAAATGTTTAGTGAAAAACAACTTTGGAATAGTTTACTCTACAACATATATAAACAATTTTTCAATAAATGTTTAACACACCTAACACCCTCCCTTCCCCCCCACAGACGCCCCACCTTAACTTATAACGGAGTTATATTATCAATTTAACCTTAATTTCTACCTTATGTTATCGGATAGTTGTTTAAAATTTATAATAATTATATATCTACAATTATATAGACCTCGGACCCACCATAATAGTGAGAAGCTTTTACTGTCTTGTCGTCTTTCTGTTGAAAAATATGTTGAAACAACATAGTGTATATAAGTCGAAATATGTATATTTAAATTAAGTGAAACGTAAAATAAATTTTGTAAATATCTCTGTCTTATTACATAGTATTTTCTTAGATTGTCACGAGTATACATTTGAAATAAAACTATTTTTTACGGATTAAAACTCGCGTATAATTTGGTTACATTTTAATTTTAATCCCACGTTTCGAATGCTTTGCAGCAATCCCGTGCACGGGTAGACGAGATGTAAGTATCTGTCTGTCTTATTACGCTTATGTTAACAATTTATTTGTTAATATAAATTATTTTAAATATTCTTTCATAGATCGTTCCATTTTCCTTCTTATCATTGTTGTAATTTGCTTTTATTTTGTATTGTTATTTCTATTATTGATCACTTCTGTATATTCCGGTATCATATCCGTCCGTAATCATCTGACATTTTCGTGAGTCTATTTATTTAATATAGTTAATATTTTATCATTTTCATCATAACTTCACCTTTAGGTCTTGCATATGTTAATTTTTTCCTTGTTTATATATAATTAAAAAAAATTAGTCTGAAAAACTTATTTTCCCTAATGTTGCTTCGGCTAGTGCTCAGAATATATGTGAAAAACTCAAGTTTCTCAAGGATTTTATGAGCACTGGGAGCCTAAGCATAAAAACAACTTATTTATAAAAATAAATAAATAAAATAAGTGAAGTGAGAGAATTGTTTGTTTTTACCTAATAAAGTATAGAATCATACCATATTTATCATTCTCCTTATAAATACGTAAATGGAGACGCTAACATTTTTTAAATATTTTAGATATCTACTCTATATTATATTCGTTTGACTCTTACTGTTATACAGCGCACGCCAGAAGAGCTCAAAGAACAGTTTTCTCCATCTGGCACTTTATTTATATTTGACAAAATTACACAATGCCTATATAAATTATGGTTTTGTGGTGTTGTTATGTGTCTAACATATAATTCTAGGGATTTAGTAATTTGTATCAAATTTAGTATTTATATAGTATTTCTACCAAAACACTGATTTGGTTTTATACTTGTCTTCGTGATGGGCAGCATAGGCAACACTCCGACTGCCTACTGTGAATTTGTTCTTCCTATACCACAGGGCAATATTCTTTCTTCTCTTATGATTTCATAAATTGTAATCCCTATCACCAATTACCTCATATCCTCTTATCATCTGAATGACGACCTTCAAATTAACAGAAACGCAAAATTAATAGAAAATAGCATTAATGATGTCATCGATGTAATTAATGAACATCGACAGTAACAGATTTTTATTTGTTTAAAATTGATTTTAAGCACTGTAAAATCATGTCATATGAACGGTAACTAGCTTATGAACTGTTAACAGTTTAATTTGGTGAATATATTATAATAATTATTATTATTATTCTTTTTTTTGCAAATCGACTCAGAAGAGTCGTTTTTTCCCCCATCTGCCATCTTGAGACCCTCTAAGAAGAGGAGGAGCAGGAGTGTTGGGGTCCCTGTCTACGAAAATCTTGTTCCGCAAAACTTTATATAAAATAGTTGTGGTATGAATGGCAGCCTGCTTTTGCATTATGTGTATTTTAATATTTTAGTCTAACTGTGTGCAATACTTATGAATACTTTTAGCTACCATTCCGGACGCTCCTATAACTATTGGTACTACTTGGGTCTGTGTTTTCCATAATCTTGTTACCTCTCGTCGTAATAAATTATATATGCTGAGCTTATCTAATTCTTTGACTCCTATATCATAGTCGGACGGGATTGTTATATCTATTAAATATGATTTCTTATCTGTTTCATTAATGTAAATTATATCTAGTCTATTGTACGTAACTATGACATCTGTCTGAACTGCCATCTCCCACAATATCTTTGCCTAGTCATTTTCTTTAATTTGCGTTTGGGTGAATTCCTATTTCCACCATAACTTTTTTGTTTCCAAGTTGTGTTTTTTAAGGAGGGTCCAGAACACGTATTGCATTATTATGTCTCTTGGTGTAGAAAGTTCCGACTAACTTTTCGCATCCTGCAATAATATGCAGTGAAGCCTCATCTTTACTGCTACATAGCCGATACTTCCCAACTACCGGTCTATTTAAAACATCTCTATATTACAGAGAAAAAATTTATGCTTCAGACGAGGGAGTTATTGCTTGCTCTTTTAATCTTTGAAATGAGTACTCAGTAGCTATGTTATCTCTATCTACTACTGATTTGTAAAACTGTCCGTGTAGAAGTTTGGCTTTCTATCTATCTATTGCATGTTCTTTTGCTTCTTTCATTTCGGTATCTGCGCATTTTTTATTATTTTCTAGTTTTAGTTCTAATTATTTTCTTTCGCTTCTTTATCTATTGAGTATTTATCCCTAGTTTTATCATGTGTTACTATTATTATATGTTGTGATTGCTTGACCTCACTTCGGTGTAAATATCCCGGACCGCATCCCGTAGAAAAGAAAAAGATATCTGTTTCTCCCCTAACTTTCTCCCTATACCTTACTCTTCTTCTGTTTATAATTATTTATGATTAATAGTGTTTGTTCATTTGATGTTTTAGACTTTTTCAGAATGCGTTGTGTCTATCACAATTATCACAATTTCTTCTGTTTGATTATTATTGACGAATACTGTGTCTCTCAATAGTTTACTAACTATCGTGATCGTATGTATAGCTGATTGTTTTTGTAAAATTGTTGTTTGTTCCATTGGTGAATATAATTTGTAAAGATATATTTTACTTTTTGTTCCTGTTGCTCCCATTACTATCGGTATAACTACAGTTTGTGTATTCCATAGACGTCGAATTTCTGTTTTTACGAGGTGCTATTTTCTTAGTTTTTTTTTATTTCTTAGTTCCTATATTAATAAAAATATCACCTCTTTATCTATCCATATGTTATAGATTACAGTAACATCAGTCTGTACAGGTATTTCGCACATAATTTTTGCCTGTTCATTTCCTTTTACTTATTGTGTTAAGTTTTCTTTCCATCAGAAATTCGATACTTCTGTATTGTGTTTTTTGGCTAGTATAATAATAATTATTATAATAATAGAGCGGCTTAAAAGTTTCCTTAGTAAGACATTTTTGAAAATCCATCCATAAATATCTTTGTAAGAGTATTAATTATGCACAACTTATTTATGATATTTATTACTTAAGTTAATGGTATATATTTTTTATTTCATTTATACATTTATGTATGTGTCGATAGTATAAATAGTAATTATCTTATGTCGTTCAATGATGTTATTGTACATGTAGTTGTAAATTTTAGTTCTACTTTTAAGTTGTTAAATTTTTCTCTATATTCTTTTTCTTCAAGTTGACTGAGAGAGAATGCTTTTTAGCTTTAAGTTCAACTATTGTGTACTTTTTAACAATAAAGATTGAATAAATAAACAAATAAAGTAAATAACATATTAAAATGAGTGTCTACACCGTAATTATTAAAACCGCTATACATAATATCCCAATTACACCATATAAAACAAAAACAATTTCTTAAACACACACGAAACTAAAACATATATATCACTAAATAAAAAATATTAAAAAGCATTTTAAACAGCTAAGTTAAACTGAGAAACTTTAAAAGGCCTTACAGACAAATATTTAGCACAGTCGAAGATTAATGTTTGTGCAAGAGTAAATTCTTGCATTCACGAGTGTAAGCATCTCTTTCGTTTCAAAATATAAACTAAATAAAACAAAATTTTCTTAAAAAAATAATCCAATTATTGTGATAATTACTGAGGTAGTTAATTTTTAAAGTTTTTTGATAATTAATAAATTGTGGTTATTCCGAACCAAATTAGAACAGGTAACTCTTGCATTTTATAAAATATATTGATTTAAAGTAATATGACATTAATTGGTTTGATTAGAATTGTATATTTTAGAATATATATATATTTTGTATAAGTGAGTGAGTCTAAGGAACTCGTGTTACCGATCATTAAAAAATTGTGAACTGTACGATTGTGGTATATTTGTGAAATACATATTAGTAGTTATGTATTTCAAAAATCAAATAAAAATATCCTAAGGTCTTATACTTTTTAGCGGGACGACATTATGCCTGACTACGATCGTTTGTCTATGATTGTAATCAGTTATATTTCTGTAGTAACTAGACAAAGTACTAAGATGGCTAGTATTTATCAAAAGTATATATTTATTCTATACAGTGTTCATTTATCAAGACTATAATAGAATTATGTCGGTCTGTCACCCTACATTTAATTTTTTTTTCTCACTATAAATATGTTTTGGTAATATTATTAGGCTATCGAGATTAGTTTGATATTTGCCACCAAGGTACGCGCCCTGCTTGTGATTGATAGGTAAATTGCAGGAGGCCGGCACACTGATCATTTCGCGGTAATTAAGTCGGCTAGGAACGTAATCGCATGACCGGAGCCAATTACTTGCCGTTGCCTAGGCGCAGGCGGATCGTGTGAGGTAGGTATCTAAGATTATTATTATTGCGTAAAACGCAAACGTGCTTCTTGCAATTTATTCTTCGGTAAACTATCTATATTTTAGTTGATAATTACAGTTTGACTAGTTTCTTTTTTTATGTGTTAGTTTAAATATAATGCAGCCTTGAAGGTGACTATGTAAGTTTGCTATTGTATATGTTTGCTATTGTATGTAGAGAAAACAAATTTTTATTCTTAATATATTTTTATAACAAACTTATATATATTAAAGCCTTTTAAACTACATCCTCTTACACTTTATAGCTTTTATAAACAATCATTAAGTAGTTATTCAAGCACAAGACAAAAATAACAATTAATCATGAGACGCAAGTTAGAAGGCGAGAGCATCCACAGCACAAAACGCACCGATCCATCAGTTAATAAATTTCCAAACAAAAGTCATTTATGGGCGCTTAAAGTCATTACACGGTGCGTCGACAAAGGACGCAAAGATGCTTTACAAGGCCCGATTTCAGTTGATTAAATTTGTATTAAAAAGTGACTCTTTATATTGGCTGGCGCTAACGCATCGGAAATCGCTTCGTCACTCACCTAATAGATCAAAATCTTTAACGGCGAAGTGGTCTGGATGGTTGTGGCTTATAAAATGCAACGCGTGTGCTAACGATGCCTGATTCGGTGATTGATGGACTTTTTCTATGAAAATTTAACAAGACAGCTCGCTTCTCCAGAAGCCATTAATGTACTTGGAACTAGTTCATGCTATTGGCAAGCAATCATTTTATCTATTTATTAATTTAATATGACTTATAAACTTTTAAAAACAAATTCTACTACATTCCCTTTCGCCAATTCATCGTGAGTATAAAGAACAATGACCATAAAATAAGCTTTTAAAGTCTCAACATAAATCTTAATAAATCATTTAAATAATGTTTGTCAATAAAACTTATGTGGAGTTAAGGGAACATTTAAAAGCTTATTTCCTCGGCTTTATAATAATTCATTAATTCAATTTAAACTACACTTCAATATTCCCGCGTAACAATTTCCAAAACTCAAAGAAACATCGAAGTAGATTATTAAATATTTAAATTAGCCTGTGGGAATTGGAGCGAAAAAAAACACTATTTCTTATAAAGAATGTCAACCCTGATAATTCAATTTTGATTATAGGAGCAATGCCTAAATACGGCTCCATTACGCGCCCCGGCGATCCGTGGACAATCATCTTGAGTAGATGTCATTATGCACTCCAAATAGAATAACGAAATAAAATGACCGGCTTAATACACAATTACTCTGCGAGTTTTGTATCTTTTCATAAAACACAAAACTTAATTCATAATATGACTTTAATGAGTTCAACGACAATCAATCAAATGTCGCTAATTTAATGGGCCTTTGTTCTTTTTAAGGCATCTTAATATATCATAAAATTAAGTGAATGTAAGCAGGATACTGTAAGTATTACTTACTGAATGTGAGCTAGGCTTTGATTGAAAGGTTATTTATTTATGCGTGCCCATTTCCACGGCGCAATTGTTTGGGCTAGATAATAACATTTAAGCTAAGGCTAGGTGCCTATGTTAAATACGTAAGTGGTTTTACATGACGGCCCTCGGCGGATCATAGCCAGGCTTCCGTGAGAACCTGACACGTGACGTTACGAAATCACCACAGGCTAACATTGATTGACAATACGCTCGCTTAGTCATAAATTATATTTTATCGTTAGTAACGATTGCAATTTTAACTTGTTATACAGTAAATTGCTAAGTTTAATTGTTAAATAGTAACATGAAATCTTGTACACAGAATGCAGGATAGCCTTTGTGTACTGGACTTTAAAATAAAATTTATTTTATATAAGCGTATCTAATAGCAAAACCGTTCTATTAAAAGCCTCGCATCCAAGGTGCGTATTATGATTACACGACAGGTAGGTACGCATCGTTAATTTTCAAATCGTTCTTTCACGAGTCTTGAGCAAACACAAAATAAGCATGTGTCCTAATTGCATAGCTTGCATTTCTACTTCTTCGAATTAATACCTGCCCTGTATCTAGAATGACAACCTACGCTCTGTTAATATCCAACCATGGTATTACATGAATTTAATTGACAGCAAATATTTTTATTTCCTAACCTATGTATGTATGAACCTAAGTATGGACTAATTTGAGCAATGGTCTAATTTAGATATTACAGTCTCAAGGACCTATTTAAAATTTAATCCAAAACATATAATATAAAATACCAATAAAATTAATGCAAATATGTTCCGATTTACGTTCGCATAGAGATTGTGATCACATCCAAGGCATCTATAATTACAATAAAACATTTTCATAAATGATTATTAATGAATAATCGCCGATGATAAGATAGTTTTGACAACAATCTCGGTCTGTTAAAAACGCTGGCGGCGTCGTCGCCGGCTCATCGCAGTGCAGTGGCTTATAATTAACACACTGCAAGTTTTATGAATCGATTGGCATCTAAGCTTTCGTCAATAGCAGCTTCGTTGAGAATCTGGTAAAGCCTTATCATTGATTAATAGTGTTTTACTGGAACCGTATTATTAAGAAACAGATAAACACCATCTCCACAGCTGCGCTTTCTACAAATCACTTAACATGATTTGGTGTCTGCAAAATTATGATATGCTTTAAGCTGCCTTTAAATGTAATTGTTCGTTTCATCGATATTTTTTTGATTTAGATTAGTTTTAAACGTTTTTTTTTTAAGTTTTGTATTAATTTTATTATATAAGGTGAATAACAACTTTTTTAGTTGAACAAAGTGTATTAAATAATTTACTGAAACGCATTATAATATAACTAAAGTTCAGTTTATATTTGTCAATGGTCGACCTTTTAGTTACTGCAGTAAGTATGTGTTAAATGCAGTGGCCACGACCCCCGCTAGATAGATCATATTATTAGATAGTTTAAATTTTACAGAGTCTACGACTTTTTTCTTTGCAACATTCATTGTCAGTAATATTTCTTGTATTTAAACTGTGAAATTAGTTAAAAGAATTACCGTATCGCCGTACTCTATAAAATAGTTGTTTAATGCTGATATGTACTCGTAACGTGATATGCTTTAAAATGAAGATTAGAAATATCAGTGTGGCATTCGAATGCGGGTAACACTCAGAACTATATTTTGAAATAAACTACAATATGTAAACTACGTAACGTAGAGATACATATGAGTTCTTATTTTAATAAATTATATATTATATTTAGCGAATAAAAACCATAACAACAGAAAGTCTGAATAAAAGATATAATAAATTTATCTCAAGATACAAGTGAAGCTTACCAAGCAGCTTCGTGACAGCACCTTGCTGAGACAGCACGTGATGCGCTATGTCGTAATGGCGCAGACCGAAGCGTGACAGCTCAAGCAGACGCTGCTGCGACAGCAGCGAGGACAGTGGGTGGGATGCCGGGTACAAGGGGTTCGATCCGCCGCCGGATGAGGATGGAGACACTGGCACTAGAAGTAATAATTTAGTTATTATTATCCATAACATATATATTTTTAATCACATTTATTTCTAACTTTAATCTCTTAAGAAACGTCCCTATATTTTATTTTAATAATGATTGCTTTGTTTATTTTATTATAAAAAGATTTTGTTCGAAAATAAGTAACTATTAATATATGTAAAAGCTTGAAAATCTTATAATGTTTATAACATTATCTACTTAGTCCGTGTTCCCTTTAAATTTAAAGTTTATTTGTGTATTAATTAACTTTATTATCTTTTAGTGCTCAAATCAAATACCTTTAAAGTAATTACAAAACAAAAAACTTTGAAAAAAAGCACGATGCTATTCACGTAAAATCATGACTGTATTATAAGATGCTATTTAAGTATGTATTATTATATATTATTAAGAAGAAAAAAACGAAAGCGCACTCAAAGAAATTGCTTGGAAACGAGGTATGAAAATGAGAACTAATAACAATTGTTATTTCAACGTCAAGTTAAACGCTTAAAAGAAAAAGATATTTTACTTGTTACATAATTTCAAGTACTGTCTTCAGTTATTACTTAGATGCATTCATTTATATCAAAGGATGATGATAGTCTATAGAGGCACGTGAGAAATTTCCTTCTGTGCTATCCCAACTGGTTATAATAGATTGCGGTCTAAGTCCCTTGTAATATGCATATCCAATTTAATTGTGGTATTAAAAGTTCGCGGACAATATACTTTTTACACAAAATAAAATAACATTTCGCAAATACTCCTAAAACGGACTGCTAATAAAAATCTACAACATTAATGGATCCCATAACGCGACCCAGGAACCAAATTAAAATATCTCTCTGACACTTTAGGGGTCCACTCCGCGAGGTACATACGTATATTTATCCAAGCAATTTGTCGTTTACTGACCAGATATGCTAAAGGCCGATCGTAACAATGCTTTCTTATGAACGAGACGTAATATATTCAATTATAAATTAAGCTATTAACTTAATATACCATAATTTGTTTATCAGGTTAAGCATCGAAATTAATGCAAGTGGCATAACTGGTACATAACTTCACAGTTTTTATTAGCGACTCCGTAAGGCGATTTTGTCGAGAAAGGTAATGCGGACCACAACAGCCGTATAATTGAAAATATCTCGTATCGACACATAGTTAAGGTTTAAATTCGCTTGCAACTAGAAAGTTGATCGAGCACTCGGAATCGGACTTCGATGTATAATTTCTGGTGTAATCGCTTCAATAATGGAAGAAAAAAGTGATATTATCTGCCCACGGTCAATAAATTAACACCGTTTAGAGCGAAAATGTAGTCTTAGTGTCGCAGCTATTATAAATAAAGAGAGTTGGAATCGAACGAGATTTTAGAGATGGTTCGTGTCAATGAGTGCGTGTATATGTTTTCATTTGGGTGCGTGAGGCCTTATTAAAATATTTCGAGTGGAAACTGGAAGGACCACTTAGTGGTGCGCGGGAGTTTCACGCCTGAGCTGATACAACATTAAGTCGACAAGATAGCTTATTTGTGCTCTGCTAAGGATTAGGGCCTATAAATCACTGATTAGAATGTATTGACTGGCGTTGATTCCGACTCACGGTTCTCTCACTCTTGTTTATTGAGCGATAACTTTAAAGAGGTTTATGACTCAATAATTCTATTTCTATGGTTGAAGTTAGTGCAGGTTGTGTATTTACTTAACGTTCGCTGCGAATTAAAGATATCTTTGCGCATTTATCATTCACAGAGGATATCAATTAAATGTTTTCTTGTAATTTAAATGCTCGTCTCAATTATAATAACCAATTGTGTAAGTGATACTTAATTCTCATGTTTAAAAACTTTTTTTCTTTTAAACTTTTTTTTATTAAACGTATTTGTATTAACATAAAATACTTAAGATGTCCGCTAAGTCAGGGTGTGGCACTAACTTTTTATGATATTTATTTAACTGAACGTATAAATGCAAAAATATAGCTGCGCTGGCGCAGGTGCTCATGCTAAGTGATGCATAGGGGAGCGCTGCATTGCGTTCGGCCAAATGTGAACATTTTAGTACAAAAAATATACTTTACCGAGTTTTGCAACTATTATTCTCATCATGCAGCGGAAAATTAGCACCTATTGTGTGAATTTGAATAAAGCGATGAAAGTGTTTCAGAATGATGCACCTTTATAACCGCAGATAAACGTCATACGAATTAAGGAAACGATAAGTCTTAATACTATTAAGAATATTATACTTTAATGGTTTAAAATGTTTAGAATTTGTACAACAAATAAAATCTCCAAAAACACAGTTTACACGTACACTTAAGTCGTTGTGTATATATAATGTAAACATACATATTAATGAGAATGTGCGAATTTAAGAATATATTAATTATTATTCCTAATTTTGAAAACGAAAACAGAATGTGTTTCTTTATCTTTTTATCATTTTAAATTCAATAAATGCAAATTGAAGGATATTACTTTTTTTAAAATCTGGTCTGCTCTATACAGCTTATGGCATGTACTTGAAGTTGTAGGGACAAGTTATTATTGACAGTTTCATTACAATTATTGATTATTTTATTAATAAAATATTAGTATATATTTTTTTCATAATTGCAGTAAAATATTTATTTAATATCATTGGAGTAATGTTAAGTGAATGTTAACATGTTAAGATGTATTGATAACATTGAAAAATAATAGTATATCTTATAATCTTAATAAATATATTTTAAAATTAGGTATGGCTAAATTGAATATTCTAGCCAGTTATTAAATTCAATATGTATGCCTTAATAAAAAAAGATATATACAAGTTGTGAAGCCTTACTTTCGTCTTTATAATATAATAATTTAAGTTATAATGTATCGAGGTATCGTCTACTAATTAAGCAACATTTTTGTTATCACGTCAGCTGGTAATCCGTGATCACCATTTGAATGGTAAATACATTTAAAAAACACCTGATTAAATTTACTTTGGACATTCGGATAGAAAGTGCGTCGTTGTTATAGATATACGTATTTGTGGGAACGTTTGATTATTAGCATAATAAAATCTACTGTTTGCTTGGTTCAGTAATCCTTCTGCGTCTTTACGGTCTGTTTTAGGATAACGTGCAAGGAAATATCGATCGAATGCATTGGTTTAATATTATTTTTTCATAGCTTCTTAAAATATAATATTTATATCTTTTAATTTTTTAGGTAATATTATTAATATGACAGTTTATTTATTTCTTCTCAGTCAGAAAATAACAACGAATAAAAAAAATTATATTAAATTAAATTAAATTAAATTAAATGTTAATTAATTTAATTTAATGTTTCTATGTTTAATTAAATTAAACATAGAAACATTTAAAACTCGGTTATTTTTTTTTTCTCTTAAATGTGTTTTATCGGTTCCTAAAATCAATCATCAGAAGAATATTTGCAACTAGATAAATAAAATTAGATAGCAGTAGTGCCTGACTAATGATTTAGTTAACGTAATATTGTTAGAGTGGCATTGTCTATATAAGGTTTCCGACATTTTTCAATGTTCACATCAGGCACCGCGATGACAACTACTTATTGGATACATAGGAGTTACAGAGTGACCGCCCGTTACAATTAGTGTATAATGTTTTAATATTTTGAACATTGCAGATGACAACAACTAAAAAAATAAATTTTTCAAGTCACTATAAATCATCTGTAATTTTTTAAACAGTTTCATAAAGTGTATCGAAAAAAAAAATTAACGATAATTAATGAATTTTATGAATACATAAAAGAATCTAAACAAATCGAGTTGAACATTCATTATTAATTAGGAGCCGAACCTCTGGAGAGTTGGAGATTTTAATAAAATCAGAGATACAACCGATCGAAATTAGTCTTATAACCCAGTTCCTATAAATCCAATCCTGGTGGATTGCTTACACCGATAACTGTCATATACATATCATAAATTTTATCTTTGTCTCAAAAAACAAATGATACCGAATTTTAATTTCATCAGGGTATTGATAGATTATGCTATTTTTTGCTCTGAGTATTAATTCTTTTAAAAGATTGTACACTGATGACAATTCGTGTTTGTTAAACAGAAATTATTGTAATACATACTATTGTATACACTATTGTAATATTTCATCTCTTAGTAAGGTCATTGCAAAAATATCGGCTACCTATTTAATAATTTTCTTTATTAATTACTCTTGTTTTATTTTTTATTTCTTATAAATATCTATTTTATTCCCAATCACGAGGCACAATAATCATCTTAAAATGTATTTATTTTAAAAATTAACCATCTTCGGTAAATGTCGCTATATCTGTATATTATGGTTTAACATACTAATTCCTATGCAAGACATATTTATTTTCTAAAAGTCGTTCAAGATATGCGCATAACAAAGATACAGTTGAAGTATGTTGCTATTATTTACAATTTTTGTATTTAAGTGTATATTATAATATATTATACTATACTATACTTGGACACAAACAAAGATAATAATGTATAATATTATTCTTATGTATATAATTAAATACAAATGAACAACTTTTATTTAATTTATATAATTATTGTGTTATCATTTTCATTGTCAACATATTTAAAAATCTCTTGCCTATCACATAAGATTTACGTTGATCTACACATTAAATAATTTTGTAAATTATTTTTCTTAAGTACTTATCATATAGTACATATAAATATAATATCAAATTAGATTGTAATTAAAAGTCATCTGTTAAAAATAAAACCATATTAATATTGTATAAGTCATTGTTAACATAACATCAGATAGTTATTAATTATATTCTATAGATTATGTCTTTTATTTTTTGTTTTCTCAAGATCTCACAATCATACAACTGATGGTGAGATACATCTTTATAATTATCTTATAAGTATAAGACCTACAGTTATACTTGTTAAAGCTATATTTTATATCAATTTTGGAGACAAGTGACGACATAAAAGTATATTGATATATATAGTTAGAAGTAATATTTACGTCGTAAATAGTGTTCTTAGTTAATAGGCCAGGCGATGCCAATGAGCTATACAGAGCTAAGCACTTATTATTATAATTGTGGAGCCTAGTTTTCTATCATTACAGTCGGAGCGGGAAAAACTTTAGTCTTAATTATTGTACGTCGAGTTACATAAAGTTCTTGTTGATGTTATTTTTATGAAAAACTACTATAGAAATAATGTTTTCCATTACTTTCATTATATTTCACAAATAACACTGATAGTATTACCTGATCTATTTTAGCAAAAATACTTCTAGTATTATGAAGTTACTTTTCCAGTGAACTCAGTAATTGTATGAGACCTACTTTTAAAATAAATAGTAAATATAAATAATAGTTTATCATAATTATAGAATATTATAATATACCTAAGTCTTTCATTATAATATATATTGTTTTTGTCCTTCTTTACTTCTTTTTCATTATAAAACAGGCAAAATCTGGATTTTGAACAAAATGCAAATATAAATACATTAAAATTAAAACTTTTTCCAGTTGATATAGTTGATCTCTTGGTTTATCAACGATAGATTCAACGATAGACAAGAGCAAATCATCTGACATAATATTATTTGCATAAACTTAGAACTATTGATAATGGATTATCTAGAGCCTTAACAGCATCCAGCGACTGAGGCCTCATGACCTGTTATCATTAATCACAACATTATTATTAGTCATCATAGAAATCAACATTCACCGGAAATGCTAGTGGTATCAACCGATCTACCAATTAATTAGTTCTACTAGTAGTACAATGCCGAGTATTTTTATACGTATGTATGTACTGCACGTTATGTTTCGGCCACTCAGAGCGGCTGCGCCCCTCACAGTGTTGAGGACACCAATCATTAATTAGCAGTGGGCACAGCTTCATTGAAATATTAATTTGTATATAAATATATAGTGGCTCCCTTCTGTGTATTCTGTATATTCTGTGTATTCTGTGTATTCTGTGTATTCTGTATATTCTGTGTATTCTGTATATTCTGTATATTCTGTGTATTCTGTGTATTCTGTACCTCTTGAGGTCAGTTGCTAGAAAATATGTGTTTAACTTTAAGTTTATTTTGAATATCAGTTGGGATGTTTCGTTATCACCCTCACGAGTAATTGCAGTTTGTGGAAAGTATACATAATAAAATATTTTAGGTGAGTTTTGCAGAAATGGTTTCATTTAAATATATTTTTTAAGAATTAATAATAAAAAAAATTATAAAACAATAATTTAAATTTATAAATATATATATTTGTCTACACAATAGTATACTCTTATGTAGTGACGATGAGGTCGCATGCCTAGTGGGAGCTAATACTATTTGCCGACGCGACGGAGAACAGAAGATTTTTAATTAAAAAGTATCAACACAAATCTATGTTTCAATTTTATAAAAAATAAGCACAGTTTAAGAGTACAATTTAAAATTAATTCGAATATAAGTTCAAAACTTAATAATAATAATATAAAAACTTTTTTTATTTGTTTATTATCATTTTAATAGAAGATACAGCTAAATCATAAAAATAATCTAATATGTATCTTCACATTATATATTTTTTAATATATATATTTAGCTAAATCGTTTGTTTGTTTATTTATATTAATTTTTATATTTAAAAAAACTTGATTTTAAATCTGCTCTTAATTCTGAATATATATGAGTATATGTATGCATTGATTATACTCAGGATAACTTACCGTTGGGTGATAGATTTAAAGACTGATTGATGGAGGCGGGCGCCGGGGGCACCGGCTCCATCTTCCAGGACGCACAGCAGGAAGCAGGTGAAAATTCGGGTGTGGGGCCGTTGCCCGCCGATATCAACATGGTCGAGCCACCGCCGACCTAAGCATGTGCACCAACCAACACTACAGTTTACGGGCCGCTGTAAGCTAGCACCTCGGACTAACACTCGCCAGCACGCGCTCGCTCGAAGCTCAGCCAGAACACTGAAGAGCGCGCTTACCGCACGGCGCGCCCACTCGCGCTCACTCCCATTAGCACGCCTCGGAAAAAATCACCGCCGACAAACAATAACAAAAACTGCCTCTCACTCTAACCTTCCTAATTCGATTTCCGAAAGCGTCAAAGCTACAGCGGAGCTCGATTCATTTAAGGCCTTCCGTCCTGTTCTCTAACTTCTTTAAGCTTATTGAAACATTATGGATATTCCATGGAAGGCCTTAAGGACTATATTCGTTTAAAAATATCTTGTTCTATAAGACGTTTTTGTTGTTAAATCGCTTACAACTACTCCTACTCACACTCATACGATTCAGCTTAAGCTTGCACCGTATGAAAGGGACAGGTGCTCTACCGCTCGGTAGTAGAATTACAGTAGTGAGCACAGGTGATCTTTCAACATTTCTTCGACGCGGAGGTGTTAAAATGTAAGCCTCTCTTTCACTCCTGCCGTAAATGCTACATGTAAATAGAGACAACAACATTAGAATGATTCACTTCTTAATTAGTCGCAGCTCTAGTTAATCATGCTTAGCATTCTAATAGTTGGTGTAACGGGCGCGCTCCATTCTAATTAAGTGGAAGAGCAGAGTCGTCATTTTAAACTTTATAACTGCTTATAGTTAAATTGCAGGATACGTGAATACATTATTTATGACCCGCGTGTGAACCCGCCGGTGGTGCGCCGCGACACTGCTTGATAGAGATATAAAATACACAAAAGCATATGGTAATTTTCTGCAATCTGTCGATATATTGAAGACAATAAAATCTATTCAAATTATCGGCTAATTATAACAACCCTAAGAAGTTTCGTGTAATTACTTGCGGTATAAAATATTGGCATTGAAGCCTTTTTAGCCATCGGTCGGTAATATAGGGTAGGCATATCAGTGCAAAGTTTTTATTTATAATTACAAGGGAAAGAGAATTGCCGGAAGGTCTGGTCCGAACGGCAACTGCTGCGAGTATTGAAACCGTTCCATTACTCGTAAATACACTTTCTTTGTGCTAGCTCTTTAATTTGTACAATCTCGATCGACTTTGCGGTTTCCGTTTACCACTTTAATATTGAAACCTCTTACTTCTCTTTATAAATATATAAAATTACGATCCTAGCTTTTTGTGTTTTATTTACATGTTTTTATTGTTACTGCGTTTTTTGTTTACGATAATTTGATTATATTTTTGTTCGTTAATACTTTATCTGTTTTTTATTTTGTATCTCGATTTTTTTATGTATTTTGCAGTTTTTAAACGATATAGATATATATAAAGGTAACATTACCGCAGTGGGTAAGATATTTTTTGTGCAATTGGATCAGAATTTTAAACATATATATTAAGATTAAAAGTACTTGCAAATTATTCTAAAGCATATATATTACAATTTTTATTTGTTTATGTTCTATTAAAACTTTGTTAAACAAAAATAATATATATCCAGGCGGTATATAGGCGGTATGAACGGCCTTATTCTAACAGCTAGTTAACAAAAATGTAAATAAATCACGAACTGGAACATTTATTGTAGGACTGTTGTCACGCCCCTCACTACTGTCCGGCCATTACAAGCAAATGATAGGGCCTCTCTGCATCAAATAGATTGGTAAAAAGACAGCCGCCGTACGAGACATCGTACAAATTATTAATTTGAAGTATCTGTGTTTGATTTAATCATTCTGTTTTACTTTTTTAAATAATGAAAATTAAATAATAATTATAAACTATTAAACGGTCTATATATTTGTAGATAATATTAAAATGGTTTGAATTTGTTTTAATAAAAATAGATTTGCAAAAATTAAAGCCAATTGGTCAGTATAGATCGAGACTGGCCGTCCATTAGGAGATAAGAGCGGCAACGCAAATAAATATATTCATTAGTTTCCACCCACGTGTTATCTCGGCTTTAAATCCTGCGATGTCGGCTCCGGGACAGGCTCCGGGACAAAATAACAAAAACCAAAGAGAGGCGTTCATAATAGTGAAAATTGTTTTCTTTGTCACACGATATACTTAATTGGATGAGATATTATTTTGGGATTTGTTACTTATAGAAGATTTAAAACAATTACTTAACTGAAATAATTAATCTTATCAAATTTTTGTTAAAATAGTAAATTTAAATAAAAATTATTTTTTTAAAAATCCAATATTCAAAGATGACTGCAATGAAGACATGAATGACCAAGAAACATCTAACTGTCGGTCGTTCATAATCAAGCTGCAATAGTTAAGTGTTTTTAATATTAATTATTTAAAACGAAACCATTCGGCCCTCACTTCTAATACACTTAACTATCAAGCTCTGTTATATATTAAATACAATTTAAATGAATCTCGTTGGAAGAAATCATGAAAGAAATTTTAAATATATTGGTTTACTAATTGATACTGTTGTTCAAATTACCATTACGACAAATCTCCTAGTTGTCGCCCGCCGCTTCACTTTAGTGGATTTTGATAACCGCTGTCCTTCTAATTAACTTCCTTCCTTAAGAAAATTATTGTAACGGGGTAATTACATTTATAAAATCGAACTTTTTGTAATATCTTTATGTGTTGTGGTGTTTATGAGTAATTTGAGACACTTTAAAAAAATGCTGGTCCGTATTTATGAATGTAAGAGTTTTTGTGTTCCATTTTTCTGATTATGTAGTTAACTTCGTTTTCGATACCTGATTATATATTTTACTTTTTTTTAGGACCGATCGATGCGTCTCCAGGCACGTAACTTAGAGATTAGTTTTCCAGTAAAATCAACCAATTGGTTACTTATTTATTTTTCAATGAAAGCCTCGTCTTATAAAAAATAATAGCGCGATTGGATTGTTTTTAACACCAATCGACGCCTGTTAATGTTATTAAAAATTGATAACAATTGAAAAACATATAACATATAAAATAATTGCTTTGTTTTTTTAAGAAAATGTTAAAATAAAAAGTATCAAAGGTGTACATAATTATCTGGCTGTACTATCGTGGTTAGCCCGGCTAGTTGTAACCCATTCTTGAGCTCTGAGCTGACGGAATCACGCCGTGAAGTTTATCTAAAGTACCGATAGCAATTACGTGAGTACAGACGGATCATTAAATATAAAAGTTTTAAATTTATTATTCAATTTATAAGTTGTGAAATATGCGATATCTGTAATAAGTTAGTTAGTTAGTTAGTGACTTTAGCGCAAGTAAGGGTGTAATGAATTTTATAAAAATAATAATACAATTAATAATGATAACAATATAGAATTTTTCTTAATCGGAAGGTAACATGATTGGGCTCGATTACAATACTGCTTCTTAATGTTAAAAAGTGAGCTATTTTACTTTGGCCAATATCTCAATTTCCTGTATTAAGTAAGTACTCAATTATTGAGGCGTATGATTTTTTTCGAAATATTCAAAAATAACAATTTACAATAATGTTTATAATATATTTTTTAAATAATGAATTATATAACATAATAACTTCAAAATACTGGGGAAAACTATTTTGGTAGTTTTTATTGATTGCGCTTATACCGACAGACAGTCGTGATCGGGGGACTTCATTTTATAATATCTAGAGATACTGTAACGTACTGTAGCGTGCGTCCTCTACCAACCAGAGAGTGTTATAAAATATAAGACATTAATATAAAAAATATTGGCGGTAAATTGATTAATCTTCATATGCTTCGGACGACGATTTTATAAATCAAACTTAATGTTCCTATATAAGAATTGTATTACATTATATACCTTATTTGTTATATAAAAATTTGGAACCGGCTTGGTCGTAATAATACCATGGAGCATGTTGTTTATACTGATCTGATCTAATAATTTTGTAATATCTTAATAAATGTAAGATACATCTGTTTCTCATACGAGATGTGGGTACTACAAATATACCGGGAACAAAATAGTATTAAAAATTAAATAATATAACAAATTGTTTAAATATAAGGAGGTAATAAAGACCCATATTTACCACACGATCGGCTTTAGTATTTATCCAAGTTATACATATCCAAGTTATAACGGCTTCGTATCGCCTCCCACTCAATTCGGTCAGTACTGCTGTAACAATAGACGAGGTGTCACCCATCAAACAAAACGCCTCACCTACAAATGCATTGCAATCGGGATTCAACACGTCGCCTGCGCAGAACTGCACAGCCATCATAACCGGGCTCATCTCCCACCCTGATCCCTCAATCACTACTATACATTCTCACCTTTTGAGGTGTCTCATTATATTGGTGGTGTAATGCACGCCACATGTAAAATTCGTCGTGGTTCCCCGACAAAGCCTCAGCCGCCTCGCGTACATTTCACATTTCCATTATAATACGTTCAAAATATTTGTGCTATCTATCTCGGACCACCCACGGCACCGTCGTGACATACGATCTGACAGCTACCTGATAGAACACACCTATTCTTATTTAGATCCGTACCCTTCTCGTCAGCCCTTCATTTATTTATTTTTTCTAATTAATCTGGCCTATTGAAACTTTTTATGTGAAAGAGTATCGCGACCTCGTTGCTTCTGTTTCAAATAATATCGAAAAAAGCCTGTTGTAAATAAACATTGAAAATAATTGTAATATCTCAGCGTTTCAGAAACAGGCTTTAAAGAATATTTTAACGGTACGTTTAAAAATCATTTCTATTCCGCGGGTAGTACCTACGAACACGCTATGCTTTTTACATACCTGGCTGTGAGAATTAGCAGCGTCGGTGCTGTACAGGACTAACTGTAGCTCTCGCAGGTCACTGCACTGATGAGTTCTGATGCAAATATTAGACACAGAGAGACATTAGCTCCCAGTGCTGAAGCGGCTCAGGAGCTAGGAGAGTACTTAATGATAACAATGGTAGTTATATTCTTTACTCTTAAAAATTTCAATTAGTAAAATCTACTGACCTGGACTCTCGCTGATACTTCATATATATAGTTCATATAAGTATGTATTTACCAAACCATCCTCACACTGCATGTAGTAAGTTCCGTATTGGAGACTGAGCCAGTCTATAACAGTACACAGTTTGCATTTTTCTTGTTAAATTAATTATTTTTACTATTTAATTGATGACTTCTTAAGAACTTCATACCAAGGCCTGATGTAACTTGGTATTACTTTATCCTGAACTGTCACTTAGAACCTGTGCAGCCAGAGTCTGTCGTGTCATAAGTACAATTTAATATTTATTTGAATTATTATATATACATATTGTTTTTGTCTTTGTAAGGGTCAGTCATAAGGATTGTAAACAATCTTCGGGATTAAGCAAATTATTTAAAAAGAAGTCCTAGAATAGGTAAGACTTCGTTAAATTATTTTCAAATTTTTGTTAGGAGTTTATTTTTTTAATTATAGATAACTTAGTCGACTGAAGAAGTAGATTTTCTCCTTAGATATTAATATTAAGAAAGTAGAAAAATATAAATATAAGATTATAGTCAATATTTGTTGAAGTAGTTCATAATAGAGTTTTTACAAGTATATAGGTCGTAAGTTAGTCTGTCGAGTCCAAGCCTATAGAAACTCTTTTTTTAATATTAGCACTCAGTAAAAAAAACTACTTCAATATTAGACTTAACTTATAACTTAACTTATAATAACTTTCATATAAATATAACTTTTAGTCCACTACTTTTGAGGTCAAAACAGTATTTAGTAAGTTGGATAGTGTAGGTTAATAATACCTCGCCTTATATTTTATTTATATAAAGAAATGTGCCGATGTCATTTATTAACATGAGACACGTTGGTATAATCTATATTAAATCGTTATCAATACTACTTTTCTTTACTTTATCAATTGATAACAAAGAGGGTATAATACTAGTAACAAAAAAACTTTTTTGGTAATTGATATTTCTAGGATCTGTGACGTGTAAAGAATATATTTTTAACATTTTTAAGCTTCTACCTAAACAATATTTCGTAACATTTCATTAGAAAGCAGATTATAAAATAATTGAGACTTTTTTATACTGTCTCTAAAGAAAACTGATTATTTTGTATCTCTACTGATATAATAATGGTAATATAAGCCTAATGACATTATAGAAATATAATAAAAATTTAATAATATATTTCTATTGTTATTTAAATTTGTTTAGTTATTATAACATCCTCATTAAAATGAATAAAATATCTGACAGCATCATTACGGTATGAAATTTCATTAAGATGGCGCCCAATGCAGCATAAAGTAATTTGTTAGCAAGACCGCTGACCATAGACCATAGAGTACAGAGTACAGAGCGGTGTAGCGAGGTCTCCACCACGCCGCGTCCGCCCAGTGGGCGCGCTTCGAGTGGGGCGGTGCGAGCCAGGCCCCACCCGCGAGCCTTATCTTCCACATTTAAAATACAAAAAACTCGCTTTCTTATGTCAACACGAAGGAGGTTGTGTAGCTTTTGAGTCCTAATGAAGTGGTCTTACCCTCGACTACTAATTATAAGATATATTCATTAGTAAATTATAGATAATTAACATTAACCAAACAGAATAATACAAATAATGTAATATAAGTAACATAGATATTATGATATTTTTATCTCTTTATATTAATATGACAAAAATAATAATGTATATACCTAATATCCTATGTATAAGTATGATTTGGGACTTAAATAATTATGATGTGTGGGAGGAACATATTTTAACAATAGTGGGGAGGATTTTTTTTAAAAGAGAAACAAATAATTTAATTACTTGTAGGTATGTACAAGAATAATAACATAGAAATCGATAAACATACCACGACTAAAAAAAGATTATAAATGAATGACAGTCAAATACTTTCTATACTATAAAATTTTACTATAAAATATTACTATAAAATAAAAGCAAAATTTTTTTTTAATTCTAGAGAGAATTTACAGTGGCTTAAGATAGAATTAGGTAAGTTAAGTAGCGTATATCTTATATTATTAATATACATATATCTTTCTTATAAACACTAGTCGATACCGGAAAACATATTTACGTGGCTATACTATATATTATAATTTCGACAGATACTGTAAAAAGTCTTATTTTAATAATACTTACAAGAGTTACCTCCTAGAGGTGTAAAATATTTTTAAAACTACTTATCTATCTAAAACTTAATAGCTATTAGTAGAAGGTGTAGTATTCTTTTAAAAGTAGCTATTTAAAAAATATATAATTTTTTAAGCGGAGTCTGTCCGACAGTAGGTATCTAATATAATAATTCAAATAAGCCTTAATAAATAACGAAATTATGATTGTATGAAAATAATTATTCGTATGAACATACAAGATACGTTCATACAAAAATTATTTTCCCATCCCTGACGTTTCCTGACTGATCGACAAGACCCTAAATCGGGAGCACGTCCCCATCTCTTAATACTTTCAAACCGACGTCTACTCATCTGCACATAATTTGTATTCTTCAACATAAAACTACGTATATTACCAAACTATTAACATAAATTGAGTAAATTAAATCTACAAAAGTCATAAATAACCCTCAGTTAATTATTTATTAAGGATGTTATAATGATAGTATCTACTCTATTACAGTCGGTACAAATAGGACATAACAGATCCAGTACTCAATTTTGGAATGCACGCCACCCGCCTCCTAACATATGGCGGCTGCGGAAGGGGTGCGAGGCGCACTTGCCTAGACTGCCTACCCCGTGTTTTAACTCGCCTAATTGTTTCACATTTACATACATTAACAGAAAAAAACCCGCGCAACTGACGCTCGACCCACTATGTAAATACGAGCTTACATAGCCTCACGAACTACTATTAGGGCGGAACCGCGCGACTACCACTCAAAACTTTAAATTATGAAATTTAATAACGGAAATCAACTGTCGGTAGTAATTTATATATCGCTGGGAATTAAAGATTATTTGATTACAATTTAATTTTCATCATAAATATCAAGTACTTAAATATGAAATCAGAACTACCCGTTCCATTTACCTGCAATCATATTTAACACAGAGATACACGTAATTGGAATTCAATTGTTATTTATAACACAATTTCACATCACCAAAAACTGTGTTGGAAATACAATAGCTGATGGAACCAATTACATTATAATAATATAAATGGCTATTATTTATTGATGAGAGACACGAGGCACTGTCTCATTTACAAACCGCTAATTACGAGACGGTATTTAGGTAATTAATTCACGGTGAGAACCGAAAACTAACAATGGGTAAGGCATTACGTTATATACGAATTATAACTCAAGTGTAACCCATAATTTATATAAAGTTCTGATAAATATGAAACATTTTTTCCAACTCGTGTTACTCATGTGCTAAATATGCTAGACTGTTTATATTATTTATAATGTTAATTTTAAAAAATGTTCTTATTACATTTACTTATAAAGAGTAACTACACTCCCTTGTACAATTGTTCTGGTTTTAATCTAAACTTCATAATAATTACACCTAGCTTTTAAAAATTTCTTTACTTCTACACAAACTAGCATTTTCTTATCAAAGTATCAAACTGTTTCTTGATAACAATTCGCGTGACTGGCTTAATATTGTCGCATGAGGACTTAAAAAAACACAAATGCAAGTTTTATAATAAATACCTAAGTACTACATATATATATCAATCTCCACTACAAATTAATTGATTTATTTACTTTCATCTTTTCCACTTTTAATGAATATTTGTGATCGTTTATGTGTCATAAAGAAGTGGCAGGAGGAGGAAAAGAACATTTTGATAAATTACTGATAATAACATCGCGTCCTGTTATGAGTAGACCGCACACAACAAACCCAGTCGCGTATTTCTTTATTGTGACCTCTTCTCAGAATCGTCAATACTTAGTTAAAAACATGCAAACTGGAAACATCGCTATCAATCCGATTTACAAAATCATAAGTATCATAACATTTTAGTCGATTCATTTACAAAAAAACTTTACCAACAAGACAAGAAGTCACCGCAAGCAGCACCCGTTCGTAAGTATAACGCAAGGGTCTACTAACTCCCCCTTCGCCATTTGAGGGAGGAGGAGAAACCCACCCCCAACGCTACCGCAAGATATGAAACGAGAGTATCTATAACGTCCAGCTAATTTTTCAGGTGACTGATTATTCGCTTTAATACAATTCACATAATCTATATAGAACGTCTTCTCTGATACAGATTTCCCAATCTCATTAAGATTCCAAAATACTATTGAATTTGGTTCTCATAGTAGGTAGGTATAACATTATTCACGTATCGTTCCTGTGTACCGGTTGTTGGTACAATAGCCACGTTATCAGATGCAATAAAACAAAGACTACTTGCAACGGTTCTTAATCGTCATTTCACATACGTTCCACTGATGAACGTTTGTCTCGGACGTGTGTCTAAACTGAAGGGAGATTGTGCCCCGATAGCGAATATAGCGTAGGTACTGCTCGCAAAAAAGATATTTCATATTTATTTATTTACTCCATTAAATCATTAATTACTTGTTATTTTTAAAAGTAATTATCTCAAATTTTTAAGCTATATTTTCATCCTGTAAAGACAAAGTAAAGACTTATTTCATTTAAAGCATTACCTTCCTTCAATAAATGCAATAAATGTAACAATATTAATGTTTAAAAACCGACTATAAAATTTTAATGTTTATTTTGAAATCGTAGTTCCCGAAAGGGATGATCTATTTTGGTCTAGTTTTATTTTGGAAAGTAAATTGACTGACTGCATTTTTAGCTACCATTTAAGAAATCATTTTAGCCATTCAAAGGTTACTTGTCGTTGCGTTACCCTTTGTTTAATTTTTGAAATTAATACTTAGAGTTAAATAAATCCCTTTCGTAATTATATAAAATATTAATCCTTATAAGAACACTTCACGATCTTTTCTACATTATTTTGGTTTCTCAAAATCAAAGAATAAAAAGGTTGCAATTTCACGTTGTTTTGCTGTCGGTGGTTATTTCGCAAAAGAGGGTAGCGATTTAGTTCGCTTCGCGGTCTGCACTAAGCACAATGGGTTTTGGTAAGCGATATGCATAGATATGCAATACCTAGTGCCGCCCGTTGTATATGCAGACGCCTCATTACCACACACTAATCTCATACTGCTGTTCATTATGAACATACACATAATAGATATAACAAAGTTTTATCTTGAAATATTTATTATATATAAAACGAACTTTCAAGGTAGTTCAAGAGTTGGAGGACAGAAATACACTTACCCACATATTTGTTATTGGGCTGTCCATTTCCAGAAAATGCAGAGCAGATTGAAACGTATTTAAGTATTCCCTATTCGGATCCAATGAATAAAAATTCTATTGCTACAATAGAAATTCGCATGATTCAACTAAATCTGAATTGCCTTCTATATTTCTCAAATTAAATTTAATATCGTACCTCGTATCGTAACAAAGTTGTTATTTAATGTTTAATCTGGTAAAATTACTAATTTTTGTTATTATCATTTTAAGTCACTTATAATTTAGTGAAATTTATTATAAGTTAACTCTAAAGAAATGTCATACGTAAATGAAATTGTAATATATATAGATAACTTAAATATACTAATAGTAAATCTCTTCCGGTCTTCATGAACCAAGCAGCATCTTAGGGAGTTTTTAATGAGTCGCCTTTGATAGGTCGAGTTGAATCAAGATACGCGGGGTTCGTGTGAATGGCCCGCGCTGTTGCCTCACGCATCAACTGCCTTAACGATTATATGCAAATGAGATGTCATAACACGTGAATAATTACACCCAGCCACGAATTGCCCTTTCGAACAACCGCACAAATTGGATTTAGGTGAAATGTTAGTTTTGTCGGCGACACGAACGCTGCTACGAGTATGGGGTGGTGGGTAGGGGCGAACAATAACTTGGACGCAACCTTAATAATGTGGAACATTGTGTGGTAGAAATATACCTACGTCCATGAAATAGCCTGATATTTAAAACATTTTTTGGAATAATAATTTCTAACTAGTTACGCTTAATTAGCATTAATTACTTGTGTTTTTGTTTTCCAACTGAGCAAATAGTTAGACCCACTTGAAATAGTGGTAGGTTCAAATCCAATATTATATATAAAATATACAAAATATTATTCTATAAAGAAACATTAACTCATTTTCATTTTTAGATAAACGGCGATTGTTTTCAGAATTACAAAAGGTAATTCTGCAACTTCAACAAACAACACGTATTTCACAATTAATGCAATGTACAGATAAAGCACTTCAGGAATCCGAAGATAAGCATACCGTGTCTCATGTTTATTTCGATGCCACTTTTCACGAAACTCCGCCGTGGAAATTGCGAGCACCGTCGGGGGGCAGCGTGGCCGAGCATGTCGCGTTAAGGAGCGCGCCGGTCGTTATGCTAATACAACCTTTACAAATAAACGACTATATAAGTATTTACGCGGATACTGGATAGTTTACTCTAAGCAACTGAATTTAAAGTTCTATTTTGTATGGTTAATAAAGACTCTTGATGCCTAAAAGTTTAAGATGATAATTTGAGCTGCGTGCTGCGCTGCCTGTAGTCGCGATAGCGGGAAAATGGACGGTTGACTACGTTTATGGCTTAGACGCCAGTGCTTAGATTCGAGGGGAATACATGTTCCAGAAAATACGAAACACGTTTGCGATAAAACCTTATTAAGATTTATTTTGTTACGTACTCTCGACTGACACGGCTTCACGAAGTGTTCCCATATCCATCCAGAACATTTTAAATTGACGATATTCTTACGTATTATTGAAATGCTGATTTTTTTAGATTTTGTTTTCAAGATAAAAAAGAAAGTTTATAAAAACATTAAAAAATTAAAACATAAGATCTTAAAATATGTAACATGTCTAGGGAATAAAATTTATTATCATATTTCCAACTAATACATATAAAATTTTTACTCGTTTTTAAAAAAAATCGTTTTAAAAGACACCTCGTCCATAAAATCTTATTGAAATTTATTAAGTAATTCCTCACTTCAAGTTTAAAAATAATTTCACGATGCAGACATATATTTTATAAAATTTTTAAGGGAAATTCAAATTAGTTATATTACTGTTATAATGTAATATTATAATAATATCGTTACATTTGAATAAAAACATTTTGTAAGGAAATAAGTCGCCAGTGTTTTTTCATAAATCTGAGTGTGCTGGTCCTCCTTAATTAGATTTTGATCATTTAATATTTGGAAACATGTGTAGTCATGTGAGATGTATGGATAATTTAAGCTCGCCAGGATTTTATTGGCAGAGCGACGGATCGGTATCCAAGAGGTCGCAGATTCCTGCCTTTCTGGAGCCTGTCCCGAAGTCCTGCCTATGTTGTGATTTTTTTTACAAATTATAATTTTTGTCGTTTTTTAAATCCTTATTTTTTTAATTGTATACACCTAATTTACTAAAGGGTAAATGCCAGGATTGATTGAGAGAGAATGTCGCTGAATGAATCGCTCACGTATTTAAACTACTTATAGTCTATTCGGACGTTATTAAAATGTTCGTGTGTGGCTTAGATGCCATCCTTAACCATGCTGCTGCTATACCGTGCTTAGAAGCTTTTCCAGCATAGCTTTACTTAGGAAGCATTTCAAGCTTATCAAACATATCAAGCAAAAGGCAACGAATACCTGCTCTTCATCACAGAAATAAATAGTTTTTAAGATTATTGTAACCCTGAATGCTAGATACAACAAATCACACTGCTGTTCATGTAACAATATTACAAATAAGAAACTCCTCAATCGCATCGAAACATATGCTCTGCTTGATTCATTTTTCTTTTCAATATATCATTGAACGGTATTAATAAACCGGTGCTTTTAACAAAACGTAATTGTTGTTAAGTATTTACGATTCCCATTTCAAAATACAAATGACAATGCAAAATCACAACAAAACTAAGGAAATGAATGTGGTTTTGAGGTTTAACACTAAAATGTTCCACTTTCAGACTATATCTACGAAGGCGAGACTATAACAATTACACTACACAATAGGCCCGTAAGTATTTTTAATTTACACAGAAATATCCACTTTATGGAATAAGATATCATAAACTAACTTTAGCTGTATTTTAGATCTATTCAGATTATAGTAAAATACAGAAACTAGTCATGAATAAAACAGTACAACACTTTTACTTAACAAAAAAGCGTACAATAAATATAGCTTAGGGTTTAAGAAGACAAAGAGTGTATTGTTCCTCTTTATAATATGGCGTTAACGGAACCCAAAGTAATTTACAAAACCACTAAACTGCCGCTCTCACACCGGCGACACAAAAGTCGAACGTATTGCGAGATGAAGCCTTTGTGGTTACTTGTGATCCGTAATTAGGGTATTTAATAGCTGTAACGGTTCGATCTGATAGAGTACCTATTTTATTGAATAAAATGTTTAACGCGCGTCCTTTAAATTGGAATTAAATTATAGCTTATTACGATAATAGACACATCGTAATAGCGACGCCATTAGAATCGTTTACTTAATTGTTGTTGTACGTCGATACTAATTTTATAATAATATATAAATTAGTTATGAAATAGCCTCTATAAATAAGAGTACGAATACAAGTATTAGTTAAAAAGTTTGTATGAATTATGAAACTAAAGTGAGTACATACAGGAACACTAAACAATATTCGGTCCCTAGACAGGTGTGGTCGCTCGCTAATGAACACAATGAAGACGTACTCCGCCGCATCCGGCGTTGATCGATTGATTTACTCGCTGCCACCGCGCTTTTTGTATTCGACTGTCGCCTGCTATTTGCATATCACGAGGGAGAATTTAAAATAGAGTAGAGCAGACATAACGTTTGCTCAACTTTTAAAATCTTTCTTTATCTTACTGACGTTAAAATTAAAGTTAAATTCATATATTTTTGGTGAGGATTTAAACTTTTAGTAAAATATGTTTTCAAGCAAGGTAAATATTTTAACTAGAATATGAGATATCAAGATATATAAAATAATATAAAATAAAAAAGCATACTTAGTGGCTGCGTATGTATTGTCGTAGGTCTGCAGTGACCTCACGAAGGAGTAGACTAGAAATGTGCTCGGGGGTATGACATTTGCATTACACCGAATCTTTCGACATAATCTGCTGGTGGATGCTTAGTGAATGTACCTGATACGATATGCGTAGACCACGAAAAATATATAACAGATGTTACGGGCGTTGAGTTTGATAACTTTTACATTTAAATTTAAGCATTACGTGTTTGTAATGATTTGTTTAAAAAAACTGATTAAATATTCATCAAATTACTTAATTTGTGGATAAAAATTCGGTAGGTTTTCGCGATAGTGTGATCTCTAATAGTGTTTTAGCAACTTATTATCATATTTCACTGCATTCATATAAATAAAATATGAGTAGAAGACAATTTAAAAAAAATTGAATTGAAATTTACAAAATATAGATATTTAAAAAAATTACTGTTTTGTTGTATATCGTAGATGTCACAGAATTATTATTAATTCATTTTTCATGTAGAGTAAAATATTTATAACACGCTACGTGACACCGACACGGTCATTACTACCGCAAGTGACAATAAAGTGCACTTCGGACGATTGACTTTTTTTCTGCCTGATGTCGCGTGAAACTTCAGCCAACACATAAAAAGTAAAGTAGTTCCCAAGTTCCAGGTAAAAAAACAAATAAAATTATATTAACTATTGTAACAATAAATGTTTAAACAATTAAAATAATAAAAAAATTTGTTATCAAGTATGAAACCGTTTATACAAGAGAAGGTATAATTCGTAGCGATGGAGGAGATATGTTAATCGTCTCGGCCCCTGTAGTTTAGCGAAGGGGTCGCATATCGAACATCTACACATTATCTATACCGCTTAGATATTCCTTTCATCACTAAAAACATTTAATGACTAGAATATTTATACAAAAAACGTTTAAAGTATTAATTGGTTAGATTGTTTGATAGACTATCTAATTAGGGTGAGTAAACGGAAATTAATTTTGTTTTAATTTGTATTTTTGATTAACGTACGAGCGTAATATAAACAAAGAACGTAACTTCCCTCACTTTTGGATTCATTTATTCTATTTTATATTCTATTAACATCGTAGATTAACACGAAAAGTCTGACTCTGATTTGTAAATAATCTTATCCATTTTTACAGTTGAATAGATCTTAAATATTAATCATTTAGAATAATATTTATATTACTTTAAAACATTAATTTCACAATTCTACATGCGAATGCAGTGTACTAACTCTACACGCCATGAACGTGTACAAATACTGGTTCATATAAATCTAAATTATTGAGAAAAACAAAAGGATAACCTTAATAATTAATCTTTTTTTTTTGTTGATTTAATTCTTTATCTGTAGAGGAAACACGAGTGTAATTTTAGTATTAAAATTATTCCAAATTATAAAATCAGTGATGTCCAATTTAGGATGCTATTTACATCAGAAAAAAATCTAATTCCCAAACAAAACCAGTAAACATAAAAAACATATAATGATGAAATTGTTCCTAATAATATAGGTGTTTCAAATCCCTTATTCTTAATTAACAAATATGAACTAACTCTAAAACATTATTTTAGCAGATAAGTTAGCGACACATGTTTGAGATTTTAATAAGACTCGAATTCATGTAAACAGTACATGGTTTGTGGGTCATCATCACTAAACTCTTAAGGTGTTTCCTTAAGATTTTATATCCTATTGCAATGGTTTGAATGGTAAATATTGACGTGTGTATAGCAGAGATAGTAAAGAATAGCCGATGGAGTTTCTTATGTTCGTCTCAGATCAGGGCTCGCTTGAAACCCTCGTAGCTAAAAGTACGAATTCCATTACCATTTGACATACACACGTGATCACTGATGATGATTCAAAGTGGAAAGGAGAAGAAAATTACTTATCTTAGGATGCTTAGGATCTGCTGTCACAGTCTACAACACAATAGATATGATGAATGAAGAAAACCACTTGTTTGAGAGTGCTAAGTAGAAGTGCTTATAAAATATTACTATTTCTAAATACTTGATTTAACTTCTATCAAATCAAGCAAACACTCAATTAACAATTTAAAAAGTTTTTATCCATACACAAGTATTTGAAAAGCTTTGGAAGTTAACGAATAAGAATATAAAATGATAACCCTTTTAATAAAGTAAGTGTCGCTTATTAAATATTTATAACAATATGTATTTGACCCTTTGATTACATTACAATTCATCGGACCCCTAACTTACTTTTGACAAGCTGCTAATCATATTCTAACGTACACCTTGCATTCTGATGTCTGGCTTTCAGAATTTTAAAATACGAAGTCCCAAGGAACCATATAAAGGGTCATAATTAAAAGAATCTTAGCATAGCAGAGACAGGTGATAAAATATAGTTGATAATATACGTAGGTCCCAATTATGGAGCGATTTGAAAATATCTTTCACTCCACGCTGTAACTATTACAATACATATTGTCTCGTCGCGTATCTGCTTTAGTTATATATTTAATAACAATTTTACAGCTACCAAAACATCTTGATATCTTAAATACTTAAGTCCTTAACAAACTTTAACTTTATATAACATACAATAATCTTTGGGCTCTACTAAAATACATAAAATATATCTTGAAGAAATATCAAAGTCACCGACCGTGACCCCACACGGGTTCTACTTTTAGTTGCAACAATAGTAAAATGCATTACTCAGAATTTAAGGCGGAGTGTTTACGTTGAAGCAATTAAAACCCCATCAAGAAGAGGAACCTGCCGTGACGATCACACTACATATCTAACCGAAATTAACAAAAATATATTCAGTCATTTCAATATATATAATATAGCATTAACATTCCGCTGTATGCTTGACTACTCAGGCTCTACCATAGCATCTTTTTATGTTGATTATGTACATCAGAGTGAACATTTTAAAATTTCCAAAATTCTCAATAATTAAGATAGGAATTTATTGTTAAATATACCTAATAAGTGAAGGCTTCGTAGAATTATAAGACGATAGATAATTACGAACTCATGTGCCTTACGATTAAAGCTTGTTGAAATTTTAATATACTTTAGTAATATACTGGTTATGTTGCGGTGATTTTCTTTTCTTTGTTAATTAAATAATTGATAACTTTTAAGATTCTAAAACTAACTTATTCAATAAATAATCAAACATAGTGCTTAAACAAAATTACATATTGTAATATAACACGAGACGTACAATTTTGAATATACAATATTACCAAAGGTTCATTGTCCTCTCCGGCTAAACGGACAGCCAATGGGAGCCGCAATAAAATACTAATTGCGGGGGAAAGCTCACCAATGAATAAGCATTAGGGGCCTGTACATAGCGACTGAGCGACTCGAGACGACTAATCGATGGCTCTGTGTACTCACGTCTTTACACACATAACTGTTTGAATACATAGTTTTTTGTATAGTGTATACAAAGGCCGTAATCATAAAGAACGGCGCGTAACCTATCAAATTGAATATAACATTACATTTCAGTATAGAAAAATGACGTTTGAAACAAGGTGAGTTCGAACAACGTTAGGTATAATGAGGTATAATCAACATTAGAACTTATTATGTGGGTTAAACTTAATGAGATGGTTTCTTACACAAACAGTAGTCACAACCTAGCGTCGGCACATGTCAAAGAGTCGTGATTTAATTTATACTAATTGTTTACCGTAGCGTATGTGCGCCTTCACTAAAAATACTATTTAAAAATACAGAACAGTGTGCCATAGAGTTATTGTTTAGTTTCATTTCTGTACTTTAACAGCGACACATTTCAGCCGTACCCCAGTGGGTAGATATACCCGAAGCAAATGTAAAACACATTTTTTTTATGTGCAGAGTACATAAAAGAAAGGAATAGTTAATAATTGTGGATGAAAACAAAACTTTGGTTTGGTGAATAACATCTTAGTAATAGAAAAGTATACTAAACTTAAAACTAAACTTAAATACTTGTAAACTTTTATACTTACCATTTAAGAACAGTTCGAAACTAATTACCAAATGAACGTGTCATTCCATTCTAGTTGTTTAGTAATAGCGGACAAAACACGGAAGCCCGCTACTGTATTGCCGTCACACTCTCAATTGAATAGTTATCACACTTCATGCCACCAAAGGGAGCCGCCGCTTTGTCGTCCGCTCATACAGACGAGCTACTTCTTAGTCGCTTTTTAAACATCCAGACTAAATCATATTGGATATTTCTTAAGGCTCGAAATTACCACTAACAAAAAACTAATATTATCTTGATCTATTTTTTAATATATATTTAATACTTGTAACAATTCATTAATAAGAATATAAGAGAGAAAATAAATAATACAAACTCCCACAAATTATTCAAAAGCAGTCTGAATTGATCTGACAACGAAATTCATATAATTCATAACATCAAGTTAATCCCAGCTTGAATCGTCGTCAACTCCACAGTTATAAAAGATATAAAAAATAATTTACGAGCTCCCAAACAAGAAAACAATACACCGCAATGTGTCAAAATACTCTAACAATACCTTTAGGGCCTTTTAAGTTTGAAAGAGCAGTTTTTTGAAGTAATGATACAAAGGGATCACAACTCGTAAGTAGAATTTAACAATGGATGTCACTCTCGATTGAACACAAAACATATGTGAACTTCTGTAGCAGTTAATAGCCACGTGAATTCCCGTGTGGTCAAGAGGACCTGGTGAGACCTCCAGGAACCTTTATTTTTATTTTCTTTTTCCCGATTGCGTTACTAAATTGCTTTATATTGTAATTATTAATTTATTCAATTTATACTTGTGAGCTACAAGTATTGTCATAATTGAAATTAATTGATCTTGTTTTGATTCAATAATTTATCTATTTATGCTGCGTCGAGTCCGTTAGAACTATATTAAATGTATTTACTCATGTTCCCGAGTAATTTATCACCGACCTGAATAACACATCAATAGCGCCTCTCGAGACAATAACTGGAAAAATATAAAGAAATGATGCTAATGTCAATAAATCATCATCAATATATTATTGTCTGGTGAATAAATTTAATATGGAAAGAGGAATTGCCATAAAAGTAGCTGATCATTGAAGATATCCTTACAAAAGCAAATATAACTACATGTTTCGGCCCTTATTTCAAAATCTGTGTAACGTTGAGATTTGAGGGAATATCAGTGTCTATGTTTGTATATGTACATACATCCTGCAGAATCATCTTCGTATCAAAAACTTACAAAATAGACAATTTCTAAAATAAATAATATAACAGCAGTCCTATTCCATACGTCGAATCCTAATCTGTTGAAACGTGAGCACAACAAGTGGTACTAACTAACACGTCGATGATAACTCTAAATTATAACTAAGTACGCAATCACTCATCATTGCTCTGTATTTTATTATTCATATTAACTTGGGTTTGGATTACAATAATAGTCATTTGAGGCGCCCTACCTACCTACCTACCTACCTACCTACCTACCTACCTACCTACCTACCTACCTACCTACCTACCTACCTACCTACCTACCTACATACCTACCTTTTCCTACCTACTCATTCTTAATATTATCAGGCTGAATTACATTTGCCTTTTGTTCTTTGTTATAAATATATTTTAGGTAAGTGCTTGTCGTATACGTACTTACATACATAAGCATACAATACTAATGTTAACGTAACCTCTTTCAAAACTCCAACAATCTGAGCCGCAATAGATGCAATAGGATAACTGAACGGGCATGAACCTTCCAACGACACGAGTAACAAATTAAGTTTGACAGTAAATAGAGGTGTAACCATGGCAACTGAAGGATGTTCGTGCGCACGAGGAGAGTATCGACAACATAATGAGTGCGCTGGATTGCAGACTCGACTCGCGGGAACAACACGTCTTATCTACCTCCACATAAAATGCAGTTTTTATTTAAATGCTCATATAGCTAAATGAACAGCTTCATGTATGTAACAAGTTGTTTCTTCAGAAATGTTATTCGTAGGACCAATAAATTGATTAAAAATGATAAAACTTAAAATTGTCTAATGTTATATTTTAATTCTGTATTTATTTAAACGGGATAAGATCCTCACAAAGATTGTGATCCTTATAAATTATAACAATGTGTATCGTAATATATCCGCCGGCCCGAGAGCGAGGTTTTAAGTGGAGAGCGGTTTACATCATAAAACCTCGATGAAGGCTCACTCATCGGGTTCAAAAGGTAACTTGCAATTTACCTCTTTATATAGCTTCAATAATACCGAAATAATAACAATTGTCATTACTATTTTGATTTGTTAAACAGTTAAGAAGATATTGTACTTGAGTACTTGTAATCACGACTAACTACCATTAAACATAATGTCGGACACAATCTTTAATAATTTCAATTGTTTTTATTAGTTTTTTTAAAAGTAATAAAAGCGAAGAAAGATATAGAAAATAAAATGTTTTTTAGTTCAATATATTAAAATTATGTTTTTATTAATAGAATATTCTCGTAGCTGTTGTAAACTCAAAAGACAATTTATATATACGAATTGCTATCTTTTATTTATAATATATTGTACAGAAGCTATTGATAGTATTTCTAGTTAAGTATTTGGTTAACATCTAATATTAAACTAAACAAATTTGTTTGTTAAGACCTTTTTAACTTTTTAGAACTTAACAGTTTAGAACCATAAGTTAATGGATGGACTCGTAAGCCCTAATCGCGTGCTTGAGGGCAAAGCTGCAGCTTATTGCTAAATTTACATTCACCTGACATACTTCAGTGAACCTGCAGACACAAAATCAACTTTACGTCCTAATAGGAAAGTCTAAACTTCATTAACATTCGGATTGGGATTATTCAATACCAGTAAAAACTATATATAACCTATTGCTTTCGAAATAACGTTCAAAATCCACTGAACACGTTTGTGATATCTTCGGGTGCATATTATGCAGGAATCAATCAAAATAACATTCCAAAATGTGTCCGCGGCCAGTGGAGCCTACAAATAGCCTTCTTCTTCAGTGTTTATTGTTTCGACCCTAATGACTTGCTTTATGAGCGTTCAATTATTATGAACCGCTTTTAAATCATTTTGTAATTTTATTATAATATTGATATATCCTAAGTTTCTTGAGCTACTTTGTTTCTAAGACCTTATCATGACATGTAATCACAATATTATGATTGTATTACAATGCTTTCAAATTGATCTGTTCTCCACACTGAATATATTTTAAAACTTTTGATAGGGATGTAATTAATAAAGATAGCAAATCAAAAATTTTTGAACATTTTGTCTTTTTGTGTGTCCACAAATAATGAAAAATATAGCGACGGATATTTAAAAAAATTGGTATGGCGATAGTTAAGTGTCCTGGACAACATTTAAGATAATTTTTACTGTAACAAAATGTGTATTTCGTACGAAAAATTACAAATTACCAGTTCTAACGTTGAATTCTATTAATATGTCTAAAATATCACAATGCGTTCCTAATGTGCGTGATATTTTTAAACATTAGATTAGAAAACCCAAACATTAGACAAAATACAGAAAATGCATACATCCTATACATAAGTTTTGATCTTCAAAACACAGGGTTTATGAACTCGATATTGTTGTTTATTCGAAACTATATAAGGAAATGACCTCGCTCGTGCTATCTCGAAAAATTTCGAGCTCATATAATATTTGCTATCGGTAAGAAATTACTACATTCAAAATACATAAATAATAAGTACGACTTCCACCTCTTAAAACAAGTCCACACACACACAATAAGAAAATTTATGAGTTGTTTTATTTATACAAACATAAACTATTCTGTCAATTTTTTACCGGAACTAAATCAATACACTATGCGAACGACGTCGCGGCCAAAGCTAGTTAATTAATAATAAAACAATCCAAATAAAATGAAACAAAAACATATTTTTCTAAATTTAATATGAAGACATAAGATCGGTTTAGGTTCCTATACATCAGTTTTTAATAATTAATTTAAAATAGAAGGTTAGTAATGAGTTACAATTCTCTTATACTATGCAAAAAAGCCTGTATTTTAAGACTCCCTTACTTTATCTACGTATGGCTATTGTATCGGACTAAAGCATGGGTGTTCAGGGTGATCTAGGTCGTAGGAGTTAGAAGTTGTTTGAAATAGCGTTATCAGGTCAGAGTGTCCTTCAAGAACAAATTCTTAAACTACACGCCATGAAGGTGAAAGCAGCGCGCTAGTCCTTCACACTCGTATTCTGTAAATGGCAGTATCATTATAAATCACACCAATAACCCCGGGAACTGGACATTTTTTACATAATGAGCCGGTATTACGGCAATTTGCACTAAGTGATATTAAGTGAATAATGCGGGAAATACTGAGCAAACCGATTTAATTTGCCTCAGCCGCTAGTTATCATGCATCAAGACCGCCACGGCACCCTCCTCCTTAAAAACAGTTTAGCTTTTAATAAGAAGTCGGTGGAATAACTCACAGAGCACTTTGAAACAGAGAAGAGTTGCCAACAAATTAAACATTATACAACATTATCAAGCCTATTAAAATAATCGATTTACATAACTGGAACCGTTGACCTTACACATGACCTGCTTAAACTGCTTATTTCCCTAATATGTGTCTATATATGCGGTTAAGAAATAGCATAAAGACTAAGGATAAGTCTGATAATGAAGATAAAGATTTTTTAATTTTCGAAAACAGCTATAATAAAAAATAAGATATTTATAAAGATATTCAATGTAAGAGTGTTGTGTTAGTCTTCAGCACAGAACCTCCAGCGTCGTTGCTGCCACATAATGATTGATGTGTCCCGAAAGCGGCCCGGCGGCGAACTCGGAATTTATCACTGACTCCCGGCTCTGTGGGCATACAACCACCCTGTCAATATCTCTATCACAACGCTGTAAAGCCTATATTAGCGTACACATTTACATAGATAACTACATCCGTTTTACGCAATACTTGATTTGAATATCTGAATTCGATTTATTGGACTTGGAATCACGTTCATAAATAAAGTTACCTATCCAAAATTTGCTGGGTTCATAGTGTTCATCTTAAATATCAAGTATGGAAATGTTTAGTGAAAATAAGTTAATAAGATTTTTTTTTTATAGTCAAAGCTACTACTGTTTGGGAAAGATACATGTCTTAGTCCTCTGAAGAGCCTGGGCTTATCCTCTTTTTTTTAAATCTGTCTTAAAGACTATTACAAATTTTGCAATCTTTAAATATCCTGCCAGCGACGGTCTTTTCCCAAGGCACATTATGATCTACATATTCGGACACTAAAATATCCGTTAATACATAAATGTTATTTTTTTATTCTACCTTATTATATGTTAATAATTTAACGCTTTCTGGGAACTTGTTGTAAAAATGTATACATTCACTCGTAACAGAGTTACTCACTTTTTTGAGTGGAGTAACAGGCAAAGTAATTTTATTTGTTCCTTGCATTAAAACTGGTGTCTATAACTATTTTTAAAAAAATTATCGATATTCTTAGGACCAAATTGGTCAAATTGATATGGTTTTCAAATATATATAGACGGATGACTGTAATACATTAATTTGATTAAACCTAGTACGCAGGGAATGTCTGGGACTCAGACGATAGATGTCACGGATGTCTCTTTTCTATAAGATAAATTCTATAAGATATTTCTATAATAAAAATAACTATATTAAACTATTTTGACTGTAACTTGTCCATTAGAGATCTTATTTATTATATTATTCCATAAAGTATAAAATTTTACATTTTGCTACATCCTTCATCATTATTTTTTACAGAAACTTTTCACCTTTCATTATGAGATGTTATTATTGATACAAGAGCAAAATCGGTATATAAAAGTCTATAGATCACATCTAAACCACACATTAAACAATATCCCCGACCGCGAGTGCAGTTATTATCGACGGAGATTTATAACATCGCTGGCTATTATCATCAAAAAGCTGTGATATTTGAACCCTTTTGTTTATATCCGCCTCATACCCGCCAGCAAACAGAACAGGTGAAGCCCGAGTGACCGGCCGCCCTGCAACGAAATGTTCCTTTCTTCACGCTTTTTATTACATTTTTTGTCCATCCGCCAACTAAATGTCGAACTAACACCAGCAGTAATTAGTGACGATTAATAATCGGTTATCTTGATCGTAGGCCTAGCGTCATAATTGCCTGACGTGCTCGGTTACATTTAAATTGTACAAATTGTTATAATTTATTACTAATTTCTACGTTCTTATCATTGTGTAACATCTTCTGCCACCAAATATTATAATTCCTGATATTAAAGACATTTAACGCTTGAAATATGCGATCTGCGTTACAAATTCGTTTTAATTATTGTGATCTCTTTGTTTGGAATCGATTTGTTTTTAACAAAAGCTAAGTCATACGCGGCGTTATCTCCGATCGGTCTTCGGCGGCGTTTCGCATCATGAGCCACGAAGCAGGATTGTGACGGGAGGCAGGCTTCCTCGAAATGCCTCGAATCCTTCCTACGTCAATCAGTGGAGGGATGGGAAGATGTAAGTTCTCGATGATTATAAATAAATTTGTGTAGAATTTTATAATATCTTTTAGGTAGTATTTTACGTAAATAAGTATTTCTAAAAATAAATGAACAACCAAATTTTAAAAACTTAATTGACATTAATTTTGCCTTTTATACAAAATAATATATATATAAATATTTATATAAATCTGAACGTCGTTTCGTCAGGGTATCGTTCTCTATAACCGCTTAGACAAATCACCTCAGAAGAACAGCGAGCAAGCAGAACATCGATATATAAAAGAGTCGATAAGGACCCGCTCGCGTGTCGGCCCGCGCCGGCCCCCGCCGTGCTCAATTGATGCATAGCCCGCTCATCGGCGAGCGACGCACTCTCAGATCACCTATTCACATGTTACAGACGACATAAGAGCATAATTATCAGCGATCGACTTCGTTTATAATTAAACAGGATTATTAAGTTGCGCTTCGTCAACCAAAGATGTATTCGCGTGAGTTTTATTATATTATCTTTGTATACTTTATAACTATGCATCTTTTGATTATTATGTATTGGGTACTGCTTGCATATAGTGTCCCAGAAATATTTAAGAGAATAGGATGATCACATCGGTTTGTGATACTTTTAAGTCTAAACACCAATACATAGCGCGGCGACATAGACACAATTAATATTTATAATTCCATTAAATTTTATTCTTTTACAATTCAATATTCCGGTAACAGTAGCCGATAAAATTGATTGTTTTAGATTGAATCGAATTCAAATAAGAGAGACCACGAATATTTATGAAGATTCTACTAAGCGTATCCCATCGATCAAAGCGATCATTTCACTGCGGCCAATCGTAGCGGATAACAATCTATGCAGGTGCACTCTGGCGCCGAATTTAGTAAACCCTTTTTCAAGTTAACAGCGACTAAGTTAGTCTAAATAAAAAGACTTAGGTAAGTGCATTACAAAGTAACACAACCCACTAAAGATTAGTGGCTTAAACTTTGAAGTTCAAGTAAGTATAGCAACAAGACTTACTTCATGCAGATGTCAATAGTAGGTCATTTTTAACATGAACTCTTTCTCTCTGAGTATGATACTCAAAGTTTTTGTAGCCCTTAAAATCGACAAAGCTGTTACTTTTGTGGCTTTGTAGATAAGAAGTGACGATTTTACGACCGATATAAAGATTGACCGATGGGGTGAGATCATTTAGTCACTTAATTGAGGCCTCCCTCCCTCGTATGACACGATAGATTTATTAACTTATTACGGTACAGGTATCAGAAGTAATAAAATTGATTAGCTAAATAAATATATTATTTATATCTATATATTTTTGTACATATGTCTCCTATTATATACTTAAAGACCCTTATTATTCTGTTTCTGTTCTGCTTTAAATGGTCGCATTGTTTGTTACAACAGGTTCGGGTGAATGTTTTTCTTTTGCAAGCACATGCCACGCGACATCGTTCAAGAAGTTTTTTTTAAGGCCATTGTTAAAATGATATTTAGTGTGAAGCAGATCAATTATATCTTTGTTATCCTGTCACCTGCTGTTCACTAAAAATGAGAATACTTTCCTCTGATATATAAACGAAGTAAAAAGTTAAGGTTAATAAGTTTTAAGCATTTATAAAAGAACCACTACTAATTAACTAGAACTTATTGTTGTGGAATTTCGTTTTCGCCATACATTTCCCAAACACTAAGCATATTTTAATATTTTTCATAACCCTAGGTATCTTAAATGTATGTAAAAAATATCAAAGCGATTTGTAAGTCTTTAATCAATCCTTGAGGGTCTATATTTTATTTGAATTGGTCGCAAGGAGCAATTCAAATACATTTTGATTGTAGGTTAAACTACGCCTTGTCCGCGTATTTACACGCGATGCTGCTTCAAGGAACCCTCAGGTAGGTTCGCCGATAGAATAAGATTTTTTTATAGATTCCTGTCCTTCTTCACTAGATATCTTTTATTAGGGCATGGAATATACAATGTATTAATTTTTATATTATTTTATTCTATTAGTAAAATTGGGTAAAGATACCGAAAAGTCTTGAAACATCTTTCAAGAGACAGTAGAAACAGCTTTTAGATAAAGGTCAATACTCTCATCGCCACTATAAATTATTAAAATAATACGTTGAGTGATTGGTCTCTCAGTAGCAAGAGTACAAATGAATTTAACAAGCACCAAACGACCTGTAAAGTTTGTTAGAGTAGTCTCGTATAAAAAACAAAACGGGACCTCACTACATCTTAGAAGCGGCTCCTGATTGGACTCTCATGATGGAAACGTATGAGAAACAATATAGAACCCCTGAGGATATTGGTGTTTCGTCATATTCCTATACTCTAGATAGTTAAAGCGCGTAATAATAATTGAGCTTAGGAAGCAAACATGACTAGAGATCACACATTTAAGATAAACGAGTATTACGAACCGACCAGTGGATTGACCAGGAAAGGGTTTACAGTTAATTTTTACGCTGTAGAAAATGAAACGAAAGATATAACAGCGAAATCTCTCTGTAACCTTCATTATAGAAAAAATTTCGAAAACGGTATTAGTGTCTAATTTGGTTAAGTACTACACTACAGACACTATTTATACAAAATAAAAATTGATTTAAATCCGCTTCATTTAAATATAACATAAGGACGGGACCAATCTACACCTCACTAAATCCGAAATGAATCTCTTTTGAACGATTCAACTACAACAATAGATAAAAATATCAAATGTCTCTAAGCAAATAAATATATCTCATAATTGGATAATGTCACGTATTTGACTTAAAGGAATTCGAGTTAGGACAGAGCTGTGTACTTTTTATATGAACCGCGGTAGGTAGCGAGCTCACCACCGCACCACCGCACCACCTCACCACCGCACCACCGTGCCACCGCGCCGCGCAACGGTAGCTGCTCCGAGATACGCGTTTGGTCAAACAAATCGTACGATGTCTCTTCGAATCACGTCATTTTATTTTGAGCACCACTTTGTATAGAGACCGCTCTAATCATGAGCTGGATGTTATCTCGTCTAATCATTACACCGCTGTACACTTTCAAATGTTTGATTTTTAAATTAAACTTTATCTATGTCCACATGATATAAATTGTAACAGATACAGATCCCTACAATGCCATATTATAATTATATTAATAAAATAACCTTATTATAATTACAAAATAATCCCGAGTACAGAGCGGCTTCCGACGATTAAAACAATTTTGGTCGGGATTCGCTTTATATTTTTTGTGAGAGGCTAACACGATATTATGTTTCCAAAAAATCATCGAAGCGACTATTGTTAGGGTGTCGATCTTTGTTTTAAGAGCTCCAATACGTACAGAGAGTTTTTCACTTTATATTGCTAGTATTTACGGCGATATTCCTATGTACTTATAGGAATGTTAAGTTGTTGTAGCAAGAACAGTGGCCTAGGTAACTCGATAACGTGTAGGTATATCGCTCTGCCTGCGCTCGAGTATTCAGCTCGATTAAGATGAATTTGCTTTTGTTGTAATATTTTTTTGTCAAATTAAATTTTAACGTATCTTGTTAATAACAAGCAAAAAGACTGTACAAGAAAGCAAATAAGATTACTGTGACAACAAGTAATATACATTTAAACTTCACCTTTAAAATTAATTTAATATTAAAATCGCAAATAATGTTTCCCACTATTTCATGCGTTTAATATTTACACCACACGTCATCTTCATTTATTAAACGAAGGCACCGAAGCAAAAACTAGACATCTGGCAATTTTAACCGTCCTCAAAGAAGTTAAAAAATATTCGGTAGCTTCACGCGTCACTGAGTATTCTTTTCTTACTTTCTATCATATCATATCTCGCATACATTTGGAGTGCGTCTCAATTCTTTTTTATGTTGTACACAAACAACAACACTATTAAATAATTATTTTATAATTTATTGCTTTTAAAACAACTTCAATTCCATTTTGATAAAAAATAGAAACAATCAAAGATATTCATTGGAATCATAAAAAATAGAAGATATCAAAAGGCTTTGGTTCCCACCTACCGAGTTCCTGTAGCGAGCTCCTGCAGCACGTCACCTTTCACGAAACAAAACACTGGGATGATAATGTTATAGGACGCCTTATCGAAGCGTTTATTTTAATTTAATCTGTCAGAAAAGAGGCAAAAAACGAGAGCTGGCCATAGCTACCGGGCGCATCGGGCAACGGGCGCCTCGTAACGTGATCGCATGAGCATACAGAATTCCATCACTCAAGACGACCAATAAACTTAAAACTTGTTTATGTCGTAACTCTTAGAACGACATTATAACTTATTCAATCCTTAATAATTAATATTACATCAAAATATATGTTTGAAGAACTTAGTGTCTTGAACTAAAGAAATCTCTAGACGTTGCGATCTCTAGACGAATGCGTTACATTAAATATTATCGATATATTTGGGGCAGAAGGAACCTTAAAAGACAAAAAAATAAGACTTTAAAATCTTTTTAATTATAAATATTTATTTAATATTTAAAAACTAGGACAAATCCATTGCTGTCACATCATCTGTATAAATTGTAACGTCTCAGTATCTATGGGGTTAAATAAAATTACATAACATTTTTCCGATTAAATTTCAAGTACAATTTTTTTTTAATAGATTCGCATATGATAAGGTGTTCCGTTGACATTAAAGACGCACTTATTAAACATTTTAAAGGTTTGTTCACGAGGCGAATGCGCATGGTATGTCAATTATCGCCGCTGCTGGCTGCTGCCGGTTCGCAAAATGAAGTTATAAGGCGGCCGCGGGTCAGGTTTCGCGGTAGACGTCTGACTGCAACTACTTACTTGAATTTTGAAATATCTTGTACATAAAATTATTAAAACATATGATCAATTAAATGCAGACGTTAATGTAGAATTCCTAAGCTTATACGTGTGCTTACGTTAATGTATAATTACTAAGCTTAGGCGGATATTAGGAAAAAAATATTTATTTACTTTCTTCTTACTAAAAGTCTATACAATTTAAGCCCTTATTTATAATCTAATATAATTAAGTAGATCTATCAGTAGATAACAATTAGATAATGACTTATGATATAAAAAACATGTAACAACAATAAAACCTCCACCCGACGATTAATAAACGCTAGACCGTGTAATTTTTGAAATTATCAAAAATGTTATTCCGGTAGTCAGTGGTCGGTTATGGTATTTTTTGTGATACTTCCCCGACGTGAACCCAAAAAAGACGTCAGGAGCACGCGACACGCGATCCTCGACGTCTCCACAAAAAATAATACTTAATAAAATCATATCTGTGAGCTCGGCCGATATTAAGAGACTATAAATTATCCTAATAGATGTTAACTACATCGCTATCGACAATAAACCGCATCCAGATATTTGGACGGTAGAGGTGTTTTTTGTTAAATCATTGTGTTATGTAAACCATAATTTGGAACCTGACCGCCAATATTATTATTAAACAAAGCGGTTAATCGTCTGGGATACCAAACCGCATTTAAAGAAATATGCCAATTACAAAGCACCCGTCCTCAGTTGTTTGAACTAGATTATAAGATTACTCTCAAAATATATCGTCTGATTACAAACAGACACTAATCACAGGGGATTCAAGTTATTGTTTTTAAATATATAAAATATATTTTTTGTATTATTTTTATATTCTTCGTGATTAATAATTCGTTGCTCTTAGATATATTTTATCAAATTAATATGTAAGTTCATAATAATAATAAAATTTAAATATAGTTTCAACATTATTATGTTAGTATTACCAATATTGAATGATGTTTTTAATTTATGCCCTCTATCTTCAAAAGATCAAAACACTATTTGTTAAAGCGCCACCTAGTGTCTAATTTAATACTGCGATACTGGTAATCTCACTAGTAGAAAAGTTAATTAACAATAATGTTTACAGATGGCGTAAAACACAATAAGTTTATAATTAAATTATAAACCTGTATATTACAAACCTAATAAATGATAAACCTATTTTTGAATAGATTGCATCATGTTTTGAGGATAAATGACAGAAGTGAGAGAAAACTGACAACATTTTGCGCCGAGCACAGTTAGTAGTAGTAGAGTGCGATAAATAGTAGGACAAGGGTATGATGGCTTATTAATTACATTACTATAACATTACTCAACACATATAATTAAAATTGTGTAAAATTATGTTCATTCTTTTTGGAAATGCTGTAAGTAATAAATAAAATATCCTGATATAAAGTAGGCAGTGCAAAATACCTATACATAAATTTGAGCAAAACAATACATATATATACCTATAATAGATACCTTGGACTTTATATAATATTTTACAAGTACTAATTTACTTATTCAAGGTAATATGATTTTTTTTTTTAAAGTTTAATAGAAAGTTGTTTTAAGTTTAATTATAAGGCTTAATTCTATAGTTGGACAATTCTAACAAAACAAAAGATTATTTATTAAATGTGGATTTGAGTGGTGTAATTTTTTGTGCATTACTTCGAGAACTCACAGCTCTGTTATCAGAATCAACGAAAATAAATTTGTCTTTTAAATAAGAACTAAAAGGATTAAGGATAAGACACAGAACAAACATAAAAGAGTAGAAAGATTCCTGCGACGTTAAATAGGTATACATAGAATCATTACAAAATTTTGTTAGATGGTCATATTTACGTTACCCAAGTATGAACCCGATGCCAACTATTTAAATTCTCATGATATATTTAATTTTATTTAATATATATTATTTATTAAGATAACTTGCGTCGTCTTAGTCAAATAAGGAATATAAATAATTTGCAATAATAATTTTGGTGGGAATTGAAAAATAATAATAAGAATAATAAATCTTTATCGCACACCACATATATAGAAATACAGTTAAAAGAAGTATGGAGACATTTGAGGTATACAATAAGGCGGTCTTATTGCTAAGTAGCGATCTTCCAGACAACCTTATTTTGATAAAAATTACACGTAAACAGAAACGTGGTGCAATTCTAGAAGATATAAAATAAATTTATATACATACATCTAACAAAATAAACATATATTAATAAATTACAAAGAACAATATCTCATAACAAGAACCTACATAATAGAAGTAATGTAACCGGACGTAAACACATTGCAGCAAAATTTTTTTTACTTAACTGCTTAATTTGTTGGGAGCAGGATAAAGAAGTGAAGAAGTGTCCAAATAAAAAAAAAAACAAATTAAAAACTTTTTGTCTTTTATTCCTGAGTATTAAGAAATTGCTTATCATGCAGGTCTTTTCGTTTTAAGTACATGATAATGAAAATCTCGTTTCGCAATATCGTCGCTCTATAGAAGGGAACAAAAATCGTCTTAAAACAAAAGATGAATTTCCTGTGAAGTGTGTTCTTTATTTCACAATGAATATTTATAAAGTAACTTAATCATAACATTATAAAATAATAAAATAAAATAAAATATTATAAAATAAAATAAAATAATAACAGTCCAGACTTACAAATTAAATATTTTTAAGAAACATAGTTACTGCTGTCAAGTTAACTGACATTAGACCTTAGTTACTAAATGTATTAATATTTCTAATTATTGTACGTTTCTTTGCGCAACATGCCGAAACTATTTATTGAGAAAAATCCCCTATTTTACTAGAAAAATACAAAAAAAAAAATAGAGCCATAGTTCCAACAAAAACAAAATGCAACAAAAAATACTTGTCGGCGACAAAATGCTTTAAATTAAGTATGATTTTAATAAGAATATAACAGTTTACTACGTCATCGTCGACTCAATACATACTAGAAGATTGTATTGTTTAAGAAATGATAAATATTTAAAGTTTAAATAATTTGTATTTTGTAAAGTTGGATAGAATTTGTATAGTTTTATGGTTTTATAAATTATTTTCATTGTTCTCTTGCTTTGGTATTTTAAATGTCAATCTTGTCATGGAGCATATTATTGTGCACTGAGAGGTGTGAGAGGGACAATAAAAATCTTTTAGTCTCTTTAGATTATGCTACAAACCAATAATTATTGGCAAATGAATATAAATTGAATAATAAATAAATAATTTTATAACGTTGAGACGCGTTTAATAGTTTTAAAAAACATGTTTAACTATGAAAAATTTAAGTATATTATTTTATTTTTATTATTTTGTAATTCGTGTACATATATTTTAGTTTTATAAGATATTTGTGATTTAACACCCATTATATATCATACATATATGTATAATAATCCAGCTGAACTCTTGTAAAACTATCGATATTTGTCCCACAAAACCCCATTCGGGGTGTTATTACTGTCGGCTATAGTAATCATGAATAACGTAGTTTAAATCCAAAACTTGTATATAGTATTATATAATTACTCTGTGTATATAATTACTTATCAAGGGAATTAAGGGAATTAAGAGCTTCTTAATATTAATTGAAGAAAGACTGATATGGATAAAGTAATGAGCAGTAAAGTAACATAGCATTTATTTATAATTTGTTTTTTAATATATTTATTTATTTATTTAGTTTTTAAATATTATTAGTATAAGCTATAATATTATTCTAGTTAATTAATCTTAAGCGTACATTAAAGACTATTACATAAATTTTGTGCTGTAATTTATTTATTTTAATGTACGGGGACTGTGATGATACAAATATTAGCTCATCACTTTATTGATACATAGGGTGCTTTTTAAATTAATTTATTACCTGCAATACAATTTTAATCTTAAATCAGGTAATCTTATAATGTTTGTTGAAAAACTATCTTTTACTTTACTGTTTAATTCTTTTATGTTATTATTAAGCTTATTATGGAAATTGGAAATACATTTATTATTGTTATTACAGGCATAAACATAGTACAAACTCGATACGGTACCGTACAGCTCTCTGTACGGTGGACGCGGTGGAATATAGCCGGCTATAGGTAGCCGGTCAGACCGTACCGTCGTGTATGTTATCCTTCACAATGTAATAAGATTTTTTTATCAAATTTCCTTTAATGTACAGTTCAAATTAATTTAATAATAAATCTAAGACGTTATCTGGGTGTTTATTGTAAAAACGTACACAATTGACCTAGAAATAATTACTTATTTTATCTCATTTCCAAATGAGATGAGATAAAATAAGCAATTCTTAAAACTCTCTTGTAAATCTTATAAAACATTTATTTAACAAACAATTATTTTATGTAGCCTAGTGACGGGCATAGAAAGTTTATTTTTATTTCTAGTTATAATTTGGTGTAAATTAAAATTTTTCTTGAATTTATTTGTATTTTTATGAAAATAAATTATTTTTTAATAAATATAGTGATTATATATTGTTTGAAATTTTTTAAATTTCTTTTTTAATGATTCTCTTGAATACTAGTCATAGATTACTCAAACAGCCGTTGTCTACATTGCAGTACAAATATTGTGTCAATCAGCTTTCAGCAAACAAAACTTCCCTCTAACGAAATAAGCCTTTAAGAGTTTGTTCAAATACTTTCCAACTTCACGCACCCATTCACGAGTACGTTATTCTCGTGCACCCATTCACGAGTTTACCGAAACGATCAGGTGTCAGTGAGGAAGACAACGCGAGACCTAACGCTACCGCCAGTAATGACTTCGAAGGAACTGGTTGTGAAGTAGAAATGTTCTTAAATAACTGTAACAATAACATCTAACAAATTACCGAACCGGTTACAATTTATATGCTAAAATACAATTCATTCCCAGACCGTACCGTTAATGTAACATGTAATATAAATTTTTTTAATGCTATAATACGATTTCTTAATTTTTTTATTATTTTATAAATGAAATTTGTTTATTGACAGAGCCACTTTAATTAAAGATAAATCTAAGACTTCATTAGGGAGTTTCTTCTAACAACGTATACCATTAACTTACAAAGAATTCTCTATTTTCGTGGAGCAAATCAGAGGCCATAAGGATAGCCAAGTCTTCTAGAGGTGCAATTGTCCTACAAATTCTGAAACGAACTTGTAATTAAGTAAATGCACGCTAAACTCATTGAGTCACTGTTCTATCACGCCTTTTATACGTGTGGATAATCCCGGATACCCATCGCTTTTGCGTTGACTCGAACCGGCTAAAAACCACACGATGACCTCCCTGCCTTCTGGCTAGGGACGAGATAGGATCGCTTTCGCTTGCTAGAAACCCCTCCCGGTGGCTACAACCCGGCCCTTGATGGGTTTCCTCCAGGTAAGAAGAAGAGACAACCCCGGCCACAGAGGTTGTCTGGTTGTCTTTCAGGTGTGTAGAACCATACGGACCAGAGGACCAGGGAGTCCAATAGCCCTACTACAAAGACGCTAAGAGGCGGGCATATCATCTCCTAAGCCCTTTTGTTCACCTACGTCGGCGTTGATAACGTTGCCCCAGGTACAATATGTGGAATTGAAAGCTGAGGGTACACTGCGTGGAATTGAAATATACCAAAAATGCTGGTTTTGAGCGCCCCAAAACCGGCATATCTGGTGTAATGAAAAGGGTGTAATAGACAGGTCGGTTGCCCTAGAGCGACCGAATAGTGAGTAAATGAGTGACTGACCAATGAGTTAATGAACTTGGTACAGATTTGGCATAACTCCAGCTGCTTGTCTAAAATAAAGCAGTGCAGTACAAGAAGCAATGGCGCCTTTGTTGTCATCATTTAGAGTTCTTGCGAAGTTATAGTATTATTCTTTGAAATTGTATTTGTATCTGAACTGCCAACAACAGAATTAATAACTAATCACAGTTTAAAAAATATATACTTGTGATTACGATTACATAAAGAAAAAACACATATTCTTTATCACAATTTATTGGACAAAACTTATATTAGGTATAATATACACATATACTATTAATACAAGTACATAAGTTAATTGAGAAATGTTGATATACTAATAGGTACTGCATTTTATTTAATTTATGGTAAGTTAATAAATTTTTATGATTATTTAATTTATTCTTAAAATGCACAACAAAGCCATAGATTTGAAATAATGAGTGATATTTTCTCAAGTGAATATTTTAATGTATTTTAATGAAAATTACATTGGAATGATTAATAAATTGATTTGATAAGATATTTATGCAGATAGTACCTACGTAGTAATGACTAGGAACTCTAAAGTTTTAAGCGCTATTACGAAAATATATTATCTATGATATATTATTATGACGTTATTACTACTGAAGAATTTAAAAATTTTAAAAAGTTTGTTGAGTATTATATATAATTAAATGGCTGTACTCATGTAAATACTATCCGAATTTTTCCGACAATTTTCAAACCCATTCGGGGTCTTTATTACCATTGGGACTGATCTCGATAGGTTTTAGTACTTGTCACGATACTAAAATCTTTTCCCTAACTAATATATATATGTACACTTACCGTAGATACAAGAGTGACACAGTAAGTGCAGTGTATATTCAATACGGCGACAATGGTGAGTAACGTTGAGAAACACGAGACTTCCGAAATGCCACTTAACACTTCCATCCTGCGACACCACCGCGGTGCCAAAAGCGCTGTTGCTCTTTTCTCCGAAGAGATGCTCGGAACTTTTTAATAAGGACCCTGAATAGGTTTTAAAATAATCTGATAAATTCCGATAGTATAGACGTGAGCACGGCCGGTTAATTATATATAATAGTAATAATGAATAATATAATTTATTATAATAAATCTTCATTTCCACATATAATAAACTTTACTAAATATATTACTATTCTTTTTTTTCTCTCTTTTTTAGTAGTATTATATAAAATATTTATATTATTTTTTTAAATATAATTTTATTTGTATGGCTACACATAAAAATATAAATTTAGTGTCGTGTGATCATTGCTCCCATTTTTTACTGTTGATATTGTAAATCATTATGAAAATTGCTTTATTACTTTAAATTTCAATCTGCTATATATTTATTTGGCACCAATTTATATTTTTTATTACTGTCATTATTAGTAATTCATACAAAAATTTTGATTGCCTACTTTTATAATATATAATACGAACTTAAATACCTTATACTCGATATAAAATGCATAAGAAAATATTAATAATAAATATGTTAACAGGAAATGAAAGACATATAAGCAATACCAGAAGTCATTTTCTTGACTGCGAATTACAAAAAACTTGGTATAAGGAAAATAATATGTAATTAGAGTATCATATATAACCAAATTTGAGTACTGAAATCTAATGAGCTAGTTCTAAATTTCGCTTTCTAGCAACCCAGCTCGTCTCGGCCTTTCATAATTTAAAAGCTCAATTTCTTCAAGTTCAAAATCCCGCGACGAACCAACGTTCATCATTCGTCCATTATGTCTCTGCGCTTCACGACGGCTTCTAAACATCTTATCGTCATTTCTATTTCTTTGTTCATCTCGTCCAGCATTTTTCCGAAGATCGTCATCGTTGAGTTTCAATAATTCGATGTCTACACCAGTTTCGTCAACATCGACCGCTGTCCTACTAGGACAACGGTCTAGCTCATGTCAGGAAGCTTTCAGTTCGGCTAATGTGTGTTCGTCTTCGTGCAAATTCTTTTCTGCTAAACGGAAGCTCTCCAAGAACTCGTTCAGATCGACTAGGCCGTCTTTATTTATATCCATTAGGCGACATATGTCTACTAATTGTTCCTGAGTCAACGGATTTGGCATGTATTTGCCTAATAATTGACATGCTTCCGAAAATTCTTCCAAAGTTATGTAGCCTGTGAAAAAGCGTTCAAATAATACCACAATTTTATTACCATTTTTTTTTATTATTTATGAAGATTAGATAATAAAATAATATTATATAGTCGCGTTGCTCGGTAAAAAACAATTAAGAAACCAAATCGATGTGTTTTTGTTTTTTTATAAGCAATCAGAATAAATTTAAACAAATATGGTCCTTTCAATGATTTCATACCGTAACTAAATAAAACACAAAATATAAAAAAAAAGTTGAACAAAATAAATAAAAATTTAGTATAGAACAAATTGCAAAATTACATCTACGATTTTATTTAAAGAAATTCAAAAACCATCAAACACACTATCCAAGAAAAATACTGTAACGTCACTTAAAAGATTGCAAATGTTTCATTATCAGTAGAAGGTATTACTGGTCACATATCCTAATTTCCCGTATCTTGCCTGTATCTTGCCTGAACTGGAACTTATTTTATTAAAATAAAAACATGTTATACCTGAATTATCCTTATCCAGTATTTTGAATATTGCCTCCAAACTTCTTTTATTTTTATATAATGTTTCAACGACAGTCTGGGCATCTGACTTTCTTCCAATTTTCTGTAAATAATTTATAAACAGTAAAATCTACATATTTACATATCTCAATAGTATTTTGAAAATAATCACTTAATTTAAACAAATTGCTACAACATTTCGAAATTAAGTACTCATTCGAACATCCTACGAAAAAATAAAATGCCGTTTGCAGCGTTTAAAACTGATTTAAAAAAAAGTGAAATAATAAATGTCACGAAATCAAAGCAATCTCACGTTAGCCAACAAATCGAAGGTGTCCATGTAGCGCACGCGTCGGGTGTCAAGGTCAGTTCGCACCAGCTTATCCTTTAACATCCGCCACGGCAAACCAAGATGAGTAGTTTCTTCCATAGCATAACACCAATCACTTATTGTAATGAAACCTAAGATAAAATAACATTTTTTACTGAAATTTTACTTGATGGTTTTCAATCAATAATTAATTTTAATCTTTTACAAAAATGAACTGAAAAACTCAGCAGCGTCTTAGACATCCTGTATACCCAAATTGGATTAATTTTAATAATTCATGGTATATATTTTAGTTTTTTCTATAATTTAAATTTACTTAAAATTTTATTTCGATTATTATATTTAAAAAAATAAAGGATTAATACTTCAACGCAACTCAACGTAAAAACGCCGTCAATTTCCTTGGCTTCATTGACATTTGATTACAACACAAACTATATATAACAAAAACACGTCCACAGACGAGTACTAAATACCACAGACCATACTAAATATACAAACCGCTCTGATCCAAGTCCATACTTCTAAACGAGGCCTCCAAAGTTCTTCTTGCGGTGATGATGTGATTATGCAGTTCTCTCATCGCAGAAGACTCAACGAGACCAACTCGTTGACGAAAAGTAAGTCGGCGAGTGCGAGATACTGCAGCGGTGTACTGAACAAATTGACGGTCTAACGAGTTGCCGCAGAGCTTGAGATAGGCACCCTTGTTAGAACCCAGTTCGTAGTAGTTAGATGCCGAAAATATTGTTATTACCTAAATAAAAATATTTTTACTATATAGTTGTTTTATAAAGACAAAGACACTGTATCAATTTGTTTGTAAGTCATCGTACGTTGCCGTTGTGAAGTATCTCGTATCCTCCAGGCTTGCACTCATGACTTCTGATGATAAAGCTCAAATTGTTCTTATTTAAGAAGGAGGTGGTGACATCAGGACCAAAATATGTGCCGGCACCTCGTAACGCATTTGCTACACATCCACTTGTACTTTGAGGATCGGACCAGAGGATGTCGAAAACCTATATAATAAAATAGAAACCATTATAAGAAACTATTTTCATAAAAAAAAAAAGTTTGAAGATTCACGTCATAAATTTAATAAAGTACTAGAAAAAATCCCATTCCCATTTGAATAAAACTATTTTACAGACATAACACATTTAAAAATGTTTTTATAAACTTATTTAAAAAAAAAAACACTTTTGTTTCAGATAATATAATTTCATCTCGGTCGACAAAACTTATCAAAGTTAGTAAAGTAAATAGATCTCTTAATATAATATATTGCGTGATTTTTTTTCATTTTAAAATAAAATATTTCCCTAAATTTTGCTAGAACAATATAGAGAGCTGTCTGTTAAGTAATGTACAAAATTTAGAACAACTAATAATGTCATGTTAAAAGAGTGCCCACGTGTTCACCCTTTAAAATATAACGAAGACACCTGCACAGCTTTGGGTTTCAAATAAACTATGAAGCCGGGTACATAACATAACAGCCTGTCATGTTACCACATCTTTAAATGATTTATATATATAAACGTTTGTAACCAAACAAATGTATTTTTAAGCTTTGGTGATTTAAGTTTGAATAATAAAATGTCTCTTTCATCATAAATAATCGATGTAACACAAAAATTAAGCCTCTCTTTTCAATATTAACGGGGATACAATGTTTTCAATATCAAATACATTTTTTCAACTTTGATAAATAAAAAAAAATAGAAGACCTCAATTAATCGTGCCCATTTTTAATATGAAACTACAGAAGCGTATATATATGGTATCCTATCGGGTATTTCTTTAGCTCTTTCACAGTTTACTCAACCAAAGTCTGGAACGGCCTCCCTGAAACTATTAGACAGTCACCCAGCAGAGTGGCCTTTAAAAAAAAAATAGTTCACCTTTTGCTTACTGAGAGTCCACAAAACTATAATTAAAATGTCTATCTATTCATTATATATTAATGTAGGTATATAGGATATATTATCAATGAATTTATATGATTTACAAGTACCGTGTGATCTCTGTGTGTACACATGTTTTATATTTCTAGTGAGTTGAATGTTGTTTTTGTATTGTTTAATATTTTGTTTAAAGCCCCAATGTTACTTTACTGTATTCTCAGGGTGGCTGGTAGAGAAGGCTTATTAGCGTTAAGTCCGCCTGTTGGGCAATATAGACTTAATAAATAAATATAAATATATATATATATATATATATATATATATATATATAAATTGTTCATCTCCACTTAATGAATGGTGTCGTCATGTCCACTGCATTAATGGCCCTTAATCTGAGGTCTGGGTCCGGTTGTTGCATCGCTTAAAATATGTAGATTCTTAGAATGGAATCTATCTATATATCATAATAGCAAAGTATAATTGACAAAGAAACATTATATTATATGACGTTTTTGAGTTACGCTAAGTGCAGCTTTAGTTATAATTAGTTTTCCTCACATTACATCATGTCTAAAATTGTCTATTAGATTTATTTGATAATGAAGGGAAACCTCGTGTATTACAATTAGATAGTACGATAGTAAAAAAGAATCTCATATAAAAGAATGTTGCAACCTCTCATTGTTACTAAAGTTAATTATGGATAAATAATAGAATTCTGATTAGCAGTAACATTATTCTGATTAGTAGTGACACTACTTTGGACTCGTAAATACCTTATAAATAAATAAGTTCTAAGTTTAGGAATTCAAAATAATGTTTTTTTACCTATTTCGCTTTTGAGATAAATTTTATCTTTCTCCCACTTGCGCAAAACGCATATAATTATTGCAACATATACTATATACACATAGACTAATTTTTTATTATCATGATATTACAAAAAATATTTTTTAATCAATAATAACATGGTTTTTTTGTTATTTCTTTAACTTTATTTTACTTTTTTTATACATAAGTAATATAAAATGCGACTCACTAACAGTTACTTATTTTTTTTCTTCTCATAATATGCTTAAATAAAAAATCCATTATCTTATAGATAAATTAGAAGAAAATTATAAGTATACAAAAAAAGAACGTCACACTTCGTAACTACAATATATTGAAGCCTTAGTAATAGCGGCAATTAATTTAGTGAAGGACAATACAAATTGCTGCTCCCTAAAGTATCACCGCTTTATATTGAGCTGTGGCCGTCCCTTGTCATGTTATCGGGAACTATAGTGCTTTAATACAAAACATTTATTGAAATAATTGTTAAAATGTTTATATCCTTCTCATAATGTACTAGTATAGTCTATAGTCTACACTAATATCATTAAAGAGGAAGGTTGTCATGCTTGTACCCAATGATTTAAATAAACTTGGGACTGCTTTACCAAGTTCTGTCATCATTATCCAAGAAGTGACATAGGCTATATATATATGTACTAAATAAAATCGTTCGTTTCTTTAGAAGCTTTCTTGCCGCTACTCTTGCTCTGGACTCCATGCTCCGACTAAAGTTGAAGTTTGAGAAAATCTCTAACAACTGAAGACGGTTACTGCATTCCAAAGAAACATTTCTAAAGTAGAAGCCAAAGTAAGCGGGTTTCTATTGATGATAAAAACGTCTGCGTTTTGATGGTGTTGAATGTAACAAGATTTTGATTGCTTATATTCAACTGGTTATATGACCAAGTTTTTACATAATTTAAGGATAAAATTACAATGAGATACAAATTCTAAAATAAACCTACAAAGACTAATCACTTGTTGTACATGGATAAAAATGTTTGAAGATATATCTAAACAATAAATATAATTTTAATCTTATAAGATAGTGTAGAAATATTTACAAATGACATAGGCATAAGTTTTAATTTTGGACAAATGTCATTTTGTAGAAATTAGTTCTGGACAAACAAGTAATAATACCACGAGTGACAAACAGTTAAACAATTAGGAATAGACATGAAATATATATATAGTATATCCCGACCATATTCGACCACACCGACTAATCTCTTACTAGTAAGATAGGCCTCTATTCCACCGAGATTGTGTATCTTTATAATGTCATGTAGGCACTTAAAATGGAATCTATCTAATGTTACTATATGCTTGCAGTAAAGAGGCCATGTTTTGAGGCACACAAAAGATTTGGCAGAACGATCGCCATGTACACAGCTACTTTTGTAGAGAGCTTTATGTCATGTGAGCGGAATACCTTGAGGGGAAGCTTTCCAAAATCTGAAGCTGCTGTTCCAATTCTATTATTAATTTCGCTATCAAGGAGACCAATAGTGGTACCAAGGTATCTGAATGAGTCTACTTGAGAAAGTCGTCACCGAGTTTTATGTCGATGGATCTGCTATTCAGTTTGTCGAGAGCCATTTTAGAGCCAAATTAGATGTTGACGGTAAATATAGACTGCATGCCATCAACCACGAAACGACGTCACATATCATCTCGGGTTGTAAAAAGTTAGCGTGAGCATATTACGTCCAGCTTCATAATAAGTTGGTTCAATATATTCATTGGTGCTTAGCTAAAAATACAATATAAAGTGAGAATTTTTGATGGAAAGAAAACTTTCACAGAATTTCAAAGAACACTGCAATTAAAACGAAATGAACAGATAAAGTTATGTGAAGAATACCTGTACAGACTGACGTTACTGTATTGTATAATAGTCCTGACTTAATATATGTACATATAAACAAAAATATCACTTATCTATTAGATATATCGATACTTTCAGATTGTAATATTAAAAGTAAGGAAATAAAAAAACTATTCTAATACTACCTCTTAAAAACAAAGATTCATGGAATACAAACTGTAGTAATACCGGTAGTAATAGGAGCAAACGAAGCAAAAGAATAATAAGTAAAAGTTTACTTAGATATCTTGACAAATTAAATGCATCAATAAACACAAGAATTTTACAAAATTAATTAGCTATTCTTACATAAATATTCTTCAAACAGAAAGTGTGATAAACACAACAGACACAGCGCATACAGCAAGCGAACAAAATTAAATATTCATCCAACCCATATACACAAACACTATTAGCAACTTCACAAATGTACTAACAGAAGCAGAAGAGTGAGACGGAGATTGACAATTAGGGGGCAATAGATATCTCTTCTACTGCGTGATACGCAACTGAATATCTATTACACTGACGTAAAGTCGAGTATGAAAATAATAAAAATAATAATAATAAAAGAATTAATAATATTAGAACTCTAACATACAAGTGCAACATAAGAAAAAGGGCCTTTTCATTTTTTTCTGTTTGGTCAGAAACACTTCATTCCAAAGTGATACATTGTCTTTTTCTTTTCCTCGTATATGAAAAGATAGTGATAGAAAGCTAGTATTTTGTATTGTATTCTACTTAAAACTCTATCTAAATTAAATAAAAATGGTATTAAATCACTATCATTTGAAACAAAATGCTAGCAACTTGCTTCTCTATTTTTGGTACTTAGTCTTCTAATCGCTAGACTCGGTAAAGTGCTAAAATATTTGGCAAGTATCTTGTCACAGTGTGATCACTTGGTATCATCAACCCTAAATATTTTAAGGAGGGTTAAATAATATCCGTTGCTGTTATATACTCGTTTTCAAAGGACAGTAAACTTTTTTGTGACTTTTGTGACGGTTCCTTACTTTTCACGTCTTACCTGTTGAAGTTTCACGTGAATAAAATTGATAACGAATAAAATGTAAGAAATTCTTCTCTAAGGCCTTGGTACTATACTCTAAGTAATAATCTAATTGCAACGCTACAAATGATATGAAAATGCTTTCTCGAGAAAAGTTAACCAGTTAAATGTAACAGTTTGTCATAACTTTCGTCGACAGTTTTCAACAGATTAAAACGTATTTTTGCATGTAATTACGCGAAGAGTCGGCAAAATAAGATTTTAAAACGACTTTTAATGATTTCACTACACTACTATCCTGATGAGAATTTGGAATACATACTTAAGGAACTACATCAACTTCAACAAGAAATTATCCACCTGAAATCATACCCACAGTAATCTTGCATTTAATAGTCTTAGCAAATTGCACGAATATAGTATATAGTCTGTACGTTAGTTGAGAAGCCTTCGGGAACTGTCTGTAATTGGATTGACGCAGTTAGAAGTTGACGCTGCTTGTTATAGGACTGCAAATAAAATCAACTTGAACAAATATCAATCGTTCTGCATTCGTAATATTTTGTTGAATAAAAGATGTTCAATTCTCTCGGACACTCAAAATAATGTTTATATTTATGATAGCTTAATCATTAATTTGGATAAATTAATGTGACCTTATAGAAATATGATTTATAAAGATGATGTAACCAATAATAATTGTTTGCATTTTATGTACTATAACGGGAAATAACGAGGTCATGAATAGCTTACTTCGGTTGACTGAGTGGTTTCTTCTTCATAAATTTGATGAGATATGAAGATCCGAGAAATTACGAAGTAACTTTAAAAATTTATGAATGAACATCTTAAAGAGAAACAATTATTTTAACAACTCTTTGTTTTTTAAATAACCTTACTTTTCTCAGCCATTTTTAAGTATTATACATCAAATTTAGTGAAAATAAAAATTCTACAGACAAAAACAGACATGTTGCAATCATGTAGTTATAGATGTCAAAAAGTATTAAATACAAAGTATGACATTATTGATTTAATTATTACTAAAACAGACACAAAATTTTGGATAAATAATTAGCAGCAAGGAACTTGCTAACATTAAAAAAGTCTTAAAAGTAATTTATCAAAGGCGTATTTATTACTGACACTCTTATAAATAAAACATACCTTTATTCCCATTTAGACCGAAACCAACAAACCCTCTTATTATTTATGTCGAATCTTTTATTATATTTATCTTTTCGCTGAGATAAAATTGTACACCTGGGATCTGATGTTGATAAAAATATTACATTATAACTTTTTATTAACTCAATATGTTGAATAAAAAATGTCGTAGACTTTACAAAACACAAAGACTTGTAAATAGATGACGTAGCGAGATCATAAGAGCAAGACGAGAGAGATTTATTATTATCTTAGAACGCCGTCCTTCTCTCAAACACAGTTAATATTTATGGCTTGCTACAAATTGTATAAGGACGACCTCGAGGAACCTAAAGTTCATAAGCGGTTACAGCGAGTTGACGCGTCACACTCTGGGGACCGGGCGAAGGAATTGTGTTATACCTACCAGAGATAGCTCTAACAATGTTATTGCCTACACAATAATGTTCAGGATTTAAATTACATCAAAAAGTCGTAGTCATTAAGTTCCAGATAAGAAATTGTAGTATTTTGTAGGATATTAATTACATAGTCAAATAGAGCATTTAATATACATATTAAAACTGTTTAATATTTTAATTTTGACGTTTCGATTGTTTAAAGCAAAAAAAAAAAAATCATTACTTTAAATATAAAATGTACCATAATATAAATTGATTAAATGGCATTTTAAAAGCTATAAGCAAAAATCATATATTTTTTACTTTTAATGAATATATGAACTTAACAGTCTAGATACAGGGGGATCTTTGTAAGCTCACCATTCTTAGTATTTTTAGAATGAACCTTTAATTTCACCAAAAAATAAATAAAATCATTTCTTGAGAAAAGCTAAAAAATTGCTACAGAATATCTACAGAAGCGAGCTTTAAATGGAGTAATATAAAGTTATCGTCTAAACGAAGCGCTTCACACACAGTGAAGACGATCGATAAACCAAAATGATGAAATGAATGATTTAAACTCACCTGTTTCCACTCCACCTTGTCTATGCCTTCAACGCCGGGGGCGGCACCCTCGTTTAACGGGGGTCGTAATAAAGATGCATACTGAAAAATACTTATTCATCAATGAATTTGGTTTATTGAAATATCTTTATGTCACTTCGTACTATATATACATTATAAGTTGTTTCTTATCTAAACCTTTTAATGAGTTTTCTCTTGAACATAAAATATTGTTTGTCAGAAACTCCGTTTGAGTAGAAATAACTCATAATGTATTATTATATAAACTTTAAGAGTTAGTAAGAAAGAGTTCAAAAGCGTTTTTATATTACAATATTTTCCTTAAGTATTTTCAATCTGTACTAATACAACAAAGTAGAAATGTTTGTTTGTTTGAACGCGGTAATCTTTGAATGGTTTTGAAAAAATATCTGGTTATGATACGAAGGTTCATAAAGAAGGTTATCTCACCTTACGCTACTGCTTTTAACTTTAAACACCTGATGTCTTAAATCTCAGCTCCTACTCGTAAATATAACTTAGTGCGAGATATCCTATCTAATTTATTATATAGTAAAAAATTACAGACATAAGCCCACGCGTCACTCGACCGACTTCTTATACTTTATAAATATATATATAAGCATACATAATATGTCGTAATATATTTTTAGCTATATTCAAATATTGCTTATAACAGCATATAATGTTTTGCTTACACTCTTAACAATATGTATATTATTTATATTTAGAATCAATTCAAACTATAGTTTCATGATTTGTGGTGACACAACGTCGCTGTAGAACTTTTCATTCAAAGAGTTTAAAAGTGCTTTTAAGCAGAAAAGAGCATTATATTGATGTAGAAAAATAGGAGTTACCTTATCCCGGTCCATCCCCCTGACCATGTCGAGGTCGGTGGTATCGGAGATACCTCCGTGGACGACGAACACTCGATTGTTGATGATGGTGCCCAGCGGCAGCCAGCGGTACACGTTCTCTATCAGCTTTAGAAGACGTTCAGCATTATGCTGCATATTAACAATGGAAATTATTAAACAGTTTTATATAAATTAATAATATAGTATAATTAATAAATATTAATATATACAATTATTGTGTAAGCATATTAGTTTGGTGATATTAAGGGATTTATTTGACTTCTAAATATTATATAATAGATTAATATATGGTGGAAATAGATACTTAAAAAGATGATTTTAGAAATTTGTTGTCAAAATGGCATACGTCCTTTTTGGTAACCGATACTAACCCATCAAAAGGTTTTATGGATCATATTTCATATTGAACATAAAAGTGAAATAAAGCTATTTTTTTACGGATTAAAACTAGATGTTCATTTTTTTAACATTGTGTTTAAGATTTTTTTTAAAACCATATTAAATAATATTAAAATTTTTACTTAATAAGATGTTCGATTTAAGTTAAAAAAGAGAAACGTATACAATCTAATCGACATTACACTAGTTGATCTCTTATAAGATGAACTCTGTTTTTTTAACAAGTTTCAATATAATATATTAATGAAAACAGAACAAATACATAAACATTAACAAAAGTTTTATAATCTATACTTAATAAATTCAAGGGTGTAATACGCCTCTAATAGCGACACAGAATTACAACTCCCACGAGCTTGAAAACTTTACTTATATAAATTAAGAAGCATCCATCTAAAGGCCAAGGTAATCATATAGACCGAAGATAAGAGTAGCTTGTGTATATATTTCCAAAGTAAGTAAAATCTAAATGGATTTTATTAGAGTATTTGAATTTGTAGGATCAGACCACAGCGTTAGTAAACATCATCATGCCTGGATAGAGACTTTTGTAAATGAAACTTTATATAGGCCATTACAAAAACAAATTTACGTAAGCAACACAAAAACTAAAGTATTAAAAACTTAGAATTCTTATTTCTAGATTATATAAGAATAAAATATTAATAAAAAGTTGTTTGACTCACACGATATTTTTGATGAACTTCTCGTATAAAGCCATACCTGTATACAGAAATAATTTAAACCTGTCAAAAACTCATTCCTTTAAGGGAGTTTCTAGTTCCGATAACGAGTCGTATATTACATTTTTACTGAACTTCTCTAACCATATTGCGTCCATATTGCGTACCTCGGCTCGACTCATCGTCATCTCCTCCGTGAGGTGAGGTGAGACGAGTGCCAGATCATAAATTTGGTTTAAAACTTAATTATAACTTATATATTTTGATATAAATTCTAAAGAATATATCACAATATTGTCACAATCTTAAGTGAATATTAAAAAGTTAGAATTTGAAGTCCTTAAATTAGTGTCTTAGAATAATAAATAAATAGCAAAATACCTTTAATTTAAGTAAAACAAATTAATCACTAATCCGCTCTTCGTCTACAGAAGTTAAATTTTAAGGACAATTAGGAGCTCCTGACTTCGAAAGTAAATAGGCCTTCAAAATTTAATTTTGTTATTCAAAGAATAGTAACATAATGAGAGGTCTTTAGATAAAATTTAAAATACATCTATTTGTTTAGTAAGCTAACGATTTATATTGGGAATACCACTTGTAATAAATATTAGTTGAAAACTCTTTCTTAATACTACCAACTGACTTAGGTTGCGCGATAATAAGTATATATGGGTAGTTTGTTATAAAGGGGTAGTTATACCTATACTTAATTTATTTATCAATATTTTAACTATGAAGTATGAAAAGGATATTTTAGGGAGAAAGGAATTATTCCTGGCATATGAATAGTTTACAGATTGGAGTATAATTATCTACAGAAGGATGAATTAAATTAAATGTACGATACCTGGCATTCATCACAAGGTCCTCATGGTTGCCTCGATTTAAATAAACCCCGCCGGGGAAAGACAACATGCACGCCAACAGCAAAAGAAATACTTCCAATCCTTTCTTGCCGCGGTCCACAAAATCTCCATTGAATATATAAGGGTTTTCTGGCGATGGTAATCCATTCTGTAAACAAAAACTTTATAAAACTTCTATAAAAAAAAAGTACATTTATTAAAAATAACAAAAGATGGGCCACAAATATTATACAATAAAGATTCCAATAATGCCATCGTAATAAAAGTTGGATTCTAAAAAATCTTTATAAAAATTTACCGTTTCTTGTAATAAACATGAATTTCAGTGACTGGAGGAAATATAAATATATATATATATATATATATATATATATATATATATATATATATATATATATATATATACATATATTCTTGTGTGTGTGGTTGTCTCTAGTTTTATTAATCCATGTATAATTTATGTTATTTTTATTGTTATGTTTGTAAGTATTAGATAACAGACTAAAAGTAAAGACGAATAATTTTAGAATTTTAAAATATTCTAAACAACCCAGTGAAGATGTTAACTAATACAATGTGCATACAATCTTATTCGTGAATCCTTAGACATGCAGCGGTGACCGTGAAAGGCCGCTGACGCACTGCGTCTTGAAAATCGATACTGAGTTACGCAATCATTGTCCCTGTCGAATCTGAACAGATACTTTTCTGATTGCTGCCGTTATCCTACACTTTTAAACATGCTGTTTGTTTTAAGACCGTGTTAGAGTTTTCATAAAATTTGAATAGTATCTCATGTTTGATATATAGGTAAATATAAAGAAAAATAAAGCTATTGTTTCGGGAAAAAAAAAACTAATTATTAATTATAAATTAAATTGGTAAATTTATCATGATCCATGATCCAGGACATGCACTGCCTAAACTGTTAAAGTTATACGAATATAGTGTTCAGTAGGATTGTTTGTTTTTAATTGTTCTAAATAAATAATCATATGGAAGCTATAATATACAAAATCGTGATCCATAAATACAATCAAATGTAATCCATTTTTAAATACATATTTAATTAATTCTTATGAAAATTGATACGATTATAGCTATTTAGTATTTCACGTTTGTAAACTATTTTACAATTAGTTATTTGGAAAAGTTATTTAAAAGTGAAGGGTCGGTGGTATTAGGATTTTTTTTATCAACAGAACTCGGGGAAGAAGCCGTGGGAAGAAACTATTTAATATGTGAAGTAAAACCAACTATTCATTTTATGAAATATTTATTACAAAAAAGATAAATATTTATTATGAAATATTATAAATATCGCCGTCTTCAAAATTTTTATGGACTGACAATCTGTCCGAATAATTGTTCAAAGAGGTCAGAATAGATTACGTTAGATCCACTTTCGTTTTTTAAATAAAATATTTTATTGTTTTATTTTTGGCAAATGCCAAATATGCATGTAACAAAATTTCTGATACAGTGCCAATACACAAAGCACTCTTTGCTGCGTTGGCGTTAACAGACAAGTACCGAGTTAGCTTTTGTGCAAGAAAAAAAAACCTTCTCAAAGAGCCATTAATATGATTTAAAAAAAATTATGAACGGGCAACCACTATAGGTTGATGTTGACAGCTGATTCAGCAAATCACCAGTACATTTTACTTATATACGAATATTTAATAAAATTCAGTTGAATTATTTTTTAATTTAGTTCAGATATATAGTCTCAAAAAACAGTTTGTTTGAGTGTTTATCTTACAATAAAGAAGTAACTGAGCTTATACGTGGAATGATAGTGGAAAGTTGTTTTGATGTTCAGCAATTATACCTTTACATTTATTATGGCTTTTTTATTGTAGTTAAAAATAAATAAATAAAATAAATAAAGTATAACAGTTCAGCTCAGCACTACCTGGAATCCAGAACCTAAATTACACAGATGATATCTACAAGGTCATAATTATAGCATGAAAATATAATTTACTATAAATGTATGTTGTTATAATTCATTGTTATGAGAAGCAGTTTATCAATTACAAAAAAGTAAATTTCAATTTCGATTAGTTCTTGTGCCACTTTGATTTTTCCAAAAAAACTGCGAAGATGCTATTTAACAGCATAATTGCATTTAAGAACATCGACATCGTGAACGGGTCAAATAATTTACACATAAGTTACAAATAATATATAATTTTTTGAGTGACGTTGTTTGTCAAATAGTTATAAAACCATTTCACGTATTATTATCAAAATTACAGTCGATTACATATATAAAGGTGAAGTATAGAAATAAATAGAGTAAATCTATTGGTACTATGTATACAAGTAACTTGATATTGTTTATAGAAAACAATATCGAGTTATTCGAGGTCGTCGTAACAGGTGGTCAATGTATCAATCAAACAGTGGGAAGTTCGCAACCGAAGCAAATTGGATGATGCGTGCGCCGCTCCCTTTTTGTTAGCAAAACGGACTTCTTATCAACACTTTGACGTCAATCCACCCTTGACACAAGTGGTCATAAATCAAAAGACTTTTGTTCTAACAAGTTTACAGGTTTCGTTATGAACTACTTACGTTCTAGAAGATTTATGACTGAACTTAATTACGTATTGGGTTCAAGATGACAGAATTATTAAACATTCAATTATATCACGAGATTATATTAAATATGTCAGAATTTTGGTAGTTAAAAACAACCGAAAAGTAATAAAACCGTAGTAACCCATACCATCATAACAATATTTAAAGTTCGACTTATTTTATATTTATAGTATATATGTATGTGTACAGTTCTCTAAGTACAACTATGTTCTGATAGAAAGACGACCGACAAAGTTTTGTAACCTTTAATCATAAAAATTTTATTAAGTGATAAGGTCAATAGGTTAACGACTTCGTTTTACTTTTCTGTCAAAATTTTATGTTGTAATATTTCACAATAGCGACAAGGTTCGCCATTTTCTATAAAGTTATCATTTCGTATTTCACTGCAGCTCTGGACTCCTGCCAACACAACCATACATAAACACATAAAATCCGAGGGCCTACAGAGGTTGTTATTATATGTACATTAATATACAGTCATTGTGCTCGCAGTTTCCAACTCTTGGGAATTATCTTAACTACTTTGTTAAGTCTAGCCCACAGTGTTGATGCCTTTTTAAACATTTCCGACAAAAAGATCGTGTCTTTATTGTGTGCGTCGATTTCCGACTCGATAGTATATATAATTAATATTATTTGTCAACTACAACTACCTTCACGTACATAACACTACTTAAAAATATTATAGATATTATGCAATATAATAATAAAGAATCTTGTAAAATAAACCTCTGAATGTAGATTTAGCATTCATAATATTGTAAGGACTACTATATTTATAATATACATTTTTTCTAAATTGTAAATAAGCTGTTTTTTTTTTTGTTTTTTTTTTAATTTGTCATTTAAGTCGCGACATAAATCCCATCTAGCACAGGTAACGCTAACCTTTACAAAATCGTATACAAAATATCAAAAATAAAAAATATGTGAGAAGATTATCATATTGCATCGACAACATATAGGTGGGATATAAATTAGTTAATTAAATAATAAGAAATTTTTAATTTGAAAAATTATTAATAATTTAATATTATTACAAAACTAAGCATAAATAAGTTAAAATATTAATCCCATTTTTTTTTATTGTAACTAACTGCAAAGGCAAGGCACGAGTATCAAATATAGACCAGAGTCATCTTTTTGCCAGATTAATATAGTAAATATAAATTTCCAAAGACAGCTAGGTTGGTATATTTTATATGCCGATGCACTTGCTAGCGCAGTGCGGCGACCTTCTGCGGACACCAAAGTAAATTAAATAAGTGAAAATGTTGAATATTACGACTTTTGAAGTATATTTTTGAAGTATACATTTTGTTAGTTTTTAATTAAGTACAATAAGTATTTAGTTAAAAACGTTACTGAAATCAAAACTAAATCTGAAACTATAGTAAACTATAGAAAGCTTTCGTGTTGAAAGCCGAGATTAAAAAATTAAAAAGATATACCTAAAATTATAACAAATGTAAGGCTCCTTCTATTAATACAACAACTTAAAACTCGTATTATCATTCAGTTGGAGTCTTCAGGAGGAGTCACACACAAGAAAGCTTTATTTCTTAAGTATGGCATCAAAACAAACCTTCATGACACTTTCGTTCGACGTGCTCAAAATCATTCAATTCATGATCACTGATATCAATTCAAAGTAGAAATGAAAATAAATAATTATATAAAAAAGGAATAAAATTATACGATATAGACTGTTTTATATAGAATAAGCTTTAACCGCGACGTCGTTGGCGTGGGTTATTAATTTAAAGCCGAGAAAATTTGACAAAATAGTTTATGGTTTTGCATAATTCACGGTTTTTTTTTTTATTTCAAAGAATTCAACTCTACAAAACTCCTTTAATCAACCTTAAATAATTTATTTAAATAGAGAAACTGTATAGAATTCTTTTTTAAAAGTTAAAAAACTAAAGCGTAGACTATGAAAGTATTTACGCTGAAAGAAGAAGCCGCAAGACACTGCCAGCAACATGTCCTGACCATAACGTTCTTTTTATCATTACATAGTATTCGTAGTAGTTTACGTAGTATTTAGAAACTCCTTAACATGTCATTCTTACTGGAAAATTTAGCGCAAAACCGCCGCTTATTGACATTGAACCAAGCGATGTCGTTACTTGCGGGTAGCATAAACCGTAATAATTTCTTACCTATACCAAATATTATGTTTGAATTTGAAATTATGAAGTAAAAACGCAGGTTAAGTCATTCACTTATATAGTTTCGAAAAGGCAAAACGATAGCGAAATCTGAAAATCCTACAATGCCATCTAGTTTTGAAAAGTTATGACACACATTTTCGGCAGAAATAAGATATTTCCCAGCAGTAAAAGCTATCTTAAATTGACCAGGGCATCAGCTATTACCATACCAAAATTCATCAATATTTATCGCGTAGGTTTTGCGTTATTCGTGCACTAAAATACAGACAGACGGACAAACAAAAATTTACGACTATGTCTATATCGATTATTTATTACACCCCCATTAAAAGTTTTAAAATATATTCAATGTACAGAAACATGTTATTTACAGCTTTATTATAAGTCTACAGATGTAAATTAATTGCAACGGGCAGTAGATACGTATATGTTAGCTCAATTTTTAAAGCGACGACGGGACAGTTCCCCTGGGGTTTGAATCCTGTTCGTATAGATAAAGCAATCATTCTTTATTTATTAAAATCTTAATAAGCTTAAAAATAAGTTTAAAAAATTGAGGGCTGGAATTAGACCAGCATCCTCTGAATGACTTTGACACGTTTGACACTTTGACGCTGGTCCGATAAACGTGATACCACAGGATTTATGCATTATATATACTCGTATAAGCTGTTATCGGTTAGAACGCGATATCTAGTAATTTTCTTTCAAAATATTGAAAAAAAATGCCATAATCGAAATTAACGTTTTCAAATTTCGTCATCTATCATTATACATTATAAAAGAATAATAAATAATAAATTTAACTTTAATCGGGGTATATGACTCGGTTCAATTTGTACATATAGTGAGGACTAACACATGATATCTGTTTAGAATAGAACCTTACCTTATGGAATATGACAAGCAGATCATCCAACTTGCCGTGCAGGTCTCCGCATATGGTAATCTGACTGGATATAGAGGTGGCAGCTACGTTGATGTTGGGCAACCTCTTTAACATTTGAGATGCCTCCTTCAATATCTGTGCTACGAGTTTTGGATGCAGGCGGTTCTGAAATAAGCCTCAACCATTATTATTTTTTATTAAATATTAAATTATACACCAACAAATACTATTTCTTAAATTCCACTTGTAGATTTTTTTAATACAAGCAATTTCTTATTAAAAGTATCGACAGTTGCCTATAACACCAATCATTCGGTGCTAGATAAATAGATAAATTAATAGAAATATGGCACGGTATTGTATCTTGTAATTTGGGCTGACCTACAAAAAGCCTGTTTTATATTTTGTTATAAATATTGTCATAAGCCTTGAAAAACTATTACTCTATATTTTCATCAACTTATCACTAAAGGCAAAACAAATTCTTTGACTATAGTAACATTTTTTGTGATACTGGCACGGATGTGTGTATGTACCACAGGCTTGAAGAAAACACCAGCCGAAAAATTTTTATGGCTTAAGTGAATCTTTACTATTGACTCTCGGTAAAAATGTATGAACCACTGACAGAAATAGTAATAGCAATGTATTTGTTTTTTAGTTTAGTATAATTGAGCTGAGCGAAACAAAACTCTTTACCGGTCAACTCGATCAAATTTGGTCCGCTATCTTCTCCTACGCCGTTCAAGCTATACTAACCAAATTTGGATCAGTTGAGTACCACTTGCCTACCTATAAGCTATTGATATGTATTGAAAAAAATTCTAATTGTAATTTAAGAGTAATTTTTAAGTAACTTTATTTTTTATTCAAACTTTCTATTGCGCTAGCAGACGTTAATTTCTTACTATGACTGACCATATGTATAATTTTTTGTTAATTTCAGACGTTCCGGAAATCTTATCGTATTGTATATTTTTCGTTTCGGTTACTTTCACATTTAGTATAATGGCGGCTTTAGAATACTGTTATTCTAAATGCTGGTGGTGTTTCTAATTTATTACTTCAAGACTAACCGGAAATTCGTACGAACTTTCCATGACAAAATGTATATAAAAGAGATTATATTATTCTATTTATCATAATACAAATTAAAAAAACACATACTACCAAGTAAATTTCAATCGTACAGCTACTATCTTTCACACATAAAAAAATGTCATCGGTAGTGTCTTAAAAATAATTTTTATTCAATAAAAAATAAATTCAATTTAATTCTAATAACTTTCATTAATTTCTTAACGTACATTTATAAAACTGAAAAGGTACATTTATAAAACTGAAAAGGTACATTTATAAAACTGAAAAGGTTTCGCCATATCTTGTGTTACCTACATTATTTCTTGTTCTCCAACAATATGCAAGTCGATATTAATTTTTGGATTGTTTAATATTGCTTTAAGTTTTTTAATCTGGAAAAAATCTTGCAAGTATTTAAATGGCCGTTACTCATAAATTAAACTTTAAATTTTTTATTTCATTTTATTTATCATCTTAATATTTTATTTCATCTTAATACTCATTTTTTAAATAATGGAATGAAGAATTGAGAAACTTTGGAAGTATTTCATAATTTTCCAACATAGCAGGCTCAATTTAATAGGCAGAGATTTTTATATAAATCATAAAAGTTATTATTGTTGTTCAAAAACAAATGCTTCACATTCATAGTAGGGTAACAATATTACAATATTATGTGAACATTTCAATGTCGACATTTAAATATAATTTTGACCATCTATAATGTTGTACACGATAAAAAATCTCATGGCTTATTCTTACCTTCTTCTTTCTAAATGCTTCTATAAGGAGGTCGATATCCTTTCTCTGGAGTGGAAATTCAATATCGGTTTCTCGACAGCTTTTTGGTGGAGCTGTCTCGTCGACGCCTCCTCCCTCGTCCGATTCATCAGAAAATACTTGTTCCACTAAAATTTAACATACTCTTAATATTTTCAACGTAAAAGACAGGGGAATAAACAAAGACCAGTCTTCAGCTCTGTCTATCGTTCTGAAACGTTTGGTTCCTCACTTGTTTTAATCAAACCTTATGACTAGGTGCTAAGTCTTGCTGAAACGACTAGTCTTGGTTATGGATCTTGGGGCTATTCAAAGTTATAACCACCTTTTCGAGTATCGCGTTTTAATTCACTTGCTTTGACACCTTTTTGAAAAAATAAAGCACAGTCATCTTTTGATACTCATATCAGCTACCACCAAGCCATAACTGAAGTCAGATAATATCTACGTTGTATCCTGCTGACGAATTGGAAATCTCACGAGTTACAAGTACAAAATCGGTAATTCTGCTTTTTAAAATATTGCATAATACAGTTACAATTTTCTCATCAGTAAATAAAATTTTTCGTAACGTTTAGCATATCGCTAATTCCTAAGTCATCTTTCAAAACAGGACATGGTTCTAAATGCTATATTACTATCCCGAGATACAACCTTGTGCTTCCGGACAGGATTACATAGGATAAGAACACTACTTGGACGGTCAGATCTTTTCTTATCACAGCGATTTGGTTCTCTTTATTGGATTGACTGATTGGCACGAAATTAATAAAACACAATGTATTCATGTTATAATGACTGATTCAAATGCAATATGAAGTATATTTTTTTGTTATTGTAACAGTATTTATTGCTATAAATGCAAGACTAAGTAAATAATGTTTGAAATAAAAATCAAATGCTGTGCTGGATTTGTCGTTCGTGGCATTTGTGGTCGTGCTTCGAAATGACGCTGTTATAAACAGATAAATAGGTCTGTTTTCATCAAAAAAATATATTATATTCTATTCTAATTTTAAATATCTATAATAACAAGAGAAACAGAAAGTGAACTAAAAAAAGTACTTAAAATACACTTATCAAGGCCAAGTTTACTTTAAAATTACACAGGATTTTTAAGAAGTTTTGCCCTATATATAACATTATTCATTAGATTATATTAATTTTATCTTTGTGACAATGGAAACAATTCACCAATACATATAATACTTATATACAGTTTAGTAGTGTTGTAGTGTTAACAACAGTACCTAAGTAGCAATGACCTGTAGTGTTTATAATAATTATTATGGTTTAATGCATACAAAACTTACTGACAGATTCCGTCCTAGATGTCCTTCCAGAAGACGGTCGGCCGCTTGTCTCCCGCATGTGACTCAACAGAGCGTTAAAGAAGTTGTAAAGCTGCAAAAGAATATCAGACAAAAGACAATGTATAACAACATCCTTTTATTTTTCGAATTGTTTTATTAATTAAAATATATAAGTATTGTGAAACATGTTACAATAACCAGTAAGTAGATGCTATTAAAATAGTATTTTCAATGACACCATAAAAAATTATATTCATCTGCCGGCATAAATAAAAAAATGTTAAAAAGAATACGTATTTTCTTTTATGAAGATTGTTCTTACTAAAGGAAATCTTCATTTAAATATTTCCTTAAATAATAGGTTAAACATTGTAAAGAATTTATTTAATTATGGTATAAAAAAATAAATAAATAAATAAATAAATTGCTGCAGGTCATTAGAAAAGCCGCGTCATGCTAAAAATGATTAACTTCCTAATTAAGAAAATTATTGTTCTCCGATTTCCAAAATTTGCGAAAATTGCGAATTGCAGATAGATTACTAGACCATGCAGCTGTTCAGTATTTTTGAAAAAAATAAATACTGCCTGTTCGCGATTTTTTAAGAACTCATAATGTGATTGAGCTGGTTATGGAACCAATCGATATGTATTTAAGTAACTTAAAACTGATTAGTTTATTATCGAAATGGACCAATGGATTTTTTGTTTTTGCGATTTATAAAAACCTAATTGGGGTGGTTATAATAGCAGTAGTAATCGATACGTGTTAATCTCAATAAAAAGTGACTAACATTTGAATGAAAAAGGTAATAATTAAATAATACCAAATTTATTGTTAAATAATCAATAAAATACAAAGACAGTACAGATAAATTTTATAACCTCTAGTATAACTACAGTATTGTATAAAACATTCTATAGTATTTCTATAGTATTGTATAAAACATCTTATATATTAATGCAGGAAGCGATTTCGTTGGCACACTGTAGCTCGAGAACCACTAAAGGGAAAAATATCGTTGATGGCTCAAATCAAAGGTCTCATTATGCTACACTGCTGAAAAATAGTGACAACTCTCAAATCTCATTAGCCTAATTGCAGTAATTAGTCAAAAAATTAATTGTTCCCATAGACTTTGCATGGGGAACTTTTGCGCGCGCTTTCAAATTTTTTTGTATTATCTATTGTGACTAGCTGGTCTTAGCATACTAGTTCTATAGTATTTCTATAGTATTGTATAAAACATTCTATAGTATTTCTATAGTATTGTACAAAACATTCGTAAACTATAAAGTGTCGTAAAAAAAAATATATTCGGCAGTCTGTTTGTAAATATTTTTTTCATCTAGACCTGTGTCCTGGAAAGACAAATTTTTATCATCAGGTCTATAAAAATGTGTAGTGTAAGGAAACGTTTCTCAAAAATTTATAATAATATGATTATTTTCATAATTCATGAGGAACTTTAAAAAAACCTTAGCATTTTTTTACCTTAATTGTTTTTTTTAATATAATTTGTTTTTGACAGTTGAAGAGGGTTAATAATCGGTATTTATAATTGCTTTTACAACCGTTTTTGAAAGCAATCAAACTCCTAAGAGAACATAAATAAATTTAACGTTTTAACGTCTTTTCTATATAAAATCTGAAAAAATAGTATAAAATTTTAATAAAATGTTAAATGTAACTGTTCACTACATATAAAAGTAATTAGATAAATTACAAAATAAAAATATAATAAGAAGGATGGTGTTGTTTAGTTTAGTTATGTGTATTTTTATTATTCCTATGTATGTATTCTATATAACTGTGTGTCTTCCTAATAAATAAAAGAAATAAATAAAAAGGTCCTGTGTTTTAAAATTATATATTTGTTTTATATAACGTGTGTAAGGGTGCAACCGCTCGACTGGTCATCAGTGTGGCACTTTGCTCAGCCGACTGTCAACTTTATACAATAACTATACTCGCAGGCGGTATTAATGAAATAGGAAATATTTTGTCTTATAGCACGACCGCATTAAACATTATCTATTTATTGTTACTTTGTAAAAATTAATTAAAATCTTCCTGATTAAAGAAGTTATTATATATCACACCGATTTTCGTTTTACATTTGAAAGGTCCTAAGTAATTCTGGACATACACACGTAGATTTTTTTTTAAACCTATATTTATTTATGTTCTTAAAACATGTATTTATGTGTGTGTGTGTGTGTGTGTATGTATGTATGTAAACGTTTTATTCAGCTCCATTTTCTCATGACCTAAATTTGCAATTGACTTCGTTTTGCTACCAATCGATGCATATTCGCATAATTTATAGCGTATTAGTGCAAAATCGTTCAAGCAGTTATTTAATTTAAATAAACGGTAAACTGCGTATTCGCGCTTCTAATAAACCAATAGTGCGAACGGTTTGGTTGTGGTACAATCCGACGGAGATTCACGTAACTGAGAAGTGCTTCGTTTTTCAGGGAAATTGACCAAGCGAATTATAAGTTTAATAAATCGTTATTTTTACAAGCGATATATAAGTTTAATAAAGCGATTTATAAGTTTAATAAATAATAGCACTTATTGGCAATTTCTAAAAATCTAGTTGTGGGTCCTAACCCGCAATCGATTGAAGTGACAACTACCTATTATTTGAGTAACTTAGAACTGATTAATTTTTCAACGAAATCGAATTCACGATTTTTTATTATTTTAAATTGATACGACGTAATCGCAAGTGATAAAAAACTTATAACGCGATTCTGGTGATTGCTGTACCAATTAATGCATGCGTACATGTCAGCATAAAGTGAACACAATTCGCAAAAAATATCTCTATGTAAAATAGTATCAAATTCATTAATAATAATAATATACTTTATTGTACACCCGGATCATACAAAAATATAAACATTAAAAACAGAAATAACAAAATGGTACAAATGTGTCGACCTTACCGCTAAAGAGCAGTCTCTTCCAGGCAACTAATTGTAAAGAGGAAAAATATATGAGAAAAACATTATGTGGGTGTGCTTAAACAGTAATATAGAAAAAAAAAACATTACGCAATCATACATATAAACCTACATAAATACATAAATACATAAATATACATATAAAAGCATATACATACACAACAACATACATATATATATATATATATATATATTCACATATATATATATATACATAGATATATATATATATATATATATATATATATATATATATATATATATATATACATAGATGATACATGTTATAAACATCCATACTTAAATACACATAAACATAGAAACATTAAAATATAAAAAACGACTGACATACTATAAGTTTAAATAGAGAAATTTTAGGCAACGTTTGAATGACTTACATGACTTGGCGAGTTTAATACTAAGAGGAAGATCATTCCAGAGACGAATGGTACGTTCAGTAGAGATTTTTTTTTTTTTTTTGGAAAAGGAGGGCAAACGAGCATGCGGGTCACTGATAAAATGTGATCACCGCCGCCCATGAACTCTTGCAACATCCGAAGACTCACAAGAGCGTTGCCGGCCTTGGAGGATAAACGCCTTTTTTGAAGGTACCCATGTCGTATCGATCTGGAAACACCGCCGAAGGAAGCTCATTCCACATCTTTGTGACACGTGGAAGAAAGGTACTTGCAAACCGCACAGTAGAAGAACGCCATGCATCCAGGTGGTAAGGATGGTAATGAAGGCGGTGACGTGCTGTGCGATGTTGAAATTCGGCGGCAGGCATCAGATTAAATAGCTCTTCGGAATACTCCCCGTTGTAAATGCGATAGAAGACGCACAAGGAAGCCACGTCTCTACGCAATGCCAAAGAGTCCAGCCGTTCACAGAGCACTGGGTCCCCGACGATCCGTACGGCTCTCCGCTGTACGCGGTCAAAAGGTAGAAGCTGATATTGGGGTGATCCGGACCAGAGATGAGAACAGTACTCCATATGTGGCCCGACCTGCGCCTTATAGAGCGCAAGTCTTTGGCCAGCATTGAAATACTGCCTCGCTCTATTGATCACACCCAATTTCATCGAGGCCAACTTGGCCTTTCTCTCCAAATGACCACGAAACCGACAGTCGCTCGAAATATCGAGTCCCAGTATTCTGATACTTGGCAAGGCGGTGAGGGGTGTGCTCTCGAAGAGTGGCGATACGACAAGAGATACGCACAACAAGAGATACGCACCAGATCTTCATTTACTTTAAAAATTGTGTTAGCAAGATCATCAAAACAAGATTTCCGGTAAATCCGAAGATCGACTGCATACAGGTGGTAGAAAGAATGGATTTCAGAGCAAATAGTGTTTATAAACACTGAAAATAATAGTGAAGATAACACTACCTTGCGGGAGTCCAGCATTAACTGCACTCCTATCAGAGTGCAGATCATTTAAACGTACAGGTTGCCGGCGCCCACGCAAGTAACAACGAAACCAGTGAGTTGCCGATGGAGATATGTTAAGAGTATCCAATATCGTGAGTAAGATATCAAAGTCTACGGTATTGAAAGCATTACTAAAGTCATTACATTGATACATTTTTAAAATAATAAAATATGGTATATCAGCATTTTAATAAATATAATTATTTTACTGACTGCAAGTAATGATGGGGTGAATTTTATTGAAAACTTTTTTTAGTTAAAAATATTACATTTCCCTTAACCGAAAAGTTAATACAATATGGGGCTCGCACCCACTACCCTCTGTTACTATTTTGGTTCTATCATATCACATATTTGTCTAACAATAATGAAATGGAAATAATATGGTCTAAAGTCACGGAAACCAAAGGGCAAACTGTAAGAAGAAAATTTTATCAAGTTTATCAAGATGCAGATGCAGATGCATACCCTGTCCCAGATATTGAAAAGATTGAAAAATACTGATACTGATTTTTCAAATTTCTTAACCGAATGATTTGCTATTTGTAAAGTTTTGTACAACAATGATATAAATCTTAAGGTAGGTATATCTTTACGAGGTCGACGTAATTATATGGCTAATTAAATCATAGCTAATAAAAAGAAAAACCCATTGTGATCTAGATCAATTCGACCGTCCGATGGTCATGGTTTTGTTTCAATTTTCGGGTTAAAATCTACGAAAAAGAACTATACGATATAGGTACGCCTAGAAAATATATCGATTAAAATTAGAAATAATATTACTTATTACCAGACATAAAAGTAAGATCATTCTTAATGGCAACTGATTAACGTCCCTAGAAATTTGTAAAAGAAACAATTGAGAGCTTGTTTTAAAGTCTTATTACAGCTGAAATTAATCTTAAAATGTAACGTTGAATACTTTGTGAAAATAAAACAACAAAAAATTTTAATATGTTAAAGTAAAAGAAATAACATTTTTAAAGCAAGAAAAGAATGTATTGTTATATATTAAAATGGATATATTTCACGTCATTACAAATTTGTTATCAGATTATGTATAATGATTATTAATTAATACAAAAAAACAGATAATTTATTTATTAATAATAACCAAAATATAAGATCTAATAAACTTACGGAACCTGGATTAATTTTATATTTATCATAAAAGTGTATTCAAATTATGAAGCAAACTTAAATTTAGCTTCAATTTAACTTAACTTAACTTTAGCAAACGTAACTTTGTGCTGGGCCTCACATCTCTTATCTCATTAATGTGTACATGAAAACAAAATAAATAAGATTTTAATGTATATTGAAGTTATAAAAAATATATAAATATAAATTGAGCTTTATTTAATCTTTTTGCCTGTTTATTTGTTTATAAGGCCATTCATTACCGGAAAAATTGAATGAATATTAATTAAATTTATGATGTTATTAGCTTATTTATTTATGTCAACACAAAATTTGCTTTTTAGTCAGGAATATATGTCATTTTTACACGAAAACAAAAGATTACAATGAAACTAAATAATAAAACTGCTTAACTGTTCGGTTTCAAATTTTGCACGCATGCCATGCTGATATGTGTGGTAGTTTGTAAAAAAAAAATCAAAAAAATTCATTGTCGTTGAGGAATAATGTCCAAAAAACATCACTCCCATAGACTTCAACGTAAAAAAATTAGCGCAAGTGTAAGGTCTAATTACGACATCCCACACCAAGACGAAGCCTTCGCCTTGGCTGGCTTCGCTCAACATGCAAACGGCACCCGAGATTTCGCGATCGCAGCGAGTCGAAATTGAGGGTCTGGTGGCCTTCCTAGTTAACTAAGTATTGTATCTTTAAAATAAGTAAATTCTTTAGCCTTTATTGAGAATCATAAAGTTTTTTATTAAATTCTTCAATATGAGGTATATCTCTCAAATACTTAAGATTATATTTAAAATACTTTTTAATTTAAAATTTACTTCTATTTTCAATTTAAAATTAAATGTAAACCTCCGTTTACCCTTGGAGTTAGTCGGAATGTTCGTATATTATAGTTACGAGAGATCTCGTCGATTATATTTAACTATTTGTTGGTTGGACTAGGATTATAGTTAATTTGTACGCGGTAGAAGTGGGAGTCAGAGTTATAGAAGTATAGAGTCCTAGACACTGCTTGCACTCCTCTCCCTGCAAGGCGTTGGGCCCGCATGATTAATGCATGGAATGCTAAAAAGCTTCGTCTCTCTTAGCAGACGTCCACTACAAATTTTTAATATTTGTGGCGTTATGTTTATCATTCATTATTGGCAGTCATCAAACAGATTAGAAACAGATATACAAGACCTTATCCGATGGAATACATAAGAAGATGAAATTCGGGGCTTATTAACTCTATAAGCTCCATAGGTCACAGGTTTGTTATGATTTGTGTATGACTGTAAGATGTAGAGGACGACCTGCAAAATGTCCATAAATTAGTTTTGTTGAGTCTTAACATTCCATTGAAATGTATAGATTTTGGTGTAGTTGAGTGACTTTGTAATCAGATTTAACACAAAAAGGGACAAAATATTTTTTTAATTAATTAATTTTGATCCAAAGTTCATAAGCCGAAATACTTAATAAATGCTCCTCTTTACATTATATAAGATTAAGAAGAATGTAGTAGAATTTAAGATATATTTTATTTTTTTAATAAATGTGATATTACAATGATTTAAATACGTCTGAAGTAAAATGTTACGTTTTTATGAAATATATAGCAAATAAATTTCATCCCTTCTATTCGAAAAGTGTCGCTTTGTTCCTATATAAGTACGAGAAAAATAGCTCTTATCTGATAGGAACTTTTTAGCGAGCGGAAGAGAAATTTGAATTTGTAACATACATATAAGTATGAACATTCATAGATTTCAAAGACTAATTCTATAAACATACCAGAGTATGTGTTGACTGCATGGCCTGGGGACCAGCTCCCACGTAAAAAAAACAAAATTTCACGAATGACGTCTCTCTTCTTGTAATCAGTAGAGACATTTACTCATAGAAATAGGATGAAAAGTAGTATATATCATTCGAAAGTAAATTATTTTCCCTCGAGCTATGAAGCCCTAGATTCTAAGTTAGAATCCTTTGCTGTACTTGAGATTTTGTTCTAAAATCCTTCGCTTTGCTCGTGATTCGAAGTATCGCCCTCACCTTAAAAACTATTTTACTCCTTTGTGATACAATCTAGTATCACAAAGTATCAATATAAAACTCTAATTTAATATAATTCCAGTTTAATTTGACGAAGGCGTCTGTCATCATCATTGAAACCGTCATCAAACCTTTTCCGAATGCCTCCTCAACTTCGACCTATATGATATCAGAGTTTCCTTTTGAAATGTATTTAGTGAGCTGTGAGGGACCGGATGTCCCGCCGACGTCACATTGACCTTACAACATATATCTATATAGTCATGTTACCAAAATTGTTATAACACTCTAGACAAACATTTTCCGAACATCATAAATTAATATTTACTAATCAAAATGCTGAGTAAAGTTTATTAAAGTTATTTCATTATCGCGTTTTGATTTTTATTGAATTTACTATTTCTGTACTATAAAGGACAACAATTCAATGTAAATATTTTATTCTTACACAGCTTATTTCATACTTTATAACAATACAAATTCAGGCTACATGTAGTCCTGTTCAGAATGAAACTGTAACAACTCTATAAAATTATAACATTGTCAACTTAAATCTTGTATAACAGTGGAAAAAAAATTCTTATCAATATTTTTTTACAATTCTTACAACTCCTCGAATATTTAATTAACTTACAGTCATGTTGCTCCTCTACTCAAAGTAGCGAAACGATAAACAATAAGTAGGTTACTGTGAAATGGAAGGAATTTGGTTATTTTATTATAAAGCAGTGACAGCGAGGATAAATTGAATTTTCCTCTCCTTACTCCTTATTATCTCAAATTGGTGTTAGCATTCTCTCGCATAAAATTACATTATAATAAAAGTGTGTTTACTTCATTCATTGCCTTTTGCGAACCAAATCGATTAACAATTTTAAACATCCTGCTTGTGTCATTAATAACTGCTATAAACGTTAACTTAATTTAGAAATTATTATAAAACCTTTTGACCTAATCAAATTATAAATTCTTAATTATCCTTACAATGTAGCATGTCATACTGTAAGCGTGATATCGTAATCTCATTACATTAATTGTATATTATAACAGTATATATTAATTAATTTGACCTCGACCTGCTTCCAGAACGTATACAAATGCTCACTAATAGAAAATTCCAAATGGTTTCACTGAAATTATATTTCAGCGTTAAAAGTCTCCATCCCTCTCACACGATATATCTCATGTCGCAAATATTATTTAATATTTTTATCCTGACTAATCGCACACAGTACATCACCAACTACAAAATATTGTAAATACACAATTCAAAATGTTATTTGTTATACTACATGTGTAATATATAATTGAATCTCGAGAACAGCTTTAAGGGTTTCATGAAATTCGTATGTATGGTCACAGTCGATAAAGGTATGTATTATTTCTTAGTATAAGGGGTGTCAAAAACATAACCAAATAAATAATTTCTCTTGAACGATATTTTTGTAGGTCTAGATACGATTTAAATATTACTATCTGACATCTAATGCTAACCCGTTAACGGAGACATTGATACCTATTTCAAATATGCCGAAATCACGTGCTGTTTCTAGTTCTGAATTTCTGGGAACATCGGTGAAATTAATGTACACGTACGTATAAGAGAAAATTAACTCAATGACAGAAACAAATTACAGGTTTGAGTTATGTAGACAGACAGATACATAAAAAAATTAGATGACCACTATCGTGTATCTACGTCATAGAAAAATAGTTATAAGAATATGAGCTAGAGATGTACATAGTACTATATACTGACTAATCGTTCTTACTTTGACTTGGTCTTGTTCTCCGGCGTACTCGATGCTTTGGAATATAGTCCAAGTATAGCGCCTGCGCACTTCCATACGCGCCAAATATCGCCGATACCACTGCTGTATAAGTATGGCGGCTTTCATAGCTGTACAAAAAATAAATAATTAAAATACTTTGTTTTGCTATATGTGCAATATATAAATGTCCTCCTTATTGTTAAAAAATTAACCAAACAGAATTGAAAGAATTCGCACATTTCTCTTTAAAAAGTCCGTAAACATAGTATCATTGTAGTTTCACAGTACACAGTACAGTAAGACAGTAGTTTCGTTATTTTCGATATAAATATAAAGTTATAAAGACCAAACTCAGTAAACCAGTGAATACTTACTTAATTCAGTATTTATGAAAAGTATCAAACATTATCACGAACCCATGTTAACTAAATTCTAATGTTACGTCATATCGGATTAGTTTGGCTAAGAATATATCTAATTAGTTTCTTATTAGTCTATAATTAGGTCTTAAAAGATTATCCTTACAAGTTGTATAATATATTATTAAATAAATATTTATTTATATATTATAAAATCAATACATTAATATTGTAAAATATAATTTCATTTTTAAGTCTTTATTTTAATTTAAACTCATTCTTTACACCGTTTTTTTTTACTTTCTTTATATTTAATGAAATCTGTGGTTATCATTGCCTGAACAACTCTGTTAAGTTTTTGGAAGTTCCGCAGTTAATTGGAAACGAGGTTCAGATATCACTGATTGTCCTTTAAGAAGTAAATGTCACTGAATCCGGTGTATTTAAGTTAGTCAAGGCTAGAGAAACTCAATATCGTATATTGAGTTGTTATTTTAGTGTATTGATCCAGTTGTTAGTAACAATTTTTATTTTTAAACAATATGTTAGTATACGCGTTTAAATTCAAAAAGGGGAGGAAAAAAGATTCCTAATAAAGAAACTCTAGGGCCTAAGCCATATGCGATAATACGCCTTAGTCACCAACTGTCTAAGGCATGACAGTCAATTCTCAAAATAATTCAAGGTAGATTAAACCAAATTGCTAAAATTTTTGACCATTTTGATCTGGAAAAACACGAAGTGTCTTTATAAATACTCCTTTTGAGTACTAAAAAAATATTTTTAAAGAAGAAAAAATCAAGCTTCTCGACCAACAAATCTAAAATTTCAAAAAACTACGGATCGAAACAAAAGAAAACCTGAGAGTCCTTTTGTTGATTTCCAAACCAACCCATCAAATTAGGAGAAAACTGATAAAATAATTTAAAAACACAAATCAGCACCAGGGCCTGATGGTATCCATTATAACGTCCCACGTTCGTATACGTCTCTAAAACATATATGGTAAAATTTGGTCAAGAAAGCTAAAACCGATAGCATTTGGAAAAGCCATTTTTTTTCACTTATTCGAAAAAAAGATAATATCACTAATCCTGGGGACATTAAACCGATAGCTTTCACAAATACAATTTCTAAGATCTTCTTCTCTTTTCTACAAACTATAATGAGGCAATTCATGATCAAAAATAGGTATTTCAAGTCACATTACCAGAAAAGGTTCTTGCCCGGCATTTCCGGATGCCTTGAACATAACAATTAATATCAGAAAGCCTTAAAGATACCAATACTAAGAGATCGCTTCTGGCACGGTATGACATGAACTAATGATGTTCGCGCTGAGATGATTTAACTTTTCTATTATAGTTAATTATTATATATATATAAATTGAGACAAATGCTTCATATTATTCAGAATTAAAATTTTCTATAATATCTAAGGAGAACCATTTTAAAAGTTATAACGTAGGTTTACTTTAAGATTGCTGAACTGAGCCAATCACTGTAAATATAGTGTTAACGTTTTAATAGATAAATTAATAAGTCACGAGAAAAAGTATGGTTATCATTTTAAATTAAACAATAAATATACGGAACTCATACTAGCATTTGCAGACGATCTCGCGATTCTTACACGTAATTCAAAACAATGTGAGGTACTATTAAATAAAGTAGAAAAATTCTATAAATGGACGGATTGAAGATAAAACCCGAAAATGCCACTGTCTATGTCTGGGTAGGCGGAGCATAGCTTTTATAAATAATCTAAAGAGGGTAGACAATCAGCCAATTATTAATATCTAAATAGCTGGATATATGACAACTACCTAACGTCAAGTCTAAACTGCAGTTTTCTAGTTTATGATCTTTATAAAAATCTTTTGTCCAAGTTAGATGCAAGCGTCATAAAAACATTGAAGTGTTGGCTTGGGTTAGCGCGTTCAACGGACTCTTCAACTTTATTTAGAAATCGAAATCATCTTAAAGTCAGCAAAAACATATTAACGGAAAATATCATGATTATAGGGTAACGTCTCTCCACACAGATTAAAATTTATTAGAGCTTAAGATAGTGGCTCAGACAAATAAAGTAGGGTTAAAATCGGATAGGAAAGGCGCTTGTAATACGACGATAGGAAGGTATTTATAAAAAAAGTAAATTGAAATCAAATAAAGCCTATAATTCTCGATTCTATTGAAAATAAAAACTGCACGTGGCAACTTATATTTATTTTTATTATAAAGTTCAGCAGAAATGCTTTTCACATTTTGACCAATTATTAATAATAATTTAAAATGTTAACTACAAAATTATTATACATAACATATTTTTTCGTAAAAAAAAAAGTTTGACTAACGTATATTTATTGATTTAAGGAATTTAATGTAATCACCAAGATTTTCGAAATCGGATTCTATACTTTGATCTTTGAGGTTTGAGGTTCTTTGAGGTTTGAGGTTTTGAGATGTTCTGAATAATTTAGCGCAAAACGTTTTTTTTGTCTAAATTTTCTCGCAACTTGATCATGCAATGGACTTCGTTTTGGTAACAATCGATACGTTATCGCGTAATTTAGAGCTGAATTAGCTTTTCAGCTAAATTCACCGACCGGTTTTTTTAAATAAATTTAAAACAATGTATTCACGATTTAAAAAAAATAATTGCGCAATCGAAGTGTTTGTGAAACCGATTATTTCGTATTTAAGTAACTTAAAAATGATTAGTTATCCAGCGAGTTCGATGAAACGGTTTTTTGTTTAAAAAAAACTGAAGACCGCTAATTCGCCGTTTTTAAAAAACCAACTAGGCGATTTTGGAAATTGTGATACCCATCGCTTCATGTTAATGTCTGTAACGTGTAAAAGTGTAACCAAAATAAAGTTGTTTTTTTTAAAGTAAAAATCAATAGTAACCTAAATTTAATAATGGAATAATGGAATCTTAAACTACTCTGTTAAAAACAAATAAGTATCGCACTAGAGATCTCTGAGGCGAGAGTGTTTTATAAAGATAATAATAATGGACACAAATAACACCCAGACTCTAACTGTAACACAAACAACTGTTCCGTGTGGGAATCGAACCCAAGTGGCTTTGGCCCAGCAGGCAGGACTACAACCATTTACCACTAGATCAATCAGAAGCTAGCTGAATTTATAAAAAAAATAATAAAAACAAAATAATATAACATTCTTCTTAACCAGGACATTAATGTGATGGAGCTCGCACCCATTACCGCTTGTTTCTTTTTTGATGAGTTTTCCATTTCAAATAGACTTTTGATATAAATGTTTGATGTAAAATTCCTCAAACCTTATTGTCAGTTTGCTGCGCTAGTTCTTCCTGCGAACTTCCAGTCCATCGGGAATACAAACTAGCAACTCAATTAAGTTAATTAAAATTTAGAAACTAGGTCGTAAAGTTTGATACACACCTTGTTCGTGCATAATTCAAATTACCATATCGTTACAATAAGTACTAAGAGTATTATAAATGTTTATTTCTAAATTTTGCTAAACAACCAAAATGTTATTAAGTAAATAAAATTATCTACATCAATTTCATTGAGATAATGATAGATGATGATGGTAGGAATACCGTTCCATCGTTCCACATTTATCCGAACGGATCAACGCGTCCGAACGTTTTCAAAAGTCGCAAGCTAACGTCCTCTTTTGATAAATATATTTTCATTCTATTTTAAATAAAAGTTAAATAAATATTAATATTATTTAAGGTATACGTCTATATTGACAAAATTTCTTCATAATTATTCTCAGTTAAAGAACGTGTGCATTGTCAATTTGTACTCAGCGCACAAATAACTTCATTTGCTTTGAACTTACGACTCAATGGACTGGACTCTGGGTCTGTTATTAAGTTACTTGATAAATCGTTGAGAGTAGACTTTAGTCTTCTATATATGATATCATATTTAAAACTAGTATTGTCAATCTACCGATACTTTTAAAGGGCGCAAAAGGCACAAAAGTAAATTGGATAGTGTGTAGTAAATACTCATATGCGTGACTACAAGCGTGAATACAAGCGAAAAACTGAAACTATACAAAAAGATGTTTTGCGTGTGCAATTTAGACACGGCAGAAAAAAAAACTTTAAAAATGTAAGCTACTTGAGAGAGATATGGATAAAAACTGATATGAGTATATGAGCTATACATTTATATGTAAATTAAAAATTATAAAGCCAATATTCGGTCACACGTTACTAAATGAGGTTAAACAAATAATATAGCGTATATTTATATAACAGTGGTAAGATAAAAAATTAATCAAATCATATAAATGTTTTGTGAATTTATTAACTAGGTCCAAGCAAGCGGGGTTAGCCTCGCGAAGCAGTCGAGCACATCAATATGATACGCCTCCCATATGCGCATAAATGTGTGCAAAATTTCGTGCGTGTAGCTCGTAAATTGAAGGAGGAGTAGGGTAACAAAGAAAATTTGGGTAGTAAAGAGCGTCGCCCAGCTCAATTAATCAATTAATTAAATCTTAGTTCGGGCATTCCTCACTAGATGAGGTTGACCACATGAGCTTGATATTTACATCATGGTGGTAAGATAAAAAATAAAATTATTTAGTTCGCTTGTGGAATTTTAATAATACTATAGTCTAGCAATGGTGGGAAGGTAAGGGCTGAAATGATATAGGCATTTATAATTTTGATATCTTATTTTCTCTTATAAACTAAGAGTTGAACTTTAATACGAGAACTCTAGGCAAGAGGTTTAAAACACTATTGCTACTGCATTGTTTCAACGAATTTTAAATTACAACAATTCTAAAAAAAATTACTTCAATAAACCCATAGGTCTTAAAATGTAAATGTATTTATTATTTTTGTAAATAAATATTGATTAAACATAAGATAAACCACAGAATAATAGATTTCGTTATGAAATGAAGTAACAAATAATGAATAGATAAGTACATATTAACATATAATAAAATAATAACAAAGCTTATAATAAAAAAAACTGAATGGAACACAGAGAGTGTTAAATGTTTTGGTAATAAAAACTGGATTGATGTCTAATAAAAATGTTCTGTTTTTATGTTTTAACCTGCTAATCTCAAACTATTGAATAAAATATTGAAGTACATTATAATATTAAGAAATGTAAAATTATAAAAAAAACACTAGTAGTAGTAGCAATAGTTTAAAATTATCTTTCAAACATATAAAGACCTTTTCCAGGGCAGTGAACGAAGTCGCAAGCCCCGGCTAGTTTTTTGTAATACACATATTACAAAAATCTAACTACTAACTAAATATATATTTAAACAATAAAATTTCTTTTAAAATATCAACTATTTATATTTCTAATTAGTTATTGCATTGACTAGTATTTAAAATTATGAAAAGAAATCTATAAGTAAAGCCAGCGCCATTGCTTGCGACGTTTCAGAACGACATATGCGCAGAGTCGCTGATTTAATTCATTTCATAGTGACTTTAGTCAAATATTATAATAGTCCCGTCCTTGTCCATAATGAGATGGAAATTGTATTCTCTCAATCTCGCTTCTACTATCATGCATAACACACTCATTGTATATTCGTGAGCTTGTAATGTTTATTTATGAAGGCTTATAATTAATGCGGGCAAAACTTATCAAACTAGCTGTTTGACCATTGTTTATATTATCATTTACTGGAAAACAAAAAGTCCTGCAACGATAATTAGCTTAAAAAATATGAATATATTAGTCAAAAAAAATGAATATTTACAAAACACAGGAATTCAAATATATGTCCAGTATATTTAAATATCAAATTCAAAAACATTTTTCTCTTTACTGCCATAAAATTAACCTATCTTCTAATCAAAAGAACAAAAAATCTTGAAATAAAAATTGAACTATAATAACCAGCAACATTTTTATAGACAACGTTTGCAGCAGACGGACAGCGGTAGGAAAACAAATACTAAAAAATTTAATTTGTATGATATAAGTTATTTATAATGGAAAAGACGCTTTGTATCTTTACAATTCGACTCACTCAATGCGTTAGCTAACTGTCATATGTTCCATAATTACGACACACATCACAGCTATTCTTATCCATCAGTTTTATACGAGCTAGACCACATGCTGGTATATCTAAAAATGTCTGTAATAAAATGACAGTCGGTACAAATTTATCATTTCTTAACGAATAAAATTTTTAGGGCCATAAATTTGTTTTTAGGTTCTTTTAAAAATTAATTGAATTATACTATTCTTGGAAATTAAATCAAAAGGAACTTTTTTAAAAATAATAATGCACGTTTTAACAATCAATTTAATTAATTTGATACAAAATCTAACAATTCGACTTTTGAATTATCGATCTCTAAACAATTACTTCTTATTTTAACCGGCAAACTGAATACGATTCTAACGACAAGACAAATACAAACTTATCGAAAAAATATTACGACCGCACAATATACCGCACCGACGGACGAAACGCGAAAAAAGCCCTAACTACCGTTGACACTCGCTTATATAGCATTCCTTCCTCCACTACCCTCAAATCCTCCTACACTATAACTATAATTCTATTGAGATACTTACTGCGTTCAGCCTTGGTCATACTTGCGTCGTCTTTCTTCCAAAATTTAAAAAATGGGGCCAAAGCTTTCATTGTGCAGTCACCGTTCAACATCCTTCTCCCGATTTTTTTTGGTACTTCTTGGTCTATTTCCGAACTTCGACATGATGAAGAGTCTTCGCCTAAGGAACGAGTTCGACGCCCTCCACGAAAGCTGACACATCCACAACCTTCAGTCAATGAAAACATCTTGGGACTCTTGTCCTTTCTATAGTTTTTATCTCTTCGTTTTCGAGTACATCTTGGAGTTTTTTGTCTTGTTTTAGGAATGGTGACAAATTTGTAATTTGTTTACAAAAATCACGACCATGACCAGTCGAATCAACCCGCCAGATCTGAAAACAAGACCGATAACAATTGTTAAGTAAATATAGACTTCAATTATTTTAGCAACATAAAACTCGAATTTTCGAACTCTAGAATATCGCCAATTAAGCCTCAGTGACGCTATAAACTTTTATAATTCTAAGATTTTACGTATTGGAAGGTTACAACAAAATAAATAGTATAGAATAACATTGAAGAGATGTCACAACCGTAATGAGTTCTGCACGTATTTATTACTTTAAATTCCAGATTTATTTTAAAATACAAGAAAGTTAAAACAATATATAACAATTTCAAAATGATATATCAGACTTAGTTTACAATACAATCTTTGCTTTTCCCATACATTGTAGTTATAATTCTTCCAATACTATTTAATGAATACAATATAAATTATAGACTAAGAATTCCATTGTATTTAAAAATTCATCCAAGCCAGAGAAGACATTTAAAGCAGAGCTCAATGAGCAGAAACTTAAATTATTTAAATATATTTCATTTATGTAATGTTGTAACAATAAGTTTTTACGGTTAGTTTTATTTTTTTAAAAAAAAATTTCAGATTAATTATTGTTCATTCATTTAGTCTTGCGCGTATGTTATAGGGCTCTTACAAAAAATCTGCGTGAAGTGACGATTTACATTGTAATTGAAGCCAAATGCCCCAACTATCTGCCTTCCTCTGCGGGTGTCTTAGAATTAAATTACAGAATTAAATATATTATTTTAATAAAATAAACGCGTACAAATATTACGTAATAAATTGGGGTAGTATATATTGTACTTAAAATATTACACCTAAATTAACAATTAAGCTGTCGATCACTTAGGAGTCATGCTGTTCAATTGAAAGTCGTTTCATAACATTGACAACGATGATAAAATTATATGATCCATAAGACTCACTGTGACGAATCAACAAAACGAATATTGAAAGAATTTTAACCACCATACCTCTACTTCGGTGCCTTCTCAGGTTTATTTGGTTTAATCTAATTTATTGCTTGATGTAATTTAATATTAATTTCGCAAAGTTTTATCCGTTATTATATTTCTCAATCAGAAACAAAAAAAAATTAAAGATCATGTCAAAGGTCCTGTGATATGTCTAAGGAACAACTGACACGCTGTTACTCGTAAAGTAAAATAGTCGCTCGTAAAAATATAAGAATAACGGCCTTTACGACCCTTGTGTTAGTATTTTATTTGCGTAATCAAAATACTTACGATATAACATGATACATGCCTTCATCTAGAATTTTATAGATTCTCAATAAGTTTGACATGCGCAGAGAGAAACGTTATAAGCAATTAAAACATTAAGAACATGCATTAAGCTGTTACATTGTTTAAGACAGTAGCATCAATAAATATTTTTATAATTTGCGGTTGTCAATGCTACCTTGTCCAATTAATATAATAAAGTGTCCCCCCCATTTTGGAAATTGTTTTTTTTTCCTCTAATGTCTTTACGTTTTGAGCTAACCTGAGTAATTATAGACACTTTTAAAAAACATGTAAATAATTAGTATGCTCCGTTTTCTTGTCTCTAATTCGTATTCGGGTAATTTAGAGCTGATTAGTTTTCCAGCGAAAGCGATTAAAGGGTTCATTGCATTAAAAAAACAAAAACAGCGTATTCACGATTTTTGAAAAAACTAATTGCACTTCCTAGGTTTGGTATCATCATATCATCGTTTGGTATCACAGCCACCTGGCTGTGATACCAAACGATGCGTTTTCATGTATTTTAGAGTTGATTAGTTTTCCAGCAAAATCGGTTACGCGGTTATAAATTTTTTTTTGAACTAAAAACTATTTACTGACGATTTTTATAAGACTAATAGCGCGATTGGGGTTCTTGTCGATTAATAAATCGACTCATGTTAATGTAGAAGTTTTTTTAAGAAATTGTAAAAAATTATACCTTGTGCGCTATTTTTAAGAAAATGTAAAAAATTATAGCATGGTGTGGATGACGCTTGTCAGTACCACATAACTAGGGTTCGACATTATACATTTATTTTTTATTCGCTTACGATACTCAGAACACAAATCTAGTTCTTTTTAATATTGTTATAAAAATTCATGTTTATTAATGTTTATTAAGTTGTGCATTATACCGCCCTGTATAAACTTGTCTTTACTTGTTTAAAATAATCAAATAGGCATAAGCTTTCTTTTTTTGTGACAACATTTTTGCTCTACAGCGCATCAACGCGGAGGATATTTTGTTTACCTTTGCGATGCTGTCAGTACGAGTGCTAGCACTGACTCTGATATGAATTTAGATGAATAATGTCGGAAAATTATTTCCGGCATTGACCTCTGGCACTGCTGTATGGTAGGAGGTGTTCTTCCTTGGTCGTACAAGGTCGAGTATGATGCAAAGAGAGTGCCCAAAAGATCGGCTTTCTCTTTGGCCGTATGGGCTAGAGAATAATTCCCCGCATGCAATGGCGATAGGTAGGGCTGCCAGAATAGAATCCCAATCCGCTGACTTGTAGTACCAAACGCGTCGGGTCACGGATCTTGTGCGGCCGGACGTTGAATGGACACTACATCTGTTACGGATATCAGGCAATGATCGGAGGACCCTAGAGGGGCCTCAAAAATGACATGGTACTTTCCGGGACGTGTGGTCAGCAGGACAAAAAAGGGCATATGGCTGTTCGCGTCCGGTAGACTGGTGTGCATCTGAACCAACTGGGACAGACAATTTGCCAGAGTAAAGCTAAATACAGATCTCCCCGCGTAGTCAGTGGATCGTGATTCTCGCCAATTGGCATGATGCGCACTAAAGCCCCCGAGGTCTGTGAGTTCGGCGGAAGGAGTTTGTGAAAGCAGGTTGTCAATCTTCGCCTGGACATGGCCCAAGAATTCCTCCGTTACTGAATTACCATTATGGGACCTGTAGAGGCACGCATAGACTTTGACATAATCGTCCATGTCCACGCGCAACCAGAGTAGAAACAGGTCTCGACCGTCGAAAATCTGGAGGCGACGGTAAAAGAGATTCTCCCTTACGAACACAGATACCTCGACGTTCAAGTTTATATACGCCGATGTTCAAGTTTATATACGACCCAGATACGACAGCCAGGCCGAGCAAAGTCGAAGAATCGTTTCCCCGATTTTGCTCGGGAAGGGGCTCTCCCTGGAAGCCCCTCGGAAGGCCGGTACCATCCTGGGGTATATTTATTTTAGATATCGCACTAATGTTCGAGGGGGGTGGTGGTTGAGCTTCCGAAACACTAACAGTCGCCGACAGAACATAACCAAATGGACTTTGGTTACTGCATCTCGATCTTCTGCGAGACAATTAATTTTCCGAAACCATAAATAAATCTAAAAACAAATCCAAAATACATTTAAGAATATCTAGAATAAATCGCAATACGCATTATCTGCTGTGACTTGAACATACATGAATCGCATGGCAATTTTTCATCTAAGGTAATAAATAACTTAAAAGAGTATGCATCGAGTTTCTTGCCGGTTTTTCTCCATGGACCTACCTTTTGGGACCGTGCAGGGTATAATGTTTCATAAGTACATTCTATGCCTATGTGAAATAAAAACACTTTGTCTTTAAATGTCTTAGGTCAGAATCCTTTAAGCACTTATAAAAGAGAGAGTAACAGACTGTTAGTGGCGTGGTTAGTTATTTTAGTCTCCTTTTAATAAGACGCTCTATTTGAATCAGAAATCAATAAGGTGACTGAATAATCAAAACTATAAGAAATATTAATTTATAAGCTAAAAGCTCCATGGATACTGGAGTTTGTTTGGGGTTCTTTTCCATGGAATTGTGCCACTAGGATCTATGGTTTCTCAAGCGCAACATGTGTCAAATGTGTTGAAAACAAAAAAAATAACTTCAACTTTATCTATAGACTTACAAATATAGTATTGTGTTATAAGTTAGTCACAACCTTCTGACATAACATGGCTTCGAGGCGTGTCAGATATAAACTCTAAAGAAGATATACCTTCTGTAATAGAAACGAAAAAATATCATAGTATAACAAAGACTAAACAGTATTAAATAGTGATCAGATAAATAATATTTTACTTAACCTAAATATAGTTTCATCGTTTCTAATAAATGATTGCGATAAATATCATTACATATTTTGATTTAGTCTAGCCACGGTCTGGCCTCAAATATGCACATTACGAAACTGGAATAGCATAACATCATCGCTCTATTGATCTTAGTTAAATTTTAAGAACGGAAAATTAAATTTTTGTTCATTTATAGATTTATAAAAATGTTACTGAAACATCACATTTTATTAGACCTTTACGAAGGAAAATAGGTCAAAAGTTCAACGCTGATCGTTTCGTAGTTATTAACTGCATATTATATCTATAGAAGGGTTGACCATTTATTGTTTCATATTATTTTAAAGAGCTTTTTGTTGACGAAATTTCTTTTTCTTAAAATAATTTTTAAGTGTTGTAGTTTTTTTTATATATAATTTATATATAATGGGTAATATAATTACCCATCATCTATAACTTTACTAATCGTTGCACTTTCTCAAAAACTTAGTTTAAAATTTTAAATCACACTAAATGACTGTTTTTAAAACTGTCATTCTTCCGTTACTTGTGCAAGATTAATATAAACTAGGCAATTTTAAAGAACACCATTTTTTTAAATTAATCTAAGCATATTTACTTTCAATGATTTACAAAAGTTTTCACAGTATAATAAAAGACTTCCTAATTCAATGACTATATCCAAAAGAAAACTGGCGACTCTTGGATAAGAATATAAAGTGTCCTACAATTATTGTTTCTTCAAAATTGGCGCGTTCTGACGTAGTTATAACCACCATTCGACGTGGTACTATCAAATAACATTTATTGTCTTGCTAAAATAAGAAACCGAACTGTAAGCCATTTGAAATAGAAATCCATGAGAAAGAGGAGATAAATGTCGATGACAAATAATTACGATGTCTGGTCTTTTCATTAATTATTTTTATCAATATCAATCTTGTTATAATATTACAATATAAATTATTTTAAGTCACAAAATATTATTGTCTAGTTATAAAGCATTTTAATGTAAAACTAATGGGTATGACAGAAAAAACAATATGTTGACATCTCTATTCCGCGCTTGGATTGGTTTCGTCATCTGAAGAAAATTTCAGGATTTTAAAAGTACCGAGTTTTGTATGAAATGATGTGTGTTTTACGAATTATTTTAGATTTATGATTATTTACCTGTTGTATTATACACCTTTGGATTATATTGAGACGACCATTTTGATATAACATGGATAATTATAAATTTAAGATCAATAAATAAAAGCTTGTGCTTTTATGGACCTATCTAAATCTTAGAGAACGTTGTGACAACACTCGCTATTTGCAAACAATCTGGTCTATCATAACGAATGACTGTTGAAGCGTTGTAGTGCGGAGTGGAAGATCAAAATATAAATGAAAAAAAGTTATTTTTTAAGATGCAGAATTAAACATGAACAACAAGGTTTATAGTTTTATAATTTTTTAAAAAATATATTTAAACTTTTGATGTACAATAATTATTAGGAAATAAATTTTATGTTTTGTAGTCAATGAATTACTGAGTCACGAAAGTTAATTTATGGGATGAGTATATTGTTTTACTATTTTATTTGAAGTTAGAGGATAGACGTTGATGACTAACCCTCGCAGTTTACACTACTGCCCTACTCAGTACAAAAGTGCTTAAAATTATTTAACGGTAAGTTTTAAATAAAGTTTCTAAGTAACAAGTTTACTTTAGTACATACTCTAAATAAATTTATATTTTATTATACATTATAAATATTAGTAAAATATGATCCCTTTTTACGCAGTCTCTTAAATGTGTACCATTGTACACATCGACTTAATTTGTGTTATTAGGGGACTTAAATTTCCATCACATCTAAATTGGTCATGCCTAGACAATAACAATGCCAGTTGACCAAACAAGACGGCTTATTTGCTCGTTAGATCTCAAACAGTTGATCCAAGGAGCATGGATCCAAGGAGATGAGGGCAACCATTGGTTTTTTAGTGGGTAGCCTTAAAAATGGCAGCGTCCTCTATGCTTCCGGATAGTCCCATATAACCCCCCGGCCATCACCTTCTGGGCCAACGGGGTATCCGTAATGGATTTTTCCAACGAACAAAAAAAAAAAAAAAATAACTACAGTGGTACGTAAGATCGGGCAAGCTGTAGTCAAACAATTTTCTATAAAAAAAAAAAAACGTGATATACTATTAATTACGTTCACGTGATATACTATTAATTTCGTTATGAAAATTGAAAGTATTTGTAATAAGTAAGTACCTGTAAATGTTTTAAACGTATTGTTTAAAATATTAATAATATAAGTAATGCATAATATAAATATAAATAATATAAACGTAAAAAACATGGACCTCATTGTGCTTTCTGGAAGGATATAAAATCAGACAATGTTAAAAGCTTGGATATGTTCCAATACAAAACAGCATTAATCATCTTCAAAATATTGTCAAACTCGCTACACTGAAAGGAAAGTACGAATACTTTTTAAATTATTAATTAAACAAGATATTGTCTATATTTATGTGCGTTCTAGGTACCCCCCGCGACTTCATGTACCCCCTCTCAATAGACATCTATTACAAGTGTAAAGTCTAATCTATAGTAACAATATATATGTTGATATTATAATAATCACTAGTTGAAAAATCTCCAAATATATTATTTCTGGCTTAAAAAAGGTTTTGCTTTGCATTTTTTATTTATTTTTAAGATCGAAAAGCACACAATACCGGCGAAGTGGACGGGCTCCAACCGTTTTAAAAACTCTTGTTAATCCAGGCGAAGGCAATCGACCGAGTTACAAAAGGTACCTATAGAGAAAAAAACAGTTTTAAATAGAAGTCATCAGTGATGCGAAATGCATTACGCAAAACAATCAACTGACTCGTCTAAAATGGCGCGACCCGAACATTTCCCCAATGATTTGGCAACCACCCGCACGCACCCGCCTAAATTTAAAACGTAATCGCAATGAGTCAACGCTCTCCTGGCTCCGTCACCCAAAATAAACAGGTCTAAGAAGTCACAAATATTTTGAACTTTTAATATCAAAATCAAACATTACATTGACTACCATCAGTCACAAATAAAAGAAACTGCAATTTGTCGTGAAAACTTAAATCAGTTGGGGAGGAGTGTGTGTACAGAAGGCTTTCATTACTCACACGCATTTTAAGAGATTATACAAAAATCTTTATTGTTATATTTAACATAAATAAGACTATAGATAGCCCTGAATACATTTGTAAGAAACATTGTTCTTTCTTGTTTCGCGTTATTAGGTTTAGTCTAGTGTATTTTTAGTTATCAAGGAAGTTCTCTCTTCATTTAATTAGATTTTATAAGCGACAAAACGTCTAAGTAATCCTGAAAAGTATAAAAAATTGTATAACAACCAAACTATGAAAATATAAAGGTTGCATAGTTAATTATTTATTAAAGAAGTATTTTTGAGCATATTTTTCTTCTTTTAAGTTATACGGTGTTGAAATTAATATATATAAATTCTATACTAAAAATAATATTAATTATGTAACACTGTCGCGTTAATAGAACTTAGTGTTAAAAGATGTAATTTTTTAGTCAAAACAAATACTTTGCTTGAGTCCTGATTTATCAGTCTGAAAAGATCAGTAGATCAGAGCAAACAATAACAAAAACTTTATAATTTGGCATCTAAAAGCCAGTTTGCACTTTTAGTCTATTTACACTTTAATCAAACTTTAGTAAACTTCCAGTTAGTAGGTATTCAGTATAATAAATACAATAAAACAAAGTATTATTTGCTAATATAAAACAAAAAAAAATGACATTAACTAATACATTGACCTATTTTAAATATTCTAAAATGCCGCTAAAGTTAACTATATGGACACTTCACTTGTAAACATTTCTAAACTAAAACTTATAACTTTAATGTATCCACTCTCTTGCCTTCCGGAACTCCGGAACTAACTAGACTTTCATAGCTGACAGTACTCTATAAATAAAATTACTAATAGATTGATAATAGCTTTTCCTTTGCCAATTATTCGTCGCGGAACATTATTATAAATGAGTTTTTAATGATTACATCACTACATTGCATTGAGTACAGACAGCACAGTTGTATGAAAATAGTTTGACGCTGTACGTACTGCCTACATACACATCTACAAACTAAGACGTGCTGGCGGTGATGTGGGAGGGGGGAGGGGGAGAGAAGCCAATTTATAATAACTGAGAACATTTGTATGAAAGTTTTAAATCCTTACTTACTTAATACAATACCTCAATGAAGCCTTTAAGTGACTCCACTAATGAAACAAATATGGAACACATTACCATTTGTAAATTACAACTCTAAACTAAACTAGGGCATTTGATCTGCTGCGATAAATTAACTTCGAGTTGACTTTTACTAAAATATATCAAAACTTTATTTATTCCTTAAGAAATTATATTAAGTATAAAGCGCGTAAGGCAAGTATTAAAAGTGGAAACTTCACACTTATTATTCCTTGCAATTGCCTTTACTTACGTTTGTTTTATTTTAATATTTTAATCGCTAACATCAGGAATTGCTGTCAACAATTTATCTTGACGCATCTCGTAAAATTTTGTGAAATATGGAGGTTTAATTATTAAATAACCTAAGAGAGTTATTTTAATACTCTCTTAAATTGTCTTTCATGTCTTAAGCTTTTATTTAATATATTTTTTTATATTTATAAAATACATACATACGTACGTATAGTAACATATTTGTAATCAAAGCTTTATAGTTAAAAAAGCATAAAAGCAATGTACCTAAGTATAAACTATTGTATCCTTATAAGGCACTGACACATTGACAGAAACTCAGTGGTTTTCCATTTTTTATGAAAAAAAACAACACTTAAAGACTATTACAGTTTGTTATACTTAATGTTAAAATATCCTGACAGCGCAGGCCTCATCTCTAGGCCTCATCTCTAGGGTGCATTATGATCTAATATTCGGCCACATTATATATCCGTTAGCACATAATTTCATGTTATTTTTTTCTGAGATCTTGTTAAAATGTACTTTGACCCATAAAAGAGTTTTTAAATTACGTAAAAGGCAGGGATATTCTTATGAACATATTATGGTTTTCCAAATATATATTGAGTGGCGACCGCGAGCACATTAAGTAGTTAAAACCTAACACACAACACATATTAAAGAAATTATATCCCGACCTTCAATAATACTAGTTAATTTGTTCCACATAGAGCATGCGAAACATTTAAAAAGCAAATATGCAATTAATTTATATTTTTTTCCAGAGACCTAACAGCAAGTGCCATTTAATGTAGATCATTTTCAAGACATCTTTTCATTAACAGAAATAATCATATATCTAAATAAATAATATATACCTATTACCAAGTTCCTCTACTATGATCTTTAAATGAAGGTTAAAACATGATTTTCTGTCACAAGCATAAATTATATATTTATATATGTATATATTGCTATTGTATGTATTATTTGTATTTATATAGATATGTGTAGTACCATATTATTACGTATCTATAGAATTTTATAAAAATATCTATGTACATACATATTTAATTTCAGAGGGCAGAGCTATCTCTGCCCTCTGAAACACCCTGTCCAACACTCGTGGGTAGCTGGAAGAGATCTCTTTATAGAAAAAAGCTCATTCTATGTTTTTTTGTTTTTATTTTTTTTATGTAACATACCGTGGTACATGAAATAAATAAATAATAAATAAATATTTTATTAACATTCCTTTACAAGTAATGTTATCGTCTTTAACTATGTTATTAATTTTAATATTAGTATTGTTAAGCATTTATTATTTATTTTATTATTAGTTTAAAATTGAATTATATTTAAAAAATATTTGTATATGTATTTTTATAAAAACACACAACATATCATGAAAATGCTGATAAATAGATATCGAGGTGGTCCAAAGATTAAATGAAACCTCTACTAGTTTTGTTTTATATATTGATTATGCCTACGCCTAAATAAAAATGTAACATCAATGAGCTTTCTCTTTTTTCACACAGCTTATCTTTTAACAGTTCTCAATAAACGATCTAGAACTTTTAATGATAAATATCGCTTCATTAAATCTCTTTATTACACAATTCTATTTTCTTTACTTTATTTTTATTTCTAAGTTTATAGAATACTTACATTATTAGCAGCCCAAAATATAAAGCACAGATAAAACTAAAATAATATAGCCGGTCAACAATAAAAGCACAGTTATTAATAAGATACGAAAGTATCAAGTTCAATGAATACGAAGTTCTAAATTAGCAGCGACTGGGAAACCCGTAACAACGCCAAAGCGGATCGCGGTCGACTAACGACTAACGAACAACGTAGCTACACACTCTACAGACCACATTTCACGCTTATCGCCTACACGAAAAGCGCTGTGACCTATCATATTAAAGACCTGCAATCCTTTGAAAATTTACAGCTGGAACAAAGGCAAATGTGAATATTTCTTTTAACCAAAATAACAATAGATTTTCTAAATTATTTTAGGTTATAAATATCCTAAAAGTTCATTTTGGTTTGTTTCTTTTTCGATACACATTACAAACTATACTTTAAATTAATTACAATAAGTGGTCCAAAAAATTTATCATATCTCATGAATTAATTTATAATATCTCATGAATTAATTGTGTTTTGAATAAAATGTTTTTATTTTGTTGAAATGATCGTATACTTATGTATATAACCAATAACAAGGATAATGTGAAATGTATAAAAATATTCACAAGCACTTATTAGTACTTATTTAGTCGTTTCACATTGATTTATTCCAATGACTATCCATTAGTTGTAGTCCAGTTTTTAAATAAACCGCCATTTTTTGTCATTGATCCAATATTTAAATAATAAAAATGTAATAATAATATGTAAATAAAACATTCAAACATTTAAACAATTAAAAAAATATTCATAACCCACCTTTAAAATATATTTATTTTAATAAGTATATTTAGACAACACAAAATATCTAGTAGTTTTGTCGAAAAGGGTCAATATAATAATATAATCTACATTGAAAATAAAGCGCAACCGCAATGTCATGTGACGTCTGTCAGTTTTCACCATGACATGTGTTAAGTTGAGTAACAATTCGCTGTTGTGATGTATTTTTTTAATTTTTGGCTTACGTATTGGAAATTTGCTATAACATATTTATTTGAAACAAAAAGCGAAATAAATCCTCATTATTCTACGTAACGAATATTGAACTTATTATTTTTTTGTTCTCAAGGTGAAATATTCTTTCGTTGACAATCACTGCTATCCGTAATTCTAACGACGCTTCTGCAAATAAAGATGTTATATTGTTTATTTCTATTCAACAAAATAGCAATTGTTACTGATATCTCAACTTCATAGTATTTGAGTGCATTTACACAATTTACACTTGTTTAAAAGTGTCATTTATTTATCATCATCTAATATAAATTTATAAGCCACGGCGTCTCAAAGAACTGAAGAATCAAAACGTTTAGAAACAGACAACCGATACAAGGTATATTGGTCTCGAATATCGTATAATTAATGCTTTTATGCACATTATAGTTGATGAAAATAATAAATTGTATTTTTCATTTTACTTTAGATGCCAGCAGCTAGCTTTGGTTCACTCTCTTTGCCTGGAACTGGTGATTGTGGCATTAAAGATGTTTGGAATCATAATCTCCACGAAGAGTTTCAAATTATTAGACAAGTATAATATATAAGTTGTAACCTTCAATGTCATTTAATTTGTTACAAAATTTCACACTCTAATTGGCAGTTCAAGGAGTGTCTTACCTAAAATGTTATTATCATTTCAAGTGTGAAATAAAAAGGATTAATATTGCTTTCTTTTTAATTATGAAGGTTGTACAAAAGTATCATTGGGTGGCAATGGATACCGAGTTTCCTGGAGTGGTAGCAAGACCCATTGGAGAATTTAGATCCACAGCTGATTACCAATACCAGCTTCTCAGGTTAGTTGCTTTAAATATTGTAATGCATTAAGTTAACTATTCATTATTTAACTACAAAAAAATATATAAATTCATTTAAATAAAAACCTTAATTTTGTTACTACAGTACAAAGGAAAATGTTGTCAATAATCTAGTTGTATGTGACTTAAACCAATTAAATACTTTAAAAAAATATTATTTCACAGATGCAATGTTGATTTACTAAGAATAATTCAGCTTGGTCTAACTTTCATGGATGAAAATGGAAAAACACCTCCGGGATACACTACATGGCAGTTTAATTTTAAATTTAATCTCCAGTAAGTTAATAATTAAATATATCATTATGTGTTCTGTTCAAAAATAACAGTACAATAGATACTATAAGAAATATTAAGTAGTACTATCAATTTATTATCATAGTAATAATTAGATATTCTTTAAATATGTTACTTTATTTCAGAGAAGATATGTATGCACAAGATTCTATTGACTTACTGCAAAACTCTGGACTACAATTTAGAAAACATGAAGAAGATGGCATTGAGCCTTTAGAATTTGCAGAACTTCTTATGTCTTCAGGTAGATAGATTTAAATAATATTATAACATACAATTTAATAATAAATTATAAGGAGTAGATTACAGCTCTGCATTATAATTTTGTTACTTTTAGGTTTGGTGCTCATTGATAACATAAAATGGTTAAGTTTTCATTCAGGGTATGATTTTGGATATCTTCTAAAGTTATTAACAGATCAAAATTTACCTCAAGATGAAAATGTGTTCTTTGAAAATCTTAGACTGTATTTCCCAACAGTTTATGATGTCAAGGTGAGGCTACTTAGAATAAAATTATACTTTTATCTAAATAATAACATATTTACCTTCTTCACCACCTTAATATATATATATATATAACATTTACAAATACAGAACATGTAATATATATATGTATATTACATGTTCTGTATTTCATAAATACTTCTTCTTCAGTCAATGTAAAATGAATGTTGACTTTAAACGTTTAACTCATTTTGATTTTGATTGAGGACATTGTGCAATCTAAAAAGTACAAACAATAGAATACTTTGGCAATAAGCAATGAAACAATTAGTATACATAAGACGGCCGTAATCACAGAAAAATTTACAAAAAAGTTTAAGTCCGGTGCCAAAATATTTTTTTGAGAAATAACATGCGAAAATAAATAAACCGTATTGTAACATAGTTAGTTCACTAATTGTTTGAGTATCTGTGTCTTCACCGAAGGTTTTATTGCACTTTACCGCTTATCTTGTTTACATTTTTTGTAAGCCTCCATCATACTTGAATAATGAAAGTAAAACTAACTCTAAGTTGTTATCGTATTTTTTTAATTATATTTATATTGTAAAAATTATATGATCGTAGTATATTTATATTTGGTAAAATTTTATCACGCTATTAAGATTTCATATATCTGAATTTATTACAATAATCGATAAATTATATTAGCATTATGTTTTTATACCTTTTATGTAGGTATATGTCTAAGATCCAGTCGTTCAAAATACAAACAAGTGTCTGTTTCGCCCTATCTCAAAATATTAAAAAAAAAACACCGGTGTGTTAAACCGCAGTTTTCAAACAACAAAATACACAAGCGTCCTGTAGACGCAGTGAACGTTTTAAAATAAGGTTGCCGTCTTGCGACATTTGTAGCATCATGATATTCAGTCTTTTTATTTTTCAGTACCTGATGAAGTTGTGCAAAAATCTGAAAGGTGGACTTCAAGAAGTGGCCGATCAACTAGAGCTAAGACGGGTCGGACCTCAACATCAAGCTGGTTCAGACTCACACCTTACTGGGATGGCATTTTTTAAAATCAAAGAGGTATCTAGCTGAATTATTACCTCTCATTTTAACCATAGATCATTTTGTATTGCTGTCAGGTCTTTAGAATAAAATGAACTCACATTTATTACTTATTTGACATTTTCATGGGGTGTGACTGTCACTAAGACATTACATTCCTGTATATATAGTCAGTTATTTATTTCTTTATTGAAAAATAAATCAAATAACAAAATATTATGAACATGTTGTAGACAGTTCCAAAATATTTAATTATTATAAGCAGGATTATTTTCACGAAATTGTTCATTTTCAGATATTCTTTGATGACAATATTGAGAGTTCAAGTGGACATCTTTATGGCTTGGGGGCACCATTTTCAGTGAATGCTAACAACTTTCAAGACAATGGTGAAAATGGTAACTCGTCGTGATTGGGAGACCCTGTGTGTGATAACACAGCAAGTATTTCATCTCACTGAAGAAACAGCGATAATGACCGTTACATTGATAATAACACAGACCACCCCAGAAACTAAACAAAATTATTATAGTCTTATAATTTTTTTAAACATTTCCAATATTATGTAGACTAGACTGAAGGATCAGTAGAATTATACAATGTTCTAGGTGATAGGTCTGCTCCGATTTGTAGTAAATATTTTAGTCTAAAGATTTTTTATACAATAATTGGATCAACAAATGTATAATTTATATTATTAAGGTTATCAATTTATTTACACCTTATTGTATTTGTGATATGAAAGATTGGTTTTTTTTTTAATTTGCTTATATTCAAAACAATGTAATTATAATAAAATAATTTTGTTAAGATGTTTATAAAATAATAGTCACGCTTTTAAAGTGAGATAAAGATGCTTAAAAGTAAAGATAATAATAAGTTTTTATATATTCAGCCTTAAAATTATTTATTCTTTTTCATCTTGTGGTTGGCATGTCATGTATAGCCTTCAATTTTTGAGGTAAATGTAGAACAAGTAGGTCATAGAAATAACATCAATGATCACTAGAAGGGGATTTAATTTCTTGAGTAACCCTTTAATAGAGGAGGCCACATGATTTTTCACCAATCACAAGATGGTAGATATTTCAGCGATTTCTTCCCACACCTGGAAAATACTACCCAAAAATATATATGGGGTATACGCTGAAAATATATATATAGGGTATCTCCTGGAGTTCGCGTTCGTATGCGTGTACGCTAGCGATGATACTTGTTTTCGGCGTCTCCATAAATTTGAATACCCCAGTTTTTGGGTGACGTAGATAGTGGTTCTCACAGTAATTGAGAAAATCGTCCTCGCAGGGGTTACCGGTGTTTTTTTAAAAATTCAAAATTCAAAATATCTTTATTCAAATAGGCATTTACACGCACTTTTGAATCGTCAATTATTACATTATAAAAATGTCAGTAGTCAGTATATAATTACAATACAGTTTTATAATTAAAATATAGGGATCTTCAAATGTAGAGTAAATAAATACTTCCTAGGTAAGCGTGCCACATCGTAGACTATAGCCCATGCTTAACATTAGGCAGGCTGAAGTGAAACGTTAACCTTTTGTAAAAAAAATAAATTAATAAGCAATCTATAGAAACTAATTGGCGTACATTCGGCTGCGCTGATACTTTTAGAAAAACGGCTTCAGAGTTTAAAACTACAAGCTTCATGTATTTATCTTCATTATACTTTCTTTCTTTTTTTTTTTTTTTTTTTTTTTTTATGATATAGGAGGGCAAACGAGCGTGCGGGTCACAGGTTAAATGTGATCACCACCGCCCATCAACTCTTGCAACATCCGAAGACGCACAAGAGCGTTGCCGGCCTTGGAGATAAGAATAAACGCCTTTTTTGAAGGTACCCATGTCGTATCGATCTGGAAACACCGCCGAAGGAAGTTCATTCCACATCTTAGTGGTACGTGGAAGAAAAGTCCTTGAAAACCGCACAGTAGAAGATCGCCATGCATCCAGGTGGTGTGGATGGAAATGCAGGCGGTGACGTGCTGTGCGGTGATGGAATTCGGCGGCAGGCATCAGATCAAATAGCTCTTCGGAACACTCCCCGTTGTAAATGCGATAGAAGACGCACAAAGAAGCCACGTCTCTACGCAATGCCAAAGAGTCCAGCCGTTCACAGAGCACCGGGTCCCCGACAATCCGTACGGCTCTCCGTTGTACGCGGTCAAAAGGTAGAAGCTGATATTGGGGTGATCCGGACCAGAGATGAGAGCAGTACTCCATATGTGGCCGAACCTGCGCCTTATAAAGCGCAAGTCTTTGGCCAGGATTGAAATACTGTCTCGCTCTATTGATCACACCCAATTTCATCGAGGCAAACTTGGCCTTGCTCTCCAAGTGACCACGAAACTGACAGTCGCTCGAAATGTCGAGTCCCAGTACTCTGATACTTGGCGAGGCATCGAGAGGTGTGCTATCGAAGAGCGGCGATACGACAAATGGGGTTTTCTTAGTGGTAAACGCGCAAACCTGTGTCTTTTGGGGATTAAACTGAACGAGGTTCAGTTTACCCCATTCTGAGACCGTCCTCAGGGAGGTCTCTATAGAAGACACAAGTTTCTTTCGGCACTCGTCGACGTTTTCCCGAGAGAGACCTGCACGGCCGGAATATACCGCATCCCCAGTGCTGTCATCCGCATAACAATGTATGTTGGAAATGTCCAACATATCATTGATGTGCAAGAGGAACAGGGTTGGGGATAGCACGCAGCCTTGGGGTACACCAGCATTCACGGGCTTGGGGTCCGAGCAAAAACCGTCGAGAACGACCTGTATGCTCCGCCCAGTGAGGAAGCTGGTGATCCACTTGCATAAACTCTCGGGAAGCCCATAGGAAGGAAGCTTCGAAAGAAGCCCTTTGTGCCATACACGATCGAAGGCTTTCGCTATATCCAGACTAACTGCCAGGCCTTCTCCCTTGCTTTCAATAACCGCAGCCCAACGGTGTGTAAGATATAACAGGAGGTCACCAGCCGATCGACCATGGCGAAAGCCATATTGTCGGTCATTGATCAACTGGTGATCCTCAAGGTACGCGAGGAGCTGTCGGTTGATGATATTCTCCATTATTTTGGAGAGAAGAGAGGTGATGGCGATAGGTCTGTAGTTAGCTGGGTCCGAGCTATCACCTTTTTTAGGGATCGGATGGACAAAAGCACACTTCCATGAGACCGGGACTACGCCTTTGAAATAGGAGTACCGAAATAGACGCGTTAGCACTGGAGTCAACTCAGGGGCACATGTTCGTAGCACGATTGGGGAAATGCCATCCGGCCCACTCGACTTATGAACATCCAAGGAAAGTAGAGACCGTCGAATGGTTTTTTGCCGGAAAATTATTTCCGGCATTGAACTCTGACACCGCTGGATGGTAGGCGGTGTTTTCCCTTGGTCGTTCAAGGTCGAGTTTGAGTACAAGGAAGAGCCTCAAGAAAACAAGTTCAAGGTCGAGTTTGTTTTCTTGAGGCTCTTCCTTGTACTAGATCTTAGCTGAATTCTGTGGGTAGTGCGAATGGGGCCCTAATTCATATAATCTTTCCCGCAAAAAATAGGACTTCTATTTCGCAGATAACAAAACAATTCTCTCATTGCTCAACCAATCAAAAAAGATTTTTATACACCGAAATAAAAAATAAAAATATTTTAACATTTCGGATTATCTAAATTGTACTTTATTGTTTACTTTTTATTATAATATCTTTGATCTTAGTTATTACATATTCGCACAGTAATGACGTAGTTGATGTACAAAATTTATATGTTCTCAAAACACTGCTATTTAAAAGTAGGCATATAAATAATCTAGTTATGAAATGATATTTTTTCATAATGTACCAAATTATTATAGTGTTTGGAATGAATGTAGTACAATAAATTATTTATTTCTTTTACATTTAGAATCAATATTTATAATTTAAAACTCAAACTTAAAAGTTAAGTTGAGAATTCCAAATTATTCTTGATCTGGGAAGAAACATACAGCAAACTCAGCAATGTATTTTTTATTGTGATCAGTTTCACAAACGTCAGAATATTTAATAAAAAATTTTCAAACAACTAGAACCACCGCAATCATTCTGACGCGATGCCCCAATGTTTCTAGTAAAATAAATATTGCAAACCCGGCCTGCAAAACACCCAGTCACCACAAGCAGCACCCGTTCACGAGTATAACGCAAGGTTCAGCTATCACCCCCCTCGCCTTATTTAAGGGAGGAGGAGAACCCAAACCCCAACGCTACTGCAAGTAATTATAAAACCCTACAACAACGCCAAGCAAACCGGCTACTGGTAATACGCTGAAAAGCAATTCATTCTTAGGCATTAGTGATATCCTTTACACTAATGAGATTTTTTTTATCAGATTTCATTTCATAATATATATACAAAGTGATCACTGATTTTGATTCAAAGTGGCAAAAGATATCCACATATTAACCCTTAAATGCATGTTTTTTTTTTCGTTTTAAAAATATATTTGGTATTAGATATGTATTACTGACTGGGATAAAAAATTAACCTGACCTGGGAGAAAAATATAACCTGTAAAACCTGAACATTTTGGGAATTTGCACCTCTGCTGCTTATCCAGCCAAACTGCCCAATGACAGATTTGATCCAATCTGACGTCTTTCGAAAGAATTGCTTGAGCTGGCCCTCGGAACTTCTTCTGTACAAGTTCTCCTTGTATGGTGCTCCCACTAGGTCGACCACGTTTAGCGCCATTTGCAGGTAAACCCATTTTACAGAGGGTTTCAGCAAGTTCTAACCTGAATGTACCCAAATTGAGAAGTTGGTTATTTCCTTTTATATTATTTACCTTCTTTAACATAACCCATGAATTTATAACTGCAAGGTCTAGGAAATGATATAATAAACGCATGGTCCACTTGCGGCTCTTCATTGTGATGTGATAACGACCTATAAATGAATCTAATAAAACTACCCCTCCCATGTGGGCATTATACTCTTTAATAACTTTAGGGCAAGGAATAGCCACTCTCTCTTTGTTCGATTTATCAAATCGTGTTATGGTGGTTGCTGGTTCTGCTCCTACGTAAGTGGAAAGAAGGTTTACAGGCTTGTTATCTTTCCACACAACAGCACTTACGTCAATCCCATCCACAGTCGCCACGTTTTCTTCATAGAATCCTCTGGGTACATTTTTTTTCATTATGGTACTTTTTTCAGGCAATTTGCAGTTTCTTAATCGGTTAACTCTTACTGTTCCTAATAAAAAAAAACCCCTCCTTAGCTAAATAAGTGACGAGTGGCACAGAAGTGTAACAGTTATCGAAATATATAATATGATTCAGATTGCGTGGTACCATTCTAGCTAACCTGACGACTGTATGGCCAGACTCTCCCAAATCTGGCTCACCAGGTAAGATGTTATTTTTGGAGCCACCTGCAGAATAAACCTCGAATCTATGAGCATATCCATGTAGACTGCAGATGAGATATAATTTGAACCCCCACTTGTGGGGTTTATTGGGCATGTACTGTTTTATATAATGAGACATTTTGGTTGCACACATCTGCTCGTCTATGGAAAGCCTGTGGTCGAAGGGAACCTTTCCAAACTGGCAGTTGAGCATCTCTTCTAGAGGTCTTATTTTGTACAGCCTGTCATAATCCGGATGGTTTTTGGGCAAACATTGTCGGCAAAATGGAGAATGGATCTTATTTTTTCAAATCTTCTGAGCGGCATGGTATTTTTTATGTGATCAAAACCAAACTTGTCACTCCAGTAAGATCTTGTATTTGGGAATTTTATAACTGAGGTATAAATAAGAATACCTAGGAATTTATATCTTAAATATCCTAAGATATTTTCATTTATAATTTCAGGATTGATTCTTCGTAGCGAGAGGGGGGCTAGGTCGAGGTGGTGGATTCCGCCTCTTCCGGCCCTGTATGCCGTGGTGGTCTCTCTCGGGGGATCGCCACAGGCGTACAACAACCCGGATCTTGGACTGCCGCACGCGTGCTTGGGACGCGCGTGGTGATCTGGGGTTAGGGGACAGTCAAGGGTGCCTCCTCAGGTATCCAACATTGCCGGGCGGTATCCCGTGGCTGTCAGTTGGGGGGTTGTGGCATCGTAGACGGCCGGGTTGCTTGCTCCGGGTGCGGTGTTGGGGCGCACACGGTGGCGGGAAGTTCGGAGACGGTTGTGGATGCCATTTGCTGCTCCCACCTTAGCCGGGCGATATATCGCGGCCGTCGCGGGTAGTTTGCCGCCGATGGCGGCGGCCTCGGGTTCGGGCTCCTTTAATGGGTCTGGGCCTGAGTAGTGGAGTCACACCAGTACTCCCTGAGTCTGAGTTTCGGCTTAAGTGTCGGCTCGGTGTAGAGGGAGGTGGTCTGGCTCGGTCGGCTTGGGGGGCAGGGGAGCCGGCCGCGGGAGGGAGTGGGGCACGCTTGGGTCCCGGGCGTGCCCCCCGCGTGTAGGTGGCCGATCACGCAGCCAGACGTCGGTTCGACGCGGATGCATGCTAAAGCGATTCCCGTGGCGCTCCACTATGACGGTGAGATGATGACCGTCTGGTTTAGTGGGTAGCCTTTAAAATGGCAGCATCCTCTATGCTGCCGGGAGTCCCACATAACCGGCCTCCTCCTTCCTCTAGGAGGACCGTGTAGCAATAAAAGCTTCCTGACGAAAAAAAAAAGAGTTGTCGTATAATTGGACAGAATTGATTTCTGTCTGAATGACAACTGACACTAACTGACATTTAACATTAAAGTTATCCCTTTGACATATTTCAAAAGTCAGAACTCAAAACAAGTATATTAATTTTTAGTAAAATTAGTTTACTTGTAATGACTATTTTAAAGGTAATTATATAGGTAGTTACACGAAATATAAATAATAATTTAAAGTATATATATTTTTTTAAATCTAAGTACATAAGATTAATATATTTTCTACAGTTAGATCGAAGTTTTGAATTTTGATTGGAAGTATAAAACCCTAAATCAAAATGCAAGATTCAAGTATGCAAATGCCGGCGGTTAGCTTTGATGTATTAAAATCAAAATCTTACAGAGAGGAAAATAATTTAATTAAGAATGTTTGGAATCATAATTTGCATGAAGAGTTTCATCTCATTAGACAGGTACCTAATCGTTCTAGACTTATAAATACATATTTAATAAATGTACTAAATAAATAAATATTATAAAATAATACAAATAATGTAAATGTGTATTGTATTAACTTAGATTGTACAAAAATACCAATGGGTGGCCATGGACACAGAGTTTCCAGGTGTTGTTGCAAGACCTATAGGAGAATTTCGATCTACTGCTGATTATCAGTACCAGCTTTTGAGGTATTGTTATAAATAAATTTGAAACATATTTTGTTAGTTTCAATGTTTCAATTCATTACATTAATATTTGTTAGGTGTAATGTGGATCTTCTACGAATAATACAATTAGGACTTACTTTTATGGATGAAAATGGAAAAACACCCCCAGGCTGTACTACATGGCAGTTTAATTTTAAATTTAATTTGCAGTAAGTATTAAATATATTACAAATTTATGTAAAACTTTTGATAACTTTGCAATAAATCTATATATTTTTGTAAGATCTCTTAAAAACAGGGAAGATATGTATGCTCAAGATTCCATTGACTTACTTCAAAATTCTGGATTACAATTTAGAGAGCATGAGGAACATGGCATAGAACCAATCGAATTTGCTGAACTATTAATAACCTCAGGTAATAAATTATCTTAAATTTTATCCAAAATTATATGGAAATAAACTTTCAGTTATATTTACAGGAATAGTTTTAATGGACAACATAAATTGGTTGAGTTTTCATTCTGGCTATGATTTTGGTTATTTGTTAAAACTACTCACTGATCAAAATTTACCACAAGAGGAAAGCGATTTCTTTGAAAGTTTAAAGTTATATTTTCCTACAGTATATGATGTTAAAGTAAGTATACTCGAGTCTGTACTCTCAAAACCTAAATAATAATTAATCATATTTTATTACATCTGCAGTACCTCATGAAATTATGTAAAAACCTAAAAGGTGGATTGCAAGAGGTAGCCGATCAATTGGAACTCAGGAGAGTGGGCCCCCAACACCAGGCCGGCTCCGACTCACATCTAACCGGGATGGCATTTTTTAAAATAAAAGAAGTATTAATTTTAGAATAATATTTTTCGCAGACATTAAATTTCAATAGAAATCCAAAATAATATAAAATATACACGAATATTATAAAATATAAATTTTACGATAATATAATGTTTTCAGATCTTCTTCGATGGAAAGATTGAGAGCACGAGTGGACATCTATATGGCTTAGGAACACCGTCTTCTCCGATCACCAATATTATTCAAGAGTGTGTAGAAAACGGAAGCTCACCTTAAGTTAAGATATCGAATGATTCGGTTCCTTAAGCGTTTAATCGAACAATTATTAAAATAAGTGTGGAAATCTGTGATTTTATGTACCTGAGAAGTGCAGGAATTAAGTTTTTTTGACATAAGTTAATTTAATCTACGGGAACGGTCTCCCTCCGTTCCGATTTTGCATTTAAGTAGCTTTTAAAAATGTTTTTTTCACTTCGACGTTCGAGGAGGTGCGATAAATAAAATAACCACTAATATAATCGTGTTTAATTAAGTCTCGACCCAAACGGCGCGTTTTCGGAATTAAATATCGTAAAAGGGGAACGCCGGCCGTTTAAATCGAGAGTAATACTCGAGGTAAAAATTAACGCCGGAGGACAAAAAATTCTTCCGAAACTTTAGTCGCCTCCGTCGCTCCGCCTTCAGCTCCCGGCGGCGGCCGACCTCGTGACTCTCGCGGGGCCGGGCGGGGCCGGACCTCATTTCTTCTTTTTCTTATTTTTCTGCGCGTCCGGCGTCGCCTCGGCGCGGCGCTTGCCGGCGCCGGCGCCCCGCCCCGGCGCCGCGCCGCCCGCGCCCGCGCCCGCCCCCGCCCCCGCCGCGCCCGACAAGCTCTTCTTCTTCTTCTCCGCGCGCTCCTTCTCTTCCAACTCCTGGTTCTCTCTCTCGATCAACGTGATGAGAGTGTTGCATCTGCAACGTTCACGGGAAGGTTAATGTAGTGCCTGGTGGCCACCTAGTCCGTTAGTGAGATATAGCGCGGCCGTCGCCCACCTGCGCTGCAGCTCCACGGCCGTGCGCGACTTCAGGAACCAGTCGAACCTGAACTGCGGCGCGGCGTGCACGGCGGCGCGGAGCTCCTCGTACACGTTCTCCTTGTCGAAGCCCAGCTTGTGCAGCATGCACACGAGGAACCTGGGGGTGTATATGTACATATTCTTACCCGACTGCGGCGAAGCGGGCGAGGACGAATTCTAGGAACCGTCCATCGTCTCGCCCCCGTTTGGCGATATGAGCTATACCGTTTTGTGATACCGATATTTTTTGTATTCATGGTGATGTTTTAATCGATCGAAACTCGTGGATGCCGAGGATTACGTGCATCATTTTTTTTTGTTTGAACGTATCGTTTTATATTTTGTAGTTTTAGTGCAATCTTTATCTTTGTTAAATAAAATATTATATATCAAAGCTCCACTAAAAACATACCTGTCCTCCTCCTCTACATAATTTTTGCCTTTATTTGTGCCGTACGATATTCTCAGTTGGTGGAAGGGCGCCCTGTAGCGAGCCATTTTTGCATCTAGAGCTTTTTTAATGGACGCTCTCCTCTGTATCTTGGCTTCGCCTCTTTCGATTTGGCCCATGATTCGGTCTATATCTTGAAGCTCGTGACATCTTTCCCAAAAAACCGCCGAGTATTCCATGACCTACAACGTCATTTACGAATTATCAGTAAATATAAATGACTACTTAAAAAACATTCGTACACCGGTCGCTGCTCACGACTTCGTACGCTTCCCCCCTCTGTATACATTCATTACATGTTCATACATTTGTATAAATAATATTTTAATTTAAATCAACCCACTTATATACTTTTAGTTAATATATAATATATGTTAATAAGGGTTAGGCGTTCCACTAGTAGTAAAAACCTGACTACAAGTTGGCCCGTGATCATAGATAAGTCCGAAAAGTTGGGACTAGATTGAATGTCCTATTTTTGGAAAAAATCAAATACCCCTGGATATTGGCTGCATTAAACCTTACTAAGATGGCATAATGCTCTTTACAACTGTATCATCGTCGCATACCAAAAATACCGGGTTTAAGCAAACCTCTAAAGAGTTGAGGAGAGTACTGATTCTTAGAAAGACACCAGCATTACAAGCCATTCGATCAGATTCAATAACTGGGGTATAAGGTGTCGCGGACGTTATTGTAAATTTGAAAGTAATTAATATATTATCGGTATCAGTTCGCGCATCGCCCGCCAGCTTATAAAACTTGAGCCTACTTAAAATTACGTTTACTAAGGCTAATTATTGAAAAAATATGTTTACCAAAAAAAAGAAAAGAAATTTTAAAAATCGAATCAGCAATACCGGAGATTATTAAAATATATACACTCACAAACTTTACCTCTTCATAACGTTAGTACAGAATATGACGATAAGAAATTAATAGGTAGTTTACCTCCTCTGGTGTTTTTCCTTCGACATCTTTGGCAATATTTTCAATATCATCTCTACCGTACTTTTCATTAGCCTTAATAAATTGGTTAAAATCTCTTTTGGTCCAATTGGTAAAACCTGCAAGTGAAACAAACACACAAATGAATCATGAATTATATACATAAAATATATAATCCATGATTCACTGATAACATAGGACACTGTATAAGGTCAATATTATTATATATTCTTTATTGTATAACCATAGAAAATACACATTATAGATTTGCAATTACTTATTGTAAATACAAAAGGCGGTCTTATCGCCTAAAGGCGATTTCTTCCAGACAACCTCAATATATTACATATTAAAATCTTACTTGATGTCTAATTTCGAGGGTGCGGTTTTAAGTTTGCGAAATTCACAGGATGGAGGGTGGGATTAAGTTCCCCTTTGTTTAAGTGCTCAGTAGTTAGTCATTAGTATATATACCACGTTCTATCATAATGAGGTCATTAGTTTTGAATTATCGTTTATGGAACAACTCAATCTAGAACAAATTGTAAATTATTTAAAAAATGTAGTCCCGCGCGCTTACAGCGCGTACAGGGAAAAAAGTATTCAACCGTATTGGAAGAGATGTAATCTGTTTAAAGACTCTTGTCCAGGAAAAAGTATAGTATACAAGTGGCACAACCTTTTTAAGCAAGGCAGGCAATATATTGAAGACGACTCCCGATCTGGGCGGTCTATTAGAAATTAAAAAAATAATCAAATTGCAGAAATAGTTGAAGTATTTGAAGTAACAATTTCTAGGGTCCTTCATAATCGGCACGATAAGTCAGTGTATATAGGTTCCTAGATTGCTCACATCAATACAAAGACACCAGCGCATTGACTGCTGACGGGCGTATTGGAACCAACGGGACGGAGGCGAGGGGAGTCTGAAGCGAATTGTTATTTCAGAAGTTGCATTCGATTGGTTGCTTTGCAGGAGGTGGGCTCAATGTCATCGGTACACCTCATACATAGACTCGGCCCCGCAAATTTTATCTCTCATCATTCCCGACAAAAGTGCTTTGAGGAAAGATATATTCAACCGATGAATAGAAGAGAAAGCACCGGCGAACTTTTTCGAGAAAGATAAATATTTTTTTTACGAGTTGATTCACATTTACCATAAACGTACTAACTAGGCTTGCGGGTGAATATATTGAAAAGAATAAAATAATTTTATAATATTGTTTTAGCCCCTCGTATTGCATTCCCAGAACTTTAAAACGCACCCCGTAAGTAAGTCTACAACCCAGGCGCCACCTTGCGTCAGCAGTTGCTCCTTCTCCTGCCCCTCCTCCTCGCTGAGTGCGTCCGCGTCGTCTATCTTGCGCTGTTCCTCTCTCTGTATCTTGGCTGCGTCCGGACCCAGCTCAGGGTTGCGAGGCACCTTGTACCTGACAGTGGACCATGTGTGTTAGACTAAACATTATACTTGTGACTTTCAGAACACTTGTGCCAAGATATAACTATTGACTAGATTCAATGTAGCACAGTACTTGGCGGCGGCGCGCTGAGGCACGATGGTGAATTGTGCAGTTGTCGACACGTGTTTTATTATCATACTTGTATTTTGTTACAAATAATTTTTTTTATGTTGTAGTTTTAATCTTACACACCAATTAAGTTTGGTGGCAGCGAAGGATGCAAAAAAATCAATTTCTTTCTTAAAATATATTTAAAACTAAGTTACAACTAATTATTACTAAAGGTGAGTGCTTGTAAGTCAGCGATTGACCCAAGACTGAATGTAGTCTTATTTTCCATTCCCGTCGAGGTGAGAACGCAACGCGTCGAACGCAAGGCGTCTTCAGTTTCCACCGAAGCTTGACTTCAGCATTTAGTCGTGTGAAACTAAGTTAATTGTTACTATAACGATTACCCTTGGCTATGCTTACGTAACACGCCTGTAAACTTGTAAATAAACTACATTTTCGGTGACAGGTGAGACGTACCCGAGCGTTTTTCTGTAGTGATATATTTCTTGATCCAGAAGCTCGAAAAGTCGCGGAGGAAAGAACTGAAAGTCTTGAACTATCGGCTGCTTCGGAGGCCTTGGTGCCTAAAGTGCAGAAAAATGTATGCCAATAAAACATGTTCCAAAAATCAATACAAGTGAAATGAAGCAATCTAATTAGAGGTGAACTATTCTACTTGCAAGAAAATAAATAATCACTTGTACCGATATAGATGAGAAGCTCTCACTCTACTATAAAGCTATGTCTACACATACATATATTATTTTATTAGCACGAAGTATATTAATATATCATTTCCCAGCATAAAGAGCTAATGTGACATATGATGCATAGATTTAATAGAACCACCACCGTAATAGAGAACTCCGTTAGCTCTTTACACTTATTTACCTGTACCTTAGGCGCCTTGGGTTCAGAGACGCGAAGTGCCTCTCTGAAGTACGCATCGACAGCGTAGTTAGCTTTACGCTCTCTTTTAGGAGGTTCAATCCAATTACCGATAGGAATCTTCTGTTTTTCTCTGTAGTCTTCACCTGGGACATAAAAATACATTATACTAAAACATTTACATAAAAAATCTCTGTTATATATACTAGAAATCTGAACGGACAAACCTTCAAACTGATAAACGGAATCCGTCGCTCCAGGAGTGTCCATCGAAAACGAACGCAGCGACGACTCCTCGAGACTTTCTAGTTTCTGTTTTAGTTCTTCGGTCTGAAACGTAAGAGGCACGGGACAGATAGAACGAAATAAATACCTAGTAATATATTTATTTACAAATTTAATATCGTTTCTTCTATTTTACCTTTGATTCTCCCTTAGCCAGAATACTATCGATATCCTCATCGGTGATTTCTGAATCCTTGGAGGAGAACACGTGGTTGGCTCCGTGTCGAATCATGTTAAGCATCTCGTCCTTGTTGAGCTGGTTCTTTATATCCACTAGGCGACCGGACTGGATCACCAGCTTGTCCAGGCGCAGCTTAACCTCCGCCCGCTCCACTATCTTCTCCTCTACCGTGTTCTCGGTGATGAGACGGAACACGCGGACCTACGGTCAAAACGAACGCTACTCATCGGCTCCCTCGCGGGCGCCCCCCTCCCCCTGGGGCCTCACCTGCTTGGTCTGTCCGATGCGGTGGGCCCGGTCCATGGCCTGAAGGTCCATCTGCGGGTTCCAGTCGGAGTCGTAGATGACGACGACGTCGGCCGACGTGAGATTGATGCCGAGGCCGCCCGCGCGCGTCGACAGCATGAACACGAACTTCTCGCTGCCCGGCGCGTTGTACTCCTCGATCTGCCGGTTGCGGTCCTCGTGGGGCGTCTGGCCGTCCAGGCGGCAATACTGGCGGCGAAAGGGACGTCAGCGGGCGCTCTACGGCGATCGGACGGGGTTCGGGGGAAGCGGGGCCCACCTTGTACTGTCTCCAAAGACAGTAGTCCTCCAGAATGTCCAGCATTCGAGTCATCTGCGAGAATATAAGCACCCTGGATTCCTGCTCCCGCAGCTTCGGCAGCAGCTTGTCCAGAATGGCGAGCTTCCCGCAGTTGTTGACGAGGTGCTCGTCGGTGGTGTAAGGCGGGCCGGGCTCCGCGCCGTCGAACAGGTAGGGGTGGTTGCAGCACTTCCGCAGCTGCATGAGGATGTTCTGCAGACGCATCTTCTCAACCTTGCCCGCGCCGTTCACTGGAAAATTACAACGAGTATGGACGAAAGAGCGCGGGAGGAGGCCGCGGTGGTACTTCGCGGAAACTCACCCACGTCGATATCTTTCATTAGCACCTTAGTGTACCATTCTCTTTGCATTTTACTCAGGCCTATGTATACTTTGAGTTCCTTCTTGGGTTTGAGTTTCTTTTCGACCTCCGCTTTCAGACGTCTCAGCAGAAACGGTCTCAACACAGCGTGCAATCGAGAGACCAACTGATTATCTCCTAGTGCTGCATTGGTGTTGAACCATGCGTCGAAATCCTACAAATTAATTAGTGAAATATATTTGTTCGACTACCCAATTTGATAAGTTTAAAGAGACCTTACATCCGAGCTATTGAATACGTCGGGTAATAAGAAGTTGAGGAGAGCCCATAGTTCGTGAAGATTATTTTGTAATGGAGTTCCTGTCAACAACAATCTATTCATGCTTTTAAACTCCCGAAGAAGTTCAGATAGTTTAGACTTCTCATTCTTGATACGATGGGCTTCATCGATGACCATGTACCTCCAGTTGAACTTTTTAAAGACAGATTTTTCTCTTATTATCATTTCATATGATGTAATGCAAACGTCCCAATTTCCTGGCATTAATGTTTCTCTTATAAAAATATTCTGTAAAAATAAAATAATGTGATTACTATAATTTAATTTAAAAAATTACTGATATCTTTTAACTCTGCCAAAAGGGTAGACTGTGAAGACAAATCAACTCCATGCACTACTTAATATTTTAACTCAAACTGACCCTAGTCTCTTGATCACCAATGAGACACACGGCTCTGAGAGATGGACACCATTTCTTGAACTCATTCATCCAGTTTGTCAATGTTGATTTTGGCACAATAACTATGTGAGGTCCTGGGACATTTCTTAAAAAAAAAAATATATAGTGTATAAAAATATGGGTATACTGGAAAGTTATGGGTATTTATAAATTACTATTAAAACATCTTTTAACCATAGGTCTTATAAGTCAAAGTCAACAAAAAACAATGCTTTAGAATTAGATAAATATATGAAAAAGACAATTTACTTACTTAAAATGCTTCATATAGCCTAAAAGTGAAATAGTTTGTAATGTTTTTCCTAAGCCCATCTCATCCGCAAGGATACCATTAATACCATTTTCATACAAAGAAATCATCCAATTCAATCCTCTAACTTGATAATCTCTCATTTCACCATTCTTGACATATGGAGGGGAGGCGTCAAATCGGAAAATGGTTTTCTGTTTTGTATTAGTTTCTGCAAGAAGCTCTTCATCTTCCTCTTGTTCTGTTTTACGATGACGATGACTGAAATGAAAATATGTCTTTATAAAAATAACCAATATTGATTTAGCACATTCAAGCATTTATTTATTACAGCCTAAGAAAATTACTATATTTAGCATAAATTTATATGAGGGTATAATCATTATAGGACATTAACATAAGACTTAACAATATACTCTTTTATTTTTTATTTATAATAAATATTACACACTTTAAATTAATGTAGATGCAGGATGTAATCTAAGTCTGTTAATTATATGTTTATTTTAAGTTCTGTATGTTATGTTTTTGTTAATACATGGTCTATCATGTACATAACTATATATTTGTTTGCTGGTGGAACATGCCCAACCTACAGGCAAGACTTTGATGTCATTTGGTATAACAATGCTTTTTTGTTCATGAAAACATATAAAAGTTTAAAATGTAAGATAATCTGTAAATCTTTTAGAGAATTATCATTTAGGTTTAGATTTAACTAAAGTTTTATTTAATGATACATGAAATAGGAATCAATAATTACAACACACATGTAGTAGAGTGTCACAGGTAGTTTATAAAATAAAAAATACTAACTCTCCAGGTTCAGGTTCAGGATCAGGTTCAGGTTCCTTTATCTTCCTAGGTCTCCCAGCTTTAGCTTTAGGAGGACTGCTACCAGATTTAGGAGTGTTTGACATAAAATGGGAGAAAATTTCGGTTTGTTTCAATAAGAAATCAAATCTCTTAGAACGATCAGTCTCAATTTTGCTTTCAAAATCGCCTTCTTTGCCTCTTGATGAAGGTGTATCACTTGATGAGCCATTCTACAATGACAAAGTATAGTTTTTCATTAATATTTAGGATAAAATTTTTGAAAATTTTACATAGCGTCAAATTAAACAAATTTCCTTACAGAATTATCACCCCCATCCGCAGCTTCCATTGGCTCTTCGGCTTGCGACATTATAACGAATTTAAATTAACTCAATCCAGTATAAAAAATGTCGATTTTCGTATAAGCATAAAAAGTACAAACAACGATGTCTTTACAGATGATAGTTCTCTACAAAAAGCTGCTTTGCACCAACGCCGGGCGCGAAAAGTAATTTAATATACGTAGTGTGGGCAGTTAAGTCAAAAGCTACATTAATCGACAATCTATATTACTCTGTGATAGTGAGTAGTTTTTTAAATACACTTAATTTCTATAAATATCTATGCACATTAAATTCAATACCAATATTTTTATTCATATTAAGGAAAAAAAAAACAATGTATTATAGAAAATTATATCTTTAATGTTCTTTTTAAAATAAAAATCATCTGATGGCAAAAAGGCTAAAAGCATTTCTATTATAAAATAAGGATAAGTAAAGGGAATCAAAGTTAGAACTGAGTTATTAAAAAGTAAAATGAAAAAAAAAAACAATTAAAATGAGAAAAATCGACCTGTATTATCGATTTCATAAATACAGCACATCCCTAAGAGATTAATACCACAGACAGCAACAGACATTTCAGAAGGGTGACAATTAATTTAAAAAAATGTGTTGACTAATTTCACCGATAATTATTTGAACAAAATAAATCATAAAATAGACCTTAAATGTATTATTTAATATACCAATTAAAAAATAATATATAATTATTTTATTATAACTTAAAAATTTTAACATTTTTTTTTTATATAGTAACATTATTCTCATTTGGCAGATAGATAAAAATATTTTATAAATTTTTAAAACATTTAACGCCTTTGAATTATTGTTTTATCAGTATCACAATAGAATTTATTTTAAAATATATATTTTTTATTTTTAAAATGACAATATTATCGGTATAATCACTTTCTTTTGGCTCAAGAGATCTTGATAGGTACCAGAGATGTAAAATATTAACATCACTACAGAGTACTATATAATCGCACGCCTGCCTTAGATCGACTTTTGTCTCTTTTGCAAGCTTCAAATTGATAAGATATAAGTTTACAAAACGATTTTATTTGTTCGTCAATAGATATAAGATACATTTAAAAATACCTTAATAATATAAATATTATATAATAAAATTTTGTTTTTGTAAATATAACGAAATCGTGTAAGTGGCATTTTATATTATACTTTATAATAATGTGCAATGTTGTAACTTTTTATAAATGTAAATAAATTAAATAAATTCTATATATCAACAATATATTTTTATTATTATTTATAACATGCATAATGTTTAGATAATAATAATATTTATAATAAAATTTGTAAACATGTATCTATTTATAAAACTTTATAATTAATGAAATATTAATATAAATATAATAAAAATTAAAGCAAATTTATTATTTATACATAAATATATATGAAAACCAATTTTAAAATAAATTCTAAATATCTCTATTGACATGAAACAAGCATATGGTCCGCAATTTTATTTGAACGGCCTCAGATGTACCTCTTACTTTAAATGAAAATATGTTATTAAAGTTTTTTTTTCTGTCATATATTTGAAAAAAGGAGGGTAGGTTAAAAAACTAAAAGCGCAAATTTTAAAAATTATTTGCAAAAACATATCTTTTATAAATATATACCTTAAAATACTAAAAATTGTAAGTGTACTTTGTGTACTTTGATTGGTAGTTCCCGAAAGGTTATACAGGTGCGGCGATTTATTCGTAGAATTCGTAATGAGACTAGCACATAGCCCATATAGACTGTAGCAGTAACGTTTGCTTCTACTGTTCTTCCAGAGTATGTATATCTTGATAATTGGCGTCGTAAGTGAATCAGTTAGTTCCACCTGTTAAACAGTGTTTTAAGTTCAAGTAGTATGGTCATATTGTACATTTTTGCAAAAATAATGAAGTATGATCCATTTGCACAGACAGTCATAATTTTAAACAATGTAGGTACTGTTAGTCAGAAGGAAGCCAAATGTATCAATTGCAGGTAGTATCATGTTGCAGTTTCAGTTTCTTGTCCACTAAAGAAGTAAAAACTAGAAGAAAATAAAGTTAAAGCTCATTCAGACAGATATTCAGATTTATTTGATGAAAAAGCGTTTCCCTATTTACTAAATCTATAGAAATCAATTACGAAATTTAACTAATTCAGAATGTTTTAAAGAACAAAGATAAAGATTTTAGTATATATTCCGAAACAAAAAAAAAATTTTTTCACCAAACTATCACTTCAAAGTTACACCTTTGCCTAATTAATGGATACAATCAACATAGTACAATGGAATTCGTAGAATATTATTAGTAATAAACTTATTTTTACTAAGTATTTATATGAAAATAATATACATGAAGCTATAATATGTGAAACTTGGTTGCACTTCAATATTAAAGGTTAGCAAAGTGTAAGAAATGACACTGGCAACAAACGTAATGGTGTTGCTATTCTAATACATAATACTATTATTTTTCGAAAATTACACTTATTTTGATGGCTCTTTACAGAATGTTTGTGTTAAAATTACAATAAACAAGAAAGTTATTAGTATAGTCAGCTTTTACAGTCCTTTAAACTGCAAACCAATCTTTGATAAAAATGACTTTTATAACCTAATTAAATCCATTCCACAACCCATGATTTTTGGAGGCGATTTTAATGTTTATCACACATCAAGGGGTTGTAGTACTACCATCGTCTTGCGGTGGAATAGCCTCTGAGGTTATTGATGATAATGATGTTTTTCTTTTGAATGATGATCAGGCTACCACTGTTGGTTCGCAGTCATGGCGTGCTTTGGCCTTAACTTTAGTCTCCCCCTCTATTGCTTTTTGTTCAGAATGTTCAGTGATTAATTATCCGTGAAACAGCTATCACTTGGCTGTAATATTGAAGGTTTTGAGTAAGAACAATAACAGTAATCTAGATAGTCTGAGTGATTTTAATAATTAGTCTGCCATTGCCTGTTTACCTTAATTATAAAAGGGTAGATTGGTATTTGTAGAGGTCTACTGTTGAGTCTCTTAGAAAATGCATATTTTGCAAGATTTTGCATATAGCTATTGAAATTTCTTTATCAAGGTCTTCAACCAAAAATCCTGACAGCGTTTAGAATAAAGGTAAAACACGCGTTTATTTAATATGCGGGATGCTTATATTAAATTCGAACATGCTCTGTCTCTAATCAATTATATGGAATTTAAAAGGTTGCAAGCAGTTAGAAAAAATATGATAAAGTCCGAGAGAATAATTGGTTAGTACTTTGCGGTTCCTTTAATTGTTGCACTCTACTGTCTGTAATTTGGGAACATGACATGTCTGTAATTTGGGACGTAGATTTACAAAACATATGTATGAAATAGTTTAAATTTTATACACCAGACTATGTTTCTAAACAGCCTAAATTTCCCAATAGTAAAAATACTAACAATAATTGTTTCATAATAGCTTAAAGGTACTTTTGTACATTGGAAAACAGATTGTTTAGTGCCTTTTTCCAGAGACAATCCAGTTTCATATCGTGTGTAGCTGAAGCCTTAATATCATGTGTAGGATAGATAGCTAAACAATTAATTTAACAACATCTTAAATCTTTTGTATAAAAAAAATCTTACTTTCCAATCCATTTGCTTTTTGCAGTTCTTCTACACATGACTTGATATTAAAAACAGTACAGCACACAATAAATATCACCTTTAATTATTTTTCATATATGTTGTTTAAATATTATATAATTGACAGGAGTATGCTATCTATACTGTAGGAAGACATCTGAAACAAACAATTTCATTGGTAAATAGTGTTTTAAAAAAATTGTACCTATAATTTTCTTACTTAAATCTCGCAGTTAATGAAAACAAAACTTAAGTTACTGTTTTTGGAAGGAATACATTAAATTTGTGTATAGTTTATTATAACTCAACTTTACTCTGCCTGTTTTTTTGGATAAAAGTTTTTAGTGGTTATATTTCATTGTAATTTATTTTGGAAAAAATATGTAGATTGTCTCACTATAAGGATTAATAATGCTTTCACTATTTAAAATCATTGGCAGGTACCTCCTGAAGCACTCATCCAAAAATAATACTAATGTAGTATAAATCATTAATATGTTCACTCTGAATATGGTTTTACTTTATTGGCCTCAGATAAAAAGTTAATTTTGAAATTTGCCCTGTATGTCAACTGGGCAAATTTCAAAATAAAGCCTTGAGATTAATAACAGGTGCAATTTGTAGCACACCCATCACCGTGATGCAGGTTGAGTGTAACCTCTCACCATGGAATATTTGATTACAATATCCTAAAGAGAAATTTATTTTAAAAGGTTATAGTACAAATAATATATGCTTTATTGCTTGCATGCTGTATGTTATCATCAACCATTCTACATCTTACAGGATTCATTTATCTTTTTGGAGTTCTTAAATAGCTTAAACATCCATAAAACTCATAAAATTTTGCCTTGTTATGAGGGTTCATATGCCTATGTTGTATGCATCTTTGAATGTTTCAATCGATAAATTGCCACTGTTTTGCAAATTGAACTTTTTTTAAGGTAGGAAATACCATACTATTATATGTCGACTATGTTTTCGTCACTGTACAGTAAACTCTCATCTACACCAAATGAGCATCGTTGATAGTCCTATATGCAAACATTGTCAGCTCCAAGAGAATGAAACCTTAACTCACCTTTTGTTAATTGTTCAGCCTTCATCATTCAGCGCCTTGTATTGGAGGGCTGAGCTTTCCGAAATTAATGGTGAATCCATTCCGCCTAATTTAATGGATTTTCTTAAGAAAACCTCGATTTATCTTTCCTTGTACAATTTAATATTGAATACTGTAGCCGAAATTTAATTGTATATATGTGTATTGTGTATAAACTTGATCCTTTATTATTATACTGTAAATAAGTGTTTGTTTATAAAATAATCCTCTAAAAAAAGTCGTTAAATGCAATTTAAAATTGACAAGTTCAAACTTCAAATAGTCAGTGTAGGGTATGGCACTCTGCTGGTGGCAGACAGTTTCCTTCACGTCATGTCTGTGTCAGTCACAAAGACATGACGTGACGGAAAGGTTAGACTCAAAATAGTTCTCAAAACGGTTAAACTGAATTTACTAGAAGAAATATCATTGAAGTTATTTTTTGGGTATAACAATAACACAAATTGTGACTGAAAAGATTGAATACTGAATATTACCTAAAAAGTACTACTGAAGACTTTTATTATAAACTACCTCAGGACACTTAAACTACTGAAGACATTAAATTCGTCACTGAAGTCAATTAGAGTGACAACGACACTGAAATTTAATAGAAATGGAAAAGATACTGAAGAAATAAAAAAAAAATTGTTGAAAACGTTTCTGTTTTCTTTATTTGTTTGAAGTGAAATTTAAATAATAATATCAATATACAAAAAGTCCGCTCTTCTAAGATAGTTTCCTTTTGTATTTTACAATTATTTTTGGTTAAAAGTTATTTTAGTCACAACATTTGTTTAGGTTTCGACAATTTCTGTCTTAAGAAATTGGCTGTGTGATTTTTAAATAAAGTATATTTTTAGCTCCGTATCCAGATAGGACGTCAGTTTGCCTACCTTTTATATATAAAACTTTTCCACGAACTTTTTAAAAATGGCAGTGGCATAATACTTATCCACCATTCTTTTGGAAAAAGTCTTTAAAGATTTTATAATAATATTGAATTGGTAGACTAAAAAAGCAAAATCTTAAAATTGTACCATCTTCAAAAAAAGTACTATCAAAAGTTACTCTTAAAAGCTTTAAAGTATGAGATTAGCTAAAAAATAAAAATAATAAATTATGAAACTGAGCTACTTTTACCTGTCTGTAAGTAGGTAATTAGATTAAATAAGAACGTACAATTAAAGAAGCCAAAATCATTATTAACCACGAGATTAAACAATTTTCATTCAGCAAATAAAACTGTCATAATAATGTAAGTAAAGACTATTACTATTCAGACCCTTTTAAACGTGATACATACTGTAAGCATGCTCCAATAACTGAAGAAACGATTCAAGCCAGGATTGCAGTTCAAGTAAGAAGAGAATGACCAAATGTGCATTAATTCTTTGGCATATACGGCTGGAGATAAAACAGCTGGGTAACTAGAAAAATACTTAAAAAATTTGATGAAATTATCCCTTAAAGACTAAAAGAAATACATTGATAAATTATAATAAATTATAAGTTGTTTTCGCACCCGAAAATGACGTCATAGTTATATAGCTAAAGAAACCAATTAATATTTGGATCGTAATAGCAATTAAAAAAGAATATCTAATAAAGTTAAAAAACACATAGATTCCAAGTATTCATTAGATTTTTCTAATTGTGAAATGTAGAAAGAAGTCATTCTGGATATAATTCTAACATTTATGATAAGTCTATTTATTAATAATTGGTCTCATGTAATAAAAAAGCATTCTTTATTTATATCTTTTCAACTTTGAATCAGTGATCACTTCTGCATGTCAATTTATAGGAGAGCCTATTGTGACACCATACTTATCGAAATAAGCCCTTCTTGACACTCTTCAACTAAAAAGTTAAGGCTAGGAAGGTTCATGCGGGCCCTGGCCTGAGAAGAACCACACAATAACTGCCACGGGTATTCTTTTTATTGTGATCACTGTTTTACAAAACTTCAAACATTGAATGGCGAATTTTTTTTTGGGGAACATTTAGAGCCATCGCATTGAATTCGATATGAATACCAAAAGATTTTCATTAATTAATATTGCAATTCGGTCTTCAGAATAAAAATAACAATAAAAAAAATCTAAAAGTACAGTACCTGTTTTAATTATCAAATAAAAAAAAACCTATAAGGTAATCGTTTATAGGTGTATGAAATCAAAGTACGAGTTTGAGTGCGTTCTTCAAAAATCGATATTGATCATTCTTTATACACATAACTAGTATACTTCATGTTCATTCATACTAAAGACGAATAAAAATTAAACAGCAGGGGCCTTATGCCACAATTTTTTTGCTTAACTTGTCTTGTTTCGTTTGACGTCACACGACATTTTAACATTTTTGTTTTTAACATATGTATACAAAAATAGAATTCTGTACGCCCTACGACAGATTATCGCATCGATTTACTTCGAGATTAGGAATAACTGACAAATCCTTTAGAAAAGCAAGTCAAAGTTCATTAGTGACTTCATATTCATACAATTTACTACGCCATTCACAATGAGTATTTTATAAACCAGCTCTCAGCTTTATAAAAAACAAAAGAAATGCAATTCACTTTGTGTATCTTTGGCAACACCAACGTATCTTAAAATAAAGTGTTTTAAAACTCAAAATTATAATAATCTTTTATACAAATTAACTTAACTTGGCTCTTTACGCAGGTACTTTGGTCAGGACAAATTGAACGTGAATTTTTTTAAGTCTGCTTACGTCACTGCAATTACAAAACTTGAAAATGGCGTACAGAATGCTGTAGACGAACTTATCACGAAATTTACGTACCGTAGGTGGGACAATGGCATCTGGCATAATGCGCCAGTATCTAGATCGATAAATCGAATTTCCTCGGTTTTGCACACTACAAAATTATATTTCCTAAGTTATCAGTTATAAATATCAATGGTTATAATATTAAATATCAATGGTCGCCATTTGAACACGTATTGTTGAACACATATTGAACACGACCGAAACAGATTTTTAATCCGAAACCGAAATCTAAATTTCGTCTTTGCTCTCAGTTACACCAGAAACCGAAACCGTATCCGAAACTTACTTAAACCTATACTTAAAATACACTAGATATTAATCTGGTATATTTTGTAAAATATCCATCTAAATGTAATATAAAATAAAATGACAATTATAAACTTTTCCTCATTTTCTTTTTTAAATAATAATATAATATTACATATATTATTGATATAAATAGTTCTAGGTAAAATCTTTTTAGTTCTTTAATGTCTTTTAGTTAATTTATTTAAAAAAATATATATGTATGACGCTCATGACATTCATTTAAAAGTTAATGCCAGTTATTAAAAGAAACACGCACCCTCTCCATTGGAAAATTCTATACTGCTATACTTATAGATTTTTCTAGGAACTAAAAATGATTATGACGTTTAGAACATGCCGTACTCTCTAAAACTGACCTTCAACCATTCCAGGGGATTGAGATCGGGACCAGATGGTGGCCAGATGGTGACCAGATGAAGTCTGAAAATTTCGTTTGCCACAATCAAACTTGGGTGGATCGTGCCTTGTGACCCGGCGCTGAGTCTTCCTGCATTAGTTATGGAATAAGTTGTTAATAGGTTCAAACACCTTGTGCCGAAGTTTTGAAGTTATTTTTTAATAAAAATCTTACTCAGTCATTCCTTTGATATCACTCCACCATACAAAGACAATCTTCACGTTGTAGGTACTGACTAATTGGAAAGCTTCTACTGTTTAAGTATATTAAGTCAATCTGTTTGTTGCTTAATAGTTAAAAAAAACTCATCAGTAAATAAAAATTTGCCGAGATCATTGCAAACCGTTTAATTGATTTGATGTTATCATTTTAATCGTTTTTTTATTTATTAGTTAAATAATATTCCATACGTCTCTTATACGCTGCAAGACCTAAGTCATCTTGCAAAATACGCCAAGAAAATCGGGTGATTTAGTTGCGAAGAAGATTTAGTTGCGAACATACAATAATTCATTAACACTAGCCAAATAATGGCCGAAACTGAAACTAAGCAAAATTATATGTTTTAGCCGAAAGTGGCCAAAAACGAAACCGAAACCGAAATATCGGTCACTATTAAGGCATCAAGGCATCAAGAGCAAGAAGCACTTATATAGAAAAACTTACTCATATATAATTTAAAAACCAATAACAAACAACATTTCTAATTTTTCCGCTAAAACGCTAACTTCTGTCCTTTCATTTTTATTCATTCTCATCATTCTACATCTGACATAAGTAAAGTAGTAGTATTGTTCGTACTACTACTCAACTGTATAGCAACGCTGATTGTACGACATTGTTTAGAGGGCCGTTACGTCACACGCCGTTTGCAGTGACGAGGTAATGAGGAAAAAATTTTAGTTTCTAATAATTAATTAAAATAATATTATAATTATTATAAGTATGAAAGTGTGTTTGATAGTATATTAAACGCTACCTGAAAATAAAAATGTATGCATTTATTTCTGTTCAGTGTCCTATTAGAATAACCCTAAGTTAAATTCGTTGACTGATTGTCTACTATTTTAATTTTATACAAGAAATACACAAGATTATTATTCCACAAGAAATATGAGTAGATCTTCACTAGGGAAATGTAACTAAGCATCCATTACAATGTACAAGTCACAAGCATTAGATCAACTAGGCTACTTGTATTGCTACACTAAAAAGACTGAAAAGACTGTTAGTATTTATTGTCATGATGAACCTCACATTTGAAACAAAACGCTTCTTACTTCTGTTTAATTTAATTCTATTCTTAAATTATATATTTTTATTAAATTCTATTCTTTTGACAGAAGATAATAATCAGATTTTTATATAATATTAGTAAATTGTTGAGATTTCATTGACAATTGTTGTTCCAACACTAGTAATAAAATTAACAGACGATTTGATTCTCTTAGTACAGTATTCTAGACATTTAAAATAGGTAAGTACCCATGTACCTTACACCTACAGCTTTAGAATAACACAATCCTACCCTATCCAGTATCCATCTTCCAAAACTACCTAATTTAGGTACTTGGAATTATTTTAAAACTATATGACACTAACGCAATTTTTTTATGAGAAACTAAGGTGACGAAGTACTTCGTGAAATGAAAAATTTAATGGCGGCTGTAATATCTATGACGGTATTGATAAGTTATTGTAAAGCACCAGAACCAGTTTTGATATTTTTTAATACATTATCACTTTAAGTGAGGAGGTCACTCACTTGCTTATTAAAGAATGATAAATACTAGGTATTTTTACAACAAGTCCTATCAAAATGTGATCACGATGAAGACAGGTAGGTTACTAATGCTTAATAACATTTAGTTAAGTCTTCCGTTAACTCTAGTTCATTTCCACGTGAGTAGAGTTAGTTTAGTATACATGTACTGTATAAAAAAACACATAAATGCTCTGTATGAAATACATTCATAAAGGTATTTCGTTTCGATCATTGAAAGTAGATAGACCTCTTCATGTAACACCTATACCTATACCTCGGGAACCTTAGTTTTAATTTACTTACTCTTAAAGGTGTCTGGAATCTCTAGATGTAATATTTGTATAGCAGCGAGGGTATTGTATTTTTTAATAAGTCGTAGCCCGTTGTTTCAATGTTTATTACTTTCATAGTTGTAGGTAATTTAACAAATCCTGAATAATAAATATAAGTAAAATGGTTTTACGGATAGTTCAAAGACTTAAGTAAGTAGTGACAGGCAATAAGTAGAAATGTAATTCAATAGCAGGTAATAGCTTTAAAAATTTAACAATACACTAGTTATGAGCGATAATAAAACAATAGCTGACTTTATAACGGGTACCCCTCGAAGATTGTTTAGAGCGCGCGTCGGGAGCTTTGACTTTAAGGAATTAGTTTACTGACTTAACTCGAAAGACCTTGTTTTGAAAAGAGAAAAAGAGTAGGCCTGTGGTGTTCAGCTTATTTAATACAACAAGTCGACGTTACTCTAGATAACATTTATAATCTAGGTAGGTCTATGTTTCAATTTAGTAAGTACTAGATCAAAATGATTTCTAATATTATGAGGTTTTATGATAAAATATTAATGATAATAATATATTAACTCATTATTTTTTGGCGAGTATGCTGTTCAGTATACTCGCCAAAAAATGTGTCAAGACACACCACAATGAAAAAGATATATAAGTAGGGAGGTACCTCCTGCGGTTGCAGGTACGTAATAAGTTCTTACCTACTATAGTACCATTAAATAGTAGTATTATTTACTTAAATATTATTTATCCAGCTTCCTTGGTTGGAAAACGGCCATAACAATTCCTATAAAAATAACGGTGAAGTAGATAAGCAGTACCCAGTAGTTAAATGTTGTGTTCTAGCAAAAGTATAAGTTGCTATTTTTCAAAATTTCTAAATAAAACTACGAAATATAAAAGTATTTAATATTGTTTCTTACTAAGAAAGCATAATAATTGTTATAAATGATCTAAATTTTACAGCGTAGCGTAGGTTATCTCAGGTACCGTTCTTTAATACTCATTTATAATGTACAAAGATCCTCTGTTTATGATATCTAAAAAGATTATTTCTTAATACAACAAGAAGTTTTATTAACAAAAAAATTATTAGTTGTAGTAATTGTATATTTTTTTAAAAAGCCATAGGAAGGTGATTTTTTCCTAAACATTTGATTGTCTAAGTTGTACAAAATTTATCATATGTAACTATAGTGTGAAAATTGGTCCTTCTGTCACTTAATGTTTGATATACAATAGTTAACACTGATATTGATTCAAAGTGAAAAATATATATACATCAAATAAAATTTCTTTGTAGAGCTAGCTATACAGATAGTTACCCACCATGAAAATACTAAAAGAATAGATGTTTACAGTACGGGACAGATGCAATTTATATTATGTAATAGCAAAACTGAACCAATTTTAGTGAGATCGTTCTAGATCTAAAACAGCAATTATTGTTAGAATAATTATTATTAGAAATATTTGTCGAATTATGAAAAATATTTTACACGTTTTTGTTGCTTTTATAATTCACGTTAAAAGATGATTGTAGTGTGGTACAGACAACATCTAACACAATTAAATATTACAAACAATTGGTAAACAAAAATATTATTTTTAAATGTTATTACAAAATGTTAATTCTTAAGTTTCAAGGAACATACTTTGTTTAAAATCCAATTTTAAAAGTATTTGTTCAACTTAAACAAAATTTTGATCATTGATATTATAAAATATTAAATAAGTACTAAGTATTACTCATTTCGACATGTTTATGTAATAATTTAGTTAATTCTATTTAAAAAAAGTTGGGTCGGATGATGACTGGTTTCTACATTTTCACTTATAATTTGTGAAAAGAGTAGGTACGGGTTTTTTTTTGTTTTTGCTATTACTGCAGTTATATTTATTTGTGTCTTAGTATTCTGTACGAACTAAACTTTAGTGTAATAAGGATTGACTTTATTAAATTTGTCTCTAATGTAAAAAAAAATCGAACTCGCACTCTTTCTTATTGTGGCATGGTCCTACTAGAGTCAGTAAAAAACTCAGAACTCAGTAAGAGGTAGCAAGAATTGGCGAACAACGGCTCATAACAGAGTTCATTGTTAAAAATGTAGATGCTGAACGAGCAAGAGATAGTCCAGTTCAAAATTATTCCAGCGATGACAGTGATTGTATACGAGTTCGAAGCAAGCGAATGCGAGTAACTGATGATGACACCAATTTAATTTATGTTCCTGTATAATTGATTATCACTTATTTCTTTTTTTTTTTACTTTAAGAATTGACCTATTCTTTTCGTTAACAATATAGCTGTTTAACATTATTATTTTTAGTTCCCGAACTTGCCATACATTTAATTCATATTATTTTTAAGATTAGAGTGTATATCTTTTTTATCTTTAATGACTATGCTTGTAAAAATAAACATTGTATATGTGATTTCATTAAATAAACATGAATACTTGTTCTTAAAAATTCCTTGTTTTTCACTAATTTTAATAGGTTTTAGATATTAGGAACCAATCACCTTATTTTTGCATACGATCAATGTCTTTCTTTACACGGTTTTTTCTGGAACCAATCTACCGTGTAAAAACAGAATTAAGTGTATAAGTAAACGCATTAAAAATATAACTGAACACTAAATATAATTTTAAAACATAATCTAATATTAATGAATTTAGGAAGTTAGATTTTTGAAAACGAGTCATCTATCCCACTGCGGTGTCTATCCCGGTGTGTATAAAAGAAACTTTATAAAATAACGACGCTTTAGGGTTTTTAAAACTAATATAAAAATGAACGCTCGCTTATATCTGGACTTAATTATTATCTAGATATGGCTAATTCAATATACTTAGTTGGCGAATTGTCTAAAGTATCGAGTTGTTTCTCTTAGATCCTGAGCCTGAGAGCGTCAGACGCGAGTTCAATCTCCAAGGGTTTCTTTATTGTTTTTATAAGATATATATTTATTGTATGTAATAAATAGCATTGAAGTAATTGTATTAGAACTTTATGACGACTAATAAATATGAATTCTTCGACATTTATATAAAAACTGTAATGTTCAACTTTTCATTGGTTAATATTATAAAATTGGCGTCAAAATATAAATATTAGATAATAGGGATACATTTTACTTATAAATGTGATCCTTATCACTACGAATATACGAAATGACGAATAATTATTAAGTAATCGAATATATATAAAAATGTCTAAACATCACAAATATCAATATATGTATATATAATTCATCTGATTATTGTAGTTTCCAAAAACTAGCCACTCGCCCTGGTTTCGCGCAGGTGTTTAATATAAAAAAAAATTTTAATTATAACATACAATCACGCGCACATATTGTATATATACAGTGTATATACAGTATAGAATACATTATGAAAGTTTAGATATTATCACTTTTTTATTTTGTTATTTTTAATATATATATGTAAGTGTTTTATTTTCATTTATAATATTTCTTACTGTTTTTGAACTTGTCGATTCAAATAAACTAATAAGTTTTTGTTAAACATTGTATTTAATTTATTAATGACATATTTCATTTTTTAACCGTTTCAGAAACAAACAATGATATGATAAAAATGTAATTTTTATGAAAATCTGTTCAGAGACTGAAAACTATTATGACTAGAATTTTTTTCAGTGATTTTTGCAAATATTAATATTAAGGAACCTTTGAATATTATAACAATTATACATTTTTGACAATGCAGTGTGATGTCTTTTAATTAATCATATTAAAGCTTTAAACTTGATGTTTATCTGATATCGGCTTTTATTTAGTAATTTTGGTATTAATTAGCTATTTTGAAATTCAAATTGTGCTTATCGACTTTTGAAGTTGACTGTACTTGATGATTAAGTTGCTATTTCCTCACGTTATATATATATATATATATATATATATATATATATATATATATATATATATATATATCTATATTTGTAATTTTTGGGTAGGTATCTAATATTTAAATATTTTCTTACACAAACTAAGTTATTGCAAGACTTCATTCCAGCTGATAAATACTTAGTAGTAAATTGAATTAATGTTTTTTCTTAGAACATTAAAAGTTAAATATAAATTCTACAACTTCTTATCATTTATGAAATGTATTTACAGAAAAATTCAGTTCGACTTCATTACTGAACGCCGGTGTCCATTATTTTTGTTTTAATTAGGCAAATTAAATGATAGCGTAAGGCGCGGCAGCACGCTGATGTCGGGGCGGACTCAGTGTGCGAGCTTCTGATTGGCGCGCTGGGGCCGCCCTCCGCCCCCCACGCTGCTGCACCCCCCGCTCCCCAACACTCCGCTCGACGGGCAGCGCAGTGCGCTCAGTCGCGTCTCGTCCCGTGTCGTGTACCAGTGTGGTGACAGCGAGTGTGTGTGCAATGCTCGGATGGTGATCGGAACATGGTGAACTACGTCAATCCGCTCGCCATGTACCAGGGCAAGGGTGGTCAGTACGGCGCGGGAGGTTGGTACGGTTGGCAGCATCAAAACTTTGAGGAGCAGCAGTGGTGTGCGTGGAATGGAGCCCCGACGGGAGGCGAATGGCCCTCGGACCCTCATCACTTCAAGCGTGAGCCGGGCGAGAGAGACGTGGGAGAGATGCCCTCACCGGCGCGAGGCGACCTAGCCAGCCCGGGGGAGGGCTCGCCCGGAGCGCGCTCGGCGCAGCCGCCGGGCCCGCCGCGCTCGCCCTACGAGTGGATGAAGAAGCCCAGCTACCAGTCCCAGCCGAATCCAGGTTTTTATTTACACCTACCTTCCGTAACGGTTAAAAATAGTCTGTCCGTCAGCGCCTCGACCGCGGATCGCTGATAAGTATTGGAATTCTGTCGACTGATAAGGATAGGTACCTAATTATTTATTATTTGTCACCTTCCACTTTCGATACAAATCAATTTTCATCGTTCAGAGCACCTTCTAGGCTAACGTTTAGTAATACACGCTACCTACGGGACCTCTGCTAACTACATCAGGAAGTACATTCAGTAAATAACAATGGGTTTGAGTTATGTAACTAAACTGTTGTTGACGCGGTCTGAGATGTAGTCTGTATGTACTGAACACACTGTAGTACCTATGAGTCGGTAGATATCCTCCGCTGAGAGCTGGAAACAATATTGCTCTCATAATTAAAATACACCACATCAAGTCGTATTTCATCAATGTCCTCGAATTACTAAAAAGACACAAAAAGAACGAGACCATTGATTTTCATCCTGTACATAATGACTTATTAATTTCGAAGCTAATGGCCGCTGTTAGTATCTAAAGCGATAAATCCAGGACGTCTTGAGGAAGGTCGAGAGGTTGACGGTGCGAGGCCAAAAGCAATTTGCCGGTTCTGTTTCGACAAAAATCTGCAAATTGCGGATTTGCCCACCGACAGTATAATTACTCTCCAATCTGTTATGTTTATTATTTGAAGTGTCTGTCATATTTATACATATGTAGGCTTATAACTAAGTTTTTACGTAAGGAACTGTGCTGCGTATGTGTATTAATCTAGCGACGTTGCTTCGTCTTTAAACTTGATATAACCTACAAGTGCCTGTGAAGTTAAATAAAATGGTTTATAATTTAATGACACTTTCGTATAATATACTGAATAACTGATCTCCTTCACAAATGCCGACGCAACTTTAACCTTAAGTATGTCTAACGTTTATCTAAATATTTCTTCTTAATAACAATACTTGCATTTAATTCGTTTCGTCGATTTGTCTCGCTTGCAGCGATCAATTAATATTATTGCAGCAACAACAATAATGGAGTCGAATGATTTCACGGCGCACCTCGATGCCTGTGCACTTTTAAATTGTTTTATCGAAGGTCAAACACAATGTAACCTTACAATATAACTAACCGCGCAGCCATCTTTAAAATAAACGAATACAAAAATGCTTTCTGGACCTACTTGGTTGCTCGTCGACGAATAGTGTGTCAAATACTTAGTTTATGATCTAACTCAAATAGTGGTTACGGCATCTTAAATATTAGGTCCCCAGGTTATTTTAATCAATTCAATTATAATGAATTTCATCAATCAAATTCAATCATTTAAAATTAAATCTTATAAAATTGTCTGAAAAATATCTTTCATAGGAACACGGCAATGTCAAGAATACAAAATTCTTTAATTTTCAAAACTTATTGTTTGAATTTAATCTCATTACAAAGTGATCACATCTAATTTAATATTTTTATGTATAATAGATCAATAATAATTTAATGATTTCTTTGCATCATCGTACTCTAGTCTAAAGACCTCCCTCTCACAATGAATATAAGACTTAGTTGTAACGTATTTGTTGCTGGTTTGCCAAAAATAATTGGAATTCTCCTTTTTTTTAAATAAATAAATTATTTCTTGCAAAGTGTATGAAGGTTATACGATATTAAATTGATACCTAGTTATCGAAGACAGATCATGAAAAAATTCTTAGCTCGGTATTTATCACTGGGACTTTAAACTGAAAATTTTATTCCGTCTCGTTGCTCGTGTTGCTAATATTGTAGAATTATAATAACCAAACAGTTTTTAATTAAACATTAATTATCATACCTACTGTATTAAATATATATTATAGTACTATATTTTATTATAAAGAAAACATATATATTTATATATATGTATATATACACATAACAATATATAACAATATATAGTCGCGCTTAATGAATTAGAGCAACACAAAGTAGATATTTTCTGTGGATATGATAAAATAGACAAAAATAATAAAATTTAAAGAAAGTGCCCCGATCTCTCAAGTAAGCTTAATGTAATATTCTTCTTATTGGAAAAAAAATTGCAATATATTTAAATAAATGGTTAAATTTTAATACAACTGAGTGCCCCGTCGATGCAAAATGTTGCAATTTAAATATTACAAGAACGACTTCATAAACATCTAGAGAACATTTTGGGATCATTGAATTTAGTACAATAATAAAAAATTAATAGATTATATACAAAATTCATTACTGTTTGAGAATACATTACATTCCTATAAAAAAGAAATGGCAGCCTTAAAAATACAAGAGCAGTGCTGCAAATTATTGGGTAGTAATGTTGTTGTAGTTTCTATGAATTTGGTCTAGATGTTATGTAGAGGTCTACCAACATTCGGATTCAATGCACCTATTCAATAGAAAACTTACTTTAGAAGCTTATCAGTTAAAAACATTAAACAACTCGACGTATAGAAAACATACAACGAGGTCTCATTAAACTACTTTATCAATTATACTATGATATTTAATATCTAAGGAACGTTATCTACAACTTTTAAAACAACAAATCATAAACCTTGGATGTTTTTATGACTCAATAGTAATAATATCGGATCCAAACTATTAACTAATTGCTTTAGGATACGACAGGTTGCTATCTACTACTACTAAGTTTATTTATTTCATATTTACTAGTTTTTTGTACACACACACACACACACACACACACACACAAACATAGACACACGCGGTGCCTATTCTTGTAAAGTAATAAACAAGTAGTTAAATTCATATTTCACGCAGTGAAATTAAAAATTTTAATATTCAAATGTGATTTCCTAAATGTGAAGAAGTTTATGTAAAGATTTTATCTAGAATGAAATATGTCTTTCATGCTCTGTAGCTTGCAAAATGTAGAAGCCGGCGGGCGCGGTGCTTTTATCAAACTAATTTTTTATGAACTTGTGATAAATTAAAATAATATTAATTACTTAAATAATTGTAGTGTCTGCATAACATTATAACAAAAAGACTGCACTCAAAGCACCCGCGAGGGTCATGTCTCCCAATTATCATTTGGCATAACGTTACTTAGATGTTATTTCGCACTTACTGAAACGTTCCGTTTTAACGCGAGCCAAGGGAGCGAGTGCATGGTGAGAGCAATTAATCCCAGATTCCCGGGATCCGGGATAGCGGGGCCGCTCCCGGCGACAATCATTGCCAACGGTGCCCCCGGGACCGAACAACTTAAATCTTTGCCAACTTCGCGCGCACTCCGTTGTAATTGTACTTGCTATTGTTTTATTTAGTGCAGTCTCAGAAAACCGTAGATAGAGATAAACAAAAGAAGGGGTTTATTTATTATATATCGGGCGCATTATTAAGTGTTGTGGTCTGCGGTTGTGTTAGAAGCGATGTTCATTTTTTTTTAATGTTTGTGAATAGGACTTAATAAAATCGATTGCTTTTAAGCACATCGCTGTGATGGCGCTAGTTTACTAAAGGTTTTATCTTTGTTAGTAATAACAAGCCACTTATATTTTATCTTCTCATCATTGTACATAAGTGTATTTTCAAATGCATTATATTTCTTGGAATATTAGTGTCATGCTTGTTTACGTATTGTATTACAATTAGAATACATTTTCATCCATAACTGGATACGAGGTCGTGCCGTTCCTGTTTGTTTTGTATCAATTTGTTTGGACGTATTTGTGACATCCATTCACCATTCCTTAGTGGAACTCCGGGATACTGAGCTGAGAGATACGCTAAACTCGACGCCTCTTTTGTAAATATCAGTCCCAACTCGTCGCACTAAACATAATCAGTGAGCTCGTTGAAAGCTCTCTTTTGTCTGTACTACTGTTAGCGCTCCGGGAAGTCTAAAGAAAACAAAATTACCATCAAACAGTAGGAGGCGATTATAAAATGTTGTTTAGAAGATTGTAAATAATTGACTATTTAACGATTGCTTTGTTTCATGCCGCAAGTAATCATGTGCCACTTGAATTACCTGTCTATAATATACGATACCTATAAGCGATCTAGTAGATTTTACATTTGTGACATATCCAAATAAATCCTACAAAGTTGCATCAATTGTGTGATTTCGGTAACAATGAAGTAAGTGTTAATCGACTGCTCGCAAAGAATTCCTAAACGGACGTAAAGCGGTACATAAAGATAGTGAGGCTACGCTTTACGACCCACTTCCTACGAGCTCTGTTGAAGGGCGGCCTACATCCCTGGAGAATGTGATTGTTCGTTATCGTTCGTCTGGAGTATCTTCTTTTCTTAACCTCAAAACGGTGTTACATCAACAATCACAAATCTAGCTTCTGTCAAAACAGTATCAATATCACGTCTAGTCGTCTCGAGTTCATCGCCGTGATACTACGACATGATAGCGGCCGCGCCCTCGTCCATCAAAAACACATTACAAGCGTTTACAAGAAGGTAACTGGCGATAGGCGATAGGCGATAGGATAGGTGATAGGAGGTGCTGATAATAAAGACGTACAAAGGCGCCGCTATCGCGAGTCGGTCGCCTTAATCACGCATTAATATGAGCGGGATTTCGGCAGACGGACAAAGCACCCGCCGTAGCGTGATAACTGCTTCGATTAATTGTTTCGTTTAATAAATCGTGTTTTACAAGCAATACTCGGCGATACGAGTAGGACACGTGTAATCCCAGGCCTGATATCTGTATGGACTCTCTTCATTATTTACCGATATAACATTGTATGCTTCATGAAGTTTGTAAATATTGTTTGATATCGCGCTGTGCTTTGATCGCTTGTAGTAAGTAGTATATTAAATGAAGTGAGAGTTCAATTTGGGGTCACGACGATTCCCGTCCCGTGGTGGTTTATCTGGGACTGTATTTGTCTGTGATAGCAGCTGACTAGAGGTGCTATCCGCCCTCGGACGCGCCCGCCCGCGCCCGCCCGCACTGTTTGTCCGTCACAAACAACCAAGCTTTTTCTTAAAACCCACCATGATAACAGTCTACGAAGCTTCGATATTTAGTTTATTAGTTAGAGGGCGACCTTCTAGTAACACAGAAAGTAGTACATTATATGTGTCTTAGTGCTGCAATATAATGTTGACTTGACCTATTTAATGAAATGATTCAAATAGTAGGACATTCACTGATCTAAGATACCTACGAGCTTAAATACGCTTGAGAAATATCTCATTCTGAACCAATAACCTGAATGTTTTTTGATGTTATATGTCGTATGATTTATTTACTAAAAAAAACTTTATAAACACATTTATGAGTGAACAAAATATGATATTGCAATAGAATTATAGTGATTCTACTTTCATCAGAAAAAAGACAGAAAAACACAAAAGAGCTAACTGAGTTATACCATTCACTGGAAACTGAAAACATAGGTTATATAAATAATATAATTGTTATCTGCGTTAGATTAGGAGTGTACACCGCGTGTGTGAGGGCAGACGACACAGGGCGCTCCGCCGGCCATTGTTTGCTCTGAAAATTAACAACTCCTATCAAACACCGCATCGCCTATAGATGGAGCATATTTATTTACGTTACTAGCTCTCTTTTGTTTACCGTTTAACAGGATATTTATTTTACTTATAATATTCTGTCATTCGAGCTATCCGAAGAGTTTATCTTACATCTATATGAACAATATTGTTACGGATTTTAGAAGTCGCGTATGAAAACATGTCACAATGTTGACTTTTGACCCTCCGTGATAAAATGATTTCGTGTTTAATTGTCCCGGGTGTGGAGAGGCGTCCGTCGCCTACGGGTGTCCCGGTAGAACTTTATAAATTTCATTAAAACAAACAACTCAAATCATATAACAATTTATCTATTATATTACTATTAATAATATTTTAATAATATTGTATTCGCTTTGAGAGAAAAACGTAGGTAATTCAACAATTCTATTAAAACTATTTATACTATAATTATATTATATAGTACTTATACGAAACTGGTTATTGCGCAACATCCATTTAAGATTTCTAGAATAATTATCTCGCATGTGACAAACATAATTTATGAAGTCCCTAATACCGAGATAAGAGTTATTTACACACAGCACACACACAGACAGACTCCTCAGCTCTGTCTTAGTGTCGTGTCAACAGATCTGCGTATCTTTGTAATTATACTGGTTGAGAAATCTACTTTTAAGATAAAAAGTGTAAATAAAAATTAACGTTTTCGAATGAATTGTGAAAAATATCCTATGGTGGTTTTAATTTCGTCAAACACACACTCGCGCAAACATTCTTAGTACGGATCATAACAGTCAACAGATCATAAAAGGTCTTTAGAAATAGCATGTCACAAAATGGAACTGATACCATAGAATATATTATAATTTGACAAATACTTTAATAAAAAAAATATTTAAAAGCAATATCAATTATGTCCTACCCTATAGATCAAACTAAAGAACAAGTTACGCAAATTAAAACTGATATATAAAAGTAATAATGTTAATTCTATCTCTATCCAATATCTGCAAGTCTCATTGACACTTTTTTTTTGCTGTACAATATCCTAACAGACTGGCAATTCTTATGATTCGGAAAAACATTTTGAGACTACACTAACCGCGCCCTGCTAGTGACCCATATACCATAACTATATAAACATTTATATAAATAAGTTGTATATATAATATATTTACATCCTAATCGTTCAGGCCCGCGGTGTGTGGTCCCTCAGATAATCTCTTAGTTAAGCCTTCTTCATGAGCGGTGTCTGTGTTCCGTCCGCCTGGATAAACGTTCTCCAGACAGTTCTCAGAGGGTGTCTCTTCCCGGTGTTATCTAAACACTTTACCTTCTTCATAAAATCATTTAGAACTATTTTAGAACTTTGTTATAAACTATACTTATACGTTCCGTTTTATCTATGTATTATTTGAATTTGTAAAAATTTTATAATAATTCATCCAAAACTCTATAATTATTGAAATTTTCTATTACTGCAGGGAAAACGCGCACGAAAGATAAATACCGGGTTGTGTACAGCGATCACCAGCGCCTGGAGCTGGAGAAGGAGTTTCACTACAGCCGCTACATCACCATTAGACGGAAAGCTGAGCTGGCAGTCAGCTTGGGACTCTCAGAAAGACAGGTATCTAATAATTACAACTATTTATTTTGAGAAACAGAGTTTTATCTGTATTTTTATAAATTTGGAGCCTGAGATTATTACTAAAACCGTTTAACCGATTTTGACAAATTTAATCTACACACTTCAAATATAGTTTTAGTATATACTGTTTAGAGTAACACTGACAAACTAAATTGTTGATGTTGTTACGAGGCAAGGCATTAGAAAACGAAATATACGTGTAGGTACAGTCAGCTTCGAAAGTCGATGACCATATTAAAATTTCAAAGATTGGCATTTGTCATGTTCAGCAGTTTTGTTGTATAGCTAGATTTTGAAACTTTAAATATGGTCATCGACTTTTGAAGCTGACTGTACGTCAAGAAATCATGACGATTTTATACTTTGTCAGCTATGTTGTGCATTTATTTTGCAAGGCCGTGTTCTTTTTTATTGAAGTGAACTTAAAAAAATATCTACTATTTAGAACATTGTAATTCTCGATTTTTTCGATGTTTACGAAATTCGAATACCTACCTGTATACTATGCTAGTTATCTTATGACAAATAAAGTTTTAGAAAATGTTGGTCTCGCATTAATTAACCATCTAAAAGTTATTATGAATGAAAGGTTTCATTGTTTATTTCAGAATTTATTTAAGAGTTCATATTTGTGTACAGGTAAAAATATGGTTTCAAAACCGTCGCGCTAAAGAACGGAAACAGGTGAAGAAACGCGAGGAAGTGGTGATGAAGGAGAAAGGTGACCACGCATCCCTCCAGCACGCGCAGTTGCATCATGCAACAATGCTTCATCATCAGCAAATGATGAATGGCATGATGCATCACCATCATTATCATCAAGGCGTGCTCCAGGGTGTGCCCGAACCTTTAGTGCCCGGAGTAGCACCAGTTCCTCTGCTGTGACCACAATAAGACTTCTGTGCTCCTATTTAAAGTGACAACCCAGTGATGTAGACTTATTACCGTTGGTAAATGCTTGTGCAAATTCTATTATTGTATTGTGATATATGTGCAATATTCTTTCGAGAATATTTGGTGCGGTTTTGGTACCTTTATAGTTTAATACTTAAGACCATAGGACTCCTATAGGAGAACTCCTATAGGAGAACACTCCAGGGTCTAGGCTTTTCTCGTTTAAGTCTTTCTAAATTAATCGACCTTGTATCGCTGCTTAGCGATAAAAGTCTAGACCCCTGAGTCGTGAACACACTACATTGCCTTTCTACTGGTATTAGTAAGTTCTAGGTGCCTATAAGTCCTTATGCCTTAAGGCCTAATCGGCCTGTCATCGCTGGATAGTGTAGTAAAAGTTTTAATTTAAACATTGTCATTTGTACATATAGATACTATATTTTTATATTATTATAAAACTTAGCATTTTATATTTGGTTGTTTTAACAAATTTGTTGATACTTCTCGTCGCTCCGATATCCATTGATGAGATTATTTTGAAACTAATTTTACACAACTTTTACATTTTTATATGTTTTCTAGTTATTTGCTTAATTTAGAATTTTTCTGATCGGCAAAAAATATCATAAAATATTATTAAAATAAAAGTGTTTAAGAATCTCATTTTAAGTTTGTGACCAATGACCGTTCGTCGCATTTTTGCATCGGTAGCGGCGAGAAATAATATCGGTTTTACTATGAATGAGATTATTTCTAGTTTCTATTTTTAGTAATGGTTCTGTAAATATAATAAGTAAGTAGGATAAAATAGACATACATAACACGAAATGAATCACTGAAACACTTATGACATCGCCATTAAATTCCGTCTCCTGATTAAATTTTTATTTTAATTTTACCTTCATCTTATAACTTATTTATAAATTAATATTTGTAACTGAATGGTAAGTGATTATTAAATGGTAATTATTGTTTGTCGATTTGTGTTGTTATTACGGTGCTAAATGTTTTGTGAATCTGAGTTATTTCATTATTTGTACTTTATCAAAATGATGGAAAATTTATTCTACATTTGTGTTCGTAATATATGAATGTTGTGTTGATGGTTGTTTGCGAACACTTATGTGTGTTATTATGTAGTAAGTACTGTACGCACCCTCACGAAACACATTTCATAAACTAAATAAATTAATGTTAATCTATTTATGATTTTTATTTTCTTTTCCGGACCCGTCCGTATTAAAAAATGATGTCAGATGAGATAGGTACATCTATATAAAATATTTTTATAAAAATTCATCGTAATGCCGAGAAAAAAATTTATTTATAGAGTATATATACACATATACATACACATAAGTATCTTAAACAAACAACCAGACAATTTACTTATAACATAACATTAAAAGTTTTTGTGAAGAGCTTATAACGTATATGCAAAGTACTCAATACTTAGTGATTTTTTACTTCGTTTCAAATTCAAATTCAAAATATCTTTATTCAAATAGGCATTTATACGCACTTTTGAATCGTCAATTATTACATTATAAAAATGTCAGTATAGTCAGTCCGTCCTTAAGCTACTACCAGCTCGGAATGCTGTTCTGATGAGAAGAGCTTGCCAGAAACTCAACAGTTGCTCTTTTTAAAATATGTGAACAATGTTTGATGTACAGATTAGAATATCCTGCAAATGAGTCAACAACCAAAGCTGCACAACCTCACCTTTTACTTGATCGAAATACGATCAGCTAAGAACTCTTGTATGCTATAATAAGCTTTATTTAATAGTATACTTTTAATTTTAGATTTAAAAGCAAGTAAAGGAAGATCTAAGATATCTTGTGGGTTTTAAAGTAAACCATAGCTTAAATTATTATATATAATATAATATATTTATAATAAAGGACCAGAGATTTCCTGCAATGAAAAAAAATATTTTCTTCTCCTAACTGGTAAATTCAATAACATTTAATTATATAATTACTCGTGGGCGCAGTTATACTGTCCCTCTTACTGTGGCGATTTCTAGACAACATTAAGATTTATCTTTTATCACAAGCTAGCTGCTGTCTGCGGTGTCACCCAGGTGTCACCCAAATACCCAAGGTATCTAGCACTGGTCAGTTAACAAACCTTTTGCTTTTTTGTAATTATAGCACAACTTTTCTTGTTTTGTAAGATACATATCTATCACGTCTATACTTTCCACTAAAATTTTAGAATGATCTAGTCAAACCAATTTCATAAAACTCTACAGAGGGTGCAGTGTGAGTTATCCAGCGATTCGCCGCCGTGTGGGAACCTACAACAATTTAATAGATATTGTGCATATGCTTATATGATGTAAGAAGATATAGATCCAGACTTATTAGTAAAGTTTTAGAAGATCATGTTGATGAAAGTGTTTTTCGCTCTTGTTTATTTCTTCTTTACTACGCTGATTCACTGTTTAAAACATTTTGTATTTGCTAGTTCTGTCTCTATATATTTTTGTGTCTTCGTATTCTGTACGAACTAAACAGTGTTTTCTATTTTAATTATATATAAGTATTGACTTTATTTAATGTCTAAAACAATTGTCATCGCACTCTTTCTTATTGTGGTATGGTTCTACTGAAGTCAGTAAGAAACGCACAAAATTTAACGGAATACTAAATATAATTTAAAAACAAACTATTACTATGGGTGTGAAGGAAGGCATATATGAATGGAGGGAGGGTAGATGTCTTAAGGGCATGTATCCCAGTAGATTAGAATTAAAAAATATAAAGGAATGTATTACTACTAAAAGTTAATATACAAATGTTATATATTTTATTTGATTGTGAATTTCGCCGCAGAGATGATAACTCTTATGTGACCCCCGCACTTTAGTTGAACACATCTGTGCACAAACAATGTGTGTGATGGCTACTTGTTCACCTATTCTATTAACTTTTAGTTACGAGTTTAGAAAGTTAGATTGTTTTAAATTATGGCATGTCTTTTATGTATTAAAAATAAGGATATATATTATTTATTGTAATCAAGAGCAACCTCTGCGTAATAACGATCAGACATTAGGTAAGTACTTGCAAAATATTTGTTCATTTCAACACAATTTGTCTAATTTATAGCATATAAATTAGCAAAAATTTTGTACTATTGCTCTGGTTTACTATATCTTTTATGATATATGTACGTCAGTCAGTATAATCTTTTTAAAAATATCAACCTGTTCTATAAAACTTCATATTTATATAATTCTGATTTAGTAGTTTAATTCATCAATGCCTTACCATATGCAACCTATTATGAAGTCAGGTTGGTACTTATCTGTTGTGTATTTTATGTCAAGCTAATGATAGTTTACATATGTAATATTTATAATTGTTTCTTTGTTACAATATGACACATCGATGAAGTCTTCATAATACGTACAAAGGTGTCCTATTTAGGAAGTAAGGCGCGAAGGAATGACGCTAAATGTTGTGTAAACCGATGCTTATTGATGGCTTTTTGAAGTGTGTTTCAAAGCCGCCGCCTACCGTACGTCTGGGGTTGGTACTTACATCACAATACACAGACTGTCAATAACTACACCGTTATATTGATATTTAAGATATAGAAATAGATTCTTAATTTAAAACTGTTTTTCATTGTACATTTATTCTAATGTGTAGCAGTTAAAGAAGAAATACAAGACGATGTATGTTAGTATTACCAATAAATAATTGAGTGTGCTTGTAGCTATTATTAGTCGGTAATAATATTATTCTTTAAATTCTACACATTAGAATAAATATAGAATTAGAGAACCCTAGGAAATCGTCCCGTCGCTCTAGCAATTGAACCAGCGTATTGTTAGTTGCTTCGTTGAGTTCAGCAAATTAAATATATATCAATACGTTGGTCGGAGATGATATATATATGTTTTCTTTCGAAAATTCTAAATAATGTTTCTAACTTGCAGTATAACTTTAAACAGATACCACAACCGAAACATAAATTAATGTTGATGGCGACTAACTTCTTTTGAGAATCCTTTTCAATTATTAATCGAATTAAAAAGAAAATTGTAAAATGTCAGTCGTCATATATTTTCTTATAATAATTGATCGGATTTTTCTCTACGATTTCTTCGAATATATCTTCGTAAATAATTGACTGTTTTCTTGGCTCCTGACTAGTTTCCAATTTCAACTCCAAATTTGTAAAGATCTCGAAACATATTTCGCCATGTCTAGTTTATTAAATTTAAATAAATGTAAAACACCAGATTCGAGTCCTGATCGTATCGATAATTTGTTCTTTCTATATTAATTTAAAATTTATTAAGCTTCACATAGCTATACACTTTTATATAAGAAAATTTTAAATACTTCTATATATGTTTAAGCTATGGAAGTAAATATTATATGAATGAGTTTAATTTTATTGATATAAAACATAAAGTTATGTAGACAAGAATTAAACCTCCAACTGTCTCCTATGGTTTTAATTTTTAAAGAATAGCTTAATATTTGTTTTCTAAATATTTTATATATAAAACAATATACCTAGTAAGACACACCTACTTGGTGAACTTATAACGAATGTACCTAGTTATAAGAAGTTTCCTTTCTATGGTATCGGTATATACTTATAACTGTACTAAATTCAAATAGTTGTTATTTATTTAAACCTTATCTACTATATAAACAAAATAAGGAATACAATGGTCCGAGGGCGTTTCATTTTATTCCAATCCAAAGTTCAATAGTAAGTAATAATAATAACATAAACACGCACTCAAAGCATACATACACTATGGTGCTTGAGGAGATGTCGCCGGACTTGTCTCTTACATGATGTCTCGATGAGACATTTTTTAAGTTCAACTAGCGAGGAGTCCCGGAGTATCGTAGTTCCGGTACCATGAAGTGAAATAAAAGAGTTAGCAGAACTGTGTATCACTCCGTCGTGGGTCGAGTAAAAGAACTGGAAAACTCTAATTTTACAAGAAGTTGAATTATACAGAATAGCAAGAAAAATTTAAAGAACGAAAAAGTTAAGCTTCTAAACTTATGCCTACAATGATTACAAAATACCAATGACGAAGGTGATTGGTATTTTGACCTTTGACCTCAGACCTCTGCTCACTCTCTGCTCTCTGCTAGTCATAAACTGAGTATGAAGTCCAAGACCAGGCTAAAATTTTTAAGCAATTAACTACTCCATTGTAGGTAATCGGCTTCAGCTTAGACCTTTTAACTTTTGATAACAGTTTTGAACTATTTAGGAGTAAGGCTTGGTATTTCGTCAGATTCTATAATTATTTGTTGTTTTTGTGACTCAACTCAATGTTATATGATTGTGTAATTAAGGAAAAATGACTGCCTACATATGATGCGACCACCGTGGTGGTGGTGCCACTATCCAATGACAATATTGAGCCCACGACCTCCACGTTTACTTTTTTTGGTGTTTGACCGCAGACTTTCATACACACATTACATCATTAACACGTCGCAACTAACTGACAGTCTGCACCTCCCGTCGCCTCATTAAATCACTAGAGCACTCATTATACGAGTAAACTGTTGGATTTAAGAAATGCACCGGATATTTATTGAGTGATGCATTCGAATTATAGGATTGTATGTGAAATGATTCATCTTCATAGCATTTAAATATCTTGCTAAATAAATAGCACCTGGTCGAATACTTTAGTTGCCTTTTCTATTCTATTGCTCGTGTTTCACGAAGTTACCGACTACAAGGTCACAGACAACCTGATTTACTATAAGTATACTTCGCTACATTTAAATTCAGTGTGTTCTATGAGACAGTGAGAAAGAAAGAGAGTCGTCACACAGAGGACTTGTGTGCCGACACCAAATTTAGATCGAGTGTCAAGAGCGAGTTTCATAGCGAGTTTCATAGGTTCTTAGGAGCCTACAAAAACTATTTAAATTGTAACTTGTTATATAAAGTATACGTACGTACATATCGTCCTGTAATAAGCGTAGGAGGCGGTTATCGCGTCATTACACTTACTAGGCGGTTTTAATCCTCATGATTTGATATCTTGATAAAGTAAGGATTATCGGCGAACATAAAAGCGGTTAAATGAATTTTTAATCCCTCTTACCCTTCGTGACAGCATATCTTTGCTGCGTAGTCATGAGATACGAGCGACAAACACCCGAAGTCGTAAAGTCAAGAAAGTACCAAATGTTATTAAATTTATAATACATTCAGATAACGACCAACCCATCTTGATACTAGACATTATTTTCGTACACGTGAGCTGTTGCTTTTTGCTAGTAACTTATTTACAAGTCACTTTAAAAATAAGTGCTATTTAAAAGACAGCTTCGAGAGAAGATATCTTATCTAAAATCATTCTTTTATCTTAAAGTAAATCATAATTACAATAAATGTTCAGTTTGATTGTTTGCTTTAGTAGGTATGTCTTAGGTTCTTAATATCACGTATAATTCATTGCCGCAGCGCCAGCAGTAACATCATTAATGGATGAACGTGTAAGTGTGGGCCTCACACTTATGTGAGTCCTTCAATGTGCAGATGTGGCCAAGGCTGGTAGTACACATCTCAAATAATGTGCGAAATTAATATTAAGTAGTAATATGTAAAAACTCAATAACGAACAATAGTAATTTTTCACTCGCAAAAGTTTTCATTTGTGTTTTTTTTTTTTGATAAACCTCCGACGACCGAGTATTAAACAGCTGTATTTGGAAGCGAGTTAAAAGTTCGTTTAAATAACTATACAATAGAGACTCAATTATCCGGTTCTCAGTTATACGGATTTGCGTTTATCCGAACTCAAATTCCAATCAAATAACACCAGTTGCCTCCGTGAAAACAAGAACATGCCCGAGCTCGCATTACCCGCCCCGGCCTTGTCTATCTATTTACCACTGTCTTACGCATTTTATTATTGTTTTAGTTAGTTACCATTTAATGGTTTGAAAAAGGTTATTTAACCTAAAGATTATTTAACCTATTTCGTCATGCAACGAGATCGTGCAATGAAGAAAAAAAATGCTTTTGTCAAACGACAAATATTTTAGACAAAATAAATCATATGGTATTTTAATAATTTAAGAAAATATTTCATCTCTTAATTTTTTTAATATTTATTGATTTTTTCTTATTTAATTTTTGTTGTTTTTAATAATTAGCAAATTACTAACAGTTTATATTCAAATAACCGACTTTTCCGACTGACTCACGACAACAATTAGCCCCATTAATATTATATTTGTTATTTGTTTATTGTTATTAGAGATTTTATTGACTTTATAGACTACATTAACAAGAAGAATATACACTTGTAAAATAGAAATTTTAAATAAAATTGAAATATAAAATCAACATGAATAATACCTGCAATGCAAAAATATACCTACAGTGACAAATTGTTCAGGACTATAAAGCAATACATTTCTAATATTTATTTACAAACAAACTCACACAAAAACAATTAACACATTGTAACTTGTTGGAACCAGACAATACAGAATAAAAATATATAATAAGTTATGTCTGTCGCACTGGGACGTGCGAGGTCGCAACAAGTCAGGAAATTGTTAGATATAAACCTTTAGGATATAAACGTATACGGGGTGTATACACAAATTTCTTAGTTTTATTATATATTTGTTAATTTAAAATAAACGTAGCATGCAGAAAGTATACCTACTTATAAGTTCAGAGGCACTTACAAATGGACAGACAATACAACGTTTTCACCGCAATATACATACATGTGTGTCTTGCCTACAACTTGCCTACCAACTCTCGAGTTTGGCAAGATATTATGTGTATAAAAAATAAATGAAAAAAAAAATGTCTACTGCGGCGAAAAGTTTTTAAACTGTAAAAAAATGAGTATTAAGTACCTACGGTTGAATGGAGGTAGTGCAGATTAGACAATTAGTACCGAGATGCACCTACTACTACTGGTGTAAGAGTAGCTGGTACGCTGTCAATTGGTACCAGCGACAATCACGATTATTTTTAATATTTTAAGGAAATAAATAAACCTTTTATTTTGAAAATTTTGATATCTTATAAATGTCGGTTAGAATCGCCTTTAAGCACTCTTTATTTTTTTCGTGTTCGAGATATTACGTTTAAGAAATGATGTAAAATTGTAAACCTAATTCTGTTTCTACACGGTGTTTTAATCTTTAATAACTATGCTTGTAAAAATAAACATTGTATGTGATTTAATTGTTCTTGAATACTTGTTCTTAAAAAAACCTTGTTTTTCACTAATTTTAATAGGTTTTAGAGATTAGGAACCAATCACCTATTTTTGCATACGATCAATGTAATTTTTTTACACGGTTTTTTCTGGAACCAATCTACGGTGTAACAACAGAATTAGGTGTATTCTAAACCTTTTAAAAAAATGAAAATTAAGAAATTCTGAATTTTTTAATACAAAAATATGTACTAGCAATAATAAAATAAAATACTTGAAACATAAAGATGGAAGATGTAAGTCTGAAATGAAGGACTTCTTTGTTATTTATTTATTTAATAAAATATTATCAAATTTTCTTAACAAAACGTCAAAATCTCACAACCAATGCATATTTAAATAATCAGGAATTGTATTGGATGTGGTCAATTCTACAATTTACCTGTATTAGATACAAAATTCCAATGGGATGGAGAACCAGATCTCGTGTTTGCGATTTATCGAATAGATTTAGTTATGACGAATAAGAGGGTAAAAAATACGCCCGTTAACACAAACGTGGAAACGGCTAAATTATTTTATTTTAGTCATTTTCGTAGTATCATGTCATACGGCATACTATTTTGAGGTAATGCAGCAGATATTGATAAAATATTTGTACTACTGAGGAGGGTCGTTCGGGTAATCTACACACATTCCATGAAGACATGAAAATCGTTAAAAATAAATTCAATGAAATTTAAATTATCACAATATATAATTAATCTACTTATAAAAATTTGATTTATGTTCACAAAAATATTAATGAAATAAAAAAAAAAATGATATTTACGTCAAACTAACACTAGAAATAAAAATAAACCGGTTCGCCCGCACCTAGAATCCATAAAAAAGCGGTTATTTATATCTACGTTTTTATAATAAACTCTAATACAGCCTTAGAGTTGTTATTAAATAAATTACAATAATACATTAAAGTGAACTTGATAAAAAAATCATAATACAGTGTACAGGATTACATTGACAGCGGTACTGCGTGCGAATAAATTGCATTTTAGCGGATAACTAATAACCTACGCAATTTGTTTGACGTTGTTGTTACAATTACTTAAGAACCTACATCACAATCGCTCCCTTGAAAGTCATTGGGTGTACGTTTGGCTGTGGCTCAGCCATAACCCCCCTTACCCCCTCGCTCTAGCGTTATACTCGTGACTGAGCGCTGCTTGCGGTGACTGTTTGTCTTCCAGGCTGAGATCAACATATTATTTTGACAAAAACATTAGGCCATCATATCGAACTGATGCGATGTGTATGTTTTCTGAGACCAGGGCACGTTCTTAACCTTAACCTTTAAGTTGGAGAGTGTCTCTACATAAAGGCTTATTTCGATAAATATGATATCAAAATAGGCCCTACTGACACTTCCATTTGCCGTACTCAAGTAACCATTGGTATTCATTGAAATTGGTAAAAAAATAAAAGGGGCGCCAGAAATCTGCGATTGAAATAGAAAACAATTAGATCAAACAATCAATTCTGAAAAAATATATTTTTGACTATTGAATGAGCTTTCTTCCCGTACCTTCATCGGAAAAATGAATTTCATGTAATTAATTGACTTGGTGAAGATATTCTCCCTAACTAGAAAAAAATAGAATTTATGTGTTTTATATAGATAAATATGTATTGTGATAAAATACACTATACACTTTTTTTTTTTTAATTGCACTATACCGTATTCTGTTCTGATATCTTTTCACCTAAAGGTTGTCTGTTAGAGATTGCTTTTAGCAATAAGATCGCCTTTGCATATTATTCTGTTTCTCGTGTTCGTGTTTCATTTAATATTGTAAGTTTTTCCTTTTTTTTTTATTTTATTTTTTATTTTTGTATTGTCTAATATGCAATAAAGTGCTTATCTATCTATCTATCTAAAATATCTTTTTTCATTTCTATCTAATATGAAAAATTATGTTTGATTGTTAGCGTTGTTTGTTTTTATTGGAGTCCTTATCAAAGAGAACTAAGAGTCTAATGTTTCAAATAAATACATACAGACACTCAAACTTTACTCGTGTAACTTATTTATTATTTTTAAACTATTGTCAACTCAAGAGTTAAGAGATTATAATGATAATAGCTTATTATAGTATAGTATGAATATATACTAATAGATATCTTAGTATTTTTAATGAGGCGTGTAAATTCCAGTTTAATATTAATTTAATATCATCGTATAAGGTCGCGGTGGCTGGCGGTGGCTCCCGGTGACTTACTGTTAACTTCAACTGAAATATCGAAGACCGAGGTTCGCTATGGTGATTTTATTCGACGTGAAGTTAAATTTATGTTTACGAGACCTCTAATTTATTGTGTGCTGTAAAACACGTCAGAGGCAATCCAAGTACATGTTCAAACAAAAACTTGCATTCTTATGAGCATGATTTTATTATAATAATTTTCTTAGATTGTCTTGAATTTATAAATGTTTTGTAGCCCTGTTACTATAATTTGAACATCGTAAATACGTGAATATCTTTACAATAGTGTCAGTAACCGAACCTATTTTAACGGTTATATTCCAGGTATTGTATTTGCTTTGTTTGTTTAAAAGTAATATTTAGAACAAAAGCGGCTCGGCACCTCGGGTACTCGCGGTCGATAGCACGTGATAATTTGCGAAAAGTCTAAATAAGTCGGTATGCATCAAAGGTTCGTTTATGAAAGACGTCCAAGTCAAAATATGTCCATCCCCTCACCGTAATAGGGTAAACAATAAAAAATGGATATCTTATTTAGGGCTGAACAATGAACGGCCCGGGCTGCTTCCACAATAGTCACTTTATGGCATCGTAAACCTGCGTCTTTGTCCTCGAAACTCAGAAGACGAATCTCGCAGTTACACTCTCACAGTATACCAATTTTTTTTTACTATAAAATATACAGGTACATAATAATGTACACAGTATAGTAGGTATATGATTTATATAGCAGCTCTAGGTTTTATATTTTATTATAATATATAGTACTCTATGGTCAATTCCTGTACAACTTCAAGTTAAAACATGTTACATTTAAGATGGAATTCCCTGGTAATGGTAAATAAGATGATGGAAAACAAAAACATTATTGTTTAATATTAGTGAGGATGCCGACTCCGGTCTGTGCAAATCCGTTATCGTTTCCACTCTTTGTATTCTGCTTAAACAAAACCCAAAAGCCAATTAAATAACAATAGAACAGGCAAGTAACTCTGTTTTGTTTTATATTACAGAGTCATTTAACACTATTTTGGAAATTTATACCAAATATACTTTAACGTTTTTATGATAGGTCTCACGAAACAGAGAAACATTTATTTGAATTAAATTATATTTGTTTCCACTTATATCTGTATTATAATTTTCAAAAGCAACATTTTCAAATAAAATGATTGTTCTTTAACAATAGTTATGTCGATAAGTTTATTTTTTTAGCTAGATATAAGTAATAGTATCTCTGGTATCAGCGTCCTTACGACCACTTTGAATGTCAGAAGTAATAATGACAATGTACTCGTCGGTACACAAATTTTTTAAATAGTGTCATACCATTATAAGTCATGATCGTTGCGTGATCAATAGATACTAATAGCGGACCCTCTAATTGTCTATGAAAGTGTCGGGACTCTATTGTTATTATAAACCTGTATGATTCAATGACTTCACACGTCACAAATGACACATAAACGACCTTACACTTGACCGAGCATAAAGGTAAATATGACCATAAAAATACCACGAAAATTACACATTTTTGTCCCGAAATATTGTGCGTGACTTCGTACCAAGTATTTGTTACTAATAATTTGCTTAAAAACATTAGAGGCTTTTTAAAATCTAAATCCTACACCTTACTCTGATCTATAGTTAGGTCGGACAGACGTAATAATATCCCTAGGATACTACTACCTTACTGTACATTTTTATTCCCCAGGGCTATTTATTGACTGCGCGAGGAAGGGAACGATTTAAATTTTAATACGAGCAGCGATTAAGTGCCATAAAGAGTTGTAAATGTTTAGTTGGTCGGGTTCCCTTACGGTTGGTAATTTGCGAGAACTGGTCGGTGTACGGTTGTTTATTGAATCTTTATATATTGCTATTATATATTGTTATTGAATCTTTATATATTGTTATTATACAGACGCTTATATATAGTTTATTAATCCGGTACTCCCTGTTCTGTTTCACTAACATTCAATTAATTGGTTATTTTATTTTTGTCTTCATTTGCTAGAACAAATAAACATACAAACCATTGATTTATAATTTATATATATGAACTTTAAATTATGAAAATAGTTATGTGATGAATATAATTTAGGGAAGAGTTGTTTATTAATGCCTTTCTTAACTTCTCTATGCTTAAATGTGTTTTATAAATTAGTAAAACGCAGTGCACCTTGTTTAGGTTTTACCTGTAGGTTGAATTGGGAGTTCACGCCTTCTACAATAACAACAATCAAGCAAATATGGAATTGTTTTGACAATATTTATTTTGAGGTATACAGATAATTAAACACACATCTTTAGACCTTGAGGTTCTTATTAAGGACATATATCGAGTACTACCGTCCGCGCCTCCTTCACGCCGCGGAGACTTATGTCTATTAGAGTAAGATGTTTAATGATAATCTTAATCTTATCCATTCGGTTCAATCTTATTGTCATAACATTTAAATTATTTGTCAAAATTACTTAGTGTTTATCTACATTAAATACTTAAAACGATAAATGTATGCATTTTTAAAAGAATTAGTAAATACTCTAAAATTTATATTTTTAAAAGTATAAAACATAATTGTATTTTTCGCTTAATTTTATAATAGCTTCCAAATAAAAGGTTTAAAAAACAATCCTACTCACACTAAAATACCATAGTCCTAAGAGGATACTAATTGTTATATTTTGGCCAAATTACATAAGCTCCATATTTTCTTTTGTGTATAAGCTACTTATACATTACCGTAAAGTTTGAACCGAATCCGTTTAGTGGATTTTACGTGAAAGATTAACAAACATACATAGGTTCGTCCTCAGAAACTTTCGCATTTATAATAGTAAGAGTACTTAGTTAGGTAGTCTCATAGAAGGATTTAAAGTAATTGTCTTAAAGAGTTATGCAAGATTATACCAAGTTGGACATTAACCACACTCTACTGCTACTACTGTTTGCTAGGCTCGGAAAAGAAGTACCCAATTGAGAATTGCAAGATTGAAACTGACTTTTATGAAATAAATATTTGTTATTGACACATTAGAATATTTTTGTATAAAGTAGAAGTTTATTTTACCAATAACTAGATTAGACTGGTTTAGTTTCTTTTTTCGTTCTTGTTAAAGATTGTTTAAGATAATTTTCTTACTATAAATATAACTCAAGCAATACATAAAAAACTCTAGTAACAGTAAAAACGGGTTTCTAAAACTTTGTTCATTCTTAGATATTATATATACCTACATGTACTGGGTCGGTTGTAGTTTCAAGTGTCAGCAGCGCACACCGCTAGTCGTGTTAACTGAACTGTAACTGCAGTCAAGCTGAGTATGTTGTGTTTTGTGTATTATGTATTTATATATTTGTATTGTTTATCACATATTCTAAAGACATTAAATATTAAAATCGTTTAACTTTAGAGTAATCAGGCTCATTTACATGTAGGGGTAGGTAATTGTGATAAGTAAATACCTACTACGTAATATTACTAAATATTTGATAGAGATTTATTTCATTTTCGATATAAAAAAACCTCATTTTTGTCATATTTCGTTCAATAAATTAAGCGTTATCTCAATATCTAATTAACACAATATAGCAGATTAAATATCTTTTATTTGCTATCACATGTGATATACAGCGGGCACTATTAGCGGGCGCACAATCAAACGATGTGATAGCGGATTCGGCGGCACCTTTCATGTCCCTTTGTCCATTGTGATCCGCCGCCCTCGCGCTTTCATAGCGCGTATACGAGCCTAGCTCCGCCCACGCTATCTGGATAAAATCTCATATACACATAGAGCATTCTATGAAACGACTTATGAATATATAAATATTATTATGGATCGCTCTTTCCAGTAAGTATAATATTTTGACACGGTGCAAGTAAAGTGTTAATTGTTTTAGAGGCTGGTTCTGTTTTAATGTCGATTTGATTTAAGCAACACTTCATAACGTAGTTTCATTATTAGGTATATTATCAATAACAATCTGGTGACGGCTAATTAAGAGTTTATTTCCTTTCCATTAGCATCGTCGTATTAACGACTATTTGGAGACACAAAATCATCGAAAGCGAGTCATTAATGTCAAGGTGAACCTCAGTTTACCTTCAACTAGTCAATTAAGTACAATACTGAGTCGCTAAATTCATATAAAGCTGGTTATTGATCAATTTCACGGCAATCGTTTCGTAGACGCCGTCACACGACGAGCGCTAGACGATTTAATGTCTGAGGAACAATCGCTGCGTAGTCGTGAGGCAGTTCATAAAATGAGGTGACGCCATTTTGTTCAAATCACCATTTTTATTGTGCACTATATACATTTATGGAATCATCATCGAGTTGTATAGACTCTCCGCGCTCACAGCGAGTCCATAACATTACGGATGGTATTAAGATAAAAGTTTATAAAACCTGGTTTACGTAATTTCAAGTTGATAAGATCAAGAGCACCAGCCATATGTTGGATGCGAATCTTAAATACAATGGCCGACGATGCTCTGTCTTCTTGCCTATTTGCAAAAGTGATCGCTCAAAGTTGTTTAATTTTTATTTACGTCTTTTTACGAGTTTTACAGCTGAAATAAAGTAATCAAGTGCAAGGTGCATTTTGACTACAAGAAAACAATAAGATATCTTAAACGAATAATGTGTAAAATTTAGGCGAGTCATTTTATATATTCACATCCACAGTTTTTTTTCTTAAAAATGTTATGCCACTAATTAAAAATGTAAATAGTTTAGAATAATAAAACTTCCTAACACCCGGCACAAATAAATAGTAAGCATGTGAATGGTAGGCATATAACATGTAGCGAGCGAGAGCTCGTTATTTTCTGGTCAATTGCCGCTTTACTGCGCCCGCGCATCCTCGCTTCCAATTACAGCCCCGCCGCCAGAGTCATAAAACGTTTCTATCGGGATACGTTATAAATAAAGAATGTATTCAAACTGAATCTGTCCTTATTTCCATTCTCGTTAAGTTTTTAATATATTTCTTGTGATTCGTGTCAATACGCCGCGGTATCGATTTATATGCAAATTACACTTAGGCAAGACGTGTTTGTTGTGCGTCCTTAGTTCTTTTTATACTTACATCGGGTCAGTTACTTGGAAATGCATTCAAATAACTCGGACTCGTTGTGATGATCTTCTACAGGCTTAGATTAGAATTGAAAAGCCGTCCTCCGTGCTTCTGATGGGTGTCTTATTTCCACATGTGAGAAAAAATATAACAGCTAACTAATATTGCTTACCGTTTTAAATTAATATTTATAACAATTTAATAGGTATAATATGTTTGTTAGAAATGAATGAATATCATATTATTATATTGGTTGGTCGGTTAGTAACTTATTGATATATTTAATTCTTGTGTATTACGTTAAGTGTACGTTCAAATTTGTTTAACTCAATTTAGGAAAATATAACGAAGCCCGCTTGGATTGAAGTGTATCCTAGAAGTGCCAAGACTATTAGTTACAGCTACCTCATGTAAAACCATGCGACCTTGCAAGGGTTTGTCGGCTTAATTAAGTTAAGAAAAATGTAAACTTAATAAAAATAAAGGGGCATAAATAATTTTAGCACAAATATTATGCGTTTTACTTTAAATTATTTTTTATTTTAATACGGAGAAATTTTGCACGAAGAAAATAAAGGTATACCGCTATAAAAGTCATTATTTTAGTCAGTATAGTTTATAATAGGGATATAAACAATAAGTTTCGCGAGGGCAATTAGGTAGCCGCCGCCAAAGGGCTTGACTTCTTTGAAGTTACCGATGACAATATCCGCTTTCTCTTCATTGGACTATTAGGAACCCGACGAGACGTGGCCTTGCAAAGCTTTTCACAATTACGTGATAAATTCCAGCTTTCGGATAAAAAGTTTCCATCTGTTTACGAAACGACCCGAGATGATTCAGACAGTTAATATTGAAGAGAACTAACCGAATGATATACACCGTATGACTGACTCCATTACTCTAGCGGAGACACATTATATAAATATGGATTAAAATATCACAATAATAGATTCGTATAATACCTACCTATTTATTTACCAGCTTGCTAATTATTTATTTAAATTCCAATACACTCTATATAATTGTCATCAGAGCGCCTTTTATGGTTTACATGTAGCTAAATTTATTTTACTACCCAACCTCTATCTCACAAAACTTTAATGCGGTTTTAATAGCGATGCATTTCTCGATTATTTTCCCGACCAAAGGAGGGAAAAGCTAAAAGTGGGGACGAAGGGCGGGGAGCCGTCTCGTAGCCGGCCAATAAAGTCGCGCAGTAAATCCACGTAATTTAGAGCGGTCGTAAATTAAAGTTCCGCCATAAACGTGTCCGGGCCGCGCACCGGCCGCGCCCGCGCCGCCGCCGTGCCGCCGTCGTGCCGCCGGCACGTGACGTCACACATAAATCAACCGACACCTTCTACGATTTCACCGGCGCGGCTGCTGCACTCTGGTGACCCGTCTTTTGTCTCATACCCAACATCTTTATAAGTTTCGGAAACATACTAAAACATTTTGCTTTAACTAAACGATAACATTTGTATGTTCTTTACTTTCTAGGATGTTTACTATGATTTCATCGACGCCGAGATAATTCAAATATTTCCTATTCATGTACTGAGAAATTCAATAACAATAACTTTTGAATTTGTTCTTGGTTAAATAATGCCTTTGTTGTATATTCATTAGATGTATATAATATAAGTATATATTGCTTACTTAATATTTAACAATATTTAAGCTTTTAGTAACTAGATAAAAAATAAATTGAATTGTTTATATATAACGCAACTGCTTTTTAGTGTTCTTACTATCAGCATAGACTGATAACTAACACTAAGTTTATTTGTTTTTTTTTAACATTAGGGTCTCGCCATGAAAATTTATCGATTTTGGCAGTACCAGTAAGAAATATAGACAAGAAATACTCCTCCAAAATGCCTATTAAATTAAAGTATATTAAGATTAAGAAGCGGAAGTAGGTATGACCTTGAAGTTAAAGACCATGGCCGGGACGAGCAGGAGGCAAAACACAAGTACACGGTTTCCAAATATATAATAAAGAGTTTATAATATAAAGTCTGGTTTAGTGAGAAATCCTGTCAAGCTGATCTTAACCCCTAGAGCTACGCATCAACCCAACGAGTGACTCACTTGCACAGCCTACAGAATTAATGTTTCTTTTTATTTAGCTTCATTACTTTTATTTATATTTTCAATTGAATGCTAGTTTGCTTAAAATTGTCAATATCATAAAGTTATTTACCGATCGATTTCAAAAATATAAATAACTTTGTTTGCGTATGCGTTTTAATTATAAGACTATATAGTAAGAATTATATAGTAGTGCAGAATAGTTTAAATAATCACTGTATTATTTAACGTTTTTTGTGTTTTCTTTATTAGTAGAGCCCTATTATTCTAACACTCATACAAAAATTAAAAACTTTACTTGTTGGATATACATTCGGCTAAGATAACCCATTTCTTATACCTATTCTCTGTTAATTATACTCATATTTTCAAATAATTTCTGCTGATATTTTAAAAGATAGTTCATGTCGCTTTCAAAGTCAGGAACAATTTAAAATAGAGAAAAATTATAATAACTACCGTAAACTCCATGCACTTGGACGAATTTTTGTCAACATGAAGAGGTTCAACATAACACCACCGCAGCAGCTTTCATGTGCAGTAATTTAACACACTTAGTGCGAAGGGTACGAGTAGGTACTTACTACTAGGTTATTTCTAGGTTTCTGTTTTTTCGGTTTCTGTTTCTAGGATTCTGTTGTAATTCGTTCTCACGAAATATTTAGATAAGCAAATTATTTAATACGGTTTAATTGTAATAATTTATTAATAATATTAAAAAATACTTGTGATAATGTAACTTCTTATCGGCTTCACGTTTTTATGTAAAAAAAAACTATTTCATATACCTATTATGAAATAAAATCTTTTACATTCACGATTTTTAATACAATTTTGATATAGCCAGAATTTTAGATTAATTTTCGATATTGTATAAGAAAATAATATTTTAATTTATCTTAATAAAGAAAGGAAAATAAAATTCATAGCTGTACTAGATACTTTTAATAAAAGTACACAAATATTGCAGTGAGATACTTCACAGTACTCTTTTCCTCTCAAAATTATGCGAGTTAAAAACCTTTCTTAGCGATATCTCCTGCGACACAGGCTTAGATCTTTATTGGTTTTGTCGCTGCTGCCTTGTATCAGAATTTAAAAAAATATCGTGAGATATAAAACTATTCTTATTTTTTTTAAGTATTACATACCTACATTATATAAATAAATAACTCACATACTAACACTTCAACATTTCTCGCTCACTTATATGAAAAATAATATTGAAATACAAAAAATAACAGAAAAAACACGTAGTTGTAAGTTTTCCTTAAATGTTTCTTTCACTCTCAAATTCTACAAATTCAAATACAACATTATTCAATTATATTGTTTGTAATAATTTATTAAAAAAAAATAAAACGAATCAATTTTATACGCCTACTTATAAATTAAGAATTCCTACCTAATAAATATTTTTTATATTAATTTACTTGAACTACAGAAGCACAATTTTGTTTTATTAATTTTCTGCAATTTCCCATATCCTGGGTCGCTTACTTTGCTTATCAGTTAAGATATAAATTCATCACTCTCAGCTGTAAGCTGTTCAAGTAGGTGCTGCGCCGCCCCGGTCGAGCCAGTTCCTGCAAGGGCTAGTGTCAATATACTATTACTAGGCATATTAATGTCCTGTAATAACCGTTAAAGTCCTGCACAGTGCTCGTGTCTCCTGGCACGCTGGTCGCTGGTCGCCCGACGGCTGCAGGTAACTATATATTTTATATGCTTGTTACTGCTTTATATTATACAAAAATTTAAAGAGTAACACAAGATTTTCAATACTTAGTTAATTCACTTCTTGTTTGTAGCTACGAGTAAGTATGTACTCGTTATATTTATACCTTTAAATAAATACTATTCTGTTAAGTAAAGATATCTATATCACTTTTACATGCGGAATTTAAACTTATTAAATAGAGTTTATTTTAATAAATGAACTGCTTCTATCTCAAATGTTAAAAAGTGATGACCATTAACGGCCTACATGAAGGTTTAAGAACTTGGTGACTTCTATCTTCTAGAATATCTGACCAAACCAAAGGAATTTTTTTCTAATTGTCGTATTATGATAAAATACCTAGCAGATAACGGTAAGAAGGTTTTTGTCGTTCATTATTTTTTGTATATTCCTATACCATAAATTAAAGTAACATTTAGAATCTGAATACGAGTAGATGTCGAGTTATAAAATCCGTATCCTACGACTACACGTGATGGCGAGTGATTTACTACGCGATTGGGACACACTATTACTCAAATTTACTTTAGACAATCCCAACGAACGACACAATACTTTGAATAATTTATTTACACACGTAAACTAGAAACCCTTTATATCTCTGTTGGGTTTAAGGTTAGATAAAATAGATAATGTGTTTCTTTATGGGTTAAATCGTAAAATAGAATGCAAGGGTTACTTTGTTGGGTTATTTTCTGTTTATTAGTTTGTGGGACAGACAATATTTGTCACTATTGTTAGCACAGAAAAAAAATCGTACAATTTATTTCAGATGCTTACTTAGTTTTATTTTATGAATGAGGTAGAGTACCTCACTTACCATAGCTTATATTATTTCATATAATGTTTGATTTGAATTAACATACACGTACGTATCAATTAAGACTAATAACAATTTATCTTTGGTATTTTAGCACCTCATTAAAAAGATATATAAGAAAAGAAGGATTGAATTATTAATGTGTAAAATCCCAGAAAGGTCATGCATCAAAGAGCCGTCCAAATGTACAACGCCTTTCGATATCTCAACAAAAAAGATATTAGGTAAAAAATATCCGTGGCCGAGGCAGGTAGAAGGCGGCGGGTGCACTCCGATATACTGAGCTTTGAGCCTTATCTGTGCCAAGCCCCGCCCTGCCGGAGACTTGCCGCGCTTCACTCCAATATGGCCGACGCCCGACGCCCGACGTTTATAGACCTAATGAAAAGCACTTTTAATTAATTCACAGCAATCACACGCGTCGTGGACGCCGCATTTTATGTTTATTGTTTCCATATCATTTTAAAGCTCCACATTTGATTTCTCTAGAGTGTCACTGTTGTAATGTTTTGTTCAGTAAATTATATTTACGTGATGCATTATTCGACCATTAGTAGTTTTATTACAAGATATTAGATATTGTAAACCTAATGTTTTTTATTAGGTATATTTTAAGGGTGTAAAAATTAGGTAAGTATAATGATTCGTATACATCATTTTCCGGCCACCGTTCACTTAGGTAAGTGCGCACATAAAATTAAAAATGTTATTCTTACTTCAATATAATAAAACAAATACTTCTTATCTGTTATAAAAACGTTTATAGGTAGAATATAATTTTCGCTTGTCTATTTAGACTTTAATTGGATCTAAATAGAGAGTACTTACCTATTTACCTCATTTTCATTTACTTCTTCCATCCAATTCCCTAATAGGCACATCATGATGGATATTTCATTCCGAAACACAAAGAGATTTCAAGGTGAGTGTAGCCGAAGTCTTCAAGTCAGTAGAAAACACATACCTTCCAGGTAGCAGTGTCTTTAACCGCAGCGTCACTTATTATTAAGTCTGATAACGCTGATATGTAATATTATGCGGGGGAAAAAGTTTACCCCCTGCCTATAAATGCCTATTCTATTTATTACCATCTTGTTTTATTATATGAAAGCCGATATAATAATATACATCAATTAGGTACACCCGGTTCATACATATTGTATACGATATGTCTTAAATTCGTTTTTTAAACCCTATGGTTTTCATTAATATTATGAGATAATTATACAAAATTGATTGAGATACTCAATGAGCCCAATACTAAGAATAGAGGAAATAATCATGTACTAGGTTTTCCTAATGTTTGTATGGAATATTCTACAACACAAATATAAATATAATTAAATTAACCTAAATAAATGTTGTTTTACCCGTCAACATTTTAGAAGAATTAGAGATTGTCAAACATATAACATAACATATTCGCAATTGAAATAAGATGATATATATAATTTGTCACAACATACTGATTTACACAAAATTAGCGTTTCAAATTTCAAATGTTATCAAATTTGTTTTGCATTCATGTCGCGACCCTCCCTCGCGGCCATTTGCCGCGCGTCCCTGAGGGGCCGTTAGCGCCATCTCGCGATAGCACCGTGATTTATTCACCAGCCGCGGCACAACTGACACATAAATGTCGCTTTTGTTTCTCTTTACTGGGTGATTTGGAACAGTGTAGTGTAGGGTTGTGAACGAAATTTATCAAGTTACATGCATAGGAAAAAATATAGGAAAGAGGAAAAATAATTAAAATAAAATGTTCTTTGCTCAATGTTTTACAGGCAAAATCTTATCTTCATTATTGAGTAGTAAATAATACATGTCCGATATGTAGTTGAATACTATCTAATAAGGTACATTATTTATTATACCTACTACAATTATAATTAAGAATCTATGAGATAAAGAAATGATTAAATTAAAGAAAATCAAGAAACGATAGAAAATAAAGAGATGATTAAATTATCTATAGGTGTCTGTAATGAGGTTCAATTATTTCCAATAGATATGATGAACACAATTTCATAGTGAACAACATTAATTTCTGTTAAATCACTTTATTTATTTTATTTATATTCTTTATTGCACACCGTAGATATCATTAAAACAAGTAAAAATGTATAACAACTAAAAGAATATAATAAACAGAAAATGATGGAGATACAATAGGCGGTCTTATCACCTATCGGAAATTTCTTCCAGGTAACTAGTGTTATATTTGAAATAGTTACATTTAAAATTTTTTAGATTTTAAAAGTAGATAGCGCAAATGTATGAAAATAAATAAACCTTCTTAAAAATAACTGCACACGAATACATAGTTGTAGTACATATATAAAAATATAATCAATATATATTAGGGTGTAAACTAAATAATATCTAGGTATATATAGATATGTACATACATATATTTTGATTCTTGAATACTACCTAAACGGCAAGTTATTGCACAATTTGATGGAATGAACAGTGAAATATTGTTTGTAAAATCTGGTGCTGTGTACTGGTATTATGATAATTAAGGACTGTGATGATCGTACTTCAGCTGACGCTTCGAAAACTTGAAGTTTTCCTTTAAATATGAGGGTGTTTTAGGTGAAATAATGCACAGTACAGGAGTGAAAGAACAGGCAAATAAGAAATATGGTCATATTTGTGCAAGCCAAATATAAACCTTATAGCTTTGTTTTGGAGTCACTCAATCTTATTGCGTTTGTCATCGGTAAAATTTAGTTAGCTTGCATCGTCATAGTGTGTAATGGAGAGAACAAGGGAGTGCGCTAACATAACTTTGGCCTACCAAAGTTCCTAAATTGGAAGAAAATATATCAATCGTAGTACAGAACTCATGGCCACAAATGTTTTTATGCCATGCTATGTTATGAGTGCTTTAATTTGAGTAGTCCAAGATAATGTCTGATCCAAGCAGATGGCAAGATTTTTGAGATTAGAGCATTATGATATTTTAATATTATTGTACACAATAGGAGGTACGTTTTGCCATTGAACTCTGGCAATAATTCCAGGGCTACCAATAACGATTGCCTCAGATTTAGCTGTAACACTAAAAAATGTAATAAATACGTAAGTAACAACAAGCTATATCACTATATAAACATACAAATAATAAATTTAAATATGCATATTATTACTACAGTTCTAAATAATTGTCTATTATCAAACTTAATTTAAAAATATCCACAAAAAAATATTTCTTAAATAGGTAATTAGGAATTGATACCAATTTGTGAGTAATTTGAGTCAATATCACATTGCCATTTGAACTAATGACCCGAGAGTAGCGGACAAAAGCCAGCCGATAACAGCAGTACTCAGTTATTTTTACACCGAGTTACACGATGTCTGAATTAAAAAGCATCTCTGAAGTAAATTCTATGAAAGATGATGAGTTCGAGTGGGTGTTCGGGAATGTTATAGAACTGTGTGCGACGGCGGCGACCCGTGTGAAGGACATGCGCCCATTCAAAGATATACCTGACCTCTGTGCCGCCTTCTACAAATATTTAGATGAACTCAGCCTGAATGGTGGGTAAATATTGACCGTATAATTATAGTGTGAAACATAGTTATAGATGCTGTCCTAAAAGTTAGAGCCTATGTAAGGAGATAGTAATTTTTTTTAACTCCCGATATTTGTCTTAAAGATAATTTAATTAGTGTTTTTAAAGATAAATAATTGACTTAAATATTTTGGGTAAACGAAACGTGTTTATACCTAAATTACCTTCGAAGTAGAAAAAATGTAAGTCCTTAAAAATACTGAGTTAAAAGTAGGTATGTACGACAATTAGTACTCGACGATATTAGTACCAAGAGGCTTGATAAATTAAAAAGTGTAATGGTTGTTTAAGGGTGTTTAGAATATCATCTAATAAAAATAGCTACAAAATAGCAAGTTGTATCGCTTTCATTTTACATGCCGTTAATGAATTTCATGCATTTAAATCTTATAGTGATCACTTTGAAATAATTTGTACAAATTCCTTCGTGTAAAAAACAAATTTTATTTGCTGCTAAATACTAAAACTGTATAAATTTCCACAAGAATTGAACAAATACTTTAAAATGTGCATTTAAAAACGTATTAAATGTAATTGTATTTACGGCTCCCTTCTTTATGTATAACAGATTCACATTAACAGAACATAGAACTATTTAAATAAAAAAATCTTAGTATTTTATTGTAAGCAGATTTCTTCAAACAAATTATTACAATTCGTTTCAAACGTATTTAAATCTAGTAAAGATTACTTATTATATTCAGTTATTATTGTGTTTGCAGCTTAAAAAGATTTTTGAGAATATTATACTATAGGTAGTTTCTACCAATAAAATTTTTTAAAGCAAAGAAATATTAAAAATTTACTCATTTTTTAAATGTCAATTCAATGTTAATTCAATTTACTTAATTTGATATTGTATCGTTACTTTATTCAAAACAGAGCGCGCTAATTCTCTTAATTAACCGATGGATTCCATAAATTCTTTTTCATTATAATATGCAAGTTCATGAGGAAGGTTATACGCTATATAATATTATGTATATCTTAGTTACCCTAATAGTGAATAAATTCGTTCGTCGTACCTATTTCCGATCACTTCTTTTGACAGTCAGTAATAATAAATGTTGCTGGCCATGGAACGGTACGTACTACGTGCTTTAACTGAGTAAAGGAATATGTTCTGTCTGGATAACGAAAAATCAATATCTAGGGATTCTACATTGTTTCTCATACGTATCCGTCATGAGAGTCCAATCAGGATTGGCTTCTGAGATAGAGTGAGGCTGTTCTTTTGTTTTGTTTAGTGATTGTTATACCCATTTGTGCTGTTGTTATTGATAGAGTGACAATATGTGTAGATATTGTGGGGGTGTATACAATATTGATAAGAAACATGAATAAATAATATAAAACATAATAAGACGCCCTACGTTTAATTGTGACTTTATTTTCTTTTCCAACAGAAATTAATGTAATAACTCATAAAACAAGAGGTAATGAGTTCGAGCCCACATTAACATGGTACTACTGCTATCCCAAACGCGCAATCCGTTTTTATAACTAGCGAATAAGCGGTATTCAGTTTTTTTTTAAAATCTTGATGAATAATGAAGAAGACTAATTACTTTTACGTTATATGAATATCCATCGACGTGTACCACAACCATCGCGATCACACAATTTTTTTTTAAATCACGGTTTGCAGTTACAAAGAAAATAAAAAAAAACCGCATGTTCGATTTCGCTGGAATACTAATCAATTTATAGTTACGTGAATACACATTGATTGGTACCAAAACGAAGTCAGGACACCTCAAAGTCTATAGATATTGTAAAAAAATGTATGCCTTAGTTGACACTACCCACGGATCGTCTGGTTGACGCCGTGGGACAGGAGGGTGACTTCTCTCACGTCATAAATGCCTGTGTCATGAGTGTGCCCTAAGTTGCTCGGAGCATCCTCGAATGGGGGGTACTCTTGGGGCGTCACAGTGAGTGCTAACGTGTTGTCCCACTAAGGCGATGAGAGCAATTATTGGTTTTTTAGTGGTAAGCTTTAAAAATGGCAGCATCCTATATGCTGCCGGGTGGTCCCACATAATTCTCCGGCCATCACCTTCTTAGCCGACGGGGTATTAGTAACGGATTTTTCTAACGAAAAAAAAAAAAAATCGTCTGGTTGGTATACTTTGTACGGCGTGTAGTGAAACAACACACAACATAGGCGTGAAAGAAACTTTTTCCCAAGAACTACCAAGACGTGGAACGGACTCCTTTCGGCGGGGTTTGCAAATCGATACGTTTTGGATCTCTTCAAAGCACTCCTTCCTCAAAGGCAAGCAACGCTTTTGGGTAACTCCTAATCAAGTAAGATGCCGTGAGCAGCATTAATCACGTTCTATCAGTTGACCCTCGTTTGACTCATCTTTAATATAAAAAATATTATACGTTAATTTTCCGTAAGAGAGTTGTGATACCTATAGATGATGGGATACTCGAAAATCATTACAGCTAAAATGAAAAATATTTATGTTAATCTTCGGATAACCAAAATTATAGGAATAATATAAATATAATATATAAAGTAGATAAATAGAAACAAATCCTTAAAATAATTATAAAAAGTATTTGTTTTCGTCAAAACTTTCAATTGCGTCTCTATAGAGATTATGCAAAAGAACTATGAGATATGCTCGTTAAGCAAAAATACTTTACCAGGGTTATATATTGTGATACTAAATGAGCATAATTTTAATTCAAAAACTTTTATTCATGCCAGACACTGCTTAGTATTTAATACTTGATAAAAAAATATATCTGACAATATTTGAAAAAGAAACAATAAAAAATATCAATACGCAGTAACGGGCGCAGGCATTTTGAACACGTTGTATTAAACGTTTTGTATGAACTAGAAGCCTTGAAAATAGTACTGTATATGCATACTTAAATTTTGACAATATCAATGCATCACACAACCTAATATGCAATTCCGGTGCAATTAAATGACGGCTTTATATAAAAATTGATAAAGCAAGTTTGAACTATTTTAAGTACGTGTGTTTCATCCATTACAATACCTAAATTTTTGGCCTCGCTAATCCGTTCTATTTGCACGTTATTTATTTTATGTCGATCCCTACTTAACATTTTTTAATATGCTTATGTGCCCCCTAGAATTAAATATTAAATATTGTTGTTTTATTCGGGTTAAGCACAAGAGCGTTAGCCTCCGACCATATAAATATATTTTCTACATCGGTATTGATCTTTTGTACTGCTTCAACGGTGTCGTTGGGTTTAAGAGAAAGATAAGTTTGAAAATCATCAGCGTAAGTGTTTAAGCGATACGAGTTATGCCCGCCCAATATAATATAAATAATAGTCGTCCTAATAGTGATCCCTGGGGTACACCACTATTAATTAGATTTAGATTGAGTAACAGATCCATCTTCGTTTCGAGTCTCAACTATTTACGACCTACCATTACGGTCGGTACGGACAAATCATTTTAGAGTATTTGAGAATAATCCATAATAATGCATCTTTGATTACAACAAATTTTCAATAATTTAAGTAATAATTCTTCTTCAGTAATTTAATAAAACTAGAATTATACAATTCCCTTCTTCTTACTGCTACCGTACTATGTTGTTTACGAACCTTGGATTATTTGTCTGGTGAAATTGCATTTTTCTCGATGTTATTATACTATTGTCTATGGCAACGGCAAGATATTTATTTGTCTTAGATCTTTTATAATTTAAATTCTAAAGTTTTGTTCCTGATTTCGAAGTTGAGCTGTCTCTGGAAAAAGAAAGGAAGGCGGAGCGGTTTACAAGGAGCCAGGATGCTCCGGAATAATTTTCTGTACCAGTGATTGCGATCTGGGTCGTCTATTAAGGCTATTCTCCCCCCGACTCTAGCGACCTGATTGTTGCAGCTGTCAAGGTCTCTAGCTCACTCAACTTTAACTTCAACTCAACTTTAGTCACTGTCTGGACGGCGGCTAGTTAGCCTTTTCCGATTTCCTCAGTGTCTACCAGCGCGGGTCCGGTCATCGTTTCCAAATTTTCACCAGAAGCGGAGGATTGTCTACTTTAAAATCGTTTGTTTTTTTCTTCTATACTGGTAATTTAGGTGGATTTTTAAATTTATTCAATATAGTGAACTTTAAATGCCCTTTTTGTTCTTGTCACCAGTTCCCTTCTTCATTAAATTAATTGGGGGTGGTGCCCTTTGAACCCTATGCACATAGTGAGAGCGTGCATTACATTACAGTTTAAAATGGGTATAAAAGTATAAATTTTAGATAAATATTTATGGTGTTTTTAGACAGGTTAGAAATTCTGCAATCACACCCAGATTTGGCGGGTCGTCTGGCTGCGCAGAAGGAACTCACTCACGAATCTGAGGAGGAACAGCGCGCCGCCGGACTAACCACCCTGACCTTGGAAGAGAAGGCGATTATGGATGCCAGTAACTACAGGTAAAATATATTAAATAATTACAAAAAAAGCTATACAACCGACATTGTCACATGTTAAGGGTAACACTTAAAAGGACAGTATTTCACTTTATAACAAACTATAAGTACATTATGGAATAATCGAACATTCGAAGTTCGTGAGGGTTGAGGTCACTTGTACACACGAGGACCATTTATCTGAATATTCATGAACTGCGCTTATCGCTCGGTGTCCTGTAGGGGACGTAAGGGCAACAATACAAAATATTTCACATTTATTAACTATTAAATATTTGTCTATGGCAGGTACAAATTAAAATTTGGCTTTCCATTTATAATATGCGCTCGTGAAAATAAAGTGCAATCTATCATACAAGGCATCCAGAGCCGATACATAAACACAAGGGAACAGGAGATAATAACAGGCATTGAAGAAGTTAAGAAAATATGCAGGTTACGAATTCTCGATATTTTAAATAAACCCTAAAATGTTTCTAAAAACAATATGCATTATGTAATAAAATAAAATCAAATAACTACATTTTATGGTTTTATTTTTCTTTACACAAACTTAAGATAATATTTTCAAAGCAGGCCCATAGTCCTTTCAACGACAGCGTGAGGTTGTCCACCGACTTCGCAAAATTCTGGAGAGTTAAGAATATCTTCAAAGCCCACGTCTATATATCTTCCGGTAAACACGTCATGTTGCATGTTGGAGCTGTGCATGAAGGGAAGGCGACCGACCTGGAAATTGATATGACTTTTTAAATAATAACGACTTCAAAAGGATCAACTTACTGACAAACTAATATGCCAAGTGCTGATTAGATTCCTAGTTTCATAATTATTCTCAGGAGAAAAAGATTGTATGACATAAAAACTCTATAAGACCTTTTTTTCATAAACATCCGATCACATTTTGAAGAAAGTGGCAATTATTAGTCTTATCACTGCAAGTATCCCTATATCCTGTAATATCTCTGTTTTTTTGTGATTTTAAAGATATGTGAGGGAAAGAATTAAGATAGAGCAGTTCATATTATAGTTTAGGAGGAAAATTTACATATTGTAAATGGGATAAATGCAATTTTAAAATCAAAGTCTGATTGATAGTGTGATTTATAAATAAAATTAATACCAAAGCTGTAACATCACATTGGTATGTGAAGGATAACTTATCATCTGTATTTATAAATTATAAACTAATATTTATCTTATTTACACGTCCAAAGTTATGTTAACATTATTTTTTTTATTTCATCACATTATTTCCTTGCCATAAATAAAATGTGTTTAAAAAAGAAGTAAATTAAAGCCTACAGCTATTTATAAATAAGCAACGGCAACATCTAATTGAAGTTGAGGAAAAAATATTTTAATTTGTGATGGTGATGACGGAATCTGCTCCTTTGAAGACTTCCATTTTTTAGTTTAGTTGGTGGTGGCATTGACAATGCAAAGAGAATTCGGTTCCATAAACATTTTGATTTTGAAGTTTAGTGCGGTTTTATAAACGTAAAACGTCACTGAAGATGGACGTACAGTGACGTTTTATCAATGTCTGTCCTTTCACTGAATGTGGTGTTAAGAAGAACGTTCTGTCCATTTCTTCGAATGCTGTTGGTGCAGACAGCGTCAGCCGTAATATGATTATTCCTATCCTAGATAGTATTTCCCCCATATTGACCCATATTTTAAATCACTCCATTTCTACCAATAAATTTCCGGATGCTTGGAAACAGGCTCATATAACTCCTATACCTAAAAAAAGTACACCTGTGACCCTCTGCGACTTTCGCCCTATCTCCATTCTACCGTTCCTTTCTAAAATCCTTGAAAAATTAGTTTATGAACAGTTAAACCTATTTCTTAACAAAAATCTCCTTCTTAATCCCTTTCAATCCGGATTTCGTCCCGGTCATAGCACGGTTACTGCGTTGGTCAAAGTCACTGATGACATACGAATGGCAATGGATAGTAAACAGCTTACAGTAATGACATTACTAGATTTTAGCAATGCCTTTAATACAGTTGATTATGATATTTTAATAGCATTGCTGCGTTCTATTAACATATCTCCATCAGTGATAGACTGGTTTCGGAGTTACCTTACTGGTCGTCGACAGCGCACTCGGAATGATAAAACCTTCTCATCCTGGTGTAGTGTCTCGGCAGGGGTACCCCAAGGCGGCGTGTTATCTCCTCTACTATTCGCAATTTTCATTAATTCTATCTCTGAATATATCTCTTCTCTCTATCACATGTACGCAGACGATGTACAAATATATCGCCACTCACACCTTGACAGTCTATCTTCTACTGTATCGCTCATTAATAGTGACCTGAGCGCTATCTATAAGTGGAGTAGGCACTATGGACTGACAATAAATCCAAATAAATCTCAGGCAATCATTATTGGTAGCCCTGGAATGATAGCAAGGATTGATTGGAACAACGTACCTCCTATAGTGTACAATAATGTTAAAATACCTTATTGCTCAAATGTCAAAAATCTTGGCATATTTCTAGATCAGACATTGTCTTGGACTACCCACATTAAAGAACTCAGCAAAAAAACATTTGGTGCTATGAGTTCACTACTACGATTGCGATATTTTCTTCCAATTCCTACCAAAATTATGTTAGCCCACTCCCTTCTTCTCTCTATTATAGATTATGCCGATGCAAGCTATCTTAATTTAACCGAGGACCATCTAAATAAGCTTGAGCGTCTCCAAAACAATGCCATACGGTTTATATTTGGCTTGCGCAAATATGACCATATTTCCCAATTTCGTCAAAAGCTCAAATGGCTTCCTATTCGTTGTCGCCGGGATTTACACGTTCTTTCTCTCCTGTACTGTGTATTATTTCACCCAAAAACACCATCTTACTTAAAGGAAAACTACAACTTCTTAGGAGCACCAGCTGAAGTACGATCATCACAGTCCTTAATAATTAGAATGCCAGTACACAACACCAGATTTTATAAACACTCTTTTACAGTTCATTCCATCAAATTGTGGAATGACTTGCCACTTAGTATTCGAAACTCGAGATCTCTAGCAATATTTAAAAAGTCGGTTAAAGAATATTATCTATCTAAAGATATCTTGAACGACGTATTGTAACTTATATGCACATAAATAAATATGTATGTATATGTATATAAATAAATATGTATGTATATAATTATTGTTTAGTTTATACCTTTATATATATATTGATTATATTTCTATTTATGTATTATAATTGTGTATTCGTGTGTAGTTATTTGTAAGTAGGTTTGTTTATTTACGTACATTTGCGCCACCTACTGTTCTAAAAAGTTTTTAATGTATATCCACCATAACACTGGTTGTCTGGAAGAAATCGCCTTTAGGCGATAAGACCGCCTTTTGTAGCTCCTACATTTACGGTTTTTTTTTATTATTTCCTTTTTGTTGTTATAAATTTTTACTTGTTTTTATGTTTTTATATTTTGTTTTTTTTTTAAATTTTCAAAATGTATGGTGTGCAATAAAGAATATAAATAAATAAAAATAAAATATATTTTTATTTAAATTAATCAATGGACAACTAGACTGTCCCTCACAGTAGTGAGTTGGAGTACCAAGAAATAAATTTAAGTATTACTTTTCAATCCTCCCGTCGTCAAAAATATTTTCCATTTACAACATCAATCAAAAAAAGTAAATTTGGCTATAATTAACCTATAAATAGACTTTAGAGACAATATAATGCAACTGTTAGAGCAATAGACTCATATATTGATATTTTTTCAGCTTGCAGGCATTTAAAAAAAAGTTCTGCACTGTATGACACAAAATCCATAAATTTGTCACGGTCGCGTTCTGGCTGTATGTTATTAATTATTGATATTTTAATTTTTAATTTTATTTTGTTGTTGTGAATTTGTATAATTTTGTTATTATTATTTTATTTTTTTTTGTTGTTTTTATTGTAATATGCACGTTTATTTTTTTTTTCAATCATTGTTGTTGTAGTTTCAGTTATTTATAAGTTAGTGCCTTAGTGTACGTTTATGTTTTTTCTTCGATATTTTGCATGACGTGGCAGCCTGCAAGTAAGACGACACTTAATATTTAATTTATATATTTTTAAAACTTTAATATTTGTGATTGAATTTTTTTGTTGTTTTGTTGGTTGTCCTTAATAAATAAATCTCTTATTTTGCCACGCTTTAATTTTAATAAGAAAATTGATTGAATTAAACTTAGTTTATAAAAATATAAAATTTATTGATATTCTTGGTATTGGTGTATATTAATAAAAGTGTTATTGAAAACTAATTGGTTATTTCTTTTACTTTAAGTATAAAATTGTAGGTAACTAACTATAAGTATATAAATAATTGAAAACTTTAGAAAGGTAGCAAAATATTGTTGAATGACTCGAGACATAAAATCTTATTTACATGTAAAGATGTGTCTATTGTCTATAATGTGTCTTATTCATTACTAGTTGTAACATTTGCTAACTAGAAAAAAAGATTTAAAGATCATGATGTCAATGTTCTATCACACTATGAAATAAACATGGGTTATTGAATTTCATCCTGTTTATATATTTTTATTACAGCCATTTCCAAGAATGAGCACAACAACATATAAGGCAAAAGTAAAAGAATGGAAGCAAGAAGTTTTAAAAACCTACTCAAAACTGAAACAAAGTAACTAATTAAAAGATCCTATAAATCTTTATTTTGGTGTTTTATAAATACCCTTTTCATCTAAAATATTATAGAACAATATTATTTATATATTATATATATACTATGGTAGGATGAGGATTGTGAATTTTTTTTTATAAAATGTAGTTACTGCTATATAATGCTAGGTTTAAGTTAGAACAAATTTATTAGTTGGCACATTGCTAATTTCAAGTTTATAGATATAAATTGTTGTAATGTTTATAAGTAAGGCTGTTTCAATATTTTTCACTCTTATGAATGCAGTTATTATTTTTCACTCTTATGAATCCAGTTAGGATATATTTTGTCATAAACAGGAATCTAACATTAACATTAACACATTAAATATTGTTATGTATTGTCTTGAAAAATCACATATACCTTAAATTATTTGATTTCTTGAATTAATTAAATTTAATATATGATAGCAAATTAAACATATATACCTTGCTTGCAAACTTTCTTTCCATAGACAGTTTCATTGGTGCGTGAAGTCCTTGAATATTACGAAGCATTGCCATATCCATTTTCTCTGCATTTTGATGAAACTGAAAATGTGTAGAAATTATATCAATAACACATATTTTATTAAAGTCAAAGTATTTTTTTTAAACAGGCATACATTGCACTTATGAATAAGTATACTCTGCATCATAAAGGATCAACTATGAAGTAAAACCAGCAAAAAAAAAATCTATTGTAATTATAATTATGATTATTTATACTCAGTTTTAACTCACAGTCATAATTGATATGTGAAAGCAAATTAGAATTTAAACAAAAAGTGGTACTGACTTATCAGTACCAGCATCATGCTCTGACAATTTACAATTATAAGACCTATAAGGATTCTAATGTTAAATAAAGTAGTTATTACATAATACTTTATCTTCAAACTAAGAATGCTTACAGAAAAAACATAGATATGTGCAATATTAATTTAAAAAGAATTATCCTTCTTTTTTTAAAATATTTAACATAAGCCTTTTATTTAGCTGAACTGTACATAATGTATGGCCGAATCTTTTTTTTAGGGGGTAGAGCTACTTCTAGACTAGTAAAATATCAGTGCTGAAATTAATAGTTTCTGAGATTTTTTTTTAAAGTTTACAATAGAACCTCCAAACGGCTGTTCTATCAGACAAATACCCGTGTTATCATTTGTGTTTTGTTATAAAGGGTAATTCGCAAAATTTTTTTTTGTAATGTTTCGTTGTAAAGTATTGTTTAATATGGTAAATAAAACTATGAATTACATAACAATTTGAATTAAATAACATGTTTTTTGGTTTTTCAAAGCTAGTTTGTTGTTTTATCGACGAATGTGTGTGTTAAAAGAAAAACAGTGGTAGGAATTCATTACAATTTTTGAAATTTTATAGTTCAGATCTATTATAGAAAACTTCATAAAATATGTCTAATAAATTTATAAATCATTTTTCTATTTATAAATGTGTTAATAGGTTTATTAGGTTGACTGTTTAATCAACACAGTAATGGAAAACCATCAGTTTCCATTAACACTAGTGATATTAATCTCTGCTTATATAAAGTACGAACTATACAATTTTTGAAATATTTGAAAGCTCTAAGATGCCTACATAAAGATTTTCATATATTGAAAGTTTTATAGTTTTTGTAGATAAGGTTTTTTTAGGTTAGGATAGTGTTTTTCCTATTTTCTCAAAAACTATGTGTCTCCGGCAGACAGGGTTTGCGGTGTTCAGTCGCCGATCTCCCACCCTTTACCACCCATCACCTCCCCAAATTCGAGTGTACATAATGTACAGTTCGTTTTTTATTTTATAACACTTGACTTGTCTGTATGATAGTATAAACAAATTAACTACTTTTATTCAGTAAAAATCACACTTATTTATTGTTTGTTTATTGTTTACTGTTCTGATACAGAGAAAACAGATCTGTCTTAGAACTTTAAACTTTTTGTTCTAAGTAGTCTTTTCCATTTGGCTAAGTACTCTTAGCTATTTGGGTTTTTTGTGTGGTTGTTTTCAGACCAAGAACCTTTATAGTCTAAACTTTAAGTTGAAAAGATTATTTAGCGCAGAGCTTATTTGGTTTAAATAAAATATTAAATTATAATAATACATAAGTGAGCACTGATATAAACGAATATGAATTATTAATTTAATTAAAGGTCTGTACTTAGAGAAGTACTTACATATTGTTCTGAGACCTGCAGTGGATGAGACTGACCTAACTTGTTTTTGGTGGCGGTTAAACCGGCGACCAAAGGGTTGGGAATACCGAAAGCACCATCTTGGACTGTAATATTGACTTTGGAATCTGGCTTCACTTTTAAAGATGGTAGTCCAAAACTCTGAAATTAATCATATTAAAGCTCACAAAATGCGATAAATAAAAAAGCGGTTATCTATCCACTTTGTGACATGTAAATTTATTTTTGACTTACCATTTTGAAATTTTGAGATTTTCTATGGTTATTAATATAAAATAAATGTAACTATTTTAATAAAATAACAGGAATATAATAGTATTTACTCTCAACTCGTAACGAAAATATTTTACGAATCACGGCAGTTGACAGTAAACTTATTATAATTTGTCAAATCACCATTCAACAGATTAATAATATATTATAGAATAAATAATACTGTATATTCCTTAACAAAATATAACTTATTATATTTCTTTATTTATATATCGTTAATTATCGTTCATAAACTTATTATCTATATTATATAAAAGTTTTAAAATTTTATTTAAAGAATATATAATAATCAAATATATTATACTGGGAGCGCAACCAGACGTTGCCGTTTACATATTGAGCGAAGCGAGCAGTGGGAGAAGAAATTATTTATCGAACCGCTCTTTAACACTAATGTAGATACGGTCATCGAGAAATACTTATTTAAAATAGGTTTTAAAAAAAAATTAAAACCATGTGGACGTACTTAACAAAATTTTGTCTTGATCTGATGAGTCGTTTAGACGGCAACCCCAGACATTCATTCAGAAAAGTCTCACATACAGCGCTCCGCTCGCTTTGCTCAATTAAGCAATCATGTGCAATTTTTTTTTTACTCTAATATTTATAAAGTATTGTAGGTAATTTCAAATTAATTGTTAGTGATTGGTTTTTGTAGTTCATATGGTTATATGATTACCTTCATTTTCATTATACTTTTATGAAAAGTTCTAAATAATAGAAAATGTTTATATTTAGCGCCAATCACCACAATTTTGAAAATAAGTAATCCGAATAAAAACGCCTGAAATAGCTGACAAAGGGAAAATTGGACATTAAATATTATTAGACACCTATATATTTTTTATATTGTTAAGAATTAAATAGGACTCATCTTATTACTTGTTTGGCCTCGCCGTCAAATAATTTTCGATGTTTATAAACTATGGGCCCGTCAGTGACTAGTTTTAGTGGCTCAAATACATAGTTTGAGGCTTAAAAGTGCAATAATTGAAAGATTTCGCCATATTTTTAGATAATTAGTTTTAATAGAAAGTGTTTACTTTAGTTCAAACTTGTATCTGACTTTACTTTTGTCATAGGATTTGTTTCTAGAATTATTTATTCTAGCATGCATTTTAGTAGGATGGAATCATTTAAAATATAACTATTTTTAACGGTTTTAAATTGCTTATTTTGGTTACATTTAATTTTACACTTAATTTTAACTTAGGCTAATTAGGCGACTTACTGACAGACATTTACAACTAGTCGACGCGTAAACACGATTGTTTATTAGTTAACTTGGACGATTAATGCTGGCACATCACGATCCAACCATTCGCCAAGTTAAATTTTTTTAGAGACACATGAAGTTCTCGGGTTCCAGAAAAATTACGGAAAATCTGTCTTTGTTCTTTATGAAAATATTCTTGAAGACCTTCTACTTTGAAGACTTAAAGCGCCATTGAATCGTATGCTTTTGTGGTCAAAACAACGGAAAATAAATGTATTGAATCTTGATGGCTCGGGTCTTGCTAAATTTTTGACTGATTAACATTTAAAATTAAAATTCTCTTATAAAATAATTCTTTTGCATAAATCTGTATTAGCCACTTTCTGTAAATCAGAACAATCCGGTAAATTAAGCAAGAACGTTTCAGTGAACCACATTTTAATAACAGTAGCTTTAGAGAAACCAACTTTCTCCGAATAATTCTGTCGGGTATATTAATATTCTAACCAAGTTTAGGAGTAATTACTCTATAAACAGTACCAATATTTTTCAGACAGACAGACAGGCGCACTTTTGACTTTATTTTTCGGTCGTAAAAACCATGATTTAACTTTATTAAGTGTAGACAGTGAACATTGCATTAAAAAAGATGATATTATTAAAATGTGACCTCTGTTTGGATCCAAAACTGATTGCAGCGAATACAGACAGTCAGGCTGGAAGCTTTTAGCTAATCTCCAAAATCTACGCGTAAACCGTTTATTTTGGATTAATAAGACTAGAGAGCTTTTACATGAGAGACGTAGTAATTCAGGATCATGAAATTTATTTATTACATTGCGAGGACCATCTTCACTTGCATGTCGTACACTTGCGGGATGGGTCAAGTCTCTTCTGAAAGAAGTGTTTGTCTCTGCGAATTAGAAAGTATGTGATCAATTTTCCTCTAAAAGATATTTTAGCTAAAGGAAACTAGAGATGGGAAAAAACTTTCCGGAATTTTTATCGACATAAAGTCAAGTCATCATCAGCATATGTAGCTAATTCTTTATATTACAAATTATATAAACCTCACTTATAAATCCAATAATAGATTAAATTGTCTCTTTTACTGAATTATAATCTAAAATTTAGGAATGTAGACCTTATAGTAGTACCCTTCTAAGAATTCATAATATCATGAATCACATTGGCATTTCATCCTCACCTATGCAATTTTTTTTTTTTGGAATTTTTTTTATCAAATAAAAGTGACTCTTAGACATTTAAATTAAAAAGAATGAATAAAGAACAAATTAAAATTTAAATAAACTGAAAAGAGCCAATAAAACAATGACCAAATCACCGATTAGTCGATCTTTTAGCAACTGTTAGAAGGTTAGTCGGCCCAACTCAAATATTTATCTTAGAAAAATCGACTAAATAAAATAAATTATTAATGAATTCATTAAACTCGGTAAAGTAACTTTTACGATAATAACTCAAATCTTAAGTAAAATACCTGATGTTTAGTCGGTTTATTACAGGTTATTTAAATAGGTATTTAACTCATTATTTTTTAATGTAAATTTACTAGTATATAACTATTATAGAGGAAGAGATATAAATCTGACTCTCGGACCTACGCAGCGTAAATCAGGTGAGTTTCATTAATGTTAAGTACTACACGTAATGTACGTCGTGACTTAAATCGCATCTGGCACTATATTGTTCGTTAATAAAATATTTTTACTTTAACTTTAAAGTAAATTATTTATAAAGGTTGATACTTATATCCATGTCAGCAAATAAATGATATTACGATCAAATAATTTATGTGTATAGCATTGCAAACCTTTTTGTATATTAATATGGTAAAAAAACGACATTAACAAGAAAGTCTATCAAATAACTGCTTCAGTCATTTACTTGACATAAAAAAGTTGTCTTGTAAAAATATTAGAGTTACTTTATTTATTTTCTCCCATTACATAAATATTTTTTAAATCATGGCCGGCCGCGGAGCTGCTAAAAAGGAAATGGTTAGAACATTAAATATTATTCTAAATTAATACATTATGAATGAAACTCACGTTAATGAACTTTTCCCGTAAGGATCCGGAGGAACAAATGAAACGAAAATTCCATATGAAATGCTTATTTCGGGCTTTAGGTCGCTTAGTAATGGCCAATGCGTACTGGCTCATCGAAGGGGTAGACCATTATGAAGGCCTAGATGATGTTAAACGAAGAGTAGAACAAGCTGTGCGTGGTAAAGCAAAGAAAAAACAACTTCTAAGCATCAATGTAAGTAAAAGGTTTTTGCACAAGGCCGAGTCTGTTAAAATAAATATGAAAAATAAATATTTAATACTTGTAAAATAAATATATAAAACAAAAGACTTCTGTGACGATTTTAAATTTTAGGGAGTAAGAAGAAATCAAATGATGTCAAATTAGGGCTTTGACTCTGGCTGACCCACAAGTCTTACCGGTGTGGTGTCTGGACTAGCCCTCATGTTGATGTTGTTGTTGATTGATAAACATTTAACAGTGTACCACTTTGCGTTCATGTTACTTGAGATTCTTAAGGGTATTGATACTAAATAACCCGTTAAAAAGAAAAAACTGGCAATCAAAAGTTTATCAGCGCTTTTTAATCATTTCGCTTTCGTATGAGTTTTTTTTATTATTAGTCCACGAGTGTTTGCTTCTTGAGTAGAGATGAGATTATGGGCTGGGTACCCAGCACAAAATAATGCTCCTGAGGCAAGGGTGGTTGACCAGCATGACATAGAGACTTCCTTGCAATTTCAATCTGCCGATTATACTGAATCTACCCGTTTGTAATTCCCAGGTTTCTGGAATCAAATTGTTCACTTGTGTCATGTTTTCATTTTATAACTGCTGCTACAAAGGAAGACCATCAAGAAAGATTCTATTTGCATCCTCTTAATTTAAGGGTCAACTGAAAAATTTATAACACATTTGCTTTATAACGTGCCTCGTTTATAAAAACTGAATGAAGTCGATTGAGTCAATTAAAATTCATTCGATTTCTAGTGGCAGTATGAGTCGTGAAAAACCTTGTAAAATTTTCTCAATGTTCTCATTTTTCTATGATACTTGAGTCTACGTGTTAAAACTTGAGTCGCCAATATAAAACTTTGTAAAGCTCATCCTTTTATCCAACACTGGATATCTAGTTGTCAAGTTTGTTTAGGTATTAACTAGCAAATTCTTAAATCACAAACTTTTATTGTAGGATAAGGCTCTGTTAAATAAACCAGCTGAAGAGCGGACAGACCAAGAGAAAAAATATATTTTTCGTATTATCGGAGGTCTTAAATGTTTTAAACGATATCCTAATGTAAGAGCAATAAATGTTCATAATAACTACATTGTTTTATATATTTATTGTATTACCTGGTTTCTTATTCACTTCTATTAGCATGTAAAAAAGAAATTAGCAGCGGTGACATATTTCAAATATTACGGTCCGGGAAGAACTATAGTACGACAACATCATGAGGCCCATGCTCTTTACTTTATAATCACCGGTGACGTTATCGTCAGTCAAATGATTTATGATGAACTACTCCAGAAGTATGTGTCAGTAGATGTTGGAGTAATGCACCCTGGAGATATGTTTGGAGAAGTTTCCTTACTACATAATATACCAAGAACTGCTACAGTCACAACTGCTGGTAAGACAGATTCATTAAAATATAAACTAAAGGTTATATAATAATATTAAATCACATAAATATGTAATTAACTGAGGATATTTGTTGTTTAAACTTTAAAATGTATCTAGTGGCTAATCTAATACCATAAATATTTTTTATCGTATGATTTTTAACTTAAACAATTTATAAAAAATTGCATATTTATAACAAATAACCTTAAAAGTTCCATAAGTTTATCAAAATTCATTAAACCACATCGATCCAACATTACACAGTCATAGTAACCAGAGACATTCAGTTTTGTTTATAGTAAAGTCAAAACTTTATAAGCTAAGTTAAATTTTTTTTTACGGTTAGATCATTGTGAACTATTAGCTCTTATGAAGGAAGATTTTAAAAATGTTCTTCAAGCTTCTGTACAAAAACAATGGGATGAAGTTCGTCGTGCTATGTCAGCTTTTACTTACTTCGATGCATTAGACGAGGTAAATACAATATTACCAATTGTTTCATTAGAGTTTATGTGCTCTGTTGTATGTAGTAGTTTCAATTATATCCAATAGAATTGAATTGGAGGTAGGAATTTATACTGTTTCTAGGTCGCGCGACGTGAAGGTTGCATTGTTGCCAAGATGAAATCGTATGAGCCAAATGAAACGCTTCTCGGAGATGGTGTGGGTGTAGCCAATTTTGTGTATTTTATCCTATCAGGACGATGCCAGATGGTTGAATCGTTACAAGTAAACGTCACTACACGTCTGGGCAAACATTACTATGCTTTATATGATCCTTATGTACGCACTTTAATAAAAAAATACTTTAAAACTGCTCTATAATAGTTCATCTCGCTATACACAGTAAACGAATATTTATACATATTTTAGCCTTTTCATTTTTTAGATACCAAAAGAAGAAAGCGAACAAGATTTTGATACTAAGTATTTTGGGGCGTATAAGGACCTAAATAAGGAAGGACAGGCTTCTGAAAACTCCGAAAGTGCTCAAGAGTCTACCGATGTAATAAAAACCTCAATGTCAAGCGCAAAAGGAGATTCAACGAAAATATTAAAATTACCGAGTGATGAGAAATCATCGGCAGTTCAGAGTACATCAGCTGACGAAGAAATTATACGACGTAGTAAAGGCAGTGTTGATTTTCAAATTGCAGAACGCGCTAAGTCTCACGAGCTGTTACGGCCATCTCTTCAAGGAACACAACGTGAATCTGTCAGGTCTTAACTTATACTTATAGGCATTACATAAACATATTTCCACATTACTACCAGTATAAATATTTGATACTATATCAAAATTATGACAAGTATATTTCATTATGTACAATTTATATTTTCATTTTATTTATACTTATTTTACAGTTATCTTCTACTCTTAAAATTATACTGCTTTAATACTCTATTTTAATTATATTTCATTTATTTCATTTTAATAAATATCATTTTACACTAGTCGTGCCCACGATGTGGTTCGCGTGGCGAATTGGTTGAACCGCCGGTAATAGTTGACTAAATAGTTTTTGTTAATGTAATTGATGACTTTACTTATAAATTATTCGTAAGCAAAGCCATCACAAGAAAGTTTGTAGGTATTAACTACACGTTTTTGTTACTTACGAATAGCGTAGCATAGATGGAAAATGATATATATATATTCGAATTTCAAATGACTTAAAGGGAAGTGAAGATACTCTCATTTCAATTTATAAATTCGAAAAAACACAACGATAGCCAGTTTTAAAAAAACTGGCTAATTTTAATCTAATATTTAAAAGAATATTACGATGCGTCCTTATTTTAATGGAATAAATGTTAAAAGTTTAAAATGTAGTCATTAAAAGTTTTAAAATATAGTCAATTTACAGAAAGGATTTTTTTTTGCTAGTTTTATTATATGTATGTCACATTAAATTATTTAATAACTATTTTATCTTCGATCTCTTTAGCGTTATGAGCTTTGGTCTTTGAACATAACAAATAAATTTTCATACATGAAGCTTTTCTACGCCATATTATTCTAGTTATTTGCTTAATCTCATCCTCCCATCTTATTTTCTGATTGTCGTTCTTTTTTATTTGTTTATCTCTTGGGTGTTATACAATTAGTTACTACTAGTACTATTTATTCCTTTTGGTTCTTATCATATGATTTTCCTAAATTTCGTTAATTTGATTTTATCTCGAAACTTTATGCTTTCGTTCGTTTCGTAAGAAGCATTCTTCTTTCCATTTTGTTTTGGTACACTATAAATACTCTACTTGTTAGTGCATGGCATGGGTTGTATTCTATAAATTAAGGGCGGCTACTTGCATGAGTTACATATTGAAGTATTTTTCTTTTCGGGTAACGTGTTATTTCCTTATAAAACGTAAAAGGAACTGAAGCTTATATTTTTCCAAAGTATCTAAATGTTTTTTCCTGAATATATGTTCATATACGCCGAATATATATACGAAGTCTATGGGTTCATTATCGTACAACCTTGTTTATTGAACGCTGACCCTTTTCTGTTTGTCTTGTATATAAATATATTTTATTATCTTAAAATACTCGTTTTTTGGGAGCTGGGGTTTGGAATATTATAGTTCTACCCTATAGCCATATCTGGTCTAGACAGCCTTTTATAATTTTATTCGTACCCGAATAGTACCTGAAACTATATATTATGGATTTTCTTACTTTGGGTTATCGAATGGAAAGGAAGAGTTTTGTTTTTATTTGTCGGTATTTTGTGTGTTTTTGAATAACTTGAAAGAAAAAAATAAAAATAAAAACAATATTTGGACAGAAGAACATTTTTTTTTGTTTTCAATCTTGCCACAAGCCAAAGTTTTGTCCTTCTGTCTGTAATAGTTCGTTTCTAGGAACCATGTAGTCATGTTTCTACATGGCTTTGTATTTTAACTATGTCGGAAGTAGTCACCACGAATTCCAAGACCCTTCTGCGAAGGGAGTAAAAAGTCCTAACGGTTAGGGTGATCAAGTAAGTTCATACACTGCAGCCGTACAGTCCGGTGAATACAAAACGATTTTGTGACATCAGGTGATGTAGGAAACCGTTAATTTTCTTGATGAGTAGCCTTAAAATATGGGAGCACTTGCCGTCTAGATCTACGTAACCTCCCATGCCTCCTTTGCCGGAGAGGTATCCATAACAGATAAAGAAGGTTTTTAACTTCTTTACCGTAGTCTATGTAACCCTTCTCGCCGGGGCGTCACGGTGTGTGCTAACGCGATCCCGTGACGTCCCATTACGGCAAAGAGGGCAACCGTTGGTTTTTTAGTGGGTAGCCTTAAAAATGGCAGCATCCTCTATGCTGCCGGGTAGTCCCACATAACCCCCCGGCCGTCACCCCCCTGGGCCGACGGGGTACCCGTAACGGGTTTTTCCAACGGAAAAAAAAAAAAAAAAAAAAAAAGTCTATGTAACCCTTACCTTATTTAACCTGTGGTGTCTAGCCGAGGCTCTGAAATCTTGTTTCTTTTATTATTAACGTGAAAAAAATGATACTATTTGTTGTAAAAAAATGATGTAATTTTTTTGCAGACTTAGTGTTATTCCCGAAACGACCGGAATTGGATCTCGACCATCGCCAAACACACACACTTATTTTATGCAGGTTTCTGTTCTTTTCTAACTTACCATTAAAAACAAAGGATTGTAGTGTTTTGGAATTTTATAGTTTACCCACTATTTAAAAAATATCCAACAGAACTATTGTATTAAAGCTCTTAAAGTGAAATAGAAAATGTTTGTATCATAGTAAAAAAGGCACAATTTTGTCAACAAATTTATCTTACCTTATAAATCCTTACAAAAGCTTTCACATTTTCTATTATCTGTTGTTGGTTAAATTATTCCTATTAAGTAATATCAAGTCTTAGCTTAGACACATTTAATAATATTTTTAATGATCTTTCTAGTCTTGTAAGAGCATTTTTATATCTTATTAAAAAGCCCAAGTATATTTTTCGTATTTTTATACAGTTTGTAAGTTTGTTTTATAAAGGTATGTCAACTAAATCCGGGTTCAAGTTTTGGATTTGGTGAGAATATGCGAGACCGTCGCATAGTTGCCCTTACACAAGTCAATTGTATGCTACTACCTAAGATCTGGCTCTTGCAAAGAAACACAGCTAATATTTGGTCTCGCATTCAACATTACTTGGAGAAAAAGGTAATAATTTGCTTCCTATAAATAAGGCATTAACTGACAAGCTATTTGAACATTATAACAAATTGTAAAAGGTTTTTAAGATTTGTAATAAACTAAAATAAAAGGGTGAGCCTTCTCACACGACTGAGGCATACATATGTCGTTCCTAGCAAGTGGTAGCTTTGAATATGAAAATATATTTTTTATAAACTTATTTTCAGTATATATATATTTATATTTTTTTTTTTATTTCATTTTTGTTTTTAGGACTTGGAAAATTAGGAAATACATTATAAATGGTATTTTATTTTGTAGATACCAACCAAAAAGCAACTATTCAAAGAGTTTTTAGCAGCTCGTCGCTGGCAGGAGTTCCGCGAGCAGATGGTAGAGGACGTCATTGCTCGCTCTAACACCGTCAACTGGACGACGGTACACGATGTACCCTACTCTATCCGAATGGAGGAAATGCTTGATATATAATGTTTTATTAAAATTATACTGTTTTGGTTGTCTTTTATATTTCCATTTGTTTTGATTATTTAAACTCCATTTTGTATCTTGAGAGATTTTAAGGAGCCAATCGATTTCTAGATCATAAGTGACAGATGAAAGAACTTAATTAATTAGTTTCTAACTTAGAACTTAGATTCTATATCTAAAAACATGTATTCGTGAAATTTCGTCCTTTTAGTATAACTCGTCTTTTGTCAGAACCAGTGACTGTATTAATTGGACATTTCTATTATCGATTGCTCATCTTAACGTTACCATAGAATAAAAACTATGGTTTTTTAATAAAACTATTTTACGTATATAACTCGCGTTTATTATTACATTTTTTAATTTAACCCGACGTTTCGAATGCTTTGCAGCAAACGTGCTCGCGGTAAGACGAGACGATGGTGTCTGTCAGTCAATCAGTTTATTTCTCACCTACCTCCAACGTTTCCTAAGTTTATGGGCATAGAGTTTAAAAATGTAATAATAAACGCGAGTTATATCCGTAAAATAGTTTTATTGAAATGTGTAGTACTCGTGTCAATCTTAGAAAACATTACTATGGTTTTTGTTTAGAAACAAATGACAGGAGCTAACAATTAAGAAGAACTACTGCTGCTACTACGAGGATGTGCTACTTTATAAGTTCGTTTATATGAATAATATTTAAAACATGTAGTGAGGATAGTAATTTTTTACACACTATGTAAAAATTGTTTCTTGTCTATTTCATGTGTTTCGCTTTAGACTTTTAGACACAAGAACAGACTTGACAGCTTTGGTTTTAACTGTGAGAGAAAACAAGCAGGCAATCAAAAAAACCAAAATTGACCTCGACAAACAATATAAAATTGACAACAGATGCACGTACACTGTATTCCGATCAATAAATGTAGAGCGAATTTCATTCGAAAATTCAAAAGCTTTTAGGGTATGATATTGTATATATGAAGTTAAAGATAGCTTGTGCATTGTGTATATAAAAGATATTAGTCAACAACGCGGATAGCGACACCAGTAGGCAGAAGTCACCAGTAGGCAGAAGTCACCGGGTTCGGAGTGATATTAATAACACTTGGTTACGCAATTTTAAGAAACTGATAGTTTTAATAAATAACTTTCAACAAAAAACAGGGAAATTTTAAGTACTAATCACTCGCGATTTAATAGCTATGACTCATAACTAGAAGTTCTGAACGTGTTTTCTTATATTTAAACATGTTGAATCCCTAGTCGTCACTGACAATAGGCATTATTCACTGCTCCTTTGTTTGTCAGAGTAAGCGAACACTTGTCTTTAAATAATAACTATGCAGTGCTTATAAAATATTTTAAATTGTACCCAACAGCTGTGAAACTAGAAACAAAACGTCTAAAAGAATCACTTCTACCTGTGGTAAAATTATATTTTCCCATATCTACAAAAACCTCCCTTATAAGGTGAAAGGCCACGCATGCAGTCAATAGACTATGATAACTCCAATAGGCGTGCCTAGAGAAAGGACAGAAATGTCCTGTGGGAGGGCACGATGTGCTGTTCGGCGTGGTGTTAACAATACTGGGGTTTTTCTTATGCTCTGAACATCGTAAGTGAAAAAAATTAAATGCATAACGTCCATCCCTAGACGTGTTGTACTGACAGACATCCCTAGACGTGTTGCACCATCCTACAGTGCACAAGGTATAGTAGTAAAAGCTGTGACGTCGCCTGATTTGTAATGGTGGCAAGTGGACAGAGTCGTTTTTATAAGTATGCATAGACCGACGATAACTTCTTCTGGAGGCGCGGGTCAGGTCATTTGTTTTGTTTGGCGTGGTTGGTGAGTGTGTGTTAAGATGAAGCGAAGTTTAACTGAGTCGATGTCGTTGTTTAGACAGACTGATAATGTGGCACCTATATAGTTTGTGCCCTGTGGCATAGTGCGGGTGACATCTGTCAGTATTACCTGACTAGGGATGGACGCTAAGCATTTATTTTTTTTCGCTTACAATACTCATAGCATAAATCGAATTCTCTTTGACATTGTTATGAACATTTATGTGTTAATCAGTTGTGCAGTGAATTACGTCGCTCACAACCGGAGGATCCAAAAAATACAAATTTATTAACTTAAAATTTAATACTTATTAATTTCAATAAAACTATTTTACGGATAAAAAAAGACGAGATGATGGTCTGACCGCGTCTTACCGCGAACACGTTTGCTGCAAAGCATTCGAAACGTCGGGTTAAATTAAAAAATGTAATAATAAACGCGAGTTTTTATCCGTAAAATAGTTTTATTGAAATGTGTAGTACTCGTGTAAATCTTAGAAAACATTAATACTTATTAAATTACAAGCTATGTGATCGTTGCTCAAAGTTGGAGACAAGAATGAAAATAATAAAATGAATTTATATTGAAAGGAATACAGAAAACAAGTGTAACCAACAAGGGTTTCAGATTTACATTCTGGGATTTTAACATGATACAATGCACCTGCGCATAATCAGCGTATTTAGTGATGAGTATTTGTGCAAATGCTAATTTAACAATTTTATTATTAATAAGAATATAAGAAATATTTATTAAATGATATGGTAATATAGCAAGTGTAACTCCGTGTATAAAATCTTGATTTTAATTACATAAAGAAATCAAAATAGATCTAATGATTTTTCTTCTGTAACAATATTTTTTGCTCTATGCTGCATCAGCGCGGCGGCCATTCTAAGTTACTCGTGTGATGCTGTCAAGCAATCTTACCCTATGTATGTTTTGTTTATTTATCAATACAATTATAGACTCATTAACAATAACTATATACGCACAATATACGATTTTTATTATCAAAAAACATTGACTATAAATCGTAACACTAAATCCCATCACTAAATACGTCTAAGGCGTTACGTTATACGCATAACATTTTACTTTATTTTTCTTTCCATTACATGTTATTTGTTGACTAGAACATTGTGGTAGGGTGTGGTTGATTTAATTTACTACAGTTATTAACGATTTAATATATTACGAATTTGGTACAGCTGAAATACTAAGTCTAAATAACTAAAATCGTAGCAACTTTGTTAAAGAGTTAAACGAAACGTTACTAAACCTGTCACCCGCACCATGCTACAACGCACAAACTATAGATATATAAGTTTAATTGATAAATATCTTACAGCTCCGCTATCGCCTATCTCCGACATATATATAACCAGCTGTGCCTGCGAAGTCGTTCACGGGGCGTCTTGACTTAAAGCTGATTTACAAACTTTTTTTTTTTTGTATAATTGAAGGCTTACTTATAAATTTGCTTTATTGTGTTGAACTTCCCCAAATTAATAGGTGGAGCTCGTACTAATTTCAATAAATTTTAAACTCAACTGTACAAAATTCACTAACTCAAACTCAAAATAATTTATTTTTAAATAGTAACGTGATTAAACGTGGCTGATGTGATACTACAGGGCATGGAACTATTCGTTCCAAGCTCTGTGGTACCACTTGGTGGCAGATCGCGGCCTTGGTTTGATGCGTCTGTCAGGGCTGCAGCAGCCGGCAAACGGCAGGCGTACCGGGCTTGGGCTAAATCGATAGTCACAAGGGATCCGAACTCAAGAGTTCTGAAGAGGAAATATAATCGTGCCTCCAGATTCTTCAAACGGCAAATCGCTAGAGCAAAGTTCAAGCATGTCGTCAAAATTGGGGATCAGTTGGCAAGGTATCCACCAGGCACGCGCAAGTTCTGGGCGCTTTCTAAAGCCACTCTGGGTAACTTTTGCCAGCCGTCCCTACCGCCATTGCACACGGGGAATGATTCTCTGGCCCATACGGCAAAAGAGAAAGCCGATCTCTTGGGCACTCTTTTTGCCTCAAACTCGACTTTGAACGACCAAGGGAAAACACCGCCTACCATCCAGCGGTGTCAGAGTTCAATGCCGGAAATAATTTTCCGGCAAAAAACCATTCGTCGTTCTCTACTTTCCTTGGATGTTCATAAGTCGAGCGGGCCGGATGGTATTTCCCCATTGGTGCTACGAACGTGTGCCCCTGAGTTGACTCCAGTGCTAACGCGTTTGTTTCGGCACTCCTATCTCAAAGGCGTAGTCCCGGTCTCGTGGAAGTGTGCCTTTGTCCATCCGATCCCCAAAAAAGGTGATAGCTCGGATCCGGCTAACTACAGACCTATCGCCATCACCTCTCTTCTCTCCAAAATAATGGAGAATATCATAAACCGTCAGCTCCTCGCGTACCTCGAGGATCACCAGTTGATCAATGACCGGCAATATGGCTTTCGCCATGGTCGATCGGCTGGTGATCTTCTGTTATATCTCACACACCGTTGGGCTGCGGTTATTGAAAGCAAGGGAGAGGGTCTGGCAGTTAGTCTGGATATGGCGAAAGCCTTCGATCGTGTATGGCATAAGGGGCTTCTTTCGAAGCTTCCTTCCTATGGGCTTCCCGAGAGTTTATGCGAGTGGATTACCAGCTTCCTCACTGGGCGGAGCATACAGGTCGTTCTCGACGGTTTTTGCTCGGACCCCAAGCCCGTGAACGCTGGTGTACCCCAAGGCTGCGTGCTATCCCCAACCCTGTTTCTCCTGCACATCAATGATATGTTGGATATTTCCAACATACATTGTTATGCGGATGACAGCACTGGGGATGCGGTATATTCCGGCCGTGCAGGTCTCTCTCGGGAAAACGTCGACGAGTGCCGAAAGAAACTTGTGTCTTCTATAGAGACCTCCCTGGGGACGGTCTCAGAATGGGGTAAACTGAACCTCGTTCAGTTTAATCCCCTAAAGACACAGGTTTGCGCGTTTACCACTAAGAAAACCCCATTTGTCGTGTCGCCGCTCTTCGATAGCACACCCCTCACCGCCTCGCCAAGTATCGGAATACTGGGACTCGATATTTCGAGCGACTGTCGGTTTCGTGGTCATTTGGAGAGCAAGGCCAAGTTGGCCTCGATGAAATTGGGTGTGATCAATAGAGCGAGGCAGTATTTCACTGCTGGCCAAAGACTTGCGCTCTATAAGGCGCAGGTCCGGCCACATATGGAGTACTGTTCTCATCTCTGGTCCGGATCACCCCAATATCAGCTTCTACCTTTTGACCGCGTACAACGGAGAGCCGTACGGATTGTCGGAGACCCGGTGCTCTGTGAACGGCTGGACTCTTTGGCATTGCGTAGAGACGTGGCTTCCTTGTGCGTCTTCTATCGCATTTACAACGGGGAGTGTTCCGAAGAGCTATTTGATCTGATGCCTGCCGCCGAATTTCATCACCGCACAGCACGTCACCGCCTTCATTACCATCCTTACCACCTGGATGCATGGCGTTCTTCAACTGTGCGGTTTGCAAGAACCTTTCTTCCACGTGTCACAAAGATGTGGAATGAGCTTCCTTCGGCGGTGTTTCCAGATCGATACGACATGGGTACCTTCAAAAAAGGCGTTTATTCCTATCTCCAAGGCCGGCAACGCTCTTGTGAGTCTTCGGATGTTGCAAGAGTTCATGGGCGGCGGTGATCACATATTATCAGTGACCCGCATGCTCGTTTGCCCTCCTTTTCCATAAAAAAAAAAAAAAAAAAAAAAAAAAAACTGTATAGAATTATTTTTGCAAGTTGAAGAACTATTGTGAACTTTGTAAGTATTGGCTCTGGAAGAAGAAGCTGCAAGAAACTCCCAGCAATACGTCCTTACTTCTTTAATATCATAAGAACGCACTTTTTTTCAATCATTAAAATTATTTTATACAAACTGCTTCACATATTATTCCTTCGGGATAATTTAACTTAGGTAAAGCCGCCACAAGAAAGCTTGTAGTCCTTAGTAGTTTCTTAACGATTGCAAATATTATAATTTTTCGAATTTCATATTACTAAAGGAAAGCCCGTGCGAAGTCATGTCCTTATAAATAAATAAATAAATACAGTTTAGCAAAAACACAACGATAGCGAGTTTAAAAAAAATCTTATGGCGCCACCTAGTTTTGGACATCAAAATTAATATACAGCACGTTGTGTACTTTTTCTGTAGTATTTTTAATCTGATTAAAATGTTTAAATATTTTATTTAAATAGAATAAAGTGGTTAGACTGATATTTTTGTAAACAAAATAGTAAAAGGCATAATAAGCTAAGAAGAAATAGGCATAACCTTATAGTTCCTATGTCACGCATTGCTGAAATTCAATATTTGTTGGTAGGGCGGAGCGTAAGTTTGTGTAACAAAATACCAAGTGAAATTTAAAATTTGACGATGACGAAAAATGGTTAATAGAAATTTAATTGAATTTTCAAGAGATGCATCAATTTTGTTTAAGATAATAATTTAGTTAAGTAGTACGTTTAAAAAGTTTGTTGCTGGCTCTTCTTGGTAGCATTGTCTTCTGAATCAGTTGTAAATTTAAGTAAAAAAAATAAGAATCAAAAGTTCTTATAGAAATAATAGTTGAATAAAAAGATTATCTATTCATCTATCTATCTAGTCCAAGAAAGTAAAATGTTAATTAATCAAGGTGAAAATCTGATTAACCTAATAATTTTAAATCGCACTTACTTTTTATCGCTTGTAGAAGTGTTATACGTCAGCTATTATATCACCAGTAAAATTACCTTTGACTTCAGCAGTATCTACTATAGCTGTATGAAAACAAATCTGTGTAACTAAATTAAGTGAAACAAGGAAAAAACGAAAAGCTGTAGAGTAAGTGGAGATTGATTTATATGTATTAAACGCTCGGCAGCAAACGGCTACTTGACATGGACATTAAAAATTAACTTAATAATAATGTGAACTTTATTGGTGATATAACTCTGTCTAAATATAGTATTGTGATTCAGAGATATATTTTCTTATTTTCATATTTCACGTTGGCGTAAGACCTCGGTCGAAAAAATTCAAGTCAATTTATATCGTTGCAATTGTGTTTTATGATTTTATGTCGTGTTAAAACATTAAAAGATGTAGTTAAATGTATTAATATTGTTCACTAATAATTAAAAACATAATCTATCTTAACAATAATGTAAATTGTAAAATTATTTTAATGGAAAAGCTGTTATTTAAAACTATAAAATCATCTAGTCTATCTAACTTAGGCTAAAGTTAAGGCTGTTGTGTATAATCCTGGACTTATTTAAACGTTTTCATAATAATGAAAAAAGGCAATATTTTGTAAAAACTATTTGCTAATAGGAACGGTAAAAACCACTGCTGACTATTATGTCATATAACCAAGGTGACTGGTTTTGGCGGGAAGCGCCCACGCGACTACATTCAACCAGAAGAGTCTGCCGCAAGGCGCAAAATTGTCAAGTATTCGACCGCAGTGCACCGCGACGAACCGAGCGCGATACTTATTACGACGACAGCTTTCGCTGATCGAAAATTATATAGTTTTTCTTACGATTATAATATTTTTATTTTTCTTTTATATATTGAGACTTCCCCTTTTTTCGTGATTTTAAACGAAGGTGAGTTGTTTGATACCAGTATCTTATTAGTGAATACTAGTTATTGCTTAATTAAAAATATTTTATTATAAGCTGCCATTTAAGGAATGATGTCACCACTTTTTTGTTTTACTAACATTTTGTATCAAAGGATTACTTACGAGTAAAATTTAAAAAAAATATTTTATAAGTAGAGTTTAAAACACGTGAAACATTAAAAATGCGATAAAATAAATAAAATTTGTAACTGAGATGATATTTTAGGAGTATTGATATCTGCAAAGGTCAACTATAAATAATTAATTAATAAAGACAAGTCTGTTATGTATACTGTGTATACTAGCTGTGCCCGCGAAGTCGTTATAAAATTAGTCGACAAAAATAGCTTTTGTTTGTAACATCAAAACAACTTATAATTTTTTTTATTGTGTTGGGGACTTGTTTTAAGAGGTGGAATACGTATTAATTATTGATGAATTTTGAACGTAGTCATTTCTTACCAATAGCAAATATTATATGTGCTCGAACTACATCGAGATAGAACGGGCGAAGTCATTTCCTTATATAGTTTCGAATAAACAACAATAATGAGTTTATAAAACCTGTGACGCCATCTAGTTTTGAACATCAATAGTTATTTATTTATTATGAGACAGACTCATTTAGTGTTTCTTTTTTTTGTTGTTGTTCTTTTAGTCTAATGTTCAAAAAATATCACAATGCTTCCTTATATTATATATATGGAATAATATTAATATATGCAGTATTTTTAAGATATATTAAGTGATTAGATTCTTAAGAAGTAAGTGGTAGAACTGGTATTTTATACTTTCTCCATAGGAGTTAGGCAATTTCCCGCAGCAAAAGTAATCTTAAATGTCGACCAGGACACTCAGCTGACATACTAATTTTTTTTTAAATCCGTCGCGTAGATTTTGCATTATTTGAGCAGACACAAAAAGATTACATGGTCAAAAATTGGTAATTTGGTAACTATATTAATTACTTTTTACACCTCCATTAAAAGTTGTCAAATATATTTAATATACAGAAATAGTAGTTTTATAATGTTTAGATAACATCAAGAGATTGCGAATGGTCGTTAATAGAGACTTATTGCTTCTTCACTCAGTCTCCAATCAAAATGATAGATATATTTATTAGTTTTTTCTCAAGTCGTCAAGACGATAAAAACATAGAACGCTGTGGCTGCGCAACCCAGCGCATTCTATTATATTTGCATACATTTGCAAATTATTGGATTTATTAACATTTATTCATGATAATGTTATTAACATAATTCGACGAAGGTATTAGCTGTTTATTATTATTAGAACAAGAATCTACAAAGTATATAAGGTGTCTAGATTGAAGTACTTGTGTACATTATGGTAAAATAGGAAGGTGTGCTGCAACACGTCCCCTAAAAGGGCAGGCATACACGACAGTCCGCTCGAGACCGAATACTAAGAGCATTCCATCTGCTACGCTTTCACTTTATCATACAGAACCCTAAACCAATAGTGTTACAAATTGTTGTCTTCTTCTTCTTCATCTTTTAGTTGGCGTATCGCGCAAACTTCTTCACGAAATATAATTGTAAAGTAAAAATTCAAAAACCGATTTGCGCTATAATTACAAAAGTATGGGGCAAGTAAATAGGTGGTTTGTTATAAAATGATTAAGGAAGTTATTTTAATTGCTCCGATTTTCAAAATCGTATTTTAACTTTTTGAGGTTTCCTGAGTAGACAGTTTTTTAAAAATTGCCGAAATTGAGAATTTGACTAGATTTTGGTACGTATTATATCGTTTCGTATCGTATTAATCGATGCGTATTCTCATAAATTAGAGCTTATTAATTTTCGAGCGAAATCAACAATCAAAAAACAAAAAAAAAACAAAGTAACTTCACGATCGGGGTAGTTGTTATCGCTATCGGTGTTTATTTTTGTGACTAAAATCTGTTTAAATTCAGCTAAATCAACTGAGAATATTTTATATTTCCTTTTATATTTCCTTTTATTTATTAACTGAAAAACGCGTATAAACGATTTATACATAATATATGCGCAATTGGGGTGGTTGTAGCACCAATCGATGCGTTTCATTTTCAGAATAAAGTGATCACCATTAGAAAAAATAAGATTTCTTATTTTTTTTGATGTTTTTAAAAAAATTTTAAAGTTTAATAGTCTAAATAAAAATTGATGCAAATTTTTCAAAGTTAATAAAAATATTATCTCTGCAATAAGTTTTAATGACCTTGCTGAAAGTAATGATGGAATGAATTTTATAAAAAATATATATATTTATATATATACAATATGTAAACAATAATAATAATATAATATTTTTATTAACCGGTATGTTAATGTGATGGAGCTGGCATATATTATCGCTTATTTTAGTTTTGAGTGCGATTTCACTTCTTTATATAAGCAAATTTCACTTCTTTATACACTATAAGCGACCAAAGCCAGAGTGACCATCCACACGTGACTCGCAGTAACTGGACCGAAATATATATTATTTAACTACCAATCTTTTGTTATTAATCTGGAAAATTAATATTATTATTAGTCCGTTGATCTTGACAAAGAACTTTGTTAGTACCTTAACAGAATAGAGTAGCTAAGGTCACTCGATGACGTCATACCGTCAACTATTGCTCTCGCAACATGTTATCGCTTTGCTAAATAAGTTATTGAGATCGCCTTGATGCGAGTAGGTAAATAGTGAACAGCATTTCATAAGTCACTATGTATTATAACTAGCAGTAGCTAGTAGATAGTCTACAGTTTATCTTTTTATTACCGTTTAGTTATAGATAAATACATTGAACTTTTTGTTTTGAATATGTGAACTCACTTTATTAAACGACATGTGTTGCTTAAACAACATTCCGTATTATTTTGGAAGTAGGTGAATAAATATCAAAATATTAACGAGCTTTAATTTAGAAGATGATTAGTTTTTGTAAAAAATAAATGCAACGTGTTATGGAATTACAAGAAATCTCCGTCTGTCGTATTGTCTGCGCGTCGCAGAACTGACTATTAACGTCTGGATTAATTTTTGATATTTTGTGAGATACGAACGTTTCTGGCTAGATAGATAATAGATAATGACTAAATTTTTAAATAAACATTCAAACAAAAAAGGAAGGGGATAGAGTTTATAAATTTCTATATATAAAAAAAGAATATAAGTTTTTTTATTTTGTTTTGAAAGCTACATTTAAGGAACTGTATTTTTATTCAGTTACGAATCGTTATTGTTATTTTACTTTTTATTTGTCACCAGCTGGCGGTCTTTTCTATGAATATATAATAATGTATTTTTAATACAAACAATACGTAAATACAAACAAATATTTTTAATGTAGGTATTATACGAATGATGTATTTCCGAATCGTGTTGTAAATGTACGTTTATATTTAATGTAAAAATATAGTGCCTTCGTGAAGACATGACTTTGCGAATATTCTGAAACGAATAAACGAATGGCCCAAATAGTATTTTATTAATTTTTCACGACGACAGGGGCTCGCACGTCCTGGTACTGAATTACATTTCCTTTAGGACGACATGACAGTTGGTTTTTTGTTTTGATTCCGGCTATTTGTGTTATAAATTATTATTACTTTGAAAAAAAAATTCTAAAATATAATAAATGTGTTTAGCTTTCTAATTAACTAAATATTTAATAACAGTAAATTATGATTAATATCAATGTACAACATTTTAACCACAACAATAACAATGACAGAAAACAAATTGACGTTATAATTATAAAATCTGGTTATTAAAAGAGTCCTTAGCATGATCTTCATCTAAGTTACATCGTTTTATCAATTTGAATATTAATATTAATAGGCAGTACTTTTAAAACATTTATACACGTTCAAACCTAAAAAGCTGGAGATATAATTAATTTCCGTAATAGAAGTCGTGGGCGACATGTAGGCGAGGTTGCGTTGCGCGTGGGTTAACCAGTCTGCTGTCATAAAAGGAATACATTTTTTGCACTTCTCCTAAGAATGTCCTTAGAAAAAAATGTTAAGAATGTTGTAAACCTGTTGAAATGCCTGTAGTAGAAAAAATACTCAGTGTATCATAATTTTTACTCAATAAAACTTAATAAAACCCTTATATTTTTATTATTACGTTCTTTTTTTTTTAAAGAGAAGATTACATTTTTGCATAATTGTATTAATAATTCTCTTAAAAGAAAACAAGAAGAATTATTAGATTTATTCAACTTATCCAATCATAATAAATATGACGTTATTTGTAAGTCCCACTTAAATGAAAAGCTGATGATGGTTTAGTCCGCTGCTCGGTATTGGGGCCGATACCTTTTAGGATCACTCCAACGTAAATTAAATTCTCGGCGGCCTTATAAGGTTATATGACATCTGATTTAATTAGCTGACTACATCTTAGAAGAAACGAGAAGTATCAGCTTTTAAAAGATTTTGAAAAACATTTTTAGAAAAGCGGATCTTTAGTGCTTGCATTATCATGACCTTAGAAATTAGCCATGATGATAAAATATAAGTCTTACTTGTTGCATTTTTATTGATAAAACTTAGAAGAAAGTTTATAGATTTCATTTTCATTTTCATCTTGATTTTGTGAACTGTCATTACGTCAGTCGCACGCAATTTGACAATTGTGTTTTGTACAAATTTTGGATTATTAATTTTATTACTATTTTATCACTATTTTATAATCATTTAAACTATTTCCAAGTTCTGGTGTATTTTTAATTACTACTATGAATGCAACAAAATCTTTAAAATCAACAGCAAGTACAGCCAAATCGGTAACATATTTTTTAAGTAATTGCACGGAAATTAACTAGAAAAAATCACCCTAAAATTTATATTTGATTGGACAATAACACAAACATTAATAATCAGGTTTCCTTGAGCGATCACCATTTGTTTGGAATTTGACCTTCAATTAGCATATATGTCGTCTGATATTTAAGGTTTTAACGCAAGGATCCATACGAAGGAGAACAGGCGTTTTCCCAGTCCGTACAGCATCGACATTGACCAAGCACACATATCTGTGTGAAACACCCATGGGAGTTCGTCAGAATCCTTGGACACCGACCAAGAGACGAGGACCCATTGCTGCTGAAGCTGCTAGTCCAGGACCTGCGGTTGTTTCGCTTCCATCGCTGATAGGTAAAAAATTATCTATACTAAATAGTTTGCTAAAAGAAATATCTAATACTTGGCAACAGTTACCATATACGAAAGCACAGAATAAATTACTGTAGTCAATAACCTTCAGTTCATAAGGAAATGGCTGGATGCTGTCATAATTTGGACTTGCTTCATAAATATACATTCACTTATGAATATTAAAGGTTATTGACAAATTAAACATTCCTAGTCGAGAAATTAGTACGTTTCGATTCATTACGTCCTATTTTTAATATCTACCCAAAGGCGAATGATATTATCATTCAGTTAAATTAATACTAATATAATATAACAAATTATGAATTTACAACATTTTGTTATGACTCCACTTTAATTTAATTTGTACATGAACTTGTTTACATAGTCGATATGGTCAAGGTTATAATGTTTGTGCATTGCTTGTGTGTGGCTTTCGGCTCAATTCATTGTTTATGAAGCTGACATCACCGGAGGTTGTGTGATTATCGCGCAGACACCGGCCTCGCCCGTGTTCAAACACGAAGTGACATCATTTAGATTTTAGATGTTAACTAAGAACAGTGTAACAACAACAAGTTATTTGCTACATCAATGATATTAAATGTATTTGCATTACTTTTCGTTAGTTCGCTTGTGTCTTGTGTGAATTTTAGTTTCTAGTATATTTTTGCGATTACATTTTGTTTGTTGATTATTCAAAGTATGTGATGAGAAAACGACTACCAAGGTGGGTCTATGTTTACAAGAATACAGGGTATGGAGAGTAAAAAGTACTATAAGTTTATAGTAATAATACAAAATTCTATTGTATATTTTCTAAGTACAGTTTTTTTATCAATTAACTTAAAAATGGAAACGATATTTTAAAGTGTCCAGTAATCTTTTTTAAATAATATTGTACGAATGTAAATAAAGTATAAGTAAATCGATGTTTCTGGACAGTAAGTTAATAATTTTATTTATATCACTTACAGGTAAACCTCCACCTGAATCTAGAAAGTCTAGAGCACCTGCGTTCACATTTGGGCAAAAATTAGATCTATCGGGCAAAGACAAGAGTGGCCCCGGGCCCGCCTCCTACAACACGGAAGGCATGACAGCTAAAGGTTAGGCTATATACTGTATATGAAAATAATACTCGTACTATTAATTTTACTGAATTATTCTTATTTTAATGAATTTAGAATGTGGTAATTTCTTACCGATAGCAACTATTAGAAGTGTTTGAATTTCCAATCTCTAAGATATTCGTGTGATTTCTTTATATAGTTTTGAAAAAACACAACATAATGAGTTTTATAAACCATATAATATCATCTAGTTTTGGAAATCAAACTAATTTATGGGACGTATGCATTTTGTGTATTTTTTCTATGGTACTTTTAATCTGAAATATATTCAATGTACAGAAACAGATTTTTTTATAGTATGATCGATTGATAGATAATAATAAGTAGTATTATAAAAAAAAAAATTTGGTCTTGTCACTTATAAAGACTTTTTTATATTTGTACATTTTCTCTTTAATGACAATTTGTAAACAACTCAAATCGTCTTGACATTTAATCAATTTATTTGAAGGCTATGAGCAATTGTTTTAAATTGATCTAAACTGATGCATTACAAACCACTACATTGTGCGATGCAGCATGCTGCGGGTGACGTCTGTCAGCAAAGTTTCATTTCTCTATTGCAAGTTGCACATTATATTTACATTATATTTTAGACATTATATTTTAGTATTTATTTAGTATTATAGATTTACACATTATATTTTAGTATTGTCGTTCCACTACAGCGCATAAGGTGTATACGACGGAAACACTTATTTATGTAAAAAATATCATTTTATGAATGTTTACTTATTATTATATTTTATATATTATGTAAAAAAACAATAGGAGATTACCATGTATAAAATAATCAAATATAAAAGTCTTATCCTAAACAAAATAATTGGTATTTGAAGCAATTTAAACTCATAATCGGACTTTTTAATTTAATTATATATAGAAAAATAAAATATTTCATTCTATAGAAGAAAATATTTTATTTTGATATTATGATGATTATGATGATACAATTGTATAGGAGAAAGTAGGTCTAAGTTACAAAAAGTAGGTCAAAATTTACATGAATACCGTCGACTGCAATGGTTATATTAAGTCTAAATGATTCTACACGTTACACGACCTATTCGAAATATAACTAAATCACATAAAAACACAATAAAGTTTTAGTAACAATTACAGAAACATTCAATTATAATCTGTGAATAATTTAAAATGACCTAGCATTCGCGATCTAAGAGTATTTGTTCTGGAAGTTCCTTATTCACGTGCCTTATTCATATGTTTTCATGGGAGAGGTTTATCAATGCATTTGTTCGATGTCACCAAATAAGTCCGTATATATGAAGGTGATCGAGGCGGTGAGTCAACGTGTAGGTGTCCGAGGACCCTGAGTGGTCTGTCTGATCTCGTTCAATTGAACAGTCTTACAGTCTCAGTTGTGAGTCTGCGATGACTGTTTGTGACTGTGATGAAATTTTTGTCTAGTGCAGGGAAGAGTTTTTTTTAGGTAAGGATACGTACTTAATTGGTTATATGTGTTGATTTTGAAGTAATTCGCAAAATGTACATCGGGATTTATATATTATTACCATTTATACGTATATAAATAACCTTAATTATATTTAAAATATTTAAGCAGGTAGCTAGATTATTATTTTTGAATTTCAATATAATAAATTCTTTACTTCTTGGTTTCTATAATTTTTGTATAAATTTATTTGGTTAATAAGTACATGTCATTATTTTAACGTTATTAATAAGTAATTGGTGACTTTAGGTATCTAGTGTTCTCTTGATCACGATCAGTGCAATCTAATCAAAGTCGAGGGAGTTTTATTGCTCTATGAACCTTTTATCAAGATTTTAATACCGCAAATTAATTTCGTAAACCTAATTTACTAGGAGCGCAAACCAGACTTAAATTTGGACTCGCTGCGCTACCAAAAACTCGGTATGTGTTAGCATATCGATAAGCTATCGAGCAAATCGATGTGCAAACAGCACCGAAGTTGCATTTACAAAGCGTCGACGTATTCGGTCCTCATTATTATTTTTTTTTCTCATTGTAAAGCTAAATTTTTGCGCGAAAAATGTTTCCTGTTGAAGTCTATGGGATTTTAGTTTTAGAAATTTTCGGATATACCGTTTTTGATCGATGCTTGCACAAAGGATGCAGAAAAGTATGTCATAGAGAGCTTCGCTCGAATATGAATTTAATTCGCGACAGTTTCAAAAATATTATCCTTTGACGTTTATTATTAAAGATAATATGCAGGACGGGCGGTGGGGCAAGCGGCGTCGTTACATGGTCGGTGGCCGCCACCACGAGTAATTCCTACTCCGGCTCCTTGCGACTACGAGCCAAGTAAGGCTGCCCGAGCTGTTCTTGACCATGCTCCAGCTTTCTCGATAGGTCTTCGTGTTTCCGTTCCTCAACCAGGAAACAAAACACCAGGTGTTTACTGGTCGTTTGTATTGTGCTCAGATTAAATTGGCTGCTTTCATTCCTTTCATTAATTCGCCTTTGTTTAAATTTGTTTTGATTTAGTTTGTTTTAATTTAGTACTTATGATTGTTATACTTTAAGTATATTAGTATAATTCATGCCTAATTGTCATAAATGTTATAGGTTTTTTTTTGTTATTTTAGTTTAACTTGTTTGATTTTAGTGTTGAATATTTTTGTATCTTTCATATGATATTTGACCTGGTAGTTTAAATGTTATTTAAAAATTGTATTCGTTTTTAGATCTAATATTGTTGACTTATTTTGGAAATTACTTATTTCGTCACTAGCCCTTGGTTGTATATAGTCTATTTTGTTTTAGATAATTTCACATATTTGTCCGCTGTTTATGCTTAAAATTATTAGGGCGGCTGAAGCACGCTAATCTTATTCTAATGAAAACCAATTTACATCTAATATATATGTAATTTTTACAGCGCCTAACGTTTATTCAATGCCACCTGTTCTGGGCGAGGCACGGGAAGGCAGCAAGAGAGCGGCACCGGCCTTCAGTATCACGGGTCGTGGAAAAGCGATCGAGTTGAAGACCCCGATGCCTGGGCCCGGCACTTACACAACGGATAAAGCGGCATCAGTGATAACCAAGCGACCTCCGGCTTACACCATGGCACCGAGGCGTGAACTGAAACATCCAACTGCTACTGTCCCTGGACCGGGAGTTTATTGTCCGGAAAAAGTAAGACATTCATTTTACTCTACATTGTAATATTCATCTAACAAGCTTTTAATATTGTATAATATTAATCATTGTTTAAAATAATAACAAAATTTTATAAAATTTCTAATTATCATTTATTAATTACTAACCTTATCATTCAAAAATAAAAAAACAGGTGTGCGTGAATCTACCATGGGCTCCTTCACATACATTTGGAATTCGCCACTCACCTTACATCGGCCAGTCCGTTAACTATCCTGCGCCGGAAGAAATTTCTGCAGCTTAAACGTTTTGTCCTTATTTAGCTTTTAATCAAAAATCTATAATACATAACATTCGTTATATAAATAATATTCGATGTCGTACCTTGTAAATTTTCGATTTGGCTTTATTTTTAAGTAAGCATTCACGTATTTATTAATTTTAAAAAATAATAATCTCATAAAAATTTTGGTATAACATTCATGAACCACTAGTTAGTAAGATTGATTTATTATTTAATTTGCGTTTCATTTTCATTTGCTTAGAAGGATTTCGATCCTTTTGATGAGCAATTGGCTGTAAGCATTTATTTCCTAGCAATTTATCCTATTAGGGTAACGTATTATTTATTTAAAGAAAACCAAGAAATGTGGAACATATTACAAATTAGAGGTAATATCTTTTGGTGGAAAGGTTAATATCTAGTAAACGTAGTATTAACCAATAAATGAAACTGTATAGATAATCACGTTATAAAAACAAAACTTGACATGTACCATTTTATGTTGCAGATTAATTCACCTGTTCGTACAAAGTTTTCAAATTTAACAATGTCTAGTAAAAATAAAATTGAGAAAATGGAACAAAATCCAGCACCCAATGCATACAACCCCGAAAAAGCAGACAGATTATTAAGGGAAAAATCACCAGCATTTTCTTTCAGGACCAAATCAGAAATAATAACAGTACATGATGCCCCTGCACCAAATATTTATTCTCCTGAAAAATCTCTTCATGCTTTGAAAAATGGTCCCAAGTATACTCTTGCTGGAAAAGGTCATGCCGAGAAACATGAAGTCTCACCAGCGCCAAATTCTTACAATCCACAGAAAGCTAACAAATTACTACATGAGACTTCACCATCTTACACATTAGGATGCAAAGAGGTAGTTGAAAAGATTGATAATACTCCAGCTCCTAATATGTATGCTCCAGAGAAATCAATGCGCATGTTGAAAAGTGGTCCTAAATTTACAATGTTAGGTAAAGGATGTCAGGCAAAGGCAGATGTGATACCTGCACCTAATAGTTATAGTCCTGAAAAAGCTGATAAAATGTTACATGAAAGTACTCCAGCTTATACTTTTAGAATCAAGGATAATCATAGCTTAAGAAGTGAATCCCCAGGCCCAAACATATATTCGCTTGAAAAATCAATGCACTTATTGGATAGTGCTCCAAAATATTCCATCAGTGGGAAAGGCCAACCATATAAAAGTCCAGTTACTCCAAGTCCGAATGCTTATAATCTAAATAACGCAGATAAATTGTTACACGAAACCTCACCTTCATATACATTTCGTGCTAAAGATAAAATTTTAAAAACTGACAATTTTCCTGCTCCTAATATTTATTCACCAGAAAAGTCGATTCATATGTTAGAAGGAACACCTAAATTTACCATGGCCAGTAGAGGTGCTACTCCAAAAATTGATAAAGTACCTGCCCCTAATGCATATTGCCCTGACAAAGCTGATAAACTACTTCATGAATCTTCACCTGCTTATACGTTAAGACCTAAAATTATAGAAGTCAAAACGGCTGATACGCCAGCACCAAATTTTTACGATCCTCGTCTTTTAGATGATGCTCCAAAATATAGTTTATATGGAAAAGGTCATGAAATTAAAGCTTTTGTTACACCCGGACCTAATGTATATGATCCTCATTTACAAGACAACACCCCGAAGTTCTCTTTAGCAGGAAAAGGCCACGATTCAAAACCATTCAATACACCAGGGCCTAATACTTATGATCCCCAATTGGTATCAAATTCACCTAAATTTAGTATATTAGGTAAAGGCCCTGAAGAAAAATTTTCGGATGTACCAGCACCTAATGCTTATAATGCTGCTTTATCTAATGACGGGCCAAAATACACTATGCCTGGAAAGGGCTATAGTCCTAAAATATTCAATACTCCCGGACCCGATTCTTATGACCCTCATTTACTTCAAAGTAGTCCGAAGTATACAATGGGTGGAAAAAATAAAGATACAAAAGCTTCCGACGTACCTGCACCTAATGCTTATGATCCACTCAATTTAAGTAATACTCCTCAGTACACCATATGTGGGAAAGGTAATCCTGATAAATTTATTGACACGCCAGCTCCTAATGCCTATGATCCTAGTAAAAGTTCACTAAATGGAGAGCCAAAATATAGTTTTGGTATTAAAATACCACCGTTGACACAATTTAATTGTCCTGCCCCTAACGCTTATAATCCTGACAGGGCTGATAAAGTGTTGCATGAAACATCACCAGCATATACATTCCGACCTAAACTTGAAGATGGAAAATTACCCGATACACCTGCGCCTAATTCATATAATCCAGAAAAAGCTGACAAGGTTGTTTCAGAGCATAATCCCGCATATAGTTTATCGCCAAAAGGGAAGGACGCTAAAATAAAAGACACACCAGGACCCAACGTATATAACCCTGAAAATGCTGATAAAATAATATTAGATAACGCACCACGATATTCGTTTAGAATAAAGTCCAAACTACATAAATTCGATAATAACCCAGCCCCGAATAATTACAACCCTGATAAGGCTGACAAACTACTGCATAGTGCTCCTCAGTATACTTTTCGGATAAAGCCAGATAATTTAAAAATTATGGACACTCCAGGTATACATTTTTTATTTGATAGATAGCTTCTTAAATTATTTTTTAAGTTACATAAAAAATAGGTTTTGATTGATAAACTATACTTTCATATTTTTTACATCTCATGTGTCAATTAAAAAAAAACCATATCAATGCAAAAGTAATCTATTCCCAGTCGTTTAAGTAAATAATACAATTTAATATTGTCTTCTTTTTAAAATATAATCCTATTTAATTAAAAATAAAATGTATTCATTGGTCAGATATGTACTTTAAGCATAATTTCTATAGTAAAAATGTTTTAATCTGTTTATAATAAAAATGTTTTAGCCCCAAATACTTACACGATGCCGAATATCCAAAAAACGCCATTGTATACTATATCGGGAAGACACAAAGAGCCCATAGATGAACGCTTGAAAGTTCCAGCTCCGGGAACATACAATCCCGAGAAAGGATATAAATTTGTTTTAACTTACTCACCTCAATATACATTTGGTGTAAAAATTCACACCGACAAGTATACCGATACACCTGGTATTTATTAAGGGAAATGCCAAGAACATATTATTGTAAAAATTAATTAAAATAATAAATATCTTTTTTTTTTTCAGCTCCGAATAGCTACCGTATTCCATCTGTTCTTGAGAGTCCTGTGTATACAATGTTAGGCCGTCTAAAGGTGCCTCGGGACGATAGCTCTAGACTACCGGCACCGGGAACGTATTCGCCGGAAAAGGTAAAAATACAAATAGTTGTATAATTCAATGTAAACAGTAACCGACATATGGATCTTTTATTATAATTATCTATCGTCTTAGTGACACGATCACTTACTGATGTCTATTTTTCAGGTACAAATTAATAAAACCCCGCAAATCACTTTTGGAATAAAGCATTCTCCATTGTTAGGACAGCTTAAGCCAATGGAACCTCCTCGCGTTGAGTCACAAGTAAAGCTAAAAACTAACGATAACGTATTTGATAGCAATAACATTATGGATAAAACTCAAAAGCGGCAAAGAGAAAATATCGTGATAAGTGATGACGGTGATGATATAAATGAAAATAGAACACCTGAAACAAATTCACGTCAATCTTTGTATCAATCAATGGAGTCTAATGACATCCATAGTGCACGTACAAATATGACCTACGTTAGAAATGAAGTAAGGAGTTCTACAACTACACCTGAACCTGTCCAAGAGAAGCTTACTCAAGAAATTGTATGGGTTCCCGAAAACCAACCACGACGAGGTTCATATACGATTGAGAAGATAGACAGGAATGAATGTATTGAACAGTATAAAAATTGCGAAATCATGCCCGTAGAAAATGGAGCTATCCTTGTCTCCAGTAATAAAGAGAAAGATATTGCCTGTGCTGAAGAGCGTAGTAGTAAAATAATTAGAAAGGGTGATTTTGAACAAAATGTTTCTAAAAAAGTAAACAGCTCCAAAGCTCTCGAACAAAGTCAGAAGGCAAGTGAGGAAGTTCAAATTGGTACCAATGTTCAGCTATTAGCAGATGGTGGTATGGCTAGAACAACAACTACAACAACTATTAGAAAATTGGGCAAAGCAGCAAAAACTGCAAACGCTACAACTACTGTTACACGAACAACAACTGCTGTTAATGAACGTGATATTGGCACAAAATAAATGATTTTTCAATTTTGCTATAATATTTACGACAAAATTTGTTGGCCTTAACCTCACTGACCTTACTCGCTATTAAACAGAAGATTAAATAAAATAAAAGATTTTTTATTATTATATTTAAACGTGACAGTGCTTGCTTACGAGTATCCTCAATTAATAAACTTAAAAATGTCTTTATAGTATTTTATTTATTTGTTTATATTTAAGATGTATGTAAAATAATGTTATTAATAACTATACTAATAATATTACATTATAATTGTTGCATTAAAATTTAAATTTTTGTACTTTTGTGTTTTAATGTCTTATATTGTTCTAGTATCACGTAATAATTATCGGTAAATTGAATTTTACATTCCATATGGCACATTGGTGTTTTAATTTTATTGCTGCTAATATTCTAGAGGTCTTTTGGTCGTACAGCCCTATAAAAGGTATAATACTAATATTATTTTTTTTATTTTGAATAGCAGATAGACTATAACCGTTAATATAAAATATACCAATGAATATTGTTATCGAGAATGTTATTTCAATGTCCAAACAGGATGTTTTTGTATGATAAATCGAACAAGTTTTGCATTTAGCGGATGTTTAGTAGTATGGACTGTGGATAACTGGACAGTGAACCATTTAGTGCGCCCACGCAGTTTGAAGACCATTGTCAGATAAATATTAGGACCGCGATAAGAAAATATTTCAAAGTTTTAAAAAACTACACATTGTACTTTTCAATTTCAACAAAATTTTAAATTATAAAAGAAGGAAATAAAAAATCGTCCTAAATAAATGTATACATTGTTTTATTTAATAGATAAAATTACAATAACTTGTTTAAATAATAAAAATATTAGATATATCTATATTTTGAAAGCCTATTTCATAAGATTTAAAATTATACTATAATCTCAAAAATCTACGCAATATTTTTGAATTTAATTTCGATTCATAAATTAACAAAAATTTAATTTGTGAAAAAAAAAAACAAAAGATAATTAAAATTAAATGAAAACAAAAGGTTATGCAAAATTTATTAAATCTATAATTACTGTTGCCCGCCATAGCCTTAATAACAGCTCTAAGACGGTTCCTTATCTACCTGATAACCTTTTATTTTATGGAAAAGGAGGGCAAACGACCATGCGGGTCACTTATCAAATGTGATCACCGCCGCCCATGAACTCTTGCAACATCCGAAGACTCACAAGAGCGTTGCGGGCGTTACCTCCAAAGGTAAACGCCGTTTTTGAAGGTACCCATGTTGTATCGATCTAGAAACACCGCCGAAAGAAGCTCATTCCACATCTTTGTGGTACGTGGAAGAAAGGTTCTTGCAAACCGCACAGGAGAAGAACGCCACGCATCCAGGTGGTAAGGATGTTAATGAAGGCGGTGACGTGCTGTGCGGTGATGACATTCGGCGGCAGGCATCAGATCAAATAGCTCTTCGGAACAGTCTCCGTTGTAAATGCGATAGAAAACACAAGGACGTCACGTCTCTACGCAATGTCAAAGAGTCCAGCCGTTCAGAGAGCACTGGGTACCCAAAGATCCGTACCGCTCTCCGTTGTACGTGTTCACAAGGTAGAAACTGATATTGTGGTAATGCGGACCAGAGATGAGAACAGTATTCCATATGTGGCTAGACCTGCGCCTTATAGAGCGTAAGTCATTGGCCAGGAGTGAAATATTGCCTCTCTCTATTAATTACACCCAATTTCATCGAGGCCAACTCTTAGCCTTGCTCTCCAAATGACCACGAAATCGACAGTCGTTCGAAATGTCGAGTCCCAGTACTCTGATACTTGGCGAAGCGTCGACGGGTGTGGTGTGCTCTCGAAGAGCGGCGATACGACAAATGGGGCTTTCTTAGTGGTAAACGCGCAAACCTGTGTCTTTTGGGAATTAAACTGAACAAGGTTCAGTTCACCTCATTCTGAGACTATGTCCAGGATGGTCTCTATAGAAGACACAAGTTTCTTACGGAACTCGTCGACGTTTTCCCGAGAGAGATCTGCTTCGCCGAAATATATCGCATCCCCAGTGCTGTCATCCGCATAACAATGTATGTTAGAAATGTCCAAGATATTATCGATGTGCAGGAGAATCAGGGTTAGGGATAGCACACAGCCTTGGATACACCAGTGTTCTCGGGCTTGGGGTCCGAGCAAAAACCAACGAGAATGACCTGTATGCTCCACCCAGTGAGGAAGGAAGCTTGGAAAGAAGCCCCTGATGCTATACACGATCGAAGGCTTTCGCCATATCCAAACTTACTGCCTGACCCTCTCATTTACTTTCAATAACCGCAGCCCCACGGTGTGTGAGGTATAACAGAAGATCACCAGCCGATCGACGATGGCGAAAGCTATATTGCCAGTCATTGATCAATTGCCGAACCTCGAGGTACGCGAGGAGCTGGCGGGTAATGATATTCTCCATTATTTTGGAGAGAAGAGAGGTGATGGCGATAGGTTCGTAGTTAGCCGGATCCGAACTATCACCTTTTTTAGGGATCGTATGGACAAAGGCACATTTCCCCGAGACCGGGACTACGCCTTTGAGTTAGTAGTGCCAAAATAAACGCGTTAGCCCTGGAGTCTACTCAGGGACACACGTTCGTAGCACTATTGGGGTAAGAAAAGTAGACACTGTCGTATTGTTTTTTGCCGGAAAAATAGACACTGTCGTATTGTTTTTTGCCGGAAAATTATTTCCGGCATTGGGCTAACACCCCTAGGTGGTAGGTCGTGTTTTCCTTTAGTCGTTCCAGGTCCAATTTAAGGCAAAAGAAGTTCCCAAGAAACCGGCTTTCTCGGGTCTGGACCATTGTGATTGTAAAAAACGGGTTCTATCATCTAACGGGTTGAGGGCTCTATGTCCAATGTACAAATTATGCAACGTGTTGTTCGTGAAGCCTTGTTTCTCTGGACATCAAAAGCCCGACAGTGGACCCTCAGTGGCCCCGACAGCATACCTTCTCTTATGCTCAGAACGTTTGCTCCCAAATTGGCACCTGTTCTAACGTGTCTTTTCCGGCTCTCATATTCCGCCGGCATTGTACCGAATTCATGGAAGACAGCTTTAGTGAATCTGATCCCCAAGAAAAGTGACCGCTCCGATCCGTCCCAATACAGGCCCATTCCCATAACCTCTTTGCTCTCCAAGGTAATGGAACCATTATCAATCGCCAGCTCCTTAAGTACCTTGAGCATCACCAGCTGATCAGTGACCGCCAATATGGCTTTCGTTACGGTCGGTCGGCTGGTGATCTTCAAACTTACTTAACACATCGATGGGCGGCGGCTATGGAGAGCAAAGGTGAGGCGTTAGCAGTCAGTTTGGACATAGCGAAAGCCTTTAATCGGGTTTGGCACAAAGCGCTTCTTTCGAAGCTCTCTTACTATAGGCTTCCCGAGAAATTGTGACAGTGGATATCCAATTTCCTCACGGAGCGCAGCATCAAGATCGTTGTCGACGGTTTTTGCTCCGATATCAAACCCGTGAATGATGGTGTCCCACAAGACTGCGTTTTGTCTTTCACTCTGTTCCTTCTGCATATCAATGATATATTGCAGGTTAGCAACATTCATTGTGATGCAGATGACAGTACTGCTGATACACTGTACACCGGCAGGCAGTCTTTCTCGAGATCACGTCGCAAAATGCCGTCATGGACTTGTGTCTGAAGTCGATTCTCAGCTTGAGCAAGTTTCGACCTGGGGTCAAACTAACTTAATGCAATTTAACCCCAAAAAGATACAAGTCTGTGCGTTATCCGCTAAAAAATCTCCCTTTGTTGTTTCTGCTCGGTTGAACAAAGGGAGAAAGTGTCCTGTAGGGCACTCCTCCTAACCTCCTAATGCCACAACTAGTGTTGGTATTCTTGGTGTCTCCATTTCGAATGATGTTCAATTTCGCGGTCATCTGGAAAAAAAAATCTGGTTAGCCTCCAAAAAAGCTCGGTAGAGCGGAGCGGTATTTCACATATGGGCATCGCCTAAAACACTACAAGACGCAACTAAGGCCTCATTTGGAATACTACTCTCATTTCTGGGCTGGAGCACCCTTCGGATTACTACCCGCCGCTGAATTCCACCACTGCACTGCACGTCATAAGCTGTAACACCACCCGCACCACCTCGACAGCTATCAATCATCCACAGTACGCTTTAAAAGACACTCCTTGCCAATCACCACCACCTTATGGAATCAGCTTTCTCAAGCGGTGTTTCTGAACCAATACGACTTAGGGACCTTCAAGAAACGAGCTCACAAATTTTTAAAAGGCCGGCAACACATTTCAGACTCGTCAGCGCCTGCAAGTGCTCATGGGCGGCTATGACCACTTTCAATCAGGTGACTCGCCTGGTCGTTGGACCCCTATGGCATAAAAAAGTTATTCTGGTTGGCTCTAAAAATTAATTGAAAAAATTATATGATTTTAATAATGATTTGAACCTTATAGTAGCAGTGGAATTATGTAGTAAATTCATATAAAAAGACCCACAAATTATTATATTTTTATTATTTTATCCAGATAATTTCAAAAAATATATTTTTGAAATATTTTAAAAGGAATCATGTAACGAGCTGGGGGTCAATATGCACTTAAAACAATGAAGCTTTCCATCTCTGCACAGAATATTTCAATAGTTCATTCAACAGAGAGGCTCATAATATAATGATATTATAACTGAAATTTAAAGAACCTAATGAGGTTCTTTAAATTTCAGTTTATTATCTATAATATTCATTAATAATGAACTGAAATTTAATGCTATCATTAACCCTATTGAAGGAAGTAGCCACCTGGTTATTATTAAAATTAAACAACATTTTATGTCTTCTAAGCCAATTTTTAGTAATACATGTATATATAACTTTATGACGTAAAAAGCTCCATTTCTTTTTCTTTACACGTCATCTCTTAAAGGTTTTTATTTCCAGGTGAATAGAATTGCTAACGGTATTAATAATGTGAAAATTTGAAGTGATGGAGTTTCCAAATTTGAAGTCAATAATTGAGTCTAAAAAATTATCTCCTTTGTCTTAATATTATTTTTTTTCCAGACTATAAAGATGCTTGTGATTCAAGCCACGGGTAAATACTTCCACCTTTTCCACCTAATTAACCCCAAAACACCAACTGATAAATCTTGTGGGGTATCGTTCTACTCTAGTAGTAGTAGGTTCTAACCTACCCCTACCTACCTACTTCCCTACCCTATTCTACAACATACGGCATTGACTTAATACTCAAAATATTTAATACTTGGTCTTACACATCTAAATTAAATCACCTCAAAAATCCATAATCTGTTTCACTCTCAGAGAGAAAATTGAACCCTATCAAACCTTTGATACTTGTGTAGGGCGAAAACAATATGCTTTCATTTATTAAAAATTAGATGAAACTTGCCATGGACCGATTTTTAATAGTTGAGAACTTTTAAGAGTTGAGATTTTTTTTGGCGAATTATCCGAAGTAATCAGCTATGTCTACCTCTGAGTGTGTTTAAATAATTGAAAAGATATCCATCGTACAAAACTTAATAATATTGAAAGATTGAAAAAATGTAAGTACCATGACAAATTTCAAAGTGAAAAGACGTCAGGTAATTTATGACGATATAAACAACGCTCTAAAATAATTTATTGGGTAAGTTTTTAATAACTTATCACTTAATAGTAAAAAATCCTAAACTCGCTGTCAGGATATTTTAAGTTTAAAACAAATTGTTATAGTCTATAATTTTGATTATATAAAAAAAAAGGCAAGCCCGCTGAGTTTCTGTTGGTGGCTCTTCTCAGGACTGAGACATATCTATATCTTTTCGAGTGGGCGGTAGTTTTGAGTTTTAAAAAAAATTTTCATATACTTATTTACAATGAACATTTTCATTTAATTTTATTTTATTTTCATTTCATTTAAGAAGGTCATTTTATTTAAAAAATCTGTTTAAATAAATACATAATCAAAAATTCATTTCTACTTGTCTTCAGTAGTTGTAACAGAAGCCTAGACTGCGCTTGTTTCAAGATTAATAGTAGCTCCAAAATAAAATATCTCGGTGTTTATGTTGACAATTATCTTTTATGGCACGAACATATTATGTTTACGGTGTCTAAAGTCATAAAACTAATATATGTTTTCAGAAACCTTCGAAGTTATTTTGATTTATTTCGCTCTTGCACAATCGCTAATTTCTTATTATATTTCTGTAGGGGGATATGCCTCTAAGACAAAGTTGCCAAGACTAGAAAGTTCACAAAGAGGATAACTTTGAGAAAGAATAACTTTCAATATAAAGAATAACTTTCAATAGAAAGTTATTCTTTTTAAACGTGTACGCTTTCCAACTTATGAACTATGCCATCTTGCAGAAGTCCATTCAATAGGGCAGTTATTTATTTAAAATACAGTTTTACCTAAACACAGGGAAGCCTTTAAGCCTAATACTCATAAACGTAGACAAAAGATTTGCAGTATTAACATAAGCAGACTTCAAGGCAACAATATTGCTATTTGGCAAGTAGGTTGTACAACAAAGTTAATGAAATGTTGAATATTTATCCGTGTAATTTAATGGAATGTAAAAGAAATGTTTTCTGTTGTGTCTCGTCTGGAACAAGCTTTGTTTTGATGGTGGGTGTTAATGTCTGCGACACAGTTTTATAACTAATGCAAGCATTTTCGATCACTGTTTTTTTTTCTGTGCTATTTGTTATTGTTCAAATAAAGATTATGATTATTATTCTTTCGATTAAATTCTAAGTATTATTTGTAACTTGACACATACAATAATACTGAAATGGCCCACAAACAACACACAGCCAAACTTCCAAGAACTCGGCACATTTCCAGTGTCATGTGAGAGTTTAAAATACGTCAATATGGGAGGCAACTCGAGCGTGAAGACATCTTTCAGTACGATTGCACCATCGAGTTCATGGCTGGATTTCGAGAACTGCCACCAACCTAAATTGCTAGGAAAAACTTAAGCTGTCGCACTACCTGCATCTAATTTATTTGTTAAGACTCTGCAAACAAAGATACAAATAGGTTTGCTCTCTCTACGGTGGTGTGACCAAATAACCATCATGTTTTTGCAGTGGACGTAGCAGGAGCGGCAGAAGTTTAACTCAACTACTTTTGCTTTCACTTTTGCTTTTGACCACATAACGCTTTGCAAGCTTTTGATTAAAAAGCGAGTTTTCAGCCAATACAAGCAACACCTTTTTTGTAGGACTTGAAAGCCTGGTTAAAATTGTTCTTCTAATTGCGGACTTCCATTGCCTTATTGATCTGCACCGTTGGCTACGTAGGAGTACGAATACATTATCACTTACCATTACGCGGAATATTTGCTTCTTTTATATTAAAAAATATATATATATATATAGTTATATCTGTAAAATAGTTTTATAAAAATGAAGATAAATGTTTATTTTAAATGGTGTACAACTTTGTCAGACAGAGGACTGCTAAGTCTAAAATATTACAATATTAAGTAAAAAATTATGTAGTAACTGCATTTTTATTCCAACCTATATCTTCTTAAACCTTTCTTATTCAAAGTGTTCATGTTCAAATATATAAAGAAATTAATGTTCATTTCTGAAAAATCAATAAAATGTAATTGTTAGTTGGAAATTTGCGGCATTAAAACAACACGCGACAGGTCAAGGCTGCTTATCGTCTACATGCTCTGCAGCTATTGTCATTTAGACCATTTTGTAAATGATTCGGTATGAAGTAAATTTAAGCGGTAAACAGTTTTCTGGGCTAATCTACCTGTACAAGTATATATTTAAGACTTCAATTTTACAAACTTAAGAATTTCATATCACATAGGAATTGATTGCACTTCTAAAATGTCACACTCTAGTTGCATGGCTTGATTCATCATGTAGAACCGCCGTAAAACTTTGTGAAAACTCTAAACCTAAATGAATGATTAGTTCATTAACTAACACATGGGCTTAGGTTGGTGGGATTATTATTTAGTTAGTTATTAGACATGGTTTGTAAAAAAAGTCATTTTAAAAATAGTAAAAAAGTATTGAAGATAGTTGTATTGTAAATTAAACATGCCTACTTCAGATTTAACAGCAGATAAATAATGCATCACCTATTGCTAATATAATTATTATAAGACTTAAGAATTTCCTACCGTTTCATTTGGTTTTGTCGTACGTCGTCTAATGTCGTCGATTATTCTGTTCCCTTACAGTAATCGTTATTGGTCGTTATTTTCTCAAAAAAGATTTATTCTGTTGTGATTTGGAAGTTGTGTAGTGCAAGTATATACCTGAATATGAACGACAACATGCGAAATACGACTTATTATATTGCAATTATATAATTGCACTAAAATAAGTCGCATTTCTCACTGTCTTGCTAACTTCTAAACTACGCTTTAGGTTCGTTTTCTAAGATAATTTGTTATAAAAGAGTTGATATGTTTATTACATCGTTATTAAGAAATCTTGTTCTTTTTTATAATGAATCATAAACGGACAAAATGAAAAAAGGCTAATACATGTATCTTAACATATCGAAAGCCGAAATGTAGGTAAGTCCCTAAAAATATGTACCAAGTACCCACAGAAAGCATCGCCACTTTATTATAATTCGTTAGGTGTTTGTCGTTGGCCTGTATCCAACGATATGAAGATTTGATGAACACAAAGCATAATCTAGCGAACTATAAAAATAGTATCAGTTTCGAGTGCCCTTGTCACACTGATAACGTTACGGTAACTTACGAGCACATGAATATGCAAGGATTTGTATTCAATTTTGATGTATGTATGTGATTAAATATAGGATACTAAATTTAAAATTATTTTTCCGTCCAGTTGCTTAGATTATAATTTCTAACCCAAAAGTTGTTTTTTCGATTTGTATATGGAAACGTTATTTGTGTCATTCACAGCCCGTTATTTCGAGTCTGTATATATACTCTGTGTCCGTTGTCCATTTGTATATATTTTAAATCTCTCGTTATATCGAAATTATTTTTTAATAGTTTTAAAAAAAAAATAGATTTTTGAAGATAGTCTAGAGAGTCACCTTCTAAATACATTCAAAATAGGAGCTTATTTAAATTACTAAAGTTGGTAATATTTTAAGAATTGTTCTGATATCATTTATTATTTTAATTTATCGTCGCATATAATTTGCTTAGTTTGAGTTATATAATATAAAGTTTGAATATTATATTAATTATTTTGATTGATATATGTATATATCCAGCTATATACTATCGAAATGTAGTTTCGAATCCACCCGTGAACTAATCACGTTGCGATACCTCCATGCTTATAGCTTATGAATAAAGGCTCCGAAGGAGGTGAGATACGTACAGTACATATTTCCAGTATAACTTTATTTCATGATTTGCTTTTAGTGTTAATAATTTGTTGGTATAAAAAAGACTATAAAAAATAAGTATCAACCATTATCATATAACATTATCGTTATCGAAAACCAACACAAATACCCAGATAGCATCATTTTTGAGACGCGGTGTCATGTTGTCAACACTGTATTTGTTTGTGATTGAAACAAATAACATTTTAGTGTATTATTTAAGTTTATTTACACTAAATTAAAATAATACACTAATACACTAAATTAAATACTAAAGGGCACTGAATTCTTTAAGTCTAAGGTAAGTTCTCGAAAATATTTAGTTAATATAAAAAAAATAGTTAGGTTAGGGTAGGCTGTAAAAATATAAAAAATATTTTATGCAATAATTAATATTAAATACGTCAGCCTGATATGAAAGAAAATAAAAAAGGAAAGAAATAATGTTCTCGAGAGATCATAAATTTAATTACATTTTGCTATATGTTTGGGACGAGCTACAATATCCAGCTAACAAGTAAATATAGACCGATTTAAAAAAAAAAGCTTCGACCTCTATATATACCTAGGTTCTAAGTAAATATCTATTCTAATATAAACACGTTGTATTGTTTAACTTATATATAAAAAAAAGCATTCATCTTTAAAACGTTTAGTTTAAATAATATTCATCTTTTCCATTGTAAGGTTATTAAAGACAATGACAAATCTAATTGCTTGATTGCATTCTTAGTTAGTGGATATATTGAGGAAGCTCATGTCACACAACATGAAAGGTTAGAAGATGGTTGGAATCTATCGAGCACCTGGGATCCTATCATGAAAAATATTAAATCCCATGTCTGTGGACAGACTGCCAAGCCCATAGACACAGTGCTTTTTGTGTGCATCCTGAACTCTATGCCCGTAAACTCAGGAACCGTTGGAGGTAGATGACAAATAAACTGACTGACTGACAGACACCATCATCTCGTCTTACCGCGAACACGTTTGCTGCAAAGCATTCGAAACGTCGGGTTAAATTTAAAAATGTAATAATAAACGCGAGTAATATCCGTAAAACAGTTTCTTGTCTAAGTTGTTTGTTTACTTACTTACTTATTAGAATAAAAAATGACTAATTTGGGACTGATTGATATAAAAATATATATAACAAACAATTTTAATTATCTGACTCTGTCGACTTGTTAGTTTGCGAACATTTCTTAGTTGAGGATACGCGGTAAGACGACACCATCATCTCGTCTTACCGCGAACACGTTTGCTGCAAAGCATTCGAAACGTAGGTTAAATATAAAAATGAAATAATAAACGCGAGTTATATCCGAAAAATAGTTTTATTGAAATGTGTAGTACTCGTGTAAATCTTAGAAAACATTAACTTAGACAAGATCATAAGATAAGGTACAATATTGTTTATACTAGATAATCAGTCTTTGTTGTAATTGCTAATTGTATTTTCTTTGAATTCACACATCTCATAGATATAAAAAGTAGTTTATTATAAAATCAACAAACAATATCAACGATTAAGACTTGTTTCTGAGTTGGTAATTATGCTAACTATATAATATTTGAATTACAATTCAAACCTCGCCTCCCAACGGATCCTGATTATAAGAGATGTTGTAAGCAAACAAAAATACTCTTCTTCACTGTCAGACTTAATAATATTTTTTAGTCTTACCTTTACCCTATCTCTTATCTTTTTTGTTCTGATTTTTGGTTGTAAGCTACTTTTGCGTATGTAGTTTTTCGTACACCGTTCTCTTGTTGTCCTAAAAGTATATTAAAATAATTCAATACAATATATACAATACTTTTCATAATGGCCTTTACTCTTACTTTATTCTTGGCAGGTATTAACATTTTAATACCAACTTCACCGATTTATTCACTATAAATCCGAAGGTACATTTTGAATGTTAAATGAAATAATAAAATGATAACGTTAAAAATGGTCCTTAACAATCTAAAAATTTCACCCATCTCACAATTCAGCTATACGGCGCGCAACGCAACTTACCAATCCTCTGCTATGCGGTTTAAGTATGTAATTAATGATTTTTTATGCTCACCTACTTCTGTGAGTTATAATCTCGGCCTCAATTATTGTAAGTATGTTCGGAAGTACAATGAACAATTGTTCGAATTGTCAAGTAACATTTTTCTACTAATCTATGTCTATTGAATTTGTAATATTTTCATGCTCTGCATTTCTTCTGCTGTATTTACAACTATAACAAAGTGTTACCTATTTGGGGCTTCTCACTTGTTGTTAATAACATTGTTTAATATTTTTTGAGACTTTTATGATAGCTTAGTTAATTAAATTATATTTCTTGGTAAAATTAAACTTTTTTTAAATGATTTATTTGGTCTATAAGTTTTGTATTTATATTTTGAACTTAGACGAGATATAATTGCCTGATTTGTCTTACCTTGAACACGATTGCTGCAAAGCATTAAAAATATATTAGACTAAAATACACTAAAAATTCACTAAATTATTTTTTACACTTACATTATACTTGCATTTTGCTGGAATACTTAAGTGATTGGGTTTAAATGGTGATGAAGTAAACTACTGTTTTCTTAAAGCAACGTTAACATTCTGTGCTAAGGAAAATAAATATGTAATATGACAGGCGTAGTTTTTTGGAACAATCACAAGCATCATAATAATTTTCTTATAATAAACTATTTTTAAATTACCTCTTTTGAACTTCTATCTATAAACCAATAACTGAAGCTAACTGTGTATGCTATTCTTGCATGTATTTAACTTTTATTATAAACGAGTCTAATTAAACTAAATGCAAATGAAGTGGTTCTTGAAGTCAAATAAAAAAAAACAAACTTAAGGTGTAATGTAGTATAAACGTAGTTCCTATCCTTATTTCTCGCGTCTCGTTTTGTTGTGTGGTGACCGATATGATGTTATCTTAGTTCGACGGCGGTAATGGTAGCGAACGCGCCATTCGTGTACGTATGTCGGACTCGGCTCTCGGATCACGGATGCTTCATTGTAAATTGTACATTCCGCCGGAGTGGACGCTCCGAGTTAGTCGCGTAACTTTTTCAAAGCACGCGGCGTGCTCTTAAATAGAAACTTTTATAGTGACCTAATTATACGTAGTGGTTATGTTGTGCGAGAATTTGGGTTAGTCTTGCTTAATATAACACTCAAAATGTGAAACGTAAATGTTTTTCTTACCACGCATATAGTTTACCTCGAAGTGACTCAGTGTTTCTGAGTTTTAAGTGTTTACATGGACCGTGATTGAGACGGAGATGTCTAGTTTTGTGTACCAATAAATTGGATCTACCTATTGTAGAATTGCATGGAGTAAAGTTGATATAACGTGTTATACATGGAAATAACAACTTATGTTTGAAACAATTTAACTTTGCTGTTAAAAACGTTAGCCAAAATGTGTGCCAGCTGGAGTTGGCGATTAATAACCGTCGCAGGAGTCATAATAACATGCTCGAATACATTGGCATTTACCAATTCAATACAGACAGGTTTGAATCACTTTATCTTTAATTTTGTGAATAACTGAGTTACTTAAAGTGTTTAACTCTTTGCAGACTTGGAATGAATTATTTGAAGTCTATTCTAACTAAATCATTAACGCATTATGCACATTTATTTTCTTACCTTATAGAATTCAAAGCCCTTTCAAAGATTTCAATAAAATACAAGTTAACTAGTACTCAATTGCAAAATTTAGTCTTGAGACATATTATTTACTGTAAACTTATACCGTATGTATTTCTTTGTTGGAATAGTTTGTTATAATAAGTGCTAAGTTTGCATATGTGTGATATTAAAACTATGCCATAAATTTCAAATATGGAACAATAATAATACGGTAGTGTTAGTTTTTTTTAATTTCAATCTTATTTTATATTATAACTCCTTAAATCACTTGATAATAATATTTAGATTTTTTAATTTAATGCAGAATTTTATTTATATTTCTAAATGTTAAACTTAGTTACTTACGAATTTAAATAAAGAATTGAATTAAAAATAAAACAATTTCAGATAATTTTTAGGAAAGATGCGATTGGACAGATAAATGATATGAAATATTATCATTTAAGCTATAGTTATTTAAAATCTATAAACATTTTTATAGTCGGTCTAACTATTGAAACGGCTTTGATCTTCTTCATAATGTTCTGCGCCTACAGATTTTTTCTAGTATACTTTTCTTTTAAGAATCTCTCTCGATTGTGCTAATTAAATCTTAACGCTTGCTCTTCGAAAGAAGTATAACTACTCGTATAATATTAGGTAAGTAATGTTGACAGCAACCACTGCTTTGCTAACGGGATATGGAGAGCTTTGTAAGTAAAGAATATTTGATTATAACTAAGTGATTATAACTACTAACACACTGCATAGTTGTGGCGAGTCAAATATTTTTACTAACAGTTATTATTACTAAAAATTGTAATTGATAATAGGTTTTATTATTAATAAAGGGTTTGCACAATTGACGATATTCGGGTTTTAATTTTTAATAAATAATATATTATTTAAACGATCAAGCATCATATTTGCATTCACTCTTTACAGCAAAGATATAATATTCTTGTCTTCATGGATATTTGTTAAGTCTGTGAATACTAAGAATGCTTAATTATTGACTTACATTCATTGTAGTCATTGAACTATAATCCACCTAAAAAAATATACACCGAAAATTAATATTTTTTTCATAAACTGAAAAGGATTTTTTTGAACTTATATATATTTAAACCATACTAAGATCGGTTAATTTTTAATCTAAGATCTTTTTTCATATTTATAAAATTTTAAGACAATTTTCAATTAATGATCTATAGAAGAATAAATAAGGTTGAATCACAAAATTATATGAATAAGGGAGTCAGCGACTGCGTCTGCAGAACCGTGTTTTATTATAGTTTCAGAGTAAAGGCTCTGAAGCAATGAGTCATATATTGGCTCCATGAGAAAATATATCATGACTCATCATCCATGGGACATGCATTTTACAAATAATTTTTGACAGTTACTATGAAACGACAATAAAAAAAGGAATAACCTTTTACTACTAATATATATAACTTATACATATCGACAAATTAAAACTAAATGGTCCTCGATCATCAACAAAACAAAAATGTCAAAAAAGAGAAAAGCTTATAATAATCAAGTCCGTTTTTACTGTTATACAAAGTTTTCGTTAATATGATCATGCACGCAATGTTTTAAAGTAGCACGAGTGCGTGACCTAGCGACGAACAATAACATCGTTAGATAATTCAATTCTCTCAAGCGTTGATTTACAAATTGCACAAATGATAAAATCATTTTCGTAAATAAAATTGTATTTCTGAACGAGGCTCATTAATTTTGCGATGTTATTTAGTTTTTTTTAAATTTCGAACTGTTTCGAAGCAAGTACCGCGAGTAAATATTTCGATTAACCATGATACTAATCGAACAAAAGCAATACATTCATTCATGTACGAATCAAAAGACATTATTATACTCGCAAATAAAAATTTCAAATATTCGAATACAGCATTAATTATAATCTAATGTTATGATTATTTATTTCCCAGTTATTCTAAGAATACAAACAACACATTCACTTACGCTAACAATTATTACCCGTTTTTATTACTTATTTACTATAGTTTAAGCAATGACCTCTACAAGGTCAGAACACGTTGACAACGGGTTAATATCTATTTGTGTTGAACAAATTGTTTTAACAATACAAGGTCTTGCTACATTCTTGTGTTTTTAGTTGATAGGACGCATTTATTTGAAATAACAAAATTCTATACATAATAAAATAAATTCATGTTACTGCTAAAATAAGTATTTTAGTTAAACATTAGCAGACGAGGAGGACTTTATTATATTTTATATTAACTTTCATCTGCCTGCGGCCGCACTCGAACGGTGCCTATCGATGGTACTCTTGCTTTCTGGAATCCTTTCAAAACCACTAAGTTCTAGTAAAAATTACGACAATGACCATTATTTAATCAATTTTTTGTGTTTGTGAGTTCTCCTTTCAACAAAAACAATTAAACTTTAAAAAAATATTATTTATGGACTGTATTTATGAAAATCAATGGGTGATATCTATCATTAGTTTAAAAATATTGTCATATATACAAAATAAAAAAACACTCAAGTGCAAATATTATTTAATTCCGAACTAGGAGCGCAAACCAGACCTCAATTTTGTCTCGCTGCGCTCTCAAATCGCGGTATTTGTTAGCATATTAAGTGAAGCGAGGTGCAAACAGCACCGAAGTTGCATTTACCAAAAGTCGCATTATGCCCTCAACTATTTTCTAGATGAGACACTTTATATTATTTTTTGTTTTTTTATCTTTTGAATTTCTTTTTAAAACCACCACCAATCTGATTTCTATCAATGTGCAAAATTTGGAATTTTTGGATATACCGTTTTTGATTGATCTTTGTAGAAAAGTCTCTCATAGAGAGCTTTGCTCGCCCCATTCGCTTCGCTCAATAAGATTCTCCAGTTGTAAGAAAAGAATCATAAATATCAAAGTATTTTATTTTAATAAACAAATGGCTAGCTCTGCACACTTACTCATTCTAAATTAAAGAAACTTGTCAATCGATTTCTTAATATCTATATCTCGTCTAATTAATAAATTTACTCAGTTAATTGTCAGGATTTCTGTCCCATCTACCGACATAAATTGATATTTTTATATTTACTTTTCACCAAGTACATACAAAATTTAAACCACATATAACTACTTGTTTCCGTCTTTAATATTAATATGAAATATTATTTTTAAGATCTAAAAACTGCCTAAGACTTTTACAACTAAATTTAGTTTCTAGACCCATGGATGAGCAATATTTTCCATGTTATTTTAAAATAAATATTTAAGATAAATGAATTACTTAACAGACAGCTCTATCGTTTTTTCTGGGATATCTTGTATAACTACATTATCTTAACAATAGCAGCAGAGAGGGTTACTTACAATGCTTTTGTGTTGCCTACAGAAGGTGCGATTAAATAGTTATAATTAAACGGTAAAAATAATTAAGACAAATCATTGAAAAATTATTTGTATAGAGGTTTTACAAAAGTTATAAAAATTGTACACTTTTATTTCGAACGACTAGTCAGAATTATCTATTCATTATTCTATCTTATATATAGTTTAATAGGTACAAGAACAGTTTACATACAAATATTTTGGATATAAACGTTTCATATAATCTTTTTAAAAAGTTATTCTCCTCTACAATTTCCTAATGTATAAAGGAAACCTCTCATTTCATAATAATTTTAGCTACAGGATGCATATTCAGATATCTTAACAGGAATATCCGGTCGTGCCATAGTAACCAGTATTTTATTATTATCTTTCATCAACAAAAATATTTATTATATGTTGTTTAATGTTTTTATCTTATTATTTATACTAATAGAAATCTATTGATTCTATTCAGCCTTAAAAGAAGAGGCACCTATTAAAGGCCCAGTATATTGTTATAATAGCCCTTTTTTAGATAAGTGTATAATTTTATACGTTTTTGTTTCGAATGCATTTATCCGACTACAAAAAAAAACTGGTGATTTGTGGTATGCATTCCGGATAGATTTTTGAATTACAATTACTGTTTTACAATAAATGCCTAAAAGTATGTTACGTAAAATATTCTTCTTGTTAATACTATATCTCTTTAAATGGAACTCTTTAGATAAGCGCGATTATCAATAATAAGAAAACCATGAAGCCTGTTAACTTAATTGATTAGTTTTCCATATTCGAACACAATTAATAAAGATTAGTGTTTTTATATTATATTTATCGTGTATTACATTACAGTTGTTGTTAGAGGTAGGATTAATTTTCCAAATGTTGGCTACGCCTTTGGCACACCCCGAACGCTAGCTAATTAATAGTGTTTTCGATAGGCACATAGTCACAGTACCACTGCTCATGTTACGCTATTAACATGATAAGCTTCTCTAATTTACTTGTGGTCATCGTTATATTTATTTACCCTGTCGATTGACAAAATGAAACGCTAAATTAAGTGTTGTCAAGGTTGTTCTTGTTTGTTCTCGTACATGATTAACTAGTTATAGGTTACGTTACATGTACGTTGATAAATTCACTGCCTATTTTCCTCAAAAAATATTTTTACAAGCGGTTTCATTATTAAATAAAATACCTTTTGCAAATTGATTTACCCTTATACTTGAATCACACTGTAATTTAAATATAGTATATTTTATAGTATGGCTTTAGTTAACTGATCAATTCTTGCAACTTAGCTTAATTTACAAAAAAATAATATTCAAAATAACATTAAAGCTAATAATTTTTAAATTTAGGCCTTCACTGTTTTCAGATAATAAAGAAACAAGAGGCCCAGTTATTATCCCCTCAAAAAGTGAAATCATTTTAAAGAAAGGTCAAAATTATACAATATTTTGTAAATCGAATAAACCAGTGCAAATAAAACAACAAGAAATTCCGGAGGAAGTAATAGAATCTTTCAAAATGTATGAAAGAAACGTGACAAAATCTGACGAAATGTATGATTTTGAGGTTGCTTTAGATTTATTCAACGTTGATCAATTTAGTGTCGGTTATTACGCTTGTTTTGATAACACTGTCAATGAAAACGACATTCTGAGTAACTTAATGCAAGAACCCGCTAATACTGAACACGTTACGTACCTATACATCTACGTTGATGGTGAGAAAAAATAATCAATTTCAAATTAACTCTGTACCAAACAGCATTCATGTATATGATTACTTGTGTACGTTTTAGATACCAATAGCTTATTTGCGCCAATGAGGGAGGTTGTAATGTCGAGAAGCGGGTCTATGGTTGTAATTGAATGTAGACCTACCACACCCGATGTAAATGTTACTCTGTTAGGGGTATGTATTATAAAATCTTAGTTCAAAATTTTCAATATATTTATACAAATAAAATATAATGTGAAAATTAAACTGCTTCCGATCAAAATTATTATATTGAGTGAATAACGACAAATTGCTTGTTGTATGTGCATGATTCTCAGTTTGCGTATTCTAAGTATCTAACCAGTAGTACAGTTAGTCTGATGGGGCAATGTGTATTGTTGTAAAATACAATGTTACCTCATGCAAGCTTTGAATTAAAACTAACGCTTGGCGCTGTGACATTTAAAATAACTAAGGCATGAATGAATCCCTCAGGATACTATTGCTTTAGATAATTTTATAACAACATTCTTAATATTCAGGAAATTGCAGAAAGTGAATCCCAACAATATAATTTTAGCCCTAAAATTGGGTTTACCTTCGATAGTGATGCCCTTTTGGATATCCCAATAACCATTTTCAAATGTTGTTTTCTGAGGGGAAACTCAGAAAAAATGGTCGACATTTATGTAAATAAACGTAGGTGATGTGCGAATTTAAGAGGACCTACGTACCGCGGTCATCCCAATAAAACAATTGATTAAAAATTTTAATTTTCAAGAAAACGAAAAACCTTTTTTTGTCTTGTATGTTAGATTGTGGTGACTGTGGTTTATGTTTTTCACTTTTAAAAAAGTTCCGTAGAGACATAAATAACTCAAAAATAAATAAAAGTCGGGTAAAACAAAAGTCTAAAAATAAAATTGAAAAACATAATACGAGGTATATATATTCTTACTAACAACACATTATTTATTTCGAAATACGATAATAGCTGCAGAGTAACAAGACACCAGAAATTTTATCATACTCCCCAAAGATTGGATTTTTAGTGAAACTTAGTTCTTGCAAATGCATTGGACAGCGCGGAAATGAAACCTCAACGAAGTTGCTCGGACTAAATACATATAGTAAGTAGATAGTAAAGCCATCTTGATGTCACATAACGAGGTAGTGTGGTATGACGGTTTCACTCAGTTTTTAAATATTTTAATGTTATTGCGTTCGATGGCTTGCCGCTTGTGACATAACTTTTTCTCTCTTCCATTCTTCTAATTTTGTTTTGTGTGTTGCTCTGCGTGCACATTCACGTATTGTATTATAACTAACTCACTAACAAACTAAGTGTTTTACGTATTTATAGATAATGATTATGGACATCGTATTTATAAATAACTAGTATACATGTACCTATACCCGTTTCGCATTGGTACTGTTTGCGCTAAATAAAGAAATTGCACGTTACTCATCTGGAGATAAATATAGTTATTTGAGATATGCCATTCATAACAAAGTTGTTTATCTTGAACGTATAGAGCGCAGCTTTGGCTATTGGTATGAAAAAGAATAAATATTCATGAAATATTAATTTAATTGTATGTTATAAGTATGATTTTAGGGAAAATAATGAATGAAATTGGCTTTATTTAGGCTTACATAAGCGTTTATATAATATATCGTCTATATCATTAATTAGCCTGTGCCAATGCGAATAGGGATTTGTATCTTTTGGTTGTAACATTATGGGTTCTGTATGTTTTCTTTAAACATTTTTTTCTTGATTGAAAAATATAAAATATTATTTTATATTTTTTATAGTAATAAAAATCTAAAATTAAGTAATTAATTATATTTGTTGGTTTTCGATATTAAGGGACTTTTATAGAGTTTTTTAAAAACTCCATTCGTACGTACCGAACCCACAATAAATTTATTTTTATTTCTTGCAATATACAGCAATATTAGAAATACTGCACGGAAAAGTAGTTTGGATGTAGTTAAAAAAATAAAATAGATATATTGTAGAACTAATTAAAACTGTACTTATATGTTCCTTTTTTGATTAAAACATACATACTTTTTTGATATACAAAATATTTCAATTCGCAAAATATTTTTTTATCTTTTTCGTTGAATTTTTATCAGTCTGTGGGTTCCTTCCGTCTCTTTGTGTCCGTTTTCCTCCATACTAATTATATTAAAGTTAGTAATTATTGTTTTGGAAACAAAGATGGAATTAATGAATTAATGTAATTATTAATTAATTCAACAATTGTTGAATATGTTATTAAATGGCTATAAAATAATGAAAAAAAATCATAATATTTACCTATATTTACCTTGCAGTATTTCGCATCTCAGTTTGTAGTATTTCGAAGATATTATGTTATGTAAAACCATATTTAAAATCGATTGCTTTTATTTTTTTTAAGTATAATTCTTTTGTATTTGTAGATAAAAATGCTGAGGCTCCAAAACCGACCATCGAGAGCGACTCCATATATTTTTTGGAGGGGGAAACTTTCTCCCTAAACTGCTCAGTAGAGTTTCAACCTCCGCTCGTGTTGGCATGGGACATGCCGCGGCCGTTCACGAAGGTACTTTAAGTAATTTAACTCAATGCTATTATTGGATGAAATAAATATATAATACGTATGCAATAAAAAAATTATTACAATTCTTTACTAAACATATTTTTTTAGGGTTTCATTTTAAACGATACGAACGAACACAATGTTACAGAAGGAATTTTGTATAATCACGTTACTATATTTAATGCTACTGTTGAAGATGAAGGAAATTACACTTGTATATCGAAAAATGGCAATGGCCACCAACAAACCACCACCAAAAAAGTGTATAAAGGTAATAAAATATACTAGGAACGGCACCAGACCCTCAATTTCGACTCGCTGCGATCGCGAAATCTCGGGTGCCGTTCGCATGTTGAGCGAAGCGAGCCAAGCCGAAGGCTTCGTCTTGGTGTGGGATGTCGTAATTAGACCTTACACTTGCGCTAATTTTTTTACGTTGAAGTCTATGGGAGTGATGTTTTTTGGACATTATTCCTAAATGACAATGAATTCTTTTTATTTTTTTTTTTTACAAACCACCACACTTATTAGCACGGTATGTGTGCAAAATTTGAAACCGAACCGTTAAGCCGTTTTAATGCCAACTTTGTAAAACCAATGCAAATTCTCTCCAGTAGAGCGCTCCGCTTGCTTCGCTCGCTCAACTATTCATATTATACGGAATTATGTTGGAATCTACATATTCTTAGTTTTAAATAATTTTACGTATTTAAGGTTCATATAATTGATTAGTAAAAATAATAATTTTAGAATAATGTTTAACTTTTCAATAGCATGTCGTTATAACCTTAGGTAGGCGAGGCTTTATAATTCTGATAAAAGGAAAAAGTAGAGATAAGGGTCCTCTAGAAACTAAACAAGGTTCTATAAAACTTCAATATCAAATAGAAGATTACCCTCAAGCCAACTATTATGTGTGAGTAACATATGTTTCTTAAGGAAGATATTGACAATGATGCTTGTATATTATAATTTGTATTAGTGAAATAAATATTTTGAACTAATGACCTTTTGACGTAGTTTTTTAAGTGTTACAAATAAGGCGTTGTGGACAATATTGAAGCAATAAATGTTAAATTAGTCTTAAATTGTTTAGCCTCAAGAATAACGATACGTTGCCGAACAACAGTGACAAGTATATTCTGAGTAGACAGAAGGGATCTATAACGTTATACATTAAAAATTTAAATATAACCGATTCAGCAAACTATACTTTAGTCGCTAGCAACAAGGATACCACGAAAAATGTAACATATGACTTAAGAAAAAAAGGTGAGAAAAATAGTAATAGAATCTTAGTGTTTTTTTTATACGACAGAATGTGTGGAAACAAACCTATTCTTGGTATATTTTTAATAAAAATCATCAGTTCATAAAATTAATTTTCTTCTATAGCTGCTCCGATCATTGACTTTGGACCAGAATCGGATAAAAGGTACGAATTAAAACAAAGAGTGACAATGAAATGTGAAGTTGTAGGGTATCCATTACCAACGGTTGAATGGATATTCACGGATATAACTGGCAAAGAACAAACTCTTCAGGTCTGGAATTGTTTTTAATTTTTTTATATTTATTTTATACAGAGTATATTATTTGATGTAATTTATACAGGCAACAGAAAACATATCAGAGTCTATAATTAAGGTGACGTCATATCTCACTGTTAACGTCCACACTTCGGGTAATATAACGTGTCATGCATTCAATGGAATTAATGATACCAATTCCACTAGAAGGTTTCTCGTGTACGAAGTGTCAGGAGGTTTTGGAATTAAAGAAAGTACTAAAACATGGTTCCCGGAGGGACAGGAAGTTATTTTAAGATGCTATGCATCTAAGTATGATTTTACTAACGTTACTTGGCAAAGGCATGAAAATGAAATTATTACTAATCATGGTACACATCTTTTTTACTTATAATAATATAAAACACACCAAGGATGTTTAAAGACACCAAGTAATTTCGATTGTTTCAGATATTACAATTCTGGAAACAGAATTTTCATACGTTGCACAGTTGGAGATCAATAGTATATTAGTTGAGGATGCAGGCACTTATAGTTGTATTGGATATAAAAATAATATTACGGAAGAAAAACAAATGTTAGAGTTAACTGTAGCTGGTAAGCTATTTATATGTATATTTCGATTAAATTTTACCATCACCTAAAACACACAAAACTATTAAAAACCCCTGTTAATGTCACGTATTTAAAGTTATTAATTAAGAAACACAGATTTTTTATTATTTACTTTTAAATTAAAATAAATTACAGAAACGCAACTGCCTATTATAACACATCCAAATAAAAAATCCGACCTTGAAGTAAACCCATATCAACCACTTAGACTCAGTTGTCAAGCTAGCGCTGTCCCTCCGCCTCAAATAACTTGGTATAAGGTAAACATATAAATAAATAATGTTTAGTAAAATACCTCAGTGTCTGAAATATATATATATTTTATTCTAGGATGGAGCTATTCTTCTGAACAACAGTAACTTGGAAATACTTATGGAGACCCTGAATCAGACTACAGTTAATTCGTCTGTTGATATAAGGCAGATGCTTGAAGATTATAAGGGAAAATACGAATGTGTAGCAGAAAGTCGTGGCGAAATAATAACTGCCATATACAATCTAGCATTGAAAGGTGATCATTCGTATCCGTGTTATCTCTTCGTAGTAATTATGTATTATTTTATATTGTTATTATTTCAGATAAGTACACATACCGATCCGCAATATACTTAAGTATAATTGGCGTTGTAGTATTTATGCTTATTTTATTAATGGCGTATTTGGTATGGAAAAGGAAAGAGGAACAACAATTTAAGAGGGAACTGGCAAAGGCCGGCTTGTTGTACTTTAATGAAGGTGTGACTAGATCTCTTAACCCGGAGTTGGGTATAGACGAACAAGCCGAACTGTTACCTTACAACGAAAGATTTGAATTTTCATCCGAGAAACTTAAATTAGGTATTTAAATTAACAACATAGAAATTAATCAAAGAATTTTGTTTTTAAAAAAATATATTGCTAATCAGTGTTTCTAAGTATTTGTTTAAGATATATTATTATAGAAAATGTTTTGTTTTGTTAAAATTTAAAAATTTGTGCTAATTTCGACAGACTATATAATTTGACGATGGAGTAAAAAAATGTTTGTGACATCATTGTAACCATAATTATTTTAGGTAAGCAATTGGGAGCTGGTGCATTCGGAGTTGTATACAAAGCAGAAGCACGAGGAATTATAAACGCTGAAGAAACTACTCCGGTCGCTGTTAAAATGGTGAAGAAAACGGCTGATAACATGTACATAAAAGCTTTAGCTTCTGAGCTTAAAATAATGGTACACCTTGGAAAACATATTAACATCGTGAATCTATTGGGAGCGTGCACTAAGAATGTTGGAAAACGTAAGTACTCAGATATAGCAAAAATGTTTAATTAGTATCTATTTAAGATATAAATTTATATATGGTATATATACCAAGAAAGAAACATTTGAAACTATGATTGTAATAAATTATAATAATATAACAAGGTCAAATATTTGGTACGAGTAAAAAAGATCATAAAGTCTGAGGTATGTATATGATATAATGAAAAACAAAGTAATATGTATATTGTACGCATACTTTCGTTAACAGCTCCCAGTGTTTAAACCATAAAGTTACTAACACAACGGGCTGAATAACATTAAGTCATGAATTAATAAAATAAGTTCGTTGTTAATAATTTATGTTGTTACAATAAATTTTTTTGTCGTTTCTTACCTCTATGTATCTATATTTTGTTTTCGGAAAACCTAAAATTTATAAATTTATAATATATTTCTTTGGTTCATAAAAAGCTCGCTTTCGCGGACGTTAACCGTCTGTTCGACATTTATTAATGTGGCGTTAATAGCCAAATGACGTCAATGCTTATGTTTTAGGGGAATTGATAGTGATCGTGGAATACTGTAAATTCGGTAATATACACAACTACATGCAAAGACACCGAGAAGTTTTTCTTGATCAACTCACTGAAAATAAGGAAAGAAATCTCGGAAAAGTCAATAGAGCCTTTTCTAGCAGTACTGGAAGTAGTGGGTATGTATATATATTTTTTTATTACATTGTTCTAAACATGGTATAAGTTCGGCAATAATTAATTTTTTTATAAACTTTACATGTTACTTTATAGTAAAACCTTTGCACGTGTAGTCTATTAGCGTTCGTTGTTCATACGACTACTGTTTTGTAAATGTCTAAAGTTAGAATCTTTCAAAACCCTTGTAAAAGCATAGCACTATTCGGAAGGCCGTGATTGGTTATTCTATTCTTTTTTTGGTACCCCTTTTGAAATTTAATTTTCTTATCACATATCAAATATAACTGACTCAGATAGTCAATACTAAGATTAGTTGTAATTTTTTGAATCTACAAAAGAACTACCAAAAAAAATTTACAGTTCATAAACACTTTTAGATGTGTAATCTCAAGCATTCAGAGTTTTTATGAGATATATAGATAATTAGGTCCGTATTGTTTGAGTTTTAATAAAACTATTTATTTTAAATTGTATCTTTGGCTATTTCAGCATGCATTCGGACTACTTTAGCTCCCAAAACACTGACCACACCTTCTTGAACACAACCAATACAAACAAATCTGGAAGAAAAGGTAATTTGTTGTTTGTAAAGGTTATTTTTCGCGAACATGTAAGTTAGGTTCAATAAGCAAAAAGTAGTTATAAAATATTTTAATTTTATGTAACTTCCTTGAAATTAATGTGTTAAAATTATTTATTATGTCAATAAAAAATCAATTACGATCAAAAAGATTTAGTAGTAGGGAAATTAATATATGTAAATATACTGATAGAATATTTGTTTAATAACAGATAATGCTAATCAACAAGTGGAACTCCTTGGAGGTAAAAGATTTTCGAATTATACTTTAATTTTTCCTTCTTCGCTAAAAGTTGTAATACTTAGTCCTACAGTACAATTTTATAACACGTACACTTTTGTATCGCCTTTGAGAAAATTTAAATTTGCTTTGCTTGTCACTTCATGATCATGAACGCGGTAGATAATAAGTTGCCATTCTTTTATTGCATTATTTTGTTAATGCATGTGTTATAAAAAATGTGTCTGGATGTGTGTGCGCGTGTGTGTGTACATGTCTATGTCTATGTAAAAAAATACACATTTTTAAATGCAACGTCGCTGCTGTTTGCACCTCGCTTCGCTCAATATGCTAACACATATCGAGATTTTGTGAGCATAGCTAATCAAAATTGAGATCTGGTTCGCGCTCTTAGTATCTCTAGTATGTTATATTAAGTTATTTTTGGCTTTTGCCATATCGAGTGGGGATGAGTTTACGACGGTAATATTAGATTTTTTTTCAATATTCGTAGTGTTCTGTATCACAGTTTTTTACAACAATATTGAAATCTCACTTTTCAACAGTCGCAGGTATACTCAGCTCGACCGTCCGTGTCTTTGCAATTAAAGCAGTAAGACATTTACTGGACCTTAATACGGCTTCACTTACTTTTCTTCTATTTTGTCTTATGGTTTTTTATTGTGGGCGAGTTCTATATTTATTTTACACTAAAAGCCATGCGGCCTATTTATAAGTTAAAAACTAGAGATTCCCTCAGAGATGTTTCTAAAGAAATTATTACATGGTCGCTTGTCAATACAAATTTAATAATATTATTTATTATAAAAATATTAATAGGATTACGGTTAATACTACATATAATATATACAATAAATCTTATAATAGAATTAAAGAGTATTTAGTGGAACAAAATCTGTTGACTCATTTTGAGGGTTGTTATTATAATGCGCACACCTTACACTTTTAAATTTCATTTAAAAAGAGCAATTATTTAGTTTTTGACCGCTTGTTCTCAGCGAACTCGCGAACTTATAACATAAATTGATGATTCAAAACTTCTTAATTATAAGAAGAAGAGAATTTTCTTCTTAATTAGAAGAAGAAAATTTTTATTCTAATATTAATTAGAATAAAAATTTTCTATTTGAATTTACGTAAGTGAACTTGTGTAGGATGAGATTTTAAACGATTAAAAAAATGTTTTATTGAAATATAGTTAGTAAAAAATTTTTTCATTGTCAAAAGTGCCTCTGGCTCCAAAAGATATATGCATCGCTCTTGAGAAGAGTCGTCGACAAAGAACTGAGCGCCCTGTCTCTTTTTTTTTTACTGCAAAATTTAAAAACCATTACAATTTGTTAATTATGACACAATAGTGGAAGAGATAAATTTTTATCAAAATCAAATATTTTCTGATAATTAATGCACATAATATACAGGTGTATCATATTTTTAAGTAAGGACATGTTTGGTGATTGCTGAGTCACAAGGTTTTGCTACAATCGCAATCGTAGCGGTTTCTTTCCTCTTGTTACTCTATTCGTATATTACGTGACATAACATGATCGTAGACTTGTTCAGATATGCATAATTTTAGAATTTTGTTCATTGTGAATTACCAAAGACAAGGTTCATGGTCTGTCGCTGTTTTCTCTTCAGTTATTATTATTTTTCCCTCAATTAAGTTTTTAACATTTTTGTCATTAAATCAATGACTTTAATGTAGAATAAGCTTATTTATATATTAAGAATGATAACTAATTTTTGTTATTGTTTGTAACATTTTATATAATCTTGTTCCCCTAATTATTTTGAGCAGTATATAATATGATAAATAACAAATAAAGTAAAAAATATTTTTAATAGTGTAAATCCCCCATTTTAATTCTAGTATCTGAAACGGGGTATGTTCAGCCAGAATGGAGATCAAATTACGAAGGCGATTACAATTACGATGGCCGCAGCCCAAGACCGCTCACTTCTCGAGATCTTTTGGCATGGGCATTTCAAATCGCTAGAGGCATGGAATATTTAGCAAGCAGAAAGGTCATTGTACAAATATAAATTGAAATTCTCTACAGTTACAGCATCAGCTCTTAAATCTCAGAAGAACGAGCTACCCTTATCTTAATTTTTAAAGACATACTTAAAGCCTAAATTACACTTGTAAGGAATCTGGAAGTAGCCTGGAAACGTTCGCTCCACACTCACAGTGTGTCATCATATTTTATTAGAAAATAATTTATACTACATTGTAACAGTATAGTAATTTGCACTTATTTTACTTCTTGACGAGCAAAAAATTGTTTTCATCATTAGGCTAAAATAAAGCCATAGCTTCGTTTGTTTCAACATAAGTGATAGATGAAGAAAAAATATATTATTGCAGGTACTTCATGGCGACTTGGCAGCGAGGAATATACTTTTAGCTGATGACAATATTGTGAAAATATGTGACTTCGGTTTGGCCAGGAGCATTTATAAGAACGACGAATACAAGAAGCAAGCAGATGTATGTGTATTTCTATCGCACAACAAAATATGTTAAATGTTCTCTTTTTAGTTGCTTACTTCATGCTACCCGTACCTTCACCTGTTGTCCCCTCAACAGACCTTCGTTACAGGTTTATAGTCTGAAGTGTAGTAGAAGCAGATGTATATATATATATATATATATGTATATATATATATATATATATATATAGCTTGCTCGTACGCCCTACGCCTTCTCGCTCCGAACCTTATCCCGAACATCTGAACTCAGAAAATTTCCCTCTTTACGTAATATTATAGATTTATATTAATTGTTTTTCAGGGTCCACTGCCTGTAAAATGGTTGGCCATCGAATGCATGATTGATCGAATATTCTCAACTCAATCCGACGTGTGGTCATTTGGAATTGTTCTATGGGAGCTCTTCTCTCTTGCTAAAACACCATATCCTAACATAAGTCCACCTTGTCTGATCGAATGGCTTAGCAATGGGTAAGTACATTAAAATTTTGTGGTACTAAATAAACTTACAATGGAATAAACAAACAAACAAAATAAATAAAATAACTATTAATGTAATCCATACAATAATACCTTAAGGTGTCGATGAAATTTTTATTTCATGTATTTCATGATTTCATTTGTATGAAATCAATATTTTAACTTATAAGATCAATTATCTCTGAAGCCAGGTAATTTTTATATATATCGGCGCATCTACAAAACTATAATTTTTAGTAAAAGAACTCAGGATTCGTATTTTCAAATAATACAGACAAAATAAACACATTTAATTTATTATTCAAGTACCCTAGCTTTGTCTTCACAATTCAATGAGCAAACAATTATTGCCCGCTGACAGTCCAGCGTGTAGTATTTCCAACTACCGTCATCTACCCATTCCATAATTCATTTCATGGTAAATAAGTCTTTAACAATTGTATCAAATTATCATAATCATAGCAACATAATCAAATACACTATTCTAATAATAAATAATATAAATCATATATTTAAGAATACAATAATAATCATATATTAATTAATACAATGACCTTACAGCTCGGCCATCCTTATCATAATGTGTCCTCACACGAAATTTTAATACATTTACATAAATAATTATGTAATAATTATATAATATAATTTATAAAAATTATAAAAAAATATATAATATTTAATCAATTAAACATTTGAACTATATCAGATTCTTAGACGGCTCAATTATAAACAAATCGACCAATTCATTATCACTCATAATCACATAGTCTGTTATGATCTGCGAACATCTGTGCGATATCAAAACCGATACCATTCGCATTCTGCACGGTTCGCTTTTTCACTTTATCGCATTCATAAAATCGTTATTGTGATCTGCAATCATCTGCATCAAGAAATAATGCTGATTGCTCACAAATCTAAAAGTTATGATTCGCAATCATCTGCGACAAAAGCTCTGATTGCTCATAACGAAACATTTCTTAAAATCAACATTTCATCAATAGCGACCGATCAGCAATCATCTGCGTTATCAACGCTGAAAGCTCGCCTCTATATTTAATTACTATGTATAGTCTATCGCAATCTGCATTATCTGTGCTATTAACACTGAAACTTGTGTCCTATACTTACATATACCTTAACATTTTGTCTCATTCTCATATCTAGTATTCAATCTTACATATACTACAATTATAAAATACACGTCTGTGTCATGGCTATGATCTATATATATATATATATATATATATATATATATATATATATATATATATATATATATATATATGTATATATAGTTAATGAAACTAATATATGCTATAACTAATGAAATATAATTTTAAAATTATGTATCGCTTTCGTCATTAATATTTGTGTCAGAGTCGGTTTCGCTTTCTATGTCTTTATAGTTTAACCAGGGATGAATTTTATCAATAGAAATAATATTTTCATATTTTTTATTCTTCTTCTAGTGAGAGCAGTGTCTTCGACTAGAAACCTATCATTAGGTAATATTTTTACAATTCGATAAGGCCCATGGAATTTTGGCAAAATTTTCTTAGATTTCCCTATTATATCCTTATCAAACATTGTTCTTTCCATTCTAATAAGATCGCCCTCACTATACTTTGTCAACATTTTTCTATGTTTATCAAAGCGCTCTTTTGCATACTGCTGTTCTTTGGTGATCTTAGTTAATGATTCTTTTATTACATTTATCAATTCTTTACCACTTATCCTATCTACAGTTTCATTAATTACATCGTTAAGTATATTTGCTGAAGTACTTGTAATATTGTAGCCAAATAATAGCTCCGACGGGCTCTTTCCCGTAGTTTTATTTATAGATGTATTTATTCCTAATTGTATTTCGCCTACATGTTCATCCCAAGTGTTATCACTTTAATCATGACATTTGGTACTTAAAGCGTCTGATATTGTTCTATTGTATCGTTCTACCTGTCCGTTCGCTCTCGGCGTAGCCACGGCATTTAAAATGTGCTTAATATTAGTAGTTTCCGTAACAGATTTAAATTTTGAACTAGTAAAACAAGTGCCTCTTTTAGTAATCAATCGCGAAGCTGCCCCAAAATAACTAAAATTCTCTTTAAATATCCGAATAGCGGATAAAGTTTTCGTGTCCTTAACAGGGGTTAAGTTAATGTATTTTATTCTTGATCTTTGAGATTAGGAAAATAAGAAAGAGTCCATATTCTTATGGCGTATGTCTTTGTGTCGCAGGTACGTCTCTGTCGAGTCACATGGGTAGTATTTCCTTGATAAAGTACTGTTAACAATTTAAGGTATAAATGATAATAATAGACATTATTTAGTATTATTATATATATAATATATATAGTAAAAGGACGTACAGTCAGGATGATGTCAAATAAAGAATTAGTTATTACCTTTCATTTACTTATTCACAGTAATCGGACAGCGTTACCACTTGTTCTGTATTTCGGGACTGTTGCAATATAATTAACTCAATCGTAGAGATTTTGTAGCGGGTACTCTACATCGACTTTTATAAACTTTTATATTTATTACATACGCTGGACCGAAGTTGATAATAGTACATAATATTTGACTTCGGGCATTCAGCCTCCATGTATAAAGTTAATTGTCATAAATGGTAGATTAGGAATAAGGAGATCATTATACTTATTAGGGGCAATTGGTTCCCAATAAAGGTCACAGGACTAAGGTATGGTGAACTATGTCGGACCTTTGTAAGAACGCCAAGCTTTCTTGCCGTAGTTTTTGCTCTGGAAAGTTGAAGAAATCTCTATCCCTAACAACTGTAAGCGAATACTATATTCAAAAGATTCAATCTGTAAATTACGAACCAATGTGAACGGGCTCCTTTTGCGGTAAATAGACCTTTTTGCGTTTTGTTGACATGGAATGTGACAAGATTGACGTTGTCATTCGGAGACTGTCGTAAGTTTGTGACATAACGCTTCACCATGGCATCTTTTTTAGTCTGTTCTTGATTCCTATTGGCCCGAGCACATGGCACATATTTTTCTTAAAATATATATATCGAAACGACAGGTGCAATCGTGTTTTTTAAAACAGTGACGTCAGTGAGACTGACGTCACTAACACCATTACTAGTTCACTCATCGCAAATGATAAAACACCTTTTTTTAAAACAAATCAATTTATTATTACAATCTTTAAAAATACAAGAAAAGCAGGCAATTATAATGAATAATAATACGTACTCACAATATTTTCAGCTTACAACTTCCTTGTACGAAGGCCCAATAATTCTGGCTCGTTAACGACCGTTTTTAAAACGAAACGTCGTGACAGAGTCAATACACTTTCAATTATTATTTTCAATTCACATCCGCTTTACATAAAAATCTTTACAATTTATAATCAAAACTAATACAACTTATTTAAATTAAATCTAAAGAATATAAAATTACATTTTAAAACAATTCCTTAATTAATAATTATTATTTTGCGCCGACATATACATACATACATAAACTAATACAATGTTTAAAGAAGTATAGTATGAAACATTGAAACATTTATGATACAATTAGGATCGACCCCGCTCATTAAACTCTGGGATCCTTCTTGAATCAATAAATTTTGCATTTTTTAATATTCTTTTTTAAATTTATAAAGCTCAATATATATAGCAGTTCAAATTCAAATATTAATGAAACGTTAAGTAAGGGGTGTATTTTTTTTCGAGCTCACGATTTTTATTACGTTTGTCCCTACAGTTAGTTGTTGTAAATAGGTTTCACTTATTAGATCGTATACTGTAATTCAATCTCTATGGTCTTACATGTATTCTTGTAGCAAATGATCGGCTAAGTTAACGTTTATAGGTTCACTAGGGTCAGTGTGCGGTGTGTAGGTCCGTATGAATTGTATCATTTTTATAAGTGGCGGAGGTTCCCTAATCTGATTACTGTTTTTAATTCCTTCTTTAAAAGAGTCCTTGTTGAAAAGATGAATGCTCTTTGACATTTCTGTGCATAGGTAGAAAGCCAAGTGTGGAACCTAAATCCTTTTTTCATAAATCATATTCTAATTACTCAATATATTATTCATGTTGTATTTTGAAAATTAGAACAGGTTCATTTTAGAATTTTTTGATCTTATGCAATACACTAAATCAGTTTAATTATTACAGGAATCGATTGGAAAAACCACAGTACGCTGACGATCGCTTGCACGATGTTATGCTTCGGTGTTGGGAGCAGAAACCAACAGCTAGACCTAATTTCTCCCAGCTACAGGAAATACTCGGTTCCTTCCTGGAAGATAATGTCCGCAATGTAAGCATTTAATTGTACATCTTAGTTAAAAGATCATGTTATCGTTACGGGTTAATTTATAAAGGCATTACTTATTTAAACAATTCTCTATAGTATTTTTTTGAGTTTTATATATTTACACTAATTTAGGATTTTACGTTTTTTAAACCAGCATTACGTTGACCTGAACTCAGCTTACATGGACTTGAACGTGAAGGTTGATGGGCAAGAGGATTACCTGGCGATGGTTTGCGCACCTGACTACAATAATATGGTCACACCAAGCCCTCATCATTACGTCAACGACACTAGAAATTTTTTCCCACCTACACCAACCCAATTTCAACATGGTATGTAATATAAATTATATACATATTTTTTAAAAGGTTGTATCTTAGAATATATTTTCCGACATTATATTAGTTTTTTTTAAACACTAGAAATATTAAATGCAACCTTAAAGCTAACTTTGAATATATAATAAATGGAAGTGGCGCTGATGCAAAAGTGTTGACAAGCTCCGTATTTAAAAGTTAATTTAAAATATTTTTTTATGGTGGTAAATCGTTTTGTATTTATCTTAAACATTACGTATAGTTTTTGCAAATACTTTTGTACTTTTTCTTTGAGTGAAAGTGACAATAATATTAAATACAAGAGCTTAGAATCGTTACTGCAAATGATACGAATCAAACAATTCCAATTATTTTACAAAATTTTAAAGATCATTCGACTTCTACGTCTTTGACATCAATGCTGTGTTGGTGTAACAAATTGATAAATTAACTATAATATTTAAACGATGTCGAGGATTCAATTCTGTTTCAAAAGAAAATTATTTGCATTGTTTTGAATTTAAGAATTAATTTTTTTTATAATTTTATATAAGGAAGAAAAAACATTGAAAAATTCATAAAATGTCTTTATTGAATTTTGCTTGTTGTAAATCCACTGTGGAGGTTGCGAGAGAAATCAACATAAGTTCTAAATGCAAAAATAATTATCAATATGCATGTTGATTATCGAATGAAAAAAAACGGCTAGCACAACATTAGATTTAAAAACAAACTGGATTTGTACCAACTGCTCCAAATATGAATGATAATACGACCCAATGATACACAAAGAGCTAAAGTGCTTGTCTTGAAAACCTAATTGCAATATTAATTAAATAAAATATTGAGACATTCATATTGATTTGATTGCGATGGATCCAGCTATTCTTAAAAAAAGTTTCATGATTTAACATTTGAAAAACACTGATCATAATAAATAAATACACGGCTGAGTTTATTATGGGTTCTTCACAGGCCAGGGCGCGTTTGGAACCCTTGTAGCCTTAACTTCTAAGTCGGAGAGTGTCCAGAAGGGCTTATTTGGTGGTATCAAAACGGGTGATCTTGACTCTTCAAATTATTTTTTGTTGTTCCTCCGTTATTCCTCCTAGTTAGACGGCATTAAGGGGCCTCTGAGGAAATAAAAGTATTTTTATTTATTTTTTATGACTTAGGACAGGTAACGAAGAAAGAATAGTATTTAAGTCAGTCTAAATTGTCTTTTTTAATTTGCAATATCTAAAAACAATTGCTAAGGAAGTTACTTGAAATTACCCCGATTTTCTACAGCGGTAGCTTTGAGATATCTTTACGGTTTAAGGTATCCTGAATAATTCTAGAAACTAATTTTATAAAATGTTCGTATATGTATGCGTTAGTGCGTGTGTTGTGTAATATGTTGTATCTGCAATAAACTGTTTAAATGACGACTGCTTAAATGAGGTCGCGCGTATTACTGCTTATTTCAATTATTTATTTTACTTTTATACTTTGAATCGATATTAGTGCTCACTTCTGTATGTCAAAAACGTAAGGAAAACTTATAATGATACCATGATTATCAAAATAAGCCCTTCTATGACAACAGTCTCCAACTCTTACTCAAAGCTACGTAGATTCCAAGCGCTCCCTGGTCTACGAAGAACTATACAACTGACTTAGACGGATATATTTTTAATTACAATTACAAGACGCATTGCAATCATTCAGGTATGAAGGAATAATTATTTGAGTGAAAAATTAAATTAAATAAAGGACCCGTAAGTCTTATTTATTACCTTTAAATAGATTTGCTTTTGACAACAGTCAGCCTTATATGAAACATCACTGAGTCTACGTTGTGCCACGTTTACCTAGAAGAAAACTCCACGGAATTCTAGGTGGTTTGCAATCTTAACGGCTATTCCGAAAATTAGTGGCCAGATTGGACGAACTCTTTTTAGCAGTATCAAGACATTTCAAATAAAACTATTTTTACGGATTAAAACTCGCGTATAATTTGGTTACATTTTTTATTTTAACCCGACGTTTCGAATACTTTGCACTAATCATGTTCACGGGTAGACGAGATGTAAGGGACACTTACATCTTACTCGTGAAAATCTAAGAAAATACTAGTATCCAGACATGTCTGTCAAAATCGCGGTTTTATCTGCATAGCCAGGTTGGCATCATCCAATACAGAGACTGCCTGGAGGGAGGGACTATGCTCCCTGAATGATAGAATTTCGGCCGCACTGGCTCGCGCGTTTGATGTGTAACTCTCTACAATTATGCTGTCATCTGCACACCCAAAAGATATCTGGTTTAAGAAAATCAACCGTAAAAACATCTCTTTTTTTAATTATATTTATACACTCATTATTTCTTCATTATAAAAATGTTAATTATATACTCGTACTATAATCTATTATATTTTGTCTACAAAATGGTATTACATTTTCATTTTGGTGAAACATTACGTACCTTATTAGGTGAACTATTGGTTTTCCCAAAAGGCAAGTGGTCAACTGGATCTGGTTTGGAATTAATCATACGCATTCAGACAGGGCTGGGTAGAGCCGTAGAATAAAATCTGATGCCATGGAATCGAATCAAGGCATTAGAATCTCATGATCTTTCTGAGGCTTTAACTGGTTTGAGCAAAATACCGCAATACGTTAACTTCCATATTACATTTTTGGACATTTTTCGGTCATGAATTTATATATAAATGAATGTAAATAAAATGGTTACCGGTGATACTTTACTACTTTTAAATTAAATATATTATCTTCACGTTTAATATATCAACTATATCCTTGTGGTCTTCTGCAAAAGATTTTGCTGGATAGTAAAGAACAGAATATCAAAAATTTTCTCTACGACCACTTTATAATAGAATCACATTAATAATTGAATAATCGTATAACTTTATATAACCTATATTTTCCTTTTACCAGACGGAACCGAAAATATTTCCTTATGACCATGTGAAACAAATTAATTAACGGTAATAAATATAATGTTTGAAGGCATGGTCAATGTAACTAATCTGAAAAATCTTTTTTATTAGTAATAGAATATTGCAAGATGTAGCTAACCTCTTTCCACTATATAAAATTACGCTATTTATACTTATATTGCACTTATTTTGAATAACAGAGTATATGTTGTCATTATTAGTACTTACTACTGTGTTTTAACTTTACATTTTTTCTTTATAACGCATGTTTTATGTTTATATTTTGTACATTCTATTCAGAAAACAGAATTTATAATGGACATTCAATTACATTTTCAGACGACGAAGGCTATTTGCAAATGAGCCCAACGAACCGATTGATATTCAGTCCACGAGCACCAAATACTAAATTTGATTTTGATGCACGCAAACTAAACCCAAAAGATTCTGAAGCTAACATCCAAGGCTCAGAGTTGACACAGTTGTTAACTTTGAATAATTTGCCAGCCAGGAGTGGTTCTGAGTCCGACCACGAAGGTAATACGTCTCCATATCTTAACATGTGTCCCCGGATCGAGGAAGAAACAGATGAAGTTTTCGAGACAAAACAATATAATTTCAAAAATTCACTAAATAATCAAAATGGCGCTATTACTAATCCAACTTATATTAAATTCGACGTGGACTTGGAGAAGAAACCTCAGAACTTTGCAAATAATTACATTAACGTCAATGTACCGAATAGTCTAGTCAATTAGATTCTTTTTTAAAAATTTTTCATTCCTTATACCTCGTGCGCTGTAGCATGGTGCGGGTGACACTGTCAATAACGTTTTGATTATTTTATATAAGTAAACACAAATTCATACACGGAGTTACACTGCACAATTGAATAACCCATTAATTTTCATTATAATATTAAAGAGAACTAGATTTATGCTGCGAGTATCGTAAGCGAAAATGAAATGCATAACGTCCATTCCTAGTAGTCATGTGGTACTGACAGACGTCACTCGTACCACGCTACAACGCACAAGGTATACTTACTATTATTATACTTGGATAACTAATAAATTTCTTTAAGCATTCGACTTCCTAAACAAATTTGATTTAATGTATTAACTGAAATCTCAGACTATTTTTTTTTATGTTTGCTTTTGCTTTCGATATTGCTATATATCTCAATGGATTGACTTTTTTTTTACCTTCTATCTATAACTCTATTATTGTTAAGGAGTTTACTACTCTTAAGTTTGTATGTTTAATATTGTAATACATAAAGTGGAATGTTTACGAAATGATGTGATATTTTGTTGTAAGATGTTGGATTCATTAAAAAATAAGGTAGTACTGTCGTACAAAATTTAGTGTAGTTTTCATATATAGAGCCAGTATTTGTTTATTGAATCCCACCATTAAACTATTTTGTAAATATTTTTTATTTAAAGTAATATATTCATAAAAACAAATGGGTTTAATCTTTTTTTTAGTTTTTACTTCATTTCACTAAACCAAAAACATAATTAACATTTTGATTATTTTTTTGTATTCACAACAACTTCATATTACTACTGATTTAGATATAATGCATTAACATATGATAATAAAATTTTAAAGATCGTGTATTTCATTAAGATATAAAATTTTAGATGTTTATTTAACTGTTACTAAATAGTTTATATTTAAATTTTACTTTATAAAAATATATATTTCAAGTATTAGTTATCTGGCTCTAATAATGTCAATATTATCGAGATTTGCCCGAACAATACACGCCACGAGTCTGCCATGCTGCGAGCTCATGAATACAGACCCCGAATGGGCTCACAACTACTAGGGCATATTCCGATATCATTGACGTGAGTACAGCTGAATAGTTATAATATATATAACAGTAATCATACATCATAAATATATATACTTCGTGAATACCATTATATAACTTTTTTTATCGTTTGATGATTCCAATTCTTAATATTATAAAGTAGATAAATAGCAAAATAAACGTGAACGAATAAAATTTACTAGTTTCAACTATGAAAGTATGATTCTTAAAAATGAAATGTTTTAAACAACTATAGTTCGGTCAATTTAACAGCCCATATTTGGCTCATCTGTCAGTTTTAGCTTAGTAGTAAGGTGACCTACTTGAAAACATCGATCGATTAATGTTTATAAATACGATATTAAATAAACGTATATAAATTTGAAAATCGGTTATTATGAAAAAATACTAACAGGTACTGTATTTTTATTTTAAAAATCATTATGGAAATCGCGATCTCTTATTATTTTTTATTATAAGTTAAGATTAAAAAATGACAATAACATAATTTAACATATGGATAATATTCAGTAGAGAGGTAGGGCACAGTGGGTTACATTCCACTAAAATTTTGAGCATCCCGACTGGGGCAGAACTTTTCCTAATAGAAGATCGCAGCAAAACAATATTGTTTTCTATTAGTTATCTGATAAGTAAGGTATCCAAAGCTGCATATCCAGAGGAGTTGGATAGCGCGGGATCGGTGATGCAAATGACACAGTACTTCGCCCATAAGCCGCACTACCTGTGCTTGTTTGGGGCAGGTTTGCATTGCGAGTTGTTCCCCTAAGCTATTCTCACACAGTAAATCTTCGTGAAATCGTTTTAAATCCTATTTGACCTCTAAAATTATGAAATTGAAAAAGAAAAACCGTTACACAGCGGCACACAGTGTTACACATCCACTAACGTGGACTTTTGCAACATCAGACTCCATAGAAATCTAAGCGCAGTTCACCTTGAGACTGCGCAGCCTTCTATTTTTGTGACACTTCTATTTTTAACAGAGAAGCAGATATCCTTCCCGGCCGTTTCATCATACCTCGTTTACCCCGGTTACGAAATGGAACAAATTCTTGTCACGTGCCGGGTTTAGCATATTCGTTCAAAAGGATATCTGCTATCTCATAAAGGAGACAGGGAAAACAAACGACTTTTTAAACACCTGCAATTGACGACGGACAAGCTTCTTAGCGATACTTCTTCTGTTCTGCGGAGTTGGTGATTTAAGGAGACTTTAACGCCCATCACACTAACACACACGAATGGCAAGGTCATCTTGGTCATTGAGAACCATAAGAGTTCTATATTGGATCTTGGGCAAGCAAAACAAACTGTATACAGGGCTTAAACATCAATAACATGTAAGAACATGTTCCATTTCCACCTTGCACAAATTGTGGTCGTATTTTTAAAATACTCTTGTCCCTTTATCAAAAGGTTAATATCTGATGATACATCTGAGGAAAATTGTTACCATTATTATAAGATGGAAATTTACTTTATTAATGAATTTAATAAATAACAAAAAAAAAGGTTTTAGTTGTTTATTTTTTTATAATTATAAATATTTACAATAACATTAATATTTCCATTTCTAATCGAAACTGAACATAAAAAGTAACTTCAACAAAGGGGCATTTGCATTCCAGGTTGAAGATTTTTGAATTGTCTTTTAAATGAAAATGGTACGCATTATCCCTAAAACAATACTCTCTATTACCTCAGCGCCCTGAAAAAAATGGGTATTAATCACTTTAAAATATTTTCTGGTTACATTAGGTTGGTTATATATATGAGTAATTACGAGATCGCAGTTTATTTACTTTGAATAAATACCAGTCCTCACTGATCTATTTTGATATCGTTCTTATACAAATAAGTTTACTTTTTAAGACACCCTCCAAATTAAAAACTAAAGCTGCGAGAATTCCAATTCCCTGGTCTGCCAAATTACACAATAATATCAGCCAGGTATTTGTTATTTATACCCGAAGAAAATTTAAGTTTAATAAGAAAATTTAAGTTTAATAAGTTTAGGCCCTGTAATCGTAAAAAAATTGGATATGAATTCCCAGTGGTTTAAGTTAATTAATATTATGTATATAAGTATAAAAGCTTAGTACGTATAATACATATTAATTACGATAATAAATTACTTACATCTTTAAATGCTTCCACTAGTCCTAAAGGCAGGTCAACAAACATTCGTCCAAGACTAGCTAGCACCTGAAACGTTAGAAAAGACTATTTATGCTTAAAACAATATAATAAATGAGGGTTTTTTTTTTATACTGTCTAAGTTAATGCTTGACTACATTCCACCTGATGGAAAGTGGAAATGTAGTCATAGATGGTAAGTCGCATTAACTCAGTAACCTATTCATTCTTCTCTTTAAGACACCCACATTATATTCAAATGGAAATACCGACGAAGGCAAGCAGTTCCAATCCTTCGCCGTGCGAATCAGGAAAGACGAAACAAAGCGCTTCGTTCGGCCAGGTGGAATGTCCACAAAGTATGGATGGATACTCGCCGTGCGTTAAGATTGGCATTGCCCCATGCGGAAGGTTGATATTACAAGACCTATTCATCGTCGAAATAGATTAGAATGTAATTGACGATTTTAAAGCTGCACTTCCAAAAAGTTTTCACGACGCCTTTAAATAAGAAAAAATTAATAAACTTGAGTTCACGTAACTACTATTAGTACAAGTTAATTATGAAGGAATTGTGTAAGGGCCCTAAATCTCCAAACTGCTTTGTCATACAAGACTTAGAAGATGAACAAGACGATACTCTACGCACTTCATATGCAGCTATGCTGAAAGAAAAGTTGACAATATACGAATGTGTTAAAAGTAAATGCACTCCAAAGTGTTAAACAAATGGTGTAAAAGTTGTAGTGATTAATAACATTTTTCCAAATTCGTATCGACATGGTGTAAAAGCATGTTTTTAAGTGTTCTTTGGATGGCCATATTGTAATGGAATGTCAATAATGCCGATCAAAGAAAACATCAAAATTCTATAAAAATAAGTGAACGTTCGGAATTTATTGAGTTCGGAATAAGATAGTCGTGTCAATATATATTTATTAATATTAAATGAATATGCCGTATGACATGACACTATGGAAATAACTAAAATAAACTAAGTTAGCCGCTTCCACATTCGTTAATCGGCGGATTTTTTGTACCGGGTATACGGCAGAACTAACTCTGTTCTGAGTCTGTATGAGAACTCCACTGTAATCTTGCATCTAAGGTAATATCCAAGAAAACAGTAGAATTGACCGATAACAATTCCTCATTATTTAATTGTACATTCGTTGAGATATTTTTGACATTTGTTAAAAAAAAAATTACATACTTTGTTTTTTTTTTTCGTTGAGCAACAGCTTATTAGCATAACACCATTGTACAACCTCAGAGAGAGCATTGTTAACATCGTCAGTTTCTGATAATTAAAAAAAAAGAGAAGTGTCACATGACTATACGAGCATTTTTTGTATTGTATCAAAACTACCAGCGTTTTGATAAAATATTTTCTTAATTAATTTCAAAGGAATCATATTATTAACATAGTGTGTATACACTTAAAACAATGAAGCGTTCCATCTCTGCACAAGATATTTCAAAAGGACATTTAACGGAGCGCATAATCTTTAAGTGCCTTTAGTTTAATTGATTATTAATAAGTATTATAGACATTCCGCGTAAAGCGTTTTCGGTTCCTATATTAAGTCAAAGACCAATTTGCTGACATAATTCATGAAATTATAATAGCGGGAATAGGTTTGTAAACAACTGGACCGATTTATTTTGAAATTTTGAAAAAATACTCTAAAAGTAATAAACAACTTGGGTGTGTTCATTTACTATACAATAGATTTTAATAAAAAACTACTCCGAAGCCAGATTATTGCAGTGTGGCCGAGTTGTGGGATAAATTTAAAGTAATGTAGACAGCCTTGTGATAATATAATGTATACTAATTTCTAAACGTCTGGACAAGCTGTTGGCTCTAGCCTAAATGTGGAATGAATGGTACGGTAAAGAAAAGGTTTACCATTATAGTTCATAAATTTTATAAAGTTATTTACATCTGCAACTTTTACTAAATCAACATTCAACGCACATGAATGCGGATGGTCACAGGAGAAGAGAAATTATATTTAATTTAATTGTCTTTATTTTAACTTACCCCACTTGGTTTAGGTTCTCTTTGGGGTGTAGATTCGGTGACTTCAGCGGTAAAATTAACACAACTCGCTGAAATTATAAACAGCAAAAAAGTGACAAGAAGCTCTATCTTTATGGCGGCCATTTTTGCAATGTGCTACTTAACATCGCTTTGCTCTTTTAAACGAGAGACTAGACAATAGAATTAAGTAAGCATTGAAATATTCAGAACTTTTGTCTTATTCTGCGAGAGATTTTAAAGATATTTACTCATTTTTCCTCCATTAGATTATATAGAGCAAATTACGGTTTAATTATAAAATATATGTCATATAAAAATATTGATGTAAAATAAAATTATACAATGGAAATCAAAGTGACTGAAAAAAAATCTATATGGATTTTGATAACTTGAAGGATTTTAGCTAGATTTAACTAGGTGTGCTATTACTCCAGGTGACATCTAAATTGCTTTTAAAAAAGGAAAGTTATTTTATACGCGTGAAAAAATAAAAAACATGCTTAGATAAACCTGAAAATGTCTTTATTAAAATTTTGACGTTGACACATGCTTCATAAGTTAAGAAAGATGAAAATGAACCGCTGGGAACAGCAAGTTTAAAATAAAATATAGAAAAGGCAAAATAACTTAAAGCAATATATTTTTAACATATATTGCTATATTACACATACATTTCAATTTATAATAAAGTTTTAAATAATTTTATAACTATTAAAACACAAAATATAAAGATTTATTTAAAAATACTCAAATACTTAACAAAATATTAGAAGTACAAGGGGAGTAAAGGTTTATAGTATCTTTTGAAACGGGTCAAATACTAATAAGACAGCGATTAATTATTCAAACATTTCTATTCTTCAGCAAATAAAACCATTTAAAGTATTACTTAGGTTTAAACATACCGAAGAACGACTGCGTCAACTGTAAAAGAAAAGACATATGTTATATGCTTTTACTTATATAAATTCATTTTATATTATTCTTAAAAATGTATCACATTGTTATTGTTTAGATCATGATTGCTCAGAGATGTAATATCAAAAGGTAAATTAATATTATCTAAAGTATAAAAATGTCATTGTTTGATTGGATAACGTACGTCTGAAATGGCGCCAAAAACATCTTCCGGAATTTTCATCATCTTACCGAAAGCATCGTGTATCATCTATTAAATAAAAAGAGATGTTTAAAAATTATTACAGTTAATATGATATGTAATTTTGGAATTCGTATAATGTCGATAATTATTTAAAAAGTAAATTAATTGCGATTACTCACATCTGGCTTCACTGTAGTGGTCGTTGTTGCGGTATGGTTAGTATCCGGAGACGAAGGTGCGGTGTTCGTCGCATTCTCACATACAACCACTGATACAAGGAGGAATATTAAGAAGCACGCTTCAATTCGGAACATGTTTTGTTTCGGCTTTTGCACTAAGTTGGAGCAGATCGTCTTTCTTATTTATATACTAGACTCTTGACAACCGGAACCAGGTTATTGTTATGATTGTATAGAGATGACGCACCTCTGCAAGAATATAACATAAAAATATATTTTCGGTTTTACTGAATATATTCTTATTTTCAAATTGAATAATAATAGTATTATTGTTGCTTTGTAAATATCTTACGTATTTTTATGTAAAGTTTACAGATTTTAAATAAATTATAAGAGTCATAATGATGTGTCCAAGCTTGTGTTTTACCATAACAATAAGAGTACTTAATTTGCTAGTCCGTAGTTTAGATGAAGGGCATTTGAATACTTAGCTAATACTTTATACCTTTGAAACTTTGTAAGGCAAAAGTAAATAGGCGTATTGAGTATTTTGAAATGAGATGTAAATTGATTTTAGTCTGGTTTTTGTTCCATCTTAAATGAGTATCGAAAATACGTTATTTTAAGGATTTAAATGTCAAATACATTTAGTAATAAGATCAGTTTTGTGATGCCATTTAAGTGAGCAATGTGAGTAAATTCACAGTCAAATTTAGATTGGCATTATTGTCCAAAAACATGAGTTTACTTCACGTTCATTTGTTCATATCTCAACTAACCGTGGCAAAACAAATTTTTGAATATTATTGAATTTCTGATATATATAATGTTGTAAGATAATAACTATAATAAATAATATATTATAATCTATTGTATGTTAATTATTTCTATTTAAATCCAATCCTCACAGTATTATAGACACATTTTTATAGGACACAGTTAATGCAGTCTTTAGACCAAAAGCTAGAGCGAATAAGCAAAATACGTATCGAAAAAGATAATTCAAATGAAATAAAAACATTACAAAGAGCCACTTGTTTGTACTTGTCGCAATTTCCTCCAGACTACCTTTGAAAATAGAGATAACAAGAAGAATTTAGGAGAAGGGTGTAAATATATATATTTACACGTTCGTGCGTCCCAATTCTGGTGTTTAAGTGATTGCGCAAAAAAGCAATGTATGCTGTTTATAACTAAATTCCATGATAAGTGAAATCCAAATAAGTTAAAGGAATTAGTGATAACAATGTTATAACCGTAAATAACAAATACCAGTGTAACAGTGGCATTCAACTAATATAAATAATATTACCCACTCTATAAAAAGTAATATGTCTATAATCTTAATATTATAAAGCTGAAGAGTTTGTTTCTTTGTTTGGTTGGTTGAACTTGTTAATTTTTCAAACTTCGAGAAGGGTTTGCAAAATAATTTCAGATTATGATAGGCAGGTTAATGAAGAAGGCTAAAGGCTATCTAGCATTACGGTACTGCTTTTAATTTATTTTTATAGCAAAACCAAAAAAGAAAAGATTGGAATGGCAGTGGTGCAAGAAGGTGGAGTAGGTAGATGAACGATTGCATTAGAATTATCTAATATATATATTTATACATATGTGAAACACAAATAAATATAAAAATAATAATAAACATACATAGACACTTTATTAGGATGGTCCATTTAATTTTGGTGCTTCAAAAGATGTTGTCGGACAAGTCTTAAATGTTGTCTTTACCTCTTGAAATTAGAAAATATCCTACACATTTTCTAATTTCAAGAGGTAAGGAGTTCCAGAGTTGTATAGCCTAAACAGTAAAAGAACTATGAAAAGAACCGGTATTGCGTGGTGGAATAAAAAGTAAGGAGGGAGCGGAAGACCGTAGAATATAAAATAAAAATAATCCTGGTATTATGCCTCGGTCGCATAGAAAGTCAGTAGTTTGGAACGAAAAATATGGTCATACTTCCGTAGACCGAAGATAAAATTGATAGAATGTTTAAGAAGGCGCTCCAGTTTATTGAGAAGATCTTCGTTTAACACAGATCTCCGTAATAAATTATAGGGAACTCATATAATCAATTTTATTTAACTTTCATAGGTTACTTTTACCATAAATTATAATTGTTAATTTTTCAGGTTAGCTATTTTCATCAAACCAGAAGTTATAGTTATCTTCTTTGTTGGATGTTTTGTTGTTATTGAAGTCATTTCTTATCTTCTATTGACCCATCTTTATAGAGAATATTCTTATTATACAAAGTAAGTCATAGTGGTATTTAATAATATTATTAAATAAGATAACATAACCCAATTAATATAAATTGTTTATAATGATACTTTTATATGAATGGCAGGTAGCTTGAGGTGAAGACGGAGTTGTAGGGCTACGTCTTCTGTCGATGCAATAAGAGCTATATATGACTCGTGAGTACGGGTACTGCCGGAGGCGCTGGTGTGCATGATTTTTAAGGAAGAGTGAAGGAAATGGATTGCGAAGTCACATTTAACTCACTCATTAATTAATAAGTAAAGCCAAAAGGTGGCATTATCGCCTAGCATTCTCAATAAAGTTAAAATGACAATTATTTTTATAGTAAAACTTAAAATGTTTTTTTTTTAATATAAAATGAAAAGGAAATCATGTCAAAATATACAGAAATAATAATGATACTCCAGCTTAAAGGAACTTATTTTATAAAAAACATAACTTACCTTAGTTATCTTTTAATAAAATGTGTTTGTATTCTTGGAAAATTATTTTAGTGCTAATTCAACTATCAATTACATGTTTATTGAAAATGCTATTTTATCTACAATAATAAATGTGGACTAGTCCAATAGCTCTATAATTTCTATATCAACTCTTTACTAAGATATTTATGTTTGTAATTTTAAAAGTTATGATTTATAATAAAATGCACCAATGCTTCAGCAGAGAATTTCAATAAATATTCAATTTAACTTTTTAAAGATGTTTGGTAAAATCTTAATATGTACATTCGTATATTTTCGAAAATCTTTTAGTAATCCTTTACATTATAAAATGTTATAAATATATATATTTTTTACTTTTATATCCATAATATTCGTTTTTTGTTTTATTTATTGTTATATTTAGTAATTTTACTTTCACTTCTAATGTTAACTATTATCTTCAGCAAACCGGCAGAAGCAGAAGCCTGTCTAAACTCTAAAACACATCTCAGCAACTCCAGAAAAATTAAGTCGGACATATAAAATAGTGCAATCGGCACAACAGATAGGCTATACGGCATAGTTGAAGGAAATAGACACATCGTTGAAGGACACCTGTTAAGTTATAAACAAATTACAATACTTCTCAATTTAACGGCACATAAGTTTGGACAGGTTTTACATTTGGAGTTGTAAATTTAATTTAAGTTGTATCTTTTTATTATTACAAGTTTTTAATCAGAAGTTTGAGATAGTTGTTCTTAATGACGGCATTAAGAAAAATTTAACCACTACGGAGTGGTTAAATTTTCTGACCAATGTTTCATGCTAAACAAAATCGAAAGCCTTAGATAAATCACAGTATACTTCAAAAGCATCCGAGATTTCCAGCAGGCTAAAAATAAGAATTATGAGAAAGACAACCTCTGGTAAAACCGAATTGTGTTTTGTGAAGTAAATTATTAATATTATAATGTTCCAGCATCTGATTAAGAAAGGAAAGGTCATCGTGGCTGAAGACTGGCCGTTGTGTATTTCCGATCTCAAACTCCTAAATAATAATCTATGTACAGTTTAGAGATTATGACATGTTAACGTTATGATAATTTTCCCATGATGAATTTTCCCATTAATATCTGGCCTCAACGTTTAGAGGACTGAATTATAGCTAGTTAAGATCATCTTAAGCCAAAATATATTTCAGACGGTTAATTTTCTAATACTCTGTCGTCTATACATGTATTGTTTTTTTTAAACATTAATAGTATTAAGATTTTATTCAAATCAAATCGATAACGTTTCTAGGTCGTTTAGGAAATCACTAAAGTAAATATATTATTTATTACACGTATCATCTGCGGAAGGCCATAAATGCCCGTATATTTTAAATCTGAGTTAAAATTAAACTGTTAAATTAATGTAAGTGAAAATAGTCAGTCTACGATACATCTCTAAAGGAATGGTTAAAATATAAAATAAAACAATGCTATATGTTTCAGTTCATTCTTTATCGATAAACCTTAAATAATATTATTGCTAAAACTCTTGCATCATTTATTAAAAGACAAATAACTGTTTTGAACGGGTTTCATAGGAAAAGAACATATCTCTACGGCGCGAGTCCCGCCGTCGCCGACCACACGCCGCACTTAAAGTTTTAGAGATTACAAATAGGTTTAGTTTCAAGGCTTCCACAACTTGAGCAAGCCGTCTTCACTGTAGGTAGCGAGTATATTTTGATGCGGATGATGCGTCATGCCGATGACGGCCTTCTCGTGAATCTGCACGGAGAGAGTCAAGGTGAGCGGGGCGGAGCGGAGAGGGAGCGGGGGGCGGTCTACTCACATTGACGGTCCGCTCGAGCTTGCCGCTGGCGGCGCAGAAGGCGTAGAGCACGAGGTCCTCGGCGGCGCAGTAGAGCAGGCGGCCGCGCGCGCCCAGCGCCGCGCACACCAGCGCGCCGCCCTCCGCCTCGCGCCGCCCGCTCGTGAACGAGCGCACGATCTGCCCCTGCATGTTCATGATCACCACGGTGTTGGTGCGGTTGCACACCACGAAGTGGTCGGGGTTCTTGGGCATCAGCAGCAGCGAGTTGACGGGCGGCTCGCCCGACCCCAGCGGCTTCAGCGTGGCCGTGCACTCGCCCGAGCGCACCGACCACACCTACGGCAGAGGTGGGTGAGTGAGAAGTTACGATAACGAGTGGACGACGAACGTCGACCGACCCGGCCGTCCGACCTTGACGGTCCCGTCCGACGAGGCGCTGAGCACGCCGTGTCCGTCCGGAGTGAACACGGCCTCGTTGACGAAGGACGCGTGTCCCCGGAACTCTTTTAGTATTTTCCCAGACTTCAAACCGTGTATCCTACGGATAAGAGATAGGAGCGAGATATAGTACCGGCGACGAGAGCCGAAGCGTTCGAGGCGGGGGAGGCGAGTGCGGGGTACCTGATGGTGCGGTCGAAGGAGGCGGACAGGATCTGCGAGTTGTCTCGCGCGAACTGCAGGCAGGTGACGCCCTTGGCGTGCGCGCGGTCCAGCCGCCGCTGCACCTGTCCCGTGGCCACGCGCCACACCTTGACGCGTCCGTCGTTGGAGCCCGCCGCCAGCGTGTCCGAGTCGCGCGCGAAGGCGAGGCTCAGCACGGCCTCGTCCATGCTCATGTACTCGTCCAGCGCCTGGTAGCGCAGGTCCTTTCGGATCTTGCCCGTGGTGAAGTTCCACACCTCCACCAGCCCGTCCACGGACCCCGTCACCAGGTACTGCCCGTCCGGGGAGAACCTGGAGAAGTCGGGTCCGTCGTCTATTTACTGGCACGAAACTACCGGACGACCTCCTATGAGACCCTCACCTTGCGCATTCCACGTGTGATTTTTGACCAAATTTTATAATTTTCGAAACTTGGGTCGGATACTGGTCGTCCTCCTCGTCTCTGATGGCCGCCTTGCCTCGAAACAGATCGATAGTTGTCCCTGAAGAGATGTAAATGACATTTGAACATTTTTGACAAAATCGTCGATTGAAAAATATAAGAAAAGAAAGTTTCTCAGGCGCCAACGTTAGGATATAATTAAAAAATGTAAAGTCAATCTAGAGGGCCGGTACTACCACTGCGGGTTCTCTCATCGTAAGATACAATATATCGAGACCGGGTATCGACCCTCTCCATGAACCATCACTATCCCGCCTCGCCTCGTGTTATAGAAATAAATGTAAAACGCGAGACCTGGCGGCAGAAGCCCCTGGTGCTGTTGCCACTTGAGCGCCTGCCCCAGCAGCGCCAGCAGGCGCGAGGACGGCACCACGGACACCTCGCCCGCCAGCGCCGCCGCCAGCGCCGCGCGCCGCCACTCCTTGCCGCCGCCGCCCGCGCCGCCGCCCCCCGCGCCCCCCGCGCCGCCCGCGCCCCCGCCGCCGCGCAGCCCGCCGTACGCCTCGCGGGGGTCGAAGTACGAGCGCGCCAACATGTTCTCTGATGGAATAGAACGATGACGTACCGGGATCGTAATCCGGCGTGATTCTAATATTCTGTTTTTTGCTCACCCAGATGCATGTATCTGTCCGTCTCCTGCTGTTTCATGAGCAGACATGGCTGGGTTTGTCGTAGGAGCGTTCGAGCCGCACTGAGCTCGCGCAGCTCTATAAGTTCCAGGACGACCTGCTCGTATAGGTCCATTAATTTCTTATCCGGTAGCTTCAGTGAGGCGGTGGCCTTTAGCACCGTGTCCCAGTGACCGTTGTTAATGTCGGCGCAGAACCCGTCCACACTATCCACCGTGTTGAGTGAGACTCCGGTCTCCTCCTGTGGAATATTTTACATAAGTAATAATGGCTAATGCTTCCAAATAACAAAATGGTTTTATTTGTCTATAACCTATCGAGGGATAATATTTTTACATCAATATTTTAACCTGATATTTATTATAATAATAATGAGGTTGTTTGAAGTATCTTGTAAACTAGTGAACTATAAAAAAAACACTATTAACATGCCATGCTCTGAGCTCGTGAATGAGAACCCGGAATAGATTTAAAAACTAGTCATGCAAATTCCTATAGAAAATATGAGAGTGGAGCCTGGCAATTGTACATAATATTGTAAATATCATTCAATATATTACTTTTTAATAATTAATACTAAATTTACAATTAAAAAAATATTATTTAAAATTTGGAACATACTGCTTTTGTATTATTTGATGTTAAAGCTATTTTTTAAATTAATTACTAGCTTGCTAAATAGTAGGTAGATACACAATTTTCATGTAAATTATTGTAATGTATATTTGTTAAAACTGAGACTGAGAATTTATTTATTCATGAATAGTTTATGACAACTTATTAAAATAGTTTGACTAATTGACATAACTATGTATGTGTGTATCTAATATGAAGATGCAAATAAAGGTCTACACTACATCTGCTGTATATGGTGTAATTTCGATTTTGGCTGAAAAACCGCTTTCGATTGCACAATGTATGTAATAGTGATCATGAATTAGTAGTCTAAAAATACAAAAGATATAAACAATTTATTTTAGTTTGTTTATTGTATGAATTACATGGAATGGATTACCTGTAATGTTTGCAAAGTTTTTGTCAGGTTAGACTCCTTCAAATACTGTTGTATCAATCGAATAACACTAAAAATAAAAAAAATAATAAATTAATAAAGAGAAACAGTATACTACTTCATGAGTATTTTTGTCAACTATAACTTACTCTGCAGATTCTATTTCGATAGACATGGTGTTTACTATTCAATATAGCTTAGGAGCCGTAATAATATAAATAACTTTAGAAATATAATTTATAACCGCTAAAATCTCTAATACTCTAACGATTGTTTGTTAACATAAAACACATGACACTTGACAGTTGACAGGGACCTATGATTATTATTTTTTTAATCTTTCCAAGGGAAAAGGCAAAAATCTTTATTACAGTTAAAATAATTTGTTTTGTTTTTTTATTGTCAAGATTTACGTAAGGCCATTTCAAGTTTTTCAAAAAAAGGCCAATTCAAGTTTTTCAAAAAAAAAAAAACGAGATTTTTTTCTTATTGCGATCACTTTTAACCTACAAAACACTCCAATCGCGCAAATAATTCTTTAGTAAATAAGACTTTAGGTAAATTCGTAACTTACATTTAAACGGGATCACTCAAAAGTCTGGTCGATAACGGAAACATTATTCAGGATTGTATAACAAAATTGTGAAACTGTCTATCGCCAATAGAGTACGAAGCTCAGGTGACCGATCAAATCATGTTGTAATTTGTACCTCGAGATGGACGGCACTAAGTAGCGTCGCTTTTACGATAGAGTCTCATATCGATCACGTTCGGGCTGAGAGTACGGGCATATCTCAATACGGGGGGAACTCTAAATGAATATTTATCGAAAAATTTTCAATACGTGTTAAACGTATAGCTTCGGGATGCAAAGTATTATAAATATATTTTCTTCCACCATCGAAATCTAAGCCCGGAGTCGGAGGAATCGCGAGCGATCACCGCGCGGGCCGTCGCCTCCGTCTCTCCTTCATAATTATCGACGACGCGGTCGCAGTCCTCGAAAATAAAGACGACGGAAGCGGAGCTCGACGGGTCGGAGACGAGATTGGATCCAAACAATGGTTTAAATAAAAAATAGTTATTTATTAGAGATATAACATTGGTCGGGAGCGCTTCACGAGTCGGGGGAGGGCGGGGGGAGCGGCGGGCGCACGAGGCGCGCGTCGGCCAGCGCGGGGTGCAGCAGCGCCTGGCGCGCCGACACGCGCTCGCTGGGCTCGTAGCGCAGCATGGCCTCGAACAGCGCGGCGGCGTGCGGCGCGTGCGGCGGCGCGCGCGCGGCGGCCGGCAGCAGGAGGCGCGCGTCGCGCGGCGGCCAGCGCGGGAAGGCGGCGCGGTAGTCGGGCAGCAGCCGCGCGCCGGGCCACACGTCCTCGCCCGGCGTGCCCAGCGCGCGGAACACGCGGAACAGCTGGTCGATCTCGCTGTCTCCCGGGAACAGCGTCCTGCCGCTCGCCTGCCGCGCGCGAAAAATATATATATTTTATGTAGGCTATATAAACCGATCAAGAAAGTCTAAGCACCGGGCCGTAATTTTCGGATTTTTTTTAGTTTTAACGATTACTATCTTAGGCGGATCGATTGATGTACAAATTTTTTTGTTCCTCCAGACATATTTACGTACTGGCTTCGTTAAAAATACAGTTATCAAAAAGATCGAAGACATTTTTTAAAGAATTTTTGGGATCGTTACGGTACGGACGATTTGATCGTACATGAAGAGTAGCAGGAATGCTTCGAGCGGTCCCGCTTTTCCGCATTTTGGTATCAATAAAGGCGTCATTCGTCATCTCTGGCAGTGTTACGTCACGGCGGGGGATCCGGCCGAGCGGCACCCGGGACGAGGAAGGAGCACGACCGCTAGACGACACCGTTTCCTACACTGCAAGACGTCAGCCGATGCTTACCGCCCGAAAGATAGGTTTAAAGCTTTCAAGGTTCACAGGTTTAAAGGTTTCGCAAGCGATAATGTTGTTAGCCGCCAAACTGGAAGATATAGGCTGCATGACTACGGCCTACGAGCACGACGCCCGATCGGATGCCAACCCTTAAACCATAGGAATCGCGCCCTGCGAAACGAATGGTGTAGAGAGTGCGTCACGTGGAAGCAGGAGCAGTCGGACAAAATTTTGTCGTTACAAGTCTGGGTTCGGTTTTAAAACCGATAACAAGAGTAAGGGTGTACCGTTGTCCTGAAAATACTGAAAGGAGATCGAGCAGAAAATGCCCCAGCGACTCCACTGTAATGGTCCGGGCGGGTATAATGAAAAACATACGAACTGAACTCTTTTTTATAAATGGCAATATGAATCCCGAAAATAACGTGTATGATGTTCTTAGACGTCATGTACACCCATTCGCACAGTCTTGGCTCAGATTGAAGTCTGATGCATGACAATGCACGTCCGCATACAGCTCGGAGGACCAGAGAGTACTTGGCAACGGAGGACATCCCTGTATTGGCGTGGCCTGCACGATCGCCGGACCTTAAACCCATTAAGCACGCATGAGAAATGCTACAGAGAAGTGTTCCTCATGACCTAGACAGAGTTTCTACAGCACAACAGCTGAAAGACCTCTTGCAATTCCATTGGGGGTGTTTGCCGCAGGATCCAATATTCAACGTTATAAGTTCGGTAAAAAATCGTTGCCGTCAAGTTATAAACAACAGAGGAGCCCACACTTTGTATAAATTTACGAAATTCTGTAAAAAAATTCGTGCAGCATATTGTTAATTATTGTAATTAATTAAACTATTGAATTATATCTTGTGCGCTGCAGCATGGTGCGGGTGACGTCTGTCAGTTCTACACGACTATGCATGGACGTTATGCATTTAATTTTTTTCCCTTACGATACTCAGAGCATAAATCTAGATCTCTTGAAAATATTATTATAAAAATTAATGTGTTATTCAGTTGTGCCGTGTAACTCCGTGTATGAACTTGTCTTTACTTATACAAAATAATCAAAATAGGGCTAATGATTTTTTTTTGCGTGACAACATTTTTGCTCTATATCTTATCAGCGCGGCGGACATTTTGTTTCCCCGTGTGATCCTGTCAGTACAAGCGCTAGCACCAACTCTGAAATAAGTTTATATGAATAAAATATATTTATTCAAAGCAGCCTTTTAAGTAATCTTACGCTATATAAGTTCTGTTGTTTCAACAATATAATTATAAGCTCAACAATAAAATTATAAGCTCATTAATAATAAAAAATTTAACTATTTACGAACAATATACTGTTTTATTATAAAAAAACATCGACTCTCCATCGTAGCAATACATCCCCTCACTAAATTCGTCTAGGGCGTTGAGATATACGCATAAAATTGCCGAATTTTTCATTCCATTGCATTTTATTTATAGATTATAATATTCTGATTGGCATTAATTTAATTTACTAAAGTTATTATTACGACTGTTGTATAACTAAAATACTAAAATATTATTTGTAATTCGCGTCAACTCTCAAGAGAGAAACGAAACTGACAGTGTCACTAGCACCGTGCTACAGCCCACAAGATATAAAAGTTTTTTTTTTATTCCAGATGCATAAAAAATCTTTTATTTTAAAACAATATAGTTTTTTTATGTGTGTATATTACACATAGAGGCATCGATTTTATAAAACTATTTAAATATCCTACAAAAAATACAAAATTGAAAAAAGTACCTCCATGACTGAATATGGCCGAAACTCATTCATTCACTCACTCACTCACTTGCTTACTTATATTTTATTACAATTTGAAAACCAGATACCTGGGTGAAACTTGTCCTGTAATAAGTTTTTGTTTTTTTTAGGTGGTGTTACATTATTAATAAATTCAGTTAATAATAGGCAAATTTAAGTTTAAAATGTTAAGTTTTGTTTGAGGGTCCGTATTTTTTATACTATCTTTTGGAACCGGCAAGTGGCGCTACCGTAGTATTAAGGGTTTTATGTACTAATGGGACAAGACGAATTCCGGTGAAGCCGCTATAATAACATAAATTTAAGACCCTCCAAGAAGACGATGTACCATCTCTGCGTATATACAGGCGAGGCTCCAGACGTCGACGGCGGTGGAGTAGAACTTGGCTCCCAGCAGGATTTCGGGCGCGCGGTACCACAGCGTGACGACCTCGTGCGTGTAGGCCCGCACAGGGATGCCGAATGCGCGCGCCAGCCCGAAGTCGGCGAGTTTAATATGACCCTCCGTGTCCACCAGCAGGTTCTGCGGCTTGAGGTCCCGGTGCAGCACGCGGTGCGCATGACAGTACGCCACGCCCTCCAGCAGCTGACGCAGGTAGCTCTGCGACAATTATTTTTACTTCTGATGTTTATTTATTACATGGGAAATTTTAAAGTTTTAATATATATATATATTATAACATTGTAATGAACCTCGCGATTTACCTTCACTAGCTCGAGCCGCAGCGGACCTTTAGTTATGTCCATGAGGCGTTTGAGATCCATGTGGAGAAATTCAAATACCAAAAAAAGCTTAGTATCTGCGAGTAGAACATCCAGCAAGCGCACCACAGCAGGGTGCTTCAGCTCACGTAATACAGATATTTCCCGAAGTGCTGTTGATGGTACACCCTCTGGTTCACTGAAAATTTAATAATATTTTGACAAATGTTCCTCCAACCTTCTTCATTGACATCTATCATTAGGAACTCTACAAGACGTGGTTCTCAACAATATTTCTTCACCTAATAATGTAAGATATTAGAAGAGGAAACATTGTAATATTGTACAACAATAAATAACAACAAATATTAATAAATTATTTGTATTTAACTCTTTTTAAAAAACTTTACAATGTATTAATTGTTTGAAAAAAAAACCACTTTTCATATACAACACAAATAGAAAATATTTAAATTTATTCTTTAATTAAAATGGAAAAATATCAAACTATTAAAAAAACTTTCTGTTTTCTTTTGATACCCCCTCCTGAAACTAATAGGGCATTATATTGGATTAAGTCATGTTTAATGATTCCTCTTCTTGGCTACATCAAAACTATATAGACTAATGTGATATGCATTCTTCAAAATCTTAGGGTTTTATGTGTAATCTAGAAACATCTATCCAAAAAAGTATGAATGTAACTTTGAAACTGAGACTTCAAGAAGCCTTAACATTTAAAACAGCATTTAACTAGAAGCTTGAAGCCCAGACTTAAATCATATATAAGTTAGTTCTTTAACAACAAAATATTTACCAAAGTTTACTTACTTTTCAAGTTTAATTTTCTTTAATGCTATTTCTTTACCAGTTACTTTATCTCTTGCCTTATAAACCACCCCGTAAGTTCCTTCGCCAATTTTTTCAACTCTCGAAAAGTTTTCCATTGATCGCTTTAATATGTACTTTTACAGGTAAACTATGGATAACATTTATTAATTAACATATTTTCAAACATAAATTGTTATAATAAATTTCATCGCGTTAGAGTGTATTCCGCGATTTTAATGTTGGTCTATGTTAAATGTTAATTGTTATTTTGCCGCGATAAATTTAACTGGTATATAATTGTAAAGACACATTGTCAACGTCAACGTCACTTTCAACTTATACAGAGAATGCTGTAAAATATGTTTGTCATGTTTACTATCTAATTACGTCGGTCACAACCGGAGAATCCAAAAAAATACAAATTTATTAACTTAAAATTTAATTCTTATATTTAATTTACAAACTACGTGATCCCTGCTTAAAGTTGGAGACAAGAATGAATATAATGAATTTATAATTAAAGGAATACAGAAAGTGTAACAAACAAGGGTTTCAGATTTACATTCTGGGATTTTAACATGATACAATGCACCTGTGCTTAATCAGCGTTTCCACGGTTCGTGAGAATATAGTAAATGCTAATTTAACAATTTTATTATTAATAAGTATATAAGAAATATCTAATAAATGATCACATAGTGTTTGGGAATATAACAATCTATCATTGTTTGTGTTGTTTTAGATGATGGACGAAAATAATAATATTAATAATTACTAATATATAATATAATAGCAGTTTACAATTTACGATCTTGGTCGTGTCATTCTCTCTTCCTTGACATGGGCACTATATTTCGTGTATTGACAAATAAAATAAAAAGATATATAAATAAAATATTTTAGATACAATGACATTATATGCTGTAGATTTACGAATAAAAATCATGAAAGGGTATATAAGCCAGTTCGATCGGAACTTCGTGCTTAGCGAACGTGTTGTCAATTTAGGTTAGGAATCCAATAATGTGTTGAATCTTTGATTATTATTGTTTTGGTTTTTCGTGTAAATTTAAGTTTAGGTTAACCAACAAGTGTATTTTTTTAAATAAAACGCTTGTAGTTAATATCAGAAGTGGGATAAAATACTGTGCTCACTTTAAACATTTGTTTTCGTTAAAACCAAAAATTTATTTTTAAATAACGCGGATCTTAAAAGACATGCCAAATTTCAAAAGGTAAAATTGAGTAGTTTTTAAGTTATCTAGAAAATTGAAATACGTCAAATATATGTAGGAGATGATTGCTGAAAATATACTTACTAGTCAGCAGACCAATCAAATCGCCTGCTCACTATCGTAAGCCTTGATATTCCTAATGTTTTATTGTGAATGTAATATATTGCAAATTAATCAATTGTAACTTTTTCTGGATGATGAATGATGAAGACTAACTTCCACAACACAAGTTTTTATCCAGGGTGTAGCCTAGTGAACTTAAAATGTACTTTGTAAAGATTTGCTTGTTCAGAAATAAATAATAATAATTATTATTATTATATAACATAAAAACAATTCTAGGTCTGTAACATAATATAGACTACAATAAAAGACTGTTCTTGTCTCTCTATCACCTCCCGACGCACAAAAGTATTCTTGTAGATGTAGATGAGTTAGATTTTTTAAATGCTTAAAAAATAAAAAATAATTCAAAGCAATAATAAAAATAAAATAGTTTATATCTTTAACGTCATTTAAAATATACAATATTATAAATGACGTTAAAGATATAAACTATTTTCATAAAAAAAAAATATATAAGACATGAAATATAATTATATATATTGTCTACATACTAAAATATTATATTATAAACATTAGGCATTTTTGTCGCTTGCCATTGATTATGCACCATAAAAAATAAAACACAATATAAAACTGTAAATCATCTGTGTCTGTACATTGAATATATTTTAAAACTTTTAATGGGGGTGTAATAAATAATGAACATAGATACCAAATCACGATTTTTTTTACTTTTTATTCTAACTTCCCCAACTTCCCGCAACCGAGTGCGCCCCAAAACCGTACCCGGGGCAAGCGGCCCGGCCTTCTCTCACCCCACAAACACCCTAAACTGACAGCCACAGGATACCGCCCGGCGATATTGGATACCTGAGGAGTACACCCATGACTGTCCTCGAACCTCAGACTACAGTGCACGTCCCAAAACGCGTGCGGCAGCCTGAGATCCCGGCTGTTGTACACCTGTGGCGATCCCCTGAGAGAGACCACCACAGTATACAAGGCCGGAAGATGCAGAATCCACCACCACCACCACCTTGACCTAATCCCACCTCGCTACGGAAGCCCTCCGTCAAAGCGACACCTTTGTTCAAGAAAAGCTCCGTAGCAGGGACCAGACTTAGCAAGCCTCTACTGAAAGTGGCGCGAGTCCGGTCCCCTGCTGCGCCGGGCATTAGCCAACAGCTAACGAGAACCCGAAGGAACTCATTAACTGTTGCCCAGGGAATACCAACCCGTACCACTTCCCATGCCACCAAACGTATCCGACAGCATCGATAACGGACGGGCACACGAGGAGGTTCCCGCACGCGTAGCCCCCATAGCTGAATCTCCTAGTCAATATTTAAGATAACTTTTATTGCAAGATAATGTCTAATTCCAACTTAAAAATACAAATTACCAGTTATAGGATTTCATTTTATTAAATAGATTAAAACTACATCAAAATAGATTAAAACCACAGAAACAATACACAACATGCGTACCTATAAATCCTATAAATTAGTTTTGATGATAAAAATAAATGTAAAGCATTTTGTAAATTACAATACTATATTATTCTAATTATATTAAAAATCTGCGTTCAAATAATAAAAAAAAGAGTAAGGTAGGTAGGGAGTTTCTTGCGGCTTCAGCTTCTAGCGTAAAAACTAAACTAAGCTAAAAGACTCCACTCTTTATTTTTACTTTTTAAAACAATTCTATTCAGTTTCTATTTCGAAATAAATTATTTTGAGTTTGAGTAATTTAATTTTGTAGAGTTAACTTCAAAATTCATTGAAATTAGTACTAGCTTTGCCTCTCGTTTTTATGAATTTTAAAACAACAAATAAATTTATAAGTAAAGCAATTATGAAAGTCAAGTCAGTAAAAAAAACAAGATTACTTTTAATTATATTTAGTTAAAATATTACAATATATTAAGAGATGACAATTATTCGAAAAGTGATTTACTAAATTATTAAATTACGAAAGAAACATCGGTCATGTCTGGTGTTCGGTGGTGGTGGTGGTTTGCATCTTAGGCAATACGCCCGGGGTCAATCTATGGCACAAGATGTGTTGCAACAGCCTGCTGTGTCAGCGATCTGCCTCGTGTCCGTTGGTACCTACGTGTGACCCCAATAACGATGAAATACCTAGCTAGCAGTTACTAAGCAAGGTGCGAGTGTAATTAAGCTGTCCATTGTACAAACAAAAACTATGTTGTCAACTATTTACCGGCTTTAAATCCATGCGCCAATCGAAAGACGTCACGGGCATAGCTAGTAATATACATAGTATTATTAATATATGTATATTATTTATTGTCTAAGTATTAATTATTAAATTTATTCTTTAAAAAATATTTAATATTTTTTTTTCTAAATACCTACCTATGTGTACTAAGAATGTATATATAAATATTTAAATAACATTAAATACGTTTGCTATTAAAATTATAAACTATTCTTTTAAGTATATGGGTACCACTAACAATGGACAAGTATAGACATTTACACGACTCCCTAGTTTTTCTACATAAAAGGATCGCAATCTAACACGTGTAATACTAAAATGTTAATCTGCTCATCATCAATCAGAAGTCATCAAAAACTTTCTTCACATTTAGGTACATCCAAGAAACTGGAAACTAGTAAGATGAGAAAAACCTCCCGAAGATTCACGTTTACACGCGAAAAACTTATCTCAGTCGTAATATGGAGAAGTCTTAATCCTTCAATAATATTTCAAAAATAACAATAATTACAATATCTTATAGAGAAAAAAACTCTTGCAACTAGAACAGCCTTTCCCAAAGTGGGCGATAACGCCTCCTTGTGGGCGCTGCAGGCCTAAAGGGGGCGGTAAGACACCCAGAAAGAAATGGGGGAATTGTGGGGTGGGTGATTTTTAATGTCATTTAGTCATGAGGCTTCTGAAACAACGACTGCATGAGCTCTCGACTCTCAACTACAACTTGTGAACATGAACTAATATTAGTTAAGAGATGACACAAACTCGGTTCGATAATTCTCTCCGCGTAGTTCATATATCTGTCCTGTTTTATTGAATATATAAAATAAAAATTATATCAATCGGTCGCCCCGTTTCGAAATGAAAATATATACAAACAAACAAATAAAAAGGCAATAGAAATACTTTCTCATTTTAATAGTTATTAGTACTCCTGGATAGGTAATTTTCGTATATAGTAGACCACGGGCAATCATGTCTTAACAAGTTTTTATTAAATAACCCAAATTGTGCATTCCTGTATCAATCGGCGGGTTTATATAATACTTGTTCTTACTTGTCGAGTACAATTGAGCGTCGGATGAAATAAACAAGTTTATGCATGTTTGTTTTATTCATGTCGGTGCGTGTATTAATAATAAGATATAATTCGTGTTGCTTATGCAATCCTATATAAACAAAGTAATATTTAATTTATTTTAATTTGCAGTTTCGCGTGTAAAATAAGTTTGGGAATATAACTCTGCTCTATATGTTCTCTGTCTAAAATCTACATAACTATAATTATAGCTTGTGTGCTGTAGCATGGGTGACGTCTGTAAGTAACACATGACTAGGGATGGATGTTATGCATTTCATTTTTTTCGTTTTCGATACTCGCAGCATAAATCTAGTTCTTTTTAATATTGTTATAAAAATGAATGTGTTATTCAGTTGTGCAGTGTAACTCCATGTATGAACTTGTCTTTACTTTTATATAATAATCAAAATAATAACATTTTTGCTCAACAGCGCATTAGCACAACGGACATTTTGTTTACCCGTCCGATTCTGACAGTACTAGCGCTAGCACTGACTCTCATATGAGTTTAGATTAACAAAATATATTTTTTCTTAGCAACCTTACCCTATATATTTGTTTCATTAATATAATTATAAAGTCTTTAATAAAAGAAATTGAACTAATTACGCATAATGTACTTTTTTATTATAAATAACATCCTCTCTCCATCGCATGTTACACGCATAACACTTTGCTTAATTTCTCTTTCTATTAGATTTTATTAATAGACTGGAACATTCTGATTGTTCTTAATTTAATTTACTAAAGTTATTATACATTACGAATGTGATATAACTAAAATACTAAAATATAATTTGTAAATCGCGCCAACTCTCAAGAGAGAAAAGAAACGTTACTGACAGTGTCAACCGCACCATGCCATAGCGCACAAGGTATACTACATGTCACTTTTTTCAATACTCTGTGTCTCATTCAGTACTCTATGGTGTGGTCTACTATAACTATATAGTACTCCCTAGTTAGTTCCCACCACAGAGTACTAAAAACTAGTCTCTAGTCACAGAGTACTTTAGTTTTAGTTCGCATCAATGTGTTAGGTAACGTTTTTAGAATGAGAATTATAAAAAGTCTTTAAACTAAAAGTATTAAGTCTTGTCCAATTGGTTCGGTTATGGCATTCGGATTACGACATTTCATTACATTTAATTATCCTAGGTTTTACAAAGCTCGTACTATAATGACTACATCTACGAGGTATGAAAAGGCAATGGAAAATTTACAGAATAACCCTTATTACGAAAAATACGCGGATAGAATTGCTGCACTTCAAAAAACATCTCCAAAAGAGTTTCAAAAAAGAGTTGAAAATCAAGACAAAAGAAAAGATTCTGAAAAGAGATTTAACTTGTCTTCAACAGTAGATACAAGGTTAAATACCTCACATTCATTAAACTTATCTAAATTAATTATTATTTGTCATAGTATTTATTGTAAATAAGATTATTTTTTAGCCAATTTTCCTCGGTTCTCAATCCAAAGAAAAAAATAAAGGAAGATATATATGCTAAGGATAGAAAACTAAATGATATCTTAAAATTCGAGCTAGTAGTTGATAAAGATGCTACAGAAGTGCAGGAAATCTGGGAGGAGTATCACAAAGACAAGGAGGTGATTTCTGCAATCATCCCCAATGAACTTTACAAATGCATTCAACAGAACATGAGGCTCTTTCCTACATTCTTATTTCCTTTGCCCAGAACACAAGGATATGAGTTTATTATGTGTCAAAGCTATGGCAATGCAGTTCATTTAACTCCACTCCTTGCATTTCAGGTTTGTAAAATAATATATTTTCTAAGTTGTTATTTTGTGTTTAGTTTTCCCAAAATACAACAGAGCTATGAAGTAGTATTTTCTAATAAATAGTGAGGTCATATAATAAATGATTTGATAATGTTACAGTTGACATATAGTCAATTAAAGATGATTGTCCTTCTAATTTCTATATTGCCTAATGAGAATAAAAAGAAATATAGATTAGAATAATAAGAACACCCTTATTAATTTCAACTTTGTATTTGAAAACAAATGAAACAATTTGTTTATTTTGTTCATTAAATGATGTATGTTGTAAATTTATAATTTTTTTTTTATTTAAATAGACACATATATATAAATTAAAAAAAGAAAAACAAGATGTATCATAAAAAGTTAAAACAATATAATAACAAATATGGGTTAAAAAAATTTAATGAATTAAAAACCTCCTATTGCAAGGCTACCAAAAAAATATCATAAATATTTTTTTTTGTCTCAGGTTCACAAAGAAAATGCACCAGAATGCTTGACCATGGTGCATTACACAGAGCTTGGGGAAAAGGGAATTGTTTTAATGCGCGGTGATTATGATAAGGTTAGTTTCATCTAATTGAATATTGTATTTATTATTTTTACGAGGTAAAAGAAACAGAGGTAGGCAGTCCAAAAGATGAGACCACAATATCAGGTACACAGCAGGACCACTGGCCAAAGATAGCCAAAGATTGCCTGGAGTGGAAGTCTTTAGAGGAGGCCTTTGTTGGAAAACAAGCTATGGATGAAAATACACTGGTTGTCGACAAGTAAAATGAAGTTAATAATATATTATAAAATAGTAGTTAGGAAGGCAATTGTTAAATTAACTTCCCAATTATTTATTTGTAAAGAAATATTTCGATAGCAATATAGTCTTATTTTATTTTATTTATATTTATGTGAGATTTTATAATGCAAATTATTGACTCTATACTTTCATATCTGTTATAAATCCATTGCCAGTATTTTTATGGATTGATGGCAGTAAAAAATACAGTTTTGAAGAATGGGTGATATAATTGATTTGTGAGATATTATTATAATTATTTTCATTTCTTTTTTTTTCAGAATGTTCTGAATGGTAGGGAAGCACAGTGTTTGGCAAATCAGTTCCAAATGTATTATAGTGGCAAGGATTGCAAAAAACATCAACTACTTAAATTATTCAATGAAAGCCCAGACACCTTCAAACACATTGATTTAATTGCAGAATTAGAAAGTATTGAACTAGTCTAAATGGATGTGTAATAATAAAAGTGAAAATAAAGCAAACATTGTTTTATTTACGAAATTCCATTTATTGATGGAGTCTATGAGGGTAATAAAAGTATTCTGGTGAATCATGACTAAAGCAGGCAGAAGAGTCTGACAACCGTTTTTCAAGTTCCATTTCATGATGAAAAGGACTAGAGACCATCCAGGGTTGCTCGAACAAGTCATGTATATTCATTGTACTTTGGCTATTAGGATATTGCCTGATAGTTTCAGGATTACCAGTAATAGATAATTTATTTTTGTCATATTTGTTTTTATGAGACCTTGGAGAGTTTGTTTCATTATAAATTAGATTTCGTATAAAACTAATCACAAAAGAGTCCTTATAATTATGTATAATATCAGTTTTCAAAAAATCAGATGCAAATTCTTTTACAAAATTCACTATATGGGCCATAAACTCATTATAAAGGCTACAATCAGTTTGAATTACCGCAGTTAAGGCTGCTGAGCTAGACGAATCTGAGAAAGTATCATTAATACTAATATTGTTTACCATTTTTTCACTTGATGAAGAACTGAATAAAATTATGCTATCTGGTGATTTAGGGTTGTCTATATCTCTGTAATAGTTAATTGAAATGGTCTCCTTGTTACACTTTTCATTTAAAAAATTTATATTAATGTCTCCTTTACGCTTCTCTTTGACTATATTTGAAAATAGCGGTCTTGTGACTGTTTCAGATCGTATCGCTTTGTTTGCTAAAATTAAACGGTTATTTGTAATACAATTTTTAATTTTAGGTTTTAGCAGCTTGCATATATTTTCATTATTAGCATTATGTCCTTGAAGAGTTCGCTTTCTTATTTCATCAAGATTTCTCCGTGTACGTCTTTTTTTAAGTTTAATTGCCTTTATATCTTTTTTCATATTCATAATATATTTCAGGTTGCCTATTGGGTATTTCCATTAACCAATAATTTTTTCAAAATTATTAATATATTTTTTTTATTTTTTTGAAACGACGCGGCTATCATTTTTGTAAAACATATTTAGGGTAGAGTTAAGGAGTAACAAACTATATTCAAGAGAAATTGATGAAGTGGCGACCATAAAGAAATGAGGGTATAACAATTCATACAGCCATAAGTTATTAGGTTTTGATACAAGGTTAGCAGTTATTACTTATAATGAAAAATATTAAGCAGCGTGTGTAGTCGTGACATCCCCGTTTTTTTCATACTTGACGATGTCGTATCAGTAAATTTCTATCAAAAATAACTTTAAGGAACAATGTTTTCTTGACGATGTCGTATCAGTAAATTTCTATCAAAAATAACTTTAAGGAACAATGTTTTCAAACAAATTTTAAAGATTTCTAAGCTTTTAAAACAACACCATGTGGTAAAAATTAAATTATTCTGTTCATATTTTATAAAATTAAAAGTTAACGCTAAAGCAATCACGCAGTTGTTTAAAAAAGTCACACACGGCACTGTCTCAAAATTAAGTTGCAAGATTCCACCCTAACAAACATTTTTTGCCCATAACCTTAAAACTTTATTTATTTCACGTGTTATTCTGCTTTTTTTTTGTAAAAATCACCGTTATTAAAAAGCTTTTATGATTGATACTTATAATAACTAGTTACTGTAAAACTAAAGAGTACTTACTATAGTCTTTTAGTTCAAAATACTAAAATAACTCTTGTCTTGTTAAATATAATTTGATATCATAAACTTATAAATAATCATCCAAAGTTAAGAAAAATGTTATTAAAATGTGTCGTTTGATCCGACCGTAGGGAGTGGCTGACTGACATTACCACAGAGTACTATATAGACATTACTCCCGACGACTCTCAAGAACAAGGAACACTGAAGACAGGTAACGGAAGAAAAGGACCCATCAGCGCTTGTTAGATTAATGGGGCTCTACTAATAAAGAAAACTAAAAATATTAAATAATACTGTGATTATTTAAACTATTCTGCACAACTAAGTAAATATCGCTAAATTATTTAAAGAAAAGACACGAAACAAAGATTACTTAGTATTTATATTTAATAAATGAAGAATATTGTTTATTAGAAAAACACAATATGAACATTAATATTAATTTAATGAATAATAATTATTAATGTACTTAAAATACCCACAAAAGATGTAACAGAAAACTATCACACAAAATGTATAAAATAACTTAACTTGCCATCTCCATATCCAGTACGTACAATGCCTCAGTAATGGCTATAAGCCCTATTTATAACAAATTTTAAAAGCGACAGCAGCGCTATGATCAACTGAAGTTTAATCATATTCATAACTTTTAAACATAGTACACAGTATTTAATTATAAACTATTTTACAGTATGATTCTTAATTCTTAAATGTAGTTGTAACAATATATTAATGGTATTTCTTTCTTATTAAATAAAGTATGTAAATACAATAACTTAATATGATAACAATAGCTTATGACAATTTATCAAATCAACAACTTTTATCACTTTAATGTTATATCAGTAATAAGAATAAAACATTGTTCTAAATAATACTAAATTCCCAAAAATAATAATTCTAATATATTACACTTTTATTGTGTCAAAGAAATTAAATAGTTTTCTAATTGATTTTTTGTATGACCTACATATTAAATTATTAAAATACTATACCATAATTCAATATGTAGGCCATAGTACAATAATATAATACGCTCGACTGAGATAGCGATACTGTTTCACGACATCTTGTTTCAACTGACTATCTTAGCGGCACAGTAAGTACCGTCCCCAGAGGGTGGCACCAGTAAATATAAAAATAGCGCCCCACTCCAGCATTATCATTTGGCAGGGTTTGGCATGTCTGAACCAAATAGACCATATATCCAAGTTGAAGGACGTTCCTTGTAACCTTTAACAATAAAGGCCAGAGTGCCTCAGGGGTTTATTCTTACTGCAAGTTGGACCTTGGATGTATGCCTAAGCTCTATTTCAATGCTGTTAGCATTTCTAAGTTATATAGGTCCGAAATAGCCAGAACATAATCCAATAATCTCTTCTTAGTGCATACGTAAGAAGAAAAGATAACATTGTCTAACGAAGGTTATGGATCATGTGAAGGGTCCGAATTCTTACTGTACACGAAGCGCGAGGACTCACCTTCAGCTCCGTAATTATAATAATAATAATAATAACTTTATTAACACACAAAAAGGATACAATAGTACTCTAAAAATAACGTTTACTTAATATAATAACATGAACAACAATTTGTGATTTTTTAGAGATAGCATAGACAGCTGTAGTATTATACACTGTGTCACAGCTATCAGCATCTACCACCCAGGAGGTGGTAGGTACTTTTTAAGTTTATTACATATTTTACTGGAGTTTGAGTGAAGGTGCATAAAAAAATAAATTTAAATAAAATAAAAGTAAAATAATAACAGTAAAAATTAAAAATAATAACAAAATAAGTTCACCAAGAGAGTTTGTGTGTGTTATTATTACGGTAATTACTTGTTTTATTTGTAAAAAATATGTTCTGTGTACTTATAGTTTAGTTGCTGTAACCATCTTTTTATATGTTCTTTGCACCTATGTAGGGATTAGAACACAATATTATTTATTTTGTTACAAAAAATGTAAAGATAACTGCCTCTAATATAATACTGGCTACTTGAAAAAAAATCTGTGGGATTCTATTAAATAAACCCTAGTTTGTTTCGTCGAGCAACATAAGATTGTTTTGTGTTTTTGGAGTGTCACAATATATACTTAATATATAAATCTGCCTAACGGATAAGACAGAACATTCCTTGTACAATATAATAATAATAAGTCATTGCTATATCTTCTGGATTTTCCTAGCAATATCTTCAGAAAAACTCTTTGAGCTAACTCCAATGGTAGCAGAATGGTAGTACCAACACCGCCTCAAATTGCAATGCAATACTGAAGCAGACTCTGAATAATGGCGTAGTATATACAAAGCAATGTTCTGTGGTCACAAGAATGCCTAAGCTTTCTAAACATTGGCATTAATCTTCTTATTCGACAAGTAACATTTGCAATGTGATTGGACCAATTTAGTGAGTTATCTATCGTAAGACCAAGATATTTTATTGTAGGAGTTTTATCTATTGTAGGACAAAAACAAGTCAGTGAGTTATCACAAATACGTGCTTTTATTAAAAAATCTCCAGTGGGTTGGGTAGTATAACGTTTGGAAAATGTTATATATTTAGTTTTTTCAATATTAAGAGTTAATAGGCTATTGTTAAGCCATTGCAATACTATACGAAGTGCATTCTCTATTAGTTGTCGTGTTTCCTTCCAGTCCCTACCATGCTTTTTTGAATCCCTACACAAACTACTAGAGAGATACCAGTATTATAAAAACATAATCATTGTGGGACATATTAACATTGATATTGAAATTAAAAAGGAAGACAAAAATTCAGAAAAATCTCACAATGTTCTTGCTTCCCATAGAATCTTAACAAGTCATATATATCTGACTAGAGCTAAATTTTATCTAGCTATCAAAGCTGATCTGATCAAAGCACAATACCAAGTGACGAATATTTTTTTAACACATTTCTGACAAATTATGCCGCTGTTATGACATCCTTTAAATATTACATTAAAATAAAAAGGTCTTAGACTTAAGTGAAATATTTAATACAAATAACAAATAATTAGACCGCCGAACGTCGTACAAATCTTCTCTCAAATTATCTTCTAAAAAATGCAATAATATCGTTTGAACCAAAAATATTTCTTTGCATAAAAACCTGGACAACTTCCTTCAATAAGACATCGGAGTCAAATGCACTTTAATTGCAAACCACATCCACATTAATTTGTCTTTAATATTATCGTTACAAGTCCAATGCAACTTTATTTATGAGAGTAGTAAACTTAAAAGAATCTTTAATAAACCCTTAACTATGTGGAAAATATCCAACAATATAGACTGTAAAAATATCGATCCCTAAAGATCTACTGAGTATCATATATCTACTTCTCCCAATCCGTCCGTTAAATACGTCATTAACATAAAACCGCTATTTTACAGCGTATATTTTAAATTTCTTTTATTTCTTTTGATTTTAAGTATCTGACCAATCATACAGACCGATTTCAGTATAACCTTCTGTATTGACAGTAACGGAAGAAATATTGAAAATATTGAAAAACACTATTTCATAAAACCAGAACGGATTTAGAGGTTGTAATATTGCAGATGCTGTTAGGAAACTATGTAATTTTTTCGCGCAGAATATTAGACTTAAACTTAGAAATGTGTTAGTCTTTCTCGATCTCGGTAAGCTTTGGACTATCTCTGTTCAAGTAATTTTGCGTAAAATGAATCAAATTGGAATCCCTGGCTAAACTCCATGTTTTATCTGGTTATTTATCTGAATGAACACAAAGGCTTAAAATTGGAAAAGAGAGATATAATTTCTAACGAGACTCCTATATCATTCACTATACTCCAGGACAGTTTTCTGGGTCCTTCTTAATCTATATCCTAAAGATGTAATTTAAAAGACAACAATGTAAGATTATTTTTTGCAGACGACACGGCATTGGTGATTTTTAGAAAACGCTGGACTGTAACTAAATTACGTGCCTAAAAAGATAATGCAATGCGATAGGTACAAAAAAAATAATCTTACACTCAATACTGAAAAAAACGCAAATAATATCATATGGCGAGGTGAATAGATGAATATATCGGAATCTAATTTGAATATTAGAGCTCACACTTGTCCTACATAAGAAAAATGATTACAACTACAGTGTTACAGAGAGCTAACACTGAGCTAATTGTTTTATTAATAAAAACCCTAACCTGGGATCTCCGTATAGAAATGATAGCTTAACGTTCACTTAAACAAATTTTATTTTCAGAACTTTAACGTCGGGAAGTTAATATGAAAATTATTAAGTTTATTTTTTACTAGGTTAATCTATTTTGTCATTCGCCATTTTCCCCAGCAGGGGAACCAATAAAACGTACATGTCTGTTCTTAGAACCCAGAGCATTATATCATAGTTGCTTTTTTGATAGTTACATCTACTCTTCTAAAATATATTCAGTAAATATAATTTTATATTAAAATTCTAGATTAGTATAACTTTGTGTATATTTGACTATTTTAAGTTGTTTATTTGTATAAGTTTTACAGTTTTAACGTAGATATAAATAATACGAAAGATAAATTTGAAAATAATAAAAAATTATATAATATAAAAAATGCACTATTTATTTTAATTTTGTATATATTCTGTGTATTAAGTATCGTAAAATTTCGATAAAACACATTTTAATGGTCTCAATTTACTTCATTGCCTTCAAAGTAGGCCCCATTGCTTGCAATACAAGATCGCCAGCACTTCACCCAGTCCTCCATACATTTTTCGTAAACTACTTCAGTTATAGCCTAGCTTATTAAGCCTATTATTGATAATGGTTTGTGACATTCCATTACCATGGTACAGCATCCATGATGTATCATGTCCTTCAACCAATGAAATTTCATTCCAAACATAAAATTTAAGGCAAACTCTTTGTTCAACTATGAATATATATATATATATATAATGTATATAACCAAATTGACAGTTCGAAATTATGAATAACAAATAGTGCAGTTATAAACCAACAAAATGACAGCTCCAGTTAACATTTTTCGGGGTAAATCAGTTAGAAAACAAGATTCAATTATAAAAAAATCACTCAATAAAAGTTGGATGATATTTTTATAGATCTCAACTAAATCACAGAAATTAATAGACAATGCAGTAAGTAAACAAGCTATTTGTCTTTGAATCATCAAGAAGTGTACTTTGAAATAAATCATCAGATTTATTTCAAAGTACACTTGTACCTAGAAAAATGAAAGTCAACATGATATAGATAAAATTTCTACACATTGCTTACTGGCTACAAAATGGTCCCCGAAATATCAGTTAACTCACAGGAAAAAGTTTCATTTCTAGTCATATTCTAGTTTAGAGGAAAAGCATTACTGTACAAACCTTTATCTGATTTTTCCAAAACATTGGAGATTTTATAGAATGATTGGGCACTATAGCATAAAATACAAATAGCCACAGACACCTACCATATAAACAATAAAATTACAATATGAATTCAACTTTATTATTTATCAAACAACAACTGCTTATGAAGTCTTTTTGTTACTTGTATTCTCTTCCTTCTCTGAATCTAAGATAAGGTCCTCATATTTATCATGTAAAAAGTCTAAATATGCATCTTTGATAGAACCTGAGCAAGCAACGTAATGTCCACCAGAATGTTCCGCAATGATCGGTTTTATAAATAGATTTATAAGTGATTCACTCATTTCTGAAAACAAAGTTTCTGTAAGTTTAATCTTTAGAAAAGCAGTGAAAGTTTCCAAATTATTTTAGAATTAGTAATTTAATCTAAAAAAAACACATCTGTATTTACTGACTCATGAGAACAAACACTATTTCAATATTTAAATTTCTTTCAAATTTATTCTAGTATAGATATGTTAAGGTAATTTGTCTTATTGATATATAACACATTAATATACCTTTAGGTATAATAGAATCACTTTCCCCATAGACATGAAGTGATGGCAGATTAATATCCTCATCATAAAATCCTTTATGAACAAGACTGCCAGAACGGAAACCAGATGCTAATATTGCAAATTTAAAAGAGTATGTTAGATCTACAAACAGAACATAAAATATTATTATTTTTTATATTATTATTAATTTAAAGTCCAATTTTCAAATTTAGTTTCTAATTAAATATCATTTATATGTTTCTTATCACAACAAATATAAAACAAATATCCAAACATATAATATACTTACAACATACTTACATCCCTTTTGTTGCATGGCAGCAAGCAATCCAACAAGGCATGCACCTTGTGAAAATCCCATGAAACCATCAAAAGGGCCATGATCATTTACTACTGTCTTTATCGAGTTTAAGGTATCTTCAAATCCAATTGCCGGGCCACCTAGGCACTTGCCACTAAATGTATTATCTTCAGCATTAAACCACCAAGATCGAGAATCTGTGTAACAAATAATTATATGAACGTTTCTTATATTTACTATAACTGATTGCATAATATTTTTAGGACTTGTCTGGATTGATTATTTTTAATTAGTATAACGTAATTGTGTTTGAGTAAAATAATACCTTCATCTAAGCTTGCATCTTCTGAATACACCTTATGTGGCGCCGATAAAAAAGTTAATTGCGCGTATTTTGACACTACTTTTCTGAAAGATCCGATTTTCGATCTAAACACTGTGCCATTCTGTCGATATCCGTGAAAGGCTAAAATTTTAAGTTTCTGTCTATTTTCTTTACTAATCGTAGATTGGTTAGAATTAGAATTTGGCTCCGACATTTCTGTTGACAATAGCTACATTTGAATTCTTGAGTTCTGTCTATATAGAACTCTGTGATTCTGTCATCTGTGCAATCCATATGAGTTATTATTTTCAGTAATATATCAGTTATATGAACAGTGTATATAAACTGGCTGTGACCATAGATTTTGACATTCTATTATTTAAAGTGATGCTTCAATGACATATTACGAAAAAATAATAAAGATAAGAATCTTTAAGAATTATATATATATATAGATAGATTTTAGATTTATTATATATATAGATTTTCGAACGATGATGTCCAACATAAGTTCAGTGTCCATTATCAGTTGATTCTCATTAATTCTAATTAAATATTTAAATTTATCTGAAGTTAATAATCGTCAATTTATATTACAAAGTTTATGTATCTTTTATTATTATCGATCTTAGGTTTGTATTTTTATATTTATTTAATATTTGTTGAAAAATTAGGGTCAAGACATCAGAAGTAAAACGCGGGAAGCATTTATAATTTATATAAATTATATTTGAGTATAGGACATAATTAATTTAAATTAAACCAATAATAATTGACTGATAGTTATTATCGGGCGTTTATCTAATATAATCGGGCTATTAGCTACCACATAATTAAACTTTTCAATTAGAGTACAAAAAATCATCTACAATGATGAAGGTGGTGCTAAAGTGGCTTTGTCGCTATGCAGGAGGGAGTAAATGACACAATAAATTTTGTTACAAATACCGTCTGTAAAATCTTTGTCACATGTGACAGGAAGGATATAAGTCAGCTACTCGGTATCGCACGAGATAGCGATCAGTCCTCCGAGACGCATCTGAGTTAAATGCGCGGTGATCGCTGTTTTTAACATATGATGGCTCATTGGGGATTGAAGTAATTTTGTTTACGATGTAGCTACGTGGTCCCAAATCGTTGATTTGGCACCTAGCATTGTCCGCTGAGCTAAATTCTAAGAATAAGAACAAAGTCGACACAATCTTTGGTTGGTCTGTTTGAGTTGTAATATTACTAAAAAAATAATATTAATATTAGTCTTTTTAAGGTAGCTTAAGTGAATACTTGTCGAGCGGGATCCGAGATCCTGCTCAGCGGCCTCCTTCCGGGACATCATTGTCTCGCAGAAGGCGGCCACGCCGTATTCCCGCCGAGCATCGCCAACATGACTACTGGAAGGGAGAGATTGTGACTGATCCGGCTGACCAGGACTTGCCACTCTGCACTCCGCACAGGGCACACGGCGAGCATTTGCTGGACACTGTCCTGGTCCTTCCCACCGCAATGGAAGCCGTCCGCCGTCGCTTCGCGCCCGATCTTATGCAGATAATCATCGAAGCACCGGTGCCTGGCGATAATCTGTGTGGGTCTGAAGGTGAACCTTTCACCCCGTCGCGGCATCCAGGCTTCAATGTTCGGTAGGAATTCCCCCACAAGGCGTCTACACGCTACGTGCTCTTCAGAGCCGAGCGCGCCACGTTGCGAGAGCGGCCTGTCGTTCCTGCTGTCGTAGGCCTTCGATCGCCTCTTCTGTCCCGCCTCTGCCCTCTTGGCGGATGGATCGGTGCCGGTGATCCACCCTCGCATCCATCTCGGCCAGGATATCCAGAGGACAGCCACCTCAAAGGTCACCGTCCAGTATCCGCGTGCGACCCGTATTGCCATCTTTCGTTGGGTGCTGTACACTTTTGTGCGACAGCGTCTGATGGCCAGCCTCTTCGCCCAAACAGGCGCCCCATAAAAAGCTACAGATCGCACGAATCCGGCGTAAAAGGCGGCGAACTTCCTCGTTCGATCCCCGAGATTGGGAAGGATCCGTTGCAGAGCATCCGCTATCCTCTCGATCCGGGGGACTAGGCGTTCCAAATGCTCCTCAAAGCCCCAACGACTGTCAAGGGTAAAGCCTAGATACTTCATGTACCACCCCACCAAGACTTCAGACTCAGCAGCAGCCTTGTTAAAAGCTCTCATCTTTACGCGAACATTGATGGCCTCACGCTGTCCAGCTGTAAACTAAATTATGTAGGTCTGATGTTTCTCCATATGATGGTCGAGTTTTTCCATATAATGGTCGAGGTTTTCCATATGATGGTACGATAGTAAAAGAAATATAATACCCCGTTCCCATCCGCAGATGAAAACTGCGCAGGCACTAGGATTACTCGAAAAGAAGTAAACAGACTGCAAGAAAAAGATGCAAAGAAAGACCGCATCTTATCCTAATCTCCTGACCTGTATCGCCACAACCACTTCGTACCTTTAGGGCTGGGATCAGGCGGGGAGTAGACGGATATAGAATTCACCAGACAGTAGTTGGAACCACCCAGGGGTGATGAAATCGTCACCGAGTAGCTGTCTGGATTAGTCGTCCATAGAAGGTCCATGCAATAATGTGTGTGGGGGTCAGCTTTCGGCATCCTGCTGGCTCCTTGGAGTAGCTGGGTGATTTCTAACGAGAGGGAAAGACGTCTGGTTTCTTTTTGACGTCTGGTTCTTCGCCCACGGCCAGGAACGACTCAGTTATCGTACTTTGTCGAACTGGATAATTGTCGTTTACATCTTGCCGAATAAAAAAATTTGTTAAGTCCTTGTTATTATATACTTTCCTACTTGACCAAGTAGGAACAATAAAATAAGGTTAGATCTATTTTATTTGAGCACCTATCATAAACTATAAATATGGAATTGAAGTAATGACTAGAGCTCTGACGTATTTTTATCTTTTGGAAGAGATATTAAAATACTCTCATAACAATTGCAAACCGTGTCGATTGTAAATGGGTTTGCAACCACTGCATCGGTTATTATTTTTTACCGTCTGGAGAGCCATAAAGACTACTACGAAATACCTCCAATCCTGTAGCCAGTGAGTTCCAAGCTCTCCGATGGGCTGGATACCAATTGTACGTATTTAAACTACCATTATACACAACCATAAACCGTTGTGGTAATGCATAAAGAATTATAAATCATTTTTTGTTGGTAGTGTCTAGCCGTAGTCAGCAAACTGCAGCTCGTATTGGGCTAAAAAAAAAGGACCAAGGACCCTTCATAGATCACAAAAGATCAATGTGCGGTGGCCAAATTAATGTTGTTATGTTCGTTCGTCCGTCGGTGAGTAGAATTTTTTGGAAAAACACCCCGCCCGCCCAAACACAAGCCGGGGTATGTGTTCGTAAGAGAGAATATCTGCTACCGCCACATCCAGATTTTTGAAAGATCTGGATGTGGCGGTGTGGTTGAAGGATCTGTCTCTACCCTGGCTGCGCGTGGACATAGACTATCATATCAGAGTCTACGCGTGCCTCTACAGGTCCCATAGTGGTAATGTAGAAACGGAGAAACCCTTGGGCCATATCCAGACGAAGATTGACGACCTGCTTTCACAGACTCCCTCCGTTAAAGTCATATAGACCTCGCGAAGTTCAACACGCACAATGCTGATTCGCTAGGATCACGTTCCACTGACTATGCGGGGAGATCTGTTTAGCTTTGCTCTGGCAAATGGCCTGTCTCATTTTGTTCAGACGTACACTCGTCTACTGTACGTGGACAGCGACATGCTCTCTTTGTTAGATCTTCTGCTGACTACACATACCGCAAAATACCAGGTCATTGTCGGGGCTGCTCTGGGGTCCTGCAACCATTGGCTGATTCGGAGTTTAATTCCTATTCAAAGTTCGGATCGCATAAGACCGTGACCCGTCGCGTTTAGCACTACAAATCAGCGGTCTTTCTTTGCATCGTATCCATGGGGGTCCTTTGCTGGGCGCTTTTGAAACTTAATTTTAAAATTGGAGTCCAGAAGGGCTTATTTCGATAAGTATAGTATCATGATAGGCCTTCTTGACTCTTCAAATTGACGTACATAAGTATCCACTGATATGAATTCAAAGTGAATAAGATATAAATAATTTAATAAATACGAAGCTAGGAAAGAAACAGGAATAAAGTAAGAAAATTCTTACCGTCTTCGTCATGTGTTTCTAAGTAAGCTATTTTTTCTATTTTTTTTTCTCTGATTATATAAGAAATTAGGCTCTGCACATAACGCTGTCACAAGAGAAAAAAAACATGACGTTTTATGTAGTTGTGAGTTTGACAGGTAAACAAATAGCAGCAAGTAATATAAAGAAATAGTGAGGTTATGTTTACATTTAAATTGTATCATTAAATTGATTATATAGATTTTATATGTATCAAGAAGTATTCCTGAAAAGCTAAAATAGATAAAAGTTTTCTAATTAATTAGAAATGTGGCGGCGATATTTATTGTGGTTCGCACACGAGCACGTCGATTTTCGTAACGCTGTAAATACTTATCAAATTATATTTAGACTACTTACATGTACCTTTCTAAGTACTAATTAATACTTTTATTTCAGGAGATCCAAAGTATTGTATCTTTTCTAAACATACCAATAAAATTTATAGAAAAACCTTGTGTAAGCAGGCCGTATTGGATTGTGGAACTACCGTCAGAAGAATGTGTGAAAAAGATAGCGTCTCGATCGGTTTTAATAAAGAGTTGTATAGAATTGTGGTCAAGAGCAAAAACAGACGATCGTCTACACGAAAACCTAAAATGTGCTACTAAGAATTTTAGTTGCCAGTGGATAATACCCACAGACTCACATGTTAATGTTAGCGATTCACATATTTGTCCGGGTGAACTTTTAGAAGCGTGTAGTGATTCCAATAAATCTTTTAAAGTTGAAGTTGAGACTTTTTGTAAACATTTCAGTATAAAGGAGAAGGTTGAGAAAATAGAGGTAAAAATATTTGTTTGTTTACTGATTAGTTGCTTTTAATTTATTTATTGGTACATATACATAACATTGCAAGAGGTTACCTATGTTAAAAGTTTACTTCGTGTTTGACAACTGTAAAAATTCAATTTTAGAAATTCAGTTACTTACCACTAGAAGGACCAGTGAAGTTAAAAAAACCAGATATAACATTATTCTATATAGAGTTTTATGGTGTAGATCCAAATAATGTTCCAGAGCAGCCACATGACTTATTTTTTGGTAGATGGGTATGAATTTATCTAGTTTGGAAAACTTAATAAAGTAAAAAAAATTGAGCAATAATGATTAATATTTGTATGTTCTCAAGTAGATAGCTGATGGTCAACGAGAGCTCATCCAGACCCACTCACTGAAGAAGCGCATGTTCATTGGCAACACCAGCATGGACGCCCAACTGGCGCTGGTGTCGGCCAACCAGGCGCGAGTGGGCGCCGGCAGTCTCGTGCTCGATCCCTTCGTGGGCTCGGGCTCCTTGCTGGTTGCCGCTGCACATTTCGGGGGTAACATGAAATCGGTATTTGCACAACTAAAAGTTATCACAATTTTAGTAAAAGTATTAATAACAATTATTTGTAATCATGTAAAATAACCGTTATTGTAATATTGCATCTTAAACCTGAAAGTCTTTAAAAGAGTCTAATTATATTTGGATTTCCTTAGCGTATGTATGGGGTGGAGACATCGACTTCATGATGCTGCACGCGCGCTCGCGGCCCACGCGCGTCGGACAGAAGGTAACACCATAGTAGCGATCGAATCTAAACAGCTATTATGATAAGGACATTTAGATGAAAGATCCACCTGTCATGAAGTCCCGTCTTATAAAACTTAGGAAGCATAGTAGTCATCTGGCTCCATTTCAGCTTTCATAATGGCTGGTTTGAGTCTTTAGTGGTTTATTGCTGAATAAACTTTTTGTTTTTACATTTATTAGTGTAACTGAGAAAGCTCGAACCTCATATCTGTCTCCACCTCCGCCTCTCGATCTTTTTCACTACAGAAAGTTGGCAGTGTAGTAGCTTCCTTTGTAGAAGCTCAAGGCCGACGGCGCCATTTACTATCAGGTGAACCGTTTGCTAGTTTTCTCCCCTCTTACCTTTTTAAAAACTGAGTCACAACAACATCAGCGTATATGAGCGTGCTTCGTCTGGAGTGACTTTCCACGAGGTCAGAGTTATAAATAAAAAGTTAATTCCAGGCTCGCTCGAAGGACGAGAGCATCCGAGGCAACATGCGTCAGTATGGCTCCTCGTCGCGCTACTTAGACGTTGTCGTGAGCGACTTCTCGCTGCCCCTGTGGAGGGAGGGACTCACTTTTGACGCTATCATTAGTGACCGTTAGTTTATAAATTCTAAAATAACTTGTGCCACTTTTCTTTGCATTATCAAAATGCTTCTTCGTTTCTAAATTAGCCCCATATGGAGTCCGCGAGCCGACAGAAAAAATCGGCATAGAGAAGGACAACTACACTCTCTCGGCAGACCATCTCCCTAATCATATTCCGTCCAAAGTTGAATATGCTTTACCTCACATGTACAGTGATCTACTGACCTTCGCTGCCAAACATTTGGGTATCGGGAAGAGACTGGTCTGCTGGTATCCTATTGTACGGTTAGTGACTTATTAAATAAAAATTACAATTTAAATAAATAAGAGATTGGAGCTAGTTCTTTTACTAAAGCCAGATACAATTTCAGAGTGGAATACAAAGAAGAAGAGTTACCTTCTCATCCTTCTTTAGAACTGGTAGCAAACTCTGAACAAGTGCTGTCTAAACTGACATCACGGAGACTTCTAACTTATGAAAAGATAAGCGAGGAGATGTCTTCAATGCCTTCACGTCCAACAAGTGGGACACAAAATTTTAGGTCTGTTTTATATTCCCTTACTTATATAAATTATTCTATTGATAAAGTTCTGTAAACAAATAAAAATAATCATTTGTTTTCAGAGAAAAATATTTTTCGGTAGGTGACATTACCAGAAAACAGAGAAATGAAAAAAGAATTCAAGAATTGGCTGCAAATATATTTGGAAATCAACAAAGTATAGGTAACAAAAGGAACAACAATAAATGAATATATGTTAATAACAAGATTGTATATGACTTGTTTAGCTGTGTGCTAATGTTTAATAATAAATGTTATTAAAACTATTTCTTACTATAAACGTATTTTACAATTTCAAGTCCATTTATATTGTCTAAATATTAAATTGTTTTTTAAATATTACTTCTGGTAACAACGGTAGCATATTAGCTATGCCTTGAGAGGGCGCTATTTCAATATTTTTTTTAGTTTAGAGCTAGATAAATAATTACCACATAATATACCATAGCATTTAATTAATAAATAAAATATGTAATGTTATTATTATAGTCACAATCAATACATAAAATTCATTGTTATCGCTCACTGGCCACCAAACTCTTGTTGTATTATAATCCTTTAACAAAATTTTAATAGGTTTATATATTAATAAAATAATTCTTACTCTACCACACCATATTTTGGATTATGTCAGCTGACACTGTACTTGCTCTATTCTTATGTATCGTAGCAATATTCAATTTCATGGTAATATATTTTAGATTTGCTTTTTCCTTCAAAGACAAGTACTGAATGTGTCACTTAACACAGTAGTCCACATGACACTACAGCCGGACATGACAACCTTTTTTCTTTTATTATTAAACTACAATGTCCTGATGAAAATGTTTCATACTAGACTAGATGATGACCTTTTAAAAACTAGAAGTGCATACAATAAGTTAACAGACTAATGTCAAACCATAAACACTATTCTGTAATAGTCAAAGATAACATCATGTTAGTGAGTGTTGGGACAGAGGATGAAGTTTCAGCTTGTCTCTGTCTCTTAGATATCTCTGACTGGGCCCATTGAGCCAATTTCCAGATTTCCTTGCGTTTTGCACTCCCTGATGATTTGTAGTGGCCGAGAAGATTGTTTGTTACCTACAAAATACTTGTTTGAAATTGTTTTAAACATATATATGGCAATGTTATGATTATTAAAATTTAAATAAATATAGAATAAAATTATCACAGACAAGCTATTCAATGATATAAACTACTTTGTTGAATCCGATTTACAAAATTAAAACTTTACACACAAATTTATAGGTTCTTTTTCAAAGCGTCTAGAATTTACTTGGAACGAAATAAAAAAATAAAAAACCTAACAACACTTATCGTAATACTCCCATTACTAAGATTCTCTTTGTCTCTTTCTCTAGTAGGAAACATGTCTTAACTTCCACTGCTGAAGTGCGTGAAACCACACTTTTTTATATATATTTTGTTTTAATTGAACCTGTTAAATAATGTACACCTTACCAAGAACAGTCCCAACAGAGCGCGCATGTTATCAGGATTTAATTTTAAAGCTTGGCAGTAGTAGGTCTTGGCGAGCTCCATGTTCTCTAACCCACCCTGGAAGGGATAAAATAGATTATATATTTAATCAATGGTTAATTTTTGATATTTTCTGTGAGTATATGAAACTCCAATGTAACGACATTCTCTTCATATACATTCTTCATTCTTCTTTGAAAAGTAACGAAATAAGTTTCTTGTTCAATCCAAGCCAGTACCAATATTACATCCCAATAGGCAGCACTATGAAGGCCCTGTGTACTGAACTCTGACTACATTTGTTATAACCAAAACACAATACCATGGTGTATCGAATATCCGCCAGGCGTTGATGGAGCAGGTGGTGATGTGGACTGTGCAGGAGCTGTTCCTCTGCACAGAACGCTGCTTTCGAGTACTCCTGCACTTGCATGTATAATTCGCACAGTTCCTGCCAGGCTTCTACATCCGACATGAACCTTGGGTTTTAGTAATAAATTAATTAAGCACACTTCATAAGTTATTCCCGTACGCGTTTAAAGTGTCATGCCCTTACTTTTTCAAATAATCCAGCAGCTCTGTTATAGCTTCAGGTATAAGTCCCATTGCTTTATAAATGGCAACACAGCGCTTACGAGCTGGAGCCTGTGTATCATCAACCTTTATTATTTTGTCGTACTCTTCCAATGCTTCAATATATCTGAAAAAATATTGTTCATATTTTGTTAATAAGAAAACAATCTCTACGATTACACTTATATAAAGAGATCTCATCACACATTTAATAAATTAAACATATCTATTGTAATTATAAGTAATTGTGTAATTTGTATAGTAGACTTCTTGAACTGGTCTCTGCTTTTTGCACATCTCTGAAAATAAACAAATCTGACGCTTAGCCATTTTCTGACTTTCTCGTTAGCTAAATGTCATACAATTTGTTATACTTCATGTATTACTTCATACTCTTAATAAAAGGGGAACAAACAGTCTGTTACACTTACATTACTTATATCTAAAAGGCGAATACCGATCCCAGGGATCGCCGAAAACTTGCAAAGGGATTACATGATCGAATAGTCGGTGGGTGAGATGGGAGTGGGGATCCACCATAGTGGATCTCACTTAAGGAAACTTCCTTATGACTATATGTTAAGAGTGAGCATTCTATGTTTTATAGATTTTGCATAAAAAACGTAACAAACACACCAACAGTACTATTAATTCAAACAATTTTATGATATTAGTAGCCAATAATTATAACTCAACGGAATGTGACCTGTTTACTTCGTAATCACAATACTTTTTGTATTTGCATAAAATACAAACTTAAACATTTTGTAATGATATTATGTATTGTATGAATGATAGAAATTCTTATTTCAGACATTCGTAAAAGATAGTGCAAGCAGTCTTGGTCTGGTGTCTGTCAGTCGGTCAGTTTATTTGTCACCTACATCCAACGGTTCTTGACTGACTGACAAACACCATCATCTCGTTATACTGCGAACATGTTTGTTGCAAAGCATTAGAAACATCGGATTTAAATTAAAAAATGTAAAAATAAATGTGAGTTATATCCATAAAATAGTTTTATTGAAATGTGTAGTACTTGTGTAATCTTGGAAAACATTAACTATAGCAATTGATAAACTTGAATATGAGAACCCATGAACTCTTATGTATGAACACATTTGTTTTGTTTCTGACATATATAAGAGGAAAATAAATATTACTTATTAACAGAATATTTTCAAAACTAGAAGTAGAGGTATGTTAGAAGTTACATTTTAAAAAATATAATTTTAGTCTTTCAAAAATTTCATTTTATATTTCAAACCTTATTAACAATTAATAGATATGACCCTTTAAGTTTAGAGTCTAAGATTTGTTTTAATGAGTTGAAGTTTAAGATTATAAACTAAAAATAAAATTTGGGGACTTTTGGTAATTAATTAAACTTATTTGAAATTGTGATTTTTTCAAATATATATTTTTATCCCCTTGCAACATACTTAACTTCAAGAAATTTGATATTGAACCTAATGTTAACTTTATGCAAATTATTGTAAATTGATTATTCAAGCACCAGACTTTTCTTTCCCACTAAAAAGCTCTTTTTTGTTTGGTGATTATATGGAATGTAATTAATTTAGTTTAGTTTAAGGACCCCATATGGGTTAGACTCACTTAAATTACAATCCAAATGTGTGTTGTGTACAGCCAAATGATTAAATCACACACAAAATAGTAAAAAAGTAAAAAATTGTTTAAAAGCTTATTTGGAAATGACGAATCTAATGAAAACAAACATACAAAGTGATCCATTACTTGTAATGTTATTTCTTATGTACAAGATTTAAAAAATTAGGAAAATCTAATTTAGGTCATAACATAAAAGACTGTGTTTTCTTTTCAACTTACTTTCCCTCTGCCTCTAAGCACATTACTCTATATCTCAAGACTCGGAAGCTATTAGGAAACTCATCATTCAATTTTAATGTCCACATTTTGGCAATAGCATAATAATGGCAATCCAGAGCTGCATAGATTATCTGCTCAAGAATGACATATTCTGTAAGAAGAGATTCTATAATTAATATTATTATTAATTTTTTAAGGACCTTATTTTTACAATATTTCTTTTTTATATTTATTAAAAGAAATTAAAAAATATAAAAAAGAAATATTGTAAAAAAAAATGTAAACTATAAAATATTAAATATCTGAAGCAATTTAAAAGAATTATTGAAAAGTATATATTGAACGGCTAAACTCACTCTCGCTGCCCAGCTTCTTAAGAGTATTTTCATTAATTGATTGAAGAAGGTATGTATAAATGATGTCTTCACTTCGTCTTTCGTTGTTCTCTCGCCATTGTCGATATATATCAAACACTTCTAAAATTATTTATTTCATAATTTTAAACACATGCAATATATTAAATAAATACAATTAAGGATATCCTAATCAGTACCATTTACGCTCAATTGCTCCAAGTTATACGACATTATAAAGATATTCTTTAGATGATAGGTTCTAATCAAACTCACTATTAAAATTTTAAAGGTTTGACTTTAAGGATGAAAAACATAAAGTTTATAATAAATAATAAATAGTGATATTGAACTCTAGCCTCTAAAAGTTATATGTAACATGACACATATACTTCAATACTCCACACCTGTCACTTTTTTCTTATCAATGTATTTTACGGTTCTAGTATCGTGACTTTTTGAGCCAGTCATAGAGTGTCAAAAATCATGAAAATTTTAATATCCTTCCATAATTTCGTAATATTTATCCAGATTGATAATTTTTCCTTTAACACTACACACTTGTGGTAGATCAATTTTTGAAACGGTTTTTGTTCACAAATTTGTATATCTGTTTGAAGTGTAATGTTTGTGATAGCAAGGTAAATTTATAGGTATTTTAAGAATTTGACAAGTATTAGCTAATTCTATCACCAGCACAAGTCGCTTGAGATTATTCTTTTGATACGAAAAAAATCAATGTTGAAGATCTGCATGTTTAGTATCGCAACCGCCACATCTTGAACTATCCTTCAGTTTAGGTCCATACAGATCAATGGAAATTTGACAGTGACCAATTTTTTTAAGCTATTCATTTTCGTGATTACTCTTCTGTTAGTTAATTTTATTTTTAGTATTACGCACTTTGAATGGTGGTAGACCATAACATCGGGTCGCCGGCAAGGTTACCACCCATCGGGGAAAGTCGTGACGCAAAGCGACCTAGTCGTGTTCCGGCACGTTGTTCGATGAAGCCGTTCATGGGAAATGGGTCTGAACAGCTGCGTTGCGTTGGCAAACCGGTTTGGCGTCGAGTTGATGTTTGCTGTGTCGAATGCCTAGTCGAGGAGGTAGCGCGATCTGAAGCGACGGCTTTCCGCTGGCCGCGCGCAGATAATTGGGGGTCCAAATAGTGGGTTAGCCACCCACGAAAGGCTGCCTCGCCAGCTGCGAAAAATCCCAGGGTGGCTCCATCGTGCTGGTTGCCAACCAGACGAGGAGGCTCGATGGCGATCCCTGTGGGGGGGTTCTGGGGTTCCCCGCAGCCTCCCAGTAGCATGACAACACTATATATATATATATATATATATATATGACGGCGCATTGCTAGCGCCATTTATTGAAAGATACTTCGGAACGAGATTTGACAACTGTCAGTCTGGCGGAGCGTCGTGTCGATGGTCAGCGCGGCCATGTTGAAGGACTTTTAAAAACGTCAACGGCGAGCGCACCACATTTGCGACGAATCGCTTTTGTTCCGAGTAATCTTGTGCCTTATTGTTTCAAAACTAATTAAAAGTGATTGGTTATGTAATACTCTAATTACTAGTAAATAGATTTTAGTTAATTTCTGTAAGGAAGATAATTTGTGAATTAAATAAATTTTGATTGTGACTTTGGTGATTCCTTTGTTCCTATCCACGTCACAAATTATTTAAGACATGGCTGATTCTGATAATTAAGGGCATTCGCCCAGATCAGAAGTGGGATACCATGCGCTACCGACCGAGGAAAAATAACCACCTGACGAAAATAGCGCTTTGAAGTTGTTAAGTAATATGGAAATCTTACTTACTCGGATGTTAGTGACTACGCACCCACCGATGACAATTTCTAGCGCCCAGTCTAGAGAGTTTAATCCAGAAGGTGCAAACGCGGATATAGAAGGTTGGTGTAAGATTACAGAGCTTACAGTACTAAATAAACATTTACATGGCATAGATTTACTTGTGGCTCTTACCAGTGCACTGAAAGGACGCGCAGCATCTTGCTTAACCAAGTTAAATTTAAATGAGCTGACATGGGAGACTGTAAAACATAGTTTAATGGCCAGAATTGTAAACCAACATTATTTCAAGACTACTTTGATGAAATATTGCATTTTCAAATTGGAACAAAAGAAACTTCAGCAGAAACTGACCTCCGCTTTTGGAATATGATCGAAGCTACCTATATACCTAAAACCCGAATGCCAGAAGATGTTGTAACTGGATTCGTCATATCTGTCTTATGTCAGAAGAATGGTTTGATACGCCATGAGCTAAACGCTCATACTGTCATTACCAAACCTCAGCTTCTTAGAAACTTAAGGGACATTTCCCTTAAGCGAAGATCGGAGGTTACTGAAATCCAAGAGCCTGATTTCAAGCGACCTAGAATTGCCGATGCAAGATTTCCTGGAAAACGTAATTTTTGTGGAATCCCCGGATACCGGCAAGCCGACTGTAAGCAGCGTCTTCGAGAAGATTCTTCTGGGTTTACTACGAAGCAAGAACCGTCAACTGCAACGCGTGCACCCGAAAAAAAATATTCTACCGTAACCTGCTACATAAGCGGGCAAGCCGGATACATAGCAACAAATTGTAAAGAAAAAGGAAAAGGCGGTGGATCAACTGCAGGGAAAGAGGTCAATGTCTGCGAACAGTGGCTGTCGAGGGGCACTCTGAGGACGTCATCCGGTGAGTCAGTCTCCTTTCTGTCTGATAGCGGATCGTCTTGCTCGTTGATAAAAGAGACTTATTCTAGTAAGTTCCCAGGTACTGTGGTACAGGTAATGATCTTGTGTATCTTACGGGCATTGGTGGTGATGAAATAAAATCTACGTCACGGATTTCGAGTGAGGCTAATCTTGGAAATTTTATAAAACACTTGACATTTTATGTAGTACCAGACTCATGCCTTACGTACCCCGTTATAATAGATAGGGACATTTTAGAAAACGGTGAGAGCGTTAACATTAATAATGATAGTTTGATTTTTCATTTTGAGGAACAAGTTAGTGGTTGTGAGTCGATTGCTACCCAGCCAGACTTTACCCGGATAGATACGGATTTGACAGCTGATGATAGAGATGCCCTTATTAGACTATTAAACAAATATGCTAGTAGTTTCATTGATGGTGTTCCTCGTAGACGTATGAACACAGGTGAGTTAGAAATAGATTTAGTAGACCTACATAAAACCGTTTAACGACGCCCTTATAGATTAGCACCAATTGAAAAGCAAATAGTTAGAGAAAAGGTTTAAGAGCTCCTCGATGCGGGTGTTATTCGAGACAGCTCAACCCCATTCGCGAGTCCAATTCTTTTGGTGAATAAAAAAGATAACACAGATTTCAAGAACTTTTGTTCAGAACATAACATTAAGCTGCATTTAATAGCAACTAGCTCCAGCAGGACAAACGGACAAGTAGAACGTGTGATGCGGACTTTGAAAAGTTTGCTAATGATTATCGAAAACGATCCCAATAAAACGTGGCGTGACGAGTTAGGTAATGTACAATTAGCGCTTAATAGTACCAGGTTTACGGTCACCAAATTTACGCCAGCAGAACTCATGTTCGGTATCCGTTTTCAATCCTTAGGTATGTCGCGAATTAGGTGTTCAAGTCCAAATTCAGAACAAGAACAGCGAATTGACGTAAAATCAGCTGGTCAAGATGCGTCTCTTAACATACAAAGGGCAGCCGCATCCGATACTTTACGATTTAACCAAGGTCGAGCTACTATCAAGCCATTTTCTAAAGGCGATTTCGTAGTTGTCAAAAGTTGCGAACGCAACCAAAGCAAGTTAGACAGGAAGTTTAGGGGTCCTTATGTAATAATCGCAGCATTAGATAATGACTGTTACGAGTTGAAAAGCATAACCGGTTCACATCGCACTTGTAAATACGCGCACGAGAACTTGCGATCAGTACCTCGGGCTCATGGCTGGTTAGTTAAAATATCTACTAGTTTGATGAGTGAAGAAGAGGCCATGACGGCGCCGGAAGACGTTGAACTGGATAATAGTCACCTCGACAGACCAAATAACTGTGATACACTGACTGCAGGCTCCGATACACTGTCCGCAGGATCAGACACACTTTCAGCAGAGTCGGTTACGCTAAGTAACATCTCAGATAGCGAAATCATTGAGCATGAGGTCTTAATTCACGCAGAGCAAGACAGTCCGTAATCTGTAGGTATGTGTAATGTGTAAGCATTGTTTGTATGAAGTCTACTTAACTATGTTGGCACGTTGAGTAATAAGAGTCATCGAGTAATGTGGTGTGTGGAAGGTGGTCGAAAGGATAGTGTCGTCCGGGCCACGCAGCTAATAGCGGCTGGTTGAAGGGACACATTCATCCGGTCCAACCTTAAGTGTTTATTGGTCGAAGGGACAGTGTCGTCCGGTCCATGCACGTGTGGCTGGTCGAAAGGACACACCCGTCCGGTCCAAACTAGTAGTGTGAAAAATTGTTCCTAAGTATAGGACAAAAAGAGTGCAATGTTTGTTGAGTGATTAGAAAAAGGTGCCGTCCGGTCCATGAGTGGTCGAAAGGACACACGCTTTTTCTTCTATTCTGAGACAGTTATAGTTTGTATGACAGTAGTATTACGTCTACTAGTCATAGCTTGTCAGGTTGGGCGAGCGGGTAGATTTACTAACACCCGCCCGATTGATTGTGTCATTGTTACAGGACTGCAATCTGATACGCCCGAGGACGTTCGAAAGTCAGTCCGGCCGTGACGGCGCATTGCTAGCGCCATTTATTGAAAGATACTTCGGAACGAGATTTGACAACTGTCAGTCTGGCGGAGCGTCGTGTCGATGGTCAGCGCGGCCAAGTTGAAGGACTTTTAAAAACGTCAACGGCGAGCGCACCACATTTGCGACGAATCGCTTTTGTTCCGAGTAATCTTGTGCCTTATTGTTTCAAAACTAATTAAAAGTGATTGGTTATGTAATACTCTAATTACTAGTAAATAGATTTTAGTTAATTTCTGTAAGGAAGATAATTTGTGAATTAAATAAATTTTGATTGTGACTTTGGTGATTCCTTTGTTCCTATCCACGTCACAAATTATTTAAGACATGGCTGATTCTGATAATTAAGGGCATTCGCCCAGATATATATATATATATATATATATATATATATATATATATATATATATATATATATATTTTTAATATGATAAAGTCCACAAAGGAGAAAAAGTTTTTTCCGCGGTTGCGCTCCTCCTCACTCTTAGTGCACCTCAGTAACATCCTAGGCTTGCACTCAAATCTTGAACCATTGTCCGTGTAGATTCAATGTCCTATGAGCGCTACACACCTGCATTATCCCGGTTACACGTTAAAGCACAACTTTCACTCACGTGCTGGAGTTTGTGTGTATGCGCGGAAGGACCTCTGTATCCATCGTCTCCGTTACCTTGAAGACCCCACTTTTTCTTCCTTATAGGTTTTAGTAGACACAGGAAACGAAAAAATCCCGTATTCCTGTGTCTACCGCTCGCATAGCGGTGATCAGAAGACAACTCGATTATTTGAGTATCTCAGTGAGGCTGCTGATGTGGCTCTGCATTGGTACCTTTCAGCGCAGCTCGTCTTTCTGGGGGACTTTAATGCCTGTCATCAGGACTGGCTGTTCCCGTACCAGAGGATTGAACTTGCTGGAAGAGAGGCGCGGACATTTGCGTTGTCTTTGAACCTCTTTCAGCTGGTTACTTGAGCAACAAGGGTTCCTGATGTGGAGTCCCATACAGCCAACTGCCTGGACCTTTTCCTGACAACTGATCCGGACAGGTATCGTGTTGAGGCTTCCTCACCGTTGGGAACTTCCAATCACTATCTGGTGAAATCTGTATTTACATATTCTCCACCAGAATCTGAACCGTTTGGTGTTAGGCGACTATGGAAATACAAGTTAGCTGATTGAGATGAGATGCGGCACTTTTTTGAATCTTATCCTTGGCAGCAGGTCTGCTCCTCTTCTTTGGACCCGTCGAGATGCGCGGATGCTATAACCGATGTGGTACATTAGGCAATGGAGTATTCATCATTCCCTTTGCTGACGTACTCATCGGTGGCAAAGCTCGCCCATGGTTTAACGCCGAATGTGGTCATGCTGAAGACCGAAAATATTCGGCATACCTCAGTTGGGCTGACGCTAAAAGCCGCAAAATTTCGGATGTAAGATCTAAGACGAGAGCCTTTAACTCAGCTGCCAAGTCCTACAAAAAGGCGTTACGAAAGGCTCGTCTCGATCGCATTGCTAAGAATGGCGAAAAGCTCTCTGGCAGACCAAATGGCAGTTGAGCTTTCTGGTCTCTTGCCACAGCGATCGAGTTGAACTTCTGTCAACCCTCACTACCTGCTATACTGAAGCCGGATCGTTCCCTGGCCCATACTGCGACAGAGAAAGCGAATCTATTTGCTTCTCTTCTTGCTGATAATTCACATCTAGATACTAGCAATGCGTCTCCAGCACATCTTCCTCACTGCGGTATTTCGATGCCTGAAATCCGCATCACGAACAGAGAGGTATGGAGAACATTGTGTCGTTGAGATGTGAATAAAGCCAGTGGTCCTAATGGTATAACAGGCATTCTGCTCAAGAAATGCTCAGCTGAGTTGTTTCCTGAATTGACACGTCTGTATTATCTCTCTTTCAAGACTGGAATAGTGCCGAAATCCTGGAAGCCTGCCAACGTGCAGCAACCAGTGCCTAAAAAAGGCAGCCGTGCCGATCCTGCCAAATACAGACCGATTTCAATCACCTCCATACTCTGCAAGATTATGGAGCGTGTATTGAACTCGCGCCTTTAAGCATACTTAGAAGGTAATGATCTCCTCAGTGACCGACAATACGAGATTCGCCGAAATAGGTCCACTGGGGACCTTCTACTGTACGCTACACACATTTTAGGCGAGGCTAAAGAGAAAAACGGAGAAACGGTTGCCGTCTCTCTGGACGTCTCGAAGGCTTTTGACAGTGTCTGGCATACGAGCCTTATAAACAAGCTTTCAGCGTACGATATATCTCCTGATCTGATCAGCTGGATAACCGACTTCCTGAACAATAGAACTATACGAGTTGTTGTTGAAGGGTGCTCATCGGGGCCCTTAACAATAAATGCCGGAGTTCCTCAGGGGTCCGTTCTTTCTGCAACGCTTTTTCTGCTCCACGTAAACGATCTGCTGGAGCTCGGTATCTATGATTACGCAGACGATAGCACAGTTGTAGAAAGATATCTGCCGAACACTCAGGCTATTAGAGATCAAATAGAGTCAGAAAGAACAGCCATGGTGCAACGTTTTAGTGACTAACTTAAGGCAGGCTCCACATGGAGCATTGCCAATCTTGTCAAGATTGCTAAAGAGTACCGGCACTCTATTTATTAAAAAAGATTCATTCATATTTACTTATCTATCGGAGGTATTTTGTGTGTAGAAATTATGTTATTAAACATGAACAGTATACTTGTAAAACAATTATTTCCCATTGGGCAACATGAGCAGTGGAGTACTGGCAGTAAGCTATGAAGAAAAGAGGATTGTATCATGTTTTTCGTTTGAGTTCTGAAGTCTATTAAGGTGTCCGTTATATCAGTAATTTACGTAATCGGTAAATCAATATAGAGATATGACGCACGTTAAATAAATTATCGCTAACTAAATCCTTTGGAGTTGGCTATTGAATATATATTTATTTATACGTTCAAGCAATACTAGAGACCTATCTGGTCACCAATAACGCCGGGAGAGAGATGACGTCTCTTCTGCTTACCCTCGCTTTAGATATCAGTCAAGAAACAGCTGAGAAACACAACTTGTTTGTTACATTTAATAATCTAATCATTTTCATAAACATGGTTTTATTTTCTATTGATCACCTTTAGAATTCTCATTCAGCAACTATACTTCGCTTAGCTTCACCCACCGTGCACAGTGGCACTCCAAATATTTATGACGAGACATATCTAACCTGAAACTTTTGATTTTTTTCGATTAAATTTTACTGCTTTATTTGATTAAAAATAAACAATACAGATTAGTAATAAGTCTAAATTGACCTACCTATATATAATTATGGAAAAGCTTGCTAATTGTCTGTTACGAAAAATTATTTTTAGCACGGTTGTAAGTCAATCTTCATAACAGTCCAACTTATAACGTTTATTGTTTTAATTTACTTAATTTAAAGGCAAGATTGATTAGACAAGCTTTTTACTGATGTTGCGATTCCACCATGAACCGAGCTCATAATTATGAACGGAAAGGGATGCGTAACTAATAGCTATAATTAATATAATAAGCGTGAATACATCCGGGTAAATATATTTAACACAATAACATGATTGTGTTAAAATTCAAATTATGTCTTTACTTCTTAGCACTACTAAACAATTGATTTTTAATATTTTGTTTTTTTTTGCTTTACTGTATAAATCAATGGAAATTGGTAACTATTTACAAAAGTAATATTTGTGTTATGGCACCGATTATAACTAAATTAAATATTTCAAAGAAGGCCTTATGATAACGAACGTAGTATAATTGTTTTATTAACTTATAATGTAATGTCATGATGACATACTCTGTGGTATGCAATGTTAAAGTCTGTGGTGATTTGATATAAATTGTTAAACTGTGTTCGAAACGTCTGCAATATCACAATATGTCTGACTATTTGGAAATATTTTTAGAATAAAAGTACATAGTCCTAAATAATTAAAAGATTTTTTGTATAGTCGTCCATGATATGGACAATACATGACAAATGTTTAAACGAGGTAAGCCCTGTTTGTCATTTAAAATTAAATTGTATTCAGTTCTTTCTTTTAACATTCGACTTTTTTATATCAATGGCCTTTATCTCGGACTTTGGTTTTCTTTTGTCTCTTTGGTGTACGTTGAACGAGTTTATGTTATTTGATCATGCAAATTTCTTTATTTTATATTCACATAGGCTCGTTTTGTCCGACAGATCGATAAGAAGGCGAGTTATAGTGAAGATATGAGTTGTGGGCCATTCGCCTTACGTGTGTATAGTAGTTATGCGCGTGACGGGCACCGAGTAGCGTGGTGCTTCGGTCTAAGCGCTCATTGGACGATATAACGATTCTCGCATCGCCAGGGTCACCCTGTGCGACGCGTTTTTTGTACATATTGTTTTAATATAGACAACAAACATGGATCAGAGAGTGCAATGTCCCGTGTGTACACTGTACCTTCATAGTGGAATGTCCTTAGAGTCACATTTGGACACACATCCAAAAGATCAAGTCATAAAGGCATTGTGCTGCCTTTCAAAGGGTAGTAGTAGTAGTAGTAACACATTTAGTAGTAGAACACCCACCCCCCTAACCTCAGAGAGGTCTTACAGGAGTAGGTCAAGAACACCTGCTACTGATGATAGTGGTAGATGGGTTACATCACATCGCAATAATGAAAATGACAGGTTTTGGAGGAGAACTCCAAGCCGAACAAAATCTACCCCAACTTCTAACACTTCGAGAAATCCCACACCAGACCTCAGAATAAGCAGTATTACTTTTGAAAACACATCAAATAACAATTCCAGTCAATGTTCAGACTCCTATACTGTGAAATCAGATAAAACACAGCAGACATTTGGGTCAAATGCACCATCTTCAGACTTTGATCAACCATATCCTTTTTTTCCGGAGCAACAAGAAGATCCAGAGATAAAATTTTCACGTAGCTCAGAATACAGTACACAAATTGAAAATCCAAGTAATATATTTGGGTACAATATGTCAATCATGGGATCCAGTGATAAAATGCCTTCAACAACACCAAACACATCTAGAAAGGGTAATGACTATGTCAAAATAGTACCAAAACCTGGAAATATTCTATTAAAAAGCAATGTTGGAGCAATGCAGTACCTGGCACCAGGAATAAAACCTTTGCATGTTATGATGCCAACTACTCCACCCTTTGTTCAGAAGAATTTGCAGAACAACATGATTATGTCTGGAACATTACAAGGTTCCCCAATCGTAGACCCAAAAGCAATACCTTCTTCGCATACAAACCAATTTAATCAAATGACACCAGGCACTACAGTTGTTACTCAAAATTCACAAATTATTTATAGAGAGATGGTTCATAACTTAGATGGCAAACCATTTATATCCAGTGTGCCTCCTGCACTTGGGAACCAAGAGAATGTCACAAATGTAGCACAATCCAGTTCAGTGTACCAAAATGTGATGGTTGTGGACCAGTTTGGTAATACTTCATGCATGTACACACCTCCACATCTATTGTCTAAAACAAATAATACTTTTAATGAAAATGTACCATATATGCAAAATGTGCCAGAAAAGTCTGTTCCTACAGTAGTTAATGATGCAAATAAAACTCTAATTATTGAAGTAAGTCCTATGTTACCACCTGGAACGCCTAGTATTAGTGGTGCTGGTGCAACTGAACAAACAGCTAATAAGAAAATTGAACGAGAAAAGTCAGATTCAAAGAACGATACTACAGGACCCACTAAAGGTCTTAAAATTCTAAGCAATATTAAGGTGGAAGTTCCTGTACAGCATCACAAAAATATGCTTAATACTGTTATGGATCTGACAGGAACAACTGATGCAGAATATCCTGACCCATCGGTTACACCAGAAACAATCCTACCAGATTTAAGTGACAATAGCCCAAGTGTAACTAATGACTGCACCCAGTCCTCAACTATTAATGTTGATAGCTTAGGTTCAAATTTATTTTCTGTTATCAAAAATCCTAGTAACTCATCATTCAAAGAGAGTATTGGAAAGCCAGGTATTGTGGATAATAAACTAGATGCAGAGTTTTCTGATAGCTGTCCTGTTCCTGATCTTACATGCAATGAGAAGCCATCCATATCGCCTTGTAGCGAGTTATCAGAACATGGAGATAATTCTCTCGATTGTACTTCTCCTTTGCCTAAACCTGAAAGCAGTCGATCACAAAGCCTTACAAACAAAATGGACAATGGAAAGAAGTCTGTTACAAAAACAAGAAACAACCTTCTAAGGCTTAATAACATCTTTGTAAAAAAACATAAAAAAATTCTACAAATAAAAAATGCTAAATTGTATCCACCAAATTTTACTAGCCAAGCGCAGGAATCGAGGGAATCATCTTCATCAAATAAATCGCCAGAAAACTTTAGTATCAATAAAATTCATTCTGAGAATGTAGATTCCAAGTCAAGTGGAAGCATTCATACTATTAGTATTGAAAAGATTAAAGCTATTGAGGAACATCAAAATGAATTCGATGCTAATACAGAGGAACAATCGATGGATATCGAACCTGTAACACCTTCTAATGTGAGCCACAACAACCACTATACTACCACGGTTGATATGGTTCATGTGAAAGAAGAAGTGAATTCAAGTAATGACTTTAGCAATGAGGATAGATCATCTACAGATATAGCACCCATGGAGTCTCTGAGGCCTATAAATGTAATTAATTACAGTAACATGGGAGGGGATTTTGATGATGAATCGAATCATAGAGAGCTTTTGGAATTAGAAGCGGCGTCTAAAAACAAGCAATTTGTGTCGATGATGAATGAGAATTATTTCGGGGACAACATCTATGCGGATTATTTCACTCCAGATCGTGTAGAAGCATTCGAAGCTGCAAAAGAAGATAGTTATTGCAAAGAAAATTCGAAAGATTCTATGTATATTTGGGGAGAACCATCACAGAAGGAAAGTGAATTTGTTTTGCCTAATTTCATTCATGAAAGTTACAAAATTGCTGAGAACGGAGTTGATTATTCGGATATAACCGGTGATAACCAGGCGGATGCGGAAGTGGACAGGTGTGAGAGAGATAGCAAAGTGGACGTGTTGAGTGATCGTAGTGAAGGTGAGGCTCCCTTAAACATCTGCTCGGACGAGAGGATGCCCCCGCGGGGCGAACTCAGTGGGCAGGAGAGCAACGGAGACATGGAGTCGCCGTGGACCGGGGTGAGTTCGTGATCAATACAATTACTCATAAATATTCATTAAACTCGTGCTAGTAATTGAACAATTAACACTCGGAAAATGCGGTTTATATGTCACGGTCGCATCCGATCATGTCATTATGAACAGATAGTTCTTTTAGACTTTGTGAGTATTTACTCTCACCTCATATATATTCGATGTAATATAAATTGTTATATAATCGTGGGTGTTACGTTCCAGATGTACTCCGGTGCGCCGCCGGCGGAACCTTACGACCTCATGGCCCGAGAGAGCTGGGTCTCCGATGCCTCGGACGACGACGCAAACGAAAAGACTGATAATATGTGAGTAGTAGGAGCCGCGGTCTTATTGGCTCGTATGCAATGTGCAGTGAACAGTAACCCGTGTGTCCTCAGTGCGGCGGGGCGGCGGGCGCGCTCGTACGGGCGCCTGCTGGCGGCGCGCGCCATCAAGAAGGAGGAGAAGCCCGACGAGTCCGTCCTGGCCGGTAATAAAAAAAGGTGGACGCCTCTTCGGTCTCCGCGTCGGTTCGGGTCATCCGTAGGGTGCAAAGTGCCGAATGCGACCGAGCGTTCCCGGTTTCAGTTTTTGCCTTCGTCTTTCGTTGTGAAATATTAAAAATTTAAAAGAGTAGCGTGAGAGAGAGTTAACATTTAAAAAAAAAATTCCAGGCAATCTCCTGACATTAGACTCTAAGGAGTCCATGACGACCACCATGTTACAAGTGTACGACGCTATGAACGAAACGAAGCCGCAGATAGAGGGGCTTATCAAATCGGAAAATAGAAAGAGACGGCGAGACTACGTATGTCCCACTTGTAAAGTGGATCAGATCACCGAGGCGGGGTTCCACGCTCATCTCAAGATACATCCGCTAGAGTGTCTCACGTGCGGGAAGTGTTTCTTCCGACGAGCCAATCTAGCGCTACATGCAAAGACACATACGGGAATTAAGAATTTTAAGTGAGTTACAAATGTACGTCGCCTCAAAAGTTCCTCGTCTGTCGCGACGTCCGGTCGCTAAAGGAGTTTGTTTTTCGTACCGAATCCGTATCCCGGCGCGATTTCGACTTCGCCGTTTCACATTCGGATAATTAAATTTTTTTCCAAACCATAAAAATGTAATTTTTTAACAACGGTAGCTTTCTTCGCGACACCTTAAAAGCTAATAAACCGATCTGCCCAGGTGCGACGTCTGCGAGAAACGCTTCCTGACGCGGCAGAAGCTGACGGAGCATCACAACGTGCACACCGGCCGCGCGCCCGTCAAGTGCACCCTCTGCGACGACACCTTCCGCCGCTACTCCAACATGGTGCAGCACAGGTAGGCCCGCGATAGGTAGGTAGGCCGGATTAAGAGATGTAGCTTTAAGTCGAGAGTGAAATATTCGCAAGAGGATTCCAGCTTCTTTCTTCGCTAACGGCCGCGCCTCCCGCAGGGACCGCCACCACTACAAGAAGAAGGCCAAGGTGCGCGACTTCGTGTGCTCGTGTGGCGCCGTGTTCCACTCGCGCGCTAAGCTGCGCTGGCACCGCGAGACGCACGACGAGCGCCCCAAGGCCTGCCTCTACTGCAGCGACAAGTTCGTCCACGCCGCCTCGCTCACGCGCCACGTGCGCCGCTCACACAACGACCACTACGCGCGCGCGCAGCGGCACAATGTGCCCTGTCCCGTCTGCAAGCAGGTGCGTCCGTACCCGCCTCCGCCTACGCTCCCGCCCCCACCTCCACCCCCCACACAACGACCACTACGCGCCATCGCAGCGGCACAATGTGCCCTGTCCCATCTGCAAGCAGGTGCGTCCGTAACCGCCTCCGCCCACGCCCCGCCCCCACCTCCACCCCCCCACACAACGACCACTACGCGCCCTCGCAGCGGCACAATGTGCCCTGTCCCGTCTGCAAGCAGTTGCGTCCGTACCCGCCTCCGCCCACGCCCCCGCCCCCACCTCCACCCCCCCACACAACGACCACTACGCGCCCTCGCAGCGGCACAATGTGCCCTGTCCCGTCTGCAAGCAGGTGCGTCCGTACCCGCCTCCGCCCACGCCCCCGCCCCCACCTCCACGCCCCCACACAACGACCACTACGCGCCCTCGCAGCGGCACAATGTGCCCTGTCCCGTCTGCAAGCAGGTGCGTCCGTACCCGCCTCCGCCTACGCTCCCGCCCCCACCTCCACCCCCCACACAACGACCACTACGCGCCATCGCAGCGGCACAATGTGCCCTGTCCCATCTGCAAGCAGGTGCGTCCGTAACCGCCTCCGCCCACGCCCCGCCCCCACCTCCACCCCCCCACACAACGACCACTACGCGCCCTCGCAGCGGCACAATGTGCCCTGTCCCGTCTGCAAGCAGTTGCGTCCGTACCCGCCTCCGCCCACGCCCCCGCCCCCACCTCCACCCCCCCACACAACGACCACTACGCGCCCTCGCAGCGGCACAATGTGCCCTGTCCCGTCTGCAAGCAGGTGCGTCCGTACCCGCCTCCGCCCACGCCCCCGCCCCCACCTCCACGCCCCCACACAACGACCACTACGCGCCCTCGCAGCGGCACAATGTGCCCTGTCCCGTCTGCAAGCAGGTGCGTCCGTACCCGCCTCCGCCCACGCCCCCGCCCCCACCTCCACCCCCCCACACAACGACCACTACGCGCCCTCGCCCCCACCTCCACCCCCCCACACAACGACCACTACGCGCCCTCGCAGCGGCACAATGTGCCCTGCCCCGTCTGCAAGCAGGTGCTGTCCGCCCCCGCCCCCACCGCCCGCACTACGGGCACTCATGTCTTTGTGTTTCAGATGTACCTCCGGACGAATTTACGCGCGCATCTGCTGACGCACAGCGGAAAGCGTCCCTACCACTGCATCATATGCAACAAGGCGTTCACAACCAAGTGGAACCTGAAGCTGCACAGATGGACGCACCTCGGCCGGTCGGCGAAGCCGTACAAGTGTACTCTGTGCAAGGGTGCCTTCATCAGACACACGGAGTACGTGTCCCACATGAACGCTCATAAATCCGTTCGACCCTATACTTGCAACTACTGCGGCTGCCAGTTCATACGAAAATACAATTGCCAGAGACATGTCCGCGAACACGAAATGGCGAAGAAGTACGTGTGTAAAGTGCCGGAGTGCGGTAAATCGTTTCATAGAAGCTACTACCTTTCGGAGCACATGAAGGTGCACAGCGGGGCTCGCCCCTTCTCGTGTAACATATGCGGGAAGACGTCGAGCAACAAGTCCAACCACAACAAGCACGTGAAGATCCACCACGCGCGAGAGCCCGTCGCCACGGAGGCCTAGGGCGCCGATGGTGACCGCCCACTCGTCTGTGAATATATCCCATGAAATGGTACTTACGCTGCATACTAAAATATCTAATTTAATATAATTTAAGGTGATACCGACTATGTAAATATTTAGTTAAATTTAAAATTTTATTGTGTAAATACAGGACCAAGATTGTGTGTAAATTGTGAAGGATAGATATCATTTTACAGTAAAACTATGAATTGTTGTGTGACGGACTTTACAGATTGTCCTGAGCTTTGACCGGCCAGTGACTTACGTGAAACTGGGACGTTTAAGGTCTAGAACTCGTAGTCTTCGGAAACGGTCTTAATATTGCATCTGCACATCTACAGTATAATCGAAATTGAAATAAAATAGGTTGTGAACAAAATACTAACTGAGAATTAACGAATTTTTGTAAATAATTTAGATAAATTGGTGTGATAAAGTCGGTCATGCAATGTACATACCTTAGTCAAATTACTGAAGGGCATTCGGTGAGGAAACCCCGCTTATAACTTATTGTAGTCATTACTTTAATACTTAAAACAAGACGATTTATTATTTCTGACGAATTCGGAAGTCCCAGACTAGTTGAATTGTTATAATATACAAATTATACTATATTATATTATTTTAATTGGCGTATTATAGTTTACAGAATTCGCTTTTCTAACAACTTATACATATTGCGATCTTTGCTCAAAGAACTGTACCGCCGCAGACTGTCTGTTAGCGCCATAGCATTTTCAGTCGTTCAGGTATTTTTTTAATTCTTTAATTATAATTGATTAGTTTTAATTTTATTTATTTTTGATGTTAATTATTAGTCTTATTTTACTTAATGTTTAAATTACCTGAGGAACTTTTGATATAACTTGAAAAAAAAATCTTATTCCTGTCTTCCGTGTGTTAAATTAATATTATATATAAGTATTTAATACTATGTATAGCAATGTTCAATCATAGAAAGGACAACAATTGGATTTAAAAAGTTAAACATTATATCTTCACAGTGATTTAAAAAAAAAAAACTTTATAACCAGCACGTTTCAAATATAGAAATTAAAATGTAATTTTTTATTCATATACATTTTGTAATTCTTGAGAGACTTTAATTTTCTTTGGCGAGGCCTGAGGATAAACTAATAAACTACATACATTTAAAAATACAAAATAGATTAATCTGCTGGTTGATTTTGATAACGACACGAGTCCTTTATGTTAGTTTTATTATGTAAGTTGACATAATGTTAACTGCGCTAAGCGAATATTTAATTATATTTGATTTCCTACGTTAACTTTAACGGCTCTAATTTAACACACACAACAAACAAATACACACGCTCACACGCACGCACGCACGCACGCACGCACGCACGCACGCACGCACGCACGCACGCACGCACGCACGCACGCACGCACGCACGCACGCACGCATGCACGCACGCACGCACGCAAGCAAGCAAGCACACATCCACAACAGATTGTCTAACTCAACATACACAGAGAACTACTACGCAAGTTAATTGAAAAATTGTGTATATTTTTTGTACAAGCATCTGTTATTGTTATACTTGAATCAATTCCATATCTGAAGTACAAAAATATAAGCTCCATCCCACCGTCTCGTTCGCTCAGCGCAGGCTCTGCGGTTGAAAAGGAAGCATAATAAGCACTTAATAATTTTAGTTGCCATATAATGTAGGCGACGTTTGACAATGTACTTTCTTTCAAAGACCTAAGGTTCATTTTACTTTGTAATTCTACTGTGAGTTATAAGCAACCATGAAGTCCTAAGCCGCTTGTTGTTATTGTTGTTATATCGACGGATCACGACTCTACCAAAAGCGAATATATAACTACTGTCTCTTTCTTATAAATAAGTTGAAAAGACAGTCATATTTATAATTAAATTGAGTTCAAATGAGCTGTCCTTTGGTAGAGTATTTGGTTCCTCAAAATATATATTTAAAAATTGTTGTCTTTTGATGAATCACACCAGCTGTGTTCATACATGTCGTATTTTAATTTTCTGTAATTTTAACGTAAAACAATGATCTCGTAATTTACAGCAAACGTTTGATGTTTTGTTATAATAGTTGAATTAAATAGCTTTAGCTGCCGGAGATCATTCGATACGATATCTGACTAGATATTTTATCGAATGAACTTTTAATAGAACTTCTACTCGGTTATTAGAGTAAATTGGTTATTTATTTTAAAATAATTTGTAAATAGTAAGGTACTATATTATTTTGTAACATGTGGGTCGTACACCAAAACTCAGTTCAGCGGGGTTACTGGACTGACATTAGTGTCTGCAATAAACTAAAATAAGGTAAACTACTTAGTGCTTTTATTTGAACCCTGTTCCTAACTACATATTATATACAAATGAGCAAAAACTTTTTTCTTTTATTTCGCTTCACTTAGTAAAACCGACTTAGTGTTGTTGGGGTTCTATCTTACTAATTCTTTTTTTATCAAATAGCATTAAATAAATTTTAAAGAGTTGTAGTGTACTTGCAACGTAATACAAATGTAAATATACCGAAATTTAGAAAAAGGATCATGGTCAACTTTTAAATGTTAATCAGAACGAACGAGTATCTTGTCGGTTTCCTTCCCATTAGTAACTTACGACCACTGTCTGGCGAAATCTGTGTTGATTTAATCCCCCCCAAATTTCAATCATGGTTTTAGGCGAATTGAGTTTCATTCTTTATATTGATGAATCCATATGTGGCAAAAGTCACCCTTTGTTTAATGCTGAATGTGCTTATGCTGAATAGCAATAACATTTAGCAAGTATAACTTCAAAGGGTTGATGCTTGAGAACGCAAAGCTGCGGATGTCTCTTAGAAGAGAGCTTTTAACCAAGTTGCCAAGCGATGAATCATTAAAAATGGCGAAAAACTCTTCGTCAGAAAACTGCGAGTCGGGCTTTCTGGTTCCTTGACAAATCGAGTCGAACTTCTATCACCTCTCACTGCTTCCTGGGCTCAAGGCGAGGCAAGGCGCATACGGCGAAGGAGAAAGTTTGCTTACTATTTGCTTTTCTTTTGCTAGCAATTCATATTAAGACACTGGCAACAACTGCAACAAAAGAACAGTTGTAGAAATATATCTGTAATATCTTTCAGACCGTACTCAAGTACGGTAGATATTATCAAAGCACGAACCCAGTTGAGTGGATTCTTTTGTGAAGCCAGCAGGAGTCTAATTGATAACCCAGAATTGGTTAATGACTATCTCCATATTCTCGAACACAGGTGTAGTATTTTCAACCTGTCAGTATTCTGTAGGATACAGTTTAGTGAGTGTGCGCAAAAATTACACGAACTATTCCTTCTCCTTTCTCCCTTTCATCATCGGACAACACACGACGAGTGCATGCCTTTACGTAGTGGACATCTCACTTGTCCGAACAAAGGGTTTTGCCTCGTCTTTTTACGTGTTTCCTTGATATAATGATGGTATCTTCAAGGCGAGAGTGTTTAAGGTTCTACTAAGTTAATATGCTAAGGCACACAATTTTCATGATGTTCTACACAAAACTATACATAAAATCGACATGAACTGATGCTAATGACGACATGGTTGTAACATATTATTAATTTTTTCTTTAAATATTCTTTTAGAACCATTCTAAACCTCTCACTTATAACTAAGGTATATTTTAAGGATGCTGTTTTTCTCCAAACATAATTTACATAGTAATTAACATTTTTAATAGATTAATTAACAAGTACATACAATAAATGCTGGCATTTGCAGACAATAATTAATGGGGAAACAATGTCAGAAACTTTAAAATGAAGAAGAGATTTATTATTCGTGGATTGACGCACTGAGGACAAAACCAAGTAAGGCATTGTCTGAATCTGGATAAACGGAACACCAAATATATTTCTTATTATCGGGTCTTTAAATAAGCGGTCAAAGTGCTACAACTAAGTCGGAAGTCCCACATAGAAGATCACCTTTCCAATAAGAGTGAAGAAGTTAAAGAAGACCAATATTCGTGTAGTCTTATAACCTCATTGATAAAAAAACAATATATTTTATACTATACTTATACAAAATAAACAGTGTTATAAATATATTTTACCATACATATAGGAAACAACCATATACCACGTTTAGGAATAGTATACTTTTCTCAAAATGCTGGACCAATCTTTTTTGATATGATACTTTTTAATAAAATTTTAATGCTAAATAAACTAAAATACAAGCTTTATTTTGGCAGATTTATCCACGCAAAGTTATCCTTTAGGAATTCAATGTTACGTAGTTTGTGAAAAAAATACTGATTAATTCTAATGATTAAAACAAGTTGTGCGTTGTAAAGATAAAAAAAAAAATAAGGGTGAGGACATTTTTCTGGGATTTTCTTCTTAAATCGGAAATACTTGCAAAGTCCACATTTTACCTTTTCGAATTTCAAAAGAATTCAATACAGTTTTTATTTGGAAATATTTTTTTTTGAGTTCGAGTAAGAGAATTTTGTAAAGTTGAGTTGAAAATTTCTTTAAAAGTAGTACGAGCACCGCCTCTCAATTTGTGGAAGTTTAAGACAATAAAGAAAATATAACTTAAATCGTCAAACATATAAATAAATACTTTTTTAACTTTTTGTAGGCGTTAAATAAATACGCCACTAGAACGACATCGCGGGCACTGCTAGTATAAAATATAATAGCTATAGCAAATCATTTCGAAGTTCATTTTATATGATAAAATATTTGTCTGTTTTTAATTATTATAATTTAAACGAATTCACGGGCTATCTCTAGTGTTGTAATTTCTAACTTAACATAAGATTATGTTTGAAACAGATGAGGCACAAGACAAATGTAAACATTGATAAGATTGTTTTCCTTTGAAGCTGCATTCGTCACAAAAAATAAACACTGACGACCTCTCGGAAACTAATGACACGTGTATGTATTGGATTGCAAAATGTATAAATTTTACTTTAAATTTTATTGAAACAAAATTTATTTAACAGATTTTGATTAGACAAATATTATTTAAACCAAGCGATCGAAGCTGTATAGGAGGATCATGCTTTTTAAGGTTTTAAATACTTACTTTTTAGAAAATTCGTTCTATAGTTTAAAACAATTATATATTACAATAAAACCGTACATATATTTATTAGAAATAATAATTAATATCAATTTAAATAAAAGAGTATTTTATCAATTGATTTTAATTCATGTTGAATATATTCAGACCTTCGACTTATTTTATATGCATTTAAAACGATATAAGTTTCATTATCTGTTATGTGGATGCAATAAGAAATAAACACAATGTAATACATATATACACATTAATACGATATGTTATCTTCCGAGCAAACAAATAAAGAACGTCAAAGTACTATCGTCAGATAATAGGTATGTGCTATCTATATATTGCGTCAAGTTTAGATTGCATTTATTATAGAACTTTAATGAACATGACACACCCTAACACGTGTGGGTTGCTAGTTATAACGTCAGAGACAATAATTTTAAGAAAGATTGAATTGAGATATAAGATTTTTTCCCAAAAAGTGAATTCCTATTTTTTTAGGACGAGTATTTTTATGATTTTCTTTAAACATGCAAAATGACGCTAACGTTGTTCCCCTGTAATAAGTCTTTTTCTAAGTAATTTTGAAACATATCCAAATTTTGCGGGTTAGATGTAACGTTTGTATTAATGAAACCGCTTTGACTAAGCTAAGTATACAGCAAAAATAAAAACGCAAAAAACGTCGGTCTTCATCCAAATTTGTAATATTTTATTTCTAACGTATAGTTGCACATTATACCTTTTTCTAGTTGCTCATTTTTGATAGCAGTATATAAAAGGTAAAAAGCAGTATATAAAAGTGTTCGTCTTGATGCTAGTGATAGAGTTGTTTGATAGATAGTTGTTTGATAGATTTCAACCATCTTCTCTGTTAAACGAATCTGTTTAAAAAAAAATAGGCAAACTGAAAAAGCTACACATTGAATATAAAAAAAAACTTTCTTTTATTCGTATGTTACGAATAAAAGAAAGGTTGGATGTATTCCAAGAAAAATGTGGCTGTGTATTTCGTAATTCATAATTCGTTGTTTAAGCCACACCTTCCCTATATTAACTAAATTTGGGTGCTATGAGAAAACTAAATTACTTGATTTATGAGTCTACAAACTAACATTACAAAACGCTATTATATTAATGATACTAAAAAAAATTATATCACGCAGTTACACTTAGTCTAGTGTTAGTAGTTTTCATTCGTAAAAATTTTAACAAAAATATCCACACTAATATTGTATTTAGAAAAAGAAAATTTGCATCGCAAAGTAGCTCTGGACAAGCCAATTATTTAGTTCTTTCTAAAATAAGATCCAAGCCTTGCAACACAATTGTAAAACTCCTACAAAACACTAACCTCTAATCTATTATTAATACCGTGCACTCATTTAATATATTAGTTATATAATAGAGTCATTAAGTAATAGTAAGCCAAATAAATAATCGAAGATCAGTCGATCTTAAAAGCGATCGGCTCAGATTTAGATGAAAAATATAAATATAATTTAGTGGTGTACCCAAATGGTATATGTATTCTCCAATGTCAATTATATTTGGAACTACTAAGTGCTATGTGTATACCTACCTCACATTTTCTTCTTTGACTTGAAGAGAACATAAGACTAGAGTCCATCGATAAAATAATTAGTTCAAACAGGGTTAAAGAGTCTAATCAAAAATATAATTGAGGCAAGAATTTTCAGTGTTGTTAATGATGGAAAAACAGTTTTCATTCCATGGATCCCGTTAATAGCATCTGATCAGCATATTAATTTTACACCCATGACCACAGATTAAGCTATAAACAGAAGATAGAATATACACATATACATAAATAAATGACCACATGCCACCAAATTTACACCAACTAAAACGCAAGAAAGAAAACACTTCCTAGATAGCTCACTTCCTAGAGAGTTCCTAAAAGGAACTTTGAATAAAGACCCTTGAGGTTGAAGGTTGAGAAAAAAAAACACTTTCTTGTGGCGGTTTTACACACGCTAAATTCTCACAAAACGATGAAATGTTAAGCAAGCAATTTTCAATAAACAATTTTTAATAAGTTATGGTTAGGACGTCTTGCGTTTTGCGTCTTGCGTCTTCTTGGAGTTTCTTCAAAGTCTACTTTTTAGCTTTTCGACTTTTAAAATGTTACTTCTTGGATATAAATTAATTTGAGTTTGAGAAAGTAAATTTTGTAGAGTTTAGTTTAAAGTTCACTGAAATTAGTACGAGCTCCGCCTCTTTGTGGAAGTAAAGCATAATAAAGAAAACATATAACTTAAGTCGTCAATTATATAAAACGAAAACTATTTCGTCAACTTTTTACCGGCGTTAAATCACTACGCTACGTAGACGTCGCGCGCACAGCTAATATACAATATATTCACTTGCACAAAAAAATCCTTGAAATTGAGACTACACTAACAATGTATTGTAACAAAGTTTATATACCTGTATAAAGGTTTGTACACTTTGAAAGAATGTGAAATTCCTCATTTTAGAACCAAATTTCTCCATAATTTTCTGCCAGGATACTTTAACCATTATTTACGTTTAATTTAGTTAAAACATAACAAAACAAAAATTAACTAAATAAAAATATTGTTTAAATTCTTAACGGTTTACATGACCTTCTTACCAATTTGAATTTTTAGCACTTTACGTCGTGCAGCACAGACACGAGTTGGATACTATTATCCATCACCTCTATAGGTGATGGGTAAAAGCTTAATCTACGGTACTCTAACTCCTCGGATCCGAAGTCCCAGTAAGAAATCAGTAAGTAAAAAATCAGTAAACCTTAACATTAAAAAAATATTAACACTGAGACCCTTTCTTACATAATGACTACACACATATGTGTTATACACAGCGTTTGGTTTCAAGAATCTATTATTTTAAGAAACAGTGATATGATTGAGTGAGATGATTTATTTAATTATTTGTCAGATATTTGTCTAATCTTCCAATATTATGTCGAAGATACCCAAGAATATGTTGTCAGTAGATACACTATTCATAATGAGCTAAGTAGCACGAATTTAATTGAATTTTTAAACACACACGTGAGCTATCGGTAGTACATCGTACTGATCTAATAATGTATTTTATATCCGCGGGTTTGTTACGCTCAAAATTTATTTCCACGCAATGTCGTGCACCGCAGCGTTTTAACGTTATATTATATTTTATGAACATTCTAGTTCTAATCTCGTATAATAAATATTTAATAGTGAAATTGACCAAAAAGTCACGTCATGTGACTATTTACAGATATTTAAGTCGCGTCCAAAGCGCTTTTCTCAAAATCTAATATTATCTTTAGCACCCAAGCATAAGCGGTAGCTTCGCTTGCGATCCCCTATGATGTTATGTATTAAAAAAAGCTTATTCTGACCAAATGGGCTTCATATCCACCGGGCAAAGCATTTTAGTCCCCCCACTACTTCCACTGTAGAAACCTGAAGGGTCAGTGTATCACATTGCATCATAAAGCAAATTTATCAGTGTATCATGAAGAAAATTTATTAGCATCCCTTTTTGCGGGATCTTCACATTTAGATGCTGATAGCGCAATATCTCCAGTTTTTCCTGGAAGTTCGGTGGCAATGCTCGAAATTGGAATTTGCCAAAGAAAGGTTTTGAAAACGAATCGCAATTTAAAGCACTGAACGCGAACATTACAGGATATGGAACGTGTCCAGCAGGTTTTTGGTGTACCTTGAATCGAATAATTTCCCTAGTTATTGACAATTAGGCTTTCGCCGGAATCGATCAACTGGGGATCTTCTAATGTACGCCACTCACATCTGGAGTTAGGTACTTGAGAATTTCGCAGAAGCACTTGGGGTTTCTCTCGATATGTCCAAGGCCTTTGCCAGGGTGCGGCTTGAAAATTTTATTAGCAAGCTTTTCTTCTACGGTTTGCCCACTGGTTTCTGTGTGTGGATTATTGATATTGTCAGACTTTTTGAGGAATCGATCAATACGGTTGGTCGTCGACGACTGCATGTCTGATCGATTGGCCATTAATACCGGTATTCCTCAAGGGTCAGCGCTCTCCACAACTCTCTTTTTGCTTCACATTAACAATCTGCTTAAACTCGGTATCTCTGGGTATGCAGACTACAGCACAGTTTTGGAGAGCTATATACACGAGTGTGGCTAAAAGGCTAAAAGAAGCTATTGTCGAGCGCACTAACATTTCCCTATAGGCAGGCAGAATGGGACGATGCTAACCTGGCTGTAGTCAACCGCGTACGTTATCGGGTGTAATAAAAACAATAATATGTACTCGCTTCGCTCGCAATCCAAATGTGTCTTACCCACGCAAAAATAAAGTGCTCGCCACACTCTTAACATAATTTAACACGCTTAAACTTAAACTATGCGGACAAATTGTTTGAAAAACGCTAATACTAAAAATAATGACTGAAATGAAAATCTATATCGTCTTATGTAATACATATATTATCTTGTCATATAATATTTGAAAGTATAATGTATTTTTTTATAAACTTCCACCGACAGAAAGAGTATACTACTTGTTAATAACTTGTTTCGCTTTATCTTGTTTAAATATTGAAAATATACTCCGTGTAAAAACATCTCAGGCTTGCTTTATTAATAATCTGGGAGGGTAATAAAAACACTTTTAAAAGAAATATAATTTATTACTTATAACACAATCTAAACGACAATACTACTACAATGGAGCGTTTGTTTGTTACGTTTACTTAAAACATAAATATAATTCATCACTTATTATACACTGACACTGTTCTTACATCTCCTTTAAAATATTACATTATTGTATCTTATTCTAACCGATACTAATTCCATTTATTTTTATTAACTAGAATATAAAAATACTTGGATTACATCTTTAAGTACAGACATTACTTCTGCTAGGCGGTGACCTAATATAGGCCGAACGAACGAGTTAATACTCGAAGTAATATTACATATAACTTATGAAGTGCCTGTTGCGTGTCATATTAGATTCTGCGGCTCGATGTAAACGGGCGGGTAGCTGCACAGTTTGAGAAGGCACCACGACCGTCGTTGTACATGGTATCTGCGCGGAGGGCGGCCTTCCGTCTGCGTTAAGAGCAGAAGCAAACTCAGGAAAATACAGACGTACTTTAAAATACGCATTTTGCTTATCACTGACAGATATCTTTAAATTAGCTAAGAGTCCAGAGCAATCACAATAGAATATTTGTATGCTTAGACGACTTTTGTCTTCGTACAGCAGGGCAGGGTGGGAGAGGTCAGTTTGTGATTGTAAATTGGCGTTTGAATGTGTACTGGAGATTTGTATAAGTATCTCGGTCTTATATAGAGGACTGCGGGTTATCTAGCGCGTGTTTGATAACCCTCCGAATTGTAAAATTGGTAAGTTCAATGACTGCGGCTCAATGTCGTCCGCTCCATTGTAGTAATTATCTTTTTAAAAATGAGTTTCAGCGCAGGATCTCGCGTGATCCAATTACAACTATATTGAAGCATTGAAGGATTACACCTCGACTTTTTAACGGTAAATGATGCTATATGAAGTTCAAATTATAGATCAGTTGGACTGTGATTTATAGGAGAGAGAGGATTGAGTGTCCACTTCATCTACCTCTGTAGCTACCTAACCTAATAAACAGATAATTAGGTCAGAAAGATTAAAAAGCCTTGGTCACAAACCGAGACTCCAGTATTTATCTTATTATATCTAAACGGACAAAGAACGTGTTCAAAAATAGATCTTCTTTTCACTTTATACATTTTAGACCACGTTTTATACTTAAAACAAAATGTCTATGATATTAAAACAAATAGTTTGTCTTATTCATTCCTTCAATGTATAATTTCACACGATTCTACATACAACTTCATTTTCATCGCCACGTTGCGCTTCGCGACACTTAGAAAACAAGAACTTACTTCATACAATAAATAATCTTTAGCGAACTATCCTGATTATTTTATTGTATGTATTAATTCCTTACGTGTCTAAATTTATATAAAATCTAGCTTTTTGTTTGTAATTACAACTACTACTATTATTACACGGCTTTATACAATAATATTACGCATGAAAATATCAAATTTCACGGAAAACACGCAAGAACTATTTTGTGGTATAATTACAATTCAAACAAGCGGTAATGGGTGCGAACCTATTATATTAACCATATTAATATGTTATATTAACCTAAAGCTTAAGAAAAAATTTATTATCATTTTCACAAATATTTCAAAACTTAATAAATGTTACAATAAATTTTTGAATTATTTTTTACATTTTCTTAAAAGGCATTTTTGCTAATATTAACATTATTATTATTACTATTTGTCAAATCGAGTTGATTACTATAATTTTCTTATTACCTATTCTTGCATTATTGTTTTTTTTTAAACCACAAAATGTAAGCATTTGACTACAACTCGCCTGATGTTAAGCATAGGTTGTAGTCTAAGGTGTAATAAATACCTATTAACTTTCGATTTGAAGATTGTAACAATCAGGAAACACTAACTCCGGCAGGGAATTCCAAATTTTCGCCGTCCGCACAAGGAATGTGGAAGCGAAACGCTTTGTAAAGAACTTTGGAACCTCAACCGTAAATCGGTGCTTCCTGGTTGAGCTTCTCGTCTTTCGGTGACTGAAAGGAGCTGGGTGTATCAAGCTGTGCAGCTCTGTTGCATTCTCCTAAATATATCCTACCAAAAACATAAATGTGAAAAATTCATGTCTGGCTGTGGGCTTCGCCGCAAAAAAAAGATTTAAATCAGTGCCAAGTTCTGTACAAAATTGATATATAAATTTATAGGAACACAATAACACTATGAACAAGTATGAAACTCTATATCTTAGCTTTATAGGGTACCCATAACAATTGCTTTTATTTTAAAATGTGACATCTTAAAGTATGTTAGATTTGACTTGGCCAGTCTCCATCACACCAGTCATTTTAGAAAGTTATACAAATTATTGTTTTATTATGATAAAAACTGGCCAAGTCGAATCTAATCTATTTCAAGACGTGGAAAAATCACGATTTTTGGACCTTTATATCTTACCAACCAATTAAGCTAACCTCATGAAATTTGGTATTCTAGCTGTCCTTATGGATATTAACAAACATACAAAGTTTCATGTGTTTACGTTAAATAGGTTTAAAGTAACGGGGGGATGATTCGTGTAATATTGCACTAGGCGTGGGTAGCCGTTCCTTTGCTTGAACTTGGCTTGACACGCTGCCCTGTGTCTAGATAGTCTTAATATAAACTCTCTTAAAATGTTATAACTTAAAGAAGTTCATTTATTTCATCCATCACTTCATGTCTTAGAAACATAATATACGTCCGGAAAAAATAACAATAATGTTATTTAAAAATATATTTATTAAATAGTGTAGCTTCACTTCGTTTTTCGGCGACCCGTTATGTAAATAATATACTCTGTTCTATAAAGAAAAATAGATTTTAGAACTGTCTCAGGAATTTTAAATTTGTATTTAAAAAATAACTAGAAATATGGTTTCAGTAGTCTAATTTAATAATGAAAAATGTTATATAAGTTCATTTGCGGCACATTATGTAGTTATTGTAGATACTAAATGACCTCAGAAAACTAAACCAAATACCTGGCCTTGTTTCACATATGAAATTACAACCAACAGGGTAAAAAGAAGTAAAATTTTGGAGTACTTCCATTTTATGTCTCTCTAATCAACCAAGCTTAATAGAAGTATGTAATATGCCTTAAGCCGATTACTATTTTTAGCTATTTAACCCAATATTTTATTTTTAAAGTATCGCGTTTGTGTTAGACTTTTTTATTTGAGATTTGCCTTCTTTTCATAGCTCTCATTTGGAAGTAACCATAGAAGCAAGCAGAATTTATTCTATAAAAAATATTATTATTATAGTAACTTAAAAATGTAAAAAATCAACAAAATTGGCGGTCCAAGTCGGGTATTTAGGGGAATACAGCTGGATAATTATATAATTAAAAAAACAGAAACATTTGTAGACACAAATTATCAATCTTGATATTTCTAGCTAGCTCTCCTAAAACGGTCATAATTCAAAATGTTTTATAAGCATTCTTCCACCTTCTTGATATTAGATCTTATCAATATTTTTATATTATTGTAACACAATATTATCGTTGCATCAGAACTTACAATATGTTTTAAAGGTGCTTGGAAGACCTTAGGAGATAAGAGATGTTTTTCTTATCGAACTGCTATCAGTCACTGTTTAGGCTATATTTTTTTATTGATAGCGTCTATAAATATATACTTATTAGCTCCTTATAATTAAAAAAACAATAATTATTAATATCAATAGTACCCACTTAAAATTTTGATGGGTATAATTTTTTACTAAATATTATGACACTATGAATCACGTGCTCAGTGCGGCTTACGTTGAAGTCTTTTCTTTGAGGGTTCGTTGTTGCATCATATCACAATACCGATACTATATCAAAATATATATTATATAACTTAACTTGATGGTTAATCATCCCCTTTGTGTGGTACATTAGTGTGACAATAACCCTACTTTCTGTCATTTAATATGGAGTCCCTGTTTTGACAGTTTTACGTTTTAATTGAATTACGTTGAATGTTAAGATATTGTTGTCTTAATACGATCTTTACTTTTTAAGTTGACTCTTATTTTTATAATTATTTTATTGAAATATATATGTATATATATTTGCATATTTATTTATCTGCAGAGCAAGTTAGTAAGTAATGAATGAGATGCAAAGGTGGCGTGATGACATGACGTGATCGAACGATAAGACGCGAGGGAAAAGAAGAACTGCTACTAATGTTTACGAAAGCAAATCTATTTTTGATAAATCCTCGTGACGTCACCTTGTACCGACAAGTACACACGTACACATGTATACATACATGTACACATCGCCTGGTCATTCATAGCTTCACCTCGAGGCGTGGCGCGATATTATTAAACATGAAACCCACGCACCTACTCGCCTTCACAGAGCTGTTTTAATTATAACTTGATGATAACATTTGCTGATATTTCTTCATGATAAGAGATAATTGTATAACTATAGTTGTTATCATTATAGCTGTACATAATGAAACGAAAAATTTAAGATTTTTTAATTAGATCTAGTTTTATAATAGTATTTATTATTAATTATAATAAAACTCTAAGCTCCATTCCTAGATTTTGTTGGACATTTTATGGGAGTAATTTCTTTACTACATGATATATAATAAAATACAAATAAAATTATATTTTCTTGTCGTTTTTCTTGTTGGTCTGTTGATTATGACGTAATGTTTCAGAAACGGTAACTCTTCTTATTTTTAATAAAATATATACATGAAAATGTTAAGGATTGATTTTAAAAATGAAAGTTTTTTATATAATTATGAAATCAAATTTAGATTTTAAAAGATCTAAATATAAGTATAGTTTAAGTACATTACGTTATGAAGCAACATTTATACCAAACTTCAAAGCTCTGGAATCTGGATCCCTTGATCCATACTCTAAACCTTTATAGAGGCAGGTATTAAACTATAAAATGATCAGTTAACATGAAGCGAGTGCTTTATTTATTTATATTGTAATATTATACATCGATTGCGTCATAGTAGATATAAAGAAAATGTTATCTGCTCCGTTATTTAGTGGCTTTTGGGTCAAAAGGTTAATAATTTGAGTACGCAGTTGAATTTTACACAAATTGGGAAGTCCGACCGTGTACCTCAGTTATAATAAAACTAATATCCATTCCTAATGACATGCTTAGATAATGGAAGATGTTTGTTGATAAAATTTCTAGAAGCTAACACTTGACCTGACTTAGAGATTAAACAAAATAAAACAAACACATTAGTTTAATTACAGTTTTCAATGATAATAACATAACATCCCAAGCGGCGCCCGTGATGGTGAAATTTCTCAAGAGTCGGTCAACATACACGGGCTCTGACTGGTCTTAATGTGTTTTATAAAATTTTTAGTAATAGACTAAAAGTTTTATTCAATAAGATATCTTGAATACATTAATTCCATCGGAATTCGCCTGACAAGTTTCTAGAGAGACTATCAGTAACGCGATCTCGCTACATTAAAAAAAATGAAATATCAATGACAATAACATGTTATTATCGAATGATCTAAACTTTTGTATATCCAGACGGGCTGAAATGAATCTAGCGACGAGAAGCATTGTTATTAAAGATGGTTTTTGTTCGAATTATAATGTATGACTCCAATGAGATCTGACAACAATTAACGAAACGAGTAGAACTGAGCACATTTGAGCACGTATTATTTAAGAGTTATTACAATTACCTCACCCATTTAGATAAGTACTGGAGTCTCGGTCTGTGACCAAGGCTTTTTAATCTCATTGACCCAATTAGCTGTTTATGAGGTGAAATAGTACGGAGGTCGCGATACGGACTGAGACTACGATTATACTTACCGGTGATGCGCTGCCACTAAGTGTACTACTTTACTGTTAATATATAAACTATTAGGTTATACACGATTACTTTAAAAACAATTGACGTTCACTTTGTGATAGTAGAGTTTGTTACGCGCTGCACGTATTAAGAGAGATATTATAGCTATTTACAATATGTTATCGGAATTAAAGTTTGATATAAACTATATGATAACGTAAACTATTTGATAATTTACAAAACAAACTACACCATGTTTTATTATGAAGTATTTTTTTAAATAATTTGCGGCCTTAATTAGTTTTTATCCTAGTCGGTATGAAGGAGATGAAAATAAAGTGTAGTCTCCATTCCAGATAGTTGTAACCGGATCACGCTAGACCCGGTATCAAAACCTACTAATAAAAAGATAATTTTACTACAATGAATCGCATGACATTGAGCCGCAGTCATCGAACTTACTGTATCGCAATTCGGAGGGTTATCAAACACGCGCTAGATAACCCGCAGTCCTCTATATAAGACCGAGATACTTATTCAAATCTCCAGTACACATTCAAACGCCAATTTACAATCACAAACTGACCTCTCCCACCCTGCCCTGCTGTACGAAGACAAAAGTCGTCTAAGAATACAAATATTCTATTGTGATTGCTCTGGACTCTTAGCTAATTTAAAGATATCTGTCAGTGATAAGCAAAATGCGTATTTTAAAGTACGTCTGTATTTTCCTGAGTTTGCTTCTGCTCTTAACGCAGACGGAAGGCCGCCCTCCGCGCAGGTACCATGTACAACGACGGTCGTGGTGCCTTCTCAAACTGTGCAGCTACCCGCCCGTTTACATCGAGCCGCAGACTCTAATATGACACGCAACAGGCACTTCATAAGTTATATGTAATATTACTTCGAGTATTAACTCGTTCGTTCGGCCTATATTAGGTCACCGCCTAGCAGAAGTAATGTCTGTACTTAAAGATGTAATCCAAGTATTTTTATATTCTAGTTAATAAAAATAAATGGAATTAGTATCGGTTAGAATAAGATACAATAATGTAATATTTTAAAGGAGATGTAAGAACAGTGTCAGTGTATAATAAGTGATGAATTATATTTATGTTTTAAGTAAACGTAACAAGGTAGTATTGTCGTTTAGATTGTATTAATAAATAAATAAATATTATAAGTAATAAATTATATTTTCTTTAATATTTTTTTTTATTGACCAACAATTTTTATAACAATGAAATAAGAAAATATTGCTTATTTTAGTTGTAAAATGTTGGTATGTATTATATATATCCGTGCAAAGCATAACTTGCATCATCATTGTAATCCCAAATTTAAAAAAACTGAAAACTATAGTATAGAAGATACGAACATAATGTTCAATAAACAATGCACTCGAGACAAAGCACGTACCAATACAACTTACAATAGTAGTTCAATACGGATTTTATAAAAAAACAATGATATGTGATGAAACCATGAATCTTGCAGCATGAATAATAATTTAATATCATTGGCTATGGTCAGTACGCGTTTAATTAATCATATACTTATAATTAGTAGGTAAGAACAAGATAAAGGATACACATTGCAAATTTGTGAGTTTAGCAAATTAGTAGGTATACTAATTATTCTAATTCTAATGCAATCTGAGAGATCAATATATGAGACTTAAATCCAGAATAAAACGACCTAGTTTTTCTGCTCATTTTGTACCTGCCATTAACCAAATCATTCATTAAATTAAATTGGAAATGGTGCTGCTTTACATAAAAAACTTAATACATGAGTATGTACTTAGTATAAAGAAGAAAGAGGCAAAGAGAGATTTTGGAGAGAATAGATGCTTTAAACAAGACTTCAACAAAAAGACGAATCCCACAGTTTCAATATATCATTCATTGATAGACTTTATATAAACTGTTAAAAGCAGAAAAGTTGAAGGCATTGCATATAGTGCATATGACAAGAAACAGCGGAAAATACGAAAACTATTTAATGTCGAAATCCAGAACATGAAATAAAATTTAATGGCAAAGAAAATTTTAAAGTTATTATTTTGTTTCTTGTTTTCGATTATTAAATTAGCAAAATTAAAAAAATATATATTTTTAAATATCAAATAAATTTTTCATGATTTTGAGTGAGTGGTTAGTTACTTTGAACTGAAAAACAGTTTTGCAATTTAAGACTTTTATAAGTATAAAAAATATTTATTCAAGTAAATAATATTATTGAAACATTTCTTGATGTAAACCTTCTGAAAATATATTTTAATCTTCCAATAATAAAAAGGGGGCGTTATAGTCCACATAATTTTTAACAATTTTATTCAGACAATTTCTATATAAATATATTTAAGTCGTCAACGTATATATGGATATATATTAAGGAATTAAGTTAATTTCTAACTTGATATCTTTGAGAGCGTTATCTATTTATAATATAAGAGTTGCTTTCAAAGACTCACTGATATATCCACTATAAATAAACTATTATTACGTAAATTAAGATCATCTTTAATGGCGAACAGTTCCTGCACTTTTTAAGGCGGAAATATTTAACCACTGGCTTGCCACTGGCATACCAAAACCCCTGCGACAGTGCAGGACAATTTTCGTGCGAAAAACCGATGCTCCCGCGAACCCTAGCGAATATACACCGATAACCATCGCGTCTGTACCGCTAAGACATATGCACAGCATACTAGCACGGAGATTGCTTGCCTGTTGTCCACCCGACACGCGACAACGGGGTTTCATCAGTGCCGACGGCACTCTTGAAAATACCGCAGTGCTTGACGCAGTGTTGGGGGATAGCAGAAGGAAGCTGAGAGAATGTCATGTTGCTGTCCTCGATTTCTCCAAAGCATTCGACACGGTGTCCCACGGGGCACTCCTGAAGATGTTGGAGTCTAGGGGACTGCCTGTTGAATTCTGCAGCTACAATGTACGGAACGGCGAATACCACCATAGCCGTAAAAGGTAAATGTAGCACTTCTGTAAAGGTGACAGGTGACAGGTGACAGGGTGACCCGTTGTCGCCTATTCTTTTTAACATGGTCATGGACCTCATTCTTGCGTCATTACCGCAGGGAGTCGGCTACAGGCTAGAAAACGAGCTAGTCTCAGCTCTGGCCTACGCCGAAGACCTAATCCTCGTTGCAGGATCGAAGGTAGAGATGCAGGAATCCATTGACACCGTTGTAAAGATAGGCGAAACGATGGGTCTTAGGGTGAGCCTAGGAAAAAGCTCTGTGCTCTCGATGGTGCCTGACGGACACCGCAGAAAACACCATTACCTAACCGAGAAGACGATTAAGATCGGTAGGTACAAGCTGCGGCAGGTGTCTTGTGTTGAACGCTGGCGCTATCTTGGCATCGATTTCGAAGTGTCCGGATCGGCAAACATTGAACATCAGATACAGAGAGCCCTCGACAACATCTCGAGGGCCCCCCTCAAGCCGCGGCAGCGGCTCCAGATCGCGAGGGGTCACCTCATTCCGAGGTTCATGCACGGTCTTGTGCTGGGAACGGTCTCGGATGATCGGTTGAGGATGCTCGATGTGCAAATCCGGGGAGCTGTGAGGTCATGGTTGAGGTTACCGAGTGACGTACCGACAGCTTACTTCCATGCGGAAACAAAGGTCGGCGGCTTAGCGATCCCATCTCTGCGAGCAGTTGTTCCCGAGCTTATATTACGTAGGTTCGGTCAACTTGCTTCGTCGGGATGGTCTGCTGCGAGAGCCGCCGCCAAATCCTTTAGGATACAGAAAAAGTTACGATGGGCAAGTAAAATGTTGAGAAAATTCACGGACAATGAAGTCGACCCCCAAAAAAGCGATTTAAGACCTGCAAAGCGGTATTGGCGCGAAGCACTGCTCGCTTCGACGGACGGCTACGAACTCCGTGAGTCGTTCCGGAATCCTTCTTTCACGAAGTGGTTGAGGGAGCGAAGTGGGCAGTATAGCGGCCAAGACTTCGTGCAGTTCGTAAACTGCCACATAAATGCCCTCCCGTCCCGAGTCTGGGTATCAAGAGGGCGCAGGTTTGGTCGTGAGTCGGAATTGAACTGTCGCGCCGGGTGCGCGCTCAGGGAGACGACGGCCCTCACCATCCAGCAATGTTTCAGAACACATGGCGGCCGCATCGAACGAAATAACTGTGTAGCGAGGTTCGTCGCCGAGGCGATGAACCGCAAAGGGTGGAAGACGGAATTGGAGCCTCGATTTGTGACTCCACAGGGTGTCAGAAAGCCCGATATCATAGCCTCTAGAGACGGGATTGGGGTAATTGTAGACGCACAGGTGGTCTCCGGCCAGCAACCGCGCGACGACGCTCACCGTGCCAAACGTAGGAAATACGGGAAGCACAAAGAGCTAGTCGAGTTAGTAAAAAACCACCTAAGGTATACTAACAATTAGTATTGGTTAACAATATATTGTATTAAATTGGTGGTTCCGCGTCGTTTTTCTTCAAATTTTTTGACATTTCTACTGTGACTAGCTGGTCTTAGCATACTAGTACAGTTTTCATTAAATTCTATTAGTAAATTTTTCATTTTGAGGAAAATATCCAAATTTTTAATAATCTCCATACAAAATTCACATTTTCGGTAGTTTTTAGTTAATAACTTTTTATAGGAAAATCACAGCTTTTCCAAACCTTGAGACGACTTATAGACATCGTTGAGGCGCATCTTTCGGTGCCACTCGCGATAATGAAAAGTCATCCTCGGGCGGAAAATTTTCGAATTTTCCTTAAAAATTATTGTTTTTGTTAGAAAAAATTTTTTGTTTTTATTTCTTTTCAAAAATTTATTTAACAGCTATTTAGAGCTCTCTAATAGCTATTTTTAGACACATCGCACACCCCGATCGGCTTATCCATTCGGGAGTTATAGTATTTTTAGGGAAAATTTTCGTTTTCCTCAAGGGAAAAATCCAATTTTCCAAATTTCAAAATTCTTTTTGACTTATATCGTGCGGCTCGACGAGACGCATCTTTCGGCATATCTTTTATAATTTTAAGACGCATACTTTCAAAGATATTTAGGAAAAACCGATTCCTATAGGTACTAAAAAACCACCTAAGGTATAACTAACAATTAGTATTGGTTAACAATATATTGTATTAAATTGGTGGTTCCGCGTCGTTTTTCTTCAAATTTTTTGACATTTCTACTGTGACTAGCTGGTCTTAGCATACTAGTACAGTTTTCATTAAATTCTATTAGTAAATTTTTCATTTTGAGGAAAATATCCAAATTTTTAATAATCTCCATACAAAATTCACATTTTCGGTAGTTTTTAGTTAATAACTTTTTATAGGAAAATCACAGCTTTTCCAAACCTTGAGACGACTTATAGACATCGTTGAGGCGCATCTTTCGGTGCCACTCGCGATAATGAAAAGTCATCCTCGGGCGGAAAATTTTCGAATTTTCCTTAAAAATTATTGTTTTTGTTAGAAAAAATTTTTTGTTTTTATTTCTTTTCAAAAATTTATTTAACAGCTATTTAGAGCTCTCTAATAGCTATTTTAGACACATCGCACACCCCGATCGGCTTATCCAGTCGGGAGTTATAGTATTTTTAGGGAAAATTTTCATTTTCCTCAAGGGAAAAATTCAATTTTCCAAATTTCAAAATTCTTTTTGACTTATATCGTGCGGCTCGACGAGACGCATCTTTCGGCATATCGTTTATAATTTTAAGACGCAAACTTAAGAAGATATTTAGGAAAAACCGATTCCCGCGGCCCTTCCACCCGCCCTATTATAACACCTAAAGGGAGGAGACCAAACTTTTGAGCAAAAATTTATCTTTGTAGAATATAAAACAACATCGTACGGTGATCATTTATATATACTTGGTGGTCACCATACCTCAACAGGCAAAAGAAAATTTCAAACTTAAATTACTAAAGTTACAATTGTATCTTATATTTTGACTAGTAGAATTTACTACATCTTGTTAGGACATTGACATAAAATATATATATACACTGACAAAAATTGTTGACCTTGATTAAAACTATACAAATTGACACACACCAGCAGCAGCATGTATCGCACACCTGTCTCCACCAAACCCGACGATTGGCAAAGCCCCCCCCCCAATAGGACCGTCACCATAACCTCCCGAAGAAGCATCGGCGAATGGGAGGCAGCTGGTACAGACACTCCTAAAACATCCTTATCTGGAAAAGGCAAAACGACCATGGCAAAGCCAAGGACTAAAAAGTCTCTGTCACTAGACATTGCCCCAACCCAGAACGAGTCCAGCCCCCCACCGAAAGTCTCACAGGCTGATAAGGTAGCAGAAGCCAGAGCCTGCTTAAACCGCGCTAAACTACACCTGAGCAATTCAAGGAACCTCAGGGCGGATATTAAAAATGGGGTAATTGAAGCAATAGACAGGTTATATAGTATCGTGAAGGAAATGGACGAAACATTAAAGGAAGCAGTGACGGGGAATAGCCAGGAAAACAATAAAGAGATACAAGAGGAGACTAGGACGGAAGAAAGAAATGACAGCAATTTGGAATTATTGGGACATGTTAAGGAAACAATCAGACAAATACAAATCAATAACTTAAGAATAGAGGAGCTGAAAGGCGAAATTGAAAAACAGAAGATGGAACAAGAGAAACCTACGTACGCCAACATCGCCCCCAACGGAACCACAAAAACGTATGCAGAAAGGGCGGCACTTCACTCGCTAGTAATATCTTCAGAGGATGAGAAGGAGTCGGGGGAGAAGATCCTTAACACGATCAGAGAGACGATAGACGCAAAGGAGGGCTGGATCACAGTGGAGAAGGTGAGGAAGGCTAAGGATCGGAAAATAATAATGAGCTTGAAGACAAAGGAAGAGAGGGAGAAGGTAAAGACCAGGCTAGAAAACTCAGGCAAACTCCTCAAATGCGAGGTGATAGCGAACAAAGACCCTCTGCTACTACTAAAGGACGTTATCACCATCCACAGCGACTCTGAAATTATATCAGCCATTAGAAACCAGAATAAAAAGATCTTCCACGACCTTGACCCTATAGAAGACCGATTGGAGGTCAAATACAAGAAGCGAGCAAGGAACCCCCTCACAAATCACGTAGTGATAACAACATCCCCAAAGGTGTGGAAAAGGATGATAGAAGAGGGAGCTCTGCATATCGATCTCCAGCGTATTCAAGTGGTGGATCAATCACCGTTGGTGCAAAGCACGCGGTGCCTGGGTTACGGTCATGGGAAGCGCTTCTGCAGGGAAGAGTTGGACTCATGTAGCTACTGTGGAGGTCCCCACATGAGAAAGGACTGTGTGGACTGGCTGGCGGGCACTGAACCCAGCTGCAAGAACTGCAGAAGCGCTAAACATGACCAAGTTGGCCACAACGCTTTTGATGCGAGCTGTCCTGTCCGAAGGAGGTGGGACACACTAGCCAGGTCCTCCGTAGCATACTGCTAAGGGCGCCCAAGAGCAAAAAAGGGGAAAAAGCAGCAGCGTGGATGTTGCCAGGACCAAGAGAACATATAAAGTGAATTGGACAGAGCTTCGTGGCAAACTCGGCCAATTACTGAAAAGATATGAGTCGACCGCTGGAAACGTCAACGCTGCTAGCAGCCCATACCAAATGGAGGAATATACCAAAGCAATCATCGTTACATGTAAAGCCACTATTCCTAAAAGGATTAACAAAGAAAGAATAGACCTACAGAGTGTCAGAGTGTCAGGAAGGAAAAAGAAAAGGGAAGTGGATATTCCGCAAAATCAACAAAGAGCAAAAATCTACAAAGAAAATGTAAATAAAGCGAAGGAGGAGAACATTAGATATAAGTTTTTAGAACACTGTAAAATAGTTGAAAATATAGCCATAAGTAAGAATAAGAAGACAAAAGCAAAAAATGTGTTGACAAAATATTGTATACATATTATGTAAAACGCATTATTTTTATAAGTAGACATAAGAAATACTGCTAAAAACAAAATAGAACATAGGCCAATTGATTCAAAATACCGTGAGATATTCTGAATCAATTGACTTAGATACACTAAGTTAGAAATAAGACAAAGGATTAAAATGTAAATACCTCAAGCCAAATGTGAATTAAAAGAAATAGAAATAACTAAATAGATAAAGGAAAATAGACAAAATTCATAAATAGACTCCAAACATTGTACCCGCCGAATGATGGCGACAACAAATAAAAATAAAATAAGCAAAAATTGAAAACCCAAGATAGCCAAAGACAGCATCATTGCCGTTGCTGGTGAACGTAAAAAAAAAAAAAAAAAAAAAAAAAACCTAACCTAACCAAACCAAACCAAACCCAAGTAGAAAAAAATGCGGCTGAATAATAATATTCACACCTTACAAATACAACATGAATCAAGACCCAGTTATTTTCTTTTCCGGTACTTATCCAATACATGTATTATGTCTTGTATATTTAATTATGATCTAAGAGAGTACAACTATAATATATATGCTTTGGAAAATAATAATGATTAACATTCAATTGAGATATTTGAAAATAAACTACCAAGAAAGCAAATAGATAATAATCCAAAAGATATTATTCAAATCTGACGTTGAAAGTGAAACATAATTTATAATGCATCAAGTTACCCACTTTTAAAATATTTCATTTTATTAAAACGAAACCCACTTTGTTAAGATTAAGTTGATTTGACTTATAACAAATTTATATGAAAAAAGCTCTTTAGAAATTAAACTATTTATGTTTTTTAACTTTGTTTAGAGAATTAAAAAGGTGACAAACCTAAGGTAAGGTTTCTTTATTAGATAATTAGAATTAATAAGGGTAATTTCTAATGTACTTATTTTACGAAATATATATTAGAATACAATTACTTCAATAACATCAATTAAATAATTCACCATACCTCATATTTTTTTCAGACCTGCTGTCGCTACAAGACAATCATGTTTTCAATATTTAAATTACGTAGTTTCTTATGTTTCGCAAGTTGTGTCTAGTTAACATACATTGCGATAGAGGGCAGTGTATACATTTTTAAAGACTATGACTATGATTAATATCTAGATGACGTTAGTTGTCTGTTAGGCTGTTTTATGTATTTGTAAAATTATAAAAATCCAACATTTATATTGTGTATTGTATTATATTGTGTGTTATTGTCCTACGTTGTTTTTAGCTCATGCCAATTATAAAAAAAAAAAAAAAGAAAATATAAGTGGCACAAGCACTGATGTAGGCTAGCCAACTTTTACATGGTATTTCTAAGTATTGGAATTGCATAATAACTCATTATAAATTTCTCATACCCATTTATGATAAAACCATTAAGAGTTGTGAGGATAATTAAAAACAAAATAATAAATATTCACATCAACATATATAAATTAGTCATGATAAATACAATTTAGGCTGTATTCTTTGGGAGAGATATTTGTTAAGCCAAGTTTCTTCTTTAATAAGAGAATATATTTTTTTATTTAAATAACTTAAATTATTTAAATTTATAATATAATGATAAACCTTTCCTTCGAAATTTAGAATAGAAAATTCACCGTTATTTGACGTTTTTTTATTATTATTTTCTAGTTTATGTTAGCCATCAATTTAAAATTTTATATTTTTTTAATAGTTTACGTCCTTGCTACAAAGATATTTGATAGCTATTCTTACTTTAATTATTAGACGTCCGATTCATCTCACTTGCTAACAAATTACGCCTCTGAGGTTTAAACTGTTAATGCTGGTTTCGTATTTCCACTGAGAATAGTAAGCCATTTAAACCAAATGTATTTCGCTTGAAGATCACCAGGACATGATCTGAGAATGACAGACAATTTGAATATAAATGAAACTTAAACGTAACTTCTATGTAAGATTACATTATGTTAAATTAATTGTGTAAAATGCAAATATAAAATCAAACTGTATACACCAATAATATTTTAATATTTTAAATCTAAAATTATTACATTTTTTGGTTGTTATTTGTCATAGCCCTTTTCTTTAACCACTTAAAAATACTTTCTATCATTCTCTTCTATACTATTTTAGAATAAAAAATTGTGGCCAAAGTCATAAAAAAAATATATTTTTGTTTTTTCTTCGAGCGAGAGTAATATCTTGAAAGTAATGGGTACCCTCAAGAGAGTTCAGAGATTTCACCACTTCGATGTCAAGTTGTACTTGAAATGTAAGCTTCAAGTGACGTGAACCAAAAATTTGTAAGTTTAATTTATGTACAATTAATTAAAGTCTAAAGTATGTAGACCTATAAAATAGATTATATTTGTAAAAATGACTTTTTTAAGTCTTATAAAACAAATGAATTAAAATTTGTCTTAGCCTGTATTACGTAAACTTTCTTTTACATTCTCTTTTATTAAATAAAATAAAATAAAATAACATAATATATTAAGGTGCAATATATGCTTGCTTGATTTTATGAAATATATATTAAATATGTATGGACTTGTTTCCTATTTTGAAACGATACAAACAAAGCTCATTTTTTTCCAACATACGATCTGTAATAATTGATTATTGACGTATGAACTTTATATTTCATTCATATAATATGATTTTCAAATTACGAAACCAGACAACATTACCTGCTTCATATTGTATTGTTACTTTGGTACAGATATATATAAAAATAACTTTCTTTCTTGTTATGTCTTATTATTACACACGACCTTTAGGGAATAAAAAGAAGTCTTCAAAATTGTTAACGATAACGTCTTTATGATTTATAAGGTAAATAGATAATTTATAAAAGTAATACTATGTTCAACAGGTTTACTATTCTGACGTAATCGTGTAACAAAAAATATTAGTCATAAAAATCTTATCTAGTTCATATAAGTTTTATCGCACGTAGTTTTAGAATGTGTACTTTTATTATCAATTAGATACTTAGATTAAAATTGAAGTAAATGGAGAGTAAGCCTCGTTATCTTATACTGGATTATTTGTTGTCTGGATGATTGAAGATAAACAGATTTCGCGCTCGTTAGATAAAGTTCAACTCTGGGTTGTTTCATACTAATAATTAAAATTCTATTTTTACTAAGAACAAAACTTAATAAAATAATTGCTGATACACATAAATAAAATTAACCTTTGAAATGTATATACATACTATTGGCAAATTTAGGAAGTATTTTTTATTGTAATGATGTGTACCCAAATATGTTTTCTTACTTTTACCTTTTTTTAATTAATAATTATATAGAATACCGAAAGTTAATAAATTATTATTGGATTGCGATTTATAAAATTTTGTTAAGAGCATTAGTTGCTCAATATAATTTAAACATACTTCTTTACAGTTTGTTATTTAAAAAAATACCATAGATAGTAACATAATTAGAAACAAAAGTTCTAAATGAATTCAAACACGTATTCACACATCCTTCATGACTACATAATTTCGTTATACATTAAGTATTATTTAAAATGAAAAGCATAAAATATTAGTTGAGGATAATCTTTAGTCAATATTTTAAGATTGTAAATATTAGCTAACGATATATTTAAACTTACGGATTTTTTAAATATCGTCTTACCAAACTCTTCTAATAAAGGTGGAATGTCAATATTGTTATGTTAACAAATGGTCCAATCAGAAGTTACTTGTTACCTAAACCTACAAGCCAGTAAATTGAAGTTCTGAAATTTGGTTATTTTTATATTTTATGAATAGCCTGGGTTTTCTGGGTAAACTAATGTTTTAGTTTTCAAATTCCCACGTAACATCGGAAGTTAGTTTGCGTAAATTACAACTTCTCTGGACCATATTTAAATATTTCATTTTCCCTACACATATGTTATTTAATTGCCTAATTCAAGCCTTTGTCTGAAGTTTGTAATTACAAAATTTAGATGTATAGTTACATCAAACGATTTTCACATACACTATTATAATTTCTCATGTAAATAAATTCATTTGCAGAATACATAGGGTGTTAAATTAAAAGGGTCACATTAAACTGGGAATGTCCTACCGCCATTTTCTGCTTAAGTGTATTAATTCGACCAGCGTAATTTGGTCATGTCTTTTACATTAGACTTCTGTTTCTAAATGTTGGAATGTTCCAGTAATTATATTTTAGACGATATTGTTTAATTAATAAAGTGTGCCGTATCGAACGGTGGTTATTTTAAAATGTTTTGGTAATAAAACTGTACATAGACCACCAGTTCACGGATATCTAATCATTTTATATTTTTAAACAAATACGTGACGTCTAAGGGCTGAGCTGGGCAAAGGCTGTTCTAACACAAAATATTTGATGTTCAAAAAATATTCAAATATAGTGCAAAAATAAATAAAATAATAAAAATAAAGTGTCAGCAGAAATCATAGAGCGCGTTGCTCCGTTATCTATTAAAAACTTACCTTTATATTCGGGTGTTTTGATGAAGGGTCAAAATCTTCTTAAATCTTTATAAAGATGATTAGGTTTTATTATCTTTTTTAATCTTTAATTTTCAAATCATGAAAATCCGTTTCAATATATTTATCGGTGATTGAATTTATATGAACGGTGCTGTCTATGTCGTCAGTGGATTGGTTCTTTTCGAAAAATTATTATTTGATTATATTGATACGGATAGCCTATCTCTGACACCAGGACTTATGTTCAATATGCAATTCAACAGTTTCTGGTAACGCAAACATAAAACTTTTATGTAGGATAGAGAAATTAAATCATATTAATGTAAATAGACTAAAAGATTTAGCACAAATTACTACATTCGAAGTCCTAAAGTGAATGGACATGAACGATAGCTAAAGTAACTTTGCAACTAAGACTTACCATTCAAATAGTTAAGCGGCGAACTGATGCTTCTAATTATATCTGACTTCATTGCTTTATATCCAACTACCGTCATTCTTTAAATATATTACCGTCAAATTTTATATGCTTTCAAACAATAAAAAAGTATCATAAAAACTTCTGATTCCCTTCTTCTTCTGACTTCTGAATAATCCATCTACCCAGGAATTTCATTTAAGCACAAACTCACGTTATATTAGAAACTTTTAAACTAGAAAAAGTAGTTTTGACTATGTCACTACATATAAGTCTGCTTTATTTTTACAAGGATTCCAACAGATTCCTTTCAGAAACACGAAAGATGCTTTTTTTTTTTGAAACAGTACTTAATAAAACATTTATTACGTGAATATAACATTCATATTTATTACGCAGCCGCCTACATAAATGAAAAGTCTGAGAGAAGAACTAATTCATTTTTCAAGATAATGTGAAATTGTTATATTTCTTAAATATTTTTCCCAAAGCGACCGTTACAACTGCGGCTCGAGGCCAAATTGCTTTTGTCTTATAAGACTTTGGGTAAGCAGGTGGTACTAAATATAATTAAATATGTTTTGTTGCTTGCGCAGTTAGAAGTTGTCAAAATTAAAAGTACCAAATCAATGTACGTCGCAAAAACGAGTTAAAAAATATAATATAATACACATCATTTTATATGATTTTATTATTTTGGATTAATTATGATTTGTGTAGGTGTAAAAATTGGATAGGACATATGATAAAACTGGGTTTAGAACTCATTTATTTAAAGAAATCATTTCAATAGAAAATTTCGAAACATTTTTAGATAACAAAATAAATAAACTTTGTCTTTTTTATTTTAAAACTTTAGAAAATTATCTTTGAATTTAAAATCAATGGTAGAAGGGAATTAGACAGAACAACATTTAAGAAACGTAAAAATAAATTCCAATTGCTTTAATCTAAATTCCTGGTACAATATTAAAAAAAAAAAAAATAATGTACCCAAATATTAACCTAACAATTTAACTCATAGCATTCATTTTAACTGAAATCTTACATGCATTTTGAGGCCTTTATACATTGGTTATACAGTCAACATAACCAATGTAGGTTGTTTCTTGAAATTGGAGATGGTTTGCACCATTGTCATGTCATGTTGATAGGAGTTGTTCTTGATTAATTAAGCAATAAGGATTAGGGATGTATAGGAATGTTACAAGTCCTGTCCAACCCGTATCTACTAACAGAAAGCATTCATTAATATTACCTTCTTCCTGAAATTCGTATTATCACTAACTGATATAGGTATTTGTTTAAATACTAAATATTACTTCACATTAGATAGGTATAAAATAATAATGCTCTATATTATAAATAGTAATGTTTCCCAGAAACTTAGATTAATAAAACTTTGAACCATTGAGTAAATATAAGTAGAAATTATTTTTAGTTATCAAAATAAATACAGATTGTAGCTTGGACTTGCTACATGAGTAACAACGTCATAACCTTTATTTACTAACTTTTATATATCAAAAGCTATTTATAATTTTCCTTTGTATACCTCTAAAAGAGTGGCAACGATACCTTTAGAATGCTATAAGCTATTTAATAAATTACAGTCAATAATAAAGATGACCCTATATCAACCAGTCAGTCATAATTTTTTTTTTTTTATATTTTTCACTTTCAATCAATACCAATGATCACTTGTGTACGTCAAATGGAACTGCCAGGAGGAGGAGAAGCCTATTTCGATGCCTTACATATCGAAATAAGCCCTTCTGTAGAGTCACTGTCTAACTTATAACTAAAGCAACGAGAGTTCCAAGCGCGCCCTGGTCTGAGAAAAACCACACAACAAACTCAGCCGGGTTTTTTTTTTTGTATTGTGATCACTGTTTCACAAACGTCCATATATAGTAAACAATTTACGAACAACTAGAACCATCGCAATCAATTCCTTGTGGAGGCTAAATTATAAAAACCAATTAAGCAAATAAAATAAAACTATAATAATGAAAATAATAAGAAGTTGTTGATAAGAAAAAAATTAATTTTTCTTATTAATTTCATTTTCTATATATTAATTTTTCTTTTAAATTTTCTTACCATTTTTTAGCAAATAGAACTATAAAAATCGAAATTAAATTTTACCTATATGTACTTGAGATTGATCAATTTCTACATCGTTTTTCTTTTCACAACAAAAGTTTAAACATTTAAAATAGTTGTGATGGATAAAGTTTTTATGCTTTTCATTTTAGTGTTGTAGCTAGTAATGGCATCGTATCGTATAAACTTTAACATTTGTTTGATTGTTAAATGTTGTTTGAATTTTAAATTATCAATAACTTAATATTTCTCTAAAAATTATATTATCCGACTGTACTCATGTCATTACTATCGAAATTTGTCCGAATAATTTCGAACCCAATCGGGGTCCTTATTCATGAGTTAGTCGGACAAATTCCGATAGTAACAACGTGAGTACAGGCGGATAATTATATTTAATAGCAACATGTATATATATATATATATATATATATATATATATACATGTTGCTATTAAATATAATTAATTTTTTACAAATTTACAAGCAAAAATCTACAGATCTTTTTTTCCCTACTAAATTTTAGGGTCAAATCGAACAACTATAAGGATTGTATGACTATAAATGTATCAAACTGTAACTACAACATTTTAAAAATGAGTTTAAATAAAATATATATTTTATTTTAAAATATTAGAGTTGAAAGAACCAGTTAACTACGATAAATGAACTACGCCTCTTCATTTTACCGTCCCTCATAATTATTGACTGTTCTTATTTCGGATTTCATAAGCGAAATACCACACGCCTTTACGTGAGTTGTACAGAGGCAGCTTTATGTAAACGATTACAAAGATAAAAATACTAGGTAGGTGTATTATTAATTTATAGTTGAAATTTAAAAAAACTTTATCTTTCTAATACGGTTGAAATTCCAAAGTTCCTATCTTTCGGCTAGCTCTAGGCTTTTAGTTGTAGGCATAATATTTAACTTCAACTTGTACAATAACTGTCTTGTTCGAAGATAAAAGATTTTAATATGTTGGTTACAACAAAATATTAAGAAAATTGTTGATAAATAAAGAATAAAAATGTTAGATAATGATACATATTTCATAATATAAACACACACACTTTATATATTTACACATTTAATAATGTGAAATTCAATCATTGTTTTTTATGTATGATGATTTGTAAGTTAAAGCATAATTCTTTTTTACATACATATATAGACATGTTAGAGTAAGGCTAATACCAGTTATATCAGTTACCGAGAAAAGTTTACTTTCAGTATAACGTAAATTAATTTCATTAGTACTACGTCCTCGCCACTTGATTGATAAAAATGAGTAAATATCAACTGAACACCCAAACCAGTATCGAAATGAAAAATTAATCAACATTTTTGACAGTACTAAGGAGGAATATTGGAGAATAATAAAAATAATAGTAATAATTTTATTTCAGACTAATATCAATAAATCTTAGGAACTAAGTTAGAATTATTAGTCATATAACATGCTGTTAGTATTCGTAATTGCTACGCAAAGTTTAAATATTGGACAATTTATTTTCATATATAAATATTTCAGAATGCTGTTAGTACTATTTCGTAGTCGCTGTAGGAGTGAAGGTGCTCTTTTCCTTATAATGGCTTAAAAATCGTCTACTCTTACTTCCGTAAATATACCACCTGCGCTACAATATTGCGGCAACCCCAACAACACTCTAAAAGCATAATTATATTGTACTCGTAGGATATTTTTTTAATTTCAATAGTCTCACGAATCAGTGTTGGTATGAAGCGGGGTTCCCTAGTGAAGATTTGTGGTTTATCAATTCTAATACAATGGTTGGGCTTGTCTATGGTATGTTCAAACACTTCAGACTTCGATGTACGCCTATTCTTGATATCCAATATGTGTTCCCTAGGAGGGAAAAAATATCCTAATTTCAATAGAGAAGATAGTTCGAGCCTTTCTAACACCTGGGACTCACTCATAAATACTGTAAAGTCTCACGTCTGTGACCCCACTGTCAGACCTCAAGATACAGTTAGTGCGTTTTGTCTACATCCGGAACTCTATGCCCGCAAACTAAGGGACCGTTGGAGGTAGATGACTAATTTACTGACTTAATGACAGACACTTAGTACATCTCGTCTACCCGTGAACACGATTGCTGCAAAGCATTCGAAAGATCGGTTTAAAATTTTAATGTAACCTAATAATACGCGAGTTTAAATCCGTAAAAAATAGTTTTTTTTCAAATGTTTACTCGTAAAAATCTAAATTCTTACATCTATCAATTCGTTACCACTCATCCTATCTACAGTTTCATTAATTACATCATTAAGTATATTTGCTGACATACTTGTAATATTGTAGTCAATTAATAGCTGCGACGGGCTCTTTCCCGTAGTTTTATTTATAGATGTATTTATTCCTAATTATAATTCGCCTACATATTCATCCCAAGTGTTATCACTTTTATTATGACATTTGGTATTTAAAGCGTCTGATATTATTCTATTGTACCGTTTACCTGTCCGTTCGCTTTTGGCGTAGCCACGGCATAATGTGCTTCATATTAGCATTTTCAATCAAAAGATTTAAATTTTGAACTAGTAAAACAAGTGCCTCAAATTTTGAACTAGTAAAACAAGTGCCTAAAATCTTCAATAGTTTTTGTTCATCTGTTGTTGTTTTTCAACTATAATAAGCTACACATACATAGAACCGTCAGTATTACGTGGCATAAGGATATCTGCAACACCATATTTTGAAGTGTCCGTGTGAAGTTCGGTTTCTAATTTGGCATCATATAATGCAAGTATGGGTCGTTCGAATAACATATTTTCAAACAGTTTCGTGTGTTCATCTGTCCATTTTCAAATACAATGTTTTTTGAAAAGATCCGTTAACGACCGCGCAATTGTTTAGAATTTTTTAACAAATCACCTAAAAAAACAGTTCTTCCAATAAATCGTCTAACATCATGAACGTTTTTGGGAATTGTAAAGCCAGATACGACAGTAATCTATCAGTCGTTATATTAACGTTGTATAGATTGCCAGGCGAGACTTGAATGTCATTGCAGAGTGTAAGTTTTAATTTCAGAGGATAAGTTCTTCTAAATATTAATGCATCATTAGTTTGTGTTATTGTAATACCCGTTTTTTCTGTAAAACTGTGACTAATCAATACTGCATATTTCACTACACTATCCTCAACGATGTAAACATCAATGATTTATATTATTCCTTGTTATTTCAATGTTATCTAAATCTTATCCTAATGGCATAACGACATTTGAACCTATTCCCCGTAACGTTGGCATTTGTCCTATCGACCACCGAATCCCTAATTTTTCCGCATTACTACGACGTAATAAGGCGCATTGACTACCCAAATCGATATAGCCTTGGAGAGGTTAATGATTTTATCATAATAATAAAACTCCAATGAGTCATTATATTTTACCTATTGACTCTCCCACCTGTATGCTATCAGTGAAAACAGTAAGGCTAAGTATAAGTAGACTCATTGGTTTGCACTGTCAGGAAAAATGAAATGGATTCTCTGATTTGTATAAAGTATGTTATCTAGCAGACCCATGATACATTTTTATAAATGTGGTATCTGTTAATATTGTTGTATGTGACACTTTATCAAGTAACTATTTATAATTTTTTTATCTAGAACACTTCTAAATTAAAGCTATATTTATTAAAATAATAGTCATGTACTAGAAAACTAGACCAAAACTAATTACTGCTATTTAGAACAAATCTGAGCCGGTAAAATTGATTATCTCGTTTTAATTAATAGTTTCAAAGCTAAGCGCTTCATATAATGATTTGGTTATCGAATGTCTAACTAATCCTCCACCCTTTATCGAAATGGAACCTATATGTAATAATTTAGTAACTTCGCATATCTCTCGGTTCCTTTAAATATTTTTTCAAAAAGTATTATTACGTATTCCGTAAATGATAGAAATTTTTACTCCAGTCGTTTTATTACTTTACTCCAAAATATATAATTTTACTGAAAAACACGATCACTGCATTATTACAACATAAGGGGTGAATTTTAATATAACTTTATGTGGTGTTTTGTGCTTGTGGTATCTATTTCGTATTAAATTTACTTCCATAAACGGGAAGGCATAAAAATTATTTATAATACAATAAAATATATATATTAAGTTATTATTTGATTTCGAGATGAAGGGCAGAATTAAGAAATGAAATCGACGGCAACAGCTTGTTCTTAATAAATATTATACTTGATAATTGTTGGAGTTTATGGTAGTAAGTACGGTCGCGTAAGTATACTAAAATTTTATGAGCAGCCTGGGCGTTGGTATAAGTATTATTTAAACTATAGTCGTTAATTTTGGAAAGACGTGATATTTATTTGTTAATTTGGTTATTTTTTTTAATATGATATAATATAATAATAGGTATAAAGTGTTTCGGAAACGATACTCCCCTCTGAAAAGTATATTAACGTCCGTTTCTTAAACCATTGAAGTTATACGAACTTAATACCGTACCATTTGATTTTTGTTTTAAATAACTCTAAATTGAAGTCCGAGACAGCATTTATCGTATTTAGAGAAATCATTATATATTCTTATAAAAAATTTCTCGTTGTTAGTATTTAATGTTAATGAAGTAAATTTTTTACACAAAATTATTTTGATAAATAAATTCAAAGTTATCACACTGAGATTGAACTAATAAGCACTAAGCGCCTCCTATGAGTCAGCCGAAGGGACTGTGCAACTTGCTATTTTGTATTATCATCAACACATCACATGGGCAAAGCTACGCGCAGAAGTTAGTTTATAATAAATATCTACGGCTTGTATTTGCCGTTAAAAGGGTCACCCATCATGTTTTTAAACAATAATCGATTGTTTTATATAAAATATTATATAGGGCTAGACTAAAATCAGTTTTTTATTACTTTACTCCAAATTATATTTTACTATATTTTACAAGCACCTTGCTCATGTTACATTTTTTATTTCAGCATGTACATTTTTTCTTTGTACTTTTATTTTTACCATTATTAATATTCTTTTAAGTAACGGTAAATATGTAGTGCGAGTGAAACTCGTACTTGTTATTTTTTACTTAACTATTTTACTGGTATTTAGTGTTGATTTAAGAGAAAATAAATAAAAAGATGACCAACACGATAGATAATTTGTATTTGGAAATTAACAAAATTAGCGAGTATGCTGTTAATCGATTGAGGAACTATCGGCAATTAGCGGGGTCTCGGGGATCATAGATGATCCGTGTCCCCCGTCCCTCGTGCAGACCCCGCGGACATCCGTTGGCGCTGTTGTCCTGGCGTCAACATTTAGAGCGTGACGAGCTTTCAAAAATAATCGTTTTAAGAGGAAAGTTTGGATGATAAGTCCCTTTTTATTCGGTTTTTGCTTTACAAATATATTTATAAAATTTAAGGCTTTATTCTAAAAGCTTTTCTGAGGAATAGATTCTCTAATTTGTATTATTTGCCGATTACTGAGTTTTAAACAGCATAATTTAGAATTGAATTAAATATTAAATAAAGTTTTCAGGGAATAACACACGCAATAAAATATAACTCAAATGTTCCTACTTATTAGGTTTAGCAACAAATATACTTATATAATAAAAAGAACAATTATATATCAAGATATATAATATGTAATAAGACTTATATTTTAATATAATTAATCACTAACTGGCACATTGATGACATACAGCTGAAGGGATTGATTAATTACGACATCTGTTGCTCTCTGAACCTGAACACGTTGTAATGACATGTATATTTATGTGTATAATAAAATTGTAACGAGGTCGAAGCTGTTTCATAAATATTTATAATTGCCTGTTTTGCCAATTTTTGCCAATTTGATGTATTGTGACGACTTTTCGATGGTTTTAAACAAAATTTGGTGCTCGCTAATTTTCTGAGCCGAGATAACAATATCCACTGAGTAAAATTTAAACTATGAACTCACAAAAAATGGTTATTAAAAAATTCAATATTATTAAAGGATAACAGGACAAACGTCTATTTAAAGAAAATTTTATTAAATTTCTTCCCCACGTAAGGTCTCATAGAAATCGCTGTTTAGACGCAAACAAATCGAACCACTTCCGTTACTATTAATTAATTATTAGAGGAATTAAATTAATGTATTTTAATAAGGGATATTAAAGTGAAAGCGTTTGCGAAGTTAAGTGGTTAAAGTGAAGTTGATACTTGCTGCTTAGAAGTCATGTTTCTAAAATAAACGTAATTGAAATGATTGTAAATGTTTCTTTCACATATATTTCAATAAAATATCTTTTTTATCTAAACTGACTTGTGAACCGTTCGATTGACAAATATCAATTACTTGGTGAATATACAATATTTTATTTTATGTAAAATCTATTGTTTGAAACAAGCAACTTAATTTAAATATTATAAAAACATGATATATTTTGCATTAAGAGTATGGAGAAATTATAGTATTATACCCACATTACAAGTTAGATACCTAAATAGATAAAAGAAATCGATCAAGCAGTTTGTTGTTGTCGAAACGCCAAAATGCGGGACTATGACGCACACTTTAAAAGTTTTATAAACGAATCTTCTGAAATAGTGATTTGCGGTAAGTATAAACAAATCATCATCTACGGCCGTCATTCTCTGAGTTACTAATAACTCAGAAAATTATCTACATCATTTATGAATCCTGTCTTTGTTATGAAATTCGAAAGCTTACTTTAAGCAAATGTATTTAACATAAACAAAATAAAAATATGTTAGAACTGTTTGGGATTTTACTGTATTTATTTTTTAAATGTCTAATATTAGTTGAAATATCAGTAACTTTAAGACCACCTAAAGTTCTTATTTTACTTTTATTTCAATTTGTTCTTAAATAAATATTACTTTTAAAATTTGAATTATAACCCATATATTGTTGCACTTTATTTTTCTTTGGAGTCTTTACTTTTAAAAACAAAAATTGTTTGGTTTGTTTTTCTGTTGATATAACGAATCTGTAGTAGCAGAGTCGTCAAATATTTGTTTATTCGTCCGAACGTGTGTGCTTTGGTTTTTTTGTAATTATGTTTCAACTTCGTGGCTTTCTAACTTATATACCTTTTTTTATTGACAATTGCTGGTATACTTCTTGCTGGTAGACACTTTTTTGTTTCTTTCATATTTAATTTTATTATTTAATTTTGTTATTTCATTTACTTATGATTTTTATAACCATGACTTCAACTTTGACTTCTTAAACTATATGTGTTTGTAAAGCAGAATATTTTACGATATTTTACCACTCTTATCATTGCACTAGCTTTTAAACTATGATCGAAATAAAGGGTCCTCATGTAGCACCACATTTATTTGTACTTTCCGAATTTGGTGTCAGAATTTTTATCTAATCTCGTCTTTTTAGACTAATTTTGAAAACTGCAAAAAGCACTGAGAGTTAAGCATCTTTCATAAAGAACTTTTAGGATTCCCGTATCTCGTAATGGAAAAACGGAGGGAAACCCTTATCGGTTCACTTTTGTTGTCCGCTTGGCTGCCTCTGTGTCCATCAAGACTACATTTCGGGAACGTGTGGCGAGTTGAAATTGATAGGGTATATCTCGTTGACCTAGAACTATGTAAGTACTAGTAACTACGTTAGTATTCTAGTTTGGAAAGTACAAGTATAGTACAAAAAAATCTGAATACAAAAAAAATATATATTTTATATATACTTTTGGTATTCAGATCAGAAGCAAAAAATCTGAAATAATTACATTTAATGGCTATTTACGGAAAATTTATATGAAAATTAGTGGTAACAAGTATAGTTTTTAAAAAATTATCTGAGATCTTTTACATGTAATACAGTTTTCTTGGCCGAGATTACAATGAGTAGAAATTACTGGAATAAAAGGTGGCGTATATGTTAATAAACAGTCTAGGAAACTTCGTATCAATAAAAAAATTATCAAAATCGGTTCAATCGTTCGATATTATTATCCATGTATCCATCCAACTAAACAATCTATAATGTTAGTGACATATAGATTTTGTTTGCTAAATTTCAAGAAAAGCTCGAGACTCTATAGAAAAACTAATTTTAACCTACAAATTTGTAGGGAGCAATCGGTGTGCGATTGCGACTATCACTTGTTCATGTTTTTTGTCGTCATTAATAATATGTCCAAAAAATCACGTACTAAGTATATAGCAGCAGGTCAAGGAAAGACAAACGGGTCAACTTGAATTGATCATCAGTGTAATTGGAGCTTCCGTGTTAAACGCTGGAACGGTAAATGGTGCTTGAAATTGCCCGCTTTCACTCGCTTCTTATAAATATCTCCGTTAAAAGGGAATATCAATTTATTATATTATACAAAATTTCCTCGTCTTTTCTTTGAGTATTTGAAGGAACTTGATTGATAATTCAATTCATTTCAATATACCTACAATATAACATTTATGAGAGAAAAAATGTGTTATATATTTTTACTTAATATTATTAAATTGATGATAATTTTAGATTGTAGACTAAAATCATTTGGTTGAATTTTTAGATCAAAACAATAAAAATGTACTAAAATTAAATATGGAAACAAAAACTCGTATATCGTATTAATATTAAATAAATAAATGTAAATGTAAGTGTTACATAATATAACATCAATCGATGTCCTAAAACCCGATAAAAATACAAGTAATCGCCCGGCTTAAGAGTTTGCCAAGATGAAGCCGAGATGTGATAAATTGCCTTGAAAAATGCTTCGTTGTAAAATAAATAGCTCAAAGAGAGCTTCAGACTATTTATAAATACAAAACAGATATTCAGATTAAGATATATAAATTTCCGACTACTAAAATCAAAGCTGCTTAATAAAATAATAAGTTCTTTTATCAAGCGGTAAATAGAAATGGTACTCAGTAGACTAAGACCTCGTTTATAAGGAATTCTATTTCATGGAAAAGGATTTATTAAATACATCCTTTTTATTTATCTACTAATATATTGGAAATTGAATAAAAGGAAATGCATGACAAAGACTTAATATTTATAAATATACATGTATAGGACAAAAAATGATCAATTCGTTTCATATGAACTTATCTAAGAGGCCTTAGACGCAAGGTCTGCACGTGTTAACGAATTTTTATTTATATATTTTTAAATAACTAAATAACTATTTTAAAGTTATTTACTTAAAATTCTTATGAAAAGTTTAAATTCTTATGAAAGGCAATGGCTTTTGATTATTTGAAACTTATGAACGGACTATGTTCTTCTATGTTCTTTTTGTGTTATTTTTTATATTTTTTTTATTAATTACAGACTCTGTTAAATATAAACTACAAAAAACATAACTTATCTAAAGCTACACTGTTCAAAAACATAGTCCCTAATAGAATATACCAATTTATAATTAAAATTACAAACGACTAAATCAGAATCACACAACGCAATTCAAAATACATAAACACAGATTTAGAACCAACAATAAATAATAGCAGGTTACTAATATATAACGTTACGTTAGATTTTAATGGATCATTATATAACCACTTTAGCTAAAATTATCTACAGATAAATAAAGAAGTTATAGAGACTACAGAATCTCGTTAATGTAAGGATACATCATTAAAAAGGGATTTCAGTTAAGGTTTAAAATAATTATTTTTCTCAGTCCTTTGATAATGCCAAAAATTCATCATTACTCTAGGGACCAGATGGAACTGTTATAATGTGTCCAAATATTTTTTATAAATCTTAAAAAATAAACAGAAATCTATTAAATATTGGTATATTCCTAGCATACCGTAATAAAAATTAAAAATATTATGAAGATATTTTTAATTCTTATTACAGTACATGGAACAAAAATCATTACAAAAACACTAAATATGAAATTGTAATGAAGTGGTTTTATCACTATTTTATTATTCACCTCATGGCTTTATGGTTTTGCTCACCACCTGTGTTTTGAAACTAAAGAATTAGAATAATTTAAAAACAAATTTACATTGTCAATACCGTATTTATTTACACGTGTATATTATGGGGTCAAAATATCAACCAGTAGAATACATAATACTTTGAGCATTCCAATAAAATTCATCAACATATAAAACACTCAAGTTGCTAATATGAACTAGATAAAAACCTATCGCTCATTTAAAGACGGTAATAACACGGTCCTATTGCTGCATGGTCTCCTTGCTGCCGTTTGTGTTAACATGGTATATGAAGATTGAAGGGTCTCGCAATTGAGAAGACAGCTTGCTCGCAGCAGTGCGGACGCCGTCGCCGACTACATCGCACGCATTCGCGCCATTTCGCTCGTATAGTAATCGCGGGATTTTGTTGTGCGTGAGTAAGTGTTACAAGTGTGTTCTAGACTGGATAAGGTTTATTTTCTACTTCAAACCATCAAACACAGATACTATGCTTTATCTAGTGAGAAACTATCGAACATAGGTAAGTCTATGATCTGTTTTATATTAAAAGTTTCAAACAAAACGCCTGACGGGTGTTACGTTAACTTTGGTTTTCTTTATTCAAATAAAATTTTATTTATTACATTAAATAATAAAATATATCTGTACTATGTTAATAAGTAACTTATTTTTATTCTAGTATTTAACAATTATATTATAAAATTTAAAGAGGCGTATATTTTATGTGATATTCTATTCGCAATAAGTTGTAAATTTATACCTGACAAAATATTAGTGTAATAGTTTTTTTTTTCATTTTTGTTTAATGATACTAACATATACTTTTTAAAATGATTTTTAAAATTTTAATTTAAGTTACATTCAATACACTTTAAACTTTATCCTCTAAATTAAAAAAAAACATATTTGTGACGTACGATTTTTTGTTACATGACGAGTTTTTTGTATTTAATATTCATAATTTTATCATAACGAAACACCAATATGGATATTAAGTACGTCTTCGGTTTTTATTTGATTAGGATTACCAACTTAATAAGATTTATATACACGTGTCTTATACTGCTCAATTTTATATAATAGAAGTGAATAGACTTTTAAACAATTTTCACAGTATTTGTTGAGGTGTAAATTTACTCGAGTTTTTTCATTCCATTACAGAAATGTCAAATTCATGAGCCCATCAAATTATCTCTTGCTCGTTTAAATTCTCAATATAGAGAATCCTCTCACTATTGGTTTCTGATCCCAAATTTATCTTTCCTACAAATAGATCATGGAATTGACATACGCATTTGCAATTTCTTACAAAAAATATATATTTTTTAATTCAATTTTTTAGTCTCCTGATTTAATTCACAACTTTAAAGGGGACAAATAATCATTTAGTTCGTTTTATATTTTAATTTTAGGTAAGTAATAATATAAATATTTTAATTTATATAATATCTCAAACTTAAGGTTAAAATAAAATATTTGTTGCTTTTCTTATAAAAGTACTTCAACTTTTTAGATTTTTTGTTTACTAAATATTATTTTTAGTTATTATAGTAGGATGTTTAAAGATACAAACATATTATATATGATATGTACTTGAATAATTTAAATCTAGCCTGGAAAAAGAGAAAAACTAAATATAAAATTAACAGCTTTAAACAAATTTAGAAACTCTTCAGAGATTTAGAAGAGAAACGAAAAAAGTTGGTTCAACGGATCACCTAATTTAGCAGAAGAAGAACAATAAAACAATTGTATTTATCAACTTTTTCACGAATTCTTTATTAAATTAAAATCTTGTGAGTTATTCAGCTTATATAAAGTCAAACCGGGATAGATGCCCCATTCTTAAATCAGCCTCCTCAATGTATAAATACTGATACTACATGAAGAACGTCTGGCGTCATCCTTTAAATTATTATTCGTTTTTATTGACTTATTACAGATTTTGCATAATTAATTTTTTACACCGCCAAATATTAACCTTTAAATTTTTAACGTGTTTTGTGACGTTCGCTGCGGATATGATTATAATTGCGAGTGGGCCCTGTATTTTAGTTGTCCACGGGTAGACACAAAGGTGCGTGACCGCTTATTTCACTCGTACTATTCATTCTAAGTCGCAAGTTTGGATTTTTTTATATTTGTTAGATAGATTTTGCAGTTAGATTGTTTGAGGATGAGGCATCTATCCCATTGCGGCTTCCATCCGGGCTTTAGTCTTTTAAAATCTTAAGTCTAACGATATAAGGCACGTAATAGATAGTATTTAAATAGTAATTTTTATATCTTATCTATCTGTAAATTGTGAACGTGACCTTCTGATATAATTATATATCCATATAAACAAATTGGCATTTGAATATTATGTCTACTTATTTTAAAAACATATTTATAGTTAGATTTATTTTATCATAGATAACTACTCGATTAGATATATACAGATATGTACATATCTTTGTATATCTTATTTATACAAAGTTACTCCCACATCTGTTGAAATTATAAATTGTCAAATGTAAATACTGACGACGCGTCTTTATACTTATAATATAAAGTTATATGATTGCCTAACTCATATACTTAATTAACAGATTGAGTTAGCATTAAAGACAATAAATCGATAAGAGGATTTCAACTTTAATCGTAAGTAAGGATTGTTGATGGATATGGGCCTGTAGGTGATAATATTGTATACAGTGTCATGTGAGGTGGTAGAGAGGATCAGTCTTCTGGTAGTATGCTACCAAGTTTCAGTGAATTCACAATTGCTGCTTGAGATAAATATATAAGAAATAATAGACAGATAAATTTTTGTGGTCGAATTATTATTAATGGTTTAAAAATGATAAATAGTATAGTTTACATTTGCCACAAAACAAACATGATTGTGTCATATACCTAGTCATATATGGCTTTAATTTATCATAAATATAGTATTGATAAATTTTTAAATTTTTTTAAATATTTTTATATTGTATCGCTGCCCGATTTGATTGAATTTAGCATTCTATATAAATACGTGTATTAAAATTGACTAAAATTAAGCTCAACATGACAATATTTGTTTATAGATATGTTCAAACCCTAATAAAAATATTATTTTATGATTTTATTATATTTTTTTAACAAGTATTTAAAGATTTTTTGAACATTATATTTTGAGTATTATTATTTTTATATTATAAGATTCATTAAGTCTACGAGACACTTAACTTGTCAGAAAAGTTTTGAAGATCTAATAACAAGTTCTTACGACAGTAGTGTTCATATAATATGACAAAATAATTAGATTATTAGATTATCGACAACCGTTCGCTTTGTCACTGTAACACTGTAACTGAAAACTGGATGAGAAAAATTGAGTCGAGTATTCATTTAGACGTATTCATAGGCATTTAAAAAGTTATGTTACAAGATTTAAAATTTGAAGAAGATTAGAATTTGAAGTAAGATACTTAGAATTAATAATTACGATTTAATATTTAAAACAAGCAGGTTAATCATGTATCTATTTATCATTTCCCTTTTAGCAGCAGAGCAACATATACAGCGAATATGATTATAATCTAGTGAATAACTTACTAATTTAGTTTTAATTATTATCTCAATAATTAATAAAAAAATATTGGGCTTTAAATCTTCGAGTTCTTATGTAGTTATTATCATTATAAATTATAATTTAAATAATTATTTTATCAAACCTTAAATACAAATCTTTATTTACAAATTATATAAAGACTTAAGCTTTACTTACATTTCAAAGGAATATAAAAAGAAACTTAAATGCACCTGAGTATTGCTGGAACGAGCATCACCTTTAGAAACCTGTTCCTTCTCCGTATCACATATACCGGAATCTTTTGAAATTTTCAGTACATATATTTGAAATATATATATCCATATGTTTACATTTTTATTGTAACTTTTATTTCGACTTTGCAATCTGTGCACTTATTCTATTCTATCTAAATTTCTATTAAGGACCACTAGCCTATAAAATACAGCTGCTATTTGCAAAGGACCTGTAATTCAACACGTAGATGACATTAATATTTTTTCCTTCCTACGTGATTCTTAAAAACACAATAACGTGACTAGCTACAATGTAGCCGGTCCTAAGATTGCTGTGAATACAATAGGAGTTAAGGCAGAAAAGGAAATCCGATAAATAAAAGGCATCACTAAACACAAGACGCATGTTTCTATAAAGGCAAAATGTTTTAAGAAAATAACATGTAACAACAAAAAATATATATAAATAAATATATTCCATTAAATATTTTATACCTCATTACAATACAGGCTCGTTTAAAAACGAAATCTGAATTCTTAGCAATAAAAGGAATTCTTACTTCAAATGCCGTTAACCTCTCAAATATAAGGTTAATTATTCTTATTACTAGATCCAAAGTCAACTCCAATGTTAGGAGCGCGAACCAGACCTCAATTTTGACTTGCTACGCTTGCAAAATCTCGATATGTGTTAGCATATTGAGCAAATTTTTTTTTAAAACCACCAGGCGGATGTCTATCAGTGTGCAAAATTTGGAAATTATCGGATATACCGTTTTTGATCGATGCTTGTACAAAGGATGAAGAAAAGTCTCTCAAAGAGAGTTTCACTCAATTATACTTGTTGTGATAAAAATTAAAAAGACTTCAATAGTTTAATTAATTATAAAATTATTTAGTTCTCAATTAGGGCTATTTTCTTCTATTGACAAGACTTATGTACTGAAATGTTAATTTAAGTGTTTTAATTTATAGTGCTTCAAATAATGTAAAAAACTCATTAATACTCAAATAATCTCTTTTACAAAAATAAAAATATTGTTAAAGTTTCATGATTTGTTATTTGAAACGAGTATTTCAATTATACTTTCATCTCATTTGTTATTTCGATATTGCAATAATTATTTCAATAATTCCTCAGTTTTAAGAAGACGTTTTAAAAAACATTACATTGATACCTGATATTATATTTATAGCAAAGAATTCTTGGTAAAATAAAACTTTGCAAATTTAATAAATGAAAGATTTGGTTTAACTTTAAATTATAATATTTGATTAGTAATTAAATTGTCTACCTCCCAATATATGAAATAAGACGGTGAATTAAATAATATGACTGGAATTAAACAATAATGGGGATTATTTGGCATTGTACAGTTAATATACAACATTTAATAACTATCTCGTTGTACCGCTTCATATAAACCAGGTTTTCATTAAAGACATTATAAAACTAAACATTCACATGATGCTGTAAAATATCAAAGGACTTCTCAGATACTATTTTAAGGATATTATTCTCAGATTTACATTATAAATGTTTTATTACGGAACAAAAATTTTGAAAAATAATTAATACTCTAAAAGGTAAAGTAAATTTAAGTAAGTAAATAAATGTAAAGATTTTTATTAGAAATGGTTTATATACTTACTTTTTTTAAATTTGCAATAGACATTGTCTGTTTATTGAAATACCTTTTGATCACTGTTTATCTTCGAGTCATAGTTATGTTTGTAAAATTATTTGAGAACTTAAGACAATTTTATAAATAATAAGAATATATTATTGTTATAATAGTGAACCCATTTCCTTAAGGGGCAATACCATGAGAAAGGAAGTGGCTACAGGAAACCAAATATATATTTCAAATTGTTAGCCAATTGAATATTTTTGTATTTAAAATTTCATGATCTGTGATCCGTGTTCCATGAATATTTCACGCAACAGTTCTCGCCGTCGTTGTGTTCAAAGTAGTCTGACAAATTCCAATAACATTTACGTGAGTACAGTCGGATATTTATATGTAAATTTAATATTTAAAAGCAACTCTTTCTATAACATGAACCTTTGATATGATACAGTAGATAAAGACTGAAGATGTACGCAGGTTATTGTTTAAATGAATGGCATTGCACAGGTAGTCTAAATTATTTTAATTTATTAATTTCGGAACGACAACCCCGTCAACATTTAAACTCGAGGGTACAAGACCCACATGTTCATTTTGCCAAAACAACATCGACTTTTCTTTCTTCTATATTGTTCATAATCATAATCTTACCTCTATAACACACACTCAACAACCACGCCGAAAACTATGTGACTAGGTCCACGTCTTTTGATTAAGTGTGACATTATGTGTGACATTATGCGCATGTGTGCAAAATTTCGTGCGTGGAGCTCGTGAATTGAAGAAGGAGTAGGGTAACAAAGAGTTGAAAATTTGAGTAGTAAAGTAAAATAATATATATATATATATATATATATATATATATATATATATATATATATATAAGACCAGATCATATATATATGTCGGAGTGGAGGAACGGCGATCGTGGCGAACCGCTCGGGTGGTTTCGTTCTCGGTCGGATGTAATCGGCGCGAGCGCGGCAGTCGAGGCGATCGTGGCAGTCTTACTGGGGAAGGCGGACAGACCGCACGTGCGTCACGCCGAGAACATCACGTTCACTCAGATATTAAAATGAATACCGAAGTCAATGGCTCGGAGGATATTTCTGACTTATCCCCGACATATATATGGTCTGGTCTTGGTCTGGCCGTAAATAGAGTTATAATGAAAAAAGACAATATTACAATTTGTCACTTTTATATGAATGTCCATTGTGTCTACTTATTTTCGCACACATCAGTCCTACTAATTCATTGATTAAGAGAAGCGAATTTCTGTAATAGCATTACACAAAGTAGGTGTGAAGATAAATGAGATTTTCGAAAGTGTCCATTTGGCTCGGTATTAATGAAATGTTTGTGCACTGCGCTTTTAATAGTCTTCTGTTTGTGATAGAATAAGATTCATTTAGTGTTTGTTCGAAGAAGACAATCAAAGCAGTAAAGAAAAGAATTCGAAGAAATCCTGTCTGGAATCTAAGATTTTATCTCGGGAATGTAGCACAGAGAACCGCGCCGTATATTTGAAATTTGATATTTATTCAGTCTATAAGAAAAGCACTAGATATTATTTAACTAATAATAACAAAATTAATAGGGTGGTAAAGTCTAAATAACTTTTGAAGCGTACCGTAAAGGGAAATTTCAATAAATTTTATTTTTTGATGAGAAGTCTTTTAGAGTATTGATATTCAACCAATTAATTTTATTCTTACAGCTAGAGAAGCTTCACATTTAGTCAATAGAATGCAAAGTGGAAATTATCCGATTTCAAGGACTATTTGATGGGATGTTAGCTATGAAGAGGAGACTGAAGGTGACCATATTTTTCTGAAAAAAACGTCAATCATCCACACAAGTGTATCAAGATGTGTCTATTGAAAGGAGAGACGGTCAGCACTCCCCTTGACAAGGATCGAATATATAAAAATTGTGAAGGCACACTTTACCACAATTTTTTTATCGCCGGGGCGTCACGGTGAGTGTTAACGCAACCCCGTGACGTCCCACTGAGGCGATGAGGCCAACCTTTAGTTTTTTAGAGGGTAGCGTTAAAAGTGGCAGCGTCCTCTATGCTGCCGGGTAGTTCCACATAACGGATTTTTTCAACGAAAAAAAAAAAAGAAAAGTGTATTAAGATAAGATTCTTAAAAAGGTGGTTAAACTTCTCAACAACATGATGGATAATCTTTTTAGCAAGAGTTACGAGTGTCACAGGGTCGTAAAGCTCGATTTGATCTCAATCCCCTGAATAATGATTTATTGCCAGTTTTAGAGAGTATGACGTTTAGAGACGTGATGTTGGTGTGATAATTTGCAGTCCCTAAAACAATCCATAAGAATAGCATTAAAAAATTTCGGTATGGAGAGAGTTTGTGTCTTTATTGATGACTGGTCTTAACTTTCAAAGGATTGTATTTACTTCAATAGAGATCATTTTTTTTAATGTATAAATTAATATACATTACAGTTACAGAAGTTTTATGCAATCGAAAAAAAAAAAGATTTTTCCAGTAACAATATTTATAAGAATATTCTAAGCGCCTCCTAAAAAAAAATTGGGTGTCTTAAAAAATCTGCATTATAAAAATTTTAATCCTAAGATGGTCATCCCAAATTGCGAGCGTGTCGAGTTATTCTGAGCTAAGGGAATGTAGTGGATGCATTGGCCGCGTAAGGGTTTGCTACAGTGGGTCCACGTAGTTTGAGAAATGTTATGGAAAAACCAATTACCTAGAACTAGAACCAATTAATGCGAATTATCAAGTCTCGAAAATTGTTCAGAATCAAATCATATTGAACCACCTCACCGAGACCGACGCGTTGTCCTGTTTAATCGGTATTGATACCACAAAATGCTCAAAAATACTTTGAATGGAGAAAAGAATTAGTGACTATAATATTGTCGTAGGCTAAAATATCAGTAGGAATTTAGTAACTTTCCAAATGAAAGACTTTCTTGTCCTTGGTTAAACACAAAATTACGCAACAACGTGAAGCCATATAAAAAAACAAACAAAAACTATGCAACACGTGCAAAAAGATTAAAGATTTTATATGAACACAGAGTCTATGAATGTTTAATTATAAAATAAAAATATTATGTCTGAACGACTAATAAACAATTATGAAATACTAAAAAAAATATAAACTAAAAAAAAGAAATGACCTTCTATACAATATTTAATTTTGTCTAATATTAATAAATGTATTATTTGTAAATAGAAACTGGGTCCTTTCCCTGAAGGTACGCCTATTTTTGAGACTATCTCTTAAAAAGCAGAATATTTTAAATTAATTATCGTTACCTATGTGATAAATAAAATGCTAATAGATTATTTTATCGGTTACAAACTCAAAAATGTTGAAATTTAAATAAAAATGAAATGTAATAATACATATTTTTTTATTCTTAGTGGGATCTTATGTTGCACGACGAAATAAAGGGAGGGTTTGTCTAATAAAATCCCATAGAACTTCGTTTGCAAGTCGTCAGTATTATATTAGAAGCAGTAACCTTTACAATTTATTTAATAAAATAAATAATATCGTGTTCTTATCCCTACATAAGTGCAAAGAACATACAAAAAGATGGTTACAGCAACTAAATTACAATCACACAGAACATATTTTATACAAATAATACAAGCAATTACCATGATAAACACGCACACACATACAAACACTCAAGCAAACGCACACACACACACACATTCTCTTGGTGAACTTTTTTGTAATTATTTTTAATTTTTACTGTTGTTATTTAATTTAATTTAATTTATTTATTTATTTATTTTCTTTTTTTAATACAATGTTTTGATATACCTTCACTCAAACTCAAATAAAATATGTAACAACTTAAAAAGTATCTCCTGGGTGTCGCTGATAGCTGTGGCACAGTGTGACATAGTGTGACTCAGTGTGACACAGTGTGACACAGTTATTGTTATTTATTATATTTTAAGTTGTTATAACCCTTTTTGTTCATTTTTTACTTCTCCAATGTTCGTTAAATCTTGAATCTTTATTGAATTTCTAATAAATTTAATAAAATTTATTAGAAATTGTTGTGTTCTAATAAATTTAATAAAATTTATTAGAACACAACGAGAAGTAATTCAAGATGCTTTATTTTGAATAACGTGTTAAGTTTCTATATTGTTTCCCAAAATAAAATAAAATAAAATAAAATAAATATTAATTGAGTATTACTTGAACGTATTAAGTTTATTGAATACTTCATGTGTTAGAGGAACGATTAGATTTCAAATTTTAAATTAAAGTTATATAAAAATATTTTGTTTCTATTTTTATACAATCTATTCGCGAGTAATTTAAACATGAATTTTATTAATTAAAAATGTTTCATCATTTTTATTAAAAAGAACTTCAGATTTCGGCTACGGCTGTCATCCCTTAAAATAATAATTTATACATTGTAATAATAAATATTGTTTTATTGAAAATATTTGAAAACTGCTGGTGCAACTAGAAAGAAAACAATAGGTGTAAAAGACGAAAGAAACTATATCATCTAATTTTATTTTTTCTTTTTATACGTTGCTAAGTTAGATGATGTTATTTCAAGTTAAAGATTTTTATTACAAACTTTTCAAGCTTACGTCCTACTTCCGTCTTGTGACTTCTAGCCTTTAACACCTGTCGACAGTTAGTAAATAAAAATATAAAGCGTAATACTTTTAAAAACAATCATAATAAGAGCCCAATTACAACTGAAGAGTTTATAGAATGGTGGGTAAATTTTGCTGTTCTCGTTATATACTCCGTTTATAAGATTCACGACTTGACATAATACTGATTACTGTGTGCTGCGACGTTGATGTCACCGAGGGCCAAGCACGTAGTGAGACTGGAGTCTTTATCAACGCTGTCGTTATAAATGTTTGTTAATTGTATGAAAGCTTTCCAAAAATATAATTTTATATGTAAATAGAATTGTAAACACGAATGAATTATTTATCCCTTTTATATCTAAGCGGTCAATCCCATGATAATTATTTTTACTTATCAATTTATATACAAATAAAATATTAATTAAAACGATTATTTTAAAGAACTTTTGTAGCTATGGTAAAGGCGTAGTCTTTAAAAGCACTCTAGAAATTAACCTATATCCAGTCGAGATCCAATCAGTAATTACATTTAATGTCTATCATACTACTAATACTAATTAGGTCACTTTGAGCCATTATCACCTTAGTTCTGGATTAATTTAGAGTTTTCATTTATAGATTTACCTAATCCATAATGAAATTTTAGAAACAAGACAAGAAACAAGGCAAGATTTTGTGGTTGTAGCACTAACCAACTGATTGACTGAACTCAGCCGAAATAGATTTAAAGTACTTTTTTTGTTTTTCAGCACATTTTATAAAACTTACTTTAAATATTATTTTGTATGTGAATTATTGAGCACTTAATGAGACCCTTCTTTTTATATATTTATACCATTTCGACATAAATATAAACTAAAAATTGAAAGTTATTTTCGGTGAATATTTAAAACAAAACACACACTCATCTCCGTGAGACACTAAGTAATTGCTTCAATCAATTACTGAATACCACGTGTTATATTTTCATATAATACGCGAAGGCCACATGTTGTTAATCTGGATTAAACTCTGTCAAATTAGCCAGGTGATCAGACGTTAGTAATGTATATCGAACTGATCGCTTCTATTATTATGGAATAATAATTTGATAAAGTAAAACTTTTTTCTTATTTTTTGCAGATCACTAAGATGAAGATCAGTTTTTCAAATAAAAAACTCCAATACAATTCAGATGACTAAATGTAAGAAAGAACTAGAGCATGTCGAACTCTACTGATGCGTACTGCGTGCCCGGGGCTACCCACTTTAATAAAGCCTACAGCAGGCTTCACGGTTATATTGCTTTAGTAATATGTGTTATTGGGTCTGCAACAAATTCCATAAACATAACTGTACTCAGTCGCAGAGAAATGATAAGTTCTACGAATTCGATTCTGACTGGCCTCGCTGTAGCAGATCTTCTCGTCATGCTGGAATATATACCATACGCTTTACACATGAATATTAAAATTGGACCTCAAGTAAATAAAAATACCTATGCCTGGGCAGTTTTCGTATACTTTCACTCAATTTTTAGTCAAATATTTCATACGATTTCTATCTGGCTCGCGGTCACTCTAGCAGTGTGGCGGTATGTGGCTATTGCTTTCCCACAGAAAAATAGAACTTGGTGCAGCAAGAAAAATACCACTCTAGCAATAGTGAGTGCATATGTTATGTGTCCTTTTTTGTGCCTGCCAATTTATTTTGCCATGAACATAGTGCCAAGTGAAGTGACACCGCATAACAATTCTGAATTTGCTGAAGACTTATTGCTGCCGCAAAATCGGACAGTGTATGTGCTCGAAATGTCAAAAAATAAAGAGTTAGTTACTGCAATAATGTGGATTTACAGTGTCATTTTAAAGTTAGTGCCAAGTATAGCTTTGTCAGTACTTAGTACATGTTTAATATCAAAGTTAACTACAACAGAAAGAAGAAGACAAAAATTGCTCAAGCGATCGACGGTTGGGCCTAACGAGGCAAGTATCATTTTTATTAAGTAACATAATTTCGTGAAAGCCTTAAAAAATACCTTTACATTTTATTGTAGGGATAGTTGTTATACAAAACTTTAAGGTGAAACATTACGATCACAGCATTTTTTAATTTCATGTTGAGTATTTCATAACATTATATTGCAACCTCAGATAAAAAAGAATTTGGATTTTATTGATACAAAATTTCATTTATTACAATATTTTTATTTTTGACCTTATATTTAAAAGGATATTTGTAGAAACTAAGTCCCGAGCCGTGATTAATATGATAATATAAAAAGTGCACGTACAACACAACAAACCTCTAAATATATATTTATGTGTATATTTATATGTAACAACTTTTGTTTTTATTTTAACATAATGTACTCAATGTTGTAAAATAAATGCTAAAATTAAAACTATAGGGATAAAAGTTAGTAAGCACTACCTAACCTACTTGAAAACTGTAAAAGAGAATTTTATTTTTTGGGATATTGAGATATGGTTGGTTAGGTATGAAAATAAGCTTAATTCTAATAGTAATCTAGGGGAGTACCGCAAAAGCGATGAGAGCCAATGTTGCCGATAGTAGCAACAAAACACCCTGTACATCATCATCATCTTGGAGAACGGGGTATCGGTAACCGATATTTTTAATAAGCACAAAAATAGGAGAATGAATTAGCTGGTAAGTTAACAGAATATTAACAACTCGTCCCACATAACTTGACTCTCCTGTCTAATACGAAATGGGACTCATAACAATTAAAGCTTCTAGATTTTAAAGAAAAAAAAAGCAAGTGAACTAAAAAACTAACCGATTGTAGACGGAGAAACAATGCCTGGCTGACGAGTCCGCAGCTCGGCGATCGAGCCGAACAGACCGAACCACGCGCATGCTGTTGGCTGTGTTGGGCCTCTTTTTATCCACTGAGGTGCCTCAAGGGCTCCTAGGTCTCGCGAGCGCATTAGCACCAGATTTCTTTAAAAGCTGTTATAGCATGTTTGGTAAGTAATAATGGGATTTTGAAATAGTAGCACATATGTAATGTATAAATTGTTTTGTATACAAATTTTTATAATTCATGTAAAATGTGAACGATATTTATTAATTTATTAAATGTGAAATCTGTGACAAAATCCAAATTGGGTTTCGTTTTGTGTTGTGTTGATTTAATGAAAGTTATTATATGCGCTAACTTGAAGCCATACGTATAATACGTATATGAAGTGCCTAGAACTACTTTAATTACACGAAATTAAAGTTTTTTATACTGCTTTATAGGTATATAGGTAAAATATATTATAAAATTATTTGATCCGCATAAGAATCAGAAACACACAGCTTTAGATAACAATTATAGTTAATTAATTATAATTAACTGTTATTTTATTAACATATTTTAAGAATGTTTCAGTCATGCTCAGCTTATTTAAATTATAAACAAATAGTAAACGAAAAATTATGAAACCCGAAAAGGTCGTCTCAATCATGATAAAAAGGATTGGATAGATAAAATACTAGATTCAATTGGAAAAAATATATTTCCGACTACGCCAATAAAATATATAAAGATATCGAAATACATACATATAGGTTACGTTTACGAAATATGATACAAGTATTGATTACTAAGAACCATTACACGTTTTATTTAACCTTACCGAGATTTTGACCCGAGGGTTGTGAAGGGACACATAATGAGGTTGAAAATATACTATAGAATATTAATATTGTATTCATGTGTGTGCTCAAATTACATTACAAAAATCCTTATTTTGTTATTAGACATAAATGAGAATATATTAAACGTATTCCAATCTGGCAATCTGTTAGCAGCATAACATTAATAATACTGAATATAATTATAAAATTTTTAGTCTATCACTTACCAATAAGTCAAATAGAAGATCATTTTAGTATTACAATATTATTCTAATATAACCAAAGTAATAAGTAATTATTCTCAGAATTTTATAAAAATAAATAAATATTATTATATTTTATTTGGTAAATATGAAGTAATTTAGAAAAATAACTGAAGGACTTCATACGAGTTGTTTGGATGTTTATGATTTTTTTGTGCTGGAACAAAAAAAAAAGTCTGTTCATTTGAAACAAACAATACGATTAGCATGTGCATCTCTATAATATTAATGTGTTACTAATGTGTGGGGACATGAAATCACAAATATATGTATTTTACGCACACACACACACTACTATTTTACAATTTTTTTATTAGTAAAAATTTGTTATCGATGTTGGTAAAGTTTTATACATTCTTTAGTCATTTCCTTGGTTGAGCCAATTTTTAAATGCATGATATCATACAAAAAATATTTTTAACCCATTCAATGATATGGCGTCATACTTTATATGTTTATAGTGTATTGAGATTGAGTCGATTTTGTCCTATAATCCATTAATAAAACAATTCTTATTAAAGTTACAGATCATATTTGTTTAAGAAATAGATACTATATATTTTAATAATTGAAACACAGTTAACAAATTTTAATCTATTAGTTTTAAAATAATATTTATATCTTATTAATTTAAAAATAATATTCCGTCCAAAATTTTCTATTATTTGTCAGCAATAAACATTTAATGTTTCGGTAAATAATATCTACGAAACTTTTATGGATATGAAAGGTTGTTCAGAAAATTAATATGTTTGAAACATGTTATCATTTATCTAAGCATTATTTAATATATGGAAAAAAATTGTCATAAGTTTTAGCACAATGTACGGAATGTGTAATTCTATTAAAACTCACGCAGACACGATATTTCTAGTATTCTCATTGGACTTATTATTTTTGTAGCCTTTCATTATGATAAAATATATTCTACAGCAATTCATACTATGTAGCATACATTTTATAGAACAGTTACAATGTCACGAAAAGTTATGTTTGTGTTCAATTTCTACAAATTGTAACTATTATTTCAGTTATTATATTATACATATGTTATATTTATAAATAATTAAAGTCAAAGTCCATTGTATATGTATTCAAATGAACTATACAAGAATCTATAAAAATCGAACCTTATTAAAGATTTTAAGTAAGAAAATAGTCTGAGAACTGGTGTGAGTCAGGTTGGCTTTGCTGACAAACGAACGACTTGAATCTCCACAGCAAAAGAACACAAAGGGAGATGATTTGAGCATTTTTCAAGTTATAAAATATAAAAACACCCGCGTACGGAGATCGAAAAATCAAAACTTATTTCGTTTTAACGGAATACTGTCAGGAAACTTCATAATGCAGTTCATTTTAAATATAAATAAAGTATAGGATATTTCCAAATATTTTTTTCAGTTTAAACAAAACAACCCACAATTTTATATCTAATCTAATTAGATTAGATATGACTGTCATAAATATAGCGATTGACTACGTTGACTACGTTGACTACGTTGATTACCGACTGCGACTTGTCCTATAAATCTTTTGTTAGGGAAATATCCTGTCACAAACAAAATTCCGCCATTGACGTTATTAAAGTTGAAAATTTTAGGAAATAAGAAAACTAATGATTTTAAACCATCAATACTACGTTTACACATTTTAAATATTCAAGGGTCTTATTTTTGCGTACATGTCTAAACACTAATAAATACCTTTGTATTAACGAATTACACCGATCAAAATAAGTATCGCGAATTAATTTGAAATGACCTTTTAAACATTTAATAAAACTACAAAAATGTATTTTCATAAGTCGTAGGATTTGAAAGATAATTATTGGAATAGAATGATAATTATTTTTCGTAACTTAGAATTTATTAAACAAACTAACCACGTAGTATTTATTTCCTTAATAGGGGATCTAATGGATGTGCTGGCTTTGTTCACGTCATCGGTGAATTTTGTGCTGTACTGCAGCATGAGTCGACAATTTCGCTGCACCTTCGCGAGATTAGCTCGACGTATGATATATGCAACTAAAGAGCCTGCAAAATTTGGTACTAAACTTGAACCTACGACGCAGGTAGGTAAAGAACAACCCACCCAATATCATATCATAATTACAACCAGTCTGTGATGCAGACTTTTAGTTTAAAATCCATTTTTTATTTTCTATGCAACTTCCATCATATTACTCTGTAATCCCAAGGCATATATTTGATACCAAAATCATTACAAAGTTCGCTTCAAGTAAAAGGTAATATAATAATTGACCCATTCGACCACACGGTATCTGGTTTGACACGTCGTATCTGCAAACTGATACAATAGTTACTCAGTAATTTCACAGGCTTCATTATCCTACAAAACTAAATGAAGGCATGGCTTGGTGATTCCATAGAACAATGGGACCCGTATTATGGGGAGCTAGTTTTACCAATCCCAAGGTACTTATTTTAATTAAATTGTAATACTAATAAAAAATACTGATTTTAATAGTACACTGAAGCAATTAAAAAAAATATTTTTTTTAGAGAAAAAAAAAAAGAATAAATAACATTATTTTGCTAATCGTATTAAGAAAATAAAGAGCTCAAGTAACAATATCAATACCGATCAATTGTTTACCTCTGGAGAATATTTTCCACTATAATCAAAATTATGACTGATTTTCAACAAATATCATTCATTTAAAATTTTTAATAATTATTTACCTTCTTTACTAAAACACTGCCTTATTCATTTCTGTGATGTTAGATATAAACATCAGTGAATTTACAATAATTGCCATCTATACCAGACACTATAATTTCTACTATATTTACAATTAAATATAGAATTCTATATTTACAAATAAATTCTATATTTACAAATAAATATAGAATGATCAATGCCTGCTTTCATATATATTTTTGAAGAAAATATAATGGCGGCGCAAAATGTTTCTTTAAAATACTTCATTTCATTTCACAGCACTGTTTAAAAACTCAAAATCTAATAAAACAACAAATAATAACCCACTCATTTTACTTTTTTAAAAAATGCCTACATTATAATATCGACTAAAACTATTCCAAACAATGAAAGCAAAAAGTTTATAGGTTTTTAATATTACTTCTTCTAACCATTGGTCATATCACAATCGAAAGTTTTGTTACAATATTCTTTAAATCGAAAATTTCTTTTAGATCACCGGCCAACTATAGCGACAGCTCCCCGCCCTCATCAGGGTGGCGGAGGAGAGTATATAGACTTGTAAAGGTAAATACCCTAAGTTCATATGAAGATGAAGAGCAACCGTCACACTTGAGTTCGTCATTTATACAACAAGCAAGTAGCTGCCGCGGTTACTAAAAATCGATACATTTTAAATAAAATTTACATACAATTTCCAACCTTCTAGGAATTGGCATAATTTAAGAATAATATGTTTACAACTCGTGGAATATTTGAGTAAAGTTTGAGAAATATGAATTTATCTTTTGTTTCTTCATCTCTCAGTAGCGTGTATCTACTCGCTAAAATGTTTAGGTTACTTTTATAAACAAGCTTATGAACTTCTTTCTTTTGCTATTAGTTTTATTCTCGGTTTAGTATTTTTATTATATATAGATTATAGTTGTCTTTAAATGCTCAAAGCAACATTATAATTCCAAGAATAATCGATAGATAAAGATATTTTGTTGTTGATTATATGAACCACCAAACCATATCAATTAAAAAATTCCGTTGTTCGCCCCAAAAAAGACGTTTTATGTAGACACAAAGACAGCTTGAATGGTTGATTATAAATGTAAGAATGGACAGTTTATTGCATACTATATATCAAGTTAATATTATAGTAAATATTTACTATATATAAAGTAAATATTAAAGGTAATAAATATAACCTTGTTTTTTTTTTTCAGATCACAGCAAGCTCGATTCGTGTACAATAATAACACTCGATAACAAAAAAGCTTCAATTCAAAGACATTAAATTAGACTAAAGTGAACATTTCTATAGTTATATTAAGCTTAGTATGTAAGTTTGTATAATAAATGTAAAATATTGTACATGTATATAGTTAGAATAGTTTTCGCGTCTTTTGAGCCCAGACGCCAAAACTTACTATACTGTAGTTAATTATAGAAACACAAATAAGTGGATACGTTATTGAATATTATGGGTCCAATGACACGTCGTTACTGAGACGTCCTCTGTTACCACTTTGTAATATAATGTAATATGTACATTTTTATAAGTAAATATAGTTATTATTATTTTTCCTTTTATAATTTCGAGTATTTGTATGAAATAAAATTTTTGTATACATTGAGTTCTTTTAATAAATGTATCAAACTTAAGTAATTAATGACACAAATAAAGTTTTTTTTTAATTATGTGTTTTATTTTATGCTAAGAAAAACCTATTTATTAATTTTTTATTTTCGATGTATATCACTAAAGTCTTATTTAATGGAAAATATATACATTTATTTTTTCTAAGTTATTGCAGAACAATAAAATGCTTTTTAATGAGTCTTTTAATTCGTAATTACTTTTATCTTCAATTCAATTACATCGTTATAATTAACATTGCTTGAAAACAAAATGCAACAATAAAGTAAAACGCATTGAAACAACTTACAAAGCATATCATAACATAACCGTTACTTAATTAAAGAAACCATGCGGAACCAATTATAAAATGCAGATTTGTTGAACCCCCATACTGCACCTTTCAAAATAATTACTTATGAAAACCTAATAAATATATGTAGAGTCAAAATGTGTCAGTTTTGCCCATGGGATCTATTAAGGGAGCTGACTCATGTTTACTAATGAAAATAGGTTCGGTAACAAATTAATTTCACACAAATACATGTTTCCAATTTTGAATTTGCCACAGTTTTTTTTTGTTATAATGAAGATCGTTTTTATTAATCAGAATCTATCCAAGTATAAACTCAAAGATATTTTTTACATTTGTTCATACATTTATTAATTCCCTTTACTAAAGTTATTAATAGATAGAAATTTTAAATATACTTTTCACATTATTAACTATAACAGTTTTTGATGAAGAAAAGCTAATTTTACATAAGTCATAAGTTCTCAACTTGATCACTTCACGCAGGTTATTGCTTATCTTTAAATACATCATCATTATATGATAACATAAAAAACGCTGTTTTTATTTTCTTCACAAATATTATATTTCTTCCGTTTTATTATGTGATTAAGAATTATTTTATTATTAATAATGGTCCTACTTACTTACTACATTTCGTTCAAAAATAGACTTCATATATTTTAAAAAAATAAGAAAACGCTAGATTAAAAATAAGAACGATATGTAACAGCACTTAGCACATAATACATTATATTTACTGCCAGCGTAAATAAGCAACAATTTTTGGGAAAAAGCTGTATTTTGGATATTAAATATCCTCTCCTACACATTGATCACTACCAAAATACAAAAAATACGTTCTTTTAGAATAATATATTTTTTATTATTTTTAAATAAATTTTATTTTTTTAAAAATTTAAACCATAGATATGGTTACTATTGTTGATTTTCAAATTCACTTTACCATCGGAACAGTTATAAAACTTTCATAAGGAAAGAGGTGCTAAAACTTCCTACGTATCTATGTAATTATTCATTGGTGCCTTTTAGATATTATACGTCTGTAAATTATCTTTATCTAACAAATTTGAGTACTTTAAATAAAATTGGGAATTTAAATTGTAAAATTTGATTATTAATGTTACCAATGTAAGCGTTTCTTATTTCTAGCAATTAATATCTGGTTGCTTAACTTTTGAAATTCCTTAGCTATCAAATTCATTTTGATTAAGTAAATACCATTAATAATCCAGACAGAGGAGTTTAGAGATAAGGTTTAAAGTTACATTCATCGGAGTAAAATATCCGACAACATTTAGTGATTTTCTTAATTATTAAATTGGTCACATTTATACAGACAAATAAACATTTAAAGATTTAATAGTAAATTTTAAATGTTACAGCCAGAGAGTGCGAAAAAAAAACGTTAAACATATAAAAATTACAATTAACAGACAGATTTGCAGTTGACAAATTTTAAATATGAATTCAAGTGGACGATTTCCGGAAGGTAGGCCCTCGTAAAGGAATATTCATGGCATAATTAGGAATAAGTAGCATAATAATAATAACATAATTTTTGATGTGTTAAAAACATACCACACCTTGTGTCTATTAATTAATATATGTGACACGTCATTTTGAACGTCTGTACACACCTCTTTTAAGTACACGTAAAGCATCGCAAAGATACATTTTAAGCTTACTCCTGGGGTTTTGATCGGATTAACTATATACATTAGAGTAATCTCATTGTGAAGCAATGTTGTAAATGTTTTTGTAGCAACAGGAACTTAATTAACTAATTGTTTGTTTAATTTGTCTTCATAATAGCAATATTACTAATTAACTAAAATGCCACCAGACCCTCAATGTCGACTCGCTGCGATCGCGAAATCTCGGGAGCCGTGTGCATGTTGAGCGAAGCAAGACAAGCCGAAGGCTTCGTCTTGGTGTGGGAAAAAAAATTGAACAGGGGGACAGTACAATTCGATTAAAAAAATTCGGCACGCGCATCCACAATGAGACTTCAATGTTTCGCGCTAGTTTTTTTACATTGAAGTCCATGGGAGTGATGTTTTTTGGACATTATTCCTCAACGAAAAGAATTTTTTTGAATTTTTTTTTTACAAACCACCATGCTGATATGTTTGCAAAATTTGTAACCGAACCGTTAAGCCGTTTTAATGCCAATTTTGTAAAACCAATGCAAATTCTCTCCAGTAGAGCGCTTCGCTCAATAATTACGATTACAGTTAAGTTGGTTATACTCTTTTATGAAGAACAAAGTAAAGCTTTTATTTAACATGACCTCTTTGTAAATTTGTTGGTGAGGATCTGAAAATAAAATTTAACCCTAAATTTAACTTACTCAAGTATTTAATCGTGTTTTACCTTTAAATTTAGTTCAAATGACAAAACAAAATGACGGATTACATATTCTTTGTACAACCAATCCAATAAGAGTATCAAATGAAAGGGTTTGATAAGTAAAATATACACACATGAAAAAAAAAATCAACATAAGACAATCACTTATACATACGTAAGGTGTAATACGCTTCTATTCAAACTTCTCTTTACATATCTTTTTGTACATTGAGATATTATGCAGTAAAGAAATGCTGTTTTTCGAACATTTCATTTCATTTAAGACAAACTTTTAATCATTTTCTATAAATTTATAATAAGTGCAGATATTTGTCTAAACAACATCTTAATTTTTTAACAATATACAATATAACAATAAAAATATTATAGTGGCTATGGGCATAATGTAATTTTATTTGACCTTCCATTATAATCAAGAATAATAACTGAAAAAACATATTTTGGTACGGATACGATAGTTAAAAAGTAGCAACACTAAAAGAAAAGGCTTATCCGAAACCAATTCTTTAGAATGTATTCTGAAAATGCTAGGACAGTGTGAAGGGTTAAGTTCGCATCTTTTCTCTATTTCAAAATTTGATTAGCAATGTATGGCTGGCCCTTTTGATCAAACTTGTTGCTATCCTACTACTACATGTTATAATAATATAAAATTGCAAGATAATTAGTACTACCGCTGCTTTGGCCGTAGCTATTTGCTGTAGTCTTAGTAACAAACATACTGCTTAAAATATTCAACAAAACAACAAATTTCATTAAGAAATTGTAAGCAACTTCTTTAGTTTACTAAGGTAAACTTGTGAAAAGTTTTCAGACGTTGTAAAGATGTAAACAAAAAGTATCATGGAAAGCCACAATACATTGGATTATCCTAAACGAAAATTTACTTTTATCATGTATGTTCAAAAGAGGCATAAAATTTAGAAGATTTAGAAACTATAATATCATTTAAAATAATAATATTGTTTTAAATTGGACAAAGTCTATCCTGTATAAAAAATGCAAGTTCTTTTAACATACAATTTTCGTTAAAACAAAAAAAAATATGAAAATATTTTATTATATTCTTTTAAACTACAACTACATATGATAATACACTATCCCGTTCTTGTCACTGTAATCCTGTCAGCTGAAGGTAGAGTCTGTGTGTCAGAGATTGCTTTTAGCAGTAAGTCTTATGATTTTTGTTTTAACTCCGACTTCACTTGATGAAAAAAAAAAGCTGAAAAAAAAAACTATCTGTGATTTGAGAAACCAAGATTTATAACTCCATCACACAGTCTAGACCTATAAACCTCAGATAAAATAAATCTTTTGAATAATTCTCTATGAAAATTCATTCCATATATATCATAAATATTACAAACAATATGTAAAAGAAAGTATGAAAGTTATATATATGTCAGTCTAGCAAAGATTTCATTATATATAAATATATCAAAAAGTTAAACTAATATGATGAAATTTGATAAATTCCTTTTATGAAGATTAAGTGAGTATTATTCAGATATCGTCGCTAGAAATAAACAATTTTATTTAATCGTAGTTCAAACGTAGTGTCATGAATTTATGTACATATTAACAAAGTTAAGGATAATTCACTTCCAATAAAAATAATACAATGAAAAAAAAACTGTATTTATTACAAATAAAAGTACACAGGTAACCTGCAAGACAGTAGTAAGTCTTTATAGTAAAACATGACAGATTTATTTATGAAATAGAATCCTTTGCTAAGTTGATAATTATTATAAAATAAAGATTTTAATACACATTTTAAAAACAAATTCATTAATCTTATATTTGTAAATAAATAAATAAATTAATTTTGTTATTCATTGTCGGGCAAGAATTGAGTCTGGGACCTTTAAAATGCTGTACTCATTAACTTTAGATGGAATGGTTGCCCTAGCAACATCCAATAATGGCAAGTAAGCAGTATTAGGAACGTGAATATGATATAATTACATTAAAGTACGATTTATGAGGACGTATCATGTATTTAAACGTATATCTCTTGGATCTTTTCTCATAAAGCCTTTTAATAAAAAAATATTTTTATAATAATTCACTACAAAATTAATCCACTACAACTAATTCGCATTCAATAAAAAGTTTGCGAACAACCTGCACCTTCTTAGTGTCAGCCTAAGCTCGTCTCTCAACTCAATATAGGAAATATTGAGTCTAAAGCTCAATTTACTGCTAAAAAGCTCGATATTCTCTGGAAAGTACGTCGGTACTAAGCCGGAACAGTTGTTTCCTCTTTATAAATCATAATTTCGGTGGTGCATGGAGTAGTGCTCGCATCTTTGGAACGGATCCGCAAAATACCAGCTAGAGGCGTTGGAATCAATTGAGAGACGGGCTAGGAGACATGTAGGTGATATCACCTTTGTCAAGGCGAAACTCCAAAGTTTGGAACATCGCCGCAAGGTGGCTAGTTTGGCGGCCTTTTATCGGTTACATTTCGGAGAGTGTGCAACAGAGCTGCACAACCTGATGCACTCAGCTCCTTTCTGTCAGCGAAAGACCAAAAGCTCAGCCAGGAAGCACCGATTTACGATTCCAAAGTCCCATACAAAGCGTTTCGCTTCTACGTTCCTCGTGCGCAGGTCGAAAATTTGGAATTCTCTACCGGAGTCGGTGTTTCCTGATAGTTACAATATAGGGGTCTTCAAATCTAGAGCAAATAGGTACCTTCTCGCTAAGCGTGCTACATCTTAGACCACAGTCTTGCTTAACACCAGGCGGGCTGTAGTCAAAAGCGTACCTGTTCGAGTAAAAAAAAAAAAGAAAGAAATGATAAGAAAATTCATAGAAAACTTTGTACAATAAAAAGAAAATATAGTATTATTTAAAGTACTTCATTATTGTATATTTTTATTGTATGTCTAAATTATTCCTTAATAAATTAAAATTATATATGAGTACGACGGAAAGTAAATAAAACAAATTCTAATATTTTATTTAAAATAACCTCTGCAATCAGGTTATTAGCAATAAAAGCAACATTCATTAAAAGTAAGAGCGTATTATGATCAAGCAAATTAATGTTATCACTTATCTATGTGTGCGCTTGATTAGAAAAGTCAATAGCGGCTCTATTTGTACTTGCATATTAAAATATATTAGTAGGAGTATATATTAAAACATGTGATGTAATCTTTGTTGGTATCAATTATGATCAAAAGTAAATATAAGTATGTATATAATGATTTAGAATAATTCCGGCATACTTTTCTCTTAAGTAAAGTTGAAACTTTATTGTCAATTTAATACAGTAAATTTAATCAAGCTTACTTCTAACAAAATGCCTCGACCGAAATAAAGGATTTTATCAAAGTACTCGTAATACGGATTCACAACTTAGACGTCGGCTGCGTACCATCAAAGCCAAATAAAGTGAATAAGGTGAAACTACTGAGAAACCCCTATAGACATTTCTAGAAACGTAGAAATTGTTTGATACTACATTTTATGTAAAATACTTTAAAGATATTGACTCACGTAATGTAAAGTTTTAAAATATTAATATATTTATTTTTAGGGAAAATACTTTTTTTTATTAACTCCCTGATTAAGGAAATTATTATAATCATCTCGAACTTTGAAAATATTTTTTTTGTATTATCTTTACATTTTGAGGGTTTCTGAGTAATTCTAGATAGACACTTTATAAAAACATGTATGTATGTCTATGTATATGTGTATGTACATACGCTCTTTTATTAAGTCTATTTTTTAAGTAATTTATTATGGAATGGAATTTATTTTGGTACCAATCGATGAGTATTCACGTAACTAAAAATGCAATAAGTTGTTTTCATGAATTTAGTGCAAGTAATGATAGAATGGATTTTATTTAAAAAAAAAATAATAAACAATATTGATGCATTGCGTAAATATACTCTGATTTCATATAGAGCAAACTTTTTTGGAAATCATAGAGACATAAATTTAATAATTCACTTTATCAATAAGAAAGTATTTGAACTTTCATTAAATTAAGTTCCAAATTTCATTTTATTTATTTTTCTAAAAAACGTACACTCAACCTAACAAATGAAATTAGCGAGGCGAAGAATCGCGGGAACTTTAAGATTATCTCTGGTTTTCTTTTTGTGCCTGTTACTATTTTTTCCATAAAACTGGATATTTGTCTGATAAACATTGGTATTGGTATGAACACATTGAAAAAGTACAGAGACCGATGTCTCTAAAGTATTCACGAAATGAATGGCTCATTTTTATATTGTAAATAGAGTGTATGGCTATTTCGTAAAATAAATATACTATAAATGTCAACTTAGTTACTCCAAAGTGGAATATTATAAGACAAAACACCATGAAAGTAGGAAAAAGAATAACTTTTTCGACATCAGGAATTTGTTTAATCTTCTTTACAGAATAAGCAGCAGAGCTAGATTTAGTAAAGAGACTCCATATATATATATATGCCCCAATCAAGGTTAGTCTAACGTAATGACTAAAATTATAGTGCTATCTTTTTTTATTATGTAGGTCTTGATTTATATTTAGACTCTGAATAGTCTTTATCACGTAAAACAAATTCCACACATTATTACTTTTTTAATTTAGCAAAAGTTTATTTGCAGAAAATAATAAACGAATGTGAATATGATGCGACATAGTATTAGTGATATGATGCGACATAGTGTTAGTAATATCGTCAAAGTTTTTTTGTTTCAAAATTGCACAATTGTAATCTATTGTATTATATTAATAACTAAATTATGAGTATCCTTATCAAAATAGAAACAAGTTCAATTTTTTGTAAAGAAACCTATACTTACAAATTCAAATTCATGGCTCATAAGGCTTCTAAATATTAATACAATCCTGTTTTACATTGAAGGTTTAAATATGTACATGATATATTCAATTATGTTTTGAATCTCAGTTGCTAGAATTACCTTTAGAACAGTAAAGGTTTTACATTTGCATATATAAGTTGAATATGGTTAATACTTACACAATTATAATATAGAAATAATAATAGATATAAGTTTCAGTTAGATTATTCATGACATATGACACTTACTAAAATTAAATAATATGATAGTTAGATTAATCATTCTAGGTAAATCAAAGCAATAACAATTTATTATCAAATGTATAATAATTACAACTTCCTTAATCAGAAAGTTGAAAACGTCTCAGCTCTGTTGCTCATTAGGGGCTGTTAACATTGTATATTGTTTACCATTCAGATGTGGTTCTCATATTTTTCTAATAGGTATTCTTTGTTTTATTGGTTTTATTAAATTATATTATTAATATCTTACCATTAACTATTAAATTATTACTCCTGCAACCTTGTCCTTTTTACCTGTTTTTGAATGCCTGTTAATAATTTTTTTTTTAATTTTGATGTTATTTCTTTTGCAGATATTTGTATTCCATAAAAGGCAGTTCAGTAAATATTAACACTTACAACGGATAACGGTGTTAATAACGTGGGATCATAGTAATAAACAATGCTGTACAAACAGAGCTTACGATATTCATATGGATATTGGAAATCGGTATTTCCTCATATTATATATATTTTTAATTTATTTAATTTAAAGTATTAAAGGTTTATCATAAAAGTCTAGCAGTGCTTACCTCAGATTTGAATTTATTACTTCATCTTTGGCACTAAAGCCAAATATGTTGTGAACTATTGGTGCTATCGCCATGAAGTATTATTTATATAGGAAAAAAAATACATTGTTCTTATTACTGTAGTGAAAAAATTTGAAAGGCAGCACACAAATTAAAAAATATATATTTTATCATACCATTTTATACATGAATATTAAGCCATATGTAAATGAATTAAAAAAATATATGAAAATTAAATTAAAACAAGTAGGACTGAAATATTTTTTCCTTCCTACATGATTTAAAAAATCTCTTTAGTGTAATGTAATGAATACAATAGATCAGAAAAGGAAATCTGATGTATATAGGGCATCAGTAGGTGCGAGACACATATTTCTATAGTTCCAAAACGTTGGAGAAAACATTATTGAATAATATGACCGATTCAATATATAATGTATTTATAACATTTTATTTATATTATAGTGTGAAAGGAACTTTATCATCCTACTTATCTTAAATATGAAATATTAATACTCTTCTTGATTTATCACAAATCGACATTAAGATAAAGTAATACGAGACCTTTTGAAAATTAAAAATACTTCAGTTGTTTAATTAACATTAACTTATTCAGGTTTCAAGGAGGTCTATCTGTGTCTATTGACGAAACAAATTCTATTTTAACTTATAGTGACTAAATTATACAAAAAAAAAACAGAACTTATATATAAAACAATTAAATTCTTTCAAATATTTTTGTTTTGATATTAAAATCTGTGACAGTATCATAATTTGTAATTTGAAATGAGTATTTAAAATTTACTATAAAATTACTTACCACTTTAATGTCTAAGTAATAAAGAGTAACAAAAAAATTAATTCAAATTATAGCATGAAATTCTGTATGAGTAAGAACTTTCGTATCAAAAAAATAATACTCGTTTTGTCATTAAATTAAACGAAATGGGACATGGAAACAATTATTCGGCCTTCGCGCAGGCTGAACTTTGCGCCATGCACGGGAATGTTCAAAAGAACAAGATGATGCTTGCGGTGACTGGATGTCTTGAAGGCCGAATTTTCAATATTAATTGACTAAAATAATAAAAACTTACAACCGAGTGAGTTATATATAAAACAGTTTTATAACATAACCGTGTCTTCAAAGGGAAATTTCAGTTTCACTCACGGAAGCCACACGTGTCATATTGTCAGTAAATTGAATATTGAAAACCAACCCTTTCCTTAACATGGGCCTTTGATATATGTTAGTAGTAGATTTGGGTAGGTTGATTAAACGAATACCATGGCCCAGAAATGAATGTTTTTCTTAGTTTTTTTTTTATAATACAAAATTTATTTAAGAGTTATTAGATATTTTAAGATCCCGGGAAATAATGTAGAAAATAATCACACAATATTTAAAATAAACTTTAATGTGAAAGAATTCACATTACACGCTCTAATATATTTTACCAAAGTTATTGTAAACTTAAAAGAGGTATTTTATTCAACGAACATTTGAGAAGGTACAAGAAACAAATAAGATTTTGTATTAAAATTTTGTTTAAATTTCATCATTATTGAGTTCGTGACCGGGCAGCGAATCTATTCGTATCGTACTTATCAAATAGACAAACGATAATTAATGTAAAATATTCTGCTTTTTTGTAGATATTAGCAAAATTGTTTTCTAGTTTTATTAATGTATCTTAAAGTATAGGTCTAATTTTAAAATATCTTATCAAATATTGATATTTGATAGAAGCAAAACTAGCACTGTGGTCATGAACTCTATAATGACGAAACAAATAAAAAATATTGAGTATCATATTTATTACTATAAAATATTTTATTTTGGTTTTAAAACTTTAAAATTAAAAAGTATATATATGGAAATATCCATGTTATAAGGGTTCAATTAAATTTCAAATTTTAAATATTTGTCATAATTAAAATACTTTAATTCTTTTGCCTTTATCCATTTAAATAATAAATTATAAATATTTTACCCGACATACTAAAGTAGGATAGACAAAAATAATAAATACGAACGACATTACGACATCTTTATTGCGTTTCTCAGGCTAGATAATGTTTAATGACTGATTCCTACCTCCAACTTCTGGTCTGTAATACTTGTCTATATATAATAACTAAAATAAATAGTTAAAGTGTTACTACTTTGTATAAAACAAACCTCACTATGAATAATACAAAACCAAACTGAACGGAGTCTAAATTGATGGGTGTTAAATTGGGTGTTTAGATTATGTGCTCCGTTTATTCAATGAACGACTCGACATAATATTCAATACTGTGTGTTATATCGTTGATATCACCGAAAGTCAAGCACCTCTTTAAAGAGAGTCACGAGAAAGCGATCTCGTAACGTCTCACTGAGGTGATGATGGCAATGGTTTTTTAGCGAGTAGCTTCAAAATTACTGTGTCCTTGTTACTGAGTCAATCATGAACCTGTAGCTGTCACCTTGGCCGACGAACTAAACTATTTTTTCAACAAAAATACAAAAGTCTTTAAAGAGAACTCTTTATATAAAGTCTCGTCATAAGAATTGCAATACATTACTTTTTAAAAAATTAGAAAATATTATATCATTTTATAGTTAATTAATATTATTAGTAATCATTGTCATATCAGAGATGGCAATGAATTTAACGTTACTTTTTCCCCTTTAATTTATATATAAAAAGTATATATTAAAATGATATATTTTATAACACTCTTTTTAAAGAACTTTAGTAGCTATGGTAAAGGCGTAGTCTTTAAAAGCACTCTATAAATTAACCTATATCCAGTCGAGATCCAATCAGTAATTACATTTAATGTCTATCATACTACTAATACTAACTAGGTTACTTTGAGCCATTATCACCTTAGTTCTGGAATAATTTAGAGTTTTTGAGAATGAAAATAGCTACTGAAGAACAAACTATATAATACAATTAAACGTATATTTTGGTTTTCATGACACTTTAATATTATTAAATAATATCTTTTGTAAATTTACTGTCTATAGTATTACTATGTATATAGGTGCTATCCATAAATTTTTTCAGATAATTTTTGTAAAATATTAAACAAAAAACAAACTCAGCATCATGAGCAACTAAGTAATTGCCTCTATCAATTAGTCAACCGTTCAATATAACACCTTTAGGCCACATATTGGTTATCGTATTAAGGAATCTAATCTGGATAAAACAGTCTCAAACTAGTGAGGTGTTCAAACCTTGATATTGTATATTGAACTGGTCTCTTTTTTTTATTTCGATAAAAATAAATTGTTAAATTAAATTTTTTGAAGGAACAAACAACTTTATATTCCACAACTACATTGTAACATAAATTGTAGGTTGACCGATTTTGTTTTTTTTTATGGAAAAGGAGGGTAAACGAGCTTGCGGGTCACTGATAAAATGTGGTCCCCGCCGCCAATGAACTCTTGCAACATCCGAAGACTCACAAGGGCGTTGCCGGCCAACTGACCATGCTTAGAGGGAGACGCGGAAGTTTGCTTTAGCGTTAAATCTAACCCAGCTGGTTCAATGCGCTACTAGAATACCTGATATTGATGGGCATACACCTAAATGCTTGAACCATCTGCTGACAACGCATCCTGACCGGTACTCCGTATCGATATCGGCTCCCTTAGGGAAGTCCGATCACTACGTGGTAAAATCTGTGTCGACCTATAACCTGCCTAACCTCTGTCCTGGTGGCAATCGACGGTTGTGGCGATACAATTCAGCAGATTGTGACGAGATGCGGTCTTTCTTTGCATCTTATCATTGGCAGCCTGTATGTTTCTCCTCTGACGTGCTTCGGCAGGGAATGGAGTGCTTCATTCCGTTCTCCGATGAACTGTTGTTCAGCAAAGCTCAACCCTGGTTCGGTGCTGAATGCGGACACGCGGAAGCTTTAAAACAAGAGGCGTACCTAAACTGGATTGATGCTCAACACCGCAAGGCAACTGACGTAAGTAAGAGGAAGCGATTATGTAACAGAGCTGCCAAGTCCTGCAAGAAGGTGTTACAGAGGTCTCGCTTCAACCACATCAGCCGGATCGGAGATAAACTTGCTTTGTACCCTGTGGGAAGTAAAGCGTTTTGATCCCTGGGTAACTCGGTTGAAGCGAACTTCTGTCGTCCCTCACTACCACCACTGTAGAAGCCCGACGGCTCACTAGCCCATACTGCCAGGGAGTAACTAAACCTTTTTGCTTCTCTGTTTGCGGAAAATTCGCGTCTTAATGCTGGTAGCACCCAACTTCCACTACATTCTGGTAGCACGACTCTAGTAGTCTTAACGTGAATAAAGCTAGTGGACCTGACGGTATGGACTGCCCACTAGTCTTCGTAACTGGATATCGGACTTACTGAGGGACAGATATTACGAGTAGTCATCAATGCCGGTGTCCTCCAGGGATCCGTGCTCTCCGCGTGCTGTATATTGACGACCTGCTGAGACCCGGAATCTTTGGGTATGCAGATGACAGCACTGTCGTTGAGCAGTACACATCCAGTGCGAGGACGAGTGCGGCCAAAATCCAGTAATGCAGAGAAGCATGCAGGTTGAGCGTCTGAATCTTACTCTCCGGGCAGTGGCCGAGTGGGGTGATGCCAACCTTGAGAGGTTCAATGCGAACAAGACTCAGGCGTGTCTATTCTCCGCCAAAAAGAGGCCATTTGAACTGGCCCCAGAATTCAGAAATGTGACCATTCCGATTACCACGCTCAACTATGTCTCCTACATTGAGTCAAAGGCTCAAATAGCAGCTATGAAGCTCAATATTCTCTCAAAGTTGCGAAAATACTTCCCGCCGGAACAGTTGTTTACATTGTACAAAGCACAAATGCGGTCGTGCATGGAGTATTGCCCGCATCTTTGGGATTGATCCGCTAAATACCAGCTTAAGACGTTGGAGACCATTGAGAGGCGTGCGATGAGGCTCATAGATGACGACGCTCTTTGTAAGAAGAGTTTACAAAGCCTCGAGCATCGCTGCAAAGTCGTTAGTCTATCGGTCTTCTACCGGTTACATTTCGGTGAGTGTGCATCATAATTACTGTTTTTGTTTCCATCGTCCCCCTTCCATCACAAAACAACCCGAGGTTCCGGAAAGCGCCATCGCTTTACTGTGGAAATTCCACGAAGACGTACACAGCGTTTCTCCGCAACATTGATCATTCGTACGGCTGAGCTTTGGAATTCGCTTTCGGAATTCGGAATATCTGTTTCCAGAGAATTACAACCTGGGACTCTTTAAGTCAAGAGTGAATCGTTTCCTTCTAGGCAAGCGCGCTCCATCTTAGACCAGTCACTTACTTACTATCAGGCAGTCTGTAGTCAAACGCTGGCCTATTTATAATAATTAACAAAATAAATAAATAGATAAATAAATAAATAACAGTAAATTTACAATTTCTGTTTATATCATGAAACTCTACCTCCTACTTTGTAAATATAATAAAATCAAGCCCTACTTTCTATTCGCTTGCCTTGGATTTCTTAAAAAATGTAATATCCTATAAATTAGTTGAAGATGAAATTTAAATAAACTCCCAAACATCCAGGACTCGAGCTCGTGAGTCACTGAATAATGTTTGAGAACTTTTGTCGTGTCATCTCTTCTTATTCAAATACAAATGTTTAGATTACTCTTGTAAACAAGTGTATGAAAATCTGTAATTGTACTTTTGTAACAAATTTTCACGGATAGCTTGATTCGGGTATAGAAGTATGAATATAAAAAGTTAATATGAGAGCTTCAGTGCAAAGATAATCAATTACACTAAGGTGAAAATTTCAAGTCTAAGCTTAAAATAAGTTTGTATAATACATGTATATAGTTAGTATAGGTTTTGTATTTTTTGAGCCTATACGCCGAATGTACCTATATTGTAGTTAATTAATAACTACAGTTACAAATAAGTGAATACGTTATTGAACATTATGAGTCCAATGACACGTAATTAGTGAGACAAATTATAATAAATATCTTTACCACTACTCTTTATTGTAAATTTTCAATGCAAAATTTTTATAAATAAATTAATTTAGTCTTGTTTGTTATTGTTTCTGTTATAATTTGGTATATTTCTATTTTTGTAGTATCAAACTTACGTGAAGACATAAATAACAAAAATAGAATAAATATTAAATACGTTAATGATTTTTATTCTTTATAATTTTGACTTTGAATTCAGTTACATAATAATAATGTGCTTGAAAATACCACATAGGATATTATCTTCAACAACAAAAAAGTTGATTATTGTGTTGAAATACCTTACGAGGTTTATAAACATTAGTTAATTGAAAAAAAAAAAACACGGAACCAATTACAAAATGCAGATTCGTAGAATTCCCGTACCACTTTGAAAATAATTATTTATGACAACCTTTTTAATTATATACGTTGTCTCCTTTTCCCATGAGATCTATTAAGGGATTGCCTCGTATTTACTTAATTAAAATATGATGGTTCTATAATATGATTCCAAAACCAATAAATCGTAGCAATATCAATTTATGAGATATGCGTACAAACGAAACGTTAGATTATTTTTTAATATGGCAGTTAATATAGGTATTAATATGTAGTTCATCACATTCATCTATCTAACTATAAATAGATAGGAGTTTCTGACATCACTTGATATATTTCTGAAATCCCTTTTCTAAAATATTTTTTTTCATGATGATAATTACTACAGTTTTTATTTCGCAAATCTAATTTTAAATTATAAATAAAGTTTCCTATGTGACTACTTTACGTAAAAGGCGAATAATTTGAGTAATTTGATATTTAGCCAATAAAACTTTTAAGATGTCAAGGAAAATTCCGAATAAGTCGCGTTTCATGACATGACATATAATATTAGTATAAAAACCAGGACCTGGTCTTTGCTTGAGATACAACTTGATGAAACAGCACGTTTGACTTTGGCAAACCGCCGAATAAACTTAAATGTTTGTGTAAAAGACGAAATATTCACAAATAAAATTTCTTAAAATATAATGCTGTAATTTTTTACTTATCATAATAAAAGTAAGATGTTATAAATTTTATTCTTATATGCAAATGGGTAGACAATGACTATGGATAATAAAATGATATCCGTCTAACAGCTGAGGTGCCATTTGTGACGTATCCAGTCTTGCTCTAAATATTGGTACAAGAATTTTTTTTTTTTATGCATAACGCATCTATGACGGTAATATAATTTATTTTATTCATTAATATAACAAAGTTAAAAACTATAAAGCTCTTTCAAAATTATATCCATTAAGTCTAATTACTCAATTACTATTAAGAACCTTAAACTATCAATAAAGTTTAAGTTTTTTTTCATGTTTTCTTCAGAAGCAACTCCTCAATTTATTTATCTCTTAGTATAAGAATCACTCAATCCCATAATTCAATTTAAAAATTTTGCAATAATTTATAAGTATGATGCTAATTGATTACGTTTCATTAGTACGATGCACGGTCACGAACTCAACAATGATGAAATTTAAACAAAAATTTTAAGCAAAATAGATATTTTTTATTATTAATAACCTAAGCAACCTGACCTTTCGCTAACGGAGTGAATTAATATTTGGTCTACAAACTAAGATTAAACTCAACCTTGGCATTAAACTTAATATAGTTATTAGTATCCACTGTAATTTGCTCTGAAACTCGAAAAATGGATTGTAATATGAATCTTTAAGATAAAAATTGTATTTTTATTCATTTCCAAATATTATTATTACCATCCGTATGTATGTTTTTTTACACCCCGACAACTTTGCAAGTACAATTAACGAAACATACTACTGTAGTATTTTTTTTAAGGATTGAAATATGCATAATAATAAATATAACTTCATTGAACTGAACCGTTTAGCGATTTATTAAATTTTCTTATTCAAAAAGTATTTTCTTTCTTAGTCTTACTTTAAATTATTTCAGTTTTTCGTTAAATTTTTAACCTTTTTACAGTAAATTTGCAGTAAATTTAATAAAATTCATTAGAGTGAGTAAAGTGAAGTAATTCGAACGCTTTATATTGAATAACAAGTGGTTATTTTCTACAATATTTCCCAGAATCTAAAAAATCTAATAACTCTTACAAAAATTTTTGATTATAAAAAATTCTTAAAATTAGTTGCTGTTCAGAAAATATAACAATTATCTCAATTAATTAATTTTTTAAGTGTCTCTTAAGAAATAGACCTAATTTTGAAAAAATTAAAAAAAAACAGTTTCCTATCAAATATTCAAATGTATAATAGATTCAAAATTAGCAGGACCTGCATAATCATTAAACAAATGGAAAATATTATATATAAAATTAAAAACTTTTCATTTATCTATATAAAAATAGAAATTTTTATACAAGAAATTCTCATATGATTTAAAACACTATTAATCCTAATCATTAAAAGGGCTTGTTTATATTTATTAAAAAGTGCTCAAAAGTCCAAGGCAACGACCTTCATTGTTTTAAATAATATTTCAGATATTGTAATACAATAGTTATTAATGTCTGCTGTGATGTTGATGTCAGTGTGGGTCAAGCACGTCGTTAGAGCGAACTATTTACATGAAGTGTTTTCATAAAAGTTGTTTTTTCACTTTTTTATTGACGCGAAGAATGATAGCGTCTATTGAAATATATAGACATTTTTGCAAAAAATCATTTTATATTATAATTGTTATAATAAAGAATTTTTAAAAGTTATTACTTTTTTTTTTATGAAAAAAAAGGGCAAACGAGCGTGCGGGTCCCTTACAACATCCGAAGACACAAAAGTGCGTTGCTGACCGGCCTTGGAAGTAAGAGTTTATGCCTTTTTTGAAGGTACCCATGTCGTATCTCTCGAAGTGACCACGAAACTGACAGTCGTTTAAAATGTCCCAACACTCTGACACTTGGCGAGGGGCGTGCTCTCGAAGAGCGGCGATACGATGAATGAGGTTTTCTTGGTGGTAAGCACGCAAACTTGTGTCTTTTGGGGATTAAACTGAATCGAAACTCTATAGAAGATACAAGTTTCTTTCGGCACTAGTCGACGTTTTCCCGAGAGAGACCTGCACGGCCAGAATATACCGCATCCCCAGTGCTGTCATCCGCATAACAATGTATGTTGGAAATATCCAAAATATCAATGATGTGCAGGAGGAGCAGGGTTTTGGAATAGAAAGTTTTATCTTTTATTACCAAAGCGGAAAATTAGGTGATATTCGTTTTTACTTTTAAATTTATGTTTTATAACATTTTTTCTAAGGACCACGATATAACTGATTAAAAATAAAATCTGTAGCATTATTAAAAGCATAGTCACTTAAAGCACTCTCTATAAATTTACCAATATCCAACTGAGACTCCATCAGTGATGCGTTTAAAGTCTAATAGTAATACTACCTGCGCCTATATAATTTTATTTTAAAATTAAAACGAGTTATTTTACAATAAAAATAGCTAATCCAGATAATGCTAGATATTACAATTGTTTCATTAAAATGTACACGTTTTAAAATGGCCTTTTAATTAAGTATTTCTAAATGGCAAAATGGGAAAGCAATGTTGTCGTATTTTAAAAAATGCATTATGAAATATTTTCGTTATTGGAATCTCAAAAAATGCATCGAATGATCCGAGTTTAAATTTTCTACAATTTTTTTGGCTGAGATACGCTTTTGATTTTATTGTAAATATTTAAAAAAGTATAGTTTTTGAATTTTGAGTTGATTTTTTCCAGATACCACAATATTTCTTGCTGGCGTCAATATTAATATATATGATGTATGGTACACTAGGGCTACGATATTTTTTTTGTTTCAAAAATCCCTAACTACTTTACCTAGTACTCAGATTAGAACTTAGATTGGATACTTTTAACCACCTACATTTATTTTTTTATTACAATGAAATTTTATAAAACTTCGTGGCTCCTAATAGAACCCAATTCGTAGACTGACAGTTTTATTTGCTTAATTCACTTTTTAATAAAATAATTAAAGGATCCTGTCTCCTAAATACCTAAAATGAAACTTTGAATATCTCCCAGACTCACACAGAAGTATTTTTTTTTTAATCATTTATTTGAAACAAAAAAATACAGGGTCACAATAACAAAGACATGATGATACTGCAAAAGTTATTAACTGTAGCGCAGCATCAACGTTCACACAATTATGGACAATATTGCTCCAAAAAAATAACATAACTCAAGACAATTCAGAACACTTAATACAATTTACATACGAATGTATAATCGCTCATGTGAGTATACAAATGTGTGTGTGTGTGTGTGTGTGTGTGTGTGTGTTTGTGTGTGTGTAAAAAGTGAGTTAACAGTTTATTAGGGGAAATTGATAATTAAGCACTCGGTCTCATCATAAGATAGAGTTAAAAGCCAAGATGAACACTTGGATTTGCATTTGTACTTTGTAAGAGGATATATATCATTTTTTTTATTAACTTTATTGTAAAGCGAGCAACTTAGGTAGTGGAATTGGAATTGTCTTCGTTCTTGTAATATTATCTTCCTAGCTTCCCTATTCACCGGTATGGTTCTTTCACATTCAAGTGCATTTGACTTTGGAATTCTCTAACTAATATCATTAAAAAAATCACGTACAAAGCTTGTTTCCAAATGAAAAGCCACTTTTCGAATAAACTTTTATATAATAATTTAATTGTAATAATAGTTCTTATTAGTAGTCATATATTTATTATACTCCTGTATATTTTTTCGTGTATGTATTTTTGCTAGTACTTATAATATTTTCTACAAATTTCATTCTAGTTTTAAAATTTTCGTTCTTTATTGCACCACTTTTAAAGTCTCTGCACATTCCCAAGGTTGACGGTGAGAAAATGTCATGTAGCATTAAGACTAAACATTGCAACAGTTTTGTTGGAACAATAAAAAATTAAATAATAAATAAATAAAACTTCTTCCAAAATAAACTTGAAATTTCGTTACGTATAGGTACTAACTAAACATCTAAAGTAAATATATTACACGCGAAGTCAGCTCAATTCAGCTTCGTGAGAAACTATGTAATGACCTCAATCAATTATTCAATACCACGTGTTAGATATATATAAAATGAGGAGAGCACATGTTGCTAATCTGGATGTAACAGATTTTAAAACTAGTCAGGTGATTAGACCTTGATTTTGTATATTGAACCGATCGGTTCTATCATTTCGGGAAAAAGCTTGTTAATTATTTTTTTTTTTGTGCTGATCATATAGTTTAAGGTAAGTTATTTACTAAATATAAGGAAAAGCGAGAGCATGTAGGAAGAGCGAATTCTACTGAAGCGTACTGCGCGCCCGGGGCTACCGGCTTTAATAAAATCTTCAGCCGACGTCACAGTTGTATCGCTTTAGTAATATGTGTTATTGAGTCTTCAACAAATTCCATAAATATACGGTTATGTTTACGGTTACGGTTATGTATACCCAGCCCCACGGAAACGATAAGTTCTACGAATTCAATTCTGACTGGCCTCGCTATTGCAGACCTAGTCATGCTGGAATACATACCATGAGCTTTACAAATGAACATTAAAATTATACCTGTGCTCGGGCAGTTTTCATAAACTTTTTTCAATTTTAAGTCAAATATTTTATACGATTTCAATCTGGCTCGCGGTTACTCCAGTGGTGTGACGGTTCGTGGCTATTGCATTCAATTTGGATTTTCGGTAGAATTTTAAGGTTAAATAAGTATGGCTTTGTCAGTACTCAGTAAATGTTAAATATCATAATTAGCTACAAAAGAAAGAAGGACATAATAGTTACTCTAGTGACTGACGGTCGGTCCTCAAGAGGTCAGTATAATTTTAAGGAATTTACTTTAGTAATATCATCTTAAAACATTTTTGAGAGCTAAAGGTTGTCTGTTTACGTATTGCGAGACGAACAATTATAACTTTTTCTGGACTAAAACTCATTAACTTTGTGTCCCCTAATTTTAATTAAGTTACTCCTAAAACTTTTAAAATAAAGAACAGAAAATATGTATGTTATTAATTATGTATATTTACTATTGTATTCACAAGATTACTCTAGCGAGCGGGTCGATCTTGAAGCTGCTCTCAGTCACGTCATTGTGTTTTTTGAGAATCACGTAGAAAGGAAAAATATAAATGTCATCTACGTGTTGAATTACAGGTTCTTTGGATATGACACTTGTGTTATGGAGACTAGACACCCGTACTTTGTTATTACTTGGGTATATAATAATTTACTGCACATAAGCATAAATAAAACTTTAGGCTGCATAATAAAACTGCGAAGTTTCATAAAGTCACAATATAAATGTAAAACATTTAAGCATGGTTATATTTAAAATATATAGACTGTCTGAAAGTGTACGTTGCTAGCCCAGTTGCCATAGTAACGGTACAGGTACATTTTTCAAAGGTAATCGCTGATTCAGAACTGCTCGTGTTAATTTTTTTTAACATTATATATTTCATGTCATGGCTTACATCTTTATTTATAATTTAGAGTACGAAATAATTAGTTTGTTTTATAATTTTTATCTGCTGAAGTAATGACGATTGATACATTTCATCGAAACAAGAGTTTAAACTGTTCTACTGCCAAAAAAGAAGTTTTGTTCTACTGCCAAAAAAGTAGTTACAAATTCCAATCAAATTTAAGCTCCGGTGAACTTTTATCGTAGAGTATAAAATGTTAAAAAATAAAATATGAATATGTGTATAGCGTAAGCTTTGCTTAGGCCGCACAGTTTATTACTATGACTATGCCAACAGTATTGTCATTGATTATATTTACTGAATTGACTTTTTGGAAATATAGTGAATTTTTTTCATAATCATATTTTTTTTTGTGCATTTTACTTCACTAAGTTTAATCTATTCTATTGTTTTGTCACTTTGGATTTTTAATATGTATAGTCGATATGAACTTTTAAATATTTTTTTTTGTTTTTTGAATTATTCAGAAAAAAATCGGTATCTGTTTCTCTTTACTAAAGCCATAATATTATAGTTAATTTAATACAGAAATTTAATTAAATTTACTTCTCATGCCTAAATGCCTAGGACCAAAATAAAGGACTTCATCAAAGTAATACGGATTCCTTTAAAACAGCAAAGGTTTCACATTTGCGTATACAATTGGAACACGATTCATACTTACAATTTTATTATATCTGAATAAAACCTCATTTCTTACAACATATTTACCAATGTTAAAGAATATAATTGTAAAATTAATTACACTTCTCTAGTCAATATTTTAACAATTTAATAACGAATTGATAATAATTACAAGATTTTCATCTAGATTCAGTTGTTCTCTGTTTTATATAAATAAATAAATTGTTACGTATACAAGGTATTCAGAAATAAACTGTCAAATTAAAGGTAAAAAATCAGTCAAATCAGAGAATAAAGAAAATAAAATAATGTAGGATTTTATAATTAAAAAAAAAATATACTCTCTTCTCTTTTACCAGAAAAGGTGAAATGAAGAAAAATATATTACAGCCCGCCTAATGTTAAGCATGAACTGTAGTCTAAGGTGTGGCACGCTCGCCTAGTAAATTCCTATTTACTCTAGATTTGAAGACCTCTAGATTGTAATTATCAGGAAACACCGACTCCGGTAGAGAGTTCCAAACTTTAGCCGTCCGAATAAGGAAAGCATAAGGCGTCATTTGTTTCTTGGGTCAAATATTTTAAGCAAATTTTTTTAAATATTTTCTAAGATTTACACGAATACTACACATTTCAATAAAACTATTTTACAGTTATAACTCGCGTTTATTATTACATTTTTAAATTTAACCTGACGTTTATGATTGAGAGAGAGAAGAGAGCAATACATGGCTTATTGTTAGCCCACTTTGCAATGAAAGAAGGCATGCGAACTCCACCCACCAAGCTATCCCAACGTGGGCAGATTTACATATTATGGTATTTGTTTCGGACATGTTTCGGATAAAAATTTTAAAAAGGTATGTTTTACCTACCAGGTATAATGTATAGATATAATAGTCCGGATTTTTACAATGTTATAATCGGGAATCATACAATTATACCGGAATTTGTTTAACAACTAATTTTACCGATTACAATGGAAAGGAAAATTATATTAAACTTATCACTACCACAAAATACATATATTTTTTTGGTTTTCAGGTTAAAATATCGATTTTTATTGTTGACATAATTACATTTATAAAAAGCTTAGAGAAAACGGCTAAAAGTTGTTATTAATAAAATGAAGTATTATAAAAACAATCTTTTATGAGTAATATCAGCTCTATAATGACTAAGTATTAAAATAAACTTGTATTAAAGTGTAGTTATTTAGTGTTCGTAGTTATCTTATTTGATTTTATTTCCATAAAAACTAAATATACGTACAAATTTTCCTTTAAGATTGTCTACAAACTGATAGGTCAAGTTAAATAATAGCTTGTAAAAAACAATATGCGTTTAAAATTGCTTACAAGTTTTATATTTCAATAACAGGCTTAATCAATAAATATAACCTCGTAGTTTTACAAAACTTGCCGACCGGTGATAGGTATTTTTCCCTAACTGTCTTCCTAATTATTATAATTTTTATAACATTGTCGGGCTATTATGAGAATGATATTAAACAAGCAATTAGTTAATTAAGTTTATGTTGCTATAATAACACTTACAACATTGTTTCAAGATGAGATTACTCTAATGTATGGAGTTAATCTGATAAGCACCCAAGGGCAAGGTGAAGACGTTACGTCGCGTCTTATGTCTACTTAAAAGAGGTTCGTAAATGCTTTCAAAAATTAATAGACACAAGGCGTGGTATTATTTATGATTCAATTATACATCTTTTTTTTTTAATTTTTATACACAATAAATATATTTTGACATGTTAACTTTATTAAAATTAATTAATTAATTTCGTTTATTGGTAGTTATTGATAAGTTTACATACAAACGATTTAATTCATATTCTCTCTTAAAGCAGAATTAATGAGTGAGTGGCACTCATTGCTTCTGATATTATAGTTAAGTTATTAATCAATTTCACATTTATATTTATATAAAAAGAAAAACAAGACTAACTGGCGGTATTAAATATATCACATCGCTTATTCCTTTTTTATTGAATAACGTCCCAATATTTGTTAGTCTTAAGTCGTATTATTGATTTCATTTTTTAATAACAATAGCTTTAACGTTGACAAATTAATTTTAAAGAAGTGAAACTCAATTTCCCCGCCCTGATTCTTCAAAATGAGGTGTATTGTAAAAGGTGAGTTAAAATATTGTCAAAATGGTTGGAACATTATATTAAAGAACAAGCAATTCTACGACTGTATATATTTATTTAGAAATAACTTAAATTTAGTTTTTGTGTCAAATTATTCATTTTATTGTTTTATTGTTTATACCGCCTTATTATCCGATATAAATAAATAAATAAGTAATTATTCGCTATGGAAGTCTATTACTTGAAGCTTCCTTTTCTTTTATTACAAAGAAATGAAAAACGTGATTCGTTTATTTTGTCTCTTGAGTGTTATAAATAACTTAAACGTTTCATGAGTACTAAATTACAATCTATTGAATATGGAAGTTATTCATGACATGTAAAATGTACCGCATTACTTTAAATTGGAAAGGAAATATACACAATAATCACAAAACATATATTAATTTTATTTTCATAAAATGGATGTAGTTTAAATATTATCTATGGTTGTCTGGTTATTATCATTTCACACAATTCGGAGCTGTTATTCACAAGCCATGCCATGGCGTGCCATTATTTATTATTATAGAAGGCTGAACCGCCAGCCTGTGAAAAAAACTTGCTGCAGTGGTTATGTTGAAGAAAGAGAACGGAGTGGAGTCAGCTACTCTATTAGGGGGAGTATATACGCCATGCCGACGAACCTCTTGCTTTGTAGTAGCTTTGTGGTAGTAGCTTCACGAAACTATGAGTGGTTTTCACCACCGATGCCGATGCTATATTTTCCTATCCAAAGCCTTTAACCCTTTCCATGTGCTGAACAAGAAAAAAAAAAGTTTTCTTAGAAATGTATAAAAGACACAATAGAAACAATATGAAATATAAGAATTAATTTCAATAAAGCTTTATCCTATTATACAACAAAAGATATTTTATTAAACAACACATAAATAATTTACTTATTTATGTATTTACTTCTTTATTGGATTGAAAAGTCAATTTCGCATTTAAATATCGTATACGACTACAAGAGTAATTCACTGTATCGTAAGTTTGAAAATGGTTTCATATTATATTTAACATTTAATGGTTTTGGGTAATGCAACATAAAATGTTGGTTGGTAAAGTGAATTAAAATGACATTAATCTGAACGTGTCTCACGGAGTAGCAAGATGTTTGATTTATAACTGCTTGCTGTTAAACTATTTACTGGATTAATTGGAATCGATTACGCTTCACTTGAAATTAAATAATTTTTCTAACTCAGATGAGCATTTCGGTATCCCTATAGTATCATAGCCTCTCAGAGACAATTGCTACAACAATCAATTGCTACATAAATTACATAAATTATTTAAATTCGTGTAAGCGTCATGTGCATTGCGACATGGGCTAAAATAGTTTTCATAACTCCCTTAGTGATGACACGTTCAGTGCGTTAGGAAACAGTACTAAATAGATTCGTTTACTATTCTCTGATACACCGCCGTGTGAGCATCTCTGGAATAAGGTTAATTAATTGGAAACGGAAATAGAATGGACTAATCATTTCATTTCGGCTCATATATCAATCAACTTCATAGTTCGTTGGGAAGAATTTTCAAGTATTCAGCGATTTGTTTTACTTGTATTGTGATAGTTCACACAATGAAAGTACCTTGCAACTAAATTCATTGTCATCTTAAGTCTTGTTCGTGTATTGTCTAACTGCATAAATAGGAAACATTTAGTATCATCCAAAATAGAATTTACTTTCATTTCTTAACGACGTCGAAATATGTTTTATGGATTAATTTTATTTATTTATTTAATTCTTTATTGCACATACTTCAAGACCAGTACCATAATATATTTTTATATAATATAATATGTTTTTTTTAAATAATATTTTAAATTTTACATTACAGAAAAATATGTTGGCAAAGTCGGTTTTATGGCTAAAGCGATCTCTACCAGACAAACTTTGGTGAGGGGAATTCGGGAAGAAAGGGTTGATGCGACACACAAATGCTACAGATATTTATTAAATTTTATTTTTCTTGCAAAATATCAAAGGTACATTGCTTAAAACAAATTATTATAAAGATGTGAGTTAATAAATATGAAACTGACTTATAAAATAAATGTTTTTTTTTATTAAACCTAATTAAAACCACAATAAGAGACAAAAGTCAACCGTTATGCTTCGACTAGACCAGCAATTTCATTTTATGGAAAAACTCATAAAGTGAGCTAGTACCTGTAAGCACCTCTAACTAATTAATGACTCTCTTTACTGCACCGCTTTCTTTAGCAGTTCTCTACAAATATACTAGTATAGACTCTGCTATTTCAATAGATAACAAAATGTATTTATTTTGCTTTCCTTATTTACTAAACTAAGACTTAAAACATTAAAAATCTTCACAAAAATGTTGATGCCTTAAAAATAATATATACAACATTATGCTCAGACAATAGACAATAGTGTTGAATATTAAATATACTGCTTAAAACAATTAAAGGAACAAAACTTTGAATGTTATGTTGCAATTATCGAAATATTTTTGTAAGGTAAAAGTAATTTTAAAGCTATTTTAATTGTTATTAATCGCTTAAAAAGATAATTAATGAAAAAGCAATATTGATATATTTTTTTAAAATAAAATTTCAAATTTAGTGTAATTTGGGCGAAAGACAAAGTTGTGTAAAATAAGCGCAGTTGAAAAAGTGACCTTATTGTTAAAATTTTGGCCTCCAGAAACTGCTAATAACGCGTGTGACATCCACGGGCCCTAATCACAGCTAGGCAACGACGCGGGATGCTTCTAATGATCCTTCGAATGTTTTCTTGCGGAATTCTTTCCCATTCTTCCATCAATGCTTCAACGAGCTGCTACAGCGTTTGAGGTGCAATAGAACGTTTACGAATGTCTCGATCAAGCATTTCCCATACCTGTTCTATGGGATTTAGGTCGGGGCTCATAAAAGGCCATTCCATTACACGTATTTCATGACGTTGTAGGTAATCCGACGTGATGGCAGCTGTATTTGGTTTGGCATTATCATGCATTAACATGAACTGTGAATCAATACCATACGCTGCGGGCAAGATGTGAACCTCAAGAACGTTATCAATGTATGCTTGAGCGCTAAGTCGCCCAGGGGTAACGATGAGGTCCGTGGGCTCTGCGATACTAACACCGCCCCAAATCATCACCGAACCACATCCAAGTTGTCATATTCCTGAGCTGTTGCTGCACTATATCGTTCACCAGGGCGCCTGTAGTCACGTAGACGACCATCGCAACGTGTCCGACGGAATCTTGATTCATCCGTAAATAGCGCTGGTTTCCACTGACGTAATTGACAATTAACGTGGTTTTGGGAGAGCTCTAAACGAGCTTGTCTGTGCTGCCCTGTTAGCGTCACAGTTCTAACAGGTCGGCGTGATCTTAAATTGACTTCCCTTAACCTATTCCTTACCGTCTGATCCGAAATTGTGACACCAGCGGCCGTCATCAGTGTATTTTGCAGATCTCTTGCAGTAACAGTGCGGCTACGTAAAGTACAATTGATGATGTAGCGATCTTGAGCAGTAGTTGTTTTTCTTTTGTGACACTGTCCAGCCCTTCTGGAGTATTCTCCTGTCTGTTGAAGACTTGAATTTCAGTCAAATTTCGCATGATGTCCGACATTTACAATAATTTCCCTCATTTAACGAAATAATCGAAGAAAATTCTGAAATGAGTTTTTTGTAATTGAAAACTTAGGAAAATGCTATAGCGTCACTTTGTATGTGCATCTATGTAGACTTTTAATAACCATATTACTACGAACCGTAAAACAAAATAACGATATTCTTTAGTTTTTCATTTTTTTAATTGTTTGTCTAAATTGTATAATGGCAGTTGTAATTAAAAACTCATGCAAAAAGTTTAGTACTATTACAAAATCTTGTTTCCCTGATTGTTTTGAGCAGTATATAAGCACAGTACACATATATAAAAATAACAATAAATACAATTTTAGAAACATAGGTGTTTAATTCACTTATTTGAATAAATTATTATAATAATAATTTTTATGATATATATAAAAAAGGCACTAACGTACAGTTTTAAATTGAATGAAATTTATAAGACCCAAATGCTTTCAAATTATTAAAAAAGGGTGAGTTTTCTTCAAAGTATCAATATTATCCTTACCGTTTTTAATAATGTATGAGCTTACGGTTACAAATGATAATATTCTTATAAGGAAACGTTCTTTTTACATAAATAATACTTTTAGGTTTTTTTAATTGGCATTAAATTACAAAATACATATTAATTTCCCAAAAATAATGATAATTTCATCAGCAATTGTTGTACGCGTTTTCAATTCTACATAAGCCTGAACTACGTTTCTGGTAGTTTTGCTTTTATCAAAATAGATTTATAGATCCACGTTATGATTTACATAGGTAACTCTTCCGAAACATGTATTGAAAATTAGTTTAGAAGTATGTGTGTGTGTTTGAATTTATACTTGATAACCAATTTTAAAGTTGAGTAGACAGACTGTAGTCAAAAATTAAATTTACAGTTGCGAAAGATTTTATAATTAACAGTTTATAACTTTTTTATATTTGGTATAGGTGGAGGACTAAAAGAAACAATGTTTAGTGGAATTCAGTTTTTTTTTAAATTAATAGGTACTTATAAAAACAAATATGACTTAACTTTATATAATTTAATGAAATATAGTTTTTTTCATTAATTAAATTTTATTTAAATTGCACAAACTAAAATTATTATACTCTTTTACGACATAACTAAGATTGAACCTCGTCAATTTGTAAGCAAGTAAGTCGTAAGCATAGCATAGTAAATTGAATTTAAAATGTTGATACGGTTAAACTCTTAAAAATGTCTTATTTCTATAATAAACCAAAATATATTTTTTTAAATATTTGTAAAAAGTCAATTCTTAATATAATATTTTTATAGGTACTAAAAAACGACGAAAAAGCAGATAAATAAAAATAACAAACTGCGGGAAATAGTTACAATAAAAACTTACGAGCTATTTAAAAATAACTTGGCACCATCAAAAACTGCCGTAGTTATAATCATGTACAATATGCTTAATAATAGCTACATATCTATTAGTTATTTCAGAAAATATAAAAATAATATTTGAAAAGATGTCAGAAACTCCTATCTATTTATACTTGGAAAAATTCATGTAATGCCTTTTTAATAATAACAATCGACATATTAATAAATAATCTAACGTTACAGAAGCACGAATAAATGGATATTGCGACTATATTGCTTTTTGTTTTTGTTTTGGAATCATATATCACATAATTTTTATTAATTTAATACATATGAATTTGGTCTCCTAATAAATCCCATGGGCAAAGCTGACATATTTTGAGTCCACGTTTACTAATAAAAAAACTTTTATTAGCATTTATTTTGAAAGGTTTTTTATTCATAGGAGTTCTTTAATTAACTAATGTTTATGTTATTGTAAGCCTCGTAAGCTTGTTTCAATACTTTGTTGATAGAGACAGTATTCTTTATGGTATTTACAAACAACGTTTAATGATGGAATGAAATTAAAGGTCAAAATTATAAGGGATTAAAATAATTTTTAAAAATTGTCTATTTTACTACAAAAAAATGCTTCATATTTACTTCAATTATTAATTTATTTTTTCTATTAATGTAGACTTTTACTGAAAACACTTCGAAATGAAAAAAGTTAACTAGATTTAACTTAGCACCGAAATATAACACAGAATTTTTAAAATATATGAATTTTTTAAATTAAATACGTTCACGTAAGATTAAGCATATTTTTTTAAAAACATACATTGATGATATAATTGTTCATATATGTAGTTTTATAGTTCGATTTTAAATTTGCTATAGTTATAACTTAACCAAGAGAGAAGATGGGAAATTTGGAAAATGCAAGTTCTAAAACCTCGAATATCTGAAAACTTATAATATAATATTTTGTAAAGAAGGTCAATACAATAAAATTAACCTTTAAAAATAAACAGTAGTTAAGATATATACAACTATTATAAATAGATTACATTTATGCAGAAGTAAATTTTATAATTATTTTGGTATCAAAGAAAATAATTACAAAATTTAATACTTTTAGACTACAACGTTATCTGATATTAAATATCGAGTATTCAATTAAGACTGCATCACAGACTGGATGTAATCGTATGTTAGGTGGGTTGTGGCTCCGAGTTTATTCAAAATTTTGCAGTCTGTTTAGTTGCGTATTTCAAACGTCGAGTTAATCTCGCGAATGTGCAGGGAAATTGTCGACTCGTGCCTGAGTACAGCTCAAAGTTAACCTTACAATGTTATTAGGTTGCTTATTAACCCGTTTGCATCATTCAATGAAATATTAAATATTTTTCTCTCTCGTCACCAAGAACGGATAAAAAAAAAATTACAATGGTGACAAATAAACTGTCTAACTGACAGATACCATCATCTCGTCTTACCGCGAACACGTTTGCTGCAAAGCATTCGAAACTGCGTCGGGTTAAATTTAAAAATGTAATAATAAACGCGAGTTACATCCGTAATATAGTTTTATTGAAATGTGTAGTACTCGTAAATCTTAGAAAACATTAATATAAAAAAAAATAAAATCTTGCCAAAGCTTGATGATGGGCTGGCTTTCAGTCGAGCGCGTCGGATTTTTGAAGTACATTGTGCATTTAAAGCTATGATACAAATGGGTTAAAATCAAAGTCATAAAAAAAAAATACACCCCAATAAGTATTTTTCACGTATGATGCTCTATTTTTGAAGGAGGTTTTATTAATTTTGAGCTAGATTAGATCAAGGAATCCCTTTATAACAGGATATTATCCTATCAAATAATGTACAGGATAAGTAACTAATCCATCGTCACACATGAAATAGCTTAATCTAATAAGACTAATGAATTAGAAATTTAATTTAATTATTCCTTTTCAATTTAATTTTTCCTTTTTAAAACTAGGAAATTTTTTTAAAAATAAACTTTAGTTCAGTATAAATGTATCGAAATACCTTATTTGATTTCATATATACAATGAACAATTTTATAGAATGCATAATTAATTATTCTGGGAGGATGACTGTGAAAAGGGAATGTTTTTTGATTTTGTCCGTTCTCGTCTGCGGCACTATAATTATATATTGATGAATTAGCAAATACACAAAGGCTTTCTTAGTTCAGTTTCCTTTTCAAATTTATGATGGTACTCATCTAATTTTTAAGAGATAAACGAATTTTCTGAATTTTTTATAGAATAATTAAGGTAATTTGAAATAAAATATTGAATTTTCATATGTTTAATAACAATAATACATTAGAGAGTAAATGGAGTTTCATAAATTGGTCTAATATACTCCCTCTGTATACCTTTGCTAAGGAACTGATAGAATTAGGGTGACCTTTTTTTAATTAACGCCAGAGGCAACCCTCATACACACCAGCTCTCAGGCAGTTTGGTTACTTAAAATGCTTTACAAGATTCGCTTTTCAGACATTCCTGTAGGTCTAATATTTGAGATATACATATTAGACATGGTTGAATTGCATTATTTAAATGTGTAATTGATGAAACATTTTCACTGAAAAATTTATATTTGTAGAAAATAAATGTGAAACCTGTCATTTTAAACAGCCTATTTTGTGACATTGCAACTCATTATAAAATATATACATAGAATACATTGCCGTGGCACAAATTCTGATAAAATGAAATTGCACGTAAACAATAAATCTAAAGAGAATACCCAAATAATATGTATCTCATAATAAAGTTCAGAGGTATAAAACGTTCCGAAAAATTAACAACATGATGATATCGTATCGTGAGTTTTAGAAGAATCACACATTCTGTATGTTATTTGCCGAAACATAGATACGATGTCATTTTAAAATCGTAAATAATGCTTAAATAAATTATACGAACGTGTCTCAACCATATTAATCCTTTTAAAAACCTTCAACATGTCTATTGACCTTTGATTTCCATTATAATTTGTACCTCTTATATACTATATATATTCCTAACAAAATATTTGTAAATTGTTGCACATTATATATAATACATTAAGAAAATATAAATATATTTTTAAAACTAATAGACTAGAGTAAGAGATTTATAATTAATACACTTTGATATTTTAATAAATTATTAAAATATATAAGCCTAGAACTTCAACAACTTTTGTTGTATTAATGGTTTATATTAAAACCTACTTGGTCTCAAGATAGTATAAACATAGGAAGTATGAAGTCTTATCATTGTATGGGTTAACAGTAATGTACATAATTAATGATACGTCTCCGAATGACGCGATGGCTATCTGGTTTAATTTAAAAAAGCTAAACGAATGTTTGTAGTCTCTGCCAAAAAGGACCAAGGGAACTGGCCCCTATTTTTCGATATTATAATCGTAACAATCACGTGCACAGTCTCTCAGTTTCAATTTTTTCATTCAGTTTAAAGTTCAATTGTCAATTCACATGAAATACATGAGGATATATAATAATGAGGTAATCATTTCAAATGAATTGACTTTTGTCATTTTGTTACTTAATTTAGTGTTCTAAATTACGTTATATTTATAAAGTATATAAATATTTAAATGTATATGTTCTATATCGCTTACGAAATACGATATCTGAAGAAGTGGCCACAGCGGCATATCATGGGCATATATGTGGCATCATTATTGCGATATGGTCTTATATTGTGGGGCAATTCTGTCAATATTAAAAATGCATTTAAAGTACAAAAAAAAAGCATCAGATCACGATCTCATTGGTCCAGGGGCAACCTCAATGTTCAAATTTACGACTTCGGTTGGGTGGTTTATTTTCGAATAATACACGACAGTGCACGTCCATTCTTACTGAAGCTCGTGTCCTAGTTCTACCGTGGCCTGCTCAGTCGCCACAACTCAATACAATTGAGCAAACATGAGATATGCTTCAAAGAAGAGACCTGCCGTATATGGATATTGGATATGGACCTTGATATTCCACAACAACTTTTTGAACACTTCATACTTTTTGATAAACTCTTTTTAAACATGCCAAATTGCTAAGATTTTGTGATTCGTGTTAAAGTTACAATAAAAATTAAAAAATCATAATTTTCACTCTTTTGACCATTTCACGCCGTTAATTTAGAAAAATTACTCTCAAATTGCAAACATTACTTTTATTCGTTATTTTTACAGAATTTACCCCTGTAAATAGTGGTTAACGAAAACATTTAAATAAAAGTGAAAAGTCAATCTGGAAAGCTTAAATTGGTAAATATTGCTTGAATAATTTTTAATGCAAATTTTGAGCAAAATCTATTAATATGCGCATTAGAATTTGAAGTATTTTCAAGTATTTTCAAGTGTACATATCGACTGAATATCGCAGTATAAATAGATTTTAATACTTGTCTAATCAAATTAGCACTTGGCGCTCACGTTTTATAATTAACTTGTATTTGTAATTACTTTCGTTTAATCAACTCATCACAAAACGAAATTCAAGTTGGATATTATTATGATTTAATATTTGATTACTAATTAAATATCGTTTCAATTTCATTAAAATAATCGTATACAAGATTTACATTATACATGTAATATTTCCAACTACGATGATTACTTAATTGATACTATAACAGCATTTGAAGAAATCCGGCACCATAAGAGTGCCTAGATCTCGCGAGTTCGTAGTCTTCTGTCCTCTATAGACAAGAGACAGAGGCCAAATACAGCCAAAAACGTGGTTCGGTCAGTCCGGGTCCACATCGGACTCATCAGCTAGGCATTGTTTCCCCAACTGAAAACAGTCGTAAATGTTTTATATAATAAATTTAGTGTGTAGGCGTAGGTGCATGTTTACCAACTTTTATCCATACCGTTTACTATACTAATCAACTTAATTATATCTTTTCACTTTTAAATCAATATTATTGATCATTTAAGTTCTTCAGAGGGAAGTGTAAGGAGTGCACACAAACATACAACAACCTCAACTGTTTATTTTTATATTGATCAAAAACGTCTAAACTGTTTAGTAAACAATTTGCGAACTTTTAGAAGTTCGCAAATTCTATAACCATATAACTAGGTTCTAGAACCATCGTTACCTATTCGATATGAAGTTCCAATGATTTTTTAGAGCGAGGGCAGCCATCATCGCCTTTGCTATATTTGTGGGAGGAGGGCAACTAGACCCTCAACGCTACCGCAATTAATACTTCTAAGCAAGCGGGTGTGCTGCAGCAGCAGGCGCTGACATAATAGGCAACAACAACGTCAAACTAACAGCGCAACTTACTAATTATTCACTAAAATACAATTTATGCCCACAACATAGTCGTTAGAGTCATCTTTACAAAAAAATAGGCTTTGGTTATCAAATTACCTTTAAAGTATGATTTGGCTTTAAGGAGTTTATTGTAAGAACGTGTAATTAACCTCAAATCAAATACCTACTTTATTGAGCCCAGTGACGAGAATAACACATTTATTATTTTAATAAATTATTAATTATATTTTGTCACAATTTTAGTTTATTGAATATACTTTTATAAGATTTATTATAAAAGTATATTGATATTGTATCGTATTGTAGATTTCTGCAATACGATACAATATCAAGGTCTTAATACCTGACTAGTTTAGAAGTTAGTTACATCCTGATTACTAACTGGTGGCCTCCGCGTGTTAAATGTTGATATAACCCGTGGTATTGAGTAATTGATTGAGGCAATTACTTGATTTCTCACGGAGTTAAGTTTGTTTTGTTTTAAATATATATATCGAAACTTTTAATAAATGTACTTTAGATGTTTAGTTAATATTTATGTGGACATGTATCACTATACAAAAGAGATTATTTTAAAATTTTGATGAGATGAGAAAAATGAATTATAAGTAGTTGAAATTGTTCAAGCTGCATTTAGTTGAGCTTTGTATTTACCATGGAATAATTTATGGAATAAATCTATATATTATTGAAACATACTAATAGAAAATAAATGTAATTAGTAATTGTTTTCAGGTGGATATAGATTAAAATATAGACTGCTTCAATAGACGCCTCTCAAAGGGCTACAAGCTTCTGTTCAAGGAAATGCATCGTGATCTTTAAAAATATTTTTTATAATAAGAAATTTGGAAGAAAAAAAGGTTATCAATTGTTTTTACTTAGGTAAAATACGAGAAATGATTCATTTATACGCAAAATCTTTTTATATATTTTGTATACTTATTTTATAATAACTACATTTAAACCTTTCTTCTACTATGTTTATTGACGCCATTACGCTTCGCGTCAATTAAGATAGTAATAAAGCAACTTTTACGACGACACTTTATATAAAGAGTTCGCTCTAACGACGTACTTGACCCGTACTACCATCAGAGTCACAACATGTAATGAGTGTTGTGTCAAATCACGAATTTATATAGAGTATATAAGCTAAAGAACAATTAATCTGTAAAATCTACTACAATTACAATTTACAATTACAATTACAATTTACTATGGAATTAGATTCATATAATTCATTAGCTTTCCTCGACATTCTTAGCATCAAGAACCCTACAATACATTAGGACACAATGTTTATAGGAAACCCACACATATAGATAGATATCTCAATGGTAAATCCCACCACCACCCTAGCCAGAAGCTACCGTTGGCAAATCTTAGTTTCAGAGAGCCCATCACATTTGCGATGCTGAACACCTAGAGGGGGAGCTCCAGCATGTCCAGCATGCCTTAGTTAACCACTTGCCTGTCACTCACCAGCGTCGCAGAAGCCTCATCAAGCCACTCACAGTCGAAAGACAACCGGTCCTACTTCCATATGTTAAGGGAGTTACTGACAGTATTGGTAATATCTTAAAAAAGGTTTCTATTAAATCTATTTACAAACCTCATAGAAAAGTGAGCCAATTCTTGAGACCTATTAAAAGTAATATCCCTTTACAATGTGCCGGGGTATATAAACTTGACTGCGATTGTGGTTTGTCATACATTGGTCAAACGAAGAGGAGCATCGGTACAAGAGTTAGAGAACACATATTGGATATCAAGAATAGGCGTACATCGAAGTTTGCAGTGTGTGAACATACCATAGACAAGCCCAACCATTGTATTAGATTTGATATTCCACAAATCCTCGCTAGGGAACCCCGCTACATACCAAGACTGATTCGCGAGGCTATTGAAATTAAAAAATATATTAATTTCTGTTTTTTTGAATTAATTAATAATTTGTTTGAATTAATAATAAAATAAGTTAAATTAAATGGGTCTGAATATGGTTTTGCTATTCCTAAGTTATATTCAGTCAGTCTTAAGCCTTGAAAACAAAATGATGTAAGGAGAGACTAAGAATTTCGTGTTAATACTTCAAATCAACAATAAAACTTTTAATAAATCCATAATCACATTAAATAAGTATCGAAATGTTTACATAATATTGTCTAAGATGTCACAACTTAAATTAACTAAATAAACGCTTGAAACATGACACAGCCGTTCGTCGATATAAATGGACTATCAGCACGCAACTACGTACATCATACACAGTTAACGTCTACTTGCAACGTATAATATCCGTTTCAACTATTTAATGTACTAGTCTATGAACTACGGTCAACCGTTTCGTTAACGTCTCATATCTAAATCGTTGACGACCCCGCTTTCCTAATTAATCTAATATCCTTACCCAGCATTCTGCTCTGAGGACATTTTATCTTATATAAAAGTTTAATAACTGCAATTTTAATATACTTATTTTTAATTTAAGTACAAAAGACCTATAAACTAAACAGTTTATTACTCACTTGTTGGAGACGGATTTGACCGATGTTTTATTAACGCTATCTGTTGGAATATAGCGAACAAAAACAAACTTATTTGAATTAAAAAAGAGTTATAGTTAAGATATCTATAATGTAGATGTTTTAAGATATTACAAAATGTTGTTTACGCTTTGATCATTCTTAAATAAAAATAATTGGGATTAACAAAAACAAATACGTCTTACTAGGCAATGGTACGGGTTCAATGAATACTATTGACTTATGTAAAAGGTCTATGTGAATGAAAGGGTTGCTTGTTTAATATTACTAATAAAACGTTATACGAGAATATGTCTGCCTTAAAAAAATGAGTTCACTGTTATTACAGTGATACATTCTTATTACTTTTAAATAAAACAATAATATATTCTAATTTAATCTTACAAATCGAAAGACATTTTAATTAACGAACTATATAACGAATTAAAAAAACTACTACAGTACAGCTGTACTTACAGTACCCACAGTACTACAGTACAGTACAGTACAGTACAGTACTAAAGTAAATTTAAGTAAATACAACACACATATGTAAAAAAACTCCCATTCTTTAATTTTATTTATACTATTTTTACAATGTGGATCCAATATTACAATGGCTTTCAAACAGGAAAATCGATAAACTTAGAGAGTTCTAGTGTTTAATACGAACGTACTGCGCCCTTTGTTGGCCCGGTTATGACTTGACACTTTATTTAGTTTTGTACTTCTTTGCATACTCTGTCACGTCGCTATTGAGGAGCTGTAAAATATATATTATATTGTAATTTTACATAGGAGAGGAATTTATTTATATGTTAACTGTAAACTATAAAATAACACTTATTATTGTTTAATTTTACTCGCATTAGTTACTTTGATTCACCGTCTCATTTTATATTTTGTGAGGTAGACAAGTTAATAAAAAATCAAAAAATAAATTGGAATGTTTACTTTCAAATTCTTTCCTTCCTTACATTCGGAAAGTTTTATTTTATCTAAAATTCTTAGTTAAAAATATATTTTCAGGTATTAATATGAAACTTTTTGCAACGTCTTCTTATTTTGGTATTAAAATACTCGTTATTGAAATAAAATTACCAAAAGAAATGAATGTGTAATTGAAATACTCCTTTAAAATTTGAAAGTATAAAACTTTTCATGTTGTTTTTATTTTTGTAAAAGAGCTTATTTGAAAGAGCTTAATATTCTTTATTAATGAGATTTTAGTAAAAGTTAAAATTCTTCAGTTCCTCAGCTCAATAGATGAAGACACCTCTCTTTGGGAATTAAACAATGTAATTATTAATGAAGCTACCAAAGTTTAATCAATTTACTTAACGACTAGTACTTCTTTATCTTCATATCGATTTGGGATCAGATTAGAAGAATAATAAACATTGTATTCAAGAGGTTAATGGCATATCTAATAAGGATTCCTTTTATTTATAAGAATTTAGATTTCTTTATAAACGAGCCTGTATATATTGCCTTATATCTATATAATTATTAGTCTCGTAAGCTTGTTTTTTGTTATAGATGATACCCAATGTGTTTAAATTGAATAGAATGTAAAAATTAAATTAAATTAAAATAATCATAAGAATATTTTATTTGTGAATTAATTATAAATTTTTGATGAAAGAGAGACTTTTTATTTAAATATTTCACAAAAATGTTTTATAGGTCTTTCTTAGCAAAGAAATGTATTACATGTACAATCTTACATAAAGTTATTTTAACTTTGGAAATGTTCACCTTAGTCTAATTGATTGTTTTTGAATTCAAGGTTCATATTAACGAGTTAAAATGTCATAAATACTCGATCAAACTTGAGGATCTGAAAAAAAAGTTTGTGTATTTTTAATTACTTATCATATATTATTAATTATTATTTTATATTTTCATTATCTTATTTATAAAAAAAAAAAAAATAATTTTAAATTAACTTACTAAGGTTACATGACGTTTTTGGTTTTATAACAAAACTCTTATTTAAAATTATAAGGTTAGAACCACCCTATCCAATAATTTTATACTAACAGGTAAGTAGATTTTCTTGTTAATTATAATGAAAGCATGAAACAAAAAATCTTAAAATATCAATTATTATTAAACATATAAATTTGCTAAACTTTTAAAGAAGATAGAACTTCATCAAACTAATTACTTCAATCTTTAATATTTACCTAGTATTTTAAATAAAATTAACATCAGAAACATTTTTAAGAGACACAATAACAAAAATTAATGCAGTTGTTTACAAAAGTAATATAAACATTTCAGTTTGTATTAGAAGATGTCACACAATAAATGATTATATCAATGTTCTCAAACTTTACTCCGATATTCCTTCAGTTGTAAACTTATTAATCTTAAGTTTCGCTGTTTTATAGATGATTGGAAGTTGTATGTAAATTTTATTTAAATTCCAACTTCAACATTAGTTAGTTCAACATGCCAATAACTAACTTAAGTGTTCATTTACGAGTGACCTTAGGTTATTTACCTGTATAAATCTATATCATACCCTCCTGCAACCCTCCGATGAGGGAGGGTCGCCATCGCTGGCCGGTGACCTGAAAGAAAGTATGCCTTAAAATATCAGCCACTAAATAAGATAGTGCAATGTTAAAGGATGTAGTACAAAGCTTTAGATTGAAATATGAATAATGTTTGTTCTAAGAATTAATTTAAGAATCCAATGAACTTATAATCTCTTTATTATGAATAAATTTATTTTTTATTAAAATATAAAGACAGGTTTTTGTAACTTGAGTGAGTGAGTTTTTATTTTTTGTTTTATTTGGTTTTGAGTGTCTTAAAAATGTTGTAAAATAATATTGTTTTGCAAAACTTTTCCTGCCATTATACTTTTTAAAAAAAATATGTCGTGAGCTGCCTGCATTCGACATATTTATATAGAAAATAAGGCTTGATTATTTCATATTTATAACGTAGATAATGTCTGATATAGACAACAATTGTAGACTGATATGTTTATTTAATATCGCACATATAAATAATAAGAAAGACTTTTAGTCAGATAGGTTAATAAATATTTCATACTCTTAACGATACAATTTAAAAAAAAAGCTGATAGTTATTAAATTTTATTATCATTTATTTATAGAAAATCAATAAAATTTTGAGAGAAGCGGAATTTATTCTCCAGAGAGCGAAACAATTTAACTTTTGTTTCTAAGTGACTGACAGACCCTTGACGATTCGTCTTTATATACACGGTGTTGTTATTAAAGTCTTTTCTTTTTTCTCAACGAGATTCTCTAAAACTATTTCAGGAAATTGTTATCAAATACTCTTCAAAATCATATTTTTATTTACTGCTTTTTGATTGATTTCTTTCAACCACAAATTTTCAGAAATAATTCAAAGTTTTTTATAAAACTCATAATGCATTTCTTGGATATAAATGCCATTTCTGTTCCATAATACAATGTTGTTACAATTGAAGTATAAAAATTTTAATTAAAACCTCGGGAACTGTATTATATCATTCGCAGATATAAAGTGAAAAGAAAAATTCTTTATAATTGTAGTATATTTTTATAATCGGATTACCTTTTCCTGATTCTAATTATTTTTGTATCAAATACTTGCTTTGGGATTACAATGTCATTTTATTGAAAGTTCTATAAAAAAATATTCATAAAATATACGATAAGTTACGTTTCAGTCATGTTATTCCTCGTACCTAAGTCGTCTGGGGACACCGCTCCCATGACTCTGTCTATGAAAGAGTTTTAGTAGGCTAGCAAATTTTCTATATAATTGTATTTGTCGAAACGTATTTGCATTTTATTTCCATTAAATTTATAATGTTTTTATACATGTTCAGATTAATATGTCTCAACCATTTCTGAACAATAAGTAATGGTTTTCTATCTATATTAAAATTTCGTATATATTATATACTGATATATCTTATATTAAAAAATAATATAATTACTAACCGCGTGTTAGAGGTCTTGACGCCATCACTAATCTGCTTATAATAAAAGAAATTAAATCGTATGCGAACGTTCATAGCGTTTATACGTTTATAGCGTAAGACCAAAGCTAAACATTTAGTCTGTCGATCCATAGAAACAGTTTAGGAAAATAATATTAGATGTCAAAATATAACAAAAAGTTAATTTACTAGTGGGTTTCTTTTTTAAAGTTTCAATTCTGCGGTGTTTGAATTGTTCACACATCTTTGTTACTCTTTAAATTTAGTGGTCTCTTTTATTACAATAAGACATCTTTAAAAGTTTAAACCGTGGGTCTGTCTAAAATTGACTTCTGGGTTTAAACTTTAGATTCAATTTACTTCATGAACTGTTATAATACTTGCAAAGTTATTAAAGTAAGCTGGTTAACTCTCTCAATGTATAATCAGGAGTCCTTTATATAAATATTAAACCGCCGAAATCCATCTGAATGCAATAAATGTGAAAAAATAAATTATATTTGGAATTTAAACTGTACAATTTTTATTATAAATATTATCAAAGTTAATCCAAGAAGCACTAACACTTGTAATATTCTATTCTAGGAAAATATCTGGTTCTTAAACTTTTGAAAAAAGTATGTTATCACAAACATTTTGTGAAAGTAAAAATCATTATCATTTCAAACTTCGAGGTGAGATAAGGTATTATACAAACCGGCAAGAGGTCTTCGCTTGTCATATTTCAAATCTTATAAAATTATTTTTATTTTGGAAAAACGCCATAAAATGTTATTGTTTGTCAAATAGTGTGATGTAGGTCAACTAAAAAATTAAATAAATATTGTTGTAATGTTGAGTTTAATAAATCTTTACCTTTATTTTTACCTGTAATATGAGTAAAATAAATTAAGGCAGATGAAGCTTTTTAGCATACATGTATAAATTGTGTTGTTGCCGGACCCATCGAGTGACCGATGGGGAGAGGAGTGCGCGTTATTACTATTTACCATAAAGTTTACAAGAAAGAGGTGTGCTAAAAATTATTTAAACAGGATGGAACTCCTTGTTTCCATCCTGTTTAAATAATTCTTGCTATATCTTTTTCAATTGCAGTTTATTGTAATTTGGCATATTATTTTTCTTAGAAAATTTTTCCATTTACATTTAAACAAATCAAATTATGTCAGATGGTTTAAAATTTAAAATTTGTGCAACAGTACACTATAACTGTAATAAATTTAACTCACAATTTATTAAAATTTAAGAATAATATTTAATGTAAAACTTATAATCTATATCTTGTTTCTTATAACATTGGTATTGAATGGTTCAACACTTCTAAAAAATGGTTCTTAATAAAAAGCATTACTCATCAAAATAAATGATTTGATAAAAACCCTGCAAAATAAATTAAAACTGAGTAGAAGTTTTATCGCTCAGACTTGAATAGGAATCTTTTCATGATAATGATTCCGATATTGTGTCTATAATTTTATACCTAATAATCTTCTTTTTTAAGAGTTTTTAAATTATGCCCTAAACATTTTGATTTTATTAAATTGTAGCAATATTATCAAGAATGACATATATTTTTCATAAGTATGTCTAGAATCCGCCAATCAGTTTCTGTTTTTTATATATTGTGGTCCGTTACGCGTATCCATTATATACAATTATAAATACATAGGCGTTAAATAGTTATAATATTATACAATTTATGTAAATTCAACTGTAACTTAAAATTTTAAGTTCATTTAAACCAACTTTAAAATTAGTCTTGAAAATTCTAACACGTCTGAACCAATTTCCAAAACATGTTTCGAAGGAGTTATCTACCGAGGTCACAGCTAGACTCTATAATTCTATTTTGAAAATCAAAACTACTAGAAACGTAGTTCAGGCTTATATAAAATTGCATTGAGGAGAAATTCGGTTTGTTAGGGAAATTATCGTTATTTTATAATTTGTGTAAAAACACAAAATTTGTTCCAAAAAAAATATAAATTATATTATTCATATAAAAAATGCTTTAAATGATAAAAATATATCCGGAATTTCTTTGACAAAAGGACGTCTTGCGAGAACATCATTATTCGTAGCCGAAGCTCGTACATTATTAAATACGTAAAAGCTTTGAATAAATAATTCAAGTAAATCCCAAGTAATATTGAACTTTAAGAAGAAGCTGACGTGAGTTGTTCAGTTATTTTAAAGCTTTAAGCACTAATAATAATTTATTAAGTTAAAAGTGCGTTGAGGCGTATCAAAACAAATCACTGTATTTCTTGATTCATTAATTTTTTCAATTAAGTGAATCAAACAACTACCTACCTGAAATAACATTTTCATTTTAGATTTGCGTAGCTAAATTAATTCGGTTCTGTTAATATCTTTTGCTTTAACATACAGTATATATTACAGATATAATATTTCTGGAATTAAACAAACAGCTTTTATTTTCGAAGTTTTTCAAATTCTATATAATTGAAAAACAAAATTCCGCATAGAATTATAATATACGCTCGAGGCACATCGGAAAAGCTAAAAAAATATGATTTTCTATTATGATAGTACAGAACATATGTTCGTTGTAAACTCTTATAAGAAATCACTTCTGTAAGGACAGCCATTGATAAGTTCAAGGTACTAAATTAATTTTAAGAGTTTTTCCATTAAATGATGTTGCCTAGTTGTCAGTGGGGTTTGCTGTTTGTTAATAATTAGATTCTACATAAAAAAATGTAAAAGTTTAAGTTATTTTATTTACTTCATTTATATTTTTATTTTAATACTCTTTTTATTTGTCTCGACGCAGGATTAAAATTGCGCTTCTTGGCAGGGACCAAGAAGTGCAGTCTCCGGTCACCATTAGGGAATAGTTTCGAAATTAGTCAGGCAAATTCAGATACAATACGTACGTACAATACACGTGAGTACACCTGGAGCATTATATGTAATTGTGATATATATATTTTTTAATAATACCTTAATTATGAGTATATATTATTCTAAAATATCATGTTTCGACCATATTGTCATAAAATAATTTATAACTAAGCTTTTCAGTACAACTGATTTCGTAGAATAAGGTCGCGCAAATTGAGTAGCAGATAATGTAAAATAATTTTGTAAACGTTAAAATAAGAATCGATTGTTATCAAAAAACCAAAAGACTTTACACTAAATAAATACTAAAACGTTAATTAAGGAAAAAAAGTGATATGAAATATTTGATAAACAGATAATATGTTTATATTTTTATGTAAATATTTTTTTATATTTTTCACTTTGAATCAATGTCAATGATCACTTGTGGATGTCCAACGTGTGCGTGGCATAGCGTGGTCGTGGACTGTTTTTTTCACCCCTTATATATTTATATAATTTAATGGATGGCTGACCCTATCAATCACAGAAACTTATCACTACCTATATTTCCGTTACGGATACCTTGTCCACCAAGTAGGTGATGGGCGGGGGTTATGTGGGACTACCTGTCAGCATAGAGGACGCTGCCATTTTTTAGGCTACTTACTAAAAACCAACGGTTGCTCATCGCTCTAGTGGGAGGTCACGGGATCGCGTTATCACTCACTGTGACGTCAATCACAGAAAGCTACTTGCTATATTAATTTACAATTTGAAAGCTTCAGAAGCTTAGCAATACTGCACTTACATTGCCTGTGGCTGTTTGCGGTACTAATTAAAAAAGTGTATAATATTTAACTGTGGAACAAATTTAATTAAAAACTTTATTTGGAAACTTATAAAAAGTTTTCATACATTGTAAATACAAAATTGTTCAGAAACCCAAAACGTGCCTTGGATTATCATCAACGAAAATTAACTAGTAAAATACTTTTTAAAGAGTAAATTACAAGCTTTTAAGATTATAAGATAGATATACAGAAGCTATTATATAATTTAAAATAATCATATTATTTCAAACCGGACCGAACCATATCTCTATAAATCATGCTTTTAGCAATCAGAACTTGAATGTGTTGTCTGTTTTATTCGACTCCGATTGTAACTATTTTCATTTTGTGTAAAAAATAATTCTCTATCTCTGAATAACTATTAAATTATTGAGAAAAATATATTAACTTTCAAAGAAAATTATGTAAGTCTCAGTCTTTGTTATAAAATTATCTTTGAAAATTATTTCAATATATTCCGTCTATATAACGAAGAATAAAAGTAATCATATTACAGTTTAATATGGAATTAATTAAATTTAAATATCTCAAATAGTGGCCTTAGTGTAATAAAATATGATTCATGCTTTTCTGAAGATCTAGCTTCTACTTCCGCCCGCCACAACCACGTATGCGTGTTATGTAGATAAAGAGTACAAAACTGCAAGTTGTAGGACCCCGTCACTTCCTCTTTACTCCGCGCCGCCGCCATGACGCATGGTGTGCCCTTAATGGTTCTATATTCGAATGAATCTTATTGTGATAATTACTAAAAGTATTTGTTCAAATTATTTAGTGTAAAAGATAATATTTATACTAAAAGTAATTAATCTATTACTTTCGATAAGGGTTTGATAAATTCTCAAAAATATGCATTATTCAAAAGTATTAAATTCATATTTGTGGCAATTTTGGATTTTATAACTTTGTTAATTCAGAAATTATAACATAATAATTATCTTGACAATTTTAGCTATGTAACATTATTTTAAATTAGGAAATGAATTATTCATTATCTTTGGTATTCTGCAACCTTTGGGATACTGTGCCCATTAATCTTGAAAAACATCCAATAATCGGTGTCAGAGAAGTGAAGATCATAATTTACATTAAAATACGATTTATGAAGATATGTCTCTTAGACTTTCTCGAGAAGTACTTCTTATAAATAAGGAAACATTTTTATACTCATTCGAATCAAATAACCCACTATTACGAAGCCGCATTCGATACAAAGATTTTATGAAATGACCAAGAAAATTGCTAAAAAACTTAGTACATATAAAGATCAAATTTAAATAATCTACAAAAGTAGAGTTTGATTGTATGTCAATATATGCTTTCACAATTTAACATGTAAACATTTATAATTATTTTCTTTACAAACCATTGCAATCAAATTTTCGTCAATAAAATCAATAAAAATAACAGCATATTATGATCATGCAAAATTAACATTATGTTTGTGTGCATATTATTACTATATTATATATTATTATATATAATTATCCGGCTTACAGTCGGTCCCCAGTCGGAACAGTTATATACTTATAATATATATAACTGTTCCGACTAGTTTCGAAGACATTCGAAGTACTTGTTTATTAAAGGAAATCGCGGCATGAACTTTGTTAACTAGTCGGGCAAATTTTATAGTATTTATGTGAGCACCTACAGCTGGTTAATTAAATGTATAAAATAATAATTAAAAATCATTATGATACATTAAATTTACTAAACTTACTTTTAATCAAAATTTCTCGACCAAATAAAGGATTTCATCAAAGTAATACGGATACACAACTTAGACGTTCGCTACGTACCATCAGAGCGAAATAAAGTGGCTAAGGTGAAACCTCAAGAAACTTAGAAGTAGTTTGAAACTACTTTTTTTATGGAGAATTCTTGAAGACTATAATAAATAAATAATTTTCTTATTTTATTAAATAATTATCATCACACATCTTCGAAAAAAAACATTTTTTATCTTAAATAATTTTATCAATATAGGTTGTTTACTATTTCATTGGTTAAAAAAATATATATATTTCTTAACATACCTATTTGTTCATTTTTTGTTTATGTGTAATATATATACTGTTATACAAATATAGATGACATTCATTTCTTTTTTCTTTCTACATGACTCTCAAACATACAATGTCATGGCTCAGAGCAGCTACACGATGTAGCCATTCCTGGCTTAATGTAGTGAATACAATAGCAGTTAGGGAGGAAAAGGAAATCCCATGAATAAAAAGCAGCAATAAGCACAAGACGCATATTACTATAACGGAAAAACGTTTGAGAGAACATTTAAAGAACATAACGTATAATAAAAATAGTATTAAAAAAATATGTAGTTGTTTTTTATTTGTTGTTTTAAATGAATATTATTCTGTTTAGCTTACGAAGGCTTATTGAGCTGACGGAAGCGAAGTTCTTTACCGGTCAACTCGATCAAATTTAATCCGCTATCTCCTACACCGTTAAAGGTTTCCAAATTTGTTGTTGTTGTTGTTGTTGTTGTTGGTTTTTGGTTATTTCATGCCCACCTTTATATAGATAGATTTTGAAAAAAAAATTTTGTAGATTAAGAGTAATTTACAATTAAATTTATTTTAAATTGAAATCAACAGAAAAGGACCCACGATTAAAATTTTTATTTCATCTTGACATCTAGAGGAATTTCAGTGCAACTTCGCTTACGTTGTTTCCTATAGAAATCCTATAGAGAATGATATTAAAAGCGGTCCTGAAGGTAAGACGGACATTTTTTTTTATCACCAAGTGTCAAGTGTTACTAGATGTATATTCTGGTAAAAAGAAATGGGGAACCACTCTTAACTTATTGTGGTATATTAGAACAGGACAAAAATTATTACTGTAACTGACATATCTACGATTTTTTGTTAATTGCAGACTTAATATCAAGTTCAAGTTTTTGTAATATATTTTTAGTTTCGCTCACTCGCCGCGCTTGCTTGCTGGCGGCGCTAATACGAATATTTTTAATTACTATAATAATAATAATAATAAACATTTATTTCGGGACAAGCCCATCTTTTGTTAGTAACAATTATTCTTAAAAAAAACTAGTGTCAGTATTATAAATAAAAAATAAACAAAATTATAAGAAGTAACAAATAACATTTAGACATGTAGTTTTATCCAATGTTGTAGCATTGGACTCTCACATCTATCAACAAATATTTTCAAAATACTGTTACGGCTGCCGCGGAAACGCTTCAGTAACGAAGCGCTTTTGTTACGCATAATAGCTTGAAAGTCATTAATACGTCTTTCCGCGAACATCAGCGAGGCACTGCAGCGCCACGGCAGCCCCAATAGTATCCTGAGTGCATTATTATATTGAATGCGGAGGTCACTATAAGCACGCACGCTGTAATCTGTCCACAAATTGCACGTGTAAAAAGATTGGCAATAGGTCTTAAATAGCGTTATTTTCACACGTTCAGTACATCGTGCAAATCTGCGAGCCAGCATGTTGCAGCGAACTGACAGCGACCTTCGCTGTAATAAATCCTTTTTCATAAAAGAACACAAAAATTTTATAAAGGTTGAAGAAAAACAATAAGTCCTAAACAATTAGAGTTACATCATTTTTATTTCGTTTAATAGAATTTTGAAAAAAACTGAATCATTCAATATTTTTATGGCAAAAAGAAAAATATATATTTTTTTATACAATAAATCATATTTTTAAAAACAGCGATATAACTTTTTCAAAAGGACAGCTGTTGCGATAGTAAAAGCGACGTCAATTATAGCGCTCCCTATTAACTAACCTATATCCACCTGAGACCAAATTTAGTAATTACGTATAACGTCACTAGTATTTTACTAACTAGGACACTTTGCGTCAATTAGTACCTATTTTAAAAATAATTAAATTTACCTTAAAATAAAAATACGTGTGAAATAAATAGTGTATATTTGGATAAATGTGTAATATACGAATGTTTTATTTTAACCATATCTGATTTCAATTTTCTAAAAATCGCTTAACATTTTATACGCCGCCTATTAAGCAATCAATGAAACATTACATTGACGTTTTTATACCCTGTCAACATTGGAAACTAAACTTTAAAAGTAATTTATTTAAAAGCATATTTTCGTAAAATATGTAAAACAAAACAAATTCCTGAATTTGCCCTGTTCTGAAATATGAGAAACTAAGTGGTTAGTAAAACCCAATATCAATTATTCAATTATACATACAGAGGTTATTTAATTAGAGTATCTATGATTACAATATGGATATAACAGATTCCCTAACAAGTTAGACATTGACATTGAGTATTGAACTGATTGCTTCTATTATTGCGTATCAAATATTTTATTGCGTATCAATTATTATTATACGTAATTTATTTATTTTAGTATTTATTTGCTTAAAACTATTAAAATTAATTAAATTAACCCTTTTTATCATGTGATTGTTTATATACATGTATTGTATCTTGAAATATCTGTTCTCCTTCGAGATCATGTTTGTCACACTCATGCGAAGCTAAAAGAGATCTCTTATTAGAGAAAAGCTTAACAATTTTTGTTTCAAATATTGCTTTATTTTTTATAAAATATTATTAATATGGTTTTATCGAAAAAAATATTTTGTACTTTAAGTCTTTACAAAAGTACTTTTGTACCTAAATAATTTTTGAAAACAAAATTTCAGAAATTGTATATCTCTAAAATAAGGTTTAATTGTCTAATTAAAATAAAAATCAGCCCAATTTTATTTAAAAAAATGAAAGTATTAATTTATCGGTTATAATTGATAGCAAAATTAGCTCTGAGGAAAATATACAGTATGGAGTTCCACAGGGTAGTGTACTCGGTCCAACACTATTTCTTATATATATAAATGGGCTTTGCAATCTTTCCCTTTCGGCTTGTAAAATATTCACGTATGCAGATGATACTGCTTTGCTCATCACAGGTAAAACATGGTGTGAAATTCAGATATATGCTGAATTAGCTTTAAGACAGGTTACATCTCTTAACACTAAATGTCTCTAAATCTAATTATGTAACGTTTTCACTCACAAATAAGACGCAACCCCCACCTTCCTTCACTATTTTTGTCCACAAATGTGTCAAAAAGAATAATAACACCTGCATAAGTCCATCTTTGAACCGAGTGTCTAAAATAAAATATCTTGGAGTGTGGTTTGATAGCTTCCTTTCTTGGAAAGATGAAACTGAAAGCTTATCATACAGAATCAGAAAACTCATATACGTCTTTAAAAGAATCAGACACATTGCTGATCCTGTAATCCAAAGAATTTTGTATTTTTCCTTGGCACAGTCAATAATGACATACTGCATCACCATTTCGTGTGCATCTGCTAAAAGCCACATGTTGAAATTAGAGCGAGCTCAGAGAGCGGTTTTGAAGGTTATGACATCGAAACCTTTCAGATACCCACTGATAAACTGTTTTCTTTATGTAATGGCTTATCAGATCGCCGTCTCTACATTCAACTCACTATTCTTCGAAAACACTCTGAACTCCCCTATGATCCTGGTTTCATTCGTTCAAAGAGAAGATCAGACAAAGTTTGCCCAATACTACGACATAAGACTGTGGCTTCAAGCCGACACTTCAAATTTATAAGCGCGAGTCTTTACAATGCCGCAAATAAGGAGATAAAGATCTACCATCTAACCCTGGCCAAATGTAAAATTAAACTTTTCTCGTGGCTAGTTAATCTCTCATGCTTGGAAACCGAATTGTTAATGCAAACCAAATTTTGATATTATCACCTACTCACGTTCACACAACACACACAACACTATTATACACACCCACACACACACACGCACTCACATACAGACACTTCCACTACTTTACTTGCACTCAACAACAATTGCATGTTATATGTAGTTTTTGTGTTTTTGCTTTTATTTTTTATTTTGTTTTTATATATTAGTTAATTTTATTAAAGTTAAATGTACTCCAACTTATAGCAAATATATTGTAATATATTAATGAGGGCGTTCTCACTGCAACACAGTTTTTAACTTTCGCAAGCTTGAGATCGTAATTATTTATTATATATAATTAAGTTTCTGTACAATTTAATAAATAAATAAAATAAATAAATAAATAAATTTATTTCATAAATAATTTATTTTTCTTTATGTAAAAAATCGAGTGTGGCTTAATTACTTAATATCAAATATCAAATATTGTTATAATTATTAAATATTGGTTAATTAAAAAAGCTTACATTTTGCAAAAATTTGTGTTTTGTTGAGATGAGCGAAGCGAAGCTCTTTACTATTCAAATTTTCAACTCTTTGTTACCCTACGCCTCCTTCAATTTACTAGCTACACGCACGAAAGTTTGCACACATGCGGATAATGAGCAAAACTCGGTCTGAATTGAAAATCAGCCGAATCGTAATTGTAGCTTTTGAGATAATTGATAAAATGTGTTCCATAGAGTTAACATATAAAACGTTTTTGTTTCGCGCACGCTGCGTCGCGAGGCTAACCCCGCTTGCGTGGACCTAGTAATTTAACTAGCGGTTCTTTGAATAGGTTTCTGGTTTTGATTTTAATAACTTTTTACAATATTATTACTGAATTACAAAGAACGAAAATTAAATAAAAATATTTATTTTATTATTTTTTACCTTTTCGGACGTAAGTTGCTATTTATTACTTTACCATCTTTAAACATGGTTTGCAATCATGATTTATTTTCTCTCAGCACTTTTTTTATTGGTAAATCTACTCAATCTATCTTGATGACATTTGATCTTTTGATATCTTTTTCACAAAAATATGGCTCAGTTTCATAGCTAATAAACTATAACCTAAAAAAATCATCACTGAAAGCATATACTTTGTACTCTGCTGACTAATTGCTGCTTCCAGAGCTATGAACAACGATGAGGATATTCTGATTGTTGAAACATTGCTCAATACTAAAAAAAAATCTCATCGGTAAATAAAATTTTTCGTTTGACCTCCCTTTACAAACAGTTTAAGAAGTAGTTTTTTGTTTTAAATAAATCAACCTAATGATTTTTAAATAATTGTTTAAATAATGTTCAGTGCGACGCTTCTGAGCTGCAAGTAGTAAGTCGTCTTTACAAATACGCGATATGGTTTTTAGGCCATATGTTAATTTCCCGAAAAAAAGTCCGACTACGATTCTTTCATATTTTTTTCGTTACTGTTTTAATTATCTTTTTTGTATGCACACTACGTGGTCGTCCGTCGGTTACCTTTATATCATAAACCAAGATTTTTTTATCACAATTAACGCTAATACCGTATATATAACCACCGATTTATACCAAAAACAAAAAAAAACAATGGTTATACACATAAGAATTAAAAATGCCAAATTGAAATATATTCCTTTTTTTTCCGTTGTAACGGTATTTGTTGCCAAACTAAGAATACTGTGAGCTTTTTAACAAAATATCAAACTAGTCCAATTACTCAATTCAAAATTAGTTTTGTAACCAAAAGTCAGTCAAAGTAACGAAAAAAACAGTGCTTATTTGGAAAAAAACGAATAATCTAATTATCACAATGTTATAACACAATATGAAATCAACACAGGCTTTTAAATTTTAATTTGCTTATAATATATTTTTATTACAACCAGTTTCATGAGAGGTAATAAGGCCATATATTGAAATTAACAAATAGTAAATAAGCAGAAAAACATATAACACGAAAGCCATCTTTTTAAGATGAAAGAAATAAGTTATTATAAAATTCAACGTTTATTTCTAACCATTGTTTTTTAATGTATAAAACTTAATATTGATATATAAATCTAATTACAAGAGTCTTCTACTGTTTCTTTGATTGTTTTATTTATATTACACAAAGTATAATATACTTAAAATGAATGCTGTGTCTGTGCGTTTAAAAAAATTAAGGTAACCTAATAATTTAAAAAATTTTATTATGTCTTTGAAGTCGTATGCCCGTGAATAAGCAACTTTAATTATACCCTTTTATTTATTTCGAGTCTTAATAGATTAGATTACGGAAACCCTCTATAACTTTGTAATAGGTCAACAAAGGATTACCAACAAAACTCTAACAAAAGATTTATAGGACAAGTCACCGGTCACAAGTCAGTCATCTATTAATCCAAATAACTAAATTTAATTAGATTAAGAAATTGGAAATGTTTACAAGAAGTACAAACATAAAAAAAATCAAGTTTAATTTTTCATGGGTGTGTTAAAATGTATGTTCAAATTTTTTACATATAAATTAACTAATTTCGAATCTCATATAAATAATTAAGTTTACATGTCAACATTAATATGTTCATTAAAAATAAAACATTAGGACAATAGATAGATATTGCATAAATGGATCTAAAACACTATGTCCTCTTGTTATGGAGCTCATAGAACTAAGGTTGTCCTTTTAGTAATTAAATCCAGAGGCTGACTGAACAGTTCTCAGACGCTTTTTTACTTAAAATCTTTTACAAGGTTCATGCTTTATTTTACAAGGTTCATGCTTTATTTTACAAGGTTCATGCTTTATTTTACAAGGTTCATGATTTATTTTAGAAGGTTCATGCTTTATTTTACAAGGTTCATTCTTTATTTTACAAGGTTCATGTTTTATTTTACAAGGTTCATTCTTTATTTTACAAGGTTCATGCTTTATTTTACAAGGTTCGATTTTCAGATGTTCCTGTATTGTTTCTTTGGATTAGTAAGTTTGTGTGACACAGAAAACTGTTTATAAAATGTGCGTTGCAGAAAATGAATTTCTTGTTATTATATTATAATGGAATTCTACAATAACAAGAAGACGTCAAACAAAAATTTCTAAATAATATATATCAAAATAGAGCTCAAAGGGATAAATGTTTTTGAATTATAAATAACTTGTTTTAATATTACTGATCGAATGAAAATACAGATTTGTAAAGTGCTTTATTATTTCAGTTATATTTTTATTATATTAAGATGGTATGAAACTTTACATAGATATTTGTAACATAGTAGTGATGTTTTCTATTTTAATTATAAATATATATTAATATATTTTTATAATTCAGTTGTTAGAATGACGGAAACAACTGAGCTATCATGTTGGCATGGGTTTTATTATAGAGAACGATTCTGTTTGTAATTGTCTTAGCGGAAACGTATTGTCAGTCTTGTGTGTGTTTATTTAAAACTTATGTATCTCATCAACAGATTAATGAGATATTTATTCCTAACAAAATATACACAAAATATTGTTAATTATAAATAGGATATTCATTAGAGAAATATATTCTCAAAACAATTAGACTAATTAGTGCTTTGTAATTCCTATTAATTTGTAAAACCTTTACTAAAATATATTTTTTTGAAACACTTATGTAAAGTATCTTACACAATTATGATTTAGATCTTTCATAAAATCTGTTGTTTTAGTGGATTATATAAGGTCGCTCAATCTCAAGACAGTATAATTTTATGATGATATTAAAAAATGTTTATGAAACAAAATAACCACAAAAAGGCGCCATCAAACTTCATAAACGTCAAAAACAGATATTAAACTCCGATATTTAAAAATAGTTTAATGACGAATATTTATTTTGTAATCTATGTAATCGTAGCTAACAATAGAGTTAATAGAGTTATATGCTTCTTGTAATTAATTAAACAGACTTATTAAAAAATCATATGCATACTTATACCATGTATGAAGTTCATTGCTTTTGTTATATCTCTCTATTTCGTTACAAAACACAGTTTCCTAAATATTAGGTTATTTTAAATTATGTGCTGTTATAAATCAAAACATTATTGTTATTTGAATGACGATAATGTTTTTATAATTAACATTAGAGCTATTGGCTTCATTAGGAACCGGATAGAATTTCTTCTTCTGATGTTATTTCTTCGAAAATTCTCTTCGAAATATCGACTTTCAGCAGCTTTTATATATTCCAATACTTATTCTATTCATTCCTACTTCAGGCCGTTAATATCTTGTTACCGACAATAAAGGTAAGAACATTCATAAGACTCGAGTCAACATTTCAGTACGGTTAAATAAAGCATGTAGAATGTAATGTGTGTGCTGTACGTGTTTAGTACACGTAGACTGGTTTTATACCTCACGAACGATGACCTATACGAATATACGATGTTATCCGAATATTCAGAGGTATTTTATAATGAATTACTGATATCAAATTACTGATTATCTATGTATAATTTTGTTAATATTGTCTCCTCTGAGATACCGTCTCGTCGCTAATTAAGTAGCTAACATTCTTTATAGAATCGTTTTTCGTTTTGGAATAAACTCAACAATATATAAACAAAAAATACAAAATGAAAGCAAAAACTACTAATGAATTAAATATGTTCGTAAAATAATTGTAAAAGCTGTGTGTTATGTGTATGTTCGTAAAATAATTGTTCGACCCTCATGTGGGTAGAGAAATTGAAAATTATAAAATATATTTTATATACTTCATACGAGCTTAAACAAAGCCATCCTTTCCATTTATCCCTTTTTATAATTTTTTTTTATAAATTTATATTGTAAGTTTTTTGATAATAGAAATATTTATTTATTTTAGAATTAGGTAAACTAATTTATGAATATTTTGAAAGTCTCTTAGAGCTAACAAAAAATACCTTTATCTCATTATTTTCTAATTAACTCAACACAATCGAAATCACTAACTTAGATTTGTGGAAAACTAACACTTAATTAATAAATAAATATTGAACCGCATTTTATTAAAATAATTGTATAAACAATTAAGCATTACATATTTTAAAATTTAATTATATGGAATAATTATGTAAATCTATTCTTTATTGAATTAAGGAGCACGTTATTTCTTTTTATTTATGGTTGTCAAGCTTAATATAAAATTTATTGTATGTGTATCGGATAAAAGTTGAATTCCTACGACCTCTCAACAAACAAAGTATACAATATTATACTCAGCATAAAGTCGAAATAAGCAAAATGAAAGCCAATAAACTCTTAAAACTCAAACCTTTGCAAAACGTAGCGTAGGTGTAAAGTATTCAAAAAAAAAAATTGTATCACCGTTGGTTATACTTCACTGTAGTTTAACATTACAATTATTTTATTAAAAAATTAATAAATTTATAATTTATGTAAAGAATAAATATTTTATTAATATAATCATCTAAAGATCCTATTCATTTATTTTACACAACTACTCAATACCTTTGTTCATGTGTTTACGTATATCCATTTATCTTGGCTACTGTTAAGTTTAAAAGGTTTAAAATCTAGTTTCTTAACAAAAATAAAATATATTTTAAGATTAAGGTAGTTAAGCTCTCGGTCGCTAGATTTTCTAGTAAAATATATTTATTTTAAATCTGTTCCATTAAAACCTACAAATTCCAGATAAGATTATTATCATATTTTCAAATTCATATATTTTAACATTTCAAAATCTATCAGAAATTATATTCCTCTCATAATAAGCGTTTTGATTATTAAAGAGACTTTTAAGAGTTTGAAAATACAATGCTATATTTAAAAAGTACAAAAAATCCAAATGCATCAGACTAAAAAAAATGTTTAACGTTTTTTTTAATAATCGCGTTGAGGAAAAAGAAAAGACTTATCATCACCAGGCTAATAAAAGCGACTGATAGAGGGTCTGTCACTCAATAAGAAACTCAAACTTAAATTGTTTCCTTCGTTCCTTGTAATATATTTCGCTTGTCTTTTATAATTACGTAATTTTTTTATTAACGAACGTGACAGTTACAAGTATTAATACTTTTTTGATTTCATTTAAAATTTATTTTCAAGTTCTCTCAATGTTACTATCCTTGATATAATAATTTTTCAAAAACACTATCTTTTTCTCCATTTTTGGTGTTATTAGTTATAAATAACTGTGAATTTACAATTGCTGTCACACACACAACATCACACACTTCATCTCCTACTTTGTAAATATAATCATTTTAAGTCATAATTACTATATAATATTTGTATTCTGGTTACAAAATAAATAATCTTATTTCATACAAATATTGAAGAAACTCCAATCACAATAAAAATTAATTTTATTGCAAACAATAAGATTGACATCGTTAACATAATTGTCATCTTAATAATATACAAAACAAGAAAAAAATACAATACAATATATACTCATGTAACTAAGTAGTCTGGAGATACGGGGACGCCCGAAGCCCTCTGAAAGTATTCATAGCACCCCTCTCATCCCGTAGCCAACCGATACGATGACGCACTGGTATTTTTCGACAGTTGCTGGGAACGCTTTTCGTAATTCAATGGTTCTGTTTCTTATCAGGTATGTACTCGTCCTCTCCACTCTGACTCCAATCTCTATACCAGTGTGACAGGCGAGGCGAGGCTACATAGAGGCGTGACTATTCTAGTGGGTCATCATCAGCCACGGCCAAAAGCTACTAATAACATCTTTGTGATTTCAAAATATTCAAGTATAATATCTACTGTTTTAATAATATAAATAAATTAGTGTATTAAATGTTCATTTATTATGTGAGCTATTGCAGGACGATAAAATATTTTAAGTGTTTTGAATTTGTTATAATATTAAATTACATCACAATTAATGTTGCCTGAATATACTAACATATACTAAAACAAGCTTACGAGGCTTATAATAGAAATATTACTTAATTAAAGAACTCACTCGGAACCATTTATAAAATGCAGTTTCATAGAATATTCATACCACATATTTCAAATTAATTACTTAGTAAAGCTAGCCGTTTTATTAATATTCGTCGAGTTGAAATGCGTTATCTTTTCTCGTGGTATCTATTACGAGACTTAGCTCATAATTACTAAATTAAAATAGATTTTATAATATATAATTCCAAAATAAAGGAATTTTAGTAATATCCATTTATCCATAGCTAACGTGAGACTATTATTATTATTTATTTCGTATGTGTCTATATAAATTTTAATATTCCTGTAATATAATTGCTACAAATTTGTCCAAGAATAGATTTTCTTTATTTAAAAAATATATATCAACTTCAATTTTAAACTATGTTAAAAAAATATAAATAAGAAGCCTCCGTTTTGTGCCTTCCCGTATTAAAACTACCTTATATACAGAAAGTTCGATTTCAGTTATCAGATATCTTGTTCTCCTATTCATGTAGTATCGCCTATTGCATTATATAGGTGGATATTCAGGTGTGGAAATTGAAAACTGGAATTTCCGGTTTTAATTCTATTTTTATTGTATAATTTTATTTTATTGTTTATATTGATATAAAAGCAAATGATTCACAACTACAAGAATATATTTTTAAAAATTCCTAGACAACAGCAAATAATGCAATTTTTAAACTATATATATTAATTTAATAAAAATAAACTTTATTGTAATATCATTATAAGAAGTTGCGTTTTTGTTTAATTCGTAGTAAGTAGCTTGTATATGATTAAAGACGGTGAGGAGAAAGCCTTGAATAAATTATTTAATGTAATTCCCAAGTAACATTCATAATTGAAGAACTTACACGATGTATTTAGTATTTGAAAGCATTAGAGTGGAATAAAACTGAAGTTGAAATGGGTCGTCGGTGCGTTTTTAAATACATTTCTTATTTTAATATTTTTTTTACTTTGTCTTTCTTTATATCAGCGTAGTTAAATCCATTCATTAATATTTATTGCTCAAGCATACAGGAAATAATATTGCTAAGGATAGCAAAATATCTATGGAACTTTTAAATGAAAACGACCAAGTAAAGAGAGCCGTTAATTGCTTATACATGTGTCCCAGTTCTGACTACATTTTAACAGTTATTACATAAAATAAAAATATCATTCCAGTCGAAAGTCAGTCGAAATTAAAACAAAAATTAAAAGTGAAATTAGCAATACCAGATCATTTATTTCATAATTTTAACTATTATAAAAATATTTTGCTGGAGTGTTTGTGATTTGAAGCTCGATGAAACGAAAATTATAAGTACGTTATAGATGCTATAAATAAAGTAAAATAATAATTTCTTCCGAGTCAGATATTTAATATATAAGGAAATCAAAGTTAGTCCCATCTGGTGACGAATATGTGATATAAGGTCTAAATATAATATTAATACCGTATTCTGAACATAAGCTTAATTTGTTCAACTAAATCTAGTGATGAATAATGAAACTTAGACCGAATCGATACAATAAGGACTTGAAGACTTAATAATTGAATGTAAATATACACACACAACAATTTTTCTGTTTTGTTCACATAGGATGAACTTAGATTTATACTATTCATGGGCGAATCCTATATATATAAATTATAAAGAATTTCGCTTTTGAAATATTTTATAAAAAGTAAGCTGTTTTATTATATGACAAAATATTACCATGATAAATATTATATTCAGAGTAGAAATGTTATAATGTAAATAAAATCTAGTTAAATAATTCTATTTTCGATATAAATTGTCATTTATAATAATGATAATTTATACAGAAAATGTCAAAGATGAAGATGAGATATAATATAATACAGAATAAGATTCTATTCTAGTAAAATAATCTTATTAAAAATATCAAGTGACATCAGGTGAAATAAACAGAGGGCAATGAGCGAGAGCCTGTTGTCGCTCGTTACGAGAACAATAGCAACAAATAATTTTGCCTGTCTGGAGAATATAATACCCTCGCCCTAAATTAAGGATGAATTAAATAAATACTGAACATATTGAAAATGATTTATGACGTAAAATAGAATTAATTTATTAATAAAACTTATCGTAATCTTTTTACTAAACAAATGAATAATTAAAAATCTAACTAGGCAGATACGGTTATTTTGATAATAATATAATAATATAATATTTTCTAAGATTGTTACACGAGTGCTACACATTAAATAAGATTAATTCAGGGATCCAACTCGAGTTTATTTTTAGATTTTAATTATAACACGTTCAAATGATTTTCAGCGGGTTTTCCCGTTAACACGATGGCTAGCTTATAATAAGTTACAATTATAATAAACAATCTACATGTATTTCATATCATAAATCTTGTTGACTATATTTATTATAAATATAAATAATTATTTGTTTTGTGCTTATGGCTTTTTTAAATTAAAGTAATGTTGTTATAATATCTATGACACGATTTTAAAAATATCATTAAAATATAATATCAATTGCATATACAATATTGATATTAAAAATTGAGTATTCACCAGTCGTTTGACTATTAAATAACATCCAAAACTATAATTTAAACCACGTCTTAAATTTCTTTATAAATAAAGCTGAAGGCTGTTAGTTGAAAGTCTTCCCATCAGCTCTACTCCTCCACGTTGTTCAGATGATGCTTATGGGGATTTGAAGTTATTTTTAAACTTAACAAAAATTTTAAAGTTTTAGAATGTTATTGTTTTTTATGTTGTTTTTTATTCTATAACATTATGTTCCAGCCATTTTTAACACCCAAAGCGGTAATTACCCTTATTTTTTACATTTCTAGTAAACACGAGGCTGTGTAAGTAGCATACTCTCAAGCGTTTTAAATATCTTAAGATCAATAATGATCCTAAAAAATATTCTTAAATATGTAAATAGATTTGGATGTACAACAATGAAGGGGCAATATTTTTTCTTGATTGATCCTTCTTTGAATATGGAGTTACTTGCTACTTCTTCTCCAAGGATCGAACCTTTGAATATAAAAAACTAGAACTTGTCGTTTTATAAGTACAATGTTTCCCTATTTGAAACAAAAAAGATACTGATATACTTGTTCTATGAAGTTCTATCATAATAACTGACTTTCTGATAGACACTTAGATCTCGTCTATCCGTGAACACGATTGCTGCAAAGTAGTCGCAACGTCGGGTTAAAAAAAAAATGTAACCAAATTATACGTGAGTTTTAATCCGTAAAAATTGTTTTATTTCTCTACGACGGCTTCGTAGTGACTATTGGATGTTGCTATGGCAACCTTTAAAACTAAGATTAACTTGCACAGTATCTCTTTAGTATATCCCAGTAATTATGACACAAAGGATCTCATCTTTATAATTTGTCATGCTGTGTAATTATTATATAATATGTATTTTTTTACTGCGACTGGTATGGACACGATATTCTCATCCCGTATGTTAATTGAATCTAAGACATCGCTTCGACGAGGGGCAGTTTTAACAATTCAGAAATAACTTCAACATTAAACATTCGACTGATAAGACAAGTATAAATTCAACATTCGACTCATAGATCAAATACAGGTTGATATACATATGATAAATGATTTTAGTTTCTGAAAGATAATTATACAAATGGATAGACAAATCAGTAAATTTGTTTTTTCGTTTTATGGAGCTGAGCGAAGCGAACCTCTTTACTATACAAATTTTCAACCTTTTGTTACCCTACTCTTCGTTCAATTACATACGAGCTACACGCACGAAATTTTGCGCACATGCGCATAATGAGAAAAACTCGTTCTGGATTGAAAATCAGCCGAATCCTAATTATAGTTTTCGAGATAATTGATAAAATGTGTCCCATAGAGTTAACATATAGAACGTTTTTGTTTCGCGCGCGCTGATTTGTGCTTCTTTTAGAAAGTTATGCAAATCTTTGTTACCCTACTCCTCCTTTAATTTACATGCTCCATGCACGAAATTTTGCACACATGCAAATAGTTGCATCAGTTAATTTTCAATCTTTACAGCTCTCAATAAAAACGGAGAGATCAGCAATTATAAATTTGCTCAAAACAAGTATTGACATCGAATCATAATTTTTATCCATAAAAAAATATCAATATTTAACTTTAGACATTGATGCGCTCGACTGCGTCGCGAGGCTAACCCCGCTTGCGTGGACCTAGTTATAAGACTTTTAAGAGTGGTCGTTGATATTTTACTTCCATATTTTATTTATTCTATACACTATTTGTATATACTACAAAATTATTTTTGTAAAATTATTATTTCCATGTAATTCATATTTAAGGTATTTTTTGTTTTTTATTATTTTATTCTTTAGTACATTTTTTATATTATTTTTAGTCAAAAACTAAAACTAAACTATATGTTTTTGTATAAAAACATTTTTATAAAAACAAGTTTTAATGAAAATTGGGAGCGCCTTCACATAAATTTTCTGGTTGAGAGAAATTTAATATTATTATCCTTTCTATTTTATTTATTTGTAATAGAATCCATCAATAGTTGTAGCTTATTTAGTAACGTAAAATATTTAACAATTAATTTGATACTATTTATTAACAATTTGTTAAAAAAGAAAAAATATATGTATTTTTTCTAACTATAATCACTTTTTGCTGACGCACCACAGCCACCCCAATTGTAAAATATATATTTTTTTAATATTAAATACACGACTTTGAGTTTAAAAAAAATAACAAACCAAATTCTTTGGTAGATTTCGCTTTGGTGATCCAATGATGAGAACAATCTTGCTGTATTTGTCACTTCCAATTTCATCTTACGCCTAAAGGAACGCTTTCAAAGAACTATAATAAGACGATTGGGGTTATCTTAGAGGAAAAGGCGCAAACTTGTGTCATCTGGAGATAAAGCTTAACTACATTCAATTTAACCCATTTTGAAATCTTCCTTTAAGAGGTTTCAATAGAAGAGACCAGTTTCTTTTGGCTCTCGTCGATGTTTTCTCGAGTATTTTATTCAATCATATGAACATATCATAGGGAATAAAATACCAATATTTCAAATCCTATTTGTGAAACGTGACTATAAAATGTTTTCCACGTGTTAATCAGATATTGTCGTATTGTGTAATATTAATACTTCTTATTGTCACATGATATTTTGCGGCAACATCTTGATATCAAAACTTCAGGGAAAATGAAAATATTATTACGGGGTTACGCCTTTTAGATTTCTTCAAAGGTATTTCATTTCATGTATCTGTTATTATTTTCCTTATTTTATTATTTTTAATACTTTTCCCGAAATAACCGAAATACCCATCTTGTTTGTCAATAATAAAACTCAATAGATACCTATTTAAAAATATATTATATTCATAAACTTTAAACGTTATTATTGAATAATATTTTTAAATATGTATTTTTTAGATAAAAGTACAGATATGAATTGATGTTTGCGCTGAGGTGGTATAACTTCTCTTCCGTAGCTAGTGACGAAATTGCATGATACGGGACGATACAAAGATAAATAATAAAAACATATTAATTAAAAAATTTAATTTAAGAAAACCTTTTGAGGACTAATCTAAACCTTTGAGTTATGACATAAGTTTATTTCAGATATTTCTCCAATTATGTTCAATTTAGTAATAAACATATTTTATTGGATAAAATAATATTTTATGACAAAAATTTGGTCATAAGTTTAGTTTAACAATAAAAATGGAATTGAAAATAATGGGATTTGTAAATATTTAAACAATATCATTAAAGGGTGGTAGAAACGTTGCTATAAATTACTAATTATTGAAATATTATAAAAAGAAGATTGCAAAAGATAAAATAACATCGATCTAAAGAAGGCAAACAAATAATTAGTACTATTAAAAAATTGTAATATATTATATGAGATTTTGAACGTGAAGTTTAAATAGTGACTATTAATTTTCTAATAAAACACTTTTGTCAAAGTTAAATGAAACCTCCATATAGAAATTAAAATTATGACTTCGGTTAGCATGTTCGGCGAATGCTTATTTAAAAACTAAAAACTTTATTTAGAAACTAAAACCATTTTAGCATAAAATTAAAGAAGGCATCAGAGCTCTTTAAGGGCTAAAGAGTTACCAAAAGACATCACCGGAAAATGTCATGATGATAAAGACATCACTCTTAAAAAATTAAATTGCACAGTGAGTGAGTCACGATTTTCGTAAAGAATTTATAATAAGTACTCAAACAAATAAAGTAGGGTAAGAATCAAGTAAGTAATTACAGAACATAGACTTAACAAAATCCGTTATTTGGTGCTCGAGATGAACCTATAACATGCAAAATTTATTGCCAACTGTTAACCGTACGAGATATTTGTTTTGCACTAACTTAAAAATAGGGCACCAGAGTTAATGATTGGTCCCAAGCATTGTTAAGATTCTATTTGAATAAATTACCATGACTTACCCAGATCAAAGTAATTCTGTAAGATCGAATATAGCCACCGAAAAGTCTTGCAACATTTATAGGAACGCGGTAGGAATGGCTCATCATGGAATGAAACCAATCCATTGTTCCGGATATAAGTGACGCATTCAATGCTTTCAATTAAAATGTAACTTATATGTATACATAATTTATGAATATCAGCAGCCATCATTTAAGGACGAAGTAGTGACAATCTTATTCTAAAAAAATCTTGAGAACCCCATTATTGAAGGACATCAGACATCATTTGTATCTTTTTAAATTGGAGCCTATATTGTACAGTTTCACAACCTTACAACGATTGAGAAATGACAAAATAAAAAATATTTTTAAAATTGGTGTCAAGAACAGCTTTTATTTTTAATTCGTTCATGAAATATCAACTAATTTAGAAACAGAATAATAAGTAGAAATAAACAAACTTATATATATTATTTATATCTCGTGCCACATTCATTACAACAATAGACTACACCTGACACCAAATAATATAATATAAAGATAAAGAGAAGATAAAATAAAATTACATTTAAATATGTATCAAGAACTGTTTTTACATTAATTTTTCTATTTTCAAATAATGCAAAGAGGTTGTATTATTATTATATAATTAAACCATATCCATGACAATTATGAACCCAAAGTATATTTATATTACTAAAATAATTATACAAGTACGAATAACATAAAAGTATAAATAATGTATTGGAGGTGTCGCCGTTGATCCCAGTACGAATACTATTCTTGCTTTTATTGTTAATATTTAAATTAATAAGCAATATTTTCTTCGTGGAAACTTCTCTGTTTTAGTTTAAAAAAATACAAATACAAGTTATAAGTAATTTGAATACAAAGTAATATTCGGATTTCCGTTAACTTTTGTTGTCGTCGGCCAATTGACACCAAAATAGACTTTGTTTTTGCTAAAAGCGTAAAAAATAACACTTGTAAAATCAAACAGCGTGGGTTCTGTACAGTTTTTATAATAATAATTATAATGATGACTGAAATAACTGGCTTTTTAGCGATCAGCACATCTATGTTTGTACGTCATTTATTAAATCAAATGAAAAGTACTTTCTTCTTTCTCTTTCGTGTACATTAAAGTAAACTTGTGTGTGTCCAATGTTTTTTATTTTTTTTTTGTAAAACTTTATTATAAGTTTTTTAACTAGGTTACAAAGTCACTTAGTTTTGAAATATGGATGCCTAACAGCTATAACCGGACAAGCAATATATTTTGCGGAATTGGCTTATATATCGTTATATCTTATATATCGTTATATCTTATATATCATTATATCTTATATATCGTTATATCTTTTATATCGTTAAAAAATTTGGTTAAGAAGGTATGAAGATAACGACGTTATATTATTTAGGTCTCATTTATAGAATTCTGTTTGATATTGTTGTCTATTTCTTCCACTCCTATTTAAATTATCAGAGGCCAATAATGTAATGATCCTACAAAATCTTATTTACCGTATGATCTACTTATTCTCTTTTTATTAAATATATACTATTTATTATCGCTTTTATTTCTTTTACTGCGAAACAGACAACATTCAATGCGTATATTATTCATTCCTCAGGTGTATATTATTTTTTGCCAGATTGAAGAATTAATAATAACGTCACTCTAAATATAAATTTGTGAAGTAAAGACTAATTGAACATTCAGCCTGGGATGTTCACCTTGTATTTATTTTAAAACGTTTTTCATAATATCCTATAAATTTAAAATGTTGATCAATAAAGATAAATTATAAAATTCTTTGCACTTAAATTTTAAAAAATTGTTTTAATTATAATTGTTTTGTCTTTTAAGAAAGTAATCTAAGTTTCTTTTTAACTATTTTTTACTATTAATTCTTAATTTTCTATTAGGTCCAAAAAAACTGAATATTTTTTTTTATATTAGTCACTTAATAAGTATTAATAGTTTTATTTTCACTGTAAATTTTTTTCTATCGGGTATGTGTTACACTTTCTTGTTTTACAAAAAGTTATGATTATGTCTTTTAACTTTAATTTAAATGTGCTTAACTTTTTAAGCCTTTAAACAAAATAAAATAGCTCAGGAGTTGAATAATGTAAAAAATATACATCTCATATATAGTTTTATTTTCACTCCATCATAATTTAATCCTTGATCTACAATAGATCTAAACTTTGCAGTGAAACTAATTTAACTTTACTTTCACATAAGTGTTTGCATTTTAGTTGGAGTTATTGACACAGAACTACATAACATTTAGCTTTGAATGGCATTCTCTCTATGTACATTTATATCGTAGAACAAAAATGTAAGCGATTTAAACTTTTCTGAATTAGAAGAGAGAAGTGTTTAAAAATAACTTAATTTTTATATTTATTGATAATTTATAAAACTGGAAGATATAAAACTACTATACACATACATCATGGACTTTTATTCCATTATGTTTCTTTGACGTTTTTTTTTAATAAAAATTATATGAGGAATATGAGAGCTATAGGATAAAAGTATGCTTGAGTCACCGGTGTTCCCGACGACTAATAATATGGCTTTTTGTCGAGTTTTTTCTCATAGATCGCAGTAGATTTATTAAGGTATTTTTTTTCAAATTAACTACAACAAAAATGTAAGCACAATTCAGTTTATGATTTTAATTGTATCCAATTGACGTATATTATCATTAAAAATAAATGAATAAATTAATTTATATTAATACAATTATAAAATACAAATTTAAATTTTATAGATAAATTAATAATTAACTTGAAATAAAGGACGAAATACGAGAACATGACAACGACATGAAAATGTTAAGGTTGATATACAATATTACCAGAAGCGATAAGATAAGTGTATACGCCTGTAACATATACGATAAGAAACGTTTAATAATAATCACATTAAATATACACCTTAACAAGAACGAGGCTTTCGTGATATGGGCACAGAATGAAAAGGGATCTATTTTACGTGACTAGGCAAGTCTTAAATTTGAATGTGGATGGATATGTCACTAGAGAGTTACCGAAAGGGAGACGTATGGACCATGCGAAATGGTGATGGATGAAATAAGAGTGAAACGATTAGATATACATACACATGATAAGTACCTAGAAAAGATTTTACGGTAGAAATGTTTATTTTCTTTGAGGATTGCCTAAGGTACGTCGTTAAAATCTACTTCCTTTATCTACTGACTATGAAACTTCTTTAAACAATTTTTCTAAGTTATATATTATATTTGTATGTTAGTAATAGTTACATCGATTATTGTAGTTGTAGTTAAAAATATAAATTTTAGACCTAATCATTTTATTCATTTCTTAAAATTTATTCATATTCAGTTTGTATAATCTTAACCAGATATGTCGATTCTAATCTGATTCGGATTTTATAATTTCAATCTATCTGTTCCGGCTCAATGAGGCACCTGCAACAGTAGAGATGCAGTTTTAATATTTTGCGACAGCCTTTTTTAAAAAATATTTTGTATTTACTGTTTCTGATAGCCGTTATGTGTATTTTTACAATTCCATTCATATTTTCAGATATCAATGAGCGCTGGCAAAAATACAATTTATTATTTAGCATTATAATGTTAATCTAAATTATAATTTTCTTAGGACTCCAGTTAGGTCCTATTCTATTCTATTAGCAATAATCATAACTGATTGTTTTTAACATTATTTAAAATATTATTTTTGTTCCTTGCACACTACTACATCAAGTTTATTCAAATCCATCACGTGGTTTCAGTCTGATAGTTCTGCAAGTATAGAAGGATAAACAAAAATAAAAAATAGTAAGTTGTCAGATTGAAAAACAGAATAGATTAGAGGTTTCTCCTTTGTTATAAGTATGAAAAACGTTTGTAAGTCTATGTTAAAGTCCGTTCTACCATTCTAGGTTACGAACGATGTAGCTCAAGTAAGTTATATACTTTAATTCAACTCAATTATCCGTGCCTTAAAGGAAAATCATTTTTTTTAATTTTTTTAATTTTTTTTATTTTTATTTTTTTCTAAAGCGATTCATGGACAAATCGAAACATATAAACCTAACCTAACCTAACACTGAATTTAGTAGAAATTAGATTGAAACATATTTTATTTTCCTAAACTTGAAATCATTTTAAAGTAAAATATAATGTTATTTACATTATGTAAATAATCTCCAAAGTAATGACAATAACCATATGGTGTTTATTTTAAGAAAGACCTAAACAACGCCAGATATTTTAAATGTTATTGCAAGCCAAATGGCCAAGTCGTATTTTCTCTGTACGGGTAAACCGCTAAAGCGGTCACGTAACAACATTAAATGTATTATTATTGTAGTACTACAATTATAGTTATTTTATCAAAAACCACAATATTTGAACAATAAATCGTAACACGTGACAGTAATTTTAACAATACTTTTAAAAATACTGCTTAATTTTATACCGTTTCTTATTATTTTAAGGCATTGTTTCTGACACATTATTGGTAGAATTTCAGTGCGCTTGGAACAAATGTTGCTACTAATTATTTGGTATCACATGCTATCGACTTTTATGTAAGACAATATTTTAAAACGTATAATTTCTGGAACCTAGTTCTTGCTACTTTTGTATTCATTTAAAAGCTTTAAAAAGCCTTGTATAATGTGTCCTAATTAAAGCAGCTTATTCATTTTTTAAAAACCTCGTGTTCCAGAAACTGGAAACTGGAAATATTCAAAGCTGCGACTGCTATAAATTTTTTTTTTAAATATGCTAAGGTTACAACGAATGAATTTTGAATCAAGGAATTTTCAGTCATTTAAATTTATTACAACATTGCTATATTATTATAAAATTGCTATACTATTGTAACATTGCTAGAGGGAGTTGGTGATTTGAAATGTTAAACACATTTCCTCAAAGAGTAATGAAGCACGTGATTCATTTAAATCATACTACATTTCAACTAAAATTAAATTTATAGTTTATGTGCATTTGTGGTGCTGTCTCAAGATAGCTTGTATTTCTTGCCATTTATTTACGATTTAAATCGTATAGAATTCGAATACCGGTACCGATAGCTCAGTTAGAAGAGATACAATGACGTTTTATGCAGAAGACACGGGTTTAAATATTGCTCTCATGAATAGTTTTTTTTTGTAATTAAAATTACAAAATAAATCCAATTCTTTATGTAATTAAAAATTATATAAAAAAAGCCTATTCCGGTCTGATACCATAATGTGAGTAAGGTTAAAAATGTTTAAATATTATAATAAAATGTAATGAGGTATATAGTTAATTTATAATCTATCTTTATGTTTTTCATAAATCCTTTATAATACATTAGTCTGTTGTATTTTCTACATCTTTCATAACTTGTACTAAATTCATTAAAATAACTTATTGCAGACATGACATATATCATAATTCTCATATTACACAATAAATTTAATAATATAATTCTTAAAATGTTCTAAAAATATAAAAAACTGCGATATATTTTTTTAAATTTTCAGATTTTAAGAGTTTTTAAAACTAAAAAAATTACTCGGTTGATTTCGCTGAAAAGCAATCATCTCTAAGTAACTTCAATACGCATGGACTGGTCACATCCGTCACGGTCGCGCTATTATTTTTATATAAATCGTCGAAATACGCGAATTTAAACAGTTGGTATAAAAAAGAAAGTCAATTGCATAATCAGTTCGCGTGAAAATGGAACTGAAAAAAACGTTTTCATACACACACATACAGCCATTGTTGAAAAAATATATTATTAATTAGTAGTTTTTATATGTTTCAAAAAAATATATAATAACATTTCTTTAAAGTGTATAGAATTACTCAGAATACCTTTAAAAGATATTACACAAAAATCCATCTCACAAATAGCGGTGACAACAATACTTTCTGATCTAAATTTAAATAATTTGATAAAAGAATCTAATATCCTAAATAAAAAGTTATTTTTCTGTATAAACCTCTTTCTTATGATAAACATTTAAAAACACCATTCTCAAAAAATATAATTATTATTAACATACAACTTCCATTAAAACTTTGTACAATGTCAATGTCCCTTTATAATTTCCATTCTAAATCTGTAATTCCAATTACCATATTTCGTTGTCTAATAAATAAAAAAGTCATCAAAAATATTCGCCTGCTCTTAGTATAGTGTTTTTATAATAATTCACGTCTGTGTGTCTGGAAAACTAAGACTAAAGTATACACAAAACGTTTTAAATTAATTATCTATTCATAAATTGTAAGTGAATCCTTGTTGTGACTATTTATGTTTGTGAAGTATCGATAACGACATTTATTTTCAATATTTAGGATCACAGCAAAGGCTTAAAACAATTCACTCACTCAGGCATGTGGAAATGTAACACAGAAATGTATTAGTAAATAATATGTACGTGTTGTTTATAAATGATAAAAATTATCATTAATAGCGTAAGATGACGATAAATAAAATTTTAGATCATATTATTTCTTTTATTACAATTAAGAATATAAATAAACACCAATATTTCAAGGATATATACGGTGTGTGAAAAATGCTTTGACCTCACCGTAGTATCTTTTGATGAACTCCGCTGCCGCTTTACTTGTACACTCCGTCTCTCCGCCAACGAGGGCATATAAATGGTGTCAGCGGCAAGATATTCTAATAAAAAGGTTCTATCTCAATTGTGAGAGTGTTATTCTTTCAGAAAATATCTTTAAATATTTTTATTCTATTTCTTGTTAATTCTACTTCTGATTAGGTATTTAGTATATTTAATTATATGTTATGTAAAAGTATATTGGATAGATTGTGTCCGAGAGAGGAGCTAGTAGCCTCCGGGGATATTAATATCCATTTCATATTAAGTATTTTTATCATATCTGCCCATCTAATAGACAGCAATTAAGTGATCCCTGGAATCTAAATATATAACGATATCTAGACCAAACATTCTGACAGTTTAATTATACATAATTATAAATTTATTTATAAATAATGTATCGACTTAATATATTTCATGTATTTTTTTCGCTCTCAATGATTCATCTGTGGCTATAGAATTGTCTGAGGTTAGGTTATTTTAAATAATATAATATTTTATACTCAAAGACTTTATCAGGCAAATTTATGTTTACGTCGTGTTCATTTCATGTGAAATTTTAGGAAAATAGCAATTTACTTTTAACAAAGAACCTGACATTTCATCCTCGAGGGTGTATTTTTGTTCTTGTCTATAGATGATTTATTTTAGTTTTAGTTCAGAAAAATAACAAATAAGTCTTTCAGATATTGACTATAATTTAAATAATTTATATATTATGGACAAATTTTAAAGGAGAAGATCATTCTGTATCTTTAATTGAAAGCTTATAGTAATTATATACTTAATACTTAATTTAAGAAGCTTGATTATATGTTTATATCGAGAAATGTTTTACTATATCATAATAATATTATAAAGCGTAAAATCTTGTTTTTTTTGAACACGCTAATATTTGAAACTATCAGATGGATTTTACAAAACTTTTTGATTATGTTTGGTAGGTTCGTGGGGACAGCTATTCAGCATTATGTTACTGCGGTCAGAACCACGAGCAACAGGAAGTGTGTTATAAAACCAAGTTAAAATAACATTACACTGTGAACTGTTCCGGTTGTAAAACTTCCAGGTCTTCATTTTATAAATGTGAATGTAGAGTTGATTTTTAGGTTTAAATTCAAACCGTAAGTTCAAACGTGATGTTCCGTAGTTCCATATGTAAACAATTTTATTTGTTGGGTATTTATAAATTTATTTTAGCTATATTAGTCATTTCACATTTTATTCTTTCGAGAACGCGGTTGGCACTTCCGGCGCTCGCCTGCGATGAGGCAACGGTATAGCTCGGAGGAGTCCACGTGGCGGAGAAACGTTCACCGATCTTAAATATTATTTGAGAAAATAGAAGATTTACCCACGCCGGTTGAAGACAAGGCTTCTCATCTGTTTAAATTCTTCAAACGTAATCTTTTAACATTTTATTCATTTTGTACACCCCTTAGTGGATAAGTGTTGAACATGTGATGTTTTGATTGTTTTAAATTTTAGATTTCATCATTTAGACTTGGTCGTAAGAGGTGCACATTGTCAGTGTAGAAAAACAATAATATCGACATATTTCGTTTCTATACAGTACATAACAACAATCTCACCTTTATTACACACATTCACCAATCACGCCGAGCAAACCAAGTGGCCAGGTCAGCTTCTCCAGAAGAAGTGCCCGTCGGTCTATGAATACTTACAAAAGCTACTCTGTCTACTTGTCGTCATTATAAATCATCTGATTTTGTATCTTTTGCCTTATTACTAAGAAAAATTTATGAATTTAAATTAATTTTCATGAGAAAAATATAGTTGTTTTCGACATACATATTACATATTAATAGAACATCACTTTCCTTTTTTCTTTTGATTCTAGGTCGTTCAAATATGACATGGAATGATTCGACAAATATTTATTTATATACTTCCTAAAAATGATCTGCAGTAGTGGCTAAGCCTTGCTTGCCATAACTCTACACTACTTAATACTATAAAATGATAGGTAAGTATCACGGGAGTAGCCTCGATAGAATTATTTCTTCTTAATGACACAAATATTGTTTTAGTCACGTTGTTTTATCAAGAGCTTGTGTCTCTTAAATCAATCTTATAAAAACCTCATAGTAAATAGTTACATACATTAAAATCTTTTTGGTGCAGTGTTAGCTTAGTACATTAATCAACATTTATCAAATATCCGAGGTAAACAAACAAATTTATTTGAATGTAAGTACTTTTGAAATAGTTATGTCGTCCCAAACCGCTGACTTAGCACCTAGTATTGTCCGCCGTCGGACGATATTATAAGAATAAGACAATAGCGGCCCCACCTTTGGGTGGTCCGATTTAATTGTAATTATTCATTAAATAATTATTGACTTGACTAAATATTTATTCCATAATAAATAATATTTGGTATTGGTTTAATACTAAATCAAATAATGTAAATAAGAAATAGAAAAGTTATAACGTTGGTAATATGTAAGTGACGCTTGTTAACTTTCAAAGCTGCTCTCATCCCTAAGGTAATTGTGGAGACGAGACACATGTCTACAGCTGAATATGATGCGATAAATAGACTTCTTTAGATAGTACATGACGCTTAGAAGAAATTTAGTTATATTATATAGCTCGTAGAAAGTATTTCTATACTGTCAAGTGGAAACTGAAGATATTAATGCTCTCACATATTTATTGTCATAGTTCTGAATTCTCCTAGCATCGTAGCATCTTCAGCGGATGAAACAAAATTACATCATATTTTAATTATTTCCATATTTTGCTTTTACATAGAAAGCAACGATTATATTGATGTTATATTATGTGATGTTGATGTTATACAATTTGTTTACGAAATTCTATAACATTTATTAAATTAATAATTAAAAAAATGACTAGTTTTTGTATTTTTTCTAAATATAATATATATAGATATTAATAAATTATTTTTTATAGATGTATAACAGTAAAACTTTAATTATAGAAGATTAAAAACTTTTAATAAAGTATTTATTGTAAGGTAAGGTAGTGGCTCTGCTTACTCACTACAGTTGATTTTTTTAAAATAAAAACGACTACTTTCTACATTATTTATTAGGTTATAATTATAATTAAAAACCCTGAATTTATTTATAATGATATGAAGAATTTGTACATTATTGAAAATTTTGAGCTGAAGACGCGTTTCAAAATGAGTCATTAAACATCTCTATTCTTTTTAGACTGTCTTGTTAAACCAGCGTCCAGGACAGCCGATTCAAACGATTCACTCCACTTGAACTTCCAATTCCTTACTTGTAACTTTATACACTTATTTTTAGATTCGACGACTCCAAACAGTAGTTTTAAATTGTATCGGAGTCAAAACAACATTGGTATTTTTAAATATTAAATAATTTACAAAGATATTGATAATTAAAATAGTTAGTAGATGTAATAATATATTTTTAAAATACTCTATATAAAATATTTAAAGAATTTTATGTAGGTTTTCGATCTAAAACACACAGGTCGGTAACAGTCAAATAAACCTCGTTTTCTTTATATTTTACAGCTTCTTTTTTTAAATTTATAATAAAATAGTTTTCTTTTACGATAATTCCAAACAGATATATTTTAAATCGTGTTGTCATAATGGACTGCAGTATTTGATAGCTCTCTAAAAATTTCACCATGAGTGACGGTTCCATTATCGTCCATCATTTATACGAGCGAGTGTGGTACTTCAGTTACGCAACACGTTTCAACGGATCACTTCATATCTAATCTGATTTTATTCTTCGAAATGGAGAAATATTGTGTATAATCAATAATTATACAATTATTTTTAAGATTTGCTAATTGGAATCAAGACATGTATATTATTTTTAATAACTAAATATTTTGATCTTACAATATGAGACTACATTTTCTAACATTGTCCTTACTGCATGTACATTTTATGTCCATTCTTCAAAAACTTAGTTCCGAATATTTTTCCAGAACTTTTTTTCTCTTATAATTCTAAGTGTAGTGTCTTTTTTAATAGTTCTTAAAAAAAAATATGTTATAAGCGTTAACATAATAGAAATTAATATCATATTACACAAAACTCGAATATTCAAGAATGTGCAAGTATACGAGGCAACCAAATATCTTACATAATCCCTCTGTATCAATTAACTGAAGCTATAAAAAATATAAAATTTTTACATTTTTAGGGTACCGCGCTTCAAAAGGAAGAAAACGGAACCTTTAGATGATCTCTTTGTATGACCTCTGTCTGTCGAGAGTCTCAAATTCGGGAAAATCTGTTGAAATTGAAACCACAATATATTCATAGATCTAGTGTTTTTACGCTGATAAAAATAAAAGTTTTAAATTAACGTAAAAGTAAAACATGGGGTTAGTCATGAAACAAAAATGCATATAGATTTCGGTTTTAGAAGCTAAATTTCAGGAAAATCCCTAGATTCAATTTCAAACCAGGGTTCCATAGAGGGTTCCATACAAAGCTGTAGCCTACAAATTTGTATGGAACCCTCTGTAGTCGAGCCCTATTCCCCCTTGTCTGATTTTTTAGTCTTTGGCAGTGAGATTTTAATGATTGCAGAGTATGCTCTTAGTCTGAAACGAAAAATTTTGAACAAAATTGCAGGCTCACTGTTTCATTGAAAGTTGATCCTTTCGGATCCTTTCTCGAGTGGTTGTTCAAATTGTAAGTCTGTCATGGCTCGCTGTGAACTTCATATTTTCTTGAGTTCCTAAGAGTTTATCTACTTGTACACCAAACTTTAAAAATTGAATAATTTTTTTGGTTTTAATTAATGAAATATCTAAATAAAAATATACTTTATTCGCTTATAGTTACTTTATTAGCTTGTAGAAGCTTTTTCGTTCTCTGAGTATATATATATATATATATATATATATATATATATATATATATATATATATATTTTATATTATTGTCTTGATCTTATATTCTTAAACATATAAATGTCTTCTTTTTAATAAACATAGTTTTAAAGTTGTAAACAGCTTTGTTCCATTGTTTTATCCAAACTGTAATCACTTTTCGCTGACATTGACATGCGTTGATTGTCACCACAATCGCCCCGGTCGGCCAATTATTTTTTTAGTCATTGTGAATATATGGTTGTCACAATTTAAAAAAATAACATAAGAACCGGTTGACAGATTTCGCTGGCCACATGAATAAACATCGATCGGTATGACAAGAAAGGCTTATTTATAAGAATATTGTAAGCTAATTCAGACGAAAAATATGCTTGCGTACACACACCCATACACACTTTCATATACACAGATATGTGTTTTTAAAATTTTACTACTCTTCTAAAAACTCAAGTTGGAACAAAAGTATAAATGATTGTAATATTAAAGTCTTTTAACACTATGATGGTCGCATGCTCCTGGTCGGCCACCAAAGATTACATTTCGGATATAATTTTACCCCTGGTCTTTTGTGAATTTAAATAAAAGTATAGAAATATCAAAAGAAGGTTAACAAAGGAACGTTTTTTATTTTATTAAAATTATACTCTGATATAATAAACACATGATATTAATATTTAATTTTATTAATGTATATTTATCTGATTTGACTATCTTATGAGTAAGAATTGCCTACGTTGGAATAAAATATACATTATAAGTTAATTCAAAAGTTCGCTTAAAACTATACTATGCACTCATAAGCAAAGTGAGATGTGCACTTCGCTGTCTACTGTATGGAACAGTATTTTAGTGTTTAATAATGTTATTTAACAGCATACAGATCAGGCCTACCCTGTGTGCTAAAATTGTGCTTTGCCAATAACATATTACACTTTTAAGTTATTACATAATTTTAAAAAGCTAGTTAGATTCAACTATAAAAGTTCCTTAAAAGTCAAGTCTTAAGCTTTTGCATGTTTTCTGATTAAATAAAAATCTTCGAATAAAGCTTGAAAACACGTTTTAACATTAGTCTGATTTTAAATAAGTTATCTCTCTTTCGATATTAAAAGCTCGTTTTTTATATTATAAACCTGTTTACGTCTGATAGACAGTTTTCCCGATCAAGTAATTACCTTTAGAACATCCTTAAAACCATTTAATGCAATTGGTTTAATAAGTTTAATAATTTCCCAAGTTCAACTTAAAATAACTTTGTAACAGTCACTCACTTAAACGGTTTATTATAAGACTCAACGTAATCGCATAATGTTTGTCTTGTATTTCATTAATCTAGATAATTTTACTAGAAATACTTACATAATAATAATCTAGAACAATTTCAAGTTAGAACATGATAAATGGACATCGGTACATTCAAATACTCAACCTGAATAATCTTTTACTTTGAACCCTTTTCTTTAGAAATTTCATTAAAGTGATCTTTGCATTTATTTAAACATGTTGCCCTCTACTGTGGAAAATACTCCTAATTATCAGGTATTAGCGTATTTTCCCTACCTTTTGAAACTGCTAACTTTGGCAGAGTCTACAGGTTCCCGTAAGCCTATATGATTTGAAATTCATAACAAGACGAGCTTAGAAACATTTCTAATCAGTAAATTAATTAAGTCTAAAAATATCGTAGGCTAGCGAAGCACCTTCCGAACCAGAGACGCGTCGAGCTACGTAATGTATAACGTTTTTATTCTCAGTAACAACACTAATTTACTAACTCATGATATATGACTTAAATTATACGACGGAAACATTGAAAATGATAATTTTAACAAAATAGTTCTTCTTTAAATATTGGTTAAGTGACTTTGGTTGGTTTTTGTTAACTGCGTAACTGATATGTATTTTCCAATGCAAAATAAAACAAATATAAGTAAAGGCATTTGCATGTATTGCAAAAAAAATTTTTTTTGTCAATAATATATTTACACATAAAATGAGCAACGGAATATAGATTACCTATATTATTATATTTCTACATTCTCATGTCACTTTGAACAATTTACGAGTTCCCATTTACATAAAAGAATATATATTTCTTATATTCTTATATCTGTAGATGTCAATTGGCATTGTCAGATTACATTTGAATTATTTTTTGTATTTAACTACAAAGCAAATATTTAAAGCCAAGTCTTCATGAACGTTATAAAAATACATTAATCATTTAGAGAAAGCATTAAAAATAGCTAGTTGTTGTTCTTTTATCTTATAACTGTCTTAGACTAAGCCGCTAAGGCAGTGATAAAATATAATTGCTATATAACTTGCGACAAATGTTTACTATCACACAAAGCAGCCTGGACGGCTTTAGTGCTTCTTAACGAACTTCCCTGAAACTTCACCGTTACGTCAAAATAAATTCTACTTCAGTCACGTTGTTTTATGAACAGCTCGTTGATCATTTGTCAATCTTGTCCTTAATATAGTAAAGTAACTTTCCTATAAATAGTTGTTTTGCTTAAATATTTTTATACTGTTGTATATTCATGTTTACGTTCATTTCTAATAATTTATAGTAACAATAAATTTTTTAATTCTGTTAAAATATTCTTTCAAGTTTGTTATTAGTTTATATAATTGACCACAAATCTTCATCTTATGAACATATTAGATACATTGGTTTAAAATAAATAAGAATTTAAAGTAATTTGATAGCGGTATTGCGGTTCAACGAGCGTGGAAGGATGCCATTCCGTAATGGACGCTGCGGTTTATATTATAGCAATACAATTGCACCTTGGCGACTCGTTCTGTTAAATTACATGTACTTCCTTTGCTAGATAATATTGTTTTGTAAATGAGAACCTTCTGATTATGTGAAAAAAAAATAATTACCCATTTGTAAATATTATTATATTTCATATATAACTACAATTTACCAAAAATTGATAATTATTTATGGTTTTTATTATGTATATTAATATTATGGTTCGAAATAATCTCCTTAAGGTGTTTTGTGTAAATTACATTATTAGGAGGAGCACGTAAATAAATTGGATCAAATTAAATTCTCTGCCCCTATTCAATATTACTTCCATAATATCACCGCTTCTCAATACAAATTTAATACGTATTACAAATCAACGATAATTTATAAATGAAATTAAAAAGTATTAAGTAAAGTTACCTACTAGTAGCACCAAGTTCATTCATTTTATTGTATATTATGCTGTAATGTACGATGGTGTTTATATCTTTTACCTCTTTTTTCCTTTAAAGTTAGCATACAAACATTGTAATAGAAAGTAATTTATTGGCATGTACTCAAAATATTAATTAAAAAAAAAAAAATAGTTATATATCATATAATCACCATATACTTCTACCCACTGAGTGAGAAGGAAAATAATATGCACAAAGTTTAGAATATAAAACAATGCCTTACATTCTCCGGGCAAATAGGATCAGATTAGATAAATGTATACAGTATATATTAACGGAACATTCACAATACTCAGCGGACGGGACTACAAAACTGGATGTCGCTGCTTTTACGTTAATTAAAATATTCGTAATATACTCTATTTTTAAATAAGTTCGAGGTGGAATATTTTTGAGTTATTTATTTATTTTTTTTAAATATACCTGTTCATGATCAAGAAACAAAATATGTATATATATATCTATTTAAAGTATATGATTTGTATTTAGTACGTATATGACACTAACCTAAAAACAAATTATCAAGTTTTGTTAATGAATTTAGCAAAATGGATAGATCTGAATGAAATTTGTGTTAGGTTAGAAAACTAAGTATAAGTCTATTCTGTATATTTCAATGTGACGATTGGACAAATTTCAATTTTGAGCGTTTTATTGCTTGTAATTTCGGGTATTTTATGGTGTATACTATATATTCAATTATCGGCATATTTAATACGTTGTCTATAAATGATTAAACTGTTTCCTTCATTATACACTTAGTAGCCTACTACTGATAAATATTCAATGCATTGTTTTAATTCAATTTTTCTTTAGTTACAGGATTTTAAAATCTGATTGTTGTATAGAATCTTTTTATGAAATAACTGATTTTTAAAAAAATATTATATGGTCAGTAAGCTAGTGTAAACTTTTAGTATTATTTGTAACCTTTCCCTCATTTTAATTATTTTGTTAATTTTGGAAAATGTAGAGAAAAACCAGCCACATTCTTTTCACGTTTTACATAATTTTATTGACTCCTCCAACCTCTATAACATTGTAACTTAAATTAAGTGTCCTCGCTTTGAGGCTCTATCTCAGGCTTTACTACATATGTCCTTATAAAAATATGTAATAAAAATTCTTAATATTTTACGAAATATGACAATATTGTTTTATATATTATTAATAATTTGCTTAGGTATTCGTGGATATTTATTTTTTCCATTATTATTTTTTTTGATTTATTATATTAACGATTAAATTCTACAACTGTTTGAATTAGAGGCGAAGGGAAATAGTACTTATAGCTTATGTTTGAGTAGTTGGTTCAACTTCCTTTTATATTTAAGAATTGTATCTAACATTATAATCATTTCATTAAAGCAAAACAGGTAACGCACGATACAAACATCAGAAATATTAATTCGTACTTTAGAATTGCAATCTGGGATCAGTTTCTAGTCATTAAAACTGTTTTCGGTTTGATAATTGAAAGTGACCTGTATACGCTGTCAATCTCATACGCTGTCAATCTCATACGCTGTCAATCTCAAATCTTCAAAAATTATCATAAGTAACTTGTTCACTCAAAGTGTTCCTCTTCTCATCAATTATAAAATTACAAAGAAGATTTGTGCTCAGTAAACAGGACGAGGATTATACTAACAGGTATGATCAAGTGGAGTCTAGGATATTTATAAGGATATTGCGGTTAGTAGACTTGATGTAAATTTCAATATTAAAACATAATATTATAACATAGAACAAAAATATTACTTGAAATAAAGTTTAAATAGACATTTATTTAAACAATCATTTTTGTTTGGCAGATTTAATATTTCGCTTTCAAGTATATCTTACTTCAAGATACGATAAGATCCTTGAAATTGTCCATCTGTAGCTTGGTTTAACACATCTTTGGAAGCATAAATATTTATTACTTGCAGTAAGAAACATCTGTCCGACTATAGTTGGGATGTCTGTATTTGTTTTCATAATTTATTAAAATCTATATATAATGTTTTGTTCATAAAACTATATTTCGTAAATTTGATTAAATATTATAACATAATATTTTATGATGTACGAGTGTCTCTAGATTTTAACTTGTTATTTTTATGTTGTTGATAAAAAAGTCTATTACATATATTTTTTAACATAGTTAAGAATTTGTTCCGAGTTCGTTTCAAAGTCCAATAAATAACTAAATTACATAATATTTGATCAGAACTAAATGAACTTTAATAATATTCTTCAATCAAATAATTTAACAAGTGTTTCTAAATATAAACAACTCGTCGGATTTTTTTTTGTATTAAACAAAATGGTGTTTAATAGAAAATTAAAAATCGACTATAATATTATTTTAATATAATATTATTATTGTAGCCTTCATATTATGCATTGTTTAAATTTGATAGAGAATATTTTTAAATAATATATAAATAACATACCCTTCTTCATGATTTTAAAAATAATCTTGGATTAATTATTATGATTAAATGAAGAATATTATAATGAGATCGGCAACTTTTCAAGAAATCTGTTTTAAGACTGTTAATTACTTTTCGTTCAAAATATAACATTGGAACATTGAAAATAATTAGTGAAGTTGCAGGTTACTAGGAAACTAATGAAGTAGTGTCAAAGGATCGGACAGTCCATTCCAATTAATGATTAGTTAATAAAAAGTTATCATGGCTACTAGAAATAGGTTTAAACAGAATTAGCCATTAACAGGTAAGACAGGTGAATAAAAAAGGAATAATAAAAGGGCTTTTTTTAAAAATTGAACAATGACAAATGAAAAAATTAACAAAAGAGTTTAGTTTTATTTTAAAATATTAATCATAATTTATTGACTTCTGACCTAAGCATTAATTTATAACAATAACTTACTAAAAATAAATTTATTTTCTTATATATTTTAAATGATGTTTTTAATAATATATTAATATAAAATTTTATTATTATTTTAATATAGTAAAAGAAATGAAATGTTTAGCTAAAAAAGGTATCGTAAGTAAAACATTTGATAAACTTTCCGAATCTTTTGAAATACAATATCTGAAATGTTCTCAAGAACCTCTTTTTAACAGAAATTTCATTATGTCAGTTGTCACAAGACAAAGCTTCCTAGCATTCCATGGATTCACTATGTAGGGGCAAATTATATATATATATATAAGGATGTGTTTCAAAAATAATTGTTTTTTTTTAATTTTAACTTTATAAAATTGAATTGGAAATTTCAGTATGTTATAATTATTACTTTCTCATAAAACCACAATTGATTATGTATTATAATCGGCATACGATAATTGAAAAACATGTTATTTAAGTGGAACCCTAACATTAAGTGTCATTGTCTGAAACTGCTCTCAAAGTTTTACGACGAGTCTTGGAAGTTTTAATTTAGTCTGTTACTTTTACAAACGTGAAATGATAAAAACTCTTTAAACGTAACTAATAAAATACTTTTGATCGAGACCAAGTTTTTGTATTTAGATGTAAAAGAAAAAGGTTTTTGACTGAATTTATTTTATTGTTAGTTGCCACTGAGGCCTTCATATGAGTGTTCATAAAAATATTGACATTTTATAAACGATTAATATAAACTGTATATCTATATCCAGTTAACTTTAATTTATTTTATTCCAATTATTCTGGATGAGCAAACCATGTCATTTTCTTTCTGATTGATTGATCTATAAGCTAAGATATTGTCAACGTTTTAAGGGCTTCTGTTATTGTGCACCGAAACTGAATTACAGGAGCGGGTAAGGATTTGAATTTTTTATACAAGAAATGACAAATTTACTATTCTTGTCTCGCCTTCGTTACAATTTGATTAAGTCCTTTTAATTTCTCTATTGAACGTAGTATAAGTGTTTTTTAAAATAGAGATCTTATGATTATTGTCATTGATTTCTCGATAATTTATCGCGTATTAAAAACGATATTTGTTATATGAGTCATTTGCTGTTCTTATACAATTCATTATGGTTATCTTCAATATCTTAATATATTATATTCTAGTATAATAAAACTCTGGACCCATTCGCAATTATGACTTTATTTTCGTTTCCATTTACTTACAAGACTCCACCTGGGTTACAATTTACAATATACGTATATATTCTTAATCAGCACTTATATAAGGTTAGCAATAATAATCCTTTCTTATTTCTTCCCCTAACTTTGTAGCAAAGTAAGCCACGTTTCTTTGTTCCAATCGTGCTCTTCAACCACCGTCACAATCACAGTTCTTGTCTACCCTACCTGTAGGTATTATGATTAAATAATAATAAAATAAAGATAATAAATATAATAAAATAAAGATGTATCTTTCCTAAAACACATTCTTACCCACACCCAATATATAAACTAATTTCTGTTAACCCTATCTAGATTTTATAAAAATTCTACGTACATCACAAAACGGAGTCCAATATGCCACATTAATAGAATTTTAGAGTATTTTTGTCTTTAATATAATATTAGTTATATTTTTTTTTTTCATTTTTTTGGTTTATATTGGTATATCACGTATTATTTAATTAAATCGTATATAGTATTAGATATAAAATTAACAATAGTATTGTGTTTTGTTTTTCTTTAATATTTTTATTCCAAAACATTGTTTTGATAGAATAAAACACATGCGTATTAAAATACATACATATATCTTTGTTACTTCGTGTGTACGTCATGTCAAAAAAGACAACTTGAAACGGAGTATAAAGCTTATATTTTCTGTGACTTCAAATTATCCAAAAATATATAAAAACGAACTTCTATATCCGAAGAGAAACTCCACTCACGGGAAGTTTATTAGTAATTTGTAACACCTGTGTCTTGTACTTACTTTTAGTTTATGCCTCTGCTATTTTTACATGTATTATTATTATTATTATTATTGAAAAATAAAGTTTATAGAGATATATTTTATTTGTTTTTATTTGTACCTAAATTAGATATAATTTTAATAGTCATTCAAAAATATGTACAAGTTTTTTTTAAATCATAGTATCCATAATTTTGGCATTTGCAAATGTACATTTATTACTTTTACAAAAACAAGCTTTTAGCGACGCCTTTGAAAAACAACAACTGAAATGAATGCAAATTGCAAAATTACATTTCACTCCGCTTACTAAATAATATTTTGTTTTAGCCACCAACAAAAATACCTCTGAACCAAGAGGATTTTATAATTCATTTCATTCTTACTAAATATTATTATTAAAAATATGAGGGACACTTTTAACTTACACTTATATTTATATCATATTCGGCGATTGATGCGCTCTGTACTACAGCTTAGGCAATGCGTATTTATACGTGTCTGTGTATATAGCTGAGGAAAATAGTAATTTATAGCAGTCCATTTGTATACGGCTCTTCTTAAATAACCCTTATAAGAAATAATATGCTTAGAAATATCTCTTATAGCCAAAAATATTTAAAATATTTATCTATGAAACATTAAATTGCTTTTAAATTGTTCATAAATATCTTTTTATGAATTGAAATTATAATATTTTTCCTAACTTTGCTCATAAAAAATATCCAAAAATATGAAATCATAAAACGATAAAATGTGTTCAAATGAATTTGCCAAATTATCATACGAATACAGCAAAGAGTACACGTTACAAGTTAAAAAACTACATTTTCCCATGTTCGAAATAGCGATCTCTGGGAAACCATTCAGTGACAGTACGGATACAACAACTTTACAAATTAGGGTGTCGGTGCTTGCTGCGATGAATTTACCATTCTATATAAGACCGTCTACATCAGACAGACGAACTGAACTTACAAACATACATACTTGTTTGGTTTAAGGAATGCGAGATTAACAGTAAAGTTTCTGAAGTAATCCTCTCTCACGTACCGTAAATAGTGTTCACTCATTTAGAGTACACCTACTCAGAGGACACATTAGACGTCTAGTTTGAAGAGGATTTACTGTCTGACGTAAGTACAAAGTATGGTTTGTTTTATCATACATTAGTAAACACTACTTAAACACTTTTAAATGAGTTTAAGAAAATACAAATATTAATATACTTATTTAGTATAAGTATATTCAGGAATACCTAGATATCTTAATAAGATGTAAAGAAATTGAATACTTTTATTTTCTGGCTCTTTTTCTGTAATTAAATTATTTATTAAATACTTCTAACTAATAAACATATTAATTAATACGGAAAGGAACACAAACATTCGTTAAAAATTGTAGTAAATTAAATTTAAAGTAATTTGATTGTAGTAAATTTAATTGGACCAAATTGTTATTTTTAAAAAAATCTAAGAAAAATTCACAATATTTTTCCAAAAAAAACTACAGATGTAATTGTCTATGTTTTTATAGTTTTTATATTTGGGTATAATGATGACACATATACGTATATCTAAACGGGTTTGTTTTACGACTGAGGCGGTTTTGAGGAGATGATATTTTCAGAACGTCGAATTCAATACATAGTATCGAGGGTTAGTAATTATCAATTCATAAATTCGGTTAGGTTCGGTCGGACTTTAAAAAGAAAGAAGAAATGATTAAATAAGGTTTTATATAAAGTCATAATTTTGATATGTATTTTAGGTAGAGGCACATTTTAGGAAATTCGAGCGATAAAACGACACTATGAAATGTTTTTCAGGAGATAATGAAAAACAGTCATGTGGTCGTGTACACAGTGGGGCAAAATAAAGCCTCGAAATAACTTTGTTGGTAATATCATGCGCTAATTTTATCTCATGTGTTTAAATAATAATGAGAGAACAAGATGTTTATATAATACTATTTAATACTCTTTAGAAAAAAGTAGGCTTATTTATAATATTTATGTTTTTTATTGTTCCAATTCGAATAACTTACAAGAAAAATAACATAATTGACTTTGTTTGAATGATATATCGTTTTTCTCTGTATGTTAGGATTTTAGGAAGCTGGCTCGCGTATAATTGCTTTTATGATTTTTGACACGATGCAGGGTCACACTTGGGCTTAGGTGGAAAAAACAATTTTTTTATCGATATATTATTTCGCTTGCTTATTATACCTTATTTTGATACGTAGAAGAGTACTATGATCGATGTCGACGTATGCTTTAATAAGTACATGTGGCGTCAACATGCGATGTCACAATGATACGGAAAATTATTATATTCCGAAGAGAATGTCTGTGAATTAATATTCCTGTTCTATATTCCTAAGAATTAAGATTTATAGTATTTAAACAAAAATTTAAAACGCAGCAAGTATTTGAAAGTATAAAGAACCATTATAAATACTCTAGACATATCGTTCAGTTAAAACATAAAACGACAACGCGACAATGGACGATGACGATGGCTTTCATTTAAGTGTTTTTGATATATAGTCCCGAGTTATTTATTTTAGCCTTTATTTTGATAATTAATATTTGATTACTATTTATTATCTTAGTTTCACTGACGGAAGGTCAACGTTTAGATTAATGTAAAAAAAATACAATAACGTTGAATAAATACTTCATTATTAGTAGATACTAATACTAATATATATATATATTACATAAGAATATGTTATTATTAACTCTAGTTTGTTTTCAGTAAAGCCAGTTATCATTAATGAAGGACGATGACAATTAATAATAACTTTACACATCGACATTTTAAGACCGTTCAACCCTATGACTAGTTAACCTATATTAAAAAAATGAAGCTTAGATTCTCGACAATATTAAAATGTCTTTCTCTATCTTACAGCTTTTTTATATATTATATTGAGATAAGATAATAAACAAAATAAATTAACTTACTCAAACATATTTATATATAACTAGCTTTATTAATTAAACTTTATAATACTTACATGATATTTATGAAAAATAACTATTACATTATCTTTACAAAATCTTTTTTTTAAATTCAATTAGCAATTTCTTTGTTTAAATTGTAACATGCTCTAAAAAAAACATACATATTATATTTGATATAACTATTATTATTGGTAAAGATCTTTGATACAAGCCTTGGAATGAATTATACTCGTAATGGTATTTAATACAATTATTTTATAAATAAATATTATGTATTAAATACAATTATTGTATATATAGATAATGTCATAAGTTTGTTTTGGCACTAATTACATTAAAGTAAACAGGGTTAGTGTAAAATAATATGAGTAAATAAGGGTTAATGTGTATGCGAACTGCGTTATTACTATTTATACAGCATTTTTCATCACGATTAATCACACAGTATTATTTGTATATTTACATAACAGAATTTATGTGGTATACTGATGTTCTAGTAGTGATATTATAATGTAAATAGCACGAGTCTTGTATATGATCAATAACCTCACACGCACAGAGCAAGAGGCTATACAAAGTTGCTACAGTGTTCATACTCACACGTAACATGTAAAAATACTTAATAAGATAAGAGCACACTTAGAACCAGAGAATATTAGAAATATTTGAAAAAAAAATTACAACTTACAACTTCACGGCGGTGGCCCTTGGTAAGGCAGTGAACTACAGCTCGTTTCAAATTGTAATCTCGCTTGTTACGAGGTTACATCAAAAATCGTAGAAACTATACATCTCAGCCATTCTTGGCAGTTATGTGTTTCAAATCATGATATTAATTTAATACTTATTATGATATGCTAGGAGTAGCTGTGGTGTGTTTGAGGCCATGACTAACAATTGAAAGAAATAAAGTATCTGTGCGATGTTCAGTTAATTATTTATTTTTCCATATAGTTTAAGGGCAAGGTTCAAATGTTTCCTCGAGGCGTAATACATGTCAAATGACGAGCGTGTAACTTTGGAATTATTTATTAATTTATATATTACGTGTTAAAAGACACAAAGCGTGGTATGTTTTAAAGATGTTAATTCTTTAATATGTGTCAAATTGATCATATCTAAATATGTTTACCCAAGTTAAGACCAAAATTATATAGTTCAGGTAATATAACTATTTCTTGAATATTCTTTTAAATTAGGAAGATAACAAAACAAAATGACACAGATTAAATAACTATTACAGTTTGTTATTTACAATTATTTAGTTAATATCAACATATCTGTTTACGGGATGTTGTTTATAGCTTGTGACATGTTCTCCATCATTCTCTGTTATTTTATCTGATGGTACTTAATATAATAAAAACATTTTATAATAAAAAAAGCTAATCCTAGATCAAACCAATAATAGTTATCGGTTTATTTCTATATAATAATAATAATTATTATTATTATATATTCTTTATTGCACTTTAAAAAACATAAAAATACATAAGAAAACATCACAGAATGTTGGCAAGGGCGAACTTATCTCTATAAGAGATCTCTGCTAGTTGACCCATAGTGGAGAGAAACACTGTTATTTATTGCGGGGCACACTAGTGCATCAGTTATGACTTACAAAACAAAACAAAAAAAAATTAAAATTAAAACAAATAAATAAACAAACAAATTAAGCTAAAAACTCATAGTTATTAGTACATATATTAACATTTTTTATATACAATACCTAACCATATATATAAACAAATACATACATACAAATATACATATATACATACATTGAGAGTACAGTAATTATGAAAGGTTTGTGACTTCGGAGTGAAGATGATTTCTGAGCTTATCTTTGAAAGCAAAAATTGAAGTGCTTTCTTGGACTGCTTTCGGTAAACTATTCCAAAGCTTTGCAGCACGAATTGTGAAGGAATGGAATAGGAAGTTGGTGTTGTGTCTTGGAACTTCAAGCATCGAAGTGATGCAAGACCTCTTAGAACGAGTAGGAGTAGGAAGATGATGGAAACGGGACCGAAGGTAGGTGGGAGAATTTTGGTTATAGAGTATGTTATAGAGAAAAGAAAGGATGTGCATATCACGGCGAAGATGGATAGGGAGCCACTTAAGTTGAGTACGAAATTGAGATATGTGATCATATTTCCGTAAACCAAAAACGAAACGTATCGCAAGATTATGTAAACGCTCTAATTTATTAAGTAACTCTTTCGTCACATCTAAATAGCACACATCTGCATAGTCAAGGATAGGTAGGAGAAGAGATTGCGCAAGCAGAATTTTGGTCTTAAATGGAAGAAAGTATTGAAAACGCTTAAGATAATGGAAAGTGTAGTGCATCTTTCTGCTGACCTCGCTGACATGAGCTATCCAAGATAAGTTTTTATCTAAGATTAAGCCTAGATTTTTCACTTTGTCGCAATAAGGTATCGGTGGTCCATAGTACAAAATAGGAGGTGCAGTTTTCCAGACAATGCGGCTTCTCAGACGACTACTACCGATTATTATTGCCTGCGATTTTATAGGATTGATAAGAAGTCCAAACGATTTGGACCATAGATGAATTGCAGCAAGGTCTTTATTAAGATGGTAGATAGTCTCATGCAGCTCATTCAGCCCAAAATGACGATAGACTTGTAAGTCATCTGCATACAGGTGGTAGGGAGAAGAGATAACATTTGAAATATTGTTAATAAAAATTGAGAAAAGTAATGGAGAAAGTACGCCGCCTTGTGGGACACCAGCAGTACGAGTCAACCAACTCGATGAGTTATATTCAGTCGTTACTGACTGCTGACGCCCAGATATATATGAAAGAAACCAATCAATGCAAGTGGGTGAGATATTAATTGCACGGAGAGTGCCAAGAAGGATGTCATGGTCTACAGAGTTGAAAGCGTTACTGAAGTCTAACAAAATCATAGCAGTGAGCTTTGTGTTATCCATAGCACACCGAATGTCCTCCGTCACATTCAACAGCGCTCCAATAGTGCTATGAAATGGGCGAAAACCGGATTGATAAGGACATAATAGAGAGTTGGAGATGAGGTGAGAATAAAGTTGTTGGTGAACTATAGATTCCAGAACTTTGGATAAAATAGGAAGGATAGATATAGGACGATATTGAGTAGGACATAAGGGATTTGGGGTTTTAGGTAGTGCTATGACAATTGCTTTCTTCCAGAACGATGGAAAAACATTACGTGACAGTGAGAAGTTAATTATGTATGTGATCACAGATGCAGTCTCGTCCAGCACTGGAAGAATCATCTCAAGGCTTATATTGTCACTACCAATGGCTTTGGTAGAGATAGACCGAACACACTTCTTTACCACATCTGCATTGACTGAAGTAAAAATATGGTAGGTCGGATGGAGTCTGACTGTTCAAAAAAGAAAGAATGGATGCTTTAACCAGTTTGCCTAAGATAAGAGGTGGAGTAGTGAAGTGAGAATTTAAAATATTGGGATCCACTGAGCTTTGACAAACAACAGAGGATTTGCCGACTCCTAGCGACCTTAAGAATCGCCAAACTTGCGCTTGGGTAAGATTCTGAATGGAATTATGAATGTGAAAAATGTGAAAAACTCCATACTCAGTGTCTTTACAGTAGGATTAAATGATGCGGTAGCAGGAATGTGCTTTTCAAACTCATCCATCCGCTATTAAATGACAAAGAGAGCTCTTCCAAAGTTGTCAGAACGTCATGTTGAACTGATGAATCCATTTTATATAGTATGTGAAGTAATAGTCAACCAAGGCAAGGATCAGTTATTATATCATTAATAGCACAAATTAACTTTATATTTAAAAAAATAATAATTCAGGAGCACTCAAAAACACGTCTTGACAGTTTAAAATCTACCCGCTTATTCATATATTTTTGAATAAATATGAAATAAAAAATTGATCGATACGAGCAGAATTCGAACCCGGGATCTCTGGGAAACCATACAGTCGCTCTACTAATTGAGCTACCGTATAGATGCTCAATTAAATAAATTTAATATTCTATATATCAACGTCTCTATCAGGATGGAGGTACTATATGGATATGTCATTTGCATGTACATTTCTCTACTTCATTGAAGCTCTTCCAGGATTGTTAATTATAATATTCACATGCAATTGTCTCTGCTACTGTATCTAAAGCACGCTGCTGTATAATTAATACTCTGACGCGTAATAGACTATGTCACTTATACAGATCTTATTACACTGAGGCTGCTTTGAAAATTTGTGAAGCTCGAGTCGTCTTTATTTTGTAGCTGGCGTAAATAAGTTATATTAATGTTACCACGCGGCACTAATGTATTTATGGAATTGAATATATCGCGTAATTTCATTTCACTACTTTCTTTTAAATAATTCAGTGAATGAGTTGCCGGTCAACTTTTTATCAATGCTAAATGAGCAACCTTTTTGCCACATGGCTGCTATCACACAAAAAATAAGCCACCATTTTACTCAGATTTTTTTTAAATTAAATTCCTTCTACTGGGGCTTATACCGCAATAAAGTAATTGAAATCGATTGGTTCAATGTTTCTCAGTCACGTTCTTACTGCCCTTCTCTATTACAAGAATCTTAAATTTTACGATCAATCTTTTAAATTTCTAAGTATACTTACCATTATTCCATAAAAATAAATATATCAATCATCTCGAGAACGTGATTTGGTGAATAAAACGAATTTTATATTAAAGCCTTTTGGTAGTTAATCCTTGTATTTATTGCACAATTTACCTGCATTTAGTTGCATGTCAAAATAATGATAGCAAATAGTGTGCTTGACTAATTTCTAGATAGTAACTATTACAACATTTAATATCATGTCTTGAGCATAATATTCTTTGTAATAACATAGTGGCATAAAGTAAAAAAATGCCAGAGCACTATACCCTCTTGAGAGTTCGAAGTGGTACCAATACCAAGCAAGTAATGTTCACCTGATATTACTCTTACGAGTTATATCCGTAAAATAGTTTTATTAAAAAGATATAAAAAATTTTAATAACTACTTGACCTCAAAAGATAGAAAGATGAAATTTTTAAAAAAATTACATTATGTAAGTGGTCGTTACTATTTTATTTTTCATGTAATAATAGTTCATTAGTGACTCATAGACTAGACCAGAGCCACAGCCATGAGATATTAATGAATTGAATTTGATAAGAAAAATATTGATGCTAACTTAAGATAGGAACCCACGCCTTTTATGAAGTTATTAGAAGCTAGAGAAGAAAATGTGGTTATAATAAACCAGAATGTCTTGAAGTTTAAATGTTTTATTTTGTCCAAATTAATCAAAATATAACTAAATTCCTCGTCGTCGATGCTAGCAGAAGATTAACAACCCCGTCTTTTTTCAAAATTATTAGAAGTTCCTGAACAAAATGAGGTTATAAAAGACCAGAATATCATATGTTAAATAAATATTTTTAAATTTTACTGAAATATAGTGAACCAGGTAACTTTAAATAGACGAAAGTAACTTTAGAACCGCAACTCGCCTATCTGGGTTATTAAAGGTATTTACTTACACAACATAAATTTGATAACTTAATAATTTAAAAAGTTTAGACATTATTCATTGAGTATCTTATAACTATGTAAATATTATAGCCGCTAAGAATGCGCATTGAATTTAGAATAGAACCTCATCAGAAAATTAGAGTTTAACTTTTTTTATTTATATAAAAACGGGGAATTATCATGGACTATAATATTATATAACAAGCGGTTCTGGGTGCGAGCCTCAACACAATTACTACGTGGTTAAAAAGATATCATATAATATATTTTTTTATTTTATTTTTTTGATAAAATTTATTACATCAATAAACTTCTTACCACGATCGCGACATGAGAGTTTTTATATAAATCGTGAATACGAGGTTTTCTTTTAAAATAAAAAAAAATCGGTTGTTCGATTTAGCTAAAATAAATATTAGTTCTAATTTATACAAATACGCGTCTATTAGTGCCATATCACCCGAATACACGGTTTTTATTTATTTTTTCTAAACTGTTATATACCGTTTGGTTGATGACGCTGGAAACTAATGAGATATAATTTTGTGAATACGCAACGTTTGGTACCAAAACGAAGTCAATTCCATGATCAAAAAATAGCTTACATGCATATGGACATATACAATTTTCTCTTTAATTGTGTAGAATTACTCGGGACACCTCAAACTTAAAGATATTAAAAAAATTCAAATTCAAGAATCGTGGTGAATATTATCTTAATCCCTAGTGTTAGTTTTATTTATACATACTTGAAACTAAAACTATCATATAAAATGTTTCACGGACATTGTATTGATATTGGATGGGAGCCCTTGGAAAGGACGAAGGATCATACAACACCATACCATTGATTCATTTACCTAAACCCCTATCTATGAAAATCGTATGTTCAACAATAACGACCTATGTACTATTAGGTAATGTCACTTTACATAGACATGCATAAATGGATATAGTTATTATGTATGAGATTTAGAATTATATAGTTAATCCATTATAATTTGGATGATGAGTTAGGTCCCGTAATAGACCCCACTGGCGAATGTGATACATTTCGATCTACGTGTAATAATAAAAAGGCTTGTTTTCCAAGTAATTATCCGAGTTCCGAGTGTGTTCATTGAGTAAGTAATATATCTGAAGTCATAATTCTCTTGTATTTGATAAGCGTGTTTTAGTATTTAGTTCATTCTAAAGGTACAGTTTCAGAAAAGTTATTTAATATAAATTGAATCGGAGATTAACAATCATAACGTAAAATCATAATGTATGTAACAATAGCTTAGTACGTAGTATAAATGAGTATTATTAAAAATTTCACATGTTAAAGTGTTCATTTTAATAAAAAAAAAAAACATTTCATTCATGGCTATTTTGTAAAATGACAGAAAGATATACTTCTTATATAACAAGAATAAAATACATATTTTAAGATAAAGGCTATAAATCTGTTTTTAGTTTCTTATATTTATGAAAAGGAATTAAAGGAATTTTATAGAGATCTATTTAATTATGCAAACCTAATAAACTAGACTATACTTGCTTATAAAAATGTACATTAAAAGGTTGACATTTGACCCCTAATATGAAATAACATGTTTATTTATATAACAGGAGAAGAGAGAAAAGAACTATAAGAAGAGAAAACTATTACAACTGTATAAAAGTACAATATTTTCATAATAATACTTCGTAAAAAAATATATTTTCTAAGAAATGAATATCAAAACGATACAAATTGAAAACAATTTTCTTTTATTTTACTTAAAAAGGAAGAGCGTGAAATAGACTCAGTTGTAAACTCAGTGATATTTATAACTAATGTACCAAGGAAATCTATAATGAAGTAGGGTTTTAGTAGCGTGGGTAAATAAATGATAGTAAATTTAAAGACAATAATTAACAATTAAAGCAGAACGATCTCAAAGCTCATAAATGTCTCTTTATATTTGTAGAAAAACAGTTAATTAGGACAGAAGCAAATTATATTCTCCGTGCGGTGGAAACAATATTTTTCTATTGTTTTCTGTGAATTTGTCTTTATTTCTGGTAAATAAAGGCAATTTTTTGCTACTGGAAGCTTCTCTTACTTTCAACTGTCAAATTTTCAAATACATAATTAAGAAAAAAATTGAGACCATCACTAATATATATAATTTTAGAAAAATAAGCCAAAATTAAAGGCTTATTTTGCTATTTTTAATCTTTGTCGTTTTTTACTAACATCAAAAATAATCAAAAATCTATTTAAAATATATGTACGTAGTAGAAAGCTCATATAAAATAAAAACTGAGTGTTGAACGAAAAGACTACATCACTTGATGAAATCATGATATGTCAGGTGGTCAGTCAGATGGTGAGATATTGGAACGTATATTTATAAAATGTATGTGTCATAAAGTTATACTTCATAAATATATACTATATATATATACAGCCGTATACATTTATCCCATATAAATTTTACTATAACAACAACAAAAAGTCATTTGATATGAATAATATATATTTATTAGAACAAGGCGCAAATCGTCCCAAAATAATTCATGACTTCATTTATAATATTTGTATACTCAAGTTAAATATAGGAAGAATGATAACTAATACTATATAGAATTTTACAAGTATGATAGAAGCTGTAGATAAGACAAGTGACACAATATTTATTGGCTCCTAGAGTGAAGCTACGGCGGAGTTCATAAAGATGTACTAAATCAATCCATGTCTACGTAGTTCTAACGTTCCGTGTAACATATATCACTTTTAACATTTATAAATATTATACTTCCATTTCTATATATAAATATAATTTATTTTAAAATTTTATGCAGTTACTAAACAAAACATAATAAAACATTAACGTCTAGTAATTATCACTTTAGCTTTAATTGTATATTGTACTGATTGTTTATCAATTTTAACATGCATAAGTAATACATAAGACATACATTGGCAAATATAACAATAAACTCTATACTTATCAACCTTCGGGAGAAATATCATAAACATCTATTTTACCTCTGCGAATTAAGATGAACAGATTGCCAGGATAATATCTTTATCCTTATTTATTTATATAAGGTAGACGATAATAGGCAAATTAAACACACTGTAAATTGAGTGCGATGTCAAGAAGGAGCTTACTTCAAAATCATAAACAGTTACAGAACAGAAATATCAGAAAACTTTGTCTTTTAATTATCATTAAGCTTAAAATAGGTTTGATAACCGTACTAACAACACTACACGAATAACATAAAAACAAAAATACTAAGATCTATTACACCACTTTGAACCAACATGGATCTGTATATTGCTTCGGATAATATGTTGTATAATATTGTCCAAACGAGAGCGCCTAAGGCTTGAAAAGATGAAACAAATGAACGAAGTTACAAAAATAAATTAATTTAATATAAAATACATTCGCTGGCCTAAAGGCAAATATCTGGGGTGAAGTTGTTTTTTAGGTTAATATAAGAAACTTCAACCCCGATTGTGACGTGGCTGGGTCTGACTTGCACGAGCCCATTGTAATCTTTCAGTATTAACGCGACGGTTTTCTGTTTATTAACTTTATTAAAATTAGTAGTCAAAGAGCATTACGAACATGGATCAGTATTTGATCCTAATGTAATCTTAGGATATAGATTATGTCGCCCGAATTCACGAAATTAAAATAAGTTGATTATCATCTTCTATTTTAGATTTGTTTTGATATTAAGTAAGATAGAATTATAAATAAATTGACAGTAATCACTATTGACTCATTTTAAGTTCTTACGTAACACTAACATTCATCGACCACACTTACTCCAGGCCTGGAGACGCCTTTACGTCGTCTTTAGCATTGTCTGCTTGACGGTGCAGACGAGAAAATTACTAGACAGGTTTTAGCTTAATACCCATGTCAAATTAAATGTTAACCTTAATTTCAAAAAATTCTCTCACTTGTACATACAAAAATTTATTTATGATACATTTAAAAACAAAGAAAATCAACAACAATACATAAAAATTGAGGTTTATTATCCGTGTCAATACAGGGGATGCTTTTAAACTGATATAAAATAAAATCAGAATAATTGTATGAATTGAATGAGCCAGGAGAGACGGAATAGGTTATATCTAATACAAAACTATGTACAGTGAAGCTGATTCAATATACAAAGATTACCGAAAACAACTCTAAATAGTAATATAATATCTTTTTGTGCAAACTCAAAAGGATATGCAATTACTTTCGCATATATTTTAGCGATTGTATCATTCTGCACCTGATTTATGGTAGTAGTGTGTTTCATAACACGACCAGGACGTAATACATTTTATTATACTGTATTATACTTATTGTCTGGATATTATTACTTAAACTGACAATATTTTTTAATAGTGTGAAAAAAAATTATCACATTTTTTTACTTATGTATTCACTATCCAGCCCCAAGAAGCCAAAGAATTTTCTGTTTTCGCAAATAGTTATAAATAAAAAAATACATAACTTTCCAAATTATTTGAAACGGTTCAACTTAATAAGTTCCGTTCTGGATAATTTAATACAACTAAATAGTCATAAGTCCTTGCCTGACCTTTTAAGAGTTAAATAATGGGGTTGTTTTCAACTTTTCTGTTTTGTTAACTTAGTGCTTAGTAACTTTTGGTAATGTTGCCATTGTAAACAAAATATTTGAATTGCCTCAAACTTCAAAGTTGAAATGTTCTGATACTCAATTTAGTAGCAATTTGTTCTTGTAGTGAGATTGGTGAGTTTGCAACATTACAGAGTTTGATGAATTGATGCTGTTTCTTTTATAATTTAATCTTTTTCTGAAAGGTTTATAAACAATATATAAAGTTAATTTATAATTTTATTAAAACTATAAATAAAATTAGCGAAATCAATACAATATAATCAACATAAAAACTACATTTTCAATCAACCTTAAATACTTTCATAATTCACAAGACAATAATATAGATGAAGTTTGAAAAAACAAACGCACAAAAATGAGAAAAATAAACTTTAAATAAGGAAATAAATAATAATCTATATAAGAGACCTGCATCGTTCGTTGTTCGTTTTAACCTGTACATAATACTAGGCGATACAGTTTATTCATTATGTTATTGTATAATGTATAATAACTGTAGTAAATTAAAATAAACCCAATAACAATATTCTAGACTACGAATAACATCTAATGGAAAGGAAAATTAATCAAAGTGTTATGCGTATAACAAAGCATTAGTGAGGGGATGTACTGCTACGATGAAAAGTCGATGTTTTTTATAATTAAAATATTTTTATAACAAAAAAAGTATATTGTGCTTAAATAGTTAAATTGTTAAGAAAAAATATATTTTATTCATCTAAACTCATATCAGAGTCGGTGCTAGCGCTCGTACTGACAGGATCGCTCGGGTAAACAAAATGCCCGCCGCGCTCATGCGCTATAGAGCAAGAATATTGTCACGAAAAAAAAAAACATTAGCCCTATTTTGATTATTTTATATAAGTAAAGACAAGTTCATATACGATGCTGCACTGCACAACTGAATAACACATTAATTTTTTTCATAATATTAAAGATTTATACTTATAAGTACACAGTATACAGTAGACACTAGATATACTAACCGTTTTAAAACGCTCAGTTCGTTTACCAATCTGTCATAAGTTGTAAGTGACAGACGTAAAAGTAAACGCAAAGACTTATCTAATTTGAAACAATATTGATGTATTTTCAGGAAACGTTAATTACGTAGTAATTAATGCAGCTACATTACGAAGGTCGAAAAAAAACAAAACTATGTAGAATCTACTTTAATTAAAAGAATTACAATTATGAGCTTAATAACTTTTACAATATATGATGGAAGTTCAAATAATTAAAAATATTTAAAATATTTCATATTTATAATATGAATAAACTGCAATATAGCATTCTGTCACGATGACACAATACACGCCACGTGTACGTAATTGACATCAAATATAATATTCACACATTATATTCCCATCGAAGGAGTTTGAATATCAGCAATTCTCCTGGAACCAGTGTACGTAACTCGTTCAAAAACAAAGGAATAACAAATTACGATAAAACAAGTAAATAGAGTACGAGTAATGTATAGGTAGGTGTTTTATTACAGCGGGAGTTGGTTACATTCCTGGGGGAAAACAGTAACTACTACACATACAAAGTAATAACTTCACAAAACTGAAACTATACGTATTTTGCAAAATAGAAGAGCAGCTCTGAACTAGAGTGCATAAAGTCATTGTTCACATTTTATAAGTCACACCTTTGACACTATTTATTGTAATTTGTATGTATGTGAATGTGGGTGTATGAATATTTATATTTGTACTATTCATTTAAGGAGTTAAATTATTTACAGAGCTGACTGACAGTTCTTTATAATGGGCTTACCCTCTGGAATCGGACTACTACAATCTGTCTATAAGCGAAACGCAAAATTTACCTCTGTGATTGTGCTTTGATTTTGGTTTTGATACTAACATTGATATTAGCACTTGCACTTGCTCTTTCACTGGCCCTTGACACTTGCACTGGCACTGGCACTGAGGCTGTCACCGGCACTAGCACTGGCACTAGCACTGTCACTGGTACTAGAATTGGTACTGGTAATGATATTGATCCCGATTCCGATTCCGATTCTGATTCTGATGCTTTGTATTTTCTTTTTTATCTTAAGAAGTAAGATACATAAAACATATACAATAGACTATAGAATAAAATAAAATATGGCAAATAAAAATCCACTTGGGTATATTCAAAGTAAAATTACTGTATTTTTTTTAATATTAAAAGGCGGACAAACGGACATATGACTCACCAGGTAGGAAGAAATCACTGCTGCCTGCGTCTGCATTATCAGGAGATGGACCAAAGCGTTGCCTGATTTTGAGAAAGGAGTAGGTGCATTTTTTTTTGTGTAAAATATTGTATAAATTTCTACGATTTCAAAAATATTATGTAAATTTAAAATCGTTAGAAGTTAAAAGTAAATTAAATGACTTTATTCTATGATATAATAAGGAAATTTAAAGGTGATAATGACCTACCTAATGGTATTTTCGCATTACTATCTTGTTTTCTAGGGATATCACAATTTAATTATATTTTCTAGTTACAAAAACCCTGTATACGTGGTCTAAATACCCGCCTGTTGCAATTTTAGCAACTGTTATAAGCAAGAATGTTTCTACATAGAAATGTACATTATACATGGAATTTCATCCATTTAGCCCAAAGTTGTTTCATATCAGAGATTTGTTTGTGGCTTAAACATACGTCTACGTGACTAGAGAATAGTTACTTAATATTCAACTTTATTGCAAGTGATCATAGCTGCTATTTTTGGCTCTCACTGCGTGAATATAAATATAACTCAGCTGTAACAATGTATTTGTTAGTTATTAATAAATTAGCTACTTATATCACTTACATTCAAATTAACTACCTTCTACTACAAACATTTATTTATTAATTTTAAAAAATGTAAAGGAATAAAACACTTTCATATTTTTTGTGTCAATGTTAAAGTGTTACATAAATTTATATTAATTACTATTTTGCTAATAGTATTACACTTCTAGTAAAAAGTGATAGGAATGAAAATTATTTCTAATACTTTTTATTACTAGATTTTTGTATGAAAGTGTTACATTCCAGGAAAATGAAATACTTAACTCATAACAGTAGGAAACTTAATGTGAATATTATAATTGACAAATGATTATAAATATTATCCTTTTAAAATGTGAATGTTTGCAAAATGAAATTATAATGAAATATTAACATTATTTTTTAAAAATGTTTCGTTGAGCTTTTAAACAAGGGATGATATCTGATAAATAGTTTTATAATAGGAGAGAGTATAACTTCACTAAATATTGATTTAGAAAATATATAAGTTTTAAGAGAAAAGGTTACATTGAAGAAAAAACTGCGAATAAGATTGAAGAAATTCCATTGTGAAAAGTATTTATATACACCCAAAGTAATCTAGTTTACACAAAATAAAGCTGAAATGGTTCACTTTAGCTTCTTCTTCGAGGTTTGTGGAAGATACAACTTTAAACATAACGTATATTACAAGACTATTATATACGGTTTTTAATAAACTCGTTACTTTCATATTTATATCAGAAAAATTGTATTTTTAATTAAATTAATTATCTTATAGAAAATTAATAAGAACAACAACAAGAACTTTATTAATAACAATATAATGCAGAAAATAAAGTACATTAAAATTTAAAAGAAAGAAAGAGTCTCTAAGGAGCAATCGTAGAGCTACAAAATAAATAGAAGCGGTCCATATGAGATGACATCCTCCGACAGCCGCTGCCTCTTCACCGCTAATAATTCAGTTTACTTTATTTTTCAATTGTTTTTATGCTCCAGTAAGTAACAATTTTATGTTATGATAAGTATAATTGTTATTAAAAATATATTTTCAATAAAACGTAGAAGTAAGTTCTGAGCAATCGAACAACAATTATTAGTAAAGAGAGTCCAAATAGCAATGTAAGAGTTAAAAAAATATTTATAGAAAAACGACTATTGCTAAGAAATTATCAATAAATATCTCTCATTTGCGACTGTCATAATGTGAAGATTCATATTAAAATATTTTTATAAATTAATAATAAAAATCATTTGAACTTGACGATGTAAGTAAATAATTTAAACAAATATCTTCTCTTAAAAAATAATTATAATTAGTAACTGGTTGAAAGAAATTACAATATCGAATGAACAATCGAAAGGGTCTAAAGAAATTTGACTTTCGAAGTCGCGAAATCTTAAACAAGGTGACTCTTAAAAAAACAATCAAACTACACATGTCCTTAAACGTGAAAATGTATAACATTGACTTACAAACAGAATTATTAAAGAAAATAGTTAACTGAAACAGTTAATGTAATGCCTTATACTTTTTACAGATATTTAATTGTTTGAAAATTAAACATCTTTATATATCATGATTAATCACAGTTCAACTAATTACTCGTCAGTATTTAATTGACAATGCAATGTGTGTACCTGATGTGTGATAGCAATAATTATACATTCTCTTAACTAATGCTTATATTAAATGTATCATACTAAAGATTTAACTTAATTTTTTTATGATTTACTGAAAATTTACTATTGTAAAAGTGAAGTTCTTGTATGATATTCAAAGTTTTATAAAAATGAAAGTATTGTCTTAAAGTTAATAGTTTCAAGTTACATGTTTGCTTTATCTATAAACTAATAAGATAAATAAATAAAAATATAAAGAAAATTCAAAATAGGATAGGGGTCAATGAAATCTATTATTGTAATATAATTTTAAAATAGCTGATATAATAACATATCCATTAGTCCTAACTAAATTACATGTGAAATATATTTTATAATATTCATTTATGGTGAAATTTTGAGTCAAAATAACCTTTTTTAATTACTTAATAAAGAACCCAATATTCATGACAATATTTATGAAGAAAGTATTCTAGTGATTGTGAATCTTGAGGAGATATTATTCTATAAAAAATATCATTTTTAAAAATTATAATTTTTTTAATAATGTTTTGCGAAATTTACTTCTTAAAAAGGATTAAGTTTCTGAATTTATAATAATTTATAATGAATTGGTGTTATATTACAACTTTAAAGTAGTTTTTTCTGTTACACAAACAAAAAAATATTTTTAGTGAGTCTGATAAATTTTATTAATAACTAATTTCTTTATAGAAATTAAACGAAAACAAACAAGAGTAAGTAACAGTATACTTATACATCATAAAAAAAAAAGGAAGGAATGGAATAATACTTATACATTAACGATTCAAACAATTTTAAACCAAGCGATGCTTCAGGCTCAAACAATTTACAAGATCCCTTTCTTCATTTATCATTTGGTAGATTTATATTCTAAGTATAAATGAAAACAAGAAGTGTTTTAAAAAAAAAAATAAAAAAACTATCGATAGTAGTAACACGTTAATAAATTATATTTTTTTAATTTTATACCACCCATACTATTTGTCTTATAATTGGCTTCTTATGTAAAATCCTTTATAAAAAATAAACATTTTAAGACATTTTCTAAAAATCAAACAATATGTCAGATGACTTAAAAGCTCTTAGAATAATATTGTACAGATGACAGGATATTTATATTCTCGTCAGGTCAAGTATCATTGAAAGTGTGCCAGTGGTTATCTGAAGCTGCTGCGGATTTTACAAAGAAGCTGAAAGTCTATTTGATATCACCGCCCCCTCACAGCTAATCAATATTTTTGAAGTATTGTTCAATTATTTTTTCATCTATTTTTAGCATTACATACAGATTTCAATTTTTAAGATATGACAATTTTATAGAGCTTCATAGCCAATCATATCCAAGAAGTATTATTAAATTATTGTAAACCGTGTAATTCATAATTCTGTTTTGAGATTACAATTTTAACTAAGGGGCCCCTCCAAAATCATAAAAATGTGACAACTAAAGAACAAACTAACAAAAATAAATATAAATGTATGATTCATGTAACTTAGATTTTGTCCACCCAAATTTGGTAAAATATTTACCTGATGTAATCAGAGCATGTTCGATTTTACTTTTTAAAACAATCCAATTTTAATTAAATATATCTAGTCGTTATGTTATCATCGCTTCATAAGGATATATCCTATCAAAATAATATACTTAAATATTTGTTCAAATGACAAAATTATTTTAATAAAAATAATGTGTTCGATGTGCATTTATATATGAGTGTATATAGACTGTTCAAGACTAGACTAGACAAAAAGTTCTTTGTTATCTATCATTTCTAATGTTCTAAAAAGTAACTCTTTTGATAATCCGAGTCACACTCGTAACTTATTATCGAGATCAAATTTTGAGAGTCAAATGAGTTCATACTTGATAGTTATTATAAAGATAGTCTACTGTCATATTACATCACTGGGTACCAGATATTTCTGGAATAATGTGTTACTTATATATAGATCTACAAATTTATTTATCTTCTGGTTAAAGCCCTATTCAAATCAATTAAACCGCTCTGTTTCTCTTACCGTAGACAAACAGAAAAACCAACAAATAGAAGCCTATGTATTGTTATAATGTAATACCTTGCGTTATACTCGTGAACGGGTGCTGCTTGCGGTGACTGGTCGTCTTGCTGGCTCAGTTTCATAATTATAGTTTAATTTTATTTGCATAATTGGTTTTTATAATTTAGCCTCCACAAGGAATTGATTGCGATGGTTCTAGTTGTTCGTTGTTTACTATATATGGATGTTTGTGAAACAGTGATCACAATAAAAAAAAAACCGGCTGAGTTTGTTGTGTGGATCATCCCAGACCAGGGCGCGCTTAGAACCCTCGTTGCTTTAGTTATAAGTTGGACAGTGACTCTACAGAAGGGCTCATTTCGATATGTAAGGCATCAAAATAGGCCCTCCTGGCACTTCTATTTGACGTACACAAGTGATCATTGGTATTGATTAAAAGTGGAAAATATGAATAAATAAATAAATAAAAATGAAAATAATTTAAGTACTTGAGATAATATACTTATTTTAAAATCACAGACCGACACTTTATTTTTGTGTATGTATAAAATACATATAATATTAGTCCAACTAAAAATATTACAATGGCCAATCAGAATTGAAGTGATCAGATGAAGCAATACAGTTAGTTGTTTAATAACTTTATTAATTCAACGAGTTACAAAACTGAGGAGACGGCTAAACTCGTAAAACGGTAATGGAATAGTTTTAGTAATGTTTCGAAAAAGACCTACTAGATGTTGAATTCGACGTCGATTTTGATAACAGACTGTAAAGACTATCCGATAGAAAGAGCATCTTTATGAATCACGGAGAAAAAATATTAGAGAGTGAGGATGAGGATGAGTGGATTACAACATACTAACGCCTAACTACATTTCTCGTTATGAGTATTTGAGCGGAATTTATCGGCTATGCAAAACCGTAGTCTTATTACAATTAATTACTACTATAAAATAATAAATAATAAAAAAGAAATAAATAAAGAAAACTGATACGTATTTTACATTATTACTCATCTTTAAATCATCTAGGATTCATATAAGATTTGCTGTAAATATAATAATCGTTTTACAAATGTGTACAGATACCATTTAAAAGACCTTATTAGCACAGTATTTATTTTGTATAAAAATGTTATTGTAAATAGTTTCAAGAAGGTCAATCAAAGTATGAAAAGGACATACCATTGGCGTCAAACAATAAGATGGAGTTTATTTTCAACACCAGCGAAGTTTCTAGAAAAATGTTGAACTTGGTAACATGTTTGTGTGAGTGCTATTATATATTGTCTGGAGTTCCAACAGTAAAGTGAAAAATACTGCAAAACTCATTATTTATCAATTTCATAACTTACTTCTAAATTTTCTTACTTAGTTTCTATAAATACAAAAAGATTTTGAAACAATATGCTTAGACGAGATGATGGTGTCACCATCATCTTTGAGACACCATCATCTTGTCTTACCACGAACACGTTTGCTGCAAAGCATTCGAAACGTCGGGTTAAATTTAAAAATGTAATAATAAACGCGAGTTATATCCGTAAAATAGTTTTATTGAAAGATTTTATATTTTTACAAAGTAAAAATAAAAATATCACTACAAAAGTGTTTGGAATTTACATGTTATCAAATTAGTACGTTTTTTTTTATCCATTTATATTTGATTCATGTGTACAATAAATTATTTTTATTATTATTATTTTAACATCTAACTAAAATTGAAAGCAATAAAATTGATTTTATACTAATAAATTGATGTTATAATTTGTAAAAGGAGGTATTATTTTTAACACGCTTTTGTTATAGTCTTCTATCAAAAAACCCGATATGATCGACATATGTGCGTATCTGTTTCTCTGTATATAAATACAGATTTTCAATTATTTCTCTCAATGCATACATTGAGAGAAATAATTGAAAATCTGTAAATACTGATCTTATACCATAGTATAAGATCAGTATTTACTCCAGTCCTGATCTACTAACAAATGTGATTAAATCAGTAAAATGATATAGTGAGAGAGTAGCGTTAATGTTTCAAAGACATTTACAGATTGATCTTGTAAGACGAGCGAATATGAAGTGTTATTTTCAAGTTTTATTTTTTACGGTCTCCTGATCTGCTTATTCGAAGGTTCGATTAACACACAAAATATTGTTCATGTGGAATACAGTTTATTGTTTTGACTCTGGGTGTTCTTAGCGTCTATTATTCATTTTCTGATTAAGGAAGTTATTGTTATCACCAACATTTTCTTTATCGGATTTTTTTATAATATTTTTACAATTTTGAGATGGCCTGAGTTATTACAGACATTTTATAGGTATGCAAAATGTTAATGTCAGCAAAAAGCTATCACAATTGAAAAAAAATATCTTTATTTTTTTTTGTTTTTTTAAGGAAATGTAAATAATAAAAAATATCAAAGTATTCTAATGTTACAAGGTGTGCTACATCTGCAATAAGTTTTCCTTTTATACTGTTTTTGTTAAAAAAAAATAAAAAAAGGTATTTTACATTTTTTGTAGACAAAGAAATGAAAAAGACGAAATCCGTAATGATAATTGTATTTCTCGTTTTTACATCATTTGATATCATACTTATTAAAGCACAAGTCGACATACTCTTCTGTATAATTCTACACATTACAATAAGGTGTAACAATCTAACGTGATAGTATAATAATAATACACATTTTCTTCGTCAAACAGACTCACGCTTTCATATTTACAAATTCTATATAAATATGGAACATAATACCGAATTGAAATATGATGGTGATGCTATCTATAATACAAAAAGCAAGAGTAACAAAACGCGAGTCACTAAAAGCTTTGCAGTTTCCTAGCAATTATTGAGTTCATAAAATACAATTCAGACAGTCAATTATGGAGTTGTATGAATGATAATTGAAGCAAAACAGAAGCAATATATTAATTTGATAGTTCAGATAACATTCGTTTATAGTAGTTTCATTTAAACATTTTTTAAATTTAGAGTAAAAATACAGCGATTAGACAAAAATTAAAATTTTAACTTGTATATTTATTATTTTTGTGGTTCCTTCGCAATTGAAAGATTTTTTTACAATTAAATAATTTAAATCTAATAATAGAGGTTTAATAAAAATATTAAAATGATTTTTATGCTTAATGATATATAATACAAGCTTAAGTAAGTAAATTATAAATATTTTAAAGATAATTATAGTATGTATGTATGTTTGTGTTTCTAATATATGTAGTGTAGCTCAATTCTTGTTTGTACAACACTACTCATTAAAATGAGCCCCAAGCTATTAACAGGGTTATTCGTTTCAATTGTGTATGTTATTTACTTAACAGGCTATTATGGCGTACTAATGTTGTAATTAATCTATAGGTAATAGCACATTTTAGTGATGATTTTAAGCATTTGTTGGGGTAGTATATAACGTGTAAATGAAAACGAAATATAAAAGAACCAAAAGTATGAAAAACTACTGCCTTTTTTTATATTTTATAATTTATAATTTTTACTACCAGTTATATTTCTTAAAGGATTAGATATGGAATATGATTCATAATATGTGATAGAAATATGAAAGACTATAAAATGCAGTGTGTAATTGAGATTGAAACTCATAAATTCTTTATTGGCGTGCGCGAGACGGGAACAAATTATTGGTATTATACGTACAATAAATTTTAAATCAATCTGATATTTTTATAGTATAAAAATTTAGTACATACTTACTATTAAAATATGAAGGACACATATTGATTTATTTATTTATTTTTAAATCTTTATTGTACGAAAAAGTCAAAAAGTACAACATGTGGACTTATTGCTATAGAGCATTCTGTACCAGTCAACCCATTGAAAAGTAAAAAAAAAGAAAAACATTACAATTAGGAGGTAAAAAATATAAAATGAAAAATTTGTCACAAGCTAAATTTAAATTATAACTAAATAAAATAGATTTAGATACATCATCCTTTTTTTGTAAAAGTTAACGTAAATGAAAATTATCCCTGATTGGTTCATAATTCAAGGGTGGCAAAACAATCACGTAGGGTTGATTTTTACGAAACACAAAATAGCTATATATTGTAAACTAATAATTTCTAAAGATATTAAGGTATTATTACAAAGGTCTATCACCTCATCCATGAGGAAGATGACTCCAAATTCTTTGTACATAAAAAAAATTGTAAAGATGTTATGTACAATCCTAATCATATTGTAAAATACGATTGTATATGTCGGCGAAAATCATTATTATTAATTAAAAAATTGTTTTAAAATTTTATTTTAAATTATTTAGAATTTAGTTTAAATATTTTGTATTAGTTTTGATTATCAATTGTAAAGATTTTTATGTAAAGCGGATGTGCATTGGTCTGCTGCGTTAAATGTCAAATTAATTTTTATTATAAAGATGTTTAAAATCAATCAAATAACTCTATATTAATTTATGTAATAATTTATAAAGTTATCAGTCGAGTAAAACGAATTACATTTTAATCGACTGTTAAACTGTTACTTTTATGATTACGGGAAGTTCACTTTATACCTGCTTTTAATTGTTAAATTATAATTTACAATAATAATGTAATGGGAAATAATAATGAAAGTAAATTTTGATGTTTAAATAGAATTTTAATTACTGTTATCTAAAGTATTCTAACTTTTAATAATAATTAAAATAATAATTGAAAGTGTATTGACTCTGACTCTCACGACGTTTGGTTTTAAGAAACGGTCGTTAGAGAGCCAGAATTATTGGGCCTTCGTACAAGGAAGTTGTAACCTGAAAACATTGTGAGTACGTATTATTATTCATTATAATTGCCTGCTTTTCTTGTATTTTTAAAGGATTGTAATAATAAATTGATTTGTTTTAAATAGGTTTATCATTTGCGATGAGTCAATCTAGTAATGGTGTTAGTGCCGTCAGTCTCACTGACGTCACCGTTTTAGAAAACACGATTGCACCTGTCGTTTCGATATATATATTATAATAAATTAATAAATTTAAATGAAATTTTCAAATGGACAAAGATTTCATTATCAGAAAATAAAAAATAATGGTAATGATCACAAAAAAATAACAAGTTTTTATATTTTTGTGTAGTAGCTGATCAAAACTTGAAATAAAGAATGTTCAAAAAGAAAATGTGGAACATTATAGTACCGTTTGCACATTTTTATCAATTTATCGGCAAGAAGAAAAATCTTCGTTTCAATAAAAGAGGCATGTAAGTTTTTATCTTATTGAATGTGGCCTAAATATAACAAAAATCGGAAAAGTACTTAATTTGAAAAAAAAAGCAGTTGTTGCGAGCAAGAATCGCTAAAAGTTTTCTTTTAATGTTTCTGTTAAGTCCTTACTATCGGTTTGTAAGGTTTGGAGGTTATGTGGAGTCCAACAGTCACCCGGCTGAGTAGAGGAAGCTACCATTTTTAGGCTACACATTTTAAAATCAATGGTTGCCGTCATCGTCTTAGTGAGACTGCACTGGATCGTTTAATCATTCCCCGTGACGTCCTGGAACTATTTGACGCCTACTATTTAGATTAATAAATTTTTTTTTAATATAATTTTCCTAATTAAACCTAAAGAATGTTTCCTCTACCACCATACTAAAATAGTAGTATTTCTTTTTTTTTAATGCTTTAGTAATGCTTTTAAACATTGAATGCAATGTGCTTAATTAGTTTCCAAGTTAAACAGTTTTATTCATCACTTCGAGATACTCAGTTAAGGAGTTTCTTATAATATTCTACTTAATATAATTACATAATGCGACCCTTGCGTTCGACGCGTGAACGAGTGTTGCTTGCGATGGCTTAAATAATATTTGTTCATATTGAATTGAATGCGATGGCTCTTGTTGTTCGTAAAAAAATACATCTTTTCCCGCCAAAAATGAAAATTTTTCAAAATTTCAAAAAGTCATTGGATAGATTTCTTGAAGAGAAACGACTTTGTTGTTGGCGTTTTGCAATTATAGCTTTTCCCGCTAAAATTTCGAAAATATAATAATATTAATAATAACAAACTATTTATATGAAAGAAATATTTAAGATAACAAAATGGTTCATTTAAAAATATTGGTTAAAAATTCCATTAATAACGAAACTAAACTGCATTTTTCAAATGTAAATTGAAACGGAAATAACTTCAATTTATACAGCAAATATATGAAATCTCTCATATAATATTAAACAAATACTCATTATTAATTTAATAAAATCATTAAAAATGTTGTCTTAGACTAAGACGCTAAGGCAGTGATAAAATATAATTGCTATATAACTTACGACAAATGTTTACTATCACACACAGCAGCCTGGACGGCTTTAGTGCTTCTTAACGAACTTCCCTGAAACTTCACCGTTACGTCAAAATAATTTCTCCTTCAGTCACGTTGTTTTATGAAGAGCTCGTTTTTCATTTGTCAATCTTGTCCTTAATATAGCAAAGTATTTTTCCTATAAATAGCTGTTTTGCTTAAATATTTTTATACATTGCCTTAAAATAAATAAGAATTTAAAGTAATTTGATAGCGGTATTGCGGTTCAACGAGCGTGGAAGGATGCCATTCCGTAATGGACGCTGCGGTTTATTTTATAGCAATACAATTGCACCTTGGCCACTCGTTCTTTTAAATTGCATGTACTTTCATTTTTCCACCATATTGTTTTCGGATTGAAATCCTGTGGTTTTGTTAAAACTAAATATAATAAAAATTATCAATATCTCCCCATTTTTTAATTATAAATATGACTTAAGTTGATTATAAATGTATAAAGTATACATTAATGATGAATTCATAATAAACAGCTGAAGGGCGTACAAAACGGGTTTTTGCGGGTTTAGATTAATTTGAATATCAATAGGATTTTGATTTGGTTTTATTTCGAGGATCCATTTTGAAAACTGGGACGAGATGGGATGTTTTTGAGCTATTCATTTATTTAATTTAATATATACTTGTGTACGTATGTTTAAAGTATATGATTTGTATCAAGTACGTATCTGACAAATTACCCCTAAATTATACCTAAAACTAATTATTCGCAAATAACAGGCCTTAGACTTTTGTTTAACAGTCTTTCAAGAAGGATTGGACTGGTTTAGGATTAATTTGGGTTAGTTTAGAGATTCCAATAAGTGAATCAGGGCTCTAGCTCGCCGAGCCCTGATGCGTTGGTGGAACAAGATCTTGGAGTCCCCTGCCGCCGGTATGATCACAGTGGGGACGGTCCGCCCTCACTTCGACCACTGGATCAATCGGCGGCACGGAACGCTTACATTACGTCTTGTGCAGGTGCTGACCGGCCATGATTGCTTCGGTGAGTACCTGCACAGGATAGCACGAAGGGAGGCGACCCCCTCCTGCCACCACTGTGACGAGTCCGTCGACTCGGCTCGTCGCACCTTGGCGGAGTGCGCCGCCTGGGACTACCGGCGCACTGAGCTGGTGGGCGTGATTGGCAGGGACCTCTCGCTGCCGCGCGTTATCAGCGCGATGGTCAGCAGCAAGAGGTGCTGGGTCGCAATGGCCTCCTTCTGCGAGTAAGTCATCGCCGCAAAGGAGGCCTCGAATCGGGACAGGGAGTAAGCCTCGTCCGCTGACCCGCTCAGTAGGTGGAGACTGGGTAGAAGGAGGCGGGAATACGCCCTTCGCTTCCTTCCCCAGTTGTAGGCCTGGTGAGGGGGGAGGGTTACCTAAAATAGGCCTACGATGGGAGGGTGCTCTACGTTGCTCGGGGTACCCTCATTCGGGGGGTCTCGCCGGGGCGTCACGGTGTGTGCTAACGCGGTCCCGTGACGTCCCATTACGGCGAAGAGGGCAACCGTTGGTTTTTTAGTGGGTAGCCTTAAAAATGTACTTACAACTTACAACTGCTACAAATACTATAACAATCAAAATAACGTTATAATTGTGAAAAGTATGTATTGAAATTGTACAGAATATGTTTTTTACATATTTAGGGCGTTTTCGATATTTATAGTAATGGTAATGATTGTTCTTTCATTAAATTAATTTTATATGTATATTATGTATGTAAGATCACTTCTTAATTTTGTGCTCGTCTTTATCTTTTAACTCATTTTCAATTTGAAAAATTTTTATTAAAGTTACAATTTGACAAAAAAATATAAATGCATTTTATTATATTTATTTCACTAACATTTGCCTTTTAAATTTTTGTAGTTTTTTAATATTTGATTTTCCTATGACGATATTGTGGATCCGCAATAATGTTTTCTTTTTTTTTGTTAACAAAAGCACAAGCTTAAAAAGTTTTGTCAAGAGCACAAACAACAAAAAATTTTAATAATGCTAATATTTATTTTCTTTGCGACGAACCGACGGCATTTTATGATAAAATTCCATGTTTATAAAACTCCTTACAAATTTTTCAGCAAAAAGTTAAACATTAAATTTGTATTTCCATAAAACTATTTTACGGATATACGGTAAGTTGTAAGTCCTTTAGAAAGTTGTAAGTTGTAAGTCCTTTAGATTTTCTACACTATCTCCTCGTACACCGATCAAGCTATACTAACCAAATTTGAACCACTTCATTATCACATGCTCATCTAGATTTTGAAAAAAAAAACACAACTTATTAATTTCAAATAAAAAGTAATTTGCAATTAATTTTATTTTAATTGAAACTTCATATTACACACGCAGATGGTAAATTCTTTCCATGACTGATAAATGTATCATTTTTAATAGCAGACAGTGGGCAAACCGTATAGAGTTACAGTTTTCGTGATATATTTGTCGTTTCACTGCAGCACTCGCACGAGAGTCGCTAGATTTTTTTAATCTATTGAATTTACATATTCATCAGATTTACATAAAAATAGAGAAATATTATATCAACTTCATGCGGTAAAGCAATTTAATATCACATTCGTAAAATTGTATTGTAAATCTTAAAAAAAAGTAACGTAGCAAAATTGAATAGTAGAAAAAACAGAAAATAGCGAGTGTAAAATAAGAACTATTTGGAACATAATTGATAAAGAAACTGGAAGAGTTAATCCTCCGAGGTTTTACTTTAATTTGTACACAGACATAAAATATATTACTTGTGACCTTGAGGTGACCGCAACTATCTATCTTTAATATTTTCAGCCGCTGCAGCTCTGACATTGCTTAGAAATAATGTAAATCATTATTTTTATTCTAAGAAATTTAAATCTCAGGAAATAAAAAAGTTTTTAAATGAATTGATATATTAACATATATAATAGATTAGTGATATATGGGGACTATACGTTAACGTACTTAAGACACTATCTGTTGTTACGCCTTATTTGGTTTTAATACTTAATGACTATGTAGAGTGAAGTAAAATAACACCATTATTGAAGTGCGGCACTACATTAGTTCAAACTAACAAAAGACTTCAGTACCACCTATATTTAGTTATATCTTTTAAAAAATAATGCTTATTCAATTAATTTGTCATTTATAATAATAGTAACCTTTATCATGAAAAACAGTTTCATTTCTCTCCTGTTCGGTCAACAACAGATGCCGGAGTTGGGTCATTGCTGAATATTTATGAGGCCTGGGACGAATCACTATGTGCTTTTGGGATTTTCTTTGATTTGCTTAAGGTATTTGAGTATGTACAGTATTCATACTGTACATTGTTAAACACCGTTAAACTCGAATTAGAAAATAACATTATTGAGTAAGAAATATAGCCCTGTATTTGAAGTTCGTCTCTTAAATAGAGAATTCAGAAAGTAGACGTAAATAGAAAGCGTTCACTTTGTTCATCAGTAATAAAGGATGAGCCATAAGACTCTATTTTAGTGTTTTTCCAATGCAAATAGAAAAAAATTAATAGTTTTTTTACTTCAATATATGTGTAGAAAGAAGTTGTTATTACGATCCTCATAAATAAATTTTATGCCCGTTCACTCTTATAGAGAATATATTAGTGTAATACTTATTTTATTAATTTTCGTGTACTAAATAAAACTATGAAATAAACTGCGTTCAGGAAGAAATAATGTGACGTTATGGTATGGTTTGCCATTTTACTCAATTTATAGGCCATTATTAAATCAGGAAAAAAGGGGGGCTCTTTATCCTTGCAAATGGTATATAAGTCTCAATAATAATAATAATAATAATAATATTTATTTTTAAGACAATTACAGTCCACTTGTTAGTAATAATTAAACACTTACAACTATGTTAGTACTTTTATAAACACAACAAAAACATTATAATTATTGACTCAGCCTCACTCGTCTCTCCGCCACACCAATAAACTGCTGAAGCATTGGCTCGGGAAGCTTGGCACTAAACATTTTCAGAATTTCGTTGGAGCTGAGCCGCATTCTGTTTAATAACGAAACTGTCCGCTTTCTCAAAATCGCGAAAAAGTTGTCAGTACTCGCTTTAGTGAATCTTGTTCAACATAACTTTGGAAAAATAACGATAGTTGGAAAATGCAAGCAAAAATTACAAACACATTTAAATGTTCTATTAAATGGTATTCGGGGCCTTGCATTTTGACAGATTAATAATGTATTTTAAGTAAGATTTCTTTGAAAGTTAAACATTATAACGAAAAGCTTATTTTGTTTTAAAAGATTTTTTATGTTTGATTTAAATTATATTGTTGAATATAAATCCATTCACATAAAATAATATTGTATTCCTAATTTTTATACTATATTAAAACAAAAATTTTCTACACAAAAGCTGAGATAATGTCTGGGTTGATCGGTTTTGCTTAGCCCTAGTCTTTCAACTTCATTTAAAAAACGTCTAGCTCCTGACCTTATTAATTTTTTTATTCTCCCTTCATCGTATTCAATACATAAAATGATGCCAGAATTTTAACTATTGCTTACTGACACTAGTATTACTTTCTTCATAGAGACAGTGACGAAAACGTAAGTGCTATATTCTTATTAAATGTGTGTTGATTTACAACGACAAACATATTGTCATTTCTTTTTGAGTTGTCAAAATAAAAAATAACAAAACAATAAATAAAATTGAACATAAAAAAAGAGAACAAAATGAAAGTTTACAAGGTAGTTTCCAAATTGGTGGAATAATTTACCCTCGATCCTAATTATCAAATTTCCTCATATAATATCACATTCTATAATGCTAGCAACAACCTATGCTATAACTAGAGTATAGTCTAATTTCAAATTTCTTTGTTCAGTAACCATATGTAGTATTGGATTATAATATAACTTTGATATGTGACCAAACAGAAAGAATTAATGTTCTTTTGAAAAATGTTAAATTTGTTACTTTCTTTTATATTATTAGTTATGTTTATATATTATAGGTTTCATTTGAATTTATATTAATTAAGTTGTCAGACCCTTTATCCAAAAAAGTTTTCAAAAATATAAAATATTTTTTTTATACCTCGAAAGATTAAATTATGATCATGCATAAGCACTTGCCGAAATGTAAGAGTATAAGCTTTCAGCTTTCATTTATCCTCACACATATACACAGTTCGGTGGGTTTTGATACTTTTGTGCTCACAATTTGTTTATTTTATATTTTTTTATACATAAGTTGTGTTTAAAATAAGTATAAAATTCAAGTGTTTAAAAAAAACAAAAAGAGAATTTTATTTTGATTCATAAATAAAATGTTTAAAGGATTAGAGGAATTTAAGACTGTATATTTCACATTTCATATATGTTACTTTATCCAAGTCGTATGAGAGATTTGGTGGATAACTGAGTTGTAATATGCAATATATAATCACTTTGTTAAAAAACTTACCGTATATTTTTACAGAAAAAGGTTAAATAATTTAGGATCAGGACTAAATATGAAGATTATATAATTTCGAATTATAGTAAAAATAATAATGAATGATACCGTAATTTGAAATAAATATATTATTTTATGTAATTAACAATTAAATTTATTAATAAAATCATTGGTATTGCACAATTGGATAAAAAAATATTTCGTATTTTATTGTTTTTAATGCTTGTTATCATTTTAGTGCAAGGATTGATGTAATAGATTATAATAAAAAAATAAATAATAACTAACAATATCATAACATCTTTCTCAATCAGTTATGTCGTGCATCTATTACTGATTAATATTAAATAACTCTGTGGTTATAGTGAGTTAACATGTTGTTACAGAACATAACGTTACTCCGTTCTAACGGCAATGAGATAATATAATAAGTGTAACAACGACGTTGAAGATATAATGCCAGGTATATTTTAAGCTAGCTGACCCGGGGAACTTCGTACCACCATATTTTACTTCTCTAGTCGTGACTGAGGAAGTATAGCCCTTCCGGTAACATCAAATAAGCCCGATTTTCAATAATTTGACAATATATTGACTTAAAAATTATTTATTATTTAATTACAAAAATTAGACAAAATGTTCTGTTTACAATACGACCATGTAATAATGAAATAATTTGACCACAATTATTGCAGTGCCTTGTAATGTACATTTTTTGTTTTTCCTTCCGGACAAAAAACAAATAGCGCCGATGGTTTGCCGACTCTCGAGCACAAAACATGAAAATTCAAGATTGAAAAACATGCGAAAAACATGATATTCAAGATTTTTCCACACACTTCTAAATATTAGATTTTTTTATATGAAAACCTTGTCCTGACAATAAGGAACATATAAAAAAAGAATCATGAAATTTGGTGCAGTCGTTCTGTAGTTATGCACGTACATACATTTCGGTGATTCATCATTATTTATATAGATAGATTACTACGACGTACGGAGAGGTGACTGAAGTTGTCAAGCGTCTTGTCAAATGAGGTTGTATCATTTTAATTCAATATCTTAAAAAATATCCTAAAAGGTAATATTACGTATACTTTTTTATAAAAATGTTAAGTTTCTTTATTTTTACGAAAGACTTGAACATCCTTACCATTTTTTCTTTTGTTTTATCTATTTGTTATTTAAGTGAAGTAAAAACAGTATTATTTAAATTATTCTAACTAGACAAATTCTTATCTCCTTGTAATATAAGATTCGTTAAGAGACTCAATTAGATCATTGTAAAAATTAATTTATCATATTTATATAAAAACTATTTTACGGATATAACTCGCGTTTAGTATTACATTTTTAAATTTAACCCGACGTTTCGAATGCTTAAATCGGGTAAAATTTAAAAATGTAATAATAAAGGCGAGTTATATCCGTAAAATAGTTTTTATTGAAATGTCTCGTGTAAATCTTAGAAAACATTATCATATTTACTTTATTTATCTATTTTATTTAAAACATTCCTTAATTACTATTTAGAGAGAACTTTAATCTTAAAGACATCATTTCGAACTTATTTAAACAGCACACACAATCTGGGAAATTGCAGTCATCTGACCAATTTAAACGTTTATCAAAATAAGAGAAGCTTCTATATATTTTTCTTTATATTGCATTAATATACTTTTTATTGTATTTGTTTTGCGTAGTTTTTGTTGTATTGTTTTTGTTGCGTAGTTTTTGTTGTATTATTAATAAAACAGCTATGGTTTCTTTACCATTACATTACATTACATTACGTCTACCAAAACATGTAACAACTGTACCGTTCCTTGTTGTTATTAAGTCACGTGCCTGATGAAGATGTAGTAATATTATATCATTTAAGGATTCTTTTACAAAACTTTCACAACCAGGGAATAATTTTGAATACTTAACTCGACACAAACAACTCACCACATTCAAGTTGCGCTCAATACCAGGTAACAAATTAAGGCTTAAGCTTACGAAATCTTTTCTTCTAAAGAGATTCTTTTATATTATTTATTTTTTCTCATTAACTTTTTTTTATACTTACTATTAGTATTATTTTAATTGCATCGGAATAAATAGGAAAAGTGCTACAATGGTAAGTAAACATCAATGGTCAGGTCATGGAAAAGGATTACTCTACAAATTGTTTTATATAATATTTTACAAACAAGTTGTAAGAACTGCTATAATTATATTATAAAAGAAGGCATTCTGTCGTATTCATAAATGCTGTTAAAAGTTACTTTAAACTTAGTTAAAATAATAAAAGATTAAATTCGAATTTAGGTCACTCCCGATTTAAAGGACTAAAAGAATTCATGAAAGTAATGTCTACTTTCAACTTAGTTAATGACTTTAGAACACAAAGCCTTGAGGACTCTCGAGGCAATGAAAGTAAAATAAAATGGAAGAACTAAAGGACTTACGACAACTTACAACTGCTACAAATACTATAACAATCAAAATAACGTTATAATTGTGAAAAGTATGTATTGAAATTGTACAGAATATGTTTTTTACATATTTAGGCTGTTTTCGATATTAATAGTAATGGTAATGATTGTTCTTTCATTAAATTAATTTTATATGTATATAATGTATGTAAGATCACTGTACTTCTTAATTTTGTGGACATCACACGTATCCGACCCTTAATCCTAAACGAAGTAGCTATTATTTTCTTAAAGTCGTTTAAGAGCCGAGTTAAAAACTCTTAAAACTATATATAATTTAAAAATGGTGATGATAAATAGTGTTAATTCGTAATTTGGTGTTTTTAAACAATGTGTGAGCAAACTTGTGTCTTTCCTGCTAACACCGCACTGTTGTTGTTTTTAGCGCCGCAAGAGTTTTAACTATTCTCTTTAAGTTTAAAAAACTTTGACCTAGTCATTAATAAAACTTGCAAATAGAGCTCACTGGGTCTTCGATACTCTAGAAGAGAGACTTAGTTTAACATTCTTAAAATGGAATAAATCCATTTATATATATTATGAACCCAAGAAGGTCTTAATTAAAAAGCAGACAAAAGTAACGTCTCAGTCATCAAACATATTAACATATCAATAAGAATACCGAATACCTTACTTTTAATTAAATATGGGAAGTTATTCGCACAAGATATAAACATAACACATATTAGCAGAGTAATAACTATGCTATGCATGACATAAATGTTTTTAAATGAATTGATATATTAACATATATAATAGATTAGTGATATATGGGGACTATACGTTAACGTACTTAAGACACTATCTGTTGTTACGCCTTATTTGGTTTTAATACTTAATGACTGTGTAGAGTGAAGTAAAATAACACCATTATTGAAGTGCGGCACTACATTAGTTCAAACTAACAAAAGATTTCAGTACCACCTATATTTAGTTATATCTTTTAAAAAATAATGCTTATTCAATTAATTTGACATTTATAATAATAGTAACCTTTATCATGAAAAACAGTTTCATTTCTCTCCTGTTCGGTCAACAACAGATGCCGGAGTTGGGTCATTGCTGAATATTTATGAGGCCTGGGACGAATCACTATGTGCTTTTGGGATTTTCTTTGATTTGCTTAAGGTATTTGAATATGTACAGTATTCATACTGTACATTGTTAAACACCGTTAAACTCGAATTAGAAAATAACATTATTGAGTAAGAAATATAGCCCTGTGTTTGAAGTTCGTCTCTTAAATAGAGAATTCAGAAAGTAGACGTAAATAGAAAGCGTTCACTTTGTTCATCAGTAATAAAGGATGAGCCATAAGACTCTATTTTAGTGTTTTTCCAATGCAAATAGAAAAAAATTAATAGTTTTTTTACTTCAATATATGTGTAGAAAGAAGTTGTTATTACGATCCTCATAATAATTTTATGCCCGTTCACTGTTATAGAGAATATATTAGTGTAATACTTATATATTTTATTAATTTTCGTGTACTAAATAAAACTATGAAATAAACTGCGTTCAGGAAGAAATAATGTGACGTTATGGTATGGTTTGCCATTTTACTCAATTTATAGGCCATTATTAAATCAGGAAAAAAGGGGGGCTCTTTATCCTTGCAAATGGTATATAAGTCTCAATAATAATAATAATAATAATAATATTTATTTTTAAGACAATTACAGTCCACTTGTTAGTAATAATTAAACACTTACAACTATGTTAGTACTTTTATAAACACAACAAAAACATTATAATTATTGACTCAGCCTCACTCGTCTCTCCGCCACACCAATAAACTGCTGAAGCATTGGCTCGGGAAGCTTGGCACTAAACATTTTCAGAATTTCGTTGGAGCTGAGCCGCATTCTGTTTAATAACGAAACTGTCCGCTTTCTCAAAATCGCGAAAAAGTTGTCAGTACTCGCTTTAGTGAATCTTGTTCAACATAACTTTGGAAAAATAACGATAGTTGGAAAATGCAAGCAAAAATTACAAACACATTTAAATGTTCTATTAAATGGTATTCGGGGCCTTGCATTTTGACAGATTAATAATGTATTTTAAGTAAGATTTCTTTGAAAGTTAAACATTATAACGAAAAGCTTATTTTGTTTTAAAAGATTTTTTATGTTTGATTTAAATTATATTGTTGAATATAAATCCATTCACATAAAATAATATTGTATTCCTAATTTTTATACTATATTAAAACAAAAATTTTCTACACAAAAGCTGAGATAATGTCTGGGTTGATCGGTTTTGCTTAGCCCTAGTCTTTCAACTTCATTTAAAAAACGTCTAGCTCCTGACCTTATTAATTTTTTTATTCTCCCTTCATCGTATTCAATACATAAAATGATGCCAGAATTTTAACTATTGCTTACTGACACTAGTATTACTTTCTTCATAGAGACAGTGACGAAAACGTAAGTGCTATATTCTTATTAAATGTGTGTTGATTTACAACGACAAACATATTGTCATTTCTTTTTGAGTTGTCAAAATAAAAAATAACAAAACAATAAATAAAATTGAACATAAAAAAAGAGAACAAAATGAAAGTTTACAAGGTAGTTTCCAAATTGGTGGAATAATTTACCCTCGATCCTAATTATCAAATTTCCTCATATAATATCACATTCTATAATGCTAGCAACAACCTATGCTATAACTAGAGTATAGTCTAATTTCAAATTTCTTTGTTCAGTAACCATATGTAGTATTGGATTATAATATAACTTTGATATGTGACCAAACAGAAAGAATTAATGTTCTTTTGAAAAATGTTAAATTTGTTACTTTCTTTTATATTATTAGTTATGTTTATATATTATAGGTTTCATTTGAATTTATATTAATTAAGTTGTCAGACCCTTTATCCAAAAAAGTTTTCAAAAATATAAAATATTTTTTTTATACCTCGAAAGATTAAATTATGATCATGCATAAGCACTTGCCGAAATGTAAGAGTATAAGCTTTCAGCTTTCATTTATCCTCACACATATACACAGTTCGGTGGGTTTTGATACTTTTGTGCTCACAATTTGTTTATTTTATATTTTTTTATACATAAGTTGTGTTTAAAATAAGTATAAAATTCAAGTGTTTAAAAAAAACAAAAAGAGAATTTTATTTTGATTCATAAATAAAATGTTTAAAGGATTAGAGGAATTTAAGACTGTATATTTCACATTTCATATATGTTACTTTATCCAAGTCGTATGAGAGATTTGGTGGATAACTGAGTTGTAATATGCAATATATAATCACTTTGTTAAAAAACTTACCGTATATTTTTACAGAAAAAGGTTAAATAATTTAGGATCAGGACTAAATATGAAGATTATATAATTTCGAATTATAGTAAAAATAATAATGAATGATACCGTAATTTGAAATAAATATATTATTTTATGTAATTAACAATTAAATTTATTAATAAAATCATTGGTATTGCACAATTGGATAAAAAAATATTTCGTATTTTATTGTTTTTAATGCTTGTTATCATTTTAGTGCAAGGATTGATGTAATAGATTATAATAAAAAAATAAATAATAACTAACAATATCATAACATCTTTCTCAATCAGTTATGTCGTGCATCTATTACTGATTAATATTAAATAACTCTGTGGTTATAGTGAGTTAACATGTTGTTACAGAACATAACGTTACTCCGTTCTAACGGCAATGAGATAATATAATAAGTGTAACAACGACGTTGAAGATATAATGCCAGGTATATTTTAAGCTAGCTGACCCGGGGAACTTCGTACCACCATATTTTACTTCTCTAGTCGTGACTGAGGAAGTATAGCCCTTCCGGTAACATCAAATAAGCCCGATTTTCAATAATTTGACAATATATTGACTTAAAAATTATTTATTATTTAATTACAAAAATTAGACAAAATGTTCTGTTTACAATACGACCATGTAATAATGAATTAATTTGACCACAATTATTGCAGTGCCTTGTAATGTACATTTTTCGTTTTTCCTTCCGGAGAAAAAACAAATAGCGCCGATAATTTGCCGACTCTCGAGCACGTAATGTACAAAAAATTAAAATTCAAGATTGAAAAACATGCGAAAAACATGAAATTCAAGATTTTTCCATACACTTCTAAATATTAGATTTTTTTATATGAAAACCTTGTCCTGACAATAAGGAACATATAAAAAAAGAATCATCAAATTTGGTGCAGTCGTTCTGTAGTTATGCACGTACATACATTTCGGTGATTCATTTTTATTTATATAGATAGATTACTACGACGTACGGAGAGGTGACTGAAGTTGTCAAGCGTCTTGTTAAATGAGGTTGTATAATTTTAATTCAATATCTTAAAAAATATCCTAAAAGGTAATATTACGTATACTTTTTTATAAAAATGTTAAGTTTCTTTATTTTTACGAAAGACTAGAACATCCTTACCATTTTTTCTTTAATCTTTAATCTTAAAAACATCATCTCGAACTTATTTAAACAGCACACACAATCTGGGAAATTGCAGTCATCTGACAAATTTAAACGTTTATCAAAATAAGAGAAGCTTCTATATATTTTTCTTTATATTGCATTAATATACTTTTTTATTGTATTTGTTTTGCGTAGAATATTATTAATAAAACAGCTATGGTTTCTTTACCATTACATTACATTACATTACATTACATTACGTTACGTTACGTTACGTTACGTTACGTTACGTTACGTTACGTTACGTTACGTTACGTTACGTTACGTTACGTTACGTTACGTTACGTTACGTTACGTTACGTTACGTTACGTTACGTTACGTTACGTTACGTTACGTTACGTTACGTTACATTACATTACATTACATTACATTACATTACAATACATTACATTACATTACGTCACGTCTACCAAAACATGTAACAATTGTACCGTTCCTTGTTATTAAGTCACGTGCCTGATGAAAATGTTGTAGTAATATTATATCATTTAAGGATTCTTTTACAAAACTTTCACAACCAGTTAATAATTTTGAATACTTAACTCGACACAAACAACTCACCACATTCAAGTTGCGCTCAATACCAGGTAACAAATTAAGGCTTAAGCTTACGAAATCTTTTCTTCTAAAGAGATTCTTTTATATTATTTATTTTTTCTCATTAACTTTTTCTTATACTTACTATTAGTATTATTTTAATTGCATCGGAATAAATAGGAAAAGTGCTACAATGGTAAGTAAACATAAATGGTCAGGTCATGGAAAAGGATTACTCTACAAATTGTTTTATATAATAATATTTTACAAACAAGTTGTAAGAACTGCTATAATTATATTATAAAAGAAGGCATTCTGTCGTATTCATAAATGCTGTTAAAAGTTACTTTAAACTTAGTTAAAATAATAAAAGATTAAATTCGAATTTAGGTCACTCCCGATTTAAAGGACTAAAAGAATTCATGAAAGTAATGTCTACTTTCAACTTAGATAATGACTTTAGAACACAAAGCCTTGAGGACTCTCGAGGCAATGAAAGTAAAATAAAATGGAAGAATTAAAGGACTTACAACTTACAACTGCTACAAATACTATAACAATCAAAATAACGTTATAATTGTGAAAAGTATGTATTGAAATTGTACAGAATATGTTTTTTACATTTTTAGGGCGTTTTCGATATTAATAGTAATGGTAATGATTGTTCTTTCATTAAATTAATTTTATATGTATATAATGTATGTAAGATCACTGTACTTCTTAATTTTGTGGACATCACACGTATCCGACCCTTAATCCTAAACGAAGTAGCTATTATTTTCTTAAAGTCGCTTAAGAGCCGAGTTAAAAACTCTTAAAACTATACATAATTTAAAAACGGTGATGACAAATAGTGTTAATTCGTAATTTGGTGTTTTTAAACAATGTGTGAGCAAACTTGTGTCTTTCCTGCTAACACCGCACTGTTGTTGTTTTTAGCCGCAAGAGTTTTAACTATTCTATTTAAGTTTAAAAAACTTTGACCTAGTCATTAATAAAACTTGCAAATATAGCTCACTGGGCCTTCGATAGTCTAGAAAAAAGACTTAGTTTAACATTCTTAAAATCTAATAAATCCATGTATGTATATTATGAACCCAAGAAGGTCTTAATTAAAAACCAGACAAAATTAACTTCTCAGTCATCAAACATATTAACATATCAATAAGAATACCGAATACCTTACTTTTAATTAAATATGGGAAGTTATTCGCACAAGATATAAACATAACACATATTAGCAGAGTAATAACTATGCTATGCATACTTACTTGATATAAAAAAAAGAAAACAAGGAAATACTTTTTCTCTAATATGGGTTCGTACATGAAGATATCTATAGGCTTTCAAAATACATTAATATATCTAATTTACAATGTTTTCGTCAAATTAGAGTAAGAATTAGACGTTTTTATGAGTTAGGTACTTAACTTTGAAGTTACTCTTGTTAGAAGTAGTTATTATAATTAACTGGAACGCTATGAAAACAAAATGAAATTACATTAATTAATGAGTTCTATTATATTAACCATTTAATATATATGATGTATATTTAACACCTAAAATTAATTAAACGTGAGCAATTTAGAGCGTTTCAATTTTCTAGGAACTAATGATAAATAATTTTCAGTTATAATAAATGAAGTTAAGACACATTTTCAAAGTACATTAAGTAATTAAAGCTTGTCCCATATGATAATATATTTTTTTTATTTACAGTTTATTTGCAAGCGGTAATGAGTGCGAGCCCCGTCACAATTACTTAATTATTACGAAAGATGATTTATTTTTTATTAAAATCCATTCCTTCCAACTCCAACAACAACTACACGAATATTTCCTTGAATATATCTCTGTAATTATCTATATAAAGAAAGGGCAGTGGTTTGAAACAACAATGTTTAATCTTCAGCAATTCAGAGACATTTAAATATATCTAAACTTGTTAAACGTTTAGTGTGAAATTATTTAATATTTTACTATAATGTGACATTACTGCGGTTTAGCTCGCCTTCGCTTCAGGCAAATATTCTGAAATGGTACGTTATAATTATAAAATAAAATATTTTTCAATATTGTAGTTAGACATCGAAATCATATAAATAAAAAAAAATATCATTGAAAAGACAACAGAATAAATTTATAAAATACAAAACCAGACGGAGAATCGAGTGTTGTTCTTAGTGAGAGGGATTTACTTATAATTAGAGAACTTTAATATCAGTTCAAAAGAAACGCTTTTTGTCAGTATCAAAAACATCTATGATGCAGGTTTCATCAGGTTAGTAGATTCAGATTGATACTAAATGGTGAGTATTAAATAAACCAAAACAACTAAAAAATATTAGCAACGGGAGAGACGGAACATCTGCTCGCTGGTCGTTACTTAAACACTATCATATTATTAATAAGTGCGCATGACATGACTTTACATAAAATGTATTTCATTATTTTCGTTGTATTTAGTTTTATTATGATAAACTGAATAATAACATTTAAGAGTAAATAAATATAGTTAAATATGTTTTTACAATTATCCACGTCACGGAGGGATATGTTGTTTTTATCAAGTATAAAGTACTATAAACTATTATTTAATATATTTACTGCAAGATAAACCACTTGATAAATGAGATAGAAGCTTTTCATATAACAACATGAAACTGACAAAATATTTATGTTCCCGCGAGGACGGAGTGAAGCTAACAGAAAGTCGGGTGTTATTAATCGAGAACATGACGACTTCGCGAACTTTAAATTATATTTTTTTAGAAAGTTTTTTTTATTGACCTAAAAATGATAACCTAATTTTGCTCCAGCATTTTGTCCAGTAACATTTGATCTTTATGCAGCTGAAGCCAATGCATGACTACATTCCTTTGACGATAAGTGGTAATCAAGTCGTGGATTCTAAATCGCACTAATTTCGTTATAGCCTTGAAGACATAATCTGCTGGGAACACCGATGCCGGCAAGCTGTTCCAGTTCTTCGCTGTACGAATAAGAAACGACAAAATAAAGCTTCTTTAGATAGGAAGGCTATACAGAAGGAAATTAAAAGATACTAAAAAAATGTATTAATAATTACCATCGTTGTATTGGCATATGCTAATATTGTCGTGAGTAAAAAAACATATTTTTGTGACAAACCAAATTCCAATTATTTTTGGAGAACACAAAAAGCGTTTCTTGACTTTATTTATTAAAACTACTGACATCTTGTTATTATTATTAGTCTACTTTATTTTGAATGTCGTTTTTTATCAGACCTGTTTTATTTCACTTTTAACAGCCGATTAAACTCTGAAAGAATTCAGTAGAACTGTTAATTATAATGAGACGGATCATTTCTATATAAAAGATAATTTAAATTTATCATAATTAAAATGTAGTAATCGGTATCGATACAATGTTTATTATATTATGATGAATATACAGTTTATATGTAACATAATAAAAATAATTTAAATAGCAGGGTTTGTTTACAGTTATCTAGTGAACTGAAACATATTTCATAACGAATTTCTGTTATAAACTTTTAATATACAGTGAAGTACTTTTTATGGAAAAACAAAAAACACAGACAAAAAAGAAGGTATTTTTAGTTTTTAGGCGAATATGTTTATGAATTTTCTTTTAAAACAGTAAAAGAAAAGTCATGAACATTTTTTTACAAAAAAAATATCATTGAAATATAATTTCAAGTGATATATCATTTTATACTATTAAAGAAAGAATAAGTTATTTTAATAAAAGTTCATTAATCTATTTTGGTTACGCTTTTTAACGCAAATTGTAATTAAGTAGCTATTTTCAACAATTCTTTTTATTTAATCTTAGTCATGAGATATAAATAATTGAAAGGAGATAATCTTAATCTTAAAAGTAATGTATAATAATTAAATACTGAAATCTTTAAATTTATTATTGTCTTCCTCAAATCTTTAAAATTATTATTGTCTCTCCGTATTTTTATACAATAACATTAAATTAGAAAAATGCTATACTTATATAAGACCTTTTAAAATACTTGCTTTGTCTAAATTATATTTATTTTATAATTGTATTATTTTAAGAAGTATCATTGAGAAGGTAGACTTACTTTGTACAGGAGTCAAGTTAGTAGTCTGTTTTGTTCAATCATCAACCCATTACTGCGTTCATGTCAGTAGAATAATATAGAAGACGGAAAAGTATATTTAGATTGTTTATTTTAGTTAGGTGTAAAATTGAAATAAGAGACTCATTTAAAAGATCTTTACTTAAATTATAAAACACAAAATATAAGATTTTCTGATTTTGATATTCTTTGCACTTTATCAGATGACTGCAATTTCCTAGACTTTGTGTGTCATAAAATGAAAATGGTTTTACAGGGTTTTAAAATTACTATTCGAAATGATTTTTTTTTTAATTTAAGTTTATTAACATTAATAAAAAAGATATAAATTATAGATTAATAAAATAAACATGACAAACTACACTGGACACAACACTGGACTAATTCAGTCTTATGACGAATCTTATAGCAAAAAGAAGATAAGATTTTATTCAAAACTTTAGGACTATTAAAAGGGTTGTTAGAAAATGAGTTTTATTTAAAATACAATACACAAACATTATATCAGTAGAATAATGATGTTTATATATATAACTTTCTACTTTAAATACATAACCAATAGAATTCCTAAATTTGAGAAACAAAGTCAAATACATATTTTTCTTTCTTAATTGGTAAGAAAAAATACATTTTAAATATAAATGTTAGATAAAGATTCCATCTTTTAGGATATTTATATAGTATTAAATTAAATTTATACAACGTGCTTAGACAAGACCCTTGAGATCTTGTTAACAAAAGTTCTCTCCTTTATAGAAATTTAAAATATACCTTATATTATTTCTAAAATGGGAATTAAAATCTTCATTGTTCCTGAAACAGCTATTTTTATATTTTCTCATTCTCATCACGTACTCTCTTCTATTTTGTGGAACAATACAGTATCAGTAAATTTAAAAATATTCTATAGTGTCAGTTCACTCGCTACATCTCCATAGCAAAATATAATAAAACTACATAACATGTTATCTCACTGTATACGTACAGGTATTTTATAGGTGTGCTGTATTTCAGTACATACCGACAAATAGTTAATAAACACAGACAGGACTGAAAATTACAATAAAGTAAAATAATACTAAAAAGCTGTGAAGTACTTAATAAATATAAATTTTATTTTTCTATTTTTCTACAAAATATGCTAGTCACTTTTATATTTAATATTAATCTTTAATAATTATTTGTTGAAACCATCTAATATAATAATATTTTATAATGTCATTAGAATAGAACAAAAAAGTAAGGAGTAGAAATTATAACCGCATTGCTTTGCATAAAATAAATTATAGACTAAGCTTTATCTTTTTCCTTTTTTTCTATCTGTATATTTTATTAAATTATGAGCATATAAAAATATATAGTACCCACCATAGGGCTAACTCAACACTTCTTTTATTGCGAAGTAATAGGAGCCGCCAAAGTTATAAGACGCTTAAAATCCTGAATTACTTTTTCATGAGCTATAAAAAGTGTGTGGAAAAAAATAACAAATTAACTGAATGTAGTCAAATTACAATAATTATTAACTATATTGCCAGCATAGACAATATTACCATTTATAAGCAGTAAAAATATTTATGAAATCTTATAATAAATAAATTATTAAATATAATTAGATAGATGGTCAGCGTGGTGTAACAAGGAGGTTAAGGAGTAATAATAATGATGGATTTTTTTTCGACCTTAAGACTTTTCTTTTTAAAGTAAAAAAATTATTTATATTTTGTTAAGAAAAAAAATATAGATTTTCTTTTAATTTTATTCTCATGATTGAGTAATTATAGGAACCGGTTAATAACGTATTCAAATTATTTCAAGATGTTATTTATTCTCAGGGCACACCGACTACGTGATATTTCTCTACCTCTGTAGTCACTGTCTCTTTGGGAAAACTTCAAATTGAAAGTGCATTTACATATCAAATATTCCTCGCTCTGAACATTTTCTTTATATGCTATAATATAAGAATATAATAGTTTCAAATCTTTCATATAAGCTTATAATTATAATATAAGTTATAATATTTGTATGATAAGTGTTATTCAGTTCGTTGACAGTATTTCTGCAGTATGTAACGATACTGACATGTTGATCCCTCAATTGTAAATTCTAGAATTTTAGAATCTTAACTCAGTTCTACTTCTTGTTATATTTCATAGATACTCTAGTTATTCTCATACTTTAATATTCTACAAAGAAAGAGACTGAATATGACTGCTACATATTATATTTAAAAAAATAGACTTGCTATCTTGCTAGCTATGCTTGCTAAATAAAAATAGTTTTAAATCCATGACTTCTTCAAAAATAAGTACAAGGACGCAATAAGTGTATTTTTATATAATTAATTTGCATCAGCTTGGCTAAATGAGTAACGTTTTTCATAAGGTATCTCCACATATATAAATAAAAGAGTGAGGTCACTCTTTTTAAAAACACTGCTGCAGTTGTTATTCCGTTATATATAAGTGCTTGATGATAATCACCAGAATTTACTACCTATAAATTTAGTAAAATGGTTACCTGAGCCATAACGTTACATTTTTTCTCCCTGAACGTAATTTATTTCAAGCTTTATTTAACTACTATACAATAATTGAAAAAATATATTATTTTATGGTGATAAGAACTTTTAAACTTCAAATTTATGTATTGGAATTTTTGTCCACGTACGAAAACCAATAATTTGATAGTATGATATGAGATTGAACATAACTTCAGTAAGGATCTTAATTTATGGCCGATTGCTTTTCATACTAAGCTGTTGGAACAATACGAAGTCACAAGCACAGCACTCGTGCTCACTCACAGCACTTCACTCATAATATTTTAAATAAACATGTATGGGCAGATATTTCACTTACATCAAGGAAGAGAAACTAATATCATAATTGTTCTAATTGGTAAAAGAGAATTTTCATTTAATATTCTAACGTAATAAAAATGTAAAAATAATTATATATTAAATATATGTTTAGTAAGTTATTTCATTAATAAATCAAATCAGTATATTTCTAAACTGTTATTTAAAGATACATGAAAAAATAATATATTCCGTATCTTGAGGTATAGAAAAAGCTGTTAAAAAAGATTCAATAAAATTTGGAAAATTTAGGTGTTTTCTATAAAAAAATATTTAAACATGTTTTTACTTGTTTCTAAAACACTTTTAAACTTAATGTCATAGAAAGTTAATTAAGAGGTCTTGGAAAAAAAATCAAACTAGTCTTTCTACGTCTTGTGATATCCGGAGATAACTACGTGAAACATTTTTTTGTGAAAAATTAAGTAGATTATAAATAATCCTAAAACCATTATAGTTATTTACCCAAGAAATTAATACAGTGTCAGAGCGACAGCGTCTTGAAAGCTTAAAGATTTAGTTGCAGTCACTAACATGTTGGTAAAGAAAGTTTCAAAAGCAGTTGTAACCTCAAAATGAGACATAATATATTTATTGTCCATATTTAAGTTAAAGTCATCCCTGAGATTCAGCTCTTCTAGTTTCGTCATTAACTATATTTCAAGTAGTTTTTAATTTTGTTCTTTTCTACTAATAAATTAAGATTTTTCTAACTAGCTTTCTTTAAAAAAAATTGAAATTCTTCACTGGTCTTCAATTACTTTTCAGCGTATATTAAATATAGTATTTCTCTATTTTTATGTAAATTTGCTGAATCTCATGAATACGTAAATTGAACACATTTAAAAAGTCTAGCGATTCTGGTAAGATAAATAAGAATAGATATAGTTACCATAAAAAGATTTCATAAATACTTCAATTAACATTATTGTCAGAACAAGTGACCTCACAAATATGGATTATATATTGTTAAATAAAAATACCACAATGTAGCTGACATGCACATTTTAAACAATTTCACACACTTTGAAAAACAATCTTTTTGATTTTAACAAAGTAAAAAAATATTAAAAGAAAACATTGACAATATTGTATTAGAGAAAAAATAATTTAAGAAAATTATGGAAATTATTTTCTTAAATTTTAGCTATCCAAATATCTGTATTTGTATTTTTCTAAGATTGTTGTTCTTTGACAGGAGATGATGTCGGAGGACGTCCTTCGTCTGAAGCGAGAAATCTTGAACATGTTTGAACATTCCCGACTTCGTTGAAAAGCGATTCTTTCAGAACCTTTACGAGTGGTTCAAGTTTTTAGTCCTCGTTTACTTTTGTGGTTCTTTGAGGATATGATACTACTGTCTGTCTACTGTTCAAATATTCAAAGAGCAAGTAATTAGGTTGTTTATGAATTGAAGTATATATACATCATTATGAGAGAATATTGACTTTGTTTTGCTTATATAAGTATATAACCTTCCCGTTTTAATTTTTCCATAGAAAAATATGTGTATATAGTTCACACATGAGAGACATAAAACTTCAAAAAAGTAAAGGCTACTTGAATATTTAGGCTAGATGAATATTTAGAAGTAGTAGGAGTATTAATTAGCTTTTTTTTATATAATATTTTATTTTTATTTTATTAAAAACTTTTTAATAATTTTCAATAAAATACGTATAAATAGATATATATGTATAATATTTTAATAATCAGATCACAAATGTATTAAGGTTGCAAGTAATTATACTGAAAAAAAAAATACTTTGAGTTTGTTCGAGACGTCACAATCACAGATATATTACTATTAATAATAGAAAAAAGAACATTTTTTTTCTACAGAAATTATATTAATGTTATGTAATATGTGTGTGTAAATATAAGTATTTTCGGAGGCATCTATTTATTAAAAGTTTTTCATTGGGAAAAAATTCTTTATTGATACCAGATCTGCGAAACTGTTTCGATATTTGATTCCCAGAAAAAGACGCGGTAAAAGTGTAGGCTGACACAAGCGATGCGTTCATGTATAGTCGCTTATTGATATAAGCTCTGATGCGTTATATTCAAATATTTTTAAACCCTTAAAATTACTTTTTTTTTTTCAATAAAAAAAAAATATTGCAAAAAACATATAAGTATATTATATTGTAAGGGTAAACTATGTATGATAGAAATGAATTAGTATAAGCGATATAATAAAAAAATCAAACATTTTTCTACTACCAATTCATACAATATAATAAAGAAGAAAAAAGAATTTTAAACGATTCTCATCAATTAATAAAATGCGTATTCACTGTTATGAAGAATGTCTTTACTTATTGTATTCTCCATACACTACACACTACACTACATTGACACTCATTAACAACATTTTTCCGGATTGCTCCGGATCCATGAGAGATTCATATTGGTTCAAAAAGGTATAGTAGATAATAGATATATTTTTGTTTATATGTGTAGTTCAATCCTGTAGTGTTATAAGTACCGTTATTAACTCTATTTTAAGCTTAGTGATAATGAAAAGTTTTGTATCATTGCTTTCATGTAACATGATTGCGCAGTTTGCCATCGCACTCAAGTTACAGTCTGTTTAATTTGGCTATTACCGTCTACCAGACTTACATAAATAAGGATAAAGATAAGCTTAAGTCATTATCCGGGCAATCTGTTCATCTTAGTTCGCAGAGGTATAATAGATGTTTATGATATTTCTCCCGAAGGTTGATAAGTATAGAGTTTATTGTTACATTTATTAATGTCTATTCAATACTAAACATCTTATAAAATACTGTTAAAATTGATAAACAATCAGTGCAATATACAATTAAAGCTAAAGTGATAATTACTAGACGTTAATGTTTTATTATGTTTTGTTTAGTAACTGCATAAAATTTTAAAATAAATTATATTTATACATAGAAATGGAACATTTTAGCGCAGTTTGCCATTATACTAAATTTATAGGCACGTTATCCAGGTCGTTACAATCTGGCAGATTTATGTAAATCAGGACAAAGGCAAGCTTAAGTCATGTCCTGGCAATACATATTATTAAAATAAAATGTTTTTAGTTTTTAGAAAGTAAAGGTTAGTCTTAATATTATTAAAAATAACCTAATGTATTGAAGCTGTGAAAATATATATAATGCAACCGAATCGATAAAAACAGATAATAATGATCGAAAATAAATTATTATTATTATTACATGTATTAATTGCTTAATAAATTCAAACAAGGTATAACTTTGGTTACATTTTGATCTTCGCCGCCGTTTCGAATGCTTTGCAGCAATCGTGTTCGCGGGTAGATGAAATGTATGTGTCATACTTACAATTAAAGTATATTAAAATTTAACCAAAATTATACGCGAGGTAAATCTGTATAAAAATAACTTCATTTCAGGTGCATTTATTAAAGTGTTGACATACTTATATAGAAATAAAGTACAAAATTTGAAATTTAACGACTAATTTATAAAAATGTATTGTAAATCTATTCGTAATGAATATTTAATTTATTTATAAATTAATAATAGATGACTCAAAATAATAATTTTCTTTTTGTACTGTGACTGTTAATGGTTTCGATACGAATGTTTGAAAAAATTCTTTGAACTCGTTTTAAAATTATGTAAGATATAAACAATTTCGACAATACTCTGCTTCGCCGCGAGGTTTTAATTTTATTTAAAAACCGAGTTCAAGATCTCATCACTTATATGTCCACTTCGTGTACCTGCTCCATAAAGAAAAAGGTTGTGAACTTCGTTTATTTCTGCACTATTAGTGGCCGATCCTATTTTAGATTTCTTGCATAGAATTGAGGTGCCGTCTTTGTCATTGAAATTCTGTTAGAGATCTTATTTACAACTTCAGCGACAGCAATACTTTCTGAATCAACTATACCATAGATCATAAAAGGACCATAAACAATACATGTTTTAAAAGACCTAGAAAACTCAAACTAATAGTGAATTTATATTAAATCCCGTAATATACTACGAAAATATTGTCACCACAATATTATATATATTTTAGAAATATACCTATAATAATTAGAATAATATTATAATTGATCTGATGAATTGTAAAATGTTAAAAAAATTCTGAAGTTTCTTTAGAGAAACCTGATTACTAAAAACCTTTCTTTTAGTTTTTTTTCACCCTCACTTTTTCATACAAATAACACACGGAATTTTTACACGTATTTTAAAATAATATAATAATAATACATTTATAAAAAATAAATGGATCCTCACATACTATAAATATGACGTATATAATCATTTTCAGTCGTAATGGCTGTGACTCTTAGCTTCGATTCCGTTATAAAAGCTTTCAGATCAGATTATTTATTTAAAATACACTGAGTGCACTATAAATAAAATGTAGAGAGAAATTATGAGGATTTTCAACGGATCCCAGGCCCGCGAAAGATGCTTATTTTAATTGCTTTGAAGAAAAAGCTTTAAAAAATTGGAATATAATGAAAACCATATAAGAATTTTTCCCGATGCAAGAATTCGTAAAATCTGAAAGAATTTTTGATACTTTTTACTGGTTCCTCCCGATGTCGAGCTTATTATAATTTTGTTAATTAAAATTAAGAATCACAAGTTTTTTTTTTTTTAATAGGGAATCAAAGGATAAAAACGTTACATATTATTTCATTCAAAATGCAAACAAGAAAATTATACTTTGAGAAGAAAAATATTAAATCTTTAGACGACAGAAATTTTGTTATTATAATGTTATTGTAATGCTTTCCTTGTTGCCGTTATGATGGCAATTTTAATTTCAATTATTTTTTACTAACTTACTTCTTTTGACTCCTTATTTACGTCGGAGTGTCGTATGTTAATTCACAACTCTCAATTGACATAAAACACAAATTTACTAAAGCTTTTGAAAAAGCTAAATCTTTCTTAACTCATCAAAGCTTATTTGAATTAACTTTATTATAGACCAGTCCTCTATATTTATAATGTGGATATTAATAGTTTTGTAAATCATCTTATTGTAAACTCTTAACTTCAAATTTGTTTCTGTTGCTTGGTCAAAATACCTCTAGTAAACTAAAGATGAGCCTGAGATATTTATCCTGACTGATTTAGAACAAAACTTAAAATAAACCAAAAAGCCAATATACAAATAGTATTTATAAATGTTAAAAGTGATATATGTTACACGGAACGTTAGAACTACGTAGACATGGATTGATTTAGTACATCTTAATGAACTCCGCCGTAGCTTCACTCTAAGAGCCAATAAATATTGTGTCACTTGTCTTATCTACAGCTTCTATCATACTTGTCAAATTCTATATAGTATTAGTTTACATTCTTTCTATATTTCACTTAAGTATAGTTGTAAGTATTTTAATCATATATATTTAAATGTAGTCATCAATTATTTTGGTTTAAATGTAACCCTAAAGACCCTAAAGACGTTCACTAACGGCCAGTGGCCTCTTAGCCAAAATCATCCCACTCGACCTTACAACACAAGAAAATGCTGAGCTATACATGGCAAAAAGAAACTCTCCTTTTACTGAAATTCCGAACAGAGACATTGAACGGAAAATATCTGTATTATTGTTAAAGCATCCAGCCTTAAAAACACCAATCAATCACAAGCTGATTGATAATCATGCCAAGGTAACGCGAATGAAAATGTGGTGCACCTCCTAGATAATTGCGAAATTTACAGTAGACAGAGATACGATGTAGACTTGATTAGTGAACGAAGGGTCGTTAAGGAGAATTATCACACCTTTAATGAAGATGAACGAATAAGAGGAATATTTGTAGAATACACCATTAAAATTGTCAGAGCAACAAACAAAAGAAACGGAGCTATGCAAAGACTGGACTAAAAAAAAATATTAAGTACTTGTAATTGTAAAGCAGTAGTAAGTAAGATAAAAAAAATGTGGTTTGTTATTGTCAACTTACACGGAAGTCCCGTGCGTTAAAAGAAATAAATGAGAGAAGAATGTTTGTGTGTGAACTAGTGTGGAAGAGACATAGTAAAATTTTTGTTGTGTTAAAATAAAAGTTACGTTAAAAAAAAAGCCATAAAGACTTAAATTTAAATAAATATTATTTTCTAGTGATCTTTTATAGTGATCTTCTGTTATTACTAATTTCGTTTGAGCACCGCATTAGAAATAACTCATATTATTTTTACTTTTAATAAGTTTACAATTGCAATTCGTAAGAGAATTTAATTATAACCTGGACATGTAGTGAAACGTAAATGGGTCCGAAAGAAAGATCAAATTTTTGTAAGAAGAATCCAAATGTAAACATTAGTCCATCCTAATGTTTTTCGCTAACTGTTTTAGCACATGCATCCTAACTATTTCAACCTACAGCATTTAGTAAGGACCTAAAATAAATTTAAGTTTACATTATCGTCGTTTGTCTTTATTATGTACATAAACAATGACAAAAGACATTTTGTATCTCATTATGTCGTCCAAAACCGCCGATGTACCACCACCTACCATTGTCCGCCGTCAGGCAGTATTCTAAGAATATGACAATAGCGGCACCATTTTGGTGATCCGATTTAATTGTAATAATACATTAAATAATTATTAAGATCAGTTTGTTTAAGGTAGCGTAAGTGAATACTTGTAGAACAAATATAATTTTTAATTAAAATATTTTTTTTTATATGTTCCTTCGCCGTGCACAGAACTTGACTATCTATAGTAAAATAATATTTACATTTAAAGTAACAGTTTAAAGTCTATTGTTCTTTTATGCCTATTATTTTTAATAAAAATATTAGAACTGTTAGGTTCTAATAATTTTTAATGCTATATATTCTAAATATTGTAGCTGCCTGTCTGTGGTTCCCGCGTTCATTGATAAAAAATGTCCTTTTACGGATTTTTGCCTTTTCTATCAACAGACGGCGGGAAGAAAACAAACTGAAATAAACTTTTCTAAATAATATTAAAAAAAATAATAATAATACAAAAGATATTGAAATATCATTTTTTTTTAAATTATATTTATATAATGTTAGATATATTATTATATAAATATATTAATACAGATTTTTTATCTTCAAATCAATACGTGAGTAACATATAACTAATCAAATTACATAGATATATGGAATCAACACCTGGAACGATCCGGACGGAGATTTGTAAAAGAGCAACTTCTAAACATATAATGTAGTATTATTTTATATCATACATACATGTCAATGCTTCTGAAACACCTTTTAATAAATGGACCTTCTTAGTAAAATAACTACAGCATTAATATTATAATATGAAAATTTTGAAGTTTGTCTGTTAATTTTGTCAAAGTAACTACTATTTTTAGTTTATAATATGAATAAGTCCACAACTAACGTAAGTAATTGAAAGCCTCAAAGGAGAATTCATATAAGAGTACTCATTACTTGTATTTATTTGAATTAGATAAAAAAAAAAACTTTTTTTTATTTTTTTATTATTTTTATGAAATTATAAAGATTAGTGTAAATATTATTACACATTGTAACGCTGTAATACATTTAATTTACAAATTATACATTTTATTTACAAATAAGACTTAAACGAAGAGATAGTCAAATATGTTATTTATAATTAATAAGCATTTTATTGAATTTATTGGAGAGTACTAACTAATATAACGGTTTCCATTATTCGCACGGCCGCCGCAAAATATAAAAACTGAAAGTGTTAAAATAAAATAATATGTCGATGTTTTTTCAATTATGGCGATTCTATTTACATACTACAAAATATTTGTTTCGCGTAGCGAAATTTATTTTCAATAATATATATCTATATTGAATTCTATATGTCTACATTTAAATTAAATTATAATAACATTATATAAAGGCGTAATTGATTCTTATAAAAATAACAATAATAAGATAGTTAGATGTGCATTTTAACACATAATATATATAAATGAAAAGTAAAATAATATAAAAGGTTTCAGTAAGTCTGTGATAGTATTTACAATGCTTTTTTATCTATTATATTATATATTTTTTATGTACTGGTTATCAAACGATATTTTTGTATTCTTCAATTTCAAATATATACTGTAAGTAGCACTCTCCCGGAGAAATGTTTGATTCTCTACTATTGACTTATTGCTATAAAACTAATCGAACTGCGTGGGAGAGTTTGCGGGAGGGCTTCTATCATTGTGTTCACTAGAAACTGCTAACTATGAGTAGATAGAAAATAAAAGCGATGAATTTGATGAGAAATATTGTTTGAAAAGCGAGATAGACGCTTATCTGTTATAAGTCAGGACTCTATGAGACAAGTATGAGAACGATTTCAACATTTAGTTAAATTATTTGTAATTTGAGTTATTTCCACATTTCCGATTATCACAATACTTAAAAAGTTACTTTATAAAGTTTTTAAGTTTAATTTTAATTTTATAAATACGTAATAGAGTTAATTACATTTATAAATTTGAAATATCATTCAATTACTAGCTTTTATTATTAAAATTTCAGGACGTCGTGAGCCTCGTCCTATTCATGTCAGATGACTTGTTTGTGTTTGTTTTTGTAATAATAAAATTTAAAAAGGTTATATGTGTGCACTGTTCACACATTTATATGTAGCCTACATTTTATGAATAGGTGTCTATATCTCACAATCTGACTGAGTAAGCTGACTGAGCACCCAGTATATCATTATTTCATACAGTCTGTGATTTAATCTTTTACTTCAACACGTCATGTTTTTATTTTATATGCAGCTTTTGTACTATGTATTTAAATGATATTGATTTTAAATAGATGAAAAAAATAAAGGCTTATTTTGCTAAAATTATAATTATTAAGTTTTTTTTTTTTTTAATATGTCTTTGATACTTTGATAATTGAAAATAAAAAAGGTTCAAGTATTAGGAATAATTAAATAAGAGTGGTTTTACAGAAAACAAAACAAATATTGTTATATCAAAACGTTAGTATGATTTACACGAGTACTACACATTTAAATAAAACTATTTAAAATATAACTTGAGTTTATTATTACATTTTTAATTATAAAGCGTGGTGATGGCTTATCACTTACTGTTAAAACAAATTGGAGCATCGGTACTAGGATCAGTGTATTGCTAAACCAAAGATCTTCACTCTCGAACACAGATATATTCCTAAAATAATTCGCGATGCTATTGATATTAAAATAGAGAAGATAACACCCTAATTTTAAATAGAAAAGATGTTTGGAATCTATCGAACACTTAGGATCCTCTTATGAAAATTATTAAACCCTAAGTCAGTAAACGCAATGCCACATCCATGCACATAGTGCGTCGTGCATCCTGATCTCTATGTCCGTGAAATATGGAACCGTTGGAGGAAGATGACAAATTAACTCACTCACTGACGCTAATGCTTGCTGCAAAGCGAGACATCGGCTTATAATAAAAAATGTAATAAGTAACGCGAGTTATATCCATAAAATAGTTTTATTCGAATGTTCTACTGTAACCGTACGTATGCAATCGTACGAAAAATATAATCTGCCTCTCTCTTAATTTCATTGTTTCCTACGAATATAAAGTGATAATTACGAGCTTTGAAACTATTCGACTTTATATAATTTATTAACCATTGCTACTAAAATACTACTTTATTATTGATTTCTTCATTATGTTAGTTATAAATATCACTGAGCATACAACTGCTGTAGATATCATGACCCTTTTAAAAGTATAATCAAAACGTTTTCAATTTGTTGCCTTTTTGATATACATTTCTTGGACAATTTTTTTTTTACGAAGTATTATTTTGTCGTCTTATATTTTTAGCAAACAAATGAGTGAACACGTTATTCAATATTACGGGTCCAACGTACGGTACGGTTTCTATGACGCATTGTATTATATAGTTTTTTTTACAATTTCTAACGTAGAAGTGTTAAATTTTACCAGTAAATACAGTTTGTAAAGGCTTTTACAGTTTGGTTGGTTTGTTTGAATTACCTTTAATTCCTTACGAATTCCTAAAAATTACGGCTTTTATTCTTTATTTATTTCATTCTTATACAGGACGTGTGATGAGTATGTCAATCTAATATATTTTACAAAATAACCTTAAATAATGTTTTTTTTTTTATTCAAATAGAAAAACATCAAGTTACAAGCGAAATAAGTAATAAACCGTAATTTATAATACCTACCAAGTTATTGGTTTTTTATTCATTATAACTATGGACCTCCAGTTCAAACTCAACCATATTCATTTACGCGTGCCAATGTAAGGTGACATTATTTATTAGTATTTAGGTAATTATTGTTGCCCGTGTGACAGAACGAGTTGAGGTGTTTTAAATAATTCTAAACAATTAAAAATAGTAATGTGTATGATCGCATGTATGTAAGCGGCTTTCTGGCTCTATTTCTTCATTCAATACTGAAAACCGCATAATTGCATTTTTTTAAAATCTAATCTCACAATTAGGGTGGTTATGTTACCAAAAGATGCGTATTTGTATAAATTAGAACCATTTTGTTTTCAGCTAAATCGTTGTTTTGTTTTTATTATATAATAATATAAATTTCGTGTTATCGTAGTTAATGTGATGGGCGTCGCGTCCAGAGCCGCTTGTCATAAATTATAGTCCTTGTCCTTACCTTGTTTTTATAGAAATAAAATAAGTTTCAGTTATGTATATCTAATTTTCTATTCTAAATTCAGTGCGCATTCTTAGCGGTTATAAGATTTGCACATTTATAAGATACAAAATGCTTACACTCAATGTATAATGGATAAAACTATTGAAAGCTCTTGAACAGATAATACAGCTCGAAATTCCAATTTAAATAATGAATGTAATAATAATAGTTTTCTTTTTTGCAATATAAATTCTAACAGTTTAATAATATATATTACTAGTTGTGAGTGCTTTTTTATTCTAGTTGATATTTAATGTCTGATCTTTTAGAATCGGCAAGTTCTTCAATTCATTTTGGTAAGGAAGTATAATGAATAATCTAGACAAGCGAGTTGAGGTTCTAAGGTTATTTTGATCTCTTTAAAGTTACCTTAACTTTTTTTTTTCGTCTGAAAGCTTTTATTGCTACACGGTCCCACTAGGGGAAGGAGGAGGCCAGTTATTTGGGATTCCCGGCAGCATAGAGGATACTGCTATTTTTAAGGCTACCCACTAAACCAGACGGTCACCATCTCACCGTTAGTGGAGCGCCACGGAAATCGCTTTCGCATACATCCGTGTGTCTCCGACGGCTGGTCGCGTGAGTAGCCACCTAATCGTGGGGGGCACGCCTGGGACCCAAGCATGACCCATTCCCTCTCGTGGCCGGCTTGTTGTAACGTGAAGGTCTCCCCTGCCCCCCACCCAAACCGACCGAGCCACACCACTTCCCTCTTCACCGAGCCGACACTTAAGCCGAAACTCAGAATCAGGGAGTACCGGTCCGACTCCACTACTCGGGCCCGGACCAAAAAAGGACCCCGAACCCGAGGCCGCCGCCATCGGCGGCAAACTACCCGCGACAGCCACGAAATACCACCCGGCTATGCTGGGAGCAGCAAGTGGCATCCACAACCGTCTCGACCGAGTGCGGCCCAACACCGCACCCGGAGCAAGCAGCCCGGCCTTCTACGACCCCACAACCCCCCAACTGACAGCTACTGGATACCGCCTGCAACCAACGGCTAACGCGAATCCGAAGGAACTCATTAACCGTTTCCCAGGGAGCACCGGCCCGCACCACTTCCCATGCCACAGGACGTATTCGGCAGCATCGATAACGGACGGGCACACTGGGAGGTTCCCGACGCGTAGCCACCCTCTATAAAGTGACCTGGTTTATGTTTAATAACTGACGAGGAGGTTTTTAGTTATATTTTGATAAATTTAGACAACACTATTTACTTAACATAAGATGGTCTATTAAAAACCTTTTCTTCCCAAACTTATAACAATTTTGTAAAAGGGGAGTCGTTAATTTTAAGTTAGTTTCAACATTTTCCTTCTCCGAATTCAACTCCTTACTATCTTATGACTGTGGATCAGATCTATGAGACAATGACTGACTCATAGATACACTTCCTTCTTACCCCTGCAGGAAGTGTGTGACATGTAAATGAAAAATCTGTGAAAAAACATTGTGCTTTTTATAGTTTTTAATACCTTATAAATGTTAATAAGAAATTCATCATTACAAGCTCTGTATTCTAAAAAGTCTGCTACTAAATTAAAGACAACACGAGCTCCGCAAATTTTCAAAGCAGCCTCAGTGTAACAAAATCTGTATAAATGACATAGTCGCAGAATTACGCGTCAGAGTATTAATTATACACCAGCGTGCTTTGGATACAGTCGCAGAGACTATTGCAATATAAATATTATATTATTTGTGAGGTATAAAAGGATTTTTTCAATTGTGTGCTTTTAATAAATTGTCGTTATTATCGACAGAATAAGTGTCTTTGAATAGAAATTATTATATCTATATAGGCAGAATATATTATTTTATAATTTTATATAATAAAATGCAAATAATGTTTCCTATTTATAAATTATCTCAATCAACATTGTTAAGATTTTTTTTAGTTTAATTTAGCAGTAAATAATAAAATGACTATTTTCAGATTATGTATATGAGTAGTTTATTATAAGAACTCATATAAAAGGGAGCTCACTTTAAAAACTCTGTGCAAAATAAAATTGCTTAAATAAGTAAGTTATAAAAGTAGTGGCCTATAAATAATTATGTCGAGAATACATTCGAAGCAATTAAAATGGTGTTTCTCATGCACTTTAGCTTAATGCATTTATAACTAAATTTTAACTGAAGGCCGACATTAATAAATTAATAATGTTTATTTTTAAAGCTTAAAATTATAATTCATTTCATGTTATTAGCTCAAATAATAACTCATAAAATAACATTTAAACATTTTCTTTTTTTTTTACTTCTATAATATTTATTAATAGTAATTAATAAATAGCTACAAAAAAAACAGACTTAGTGTGGCTTCAATGCAATATAACATTCTCAATCACTTGAACATATTCTAACATATTTATCACTATAAATATAATTGGTATATAAGAATTATCCTTTTATTTACCAAGGTTTAATTAATTTTCAAACATTTTAAATAGAAATATATATCTTACACGAACCATACAAACTTTCACATCTTTAAAAATGTGTGGAGGACGAGACTCTGGTAAAAAACGTAAACTACAACGAAAAATAATATTCAGAGGATAAAAAAAGTAAACAAATGAATCATCTTATAAAAGATATTTAATTTGCAATAAAAAAAATTCTGCAGCAGGAAAATGTTATTGGTTTGTCAAAACATTAAAATCGAAGTAAATTGTGACCACACTGTCTAATTTGCATGAACTATCTATTATCCTGTAACATAATGGAATACCCTTTCTATTTATTTACACTAGATATTCTAAATTGCAAATCAAGGGTCCCGTGAGCCTCACCCGTGTAGTCTATAAGTTCCTATATAATATTCATGACATTACTTTACCTTCATCAGTTTAACTATTGAATTATATAGTACAGTGTAACAGTCATTACTATTGGGTCGCTTCATAACAGGTAAGAATAGAAAAAAAATTAAATAAATATTGTCTATGTAGTTTATTTCTTTCAATTGTGCGTTCACCACAGCAATTCCTATCATATTATAACATGAAATATGAACAAATATATTAAACAAGTTTAATTTTATTATGGTTCAAGAGATATAACTGCCAAGAGTGGTTAAGATGTGTAGTATCAACTTTTTTAACAACAAGATTATGTAACATGCGGGATTGTCATTTAAGACGAGGTATATCAAAGATGACTGCCTCATACTTTTCCATATTCCTATTTTTCTCTGATTGGTAGTCTTAACCATTAATACATTTATAAGTGTACTCTTATTTGATAAAGTATTGTATATGTTACGAGTGAGTATGAATACTATAGCAACTTTGTATAGCTTCTTGCTCTGTGCATGTGAGGTTATTGATCATACACAACACTCGTGGTTTTTATATTACAATATCAGTGTTAGTACATTAGTATGTCATAATAAGTCTGTTATGTAAATATACACATAACAGTCTGCATACACATTAACCCTTATTTACTCATATTATTTTACGCTAACCCTCTATACTTTAATGTAATTAGTGCCAATACAAACTTATGACAATATCTTTATATACATTATTGTATTTAATACATAATAATTATTTATAAAATAATTGTTTTAAATACTATTACGAGTATAATTCATTCCAAGGTTTGTATCAAAGATCTGAAACAATAGCTCTTTAAAGGTACAAAAAAGTTCTTATAAGACTCAAAAGCTTATATTTTTTCCATAATCGGCTTGATACGAACTCCCATCACAATTACTCAGCCAATCCAAATTTTTTGTACCCTACAATCTGTCTAACTTTCTACCTTAATAAAATATATAATTAACTGAAAATAAATTGAACCTAACATATGCAATAGTTTATATTAAATAAATACACACCCGGACTCTTTCCGTTATAATATTAATATTAGCCATATAATTAAAATCTAGTAAGCTAACCACCATCTCGTCTTACATTGTTATCACCATTACAATATGTAATATTGAAGCAAAATATAGTATAACTAAAATAGCCATAATATATTTTAATATATAACAGGGATGAAATATTAAAAATATGCTACAGAGAGAAATGAATGACATGTGCGAGTGCACGTTCCTGATAGAGTAAAATTTGGAATATTTATATTTTCTTTTACGAGTATAACATGTATTTTTACCCCAAATATTAAAAAATCTAAGAAAAATAGTAATAAAATATAAAAGAGATAATCAAAATACAGGCTTAAATAAAGAACTCAGAACTTTATATCATAAATATTAATGACCATTAAAGTCATTAGTCCATCGTTCGCGGTGACGGTTTATATTTTTATTAAACAATATTTATAGAATATTTAATACTCTCGATATTTCCAATACTAGTTACGTTTTAGATTTTTTATTAAATACCATAAAACCTAGTTTTAAGGAATATACCACAGGTGAATTAATATCAGAGATGAATAGGAGAGGCCCTTCGATATATGTTCATTTTCCGTATCATTGTGACATCGCATGTTGACGCCACATGTACTTATTAAAGCATACGTCGACATCGATCATAGTACTCTTCTACGTATCAAAATAAGGTATAATAAGCAAGCGAAATAATATATCGATAAAAAAATTGTTTTTTCCACCTAAGCCCAAGTGTGACCCTGCATCCTCTCTGCCCGTCTCACCTGCCACCTCGAGGAGGTGGGTCCGGATCTCTCAGAAGCTCAGTTCGGCTTCTGGGCGGGTCGTTCTACGATAGATGCCCTGAGAGCTCTGAGAGATGTGACCCAGGAGGCTGTTCGCGAGGGGGACGTCGTCTTGGCGGTTTCGCTGGACGTCGCTAACGCCTTCAACAGTCTTCCGTTCGAGACATTGGTCGAGGCGCTCCGGTTCCATGGAGTGCCTCCCTGTCTCCTGAGACTGTTGGGGGCCTACCTGCAGGACAGAGAGGTCCTGTGGGAGCGCGGCGACCGGCGGATGTACCGACGTGCCGTGAGCCGAGGGGTTCCACAGGGGTCCGTTTTGGGACCGGTCCTGTGGAACCTGGGCTATGACTGGCTGCTCCGCTGTCCTCTCCTTCCCCGGATGAGGGTGTTTTGTTACGCCGATGACACCCTCGTCACAGCACGGGGAGGGAGCTTTGCGGAAGCGGCCCGTCTTGCTACCGTCGGTGCAACGCTTGTTGCGGACCGCATAGGGCTGCTGGGTTTGGAGGTCTCCGTCACTAAAACGGAGGCCATCCTGTTCCACGGCCCTCGGCGAGGTCCCCCTCGTCGGGCGTCCATCTCCGTCCAGGGTTCGGAGGTGGTGGTGAAGGCCCAGATGAAGTATCTGGGCCTCACCCTGGACGGAAGGTGGAACTTCGGGGCGCACTTCTCCCTTCTCGCCCCGAAGTTGGTTTCCACCGCAGCTGCCTTGGGAAGGCTTCTGCCTAACGTCGGTGGGCCGCAGGCTCCATGCCGGCGCCTATATGCCGGCATCGTGAGGAGCATGGCCCTATACGGTGCCCCCATATGGTCGGAGTCCCTCACCGCTCACTCAAGGACCCTGTTGCGAAGAACGCAAAGGGTCCTAGCGGTTAGGATGATCAGGGGGTACCGTACGGTGTCCTTCACGGCGGCTACACTCCTGGCGAGCGATCCGCCCTGGGAGCTACAGGCGGAGGTGCTCGCAGCCGTGTACTGGCACCGGGCAGAAGCCTTGGCCACGGGGGTAAGGCCCGAGGTGGCGCGAATCAGGGCTCTAGCTCACCGAGCCCTGATGCGACGGTGGAACAGGGACTTAGAGTCCCCTGCCGCCGGTATGATCACAGTGGGGGCGGTCCGCCCTCACTTCGACCACTGGATCAATCGGCGGCACGGAACGCTTACGTTCCGTCTTGTGCAGGTGCTGACCGGGCATGGTTGCTTCGGTGGGTACCTGCACAGGATAGCACGAAGGGAGGCGACCCCCTCCTGCCATCACTGTGACGAGTCCGTCGACTCGGCTCGTCACACCTTGGCGGAGTGCGCTGCCTGGGAACACCAGCGCACTGAGCTGGTGGGCGTGATTGGCAGGGACCTCTCGCTGCCGCGCGTTATCAGCGCGATGGTCAGCAGTGAGAGGTGCTGGGTCGCAATGGCCTCCTTCTGCGAGAAAGTCATAGCCGCAAAGGAGGCCGCGGAGCGGGTCAGGGAGTCAGCCTCGTCCACTGACCCGCTCCGTCGGGGAAGACTGGGTAGAAGGAGGCGGGAATACGCCCGCCGCTTCCTTCCCCAGTTGTAGGCCTGGTGAGAGGGGAGGGTGACCCCTCTTACCTAACATAGGCCTGCGATGGGAGGGTGCTCTACGTTGCTCGGGGCACCCTCATTCGGGGGGTCTCGCCGGGGCGTCACGGTGTGTGCTAACGCGATCCCGTGACGTCCCATTACGGCAAAGAGGGCAACCGTTGGTTTTTTAGTGGGTAGCCTTAAAAATGGCAGCATCCTCTATGCTGCCGGGTAGTCCCACATAACCCCCCGGCCGTCACCCCCCTGGGCCGACGGGGTACCCGTAACGGGTTTTTCCAACGGAAAAAAAAAAAAAAAAAAAAAAAAAAAAAAAAAAAAAGTGTGACCCTGCATCGTGTCAAAAATCATAAAAGCAATTATACGCGAGCCAGCTTCCTAAAATCCTAACATACAGAGAAAAACGATATATCATTCAAACAAAGTCAATTATGTTATTTTTCTTGTAAGTTATTCGAATTGGAACAATAAAAAACATAAATATTATAGATAAGCCTACTTTTTTCTAAAGAGTATTAAATAGTATTAAATAGTATTATATAAACATCTTATTTTGTCATTATTATTTAAATATCAGGATAAACACGTGAGATAAATTTAGCGCATGACATTAGCAACAAAGTTATTTCGAGGCTTTATTTTGCCCCACTGTGTACACGACCACGTGACTGTTTTTCATTATCTCCTGAAAACATTTCATAGTGTCGTTTTATCGCTCGAATTTCCTAAAATGTGCCTCTACATATAAAAATTACAAACTTATATAATCATTTCTTCTTTCTTTTTAAAGTCCGACCGAACTTAACCGAATTCATGAATTGATAATTACTGACCCTCGATACTATGTATTGAATTCGACGTTCTGAAAATATCATCTCCTCAAAACCGCCTCAGTCGTAAAACAAACCCGTTTAGATATACGTATATGTGTCATCATTATACCCAAATATAAAAACTATAAAAACATAGACAATTACATCTGTAGTTTTTTTTGGAAAAATATTGTGAATTTTTCTTAGATTTTTTTAACAATAACAATTTGGTCCAATTAAATTTACTACAATCAAATTACTTTAAATTTAATTTACTACAATTTTTAACGAATGTTTGTGTTCCTTTCCGTATTAATTAATATGTTTATTAGTTAGAAGTATTTAATAAATAATTTAATTACAGAAAAAGAGCCAGAAAATAAAAGTATTCAATTACTTTACATCTTATTAAGATATCTAGGTATTCCTGAATATACTTATACTAAATAAGTATATTAATATTTGTATTTTCTTAAACTCATTTAAAAGTGTTTTAGCGGTGTTTACTAATGTATGATAAAACAAACCATACTTTGTACTTACGTCAGACAGTAAATCCTCTTCAAACTAGACGTCTAATGTGTCCTCTGAGTAGGTGTACTCTAAATGAGTGAACACTATTTACGGTACGTGAGAGAGGATTACTTCAGAAACTTTACTGTTAATCTCGCATTCCTTAAACCAAATAAGTATGTATGTTTGTAAGTTCAGTTCGTCTGTCTGATATAGACGGTCTTATATAGAATGGTAAATTCATCGCAGCAAGCACCGACACCCTAATTTGTAAAGTTGTTGTATCCGTACTGTCACTGAATGGTTTCCCAGAGATCGCGGATTCGAACTTGATAGTATCAAAACATTTTTTTTATTTCTTATTTATTTAAAAATTAATAAGCTTAAAATGGCTTAACGTACAAAGACAATTCCATCCGAATATTGTCCAAGCTGATTTATTGACTTGTTACATGTATTCTTTGCTGTATTCGTAAGATAATTTGGCAAAATCATTTGAACACATTTTATCGTTTTATGATTTCATATTTTTGAATATTTTTTATGAGCAAAGTTGGAACAAATTTATAATTTTAATTTATAAGCCATTTAAAACCATTTAAAAGCAATTTAATGTTTCGTAAATAAAATATATTTTAAATATTTTCGTCTATAAGAGATATTTCTAAGCATATTATTTCTTATAAGGGTTATTTAAGAAGAGCCGTATACAAATGGACTGCTATAAATTACTATTTTCCTCAGCTATATACACAGACACGTATAAATACACATTGCCTAAGCTGTAGTACGGAGCGCATCAATCGCCCAATATGATATAAATATAAGTGTAAGTTAAAAGTGTCCCTCATATTTTTAATAATAATATTTAGTAAGAATGAAATGAAATATAAAATCCTCTTGGTTCAGAGGTATTTTTGTAGGTGGCTAAAACAAAATATTAAAAATTATAAAAGCTTGTTTTTGTAAAAGTAATAAATGTAGTTTTGCAAATAATAACTTATGCAATATTATTGTATTAGTATTAATATTATACCTTTTTTTTTTTCAAAACCAATTTATGTAAATAAAAGTAAGTATAACAGGTGCTCCAAACAAATAATAAACCTTCTTTGGGTTGAGTCTTTTCTTTTAAAATATATAAAATCGTTTTTATTTATTTTATGATAATTTGAGGTGACAAATAATAAAAGCGATATGCTTCGTATAAACTTTTACCTTCTGTCATAAAACACAATATATATATATATATGTATATGTATATATTTTTGTTCGCATTTGTTTCATCCTATCGAAACAAAGTGTAACAATCCAAATTAATAAAAAAAAAATATTATTATTAATTATATATATAAAACTTCATACCAGTGAAGACAAAACAAAAAAATGTTATAAATGAAACCGATGACAACTACGATATTTGTAATGTAAATTTTAATAGAACATATAAGTCCCTGGAGAATAATACAAAGTAACTTCGTATAATTACGTATTTGATACCTATCCATAAGTATATGAATTCGTAACAACAATAGATAATATTTGATGATATTAAATACGTCTTTGTAGCACGAATGAAATTGTATCAAAACTATGAACTATTTCAAAATTCCACTCTTGTGCTAAATGAGTTTTTCTGTTAGAAAATGCCTTTTAATTATTAAACTTACTTTTTAATTCATACGTTAAGAATTTAAAAGAAAAGTACCTAAATAGCTCGACTTTTTTTCTACTTAGCTATTTATATCTTGACAGTAGACTGAATACCGGAGGTCGCGCGTCTTTTTTGGTCTTAATTTTCGTAAACCTTTTTTTTATTTTTTCGTATCATATCACTCATGTTAACGAAATTTTAAAAAATGTAGTAATTTTCTTCGGTATCACATCAAGTATTTTGATAATGTTGTCCAAAGATTCACACAGAGTGATGCTTCATAAAATTATTGTTATTTATTAATCTAGATTATTTTTAGGTACCTTTTAAAACTATCGTACGTTTATACCCCTATGTTGAAAGAACAAAAACTTCTCATTTGAATATAGAAGATGAAATACGTAGACGAGTGAAGGGTCACGTACGCGAAGGAAACGTGAAAAACTGAGACAGGACGCCAACATAGTAAAGCACGTTTAAGCTTCTCATAGAGTTGGAAGCAATAAAATACCATCTGTCATTTTAGTTCATTCTAAATAATTTCACTCATATATAAAATAATCTAGGGAGCTGACTATATCAAAGATAAGATCTAGATTGCAGTTTCTTACTTAATACAGACGTTTGAGAGGAAATATTACAAAACCACAAACTAATCAAGATGTTAATGAATAATCCTCAGCGCTCAGCATTACTATAACTTATGTATAAAAGAATATTGAAGGTGACATGTGCAGTTGGTAAAATGACCGTCTATGATGAGCATAAGAAAGATGTTTGCCACAACTGTCTTCAATTGTTGTTTTTTTAAATATTTTTTATTTAATTTAATTTGAGACTGATTATATCGTTAGTCATTCGTTTTTAAAATAAAACTATAAATATTACCAAATAAAATACAAAAAGACTTGATTTTATAAGGTTTATGGTTCCTACGTAGGTACCTAGACATTAGTATACTTTTTGTTACTTTTGGTAAAGTCTAATATATTTGCTACTATAAATAAATAATATTCTACATTTGTATTTGTTTATGTAATAATGAAATGAAACTTAAAAAATTATAAAAAAGTGAATTTTCATAAAATTAATAAAAGAAAGTTAATGTGAATGTGAATGTGGGTCTCCCAATTTTTATAAAAAAAATGTATCTGTTTTTATACAAAAATTTATAGTTTTAGTAAAAAAAATATCAGCGACTTCTCTAAAAGGTCTAATAACAAAATAAAACATACAAAAGCATTGGTTTTTTACTTATTTAAAATATAAAACACAAAATAAAATTTTACTGATTTGTCTATCCATTTGTATAATTATCTTTTAGAAACTAAAATCATTTATCATATGTATATCAACCTATTTATGATCTATGAGTCGAATGTTGAATTTATACTTATCTTATCAGTCGAATGTTTAATGTTGAACTTATTTCTGAATTGTTAAAACTGCCCCTCGTCGAAGCGATATCTTAGATTCAATTAACATACGGGATGAGAATATCGTGTCCGTACCAGTCGCAGTGAGGCAAACCCATTTAGACCAACGAACATAAAAAAATACATATTATATAATAATAACACAGCAAGACAAATGTCTATTTTAGTACTTTTTATTATTTTGAATATTTTCACGCACGTGTTGGTCTCCACGTCGTCATCATACATCTTCTTCAGCAGGAGTCAATTTCGTTAGGATTTTCGAAGGAAGCCTATTATATGTCACCTCCGTCTTCATACAGACAGTCATATATAAAATCCTTAATTCACAGAAGCGAGGAACTGAAGGGAACTAATAGGACATGTAAGGTGTGAGTGGTAAACGTTTAAAATTATGATTTTTGGGGATTAAATTGAACCAGATTTAATGTAACCCATTTCGATCCCATCGAAGACTTTGCCATGTGTACTAAGGTGTCACTTTCCATTTGAAACGAGTGGTACAAGGCACCAAGGGTAGCTTTTGGTATTGCCTAGTACTTTCGTGTCTCGCTCTGATAGCTTTAAAACTATTTCTTATTTTTGAAAAACATGAAGGCACAATTGTATTTTCTTTTTAGAACTATAAAGCTGAGATCCTTTGTGTCATAATTACTGAAATATTCTAAAGAGGAGCAAAACCTGCCTCATTGAAAAGGATGCTTAAAAGGATTGCATTCCATTCCCTGAAGGAATTTGTAATAATAAATCATTTGAATTAATGACCTCTGGGATACTGTGCAAAAGAAGTTAAGCTTTTATAATTAGATTAAAGAACGACCTATGAGGCTATTGTATCTTGTATTTACCATTATATCTCTAAGATTTTTTCCGGTAAAAGCTTATAAATAAGATAATTTTGATATTGATTCGAACCAAATAATTTAATAAAATGAAGACAAATTTTAAAAAATGGCCAAGAAAATTTATAGTAAACTTTGTAGAATAAAAAACCAGTGCTACAAGTTAATTTAATAATAAAATTAGAAAATGTAGATCTTAAAAGTTAAAGATTTTTTAATCACGATTGAGATTATTATTGTAAGTAATAACAATAAAGTTATATATACATTTTATATAATGTGACGTCTCTTGTATTTTGTAGAACTTGTATTTTATTTTATAATAATATGTGAAAATAGTGTATTTGAAATCAAATCACAATTTTGTTAAATAAAATAAAATTATATTTATAAGCTCAAAAACAGAATATGGTAAACTCTTAAAAAGAATTGAGAAAAAATTGTTAACTAAGACAAAGGTTCCATTTTGTATTTTTTTTGCTTGACCTATTTGTAAATTACATTTGCGAATACAATAAAAATATTAATAAAACCGATGATAATAACCGGTTCGACCGATTATTATCATTGTAAGTTTTCTTTTTTATATTTTTAATAATAATGTCAGACAATAGCTAATGGCTCGTGATTACCCACTAGAATATGTCACGCCTCTATGGAGCCTCGCCTTGCCTGTTGACGTTGGTATAGGGAATGAAGTCAGAGCAGTAACGTTGACGAGTACATACCTGATAAATAAAACAACCATTGAACAACGGGAAGCATTACCAACAACTGTTGTAAAATTCCAGTGCGTCATCTTGGCGTTTGGCTATCAGATGGGAGGCCGCTATGAAAACTTACAGAAAGCTTCAGCCGTCGCCACATCTCCATACTAGACCCCCAACGATATTCGTATTTGTAATATGCTTTACTGACACTAAGAAGACAACAAATTGATGTACATCCTATATCCTACCTATTTAACCTCGCAAAGGAAAAAAATGAGTAATAGTAGAAAAAATATAATAATTTATTTTCAACAGCGATTTTATCTCTCTAAAAGCCTACATAATTAACATCAAAGGGCTGCACACAAATCTAAATCCTATCACAGTTATACCGCACCTTCTTTTATTTATGGATAAAATAATTACATATCCATCTGACTTATTTCCAAGGGTACAATTTTGCCAGTGCTGATGGCTATATTTTCGGATTCTCCGAAAATTAGAAGACTATTTTTTCAGTGATATGATAACAGGAATTATGAAAATTCTACGCAAGAGTGTATTCTAGAATTGAATCCAGAATAGAATTCTATCATGCTGCCCACCCTTTGTATCTTTGTTATGCAATAAAGAGTTTAAATACATTAAAAATAATAAAAGTAATATAATAAAGATAGTTTGAGTCTCAGTACCATAATGTTCACTTACCTACAACTATTACTAAAAATAGCTAGAGTGTACAAAAGTTTGCGGCTCCGCTCAGAGTCAATAATTCAACTACGTGTAAAATGTTTTAAATTTACAAACTTATAAACTAAGCTTATTTATATTTAGAAATTTTCACCTTCAATCGTGAAGGTTGTTGTTTATTTACATGCGAACTGAGGTTATTTACCTTTTAAAGTCTAAACGGTTCTCTCCTCCATCACCCTGACCGAAGAGTGGCCTCTGTAGATGACCAGCGACCTGGAACAACTTGTCGATATAAATTATCAAACACAACAAAGAAAAGTAGTTATCGGTGCAATGCTAAGGTATTTTATAATGAAATACGTGGTTAAGATGACAATTATGTTAACGATAAAAAAATATATGTTTATTTTGTTACTCGATCTTATTATATAAGATAATCACTTAAATTTATATTGTAATTGGAGTCTCTTAAAAATTAATGTGGAATAAGATTATGTATTATGAAACCCAATAAAAAAATATTATATGTAAATAATAATATCTTAAGACACTATTTTCTAAATAAAAGTTATATGAAAGGCAGGCAAATAGAAATAATGACTTGAAATTATTATATGTCGATAGACAGCGATTGTAAATTCACAGAATATCTAATATCTAATAACACCAAAAATGAAATAAAAAGATTGTGTTTTAGTAAAATGATAATATAAATAATATTCATCTTGAGAGATCTTGAAAATAAATTTTAAATTAAAGATATAAAATTGTTAATACTTATTTTTATAATTAAAAAAGACAAGCGAAATATATTCCCCGGAGCGGCCAAACAATTTAATTTTGAGTGTCTTAGAGAGTGACAGACCCTCTGTCATTCACCTTTATTAGTTTCCTGACTTTTTTAAGCTTGTCACTAGTATTACTATTACAAAAAAAAAAATTAGTTAAAAAGTCCTTCATACTCCCAGAATAACATTTTGTTTTAACCATGACATGGTATTTTCAGAATTAATTAAAAGTCTTTTTAAAAACCAATAGGCTCATTATTGAAGGAAAATCATTTCTGATAAATTGTAAAATATTAAAATAAAGGAGTTTAATAATATGATTATAATTTTATCACAAATTGCAGAGGCTTTCATCGAACGAATTTTAATCGAAATATATTTTACAACAGAAAATCTACAAAATTTATATTTTAAATTAACTAAGTGTTCGTTAAACTGGGGTCGGGGTCAGGAGTGGAAGAACGATGATACAAAATGTTGTTAATACTTTACACCTACTTTTGCAAGGTTTGAGTTTTGAGAGTTTATTGGCTTTCATTTTTCTTATTTCGACTTTATGCATATTATTTTAGTATCATTTTGTATACTTTGTTGAGAGGTCGTAGGAATTCAACTTTAATCCGATACACATACAATAAATTTTATATTAAGCTAGACAACCATATATAAAAAAAAATAACGTGCTCCTTAATTCAATAAAGAATAGATTTACAAAATTATTTCATGCAATAAAATTTTAAAATAATATCATATGTCATGCTTAATTGTTTATACAATTATTTTAATAAAATGCGGATCAATATTTTTTTATTAATTAAGTGTTAGTGTTCATAAATTAGATTACCTAATTCTAAAGTAAAAAAAAATATTTTAATTATCATAATACTTGCAATATAAATTATAATTTATATAATCTCTGAAATTTATAAAAAGGGATAAAAAGAAAAGATGGCTTTATTTAAGCTTGTAAGTACATAAAATATATTTTAAAATTTTTAATTTTTCTGCCCACATAAGGGTCTACGACAAAGCTTTTAGAATTATTATACAAACATATTTCACTTATTAGTAATTATTTTATTCATGTTGATCTTATTCTAATTAATAAGAAAAAAACAAATTCTGTAATAAGGATAGGATATATCCTGATAAAAACGATATTATAAAGAATGCTAGCAACTTAATTAGTAGCGACGAGACGGTATCTCAGAGGAGACAATATTAACAAAATTATACATAGATAATTAGTAATTTGATATCAGTAATTCATTATAAAATACCTCTGAATATTCCGATAACATCAGTCATCAGTATAAAACCAGTCTACGTGTACTAAACACGTACAGCACACACATTACATGCTTTATTTAACCGTACTGAAATGTTGACTCGTGTCTTATGAATGTTCTTACCTTTATTGTCAGTAACAAGATATTTACTGCCTGAAGAAGGAATGAAAAGAATAAGTATTGGAATATATAAAAGCTGCTGAAAGTCGTTATTTGGATCGAATTTTCGAAGAAATCACATCAGAAGAAAAAATTCCACCCGGTTTCTAATGAAATAGTCAATAGCTCTAATTTTAATTATAAAAACATTATTGTCATTCCAAATAACAATAATGTTTTGATTTATAACAGCACATACTTTGAAATAACGCCTAATATTTAGGAAACTATTGTTTGCAACTACACTTTATGCGTGCTATAAGTATGAATATGATTTTTTTAAAATAAGTCTGACACTGAGTCGATCTAATCCTGTAATTCACTTAAACAACAGATTTTATCAAAGATCTAGATCGTAATTATGATATAGTACATAAGTGATTAAAAATAGTATATTTTAGTAAAGGTATCACAAATTAATAGTTATTACAAAGCACTAGTTTGTCTAATTGTTTTCAGAATATATCTCCCTTAGCTAATGAATGGTCTTTCTATAATTTAGTTTAGAGAGTACGTCGTATAGAGCCGTACTCTCTAAACTTTGCATAAGCTCTAAATTTCATGATAATTTGGAGTCTCCAAAACAATCCTTAAGAATAGTAGCAAACAATTTTCCCATTGCAGAGAGTGCATGTTTCATTTATAACTGGCCTCAACGTAGAAAGAACTCTATTAGAACACCACCTGTCCTGGACATCGGTCTGAATGATTTATGAACAAATACAAATATCAGCAAAAAATGTTTTATGTCATCGAAAAAATAATAATAGATATATCATCATTGTAAGCTTAGTGGCTTTATAAAATTGTTACAATTAACAAATGTATATAAGAATATCACTTTTAAACTATGAAGTGAAATTAAACATTGTACACAAAGCCTGAATTAAATAAATACAGAGCGTCCCTTTATAATAAAGCTTACAAACATACTATTGTGTATTTGTAAAATATATATAATATTGAAGTTACAATTTAAAGAGCTTTGGTTTACAACGAAAGTTATTGTGTCTTTGTTATATGTTGAATGTATAAAAAAATTTAAACCATTAACCATTTATATTCTATTGTGTGAGCTACTTTAATAAATAACTTCCAAACTACTTACCTAAAATTAAACTTGTAAGTAAAGGTCTTCGTGAAGGTATATTGTATTATTTTGTCTCCAAAACATCTTTAAAAAAACCTATATTATATATAGAGTCAGAAGCGAAAATATGACTACCCAACGGTATTAAAATTATTTCTATTAATTAAAAAAAATAAAAACACTGTTTCGATTGTTCATTACAAACGCATAAAAATTATTAATTAAATAAAATTAATACAGCTCTAATTATAAACAATCTGCCCCATACATAACAAAGGTTTATTTTAGTTACTACGTACATTTTAGAAACATTTGAACCTATGGAGGTGCCTAAAGTCGTTTAACAATATTAATATAATATTAATATAATTCAGGATAAAATATTTTTTTAAAGTGTTTTTTGACCGTCAACCTGCTGCTGTAGATTTTTTGTAAGTTGGTTCCCCGACGCAAGCAGAACGCATCAGTAGCCTTGTACAGGCTCCGCACGTTATTGAAGTTTTTAATTTGAATATTTTATATGTAGTGAAGGAGAAAGTATTATTACCAGTATCAAAATCAGAAAATATTTGTTTCGCAATAATAGAAGCGTTCAGTTCAATACTCAATGTCAAGATCTAGCTGCGAGTAGTTTGGGAATCTGTTATATCCATATTGTAATCGTAGGTCGGTCAACATTTTATTAAATAATTGATATAAGTTTCAGCATTCACTAATTTCTCATGTTTCAGAACAGGACAAATTCAGGAGTTTTTTTTGTTTTTTATATTTTACGATAATATGCTTTTAATAAAATTACTTTTTGAAGTTGAGTTTCCAATATCGACATTTTATAAAAATAAAACAGCGAGGTTTGAATGAAAGCTTATAAAATAGATTATTCTTTATTTTTGAAAATTTAAACTCTTAAATTAAATTAAAGTCTTTAAAGAAAATATTCGTATTTTACAAATTAATACAAACATACACTATTCATTTCACACAAATAGGTATTTTTATTTTAAGATAACTTTAATTATTTTTAAAATAAGTACTAATTGTCGCAAAGTGTCCTAGTTAGTAAAACTACTCATTAACTTTATACGTAATTATTAATTTCGTTCTCAGGTGGATGTAGGTCAGTTAATAGGGAGCGCTATAAATGACTTCAAAACAACTGTTCTTTTGAAATAATTAAAATTGATTTTATTTCAAGAATAGCTTTTTTTTATTATTTTAGGATTTTGCCGTTCCTTGTCCTTTTGACATGACATGCCCTCATTTTGAAAATAAATCAGTTCTTGATTTTTTATTTTTTTTTACGCAGATTTCTTTGCTATAAGTTTACTTTTATTCAGTTATTTTATAGTCTCTGTCTTTAATATTGATATGGTAAAAGTAATGAAAATATAATTAATATATTTGTTTAAAAGTTTTTACTTTATTTAAATGTTTACTTACTTTAAATGTTTTCTCAAATCTTTTTCAGTTATAGTAAGATGCGTCTTGTGCTTATTGCTGCCTTTTATTCATGGGATTTCTTTTTCCTCCCTAACTGCTATTGTATTCACTACATTAAAGAATGGCTAAAGAATGGCTACATCATATAGCTGCTCTGAGCCATGAAATTGTATGTTTGAGAGTCATGTAGAAAGAAAAAAGAAATGAATGTCATCTATATTTGAATAACAGTATATATATTACACATAAACAAAAAATGAATTTAAGGCTGAGTAATAATAATATTGAGTTTTATAAAAACAAAATAAAAATACAATCTGTGCTTATCTTATTTACAAAAAATATACAGTGATAAATTCATCAAATAGAGTACGGAATATGTTAGCTTAGTTGCCATGGTGACGGAACAGGCTTCGACAAGTGATATCTGTATAAATTTTGCTCGTAATTATTTTAACTTCATTTTATATATCTTTGAAATGTCGTGGCTTAAATCTTTTTGTATAATCTAGGTTATGATGAAATAATTATTTGTTGAAGTTAGTATGATTTAGAGTCGTATTGATATTTATTTACTATTGAAACAATAAATCATTGTATTAAAATTCTCAAAACTACTAAAAATGAAACGATAATTCAAAATCAAACAAGCCCTGGTGGATGTTAGAGTTAGAGCACAAAAATTTAAAAAATTATAATATGTAATATGAAGACACTGTTCTTTTTTTTTTTTTTTTTTTTTATGATATAGGAGGGCAAACGAGCGTTCGGGTCACAGGTTAAATGTGATCACCGCCGCCCATGAACTCTTGCAACATCCGAAGAAGCACAAGAGCGTTGCCGGCCTTGGAGATAAGAATAAACGCCTTTTTTGAAGGTACCCATGTCGTATCGATCTGGAAACACCGCCGAAGGAAGTTCATTCCACATCTTAGTGGTACGTGGAAGAAAAGTCCTTGAAAACCGCACAGTAGAAGATCGCCATGCATCCAGGTGGTGTGGATGGAAATGCAGGCGGTGACGTGCTGTGCGGTGATGGAATTCGGCGGCAGGCATCAGATCAAATAGCTCTTCGGAACACTCCCCGTTGTAAATGCGATAGAAGACGCACAAAGAAGCCACGTCTCTACGCAATGCCAAAGAGTCCAGCCGTTCACAGAGCACCGGGTCCCCGACAATCCGTACGGCTCTCCGTTGTACGCGGTCAAAAGGTAGAAGCTGATATTGGGGTGATCCGGACCAGAGATGAGAGCAGTACTCCATATGTGGCCGAACCTGCGCCTTATAAAGCGCAAGTCTTTGGCCAGGATTGAAATACTGTCTCGCTCTATTGATCACACCCAATTTCATCGAGGCCAACTTGGCCTTGCTCTCCAAGTGACCACGAAACTGACAGTCGCTCGAAATGTCGAGTCCCAGTACTCTGATACTTGGCGAGGCATCGAGAGGTGTGCTATCGAAGAGCGGCGATACGACAAATGGGGTTTTCTTAGCGGTAAACGCGCAAACCTGTGTCTTTTGGGGATTAAACTGAACGAGGTTCAGTTTACCCCATTCTGAGACCGTCCTCAGGGAGGTCTCTATAGAAGACACAAGTTTCTTTCGGCACTCGTCGACGTTTTCCCGAGAGAGACCTGCACGGCCGGAATATACCGCATCCCCAGTGCTGTCATCCGCATAACAATGTATGTTGGAAATGTCCAACATATCATTGATGTGCAAGAGGAACAGGGTTGGGGATAGCACGCAGCCTTGGGGTACACCAGAATTCACGGGCTTGGGGTCCGAGCAAAAACCGTCGAGAACGACCTGTATGCTCCGCCCAGTGAGGAAGCTGGTGATCCACTTGCATAAACTCTCGGGAAGCCCATAGGAAGGAAGCTTCGAAAGAAGCCCTTTGTGCCATACACGATCGAAGGCTTTCGCTATATCCAGACTAACTGCCAGGCCTTCTCCCTTGCTTTCAATAACCGCAGCCCAACGGTGTGTAAGATATAACAGGAGGTCACCAGCCGATCGACCATGGCGAAAGCCATATTGTCGGTCATTGATCAACTGGTGATCCTCAAGGTACGCGAGGAGCTGTCGGTTGATGATGTTCTCCATTATTTTGGAGAGAAGAGAGGTGATGGCGATAGGTCTGTAGTTAGCTGGGTCCGAGCTATCACCTTTTTTAGGGATCGGATGGACAAAAGCACACTTCCATGAGACCGGGACTACGCCTTTGAAATAGGAGTACCGAAATAGACGCGTTAGCACTGGAGTCAACTCAGGGGCACATGTTCGTAGCACGATTGGGGAAATGCCATCCGGCCCACTCGACTTATGAACATCCAAGGAAATTAGAGACCGTCGAATGGTTTTTTGCCGGAAAATTATTTCCGGCATTGAACTCTGACACCGCTGGATGGTAGGCGGTGTTTTCCCTTGGTCGTTCAAGGTCGAGTTTGAGGCAAAAAGAGTGCCCAAGAGATCGGCTTTCTCTTTTGCCGTATGGGCCAGAGAATCATTCCCCGAGTGCAGTGGCGGTAGGGATGGCTGGCAAAAGTTACCCAAAGTGGCTTTAGAAAGCGCCCAGAACTTGCGCGTGCCTGGTGGGTACCTTGTCAACTGATCCCCAATTTTGACGACATGCCTAAACCTTGCTCTAGCAATTTGCCTTTTGAAGAATCTGGAGGCACGATTGTATTTCCTCTTCAGAACTCTAGAGTTCGGATCCTTGATGACTAACGCATTAACCCAAGCCTGATACGCCTGACGTTTTCCGGCTGCTGCAGCCCTGACAGACGCATCAAACCAAGGCCGCGATCTGCCACCAAGTGGTACCACAGAGCTAGGTACAAATAGTTCCATCACGTATGTGGATAGTGTAATCTTTGTTTATGCAGCACTGTTTTAAAGTATGAGCTAACAATATTAGCATGGTGAGCCTTTCTAATTGATTATATTTACTGAATAATTTATTTTACACTAATTTTCTGGTTTTTATATTATATTACAAATAGTATAAGTATTGAAAAACAATCTTAAGTGATACAAGCACATTGTAGAAGAGACAAGGTTGCAGGATAATTCGCAATCAATGATAACATATAATAAATGAACTTTAATAAAACATTAATTTATCGCAAAGAATACCTATCAGAAAATATTAAAAACATCATATTATGAGTCTTATATTACATGATGTAACGCAAAATGACCTCTGATGTCACATAGCCATGATTTTTTTCTTTACATATAACCAATATAGCTCCATGGTGTTGTAAAGTTATTGTATTATTAATATATATATTTGTATTTTTAAATATATTATATAATATATTTATATTGTTTGATATTAGACTAGATTGTTTGATTATCTTGCTATCATAATGATATTTTGATACAATTTACAAGTAATTATTTTATATAGTATCCCCATGAAATGAATGATCGAGTGTATAGATGATGGCTGTTATAAACACTTCACGCTGGCAGTCAGCGATTATTAAGTGTTTGCTCATTTGTGGTGGTAAGTGGTACTTGAATAATAAATTATAAGTTGTCTGTATTAATAATTACAAAAATAGTTTAAAAAGTACACATTGCGCGGAAATAGGCATGTTAAGGAATGTTTTTAATTTATTAAATATTAGTAATCCTATATTTAAAATAAAAACCAATATTTTTAATAGCTTTATTTTATTATTGAGGTTTTACCTTAGCTTTACTTCGCTTTGATATGTATGAGTCTTTGACGGCACGTAGCCAACATGTTAGTCGTGAATCCGTATTACTTCAATGAAATCCTTTATTTGATCGAGACGTTTTGATTAGAAGTAAGTGTAATTAAATTTACTGCATTTAATTGACATTAAAGCTTTGGTAAAGAAAAACAGACGGAGTAATTATTTTTAATTATTTTATTATTATTATACACACGTAATTAGCCGGCTGTAGGTACTAATGTTAATACATTCATTTGCCCGACTAGTGAACTAAGTCCAAAACTTGATTACAACCTAATTGTGGTGGTTCGTAAGGAAAAAATTATAGCGTGTTACTTTGTGAAAGAATATATTGATATACAATCAAACTTTTAATGCCAATGGGCCCAGAATAACATCATTTTATCTTTATATTGTACCAAGTTTTCTAGTAATTTTCTTGGTCATTTCATAAAAGCTTTGTATTGAACTCGTCTTCGTAATAGTGGGTTATTTTATTCGAATAAAAATAAAAATCTTTCCTTATTTATAAGAAGTACTACAAAATAAAGTCTAAGAGATATATCTTCATAAATCGTATTTTAATGTAATTGTATTATCTTCATTTCTCTGCTATCGAATATTGGATGTTGCTAGAACAACCTTCCGAAATAAAATTAATGGGCACAGTATCTGAAAGTAATAACCGAGATGATGAACAATACAACTTATTTCCTAATTTAAATTAAACATGACTAAAATTGAGAAGATAATTTCAAATATAAATTTAACATTGACATAAATCTTTATTATTTTATAATTTCTTAATTATCATTCGACTTTTCAGGAGTTTTTTTCATAAATTAGTCAATCATATTTTGCTAGAACGACTATTGGTATTTGTTGGTAAATGTATGATGAATGAGACAATGAGATAACATATATACTATGATAACACAACTTTGTTTATTTCTAGCCAAGGTTTTCTATCTTAATTGTCCTCCCAAAATTATAATTTTCCTTCTATTTCAAGCAGGAAGTTCCTAACAGATGTTGATAAAACTTCGAATTAATATAGCTAATACGTCAAAATAACATCGGCTTTAAATTATAAAGATTTTGTGTAATATCACGATAAGTATTTAGTAAATCGGAAAATATCCTGCCCTGTGAGATATTGTTTATTATAATTTAAATTACAAAAATGTTTAATACGTGGTTTATTATTTTATTAATTATTGGAAATTCTTCATTTCATTGATATTCTAATGTACCCTCGCCTAAATGTTGTAGCGTTGTATAGTATAAAATAAATTGTAAGTGCAGTAGTTGGGGCGATTCTGTTACAAGGTGTCGGACACTAAGTATTGTGTTGCACGTACTGCGTATCATTTAAAACAAGTCTTAACAATATATATATATAAGTTAGTGTACGCCATTTAAAAGTTAAAGATACATCAAGATAGCGTACCGGATTGTTTTTAGTAAATATTTCTAAAAGAAGAAGTTCTCGACAGCAAATATCGAAATTTTTAAACTTAAAAAATCCAAAATAGCCACAAATATAAAATAATTGAATACTTTTTAATAATGCATATTTTTGAGTATTTATAAAATCCTTATCGAAAGTAATAGATTAATTAGTTTTAGTATAAATATTATTTTTTACACTAAATAATTTGAACAAATACTTTTAGTAATTATCACAATAAGATTCATTCGAATATAGAACCATTAAGAGCACACCATGCGTCGTCGCGGCGGCGCGGAGTAAAGAGGAAGTGACGGGGTCCTACAACTTGCAGTTTTGTATTCTTTATCTTCATAACACGCATACGTGGTTGTGGCGAGCGGAAGTAGAAGCTAGATCTTCAGAAAAGCATTAATCATATTTTATTACACTAAGGCTACTATTTGAGATATTTAAATTTAATAATTCCATATTAAACTGTAATATGATTACTGTTAGTCTTTGTTATATAGACGGAATATATAGAATTTGTAATTTGTTTTTATTAGTCAAAAGGAGTAGCCAATTGTATATATTATTTATTTATATATGTTTGCTTCACTTAGGTTGGCTAATCTAATAATTAAATTAATAAAATAATATCGGTCTAAACTATTGTGATCTCTTCATGCTCTTCGTGCTTCAATGCTCTTCAACATAACAATTTAATAAGTGTTTTTAAATATGAAATCCTTAATGAAAGTTTTTAATATGTTAAACAAAATAGTATTTAAAGGATAAAAGACCAAAGCTCACAAGACATTAATATTTGTAATTCTTCAAACATTCATTAAATTTATAAATCTCTTTATAATATAAGCTTCGAATAAATTATAAGTAACATACTTGCATTTTTAATATAAATTATAAGTAACATACTTGCATTTTTAACATACTTGCATTTTTAATATGTTTCGAAGCGGGTCTCTAATATAGATTAATGCACATACAATTTTTATGTACATACAAAATCTTAAATGTAATATTTGTCTTTTACATTAATTTAATTTAGAGTTTTAATGAAATAGATTGAATTATAAAAGAAGAAGCATAAATTTATCAAACTTTGTAATATTGCAAACTCACCCACTTTATGCCGGAACAAATTTCTACCGAATTTAATATTATAACAGTTCAACTTTAAAGTTCGAGGCAACTCAAATACTTTATTGACAACAGCGACATTATCAAAAGTTATTGAGCAGTAAGTTAACAAAACATTAAACTTGAAAACAACCCTATTGTTTAACTCGTGAATGGCAGCGAGGAGTTCTGACTTTTTAGTTGTGTTAAATTTAATTTAATATTAACTGAACTGTTTTAACTTATTAAGAATATATATTTTTTATTTATAGCTTTTTGATTTTGCGCAAAAATCATGATACTTTGGATTCTATATAAAATGGGTAAACGAATCTTCTAGCCAAAAATGTTGACCTACTTAAAGATAATGATTGGCAGATTGTAAAATAGATCTCCTGCTAAGAGTACGAGAGTAATCGTTGATAATTAGTGGGTGACGGAGAGTGTTATGGGGCTGGATAGTGAATACATAAAGAAAAACAAGTGATTTTATTTTTTTACACACTATTAAAATAATATTATGTCAATTTAAGTAATAGTATCCAGACAATAAGTATAATACAGTATAATAAAATGTATGACTTCCTGGTCGTGTTATGAAACACAATAAACTCTGCTTTCATAATAATAAATCTGGTGTAGAATGATACGATCGCTAAAATATAAGCGGTAGTGATTTCATTCCGGCAGAATTCATTTATAGTAGATATATTCTTTTATTTACAGTTTCCGGAACGAAATTTTTAAATGAGAGCCTATTCCATCTCTCCTGGCTCATTTAATTCATACAATTATTCTGATTTGATTTTATATCAGTTTGTGTGTTCTCCATGTTGAATGAATTTTTGAGAATAAAAAGAATCCTACATATTAACTCTAATAATAAACCTAAATTTATTATTGATTATAATTAATTTTCTTTGTTTTAAAAATATCATAAATATTTATATATTTGTTTTTCCTTGTAAAAGTGAGAGAATTTTCAGAAATTAAGGTTAACATTGAATTTAACATGGGTATTAAGCTAAAACGTGTCTAGTAATTTTCTCGTCTGCACAGTCAAGCAGATAAACAGATAATGATAAACAAACGCTAAAGACGCTTCGTTAGTATCTCCAGTCGCCTGGAGTAAGAGTGGTCAATGGATTTTAGGGGCAACCCTTAAGATTAAAATGAATCAAGAGTGATTATCTTTCAATTTATTTATAATTCGATCTTACTTAATATCAAAACAAATCTTATTTTAATTTCGTGAATTCGGGTGCCATAATCTATATCCTTAAATTGCATTAGGATCAAATACTGATCCATGTTCATAATGCTCTTTGACTACTAATTTTAATAAAATTAATAAATACCGAACACCGTCGCGTTAATACTGAAATATTACATTGAGTTTGGTTTGAAATTTTTTATCTAAATTTTCTTAATTCTCAACCTAAAATAAGTTTGGTTTCAAAAACCTTGGTTTGAAGAAAAAAAACTTCACCCCAGATATTTGTTTTTAGGCTATAAAATGTATTTTATAATAAATTAAATTCTTTTTATAACTTTTCGTTCATTTGTTTATCTTTTCTAGCCTTAGACAAAGTTATCATATCGTAGCATATCATTATTTGTTCAAATTACTATCTAAATGTTAATTATGAATAAGAAATGATTATTTAAATATCTTACTTGTAAGTTAATAAAACATTTGTTTAAAATACTTGTTCTATTCTTAAACTCACAAATTTTAAAACTAGCTGCCGGTGAACTCATAAATTTACTTTCTAGAAACATGCGATATAATCTCGTAAAAGCAATATTTTACTAACAGTATTAATAATCTACTGTGAGAAAGTTTGACGTGTTCTCTTGGGATAATATGGAACGTGCACTAATAAAACTTGTTTGACATATTACCTATACCTACTTAATTAAATATCTAGTACCTTTTTTTTTATTTGATAAAAGTATTATCTTATTATTCATCAAATAAAGTATATATTCTCATCTAAAATGACTACAAATGGCTCTTGCGAAGCCTCAATAAATAAAAATATTATCATTTAAATAATGAAGAAAAATGGTTGTGGAATTCACAGTTCTTGTTCGCATAGAACAAATACTAAGAACGGTATTATGAAGAAAGATTCCAGAGAGGAAACCAAATTAAAAAGTTTTCAGTGCACTATTTCATGAAAAATAATTAATGTAAAAAAAAATATTTAAAAAATAGCCTATAAGTTTTTAATTCCAAGAAATAAATTAGTTGAGCGAAGCTCCCTATGAGAGACTAGATGCTTGCACAAAAGAAACAGTATATCTGAAAATTTCCAAATTTTGCAAACTGATAGACATCAGTCTAGTGGTAGTTTTAAAAAAATATATAATAAATATTAAAAAATATATATTTAACTACAGAATGCGTCGATGTTTTGTAAATGCAACTTGGGTGTTGTTTGCACCTTGCTTCGGTCAATATGATAACACATACCAATATAACACATACCGGGTTTTTGCGAGCGCAAGGAGTCAAAATTGAGGTCTGGTTTGCGTTCCTAGTAGAAAATGATAATATACTCTTTAATTAAAAATCTACCTAAAATAATACTATGTGGTTCTCAGATTAAGTGGCTTTTTTCTTCATTAATTTCTTCATATAGCATCAATTTTAGTATTCAAATAACTATACTAATTGAGTCAAATATTCAATTTTTTTTTCATTCTCAAGATATATTTTAGCAAGCATACAGCCACTTTTATTACTGTTCTTACTGCTGGTAAAAATAACCAACAGAATTTTTACACGTTTTTAAAATAATATACATTTATAAGACCGTAGAAAGAACCTCAGAGACTGTAAATATGACACATTATTATTTCAGTGTAATGGCTGTGACACTTCGCTTCGCTTCCGTTATAAGAGCTTTCAGATAAGATCATTAAAAAAATACGGATTGTACATATAGGGCTAATGTACATAGAGTAAGTATAATGTACTAAGTAAACGAACTGTAGTAAGATATATTTTGTACATGAGGAAGCTATGTCCAGTGTTATAAACTGTGCAATGAATCAATATGATAAAATGGGAATTGAAGTTATTTGTTAGAATCAAAGAGAAGCGAAAGAGTTAATTAATTGCTTTGCAGAAAAAGCTGAAAAGATAGGAATAAATTAAAAAACACAAAAGCCTCTTCTTCCCGTTGCAAGAATACGTAAAATCTTTAAAAAAAAATTTTTTTTTCACTGGTTCCTTCCAATATTCAATAGAGTCGATATTGAATGATATTTTTTTAATTATTAAAATTAAGAATAAATATATAATATGTTAAAAGGTGTTCAAAAGATGAAACATTATAATTTAATAAAAAATACAGACATGAAAGTTATTCTAAAAGAAGAAAAATACTAAAACATTAAAGACGAAAAAATTATATTATTATAATTGCTTTCTTGTTTGCTGTAGCTATGAAGGAAATTTTATGTTCAATTATTATTTTATTTCAGTCATTATCGATCAATTGTATTAAAAAACTAATTTGCTAGTAAAACGTAATTTTTCTTAACTTTATTATTACGAATTAGTTGAGTTTACCTCATCGTAGACGGATTCTATATATTTGTGGATATTATTATTATTATTATTAATCTTTTTGCAAATGGTAAATTATTATTTTTTATTTTGTTTAAATAATATATGACACTAAACCACTCTAAAACTCAGAGGTTTGTTCAATGCTCAGTCAAATATTTAGGTATTCCTTTAGAAAACAGAAAATTACTAGCTTTTTTAAAAATATCTATAGTTAACTGAAAACAATCTTGAGACATTTATACTTACAATAAATAAAGTCAAAAGCCAACATATTAATAATAAGTATAAATGCTAAAAGCGATATATGTTACACGAGACGAGAATTGGCTTGACATAGATTGATTTAGTACATCTTAATGAATTACGCCGCAGCTACACTGGTGCGATCCTTCTCTACGAGACAATAAATATTGTGTCACTTGTTTAATTTAGAACTTTATACTATTAACAGGATGTGAAGTTAATGTAAAGGGGCTCACACTTATTACCGAATGTTAATTATATAAATAGATATTTTAGAGCAGAGTCAAGAAGCTATTAAAGCTACTTTTATAACTAGGAACGCCACCAGACCCTCAATTTCGACTCGCTGCGATAACGAAACCTCGGGTGCCGTTTGCATGTTGAGCGAAGCGAGCCAAGCCGAAGGCTTCGTCTTGGTGTGGGATGTAGACCTTACACTTGCGCTAATTTTTTTACATTGAAGTCTATGGGAGTGATGTTTTTTTGACATTATTCCTGATTTTTTTTGCATTTTTTTTAACAAACCACCACACATATCAGCATGGTATGTGTGGAAAATTTGAAACCGAACCGTTAAGCCGTTTTAATGCAAACTTTGTAAAACCAATGCAAATTCTCTCCAGTAGAGCGCTCCGCTCGCTTCGCTCAATGATGAGTATGAGAGTCTAGTCTAGTTTCATATTTTAATAAAATTTTTAATCATGGTAGATAATTGCAACGACTGAAAGATGATACATACTAAAACTTGCATTTGTAAAAAAAACTCAAGATATCATGATGTAAGTACTTCTTACTTAAAAACCTTTTTTTTTTTAATTCTAAAATTAGAATTTTAAAAATCTTTAATTACAGACGTAACTTAGTTGTTAGTACAGAATTAAGAATGTGTTTTGGAATATGTTTACCGTAAAGTGTCTAGTTCTCTAGTATTTTCACTCCCAAAAGTGACATCCGAACCTCAGGCTTGACAAAATACCTGTATTAATTACTTTAGTTTTTATGTTTTTTTTTTGTTTCTCAGGTTTGTACCGTTTCATCAACAATACTTTAGTTTTTTTTGTAAAAATAATGTATTGTATAGTATAATGTAATTATATTTTTTTATGATTGACTTCATTCGTTCTGAAATTAGTCGAAGTAATTATTCATTAACAGTTACAATACTTTTATATCTTTAAAATAGTTTTGAAATGTTTTTTTACATTTAGATCTCAATGTCATCAGAGGTTGTCAAACGTTGTTTTTGTGTACTCCTTGTTCGGGAAAACAAACTTACTAACTGAAATATTTATTTTATAAGTAAATGAAAATGAATTAACATTACATGTGCTATTTTGATATACTTTCTCTCCATTTTAAGATAAAAACTCAAATTTTTAACTATCTAGCGGTATGCCCGCCTGTGCCTATTTCTAATTACAGGTGGAACTAAATAATTAGCGTTCTAGCAATAGTGTGTGTTGTGTGTTGTATAGTGTGTTGTGTCCTTTTCCATGCTAAAGTTAGTTCCAAATATAATTTTATCAGTACTAAGAACATGTTTAATATCAAAATTAACTCCAACAGAAAAAACTCCAACATTGATCAATCGCTCGAGGATCGCGTCGCGTCTAACGAGCCAAGAATAATATTAATTAAGTAACTGAAGTAATAATTTCTTGAAAGCATTTTTCTTTAAGATAAGGTTTTTCCTTGCTAATTGGGAGGTAACATTACATTATTTTCTCAATTTAAATTAATTGATGTTTTGTTCTAAACTTATTTCTTCTTACTCACTGAAGTTTACTTAAAGAAGTTTATAAAATAAATTGTTTAATTATAAAATAAAATAAATAAGTTTATTTTCCGCTCACATTCGAACTTTACTTTTTACTTTAAAAATTACAGCAGGAACAAAGTATCCGCAATTTTGAAAATAATTTGCTGTAATATGAATATCAAGAATTAAAAAAATGAATTTTTTATACTGTGAGAGTTCTAAATCAAAATTTATTATTTTCTTTTTATAAGATTTATTATAATAGTCTTAGTTATTTCGTCTTGAAACTTTATTTGAAAAACTTTATAAATGTTGTAATAAATAAATTAATTTTCTTATCAGAATAAAAAACTGAAAAAAAAACGTCCAATAATATAAGACTTTTAAAATTTTACATACAAAAATTTAAATATATCTAGAATTAAAATTTCTTTATTTTAATTACGTTATTACATAGATGAATTATGATGATAAATTTAATTACAAACTTCTATAATGAACACACTACATCCCTCCTGGCACTATCTGGTTTCAACAGCTATTATCTCAAAAATTTATATCAACCCATGGCTTTGTATAAAGTCGTATGAAGATATAAAACATATTTTATGAAATAGAATATACAATTCCTTTATACTCACCCTCAGATAAGGGTTACAAACACAAAGCTTTAGGAATGATCTTACAATTATAATAATTATAATAATTACATTAATATTTTACATATGTTAAAAGATAAACCTAATAAGTATTTAAATAATCGGCGATGTCTAAAAATGTTTATAAACATGTTTGGTAATGTTAAGTTTGTTTAATAAATTTTTCAATACAGGTAAGAAAAACTCAAGTTAATGAAATTTTTATTCGTCTATACCAATATATAAAAAGCTTAAGTTTGTTGGTCAATGTTCGGGGATTCACAGTATTTTTGATCCTATTTTTATTTCTTTCTTTTTATGAAGGTACCTTTTTACTCCTAGAATGCTATATGCCTACTGCTTGCTTTAGTAAATATACATTTTTTAATAACTTCAAATACAATAATTGTAATGTACGCACAATCTACAGGATATCGTGCGCTGATTGAACCCTTGAAATAAATATATCTATAACCAAAATAATAATACATTTTTAATAATATCCTCGATCACATATCTTAGTATATCAAAGACAAGAAATAGGTTTTGATGTTAAAAATAAAATAAAACTAATGGAATTAAAATGGAATGTTGATTCCTTGAATACATAATTTTTTACAGTTTGTAATTATAATAAAACTATAACTTTAGAGCGTTATAGCGTTACAACAATATATATACATATATTCATATATTTCTAATATAGATTGAAGTATATACCTGTAACAATTACCTATGTAGGGGAGCAGACGAAGTTACAAGGAGTTAAAACATATGCATTTTTATTCGCAAACGCCTATAAATATCTAAAGTAGTCTTAAAAGTATTTAAGTATGAAAGGGTTTTGAACACATAATTAAAGTGCATATATAGTATACAATTTCCGTTTCTAATAAAATACTTATGCAATACTATATATATATTAATGAAAATCCAACAATGTTTTGGTCCGAAATAGAATGTTAGAGATATTTATATAATTATAATATTATCTTTTACTAAATAACGAAATATTATAAGTTATTCAAGTATTATCCCATGTCTACTGAGATTTATTAAGATTAATGGAGACAGAATGTTGGCTCCTTACTGGATTTGGACATAAAGATAACGTCGAAAAAACACAATCTGATTACGCCCAGTAACTCGTACAAAATATACTTACGAAAAGAATCTGTTTTACGTAATAATATCAGAGGCATACTGTTCAACGTATTTTTTTCTATAAAAGTATATCAATCATAACCGTAGTTTTGCTTTTCTACTAAGAAAATTATTAATTAATAAAAAGTTATTAATTTGAAATAACTTTCGTATAATTTGGTTACATTTTGATTTTAACCCGACTTCTTCGAATACTTTGCAGTAATCGTGTTCACCGGTAGACGAGTGTCTGTCAGAAATGTAAACAAATTATACGCAAGTTTTAATCCATAAAAATAGTTTTATTTCAAATGTGTTCTCGTGAAAATAAAGAAAATACTAATTATTAATTTTATTTATTTATTTTGAACTTGAGTCAATACCAGTGATCACTTGTGTACGTCGACAGAAGTTACAGAAGGACCTATTTTGATACCAAATTTATCAAAATTAGACCTTCTATTAAGACTTAGAGATAAGGCTACGAAGATTCAAAGCGCCCTGGTCTGTGACGTTGTGTTCACTGTTTTATAAACGTCAAAATATTTAATGAACAGGTAAAATTAATTAAGTTTCTTTATAACAAATATAAAGCTTAGATTGTAAGAAAAATGAAAAAAAAAACTAAAATAGAAAAACTAATCTAAGAAAAGTCTGACAGTACAAAAAAAATGTCATCACACAAACAGAAGTGACGTAGGGTCCTCACTTATGGACTCCGAGCAGGCAGGAATCGCGCCGTGAACTCAGTTTTTTAGAAAAATGACCCCGAATCGAATCGAATCGAAATGACCCAATTCGACACCAATAGTAATATAATATCATAATATCATCAAAAAGTTTTCTTTCCACACTGCTCAATGATATCATCATACTTGATATATTTACACGGTCCACAGACTAAGTTGACCTGATCCTATAATCCACTGAGACAGCAAATAATATTGAAGTTGCAGATCATAATTGTGTTAGAAATAGATCAAAATATAGACTAAAGTGTACGAGTGACATATTTTTCTTATCTTTTAAGAATACAACTTACAATTTACAAATATTTGTGTTTATTTTGTTATAAAAATATATAAATGAACAGTATTAAATTTTAAATTTTCAATACATATTGACTGATTAAAAATCATTATAGATAATTAAGTTATAAATTTTGGATACTGTCTGTTAATCCTTACCTAAGATTTGATGAAAGTTTTAAAAGAAAATGTCTTAAAAGTTTCCTACAAAAGCGATTACATACATAATATTGAATTTTAATGTGAGACTTCAAGACGATAGCTTTGAACGAAGTTATCGCTATCTCAAGTTTATGAATAAATTTTAATAATACAAAGTTAAAATATTTAAAATACCATTAAATTTTAATTCTACGAATATATAATAAAATTAATTCAATTAGTAACATATGAGTTAGTTTAGCAAAGTTATTAAAGTTAGGGGTAGTAAGCTTTGTTCTAGTGTAATATAATATACTATTTGGTATTCATGTTGGACGACTTGTTGTTATTATTGATATAGTAGAATTCAGACAGGATATATTATATATTATTGTAGCATACATTTCAGAAATCATCCCAATGTCTCACAAGCTGACTGAGTAAAGAATAACTCACCCAACATATGATTACATCCAGTCTGTAATGGAAGCTTTGAGTTCAATACTCCATCGTTTTTTTATATTTAGATTTCTACTACGTTTTAAAATAATATTGAGTTTAAATTTAGATTTTTATTATTTCTGATGATGATAAAGAATGGCCAAAAATATTAAATTAATATATAGAAATATTTTGCTAAAATTATAAATATTATTAATTAACTCAATTAATTCCATAAATATAACTGATAAATTGAGGGCTAAAAGTGAGAAAAGCTTGAAAACAATAGACAAATAATGTTTCGACCGCACGGAAAATATAATAGTCTCTCAAAATTACACTGATTCTCCACAAATATAGAGTGACATTTACAAACTTAGAGACCATGAAGCATTCAGTTATAATGATTGGCTTTTAAACTACTTTCATTCATTTATTTGGTTATTGTTTGTATTTATTTAAAAACGTGGCTGAAACACTATTAATTCATTATTGATTTCTTTGATATATTTCTTTGTTATAAATATTACTGAGCTTACAATTACTGTTGATATGCTTTTCCTTTTTAAGTACAATAAAATCAAATCTTTTTCAATTTGTTTCCTTTTAATATTTTTTACGAAGTCTTATTTATCTTATATTGTACTTTTATACAGTGGGAACAAATTTCTCGTCGTTTGAACCCGGCCACTTGTTGATATTTTATTTACATCTACAAATATGTGATCACTTTATTGAATATTACGGGTCCAATGACTCGTTACTGGAGCGTATTGTATTATATATCTTTTATCTTTGACTTTTAACATAAATGGTTAAAATTTCATTAGTAAATACATTTTGTTTATAATTTGGGAACAACAAATAAAAACTTTTAATTCCTTTTAGTAAATTTTAGAAAATATAAATAAAATTACAGCCTTTTTTTTAAATTTTGTTTCACATTCTTATTCTGGAGTATAATTGGTCTATCTCTCATACATTGTACAAAATTAAATTATGACCTACATTGATATACATTGCATAATATATAATTCTAAAACAGATAAATACTAACTTTATCCATTTCTGTTTGTTCATGTAATGTGACATCATTTAATAGGATTTAGGTCGTTTCTGATTAAAATACGGTTTTCATATGTAGCGGTTTAGATAAATGAATGAATGATGGTACTGTAGATACGTACGAGTGACACTCATATAATATAAGATATCAGTTTTTATATCGTCTCGTATCGCCTTTAGTTCTCACCGAGGGCTTCTACCCAATATCATTATAATGTCCGTGAAACATTATATATGACAGTTTTAGTTTAATATATTTATAAATTACGTTTTTTAAGATAAAAATATGTGCGCTTTTTGGGTATATTTTTCTTTCCTGAATTATCCTGATTAAAATAATGCTAAATATTTTGATTAGGATTGAATGATAATTAGGGAAGTTATTGTAATCATCACCATTTTTTAATTTCTTTTGTTTTAATATATTTACATACGAGGTGTCCTGACTAATTCTACAAATATGTGCTTATGTATGTAAGTGTTTTTTGCTGACATGTACACTATATATGTACGATAGCAATAGTGTACATGTCAGCAAAAAAAGATCTCAATTGTTAAAAAAATTCTCATATTTTGTAGAATTGTATTTTAAGAAATTGCAAAATATAAATAGTATAACATTTATTATAACATTTTTAAAGTTATAAAATATGCTATATCTGCAATAGGTTGTTTCTATTATTTTAATGAAGTTAATTTTAAATTTTATTGGAAAAGAAATTAAAAAACTTATCTAAATAATATAAGTTAAAACTATATATATCTATAATCTTCAAACGAAGTTCTATTCTAAATTCAGTGCGCATTCTTAGCGGTTATAAGATTTGCACATTTATAAGATACAAAATGCTTACACTCAATGTATAATGGATAAAACTATTGAAAGCTCTCAGACGAATAATAAGCGATTTTCATATAATGTACGCCTCGAAATTTACATTTAAATAATAAATGTAAGAATATTAGATTTTTTTTGCAATAAAAATGGTAACATTTTATTAATATATATTTCTAACGCGAGTGGTTTTTTATTCTAATACTTTATAACTTACGTCTTAAACTTTTGAATTAGTAAACTTACTAATTTATTATTTATTGGTAACTATCAAATTTGTCTGATTGTAAGTAAATATCATTAATAATCTAGACAAGCGAGTTGAGGCTCTAAAGTTAGTTTGATGTCTTTAAAGAGAGCTGGTTTATTATATTTCATTAAAATCTTTGAAAAATTTCCTAGTTATATTTTGATAAATTTAGACAGAATTTAATATTCAAACTAAGAAATAATAACTTAACAAAGATTACTTATTTTAAAATGTTATAGTTTATTATAACCACATTTTCTTATAATTTTGTTAGAGACGTGGGGGGGTCAACTTAAGTTAGTTACAATATTTATTTTCCTTAGTCCAAGGTCGGATTGCAATCGATAATTCTTACTACCGACAAATGAGGTATGAATATGACAAACATTGAACCAATAGGATTCAATAACTTCACCGCGGTGTAAGCTCCTTCAGAAAGAAGTGTATCAAAATGTTAATAAATAAATTTTCTGATTAAGATGCCGTCTTTTTTTTTTTTTTGATATAGCAGCCATGTGGTGAAAGGAAGGAAAAAAAACTGTAACTGTAAGACAAATACATTGCTACCACGTGATTTTAATTATATTAATGTTACTTATCATTTTCATTTTCATATTTATAATTTCTTTTTTAACATATGCCGTTAAAGTAGTAGTCGTTATTTATTTATGTTAATAGTTTTGTACTCAATAAGATATCATTTTTGCATAGTTCTATATTGAGAGTATTGCGTCCGTTTTAAAAAAATTTAATACCTTGTAATTCTAATAATAAAAAAATGAATCGGTACTACAAGCTCTGTATTATGAAAATTCGTAAATGAACGCCAGCTACTAAATTAAAGACAACTCGAGCATCACAAATTTTCAAAGCAGCCTCAGTGTAATAAGATCTGTATAAATAACATAGTCTATTACGAGTCAGAGTATTAATTATACAGCAGTGGGCTTTGGATACAGTCGCAGAGGCAATTGCATGTGAATATTATAATTAACAATCCTGGAAGAGCTTCAATGTAGTAGAAAATTGTATATGAAAATGACACATGCATTTATTATTTGTTATATATAAAAATATCTTGTCATGAACTGATATGCTCTGAAACACTTTAATATATCTTTGATTATGTGTAGAATAATATTTTCAAATTTCCATTGGATTCAAATATATGAAATTAAGTATTATAATGCAAAGTCAAACAAAGAAATAAGATAATTATTGATATCACCATCATCCTGACGCAGCGATACAGTAGCTCAATCGGTAGAACGACGGTATGGTTTCCTAAACGTCACGGGTTCCAATCGGACTCGTATCGATGAATTTTTATGTCCATATTTATTAATAATAATAACAATAATAATAATAAAGAAATAAGCTGATAATTAACATTTGTTTAATCTAGAATTAGGGAATTGTTTTCAAAAAATATTAGTATAGAAAGTAAAATCAGGTACAATAAACAGAGAAGAATGATGGAGAGCACGTCACGAGCTGAGAGAACAATAGAAATTATAGAACTTGAGATTATAATATTCTTGTGTAACATTGAACATGTTCAAAAAGATTTATGAAAGAAAAAATAATTTAGCACAAACATCTCTCAACTTCTAAAGGAAACAGCCAAGTTGAATGACTTCTTGATCTTAATTAACTAACGGCCATAGTTATATTATTTGTGGTTATTATTATGTTCGTTATCTTCATATTTTAAAATTATATTATTGAAATGTTTATGTATCATTTTAGTCTGTACGCGATTAAACATATGATAATTTCGATACATATTGTATTTTTATTTTATTACAAACATGCCACGCCTGTATCTATTATTTAATATATTTAAATATATATAACACGTAACTTCAATGTACTTACACGCTTTTCATTTAGCATTATGCCTCGACGAAACATTCAACCTTGGGATCTTTATCAGATTAACTGTACATTAGAGTAATCTCATTTCAAAGCAATGTTGTAAATGTTTTTGTAAACAGGACCTTAACTAACAATGTTTTATATAACATGTCTTCAATAGCAGGTTAATTTTTAAAAAATTATTATAATTAGGAGTCTTCCCAAATTTTTACAATATTCATATTAACTGTATACTTCAGTCGGTTACGACTTCTCAATGTTCTCTTATACTTCCTAATCTATAACATAATTGTAAAGTTTATCAATTTTAAAAAAACTACTTCTTACAAAATACACATTTTTCTTCTTCTATCTCGTACTGATAGTAAAATATGAAATCAATTATAATAATCTAGATCATTCTTTGCACTTCTTTAAAAAAAAACTACTTTACTTAGTTTCTTCAATAGAATATAGTATTAAACAATTTTATGTCATAATAAGAACAGAATAAATATACAGTTTTTATTTATTATTTACAATTAAAATAAGATAACTTTAATATATTGACATAGAATAAATTTTAATATTTTGACACAGAATACAAAAAATATGATTATTTAAAATTATAATAATGGATATAACATTATTTTATTTGCATTTCCATTATATTCAGGAAATTTCTTTGTTGACACGTCACGAACAAGGAAAAGAATATGGAATCTGTAGCTTTATAATAATTAGCTTGTGACATTTTCCTTTCACAATAGAATTAACAATTTTGGAGCCATAATGCCCAAGTAACAAGCTGTAATGGATCCGAGACCCGTCACATTAACTTATTGGTTAACAAAAATGCTATATTATTTTTTATAAAAGCTATTTTCTTATCTTATTATCTTATAATATTACAGCTATCACAGCATCCTTTTTCTTTTTACCATCTATAATTAGTTGTGCTAAGCTTTTATAGTCGATTCTGCGAGGATAAGTCCCAATGCTCTTCAGCTCGATTTACAATCTCGTACAGTAACATCGTCATCAGTTTTGTTCAGAGCAATATAAATATCAAGCCGTCAGGTCTTTACACTGTTGATGTCACTTTGTTAAGCAACCCTGCAAAAACAACTGAAGTTCAAATATGCTAGATTATATGAACAGCGTAGAACTATATACAGAAGTATTAGCAGATTGAGATAGAGGATTCGGTTTTATCCCACTCGTGATTTTGGAGCGAATGATAAGTAACTATAATAATGAAGATGTCGGTCTGTCCGTGCGTTCGTTATTCCCTCTGGATCCCATAGTTACTGAATATAAATTATATTTAAAAACACAAAACTGATTTAATAAATAAAAGATATATTAACTAAATGTCCATAACTAAATATAATTTAAAATTTTAAGAATAATACAAATTTTAATAATAATAACGAATTTAACAATATGAACAATTTTAAAAATATAATAAGTTCATACATTGTATACATTGTTTGTGAAACTTAAGTATAGGGCCTAAAAATAAAATATTGAAATAATTTTTGATCTTTACTTTATGTGATTATTCCTCAACGACATTGAAAGTTTGAAAAATTTATTTAAAACCACCACCAGACTGATGTCTATCAGTGTACAAAATTTGGACATTTTCGGAAATACTGTTTTTGATTGACGCTTGAACAAAGGATGCAGAACAGTCCCTATAAGAGGGCTTCGCTCAATTATACCCCTTTGACACTCATCATTGATCCGTTTAGATATCACAAAAGAAAAAATTAGGAGCTGTTTATTATTTCTGTTTCTGACCTGTACGAGCTCGCTCTTATCTGTGTATACTCGTATTATGCTGGTCTGTGTATATTTATTTATCAAGGGTGCGGTGGACATTGTCCGTATCCAACCTTAATCTAATAAGATCTCAATTACTTCGCTTAAACACCTTTGAGAGTCGGATAAGGAACTTTACTTAATTTGAAATAAAAATCAATTATTATAATATTTATAATTTGATTTTACTAAGAGAAGTAAAATAATATTATCAGATATTCATCCATTGTTGGTTGTACCACTCATTTTCAAATGAATATTTGACTAGATATGCCATATAAGAAACATTTTACTTAAAAATTATTAACAATAAAAAATATCAACAAAACATTTTCTTTTCATCGCTTTTAACTGCAGCCGTAAAGTTTAGTGTAAAGTACGAAAATAAAGCAATATACGACGTCATAAAGTTACTACTAAAGGAGACTCTGTTTGTGTAGAAATGATAAACACATTTTATTTTATTGCTGTAAAATATATTTGCAGAGTGAAAAACGAAGGGGTGGAAAACAATCATCATAATAGTAGATACTGTAAGTAAATCTAGATAGATGTTGTTAGAATCCACTAACGACATCTATCTAGTTTCACTTAATACTGGCACAACTGCGCCTTTACCGATGCGTTGCGACTTTTGCGTTGTTTTCCCTTTGATAATCCGCTAAAATAATTATTAAACGATGAATTACACTAAACTAAGATGAATGAAATTAAACGATGAAAATTAGTTTAACATTCTTTTAAATCTAACAAATCTCTTACATATATAAGAACCTAGGAAGGTCTTAATTCAAAGCCAGCCAATAAAAGAAAGAGTTCTTCTCAATAATCAGAACTTACTTTTGACATATTTACAGAATACACATCACTTACAGAATAACTTATACATTAAAATATGAGAATCTATTTCCACAGAGTATAAACATAAAACGTTCACATAGTTGATAATGTATACTTGAATATGAAGATAAAAATAAAAAGAGAAAGCGTAAGGAAATACTTTTCACACAAGAGTGGAGTCACACATGGAGATCCATTATCACCTTTTATTTCTATAGGTCTTGAAAATGTATTGAGATATATTAAGAAATGTGATATATTAAGAAAAGTTTGCAGAAGACTGCATGCTTTTATGAAAGCACAAATTAATGGAGGCCAAAAAATCATTATTATTTCGTTTCAATATGGCTATATTCGAATACAATACTTTTCTTCTATTTATATAAACAAAAACATATAAATATTTAATTAAAATTATTAAATACTATAAAATTGTTACTATGACATAATTAAATTTATTCAACCGATGAATTATGTTAATCCTTTACACAAAACTATTGTTATGAAATATTAGTTCTATAATTATTTTGGTTACAGTTTTATTAACAATTTAGATATGTAATATAATATTAAAATAATTAAATAATGTTACGTTTTTTTTAATTACAAATACCATAAAAAGCAGTGATCTGTAAACACAACTTTAACAACTAGTACACCATCTTTATAAACACATCTTTTAATATATAGCTATGTAGTGAAACTTGTTCCTCTGCAGTGGTTTAAAACTACAATGTTTGATCTTCAGGAATGCAGCAATATTCAGATACAGCTGAGCTAGTTGAACCTCTAGTTCAAAGTTAGTTAATATTTTACTTTATTGTGGCTTACATTATTGCGGTTTATTTTCATCCTCACTGGATGAAAATATAGTTTGTTTCTCAGTGTGGTACGTTATAATGGTGAAAATGAAATATTTTTTCATATTGTTGAATATTGTAATTAACTAATGAAATCACTACTCATATAGAAAATAAATATATAATGCTTTTCTTTCTACAACTAAGTTCAAGTTTAGTAAAATCCATTAACTAAATAAAATCTATTAGTTTACTAAAATATAGCAATTGAAAGACATTAGAATCACTTTATCAAATACAAAGACTGAAAATTATGTGGTGTTTACAGTTCTAAGTCTGCTCGCTTGCTTTTACTAAAAAATAATAATATTATTAATATATGTGTGCATGACATGATTTTAAATAAATTGTTGGATATCATTTTTCTTGTATTTAATTTTACTTATGATAAATTGAATTAAAAAAAATTATGGTTAAATTAGTACAGTTAAATAGATTTGTGCAATTCTAATTATCATCTCATCATCCACTTCATAGAAGGATATATTTTTGTCCTCAAGTATAAAGTGCTATTTACTTAAACATTTTTACTGCAAGATAAAAAACGTGATAAATGAGATTGAAGCTCTTGATAAAACAACGTGAAACTGACACAATATTTATATTCTCGCCAGACGGAGTGAAGCTAAGGCGGAGTCGGACGCTCTCAATAGATGTCACTTTTTATAATTGGCAACTTAAGCCAATGTATACATTGACATATATGTCTGTTGTAGTCATAGCAGTCCTAGATGGAAAATCGTACTAACTTGGTAATAGCTTATTCATTTAATTCAACAGTCTATTATGAAGGCCTAATTATAATAACCCAACGCAGGCTCTGACGCAGACAAGTTGTATCCGTCCTTCATACGTTCCTTTGTACGACTAAGAAACGATGAAGTAAAGCCCTTCGTTCGGACGAGAGGGATGTCTACGACCTAAAACGATAACTACTCGCCGACTGTTCAGAAATTAAAATGTAATAAAATATTTTTTTTAATATTTGCAAATTAAATTAAATTGGTGTAATAGCATATAGCCGCGATTAAACAATACTTTTTAAAACAAACTTTTATTAAAAAACACAAAAACTATTTTTCGACTGAATTTATTAAAACTACTGACTTTATTTAAATAATCTTCCGTTTAAGATATTTAAAGATGAGATTTGTTTAGTTATTAAAAATGCAAATAGCTATTATATTTATATATAAGAGGGATTAAAATAAAATATGAAAGATCTTTATATTTACAAAGCTTATATGCTTTTTTCAATCACTAGCGCCGCCTCCTCAAATAAATGTATCGCATTTAAATGAATAATTTTAATTCTTTTTGTCTTCTGTACTGATGTGATTGATAACTCATTCATCATTCATTCAGACAGAAGGTATTACATATCATATTTCAATGGAAGATATCAATTAATTCAATCTTTGTACAGAAAAAAGTTTAATTAAAATATGACGTCACGACATAACGTTATTGCTTTAACCTCCTTGTAATGACTCTCCTATTAAAGGTAAGACGTTCATTATAATATAGAAATCATCTTCTTATATATCTATATAATAATACTCCATCATATCAAACTGGAACTAGAAACTGATATAGAATTTGTGCTCGAAATACGGAACGGTCTTATATAAACAGAAACCACAGCGACATGAGACGTGTTAGGAATTAAATAATTAACGAACTGTGATATTACTTTCGTAGCAGTTATAACAAAACTTTTTCATAGTATTTAGGAACATAAAATATATAAATTAATTGCACATTTACATTAACTTGTTATTACATACATAACATAATAACGAAACAATATATTTGTAAATTTAATATTTTTTTTAATGAATGATATCTGATCTTAGCAATAACTTGGAGTCTTCGAGGCGAGAGTGCATAGGTTATTATTTATTAATAAGTTATGAAACTTTATTATCTTAGTCATACATTACTATCATAATCATAGACTTTATTATCATAGTCATGCATTAAACTAAACATTTAAAAAAACTTTCGTAATGACATGTGTCTGGTTTAATTAACATTACTACCCTATTCCAATCATCCCCTTTAATCTGTATACTTACTAACATAAAGAGTAGTATTGCTCTGTTGTTGCAGATCAAAAGAAAACACATTTACTGTAAGCCGATTAGGAGTTCCGTTGTTCATCGTACTGAACTAAAAAATAATTATTTCAGAGTTTATGCTCGACTCTCATTTATGGTAAAACAAATAAAGAATTAATTTTTTAAAACAAAGGAAGCAGGACGACTTGTCATCTCCATAACTTGTTTTCACAGCCTGTAAACTGAGCTCTCGGGCGGTATTAAAATAGCAATCATCATACAGACAACTATCCATATAGTTAAGTAGGTTAAAAGTTCATACCAATTTTCGACCTGTACTGTTTAACATATCATATTTAACTTGTCTTTAAACAAAATAAAAAAAAAAACATATTACATATTTTGGGGAAATAAATATACATTACACACAATAAAGAATATTGTTATAAGCTCAAGAAATAATGTCTATTAAAAGTGCTAATTTACATCAATCAATCTTTTATAAATCTATGTCTAGATTGTTCCAGATATTCCTTAGATATATTTACGTACGAAACAAATAGGTGACGTTGTGCTAGAGTTAGTAACACCTTCTATCCGCAGTTGGTGCCTTAAATAACAGACGAGGACTACACGTTTCAACGAGAGTTATATTATTAAATTACAGCAGTTAACCTCAAGGTTAACTAATAAATATGTAAACAGAATAATAAAAACCAGCCTTCAAAGGCTAGTTTTTATTATTCTGTTTACATTAATTTATATACAGTGTAACAAAGTATGAACCCTACGAAGATCTCTGTACAAGCTCTAATCGTGAGTTTGACAAAGATGATTATATTTTCAAACATTTTCTATTAAAAGTTATTAAAGTAAATTTATATGTAACCTATTTAAAAAAAATATCACTTAAAATATAAAACACAATATAAGCTTTTCTTACTTTGATATTCTTTGAACTTTATCAGATGAATGCAATTTCCTAGACTTTGTGTGCTATTAAAATGAAAATGCTTTCACGACATGAGGGTTTTTGAAATTTAATATTTGAGATGATTTCTTTAAGATTTGTTTGAGAAAGATTTGATCTAATAATTTCATGAAACAGATAAATAAAGTAAATATGACAAAATACTTTAAACAAAGGACTAATTGATTCTTTTATAACGAATGTTAAATCAAAAGAAGATAGGTTTTTGTAACAAAGCTTTTAGGCCAATATTTTTTTATATCAATATTTTATATTTTACTTAAGTCATACATAGATTTAGTGGAGAATAATGTTGAATACGTATTTTCCTTTCTAAATTAGTAAGTAAAATGATATTTTAAATAAAAATATCACTTAACATTCCATCTTTTAATATATTTTTATATTAATAGATTAAAATTTTACAGCCCCGTCAGACCGTTGAGATCTTGATGACAAAAGTTTTTCCTTAGTATACATTTAAAACATACTTGGTAATATTGCTAAAAAGAGAATTTTAAATCTTCATTGTTCCTGAAACAGTTATTTTTATATTTTCTCATACTCATCACGTACTCTCTTCTATTTTGTGGAACAATACACTATCAGTAAATTTAAAAATATTCTATAGTGTCAGTTCACTTGCTACATCTTCATAGCAAAATATAATAAAACTACATAACATGTTATCTCCTGTATACGGACAGGTATTTTATAGCAACGCTGTATTTTCGTGTGTAAAATTATAGTCACATACTGACTGATGCAGTGCAGCGCAGACGAGCGAGTTATGCAGGTTCAATTATACAAAATATGTGACTGAAAATGAAGTTAGATATATGAAACTACAAAAATAAACACAGATAACACTGAAATTATACAATAAATTTCTAAAATAAAAAAACTGTTACCTAAGTATTTAAGAAATATAAATTTAACTTATCTATTTTCTGTAAAGTATTTTCTCGATATTTGATATTTTTTCCATATAAAATAAAAAATGTCGAGTTTCTGTTAAATTTACATTACGTTCAAGAAGATTGAGACTTACGTGGGGATTTTCGATAAAAAATTGTTTTCTTTTTTATAAATATATATTGCAAAAACTTAAGGTTCTTTTTATCCTGATCTATATATCAGATTTAGTCGATAATTATCAGAATATACGGCCTATAAATTAAGTAAAATGGCATACTGTGCCGTAATGATTCACTTTTTTTTCGTGAATGTAGTATATTTCACTCAACTACTACATAAAATTATAATAAAACATGGATCATTATTAGTTATTGTCTTTTAATCTTTAATATTAAGTGTTGAAACAATCCAATTTAATGATATTTTAGAATATGCTTAGGATTGAACATAAATAAATAGCAGAAATTGTAGCCAGTTGGGTTTCATATTGAGCTGCTAGAAGAACAATACTAATACAGAAATAATAACATCTAATATACCTCTTCGACTCAAAAACTACAAAAATCCAAATCCAAGGTAATAATGATTAGTGTTTCTAGAAAAAAGAGACAGCAATGATAATTTAGTCTGGTCCATTAAAACATTCATGTCATAGATGTTAAAGCACGAATAAATGTAGACACTTACCTCATATTGAAGAAGAAAAAATAACAATATAATCATTTTAATTGTTAAAAGGAAGACAATAATAATATATGTTAATTTTCATTTTATACAACAAAATAAAGTACATTATTAACAAATTGGCCAAAATCCAGTAATTATGTTTTATTCATTTTGTACCCTACTTGCGTAATGCATAATAATTATAAGAAAGTATTCATATTCTATTAAATTAGCTGTTACTCGCGGTTCTACCCGAGGACCAACCATTTTATTTACTATTAGGATAAGAGGAAATTGAAAAAAACTTAACTAAGTCATATTAATGCAGGACTTGTAATATCCGGACAACTACGTGACAAATTTTACTTGAGAAATTGAATAGATTATTCGCTGTGAGAAAAATATGGTTTAGGCAAAATTCAATTTATTAAAGAACATTGAATGCCCGTATCCGTATAAGTTTTGGCAACCATTTTGGATGTTTTTTTTTTTTATTAATAAACTTCTATGATGATAGTTGCCAATTGTATTTTGTTGCTTTGCAAAACTGTTGTTTTTTTTCCAAATAAAGTTTATTTTGATTTGATTTTTATTTATCTAACGTAACTTACATTGTTCATACTTCTAAATATGCTCGGAATAATTTTAATTTAGTTTGAACGTAAAAATCATTATTCGTTTTTATTTAATAAATAAACAATATTAGTTCGTTAACATGTTTATACTAAGGAACTATATATTTTCTAATACCAATAAATGTGTTCCCGGACATCAAAGTGCTGTTCTTAAGTGATAGACAATAAAGAGTTTATGTATTTCAATCTCATGCACATAACTTTTATAAAATTTGTCTTACGACTTTCCTATATACAAAATTTAATTCAAAGAAACTTAACTGACAGTAAATAAATACTAGGTCCACGCAAGCGGAGTTAGCCTCGCGCCGCAGTCGAGCGTGATAAATATATAAATGATATTGTCAGGGGAAGTTCTATTGATTATAATTATTTAAGAGTTAAGATTAATAAATTCATAAATGTAATTTGATATTTGATTTTAAGAAAGATTTGAAGTGTTGTTATTATTTATTATTCAGATAATAAATAATAGCAATATTATGTGAATATTGTTTGTAAAAATTATTAGTAGGGTAGATAGTTATGTTAGCTCAAGGTATGAGAACGGTAGAAGTAAATGCTTGATCAGCGTATTAAGAATGTAATACGAATCGTCTCATATCTTGGGAACGTATTTGATCTGAATAGATTTTATAATATTAAATTCAATTGATTGTTGCATGCGCTTCTGCTCAGTCATTTCTTAAGTTTATAATTAAAGTTAATTTTTAATGTAATTTTAATTTTTTTATTTTTAAAAAATCCACTCGCGTTCCCGTAAACTTGTCTGGCGCAGCCGGTAGGATAGTTCCACTATAAATTATAGCCTTCATCTCTAAATTTGGCGTCAAAATTCGCTCAAAGGACTCGAAGGACTATAAGGAGCTATCCTGAACCAAATAAATAAGACAGTGAGTGAGGAGCCTGGAGCTGATGATGCTGATTGCCGGTTGGTGAGTACGACTTTTCACCTTCCTTACATCCATCGTAATTCCATGTTATAAAAAGGATAAGACTTCTCCTTTAATAACGTATTCTGGTTTTCTTAGGTTAGAATATTCTTAAAATATAATTGTGTACCACAAATAAATAAGAAAATAAATAATTATATAGAATAAAATTAAATAAATAAGATATCTTACATATTAAAATTTGTAAAGAATTAATTTGAAATAAATTAGGTATTAAGAAAATAATTTTTATATTTCAATTCAAAATCATTGAAATATCGTAGTTTGAATTAAGTTTTTCTTTATAAATTGTTTCAATTCCAAATCATTGAAATAATTCATCTTAATTGAATTAAGTCGTAAATTTTACTTTGTTCATATTATAATTAATTATTATAAATAAGACAAAATGGAGCACATAACTTTAATTCCCAATGAAATTTTAAAATTAATTCCGCTTTTTGGTGGCGATAAACGCCATCTAAACTTATTTTTAAGAAAATGTGAATATGTAATCGATAAATTTCAACGTGGTGATTCACAAAATATGTATTTAATGCATGCTATTACTAGTCGTTTAGTCGACCGGGCCGCTGCCCTTATCAGTGAACGTGAGGATATTGTTTCATGGTTAGATTTCAAGGAATTATTAATTCAACATTTTGGAGACCCACGTAGTGAGGAATGTATTGCCATAGAGTTGGAAAATTTAAAATTAAAATCCGGAGAAAGTTACCTTGATTTTTGTAATAGGATACAATCGGTACGTTCGGTTCTATTGTCCAAGGTCAATCAAATTTTAAATGAGGAAATAAAACAAAGTAAAATAATTATTTACAACAATACATCGTTAAATGTATTTTTATATAATTTACCTGAGAGTATGGTACGAATAGTAAGATTGAAAAACCCCAATAACTTAGAATCTGCATTAAGTATAGTGTTAGAAGAAGTGAATTTCCAAGAACAATATAACCAACGAAGTAAAAACTTTGTAAAACAAAATAATTCATCTACACCTTCAGCTCAGTTTAAGTCACAAAATTATTTAGATTTTTCTGCGAAACCTAATACTTCACATAATAATAATTCCCAGAGAATATTTCATCAATTTAATCAACAACCATCATTTAAATTTGGAATGCCACAAGTATCAAATAACCCACCTACGGGATTTAGACCACATTTGCCACCATATAGATTCGGTATTCCTAAAGGACCTTACATACCACAACCGAGAATTAATCCTTATTATGGACATCGTCCTGTTCAGCAGGGAGGTTATCGTCCACAATTTAACACCACTAATTATAAAACCCCGACACAATTTGGATATAACCCCAACCTTAATAAAAATACACCTTATCAGAATGACATTTCTATGAGGAGCGTTTTACCTAATAAGCCACATTTTCCAGTAAATGAAATACATACAAATGACTATTACTATTGTGACAGCTATGAAAATAATTATTATCCGGAACACGTGACGTATGACCCTGAGTATAGTCCCTATTATTATGACCATGAAGACATTTTAAATCAGGAGGAAGATGAAAATAACTTGACTGACAAGGAAAATAACAGTGACCATGACCAACAGAGTAACGTAGAAAATTTTTCCATACGAGCCTCAAACCTAAAGAACACATAGAATTAAATTACGAAAAAGATTTAAGGTTACCTTATGTGTATATCCCCGAAATTGATGCAAAATTTATGATCGATACCGGAAGTACCCGTTCATTTTTAAGTCCAGAAAAAGCCGATTTTTATTTTAGAAATTACATATCTTACGAACCATTCGAAGTTATTAGTACACATGCAAGTAGTTCGCATAATGAAGTAGTTAAAATCCCCTTGATGCCTACATTTAATTGTAATAATTTACAAAAATTTTACGTGTATAATGTGGATTCAAAATATGATGGGTTGATCGGTAATGATCTTTTAAAACAATTAGAAGCAGTAATTGATTTAAAACATAAAATATTAAAAACAAAATACTCAAAAATTCCTATAATATATAACGATTCGGAATATATTATTGTTTTACCATCGCGTTGTGAACTAAGAATATCCATACCAACAAATCAACATTCTGGAGATGCCGTTCTTAATTTTACAGAATTCTGCGAGGGTGTGAGAATGCCAAGTGCGATAGTAAAATGTGTGAATGGTTATGCGAAAACAATTATTCAAAATACATTAGATAAACCTATGGAACTTAATATTAAATCTCCATTTAAAGTAGAAAAATATCTTATATCCGAATGCAAAGTTAATACTATAACAGATAATAGAGTAATAGAAGTAGAACAACTTTTAATTAGAAATTTAAATAAATTAAGATTAGGACACATGAATAGGGAAGAAAGAGATAAAATATTTAGCTTATGTCAGGAATATAAAGACATATTTTATAGTGACCAACTACCCTTGACCTTCACTAATGATGTAAAACATTTTATCAGAACTAAGAATGAGGATCCTGTATATATAAAACCATATAGACAAGCACCTGTTCAAAGTGAAGAAATTAAGTGTCAAGTGGAAAAACTTTTAAATGACAATGTAATCCAAGAATCTTTCTCACCTTGGAGCGCTCCAGTTCATCTCGTCCCTAAAAAGATGGATGCTTCTGGAGAAGTAAAATACAGAATGGTTGTAGATTACAGACGACTGAATGAAATGACTATCGATGACAAATACCCGCTCCCTAACATTACTGACTTATTTGACAAACTGGGAAAGAGCACATACTTTACAACTTTAGACCTAGCTAGCGGATATCATCAAATAGAGATCAATGAATCAGACCGACAAAAAACTGCCTTTAGTACCCAATCAGGACATTTCGAATTTTTAAGGATGCCTTTTGGATTAAAAACTGCTCCAGCAACGTTCCAAAGAATGATGGACAATGTCCTTAGAGGGTTGCAAGGTATGCATTGTATGGTGTACCTAGATGACATAATTATATTCTCCCCAAGTTTAGAAGATCACCTCAAAAGCCTTCAAATCGTTTTTGATAGATTACGCAAAACTAATTTAAAGGTTCAGCTTGATAAATCAGAATTTTTGCGCAAGGAAGTTCTGTACCTAGGACACAATATTACTAAAGACGGGTTAAAACCGAACAATGACAAGATTAAAGCAGTATTAGATTTTCCACTACCAAAAACTACAACAGAAATAAAAAGTTTTCTGGGGTTAATAGGATATTATAGACGTTTTATAAAGGATTTTGCTCGAGTTACCCAACCTCTAACGGCTTGTTTAAAAAAACGAAATAAAATTACGCTTGATGAAAAATATCTAGAAGCATTTCAGAAATGTAAAGAACTATTAACTAATGCCCCCCTTCTGCAATACCCAGATTATGAAAAACCGTTTATTCTCACTACAGACGCTTCAATTAAAGCCCTAGGAGCGGTATTATCTCAAGGATCAATTGGTAATGATCGTCCTGTTGCTTATGCTAGCAGAACCCTTAGCGAAACGGAAACACGGTATAGTACAATAGAACGAGAGTTACTAGCAATAATTTGGGCCGTCAAACACTTTAGACCCTATTTATATGGTCGAAAGTTTACTATTTATACTGACCACCGTCCCCTAGCGTGGTTATATTCCCTTAAGGAACCAAATAGCAAGCTTACGCGTTGGCGATTACGTTTACAAGAATATGATTTTGAAGTAATTTATAAAAAGGGAAAACAAAATACAAACGCCGACGCACTGTCGCGTATAAAGTTAAATGCTATAGATTCAGACGGAAATTCATCTCTCGTAGTTAATGTTGATGAAAAAGAATCCCGACTTCAAGACCATTTACGTGAGGTCACTAATGAAATTTTGAGACTTACTTCAAGACATGACTCTGACGAATCTAAAACTGTTACAATATCTGACTCTGAAGCGACCATAACAGCTAGTCCTAGAGATTTATCAGACAATGATCCCGAATACCCTATTCCTTCTATTACTACTAGTTCTGCAACTGAAACAGTTCATTCAAACGTAGAATGTGATACATCAGGCATTCCAATTTTACATGAAGCTATAGATACAAAGCCAAATCAAATCTTGGTATTTTCTTGGCTCAGAAATGAGATACAAGTTAAAGACCTATCTAGGCCTAAAGAGAAAATTCTTGAAGTATTTTTACCTTTAAATAATTTAGACCTAATAAAACAATTTCTTAAAGAATATATTCGTCCAAAGATTAAATATTTCATTTATTTCGAAAATCCTGAACACAGAAAAGATTTTGCAAATACAATAATAGCTCTATTTAAGAAAGGCACGATAGACATTAGGGAGTGTACAGAAAGAGTCGTTTTTATAGAGGATGAAGGAGAACAAAAGGCCATTATATTAAAATACCACCAAGGCAAGACATGTCATAGAGGCATTAAAGAAACCATGGCTAGAATGAAACGTAATTATTTTTGGCACGATATGCAAGAAACTATTTCGGCAGTTATAAATTCTTGCGAGTCGTGTAGAAAAATGAAATATGATAGGAGACCAATTAAACCAGTATTGCAACTAACCCAAACTCAAAAAGCCCCTTTTCAAGAAATATTTATAGATACTTTTAGTATAGAAGGCAATTATTATTTAACTCTGGTAGACGCTTTTAGTAAATTAGGTCAAGCGATAAAAATTAGTAATCGTTCCACCCCTGAAGTAGTACGCGCTTTGATTAAATACTTTTCTATTTATGGAGTTCCAAGAGAAATCACTTCCGATCCAGGAACAGAATTCAATAACGAGTTAATGAGAGAGTTAGCAGATATGTACAAACTTACCCTTCATATTACCACTCCAAATAATCCTAACTCAACAGGAATCGTAGAAAGGTTTCATTCGACGTTAATAGAAATTTATAGATTGGCTAAATACGAACAAAAATTTACAGACGCAGCTTCAGTTATGACTTATTCTATTATGGCTTATAATCATACTATACATAGCGCTACTGGGTTAACACCATTTGAAGTAGTTTTCGGTCATACCGATTCTAATGATGCATTTAATATAGAATTTCAAAAATCGTATTTACAACAATTACTTAGAGATCACTCAAAACGTACAAAGTATTTGTATCAATATATTTCGAATAAATTACGTGAAAATAAAGAAAAATCGATAGAAAAGAGAAGTGGTGAGCAAAATATAGAATTAGGGTTAGGTAAAACTATTTTTACCAAAGCAGTTAATACGAGAAGAAGTAAAGATAAGCCTCCTTATCAAAAGGCATGTATAGATGGCGAAATTAACAGAAACATAGTCCCAGTAAAAATTAGAGATCGTAAAACAAAGGTTCCTATTAAAAACATAAAACGACCTCCACAGGTGGTACTTGATCATCCTGGTGATGACGAAGGACACCCAATCCCTTCGACTTCAAAAAATTGAAGGCAATCCGGGATTATTACCTGTCAAGCAAGGTCAGGCTTATAAGCAAGAAAGTAAATGGATTATTATTAAAATACTAGATTTAAGCATAATTTTTAGAGATTTAGATTTTAATATAAATAGATATAATAAATTTGATAAAATAATAGATATCGATAAACCTTATTTACATGAATTTACTAATTTGAAATTGCAAGTAGAATATTTAAGAGATAATACTATAGAAAAAGTAAGACAAATAGTACCGATGAAAAAATTCAAAAGAGGATTGTTTAATCCGTTAGGTTCATTTGTAAAGGCGATATCTGGTAACTTAGATAACGACGACGCAATGCATTATGATAATCTGATTAACGAGTTGTATGGTAAACAAAATTTAATCAGGAATAAAGTCACATTGGTTTCCAAAATGATGGATTATAATATTAACAGTACAGAAATTTTATACAATAATACGCTTATTATAAACGAACGCCTCAAACGCGTAGAACAAATGATAAAAGATATAATAACAAAAGAGAATAATTCTATTTACTCAACTTATGTTCTAGGAGCATACAGCTTGTTCATTAACAATTTTCGTTCGATATATATAAAATTAAACGAAATAGAAACTTCTTTAGCATTTGGTAAAATTTCTGTGCTACATCAATCGATAATAAACTCGACAGAATTGTTAAATATATTATTAGAAATAGAAAAAATTCATAGATTAATATATCCTGTAATAGAAAGTAATTTAGTTAAAATAGAGCAAACTATGATTGTTAAAGCATATGTTAAAGGAAACCAGATTATGTTCATAATGGAAGTGCCTCTCACAGATGATAATACGTATAACTATTATAAAATTTATTCGTTACCTATTTTTAATAAATTAAAAAATGAAACTTCCATTATTATCCCTGAATATCCCTTCCTTATGGTGAAAGGTTCGAAATACTTGCCGATCGCAACGCCGTGTCAGCAACTATCTGGTGATAACCAGTACATTTGTACTGAACATAATGTAGTGCCATATGCGACTACAACTTGTACGGAACAGTTGATGCAGTTTCAAAATAATTTATCACATTGTACTCGATATACAGTACATATTGAGAAAATTAAAGCGCAACGACTTTCAACTGCCCGCTGGATAATATATTCGCAAAATAATGAAGTTGTGACTTACAAGTGTGCTAATGATTTATCAAAAACATCTATATCAGGAACCTATCTATTAACAATTGATTCCGGCTGTGAAATTCTTCTTGGTGAACTTCGTCTAAGCTATTTTCCGCATATAATAGAAAGAGAGGTATATAAGGTCACACCAATCATAAAGTTACCGGAAATCAACAATGGAAATACTTCGATTTTCTCTCCGATTGACATCAAAGGAATTAATCTCGATGACGTGAAATATCTGTCTACAGTTCTAAAGTCAAAAAGTGTTAGTGAAAGTGAAAGTGAAACAGAGCCAATAATAAAAATCAATAGTGTCAGTGTCGGTACTATAGTTTTATATGTAATATTAATTATTTTAATTTTTATTTTTATTTCAAAGAAATTTAAGACAAAAATATTCACACTTGCTCGAAACCCTCAGAATCAAAAATCTTCCGATGGTTTCGAAGTTAAGGAGGGAGGAGTTATGTTAGCTCAAGGTATGAGAACGGTAGAAGTAAATGCTTGATCAGCGTATTAAGAATGTAATACGAATCGTCTCATATCTTGGGAACGTATTTGATCTGAATAGATTTTATAATATTAAATTCAATTGATTGTTGCATGCGCTTCTGCTCAGTCATTTCTTAAGTTTATAATTAAAGTTAATTTTTAATGTAATTTTAATTTTTTTATTTTTAAAAAATCCACTCGCGTTCCCGTAAACTTGTCTAGATACTAAATAGAACCAACCTAATAGTATGGTATAAAAGTGATAGATGTTTGTGCTCTGGGCACAGTTCAATACTGACGAAGGAACGGAGCATTGCTGAGATAAAAGTTAAGTACACAATTGTAATTATTATCTAGAGTTAAATATTGATATTAATTTATGGATAAAAATTATGATTTGATGTCAATACTTGTTTTGAGCAAAATTTATAATTGTAATGTAGTAGGAATGCTCGCGCGCGCGAAACCAAACCGTTCTATATGTTAACTATATGGGACACATTTTATCAATTATCTCGAAAACCACAATTATGATTCGTCTGATTTTCAATCCAGACCGAGTTTTGCTCATTATGCGCATGTGTGCAAAATTTCGTGCGTGTAGCTCGTATATTGAAGAAGGACTCGGGTAACAAAGAGTTGAAAATTTGAGTAGTAAAGAGCTTCGCTTCGCTCAGCTCAATAAAGATTTGATATCAAATTATTAATACTTGACATTAGTGTTTCAGATTTAGATCTGTTGTCGATATTTTGTTTATTTCTATTTTTTAATTTAAGTTATACAATAAAGTAAAAAAAAAATACCATAATGTTATAAGTATTTTTTAAATGACTTTAGTTGTCACTCGGTTGACATCTCATACCATAAGAAATTAAAAGGTTAGCTTTTCAAACTCGTAGAGACTGTTTTCAAATATAAAGTGACTCAATTAAATTATTAATAGACTACAACCTCTTTTTTTATTAACTATGTTCTGCGCATATAGACTCCTCCATCTTACTTTAATAATCAACATATCTGAAAGAAATAATGACGTAAATGTTAGAGAATTAAGAAATATAATAAATACAAAAAAATATTTAGCCTTCCTTTTGCATGTATTACATTTCTTAATGCTCTAACATGCTAAGAAAATAAACTACCTAAAAACTATTCATATTTAATTGTTCATCTGATCTCAGACGCTAACAAATATTTCCTACATGAAATAACTAATAAAAAAATGTTAATTATAAATGTTATATTACTACTTATTATGTAAATAGCCAACAATCTTTTTAAAATTTCCTATACATAAATATACATCCATAGAGTTTACATACGTACACTATAAAACAAGAAACACATCTCGTATATTTTATTAATTTCAATCAATTATTAGAATTTTAATGAATTGTAACTATATTTGATATAAATGAATGTTTCAGTTCTTTGTTGCTTTTTTTATGATATGACCCACAAGTAATGTGTGTCAGTTTCAATTATGGATTTAGGTCAAAATGTATGCTTGGACTGCAACTTGATTAGGAGGAGGAGAACATAAATAATAATATTGTTTCAGCTGAAAGATGTTTCAAGAGCTCACATCTCATTTGTCAGGATGTTTATTTTGCAGTAAATGACCCAAATATTACTTCATATAAACAGAGGACAATTATATTAAGCTCACACTAACACAGATAAATACTAATTTATTTACTTTGAGCTCTTAATAAAATATAAAAAAAAATATTTTAAGCTTTGATACTTACCTATTAATTATTACAAGCTAATGTAAAATTTATTAAAGAAATCAAAAATATTTATATATTAACACCTGCTTAGAAAATAGTGTATATGAACTCGACTCAAAATGACTTAACACTATTATTATTTAGGAATGAGAATCTATTTCATTGCGACTATTTCATTTCATTGAAAAATATGTTGAGCTAAACATTGCGTTTAATGGGTAGTTTCTATGCCGGTGTCTCATATAACCATGATGTTGATGTTGAAAGATGTTGATCCTGACCTGGGGTAAACGGTATCCGTGGGTAAGACACTAATTTTCTCATTTATTCTCCAAAAAAAACCCAAATTACAAAAAGCTCCTCCCCATCACCACTTTCAATAAATTGTTATTTTAAGAGCTACTAATTTTGCTCTGGGGCGAACTTAAGATATTATCAATTTCTTAATCACCTCGCTTAGGATTACAAGTCAAATACGTGCGATATTCACAAACTCTTTTTTAAATGAATGAACACAGCGATCTTATTTATATAATAAATAATACGTCCTAAGTAAGATCATAATTATTATTAATATCAAAAACGGAAAAACTTTAAAAAAATATATTCTTTTATAATTTGATGAGTTTTGTTACAAGATTTACACAATTTATAACTTCTTTTATTTGTATTTGTAAAAGTTGTAAGTGGCTCTGAGTGTTTTACTTTTTCTACTTTATTTTACTTTAATTGCCTCAAAACTTTGTGTTCACAAAGACATTATCTTCGTTTGAAAGTAAATATTACTTTCATGTAATAACTATACAGTGGTAGAAGTCTGTAACAAAGTAGTTATTTATTAAACAAAAAATGTCTAATATTTATTAACGTAGAATATAGTATAATTTAGAATAAAAGAGTATATTTTTTTTAGTAAAAGCTGGAAAGTAATTTTTAATTAATTATATTGTCAATTTTAAACACCCTACTATTTATTCTTATTGCATATATATCTCTAATATTAAACAGTTAGATATAGCATCCATAAGCTCCAAACACACTTACGGTTTAAAATTACAATAAAGAATGAAATGGATAACATTTTATTTATAAATTATTACACAACATAATTTTTTTATTTATTATGTATATAAAATATTCCGTCTCAGAGAATCATCTATACACGAAGATTTTCAAAATACATCTTGTTCATAAAACTCCTTACGACGGTTGAAAATTTTTGTAATACTCTTACAAAAGTTTTATATTAAACTTGTACCTGGATTGACTTGTAATTTAGCATTAAGTACGTTGTTCTTAATATTTGCTGTAAACACACGTTCAAGTTTCATGCACTTATTAATTTGGCGGCCTGTTCATATAAACAAAGGAAGTTAGAAGGTATACATATAGCCCTACTCATATACATATATATACATACTCCTATAAACGTACATACATATACATAATTATAGAAGTGACAAATTCACGATAAAGAGACTGTAAGGTTAGGAAATGAGCATTAGGTCTTTGTTTAAAATAATCGCATGCCTGTGCCCGTTTAATATTCAACGAAAAGTCATTTAATAGTCGAATTTTATATAATATATACACAATGTAATGAAATGCGTGTTATATAGTATTGGACATCTCGCTTTTATTTATACTACTACTAGCTGCGCCCACGATGTCGTTCGCGTGGTGTTTTGACTTAACGCCAGTAAAAAGTTGACAAAATAGTTATTAGTTTTTGTTTGTTTCATTAAAACAGCATTTTCTTATAATTTTTCTGTACTGTCTGACAAAAATCATTGTTAAGAGGCGGAACTCGTACTAATTTAAATGAATTTAGAACGTAGTAATTTCTTACCGTTAACAAATATTATAATAAGACTTTTCAATATATTTAATTTCTTTCACTTAACTGACATAATTATAAAACATTTTGACTTTATTATTATTATACAGATTCTTCACGATATTATATTAAGATATATATTTCTTAACAGTTATAAAAAAAGTGACGCTTAAAAAGTTTATACGATTGTTACGATTTGATTTAAAATCTAAAATCTTCAGTTATTCTGATTACCTTCCCGGCTGAGATTGCATGTCCCAGATGCCATTCATTGAACTATTTTCTTCTCATTGAGCAATAAAATCTCTCATAAATAACGATGTACATTTAAGGTTTAAAACATATTAGACCAAACCTGTCGAGTAACTTTGATGATTTTTACTTCTTTATTTATTAACATTGTGATACTAAAGACACATATGAAATGACAAACTCTTAAATGACATGGGAAGTCAAAATGAATGGGTAATAAATCACTCTTTTTAGTAATAAGAACCCTTACGTTAAAATCATACTTCATATTTTTTATTCACATTGTTTAGTTCTAGTAAAAATTAAAATTAAAAAATTGATATAAATCATGCCTTGCTTGGATGGCTTTTTACAGAACAGGCGCAGTTGATGATAAAATTTAGTATTAATAAATAAATGTAGTATATCTACCGTGAGATCGTTCCTTTCAATAAATAAATGTTACAGCTATAAAATAAAATATTTTAATCATTTACATACAAACAGAGACCCCTTTAGTTGTAATTTGATGTTCAATTTTATGAGGTCAGATATTGCTTTATTTTTGTACTTTACACTAAATTTTACGACCGCAGTTAACAGCGATGAAACGAACATTTACACGATCTAATTGAAAATGAGAAATGCAACCAACTATATTATTGTACTTCCCACAGTAAAATTAAATTAAAATACATTATAGTTACTGACAATATTTCTATTTAAGTAAAGTTCCTAAATCCTCTCTTAAGCGACTTTAAGCGGAGTAATTGAGATTTTATTAGATTAGGGTCGTATAGGGACGATGTCCACCAGACCCTTGATAAATAAATACACACAGACCACCATAATACGAGTATATACGACTTAAAACTGAGGGATGAAAGCGAGCTTGTACAAGTCAGAAACAGAGATATCAAATTCGTCCTACATCTTTCCTTTGATATATCTGAACGGGTCCATGATGATGAGTAATATATGATAACAGATAAGTAATATTTAAAAACAACCAATAGTAAAATAACAATTCATTAAAACTAGAGTTAGGTTTCACAAGGCTTAAAAAGCCTTGTACATACATAAAAAATGTAAAAAACTTAATTTTTTTTCAAAACGATAACTAAATTGTGGTAATGATATTTTAATTTCATCACTAAAATGTATAAAAACTTACTCCTACTTAGTGCAGCCTACATTGAAGACCTGCATCAAGGAAGAAGGGAATTTTAAATAAAATTACTGAGGTACAAGTTTGCTAGAGGAACAATAAGAATTAGGAATACTAGGAAGGGAAATCTTAGGACGGATAGTCGTTTTCTTTAGGGGGCACTTTCTGTTCATAGTCTCATTTTTGACGCGCAGCCTTAACCTGCACTAGTGTGTACAATTATTAGGGTAAGTATACGAATCTCAAAGATGTTCAATTTTCTTTATCTCTAATGATATGTGCAATTAACGAATTTATTCTCGTTCTTCAGTTGTGGGTTAATTAACATTATGTAATAATACGTATTTAAAAACTAAGTAAGTACAGATGTAGCTATTTTTTTTTTTTTTTTAAGTTTCTGTACAGCCACATAAGCCACATGAGCCACATGAGCCACATGACTCTACAACGAGATTGCTAATAACGTATTAACATCATCAGATTTTGTGCTTGTTTCAATTATGATACACATATATATATATATATATATATATTTAAAATATCGAAATACCTAAGCTTGTATTGCTTTTTCATAATATGTTTTAGCTATAATGTTCGTTTTCAGAATGAAGCTGAAATTTTTTATATTTGTGAATAGGTTTTTACATATTTTTACTGAGAAATAGTAAATTAGTTAAGATCAGTCTTTCATATACTGTCTGTTCTTGTCTCACCACTATTGCTCGCAAACCATTCGACGTGGATACGTTTTACAATAATACTTAGTATTTACTTTTCTAGGTATAACTTATATTAATATTTCAGTCTACGATGACACGCATACATTATACAATCACAAACAAAAATACATTCAGAGATATTTATTTAGTAAAGTCAAAGCAGGTATAAGTTAAAATATTAAACATCCAGTATAAATTTAATAAATGATAAAAATGAATAAAAGCTGTTATTTCATTATTTTCTAAATTATTTCCAAGAACACCAACATTTTATGATACGGGCGACTTAATGGCTGTCAGCATACTGTTAAAAGATAAGCTAAAATTCCTTGCTACAGCTTAAATGTATTACGTCATTTTAAAAGCTTTTTCATACATACCGTTGCATAACATACAAACTCATACATGCTGTATTTAAATGAAAGTTTAGTGTACAAAATAAACTCTGTCTATTATTTAAAACATACTGAACTAAACATAATCCCTTTAATAGAAGTCTGAAATTAACTGTTAATAATTAACATAAACATTACAATCAACATCATTACAAATAATAATAAATATAATTACAATGCAGTTACTTCTCCTTCTCCTTCTTCTCCTCCTCTTAACTTTACAAATTTGATATTCAATTATTAAGTTTATTTTTCAGTCACTGACTGAAAAATTATTGATTTTTCAAACAATGTTTTGATTTTTCAAACAATGTTTTTTACCATTTCTTGACGTAAATGACGTCATCATCATTCATATCATTACATCAATAATTTTAATATATAGTCATTTCTTTTGATATCATAACTTTTAATAGTATTTTTAGGAATAAAATTTGTAACAATCGATTAAAATAATTTCGAATTCAAATAATTTTACTAAAGGTTTGACTTAAGGGTTTTCATACTTACCTTCTCACCTTATAACATGTAAGCTTCGAGCTAAACATTCAAACATTATTTCTCATCAAAATAAAATTTATACATTCTCATAGGTATATAGACTACAGAGAGAGAAGCCTGCAAACTCTCCCAAGTTCGATTGGAAAGCAATAAGTAAATATCAGACAATCAAACAACCGTCCGAGAGAGTGCTACTTGCAATTTCCGTTTGAATTGATTTTCATATTTTTAACAACCATCTTGCAACATTTATATTACATTTATATTTATACGGGTGGGTTTACGTAAATTATATCGGATTTTTGCTCGAAAATTGTCGATCAAAATACATCATATTTTTTTATATTTTTTTGTATAAATATAAGAGTAATCAAAAATCACGAAAGTTTAAATCCAAAACTACACTATATCAATTATTATTCTTGACACAAAAATATTTAAATATTATAAATTAGATCGGTTTATGAAAGGCAATTATATAGCAAAGGCTCTTATACTCTATCATACGAATTTAATTATTCTGCAAATATGACACTTCTATTTTTATTTAAAATTAAGAAACAAAATACATGCCCGGTCTAAGAAACAATCAAGCCTATATAAGTTTGGTTCGTGGGTCGATTGTTGCTATTAGCTCGATGTCTCTTCTACTGACAATATACCTCAAAGAAATTTTATAAAATTTATGTAAAAATGCTTCCATTTTGTTTTTATAATAAAAATTCTATTATTATACATCATAAACATACGATTTCTTTAAACGGCAGGTTAGATAGAATTTCTAGATATAGTGAAGAATATTTTAGAAAAATATCGTGTTACCTATCCAGTATATAATGGCTTCCCTTCACGCTCAATAGGTCCTTTAATCCATCTCTTTATAATTCCACAACCCTTAGAGGTAGAGCCTGTCTAATGACACTGAATACTGCTGGGGGTTTATTCCAAATGAGGTAGATTTAAAAGAATTGGAAGGACTACTCTCAATTCATGACTCACAATACGAAGGTATAACAGAGACATTTGAACAATTTAAGTTGGATTGTTTTTGTGACTTTTACGAAAGTTGTTGCGGACGATTTATGTTAGCATTTAACAGTCCATTTGTTTTTTGTGGTTTTTCTTCATTTAAATTAATGTTTAAATATACTAATAACTTATCTTTTGACTATATTTCCTAGTCTAAGCTGAACCTTGTTAGCTCAAACCTAAATCTACTTATATAAGATCAACCCATGCTGTGAATTGAAAGTATATTTAAAAATCTAAATGTATTTAAAGGGGTTTGAAATATCTGTATTTAATTTTTTAAGGCGTATGTTAGTTTTTAAAGTTGATAAAATAAATATTTTTTTAACGATACATCAGAAAGAGAAAAAGCGCAGTGACAAACGGATTCTTAGGTCGCAAGTTCGAATCTTGCTAGTGTTCAAGTTTTTTTTTCCATTTATTAAAATATAGTCTTAATGGCTAATACACTTTTGCGATTTCAAGTATTTTATAAATGTGTCTTAGGTGATATTTATTATATATTATTCTTACATTAGAGTTTTAAGTCTTATGAAGTAGTCACTAAACACTTTTATGGCCGTGTTATTTTTGACTAACATTGAGCAATCAAGCAAAGAAAAATGTATTTATTTATTTATTCTTTGTTGCACAATACTCAAAATAATGTACAAAAGGCGGTCTTAATGCTACAAAGAAATTCTCTATCAGCCAACCTTAGATGTGCAGGCGAGGACGTTAGTAGGGTGCAAGAAGAAAAAGTAAAAAAAAACAAAAAAAAATTTAATGTAAGCACTTTACTCATTTGTGACACATTATTTCACAATTTTGCGAAAGACGGTCGTTTGTGGTGTGAAAATAAAGTCCTGAATCAATAGGACTGATGATAGTTTTATCTTTTAAAGTACGTATTAACTTTTCATTTAAATAATTTTACATCAATGATGTAACTGTTTCTATGTAGAGATAACATTACTGCAATATTATTATATTAATTATTTCTTATTGATGATATTTATTATAATGTGTTTGTTAATTATTAAGGGTTAATTTGAGATTTTTAATATTATTTCATATTGTGTAAAATGTTATACAATTTAAAATATTTTATTTCTTAAAGAATAATCCAGCTACGTTGATTTTAAAAATACTTATCTTCAAAATATATCTTGTTTATAAAACTCCTTACAATGTCTGAAAACTCTTTAGCCCTGAAAATTTTTATATCAAACTTGGACTTGGATTGACTTTAGTTTCAAATACGTTTATTGTTGATATTTGTTTCACATGGCTTCAAACAGTCAAATTTGTATTTTTAAACAATTTCAAAACACAAACAAACAAATATAGCGATTTTATTTAATGCATTCTAATGTTACTACTAAAAAGAAAACCAAAAGAGACGTAGGGACAGACAGTAACCCAGTGGAAGACATCTTTCACACACTATTTTTAAGAATCTAGTATTTTAACGTATTTTAACGTATCTTCTTCGACATCAAACGACATACATATTAAATATAAATGTATTGATTGTATACAGTCAACCCTCCTTATAAGTGTGTGTGTGTGCGTGTCACACTCACACATATACAAGCACCCATATACTCTTATATATTCTTGTACATCTACATATATGTATGCTAATGTATATGGGTCTATATAAATAATGGTACAAATATTTATTATTAATAAATAACTAAATAAATTGGAATTAAAATAAGTGCTACAAAGAATTATCTTCTCATTGAGAAATAAACTATCTCATAAGTGACGTCACCCATTTCAGATCTAAAACATTTATTTGACCTAAGCTATTGACATTGTGATAGTAAGTATAATTTTTTTAAACTTATAAAAAATTTAAGTAAACTGCTTCATTACGTAACACGTGACGAAGTCAGACTTCCTGGTTTCCCTTTCTCTTGAGCATATGGCGAAACATGGAGGCTCTTTCTTTTTTACTCTAACCGAAATATAGCTAGCGCTTTAATGAAATTTTACTTGAACATTCTTAAAAAAAAGAATACAATTTTATATTACTTTTAAACTCTTCACTGGTATTCAATTGCTTTTATTCATAAAGTTAATATTTTGCTCTATTTTTATGTAAATCTGCTGAATCTCATGAATATGTAAATTTAACCCCTTAAAAATTCTAGCGAATCTAGTAAAAGTGTCGGACCAGATGCTCTATTGTTTAGTTTTATTAATTATATAGATAGACTTTTATGTTTTTTTTCTAATCTTGTTTTTTAAACGAATTTAAATAGATATAGCTACTATAAAAAGATTTCATATACATTTCTATGAATATTATAATCAAAACAAGCGATCTTATAAATATAAGTTACATACTGTTAGGACATAAATAAAAATACCCCAAAATGTAGCTGATATACACATTTTAATCAATTTAATACTTTCAAAAACAAACCAATAATTTTTTGTTTTTTAATGACTCAAAACAATGTTAAAAATATTTTAAATAAATGTAGAATACGTTGAAAGCATGACTTTCCAAACATTTTAAAGTTGCGCTTGAAATTGATTCATTTGGAAAAGAAATAACAATATTGTAATTAGAAAGAAAATTAAATAGTAAGTGTCTATACAAGTGTGATGCAGAATAATATAGATATTTATCTGTATTATTATTTTTCTAAGATGGTCGAGGGTATGTCTACTTTTCAAAAATTCAAATTGCAATGGTAGTTAAGTCATAATTACGTGAGAATTTTGACTTAGCTTTCCTTATATAAGTATATAACTGTTACAATCTACCCGTTTAAATTTGCACATAGAAAAATATGTATGTGAAATTCATTCGTCAGACGTAAAACTTCAGGAAACAGCCTACTAGATGAATATTAAATTATGGTAGTATTATTTTATGTATATTTTTTATATAAAACATTATTATTATTATTATTATTATTATTATTATTATTGTTATATATTTATTTTACTACAAATTATTTATGATTTTAAATTACATACGTATTTAACTTATTAGATTAAAAAATGTATTAGGGTTGCAAGTAAATATATTTAGAAAGAAAATCTAGTTTTGTAATATAATTTTATCCAATGGTATTTAATATCGCGTGCTTAAAACGCGCTTGTATGTAGTCTCTATAAGGGTTATGAACGAAGTTAATACTCTTTTAATAAATTTTCTATGAAGGATAAGAATTGTATTTTATTCAAAAAAATTAAAGAACTGCACCTTTGAAACTATAATATTAATTTGGTTATTTGTCACTAGATAGTGTTGATCAAGATAGTGTTATATTTCTCTTCCTCTGGATGTTACTGTAGGTTCACTTGCAGCACGAGGTGGACTTCTGGGAGTGTTGCGCCCAATGGGTCTACCGACGTAGCGTTAGCCGTGGAGTTTGAAGGTTTTTAAATAATAAATTTAGATCCATATTGTGTCGTAAAATTGTTTATAGTATATAGTAACGAACTATATGTATTCTAAGTCCAGTAAACTGGTTTCCGTCCGTCAAAGCGCAGTTGTCTCGCGTACGTCAATAAAGCATTTATGAGTTTCAATCTCAATTACTCACAGCACTGTTACAGTCTTTCATATTCAAACCGCAAACAAATGCTATTCACTATTTTATCCTCTAAGAAATATATAAAATGATTTAGTATAAAATCAAAAATTCATTATAGTTTGAAAGTATTTTTTTTTGTATTTTTTTTTTCCGTTTACAAGTTACACACAACCCACGGTTTATAAATATATATTCTACGTAACATTATTACACGTATGATTCATAAAATATAAAATATTTATAAATTATTTTGTATAAAAACCATTTATATAGACAAAAATCGTGTGTTTTAAAGTTTGTTCCTTCCTAAAATCATTTTTAATATACATACTATAATAATCTTCCAACTAATTTATTATTTACTTACTTAATCTTATATTAGATATCATTATGAATATAAGTCACTTTAATATTTTTATTGAAACTATTATTAGACTTTCAAGTGAGAAGGAACAACAAAAATAAAATAATGTTTGTTTAACAGCTATTATATTTAAATAATTTTTACATAGAACTACTTTTAACTAATGTTATCTGATCTACCAAATTGTTATATTGCTTTTATTTTCCTTATATTGCCGAGAAATTAGTAAGCTGTAGTGGTTCACTTTTAATTAATTTTCAATCACCATCATCTTTTTTTTTAATTCTATATATTTCATTAACTTTAATTGTTTTGACACTTTAAAATGTTTTAACATCTATTTGACAAAGAAAGGTATGTATTATTAATTGAGCGAAGCGAGCGGTGCGCTCTATGTGAGACTTTTCTAATTGTATGTCCGAGGTTGGCGTCTAAACGACTCATCCGATTAAGACAAAATTTTGCACGCATGTTAATCATATCCACACGGTGGTTTTAAAAAAAAATCTTTAAAAAATCTGTTGCGTTGAGGAATAATAATTGTATAAAAAATCCCCATAAGCCGCAATGGTAAAAATATTTCGCGTGAAAATTTATAGTCACAATGAAAAGCGCGTGATAAAAAAAAATCTTAAAATAAATATTTCTCGATGACCGCATCTACATTAGTGTTAAAGAGCGCTTCAATAAATGATTTCTTCTTCCACTGCTCGCTTCGCTCAATTTCATTATGCTGATACGGGAAATAAAAATGTTGTAAAAAGGCGTAAGCCTGTAAAGAAAGGCTGTCAAAGGCTCGCAGGTCGTACAAAATCAGGCAGTAAATGAGTTTGAAACTTGGATTTGCCAATATATCAGTTTACTGATCTAATCGGATTTAACGTTGCTTAATGAATGGGTGATTTCTGATAATATATATTAATTAAAATAATTGAAAATCTGCATCTATAGACATATACACAAATATACAGATACACCACTGTCGATCACACAGGGTCTGTTTGAAAAGAGACTGCCATCTATGTTCATTCGTGTTACTAAATCGTTACTGTTGTCTATACACTTATTTACATATTATGTAATAATATTACAACTAAATTATCTCAAAAAACAAGAATAATTTTAAAATTCAAGAAATATTATAGATTATAATAAATATATGAAAAATAAAAATAAAGATGAAACTCCAACAATGCTTTTAAGATAATATTTAGTCTTTTTAAATTTTGATTTTAAAAACTAACGTTTAAAAATTTTTTTTTAATAAGTTTCAAGTATTATTATTGAAGCTAATACTTAAGTTCTAAGTGAAATCAGTACTGATGTGTTCAATTCAATAACTTAGTTACCGATAAGGACGCAAAGAAAAATTTTGATCGACATTAATACTATGTTTTGTTCCTCTTATTATTGTGTTGCATAAAGATCGAAAGATCAAAAGATGAAACTAAAGTAAAATAATAAAATAAAATTAATTTTAAAAAATGTGTAAAAATTTTAAAAAACCTTTTCAAATTTTGAGAAGTATAAAATGTTTTATTTTTAATAGTTTTTTAGTTTCAAAGGTATTTGTGAGTGATATTTTTGTTAATAATTTATAAAAATATTTTAAAATAAAACAAGACCTGATCCTTCCTACGCTAGATGTTAACCAGTATATCCACTTTAAACTAGACTCCTAATGTGTCCTGAAGGTATGCTGTAAATGGGTTAACACTATTTGAGGTCTGAGGTAGAAAATAACTTTCAAAACTTTACTCTTATTCTATAATTTATTAACCACAGAAGTATGTTAATAAATTTTGTTGTTTTGTATTTTGTAAATCAACAAAGCAGTACACGTTTTTTTAAAGTTTCATCAAAGTGTGCAAAATTTGGAAATTTTCGGATGTACCGTTTTTAATTGATGCTTGCACAAAGGATGCAGAAAAGTCTATGATAGAGAGATTCGCTCAATGATAAATGTCAGTACGAATTTTTAATATATAAGTAATAATAATTGATATGAGACATACAAAATCTAAAACACTAGATGTAAGGACGTTATTTATTACATAAATAAGTGTTTATAGCAGTTGTGAACTAAGTAACTACTGTTTCAATAAATGATTTATTTAGCTTATCCTTTTTATTTATCTAAATGAAGTTAAGATAAGCCCAAAATGAATTTAAAATAAGCCACTAGATGGGGTTGATCAAGATTGCATGATATTTAAATGACGATGGTAAGATTGTAATTTTAATTTTATATATTAATTATTGTATTGATCTTGATCAAAAGACTGTTCGAGTTTTACTTTATTAATAAGTATTCTAGGCAAAGTGATTGTGATCTTTTTGTTCGCAATTTGCTCTTTATCGATTTTTTTGTTTTAACATTGCTTATAGTTATAATTAACACTAATAATATACTTAATATCTTTTATAAGTTGAAAACTGTAAGTTATATTTAGTTTCATATGTTAAACTTTTGAACTGTACTGAGTGCAGTACTGTACTAACAGTGCTACAGAATAGTATATAAAATCACCATGGTCGTTTTAAGATGTGATATCTGTTAACTTAATTTTTTTTTAACAAATGTTTAAAATAGAGATGTGTCGACTATGTGTTTGGCTGAAATAACATAGAAACATAACATAGAAACGAAGAATTCACTATAAAGAGTCTATAAGGTTAAAAAAGTGAGCTTTCAGTCTTCGCTTTAAGGAATCGCATGAGTCTGCCCTTTTAATATTCAACGGAAGCTCGTTCCATAGACGGATTGTAAGGAGCATAAAGGAGACCGAGTAAAAGGAGGAAGAATGGGAAGAAACATTAATTGTAAAGTTTTTATTGGAACGGAGAGAACGGTTATTAGAGCTACTTAGAAACTCCAATCGTTCTTTTAAATAAGGAGGAGTTGAAGGCTTGAACAGTAGAGAGAACAGAAGACTAAGTATATGAATATTGCTGCGAAAGCGAATAGGTAGCGACTTGAGTTTTTTTTACGCTCAAGTTTATTGAACTGATCCTCCCGTAAATCGGGATGACAGATATCTGCATAGTCTAGAATGAGAAAAAGAAGAGATTTAGCTAAAACAACTTTGTTAGAGATGGGGAAGATTAGTTAATCACCTCAAAGATCCCATGGCAGCAAACATCTTCCTACTCACCTCACAAATTTGAGAATTCCAGGATAAGGTTTGGTCAAAAGCAATACCAAGGTTTTTAACTGTACTGCTGTACGGAATAATAACCTCTTCAAATCAAATAAGAGGTATTTGATATCCTTAAGTGCGTAAGATTAGTCTAGAACTGCTAATGATAAAAGTTTACGTCTTGGAAGGATTGTATAAGTGGAAATAAATGTATGAATTATAGATTTAGATTTCAGCAAATCCTGTATTTATAATGACTTAAACATAGCTAATAGTGTCAAAAACGTATCAGTTTTCATTACTTATTTTTTTCTAATAGTAACTAAAGGTCATACGACGCTCTATCTTAACCGTAGATTGTCAAATAATCCTCTAACCCTCTCATCCTAACTTTTTCTCTCCATAGTTCATACAGATACTTAATATTTATATTTACCGTCTATTATCAATATGGATGTCTGATTCAATAAAAAGTCCAATATAATAAATAGGTCTTTCAAAACATAAACAACTTTGTTCCAGTACTGTTGCAGAAGTTCTGCTGCCTCTTCAGTTTCACAACTCGTTAAAGTAATTAAATCTGTTCTATTGCTTCATCTGATCACCTCACTTCAAATTTGTTATTTGATTATTTTGAAGTGGATAAGTTTGTGTATAATCAACAAGTTTTTATTTTATACATACACATACAGTTGAAGTGTCTGTTTATGACTTTTAAAAAAGTATGTTTTCTCAAGTGTTTATAGTATACGCTATATAAAAAGACATAAGCATCCTTTTGTCTGTCTTTCTGTCTGTTTAACTGACTGGAATTATTCTTTTACTGGAAGATAAAGGGTTTTGTAAGGCTATTTATGCACACAACATATTATTCCAGGCATATAAGTGATACCAGTGATCTAATATGACAAAAAAGTATCATTATAGTAACCATCAAGTTTGGACTTATTCGATTAAAAGTTTTGTGTCTATAATTAATTATAAGTGTGACTAGGATTTTCAACAAAGTGATTTATTTGAGAATTATTATTAATAAGAGACAAAGAACGTTAACAGAAAGATGGTTGTGATATTTGATTCCCAGAAAAAGGCCTGGTAAAAGTAAAGTGTCGGCTGCTACAAGAGACGCGTTTGTATAGAGCCGCTTATTAACATACGCTCCGTTGCGTTGTATGTAATTATTTTAATATGTTAAATATTTTTTTTTTTTAACTAAATGCAAAACGAATTCCATATCTTTTTGTTGATAGGCCAAAATATAAAAAACAAATAAAATTTGATTAGTGTAATGGAAGACTTTACGGTTTTTCATACTTTTTATTGTTGTTAAGTTGTTCGTTGGTTGAATTTGAATGACTGTGGAGTACGCTCTTATTATAGAAATCTCGAAATCAAAATCTCAAAACAGAACGACGTATTCACGATGACGGTGAAACCTTTTTTACCGAAACCTTTTCAAGTGGTCGTTCACATGCTTCATGTTGCTTGACTCGCTGTTTTATGTTTTTCATCCTTTTTTAGTTATTTTGTTTTAGTGATTCTCAATTGCCACAATCGCACTCAAATATTTTATGCACTACTATTAGGTCGTAAATAATAAATTTAGATCGATAACATCGTTAATATTTTTATATATACTAAAGAAAAATATATTCTCTAATAACCAATAAATGAAGCCATAAAGCGCACTTGTTCAGCGTAACCCAAAGCAGTTCTGAGTGTCAACCAGGATTACGCACTTAAATTTATATAGCCATAGATCATTCATATGACAAATATAACTTCTTTAGAAACAAAATGTTATATAATAACTTGGGTATAATTTAAAATACAATATAAATTTTAAAATTACGTTGTCTACAAAACATATAATTCAAACAAATACAAACTTTTAATCGTTGTTAAACCGCTCTAGAGCACACAATGCATCCTAAAAGTGTCCTACATTTATTTAATATAATATGAGATACCTTACGTTCAAAAGTAGTTAGTTCAGTAAATAGACACAATTAGTTTAACTAAACATTCTAATATCGTGGGGCTCATCAAATGAACAGTGCTCGTCAAATGAAGTCGTAAAGGCTTGTTATAAAATTTGAAATATCAAGGTTTGAAATATCAAAATGTCGTTCTAATTTATATCTTGATATAGTGTAAATAAACACATCACACAATACAGATAATTAAAATCACAAACAGACATTCAAATTGTATCTTTATTTATTTAAATATATTAAATTTATAGGTTATAAGATTTTGACTAATATAGTTAGGTAGTTCGTTAGTTCAACAAGTTGCGAGATTGAACTTACAAATTTGGGTGTGTCAATATTTTATCATATATTATAAATTTATATCGTTTTTTTAATATAAATACGAATTAAATTAAATATCTAATCACATCACATCTAGATGACAGATATAACAAACTAAAAGACTTTAAATTATTAAGGTCTAAATACAAGTACAATTAGAGATAAAAATAATATTCTCTGATAAAGTAAAATAAAGTTTTAGTTGTTTGTGACTCAATATCTTGTAAGTCCAACTATAGACATACCGGTAAAGTTTATCAATGAACAATTCTTACGACAACTCTTTCGTTATTGGAAAACAAAAATTTAATAATACTGCTTGGATATGATTGGCTGTGAAGCGCTATAAAAGATTTGTGATATCTTATAAATTGTAATCTGTATGTAATGCTAAAAATAGATGAAAAAATAATTGAACAATACTTTAAAAATATTTACTAGCTGTGCGGTGATATCAATAGACTTATAAGGTCTTTGAAAAATCAAATCTTTGAATAATTACTCGCACACTTTCAATTATACTTCGACCTGACGAGAAGCTAAATATCCTGTCAGCTGCACGTTATTATTCTAAGAGATTTTAAGTCATTTGACACATTGTGTAACTGTCAGAAAATGTTTTTAAATGTTTAATTTCTTTAAAAGGGTATTTCATTAGAAGCCAATTGTAAACCAAATAGTCTAAGTGCTAAAAATAATAAAATAAAAATAGCTATAAATTACTATTATAATATATAATTTTTTTAAACATCATTCTTAACTATATTTCCCTGACAAATTACAAATAAATAATTTCTTAGCAATAGTGGTTTTGTGATAAATATTTGTTGAAACCTTATGTTGCTATTATTTGAAATATTTATTTTCACATGTTCTCATTCTCATCACGTATTCTCTTCTATTTTGTGGACCAATATCAGTAAATTCAAAATTATTGTAAAGTGTCACTACACTCGCTGCATCGTCATAGCGAAAATATATTTATATTTATTCTATTATAAGAAGTATAGGACATGTTATCACACTGTAGATTGACAGATATTTTGTATCTTTCTGTGTATATATATTTGTGTTTCTAAAAGCATTTATTTATTATTTATTTATGATATAAGATTAACGCATGAAATATATTTAAGACACAAAAAAATTCTCAACACAACTGCCTTGTTAAATTCTATCTGTACTTATTTCTTTATTTGTGTTTAAAGGTTGTTGTGTTAAAGAACACAAAGTACAGTGCAATGGTTTCTAAATCTTGAACAAAACTGCTGTTTATTATCTCTATTCGAGTTTTAAACGAGTTACATTTTTATTCTACTTTTCCTTTCCGGATTCTTTGAGATTATGATAAAAATTTTATAGTATAAACTAAGGAACTATATATTTTCTAATACTAATAAATTTGTTCCCGTAGATCGAAGTTCTTAGTCTAAGCCAATAAAGAGTTTATGGATTTCAAACACACATAACTTTTATAAAATTTGTCGTTTAACTTTTGCATATGAACCATATTTAAATCTAATTCTTTAAGAAATATAACAGAGAGTGAATAAATATAAATTTCGGATTATATGTTTTTTCTTGTATTTTCTTCTTTTACAAGTTATACAATAAAGTAAAAAAAAAACAATTTACCATAGTGTTACAAGCATTTTTTTAATGACATTAGATAGTTGTCACTAACATTTCCTACAATAAAAAATTGAAAGGTTAGCTTTTCGTTAGAAACTCGAAGTGACTGTTTTCAAATATAATATAATATCATATAATATAATTCCACCCCTCTTTTCTTAACTACATTCTGCGCATATAGTATCCTCCGTCTTACTCTAGTAACCAACATATCTGTGTACAGACAAATATGTTGGTTACCTATCGTATAGTATTCTAAAATATTATCGTTTAATGTTAATTATAAATATCATATATCAATTACTACTTATTATGCATAATAACAGTATAAATAGCCAAAAATTGTTTTTAAATTCATTTCTTTTTCCTATAGATGAATATACAACCCTACAGAATAGTATACATACTTTCACTATAAAATGTTAATATAATATAATATTAATTTTATTATTTGATTTTTAATTAATTGTAATAAATAATAGTAAATATAATAAAATTGAAAAGAACTGAATAGATAAATGTTATAGTTCTTTATCGTTTTCTCCTGATAATAATAATATATCATCAACAAGTAATATTTATGACTTTAAATTATGGATTTTGGACGAAATTTGCGCTTTTTGACCTCAACTTGGTTAAGTTGATCCCAAGGACGACATCAATTATAATATTGTGTTCAGCTGCGCCATGTTGTATCAAGAGCTCACATCTCATTTGTCAGGCTGTGGATTTTACAGTAAACATCCCAAATATTATTTTAATCCTCCATTTATATCAACACACACACATACAGACATACGTTACGTATATGTATCTACACTCTTTAATAATTATTGGTACAGTGGTCTCTCAATGGCACCCGGTACCAACTCCTATAGGTTAAATATGTTAATGAAGCCATCATTTGGAAATCATTGAACATTTGTACTGTTCTAGATTATTATTTTATTTATTTATTTAGCAATAAACAGTCATCACAAAAAAATTAACAAATAAACACTAACTTAACTTAATAATTACAAACTTACAGTTCCATAAAAATAACAACTACTTAGGTTTTTGGATTAATACTTATGTAATGCTGTTCTAAAAAGAGTCACTCTTTCCTTTTTTTAAATATAATTTCAAGGATAATAAGCCCACCTTTATCCTGATTTATATACAGGTGTTAATCGACAATAGCCAAAATATAATGTCCACATTACTTCTTCCTGAACTTAGAATTAAACTTTGATATAAAGTTTAATTCATCTATATAAAATATTAAAAATGAATAAATTTACGTTTTATTGAAATCTTTGTCCACGTACGAAAACCATTAGTTTAATAAAATGTTGTACTATATTTAAGAAAAGACATTACTTGACTTTTTCTAAGATTTATACGAGTACTACACATTTCAATTAAACTATTTTACGGACATAATTAAACTGACTGACTGACAGACACTATCATCTCGTTTTACCGCGAACACGTTTGCTCCAAAGCACTCAAAACGTCGAGTTTAAATTAAAAATTGTAAAAATAAAAGCGAGTTATATCCGTAAAATAGTTCTATTGAAATATTATTTGAGTAACGAGTAGAGCTCAAAGTCTGTCATTGTTACATATTAATCTGCTGGAAGAACAATACAAAGTCAAAAGGGTTCTTAAGGGCAGAAAATTAATTTATGAGGATAATAATAATCCGTATATATATTGACGAAAAGAGAAATCTTTTTTTTTTATATCTATATTGTGTCAATATTGATTTTGAATTTAAGGATCAAATATTCGGTTTACAGTTACGATATAATAAATACTTTTATATTATTATAAACTTTATTCCGGTTCATGGTCATAAATCTGCCAAAATATTGCGAACTATGGTGTTTAAGTACTGCATTTTTGCCCTGATGTAGATTCCAGCGTCGTGTACTAGAATACGTTTAGGCAGATATTTCATTTATATCGTAGAAAGAAACTAATAACATAATCATTCTCGTTTACAGCGTTAATTCCGTCTCAATTTTTCGTTTTAAAAATAAGAAAAGTGTCAGCAGCAGACAATATTATCCCAAGTTTTATCTCACAAGATAAGGTAAGTTGTATATAAAAATAAGTAACAACCCTAAAAAAGAGTCTTGTCCCTCACTCATTTTTACCAATAAACCAAGTTTATGCTCTGAGTTTATTTTCTGATTTCTCTCTTAGAGATACAAACATGAAATTCAAAGATATATTTCTTACTCCGTACTGTAATTTTCTAATTAGAATTTGGCTATTCATAGTCAAACGCGTTAAACAAATCACAGACAATCCCAAGAGCATCTCGTGATTTAACCCAGGCCTCATAAATATTCAACAATTACCCAAATCCAGCATCTGTGGTTGAGCGATCAGGAGTGAAACCAAACTGTTTCATATATAAGGTTACTATTATGATAAATGAAACTAACTGAATAATAATTTTTTTCAAAGAATACTCAATATGGGTAGTTCAATATAATGTAGTTGAGCTTAAATAATGGAAATATTTTACTAATTTAAATAACTCATGTAAATTAGATCTTGTAATGTACCACAATCTATTATTGTTATTAAGCATTAAAACTTAGTAAGGCGCAACAATATATATTGCTGGCTTAAGTACGTTAACGGATATTGTCCATAAATTACTAATTTATTATTTATATAAAATAATTAATTAATTAAAACTTTTTGTTTTGGAAAATTAATACAACAATCATAAATATTTTCTCGAAGTAATGCCAGAGCCGCAGCGGCTAAAAAGTTTAAGAATTTAGTTGCGGTCACCTCGAGACCTGTCAGTATTCAATTTAAATACATCCTGTAAGGTTTAGTTTTTCCAATTTCTTTATTAATTAAGTTCCATTTTTTTTAAATGTTTTTTTTCTATTTTTTCTACTAACTAATTTTGCTACTTAACTTTTTTTTAAAGATTTACACTACAATTTTACATTGCTTCTAAACGCTTTAGTGATATTAAATTGCTTATTCGCTTAAGTTAATATAATTGTTCTCTATTTTTATGTAAATCCGTTCAATCTCATGAATATGTAAATTCAACACATGAACAAAATCTAACAAATCTGGTACAAGAGCTTGACCGTGAGCTAATTTAGTCTTACATACATTTATTAATTGTTTCTTTTTGTTAGAACTAAATAGATATATCTACTATAAAAAGATTTCCTACACAATGCAATGAATATACTCAAAACAAGCGACCTTATTAATAAAATAAAACTATCACAATTTAGTTAATACGCACATTTTAAATAATTTTATTTATCCAAAAATAAACCAGTAACCTGTTAATTTTAAGTGATTGAAAACAATGTAAAAATAGTAATAAATAAAAATATATGTCTTAAGAATGCTTCTCCAAACATTTTAATTTACGCTGCTGAAATGTATTGATTTGGAAATGAAATGACAATATTGTAATTAAAAAGAAAAATATGTACTAAATTTTCTAAACGAGTGTCTTTTTAAATTTTAGTTAAACATATATCTTTATTCATATTTTTCTAAGTAAGATCTTTATGTTCCTTTATGGTGAAATGATTTCAAAGTACGCCCTCAGTCTGATGCGAGAAATCTTGAACAATATTGCGGGTTCACGAATTCGTTGCAAGGCGATCCATTCCGAAACTTTACGAATGGTTGTTCTAATTTAGTTTTTACTTTAGTGATTCTTTGAGAGTGTATTTACAGTTTTCGAATTAGGGAACAATTAGATTGTTGAAGCAGGGTGGAAATATATACAAAAATATGTGAGAATGTTAACTTAACTTCGCTCATAAAATTTGACAATATAAATTTTACCTTAAAAATATTTTAAAAAAATGCGTCAATTTTTAAAATAGATATTGAAGAGTACAGACACACGACCTACAGGTGAGTGTAACCAATTATTGTAGTTACAGCGACTGCCTCCGCTAAAATTATCAAATACTCATTAGGGTTTTTGGTTGACCAAGGTACCTTTGTATTTTTCTCCCTCCGTAGGTTGTTGCGGTGTTTCCTGCAGCACAGGGAGGTCCTATCGGAGTGTAGGATTCCATACTACGTCGCAAAATTATTTATAATATATATATAATAAAGGAAGATATATTTTTGAACACCAATAAATTTGTTTCCGTCGCTCAAAGCGCAGTCGTCTACAGAACACCAGTAAAGTATTCATGACCTTCAATCTCTATCGCACACAGAATTTTTATAGTCTTTCATATTCCTATCGCATATAAAACCTAGTCAATATCTAATCCTAAAAGAAATAAAATAAAACAGGTGATAAAAATATATAATGACTTAGTATAAAATTTAAAATGTAGTAGATTTTGAAAGTTAATTTTTTTATCTTTTTTCTCATTTACAACTTATACAGAACCACACGAATTACTAACAAATATATCATACAGAGCATTCACTAATATATGTGCTTCATAAAATACAATATTCATAACTTACTTTGCATCAAAACAATTAAGACAGAAATAGTCAAATAGTGTGTCTCATGTAACAGTTTTATATAACCAGCATTCTGTTAGTACGAGGAGGTCACATTGCAGGGATTTATTATTGTGTATGGTGAAATTTAATCCAATTATTAAATGCAAGTGAACTTATTGTATATGATTCGATATAAAGGATAAAAATATGTAAAAAAAAGTATCAAAAAATAAAATATGAAATATCAACATGCAAAAATCAAAAAAGAAAACAATAAATAGTCTTGATAAAGCGTCTCGTCATTAATCCGAATGAGAAAAGTGCATTAAGTCAACTTTTGACGAAGAAAAATCTTTCCATGTGCACCGATCACATTCAAATAAAAAGTTGTACTGTTGACATAAAGAGCCAGTTTTTGATTTATCTTCAGCATGTGTCAAGTAAGAGTATCACAAAACTGGACAGGTTGACCTAAAGTTGACAATGCTCAGAGATTTTTATTCGTTATATCTATAACGTGACGTAATAACTTACTAGATTCAAGTTTGAGAGGCTGTAAGGTAAAGAGAGCTTGTACGTGATTGTTAATAAGCAGTCTTTTATTGTCGCTCCTGTCACAGAGCAACCTCCAGGCAGCGTCATAGTTCTCAGATCTGAGGTCAAGACTGTCAACTACAAGAGAAGCAGTACCCTTTAGGGAGGCACGTAGACAATGTTACTTATTTATCTTATCAATGCCTTCGTTGTTGTGAATTATTGAAATAGAAGTATCCCTCAATTCTAACCAATCCTGATAACTGCCGGAGAACTTAGTTAAATCAATTTTTGGTAAACGTATAGTATTTTGTTTGTGTGTGTGATTAGAACAAATAATATCAACCTCAGAATCTGCACGAGGACTGCGAGAGCCGCTTATAAGCTGGCGAATTGAATTACTTTTCGAATCTCTCGCGTTCGGAATATTTCTCACTGGGGTCATCCATCAAAGCTTTAAAGTTCATATATAACGCGTCACATTTGTCGTATAAGCTTTCAAATGTGTTAAGACGATATTCAATTTCAATAACATTAACTTTTCACAGAACTTAGCTGAATTTTAAATATGCAGAGAAATTCGTAAACGTAACTTTGATTAAATCTCGTTTTTTAGTTATATTTAGCAGACAAAAATTTAAGCAAACAAAAAGCCAAGATCAAAACAAAAAAAAATAATATTATAATAGTACCTTATGAAAAAAAATTATATAAAAGACAAAGCAACTTATTGCTATTCAATTATGCCGGGCGCATAAGAAAAAATTAAAATAATACAATAAAGGTGTTAAAAAACAGCTTAGATTAATTCATAAAATGAAAAAAAAGATTAATTGGTTTATAAAAATTATAATGGAATTGAATACTAACAATTAATTAATAAATGAATGACTTGATAATAAGTGTTCAATACCAAGTTAAAGACTGAACCGAAATTAAGAGACGAGTTTAGGGTAACACCTAAAAGGTTTATTGGTTCTTAGGAAAAGTAGGTCGGCCAGATACAATAGTTTCTTTTTGGCAGGGAGCAGACACGTCTGGCTCTCCGTTTATTAAACCTAACCAGGTTGGCATTGTACCAATCGGTAACTGCCTGGAAATAAAGTTTCATGCTTTCGAAATCTCTAAATAATTCGGTTTCGACCACACTAGCTCCTATGTTTAATATATATATATATATCAACTGTGCTGTCGTCTGCATTCTCAAAGATACCGGGTTTAAGCGCTTACTCGTTAATGAAATAGCTGAAAGAGGAAAGTTACAGATAATACTGATTCTTAAGAGACAACGTCATTAATAGCCATTATTAAGATAAAGTATTACATCGATTTACTACAAAGTATTTTCTTAGATTTTTACACATTTGAAATAAAACTATTTTTACGGATTGAAACTGGCGTATAATTTGGTTACATTTTGATTTTAATTAACGTTTCGAATACTTTGCAGTAATCGTGTTCACGGCTAGACGAGATGTCTACTACAATATTACCTGTGTTAAGTCAGAACCTTTTAAATCCTTCGAATGTGAGAGTATCGTTCAACTATTGGAGCTGGGTTTAGTTTTTCTAGCTTTTCTTTAAGTATCACTCTGTATTTTAATTACTTTTTTTCTCAATATAACAGTACAGTGAGACAAAAACAAAAAGTACAGGCTTTAATTTTAAATATAAGTTAAACGAGTGTCTCAGAAGTTTCTCGACGGTTCTTTCCATGAACCTTAACTTTGAAACAATGCAAGTAGAATATGAAATTTCATAAGTGCAATGTATATTTTGAAATTTGAAATATAAAAAAAATACTTAGATTATCACTCTGAAACCTGTACTTATTTTATTATTACCGCTTGTTAATTAATCGTTAATTATTTTAATTATAATTGATAAATATTGAAATTTAATGTACAACTGCCGAAATCCTATCAGAAATAAACAAAACATTTTACATGCGTGTATATTTTGATTTTAGCTAACAGTGTCATCTGTTGGTTACTTTTAAAAACTTAATGCTATGTATTCTTCAAACGTATGCCTGTACTTTTACTTTGCAGTAATAGATGGCAGGGAGCCCAAAACATTTATAAGCTGTTATATTAGTAGCTATGACAGACAAAAAATACGTTAAACCTACTCTATATCCCTGAAGTTTTTACGTCAAGGTTAATATTAATTAAGAATTTACTTAATATCAACACCTTTTCTTAACGAGTGAGGATATATATGTGATAGCTGAAACAATTTATGGTCGACACAATTAACTGATGAATGAACTTATGAATTATATTTGAGACACTGTCGAAATACAACATGTATTTGTTTAATTACTTAGCGTAAAAAAATAATAATTTATTCGCTCAATAATTTCATATTTGACTACAGTCTGCCTACGATATTGCACGTTTACCTAGTAGGAAAGTATCCACTCGATTTTTTTTTGTGCAATTCCAGCAAAAATAAAGGAATAAAATACGAGATAAAACATACATATTATTAATTTATTTATTTTTGACTACCAAAACGACAATACCAATATCTAACAACTGTCGAGTTCTAAAAAGATGAGGTTGATGTTCTGATGGTGTGAGGTCGAGCAGACGGCCGGTATAATTGAGCGAAGCTCTCTATGAGAGACTTTTCTGCATCCTTTGTGCAAGCGTCAATCAAAAGCGGTATATCCGAAAATTTTCAAATTTTGCATTTTGTGGTAGTTTAAAAAAAGAAACAAAAATGTAATATCGTGTCTCATCATGAAAAAATTGAGGACAGAATGCGTCGACGTTTTGTAAGTGCAACTTCGGTGCTGTTTGCACCTCGCTTCGCTCAATATGCTAAGACATACCGAGATTTTGCGAGCGCAACGCGACGAAATTGAAGTCTGGTTCGCGCTCCTAGTTTATTTATTAATACCTTTTCTAGTTTCAATCAATATCATTGTTCAATTGTATATGTCAATTAATATAGTCAGAGGGCGAATTTTGATACCATATCTATCGAAATAAGCCCTTTTGTAAGGACAGTCTCTAACTTCAAAGTAACACTAGCTATCAGGTTAATATCAGAGCGAACAGACAGACATCAATACACACTGTTTATGATTTATAAATTGAAAGTATTTGTTACATTTTATTTAATTGTTATAATTCCTTACAAAATGCTTTTCGCTAAGTAATTAACAATGTTATAATATCTGAGAAGTATTTTTAAATGGCATGTCGTTTGAAGACTGAGTTATATTTAGTGTTAAGATGATCGTGAGAGGTAAAAGCCATTGAATTACAACAACACAAATAACACACTTGTATTACATTACATAAGACATTCTTTATTTTACGATATTAAACTTTCTTCGCCGGCGGCGCAAAATTAAATAGCTCAAGTGAATGAAGAAAGAGTATTAATTAATATATCTCAATGATAAATAAATATAAAACGAAAGATTCATTGACGGCCACCTAGAATGTCCTTCGCCGGTTTTTGTACTAGCGTCTTCTTAAATATAATAGACAATATCAAGTACAAACAATCCAATATTAGTTATATAAATATTATTTCTCAATAGAGAAAGCATAGAAAAGTTTTCTCCGATAGAATTAGGAGTCAAAAACTAATATATTATGCTAATGTCTGTGTAGAGTTACTCGTTACGTAAGTATGAAAGCCGGACGTTTACCTACTTCAAGTACAATACAAGCTTCAATATTACAACTTTATGACCATCTGTGGTGGTGGTGGTGGTGTCGTGTGGCGCGACTGAGTGTCGTTTCAAATTAATAAAACAAGCTTCCTTAGACTACAAACTTAGGTCTTCTTCGTAATTCATACGCGCACACTAAATACATATAATACATACACGCTAAATTCTTAAGTCACCTATCGCGTGTCGCGTGTATTGTTAGCTACGAAGTCCTTCGATCAACATTCTTTTTGGAAGGAAACGTAAAAAACTATCATAACAAAAAACAGGTGAAAGAAATCCTTAGAATATTTATGTTCTATTAGATCCAGGGCCGCCTCGCAGCGGAAGCTTTTAATATAATATTTTTATCATTTAGCATAATTGTTGTGACCTACCTTTGATTTATTTATATTTACTATTTTATAGTAAGAAATTAAATATAATTAAATCATCAAAAGTATCATTAAAGTTGATTCCAGGACGCATCAATAACAATGATTAACAACTTTGCAATCGACGCAATCATTAGAAAATTAATTTACGAGGGAAAGCTAATAAATCATTACTTAATAAATAAAAACTTAATCAACAATACAATAATAATTTAATTATTTTATAAAAAGGACCTGTCGCATAAAGTCTTTGTATTATTTTAATAAACCATGTTTTTGGTAACCATGGGGTTGGGGTGCAAAGCTAAATCATGAATAATAATTATTAATGTGTTAGTTTTTCCGTATTATTCATGTAAATAAGATGAAATCTCAAATCCCTCCCTGGTAGGTGATAGTTGCCAGTGCAGCCACTCTCGGCTGCTTTACTTCAGTGTTGTCTTGACTGCGGAGAAGAAAGAACGCAGGAAACATTAATATATTTTTTTTTTTGTCTTCTGTGATGATGAACCATTTTTGTTGGAAGGAAAATGTGATTCAGTCAGTACGCGATTTGTAATTTTATTTATTTAATTATTTTTTGACTGACAAGTGGAGTTTTTTGTGTCAATTATTTGATTTTGTGAAAGGTATGTATTTATTAATTAATTAATTTAATTAATTTAAAAATTAAAAAAATGTTGTAAATGAAAAATATAATAAATGAAAATTATAATAAATTTACTATTTAATCATAGTATTTGAACTAAGTAACATAATTAAAAAAAAAAAAGAAACTTCGGAAACAAAATTTTCAATCTTCATACTCACTCCATTAAACCGTCACAGTCATTAAAAGTTACAATGCGAAACAATTATTTACAACATTCATTAATGTTTTAAACTTCAAATGACAATCATTGGAAAATGTAAATATATACAAAACAGGAATGAGAAATTGTACGTATATAATAAATATCGAGTATCATAACATTGCGTCAGTGTTGTGGGCGACGACGCGTGTTCATGAGATGTGCTGTTGCTTTTAAATGACACACAAATTGACAGATTAAAGATATATTTAAGGAATAACATAGAAAATACTAACAAATACAACGGCATTACTCCATAAAAAAAAATAACAAGTTAAAAACTTTGAAAGGGTACAAATTAAGGGTAATAATTAAAAAGAAATAAAAAGAATTACTAATTTGTTTCGACGTAAGTTTAAATCAGTTCTTTAATTTCTATCGGCGATGTGTAGAAGTATGTTATATTTATGATAAACCTATAATTATTTCGTAATCAATACAAGAGAAACAAGTGCAAGAAGCGAATGAATCATTGGAAAGCAGTAACAATGCAGTCCCACGGGCCATCACAGCCTCCATGCACTGACTTTCGCTGGGGTTCAAGGCCGAGAAGCTACTAGAGCACCAAAATCAATATATATATATATATATATATATATCATATTATCGTATAATGATATTATATATAATATCCTTTTAAGTGCTTCAAGCATGTTGAATGCTACAGCCGTGAGCTTTTTAGTTATTGTTATTGAGAATTGACTTGTATAAGTATATTATGGAATGAAAACTTTTAATAATAATTGGCTTTATTTAATTCAAGCTAACTTTGAGGTATTCCTCTGTGAGCAGGCGGTGCTGTCTGTGTGTATGATACATATTATACAATATTATACAAAAAATTATATAATTTAAATCGTTTATTATAACTTTAAATAATATGAATTAGCGGACTGAGAGCATGTATTATATTATGTTAATTTCAGTTTGAGATATGTTTGAATACATTTTTGATCTATTTGTAGGCGGAAATTATTACTGTTAATAATAATGTAAAATAACTAACAAATTATTATTATGTATAGTCATCAAGTAATAAATAACATGTGATAGTTTTCTATAGAATATCTTTTGTAATATTAAAGTTATAACCATAGTTAAGAATTCTTTTATAATCTAATATAGATAACATCGTCTCTAACAACTGTCGAATTCTCAACAGAGCACGTAGATAGTTTCTTAGATTTTCACGAGTACACATTTCAAATAAAACTATTTTTACGAATTAAAACTCTCGTCTTACACGACACTTACATCTCGTCTACTCGTGAACAAGATTACTGTAAAATATTTGAAACGTCGGGTTAAAATCAAAAATGTAACCAAATTATACGCGAGTTTTAATCCGTAAAAATAGTTTTATTTGAGAGCAGGTAGATTTTATCTAATGGTGTGAGGTCGAGCAGACGGTCGGAATAATTGAGCGAAGCTCTCTATGAGAGACTTTTCTGCATTCTTTGTGCAAGCGTCAATCAAAACCGGTATATCCGAAAATTTTCCAATTTTGCACATTGATAGACAAGTCTTGTGGTGGTTTAAAAAAAAAACAAAAATATAATATTGTGTCTCATCAGGAAAAAAGTTGAGGACAGAATGCGTCAATGTTTTGTAAATGCAACTTTAGTGCTGTTTGCACCTCGCCTCGCTCAATATGATAACTCATACCAAGATTTTGGGAGCGCAGCGACTCAAAATTAAGGTCTGGTTCGCATTCCTAGTTTATACAGAATCGACTAAAACATTATAGCAACCCATATTACATATAACTATAAGGTCGTACCTACAGAGAACAGAACATAACATATGTACTGTAGGTGAGTATAATAGTAATCATGAATCATATAAGAGATATATTATTAAACGACAAATTTGAATCTATCTTGTTTATACATCATTTACATTCTCAAACATATGCTTGTAATATAAAGTAGTATATAATGTGACGTCAGAGCAGTCGCAGCACCCCCGGGGTCTGTAACATCTAATCATAACTGTCCTCAAGATAATGATCTCTTTCGAAAGTTGTCACTCAATTAATTCGCGGAGAAAACCGGAACCATATTGGCATCCGTTTTGTTAAATTAGTTATGCAAAATACATAATAAAATGTATTCGCGAAATTTCTATTTTAATTAATAGATATTCCAATTAATTATTAAAGAAAGTATGTTCGAATGAAGATAGGTTCAAAAAATAAATAAATATATGCATATGTTACTTTAAATAGTATGTGTTAATATAATGTAAATGTGCATAGTTGGTGCGCATGCGTCGCGCGCGGTGGCTAAGTAGCACATTGCTCTGACGGGAGCAGTGTCCACGGTTCGATGACGTGTCGTGTGGATTATTGAAAAAATCTATCTATACTTAGTAAAAGATTTATACCCATTATAACAAATTCTTTATTTTGTCACTTTCACACCTTAGACGTTGATTGTTAGTAAGATTGTAACAAAACTGTATATGTTAATTTTTTTAAAAATCTTATATTTTAATAATTGATATAAACACTTATAAGGACTCTTCCTGACTCTCTGAATCACTATCACTTAAGTTCATTACAGAGTCTGAACAGAGGAACATGACTTTAATTATTAATTATATTTTGAATCTCGAAAACAGCATGTTTGTAAAATAATTTATATTTATATAACCCTATTCTGAAAGTATAGTTTTGTATGGAAGTAAAAGAACGCCATAATTAAAAAGAAATGGAATTATTATAAAAAATAAAAATTTACGAGCCAAGCGATGAACAGAAGCCAGCTATCACAATACTTCTACACACTACTATATATAATGGACACAGTTTCAGATTTCCTCTTACTACAACTTTCCGGGCCATATCTAGAGCGTCTTGCACGCGCTCTTCACACTTTTGTAGTAAATATTTCATTGAATACATAAAACAAATATTGATTAAATAGCTATTACTATAGTTAGATACAACAATTAGTAAACTGAGCGAAGAAATATTATTGAAATTTTTAGCCAAATATAATTAAATATATCTCATAAATTATATAACTCTATACTTTATTAAAATATGAGTCTGACACACATATGTTTATATATATAAACATATAAACATTCCTCATGTGTGTGTGTGTTGAGATCATTTGTAATTTTTCTCACTTTCGCCACAAACCGGTTGGTTTTCTTAAAGCCTTATATTCTGAGAGAATCTAAATATTACACAATGTGGAGTTTCTTCGTCTCAATAAGAATTACTTCTTATTACATTGTAAGACTACAATACGTTTATTTATTCAGGTTTCAAATATAAACTTTCTAAAACAGTGTTTTGGTTGAATTTGATATAGAAAAAAACATAAAATTAAAATACTACAAATACTTGCAAGGATCACGTCACCTCGTATTAAATATCAAAGCGTCCTGTTACAGAGCAAGTACGCATGTTGTAACAGAGTAGACTAACAGACAACGACCTCGCTGCTTGTTGACTTAATGTTAATAGACCGACTTATTTAAAGTTTTCTTATAATAAAATACTATTAATAAATTAAGAATAAAGCTTTAATTACATCATCCAGGAAAAAAAATATTATTTATTTATTTGTATCTTTTCCATTTTGAATCAATACCAATGACCACTTGTGTACGTCAAATGAAAGTATTAAGAGAGCCTATTTCACTATCATAATTTTTGAAATCCAAAATACCAAACTGGTTGGTAAAGGTGAGTATGAGTGTAACATGAAAAAATTTATAGCATTTTAACGACAGTCACTATACTATCTGATTGATTTAGAGAGATTTAGGCGATCAGATCATTACACACTTATTGATAACAGCGAGTAGAGTCACGTTAACAATACTAGTTTTATAAAATTAATGCCTGAGCCAGTTTTATATTTGATTGTCAAAGCTATGTCCAGTATGCACAAACTATCAAACAAACAACTTCAATTATAAACAAAAACGTGAGATCGAGTTTGTACATCATTCAGTTGAGACAATTCATTCATTGATTCATTAATTCCTTCGATAATTGTTATCAAAACGTATTCTAACGTTATTTTACTCGTAAGTTATATAGAAATTAAATTGATTAAATTTAAATTTATAGTACTTATTAATATATTTATTTATATCTTTTAAATTGACAATCGCAATTTCTTTCTTAGATTATATTACGCATTACAAAATTTAACATATACAAATATATATTTATAATGCACAGAATTATTGAAAGTTTATTTATATCAGTTTTCTATCAACTTTTTTTCTCATGTTACATGTAATGATTGCGCAACCACTGCTAGGAACACCAATTAAAGTGACTAATAAATAAACATTTGAAACTAGATTTACTTATATGGATAATTTAAATATCTTCAGATGTTAAGCAAAACATTTTACGAATCAAACAAGAACGGAAGTTCCGGTCGAGTTAAGGTTTTGGAGTTATCGAGGATGTCACCACTTGCGTAATTAACATCAGTTTTAGTTACTTAGTTCTCGCGATCGATCGATCAAACTAGAAAGGACAGTGTGGCATTCACGAAAATAAAAAATTTTAGATTGTATTGATTGTACAAGAGAGCGAAATAGTATTTTTACGGCGAGGGCGCTAATTTGGAGCACGACCCGAGCAAAGGATTCTAGAATAGAATCCCGACGGTAGATCGTACTTTTCATCACCTTTCTATAAGAAAATATATACGTTTTGATTACAAGAACCGAGACGTCATTGACGCGTTTTTGTTTTTTCTTTAGTTATCACTGCAGTGTTGGTTGCAGTAATTCATACAATTTTCATTCGTATTGTATGAATGTTCATACTTATATGTATGTTTAAATTCAAATCACTTTTCTGTCCTCTAAAAAGTTCCTATCGGAAAAATGCTATTATGCTCCCGAATAGAAGGGATAGAAAATATATTTTTTATCTTTGCATTAGGTACGTACTTTCCTTCGTTATAAATAACAATATTTACACAACTACTTCATTTTCTTAACTTAGTTAAAATAACGTTATGACGCCGGACGTATTACAATTGCAATCTGAGATGATCTAGGCCCAATCAAAGTCTAACTGCATCTTATACTGACACCCTCTTAGAAGATAGCGAAATTTCTGTAACTTCCATCTACAAACAAAACCGCCGGCTATTGATTGCTTATTTCTTTTGTCTTTCTATAAAATATAACTAATACAACAATTATATAACGCCTTCTTGTACCTCAAAAAACAAATTGTTATTTTAATAGGCTTATGTCGCAATCATACGACTACTGACTTGGGGTCTGAATAACCTTCCTTTTGAAAGGTCTACGTGGGAGCGAGGCCGCCTCGTGTACGCCCTACACTTGTCTTATGGTGTATTTCGTATTGTTAGTAATATAACTGTATTGTATTGTACAAGCACTACCTATTCATCAAACAGATAAGAATGCTGATACAATAACTATATTTATTTTGAGCCTAGAATCTAAGCGCGAAATTATTGGACTTAAATTTTGAACCTTAGGGCACACAGATCACATATATAAAGCAAGACAAGAAATAAAGCTTTATCTTTATTATCTTAAAGTAGATTTTTGTTTGTTTCGATTATTTACACAATAGCTCAATAGCTCGATCTCAAATGAGATGTTATATTGTTCCTGTGTGTGTATGTGTGTGTTACATTTATATATAAGCAATGGTTGTTATCCTCGCGGTATTAAGTGCATTACAATTAATTGTTTCGAGCCCACTGTATGTTTTATTTATGCCTCATTATGGCGCTGACTTGCAAATCTACCTAGGTTTCTAAAAGAAAGGCTTTAGGATATTTTCTAGTAATTATGTTGAAAATGTAACAGAGAATTTGTATGAAATATAATAAACTGAAGACATTACAATGAATATAATATAGCTAGAAAAACAATAACCTTCTTGATATAAACACCTAAGAAAATAGGAGTTTTAAATAAATTGGTTGTTAGTTTATTATTAAATCAGATTGTGTGATGGTTTCACTCCAGAAAATTATCTTATTTTTATCAAAACAAAAAAAATATAAACGAAATTTATAATACAAAAACCTTAAAAAATATTGCAACTAATAAAAGCGGAATAATATATGAGTGTGAGGTCAAAGGTGGAAAAGGGGTGTCATCATCACAATTACTATCAAACCATAAGGGGATTATTTATACCAAAGCCATCTGAGGCCCATCGTTACTGAAACAGTCTTTGATGATAAAGAAGCTGTCACTCGAGGAGCTACAATACTTTTTTGTGTCGATTATAAATTACAAGACTTAAAAAGCAATTCTATCCATCGTCATAATGTCTTCACTGCGTGATCATCTTGTCTAGATAATAAGCGAGTATTCGCGTGGATCGTCATAAACATCTCATAATACGTACATGAGAATACACGTAAGAACTGTGCTTTAAATTAATGACCCACCGCTGGATTTACGTCCTCCGTTATGGAAAAAAAATGCAGAGGTTAATCCACGTCGGTCCAGTGCCTAGTGCTAAGCCTTAAGGCGGACGGTAACTTGACGTAATCATATAATTTTGGAAAATTGCACCCTGATCTAGGAAATGTAAACTTCGATTATAATAAACCAGACTATCTTCGAAGCCAAGTGTATAATAAATCAAGTTATAAGTATACACAATCTAGGATACATCATAAGTGAGAAACATCACACTCCCACCAGCCTCGCTGTTAAACTGTCAGACAAAACATAAAATAACCTGTCTTAAGAGCCAATAAACTTGAAGCTTTCTCCAATATTTATCAACCCGGCGGTCAAGCACTTTCACATTCATTCACAGATCAGGCCATTGACCTTAACACTGATTACCAATGACATGACAAATCGAGTAATCTCTAGAATTATTACAAAAAAAATTGGAAATGTATAGTTTTGCGTACAATTGATAGGGAATGTGAAGCATAAATAACGTATTTAAAGATGATAGATAGAGATGTTGGTAGGGCATTTCAGGTGTAAACAATTGATTGCGTATACTTACTGTGTCGCCCAGGCGCTACAGGAGAAGCACCTATCACAATATATCGAAGATAAACGTGAAGTAACTATAACAGGGTCCTATCTAATGTAGGCCAAATCCTCTCACTGCCTCTTCATAATCTGTTATTTGCTTCAGTCGCTCAGTGTAACCCCTCACGTATAAATTGTCCTTGTATCCAATTAAATACTATAAGATGGGCCTTAGGTAGTAATTCTATCGATATAATCTATTTCTATAAGGGTATTTAAAACAAAACCTTAAATAGAAAATCAAAATGATTCTCACGCACTTAGATGTTGTGTAAGCGCCATTATCAACAGTCGGTGGTTTGAATTAAAAAGCGAAATACGTAGCTAATTCAAAACCAAAACCTTCGCCGAGTCATTGAGGTGCGAGGTGAATCAGTTTGTCGCATCTGACTTCATATAGCTTATACACTACACTAACTAACAAATTTTGAATATTACATTAACATTTTATAACTTTAACAGGTTGGTAATGATATCATCTCTCTTCTAATTATTATTATGATTATTATTATTTCAATTTATTTATTCATTTCTTTGCCACTTTGAATCTTTACCAGTGATCACTTGGTTTCGTCAAATGGAAGTGACAGAAGGACCTATTATGACACCATACTTATCGAAATAAGCTCTTCTGTTGAGGCACTCTCCAACTTAAAGGTACTACGAGGGTTCCAAACGCGCCCTGGACTGAGAAGAACCACACAACAAACTCAGCCTGGTATTATTTTATTGTGATCAGTTTCACAAACGTCAAAATATATAATTGAATAATACTCTTAACCGTATTTTAGAAATATTATATTTTATAATCCTTATTTAATATCGTATTGAATAATTACAATTACGTAAACTTACCAAAACTATACAATGTAGGACAGTGGGACAATACGTAAGTACATTTTATTCTCGTACAAATGTTAGTAGAAATAATTTATATTCCTAAGACAATGGTAAGTTGGTACTTTGTCTCTGACATAATCTGTAGGCGACTTGAATCGTAAAGACGCCCTCAATCTATTCACTATTTAAAATATAAACTGATTATTATGATCTAAACCTTTACTGAAATAATTAATAAATTATTAAAAATATTATAATTTACAAACTACTTATGGTACTGTATATATTAAAAAAGTATTTGTGTTTGGGGCACTTCTAATATTACACTAGGAGCGCGTACCAGACCTCAATTTTGACTCACTACTTTCGCAAAATCTCGGTGTCATATTGAGCAAAGCGAGGTGCAAATAGCACTGAAGTTGCTTTTACAAAACGTCTACGCATGTCTTCCAATATTTTTTTTTCAAGCTAAAGATTCGCGCGAAAATATTTTCCCGTTTTAGTGTATGAGATTTTAGTTTTTCCATGATTATTCCTCATCGATATATAATATTTGTTTTTTAAAAACCACCACCAGACTGATGTTTATAAGAGTGCAAAATTTGGAAAATTTCAGATACACCGTATTTGATTGATGCTTGCACAAAGGATGCAGAAAAGTCCCTCAAAGAGAGCTTTGCTCAATAACAAAACACAAGCACAGTCTGTGTTATAATTATAATGCAATCTGTCGTAAGTTGTTGTTACATAACTGACTCGGTCATGACTTTTAAACTTTCATTGTCAGTGTCTCACGACGACCTTTGCTCTACTTTTTGTAGTATTTAGGAATTGTTAACTGTTGTAACTAAAAAATAATAAGAAAATATTAGTGACAAAAATATTCCGATACCGGGAATCGAACCCGAGCCTCCTGGGTGAGAGCCAGGTATCCTAGCCACTAGACCATATCGGATTTATGATCATTTCGAATATTGTACATATAAAGCTCAACTTTATTATTTTACCGAACTCATTTAACTCTATCACTTAATAATATTATTTTATCTAGCTATCACAAATAATAACTAATATTGATAGAGTTAGGAAAATTAGAGCGGCCTAGATCCGCTAATACTCCTCTATTATTTCATGCTTTCTTATTGTAGCCTCAAAATGACGACACGGTTGGTGATTGAAAAATATATTGCACTGTATTTTATTTTGTTATCGAATTTTTGATATTAGATATATATACCCATTTTATTTAGTCCCTGTTGTGAAGTTTACACGAACCTGGCAACAAATGAAAAACATACTTTTATTTATTACCAATTGCGATAGGAAATATTGAAACGTTTAGTTATTAGGTTTCACACATCGGTTGCTTAATGTTCACATTTCATAAGCACAACCGCAAAACCACGACCAAACAGAAATTAGCATATTAATATTATAGAGATAATAAAGATTTGTATGTGAGTTCTTTCTGTTACTACTGAATGGAACTCGTATTATTATTAAAGTGATTGTGATCTAGTCAATGTGACGGAATCTTTAAATTTCACAAGAGAAAACTTCAAGTGACATTTTTTTTGGCAAAAAGCGCCCCCGGGTGGGCTCGAACCACCAACCTTTCGGTTAACAGCCGAACGCGCTAGCCAATTGCGCCACGGAGGCCGCGATAATATTATAAAAATAATAGCAACTATTCTTACTATATAATCATAAATCTAAGATCATAGTTTTTATGATGTTCTTACGATAGCAAAAATTTCATTGATAAGGTATTGTAATACCTTCGACATTCCCGAGCTCCTCACTTCTCTTATGTTTCAAATGTTTTAGAGCGTAGGTTGAATAAAAAACGATTTTTAAAAAACTTACAATCAATAATGAGATTTTAATTAAAGCTACTATTGCACCTTCATTCTTGAGTAGTAACATAAATTAAAAGTCGGTATTACGTAATGTTAGAAATGTTTCTAATACATAGTAATGACTATAATAATTGAACTAGTTGAATACACTTGCTTTAATATTGCGTCATGTTGGAAATTAATACTTTCTCTTGATCGGTACGAGAGGACGGACGGACAGGACGGACGGACAGGTACTTACACTGCATTCTTCACTAAAATTAATTTTAATATTTTAGGCGCTTTTCAGTTAGTAGTTATATGTAGTGTTGATAAAAGTAAAGATGTTTCGATTAAGACTGTCACTAATATCAATCGTTCAATGTCGGTAACCATTTGTGTCAATTAGATGCGTCAGGAGAGCCTGTTTGATAGCATACTTGTTAAAATAACCCGTCCCGAAAGTCCTACAATAGCAACTAAACTAAACTAAAAGTGAAGTGTTTGATAAATACTATATTTAATTACACTCTTTGTTAAGTCAGAAGACTCAAATGAGACAGTCACCTGTGTTGTAACAAATTTGTAATTAAAATAAAGATAATAACACAATATATTATAATATTATTATAGCTAATAACAAAAGGTTAAAAGTGATATAATGAAGAATGAGACGTCGTTTAAAGAATTTCACTTTTTTAATCAATTCAGTTTTACTTTCGCTGGAACAAGTTTTACAAAACTATATATTATTTTTGTAAACCAGAAATAAAGATTGTATTTTACAATTCTATTTTAAAATTTATATTCACAAAATCATAATAAATATCAAATTTAGATTATATCTATGTTCCATCGTTTTGTCATTCATACATACATTATAAATTATTAATGTAATTATAAATATTCACACACGTACCTATGTATTTTTTTAATCATTATATATATTTCAATAAAACTTTTTTTCGGATATAACTCGCGTTTATTATTACATTTTTACATTTAACCCGACTTTTCGAATGCTTTGCAGCAAACGTGTTCGCGGTAAGACCAGTGACAGACACCATCATCTCGTCTGACCGCGAAATGTAATAATAAACGCGAGTTATGTCCAAAAAATAGTTTTATTAAAATGTGTAGTAATCGTGTAAATCTTAGAAAACATTATTATATACATTAATTTTCATATATATATATATATATATATATATATATAATATGTATATATTGCAATCGAATATGACGTATCGAGAAAGGATAGATTTATGACGTACAAATGTATTTAAATATCTACACCTAATTTCTATTAGTATTATATTTCTCTAGTATGTTTAAGTATAATGAACTTTGTTTTATAACTTAACAATGACAAAGAGTTTCTTATCACTTTGAGCAAACTATGTTAAATGAACACCATACGAAAGTCCGATGAAAGCAAATGTACACACAGAACTACTAAGCTCTAAAAACGGGTTTAAACCGGTTCAATCCACTTAAAAGTCGTTTATTCTTCCTGTCATTTCACTTTATTTTTCTTGAATCCTAAATTTGCTATTGTAATCTCTATTTTCTACGGAATAGAGGCTATAGTTATTAGATGACAACCGTTATGCTAGGAAATGTTTTTTTTTTCTCAAATATGTATAGTCAATGAAATCTTGTACTTTGAAGTTAGTAATGGCTGTGATTTGTTATACATATAATGGTGTTGAAGGTGTATTTTTAATACAGATCAAACCAGAACTACGATCCTTCCATACTTGGTTGTCATAACAGGGATGTGCAACATTATCTAACACAAAAACCAAACTTCATACCCAGTGACCTCATCGCTCTACATAACGACACCCGACAGCGATTACTAGTTCAATTAGACACGGTACGGCACGCAGGTAGCAGGTTCGATATCGATCAGTTAAATAATATTACAATAATAAATATCGGACTAGGTTTGATTGTATATTTAGTTTTGGTAATACTCTTATGATTAGGTCGGACAATATTTTTAAATAAGCCCTAGGTTACATTACGCTTATGAAATTACACACACACACACATACACACGCACACACTTTAAGATTTATTAGATATATAACATTTTTTCAATGTTTTTAGGAGCGCGAACCAAACCTCAATTATAACTTGGCACGCGCATGTCATTGTAAAGATAAATTTTCGCACGAAATTTTTTCCCATTGAAGTGTATGGAATTTTAGTTTTTAATTATATGGAAATAACAAGATAAAATAAAATAAACAAATCTAATGCCATTAGTTTTAAACGTGCATCTATTAACAAAAATATCATTATACTAAATAGGAGACAACAGAGCCCGTGTCATTTAAAAGAAACTCGATTCAAAGTGTCATAACATACTAAATAAACAGAGATCTTGAACAATACCTGCTCTATAATACTCTACACATGATACACGACACAAGACACAAGACACACGACACACGACACTATCAGACACTAAACAAACATTCGATATGTTGATTAATTTCCTGATCAATAAGCATTTATATGACAAGCTCTTTACTAAAGGAGACTTTAACAATACAAATTTTTGAAACAAAAATATTATATACTCTTAGTCTTAATTTAAAAAAAGGCACAAATACCTGTTTTAATTAAAAAATCAAATCTATTTCAAAGTTATTGCAGACATCAAAAAATTCTATATTTCAGTACTAAAATTATAAAGTGTAAAGGTCTGTTTGTTCGTTTAAAAGCGCTTATCTTCGAAACTATTGAATAGATTTGATTTATTTCTAATTGTGATAGCAGTTGGACGAGGAAGGCTGTAGGTCAGCCTACAGCCTTCCTCGTCCAACTGGTAACACTCTAATAGCAGAGCCGCGAGTAATAGCTAGTGTATAATAAATAATAATAATAATAATAATATACTTTATTTCAAATGGCAGCTTAAAACTACATAGAATTCAAGAAAAACTATAAATATTAAAAAAAAACACTATTTACTATTATAATAGTTTCCATAGTTAGTCAAATAACTCTGTCAAACTAACATTAAATTATAAGTTTAGTTCAGTGTAGCAATAAGTTATTTAATTAATATTTTGTTAACATTGTAAAGCAACATTAAAGATCTGTAATAATTCTGAGGACATAATTTTTTTTATTATTTATTTAATTCAATAAAATAAAAAAAAAAAGTTTTACACAAATGACATGATCTCCTACCGATCCAACTTTACTATTTTAAAATATAAAATTCTATCAAAACAATTATCTAATCAATAACTCTTGGAAGAGAGTAAACTTTTAAGTTCTGTTAGAAATAATTTATATCAGAAAGAAAATAATTACAATTAAAACTAGTTACGTGGTAAATGAGTGTGGGACGTCAGTAAAAGGGCTGGTTTGAGACCGAAATATATTGTTAACTGATTGTGTAAGAGAAGCTGAGGAATCTGAAAGCATTGACGAAGTTCAAACCACAGCAGTATAGGTGAGGTATCTTTATTTAGATTTTGAAACATAAAACTTTATAATAATTTTATAGTTCAAACGTTTAAAAGTGCCCCAAACCGCTAAAATGAACAATGACTCTAATACATTATATACATAACTTTCCACTCTACAAAATCACTGCATAGTTTTAACTTTTAATACATTATATACACCTATTAATTAAAATATTTTATAAAACACTTCCTGCTTTTATAAAATGAATCTATAATAATCGTCTTTCACAATGCGATGAAACATTGAGGGTAGTCAAGAGGCACGCACGACTGCTCAAGTCGGACGTCACTTGCGTGGAACGTAGTAATAACATACTTGCTTCTGATCCGTTTACGTAACAAATTCATTTGGAGTTACGGTTCTCGTAATTGCTTAATAATTCCATATATCTATATTATAATAACATCACCAAAGTACCGATTAATTTCTTGTAAGTAATATTGTACTTACATTTTCTTTTTATATTATAGTAATATTTTACGCAATTCTGAGTAAAACACGGCTAGTTTAAAGAGAAAGCAACTTTCCAGTCACATTACCTTCATTTTGCTTTCGTATTCCAGTAATTATGTTATTACTGTAAGACGGTGTAACGAATGAGACCAATAATAAGGTTACATAATATCCTTTTAACATAATATATGAATTAGATTAGTATATTCATCTTTCTTTTCAACTGATAGCTCTACCGGTTGAGCTACCATCAGCCGGACAATAACCTCGCGTCATCGAGGAATGCGAATAAAAAAGTGACGACAATAGGACCTAATTGATGAGATTAGCGTTTTTGATATTTTAACAAAAATACTAAAATAAATATTAAAACATAATTCAGACAAAACATTACACTTTACAATTTCATGGTTTAATTTCTACGGTGTAGCCGAAAAGGCGAAAAAAGGCTTTTTTTAATGTCCTATTTAAATGATTTGTTTTTTTGTAATAAATAGGTTGTTTTCCAAGACTACAGAATAAGAACACAAAATTAATACATACCACCTTAGCTTATCTATTAGACTCGTCACGGCGGCGCGAGCACGGAAACAGTTTTACGATCATTTAGTATCTGGAGAAAATATATCTGATTGAGAATTTCTCGTGGTTGTCAGAGTGTCGGAGGGTAAAATTACAAACAGTTCTACTACACACATTTACATTTCAAAAACATATTTTCCTATCTTCAAAATGTCATAAAAGTTATTATCGTCCTATGGGTTATGAAAATCGGATAATGGTATCCGTAATTGAGTAAAATTTGCATGGGATTGAGATATACAATAACTATTTCTCTCCTAGGTTATAAAAGAATGAACTTGACAGATGAATTATTTGATACTAGATTTAAGTATAAGTAGCGACTGGCCTTGGCCCATGTTGTCCTTTTGTTTGGAACAAAAAAAAAACAGCCTCGCTCCGGGTCCCGTAAATCTAAACCAGAAAATCCTAATAAAAACACATAATTAATTCATGTCAAACGATAAATCTGTTAAGAGTAGTACAGTGACAAGAAAATTAAAAAAATAAATAAGTGTTTTTCTTTTTAAAACCTAAGAACCTGAACATTATAATTACAGAATGTCTTCAGTCTCATATTTAACCACAGTACGGCGTCTAATAGCAGATATTTTTCCATATTGATTTATCCGGTGAGTCGGAGAAAGCTAATGTCGTTTTCACCTTCGGAAAGTCTAGATTGAACCTCGATGAAGTTATCTACTTCAGATTATACTTTAATTGATTATAAATCATTAAAATTAATAAATATATATATGACACGATATTTCATATAATATAATATGCACACTTTTCATTTCTTACTTTTTATTTAAAAGGTGGTATTCAGTGTATTATCCTTTTTGCATTAGTTTAGTTTATAACATATATATAGAATGTTACAAGCTATCCTGTCATGTTGTCGGAGTAACTTGTTGGTATTGTTTGCATTCACTAACCTATTAATTGTAAGGTATTCTAGCGAAAGGAGTTTTCTATAGTCTAATTAGTAATTAAGATTAGCAACGAAGGTCGTTAGAACAATAATGATAAGACAATGGACGGGTCTATCGACGATAATCTGGTGTATTCAAACAATGCACATAAAATAAAATAGAGGCTTAAGTTATATAGTATTGTAAATAGTATTTCGTTTCACAATTCATTTAACGTTTCTAATACAGTGTTACTAATATATATTTAAGAAGACGCGTATCGAAAATTTGTCGTAATGTTAAGGTAAATATATCTCAAAAAAATTTTTTTACAACTATTTACCTTAAAAAATATCAATTATTTAGACTTATAGGAAAATAAAAATAATTAGAACCGGAAAAATAGAATGAAATCCAGACGTACAATGAATGGTTACTACAAACATCGACAGACTCGCATAAAAACCTCAAATTAATTATAAATTAGTGATACCAATTTCTTCTAGGAAGTTATTCTAAATGGCGTGTAAAACCGTCACATATTGCTATTCCAATCAGATAATAAGGGCATTAGTTACGTGAATGGTAACAGGGTATGCAACGTAAATTACGTAAACATGTGAATATTAATACGTAATTCTACATAACATTTGTAATATATTCATTTATTTACATACTACGCAAGAGAGGTTTTCAGGTTTGAAATTGCTGTGATAAAAGTGTTTTTTCTTATTCTTAATATAGAACCAAAGCATTTACCTCATCACAAACATCTTTCGAAAACATAATCGTTCGTCTATGTCTATCCTCCTAAGTATAGGACACTAAAAGTTTTTTTTCTATTGCAGATGGCGCACATCTTGCTAACGGTTTTATCTGTCATTGCTGTCACACTAGCTCAGAAGGAACAAACGAGATGGTCCCGACAAATCAGTTCCTACACGTCTGATATAGGCGATTGGGTGCCCTTAAAAGTACCTGTTGAAAGTAAATTACCCCAAATCAAAAGACAAGCTGTGGCAGAACCAAGGATTTTGAGCGAACCTTTCCCCGGATTTACACGACCAACTGGGTTTAGCCAGGATGAATTTGAATCGAGGGCATTCTATAACCCCCCAGCAAATCGCCATCTTTATCTTCAGTCGGTACCGACAGCTCCGCAGAATTATCTCTCTGATCAGGGATTTAACCAAGGCCTAAGATTCGGCCTAACCCAACCAAATTATCCACTTAGCCAAGGTTTTATAACGCCACAGTTTAATTTTGATGGTGCCCCACAATTTAAAACAAGGCCACAAGTTATTTCCAATCCGGTTAAATTTGAAAACGTGCCTAAAGTTAAGATTCCTGTGGCAAATCCGATAAAACCATTCGTAAGCCAACTAAAATCAGAAACGCCAAAGTTCGTAGACGGGTATCGCCTAGAAAATACTAGCAATAATTTTCCAAAGAAAAAACCTCAATCGCTCCAGAAAATTAAATTTGAAACAGATAATTCCCGCGAAATATTAACTGCTTCTAAACCTAATAGTGAACGAGAAGAAGTTCAGTTGCTTTATGTGCCTTTAGAATCATTGAACAGAGGACAATTTAACTTCAGAAGTCCAATTACGTCGCAAGCACAACTTTTAAATACCGAACTATATAATCAAAATACAAGGTCTAAGCCAGTGGTGCAAAACTTTGCAGAACTTCAAAATCCAGTGCTGCAACAAGTAGATAATTTTAAATCTCAAGAATTTATTTCTAATTACAGCCCGATTCGAGAAATAGATCCTGTTCCCAAATTTTCCACAACTACAACTCCATTCCCAGTCACTTTGGCATCAACGTCAAAACCAAAGAAATTGAAGCCGCACCAACCACCCCTTGCTATCTTTTTGACTGAAGATGCTAAGAAAGACGATCAAGTAAAAGTGGGAGATGTATTGTACACATTGAAAAACGCCAATACTGTTGCAGTCTTGGATTCCGTGAATCCTTTAAACGCACCTTCAGTATTTATAGGACCATCTTCTCTAACGCCACCTGAAAATTACGTCAAATTCGAGCTACCCTATTTATCTAATATAGAAAATATCGATAAAAAACTCAGACAACTACCATTTTTCGTTGCACCGTTAAGCTACCACACTCCCCAAGGATTTGCGAAAATTCCTTTCCCATCGCCACATGTGGGATCAGTTGTTATAAATTCTCAAATGAAAGATACGTCATCTGCCCCCAAGGTAACAATAAGTCCCGAAGTTTTCACCAACTCTTTTTCAACATCTTATAAGCCGGTTCAAAAACCAGTCACTCAAAAACCTGTCATAAGTTATTACAGTACATCAATACCGAATATAAATTCGCCTAACTATGAACAAAATTACTATTCTATTGAACCGCAAGCTGTTAATCCGTTACCGTCATCGAACGAACAAGAAACGAAACTCATCCATCAACAACCAGCTCCGATAAAAACTGGCTCTTACTTTTTACACAATATAGGAAATCAACAACAATATAATCAATATAGCCACCAACGATTTGTTAATTTTCCTCAAGAAACCAATTATAAAACGCAAGAACCTCCTAGGACAATGAACGAAATAAAACCTGAAACTACAACGACTCTAAGAACTACAATTTCAACAACCACTGCACAGACTCCACCGGCTTACCCCAATCAATTACTTGAAACCCATAATCCATATTCTATTAATCAAGCCTTCAGTTTTAGCACACCATTAGATTACCATAATTTCTTTGATGAATACAAAGAGGATTATGTGACTCCAGGACCTAATCAATCACCTCTATCGTCGTCGATTCCAAATAATGCTGTATCTTTTTCTGCTAATCCTAGAAAACCAGAACAAACATTCGTTAATGAACAGTCACATCACTCCTCACCAAATAATATGAATCTTTACAGACCAGATACTAATCTACCTGAAAACCATAATTTGAGATATCCTGTTTTTAACACGAACGATTACGTTACTAAAACTGAATTGCCCCGAAGTGAAGAAATCTATACAAATAACTCCGGGCACAAGAATGAAAATAAACAAACCATTACTAATTTCCAGATAGATGCTCATTATAATGACAAAGTTGAACTTCAATCGCCGACATATGACAATCAAAGTCAAACAATTAACAATGAACATATTACACAAACAACCAAAGCAGCTCATGAATATAACCAATTTGATATAACTAACAACTCACAGGAAGCACTTGCTGTCGGTGATAGTAGTAGTACTAGTACCACGACTACAAGAACGACTCTCAGGTCTAGAGCTCGTCCGCGATATCCTACACCAATACCAAACTCTAGTGAACATTCTACACGGTCCACAGTTACCCGTAGACCTTTAAGAGAAAGAAAAACATTACCACCAAAATCTAGGTATGAGCCAAATAAAATAACAACCGAAAGAATAACCAGAAAACCTATTGATTTTAATGAAAGTACTACCAAATCTACAAGGTATAGGACTAGAGGAAGAATACAATTTAAACCATCAGATGCGGACGATATTTTTGCAAAGAGAAACAAACAAAACAGTAAAGAGCAAGATTTAGCTTACCAAAGAGATGTTCTCCATCAAAATTATCCAGTTACACTAATGGAAAGAACCAGCACAGTAGACATTGAAGCTATTACTGAACCATCTAAAAAAGAAAACTCTCCTAACTATCAAGGAAATGTTAATACTAAGTTAGACGACACAGAGGATGCTTACAGTAGCGACAAGATCACTATTACTGATAATGTCAATAAGAAATTCAAAGACCTTGACAAGAATGTTGAAGATTCTCAAACAGGAGCTTCATATGTACCCAATTTGCCAATCCAAAAGGAAGAATTCTTCTATCAATCAAAACCTATCGAACTACCTCAGGAGACTTCCGTATCAAATGATGAAACAAAACAAGAAGAACTATCTTTTCCAACTTCTGCTGAACAAAACCCTGACAATCAAGATGGTGCAGTTACAACTATCTCAAATATTCCCGCCACAGAAGAAAATGTTCACAACGAATACCAAGATTATGAAACTCAAACCATAAAACCAGAAGAATTAACCACTTTATCCGAAAATGAAGAAAACACGAAAGCCTATAATCATGAAACCAATCAAGAACACGAGCAAGAAGTCAATATTGTAGAAACAACACCATCATATAACAGAGTAAGAGTGCGTCCGGGGGTAGTGAGGAAATACCATCAAAGTTCTTCAGCTGAACTGTCAAGAACAAAAACTGATAGAAGAAAACCACTTCAACCTATAACATATAGACCTGCGTTTGATAGACGCCGAACTACTATGAGAATTGAAGAAATTGAAGCTGACTTAAAGACAAAACAAATCCATACCAGACCAGAGTTTCAAAATTATAGACAACCTATATATAAACCGGAACCGTCAACAGAAACAGGTACTACATCTACGACAGAATCGTCAACTAAACGTAGTCAATTTAGACGTCGCCGACCAAGTTACGGGACTACTTCCACTGAAAGCACGGTATCGCGAAAGCCTTATGAAGGAAAAAATCGTTTTAGAGGCAGAAGACCAACTGACAAAACAACAGAAAAATTAGAATCACAAAGTGAAACCACAACTATTAAAAATACCCTACACAATAGATATGCCAATAGGCTAAAATTCTCAGAAAGATATAACAAAAACTCAGAAATAGAAGAAACAACCGAAGCCGAAGACCAAGATCCCAACTATTCAATAAATATACCAAAATATATGGAACCAGAATCCAATGGTTGGTCTCCAAAAATATCCAAAGACTCTTTTAAACCCTATAATCCAAATAATATAGCAAATAAAACGCCCGAAAACAAATTGAATGATGGAGAACTTGATATAATTACAGCTAAAAATGAATATGAAGACATTCTGATTTCTGTTACGCCAGCAACTAACAATCAATTAAAAAAAAAGTTACCTGAGGTTCCTCCTACGCTCGAAGCCTTGGTAAAACAGAGCAAAGCTACAAAAGGCGATTCTGGTCAAGCTGTGTCTACGTTCGAAACAATGTTAGAAGAGGTAATGAAAAATTTAGAAGAACAAGATGAAAACGAATATACAAATAAAGTAATAAAACACAAAGGCGGTGAAATTGGCGAAATACCTCCTGAGATAATTATTTCATCTGGAGAAAATTATTCCGCTAAGACGATATCTCCACAAGAAGAATCAACAACGCAACATGACAATGCAAATTTTAATGAGGTAGGAAATATTGATCCACATATTTTTCTATATTGATCGTGAAAAAAAAATGTGTATTTTAATAAATATACAACTTATAGCGTTTTTGTATTTAGACTTTTGTGATTTGCCCGAATCCATTCAAATCCAAACTAGTTGTGCAAATAACGATGGTTCAAATTTGAGTACCTTAAGCTAGATTAACATTCTTAAAATTCTTAATATTTCTTTTTCAGGATGATATTGCACGAAAAAATCGTCGTCGTGGATTTTGGAAAAAGGTAAAGGTTCGTCCCGCACAAGAAACCATCGACGTAGCTGAATCACAGTATTATTCAAAAGTTATAAACCACGTAGGTCAAACAGCATCTAAAAATTCATTAGAGAACCATGATAAAGGTACGACAAAGTTAGTAGTAACTACTTACAAGCCGGATTATCAATTTTTAAGAGATTTCTTCGAGTCCGAGGAAGATCATGATGGAATACCTGATATTGAAATTACAAAAATAATTGAAAATAAATCTGAAAATTTAGGAAATTTATCAACCAAGTCTGAAATGAATGAAAACTTTACAGAAAAGATAAGTCCAGGTGAAATGGATTTAGGGACGGGGACTCCAGACCCTACTTTCGATGATAGCACAGCTTATACTGAACCAACAGAACCCACTCCTAGCGAGTTAAAATCGATAGACAGATCAGATGGGTTCAGCTTCATGGACTATCTATTCGGTATAACAGCTTCTGACGAAGAATTCCAAAATGGTACAAAACTCATTGAGGAAGAATTAAAAGCAACAACCATACTACCAAACAGTGAAATAGATACTGAAACCGAAGCAATCAAATTAAAAGTTACAACCGAGAGCGCGTATTTTCCCTACGAATTTACTGCAGACAATAGCGCGACAGAATTTGTAACAGAGAAAAAACCCTCTAATGAAATATCCGATGAAGTCAGAATCACCGACAGACCGTTAGAAAATTTTGAAAATTCATCAAAATCTAGTTTCATGGACCCAGCTAATGTTATCAGTACTTCTATGTCCACAGAAGTATCTCATGAAACGGAAATTTGTTTCAGAGGCAAGTGTATCAAGACTAATAAAGACGTATTATAAAATGAGTTAAAAGGTGCTAAAAGTGTTCAAAATTCTTAGCTGTGTAAAAGACACTTTCAATGAACATTTGTGTTATATATGCGTTTTTATATTTATTGTTAAATTAATATGAAATATGACCGTAAAAATTTGTATATAAATACTTTGGATCTTTACTTAATTTCACAATAAATATATTATAACTAGAATAAAAATGTAGATGTGTTCATAAAAATAATTTAATTTTGTCAAGGTACGAATCTAATATTAAGATTATTGGCCACTTAAATAAATGTATGTTTAAGACCTATTTTTTAATTTTAGGAACATATATTTTTGTACTTTTGTAAAATGTATTGACTGAAAAAGTATTTAATCAATATTTTAGGGCACTTATTATTTATCTCCTATTTATTATTATTTTATTCTTCTATTTTAAGGAAAATTTTACTAAAAATATTGATCTGTTTGCTGACTTAGATTAGTTTAAGAAATATTAAATATTTTAATCCTCAACTATCTTGCTGCATTCCCTGTTTTCATTGTTTAATAAACTGTAATGGCTCAAAATTAAAATATTAAGCAGATAAATGAGAATGCCACTAAGGTTGTATTTTTCTGTCACGACCCACCCAAACCGTTGATATAATTATTGTTACATGTAATATAATTAAAATAATAACAATATATCGTTTTTTTATTTTTCTATTTATTCAATATTTCAAGTTTTTTATCAATTAAAATAAATCAGCAAGGACCTCCATAAATTCTCTTTTTAAGTGTTGTTTGCCAATTAACAATTGTATATTATATAATATTCTAAATTTATTATTTATTGTATATCATCTAATATCCTAAATTAAATATAAATAAGACTCCAAGCAAAAGAAATATGCTGAAGAGAAAAGACTAAGTATAGTTAATTATTTTTTAATATTAATATTTAAAAACTAAACTTAAACTTTGTACAACAAACAAATTGACATCGTTTCATCAAAAATAGATGAGAATAATATATTATACAATAATGTTATTAACAGTTCTTTATTTTATGATGTATTTCAAAATGTTCATAGAATAATGAAGTTTGTTAAATGTTAAATAACCAGTCAAACAACTGTTTTTGCTATTATTAAAATGTATCGGAATCTCTCAGTTTAAATATATTAAAAAGTTTTTTTGGGAAATATTTACAAATTATTATTCACCTTAATTTATTATTATTAATTTTAAGACTACAAAAACCCTGTTTCTAATAAAAAGGCAAGCTTAGTAGCAAAAGTATAAACATAATTTGAATTCATAAAAGTATTTGCTAAGACAAATCACAAGTTTAAATTAGTGTGCAAGGATCCAGTTACTCCAGTATTTGACAATCGTCATCATCAACTACACCACCATTTAAAGCATAATTAAGAATCTGCTTTTTATTCTTCTTTAACTCACTGTTAATGAAAATTCGCTTTTCTTCCTTAAGCTTCATCTGAGAAGTTTTTTCAGCTGTACATCGTTCAGCCAGACCTTTAGTGAATGAGTAAATAACTATAGTGAAATCACCTTCCACAAACGCTAGATTAACACTCGGTCCGGTTTCAACTGTACATAAATTCTCTTGTAAGATATTAATGTAGTCCATATTAATATTCTCACTTGTAAGTACGGGCACATATATATTTAATTTTTCATTCTTGCTGGGCCTCGCTACAACGTACAAAGTGTCGATGTCTTTATTAAAGCAATATTCTGTATCATACATCAGTTTTTCATCCACGAGGTATATATAAAGCTGATAGGCCAAAACTATATTCTTTTCAGATTTACACCCTAGCTTTCTCATGTCATCTTTTATTGTTGATTCTATGTCCATAATGTCGTTGTAAACAAATTAACACATCAAAAAAGTATAAACTATTATAATATAAACATTAGCCGGTGGGTTCTACTAAATGTCATCTGTCAATGCTCATCAAAGAGAATTGATTTCTTAAAAAATTCTAAAGAAATCCATCGATTTCTGTAGATTGATCTACATAAGAAAAAAAATTATATTAATATTTTAAATTAATGTACATAACATTTTGTAATATTAGTACGCATAAAAATTATATTTAATATCATTTTCAAAAAACATATTTTCTATAATTTACAATATTATAAAATTCCAATCAAAAATCATTATTATAATTTTTTTAAAATTAAAGTTAGATAGTTATCTGCTCAAATTTTTTGCTAATAATATATGCTATCATATTTGAATTATATGCAGTTTTTTAGAATTTTACTGAATAGTAATTACATAATATGATGGGGGAAGAGCCACCTATTTGATAAATCTAACTATTTTAAAAGAAACTTAATAACGAGTTTTTAATTAATTATTCAGTAAGGTCATAGATGGCACTGTACAAAAAGTTACTATATTTTATTTTCTAATAACAGTTTAATACAATGTATATATTAATACGACACGCAAGAAAACGAAAATGTTTTGTTAAACGAAATAAACGAAATAGGTAGTTACATTGTATATTGTTAACAAATAAGTAATATTCTTGTTAATGACATTAGATGAACTATTTCGTTGTATACAGTATCTGTCAGGATGGCCGAGCGGTCTAAGGCGCCAGACTCAAGGTTTCCTTGCCTACTCAGTAGGTTTGAGTTGTTCTGGTCCTCTCTGAGGGCGTGGGTTCGAATCCCACTTCTGACAAATTTTTTATAGTTTTTTTATTCATTGTGCTTGTAATTTTTACACAAATAAAACATTAAAAGAAGGAAATAAATGTAATTGAGTACTAATATTAAGATAAAACATTTATAAAAATATATATATTTTTTATATTAGAAACACTAAAAGCGAAATAACATTTAATTTAATATAAGACATTCGCCGAACGTTATTATAAATAGTATGATATAAAGTTAAACATAACAAGTTTATTATTAACACTATACTTATAATTATTAACTTTGCCTTAAATAAGTAATGTGAACCTCCCGGAAGACTTTGGCGAAAAATATTTTTTAGATAGTACATGACTTACATCTTATTATCTTATTATTAATTATTATTTTGTAATAAGTTAATATAAACTGAACTCTTATTCAATTTCTTTAAAAACATTTTCTTTAACATTTTTTTTATTGATTATTTGTATTATAAACAATTTACAATAAATATGCATCTCCCGTATGGTCTAGTGGCTAGGATACCTGGCTTTCACCCAGGAGGCTCGGGTTCGATTCCCGGTACGGGAAATTTTTGCAACAAGTATATGTTTTTTTTTTGTGAGATCCACCATTGTATTTAATTGTTTATTTATGAAAAATATAATTTTATTATATATTGCTTCTTTAATAATTTTAATAGTTGGAAAACTAAAAATCAAACAATAAGTGATAGTAATAATAAATGATACTCTTGTTATCATTTATTTATAGCTGCAGGTCTGTTTTATCTTGTAAGTTTACATTTTTTTGAATATATTTGACTATTTATGATAAAATTTATAATAAATTTCGTTCAACAATTCAAAATTTCTATTTTGATATTTCAGACCTCTATACGAAGCCTCCGTGGCGCAATTGGCTAGCGCGTTCGGCTGTTAACCGAAAGGTTGGTGGTTCGAGCCCACCCGGGGGCGCGATTTTTTGCTATATTGTAAATTTATTATTTGATATCATTGACTATTAACAAAAAAAACTAAAGCTATCATCTTATGATATGCCTTAGATTGGCACCGATTGGTGCAAGTTGTTTCAAGTAGTTAGGTCATGTAAATTAATCATTTGCCAAATCCATCTATAATATATAAAAATATTTGATAAAATGATATACTTAATGATAATAATGATATACTTAAAGTGGTGGTTCCGCAACCCGACGTAAAGTATACCTCTTCGTACAATGTGGAACAGCTTCTCCCCGTCTCCGCTTCGCAAGGAAGTAATTAAGGAAGTCAACGCATTAATATATATTTTTTTAAACATCTATAGACTTTGGGGCACTGCTTACAGAAAATTTTCTGTCTGCTATTTTGCCAAGTCCCCATAAAATAGAAATACTAATATATATAATACCTACATAACAATTTGGACAAAGCTGAGGTTTTCTAGCACTAAAGAAACGTATTCGTATGTAAAATGCGTAATAAAATGAAATCTATACATTGAATATATTTTAAAACTTTTAAAGGGGGTATAATAAGTAAACGATATAGATACCCAATCACCAATTTTTTTACAATTTGTCTGTCTGTCTGACTATATGCATCATAAAAACCTACGCGACGGATTGAATTTGATTAGCGGATTGAGAAAATGACTAATTCCTACAGGAGAGTCCAAAATACCAGTTCTACATATAAGGACGCATTGGGATATTTATTGTACATTATAACATAACAATTCTTTAAACTTTTATCGCCATGAAATCAATACGACACGCGATAGACCTCGCGGGTATGGCTACTTCCCAATAAGTACATTAGAAGTTAAAATATTGTATGTATGTAAATATATTTATATACTATCACAGGATAGTTCAGTCAAAAATGAAGTGATATATTTTAAGTCAATGGCTTGTTCGTGTGGGTTCAATTAGAACATGAGGTGGTATGTAGGTATGGTGGTATGTAGGATATGTAGATACTTATAACTTACATCATATTAAAATTAGATTATAACCGACTTATCTCAACTTGTCTTTATAAGGTCCTGTTATAAGGTACCAATTATATACTTTTTTTCATTCTTTTCCTTAAGTACTTCCTTAAGAAAAGTAATGAAATTGCTTCAATAAGCAGAGACTGATAATGTCTCAGGCATTCCTTTTTTCTCAAAATAACACAATTACTAAATTTTTTTCTAATTTGTTAACGGAGTGAAGCCATAAATGTTAGTTGCCGTATAGTAATAAGTACTTAACTTTGAAATACGATTCTGTAGCGGCAAAACAGAATTGGTTCTCGAGTGCTCGGCTTAAGACATGTTGACAATAATAAGACAATAAAAATTATTAATAATAAAATAAATTAAAGGTATGTTATCGATCCAACTTTATAGTTCATTTTTAAATAAAATATTCAAATTTCATAAGAATACTTGCATTGTGAAAGAATATTATTATACTGACAATAGAGGTAGGTACAAGACTAAAAAAGGTACAAATTAAGACTTTTTGTACGATGTTGTCAAAAAAATTCGCAGCCGGTAGGATTCGAACCTACGCTCCCAGAGGGAATCTGATTTCGAGTCAGACGCCTTAACCACTCGGCCACGACTGCTACGTTGATGATACTCCAAATAGTGAATTTTGTTATTGTAATCATAATACCACTTTTTAACACTTTCTTCGTTTAATAATGAATTCTAAAAGTATTGCTATGAATAGAATGTTTGATAAAGTTTGATATTAATAAAGTTAACAGTAATATTATCTTTGATTATAATTTATATTAAAAAGTACAATAATTATTCTACGTGGCTTCTAAATATGACATTTTCTAAGTATACTTGTTAAATTATATTAAAAAAAAAAGACGGTGAACTGACGGTGAACGGTTTTCCACTAAGGAAAAGCATCCATATATAAATATATTGTAAAAAAGCTAGGGGACACCCGGGTTTGAACCGGGGACCTCTCGATCTGCAGTCGAATGCTCTACCACTGAGCTATATCCCCATTGAGTGAGGAAGAAAAATAATTGAACATACTAGCTTGCTTATTATTGGTACGTATATAAGTAAAGAAAAAAAAATTATTTTTTAATATTTTAGTATAAAAAATGTTTTACATATTTTCTTAGGCATAATTAAAAATAATTGGAAAGGATTTAAATAAAACTGTACAGCAAATGATTACTGAAAGGTCAAGTAGTAATGGTCAGTGAGAGAAACCTTTAATTTTTATCAGACAGTTTCCATTTTAATGGGTCAGTCTTCTACTTTTATGTAGTGCGTTGTTCATATGTCATCTACAATAATTTTTATTTTACTTCAAAAACGCTCTAATTAGCATTGAATTTAGGGAATTTAATTATATGTTAATTTATTTTCTCTACAAATTTTACGGTCAAGAGGTCCCTCAGTTCAAACATACGCTTGCAGCTGGCGCTACTTGTCACCTCAAGGAACACTTCGTAATTAATAATTTAAAAAAACAAACTTACCTATATTATATATTTTTACGCTTATTGTAAATTTCATAGCCCGATAGCGATCTCTTTAGAACCTTGCATTTGCCATTCTAGATTGCATTCTATTTGTATTAGGTATATTAATTATTTCTGGTTATTATAGCGCATCAAAGTATTACTATTAATTACTACTAATAATTTATTTCTTATTTCAGATGTATCATTAATTTGTTAAATATGGTTATTTCATGTTTCTACGTTATATTAGCGCTCTTATTATAGAAGTAAAATACTTAGTCTTATAAGATAAAGATCTTATAAGTATTTTATTTCAAAAGATTTGAAAAAACTATTACTATGAACTAGATTAACATCTTCATTTTTAAATAATTAATTATTCGTGTTATAAATTGAAGATGCATAGAAATAACCATTCCTAACAGACTTTATACCCCAGAGTACTATAAATAAGTTTAATTACGTTACTTAAGTAATAATTATCATAAACATTAATAACACTCAAAATTGCCATCTATCGGTACAGGAAGATAGCATTAGTTAATAAAAATAGTTCTAGATGGCGTTGTTGCATACTATTGATATATTTAATATTCTATTGAATCGATATCGTGTAAAAGTTACGATACTATATTATTATGTATAAATATAAAACAACTATTCGTGAAATAAAAGAAATAATATTGTCTTTAATATTATTAGATCTCAGATTATAGCCACTATTTACTCTGATAATTTTACAAGTATGCGAAACTCATTCAGCAACAATGTTTGTTGTTAACGCCGTATCACTTAGAATATCACTTCCATACACTTACACTACATATACTACAGTTTTAAGTAGTTCGCAGCAGACGTTTGAATTGGTTTCGCGGAATCGCGACCACCATTTTCGAATGAGGTGCCCGCCAATCACTCGATACTGTGTTCCTTTCGAGCCTTACTATTGGGCCCAATGTTATTCCGCGACATTCAAATTACGAATTCGTTTAGAAATGTAATAAATATAAATAGCGAATAGCGAACATTATACATACCAATTTTTAAATGATAAAGACCGTTTAACGTTTATATATTCTTTATTTTATAACAAAATAATCATACATAAGAAAAACCAAAAAAAAAAACAGTTACAAGAGCGTATACATATATATCTAATACAATAAATATAATCTAATAAACTAAACAATATTTTAAAATTACTAATTATTATGTACATAGAAAATAGGTAAAAATAAATAGCATACTATGAATCTATCTAAATATATTAAATTCCTTGAAAGATTTTGTAAATATATGTTTAGAATTTGACTTGTAAAGGGGCAATTTATTCCATTACTTAATGACAGAGACCGTAAAGGAGTGGGCAACAAAATGAGCATTTAGTATCCCGACATCTTAGCTTAAAAACACCTCTCCATAGAGTTATGTCGGGATGGATGCATGTCTGGGGGTGATCCCAGAAACTGAAATCTTTCCTTCAGGTATGAAGGTGAGTTTGTGTGAAATAACACACAGTACGAAAGACAAAAAATGCCTAGATTCCGGCGACGGTGTCACTTGAGTTGTTGACAAAGATGAGAACGTGGTCATATTTACGTAAGCCAAACATAAACTCTATACTAATATTTTGAAGTCGATAAAGTTTATTTAAATAGTCCTCCATCAAATTAGGATAGCTTGTATCGGCATAATCAAAAAAATAAAGAAAATGAGATTTTACTAACATAACAAAACTGTAAATATTTGTTTCTGTACGTTAAATATATTTTAAAACTTTTAATGAGTAATTCGTATAGATAGATACGCATTCACCAATTTTTTTTAATTTTTTCTGTTGACGAATTTTGATGTCCTTTTTTTTTGTTGGAAAATCCGTTACGGCATACTCACTGTTTAAGAAGGTACTTGGGAACCTGTTCAGGTATTCTCCGAAGCACCGTAGCCAGGAACGCAGGGCCCCGCGGATCTAGGGACCGTTTTTTATATGGACTGTTAAAAAGGTGGGTTTTGCCATAGTAACCAAGCCCAGCAAGGGGGTGGGCGATGGCAGTGGCGGAAGTCTCATTACAAGATGCTGCTGCCCGTCTTGTGTCCTGTCACTGCCTTGCTCTGCGTTGGATTCGTTTTGCAGCCATTAATCGGTGGGCTGTTTGCAGTAGTGGTACTGAGCGCCACTAGTGGGCGGTGGAGATCGTCACGCCTCTACGCCTACGTTGAATCTTATTCGACTTAAAAAAATGGGTAACTGTGGTATGGATTAATGTACACATTGTTACAACAAACTCAGCTTAATTTTTATAAATTAAAAAATAATAACATTTCAACATCATAACAAATTATAATAGTCCTTAAGTTTTGCAATAAAAAAATTGGGCAATACAGGTGAGTTTCGGACGCCGGCTTTTCTCAGGACTAAGGTATATCTTTCCAAGTTTTTGATTGCTTTGGAATGTAAAAATGTTTTATCTTTTATTAATTTAATTATATTTTATTGTTAATAATAATATATTTAAATTATTTGTAATGTTTACAGATGTAGGTAAGACATTACATTCAAAATCGTAACACCTAGTAATATTCATGAGATTTCCAATATCTAATAACAAAATCAACTCCTCTTTCACCGATCATGATAGCAGGTGCGTTCGTATTTCCTCGAACAACAACTGGCATCATTGAAGCGTCTATAACTCTCAGGTTATGTATGCCATAGACGCGCAATTCATTGTCTAGCACTGCTTTTTTGTCCCATTCCGGCCCCATTTTACACGTACCCGCTTGGTGATTGGTCACCGCTGTGTACGCTTGGGCCAAACAAATAAAATAAGAATCTGTTCCCCACTCATAATTCCGACAAGCGGGCAGTGGCTCGCGAACAAAATAAGCACCCCTTGCCCGAAATGATGGTGTATTTTCTAGACTTAAAAGAAATCTTACACCACGCAATAGAGGTACGAAATCTCTTTCATCCCCAAAATAGTTAGTGTGCAAAATAGGTTTTCCGTTGGGATCAGAAGCATTAAGTAAAAGAAAACCTCTACTTTTGGGGACCAAGTTGACAGGTCGTGGAATAACGGCGTCGTAAAATTCAGATGGCAGAATTGAAACGCGGGTATAAGCAATTGGTTCCTTAATAAATTGTCTCCAATTAAGCACTTGATTGAACTGGTATTGCAAGTCTGGTGCTATTAAATCCGACTGGGATCGTAAAAAAGATATTGAATGGACTGGCCCGTTAGCGGATATCGGTCCTTTTTTAATTTTCATGTTATCGTAGTCAATTATAGCATCCAAAATATCTTCATTACTAACTACAGTATCAGTTCTATTGGGTAAAGCAAGCACAATGCCGTTAAATGTAGAGTGATCGTGTAAATTTTCTCCAACAGCTAAATCTTGTTTGACAGGTATCCCTAGATCTTCCAAGTGTCTTCTTGGACCTATACCAGATAACATTAATAACTTAGGCGAATTTATGGCACCAGCACTAATTATTACTTCTTTCTTTGCGTATACTGTGTATTTTTTGCCGTTATATATATAAACTACTCCATATGCCCTTTTGTGATCGTCTATAAGTATTTTGATTGCCTCGGATTTAATTCGAACTACCAGGTTCGGTCGCTTTTCTATGATAGGTTGTATGAAAGCTGTGTTTGTGGATACTCTTTCTCCATTCAGAGCAAATGCTTGGGCTTGCATGGTTCCTTCTTGTTTGGCTCCATTATAGTCAAGCAATGGAAGACCACGTTGGTGAAAACCTTCAGTCAACATCATCGAGGGCGTATCGATATAAGGATACCTTGCTTCAAGCTTCAATATTAGTGTTTCTTTCAGACTTTTTGAAGAATGGAAGTACCTGAAAACAAGTGTAGAATATTGTTAAAAGTGTACCTTACATTTTTTCCCTAATTTCATTAAGTACTTTTTAGATTAAGCTACTTGCAAGTTACTTTACTCTTTATAATAAATATGTATTATATTTAAAGATGTATCTTTAGAAGAACAAACTTACTACCATCACATTAATTATTAATATTTTTATATGATTGTAATTATTATAAAAATTAAAAAAATTTTAGCCGATTTTATAATCATATCAATAGTAAACTTTTTTAATAACGAATATCGCTCAGGGTGTCGGTTCGGTGAGTAAGGTTTCGGTGATGATTTATTATCATCATTATTATCTCATTGAGTGTCTGAATTCTGAACATATCTAAAAGTGCTCACGTCTCGGTAGCTCCAGCCCGGGTTGCCGAGAGCCTCCCAGCCGTCATAGTCAACTTTATTGCCACGAAAGTACACCAGCCCGTTGATGGAGCTCGATCCACCCATCATTTTACCCCTGAATTATAAGATATTATATTAATCATATATTAAAACCAATAACGATTAAGTTTAACCTTTTAACCGGATCTTTTTATCTTTTAATCGAAATTCTTCTAGCCAGTTCGAATTTAGAGTAAAAATTACAATTAATTTCTACTGTTTACCTCGGCGAGTAACAACGTTGGTCGGGGAAGGCTAGACAGCTCTTGCCATTGGGTACTGTTTCGTACTGCCAATCAATATTGGAGCCCCATAAAACATTTGCGAGTGCTGGAGCCAGTGTCACATCTGGCTGCTCCCCTCCTGCTTCCAGAAGAAGTACCTTAAAGGAATATGAATATATTCATTTGTATTATAACTCCATTATTTCACTAAGTTCGGAGCCATAGTGATCACATTCAGAACAATTTATTTGTAATGTGCAGATGCATGTAGATATATCATGTGACATGATATATTATCACTTTTCCAGCCCCACATTATTTATTTATTTTACTCATTGAAAAATTTAATAATCAGATTGAGTTCACGCGGTTTTCGTTATTAATAATAATAATAATAATATTTATTTTTAAGACAATTACAGTCCACTTGTTAGTAATAATTAAACACTTACAACTATGTTAGTACTTTTATAAACACAACAAAAACATTATAATTATTGACTCAGCCTCACTCGTCTCTCCGTCACTCCAATAAAATGCTGAAGCATTGTTATTGTTGAAGTTATTGATTTTGTTAAAATTATTTCAATAGAAATAACCCACCTTCCAATTCGGATTCTCAGTTAATCTGTTAGCCACCACACAGCCAGCGGAGCCGGCTCCTACCACCACGAAGTCGAACTCCTCACCACCCCTGTCACCACGAGGCTGTTCTTTGTCCCGGCTGCCACTGAACAACCTCACCAGAAGGTTCAAGTAGATGTACCCGAAGGCCGTGCAAGCTGTTATATGTGTGTTCGTCGGACACAACTCTGTCAAGTTTAAAGGCTCCCACACCATTTTGACTGAAAGAGGAGTAATACTGTACTGTAACTGTTAATACATATAGCCAGGAGTGGTGACGTCATATTTTAGATGGTTATAGTATTGGTATGCACTTTTTTTCAGTCCGGTGAATGCTTTTACCGTGATATATCAATCCTGTCTATATTACAATAATATAAGATGTATATTAAATAACTAGTCCCTTAAACTTACATAAAACTGTAATTGTTTTGTTTGAGAAACAGTTTTAAACACTTTTTATTTTGTAAATAATCTTGTATAATTCAGAGTGACTGTGTACGTTACAAATGTTATAAATGAGGAAACAATGTCTAAAATAAAAAAAATTAAAAGTTAAAGATATAGATATGAACATAAATATTTTTAGTTATTTATGGAAATAACATTAGTATTAAGAAAAAAACGCTAAACCTGCATGCTTTTTTATAATCATAATGTATAAACTTTTAATTGTATAAAAAAAACAACTTCTCTATGTAATGTTAAACGCAAAAACGAAGTACACTCAGGAAGTCGAAATTTAACATATCTAATAAATACAACATTACTTTGACATAACATCCCAACACCATATTCAACATGTACTCTGAATTTCACACAACAAATTGATATAAATACACAAACAGAGCACAAAATAAAGTAAGTTAAAATAAATCTGATTTAATTTGATAATAAGTACGGGATGATAAATGCAATTGACGAGAAATATAACTTAAATTATTAATAAGGTTCGTACCTCATGTAAAGAAGTCAGTTTCAAACTGAGATCTACGGTGGATGATCTACCTGGAGCAATTATATTGCAAGTTTCGTTTATTAGCATTGAATTTTGGAAAATTGATTAAGTGTTAATTGTTTCCTGAACAGATATATTTATATATCAAAGCTATTTTTGATATGCAATAGAAACTTAACTAAATTGTTTAATTTGTTTTAATTTAACTAAATTGGGATAATTACAGATTACTCGCGGGCGCTCCTTCGATACGGACGTGTCGGGCGTTAAAACAATATTATATTCTGATTATTATATATCTGTAAATCATGAAATGTGACATGTTTCAAACAAGCCAAAGAAGGCACATCTCTTATTTGTTCAAATTGTACAAAGTGTTTTCATATGAAATGCTTAAATATATCACTTACACAATACAACAAATTAAAAGGTAATATTTGGTATGGCCCTACGTGTCCTACAAATAGTTCAGATGTGAAAACTGCCCTTTTAGGGGAACTTAGGATGACGATGATGACAATTCGAGTACTTCAGAAACTGACATACGGGAAGAACACAAGGGACCGCAGCTATGTAAAAAATCTACGCCTACCCTCACAATATCACGTCCCGCCATGAGTCCTCAACCTTCGGATCCTTCACTAAACTCTTTGCTTTCGACGATATCGCCGCAATTTGAGAAGATATCTTCTCAAATTTCGGAGTAACAATCAAAAATGTCAACCGTACAATCAATAAGAGACGATATATATACCATGAAAAATGATATTTTGGAACTGAAAAATATCTTCTTTTCCAAACTTGAAGATTTAGACAAACGTATCTCAAATGTTGAATTTAAAATGTCTGATTTGGATGAAATAAAAGCAGAAAATGAAGATCTAAAGACGAAAATCACCCACATCATGGACAACTGTAATAAAAATGAGCAATGGGTGAGAAGGTCTAACATGCAAATAAATGGTATTCCACAGAGAAAAGACGAGAACCTAATAAAAGTCATCGAAAACTTATCCAAAATGAGTGGTTATTCTTTGGATCCGTCTAAAGATATCGATTTTGTCACCCGTGTTGCTGTTATAAACGATATTGATAGTTCATTTCCTAAGCCTATAATTGTAAAATTTCTAGCAAGATATAAAAAAGATGACTTCTTGTCTGCTCTGCGACGACTGAAAAATTTAAAGGCGTCTGACATAGGCTTTCATGGAAATAATAATCGTATTTATGTGAATGATCATCTTTCTACCTACAATAAAATGCTTTTACATAAGACAAAACTAAAGATAAAAGATTAAAAATATGATTTTTGTTGGGTTAGCAAATGCACTATTATGGTCCGTCAAAACGAAAAATCTAAAATCATTCATATCACCTCTGAGGAGTCGTTAAAAAAAATTATTTAAGTAATATATTATCTGTTCTTTGTGACATTCATAGTGTTCTTATAAAAATAAACTCATTGTTTAATGAAGTGCTGTTTATGAAAAATATAAGTGTAGTTTTTAGTGCTTATTGGAAAAGGTTTGTAACCACTGCTTACTCATTAGTGTTGCCGCTTAATTTCTCGTACCCTGCTATTTTTATTATAAGATTTACGTTATTTTATTTTTTTATTATTCTTTATACAAAGTTGTTGATTATTAGAGATTTTTACAACATAAAAATGATAACTTTAATCTATTGTGATCATTGTTTTTACATAATATGCTATTATGCATATGACATATTATGCTATTTAGGAATTAATATTCTTTTTCATTTTGAGTTCTCTTGTATTTGTATATGTATACCACACTCGTTTGCAATTGCCGTTTTATATTTTGCTAGGTTTTTGTTCATTCAGTTTGTACTCGAATCATCTTATAATGTAGACTTGAAAACAAGGAAATATGATCATATTTGTTTTATATATTTTGATTTCCTTATAACTGATACAAATATAAACAAAAGTAATTTTGTTATTTTATATATATTGGGCCTTGAGATTGAGTGTCTGTTAAAAAAAATATGTATGTGTGTATATTATATACATCATTATAATATTTAGCCTTGAACCATTAAATTATAATTTAGGGCTATGTAAAATTAGTATTAATTTTAAAAAATGCTTGTAAATATTTTTTATCAGAACGTTCGTGGGCTACGAACGAAAACAACTGAATTTATAAGAAATCTATTACCGAATAATTATCATATTGTTTGTTCAACCGAAACTTGGCTTGTACCCGGAATTAGGGATGAAGAATTATTTGATTCGAGATATAACGTTTATAGAACTGATCGTGACTACAAACGATTAGGTAAAAGGATGGGAGGTGGCACTGTGCAACGTTCTCTTATTACTAATTTAATTTCCTTCATTTCCTGATGCTGAAATAACTCAAATCAATATATCATTATGCCGTTTGCCCGTTGTAAAAAATTTAAGACTATTTTGCTGTTATTTCCCACAAAATTTACATCAAGCAGCGTCGCAATTACATTTTTATGAATACTTGTCGGATTTAAGTTTTGAGTATCATTCTGATGCGTATTTAGTGTTAGGGGACTTTAACATAACGAATACTGAATGGCAGTCAAGTTCAAATGGTTTTAACTACAATATTCTAAATTCCTCTGTTGATCCTTTAACTTCTCAACTTTTTTCTTTCCTTTGTTTTACGGGATGGTTGCAATTCAATTCTGTAAGTAATGGCAATGCTAGGCATTTGGACCTAGTTATATGTAGTAGTTTTCAATGTACAGTATCTCGAGCTGTACCATTAGCGGTACCAGAGGACAGTCATCATCCAAAAATGGAAAATTTATGGTAGAGTGTATTACTACAATTGGTTTTCAGATCTAAGACACGAGTGCAAAAAATTAGAAGCATCTTGTTACATACCATTTATTTCACACACAGAAGCTAATATTTCAAAAATAAGCTCCAAAAGTTTTTGGTCATTTATTCATTCAAAATATCACTCTAATACCATTCCAGACAGTTTATTTCTTGATGAGGAAAATACGTATGATGGACTTCGAATAGTTCAGCTTTTTAATAATTTTTTTGAGTCAGTTTTTGAAAAAGGTTCTTACGTTATCAATAATAATGACATTGAGGATTCCCTCGAGCCCATTATCGGACATGTTGATATAACTATAGAAATTGTGGAAAAATTCTTACAAACCATAAATAAAACGAAGGGCAGTGGTCCCGATGGCTTGCATCCTATATTTTTGAAGAAATGTTACAAGAACTTAGGTACTCCTCTAACGATTCTATTTCAGAAATCCCTTAGTTCAGGGAATTTACCAAAAATTTGGAAACAATCAATCATAGTTCCAATTTACAAAAGTGGTGACAAACATAATATTCGTAATTATCGGGGTATTTCTAAACTATCTCTCATTCCTAAGCTTTTCGAAAAGATTATATACGATAAACTATTCCCTGCCATAAAACCATTATTGACTTCTTCTCAACATGTTTTCATAAAGAGTCGTTCTACTGAAACAAATATTTGTGAATTCCTTGATTTTGTTTTAGACGCCATGGATCAAGGATTCCAAGTTGATGCTGTGTATACCGACTATTCTAAGGCCTTCGACAAAATTTCACATGACTTATTAATCAAAAAAATTAAGGCAATAGGAATACACGGTGACCTATTGAGGTGGCTAATTTCCTATTTACGTGACCGGTCCCAAGCTGTTGCAGTTAAAAGGTTTACTACGTCTTTTACGCCTGTCACATCTGGGGTTCCTCAGGGCTCTCACCTCGGTCCACTATTATTTAATATTTTTATCAATGATTTGGGTAAATATATACATAATTCAAAATTTCTTCTATATGCCGATGATACAAAAATATTTAAAATAGTAAAATCAAAAACGGACTGCATCGAACTCCAAGGTGATTTAGATCGATTAAATCTTTACTACAAGAATAATATAAATAAATGTTCAACCATCACATTTTCACGGAAAGAAAAGGAAATTCATCATAAATATTATTTACTTGGTGTTAATTTGCAAAGGGTGTTCGAAGTGAGAGACCTGGGAATCCAGTTGGACAGTAAGCTATTATTTAAATCTCATCTGACTAAACTACGAGGTAAAGCTGATAATATGTTGGGTTTTATTTTACGTCAATCAAAGGACTTCAAGAATCCTAAAACGCTTACTTTGCTTTTTGATTCTCTTGTTAGATCCCATTTAGAATATGCTTCGACTGCCTGGAATCTATACTATGATGTTTATATTAATATGTTAGAAAGTATACAGCGAAAGTTTTATAAATTTCTGAAGAAAAGTTTTAAAACTGAAAATACTTCCACTAGTTTGATTTCTTTAGAACAGAGGCGTGAATACAAGGGCCAAATCTTTTTATACAATATCATTAATGTTTTGGTTGAGTCTCCTTATTTGTTAAGCTGTTATTTTACTACGTTGTCAAAGAATCAATAAACGAATTAATAAAATTTTAGAAGTGCCAATAGTTGGAACCAAATATGCGAAGAATAGATTCTTAATTCGAGCTTGTAATATATACTATTGTAAATATAACAACATTGATCACTTTAGATATAATTTAAATCAATTTAAATCTCTAATAAGAGCTAAAAAACAATTAAATTAATATTTAAAATTATAATAATATGTACTTTTCTATCTTAGATTTTGTGGTAATACTACTCTCATATTACTGAGTATAGTATTACCATGAAATTTTACGATTAATGATATTAAGAAATATTTACTGTTTATGATCCGACTACTACCCGCTTATGATGTATGTATTAAATATATTGTGAAAACTTAATTGGCTTATGTATGAATTGTTTGTGATGTTTTAAGTTTATTATTGTAATTGCAGTTTGTTTTCCTCAATAAATAAATAAAAAAATAATAATAATAGTAATAATAATAATAATGCTTTTAATAGCGTGGATTGTGATATTTTACTTGCTACTCTTATTAACAATCTCCTGTAGTACTTGAGTGGTTTTATACTTACTTGCATGATCGCCGACAACGAGTAAGCTTTGTAATTCTTTGTTAAACTGGTCAAAATCCATTGCTGGCGTACCGCAGTGTGGCGTATCGTGTCCTCTTTTATTTTCCATATTTATTAATTCCGTTAGTAAGCATATTTCTTCTCTTTACCACCTTTAGGCAGACGATCTTCAAATTTATACTCAGTCGAATTTCAAAGAACTTCCTCAATCTATTAATTATATAAATAATGTCCTCAAATCTCACAAATGAGTTAATCTTTTAGGCTCTCAGTGAATCCTAATAAAACTCAAGCAAATTGGTAGCAAAAAAATCTATTCCCGGATTAATGATAATAATTTGCCGAATGTTTTATTTGCTAATGTTTATTTACCTTTTAAAAATAATGTAAAAAATTTGGATATCGTTTTTGACCAGCATCTTTCTTGGGGACCACAAATATGTTGAGTAAAAAAATATTTAGCTCTGTTGCATTCTTAAGAAGGTTGCGTAATTCTCTTTCCATCTCCACTAAAAATGCGGTGGTACAAAGTATCCTTTTTCCTATTCTTGATTATACCGATGTTTGTTTTTTAGATTAACCGAATTTCTTAAAAAGCTCAAGTGGCTCCCAATTCACCTTCACAGGAATACCCATATTCTAAATCTTTTTTACTGCATTCTATTCAATCCTACCCTCCCTTCTTATTTAAAACAGCGATTTACATTTCTCGGGGTGTCTCATAATCGTGATCTTAGCACACAAGATAATCTTGTTCAAAACATACCTTCTCACTCCTCTTCCTTTTACTACCTTTCTAAATCATTCACTGTCCTGGCTGTCCAACTTTGGAATTCCCTTCCTTTATACATTAAACGCGCTCAATCATTAGCGGTTTTTATCTTAATTTTTATTAAATATTTATAAATATATGTCATAATTATAATTTTTTAATTTGTTTTATTTTATATATTGTCTATTCATTCCTATCTTTATTCACTTTTATTGTAAATATTTGTATTATAATCCTTCTCATCAAGAGATCAATATTTATTAAAATTCATGTTAATTATTTAAACATAATATATAATTATTTAATATGATACATTCGATTTGCACAAAATATTATATTTTATGGTGTATGTATGTATTATATTGCAAAAATATATCTCAATTTTATCGCATACCCCTTGTACTTCTATAACAGCATGTCTTCTAAACACAGGTTGCCTGACAGAGATCACTTGTTAGCGATAAGACCGCCTTTTGGTACCACCACATTGTTATTATTGTTATTTTTTTTTTCCACTGTATTTGTATTGTTTTCTTTTTTGGTGTGCAATAAAGAGTATTTATTATTATTATTATCATTATATCCGAACAAAGAAGTGAATAAACAGAAGAACCTACAAAAGCACAGATCCGGTCGTGTGTGGAGTACTGTGGTCACATATTTGCTGGTGCCGCAAAGTTTCATCTAGCGGTTCTGGACTCAATCGAGAGGCGAGCAAAAAGGCTTATTGACGACCAAGACTTGGTTGACGCCAATCTTCAAAGCCTTGAACACAGGCGGAGAATTGCTGGCCTCTCAGTATTCTATAGGATACATTTTGGAGAGTGTGCACAGGAATTACATGACGTAATTCCCCCAACCCCCTTCTACCAACGGACATCCCGACGCACGGCGAGTATCCATCCATACGTTGTGGACATTCCACCTGCCCGAACGAAGCGCTTTGCTTCGTCTTTCTTTATTCGCACGGCGAAGGACTGGAACAGCTTGCCTGCGTCGGTATTTCCATCTGAATACAATGTGGGTGTCTTCAAGAGAAGAGTGAATAGGATACTGAATTAATGCGCCTTACCATCTATGACTACATTTCCACTTTCCATCAAGTGGAATGTAGTCAAGCGTTAACTCAGACAGTGTAAAAAAAAAAAAAAAAAAAAAAAGAAAAACTATATCTTCCTTGTGTACATTCAATACAGAAGACGTCTCTTTAACGAGGGGAGTATATTTAAATACCCGCCTCATGAATGTGCAATGCCTAACTTTTCTTATAGTAGCTAGGTGCAGGTGACGACAAGCAGCGAGGCGCCGGCCATCAGGGAAAGAGCTATACCGGAACAACCTAGCTCACGCATTTTTTTTACTTTTTTACGTTTTTTTATTTTTACAAACTTATATCACCGAAAACAGGATTATTCAAATTTAAGAACACGCCGAAAAGATGCTATCGCCGCGCTGGCGTATACGCACACACCCTCAAATAGTTTAAAACTTTTATCCAAGATGTATTCTGTGAAGGACAGGTTAGACGTATAGAAAGAACATCCGGTTTAGGTCTCCGTGAGAAGCGGGAGTTGCGGGTTATCTGTCTCGAGGTGTTGGTCGAAAACATTGATTATACTGAGCTGCACTTTTAAGGAGAGCACTAGAGAACTGTGTGGGGGTATCGATGGGGGACAGAACGGGAACTCAGTTCTCTTATTACAATTTACAGACAAACAGAAAGAGCGTAGAAGACGCCATGTAACTCATTATTTATATAATTATAGCATGTTGATTTAATTTAAATCTATATATAGGATGTTGTTGCGAACTGTCAGAGTTTAAGACAAAACACGTGGTTTTCTTTGTTAAAGCTACCTGTGCGCAGTGATACAGTATATATACAGTAAATACTATACGTTGTAATCATGTGACTTTTTCTCCATATTAGTCTTCTTTTCCAGTATGAAATAACTCGTACAAGGAATTGATTTTAATCTATTTAATATTGATGTATGTTTAATATTAATGTAAACTCTACAACTCTATCGTAGAGGAACTAGAATGAAGTCGTAAAGATAAATGTATATCACAGTACAGGCTCCTGTCAATTTCCTGAGTCACTGTTTGCGGGGACAGCCCCTATTGTAAATTCCTTCTAACCTTAGAAGGGGAACTTTTAATAGTATATTACTCATTAATTGATTTAACATACATAAGTTTTGGACGCTTTTTAAGCTAAAAACACGTGGAGAAAGAAAGAGAGAATACCATTCTGTATCTGGTAGTAGTAATTAAAATTTTCACCTATCTTTGTAGTGTATATAAAATTAAAAAAATATATTTTACTAGGAAACCGCGATGCACTAATACTAGGTAAAAAAAACTGGAACTAATTTAAAAAAAGGTAAAAAAATCATGGAATATAGTTTTAATCAATGGGAAAGTTTTTCTTAAACTTGTAAAGCTGAGGTTTATTACCGTTGATAAAAGTAACGTTTATAAACGTAGATTTATTTGTTTAAAACAATAAGCATGCATTCTGAGAGCATTGTAAAAAACACAGCTTAATCTTGAAGCCAGCAGTCAGAGATGCCATGGTTGACCACATGAACGGAAAGGCAAAGTTTCCTTTGAGGCACCTTTCATTTTCGGGATGTCCCACTAACCGTCCCACAAAAAAAAAGTCAATACATAGATCTAAAATATGTTTTAGGCTTATAGGTCAATATACTGAGAAGGAAAAAATAATTTTATAATACTACTTCATCCCCTCGTACTCCGCGCGACTTACAACTAAATTTGTTTAAATCAATATAACATGTTTAAAGGCAACCGGTTAATATGACCCAGATTATTGTAAACATGCAAAAGAAATAATGATTGTGAAATTTGTGCTTGCTGATAAAATAATGTTGATAACGCTTTGTACCTGTTACTGATAACAATAAGATAAAAACATTTTTGAACCAGTACATACGAGATCTCATAGTAACGATGATTTATTATTTAGTTATCTAAATATTATTAATATGTACTGCCATAGTGACAACACAAGTATTTTATATAGTGGATGTTATCTACAATTAGCAACTACACTTTGTAACAGAAAAAATATTTATTTACATAACACAATATCTACTTAAAAATAATAAATTTGTACGTTGTGGCATTATGGATGATCTTCTCTGAAATAAATATTTATTATTATTATTATTATTATTATTATTATTATTATTATTATTATTATTATTATTATGTATAATTTTCTTGTATGTACAACTAGTTGTTGCCAGTGACTTCGTTTAACCCTGGTTATTCGTCAAGGTAAAGTGTACTTTAGTGTTATGTGTAACATTATGTGAATCACGTCGGTTCTTTGAACTCCTCGGTCAGGGTCGAAGCTGCGACCTTCACGGTACTGTGGTGCGGTTGTGTGAATGTCTATAGAATCAATATCATCAGCGACAGTTCCACTGCATCAGAGAGGTACTTCACAACTACTAATATACTATACTAACTACAAGGTGAGGGTAGACCATCAGACTCAAAAGTCACACAAAAGGGAAGGCGACCTTCCCTACCATATCCAATGGTTCCCAGCTTAAAAAAGTAGGTGCATAGTTTTAATATTATATGCTTGGATGTTTTAGAATAAGTAACTTCATGACGACATCAGACGTGTAGGTGTTTCTGGTTTCTTCTAAATTGTTATGTCTGTAGTTCTTAAGAGATCCAGTATCAAGTAAAGTAATATTATTATATACAGAGGTAGACGAAGTGTAAGTGATACACTTAAATCTCGTCTACCCGTCAACACGATTGCTGCAAAGCAATATTGGACACGTCGGGTTAAAATAAATATGTAGCCAAATTATACGCGAGTTTTAATCCGTATAAAATAGTTTTATTTGGAACATATGGTGTGTTACAATTAATGTCTACATTATGATAATTCTTAATTTGTATGGTTACCTACACTTTATCAATGTATTACATCAATTACACTAGATGCCTACATTGTGAGAGGCAACCTACTAATAAATATTACATAACTAGCTGGTGTGGCCCGTCCGTGATGTCCGTGCGTCTAAAAAATGATGTATTCGTCGTTGATTAAGCAATATTTTTATTGAACTGTAGTATGTGGATTTAGTATAGTATTTCAAAATTTATAAATAGCCATTCGATAGATCTCTTGAAGAAGAAGGACTTTGCTGTTGAACGTTTTGCCCTAACATGCATAGTTTTGAATTACAACTTTATTTGCCAAACTTTTCGAAAATTTTAAAATATTTAAGTAGCCATTCCTCTTTTTAAGCTTTCGAATGATCATAACGAATGATAATATGTTTATATTTTTGACAAAGGTAATAATTTAATTAGATTTGTTGTACCTTTAGTATCGCAAAAATAAAATAATTATTTCTAATTATATATTTCATAACATATTTGTAAAAGCAACACTAATAACTATTCAAAATTATTAAAACATAGTTTGCAAATCTATTCAGTGTTGCTTTAAAAGCATAATCATGGTGTAACAATAACGGGATTTCGGCAAGTAATAGTTCCCTGACCCCAATTTATGTAAAATATGTAAAAAAATCATAATGTACTTGCCTGTGTTATAGTTTTAAGTCAAACATTTATTTATATATATGTATATTTATTGCTTTAAATTTGCGTAAAATATTATTGTCATTTATATAAATATTATAAACTCCCAAATAATAGAATTGAATGTAATTCAAAGACTTACAGAATACTATTATTATTGATTGATTTTTTTATATTTCTGAATTGTAGAGTCCTAACTATTTATATAAATAACTTGAAAGCAATGAAACAAATAAATTGGAATTCAGAAACCGGATAAAACCCACTCACACAGATAGAATACATTATCTTTACATGTTTAGTCGGCTCGTTGCTCCTCACACATGTGTAAAGACAGCTGGCGGAGGGGAGAGGTGTTCATAATTATAATGGTAATTTTGTCAAATTAACATTTCACGACTGGACTACAAGAAAAACAAGGAAACAAGAGAAATATTTTTGCACACTATTAATTTGTCATTAATATCAACTAACCACAAATATATTTCATAGTATCACAAACATTGAAGATAATACGATTACGAGGAATTCATATGTAATCTTGCTAAACGCCACTGTAATGTAATATATATAAAAACGCACACAGATAACTGCGCGCATGCGTCAGAAACTCTATATAAATGATGTCAACGGCTCAGTTCTCTCATTTCATGTCAAGCTTTTAAAGTGGAATTGTGCTCTGTGGTCGAGAAGTTGTGAAATTATTGCGAAAATAATCGTGAGGTGTTCTTGATAACTATAAAGTGCTGTTTGTTAAGTGAACAATTACCAAGGATTTCTACCACATTGTGTGAAGTTTAAGTAAAAAAATTCGTGGCTACGGGTTGCATAGTCCTCCAATAATTTGTGATAATTTCAAGAGTATTAAACTATCCAGAAAGATGTGCGACGACTCAGTAGTAGCCATGACAAAGGAGACTTTCAGCGGAGTTGCCGCTAAAAGGTAAGAATCGTTGTGTTTTGTTATGTTAATGCATTTACATATTATTGCACAATTCTTAAATAAAACCCAATATTGAGTTACGTCGGTTGCGGTTAAGCTAAGGTTTATTGTAACGCGAGATTGTAGCGATCGAGTCAGTATCATCATCGACGAGTAAGTAAGAGAACTCATGGTCCATGGTCCTCCCCTCAGGTCGCTGGGCGAGTGTGTGCGCACGGTGCTGGCGGACGCGCGTGCAGAGCGGCGGCTGACGGTGGGTCTGCTGCCGGCGGTGCGCTTCCTGTCGTCGGCGGGCGGCGCGCTGTTCTGTCTCACGGCCGCCGCGCCGAGCACCGACAGCGCCTCGCACATGCGAGCCGTACTGCTGCGTGCATTCTGCGACGAACACGGCATCCACGCGCTGGAGCTGGGCTCGGAGGACGAACTGAAGAGACTGCTGGGCTGCGGCAGCTCGCCGGCGGACTTTAGCTGCGTGCTGGTGCATGCGCCCTACACTGACCCCTTTAGCGACAGCCGCCAGCCGCAGTCGGCCGCGCTGTCGTCGGCGGAGCGAGAACTGGTCGCCATGTGCGAGGCGGCCGTCATCAAGCTGCCGGAGAAGTGAAATCCCAGGACGCAAGACGAGTGCTTTTCGAGCGACTTGCATAGCGACGTGTTTAATTTTTACTAGAGTACCGACGTCCGGAGGAGTATTATAAGCTTTTCTTGAAGAGGTTCGCCGGAATGCTTATGTTGAGAATACTTAATGAAGTAGTCATAAGAAATCTACTTAAGAAATCTCATACGACTATGTAATGTAGAGATTAAGAAGTAAATAAATAAGAATTAAATGTAGTGAAGTAAAGTAATTAGATCGCTTTGTACATTTCTACATTTGTTACATTAAATAAATTGTGATATACAATATTTTGTTTTATTTGTATGTATTAATATAATTTCTTTAAGACGGCGTTAAGTTGACTACTTGATCCTTATTATTTATTTAAAATTTTTTAATTGTGTGTCGTTGTGTCGAACAATAATTACTTAAATTGTTTTAGGTTTTTTTTAAAGTAAAAAAAATAATTATTCATTTAAACTTTGGTGTAATCGGAGTGAATACTATTTATATCATGCTACATGTCTCAGTATTTATTTATTTTTATTAATTTTTTTTTTTTTTTGAATCTATGAACTCTACCTAAACTCTAATCTAAGACTTATAAACAAATGATCAATGTTTCGTTTTTGTTGTGTTATTATATGTTTATAATAAATTCAAATTTTTGTGTAAGGGTTACAACTCTTTCAGGAAAAGTGCATTCAAATTCAGAACAACTAATGATGTTGATGAGACTTCCAATATCTAATAACAAAATCAACTCCTCTTTCACCGATCATGATAGAAGGGGCGTTCGTATTTCCTCGAACAACAACTGGCATCATTGAAGCGTCTATAACTCTCAGATTATGTATGCCATAGACGCGCAATTCATTGTCTAGCACTGCTTTTTTGTCCCATTCTGGCCCCATCTTGCAAGTGCCTGCAGGGTGATAGGTTGTGGAAGTGTACGCTTGGGCCAAACAAATAAAATAAGCGTCTGTTCCCCACTCATAATTCCGACAAGCGGGCATTGGCTTGCGAACAAAATAAGCACCCCTTGCCCGAAATGATGGTGTATTTTCTAAACTTAAAAGAAATCTGACACCACGCAATAGAGGTATGAAATCTCTTTCATCCCCAAAATAGTTAGGCTGCAAAATAGGATGTCCGTATGGATCAGAAGCATTAAGTAAAAGAAAACCTCTACTTTTGGGGACTAAGTTCATTGGTCGCATAATAACAGCGTCGTAAAATTCAGTTGGCAGAATCGATAAGCGGATATAAGCGATTGGATCCTTAATAAATTGTCTCCAATTAAGTACTTGATTGAACTGGTATTCCAAGTCTGGTGCTATTAAATCCGACTGGGATCGTAAAAAAGATACTGAATTGACTGGTCCGTTAGCGGATATCGGTCCTTTTTTAATTTTCATGTCATCGTAGTCAATTATAGCATCCAAAATATCTTCATTACTAACTACAGTATCAGTTCTATTGGGTAAAGCAAGCAAAATGCCGTTAAACGAAGGATGATCATGTAAGTTTTCTCCAACAGCTAAATCTTGTTTGACAGGTATCCCTAGATCTTCCAAGTGTTTTCTTGGACCTATACCAGATAACATTAATAACTTAGGTGAATTTATGGCACCAGCACTAATTATTACTTCTTTCTTTGCGTATACTGTGTATTTTTTGCCGTTATATGTATAAACTACTCCATATGCCCTTTTGTGATCGTCTATAAGTATTTTGATTGCCTCGGATTTAATTCGAACTACCAGGTTCGGTCGCTTTTCTATGATAGGTTGTATGAAAGCTGTGTTTGTGGATACTCTTTCTCCATTCAGAGCAATTGCTTGGGCTTGCATGGTTCCTTCTTGTTTGGCTCCATTATAGTCTAGCAATGGAAGACCACCTTGGTGAAAACCTTCAGTCAACATCATCGAGGGCGTATCGATATAAGGATACCTAGACACGAACTGTTCTCCTTTAACACCATGATAAACTAAATCAAGAGCTTCAATATTAGTGTTTCTTTCAGACTTTTTGAAGAATGGAAGTACCTGAAAACAAGTGTAGAATATTGTTAAAAGTGTCGCGAAAGCGAATATATGTCAAATGCATTTGACATCTCTTGTGACAGGTGAGTAAACTTAATATGTCTCAACACGAACAGGGTTCATTCGGAAATCCGACAGCGCGGAGACAACACCACAGTTCGGTAAGTGATTTGTTATTTCTTATACTTTTATATTGGTTCCAACCATATTACTTCAGACCAGTTATATAACCTGAGTATCAGACCAGGTTATCAGACCAGTGAATTAGAACAGTGTAAACTGATTACGTACCAGGGTACGTAATCAGTTTACCAGAACAGTATCAGTTAATGTGCGAGGTTCGGGGTGGCTATAGGGGAGATTGGAGGCCACTGTTGGGACAATGCCCAAGACCTGATCAGAGCAAAGTGTCTGAATGATATCCGAATGATAAGCTAATCAGTAAGCAGTTTATATGGTTGGAACATTATCAATTCAGTTATATGTAGATTGTGTTTATAAGGTTTCGATGTGTAAATCAAATTTCCAGCCAATATATCAGATATTCGTCATATTATATTGTTTTATGATATGTGGCGACAAAAAGTGTACCTTACATTTTTTCCCTAATTTCATTAAGCACTTTTTAGATAAAGTTACTTGCAAGTTACTTTACCCATTATAATTTTATATGATATATTTTGATATGATAGTAATTATTATAAAAATTATAATTTTTTTAGATGATTTTATAATCATATCAATAGTAAACTTTTTTAATAACGAATATCGCTCAGGGTGTCGGTTCGGTGAGTAAGGTTTCGGTGATGATTTATTATCATCATTAGTATCTCATTGAGTGTCTTAATTCTGAACATATTATCTAAAAGTGCTCACGTCTCGGTAGCTCCAGTCCGGGTTGCCGAGAGCCTCCCAGCCGTCATAGTCAACTTTATTGCCACGGATGTACGTCATCGAATTGATGGAGCTCGATCCACCCATCACTTTACCCCTTAATAAAAAGATATTAAAATAAATCATATATTAAAGGATTAAAGTTAATTAAAAATTGTTAAGTTAACCCTACTTTTTAGTTAGTTATTAAGTAAGTGGTTACTTACCTTTTTAACCGTATCCTGGTTTTTATCGTTTTATACGCCGTGTAGTTTTAGTTCAATTGCAATATCAATTACGAATTTCATTCGAAATCGACTTTTGAAGGATACATAATAATTACTATGATTTTTAATGTTTCGTAAACACGTATATCATATTATGGAATTCTGATAATGCAATCTCTTAGAGTCTAATAATTTTCATAAACTTTTATATTTTACCTCGGCCAAGGACACCGTTGGTCAGGGTACGCCAGACAGCTTCTTCCATTGGGTACCGTTTGGTATTGCCAATCAATGTTGGAGCCCAGTAGAGCTGTTGAGAGTGCTGGAACCAGCGTCACGTCTGGCTGCTCCCCTCCTGCTTCCAGGAGAAGCACCTTAGAGGAATATGAATATGTTCATTTGTATTATTACTAATTTAGTTTGCAAAGTTCCAAACTGTAGCAGTAAAATTCGGAACAATATATTTGTTACGATTATGTAGAATGATAATACATGATACACACAATTTAGTAACATTAATTTGACGCCGTTAAGTAACTATTTAGATACACTGATTGTCAAATTGTAGAGTACTGCTGCTTTTATTGTATTTATACATAAGATAAAATAATTGACACAAAACGAAATAACAACTAATACAAATGCATAATATTTACTCATGTTTATGAGTAGTCGGTAATTATATATCATATGTATTACAAAATTTTTATAAGTACATTTAATTTGCTTTATTAAAGAGTTTAATAAGCAGGTTAAAATTATTTCAATAGAAATATCCCACCTTCCAATTCGGATTCTCAGTTAATCTGTTAGCCACCACACAGCCAGCGGAGCCGGCTCCTACCACCACGAAGTCGAACTCCTCACCACCCCTGTCACCACGAGGCTGTTCTTTGTCCCGGCTGCCACTGAACAACCTCACCAGAAGGTTCAAGTAGATGTACCCGAAGGCCGTGCAAGCTGTTATATGTGTGTTCGTCGGACACAGCTCTGTCAAGTTTAAAGGCTCCCACATCATTTTGACTGAAAGAGGAATAATACTGTACTGTAACTGTCAATACATATAGCTAGGAGTCGTGTCGAAACGTGAAAAAACAACTTGAAAACGAGAACTGCAATTTTCATAAAAGATATTGATAAATAATAAACTACTTTAAAAATCGAGATTATTAAAGTTCCAAATTATAGTTATTTTATATTTCTAAATACTTTTTTGGTCGGGATAGATCAAATTAAATTGAAAATTTATAAATATAGGTCAGGTATATTCTTTACAATATGAAAAAAAATATCCTACATATTTACTTAAAAAGAAAATGACAAATTTTTATGAAACATTTTTATCACATTTTTATAAATTGCTAAAAGTCTTAACCTATTTGAATAATGTAGAAGAGTGCCTGTGTGCGGTACAATTGTTAGAAATGAGGAAACAGTGACTGCAATATAGATAAATAAAAGTAAAGTTTAAAATACATATACAGGTGAATATATTTTATTTGAGAAGAAATATTACTTTAATTAATAGCAAGGTACGTACCTCACGTGAGTCTGTTTCGAACTGAGGCCTGCGCTGAAACCTTCAGCATTTCAGCTTAATTGCAAGTTTCCACTTAATGTTTTCTAAGATTTACACGAGTACTACACATTAGAATAAAACTATTTTTCGGATATAACTTGCGTTTATTATTACATTTTTATATTTAAACCGACGTTTCGGATGCTTTGCAGCAAACGTGTTCGCGGTAAGACGAGATGATGGTGTCAGACACCATGTTAAACGCTAAAGTTATATCCGAAAAATAGTGGTATTGAAAAGCAAGTTTCCACTGTTTGATGGTTTGTATTTTCATAAAATTATAGGTTTGTGAAATATAGAGATAATTATGTTACAGTAATAACTATAGCGTAATCTAAATATATATACTTAAATATACAAGTTTCAAAAGAAACGGCACCACTTGCTTCTTGACGTATTTATGAGAGAGAATAGCCACAGATATATTCCTAGAATAATTCTAGGAATATATCTGTGTTCACGAGCGAGGATCATCAGTTGACCAAAATGAAGAAAGTGGTTGGGATCATTGACCGTTTGCTGACTTCGACTTCATACAGATTCTACTTGTGTGTGACCGATTCATGATAAGACATACTCACAATCACGTTTATATACACCGGCACATTGCGAGGGAATGTTACTCTTAAGTAGCCTCAAGCCTATTTTCTTATGTGGTTTAGAAATTGTCCTTAAGGAATCCGTCTCATCTTACCGCGAGCAATTTTTCTACAAAGCATTACAAATGTCAGGTTTTTAATTGAAACCCAAGTTAAAACTCTAAAGTAGTTTCATTCAAATGTGTAGGACTATTGAAAGTTTTAAAAAACTATACATTATATGTATTTTTGCCATCGCTTATTAAATTTCAATTTGTGTATCAATGATTAAGAAAAACTTTACACTAGACAGTACTTAGCTACGAGCATCGCGTTTAATGAAAAAAATATTTTAAAATATTAGCTCTCGAAAATAAACCTACAATTATTTTGCTGATGAAAAGATAATAATATAATACGAATTATTCAACGTTTTATGTATATTGACATTTAACGGTAAAATTGATAACTTATTGAATGAATTTATTTTTGTGAACTAAATCGTGGGAAATATATATTTCTTAAAAAAGACGCATTAACAAGTGAGCTCAGAAGACAATAAATTTGTACCAAACAACCGATAGCCGATTTAAAATGACAATAATTTAAAATTATAAGAAAATTTTTGAGTATAGATTTTGAGTACTTATATGATATAGGAAACAAAAAATATTTTGTTGACAGTAGTCATTTCTCTTTGTTCTAGAGAGACGTAAGACTGACGAAGTCGCGGGAAACAAATAGTTATTAATTGCAATGTAATACACTTAATGGGTGTTTCTTAATTTTATTAAATGAACTGGTGAGTTCATCAGAATCTTGGAAATAATATTTTACGGGAATCAAATTTCTCTTGAAACTCACACAAGTACAATAATATCAGTATCAAAGTAAATAAAATATTATTCTCTTAGCCGTTTAAAATGAAAACAAAGTTTTTCATAATAGACTTTATTTAATGTAACAAATGTAGAAATGTACAAAGCGATCTAATTACTTTACTTCACTACATTTAATTCTTATTTATTTACTTCTTAATCTCTACATTACATAGTCATGTGAGATTTCTTAAGTAGATTTCTAATGACTACGTCATTAAGTATTCTCAACATAAGCATTCCGGCGAACCTCTTCAAGAAAAGCTTATAATACTCCTCCGGACGTCGGTACTCTAGTAAAAATGAAACACGTCGCTACGCAAGTCGCTCGAAAAGCACTCGTCTTGCGTCCTCGGATTTCACTTCTCCGGCAGCTTGATGACGGCCGCCTCGCACATGGCGACCAGTTCTCGCTCCGCCGGCGACAGCGCGGCCGGCTGCGGCTGGCGGCTGTCGCTGAAGGGGTCAGTGTAGGGCGCGTGCACCAGCACGCAGCTCAAGTCCGCCGGCGAGCTGCCGCAGCCCAGCAGTCTCTTCAGTTCGTCCTCCGAGCCCAGCTCCAGCGCGTGGATGCCGTGTTCGTCGCAGAATGCACGCAGCAGTACGGCTCGCATGTGCGAGGCGCTGTCGGTGCTCGGCGCGGCGGCCGTGAGACAGAACAGCGCGCCGCCCGCCGACGACAGGAAGCGCACCGCCGGCAGCAGACCCACCGTCAGCCGCCGCTCTGCACGCGCGTCCGCCAGCACCGTGCGCACGCACTCGCCCAGCGACCTGAGGGGAGGACCATGGACCATGAGTTCTCTTACTTACTCGTCGATGATGATACTGACTCGATCGCTACAATCTCGCGTTACAATAAACCTTAGCTTAACCGCAACCGACGTAACTCAATATTGGGTTTTATTTAAGAATTGCGCAATAATATGTAAATGCATTAACATAACAAAACACAACGATTCTTACCTTTTAGCGGCAACTCCGCTGAAAGTCTCCGTTGTCATGGCTACTACTGAGTCGTCGCACATCTTTCTGGATAGTTTAATACTCTTGAAATTAGCACAAATTATTGGAGGACTATGCAACCCGTAGCCGCGAATTTTTTTACTTAAACTTCACACAATGTGGTAGGAATCCTTGGTAATTGTTCACTTAACTAACAGCACTTTATAGTTATCAAGCACACCTCGCGATTTATATCGCAATAATTTCACAAGTTCTCGACCAGAGAGCGCAATTTCACTACTAAAGCCTGACATGGAATGAGAGAACCGAGCCGTTGACATCATTTATATAGAGTTGCTGACGCAGGCGCAAAGTATTGTCAGTGTGTGCGTTGCAGTCGGTTAGTTCGGAAGAGATTCCTCGAAATTCACTTTTTCCTAATCAATGTGTGTGTTGTTGTAGTATCAGCTGTAGTTATAGTATTTGTGAGTGTGCGTGAAATACTTCACAATATAGGTGCAGGTCGCAACGTGTTCGGTAAATGTCCAGTATATCAGAGACACCTCCTGCCCCCCGCTAGTCACACAGATGGCGGAGGGGAATTTTCAATCGACTATTTATGATAATGTTAAGGTTATCGCGCGTCTGTGTTGGTTTTACTCGTCGCGTGCTGCGATTGGAATTCCCGCTGGTAAATAATCGGGGAAAGAATTGCTGGTTTTATTTTCAAAGTTGGGTTTTTGAGCGGATACTGCAAATTTCTTTATTACTGACCTTGGTATGCGACTGCTTGTATTGATTGTAAATAACTTTGAATTTCCGATTAAGCTAAAGGTCTTTACCTATGGAAATAAATTAGGTGTATTGAATGTAAAATGATACACATTGCTTATGAGCTGTGTTTCAGGTAAATTATTTGGGTGCCTCAAGGACTATTTTAAAGACCTAAACTCTTAGATAGATACAACAACAATACAAACAACATAAATTATCATGCAACTATTTAATCCTATATAATCATAGTTATTAACTAATTTTATATAATATTTGAATCATTCAACACACTTAAGTCGTAAATATTGTTCGTATCGTATTGGTTTTCTTTCATGAAGTCCGGTTGTTCTATTCTTATTCTTGGAAATTCTAATATTTCACAACGATTTCAGGTACCTTCAGGTACCTTTCAGATGTGGATAAATTAGTTATACCTACATATTTATATATTCATAGACAAAACAATTAATAGTTTTTGTTTGAACATTATTTTGCTAAATATGAATTTTTTTGGAAGCGGAATTATTACTGTATTAGTTTTATATTAGCGATTTCTTTTCTTATTACGGAATATTATTCGCTCCGGCTCTTTTTAAATAATAAATGTTATAAAAAATATTTAAATGAGGATTAATAAACTTGATTAATAAATAATATATCTATATTAATAATATACACATATTTTAGTTTTGTAGATATATTACATTTTTTTGTAAATTAATTAAGTATATAATCCACGTTGAGGCCTATACTTATGTTTCAAGTGTTTTCTTGTATTTCTCAAACTAGATTACGATCAGTACTTGCGAGAACTGAAGCCTTGACCTGCAATTTACCAACTTTTTTAGTAAATGTTTTATTTCTTCAAAGCGTAAAGCAAATTATCTCGAGAGTTAATATTATAGATTAGTTTATAGGCATTCTTTGTTTAAAAGTCCTTAGTTATATTATTTTTATTTCTTGTTACGTTTCTATTCTGAATAAATTAACAAATTATTCTGAACTATGTTTTTTTGCGAAGCGGAAGAAGCAGAAGATATTTAAGACGAGGTACTAGCTGTTGCTCGCGGTTCCACCCGCGGTCAAACTATTTTATTTATTATTAGGAAAAGTAATAAGAGCAGTTGTGTATGTTAGATAGTATAGTCTTCACCATTAACCTGCCTGTCTTAACCAGATAGAATTTTTCAAATCCATCCCGAAGTTTCAAAAATAATCGAGTTCAACCAAACAAACTTCTCAGAATTTATTAAAAGTATAGATCTGGGATGGCGAATCAATGGCACGCGTGCCACAAGTGGCACGTTTGAAAGTTTTGATGGCAGGCACAAAAGCAAAATGTTTTTTTTATAAGTTATTCTTTTTAATGAGGTTTCACCACGCTAACATTTGGTATGATTTTTTTTTGTGGCAGGTTACCTAATTGAGAAATATTTTTTTTTATTTTGTGGCACAGAGATCAAAAAGGTTCGCCTTCCCTGGTATAGATTATGTAAGCTGGAAAATGAGATGCATATCATTCTTTTATTTCTTATCTCACGAATTTGTCATCAATTCAGTATAGTGAGAACTATAAGATGGAAAGTAGTAAAATTTTGGAAAAAAAAATACTGTAACTGTAATACTTATCGTAATTCAGTTGATGTAATCAATCACAAACCACAGTACTGTGAAGGTCGCTGCCTCGACCCTGACCGAGGAGTTCAAAGAACTGACGTACCTTGTGACTCACATTGTGTTATGTACTTTCTTTTAAAAGTGTTTGTTTTTTTAGGTACTTTGTTTATAATGATTAGAAAAAATTAAACTTACAAACGAATTTATACCACATTCATAAAAATATCTTTAATAGAGAATTAAAATAACAAAAATACTAACACTAGCGCCCTTACTAATAAAAATATTAATACCAAATATAACATAAATAAATTCGATTAATGATGTCTGTTCAAAGAGAAAAATAAAATAAATGAATAAAAAAACTAAGTTTCACCTCTTCACGGCTCCGTATCTTCTGTCATATTTTCAAAGTATCGCTTTATTTTAAAATGTAATGACACATTTTTGTAATAACTTCTTTATTGATATAACAGTCTGTCGCATGTCGATAATACATATTGAGGCACAATTTCTTTGAAATACACAAATTATAAACAAATAACAAAAAATTAGTTAGACATGATATAGATTACTTATTACGTATATTATTAAAATTTGTAGTTTCGGAGTTTATCGATTACAATCAATCGAGTCAATCTTGCCTTTGCTTATTATATTAGTAAATGTAAAAAGATCTCCCTTCTCAGTGGGCATTTAAAATTTTAAGAATCCTTATAACTTGCACAATTATACATTTATCGCTAATCATACATTATTTTAATATAAAAACGTATCTTGTTATATAATTAAATACTCGGTGACACTTTTATTTTTTTATTTAACTTAATATTAAATATGAAGTTTCAATTTAATAATAAAAAGTAACCGGAAAGTTCTAAGAAACTGTCCTTCAATGTTTTTCCGGAATATATTTCATTGGCTTCGTTACCTGAAACAACATAAACTTATAAAAGTACTTAATTTACAAACTAATTATTTATTAGTAGTACATTAAAGTTTTAAGTCTGAATCTCACATACAGGTCAATGTAAGATTCAATTGAGCGAAGCTCTCTATGAGACTTTTCGGCATCAGTTGTGCAAGCATCAATCAAAAATGGTAAGTAAATCCTAAGCCTTTCAATTTTTTCACACTGATAGAATTCAGTCTGGTGGTGGTTTTAAAAAAATTCAAATATTTGATGTTGGAGAATAATCACGGAAAAACTAAAAACCCATACATTTCAATGGGAAAAATTTATCGCGAGAAAATTTCGCTTTACAATGACATGTAAATGCAACTTCGGGGCCGTTTGCACCTCGCTTCGCTCAACATGCTAACACATAAAGAGATTTTGCGAGCGCAGCGAGTAAAGATTGAGGTCTGGTTCTCACACAAAGAGTACAACTGGTTATTAGTAAATGAGGATAATCGTAAGAAGTACAGAAGTTGTTCTTGCAATTTATTGGGGACCTCTTTAATAACTGTATTGAACTATTCTTTATCCTCATCTTAAAATAATTTACTTAACAGGGACTCTCCCGAACAGACCTTTATAAGGAAGTCGTCAGAACTGCGTATTGCATTATCTATCCAGTGATCGATTTGTCTTCATATTCTTAATGATTTCTCAAACTACAATTAATTTTTGTTGTAATAATTTCAATGATTAATTATGTTTTTAATTAATAAAACTTGTTGTAACGTCATTCACTACAGAACGTTAATAAATTATCCGATATAAATAAAAGATTTGCTGAAAAACAATAAGTGTTATGAATAGTTATCACCTAACATATAACTATAGCTAACTACATTAAGTTAATGTTTTCTTATATTTACACGAGTACTACACATTTCAATAAAACTATTTTACGCATATAACTTGCGTTTTTTTTTACATTTTTTAATTTAAACCCGACGTTTCGAATGTTTTTCAGTAAACGTGTTGGCTTGACTGACAGACACCATCATCTCATTACCGCGAACAAGTTTGCTGCAAAGCATTCGAAACGTCGGGTTTAAATTACAAAATGTAAAAATAAACGCGAGTTATATAATTGTAAAACAAAATATTTAAAACTAATCATAAACAAAATATGTTCTCAAAAAGTATAACAAGTAACGTGTGTTGCTCAGAGCACCCTCATACGGAGGTACCGCCGGGACGTCACGGTAAGTGCTAACGCGATCCCGTGAGGTCCCTCTGGGGCGATGAAGGCAACCGTTTTTTTTAGTTTGTAGCGTTAATAATGGACGGGGTATCCGTAAAAGGTTTTTTGCAAAGAAAATAAAACTAAAGTCTTAAGAACGTCTAAAAATATATTAATTTATAAATAACGTGTTACAACATCACTCGCAACAGATGGGATTTGCTATTTATATACACAGAGAAATTCACATGACATTTGACGTGAACAGTGACACACCCACGCACACACACAAGCAGACACACACTGTTGTGTTGCTTGTATTGTTTTTTTTTAAGTTTACACGCCTACGTTAACAAAAGTTTCTGTACAATCTTAAACTTATTTAATCTTATCTTTAAACCTTATTACAATCGATTATTTACTAGTTTTGAAATAGTGCAAAAACCTTTTTATTTGTCTTTATTATTAAACGATACTCTCCGTCTAGTTCTGCAATACTATTGTAATAATGAGCACGTGATGGCGACGCATCGCCTGCTCGATTATAACAGACACATCACCAAGGATTTACACTAGGAACGCCACCAGACCCTCAATTTCGACTCGCTGCGATCGCGAAATCTCGGGTGTCGTTTGTATGTTGAGCGAAGCGAGACAAGCCGAAGGCTTCGTCTGTGTGTGGGAAAAAAAATTTAACAGGGGGACAGTACAACTCGATTAAAAAAATTCGGCACGCGCATCCACAGTGAGACTTCTATTTTTTGCGCTAATTTTTTACATTGAAGTCTATGGGAGTGATGTTTTTTGTACATTCTTCCTCAATGACAATGAATTTTTTTTATTTTTTTTATAAACCACCACACATATCAGCATGGTAGGTGTGCAAAATTTGAAACCGAACCTTTAAGCCGTTTTAATGCCAACTTTGTAAAACCAATGCAAATTCTCTCCAGTAGATCGCTCCGCTCGCTTCGCTCAATAATATCAAGAAAAAAATATTTCAAAAACAATCGAAAACATCCTTCTTCTAGTTAATAATATATAAAATTTAAGCTAGTAATAAGATCTCCTGACACTCACTACATGGAATAACCGTTACTCTATTTCATATAATGACTACGTGAAGTGCGACATTTAAAAAGTTTATTAGACTTTGATCCTTTCTTAAATCTATTTTGTTTATTGTCTCTGCGTCCATCTCACAAACTTTGTGGTTCGTAACAGCGGTAGAAATTTATAAACAATAGAATAAAAGAGAATGTCTGTGTCTAAATAATTAATTTATAAGGTTTCCTAGTGAGTTACGTCAAATGTAAACAATCTTATATTTAATTTATTTCTAATACGCAGTACAATCTGACGTCGACACTAAAGGACATTTTATTTGTCGCTCACCTACTTGGTACTGTTACCACTCTCTAGACTGTTACACTTGCTCTATATTGTAGATTCTCTGATGGCTAATAGACTGGAAAAAACTACTTGACCAAATAAATGGTTCAAAATAGAGTCGGTAAAAATTATATTAAAGTTATGTTTCACAATTCCCTGTAATTGTCGTAATAATATTTTCCAATATTCTTTATATTTTGTGTTACTTAGAACGACATTTCTTTTATTTTTGTTTGTTAGCTCTCATTCGTTGTTAAATCGTGGATAATTAATTATCTTATTAATATAATGACTCTTATAATAATCTTTATGATAAGTTTCAAGAATTTTATTGCGGCTATTATTTATGTACTTCATAATAAAATAGTTTTCTTTGAATACTTATCAGCTATCAAATAATCATTTTATTATATTTGTATTTAACTAATTTAGTTTTCAATTGATTTATATTTTTAAATAATAGAATCAATAGTGTATCAATTCTCTGTTTGTTTAATTGATATCTAATTTATATCTCTTTCCGTCCGTCTCTCCGTATTGAATAAATAGAGTCTGACGTCGATAAACTGAACTATCCTCTCAAAGCCTCTTAACATTCTTGAATATGTACTGTGTTTTATTTAATCCAAAAACACCGTCGTACCTGATGGAAAAATTTAAATTCCTGGGTTTGTCAGACGCTGCACGAACATCACAAACACTTACGATAAAAATGCCTATTCATAATTCCACTTTTTATAAACGCTCATTTACTGTTTACGCCACTAAATTGTGGAACGCACTTCCTTTAAATATACGACGTATACAAACTTTAGTAGCATTTAAAAAGTCTGTTAAAAACATCTACTTAGCAGAAGATAATTAATTTCTACTTTTACTATTTATTACTATTTATTATGTTATGATGTATATATTAGTGTATGTTGATATGTATTGTATATTTATGTATTATTTGTATGTATTTGTATGTAATTATTAGTAAGTAGGTTTATTATAATCGCACCACCAACAATTACCTGATTGTTTGCATTTTTTTTTTTCCTAACTCAATGGTTGGCTGGAAGAAATCGCCTTTAGGCGATAAGTCCGCCATTTGTACATTCCATATTTTATTTGTACTTGTTATTTTTAAATATGTTATATGTATTGTGGTGTGCAATAAAGAATATAAATAAAAAAAAAAAAAAAATATTGAAATATCTTCGTGAATATAATATTATCGTTATCAATATCAGTATTTTGTTCTAAAAATAGTCTATAATATTATCAAAATGATTCAAATGTGTTTCAAAATATATTATTATCTTTCTGATTAAAAAAGTTATTACATTCCTCTTTATTGTATTTTTTTGTAATATTGAGGTGTCCTGAATAATTTTAGACAATTTTTACAAAAATCTATGTATGTGTGCGTGCGTTTGTGTGTGTATATGTATTTAAGCGTTTTTTCCGGCTTACTTTTTTGCGACTGGACTATACAAATGACTATATTTTAGTACCAATTCATGCGTGACGTAAAAAAAGTGATCACAATTGGAAAAAAATATTTTGCAATTTATTGCTTTAAGAAACTGTAAACATAAATAATTGTTAAATTTTTGAAGTTTAAAAACGTGCTACAATAAGTTATTTTAGTGAGAGTATTGATGCAATGGATTAAAAATGTATAGTGAGAGACCTCGCACTCATTACCGCTCTTCCTTATAAATTCATTTTGTAATGTATTATAAATAAATAGAATAGAACACTGCCATACATATTTAAATGCAGGTCTCCAAGTTGCAGGTGTTCATGTGTATTGGTGTGTGTTGGTGTGTGTTCGTGCGTGTTCGTGTGTGTTCGTGTGTGTTCATGTGTGTTCGTGTGTGTTCGTGTGTGTTTCTCTCCGTGCCGGGAGTACTTTGACACCCACCTGTTATTTAATACTTCTCTTTAGTTTGTTTGTTTCATAAACGTCAGGTGAACAAATGACATGTTACATTCATTAGACCTCAGCATGTATTCATATATTTATATTCAATATAACATTTTAAATTTGGCTAATCAAAATGCGAACCAACCATTATAGATATTCTTAGGGTATAAATGTTTTATGATAGTGAACAAACTGGGTAAAAAAAATTTAATTAAGTCTTATTACTGTTATAGTAACTATGTTATTATGACATATATTAAATGTAATGTCCTTATTTATTTTTATTTTATTATTATTTTAGTCAGTTACTATCCTCATGTCCTCGTGTGTTGCGACGTCAGTCGTCCATGACGCCAGGAGCACGCGGCGCGGCGCCTCACGCCTGTCTTATCAAAACAAAACAATTCATTGAATACGCACTTTGTATGTGGTTATTGTTTCACATAACTGGACAGATTAGCTGATGATACATAGCACATACCAGTGTATGTGCAATGTATCAGCAGCTTGCTCAACGTTAATATTTAAAAAAAAAAGAGTACTAGAGCGCGAAGCACACCTCAATTTTGACGCGCTGTGCTCTCAAAATCTCAGTATGTGTTATCATATTGAGCGAGGCGAGGTGCAAACAGCTCCGAAGTTGCATTTACAAAACGTCGACGCATTCTGTCCTGAACAATTTTTCAAGATGAGATACATTATTACATTTTTTGTTTTTTTTTTTTTTTAAACCACCACACACACACACTGACGTCTATTAGTGTGCCAAATTTGGAAATTTTCGGATATACCGTTATTGTTGATGCTACCGGTTGATGCTTGCACAGAAAAGTGTCTCATAGAGATCTTCGCTCAAATATTCATACTAGACCAGAACTAGAATATATTTACTAATACTTATCAACCAGAGGAGTACAATTGAGTTAATGACAATAAGTAAAGAATTATCCTTTTATTTTCTCTTTTTATTAAATATATGTTAGAAAAAAAATTGCTAGAAACTAAATCAAATACAAGGAACCCAGTGAAGGATACACAAGTCGCAACCAAAGTATTCATTTATTAATTTCATTCATAATATCTACGTCAATAGTCAGTTATTGTTTCCTCATTGAACAGTGTTTTGATTCAATTTATATATTACTTATAATTACTTAGAAAAACAACATATTTATAGAAATCATTTACATTAGCAGCGGATCCACGAAAGCTGTTTTATAAAAATATTTAATTATTATTTTGATAAGCGTTGTATATATTCTGTTTTATCTAATGATCATATTTTGTTCAAGTACATTTGTATTAATTTTTATGTTGAATTTTATATAAATTTATATTGATTATTTCAGTGATACTTAATCGCTATGTATAACTAAGAATTTTTAAAGCCTTCACTGCGAAATAGCATATATGTTTTGAAAGATTTAAACACCATAATAATATAAACTCTCTTAGTTAAATCCTATTTGAGAAGTGTAAATAATAAATAATTTATCTTTAATATTACGTACATATTAATAACTCACGACTCGCAATATGATTACACAATTTTCATGAACGATATTCAGGTCAATATTTTTAAGTATTAATTCAGCACGTTTTTTATCTGAATGAATGTGCGTCATGAAGTATTACTGGAACATGTGTTTAAAAGACGTTATAAAGTATAAATAAACTAAGTAGTTCCAAACATACTCTATCTCTGTAATAACAATAACTTCTGGTTCTGATTTTGTCTGTTATCAGTAAACAATACTGCTGTTTTAATTAAAGTATTGTTCTTGATAATATCAAATAATTATATAATAATTAGAATTCATAACTTTAGATGATGCTGAAGTTTGCGAGCCTCTTCCTCCAGCACACGGCTGCCACCAGGAATCACTTGACCCCCGAGCTGGTACTGCGGCTCGTGACCCCAGCCTGTCCGCTGTGGAGAGCGCGGGAGAGTCCATTCGTGGATCCCTACTGGGCATTCTACTGGCCGGGGGGACAGGCTACGGCAAGGTAAGTTGTAAAACAAATATGCTTCATGTTTGTGAAAAAGAAAGCCTGTGTCCTTCTGCCGTGTTTCTTTTAACCCTCCTTGTTTAAATCACTCTCACTCTCTCTCTCCTGAAATCCATCAACCATTTAAACATTGGTATATATAAAATTGTTTTTTTTTCTGTAATTTTTTTTTAGACATACACACCCATGTCAAAGTTATCAAATTTTAAATAAATATAGAATGAAAAATTTATCGATATGGGCAAGATTTGAACCCGCGATCTCTTGCATACCGTCTCGTTACTCTACCAATTGAGCTACTTTTTCGCATCGTATAAAGTTTTAGCTTGAAGTATATCAAATTGAATGGAATAAGAGAAAAATTAAAAGTAAACTGAATAGTTACAATGCTGAGTATAGCTGTAAGTATGTAAGTCTGACGTCCGGGCCAGTTTACAACTGTATGTTTTTTCCCTAACAGACGTACAGCCACTGAATATTAATGTACAGGAAAATGAGACTCAAACATGTTTAGTGTTATTAGTACTTACATTCCTCGTATGTTGCTATGGAAGATATTATTTTTCTATAATTTTGAGTGCGTGTGAGAATAATTAATATAAATTTCTTAAAGTATTACAAATATTAAAAACTTCTAACCACTATTAGACATTTGCGGTTATATTTTAATTAATTATTATCCAGTGAACAAAAATGAACTTTATATTCAACATTATAAATACTATATTAGAGGCGTGTTGAACAATGACTCACGCTGGGGTTTCACGCTTACATTCATAGTCGGAGCTTGTTTTTGTTTTGATTTTATTTAGATGTGGTGACTATGAATATGTGTTAAGTAAATGACAATTTGTCAACCTACATACCACTACTATTATGAGGAAGAATTTATGAAATGATAATAGATAATATGCTATATTAAATATATTGACTATTACAATTAAATATATACTCATTTAAAACGCTACTACAGTATCCTAAAACTTAAATATTTGATATTTATTTGTTGTTATAACCTTAGCATATTGTTGCATATTGTGTATGAATTGTGATCGACTTATAATTATATTTTTAATCGAATAAGATTGATATGTTTGATTTTATTTATCAGTTTTTAATCATTGTGTGTAATTTCAGAAGAACTATTATAAAAACGTGAAAAATATTTTATCAATAAATCATTTGTAAATAAACAATAACAATAATAATAATAACGGTATTCCCTGCGGTTGTCGTAACATGGGTTTAACATTGTTTTTACTACTCTTAGTAATTAATAATTGAGAGGTTATCTTGGTATAATAACATATTATGTTTGTATAAAAACTAAGTTTTTTATTATTATCGAGTATTTTTTTTACAATTATCCTGTAAAGGTTTGAAAAAAATCTCTTGTATTATTTTATAATACAACATAAGCAAAATTTAATGTATTTCCTATGAATACTGATCCTCTTAATCCCAACAGAGGCTTTCTTCAAGGGTATGTAAATCCTAGCGGAGGGAAACATAAGAGAAAGAAGGCAAATAAAATCGTACTTAAAAGACGGAGACGAAAGATGGTGAGTCACCTGAAACAACTGAAAGTTTCATGGAATTCTGTGAGTCACGGTGTAATAACTTATAATATTTGGTTGAATGACACTGTCAAGTTAACGTATCTTAAAATGAAATTTTATACCTAATCTATCTTGTGACGATATTTGGGTTTATTAAATACATATATTTTAATTTATATTAATATTATAATATATGTTTATTTTATATTAAATGTACTTAATCGTTAAGTGCACGCGTAATGAAGTAGTTGTTGTAGTATATTAATATATAATATAAATATAATTATTTCTTTTATTATTATATATGTTATTGAAGAGCACTTTACTTCGTCTATTTGTTTTTATCATGACTTTATAAGAACACAGTAGTACCCACAGCAACACATGTGTAACACAGCAAGTGTATTGATAAGCCGGACATAGGTTGGTTTTTTGATTGCTTGTCCGGCCAAAACAAACGGTGTCCGGCTTGTCCGGATTTTGTTAGGCTTTTTACATTTCGCAAAAGTACGTATATCAAACGAAAATAATAAAAAAAGATTTATTTTAAATACAACTTTTATGTTGTATTATTAATACTGAGACAAAATAATCAATAATGTAGGGTGTCCGGCCTTTCTAACCAAATATACGGACAAACTGGCTGGTCTGTCTGACTTTTAGGTTTGGTGACCTGCCAACCCTAGCAACACAACTGTTTATTTCCTAATTCCTAAACCTTATAACACACTACAGCTCACAACACTAACCTCTCCCCACCTCTCACTTGACTCAATCAGCTGATCGCAGCGAGTCATCCTTCTACTAAAATATGTACTGTATTTAATAACGACGTGTCTGTCTCAAAAAACACCATTGTTTGTTTTTCCAATTTTTTCCTCATAAATTAATATTTTTATGAATTTTGTTTTGTTTGTTCATCAATATGTTGTTTTTCTCTTGCTTCTTATCAATATTATTATTATTGTTGTCTATCCCTAGACCTGAGTCAAAGCCTTATTCCGGTAATTTATATTATTAATTTTAATATTCAATAAAGATAATTGCCGCAGACAATTTATACGTACGCGACCCGCTTGTATTTAATATATTGACATTAATTTAAATTAAAATTAAAAAGCTTAATATTTAAAGAAAAAGTTTTACCCACTATGCACTTCAAACACCGGTAGTTCATTTTGAGCTAGATAAGGTGAGTCACTCAATCCCACGGGATGAGATGACTCACGCAGAGTACTGTACTGTGAGTACAATGTAGAAACAGGGCTTATTACTTTTAATAACATATTTAAATAAAGGAAGTTTTAAGGTGTCACGCAATTTAAATTAAATATATGTAGAAAATTTTATATATCTCTGTGTAATAATATAAATTTTTTGTATTATTTTTCTTCATAATCATTAAATACAAGTAGATTAGAACAACTCCTACAAAGTATTTTATTATTATTATTTATCCGCCATTGCTCAGCCGCCATTGGCGAGCGGCGACCATCATTGCATAGAGTATGCATGATGAAACTATTTTGTTATGTTATGATAAGGTTGGATTAGCACCACAGCTCTTATTTAATACAAATCAAAGTTTGTAGCAAAAACGACCGAAGTGGTGAAAAAACTCGTACTTTGCACGCTGAACATCTACCTACCTAATTAGATGAAAACAGAACAACTAAAATAAAAAGAATAACTTCTAAGATACAACTAAGTCTTCTACTTAGAATACTGACGACAGTACACGGTCTACTCTTACTATAATAATATTAATTAATAGTTTCGTGTGATGAGAATGCATAAAGTAAGAAATGTGTCTATAAGAACTTATTTGAAATTAGCTAAAAGAAATGATAAGTCATTACTTTTATCTTTTAAGAAAACCATTGTTTTATCGTAGTCATTTGTCATTTAATACGGAGGGATGAAATGGATGTGACGCGAAGAGTCTTAAGTATGAATATCGATATTTATAAGAGAAGAGAGTGATCAAAGACATGTGGAGTAGAAGCAAGACTTGGATAACGTATCATAAGATAATTTAAGGAACCTGACTTATCGCACTGACAACGAACAATTAACCTATTAAAAAAAGATAAGTTAAATAAAATATTATTAAATATTTACTAATTTAGATAGTTTAAAACGATTTAATCAGTCAATAAGTTGTTATAACGAGACAATTAATGATAACACTATTACACAACAATATCAGAGCTGTTATAGTTTATTTAATAGTGATATAACATGGTGTAATACGAATAACATAAGTACATACTCTCCTATCATTTGTTTTGAGTTCGAGAATTTTATTATAACATAATTTTCTGTTTTCTTGTAACGCGGTTATTAAAAATTATTTAAAACTATTTTTAATATATAGCTTCTTAATATAAATAATAAATATTCTATGTTTTTCCAATCCCTATATAGTGATAAAGATATAAAATAAAACTGTATGGAATCTTGGTTAATCCTAAATAAATGGAATGCTAGGAGCTGCCATCTCTTGGACTTTACAATAAGCAGAGTTGGTGTTATGCTCAGTATATATTTGATACAGTAACTTAAATCACCAAAAATACTATTCAGACTAGCAAAATAATATTTCGGTTTCTACAACGCCATCTATGATTTATAAGAAGTAGGTACTTCCAGTAATTCATAATGCACTGTAGAATATTTTTGTAGGAATATGTATAATCAAATAGATGGCAGCTCGTCACGTGTTTAGACTTTTATGTTAGTGGTTTTCAAATCTCTTTTTTTCAGATATATCCTCGATAATAGAGAAGTAATAAAAGGTCGTCGTGTGCTGGACGTGGGCTGCGGCTGCGGCGCGGGCGCCATCGCTTCAGCAGCGGCCGGGGCTCGCCACGTGCTGGCCAACGACATAGACCCCTGTAAGATGATCTCAATTAAAAAGGTCCTTAAGTGTATATACACTTTAATTCAATAAAAAATACAAGTGATAAATTTTATTGCAGTATTCCCACTTTCTTTATATTATTATAAGTTCTTTTTTGTTTTAAATTTAATCTATTATAATATAGATCGCATTGCTCGTTTTGTATTATTATTATTATATTATCTTACTATAACTGTAATTGTTATAATTTATTTATAAATTTTTATTTAAACAAAGAAAAAAATAACAAAAAATTGGAGATGCCGGGGATCGAACCCGGGGCCTTTCACATGCAAAGCGAACGCTCTACCACTGAGCTACATCCCCTGTTAATAACAGTGCTCAAATAACATATCAAATTACAGTTGCAGAAATGGCCACAAAAATGAATGCAGAAGCTAATAATGTTATATTAGAAACTAACACAAAGAACTATATTGGAACAAAGTGCGAGAAGTTCGATACAATATTAATTGGTGATATGTTTTATGATGAAGAATTTGGCAACATGCTGTTTACTTGGCTTAAACAACTTACTGAGAACGATAAAACGGTACAAAATTTTTGTATGTGATAAAAATATAATTTTGATTCCAGACAGTCATTTTAAAAGTTAAATTAAATTAATTTATTTTTATATTAAACGTTATTATTAAAAATTCAGGTATTGATAGGTGACCCCGGGCGGCACGGCCTCACGGACGCCCGCCGGCAGCACTTGACCTTGCTGGCTCGCTACCACATGCCGCCAGACAGCTGCGATGAAAACAACGGATTTACTGAAACCACTGTATTTAAACTAAATAAATGAGATTATATATATCGACTCCGGAAAGGAAACTTGTTGTGTCTAGAAAAATGCAACTTCACACTACAGCCAAAAAACTTTCAATTTTAAAATATTTACAAGTAATCAACGGCTAAGCGAAAGAATTTCGTATAAACCCGGATCATTCAATTCTGTATATTTTTGTGATTCAAATAATAAATATATCTCTATTATCTATCTATACATTACGATAGTTACTTTCTTAAACGTTGAGTTATTTCTTTTAATTAAAGTATAAGTTACGATTTCAAAGTGCGCATAAACTCAAAAAGCACGTATAGAAATACGTGCTCTTGATTCATTCATAAACAATACTTTCGGCGAACATCACTATGCACTCACTTCAATGGACGCACAGCCAAGATACTTGCCTAATTATAATAAGGTTATATTTTGGTTGTGGTTTATTTATTGTTTTTATTTTATTTTAAACCAAGTAATATATACAATGGATATATAGCGAGGAAGAATTTAAAAATTATATCAATGGAAAGTTATACGTAAGATAAAAAGTATAAGGAAATTACAACAATCGGATTTAGGAGGCGGTTCAGGTTTATAAGAGATATAATTATTTTCATACTTCTGCCACTGGTAACTTAATTTATCTACATAAATTAATTATTTTGACTTGCATTGCGTTAAAAATAACATTTGAAGCAATTTTCATGGTGAAATTAATACGATTTTTGCTAATTTTACTTATTCCAAAGAATTAAATTCACCTTATTGCAGTATACATTATTGCATTCAAACATTTCAACAACTTTTTTTAGACTTTTTTAAGGTATAATATGCAATATATTGGGATTTATAATTCTCATTAAGCTACACTATTTATAAAAAAATTGTTGTTAACTTGACAGGAAACAACAAATAGTATATTAGATTATTTTAATATATATTCATTTAATATGTATTTATGTATTTTTTTATTATGTATTCACCTAATTTTATTTGTTTTTCTGTAAATCATTTGTTATCCGCAAAATAATAAAGATAAAAATACAAGTTTCAAAATAATCTTTATTTAAATTATTTAACATCTTTCTTGTACAAAATTACAAATTCACAAGGCACAAGTTTCATCGTTGTACACTAGGTATTATATTATTAAAATCAAAGTTTATTTACAATATAGTTGTTGAATACATTAAATAATAACTGTATTTACCTACTATATATTTATATCCTTAGGTTCAACTAACGCAAGAGCAACCCTGACACAATAATTTCATATAATATAACTTATTCCTACAAGCTACGATAATTTAATGTAGATAAAAAATGGAATGCAAGTACTTAGCAATAATTTACAAGAGCGCCATCTTGTGGCTAGACTATGTATTTTCCAATTTGTAATACCGTCATCTGTTGATTTCAACTATCTTATAAATACTCAAACAGCGTATTTAGATTAGCACATCGCCATCTAGCGTCGACTTAATATGAGTGTATTCCCATGTTAGAGTTGATAGTTGTGCATGGTATTAGCATAAAGCCCATGTTTAGATCGAGCAGTTCTCCCTGAGTAGTGTGAGTACGTGTCGATGTCCATGGGTGCGTGAGGGTGCATCAGCAATACTGGTTGAAGCGCTAAAGATTTTCGAGATCCAGAGACAGATGTCGCGTCGGTCACGTATGCGTTATTTACTTCACCTGAAAGAATATAAGTTATACATTTAAAACATTATTTGTCTTACGTGAGAGGTCGCTACAGAACAGATAGCAGAGCCATCTCTTAGCAAATATGATAACTATCCTTAACACATGATTCATTAATATAAAACATATTGCAAAATACAAAATTATATTCATTGGATATTACACAATTTTATAGAAGACTAATTGAGTTTCTAAAATAAATTTACTATTAAAATTTACACAACAAATTGTAGAAAAGTGTTCAATGGAAAGTTAACATGCTAAGGATAAGAATACTTAACAAGTTGTAGAAACAAAACAACCAGATAGATTCTCGAACAGGATGTAAGCGTAAAATGATCTTAAGGCATTTGACACCAAATACTGACGCGAAGAAACCTTGTAAATACGTGACTATAATAATGTACCTTATGTTTAGGCGCATAAGGTTTATTCCTCTGAAGCATGAGAACTACTTACAAATGTAAAGTTCAGTCTGTGGCTGGATAGGGAGTCTGTTCTTGACATGATTTCAAATGACTGTAATTTTTCTTTAATACTGAATATCTATTGTATATATATTTTTAATATATTTATTTGATTTGTTTTGAATTTTTTTAAGTACCAGGATATAGTTTATGTGTGAAATAATTTAGATAAAGTATGACTTCTCTCTAAAAAGAGATCTCTTACAGAACCCATGATTAAAGGACTATAAAAGCTGTTATAAATTTAATATCATCATTATGATCTTTATATGTTTTATTAACTGTTTGTTGTCAAAAATGCATTATGATACATAAAAAACAAGTTTTAAGACCGACTTCTAGGGTTCTGAGTATCTTAAAAAAATTATATTATAAATGAAAATAATATCTGACCCAGTAAACGTCGTTTTGCCTTATAAAAAAGTAAAAAATATTGAAGTACATATTTCACTATAAAAAATAGGGAGTTCGTGGAAGAATTGTAAATATTTAGGTTTGTATGTATTTTTAAATGTCAAATCATTAAAAAAATGGACCATCCTCACCACAGGTGTATGAAAAATACTTTGTGTTTTATTGTAAGACACTGAATTTACACACAAAATTTCATAAGAAACGGTCAAGCCGTTCCGGAGGAGTTCCGGAGACCATGAGAATCGTATATATTAGATGTATGATAACAAAGGAATAGTTACTACTGGTAGTTAGATTCAGAATGAACTAATATATTTTAAATAAATTCTCGTACATCTCTATATAATGATATGTTTATGTATTTCACAGTCTAATTCACACTAGAAGTGAACGCGCCACGGCTTATGACGAAGAAATCGAGTTAACGATCTGTCATTATTGAAAGAAGAGTATGAACAATAGATATATTATATATTTTAATATCATTAATAAAAATTAAATTATACTTTGTCTGTGTGTGTGTTATATAATGCAGGCATCTTCATGTAACATATGTTTGTTTCTCATTTTTATAATATAATATTTATTATACGTACTATGTTTTATCATGTTTAGGAGCCTATGTAAGTGAACAGACAATATCGTTAATCGAAAGTAATCACATCATTCTTCCGGAGGTCTATCTTAACACCCCTAAAGATTAAATAGTTTTAAAAGCAGGTGTGGGTATGGTATTTAGTGGTTTGGACACATTGTAAGTTTCAATAGCTGCATAGCTTACAGCCGATCTCTTACCCTTGTACATAGAGTTATGAGGGTAGCTAGTGGCCTGCAGCGCCACGTGCCTGGTGGCCAAGACGAAGGCTAGGCCGGCCAGCACGAGCGCGTCGAGCGCGGCCAGCGCGGCGAGCAGGCTGGCCCAGCGCACGTGGCAGCCGCCCAGCGAGTACTGACCCGACGGACCACACGTCTCTTGCACCACCGGCTCGCCCCAGCCCGCCGGGAACACCGACACACCCGCGATCATGCACAGAGCTGGAACAAAAACATAGTTACTTCTGAACTCTAAACATAAGTATCTTTAATGACATATTGGTACGATTAAGACATTACTTATCATACTTAGAATCGAAATTATAGGATACGTGGCAAAATTTTACTATAAGCTATTAAGACTATTTTGAAGTCTACCGAATACTATTGTTGGTATTTAGTCTGTAAAAACACTGCAGCGGAGATGACTTATTAATAGTGGAAATTTGTATAACATCAGGCGTATAAATTATACAGTTAGTAGGATAGTGTTCATTAAGTGATCATACAATTGTATTTATACTATTGATTTGAGAAAATGTAGTGAATACTTTCACAGAGAAATATTATTTATAACTTACAACTTTCATATTTCTCTCAAGAAATTACACGGACGTTATAACCTTAAAGAGAAAATAGTTTTCCGTTTCTCAGCGGCGGGGCGAGTCAGGCGGTCAGGCGTGGACTTCCGATACTTATTACAGATTGTATAATTGTATCAAATTTTATTTATACTCGTGCAAATTAATTATAATTTAAAAAAGAATAGTTCCACCAAATACACCGATTGGATTTAATACGGTTCTTTTCAATTATATATAGTTGAGTTAGTAGTTCTTTAAGTATATTATAGGAAGTAGAAAGTTTATTTTACTTGCCTCCAAGCTAATTGAGCGAAGCTCTTTATGAGAAACTTTTCTGCATCCTTTGTGCAAGCATCAATTAAAAACGGTATATGCGAAAATTTCCAAATTTTGCTAACTGATAGACATCAAATGTCTGGTGGTGGTTTTAAAAAAAATAAAAATAACAAAAATGTAATAATGTGTTTCATCTTTAAAAATACTTAAGGACAGAATGCGTCTACGTTTTGAAAGTGCAACTTCGATGCTGTTTGCACCTCGCTTCGCTCAATATGCTAACACATACCGAGATTTTGCGAGCGAGTCAAAATTGAGGTCTGGTTCGCGCACCTAGTTAGATATGTTCTCTATATCAATTTGAAAATAATTGAAATATTTTTCAACATCTAGTCAAGCACAATAATAATCAGTTTTTTTTTTGTATTAACGACCATACTGAACTGTTATTTTCAACTATCGTAATTTTACTTCACAAATATTACAACTTTATAAAGGAACTCATAAAAAACCTTGTATTATACAAGATGGCCTTTTGAATATTTTTAGAATTTCCGAAAAAAAAAACATTCAAGGTTTTTAGGCAAATAACTATCAGTAATTTAAGATAAGATCTTTTTAGGCACAATTACAATGGAGCTACAACAATGGACGTTCTCAGACTCGCATGGATCGTAGTTCTTTTGTACATTTAATTATCAAATCTAAAATCTATTGCCATTTTCACGCTGGTTTGTTATTGAAAAAAATTTTGGCAATTAGGAACTCAATATCGAGTTTAATAAAGAATATTTAAATATTTAACTCATAACAGTTTAAAATCGTATCGAAATCCGTGCAGTTATTCATGGATTCTAGTGTACAAAATAAAAAATATGCCTATAATTATGTGAAGGCGATCAATGAAAGTCTTTTTAAAAATTAATTTTAATTTTTAAATCACAATTATTACAAATAATAAAACAGAAGTGAACGTGATTATCGCTAAGAGAAGACTAACTTAATTATATTAAAATTATAAGGAACAAAATAATAAAAATATATGGTTACACAATTACTATTGTCTTATGTTTAAGTAGAGTCAGCGGAATGCATACGGGTGCGATGCTTATGGCATGGTAACTCCTCCCTCCTTAAGATGGAAGCTGGTTCTGGAGCTTCCAGGAGCGTCCTCGCGACTTTTGCTCTGTCGTTGTTTCCAGCAGTTGTATGACTTCCATGCAGCCAGTGTTGCAATGAGTGTGTATAGCATCAGCGTCGGCCAACTAGGGATGATCATGATGTCGATCCAATCGAAGTCATCGTTGTCTTGCACTTCTTTAACGCTGTTTAAAAGTTCATGAATGCTGTCTAGTGAAATATCTTCTAAGTGAACTTCGTACTTCACTTCTTCTTTTCGTTTTTGAAAATTGTGGTCAGGAAGAGGAATAACTTCGTTAATGGTGATAGTATTACTGCGTGTTCTTAATGTTCTGTTCATTATATTTAATTGACAGTCTTCTGTGCTGTTGACAAGGAATATTTTCGATGTTCTTCTATATTCTGTCTTGGTTCCGCATTGAGTCTTTGCTATTTCTGGTTCCGTTAGTATTACTAACCAAGTATTTTCATGAATTTTTTGAAGTTTTCCTTGTTTCAAGTTCATGCGCGCAAGAGTGCAATTTACTTTTTGTTGTTTTATGAGGGAGACGATACAGTCTGTTGTTATTTCTGTCGATCTTGAGTCTAGTGAGCTGCAGAGAAGAGTGTCTTCAGCAATCTTCTTGCAGGGTTCTTCCAGGTAAGCGTACTCTTTGCTTCCAAGTGCAAGGAATTTGGATTTGGGTATAATGGTTAGGTTTTCTTTATTAAGAATAGAATATATATGTATGTAATCGTATACGTTTTGATCGATAGACGGTATTTCTAAAATGAATGTTAAAAAGTGTTCTGTACTATACGCTTTTACGCTTATGGACTTTTCTATTTTATGTATATTTTCTACCGTTATCTCCGTAACCGGTTTTATAAAATATTTTTTTTTTAAATTGATTATTTCTACAACTAAATTACGTGAACTTATAATACTAGGGTGCATTACTCCTAATTGCGAAAATGTCATAGCATCTTCTAGTAACATTAACTTATCTAATAAGAGTTGTATACTAAAACTTATTTGTACGTATATTTCTAAAAAGTATACTTGATTATTAAAATTACTTGCGTTTGCGGTAATGTTGTTTAACATAGACGCTAATCTGTTTTGATTTTCATTTAATTTATTTAATTGGTTAGAGAATTCATTGATCGTGTTTTCCGCTAACGATAGTGATTGTTTCAACAATTCAGTTTTTTAAACAGAATTACGAATTTTATAAATTTCATTTTCAAAACGGATGGCGTCGTCATTGTCAAGATTACCTGTAATTGTTTTGATTATAGAGCCTAATCCGTTAATTATTCCACGTTTTACCCTATTTCTAGGTGCCATGAACATCACTTTTTTACTAATTAAGCTTAAGTTATGTTCTATTTGATCTCTATATATTTTATGAATATTTTCTGAAACACTGTTATTTTCAGCAATTTTTGTACTTGCGTATAGGGACATTAACTTTACTGAAATTAAATTTAAGTATGTGATATTGTAAGAGCAAGCAAGATTAAATGAATCGATTTGTTTGAGAATGTATCCTTGTTTAAGTAAAAGGATGCCATTAGTGTTATCAATGGACTGAAAGGTTATTTCGGATTTTGTTATGAGTATTAGGGATCCGAAGAAGAGTGTCCTGGAACAAGATGAGGTCGACGTAAGAGTTTGAAATGCACTCTTATAGATTTAGCATTAGGGTGACTTCCAACGATCTCTGCTACGTTGTTAGGGTGTAGGTGGATAATTTTATACGGACCTTTGAATATCTGCTTGGTTTTTTCATTTCTTGCAGTTTTGGCTACCTGCTTATAAATTGTTTCACCTACCTTGAATGTTATCTCTTCTGCTGTGTTATTCACCGGTATGAAGACGTCTTTAATAATTTTTTGTGAATTTGTCAATCTGTTTTCTACTCTATACGTTGAACCCGGGGTTGACCTAATGTGGAATTGCTTACGCTGCCTATCTATAGCATCTTCTAGTATCGGTATACCTTTATTTTCGTTTTCAGGCTGGGTATGGTTAGTTGAAACTAGATTTTCACTTTCAGATGCCGTTTCAGTAGTTTCCGTTTCACCTACTATGCTAGGGGTTTGTACATCATGTCTACTGGTAATTTCCTCGTTATTATTGTCGTTATTTTCTTCTTCCTGCCGCACATTTTGAAATATTCTATTGATTATATCATCATCATCATTATCGTCTAAATTTACTGCCAGGGAATCAATACTTTTATGGAAAATTTTGACTCGAGAGAGAGCGTCCGCATTTGTGTTTTGGCGTCCTTTTTTGTAAATGATTTTATAGTCATATTCAGCCAATTTAAGTTTCCATCTAGTTAACTTAGAGTTAGGGTCTTTCAGGGACATTAACCATGTTAGGGGCCTATGATCTGTATATATGATAAATTTCCTTCCATAAAGGTACGGTCTGAAGTATTTGACTGCCCATATAATAGCTAAAAGCTCTTTTTCAATTGTTGAGTATCGAGTTTCTGTGTCAGAAAGAGTCCTGGATGCATAAGCTACTGGTTTATCTGCGCCTACGGGTCCTTGGGATAATACTGCACCAAGAGCTATTTCCGATGCGTCTGTTGTCAGTATAAAAGTCTCGTCAAAATTTGGATATTGTAAAATAGGTGCATTAGTTAAAATTTCTTTACATTTTTTAAATGATTCTAAAAATTCTGGGGAATGTATTACTTTGTTATTTTTTTTTAGACATTGAGTCATGGGTTTAGTTAATTTAGCAAAATCTTTAATAAATTTTCTATAATATCCGACAAGTCCTAGAAAGCTTTTAATGTCTTTCTGAGTTTTTGGTAAAGGAAAGCTCAACACGGCTTTGATTTTGTCTTCGTTCGGTACAAGTCCTTTGTCAGTCAGTTCATGTCCTAAAAATTTTACGTGTTTTTTCAGAAATTCGGATTTATTTAGTTGTATTTTTAAATTATGAGTTCTAAATCTGTCAAAAACTATTTTTAATTTTTCTATATGTTCTTGTAAAGAAGTGGATATAATAATGACATCATCCAAGTATGTAAAAACGTTATCAATCCCTCTAAGAATGTGGTCCATTAATCTTTGAAACGTACTAGGTGCATTTTTTAAACCGAATGGCATTCTGAGAAACTCATAATGCCCTCTTTCAGTAGTGAAAGCTGTTTTTTCTACATCGTCCGGGTGCATTTCTACCTGATGATAGCCACTAGCGAGATCTAGGGTGGTAAAATATTGTGATCTGCCTAATCTGTCTAGTATATCGCTTATATTAGGAAGGGGGTACTTGTCTTCAATGAGTCTGTCATTAAGTCGTCGGTAGTCGATGACTAGTCTCCATTTTACTTTTCCTGATGCGTCTGCCTTTTTAGGGACGATGTGGACGGGACAAGACCATGGTGATATACTTTCGCGTATAATACCCTGTTTCAATAAATTATCAACCTCTTTCTGAATTTCGTCGCGTTGTTTCGGGGCTTGTCTATAACTTCGAACGAAAATTGGGGTTTGGTCTGTCAGTCTCAGTTGATGTTTGACCGCGTGCGTGAAAGAAAGGGGGATATTTTCCGAGTAGAAAATATCTCTATACTTATAACAAACTTTTTTTATCTCTCGCCGTTCCTCCTCATTCATATGGTCTGTGTGAATTTTATTTAAATTTTCACACAGTTCCTTATTAATGTTTGGATTTACATTAATTGAATTTAATTTATATTGATTTATATTTAATTTTAGATTATATGATTTTAGAGGAATATTTTCTGTGTTAAGTATTATTTTTCTGACAGAACTAAAATTAATAATTGATGTTTTAAATTGCCCATGATTTACTTCTACAATGGCTGCAGGGGATTTTAAACCATCACACCAAATGTATTCATCATGAATGTATTGACCGTCAGAATAATTAGTTTTCATTGATATAATTTTTTCAAATCTGGGTTCTATTACAAGTTTTTTTTTTGGAATATCTAAATGAATGTCAATTCTAGCTGTAGACGTATGTAACAATTTATTTTTGATGTCAATGACACAGTCTAGTTTCTTTAAAAGATCTAAACCTATTATTCCTGTATATTTCGGATCGAAATCAAAAATTAAAAATTTATGTTTCATGTTATTATTAAATACCGCGGGAAGGGGTAAATGTGCTATATATTTGTGACGGGAAATACCATGAGCTGTTTTTACTTCGAACGGTTCACACTGGACCATGTTTTTGAAAAATGATTTATTTATAACTCTGGGTGATATCATAGATCGTGATGCTCCTGTATCTATCAGAAACTTACCTTGAAATTCGTGAAGTTCTAAATATGGGAGACGATCTATATAATTACGGTCATTATTAAGTTTTACTAAATGTGGTCGTCTGGACTTATAGACTCGTGAAAATCCTGCTCAGTACCGTTGTCTTCATCTAAAGAATTAGAATTATCAAAATATTCATACTGACCTTGATCATACTGAGGTTCGTTTGCGTAGAATAATTGTTCACCTGCAAACTGGGGTTTCGCCGGCTTAGAGATAGATCTCATGCTAACGTCTGAAACCTTTTGAGGGTACTGCTGGGGTGGATTTCTTACAAAATTGCCAGGGGGTCTATAATTTCCTGAGTATGGTGGGCTTTGTCTGGGAGTATTAAATTTGAAGTTTGATGAGTTCATTTGTTGATTGGAACCTTTTATCGAATCTTTAACCTTGGCTTGTGAACTCATATTAAAGTTATTCGTCCTACCATATGCAAGTTTAGCCTCTTCCTGTCGGGCTATAATTATTGCTGATTCTAACGTTAGGGGTTGCGCTATCCGAACCCCAATTGATACTTTAAACTCTAAATTATTAGTATATTGTTCCACTACCATGCTCTCGTAATAAGATTTGTTAGAATGTGTGCCTATAGAGTATAACGTATCTAATATATTTCGGAGTCGTTTTCCGAAACTTTCAGCGTCCTCATTTTTATTTCTTTGCATTCTACTTAGTTCTTGCATCACCTGGATTTCGTTTCTAGGCTCGCGTAAACGTTGTATGAGGGCAGCCTTAATGGCTTCCCACGATGTGAGTGATTCCTCGAATGCGATAGCGTCGATAGCGACACCGCTTAACCGACTTTTAATAAGACACAATATCGCGGGGTGTTCTCTTACTGAGCTATCTAATAAATTTAAAATATTTTCTACCTCTCTCACATAATAGTTCAATAATTTAGGATTGCCATCATATTTAGGCATGAATTCCGAGATTAGTTTAAAACTAGACGCGTCGCAATTTTCGAAAGACATATTTAATTATTTATAAAATTATACGAGAAAGAAAAACCTATCTTACTCACTTTATTTCTTTACTTATTTCTGTAAAAGTACCTATTGCAATTTGAGCGTCGAATACTTTATCAGAAATATATTTTAAATATTTTATTTATTTATTTATTTAATTAATTATTTATTTTTTATTTTATTCTGTAAAGTTTCTATTGCGATTTTTAGCGTAGAACACTTTTTAGTAGAACATAAAATAATAGTTACGGAAAGGAAATAGAGCACAGGAACTTGGAATAACAAGAGTACTCACCACAGTATCCTCTGCATCTCCTTTTCCGGGTCTTCTCAGCTTCACGTAGACTTTTTCGATGCCGCCTTCGTAGATTCTTTGAGAGTCACGGTGATAGTGATCAAAATCACTCAATTGTTCAAGGATTTCACTTGAGAATTGCCGCGACTACTACCGACTGCGCCAATTATGTGAAGGCGATCAATGAAAGTCTTTTTAAAAATTAATTTTAATTTTTAAATCACAATTATTACAAATAATAAAACAGAAGTGAACGTGATTATCGCTAAGAGAAGACTAACTTAATTATATTAAAATTATAAGGAACAAAATAATAAAAATATATGGTTACACAATTACTATTGTCTTATGTTTAAGTAGAGTCAGCGGAATGCATACGGGTGCGATGCTTATGGCATGGTAACTCTATTCCTACAGAAATTTTGAATTTTCATAACTTGCAAAAATTATGAGTTTCATTAAAGCACTTTTCAAAACAAACAAAAAATCAGTTAAATAAAAACAAGTAATATATCACCAGGGCTTTCTATCAAGATTCCGCAAAACATATTAAATGGCAGTAATTAATATAATTGCACCGTGATGAACACCGACCATTAGTTACTTATCACATTAGTACGTACTTGACAAAAGTGAATGTCGAAAATTCAAATTCTGCAACAAGTGAATGGATTTATAGATTCTTTTTGACCTAAATTGGTTCATCACCTAATATTATTGATGTTGCAATAGATCTCTATGTAATGTATGGAAATTAATTAATTTAATAGCTGCTAATTTAAGTCGATATGAAATTTGTTTGTTTTTGTCTGTGACTTTTACAAAAAGATAATAATTAAATAATATAATAATACCTACATGTTGTAGTTTCTTGTGTATTTCACTTGGTGTAAGATATAATTTTGTTATAATTTATGGTTCTTAACCGACATCACATAATCTACACCGAAGCAAACCGAACACGCAACGAAAAGAAAATCTAGATCACAACATCACTTACACTACATTAATAACACGGTGTCACGTACTGCGAGTTACTATTACATACTTTACATCTCAATTTGAACGGTCTTAACTGTTTTAATATTATTTAACTCGTGTTTTGTATTAGGTACGTCTTTAAAAAAATAAAATTCTATCAAACTCTCATCGTTTAAAAGAATAGAAACGTTACATTATAATAAAATCTTAGAAAAATATGTGTTTTTGTTTGGTCCTATTTTTTATCTGTCACATTTATTCATTAATTCATTATTAGCTATCTCCCCCCATCAAGGCAGCCCCGATGCGAGATGAAATTAAACAACAGTTAACCACTCACTACTTTGTTTATATAAGAAACATAAAGATGTTAGCTATTTGTTAGCTAGTGAGTGCTTCTTTATAAGATTGTCTGAATTGTCTGTATGTCCGTCCGTTCGTGTGCATTTTAACTCCGAGACGGTACATAGTTCAGGGCTGAAACTTAGTATGTTTAATACTACAGTATAGAGGATTATATGTTGGAAATTTTGGCTTCTTAGTTGTCTGTGAAATTTTCAGATATGCACTGCATATGTGAAAATTGCAAATTTCAGATAAACCTTCATAGTTAATTCTACAGTCGCAGTTAGTTTTTGAACTAGGAATTATTATTCCTTTTGCAGTTAACCCAATTATTGCAATACTATATTACTTGAGAACTTTTCGCTATTCGGATTTCGCTATAAGGGTTTCAGTGACACGTTATTAATAATTATTAATAGTTATTTGCAAAACTCTAAAATACATCACCATTATTCTTAGAATTTCCTTTCGTGACTGACTTGTATTACAAAACTTTAATATTCAGTGTATAGTTATTACAGACATTAAAATAACACGTCCAAGAAACGACGTTTACAAATCTTTTGTTACAGCCAAATGTAACTAGACATTACTTACATACATCCGTATACTTTCTATCCATCACAAACTGGCTAAGTGCTCATATTTTAGCGATTTACTAAGGAATTATATAAAGTGTTTACTTCAGACATTTATATAACATATTTAGGTATACATATTTTATAAGGCTTTGATGTCAGCGAACGGAACGTGTATGCATTAGGAGAAACGTTGTCTTCAAAGATCAGTATCAACTTGAGAATTTGTACTTATATAATTATTCAAAACACTTACTTCTTCACCGATGTAATAACTTGCGCAAGGACGATTCACACAAATTATCTTATTTTATTGCAAGACGGTTATTTTGGGACAAAATAGGTAGAGAGACGTTTGTTTCCAAAAATTTATGAATTCCTTCATGAGGTTTTTTCTATACCCACAATTGTAATGTCGGGTTTATAATTAAATAATTTTCTTCAAGAAGTTCTCTTTATACAATATGAACTACAATATAATTGGTTTTACGCGACCAATGTATCAATACCATTTTAATTTCATGTAGTCCATAACTGATACCCTCGTCAGTTGACGAAAGATAGATCATAAAATTATGCCTGAAGTACAATATAAAATTCAAATACAGGTGTAAAGCCCGTCGGTTCATCGCATATGCATACTTATTTGATAGGTGTTTCTTGCTACCTCCCTTTGAACAACCCTTTAAAAACATTTTATTAACTTTTTTAGTCCATACGCAGTATTTTTAAATAGCACGTGATAATTGCATGTGTGCTCGTTTTAAAGAAGTAACTCGTTAGTGCCGTTAGCTTCGGAATCTGTATTGTTGAAGAATAAGTATATTGTGTCACGCTCACGCTTACTTTAACATATTTCGTAAGTCTAAATGTAGCTTTGTTATGTCTACTCTACTTTAATCAATTTGATTATTGCGTGAGACTAAGTCTTATAATAAAGTTCATTTAATTTTGAGGCGATTCAATAATTTTAATACAATGCGATCACTTGTCCTAGTTATAAAAATAAGGTACGAGTATTTGACTTTCCACGGTTTTACCATGTTTTTATGATGAATATTTCTCTAGTTATAAACTTAGTGAAGAATAATATTGTCAAAATATAACAGTTATTTTTAAATGCAGTTTTGATATGAAGCTCACTAAAGCTAAGTGGAGAGGAGTCGTGGGTTAAGATCTGCAGCCGGCATTGTTTTTAGAACTAGGAGCGCGAACCAGTTCTAAATTTTGTCTCCCTGCGCTCGAAAAATCTATGTTTGTGTTAGCATATGGAGCGAAGCGAGGTGCAAACAGCACCGAAGTTACTTTTATAAAACGTCGACAGATTCGGTCCTCAACTATTTTTTTGAATTTTTTTTAACCACCGCCAGACTGATGTCTATCAGTGTGCAAAATTTGGAAACTTTCGGATATACCATTTTTGATTGTTGCTTGCACAAACGATGCAGAAAAGTCTCTCATAGAAAGCTTCGCTCAATAATGTAATTTACTTCCTTTAAATCATTTTAAAAAGAAAAAATTTAAATCATAAACATCTTAATGAGGTTGATTAGAAAACGTTATCAATCTCTAATGTAGTACATTAATAACTATAAATATTCATAACTTTTAAACATAAATGACAATTCTCACATTAGGTAATAACGATGCCATTACTCTTAAATACCACGAGGTCAGAGTGACATGCACTTTCTGGCTAAATATTTATTTATTGACATGTATTTTGAAACCGCCCGCTATTGTCTGACTTTGGCAGAAAATAGATTTTAAAATAATTTATTTTTGTCAATAACTATCTTACTACAGTTAAATGAACCACATACGACATCTGTGAGCTCTATCTTCGTAGTGAGGTGACCTGTTTATTAATATCGGTTGAAGCGAATAATCGATACGAACTTAAACATCCGTTAAAAATCACTAGTCAAGCCCGTGTCATTATAGTACTAGTATACTATAGTATTTGGTATAGTGTATAAAGGGAATCGGTTTCATTGCTGCATCTTTATAACGATGTAAGTTCTTCAGAACAGAATCGACTATGTTTAGAATGGTTTATCAATGACAGTAAATATTAAAATTTTTCTCTTTGATGTTTATTACAATATGCAATCGAATTTGAAAAAAAATAAATCAATTTTAATTCTTCGATAATGTAAATCGCATTTTATGCCGCCATTATAAGGTTACGTTGTTTAATTTTGATTTTAAAGTGTCAAAAGGGCTCTAAAAAAGTGTCCGATAGGGGAGGGAATTTATTAAGATTTAAAATAGAAAAATAAAATGGTTGCAACAGCTCTTTATTTTGGTCATGCTCCTGCAAATTCTTCTGGGGTTGGCATATGAGCTCGAATTCGAGCACATCTATCTTTATCTATGTTGAGGCTTTTACGTTTACAAGCTATGTCTTTCTCTAACTCTCCTCTATACTTCATAAGCTCAGATCTAACAGTCTCCGCTTGTCGTATCTTATCCTTTAAAGATTCTGCAGTTTCCTTGATAAACTTAGCTTCTGCCATCAATGCGTACTGTGCTTCATCTCGGCAATTTTCAACGCTCGTTCGCTCGTAATTTCTAGCAAACAGTCTTGTCATTACACATTTACTCTGTTCATCAACCTTTTGTAAGGATTCTTTCAAGTAATCTATAAGATTTTCTATGTCAGCTATTTTTTGTAAATTTTCTCTTAAAGTCTCTTCTAGTTTGTCACAAAGGGCCTCTGTCGCTTCGACAGTCTCCGCTAAAGCCACATTAGTTCTATCAGCTTGTAACTTTAAATCTTGGCTGCCTTTAATGATAGCTGTCATCAAATCGCCACGTAAGTCTTCAGATTTTTTTCTTACCTCCTCACAGTTTTTGATACTCTCGGAACAATAGTGTTTCCAATATTCTAAGGTAGTGGCGTTTTCAGGCCACCTCGCTACTCCAGGATGGTACAGTAATAGATTTGATTGAGGAGTTAGAGTCGCGTTCTTTCTGTCAAGTTTCAAGCTTATCATTTTGTCACTCCAATCAAACTCGATGCTGGATTTAGCGGATCTATTCATTGACATTTGCTCTTCCACTTTTGCAAATGTATTTAAAAATACTCGTCTTATTTCTCCAACTATCGCAACTTCTTTTATCAGTTCCTGTTCAGCTTCATCCCTAACTAAGTCCGGTTCGTATCTGTTTGTACGTAGTTCCAAACATTCCCTTGATATGGCCTCTGGTATCATTAATATCTTACAAGCTCCTTTCAGTTTTGCTCTGTTTTCATCTAATGTATTGATCTCATCGGTTATAGCAAATAGAGTTTTTTCAACCTGTTTTTTCCAATACGTTAGTTCTTTTATTCTTGAATCCAACTTTTTATTTGAATCGTCTAATTTCATTTTCATATTCTCAAAAGCTTTTCCGATATCTTTCTTAGTTTGTGTCTCTAAGGCTCTTGCTTTATCAACGGCACGAGGAGTTAAAGTGTACTGATTATTCTTTCTCCATTCTCCAGTAGAATATCGAGTGATAGAATACTTATCAACAACCGGTCGGACGCCAGTGCATCCAGCTTGTGGAGTCCAATCTAAATGACCAGCTGCCCAAGGCCCGATGGGTCCCATTCCAAGAATGTCTCCACTCGTACTGTCTGTGGGTTGCGGAAGGTACCTAGGTGGGGCATCCGGGGGGTAAACTTTGGGTTCAGGAGGTTTTATCATCCCGGGTACGTACGGCGATGCGTGTATGTTCTCATTCTTGCCTGGTTGTGTCTCTTGTTGTTTTATTGAATCTTGATGTTGACCAGCTTTAGGGCAAATTTGTGGACAAGAAAAGTTTTCAGCATGTGCATCCATATTAAATATTTATTCAATAAAATAAAATATAAGTAAAAACTAAACCTTAATAAGTACAAAAATGAAATAAGACAACATAATGACATTACATGTTCAAATATATTTTTAAGTTCTAATCGTAATTATATTGCCAGGACTCATACAGAAGTGAATTTGTGTAACCATATATCAGGAACTATGTTCATTAATTACTTAATATATCAATTCAATTTGCAGCCTTTTATATTTCTATGAAAATTGAATGCATTTTATATTTCTGCAGCGTAAACATGAATGTGTGTAATTAAAAAAAGTATCATTAGAAAAAAACTACCCGATCTATTAATGTAGATAATATTTTATTTCATATTTAAAAAATATATTACTAAAAAAAAAATGTTATTTAAATTAGCCAAGCCAATTTAAAGCTAAAGAACGTAACTCCTTTGTTAAAAAAAAAAAAATTAATTAGAGATAGTGTTTTTCTGGAGTCGCTGTAGTGGTATCATATAAACTATGCATTTATGAAATCTTTGGTAGGTAGGTTTATAGATAAAAGAGAAAAAGTTTTTTTTTATAAACAGTAAAAAATCTCCACTTGTTTTAAGATGCAAGACACCGATAACTGAGTGGTGTCTGATCAGTTCCCACCTCACCTCCTTATCAAACAGTATCTTTACACAATAGCAACAGTTATAAACTCCATTGAAAGGTCACTTCAGTTCTCAGCTCCGTGGGATAATGACTGCTATGGTTTTTCATTATATGGGTTCCGTATTTTGTAATTAACCGCACTTATTCATGTGAGGGGAGTGAAAAACTATGTTTGCTAATTCAAGACTCCTTATTCCATTTAAAATTATAAAAATATTTAAAAAAACAGAGCATTTAGAACATAAAATTTTTAACTAGTGGATTGAGTTCCATATGTATTGTTCTATCGCTGTCATATTTTTATAGCTTTCTAGATCTTTTTGCAAATCACTAACAGCCCTTCAGACATTACTTGTTGCCATGAGTACCTCATACATATCATCTTCCCGTGAATATTATTATCGAATAAAAATAAAAGTATAGATTCTAATATACAGCAATTCTATATACGTACGTATTCAAATGGAATAACAGTTAAGCTATAAGAAAGTCTATCATAATATCTTATGAAATATTTTTGCTGTAAATGAGAAATGTATCTATAGTTATATAAGAAGTAAAACGTAAGTATACCATTACCGCTATGTAAGGTGTCATTACTTTACCATGAAATACCTCATAATATCATCGTCCGCGACGCTTCAATTTAAACTTACGCAACACTTGTACTATAAAAGATAATAAATAGTGAAAGGTGTTCAATTTCGTACAGATTTCACTCAGATACGGAAAATAGCAATGAATTAGGCATCGTGACAACATCAAATTCTATAACAAATTTTATTTATTAGTAATCTCGCGACAACGCGTTTAATTTAAAATAGATTTTAGTGATTTCACTTAAAGTATTAATACAACAATATTACTTTTTCGTTTCGTACCAAAATATGTAGTTGTACATAAATTTTGTGCGATTTACTTGCTTTGAAGTTTTACTTTACGATGTTTCTAGTCGAATGCTCTTCCGAAACTCAAGTCTCAACGTCAACTTTTTGTATAATAAAATGAAATCTGTTTTTATTGTGAGATAGCTTTGTAAGTTCATAGTAGGCCACCGGACTTCCGATCTTTTATTAGTTTACATAGTTGTATCGATACTGAATGATATGTCGCTATAATAATATTATTATAATTTTTCAAGCCGTGTTGTATGTAGACTCATCGAAAGCGAGTGAATCTTAATTTCATTAAGGCCGAACGTAACGTACATACAATATTTTTTATACAATTTATTTTGACACTACATATAGAAGCCTACACTTTTTGTAGATATATATATTTATAACATTGCAATATTTTATATGAAGAAATAAACATGTCTCGTGATAAGTTCACAATATATTTATCAGAAAATAAGAAAAAAAGATTAGAAGATTTTACAAAAATATTTTTTGTATGACATTAATGTCCCGCTAGCTCTGATGCTGAAGGGTAATGGGACCTCACCATACCACACCTATCACGATCTATGTTTAACGTTTTTCTCTTAGACGCGACATCCTTTTCCAAAACTATTCTTTTCTTCAGAAGATCTGATCTTACTCTTTCTGCATTCTTGAGCTGACCGAGCAATGATGTTACTGTTTCGTGGATTTTCTTTACCTCATCGATTAGACCCAAATGTGGCTGATCTCTTACACCTTCACCGTGGGGTCGCCAATTGTTCCTGTTATCTAATCTTGTTTGAGCCAGCTTCATTGCAGCATCCATTTTTCTAATTGAATCCTTCAAATTGTCTATTAATGATTCCATATCTGCTATTCTTTGAAGTGTGCTTCTTAAAGTTTCTTCCAGCTTTGTGCATAGTTCCTGAGTTATAGCTACGGTTTCCGCTAAAGCCATGTCAGTTCTGTCAGCTTGGTTTCTTAGTTTTCTACCGCCGTTCACCAAGATAGCATTCAAGCTACCACGTAAGTCAGCTGATTTCTGTCGTGCAGCTTCACAATTCTGGACGTTTTCTCTACAAAAGAATTCCCAATACTCTAAAGGAGCTGTATATTCACCAAAGCGAGTTGAACCTGGTCTAAACATAATGGTGTTCGATTTTGTATCAAGACCTAAATTGATAGATTCAGTATTATATGCCATAGTCTTATCACACCAATCGTATTCTATTCTATGCTTTGCTGCTTTGTTGACAGCCATTTGTGCTTCGATCTCCTCTAGGGTGCTTTTTAAAGTAGCACGAACTTCGCTAACCAAATTCATTTCTTTGATCAGCTCTTGTTCTGCCAAATCTGCAACTAAATCCGGTTGGAATCTATTTGAACGTAGGTCCAGACATTCTTTAGAAATAGATTCAGGTAACATGAGAACTCTTGAAGCGCCTTTTAAACGTTGCCTTTCTATTTCAAGATTTTCAACTTCTTCCGTAATCGCTTTGCACGCTTTTTCTACTTCAACTTTCCAGCGGAATATATCTCTGGCCTTTTGTCTTAATCTTTTAAAATTTTCACTTTGCTGTTTATCAATATTACCGAATGCTTGCATCATCGACGTTTTAGCGTTGTACTCAACTATATTGGATTCAGTGATGATTTCAGGATCGAGTACTTTTTGATTGTGATTCCTCCACTCACTAAGTGAATATCTGCTTATACTATATTTGTTAACACCAGGCCTTGTACCAGTCATGCCACCTAGTGGCGTCCAATCAACGGTTCCATCGGGACCGGGTTTTAGATTCGGAAGGAATTCTTCACCGGTCTTTTCTGATATAATTGGTTCTGCTGCTTCTTCAGGAGCATTACCTTCTACATCAGGCCCAGTAACAGCTTTCGTTTCCTCTGCAACTCTTATTTCTTCTTTTGCTTGTTCTGGGCTTTTTGCAGCTTTTTTGAAAGCTCCGATTTCTGTACACACTTTGGGACATTTATCATCTTCAGGGAATGAAGTCATAATTAAATGTTTCAGTAACGATTAAGACTATAAAAAATATATAGAAAAGAAAAATTTTAATTCAACTGACTGTCAAAGAATTTTGACATTATATATTTTCTTCGAAATAAGACACATTTTGAAGGCAGTCTTAATTTGATATTGAGACGAGCTAAAAATGACTATTTACTTATAATAGATTTATTAATAATATTTAGTGTGTATGCTCGTAATGTCCCATTGGTAGACCCTCCATTACAGGAAGGCAGATTATATTACAGAAATTATGTTATGATGAATAGATTTCCCGTAGTGATTTCCTCTTCGGACCAAATCTGAACCAATAAAGGATGTCACGACCGGTAATCGAACTAAGCGTCCAATACCTGGCGTATGTTGATTACATAAAGTAATTAACTATTAAAATAAGCAAAATGTAAATTTCTACTTCATTGCAATAAATGTTGATTTATATTTTGGCTTAACGCACAATGCGTTGATGTATGTTGATTTATGCTTCTATTAATTACATTTCTGTTGGTGAAAACTAACAATTTGTAAATATCCAACTCAAATCAAGTTCTGGAAGAAATCTGTCGACTAGACGAGTTTAAAACTTTCTCCCACTTACACTTGATTTCACGTCAAATTTACAACTTATGAATAGGTTGCAGCAAACTATAGTTGTATGATGCAAATAATATTAGTTTTCTTTTTTGTTTGTCAACTTTTAAATCATGTGGGCATATATTTATTAAATCGTTTTTTATTAATCAAGAAAAATGATTTCTACGTGAAAAATAAAAATCACTTATAAATTATATAAAATTCCAATTATATTCCAAATACACATGGCAATAAACATCAAATGTTATGTTTTGACGCATGTCAAGCTGTCGTCAAGTAATAACTTCTCTTATATCATTACAGTTTGATTTACGATGGTTCTGAATACGTTATTTATTACAAATGTTTTTGAATATCTAATTTGTACAACACAATTAATGTCTATGGACTATTGATATTTAAATTACGAAATCATAAATTAAGACTTGTAGTAAGCGAGCCCAAACCATTATAGTCAAACAATTCTTCATGACACTAAAAAAGGCACAACTATTATAAAAATCATTCTACGTAGGTTTATGAAATTGAGGTAAATACAATTAAAGGAATTTCTAAAAAAATTATTGGATTATAATAAATAAGGATTACGTATTTTATGATGAAAAACAAAATTTATGATGACACCACGTGACAGCTATCGCAACCAAGTATTTCGTGAACGAATCAATACATCAGGGCATAAAGTCATGCAAAGTTGTGATAATTGGATATAAGAATATTTCTTGACAATGTACTTCATTTTTATGATGTCCCGGTATTTGGTATAAATTACTTGAAATATGTAACTAATAACTTCTGTTTGTTGTCGTAGATCACACCACTACTGACATCAGTGAACATTCACAGTTTTAAACAGAAGGAAATTATTTCCTATTTATGATTATTTATTTATTTATTTATGTTTTGTACACATTCTTTTAAGTAACAATAAAAATCTTTATTTCACTTGATCAAAGAATGTAGGTTATATGCGCGTGAGCATTTTTTCCGAGCAGATAGCGGTTCGTGAACGATGAGGTCATATCGACCGGCTTCTCAAATGACTGCTCGACTGGTACTTCTGCCTTTTTGAGTACATACTTATATAATAAGTATCAAGAAATGTTATACAGATTGTAATAAGAGTTTCTTCTTTTAATATACTGATACGAGATTTTGAGATAGTTGTGTCGGATTCTGTTTTAACATATAGAACTACATTTAAACTCGAGGCTGAGGAAATATTTTTTTACATATATTAAATTTGTTGTTTTTGATATGAGATTGATCCGTTCGTAGAAAGAAAGGAAATAAAACTATGTCAAAACTATGTTTGCTAAAATGTTTTAAGAAATGCTATTGTGATAAGTTACTAAAGAGTGATTTATAATATTCAATATTTTTGTTATAACTTTTAATGGGTTGTAATAAAAATAAGTTATGACATCAGCTACTAAGGAAACATTATAAAACCATCATTTATTGCCGAGTTCTGTTAGTAAGTGCGTGGTACAAGAAATTATGCTAAAAATGTTCTTATTATTTAACATTTCTAAAAGTATATGCTCTTTGTTGAAGTTTGAATCATCTCAGAGGGTTTAATTGTATTCACGCATTGATATACCGCTTGAATGACATTAACATAACAAGACTTGATTGAAACCTTATGCACGACATTGCGTTCCAATTTAATTAAAATATATAGTACGTATACTTGAATACAACAAGAACTATATCTGTCATCAAACAAAAACAGATGTTTAGTTAAAAGATGAAGAATTAGAGCTAATTCAATTACCAATTCGTAAAATCATAAATATTTTGTTTAACATTTCTAAGTAGTAGTAAATAGATATTTCATAACAAAATCTCAAATAGACACTTATACTCTGACTCGTGAACTGTTTAATATAACTGTTTAGTCAAAGACAAAGGAGCAGTAGTCAGGAATTAATAATATATTTTATACAGGTGCGTAGTAGGTATATAATCATTCGCCTATCTTATATACCTACACAGTTCTTTCGCAAACATCTGCCGCCGGAAGCAAGGTACGGGTCAATTTAATTTAGTTACTTTATCTAGAATTCATACAACGCATACAAAGTATGTTACCTACTAGGTATTTTAATACATATAAAAGTTGATAACTAATTTCAAAAAACCTAGAATTTTTTAAATTTTGAATAACCTTGTATTATAATCCTAATAAATTCGGTCAAGCACATTTTAACTTATCATTATATTTTTAGTCAGTCCAAATAGTTTACGATATTTTAGTGTCAAGTTTTTTCCAATATTATAAATGTATCAGTAGTATATATAATGCAAACCAAGGTCACCGACAATAATAACTTTCACTTGGTATTGCAAAATCAAAGTTATAAATAATTTATAGATGATTTAAAAATATTTACAATAATAATTTCGAAAATCCAAAGTTTGTTCCTTAATAAATACTCTTCTATTTGCTCACTTTATTTATCCCTTAGTTGAGTATTTTCATATCCGAGTATTATTTCATTGCAACAAATTTTTAAAGTATGTATCCTATTATTCATAACGACCATGACTCCATCATGTATTTAAATTACAAACTACTTAATGACCATTTAATAAAAAACGTTCAAATAAGGATCAATTAGCAAATCAGGCATCCGTTACTAACTTACCGGACAAAAGCTGCAACCATCCGCAAATGTGAAACACAGTGGTTGACCGACAGAAGAAGAACAACAGCATGGCACAAATAGTAAACAAGGCCAGAGCGACCGCTGCACCCACTAACACCGTCGCTATTTTGAACACAAAACCGTTTATCGACGAAAAATCGTCCAAACGCCCTTTACAATCTTCGACAACGTCATCCGTTCTACAAATTTGCCATAAACCAAATTTCCTTGGATACTCTGTTTCCAAATCGCCAATCCATTCCGGTGTCACGAAAGCCACAACGCTTATAATCGCATAGCAGATAGTGAATATAGCCCAAAGCACTCCAATAGCTTTCGAATTACGGACATAATTCGTTGCATATAAATGTGAAGAATCCACGTATTCGATTTTTGAACCCATTTTGAAGTTATTTATAATCTCATTTTTTGGTAAAAACTCTTTATAATAAGTTTTTGGTTTTGAAACACAACGTAGGAATAAAACGTGCAATATTACACGAGATACAACACCAAACTGAAAGTGAATACCGAATGCAAGTCGCTCAACCTCTCTCGCGCCATTCAACTTAGTACATAGAAGTGGGGATAAGTAATCACGCTTGTACTTAACTAGATAACATATTAAAGGAAAAACAGTTTTAAGAATTATTTATTTTGACTCTCAGGATAAGTTATTTTAGACGAATAAATTCTTCGATTTCAAACAAAACTAGTTTTCAGTTATTAAGAATCTAAGTATCAATATTATGATAGTTATTTTTTAAACTTTGAAATTAGCAGAGACATCTATATGCTATCTTTAAAATTACAGTTACAATTTGTAATAGGCAAGAATATTTTTATAATTGAATTCTATATTACATAAATGAGAAGAAAATAAAATTATTATAATTTTTTGTTTAACATTTTAATAACAAAAAATAAAAATAAAAAGATTTCCAAACAAAAATTGTAACCGTTGTTATAAAGGTAATGTTCATTTTATAAGACAGCAAAGATTTAAAGTACTCTCAACAAAGTAACTTTAATAAGTTGAAGTGCCGTCTTGAAATGGCCGGCTTATATAATCATCTGGTATTATGTCAACTGTCAACGTCACCTGCTATGACATATCATAGTATTTACTTGTGTACAAAAACACTAAGTTGAAAGTGATGTTACAGCATATTGTAATGAAAATCAGGGCTATTATATATACATTGTAACTGTTTATTTCAAATAATGTACATAGCATTTAAATTTACATGATTTTGGCTCATTTTACTGTATTTTGACATTCAGAATCATGTCTGTTAGGGATAAATGGGTTCGCCGGTTCTCCGTCGATAAAACTGCAAAACACGAAAATGGTTTCACTATTTACAAAATCACATCAGTGGTAAAACATTTTTTTTTATGATATTATTGTGCAACAACATTAAATATGTTTTTTAACTATAGCAGTTAATAGGTAATAAAAAATGTAATGATAATTAACAGTTAAATTTAAACATTTTATGATTATAGATAAATAGTATTACTCACAAATAATAATCAGATCTTATCTGATTTTTAGAACATTGCACTACTTATGAACAAAACAGTTATTTAACTGCCACTAGTTAAAGTCAATTCTTTTATATTTCGAAATATATTAAACTTTTAAGCTATGAATACTATATTGTTACTATAATTGTGAAATGTGTTGAAATAGCCACATAACAGGTGCTGTATATTATTAATCATTATTAAACTGTGTTTTATTAAACATTATTCTAATATTTACTTATTGTAATTTGAGCATAGAATAGTGTCTTATCAAAACTTTTATTATAAAAATCATAAATATTCTTAATACACGTAATTTTTATCATATTGTTTTCTAGCTTTTCCCAATAGATTCTCCAGAGGCAGTCACAGTCATTTCAGTTTGGAAAAGGTACAGCGATGTACAACAATTACACAAGTCTATGAAATCGCTACATGCAGGACTTCATCTCCGAGGCCCTTTCCCAAATCTTGCTCGAAACAGTTTTTTTAAAAGGTTTAGTCCAGAGGTTTGTTAATAATATTATTTTTATTTGTATTTTATTTAACAAGGAACACAAATTTTAGTGTAATTTCTAAACAACTGAATTAGCAATACAAATGTGAATATTTAACGGAACAAAACAACAAAAATTAAAAGTCCAATTAATTTTTGCTATGTGATTCATTTCTTACACTCAATTTCAATAGTGATCAGGTTAACAAATTTTAGATTTATTTATCAAAAAAAGAAACTTTTACTTGTAATTTTACCCCAAAGGAGATAATCACACAATATAAATCATAACTTATTTCAAATAGGCGTAAATGAAACATAATATTTTACTTAATTCGTTCCATAGGGCAGCTCCATGAAGAAAAATTGCCAACACACTACATAGATACTCTTTAATTGATATGAAAGATTATTAAATTAGATTTCAAGTCAGGCATGGTTTAGACAAGACAATGGGAATAAGTAACCACGGTTCTACTAGTTCTATGGTGCTCTCACATATTGAAGGGTTTAAAGGAATCTACTTTAAAACATCCTGAATAACAGCAATTATATTATACCTCAACTTAAAATGGTAATAGACAAGACCTGTGAACTGATTACAAAGAAGCAACATGTGCATAATCTTTGAGCTCTAGATCTTAATTTCAACATATTGATTAGAGGTGAAATGTATCAATTGGAAATAATTCTATTTGTTTTAAATTTTCAGGTAATAGAAGAGAGAGCAAAGACAATTAAGACTCTTCTGGAGTTTGTAGCGGAACATCGACTTCTATTCACTAGCACAGACTTTGTTAATTTTCTACAGGTAAGGATCATAGACTACATCTCCATATAATAAACTTAACATACATGCTATAAGAAATTTTTTTTTTTTTTTTTTTAAACCACAATAGGTAAGCGTTTGACTACAGCCTGCCTGATGTTAAGCATAGGCTGTAGTCTAAAGTGTGGCACGCTTACCTAGTAAATACCTATTAACTTTCGATTTGAAGACCCCCAGATTGTAACAATCAGGAAACACCGACTCCGGCAGAGAATTCCAAATTTTCGCCGTCCGCACAAGGAATGTGGAAGCAAAACGCTTTGTACGGGACTTTGGAACCTCAACCGTAAATTGGTGTTTCCTATTTGAGCTTCTCGTCGTTCGGTGACTGAAAGGAGCTGGGTGTATCAAGTTGTGCAGCTCTGTTGCACACTCTCCGAAATGTATCCGATAAAAGACCGACAAACTAGCCACCTTGCGGCGATGGTCCAAACTTTGGAGTTTTGCCTTGGCAAAGGTGGTATCACCTACGAGCCTCCTAGCCCGTCCCTCAATTGATTCCAACGCTTCTAGCTGGTATTTTGCCGATCCATCCCAAAGATGCGAGCAGTACTCCATGCACGACCGAACTTGTGCTTTATAAAGTGTGAGCAACTGTTCCGGCTTGAAGTACCGACGCACCTTCCAGAGAACACCAAGCTTTTTAGCAGCTAATTGAGCCTTAGACTCAATATAGGAACCAAAGTTGAGAGACGAGTTTAGCCTGACACCAAGAAGGTCCAGGTGGTTCGCAATCTTCACGGGTACATTTCGAAAAGTAGGGGCCAGATGGAATGGCCTCTTTTTGGCAGAGAATAAACACGCCTGGGTCTTCGCTGCATTAAACCTAACCAGGTTGGCATCGCCCCATTCGGAGACTGCCTGAAGGGAAAGGTTTGTGCGCTCGACCATGGCCTCTCTGAGTGACTGGATTTCGGCCACACTAGCTCGTGTGTTTGATATATAGCTCTCCACAACGGTGCTGTCGTCTGCATACCCAAAGATACCGGGTTTAAGCAGATCGTTAATGTGCAGCAAGAAGAGAGTTGCGGAGAGCACTGACCCTTGAGGAACACCGGCATTAATAGCCATTCGATCAGACGAGCAGCCGTCGATGACTACCCGTATTGACCGATTCCTCAAAAAGTCTGATATCCACACACAGAAACCAGCGGGCAAACCGTAGGAGGAAAGCTTGCTAACAAGGCTATCGAGCCAGACCCTGTCGAAGGCCTTGGAAATATCAAGAGAAACCGCAAGGGCTTCTCCGAATCTCTCAACTGCCTCACTCCAGATATGAGTGGCGTACACAAGAAGATCCCCAGTTGATCGATTCCGGCGAAAGCCATATTGTCGATCACTGAGGAGGTCGTTTGATTCCAGGTACGCCAATAGCCTGACATTAAGGACGCGTTCCATGCTCTTGCAGAGTATGGACGTGACCGATATGGGCCTGTAGTTGGCAGGGTCAGCACGACTGCCTTTTTTGGGCACGGGTTGCACATTTGCAAGCTTCCAAGAACTCGGCACTTTTCCAGTCTCAAGAGAGAGCCTAAACAAACGTGTAAGTATGGGAGACAACTCGGGCGCACATGTCTTCAGAACAATTGCAGGAATACCATCTGGACCGCTGGCCTTGTTCACGTCCAGATTGCGTAGCGTTTTCAAAACCTCTCTCTGGCGAATTCGGATTTCCGGCATTGCCACCGAACTGCCAGGAAGAACTGGAGGTATTGCGCTACCAGCGTCTAAACGTGAAGATTCCGCAAAGAGAGATGCAAATACGTTTGCTTTCTCTACAGCGGCGTGAGCCAGTGATCCATCAGGTTTCTGCAGTGGTGGTAGCGAGGGGCGGCAGAAGTTCACCTCAACCTCTTTGGCTAGGGACCAAAACGCTTTACTCCCCGGCGGGTATGAAGCCAGTTTGGACCCTATGCGGCCAATGTGGTCAAAATGAGCCTTCTTTAACACCTTTTTGCAGGACTTGGCAGCCTTGTTAAAAGCTCTCTTCTTGTCGCGAACATCCATGGCCTTACGCTGGCGAGCTTCAGCCCAGGCTAGGTATGCCTGATGTTTCTGCACTTCTGCGCGTCGACAATCAGGTCCAAACCATGGACGAGCTTTTCCATATGATGGCACGTCAGAAAATGGGATGTAATACTCCATTCCCATCCGTAGCACATCAGTAATGGAATCTGCGCAGGCACTGGGATCACTCGAAGAGAAGCAAACTGACTGCCAAGGGAAAGATGCATAGAAAGACCGCATTTCATCCCAATCTGCTGACCTGTATCGCCACATCCGCCTCGTACTTTTAGGGCTGGGATCGGGAGGGGAGTAGACGGATACAGATTTCACCAGACAGTGATCAGAGCTACCCAAGGGCGATGAAATCGTCACCGAGTACCTGTCTGGATCAGTCGTCAACAGAAGGTCCACGCAGTAAGGTGTGTGGGAGTCAACATCCGGCACCCTAGTGGCTCCTTGGACCAACTGGGTGAGGTCTAACGAGAGAGCAAGGCGTCTCGTCTCTCTCCCAGCATGGTTCGTGTCTAGGTATGGATATAGCCAATCCTGGTGATGGCTATTAAAATCCCCTAATAACACTAGTTGAGCCGACGGGTACTCCTGTTGAGCTAAGTCCGCCACCTCGCTGAGGTAGTTAGTGAGCCTAGTTGTCTCAATATCTCCGCTGTGCGACCGGTAAACACAGGCATAGAGAATTTTCTCAATTCCTGTATCAACCAGTATCCACAACACCGAAAAACTGGGGTCTTCAAATTTACGGAGACGTCGAAAACAAATGTCATCGCTGGCATACACGCATACGCCCGCACGTGGTATAAAATTGTACTCCAGGGTATACCCCGGGTAGGATAAGTACGACACGTCGGATGGACATCGTATTTGGGTCTCCGTGAGAAACAGGAGATGCGGTTTGTCTGTCTCGAGATGATGGTGGACAGAATTGAGATTGGAGTGCATCCCTCTGATATTGTTGAGGTGCACTTTCAGGGAGAGGGTATGAAACCGCTGTTTATAATCTTTTCGTTTCTTCTTGTTTCTCATAATTTTTTTTTTTAGTTTATATAGGCAGAAAGTCGGCAGTAGAGCAAGGCGTTTACGACGCAAGGCCAGTGAAGCACATCATAACCACGCACATCGATGGGGGACTAGTCTGGAGACTGCGGGTACGCCCGAGCCCCCCCGAAAGTGTCCATCGCGCCCTCTCATCCGGTAGCCAACCGGCGCGATGACGCACTCCCGGGATTTTTCGACAGTTGGCGGGACAGCCTTTCGTGAGTGGCGAGCTCACAATTGGGTCCCCTACTGACTGCGGTCGGCCAGCGGTGCACCGTGCCTCGGATCCCGCTACCCTCCGCGACTAGTCTCCCGATGCTTGTTAGTCAGTGTACTTCTTATTCGGCATTTACTCGCAACGCTACTGCTCTGACCCGACTTCCATAATGGCGTCACCAGACTACGCGCCGGAACACGGCTAGGCCGCTTGGCGGTACGACTTAGTCTGGTGGGTGGTCACCAGCCACGGCCGAAGCCTACCACCGGTTGTTTGTCGCCTGATTAGCACCACCCGAGGACTACGTGTGGGGTATCATAAAAAGGGTATTCTCCCACGGACGGGGGCGACTCAGTCCTCAAAAAGAATGCTATAAGAAATATATGTTTTATTCATTTCTAAGAATATTAATATAATGAATGTACTTATAACATTTTATAACCTTTAAGCTTTATAACTACCTTTTTGGTGATAGTTTGGATATGTAGTTTTTAAAAGTGTTGGAAATGGGACTTAGAACCCAGTCAATAACAGTTATCAGAAAAATTAAAAAAATGTGTGTCATAAAATAAAAAAATTACATCTTAAGATTTAAGATGGTGTTTTAATTCCTATTATTAAAAATTATTACTGTTAAGTTTTTTTAGTTATGTAGTACTGATGACACAGCTTTTTAAAACTTAGCTTTTGTAAATTACCATTTGAAAAAAAAAATCACCCAATATGAATATTTTTTATATTTTTGTGATACCTGTTATGAACTGTTCTTCCACACTGTATGTATGTAAAATATTATATATACAAATGTAAGTTTTTTTTTCAGACAGGCTATTCAGAACCAAAGTCCCTCGGTGTCATAGACACCATCAGGTCTTCACTACACCTGCCCATAGAGGATACCCCGCCCTTGGAGTACCAGAGTGATGAGGATAGAGGTTCTTCTGTTTTTTTTATCATAGACAATATATTTCGTCTATTTTTTGTAAGTTGCTTTTAATATAAATTTTGCCGTGTTTATGATAAACTTCATATAAAATTAAAATAAATTGACAGTAGAAATAAATTAATAAAATAGATTTTATCATACATTCTTGATTGTTCCTTGATTGTATTGTAAAAGCATTTATTTCAATTTTCAGTGCCTACGCAATCTCCAGAAACACAACCACCAGACATCCAAGACGTATCACAAATACCGATATACGAAGCAGCAGACGTCGAAATACGAGAATCACCAAAGAGTTTGTCAAACAGTTTCGAATCTATAACCTCCTTGGAGAGCTTTGACAGTGACATCTTCGATGACATCTCCAAAGTGAGCGTTGAAAGTAGACCGCAACTGAAAAAAAACGTTCTACCAGATTTGATTAACTTCGACGCTCCATCGTGTTCGAAATTTGAAGACTATCATACTATGCCGAGATCTGACACGGTGTCAATGACCTCGGAGTCGGAGAGCTCAAGAGTGTTGTCTCGCCCTAACACCGAGTGTAAGACGAGGACGGAGGATAGTTATGTATTTGAGGCGGGTTATATGTTAAATTTGGCGGCAAGGTGTGAAGATATGAACGATTATCATAGAGCCTTCGAGTGTTATAAGTCTGGGATTGAGAAAATGTTGGTGGGAGTTCAAAGTGAGTATTTAAATTTCTTTATGCATTTATGTTTGTATATGTTTCTTTTAAGTCGAAATGTATGTTATGAAACAAACAAACTTGAGGAACAAACAAATTGAAGATATTTATAAGATCTCATATATTTGCCTGAGTTTATATTAACGGTAGAGCTGTCCAGGTTGCGTGCGACAATAAATAGTACAAAAATAATATAATGTTTCAGTTAGTAACATATCTCAGTTTATGCAAATATTATCTGGTCAATATTAAAAGACGAAGAGATTTATATGTTATAAGTATTAATTGACCTCAATAACAATAGTGTGAGTAATTATAATAACAAGACAAATAAAATAGTTAAGAGTACGAAATAAAACCACAAAAAAATTCCTCCTCCTCATAAAGAACAAAGTTCCAGGTCGTGCTTCATCATGAGTTTATTTTTATTTTTTATTAAACACTTTATTGTACACCAGATACATTAAAGAACAGGCTTATGAACACATGTACAAAGGGCGGGCTTATCTCTGTAAGAGATTTCCACCAGCAAACACAGGAAGTGAGAATGCATAAAATAAATAGAATTAAACAGTGCACAAGTAAAGTTATAAAACTAATTAATAATAATAATAAATTTATTTTTAATTTCCATAACAAGCTAATAATAACATAAAGTATTAAATAGTAGGGTACAAGACAGTTTTTCAACAAACATTATTAGATTACCTGCTTTAAGTAAACTTGTATTGCAGGTAATAAATTAATTTAAAAAACACCCCAAGTATACAATAAAGTCATAAGTAACATTTGTAACACAGTCCCCGTACATTAATTTACAGCACAACATTTATGTAATAGACTTTAATGTAGGTTCAATTAATTAGCTAGAATAATATGATAGCTTATACTAATAACATTAAAAAACTAAAATAGTAAATATATAAATAAATAAATTATAAATAAATACTTCATTAAATTATATTTAACAAATTAATAAAATAACTAAAAAAATATCAATTATATTTAACAAATTAATAAAATAACTAAAAAAAAAAATATCAATCAATTAATCAATTAAATAAAAAATAATGACTATATACTGTATAACAAATAATAGATAATGTTAAATTATATTGAATGTATATTGAGATTACTTCTGAATTATTAACAGATTTTCAATTTCCTGATAATCGAGCCCTTTTAGCCAGCCATGAAGCGCCAAACGGCAATCGTGCCGGTTTAACCTATGTACGCCAATGTGTATATTTATTTTATTATATAAAAAGGCTGATAGAAAATATGCATGATGCTTTGCAGATTCAGTACGACATTTTACTTGTTCAAGTATCCGATGATTTAGTCGCTTTGATTGTGTAATGTTTTTAATGAATGGAGTAGTTGTATGCTGTTTATGCTGTTTAATTAAATTTAAACTAACTAAAACTAATATACCTAAATACAAATTAATGTGAGAGGTAATGCTCTTTTACTGACTTTTTGAAAACACATAGCGATTCACTATGACGTATTTTTGGAATAAGAGAAGTTCAAGACAATCAGACAAATAGATATGATTTATTTTAAAAATATTGTAAAACCTTAAATGCTAATAAATATTACAATAACGAGTAACGTCTCGGTCTCTACAGATTTATACTATTTTATTGTATATTTTTAATTAAGTAATTCTAACACGGCTTTCTTGTTTTGAAGAAAATGACAATATAGTGTCCTATTATTATTATTATTTTGGCGATGAAGCTTCTCATTACTTCATGTATTCCCCTTGCGGGTGCCGCGTCCATCACGTGGCCTGGGCTCGCAACCTTGGTGTAGGTTTAAGGGGCCCCTTTAAAATATGCATACACACTCACCTTCACTGTATACACTTCTAACCCTATATAAACAAATTTAAAACGAATCTCATGTTACTTCTAAATTAAGTTCTGTGTTTATGATTTATTTCAAACTAATTGATAGTAATGTTGTTAAGTAAAACCTATGTATATATTTGTCCACTTTTTTTTGTTAACATGTGAATATACATATTTTGTTAGGCTTAAATATAGGTATTTATTGTGCAAATTTTTTGGATTTTAGGTAGTTTTTTGAAATCTATAATGTTTTAATTTACAATATTTAGTATTTTCGATGCAATATTTTGTGATTATTAATTAATAAATTAAACAATTCATAGCGGACCCGGACCCTCAGCGACGCGTTCTTATTAAAGAAAAAACTAAAAAATACCTCTCATATGCAGAGGAAATATATAACAACCATCTCAAGAACGCTGAAATAATTGTAAGTATCTTTATTATAAAAATATTACTTTAAATTATTATCTTTTCATTGTATTATTTTGGTATTTTAATTTTAATCCTATCTCTGTACTCACTGGTCGTATTTATGTAACTCTTTAATAATTTAAAAATACACTCTAAAATATGTGAAATAAATTTTATTATTGAGATGTTTAAAAATAATCAAATAATTGATGTTTTAAGAATTATTTTACTGTTTCTCGCGCTCATTCACCAAAATGTATCTAGTTGAATGAGTTCCAAGGACATTGAAATATGTCCGCCTCTTCTCAGCGGCTTCACTGAGATACTCGAATAGTCGAGCTGTCTCATGATCACTGTTGTGTGAGAGGTCAATATATTAGTACAGGAGTTTTAATATCCTGTGTCTAATAAATCCCAAAAGGTAGAAATGTGGCTTCTACAAGATAACAGACACGCTGAACGGCTGTCGTTTCTCGCTTTCCACACACAACACCACTTAATTGTGTTGCGGCACAACTTTGTCGGTGTATTGTTCTATCTCACGACTGAGGAACGTTGTGGAGCCACGAGCTCTATTCTATACTTGCTATTATTGTCTGATGACGCTCGGCGATTACACATTATTAAATGTAGTCCAATATGTTGCGTCGTCGTAAGGGTTTGTCTGTATTGTGTCCACGTGTCAGCCGGCGGCGCCAGCGCGCGCGCTCGTGCCGCCGCTGTGTCTGCTGCGCCGCGCGCGCTCTGCGCTGGCCGACTACCGCGTGGTGGCGGCGCTGGGACCGCGCGTGCTGCGCGTGCAGGACACACACGGGGAGAGCTACGCTATGAAGGTACACACACACACGCACGCACGCACGCACACACACGCACACACACACACACACACATCTCTGGTTGCGAACGATACAGAACTTTTGAGAGGATTCTTGGTGAAATTTAATGTAATGATAATTTTAATATTTACATTTTTTTTTACATATACAAAAGCATCGTGTTCGATGTTTGCTTGATTCACGATCGAAAACTATATTAAAATGTGATGATTTGTTTTTTGAATACTAATTTACTAATTCGTATGTTTTATAGGTATTACAAAAAATACCAAACAATCTGACAGAATTTGACAACTATTTTCAAAAGAAAGAGGAGACGAAACAGCCCATACTGCCGACGTCTATTCCATACATGGTACAGCTACACGCGTACATCGAGACCAATAACTTAATATTTCTAATACTATCGTATGCGCCGGGAGTTAAATTATTCGATTATATTAAAAACTACGCTAAATCGATACCAAACACGCCCGCGAGAGAAGTTAATCTAGAAAATGTTTTCTCTGAGCCGATGAAAAAGGACACGCAAAATAATATTCAGGATACAACAGACAATAATGAACTTAATGATGTTAATGAAAATGTCGATAAATATGATATTTCGGTTAAAGAGTTAGTTTCCAACTCGCAAAAGTTGCTGTTAAATGTAGACAAGGCGCTGACGGACGCCAGTAATATCGAAAAGAATAAAGACAGGGACGAGGTCGACAAAGTTGAAAGAGTTAATACGCCGATAATTACAACGGTAAGTAACAAGATATTGTAACAAGTTGTGTGAATGACATTATTTTTAATATATTATTATTGTTTTTGTGTCGTAAAAATAAAATCTGATTTAGTTCTAAATAAAACAGTTCAACTTTGGACGTTCTGATAAAAAAAAATGCAAAACTGTACACATTGAAATATAAAATTAAATTGTTTAATTCTTAATTCCTTTTATTTTAATTTTCTGTGTATTTATTACATTATAAATAAGTAGTTAAAAATGTCGAGTGTTGTTGTTCAGCCCCAGCGTCTCCCCGCGGGCGCGCTGCGGCGCTGGGCGGCCGCCATACTCATCGCGATAGAGAGCCTGCACTACTGCGGGGTCGTGTGCAGGTACACACGCAGAAGCACACACACGCACAAGCACAAGCACACACACGTACAAGCACAAGCACACACACGCACAAGCATACACACGCATAAGCACAAGCATACACACGCACAAGAATACACACGCACAAGCACACATACACACACACGCACAAGCACACACACGCACAAGCACACACACGCACAAGCACACACACGCACAAGCACAAGCATACACACGCACAAGCACACACACGCACAAGCACACACACACACACACGCACAAGCACACACACACACACACAACGCACACACACACACAACGCACACACACACACGCACACCCACACACACACGAACGCACTCACTTGCAAATACAACAAATACAACCTCCCCAAACACTCATTTTAATGTGTCTAACTACAGAGACCTCAACCCCTCTAATATCCTCCTGTCGGAGGGTGGCGAGGTGACCCTGACGTACTTCGCGGGCTACGAGCTGGAGGTGTCCCTGGCGCGGCGGCACGCGCTGCCTCGCTGGCGGCGCGCCTACCTGGCGCCCGAGCTGCTGGCCCCAGACGTGCTGGCGCCGCCGCCCGCCGCCGCCGCAGACTACTGGAGCTATGGCGCCATACTGTACTACCTCATCTGCGGATTCGTCAGTAGCACTCTCGCAATGACACGTATCTCAAGATACGTCAATTGTCAATTTACATTGCAAACTGTTAAATAATTTCATTTATATAATATATTATGTCTTCAGCCGCTGTCTGATCATCACGATACCTTCACTAGTCACACCATACTGTACTTGCCCGAAGGACTTAGCGTTGAAGAGGATTCTCTGCTTACACAGGTATGTTTGTAATATAATAGTCATATAAATGTAATTATTACGTATTACTTTTGTAAGTCAGTTTTATTAAAATCTCACTACTATACTACAGTTGAATCTAAATACATTTGTACTTGTTGAAGCAAAATGTGTATCTAAGTTATTAGTACAACGCCATTCAGAAAACAATTACTACTGTGACGCTTATATCTTAGTTAACATACCAAAATATTAAACATTGCAAGGAGAGTATGTAAATATACTGATAGATCAATACAAACCAGTCATTAATAGTACGTCTCCTGTCAGCTGCTGTGTGTAGACCCGTCGGCGCGGCTGTGCGCGGGCGCGCGCTCGCACCCCTACTACCGGCACGTGGACTGGACGCAGCTGAGCGACCACTACTACTCGCACTACACTCAGTGACTACTCACTGGGAGGAGCATAGTCTTACTGTAGGTATGGTGTGAGCATTTATGTTATACAGTATTCAATGACCGAAAAATATACAATGTATTACTATAAAAATATATATAAAAGCTCCCGTGCTTTACTTTTAAGAAGATTTTTATAAGAAATGCTTATTAATTTAAGATTCCTAGTACTTAGTATTGATCTAGTCGGTTATTATCATTAAACATTCTAATAATCACAAAAATAGTATTCCAATTGATTTTGATCTGATATAAGTATTATGTGGTACTATTAAGTGAAAAATTATAAAAGATATACCTTCATTTTATATTAAAATATAAGTTTTTATTATGATGTAAGCATCCAGAACGTGAGATTGCAGATCCTAAGTAAAATAAACTTAGTATTTTATTCTAGTGTAGTTAGTACTCTTCGTAGATATTTTTGTATGAACGGTTTGATACACATAAGAACATGGTATTTATTAAAGAAAGTTGAATGTTACATGTCTTTTATTTTTAACCCGTTTATGAATGATATATGTTATAGTTTTAAATCAGCGCCATCTATGATACGGAATTACAATAACGTAAGATATAGTTTGTATTAATATTCATGTACATTTCGAGCTGCTTCAATTTTTCTTATACATAGATGGCACCTCTTACATAATATTAACCAAACTATTTTAGAAACGAAATAATATACGTTGCATATCATAATAAAGTTTAATTATTTTATCTAAATAATTATGGAAAGTCTAACATAAGTATTTACGTGTTTCTAAAATTATAATGGATGTGTTTACTAAAATTAAAATATCGTATATTTATGAGTAAATAATTTTTAATTTAGGAAAGAGAAATCGTACTATTACAGCAAATACAACATATTCCTATTTCCTGATTACCAACTACATAAAATTTACACCCATATTACTCTTAAAATAAAAAATTACAAATAAGAAAAGCAGTTGAATAACCCTTGTTAAGTTTTATTTCTTTTACAACAAGTGTGTTTTAATTTACCATAAAATATTAATTACATCAGTCTTTCATAAATTGTATTCTGAGTAAGCACATACCAGCCGAGGCCAACATTTCTTTTAAGGCGAGGTTGGCGTTACAATAATCATAAGCCTTATTCCGTGTCAATAACGTTCTTTTTTTCTTAATTGTTTATATCCATTCATGACATAAATTGCTTAACGAAAACATACTTTACGTTACACGCTACGAACTTACATTTCTTTTGCAATTTTGAAAAGCAATTATTCAAACAATTTTTGTTTCTGATGCCAAGGAATAGAGCTTAAAATTAATTGTAGAATATAATAACTTATAAAATACGATAAAATTGAATATGTTACCAGTGGGAACAATTTTTTAAGAATTTGAAACTTTTTAACTTAGCGGTATAATACTCACTGTCTGAGGAGAATGTAAGATGGCGATTGGCCCGGGCGCAGTCTTTGATTCGTGGAGACGCGGCGTTGTCGTGTCGCGCATGCGCAGTGAATATAGTCTTTCAGTGTTTTCCCGCTTCCATTTTGACATATATATTCAAAATTTTATAGAGAAGCAAAATTGTTAGACCATTATAATATATTGGGTTATTCCTTTAAAAGCTGGTTCTCACATATATAATATATAAAAGCTTGTATTATAAATATTCTGTTTACGATTACGTGTTTGTGGCTAGTGGATTCCATTTGGAGGTAAGTCATTAAATCTTGGTCTTTTAAATACTATCCAATGCAATATAAAACAGATTGTATATTTGTCTTCAACCTATTTTAAGTTGTGTACTTTGTTTTTCTAATAGTAATTTGATAGTCATAATTTTTCAATAAAATATCTTGTTGAAAACTTAAAGAATATTTCAATTTTAATTACAAGTAAAAAATTAATAGTTAGTTTGGTAAATAAATAAATAAATTATTATCACTTGTAGCCTATTAAATGTAGACATCCTGGCGTTTAAGATGGTAAGATACTTTCCAATCTAATAGCTTTTGAACGAAGGTCAGAAACACGTATCATTGTTTACGTTTAACCATCTGCGTTGTAAAAAAGATAGTAATGAGTTTATCATAAATAAACTCACTATGCTAAATAAAAAAGTGTGCATTTACATTTAGTTTTATTGTTTTATTATAATCTCCGTCTGCAGTTTCATCATCTAAATAAAGAAAGTAGCTGTTATAAATTTATATGAGTACATTGTATATTAATATTTCTATAATTTTAATATGAAATACAAGTTATATAATTTAGAAACATCTAACTGAATATATGATATATATTACATTATATTTACTAGCCTCTAGTTAATCCGTAGACATCAATGCGTTCGTTGAAGTCTTTAACAAGCTGCAGATATTACTGAAATAAATCATTAAAACACATAACAATACAAAAAATACTTGCTTTCTTTCTACTTTCGAGTTCCGATGACTTTCCCTTACATAATATGTAAATTCAGTTTTACGGCGACCGCGCCCGCAGTGTGTAATGAATTAAGGCTGGGTTCACATTATTATTAAAATTTGTAGGCTTAGTTTCATCTATTTTTATTTTAAGTTATATTGGTTAAAGTAAATTTCCACCAAAAACTAATTAGGGATTTAACCGACTTGCCATAAGAAGTCTAAAAAAATACTATTTATTTTATTTTTTAATGTTTTTTTATCCTTTTTTCTAGTTTTGTTCGTTGCGATCCTTCTTTTTATCTAGAGGTTGTTATAAAAGATTACTATTATTTCTATTTTATACAAAATTTTATATTGATATCCAAGTTTTAACAACTGGAGTTAGAAGGTAAGAAGAGGGAGAAGAACGATGATATTTCTTCCTGCTTGGAGTCTTTTAGATGTCCATTAATAATCTATACTTACATTTTGACAGTGTACCATGTTGGAGAACAATAAATGGTAAATCTGATTATTCACTTATAAAATCAATAAGTGCAGAGTATTTATAGACAGAAAGACGCTTAAAATAAGTGTAACATACTTATTATAAAATGTTAACAATTGAGTATTTTGATGAAGATGTAATCGCTACAGCTAAGTACTTACATAATGTTATATTACTTGGCGTTCCAAGCTCCGCTCGTTAGCTTAGAGCAGATTTATTGACTAGGAGCGCGAATCAGACCTCAATTTTGAGTCGCTGCTCTCTCAAAATCTCGGTATCAGTTAGCATATTGAGCGAAGCGAGGTGCAGACAGCACCGAAGTTGCATTTACAAAACGTTGACGTATTCTGTCCTCATATATTTTTCAAAATAAGACATTTTTAAAAATTTTTAAATTTTTTTATACCTCCACCAGATTGATGTCTATCAGTGTGCAAAATTTGGAAATTTTCGAATTTACCGTTTTTAATTGATGCTTGCACAAAAGATGCAGAAGTCTTTCATAGAGAGCTTCGCTCAATAAATTCTTGTAATATTTATTACAATTAAAGCGACTTAACATAGCATAGGTTACTCGCTCTCTTTTGTTTCTAAATAAAATTGCCCTGAAATGTACCAGGAGTACATAAGACAATAAGAGAAACCCCCGGACGTGCTCTGTTAGCACACCACAGATCACGTTGATACGCGTGTGAGAACGACGGTTTCTCAACTAATCGTTATGCGTACGATATACAGTAATTACGAGTTGGTGTGTGTGTACACACATATACTAACACACCATGAAACCAAAGGTTATTGGTAACTATACAACTGCATTGTTTCAGTAGGTGACATGAAAACAGCTTGTGTGGGTTTTTGTTATTACCATCATAAAAATATTGTAATTATATTGTATTAATTCATTAATAGCTTTGCGAAGGCCTCCATAGCATCTATGGCACATTGAGTGTATCTCATCCGTCTTATCAATCAGCTACATTGTGCACCTGACAGCTAGGACCATCACGGTACCGACAACAGATAAATAACTTATATTAAATGTTTTATAATCCCAATATCTCATTATTTTTTTATTATTGATCATTTATTTCAGAAAACATGTGCTTTTTTATAGAATTAATATAAACTCATAATAATAGTGATTGTTTTTTACTTGTTTGTTTCGATATAACTGCTGACTGTACCAAAGTAATTAAATTTAGCAACAGACGAACAATAGCTTTTGTAAGACGTAGAAATACTACTCGTCTACTAATATTGTAACATTATATACAAATAAACGTTGCATTGTTGACTTTATTAAAACTAAAAACAACAACAAAAACTATAAGTAGATGAGAAGTAAAAACATGTATAGCATAAGAACAGTATATATAAAAAAAAATTATAAATTTTTCATTTTCTTTTTAAAGGCGTCGATTGTCTTTCAAAAATAATAAAAGCCTTAACAACTAGCTTCACTTAATTCTACCCCTAACATAAGTTACTCTTAACTAAATCTTCAAGAAGGCTGGTAACGGACCAATAACATATAATACTAGGAGTGTGAACCAGACCTCAATTTTGACTCGCTGCGCTCGCTTAATCTCGGTATATGTTAGCATATTGAGCGAACCGAATTGCATTTACAAATCTGCGACGCATCCTGTCCTCAACTTTTTTTTTTCATTGTAAAGCTAAATTTTCGCGCGAAAAATTTTTCCCATTGAAGTCTATGAGATTTTTGGTTTTCCATAATTATTCTTCAACGACATCGAATATTTGAAAAAAAATTAAAATCACCATCAGATGTAAATCATGTCTATCAGTGTGTAAAATTTGGAAATTTTTAGTTATACCTTTTCTGATCGATGCTTGCACAATGAATGCTGAAAAGTCTCTCATAGAGAGCTTCGCTCAATAATTTGTTATTTAATACTTTATACATTATCAAACGTGACACGAGTGTCAACAAACTGAACTTAATAATATCTTTAAAATGGACTAAATATTCAATATCACAACCATTAAAGCCGAATGAGTAAAAAGTAATTTCAATGTATGTGGGTCAATGCCGCTGTAATGTTAACATTGCACTTATTATGTTTCCTCAATAAAGAGCTATCTTATATTTAAAGTTACTTCGATTTCACATTATTAATATAATTTAAGTATAATTAAATGTAATATTTAATAACATTTAAAATATGATAAACTACCACTACTATTCCGTGTAGAATGCGCTCTGGTCATACTTGCACCCCAGCGCACTTACATAGAATGAACATTATTTCTGATCTGCATTGTTCTATGGGGATTATGGAGAGTTAAACCATATATTCTTTAGAAGCCTTCTTTAAGTTTGATCTGCCTTTCTTAATCATCTTGAATCATTGAACTTTTCCCACTTCTGTAGTATATTTATTCTTATGATATTTATAATATTTTGTCCTGATTCAGAGAAAAAAATAATATCAAACTATAATATATGTATAAATATATAAAAAACCCTGATCCTTTTCTTTTCCAATTCCGATCCTCTAAATTAAAAGTATAGTTTCGCTAATTTAAAAAAAATGTGACGTCATCGATTACTACTAAAAGAAGTCAATGTTTATATTTCAATAACACAACATTACTGAACAGGTAGAAGAAATTTATTATTTATCCTGATCAGTTTTAAACATTTGTTTTTTAAGATTTAGAATCTAGTATAATTTCTAAATCTAACAAAAACTATCTAATCAAATAAAATAAAAGTTTAGGTAGTCGCTTGTAGCGTCCCTAGAACGTAATCTGCCTTACTAATAAAATATTAAATGTAAAACAACTTCTTCTCTGTTTTGTCACATCTTACTCAAGACTTAAGCCAAAGGTGTGAAAGTGATAAAACAGAGAATAACTCCTGGAAGAATATGTTGAATTTATTTAAAAACTCTAATCTTGGAAATAAAATAAGAGATCTTTTGGATAAAAATTATAAAATGAGACGATAAAGAATGAAAATGGCTTCCTTTATAGCATTAATAAATATAAATAGGTATTTATACTTTGAATGTATTATGAAATGATTATTTTTGATGTAGTTATTAATTAATATTAAAAAATATATCAAATTTAATACCATATTTTAATGATAAATGATGTGAATTAAATTCATAGTATTGCCTGTTGTTTATTTTCTAAATTAAGATATATATAATATAGTAGTTAGTAACATGAAATGTTAACTAAATCCTTTCGCTGCGCAAACAGACAAAAACAACGACCGGTCCGACTAGTTGAGGGTTTTTATAGAACGGTAAGACCACATTCTATGATTACGACATCTGTATTTATATTATATACTTGTGTACAAAATGTTTGAATTATATATATATATATATAAATCTTTTAGATCTATCTTTATAAATATTTTAATACGCTTATACCTAAAATAGTCCTTTTATCGAGGTCATTGAATGTTCCAAAGTTTTACAGGCATCAATAATAGTCATTTTAATATATATTATTTATATCAATGCTTCTAGAATGACTTACTAACTATCGCCCTCTAATTCCTTTAGGCATGTCACTTGCGCCACGACGAGACCGCGCTCCAGTAACAACTGACAGATATATATAAATATACCTGAAATTTATTTTGTTTTTATAATTATTATTTAGCAATGTCTGACGCTCACTAACATACATACATACTCAATATTTAATAACATTATAGTGAAATAATTTTAGCAAAATGGGCAATCTTTACTCCGCAGAGAAACGTTTTAGTGTTAACTATACTTAGTATTGGAAAATATAGTAATTAATAAGTCTTGTTAGAAATAAACGACTGACGATACCTTATAACCTTCTTAATTCTTAAAACACATGTACATTCTTTTATATTTATTAAATACATTAATGAATTAAAAATAATTGTTTATTATAAAATTAAGTTTTTGTTTGCATTAGAATTGTAAAAATAGACACGATCTAAATCTCTGTAGGTTCTTGTGTTTGAAAACATTCACTTCTCTATTGTTAATATAACTCTTCTCTCCTTAATCTATATTAAAAAGATTTAATAATGTATATATTTGATTGAACACAGTATTATTATAACTTAAACATAGAGTTATGGTCGATTCAAAAGTTAATCAATATATTATTACATATAAATAATTGAGAACTGAAAGTAAGTCATTGTATCATTGTACGAACAAATTGAAAAATAGATTACATTCCGGTACTATGGAGCATGAATAATTTACAATAACTCCATGACATACATTATATATATTTATATGATATTTTAATACGAAACCGTACAATTGTAAAAACATTAAAAATATTAGTAATATAAAGATTAAATTATCACCACAGAAAACTATATATCTTGTTTTATTTATACGATCGAGATCCATGAGTTGATGGTAAATGGTCCAAATAACTTGAATAATATAAAATAACTAGCTGGTGTGGCCCATCCGTGATGTCCGTGCGTCGAGAAAATGATGTATTCGTCGTGGATTAAGCAATATTTTAATTGAACTCTTGAAGAGGAACGACTTTCCTGTTGGACGTTTTGCTCTTACATGCATAGTTTTTTAATTACAGCTTTTTCCAAAAAAAATTCAAAAATTTCAAAATAGCCAATACTTCTTTTAAGCTTAAGAGCTTTCGAATGACATATTGCACGTGTCTCTACGACGCTTCCTCGAGTAACGGCACGCGACAGACAGACAGACACACAGACATGACAGGGAGATTATATATATAGATAAAATGTAATGCTCAGGTCGCGGTCAATCCAGCCTCAATACATAACACGTAAAAGAGAGGCATTGTAGAAATGTAATATACAAGTAATTACGTTTTTGTTTTACAAACAGTTACAAAAGCTCAGTTTTGTTCTTAAATATTATTAGTTGAATGCTTCAAGGCCAGTGGTTTATGTATATCCGTTAGCAATGTAATGTTAAATATGAACAGATAGTTTGTCTGATGATTTGTCTTAATAATTTATAAATTAAAATGATGAACTTTGTAATATTTTTAAAACCTCTTAAGGGTAAGGTCTTATTGGCTGACGCCATGTAATCCAAAGCCAATGAAATGTTGCAATAAATGTAATAAATCTCAATATTGATAACCAAATTCCCATAAATCTATAGATTTCGTAACGATTCATTGCTAAGTTATTTAGATACTCCTTGACACGTCCGTTTTGCGCCACTTTTATAAGGACATTTGGTACATATCAGCGTTTGGTATGCGCGGGCGCAGCTCGCTGACTTAGAATCGTTTTCACTTGCACAGAAATTTTATAGATGAATGTGAATCATAATGAACAAGGACTATAAAAAAAAGCATTAAAAAAGGCAAATCGTCCGTTTAGGAGCTATAACACCTGAACAGACATACTCGGGGATAATAATTTCATATACGATACTATTTATATTATGGTAACCCAAAGGTGCCTCCAAAGTCGCCACCGTAGTGCTTATAGAGTTCATCAAACTGAACTCTGTCCAAATTGTGAATAAATGAGGTGCCATTTATTACCTTCGTGTTTTAAGGACAGACAACACAAAACCCAACATATTTTTTTTTTTATATACTTATGTTTTTTTTTGTGAACGCAATCACTTTTATATTTAATATAAGGAGGAGGTTTTTCTCCTGTCGCTTGTTTTTTTTTTGTTTTTGATTTTTAAAAAAAAAACTTCAAAATCTATAAAATGTTTTATTAAGTTTCTGTTGAAATTCCGCTCCTAATTAGACATGCTAAAGTATTACTCTATACGTATATTCGAGGAGACCTGCTCGTAGCATGTATAACGCTTTTAATTTATTTCGCCTTCGACCCAACCTTGTCCGAGTTTGAGTATGGAGACACCACATGATGTGGTGTCGTGCCAGTCGTTGAATAATTACTGGGCCAGTAATGCGAAGTTCTTTGAATATTCATTTAATAACATACTAGTCATTAGTCGACACAAAAAAGTTATAATACACTTTTTATCAATATATACTATAATAACTAATGTCTGTTTGTCTGTTCAACGGTAAATGATCATGATGTTCTGATCGAGGATTGAAAGAACAGGTTGTAAAGTACTTATGTAATTATTAATTGGGTAAAATCACTAAATATAAGTACTTGTATTACTATAATTAGTTAATATTTTTTGCAGTCGGTATTTTTTAAAGGTAAAAACCTTCATATCATTAGACCTACCGGGAAATGTTTAGTAATTTAACAAAATATTATAATGATAACGATAATGACTAAATTATTAATAATATTCAGTTAATAAATACCTAAATTATGCAATATATGCTCAAAGATTCATTGACGATGTTATCACAAGAATATATGTATGTGTGTCCTAATAAAAATATTATTTATTTGATTGTATTTTGTATTTTATTAATAAAACATTAATATTTGACAGACAGTTAAACGAATTTATCAACTTATTGATTCATGCATATTTTATAAGTATTGTCGTTCAATAGAATAAACCTATATTAGATCTATTCTCTACTTATCAGAATGTCTTATATGTTTGTTGCGGTATCTTAGATCAAGAACGGATGATCTGATTATAGTACGTTTAAACTACACCCTTGTCTGTAGAGATAGTTATTAACCAAGTCAGTATATTGATTAATAATTTATAAATATTAGTATTATAATGTATGCTTTGTAATCTCACTCGCCTCTGAGAAGGCCGGCCCCGGCATAGTCATTGTTTATATATTTATTTAGATAGATCACCAGCGGCGATAAGTGTTGTACTAATTTGAATTTTTAAAACAGACTGAGTTTTGACATGAGTTATGTCTTTATTAGCATATTAACTTGTTTTGTTGATTCATTATTATTGTGATATTATTAATAATCTATGGAGAAATATTTGTGATATTAATAGCAAACAACTTTCTGTCGGTATGTCTGTAGACTCAACAATGCCTAAGTGGTATAATTAGGAGAAAGCGAGTTGTGTTATTGAGGTTGAAAGTGAATCCCGGCATTCAGGTGTAAATTGTATATTGCTGTTTTAAATATAACTTCTCTTTTAATATACGTACCATTTTCAACTCGTGTACCACCGGCCTCGGTAGCGCAGTAGGCAGCGCGTAAGTCTCATAATCTTAAGGTCGTGAGTTCGATCCTCACCCGGGGCAAAATTTTTGTATATTTTTTTAATGTTCTGTTTTACTAGTTTATTTATTTTTAAACAAGGTCAAACAATTTTACCACCTGTTTTAATGTTGCAACAATTTCATTTGAACAGCTAGTTACAACATTATGCAAATTCTCAAACAATGGCCTAGTCCCAAGTCCACCCACATTTCTACGAGTAGTAAGTAGTTAGATCAAGATTATCCACTTGTACCGGTTTCTAACCGCATTGTCATTTACAAGTATTCAGTTCATTTTATAAACCTGTATGTCATATTAAAGCATTAACTAATACTATTTCGTGTCTTTGTTAAAAAATAAGTAATTGAAAAAAAAAAAAAACAAGATTATGAAACAGTTATAATATATATAGATATATAATAAGTAAGTATGACTGCAAAATACATTTGTAATTCATACCTACTTATTGAGTATTTTTGTTTACATGTAGTAACCATTCTATTAACCTCTTGTAAATGAACTCATGCTATTTATTTTGATCTTAGTAATCATTTCAACACTGAAATAAATATTAAAGATAGACCATCTTTATTACAAGTAGATGGTATGTTTTCAATTTAGTAACATCATCACAAATTACGATACAATTATACAATAATATTCCGTATCTTGCTTCACATAAAGTTCAAAATGGCAGTGTGTAAATATTTTACTAAAACTTTTAACAATTTGCAATTATCCGCAGCAGGTTGCTTATAGGGTTCAAAATACACAGGTTGTTTTTTGAAGTTCGTGTATTGTAGGCAATCAGACAATGTAAAGTTTTAAGGTCGTCGTAAGGCCGTGTAGGATACAGGTATTTATTACATCACTTGTATGTGAAGACAATTATTAATGACGCAACTTTATAAAGAAATAAAAATGGAAGAATGGTTTTATTTTATATTTTATTTATTTATTTCGGAAAAAACTTTTTACATCAATTGGCATTACTTTTTACAAAAATAAAATATATATTTGTTATCACCGAACTCATACCTTATGCTTATGAAGCTAGTACGTGTTTTACTCTTATAAGCATATTTCTACATGAGGGGAGCATTACCACCATCCCTTAAAGTAATATTATAACTATCTTAATATAGTTTTCTTACTAAAACATCTGTAAAACAATTTAAATTTCAGATATTCACTTTATTTTTAAGTTGGTACCACTTGATTGTTATTTTTCTAAAACCTCAAATGTCTCAAAGTATAAAATTTTTATATTGAACCAAAACTTTTTTAAACTATGATAGTTTTAAGAGTTCTTAGTAGATAGAAAATTAATAATTTTGATTAAAAAATAACTAACTGGAGGAAGATCAAAATAAAATAAAATATTTATTATCTGTTTACAGGAAAATATAATTATAGTTAATAAAACTATGAAAATCTAACCTTCAATTCTAATAATTTTTTTGGCGCCATCGGACATTTGCTGACATTGACAACACGTGACTGAAAATGTTTTATATTATCTGAGTTAGGTCTGTACTTTATTAAGTACGTGTTTTTTTGTGATTTATCAAAGAATGCAATTAAAAGATCTCTTAATCTTACTTTGAATTTGAAATAAGATATTGAAAAATGTGTAAATAGGTAGTTAATTGAAACTGTTTAGGTCTAATGTTTATAATTATTTTTAATGTAGAGGAACAGATATTTTTTATTATTGAATATGAAACTTATATCATGTAAGACATCGACATGAGTCATGTGGCCTTGTCTAGCGTAGGTTGGTTACTTACGGATCCCACATAAATGAATTCCATGTATATGTTATTTACTATACTTAGTTAAATTAAAATTATTGTGTAAAGCATTTTATTGGCATCCACCTGGTCTTATAAGAATTCTTTGAGCAATATGCTACGTAACATTGTATTGTCCAGAGTCGGGATGTTGAACTTCCTTAGGAATCTACTTTGCTAAGAGTGCCTTCAACTCCGTCAACTCCAGATACGTATGCTATCCTCTTTTACTTCTTCACCATCAGCCTCGTTACTTGTGCTTATACAATAGATGCTTCTGCCTATATGACTCTTAAAGGCCATAACATTTATGGCATTTCCGGAAGGAAGTCGGCTTTTTAAATTTTATTGTTAACTGCCGTAGAAAAGTAAATGAATTATTCATGCGCATTGTTTTAATAATGGTATGTTTTAAACTAGACACATCGTATCCTTCATCATATTCATTCATATATTAATCTAAATTACTCTTTTTTTTTGTTGATACCCCGTCGGTTAAGAAAGTGATGGCCGGGGGGTTATATGAGATTCCCCGACAGCATAGAGGACGCTGCCATTTTTAAGGCTACCCACTAAAAAACCAACGGTTGGACTCATCGCCCTAGTGGGACGCCACGGGATCACTTTATAAAACTGTGACTATATGACTTACTCTATGAGAATAATAAGTATTAAAAATATCATTAGTTCTAAGATAGGAGTCTGTGGTAGGGTGAGATATCAAAGGGGTTTCAGTAGGTATTGCTAGTACAGTACAGTAGGACTTCCCATACAAAATACATATATTATATATTTCTTGGTAGGTAAAGATGTGATAGAGCGAGGTTCTTGCACAAGCAGGTAAGCACTTCATTCTACAGCTTACCACTTACAGAATGCTTATTAAAAATAAACATTTATTAGATATAAAACTATTAAGTGTCTGACACTTACATCTCGTCTACCCGTGAACACGATTGCTGCAAAGTATTCGAAACGTCGGGTTAAAATTAAAATGTAACCATATTATACGCGAGTTTTAATCCGTAAAAATAGTTTTATTTCAAATGTGTACTTGTGAAAATCAAAGAAAATACTATATTTATTAGATGTCTATAAGATCGTAAAATCCATTATTTCCCTTTCATTAAGAGTGAGAGTGAGGAATTCTAAAAACCAGGTCTCATTAGCAACGGTCCGTAGACTCACTCAAATCAGATTTTGAACGCCTTTACATTTAATAAAATAATAATAACAACTGTTACAGTTACAAGTCGGGTTATTATAAAAGTAAATGATTTATTAATAACCTCAATATTTTTTGTCTTTTCTTTATATTGATAGATGTTTAACAATACATGTTGTTTAAAAACTCTTGTCTCGAAGGCGTCGTCTCTAAGAACAATACACTATAGTTAATAATAAATTGTTTTCTATCTCACCATTGTTAAATGACAGCTTACTTTATAGAAAATCACCAAAACATCATCACGAGTGGTTCTTTACGTTTTAAATATATTTAGTTATTGATATTAGTTATAATACACTCAATATGAATTACTAAAGACGTCGTAAACATGGATCTTACTGCAATAATGAATGTATAAATAGATAATGTAACGGTTTATTTATCTAAACATATGATAAAATCGTAAATACGGATTTAACAAGGAATTTATATAGATACCAAATCACCAATTTTGAAAATGTTGTCTGTCTGTATGTGTGTTTGTGCACACATAACTTAAAACCCACGCGACAGATTTTAATATTTGGTATGGTGATAGCTGAATGTGGTGATACATATTTAAGATAATTTCTAACTAGATGGCGCCAAGCATTTATAAAAATCGTTGTTTTTTTGAAACTATAAAAGGAAAATATTTAACCCATCCTATTTCGAAGTAATTTGCAATTATATACTTAGAATATTTGCTGGCAGTAAGAAATTACTACTTTTAAAATCTTTAAAATTAGCAAGAGTTTCGCTTTACAAAAGTCCAGCACAATTAAAAAAATAATAAGAAATATGTCTTACAAACAAAAACTATTTTGTCAACTTTTTAACGATGTCGTAGGCACAGCTAGTATTTAATAATTAAAAATTATAAAATTATTTACTTGTGTTTCTGATTCATTTTACATACGTCTTTTTGCTAATAATAAAACATCTATGCAAACGAAACTGACTTTCTTTGACAGTTTTTAAATTCAAAACAATTTCTCGTACGTGATCCATGAACGCTTTCAAAACGATGCAAATTTATTCATTGTTGTGCTCGTTGAAATACGCGCCATCTATTATTAATATAAATTTAATGAGAATATAAGTGCCCTCTATTGACGAGTAGCTGTTGAGAAAAAGTATAATTTTAATGCATTGAATAACATATTTAAGTAAAACGAGTTTTTTTCTTTTAGATGTCTTGAATGTTATGTGAACGCGCGAAAGTTTAAGTTGTCGTGCATCCAGCGGTCGTATTCGGATTAGTTCTGGTTTTCATTTGATTCTAATGATCTATCAGTGTTGTTGTCGATGTATGATGTATGAAATGGAAACAATATAGGAAATAATCATGATGTACCTTAATTCCTATCTGAGCCATGACGAATGTATGAATTTGTAGCTATAGTGGGTTACTATTCGATTTACGGGATCTTGAGAAGAAAATTGTAGAATACGTGACATAATCTTTTAAAAAAATATTAAGTAATAGAGTAAATTACGTAAACGTTTCATTATATAATATGTTTTACTATTTTTATTTCACACGTCTGACAACTAATTTATCTTTTCTAATAGGAAACTGTACTAGCTTTCCTCGTCGACTTCGTTTAAACTTTAAAGGATAAGCCATCTAATCTACTAGTACAAAACTACTTCAATGAAGATCAAGTCTATCAAAAATATCCCATTTTTGTATTCATTTTGGTTACTTCGTTTTATTTATAAATAAAACTTCTTAAAAGACTAATTTATCAAACGACAATATCAAAAGAATTGCGAGAAATTTCATTAAAAAATTGTCTTTGTGTTTGAAATCTAAACAAAATAAATTAATTGTTATGTTGTAAAACTGATACAAATCAAGTATAAAATAAAGGTCACCCCGATGACTCAATGAGACTGTCGAGTGTCCGACGACTGAGAGTACACTGCATGTGATTGCAGATGTTCTTTGAAATTGGCGATTTTGGTTGGATAAAAAACTAAGATTGATTTAATTAAACATTACATGAATTTCTTACATGTTACTAAATAATTACTTTAATTTAATATGGACAGTTTACTGATTATAATCTAATAAATCAAATATTATTTAAAAAACATAAAAGTATATTTAGTCAATTTACACGTTATTTTTACGTTATATTAACTAAATTTTTTTTTATTACAGAATAGGTACATTTTCAGAATAATTTGATATCGATATTTCTTACCTAATAGTGTTCTCATGGTATTTGTATTATGTCATTACCCCCGTCACTAATAATAATTTCTTGTACCCATTGATTACCTCCAAATCACATTACGAAATCGCTCCCGTCTCGACGTTGCTGTAAATTTTAATTAAAACCTAAAATCCAATAGACATTGACCAACTCGATTACGCGTCGATGCGAATTGAAAATCGATAGTTTTGTAATCGATTCAAATCCGATTAGTGTGAACAGTGGAGACCATCCGCGCTGTTCCCATCGGCTTATGTAACAACAAATAAATGTGTTACACGTTATGGCAATTGAGGTTAATTATACCATTAAAAATAATAAATATTCAGATTTTCTTCAAAATCAATCTCAGTTAATTATTCTCCCGGATGATGCTGAGCTCACAGCCATAGGCTAATACAACCGGGCACGTTGCTTGTTTGTATATTTTTATATTTATCCTGAATTCTCTAGAATTATTTAATACCTTCTAAACCAATAAAATAAAATAAATCAAAAATAATTTTCATTCAATATTAATAATACTAGAATAGCGAAGATAATGAACAAAACCACCTAAATTACCAAATTAAGCTAATTATATGTATATTTATACTTGTACATGGAGGAACCATCACTGAAACCATAGTATCGCTGGTAATAGATTATATGTTTTTTCAAATCTATAAAATAAATGTAAGTCAATTAATAAAACTACACACATATTAGTTAGTGAGTTATTTCTATCGTATGTTCAAATAGTGCAATGTAAACGCACTCAGTTATTCCAACATTCCGATCTCAATGATGCAACGACCGTATATAGCGGTGCCGATGATTGCTTTAGAATTAACTTGTCTTAGGTTTAAGTCCCGGCTGAGACAAAAAATACATAGTTATATATGTCCGGGTTGACTAAAAAACAAATAGAAATAATAAATGTAGATATTAATATATATTTTTTAAATAGGTATTGTTTTGAGGTAACAATATTTGCATATTTATACAAAACTTTATTCAAATTTTAACGGTCACTTTATAATACGAGAATGTAAGCGCTTGTTAACTTGATATTGAACACACAAATTATTCATTACATTTTGTGTTACTTAAAATGTATACCTTAATAATACCGTAATTAATTTTTTTTGGTCAATATTTTTTTTTTTAAATAAAAACTTAACGTTTTCGTAAAATCTACTTGCGTATTATAGTTTTTTTATAGTTTATAAGATTTTGGAATTCGGTTAAAAGTCGTCCCACCTCGCTTTTATTATGATTGTATAAATGCAAAAACGACAAGAATCTACTACAAACAATATACAATTAAGTTCGTTGCTTGTTTTTCATACTATAGCTAGCTAATTTATAAAAATAAGTTTATTAAGTCTTTTTGAAACGCCTTCTAGATTCTTCAGTCTATGTATTATGACAATACATATGAGGTGGGATTTCATATTTTGTAGCGAAAATCTTAACAGGCTGTAATGTAAAAAAAATTACCCATATTATAAAACTTCTAGTAACAATATCTACCTCATAAGTTCGACACAGATATTCGTAGTGATAACTCTTTGTAAAACAACACAAGAATCGCAACTAGGCCTAATAACAATGACTAGATTCTCAGGCATTATGAAAACGGCACGGTTGCGCTTCTATAACAACCAGATATGCTTCCGATAACAACCCGCAATTAAGTGCCGCTACTCGCTGACAGATGGCATTATGTAACCTCCATGCAATACATTTCCCTGAAAGCATTTATACATCACGCACCTTGGGATGAGTTACATAAATAAATATTATTTACTTTAACCTTTACATTTTTAAGGTGGTGTTGTATCTTAATATATTATTATTTAGTATTTCCTGCTATTTCTTCTATGACATAACATAGATATCTAGTTTTATAATTAAATACTCTATAATTTGAAGTCAGCTAAAAAAGAAACATTATTCATAATAAAAGTAGTAAACACTTTTAATATGAATTATGTTTATTTTACTTTCTCTGTTATTATTAATAAAAATATATCAAAAACAATATTCCGATACCGGGAATCGAACCCGAGCCTCCTGGGTGAGAGCCAGGTATCCTAGCCACTAGACCATATCGGACATGCATTAGATGGTTAAATAACGTATTATAAAAAAAAATACAAAATATAAAGTTAAATGACTTACATGTTTAATTAACATATTGATGGTATGTATGTTATATTTGGTCATTAAAATTCTAATCTTTACCTTAACACATTAATACATATATGTAGTTTTTCATTGCAAATATAATACGTATGGAATTTTATCACAATGACAATCTAATGCACCTACCTCTTACCTTAGAAAATATGTGAGAATATATTTTAAAGACATTCACTATTTGTTAGAAACGTAATATAACAAAGATATAATTCTGGTTTGATTTCCTTATTCACGTTTTTATTCTAACCTCTAAAGAAAATTAATCTTGTCGTTACGTGTTCAATGTTCATATTCATAATGGGCTTTCATTTTACAACAACAATAACTTGCAAGGAAGTATTAGTCCATTATGTCAATGAGTTGTTTCTAATTCTATCTAAGTATCAATTATTTCTTACACAAGAAAATAATCAATCAAAAAGGAGAAAGAAGAGGAGACAAAGGATACTTAAGATAAAAGAATGATCACTGTATAATCACTAATACAGTACAGTAGTAAAGAACAACTTACTGAGTCTACTGTGGGATAAAGGTAGAAGAGATTATGGATAGTGAGTTCAGAGTACGTAGTTTTAGTATGTATTACCGCCGTCCGGGCGTTGAGCCTTCACACAATTATTAAAATATCATGAAATAAAAAGACGCGGGAAAGCGTGTTGTCATTGTCTCCCCGCCATTTTGAATGGTCCGCAAAACGTATGGGAATATTGTAGGTAATACTAATAACCTTGCTCTGATTGTTTTGTTGTTAATGTTCTTTTTTAGAGTACTTCTTATGCACCTAATTGTAACGGAACGGTGAACTTTCCCGTTTGAGGTATTTTATAATTGTAAAATATAAAAAAAAAGTGCATACTCTAGAGTTTAACTGGATAGCTATGTCCCGGTAATCTTTTTTAGGATAATGATAACACATCAGATGATTTGAGACATCTTCAACACTAGCCTCTATAGGTATTATAAACTTGAAATCCGGTGCTATAATTATTATATTAATACTAGTAAAGCCGCTAATTTCTATCATAACTTAATTGAATGTAGATTATTCGTTATATTCGACTACATTAATTTGTAGATAATGTGATGTCCCTAATGAATACTTACAGACCAGCTAATGTGCAGTCACTGATTATATCAGAATATACACACAAGGACATTAAATATTTTCGTATTTTTTACTTTAAATTATTTATACACCTATGTCCACATTTACTACGGCTTACATACTAAATAGTTATGTAAATTGAGATTTCATAGCAAACAATCCTAATGCTTCAAGTTTCGTTAAACTGATGACGTAACTGAGAGATGTCACACAGATGACAAAACACTTCATACAATATTTAAATTTCATAAATACTTCATGTGAAATTTTAATTTAATATATTTTTCATTATTCACACTATGCCAAAAATATAATGTGTTAACTTAGAGACGAGTAACCCAGGGAAGACCAATCTAGACTTAAACATATTTTTTATGGAATTAAGTACAATTACCAGTCCTTTTACTGGTGAGCGAAAGTGTAAATATCACGTAGTGGGTTTTAAAGCCTGCTTGATGATGATTGGAGGGAGTTCCCAGGTATATACAATGTACGAATTCGTTGTCACTATTAAAGTAGGAGTATACACAAGGAGTTTAGGACATACGAAGGACAGAAGGGACTTAAGCCCGACTTTCTCGCACTGTACGAAACGTACGTATGTAGTACGTGACTTCAATCCTCTACGGCAGGGTGGTACAAAACCTTATACATACATACATTTTTGCGAAAATTATAAATTATCATAAGTTAAAGCGTATGATTGCTTGTGTTTGCTACATAAAAAAAATCAAACTTTCTGACAAACACAAAAACATAAAAAATCATAAGAAATTATTAAACGACCGGAAGTCGATAAATATTTGCAGGTAAATTTTACTTTCTCTGTTATTCGCTGAGAATATATTATAATCTTTATATTAATATATTATAATCTTTATATTAATATATTATAATCTTTATATAGTATTCGTAAGAGATATACAAATGTATGCAATCAATATAAATATATACAATTTGAGAATAAAGAATCATATATAATGAAGAAGAAAACACCTCTTCTGGTGGTTCTTATGTAAAATAATAGTTTGTTCTGACTTCTAATATCTGATACAATCAATAGTATGTACTTGTTAATAGTTTTTATCGCTTATGACTTATATTGTATTATATCTTATTCTGTAACACAATGCTAATTAGTAACAGCAGAATATAAACTAAAGACTGTATGTTCATGTCGTCAAATGATCTTCCGACAAACGTCAGAGTTGCCGCGTAAAGCTTGTGTCCAATTACTTAAAAAAAAAAGTAATAACCAGTGTAATATATTCTCTGTTTTGTCACTCCTACACTTTTGACGTAAATTGTTAGTGAGAAAGTGACAAAATAGATAATAAGTTGTATAAATACTTTTATTAGTGAGGCAGTTAGTGTTTAATGTTTATGGCGACAATGTTCAGGACCACCCAATCGCTACTCTACGAAACAAAATACTATTTATGTACCTTAATTCTAAACCTTACAAATTACGAGTAATTTTGATAATTTACTAACCACGAGAGCATAGTTTAAGAGAGACTGAAATAGACTCAAATAATCATCCCTGATGTGATGTCAAGAGCTGCGGATTTCGGAAATGAGCGATGCGTTCACGGGAAAATATCTGTCTTAAGTTTATGGACATCTCGAAAGTCGAATACCACGTACTGAACTAAGAACTGATATTGACCAGAAGATCTTTACCTTTTAAGAAAGCTTCTTCTGTTTCCGAAGTTCAGGGAACAGATTTTAAACCCTTAATAGATTCCGCTAAAATTTTTTAAGACACTTAAATGTTTATCCAGTGTCTTGAAACCCGAAAACTCATAATATATAATAATAACTTGGCACTTCTCGACTGCAGGCCTGCGAAGACAAGATGCAGCAGATTCGTCGGTGTGATGCACACAACCATATTCAATAGTTCCTGGTGGATGCGTTATATCAGGGAATCCTTCAACAATAAAAGGCTGATTTCCTGAAATTAAAGTTATAACACTTTAGCACATAATTGTAGGAATGTTAAATGTAGGTACATTTGAAATAAAAGGTATAAAAACTATAGCAAGCTATTGTTCAACTATAATTGAAAGCAGTAACTTATACTCCAGAAACCGCTCAGTTAGCTCATGAACCGATCATCTGCGTTAAAGATTATTTAACATATTACCAGTTGGTAAACGGTAAAAGTACGTGAGAAGTTAGGAAACATAAAAGAAAAATGGGAAAAGGGATGGAAGGGAAAATTGTTTTTCCTTACACAACCTAGCCACTTTACCTCGATTAGTGGGGTTGGAGGAGTCAGTTTATACGAGTTGCACACAAATTACACATTTAATAAAGAATAATAAAAACTTCAAAGCCGCTATTAGGATTATATAAAATTAATAATAATATAACGCCATCTATTAACTGCCAACTTAAACACATAAATAAAAACATCAATATTAACAAGCATGAGATCGCAGTGAAAGTGAATAGAGAGTGACCGTAAAGTGTGACGGACGGACAGATAATCGACCTTCGTTAATATGTGAATAATAGCAATGTAATTTAAACCTTAATATATGCAATTAGAGGTTATACTTACGTGCCAAGTGTGTATACAGGTACGGTTCTGGCATAACGTAATAAAATGAATGAGTTATATGTATTATAAGTTGCATCGTCTCACGTCTATTTAACGAGAGAGTGTAATGACCTCTCCTATTTTACAACTGATACTTTAGTTAAAAGCAGTCAACAGTTTATTGCACATAGATATGCTGCTGATACATTGATCACTTATAATTTCTTCTGTAATAGTAAAATTCTTATATTATTTTTATTTGACTTATAGCATATTTTTCTTAATAAGCAGATAGAGTTTTCTTGTTTTGAAATAAATTTTTAAAATGATCTTTATAGAAGTATCATCAGGCATCACCGGAAAAGACAAGGCATATAAGTTGTAGTCCGTCGTAGAGAAAGTAAAAGACAATATCAATGATTGCAATGTAACAGCTCGCTATTATAAATCGTCAGAAATGGATCAGTTATGAAACAATAATTGTATAGTTTTGTAAATATTACGGTTTTGCGGTGCTTTTCTTATTGGGCTACCTGGAAACGTTTAAGATTTCTTTTTTTTTCAGATACTTGGCTCCTTTTAAAACAACATGAGATAAAAGACCTTCGACGCTGCGTGAAAGGGGTGTTTTGAAACATTTTGACATGTGACAAGTGACAATTTTAAACCAAGATGGCGCTGAATTTGACACTAGTGTGTGTGTTAAGTGCCGTGTTTGTGTGCGTTGGTGGGCATGTGGCGTTGTTGTTTCCACCAGCTAGGAAGTATGATTTGGACTTTTTGGACAACTCTCGAACAAAACCGCCGTGTGGAATGCCTAAAGGTATGTCGTTATGAACAACGTTTTAAAAGCTATTGCGATTAATTCCTAATTATGACATATTGCACGTGTCTCTACGACGCTTCCTTAAGTAACGGCATGCGACAGACAGACAGACACACAGACACACAGACAGACAGGGAAATTATATATAAGTATATATAGATCGGTAGAGTGTACGTAATTGTATGGTTGCGAATATTTTATGCGGTAAACGGTAGTCAGTAAAGCTCAGAGTATTCAATATTTATCCACTTCGTATTTATAGAATTAGTTTTAAAGTAAGTACATATGTGCCTACATTACATATTTAAATCTATAATTATAAAAAAAATATGGCTCCTGAAACAATAACGTACAATAAATAGGTAATAAACCTTTTATAACCTTAAGTTAAACTTAACTGAAAAACTAACTTATTTAATAACTAGCTGGTGTGGCTCGTCTGTGATGTCCGTGCGTCTAGAAAATAATGTATTCGTCGTTGATTGAGCTATATTTTTATTGTACTGTAGTATGTGGAGTCAGTGTAGTATTTAAAAATTTCAAATTATCCATTGGATAGATCTCTTAAAGAGGAACGACTTTGCTTTTGGACGTTTTGCTCTAACAAGCATAATTTTGAATTACGGCATTTCCCCGCAAACTTTTCGAAAATTTTAAAATTTCAAGTAGGCATTTCTCTTTTTAAGCTAAGAGCTTTCCAATGACATATTGCACGTGTCTCTACGACGTTACGTCGAGTAACGGTACGCGACAGACAGACAGACACACAGACACGCAGCAAGATAAAAATGTAATGCATTTTGTTGTTTTACAATCTAGTAATTATCTTTGTTGTAGGTAGTATCAATATCTCATGTCGTTATTTATTAACACCCCATTTATTATACATTTTATAGACCGTAGCGTCCATATTTCCGAGGCGCAATGAAATGAACAATTATTACAGTTCCATACTACGTGCGTTCTTTGTTTTGGAGTTCCGTTAGCCATCCTGGGACATCTCTCCTTCCTGTATATTCCCTTTAGGATCGAATACGTATTGTTAAAAAGAATTTGGTTATCCGTTATCGTATGAAAGCATAATTCGCCTGCGTAGTGCAGAAATGAATGTTTGCGTCTTTAGGATAAACTTCCACCCTAATAGAAATCTTCAAACAATACTTGTTAGAAAAACTCTGTTTCTTTGCTTATTGAGCATTGATAATTTAATTGATCATTATGAAATAATGTATGGTGAGAGTCAAATATTATGAAATACTTTTCTCGGATTGTATTGCTTTATAATATAATTAAAACAAAACTGTAAATATATAAGATAGAACCATGTGTATTTTTACAGCCTCCAGGCGGTCAGAGGTAGGAAATTTTGAAAAGAGGAGTTTTAAGTAATTGTGTAATGTAAAAGATATTATAATTTTTTTTTTCTTAAAATGGAGTTCAAAGGATCACTTAAGAATTTTGAAATGGTGGTAATAAGCAGTCGTGGCCGAGTGGTTAAGGCGTCTGACTCGAAATCAGATTCCCTCTGGGAGCGTAGGTTCGAATCCTACCGGCTGCGGATTTTTTGAAGGATTTAATTTTAATAATTATCAAAAGTATATCAACCGCTACAGACTATATATTACATAGAGGTTAACATTTTGTATTACTGTACATAAGACCTGACCAGAGACAACGATTAATTAGAGTTCAAACATGTAATGAATACAGCGTTCAAGTAGCTCCTTATAATAATTATATTACTCTAAAAGATTATTATTAATGATTATTAAGTTATAACAGTTGATTATGTATTTTGTTTGATATTGTAATCAACGTCAATACAACAATAGCGACAATAGTTTAATACCAAACTAGTATAATCACTATAACTCATGTTTGTATTTATGTCTGGTAGTTTGTTATCCTTTCATGACTTTCACTGCTTATCAGATTTAGACGAAATTTCAAATAGCGCATACAAAATAATGCTTGCTGATTAATAAATTTTACCGTAATTTTGGACAAAACAAACGAAAAAAACAATAAGTTCAAATTCAGATTTATGTTAAGATCAGATTAAAGTATAAAGTTCGCCATCTAAGTGTGTGTTTGTAAAAACTGGTGGTGTGCACCAAGATAATAGATAGCGGGATTGGGATTCACTTCTGGAATCACAGCCCTTGAAGTGAACGGTTATAAAACCAATATAAAAGTTCCTCCTAAAAATTTACTGTCTTTAAACAATACTAAAATGGTTTTAAGAAAATAACGGTACGCTAGTATTTTTTTGTAATTCATATATTATATATATTTATCTTTGTTTATTAGAAACGCTTTTCTTCGTACTCTAATATAAAAATGGTAATATTATTTAACTATATTGTAATGGTAATATTATTTTAGTGTATCTTGAAATACGCTATTTTTCAAAATACACTATCACTGTCTAATCTCACTCTTAAGACAATGTTAAAATATTGAGAATGTATTTTTAGATTCAAAAACCATTTGACCCGCAATTTTATATTTTGAATTATCCCCTGTAATTGTAAAAAACTTTATTTTACATCGTTAATAGATTATTCAATAAGTTATCGCATTTTTGTATATATCATTTTTGAATAATAAAATAATGGTATGATTCAAGGAATAAAGTTTTGAACAAGGTTAAGTTTTTTTTTTTGTTAAAAAGTAATTCTAACTTTAAGCGTTACTAAGTCGTTACGTCATGGGACCGTGTGGCCTAATGGATAAGGCGTCGGACTTCGGATCCGAAGATTGCAGGTTCGAGTCCTGTCACGGTCGAAAACGTTTTTTATCTTTTCTATTTTAAATTACACCATATTTTATCTTTATGTTAATGACTACTATTTCATTCCTACAATTTTAACGAAAGTCCAACTTCATATATTTGAAGTAAAGACTTTTAGAAATCAAAATGTTTTTATTTCATTAAATTTTTATTTAATATTATGTTAAAACAAATTATTCAGTTTCAATTTCTAAAAGTAATAATATAAATTTATATTATGTTAATTTATTAGTGAATTATAATAAAAATGCCGTTTATTATTTATAAATTAAAGTCATGATTGTAATGATTGCATTATCTTATTTTCTTATTATTCTTATCAAATATTAATATTTATACATTTTATATGACAATAGACTACTAACGACATCTAAGAGCTAATAGTAGAATCCATATATCAGTGACATTTCTTACTCAGTTTATTTTACTACTACCAGATGGCGCTGTTAAATATTTGGTTTAGTTAACTTTTTCTTACTCGTCCATCAAAAAGCATTTGTTATTTTACTTTTTTTTTCTACAGGTTCAATTCGAACATCATTCGTGGCGGGTTCAACATTTACTGTAAATTGGCATTTAGCGTATGCACATCGAGTAAGTCGTTAATTATTTTACCAAACTGGTACAAGCCCGGCTAGCTCAGTCGGTAGAGCATGAGACTCTTAATCTCAGGGTCGTGGGTTCGAGCCCCACGTTGGGCGCGTCTTTTTGTTGTTTTTACTTTTTGTATATTATATTATTTTTATTCGTTTTAGGGAGGTTTTAGTTTAAGAATACTCGACTATTTAGAGCGCCCACTGTTAGATCTGACGCCGAGAGCCAGAGGATCCGAATTCGTCAGAGACGATGTCACGTGAGTACGATAAAGCGATCTATTTATAATAAAAACATTTTGTCTACCGTTATATAGATTATAACGTTTTTATGAAACATAGACATCAACGAAAACTACTTCTACTTGCATAAAAAAATACTCTGAACATCCAGAGCACAGAAATACGAAGTACACCTCCCGTCGGACTTCACGTGTGACAACTGCACGCTGCAGCTGCAGCGCGAGGCGGGCGAGTGGGGCGCCTCTTACCGCTTCTGGTCCTGTGCCGACATCGACGTCGTGACGCGTGAGTACGAATTAATGTTTAATTTGAAAAACAATGAATAGATGCCTATAATGTACACGTATAACGTTTAATAATCTCACTCACTCGGTGCTAAAATGAGAACATTATATAATTACATAAAGGAAAGAGCTACCATGAGACCTGTTCGTCTCACGGCTTCCACATCCTGTCGCGCTGCAAGTGCCACCGGCTGTACTCGGGTGATCGCTGTCAGTTCTCTCACGAGTGTGCCGAGGACGGGGACTGCGGGTTGAGGGGGCGCTGTGTGAGAGGGAGGAGCCTGGGGGTCCCGGGGGGGGCGGGGAGTATGGGGGTATCGGGAGGGGCTGCCGCTGAAGCTGGCGGGGTGTGTTACTGCGCCTTCGGATTCTACGGGAAGGGGTGTAGCAAGAGTTAGTGCCAGTCATATATTTTTTTCATTTCTTTAAAACATTACTACTGTTTAAAACAAGTCAACGTTATTATTTTTTACTAATCGACTTCCGTTCGTCCAAAATCTCAATGAATCTTACAGAAGCCCCGTGGAAAGACAAGAACATCAATCTTGGCATTTACACGAAGAAACAATTGTCTAAAGAGTTCGCTCTTTATTGGAGGATATTGAAGGATGAGGCGGAAGTTGAATTCGCTATGATCATTAACGGAACTTCATATGCAGGTAAACTTTACTCAATGTCTAAATAATAAGAAATTAGTAAGTTAATTCAGGGCTAGTTTATATATCATTTAATAATGTGTCCCAGGTCTCGGATGGCGCCCGAAAGGCTTAAAGAAGGAATGTAAAAACTTTCCGGTTTTAGGTCCACCCATGGAAAACCGTGAGTCCTTATAATATTGTAGAATGAATTTATAATATCAGTAATAGTAAATATGATAATTTTTTATTTCATATTTCAGTCAACACACCAGCCCCAGAGCCTCTACCGCAACCCGAACCGAAATCTGAACCGGAAGCAGCTCCTGAACCTAAATCTGAACCGGAACCAAAATCCGAACCAGAACCAACACCGAAACCAAAATTTGAACCGGAACCCACACCGGAACCAAAATCTGAACCAGAACCCACTCCGGAACCAAAATCCGAGCCGGAACCAACACCGGAATCTACAGCACAAGACAAACCAGAACCTAGTGCGGAACCAGAACCCACGACTGAAACAGTTAAAGTACCAGAAAATGACAACAGAAATAAAAGGGTTGCCATGCACACTTTAGATGGTTTTGATTTCAAAAACCTTGGCAAGGATGTCACTTACAAAACTAGTATATCATTCAAAGTATCGACCTCTAAAGGTATGGACCAAATAATAAAACTAACAATAATTTAATATTATCGTCAAAAATAAAAATTTATTAACAATATCTATTTTTGCAGGTCGTAAAAAGCGGGACACCGAATCAGACAAGTCAAGTAAGTATGGCTCTTAACACAACCTCACAAAGCACATAATCGTTTAATAATCACGTGCTAAGCGTCACACTACATTGTGCAGACTAACTCTGTAAAAACACATATATAGATATATGCATGATTTTTTACAGATTTGGAAACATCGATAGACCAATCCTTTACACCCGAACCAAAGTTACAACCAAAATATAAATTTAAGCCCCAACCCCAAAGTATAAAAATAAATAGTTCTCAAATAAGAACCATATCTGAGTTAGAATTGTCCCCCGAACCTTCGTCAGAACCAGAGCCCTCCCCTGAACCACAGTCGCAACCTGAACCGAATTCTGAGCATGAGCCTAAGAAAGAGCTTAGTCCTAAATCTAAAACAGATTTTGAATTAGGTCCGGAAACAAAATATAATTTAGAATTTGAACCACACAAACCAAAACCAGAACCTACTCCAAAACAAAACTCCGATCCTGAATCATCCCCTGAACCCAAAACCGAAATCCAGCCATCCGTTGAACCGATATCTGAACCTGAACCAAAATCAGAATCTGAACCTGAACCTGAACCAAAATCAGAACCTAAACCTGAACCTGAACCTGAACCAAAGTCGGAACCTGAACCTGAAGCATCCCATGAACCGATATCCAAACCTGAACCCAAATCCGAACCCGAGTCATCCTTTGAACCTAAACTTGAACCAAAATCTGACTCGGAACGATTCCGTGAACCAAAATCTGAACCTGAACCATTCCGTGAACCAAAATCTGTACCTGAACCCTCCCCTGAACTCCAATTAGAGCCTGAACCAAAAACGAAACCGGAACCATCGCCTGAGCCTAAATCATACCCTGACCCCTCCTCTAAACCAAAACCTGAACCTGAACCAAAATCAGAACCCGAACCATCGCCTGAGCCTAAAACATTTCCTGAACCATCCTCTGAACCAAAACCTGAACCAAACTCAGAACCCGAACCATCTCCTGAACCTAAATCATATTCTGAATCATCTCCTGAACCAAAATCAGAACCCGAACCATCTCCCGAACCCAAAGCAGCAGATTTCGAGACTCTTCTGGTGAAAGGACTCTCAGAAGACGCAGGTAAAGCACTCGCTTCGCTAATACGTCGCATTATTGCAAAATATTAATGAAAATAAAATTATTAGTGTCCGACCGAAAAAGATTTTTCAGTCGAAACCGAAACCCAACCTTGCTTTGTTCTCGATTTAGGCCGAAACCGAAACTCACTTAAAAATGTAAAATTATACCTCCATATGCAATGGGCATGTACATATTTTATAATTAAAATGTCTGTGTAAAAGTAAGGAACATTAATAAATAATAAACTATAGAGATACATTTATTTGTTTTTGAATAAAACAAAAAGTTAATTACGAAAGTAATACGTTTATGTATTTTTTTGGTTTGTCGTATAAACGAATATTTTAAAGTAATTCTTTGAAGAATATATTTTAAAAAAGCGTGCGAGTTCGTCGCGAAATTCTCCGAAAGATCCACGACAATACACGAACACTTGAGTTTCGCCGTATTTTGGTCTAAATCGAACTTTCGGTCGGTCATTAAAAATAAGTATTTGTACAATTCTGCATCAATATTAGAAATATATGTTTATTATTATAATCCATTTCATTAACGATTCTATTTTGTATTATATTTTTGCACAATACTAAAATACTAATTTTTATTTTAAAGTTAACGAATGTAATAGTTGTTATATGACGTATGCTGTAATATGGCTCTACTGTTGTCCGAGCTTCAAGAGTTGATTATTCAAGAGTTGATTATGATTATAGTTTTAATATAATTATAATTTATTTAATATAAGAATATAATAGTATTGAATGTCTGAAGAATTAACAAATCTTAAACTGTTACGTCAATCTAACGCTTTTTATCATTAAATTTTTTTCATGCTTTTTAAATAACTATGCCTTCTTGCTTTCACAACTTCGTCTACTCTTCTTTTCTTCTCCTTCCATTTCCTCTCCTACCCTTACGACTTTTCTTTTTATTAATTTTCAATAACTCTCTTCTCAATAATATTGTATTAGTGACTGTTAATGATAAGGTGTTATTCACATTACCCTATTTACATAAAATAGTAACAAACCTTGGGCAAGGTTTGGTAAAATAATAACATACATCAGACAAGACAGAGAAAGACATCAGTAATGAGTTCTTAGTGGTAAGTATTAACACTAGGTCCGCCACCGTGCAGGGCGGGTGGAACTGAGCGAAGCATTGTTGCTGAATGAGTACTTCACATACTTGTAAAATCAGCAGAGTAAATAGTGGCTATAATCTTAAGCTTAATAAGAACTCGCGCGTGCGATTTCAAAACATTCCACATGATAACTCTATGGGACACACTTTGACCATTTATTAAAAAACTACAACAACAAATGTCACCAAAAATCTTCAATACCTATAAGTCATTGTCCTCGTCAACTGTGTCAATTTTCGACATCCTGCCATTATTCGTCTATGAGGAGTAGCATTAGTAACGGGACACACTTTTGACCATTGAGAGCTTCGCAGCGGTCAGTCGTGTCACCGAGTCAGTCAGGAGTTAAATATTCAAATATATAGTTCGAACGTGGAACAATTACTGAGAACCAATCCTAATGTATTTCTTTACACATATTTCATATTATTTGATATCTATAGTATTAAGAAAATTAATGTATACTTTATAATTTAAGAGAAAAAGAAAGCAATTTTTCTTCAAGTCGTTAATTAGTTTTATTTTACTTTAGGTTATTTCCCCTCCCACGAGTATGCGCCTAAATTTGATTTCAACCCTATGGACTGCACCGACATTGTCATAGGAGCTGCGAAGGGGAACTACTATAGAGTTATGGATTACTATACGAGAGACAGGTAGGTTTGAATCGATTTGTTGTCAGTTCATTGGGTTTATTTTTTTAGGGTTAACAGCCAGAGATCGATATTTTTGTGCATTTCGTTTATAATTTTTTGAGTTTTGTTGGTTTTTTCTTTGCATGATTTTTCAGAAAAGTAAAACTAAATGTATCGTGCCTTCACTATTTCAAAACTTACAATATTAAATAATACTATAAGTAAGCAGTCATAAAACTTGTAAATATTCAGATCAACTCCCCGCTTGGACACGTTTTGGGGAGGACGCGATGACGTCACTGCTGCCTCCGGATACGAAGAGAACGGTGTCACTACGATACTGTTTAGAAGAAAGATCAAGGTTTTAATTGAAATTAACAAACAAGAAATTATGAATTTCGTAGATTACATTAGAGTATATTTTTATTCAACTTTATTTTTATTATACATTTTAAATTGAAAATAAACTCGTTTTCCAACAGGCCACAGAACCGACGGACCATTCTATAGTGGACGACTTGATGCACGTCATCTGGGCTCGTGGCCAGGAGTACAATACTAGTACCGACAGTGGAAAGGCCAGGGACTTCTATGGAGCCGACGAGCTGAAGTACCACGGACATGGGGCACAGAGAGGAGTGGCTGTCGTTAATTTCTTCGGTCAGTTTTGTTTTATGTTATATAGGATATCTGAGATGTTACTAGTCGACTCGATCCAGATTTGTTGTCGATCCCGGGGAAAGATTGAATTAATAAAAAGGAAGGATGACGCGATAACTTTATTAAGCACTGTCGTTTATAGCACACTGCAGTGGCTGGAAAAGAGTCGTCCAGTTGCGGCCGAGGCTTGTATAGTGCTTTTCTGAAATAATACGCGAAAAATTAAAACTAAGTAAAATTTTAAATTTTTTACGTTGTCATATATATTTTTTTTGGTGTCAACAAGTTTTCTGTCAGGGTTCTAGCGGCCTCTTTATTTTCATGATGCGATTAATTTATTTCATTACAGTAATTATCTTTACTTGCATATTATTAATTATTGAATATTATTAAAACAAATTTAATTATTGAATATTATTAAAACATTATAACAACATCATATAACCATTACTTTTCGAAATCAATGGTGAACAACGAACGACGTTATTTTGTCACGCGCCAAAGGGTTTATTTGTTTATTTCCAAGAGAGTTCAAAATTTAAATAAAACTTTTAAAATATCATGTCCTCGAGTTTTACGTTTCGGAATAAAGTATCGGTCAATTATTAAACTACACGACAGGTGCGAGTTTCCATTGTGATTTATTACGCTAAATCGCCGTAGTTTTTTCCATCACAGAAAATTCGTATATATATCTCGAGGAAAGTTGCCAAAATAGTGGTCCAATTTCCGGGCACGTCTAAGAAAAAAAATATAATATATTTATAGAGGAAGCAAAATCAACTCCCGCAAGTGGGATCATGTCCCTGGAGGACGAAAAGTGCGGAGGTCAGTGGAGGTACCCGGCGAGCTGCAACATTAGCGGCTCGAACGACACGTGCTCGTACGTCGCACGGTGGGAGTACCTGGGGGAGAAGAGAGGAAAAGACTCCGTAAGGTTCACGATACAGACCAGGCAGAACAAACTGTGGACCGGAATCGGATTCAGCGACGACAAGAAAATGGTAAGACCGATCCGACGGCTGCTTCCTCGTCATCGTGTCCCAGTGCGAGTAAGCTGTGTGTGTGTGTGCAGTCTCAGTCGGACGCGGTGCTGGGCTGGCTGGACGCGCGCTCGGGCCGCCCCGTGCTTAGCGACGCCTGGCTGAGTGGGTACAGCGCGCCACGACCTGACGACAGACAGGACATCACACAGGTACACACACAGACAGGACATCACACAGGTACACACACAGACATGACATCACACAGACAGGACATCACACAGGTACACACACAGACATGACATCACACAGACAGGACATCACACAGGTACACACACAGACAGGACATCACACAGGTACACACACAGACATGACATCACACAGACAGGACATCACACAGGTACACACACAGACAGGACATCACACAGACAGGACATCACACAGGTACACACACAGACAGGACATCACACAGGTACACACACAGACAGGACATCACACAGGAATGGGTGCACATGTAATAACACATTAAAATAAAAGAATATCTTGAATGTTGTCGACAGATCAGTGGGACCCTGGTAGATGGACTTACCACACTCAGCTTCGTGAGGAAGAGAAACACCGGGGATCCGAAGGTAAGGCGACGTATACGAAACACGCGATGAGATATTTATATAATATAAGCACTATTTACATACGAGAATGTAATACATTATTTGCATAAATCATAAATAGTAATTAAAAATATACTTTATTATAAATAAAATTTGGTCCTATCGATCGAGTAGTTTTATATTTTCTCTGTTACTGTAAGGGTCCGTTAGATTTTTACGAGCAAAATTTTAGAATTTAACGACATGAGGAGGAAAATGTGAAGACCTTTAAAAAGGGAACTACTTTACCGCGTTCCTAACATTAGAGTTTAGAACATGTTAGGTACTACTAGTGACGACTAGTAAATATGGGTTTTGGTCTGTTTTGATTTTGGTTTGGAAGGAAGTCGGAGTGAGAAGGAGCGCCCGAACCGCGCTGTGCTGCAAGGAGGAGCGGCGGAGGAAGAACAAATACTAAGGGGACCTTGGAAATGACCACCCGATACCGCTTCAGTGAATATTTGAGTCGAATCAGACGTGAGTCAGGGGACGGAATGTCATCCCCGCCGCACCAGACGCTATCCAGTATTAACCGTAGCACTGAGTACGCGAGGATCTCGGGACAAATTATAAATTTCTCGGGGACGTGCTTTGAATCAATGCAATCTTATAAAGCGACCTCCGGAAAGATTGTTCTGTAAGTGTAATCGAAGTCGAGAGCCCCACGTGACCCGCCGGCTTCTCCCGGGAGGGCGGGTTATTTGACGATGTAATTTCCTCATTACAAGTAACTCTCACTCGGACGATAAGCGCATTCCTTGATTTTTTTGTCTGTAGCCTCTTTTCACTGTGTAGTCCCACGCAACCCTTCGGCTATCATTTTGACCAACGGGGTATCCGTAATCAATAAACCACTCTGATATGAATCCACGACATATCTATAAGTATATATTAAACAAAACCTGAATGCCCGCCGGCGATTATTTAATCGATTACCGTTTTTAGGATTTAGCTTTCACCAACACAAAGTGCCTTTACATGATGTTCGTGACCGCGGGTGGAAACTTCGACCCCAAGAGCAAGCGAACAAGCAAACACCTAGAGACGCCTTACGTCACGGAGGAGAGAGTGTGCATCAAGCCGTGCGGACCAGGTAAATATGCTCCTTATTTCTATTGATGGCATTTATAACAATAACCCGAACCGACCACAAAGGATAGGTTATTCAATTTCAACTACGATTTTATTAACATTATCTATACCATCAGCACGTATACTATGTTGGAAAGCCTAGTCACGGACGATCTCTTTCCCCAGAGCCGGAGGCTCCCCCCCCGGGTGCCACCTCCCCACCCCCCCCTGGCGCGCGCTCGTACTCGCTGCTACTCCGACTGGTGGGCCTGGGGGAGAGCTACCACCCCCCCGCCCACGGCACGAGGGGATTCAGCGACCTCGCCGGGGAGCTCGCCCGTGGACTGCGCGCGAGAGTGGGGGCCCTCACGGGCTTCAGGGAGGTCGTCGTCAACGGGTTCATACAGTGAGTTTGTAAACATGTTTATATTGGCTTTGTACCGAGTGCTATAAAATCAATTTAACAGAGGAGGTAAGGGTATAGGTCGCCCAAAGTGTATTGGAAAATTACCTTAGATCCACGTATTTTAGAAATGAAACCAAGGCGATCATCGCCGACGTGACCTTCGAGACCATAGACTCCGGCGAGCCAACGGGCGCCCGGGAGAAGACTTCGCACACGAGCAACGACACTGAGCGAGACGGACACGCGGGCGAGGGAGATAGCGACACGGACACCGAGAAGGATGAAAATATGGAGAAATGGTACAAAGCGATCAAGGATACGCTGGCGGAGGGGAAGGTCGGAAACCTTCTCGTAGACCCGGAATTCCTAGTGTTCGAACCAGTCTGTAAGTATATGAGAAGTATTTGTTTATAAGTTATATTTTTTCCACCTTAAAACTATATAAATGATCACTTAGGCACGTCAAAGGAAATTTCGAGAAGGACTATTGGATATATATATATACATACTTATCGAAATAAGCCCTTCGGTACAGATACTCCCCAACTTAAAAGTTAAGACAGCCAGGATTCCAAACGGTCCTAGTCTGAGAACCACACAACAACGTCAGCCGTATATTTATTTCACTGATGATCACTATTTTACTATTGTCAAAGTATTAGTAAAAAATTTGTGAACAACTAGAACTATCCTAGACCCTCTTGCTTTAATTCAATAAATATTGCCAACCTAAGCCTGCAAGACGACGAGTCATCGCAAGCATACAGATTATTTCTTCACTTTCATCCACACAGGTAATTAATTATTTGGATTCAATTGTCTTTCCAGCAACCTCCCCCCCGGGTGGCGCCCCCCCCCCGGCGGCTCCCCCCCACTCCCCCCCCGCGCGCGCCTGGCTGGCGGCCGGCTGTGTGCTGGCGCTGGCTGCACTGGCAGCGCTGCAGGCCGCCTGCAGCCTGGCCGCCAGGAGGAGACACGTGAGGAACAGTTTCATTACTTTTTAGCGACCACAAATAATACATGCGGAATATCGTTTTATAATTATTACTCTAAGTCGAAGAATTGGCTTAAGTAGATAGGGATAAGCTATACACAAATAAAAACATAGAATTGTATTTATTTCTAGGATCGTCTGATCCCACCCCAGGCTTGGAAGGATTACACATCTGCGAACACAAATTACGCCTTCGAACCGTTCGAGAACGACGAAAAATACAACACCAACTCCCGTCCTCCCACTCGACCAACCTCCCCCCCGCCGCCACGACCCACCGTGACGCCCAAACCGCACAAGATGTCTTCCAATGCCAATGGACATAACGCCTCTAATGGCCACATGAACGGACATAGCGTGGGTACAAATCCGAGAAACGGTCACCATAACGGCCACAATGGAAATAGTCACAGCGGCCACAACACAAATAACCACAACGGTTACAACGGAAGTAATCAAAACACTCATAACAGGAACGGTAGAAATTATTCAACGGGAAGGAAGACACCGACACAGCTCCCTCCTCGAGATCAGTACTACCACGAGACCAGGTCGCTGCAGAGACCACGGAGCCAATATGGGTAAGAAACTGAATTTATAATGATACGTATTGAGAATACATAAAAATTACCAATTTCATAGGTACATCATTATTGAATAAATAATAACATGTATCTAAGATAAAATCTTAAGTACAGGAATTTTTTTTTTGTTTGTGAAAAAAAAACAGATTGAACATGGTAACGGCACAGTAGTCACATTCACCTAAAAAAAACAGAACTTTATAGTTTAAGACTATTTTTATTAGTAAGTATTCACGCTATTTACTATAATTACTAAAACAATATTTTTCATAGATAAAATTAATAATAAATTTTTCATATTTTTCATAAAAACAGTAAAGATTTTGTAAGAATTAACTTATCTACAATTTCGCACTGATTCAATAAGACCGTGTGGCCTAATGGATAAGGCGTCGGACTTCGGATCCGAAGATTGCAGGTTCGAGTCCTGTCACGGTCGCGATCATTTATTTTTATTTATTAGTTTTAGTTATATTCCTTGTTTTTTTTTGGTTTTATATTAAAAATATAAATATATATTGTAAATAAAAAATATTAATAATTTATTGTTTTAAATTAGAATAATCACAATGTTTGAATTTTTTTCGTATTTAAAAAAAATATATAAATATATATTATATTTTATAAATATGTAATATATTTATAAAATCGTGAATGTTTCTAATGAAAAATTTCATGTAATGAAATAGAGATATTAAATCGATATTATTTAATTAAATATTCAATTGGATTAATGTTTGAGTAACATTCACAATCATTCAATAAGATGAGAACAATACGAATGAATAAAACTTGTATAATAAACAGGGAATGGTTGACTAACTAACATAATAATTGTATATAATCGACTTCGACTAACAATACTGTTGAATGTTTATCATAAGACGACCGAATGGTGAACGTAATGCAATGACCGAATGGTGAACGTAATACTTTGGCTGAATGTTGAACATAACGCAATGTCGTATGTCCTTCAGTCGCCCGGCGGCGGGCGCGCTGTCTCTCCCGCGTGGCGCCGACGGCCCGAGCGACTTCTACTTCATGCCGTCGCAGCGCAAACACGAAGGTGAGACCGTACGAGTGTTTGTAAACATGAACACGCATACGAGCGCCCTGTGATGTGACACTACACTTTGCTAATAGTACCCGACGAGATTGCAGAGGTTGTATTTTAATATGTATACATACCGATTTAATAAATGAAAGTCACAAACAAAATATAAAAACAGGTATTTCAGTGTAGTTGATGACATTTCATCATTTTTAGTTGTATAGTTGTTATTATTATGTGGTTTAGGTTCGAAGCTTTAAGTTTTATTATATCCTAAGTTTTTAGTTTATGTGACCCAGTGTTATGAAATATTGTAGATTTAGTTGGTTTATATAAATTATGTGATTTAATATTTGTATGTTCGATTTAGATTTAAAATATTCTAACAACGCTTTCAATCTGATATATACTAACATAATATAAATCTGCTAAAACCTACATTTAGTTAGAAAATTGATTAATTTATATTGTCAATAACTGTTATATATAATTTCTTTAACGTCAGTTTGTTCCAAAAAAATTAAAATTATGACAAAAAACCTACGTGTATTATAATAAAAGCATAAGATAGTTAAATTATAACTTTTATAAATATATGGCTTTTAATATTTTTATTGAAGGTGAATGTAAAGTATACACTTCATTTTGTTTTGGGTTTGTCTTTTTAACTAATATTATAATTATACATTTCGTACCAAATATCTCGCTCGAATAACTTCTTAAGATTTTCTTACTAAGACTTATATCATAGTATCTTAAATATGTGTTCTTTCTTCTCTCATGTTCTGTGTTCGGTGTCGGTGTATATATTATAAATAATATAAATATCATTTCTTTTTGCAGATTTCTGACCGAGAGTGCGATTATAGAGTTAAGTTACCAATAGACATATATAAGCTCAATATCTTCCATATTTCTTTACTATTAATTCCAAACCATGTCTAGTCTCACGTCACAGTTTTAATTTAAGTTATTTCATCTTTTTCACGATGTTGTTGCAACTACTCGATAATAGATGGCGCTTGGCAACAAATGTAAATAGCGCGTTGTATATTCGCAATATATATTGTAACGAGCTAATTTACAATTAACAAAATGTCTTCCAATTATCAAAACTGTTAGAGTTTTAAGTGTATAGTTTGTTCTTTGAAAGTATATTTTAATTTACAATATTTTTTTCTGTCTTAAAATGACAACCTAAATATGTAGCATTGACATATTTAATTAAATATAAGAATATTATGTGTATAGATTATTTTGTAAAGGCTTAATAACAGTGTTTTAGTTATATTACAAATATAGGATTTATTGTTAAACGAGATCAATACTAATTATGTATTACTTTATATTTAATTGCAATATTTAAAACAGGTGCGAATTATTTTTAAGTAATCGTAATAATTTAGGTTCAGTGCTAATATTGCTCGAAATTAATTTAATATAGAATGTTATTGTAAATAATAATTTTATATGAGTAGTATTCGTCATTTAACAAGAGTATTAATTGAATAAAAATAATCACCAAATCTATAATAAAAATAAAATATCAAACAAAAGTATATTTTATTTTCCCCTTCCGTATATAAATTGTATAAAAAAAATTTATTATTATAAATATATCGCTCCAGTTAATCCCTCGTTCCCACCGCTTCGCCTTTGCACTCATATATATTTGATGTCTACAGTTTAGACTGCGGCCTCTCGACCGCCTTGCTCTTGTATCTCCAAGCATCCTGAAAGTAAATAATATCTCAGTCCGAAGTTCCTCAGCGGTGACCTTGTAGTGAGTCGCTGTGTCCTTGAGTCACCTCGAAGCTCAGGTCCAAGCCCCTGCGCGCCGCCTCGCGCTCCACATCCAGCGCTACAGCGCGCTGCACGCCGCTGCGCACGTCCTCGTACGAGCAGGACGCGCTCGCGTAGTGCGCTGTTAAACAGCGCCGGTAGCGCTGGAAGGCGCCGAGAAAAGATTTCATAATAATAATGCAATGTATTAGATATTGGCCGTCCCATGCTGTGAACTCTAACTGATATTAAATTGACACTGAACATATCGTATTATAGGTGATTTATATTGTATCATTCGAGTTTTGAAGTATCATACGAGGGAACACAATAAATAAAAACGAGTCCACCTCATGGTACATATGAATACGACAGTAGTCTCACCGGACTGTCGTTAGCTAGCGAGCCGTGTACTATCAAGGGATGAAAGAACACGGTGTCTCCGGGACTCATCTCGAGACACACCCGACCCTCGCTAGCCGAGGAGTCGCCGATGGAGTAGTACAGCCTGCTGGTGGTCTGCGATAAAACACCACTATTTTTAAATAAATTATAATAAAAAATAAATGAACACGAGCAACATTTGACCTACGGCCTATGGCATACCGTCCCCTTTTTCTAATCAAATTTAATGTTCTTTAGGACGACAGTGTTAATAACTAGAGGCGCAACCGCACTCTCAATATCGACTCGCTGTGCTCGCGAAATTTCGGGTGTCGTTTACATATTGAGTGAAACGAGCAGTTGTACATATGGTCATCGAGAAGTATTTACTTTTAATAGGTTTCCAGTCGTGTTATTGCGTGGGTCTGGTTGCGGTTTATTTTTTTTACGGTTTTTTTTTAAACTACCGTGTGGGCATGCTTAACATGGACGCAAAATATTGTCTTAAACGGATGAGCCGTTTAAACGCCAACTTCGGACATTCAATCAGAAAAGTCTCACATACGAACGCTCTCCTCGATTCGCTCAAAAACAGATTAAAATGTAATAAATATAGTTAAGTTAATATTTTTATCGTCAAAACAATTGGTAACCAAATATTTTCCCCTATTGAAATACAAAAAGTAATAATCTTGTCATGGATAGAATGCCATTTATGTTTTTAAAAATATATTTCATTGTTTTATGTAAGAGCCATCTAGCGGCTGGAATCCTCCTCAACTCAGTTCTATCCTCCGCTAGAACGCGCTAGTCACCTGTCACGTGTCACTTACATTCGCGGTTTCGTGCTCATATAGTGTGTTTCTTTTATGCGACTTTGGAACAACATAAAGGCAGCCATTTTCTTCGGTGACGTCATCGATGGCAGTCCAAGCTGCGATTATTTTTTCTGCTGGTCGGAACGGGAAATAGAAAAGATCCTGAATTTTAATAAAAAAAAAAAATAATTTTAAAAATAATTACATATAAATGTGTTTAAAAATAAAATATAATAATATATTTTACATTATATAAAATAATAAAAAATACTGCATTAATCACTTACAAAAAACCTCAACATTAATTTAATTATGCCACATAAAAAATGTATCATAAAAACAGCAGAAGAAATACAGAAACAAAGCTAAATCAATTAAATTATTCCTTTTTTATAAAAACTTATAATACAAATTTTTAGTGCTAAATCTTTGTAAAATTTTATCTACCTGATGAGGTGGATGACTACTGCTGCCAGGGGGCTTGTTGATAAACATACTGTTCATGACCCTCATGTCATCTCCTATGAACTGTGCCAGGACGTGGATCAGTTGGGGGTGTTCAGTATAAGTTATGAATACATCGTCATAGTGGACTTCTGTAATCTGAAAATATATTACTGTGAATATGATTTATCAACTGCAGCTCAGATGTGGGTTTATTTTTAATTCTTTTGTTTTCCAAATTTAAGACAAGATTAAATGTACTTAGTTAAATATTACGTCCATATAAACCACCATAATTCAGTAATTATGTTTTTTGTGTTACATAGCATGTACAGTATGAAAGTCACGAGAAAACACACATCTACCTACAACTTAGTTAAACTTATTGTTACAAAAAGTTTAACAAGTAATCACTTTAAATACATAACATTAAGGAATATACCATTTGATCACTAAATTTTAATTACTAAATGTAATTAAAATATGGCAATCAAATAAAAGGTAAAGTTTTTAGTTATTTCAGAATTGAGCAATATCCACATACACCAACATTTCACAAAGATAACATACTCTACTCTACTCTAAATAGTTTATAATATTAATACATAATAATCATAATAATAATAATAATAATAATAATAATAATAATAATAATAATGACAGGTTACTTCTAAATACATGTATTTACCTTATTAACAGCATCTTCACCTGTAATACCCTTAGCAACAAGAGCTCGATCTTTGACTATAGTCATACTGCCTTTATCAGCTATTCCTTTGCATATCTGTGTAAATCTTTTTCTGTAATAAACAATTATAAGTAGCAAAGTGTATTTGATAATAAATATAATTAATGTATTAATATAAATTACAAAACATACTTGTAATTGTACAGTGTTGTAAAATCGAATAATCCTTTTATAACCAGGTATCCATTATCTTCATAGAATTGTTTTTGTTGGTCTGATAGAGTAATTGGTTTGATGTCGGACATCCTACAATCAATGTATTGTTTGTTATTCCTATACAATATTTATTATTATTTTCCCCTATTGACTACATAGACTTTCATTTGTTCTTGATTTTATGTACAATTTAAGGAGAAAATAAAATAGTAAGCAAGCAAATAACAGTTCGTAAACACTTATTGTTTTGATAGGGATTTTATTGTAATAGCTCTACTCATGTTAAACAAAGGTAAATAAGCCATAAAAATAAAAAAATACATAATGTAGTTACATTGACAGAACAGAACAATAGTTTCACCAAAAATATTTTTCAAAAATAAACACTAACACAGTATTATCTTAAGACTTCTGACATGCGACTGAGATAAAAATTTATATCGCGTGTTCAGAGTTTTTATCATTTTTGTGTCCTATACTGCAAAATATACGTCAGCTGCCAGTTGCAATAACGTTCTAAATCGATGTCGGATTCGTTCCGAATTATGTGGCCGACCGAACACAAAAAGAGAAATAAATTAAAAATTGCATATATTACACGCCTGGAACTATAATCACACTTGAAAATTGACACCACACGCTAAAACTGGTCAGTCATATGTGAATAACATTATAATTATAAGAAGGTAAAAAAAACATATCTTTCTTTATTTTTTAACAGAGCGGTTGTTTTTTTAAATTTGGACTGGACTGACTGAAGGATTCTGAAGTATTTGGTAATTGGAATGACTGAAGAATTCTGAAATATTCGGTTTCAAGTTTAAGATTTAATAAAAGATGTTTGATAATTATATCAGCTAATTAATACCATTCAAAAGACAAAGAACCTATAAATTATGTTTATAATTGGAAACAAATTTAGATAAGTCTATCTGAATTTTCAAACAAAATTATACTTTGGTTTTAATTAATTATTTTATAATATAGAGCGTGCCATTGCCAAAGAATGGAAAAACAAATATTATCTCAGTTTTAAACCGAGTTTACACTTGTATTACACCTACACATGTATTGTATTAAGATTTAGGTCTTTAAGGTTGTACATATGTATTGTCTTAAGATTGTCCTTTCTTACATAATATAAAAAATCCTGGATAATCTTCATAAAAACCGTTTGGTTGGTCATTTAGACGATAACTCATTATTATCTTGCACAGTTTGTCTTTCGAAAGGGTCGATACTATTGTTTATCGATAAATTTTGTTACCTTATGCAGTGTTATTATAATTTTTCTCTTATATTGATTTAGAAAGTTCCTTCTAAAGGGTCTGTGCTAAGTTCTAATTTGTATAATTTTTTTACAGTCGTTTTATATCAATCTGTTTATATTTATTACCAGCACGTCGATTACCTTGGATACGCAGCTATCGAGCAAAACAAGTACGTAATTATCTAGTAAATCAAGTCAAGTTGACATCATTTTATAGTATTTTAAATCTTGCTTACATGACAAAGAAGGGTAAGAAGATGAAGTTAACACGTTTCCATCCATAATGTAAAAAAATTAACCTCATTTAAATCTATTTTAACAAAAATCCAGTCAAAAATATTCAGTGCCATTCTACGTAACTTTCCAGTTTTTATGAAATTACAGGATTGACACACACCATATTGAATGTCCTTGATTGACAAAGATAGGCATACTTTGTTATAGGTTAATCACTTTCGAGACTTTTTTCCATTTGTAGTAGTATATGTATATTTACAGGGATTCTAAAACTGAAATATAAATTTCATTGCACATTTTGAAGAAGGAAATATATTGACAGTAAAGAGTCAGTGAATGTTACATAAATAACAATATTTATTCTTATGACTTGTTATTATTGTAAATTAAAAATAGTTCCGATGTTGAAACATGGTCAAGGTAAGCTTTTGACTTTCCTAACTAACGAAATGTTATATAATTTATACAAACATTTCCAAAATGATTGCAATAGCAACCCGCTAAAAAAAGAATTATTGTGACTCCTGCTGAATTAGTTGCTATTTCAAGATGAATATTTCCGTCAGAAACGTCCTATCAGAATGCCAATGTCATTTTTCAGAACAGGGACCAACTTTTAAACATCTTGAAAAGGAACCAAATCGGAATCCTAAAATTATAATAGATCATTTTGATCAATAAGTAATCCTGCGAACGATTTATAACTGTCACATTACAAATAAAGAAATTTCGATGGTATAGATTATAAAGTTTGTGTAGGCAGGTTACGAAAACACATAATCGCATTAGGAAGATAATCGCAAACCGCTCACGGAAAAGCTCGAAATTCGATACTTGAATTAACTATCTCTAAAAATAGCAGAATATCGTGAACAAAACAAATTGTTTTTTTTTAATTTTGTTTAATTTAAATACCGGATTATAAAAATTACAACAAAAATTGTTAAAATGTATTTCATACGCGCTGACCGAGCACTATTACAACTGCAAAAACATCTCGAAAGTAATTTAACTGTATGTAAGTTTTATTTGTAAACAGCGTCCTTCATTGAAACACCTAATCTGGTTGTTAATAAGTTACATAATTAACTATAGGTTAATGACTTTTTCTAGAATTTGAAATTGAAAGAATCTTTTTTTAATTCCATCGTTTTGATTTCCCTCTTATTAACAGAGTAGACTATTTTAGCGTGTTTAAAAATTTATCATTTTACACAAGATATAACCCAAAGTAACAAAACAATTGATTTGGAGGTAATGGTCATTATAATTTCTGCCTCATAAGTCGATAGAAAATTAAAGAATGTACATAATTTATGGTTATGGAACAAAAATAATAATGTTATATTTTTTAATTATTAATTCCTTATTAAGATGATAAATAAATTTAAGTTGATTAAAAAAATAACAAAATTTGAAACTTGTCCAAATAAACTAAAAAAATATTATCCTCAGCTTTATATTTTATTGAAAGGGTTTTAAAACTATGTATATTAAGAGTTAAATAATTTTTTAAATCATTAATACAGAGTGGGCTTTGAGTATGCTCCAGTAAACAGAGGCACCTCGAGCTGCTTGTCCACAATCATGAAGAGGAATGGCTTGTTCGCTATAAACTGGAACGGCATGCTCCTAAATGAGAATTCATCTGCCGTGACTGCGCTGGCGACAGTTCCCTCTTCAGTCACTTCAATATGAGCCTTCTGAATGAAGTTAGTTATATATAGGGGATAATCAGACAGTTTTGAGAAATTGGCTGTGTCGTCAAAAACAGTCTTTAAACCCATATCAATCATTAACTCCTTCAAGTTATTTAGATCTGAAGATATTTCGAATCTGGGTAGTTGAACTTGTGCAGTGATAAGGTTTGGACTTAAAAAGTTCCTAATTGAGGCTAAGTTAATAAACTTCAGATTACTAATAACATTATAAAGAGGTACTCCGTCCAACGGAAGGAAAAGAATCATGGAATATCTATCACTATCACCATATGGAAGTTCCAGTATCATTGCCTCTATCTGGCGCATTAAGCCAGCTCTAAATTCAGAATTTATAAACATAAGGTTGACATCACCAATGGCAACTCCAGCCTCATTATAAAACGTACTAATTTCTGTGTCTTCAACCGCAAAGGTTTTCATCCAGCTACCTTTAAAGAATATTGCGTCTAGCATTACTAATAAAGTGCTGTCTAGATCAGCAGGGGAGACGATTTCTTCAATAGTGTCGTGAGTGGCACGTCTCACGTAGTCGTTGATCATGTAAGCTGCTGCATCAGGATTTTCAAAAGAGGTAGACTCGATATCAGCAATCGATGTCCTACTTAACTTTGTTTTGTAGTCTTGTGATAGGGATATCTTGTTGTCGACAAAGACTAAGGCGCTCCGTTCCAAGATGACATCGGTATCATTGTTTGAAACGACGGAACTTGCAATTTCTAAGAACTTATTGTTGAAACATTTATTTTTATTTAGTAGAAGAACTTGTTTCATTTCATACAAAGTCCTACCTTCGGCACCTAAAGAGGCGCATGCTAGTAGGATCCAGATTGAAAACGTCGATGTCACAAAATGGTTTTCCTTTTCAAGAGCGACACGTGACAATAAATTTACTGAAAACTCGTAGACAGATCTTTTAAATAGTGGTTCTGCTTTCTCTATAACGCATTGTGAAAGTATCGCTGGGATAACTGCAAATATTACAATTAATTTGAGGACAGCCATCTCGACTTGATCTTCGGAAGAAGTTACAACTACTGATATTTGTAAGCATGTTATCAATTGACCGCGCGCGGAGATAAGCGAAAGGTTATTTGGATGTTTGAATTATTTGTGACAATTGCAACATAAGTTTTAAATTGTAAGTAATATAAATAAACGAACACTAAACTATTTTATTTATTTTTTTCCGGGAAATGGGTTTTATGCCAAATTTCCTTGTTTTTTTTGTTAATCATAATATATCCACTAAATATATTGTACATATATAATTGATATGTTTTATATCTATTTAAAGTCCTTCTACACCAAGTATAGTAATTAAAACTTGTTCAATGTTATCTCCGCTCCGGCCTCTTTAAGAACATTACATTGATCTAGAATATAAAAATTCTTTATATATTAATACCATAATCATTAAATGTTTTTTTACCACCATTTTTTATGGGTTACCCAATGATATGTGCCAATTTTCCATAACTGATCGGTCATAGCACTTCAAGCAGTGCCGAAAAATAAAATAAATGCATTAAACAAATATAAAAATAAATATAACCGACTCAGTCTCGTAAGTGGCTAATTAAATAATTTATTAAATCGCATGAATTCTCGCTTATCTGATTCCGAGTTTTTGTTGAAAAATTACGTAAAAGAGTAATTGTTGTTTTAACCTTTCTAATAAATCTGTGAAGGTTATTAAAACATATATAATAGATAAGATCGAAAATTCAAGGATTTCGTAAAAAAACCAACCAAAGTAAACCGTAACAATATGGAATGACCAAAAAAAAGTCCATCTACATTGCATCTTATAATAGATATATTTAAGAAGATATCCCAACTCAGGTTGTAACTATACATTTATATAACATTTACAAGGTATGAGAAGTGATCTTGACCCGAGGACATCGCTCATCATTGAGATGATAATTAATCATGATGTGTATTTTATTAGACTTTATCATAAAATACACATTGAATCTAGTTGAACACTGACATTCTAGGAAAAATATAATATGCGGCAGTCTCTCAAGAGTAGCGAATGACCGAGAGCAATAACAACATATAAAATTATAATAAAACTATCGATAACTCACAAGTGATGAAAAATGTTACAATTTTACAATGTTTATTTTATACTTTTTTGTTTGTTTGTGTGTGTAGCTCCAAGCTGTAACAACAAAAATGCCCTGATGGCATTCAAGCGTCCAACATACGAATTTTCGGTGAGAATTCTGGATAACGTTGCCGTGGAGAGTGAGTTTCATTTTGTATTTTCGCCATTATCTAGCTGGTGGCAGCTGATGACTTTAGCAGAGGGAGCCAGGGGAAGAACCCAACACGAAATATGGAAAGTAACGAGATACCATCGTATGCGATGTTTTAGAAGGAAATTCAAAGAAATCATTAACGCGATGGATAAAGAAATAAATAAAATGACCAAAAGATCTAACATTGTCATTATTAATAAATTATTGAATATTAAAAAGACATATGAAAAAGAAGCTATGAAGTCGCATACGACTAAAATTTTGAAGTTGAATTTTGATAATCCCGTCGACACCGCGGCTAAAGTTAACGCGCTCATAGATGTAGATATGAACGGTGTTATTAGAGACCGAGTGACTCCCGAAGATTTTAACATGACGCTTCTCGTTACGACTGATATGTCATACTTTAAGAGTAACTGGTCCTTCGCTTTTAATCCTGTCTACACTTCTACAGAGAACTTTTTTAAGTCGTCTGTGCCCGTTGGCAAAGTCAGACTCATGACTCAGGTGGGATATTTCAATGTCACTGAATTGACACTGATTAGTGCACGCGTAGTGGAACTGCCGTTTAACTCAGACGATAGATTATTTATGCTGGTATTTCTACCGACCAAAGGATATGTTCAAGATTTATTTTATAATCTCAGACGTATCAGCTTAGCGTCAATTTACAACTCGTTCAATAAATTGGGACCACAACTGATAACTGTCAAGTTACCACGTTTTAAAATAACCACAGAGGTGGACAATATTCCGGAGTTGTTGAACGACATGGGTGTTAGGCGGATATTTTATCCAGATTTAGCTGATTTTGGCGGAATAACTAAGTTTAAAATTCACACATCCCTCATGAAACAAACAGCTGACATATCAGTGACAGAGGGCGGTGTGAGCGCTTCCGCTGAGTTTTTAATAGATGCAAAGAATAATAAAATATTCTCGGCAGACAGGCCGTTTGCCTACCTTATTGTGGATAAAAAGATAGATATTATCCTCTTTGCGGGAATGTACACGAAACCTTCAATATACTGAATAAGATAACAAATATTTAAATAGTATTAACTTTATTAACATCTAGTATCACAATATCAGCCTCAAGCCTTATGCTAAAAATATTTCGATATGTTTTGTTATTCTCATAGCTAAGTGAACTCAATAACAACATCAACTAAAAATAAACATTGAACATAATTCATTTATATAACAGTCATTCATTAATAATATTTGTAAACAAATGATTATTTAAAACTTCTTTTATAATTCCTTAATTGTACTAATATAATTGTTAAATTCCCACTTCGCGTTTCACCCCTAGGGAGGGGGTGGTTTCTTATATATTGTAGAATGTCGTCTAAAACTTCGTTAGTTTGTAATTATTTGATTTTTAGCTTTTTTTTAATAAACATAAGTTACACGCAAATGTTTACATTTATAATTTTAAATCACAACCCTTATAAATACAGATATAATTAAATATAGAATATATTATAAAAATAAAATATTGTTATTGTTGATTTACATTGATAGTTATAACTCAAACATTCTCAGATTTTAATAACTTTTAAATGACTTTTAGTGTCTATTTTTTAATTAAAATCTAGTACTTTTACCTATTTTTTATAAGAAAGGCTTAAAAAAGAAATAACAGAAAACATAGTATTTTCTTAGATTTTCACGAGTACACATTTCAAATATTTTGTACGCTATTATTATTTTTATAACTATTTTTACACTATTATTATTTTTAACTATTTTTTTCGCGTATGTAACCACATTAGGTTACATTTTTATTTTTATTTTAACCTGACGTTTCGAATGCTCTGCAGCAATCGTGTTCACGTGACGAGATGTGTCTGTCAGTAAGTCAGTTAATTAGTCATCTACCTCCAACTAATTAACTGACTTACTGACAAACACTTACATCTCGTCTACCCTAAAAATAAAAATGTAACCAAAGTACAAGCGAGTTTTAATCCGTAAAAAGTAGGTGTAAAGAAAACATGTTCTAATAACAACAAGAAACCTCTTTAAAACAAATACTTTTTGGTTATAGCCCTATTTTATTATAGCATATATCTAAAAATCTAATTATTGGTCCACTAATAATTTTGATATGTTTATAAGTAACTGAATTACTTAATTTATTCAAAAGACTTGTTTGAGTCGGAATTGACAGTAATATTTAAATTACATTAATGATCCTGTCGGTCCCGTGCAGTCTGCGCCTCACTGGAAGGCGAACACCAGTATGAGCACGGGCACGGCCACCACGCACGCGAGGTACACGGAGGTGCGAGGCTCGCATTCTGATATTATCACGAACTGCTCGTTCCATAGAGAGTCGTTGTTCCTCAATGGCACCTCTAAAACTACCTGAAAAACATAACATAACATTTATGGGAAATATAAAGTGATAAGAACGCAACCATAAAAAATAATATTAAGTTTTGAAGGCGTCCCATTGCTTGCTTGTAACCACTTGTAAAATGTCTGATAGCACTTAGTCCGAAACAAATTAAATCCCAAATTCCGCCGCGCTAAAACCTCATAACGAGTTCGAAACTATTCTTACAAATTCCAATAATATTTACGTCAATAATTGCTAATTATTCAAAAGTAAAAGAGCAAAAATTATAGTTTATAAAATGTATCGATACGAGTAGGATTCAAAACCGCGACCTTGAGGAAACTGTTCCATCGTGTTTCCAATATCTACCAATTAATTAATTAATTAATTCTAGATAAAGCCGTCTATTTTTGGGCGGTAGTGATATCTTTTAGAATTCTCTAAAAAATTCTAACCAATATTAAAATCTAATCTATTAAATATAAAAATCTAATCTAATCTAATCAAAAATGATGAGTTCGAATGGCTGCTCAATGATCCTAATGATATTTAAGATCAGTGAAAGTAAATGCACCATGTCTTACAATCATATGGAGCGGGCACAAATAAGAAAATAAATAAATGGCAAGACCTACCTTCTGCGTAGAGAACAAGTCGAGAGGGAGGTCACAGCGGCTGGTCGCGTTGGTGCAGGCGCGCAGCGCGGCGCGCGTCACCTCGTAGCGCGTCTTCTGGAGCTCGAAGCGCGCTGTAATGTGGTTCACCTGCACCTCGTTCTCGGAGTTGAATACGAAGAAGTAGTAACCGTTGGCCGGAACCCTGGGGGGAACAAGGGGTTATCGGTAAGTTCGAACTCAATATATCCTAGAATGAAATGATACGCCATTCGAAACCTTTGTGTGTAGATTTTTTTTCCATGGTTTATTAAATTATAATTTTTATTTGTTACATTCGCTCTTGTCTTAAATATTGAGCAAGTAGCACGTAGTTTTTGTTGTTTTGTATTGTAAATTACATATATATGATTTATGCTTTGTACTGTTATTAGTTGTCCTAGTGAAAAGTTTTGTAATACATCAACCTCTCTTGTAGCTGTTTTAACTCTGGCCTCAATGCACGGAGCAACATTGATGTTGGAGTGCAGATACAAGATCAAATGAATGACTAGTGCAGTCCAGTTAGCTAAGAGTGAGGAGTGCAACCGCTGTCCTAACTATTAATTTTAACCTAACTTTTGGCTTTTCATTAGAAAAAAAAATTATGGATGAATAGGAAAGAAAATGGCAGTTGAACAACTAGTAAACCAGACGTCAAAATTGGTATTGTAATGCTACCCTGTAATTTTTAGTAGTCGGCTCCAAAATCTTTCGTGAGTGACAGATCCACTATTTTAGCCCTCAACTACCTTGCGGCGGTCTGCTCTTGGGCCAACGGAAAATCTGCTTTTCGGATCCCACTTCCGTCGTCGACTAGATAAACCACACACCAACTCGGTTTTTCACTGTGATGCAGCTGTTTAGATTCCTTTTCTCAATACAGCTTTACTGTATAATATGATGAAACAGTACTAATTAGCTCGCCCCTCCGTCTATAACCCTGTGAGCACTGTCGCTCAGTGTGTCGCTACCTGTAGGTGAGCTCGTTGGCGGCGGCGGCGGCGCGCGCCCCGGCGTCTATAACCCTGTGAGCACTGTCGCTCAGTGTGTCGCTACCTGTAGGTGAGCTCGTTGGCGGCGGCGGCGGCGCGCGCCCCGGCGTCTATAACCCTGTGAGCACTGTCGCTCAGTGTGTCGCTACCTGTAGGTGAGCTCGTTGGCGGCGGCGGCGGCGCGCGCCCCGGCGTCTATAACCCTGTGAGCACTGTCGCTCAGTGTGTCGCTACCTGTAGGTGAGCTCGTTGGCGGCGGCGGCGGCGCGCGCCCCTCCGTCTATAACCCTGTGAGCACTGTCGCTCAGTGTGTCGCTACCTGTAGGTGAGCTCGTTGGCGGCGGCGGCGGCGCGCGCCCCGGCGTCTATAACCCTGTGAGCACTGTCGCTCAGTGTGTCGCTACCTGTAGGTGAGCTCGTTGGCGGCGGCGGCGGCGGCGGCGGCGCGCGCCCCGGCCGGCGCGGCGCCGGGCGTGCAGGCCGCGTGCGGCGTCAGCGGCAAGTTGAGGATGAGCCCCGCGCACTCCAGCAGCGCCTCCTCGCTGCTCGAGAACGACGACCAGAACTCGGAGTTAGACATGTCGAAGGGAGTCGTCTCGTTGATCTGCTCGTGGTGATCCGCGAAACCGTCCGGTTCCAGACCCTGGGGGGAGGGGTCGACTGAATATTTTTAATGAGATAATAATCGATGATATATACGGAGACCCGTGAATTTATTGAAGTTAGCGTTAAGTGTAAAACGTGTCGGCCAGTCGGCCTCCGTAGAGTCAATTTTGAGGTTTATTCTTTATTGTATTCTAAAAAGTTTCTCACTTCTTCCGCTGCATAATCCCTAGCCCCGTCGTCCTCGTTCAATCGTCTCTCGAAATCGATCTTTCCGAGCATCAAATCTCGTTTTCTTCTCGCTTCCTGAAGCGCATCTCGACGTTTTTCTGAAAATATCGTTGAATTTTATTAATTTGTGATCGGTAAATTGCGATTAGGTAAAAAGAATTTTAAAAGCACATCTTCAAATCTCAATAAAGCGCCTTGCTTATCACTCACGTCTTCTCTCTCTGTATGTGTCCTCCTCGTGCACGGCCTCCGCCAGCACGTCGTGCAAGTGCTCCAGCTCCTCATCGGGGGACTGAGGAGGTCGAGTATAATATGTTTAAAAAGCACTTTTATTCATAGTAATTTGTATGTTTTTAGATATTCAAATAACTCAAGCTGGAGTTCACAGAGGAAAAATTAGTGAAGAAATAATTATGGTCTTACTTTGTATTCGACTCCCATGGTCTGATGTAGTTTAACAAGCACACGTTTGCCCCTGCCTCCTAAACCCTGAAGCTGTTTTAGTACGTTCTCAAACACTTCTTTAGATGTCTGATCCTCTTTACTCTATAAAAATGAAGTTTATTTATTAAACTCAATATTTTATATTTATAATCCTTTATACTAAGACCCATAAACTAATTAACTCAAAACAATATATTTGTATTTATGTTTAAATCTTTAGAATATAGTAATGTTCTAATATGTACTTAAAATATTGCATCTAATATATGTAACCATATTACAGTTGTACATTTTATTTGCGAGTGAATCTCACAAAGTATATACTATCAATGTAAGATATCACTAAAGATATGATTGAGAACAGTCAACCAATATGTTGAAAAGTGTAGTAGTTGGTGAATGCTCATTACAACAAATTTAGACCCTTATGTCCCCTAAAAAAATAGCGGATAATAAGCTTGCATATATACAAATCTTCTGCCTAAAGATAAAGGAAATAAATAGTTTTAGGTGTTTTATTAATAAATACTGTGAAAAGCAAAGGCGACAGAACGCTGACTTGTGGGACACCGGCTGAAAATTAATCCTGTTCCCAAAAACTTTCTTGGAAATTTGAAATGAATAATCTGCTGACAACCATGGAGATATGAGAGTAAGTAGTAAATTACTGGTGATGGAGTTGAAAACGCAAATGGCGAATGTAACACTAAAATCAATAGTTTTAAAATCATTATCAAAGTTGAGTAAAATTAAAATAGTAACCGTATAAATGTAAACAGCAACTTGTTGCTTGCTATACAAGTTATAAAACGAGATTTGAAAAGGTTTATAAGTTTATGGTAGTTAAAGATATATGTGACTTGTTGGAGAACTGGGTGTCGATTGGCTTAATCGATACATAGTCCCATCGTTTGACCAACATTTTTAAGAAAAATATTAATGAACATATTTTTTTTGTACATAGTAATGACAGTATGAAGAGGGTAAGATAAAATGGTAAAGCTATACATATAAGTATTAATATATATTTATATTTAGTTCACTATCATGACTATCAGTAATTGAAATTTATAAACAACTAATCCAGTAATAACATAAATGTCATATCGTGAACGAAAAAACATTAATAACATATTATTTTAGATGGGACATTGTTTATCGAATCACTATCGAACTGATGTGTACTATCCAATAATAGTAAAACGATATGAATAGACACTATCACGTAATTACATAGATATGTACTGTTTCTATGGAGATCCTCCGACCACGTTATCAAGCTTCAAGGATGACATGATTGGACGTCATCGGCGAAATTGTTTCTTTCTATAGGAATGCCTCACTGATTTGTATATTTCTTAATTTTTATTTGTGCTAAAAACTTTTTTTGTGCAAATAATATTATTTGGTCGTATCTACGAATTACTGTTTTTAAGAAAATAACGATTATTTGGTCGTCACATATTTTTTTTTTGTTAGAAATACCAAATATTTTGCATTATTTTTATTTCGTATTATTTTCAGAAGCCACAATACAAGTAAAAGATTCAAATATTTTGTTTCTTATTAAGACGCACGTGGCAGAAAAGAAATAAATTTATCACTCTCTACTTATTTAAAATTTATGATATTACTAAAACCTATAATTAATTCTAACATATACTATATATACATAGATTACATTTTATCTTACAAACATTTAGTGTTCCATGATGAAAATCGAAAATCACTTAAAATTTAAGCAAAATTCGACATTGTATGTCTGAACTTCTACATATCATATATATATTTCATTATTGTATTTGACGGTATTAAAAAAAATGATTTATTAAAAATATGTAATTGTATGTAGTTTATTGACTTGTATCACATATAATCCGTAATGTTATCATTTCTCTTAGACGTGTTTTTTATAATATAATAGTCAAAGCAATATATATTATAGGTTTATTATAATGACAAGAAGGATTGTAAACTGCAGCTAGGTGTTGTAATTCATTTAAACTCATAATCCTAGAAACTGTAAATTTAATAAACATACCGTTTCATTCGCTTCGTGTAAATCCTGTTCTTGCGTCTTCTTATTATCATCTGTGGGTTTGTCATCAGTCTTGATTGTGTCATTTTTATTGATAGTATTCTTGGAGGTGTTGTCGGTGGCCGGGTGTCGGGTCGTGGCTGATGTCACTTGATCCATGGATGTTGTCTTACTGGTTGTTATATTCTGATTGGATGTTGTATAGTTACTGAATTTTGGATTCGGTGTGACTTGGTCGACGATATTGCCGTCAATATCTGAAAGTATTGTTTTAATTTGTTTTCTTTTCTTTTACTGTTTTTTTCCGTGTCTCTTTTAATGTTTCATCGACATAACTCTACAGATTATACTTGAAGGCTAAATAAATGTTGTCTCTGTCTATATTTTGAACATTAAAACGATATATGAATAGTATAGATTAAACTAATTCTTTAAAGCTAATATAAATGTAGATATACATGTTAAGTAATGAGTACAACATCCTAAGAGTATATAAAATTTTATTGTGATAAGTGATAAATGATATGATATATATATGATAGTTTGTGTTCATATTGCTATCGATAGATCTGTTGCCAACCATCAAATTATATTTATTCCTTTTTATTGAACAACTCTTCGTCCGAATTAAAATATTAGTCTCATTCTAAGTCATTAAAAAATCCATAGAACGTTTTTTCTGAGCTCTATTTATGAAGTCTATAGTCACCCAGAAACAAAATTGCATTTACAAATTAATTTCCAATTCAAACCATCACCGCCCTAACTAAATATTAAGTTAGTAAGGGTCCTACCTACTTATTTACATAACTAGCTATTCTAACGAGCCCTCTACCGCCCCAGTATCCTACCGTTAAATGAGATCCACCGCCGCTCGTCCCTGTCCACGTTGGCGTCTCTGTGTCTGTGCAGCGCGGGCAGCGGCACGAGGTGTGCTGGCGGCCGGTAGCGCTTGGCGGCCTCCTCCTTGGCCGCCTCGCGGATGGCGTGCAGGCGCTCCAGGATGGCACGGAGCTCCTGCAGGATAACAATAACCCCTTTTTGAGCAGGTTTCGTGAACAAATGTTTACAAACACTTTGTGGAAAACTAATGTTGACTCTTCCCTGATTACATCTCGTAAGGCCATAACTGCTGTGACAAATAATAAGCGTTATTTTCCTTAAATGTAATTTTCACAAAAATTTTATGAACGTTTTCTGAATAAAAATATATACTTGTATGTATTATGAATCTATGGAAATTCAGCCACTGCTTACCACCCACATTTATTAAGAGACTTACTATCAATGTATCGGTTATAACGGGCCATATACTCTAAATTCTGACAATATTTTCAGGGTTTATTTATCGTCTAAACGTTAACTAATTTTTCACTCTTTTTAATTCAACACCTCACTTTCAAGTCAGGCTCGGGGGAGTTCCGAAAGGGACCGGAAAAAATCTCAGAGATTGACGAAACGAATCGTATTCGTATTTTTGCATTTTAGTGTTTTTAGGGTTTCTTTTATTACACTTTTGTACGCTACACTTTTTTGTATTGGTTTGGTTTTTTGGTACACTTTTTACATATTGCATGTAGTAGTACTATAGGTTAGTGAACACAAATTATGATTGAAATGATACAGAGAACAGGTGCGCTGTTTCCTTTATCTAGGACATGTCTGAGCGGTAGTTATCTGAATTATATGATATCTGTGAAGGTACCTTCGGGTCGTGGTCGGTGATATCTGCTGAGGGAACGTTGTCTGATGACGTCACGTTCGTCGACTGTTTCGGATCATGAAAACTCACTCCTGCCTTTTGACGTTTCATTGCACCTAACAAAATATATTAAATTATTATAATATAATATTGATATGATTATTGAATGAATGAATGTGATTATGAGGCTGACTCATTATATATCTTATAACATTATCCTAATCTATGGAAATAGATCGAAAAGAAATATCCAAAATATTTGATAATTGACATTACAACAATATTAATTTCAGCTAGTGTGTCCGTGTGTAATAGAGACTACAGTATGATATATATTAGGAAACATAACTTCAGTACTTACTAATAATGGAATCCGCGAAAGAGTAAAGAAACAGATAGATATATAACTTTATTTATATTTTTTTATAGACAGATGGATGTTATAAGTTAACACTGATTGTAAAGTTATCTTAATCTTAGTGTTTCATGTCATAGTATATAAGGTATAATCATCCGAAAATGTTGTAAATATCAAATAGAATAAAAAAAATCTTCGCAATGAACTAAGTCGCGTCTGGTTAAAAATGTTAAAAATAAATTAAAATGTAAAAAAAACCATAATCTGAGAAAACACTATTTTATTCATCTCTTAATTTTTTTTTACATTTATATTATTTAAGGGTTGATATATTATTTTAAAAGCAATGTAAAAATTATTGTATATTATGACATAAAGCCATAAGCCCTTCAGTTTGATCACGTGCTGCTATCAATAGTGATAACAAACAATTAATAGATACATCGCATTATTACATTGACTTGAAAGTATTTGTAATGGAGATATCTATTATGAATGTTTGTTTGTTTAGTATGTAGGTCATAAGAAATGTATGTATATATATATATATACCTTACTGTTTAAGAATATATATATATATATATATATATATATATATATATATATATATATATATATATATTCTTAAACAGTAAGGTATTGTCGGGTTGTTGTTGAATTTACCCGAATAGTTTCGAATCGGAATCGGAATTCGGAGTTCCAATCCTTACTCATGAGTTCTGATCACGAAATTTACCCGATTACTTTCGCTTTCGCTTGTTGGGCTAATTACGTAATTACTAGAGTACAGACGGATAATTATATATAATAGGAATCAATTTTCTTTACCTGGCTGATTCGCCTTTCCATCTTCTTTATTCAGCTGTGTTATCTTCTCGAGTAATGTAGTATTAGATAGAAGACCAAGTTTATGAGCTTCCAAGAGTTCATCAAGTTCCTCGGAGGAGTCATCTCCGATGTAAGCGCAGTCTTGGAGGTGTTTGTACCCTTTGATCATGATCAGCGATGCTCCTGGCCATCTAATACATAACACTTAGTGCTCAAATATTCATGTATTATTCTCATCAAAATTAAGCATTACCTCTAACACTACTAAAGCTTGAGTCGGTTCGTGCAGTTTACTAATATTTGTAACATGAGGTGCTCCACTAGCGCTCTACTCTAAAAGGCAATACTATAAATATTTTTAACTATATGATGTTGAAAATTTACCTTCAATAATTTTACTGCTTGTCCTAAAAATAAACAATCTATTTTATATAAAACGTAACTTTAGTAATGTACGTTAATACTTTACCAGTCAATAGGATTTACGTCGAAATTAAAGAATTTAAGAAGTATTAGAAGTATTCTATACTCTTGTTGAAAAAACCCACTAACATGCTTAAAGTCAGACATTTATATATATACATGATGGCTGCAAGCATGTTTCGGATGCTTGCAGCCATATATCAACTATAGAATAACTGTTTTAATGTTAATATGATTTACTTGAAAAATTGTAAAATAAATGAGTACCTGACACAAGACGACACTGTGACTGTGGAGCCCTGGAGTAGATAGAAGCCCCAGTACTCCTTCATATCATCCTCCAGCTGCAGTTCTCTAACCATGGACACAGAGACCAGCTCGTCCATCAGCTCCGGCGGCCCCGGAAGCACGAACGCGTTAAACGTTGCGTTGGATTTGACAACCTGCCTCTAAAGGAATATTTCAATATTAATTTACATCGACATACTTGAAACAGATTTATATAAAAATTTTCAACCCTAATCAAATTTTCTTATGGCTGGAATTACAATAAATTCTAATTGCATTAACGGGTGCTCATATTATAAGTATAATTTTCATATTTTTAGATTTAGTACTTTTGTGTGTGAATTGAAAACCCGTCAGTAAAATACAAGGATCATTTTATTTTAACAACCTAAGCACAATCACGACAGGACGGTGTATATATATATGTATATATTAATACGCAAAAAACATACATTTTAAGCATTAGGTTATTTTTAATGCTAAATTTAAAAATTTTAAAATTGAAGATACTTTTTATTTGTTAATTCGGTAATGTTTAACATGGCACAAAAATTTTTGTACATTTTTATGTATTATAAATATTTTTTATGTGGCGAAGCGAGCGAAGCTCTCTATGAGAGACTTTTCTGCGTCCTTTGTGCAAGCATTAATAAAAAACGGTATTTTCGAAAAATTCCAAATTTTGCAGACGGATTAGTCTGGTGGTGATTTTAAAAATAAAAAATGTAACGTCGGTCGCATCACTTAATGTGCTATCATATACCAAGATTTTGCGAGCGCAGCGAGTCAAGATTGAGGTCTGGTTCGAGCTCCTATTTACGTATTTATTAGTCTATTTTAATTGTTGTTCTATTGAGAAAATATTCTTTTTCTAAATTTTGTTATACAATTTAAACGTAACACAACTGTAACATTTAAATACGTTCATAAATGTTTCGAAATAACTCCAAAACTGTAATAAGGAACACGAGGTTAAAGATTATATCGTAGATATCTTTATTGATATATCTATCATATCTATTAATTATTTAGTTAAAAACTTACCACAGCGTGTAAATCACTAATACTATAATCTTATTTTATTATTTTTATATCATGACTCCTTTAAATTGAGATTAGTTATATATACGTATTATTTAAATAAATTACAAGTTCATTAAGATGACGTCACCTCAGATCATTAGTTCTTTTAAAAACAAATCCATTATATTTTCGTATAGTAGAATTCGGTCAAGAATATAAAAACCTTTTTTTTTTATTATTTAAATTTACGTGATGCATAATTACTTTCAAATATAGTAATTCGTGAAGTCCCCACGGTTCATACCCATACACGGTTCTCATTCATGAGCTGATCATGAATGAGAATCGTGAATGGGTTTAAAACTAGTTGCGTAAATTCCGATAGTATATACTACAGTAGAGACGGATAATTATATTTAAAATATAAAAAATATATTTTATAAAAAGTTAAATTTCGTGTCCATATTATGATATTAATAAGACTATACTTACACCCCTGACTCTTCATGAACTTCATTGATCTTAACCTCGTGAGTAAGAAAAAAGTTATATATAATTAGTATTAGGTTTGACCGATTAGTTGATCAAAAGTTTTGAACGGTCAAAGTTGGTAGGTTAGGTTAATGAATTACTTGACCGATTTTGTTCAAACTTACGAGTAGTTATTCATAATAAATGAGGGTAGTTGATTGGTGAAAACCCAATGAACTGATGAACGATTTTTCGGCTTTTATACACAGATATTTTTATTTCAACATAGTGTACTAATATTTGTATTATTTAAAAGACCTTAATTATACAATTATGTAATGTTATTGTTCTTTATTGCGATGCTTTCAATGTCTAATGTATACATACATATATATATATATATATATATATATATATATATATATATATATATATATATATATATATATATATGTATGTATACATTAGACATTGAAAGCATCGCAATAAAGAACAATAACATTACATATATATATATATATATATATATATATATATATGTATATATATTATATATATATATATATATATATATATATGCAAGTGACTTTGTAGACAATGTGCATGTTTCCTTGAATTTATAATAACAAGTATTTTATTAACATTACCTACGGTTTAGTTATCAGTGTAAAGAGAATTAAAGATAGATAAAAGAGGATCTTGTTATGATGGAGGTTATTTAGATTTACTAAGAACACAAATTTATTAAGGCCTGTTCAAAATAAATATATCCGACAGCTCTTACTGCCATTATTGTAAAACTATTTTATACGAATAGAACATCGTAATTCTAAGTTAAGTTAATGTCTGAAATATATTTTGGCTTTTTAATAGATATTTTAAGTTACGCATTTATTACCAAATTATAAATACAATCGTCATTTATTAGACACTTAAAAAAAATATGCAGCTTTTATGAGACCTAAGAGAATTTTAAAAGACCTTCTTGAGAGGTTCAATCATATGATTATTATATGCCTTAATAAACTGTTTATAATCAGCTAGAACAGCTACTCTATTATATGTAATAACCCTTCATCGTAAGGGAGACTTTTTCAAAATCTGGTGACACTAAATTACAAATTAATTGTTGTCCGCTTCCGTTTAACGCAATTCGAGTGTGACAGAGTTCTTCTTCTTTTATCTAATTCATGAAGGGAGATAATTAATGGAAAGTTTCAAGTATATTAGATAAAGTGAAAGGAATACACTCTCTAAAGATCGTTGTTGTGTCTCCGTGTCTGGTGACACTTACAAATAACAGATAAATGACTAACTATCTGTATTTATATAGAGACTTACCTGACACCAGGTCGGTGATATCTTGTTGTCTATTAGACGCATGTCTGTCATACCCATAGGATACATCTGCCCTGAAAATACTCGGTATCTGTAATATAAGGGTTTGATTATAAAATAATTATCCTATATTTCCTACATCAGTTGTTATCTTCAGTATAACATCTCTGTTTTGTCACTTTCACACTTTTGACGTAAAGCGTTGGTGAGAAAGTGACAAAACGGAGAATAAGTTCTACTCGGTATAAATATTTTTATTATTAAGATAGATAGTGTGTTTAAACATAATCGAATGGTAATGAGGCCAAGTCAGCACATGATAACGATAATACAACAAAACTATTCGATCGATTTTGATGAAACTTTGTGTGGTGTTAGCTCGAGTTCTGAATGAACAGTGCGTTCAGTATTCACATTCTTAAATATAATGTACAGATTGAATATATGTATGTAACTTTAACGTTTAATATTACCTCATATACAGCGGTACGAATATGAACAGACACGGCAGCACTATCATCAGCATCACCAGCCTGCAGAGTCTGAGGGGGCCCTTGTAGCACGAGCGGTGCACCCGACTGAACTGACGAGAGGGTCGCGGGCGAGGCAGCCCGGCTGGGGACAGTGCGTGTTATGAGGGAAATATTGAACACACTAAAAATTACTACAACAATATAATATTCACATATTATATATATTAATCAAATAGTACTTACATTCAAGTGGCACTAATTCTTGTGGATCCATGACATTCAGAACTCACTCCATTTTGTTAAAAAAATTGTTTCTGAAATAAATTTAAATTATGAATTAAAATTATTAACATAGTTGTGTAAAAAAGCCCTTTAGTAAAAAGTTAAGGCTACGAAGGTTCCAAATGCTCCCTGGTCTGTATTTGTGTGTGTGTGTGTGTGTATGTGTTGCACACAACAAACTCTGACAGGCATGTCTTTATTGTGTTCACTGTTTTATCAACATCAAAACAAATTATAAACAATTTGTGAGCAACTAGAGTCAGTGTATGCAAAAACAGATGAAGGCCTAATGGTTTTATTCAATTAATATTGGGAATTCGGTCTCCGAAACAAGCTGTCACCACAGCACACAGCAGCACCCGTCCACGAGCATAACACACGGAACAGCCATCACATCACAAAACAGACAGACGTTTTGTAGACCTTGTAGTATGAATCTATAATTATTAAACATTTAGGTAAATTTAAATGTTAACTAAAAAATAATTAAAATAATATATTTTGATCTAAAAGAAAACACATAAAAGAAAATTATTTTCTCTAGAGACGTCTGTCGCTTACATATTATTAATGTTTTTATAAATTATAATACGGTATAATAGTTTTACTCATTTACTTTTAAATTAACAAAGTAAATACTATATTCAACACAGCGCATCACTTACCCGCGGATACTACATCGATTTTACTAAAGTTTTTTTTGACCCAATTTGTTAATAAGCTTCTAAAAAAACCTTTGATAAATTTTTGTAAAAAGATATATAATTTGTGAATATGAGTCTAATCAGCTGTATATGTTATGTGGTAGATAACTGAAAACTAACACAAATTGCTATTCTATTTACAACTCAAGTTTGAAGCCACTAGTAGGTCATTGACTCTGAGTACTGAAGAATGATTTATAATGTACTTTAGTTCAATAAAAGTAACAGAATTGATAATATATTTTGGAAATAAAAACAATTACTTTAAAGTGTTGGTAGTTGTCTTTATAACGTTATAATTATTAACAATTATTATAGACAAAAGAAAGATAAGAAAAGATTTTATAAACACTAAGTGAACAAGGACAGAGTTCAATGAACCTGAATTTTTCATTGTCATCATAAAAAACTGTTTTTCTGACCCAAATTTCAATATATTTAGACTTTGTGTTGTAACAACTAATAAAAATCAAATTTAATAACTGTTCAAACGTGTATTTAGTTTTTTACAATTAATAATACATTTTCACAATAGGCTTTAGTTGGAGGTAGCGGGTTCAAATCAAAGAACTGTTGTAAAATTTATAATTGAATCTTATAGTATATTATAAAGCGGTAAGGTTTGTTTAAATGCGTTAATCTTCTGAGCTAGACGATGGATCAGAAAAATTCTCTCTGCTTATGATAGACAGGTACATGGGGAAGGCTATATTCCATCTGGCATCAGGCTACTTTTATTTATCCTAATACTAAATAAATATTTCGTGCGCGGCTGGAACTCAGCCGTGGTAACGTTGGTAAATCAGCCTTTTGTAAGTGTTAAGAGTGTGTGATATAACTTTAATAGTGCTATGAGTGGCGAGTATGAAACCGACTGATTTCAGGTCATTGACTCGAACACCGTTCAGTCTAAAAGTTCTGCAAGTTCTTTCTTATAAATATTATATAAAAAACATACAAAAAATACATAAGTACAAGTGACGAACTTATCGCCTAAGGGTGTTTTTTTCCAAGCAACCTTACAGAACATTACAAAATTTACAAAAAAAAAAAATTGCAGGAATTACAAAGTTTTTTCTGAAACAAAAATTAAAATGACATTGTAAAATACTATTATTATGAATTTAGCCTTATTAAGAACTAGCTGCTTAACATAACTGAGAGTATATAATAAGAAGAAAGATTTTTTCAATTTTGTCCAGTAGTTTCGATTATTGGCGTTTTTAAAAAGTAGCGTATTAAAGAAACTTTTCCGCTTCACAATATTAGTAAAAATATAAACATATTAGCAAAAGATTAAATAGTGTATTATATGTTATTAGGATCTGCGAAATTTTATAGTCATATTGTCATAAAATGATCTCTAAGTGAAATGTAATAAAACATTCAAAGAAACTTGTCTAGTGAAGCGACGGCCATATTGCTCTGAACCACACAAGAACAAATGACACAATGTGCGAAAGTATTTTGTTTTTAAACTCAAATTAACTGAATCGTGGCCATGAATATTTAACAAATATTATAATATTTAATAAATATTATAATATTTAATAAATATACGAGCAATTTTGTTACCTAACCGTGTTACTCATCTCTACACGCGCTTGATTAAATAATATATAATGATTAATTATTTATCGCTATTAGTATTTTGTTTTTGATATAATAGAACACGCACATACAGACACACATACACATGCACATAAAACTATTATAACTATATAACACTATCATAATCTTAATTCGCAAGTCCAAGGACAAACGACTAAATTAACATATACATACCAATGAGACAATAGAGTACAATAATTATACAAAATATAATATGATTTGTATATGATGTATAATAGTGAGTATTGAACGATTTAATATAAGTTTTATGAAATATCAATTTGAAGGTTGTATTCTCGTTTTTATTGTTTACCAAAATTATTACAGATTATCATATGAATGTATATTAATGAGATTAAAACGTACAAGACTCGTATTCGAAGCATAATATATTAGTTTCCTAATCGACAAAGGTCAAAGAACAAGTCAAATATACACAAAAGAAAAATGTTATCAGCTGTGTAAAGGAAACTAAATAAATTTTAAAAAGAATTGAGTGCGAATTAAAGTATTTTTATAATATAATTTATTATAAAGTTAACGTATAATTTCGGTGTAATAAAGTCTATAAATAAAGTCACAAAAACTATTGTTTAGAAAGCTAATGGATTCACGCCAAAATAACGTGTTCTGCTCCGATGTGGAGTATCGACCGATACTGGATTTACTAAACACATAATAGAAGGATTTTATTTAGTATAAGTTAAACATTTTGATAAGACTTCTACTAGAAGTAATCTAAAATGATACCAAAATAGGAAACTTAAAAGTAAGTTTCGTATTGTCAATGTACTGAGCACTATGATTATTTTGAAATCTTATCATAATTCAAAAATGTATAACTTACGTAATTTCGAAATTTGTAAACAAACCCGTTGTTGATAGAATTAAATAAATAACATTGATATCAACACTTCTATTTAATAGAAAAAACCATATGTCTACTTAAAAGTCACTGTCTGTATATAAAATAAAAATTTTAATTATATATGTTAATATCCTATTTATAATATATCGACGATTGTTTGTTGTATTAGACACACGTGCGTGTTAGAGCGCGACGGAATGAGGACTGATTTTATCTCCGGGTTCCTTCAAATTTATGCAAAATATAAATAGCCGCGAAAATATTAATTGTGCGTGTCGGCCATCTTGGATGAGGCGTTATTGAGTTTTTATTAACATATTTGGCTTCTATTGTATTTGTTTAGTCATACTTATATGTGGTTTTAGATTTGAATTAAAAACAAATTTTAATTTAACGGTATTTCAATAAATAAAAGTAGCCAAAAATAGTGAGAAAGAGAGAGGAAAAAATAATAATATATCACTGAGTATTTTTAGGTTTGTATTAGTGTTACAATGAACTCTTGTCACTTCTACAGCGACGTAGTCTGTCGTAGCGATCAAAGATAAGAAATAACTGATAATACTCTTATTTAATCGAAGTCTGATACATAAATAATTAAAAATACATTAAATTTCATTTTAATTTATTTTCGCTGTTAATTATAATATTTCATTTAATTCTTCAAATTCTGTTTTTTTGGCCCTTTTAGGTCTTATTTTGTATCCAAAAATTATTTATTTTTAATCTAAATCTAAATCTTAATTTAATATATTTGTTAATAACCACATCGATAATAACAATAATTACTTAATGAATCATTAATACTTTAAATATTTAAATAAGACTAATTATACATTGTTACACTAAGTACTGAATAATCATTAAAAATATCAAAGGATCTGAGATATATTATATGATTGAGACGAATTTAAATTTTAAGGGCATCTTGTTTGTTGATTTTGTATTAAATTGTTTATATGTGTGTGTTTCATTACATCTCTTTCGCCCCAACATTAGAGGAGTTACTTCTTATTAGTAAGTTAGTTTTTAATATAGTATTTTCTTTGTTTTTAGCGTATAATTTTGGTTACATTTTAATTTTAACCCGACGTTTCGTATGCTTTGCAGCAATCGTGAACACGTGACGAGATGTGTCTGTCAGTAAGTCAGTAGTTTTTAATAGTTTAATATTATTGTAAATAAAAGAGTACGATACAATAGAGCTGCTATATATTTATATAGAATGCTCTAAAATAAATCTTATGCAGAAACAAACTGACTTTAACAAAACATTTAAGTAACTAACAAAACCTTTTTTTTTCTTATTTATTAATTATTATTAATAGAAAAAAAATCTTGTTTGTAAAAGTAAGATAGAGTTTCTGTCGCTTACTTAAAAATAGTTATATACAATCTTGTTACCAGAAAATACTAGGTCACTTTAGAATTATTGAGTCAGAAAAACTCACACTTTTTTTTAGTAAGACTAGTGAATTTAAATCATTATTAGCTTAATTGAAAGAATAAATAGCAATTAAAAGTCACCCGTGTTCAATAAAGAATACATACAAGAAATAATATTGTATTAGCATTTTGTAGAGTCTTTTGAGTGCAGTTGGTAGAGAGGAATGCTCTACAATTACAATTTATAAGGCTGAGTTTATAACTGTTGATAGAGAGCAGTTGCTTTATTCGCCTTTCTTATATTTTACTTATTTTCTTCTCTTTTTAATTTACAACAAAACATCAAGTAATTACTTGTGATGGTCTTCGTCTCTATCAGTGATTTGAACATATATTTTATATATTAATATAATTTTTTTAATACTTTATTATTTTCTACGTATTTTTGAACGTAAATGTGGATCATATATAATTTTCGAATTTGTTATAGAATTTTACTTCGATCAACTATTTCTTTCTTCTGTTGTAATTTCAGTATATAATAAAATAATTTAATTTGTTAGCAAATAAGTAGATATCTTAGATAGAACGTTCAGAGTTCTAAGGCTGCATGTTACCGTAGAGCAATATAGTGATGATGAAGTAGAGAAGGCCACAGGTAGAGAAAGGAAGGTTGGGTCTGACTCTCAGATCATAAAATAGATCTTAATTTATTCTCTGTTTTGTCACTTTCTCACTAACGATTGACGCCAAAGGTGTGAAAGTGACAAAACACAGATTATGTTATACTGGGTATAAGAACTTTTATTACTAAGCGAGACTATAATTGAACTATAAGCCAACAAATAGAATGAAAATTATCTATATACATATTATAAAACTGTAAAAACCTGTTTCTGTACATTGATTATATTTTAGAACTTTAATTGGGGTGTAAAATATCAAAACACAATTTTTTTTACATTTTGTTTGTCTGTCTGTCTGTTCGTGCACTCATAACTCAAAACCTACGCGACAGATTTTGAAGAAGTTTGGTATGGTGATAGCTGAATGTATTGGTTAATTTTTAAGATAACTATTAGTGCAGGAAAATGTCTAATTCGAAAAGAAAAATACAAAAAAACAGTTCTACCAGTTATTTCTATAAAATATTTATTTTAAATCCAATAATACCTTTATTAGAAAAATATTTTAATTCTACAATTTATGGAAAAGTTATTTTAAGCATATAATTATAGTATAACTAAATACGCTTCTGAATGCTTGAAATAAATGAAAATGCCCGTTCGGTCCGCCTTGTTCTGTGATTGGTGGAATCGCAGTAAAATATCCACCAATCACGAATGCGCTTCCACAACCCTCTTCGAAAATTTGAATAATAAAATGGAAATCTTAGTATCAAACCATCCGTCGTGAATGGAAGACGTTTTTCCCGTCCTAAATGATCTTAGATTTTTGAATTATTATTTGTGTTACGTGAACTCTAGTGTAGTTTTATGCCCACTGTATCGGATAACATTGGTAGCGAAGGTTGGTTAAATAGACTGCTATTTATTATAAAATGTTAGAAATATATTTGTATATTTTCTTTAGATTTTTATAGATTATTTCAAAAAACTTTTTTCTTTGTGATTAATTACAAAAGCAACGTTTTAATTCGCATAAAGTAAAAAAATATTTTATGATAATGTCTTTTACATATTTAAACCCTTAATATTAAAATTAATTCTTTCATGATTAAACCTTTGTAAAATTACAAAATTTTAGGTATAAACTGTAGGAATTGCTTTAAACAACTCTTCCGTTTCCTAAATAAATTTTATTTCCACAGAAAAAATGTCAAATTAACTTAAAATAAAGCAATTTCGCTACAACCTAGATTTATTATAAAATATTTTCAAAAAAATTTCAATTGTATATTTTATATAAACCGCTTTATAGTATATTACGGAAGCGGCGAGCAAGAGGTACTTTTTTAAATAAGGCTCTAAAATAAAAAAAATAGTAGTAGTAAAAGTCAATGACGAACAATGAAGAAAAATCATTTTTCACACGCTACGAGTTCACTTCTTTTTTTTTTTTCGATAAACCTTAGAAGACCGAGAAATAACAGCTTTCTATTTGCAATCCAGTTTAATTTAAATAAAACCTTTTATTAATAATCTCCTTGTTGTCATATGTCGGAGAAAAGATCGTTCCATTTTTAAAATTAAACGACCGATATGACACAGCTCAAACATGAGAGATCTGAATTTTTATATAATTTTACCGACCTTGCTTGTACATGGTGAAAACAGTAAATTAGATTACTACTCGAAAACTTTAGTCAAAAGAATGCTTTAATTTTCAAGAACGTTTTTTCTTTTTTTTTTTTATTTTCTTAAAAATATATTTACTAAATATTGTATATAATATGTGGATATTTAAAATAATTGAAAGTAAAAGATAAGAGATCAGCGTTAATTATAGCACATCCGCTGATAATGACTTCCGGCGGCGCCTCATAATACCCGTTTGTTAATATTAATAATATGCTATTGTTTTATATTTACCACAATTGTAGACGAACATTTTATTGCAGAGACTTTTGAGTGTCTTAACATTTATTTATTTATTTATGCAACAATAAAATAACAATTCTTAATATAAACAAAAAGTGTATAGGATAGCTTATCTCTTCAAGGAGTTCTCCTCCAGCTACCCTGGATTTAAAAGAAATGGAATTTATAAAACAAATATACAATTGATGGCTACATTAATAAGATAAATATTTAATAAGTACAGCAAAATAAATAAAAATATATTTCAAGACGACGTTGTGTTAAGAAGATATCAAGTTACCCTCCTTTATCACTCCACTTAAACATCGTTATTATATATTTTATCTTGCTTTGTTATCTTTATTAGAATAAAAAAAATCTTAACAAACAAATTCGTTAACGTTAGTAAAGAACTCAGTCAATGCAGTTAGTTCATTTTAGCGCATGTATTTAAAGGAAATTGAGACTAGTATATTTTAAGTAATACCAAAGTCTCCTTAAAATCTTAAACATAATGTTAAAAAGAGTCTAATTATTCTCAAACGCTTTGATGTTTCATTTAAAAGGCTGTGGGCGGCGATGATCACTTACCTACTTAAAATGTAGCCACGCGCTCATTTGTCTTCCAATAATATACTAGGAGCGCGAACCAGACCTCAATTTTGACTCGCTGGGCTCACAATATCTCGGTGTGTTAGTACATTGAGCGAAGCGAGGCGAGAACAGCACCGAAGTTTCTTTTACAAAACATGGACGCATTCTATCCTCAACTATTCCTCAAGATGAGACACATTATTAAATTTGTTGTTTTTTTTATTTTCTTTTTAAAACCACCACCAGATTGATGTCATACCCTTTTTGATTGATGTTTGATTTGCACTAAGTATGCAGAAAAGTCTCTCATAGAGAGCTTCGCTCAATATAAATGTGTGCAGATTCACAGGAACAGGTAGAAAATTAATACTTTAATGTTAAAAAACATGTCTTTTTTTATTTATACATATATAATTATAACTGCACGTGTACAGCGTGTTTAAAGTGTTTTCCACTGTGTCCGGAATACAACCTTTAAGTCAGTTTTAGATATATATAATTTATTTGTCCAGTGTGTCTCAACACCATGGCGTCAGATCAAGAGTCATGTTCGGACGAGGAGCCCGACAGCGAGATGCTGAGTGACGATCTGTGTCTGCCGGATAGTGATGATGAGAGACAACACACCAGGGGTGTACAGGTGGGTGATGATGGAGTATATAAAGATCAGCTTATTATATAACAGTATTTAGAGTTACTTTGAAGTTGTATTAAAATTAATCCATTTTTGTTTTGCATCTACAAACAAGGACATTATAAAATTATGTTATTGAAATGAATTAATTCTTATAGGTAGATTTTAAGTATATTATATTTACCTGATCTTATTGTAATAGAAAAAAAATATACAAATGAATGTTATACAATAAAATAAATATTTTTTTAATTAAAGTACATAATCGGTACAGAGCCTCCCAGAAGATGTCCCTCAGCTAAGCGTGCTCCGCCCTCCCCGCAAGCTCTTCACCAACTGCCGCGAGCGCTGGAGGCAGCAGAACGTGAGTGGGGCTTTCGCTGAGCTGAGGAGACTCGTCCCCACACACCCACCAGATAAGAAGCTGTCCAAAAATGAGATACTCCGAATGGCAATCAGGTCATTATTGATTTATTTATATTCTACTTTTTGATCACATACATCACACACAGTGATGATTTGTGTACGTCAATTGCAAGGGTAAAAAGAGACTATTTTGTTACCATACTACATTTATCGAAATAAGCCTTTCTATGGAGAGTTTCCAACTTAAATTTAAGGCTACGAGGTCATTATGCTGATTTATTTTTAGAAATATAGGTGAAATATTTTTTTCAATTATCTACGGTTATGAAAAAAAAAAGTCTTTTTATGCCGACGACTATCTGTTAGAACGTTATGTATAAAGTGTGAAGTAAATCTTTGTTTCAATAAACAAAATCACATTCACTCTACAAAGTGTATTATTCATCTATTATTTATAACTTAATTGTAATGAAATATTGCAGATACATCGGCCTTCTTTGCGAGGTCTTGGAATGGCAGAAAAACCACGGACATGTGACAAACAAAGAAAATTCTGGCCTTGCGATAAAATGTGAGTCACCCTTAAGCCCGACTTCAAGACGTCTTCGTCTCAAAAGACCGTTTGATGATGAGACGAGAAGACCGTATGAGGCTGATTATGTCAGGTTTGGTAATGAAGAAAATGAAGAAATTCGTAGAAATATTCAGAGAAATGCTACAAAAGCCGAGTTCTTCTTCGGTAAGGAACATTTGAAAGTATTACGTAACCAGTATTATTTTCCAAGATGGCGTCAGATGCCATTTAGGAATTTGGCGGGAGAACGAAATGGCAACAATTTGCTAATGATCGCTCCCTCTAAGGATGAAAAGGATGTTTCTAAAGACAAAGTGAATGGAAAGGAGAAGTAGGTTTCTGTGTAGTAATTTATAATAAAATTAAAACCATTTTGTTGTTTAATTATATTTGTATAGATCCTCCAAAATCTCAATTTAGGTACGCATGTTTTTTTATTTATTTCTTAGCTTAAACACGTAATAATATATTTATTTAGGTTAAGTAATGTAGTTGTATATTATTATATCTTTTTAGTTATGTAATGTTTGATAAAAGTATTGAATAGTACCACATTATCGGGTTCTTTGTATTCAAGAAGTTAAGGTAAAAACATGTCAATAAAATAATGTTTATCATTAAATATAGTTTCATTTTGTCTTATAACTTTAAATGTATTCGGCTGTACTTTTAATTCTTCAAAGCCATTCAGGTTAACTACAAAATTCTGTTATTAAAATAAAACTGGAGAGATAGTAATGTCAACAGTAATGGAAATATATATTTATTTTTATGCTTTTTTTTGTTATAGGTCTGAAAGTATTTTAGGTATAAAAATTCGTCTGTGAATCCTGAGTTTTCAGACATCCATGACTCAAAATGTTCTTTTATTTTCATTGTTATAAAAATAAGAAAAAATTCGAAGACAAAACAATCATTTCTTTAAGTTTGAAACCTAAAGTTCAGTCTTTTCAATGTTATTTTTGTGCCAGTTTCTAAAACTTTCAACTGATTTGAGGACGTCCATGGAGAAGACCTCAGGTAACTCAAACGCTAAGAAGTGGCCACCATCGTCCAAAATTGTCTGATTGATCAGGTTCTGGTATTTGAGTTTAAGTAACCACGGCGGTACGAAGGTGAGTTCGTTTTTAGCCTGGATGATGCAGGTTGGAACTTTAATAGGAATTCTGTAACAGATAACATTTAATGTTATAATTCTTCATATAAACGTTTATTTAAAGGTGTTTTTAAAGATTTTTCAAGGTATTTAATGCGTTGCAAGTTAGCTAAACTTCTTAATTTGCAATGAATAATACTTAATAAAATAATAACATTTTGTAAATAGTGTCAAAATATTATAGGTTATCTTTTCCAGAAACTTGTCTCTCAATAAAACGTCTGTTGTCATTGATTCTAAATACTCACTCATCATACTGCAAATTGTAGAATCTAGAATTGAAGGTCTCTGCATACAGTCTGAGAGAGGTAGTAATAGAGTTGGTGGACCAGTACGTCATGAGGTTGTCAATGAGCTGGTTCTTCGTAAAGCGGAAGGTAAGACCGCCATCAGGTAAAGAGCGATGTTCCATTCGAGTCCAGCTCGAAAACTTCTCAAGTATATATGCCGCTAGACCAGTGGGGGAGTCGGACAGGGCTATACCTGAAAATGGGACGAGCCATTTTAATTATCTAGACTTATTTGTGTTGTTTTGTAATATTTTTGCCAATTATTTTAATAATATTTTCTCAATATATTTATTTGTTGTTTTTTTTTATTTTTTTTATTACCAACTGTATCCGGTTTTGTAGCCTGTATATGCATGTAACCACTTTCTTCTAAAAGGTTTGCATAGATTTCAGACAAGGGGTACAATCTGTTTTGGACGTCCGACCCCACAACCAATGGGGGATAAATAGATCCCACCAGAGCAAAGAATGTGTACAATGAGTTCGTCACTAAAGGCATGTTTGCGTGATAGCCAAGAACTTCCTGTAAGGAGTTTTAGATTTTTTTTATTATTGCAAAAATAAATACTTAACATTTTGGTAACTTAAAATATAAATATATTTTTATTTATACATTATATATATAAATATATATATTATATTTGGGGAGGTCTGAATTTTTAATACGATCCAAAATATATAATATACTTTTAAAAATATTGTTATATCTTATAGAATATAAAAAGTGTGCGTTGGCCGGGAATCGAACCCGGATCAACTGCTTGGAAGGCAACTATGCTGACCATTACACCACCAACGCCTACATACACTATTTTTAATTTACTAGACGTTTGATAATGTTTTAAAAATAAATAATGAATATCATATTTGTACAGTTACATCATAATAAAGAATATATATAGAGTATTGGAAATACACACATATTCAATTTTATATTTTTTTTGATTCGATTCAGTCAAGAATCTCAGGAAATCCTTAGAAATACTTGTCAAAATTAATTAAACGTAAACACTTTAAAATAATTAAAAAACTTTTTATTATATAGTTCACAAATAATACCTCCGGAAATAAAATGGCCATAATGCTAGTGATGAAGGCACCCCAGTCTCCTCCCTGGATGTAGTACTTCTTAAAACCAAGTCGCTGCATCAGGTTCCTGAACACAACAGCCATTTTATCTGCACCGAGACCTGGACGTACAGCCGCCTATAAAGATTTAGAAATCATTTAAAATCACCTACGTGTGTACAATGTACAGTTAATATGTACCATTATTAACACTTTTTTTAGAGATTTTTTAATTTTTTTTTTTTGTTGGCTTTTCGGATCTGCACGATACAGAATACATAATAAGTTAATATCTTGCTGTAACAGGTAACCTTGACACAGGTCACAACTAGTAGTAAAACTATAATTGTAGGACATTAAGAGTATATGCAATATAGTCGATACTTCTATTATAAACTAATTATTTTTAGTTAAAATGTTTTACAGTCATTTAAATTGTTTTCTTCCATATTGTTATGAGTTATTTATAGTTATATATAGCTTAGGGAGAACTTGAATTAAATTTTCTATTCTTTTGTGGTACCTTTATAATTGGTCAAATTATCATATTGAATACTATTTGAAGATCAACTTACACTAGAGAACCCATAACCAGGTAAGCTTGGTATAATGAGCTCGAGGGCGAAATTTCTCTCTTTGCTGACGCGCGTTAGATGAGGGATAGCCTCATAGAACTCCCGAACAGACCCTGGCCATCCATGGAGCAGGAGAAGAGGAACTAGTTCAACACCTTTCGGAACCTTTAAAAAGAATAAATTTTTCAAAATATATAATTATATTTAAAGACTTGTTGTTTTATTGAAATTAATTAATTATTCGTCTGAATAACTACTTAGTCTGTGAAAATGAATTTGTAGGAAATATAAATAAACACAACATTTTTGTTTGACTAATCTTAATATTGGATTTTAGATTCATTACTTTTCATTTATTTATTCATTTAATCTTAATTAATAAAACTATTCAATCCTGAAGTTATAAAAAAAATAGGGTATAAAGATTCCGAATACGTGGACAAAGAAATTTGTGTCGAATTTATATATTTTTTGAGGATTGTTATCATCTACAATCTTGGAATATTGCAAGAAATATTCGCATTACGAATATGAATAAGTATTATGATTTTTACGTTTACAAAAAATAGTTTTAAAAATGTTATGAATACCCGCGGTGGAGAAATGTGTTAGTTTGTTTTACTAAATATAATATATATGGGGGTTGTCTTAGATTCAATAGTTATGAATTAATTATACTATTTACCTCAGGTGTTACTCTGATGAAGTGGATCTGCAGACCCTGGATATTGGTTTTGAAGTGTGGATATTGGTTAAACAGTTTTTCACGTTCGCTGAAATAAAATACTAAAAGTTACAAGTGTACGTAAACATAATTGTTTTTATTTATAAGTTCTTCAAGCGGAACTTCTGTAAAAAAGTAATGTGTAATTATAATTTTAAGTACGTTTCATTTATAATTGCTATAATTGTGAGTTTTTTCATTGCGGTTTACTGACCTGAATGGATACTCCTCAGCCCAATATTTCAGAAGTGGTTCCAGCTGCTTGCTGTTAAAACCGTACTCAAAAGATATGCCTTCTAGTGGTGGGGCGAGGGGGTGACGGTCTCGTAAGCGATCTTTGAGGTCCTTTTTCATCTTTAAAATCAAAGAGAAAAGTCTGATTAAAAACTTTTGTGATCTTTTCAGATTAGAGTTTAAAGAATTTTATTTACATAATACATCTAAAACATGTTATAAAAATTCTATTATTACTATTATTAACACCTATGTGCTAGGCATAGAAGTAAAAATAAGGACTACGAAGTATTCGAAATTATATTACATTTGTATTCTTGGAGGGTAGTAAGAAACTAGAAGGTTCACCAGATGACAAGTGGTACTATGACCTCTACACAGTTGACACATAAAAGCAATTTCAGATCCGTTTCAAGTTTCAAAGAAAATTAAAGACATACGTACCACTTCACTAAATTCTACTTTGAATGGCTTGATATTATCATTCTGTTTGTTCTTGGAGAGCGCGGTGCCCCACCATTCCTCGAGATCTACTTCTGGAATTGGTGGTGGATTTGCCAAGTACAAGAAATAGATTGGTACTGCAAGAACTGCTACCAGAATCGCGAGGATAATGCGACCCATCTATAAGTATACCATAAAGATTAAATTCTGAAAGGAATTTTTTTTACAGTGTTAGAAATTGCTTATATATGTAAATATATATATTTATGTATGTTGATGTATATGTATACGTTTTATATGATATTGTAATGATTTTCTTTCTATATCACTGTTTAAGCACACCCACATAATGTTTCTCTCTGATATAATTAGTCCTCCCAATTGGTTGCCTGGAAGAAATTGCTCTTTAGCGATAAGGCCGCAAAATTTGTCCCATTTTGTTATTATCGTTTTTTAATTTTTATATTTTTGTATGATGCTGGTGTACGATAAAGCATATTATTATTATTATTAAGATGTAATGCTATTGTTTTTAAAAAGGGAGCAAGGGAGCTATTTAAGTGGTCTCTGAAGATCAACGTCAGACCTTAGAGAATGTTATGTGTTTTTCGGTTTCATAGACTAATTGAACTCCTTTTTACTGGTCGTACATTGTGGTGCAAATTTTTTGGTTATAGTTATTTAAAGGTTGTAACTTTTTTAACTTTACTTTTTTAACTTATTGTAATTTAGCAGTCTGTGGCATTAATAAAGTTTTTATATTTATATATATAAACAATGAATGAATTTTGTCAGACAATGACCTGACAATTAATTTATAATAAGAAATAGGCATATTAAAAGAATAGATTTTAAATTTACAAAACACGAATATAATATCAGTATACTCTTTGAGTTACACCAAAGTACTTGATAAGCAACAAGTAGTAATTTTTTTTATAGTATTTTCTTAGATTTTCACGAGTATTCATTAGAAATAAAACTATTTTTTACGGATTAAATGTCGCGTATAATTTGGTTACATTTTAATTTTAACCCGTCGTTTCGAATGCTTTGCAGTAATCGTGTTCACGGGTAGACGAGATGTAAGTGTAGTTTTTTAATGTTAGAACAGTAATTACCTTACTTCGTAATAAGAAACCAAACAAGAAGAGCGCCACAAACATGATAAACGTCCTGATTGTACACTTATCTATGATACACTGATAAGTGATAAGTGATGATACACTGATTATATAATACACTAATTCAATGACTCAGGTTTAATTGCTTTTTATTAGCGATTTTTTGTCCAGTTGTAATCAAGGACTGAAATCAAATTCTTTTGGCGACTGATTGGCGCATATGTCACTCCAACAATTCCACTGGTCGTGGGTTCAACCAATAAAAAAAAAACTTATTAATTATAAAGTATTGCAACGATTGTGTTGTTATACAAATTATCCTATATTGTACTGTAGACAAATATACTAACTCAAAAGACATTAAATATATTCTTTACTTATGGAAAATGGTAAACATTTAACAATATTATATAAAAGTAAAATTATTTTTCGGATATAACTCGCGTTTATTATTACATTTTTATATTTAACCCGACGTTTCGTATGCTTTGCAGCAAACGTGTTCGCGGTAAGACGAGATGATGGTGTCTGTCAGTCAGTCAGTTTATTTGTCACCTACCTCCAACGGTTCCTGAGTTTACGGGCATAGTGTTCAGGATGCACACAAAACGCACTAACTGTGTCTATGGGCTTGGCAGTCTGTTCACGGACCTGGGATTTAATATTTTTCATGATAGGATCCCAGGTGTTCGATAGATTCCAACCATCTTCTCTATTAAAATTAGGATGTCTTTTAATTTCAATAGCCTCGCGAATCATTCTTGGTGTATATCTGTTATATCCGAAAAATAGTTTTATTAAAATGTGTAGTACTCGTGTAAATCTTAGAAACCATTATTAAAAGTAAAATAATAAATATACTCTCAGTTTGAGATGACTTATTCTACACGGTCCAAGTAAAATATTTTTATAAAATATCTGGAGAACAAGCTGTAGTTTAGTGGATTCTTAAGCTATATTTAAAATTATTTGAATTATAAAAAATGGAATAAAAAAATGTAATAAAAAGACAATTTTTCGGTTCAAAACCAATGAAACTGCAAAGTAATAGAGCAAAACCATCGAATGAGCGATTTAGTGACTTTAAATAAGCGTGTTTTTACGTTGTCGGTCATAACTCGTCCTCAATATATTTTAATTCTTTACCAAATTTCATTATTTGTATATATTGTTATTTTGTAGGTACTTTGACCTATTGATTCAGGTGGCCATTGAACAGCTTTACAGATAAGTCTCCCTAAAAGACAGTTTTGTATTGAACTTGGCAACGTTGGTGATAGAAAAGGTTCTTAAAAGATATTTGTTTCCTCAATACATGAACTGGGAATACAAACGATAAACTTTGAAATGTAATTATCACTTATTTTTTATAATTATCTTTAGTAGATAAGAGACACTTATATAATCAAAATCAATGAATTTGAAAATTTATGAAACACTCCGGATTTGAGGATATTATCATTAAAATACATTAATATATATGTGTATTTGCAGGTACATAACTGTAGTAAAGGTACTTTTAAATTATTATTAATGATTAGTGTCTAAAACTTAATAATTTTACTTAACATTATTCAAATTATCAACTAATAGCAACATGATTTTTTTAAATTACGAATTTTATTATTAAAAAAAGGATTTACTATTTACAACAACCGATTAAAAATAAACACGTAAATTTTCTCGCAGCTATTTCTTTCACACATGGACAAAATGGTAAGCAAGAAAGAGTCAGTTATATACGTACCTTGACAGCGTTATTATTCAAAACACCACGTCCTAATAAAAACACTGATAAATAAAGACTGAAGAATCATGTAATAATAAATTAAAAAAATGTATCTACTAAGTATGCAAGGCAATTTAAACTTTATTGTATTGTTATAGTGTTCAAATTACTTTGTATTGTTTAAAAACATACCTGCTTTGTATGTGTTAATCAGCAAGTGTTTAAGTGACCACGTCTCTTGAAAAGTGATAATGTGTTTCACTTTAAATTTTGGTTGTTAAATTGTTTTATAATAATTTTCTTATCTTTTATAAGCATTGAATTTTAGATATAATATTTGGCATATCATGCATTTTAGATATAATATTTTGCATATCATCATGAACTATATAAAATCTGAGTTTTTTGACTGCCGGTTGTAGCACGTCATTTAAAAAACCAATGGTTAAACTTATGAGGTGGATGCCACGAGATGGCATTCACCGTGTCCCGCCGATACCCCCATATGAAGGTTTCCCGAGCAACTTAGGTCACCCTTCCAACGCGAAGCCTATAAAAAGCGAATGACTTCAACCTCCCATCAAGGTACAGCAGACTTCTGAAGTATCGGGCATACTCTCGCTTCCGTCTATCTTGTCTCTCGCGACGGAACGGATCCATACATTCTAAATTAAAAAAATAAATCCATACATTAGGACATAGCTTTTGTAAGCAAACATTTTTAATTGATCAATAAATAAATGACAACACTATATTTATATTTATAGAGTTCTTAGTTGATCGTATTTCGATCAAGTAAAAGGTTAGGTTGTGGAGCTTTGGTTGTTGACTCATTTGCAGGATATTTTAATCTGTACATCTAACAATGTTCACTTATTTAAAAAAGAGCAACTGTTGAGTTTCTGGCCAGCTCTTCTCAACAGGACAGCATTCCGAGCTGGAGGTAGCTTAAGGACGGATTGACTATACTGACATTTTTATAATGTAATAATTGACTCAAAAGTGCGTGTAAATTCCTATTTGAATAAAGATATTTTTAATTTGAAATTTGAATTTAAGGCATAAGTGTTGCCTTTCGTCTTGAGCAAGGATTATAATTTTATGAACAAAACAATGATTCATCTTGAGTTTTAATCAACATGAGGTCTCCTCGCAGTTTAATTTTAGGCCCATTTTTCTTCCTTGTTTATATTGTAGGCAAACATAATCGCAGCATCGTTTATTGATCTTCTTTGATATTAAAATTAAAACAACAACAGCAAATATATGAAGACTTAAACAAAAGTCTCTCTCAAGTAGTGAAATAGTATATAATTAAAACTAAACATAGTAATGAGAAGACAAAACCTTAGAGTAATCAATGTATTAGGATAACCTAAATTAAAATAATTACTTGGTATATAATATATTAAATGCTCTATATCACATAAAAAAGTTCTAAACCAATAAATATCATATTATAGAAATAAAAAAGTCACCCTATAAGATTATAAAATCAATCTCCCACACAATAATTTAACTTTTATCCGACCGACGTCTCGCCACGTGCTTCTAACACCGCCATGAGCTGTGCAGTGTGCTGTGTGCTTGACGTATGAGAAGAGAGATTAAACAGCTTATACAAATAAATATGTATTAATGAATATTTTATTACACTAATGTAGATTGGGTTTTGATAATTTGATTTTTATTATTATTATGTTATTTAAAATAGGTACGTGCTAGGATATTTACGATATCAATTATTTGAATTTATAGAAGATTTAATTGCCTATCTTACCATCACGTAGTATTTAGTCATGCATTGGCTTCAGTTGTAAGAAATAATAATAATGCTAATAAAAATTTAATATCTATCACAAATTTTATTGTTTTCAATAACGTGGGAAAATAAACGACCTAAAAAATTTTGCCAGTACTTTAAGGGCAACAAGTCATCTGTGAAGGGTGGCAATCACTGTTGACAAATAACACACGTCTGAGGGGGTGAGACCTTATGGTTCAGATTGATATATTTAAGACACAATAAATAGTCGCTGTGGCAACACAGCCTTTATCTAATCTGTTTGTTTGTGCATATGGTAAGATAATTAATAATGGCAAAACAAGTCAAATTATAAATTTACCTTACAAAATATTAAGAATACCTGTGAGTAAAAATAGAAAACTACCTCCGAACATATAATGTTAGTTTAACTAATATATAACTTTAAAACGTTTTGTTTGTGTGTTATTGAACTCAATCAGACAATAGTCATTTACTATTTTTATAATAAACACCTTAGATATGATCTCTCATATTATTACAAGGAAAACTGACCACACGTATTATATTTCCATTCAGACCTCAATAAAAAACTATTACAGTATTTACGTTTATTGTATTATAAGCTTTATGCCATATGGGTAAGGTTCACTTTAATTTGTTCTTACTAAGTTTGAATGATAAGTTCGACCAGTAATCTGTATCTACGACTAGAAAGGTTATATGTGTCAAAACAGCTATATGCAAAAAACAATCTTATTGCTATGAGATATGGTGTAAATTAAATAAAATTATTCTGATATACAATCTTGATACGATGCGTCGTTTAGTGTACGGACGCCGGCGCAGGTCACCGGTCGTGTTTTGCAGCGGTAAGAATAAACATTATTTTATTTACTTTAATAATAATGTTATGTGTCAAGTCACTGTTCTATCTGCGATGTTTAAGAACGACTTATCCTCTGGGTGATAGGTTACCTACCTGTTGCCAAGGTACTATGAACATCATTTTTATCATGTTTGTCCGTGGTAAAGTGGTAGAAATGGTTTCTTCATATAATTATCTAAGAAACTGTATCATTTTTTAAAGTAATTACGTATTCTTTTGAATGTCATCATTAAAAAATTGATTATTTTTTTGTTCTAATAAAATGTTCTTTCTTCAGATGGTGTTATTTAAACTATTGATTTTATCCTCCATCCTCGGAATAGCAGTATGGATAGCGATCAATTCACTATTTCCGGGGTCTCCCCCGCAATTGGATCCGAATGAATGGTGGGGACCTAAAGAACTAAGAGGAAAACAAGACACTAGCATTAGACCTTTTAAAATCAAGTTTACAGACGAGGTAAATTATTTATCACATTATGACATGATGATCTAAATTGTATCCTTTATGTAATTTTTTTATCTGTGCTGGATTTTAGATGATAAGCGACCTGAAAGTCCGCCTACAAAACCACCGTCCGCTGACCCCCGCCCTGGAGGGCTCTGCGTTCACGTACGGGTTCAACAGCGGCCGGCTGTCGTGGTGGGTCCAATACTGGTCTGAGCGGTACCCGTTCCGCCAGCGCGAGCAGCTCCTCAACTCCTTCCCGCAGTACATCACGAATATACAAGGACTCGATATACACTTCATTAGAGTTAAACCACAGGTCATTTGTTTTTGTAGGCTTGTTTTTGTAGCCATAGTGTTTTTAACATTAAAGAAAAAAAAAAGACATTAAAATCTATTAATTAAAAAAAATATATAAATATAATTATAATAAATGGAGACATTAAAACGTCGAGACTTTACATACTAATTACAGAAATTATGCGTTTTTCTTAAGTACTTCTAGATAATAGATATAATATTTTATTTAATGTTTTTAATATTTTGAAATGAATCATATGTAACATCAGGTTCCCGAAGGAGTCACCGTGGTTCCTCTGCTGCTGATGCACGGCTGGCCGGGCTCCGTCCGTGAGTTCTACGAGGCCATCCCGTTGCTCACACGACAAGCAAAGGGTTACGACTTTGCCTTCGAAGTGGTCGTTCCGAGTTTACCTGGATATGGATTTTCTAAAGTAAGAATACATTTAGAACATATATTTAAAGCTGTTAAAAGGATTCAAGCAGCCTTTACACGCTAACTTTTGTCCGAAGGATGCTGACAACAACCGAACTTAAGAAATATATATATTAAACAAATGGCTATCCATTTACAAATCTATTCCGTGACTTGTCAATATATTAGATGTCAAACTTCATTGTCTAAGACTCTGACGTTGTAGTGGTTTATTTTCATACTCGCAGGGAGCAGTTCGTCCCGGTCTGGGCGCAGCTCAAATAGGCGTCATCTTCAGGAACCTTATGAACAGACTCGGACACAAGAAGTTTTACATCCAAGGTGGAGACTGGGGTGCGATCATAGCGAATGCCATGGCCACCTTGTTCCAGGATGACATATTGGGCATGCATTCCAACATGCTAATAGTTCAGGTCTTAAGTTAGTTAAAGTATTAAAATTAACTCCGAGAACAAAAATAAAAACATTATGACTGGTCGTATTTCAGAATGGATGTTCATCGTTAAAAACATTATTTGGTGCGTTCATCCCATCCCTGGTAGTGGAGTCGCATCTTGCGGACAGAATGTATCCGCTATCTAAATATTTTGCTTATTTAATGGAAGAATTTGGATATCTACATTTACAAGCAACTAAACCTGATACGATCGGTAAGTCCAGATAGTTAGGGGAAAAGGTGTTTTTTTTCTAATATTTGTATAAGGAAAACTATATAAGCGACACTTCGAAATATCAAGATGAGTAATTTTTTTCGATTTATTTTTCTTACAGCAATTTCTTGGGAATTCAACTAAATACATATTTTGAATCTAACTTATAGGCTTTCAGTTTGCTAGTTATAGTTATATAAATACAATGTCGGTCTCTAGGTGTTGCATTATCCGATTCTCCATCCGGGCTCCTCGCTTACATCTTGGAGAAGTTTTCATCATGGACCCGCTTCGAACACCGCTCTCAAGAGGATGGCGGTCTGGCCTTCCGCTTCACAGCGGACCAGCTGATCGATAACCTGATGATGTACTGGGCCTCGAACTCCATTACCACTTCCATGAGGCTTTACGCAGAGAATATGAGTAACCAGAGTCGGGCGCTTGGATTGGAAAAGTATTATTTATTGCCAATTTTGAAAATAATATTAGAATTTCTTTTAATGTGTGTAATTAAGTTTAAACTGTCTTATGAGACGATTGTAATGAACTAAAGTTACTTACACACTATATTAGTTTTAACTTTAATATCGCTATTTTTAATCACCGATATATTTAATTAAGTTCAAAATCTTAAAATAGATTTTGAATCTAGAAAGTTATCCCTCTAATCTCTTTCAGGTACTACTCTTCAGTCCCGACTTGGGCTCTCCAAGCGAAGAACGAGCTGTTCTATCAGCCGGCGCACTTCCTCAAGTCCAAGTTCTACAACCTCCTCGGAGTGACTATCTTGGACGATGGAGGTCATTTCATAGCTTTTGAGATGCCTCAGGTCTTCGCTGACGATGTCTTCAAAGCAGTGAAGGAGTTTAGGAAGTTCCACAACATAAAGACAGAATTGTGATAAATATATATTTTTAAATAAATATTTCCTATTTTTTTCGATTTTATGTATGTGTTTAGTATAAGTGTGTGCTTTTTATATAGAGTTAGACTATATCCTTGTATTTTTTCCTATTCTTCGTCATGGATATACTTTTTGGAACCTTGCAGCTTCAGTAACCGGTTTCATAAGAGCAACGTAAATTTATTTGAAAACAAAAAATTAAATTTATTTTAAAAGATGGGTCTTTACGGGTCCGTTCAGGACAGATTAAAATTCTTTGTTCCTTGTCTCTAATGATGAAAAGTTTTTAAACAAATTGGGATGCGTATAATTGAAGATTAATTTATAACAAGTCACGGCTTCGATAAAGTCGCTTAGAGTTTATTTTGTAACCGTAACTTCCTTGAAAATAATTTTTTTTTTTAATTTTAGAACATAAAACATTTTATCACGTTGGTAATTTCTGAAGTAGGTATTAATTATGTGAGACCTAAATTATTATACCTATTATTTGCATTTACTAAGACCTTATTTTCAATGTATTGGCAGTTTTTCCTGTTATATTTTTTAACAGTCCATCATTTGACTATAAGATGGCTATTTGTAATTTGAAGAGCGCCTGGAGTAAGACGATTGTATAAATGCAGCGATAACGTTGTCTGTACAAAAATATTATTAAAAAAAAGATAAATGTATGAAATAAAATAATGTTATATAATATTATTTTTGAACCAAGTTTTTATAAAACGTAAAATCGTAAGCGATCAAAACGCCACCAGTATGAAGAGCCTTTAGCAAACGCCTGTAAAGTGCTGATAGCGAGACTAAATAAGGGTAGATTCAGGGATGAAGGATAATATGTACGTTTCATATTAAAGCAACAAATAAAATACCTTCAGAATTATATTTAACTATGTCAAATATTATGTTTTAAAATTATCTGAATATTTTTTTTAATATATAAAAGCAATATAATTTCTTATTATAAATGTAATAATTTTATAAAAAAATATATTAATTTAAAAAAAACAGTTTTTTCTTCAATTTATATATCGTGAATATAAAATAAATATAGTCAAAACAAATTGATTTTGTATTGAATATAATTCCCTTCCATTTAAGGGTGTAAGTACTTATGTGTTATAAGTAATTGATATTTTATCTCACACCCGCAGCCCTCAACAATACCTACTACCCCTCCCTTCACACGTGACTTCTCACCCCATCCCATAATGTATGGATCATTAGAGGTTATTTTTTATATTCTCCAGAGGAATAAAGATTAAATATACAAATTTTTATAGCTTACAATAACATATTATATATTTAAAATAATAAATAATAAATATTCGTAATTTTTTTTCGTAAGTTGTTTTGAGATTTTTATAATCCAACAATAATCTGATAAAAATAAATGTTGTATCGGTTCTCAAAGTCTTAATTAGAAGTCTCTCAGTTAAACTTGTGATCGCCGTTACAAGGAAAAGAAAATTAAATGTTTGTTTCATTTTAAAAAATACGCTATAATAATGAATATTAAAACTTTTTAAATTAATAATAATGTTGTCTTGTTTTTTGTGTTGTTTTTGTATTTTGTGTCGCGTATTTTGTGTTTGTCATTTTTATTTACTAATAATATAAAACAAATTGTTAGTCATATTTATAGCAACACCACCTTCAGCAGAATGAACCTAGGACTTCTCTTGCCTTTGGCGGCTCGGTCAATGTGCATTTAGTTTGTCTTTATTATTTCTATTTACAGTTTGATGGAATAAATCTAATTTATTATTAAATAAATTACAAACTTCTAGCACTCAACTAATAATATAATATATTGTACTAAAAAAATGAAATTAATTTAAATATTTATTATATTCTCTAAAAGTCTTCTCAGCTCTAAATACATCTTGAACAAACTCTTCAGGATAAAGACCTCCTTCTTCTTGAACTTTTACACAGACGAGATTAGTAAATTTCATTTTCAGGATATTGGTTGGTTGGTAAACAATTTCATTTTTGGTCTGAAGACCAGTCAGTAATGACGTGTAGTATCTGAAAGATTTAAAGTTTATAAAATTTACAACCTGTATAAATTATTATGTTTTATATTCTGATAAATATGAGGAAGTACAAAGTTACTAACTTGTATAATGATATCGTAATATTACTCATACTTAGAAAAAACGAATATATTCTCGAAGAAGTTGTTATTGAGTTGATCACTCAATAAATAATGAGGTTATCAAGGAGCTGGTAATTGGTATAGTGCAGGGTCTCCATCGTCTTAGTGTTTCTAGGAAAGCTTAATACTCACTTAGATCTTTTCAAAAGTATATGCTAGAAGACCTACAGTCTGAGAAACCAATTCCTGGAATATTTTTGTTGTTATTAAAATTTGTGAATTTAGTACTTGAATGATATTATAATATATATTTTATGCAGATAATAAAAGATTATTGTAACAATAGAACCTCAATTAGTTAAAGTCTTAGGTGAAACACAAAATATTTTAAGTTACAAAGGTTTTAACTTTTAACCTATCAATGGCTTATGATGTATGGCCTATACAGTTAAAGGTTATTTTGTACATACGGTAGTTCATTCGATTTAGATATTATAATATGTAAGTACATATAATGAACTATGATAAAATCAGACAGACACGTCGCAAGTAGTACAAAGTAGTCACAAAGTAAAACTTTATTTAATGTTCGGTTCACTGACATATTTTAAGTAGTTACAGCTTTAAGGCATTTCCCACAAACAATCAATGAACCTTGTTATATCTTTTTTGTACTTTCGAGATTCTTGATTTCTATTATATATATTTATTGTTATTCTTGAGCTCGGAGCATGCCACGCCGCGATACCAACACGCTCACGAAAAGAGCCCTGAACGAATCTAGGAAATTTCGATAGTAGTTAGGGGAGTACAGCCGGATAAATATATATAATATTCATCTATTATATATATTTTTCCGGATCGACTCCCTCATATTTTACATAAACAATTAAACTAGCCGAATCGTACAAGTAATAGATTTCGGCAACGTTTTTGTTTTGCACATTCAAAGTGTGATACATGTTGAAGTAACTATTATACAGTTGTTTGAAATGTTGTGAGGAGGAAAATTTGTGTTTCTGTGAAGATAGTTGTTATATATGTCATACCACTCCTCCGTGGATAAACATGTTCATTTAATTTGTAAGAAAATTTGTGAAGGATTAGATAAAGCCCTAAGGTGTCCTTGTATGTGTTCCTACAAAGACCTAAATTACCTGTGGTTTTATTCTAGCGAAGTGTATATCGAGTCCTCGTGTATTTGTGATGTACTACTAGAAGGAGTCGAGCAGCTGCTAGCTCGGACCAGTACTGTACCCACGACAGCCGGCCGCTGTTGAACCCGTATGTGAACACAGAACCCTCCAGGACGGGGTCAGCAGACGGTGGTTAGCAGTCAGGCCTTCAAGTTATCGTCTTGGGAGATATGGGTTGTTTTTTCATTAATAATATGTAATCTCACTGTGGCGGATATAGTTTGCTATTATTAAGTAACGGCGTTATAATAACTTCAATATAATAAAAGGTTTTTGTACAGAGATCCAGAGAGCAAGGATAATTGAATAATTATTTCTTATACAATACAAGTAGTTGAATGTTAATTAACATCATGTATAATCTATTTTATCCTAGAATCTAAAATCATTTTATAACAAAACAAACATTAAATAATCCATATAGTAATAAATTACATATTTAGATGTTATTAAACTCTTGAATATAAAAAAATATATATTTAAATAACAACAAAATTGGGTACTTCACATTGGCTTGGAAACTTGAGGACAGACGGACAAAATTGTTTTATTATATTGTGATTAAAATAACCGATTTATTTAAATGTTACCTCGTCAGTAATATTGATTTTGAAGGGCCTGATGCTATTGTCTTGTTTGAAGTATTTTTCCTTAGACTCCCACCATTCAGTGGGATCGAGTGGTGGAGGTGACCCTGGACACAGTACAGCCACCGCAACCCATGTTACCACAGCAACTACATACTAGGATTGTCGTGAAAGTAAACGTCATCTGGAATAAAATCTGTCAAAAAAATTCATGATAATATTGTCGTTTAGTTTATTGACCCCATTTGGGTCCTGCATCATGATTTGCTTGGAGCCTGTTTTAGCACAAGTCCTGGTTAAATAAAAAAAAATAACCAAACACATTACAAAACTTGTTCAAATAATTGTTAAGTGGATTAGGCAGTTTTTCATATAGTCTTCTGACAAACTAAGTCACATAGAGTAGTAACGTTTCATAATCTATGCCTACGTGTAATAAAAAAAAAACTTTGACCTTGAATTACGTCTTCAGCTCATCAGTTCATCCGATCAGGGCGAGGTAAATACAAATTGAAGAATCGTAGTCAGTTTAGTGCTACGTCATACTTTAAAATTATCCCCCTTGGCACCACACCGTCATCATACAATTCAACTCTATAACGTTAATTTCATAACTTTAGACCTGTCTATTCAGATTTGTCATAACAATAACACACAAGCTTCAAATTAAACACACGCTGTGCAAGCGCAGCTCTCTACCGACTGCACAATGGTTGTTGTTTATGTATGTTATGTTTAAAAATGTAAAAATACTCATGAAATGTTTGGAAAAAATATTAGAATCAGTATAAAGACTAGTCAATATACACCATTATAATATTATTGATAAGTGTTTTCAATTTGAGAACTCCTCTACAAAGTAGTTTTACATTAGCTACGAAAAGATGTCAACTCATATTATATATAGTTAGTTATAAAAATATTTTAAAAAATTATATGTAGATTATGCAGTTACATCTACTGCCTTTTTGTTGAGACTTATAAAAATCGTAAGATTTAGTTTCGAACTGTATATTTTAGTTCAACTATGATTTCACAGATGTCAGTAAACAATAATTACTTGTATCTGTTTTGGTTAGGTACATTATTAGTTTGTTCGATATATTCTTAACTAAATATTCATTATGAGACTAAGATACACTACTTCGTTTTAAAATACATATTTAAAATTTTGAATTTATAATACGCTGGAAAAAACATTATTATATCTAAAAAATAATAAAAAAAAAAACAAAATTTATGACATATTAAAATACTATAGGGATAATACAAATGAAACTCACTTTTATCTAGACCTTCGTATATTTAGGCATTTCAGCAATACTTCGAACCATCTATGAATATAATATAAATCCATTCCAATATAGAAGAAGTTATCTAATAAATAGTTTGATATTATTGTCAGAAAATTGTATTGTCATTTCTTTTATTAATATAGAAGCTACTTCATTCATAAGAATTTGATCGTTATCTTTGAGCTTAATAAGAACCATAATTAAATGAGTATCCGAAACATTACAGAGTGTCGAGATGACAATTTAATCAACATACCAACACACACGTGCAACTGATACCGATCAAATGACTTCTCTAGTTATATGAGGGCTAAAAACCCGAGTTGTGTGTTCTTAACATATTTAAAGATCAAACTCTTATAAATGTTACATTTTAAATAGACATTTCGTTGCTAATAAGAAGAAAAACTTTGGTAATAATTTATAAATTGATATAATGTCGACGTGCAATCGTCATGTATTTGTACACCCTAAAGTCTTTAAGGAAGTTCTAAGCTAGTTAAAGCCGTTCTATTTTAATTATAATCTACCTTATATTAAATTGATCCTGAGCTTTTATAATTAATGTTCTCATAAATTAACGTAATTAAAGTAAACAATTTATAATGGACGAATCGCATCAAGTTTATGATTAATAAAAAGACAGTAAATTAATAACAATAAATAATTTAAAACAGCGCCACCTATCGCGGCGACAACAATTAACTCCTTAACAACTCAATAGATGGCAGTATTAACAAGATAAGTTAAGTATCTAGACCATTATTCACAACACACCCATAAGACGGTAGGTATTGTTCGTTTATTTATTCTAGCCACAGCTCAGTAGTAATCTACACCTAAAATTGGGAAATATTATATAGCAGGCACACTTCTAACACATTACGATGGCTAAAAGGCTAAGCGTTAGCACTAATTTTAATATTAAAGCACTCCTGGAAACAAATATCTTATGTTGTAAGTAACACAAAACACGTTTAGAAATATCATAAGGATTATTAAACATTACTTTGCACGGAGATATTGTAAATTATTATTATTTATTATTATTATCTAATAAATTAACAACTTGTAATAATTGTAGATAACAGTTCATTTTAACAGTGTTTAATATGTTATGTCGGTCTACGAACTAAATTTCATTTAAATTAAGAGATTCTAGTTTATAAAAACCATGTCTATTTTAACACAAGTAAATTCTTTTGCTTTGATGTTTTAACTGAGAATGTAAGGAGCGAGCAATTTAATTGTTTTAAGACTTTGAAGCCAATTACAATTAACATTATGATATAAAATCTAGAAATTGTATAAATTCACAACCTATTACATTATCTAAATTTATTTACTTTTGATTGTGATTTTATTTTAATTTATTTAATTAGTGTCTACAATTTTTATAATTCTGTAAAATGCGTTCGTTTAATTTTCCAAAATATTTACAATTACATTATTTTTGTATTAATAATTTTTGATTACAAAATGTTTCTAGAAAAACTATATGAAACATAATAATTTAAAATTGTATATATTCTACGACGTTATTTCAATACGTGGTATATTTTGTTGTAGATGTTGTGTACAAACATACATACAGAGTTAGGACAGATTTCAAATAGACACGTCATCCTTTCTTGTCAAGTTTTCATAGAAACTTCATACCATTATAAAAACCATGTCATACATATTATGCTTTATAGTTTCGACATGAGTTTTGATCAGTTTATGAAGCTTCTTGATATATCTTTAATATTGTAGTCCTTGATTACTCACCAACAGGTAAATGATCAAAGCGAGTAATGTTAGGTCAAATATTAAAATACTTTGACTCACGATAATAGTACACGTACTTCTATACATCTTGTTTTTACTTATACTTAATATAATAAATATAATCGGTCCGCGGGCATAAGCTAATAAAGGCAACTCTCTAATGGACATATTTTTTAAAGCGATTACATAAACTGACGTACAAGAACTAGTTTTGAGAATAGAATTATGGAGTGGTGAGTTAATATTTTAGAAGAACAATAGTTTCTTTATTACAATTGGAAAGATTATACAAATTAAAATGTAATCGCCATAAATTGAAAGCCAATTTTTTACATTATTTACAAAATTACAAATATTAAATATTATTTTCCGGCTCACACGTTATTTTTTTTATTATTTGATGGTATTTTAAAAAATAAATTTATATGAATGAGATTTATTATAAAATATTCAGACAGAGAAGTCAATCTTTTTTTATAGTAAAAATATGAATTTTCCAGTTAAAAATAAATTTCAATTAAATTATTACCTTGACTCAAACTTACATGAAATAGTATATTCCACATATTAGATAAATAATTTAAATTTCAGAGTTTAACAATAAATTTAATATTATAATAAGAGTTAAAAAAAATAAAAACGTGTTATATTGAATGTAAATATTTAAGAACATGTTTAAATTTTTGTAACATAATAATTTATTTATTTTATTATAACAAAATAACATTAAAAGACGTAAGAAATAACGAAGAAAAATATATATTTCTAAATTTCTTTGGCATTGAAAAGGAATTTACTGGGTTTACGAACTATGATAACACATAATATATATGTATATACTAGATGGAAGATATTGTTACTACATAGGGTTTAATAATACGAAATAGGACTAAACCTCAATTTTAGCTCGCTGCGCTCGCAAAACATCGGTTTGTGATAGATAGCACATTGAGCGAAGTGAGGTGCAAACATTTGTTTTTTAAAGTTAAAAAAAAAATAAAAAAGAAAAATTCTAAAAGTTGTTAAAAAAATTCAGCACGCGCATGTCATTGCAAAGCTAAACGTTCGCGTGAAAAAATTTTCCTATTGAAGTCTATTTGATTTTTTTTAAAACCACCACCAGACTGATGACTATGAATGTGCAATATATATAAATTTTCGGATATATTGTTTTTGATTTATGTTTGCACAAAGGATGCAGAAAAGTCTCTCATAGAGAACTTCGCTCCGCTCGCTTCCTTCAATAAAATGTTAACATCATAAGGATTATTTTATGTTAAAAATTTAAGTTTTATAATAAAATAATACTGACGTAAATAATACTCCATCAGTTCTCAATAACAATCCTAAATTGTGGATAACTTTTTAACTAAAAAATAAACTTATTTAACGCCACAGAGCTACGAGTCTATACTAACAAAATAAATAAATAACAAGAGGTTTTAAATTATGGCGTCGTATTATCTATTCTATATTAGGTATAGGTTATAATTATTATTGTCTTAATAGTATTGTCATATAATAAATAGATAGAAAAGCTCGATTAAAATTGTTTTTAAAATATATAGACTAGGACAAAACAAGAGCTTGTCTTATTTTAAGATCTGTCAAAGATTCATGAATATATTTAAAAAATAGTAGCATTATGTATGTTTTACACATTTTTTTCGTATTGTCTCAAGATTAATAAAATATATAGTTTTGGAAGAAGTGACATTTAAAATTTTAAAAGGTTGAATCAACAATAACAAAATAGATTTATATATTTTTATAAAATAATGGACCAAGAATTTCGTAAAATAATATTTTATGAGATTGTGGTCTCAGAAGATATAAAGATAAAATATGATATGACAACTAGTGCAAGAAATGTATTTAGATATGTTTAAACAGTTGTAGTTTTATAGGTTCAAGTATCTTAAGCTTGATTCAAACTCAGGTATTCAAAAAACATTTCTAGTAGACTCAAATTGTAGAAGAACAACCGTAACAAAATATTAATGAACAAAAAAAGTAAATAGTTTTAAAAATAGATTGAAATATTTTATGATTTTCCTCCTTACCTTTTAGGGGAAAGACTTTGAACATAATTTGGGTCCATCTCATCAAGGTCCCGACCTTTGGTTTCCGGAACGCAACAAACAACAAAACAGAGACCCCCTACACTTATAGAAGCATACAACCAAAAAGCCCCGTGCAGTCCCAATGCCTGTTGGAAGTCAACAAAAGTTTTTACTCCGACAAACGCGCAGAGGTAACTGAAAGCCGTAGCCATTGCGCTTCCGAAAGCTCTATACTCCAGAGGAAACAGTTCACCAATTAACAACCAAGATATTGGACTCATGCCCAAAGAAAATGCAATTGTAAATACCAAAACGCATAATAATGGAATCCAATCATTTTGACCAACCGTTTGGTGAAACATCACATTCTGTATCCTTTGATTTCTGTGAACTTCTTCATAATAGGCATAACTTCCAAATCCAGCCAGTGCCATTGACATTAAGACAGAGCTTACTATGAGTAAAGGCAGACGTCCAACAGTATCTATCAATAAACCAGAGAGACAAGAAGCCAGCAATTGGACAAACGAGACGGCAATGGCTGCTCCATGTGGATTGATTCCACCAAAGGTTTTCCTAAATATCGGGACTGCGTAGAAGGAAAAGGCATGGGCGCCAGAAAATCGCTGAAACATCATCAAACCACAGGTCACCAGAATAGGACCCAGCAGGCGGTTCATGGTCCTAACATCCAAGGAACTAATAAGCTGACTACTCGACATTTGACTTTGGCGTTGACTGAAATTTTTGCTGGCCAACACGTTCGTTCTTATTGTAGCTAACTCTTGAGCAACATCAGAGTTTGGTCCACGAAGCCATAGAAGGCTTTTGTATGCTTCATCGTCTTTTCCGATAAGGACGAGGTAGCTCGGGGTCTCTGGTATGTAGAGGACTGTGCAGAACAGAAGTAGAGGAGCAGCGGAGATGCACAGCGCTAGTTGTTGCCAGTCCAGGTAGGCCCCAATAGTGAAACTAAAGAGTACACCAAGATGACCCACGATCTTAAGCACCGCACTCAAACATCCTCGGATATCTGGTACTGATATCTCACTGATGTACACCTGGAATTTAAAAGTACATGTAAATAAAATAAATCCTACAAAATAGTCTTGTAACAAAAAGTATAATCATAAATAAAGGGTCTCCAATTAAAACTTCTCCCTCAAATTACAATAAAGCCGCCTCGTTAATACTAATTAATAATAAATAATAAATAATTTTAACGTTGAAATAAAACTTTTCCTTTGTAAAATCCTAAAATTAGTCGACGCGTCTCAAAGTCTCAATTTAGAGAATTCTTCAAAACTTGTACAAAGTTTTCGGCTATTCATATTGTAGGGTGTTCAGATGAGAGTGAAATAATAAACATTCCTAGCTACTTTTGAGTAAATTTTAATATTATTATATAAATAATAACCTAATACTATATTTTATTTCAGTAGAAAAAGATTTTTAGTAAATTATCAGGAGTTATGGTTTTGTGTAAATAATAGAAATGTATGATAATATGTTAGTTAATGTTGCGCTTGAATTGAACAAACTATTAGAATGTATTTTTCATTTTTATTCTCTTACACAAAACGATGTTTTACAGAGATATTATTACAGTCGCTCGAGCTCGCTCTGTGTTATATATACAATATGATAAACTTATTCATCCATTAAAAGATTATGTATATATTTAAAAATATTTACTTATTTTTACAATACAGACAGATTATTATATTAAAATAATATAATATTTTCGTGACCTTATTCATCGAAGCTCATAAAATATCATTATTTTAAATGAGGCAAAGTAGTATAATTGATATACCTCAATATATCTCAGTAATAATCGGTTTGTATTAACAACAATTTTATTTACATATATATTTAGGACATTTACTATATAGTAATATAGCTTGTTGCCACCCTCGCGTTTGGTTTGAATGACGAAAATTACTTTCTTTATATAAAATTATTTTATTGGCCCACAATAAGGCTCCTTTTATACATTTGAATACTCAATCTTAGTCCGCTGAAACAAACTTCCTAATGTCATTTTTATTAACAAATTAATCTGAACTTTATGATGAATGGATAATGTACTTTATATTACTTATTTTAGAAGCCATTTTCAATTAAATTGTTTTTTATTCTTTCGCGAAATTAAATGTGCTTTTGTAACACATAAATTCAAATATATTTCCTTTGTTTGGAGGAAACGGGAAAGAATTTATTACTTCATAGTATCTATGGAACTAAAGCTAAGAAGAAGAAAGAAAGAATAAGCAAAGTTAAGTTTTTGAAGATAAATAATACCTAAGCACTTAGGTTTTATTAAGGTTTTATTCACTTTACTTATAAATATAGAACATCACAAACGATAAAACTGTATGTATGTCTTATATTTTGTCTTGATGTAGTTCAGATATTTAATAATTAGAAATGAGTGCGTAATATTAACTATGAAATTGTTCTGAAAAAAAATACTTTTTGAAAATATTAATTACCTGCGACAACATAGTCAGTATGGAGCAACAGAATCCCCCAAGAAAGGCAGTGACGCACATCATCCTAACGGAGGTGGCCAGCACCGTCAGCAGCCAGGAGAGGCTGCAGGGGGCCGCCGCCAGAGACAGCACGCGACGTCTTCCGTGACGCATTGCGGCGCCACCAGCCATGCCGCCAAACAAAGCACCTGGAAATATTTTAAAATGTTGGAGTCTAATAAATGTTAATGAAAATAATAAACAGTAGTTTTTAATAAAAAAAATAATGTAATAGATAAAATGTAAACTATATTACAGATAAATAAATGTGTATCTCTTATAAAAATACCGAAAATTTCAGGAAAAATTATGGAAATACAACAAAAATAAAATTTCGACAGAATTCTACAAAACTTACCGAGAAATGATAAAGAAGCAAGCCAGGACGCCTGCTGGTCAGTCAGCTGAAAATCTCTTCGTGTTGCGTTACCGGGTCCTTGCAGCGAGGCTATAGCGGGCGAACTATAACCCTTACCTAGACCTGCTGAGAACGGTGCCAGAGACACTGCTAGAGCTGCGATAACCTGTAAGGAATGTACAGCAGAAAATAAATAAAGAAATCTAGCAATCAGGAAAAATATAATTTATTTCATTTATAAAATATCTAAGGCTTAATTAAGCCTATTTACTTTATCTACTTTACATTGAAGTCTATGGGAGTGATGTTTTTTGGACATTATTCCTCAACGACAATGAATTTTTTTAAAACTTTTTTTTACAAACCACCACACATATCAGCATGGTAGGTGTGCAAAATTTGAAACCGAACCGTTAAGCCGTTTTAATACCAACTTTGTAAAACCAATGCAAATTCTCTCCAGTAGAGTGCACCACTCGTTTCGCTCAATTATTGATAATATAATTTAATTATTGATAGATTGAACTCTGTCCAGTGTTGAAGATCCTTTGAGCAGACTATTCTTATATATGTAAAAATATGTAAAAAATCTACAATCTATTTGATTTTACCAACTTTGAAAGTAAACAAAACCTAGTAAAAATACTTTTCTTATTATAGTAACAACAAACGACAAGTTACAGGATCTTAAAAATATATTCAAAGTCACGTACGATACGTTTTATATTAAAATGTTATCTGAATACCAGTATAACATGTCGTGCTTTTAATACAATATTTCTTTTTACGTCTACTATAAATGTGTAATATTTATATTATAACACTTATTTTGTCTACCTTATAGGAATTAGCACCAAAATATTTATTTGTTAAGTTGTATTTTAAGTTGCTTAAAAAAAGATTATGATAATATAAAAAAAATAATGTCAAATCTTAATTTAGATATTCTTTCGAAAATAATTTAAATCATCTCTCTGTATTCTCTCAAGAAAACTCTAAATGTTTTTTTCTCTGTTTAATTTGTATAATTTTCTCTTTCAAAAGTATTCTTTCTCTTTTTATCAATTCTTTTATTGTCAGTTGTAAGTCAAATAACCTCTCTTCATCTCCACTGGGGCGCAGATATCGAGAATTTTTCGACAATAAAAAAGGTTCCCTGGTGACGAGCTTTGATTGTTCTTTTGAAGTAACATTTAGGAAGATTAATACAATTCACACCAGATGCAGTTGAACCAGTTTTACACAGCTGAAGCTGAAACTGCTGAACAAACACTTCATTATATTATTCTGAACTGTTTGTAAGAATCTATTTTGTGTATCTTCGCCTATCAGCGTAAAATGCTTTATCATTAATTTACGACATCAAAGGGAGAGAGAGAGAGAGAAAAAATGTATAGGTTGGAATAATTTCTAATCTTTGATCAAGTAACTCAACGATGTTGTAACTCTAACAATATATTAATTTTATATGTAAGCTGCATATCATATATATTAAAGATTAAAGGGATAAAAACAGATGATGAAAAAAATAATAATATTAAGGAATATTCCTTGGTTTAGTAGTTTTAAGGAAAATCAAATTATGAATCTTTCTATCTATGTTTGCAATTGTATGATGCAAGCAGGGCCGGGAACAAGAGCTAGTAATAATAATAGTATAATTAATACTAAATCAATTCTAAACACTTATTAGTTTATATGCTTTTAACAAGGGTTGATTAGTGAAGTTAAAAAGAGTATAAATTCAAAAATATATTAAAAATAAACAGAACATTTTAAGGTTCTTCTGCACTGAATATGTTAAACGTATACATGAGGTTTGCTCTTTACCCTCCAAAGGGCGTGTGCTGTAAAGGGTTGAAGGCTTTTTTTACTTTTTTCAGCGTATCGAGAAAAGTTGGTGCTCCCAAAAATAATACACACTGGTACATTATCATGGATGCGGTAATTTAAATGAAATTTTATAATAATGTAACTTTTTTTTGTTTTCATAATTTTTATATTCTCAGACTTTAGTATAATAGCTGTAGAATAAAAACATATAACACCAAGTCTATTTCTGTATTTAGGTTATTAAAATATAAGTATGAGTACTTACCTCAAGTATAGTTTTAAGTTTGAAATAAAACTATTTTTTTCGGATTAAAAGATTAGTTTTAAGTTTGTTAATAAAAATATTTCTTGGTTTAATTGCGTTAAGAAAAGATGATCGATACCTGCATTGCTACACCATGCTTTATCTTATGGTAAATAAACCCCTACCTTTTGTACTAATTATATTTCGTATACTATTATTTACTCAAAACGTAAATAGGTCAAATTTTAAAACGCCGCATCCAAAATACTATACCTCTGCACATTTGCGTTTTGATGACGTAAGCGAAATAGTAGTGGGGTTGAAAGTTAATGCATTTTTTATTGAAACCTCATTTTAATATATTATTTTGTAAGATTTACGTAATAACGTTACAGAGTACGTAAATGAAAACATTACTTTTAAAAAATATACTAATATAATAAAAAGATAAAGTTAGTTCGAAAAGCGTGATTGGCAAATTTTAATATTTTTTACAATAACTATAAAAAGGAACCTTATTAAAGCTATAACGAATACAAAGAATTCAAAGCGACGAGACGATTTTCAAGAGGTCACAGTTTCGAATACTGCTTACTCAGTTTTAAGTTAAATTTAATAAAAACAAGAACGATGTAAACAAATAGAAACCAACTAAATAAACCGTACCAGCAAGTTAAAAGTAGATGATTTCTACGTCCTTGTGAAAGAAGAACGATTGTTAATATACTCGAGTTAATATTAAATTATATAATTTGAGAACACAATTATTTGCAGTAACTCTTGTTCCTAATATTAATAATCTCACAACTTATTTTAATATATGACAGTGCTAACACAAACGCAAGGGCTTGTTTGTTGATACTAAGCCGCTAATCTACTCGTAGCTCGCAGGTCTCCGTCGCTTGCGGTTAGCGGCACAGTTTATAAGCTTAATGCTATTTCTAATATATATATATATATGTCGATATATATATTATCATTTCGATTTGTTGGTACAGGGCCCAAATTGTCAGTGTCTCAAAACAACGACATCCATACTGTTAAACTTCCCTTCCATACTGTACATAACTACAATCTTATGTCTTAACCCACACGAGAAACAAACCAAGTACGCTTCCTCAGAAGAATTGACCGTTAGCCTATCTATACTTACAAAGATGACTTCGTCCACTTGTAATTACAAATTAGGTGACGTCATAGTCGCATTGACCTAGAAACTAAAATGAATCATTTACACCAAATGGCTTCAAACTTCTCACTTATACCTGTCTCAGGAATCACACCATCTATTGGTTTTCAATATAAACTAGCAGTAGTTTTTAAGGTTATCGCTTTCATACGTTGTTATATCCTCATACTCGCAGCAAAAGTTTTTTATCATAATGTCGTAGAATCTATTTGCCAACATAAAAATGGAGAATATAATAAAGTACGTTATAGGTACGATATTCCTCTATTCAAGTGTTTTTCATTGAATACAGAGGACGTTGAAGACTCGCATCAGCGAGTAATCAGATAATCTGTAAACTGCTAGTGTTGGAGATTGGCAATATGCTTATATAAACAGAAGATGAATTGCGAGTAAATGCAATTCAACATATTGCTCGTTATCGCTTACGCTTTATCAAAGTCAGAGTTATCCTTCAAATCCTGAGTCAAGGAGTCTCCAAGATGCTCAATATCGACATCTTCATTTAAAAATTTCAGAATTAGTCACAACAGTGTAACAATTATTTGTTTTGTACTTGATACTTGTCTTATTTTTATCCGGTTTGTATCTTAAACCGTGCTTAATTGCATATTTTACTTAATAACATATTTGAAATCATTGATTGATTGAAGGACTCATGATTACCATGCCCTCTGAGTAAGTTGTATTATTGATACATACTCTATCAATATAACCAATCCATTGGAGAGTTCTTCATTTAGTTTATGAATATATATTTAAATATAAATGGAATAAGTTGATCATCGTCTTCCTTGCCTCCTCCCGCCTTCTAACCTTCACTCATCAGACAGTTGATATCCTCATCACACTCGATTCACTTGATTATTACAGCAGTACTTAAGCAGATTGCTATCTCGTATAACCCAGCCCTCCAGATAACATGTAGTCCCACTGAATAGAATGCTTTTGACAGATCCAAGACACACGAATACTCTGATACTGGTATTCTGTATAGTATTTCACTGAGCACTACGATTGTACACTATTATAATCTATTATATCAACATCGGAAACTCGTAATTTTAACAAGTTGATACTAAATTTTAAATAAAATGAGATAATGAATTTATTGTATATTGATGAAATGCAATGATTTTTTTTTTATTAAAAGTAAGTTTAAACAATTATTCACGTATAATTTGGTTACATTTTGATTTTAACCCGATGGTTCGAATACTTTGGGTTTGAAAATCTAAGAAAATACAAATATTCACAATCAAAACTACAGACACATTTATTTCAAGTCGCAATGTAAATGTACTCTCCTTTTTTTTGGAAAATTCTATCATATGTACGAAAAGATGCTTCGGTAAAGATGCCAATTATATTTTCATATAATGACTACTGACAGGCAGAGTATAGTCGAGCTCATAACAAGTAGGGGACCCGGATACTACCATTATATACAGAAGCACTATATTAAATATATGTTATAGCTCCTTCTTTCACAATACAATGTAAAATGAATAAATAAAATCGTAATACAAATAATAATATGATGTGGAAGTCTTTTATCAGTGCCATTGTGTTCAATCATCAGCTGTTGATTGATTCAGCATTTTTTAACGAATATATTTTTTACTATTAATATCTAAATACTAAGAATATTAAGAATAGTATTTTCTTAGATTTTCACGAGAACATATTTGAAATAAAATTATTTTTTATACGGATTAAAACTCGCGTATAATTTGGTTACAGATTGATTTTAATACGACGTTTCGAACGCTTTGCAGCAATCGTGTTCACGGGTAGACGAGATGTAAGTCATAATAGTAGCGAAATGCTAGATAGCCTACATCATTCCTCATAAAACTTCCCATAATAACCACAAATGGTATGTTATTATTACTAAGTAGTTTAAAGTAAATATATAAGTTAAAAGATCTTAATTTCATGTTTAATATAATAAGAAATAAATATAAATCAATACATAAAACATTTCATACAACATCAATCTCTCACAACTTATCCCAGGCTTGTATGTAATTAATAATCTGACACAAACAGACAGAATTAATTATTTCTTTATTTATTTAGTGTACCGTGACTGTGCGGCTGACGACAGCTAGCAGACTTACTGAGGAAGTACAATTACATTTTAGAAGTTTTAATGAATGCTTGAATTTACTTATTTATGGAAATATCTCCGGAAAAGATTTATTAGATAGTATATAGCTTACACAATAACAAATACTTTAATACAATAGTTTTTAATTAAAAACTATTTATATATATAAAGAGTTATCTAACAACGACAGTGATTGGAAATAGAAATCAGTTTTAACAAAGAAACCTCTTCCAGTTCAACAGAACCTTATCTAGATGTTTTGTGCGAGTGCAAATTAAAACCTCTACTCGATATATTACATAAATATAGTATTTATTCTAAATATAAATCTTGTTTAATTTTTTGTAACTTTTTGTAACAGAAACTGTGTAATTTTTTGTAACAGAAACTGTGGATATTGTTCTAAAAGTTTGTTACGGCGAGGCTTTTCGTACTTTTTGCTTGTCATTTCTGGGTTAAGATATTTAATCTTGACCTGGTTTTAATCAAATACATTGGTGAAAATGTAACCCTTTGAAATTAGGTTAAGCTGAATGTTCCATGAAGTTATCTCAACGATCATTGTCTTGTTCTCGAGACGCTTAACCTATTTAACTATGAAATTAATAAAACAACACTAAGAAATGATTGTTTAGTAAAAGTTTCATACACGGTTCCAATATAAGGTTCATTTGTTTTGTAATCAGTCACTGTTCTAGGGCGTTAGGTCTGTTATATGTTAACATGTCATACTAAGGTCCTCCATTAGTCATGGGGGCCTTTCCTTGATGATTGTAATTATGTACCGCTGTATCTAGATGATATATTATGTGTAATGGTTAGGAAGCTAGGGAACCATTAAAATTTTGATTACGTTTTTTATCTATCTATCTATATATATATATATTATCTATCTATCTATATATATCTATATATATATATATGGTTTATATATATATATATATATATATATATATATATATATATAAACCAAATATAAGTGTCTGTGTGTGATACCAGATAATTATATTATTAAGAATGGTAATATATTATCCACTCCATAACAAGAAGTTTTCTTCTTATTCCTGAAAGTTATCTTGGTTTGGTGGAAAAACATTAAACACAAATTAGGATGGCCTAGTAATTATGGAATTATAATACTGACAACAGGTGGAAATTTATAAAATTTGGAGTGGTTTAATTTTAAAAATGATTAAAAAACGACAACTTGTTAATTTCAACGCGGGGATGCGGGTGGCGGAGGTGAAGAAGCTGGCTATAGCTGGATGAAATAATACATATATAAATTAATTATAAAAAAAATTTAGGACATTTCAAAAAGCATATTGACAAAAACTGACTTTGTAAAACAAGTTTTCTATTTATGAATGTTTAAAAATATATAATTTCATTGTTATATATATTTTATTAAATAATTATTTCCGAATGAAGAGAGTCTAAAAAGTTCTTATACTTATGTTTCAATTAAAAATTGTTATAACCTCTCCAAATTGTAAAATTACAATATATATAGTTTGTAGATTAAACAAAAAGTGACAAAACTAAATCTAGTTCACGCTTTAACTAACCTGAGGTAAGTGGCGTGAATGGCGAGACTTCCTCGGCGCTGGCTCGAGGCACTTCCGGTTTGGCGCGGTCTCTGTATCTTCCTTTTTCTCCGGTAAACGTATCGGGATGTTGTGTTTCTCAAAATACCCGTTCTGTATCATCTGGTCCAAAGAAACCTCTAATTCCCGAACGGCCACCACTTTTCTTCCACACACCGGATCATCTATCACCATTTTACGGCACCCTGACACCTCAGAAAATTTAACTATCTTTTTATTTTCTTCACGTTTAGGTTTTTTACCCTTTTCTGGTGGATCCGTAGTCCAGTATCTGGCGTTTCGTTCAGGTAGCTGAAGCGGTTTGCAAACAGCCACATTCTTCGGTTTTCGTTCAACCCTTGTTTCGTTTAAGTTCGATCGTCTCTCATTTAATCTAATTTCATTGCGTTTTCGTTCAATTCGTTCATTTAGTTGTATTTCATCATAAGACTCCAGCGGCCGTCGTCTCTCCTCGATTCTAAAGTCGTAGTAATCCTTTTTATAACGCCGTCTGTCGTCGTTGTAATAGTGACTTCTCGGCAAGGAATTGTATTTATTATCGTACGTGGTTTGTAAATTTAAATATTCTGGTCTTATTGGTCGAAATAAGGATAATCGACCTTGGGCTTCGTCAAAATCTGAATAAATGTCTTCGAAAACGTATCCATTTTTCCGTTTCGGACGTTCTGGTGGGGCTCGTTCCGTGCGGCCCCGGGGGGGTTGGGACCGGTGTGGTTCAAACCGAACGTCTCCTCGTCGTCTTCTTTCGTATTCAAAATCAAATTCGACATGACGATCGTACAGCAATCTCTCCCGTGATCCCGCCATTATTTATTTTTCCTGAAAAAGAATAAATTTTGGTGAGCATTTCTCAATTGGTTAATTTGATTGATTCTCTGCGAATACAAAAACAAATAACAGTAATAGCCAATTAACGAAGATTATAAACGGTATCAAATTTAATTGCACCATTTCTTCGTATTATTAATACTTTGATATAATTTCTCTCTGTCCTCAAAAAATCCTATTTGTACGCTCAATCAACTTCACACAATATTCGTCGATACAAAACCATATATTTAATATTCAAATTAGTTTCAAATTGATATGATCTTGTTGCGAAACTGAGCGCATTTACATATTTCCAATTCCCCAACCAACATGCAAATATCATTATTTTAATAATACCGGTGCACGGCAGTAATGATATTATGAATCATTCTATTTATTAAAAGTATTTCGTATCTTCTTCAGATGGTTCGAATTCATATTAAAGATAGCACTAAAAAGTATTTTTAATAATGAGTACATTTATTTCGAGTACTAAATATTTTCTATTATAAATAATAATCATATTAACTCTGTTGAAAAGTTTACTGTATTCTGACAAATTATTGGCAATATTTTAGTATGTCAAGGATATATTTTGTCTATTTGACAAAACTGACGAAATTCTTATAAATTTGAAATAACAACCGTATTAGAAATTGAAGTAAAATTCGAAGTAAATAAAGACGTTAATGGCAAAAAAAATACATAAAAAAAAATTTCATGTTATAATAAAAAAATATAGTATATATGGTAAAAATAAAAAAAATATCCATTATGTTATAAAATACATATAAATATTCGTGTGTCGTAACCGTAACCTAAATATTTATGAGGGTAGAGCATAAAAATAAATTTAAGCAAACGTTAAATTCCCGAGAAACCGTAAAGCGAGTTTTAGAAACTCAAAATGAGATAAGTGACGGAACAACTCACTGGAAGGTAGAGATAGCAACAACATTATTATAATATAAATAAAATATATATATCATATATTACAAATATTAAAATAGCTTAGCAATAGTATTTAATTTTCTGCTGACGTAATATTTAAAAGGATATTTAAAATTCAAATAAATATAATTTAAAAATGAAATTACAATACACAAATGGGTAGTTGCTAGAAAGTTATACAAGTATTATTACAAAATATCCCCGAACTACCACCGCGCCTATCGCTGTCGCAGTGCGGTACGACGCAGATATACCGTCTTCAAAATTATACAAATATAACAAAAACTAGAGAACATTTTATACAAATAATAAAAAAATATTAAATGCAACTACAGCTGAAATCAATTCACATTACTTCCAATTTCTTTTAAAGTTTAGCACAAAACTAGTTTAAGTCATATATATGATGTATGCACGGGAAGGATATATTTCTGATTTCATATTAATATTCCGCAATACAGCCTGTTTAAAATTAGGTCAGATCTCGGACAATGCTGGCTGTAGTCTGATTTCGCAAAGCCAGGAAACTTGCAAATAATATCTCAGTACAAATCAGTTCATAAAATTTGTATTTTATCATAATTATACAAGAGATATATATTAAAAAATCTCATATATCAATTATTAGGAACTCGAGTATATATCAATAAAAATAAGTTTAATAAAACACATAAAATAGGATCGGGACAATTGTGAAAACATGCTATTTAACGACCACATTTAATATATGTTATTATGTATGTAGTTTATATATTATGTCCATACATCTGACTATGAGAGTACACTCGTTTTCCACTTGATACATACATACTAACATATATTAAATCTACTTTTAAATTTTATTCTCTGTATGTGTCCACATATGTTTGATATATGTATGACATATATATGGCCTATAGGCCTGGTAGAAAGTTGCCACAGATACTGCGCTGAAGTTCAAGAACGATCAGGCTATAGCTTCCAAGATCTTATTCCAATGTCTCTGATATTGAGAGAACTGGAAGTCCAAGCCAAATCTAAATCTTCTCTACGTGTGTTCTAGTTTTCTGTATCTCTATTCCAAAAGCAGGTTGCCACATTTCCAAATGTCCAGGGACACAGGTGGATTGCCTTCTACCTGAGATGATAAAAAATATCGATACTTTTTAACATACAGTTTTATATGTATCGAGACTAGTCTGACGCAGTCGTATTTGATTATTTCTTCAAGCATATATATATTAAAAAATATTATTCAGTAACACTGTAAGTGTTATTTAAAATATTGATAAAACAAAGGAGTTCATAATCTGTTCCGTCAAGTCGTAAAACCCAAAGATGAAAAAAATGTTTTGGAATAAAAAACTCGTATCGAATTTGTTTATTATTGTGCTGATATTGTAAAATATTTTTACGTGGACTAACCTAATATTCATAATGTTCAATTCAGTAAATATATGTATGTTATAATTGTTAAATTTAACATATTTTTTACATTTTTTAATTATAATATTTAAAGATAAAGGAATTATTGATTCGCCTTTCATTTGTTAATCAATTTTTTGACATCTTCTCGTAAGTCAAAGACCTACTCTGACATGTCTTGATATATAATATATTCAGTTACAAATGATAATGATATTGTAGTCGACACCACTGTGACACACACTCTTGAGGTGTGCTTAGAGAGTCTTGAAAAGAGAGCCCTTCATGAAATTGGATCTTTTTCCGTTACATGAAATGATATGGATGAAAGAGATAATGAATTTAATGGCCGATGCTGTAGAAACACGTAAAAATTAACTTATTAAGCCGTGAATATAACTAGATTCAGTTATATTTAATACGCGTGTGCTTGGTATCTTAATATTTATTTTTAAATCTGTGCAGGCTACGGTTCTGTCCTTATAACAAATACATGTGAGGTTGCCGCAGTGCGGCCGCGCGGCTGCGACTGGTTATATTAATTGACGGGCCTTGGAACTGTGCGACATGTTGTCAACACATATTTTAAATTCTTACCGAAAATTTGTATCTTCTCAGTTTATTAATAATATAAAATTATTTCAATTGTATGCTATAAAAGGCTATGTATAGCAAATAATTTTAATAACATACAAAAAAAAATTTCTGTCACTATAATCTTATAATATTTATTTCATTAATTGGTATTTATTTTTATTTGCGTGTTTTATTTTCTACTTTGTTATATAAATTTTGAAAAGATATAATTTGTGTAATTTAATAGTAATAACTTATAATATATTATAATTTAATTTGGTCGAGCAGGTCTCTAATAAAGTATATTTAGTACTACACTTATATGACGGGTGCGAGTAGTGTAAAGTGCGCACGGCCGCCTCTGTTACAATTTGCCGCGCACTGCGCTAATAAAAATATTATAGAAACAGAGCCTTATAATGCACACTTATTTTTTATAAGATATAATAATTATTCTTCATATCTTAACATTAAAGTATTAAAAATACGCTATACCAGTTGAAGTTCTTATAAATTTTCCGTAAAATGACGTGAAATGGTGTGAAAACGCGATGAGAGAACGACAGAAGCCCGAACAACTACTTTTTATATTACAGATATAAAAATCTGATTTGTATATACCTTGTATGATTGCTTGTAAAACATATATGAGGTATTTAGATACAGTCGCTGTAAATAGATAGTTATGTGACTAAAAAAGTTAATGTTTGTTTGTAGCAGATATGAATTTTTCACGCTCCTTAGAAGCTCTGTTCTGTTTATTTTCTCATACTATACCGAATAGAAGATGAAGTTGGCTCAGTGTTGTTAACAGTTCACGTCTCGTACGATCATCACGACATCAATGCACTGTCTCCTTAATGTTGTGGAGATAAAAAACATTGATAGTGTAATACAATCCATATTACCATCACTAAAATATAACTTGCCAACTTCTTAATAATATAAATAATATTGTTTATAAAAGTCTCAATCTCGCTGTACTCCAGTGACAAGAACGGTTCGAGACATTGTGAAGGGAAGTCAGAGTTCGTTAGTTGAAGTATTAATGGCTATAGATTTTCTCTCGCATTTAATAAAGAATGAAGAATCCATTATTAAATAGACTTTTATAAATCACATTAACGCTCTTCCAATAAACTATGGATTTATTAATTTTATATAAAAGTTAAGCTGAAAAGTCTGTTTCCATGTTTAATTATTAGTATATATATATTAAATACAGTAGAAACGAAACGGCGTATTTACAATTTTTTTTGCTTACTATTGGTTCATAGCAAAAGCTATATGTGTATGTATGTATGAAAGATACATATGTATAATAATATAATATTAATTATTATGAAGCTTACGAGTTTTTTGTTTGTTTGGTTGAACGCGAAAACGCGTTTTTTTGGTTCAGATCTATCCAGCACTTTCGAAAGTACTGGATAGATTTGAAAATACCATCTGATTGTGATAGGCAGGTTCATGAGGAAGGCTAGTCCAGGGGAGTCCAACCCGTCGCTCGCAGCCCCCAGGTCAGTCGATCACGGGCAAGGAAAAAATTATTGCGCCTACCTATTTCGGTCCTAAATATGACGAAAATTATTGGAGGATTAAAAAAATCTTAGACAAAGAATTAGAAAGGCAAACAGTCAATTCCCAGTCCGACTGAAATAGCCACCCCCGTTATAGACTATCTAGTATTTCGCTACAGCTTCTTATACTCTTAATAATAAATAAAATCACTCGTCCGTGGAATGAACCGCAAATAACGGTTATAATATATAATAAAACGTAAAAGGCAATGGAAAATCGTTTAATAAAACTGTAACAACAATGTCCTAACTTTAAAAACTCCCTCACACTAAACAAATAACAAGTTTCAAAGTATCGGGTCAGATCTATTTACTTTAAACAAACTTTACTTCATATATCTAGTTGTGGCCTGAGACAGAAGATATAGCGGTTTTATATACATATATATATATTTCCTATACGAATACTCTATAGATACATGTTAGTATGTATATGTCAAGACTAAACCGGTTTTTCTTACTAGTAGCTGCATTATCGGTTAAAGCCAAAGTATTTTTTTTAATAATAATTCAAATAATTTTAAATTATTCTAAGAATTTTGTAAATAAATAAGTTAAATAGATATTTTTAATTAGTTTCAAATAAATATTTCATCAATATCTTTAAATAAATTATATTTGAGTATTTCTTTGAGTATCTTATTTCTGATGGTTTGTGCCGTCATTTACGGATTTACGAAATTCATTGTCCCGGAATGAGTTGAACCTTTCACGATTAAGTTACATTTCATAGTCATTTTATTTAAAGAGTTATTCTCTATAATATTACAGATCATTGCTCTCATATGTCTACCAAATTAAAAAAAAATGGAATACACTATATAATATACAAATTTCAACTCTTGTAACGTCGTGTACTTTCTTTTTAAGACTGATTAAGAACAAACTATTATAATTACACTGTGTGTCTTTATTAATATTTTTAATTAAAATTGTTCCTACAAGTGTAAAGGGGTCTTAGTAAACTAAGCCCGTATCCTCTCGCAAGTCATTTGCGAGCCCCTATTTGAAGTAAAACGTTTTATTTAGGGTCCACTGAGACCCTCGTCTTAGATTATATCAATACTATAATCTTATTATGTTCCTAAACATCGCTTAAGAAATAAAGTTAATGTATATTAAGTATTTTCTTAAATTCTCACGAGTACACATGTGAAATAAAACAATTTTTTCGGATTTAACTCGCGTATAATTTTGGTTACATTTTAATTTTAACCCGACGTTTCGAATGCTTTGCAGCCATCGTGTTTATTTTATTAAGTAATGGGTACTTTAAGTAACTACTACTTAATAAAATAAACCCATGTATTTTATTTTATCTATATTTTTATTACAATTTTTTTCCAAAGAGCGATGACCTCGTCTTCAGCGGGTATAAAGAACTTAATATATTTACGATGTTCCCTGAGAGGTTTCCATGGTATTGGATTACGTCTCAGACAATAAAATATGAAACCAACATCCAGCCAATAATTGAATTTGTTTTGATTTATATCGTACACGAATATCCAATAAGCCTGCTTCGGAACACATAAAGATTTAGTCTTAAGATTACTTAGACTTAGGAGAAAACCTACAATATAATATCTATGAAATATTTAAAAAGTTGGTATAAATTGAATTGATATACCTAATATTGACTGCAGTTATTAATAGATTGACTATTAACATATTACGCATGAACGTTATACTAATATATAACAAAGATGAACTAGATCGACTCATCAAATCCCACTTCCTCTTCCCCTCTTTATAAATAATATATTTATCACTCCCTGTGACTCCCTTTTTTTCTTCCACTTCCTACTTTCCATTCTATCCATAGTCATCAGTAACAACTAACCAACAGAGAGTAATATTGAGCTGAGCGAAGCGAGCTCTTTACCGGTCAACTCGATAAAATTTTGTCCACTATCTCCTCCTATCATTTAAGCTAAACTTACCAAATTTGGACCAGTTGATTATCATATGCCTGCATATCTTTCTATAAATACATTTGAATTAATTTTATTTTTATTTGAAACGTTGTATTGCACGCACAGATGGTAAATTCTTCCTTTTGTCATATGTATCATTTTTTGTTAATTACAGAAAATGGTAAAATAAAATCAAGCTAAAGTTTTCGTTGTTCCTCTCATTGAAAAGAGCTTCGCTCAGCTTTCCCTGATCGCAAGATGGCGGCCCGAGTATAATAAGATCTTTTGAAAACTTGTCCATTATTTGTCAAACCAGTTGTCAATCAGAAACAGACCGACAAAAGATAAATTGGTTATTGTCTGATACAAAGAACAAAACTCACAAATAACTTTAAATCAGAATAATAAATAACTAAACCATTTTAATAACGTCATGAATTATTAAATCATAATTGAAATACATTTCAATATAACTACATATCTATTATCTATTTGTTTCAAACAAAACAATTCGAAAACAATATCATTGTTTGATTGTATTCGATTGTTTGTCTTTTAGAACAATTGTGTAAATAGCCTGTTTGTTTTAAACGGTTTCCAAAGTTTCTTTATTTTTGTATTAATTGTTTTTGTTCGTGAAACACGATATTATTTTCTAATATGGTGTTAATATAAAACGTGTTTTTGTAATTATAATTATATTATCAAATAGAAATCTAAAATGTTAATTAGCGAGAAAATAAATGGGTTGTTAAAATAATTATTAAATGTTTCCAGAACTACTAAATAGTTTTATGAATGATGTTGAACATACTCTAAGATATTTAACGAGGATTATAATTAGCACTAATTAGCCGCTATGTAATAAATACATGAAATATTTGACTAGTTGTAACTGGCGGTTCTACCCGCAGACGAATGAGTTTGTTTACTATTAGGGTACCTGATGGTGTTAGTTTGATGCTAGATAGCATATAGTCTTCCTCATGAAGATTCTTACCATGATCAGAAATTCGTTTCAAATCCTTCTGGTAATTTAGAAGATTAATGCGTTTTAAACAAACAAACTTTTACGCTTTATATGTTATTAGCCAAATATATTAATTGTATAGCACTATATTGTTATAATGTTTTCTAAGATTTACACGAGTACTGCACATTTCAATAAAACAATTTTACGGTTATAACTTGCGTTTATTTTTTAAATTAAAAACTCTATTATTTTATATTAAATAGATAATATAAAATAAAAGAGTTTTAAAAAGAAAAATATAAAAAAATTAAAGATTTATTAATAAAATAAACTAATAAAAAATGTTTACTTTAGGAATAATCTAAATATATTTTGATTTTATTGAACTCAGCCATGTTTCTTTATTAATTGCTCAATATCAGGCATTTAGTTTGGGCCGCAATTTTGAAATATTAAGGAAACGAGGGACTAAGGGATGCTTTAATGGATTCCAAACAGCTTCTTCAACCAGACTTTGCCTGTTTTAATACTAGAGTTACATCTTTTATTTCTATTAAATATATATTAAATATATATTTCTGTTAAATATAGCAAAAGTCAATGTTATTCCTAAATAATGAATACATTGCGTCAATAAGACCTTGGGTACTAGCTGCTGGGGGTCCGTAAAGAAAAAATAGATAATATAGTATAAAAACATAATTTTTAAATATCCATCATGATTTTATAACAATATTTTATAACAATTTAAATATAAAGACAACATAATATAATCCATAGTTTAATTTAAAGTTGATAAAGTTATATGAAATAAAATTAAGTTTTGAACATCTGCCTTCAGGGAAGTCATATTACAAATACTTTCTGAAGCGCTAAATAACTTGTTACCAAAACTGCACAAACTTCAGAATAGCTAGTCACTTATTAAAAAATTATTCATATAAAGCGAAGATTTTTAAATGCGTAAGGATAAATCAGAAATAAGAGTAGCATAGCAACATTGACTTAATGCTGATAATTATAATACTAAATCATATAAGTCTGTCTCACTCTATTTTTAGTTTAGAGTGACAATAATCAATCGCACTCATCAATGAAATGGAGTTGAAATGTCACACTGAAGCGCTTCGAATAATCAATATATGTCCCAATTTGAGTGATATTTGTTTGTCGTATTATATTAAAATAATATGTTGTAAAATATCAAAGAAGTATCAATGAACATACACGAACACCTTTAATATTTCAATATTATATGTAAATATAAGTGTAAAGTATATTAATTGAAGGTTTCATTGACAAGAGTTTCAATTTCTTGTTCATATTTCTTCCGAGATGTATTGTAACTGCAACTTATATGTTACAATAATATGTTACAATTAGTCCTGTAAATGTAGACCGGTCATATGTTACATGAAGATTCCTTCCAATTTACTAACAAAAATATATACTATAGACGCATGTATATAGTGTATACAGTATATATTTATTTGTGAAGTAAGTATATAGTTTTAAGCAAAACAATGACTTTGTACAGACACAATAACGTATAAACACAATAGTTCATATGAACATTTTTCTACTTAAATAGTTTTTAATATTTGCTAAATATAAAGCATTCACAAAGGGTTGCAAAAGACATTGTAATTAGAAGTTCTTTGGAGGAAAGTAGTGCGTCTTGAAAGAAAACATACTTTTATAATTCTGTCTGTCGCCGTTATAAATATTTTATCAATTAAATGTTTGTTATCAGTGACATAATATTTTTTTTTAAACAAATGTGGTTTTGTGACACTTTATTAGAATTGTGTGTATTATTTATTATTATTAATATTGATTATTCAAAACTTTAATTTTTAATGCTTGTAACATTTTTTGTTTTTGATAGCTTATCATTTCGGAAATCGGATCTTGATTGTTAATGATAATATTAAATAATAAGATAATGAATTATTATTATATTTAACAGATATGTAAATAAACAATATTATAGCAAAATATTTACAATTGAAAACATGCAAATGGGGGAACAGTTTTATTGTAGCGGTCTTAAGAATATTCAACGATGTTTTTATATTGGTACATATATATACGGGGTCTGATGAGTGACCAGACATAACCTGTAAGTTGAACAATCAATAACTTACTTGCTTCATCATAATCCGTAAGGCAACCCAAATTGACACAGAACAATTCACTAGAACAGAAGTAGAAAGAAGAAAGGAAGAACTGGCGAGAAGGGCAAAAAAGTTACACTGAAAAAAGTTCAAATCACATTTATATCTGATGTGAAGTGGTTGATATATTTTTTTAATTTATTTTATTTTATTTTTTTATTATCCTAAATACCGCCCACCCTTATGCGTCCGTCTGGCGGCGATGCGCCGCGGCGACTGGTTTCAACCCCTGTAGGGTTGCTATACTTATGTGTTTACATCTTAAATGGGGTGGGTACAGGATAGATTATTACAGAGGTTTAAATTATATAGATTTTTAAGTTTCAGCGGTTTATTTATTGAATTATTTTAGATATTTTTTATATATTATAATATTTGTGACATAAAAAGAGTGCGTTGGCCGGGAATCGAACCCGGATCAACTGCTTGGAAGGCAACTATGCTGACCATTACACCACCAACGCTTGTTACGTTTTCATTGCGGATCGCGAATTATAAATGATTGTATTCTTACTTTGTTTACAAAGTTCGGTTATTTTGATAAAAATCTAATCATTGTTCAATCTTTGACGATAAAATCTTATAATTAATTCTCCATTAATAGTATAACGAAAGATTTTGTCTCTATAATTGAATAGAATGTCTCGCGTAATATACACATAATATACACAGAGAGTGTTTATTTACGTAAAGCCTTATTGATTTTTATTATTAATTAATAAATTGAAAATATTTTATTCAACGTCATATTTCTCTTGGTGTTATGAACCAACATTTTTGTTTTGGAAACTTTGCTGTAAACAATTGATTTCTGTTCTTGATTCTGATTCTGTCCGAACTGAATTCTTGTAAAGATGATAGATCTTAGAACAGCTGTAATATAGTACTTATCATAATCAAAATAGATGTTATTAAGTACTTATCATCGAATGGGTTCACAGCTTCATACTTACACTGGCCCAATGACCGATATTATTAATAAAAACTTATGCAGACCGAGTAAGTGTCACTGTGTGTGTGTTTGACGATTAGGTGCAGTAAGAGATGGGGATTTTAGTTAAAAAATTATTAATATAATATGTAATATGTCCAATCTAACAGGACATTTCGGATACGCCTCCAGATCATCGTGTATCTCTTGGATCAACTTGTGATCTTGAAACGATACTTGAATAATTAATTAATTATATTATTAGTATTGTTAATAATACAAATCAATAACCGATGACCTCAACGGGCTTCTGTATGACATTAGTCTATGGTGTGTACAGTCAGAGAGAACCATCGGATGTTATTATTACTCAGCGGCTACGACTCTGAATACGCCAATGATGCGACCCCGGCCCGGGTGTCTTTTAAATAAATAATGCTTTTAAACCTTATTTCCGCTCATTTCTTCTTTCTATAAACATAAAATATTATACTTCATAGATTTTGATAATACGTGTAAAATATATGAGACGTAACAATAGCTTCTGTTTCATTTCCGCATCTTTCAAGAACTACTGCACTGAATAAGATAAAATATAACAGTTAAATAACTTCGTAAATATGATTCTTATTAAGGTAATTTTTCTCATTACAGTAGAATTTTCGTTTGTAATTGTTGTTAAACTATACATATAATGGATTGTGTTATATATAGTATCTTGATAGTCTGTCTCTGAAAAATTAGGAGTAAATGATGTTTAAAAAAACAGTATTGCTTGTACTTTAGACAGTATATTTTTGTTTTATGTTTCAATTGTGTATTTATAGTATAAAAATATTGTATAATGAACATTTATAACTTGTTGTTTTAGTAAGCAGGTTTCTCGTATTATATCATGGATCTTATAGTGTACCAGAGACTAATTTAGAACATCTTAAATTTATATTTTTGTCCCAAATGTGCAATAGATAATACTTATTACATTTTCATGTTGGTCAGAGGTTGTTCAGAGATGAATGAAGGTTGTGTAAGGGCAATCTTTTAAGCGAAGCTCTCTATGAGACTTTTTTGCATCTTTTGTGCAAGCATCAATTAAAAACGGTATATCCGTAAATTTCAACATTTTGTACTCTGATAGACATCAGTCTGGTGGTGGTCGAAACAAATTTTTGAAATATTTGTCGTTGAGGAATAATTACTTCACTCGGACTGGGACTTCAATAGAAAAAAATTTCAGCGATAAAACTTAGCTTTACAATTATATGCGCGTACCGAATATTTTTAAGAATTTTGAATTTTTTTATCTTTTTTAGTATATTTATTTATTTATTTATTTTATCTTGATAATAGTTGGACAGGATAGGACAGAATGCGTCGAATTTTTGTAAATCCAATTTCGGTACTGTTTGCACTTCGCTTCGCTCAATATGATAACACTTACCGAATTTTTGAGAGCGTAGCGAGTCAAAATTGAGGTCTGGTTCGTGCTCCTAGTTACTCGTTAAATACTTCTCGTATAGTCTGGCTCGTGAAGTACAATCCTCTCGCAACAGATTTGCATAAAGTAACGTTTATAGCTACATTTCCTAGGACCAGTGAGAGAACGGGAGTCAAATACAACCCTACCCTTTCTTCTTCTAATCTCCTGTATATTTCCCCCTTTTTAAGGGTAGCAACGCATCTTCATTTGTCATGAGCAACGACACAGCTCTTTATCACATGAACCTTCTGCACGTTTGACATCCTAGTATTTTTTTATAAAATATCCCAAATTCAGAAGAAGAGAAGAAAGCTAAAACCATATTATCTAATATAGACAACCCTTACACCAATCAAAAACCATATAAATTTGCAGTGTATAGTAAAAACAAAAGAGTGCGTTGGCCGGGAATCGAACCCGGATCAACTGCTTGGAAGGCAACTATGCTGACCATTACACCACCAACGCCGTTAGAAACATTTATAAAATTAATTCCTAAAATGATCAGAATATAGCGATATTAAAGAACAGTAATATTATTAAAACATATTCACAACACCTAATCAAATATAAACACTGAATGAACAGCAAATATAATTATAAAGCCATTCAATTTAGATGCTCTTATTTCTAACATTCAAAGAAAGATAATATGACAGTTATCTTTTTTCATTCTTCTCCATCAGTCACAACCACAGCACAAACGCTACCTGAGAATTTTAATCTTCCACACAGCTTTCTTTATCTCCTTCTCTATTGTCCACATTCATATTTGAATTCTCTCAGTTGTATGACAATCATTCCTTCAAATAACTGTCTACTGACCTTAAAATTATTGAATTTCAGACCTACGCATTTTAGCCAACTACGTTATTAAAATTATAGTTTGTATTAATTCAAAAGTATGAAATATTAATATCTTTTTTAATTGGTTTCACAATCCGCCGGATGCTAAAATAGAATAGTGATTGCTTCCGTAATAATAAATTTTCTATATTAACACTTTATTTTTTATGACAACATGTACTAGTGCGTTTTTATTTTCATAGCACAATTTGTAGGCTCTAAAAATATATCAAGCGCAGGCTGCTTGTTGAAAAAGGTATATGTATGTAAAGCGTATCCTCTGTTGATATGTCAGAGTAGACGTGGCATGGGTGACGAACAATTTAATCGATTAAATTCCATTAACGTTAATGTAAAAATGATTACGTTTCAATAACTGTATCAGTTTTTGATAAAAATCTAATCTGAATAAACATAATAAAACAATTATTATCAATTTAAGGAATTGTTGTGCACTCCGTGGTAAAATCGTAAGAAGCGTTGGTGGTGTAATGGTCAGCATAGTTGCCTTCCAAGCAGTTGATCCGGGTTCGATTCCCGGCCAACGCACACTTTTTATTTTGAACTGTAAAATTTTTTTCAACGACAACCATATCAAAAAGATTGAGTAGATGTACTGCTTTAACGAAATGACGTCTACGATTTAACGAAATGTAACAATTAATGAATAAACCGAACTTTTTAAAATATATATATATAAACATAATTAACAAGTCATTCATACCAGAATATTTACAATACCTTTTAACAAATAAAATAGAACATAAATATGTTCTTCATCATTTTCATCACTTTCATATACATCTCAGTATTGTTTTTGTAGCTGGTTTATTGCTTTGCACTATCTTCTGATTACAGCTTCCATCAGGGCTGACTCGAGAATGGTAGTATCACATAAAATCCGTGTATATTAGCTATTTCATACAGCGAATAAAGGAAATCCAAAGCCACATACAAAACTTTCTCTCTTAGCTTCCTTCATCCCTCATCGCAAGAGGTGCAATATCCTACATTGTCATCGCCTACTATCTGGTAGACCGTCTGCTTGTTTGTCATGGTTTCTAATAAAAAAGCTTATATCTGTCTACGCAACAGCGCTCACATACATTTCTTACTTCTACTTCAACTTTATTTTATTTTATTTTAAATATGAAATATTTATTCTTTATGTTACTGAAATTTGGATAATGTTTTTTTACCAAACTGCTGTAGAGGCCTGCTGAAGTAAACGGTTCTGTGATGCCACACTTCAACTTGGAGTAGTCCCTATGTTGCTACTTTTATACGTTCTAAATTTGCTTGGATAAAACGCTTACCCGTGTCAATCATCTTTTTGGCTCCAGACCTTCGAGCCCTCTGGTAGTTTTTTAGCAATACTAGGTTTTCGATCTTGCCATTCTAAAACGTCTAAACGTTCCTGCAATTTTACTGAAGGCCTTGACGTAAGGTCCGTACTTCCTTAATTGATTTACAGTTTCTGCAAAACAGTGGTTTCTCTGCAAATCTTTTAAGACATTTAAATCTAGACTACTTCTCCGTAGTGACTACAAATATTTTTAACTACCCAGCAAATCGCCTTCGCGAATCTCAATTCAAGAGATCAAGGCGGCCTACGTATATTCTTCCGGCTTTTATGAATATTTATAAAGTGGAGGAGCCACCTCTAGATCGATTGACATTCGTGGGAATTTTTGGCCCTCTTACGGTAACGTTACTTTTATATATATTTTTATAGTATTTTTCCTCATGTTCATAACTTGCAAAAGGTATTTGTTCTACGCCAATATGTTTTCTACTGTTTATCTTTGTGTTTTTGTTAATACAATTTTTTTTTATGTGTATGTCCTCAAAAGTTTCGACTGGGTGAACCAATTTTGATGATCCTTTTTTTATTTAGAAGTTAGTGCCAGTGCGGTCTTTTTTTTATTTAATGAAGATCTAATGATTATTTTGAAGACAGACATCGGAACTCTTCCAAAAATTATAGCATATGTCTCCCGATTCTGTCAATCACTTTTGTATGCATTGTTTGTCCATCTTATAACATAACATCACCAATAAAAAGGAATAAAAACATTTGATGAGGGAAACTGTTAATTAGGGTACTTGCTCCAATTTTTTTTTAATTAATCTCGACCAAAATCACCTATTTCCTAATCCGTTTTCCTCATGAAAGCGGGTTGTGGTTAATTTTTTGTTGTTTATTTTTATTTGGTTTTTTACTTCAGTACTACCGCAAATCAGTACTATATTTCTGTTTTACCCTTTACTGTTATCTTTCTTACCCTGTCCACTCTGCACCAGTGTTCCTTGTATCAAAGGCTTCCCTAATCCTCTGTATAAAATTATTTGCGGTGTGTGTTGGGCTATGTGGAGAATACTATGAATATTTGATTCGGTGCGGTTTTAGGAGCTTTCTATTATTGGGATCAGATGTTCGTCAAAGTTGATGTTGATCGGCATTGATTTTTTGGAGGACTTGTCAGGTTGGGGTAGTATAGTTTGATGATGTCTTTGATTTGTTTAAAGAGACAGTCTTTGTTGTGAGATAACTTTACTGAGGCTAAAGTACTTATTTGACCATTTCTGGTCTTTTTTTTTATCTTTTGTGTTACTTTCGAACTGGCGTCGCAACTCATCTACTTGACACTAGCTTGTAAAGTATTTTGATTTTCAGTTAGTGGCTCGATGTTTGAAGCCACCCTTGAGGTTTTCAGATTGGTGAGTCTCGACTCCACTGATGACATCAGTAAAATTAACCTTAAAGTCTTTTTTTCTATATTTTCAGTTTATAATTTGTGACGAGATCTGGAATTGAAGAGAGCGGTATTTCGTACAAATAGTAAGTGCGAAGACTTTTCATTCTTTTTTAATATTACCTGCAATTTCTAAAGCTTCTTTTCCTAACAAAATCATCTCGTTAACATATTTGTCCATGCGAGGATTCTTTGGTGAAAGCCTCAAAGGTCTTGGGGATGTTTGTTTGCCAGTAAACACCACAAGTATGAAGTGCTCTAACTGTTTGGAACAGTACAGGAATATGTTCTTCATGTGTCTGTTTATATGTATTCAAGGACAGATTTAGAAACACTCCTTTTTGATAAATATGGCAACAATTGTAATTTTTCGCTCTTTTTTATGCTAGAATGTTTCTTCCGTCGCTGCATCAAACTACTCTATTACCAGAATAAATATTTGTAAACGAGAACATTATCCAACTTGTTCCAGTCTCAGTTTTTCTGTTATATCGACTTTTGAAAAAAACTATTTTCATTGTTCTTCTCTACCTATTATATTATTTTATACGGAAAATAAAGATTTCATATACAAATCAGTATCGGAACAAAAGAGAACCTAAACATGGTACTTAAAAAAAAATTAAATTAAATTAATAGAATTAAATTACATATAAAACATGTTATCTTAACAACCTTTAAAAGAGCAAAAATCACCAGCAAAGTTGTTTTTTTATTTTTAATATTTCTAATTAAATATTTAATCAAATTAAATATTTCTTAAACCATTTTAACATTTATTACCTTTAAAATACATCTTCCAAGGTTTAATTCTATAACATAAAAATTAATTAATTAAATCATAAAACGTCACATAATTATAATAAAACAATAATTAATAAAACCCATGTGTATATAAAGTTTAATAATTATATCTTGAATAACAAACCATTTAAGACCAAATGGCTATATATGGTTTCGTCTTCCATTTCAATGTATTAGTTTCAATTTCAATACACGACTCCTCTGTATTGAGATGCCTCTTACTACTAGGTATCATAGTTATCTATTGTTAATTAATTAATTAATAACGCTTTGATATTGTTTTAATATTTTTTGTAACAGTTTATTACAAAAAATATTAAAACAATATCAAAGCGTTGGTGGTGTAATGGTCAGCATAGTTGCCTTCCAAGCAGTTGTTCCGGATTCGATTCCCGGCCAACGCACTCTTTTTGTCATATCCAATAGCACATATAATTAATATATCTTATGATAGTATACAGATATTATATTTTAGTCTTTTCTATAAATGCATAAAATCTACGTCCATATGCATCTGTTTCAGGATTTCACCTGATATTTTTTCTCCCTCTCTCTCGCACTTAGAATTTTGTTGCTGTTTCACTTTAAATATAACTCCATCAATCGATCGTTGTAGAGTTATACATGAGTTGTGTATCACAGAATAAATCTTAAGATATATTCAAAGCTTTCTAATATATAAATCTCATTATAGTAGTGAAATGTAAGAGTCCTATATATTTTTATCTAAATAAACCACAAAATTATACTATTACTTATTGAAAAAAGTTTATTAGAATTTGTTACTTCGTTATCAGTGGGACGAAATTTAAATTAATAAAGATAAACATCTTATAATCTTATATAAAATCTCTCAAACACTAATTGATATTTCCATTGTAGTCATACACGTATCTGGTATCATCATTAGTCATATATACATATAATAAATATATATTTGTAAATCATTTAACATTTTAATAGTCAATACTAATATTATATATTTTTTTACATAAGTTAAAACAATATATTTGGAGTTTTTTGCCTTCTTAAATGAACCTTCCGTGGAACTGTGCAAATAGTGAATGACGTTTAAGTTAAGTCTTGGCCTACGTCATAAAAAAAATAATTTTGACTTTTACTTTGACATATTAGTATTATCTGTCACAGTTTTTTATCTGGAGACAAATCTCCCAGTGTCATCTCGTATCTAGCAGCTGGTAGCGCCGGGGGCAATGGACGTTTTCCACTCGTTAGCTGGAAAAAACTTGCTACCTATCCCGGTATTAGTGCAATGGTGTCACAGATTAAATATATTAGTAGTGTATATACTGACTGTAATTATATTGTTTAATTTGTATTAATTATTTGAAAAATATTTATATTTATTAGGATCTACCTCGTATTTCATAATAATTGCATGTTTTGAATCCTACTATATTATAAATAAACTAGGAATTATATAAATGGCATTGGTCCCCTTTTTAATTAAAGGCGTTTTTTTAATGTGTTATTGAAAGTACCCAGTGCCAGTATATTAGTCACATAAACATTGATAAACGAATAGAAGTCATTTTAATATTAATTCTACAACTGCTTAATAAAATTAATTTTTAATTAAACATAATTAAGTTTAAAATTATTGTTAAAGGTCATTGACCTGTACATTTTTCTTAAGCTACTTAATCAATACGATTGGTGCTGACCGCGACTACTCTGTGGCAGACGATAATAGTTGCATTTATTTCAAGCACCTCTTAAAGTTATAAATTCATTTCAAGTGTATGAAACTTAATTTAAAGCACTCATGCTGATATATCGGTACATTAAATATATTCTTCAAGTAATTGCATTACGAGAGCTTCTATCATTTTGTTAAATAACGTCTGGACAGCTCATTAATATAATGTACAGATTACAATAAACTATCTACATTTTATGAGAAAGCATATTATCATAAAAAATAAAGAAATAATTAAATTATTTATAAAAAAAGTTAAGTTATAATACTTCTTATATAATTAAATACTTATTACGAAGATATAAGATGTTGCTCCTTAAAAGTCGCAGGCGTATATTATAATATAAAATATATATTTTAATTAAGGCTCAACTTTAGAAAGCCACACAAAGAAAATTATCTCGTTACAAGAGAGGATTTATTTTATAGATATAATAAGGATTTAGAACAAAAGAAAATAACATTTTCTCGTGAGAGTCTTTCATTCAGGGAAACTTGTGTACTGCACTGAAGAAAGACGCAGAAATTAATATTTCTAAACCAAACGTGAACTGCAAACGATTTAAATAACTAACAAAAGGTAAGTCAGCATTAAATATAATGGCTTAGAAAACACTTTATTTGTTATTTCAATAATAATTTAGTCTTTTGTAGACCATCGAGTCATGACGCTGTAATAAAATAACAAAAGTGTTTATTATTGTTATACATACAATACAATACAATACATAATGAACGAGAGACCGGTCACCGGTGTACTTCATTACGTATAATGGTATTACATAATACCCATTGTGAGTATTTTCGTTAAACAAAATATACTATACCTATCTAATTATTATAGAATTTATAGGAGTATGCAGAAATAAAATAAGGTTTATGTTAAGAACGTTTTATTAAACACTTAAATCACTGTTTTAAGTACATGTTACAAATACTAGGTATATGGGTATATACCGGTAATATATATGGCTTTTTAAAACATCAATATATAAGTCACATTATGTACAAACTTATAGCTACCTATTTACACGATGTAAATTTTACTTATAGAGTCATCAAGGCACCGTTTTAGCACCATTTTTATTCATCAAATACAATTTTGAACTGTATTTTTTTTTAACAGAAGCAATAAATTTGTTTAAAAATTCAGAAAGATATTGCACTTAAAATTGTATTTATATTGAAAACAAAAAGGAATTCATCTAAAATATTTATCTACATACAATTTTAAGGGCTGTCATAAACCTTTACAATAAAACTGTAATAATACATATTAAACAACAACAATCATATAATTTTAAAAATTAATCACACGATTAACTTTAAAATACATAATAACTTCTTATATCAATAATGATACTAAAAGCTCGTAATGTAATCTTTTTCTTCATTTACTAATATCAATAAAATCTAACATCGAAAAATAGTTATTCAATTATTTACAAAAAATAAATACATCTATTTGTGACAGAAGACATGTTATTTCAATTGTATATCTAAGAACTACCTGATATTTACAGTTAGATATACAATTGTTTATTTGGCTTTTAAGATATAAAATATGAGTATACATTTATTTCATTTTTAATTATAAATATATATTTGAACAGGACCATAATATAATATTAGTAATCTAAAATAACTATTGTTAATAAATATACTCTTATTTTTACACTATTTAGCGCTCAAGCGCAAAACCTTTTAATCTATATGATATAGTTTGTGATATATGATGGAAGAGGAACTTCTATTATTAAGGCACTGTGGGAAAATGCTAAAATATACATACTAGCAATAATACTGCATGAGGTTTCCTTCGACACATTTTCCTTTATGCAAATCTGTATCTACAAGGAAATTCAGTCTATAATTTTATCAACTAAGCAATGCTAATACTATCGGTTTATGCATAGCGACTCGACATATTTTGGATCCATTTCATCTATTTCACGACCCTTTGTCTCAGGAACAAAGAGTACAACGAATAGGAGACATAGAACAGATATTCCTGCATATAACCAAAACAAACCATAGAGACCTATGTGATCTTGGAAATCAGCTGCAGTCTTTACATTTACAAAACCACAAAGATGGCTGAAACTTGTCGCCAACGCACTACCAGTGCTCCTATATTCCAAAGGAAACAACTCTCCAATCAGAAGAGAAGAAATTGGGCTTATACCTAACGAAAAAGCTATAGTAAATGTAAGGACACAGAGTAACGGTATCCAATCATATGAACCTGGCTCTACATGCGTTAAATCTGTGGAGTTACGAAAGACATCTTCGTAGTACGCATATGACCCAAACCCAGCTAACGCAATGGACATCATGACACCGCTGATCATTAATAATGGCAACCTTCCCACATGATCGATCAACATTCCTGACAGACATGATGCTAAGAGTTGAACTACGCTGGTGGCTATAGCGCCGCCATGTGGATTCATCATTCTGAAGGTTTTCTTAAACATTGGCACAGCGTAAAAGTTAAAAACTTGTGCTCCTGAAAATCTTTGGAAGAACATAAGACCACATGTAATCAAAACGGGTCGAGTCAAACGTTTTGAGAGAAGAACTTTAAACTTGCCCGCCTTGCCGTCGTTATAATGCTTGCTCGCTAGAATATTCGTTCTTATCGTTGCTAGTTCCTGTCGTATGTCAGCGTCAGGTCCTCGCAACCACTGGAGTGCTTCGGCCGCTTCTTCATCTTTATCTCGAAGAAGTAAGCTTGATGGAGTTTCAGGGATAAACAGGAGTGCGAAGAATAGAAGGACCGGTGCTGAAGCGACCACTAAGGCCAGTTGATGCCAATTGAGAGACGCCCCGAGCGAGAATGAGATGAGGATACCAATTTGACTCAGGATCTTAAGCACTGAACTGAGGCAACCTCGTATTTCCGGCACTGCTATTTCCGTGACGTAAACCTGAGGACAATGAAATTTAAAACTTATATATTTTATATATTTACAGCACGCTGTCACAAGACATAGTATGCTAACCTTATGATTAATGAACATCTGTTAGCAAGGAAATATGTTTTGGTCGATGTCCAAAATCTCAAATTATACTATTCATTTGACATTTAGATGAAAAGTCAAAAATTACATAACAGGAACTGGAGCCAAATGTACGACTAGATCATATTATATGTATTATATGTAGCTCTCGCAACCTTTTTCGTTTGAGACGCAAACAAAATTATATATATTACAGCTTGACGTTGTCATATTTTTTTTATTTATTATTTAAAATCAGTTTCCCAAATGATTTAAATCGCAAATCATAAAAATATATGTATATTCTCACGTATAAAACTTTTTACATACTATGTTAAGAACTGTGTCAAAATATATTATTTTTAAGAAAAACACTTAAGCATTGACGTACTCTCAACAATGTACTATAAAGATTCATTTTTACGGCTTATTTGGAACTAATTTGTTTGAAATAAAGACAAAATATGGCATGACTTTTGCATTGTTATCTTTATATATATCGAATGAAATAATAAGTAAAGAATTTTAATTAACATTACCAATAATTCGTAAGTATTATTATTTATTATTAAAATAGGTTTTTACGAAATCATTTGCAAGTGCTAATTGTCCAGCATTGAGAATAACATCTCATCTCGTGCAACAATATTAGTTAAGACAATATTGTAATTGTTCGTATAACCTCGTCATTTACTCTACGAGTGTGTTCAATGATATTTATAAATATTTTTTTTAAATTTATGACGTCACTATTTATATCAAAATATCTTTGACTGTACTTTAGAGATCTAAGGGAATACAGCGTTAGAATAAAAATGACGAGAAAGTTTGTTATTTGTATTTAATAGAAACAACCGCTGTATTCTATAAATAAAAAAAATACTACTAAAACTCGAAGATATATTGTTCTCATTAATATGATATATATATTTTGTATGCTGTTAATATGTTACTTATGTATATTTTGTAACACTTACATTTAAACTCGTTGGAAAATAGTTGCTTTTAAATCTGAATAGCATTCCAGGGGAATATAAAGGCTGTATGAGACTGTATAAAGTCGGTGTGAGTGTGTATTGTAGGTTATGGAGAAAACTTTATAACGCGTTATCTGAACAAACATACACAAAAACTTTAGCGATATTGTGTTACTGTTACGACCGCGCCGTTCCCTATAAGATACACACTGCGTTTGTGTTTAATGAACACTGATTACTTTTAATTGTTAACAATTAAATCTTTGTCGGCTCAATAATCAATTAATTAATAACATTTCTTGAATAAAAATATACTGTACTGATATATCTGGAGCTAAAATTTCGTTTGGTTTCTAAATTCTAAAAAAGATCTTCAGAAGAAAAGTATATGATGCGTAAAATAATAATTTGACAGATGCGCTGATCTCGCCATGTTGTTGGTAGTTCTTGGTTTTGTGTTTATTGCACGCGATAAATATGTCATAAAAGTATAAAATTTTTGTTGATGAAATATTATTATTTATTGTTTTAAAACTTTCGCGATTTTACACAAATTAGAAGTATATTTGGACTTAAACGGGTAATAATGAAAAGGTAAGATAACTTTTGTAACGATAACTGTTGAAGTTTCGATCAAATTGCATTGATGTTGTCACGTGTCGTCGACTCGATTATTACGTATTTGATTAGCGTCTATAGTAGTGACATAAATACTAGGAGCGCGAACCAGAACTCAATTTTACTCACTGTACTCCAAAGCCCGATATGTGTTAGCAAATTGAGCGAAGCGAGGTGCAAACAGCACCGAAGTTGCATTTACGAAACGTCGACCCTTTCTGTCCTCAAATATTTTTCAAGATGAGGCATAATATTGCATTTTTTTTAAATTTTAACCATCACCAGAATGATGTCTATCAATGTGCAATATTTGAAAATTTTCGGATATACCGTTTTTGATTGATGGTTGCACAATTGGATGCAGAAAAGTCTCTCATAGAGAGCTTCACTCGCTCCGCTCAACAAAATAGTTAAAATTTTCGCATCAATCGCTACAGCCGTGTGTCGAAACTTTTTACGTTTAACTTTTTCTAATTGTTATTCAATGTATGTGTGAATGTCATCACAATCATTGTGATACAAGAGATAGTGTATCTAGAACTTGTTATTACCAGGAAAAAATTTATGAGTCGTATTTAAATATAACATTTCTTAAAAACCATTAATATTTCTAACATAATTTAAATAATCACGAGATTAAAGAAAACTGTATATAATTATAATAGATTATAATAATACATCACACCTGCGTCCCAAATATATAATAGGTGATCAATTATAGGAGGGGAAAGACTTGACTCGCATACTATATCTGTATGTTTTCTTTTTATGTTTCTATTCTGAATCATTCTATAATTTATTATAACATGTATTCATAACATCTAACACGACTAATTTTTAAAATTCATATTTTATTGACGAAGCCCTCTATGAGAGACTTTTCTGCATATGCGATCAACTCCAAATTTTTTACACTGATAAATATCAATCTAGTAGTGGTTTTAAAATAAAAATTCAAAAAAGAAAAAAAAATACAAAAAATGTAATAATGCCTCTACTTGAAGAATAGTTGAGGTCAGAATGTGTCAACGCTTTGTAAATGCAACTTCGGTGCTGTTTGCAGCTCGCTTCGCTTAATGTGCTAATACATATCGAGATTTGGTGAGCGCAGCGAGTCAAAATCTGTTTGCAAAATATTTCAAAGTCTGGTTTGCGATCCTAATAATATTTTAACTTTAAGTTTAAGTTTTAAGTATAAGTTCAGAGTATTTTAAAATAATGATTGAATTTTACCTGAGTGATCATAGTTATGCAGCATATCAGCATGCCGCCGCAGAAGGAGGTGATGGATATCATTTTGACGCTGGTGGACAGACCCGTCGCCAGCCACGCCACGGTGTAGGGCAGCGCTGTGAACAGCAGCACCCTCCGTCTGCCGAGCCTCATCGCCATCCCGCCGAGGATACCTCCAATTAGCGCACCTGGAAACAAACGAGGGATTAGCTTTTTTTATATAATTCAAAAATTAGAATAAATCCAGAAATCAAATTTGGTATTATATTCTTGTGTTGTTTAGATCTTCGCTGGTCATACATACGAGAAAACCTTCTTTCTTTAAAGTCATAAAGATACTTCTAATATGATAAAATTTGAATAAGAAAAAAAAATTGTGTGAATACTATAGGTTTAAGATGTAAACCTCAAAAAAACCAATTAATAACAAATATTTTAATGTAAATTCATACAACAGCATCTTTTAAATATTATTTTTACATATTTCTTTTTTAGATTTAGTAACGTGTTATTATGTTGTTATTCTTAGCTCAGAGCGTGTATTGTAAATAGAATACAGTACGGAACAGGATCATAAATAAGTACTGAGCGATATTTGGATATACATACATATATATTAAAAGATGGCGCCGCTGCATCAAGTACTTAGTGAGATAGATTATGTTTATACGATTTGTAAAATACGTGGACGGATATAAACAGACCGACGGAGGAAATATATTGGTTTTTTGTGTATTATTATTTCTAGACGGCGCGGTATGCGAGCGGACTGGGTCGGATACTTTTAATATAATAATGTATTTTCTCTTAACATACAATATATTTTGTGATTCACCAAAAAGGATATAATAAATCATTTTCAATTTCGAGTGGTTGATGATATTTGCAAAAGATTGTTTATTTTAATTACCAAATATAAACCGAACTATCAAAGTACGCGCTGTAAGCTGGAGGCCGTTACTTTTTGTTTACTCAATTTACTTTTTATAAAGACACGTGTACGTAAAACTGGTTTATAGTAATTCTTGTAAAATATAAAAATATAGTTTAATATTTGATATTATTTTATGTAACTTGAATTCAAAATGACATCGAAAAGGTTATATTTCAAGTATATATACGGCTAAAGAATTAATAATATAGAATTCATTAATAAGTATAGCTTAGTTTACTAATTGTTTTAGTTACAAGAGATCTAATGTACCTAAAAAGTGGTATATTTGATGGAATTTATATGAAATGTATAGTTTTAATATAAACAAATGTATATCGTATGTTATGAATTCTTTAGATCTTTCTTAAAAAAGGTTTTCATATGTTAGCGATCGCTGAAGCGGTATCATAATGTTTTATATATGTTTATATATCTCTAAGTTTTTATTATCCCATGGTGTTCAGAGCTGAGCAACTATAATTCATTTTATGAACTATATATAATTAAAGTTTCTTAATAATATTAGAGATATCAAAGTCGAAATAATATAAAAACCTATAAGTTATTTAAAAAAAATTAGAAAAACAGTTGTCTTTTGTTTGTTTGTTTGTCCTCTTCTATTAAACTAACATTTAGTTGGTTAGAAAAGGACAAACAAATAATCAAAATATTAAGATATTATTCTTGTTGAATTGATTCCCTTCGTAATTTTCAGTGAAGTCTAATTGTAAGTGCGGTGACTCAGTGGTCCAGAGGAATGCGATCGATCAGCGAGTAACAGATTCGATCCCGTTTTAAATAAACATTAATAACGTGCCTTGTTTTGACGCGTTTGTATGTTTTTCTGTTCTATATTAAGAGTATGAGTATCTTCATAGTGTAATTTATGTTAATAATATAAATAAATATTCTCTATAATGTTGTTTCTAATTACAATGACAAAGTGCTTTTAATAGTCTTTTGAATACTAATTATAAATACGTAAATAGTTATATAGAGTTGGTTTTATAACATTTATTAAGAGAACAAGAGGTCTTTAAATATGTTTAGTTGATAACAGCGATTTTGAAGATTAAAAACAATATTAACAAAATTTTTTGAAAACGAATATTCATATTTTGATTTTATTTCAGTTTTGTCATGATTTTATTTTTCAACTCAATAAAAATACATAAAACTGAGTCTGAGCAAACAAAATAAATATATGTATTATTTACCAAAACTGCGGCTTCTATTTGATTTCTTATTTTCTACGGATTTAAATATATTATTTGTCATATATTTATAATTAAATATATATACTATCATAACAATCGTGAAATAATAGATTTAAAATAATTTTATTACAAGAGGTTTAATTCTTTATTCAGAAATTCAAACCAAGTCAGACAAAGTGTTTTAAAAATGTAATTAATTATACATGAAACTAACTGTTACTTTCAGTTCCACCCGGGAACAAACGATTTTATATACTAGTAAAATAAGTAAGAGAAGTAGCGTACTGCTACATTGTCTACATTCTTCCTCATGAACAAACTTTTCAGCTTTATAATAATACATATAGAAAATTACTATTCAATATATAATAATTTATAATTACTTGTTGTAATAATATAAAGAATGTAAGTTTAATATCACTCTCTCGACTAACATACGAAGATATATTCGTACTGAATCAATAAGAACATATTATTTATTATTGGTAATACATTACATATATTATTTATGGGCAATCATTTACTTATTATATGTTATTTTTAAATTACAAAATGGCGGGTGTTAGTATTTCGCTGGAAGGCATATTTAGACGCAGATGAGATATGATGTTTTATGAATAATTTAATTCATACATCTGAGGCATGTTATATATTATTTATCTTCCATCGCATATAACTGATTTCTTTGTCTTTGTACATATATAATTTTGTCTGAACTATTGTTTGTCAATTGTATGTTAATGTTTAGTGTTAGTCTGTATTGTTGTTATTAGATAAATAAAATATATTTAGTATCTTATTATAAATATTATATATATTATATTATAGGATATTCGTTGTTTAGTCTATGATATGATATTAAAAACTAAACTAAATAATAAAAATATATTTCAATGTAAATGAAATTATTTTAAAACTAATTAAAAGAAAAGATTTTCAGTTTTTATAAATTTGTATAAAGATGTATATAATATTAGTATGTCTGTCTGTAGTAATCTTATGGTGTGTCGTCAGGGCGTGTTCTTATGGTACTCATAGAATATTCAGTGTGTAGAGACAATGGGCAGGGCGTTACTAAGACTACAATGCTCTGTAATACTCTATCCATTACAAGTATCTTATCCTAATTATTAAACGTCGGCTATCCTACTAGAGTCTTCAAACTTTCACACTTACTCGTATGAAATACATATTTGAGATAGATTTCAATCTCTCTTACTCTCTACTTGGAGAAGTTATGCCTCAGACGTTAATATGAGTATTTTTGGATAGATTATTTTGCTCTTATAAGGATAGATAAATGTAATATATACAAAATAGTGTTTATTTGGACATAAATTGAAAATTCGTAATTTTATGACTGTTTTGTTAGTGTGAGTGAGTACTATCAACGCAACATATATTCACACACTTGAACAGTATTTTATAATTCACTTAACATATATTGAAAATATCTATTGTTTTGTAAAGTAATAGTTGTTTACAGTAATAAACTTATTATTTTATTTTGTAGAAGCGCAGCCTTCATCAATTTGATATGCCATCGATCTCTGAACAATAGTTTTCTTTGATATGCGATTTTAAACCTTACATATATTAAATAAAGTTTATATCTCTGTATCAGTGAACGGGATCGCTAAGAAACAAACATACAGGCAGTTAACTAAAATGTGGGAATATGTTAATGTAAAATTATCGTAAAATTTGCTATTTACTGCGCGTTACCAAGAAACTAATAAATATAAGATAGGGTTGTGCCTTCCTACTTACATACTTTAAAATAAAAATAAATAATAATATAATAGAACAATCTGTTGAATCACATACTTTCCATTAAACTATTAATAAAATAATTTTTAACATATTAAAAAAAGAGAAATACTAGGAGCGCGAACCAGACCTCAATTTTGACTCGCTGCGCTCACAAAATCTCGGCATGTGTTATCTATCATATCGTGTCAAGCGAGGAGCACACAGCACCGAAGTTGCATTTTCAAAACGACGACGCATTCTGTTTTCAACTATTTTCCAAGATGAGAAACATTATTATATTTTTTTGATTATTGTTTTTCTTTTTTTTTTTAAATCACCACAAAATTTGGAGATTTTCATTTATACCGTTTTTCATTGATGCTTGCACAAAGGATGCAGAAAAGTCTCTCATAGAGAGCTTCGCTCGATCCGCTCGCTACGCTCAATTAAATAGAAATATACATAATAAAATTGTGTTGAGTTACTATAACATTTAACTACTGATTACATATTTTAATAATATTATAATTATATATATATTATTCGTGTTAAGCTGTCGCCCCTACCTCCGAATGTAATCCTGTCTCAGAACAGTCTTTACAGACCACGGCGCACTCCTTGTCTAAACATTGCGGTCTCCTTATTACCAACACATAAAGTCTATTTTCGTCTGGCGCTGGTTTAGAGAGAATAAATGATGATGCTTTTAGGTATTGGGAACTTTGTATAAAGTTTTCAGCAACTCTTTTATAAAATGTATATAACACAGTTTGTGACAAAACAGACTGACAGACTGACAGACGACGAGCAGACTACTACTATTTAAATTTATATATATATATTTTTTTTTTTTGAAAATATTTTTGTTATAATTTTATCTCTTTGTGAAAAGTTAATATTTAAATAGACACCAAAGCGAGAGGAGAGTCTTAGTTTAGAGAAAATCATATCTTATAAGAAATTAAAATATACAATCTCAACACTAGAACAGCGTTAGTTATACTCTCACAATGTTTATTAACCATACCAGGGATGGCGAACCAATGGCACGCGTGCCGCAAGTAGCACGTTTGGCAGTTTTGATGGTACGCACAAAAACAATATTTTTTTTTTTATAAATCGTCTTTTTGATACAAAATTAATCAAAAATTATTAATCTACACTTCATTTCTATCTCAGTATGTTAACTTGAACCGTAAAATTATACATTGTATTACACTTTATTAAAAATATCGCATGAATTCTCTCGAAGTATATAAAGATGCACATTAGATAAAATTTTACGTATAGTTTCAACACGCTAACGTTTCGAATAAAATTTTATTTTGTCAAAATGATTTTTTTACTTCGGACATCAAAAAAGGTTCGCCATCCCTGAACTAAGATTTAACTGTAATAGGCTTCTATTATGTAAACTTATGAAATAATATAATAATATGATATAGTTATTATTGACAATATATTTAAACTTTCATTAAAAATACTATAAAACTGTCAAAAGTGTTTATAAGATAGTCACAACGAACGAGCGCTAAACATGCGATCATACAGACATACTATTAATATATTTCTTAATATTAATAATGTTATATATAGTTTCGTTAAAAAGTTCTAATTTAAAATTAATTTAATCCACGATTAAGTACCATAATTTTTTTTTTGTATTTAAAAATAAATTTCGTTAATTTTTCTGAAAACAATAAATACGAAAATAAAAAAAATAGAAAAGATATATATTTATATTAAATAGAAGTTTGAAATATAAAAAAACTCTTGAATTTAAAATCAACTCAAGATATAAAAAATCTTAATAATTTCGTGCACGTCTGTACAACATATACAGATTTATTAGGTTATTATAATAGATTATTCTGTCGGTTGACACAGTATCCTTATATAATTTATTAAATTAATAATACATTAATATGACATAACCTACCCCAATTCCCCCCCTCCTCCCCCTAACTTTCTCACTAACGATAAATCTGATGAATCTTAAACTGTTAGTTCCCGAAATTGTCACGTTCATACAAAAACACAAACACCTCAGCATTAGATAGTATTTACAGATGTGTGTGTACACTAACACACACACAATATTGTGTTTCTAATTTTATATATATACACAGGTCTTGATTACGTCAGTATATTAAATATCTTACATCCATTCACCAACACTTGGACAAAACAAAAAATATTTATATTTGATACTTGCGAATAATATTAATGTACAAGGAAACTTAAAACTATTTACTGTCTTATGTAATTTTAAATATAGTATTACTAAAAAATATAACATTCATGTTTGTTTATAAATAGATTATAAAATTATATATAATATATTATAGTATATACAATAGTAGTAGAATCGATTGTTTATTGGACAAGTGTAATCCGCAGTAACAGTTACAAGGCATGTTTTATTAAACTTCAATAAAACGCGTGTGGCATTACATGCCACGACCAGAGCACAGAGCACAGAGCACAGAGCACCGCACAGCTACAGAGAATAATCTATATAATATAATGGCTATTAATGTTATTTAAATTACAGATTTCATACCACGTATTATCTATTTTATTCAGAATATATTACTATATAACTTATATTTATTGTAGTTTTTGCAAACTAACTAATCAGTCTTAACTATATGTATGTAATGAATAAAGAATTAATGATATTTACATCTATAAAGAATTCAACAACTTTAAAGTAATTATTAAGAAGAATGTTATGAAACAACCTTCGCTCGCTGCTTGGTTAATAATTCAAGTTATTAATAATTCAAGCGTCGCCTAACGATCCTACAGTTTGTGATTTAACTTATAAATACTAAACAAATATATAGTGTGAATATTATAGATAAAGATTTTATGAACAATTTAAATACACCGCCATCTGTTATATAAATAAATAAATATAAATAAAGTATTTATTACCAATTTGAAAAAAACGACATCTATGAAATAAATAAATAAATTAGATTACAATAAATATAATAAAAGATTATTTAATACTATCATTTAATTATATCTCATTGACTCAAATATATCTAGTTAAAATACAATTAATTAATACTAGACAGGGTGTGGCCACTTGAGACTACAATTATTGAATTTATTTTATATTAATTTAATATATACACATTATAAATGTGAAAGTATGTGTCTATATTAATGTTGATATAAACCTTAAAAATAGAATTACTCCAAAAATAGGACGCAAGGAATTTGACTCTCGTTTTTTTAATAGTTCTCTCTTTCTTTTTACCGATTTAGTTCGTAATAAAAAAAATATAATTTATTTTACTTACCAATAAATAGAATAATTCATTTCATTTTACCAAGAAGAAAAAAGCTTTAAAAACTTTTGCAACTTTCTAAATAATATTATGCTATCTCTGTGTAATTCTTAGTCTAAGTCTACTAGTTCTGTTTAAAAGGAAACGCATTCGATTCCTGATTCGAGCTCCAGCGAGTTACAGCCAATGATTTATTATTTAATGATGACATTGGATTTTACTATTGGTATTTGAATCACGAATACACACATAGACCATTTAAAACACACACACACGTGTGTGTATGTGTGCGTGTGTGATATAATTTTAAAATGCTTATTTATTTATTATATTAATATATATAATATGTTAATAATGTTATAGTAAGTGGTAACCCATCGACCCATGATATATATAAATGAGAGAGCTCATAAAAACTCTTTAATTCATTGTCAGTGCACTTTCTCTGTCCACTTTCCTTCATAAATCATGAACAATCTTGCTTTCGTTAGAAATTATGTCAATACAAGTTAAATATTATGTTTTCTATAATTAATTTAATAGATTTATAATATTCTGAAATATTGCAGATTTTATTTAAAATAATTGTTTTTGTTATTATAAATAATTACTTCCTGTTAAATATATATTTTAGTGTCGATAAGCAATGTGTCATATAACACACTAAACCAGGTCTTTACTTACCAAGTAAACTTAAGCTGGCTATCCAGCTGGCTTGCTGGTTGCTGACTGTGAAGCCGGAGGTGTGGTGCTTCTCTTCCTCCTGCATGGACGCGATGGCAGGGGACATGTAGCCCTTACTGAGACCAGCCGCGAAGGGGCCCAGAGATACCGCTAGTGCTGCCAGAATCTGTCAAAAAAAATGTATTACTATAAAATCAAGTATTGCACTTATAAGGGAGGCTCTAGTTGTACGGTTCCTAAGAGTAGATCCATGGAGAAAAGCCGCAAGAGACATACATTGGTTTGCATTACTTGTGACCTAGTCTACTTATTGAACCAAACAATCCCAAGAAAAACAATAAAGCCTATTTGAGTGACATAAAAATAATAAAACAATTTAATTAAAATAGTAAATGTAATCTTAACTCGCCGCACTGTAATTAAGGCAACTGTACTATCGATAACGATTATTCCTTGCTAGTGTTGTAATGTATGTAGGATGTAGGAAATCGATCAAGCTCCAAGCTCCATGTAAGTGCGATAATGGATGCTAGTGATGTGTCTTATCTTGTTTTCATAGATAAGTTAAGTAATGTTTGAGATGATGTCAATCAGAGTTTAAGATTATATAATGATATTATATGATGAGGTAAATTTGTAATAAATTTTTTATTTTATATATTTTAAACTGATGTTTCTCTCTTTATTCAAAACCACATTTTTTTACATTTAAAACTTTCTGTTATTGATTTAAATTAGATGCATCACAATTTTATTCATTTTATTCTATTTGAATTAATTGTTATTGTAGACGATGAGTCTCATAGTCATAATTTATATATTATAATTATATAAAAATTATAATTTACATGTCCAAAGCTATTATTTAAATTAATACAAAATACTTTTATCGATATCAACAACGAACCCGGAAATAATGTCCCATCACTTATCACTCAGCGTCATATATGTCGGAACATTCGGAAGGAGTCAATGACCGACATACTGCCTCACATCATCATAGCAAAACAAACAAACAAGCAAAAATATCCTTTATTATAATAGCATTAAGTTAAAAGTGACCGCATACTAAATTTGTTTCTCGAATGACATTTTAATATAAAATGAATCAATCTGAAATAGGTCATATTGTTATTGTAATAAGATCTTAATAATTCTGGTATATATTGATAAGTATAGATAACAAAGATTTTCTTCAATAGACACCGCTTATTGGTTTAAGATATATGAGAAATTAGGACCAATATAATCAAACTTTCTTATTGTAGACTGTAGAGTAACTAAATAACGTTTATTAAGTGTACTGTCGTTCATTCCGAATGAAAAATGAATGAACACATAAACCGACAAAATGAATGTGTTCAAGTCCTTCATTCAATGGAGTACGTATGTTGTTTGTTTGTGTGTATATTTGAGAAGGGTCTAATGTCAAGTAATGTCAACATTTCAATATTAGTTTTGCCGCCAAGTTTGTATCAAACGTGGAGCGATGTTATAACAAAATGAGACGTTATTAAATTCTGTGTTTGTAAGATATAACTTATATCAAATTAAAGTACTGATACTTTGTGGAAATCGTGGGAATAGAGATGGCCTCGCTAATGATAATTAATATCAATTAATAAATACCAAACTAGGCTTCGGTGAAACGTAAATACATCATACACTTTCTTAAAATAACTGCTGAAACTACGGGTTTCGTGAATATATATTTTTGTAATAAGGTTTTTCTACGTGACAAGATGCAATAAAATCTGTCATTTGTTTTACAAAGATGAACATGGTACCTACACACAAACACACACACAGATACACACACGCACACGCACAAAAGGTGGTTTTAAAAGTTTTAAAAGTTTTAAAAGGTGGTTTGAAAATCGCACAGCAGCCATGTTTACTTTCATCTTACATTTATTCACTTAAGAAGTGTTTCTAACTTGATATATAGTATTTTATAATATAGTATTGCATTAACGTTATATTTTCTTTGTCCATTGTTGTAATACATTGTTCTTCTCTAATATCGTTATCGTGAGCATTATTAAAACTTTTACATTTATTCTTATAAGGTTAGTATTAAATCACTTAGAGTGTAATTAATTAAACTGTCGTTTATCTCTTTTATAGTGTTATAAATGGATTAAACCAACTTGTAGCGTTTAAAGCTGATGCTGCATTTAATTATCCTCTTAGATAAAACAAACAAACATAATAACTATATAAAAAAGTGTGAACAAACTAATTAAATAATTACATTTAACTACAGAGTTAACGATAAAGATATATGATTAAAATAATTATAAATGTATAATTTTCCAAATATTGATAATATCTATAATTGTTGTGTCACAGATCTGCATAAATAATTATATAATTGTCTCAAAGTATACCAAGAATTCTAAGTATGATCTAGAGACTATTATTGTATTAATAATCTATTATTGTAATAATAATTATCAAGTATGGGAATCGAACCCATAAATTATGGTTTTGAATATCACGAGACATTTAACCAATATGTTAATTGAATTCTAGATTTTCTATGTCAATTATTTGAGATGGTATAACATATTCAGCCATCGACAGACTACATACATTCAGGACCCATCACGTGGAACTTTGTTCAAAATAAAATCCTCTCTATCTGTATTAAGTTATATCAATTCATAAATATTATTAAATTGAAATCGATTATCATGTATTATATAAAAACGCAGAATATTCGTAATATTGATGAAACCACAACAAAGACGTTTCATATAAATCAGAATACTGCAACAAATTAATGATATTACCTAATAGGAAAACCACATGAAGAAGCCACACTGCAGGAATTGCTTTTATCTATACATACATGTATATAAGTAAAACGAATGTGTCTGTGCTCTCTAAATACAAGTCTTTTAAATAACATAATATATATATATATATATATGTATCTTTAATAAATTATATCCTAAAACATATGATTCTACAAACTTTACTTATGCTTTTGAATTTTGTTTGTAGTAGAGTACTATAATATGAACACACACACATGACAACATCGTATATATACCTACACACGCTCACACACGTCTAATCTCATATAAACAAACAAATATGTACTTTTTAATAGTATTGTTTGATAGTGGAAGAATTACAACATTACAACACAAGTATCCCTCACTACTCGTAAATATAGAATTTACTTCTAAAGCATATAAGAATTTCCATTAATAAATGTAGGTTTTCTCAAGAAATACGAATAAGCTAACAAGAAAAGTCAATGTATGATCTCTCACTCTAAATGCATTCGTTACTTTTAGATATCTATCTCTTTCACACACATACATTTTATTCACATACATTTTATTCACATACATTTTATTCACAGAGGCAAATACAATATAAACAATATATACATATATTGATAACCAGGAATCGATTCCAGGACTAATCTGGCATGGCTACCGCAGACGGTCGGTTGTTCCTCACCGACAAAGGTGTAAATGACTTTGTCTGTTCGCATTTACGAGGTTATAGTATACGTTAACAAAGCCCTCGCAGGTAAATACTGTTACCTCTTGTGTATTTTAAATGTGTACTTAAAAACTAGTCAAATATTTGTACTAATTACTTTCAAACGGTTCAAAAAATGCAGGTAGCTTTTAAGGCAACCTTTGTAATATTATTTTAAAATTGTTTGCAGCTCCGTTTTATTTTCCATATTACTATTAAAAAACTACTAAAAAATTTAAATAATTTGCTGTATTGTATGCAAACCTAAGCATAATATAAAAAACCAACAAATTAATAATTAATAAACTAACCTGGCGCCTGTATCCCTGCCTTCCATCTTCAGATCTCATCATCATAATCCTCGTCTCCGGCGAAATGTTCGTCATCTTCAGAACTGCCTTCTCACTCATATACACTAATTTAAATAAACGACTCACTAAAAAAAACACAACTCACTTGATGCACTAACTTTTAAATATTGTTCATTCTCTTAGATTTATCTGAAACAAAAATAACGAAAATAAATTATTTTATATAATAAAAATTATAATTAACTAGAAAATTAAAAAATAAAAAAAAAAAAACAAACCATTAAAAAAATATATAAAGATTATAAACCAGTAAAAGCTCAACTATAAATAGCTCGAAGATATAAAGTGTAGTAGAAATAACCGTCTCGATGCGAGTAAGGAACGTTACTGAGATCAGATAATAACATCAATTGACCGAACATGAGACACGTCAGCTGTCACGCTCTGTCAAAATAGTTTAGTTAAATAATTAGTTGTATTGTTTTGTTCGCTATTCTTTAAGTAATATTATTTAACTCTCTGGTATTTAGTCTTATGGTGAAAACTTACTCACTTAAATTTCTGAACTCTTAACTGTATCAGGAAGAACTAAACTTATATTGTACTACTGGTATCGTGAGCAAATATAGAAGAATTGTTCACGCCATCTGATTCTCTTAACTAATATTTTTACTAGTAAAGATGTTTTAAGCTTATTTTGTTTTTTTTTTTCAAATAAATTGTAAAAGTATACATAGAGAAAAGATATAACTGATGTATAAAACATAAAATATTTATTTTTGTATTTTAAAAATTATGAAGTCCATCATGCTCCTATTAAATGATTTTAGCTGGACCAAGGACATCTATGCGCTAAAAAGAATTGCTAACAAAAGAGGCAAAAAAAGGAACTAAATAAAAAATATACTTAAATAATATATATTATTATTGAGCCCTATTTCTACTCACTGATTTAGACAGAAGTTCTCATGCTATATTGTACTACATATATTGTTTACTTTTAAGTAATTCGGGGAAAGTAATTAGTGAAGTAATGTTATCTATACGAAGCTTTGTTACTTTGTTATTAGTAAGTAAAAGATAATGATAATTCAAGGACAAAATATACAATCATTAATCATTAAGTCTCCATCTCTTTGATATCATACCATTCAAGTTTACATTTAACGTTTAGTTATTGCGCTTGAGATTTATTGTAAACAAAGTGTTCACACGTTCCTTCAATTAATAACAGTATTCTACGTGTATCCGGTGAAATAATAAATACATTTTAGGAGCTACGTCAAGGCAGACGGAAACAAGGAACAAACATACAAACGTCCAAATATATCTAGGTTTCGTACTTAATAATAAACAACTATTTCGAGCTCATAGGCTACTACTGACGCATTTAAAAGAGCATGTCCACCACCGGTGGAGCTATAGCTATAGATTCTATATTTAATCTAAATTAAAATATAGAGGTTTTTTTTTGTGCAACAAGTAACACGCGTCTGAGTCATAAGAAATCAAATTACTTTTTTTACTTAAATAAATATTTATAGAAGAAATTTTATCTTTATCTTCGAAGGAAATATTAAAAATATTATACATTTAATACAACTAGCAATGCGAAGTGTATACAATAATACAATAATACAAGTACTTCCGCTAAGCTATTAGTAAAAGATAATTAGCTTTTAGTGGAAAACGAGACATCGAACAAAGACCTCAAACATAACCGGGTCAATGGTGCGGGATTATTTTAAATCGTACATCTGGTAATTATACTATGCTATTATGGCGCTTATTGGAATGTAATAAGTTATAAATTAGAATGCATTATAATACTGAAAATTATTTGAAGGTTTACTGTATTAAAGCTTTTGTTTATATTTATCTTGTAATAATATTTATAGATAATATGACATTGGTTTAAATATTTTAATACTTAAGACTATGTGGCCCACTAAATAAAATGAAGAAGCAGTAATTCCCACTGCTGAGCTACGTTCCACTCTGGGATACGGTGAACTTAGTCTAGTCTTGTTAAAATGCTATAATTAAATATAATTATCCGGCTGTACTTATGTGAATATCGGAATTCGCCCAACTATTTCCGAACCCATTCTGGGACGTTATTCATGAGCTCTGAGTATGTCGGAAGCGCGGCGTGAACAGTTCACAAATAGATTCGAAATTAGACCGACAAATTCCAATATTCACGTGAGTAAAGCCGGATAATTACATATGTTAATAATAATGGATTACGACAATATATAGACAAAAATATTATGATATCTAATAATATAGTATGTTTCGCAAGGAATCTATTTTGTATGTTGTCATTCGATTACGGAAGTTTTTAATTAATACGATAAAACTTTTTAATGTCTAAAGACGTGGTTTTACGAGCTCTCAGTTAAGTTTATTGGATGACTGCACCGTAAGATATATTTTCTTTAATTTTTATTACTATCTATTAACTCGATTCTTCAAACTACTTTATTAGAAATTTAATATTTACAACAACTTAATTTGATATTAATATAAATAACCATATATTACTAAAATATAATTAGTATAATTTATAATCATTTAAATGATGAAACGTGTTTTTAAATTAGATTAACACACAACCCGACGAAAATAACACATTAATGACGATATATATAAAAATAACATTTTTATTTCTTTGAAGTTTTGAAAATCTTTGTGATTGATAGTCAGCTGACTGTTTGGTTGTTTCTGTGAAGTTTTTAAATACTATTTTTAATGCTTTACCAAAATATTTAATACCAATAGTTCTACATTTCTTACGTATACAAATTATTTAATTTCGAACTCGCTCCTACCTGCTATAATATATGATTCAGTCTGACAGTATTTTTTATTTATATTTTACGGAAATCCGCTACTAAAGTTAATAGTCGATAAATATTAAAATATTAATTATATATATATATTAGTTTCTATCAGTTGGTCTCACACCTGTCTCTCTGTTTAGACGCGGTGTAACAACTTGGCAACAGAAGTGTACGTGACATTTTCCTGTCTTTTAATATAGTCTTGGAAACATTGACCTCAATAACATATATCTGAAAAAATATATAATTTAAATAAAGTAACCATAAGAAAAAATTTAATAATGTTTGTAATTTTTGATAAAATAACTTATTTTGGCTACAATTTGTTTAAAAGCTGACAAGTTGTATATTTTTGTTAATTTTTATTAATTAAGTATAATCTGGAGCATGATACAGGTCTTTGCACTTCAATTAGAACATTATTTATGAGAGCAGCTGAAATTGACACTGCGGTGTGATGGAGACCTGCACCTGCCAACTACCAATGAACTGATTATATATATGAACTGTATGAGGTTCGACAGTTCTAATACAAGTATTTAAGACTTGAATATGCTTTAAGACCATATTATTACGATTATTGTGTTATTATTATGAATACCGTAACATTTATTATTAACAATGTCTATCTTTTTAATCATTGGTCCCAGAATTGATTCCCGGCCACGAATTTTAATACTATACTGTATGCAGTCGAAAAGTGAAAGGAATTGTCATATAACAAGGCAATAGTTTAACTGCATTCTTCTAATTATAAATATCGTAGAAATAACTTAAACTACGATGAACTTTTAAAACTATCATAAATTAAAAAAGTTTCGTCTCAATATTACAATAAGTTTACTTTTTGAGATATTTGCATTTTTATAACTTAACAGAGTAACACCTTAAAAAGAAAGTGAATCACATAGATTAACTAAAACAGTATAATTTTATAAATGTTAAGGTGAGAGATGTTGGTAAAATATATAAACTGTGACCACCATCTATTTTATGAACTCATCCTTCCCGAGAGCAATTTTGTTTATTAAATCCGTAAGAGTTGTTATGTGTAAATTTAAATCTTATAATAAATGCTTCTCGGAACGCAGTTTTAACACTCGAGGCCATCATTACAGAAGGTCCAAATTACTCTCTATCGCCGTCTTACATCTTCATACCGACGTGTAAAGGTTGCTTTCGAAAATTTATATTATCAGACCTTTAGAACTCTACAGTCGTTTTATATAAATTTTAAAGGAGTGCCTATAATTACGTAATTAAAAATACGTATTTTATATTATGTTAAGTATTATCCGGCTAAACTCACGTGAATACTAACAGAATTTGCCCGGCTAGTTTTAAAGTCACTTGGTGTTCTTATACATGGGCTCTGGCATGGCGGAATTGCGGTGTTATATCCAACTAGTCGGGCAAATTTTGAAAGTATTCACATGAGTACAGCCAAATTATTACATATGGATCACGACAATTTAAATTAAAACTTGCCATATTATATTGTCTCAAATGTTAATATGAAAATATATAACTTAGAGTATTTACTAAGAGTTTTTATCTTCTACCAAATTATAAGATATACGACCTTTAATAATTATATATGTATAAAGTATATATAAAATGTAAAATGAACACATCTAACGCTGATTGAGTGTTATTGTGTTATGCAAATGTAAACTAAATAACACAATATATTATATTATAATTTATATTTAATAAGTGATATTGTTGTTTTCGTAAATGAATGATATCGTATAGAAGCATCGTGATATCGTACGACATTTAAACTGCTAATCTAAAAGTCCTTCATTATAATCGATCTCTCATTACGGGGACGCCATGGTAATGAGACATGAGACGCTGTCAAACCACTGATGCCGATTAATATATACAACCGTCCCAGCAACTTTTACGATCACAGCAATAAAGTCTTTCATAGCCCATAAATAGAGCCTATAATTATTTACAATTTTCCAATTTATCGGTATAACTGTAAAGTTAACACCGACGCACGATTGTGAGATTTGATTGCCGGTAATGAGATTTTAATTATCACAATTTGTGATCATTGAAAAGACATGTTGTTCAATGATTATTAAAAAAAGTATTAATAATGAACTTTAGTTTTGTAATCAATTGGAACTTTTACATATAATACTTAATGTATTCACTACAGCTATTAAATGAGATAGTTTGATGTGTAACTCGAAGCGATAGACCTTTTAGCGTCTAGTGCTATTTTAATTAAAATTGTTTAAGTTCTTAAATTTATAAAATTAGTGAAGTTTCTGATTGTATTTCTATACAAGACAGAGCTATAAAGTAAGAAGCTAAGAACTGATATACAGCCTATTAGTGTAAACGGCCCGACAATTGAAGATAGACATAAAAGAGAGGATCGTAAAACTATAATGTCTTTGGAATTCGTTACACAAGCTTTATTGAAAATGTTATTACGAGTAATTGCGAAAAGAATGTGGATCTTTTAAATATACGGTTATATTTATAAATGCTAAGAACTCGAAACTTTTATCTATAATTATGCAAAACCTGTTTAACATTTAAATTTTTTATTGTTAATTAATCTGTGAATAACTCTTTCAAAGTTGCTGGGATGGTATTCATTACGTTTTCATCTATATTTATTTGAGAGTTAAACTGATTTCCTTAACTTTTTTTGCATGTTTCAGTATGTCTAATCAAATAACTATGAAACACTTATACGCTAAGTACAAATACTTTTTTCATAAACTTCTGACTTATATGACCTTTACTCACACATACATATGTACAATTGTGAAATTAAGGAGACTTGCATCGAGCAATAAACACATATTTGGGTCATATTGATAATCTTTTTTTAGAAGTGAGTTAAAAACATAAATCAATCATAATTTTCGCTATCGACACTGACTCACACAAAATGATGCGAAGAAACTCCCCCCTCAGACCACCCAGGGGAGTCAGCAGAGCAACCAATCATTTTATTAAGAATATCACGTTTACCCTGGCACGTGTCCGTGTACATCCGTGAGGTGTATCTTATGTAACGACAGAACGTGATGCTCCATCACGTGAGTTTGAGTTGAACGTGAGCATCTTGAACTTCTTCTTCTACTTTCTCTCGAGGAGTTTCGTATCATCAGACCGAAGATTTAATAAAGCTTTCTTTTAGAGTCAATCTTATTCATGATGTTCTTTTATGGTACTAAACTTAACTAAACTATTTGTTTAAAGTTACAAATAAATATATTTTGCATATCGCTACAGTATTTATCAGATACGAGTATAACTCTCACCATCTTCTTGAACAAACAAATGTATTGCGTCACTGGTTTCAACCCCTCAAGTCATTGAGATTTAACGTATATATACGTGATGTTTTTATTGTATTACGACTTTCGTGGTCCATAATTACTGATATATATATCTATAGATATCTGGCTGCACTCAAATTCTTATAAATTTAAAGTAAATACAGCCATCCCGCCGTAACGTCCATCTGTACTTTTTTTATTGTTAGATATCATCTCAATTATTATTAAACGTTATAAAATGAGAATGCAAACAACACTTCTCCCAGCATCCAAAGTCAAAACATCAAAATCCATTGTCTCGTGCCCTAACAATAGATAGATTCCAATAAGCACAGTATGGAAAATTCCGATCCACCATTGAGTCGATACAATTCAATTACTATCCCTCGTCTTGACGGTGCCACATACATATAGTATACATATATATGTATATAGTATAGTATTGTTGTTCCTCTACGATCTCTATTATCATCTTAAGCGAATTATGGTGTTGTTATCTGTTTTGAAACTTATATCATCTCTAAGCTTTTTGCAAAAACGCTATTCTTATACTTAATAATCTTTCTTGTAGATAAAGTATTAATACTTAAATAAGATAGAGTTTGTAGGAGATTAATTTACAAATAATAATGCGATTATAAAAATATCTCATTATATTATGCTATTAAAAATAGTGGATAAAGGTTATATACTACTCTGTCAAAATAAAGAGACATTTCATTAAAATAAGTTTTCAAAATAAAAAAAGGAAGAAATAGATCAAAGTTCGTTGTTATGTTAGAAAAAGAAAGAGAGAGAGAGAGAGCTTTACATTTAGTGCATAGCATACATTCTAAAGCTCAATATCTGTGAAAAGCTGGTCTGTGGTTTGTGATCCACACGAGGGTCAGATTCGCACGACGCGTCGAAGAAATGTCAATGTTATTTGGTAATGACACACCGTGGTTTGCGGTTCTCTCTTCCTCGATTGAAACTTTAGCTCCGTCATCAGGAATTTGGTTGGATATGTTGTATTTATACTTTTTCTGTACAGTTAAATACAATTACGATTCTATTTACTTAACTCAAAATCGTCAAAAGATAATAATTTGTAGAAATTATAGTTATTTAAATGAACATTGCCCACATTTTTTTATCCTCAAGTTGGTAACACTGTACTCACTTTTCACCGTCGACGTTATATTCAATTTATTTTATATACAATAATATACACACAATATTACACCTTGTATAACCTAGGATTCGAACCCCGACCTCTTGTTACGAATGTCACACTAAAAAAATCTTATTGTTCAAAACTATTCCTTACATAGTCATCATATCTCCAATTAACAAAGGTTTTTATTCATGTCATTGCACCCTCATAAAACTAATATTAGCTCTGATGCGTGTTGGATTCAGTCCAGAACATCCGATGAGATTTAATCATTAAAAAGATTTCAAGTGAATGTCTATGTGAGTATCATCTTGGTCTTCTTCTGACTCTGATTCATGACGACGTAGTATCATATGAAGTATTTTGCTTTTACGAAAACCTTCAAGACACAATTATTATTATTGTTTCCGAAAACTTTTAACTAGACATTGTTAATATTTTTGAATCAAAGTCATGTTTTATTTATTTCAAATAATTGTACTTATATAACATTTAACTTTAGTTTCAAGCTTATTTATATGAAAAATATGTTCTTCTGTAAATGATGTGCGATTTCAATGATCTATCTTTGTTATCACTTACTAAGTTCCGATTAAAACTTGATCCGAACTTATGAATAAGGCCCCTGAATGAATTTCAAATAACCTGCAATATCAAATAAATATTTGAGCAAATTCTAATAGCATTTACGTAAGTACAGAGGGATTATTTTTAATGATATATGTAATCATGGATCAATGGACAGTCTTAACCCTTTTAGTGCCGAGGAGCGTCGTCGCGCTGCTCTCGCTAGTTGTGAAAAACGCTAGCGTCACGATAGCGCTCCTTTTCACAGGTCAATTCCTGTTTCTGTAATATTCTTGTCAATAAATATGTAGTATCCAATTTCTTTGTTTTTATTATCACAGTATGAAATTTTCTGAAGAGAATGTTGAAATATTATGAATATTGGTATGTTGTAATGGAAACGGTGAATATTTGTCTTTTTCAAATACATTATCCATAAATGCACTTTTTCGCTATCATTTTTAGCATATATTGATAAATGGCGAAAGGAGTGATGGCTGGCCCCTGCGTTATACTCATGAACGGGTGCTGGTTGCGGTGACTGGACGTCTTGCTGACTCAGTTTCATAATTATAGTTTAATTGTTTATTATATATAGACGTTTGTGAAACAGTGATCACAATACAAAAAAAAACCCGGCTGAGTTTGTTGTGTGGTTCTTCTCAGACCGGGGCGCGCTTGGAACCCTCGTTGCTTTAGTTATAAGTTGGACAGTGACTCTACAGAAGGGCTTATTTCGATATGTAAGACATTAAAATAGGCCCTCCTGGCACTTCCATTTGACGTAAACAAGTGATCATTAGTATTGATTGAAAGTGGAAAATATAAAAAATAAGAAATAAATATATAAATAAAAATATGTGTGGCACTAAACGGGTTAAATATTAAAAACAATAACGCAATTTTAAAAATGGTTCTATTATGATTTATTGGTTTAAGTCAAATGTTTCGTGTTTTGAAGTCGTTGAGTGTAACACTTTTCTATTTGTCGACCAACATCACATCACATTACGTAACTATTGGGAAATGCTAAAATAGTGATTGTCACAAAGCGCCAGGTGTTTGTTATCGATATATAATAAAAAATCTTTAGAGTTGCGTTTTGTAATGCAATAAATCTATTTTTACGACGCACTCTGTATGAACTGCAATATGCTATAAAATTTCTACTATAAACTTCTGTGTATGATAGTATTTTCTTAGATTTTCACGAGTACACATTTTAAATAAAACTATTTTTACGGATTAAAACTCGCGTATAATTTGGTTACATTTTGATTTTAACCCGACGTTTCGAATACTTTGCAGTAATCATGTTCACGGGTAGATGAGATGTGTCTGGCAGACAGTCACTTACATCTCGTCCATTTATTTAAAATTATGTGTATGATATTTTAAAGTATTTAATTATTATTAACAATCACCAACATTGGCACGAATATCACAAGTTAATTGATTACCATTTCTTTCACCATGCTTTGCTATGTCCAATGTTTGATACAATATTTGAACAAATATTATGCACGTATGTCTGACATTAATTTCTATATTTCTATCCGCTGTCGTTTTATGACTTCATATAAATTGAATCATTGCTATAACTTATTATGTTTAGATGAGGCTGTGTTTAATAAAGTTTTTATGATTCTGAATACGGTCCTATATCTGTACTGAAATTAATATAATAAGCCATTCAGATAGCTATTATGTAAATGAACTTTATTTTTATATTTTGTCAAAATATATCTGATATTAAACTCAGAGAAATGCAGTGTGCATTATAAATGAAGATTTTCAGTCTTTTTCGACTCCTGTCGAATTGTGTAATAAGAACCTACACCCACACATACACAATATTTAACAAGTGCATGTTACTACACATCTATAAGCCATGGTTACAAATGAGTGCGGGGGCGTGGGTCCCGTGGTGACACCACCTACAATGGGTTCTATCAAATATGGTATTAAAATATTGATTTCTTAATATAAACGTAAATAGTATTACAGTATTATGAACTGAATTTATAAACATTTTAGACAGTTTAATAAAAATTATAATAAATTGTAGTGAAAAAAATAAAATATTTATCTTTACCATTCTTTTTTTCATATTATAATCCTCAAGATGTTAGTGTGAAATAAGTAAGAGTGAGTTCTCAGAATCTCGCCCTTTACTACTGAAATGTGATCCCTGGTCGTTTCCTGGTATCCTTGTTAAAAGATAATTTCCCATAATCAAAGTATTATTATGTATTTCATTAGACACGTCGAGATAACACGACACAGATGATGGAGATAACAGAGTGGTGTTCGATTTCTTTAATTTTATGAACACACTATCAGATCTACAAATATTATTACAACGTAAAGTTATTTTAAGAAATTAATAACAATTATATTAATATTCTTATAAAATATAAGATATATAAGAAAATTACTGATTTATGTAAAGGTACGAAAAATATTTTAAAATATACAAAATTTAAAGTTTCGTTACATTGTAATGAGTCTGAACTAAAAAAGATGTTTTGGTTAAACTTACAATATTGAAAGAGACATAGTATTGAATAAAAACTATAATATTAAAGTTCTTCATACGTGACGTGACGGTAAAAAATAGTTCTTACTTGAATGTAATAAATTTGTTATTTTTATAAATAATACTATTTTATAAATACATTGATTTTTATAGACCAAAACTAATCATAAAGAGTACAGCAGACGAATATGTCTTGATCCATCTCGTATATAAAAATGAATTCATAAATATCTTAAAGTTCTTCAAGCAGAACTAATGAAACTTATACAGGAACTAATCTTTTAAAGTTTTAACTTTAGTTCAGACAACTCAGATAAGTTATGACAATTTTAGACATATTTATTTAGTCCCGGATTGTACAAATATTTATCTTTATCTATAAAGATAAGTGGCCGATGACATTTTATCTTAAGAAATATAAATATACCTTTCTGTTTGTTTGTAAGCTGACGGTACACTATAATGTTACAGGGTTACTTTAGATGGAGTTCGTTTAAAGTAACTTTACAGCTTGTGATATCCAACCCTTTGATTCAATTAATTTGACTGTATTAATATACTCTTCTGAACTTACAGCGACATCTGTTGGATCATAACAAAGACAATTTATAAAAGAAAATAGTTATTTATTTATATGTATATATAAATTTGTATAAAATATTTTAACAAAGAAATAGTTATTCTAAAACATTTTATAATGGGATTATGAAAAACATAATTACAATAAACTAACTTCTTTAAATGATTTAACTAACTTAATGTTTCAAGTCGACGTTATTCAAGCTCAGGACACTAGTAATTAGATAATTAGTATTGTTATTGAAATTTGAGTCTCAATGACGTCACGAGGTTTGTTTGACGAAACTGTATATATTAGTCACAAAACATAATAATAATCTGATACAATATAAATAACTTCATTGCAATCTTTATTTTCAAATTAATTTTGCTAAACCAATAATATGTTCTAAACCCTAGTACCAATTAACAAGAGCTATCATCAACGGGAATGCATTTCCCGATATATTTTAATATGTATGTATGTATGTTACGGGATTGCTAGTGAATTACAGCCAGCCTCTCAGACACTTGAAATTATGAGTGTGTCCATTGTAGGAGTGTTTTAAAATGTTATATCAGTACTGTAGATGTCATATGTAAGTTTGTTTTTTTTAGCATTAAATTTATAAATTATTTGTGATATCTTTTAGGTTTAATTCAATTAAATATTTTATGTCACTCAAATATTATGTATGAAAAGAATATCGATATTTAATTGTATTTTTATGCATGAAGAAATAAATAAATAAATAAAATAAAATAATACCTGTTACTTCCCTAGACATTAAGTTCTTAATTCCTGAACACCTTTTTTTTTAGTTTTGAGTGCTTTTTTTTGATTTTACATTTGTTTTTTCAGATAAAACTGTCCGTATGTCTGTATATACTAACAGACAAGAATATCATTTGTTCACTGCTTCTGTGAAACTAATCAACAATCATAATTTGTAAAAAAATAAATAAAATTATAATAAATATATATAAAATATAAATAAAATACTAATTTATTTTTTTAGTTTTCAAACTACGATTAGATACAAAAAGGTATTATATACCATTTTTTAAATGAGTCATTATTTACCTAAATAAAAGTATTACAATTCATTTTAAAACTATTCTTATAAACAGACACACAGTACTGTACGTTAGTGCGTTTTATCTACATCGGGAACTCTAAGCCCGCAAACTAAGGAACCGTTGGAGGTAGATGACTAATTAACTGACTTACTGACAGACACTTACATCTCGTCTACCCGTGAACACGATTCCTGCAAAGTATTCGAAACGTCGGGTTAAAATTAAAATGTAACCAAATTTAACTCGAGTTTAATCCGTAAAAAATAGTTTTATTTCAAATGCGTACTCGAGAAAATCCAAGAAAACACTAATAGTGTACGTGTCGCGAGAGTACAATGGAGTCGCACCTCGTGTCAAGTATCACTAACAAGGCGAGCACTCTTCACCGCACATGCGCTCTACTCTCTTATCACCTCGTGATAAGAGCTACATTCCTGTGACATATTTTTAAAGATATAGGTATGAAAGGTTGATTGTAGCTTACAATTGCTACTCATATATATCTTAAAGTATTTTTAAACGTTTTATATGAGAGGTGTGTTTGTTTAGAAATATATGATTTATCTATTGAATAATATAATTTTAATATCTGTATTACACTTATAACACAATGTGTCTGTCTTTTCGTTTGTACACTTGTAGCTAAAGAACTTTTAGCTTGATATATATATCATAGACATAATGTGATCTCGTCCAATATTATTATGTATTACTATAATATAATCATCCGGCTGTACTCATGTTATTACAACTGAAATTTGCAGGAATAGTTTTGAATATATTCGGAATGCATGCGCTCTGGTTATGGCGGAAACGCGGCGTGAACTCTCCGAGCTCATGAATAAGTTATAGCAATTATATATATATAATTGTAGTTGTATACTGTTTGTACTCTGTGGAGGTGTACTAGTATAGGAAGCTTATCTCTTACATATGTGTATATATATAAACATATGTATATATAATACGTATGTTTATATATATATTTATATATAAACATTACATGTCTGTGTTCTATTAGAAGCTAAGAAAGTTTCGGTACTAAAGACTTGAAATAGTAAGAAAAATATATTATAGGAATCAAGTAAATATAACTTTTTTTTTTCTTTTTTTATGTTTTGCTTATTAATAAAAGTCAATTAGTAACCATAGAGTTTAAGGTTTACACAGAACGTGCTAACAGATATTTGATAATAAATCATACAGCAGTTTTATTATAACAAAATCGCTTTCAAGTTGTGGATATATTTTTTTGTTATTATAAATATTTGTGAAACAGTCTCTAGTCGTTATTTCAAATTAAAAAGCGAAATAACTTGGTTTTTAGTCTTTTAGATTTTTATATAAAAACCAAGAAAATATATTATTATATAATATTATTAACTTAAAGTTATTAAAAATAATCATATGTTTTTCAGTATAAACAATGCGACCGAGCAGCTCAGTTTTCGGCACTTCTTAAAGCATTCCTCGGCCTGTGCCGCCTTTAAACCTGTTCCGACTTGTACCAGTACTGGACCATTATCAGTACCCGTTGTAAGTAAAACTACTAGAACGGCCGTAGTTTATTCAAAACTAACTGTTGTCAGCGACTTCATCCCCCTTCCTCCCCCTCCTTACACCTCATTATTACTTTACTCAACTAATAGCCATTTTAACATATCAAGAATAATAATATTATTTACAATTATCATTATTTACGTTGTTTCAATGATTATTTTCTTTATTTTAGAGACTGCCTTTTAATTTTTATATTTTTGGAAAATAAATATGATTTATTATTTATAAGTGTATTAAAAATACATTAAATTTATAAACTAATGTGTCAAAGATATCATTATCAATGCTATCGTATTTCTTTCTATTACAGCAGAAACCTCGTGGGAATCAAACTTATTACATCTACGAGAAGTAACAATATAACAATATTATTATCTATGTACATTTTCTAATTTTAAACACTTTTACTCAAATGGCACAGTGGTAAAAATGTTAACTAAAATGAAGAGGTCTCGGGTTCATTGCGAAGAAAATTTAAGCTATTCATATTTTAATAGATATCCCATGGCATGTCAATTGTAACTTACCAAAAAATAGAGAAACATGATGAATTGAGCGCTATATCGTTGATATAATTTAAAGAGAGCTGTGACCAGCTCTACTCTACTCTCCTGTGGAACTCTATTTTGCTAATACATTTAAATGGTATTCGTTTAACAAACTCAGGTATAGTTTACAAGGCACAGTACTTACACAACGAGCTAACAAGAGGTTTCTAAACATTAACAAAGTAGCCGTGCGCTGACACAGGCACGTTTATTAACAAACTAATATACATATTGCGTATATTATTAATGCTAAGAACAGCCGTCGACTTGAGATATCTTACAAATGTAGAACATTCGTGTACCAATTATTTGATAGTTTGTTCAGACAAATTGAATTCAGAGTAGAGTTTTATTCGTCTCACAAAATACATATTTAATATAACAAGTTTTTTGGCTTTTTTCTTTCAGTTATCAAAAACCTTAATTCGTAGTTAAGAATCATCTGAGGATAGAAAAATTGACTTTATAATTTTTTTCTTTAGAATCAATTAAAGACAAAAAACAACTCATAAAAATTTCATCAAACCGTGAATACCCAATGAATAATTATATTTAATTGCAACATGAGACTAGCCAGAGTTGTTCAGATCCTACACACACACACATACACAAACACACACACACACCCTCTACTTCTCACACACAAAGTATAGTTGATATCAAATGATACAAGTATTTGCGAAGGGGAAAGTCCAAATTTCTCTGAATGACTTGACTCGTGCACAAGGTCGAAGTGACCGACCTGAGTGTCTGTTGTTTTAGGTCAAGGCTCCTTCATCCTAAGATAGATGTGAGATAAATAGAGACCTCTGATGCATAAAACCTAGACCTTGGCTCTGCTATGTTGTTCGGTGCTCTCAAGGTTTTCATACAAATTACAATGTATAAATATCTAATACCCGTAATCTTAAAAATCTTTTTGTATTTAAACATTCATGGTCCTTATTCATAAGCTCTGAGCTGATGAAATCGCGGCGTGAACAGTTCGAGAATAGATTTTTTCAATATTAATGTGATCTGAACTGTCGATAGTATTAATAAGAGTACAATCGGAAAATTATATTTTATCTAAAAATCGGTTTTTCTAATTGTCTATAAATTACAAATATTGTGATATAAGATTTTTCTCACAAGACAGTAATAGAATAATGCAATATTCAAACTCAAAGATATTGTATTTCAAATAACATACATTGCACTTATGAAACTTCAGACTGTTACAAAGGGAACATGAAGAACCAACAATAAAAGAAACTACGTACTCTTTTAACGTATTTACAAATTTAAATAGTTATTGAGTCAATAAAGAAGAGAGAATAAAGAAGATCTAGCAGAATAAAGAAGCACTCAAGTAAAGCATGTTACCAAGACAGAACTAGAAGTAATTTATAAAGACATAAAGAAATTAAACTTTAAATATTTCTTAATTATAGTAAACATAGAAAATACCTCATATCACATAATGATAACTTATAAATAATATATTTTTCATTATTTTAAAATCGTATAACTGATTACTTATTTATTTTATTATATAGCTACAATAACAGAATTCTTATATATAATATAAATAAAATACATATTTATGTGATTAAAAAATATATAAACATATCAATGAGCTATTTTAGTTTGTTCTCAATCGTTTTAATATTTTGGTAAAACTGGTCCATATAGGTTAAGAACATTAAAATGAGTACAATAATTTTTAAAAGTCGGAAGTCAGTTACATTATAAATAATTTTGATTTTCTATTGAATATATATTATATTATAATATAAATATACAGCCTTCCTCATCAACCTGTCTATCAAAATCAGAAAGAATTATTCAAATACATTCAGTAATTTCGAAGAGTAATAAAATTAGTATATATAGAGGATGATTCAGTCAGTCACATGATGTCAGTCTATTTTACTGAACATTGTTAAAATACTATTAATTAAATAACCAAATATATATTAATATTCTCTAAATAGCTGTAATGATGTCACTTTAATATTAAATTCAAATAATTAAGAGGAGGTCGCAAGTCAATGACTTGTAATGTGTTAATCACTAAAAATAAATACAATTAATAATCGAAACATGAGGTTCCTAGTCAGCGCCCTTGTGCCTTATCCTCAACACTCCCTTGAACAAAGATCAATCTAATTGCCATATCTGTGTACCGTAAGGTCTTTAGAGTATAAAAAAATATATATTTTATGTTTGTAAGTTTATATTTTCAAAGTTATGTAAGTGGAAACCCAATTTTAAAATCAAAAATGTAACCAAATTATACGCGAGTTTTAATCCGTAAAAATAGTTATTTGAGATTGTGTAATCTTTTCTATATATTTTTTTGTAACTAAAATAATATTTATTGTCAATTTGCCCAATTTAATGCTATATGCATTTATTTATAACTAAGAATCGAAACCAATTTAATAATGAGATAAAATATATATAAAATAATAAGCGGCGTCTAATGCAAAGTCAATAATATCGTGACGTACAAACATTTTTAATCCTCTTACATAGGTTTGAGATCAAAGAGTTATCAATTACAAAGTATAGTTTTATCTGTTATCAAAGCTATTAAGAGCTAGAATTAAAATACACTCGCCAGATGTCGAAACACTTTATACTCGGACTATTCTTGTTTAGAACGTGGACTAGATTCTTTTAAATTTATTATAATGTATGTATTTACACTTTAACATCATATGAACATATATATCATATAAATAAACATTTTTAACTATACCAATATTATTATATGTAACATATTATATTTGATTATATTTTAAGATATATCTATATTATTTTAATATTACAGAATTATTGAATAACATTAATGGTTGAAGTGGTGTTATATTATCAACTTATATTAAATAATTATTAATATTATTTATTTATTGAGATGCTTGCCTTCATTTGGGTCCGGGATTCGTAATCTGTCCGTGACCAATTATAATTATATCCGGTTGTAGTCGACGAAAGATAAATCCGCATACTACAGAACATATTCAGAGTCAAAATATACGAAACTCTCTTGAACTCTTACTTCTTATATACCTTATAACCAGATGTTTATTTCAATTAACATATAAAAGACATTACCCTTCTTTTAGTGTAAAGATAGTTGTTCTAACGGGCCGCGCTATAAATACTGTTACACCGATTTGATCGACTTAACAAAAATAAAAGGTTGAAGCTGTACAGCTTCCGTGTGCGCCATTTTGTTTGTTGTTACTCATTGAATATAATCTTACTTAAACAATATTGTAAAGCTGCTAGATAGAAAAGAGTTACTTTAGGAAAACAAATGAATTTTACTTTTACATTTTAAAATATATTAATAGTTTCTGTAACTCTTATCTGAGACAAAGTTCTTGTTGTTATGTTATCCTTGATTACAATATCTATGATCTTTTATTATCATATTTACATAATTTTAATATTATAGTATGTCAGTTCATGAGTGCTGGTGTTAGCAAACGAACAGACAGATAAAAGAGTATAGTGTTTCAAGTAAATAAAATAAATTATCAAAAATGATCAAACGAAAAAGTACCTAAAATTTAAGTTTGTCTATACTTTTAAAACAAAAGACCCCCTCTTTTGGTCCATTACACTCATTCTTTACCAGCGCCATTGTTTTAAATCTGTCAAAACCATCATCACAATACAGTTCTGTGTTAAAAGGCATTTTTTTTTTGATAATGACATTTTTAACAAAAAACCGACCACCGGCTTCGGATGAATTTTATGATTTATTTTTGACCAAATCCTTATTGTTTTGCAGATTGAAAATCAACCTTAACACATTCTGATAGGGTGTACAATTAGTTGTCAGGTAAATATCTATAAGAAATAGAAAAAAATGCATTTACCCGATTAAGTTGTATTATGTTTATTCATTTCCTCGAATGGCCCTTTAATAGACCAAGTTGTAATGTCATTTACAAATAATGTATACACATAAAATAGCTCTTATGCCCTTGAAAATAAAGCTCTTCTTTTAATTTTAGATTTTCATTAGAAATTTAGTAAACCGCTTAGTGTACGTGTGGTCTGATGCGTTTTGAGATAATTGAGTTTTTATAGAGAAACCGCAGTGAAGACAAATTAGGGTTGATATTTATTTTTTATTTTTTTTTAAATATGACATTAAGTTTTTTGTTACCTTTTAGTAATAAAAATACAATAATTACAAAACTTTTTTCTATCCGATACAGTAGCTAAAAATTGTATAGTATTTTGAAACTATTTTTAACATATTTAACTCGAATATAATTATTGTTTACATTTTAACTTACTTTTAAATCGTGTCAAGACAATAGTTATCTTAAAATAGTTTTATTTCCAAATAAGTTATTCTTGACACGTATTGAAATATCCAATTATTTTGAAACAAGGAGATTAAATCCTCATATAATCACTCACTCGTGAATACAACTCAAAGTAACATATATCTCATCTCGTGATATCTTTCCGTCTGTCGCAGATTTCAAGCCTGTCAGCTGTAAGCGATGCGCGACTTGACAGATCACATTCAGCTTTTTTACACTTTTTATAAGTTTATTTCTGATCAGACTTGAGGAGAAATAGAAATAGAGTTAAACTGACTGTCTGCTGCAACCTACGAGGATAATACAACCAATGGTATTTAACATAATATATTAATAATTGTTAATACGAATCTGCGTAACTTCTATACGGTTCTACATACACACACAATATATTTGAGCGAAACTCTCTATGCAAGACTTTTCTGCATCCTTTGTGCAAGCATCAATCAGAAACGGTATATCCGAATATTTGCAAATTTTGCACACTAATAGACATCAGTCTGGTGGTAGTGTTAAAAAAAATTTAAAAACAAAATAAAAAATTTAATAATGTGTCTCATCTTGAAAAATAGATGAGGACAGAATGCCTCGACGTTTTGTAAATGTAATTTCGGTGCTGTTTGCACCTCGCTTCGCTCAATATGATAACAGATACCGAGATTTTGTGAGCGTAGTTAGTCAAAATTGAGGCCTGGTTCGCGCTCCTAGTTATTATGTAAGACGGTTTATGGTGACGCTAGGATCCAATGTACTCTGTAGCCAAGTTATTAATATAGCCTCTCCCGGATTATAATTTATTCTTTGATTTATGAAAGATTCAATGAAATCAAATCTCTTTTATTAGTTTAACATTAAAGTATATCTTAAAATATTGCCCACTAGTGGACAATACAACCAGATAAAGCTTTAAACAATAAGTAATAATCTTCAAATGCATTTAGAACTAAACCATACATCATTCTGTCTTGTTGTTCTGGAGATGTCAATGTATGAGGCGAGACGCATTTAATGCACTTTCATTTTGTCATCTCACAAATGGTCGAAAACATATAGTTATTAGTTTACTTCTGCTTTAGTTTAGTTTTTTAGTGTCAAAGTTTTACAGAGACTTTGAATAGTTATAACTGGACTAAATTTTTGGGAGAAACTACGATATTTTTATAACATTTATTAAAATTCCATACATTTACTAAACAGTCAATAATTATTCGTATTATTATATTTACTTGCAGTCTGACGACATTTTGTATAAGACAGTTCATAACCAGATCTCAAATTACAGGTACAGAAAATTTTAAATGTTTTTTCCTTGTGAATAGGTACCTTTTGTGCCTGTGTCGATAAGGGTAAAGTACAATTAAAATAATAGCTTCATTAAAAACCATTTCAATTTATTACTTAATGGTTGATAAAAACTGAGTACAACAATAATGCAAAGACAAAAGCTAATAATTATTTTGGTCCTAAATTAAATTGTATGTAACAAAATATTTTAAATGTCTGACTGAGTGTATTCTAAATACAATGCAGAGACAATTAGTCTATCGTCGACCGATTAGACGTTTTGAGATCTTCATCAGGATTTCAAATAAAAATAATAATGTACAGAACACATTTATAGATACGATATAATTAATTTAAAAAAGTCTTGTTAAAAAAGTTTTTCAAATTAAATACTCTTATTAAAATTAACTAATTAGAACTAATAAATACTTTAACATTATGTGTTATTTTTTTTGAAGTTTTTAAATTTACAGTTTTTTTATTTTTGTTCGGCCATTTTATTTCAGTTTTTAAATATATATAAACTGAGTAAAAAACATTTATTTTAAATATAAATGCCGTTAATACTGTTATAGATAAAATATCATAATTAACAAAAATCATCCCTTACATGGTAATTACTGATGAAGTACATTAATAACACCATCAATCCTAAAAGCCATAAATTAGAAACCCAATTACTTGTTATCATGTTATTTATATATATTTAACAGCTGAGATAAACACAGGAAGTGTCCGTATGTCATTACTGCAGACCGTTAAAAACACATTTTGGTACGGGAAGTGCGAGATAGGAGACTTCTTAGATATTATGTAAGTATATTGTGAATTTAATAACTTTGAGTTATAAAAATAATAAAGTCTTTTCTGAGATGTACTTCTAGATTTAACATATTGCATTTAATATTGTAATTATAAATTGTATGAGCCTGAAAATATGTCATACATAGTATATACTCCAACTTTTACGAAAACCTACTCCATGTAACAATTTATTACTATAAATAAAATATTAAATGACCTAAAAATAATTTTTAAACAATCAAATAAAATAGTTTCGTGTATATTTTTATTATTATTACAATTGAAATATATTCTTAAGTAACATCGTTTGTGTTTCAATAATAGTTTTATTAAAATATGTTCCAATAGTAAGTTATTAATCATATAATTTGCATAGATGACGTCATATCCTAGACGTAGTGAAATGTAGTGTCATTTAGATCAGAAGTCTATTAGACGGCGCCGACACCACGAGATAATAATAAAAAATTTACGAAGCAAGCTCTTCACCTAAGACCTGATGTGACCTGATGTGACCAAACCCGCGAACTCTATTAATTTCTTCGTAATCGTTAAAATAATAATTATATTGGTAATTATTTTATTATAAAATACTAGAAATTGTATAAACAAGTTATTTTTAGCGTCAAGTTAAAAGTGAAAGTTCATTTTCTAATAAGTTAGCCAACATTCCAGAAGGCGGTATGTGTTTTACATATATTTTATGTGAAAAAGATAGAAATTTAAAGGTCTTTAATAATTAATGGCTTCCGTAAATTAATAGATGTAACAAAAACGTAAGTATATTTATATTAATTTTTTTATCAAATTTGCGAAATAACTTCAGAATATTATCAGAATAGAACCCTAATTAATAATTAATGATTTTATCTAATCCCCTTAGTTTACGCATAACTTAGTTCATAATATGAATAATAGGGGGCGCTGTTTGAAATAAAGTGTAATAGTTTAATAACGGTAATGAAATTGTTGCAGATATATAATCTGTGTGTTGCTATTATCTTCTGGCATAAGAGGAACTTCAAAACAAAATATTCTGTATCCATTTAAAACAAGTTAAATTATCTGTTTGAAAATTAATATTTAATCAATTTCAGTAATGTCCCAGATGAGTTCGTGTAATGAATATGTCATAGGAAGCAATACCAGCCCGCTGACTTCACGTCAGAAGTGATTGATTAGCTTTTACTAACTCTTCAACTTTTCATGACTTCATTAAACTTCTTGCAACGATTTTAATGAGATATTGCAATACAAATTAGATTTTTTGTACATCGTTTAATATTAGTTTGCTACTTATGTATTACATGTCCCACTGCTGGGCACAGGCCGCCATCCCAATATGGAAAAGCATCTTAATCTACAACGCTTTTAGACTCCAAGTTGTTAAGGTGAAAAGTATATCAGTTACTTTATTATAGATATTTTGTCTAACATATACAGACAAAACTCTTCAACAATAAAAGATATTATGATAGGTATCAAACCTGGGATCTGTTAATTTAAAAGCGAGCTTTGACTCTGCAATGCCAAGATGGTCGTCGTCTTCAAGGACATTTTTTAATTAACTTACAAACCAATGATGATGACTTAACACTGATGAACATTTTTAATCACTTGGTATTAAAACAAATAAGTATATTTTTTTGTTTTTAAACTTTTGTGATTCATGATTACACATATTAATTTTCTAAATAGTAATTATGTTCGAATAACTATTATCGAAATTTTGCTCGACTAATTTTGAATACATTCTGGGTCCTTATTGATAAGCTCTGAGCATGAAGGAATTAAGGCGTGTACTTTATCAATTTTATTAAATTCCATTAGTATTTACGTGAGTAAAGCCGGATAATTATATATAGCAACAGATTAATATTCAGATATGAGTCCTAAACCAACAATTACCTCACATGTCTCAGGTTCGAGTCCTAATTTTTACTAATCACAGCTAGTTGTTGTGAAACAAACCTTGGGTCAATGGAGAGCGATATCAAGTGTCGTTGCGTATAAATTGTGTAACAAACCAACAGACATTTTAGGTATTTAGTAGCACTGTATGTATTAAGATAATGATATTATAATGATCACTTACGAAATGAAAACACAAGAAAAACATATCAACAACATATAATAAAGTAATGGTGAAGACGATAATGCACTCATGTACATCGAAACCTATAATTATATAGACCTCTAAGCAATAATTTTAATTTCAGTTTGATTTATTTGTTTACGTGATATTGATATCGTGAAAAAATTATTAGAACGTTTTTGATAAAATTGTACGTTGTTGTGTGATATAGCTTTTTGTCTGAGTCTGCATTTCGGAAACTTTTTAGTGGAAATTTTTATTCGTTTTCGAAAGAAATATCTCAAACTTTTTCTTGCGTTTTAGTTACTATAGCGTATGGACTTTAAATATTATTTTTTTTATATATTCCAAGACTTATTACTGCAAGATCAACTAAAATATTAACAAAGTTACGTTATTATAAAAATGTTTTAATATAATTATATAACTTCACAATACTCAAGCATATTGTTTCAGAGTTAAGTTATTAAGCGAGTAAAAGACCTAATTTTAATTAGATTGTGGCTGTCATAACAATACTTCTTACTTACATAATTATCAGAAAAAACTATATCTTAATAATCAGATTTTTTTAATATTTAAGGAATGCATTTAACTATTTTTTTAATAAGACTATTTTAATCCATGATTATATATATAATTATCCGGATGTAAGCACGTAATTACTATCCGATTTTGTCCGACTAGATTTAAATCCATTCGGGGTCCGTATTCAAGAGCTCAGAGTTTGCCAATATCTACGTGAATCGGAAATTAATTATAATTTTCTTTTTGTCTATCATCATAATAATTTAAGTTTATTTTATATTTTATATAATTTTTTATTTTTGAAAATATCAGGTATTCTCTAGTAGTGTACAATTAATTCAATAACAACATTATTGACTGTATAAAATACATAAGTAAGGTTTCATTTATTGTTATAACGTTGTTTATAAAAGTGTATACTTTAAGTCTAAAGTGTCTCGTGAAAGTTTTGTAACGTTTGCTGTAATGGAGTTTTTATTAACAACTCATTTACAATCTACTAAATAAATTACGACCAAAGCAAATAGCTCTATATATGGAAATATCACATAAACATCAGTGGGAAAAAATATTAGTATAAAAATGTAAAATCTGTTTATTTCCATTAGGTAGACAAAAAACTCTATGTGTAATAAAAAACTTATTTTAGGCTTTGCTTATCTGTGTTAGTAAGTATATTTTATATATAAGGATTTTAATCCTTAAAATGTTTTTATTTCTAGTTAACAGATAAAAAACACATTATATATAAAAATATATTTTAGGCATTATATTCTAACAGACGGACAGACAACACTAATCCAACAATGCCCCTGTGGGTCCTCTTTAGTAATACTAAAAGGGGTCCTAGCAACAAAGATAAGGGGTCTATATTATAAGGAAATGTTATATTGAGTTTAATTATTTTGTGAAAGAACAATATATATTTATTTAAAAAACATAACATATAACAAATCTATAACGGTAAGTTAACTTAAACAATAAATACATTTATATTTATTGTTACTAAACTATTAAAATTATATATCTAAAATTTTCTGAGGGGTTGGTCACACGTTACACTCTCAAGTTTTATTTTTTTTACCCCATATTTCCTGAGTTAGCTCAAGTGGTATGTAAGAGTATTAAACAAGTTTTATAAAAGAAAATAATGAACAGAGGACAGACAGATTAACTGATAAAAATCTATTGTTTTATGAACAATGAAACATGGTTTTGAGAATCAACTTGTTACAGAGAAATGGTTTAAAGTGTTTTGATAAAAATTACTAACGCCATTTTTGTTTATTATTCGTTATGATATATATTTGAAGAATATAGGAAAGGATATCTTATATTTAAATTAAATATTATGCCAATTTCACTGAATTTATAATAACTTAGCAAGCATATATTACTACTTCAATTAAATACTATTTTATTATAAAGAACATATTCATATAAAATATTTTATATTTACTGGTAATTTATAATATGTATAAAATATGATTTAAAAGGAAATTTTTTAACTTTATTATATTTAAGTACAAATATAATAATTCTCTTTACCAAGGTTCTTTATTATTTTAAGCTATTTTAAGCGCTTATCAATTAATAACATGTAAATCACTCAGCCGCTGTGGAATTATAATTTCAATGTAAGGAGTAATCTTTGATAAGGAATGTTTACTTGATAAGGTTTAGCGATGTTCAGCAAGGTCTTGGCAACAGGTGCGTTTGTTTTCACGATTATTATAGTGTGAAATTAGTTTACTAGATATTTTTTAAACCTTTTAGCTCTTTAAATAGGTATTTCATCTCTATAATGAATCATAACACATTCCTAGTTAGTAAAAAGATAAAAGTTAACAGAACATCCATGAGGTTCAAGTACACAGCTACATGTTATATTACCAGTTAGTATCATAAAACTTTACAGCCGACATTAACACGTTAACTGCTCTTCAATTAGAACTTGATGAACTTGTAAATAGCGAGATGAAAGTGCGATTGATGGTGATGCAGCTTAAAACAAAAAAAGACCTCCGAACAATGGTACCATTCAAATGAAAGAATTCAAAAATCACTCACCAGACGCTGCATCTGTACCGAGGAACAATTCACAGAACACGTGCCACTACCGTTTATAAATCAACTATAAATCACTGGTACAAAATGCACCCTTTCGGTACGCCCGGTATATTTTTTATTTGTGTTTCGATCGCGCGTGCGCTCAAACGCGGCGCATAAAGCTACCTGCTTTCAACTGAACTATCAGTGACTGACTGGCTGCTTGTGCGCCGGCGTCTCTCCTCGCTGTTTACTATACCCCATGTGCAACGCTCTCAAACGCTTAAGCGAAAACGTAACTTAATATAATCTTATTAGGTCCACTTCTCTTTGCAGCATCTCTCTCTTTGCTTATCTGTGTTAGTAAGTCGGACACTTGTATTTGTCGTTTATTATGAATGAAAAATAAACTCGCTTAGAGCTTTCTGCTGGTCTATATCATTTATATTGTAACCTTAATTAATGTTTTCAACCACTTGATCTGTTCGCGTATCCTTGTCGTTTGAATACGAATGATTCATTTTACTATGCTATAATTTTTCTGTTATGTGTTACTTCTTGGAATATAATTATTTATTATATTATTACATTATTTATTTATTCATTATTAATCTTTGTATTTCATATGTTTGGTATTTACATTTGTATATCAATCTGATTTATTATTATATTTTTGCAAGTCACAAATTAAAATTTCCCTGGAATCGTGACGTGGGATGTACACTAATTGATCTATGATCGTTATTTGCTCGAGTGATTTAAATCAACGCGCTAATAAATTTGGGATTTTCCGTTTCGGTAATATCAGAATGGGACACTTATTTTTTTTCCGTTAGGATTAACAACAGCACGCATACATGTATTGTAAATGAACAATTTAATATTAAACAAATATAAATGAGACAAAGACTTCTAATTATAAACTATATTTAAACGTATTTTCGTACATATTTTCCTTAAATTTGAGGATCAGTGTTCTTTTAACTGTTTTAATTGTAATTCGTTTTATTTTATTTGTATTACGCAATGTATAAATAGGAAATAATGGAGCATTACGAATGTGACCTCGATCGTTTACCGTTTTATGCATGACCTAATCATTAAGAGTTTAGCAGAGATCCATGTTTCAATAATCACGGCATCGACTTTCAGCTTTTAGTTCTGAAGGACAAAGTTCAGATTGTTTTGCATGTTTGACCCTTGGACATATGGAAGAATGCACATCGAAATCCATATTATGTGTATCTCATGTACATTATAAATTATGGTAAAACAGTCCTTATTGCCTAATAATTAAAGTGATAATTCTGTGAGTAATTATTATTAGTAGGTCTGTTGCTGTGTTGTATATGAATAAACTTGTCGCTAGTCATTGTTATATTTTGAATAGACATAATGAGACGCTTTGAATAATTGTTTAGTTCAATGTTCCGAGGTTGAGTTAGAAATGTGAACTAGTTTTTTAATAACATAGTATATTATATTATATTATTAACAGGTGTTTTTTGTTAAATTAAATCACAAGATATAATTAAATAATGACCTCGCTGCTACCCTCCTAGAGGACAATAAATGTGTCATTATGTTATTTCTATAAATATAATATTATAATTATTATAATCAAAAATACTCCTCCTACTATTCTGTCGTCATGTTAAAAAACATTGAAAAATTAATATTAAACAATTCTAAAACTTTTAAAAAATATATTTTATAATACAATTGAAGAAGAAGCTTCAAAATCAGGCAGGCTGTGATATAGTTCAATAAACTATGAACTTAAATTTCATATTAATTATTGTATATAATAATACATTATTCTGTTAGTGAACACTTTGTAGTATTAGAAATCATTTGAAATAAACATTTTTTTCTGAACTCTTCGAGACGGTTATTATTTATAAAAAAAAAAACAAGAGGTAATGGATGCGAGATTTTTTTTTCTTATCTCTCTTGTTAAGAAAAATGCTTATATTATTATCATTATTATTTTATTTATTTTATAATGAAATCTATTCCATCATTACTTGCACTTATGTCGTTAAAACAACTTATTGCATATTTAAAATAGCATAGTATTTTCTCAGATTTTCATGAGTACACATTTGAAATAATACAATTTTTTACAGATTTAAGCCGCGTATAATTATGGTTACACTATAATTTTAATCCGACGTTAGTTTGAAGTTAAATCATTCAAAAATAGATTTAATTTAAAATAGCATATTTCATAACTTAAAAATATTTACAATATATTTGATACTATTATTTTTTTACATTTTACTTGAAAAAATAACGAAATACTTTATTTTTTAATTGTGATCACTCTTCACTGTCATTAACACTCATCGGTTGATACTACAACCTGGGGTGGTTCACTCTATTAGTTTTTTATAAGTGTTATACAGTTTAAAAAAACTAGTCAGAATTAGATTTCGCTGAAAAACTAATCAGTTATTTCTAAGTTACGTAAATACGCATCGATTGGTACCAAAAGAAAAATCTTTGAGTAAACAGGTCACGAGAAAATGGATCAGAAAAATATTTTTAAATTATGTATGTAAGCGTTTTTTTCACACACATACATACATTTTAAAAAAAATGTTTACTCAGAACATAAAAAATTTACATAAAATCTGATTTTGAAAATCAAGGTAATTACAATAACTCTCAATTAGAAATTTAAACAAAGATAATGTTAATGACTTTACAGGACCAAGTATGTATGTGATCCTACAAATGTTCTAAAAATGGTTTGGAGACAACGAATATATTTTAACATAATAATGGCTTTATTACACCGGGAAAATAAAAATGTATACCTATGCGTGGGTTTACTTGAGATAATAATGATCGATTTAAAAAACATAAAATCCCATGGTACTAATACTGGAAGACACAAAAATGTGTTAACTGTATCGCACCGTACCGTAGTAAGTGCTGAGTACGGTACATATACGTCTCACCTATATATGGTCGTAAAAATACTTAGTTGCCATAACACATGATATAGACTATATTCTTGATGTGATGGAAGTGTTGGTTTCAAATGTCTTCTTTGTACTTGTTATTTCTAATTCTTATTAAATAAAAATTCATTAGGAACAAGGTACTCTAAACATATTCCTCTCATTTTCTATTTATTGTGAATAACCTTATAGTGTATTAATTATAAAACCTAAACAATTCAGAAGTTAAAATTATTTTATTTTAAACTGATATCAATATAAGTTCAAATCGTATAGATTTAGATTATTTAAAATGGAATCCAAATTATAAAAAAGATCATATTGTATAATTTCGATAATATAATAAACTCAAACAGACACGTCCCAATAAGATATTTTTTTTATTTTTCTAAAACATACGACATTTTTAACATATGATAAAGAGCTGTTCAAGAATATTTTAGAACCTGAAACTATATGACGTGTTTCTCAACAAAAAGACTATGACGCAAATCCACACTCCGTGAAAGGTTATCTGATTCTTAAAGAAACTAGTTTCTTTAAACTATTTTAATATATATTTTTTATAAATTAATGTTATAAAATGATGTCTAGATTTTGTTTAAAATGTACAAACGAATAAACCAAAATTTTATTATGCGACTTGTAAAAATGATCCCAAATTAGATTTTTTTTTATTTGAGATTTCTCTCGTTTAAAATATTTTTCATAATATAAGTATGGATATTCAGTATAATATATATCTTTCTCTATTCTTTCATCTCTCACCTCAGTAAACTTGCTTCTTTGTCGTATATTTTTTCTCTCACTCCATCTCACGTCCTGCTCTCTTATTGAAGTCGATCGCTGAGCGAAGCGAAGTCAATTCAAACGAATTTTGTCCGCCATCTCCTCCTATGCCGTTCAAGCTATACTAATCAAATTTGGACCAGTTGATTATCTCATGCCCAAGTTTTTATAGAAAGAATTCGAAATAAAATCACATTGTAGATTATGAGTATTTTGCAATGACTGACATATATATAATTTTTTCATAATTTCCATTGAGGAAGCTAAAGTTTTCGTAACATATTTTGGTTTTTCTCAGCTTCCCCCGCTTACTGGTGGCCCTAGTAACTCTCTTTGTTCATAGTACAGTCATTACTGTTATATAATTTCATCACTCTGCATTATGTGACTCTGCACTTACTTTCATACTTTAAAATTAGCATATTAGTATAAAAATTATTACATATTTTTAAAAGAATTCTGTTAACTATTTGAAATCAATATTATCACAGACGAGACGATAGGACCGGATATATTATCTTTTGTCCATTTCGGTCCGTTCTAATTATATTATTAAATATCAGTTTAACTTCGTTGCTGACCCATTTTTTGCACTGCTTTTTTTTTTTAAATCTATTCTCTTAAACGGTTGTGAAACTATTTATATTGTTTGATATATTTATAATATATTTTATATACTAATTAATATATAAGACAAAAAAACTGCAATATTTCCATGGAAAAATATTTAAAAACCGTTAAAAGAGGACGGGAAGGATATTATTGATATAACACTCAACACGAGCGAGTGATAATCTCATCGCACTGAGAAAGTCTAAATGATCCTTGAACTTGTGTTATTGAGTGTTCCGGTTAGGCTGCTTACAGACTGACAGACTAATAGACTGTCGTCATGTGTCTAGGACACGATTACATATTGAACCCAACTTTATATAACAAACAAAAAAACAAGGTGCACTTTGCCGTTATCTCAAAAAAATATTGGTTTTATAAACTAAAATACCTTAAATTTAGATATTTTGACGATTTGTTTAATTCCAAAGACAATATAAACAAACATACAGTATCCGTGAGCTCAGTACAGTAACTAATGTTTTCCAATGTTTTTAGTTTAATAATATATAACACTGCTGACGGTGAATAACAATTAAAATAATTTTTATATTGTATATTTATTATTCAGGAAATATAATATAATTTTAGATTAAACATATATTTCAACAAAAAAGGTGTCATGAGTTATATACTTGCAATAAATAAATAAATAAAAGAAAACCCTGTATAAAAACCAAATAAATGTAAATAGATTATATTTATAATAAAAAATAATATTATAGTTTAGTGAGTTAGAAAAATATATTACAAATATAATTATATTCATTAAAGATACGGTATGTGTCGGTCCTTATTTGTGACAGTCGTGTACGAAATTGCTTGTTGACATTGATTTTGACTATTGTACAAACAATAACAAGGACTCCTTGACACCAGGAGACTCACACGTAACCTACTTGGGTCTGTAAAGTGAAAGTTCGGGAAGTTATATAAGTCTCGAACCTGGGCTTTACTGAAGCAAAATCTGACCATACATGTATTTTAATACCGAATGACATGACTATTCGTTCTTAGATAGTTAATCGATATCGTTTACTCTAACTTTTTGTTTGTTTGTTAACACTAACTTTAACTACTTAAGCTATTGTAGATTGTACTTTTTTGATAATAGAACTGACATGGTCAAGGAGACTTCGGAAGCCTTATCTTCAGTCACGTGACACTTGTGACGTCACAATATGAAGAAAGTTTTGTGCCACAAATCTTTCACACCCGGGTTTTTTCAAACCTACAATGGCACAATGTACTATTACTATTATTAAAACTTATCACATTATATGACTTTACCTTCTTATTATATATCGCTTACCACAAAACATTTTTTCTCAATTACCAACATAAGAAGAACTCGCTTTGTAAATAAAATAAATTTGTCCTTTACGCAATTACTCATCAACAATATCCATCTAAAGTTTTAATTAATATTAATTTATAACTGTGACGTCATCACTCATTATATATTACATACAAATCAGATATGTATCTATGATTTGATAAAATCGTTATTATAATTAATAGATATTATAATAAAACTACTTATAAAGGAGATAATATTATTATACAATTTGCAATATGTATAATTATTGAGAATGATTACAGTCGGTTTATAAATACCATTCGATGTGAAAATGCCGAGTATCACAATATAGTAAACCGGTATAGTTTTTGTATTTCAATACTGTAACTAATATACATTGAATAGGTATAATAGATTATTACTAACATACATGAAGTGCTTTAATTGAATGAATCTTCATCAATAATCCATCTGAGGCATCATCTGCTCTCTTCTTTATAAGCAATTTTGACAAAATCATTAAAAACATTATACATAAAAATAGTATTTTCTTAGATTTTCACGAAAACACATTTGAAATAAAAACAATTTTTACACATTTAATTTTTTTAAAGACGCCTACATCTCGTCTACCTGTGAACACGATTACTGCAAATTATTCGAAACGTCGGGTTAAAATCAAAATTTAACCAAATTATACGCGAGTTTTAATCCGTAAAAATAGTTTTTATTTCATACATAAAAATATTTGACAACTTGTTATGTATGTATGTATGTGCGTATGTATGTATGTATGTATGTATGTATAATTCTGAAATATAATAACATAAAATTCTCGTGTTACACCCTTTGTTTCCAAACTCGTCGGAAACGAGTTGGAATTACGGATTTGTATAAAATAAAGTGTATATATTCAGAAGGTCTGAGAATAGAACATAAACTATTTTTCATACCTTTAAGTAGTAAAGATGGTAGTCCCAAAAATTTTTTTTTTATTTGTGAATTTTTTTTGTGATCCACTGCTTTCAAAACTTCAGATAAACTTGTGTTATTACTTAAATTTAATGGTTATTAAAACTATTATGTAAGGAAAGGTTACTTAAAAATAAAATCTATTGTTTAAAAAACATATTTTATTCTTTGTTACAACTTGTTAATATGTATATTATTAGTATCATCATGTAATCCTTCAATATAAGGATATACTGTATACCGAAATATATAAAATATACTTTATAGCACTGTAGGTTAGAGTGAGCGAAAAGGAGCCTGCATGAGAAAAAGGGAAGCCAGACAGACTGGTGCCGTCACGCGTTACATTACGAGACGGTTTATCGTCCTATATGAAGTTATCTAGTCTGTTTTCTATTCTTAATTCTACCACCAGCCTTTATTTTAATAGCAATATAAGTACTTTAATATTTTTTTACACTTTTATAAAGACAACACAACTTTTACTTATTCAGCTAGAATTAGTATAAGAGTTTATCTTATTCAACATATACAATACCTACACTTACATTCTCAGAAAAAACGTTTAAGTATCAAAAATAATTTTAAAATTAGCTAAATGTATAATAAACGAGTTTCTACTTGTATCCCAAATTCTCCCCATGACTCATAGGTGGTATCACATTTTGGTTTGTCCCACGTTGTAAAAACATGGTTTTTAAAGCTTGCGTTTGTTACATCATAACTATTGAACAGATGACAACGTTTTGTTTGTTTGTGTTTTAACTACATTTTTGATTCGTCTTTATGTTTATCTCTCGCTGACATCATAACTCTGATAATATATATCTGATATAGCAATTTTCTTAGATTTTCACGAATACACATTTCAAATAAAACTATTTTTTTACGGATTGGTTACATTTTTATTTTAACCCGACGTTTCGAATGCTTTACAGCAATCGTGTTCACAGGTAGACGAGATGTAAGTGAGAAAATAGTTTTATTTGATATAGCAATTTTATGTTTTTCTTTTATTTCTTGTTTTAAGTGTTATTAATTTATTAAATTATACTAACATTATATTATATTAATAAAAATAAACATTACACAAAAAATATATCTGACAATAGACTATTACTGTTAATTTCATTTAAAATAACTGTTGTAGTAAGTGAAGAGTTATTTAAAAATTAATTCAATAAAAGGACGTAGCACTAATTCGATACAGAGACTTACCAGATACAAGTACTAAGTAGTAAATAAGACAAGTGAGACAGGATTGTAAATATCAAAAACGACTAAGGCTCTGTTGTAACATATAAAACGGTAGACTTAGTGATATGAAAACCCATGAATTTGTAATTTTATAAGTTGTTTGAAGATGAGATGTTGTCGAGAGGATTTCTTAAAAATTTATTCTTCTGAGTTTTTTGTATGACTTAATTAAGTTTAACAGTCCAGTGATTACTAGTAATGATAAGTGAACACTAATATTAATTCATAGTGGATTATATAAAAATAAATAGGGCTCAGTACTGTTAGCAATGTCAATAAAGTTTATATGACAATAAGATGTGTCAATACATCTATATCAATTAAAATTATATTGTATTAAAATGATACTATTTGACTGTTCGTTTAATGTTTGTTTGTTAATATGATATTAAATGAATGTGCTGTATTGTTGTAACGATGGTAAGTAACTTGATAACACAAATTATTAACAATATTAACAACTGAGAACTCAATTTTCCCATACTTACAACGTTACAATGTTACAATGTTGGCGTTAGTTTCTTGCTTAACAAAAATAAAAAAATGTAAATGATAGATGGCGCTGTTGTTAAAAAACAATAGATAACAACTGAAACTTCGATTTAGGTTTCAATTTCAGCTGAAAACCCTATTTAGAGACTTTTTTAAATAGATAATATAATAAAATAATATTTATATAAATCTTATTCTTGATCGTTTAAGTTTCTTTTTGATTTCTTAATAGTTAATTCAAAGCTGTTATATTTCTAATTCGGCATTTAGGATCACTTAATACGTAGAAGGTATTCCGATTCAGGAACAATAAATATTGAGCGCATTAAAATGCAATGAAGGCATCGTTTTTATAATGCTCGTACAGACTGTGTTATTACTTTATATTTATATAAACCATTGTTTTATTTACGTATTAACGAACATATACAATGAACAAATTTTCAACACGGACAGGGCTTGAATCCGCGACCTCTGGGAACGATTACATCGCTCTATTAATTCAGCTATTGTGTCGCTATATATTATTATATTTATCGAGACTAACAAATCACTTAAATCTAATAATTTCTTAATAGGTAATGTTTTGAATATTAGATTATAATTAGACGTCTGAAAACAATCTTGTTGTATCTCGAAAAATGCAACTTCACACCAGAACCAAAAACTATAAATTTTGAAATGTTTACGAATAAAAGAAACGGCGTATCTAAGCAAAAACATTTCGTAGAAAATTTAAATCCAAATCTTTCTTTGTAATATTTTTTTCTTTCGACGAATATATCTCATGTTTTTTTAGTTTCGACGAGATTGCTTTCTGCCGTCGATATTTATCCTTAATGCCATCTCTAAGTCGCCTCACAGCTAAGTATATTATCAACATGACCCTAAAAATAACCTTTAAGTGATAACATAATCCATTTAAGGAATGTTAAGATTAATGTGAACCCTTTTAGCGCGTCTCGCTATCTGGGATAAGCCGCAAACTATCCACGGTCGACAGTTACCCTCTTTGTCTACGATTGTGGTTCATCCAATGGGCTATGAGGCCATTTTATAAATGCGCTGTGAAATTTGTTGTTATTTCATTATCTTGCAAACTCAGCCATACTTTTTTCGGGTGGAATTTCAGTAATTTCTCTCCTAAAAAATATTCTGGAATACAAAGTAACTTATAAATATTCTAAAAGATATAATTTATTGCTGAATATAATATGATACAGACTTTTATCTCTCTTAAATTGAAAATGGTAGTTTTTAGAACCTTTGTTTCAAATATTAGTTGTCTAGACTAAGTTGTTGTGTGTGGTTTGATTATAATGACTAATATTTTAATTAATTAGCAGGACAATTGGTGGTAGTGGCAGGTCTATCTGTATTAGATATTTGACATCAATTTAGCGTACTTTTCCATGGTAATACCACCTTACCTAAATTACAAAAAAGCCTAAATTACAAACACCCTTTTTCCCTCCCTGTCCTAGTCTTCGTTATTAATCCTAATTCCTCCTCCTCATGCCAAGAATAACAAAGCATTTTCATAAACACGTTAATGTCAAAGGGCAGCGGCACCACTTACCATCAGGTGGAATGTATTCTCTTCTACCACCTTAAAAATAAATAAATAAAACTTCTGTTAGTATAGTTTTGTATCTTTCATAGGAAATTAAAACTTTCTACCACACGCACACACGCAAACACTTTCATGTTTGCGGCGGTTTACACACACATCCATTCTCACAATATAATGAATAATATATAAAAAGGGTACGTTATTTTAAAACCAACAATAGATACAATAGATACATAAGGTACCTCTTAAAACGTTGCTATGAATTTGCCACACATGCTACGGCTCGTTTGTGTGCGTTTGAACTTCACTTTAACTGCAGGACTTACTGCCTCGTAAAATATTTAACGCACGAACGACTTGGAGGCTATAGCGAAGCGATACGTCTAATTTAACACAAAATAATGTTTTCTTTAAAAAACAATAATACAATATTCGAAAATAATTTTGATATGCTTTTTAATTATTAAGGATCAAATTTCACTCTTTTTTCATACGTCACGTCAGTGACGACTTGCTTCTTTACCATTTATTATATAAAAAAACTAGAAATAATTTTATATAATTAAAATAAGCATTCGACTCATGCATATTATAGTATAGCATAGCTCGACTAGTAAGCACAGCTTAGTCTTATATAACAGGATAGCTTTAACGCGGTCTTAGAAAGCAATTTCAGTTTTATTATTTTATTGACAAAAACATTTGCATAGCTTTAGCCGTTTAGTGTGCAATAAACTTTACTGTTTCTTAACAATGTTTAATAAATGAATGGATTTTTTAAGAACATGTTTTTAACACATTTAATACTAAACGAGTGAAACGCAGTGCTGTGACGTCATCAAATTATACTCAATAAAGAATACTCCATTATACAACTTGATGATAGCATTAGCTGTTGATTATCATCGCGGTCGATGACCTTATAGCCAAAAATAAATACTGTATAAGATATTGAATTACTAATGTTTTTGTCATAATATTACATTGTGTGAATAGAGCTGTATCGATGAAGTCTTTAAGACATTACAGGAGCTCTAACAGACATATGAACATATATTTTCAACGTCTTTAGTTTAATAAGAGGGTTGCTTAAAACGACAGGTGTAACCTACCCTAATAACATTCTCACAAGAGTTAGTGTTGCAGAACCTCACCCCCTTAGAATGTTTCCCACGACTTCAGAAATTCATACTTATTAACCAAAATTTAAACTGTAATAAATAATGTCTATTTATTACCACATATAAATTTATTTGAAAATGTATATATATATATATATATATATATATATATATATATATTGATGTATTTATTAATATATATATTATATATGTTATTAAGACACAGTGCTCGTGACTCACCGACATGTATCACTGAGTTTCTTGTTAATAACAAAAATGCACAACGCGTGTTACATACAAACAAACAAAAATATGAATCTGATGTTTTATTTATTATAATTACATAATTAATGTACAACGATCTCATTACGTGATATATAGATTATTAACATAAGACTTATATGATCGTACCGACAATAATAAAATTTATCATAATTATTTTTATTTGTGTGTTTATTATATGTACTATTATATTATTAACACATACACAAAAAACACATACAAATAAACTTATAATAACTTTATCATCTATTACGTATGTTCAAATGAAATGTTCGGATCTACAAAATATAATATGGGTAAATCAAATTTAACATGACTAACAATTTTGTTAAACATACAAGTGCGTTGGTGGTGTAATGGTCAGCATAGTTGCCTTCCAAGCAGTTGATCCGGGTTCGATTCCCGGCCTACGCATGTACGTTTTTGCATTTTTATTTATTTTTAACGCATGTTTTATTTATTAAATTTTTTTTACTATTATTTACATATTTCAATAATATTAATTTCGTTTTTATTATCTTAACTTTATATCATATCATTGTAAATGGACTTGTTTGTCCTTTCAAACATTTTAAAGTTATAAGGCAATCTTTTTTAAGTGTTTTTGATTTTCACTATTGATTAAGAATTTCAACACAGAAGACTCTTGGTGTATCTATTAGTAAAATGTAAATAAATATTATTTTTTTTGTATTGGTTGAATATTTCATACGACTGCTCTATGGACTTCTGGACGCACTTGACACTTGACGTGATCGTGTTTAGAACTTATAAAAAATGTTTAACAAAACATTAAAATCAAAGATTATTAATATAATAAACTTTTTATACTACAAAATACTTATACTTATACTTGTATTAATACTAATACTATGTAAGATAATATTTCGAAAACATGTTGAAGTTGACGAAACATCAAATAATTTGAACTCTATGACCTACGTAATACGGGTGCGTTGGTTTATTTGTTGTTGGCAGCCAGACTGTCTAACAATGCAGAGATAGACTAAAACAACTGATGTTTTGCTTCTTGCTTTGTTTTATTATTAATATACTTGATAAGCTTCAACACTACAAAATAATTAATTTTAAATGCTAAAAATATATTGTGCTTATTATTATTTTAAGAACGGCTGAATAAAATATTGTGAAGTTGAATCAAATCGCGGGTTCGAATCCTGCTCATATATTAATAACTTAATATTGCTATATGTTTGAAAAAAAAATAATTTATGAATTTAATAAACACAAATTTTATTTTATTTTTTTAATTAATTCATATAATATAAACGAACTGTCATTGTATTTAGTTATATTTAATATAAGTCGTTGTTTTTGCTTATCATTGAAATATAATATTACATATAATAATTATATATTGTAATATCATTGTGAGAACTAGTTATTTAGTTATTAATAGAAATGTGATATTAAACATGAAAGACTTTTCTGTATCCTTTGTGCAAGCATCAATCAAAAACGGTATATCCGAAAATTTCCAAAGTTTGCACACTGATAGACATCAGTCTGGTGGTGGTTTTAAAAAGAAGTTCTCAAAAACAAAAAGAAAATGTAATAATGTGTCGCATCTTGAAAATAGTTGAGGACAGAATGCGTCGACATTTTGTTAATGCAACTTCGGTGCTGTTCGCACCTGGCTTCGCTCAATGTGCTAACATATACCGAGATTTTGCGACCGCAGCGACCCAAAATTGAGGTCTGATTCGCGTTCCTAGTTTATACTTTTTAAACATTAACTATAGATTAGTATTTGTTCTAAATTATCCCGCCCCTTAACTAAAGATTAATGATATCTCAGAATAATAACTTTCTTTTTTAATATAGCTTTTGCTCGACAAATTATCTTATATTATTTTTGTATAATGAAGAAAAGTATCGTATTGCTAAGTAGATATATAACCTTCTCATGAATCAGCCTATCATAATCAGAAAGAATTTTTCAAATCCATATCACAGTTTCGAAGATTAAACAAACATACATTTTTTCCAGTTTATTACATTAGTATACCTCCAAGTACATCTCTGGGACGAAACGAGGACGGACTCTCAAAGGTTTCAAATCCTGTGGATGCGACAATTCTTTTATTGTATATTACAGTATTTTTTTGGCGCTAATGGACGCAAAATTAATAGCGTTGTATTAAATTATTGTTTATTATTTTCTTTTCCTTTGACATTCTAGGTGCACGATTTTGAAAATCAAACTACCAACTGTTTTGTCTACTATTCTATGTTCTACTGGTCTTTTGTTCGTCTTTGTATGTTAAGTAGACAACAGTACTAACATTGGACATACTTAATATAAAAGTGTCATTGAGTCAGTATTTGACGAGGTTTCCCCACACGAAGCAATTGTGTCCAACATTTCTTACAATTATCAATACCAATCTATCTCCTGGAATCACCAGCTTGAGTCATCCTTACAATAAACGCGACACGCTCTCATTATATTAAGACTATGTGTTTAGTTTAATTTACTGAGAAATATATTATTATGAAACAATTAAGATAATAATGTTACTGATAAGAACATCTTACGACTTTTGACTTTGGAGACTTGACGGCAAGCCCTTTTTAGATAACATATGTATCAAAAATAATAATATATAACAGAAAAATAATACAATAATGTTAATAACACCACGTTTTATAATATACGATATTTTTAGGATATCTGTAGTGTGTAACTTTTAGAAAACAACGTAACAAAGTCATATGACGAATTCTCTGTTACTGTTCTAGTTATATTTCATAATTATACTATGAATAATTATATCCGGTTTAAGCTAAGAATAATGTAATAATAATTATTAACTATTAAACTCGGTATAACATTATCATAACTATAACATTACTATATCAAAAACTATTTTTGTCATTGTATTTCTAATTTCCCAACTTGAGCTATGGTGAAGTTAGAATAACGTTGACATACATTTTGTGAATACTTAGCACCTTATTCTAGGTTTAAGTTATACCAAGATTATTAGTTTTCATTTTGATTATTTCGGATTTAAGCTTGGTATAAATTGATAAGTACACGGTTTATAAGTAAGAATAACTATTATAAAACCTTGTATAAATCTACTATAAAGAATATATAAACGGACGTACTAAGAACATGCAATTTTATGAGGTCAAGTAAAAAATATGAATATCAAAATAAAAAAATATGTCTTAATAACATATAGACGGACCTCACTAAATGAAGACCACACAAAAATAGCGAGTTTGGTAAGAATGAGTGACGGCTGCAATTTAAATAACCCCCAGGACTTGACGCCCAAACTAATTTGTGATAATACACACCTTATGAGGATTGACATCCTTTACATCAATACGACACGACACGACCGATACGATACGATTAGTAGTTTTGTAAGCATATGTTGTTATCGATCAAGATACTCATAAATTTAGATCAAAAACATATTTAAAATATAATATATATCAAAGACGTGGATTTTAATTCTGATTTTTATCTATAGACTTATGATTTAGAACAAAATATTTAACAAAATTAAGTGATTTTTGATACGATTAATGTAAACGAGGTGTCTTAAAGCGATTTGTTTTAATTTACATCAGAACTGAAATTGAGAAACTTATATTAATTTCGTAATTAGACCACCGAGAAGGGATACGTGGGTGGTGAACTAAATATATATATATATATATATATATATATATATATTCGTTCTTTATAGAAGTGACGTTTTTCCTTAAAAATTTCTGAACATTCTCGTAATTAGCGGAATTACTGACGGCGTCTCATTACTCACATATCAGAATTAAGATCACGTATGATATGACGAAACTGCACTAAAACATTTGGGCTCTAAACCCAAACAGTCATTCTTCAACGAAAACTGTTTCACTATGGAACGTGCTCCATCGCACACTTCATACTGTTTATACTTCACTAAAATAATAAATAAATAAATAAACCCCTAATATTCTGTCAAAGCCGAAGATGCTCTAGAATGATAAAACACAAGAAAGCAAACAAAGATTAGACACGAACAGGAATATAAAGTGTCAGAAATTGATTAAAATAAACGCTATAAATATATATTTTTTTCTACTTTTTAATATATATCGAAGAAAAAATGTATGCGTATTATGTAATCGATATTTATATTCTTAAAAATTATATTTAACATAATGAATTTCTATACAATGTATACCTAATCCTAAATTGAATTAAACAAAGACGAGAAACAATGTCAAGAATGTCTTAAGACAGTATTGTATAGAGTCTGCGCTAGCTGTCAGTGCGTTAAACTGTTCAAACACACCGACAAACAATGGAATGCTAGCTGTGAATAATAATAAATGGTAACTATTCGTACACGAGCTTCGAATAACATAGATGTCTTATGAGTGTCTGTCACATCCTTAATAACATGTTTTAAGAAATACACTACTATGGGTTACGATGCTTTAATTTACACGTACAATATTTTCGCAGAAGAAAAGGACTGTTCGAACAAACTAAAAGGAAGCCTCGAAAACTTAAATTATGACGATATATAAAAAAATATATTTATGACAACTTAAGTTACGTTTATAAAAGTATTAATAATCTGAAAAAAATGCTACATCAAATTAACAATAGAAATAAGAACGGACTTGCTGTGTCCCAAATTAGGCTCCTTGTAATAAGTAGCTTGTTCTAGATTAATTGTATACGTCTTTATAATAAACTCCTCAGTGAAGCCTTAAATATATCAATCAATTAGTTTACATAATTAAAAAATAAATTGATAAAATAAACTAACGTCTACTAGCCTACGCTATTTGTTTGTTGTTATTGATATTGATGTACTCTTATCTGGCTGCACCCTTAAAAGTAATAACTTGCGGTAGAGGTGGGGGTCGGTTTGCATTCCTCCCTCAAATGTGGCTATGGTGTAGCTCAAATGTAGTATATAGCTAGCCCTTGTATTATGTTTGTGAATGAGTGCTTACAGTGACTGGGTATCTTACTGGCTGCTGGCTTGTAGTTGCAATTTTAATTTACTAAATTCATCAGGCCTACATATTGAGTTTGTAAAACAGTGGTCACAATAAGAAAATACAGGCTGAGTTTTTTATTATGTTCTACACAAACCAGAGCACGCTCTGTCCAGAGTATCCTCAACTTTTAAGTTGTAGAGTGTTCTAACATAAGGGGTTATTTCGTAGATTATTTAATCAAAATAGGCCCTCCTTTTTCACACATATATAAATAAATAAAGACCTATAAATAATATAAATACTTCTAGCAGTCCTAGAAGATATAAACAATATTATATTCTGATTTAGGGATAAATGTTTATAAAAATTTGAGAATACTACATATAAATATATAAAAAACTATACAGCTATGAGCGTGTGGTGCTAAGAGACTGTTAGCCCAATTTTACTAGCAATTGAATCAACGAGTAAATGAAAAGTAATATGTGTTTTATTGTGTGTGACAGCTGCGTGCTGACAATTAACTGAGAGCCGTTTGTATCAGTTTTTAATATATTAGTTTAGTTATAAAATATAACATTTATTACTATTATTTATTTATTGAGCGAAGCTCTCTATGAGAGTTTTCTGCATCCTTTGTGCAAGCATCAATCGAAAACGGTATTTACGAAAATTTCCAAATTTTGCACACTGATAGACAGCAGTCTAGTGGTGGTTTTAAAAAGAAGTTCTCAAAAAAAAAAAAAAAACAAAAATGTGAGAAACATCATGAAAAATAATTGAGGACAGGATGCGTCGACGTTTTGTAAATGCAACTTCAGTGCTGTTTGCAACTTGCTTCGCTCAATATGATAACACATACCGAGATCTTGTGAGCGCAACGAGTCAAAATTCAGATCTGGTTCGCGCTCCTAGTATTTTTTTTAACTTACATCGTGTTTTTTGTATTCGCCACTGGTTTTAGTAGCAGACTCGCAGGGCGGTAACAAAAACTGTGGAATTCCAGTTATTTTAAAAGCATGTGGGTGTCACGTGCAGTCAAATAACCAGGAAGAAACAGAAAATACTTTTTAAAAGGATTCTTCTATTTTTATAGTATTGTATTACACAAGCTTTCGTTTAACTAAACTCAGTTTGAATTACAATGTAGTTTCATTGTTCACTTCATATATTGTTGTATGTATGTATGTATGTTTGTATGTATGAATATATGTTACAAGCTAAGAATTGAAATAGCAGAATTCAGAAATCTTTCCATGGACACCAAATGATATTTACTAATACTTGGGGTTTAAATTGTTTACACATAATAATTATTCTACTCAGTAGGCTGTCGTAGAAACGATAAATTGTATGTAATTCATCAATATAAAATGTATCTGTAAAGATTTTTAGCTTAATTTACTATATCGTAAGACAAATATTATGAAAGTTTAGTAAAGTAACATTCTCAAGTCGCGGTTAGTTTTCATATATTGGTATGAGATACGTAGATTAATAGTGTGATATAACAGGCACACCCAGGTGATAGTGCTTGTATTTGTTCAATAGCTGTGAGCCAAAATAACTGATGCATATTCCTAGTGATGGGGTGTTATGTCGATAAAAAAATATTTCCCAAAAACAATGTAATTAAAATAGTTACTATTAAAAATATATTTATCGTATTTGATTATTGCAACTCATAAATAAAGAACTGGTTTTATAAATGAGCGCTGCCTGTGACTGCAGAAGGGCGTCACCAGCTCTGGAGATTAATTCAGAACTACTGATCGATATATATCCAGGCATTAGAGATTGATAAGAATCCTTATTCAACTTTTTGTATATCTTCGTATAATTATATGTTGCTAACGATCCGCCTCGTCTTCGCACAGGAGCAATTTAGTAAGAAAATACATTTAGAAAAAAATATAATATGCTTAATATTTAACTTGTCTCTAATGTCTTCTTGACTGTCTGTGTTGTTTTTCGGCCAGTTTTTTTATACATATATATATATATATATATATATATATATATATATATATATATATATATATATATATATATATATATATATATATGTATAAAAAAACGTTATATTTGAAATTTTCGCAACAAAATACTATATATATATTATTAAGTTTCTCCAAATATTCTAGTATAGTAATATTAATTTGTTCTTGTCCTGGCTATTACGAATATTACAAAAACAGTGAATTCGTTCGCGACGTCCTCGAGCGTTGCACCGATGTACATGTTGCAATTTATTTTATAAAGATATGAAGCATACATTGTATTGTTCTTATTGTAATTTTAAGCAAATGTAAACCAAAAGTAAGTTGAAATAAAACAGGTAACCTTCCGTTCAAGCTAAAATAATCCAGATTTATACACAGAACTCAGAAATACTCGAAGATCGAATGAAACAACTAAATATACATTATAATTATAACAAATTTGAATTAAATTAGCTTATAATATTGCAAACGTAAAAAATATATTGTTATTTAATTTGTAAGTGTAGATGAAAAACAAGCTAGACTATTGTTAGTTTCACAAGTGAGTACGTCAGTGTTTATGACAGTGACAGCTCATATGTGAGTTCTAACTCAAAGGCACCGACAGCTGCGTCACACAATAACAATGTTTGGACTACTCAATACTCATCTCAAATATTAGCTAAGCTCGTAGGATCACGCATGCGCAGTAGAGTTGACGGACGGATACCGGTTCATGATATTTATTTAAATAAAATCTTTATTGTCCTTGTAAATTTATAACGCATAGTGTTTTATATATAATTACATATTATTAAAATTAAGTTTCAGTAATAAAATAATTAATTAAAATCTATCGATAACGAAGAGAGGTCACTAGTACACCTTTCTACCTACGTCACTACTCCAACGAACGAAACTAGAGCTGGGAATTTCCAAGTCTCTAATCCCTACACACTCGTATGTAAACTTTTACATGTGTGCATGTTTCAGTAATAATGCACTAATCTAAACACAATAAAAAAAACATTTATAAAATATACATTATACTAAGTATATATAAGTATTTATGATAAAGTATTATTAAGGGAGAAAAACTGAAATATCTTCAAAGAAACAATTATATATATTTGATTATATGTATGGATGGATATCATAAACAAAATAGATTTGAAAGAACCATTTTGTTTATGATAAGAATTTATTAAGATTCATGAAGAAAACAATCTAACATTGCGCTACTACTTCTAATTATCTTAATAATAAATATAATCGTTCATCTGCGGGTGGAAATGCGTGTAATAGTTAGTGTTGATGTATTCTCTGAGCAAAAAAATACTGCTAATTTTAAAGTATGTTTCGTTAAATCTTAATATACAGATGTCTTCTCCGGAGAGCCCGATCGGTTTTCCCCGAGATTCTGTGAAGAGAGGAAGCGTCTGATGTCATTCGTAAATATTTATAGAGTCTGTTTCTAAGATAATTTTAAAGGAAACTTTGTTCCAACAATCTTTATGTATTGTTTAAGAAAAGATAAAATTTTGAGAATTTTGATACAATTAAAATTGTTAAAGTTAACAGTAAAATATATTGACTTATATATATATGTTGAATATAAGATACAATAGTGACGAGCTTATAACTTCTATTAATTACTATGAAACCAGAGATATATGTAAGAATATTGTTTTAAAATTTTTATTAATATCAGTCGCTAGTAAACAATATGTGAACATATTACCCGACTGTACTCACGTTAAAACTAGTAGAATTTGTCTGACTAGTTTCGAACTCATTAGGGGTTCTTATTCCTGAGCTCTGATGGGGGAATCGAGGCGTGAGCTAGTCAGTTAATGTCGATAGTATGTGCTTGAGCACCAGCCGGATAATTATATATAATAGTGAACATGGATCAAGAAACTTAAGATAAAGAAATAAAATATATATTATCCATCAAATAATAATCTGTCTGTATATTCCTCGATATATAAAACTTGACTGAAATCCATACAAATAGAAAGTTTTTATATACTAATATAACGACGGCAGCGCTGCAGGAGAGCAATGTGTCACACGATCCTAAACAAACACACAGACAGCTCGCATTCTATTTGTAATATATTTATTTTTACTTTTTTCTAAATTTGGTAAATAAATTAATTGTATGTTTTTACACTAATTTATTATGTTTTTATGAATATAAAAGAAACACAAAACTCAACTAATCAAAAACAATTTTTCAGATATTTATATCATATATACAATATTAAATATAAAATACATTACAAGTATTGAACTCATATCACATTCGTAACTAAACAAAATGATTTTAAAACTATAAAACTTAATTTGATATGTATCTTAATCGAATCGTAAAAGTCGGTCAGACAGACAGACGGACATGCAAAACGTTATATAATTGCAATAAATACGACGATCAAAACATTTCAGGTTAGTAATGCGGAAATAGCGCCTAATTCTGAGCTTATTACATATAATAAACTTTATACATTTTTAAATAGAGTTGATTTTAGTTTGATATATCGTACTAGGGGTGCGAGATGTCCCAATTTGCGTCCCACTTTCGCCCAGCATCCGTTTGAAATGGGAACGATCGGTTATTCGCCTAATACGATTTTCGGTAATAGATCATATTGTTTCTATGAACACGCGGTGTATAGTATATCTCACAAACTACAGATTTTAGAAACATTCTGTATATTGCATCTCATCATCCTGTATTTTACAGCAGTCATATTTAAATATTCCTCCACGCTCGTTTGAACGCGCGAGCAATCTTGCCCGTCAAAGGGAAGTAAAGTCCAAACGATCCATTACTCGATATCATAAACCTGTTATCATAAATGATTGATAACATCACATCCTGACATTTTCAATTCCATGCAGTCTTGACAATTTGTTGCATTATTGTTTTGAATTTGATTCATATATTTTATAACAAGTGATAAGTTCTATAACAATTTATATTTTGGTTATGAGTTTAGTAAATGGTCAAGTAAGACTAAGTAAGTAACTAAAGTAACTCAACTTTGTTATTAGAATAAAAATATAGATATATTTATCCCATTTATATTATTTAATATATGTATGATATCTATTTATATACTAGAGATAAAAATTGAAGATAAAAAGGTTCATGAAATAATTATTATACTAGAAGAAGCTTAAATGTGTACTATATACTACTATATGTCTATATAGTGCTATCTCAGTCTACGTCAGTCTGTCTTTGTCTCCGCCACTGCTGAAAATCACTTTGACATTGATAACATTAAAAATATATAAATATGTGGGGCAGGTATATTAAGAACTTAAAAATAGAAAAAATATTATAAAAAGTTTTAATCCCATTACCGATCTATTTGTACTTTTAATAATACTTCATTTCACCCTCAAATAAAACATAGTATATTTAAAATATGCTAATAGTAATAATAAAAGGCGAGCGCACTCGACTATTTAACTAGCGAATAACAAAATAACAATTAGTGAGTACCCTCCAGTTAACCGCCAGAATAATAACAGTATTGTGATCCCGAGTACGGTGACCACACTTTATAAGATTACTATTTGAAAAACACTTTTTGAAAAATAAATCAAATTTAAAAAACACTTGGTCTAACAGAGTTAATTCCTTTATATACTATATAATTTAAAATATGTGAGTTTTGCCTTCGAATATTTTTTTTAATCTTTTATTTAAATGTTCGATTCCATTTCAGTGCAAAGCGTAAAATGTACATTTTTATATATTTAAAAGAATAATTTGTAATCCGAAATAAATTTAAGGAAAAAATTAATTTGTTCTTTTTAGGTAAAAACAGTCTGATGCCCTAAAAGTAAATATCGCCTGTTAGATAAACACAGATTTTTCAGCTTCAATTCTCTATTGTCATATTAAATCCAAAGTTTAAATCTAAAAAGTCTGAAATAACATTCGAAACTTTAACGAAAATGTAGATATCTAGAATAATTATAAAAAATATTTATATAAAAACTTTAAACAAAAACATATTAAACATATAAAATATTCTCCAAAGTATCTAATAACATGTTTTCCCTACACATAGTACAATAAGAGCCGCACCTGGCGCGTGTCCTGTATGTAGCCCTTATAGAGCCGCGCTACTGCTTTTGATACTAATATTATTATATTTACTGTTATATCTGGATCAGTGGTTTAAATTAAGAAATTTTTATAAACGAATAATATTTATTAGATTATGATAACACTCTACTTTTATGAGATAGTAAAACTTTGGAACTCTTTTCCTGGGTCAATTTCCTGATAATTACAATCTAGGGATGTTCAAAGCTGTGTATCGCAATAAAAAAATAATAATAAAAGATAATGATTATTTTCTAAAACTAGGTTACTTGAAAGAGACTTCATTGATAAATTCAAATTTAATCTAATTTGTATCATCAAAATAATTAAAACCATATAATTATTCAAGAGACAGTCGCTAATAGAAACTGACTCACTAAAACACTCAGATGTCAGTGACGATGGTCAATTTATTTTACTGAAAAATAATAATATATAGTGTTACATTTTTAACACGTGTTGACCTCAAATCAAATCTTTGGTAAATTTCATGCTTTCAAAATAAACACACACAAAAATATACAACATATCTGTCCATTCTACTTTTACATGTTTTATTGTTCTGTAATTTATTTTCTTTATCTTTGGTATATTGCAAAATAATATATGAGAAACAGATTTTATTCAATTCTACATCTTAAAAGTTAAGATTTAATACCACATATCTATGATATCTATACTAAAAAGTATTACATAGCAGAAGACTTTTTTCTTTTGTTCAGTTAAACGAGCTAATCGTCGGATTTGAAAGATTCTTCCTGTATATGATTTTTAGTTAAATTTAAAGTTAGGCGATTGATTTCGGCGTTTCGGCGATTCGGCGATCGGCGTTTGATGTAGACTTTGCACAGTTTTTAAGCAGGTTCATGAGGAAGACTATAGTCTATTTAGCGTTACGCGACTTCTCTTAGTTATCCTAATAGTAAATAAATCCATTAGTTCGCGGGAGGAGCCGCGGGTAACAGCTAGTTGCATAATATTTGTATGAGACATGTGTCAGTCATCAGTTGATTTGAAATACAATACAATATATATAATGTTTAAATATTATAAACTGTAATGTTATTATTTAATTATTAATAAAAGTGTCTGGCCTTGGTTAGTTTGTAATTTTTTATATTTTTAATAGTAGTCCCAGTTTTAGTAAAACAAACTTGACATTCCATGATTTTTAGGTGAGATATGTGTTATTAAGCATTCAAAAAATAACAATACGTTAAAAAATTTTAAGTATTCAAAAACCTAATCTTATCAGTGGTCACCCACGCGACATCAAAAAAAATCTCAGTCGGCGTTATCTCAAACAAAGCATTCTTGAGACTAGCACTTAAAAATGTATCAAGTTCCTTTGATATTCGAGATCTGAATTAACTTCTCCAATAACAATTAACAACCGTTGTTGTCCCGGATCAGGTGATACCCCTAATTGAGTTAACTGTTTATTTTAGTTAACTCTTATTTTCTTTCTTCAACTCTTAACTCTAACTCAATATTTTGTTTATGCTAAGTATCCGTTTAAAATTATTTGCGTCCCAAGAAAGTTATACAAACTGTACTATTTACATAAGTTCGCACATTAGACTTTAAAACAATAGTAAGTTCGTAAAAATACGAATATACGTAAACAAATAACAAAGAGTCGTAAATAGAAAAAATAAAGATATGTATCGATAGCTTAACATTAACAAACAATAAAGCTGAATATAATAATAATCTTTCAATTCAAAATTTTAAACTTATAATATTTGATATCAGTAAGTGATTACTACGCCTACGCTACTCGCAAGTATTACTCGCTTAGTTAGTACCTATAAGCATCTTGATGCGGTTTTGCTCTCGCTAATTTTTCCAGTACGAATGAAATATTTAGTAGTTTGTAAAAAACAATACTGTGTAACGATAAACAAAATATTAGGGTTAGGACATATTGCTTCTTCTTCCAGAGCAAATAATTCCACAGTCCACACTAACTTTTCAACTTTTAAAAATAATTCTATACAGTTGTTATTTTGAATAAATTACTTCTTTGAAGTTAATATAAGCTGCGACGCTTAATCTGTAGAAGTTCAACACAACAAATCTCGGTATGTGTTATCATATTGAGCGAAGCGAGGTGCAAACAGCACCGAAGTTGCACTTACAAAACGTCGACGCATTCTGTCCTGAACTATTTTTCAAGATTAGACCATTATTACAATTTTTTTAAATATTTTTTTTAACCACCACCAGACTGATGTCTATGAGTGTGCAAAATTTGGAAATTATCGGATGTACCGTTTTCAATTGATGCTTGCACACAAAATGCAGAAAACTCACATAACTCACTCACAATAAACCTTTTGACTATAAACCTTTTGAATACTCGAACTTGAGAGATATGAGACATTACGCCGGTGCGATACAAACTAAGACATCGTATTTGTTCTTAATTTATTGAAATAAGCATTTTATTTTTTAGTTACTTTTGAAATAGTAGTTAACAAATGTGTAATAGTAACTCCCAGCATCGTACCTGTACGTCCATTTAAATAAAATATAATTTATCTCTAGAAACACGCTATTATTTAGTTTTAACCAACCGTAATGATCGATGTAACATCTTAATTACAATTAAATGTGTACACGCAGTTGTAACTTGTATTGCAATTAACAAAGACCGATTATTCCGTGTCAGAATGTATCAGATCATCGCTATCGGGTGGTTGTATAATGCATTTAGTATGTAGGACACTGCCTCTTATTTGTACAAGCAATTTTTGCACTTGCCACAATTTGATAAAAGATATTATGGTGTGCATTAAATGTATTAAGGATAGTGTTCTGAGGACTGTTAGATGTAATTTGAGATAACTGAATATATCGCGGGATTTGTGCCTTCCATGAAAGTACAGTGAAGTGAAAAAAAATATTTTATTCTTTTGAATACAATTTTACTTGAAATTCTATAAAAATGTGAAAATTTCAGGTATATAATTATATATTGAAAATTATATCACGTCAATGTTATTAGTTTTTTTTAGATTCTAACTTTTTCCTTTGCTCTGCGACATGCCAATGGAGCAACTAACTGGTATTATTACTGACTAACTATTATTAATGACTTGTGAACATGACTGTACTAACAGCATTCACCACAGAAATCGTTCCGCCTCTCCAAACATCATCTCAATCCAATATTATAATATGTATTTATTGCAAACCGGGAGAAGCTCTGAGATAAATAATAAACACTAAGTCGTATGCCAACTGAGGAACATTAGAACAGTATTTTAATAAATAATTCAAAAATTATATTTTATTTTATTAAAAAGAAACGAATTCTTGTATATATCCGGTAATATAAAAAAAAATGGATAATATTTTTTAAAATATTTTTTTTCATAATTTAGAAAGAAAACCAACAAGGTAATGTATAGGCACAAGAATTAGTTTTTATTAGTACTCAAAGACAAATTTATCAAAATAAGAAGTGTATTAATTTTTTTGTCATCCGTAGTTCCACGCCAAGAGCTCCTTAGCAAAACTCAAGACACGCCCAGTTATTTTAATCTACACAATAATTTATCTTGTTGATAGCAAGATATTTATAATATCCCTTATTCTACTTGAGAATACATGAGATTTTTTTTCTAAATTGAATAGTAATATAATAAAACTGCCTCCCAAAATCATATCACAAAATGATAAATCAAAACATTTAGCCGTTATAATTAATAATTCTACTTAGTAATAAATCATTAAAAGTGAATGTTTTCTTGTGTACAGAAAACAACATCACATTGTACTTAACTAACTTCTTCCCTCGACTCTGTCTGCACCCCCTCAATAGACATAGGTTACCGGTATACCGGTAAGAATATATGTATTGATACTCCATCCTCTTCATCTCCTCGACTCACCTATTATTCTCGCAAGCCCACTAACTTTACCGGCCTATTGGTAACTTCTGATGATGGCTATTGAAGTTTAAATTGACTTTAATATTAGTTCTTATAAAAACTTGTATAGTATATATAGGTATATATAGATATATACAACAGTATTTGATCTTAATATTGAAAGTTTATATTCTTAAATAAAGTTATCAATATTTTTGTTATAGTTCTTATTCCTTCTTATTTAAAACCATTCAGACAGCATATTAAAGAATTAAATATATATATTACATGACATAAGAAAGAATTTTTGCTGACTTCAATTACATTTATTGTGATTGTAACAGATAAAGAATTTACAAACAAGATCAGGAGTTCTTACCTAGCTCTTACTGATCAAATGTGTGTTTCCTTACTAATGCTACTCCTCCTAGACGAATAATAGTAAAATGTCGTTTTTTTTATACACAGCCTCAGTTAATGCTTGACTACACTCCACCTGATGTAAAGTGGAAATGTAATCATAGGTGGTAAGGCGCAAAAACTTAGTAACCTATACACTCCTCTCTTGAAGATACCAATATTGTATCCACACTGAAATACCGACGCAGTTCCAAGCTATTCCAATCCTTCACCCTGCAAATCAGGAAAGACGAGGCAAAGCGCTTCGTTCGGACACATGGAATTACCACAACGTAAGGATGGATACTCGCCGTACGTCGGTATGTCCGTTGGTGGATGGCTGAAGTCTATTATGTAATTCCTGTGCACACTCTCCAAAATGTATCCTATAGAATACTGAGAGGTTGGCAATTCTACGCCTGTGTTCAAGGATTTGAAGGTTGGCGTTAAACAAATCATGGTCGCCAATAAGCCTTTTTGCTCGCCTCTCAATTGAGTCCAGAACTACAAGATGAAAATGTCGAGTTGAAATCACTATTCACTCTGCGAATTTTACACGTATGCGAAACTCATTCAGCGACAATGCTTCGCTCAGCCCGACCCGCCGTGCACAGTGCGGTAGTTTAGATTATATGAAATATCGTAATTACAATCACCGAATTGGGTAAAACAAAAATAAAAACAAATTCTCTAATTTCTTTTATTGAATGCAAGTTAGAATGATTAAGAAAATTAAGAAATAAATTTGATTATATTCTTTCTATCTATAAACCTCCTCCTTTACCTCCTTCTTTTCCTCCTCCCCCGCCCCCTTCTCCACCTCCTCCACCTCCTCCTCCTTCACCTCCTCCTCCTCCTGCTCCTCCTCCTCCTCCTCCTCCTGCCGCACCTTCCCCTCCTTGCCCTCCCTCAAAGGACTCCATTGTAGAAGAGGAGGAAGAAGAAGCCTCTGACTCAGTGTTATTATATGCCCAAGCTTCCACTTGGAACTTGTATAGATTTGAGAATGTTACCAGAGGTATTCGAACCTGAAAGAAAAAAAACATTATTTATATTACCTTATATCTATCTAATCTATCTATACAGTTATACACTTAATAATTTAGTATTCATTGGTATTAAAGAATCATCAAAACAGGTAAACTACTAGGGCTGATCCAGAAGTAATAATAAGCATATTAAAATTTGGTTCTAATTATTAAAAAAAATACATTTATTAAATCTTTTTTCTAAACCGGCGATCCCCTTGGAAAAAAAAAATATTTTTGACTTTTCTCAAACACGTCGACATATAAATTTAAGGATGATAGTGAAATACTATCATCTTCAAATTTTCTACTTCTGAGTTGTTCTTTTTGAACCGTGATCAGAGGTAAAAGTCGCTGGGGGCAACATCTGGCGAATATGGAGAGTCTTCAGGTAATTCGAATGCCACTTCTTGAATGGTATCGCAACCGCATCTGTGTGAGCCGGTGCGTTGTCTTAGTAACACAATACTCCAGCTTTCAATTTGCCACGAATTTTTTCCTTAATGGCTTCTCGCAATTTTCTTATTTGGGCAGCACAGTAAGAGCCTATAATAATGAATTTCGTCAGCGTCAGTGAGGAATCTCGTTACCAAGTCATGGACTGTTATTTTGTTACAAGATCAAAGTGGTGAATCCAAGTCTCATTCATGGTCTGTCTGTCGATATTTTTCCCAGTTTAAACTCCTGGGACCAGCGTGCAACTATATAACAAGGAGGAGCAAACTCCACCAATGTTTCTATCAAGTCGTCATCGTGTACATCTTTGGTAGACATTTTTTTTCAAACAGAGGTACTTGATAACAGCTCTAATTTCGATTTTATCCATTTTGATGATATCTCTCTAGAGATTCAAGTATTCAAGTATTCAAGTAAATGCGAACTTCACAGAAATCGAGGTGCATTTATATTATTTTTAAGGTTGACTCAGTGGCAAATTGAAAAAAGTATTTTTTTAAATTTTTATGATAACTGGAAATAATTAATATTACTTTTGGATCATCCCCCCCCCTTCCTCCCTCCCCCCGAACTAGTAGAAAGTACACCAACAAAATGCAATGCGTAAAAAGGTTATACATACCATTTACACAAAAGGTAAAGGGTCTTATTAAATATAGAAAATATATACAGAATACAAATTACAAAGTTAAACCGTATCTCAGAAAAGTACGAGATCAACTCATAAACACAATAGTACAGTATGATAAATAAAAACAAAAAAATCCATAATTAAAGATGTCAAAGAAATAGAGTTCTTACTAGATCTCCTAGATCAATAAAAACATCAATAAATAAATCAAAGAAGCGATAATATAAAACCAGAACCAGCGGTGGCGTTATAGACTGGACTGTTTAATAAGTCAGTTTAAAATCGGGCTAATATAGGGATAATACAATATTTTAAAAGAATTTATAAGACGCAATTGTCTCCGTCTTTGGTGTCGTAATTTTTTAGCGCTAGATCAGGCAGTTATGATTCCACAACACTAGTGAAATAGTCATGAAGACCCAGTAGATGACCAGTCTTTGTATCACTAGAGATAAAACCAAAACGTAATATCTGTCAAGTCAACTTATTATAGTAAGTAACAATATTGTTGTTCACAAACACGAGATAGATGTTAAGTGTTAAAAAAAAATAATCAACTTTTATTTAAGCAGTTAGTAAATTCTTCTCAAGTTAAACTTATACATATATTATAAATATTATACATTAATTATTCTAAATTTAATATATTTACTTTTTATATAGCTATTTACTATCGCATTAGATATATAGCCGCCTAAAGTCTCATCAGATTTATTTATATATATATATATATATATATATAACTAAACTGCACCAACAATACTACACCAAGCCATTCATTCAACAATAGTAATAGATAATTATAATATAACTTTTATCCCAGATCCAAATCATAGCACCCAGTGAGCTCAATATCCTAGAAAATTCCAATTTCACCAAAAACAACAAACACACATAACAAAATTTACAGAACATACATTATCACCTAAAAGAGAAAAGAAGACTAGAGAAGATACATCAGATATGTAAGGGTCAGTAGACACTTTTGACGAACGGAGACGAAATTAATATTAATTCCGAAATATGCTCGACTAAGAGCAACCTATTAAGCAAATAATATAATATAAGAAATAGAAAATAACAAAAAACAACCTTAACTTCCGGGGAGTCCAGTTGCCATACTTTTGGATGACCGAGCTGATACGGCATGCCCACTTTGACGCAAATTATCATCGTGTCATGAGATGCGTCTATCTGAAACGAATGACAGGAATACATAATATCGGACCGAAAAATGAAAGTGAGGTCAAGCAATCATGTCGGCAGGATCTCACCTCCAAGTAATATGTTAAAAAGGTATACGTGGTCGGCTTAACCTGGAACACCTCATGGTAGAACCTAAAGATGTCTTCAGCGGAGTCCCCGCGGTCGTAGCATCGCAGCCCTCCCATCCACCAGTGGCCGACCCACGAGTGTCCGATCAAGTCGTACAGTGACGTTCGCGGCATTATGTAGCCTGCACGAGACGAGCATCACTGAATCATACACCTACTACGAATAATATATAATAATGTTACGCCCCTTAAAAAAACACGACCTCTTCGGATATGTCATTAGAAAAGAAGATTTAACTTACATATGTGCGATGCTTTCGAAACTCAAAATCAACATACCGAAAGGATCGTCTTTAGCAAAAGCCCCCACGGCTCTTCCCGTGATAGCGGCCGTGATCCAGGGCACGTAGGGCTGCAGCAGCGTGTGGCGCGGCGGCGCCGGAGGCCGGCGTGAGCGCAGCGGGTCCGGACACGGCGAGCCGCCTGAGGACCGACACTGACCTACAGCTGCACTACACACACACACACACATACACGGTGCTACAACACGACCTAACCCTGAGACAGAGACACGATAGACCAGTGGCCGGTGTGCTCGTGGACGAAGCTGGGCGAGCCGGAGTAGAAGCCGCAGCCCGTCGTGCAGGCTACGCGATCCTTGCTTACACGAGTGGCGTTCTAAAATAAAAATAAAATAAAACTTTATAATTTTTTGAACAAGAGATTAAAAGTAATATATATTTAACATTTTCTATATTTTAAATAGAACTTACGACGGTGAAAGGATTGTCGTATAAGAAACAGAGTTCTCTGGGCAGCAAGTTAAGCTTCGTTATTTCTTTCTCTTCTTCTAGGAAATTTCTTGGAACGTCTAAACATAAGATTTACAATACCTTACAATAAAACTGTATTTTAAATTTAAAAAAATAAATTCAAAACAACTAAATTATAAAATAATACTATAAAATATTAACCGAATTATAAAAAAAATAAAATAATTAACTACCTTACATTTTTAAGAATTTTGAAGGTTGTCCCTCTTCGAATAGTCATAAAGTTTCTTTAAAATAAATTAAAAATAATATAAAACAATATCTTACCACTACTAAAATCAATATGATATATTCTCTCTGTGGTTTGTTTTCCATTCTTTCCAACAATGAAATTCTTAAACGGTAAGCATGCTGGGGTCATATACTCTAAAAATATTATACGTACAATTAAGACGTAATAACTTTTAATGTATAAGTAATTGGTAAATATAACATATTCAATGATATATAAGTCATCTCAGGGTTTCCAAAGCAGTAACATGAAGTATAAGTATAATTTTTAATGTCTATTACATTACTATCAGGATTTCATCTTTATGTTTATAAAATTATACATATAGTATAATATATATCTCATACTGTGTTCTAGGGCCTTGTTGCTATGAACAGGCGGATCTACAGTGTACCGCGTTTTGAAAATTACGACTTTATAACACGTTGTCGCCCGATGTGCAATAAAACTGTTCAACTTCCTTCTTGCATATAGAATACGATTTTTCAAATTCATACCGTTGTGCGTTTAAGTTTAGAGCGCATTGTAACGTCACTCGTTATTTGCCAGAAATCTCGTATGTCATAGTGAATAAGGTCCCAGATCTACATGATTTAAAATAATATAACAATTTAGGTCAATTCAGAAACAAATAATAGAAAAATGTAGACTTACTGTAGTACTTACTAGACTTTACCGGCATAATAAGTTTCAACAAAGCGATGCTACTCTTGACTCCAAAGTGTTTATACTCTGGATGTAACAGAACATCAGCAATGGGCATCAGCAGTACTGCGGGCTCACAGGCCATGCCCGCAGCAAGCTCCTCGATGGACACCCTGCATTCGACCTCGTCTCGTTCATAGTCACCGAATACTACGTTGCCCCTAGCAGCAGAAAAAATACGATGCTGGTACTTACTACAAGTGTTAAAACTAATTCAAATAATAAGTAGGTGCGCGAACCAAACCTCAATTTTATCTCGCTTCGCCTGCAAAATGTCGGTATGTGTTATCATATTGAGCGAAGCGAGGTGCAAACAACACCGAAGTTGCATTTACGAAACGTCGACCCTTTCTGTCCTCAAATATTTTTCAAGATGAGGCATAATATTGCATTTTTTTTTATTTTAACCATCACCAGAATGATGTCTATCAATGTGCAATATTTGAAAATTTTCGGATATACCGATTTTGATTGATAGTTGCACAATTGGATGCAGAAAAGTCTCTCATAGAGAGCTTTACTCAATTTGTATATAGAGTAAGACATAAAATGTAGAGCCAAACTAACAACGCATATCCCTCGGGTATGTGAGCAGCGTCCACAGCTGTTGAAAGAGCAAACTGACGGCTGATGAGAACTACTCGTGGCACCCTGAAGTAGTGCGGTGTGCCGTTTTTGACTGAAAATGATGATAAATACACATTTACTGCATGCCAGTACTGCTATTGCTCATAATATGCCTTCTACTAACAATGCGGATACTACGAACTTCACCCAAAAAGTGTATTAACTCCACAGTTAAACAGAATCAAAAAAACAATATATTAATGTTCATATCCACATTTTGTCTGTTTATGTAAATAACAATTATACATATCTTTAAAGTTTTAATAAATTTTCATTTCACTGTGTTAGAAATGGTACAATTTTAATTCTCAGCAAATTGAGTGTATTTTTACAACAACTTAAATAAGGAAGTGGTATTCATGTTTAGAAAAATATATAGGTTTCTTATAATTACGTTTTGCAAAAGGATATACAATAGTAATTTAAACCAGACTAATTATTACGCATATTAAACTTATCTTTTGTCTACTATTCTTCATTTTTGAACACAAACAATATTATCTTCTACATTGATTTGACGGTTATGAAGCAAAAGAAAAGAAGATCCTGTCCTTGCAGATGATGAGTTGGCAGACGTTACGCTACTAAATTAGTTTGTTTAGTTTATAAGGGAGCCATGTTACCGTGTATGTATTGTAAGGCCCCCAACCATGTGAACTGTAGATCAGTGAGGGGTCCCTCCTCTGGCTCGAAGGCGGGGTCGTCATGGCAGTCGAAGAATTGGCAATTTATTTGTGTAGTAACTAATAAATAAAAATATCAATGTTATTAATATGAATATTTCTTTACTACATTGTTACCTTGATATAACGATACTCAATATAGCGATTTTGACGATTTAGTGAATTTTTCGAAATCCTCTAAAACTGTTCATAACAGCTAATACAATATAACTCTATACTACGACTATATATGTCAAAAACCTTGTAACCAATTTCATCAGTGGTAAAAATATATATATTTATTTATTTATATATGTTATTGTACACCACAAGAAATGAAAATAGTCTATAAACTTATAATAAAAAAACAAATTAGGAATTCAAAAGGCGGTCTTATCGCCAGATAATAACTTCTTCCAGACAACCTTAGGCTTAGAAAATTTATTAACTACCCTAGAAAATGTGGGTAGATGAAAAAAACTTATAACTACATATTAATATATTTTACAATAAATATGACGTAATAAAATAAACAATATACAATTAAGATTTTATGTTTACGTAGTAATTATACTTATATTACGTCCCTATTTAAAGTACTTACTTTATATTATATTATAAGTCAGCATATGTATGAAAAATTATTTTACAGATTTTGTAATTATATACAGCCTTTCAGATTGTCGCACCTTCATAGGCAGTGCGTTTCACGATTTGGTAGCGAATAGTGATGGAATGTTTATAAAATTTTGTGAATTGAATAGACATTATGATTAAACATTGTTGCGAAGTACTTAAATAAACTGTAAGCCTAAAAAGTTTAATTTCACCAGAAGAAGAGAAAGAACATTCAAATCCCGGCGACGACGAATGGAAAGCCACTTGAGTTTTTTCCGAAATTCAGAAATGTGGTCATATTTGCTCAAGCCAAATATGAACCTTATAGCAGTATTTTGAAATCTCTCAAGTATATTTAGATAGTTAGGGTTTTTATTTTTATTTTTTTTTTGTTAAAACGAATCCTAAACCAATCTAACCTCTGTTGAATGAATCTGAATGAAATTACTTAATATAAAGATTTATTTTTAACTCTTATAGTTTTGTATTACGTTTTGTTGAGAGAATACAGAGATACAGAGAGAATACAGCGAAACTATAAGTTAATGGTTCAATTAACAAAAAAAAAATTGTTTCTGATACTTATAACAAAGTGCTAACTTGCGAGCTAGTCTCTTTAAAAACTTGCTTCCTTAGTGTAAAAACTAACAAGTTTATTATCAAGATTAGAGAGAGATTAAAATACTTAGTATACATAATAGAGAATAAGTCCAAAAAATAAGTGTATAGAGTGAAAAATAAATGTATACAATTAAAATTAAAGCAAGTCAAAGTCACATAGCGACAACGTCCAGTGCATATAATTAGTTACAAAGCCAATTAGTACTCACCGCTTAATAGCAACACGACTCTTCGCCACATTTGTGTGAACAACAATTAGACTTGTGTTCTTTGAATTATGTTTATTATTTGTTGTTTATCTCCTTGGATGCTAAGGACAGTACACACTGGTTCCAACGCTCGAATTCTTTAATAATAAAGTTTATAGAACTCGGGTTTATTACAAACTGGTGTGGCCCGTCCGTTATGTCCGGGCGTCTACAAAAGAATTATAGCTTTTCACGACAAGTTTCAAAATTTTTCAAAATTTCAAAATAGTCATTCGATAGATCTCTTGAAGAGGAACGACTTTGCTCTTGGACGTTTTGTTCTAACATGCATAGTTTTTTAATAAAATCTTTTCAAGCTCAAATTTAGAAAATTTTAAAATGTCTAAAAAGCCATTCCTCTTTTAAGCTAAGAGCTTTCGAATGACATATTGCACGTGTCTCTACGAAGCTTCCTCGAGTAACGGCACGCGACAGACAGACAGACACACAGACATGACAGAGAAATTACATATATAGATATTAAAGCGAGTCGTTATCAGCATATATCTAGTTATTATTATTACTACAATGTATGCAGTATACATGCAATATACTCATACTGTAGATAATATCCAACAAGCTGGTTACGTTGTAACTTGCTATAAATTTCACTAAGTGTTTAAATAAGGCTCGGTAACAATCCATTTGGAGATAGCTGATAACACAAACGTGAGGTAAAAGCTACTCTGGTATGTACTATTATAAACCAATTTATATACATATTAAATATATTACACAGTTACTTGTTAATATACAAAAAGGTTCGATAAACTTTCCTTTATAAAATATGAACTTGTGAACTTTCAGAAGCTTTTATCTGTTTCTTATCTTTATATTTTTCTGCAAAGAAATGTAAAAGATGTGACAGGTTTTATCGTTTGTAACGGCGCTCGATTTCGTCTTAAGAATATTCTATCCATATATATTTTTCATTTCTAACTATTAAAAAAACAGACAAACAAATCTAATATATATATACACAGTAGATCCATGCTATCTCTCATCTAGTACTACGAGATATGTATCCGATAGATAAGAGCTACAACTAAATTCTTGATATTATTACCCACAGATATATTGTATTGATTTCTACACTATTACGAAACTTTAGCAACTCGTGAAAAACATGTAATATATATAAATGGCAAATTATATATATACTTATATATTATTAATAATATATCTCCATATCTTTTATCAGAGCAGTATCCTTAGGCACAACAATAAAACTTTTAAAATAGTATTCAAGTGTGTGTGTCTGTGTGTGTATGTGTGTGTGTGTGAGCAAGGCTTTATATACAGCCTCCAATTCTGTGAAATGTTTAGCGCGATGTTGTTCTTTAGCATATTTGAAATGCCTCAAGTTTTCAAAATGACTTAAAAAATATATTTTTTATGTTAAGACTTAAGAACTATATAAAATTTAGTGAAAAAATTAAAGATGGTAAAAATTTTTTGGCAATATTTGAAATATTTGATTCAATAAATGTTAATTTTTAAGCTTCATTTATTATTATATATGTTTCATACATAGTATTATTATTACCGATAAATTTAATATTCCATACAGCTTCATAATTACAACTCATACAACACAGCACTGACCTACATCAATGCTATAAAAATTCTCACATGAAGCGGATACCGTCTATGGTTTTGTATGCTATGGTTTATTCATTGAACTATATATAACAAATAATTTGTTTGTTTTCTGTCAAATATTAACATTTATCTAACAGACGGACCGCCTGATTGATAGTACGTTATTAGGACACGCCTTCGTATAAATATGAGGTTGAGATGGTACCCTCGAGGAACTAGAGGAACAGAACCAGTTGTAATATTTCACACTGATCTGACTGAACTAGTCGATATACAGCAGTTGAGTACAGCTATTCCTAACGAGGTGAAGTGTCTTGGCCCACATATGTCACTATTTACCTCGGATATCGGAACTTAATCATATTATATATAATTTATTACATATCCTAAATTTAAAACATAAATGATATTATCAAGCAAAGTCATTACAAAACTCCTAGTTTGTAATATTATATAATATTCAATAATAGTTCATATAAGCTATAGGCGCTTCTATAACTTAACATATCATGGAAGTGTATTGTAAGGACACGGTATATTAAAAGAAACTTAATTTATTTTTAATACATAAACTTAATAAATTATTCAATATTACCAAAAATAAAATATTTAATTTATAAATTTGCTTTGCTTTACCATATACCGATACGAATTGTATTTTAAAAGCGAAAGTACAAAACACACAAACATTCAAACATTGCACAGTATTATGTTCGATGACAATAAAAACATTGTTGTACAAATATTGTAAATGAAAACCTATTTTCTTTGTTGGTTATTGTTAATAGTACGTAACGTAAAATACGTACATCTGAAGTATTTTATATTTACACTGTGTCTTCTTTAAAATGTCTTCTTTAAGTTCAATAGTTCACGCCGCGAATCCACCATGCTCCGAGCTCATGAATAAGGAATGGATTCGAAACTAATCGGGGAAATTGTGACAGTATTAACATGAGTACACCCGGATAATTATATATAATAGTTAACATGGATCTCAAAAGTTTAAATATAATAATTATATAAGTGCAATATTTATTTATATAAAAATATGCATTAATTTTCATAAATACCTAACACATACAAACAAACAATACAATAGTCTATAAAAAAATCAATTTTTAAAACAGATTACCTAAATGTATTAAGTTTTAGGTATACTTTAAATAAGTGGGTATATTTTAAAAATTAAAAAGATAGTCTAACCAAATATATGTAAAAGAAATATGTTTGAGAAAAATCATAAATTCTATGAGTGAAGTAAAACATTTTAGATCATATGCATGCATCAACATGCATCAATGTACAACGCATGTAGCATTACAATGCGTTGCTTAACTTGTAATTGCAACAAATTGCTGACATCCGCTCCACTGTCACCTTAATATATAACGGGATTTACATACCTCTTAATAATTTAAAGTTCAAACGAACAATAGAGGCTAGGACACAACGTGATAGTCAGTTATACCTGTATGTGGTAGCAGGTCAGACCAGGTCAGGCCGACTTGATACAATTTTAACAATTAATACTATAATAGTCAGTACCAACTTCTGTATTATTTTAATTAAAAGGTCTTATTTACAGTAACGTATTTTATTAAGTACGATAATATTTTTTGTCGCAGCTTACCAAGTTAAGATGTTTCCAAACTAAATTTAAATTTCAATAAAACTATTTTACGGATAAAACTCGCGTTTATTATTACATTTTTAAATTTAACCCGGCGTTTCGAATGCTTATGCAGCATCATCTCGTGTTACCGCGAACACGTTTGGTGCAAAGCATTCGAGTCGGATTAAATATAAAAATGTAACAATAAACGCGAGTATTATCCGTAAAATAGTTTTATTAAAATGTGTAGTACTCGTGTAAATCTTAGAAAACATTATTATTTAAATTAATTTATTTTATTTATAAAATTAGCGATATTATTTTCCAATCCTTGAATTCCTTCACGTGGAATTCACTGTTTGCAACCATCACAGTTTGACATATAACCTCAAATTGAACGTTTTTCTTTCCAAAAAGGAACACAACAAATTTAAACTCTTACATTCTTAAAAGAGCACATTTTTATGTTCAAATCCCCACTGATATAGGGGGAAGAGATCCAAGTTAGATATCTTACTTTGATATACAAAATAAAACCGTTTCTCTATATATAAGATCTCCAATCCTTTTAGCATAAAATTTTTCACCTCCTTCATTTATTTAAATTTACGTAAGCTATTTCTACATCGGTTTTTAATATTTTACAAAACTTTTTGATGTTTTGAAAATAGAATAAACATTTGAAAAATCTAAAATTTCAGACATTTTTAATTATTTTCATGGCTATGATCGCACGTATAAATTCAAATTTTCAATAGAAAATTGTATTTTATATCGCAATCAATATTAAATTATGTAAGGCCTTCCAAGCATGTGTCGTGCGCGTGAAAACTCGTTTAATAGCGATAGGGGTTGATATCTGCAGGTATTTAGAACGATTTGCATCTCAATTAAAATTCACTTACATATCTGTATATAAAGGCGATTTTTTATTCAGATTCAGTTTCAGATTCAAATATGTCCATCTTAGTGTATGTTTTGTTAATAGGATTATTTCCTCTAATTGGTAAATATAATATATTTTTATTTATTCTACAGATGTTTCTTGTTTCTTTTAAGAAGTTAAATTTTTTTTAAAAATATATTTGAAAAACCTATTCGTGAATTCCCTAATGCAATAAATATTTTGGTTTTATTTTTATCTTATATGTATATTTTTATATAACTTGTGTTTAAGATATAGAACAAAAATTTTGCGATTACTCTATATGTCAGGATGGCCGAGCGGTCTAAGGCGCTGCGTTCAGGTCGCAGTCCACTTCTGTGGGCGTGGGTTCGAATCCCACTTCTGACAATCTTTTTGCTTTTATTTTGTATATTATCTACTATATTCTAGACATATTTATTTCAAATTAATAGTTTAGTAGTATAACTCTTAATATTAATTTTTTATGTAAAATATATCTAGCAAAAACTTTCAGTAACGCCCAAATTATTTTCCTCTGACGAGAAGAAAGCTGATTGGGAGCGTATAGTAGGAGGTACGAAAGCACCTAATGGGTCAGTACCTTACCAGGTCTCTTTACGTATATGGGGGGTCAGACACTTCTGTGGAGCCTCGCTGATAACACCGAGGGTCATACTTACAGCTGCTCATTGTGTTGATAGGTAATAATTAACTTTAAAATAGATATTTCAAGAACTTTTATCTGTTATCAATATTATTTTAGTGGTTATTTCTCCATTTCAATATTCCAGACTCAAACCCAAGTACTTCCAGGCGATAGTAGGTACTAACCAGCTGCAGGCCGGAGGCACCGCATACACTATCCGCAAGGTGGTCCAGCACGAGAATTACGATGATGACATTATAGTTAACGACATAGCTATCATATTCACTAATAACGAAGTGCAGTTTAATGAAAAGGTTGATGCTATTGAGCTGAATGATGAGCCGGTCGCAGCTGGAGAAGAACTGCTTTTGACGGGATGGGGAACAACTTCTGTAAGTTTTTATCATTTTGTTATATGGTGGGCATTTACAGGCGCGGCTCTAGCTCGTGTAGCGCCCATGTGCAATGAAACCCCGGCGCCCCTAGGCGTGACCCCCTCCCCCCTCTCGTGGCTATAACTTTTAACTAAAAAATTAACACCACGCCACCTTCTGAGACGGTGGCGCCCGTGTGCATTGCACACCCTGCACCATGGATTAAACCGCCCCTGTGCATTTACAAGTAAATACGTTATCAGTAACAGTTGACGCCTGCCAGAAAAAAATGTTAAATGTATTAAGAAGGTCTTCTGCTATTAATTATTGAAGGCGATAATAACTCCTATTTATCTGGGCTCTCAGATGATGGCAAACTTACTTACTAAGTTTACTTACAAACTATTTAAATGTTTTCTTTTGTGTGAATTGACGGACCATCGATCCAGTGTTTCTTTATGTAATAACATAAGGTATATAATAAATTTTAGTTTCACAAGTAAAATACCTAAATCAACATACATTCAGTATCCAGGGCACCTCCCCAATGATCTAATGCAGTTAGAACTAAAGGCAGTCTCCTATGAAGACTGTAAAGAAGCGCATAATGCAACTAACGCTGTGTTTGAGACAGAAATTTGTGCAATGACTAAAGCTGGTGAAGGAGCTTGCCATGTAAGTACTTGAAATTACGAAAACTATTTTTTAGCTTATAAATTTAAGGTTCTATAGCACATTACTCTGATCCCTAGTTTATTTATAAAAAATCTTAAATATAATTGTATAGTTTTCAATATTATTCTATATGATATTTTACATCTAAAACTTATTAATAATTATAACTTTGTATATAAAAGGGAAACCAAACACTTAATCAGTTCGACGTTATTGGGCCAAATAAAAAAATTCTTACTTTCTGTCGACCTTCAGGCTGTTTTAACATATTAGTCTGTTATAACATACAAAAATGTTAAATATATTTGAAGGGTGACTCAGGCGGTCCTCTGGTGCGCGAGGGTCGGCAGGTCGGTATCGTGTCATGGGGCGTCCCCTGCGCTCGAGGCAAACCAGATGTTTACACCAAGGTAATTATGTATATGTTAATACTATCAACCCATGACCCATTTACTGAGAACAGGCCAAGTTTTCCAACAATATAAATAGACGCAGACCTTAACACGCTGCTCTACTGTGGAAACATAGAATTCAGTATTATTATCAGAGAGGTTCATCAGACCGTTCTTAGATATGCAGGTGTTATCCTTCACCACATAAAATATACCTAAGTTGTCACGGCCGGGGATCGAACTCAACGCCGATTAATTTAAAGACAAATAATGACACCGCTTCGTCAGAGGACATATTATGTTCAATGTTTTTCATTAAACTATATATACATAATTGCTATAAAAGAGAATGAGTTTGATCGCATACTTTCCTAATAGGGTAATTTCTAATAGTAGGGGGTTAAAAAATGACAACATTTTATATTTATTTATTTTTTGAATTTAAAGGTTGAATCCTACATGGATTGGATAGAAAAAACTCTATACGAAGATGACGAAGATCATATTTTGTATATACATAATCACAACAGGACGAACAGACATTAGAGAACACAGTGACGAGGGACGCCGAATGACGGATGTAGTATCTTTCAAATAGTTTAGAATTTATACAATTACTAGAAAAATAGATTTTAATATATTATTATTATATACTATTTTATATTTTGAAATTGCTAAATATTCATATTTAATACTTCCTTGTAAAAAATCATATATTTCTACATTTTATCGTTATTATAATTTAATTAATATATAATCACATATGTTAAAAATCACAAGCTAGGTTTTAAGAAAAACTAATTATTATTTCAGACGAATTACAAATATTACAAACATATCTGTCTTGTTTCATTAATATTTGTGTAACTTTATTTCATCTCTAATCAAAAATATTTCATAGTATTGTAGTAAAAAGTAGCCGAGTTTGTTCGTTCTGATAATATTATCGAAATAGATAAATATTGTCATCGTATATAATAGTCGGAGATACAAATGATAATATAAAAAACAATATTTAGATACTAGCTTTTGCCCGCGACTTCGTCCGCGTTTCCGTCGTTTTTCGAAAAAAAATTAGCAGATGTCCTCCCTCATAGTTTTGACGTAACAGGCAGATTCACTTTCGTATTTTAGAGGGGAAATAGTAATATAATACACAAAACTGTTGAAAAATATAAGTAACCGCAGAATATTATTATACCCACGCTGTACCCACGACTCGGTCAGCGTGTAACTCCTTGTTTTTTATTAAGATAATATATTGCTAATATTTTGTAGATCAAATTAAAATGTTTCAGCGCAAAGCTTCTGGGTAGACTATGTTAAGAGTCGACCCGTCCGGCACGTGAACGTAAAGATTCCTAGAATTGCTAACCCGGGAAAGAGCGAAGCAACTATAAAACTATAAAAGATAGACATATGCTGTCTTGGGATATTTTTTATATAATTTTATGTGGAATATTTCCGTTATACATGATTTCTATGTAGCTTTAAACATTAAGGCTGCACACGCGACGGAAACTAAAAAAACCAAGTAACTTCTCCCGTTTTCCCAACATTTCCTTTCACTGCTCTGCTCCTATTAATGGTAACGTGGTGAAAAGTATACTATTACCTGCTCAGGAGTATGTACAATAATTGTACCAAGTTTCGTTAAAGTCCGTCGAGTAGTTTTTTTTTCTATAAATAACATACAGACAGACAGACAGACAGACAGAAAGACAGACAGACAGACAAAAATTTTACTGATTGCATTTTTGGCCTCAGTATCGATCACTAATCACGCCCCGATAGTTATTTTGTAAATATATTTCATGTACAGAATTGACCTCTCTACAGATTTATTATAAGTATAGACAAATAACCAAGTTATCTTTACATGTGTGAGTGCATCGAACTACTGTCTACTTCTACTTAGAATAAAGTATTAGTTAGAATATTCTTGTCTCATCTTCCATCTCTCTCCTCGCCGTCTGTAGTGAAGTCAATGACAGCACCGCGGGCTCTACATATTATTTCAAGATTGCCGCATCTGAACCGTTGCCCAAACATTTGCAGCAGCCTCGCAGATTTCTTCTTTCTAAGAAACTAAATATCTCTATCTATCTATCGTTCTCTTTCCCGAAGTCTATAGAAAGACTTTGAACAGTACTACAGACAGACAACGTTCATTCAGTAATATTATTAAACAATATAAGTACTTGTTTAAACCATAAAAAAAAAACAAGAAAGTTACAATTATATCAGTTAAGAAAAAGAATGGGCCCACCCATTTCTTTTAATAAAACAGGTTTGCAGAAAAACAAACAAATTTAAATAAAATATATTATTTATTACCTCTCACTGTACACCTAATATCACAGAGTTCAGTCGTTTTCTCCAAGTTGTGAAAAAGTTAATATAAATGTATTTATTGTAATAAAAACAGCGACAACGCTTTGTATTTAAAATATACTATTGTAAATACTAAATAACATCGACCACAGCTACATCTTAGTTCTTAGTTCATTGTTATGGCAGTAAATATTTAATTAATTGTGATATTGTATTACTTACATCTAAAAACCATTATAATCTAAAATCAATGGTGCCAGCCATTTAAAACTTAAAAATTACTGAAATATACTAATATATTTAATTAAATTATACACTGTTTTTTACGTAAAACATTAAAAAAATTAAAAATTGCTTTTTAAATATATAATAACAAACAATCAGAAAAGTTTAGTAAATAAAATCAGTTCTAATTTTACAATACAAAGATAAGAAAAGAATAACAACTGATATACAAAAATAAGATAATACATTTAAAGAAATAAAGAATTTAATTTTTATTGTGCACAAGTTCGAACATAGGACTTATGTAATGCTTGCTCACTCGCTCTGCCATTTGAACTGTCGTGCCTAATTGTTACACAATGTAAATGTGTATAATTACAAAATTTATTAAACTGTTCACAGAATGATCTTTAATATCACAATTATTTAAATTTAAATCATACAATACATAAAGATACATAATAAAAAAATTCACAACATTTCCAAAATATAAATAGATACAATAAATACTAAGACCCTAACTCTAATCCAAACATAATCAAAGAAATCATTAACATTTTCATAGGAGATATATTCAGTGTATACATTTGTATTACTTTCTAATTCAATTATATTATCACTGGTATAGTCTCTACTCAAAACACCGAATGAAAGCAAATTCGTATCATATAGTTCTACAGAATTATCTTCGAGGATTAAGTTATTAATAATAGCTGGTTCCATCGTGGTCACGTATGGAAACTGCACTGAATCCTTTGTGAAGTTTGCGGTAATTGTAATTTTATCAAATTTTATATCTTTGCGCAGTTTAGAGCTGTAACAAAAAATATATGATATTACAAATAATAGTAATACCGTTATAAGATTGAACAATAGGCTATTTAAACTATAGTTTAATGTTATATAAGAATAACAGTATAGACACTAAACCTATACAACTTAGATACGACTCACTCCAAACCACAACTCCTGTGTACACAGCTACGACTCACCTCACAGCACACACCTGCAGCGCGACTTTTTGATGTCCGAATTGAACCATGTCGCTGTGAGCCGAAAGTCTGTAGCGCACAGATGAATCTGAAAGGAAGATTGCATCATACAGAAGAATACACTAAAATACGGATTAGTTCAAAGAACAGCAGTTTATTAAAGCGTATTTTCATCTCTCATCCAACGAAACGGAGATACTAGGACCGCGAACCAGACCTCAATTTTGACTCGCTGCGCTCGAAATATCTCGGTATGTGTTAGCATATTGAGCGAAGTCAGATGCAGACAGCACCGAAGCTGCATTTACAAAACCTCGACGCATTCTGTCCTTAACTATTTATTTTTATATTTTTTTTTCAACCTAAATTTTCGCGCGAAATTTTTTTTCCATTTAAGTTTATGAGATTTTAGCTCTTCTGTGATTATTTCTCAACAACTTTTTTTTTAAAAACTATCACCGGACTGATCAGTGTACAAAATTTGGAAATTTTTGGATATACCGTTTTTGATTGATGATTGCACAAAGGATGAAGAAAAGTCTCTCATAGAGAACTTCACTCAATAAAAGATCCTAAAAGTTCTTGTCATATGGTACGTCTATAATTCACGATGTGATTGAACTACCCTGATCGATTTACAACAAATTTTAAAAGGAGTTATTGAACTAAAGCTAATTATTTTCATTTTCTCACCTATGTCACTCGTTCTCACATAGAAGTTACAACAAAAACTGCCGTCGCATACTGAGTCAGTGTAGTCTTGGGACTGCATTTTCAAAGGCTTTACTTTGTATCTAAACAAATTGTGAAGACCTTTGTGTGATGATGAGGTGGTGATGAGAGGTGACGACCCTGGTAAGAGTAAGTAAGAGTAGAATATTATTCAGAACGCTCATTGCTTTTATTATTATAATATAAATAAAGAAAATTCACCTCCATTCTTCTGGAACTCAGCAAATAATAAATGATCTACAGCATCCACGTGAGCTCCAAACAGAGCACTGGGAGAAACAACATTGACTTTATTCACAAATGACCAAGACGAAGCAAATTGTTCACCTGAAAAAATACAATAATTCATAATAAAATTATAAAAAAACATATTGAAAGCTAATGTTTATTAAAATATTGACTTAAAAACAAAATAAAACTAATATTCTACGGTAATGTACATCCCTTTTGGCTTACAAATATGTACAATAATCTGTATATCTATAGTGCGGAGTGCGAAAATTTGTATGAAATAAGAGCAGTGCCAGCTTACTTTCGATAGATGGCGTTGCTCTTACTTTATTAAATTCTCAGTTGACGTCTGAGTTACGTTTAAGAGTTAAACTTTTTTAAGAAGAAACTTTTTTTTGAAGTGATTACGGTAAATGTTTGTCAAACCAAACTATTTTTAAAGAATCAAAGGATAATTAGTTATAAATGTTGTAAATTATTAGAAAATTATAGTTTCTATCGTTTTCCAAAGATCGGTTTATCTGTGTATGAAGATACATACCCAATAAATATGGAATATTTGACGTTATTCCAGAAATAATAAAGTTTTTGATGCCATCAAAATATTCAATTCTGTGTAAAACAATATCCTCTTCTGTCACGAGAGCAAAAGTTACATCGAAATCGGTAGTGAATTTGAAAATTTTTGATTCTGTTGCGTTGCATCCTACCTGAGCGCTTCTTGATGTTCTGTAACTAAAGAGTTATTTTAATTAGGAAACATGAGAAATCATATAATATAAGGTAAATAGGCAAAGTAAGAAAAACCAATTCAATATTTAAATAAGTATAATAAACCACTACTTCCTTCCTTCTTCATTAAGATCTGTGTTTTTTAATAAGACGAGTCAATATCTCGACTTTTCCTCTTTCATATTCCTATAAAAATTACTTTCTCAAGAAAAATACTTAACATTATAAAAAAACAATATGAGAAATTGAATGATTGATTGATTGATTGATTGATTGATTTATGTGATTTATATATTCAAAATATTTTACTAAGAAGTTAAGTAATCATTTAATGATGATCTGAAGTTGAAACATTTTTTTTACACTTCTATAAAACCACTTACGTAACAACAATCCCACCATCACGGTCAAAGACCATGTTAATGATAGCTTCATCTTGGTGCTGGCACCTGGCCTTCTCGTATACTTGCGCTACCACGTAGATACCACCAGTTTTAGCTGCTTTGGATAATACCTTCACCACCTGAAATGGTACGAACATATTTTAAATTTTCTTACTTACAAATAATACTCAACTCATATAAATTTAAAATTATATTACAATAAAGAATTAAGTAAAACTTTAACTTATTATTCAATATAATAATCAAAGCTTGACAAAAAATTAAATTAACTAACAATTTGATGAATTACAAACTAACTACTAACTTTCTTTTCAGTTTGTTTGTTTACAAAAATAAATTGAACAATGTGGCGAAGTTCTTAAAATGATAACTATTTAGCATTTTAAGAACTTGAAGAACTTAAAAGTTACGATTGTTGAAGGTATACCAATTAATAATAACATCTTAAGTTTATTATAATTATAAGGTAAGCTTAAGTTAGATATAACATAATATTATGCAATCAAACTCAACAGTGACGGACGCCATTGTTATTGTTCGATATTCTATAAATTTGTTTACCTCATAGCAATTATTTACTGACTGGTTGAGTTCTGACAATTAACATATTTCATAACTGCGTTTATATTCTTCATTCTAGAAAAGTCAAAACACAGACAGACAATAACAGGATGTCCAAGTTGTCTCCAGTGCAATATAATCTTATCTTTTGGATTTAACTTCCAAAAGATAGCACTTACGAAGACTTTTTATATGAAAAGAAGTTTATGTAAATAAAAACGTGATGAAAATAAAACAAGATGTGTGACAATGTATATTTTTCAACATATATATTTTTTATAATAAATATAAGTTTGCTATTATATTTTTATTGGGACAAAATTATATTTTATCTCACCTCATCGTAATTGTCTGGGTGGGCACTGCAGGAATCTAGAGGTTCAGCTCCAATCTTTATAGGACTCAAGACCAGCAGGTCTACATTCTGTTGAATAAATTAATAATAAAATATATAGCTAAATATATATTGATAGAGGAGTAAAGACTTGTTGTGTTTCTTCGTGATGTTATAACTCGCAAAATAATTGATATTTCAAATACTTTTCTTTTATTTCAATACAGGTACGGGTTTGACTACAGGCTGCCTGATGTTAATCATGACCAGTCTGAGATTTACGCTTACCTATTTAATCTCTTTGAAGATATTGATATAATGAGGAAACCCCGACCCTGGTAAAGAGTTCCCAAAATTTAGCTATCTTTACATTAAGGGTAGAAGCAAAAAGATAATACCTCCGTGAGAAACAGGAGGTGCGGTTTGTCTCGACATGATGGTAGACTGGGGTGAGTTTTCAGTGCAGAGTTAGGTGCACTTTTAGGGAAACCGCTTTTTAAATTTTCCTATCTTATGTTTCCCATAACATTAGCGATTTTTAATAGAACTTTTATTACATTTCATTCGAAAACTTATGAAGTTAAATATCGAGACTTACAGCTGCAGCAGCTTCCTGGATCAGAGCCTCATACTTGCTAATAGCGACCTCAGTCTTTGACACATCGACTACAGATGCCTTGTAATGTGTTAGCTGAAAAAAAAAACATAAATTTAATAATAAATCTATCGTAACTCTTCTTTATATTTTACTCTTAAAAGCCTCTCCCTATCTTCTTTACAGTTGTTTAATAACTAATGAATATTTTTTAAAGTACGGAACTCATCCTACTGTAATGGTTCTTTATGATTATATAAGATATCGTTCTTTTTGCGCAACCCTGAAACACTCAAAGTCTAAGTTCAAAACGAAGCTCGACTAGTGCACAGAGTGCGCTCTGAGGAGTTGTATATGTTAAACAACAAAAGTAACACCGAGAGGTGTTTTGAAGTTTAACTATACGTAGTTGTGTAGTTTTGTTTCTGTCTATACTATTACCTAAAGTTTTCAGACGTATGAATTGATTTTAATACTTTTGGGGTTCTAGATATTCTGCCTAACTTCTTCGCAAGGTAGAGCATTAATCCTACATATTTGTTCGTTTGTAATTGAACCCACGTTCTTATGACCCACTAGTTTTATTATATATATATTTTAATTGATTAAATCTACTTCTGTCAGATAACATACGTACTCATATAAAAATATTTACGTTTTACCAAAATTAAAAACAAGATTTGATGTAATTTTTAATAAGATTGCACATTCAGTTTACACACAATGAAATAAAAATTGACCAAGGAACCAATTTAATTTACTTTAGTATTTATTTTGGATTTATGATCAATATTTGAGATTACATTGGTGGACCAATACATGAAACATGACACCGAAAGGTGCACGAACAGCGCTAGTAAGTAACTACCTGTAAAAAGATCGTTCTCCTACATATTATTTTGGGGTCCTCATTCATGAGCTCTGAGCACGGTGGATTCGCGGCGTGAACTACCTATTTATATTCAAGATACCGATTTATTATTTTACCACTTTTATATATTCAATATTTGCATTCTCTATTATCTTCACGTTACGTAAACAGAATATATAAAAAAACAGTAAGTATGAAAAGAATTGCATGTAGAGATCATTGTTTTTATAAAAGGCTAATAAATTTAATGACTCTTACGTCGATACTCTATTATCAATAATATTACACATCTTCTGTTTATTGTTAAGCCCTCGACTATCTCACAGGATGTTATAACTTAGTCTATTCATCAGAGCACGATCCCATTGATGTGAAGGAATTAAAAAATAAATATTATTATTCATATTTGAATTGTTAGGTTTTGTTTGCTCTCATTAAACCTGCATATTAATGCAAGTTGATAAATTAATTATATATAATTATCCGGCTGTATTCATGCTTAATGTTTTCTAAGATTTACACGAGTACTACACATTACAATAAAACTATTTTACGGATATAACTCGCGTCTATTATTACATTTTTAAATTTAACCCCACGTTTCGAATGCTTTGCAGCAAACGTGTTCGCGGTAAGACGAGATGATTGTGACACCATAAATTTAAAAATGTAATAATAAACGCGAGTTATATCCGTAAAATAGTTTGATTGAAATATATTCATGCTTGTTCACGCTGCTGTTCCGTGATGCTCCAAGCTCATGAATCAGAACCCCGAATGGGTTCGTAATCAGGCAAACACTGATAACATGAACGTGAGTACAACCTGATAATTATATATAATTGTAATCATGAATGGCAAAAATTCAATTGCAAAATAATTGATATTTTGCAATTGAATTTTTAAGTTGCGGTAAATGATACATTGCATTTGACATCAATTATTTTGGAGATTAAAAATATTAGGTGTTGAATATCTGCAAATATATTTGCCATTGAAGTAAACAAAACAAAACTGTCGAATAAATTAAAATAAAAGTGTTAAACTAAAATAGGTTAATATAATTTTCTAATCATTAAAAACATCAACCTCTAATATTCATTTCACCTGAATTAATAAACTCTTATGTTATAAACATTTTTAAATGACAAAACAGTTTACACATTCTACTATTAACGAATTTAAAATAGGATATTCAATAGGGCTGTCACTACTTAAATATTAAACGAAGATGTTTGTCGAGCTACCAATAAAACATTGAATATATCGATTTTGATAACGTTCATTTATGTTTTATGTGTAATATAATAATAAATGATGCAATAATAATAATAAACATATTATAGTCATAATTCATTCATTCATCCCTGACATTAAATACTTTATTTTTATATGTTTGTCTGTCATAAAGTTTATTATTATTTTTCTTTTTTTCAACTGAGTTAAGATGATTAAAATTGTTATAAATGGCGCTAAAATATTTTATTATTTTAAGGAGTTAATATCAAAATAAATAATGCAATTTCTACATTATATTAACTATCATGTGAGAACTTACTAAACCCGATTATTCTTATCAAGATTTAAAAAAAAATCTCAACATTCAATGAAACAAATCGTCATTTTCAAAAGATACAGGAACAAGTATATAGGATATCCATGTAACATATTAAAAAAATGTAAAACAGTTGAAATTTGTATGTATGTATGTATTTGTAATAAGCAAAGAACCATCACAGGGTATACAATTTGTTCGTTTTTAAACCATTTTCTTTAAGATATATCGTATATATTAAAAATATTTGTACAACATAAGCTAGTTTTTGTTTACTAACAAAGCCGCCCCCATTAATAATATACAACTTCCCAAATCATCAATGATAGTACAATGACCCGATCACTAAGTTCCCGAGACATCGTCTGTCCCTTTTTCTTTTATATTTTGATAGCCTTGTCTCTTTCTATAATCCCTCTTTTTGGCAAACACTATGACTTCCCCTCTGTGTTGTCTGAGCTTTGTACTATTTAAGGGCTACGTGTGTCAGATCACGTACGTACAATTTATCATTTATGAATATCATTAGTTTAAGAGAGTTTTTTATACAAATTTATATTTTAAAATCGTCTGTTATATTTACATAGCTATGGTACTTTAACATGGTTCAAAATATTAGACTATAATGAAGTCGTATTTTTTAAACCTATATTATGACTATATAACAATTTTATTAGTCTTTAATTTTCTGTATTAATTTTTATTAATCCTTGATTAAGTATTAAATATTTAAAATATTATAATTTTCGCGAAGTAGGTAGATACCCTCAAGTAGACGATATTATTGTTTACTTTTTAATAGAACAGGTGAGATAAGTGCTTAAAATTGCTATTAAGATAAAAAACTATCCTTTAACACTTAAAATGTCACTGTAAAAATAAATTATTAAAAACAAAAAGATATACAACTTAAGACAGTTTAATATATTATAAATAATTATTACTAATACTACTCACCGAACAACAAACATAATTAAAATAAAATAAAAACGACACCAGTTTAAAAATCATTTTTCTAAACGCACGCACAACAAACTAAAAACAAAATGTCGTCAAGAGGCGACGTGCTCCGAGGACGACGAACGCGCGAATGCTCAATCAATGCACTGAAGTAAAGTATGCACTTCAAGACTCAAGATTGAAGAATTAAATTGTAAATGTGTACGTGAGTACTGTCAACACCACCGTTTCATTATTTATTACAGTTTTATGTAATTTAATTTAAATAGAACATAATAATATAATCGTAAATATACAACAAGAAAACCAAAGGGAATTTGTTACACGTATTATAAATATTTTATGATTTAAACAAAACAATTATTGTATAACTTTTAAGCTATTGTGTAACTTTTAAGCTGAGATTCAAATTTATATCTGTAAACTATTTGTTTCACTTGTTCGGTATTTATTAATATATGTTTGAGTCTATTTATTATAAGTCTAACTTACTTAATAATCCGTATTATTATGTGATAGACAATCGACGCTTCACTTAACGTTGTAAATAGGAATACTAGGACATATGAAGAGGGAGGGTATGTTACGAAACGTATTTATAAAAGCTAATTCTGTTTTAAGATGGTGTACTAGGTGGTCAAACCTTTAAAACTATAATTATCATGTCATCAAAGCTCTAAACATGAAACACTAAGTAAGACACTTATTATAAGCTGTAATCATTATTAACTAAAATTTCATACTATAGAATTATTATTTGTAATTTAGATGTATTCTACAGAATGCACACGGGCAGATATCCGCATATAAAGCGAAAAGTACGAATTATAATAAATTTTTGGGTAAGATGAGTAAGAAAGTTAATTGCCTAAACCCTGATCTTCCCTCTCCCGGTATCCCGGTCACTTGGATTTCTCCCCAATAACTATTAATTCTTAATCTTATTCATCTTAACAGGCAAGGTCATCATATTTTAGAAATTAATTTACACGTTAAATAACAAATTAAAAACAAGTAACAGAGGTTATCAGTAACCGGCAGGTGTGCTTTTTATTATTAAACTAGCCATTACTCGCGGTTTCACCCGCTTACGAACAATTTTTTTATTATTAATATAGTCAGAAGCAGAAGAATATTGCTAGATAGCCTTCCTTACGAACCTTTTTATCAATCAGAAAGACAATCAAATCTTTCCAGTAGATTTGAAGATTAACGCGTTCACAAAAAACAAACTCTTCAGCTCTAATATTAATATGATGAAACTCTTATAAATAGTGTACCTATGCGTGCAGACGACGTGCGTGCATGCATGCCTGCATGTATATGATGTAGACTCATGTTTTTTGAGGAATATATTTTTTATAAGGTAGATATAATATATATTTGATAGGTCATCATATAATTTTGTCTATTTCGTCAAATATTCAATCAGATATATCTAGTTATCACCAGTATTATTCTGTAAAGTATTACATTATCGGTAAGTAATAGAATCTAGATAAGAAGTATCATCAAGTACAAAAATATATTAAAAAGACATGTAAGTTAAGAGATACTTAACAAATAAGTTTTAATATTAAGGACTCTACATGTAATACTAAACACTTAATACTCAATACTAAATCAGTTAAACAGATTCTTTTGTTGAAAGAAAGTATCAAATATGCCACAAAAAATATAACACCATAATTATATTGATAAATTTAGTACTGGATCAGAACGCTGCCAAAATAGCAACGGAGTATGGCTCTTTGCTCTTAATATTTTCATCGTTTTTTAGAAACAACAATTCCTTTGGCAACAATCTTTACCAATAAACTAGCCGTTACGCGCAGTTCCACCCGCATATGAACTTTTTTTTGTGCTATTAAGGTTACTAATAAATAATAAGGTTATTAATAAATAACCTTCCTCATGAACCTGCTTATCATAATCAGAAATAACTTTTCAAATCCATCCGGTAATTTCGAAGATTAGCGCCTTTACAAACACATAAACAAACTTTTCTTCTTTGTAATATTATTATAGATAAATAAAATAATCGATCGAAGTTCAATCGCCACAATCCAAATCCAATAAGTAGGTAAATTTACAATATAAACGAGTGGTTTTGATTATTACAATTTTTCCACCAGACTGATTGATAGCAGGCACGAGTCAGCGCCGTGACCAAAACGTGACATGTGTATGATCTGAACGATTGTATGTATTGCTTTCTAATGACACTACAACATCTTATCAACCCCAGTTTATGCTTAATGCAAAAATACCATCCATAGATGCAGTTTATTATTTCAATGAGAGTTTTTTTTAATTAGTCTCAATTCCTGGACAGATTCTAAGTGACAGTTGACGCCTAACATTTATCTATCTGTCACAGATTATCAATAATATCTACCAACCAAAAATTTAACCAAAGAGCATATCAGATCTTACAAACTACTGTCAAATGACAAGACCTAGACTTTATTACCTATTAATGCCTTTATTTAAAGATAAATTACTCTATCTAGAAATAAGTTACATCTAATACCAGCATCTTTTTGAACCAAGTTAAAGCGTTTAGCTAATTTGTATTTCAAGTAAAATCCCGGGACTTATGTAGTCAGTTATAGCGATAAATAATTAAAACGCATAATTTTACTTTCATTTTAATCATAAAAGTAAACTTCTTAAAACTATACAAAATTTTTTGATAAAAATATTAATTTGATGTTATTAAAAATATATTTTAAACACACAAAATAACCAAAAATTTTATATACAATTATAATATACTAATAATACCTGCTACATTTCGGATGTTATTTTCGATTTCATTATTATATTATCTTTGTATAATATTGCCGTTACTCGCCCTTAGCTTATCAGAAGTCACATATATTATATCTCTGCAATACATAATATGCTGAGAGTTTATATGCAAGTACATACTTCATACTTCGTACTTAGCGCGTTCTTCCGTTTTGATTAAACTATATTTATTGATGAAAAACGTGGCACACAAACCTAGGGAAATGAGCTAGTGCCGGGGCGACACGGTAAGTGCTAACGTGATCCCGTGGCGTCACACTGAGGCGATGAGAGCAACCGTTGGTTATTTAGTGGATAGCCTTAAAAAAGGCATCGTCCTCTATGCTGCCGGTAGTCCCACATTACCCCCCGGCCATCACCTTCTTGGCGAACGGGGTATCCGTAACGAATTTTTACGTTATTAAAACCTAATGAATCCTTAAATATTTGCAAGTGCACGAACTATTTTGTCAAAGATATACTTTTTTCCTCATTTTTTTATATTTAAACACAAGAAAACCAAAAAATTTATTAGCAGTAAAATTAAAATATTATCATCGTCACACGATAGTATTATTTGATAACTTACTTATATTTTATCATAACTATCAAAATATCGCACACTAGATCTAATGAAACTCAATTTTAGTTTAAGTATAATCTATTCCATCAATGTATATTCTCATAAAAGTAATGTGCCGAAAATTTCCAAATTTTACACACCTAATAGACATCCGTCTAATGGTAGAATTAAATTTAAAAAAAAAAACAAAGATGTAATGTGTGTCTCATCTTGAAAAATACTTGAGGACAGAATGTTTGCACCGGTATTTGCAACCGTTGTTACCTCGCTTCGCTTCAATATGCTAACATATACCGAGATTTTGCGAGCGAAGGAACTGAAAATTAAGTTTTGTTTCGCGCTCCTAGTTACTTTTGTTAGTATTTGAAAAAGTATATATATATATATGACATTAATAAAAATAACTTTTTTTTTTGAAATAACATTGATAAAAATAACTTTTGCGGCGATCGAATATTATATACAATATTGCGTGAGAATTTACGTCATTATAAGGCCAATAAATATTTTGTTGAACCACTTCATTGATAATAACATATTATATACATTATAGACTAAATACGTTCTGTACATATAACATAATATATGTTAGATATTACGCTAAATATTGTTATTGATTTCAAAATTCATTGTTTTTGTTAAAATTGTTCCTACTACAGTTTTATTTCCCTTCCCTTTTTTTTGGAATTCTTGGAACTACTACAATTGCTACTAATCTCTACATTTAAAAACTACTTTAGTTCAAACAGTTCTTTGATATGTGTCATCAAAATTTGTTCAGCTATTTCAAGGTTTCGGATACATAATTATCACCGGATTTTATTTTTATTTTATCGGATAACTACAGAAAGTTAAACAAATAGTACACTTTGTTTCTTATTAATAAGATTTATTATTTATATGAAACGATTATTTCACGTCAACTCTGCAGCTGGTGAGGAAGTGCCATTAATGATAAGAAATTGACACATAATTGATGATTGAGGTCAAACAATAATGTACTGTCATAAGATCACAAGTTTTATAAACAGTATTTATTAACATAATCTAATACTTTGTTTATATAAAGTTAAATCATTTATATAAAGCGATATTAATATTCTACAAAGATAAGGACTTTGAAATTTTGCAATACAGTACAGTATATTATACTATTATAGAACAAAATAATTTCATCTTCAAGAAGTTTGACAAGGAGATTGTCAGGACGCCACCGTGGCGGATGCACCGTTTCAAGTAGTATATACAAAACGTGATTATTATTAAATTATCACTAAAAGAATTGCTTAAATTCGAGATGACATGGACACAGGTACTAAAAAAGATTTGATATAGGGAAAAAATTTTTTGGCAGTTGCTCCAAATTCCCCCCCCCCCCCCCCAAGCCATTCTTCCTTGAAACCCTGTAGCCGCGCCTTCCTATACCTTGTGCGCTCTAGCATGGTGCGGCTGACGTCTGTCAGTACCACATGACTAGGGATGGACGTTATGCATTTATTTATTTTTATTATTTTCAACTGTCAAGAGAGAAAAGAAACGTTACGAAATACATTTGTATCATCGCCACTTCCGCTGATAAGGGATTAAAAAGTTTAATCAAAAACAAAAATTCTTAATAAATAAATAGCTCTTAGTACTAAATTCAATATATTTTATGAATTTATATCTCAATCAGATCTCTATACTATTCAAGAGATTCTAGGTTTTCAAGAGAACACAATTTTTTTATCATCAGCTTGTAATCAAATAAGATCTGGACCATATTATGTATAATAGTGATATAATCATGTTTTTTCATCAGTTATATTACCCACGATAAAGAGACGTCATAATGTCTTTGCTTTAATAATAATTTTCTTTATTACTATCAATTCACAATTACTTAAGGCACTATACTGCCCCCCGCGGACTATAAACGTTAGTATTAATCTAATCGGCAAGCTAACTTCAAAACATTATTTTAACAAAACAAGCTAATCGGTCAATATATCAAGGTTATTATTACATCGCATCATCATAATAATAATAATAATAACAATTTATTTATTCTGTATCATATTTACATAATACGATTGGAAATTGAATGGATTGCCATTTTGGGTAATACGACACCTGTGTTAGGAGACATTCATAGCTGAATACATTTTAATATATTTTTGCAAGCTTTATAAAACTAGGAACGCCACCAGACCCTCAATTTCGACTCGCTGCGATCGTGAAATCTCGGGTGCCTTTTGCATGTTGAGCGAAGCGAACCAAGCCGAAGGCTTCGTTTTGGTGTGGGATGTCGTCATTGTAGACCTTTCACTTGCGCAATTTTTTTTTACATTTAAGTCTATGGAAGTGATGACATTATTCCTCAACGACAATGAATTTTTTTGAAATTTTATTTTACAAACCACCACACATATCAGCATGGTATGTGTGCAAAATTTGAAACCGAACCGTTAAGCCGTTTTTATGGCAACTTTGTAAAATCAATGCAAATTCTCTCCAGTAGAGCGCTGCGCTCGCTTCGCTCAATTACATTATTATATTATTTTTACATAATCAATTTAAATCATCGTTCTGTTAATCACTTACTTCATTGTACTTATATTTATTATACTTTTTATTTCGTCTTTAATAAAAATATATTAATAAAACAGTAAACGAACTTATAATAGTAAACAAGATTGTGATTGATATACATATTATTAAATGATAAAATTGTGATCTGTATATTGTTTATTTGCAAATGCTGTTGTCATATTAACTACTGGTGCCACAGTTTGCTTTCTTCTAACATTGTTAAAAATAAGATAACATCTAAGAGATTTGTGTAACTGTGTGAGGCCCGTGATAAATTCAACGGATGAAGCACTTACTTGTTGTACACGATCTTTTCAGCTCTAGGCCCCTCTCCGCTGTTGGTCTCTTGTCATTTTCCCGTTTTTGCGACCCTATTACTCCGCCACTGCTTAGGACTGTAGTTACATACAATATATGATTTTCTCGCCGATAGTAAACTTACTTGTAATTACCGACTGTCAGTAGAATATCTAAACTGAAAAACGACCATAATAATTCTAATAAAAATGCCAGATAAAACGGATAAGTTTATGAATATTATAAGATTGTGGATAACTTGTAACTTGTAGTGGAATACATACATAAGGGGAGTACAAAATGAGCAGCGAGTGTGTGTTAATATTTATTCGCATCTAGCAAATAATCAAAAACACCCTCAAAAAACATATTCATCTTAGAAACAATAAGACCTATTATCTATAAACAGCAATGAGGCATCATACTGGACATCGTCGTACTCTAACATTCATGAATCCCGCCTACCTCTTGTCTTGTAACATGTTAATAGTTTTTAAAAATGTTTTTAAAAAATATATATATATATATATATATATATATATATATATATATATATATTTTTTTTGTAACGTGTTATACGTTGTGATACGATCAGGTTCGTACTGGCGGCCTCTGGGATAAAGACCTCCATGATTTGCTTTATTTTATCGAATAAAAATTAATCTACATGATATAAGTAATATTTAATTAATAAATATTGGATAAGATAACGATGTTATTGACAATAATAAAGCTGAAAGACTATTTACTATCTCATATTTCTTCACCTACCTATATTTTGGTGACGAAAACATGTTTATTTTTATATTCACATTCCTCTCAACGTGCGTCGTGTGGACGACTAGCAATTTAATATGTTGTTTGGAATACCCTTTCGACTTACGTAGTAACTAAGATATGAGTTTTTTAGAACCTGGATGTATATTTAAAGAAATAATGTCATAAATTTAATAAAAAAATCGCTATCCTTATTACTTTCTAGTTTTAAAGGCTGTTAAAATTATAAACAGACTAAATGATAATAAAAGGCAAGTAGTGAAGTTATAAAATTATGAATAATTGACTTTCATAATTAATGGTGCTATTGCTTAATCTATACTAATTTTATAAAGTAGTAGTTTGTTTGTTTAAACGCACTTATCTTAAAAACTAACAGATAAAAAATCTATTGATGATTAGACAGGATCATGAGGAAAGGTACAGGTTGTACAGCGTAAGACTTAAGTAAGTCACATAAAATTAATCATTTATTTAAAACAAAACTATAAGTTATTCTACTATTATCTAATACCAGTAAGACTTAGCTGGAACTCGGTCTTCTTTTATTCCCATATCTTCCATGATATCCATCTCGAATGTGCAGAGCTTCGGTTTAAATGTTATCTGTGAAAATTAAATAATCAATATGCAAGTAAGAGCAACACCAAAATATATAAATGTATACATTTCAATGAGTATTATATCTGATAAAGTCATAAAAATGACAATGACACAATCATATAACCATGTACAAAAAGAGTAATAACTATTTATTTCATAATTAAGAAGATTACTTTCAGATTCATTAAAGAGATGGCGTTGTTTTTAAAAAAATAATGCAAAGAGCATATTGTTCAGAAAGTGAGAATATTATTGATTGCACATGTGTTATAAATGGTATTGGTTATTTCAACAGTATTGGTTATTTCATGTAATATGTAAACAATGGATACAAACTTGATAACTCGCAACAAGGCAATGTAAATTACTAACCTTAGTGACGTCAGCGGCGGCGGTGTCCTTGGTGTCGTTCTCAATGTACAGTTCCTTGGACTTGTAATCGATGGTCTCTTCAGCTGACTTCGGCACCGGGATGATGCGACCGCTGCTGGAGGACACGCGCACCTGCAAGGGTATAATACAATATAGTATAGTACATACAGTACACGAAGATGATACGACCAGCTGGCAACGCAAGAGGAGGGGACATGAGCTCTGTAAGTCTATTGTATCATCATTTAATAATAATTGTCACTTATATGATGTGAATAGTGAAAGTTGTGTATAGTAAGAACAGCCCCTCCTCACAGAAGTATGGACTGTAGACCTCCAACACTCCGACATGTTAATTATATCCATTATGAACATTGACTTACAATTATTAAGTATGATGTCCATTTAAACTACCATAATTTAGTAAATATACTAATTGTACAATGTAGCAAGTACAGTACAAAAGACGTCAACAGAATACAAACCTACCTACTACTTAACTAATCTTAGTGCTACAAGAAGATTTAATAAGTACCCACTTAAAATACATAACATTAAGTTTGTAATTTATTAGTGTGAGGATTACCTGAGAAAAGAACTATGTTAATTGTCACTGATCGAAAGATATTATCCCTGACTATTATAAGCTATTTCTTATCTTCGTAAATATATTTTTAATAATTAATCACGAAAAACAACATTTTACTATATAGCATAAACTATCTTAACGGTTTTTAAAAAAAAAGATGAATTCTAAAAAATATATTAATTACTCTATTTCTGTTTTTGTTTTTTATCTAATAAGTCTGTAATACTATATGTGTAATAACTTTACACTTATAATATTTATTTTATGTTTAAGATAATATCAACTTTATAATATTAATATTAAATACTGTTGTCACATATCTATATTATAAGAAATAATAGTTAAGTCAAAATGAAACTCCTTGCAGAACAGTACATAAGTTAAGGAGGTGAAGAGCAAGAACATAGATTCTCACTATACAGGTGTAACAAGTCTATTGAGGAGGAACAGACAGAGTTTTACCAGGCTTTTTTTAACTGAATTTGGATTTTTAAGCAAAAAACCTAAAATCACCTTATCTCCCTCTTCTGTAAAACGCCACTCAATATCTGTAGCCTTCAGGGTCTCAGGATCCACTAGCTTCACACCAGTCGTCACCAGAAGTGGTGCTTCTGATTGAATTGTGATTCCTGGAAAGTCTTTCTCTTTGCCTACCTGGAATAATAATTATTTTTAATATATTTATTTATTACATTAATAATTATAGAGATATGTATACATTTTTTAATGGTATAAAAAAAGTCATATGAGAGAACTTTAAGAACCAAATGTAATGCTTTGTGACACCTCTGTAATAACATCTCTTATTATGTTAAGCTAATCATCAAGTATCAATTCAATATTTAAATATAATATTAATAGTTTTAACATTCATAAACATGATGACTTCCATTTCTGATTATCAAGATTATTGACCCTACATTTTCAAGTATTTTAAAATATAAACTAGAAACTACATACATATGTATATTATTTAATGGTTAAGATTGCTCTATTTAACAAATTTATGAAGATATGATTTTTTTGTTAATATTTTTAACTAATTTTTTGTTGTATTTTAATAATTAATAAACTCTTATAATTTTCATCACTGCTAGTTTTTTTATTACCAAGATCATTTTATTAAAATTTTTTAATTAAAATAAAAACTCTTAATGCTGATTTAATTTCAATTGTTAGCCAAATATCTTTTAAACCAAACCCAAACAAGTCACTAAACTTACCACTCGGTAGTGAGTGTTAAGCCCCTCAACAATAACCCAGTTCCGTTCCTGTATCACCTGACTCACAAGGCCTTGCTTGCCTTTATCTTTGCCCACCATTATTTCCACTCTGTCACCTCTAGAACAATACATTATAATAAAATATAAACTTTAAAAAAAATATTAAAGTTTACAATTATGTTTTACTATTTGATAAGTATTTTTTTTGTTAACTAAAAAATTACAGTTAATATATCTACTTACTTAAAAAAGGACCATTCTCCAATGGGTTCTAGAAATACTTTCTTTCTTCTTTGGCCCCGTTCATTTTGTCTGGCAAACTGAATAGTCCAGGGTCTGTTTGTGGTGAAACGAAAATTTTTACGCGCTATCTCAGCAGCTGGGTACTGCGGATACCCTTTGGGATTTCGCCAAGAAACCTTTTTAGAAATAAAATGTGAGGTTATAAATTCCAACAACTAAATATTTAGACTAACACGACTTTATATACCTGCTCATAGCTTCGTTTAATGTAACTCTCGGGGAGGTTGGAATATTTCACAGTTAAATCGCCAACTTTTTTACACAAACAACTATATATTCTCATTTTGTTATTTCCTAAGACGTAACCTAGCCTAAACAATACATATGAACATTTGACTGTCAAAATTATTATGACAGTAATAAGTTTATAATTTATATTAGAAGTTGATATTGGAATGTAAATGTTAACAACTGACAAATTAGAAAACTGAATAGAGCGTCCTTAATTATATCTTTTAATTTAATTACTATTTCTAAACAATAATAATGTAATGTTTTAATTAAATGGTCTAACAATATTACTGTAATAAAAAGCAATCCATTTTTTTCAAAAAAAAAGAACTACCTCACTTTTGGATAGGTGTAAATTTTTTTTTTTATTTTTTATTATCTTACAGAAATAAACTTAATATATTTATTTATTCAAAAATCACTAAAAATGTTGATTTATTTACTCCATTACATATGTAAAGTAAATACTGTTCGATTACTAATTAATAAGACTGGCAAAATTTGTTTTTATTTTCGGAGTTTTAAATTTCACATAACAGTTAATCTTTCAGGCTTATAAAAATAAATTGTATTGTGTTAATTAAATAAATATAAAAATTAATAGTTATTAAAGTATTAATGTTCAGCAGTAGTTTTAAAGTGAAAAAAAACAAAGGTTCCTTACTTTTAATCAGAATATTAAATATAATGTAATTTTGTTATTCAATTGGCATAGACAATTGACGTAAATCAGCTGTCCAAATTAGTTTTAGTAGATGGCAGCACGGCATCACGTGAATTTTCATGGCGGTGTTGTAGGGCTAGTCCCGTATCGTCTTGTGATTTCACCAAAAATTTGCTGTTTCGAATATTTATTGTTAAACAGCATTTAAATTTAAACACCGGGTGAGTATTACGAGTTATTGCTGTTAATTAGTAGGTGTTCATAGCCCTAAATGAGCTTTTGCGCGCGACTTTAGATTGTCAAGATTGATGTACATATTATCGATGGGGTGTATAGGGTGGTTGAGGGTGTATTTCTTGGGTTAAATGAGTTCGGCGCCAGGATGTCTGACAGCCGAGTGGGCGCCGATTGCATGGATTCAATATTGATTCACTGCAATGTACCTAAGGTAGTAGAATAGCCCCGAGAATCATACTCTCATGCAAGCAAGGATGAGATATAAAATCGATTTTTTTGCCAAAGCAAAAGTTAATAGTCATAAGAATCGTAAACAATTAATGATCAATCGAGTGTTGCGTTATTACAAATAATCTATCTATAACACATCTTAAGCCTATACTAATAAATCAAATGTTTTAGTGATCAAGATGAGTGAATACTGGCTGATAAGTGCCCCTGGGGACAAAACTTGCCAACAGACTTGGGATACTTTGAACAATGCCACCAAATCTGGCAGCCTCAGTGTCAACTACAAATTTCCTATACCAGATCTTAAGGTAAGAATCATGTCATATTACATACAAGTTTTTTTAAATAAATGACAGTTTAGTAATTTATACTATATTTAAGTATAATTTATTAAATTAAAATTAGTATGATAGTAGTATTTCCTACGAAAATATAAAAAAAAATCTACATTTTTTTCATAAAAACAAATCTATGAATAAAAAATGACTGTTGATATATATGTTAATATAATCTTACATTCAAGTCTTAGAAGCCATAAGCTCTCTAATAGGATTGATCTAATATTTCAAACACAATTATAAATCTCTTTATAATTTTATGGTAATAGGTTCTCTTCATTAATCTTACCTACTTTAGTATTCATATATTTTTCTGTATTAAAAAACTGAATTGATAAAAGCATAATATTTGTCCTATCAAATCAAAACTATTTTTAATTTTCTTAATTAATAATCAAACCATGACACAGCATGCCAACACACAATTTGTCTTCTGCAGGTTGGTACTCTGGATCAATTAGTTGGGTTGTCCGATGACCTCGGCAAGCTGGATACTTTTGTGGAGGGTATTACAAGAAAAGTTGCTCAGTATCTGGGAGAGGTGAGGTTCAATACCAGAAATGATATGAAAACTATTATTTAAATTTAAGAACTCCAGCTGTTTTTTACTTATATATCTTAAATAATATTTAACTTCTTACTTATTAGTGTTTTGTTTAATACCAACCCAAGAACAATTTACTATGACATTTATGTCCATTTTTATTAAATATAAATGTGTAACAGGTACTAGAGGACCAGCGTGATAAACTTCATGAAAATTTAATGGCAAACAATAGTAAGTAAACAGTTTTATAATTATAAACTTTATATATTTACATGGCACTAAACATTTTTTAATAATACATTATTTATTTTTTACGTATTTTGTTTAGTGCCATATGTGTTTAGCTTAAAATTTATGAACTAGTAAATATGAAGTTACTAGTTAATGATGCATTTGAATTATAAGGCCTAGGCCGTAAATTGCATGTCATAAATTCAAATTATAGAGAGAGAATATTCTTTAGCATGTTTGGGGATTGATTAGATTAAAAATAAAGCAGTGTTAAATTACGAAATGGTGTTGCCAGCATGAGAACTAATTAAAAATATAGTATAATGGAAGGTAGAAGGTAAAAGACCTAAAAGCACAGAGTAGTGCGAAACATTTTAGCATGACGCTGGATCGGTGGTATTTTTTAAATTTCATTTTTTTTATTTTTATTTTTCTTTATGATTTATATTTTGTATATTTTGCATGTTTGTTATTATTTCACTGATACCATTTTTTGTACATTTGTAAGTTTATCTGTTAATTTATGAAATATCCAATGTTTTTTATTTATATAATTATTCTAATTTTATATTAAAGCATCATACATTAACATTTACATATGTTCTTGTCTCTTTCTATATCTTACTTGTTTATATGTAATATAATTTTTCTTGATTTGTCATCGAATCTTTGTAGTTTTTATCAAATAAAAAAATTTGATAAGCAAAATTACGTAATAAAATTGATGAAAATAAAAAAAAGATTTGTTGAATAATTATTTCAGATTTTTGTTCTTTAGCTACGAATGTTACGTGGACAGTGACATCGAGTTCACATATTTTAAACCAAAATTTATAAAACTCATTGTTATTAAAAAATATTTATCTCTCAATTGTTAATATTATCTAATATTGCACTAAATTCGCATTTTGCACAAAAAACTAAATATAATTAAATTTTTAATAGTTTTTTTTACATTTATTATACAAATAATAAGATTCATATTATAATTTATTTTGGACGCTTGTTGCATACGGGCTGGTTTGATCTCACGTATTTAGATGATACTATGATGAACACCTAGATTGTGAATGTTAGTATTGAAATTGTATTTCAGTGTCTGAAAAATGGAAAAAAGTATGCGGAAGTGAGTAATGTATTTGTATAATTGTATGTATTGAAGTGTATTATGTGACAGCTTATATTAGAGCTTTGTCAACTTATCAATAATTATTTATATAGATATTTAAAAGCAAACTATTTACAGCTACTATATACATTTAAGGATATATTAATAATATACGACCTGCTTGATGGCTTATATGAAGGTATACATAATTAAAGCGTTTTTCGTTTTTACTTCATTAAAAAAAATAATGTACCATTATTAGTTTCAATGATAAAAGAATATCATATATACGCTGGCTCAGATTATTCTTCAGTCAGAGATAATATTCTGATATTTATCTAAGAAAATTTCCGATATAATAAATATATGGACACAGTGAAGTTAGCTATATTGGTATTTATCACTGGGTATAGAACGAGTAGTCCATCGTTGTTAGTTCCTCTCGGATATATTTGTTGTCAGATAATGTAAATTTTGCACAAATATGTAAAATATTATAAAAAACTACAATAGATGAGCGATCACTGCCTCACAAACATTCCTAGCTTGCCTTCTGAAGCTTACATCGTCCATGCTTGGTGCTTGTTATATTATTTTTTATAGTTATTATTTGTTTTTTTATTGTTTTATTTATTTGGTTCCTTTTCTTTACCGACGTCCCACATTTTTGTTTTATCCTAAGTTCGTAATCGCGCGTAGGGAAGCGTTTAGTTATATAATGATGGATCACTGCGTGAGTCGCCACTGTGGAAGCGCACAACATACGACGGCCGCACACGAGACGTTCTGTACAGTAAAAAATATATTTTGCAGAAGTTGTCTCGCAAAATCGAAGTTCGAAACACGACAAAGTCGGACAGATTTTCAGTATCACTAAATCAAAGATAAAAGAGGCTGCGTCAGCCTGTTTGCGATCACCCACTCTGCCGAACGCAGGCATGGACTCGTACTCCGACCCAGGGGGGGGCGATCCTCAGTGGGAGCATCCCGGCTGTTGGCCGTGCGACCGGGACGCGCCCTCGCCCTCCAGCGGCCGCAGCTCGCCGTGCTGGGACGATGACGAAGACGTACATCATCACATCCTGGCGCAAGGTCTCATCGGTATCAGCGTCTGTCCCCGTCCTATTCCCGTTTGATCGGGATTTGAGGCTTCGCTTGCTCACTAACGCTATAGTCTCAAATACTGTTCAAAATGCTAGTATCCGGTAGGTCGTACGCAGGCTAGTTGTGGATTCGAAGCTAGCGCTACCTGTCGGTATTGGTTTTTGTTTTTCGTATAGAGAGCGCGCATATTTATACATTATATTTATTTTATCATGTGAGGGCAGTGGTTGCTTAAGAACAATAATTATCACAATTCTAACAGGTGGCGCTGGTCCAGTATTGAAAGCGCCATCCTGAATTTTTTAAATTGAATAGTTATTTTGATTTATAGAGTGAGTTTTATCATCGTCATTGAGTATCATAAAGTTTATGATGACGCTGCGGTATACATGTCTTAGGCAGGTTTACCAACCGATCTGAGCGAGTCACTGTGTCGCTTTTTGAAACCCCAAACTATATATATAACAAATATTTTATAAATGCAAAAATAATACTAAAAATAGAAAGCAGACGTATTTATGAAATGCTTGTATGTATGTAACATATTTATTGTATATTTATGAAATTTGTGTTTATATACTATATGTGTATTATGATTTTATTTGCAATATTTTGTGTTTTGGTATTTCCCATTGAGCTTTGACATTAATTATGTATTTGTAATAATAATACAATATATTGTCTGTGTGTTTTATGAATTTATGCGAACAATCAGATATTTTTATGAATTTACAAAGCGTGTGGAATTAATTAATATATTTTTATTATATGCTAATAAAGATAGGCTTTTAATAGAAATATTTGAAGTCATTACTTACTGAAAATAATACTTTTTTGTGGTAGGAAAAAAGAAAGGTATAAATTGTAAAAATTACTCAGTGCAATACAGTATACAAATATTGAAAATCTATATGTCTATTGTTCTGTGGCGTTGCTTAGCATTTTTAGATGTTTGTTATCTTAAAACTGTGGCATGATGTTGTTCTGCATGCTCGTTGAGATGAAGAATCATATTTTTGATAGAAATAGTGGAGAATGTACGATGTATTGTCTTTAGTGCATGATTGAATAGGTTTGATCCTTGATTGTTTTAGCGAACCTAATATTTGTAATTGCTTTATATTTCTTTTTGTTTCAGCACTTAAAAATAAACAAATATATTAAATTGCTACGTACACCTTATTAGTATAAGTTTGTTTTCTATGAATATATTTTGTTTTGCTTACAATTATATCTTTTTGAAGTATATTAAAAGGAAATTTATTTATGTGTATTTTTCAAAAGACTAAATTTAAAAGTGTGTTATAATTTTTCGATCTTTTTTGTACATATATAACATTCCAAAAAAGTAAAAATCTACTACTTACTAAATCTTTCTTCAAACCTCAAATAACATTATACAAAAAGCTATACATTGTGGGTATAGAAAAATGTTTAAAACATAATTATACTTAGTATGAATAACTTAACCTGCGTGTTCCAGGCGACTTGCCCACCTACTTGACTCGCTTTCAGTGGGACATGGCCAAGTATCCCATCAAACAGAGTCTCCGCAACATCGCGGATATTATCAGTAAACAGGTACGTGTGTTTGATTGCGTATAGTTTATGATTACTACTCTTTAATAAGATAGTGTAAAAAGCTTAATGACGTAAGTGATTCTGATTTCCAGGTCAACTAAAAAAACCTGTAATCATTGGGGTGTACCTATACCCTAAACGCTAATTCATTTTCGTTTCTGTTAGTCTAAAATGTACCAAAATTGATAATTGCACTTTCATTATTATTATTATTATTTTATTGTTTATTAATATCATTTAAATTAATAATAAGAAGCCTAATATTTTGTCCTCATTGTCACGTGGTCGCAAACTACGTGTGACATAACACCCCTCTAAACAAGATGTGATACAATTAGCGTTTCTAAAACGTTAAGAACAATATTACTACTCTAGCGACGTCAGAGGTACAACGAGGATAGTGTTTGGAGGGGCGTTACGTCACAGCGACACCATTACACAAGTTTGCGTTTTAGCTGAAAAAATAAATTTGTTTTTGGATTTTAAACTATTTAATTAGTATATATATATATATATATATATATATATATATATATATATATATATATATATATATTAAAATGATAGAGCAGCAAACAATTTGCAATTGAAAATATTAACTAGAATACCAACAAGTAACAACTGACGGGTAATTGTTTTTATTGGGCTACCGAATACTGACGATGAAATACATTATAATAAAAACAATACGAAACATGAAACATACGAACTTTAAATTAAATTGGAATTATTACTAATGTTCATTATTTAACTTTGGATTTTTTGATGAATTATTGTTTTTATGTTTCTTCGTATTATTTTTTTTACAAATCTAGCAAATTTAGTAGAATTTCATAAATTGATCATTGTTTTATAATAGGCAATAGCTAAAAAGAAAATTTTGTAATATACATTCAATGACATTATGAAATGTTAAGCAACATCACTTTAATGTCACAGGTAGGTCAAATCGACGCGGATTTGAAGGTGAAGTCGTCTGCTTACAACTCTCTCAAAGGTAACTTGCAGAACTTGGAGAAGAAACAAACGTAAGTTAAATTTACGGTGTAAATAAGTAAGAGGAAAGGTGACTGTCGGGTTTTATTAGGTTCTACTTTCCATTATTTTTCTTCGCAATTATATAATTTATTATAGATATATATAGTGCTCATCGTGATCTTGAATTAACGATTCAATATTTGAAAAATTATCCACTGTTTGTGTTAATGCTGTGCATAACTAGAAATTTTAAATAAATATAGAATGAAAAATTCATATACACATGCAGATACCGTCTTCGTACACGTCGATAGATGATTTATAATATTTTGTATTAATAAATGCAATTAAATATTCCAGGGGCAGTCTGTTGACCCGCAACCTGGCGGACCTCGTGAAGAAGGAACACTTCATCCTGGAAAGCGAGTACCTCACCACCCTCCTGGTCATTGTGCCCAAGTCAGTTACTTTATCTGTACACATTGTTTTTTGTGATTTGTTTCTTAGCGTCTACTTTAAAGGATTTAAACTCCACAATACTTTACAGTTATTATGCTCAATAGATTATTGACTTGACTAATTTAATCCGTAAATATCGAATTGTATCAGGATTTTAGAACTCAACGAACCATCGTAAAACAGTAACTTAACTGTATGTTATTTCTCTCAATGAAGGGCGCTGTTCAACGACTGGAATGCTAACTACGAGAAGATCACCAGCATGATAGTCCCTCGCTCCAGTCAGCTGATATTCCAGGACAGCGACTACGGACTCTTCAATGTCACACTGTTCCGGAAGGTAGGATATCTTTAAGATAATAACTATCCAAAAATCATCTAAATTTTTCTGTCTTTAAAGTTTCACTATAATATCTTAGATACGTATGGGTTCATCATTGTAATCGTTAGTTTGAACACTCTCCAGGTGATAGACGAGTTCAAGCTGCACGCTCGCGAGCGTAAGTTCATAGTTCGTGACTTTTCATACAATGAGGCTGACCTCGCCGCCGGGAAGAACGAGATCACCAAGCTCGTTACCGACAAGAAGAAGCAGTTTGTGAGTTTATAGTGATTCACTTTTTAGTTTGGTAGTATTTTTATAGAACGCTTATTTTTGTTACTATGGTATCAATAGTCTTGTAACACTTCCATTTGACACACAAGTTCTCACAGATATTGTAAAAGATATATAAACCAACTTTGTTATTTCCATTAATGAATATGACCAAAATTCTTGGTTCGAATAATGATCCTTGTAGAACACCATATAAATATGATTATGCCACAACAAATATAAGTAAATTTAAATATTAATAAATGTATAAACTTAGTAATTATAATGAGTGATATTGTCCTATGCTTTATTCTAGAAAGACAACAATTTTTTTTTTAGTATTCGAAAATTATAACTACTTCTTTCCAACCTTTAATCTGCAGGGTCCATTGGTTAGATGGTTGAAGGTCAACTTCTCCGAGTGCTTCTGTGCCTGGATACACGTCAAGGCCCTCAGGGTCTTTGTCGAGTCCGTACTGAGGTAAGACATTTTCTATTACTTACAAATATGCAATTGAAGTTTATTTATGAATCTAATAAATGTATCCAGATACGGTCTCCCGGTAAACTTCATATCGGTGGTGATGATCCCAGCCCGCAAGAGCATGAAGAAGCTCCGCGACGTGTTGCAGCAGCTCTACGCTCACCTCGACCACTCCGCACAGCAACACGGACATTCCGCACAGGATGTGAGAACACTCGCAACACACACACATACGCTCACACGCGCACACGCACACACATACACACTGTAAATCGGTATTGCGCAGAACTATTATCCTGATTTCTCTCCCATTGCCTCATTCTCTGCCACAACCCTATATGTTGCAGATCTTGAACTCTTCAACGACCATCACTTTCAATCAAATAGACTAATTCTTGTTGGTTTGTTTGAAATATTAATCTTTTTAAAATATTTCAGAATGCCGAGCTAGCTGGTCTGGGCTTCGGACAGTCTGATTACTTCCCTTACGTCTACTACAAGATCAACATTGATATGGTGGAGAAAGCCTAAACATCGACAGCATTACGATTATTTATAGGTACAGGCAATTTATGTTTTGAATTTTAAGTAAATATAGTTTAATAAATACTTCAACATGTTATCTTACAATAAAGAATAGTTAACGTTCTCTGAGGCCCACACGATGCTTGTATACTATTTTCTGTTTCAAGACTGCGGCTAACACAACTTTTGTGCTAGAGCCGCAGTCAAAGTTAATAGCGGTTAGGCCGCAGTCAAAGTGTTCAACCTGTTTAACATATGGCTATACAAGTTTGTTTATATATTTTTCACACTAAGTAACTTTACAATGTTCATATGATTGCAGGTAATGTTACCAGGCAGAGCTACTGTATTGTCCAAGAGCTAGCAAAACAATAGACAAAATTGTTATTCTATTTATAAACCTTTTTTCAATATATATATTATATCAATACTTTATTTCCTATGTACATATATTTTTTGATTTTCTGTGTATTACAATGAAATGTTGATCGCTATTTATATATTTAATTGAAATTATTTATGATGCCATTATAGAAAATAATTGAGCTTTGGATGTTCCGTGTGACGGACGATATATATTTGTAAACGCAACAATTTTCTTTCAGTATTAAAGTTGCGTTGGAATAGAGTAGATAACTGTTTGCGACTGTATAAAATAAATTCAATAAAGTATATCGGAGTTATGCAAAAGCTATGTAAATAAGAACATTCCTCATAACTTGTGTAGTACATAATAAATATTATTCAAGTTACTGTTTCTAAATGTTTTAATTCATATCCCAAAAAAATTATATGTTCCACAGTTATAGTTTGGTAGTGACTGATATTTAATTGCATACATCTCATAATAACATATTGGATTGTGGTCAGTTTCCGGAACAAGAACTATGGCAAAAGTATATTCTGTATAGCTTTATTTAACCAGATGACCATAGATTACTATGCTACTTCTATTTATTTGAAATTTAACAAAAAGACTTAACAACATAAAAGAAACCAACATCTATTTTACTAGAGTTTTAACTAAAATTACTGCATGGACAAAGTATTTTTATTTTACTTCATAGGAATTTCATAAACATAATTCAAAGATAAAGAACCATTTAAAAATCACTGGCTTTATATTTTAAAGACATCACTCTTGTTTGTATACAGATTACACAGAAACAGTTAATAATAGACTGTACACATTTGATTAAAAATAAAAGATGACTCATTTAAAGTAAAATATTTTGTTAAATTCCTAATATTACTAGTTAAAATATCAACATTTAATGCGAAAAAAGAATAAGTATAATGGTTTTATAAGAATAAAGATTTATTCAAAACTGTTAAGTTAACAATATTGTAAGATACATAGAATTCAAATTTTCCGAAGCATAATATCAAGATGACACCACCACTTTCGTAGTCCTTTATTAAAACTAATCGTTCCACTCACTATTATCTTCCGAATTATTGTCTGGTTCTAAAATTTCCTCAAGTATTGAGTCATTGCCTTCTTCCATTCTTTTAAAGAGTGAAGTTAGGAGCTTCTTATTTAAATGATCAGTTTGTGATATTTCTCTCGTAGGTACATCAATTGTATCAGGTTTATCATTTCTATTTTCCTCAGGTGCTGGCATATTTAAAACAGTTTCAATTAGATATTTGTATCTTTATAAAATAAACATTGACTACGACGTACGAACAAAATAAAATATTATTAATGACAAATAATGAAAATACAATTAATTAATCGGTAATAAGAATTGTGAATTAACAATAACAAGACTGTCAAATGTCCCGTGACATTTGTTTAGATTACTTAGCAGTGGGCACAGATTGCTCAGACAGTTAGACAACACAAAGTGTGAGTGTCACTTGTGAAGAAGAGATAGAGTAGAAGACACAGAATTCTCACATTTCTGCATTCACGTATAGAAAGCCATTGAAGTTGAGATCTGAAAACGGAAAGCTGATTAAATTTACATAGTCCGAAAATAAATCTAATGCAGGTGTTAAGCAGACGATCGAGTTTGTGAATAAGGAATTCGTTATCATAATTTGTATATTATTAACAAAGAATTAACAAAGATTACAGTACAGGACGACATTATATCGAAAGAGTCCTGCATGGTTAGTGCATCCAAAATTTAGTTATGCTTACAATAAAGATTTCTAGGAATAGTCAAAAAATTTTTGAGTATAAAGATTCTATTTATAGTACTTTTAGGATAACTAAGAGCAGTAGCGTGATTTGTAATATCCTATAGCCTTCCTCATGAACATGCCTAACAGAACCATATAGAGTTTGCTCAATCCAACTATTAGTTTCGGAGAATAACGCGTACAAGCAATCAAACAAACAAACTTTTAAGCTTTATAATATGAATACTGGTGTTGGGATGCAAATAGTTAGTATAGAAGCATCTCGTTCCATACACTATCGAAGAACTTTTGAAATTAAGTAGTTTTGAACCATTGTACTGAATTTATAAAGATTATCTAAATAAATAAAATGGTTTAAAATTCATAAACAAACAAACAAATCGGTAACCTTCTTAGATAGAAGTTTTACAAAATAATTGTTGCAAATTGATTACATTAATAGTTGTAATTGAAATAATTTATCAATAACTCATCATATTCAATAGTTTTCTAGACTGGCATCCCAGTAAGTACGAACGTCGTCGTCCTTCCGACCAGCGACATTTTGGTCGGCTGGTATAGATTATTTGATTAAAAAAAGTCTTATTTAAGTTAGTATTTGTGTTATTTCATTTAACTCATCTTTTTAAGTGTGTATTTAAGGTTTACGTATTTGTTTGTTTCATCCAAATATCATTTTCATGGGGCGTTTTAAAATTGAAGTCTTACATAACTTTCTCACCGACATAACCTGAATTTTATCATCTAATTTTGTGTTTTGATATTTGCAGAGTTGTAAAAATGTTGGGCCGTTTTGCACCGGGTGTCTGCACCCAAGTGACCATGGTGGTCAGCCAGCAGCAAAACAGAAACATGGCTACTCTGAAAGCCATTTCTATTCGTTTGAAGTCTGTTAAGAACATTCAAAAGATTACCCAGTCTATGAAGATGGTGTCAGCTGCAAAGTGAGTAGAAAAATCACTGGCAGGTAAATTAAATATATTAAAAAGTAAAAATTTAAATTTGGAATCTCGTTCTTCAATATCAAGTGAATGTTCTTTGTATGATTTTACATTATTTCTTTCTACTATATGGTAGTTAGTAATGCTAGTTGATGTTTTTACTTAATGTTCGATAGTGAAATATTATATCAGCATATTTAATAAGTTATTAAATATTTCTATTTAACATGGCAATATCATATTGAGTAATTTTTTAATGCAATGTTCTTTATTTAAAATAATAAATAGTACAATATATAATACTGTGATTAAATGAATATTACCTTACTTTTGAATAAGACACATAGGATTATGAATTAATTTTAAACTTAATTTAAGTATTATATGTAAAATAAAAACTAAAATAAACCATATTATTTAAGAGGTTTTTACTTATTGATAGTTTATTTATTTAAAACATAATTAAAATTACATTCATTTTAATTTATAATCTAAAATTTAATAATCAATTTGTAAGGTCTAAATTAGGAAGCATATCCAGTATATATGTTGCTGCTTGACTTACATTTTTGATTTTTATTAATTAATCACTGTTTATCCCAGGTACACTCGTGCTGAGCGTGATCTGAAAGCTGCTCGTCCTTATGGAGAAGGAGCAGTTCAGTTCTATGAAAAAGCAGAGGTGAAAATATTTAACCCCTCACCTCATTGAGGACTTTATTTAATTACACCTTAATACAAGTTTAAAGTAGAAAATATGTGTTGACCCATCATGAGTTTATCAATATTTTGTTTATTAACAGGTGGCGGTTCCAGAAGATGAACCTAAGCAGCTATACATAGCTATGACATCTGATAGAGGTAAATAAATATTATACTTTAGTGTCTAGCATAAGTAAAACCAAAAAAAAGTTTATAAGTTTCTTGCTCATTAGGATGTTAGCTCCTCTACTAGATAATAATGAATGGTTTTCTTGATAAGTAAGGTGGAGTAGATATGACATGCTTACAGAGAAGTGATTCATTCTATTTGTCGTAGGTCTCTGTGGTGCTGTGCACACCGGTGTGTCTAAAGTTATCCGTAACCGCCTGGCGGAGCCCGACGCGGACAGCGTCCGTGTCATTTGCGTGGGAGACAAGTCGAGGGGAATTCTGCAGCGACTATACAGCAAACACATCATCAGTGTAGCTAATGAAGTGAGTGAATATATTTATACAGAAATGTATCGTAACTATAAACGCATTAGTTTTTTCATCAATCGCATTGTGTTATATTTTTTTTGTCCATAAAGTTCGTTGAAGTACTATTCTAACAAAGTAGTATTTATTATATTACAAATTAACATTATGCTTTTAGATCGGTCGCCTTCCCCCAACGTTCTTAGACGCCGCTAAGCTCGCCAGTGCTGTGATGACATCCGGATACGAATTCGGTTCCGGCAAGATTATCTACAACAAGTTCAAGTCTGTGGTGTCGTACGCTCAGGCCGATTTGCCTCTCTTCAGTAGGAAGGCCATTGAAAACGCTCCCAAGCTGACGGTTTACGACTCCTTGGACTCGGACGTGCTGCAGTCCTACATGGAGTTCTCACTAGCCTCTATGCTGTTCTATGCTCTGAAGGAGGGCGCCTGCTCCGAACAGTCTTCTCGTATGACGGCTATGGATAATGCCTCCAAGAACGCTGGTGAAATGATTGACAAGTTGACGCTGACCTTCAACCGCACTCGTCAAGCCGTTATTACCAGGGAGCTTATCGAGATCATCTCCGGTGCGGCCGCGCTTACATAAAGTCGCTGTGTGTGTCCGCCTTAACGTCCTGTGTGTACTGGCCTTAACATCTCGTATGATCTGTGCGCTCGTTCGATTCCATGGCTAATGTATGTGGTAATAAATTATGGTTAGTCATTGTTGTTTTCTTGAAAAGGGGTAAAAAAACATGAAAATTTAAAAACCAGTCACTAACAACAATAATATTCTATTTGATAATATATGAAATATTAAAGTAGTAAAAAAAATGTTTTTTTTTTAAATTAACGTACTTTCATTAAATAAGCAATTACTATAATTACATATATTTATAATTAATTACATCTTTCCTTATCCAAGTTGTTTAGGTTTGAGATTTGGCCCATTTTTAAGACCCTCCTTAAATTTTAAGTTTATCCTGATTAATATATGATCTGATGTTTTTGTTTGATAAATGCAGAATGACTATTATTACTTTCGATTATTTTATACTAAGAATCAATACTTTCCATAAGGTTTAAAAAAACAAAGAGTAGATAAGTCAATGTTTATTTCATAATTATAAGCAGTCTTAGCTTTAATGATTGCATAAGGTGCGTGGTACCACGGTAACAAATATATAATTGTTACATACAACAACACACTTAACAATATTGACAATAAAAACTTTTAAAAGAGTTGAGAATATTGCCAAGATTTCATATGAAGCATTGAATAAGTCAATTTACATATAACTTAGTTTTAAAGGCACAACTACTGTGTTTTGTATAATTAATCAATCTATAAACGAAACTGTCTGTAATGTAGTCAGTTTGACAATGACTTATTAAATATCAATTGTAGCTAATTAATATTAAATTACACCTTCAATCACTTATTTATAAACTAGACACCACTGTGACATAATAAGTAAACTAGCTAGGTTGTTTAAATATTTAATATTTAAATGAATAACTCATTATTTATGTATTTATAGTTATGTTTATGTTCATTGATTGATACATGTGGTGAAGGATCAGAAATGTGTCATTCTGAACAAACTTATAAATTTATTTTCACTGTGAACATAAGTGTTCTGAATATTATTGTTACAAAGAAAGTTATTTGAAAATCCCCGACTAAAATATCTATTTCTATATTTTTATTTAGAAAGGATAATATTTATAAAGGATTTTGAATAAAAGTAGTTTAAATATGATTAATGGCTTTGATTAAATGTCAATGTAATCTGTATATGTGATTGAGGTGTTAGAAACCAGAAACGTTTCATATATTAACATATACAGTTACTTAGCTCCACAATTCCGTGTGTAGTGTTATTGAACGAAGTCAATTTAACCGAATTAGAACTATAAAACATACAAACAAAAACCATGCTTTTAAAACTACGATAAAACGATACTACAAGTAGAAAATTAATATTATTTTAAAATATAGGATTATCTTGATCGATTAAACAAACAAATTCTTACTTGAATTTATTTAACATATTAAAATAGTATATTAACATAATTGCATTATACTAGAGTTTCAACTCGCATCTTCAAGATAGTCTAGTACTCAACTAATAACAGATCTTATATATAACAGGTTGACTGACATCGTGATGTGATGGAAATGTCGTGATGTATGATTCCATCAACGAAAATATTTACACAGCGCTGCCGACTTCAAATGTACGGCCGTCTGAAAGTATTAATAAGTGTGAGGTTACATGAGGTAAACAAATTAAAAAATATTAAAATCCCTACAAATAATTAACTGTTAAATTGAATGAGACAGCTAGAATAAAACTGAATACGTATATGTATGTAATAGAGATCCATCTATCTGTGTCATAATATATGAAGAAAGATCTCATACCTACACTATTTGTCAATTTAAAAAATTACTATCATTTGTAGTAGTCAATCACATAAAATTTTCGAAACATAAGTAATATATCAATAAATTATTTTTGTATTTAACTTCATTATCCGTCTGTGGAAAACTTTTGTTATAGAGTAATTAAAAAAATACAATTTTATTTAGTTTCAAGTTTGTATGAAACCTTGTCACATTTAATGTTGGACACATGAAATTTAGATTTAAAATTGTAGTTAGAAAAAAATTATGAAATAATGGAATTTTGAAAATGCATTTTCGGAGGGGTTGTAAATTTATATGAAACGTATGGTTTTTCTTTTGTTCTGTGCCAATTGTTAATAGATGGCGCTGGCCATCACTTTATCATTTTAAATGTTTGTCGTTTACATTTAGTCACCTGTGTAGTAATTACGATTTCATATTTATAAAAAAATTGCGTTGTACTTATTAACCACACAACGCGCGGGCGAAAGGGATTTCCTTATATTTCCTATAAATATTTTCAAATTTGTAAAGTCATTAAATTGTTTGCGAGATTTCTTAACTTCTCTAGTAATATTTATTAAATTGTTCTCGGGTTGTTCAACATTCTCTGTCGATGAAAATAAGAATTTCAACAGAGAACTTTTTTATATATTCACTATACTAACTATGTACTACCCTACATTTTGTGTGTGTACGCGTGGTCACCTCATTCCTGCAGCGCCGGCAGCCTGGGCGGCGTCCTCCAGACGGCGGAGGAGGTCCTCTTGAGGCGCGCTCGCTCAATGTTGGGGAAGATCTCTCTCAGGTCGGGCGAGTGTTCGCGCACAGAGAACAGCGAGTCCACTAGCGACGGACGCAGCAAGCTCTGCCGCTGGAGACACACGCGGCGCACCTGCAGTACAGAGGGGTTCGTTAGTGACGAGTGTAACATAACGGTCTTCGATCTTTTAACATCATTGCATTCTATGTACTTATAAATTGTTATGTGGTGTACAATAAAAGTTTTAAATAAATAAATAATAAATAGATGTTTCAGTCGGACCTTATACGTGGACCAGGTGGGGGCGGGTCGCTCCGGAGGCTCTTCTTCGTCGGAGTTGAGATGCTGGAAGCCGTCCTGCATGTACACGGGCTCCATGGGTACGGCACACGGCAGTTTGTTGGGTGTCACTGGGTAATGTCGAAACCGTGTAGTAGTAGGTGTATTCAATAATATTGATATCCAATAAGTTTAATGAAATATAAAAATTCAAAATGTCTCACTTCTATCGCCCTCCATTTTCTGTTTCATCTTCATCCTCTCCATGAACTCTCTTTGTCTCCTCTCGATCTCCTTTTGCATAATAGCCGCCTCTTTTTTGACGCTAAAATTAATTTATTTTATAATTGGCGCGTAGAGGAGACGAGATTTCGGCTCTCTATAGCTATATTTATTTTATTAATTTCGAGGGGCTACAGCGGCTCGCGTACAGGTCGATGAGATGTTTTTGCATTTTTAGTAGTGTTTGTGTATTTACAGGGATCTAAACTAATCTAACTTGAAATTTAAATACCATTATACAGTTTCAAAAAAGGTTCATCATATTTTGAAGAAGAAAATAAATTGACGGTAATGGTTTAGTAAATGTGTAACCGGATTAATTAAAAACGGTTCCGATGTTGAAACATGGAAATGTTGATTTTTTCCTCGCAAAAAATTTTAAGGTAGGGATGAGATTTTATATAAAATAACAGAAAAAATTATAATTAACACGAATGATTCGTCGGATGAAAGTCGGGATGACCGAGTGCGAAACGTCCGGAGTCGAAGAAGATTAAAGATAAATGTTACGCTTAATATTATTTACTTTTAGATTATCGTTTAATAGATGTCCTCGACTATAAAAATTATAAAAATAATAGTTTATTTCTTTATATGCCGACCGTACACGACTACAAATGAAAGGTTTCGAAAGCGATCTATCCGGACGACCGCGGTCGCAACGGGGCCCCGACGGTCCCCCTCCTACTCACGCGGTGGCCTCCTCCAGCTGGCGCTTCCTGTGCGCGTCCGCCCTCCTCTGCTCGTCGGCCCGCCGCTGCGCGCGCGCCGCCTCCTCCTGCTTCCTGCGCTCCTCGATCTCGGCCGCCTTGCGCGCCGCCTCCTGCCGCTTCTGTAATGAGCACCGACTCAAGTCCCCGTCCCTCCTCCTCCTCCGCCGCTCCCTCTCCCTCCCCGCGCTCACCCGCTCCGCCTCCCTCAGTCTGTCGGCCCGGCCTTGGTCGGCGCAGGCCTGCCGCTCTCTCCGCTCGCGCGCCGCCGCCTGCAGCGCCGCGCGCCGCGAGCTCTCCGCCAACGAGCGCGCCTGCGCCGCCGCTGACATCTTCTGCTCGCGCTTACTGACACACATATACACACACACACCCTGTATTATGAGCGAGGGATTACTCGATGACACGGTCGGCAGTATTGAAGTCGAGCTAGCTTTCAATGAGCCGGCCGGCGGAGTGATAATTTTGCCCTAGCTAATATTATAAAAAACATGATATCGGGAGGAGCCGGAAGTATACGAAGCGGACGGATCGTCTGACACTCGATAATCTTAAAGAACATGCTACTTCGACAAAAATAGAGACCGGTTTTTACTTTGGAAAGGAGCATATTTTAAAAATCGGTCGGGGCAGAGAATAAAATAAACACCTTCAATCGTGATTCTATTACTTAAAAACATACTGTCCCGCCATCTTCGTAGTCGCTCATTCGACTCGTCCCGTATTATATACCTCCTCTGCTGCTCCCTCTTGGCCTCCAGCAGCGCCTCCTTTTTCGCCCTAGCATCCTCCTTCTCCCTCCTCTCCTCCTCCTGCACCCTGTTGACGCTCTGCTTGGACGTCGACGACGGTACGACGGACTTTAGAGGCATGTTGGTTTGCGGTTTGGAAGCCGATGTCGATATCTGAAGTGAGTTTTTTTTAGAAAATAATTGATTTATAATGAATTAACTTCAGAAGTTATTTCCTATGATTACTTACTTATGAACCAAAAATAAAGTTTATCATTGTCAAAAAAATATGTCATAATTTGAACTTATAGAACTAACTGACACCAAAAATATATACATAAAAAGCAGAAATTTTATGAAGTAGCACATAAACGAAAATATTTATCCCAATAATATGCAAACAAAACTTATATATATATATGTTGCAGTATATATAGGTATAATCTTACCATTGGTGGTTTTCCATTGAATATCATGTTGTTCATCTTGCTCAGTGTATCTTGTGTGATGGCGGGCGTCGGTCTATCCGGAGGAGTCTGAATTTCTGATGGTTCCTCCTTTACGTATTAAACATTCAAATATATTTCGCTTATAATGTCACATGTTTTCTCAAAGTTAGCAACGACCGTCTTTTTGCCACAAATGTGTCCGTCCGTCTTTTTGCCACAAATGTCTCAAATAATATTAGCAACTAATTAAAAATTATATTTAAAAACTACGTCTTTTATTTTGTAAACACGTAATGTTAGCGTTTGAGTAAATATAAAACCAAAAAAAATTAGTAATATTCCAATGGAAACTTAAGTTCATCGAGGTATAGCTCAATTGGCAGAGATCGAAAAGATGGTATTCCTACAAGTCTCAGGGTCGCGCTTAAAATCAATAGCTGGTATTGATGATTTTTTAATCTATATTTATGAACTAATTGTTTTTTTATTTTAATATAATTTTACTATAATTAATATTTAAATGTTTTGAAAATACCTTCTTCGCCATGGCTCTTGTCTTCGTCCTCGTCACTCTAGTGGCCATTTCTTCAAACTGTTGTACTTTTTCTTTTACAGCCGATCTGGTAAATAAGAGCATTTATAGATAATATCAAATATTTGTACTTTATGTTTATATTGCAGTTGCAGATGAATCAGTGGTCGATCCGATGGAAAGTGCAAAGCCCTGCTCATGGCTTATTTGCAGTGTTAATAATGCTATCAAATAGTACTATTACTATCCGAGCGGTTTTTTCTTCAATGTTCTCGATTAGATGATCTAACCTTGTACCATTTGTATGGGATTTAAAATGACATGCATGGGTTCTTGTGACAAAACTCTGATAAATGCGTAACTCTGAAATACGCTTGAGACCAACACACAACGGACGGCAACAACAGATAGATTTTGATGATATTTGATGTTGCGGTAATTTAATATGATTATATAGGATTTCTTTACTATCTAAAATTTCTCGTTTTGAAAGATCTCCGGATATATGAATTTATATATATTTAAAATAATAATATATGTTTAAGAGCAGGCGGTACAGCAGTAAGTACTAACGTGTGTTCATGTTCCTTGTGCGCTTGCGGCGGGGTGGTGGGCTCGTCACTGTCGTCCGTCAGCAGCGATGACACGGACACGTTGTTAGAGCTGCAGGCTGGAACTAAGTAGTGGAAATTTCGTTGACATTGCTTGTTACAATTTCAGAATAAAATCGAGCCACGAGGGGTGCTTAATCAAATAACCATTTACATATTATATTAATAACTGACTCATCTAGTGAACTATTTTTCTTAGATATTCAAAACATATGTAAAAAATGTATGATTACTGTCGTGGTTGCAGTTAAGTATTTGTTAGTTGAGTGCTTAGATAACGCTGCGACCCGCACTATACGAGCTACGAGACAGTCGAGTATAAACTTTTAAACCAAATACTGTGTACTTTTTATGTGTTCCCTTAGACATGTACATAATAGTTACATTATCTTATGTTGTGTTAATTAAAACAATAAGTAATAAAAACTAAAATATGTTAAAATTAAAAAACATATAGACCTCTTTCGATGACGACGGTTGCGTTCATGATGTTTTTCTCATTCGGTCTCTCTTTCTCCAGTACTACCGTCTCGTTCATTTGATGCTACGAACATACAATGCAGTTATCGTTATCAATTTTGAATTTTAATCATTAATTATCATATTTTTTAAATTTCTTGTTTGTGGTTGATATTAATCACGTAACTACTGTATTCTTTGACCAGGTGAGATCATAATCACCCCATATTTGTTTTAACAAAAAGGTTATAATGTGATTAGTATTTTAAATGTTCTATACGTTTCAATATGTATAGAGTATATATTTATAAAAATTTTAATAAAAAAAAAAACGCGACGTGTAATTGTAAATAATTAATAGGTAAAATAATCTTACCATATTCTTGGGAGTCTCTGGCGCGTGGTTGCAAACACCGTTGGGCAAAACTACAGTATTGTTCATATCTTTATTAATAGTTACAGTACAGTTCAACTGACTTATTAGTTTAGTTTTCTCCAAATGGTTATCTATTGTTTGAGCATCAGTTTCATCTAAAAGCTCAATTTCCGTTTTTTGGTCTGTATGTTGAGATTCGTTAACTTTTGGTTTGGTTGTTTTTGGTTTTATTTTCTGAAGTACCGGCGACTGGGTGTACTGCTCTAAACATTCCTTTGGAGAATTTTCTTTCTCTGGTTCAGGTTTTTCTATTTCCTTTTCGGCTTCTTTATTTTCACTAAAAATATTATTAATTTATCAGATTGCATAGATTTCAAATAATCAGATAAATTTTGAGCAAAATTAAACCTGATTATTTATATATAATATCATAATATTTTTTTTTATACTCTACTATTAAAAAGTTTTAAAAAAATGTTAATCAATTTAGTGGAGGTAATCTTAGTTATGATTGAATAATAAACATCACGTCATTAACATTATAAATTATTGTAGTAATGAATATGTATTTTACTTCAAGATTTAACTGCAAATAAAGTTTTAAAAATAAAAAACAAAAACAAGACAAGTTTTTTTTCTCTAATCTGTTTTAAATTGAAAGCTTTAAAATTAAAATAATTCCAGTATAAAACTTATTTCAATTAAGATTTTGTCTTTTATAAGTAATTTGTAACTTACCTATCTTTCTGTGTTCTTTTCGTACGTTTCGGTCGCGGCTTCTCCGCCGGTGATGCTGGAGAAGATTGTTCATATATTAATTATTAAATAATGATAGTTTACATAAGGAATAATATTTTTTTAACTGAACAGATAACATAGAAATTATACTATTTATCTCAAACATGGACTCTCGTTGCCACTTAATACATAACGAGGCAATTAAAGTTTGAAAAATACATGGAGTCACGATAATTTATTTGAAACATAAAATATTCACCTATTTCGTTTTCAACAGGCGTAGCTTCTCTTTCAGATTCAGTCGTCGGGGTATCCTGTACCTAAAAGTAATTATAGTCCATTTAGTATAGTAAAACTACAAATATCTTAATTTTTGGTTATAGTATACCCGGTATGTCCATGAGCCGTTACTTGTAACGTGTTATCCTACTATTAATAAATTATATAATTTTACTAATTTTGTTTATTATTTTTGAAAATTAATAACGATAAACAATAAGTAGTGTGTAGTGCAGTAGTAGCAGAAATAGCAATAGTAGCAGTAGTAGCAGTAGTAGTACCTTGTTCCTCCCGCGGCGCGCTCGCGGCTCCTTGGCGGCGGCTGAGGACACACACACTGTTAACACACTACAGGCTGTAGCTTAACATTACTATGAATTTATGATAATATACTGTCAATCAAGATATACATGTTTTTTTAGATTTGTTCCATGGTGTGTGGGTTTCAAGTGTGCTTGTGTAAGATATCTTTGAAACTCCTTAGAGTGTATCCAGTGGATGTTTGTATGAATGAGGGTACAAAATTCGCTCGTGAACTTGTGTCTTAAATAAATAATAAGTAGCCGGTCACCTGTTGCTGTCACGTGGCTGGCAGCTGGCAGTGTGTCCGTCTGTTTCCTCGTCCTGGTTGTTCTACGTCTTGTTGTATCCTCTTCGTTTACTTCTTCCGTCTTATCGATCTTCTTGCGTGGCTCTGTTTTTTATTGATAAATGAGATAACAATTGATTAACATACTCTTTTTGCAATACTAATATTTTACATGAATTGTGGTACTGTCACAGCAACAAGTAATTTTTAAATTTAGTTTTTATAGATAGATTGTTGTTTGATTATGGTTTTTAAAATTTTGATTTATCTATCAAATGGATATTTGTGTGTGGTATTTCCATGGTATATATCTTGTGCAGCCTCAATTTAATTGCAATCAACATCGCCATTTACAGTAGTAATAGTAATTACTGTGCTGTGACTTGTTAGTCTAAGAGCTATATCTGTATAATATATTCTACAGTACTCACTGGGCACAGGTGGTGGAGGCATGGCAATTTCTTCTTTAACTACAGCAGTTAGTGGTAACATTTCCATGTCTATTGACTCCGGCGGGATAGATATTTTCTCTTGCTTTACTAAAATTATAAAAAATATAACATTATTAATTAAACGTGTTAGTAAATAAATAACAGGAAAAAAAACCAATTCTTTTAGAATATTTCTTTTTTTAATTATTCAACACTGAAGTATAAAAGATATTTTAAGAAACCTTGTACAATGGGTTCTGGATCATTCTCTTTGTCTTCGTCCTTATGACGTCGACGTTTCTGATTTGAGGGCTCACGACGGATCTTCTTGGTGAGGTTCAGGTTTACCTTTGATATAGGTTTACATTTTTTAAGACACCAGATGACCATAATAAATATAATCTTACAAATAATACATCTAGTACTACTCATTTATTACAGTGAATAAAGCATTTAAGATGTCTACAAAAATTAAATAAATTTATTTATCATATATAAAAAAAATATTTTTATATTATCAACACCATTTACATATTTGTCTACAATTAAATAATATGATAAGTAACTGAAGAGAACAGTTTTTGAGATAATATGCAGATATTTAAAATGGGTTTATTTCAGCTAGCTATCTAAATATTTAAAAGTTTTGAAATTAAAATAAAAAATTAAATTAACATACCTGTTCACTTATAAAACTTTTTGCTTTAACAGATGCATTTCGTTTTGGCCGTTTCTCTATTTCAGGGCTTTCCATTCCTTCCACTTCATGCTTACTGCGTTTCTTTGAACCCCGTTCAGGACTGTCTGAAGATAATTGGCTGGATTGTTTTCTACCTTCTGGTGTCTTGGTAGTGGCATCTTAGAAAAGTTAATAATATTTCAGTGAAGAATATTTTAGATTATCATTTAACAAGTCTTTTGATAGAGGCTTTAAAATTCAAGATATTTTAGTACTGATACTAATAATTTTATTGAATATTACATATTTTCTAACTGGTGTGAAGTAGATATATATACAAAAAATATATTTTATATTAAAACATATTTTGATCCTATTGTGAAAGTTTTTAAATATTCTTAAATAATAGTTATCCAGATAATATATTCTTTTTTATATTATTACTGCACTATATTTCTATTGTATTGCTATATAGATATAAAAATGTTAGTTTTGTGAAAAATCAAGTACAGCATAAATTGGTAGCCTAATTATAGCTGTGAGTATGAGTTAATATTTAATAGTGACAAAATATTGATGAATTGAAAAGGAAAAAATAATGAATTATTTATTACAACCGCCATAGTTAATCAAACCACACCAATTATAGTCACCAGTATTATATTATAGATACGAAGTTCACCACCCTGTATAGTCACTTTATAGTACAGCAATATATTACTTCTCTAACAATATTTTAATTTCTCTTCGAAAAGATAATCCTTACCGGTTAACAAAAATGTTGAAATGAAAATAAAATTACTAATATTCACTTTGTTGATGCTGTTAAGGAGTGTTGGATACTAATTTTGATCATTGAGTATTTGTATATTACACTGAAGTGTAAACATTTACACTTAGGTATATAACAGAAGTTTCAAAACTATAAAGTAATTATTTAAACTCACCTCCTTCTTCGTGAATACTTTCAAGCACAATCGTCTGATTTTTGTTCTTTTGAGACTGGTCACGCGCTTTTTTGTTGGCATTTAGGTCTGCTTCAAAACTATCTAGTGATTTTAATACGGCCTGAAAACGGTGGTTTTGGCACTTTAATACTAATATACACTAAATACAAACAAAAAAAAAACACTAATTAAAATGATCTGCAACTAGATCGTACATCTTCAAGTTATGAGGAATAATAATTAACGTTTACCTCAAGGTCTTCACTAAAATTTTTCGTAAACGCTTTAGATATCTCATTTATTTTTGGAAGCAATTCATTAAAAATTGACATAATGAGAATAAAAACTACACTTTGAAAAAGTTTTATAAAATTTGACAAACGCTCTAAAGATTAAAACACTACACAAACGAAAACCGTTTGAAATTGAAATACAATGTTGCCAACATTTAATGGATTACAAATGAGAGGCTTGGAGGATTATGAATGCGTTCAGTGTCAAAGAAATACTATTTAAACATAACTTATTTTAATAAAATGTAAAAAAAATATATATTATTATTATATATTATTATTTTAATTTATTCCTGTTTTTTTGAGGTTTAATATAAAATCTCAGCAATATTAAATAATTCAAATAATTTAATATCGAAATTGATATTTTGCACCAATTAAATATTTATTCTTTTATTCTCATTATGTTCAGTTATTAATCAAATGCAACTTTAAGAAACTATAATATTTTTTATCTTAAGTATCTAAATATATATCTAAAAATAAACTTTGTAACAAATATATTTATTACAAAGTTCATTTTGTAGCTAATGTTGTGAACATTATTCAAACCTTAAAGCAAGTAATAGTAATATAAATAATTATAAGTAAGACGCAGGACTATCTAATAAGTAATCATTCACCAGAGACTACTATAAAATCATTTACTAAAGCATTGTGTTGAAAGTGTCATATAAATATAAGATTTACTCTAAATATAAATAGATGGCGTTGTCTTTAAAAAACCAAGCAACATATAATATATTATTATTTATACATTAGCTACATATTTTCTTATTGTCTAATAATAATGATTTTATAACTTCCTTTAATTATAGTTCTTTATATCTTTTCACTTTTAATTCACCTCATTGATCATTGCTATACGTCAAATGGAAGTATTAGGACCTATGAGGGCTTTTTATTCTATACTTTTAGTACTCTGTTCTATACAAATCGAAATAGAAAATATGTAAAGACAATCTCCAAATCAAAGTTAAAGCGGCGAGGGTTGCAAATGGTATGATAAGAAGCATACACTAAACTCAGTCGGGTATTTGTTTATTGTGATCACTGTTTGTCAAACGTCAACATATTTAGCAAACAATATGAAAACCACCAGAACTAATGGCCTAATGACTTTATGGATAAGTCTTTTAAATATATAAAGCAACCAACATTAACATTTGCAGACAGTCGACTTTAAAAGTAACATACACGACTGGGAGTATGTATGCAATGTACTCGTTGGATACTCCTAATTCAATTTTTTTTTCTTTATTTTTTGATACCCCGTCGGCCTAGAACGTCTTGGCTGGGAGGATTATGTGGACTACCTTAAGGAGGTTTGTAGGGCTAACCATTAAAAAACCAACGCTCGCCTCATTGCCTTTGCGGGACGGCACAGGATCTCTTTAGAATTCAACGTGACGCTGCGGCGATAAGCCCTTTATGAGGGTGTCTTGAGTAACTTAGGACACCCTCAATACGCAGGCCTATTTCTATAGGTTTCTATAATAGACGGTGAGAGGTGAAGGATTACCTTCGCCTTCCAGCAAGGCACTGCAGACTAGATGAAGAAGCGGCGGCATAGGACGTCACCTATTGATATGAGATTCAGAACCATTTGCACAAGAAGAGGATATTCGTGGCTGTGGCTAATACCTCTTTAAAAAAGTATAAATGACTTTATCAAAGGCGTTCTAACTTCTCACAGTCGATTAAAAAAAAAAAATGATAACTATTAATTCTTATGTAACAAATACAGTATTTTTTTAAAATAATCAAACATTTATATTATGAATAATTTTATGTTATGTATTTATATAGTGTTTTAAAAAACGCATTTTAATTTGCCTCCAAAACGCTCGAGACTGTCATGGCGACACACTAGTTACGTGTCCTCGGGTAAAATAAAATAAACGTGTATTCAGTTTAATTGCAATTGATACTTTTCTTTGTTTTTAATTCGTGAATGTAAATGCCTCCTATATTAGAATTGTTTTGAACTCATGTAAAAATATATCGAAAAAATATATAAATATGTTCCAAATACGATGACAAAAACGAATGAAATTCTTGACACTTGTAAAAAGTGACGATTACAGTAAACAAAGACAACAATGTATTTTTTTAAAGGCCATTTTTATGTGCCTACTCAATTAATTTTATCGGTTTAATTAAGAATTATTATCAAAATTCTACTGCAATGATAATAAATTATAAGAAATGAGTAGAGGTTAGGTTCTTTTGGTATTGATTTGTATACCAGTTGTAGGATAAATACATTAGAGAAAGCCAGGTTGAGACTGATAATGTCTAAAAATACTTATAAATTATTGAAAAAGAAAGAGAAAAAATAATATTTGAATCTGGAATTTGTAAATAATAAATAGTAATTTAAGCAATATATAGTAGGTATATCACCGTTGTTTAAAAATAGGACCAATAAAGTGCCAAGAGATGACAGTTACATAGAAATAAAATGAAGTAGAATAATTAAAGTTATTCACATAATACTTTTAACGATTCAAATATTATTTTAATAATTTGGGTACCTGCCACCGTTATTATTTAACAAATACTGTCAATATAACTGTTTGTTTTAATAAGTCGTTTTCCGTTTCACATCCAATTTTCCTTTGTTTAAAAGATATAAACTAGAACATACAAAAAGTATAGGTATAATTTTGTAATATAACTAATTATCAACAATAATTGTGTTGGATGACGTCGTGACGTAGTGCTTTCTGATTGGTGATCACTGTCACGTGACACGCATTCCTAATTTTACAAAAATAAATTATAAAAAATATGTACAATCCTTAATTTCATAATGAATATTTTGCTATTTTGCTATTTATATATCAAATCAAATCAAATCAAATCAAATCAAATCAAATCAAATCAAATCAAATCAAATCAAATCAAATCAAATCAAATCAAATCAAATCAAATCAAATCAAATCAAATCAAATCAAATCAAATCAAATCAAATCAAATCAAATCAAATCAAATCAAATCAAATCAAATCAAATCAAATCAAATCAAATCAAATCAAATCAAATCAAATCAAATCAAATCAAATCAAATCAAATCAAATCAAATCAAATCAAATCAAATCAAATCAAATCAAATCAAATCAAATCAAATCAAATCAAATCAAATCAAATCAAATCAAATCAAATCAAATCAAATCAAATCAAATCAAATCAAATCAAATCAAATCAAATCAAATCAAATCAAATCAAATCAAATCAAATCAAATCAAATCAAATCAAATCAAATCAAATCAAATCAAATCAAATCAAATCAAATCAAATCAAATCAAATCAAATCAAATCAAATCAAATCAAATCAAATCAAATCAAATCAAATCAAATCAAATCAAATCAAATCAAATCAAATCAAATCAAATCAAATCAAATCAAATCAAATCAAATCAAATCAAATCAAATCAAATCAAATCAAATCAAATCAAATCAAATCAAATCAAATCAAATCAAATCAAATCAAATCAAATCAAATCAAATCAAATCAAATCAAATCAAATCAAATCAAATCAAATCAAATCAAATCAAATCAAATCAAATCAAATCAAATCAAATCAAATCAAATCAAATCAAATCAAATCAAATCAAATCAAATCAAATCAAATCAAATCAAATCAAATCAAATCAAATCAAATCAAATCAAATCAAATCAAATCAAATCAAATCAAATCAAATCAAATCAAATCAAATCAAAACTCTTCATTTGGACAACACAACAGATAACAGTACATACAAAAAAAAAAGAAAAGAAACTTAATATAAACACATTTATATCGAACAGGAAAAGAATATAAACAAAAAACAGTAAAATGGACTGAACTTAAAAATAATAATAATAATAAAATTATAAAGTTTGTTCTTATTTTATACATATATATTATAATAATGTTGTCCAAATTGGTGGACCACTCAGCTTATGTTGAGAATAGTAAACATTCTCAACGCTGGTATTCTGTGGTTGTCATTCATTGAGCGACGTCGCACTTTGCAAACCTTTAATTTTTGACCGATTAAACAACATCACAAAATCTTAAAACATGTATATAATTATAATTTACCGCCCATAATAATTGCATTTAGTAACAATTTAATTTTTTTTATATCTGTCTTAAAGACTTGCTATTCATTTCATGTTTTAAATTGAATTTTATCCATTTGTTTTTTTTCTTCCGCTTGCTTTGATTTAGATGATAAACCTCTTTAAAGATCTGCAAAGAGGATGTGGATATCTAAGGATAACCACCACCATATCCTTATCTTTGCTTTTTGCACCATTTAAAACTAATGTCTAGATTGTCATTTTAAGTCCTGGTGGTGCCATCTATGTTACATCCCTGAATAAATTCAGCCGTTTGTATACTTTTTATTTTTCTGAAATCATAATAAATTCTTCATTTTTATTACATGTGGTAGCTACTGATTATATAATAATGGTGTAGAAGAAATTTATCTAATTATACCCATTTCAAAACTTATATTCAGGGACGGCTTTTCATTTTTACTGTTATTGGGTGCCCTCATAAAACTTTATGAAAATTTTATTTCGACTCCACTGTTTTACTGTCACAAATTACAATTCACAGCGCGCCCTAACTAAGAGAAAATGAAAACATTCGCAGGATACATCGGAACGATTCAGCGACATCTTGTTAAAATTTTTATACAATTTAGAACGGCGGGACATAAATTGCTCGCATGACGTAATAAAAGCAATCGTCGAGTGCTTGCTGCGACAGGGTTCTAACGGGTACGAGTTGTGTGGAGTGTGGAACCGTGCGCATTTAAGCGACTCGGGAGCGACGTCGCGCCAAAATAAAATGCAATAAAAAGGCCGATATAAGGCAAAATCTGTACGAATAAGGAAATGCTTGTGTAGTCACACACAAAAATGGAGAACGACACAAATATTTATAAATTATAAAAGTGAAAATCTAGTTGCTCTGCTTTTTTGTTTATTAAACAATGTATCAAGAAAGAGATTAATTAATTGACAATAATTGCCATATACATCATGGATGGACTGCGTTTTATTAAGGAAATTATTTAAGAATAAAAGTTTCATAAATCTTTTTAATGTAAAGAATACTTAAACATTATATTTAAGTTTGGAGATAAAAAAATCTAATATATAACTAAATAACAGCTTGTGTAGTCGAATGTACTGGCGTCTCGCGGTCGCGTGTGTATTGAGCGAAGTCACCCCACGACTTAGTGTTGCCAATTTTGTCACGCGAATTTGAACTAAGACCTTTGACGGATGATTTTAGCTTCAGGTTAAGGTTTTTTGTTTTTAGTTTTATTTTTTATTATATGTTCTATAAAATGAATTTTTATTAAATTTATTAAGAATATCAATTTAATTGTAAACATGATACTAAAATTGTTATTAAATATAATGTAATATAGTAAATATAAAACCGAAGCATCTAGTTTAAAAGAAATGCGATTTATTCGTTTTTCTTGGAAGCCGCATGGCAGTTCGAAATTCGAATATCTCAGTGTCCGAAGGCGTCACTCGGTCGCGAATCTATTGAACGTTAGCCCATTCCCGTGATGGCGAACGTTTTACTATGAATAAATTTCGTATTGCTAGACGTAAGAAATAAAAAAGTTAAAACAGAGTGTTCCGAATTCAAATATCATGAAATATAAAAGAACTAATAATAATTTTGGAACTAAGTTATGTCACTAAATGGAATACAAATTGTAAGTTAAGTTTATAACTCTGTATGTAAATAATTCAAAAGTGTCTCAATACGGCTGGAATAAGTGTTTTATTTGGTATTCGGGTCAAAAGAGATGGCACTTGAAAGGAGAACTCAAATCTAACCATCGACACGGAATGGAAGCTTATAAATTATATATAGGTCGCGACACCTGACTATTCTCAGGGAATGCATTCGAATTTACATCCAGTATTTCGAATTGTAACTGTTTCAGATTATGGGCGAGTGGATTTGGATTTAATTTGAGTTATATTTTTTAAATTTAGATTTTTTTAGTACAGTAGGTAATGTGTCAAAAATATATGTTCTTGTGTTATTTTTTATTCAGTTCCTATTTTATAGATGATGCAGAGAACATCGACAAAATGTGTCGTACTAAAACATTATTTTTATTATTTTAATGATAAAGATTATAAAAAAGACTTCTTTTATTATAATAGATGAGAATTAATATTTCTTCAAACACTGACTATCGAACAATTTGGTTTGCTTGCGGTGGAGTTTGGGTAAAAATGTTTGTTATGTAGATTGTTGGATATCTGCCAGATATTTGGAATGAGTTGGCTTGAGAAATACTTAGGTTATATTAATTTACTGCAGTAATAATTGCTGATAGTAACAAATGAAGCCAAAAAAGAATTCCCATGACTTCACTGGCTTTAAAGATTAAACCTTCGCTGTGGTCGGTCTTTTAAAATTTATTAATTTAAAAGCAGTATCTTGTGACGTCACGAGCCGGCTGTGAAAATGTTTGTAAGTAATTATTTTTGGTGTTTTTGTTACTTTGTACTTTCTGTAATTTTATTTGGGTGAGCTCTGGCGTACGTTTCCATGTTTTCCTTCAGCTAACAGAACCTGAAAAATATAAACACTCATCATGTTCACTTTGACTTTATTTATAATAATAATATGTATGTGTGTGTGTTGTGTATGTATATTATGTAATTATATAATTTAAATATTTAAATAAATATTAATTAATATTTTTTAAACCTCAACTAACTTAAGACTATGTCTCGTGTATTGTTAAAATAAACTAACAAAAGATATATAAGCTGAAATAAATATAAGATGAAAAGAAATATTTTGAATAAAAGGCCATAAATTATCAAAAGTTTTGTGATTCGTAGTTTTGTTCCGGTTCTTTACACAACTAACTCCTGAGCTATCTCGAGGATTTTGTTTATACGATATATTGTTGACTTCTCTAATGTTATTTGACGGAATAAATATTAAGTCAATCTCCGTTCAACATTTTTTTAACGCAAAAATGTTTATATTCAAATTAATTGTTTTTTTTAAAGTCAAATCTGATTTTGGTTCTGTAATATATTCTTAAAATCTTTTTAATGATATAATATAGTGTAGTTTTACATTATTTATTAAACTAAAAATACATCAACACGGACGGGACTTTCATATTCAGAGATTCTCTATATTTATTTAAAAATTTAAATAATTTAAAAAAAAATTATTAACCACTAGCTGTTACGGTTCCAGATTTTTTAATTTGAGATATATACTAAGAGTAAAAGAATTAGACAGCCTCTTAGCCTTCCTCACGAACCTGTCTATCATAATCAGAAAGTACTTTCCAAATACCTCCTTAGTTTCGAAGATAAGTGAATTTAAACAAATAAACTCTTCCACTTTATAATACTAGTATTGATTTTAAACAATCATCAATGTTATTTTAATATAACATTATAACAATATTTGAATTTCTTCTTAATTCCTAACCTTCAGTTAGTTGACGGTAGATCTGGTATTTGTTACAGACACTCGCCTGTAACAAACAATTTAACCTATCCGCTTATATCCTCCAATTTTTGTACCGTCACCATAAAACTAATTTTTTTTTGTAGAGTAATTTGACATACCAGCTGCCACCGCGTCTTTGTTTGTTTGTAAAAAGTACAAGAAGCGAACTACGATTATTTTTTCAATTTGAAAACCACTACCGCCATTTAAAATTAATGCTAGCGCCATATATTGTCGTTTTGGCAAACACAAAAGAAAATTTACACATATATAAATTTACAACTTCTATTTTGCCCTCATAGAAATATAATTTTAAATCCACTTAATGCATTATTTTTTAATGACCGCAAATGTAAATCTACAATTTCATGTATCCAACATTAACAATAACAAAGTTTTATACAAATTGCAACTCCTATTTCATCTCCCTATTAATGAAAGTTCTTAAAATTCTTTATTAGCGGACGTTTTCTAGTTATAATGTATCTTCCTATTAAATTACAATTTTATTGTAATACAATAAAAATAATTTTATATAAATTATTCGAAATACCCAAACATACATTTTACAAAATACAAGCTTTCTATCTTATAAGTTATATAACTATATTTTCTTGAAACAATATATTTTTTTGTCATCTGTACTTCTAAGAGAATTAATTTCGTATGTAAAAAGTAAAAGAGTAAGTATTAACCGTGGTCTTAAACAGCCGTCAAAAATCCTTCTATCATTATGTGGATAGAGAATTTGAATTATTATGTCCTTATAATAATTATTGTAATCCTTGGAACATTGTGAGCCTAAAATCGGTTTTATGAGGATAGAAAAATTATTACACATATTTATAAAATATTTCTTTTAATAAATAATAACGGTTTTTAAGAATGTTATATCATTAAATAAATTATAAATAAATATATATTGAAACTTCTTTAACATTTACACGCGTGAACGTGAGACCTCTGGGATACTGTCCTGTCGCTCTGCTGTCTGAGTTACTTGCTATACTATAGGTTTGTTTACATAAATATATAAAATCTTTCATAACATTAATATATAAAATGGTTTTTGTCCGATGTTTGTTAATTTCAATCTTCGACAGAACTCTAATTGGTAAACGTCCAATTTTCATTATATAATTAAAGAAAATAATCTTAAAATGGTTGAACATGATTATAGATATTTTCAAAACAACATTAATTTTATCTGTTAGCTTACAATATAGTCTCTACTATTACATTATTGTAAAAAATATTAAAGTACTTGTAAGTGGAGTACGTCTCTGTAATTTAAAACTGATATTAACAAGAAAACAATTTACGTCGTTTAGTTTCAGAGTTATTATCTTAATAATCTATTATTATATAAACTGATTTTAATTTAAGTGTTTTAATACTATAACAACAATAATATGTTCGTCAGTTCACAAATTATTTTAATCTTAGACAGTTTTATAGTTTGACAGAAATCTTATGTTTTTGGAGTATTAAGCCTTATATTTCATAATAGCTGATCTTAGATTCGTCTTTATAAAAAAAGCTAAAATATTTCTACGAATGAATCATGTGAGAGCGCAGTCGCGGGTGAGGTCTAGTCTTAATAAGCTTAGTATCGTATTTCCATACTTTTAACCTTTGTTATGAGTATATATACGTTTCCAATCAACAATACATTATTATATTATGATTTGTTTGTATTTTAATCTGTCATTCGTTTTATGGAGACGTCACACTGCTGTGGGAATTGTTGCATTTCTCACGCAGAGGTTTGTTTCCATTATAATACGATTTTACACTCTTTACTAAATACTCGTACTTAATCGTTTATTTAGATGTTTAAACACATTTCTAAACACCGCAATGAAGCTTTGACATCTTTCTTAAGAGTTTTTTTTTTGTTAAAATAACTAAAATATATATTGAGCGAAGCTCTCTCTGAAATTTTTCTGTATCCTTTGTGCAAGTATTAATCAAAAACGGTATATCCGAAAATTTCCAAATTTTGCACACTGATAGACATCAGTCTTTAAAAAAAAAACAAAAATATAATAACGGGTCTCATCTTGAATAATAATTGAGGACAGAATGCGTCGATGTTTTGTAAATGCAACTTCGGTGATGTTTGCTTCTCGCGTCGCTCAATATGATAACACAACTAGATTTTGTGAGCTCAGCGAGGCAAAAGTGAGGTCTCGTTCGCACTCCTACTTGATAAGACATTTCTTATCATAACAAGGTATTTTAATTTAGCTTTACGGGACTTACTCGCATTATTAAAAACTTAATAAAAGGTATATACAGTAACAAACCTATCTCGATATTTCTATCAGATTGCACTGATCGTGGTCACGAGAAATATTCTCTAATATAAAATTAATTCGCAAAATTTTCAAAAATATGATCATAAGGTATACGGTTAATAATATTGTAATTTAAAAAAACGTAGATTAACATTCGTGTAACATTGGGAACTGTTTCTTATATTTCATTATCTGACAGCGCTCACAAAAATAATACAATTGCATTAATCGGATTATTATTTAACCTATGAAGTAATATTGATAGAATTTTTATGAGATGACCAAATTATACGTGGTGGGATTAATAGTTGGAGGTATTTTTTGTTGGTTTATAAGGTATTTTTAGCCTCGGAGGAGGGCTACCAATGTTTATATTATAAATTTTCTTGTTTAATTCGAGACCCATACAGTTATAGTTGAGCTGAGCGAAGCGAAGCTCTTTACTACCCAAATTTTTAACTCTTACCTTACTCCTCCTTCAATGTACGAGCTACACGCACGAAATTAAACGCATAATGAGCAAAACCTGGTCTGGATTGAAAATCAGCCGAATCGTAATTTTAGTTTTCGAGATAATTGATAAAATGTGACCCATATAGTAATCATATAGAACTGTTTTGTTTCGCACGCGCTTCATCGCGAGGCTAACCCCGCTTGCGTGAAACTAGTACATCATTCGTATTATTAGAATACAAATGTTCTGATACCCATTACCATTTTTTTTTTTCGCAGTGAAATGCCTGTACGCATACCATACCAATGCGACGACGACAAGGGCGACGACGCGGCTATGTGGGGCTCGCACCCACAGAAAATCTGTGAACTGCCTCTGCCGCTTAAAACTCCGGAGGGTGCGGGAACGCTTCATGCGACATCCGCTGTCTCCGGTATGCAGCTTGGCCTCCACAGGCCTCCACACGGACGCGCTGACGTCGCGCGCCCAGTTTAGGTCCTTGTGCTGGGTCGCCGCACTGGTTCACACAGTACAGCGCCTCCTCTCGGGTCTGTGTGCGAAGACGGTGAGCTCCCCTGAGTCTACTGCCCGCAGGCCCAAGGCCCAATCAGGGCGGTTGGCGGCGGGCAAGGGCCGTTCGCCGACGCCCTGGTCTTCGGCGGCAGATCCGGTACTCTTAATGAGTATCGGATATTCTTAAACTATCTTAAAGTACTGTCTCTATGTATACTTAAATTTATAATAGTAGAATAATAACACATAATACTTTTTACAGCTAAAACTAATTGCAATTTTACAGTAATAAAAAAATTTATTATATTAAAAAAAAACTATTTCACCGATTTTGATTTTTATATAACATTGTATATAAAAATCGTATATATATTATATATGTATAAGAGACTTGTCACTGATTACGTTCTCTAATGTTTGTTCAAAATATTACTATTGGTATTACCGAAACTTAAAACTTTATTTTCAAACAGGTCAAGTTTTCCATTAAAATTTTTATTATAATAGTGTGATACAGTGTAATGCATTTTACGCTGGATTTTTTTTTGTTTAAATAAACAATTGAATACTAATCTAAATAATGAAACATTACTGATGTATCAATAGATAAAAATATTTTGTTAAAACTTTAAGAACCTGATTTTTAGGCACAGTTACGCTTCCACAGACAGACGTACGTATACTGTATAAGATTTTTTCTTTATACCATGGGGTTTTCGATTTAAAACTATTGACGAAAAAACGTCGACATCTCTAAAAAAAGTTTTTCAAATTTTTTATATAATATAATAGACACAATGACGTTATGTTTTAAATTATACTAAAGCATACGAGTGATCAATGGTTACATACAAGTTCTGGTTATTAGGGATACCGAAAACTCAGCCAACTTCATTGTAACATTAAGTTAACTTGTTACTTTGGCAGTTTGACTCGATACGTCACCACAGATCAAAGATACTTCAAAGTTGTCGGAGTTGATTTTAATGACTTGGTAAATTGCCTAAATATTTTATTATAATAAACATGTCAACAGTGATGATAGACAAAGGACGCTGTGGATTTAAAGCGGATATTGTGTTATTTAGGTATTAATTTTATCTTGTAAGTATCGATCGGTGGGAATTAAGTAGATAGATATTATGGTTGGATGTATTTTTTGCATCTAATTTATATTGAAAATTCGATAAAATATTAAAACCTGATGTGTTTTTATTACATATGAGTGTACTGAGGTAGCCAATTCAGAATATTTTTCAAGTTTTGTTTACCTTTCTGTGACTAATAACGCTATGAATCAGTATCAGTAAAAAAAAAAGAAATCATAAAGATATTCATTTATTCTGGCTTTTATAAATGCAAAGAAACTTTATATTTGCATTATTAATTAAAGGAGTAGACAACGGCAATATGTTTGTTACTCTTACTTTTATGTTTTTTATTAGATTGGATAGGATTTGATTAACTAAAACTATAATCGTTTTAGGTAAGAGCAGGTTCGACCATGAACAGTGTTAAAGTCGTAAATGTTATCGTAGCCTCCCTTAAGAATAAATGAAGGTTGCAAGAAAGCAAATTAGGTAGGTATAGAAGAGATATTTGGGCATTTAGTTCGTCACTATTAAAAAATATAGCAAATAGATACTTTCTATACAATTTCTTGGAGAGAGTGCATATTTATAATCCCAATCGAGCCAGCCCGTATACGAGCTATACCTGAACTAAATCTACAATTTACTAATAAAATAACTTAAAAAATTGTCAAATAAAAAGTAACTTGATATAAAAATAAAAGTAAAAGTAGTAAAAGTAAAATAACAAAAGTAAATCTTGGCTCTGCTCCATTCACATCAACACTAAAAAGAACATTAAAACATACAATAATACTAGAAACAGTAAATATTTTGTTTTTACTTTTCATCTTTAAACGACACACATATTGTTTATTGATCGATCTCCAAGTTTTAATGACAGGGACAACTTTTGTATGAAGTTGAACCAAATATTAGTTATTACTGTTTACTTTCTTGTTTAAGGTGTTCTGGACTTGGAATTCGTTTTGTTTATTGATAGCTTCGTCCAAATGTATTTGGGGTTGATTAACGTTTTAAAGTTGTGGCTCAAGCTGCTATACTATATTATAATTATGGCTACTAACGTATACTACTACTTATAGCTTCTAACGCTGCTATAATTATAATAACTTCAAAATGGACTTCTGTGTGAGTTATTTATTCAATCCTAACATCATTCATCAAACCTTCTTTAAAACATTTCATTCATCTTAAAAAAACGTATAAGAAAATTTTCAGACGCCAAATTATACATTTTTATTTTGAAGTGAGACTTCAGCAGTTTAAAGATTGTAATTAAATAAAAAATCTAATCTATCTTGATTTATATCCTACATGCGTAAATGTGTTTGTTTGTTACACTTTATTTCTTTAATCACTCAGAAGATGATCATGAAATTGCACAGACATTGTAAGTTTTAACAAAATCTAATCTAGTAGCAATTACAAAGAATATAAAATAACCGTGTTCAATAAATTCTTTGTTTTACTTTACTAACGACGAATACGTACGAAACCGCATGCTAAAGCTAGTATATTAATAAACGAGATATCTATTATAAAGTTAAATTTCCTTTAACAAAATCATATAGTCAATATAAGTTCGACGAGTAATCCACCAAGTTTAATAACATTGAAAGCGACCCCAATATTTTCATATGAGGTATTACAGATATTTCCTTATACATATGCAATCGGATAAAAGTTAACAGGTAATTGATATCGATTTATGTTATTCTAATTCTATAAAAAATAGTTTAAATATTCAGTTTAAAGATATTTTATTTGTATTTATTATTTCCTTTACAGTAATTTCTATTGGCTTTTGAAATATATACCACAGTTTTGGCACCGAAATACGCGATTAATCAAGAATAGTACCGAGAGAGCAATACTTTGTACTAATAATGAAGTCGATTTTAGTAATTTATATACAGAACCCGTGCGACAATTAACATTTATTTTTAATACTGAGACTCGTTTCAATCGTTTCAGATGAAACTTATTCAAAACTTCTTTGAGATTTTTTTTATTTTGATAAATTATATTGAAATTGGTGTACCGTTACAATCCGTCCCCTAATTAAAATGTTTCTTTTATTTTATTTCAACGAACCTTCTTTTACATGAAATCACTACATTTCAAAGGTCCCGGTGACTATCTATAAAACGCATAAAAATGTAAATATTTATGTTAAAAATTGAGTTAACTTTTAACTAAAGTGACCGCAGTGCTCAAAGCGTCTCACAGGATTTGGTACAAGCACAAGCGATCCACTCTAATAACTATTTATTAATATACTATTTATGAAACTAGTTATAAATAACTATTTATAAAAATATTTATAATTTTATTCTGATTAAAAAACTAATAAAGATATAATACTCATTTAAAATATGTACAGTTTCGTAACATTCCATGGATTCACCGTACGGCTGCCGGGCTTATCGAGTTGCAAAAATGCCAGCGCCGCGATAGCGCTTCTTTTCACAGTTCACTCTGTTTCTGTAATTTTCTTGTCAATAAATAAGTAGAATTCAATTTCTTTCATTTTTATTATCATATTATAAAACCTTCTGAAGAGAAAGATGTAAAATTACGAATATTGTAACAGAAACGGTGAATATTTGTCTTATTCAAATAAATTATCTATAAAAATGCACTTTTTTTCTGTAATGTTTAGCATATATTGATAAAATATGTATGGCACAAAAAGGGTTAAGGGGGGGCCTTTTATATGTTTAACATTTATTTGATAATTTTTTTAAAGCATAATATAATGTTTTATAAATATTAATATCTTCTGACTTGCACCACACGCTACAAGATGGCCTGAGTGATCGTTAGGTTGTAATAAGTAAAAAAACTACCGATCCAATTTCATTACGGGGCTATTTTACGGTCCAAGTGTCCTTTCATTATACAGCCTGATTCACAAACCTTTTTATATTACTGAGGTTTTTAAATATACAGACAGTTGAATGTGCCCTTTTTAAATATTAGTCATAGCTGCTTTCATTAATATAAGCTGATGAATACATCTTGTATTTAATAAATAGTAAAAATACATCAGATTAATTAAAATTGTATTATTCATACAAAACTTTACTGTTTGGATTTTTTTTTTCTTATTGTGAGACCTAAGTATAGTTTGTTTTTTTTTCTTTTTTAAAGGTATGAAATGTTTTGCATATATGTAAATATCTTAATTATAGTATTGTACTCATTTTTAATATTTTTTGTAGACCTGAAACCAATGTTTCATATAATATATTTTTAAGTAGGTTCTTCATTTATTTAAAAATTAATTTTAATTAGATAAGAAATTATTTCCTGTATATGGTGAAAGTGGTACATCAAAAATACAAATTTTCTAATATATATTTATCCTTGTCTGACTGTGAGTGTCAGATGCATTCAACTGTTAACAACCATTTAGTTTTTAAATTTTAGAAAAGCTCCAAGGCTTTGAGAATAAGTAACGTCATTTATGTTTAGTTACAAATAAAACAATGAAGAAAGTCGTTTTATGATTTTGTGAAATAGTGAAGTAATAGTTTAAGTGTTTCTCTTAACCTAGTTAAATTCTTTTATCCTAAATCATTCTCATATATTAGTTTTGCCATAATATTATAAATAAACTAAAAGATATTAAGAAATATAAAATGAACAATAATCAATACGCACATGATTCGAATCCGCGACTTCTGAGAAGTTACACTACACTGCAAAGTTTTGTTTTTTTTTTACATTGGTTAGGATTTTCAAAAAAACCTAATAGATGTCACTACCGTCTTCGGGACGGTAAAATATATAAAATGCTAAATTATCGCAACGAGTAGCGATGCCGTAGCTCAATTGGTAGAGCGATTGGACGGTTTCCCAGAGGTTGCGGGTTTGTATCTTGCTCGTATCGATAAATTGTTCAGGGCTATACATATTAAGACCATTTCAAATTGCAATTAAAAGGGTTTTCGTCCATTACTCTTTTATCGACCAACCCTAAACTTTTGAACAGTGCAACTAAAGTCTTACGCTCCGGTCGGGGCGAAGCCTCACTTGTCAAATTTAATGCAATTAAGACCCAGGCTTGTTTATTCTCCACCAAGCACAGTATGTGCATATAACGAACTACCTTCTAATATCTATTATTTCTATACATTAATTTTGAATCATACATTGAATCCATAGCACAGTTCACATCCAGAAAGGTTGATATTCTGGTGAAATAGCAGAAGTTTGAATGTATGGAACACTATTCTCAGCGATGCGTTATGGAGAGAGTGCTGCACAATTGCAAGAATTAATGTTTGTCTTTGTGTTTATCGAACAGCCACACGAATGGATACGTCGCTGATACACACTGATGATTCTGCTTGCGGCCAAGAATTTTTTTTGCTAGAGTTAATTTTTCCGGATAGATAAAATCTGCAGGTCTTCACGAGCTCGTGAATTTTTGAGGTAAGCCTACACAATAGATCACATAATCGCTTACTAGCAGATGAGGTAGCAATCAAACGTGAATCAATATATTAAAAAGGCCTTGAAAACCCCAAAAAATTATTTAGTCGAATCCTAGATTTTTTGGATAGACAGAGACATTAACAAAAAATACTAGATACGATATTCTTAAATATGCCAAAACAAAAAAAAATACTAACCAAATAAAATACATAAAAATGTCTATTATTACATTTTTAAATTTAACCCGACGTTTCGAATGCTTTGCAGCAAACGTGTTCGCGGTAAGACGAGATGATGGTGTCCATTAAAAAATGTAATAATAAACGCGAGTTATATCCGTAAAATAGTTTTATTGAAATGTGTTGTACTCGTGTAAATATAAGAAAAAATTACATAAAACTTGATCAAATAATGTAATATTCATAATGTATTTTAAATAATTATCAAACTTGTATACTTGGAGCACCCTGTACGTGAGTACAGTTGTAAAGTAACCGTCTGTGTCGCAGCTCGTATTAAGTTGTATCTTTATATACAACGACATTATGTACTTGAAGTCTTATGCGAAAGTATTGAGACCATCTGTATATAATGAGCTAAGAGAGACATTGCAATTAATTAAACAATATCTAGTAGGATCGTTCTTCGAAATAATTGGTAATTTGGAACCTGTCTATTTATTTATATTTTTTTCCAGTTTATCCACATACATAAACTTAGGGCTAGTTTGTTCGTTTTTAGGGGTTCGTTTCTCAAAAGGAAAAAAATCTGTTTGTTAAGACTTTTTGTTTTAGAAACACGTGAATATATATAGTTTTAATTAAAACCATATAATCTAGTCTAAAGTATGTTGAAACTGTGAAAAAATAAATTTAAAAAATTAGTAATAATTTAAAACTTATCGTAAATAAAAAATGCCCTGTTTTATGCCTCAAAAAAACGCAAATTTCTTCACTCTCCAGGAAATAAAACTTGATAGATTCGTTCCCACCGACATAGAACTATGAAATATTACAAGAATCATCGTTCTATAGTAAAAGTAACAGCCAAAGCTAAGCTATTTATTAGCTACGGTATAATGAGTTAAGTTTTATCTACATGTAACATAAAACATTTACGAAACCTTCTGTCAAACAAATTCATTTTAAACATAAATTTAATTACAATGCATAGTTTATTAAAATTTAGGTAAATGTTAAATAAGTATTAAATTGTAAATTAATTTATATAATGAAAACGTCAGCTCACGAAAATTAAAATACGTATTAACTGAGAGTGTTTTAAAACGCCACAATGAGGCTGTGTGGCTTTTAATAAACATCACAACATTAGTCGGCCACAATTGTGGCGGCGGTCGTCATGGTCGTGTGTCTGTGTGTTTGATGAGGACTCATTGTATTTCATTGATTGCAGAGTAGACAAAAAATATTTGAGCGGTATTGTTGTATCAAGAGGTTGTGTTGTGTTGTGTTCAAATGAATAAAAAGTATGGTTTAATCCTGTTACAAGTTTCATTATGAAACGGAATGAAAATCAAAAAGAGCTATTCGACTATTTAGAATAAAATGAGGTGCCAAAATAAACAAGATGGCTGACGGTAATTTCTTATAAATCAAATTGACCTACCGATTAATGTTAATATGATTAAATTAACGTATTTGATTGTATAATTAATTTAGGATGGTCTGAAACACACTGGAATGTCATAGAATTAATTTACTATTTGATTTGGACGGTTCAGTCTTACTTAATGCTAACTTCATAAGGATTTTGCATGCTGTGTTTTTTAATATAAAATAAAGGTTTATAAATTACAAAACAACGAATTAACAAGGAGATTATTTTTATTCGTTAATTTGTAAACCCCCTGTTAATTCTTAACGACCTTTATAAGAAATTCCATTTAAAAGACATATGTTGTAGTATAATAGGGCTTAAACTACAACATATGAGTTTTCTATAACATCTTAAACTACTTACAACATACGCCAAAACTGCAAGGAATAAAAGTTACAGATATATAAACGTATAAACCTACTTTTTCATGTGCATATATATTAGATTGTACTAAACATATTTATTATAAGTGTAGTCAAAAAATGGAGTTTATAAAATAAAGTATTATAATTTAGACGGTAAATATTTTTTTTTTCAGTGGCTGAAAAAATTAATTACGCTCTTAACCGCAGTGAATTTGGAATTTTATTAAAAATGAACCAAACCTGAACGTTTTTTAATTACGAAATACTTAAATTATAATAACGTTATTGTACTTGTACTAATTATCTTGTTAATAGAATAAATCTTGTTTTCATTAATTAGCTCTTAGATACTGTTTGATTAACTCGGTTTATTAATTATATTAATATTCATTTATTTCCTATTACTCTGATGCTTATTCCCAAGAATGTACTCACTTATATCAGCGATGATTTGACACATATCTTCTTGGTATATCATTATCTTCGTAAATGTATCACATCTTTCCATACTAAGATTAAGTGGGTACAATCTACACGTACACGTCACACATCTCCTTCACAGTACACGTCATAAAATTCTGGAACTGCGTCCCTGATGCACGGCGACAAGGCTCAAAGAGGCAGGTTGTTAAAAAACGTATCAGGAAATACGTGCTTGAAAAATAAAGTTATATATATATTTCAATAAAACTAATTTACGAATATAACACGCGTTTATTTTTACATTTTTTAATTTAAACCCGACGTTTCCAGTGCTTTGCAGCAAATGTGTTCGGTAAGACAAGATGATGGTGAGATATATATATTATATTAGTTAGTAATAATCTAAATTTTTTGGTTAAGTTTGATATTTAGCTTGATAGTCATTAATTTAAAATCTCTATCTCTAACACACACTTAACAACCACCATACAAACCAGGTGACAAGATCATATCCGCAGCTCCAGAAGAAGTCACCGTTGTATCCATACAAAAACGATTCTGTCCATTTGTCGCGATTTCAAATCAACTGACGTCAATACAAAATAATCAATGGACGCACTTTAATAATAATAGTATTATTATATCCGACACCTATTTATATTTTATCAAAATTATTTATTGAAAATTTGTTAGCCTATAATTAAAAGTTTACTTATAGATATATTTATATGAGGCTTCGAGTTTTGTTTCTAACAATGTAATATAAATACTAAAACAACCCAGCCGCAGACAACTTGCTCGCGAAATTTTAAACTACCCGCGATATAACAGTATTCATTGAATTCTTTTAGGAAATTATTTTTTTAAATTATATATTACACTTGAGAACAACAAAATAAAATATTGTTCGCGCCATAACGCGACAAAGCGGGATTTCACTTTGCCCTTGAGTACAACGAAAGATATGTCTGTCTCTCTCCCGCACGTTTGAATTGACATAGGAGTGCTCTCGAACTTTCGATTTTTGTTTAATTACTTCTTCCGCAAAGATTCTCAGCGCGCGCGCCCGCGATTTTTCTGCTCCCTTATTTTGTGATATCATTTAGTGTTAGATGTATATTTGTGTATGAGTGTGTATAGTGTAGTGTGTATAGTGTAGTGTGTATAGTGTAGTGTGTATAGTTTAGTGTAGTATAGTGTTTTCCAACCCGCCATATTCTAGAAAATCATCATGTCATAAATTCAGCTTCCTCAAGCAGACCAGAAGATACAGGTTAGTGAACCAAATTCGTGAATTTAGAGCGACTCCTTTCAGATTATCAGATCCCTCCATCCGCTCACGAGAGACGCGTGAATAACTTAGCGCGTCGATATTAATTGTTAATATCTTAATATTATTTTATTATAATATAAATGTATCTTATGATTATTTTAAGGGGCTTCAAAGAAAGTATTTTGTTATTTCGTCTGTATATAAATATCAAATATTCCTCTAGTTTCAGGTTGTAGTACCATTAGTATCAAGTACATTTCGTAGTCGGATTTTATGATACAAAAAATAATTTATAAGATATATGTTATAAAATAAACTCATTAGTTATTTTAATGTCGGTTCATTAAAACTCTCCAAATTCTTAACGACGTAGCAACTTTTAAAGTGAGGAAAATATTAAAAATATATATGTTCAATTACGATGTTAGCTTACGTATATGTGTATATATACGTAAGTATATGTTATGTTATGCACGTTGTCCGTGCTTTTCTTAGATTTTAGTTATATTTGTTAGATTTTATTTTTTTTATTTGAAACCACAAAAAACATACATAAAACAGAAGTTTGTTAGCAGAAGCCTTACAAAATATGTTAGTGAGTTCTTTTACACGGACGAGTCGTATTTATTTTATTTTTTCTACTTTGGTTTTGTCTCATCTCGAACAACGCTTCCACGACAGGCGAGTTCCTGTATCTTATGGCCATCTTGGAGTTATATTCTAATATATATTATTTATTTCAGTTTCCGTAATCCAATAGCGATGATTCCTATTCATAGATATAAACGTTTAATTTATACGTTTTTTTGTAATACTAGAATAAAAGTAATAATTTATATAAATAAAATAATATGGCCTTTACTCGTGTATATTTTACATTTAAATTGAGAGCTATTTGATTACTTTGTCATCAGATTCAGGGGAAGATGAGCCGATTATCGCAGAATAATTTAAATAAAATGTTATTTACATATGTTCCGTTAAAGCTGATATTCCTGTTTTAATCGAAATTAAGGATCTGAAGAAGAAAAGACATCTGGAAATAGCTAGTCTGTAAAGCTAGACAAAGTTACAATAAAATATAAATCTATTTATGGCTTTGAAAAAACCCTAAGAATACGAACTATTGATTATTTTCGTCTAGTCAATGACAGGATGCTCTAGACGCATTAGGAAAGTACTGGAATAAAATATAGACGCCTCTAAAGATAATAATTAAAGTTTATTAAATTCTATTGTTTTTGCTAACTTTGCTATATAGAATAATTTTAAAAAGTTGCCTTAACGCCAAAAGTTTGTAATTGTTGAAAATTATGGATAAATGGTAATAGATTTTGCCTTCGTTCCCATAAAAAGATTGTGTCAGAATCCTAGATTAGTAGTAAGCACTAGCATGGCAGCTCAACTGCAGAGCTATACGGAGTTTCAAAAATTCAGGTTCTGTCAACATCGAGAATATGTTAATTTTATATTTATTTAAAGTTTTTAATAAGAATCTTTGTAGGCTAAACTATTAGCTTCATGTATTTTGCATGTATTTGTATTTGATTTAAACATATCTAGCAGTAACTAGAGCCAATGAACGAGTGATCACATAATAGAATGAGTGATCACACTTCTGCCTTAGTTAGTTCTATGAGAAGGTACAATTTGCTCGAATAATTGTTTCTCGGTGTTGCATGTTGCATCACTTATTTACCTCTAAACAAGCGTTAATGATTAGTGTTTATATGGTATATTATAATATTAATATAATAAATATTATGTAGTATATTAAATATAATAACGACATTAGGTGATATGTCAGAAAAATTAATTAACAATTGTACTGCATATTCAAAACTTCAATTAAATATATAGATATATCATAAACTCTCTTTAAGTGGTAAAACTAATATTTTTGACTCATATTAAAATGAACGTAGTAAATAGTAAGATATTAAATTTGTTTATCCCATCCATAAATTTTCTGACTGAAATAATTGTGAGGTAAATTGTTTAGACAAGAAGTTATATGTTTCATAATAAGATAAAAAAACTAGGTCTTATTTTGTATTAAAATACGTAATGATTTTACTTAGTTTATATTTTTGTTGGTGGAAAAATAAAGAAACTTTATAACATATATTTAACACTAAGTAAATAGAAAAAATCTATGAACTTACAACTCCTCGGGGAAATAGCGAATTCACGATGACCTAATAAGGCGTAAATAAAAAAAAAGAATCCATTTTGTAACACGATAACGAAACAATGGCCGGCAATTTTATATCTTTTGACAAATATAATAGTTTATAATTAATTATAAATTGTTGATTTGTTTTTGGTTAGTCCTATTTTAACTTAAATTTAACATTAATTAATTTGTTTTTTTCGGCGAAGCTCTCTATGAAAGACTTTTCTGCATCCTTTGTCCAAGCATCGATCAAAAACGGTATATACGAAAATTTCCAAATTTTGCACACTGATCAGTCATCAGTCTGGTGGCGGTTTAAAAAAAAATTTTGCAAATATTCGATGTCGTTGAAGAATAATCACGGTAAAACTAATATCCCATAGACATCAATGGGAAAAATTTTTCGTGCAAAAATTTAGCATTACAGTGACATACGCTTGCCGAATTTTTAGATTTTTTTTTATCTTGAAAAATAGTTGAGGAAAGAATGCATCGACGTTTTGTAAATGACACTTCTATGCTGTTTGCACCTCACCCCACTATATATGCTAACACATACTGAAATTTTGCGAGCGCAGCGAGTCAAAATTTAGGTCTGGTTCGTGCTCTTAGTATAATACAAAAAGTCTATGGTGATTTTGATTCATTTTAATGCTCTCTCCTGATTTCCATAACTAGTTTCACAAACTTTTTCTACTATCTTCATACATAAAACCAAAGTCCCGACATCGCCTGGGAGAGTTGCTCATATTTTTTATCATATTATGTTAATCTAAAGAGGAATCTGAAAAAAATAAAATAAAAATGTTACTCTTTTAGATAAATTAAAAACAAAACTCAACATGGTTTGATTTATAGTCGATATGTTGCGAATATATTTTGTGTGTTTATTCACAATATATGTGAGTACGTCACATTATTACAAGTATGTAAACAAAGCAGTTTGTTTAAATTATTAATAATATGAATAATTTATAAACTAACTGGTTCTAGAGGATATCAATTTGAATAAGATGAGAATACGAAATTTAATTAAAAACAAGTTTTTAATAAAAATATGTGAAGATTATTAACAATTTGCTTAAGGTTATTTTATTTTATTTATATTATGAAATTTTAGATAATATTTATTTATTTATTTATTTCAAAAATAAAAATTCGGAGAGATCTTTAAAGCTGTGGATCAGCGTTTTAAAAGTGACGGTTACGTAATATATATTAGACCCTATGAAATATATATTCAATGTTCGAAAGAATTTAATATCAATTATTTACAAAGGACATTGTATTATCACACATTTAGATGTAATTGAAAACACACAAATGTAACATATGTGGTAACACATTAGTGTGTACAATTTATAGCATTTTCTATTACATGAGTAACTCTAAACTAATATTTAGGAAAGTCGTAGTCATTTGAGTAACTCATTGTTAACTACTAAAATTAGGAGTGTTAGAAATTTTTGTTAATGGCCTTGTTATGGTATGTTTAATATACACATACCTTTTACTTTTAAATATTTAAAGAAAAAAATTTTAAGCTCTTCATTGTAATTTTATAAAAAACTTAAAACAATAATTTAAAATGAAGATAGAATAAAATAAAAGTCAGAACACACAACTTCTGAATATAAATTATCAGATTTTTCGAATGAGATGAGATTGCCGGCCATTTTGTTTTGTTATTGTTTCGCAAAATGGATTCCTTTTTCTAATTTACGCCTTATTAGCTCATTGCGAATGCGCTATTTCCCGGAGGAGTTGTAACTTTAGAGCGAGCAAGTGATTTAGTCCGTTTATTTAGGATGTTAGATATATTGTCAGAGGCTGGATATATTGTTACGAATTAAAGAATTAAGTAAATAGAACAGAATAGAATTATTTGCATGTTATAAACAAAATTACTACAACTAAATTAATACAATTAAATGAATATATAATAAACTATTAATAATTGTCGTACGATGTATACACGGTATTATAATCCGTTTATAGGTTTAATTTATTATCCTTAATCAATACTTGTACCTCGAGGGTAAAAAAAATTGAATATTTTAATCTATATCCAAAAACATTAGACATAACATATATTTTCGTTAATAGATTTTGTATCAGTATTATCCGTCTGTTGTTCTGATTATAAAAAGTAATAAGAAAATACAAACAAAAAAAATATTTATTACTATCTGTTACCAGGCTTACGTTGCTAAGCAACAATAACATTTTCGGTATAGGTAGGTATTAAGAGTGAGCAGTCACGGTGAGTGGTAACGCGATCTCGTGGCGTGGCTATTTAGTGGGTAGCCTTAAAAGCGGCAGCGTCCTCTATGCTGCCGGTAGTCAATCATAACCCCCCCCCCTATAACTTTCTTAGCTGACGAGGTATCCGTAACGGATTTTTCCAACGAACAAAAAAGGTATTGTGTAAAGTTTCGTTGCAATGGAATGAACGGACAGATAAAACAAACATTGTTTTTATATATATCGTATATATAAACTAAATACTAAACCTAAATATTAAAACAGTTCATTAAGTCTTGTGGGAAATGTCATGGGGTATATGCAAAACCATGGCAGCGTCCATGGTTTTGCAATGACCACAATTCTGCTATTGAATATTAAACAAAATAAACATATAAGTATATTATTATTGATACAAAAAATAAAATATAAATTACAACTGAAACAATTGTATTCCTTTTAATTTAATTTAGTCTAAATGTTTAAAATAACAGCTTTCATTCTGCACTAAAGTTAAATAGAACAAAGGTTAAAAAGTGAAACTGAATGTTTAAAAATATTCCACCAGACTTTTAGTACATTTTTAAAAGTCGTGCGAATTTTAAGCATATTTCATGAATCTGCCATTCAAATTTCACACTAGCTTATATAATTTTATAATATTTTATATATTTGTTGTATAAAATTTTTATATTTTATATATTTACAAGTTTAAATTTGTCTAAACTGATTGTTGGCTTTGTTTTTTATCTATATATATAAAAGTAAAAATATCTTTATATGTTGGCTATGCCTTACTTAACTACTGCACCGATCGACCTGAAACTTTGCACAAATATAGATCAAATACCGGCTTGTGTTCGTGGGTGTGTTTGAATGATTCCCAACGTCAATCCCTAACTAACTCACGCATTTTTATAACTGCGAATTGTATTACCGATTTAGATGAAATCTGTACTAATATAACGTCTTTCGGTCTATCCGTTTATTAATCTGTGTATATAAATATAATTTTTTATGGCTAAGCTGAGACTTTTTATGAAGAAATTTGATACAGATGATCTGGAGCCTAGGATAGGACATAGTTTACTTTCTATCAATACAATATGTGAGCAAAGTCGCGGGCGGAGTACAGTTACCTACATTGTTCCAAATAAACTGAGGCCCAAATAAGGTATTGTTAGCTAAATATAAAACTACCCTGCACGGAACATTAGACTATTCATTACATTCGGCGAGAAACATCGGTTTTCCTCCTACAAGTGGTACATTAGAGGACAATATAAATATACACCTGTAAAAAATGTTATTATATGTGGTCCTAATTGAGTTGATTGATTGATTGATTGATTGATAGAGTGATGAAAACTTAGAGATTAAGTTCGAAGTACGAATGGAGATTTATCCAATATGTACTTCACATTTTTTTGTAAATAAAACTCTGAGACGTGTAAATAAAAAATGTATAAGAACATAAACTAGAACATAAACGTTTAAACGGCTCTTTAATATTTTTTTTTATTTATTTATATTTTCTCCACTTTGAATTTATATCAGTGGTCACTTGTGTACGTTAATTTGAAGAGTCAGGAGGCTTTTGATACTTATCAAAAGCCCGTCTGGACACTCTCAATTACGAACTAATAATGTACTGTTTATGTATATTCATATATATTTAATATTATTTTACACTTTTTTTATCCTGCATTGTAATAGTTAGTTGCACCATACTTATGGACGGTGACGGACGGACTTAGTTACATATATATTTAGTTGGTCGAAGGTTAAAAGGCTGATGAATGTACAATATTTTCTTTATGTCTTCAGTAATGTGAGATGATCTTTAATATTGATTTCATTAATGTATGCACTAGTTGCGACACATGGCTCCGCTTGCAGAACTCATATCCGATCTAAGTTGTAATTTGTTTTTTTTTTGAATTACTATTTTGTAATAAATATTTGTAATTTTAGTAAATAAATAATATAACTAAATTTATTTTTTGATAAATTTGAAACTTCAAAATTAATTTTTAAGTTTTTCTTTAAAACAATTTTTAAACGTAACATTACTTTTAGTTTTTAATAATATAAAAATCTGATACCTACATTTTTAAGGAAATTTCAAATTATCTGATGCGGTCGAGTGTGGGAGGAGATAGATAGAACTTTAGATATTAAAATGTTATTTAAAAGTCGACACGAATTTAAAGTTAAATAAAAAATAAAGATCAAATTTGAAATAAAACTATTTTTATGGATTAAAACTCGCGTATATCTAAGAAAAGATCAAATAGATTACTTTTTTTAGTGATAGTGTTACAAACAAACAGACTTGTACAAATGATAGTTTTGAAGTGTATTGAAATCCACAACCAACGAGGAAGAATGGAAAATACTAAAAGCTACGGAAGAGAAGAGATATTTAGGTAACCGGCTGTTTCGTTTACAGTACGAGAGGTTGTTATAATAACTAATTTACGATTATCTGCTGTGAGAGGGAGATAGAGGTAGGTATATAATCTTGAGTGAAATCTGAAACTACTCTACAATCTGTAGAACTTTTTATTAAACAATTTTTCTAGTATATATTAAAAGCATAATTTTTTGATCTTAGAACGATGGAACACTTATATAAAATTATACAGATAACATAAAATCTAAATTATATTACAATTTAACTTCAATGTTTTAAATAGAACGTAATATTTATTATAGTATTACAGTAATTACAGTACTTCTTTAGATTTTTTTTACAATGTAATAAATATTTTAAACAGATTTAATTCGCGTATTACTATTGGTTTTTATATTTAAATTTTTCGGCATTTTGAATGCTTTACATCAATCGCGCTCACTACAATAACGAGATGTGTCAAACTGTTACATGTAGAATGAAAATAATTAAACTGTAAATTGTAAATCAAAATACTTTGATTTTATTAAAATAAATTTATTTATTATAACATTTCAAGAATATTTTTTTTTAAATACGAAAATATGAATTTCACTATCACATAAACGGTAAATAGTTGTAATATTTCGAATTCAATATATTGTTTCAATTAAAAAATATATATATATATTATCGTGAAACTTTAGACTCGTTATAATATTAAAAATATGAAATATAATTAATATATAAGAATAAAAAGTATTTAATACAAGTAGAGATAACGCATTGCGACATATGTCATTTCGTAGTGTGGTGGTGTGATGCGCAAACGACAAACGGCTGGACGGCGTCGCGCGGTGAGGACGCGTCGCAGGGCTGCCGACGTTACGAGATCGCTGATACTTCGGTGTTTATTTTGTGAATTTAGTGCTGTTTTGAATTATTAGTGTGATTGTGACGGATTTTTAATTTGATTTGTGGATTCACAGGTAATTTTTATTATTCATTAATATACATAGTGTTATTTTAATATATTTATTTACTGTTTTTTATAATATTAGGCGTTGCTTAGTTGAAAATTATTTAAAAGGAAAATGGAGGATTTATTATTTATTTTTAGTTCATTTTTAATTAAATGATTTTTGACCTTTTTATAAAAAAAATATTTTTTTATTATTTTTAATTAATTATTTTATCGTTGTCTTTATATTACAATTTACAATAAAACGATTTCTTACCCCTTTCTAATGAGTTATCTATTTTAATATAATTTATTTTATATTTATTAATTGTTTTTTATAATATTAATAAGTTTACCGGGATTGATTTATTAAAAAAAATATTTAAAATTGCAATAACAAAAATAATTTTATATCAATTTATTTTTCTTTTAATGATAAATTATTTGACAAATTTACAAACAATATTTTTATTATTTGAAAATCAGTGTATTCTTATATGTTTATATTGCAATTAAAATATTTCTTAGTTCTTTCTAATGATTTATCACAGTTAAGTTTAATTAAAATTGGTTACATTATCAGCCTAACTTAATTGCATTTCCCGACCTCTTAACAGTTTCCTTCTAATTTGTTAAGACTAGAATAAATGTCACTAAGGTTCGTACCTACGAACCTTTTCATTTTGTTTATGTTTAAAGTTTTTAAGAGTAAATATTTAAGGTTCTAGAACGTTTTGGAACTTTTTTAATGTTATCTTTTAAGGCAGTTTGGAGAGCTTACAAAATGTACGCAGTAAATGAATGAAGAAACATTTTAGCGACAGGATTTTAAGAACTAGGTATAGAATATTATAGTTAATTGATAAAATTATTGTCTAAAAATGTCTGCCATAAATTCTAGGTCTTTCATAACGAAAATAAGTAGTAATAGTAGTTAATTTATATAAATTTCTGCAATATATATTGATACATCATATATCGACAATTAAATAGAATCTGACGTTAATAGATGTGACATACAGACAACAATAAGAAATACAATACGTAATATATGTCTGAGAGGTATGATATATTTCCTCTTTTAATTAAATATTTGTCGGAGAAAATACTTTGGCAGTAGTTATTTGTTATAATGATAACATATTCTTATCAAGATTGTTCTTATTTGTTTAATAAGATTAATATTATTTTTAAATGTATAATTTAATATAGTTTTTTTAAATATTAGACTGATTTTTACTATTTGAATTACTATGAAAGTCTTGACAGATAGTACAATTATATAAAAATTATATAATATATATATACACATATTTTATGATATTTAATAAATTATATAAAAAATATTAATAAATGATAAGATAGGTTTTTTAAAATTAAATAAACCTTTGCCTGATATTATTATTAATTATAAAGACGTCGTAAGTTTCAAGAACAAAACGAATTTTCCAACAAAAAATATGTAATTATACTTTAATTACATAATATAATATTAAGAGAAGTGTATATTTGTATACAACAATACATTTTATCTATAATATTTTTATTAATGTTATTAATAGGTCCTAATTTATATTTGCTCCGTGGTATTCTCGCCTCTCTATACAATATGTGAGTGACAGTTCTGTCAGACGCCAGTTGAAAAGTGTTTGTCAGTGTGTATGTAACAAAGGTTGGTATTGTACAGAGGTTTTATTGTTTACATTGCTCCATTATATATATAACACATACGGACTGAACATACATACTATAACATATAACATATTTTAATTTTTTAAGACTTTCGTGATCAATTATTTTTATTATATCGGGCTGTACTTAAATTAATATCGGAAATGGCCTAAGTAGTTTCGAAGGAGTCCGGGACTCTCATTCTTGAGCTTGGTGCATGTGGAACTCGCTGCGTAAACTGTTCACGGCATGCTGTTATAACATTATATTACACGTATTAAATATTTGTATTTATAAATAAAGCATATTTCATTTTTTTTTCATTTTATATGTCAGCCATGTTACTATATAAAATTAAAAAGTAAGCATGAATAATAAACCCATGGACACAGACGGGATTAAAAGTTTTAACCAGGAATTATAAGTTTCACCGCCCTTTGAGGCGCAGACACTTTTATTATATCCTTTGTTTTTTTTCAAGGGTGCATAAGCAATGTGTTCTCTAAATAGATTAATTTCTATTTTTAATATATTTAGCTATTTAAATATTAAATACGTATATGAAAAATTTATCAATATATGCCGGATTGGAACCCGCGACCTGTGAGAAAATGTCCCGTCGTTCTGTCGTCGTTCGATTAATTCATTCTATATTTATTATATTATACCTACTATATCTATTATATATTATAAAAAAGCTTATATGGTTTTAATTTTGATCTACTTTTATAATAAAAATAACACGGCACTATCTACTCAACCTGGAGTCTTAAGAACAGCGTCTTTGAGGAGTATGGAGACGCTTTTACGAGTCTTTTGTTTGATTTTTCTTAAGAGTGCAATAAGAGAATAATGAGAGAATAAGAAACGACGTATCTAGAGATGTTGCTTTTAATCATTCGACAGAAATACAGCAAAATTTATATATTTAATAAGCGCGTCGGAGATATGAGATGAATATGAAGATATTTGTATATTGACTGCGTACTATTTTCCTCCCACACAGGTTTTGATTTATCTCTAGTGGTAACTTATAACCTATGATAAGAAGATTATAATAGGTTATCTAGCATCTGACAAAACATATGTATCTATCAACCAAACCAAACCAAAGAAAAAATTGTTTATTAGATTTCATGTTTCAGTTAATTCAATAAAGAGGGTTCATAATGTATTATTAATGTAATTAATAATTTATAAGAAAAATTTTGTTATTTGTAGACAAACATTTTATAGCTAGTATGCTGCCGTCAAAACCTCATTTTAGGACGAAATAGTTATGTCTAGGCTAAAATAGTTCTTCCTATGCGATATAGATATAATAGATTTGGTCGGTTTAATATATTTTTTATTTTTTTTTCATTGTTTTTCCCATTGAAGTCTATGGGATTTTAGTTTTTCCGTGATTATTCCTCAACGATATCAAATATTTGAAATATTTTTTTTAAATTACCACCAGACTGGTATCTATCAGTGTGCAAAATTTTGAAATTTTCGGATATACCGTTTTTAATTGATGCTTGCACAAAAGATGCAGAAAAGTCTCTCATAAAGAGCTTCCCTTAATAAACCTTAATAAAAGTGATTAATATATCAATGATATTTTAATTTAAAAAAATGTTATTTTTCCAATTTCTATTCATCGCGTTTAGTGAAAACTAGATTAGTTTAAGCAAAGCTAGTGCGTCCAGAAATCAGTTTAATACAACATACATATTGTCTGTCTGCTACAGAATGTATGAGTTACTAAGCAAAGAAACAACCCAACATTATTACTTCAGGAAGGAAAAGATAAAGATAACGAATATTTATTTTGACCAACATAAATATTTAAAGAGTATTCTTAAAATATTTTATTATACTTATGCAGTATTTTCTAAGTATAATTTTGCAATTTTTAAAGTAATTAACCACATCTGTGAAACGTTCTGCAAATAATGAATAAGATATTAGTCCGTACACGTGCTGCGATCAGTAAATAATACCTATCAAATTTAGATACTTGGCACTGTTAGGTCACGTTGCAACAAATTAATTTTGTTATCTTTAAGACTTATTTTAATATAATAACTATCAATGAGTTCACTTTATATATATCGTAAGAAATTGTTAAACATACATGTTGTAAAACGTATATTTAAAATAAAGTTTTGTAATATAAAAGTTGAAGTTTTTTTTCACAGAAAAGAAACTACGAAAATGTTTAGAATTTCGGTGCTTTTCACATTTTATATGTAGTCGTGTCATTAAACGTGACACATTCATACATATATCTAAAGGATTGTGAACCCTAGTGATAGCAAAATAAATATAATTATATACCTTTCCTAGAAATACTGTATTTATTTTAAACAGCTTTTGATGTTAGATTATTAAATATATTTTATAGAAGAATTTGTTAGAGAGAACTGTAGACAAATTTTGTAAGTTCATTTGTTATATATATATATATATATATATATATATATATAATAAATAAGTCCGCAACGTCGTCCCGCCAGATTTATTTTCGTCAGTTTTGAGATCGATCACCTGACCTAGAGCTACGCTTGAGTTGATAATTGGGTTAAATACATTTATCAATATAATTAATTCTCACTTATTATAAATTAGTTAAAGATAACTGGATGAGGTTCAAAATGATAGGTTATATGGTGTACCACTAACATGTTTCATTTAAAATATCTCAAAATACAAAGTGTTACACGTTTGCTTCTTATACAAAATGTCTCGTATATGTAGTGATGGGACATTACTTTGATTAATTGATTTACTGATTCATGATTCGTAACTAGTGACGTTCCTGTCATGACTGATGAGCGTGTGATCATAGACAAACTAGATGTGTTGGATTACTCCCTTGAATAAATAAAACTATTTTAAGAGAGATTTTGTACATTTAATATTGTTATTTTTTAACTCGAATTTACGATTGTTTTGTAGCTATCGTACCCGAAAAAGTTTGTTGGTGACTCCATTATGTTCATTTTCTTTAAAATATTAGAATTAAAATTGTATACAGTACTATTTCATTACAATGATTGTCATATAAAATGTATTGTATATTATAAACGAGTGAATATATAATACAATATGAAAGTAGTATCTGATAATTCATTTCGTAAGCCGCTCGTGATTAATTTTGAGTTTAAATTGTGATGGGAATTGCGATGTTATCGGGATCCCAAATTATAAGGCGATGGGCATTCAAAATTATAGCCTTATGGGAAATATAAAGAGCTTTTTATACGTCTCTCTGAATTAATAGTGAAACGACGCTAAGTAGCTTTTATTACTATATAGGTTACCTGGTCAATATACGTGTAGACACTGCGTTATAAAAATCAATATTTATCAGACAACACGTAACACTGATTAAAAGTAAATAAATATTATATTTCCTTGGTACAGTTATGTAGAAAAGAAAATATCTTTTAAAATATAATTGAAATCGTTGTGATTTATGGGCTTATAGGTCCGTGTTGGCTTGTTGAGATATAATTAAATAGACAATGAAACAATGATTAACATATTATTAACTTAATAGATTAACGCGACTGATTTTTGACATTTTAAACGTCAAATGACATACTTAACTTTCACTTTGGTAAAAAAATATATAGATATATTAAATATGATATACTTATATTTTTAAATATATTTAAGGAAAATAATCTGCGAGTCTTATTTATTTATGTTTCACCATATTCATTATTATGTGTGGTGTATATAATAATACATATGTGTATATATCTGTGTATGTAAATCTTTTTAGAGCTAATAATCGCTAAGGTCACGTCTCTCCCTCAGTACGACGATCACGCGCTAGACAAGTTTCCGAGAACAGCTCCCGGTTTAGATTAACGAATGCAATAACATTGCAATAAATTATTTTTTTTTTTCTTTAATATATACCATTAATTAATTATATACTTATTATTATTTAAATATTATTAAATTATTATTTTATAACACGATACTTTTATTCCACACTTAACATACGGCAAGAAACATATTTATATAAGTTATTAAATATACTACAATAAAACTGTCGTAAGGTTTGTTAACCCATTATTATTGAGCACTGTTATTAAATATAAACTCATTTAAACTCAAACGTAATATATAATATTTATTTAATTTAGTTGTTCTGAGTTCTCATGTCACATTAACATGAGAAAAAATGTTGTAATATTATAGCCTGTATATTGTCTGACTATAGCCTGTTCTGTCAATTCTGACAGTTCTGTCAATTATGACATCTGCCAAGTAAACAAAATTTCCACTACATTGATCAATATTTATATCATAAATTAATTTCCCGCCTAATGTGGAAAGTTTTTAAATATGTGTATCTGCCACGGTTTTGTCATCAATTACACGTTCTGAAGTAAAACAAAACGTGAATTATAAAGTTAATTTAACTTTATATAATTAAATTATGTTAAGCGTATTTAAAACAATTAATACAAACTTGGGATGAATTCATAACGATATGAAAATAACTTCGCTCACGTAAACGTCGTTTCCGTTGTGATTGTTTGTCGTCACAAATATTTAATTATTTTTATTGTTTGAATATTTTAAGTATACTGTGATTATGAACACGAGTACAGTAATATAATGTTTAGATTTATGAAGTTCTTTCATTTTAAGTCAGTAGGAAGTTCTTTAATTTTGACTTTAGCAATAAGGTGGTGAGTTTCCAATCATGAAATTTCTGAAATACGATAGTGATGTTGCTTCATCGAGGAGTAACGAAGAGATAGTCTTGTGTTTGTTTAAAATTAATAATTTAGTATTTCATCTACAATTTGAGATTAAAATCAACCTTCTATGGCTTCCCACATCTTCACCCATTGGTTTTTAACACTAATGCTTGTTAATTTATAGTATCAAACATTGGATTAGAGTTTATTATTAATTTTGGGGATATAGTCTATAGTGTGTCATTGTACCCTTCTCAGATTTACGTTAACTTATGAAACACTGTTGTATTTTATATAAAAAATAAACCGGCTCTCAGTTGAACCTGTCTAAAGAGGGTCTGTCCATTACAATACCTTGTTACCTTTATTTTAAGAGAATGACGTTTTAGTTTATGCTCTAGAATCTGGTGCTTTTGCTTATTTTAATATCTAACCATAAATTATTCCCATTCATATTTTTATTATTTTATAGGCTAAAGAGGTTAGTATTTTTAAAAAGGTTTTCTTTTCTAGTGTTTGTTACAAAGCCTTCGCGTTGAAGATATTTACATTGTTTTAATATAATGGAAACGATTCATAAATTCTTAACCAGCTTCAAAAAATTTTTTTAAAAAACGAGTGGTTTTTGTGTATCTTTTTAGTTTTGATAATTAATATCCAAAAAAAATTTTTGATCGGTTTTTCAGGAATTGTATAAATTAAAATAGAACTATTATTGAAATTTATTCATGTAAAACTTATGTTATTTTCATTATCGAAACGTTTTGCAATGCGGTAGGTTAATTAGTACAGCTTCAGGACGTCTTCTCAAAAGTCCCTGGTTCGAGTCTTGCTCGTAATTGTACATATTTTCAATATTTATCTAAAAGTTTCTTACTGACTTTTTTAAGGCTTTCATCGAGCACATTCACGAAGATAACATTATTTATTTGAATTAATAAGATATAATATACGTTATCATTAAGCAAATATCAAAATGAAGTCCTTCCCAAATTTCCGTACTTACGACATTATAATGTATGCCTTTGTTATTCGTTGTTTAAATATAATTTAAACTTGTGTTTTATTGTCTCTGTAATAGGGTTTAGAATTAATTGGATAAATTAATTGAGTTGAATTAATAAAGCACTTCTGTCATAAAGGAATCTTGAGATAACGCGAAACTTTCGATTTCATCTCTGCGTCAACATTGAATTGTAAATTATTAAAATAGAACCCTATTTCTTTGTCATAAGATATTAATTAGATATTATACTAAATATAATATATTAAATTTTATTTATCTAAGAAAATAAATCACGAAATGAACCTTATTGATGTAAATTAGGGTTCAATTTTAAACACATATTTTTTTAATAATGTAATCAATGAAAATTCATATGTTCATTAACATAGTAAAGTGACATTTTATTCAGAATAAATAATTATATAGCAGTTAAACTCGACCGACATAGAATTATGTGATTTCATTAAAATAAAGTGTTTCATCTCTGTTTCGCATTAATCTTGTTTTTTATCTTTCAGAGCAAAGGTTAATATATAAAATCCATTTAATGAATATCCATAGTAACGTTAAAAAATTTACAAAGGTGTCATAATCCCGTAATCCCGGGGTTAGTGTTAAGATCCCGCGTTCATATTTTATACACCTTTAAAATTCATACTTTGTGCCGTTCTCGCAGTTGTACCCTTTTCGGGTTTTGGGTTGCTTTTAAAATGCATGAAAATACGTGGTCACTTTTTTTAGACAAAGTATCAAATATATCAAATATTGTTGTATATTTAATACAAATATTCTTAGATTAATGATATTCAATATTTTAGCTGTTAAACGCAAACATTTGCATAAAAAGGCAAAACAAATAAAAACAGCAGACGTTACGCGAACGTGGACAAAACATAAAACTCGATCAAAGCTAAAAGGCTGTCCGTCAAAAAACGTCGACGCGTAAACAAACAACCCTTCGTTTTAATAAATTTATGAATTAATCCCGGAATCCCGGTTTCTTTCTCTTTCCGGGACGCTGCAATTAAAATGCAACTCTACTTTTTTCCGTTTGACTTTGTAAATTTTCATCTCTTTAATAAATGAACAAGTGTTTTCAGGTTGACTTTTGCTGCTTTTGTTTGATAATGTTTTAGCAAAATGACAATTAGGATGTAGTCTTTGAACTACTTCAGAAATATTTATTAAATTGAAGCCAATTGCATATAATAATATGAGATAGTTGTTTGAAGTATTGATATGAATGCTTGCCATTGAACTCATGTCGAGAGGAAATGATTTATTATACTAATTAAATATATTATTTTCTTAGATTTTCTCGAGTACACATTTGAAATAAAACTATTTTCGATATATCGATATTTAAAATAACTCGCGTATAATTTGGTTACATTTTAATTTTAACCCGACGTCTCCAATGCTTTGCAGTAATCGTTTTCACGTGACGAAATGTGTCTGTCAGTGAGTCAGTTAATTAGTCATCTAAATTATTGTTTTATTTGAAAATTAAAATATAAATCTGGAACACCTATAGATATAATATATGCTCATTATAACCTGAGCGTTTTTTCGATGGAATCGACAGGTGCAGTGACACCTAGTATCGCTGGTAACAGCTGTGAGGTACCACTTATTAGGACAGATATTAATTCTAAATATTAGATACTCAATTATATTAATTACTAACCAGAATCAGATGTCACATTAAACGGCGTTCAGTCATCCGTTTAGTAATGATAAGGTAGTGAAGAGATAATACAATAAATATATTAGCGGTAATTTAAAGACAAGCAATCGAATTCATCGTTCAAGAATAACATTCAATATTATATTTTTATTTTTTTTGTATAAAGTTTCAGCTGTGTGTGAGTAACACACACGCACACATACTCACACCTTTTTTTATATATTTTCTTTATAAATATCCTATTATCTTATACGTTGATAATTATTTTAGATAAACCTCGCCAGGATCACTCTACGCTACATTAAGCTGAAGGTCAATTTAAATATAACATTATGCTAGCAAAATGGACGGGTGTTTAATAAAAGACTGTGGTGACGTACTTTTTATCGATATCGATATTTAAAATAACTACACTTCAAAACTATCGGTTCTTTTAAAATTTATTTGACTTTCGTGGTTATTAATTTATACTTATACCATTTTATAGAAAAAATAAGAGCTTGTATAAGAGTGACATATGCAAATATCATATGAGTTATCATACAAAAAATCGATTTGAGTTAATAAAAAAAATATATAAATTCATTTCCTATTTAAATATATTCCATCAATAAAGATTGTCTATGGATAAAATATTTTTTTGTAATCCCATCCCTAGATATTATGAAGAGTAACGGAATTATGCTAAAACCCCTTTTTCATTACAGCGCTGGCTTAATAAGACATCCAGAGATGCGGCCTGAAAGGATATCAAATTATTTACCTACAATATTTATAAGTTTAACAATAGAGATGCGCAAAATTACATAACTGTAATAAGAAGCTATAGTAAAAATAATATAAAATGTAAGAAACAGGTTTTTATTACATTTTTTTTTAAATTAACATCTGTTCTACATTTTATCTTGGTGTGATGGTTGTATTATACTCTTTAAGCCCTTTGATATCCATATCTGGCTGGTTCTGCCAAAATATATGCTCCACCATTTTGTGACGGTGGCCATCTTAGATTACATTTATTTAACAAAATGTATTGCATTCAAACATTCAAGCCCTTCCATTTTATATCCATATTGCATGGTTTGTATAAAAATATGAGATCCGCCATTTTATTGCGACGGCCATTTTGTATAGACATTGATTATATATAATTGCATTCTCACCAGACTTAACGGTGAATTCCAATTTACGCTCAATCGGTTGAGGTTAAGTGGTTCAAAATACAATTCTAAGATTTGTCCCTCACAGACTAACGAATAGGTTTTAATAATATATTTATTGGCTAATAAAGTGCCAACTAGCATCCATTTTGTTTCTGCTCGCTCTTGTGGAATTAGTTCTCTTATATTAGCGATATCGGTAATTGAAATAAAACTTTAACAAAGAATATGTAAATTATATATAAGCTTGTTATAATTCTATTATGGTATCTTACAAATAATAACATGTCATTATTTTTTGTGGATATAAAGTTGTCTTTACTGATACCTTTCTTTTATTTAAGGTTAAGTTCAAACGATAATGATCCAAAGACATGAAACTATAGTAGGTTTACTTATTTATTAAAATATATAAGACTCCACTTCAATAGTTCAGTAGTCCTTGATTAATACATATTTATTAAAAATCAATAATTAACACGACTATAATGTTAAAAACAATTATAAATAATAAAGTTTCAAAACTCTTCCAAGTATTTTATTTAAAGTTATAATAAATACGGACATTATAATATGTATACAGTTTAAAGGTTTAGAAGCAATCGCTTGTATAACCGGTATTAAGTATTCATACTTAACACGAATTGTCCTCGACTGAAAATTCACTTAATATTCGGAGGGTCGTAATTAAATATAATTTCAAATAAAGGGATCGCTGGGATTAACGCCATATTTCATATAAATATGAAAATATATTGTGAAAGACGTTTTAATTATATTTTATGGTCTGTCCTGTCTTTGGGTCAGTGTGGTTTATAAAAGTCCACAGTTATTGTTTTATAGAAACGAGTATCTTCAATATACCTTGTGCGCTGTACCATGGTGCGGGTCACACTGTCAGTAACGTTTCGTTTCTCTCTTGAGACTTGACGCGATTTACTAATTATAATTTAGTATTTTAGTTATAGACAGCATCACACGGGTAAACAAAATGTCCGCTGCGCTGATGCGCTATACAGCAAAAATGTTGTCACGAAAAAAAATCATTAGCCTTATTTTGATTATTTTATACCAGTAAAGATAAGTTCATACCCGGAATTACTCTGCACAACGGAATAACACATCAATTCGTATAACAATATTAAAGAGAATGCTATATGCTCTGAGTATCGTAAGCGAAAAAAATGAAATGCATAACGTCAATAGATCTTCATGTGGTACTGACAGACGTCAGCCGCACCATGCTGCAGCGCACACGGTACAGGTTATATTACTTTACACAAATGTTGAACAATAGTTTGTATATATTATAGAATGATCTCATTTGGGAAACCAATCCACGACGTATGCACCATTCCTTAATGTCTCTTATTAAAAATTATCTTTAACAGAATTCTTGTATGATTAAAGACAATATTCTCGACACTCCTTATATATTTTTTTATATGATTATTCTATTGTTTTTAGTTTTAAATTAAGCACATCAATATTGCGAGTTTGCGTGATATTTTAAGAGCTTTAATTATAAATTTGTTACAAACAAATCTTACATTATTTAATATAGATATACTTTAAAAGATTTCTTTTTTTTAATAATATGTTATAGCTAAAGCTAATTCAACATTGCAACTCTGAATAACGATGTGTTCATTGCCTATCACCGTACATACAGCTTTACTTCGGTAAATCAGGTACAAAATAAATTAATATTATTTTGATCAGTGCACTAGCTGTGACCTGCTTCTGCCTCTGTTTCTATCGACGGCAGGCACTTGGTTCGCGATTGTTTCTCTAATTGGTACTCGATAACAATACTGCCTGCATGCTCAATATTAACTTTATTATACTTGTGTCATATGAGATTGTAATATGTGGATATGTATGATGAGTTATTTATTAATTTATCTGCTATTTGTTTATACATATAATCTTTTTTCGGGGTGTGGTCATGTACAGCAGAGGGTTGAAGAGTGTGCAGTGTGAGTGTGTGTGTGTGTGTGTGTTTATTCAAACACACACACTCACACTGCACGATTAATGAATGAAAAAAGCGACCGAAGAAAAGTTGTTTGGAGTGTCTGACAAATGATAGCAAAGACGCGAATCTATATTCAGATGATGGTTGATAAAACTTTGACTAGTATAGTCAAGGGCAGGCAGCAGAGCAGAGGACATGTACATATGTGTTATAAAAGTGATAAAATTTTATTCGTTATAATTTTTAGGCATTATATAAATTTTATTTTAAGCTCTACTTAAAATTCGTTTAAATGGCACGGATTTTGTAATATAAATTTAATAATACTTTGAGAACGTTAATAACAGCTATATTTCGTATTTACTTTACACAGTAAATATAAGTTAAAGTATTTGTTGCTGAAGGCCGACTTGTTCAGTAAATGTTTGTTAGTTTCTGGAAACTCTTCTAAGTTATCGTCAACTTGAATCAAAAGTGTGTGAGTCACTTTCGATTGACTCGAGTATCCACTTAACTTAATATCATTTAACGTACAAATATTGACAGTTTAAGTTGTTGCCTTTTATATATTATTTACTTAGTATTCATATAATATTATACTCGATGATGATTGATCCTAGTCAATTGGAATTAAAGTTATCCGCTATTTCAAAATGTTTTAAAGATATATCATTTTGTATTAAACTAATAATATAGAGTTTCTAATTATCAGTTTCATTGTTCCGTTGATGCCTTTGCATGTGTTTAGATGGTCCAGGATTCTAATCTCGCTCGTGAGTAACTATTGTCATTTGTGTGCTTGTCTAGCAATGAACATACGTATGGAAAAACGTATTTTATGTTAACTAACCTTAACCGGTTACCTTGCCTGAGATGCCCAGCCGTGGGCCGTCATAGAGCGACATTAAGCTCTTATGTCTAGTAACTTTTAATCCGTAAGATCCAATTGGGGCTTAATTAAAGCATTGTAGATGTTATCGCAGAAAGGTAATTTGGTATTTCAAGGGGAAAGAACCCTTCAGCAATTACCCCGTGAAATTAAATGTAATATGCTTTATATTTGTTTTGTTAATCGGTGCTGTGTCGTGTTTTTTAAAGTAGAATTAGCAGAAATAGTTAGTAAAATTAAATCGAATAAGATATGGAAAGGAAATGTAGTAAACGACGCTTTGACGAAAAATAAATGAATGTTATAAATAAAACGTAGCAGTATTGAGTCAGGCGCTACGACTCCAACATTTCTAAGATCTTGTCAATGTGCTACGAAGACACGCGTAGCGCTCGACTACGAGCGCTCACAATTCACTTTACGGGTACTTACCCAATTCTGTGTTTACGTTAATCTTGTGAGATTAGTGTATTTTCTCAGAGGTTTGGCGTTGTTCTAGGTTCTATTGAAAATTTATCAATTAAATTAATTAAATTATAATTATTAGACAAATTATTTAAAAAACTAACCATCATAGAAAACAGACAAAAGAAAATATCCTAAGAAGTATCGTATGTGGACTGTTGTTTTTCTATGCAAAAGTGTTCAACAACAAAGAGTCAAGAGAACGAAGACTCCTATGAAACTAATGTTTTCTTCAACAAAAGCGGAGTCTTCACTCTAGTATTTATCATCTTTATAAACTTTAGACTCTTAACAGCAATATCTATGTATGTCCAACAAGTTATTTAAAACTATTTGAACACGACCAGGAATCAGTGACTCGTAGTAACTATATTGCACGTAAAAGTATATTTTTCTTATTTTTATGTAAAATAAAAGTGAACAATATTGAAAAACTATTATAAATAGTTAAGTTCTGACCGAGATTTTATACAAGTAAATAGAACCAAATATAAACAAAATAAAATTTCTAAAGGAATTAATTTCATTTTGAGTAATTTTATGATGTTAACAAGAAGTAGAATGTCTTTGAGCTTTTTAAGTGCTCAACTAGAGCCTTCAGTTTTTTTTAATTGTCTATAGGATTATGTTTTAATTAAAGTTGTCTATACAATAAATTACAAGTCAAGTAAATTGTTACTTTACAGTTAAATCTAATTTTGTGTTTGTTTTAGTGTTTCATTGTTTTACTAATTACATGTAATACGTTTATTACGTGTTTGAAGTCATTGAATGATGTCGTGTTTAAGATGAAGTAGACTCGGCCGTCTTAAAAGAATTTGACGGTTTCAGTTACAGAACGGATTAAGATACCGAATTTGATAAGTAATATATGTTATATTAAAAATAAATTTTATCCATTTTTACGATTTATATGATTGCCAAGAACGATTAGTTAATAAATAATAATAGTTATTAGATAAATAACTAGATAAATAATACATAATTTATTAATTTTAAACGAAAACCGTTCTTAGAAACTTTAAATTTCGGGTACTGAAATAATAAGCATGAACTAATAAGCATGACTCATGAGTCAAAACAAACACAAAATGTAAACTGTCATATTTATACATATATATATTTATATGTATGTATAAATATGACAGCAATAAAAGTATTTAGTAAAGCATGGCTATTGCTAAAGATGTAATGAAATAAAATAATCACAATTCTAAGTACGACCCTGGCTGATAAACTTCATTCTCTTTCTTCTTTCTCGTGATATGCGTATTACGCGGCGGTTCTATTGTTATAACATTTTTCTCAAGTAGTTAGAAGTTTACTTAAAACTGCTCTGTTATTATCTTCTATTGGAACATAATGTAGTTTGTTAGTCGCGGACTTACGTGGTCTGGACGATCATAACAAATATATTTGCTCCATTTTCCAAGTTCATCGCTACTTTTGGAAATGTTTTGTTAATCCTCAAACAAGAAATAAGAAAGTCTTAGGTATTAAGAGTTTACTTGCTATACTTATAAAGTTATGTAACACATTTTTTCGTATAGTTCAGCGAGCCAATTTTGACGGTTAAAACGTCTCAAAAGGTATTGTTTCACGGAAGCAATTAGCAAAGCGACAGGAACGCTAAAGCGCTGGAATTCTCAGTAATTACGTTCAAGTATCAAGCTTGTCTGAAATTTATTAGCAGCTATTAAACACTGCGCTGCTATGGGTTATCAATTAGAGCTAAGTGAGATTATTGTGGGAGAGACGTACGAGAGTGTCTGATGACAATTGAATCTTTGAAATACGTTCAAATATAGAAAAAAACTATTATTTGTAATAACAGAAGCCTGTACAGAATATTTTACATGACTTTTGTGATTTGTGTCAATTTGATATCATTTATTTTTTTATATGGTAATAATATCATACAATTGTGACAACTATACACATCAATTTTTAAGATTAATTGACATATGAATGGATTTGTTGGTTGAATATTTTTAATCGTTTGGCAAAGGTTAATAATGTGTTCTAGCTTTGACACGAATGGGACAGTTGTGAAAAGTAATATCCCTAAAACCATTACTCTACAAGTATAAAAGTAATACCAAAACCAGTAACGAGGTAATTTCGAAATTAAGTAGCTGCATTTAAACCGACTTCACTCATAAAAAAAACGTAAAATGTTCTAATGATGTTGTAAGATAAAGTGTGATCGTAAAGTCCTTGTTATTTGTGTTCAAAGCTGAGGTGAGGTTGAGTCTGTATTGAGTGACTCAGGAGCTGATAGGTAAGTATTTGTTATGTTTGTCAGAACTCCTTATCATTATATTCAACTAGAAAATATCGTTATCAAGTATAAGACCGGCCTCTCTTATTCATGAAATTCATTTCAAACAACGAACTGGAATCAATACATTTCATAAAAAATATATTTACTTTTAATAGTTGGAAGTAAAAACGTTTACGTTTAATCTAATTAATTAAAATTCAAGTTGATATTTAAAACTGTACGATTGAATTGAATTACTGTAAAGTTAAACTTATTTCATAGCTGTTTGTAAATTGCGGTTTCATGGTAAATATATAAAAAGTAGTATTTCTACCATCAAAAAAGCATTAGCAGCGTCTGTCCGTGTGTTGTAACGAAACAGAATCGGAAAATACTTTATTTTAGGTTCGTTTGCGAAGCGATTGATTGTTTTTCGCTCAGCTAATTTTTCTGTCCGTTCGTTGCATGCAGGATGCCGGAGTCACCTTTGCTTTTATTAGTCGTATCTGAATTGTTTTTCTGTGACCATTGAAATATAATTTGCTATGTAATTTATTTACCTTTTGAAGTGAAACTTCTTTAGAATGATTGTGACTTGAAACAAGATGAAATTCAAATAAAAATAACAGAGAAACAAACATATTTGACTACAGTACTATTAAATAAGCCAAACCAGAGCCAGTCAAACATTCAATACATAAAATTACCTATAAAATTTCGGTTTCATTCTTACTACCGTGATATAAATACAAGCGAACCCACCCATATAGTGACAAATAATCAAACGAAGATTTAACTATAATTTCAGTATAATCCTAACACCGCGTTCTAGTCTTGATCAACTCCATCTGATGTCAAATAGTAGAATTAAGTTATATTTTTAATTTAACGCGCATAAATGTATACGTCCATTTTTAACGCTAAATAGAGTGTAGAAGTTAAAAGTAAAAATTTGAAACTGAATAATATGTAATATATGTAAATAATATAATATTTTATTTGAGCTTAGTAAAAATATAAAAATAATACATACTTAAGAATTCTATAACTCTGTATTATTTTTTTATTTCTACTAACTAATGTTCTGAAGTTTCACAGAGACATTTTTGTCTAAGATGGTGATCAACGCTTTTCATTTTAAAAATCTTACTTATATCTAACATATCAACTTAATCACATCATTATATTTATTAATAAGGTACTGCTTCTTGTATTTAGTAAGAAATAGTCTTTCATTAGGAAGAGAATAGATAAGAATTTTTTAAGCAATATTTAGTCAAAGGTTACTCAAATGCCGCTATAACTCACCAGAGCTCTACTCGGTATATAACAGCTCTATGGGGAATTCTCCGTCAAATCGTATTAACCCCTCCAGCTAATATTGAATGTATTTATGTCTTCATGTGTATTTGTCTTAGCTTAGTGGTGATGTATAATGGTGCTTATTACTGGGAACTCATCTATTATTACATATTTTTTTATTCTCTAGGGATCATGTAAATTGTAAGCTATCAATATAAATAGCTTGACTAATAGTAGGTTAAATTTGAGTCAAATAATTAATATTAAAGTCTTTAAAAAACTAAAATATATGACATAAGTCTATTTTATCTATAGATGTCCAGCTGTAGTCACGTTTAATTTATAGAAATTTCTTCGACGTGAACAGTTCACGGCGCGAGCATACTCCGAGCTCATGAATAAAGGCTCCACACGGATTCAAAATTAGTCGGGCCAATTACAATAAATTTAACGTCAGCCGGATCTCTTTAGATAATAAAAATTTAGGAACACGAAGGTCGACACAAAAAAGACATCAATATTTTTAATAAATTTAAAACAACCACTCAAAAATATAATAACAAGCGTAATATAATATTTTCGTTAAATATAATGAAATTACTTAACACTGAGACAAATGTTTTCGCCCCTAAGCCTAAGCTGTACCCGGAATTGCTTTCCTGATTATAACAGTTTCTTCTAATCGCTCGCTTGTTTACCAAGTGCGGACTAATAAGGGTCGGGTCGGAGTGAGCGAGTGACAGTATCCTGTTTGTTTTAGTAATTATGTTTAAATAACAGTAAGCTTAAATAATTTGTCCTAAACATTAATGACAAAATTACATTCTTATATTGTTATTACAAAAAAATATACATAAAAACATGTAACAAGTAAAAACAGGCTGGCAACCTAGTCGAAACGTCAGGCAATTAAGAGGTATATAATACTTAGTTTATGATCATTCCCAGTAATAAAATAATACGTTATGCAACGTTAGTAAAAACAAAATTGTTTTAAAAATAATTATTTTAAAGGTTTTCCTTATAAAGTTATGTATTTTTAACATTTTTATGACAAGACATTATGTACTAATCCAAGAAAACAAGAATCACTGCTGGGTTTTCTAACACTAATGATAAGTTTCCGCTAACTGTATTCTTGTTTACTAAGTGGGGATGATAAGTGTATGGTCTCATATATAGCGTTATATCATCTAAAATTAAGTAATTGTCTTGGTTTAATATTTTTTATTTTCTCAAGAATTCAACGCAGAGCTCTAATGAATGAACTTTAAAATTAGAACCCGGTTTTTTTGGACTATTTTTATATTTCCTTACATTATTATTCAATATCTTATTACAAAATAATCATGATTATATATGTATATAGTTCCTTAAATTTGTAAAATACATGTTAATAAAAATTTATATTTAAATACACGTACTGTTACTGTTATTTAAACTATTCAAAAATTTCGTTAATCGTTTAAGTTTTATGTAAACATTTATTTACAATAAAGGAAAAATGTTGTAAAAACAATAACAATCTTTTAAAAGATAGAAACTAATATAATTTGTACAATGTTTCATAAAATCTCTTAAGAAATTTATGCCTAATTTACACGAAGCAGAAACACGTGCCAAAATTTCAGTAAAGCGTTGGCGTCGCGTTAAAATCGCATAATATTATTCTCATTTACATACTACACTACCACCATTAATATTGTGGATAGCTTTGAACTTTATACCGTTAATAGAAAAATATTAAAGATAAATAAGTTTTATATTATAATTGAGCTGAGCGGAGCGAGCTCTGTACCGGTGGACATGATAAAATGTTATCGTCTATCTTCTACACCGCTCAAGGTATGCTAACCAAATTAGGACCAGTTGATAATCACACGCCTGCCTCTCTATAGATAGATCTTGAAAAAAAATCTAATTGTAGATTAAGAGTTACATTGTAATTAACTTTATTTTTAATTGAAACGTTCTAGTCATACATACGTATGTTGTTAAATATTTTGTTATTGGGAAATCGTATCATGTTAAAGTTGTCGTATACAAGTTTTTCGTTGTTTACTTCATGAAGAGAGTTTAGCTCAGCTTTCCCCGCTTGCATGATGGCGCCCCTAGTATATTATGTGGTTATATAAAAATATTTTATAATTATTTTCTTTTCTCAAATCGCTACTACTGTGTCCCCACCTTAATGAGCTGAGTCATAGCTTAGGGTAAATTATATAGATAGGAAGGAGTCAGCAGAATTACTTTGGAAGGTTACAAAAATATTGGTATATTAACTATCTTATGGTTTTCATTTATGGTTTGGTTTCATGATATGGTTTTAAATATATATTTTAAGAACGTTATCGATAAATAATACAACAAATGACGATTGACGATGTGCCTTTCTAATAAAAATCTTGAGAAATATACCTCAATTTAAAAGTAGACATTCCTTTATCTTGTAATGTCTATATAAAAGACATAAAGACTAAACTATCAGGTCTGCTTGGGCCACTCTGCGGTTTAGTCAAATATATACTGCTACTACTACACATGTATACGGAACACTCTGGTGAAATACAATTTCTTATACCTAATTGAGGTCTGGGGCAGTACTTCAAGAACCAAATTAGTCGAGATACAGCTCCTAATATAATATACAATTACACATTTCTAACAAAAAATATAGCTATTATTGGGACGATTTGTCCGCTGTATGTATGTATTCGTAAATCACTTCATAAACATTCATTCCAATATAAAATACATAGAAATTGAGAGATTAGTTCAAATATGGTTTTTATATATATTTTAATAATTTTTGTTTTTTGGGCTACAAAAAATGTCACATGTACAAATGCTCCTATATTAAATAACTGAAATGGAATTCCGTATATATAAAATAGAAATGTAATATATACTCTTACGAATTGGATAGAAATATGTGTGTAGAGAGCGTGGTATGGCCGATAGAGACGAATGAGGTAACTCGGGACCGTATTTACTATAACAAGGTAGCCCAATTTTACAAATTTTCGTTAGTTTTCAGTAAATGTTATGATAATTTAAATATTATATTAAAAGTTGCTCTATTGTTAGGGGTAAGGAGAATAATTTTATTACTTCTTTTAGAATTTCTAGCATCTTTCTCTAAATACAAATTGGCAGTTAAAAGCATTTGATAAAGACAAAATCGAATAAAATCTCTCAAGGTTCGCTAAAAATAACGAACGTAACAATCGCTCGGGCGCCCCTTGAGTTTGAATTTCGAAACAAATGACAGTTAACAGGGAGCGGAAAAAAGAACACTGTTTTTCCGCACCTCATTTTCTGAAGCAAACAAGTGAGAACAGCCACTTGGGTTTTTTCGTGTTTTGCTCCTTTTTGTGCGAAATATTTTTTTCAGAATGTTTTCTTTGTATGGCCGTAAGCGTTCACAGCTTTCCTCTAATGTGTCGGGCTATCAGAGATGATTGCAATTGCCGATAGGAATTGGTTTTGTTCTTTCCAATAAACAATATTACTTTATTGTACCAACTTGTCACGTTTTGAGAAAAATATCAAATTATTAATTTTACTAATTGAAAGTAATTGTATATGAATTTTCCAAATAATTCTTGTAACTGTGATATATTTGATTATTTTATTATATTTGATTATATTTAGTTGCATCTATTCCTAATAAATCAATATAAGACTATTAGGCTAAACTATAAAAACCATAAGAGTCACATTGACCTTTGCTATACAAATAAATAATAGCACAGTATTTTTATTGGACGCGACCTTTAGGTTAATATTATTCGCATGGAAAAGCTTCGATAAAAATACACAGTATCGTGTGTGGTCATTTAGAAAATGGTTCTCTATAACGATATCTGTGCACAGAAAACAGAAAACAGCGGCTGGATCGTTTAAAATCTCGATGTTTTAATTGAATATGTTGAAGATTTCTTAATAGCTTTGTTCCTTTTAACCCTATGTTAGGAAATAGGGTTTTCAGTAAATTTAAATGTGAAATAGTTTAATTAGTCTCGTGAATGTTTTTTTTTTTTCGTTGCTGGAATATATGTTTTAACCATAACCTGGTTTTTTCAAGTCATTAGTATTTTTATGTATTCATCGGGTGAAATAAGTATTTTGAAAGAGAAAAATAGCAATTTTAGTTAAGTTTAATCATTACAATATATCAACCCCATCGGGGTTAGGCACAATATTTTATGTTATAATACGTGCTTTATTATTCTGCGTACAGACGAAATAACGAGTATAAGATTGTAAAAGAAGTTATAAAAATAAAATTTGTAAGTTTAACATTTTGTAAGGCTAACGCTTAAATTGTTAATTCCGACCTAAAAATATTAGTTCATTCGAATAATCACCAACAGTGACCTCGTCAGCCGCTACAGACACGACAAATTGTATAGAATAATATTGTGGAATTTACTGGCGAAAATCATAAAAAATATCTATTTCAAAAATTACAGACAAAAATAGAGTATATTAAGATTTAACTAGTATGAAATAAAACTATTTATATTTTCTATTTAATTCGTGTATAATTTTGGTTAACTTTTATTTTTAACCTGACGTTTTGAAAGCTTTCTGCAAAGCAATCGTGTCACTGGTAGATGATGTAAATGTCTGTGAGTGAGTCAGTTAATTAGTCATTTAACAAATAAACTTTGTCGCTCTTAAGGCACGATTTTTGGATACCGAATAATTACATCAAAGAGTTACTGTGAGTATCTACTGTTTTGTTGTGATTAAAATTATTTCTTTCTTATAAATTTATTTAAATGTTATACAAATATCGGACTTTAGATCTTCTGCAGGTCTTAGCTTATCAGATCTTTGCGGCTGTATCTCCTCGCAGATTATATTTCTGCTATCCTTATACATTCAAAGAGCACTACAAGACTACATTACTACTATAGATTGCGTTGCTACGAGCACGTCATGTAGGGCAGAATGGAACAGAGTCATTCATTTAAAAATAAATAGATTGGGGATTTCTCATTAGAAATATTACAATCCTTGCAATTAATAATTTATTATTTTTAATATCTTTCTATAGAAGATAATTTACAAAAGAACATAAGCTGATAATTTTAAGAATATTTTTGTAAAAATCTAGCGTTTCATCGTGTTAAAACGATAAAATGATTTTGTTTGAATACGGTTTTAATTTTGTATAAGAGAAGTCGACGAATCCCTTGTAATTTAATTAACAATACGAGAGAAATGTATGTAGCGTTAGCAGTTGATGTTTTATGAGAATATAAAGTAACATTAAGCAACTTATCCAGCTTCAAACCTAACTTCCTCTAAGATGTTTCTGGATAAAAAGTGTTAATTCTTTAATTTTTTTTAATATCCTCTGCTTCTACCTGGTCTATGTAGACTTGTATAAAAATATTCATGAATCGACCAGATTTCCTCTCGGCCAATGATTTTTAAATTTATCCTTAGCAGGAGAGTATTTTTTCATACTCACACGGGATAAAAAATAAATTAGGTTCCCATATCCCCTGGTTTGAATAAAATACGCTCAGCCAGAATAATTTGCGGCTTACTCCTACATGTGTTTTAGATATTGGGATTGGATGAATATTTTGACACCCTAGCTATATGTGTATTATTTTAATAATTACAATTCTATACTTTTTATAAATTTTATTATTTATTTATTTTATAATTTTAAAAGACCTAATAACTCCAATATATAGATTACGTCAAATATGTATATTTCCAAGTTACATTCAGTCAAGTCAAGTCAAGTCATATTTCACTCAAAATAGTCTTAATATTATAAGATAATTAGTCTGTATGATACTAAGACATAAAATTATTCCATCTCTATATTATAAGAACATTATGAAGGAACACTTCCTTGGAAACTTGTTATACGCGGCTTCAGGGAGCAAGTTCAGGTAATAATAAAGTTGACACTATTGTACGTTTGGGAGGTACGTGGAGGAAACTAGACCCTTATATTACCTTCATATTCATGTTTACCAAAAAAAATGAAGGTGATAAAATTGAATTCTTTAAGGATATAAATATCACACTCTGTTTGTCAAAGACTGATTTAAGAAAATTGGTTTTCAATTCCTGTTTGTTTGATAGACAACACTAAATAAATACTTATTTACTTTGAATATTACTGTATTTTTTTTGTCACAGGTATTATTTATTCTTAATGTTAAGTTAAATAAATACTTAATTAGAATCTTTTAACATTACTCTGAAATATTTTTTTATTTAAGCATAATTTATTCATAGCATGAACAGTAATAGTTTTATTAGCTTTAAGTATATTGAGAATCATGAAGATCAGGGCATTTTAAATAACCGACGAGAGCTCCTCCACCTGGTAACCTGTTATTCCTCATATTGTAGTTGTAGTCTTGGCTGCTGTTCTTACAGGCTGTCTACAGGGCTACTCCTACTCTCTTAAACCAAATCGGCGTAAGGAGGTTAATGAGCCATGGTAAAACTTACCATCACATGTATCTTCTCTTGTTATCTCGTCAGTCCCATTAATATATCCTAGTTTATAATTACCATGAAGTTTATCGTTCCTCACATTTCAATATAAAAAAAAATTATAGAAACTTATGAAACACATGACGATATGTTATCAGTAAATTCAATGACATGTCATTTAAAGGCAAATAATACACTTCCACTTACATTTACTACCATTAAATATAAACCCCAATAACCAATTTCTTTAATAAATAGTATCATTTTCCAGTAGTAAGAGTAGTTCAATCAACTTAGATAAGTACAGATATTAGTTCTCACGTCATGTTTTGTTTTGTTTTCACGTGTTTAATAGTAAACGACAGTTTTGTCAACTTAATGTTCACCCGTTGACGTCTGCATATAAAAATAAAAAAATATTTAGAAGATTTAGAAGATGTAAAAGTCTTAATTTGTTATTTATATAACGACGTATCTTTTACCTAATCAATAATGAAATATCTCATTGGTAATTGGCTATATTTCAATTACATTTTTGTAATCATTTTGTTACCAAGAAGTAATGTTATAACAATGTTACGCTAAGTTAGTTTGAGAAAACCGATTTCTGATTGTCATAGCTTCACGCGGTTGCAGGTTTGAGTTCGATTTAGTTTTATTTTATAAAATTTTTATTTTATGTCTTATACATAAAATATTAAATATATGATTTTATCATTATGATTACAGCGTTCAGGCCAATCTAAAAATCTTGTAAAAAGAGCGCTTGAAGGGCTTTCGCGAGTCTAACGAGGTCCTTAATGAAAATCCTACTCTGACCTCCATAATACTTTTGTTCTTAAGGAAAGCCAACTATATCCTAAGAAGCGAATTTAGGTCATTACGGTACATTTTAATTGATAAATTACTTCTATTACTTCTTGTACGGAATTTGTAAGAATTTCGTATACAAAAATATTTTATTATAATTAAATTTTTGATAAGAATTTAATATCAATAAAGTAATCAAGCTATAATTAGTATAAGATCATTTTACGTGGGCGTGGGTCTGGGAGGACTCGCCGAAGGATAACTCAATATTTTAATATAAGGACCTATTAAAATATATATTGTTTACGAAAATAGTTACTATTGCTGGGCAGATTACTTTTGAATCGCTTTAAGAACAATGTTATTCTATATATTTTTATATGTTTATATATACATATATGTTTTCAATAACAGAGAACGAACACATCTCTAATAATAATCCGCAAACGCTGACTGTTTGACAAAGAAGCCGGGACTTACAAATACTTGTTTACCGACTACAATCAATAGGATGATATAGTACAAGTAATACATCTGTATATGTCCACATATTTATTTTTAAAGAAAACATATCAATGTGAAAGTCTATAGGTACTATTTTATTTCATATATTTTTTAAATATATGTTGTATGTATTTATTTTGATCGATATTTTATTATCGTCCTAATGACATCGCTATCTTTTATATTTTCAGTGTGAACCAGTTGTAACAATAAATAAATATATTGTGCCAATACTTTCATAATTGTACAGAACTGAGACTAACAGATTCGCTAAGTATTTATATATTAATACCAATAGAAACTACTCCCGATTTGATTCTCATATGATATGAGTAAAAAATTCAGTAAAAAAATACTTGATAGATCTCACAATATTAAACTGATGAGCATGATTAGTGGACAAACATACAAAGACACACATCTGTAATAAAAAATAAATTATCAATCAGCTAAAAAAAATCTTTATTTAATTAAATATATATCAAGAATATTTTAGTAACATTAGAAAATAATAATATAATATTGAGAACCATTGTAAGATGTGTAAATAAGTAAGTTTTAGGGTGTCTTCTTTGTAAATGGGGTCTTCTTACTAAGTCATTAGTTTGTTTCTGTGCCATAGAGAGTCCTCAACCTGTTGTGTTATTAAAATATTTAATATATATATATATATATATATATATATATATATATATATATATTGCATGGAGTTGAAAAACTCTTCTATATTAGACGGATTTTACTATTAAAATAACTTGCAAACATAAAATAGAAATATAAGTTCCAAGATGTGTTGAATTTCATACACTATCTTTATGTGAGATGTCGTACTAATTCCTTTTAATTGGATTATATTACTAACTTGTAATTTAGTTTGATTATCTTGACGACTTCATTTTACGTAATTAGTTTGCTTCATGAGCTGTCGTTGGAGCCTTTAAATATTTTTAATTTATATATTATTTTAGTAAACCTCGTTTATAATACCGACAATTAATATAAACGATTCTTACGATTAATTTATTTTATCACTTCTTAACTTACTATGTTCATTTATATTTTTATTTATTTATAGAATTCTACGTGTTTAAAGCGAGTTTATAATATTATAAATGTTACCTTGGAGTTTGGTGAGATCACTTCAATTTAGCTCTCTTCATCATCCCGATCTTGAATTTCCCTGATTTAGCATATTGGGCACCTTTGAATGCCCACTAATTTTATACCTAAATATCTCTTATTTCGCTCAGCTAAAGGTTAAAATCGCTTGCAATATTTTCTTTTAGCCTTTTTGTAAAACTAAGTAAGCTTCTAAACGGCATGCAATAAAATCGACGTGTCAAGTGAAAATCAATAGCCTCTTGAACCTTACAGCCTTAAGAAATCTTTAATTTACTTGCCTAAATGTTTGTTCAGTGTTAATGAGATTTAAAGGATTATCAACTATAATACTTGTATGTATGGTTCAATTTCAATTGCGAGAGGAAGTAGTTATGACTTTTTTATGGAGTTGGTATTTTTTTTTGTGAGAATATTTTATGAAGGTCCGTTATAGGGGGTTTATTTATATGTGAATGTTGGGATATCGGTAATAACCTATTACATTTTTATTTTATTAAAGTCAAGTTATGAGTATGTATCTGGTTAAATAACTGACTTGGAAATCATATTTTTTATTATAATCTTTGGGAGTAATGTAATATATATTTTTTTGTAATTATTACTAATATTAAATTATTTTATTGATGGATTAAAGTAAAATTCAGAATGCTTAAAATGTTTATTTATTCTAGAATTGTAGATATTATTGTAGTAGTTTATTCATTGATAGATATTTTTACACATCTCGGTTTATCTGATATTAACAAAAGAATGTATTTAAGCCAAAAAAATTGATTCTTTTGAAGCAAGGGCTTCCTTTATCTTTTCAAATAATTAAAATCGAGTGTTCTAAAGCAAATAATGTTTTAAGTGATAAATTCTTATGGGAGTATAAACCGCTTCGTTACGTAACACGTGACGTATTTTGTAGGATTAAATAATTATACTAATAATGTACACAAAATTTTAATGTACATTTTAAACATTTGTACCTAACAATATAATTTGTACCAATACAATATTATTTATACCTACTAAAAGATTTCATTAATAAATTATTTCTTCCTAACATTATCATATAAGTATACATAAAACTTATATATTATGTATGTTAATATGATATATGCAATTTTAATAATAACCTAAGCTTTTCTCAAGTTTCAATATTAAATAGTTCAACTTAGATTAGTTTAAGTTATCACTTCTCGAGTTTCCCGAGACGCACACGTTTTTTGGTATAATTAATATAAATCAAATTAGTTCTTATATCATTTAAATGAGTGTCTTAATAAAGGGTTTACCAAAGATATCAAACAAAGGCGCCGGTATTGGATCATCACGAATACCATTAAAGGAGTTTTTATTGGAAAACTTTCGGATTTCCCGGTGACTCGTAAAGAATCGCTCCGGTCCTTCAGTTTGGAGTAGATTTTAAACTTACTCACTAGAATATATTACGTTTTAGGTGCATTAGGGAAATTTAATCCCTGTCTGATGCACTCCAGCTTCATAAGATATATAATAGATACATTATACAAAGACTGATCGGTTCTTTTATGCTTCAGACTTGTAATATCAAATTAGGTCATTATTATGAATTATTTATTATATTTATTTTTCCTTAATTGTATATATTTGGAAGTATTGCTTTTTGTTCTATTGTTATACATCAGTGTAATTCGGATTCTTATCTTGAATAAAATGATTACTTTTAATTATAATAAATCTGACTGAGATCGATCTGTAGATACTGTTTTGACTGAATTTGTTATAAATTTAGGAAAAACCGGTACCAATCAAGGTATTTTAAATTAAAACAATGATATTATGTTATATCTTACAAATCTTAATATTCAATTAACTTTCATGTAATTTTAAAAAGATCTAATGTTAAAAGACGTGTTTAACCCGTGGTTAAAGGGCGATTAGCTCGAGTTGGCTAAATGTATTCCAAGTGGCGGTCAACATCAAAGGGCGCGGTAATCCTCAGCGTGAGGTTTTTAGCAAATTTAATGTTTCATCGATGATTGAACCATTGCTTATTTTCTTTTATATTTTACGTACTTATTTTGTTTTCTTGTTCTAAATTATTTCCATATATGTTTTAGTGTAAAGCACTACGTGTCATGTTATAAGAAAATGGCAAACAGTTTTAATAAACTTATTCATAGTTCATAATTTCCAGAACATTATTCTAAATCGTTTTTTAATAATTTGTTATGTAGTAGTTACGACAGACTTACATCTCGTCTACCCGTGGACACGATTACTGCAAAGTATTCGAAACGTCGGGTTAAAATCAAAATGTAACCAAATTATAAGCGAGTTTAAATCCGTAAAAATAGTTTTATTTCAAATGTGTACTCGTGAAAATCTAAGAAAATAATAATTTAGTAGTTGTTTTGTTAATTTCAATTAGTACATATTGAATTTATTATTTATATTATAGTACAAAAAGACACCGGGTTTGAACAAGATACACAGTGGGCACACGGAATACCAAATATACTTCTTCACAGCTTTGGTACACTTACTGAAACAGCTTCATTCATTCAAATTGTTTGTTAAAGTTAAATATAAGCGTAATACAAACATTGAAGTTGTGGCTTGGGTCAGCGTTTTAAGCGGAATCTTAAAATTTTTTTGAAACTGCATCAATTCTGGAATAAAATTAAAGAAACCATAAGAGCTCTATCAATGTCTTAGAGTTATCAAAAGACTTATCTTCGAAAAATTTGATGACGATATTATAACATTTTTCCAAAAAGAAAAAAACTGCATCAGAGCTCAAGCCCCGACTTCAGTTCCATTAACAGATTTTGATAAGTACTCAACCAAAAAAATTAGGCTTAGGATCGAGTAGGAAAGTACAGGATAATGGGTGACCATAGATGACTTGTTTTCTAGATTTGAAATGACGCACCCTACTTCATAATGAGTCCTTAGAAACATTAAATCAAGGGTTTTTAATAATATGGGAAAGCCACAGAAGTCTTTCAACATCTGAGGGGGGCAGTAGGAAAGGTTAAACACATTTTGCTAGGATATACGTTACTTCTGGATATATTTCAATGTTCGCGTCTACACGACACGAAAGTAACTGAAAAGAATCCTTAGCCTCACTCTATCTTAGTAGCGGTTCCTGATTGGATGTGTCTCATGATGGCCGCGTATGAGACACAAGTTGGTATTTTGTGGTCCTTACCATATTCCTGTACTTGTAGCAGATACTTGTTTGTGAAGCTTACTATTCACTTTGTGAAAATACTCCCAAAGGTTACACATTTAATATATATATATATGAATTATGATCTGATCAACGAACAAACCTGGCATAAGATTATAGTTATTTTATTCAATGTAGAAATGTGAGCAAGAGGTATAATAGCAAAATCTTTATATAAATTACTTAAAGGTCTTGTCTCTCTAGAATTATCATTCGTTAATTTCTAGAAAATAGTTCAAAGACTGGGATAATACGTTTGTTTCAAATTTGGTTAGATAGGAGATTTACAATGAAGAGAATTAGGTATAGAAGCGTTATACAATGAAGGTTAGCGTGTATGCGCATTTTAAAGTTGCAAGTTCCAGCAAGTGTTTACACTCCTCTCATTGCAATGCTATCAGCCCGGCACCTGCACGGTGAATCCACGGAATACTACGAAGCTTCGTCCCTATACTTATTAATTTTGAAAAATAACGTAAATCATTAAAGAAAAAAAAACAAGAAACAGAATAACCTTTACTTAACGTTCAAAACGCTGGTATCGTATATGTTAAATCAAAATTTAGGAACTGAAAGATCAGCAATTAGCAAAACAAACCATAAATTTAAATCATAAAGTCTAAAGACTATATCATTTACTCATTTATTCTTGAATGATTACATTTTTATTACTATAAGTTCTAAATGTTTCGGTTTTTAGAAATCTGTTTTTGATGTGGTCTTCGAAAACTAAAACGATTTTGAAGGTAATTTTGAAAGTAAACAATATTTCAAAGTAAATTAAACAATTCTTACAGCGCGACGAAAGTTGCTATTAAATATATAAAGAACGGAGATAAATGAAACACATAAAACACTTCCCGGTCTTCATTGAAATCTATTTGTTAACACGAAACTTATAACAATTTGTTAAAAGGTTGTTGAAGAGAATTGCGGAGACAAGTATCGGCTCGTTACAAATAACAACGTTCCCTCAGCCGCAGATCAATGTTAGCGGTGAGCGAGTGGGATCGGTGGACTTACTTTTAGCGGTAATGGCTTACTTTCGCTTTCAACATCACGACTAATATATATAGAGGTAAGCTATCTCCGTTTGTTTCCGACTTATCAAATAATATTTGAAATCTTTGATACCATTCGTGAAAACATACAAATATTTAAGCTTTATATTCCGATTCATTGAAATTTCTTTACGGCTACACTAATTTCTTAAAACAATGATAAAAAAATAAGCTGATTCGTTTTGTAAAAGGCTTGCTGTTTTAGTCGGTATTTTCCGTTAAATATTTTTAAATATGAAAACCATATACTTTTAAGTATTATTATGTATACAGTGTTTTTTATATATATCACTACCAAATAGGTATCTTTTAAATTAAGATGTATTTTTCTCGTTTCTGTGATCCTATATTTTTAACTTTACAGTGTGATAGCCGTACACATACTGTGATGAAGCCATATAAATATAATTTATATACACATACTGTGTACAGCTTTGTTGGATGGTTGATTAAAATTAAGCTACAAGAACATATCAAATTTGTCATATTTATTCATACAACGTTGCGACGTGTAATATTACCGCTTATACTCACCGCTCGCACTGCGACCACACTAAGCACTTTTATTGCAAAAGTTTCAGACCGAGAACGGAATGTGTTTTAAGTGGCAACTTCGCTCATTTGTGCGATATAACGCGTTACATGTTACCCAATACAAAAATGCCCTAAATGTTATAAGCATTGTTATTATTTATTTTATTATATACTAACTTCACTGACTTTGTTAATGTATTACAAAAACTATCAATAACATTGAGTGCGCTTTACATGATGAAAAGCACACCATTTTTAATTTATAAGTTAACAGAGATGCAACTGTGAAATATTCATACTCTTTCGCATACATTTTTTGTTTTTGAGATCTAAAACATTTTCGCTCTTCTGTTAATATTTGTACCTGAGTTTCCGTATATATTTCTGTAACGTAGACGCGGACATTGTTTCAGAACTCTGTTCTCCAAATGAAATTACATTAATTTTTTTATTACTTTGAGATATTTTTTTAAAGATACCTATTATAAAAATATTTGATTATCACCTTAAAATAAAACTTCAAAATATTTTTCAAAGTATTGAAGATTTTTCTAAGACGTAAGATAGCTAAAAGTAGATATGAAATAAGATAAGAATATTTGAACTTTTACGCTTACTTCTATCCAGTAACTTTCTTTAAGTTGACGTAAGATGTATACATTAACCCAAAACTTCGACGGCTCTCTTGATTAAAACTGTTCAGATATTTAATATACCGGTTTTTGGATTTCGTATATTTTCCTTTAGATACTTCAAAAGTATATCTTTTCATATCTTTTTTGGCATAATATTTTGTTTAGTACACACTAGGAACTAAAACTCTATTGAGAAATGTTGTATGATTAACAATGGTTTCTCAATAATAATGAACTGTAATTTAATAAACCAGACTGGGAACTGACTGGTTTTGAGTAAAAATCATTCGTCCTGTATTTATTGCAAATATAGGCTCGGACCTAATTTGGTATAACCAAAAAATAGTTACTAGCACAATTGGACACTTTATTGTTAAAAGTATATTATATTCAAAAAATAATGCCATTAAAAAAGAGTTTGTATTAGTCAAATGTTGGTGCGGATGAAAGAGACAAGACACGAATTGTATTTGACACATTTTAAATATAAAAAAATACTTTATATAAAATTTTCAATGATATTCTTTAATAGAAACTAAATAATTCGTTGCTCGTGATAAGGTCTATTTTGAATGCTCTATCGATCTAAAGTGAATATGTGCCTGTTACAGGAATTAGTTCAGACCGCGGTCCGCCATGCTCAGGATTTATTCATAAGCACCTTTAATGGTTTGGAAAGCAGTCTAGAAAATTATGATAAATTTATATGAGTACAGCCGCGTAAAATTATAAATATTTTGTTATATTAGAATTTTTCTCCCCATTGTTTCTAGAGCCATTAATATTCTAGTTTTAAAGTAGTAGGTGTCACGATGGCAGAAAACTTAATTTATTGAAATGTATAATTTTCTTTAGTATATTCATTTAAAATTACAATGTTCTAAGAAATAAAATAACATAGTTAGGTACATTAATAAATTAACTGTTAAACCTTAAAAGTTTAAGTTTATCATTTTTGTGCCATTGGCCAAGGTTCAAATATGCAAAAAAATCAGATTGTTTCTATGTGTAGTTTTAATGTATGATGGTTCACTTAAAATTCTTTTTAACAGAATTCCTGAATTGTAGAAGACAGGTGTTGTTCGCATAATTTTAGTAAAGCCTTTGATAAACTCTCTCACTGTATATGAATAATTGTAAATAGTAATTTATAGTTTTGAAAGACTTATATAAAATTATTTCTTTATAACATTTAAATGCGTGTTTCTCTATTCTTAGTAATGTGTTAGAGTCCATTATACTTTCCACTTCGCTATTGATTTACATGTATGGCTCAGGGTTCTTTCCTTGGCCCCGTTTTGTAAATAATATACCTAATTTTCTCAAATTTTTTATAAATTACGTAAAACTCTATTTGAAAATTCAGAATCGAGCTAGATTCTACCATTAGTAGAGCTCTTTTAGAATAAATAAAGTATGTTAGGAAACCGTGAAAGATCTTTAAACTTTGATGTCTAAACTGAAATAATTTCGATAGCTCGGAGAATATTAAAAATGTTTTTAGTACATCCACTCTGTCCTCGTCTCCCATAATAGGATTTACAAACTCGATATTAATAATCTTTTCTATCTTGTCAATGCACACTATTCCATTTGACTATATTATATGTAATCTCAGAATATTCAAATATTGTAACGCTTTTTTACTACAACTATAAAGTTTAGACACATACGTACTTTTTATTTGTATTTCAATATAAATGTTATGTTAATATATAGCCTGTGTAATAAGTTCTGGTTGTAGTCATTTCCATGCTAATATTTGGTATAAAGATCGTATTTGAATTAATTGTGTACTCAATAGCTTGATTTTTAAATTTGACAAGAATAAAAATTTCGGTATCAGTTTAATTTAGATGCACTTCATCAGCATATCCAGTTACAAAACAGTTTTATTCAAATCGCTTTGTACATCTTCATATAAAATATTGATGAATCCTTTAGATATAGTTTTTGAGAGGTCACGGGTTCGAATTTTGCTCCAATCAACAAATTTTTAATTCTATTTTTTTTAATTTCATAAGCTTAACGTATTACAATTTTATAAAATTAAAAAAAATCAAACACCAACAAACTATATCAATAATAGTAAACGAAAATGTAATAATATACTAACTTCAAGTAACTAACGTATTTGTCACATCAAATCGAAACTATAAATAATGCTAATGTATCGATTTAAATGCGATATATAATCGATTCCGGTGATCGATCGACGATTATACAGAACCCGAGTGTTATTCAAATAACTATTAATTATTATAATATGATTGGACGCGGACAGACACTCACAGGTGTTTTTTGTGATTCCGTATATCTGTTATAGAAAAATACTAATAAAAGTCAAAGTATACGGTGGATTTTGTCGGGGTTTGTAATTTTTTTTTCACGTTTATTTATTTTCGAAGTAAGAAATATGATATTTTAACTTTTGATTCATTCATTTAAAAATAATAAAAAAAAATATTTTTATTTCACGTGAAGAAAGATACATACCACATTTATAATAATATTTAAATTCTCGAAGCATTTTTTATATAAACATAGAAATTTGGAAAAGTAACTGAATGTAGAAAAAAAAATGTATCAAAAAGTGTACATAAGATTGTTTTATACATTATCGATAAAACGACTTAATAATATAAAATCAAATATATAAAATAAATTGAGTTTTCGTATACGTTAAATAAAACGTATAAATAAGGATTGTGTATGATTTAGCACGCGGAGAGTATTCGACTCCACCGCTACTGAAGCAAACAAGATGTTATTTATGACCAATAAAATGTTTATAGAAAATATATTAATTATGTTGAAGTCGTTTATCAATTTAGTGCTTTAATATGATCTAATTATATGTTTGATAACATGGAACTGGTTTTGTAATGGGAAAGATTGTGGACGATTTCGTTTTTTATATAATTTATTGAAAGAATATATAATTTATATAGATATTAAATTATTATTGTATTCAAAACTTCGTGATTCCATTATTAATATTATACATAATTATCCAGCTGTACTGTTGTATAATATCAGAATTTGCCCGACTACTTTTGAACCCTTTCGGGATCCCTATTCATGAGTTCTGCGCATGTTGGAATTTCGTGGTTCGGTGTGTTGGGTTCGAAAGTTGTCAGGCAAATTCCGTCAGTATTTAATGAGTACAGACCAATAATTATATATAAAAAACATTACTTAATTTTACCAAATGTAAGGAATATTAAGACAAACAAAAGCATATATAATACATATTATACAAACGGAATGATCCACTAGTCTCCGGTCCTCAAACTTTTACAATTACATTTAGCGACGAAGGGTTTACGAGCCCTACGTGTACAGATTTATTTACTAGATGTGTCATAGTAGAAAATAATAGTTAAATATACTCTCCTAATTTAAAACTACTACCTACTTCCTTTTACATATGACGGTAAAAAAGTTAATCATTATTTTAAAATCTAATTTGAGCGATGTATTAAAATATTTTGTTGTAAGGAAAATGGAATCACATTTCTGTATTTTTATATTTTAGATTTCCCTATTAAATAAGATTTCTTGAAGAAAATCATATAAAAAGTCGCGTGAAGAAAATAATATAATCACTATATAGTTTTGTGTTCATGGTATTGTTACCAAAATACTGAAATGCCACGTCATCTCGTCAGAACTTTTACAATTACTGTAAGCACCGCTAAGGGACGGGTCAAGGACGACAAATATGGAATAAGGTTCTATCAAAATAAAATGAAATATTACATATTTCTATACAAATTATTATTATTTTAGATATTTTTATACAAATTATTAATATTCGGAATGTTTTTGTATACAGCACCGTGCTGTATACAAAAACTGAGATATACATAATTTTAATGACTTAAAAATAAAATGATTTTTTTTTATCAGATCTCAGAAATCAGAAGCTAAGTTGTTTATTTATAATAAGTAAGGCAAGATAATTGATATTAATAAATTATTAAGCTTTAATATTATTTTTAATTAGTGTAAGTTTAACAACTTGCGGTAATTCATCGGGGATTGTTTGTAAAATACAAAATATTCTCTTTAACAGCAGGATGTTTAATCTGAGTTCATAACATTTTCTAAAATTCTAAACAATGCACTTATAAGCTTTTGAAAACTTGGGGCTCTGAAGAGGTTTCATTGTTTTAATATAATAGCCTATCTATTGATTTTGAACCCTTTGTTCTTTAAGAGTAACGTTTATTTATAATTAATTATTGGTTTTATTAGAGTTTTACAAGCTCTAGCTTGTAAAACTCTATTATGACTCTTCCAGAACCAGCCACAACCTTCTATCTATTTTAATTCCGTCATCAGCTTATTACGTCTTTGTGAAGTTAGGATGCGTCACCAGTTTAATGAAAACATCTACGCTGACTCTGGAGTAGTTAATCTCTCTACATGTTAACCACATCATTAGCAGTTCTATAGTCTCGTAAGAATCAAAACACAAAGACGCCATTTGCCCAATCTCCTTTGCCCTTAGACGCGTAAATATAAACTTTCTACGATATATTTTATGGAATTGCTTTTAAGATGTGCTTCTTATTGCCTTGGAATAAGGTTGTTTTCTCCGTACATTGTTATTATTTTTTAGATACAACTTGTTTATTCTCTGTATTAGAGTTGTTTACATAAAACGTGTAAGAAAATACTAGCCTTCGTTGTTAAATACATACGCGTTTAATAAATTACAGTTAAATTTGAATAAAATACTAAATTCTACGTCTTTGACCTAATACTGAACACATTTTGATTAAATTATCCGATGAAACTTAAGAATTATAAGAAATATAATATATTATATATTCATATCCTAAATAAATTTAGTTTACTAAAAGCCAAAAGCTATATCAATCTGGTGGAGTGTTCTTAATTGACCACCAAAATATCATAAGATACTGCAAATCATAACTAAAAATAATAAAAAACTTTATTCATTCTACACTTAAACTCGTGAATCTGTTTTTGCATTAGCCTAAACTGTACGAAAATAAGTACAGTAATTTGAGATTATAAGACATAGAAACATACGAAACGCGGTTCATTGTTTCATACTATATAGTGAGGTAGATTTGTGAAATCATACAAAAATGGTTATGTAATATGTATATTAAGTATTTAGTGATAGTAGCAATATATGGTTCTTTCCAGTCCATCAAATTCCACTCAATATTTTACATTAATTAATACATCTGCATCTCATGTATAATTTATAAATATGATGTATGAGATGAAAACCGTCAGACAACGTTACTATCGAGTTTCGTAACGATTTATTATTTTTTAATGTATTTATGCCAACATGGCGACACGTGGGGGGGAATAACACACGGTGGGGCATTTTTGTATTATAACTACCATGTTTTGATTTTTTTTATTAGTTTATAATTTTCATTCAAGGTATTAAGATAATGTAAATTACGATTATCGGAAAATTCAATTATTTCACTGAAAACCCTTAATTTTTTTGTATTTTTTTTTTTAAACTTATTACGACTTTAACTTTGAGTCTTTTGGAAATAATGAAAATAATAAAAAAATATGCTTTCCTAAAAAATGGTTTTAAAAAAATTATATAATACATTATTTTTATATAACTCCTTTAGAAAAACTATTACATTTTATAAAATATTTCTTCAAACGTGACTTGTTCATAATAAAGTATCTTTAAAATAATGTGACATTAAAGTCGATAATTTAATCGATGTTTAATTCGAGAACCGATTAAAACAAAATCGTCATTTATTGTTCGGTGTCTCACTGCAGGGTTCCGTGAATCCCTGGCGTGGGTGTGGGAATGGCCTCACTATTTTATTTATAGACACTTTTTTAAATAAACAATAAAAAATTAAAAAACCTTCTTTTTTATTTATTTTTTATAAATAAATATTATAGTTTAAATCCATTACTGTGTTAAAAACTTTGAATGTGTCCTCGTAGTCCATTAGGTGCCTGTATCCTATCACACACTAACAATACAGTTATTTCATTGTGGTGCCATGATTAATGGTGCAGCCAGTACATTGGAGTTCCTCCAGCTAATGTGTTGGAACTGGAACTACTTTACAACATTACATTGATATTGTGCTTCTACTTTTAGTCTACTTGTTTTTATACAAAGAGCGGCTGTTCTTCTATCTATTCTAACACGCAATCTTTGAATACATCACATTTGTACAACTCTTATATTTCTTTGTCGTTTTTTTATTTCAAAATGTTATTAAATAGTATTTCGAAAAGGATATCCCGTATATTGCCTCAGACTTAAAGCTTTCACAAAATTATGAGTGATGTCAGAACAGAAGAAAAGAGAACAATTTTGAAAACTTTTGTTACTGGTTATATATCAAACAAAAAAATAAAGATACAGAAAGTGCTATGAATATATTTATTCATTGACATCAAAATCGCTCCAGCTCTTTGTATTGGTAAATTGGGATAGCTCTAAAAAGTAGTCAGTCAGTAATTAAAAAGTTTTATCGCTGAAATTAAATAACAATCTATTAGAAACAAACATAGAGACAAAACATCACCCCGTTTGGTTACACCGTGACATCTCACCAGCTCCGACAAATTATATTTTTATGTCCTTTGACAAATTGGGTATTTTACGAGTGCCAATGTTTGAACGATAAAAACTTTTGTGTTCTGATCTGAACATGAAATAAATGTATTATCAGTACAATACAAATTAACAGAAACACGATAACGCAGTTGGGAAAAAGAAACAGCCTAAAGTAATAGGTTCAATTCCGTTATTAATGAGTTTTTATTTCCTTAATTATTTAATATATTATAATGATACCAAAAGAAATTTCATTGAGTTATCATTGAATTTGAAAATGAAATTCATTAAGGATTGTAATAGCAAAGTATTGGATTTTATTTTTATTAATTGTTTTTAATTTATTTTTACTTTTAAGGTGTAATTAATATATTTCTTACTAACAGAAAATTTCACTGAGCCGCAAAATTCAGCTTCTTACTGTAATAATTGTAGCTGAAATAATGTTAATATATTTAAACGAATAAAATTAGTAATTATATTGTTTTTGTTTCAGGTATGCTTCAGAGGTTCCATCCACCGATATTAAATTGAGTTTTAGTTATAAAATTTCTAATATATTTCAAGTCTCATAAGTAATGGTATGGTCCAACGAAACGTTTTAGTGGTTCTTATGAAACAACTCGTTCACTATTTAACAGCAATATAAATGTTAATTTGATGAATTTGATAATTAATTTGATAGATTGAAGAATTAATTATTGTAACATGGGCTCATTGATTGATAAATATAAGGTTATTTATTTATTTATATTAGTTTAATTTTATTGAATTATTTATTTCGGTTTATAAACAATATTTTTATTATTAGAATGGACATGAACTAAATAACTTGACATTTTGATTGTTGTTCTGAAACGTTATTAGCGAAAAGATTTAAATAACTATGTCGTGTTTAAGTTTAAAGAATACATTGAAATAAACAAACAAAGTCTTAATGGAGATGAATTATGATAGAATACTGTTAATTACTCTGGCACACAAAAAAAAAGTTCTGTATCTGAAACTTAACTTACCTACAGGTAAGTTTTTTGATGTCCCAAAAACGAAGCGGAAGTCAGAACTTACTTAGATTTTGCCCCACCTACCCCAGCCACCCTCTAAGCTGCCCCAGATTGCGAATATTATATTTTGTACAAAATTGTCATTGTCATATTTTAGCCTTTTTACTTTTATTTTACTTTTATTCATGTGGTATTTTGGCCTCAAAACTAAGCTTCATTACACCATACTAACAGTGCTCGTAAACTGCTTCATTCGCTTTTACTATTCGGTAGTCGTGTCCTTTCAGAGAGGATTAGCTTAAGCTATAATATCCTTGTTCGAGCGGTGTATGAGATAAGGAGATAGAGAGACCAATTTCATTATTTGGTCTTCTTGTTCTCTTACGTCTACTCTTAACCCTTAAACTCAGTTCGTCAAGATCGCCAACAGTTCAGTAGTTAGTTACCGTTGCAGATGTAATTGATATTTTATTTATTTACAAAATTACATACAAGTATTTCTGGTAAACAAATTAAATGCCTTAAATTTCATTACTTCGTATTTCCAGTATCAATTATTATCAATAACTAATGGAGTGGTAATTCCCCGCTGACACGATGACAGACAGACCCACGTGTTATTGACAATTATATGTATATTATAATAATATCAATTGCTGCTGCCTGCTGGGTGTGAGCCCACACACGACTACAGCATTATAAACCACCAAAAATATATGTTATTTTTGTGGTTTTGTGTATTTTTTTTTTTTAATAAAAATAAATGTAATTCTAGATTAAATAAATTAATCAAAAGATATAACTTTTAACAAAAAACATAACAATATTTTCAATTACTTAAAAATTAATCGTAGTTAAGAAATATATATTTTTGTTACGAGACAGTGTAATATATATTTCTTTATTTTCCTTTAGTTTTATGATTTCAACTAAAAAGTTAACATATATTTTTTTAATATATTCATAATTTTAAAAAATGCGGAATTAACTGAATTTCAGAATACGCAGTAAACAGTCTGAATAAACCAAAATTGATTTAATATAAAACCTCACCATGGTGATAGCAAACCAACGAGCAAGATTCTCTACTCATTTTATTATATAATATATTTATTTAATTTTTTGAAATCTACATTTAAAAGAGGAATTTTTTTTTATTAAATATAAACTAATTCTAAAACATATAACACTGTTATAGTAAGGTAAAATAAATATTATTATTTTACTTCTTATAAACAATATCATTTTTTATGTTGTCTATTATTTTACTCATATTTATAAATAGCGATACGTTTATTGGTAACTCTAAATCAAGCCCATTAAGGTGAAGTGTGTTTAATATAATTCAAATGTATCAACGTCTTATAAAAACTTTAATTTTAATAGAAAAACTTCCAGTTTGTGAGTTATAAACGAACACAACAAACAAACCTGTACTATTTAGATTTAACACCTAATGTATTAAAGTAATTATCACATAAATACCAGTTATTTGAATGTATAATTAATTAAAATAATAGTGGAGCAAACTTTATACCAGCTTATTTATTTATATCAAGCTAATTTAATTCATACTGTAAAGTGATAGAGGCGGGAATCGTTTGCACGTATAGTTTATTTTTTTAATATTTAAATGGAAGTGGTTGTAGCAAATTAAATATGAATATAAAAACTCAATAACGTATCATAAAACAAAATAAAACTCGTTTAAACTTACTTAATTATTATTATGCTCTTCCTCGTATCGTAATTATTTGAGGTTTAAATTTTTTCCACTTCTTTCATACGTCATCTCGACATGCTTCTTCGATATATCATCTTTAAGTCACTTCTGTCTTCTTCAGTCACTTCAGTTAACAGTAGGTCTTTTATAATCAGCCATTCATACTTAAAACTCTTCTGGAATATACTTTTCATCCCCTCGCGTTACGTGACCACACCAAACGATTCTTTCATCTTTTTTATCACCGGTGCTCTCAAACTACCCCTTACGTACGCTTTTTTACTTTATTCATTCTCCTCACGTCACGCATCTTCATGTCTTTTATCTTTCCATTTGTAGCCCACCACCGTGACCTATACAGCTAGGCAGGCTGTGATGCTTGTATCACTACGTTCAATCACAAATCATCAGAAAGTATCACAAAGTATCATTACTTTCAGACTTATCAATCATTTCCTTCAGTCTACGTCTAATAAAATTTATAAGACGGAAAGTTGACAACAGATGTGACAATAAGACTGCTTCAAATAACAAAGACACTTCAACGAATGTTTGCGACGACTTTTAATTACCTTCAGCTGTTTACCAAAATACAATTACAAACAGACAGATGTTTTAAAAACTTGATTTAGATATATTTAGTAAAATACAGTCTATTTTAAAAGTATAGATATTTTTATATTAATACGGGCATTGTAATCGCACTCGAAGCTTTCTGTAATCCCTATTATGGCTGTCTACATCGTAAGTGGAGTGCAGCGAGGCTTGTTGAATTCTGAACTGTAATAACCATTTCAATTGATATTTCACTTATATTTTTTGATAACTGTACAGTTTGTAAGTCCTTGAATGTTATATTATCTTATGAGTTGTATTTTCTGTTACTGTCTTGCTTACAGCAAGTGTTACTAATTTTGTACATTACTTTAAGGCAAAAACGTTAAGAACAAAACTGTTCAGTGGCTGCACGTCGCCCGGTGATGGATGTCGCACTTACCTTGTTCTGCCAGAACAAACACATCATATAAAATATATATATTTGGACTCTTATATGTGGCTTAATATAATGTTATCATTTTTGTTTTAATTTTTTATGTTTATATACTTTAAGAACAGTTTATTTTAAATTAAGTTCTTAATTCGGACTTTTCGTAATATTTTTAAGATTTGAGGTGTCCTTTAAACTTGTGTACAATTAAAAATATATATATTCTATACAAGTAATTGCGTGATCCGAGTAGTTGTGATGGAAATCGACGCGTGTTAAAAAAAATAAACAAAACGAAACATAAAAAAGAAATTACATCAAATTTATAGTTAAATTTATAAAGTTGTTTAATATACTATAATCGCAATAAGTTGTGTAATGATGGAATTCTCGTAGATTAAAAAATAAAATAATTCAATTTTCCGAGTACAAATATATTAAAGAAAATAATTCAATTCAACCTTAATCTTGTTCCATTATTATTATTTTTTTTATTTTAATCATAAAAATTAATTATAATGTACATGTGTCCGTATGTTAATCAGTCAGACCCAATTTCTCATAAACTAATTGACCAATATATTTAGCTATATTATGGTGGGACGGACGAAGAATAATAGTTTATATTTTTCATATTTAGGAAGTTATTTTGATGGGGATGGCACCCACTACGACATTTATTTTAGGTAAATCATAAATAAAAATATTAATTACTAATTAATTACTACATTAGTTGTTAAATGTTGTGAGAAACAAAAAAAAACTTTACTTTGTGGAAAATGTTAAAGATTCGATTCCGTTTGCCTGAAACTATATCTACTCGTATCAAGCTAGAATGGAACCCCCAGCGATCAGACATGACTGGTTTTTATCGTTCATGAATATTTTGAATCGTCAGATTTTAGTAATCATTTCTTTGTTAATAACAATATAGTTCAAGTATGTGTTACAAATGACTATTTAAGGATAAATTATTTATCAAAACAAGCCGCAAACAGAACTATTAATATTTAAAACATCTAGGCACATAAATAAAGTTAGTTTATCAGATGTAAAGAATCGATTGAAACTGTCATTAATAATTAATAAAGGTCCTATAATAACAGGCTGAGGACGCGGGTTCGACTCCCGGGAATAACTTCCTAACAGCCCTAACAAATTATTCAAAATAATTTGCGGCCACAGACCGTGTTGGGGCGGTGTTTGTGTAACCCCTTGGGAAATGTACGCGATTATTGAACTACCCTCTGATATTTATTTTGTGTTTCTTATTAATAGTTATCAGTATTGTTTACAGATGGGAAAATCTTTACTATTTTTAATATTGAGATTCATTTTTTAATTTAAATATACTGTAATATTAGATTTCTGAAAAATTCTGAAATATTTATTTATAATATTAATTATAATAAAAATTAAATATACCTTAGAGATTTTCAAATAACTAAAAGAAAATTCTCAATGAACTATTTAAATAGATTTTTTTAAATTTTGAAACAATTTTTAAATAAATAAATATAGTAAAAATGTGATCTGTACAAGAAAATACAACGTGTAATAATCTAAGTGTGCAATTAACTTTGGGCTGAGGTCAAAGGGTCTAGGGTCCTTGAGATATGTCTGAGTGGAGTCGGGGGAATCCCCTTTTTGCTTAGCTTGTAATATTGTATCGTTTTTAAATATTGATGAAGTACGGTGTACAAAAAATAAAATATTTTTTATACATGTTACCAAGGAAGGCAACACAATTAAAATCTTAGGTAAAATATATTGAGGTTTAAATAAATTGTATTCAACAGTGTCTTCTTGACGTCTTCTAAAAGGAGTATTTATGTATTAAAATAGCTTGCAATTAGCTAGACTAAGTCTGGAGCTGGGGCTGCAGATTGTAGCGTCGTTGAGACGAGTCTGAGTGTTGAAGGGAGTTACTTTTGTGTTAAGTAATGCTCTTGAACTTGTGTGTGTGAGTGTGTTATATATATTTATTGAACTTGTATATTTATATACATTGTAAGTTTATCATTAATCGTAGTAAAAAATAATAAAATAAATCAACAAAGCTACTGATATTTATTGTATTGAATTCCATTTCCTTCAAAAGCTGTTTAGTATTCTAAATCAAAACATTCTTAGAGCAGCACTAGCTAATTTACCGCTCAAAGTTTTACATCCCACGTGACGGGAACGTGTTAACTTGTTATAATGCCTCGTTCTCGTGTCGTAGGCGCAAAGCAATCCCGCTTGAAGTCTCTCTTGAGCGTTTAACTTATTGTGGTACGAGTTACAAGAAACGGGACTAGAGTTTTTGTAATATGTCTTAGGATATATTTTCTGAATTGTTATATTATAATACATAAATATTCTTAGGATGATATGTAGTTATAAATATAAAATATTTTATTTTCGTCTCTTAAAATGTGATATATCTATAGCTGGTGATAAGCATCATGTTCAATGTATATTCATAAATATTTATTATTTTGCACCAAACTTTGAAGTCATAACTAAAACAAGACATCAGTCATAGGTTTTGGTAAATCCCTGTTCTGTCAAATCTGAGATCTGCCAACTGCGGTACGTGCCGCTGTGACCAGACTTTGCGGTTTTACAGGAATAGCAAAATAGTTTTTAAATTGCGATTTAAATAATAACAATATAATTATCTTAAAGAATTATTATCTCAATAATATTAAAAAGAGAATCTTCGTTTGGATTGTTATTTTAATGATTCGTGGAAACAATTCAAAAGTCTCTTGAAATACTGTTCTAAAATAATATTAAGCAATACTGTTGTATTTTAGTACTTTACATATTGTTTTATTTTACCGTTCTTTGAACATTTAACACAAAATTCTAATATACAGGTACAGCTGGGCGTGGGCATTCATCACCGCTTCCACGTTAATATGATAAATATGTTAATTATATTACTAATTTTAATATATACTAATGATGCTTTTCCACTGCTTATGCTTAGTCATCAGCAGGTGCTGGAATTGAACTTGAGACTTTTAGAATATAACTCTGTCATATTAATTGAAAGGGAACTGGCTAATCATTTTCATTGAAACTAAGTAGGCATAGCAATATCGGCTTTGTTAATAAAAAAGAAACGGTAATATATTGTTTCTCTCTTCAATGCACAGGTAGCAAATGGTAGAACGACGGGACGATTTTCTAAGTCTCGAAACTTCGAATCTTGCTGGTATTAATAAATTTTTCATTCTATATTTATTTAAAATATAACAAGCTTAACTTAATTAATTTATTGTTTTTAAAGAAAACTAACTACTCATCAACAATCTTCATTAGCAAGAGGAATAAAACACGAAAAACCATCCCTTTATATAAACTTAATTATACTGAGAAATATTATTATATTTCTATTATAATTGATATTATTAATAACGGAAATATAGTATAAGTGCTATAATGAAATGGATACTTAGCAGAAGGAGAGCGCGTTGTTAACAGATAATTTTCTTTATGTAATAATATACTAACTAACCGTTACAGCCGAATTAACTATATCAAATAAAATACGAATACTATACCATTTTATAAGCAAATTGTTGAACGTTTCACGTAAAATTGAAACAATCGAGATGAGTGAAGCGAAGCTGGCACTGGTAAAATGTGTTTCGTTACTAATGCTACTCATCATAGACGAATAATGGGAGGATGTCGAAAATTGATAGAGTTGTCGAGGACAGTGACTTATAGGTTCTGAGGGGTTTTGGTGACATTTGTGATAGTAGTTTTTTGTTAAATGGTCGAAGTATGTCCCATAGAGTTCAAATGTAGAACGTGTGGAACGAACAGAATAACAGCAAAACCAAGTATATTCAGATATTTAAAATCATCAATCATATCAGACTTCTCGTATAAGGAATATCCTCTGAATGATGGTCGCCCTACTCTGAAGATGCGTAATGGCAAGTCATTTGGACGACTTATCCCATATACGGGATTCGGTATTACTTTTTATATTTATTTTATTATATCAATAAAAACCCCTATTATTCATATTGATTTACATTAATTTTTTATTTTTTCTATTTGTAGTACCGAAATAAAATTATTAAAACGACAATAAATACTTAAAATAATAATTTATTAATTTATATTCACGTATTTTATTCGAAATCCTTAAAGATTCCAGTTTAAGATAATATTTATCTTAAAACTAAGTAGTTAAGTAGATACAGTTCGATAGCTCGACAAACAGACAACTCGCTTTAAGATATTTACTTTTACTGTTTTATGTAACAATATTTTGTAACTTCAACAAATAATGAATTATATATTATTGTTGAACGCGGTACAGACTGGGGGTTTTTTTTTTGTCACTTTCTAACTAACGATTTACGTCAAACGTGTGTAAGTGACAAAACAGAGAATGTTATATTTTATATAAATATTTAATCGGTGAATATGTCTTTAAAATAATAAAAAAGCTCAATAAGCCAGTTAGTAATAGCGGTAGGTCTTTAGCTTTGGCTTTAACATTATTAACCCGTGGTAATGAGTGAGAGTCCCATATTAACTTTCTGGTTCAGATTATTTTTATTATCATTTCTTAATAATTAATTCCATTACTTTCATTGAGGTCATTAAAATATCTTGTTGCACATAAAGTATATTTTATAACTTTGTGAATTTACAAATAACTTAAATATAATCTTTTTTACATTTGCTTAAAAAAACTATTTTTTTTTTTCCAATTTCACAATTGGAAAAAAATTGTCATAGTTTTTCCAATGATCAGTCACTTAGTGTTAAAGTTATAATCTTTTTTTAACCTTCAATGATTTTGTAAATAAAAGAAAATATAATTATTTTTACAAGTATTTTACTTTTTTTGGCACATAATTCAAAGTACTGGACAGATTTTGATAAAATTTGATATGGTAGAGTATTATTTCAGTCAAAAGTAAAGCCAGTTAATCACAGTTAGTACTCTATTCCCTATAAATTTAACTGATTTTATAAAAATGTGAAAAATCGTGCTATAAAAAAAAATTAGAATATTTGAAAAGCGATTAAAATCATAAGGAATTTAAATTTTTCTTACTATTGCTATTACTTTCTAACTAACATCAACGTCCTAAAATTACAAAAAAAATTGTATCACAAAACATACAAATACAAAGTCCATCTAGTCGTAATGTCAGTATGAAGCTGGCAGCGTCTAGTATTAATGTAGTCTGTAGAACGAACAATTAATTCCTCTTTGCTACGCGGCGTACTATCTATTGTACAGTTTGATATACATTGTACGAGACCTGACACCGATGTCCATTCAGAGATATTACGTCTTTGTATGTATGTTCTATTTCTGTTTTATATATGTGTGTGTGTGTGTTATACTAATTTAAACATACATTTGAAATTGTTTTTTTTGTTTGTGTATTCTCTCTAATTTTTTTTTATTTAAATTTTTTCATTAAGCTTACGAAATAAAGCCCATATAAATATTGTTTATACTTAATAACGGTTAATGTTACGTTTATTTAATCATTATTTTAGTCTTATTCATTTTAATTATCTACCATTTCTGTAGTGTTAATTATTACAATATTTCTCCTCCAAAACTCCAAAATTTCTCAAGGCAAGGTCTTTTTTTTAAAACGTCGCGGTCGTCTTAAAAGCGAAATTACAAAATATTTGTTTGCAATAATTAATTATGAATAAATTCGCTAAGTGTTTTTTTATTGTTTTTTATTACTAATCATTTTATATTTTTCTTAATAATGCAACGCTTATGTACATAAGATCATTTATTGTATTGTTATATTTTATCATATTAGTACATTTCAATGATTTTTATTTATAACAAAGAAGTAAATAAATGGGAAATAGAGCGCTGATAATCTTAGAGAATAGAGATAAAGTTCAAGAATGTAGAGTTGTATTGTCAACTGAGCAGTTAACTAAATTAAACATTCCTAGCAACTTGTAATTATATAAATGTTAGTTTTAGTAAATTTTGAGTTATCGTATATTAATATAAATAAAGTAAGGTTGTAATAATATGATTATTATTATTAAATGATTTGTAATATTATTAAGGTTTTTCAACTTCTAATAGGTCAGAGTGACGGCCCAAATCAAACTTAGAGTTGACCTCTACTGAGTTTTAATGATGAGTATTCGCAGTCCAATTACTCATGAGATGAAATTCAAAACATTAATATATGCTTTGAATTTAGTGTAAGAGACCTTTTAGTTCATCTTAGAGTTGAACTCTTGCCTCGCTCAAAGGCCAGACTAATTAGTACAGCGCGCTCATGTGTCGTATTAGAAAGTTATTCTATAAAAACCTTATAATAAAATATTTTAATGTGATTCATTTGTTCCAAAGTTCCACCCTCTAGCAATGTTTGAACCACATTCATCACTTGAAGTCGTTAAGCAAAAAAGACATCCAGAAACTTGTACCGCAAATCTCTTTGCTTAATCGGTGAGCAAATTCAGAGTTTTTCTCATAAAAAAGGGGATTACCGTAAGGGAAATTGCACACCGATAATAACATAAGCCGAGTTTACGGAGTTGGCTGAGCATTTCAATACTCGTCTTCAATGTTTCCACTCGCTTACGGTTACAAAATTCTCTTGCTTCCTTCCATATTGAATAAGACGTTTAGCGAACGAATTTATATTAGATTTTCTTGAGATTCAATTTTAAAAAAAACATGAAAATTTCATCTTCACCACTCGACTTCTCCATCCGGATTGGCTGACTTCCTCTTTGAACCCCTCCTTAACTCGAAAAACTGATCGATCGGCCTGACCGTCAATCGAACACTACATGCTAAGATATATAACAAAAAATATTAAGTGTAAAATTCCTATTATTTATTCGATTTCAGTTAGTAGGTATATAAAAATTCTAGTAAAATGTTTCTTTAAAATACTGGACTCCGTGTCAAGGTGCCGTAAGACAATAAATTGCCACCGATAAATGCCGGCATATCTCGCTCGGGAAATATATATCGTTTTAAATTCTGATATTCGTTCCCAACTTAACTCTGAGATATGTACTGAGGATTGCTATGTAATTAAAGACTCGAGCGGAACTATTGTAATTATAACATTAGTTACATACATTAAAAGTCTCTAATGTTCGCTCAGTGGTTTAAATTATGAAATCATTATGAAAAATTGTATGACCATTTTATATGAACGTTCTGAACATTTTGCGTAAAGTTACAGTTTAGTTTATTATTTATTTTAGACTATTCAATGTTTAAGTACAATATAAATAGTATTATTAAAATTAATAAATACATTATACTTCCTCCATTTAATTTTTTTTTTGCACAAATAACTCACGGGAGTTAAGTAGTAGAGAAATTATTTCTCTGTGTGTGTGTGGGGGGGGAAGGGGGCTTAAAAACATACGAACATAGAAATAATGGACATAAATAATACCCCGACCTAAAACAGGAATCTGTAGATCAAACAATCAACTGCCTCGTGTGGGAATCGAACCACGTCATTTTGCTCAGCGGGCTACCAACCACCACTAGACCTATAGCTGTCTGTTAATTTATGTATATAATATATAATATTAAATAGTTTTGTAATAATAATAATAATAAGTAAAGTTATTGTCTGTGGCAAGTTCATACCGCAGTCGGGAGCGAGTGTTTAAACACAAATATTGTCATAACACCGGGATTTGTTTAATTTGACACGCCCGCGTGGCGACGACGTAGATACAGGCGTGTGACGTCACAGAGTTATACTTAGCTAGACAACTTATTACCTAAATGAAAGTATTTACCAATAAACTGTTCATGTCCTATTTATTTTAAGACGCAAATATACCTATGTGTTTATTTCGATTTAACATAAAATTACGATAGTTTTCTTGAAATATATATTACTTAATATATAGGAATCAAGATTATTAATAACATAACTGAAAAAAGGTTCTTGTCATATATAAAATAGTAATTATAATGGTTATTAACGATGAATATAATAAATATACATATAATACATATGAAATATGCTCTACATTTTCTACAGTACAACGAAATTATTCATAAGTCATTTAATTATGAAAGTAAATATATGATGCCATGAATGTTTTAATCTTTGTACCGTCTGCGAGTTGTGATAAGCTGGACAAATAGAGAACGAATCTTGTACTCCACCAGTTAATTGCAGGTAAATGACCTGCTGGATTCGCTTGTGACCTGGATATATTTGGTCAATGTTACAATTTAGATTTATTTATTATTGTATGTATTTGTTTTCTCACATTATATATCTACTTGTCTCTTTCTTTCACTTTTCTTATTGAATTTCACCATTGGGTAAAAAGCTCACGCACAGGAGATACTGATCTGTTAAAAGTATTGTAAATAATTTGGATTTTTTTATGTGATCCATAATTACTATTATCTGTTTGTACATGCTAAATTTATCGGAATTTGATGTGAACTTCACGCCGTGATTACGTCATACTCCATTATCCATTTAGAAACTTGTCAGTAAAATATTTAGATGAACGATTTCAAGGGTAGCTTCATTCCCTGACACTGGGATTATCAATATACTAATATTATAGTTTACAGTTAGTTTTTGTTTATTATATATCTTCTTAATTTTTTACACATCCGTTACAGAACCATCTCTCGGTAAATATTTGATATTCAAATGGGGTCGTCAAAGCGGATAGTTTAAATTTTTTCTCCTTAATACTAATAAGAAAGTTACATTAGCCTCTGAGCTGATAGTGGGAACAAACATACAGACAAATATTACTTTTTTTCTATCGACGACAAACATTCGAGAGCTCATTTACAAATATTGTAGTCTTGTTAAATTGAGTGAGCAGACGAGCGGTTTTAAAATCGTTCAAAATAATATTTAAAAAATATATTCAAATTTAATATTGATCTTTAAAGTTTGGGTTGAACAAGACAGACAAAGAAATGATATTGCATAAAATATTTCAATTATAACATTTGTCTCGAAATTAATAATAATGATGAAATTTAAATTATTTCAAAATGTTATTGTTTTGTTATAAGATTGATGTATGTACAAGTGACATGGATATGAACGCAACTTATAGTTATATATTGCTCTCAAATGTATACTTAAAACAATATTCATGATGCCATTCAATTTGTTTGAACTAAGATTGTTTGTTTTTCATTTGTATTTTCTCAAGATATATATATTCAACGGTTAATAACCGCCAGTCTGCGCAAACCCAAGTTCGTTAGAGTGACACCTTCTTATGTGAATTCCACTATATTTTATCACTTCCCTGTACCCGATGGTAAACCAACACTCTTCAATATGCTTATTAACTGCCAGCTATGCTCTATGTATTGAAGGAATTCTCTTCGGCCGTTGAGATTATATTAATTACTCGTACTTCTGTATTGACTTCAACGTATTTCTATAAGGGAGAATAAATTAAAAGTAATGATATTACTTCGCGAATAGTAAACAAAGTATTACTATTTCCGATTGCGTTTACTCTCATATAAACTAGGAGCGCGAACCAGACCTCAATTTAGACTAGCTGCGATCTCGGTATCAAGATCTCGATATGTGTTGACATATTGAGGGAAGCGACCTGCAAACAGCACCGAAGTTGCATTTACAAAACGTTAACCCATTCTGTCCTCAACTATTTTTCAAGATGATGCACATTATTACATTGTTTTTTTTTTTATTTTTTTTTTTTTTAAATTTTGCACACTGATGTCTATCAGTGTGCAAAATTTGGAATTGTTCGGATCTGTTTTTGATTGATGCTTGCACAAAGGATGTAGAAAATGATAACATAATAATAATAAATTGATGAATAAATTAAAATTATTCATTTATTTATTATTTGTGTATAGACACATGACTTGCATTTTATTTTATAAAATAATAAATACCCTAATATAATTCAGGCACAATAACAAAGCATGTCCAAAAATGTAATTTATAAGCCTTCGTACTGTATTTACGAGCGGAGGGTTCACTTGAAAGTAAATCAAATCTTATAATGGCAACGTTGGAGATATCTTTATATCTTATATTAGATATATATATGTTATTGCCTTGATTATATTATTTATAGCTACTTACATATATTATATATATATTTAATTGTCGTGACTTATCCATTATATAAAAGTTTATACATTTTAAAACACTGAAATTGTATTATTTCTAATTCCGTTATATTGGTTAAATACAGGTTGAAACCTTGGACTGAACATCCTCCTTGCCGCAGAGAAATATATTTTATAAAATTATACACTGTATACTACGAGATGAAGACGAGATTAAAATTTAAATTATTTATTTGTATTAATACAAATAAAAACATTATTAAATAATATCTAATTACTAACAAAATAAAAAAATTATAGAGTGAAGAACAATTAATTGCTTTTCAAAGCTACGTGTAATAAAGACTTTACCGATAACTTTTTATTTTGACTTATTAAGAATTAAAATATACTTAATGTTTTCTAGGATTTTCTCGAGAACTACACAGCAGGTGCCTGTTTATATACACTTACATCTCGTCTTACCGCGAACTTAAAATTAAAAATATAATAATAATACGCACCAGTTAAAACTGAAAAAAGTTTTATTCAAATAAAATATAGTTTCATAGTAACAAAATACATAGCTGTAAAATATTTATCTATCCATCTTTTCTTATTAATATTAAAATTAAAAAATTCGTTGTCAACTTCCTTTCTGATCCTTGAACCTAGATTTTTCAATGATAATTTTAAACATTTTTATATTTTTCATCTTTCAATATATAAAATTATATAAAAAGAATAAGCCTCTGTTATTTATAAAATAATTTAATAATAAAGTGAACAGTTATAGTATAACTATAATGTAGTATTGGAGTTCACCCGAGCTCTAAAAGCCGGAATCTCGTTACACTAAAACAAGGAGTTATTTTATACTTTGGTTGTTTTAAATAAAACTATGTTTTGTATTGGATTATTATTTTAGTTTTTTGTTTCATTTTCATTACGCTGAAAACATTTTTATACAATGAATGGAATTATTTTGTATATTCTAGATGAGATTTTATTACTTTTTAAAAATTATAGTATATATAAAGATCTCTCATTTTGTGTCGGTAAACAGTCGTTGAGTTGGGTGAATGTTTGAAACATCAACAATTTCTAGGAAAAATGTCAAAAGGTCAAATACTCTATCAAAGTTGGTTTATGTTTAACTTACAATAACAAACTGTGTTTCCGGTCAATAAAAATTAAAAAAAATATTTTTGATTGTCGTATTTTTAGCTAAGTATTGTAAATGAATTCAAAAACTAATGTATTCTGATGTATTTATTAAACAAAAATATTTCAAACCACAAAAATATATTTGCTTTTGTCACCAGTATAGGAAAATTGGTTAAAAAATATTCCTCAGACGACCTTTTCTGTTTCAAATAAAGGAAATAATCGCTGTGGGTTTTCTATGCGGAGGTTGATTTGAAGTTACAGTATATTCAGTTTGTTAAGCCAAAAAAATAGCCAAATTAGGTAAATATATTTAATAAGTTTCGTAACTAAGATCCATCGCATACAAGTGTCAACCAAATTGACAAAACACAGTACTTAAATACAATGGTATATATATGCTACGTATAAAAACGGTATTGAACAATTTTAATAAAACTATTAATTATTCGTTGAAGTAATATTAGCGATATTATAAATAATATTGAGAGTTTTTTTATAATATTAATACTTTATATAAATGTCCTAATTTATATTTATTTAGGAAAATATTATTTCTAAGATAACAAAAATAACTTCCAAAACAAAAGACAGTCTCAAATGTTGCGCAGCGCAGTTAAAGAACTCCATAAGTACAATTATAAACATGTACAGTCGGTTACAGTATCGAATTAGACAAAGGAGCTCAAGCGCTTTTGGTTGCGAGTGTACATTTTAATGGAATGTCCTGTATGTAGCCGCAAATTCCAGCGTACGGAGATATTAACATAACACTAGTGCACTTGTGATAGTATTTTAGACTTTAAATTCTTTGTTCTAACTTTTTAAATTCAGTTATTATGATTGCACAGAGTAAATAAACATGTATATACTACTAAAACAATATGTATACAAAGTTCTTTAAATATATATTTAATACGAGTCTTCATTGACATCGGACACGGTGGCTTAGTTTTCAGAACTATCATGTCATTTTAGTAGTGTGGTTCAATTCCTATTTTTATTATTATACTTAAATTACTATTGTTTATTTTTATAATAACATGTTAGTTAGTTATGTAACAATATTAAACAGACAGCGGGTGTGGATTCATTTGAATACAGTGTATTTAGAAGCAAATTTCAGCTAGCATTAACATAAATCAACATTAGTAGTTCATATGAATATATATGTTCTTTTAGTGCGGATGTGATAATATTACAAATATTATTAAACTAATTTGATGATCTCCTGGCTTACGAACAGCTTGTTTTTATTTAGGTAGGTTTCGGGTTCAATCCCCGACTTGTAAATACATAGATGTCTTTCACTACAAAGACATCGTGAGAAGTAATATAAACACAGTAATATATTTTGAAATAAATGTAAATTATATTTATTATTTAATATATTTCCTAAATTCCTAGTTCCCTCGTAATGCGTATTAAATTGACATAGAACGGACTATTCAGTTGGCAACTAATTTTCGCTTAAATGCACCGAATTTAAATGAAACCGTGTTTGAATAACTCTATCTGTATAGACTCGTACGTTGCATTAGCTTATATATTAAATAGATTGTTTTCCTTTCGTTGCTTTATTATTTTCTACTTATTTAATCAGCAGGTCACTTTATACGAAAATAAAACAAAAAATAAGAATATACCTGTTAGTGCTTTTGTCGTGTATTTAATAAAGTAATTCGATTTGATACTTTTATATCTTTCTGTTAGAAAAGATTTTAATAAATCTATTTATTTATGACATACAAATATATCTAATACCTTTGAACGAGCCATTCTTGTATATGTATATATAATGTCGGAAACGACTCTAACGATTTCCATCACATAGTAAGCAGGGAATTTTTGGAGGGCTATAAATCGAACTAGCTTAATATATATCTATCTAGGTTTAGTATTTTTTGTTTTTTTTTTTTTTATTTCACTTGTTTATTTTTTATATCAGTAACATCGGTATAAACTTGTTCATACTTCATAGGTATCTAATTCGTGACTAAAGATATTTTTCAAAAAATATGATTAAGCAAAAAAAAAAATATCTGTCATTACATATACCTGTTAGCTTAATAGGTGGCGTAGCATTCAAATAGAATTAAATGTCTACTACTAGTAATGTATAAACTGTATAAATACTTATCTCTAATTATCTGTTATCATGCTAATAAGGGAATGAGTACACTTCCGAGGTACTGTGTGTGTTCGCACTTTAATGTACTTAGCGATGTTTCTTCCATGCTAATAAGTCTATCCGTTTTATTAAAATAGTTTAGTTTAGTTTTTATGCTTAGTTTTACTAACTAGTTAGTTTTGTTATTCGTATTGTAGGAAAACTAAGTAAAAATATATTTTATTTGGTCCTTTCAATGAACTCTTAGTCTGGATGATTCAACGAGATTAGATACACTATTTTTTTTTAATTCAACATGTCTATTGTAGCTAAGTTGTTAATGTCAAGTGCAGCACTTACCTTCGTGGGAATTGTTATCTTCGGACTTGATGTTAAACTTATTAAAGTGTGTTTGAAAGCCATTACAAGCTTATTAAATTTTTAAATAAATATAAAATGCTAAATTCATCGAAACAAGTCGCGATACGATAGCTCAATTGATAGAGCGACAGAACGGTTCCTAGAGGTCACGGGTTCGAATCTTACTCGTATCAATAAGTTGTTCATTGTAAATTTATTAAAAAAAAAACAAATAATTATATAAAATTCATAATAACTAAGTTTTCATATACTTAGTATTGTAAATAAGATATTTCCCAAGTTACATTATTTGACAATTCATACAAAGCTAAACCTGTCACAGTATTTGAACTGTAAAACAAATAATTCAATAAAATACTATAAATGTAAATTAATAATGTCAAGTACAGTTGAACAAACAATTGTTTTGGAAAAGAATTCAAGTGTGGGCTTCACAGTGACTTATAACTTACTTACAATAGATGTTTTAAACATTTTTCTCAAGAAAGTCGTGTGGGACTTTGTTATGATATCTTTTGTTGCGTCTTATAGTTGTTGGAAATTCTTTACGTATATTTTAATTTAAGTTAATTAATTTGTGTTGTTGTACTTCACAGTACTTTTGCTGTATTTGCTTACAGTTATTGTTATTATTATTTTGTATCTGACATCTTTTAACTTACCTTAGAAATAAGTTTAACTTTTTCAATATTATAGCTGACCTATTTTTCTAAATGCGTCGGTGACATTATTTATCATTTTATTATAAACGTTATATATTTAGCATAGGATCTATATTTGCATGTACAAATAAAAGCCAGGACAAAAAGGTTTTTTTTCGTTTGATTAATCACATTACGTAAATAATGGTCTCACAAAATAACTATAGAGGTCGCCTCTAACTATGTGCTTTTATACGTTTTGTTATTCAAGATAGATGTTTTATCAAATATGACATTGTTTATTTGTTATAAACGTCAGTTTAAATAACTTTATTTCTCGAAAAGAACATTACAATATTGTTGACTTACAAGAGAAAACTTAATTTAAATTTAAAAGTAATAATTTTCATTGGAATTTAAATTTTTAACTCCTTTCTATAATTTATTTCAATATTATAAGAAAATGTGTGTATATTAAACTTACTATAGTATTTCACTATAATCTTTGGAATATACAATCTTTTAATTTTCTTTTAAAAGAAATGAATGATTTTTATATCGTAGGAACATTGTTATATAACTTTGCTCTTTCAAATTTAATCTAGAAGTTGAATATTATTGAAACATTTACAATACCATGAAACGAGAAAATTTTCATAAAATTAGAACTAAACCTAAGTTAGATTTGAAAATAATTAGGAACTAGATATTCAATTAAACATATTATTTACAATCAATATTAAAAAAAATAATCCTCAGGATTTTAAGAAATGGTTTAATTAGGAGCGCAAACCAGATCTCAATTTTGAATCGCTGTGCTCGCAAAATCTCGGTATGTGTTAGCATATTGAGCGAAGCGAGACAACACCAAAGTTGCATTTAGAAAACATCGACGCATTCTGCTCTCAACTATTGTTTAAGATGAGACACATTATTCCCATTGTTTTTTTTTTGATTTTTTAAAAACCACCACCAAACTGTTGTATTAGTGTGCAAAATTTGGAAATTTTCGGATAAACCGTTTTTGATTGATGCCTGCACAAAGAATACATAAAAGTCTCTCGTAGAGAGCTTCGCTCAATTAACATATTTTTTGTTAAACATAACCCATTGTAAATAGTTTCTTAAACTACAAAGATTCCATAGTCGTCTTCATCCTCTGGTGTCGCTGTTCAAGTCATTGTACAAAAGTTCACAGTTTGTGTGTGAAGTGATTAGTTTACGAGCGAGGCGTAGGCGGTGATGTTATCTTAGCACGCGACAGGTTTGTGTTCAACCACGTGCTATAGATATACTGAGCTATATAGCTTTGATACTTTGAGTCTGAATAATGTTGTTCAGTCTTAGATTAGTAAAAGACTTGTCACTTTGTTTACTGTGATTACAAAAATTAAAAAACAAAAAAATAGTATATAAAAGAAGTAAATTTATTTTAAAATTGGTTTGTCTTTATATTATTTATTATTTATTTATTCAGTTTATTTGCATGTGTGTTGAATGAAATTATTTGTTTAACAGGCCTTATACTATCGGTAGTAAAATCACACAGAAACAGTGGGCGTATATGGAATATATTAGTTTGAAGACCTTTATCAGAACGCGTGTGAATCTTCCGATACTATCTTGATTGTAGTATACGAGGCTGCGTTAATTAATTTTACTATTGATCTCAACGAGAATTTTAATATTATTTGTATTTTAAACTACAATAATACAAATTTTGGATGAATATTAATTTAACTACAGAACTACATGCAATAAAAAGAATCATTAAAACTCTAACGAACAGTCTGCACAATTTGGCTATTTTAAAAATCCATTAGGTTCATTTGTTCGTTCATTCCCTAAGTGAGCGGGTTCATTCAAATATCGTTTATCGGCCATTACAAGCATTGAACGGTTCTAGGTGTGAACTGTTATAACCAATATCATTCAATCTTGTTAGCGAGGGAGGTGTGAACTGTGCGCTTATAGCGAGCGAGCTTAATCGCATTGAAGAATATTATATATTATATTGAATAATTATATGAATGAGTGAATGAGTTTGTTTATTTATCAATAGAATTTGTTTAATTTTAATTGAAAACTATAAGTCAAAATTAATTTATTTTACACGAAACAAGGAGTAAGACAATTCTTAGTAATTTTTGCACTTTGCTGTAATGGATCGCGGTTCGTAATCCGCTCAGTGATCTTGGTTTTTTCTTTAATTCCTAGATTTTGTTAGCAAAAATAAATTCTGTTTTTATTTTCTTAGGTGTTGGATTTACATCGGAAGAGAATAAATTGTTTTTTCTTGTATATTGCGGTTATATAAAAAAATAGCTGTTACAACTCATTTCAACTTTTTCAAAACTCTTACAGTAATATATATATATATATATATATATATATATATATAAATTTTCTCGTCTTGTCTCGTCACTTGTCTTTACTTTTGTCAGACTATTGTTATTCGTCACATCATGCGATTCGTTTTATTTGTCATGTCTTTGTCCGTCCGTACGTTTAAATTGAAACCCATAAGTACGATGAGGCTTTAGAAACTGAGTTACCTCATTCACAGCTTTGCTATCAGAGAGGCATTGTCGAGATGTATTGACGAATGTTTTTAGTAACAAGATATCCAAAACAAAAACTTATTTTAATATTAATAAAAAAATTTATACTAAATACGAGTAGATATCTCGTTTTATTGGACTTTCGTAAATTCTCAAAAAATACAATAATACCTAAATATTGGTATATTATATATTTTAATATTAAAAAACTATTTATTTAAAAAACAGCGATAATTCAATTTATAATATTTTAAATATATAAAGTAAGGAAATTTATTGAAAATATAATATTTCTTGTGGACGCTTGTCGTTGAGTAATTATTAATTTGAAGTAACTAAATTAAAATCAAGACTCCGTATTCTTCTTTTTATAAAATTTAAAGCAGAAAATGAAGTAATTATTTATTTTTTATTTTTTATATATATAAGTTGAAAAAACATGAAATCAGACGAGACTAGAAACTTGTAATAATAGAGTTATTATTATTAATACAAAAAGATATGACATTATATTTTATAGTAAATATAGAAAAAAAAAGCTAAAAAGAAATAAAAAGCTGTATTGTAAAGTAATAAAACCAGAGCTTATGATAATTATATTTAGATATTTTCGGCTATTTACTACCAAATAATACAAACTACGAAAAATGACCTTTCTTATTATAGCTATAAGTGCTAACTAAGCTTAAATATGAGTGGAGTTACACACGATGAAGTATATTAAAATACTACGCGGGTCAAGTTATAAGCGAACGAGTATATAAGTTTATTTTATAACTAGCTTCTGCCTGCAGCTTTACTCGCGTGGGTTTTGTTAATTTTTTGTTAATATTAATTAAAGAGTTATTAATTATTTACGGGTTATTTTACTCATCGTTATATTTCAGTTAATTTACATAGAACTAATATGAATGAAACACCTAAACATTCCTACGGTATCATACTATCTATATGTTAAAACCGTATCAAAATACTTTCGGTAGTTTTTGTTCATCGAGATAGATAGACAGGATACTTCATTTTATTATATATATTGATGTGCTTCTTACAAATATATATTATATATATTTATATTTATTTATGAGACTTACTTATTCAGATATAATAAGGTATTTTATATTGATTGAGTTCGACGTCTGAACTTAAACGCCATTTATGAAATCTAAAATATATTAACCTTAAACGCCAATTCTTTTTATTGTATATTTGTAAACTAATATTAAACGTAGAAATATAAAAATGATTTCAATCAAAGTAAAAAAGATAAAAAAGCTGTTTATTTGATGGGCTAAAAGTAAAATAAAACGTGTTGCTATCAAATCTCAACTTCATTTTTTACGAGTCTACACTTTAGTAAGGAGATTCATAACATCACTTTCCCTTGGAAATAGCGCTATGATTTATACACAAGTACATTCTTTATTTCTATTTGAACGATGGTGCAATTCATTCTGTTCTTTGTCGCGAAAGTATTTTAAAAGTAATGATTTGCAGTTTTCTGAGGCCGTTACAATTTCAATAGCTGCATTTCTTGATTATATATTATATGTATCAATATTTTTTAAAGCCATAGAGTTCAGGATGCACACAAAACAAACAACAATTTATAAGTGAGCCAATTCTAGAGGCCACTTAACAGTATGCCCGTAAACTCAGCAACCGTTGGAGGTAGGTGACAAATAAACTGACTGACTGACAGACACCATCATCTCGTCTTACCGCGGACACATTTGCTGCAAAACACTCGAAACGTGGGATTTAAATTTAAAAAAAATGTACTAATAAACTCAAGTTATATCCGTAAAGAGTTTTATTGAAATGAAAATCTTAGAAAAAATTAAGTCAATAAGGCATATTACACAAGTATAATTTGATAATTTTGTGAATCAAATCACATTATCTCATAACGTGGTGAAAATATCTGTAAATAAAATATTTAATGTAAACATCTGCGCAGTCTGCTCTGAAATGGTGAGGCGAAGTGTCTTTGATCCTGAGGGATTTCAACACACTTACAGAATATACCTCACATTATTTCAGCAATCCAGAGCTAAACTTGATTTTTAAGAATTTTCAGTAAAATCTTTTTCAATAACTAGAAGTTTGAAAGTAAACTAAACAATATATATAGTACATGTAATATATAGAAAATTACTTAAGCTGTCACTTTCTGTTCACTTTCTGTGTTGGAAATATCAATCATTTATGCTATTTTTTTTATAAATTTAAATCTTATATATCTTACACATTTCACCTTAATGCCTGTGTGTTTTGATTGAGACTTGTCACATTTTTAAACTTGATAGATATACCATGTTAGATGTGCATATAAATAAGTATATTTTTCTTTTGGTTCATGGAATAGGTTCATTTTTTATAATGTCATAAATATATAAATATATAATCTCTCCGCTTATCACTTGTACCACACGCAAGGAGCTTAGTTACTCTATAAATTATAATAAGGCACCGCTGTTGATTGTTGTTATTACCACAATTTTATAATTAAGAAAAAAACTAAGACGTTTTGAGAAAGGAGTTAATGTTAAAAAACTTTGAAGTTTCTTATCATGTTGAAGTAGCGTGTTAATTATCTGTTACAAGATATATTGGTAACACCGACAGTTACAATTTCAAAATAAATAACCGATAATAACCAAAAAATACATAAACATTGAAGTATTCATAATATAATAGCTCTTGTGAATAATATTGAAGTTGAAACAATACGCATACGTATAATAAGTTACAAATTTTCCTCTCAGTCGGCTCATTGATTCTGTTAAAAACTCTGAATTACGAACATTGCTTACTTTACCTGTTCGTTCGCATTAAATAATAACTTCACTCTTGTTAAAAAGAAATGAAGGGATATTTATAATTGTTGTATAATTCATCTGCTTTTATTACAATTGGATAACGCCTATCTAACCTGTGTACAAATGACTTACTTATTATAGTTTAACCATTCTTACGAATAGTTAGACGAATTTTAATATAGGAAAATATTCGTTTTTAAGATTATTGTATTCAAACAGAAAGACTCCATCCATTTGTATATTAATATCTTAAATTTTATTGAACCCTAAAGAGTATTTAATCGTTTTTGTTTGACTTCAATGGGTTTTAGAGATCAGATGACTATTTGTCCGGAGAAACTTCTGAAAATCTGATAAGATTAACAAGCTGACCCCGTCCGGGCACCGGAATAATATCCGGAAGAAGCGTCATAAGTTTTGGCTTATGATGTTCTACTTAAAATAATAAATAATTATTATATTATTTAAATACTAAAATAAGTTGCTTGAATCAAAAATACTTTGCTTAGGGTTGAAAGGCTGTTTTTTTGGTAGTAGGTGACAACTGATGTCAAAGTAACTACAGTTTTAAGTTCACACATTTAAGAGGGTCGTGTCCGCCATCTTGAATTAATGGATAAGGTATTAAGAAACTTGAAAAAAAAGGTATTGGAAAGAGCTTTCACAAAATCTTCAGGCTTACATAAATAAATAAGAAAACATCCAGCCGATACAAATCTCGTATAATCTGAGTACAGGACAGTTTACGAGGATCGCGCCATCCCTTTATATCCGTGGCCTGATTGCCTCGCCCTCGGGTACGGACAGAAAATAAAATACACATATCAATTTATGTATTTCGCCTTTTTTCTTCTGATGACGGTCTTTGTCTTTGTCGGATTAAATTATAGAATGTAAGCGATTTGAGTAATTATTTATTAGATTAAGATTTAATTTTTTCATGTGTATTTTTATTTCCCAATGACCTCTTTTGTCATCAATAATTCACTAATACTTTTCTAAATAATATTATAATTTCTAATATATTGTTGGTAATTAGATAGCTAATCTGATTCTATTAAGTTTAAATAAATATATGTAATATATTTTTACTCTGTCTCTACATAATGCAATCTTGAAGAAAGTCGCGAGTATTTTTACCAATATAATCTTTGTGAGTCGTAATAACTTGTATCACTGTTGCCATCGCATTAGATTTTAAGTAATACTTCTACAATATTATATAGTTTAATAGTTTATCGATAAAGACATTACAAGAACTCGATGTCATTCTAAGGTTGTTTCTAATGATTATATTTAGAGGGTACATTGTATTTATATGTCGGATTATTGCTTAGGACACTTTGTTTTGTCTTATTCTAATAAATAATATTTATATAGTTTTTAAGATTCCTACAAAAAAACTCCTTTTAGCCATATTTTTATAAATCATAATATGTATATATCTTGGTGATATATATATATAAGATCACGAAGAGCATGGGTGACGGGCTGTGAAGAGTTTATTATATATATTGAAGAAAAAAAAATACCTCAATAATGTATTCAATATATTATTTTCTTGCAAATTAACTATTTTGTGAGAGTTTTTTAACCTCTTAATTTATGTTCTGTATTTATACTGAAATTATTTTTAAGATTTGTCTCTTCATAAAACAAACCGCCATCTTGCTCATTGCCCTTGACTATTGAATCTAAGAAAGTCTTTGACCTCCCAGTGATCGCCTCGAGCCATACAGAGACAATCTTCCCAACATTATAAATTTTTAATTCCCTTAAAAGCCATGTTATAACGGTTATACCGTCGTGTACCGGTTTTACGATCCCATGAATTATCATCATGATCCCCGAGTATATCTTAAGTACCCCAAAGTTATTGTTATGATTGTACCACGGAGTTATAGGGACGTTATAGAAACACGAAAATGAAGGGCACAGAAGCGAAGCGTCCTGTGTAACAACGCTTCGAAGACTTCCTAATATTTCAAACCTCGAGACAAGCCATTCCGTCATCGTTTCTGAAAGCCCTGTTATATTTAATATTTGATCATTTTATTTAATTATTAATTATTGTTTTATTTTTAATCTTTATTTTTGGTTCCATTTTTAGTATAAATTAATAATATAATTACAATTGTAATAAAAATAATCGCATATTATTTTTCATGATATATGATCAATCACCCCAACCCTCATAGTAAATACAATAAAATAATATAGGCAGATAAAAATAAGATCATATACAACATAATAAAATATATTTAATATATATGAACACAACTTATTATGTGTTAAGTAAGCAATTATAATAAGAAAGAAAAACAATATCGTTCAAGCGGTTACAGAAGAAATTAATTTTAGGAAAATAATCGCTCGGCGCCTGCTTTTGACGCGTCATTCATTTCTGTATAGAGGATTCGTTAGGACGGGGTCGGTTCATTGTATAGCGGATATATAAGCGATTTTTGAACATTATGAGCAGTTAGAATACGTACAAATAGGAAGGATTTTTTTTAGAAATTGTTCACGTTTTTTTTCTGATTACGTTTTAGTTCAAATAACAACAATGAATATATGTGTAATTTTTTTAATAATACAAAAAAAAAAAAAAATTGAATACTGCGATAACTTATATTATTATTAATATTTATTTATCCGTCAGTGTGTTGTAATCTGGTCAATATTTAGTACCACCCAGGGGTGTTATATATTAAAGTTGGCAGTTTGTTTGAGCGGACGTATCAGCTTACACTTGGACGTACCCTTATCAGACATTTTACTTTTAAATATTTTCTTACCATTTCGTTTTATTACTGTTTTATAATTGCGTTATAATTTATTTATAATTTGTTTTTTATTAAATCCTTTTAATATATATATTTTTTATTATTAAAATATTCATTTTATCTTTTTGTATATGATTTTTTAAACTTAATAATATTTTGTTTAGTTTCTTTAACTAATTTCTTTAACTATTTGCAAATATTACAGTTTTAGTGTTTTTATAATGATAAATATTATTTTATCTAATTAAAAAAAAAAATCTTTTATACCATTAAATTATATTAATAAGTGTTTGTTTTTTGTAATTGTTTTTAGTAACGTATAATAAAATTTAATTTAATTTAATAATATGTCCGACGGGCCTGTTAGGGGTCAACTAGGCATTTACAACAAGGGCCCTAATTGTTTAACCTACAATTTAAATGCGACCCACATATTTCTATCTTCAATTTATTTCTCACACAAATTCTAAACAAATTCACGAAACGCCAACATCTATCTTACTGCACTGTCTTAAGGTTTATTTTGCTTCAATGGACAACTACCAACTTGTTCCGTTCGAGTATAAATTACTGAAATATGTTTATTTGTATTTTGGATGTTATAGTCAGGACTATAAGGTTGCTTTTTCTGTTCAATCTTGTTTTTGTTCGTTAGACAGTTTTTCTTCTCCCGGAGGTGTTTCGGCTAATTTTCTTTTGTTGATATTCTGAGTCTGAACGTGGACGATTTTCCAATAAAATATTTTGTGTATTATGTATTTGTGTTTTTTATAACTATTATATATAATAAGAAATATTTAATAGATTTACTAATGCGCGTTGCGCCTGACTAAAGATTTACGTCATAGGTGTGAAAGTGACAAAACACAGAATATGTTATACTGGTTACAAATATTGTTGTGAATGTTTTAATGTAGTAAATTATAAATATTGTTTTTTTTCGTTTTAATTTTTTTTGTATTTATATTTCTTATATCATTATAATAAAATGTTAATACCATTCGTCACACGACGAGAGCTTCTTCAAATTTAAATAATGTTTGGTCGTTTTTCTTAAGAGCCTCAACTGACAAGTGCAGAGTCTTTGTACAAGTCATTTACAACAAGAAAATATTTCTCACTTTATAAACAAGTCAAGAAAGTATAATAATTTAATTAGTAGTACAATACGTAACTATGTTATCTAAAATACAAAATATAAACAACATATTAATAATATAATATTAACATTTCAAATATATAAGTATATATATATAGAGTGAAAAATTTATAGAGTGTACAATTTTTTCTATACTGCAAAGTTTGAAATATTTTCAAAAGAAACCTAATAGATATCACTTCCGTTACAAACAGATTTGTATTGAATACTAAATGTATCAAAGCGAGCAATGCTAGAGCAATGTTTCCCAGAGGTCTCGGGTTTGAATTCTGCTCGTATGGATATATATTTTTTTAATGGTATATTTATTTAAAATTTAATAAGCTTATGCTTATACAGCTTATACATTCAAATATTTTAATGTAACTTTAGTTGTAATGTCACAGAATATTCCTAGGAATTTATAAGAAATTTGAATTAAATGATATATAAATGAATTGATAGAATTATCAAAATAGAAATATACAAAAATAATTTATCATATTTGTTCATTTGTTAATTGTTTAAATGACTTTGTGCTCATAAATCCAATGATTGAAAAATCTTAACAGAAATGAGGTTATACACGTTTTAAGATTTATTCTGTGAAAAACAAAAATTTTCTTCTCGCTTGGATTTTATACTAAAAAAATATATAATTATATCATTGAATATAACGTAATATATCTTTTATCTGTATGATTAATTAGTTCATATTGTAGTATTACATGAAACGTCAGACATAACAATAGACTGTACACAAAAGTCAATTCATTAGTACGGATCTACTACTGATCTGATTTATAGTATTAAAATTTATATACCAGATGAAATAAAAATGTTACAAGTTTGTATATAATATAAACTCTCTTATATAACAAAAACGAACTCTGAGTTTTACATCTATATTATTTATTTATATCTTTTCCAATTATTAATATCACTGGTTACTTGTGTACGTCAATTAGAAGAGTGAGGAGGGCCAACTTTGATACCATACTTGAAATAACCCTGTCTGTAAAGACACTCTCCAACTTAAAAGTTAACACTACAAGGTTTCCAAATACCTGGTCTGAGAACAACGAAATCAGCTTTAAATTTTTTTTATTGCTATCACTTTACAAACGTTTTTTTTTTAAACTATTTGTGAACAAGTAGAACTATCGCAATCAATTCGATAAACAATAGTATGTGAATCTCAGAGTTTATTTTTCTAGTTTGAAAGCTAAACTATGCTAGTTCATCCCCACTTCTTATGCGAAAAAAGTATCATATCAAAACGTTGCTCAAGACAGCTCATAATTATATAATGTAATCACATTTCATACAAACATTGTTAATTTGAATCGTTCATTTTGAGATCTCAATACATTTCGAAGTACATACACCATTAACCTACGCTTTCCTTGACAAAATATACATTCAAATTTAATAGCAAGCGAAGCGGCAGAGAGGATTATTACATGTATATAAATTGTTTGTATGATGGAAATAACGATCAGAAAAATGTATGTTATTTTTCATATTAGTCCCCTGTCTCATATTCGATAACAACGTGATTTTTCATGTTTTCTACTTGTTCGTTTACTAATATTATAAAGCTTTTGTTGTTTGTGTCATTGAATACGCTTATCTTTGAAACTACTGATTGGATTTGAAAAAATCTTTCTGATTATGAAGGCTAGTTCCATGAGGAAGGTGACAGGCTATCTAGCATTATGCTACTGCTTCTAAGTCTATTAAATATCTTTGTTCCACAGGTGGAACCGCGAGTAAAAGCTCTTAATATTTATTTATTTATTTTTATTTATTTATTATATACATACAGATACACTTACAATACAATTTATCAATATTTTGTAGAAGTCAAAGAGGATGGTTTGAACACTCAATTACCCTGGATATCTCACTAGGATACCCTTTGCTGAGAAATCCAGTGAACTCTGACCGTGCTACTACTGCACCTGCGTTTTTCTGTTATTACTACAACTATGTTTTAGTTGTATGAGGTATAAATAATAATAAAAAAAATATATAGCTAAACTAATAATAATAATAGACAAACAATTACATATCGATTACATAACATAGTAATAATAAATCTACATATAAATAAAGTATACGTAAAATAATCATAATATTAGCAGTGTTTAAATAGGTTTAAAATATTTTCTGTAGGCAAGTATTAATGAAGTATCAAAACGATAAGAAATAAAAAGAAATGGTTTAGTTTAAGAGTTGTGTCATCCGTCAGATTCGTTTTGATCAGTTTCAGCTGAATCCTATCATTCTTAATTAGTACAGATCTATGTCAAATGAAGGCAGTCAATAAGAACATGCTGAATATAAGAAAATGCTAAATGCCCCGTAAATACCCATTACATGCCCCATAAATAAAACTGTACGGAACCCAAACGGACCGTCGTGATATCAATAAAGGCCAGATGCGGCAAACGGAGCTCGAATACTAATTATTATAAACGGAATAAATGAATTAATTTCTATAATAAGATTGGGTAACGATGTGCCCCAATTAACTGAACGGTGGATTTCAATTTGAGGTGTTTTTTGATCGTATCGAGGTCTATTGATTTTGGTAACATTTGATTTTGGTATTTGAGGTATTTATGTCAGGTAAAGAAAATATACGTTTCCTTGACTTTATTCAAAGTTTTAAGATTAATTCAAGACCGTGAAATTTACCTATAGTTAAGAAAATGGTGAAAGTAAATATAATACAAAAAAAGAGACAACATGAAGTGGTTTAACTTTTTAATTATATTTTGTAATTATATTTATTTCTTACTAATATAATTTACGAATGCTTTTGAAAGAATATTCAAATAAATATTTTTAAATATAGATCAAATATTGTTCTAACAAAATCCTCTCAAACCTAAGATATTAAGTTCAACAAAAGATATTTTAAATCAAGCTATTTGTCTAATAGAAAATTCGCTCGGACGCTACAAAACTCTTTTATTGTGCGATTGACCGTCTTTTGGACTCTCAGCACTTTACAATGGCAGTTGACAATCCAATCTCGTTTCACAGGCCTCTGGGGCATTGTAGGGGTTACACCGATTTTGTAATTCCTAGTGACTTAAATCCCTTGAACTGTCTATTGTACGAGTGTTCTTATTTAGAAGAGTTCTTTTAAACTGGTTATTGTCTATTAATTCTCAGATTTGGCCGATAATGTGAGAAGTCGTTTCTGGATGGAGTTCATCTCATTTTTTAGATGAGAGGTTAATATAAAATTATGTCATACGAGCCTCAAAGTGACCTCGATGTCTTAAGGAATATCAACCATAAAAATAATTATTTCATTCTAATTTCATTTGAATTATTTTTCAGGATTTTTTGTTATTATTTCATAAGAACGGTTTTTTTGCATTAAATATAGAGTTCTTATAAATCAATTCAATAATATTGTCTTTGAAAAATATTAAATTAATTACTCGGTTTGAAGGTAACATTATATATTCAAAGGGTTGTAAATTATGAAAATTTATTAGACGCTTAGAGAAATAACGTAAATGTTATTTTATAAACCAATTAATTTAGGAATAAACATCAATTTAACTTGTTTAATTGAAAATAGGAAACTAAATGAACAAATTATATTATTAATAAATAACAAGCTACAAACATTTTGAAATAAAACTATTTTTACGGATTAAAACTCGCGTATAATTTGATTACATTTTAATTTTAACCCGACGTTACGAATACTTTGCAGCAATCTTATACGCGAGTTTTAATCCGTAAAAATAGTTTTATTTCAAATGTGTACTCGTGAAAATTTAAGAAAATACTAAACAAACGTCTTAGCACAAAGAATTAGAACTTCATTTATAGATCGAAAGAGGTTTTATTATTAACAAAAAACACAAAACATTACTTGGCGCCAAAAGTGGGGCTTATCGCGACCTCCTTGGACCAAAACGGGCCAAGCTGCCACTTTTGAATATGGGTTAAATCATCTAACCGCCAAGTGAAGTATTAAAAGACTAAAGTTTTCTTTTATTTAACAATAGTTCTTTTTAGTTCTGTTATATTTTAACGCATATGTCTTTGATATAATAAGATATTGTAATTGTTGGATGATATCGTTAATCAGTAACTCTTGGTATAACAATGTGGCCCCAGCCCTAGTGATTGTTCAATAAATAGTTTTATTCAATCGGCTCGCTTAAATCTTTTTTATAATTAATTGTTAAAGAAGTTATAAACTTTAAGTGAAGAGATATGACTTTCGATAACTTTACAGGAGAATAAACACACTAACATTAATACATTTCGCAGCAAAATCGCAAAATCATATTTATTTTATTCTCTTAAGAAAAATGCTGACAAGAACCATATTCCCGAGCCACGAATATAACTTAAACAAAATATTTTTTTATAGGACATTAAAGTTAACATTCAACAGAGATATAGAAGTATTCACTCTCATATTAAAACTTTTAGGGTTTGCAATAGTTCAGCAGTCATATAAATGAAGTTATTCACACAACGGCACGTACATGAGGTCACAAATGATATATCTGTCACAAAAACACGGAACGTAATAGAAAAGCAATATGATTTTTATAATGAGGGTACACCAACAAAAACGAAAATCACATAAGGATCGTGTGACAAAAACAGCGTCTACTAAGTATAGTATACCAAGTTATATTGCTTAAAAGTAATATCTTTGATTTGAATAATATTTATACAAAATATGTTTTTTCCTATTAGTGATATTTTTTTTTATTTGTAAGAAAATCGTAAAAAAAATCAATATTGAGACTGCTTTATACCTAAATGATATATTTCTAATAAAATAAGAACCTAAAATAATATCCAATAATTGGAATATATTAATTCCAAAGATAGTACAGTTCATCTCAGCAATACAAATAGATAAAACATACCCTTACGTTATTTTTATTATTTTACTTTAATAACAAAAAAGGTTGATTTCTTTTAATAAACCGCTATACTGTCACATCTACATAAGTTGTAAGTGGACAATGGTAAGGTCTGCTCTCAGGATGATTATAATCTTCAATATATTTATGTATAATGTAGTTCCTAATAGTGAGACCTTGAACAAGAAAACAGACAAAAAAATTATGTTAATTGTTAACCGCACAGACCAATAACTTACTTACATATTAGTAAGGAAAATGAGTAATAATCAAAAATATAAGTAAATCCGAAAACAAATAACGTTACAATTAATAATGATAAAAACAAGAATAGAAGTAATTAAGACAATTCTATTTTTATTTTACTCGTGTCAAATTATCTGTCGGCGAAATACAATCGAATTCACGCAAAATTAGTTTTAAATCATTCCCTAATTAAAATTAAGTACCTCACGCCACTTTACTGACTATGACACAGCTCTCAATTAACTTTTATTTGGGGAATTAATATATAATATATAACATATTTTAATTAGGTCGATAGGATAGGATAGGATGTAACAGCTCACATTCGAGCTGGTTCCAAAGAGGTAATACCGTCCTGTCACAAAAGATCAAAGTCAAGTAGCTTTTGCAGCTGCGTCTTCGAATGAAAGGACCGGAAAGATACCTGCTCTCTCTCTCTGCCCGTGTCTTCCATTCTTTCATCCGTACCTGATTGGGTCTCAAGGGTGGCTATGGTTATCACTTATACTATGTACTTATCAATAATGTAATATTTAAATCAATATTAATCTAACCGTAAGTTAATTAAATACAATATTCATTAGGTTAAATCGAAAAAACCAAAAAATAAATATGTTCGTCATATATACACTGATGTTTTGTAAAACAATTTAATTTGTAATTTGGGGTTCATGTGAGGTCACAGTGCTCTTTATCCGACGGAGGGTCCTGTCCATTTCACTGTTGTAGACTAATTGCTTCTTGTTTCTTGAATAATGGCCTCGTAATAAATACGAATATTATATTGTCATTTATATGTTAATTTGTTTTGTTATTGTTGTATTGTGTAGTTCACGTCTACGAATGTCTTAATATAATATATAGTTTTTCAAGCTTAGTACTTAAGAACTTATTTTAATTTTTTTTCAGGTCTTTTTGGTTCTCAATATCAGTAACGTGTAAGTTTTGTTTATAATGTATACTAATAATAAAAAGCGAAAAAGTTTGTTTGTTCGTAACTACCGAATTGACTTATAAATTCTTTTGAATAGGCAGGTTCTTGATGAAGGCTATAGGCTATCGATCAATATTCTACCACTTTTAGTTACGCTAATAGCAAATATAATAGTATGTCCACGGGCGGAACTGCGACTCACAGCTAGTTCATTTAATAATATAATTAACCACAAAATAAGATAATAATCATATTAATTGTGGCGTTAGATTTAATATATGTTTTTCAATTATATATAATTCTTCCTAATAAGTGGCAGTTTTTAATCAGTTTTAAATTTATATAAATTTAGATATGGCTGTTTTTTCCATATAAATTGCTACAGAGTAGTTTAAAGAAACATAAAACGAGTTTATTCGAAGTAAAAACCAAAACACAGTGCAATTAATAATGCAGTACAAACAACATTAGCTGTGTCCTGAATTTTTAATGTGACGTCACGGAACTTGACACTCCATTGGGAGGACGCCATCTTGGTTTTAGCATAAATTGTAAATTTCTGTTGAATTTTACTTCACAGTCTCTTACAAAAATATATTACGTCATTAACAGTATTTTGTTAAACTCTAATTAAAATATAATTTTATTATTGTGATAGAAATCAATACTCGATGAAAGTACATACCGAAAATCTAAATATAAAAATAATAAACAGATGGATTAGTAAGTCTAAATCGATTTTAATAGTACTTTCATAGACAAATATTTAAAGTTGATTCGACAAAAAAAACTGTTAATTAAATGTACTGCAACAATTACTGCACTAAAATAACTGTAGTATAAAACAAATACATAGCATGCAAGAGTAATTAATAAAAAGTCATTTTCTAGAATTCAAATACAATTTTTAAACCATTACGAACACTTGTGTAAATGAGTGCAGTAAGTACACCACAGCTAAGTGTGAGTTGCAAAACTGCTTGCTACAAAGCTACGACTACTCATTAGCGGTTAGTACCCAAACACCATTTCGCTTTTTTAATAATAGCTTCACTCCTGTCTCCGTGTGGGTGATCAATTTTAATTATACTGACTAATGAAATAATTTTAAGACTTGCAAAGTCAAATAATGATAATAATCTTGTGTAATACGACCAACCAATACGACTTAGGGACCTTCAAGAAAAGAGCTTATCAATTTTTAAATAGCCGACAATACACTTCAGAAACGCCAGGGTCTGCAAGTGCTCATGGTCGGCGAGGACCACTTTCTATCAGGTGGCTCGCCTGCTCGTTTGTATAAAAAAAAATAAGAACCGATTATTCCAAAGACTAGATAGATGTTAAAGATTATTATTTTATTATCGGGAATCAACTCGGTATCAAAAGGCATTGCATACCTCTTAATTGCTTGATGTTTCGACCAGGTTGTACCGGCCGTGGTCACAGGATGACCGCCTTAGCGGTGCACGCTCTCTGTCGAATCCGTGAGGTCGAAATTTCTTCATCTACCAGCACCCCTTCGTTATTATTTTAATAGTTTTTTCGTCATGTACCGTCACACACAACACGTGTTGTAGACTGTATAACTCATGTACTAGGCGTTTAAAAGTTAAGGATAAGATATTAAATGTTTATTATAATGATATTGAAGAAGTTATTAAGATATTAAAGATATTAAATTTGTTGTACTTTAGTGGCATAAGAATGACAATTTTGTATTTGTATGTGTTTTAGCAGTATATACTGCTAAGAGTAACAGTTTATTAATAATCAGACTTGCTGCATTTGTTTCAGACCAGCTAGCGTGAGGCCAAAGTGAAATTTCTTTCAGGGCAGGGAATATATTTACCACAAATGACCCAGTTTCTTAAAGTTGGAGAAATATATGTTAAACTGTGCTATTACTATTTCTTTAGATTATACAAAGCTATTGGCGTAACTATTAACAAGAAATAACTTCACACTTTTTGAAATGATAACTGTATATTAAACTGATTCGTGTATTAATATTTAAAACTCTAAAAACAAGATTTTAATATGTAGGAAAAACCTTTGAATGATAACTTTTTTTATTACTTTTTAATGCGTTCAAGTGGAACTGACTCTGCTTAGGACAATTTTAATATCTAATTAGTTATTTATAAATGATTGCCAAAAATACATGAGAAAGGAAATCTCTTGTCAAATATACAATAGAGTTTTTATAGGCCTTCTGAATAATGCCTTCATTAATATAATCATTGTTATCTTTGTAGATTAAAATAGTAATTATGTAACAAACAAACAAACAGAAGAATTTAAATTTCTATAAATTTAATCATACAGATTAATTTACGACTTTACCATAAGAACTTTTTATATATTCTGTTTTTATTGTGCATAATAATATTTATTACTGTTGTGTGGTTTGTTTAAAATTATGTATAATGAATATCCTAATATTTGATATTGAATATTTAAAAGAAACCGCAAGGTGCAAGCTTCCTCAATAATTGAAATATCATACAGTACTCGAATGTAACTTACATAAACTTAAATATGTACTAGAAGCGCGAACCAAATGTCCTATGTGTTAGAATATTGAGCGAAGCTAGGTGCAAGCAGCACCGAAGGTGCATTCTGTTCTCAATTATTATTTTCATTTAATTATTTTTCCATTGTAAGCTAAATTTACGCAGAAAAAATTTTCACATTGATGTCTATGTGGTTTTAGTTTTCCATGATCTATCTACCTATCAGTGTGCAAAATTTGGAAATTTTCGGCTATACCTTTTTTGATTGATGCTTGCACACAGGATGCAGAAAAGTCTTTCATAGAGAGCCTCACTCGTTTCGATCAACAATATTATCTTTTTTTATATTCATTTGCAATTAGGAATAGCTTTTCAGAACTCAGAAAAGAAGAAAATATTCAAGAAGATTAATCATGACAGGTTACTGTGCGAAGATATAAACAGATTAACAGGCCTCCCTCCCTCCCTCCCTCCCTTACTTACAATATAAAGCCTTTATAAAATGGTAACAATATTTAAAATATTTTTAAAATTAAAAAAGCTAATTTTAGCATTAATATAAATAATTTTGTTTGTCATTTTGACAAACAAACAATATTCTGTAACAGGTAATGATGATCAATCATATATATGTTTTTTTTTTCCATGTATTTCCTGTGTGTGTATGTTATGATCCAACAATACAACCTCTCTGAGTTATGAATCATTTAAAATGTTATCGTATCCATTTCTGAAGAATGCTCATATTTCCACTCAACGCTATCTAAGTAGTTCATTTGTAATATACTGATGTTCTCTTTATCTGTAAGTCTATGGACATGTGAGTCATGAAATAGAAAGTATTATATTTTATTTGAATAGTATTTCTACAATGAGTTACTTTTACTTATTTTAGATATAGAGTGTAATAATATGTTAAATGATTCGGGGGTACGGAACCCACATTGTCAGTGTGTCAAAACAATGACATCAACACTGTTAAGCTTCCCTTCCATACTGTACATGACTACAATCTCACCTCTGCACCCACACCCATCACCTACACCAAGCAAGTCAAGTGACCAGGTCCACGCCTGCAGAAGAATTGATCGTCGGTCTATCCATGCTTACAAAGACAACTCTGTCTACTTGCTGTCACATCTACACATTAAGTAATATATTTACAAAAGGTAATAAAAATAATTATGCTGTCTCCGACATATATTTACATTATATGTTACAATGGTTAATATTCACAAACACGAATCATTAAATATTTTCATATAGCCTCAGTACCTGTTAAACAAACTATGTCCCAAATCAGTTCGACCACCCAATATAAATATTGACCCAACCTACCTGGTCAGTCTACCTAACTTTGTTTCGTATACACTACTAAATTTACGCTGGATTTTGATTTTAACCTTTCTATATGTAATAAGACCACATAGCTATATATATACATACATATCTACATAGATATCATGTAACATATACACTCAATTTTCTACAGGCATGAAGCACGTCTTCAAATACCTTAAAAATAACAACGAATATTTGTGACTTAAAAAATATCTTATTTTACAATATTATAAAATATAATTTGATTATTCTTATATAATTCTATAAAACCTATAATAAAGTTCGGGAACAATTTCTAAAACAAACTGACAGATCAAACACAGCCTGGCACCGGCTCGTCTGTATACTTTTGATCGAATATAAAATCCTATTCAACTTTCGATCCTCAATAGTTTTTCTGATCTGGGTTCCACATTATGAAAGGTTCTTTTATCAAAGTCATTATAACAATGTGTAAACTACAATGTTAGGTTTATTATTAGGAGAAATAAAACATTAATAATTTATAAATATTATTACTTTCTCTTTATAGCTTTAAATTCGTCAAATTAAGAAACAAATTATAAAAGTGGACGTAGAAACGAGTTGTATTATAAGTATATTTGTGTTTTTATGTCCGTCTGTGGCACGTCTGCTGGGATGCTTTGTAGGTATATTTGATTCAAATATAATTAGTCGTTATTAGTTGTTATTGAAACTCGTGACAGAATCACAGATAATATTAAATTAAATAAATCTAAATGCTGTTTATTTATGTTTGAATAATATATATATCAACAGTCTATCTGTTTCTAGCGACTTCGCTTTAACTCTCCCTTTTTTTCTCCTTAGACAAAAATCACCACCTATTGTACTTTTAATAAGTTATTGAAACTGTAAAAAATGTATTAACTGTGGTGTACAAAAAGTGAATAATAATAGTAATTTGTGTTGTTTTTTCTAATAAATTAATATTTTTTGTGTTTTCTTGCTGTATTATTAAAAATTATAATGTCGCCAGCATCAAAGCACTTGGAATAATTTACATGGTCTGGGAATTGGGTCAAGTTCACGTAAACTTGTTAAAATAGAGCTGTTTTGTGTTTGTGTGTTGAAGGCCGTGTTATTTGTAACTGTATTGGGTATGGCCTTGATTTGTTACCATTTAACTCAAAATAATCAATCCCTAATTTAGTCTTTTGAATTAAACCTTACCAAGATTTAGGTAGATATATGAATATATTAAAAAAACCCACTCCTTACGCAAAGGCTGGAATAGCTAAATAATTCCTGAGATGTTGTGAGAGAGATGACTTATGACAAATAGCATACTCATATTTTTTACTATACTATTTAAAAAAACATGTCATATATTAACGACGTATAGTATTTTCTTAGATTTTCATCTAGTAGATGTCAGTAGTAAGTCAATTAATTAGTCATCTACTAGATGACTAATTAACTGACTTACTGACAGACACTTACATCTCGTCTACCCTTGAACACGATTGTTGCAAAGCATTCGAAACGTCGGGTTAAAATAAAAATGTAACCAAATTATAAGCGAGTTTTAATCCGTAAAACATAGTTTTATTTAAAGACGTATATTTCAATCACGATTCCAACGCAGATATAAAACAAAATTAAAGTTAAGGATTAAGGAGCGAAGAAAAATAAATATAGTTATCATAATTTAAAACATCCGTAAATCTTATCTGGAATGTCTCTATCTTAAAATTTAATTGTTCAAGAAATATAAAACCTCCGGCCGCTCTTAATCCTCATGCATTAAGTGCATGTGATAAGCGTCACATGTTCTATAAATATTTTGTTAACCCTTTCTTAATTTACCTTAGCTAGGGGATTACACGAGGGCGAGTCAAAGAACCAGAACACAGACACACACATACACATACACATACACTAAACACACACACTCATCACTCTCATGGAAACAGAGACATATAAACTTTATTAAATTTTTAATAATTATATCTATAAATTACTTATGTTTATAATTTTTTTTGTATATAAATGTAAATTATTTAAATTTGTAATAAAATACTATGCTACACAAACATTTAAAAGTTATATGATTTTTATTTAGTAAGATACAATACAAAATGTTATTTTATTCAAACGCGTCATCAAAATCAGCCACAAAGAGTATTCCTCTTGTTAGTAAACTTGCTTCTCGGAGTTATAAAATTAAGATTGTCAGAGCGAAAAAACAAGTTTATGTCTTTTCCCTCAAGATAACATTGCTCTCAAACCGACATATCTTTATTTGGACTTGCCGATAAAAAAATAATGTCCAACATTAAGGGAGAACTTAATTTACATATTTCGGGTGCATCTCTTTTGCACATTACCAGCTCGATATCTGTGTCTCTGTCTACCGGGTTACAATAATTCACTTGGTCACGAAGGGTAAATGCTTTTTTAAGTGAACCCCAACTCAACTAAGGTTTTTATACATATAATGACATTAGAGTCACACTCCATTACCCACAAGGCTTATTAATATTTTTAGAGTTTGATTCTAGATTACCATCATGTTTTAGATCATTCTTGTCTTGTCGTTCCTCTGAAATTTTATTTCTTTATCATCTTTGTTCAAATAGTAATAAATGCCAATTCAAATTAAAATTATGAAAATTCCTGCTCTCATTGTTGTGAATTGTTAGTACTACTGTGTGCATTTCTACATTATTGACTCTAAAGTCATAATGTAATAACTTCTGAATGTTTAAATAGACTGCTGATCCTACAGTCAAATTTATTATTATTGTTTATTTTTCCTATGTATAATAAATAAATAGAAAATGAAATTATAATAATACAAAAATGTTGAAGCTTACTTATAAGTTTTAAGTTCCCTCAAATTCCCAATAATTAATTTATAAGGATGCTCTTACTCAAATAAAAACCAATATTCCAAACTATATAAAAAAAAAATATGTAACTCAGTTTATTAATTCCATACACATAATTCATTCTCATACAACAAAGGGTCAAAATTAAAAAGCCATAAACATAACTACATTCATTATCTATGTCTTATTGCGTATAAAATAAGAAGTCATTTCCCATAACTTTCTCGCCAACTCCATGTGGGGCAAACGATCTGATTTATTAGTTTTTTGGTGATTTAAAATTAGGCGTTATCTCCGGGAACCCTTTAAATGGGTTCCATGGATTGACAAATGTGTTTTTAACAAACGTCCCTTCTTATTAGTGAATTGGATATATTTTTAATTTGTAACCGACTTCGAAGAATGTAGGACGAAGTTTCAATAAATTACCGTCTTTATAAGATAACATTATATTGAAAATTTGGTGTACATTACAAAGAATGATTCTTTCATTTTTTTATTCACTGTCTTTGCCACATTTTTTGGGAATACTTTTGCCATAATCTGTTCAGTCACTTAAAGATTATATGAAGAATATTAGAACTTAATTAGAGATACGTATTTTTTAATCGAAAGTAATCTCCAAGCTATTAAGCTTTCATTGGAGTTAGAGAAAAGATCTCAGACAATATTGAAAATAATTAATAAAAATTTTGTTTGAAATAATTTAATTTTATGTTATATTAACAGACTAAATGCTGCCTGCGGCTACGTCTGTACTCACCTCCCCCTTCCTAAGACAAAAATCATTTGTGTCGAGGTGTTTTATTATAATAACTTTGTACTTTTTATGGATAGAGTAAGAAGTAAAACTAAATCGTATTAATTTTTGATATGACATAATGTTATAGTTAGCTCGCCTGTCGCCATATCTGGCACTAATTCCAAACTAAAGAAATCTAATGATTTTGCAAAAATAACTTGAAATAAAATAAGATTTTCTCAGAATATCGTTCAAGAAATTAGGTTATTGGGAATAACAAAAAATATTTTAATTTAAAAATATATTTAATAATTTAAGTAATGTATGTATTTTATATTTATTGTAATATATCGCTTTAAAATAATTTGAACCGTTTTTTTTTTATATTTATATTAAAATCTAGAAGGTTACCTTATTTCTATTTTATGTATAAAATTAAGAATTTATTTATTTTGTTAAAATATTAATGTTAGCTTAGCGGAAGTCTGAAACAATAATATAATTGATAAGATTACTATGAAGCAAATACAATCAATTATTTTTATTCATCCTGTGTATCTTTTGAGGGCAGCAAGCGGGATAAGGTTCTGTTTCGTTGCCATGTCGAAAATACCCCGGCTCCATATTAGTTTCGCAGCTAAAAAAATGAAAACATTATATTACTATAATAATTACGGCTTGTTTATCAATATACGGCACAATGGTTTCAAACAATAATTGGTACGGAAGCAATTATTGCATACACGGTCTAACTTTAATTAGATTCTAGTTCTATCAGTACAATAACAATACGTTATTATTATACAATTGTTATCTAAAGTATTATTGGAAATAGATATCAAAAGATATAAGTGTAAAAATTTATTATAAATAAAAATAACCCTTTTTAAAACATAGTGCCCCGCCAATTTAAAGTAATAAAAAATACTATTATTTTTATATTTTACACTTAACTTTTTTGGAAGTGTCTTGTTACTAATAAACTTCATTTAAATAATCACACGAATCCACCCACTATTTTTTGTAATATCAAAATTGTGTTTTACTCAACTAAAAAAACATCCGACGCTCTAACTTACATCTGTCAAGACAAAGGGTCGCATTCCTCAGTTTTTAGCTCTAATTTGTCAAGTTTTTTGAACACAACTTTACTAACGCCTTATTTCTAAAATTTGTCATCCTCTGCAGGTGTTTTTAATTTATCTTACCCTATTTGAGAGTTCTTAGAGTACAATTTATTTTATATTATATTTAAAATAATTTAGAAACCATCTCACACTCTGATATTATCGAGCCCACTATAATAATGTTTTAAATTTTATTATTATTTATATTATATAAAACAAATGCAACTTACGTTTTTCTCTCGATATAAGTTTCAAAATGATTATTTACTGATCCTAAACTTTCTTTATAATAATCATTGGAATTCCTCTTAGGTCTCAACAATTCATCAAGTTTAATAACTTTGGCAACTTTTTCCAGTTTAACATTTTTTCTCGTTGACAATGGTTTAAGTAATTTAGATGTTTCTAATATATTCGCTCTTACTTCTTTCAAAATGTTTGTGGACAGTTGTTTTGTTTGCCAATCTGGTAATCTTTTATCTTCATCATTTTCAATCGACGATACTTTATCATCATTTACAACATTAGTAGGATCCTCATTTTTCTCTTCCAAATCCTCATTATTCACTAGAATTTCTGTTTTTGGTATTTCTGAAGGATATGCTCCATAGTATGATTGGGGATTATTTTTATGTTTATTATAGATGTCTAACTGAGCCCAAGGATAATTGCTGTAATAGAAACTAGCTGGATAGGAACTGAAGTTATAATGGTTTACGTAAGAGAAAGGATAAGGAAGAAGCATATGTTGCATAGGGTGCATGGCGCGAGGTCTGTTATGTATCTCAGAAGACAGTTTCTTTTGAGGTATTGGTTGGCCATCATACCAGGGCTGTGTAACTAAGTTGTTTATCTGCTTATTACAAGGTCTATGGTCAGTGGGTGGCGGCATAATAGGAGGCGGCACATAAGGAGGCCTGTTATGCATATACGAAGACATTCTTTGGAAATTAGACACAGGGTAATAATAAGGCATTCTTCCAAAGTCTTTGTCAGTCACAGGACCCTTAAAATATGAAGATGGATGAGGGTATGAGCGAATTGCTGGTAATGGATTAGTTTCATCTATTTTTGCATCGGTCGGTTTAGTTTTAGAATTGTGATGATGCAATGGTTCATACCAATATGAAACCGATTTATGAGAATGACTTTTTAATTTGGGTTTTACTTCATTGTTATCGGAAATATCATTATATTTTGTTTCTTTCACTATTTTTTCTGTTGTAATTGTTGTTGTATCCATTTCCTTATAAATATCTTGCGCTAAGTTATATATTTCTATGATTGCTTCTAAATCACTTTTCTTCACTGTGTGTAACATTTCTGTGATTGTTTTTATTTCAGATTTAGTTAAATATCTGTCCTTATCTTCCATTAAAACATTTTTACCTTCACTTGTTAATTTATTAGCCTTGTTCATTAAGTCTTTATGAAAAACTGGTTGCTCAATCTCAACATTATTTATCACATTAATTGAATGTTGGCTTGGACTCACTGACATATCATCGGATATGCGTAAATTTTTATGTAAGTTCTCTGCTGTTATATTAATTCTCGTAATTGGTCTATACTCAGAATCAGTTAAATTTTTCACTCTAAGCTTGCAAGTGTAGTTACCGCAGAAGGTTTCTGATTGCCACGTCGAATTAACTGGATATAAATTTCCCGTGTCTGGATCCTTGCAAAATAAGCCTGTAACATAAAAACCTACATATATTTTTATATTTATGATAATAATATTCAAAATAGTCAAAATGATATATATATATATATATATATATATATATATATATATATATATATATATTGTATACTGCAGTACACTGCAACAAAAATAGTTATAAATATTTGTTAACTGGTTATAATGCTTCTCCTCCTAGATAACTAATGGTAGGATGTCGAAAATCGGCAGAGTTATCGAGGACAGTGACTTATAGGTCCGGAAATTTTTTGGTGACATTTGTGATTATAGTTTTTTATTAAATGGTTAAAGTGTGTCCCATATGTGGAACGTTTTGAAATTGCATACGCGAGTTCTTATCAGGTTTAAGATTATAGCCGTTATTTACTCTGAAAATTTTACAAGTATGGGAAACTCATTCATCAACAAAGCTTCGCTCAGCTCCACGCACTGTGCAAAGTGGCGGACCAAGTATATGGAATTAAGAAATAGTATTTTTTGCTTAGCCAGTGATGGTATTATCATAATATGTCATATGATTGCAATATTGGTCCTAAATGTCTATTTGAAATGTCGTAGGTTCACATCTACTTCATTGACGAATTGTATTATTTGTAAATTTTTCATTATATATTTATTTCAAATTTATATAAAATTGTCATAGAAACATTGTTATAGACAGTTCCAAAATTTATAATCGGTATCTCCTCAATGTTACTGTTTTATATCTAAACTGCTAATTTTATTTTAATGATTTTGCATGACATCATTTAAAAAATATTTATTTTTATATTTTCCATTGAAATACGCTTAGAATTATAAACGAATGACGTCACTAATTATATCGGAATAATCAAAATAAACATAATTGTCGGTGTTGTTTTACACTTAAACAATGGAGGTAGCATTGCGATATATATATAATATTATACAATTATATGTATCAGTGGTTCAAAACGTAATATTATAGCTCTTAATATATCAGATTGTGTATTGATTTACTCTATATGGAATATTGTAACGGTTTATTAAAAAAAAAAATCTGTATTTGAAAAGGCATCATTTAATAACAGCTCGGTAAAGATATACTTTCTCTTGAAATACAATAAATACAATATTATAACTTCTTATTTTATTCCATTCCAGTGGTAATTTACGTGGCAGAGACGTATTGTCCACGAACTCGTAGACACTACGATTGTTGATTAAGATTTGAACGATATTGTATATTAATAAAACTTTTGTGTTGTCTTTTGACATATCTCATTTTCTTAAAATTAGTAAATATTTATAATATGCACTTAAATATAGACCCTACATTAAATGCACTGTTTATAAAGAAAACTGACCAAACTCTAGAATTGCTTTCGAAAAGGCTTATATATGAAATGTATAAGCTTTAGTGATTTAAATTAATTACACTAACCTTTAATAGAGGCTCCATCAACGCATAGAAACACTAAGATAGCACACAATAAAATATTCATTTTGCTAGTCATTTGATGTTATTATAACAGCGGGCGGACAGGAACTGCGGTTGTGTGTTTGTCACATGTTGTTATGATTTGAAGACGTTGCTATTCGGCTGTGCATCTCAAAGTGCACGAGGAGATATATGAATTTCAATCTCATTTAAATTAAATACGTATTATTTAAACAGCGACAGAGGATAGTCTAAACTTCCAACTATTATAATTTTTATTAAATATACATTATAAAATTAATTAACACGGGTAGGTTTTTAACCTGAGACCTTTAGAATATCATTTTGACGCACTGCCAATTGAGCTACCGGCTCAAGTATGGAACGGTATTAATTATTTCAAATAGTTTTCTAAAACAATTTTTTTTTTGTATATTAATGTTTGTTTATTAACGAATCACACAAATTTTAAGACTTTTTTGACGACATTTGATGTTATAATTAACTTATTGTCAGAGTTTATTTATTAATTATTATATTTTTTATAAAGTTATATTAAGAAGACTATGTTTTAAGTATTTTTTATTTCCGGAGAAAAAAAATTTGCTTGTGTTTTACATACATACTGAAAATATTTGATAAGTGGTTGCTAACATTTACTAATAATTAATGTAGTAACAAGGAATATAGTCAAAATTTTTAGACTTAAGACTCATATTAGCATAAAAATTATCTGTGAAGGAATATTATAAAGTGTATGTTTTAAAAACTAATATATTTATTGTATCATTAACTGTTTAGATATAGTCTGTAGGTTATCTGAAAAGTTTATTATAGTTTTCGAAGTTATATACAAAAAAGTTTATAATATATATACAAAAAAAAAAAATAGTTTTAATAATAACAAGTAATATTAATTATTATTAATTATTAATGAATATCTTACAACACTTTGAGAATCACAACTCATTGCAATTTGCGAACGTGTCATAATATGAGCCAACTTATCAGAATGGACATAGATTCTACGGCGTGCGATCAGATATTATAATAAAGATAATGAACAAAATTCAAAACAAAGTATTGTAATACGGTATAAGTAATACATTTAAGAACAGAAACTCTTTTAAAAGTCAGTTACATTAAAATGAGATAATTATAAAATATATTTAAACTCAGAAACAATTCAGAGAAGGATTTAAAAACGATGCGCTTCTACCAGCAGGCGGTATTCAACAGCTAACCAAAGTCAGAACATAATTACGGGATAATAACACCTAACTGACAACGTATAGAGATGAAAATTGCAATTTACAATTTTGTGTGTTTGTTGTCTGTATTTCACAGCAGGGGCTTACACTTGTAGGTGTTGAAAAAAGAGGAATCAAAGCCTTGTAAAGGATCTCAAATTGGTTGTAACGCTAAGTTATTTCGACCGTCAAAGATAAAGGAATTAATGGAGAAATTATACTGTGATATTATTACACGACTACTATTGTAGTACTCGAAATACTCACGCCATGAGTCGTTTATAAATTAAATATATTTATGATAATATTATATACATAAGGAATGGAACATCTATAAATTATATATATCAAATATGGGAGATATGGGAGACTTGATATAAAAAATATTTACAAAAATTATAAATAACTCTTATACGTTATGAGTTTTATGAAGTGACAGATGGACTTTTAATAGACTTATTAAATTCTTTTAAATTCTTTAGAGTTTTGATTTATTTTCGGAATGGCTAGATCTATTACTATATAATTAAACTATCTCATATGAGAAACAAAACAGAAATGAAATACAAATATCTCACTAACAAAGTCCCTACATCGAGGCACATTCAGTAATAATTAATATAGTATAATAACATAATAATTGTACATACAGACAGAGGGAAAAGCAACAGCTGGTGACCTTTTCTATGAGTTATTATTTATTAGTTATAGTTTTTAGTTATCATTTTATTTCTAGTAAAATGCTTACCCGCGGTTTTACTCACGGACAAACAATTTAATTTACTATTAAGACTACTAAGAGTAATGTCATGCTAGACACACTATAGCCTTCCTCAGGAACCTGCCTGTCATAATCAAATTTTTCAAATCTATCCAGTAGTTTCAACAAACAAACTTTTCCACTTTATAATATAAGTATTTTGATTTAATTTTTTCATATCTTGATATATCAAGTACTTTCTTATGTTAAACATATGATACCTTCAATAACACACGTGTGTTGTTTTATTATTTGTTGTGTTATCTGGGTATTGCTACGATATATTCCCTCCCACGGGTTAGTAATTATGCAGATAGATATCTTACAGACAGGTTTGTTTGTTCTGCACTTTATTTAAATCTCGTGGCAGATAAGAACCAGCTAATTAAAATGTTGACACTATCCTGGGATAGCTGTGTGTGTGTGTGTGTTATCGTGTGTTCAAAATATATATTGAAAATAATTTTTTACTCGTTTTTAAGCTTTTCTTATAGTAATGAAAAATGAGTATATTAATAGCATAGAATCCACCCTCTTTATATAACGATATGTTCTAACAACTATTTTAATCTGAGTATATAATAATATAAGTTAAATTAGTTTTGAATGCTGCGAGGAACCTCAAAATGTTAAATCAGTCACGAATCCGTACAAACAAACCGATTTGTTCTAAATATACAATAGATAAGTAAAATATCACGAACCGTGTGTGTTCATAAACTAGCTTTTATGTGTTATTCACACGCGAGCTGTGATTTGTACTGTTTCTTAAACATACTAAATATATTCATTTTAATAAATAAGAGTATTTAAAATAAATATGAGTTTGTAGAAGAAATATACGCTTATATATATGTAAGAAGTTACGAGAACGTTATTTTTTAGAAACAGCTAAGAATATAAATGATTTTATTTCTGTATGTTCTCAATCTTAAAGAGTTCCGAGCACTGGAACCATTACCGTCTATTAGTCTAGATACTGACCGAAATACACACAGCTTTAGGGTCTGCTTGATGGTTGGCTGGTGGCGTGGCGTGCTCGGTGGCGCTATGTGTGGGAAGCACGCGATATCAACATTTTCAACTGATTCAGGAGGATGGTTTGTTCTTTTGTTTTCAGATCTCTTACTGTATTGTAAATTGTCTTCTTATTTTGAACTGCCGTAAATATTATATGACTAATGATTATTTAATTAGTTTTTTTTATTTGTTTTGAAAAATTATATACACTTAATATATTTATGATTTTTGGGGCTTCGAACCTTAAAATAAAAAATCTTATAAGATCACTATTTTGTGCATCCTTCTGTCCGTCTGTCTCTCAAGGCTTAATTTTGAGAATGCGTGGAGATATTCAATTGTATTAAGTTTATACTAAGGTACCTTGAAACTGAAAAAAATAAAACTTAACCTAAAAAGGATACAGCCATTTTATGCCGCAAAAAAAATAATGTTTTTCTCGACCCTCTTAAATTATACACTTACGTACTTCTCGTTGATCTAGAACTATGAAATTTTGCTAGTAACTTTTTTTATAGTAAAAGTTAAAGGAAATATCTGAAAAGCTCAGCTACTTGTAACCTATATATTTGTACGAAAGGAATTGTGGGCGAGGCCGACACGGACTTGCCTGTTTTTTAGTTTTTATTTAAACTCTTACATTTAAAATAAATTTTTAATGAACTATTTACTTGTATGTTAATTAACATACGTCTGCAAAGTTCATTATATGTTTTCAAAACATTTACCAAAAATGGATATACTTAACAGTATTTTGTAATATGCAAAGTAACATCAAGAGGTCCATATTGTACTAAAACGCGCTCTTAAATATAAGACAATATGGGTTTAAGTACCATGAACTTATCTCACTTTTTATACTTCTGTTTTCATAATGGTCTATATATCTTTTAAAGGACTGACAGTTAATTTTGTAATATTTACGGGTTCTCGTAAATACGCGTACAATTTTTTTTTCTTTATTATAATAATTACCTTATTACCTTTCAAATAAGATATTTTATTATTAGCCAGGTCAAAGATTGTAAGGTCTGAGTTTTCCTTTAAAAATAAAATATATTGCTGCTTTTAATATTAAAATAATATTTGTTATATGTTTAAAATGTTGTTTAACATATCTTTCGATATATAAGCAATTTTTTTTTTATTATAAGCCTATTTTTTAAAATATTAAAATATTAACATTAAATATATTTCCTTTCACACACTTCATTATGAATAAAAATATTGTAAGTATAAAAAAGGTTATATAAATATGCAATTCCATAAATCAAATGCACTAATGGTAGATTAAACACCTCCGTCGAAAATTAATAAAAAATTTCAGAACGAAAAATGTTAACTATAAAAAAGAACGCACTCTGAAATGGCGCTAAATATGGCGTGAGTCGTTTTGACACTTGACACAACTTTGATCGCGCCGGTAACGAGTTTCACTTTACTTTTATTTGAATGGTCTGTAATTAATAATTTAATGGTATTGCATGAACCGGGTCTTGGTTTAAAGACGAAAGTGTTAATACGTCGTTTTATTTCTTTACTAGCGCAATCATAAAACATATTTGAATGTAACGGACTTCTTAAGATGATATTAGAAAACTGTAGGTAGAAGACTAAAACTGACACACTGACAGACACTTACATCTCGTCTGCCCGTGAACACGATTGCTGCAAAGCATTCGAAACTTCGGGATAAATTTAAAATGTAACCAAAATTACACGCGAGTTAAATCCGTAAAACTAGTTTTATTTCATCTGTTCTTTCTTTTATTTAGTCGTTTTAATAAATATATTACTGTAATATTGTTGATAATTAATTTAAATATAGTTATAGAAGTGGGTATTGAATTGAGTTTTAGTTTAAACTAAAGAGTTCTCGCGGCTTTTTATTGTAATTTTTTAAATCGATAAAAAAAAAATCCAAACATTGTTGTCTACAAATATACTTGGTATGTTTCCAAAGTAATAAAAGGATATATGTATTATAATTAAAAAATATAATTTCTTATCAAACAGTTCAAAAATCGTTAAATTTTGAAGTCAAATAAAATTCTCTCACGGCTTTATATGTAACTTTCACTTAGCTACTAAAAATAAAAATAAACCCCATACTAGATATAATTGATCTGTCTCTCACTCAGTTCAAATACAATATTAAAAATTATTTTGTTAAAAATTTTAATTAATCAGTTCCAATCTGTCAATGTTCAAACACCATCAATAATATTATAGTATGCGGTGTGAGACACCGGCTGAAGCGAGTTGGACTTTTTTATTAAACTCGAATACGAGTGTTTATGTACTAAGTATTGAAGTTATTTATTTTGTCTCTTTATAGCTAGACTATATGTTATTCCCGGTTTCTTTTGCAAAAGAATGATTTCATTTACTATATAAAGTTAAATATAGTCCATGTTTTTCAGGAATAATGTTGCATTGTAATATATAGTAGTATTTTTGAAATCGCTAGTAATTTTAGATATTCGTTAAAAACATTAAAAATATAAATCTTTCAGATTCATAACAGCATAAGTAGATAAAATAAAGTTATTTTCATAAGTTTTTTTTGGCTAATAGAAATATATCCCAATGAATCCCAATAAATTGAATATAAATAGACTGTAAAAAATATAGACTTACTACTATTAAATATGTAAATGCGCTTAAAATATAAATTAACTTTTTTCTGTATTGAAATTATGACAATAGACAACAAGAGTTATGAGAATTTGCTAAATTTCTTGATCTAATTTTAATATTTTAATTGTACACAGCCTCCTTTAAACCTTAAATTGTTGGTTTTTACACAAACGATGCACTAAATCTGAGCGTGTAAATGGCTCATCTGTTTTAATTAGCCGCTTCGATTGTGACTACATTTTGATGTATGAAGACCACAGAGCTAGGAATACAAGGACAGGAAACTATATTATTTATATTGTTCCTAAATGTTATTATTATATTACGATTTCTAAGTTACGGTTGTTTATCTAAAATTTATATTTTATGTATTGTTTCATCTGTTTGTTTCTATAATTACTATATAATATGTCAAGATATAATATAAATTTCGATACGGACACGGGTTTACCTGAATATTTAACAAATTCAATATTAAATAAAAACAAAAAAATAAACCAATACATTTATACAACAACGTGTATAAAAAAACTTCTCTAAAATATACTAAGGTCTGTGACCCCTCGTTACTCCTTTCAATTTAATTGGTAGATTCTTCGGACGATATCGATTCCGACGCCTCCATAGAAACTTTAGAGCAATTGAACTTATTTATACCCATCTTACAGCGAACCAGCTATAAATACTTTGAATTAAAATCTTTAGGAGCGTTTTATTTGTAAACAAAATACTTTTTTTAGAACTTAACTATCACTGACTTACTATTCTTGCCTTCTTACCTAACAGACAGCAGGTATCATCCCATCACTTATTACTTATTACTATATAGGAAGGGGAAAGATTGTCTTCGATAATAATTAGAATACTAATATCTAATGTGATAGTGTTGTACCTAGATCAAGCTTCGTTTAGACTAGGCTACATAATATTTTATCAATATTTACAGTTCAATAAATCAACAAACAGATTTAACAATTATCATTTAAATTAACGTACATTGTAAGTTGATTATATTAATTTTATTACGCGTGTTTCAAACTAAATGATTTTAACACACTATTTGCACCAATTGTTTGAGAGCAATATTAATGACATTACAGTTGTGTTAATTTGATTTATTATTTGCGTTTTGATGTTTATAATAAAATATTTAATAAATATTTCATTTAATACACACTTTAAAAAAAAACTAGATTCTGTAATGTCCTGAGGTCTAAAGATCCAGAGACGACACATACAATCCTATTTGTAATATTAAGTAGTACAGATTGTAACTTACATATTTGTAATTTAAAATTTAATATAATAAGCCGATATAATGGATTTATTACTTTCATTTGGTGAGGACGTGTGAGGTGATGTGTGATAATGTTCATATAATTATATGAAATGTTGTTTATTATACACTGTATATATATATTTTTCGTTTATTTAAAATATCAAAAGTATACATTTAGAAGCAGTACAAGATAAAAGTCTCAAAAACCGCTTTGGGGGTTGTCTGAACAAGTTGTCGTTCACAAACATGGTGCGACTTATATCAACAAATATATATATACATGCATTCAATACATACACACATACAAACGAGAATATGTTAATATACTATGTATAAATATTAATATTTTAGTTTTGAGTTTCGGGTATATCTTATTAATGCTACATACTTTTAAATAATTTTAAACTTATTTACTTATATTTATTTTTATAAAAATATATTTCTTTAATTTTATTAAATTTTGTACGTTATTATAACATTGTTTTAAACCGAACACAAAACGTATGTGTTATTACATATAATAAAGTAAGGACGTGTTAACATCTTCAGCACATGTACGGTGTACAGGATGTTGCGGGTATTCGCCACCTCCGGTGCAGCTTGCACGAGTAATTAGGTTTTGTTTACGTTATGTTGTGTAAATTCAGGCTTTTTTATTCATAACGTAAAATTTAATATTTTTACATTCATTTACTAACAAGAAACGACAATAAATAAATAATTAAATAAAATTTCTTTTTCCTTTTGAATAAAAAATCTTTATTATATTTTTATTATATTTTTTGCACAAAAATAATCTTTTTGATATTAAACGTACATAAAAGTTAATTTCTAATAAGATTAACTAATTTGTTATTTTTAAGAAATAATGAAAACTTCAAAAAATATATATATTTTATATTTAAATTATAATTATATAATTAAAGTTATACCCCTTTTTATTTATATAAATTTATTTCTATAGATTTGAGTAAGAAAACTGCGTATGTGTGTGTGTGTGTGTGTGTGAATAAATTAATTCAAGTATATATATGTGGTAACATGTCTAAACAAGTTATTATGTAACAAGTAGACTATTGTTTGTTGAATAAGTTATTAAAGGTTCGTATTTTACAACAATAGCTTCACGATATGACCCCAAGGTCTCATTGAGTATCGAGTCTCGTCCGTCCCGGACTCTGAATACATCATTATTATAAAAGCAAAATCTTTATACTAAAAACGCAAACTCATATTCAAAACTTATATATTATGGCCGAACGTTTGTTTCAAACTACTCTGTACTTTATTCCGCACTTAATATATATGTATATATCTATATCTCATGGTATACAATTTATTTGAGTCAATCGCCAATGTATGAACCAATTAAGGAAATTTATAGCCAAAATAATGGTAGTATAAGGAGTTATAGCTTTTACCTTGTCTGTCGTATGATACTTGTATATTAATTCAAAACTCTTTGTTATAACAGAAGAGACCAATAGAATAGAAGTAGTAGACCAGTAGAATAGTAGTAGAATAGAATAATCTAATTATAATATAATAAGCATTAAAATATCAATTGCTGGCTTTATGTGAGGATATATATATTTCAGTGTCAAATATCCCAGTTATAATACTATTTTATAAGCAATGTAGATATAGTAACAGATATGAGTGTAGAAGAGAAAACAAATTACTGTATTATTACGCATGCCGTGTTAGTCAGTAATTAACTGCCGCTGACTGATATCGTTTCCGAAATTAAACTTGTACCTCACTATCTTTAACTGTCGGAACCGTATCTAAGATGTTTTAATAAATGGCATAAAATTCTTAATTTTCAGTATATTTGTTTTACAAGTAGATATATCATTTAATAATACGTTTTAAATTATTAATTACTTGAACATTATAATCACTAAACTATAGCATATATAGTATAGTAAGAGTATCTTCTAATCACATTTATGTTCTAGACTATAACAGTTCTAAGAGAAGAACAACTTCGCTTTAAAAGCCATCCACGTTCATTGCTGGAGTAACTGGACAAGGAAAATGTTGCAGCAACTAAACTTAACCAAACAAGTTCTAGAGGTATAAATAACAAAAGGGGATGATAGATACTAAGCGCTTCTTCACTTTTTCAGCCCTAATATATTCTATAAGTGCTTTTTATATTAATTAATTCTTATCATCTATGATCCGCATTCCTCAGATTTCATTTTTCACTTGATTGCGTTTATAAATAGTTCGATATAATTTATATCCTACAAATATGAATATGAAATGATTAAAAGTTACATTTTTATAAAATACGAAGGGTGTGAAATATATGTAATGTTTTATATATTTTAATATGATCCTGACAATAAAGGAATAAAACAACGAGCTCCATGATTGATGTGACGATATCCAGGGTGCAATTTAATTTAGTCAGTTCACACTCAGGAGCGGTAGCGAGAAGCGTAGCTGAAATATAATTATTATATTAATTATGGTACAATAAAAAGAAATAGCATTTAATTATTATATCGTGTTAGCTTTTATTATCTCATTTTATACTTAATTATATAAATTTAGATAGTTACTGGTGTCCATAGATTATTCTTTAAAAAGTAGTATTACCTGATGGTAAGTAGATTTGATATTCTATTTACTACAGGTAGTCTTGAGAAAAGTGGCAATTTTTCTAGCTTTTAGAAGGCACAGTAAATAGCTAATTCATCTTATGAAAAAATATTGATGTTTAATCCCTTTCCATATAACAAAACAACATCTACAAAAAATGTTCATGACCTAAAAACTTTGCAAGCACAATTCCTCCGCACGCTCGCTCTTCAGCGAGGTCTCAACCTAATATCTCGTACCTGTTGGCAAGTCACGATCCCGTCGTAAAGTACATCTGAAAACCATACAATTTTACATACACTTTTGATGACACTGCACGATTTAATTATGTGTATGTGATGGTATAGAACACGTCCAATTAACGTGTAAGCGATGTTGCATTTCAGAAACGACAACATATACAATATACTTGTTGTATTTATAAATATATAAGATATACAGAATAGTAAACAGGATAAGGCTTGTGTATTCCAAAGAATATGTCTTTGTGTGATTTAAAAAATAAATTTAAATTTTATTATTTATGTAACTTTGATAAGCACAATAGAAAAAAACAACTCTGGAAATGAAATAAAAATAAAAAATTGTCTATTGATATTTGAAGCTTTTAATTTGTGTTCTAACTATTGCTGTCTGTTTTCTTTATATAATATTTAAATATTAAATAAAAATCTACAAAAATCCCTGACACAAAGAGTTCTCGCATTTTGTGAGTCTGTGTTATGGGGAACATATAGACTCGAATCAGTAGATTTCCGTTTACACAAACAACTGTCTCTTGAAATTGAACCCACGACCTTTGCTTTGGCAGACAGGGCAACTAAACATTTCACCAAAAGTCTGTCAAAAGAATCAAAGTATCTAAAAGATTTTTAATGAATGAAAGTAAGAATGAGTTGTAGGTTTTTTGTATTTTTGTTAAGTTTGTTTTTATTTTCTTGCTCTAGCTAAAGTCAGACTTAAGAGGTGAAAACTAAAAACATAGAAGCCAGAAGCCATTATAAGTAGAAAAAACAGGTCTGAATGGTTGTAATATAACAAACAAATTTGACATTGTATATTCTAAATGTAGATTGTCTTTAAACAACTTTAAAATAAGAGTTTAATATGATCACATAGTGAAACGATTCTCTTTCGTACTTTTATAAAAAACATTTACAATCAACGCTTTTGTGAGGAGATTGTAATTTAACAGGAATTTAATTAATTGCAAAGAGTTTTAATCTGTTTTGTTATCATCAAAATTAAATTATATTAAAGTCGAAGCTTATCACGTCAAGCATATATATACCTATAGGTTTTTTAAAGATAAAAAATTTCACAGTTCCAGTATGATCCTAGGTTCAAAGAAAAAACGATGTGAAAGTTAAATTAATATTTTCTTAGTACATCGCCAATGTTAAATAAAATAGTTGACTAAAAATGTTTGATGTTTTCAGAATATGTTAAGCTTTAGTTGTAACATGAAGCTGTAAAATCACACAGCTCATTAATTGTATCAATCACCGTTCAATAGCAGATGCCGCTACTTGGCCTCGCTCCAGCAGCTCTGATAATCTATTATCTATTGTATGCTTTTTGTAGTAAACCTACACGAATTTATAATTATATCCCTCTAGAACAACACAAAATTAACCTAAAACAGTAACGTGTTAACATTAAAAAAAAATAAACAAAAAAGTTTTATCACTATCATATAAATATGCCAATAACAAACATAAAAACATTTATTTTATGTATAATATTTGAATTCTCAATTCCGTGCCAGCATACATACATATAATACACGCCAAGGCTATTGGGTTAACATAAAACTTTGAATTTGCCACACTAATATAATATATTGTCACGGAAGCAGATCAACATACCAATTCCAGTCCAGTATTTATTAATAAAATCATTTTCGTATATTGCACAATAGAATCCAGAAATAATAAAAAAAAAACAAAATTGTAACTAAAAGTTACTCTCAAAGCTGTTTCAACCCCTAACAGGGATACAGGTACTTTATCCTCCTTTGTAGGAAGTTGGGTGACGAATTCGACTGAAATAAAAGTTTATATTAATTACTAGTTACATTGACAGAAAGTTATTTCTTCATGGAATTTTCTGTTCTGAAATATTTTATTATGGGTGACCTTTTTTTAGTATTACCATTAGATAACATCAGCCTTCTTTAATATACAAAATAATAATAAGAGTAGTAAGGGACTCAGTTAAAGCACAATTTTACTTATTGCTAAACGTTTTATTACTTAACTAGCTATTACTCGGGGTCTCACCTGCGAACTAAATATTTTATTTATTATTAAGATAATTAAAAGCATAATTCTAGATATCCTTCCTCATGAAGGTGCCTATCATAATCAGAAATAATTTTTCACTTCCATCCAGTAGTTTCAAAGATTATAGCGCTCAAACAAATAAGGAAACAAACTCTTCAGATTTATAATATTAGCGTAGATAAAAAATCCAAATAAAATATGCATGTCTTAGATGAAATTCTTGCAACTATTGCAAAACGAAAGAGTCCTATTTAGTTATTGATATAAATTATATTTATACTCATTAGAACAACACAGCACATGACGTCATGAAGCGTGTCATGACGTAACCATTACTGGCAACATTACACCTCATATTAATTGAAACAGCCTCACTGTGTGCAGCGACCATTCAGTGATGTGATCGATATTATTAAAATTTATAGAGTGTTTTTTTGTATAATGAATATTGATTATAATTTGGTTGTAAAATTTGAAACAATGGCCAACAAAACAACAATTTACTTCATTCATTTAAACTTTAATAACATGTTTAGACAAAACCAAAATAAGGATTTAGTAAGAAGAAACAAATAATTTAATTCCTTGTTTGAGTTGGATAAAGTTTTCCAAACTCGTATAAAGGATTCAGCGAATAGAGGTTAAGCGTCTCAAGTATAGAAATTCGAAGAAATTCAAGATTCTGGTGAATTGTGGAAATGGTGTTTCTGACGAAAGAATTACAACATTAAGCCAAATATCCGTTTCTCACGCACTTACTTCCTACCGATATTATAGTAATTGAAGAACTTCTAAGGGTTTAATGATTCTTCAGAATTATATTAACATAATAAGTTCGATTGTACGTGGTCTTAAACGAGAAATATATATTATGATTATAAAGAATTTCAAAAATATTTGATTAAATATCCAAAAATAATACTGAAATAATTATTTCATACCGCCAGCATTGGAGTAGCTTGGACTGAGTTCGAAGATAATCTTTTTGCATTTACCAGCAGAGTAATATGAATCTTTGATCAGCATCGAGATATATTTAAATCAAAAGCCATTACCATATCTTACTTCGAAAAGTTTTTTCTGGCCAAGGCAAATAGAATTATACATGAATGACGAAGGACGGATCCATCAATAAACTGGAACAATTCAGATATAGCTTATAGAGAACACAAGTTTTGTCAAAGATCACGCGAAACTATCACGCCACTGGATATTCTATAAATATTATAGATTTTGGACGATTCTATTATTATTTATATTTATTCCTTTAAAATATTAAAAAGACGAGCGATTGAGCCTTCCTATAGTAAGTGACATCATCCATGAATTTGCAAGCGAGGAACTGGGAAGGGATGTAAAGGAGACTGGATTTACACGGAGAGGAAGGAAAGGGGTTTGAGCATCCGGCCTTCTCAGTCATTCTACAAAACGTTACTGTAATAGCTACTTTACAATGTTGTTCTATGTGTGGCAGTGTTCGTTTTGCTTATTTTTTATAAAACAATAGCCGTTACTCGCCGTGTCACCTAGACACTAATGATTTTATTTAATATTAATATAATTACTAGTAATGTAATGATAGATAACCTATAGCATTCCCCAGGACAATCTGCTTAACATTATCATAAATATTTTTGAAATCCCTACAGTAGTTTCAAAAATTTGCGCATAAAAACATACAGGCAAAGCTCTTCAGCTTTATTGGTATATATTAGCTGTATTCAATTAAATTAAACAATAGTTGCGATGACAGATACTTAGTGTGTACTTGTTACCAAAACATACAAAACCATCACTCTATATTGTTATGTATATGTAACATCAAAGCAATACAATATTAACATGAATTCACGACTTTTGTTTCAGCATGAAAGAGCTAACACACAGTTTGTGTATTGACAGTACTGCTGTGGATAGACTATGATACGGGGCTTTATATGTTGTATGATTATATATGCTTTTGGCTGTGTTAATAGTATTAAAAAAGCGAATTGTCTCATTTCTATAAAATACAAGAAGTAATAGAATTGTCATATAAGTGACAGTGTAACATTTGTTATAAAAGAAATAAATCTTTAAAGGCAACCAACCCTTCACAATATAATATTTTACGCCGATCTTGTTCTTATATGTTATATATCTCTAATATACAATTTTTCATAGGCGAGTTTTATATTTTTCAAAATGTCCAATGTTCAATAGTTAAATATTAATTTAACCGGTTTCTTAATGTTTTAATTAACATATATATAAAAACTGGAATTTTATTACGCTCACGTTATTTGGAAATAAATTAATTCTTAGAATACATTTAATTAACCTATAACTATTCACACAAATAGATTAATAATAATTTAATGAACTTGTGATCATAATAAGCTTCAACGTGTTGCCGAAATAGTTGTTTTGACTTCGTACTATCGGCAGTTTTTAAGTGATTGCAAAAAGCCCACTTAAACATAATTGCTCTTTCCATCCAAATATATTGCCTTATCAGTGTTGACGATGATACCAAAATTATCGATAAAAGCATTTTTATCGCTATCATATCTCTGTTTATATTTACTTTTCGATCAGCTTTATTACGAATTATGAAGGAAAAAATAAGTAAAATATAAGAATACAAATATATTGCAGAGTCATTATATATGAATATTCGGAACTCACAGTATATTACTTGTCTTATAAAACATAAAAAAACAAGAGTTCAGTAGAGAACGATATGTGTAATTTTCCGTGTGACTTTTTTAACATAGAAAACTAAGTTTTACACTCTACTTGCACAGTTCCGAATAGTCTATCTATGATAAAAACATCTGACACGCGGCAATCGAGCTTGCCGCTATGAAAAACTCCTAATCGGCAAATTATAACTCGCACATTAATTAACAAACAAAAGAAAAAAAAATTAAAATAATTAAATTAATTAATTAATTAATTAATTTTTAAATTTTAAAAATTTAAAAATTCGAAAATTTTTTTCCATTTTTCGGTAACTTCGGCGGCCGATCTGACCACCTTCCCGTTGGACAACCAACATAATTTTGAAAAGTGAATCTTACATTTAGATGCTGATTCCAAATATATCTTTAGTTTTCAAAATTCTAAAAATAAAATTCGACAGACACACAGACACACATACAGACAGACAGATCGGAAGGAAAAACTGAGTTTTTCGAAAAAACGTGTAAAAGCTTCCATCATACTCTTTTAATATTTTTGTACCAATATGTCTATCATTGTAATGAGTTATATATATTTGATATGTAAGATGATATTATTATTATTACAGCAAAGTATGGTTCTAAAACCACGCTATTACTAGTTCCATGATGTTCTCAAATTATCGAGAACTAAGGTAAATATTTCCAAACTGAAATATTCCAAATAATAATAAATATGTCATAATCAAATAACAAAAATAATAAATGCTTGTAAAAACTATATAACCGGTGAGTAGTCTACTGTACGGCAAACAAGAACAACAATGAGTTAAGTTTGTTTCGTAAAAATAGCTGTTCCCGGCCAAAAAAAGGGTCACCTATTTCTTGCAATATTGACAATGCATTTACCAAGTGTCAAGCTACATGGGTCTAGAGAGCTATCAAGCATGAACTTTTATTGATGATTTTTTATGATGATTTTTTATGATGATTTTTCACAAATTAACGTCTTGAAGGCATGTGAAATAAAATCGGTTTTGATAATTAATAAACAAGGCACAAAACCAATTCTCAAGTGAAAGTGAAATACGGCGCGGATATTATGAAAAAAGAAATCAAAGAAGGCAACTAATTGAATTGAACTCAGAAACTCTTTGAAATAACGAACGAAATAATTAAATGGAAGTAAAAAAATATATCGGTAAAAAGTTTTATATTAACAACGGAGGCTGTGCCGATCGCTTTGTAAGGACTTCCCGCATCGATGGGAATTTTGCTTCTATACAATAATAAACTGCGTTTGTTTACTATTGCTATGAGCATTGTATGGAAAAAACGATTTCAATGTTTATTGTTTCCTTTCTCGTAATATTTTTTTGAATTATGCAAAGTAATTCTGTAAACAAAATCTAATAAAAATTAAAAATACCTTAAGTGTAACTGTTTTTTCTCGTCGATAAAAAAAAAGTTAATGATCTTAATGAACATAGTTGTTGTGGAAACACCATTTATCAGCCCCTAAAATTCATTAGTTCAATTACTTAGAGCCTTCGAGAGATTCGTTTCAATGAGAGTGATAAAAGAATGATTCTATTATTAATTGTATCTCTTACATTGTTTCATTGTTATTTCAAGTTCTTTTTGTTAGTTGTGTCGCTCTTAAAACCTTACAAAAAGTATAATAATTAAAAACTGTTTAAGAAAATTTGTCGCACAGTCATAAAGAAAATTAAAAACATGTAGATATTTGATAAACATTTATACCTATATTTATATTTCTTGGAGTTATGTGAAAAAAATAGGAATTTGTGTATATAACAACAAATTATAATATAATATTATAAACAACCAACAAGCTACATTAAAGCAATATTTAATAATAAACCCTGAAGCAATTTCTATGATTGAAATAGGAGCTTAATATGTTATGAATAATAAAAACTTATTTTTACATAAGATAAAACAGGAAGTAGCTTCGTATTGCACGCGGACCGGTTCTGAAACTTTTTATACCAAAAAATAAAATATTTTAGTCAAATAAACTCACAATCTCCTTACTTTCAAGGATCATCATTTTTTACATAAATTTACATAACATAGGAAATTGAAATTTACTAAATTTAAAATTCTTTACTATAGCGTTAAGAAAAATACTAACATGTAGGGGTCCAAAAACTAAACCTAGTGGTACCCTTGAGGATGTATTAGATTTGTTGGATTAATAATGTCCTAAACGTACACATTTTTTTAAATATCGACGAGTCCGAGAACTACGACGAAGACGACTGTCATGTACAATTTAGTTTTGTTTATTTTGAGCGAAGCTCTCTATGAGAGACTTTCTGCATCCTTTATGTAAGCATCAATCAAAAATGGTATAGCCGAAAATTTCAAAATTTTTAACACTGATAGCCATCAATAACACGTACCGAGATGTTGCGAGCGCAGCAAGTCCTAATTGAGATCTGGTCGCGCTCCTTGTTTATAAGAACACTGTCATGTGATCCACTGTTACTATGCCCAACGCTATCGACAAGTCAATATAATAGCGGTCTACTTTTACATTTTTGTCATTAGATTATGTAATCTTTAAGATATTGATAAGAGAACCTAAATTGCAAGTGTTTTTTACGAAACTATTTCGATGATTCAATAAATAATATTACTACAATTGACTCGACTGATTTTAAATGAAGGGTTCGCCATATGTAGAACAAAATTTCGACAACAACAAATAACAAAAACAAAATTTGTATTTCCATTTTTACGTAATAGCCAAAAATTGGCCGGAAGAAATAACTGACATCAAACAATCAAATGAAATAATAAATAATGACATGTTTAAAATTAGCACAGAACTTGATGAATGAATAAAATACTTGTACTTTTCTCATGTATATAAAACATCAGTAATTGTTATTATAAAATAACACTTTAGACTGCTTTAAGTTCTAAGTTCTTATGTACGTCTATTCGTCTCGAATGTAACTAACTATGCGCTACCGACTCGGATTAAAAAATTATAATAAGAAGCAATGTGTATAAAAGGTTTTTTAGTGAACTATTGCAAGCGGGTAATGCCTAATTAATTACTATTTATCACATTCTTTAATTTTGCTTTCAAAATTCAAGTCTTCAAAATGTAATTCCAGTTACAAAGCTGTTAGTAAAAGCGTTGGCTGTAAGTAAACCAAATATCAGAAGCTGTCCAGCATCTAGACAGAATAATTTTTTCAGTGTACAGTTTTCATAAATATATAATTTTTTATTATATTTTTGATATTTCTAATATTTTATCATTGCCGCTTTATAGTAAAATTATATTTTTATTTATTAACTCTGTTATATGAAAAAAATAAATCACTAAAAACTAAGACATACATATTAATCGCAAATTTCAGCTTTCATTTTCGTTACTTCTTGTAGTCAAGTACATCACTAGAACTAAGCAAAGCACTGAAATCTAAAAATGTAAATGAAGCCTAATTAGTGACGACATCTGAACAGCGCTGTTTGGATGAGATGCTCTATTCGTTTGAAACTGACTGTGACATTGTTGCTTTAATTAGATTTTATTTTTATTCAACATATATTGTGTATTAATAATTAGTAATAATTTAATTGGTACGAGCTCCTGCTCGTGACTTCGTCTATACATTTTTGTTACTGGTTTTTACGACATATCTATATCTAGCGTGTACGTACTTAATCTTAATTTTAACATAAAAAACATTTTTGTTTAGATATTAAATTTAAATATATGTTTTCGCAGACTATTAAACTGTAAATGCACTTTTTATTCCTCTATTTCAAACGAGATAATATCTTTCAGGGATAATACATGTTTCTAAAGGCGAAAAAACTTTTTAAAACTGATTAGTAATTGAGTTCACCCCGAACATATAAGGTATAATATTACTTCCTTATATATTAATATATATAAGCAATAATATAGTGAACTAAAACCTATTTTCTAGAACCTTTGTTAAATTGGCTTAACATTAACATAGTGAAAATATAGGTATTTACAATAAAAATACCTTCCTTTATGCGGTATATTTATGCGGAAAGCTAATATTTGAGCGCAATCTATCATGAAACTTCGGCTCGCAATATTTCACAGAAGCAAATACCCGAATTCGTTACATTGTCGGGAAGTTTTTATTAAACAGCCTATACACGGTATTTCAATTTGTATTTTCTTCTTCATAATATAAACAATATTATGAAATAGATACGCAACAAGAATCAACAAATATAACTTGGTCTCAGAAAGATAATAAAGACATGGAACTCTTGTGTAGTGGTACTTGGATGAATCGACCGTTCGAATAAGTATATCTTGAGGAAGCATACATATATGGAAATAAAAAAAAATGCGGTTAATCCAACAAAGAAATCCCATCACCAATATGGCTCAAAAAGTCATTTTGATAATATTTTTTAAGACTACTAAATGTAGTACGAATTTTGTTCTAACTTCTACTGGAAACGATGTATATATTATCACCAGCTTTGCTGTGACGGTTCTGTGACGGATTGCTTAAATGAATTAACATGTCACCGGTCATTAGACCGTCTAAGTACATCATGACGCTATCACAGAACGGTTTCATTGGACGCTGTCAGAACACGGTATAACGATAAATGTTGACAGCTAGTTTACCCCTCTTTTGATATTTTGTACCCAATTTGGCATCGCTGTTCAAACAAAGGAATATGTGAATTCGCATCATTTCATTTGCAAATATTAGCATTTACGAACACTGTTATGCAAAGAGCTGTCCGAAATAAGTAGATTGCCTCTATTTTGATAGAAATGTAAATAAAATTCAGTTCATCCAAATGAAGTTAAAAATGTATTAAACATGTAAGAAAAATAAAAATATTAAATTTGAAAAAAAATAAATTTAAACTTTGTTAACATTAGTATTATTAAATTATTAAAACACTTACGTTTTTCAAAGTTGAGTCAATTTTAGTTTTAATAAAATTAGAACAACAATAATTATAGTTAGCTTCTTACTGTATACATTTAATCATATAAGATACTAATTATTGAATTAAAGAAATTCGTTGTTTTTAGTTCAAAGGTACTTGTAATTTTTTAAAACTAACTACATTTTTTTTCATATTTAAAAATATATAAATCCAATCTACAAACTGTTTTTTATCCAATATATATATGGTTCAATATATAATGTACTAACATCTGACTTACCATTATATTATTTGTATACACATTCCATATATATATATATAAAGTGGAGGAAGTATTTTCAAAAATATCTACTATAAAATAGAACAATATGCCAGGGGTGATAAACGTTAATTGTGAAATGCTCCGTAGTGTGATGTTTTTCAAGTATAAATCTTTTAGTTAACGTTTTATATATGTATAGTTTTAGGACATTTTCGTCGTTGCACATTTTCGAACATTGCAATTGTGATTTTTTAAAAGTTACAATAAACAATTTTCTTTTTTTTCAGGTCAAAATGCCGTGAAGTAATATGACGCTAGCAACTCCTTAACAAAATGGCGACGCAGGCCCTCATTCTTCTCTTAGTTCTTCTGGCTTCAGCCGTAAGTTATTAATAATAGTAATAAGACTTAGTATTTCTATATTCTTTAAAGATCCTAGAAAATATATTTTTTTGCAGCAAAGACAAAAATACGTCGTTGGTGCAAAAACGTGTATTTCAAAATGGAAATAATTGCCTATTAATGGGAATTATTTAGATCACTACTATCTAATAATTGATTAGATCTACTACGGTCGAAACTTAAAACAATTCATACTAAAGATATCTTTTAGACTAGTTTCACAAATTGTGCAATCCATTTACAGTGAATAGTGTTTGAAATATATGACAGCCATCAGCGAAATTATACAAATAAGTGATTAGCTGTGTCTGATCCATCAATGTTTAATAGCACTCAAACTATTATTATCTCGGAACACTAATGTGAATCCAGCCTTAAAATAACTAACAGATACACAAAATAACCATTTAATTAGCCGCTATATATAACTGTCAGTTGCAATGGCATTGGTCAGTTCACGCAACGAATGCGCCATGCTCAGAATGACGTCCCCGGATGGGTTCGAAACTAGGCGGGCAAATCCTTATAGTATTTTTTAAAACTTTCGCGAATTAAATTCATTTAAATTAAATTAACGGGACGTTTCGATCAAATTGCACTGATCGTGGTCACGAGACCACTGAAGAAAGTACTGGTCAATGTATTTGCTGCCGATCATTTCTCTAACTACCCGCATCTGCTTGTTTTCTTTCTGGGCGTAACTGTCTCTTTCACGACACACTACTAATTTAAAATTCTGATAATATTAATAAGAGTACAGCCGGATAATGATATGACATAGTAATTGTGGCGCACGAAAGTATAAATACAAAAATCTTATTAACCAAGGTATTGTGTTTAAACTGAGAAATTGATACATAATGACTTTGAAACATGTATATATGTTTATTAAAAGAAATAAAGATAGCATATAACAGAGTACGAAATGGAACTCCCAGAGAACTTCCTAATGCATTTATTTAAAAAAAAAAATTATAAGTATTTTGTCTTCTCCGCCTCATCAAGGCAGTGAGATTTCTGATTTTATCTCCGATTTGCTTTGACTTATCGTGAAAGTTACTGATACATTTATAAATGTAAATCACAAATATAAAAAAAATCGTTTCAAAGAAAAGCCATTAAGCCTTACTTTAATGGATTTTACATTAGCCTAAGACTATTAAGGGTATTAGTATTATTATTTTGTCGTTATTATGTTACATATTATATTTTGTTATTACATCTGTGTATTCTATTCAGACTATTTTTAATAACATATTGCTTTGACAAATTTAGTTAAAGTAAGAAAAAACAAATTAACTTACTGATGTATAACTTGTGATTATATGATAAAATATTTAATATTATTAACACTAACACGAATGTTAATAATGTTTGTGTTTTGAGATGGTAGGTATCAGCTATCCTCCTGTAATAAAAGACAAATAGCTATATCCGTATCATATGTACATGTAGCCCACTAGAATGACCGCCAGTAGAGCTACCTGTATTGATAATGGCTTCCTAAATAAAATTTTAAAAATTTTTATCAATACACTAGAATATAAAACTGGTTTGGACATTTTATCAAGTCGAATCATCCACCTAACCCCCCGCTCTTCATCTCACCTTATTCCCAACCCCTACGAAATAAATCTAAATTCCTTTTAAAATACTTATTTACCCCTATATGGCTGCGACTGTTAGTACTTAGAAAAAATGTGATCAAACTCTTCAAGCTTACATCGGTTGCTTAGCTTAGTTTAGCTTGCTTCTGTTTGACTAGCAGTCAAAGTTTGAAATCAACGTAAATAGAAAAAAAAAAACACTGAGGTTGATTTATAAGATTATTTGCAATAAGACAACAAACTTATCAAATGAATAAATTCATAATTACAGAACGAATACATAAAAATTGAAACCTCAATATTAAATACGATGATTTTTTTAAATACTTTTATTGGGTTATTTAACTTGGTTTTTACTTCTAAATCGGTGTCCATTACTAATGCATTTGAATTAAGTGAATGGGCTCCAGCAGATTTACATAAAAGTAGGGAAAAATTATATCAAATGTACGCGTAAAAGCAAATTAATACTAGTGAAAAACTTATAAATTATGTAAAATTATTTGATTAATCTTTTAAAAAGGTATGTAAACTTGCAAAATCTCATATATAAGAAAATAACAACAACATTGAAAATTATTAATGAAGAAACTGAAAACGCTAGATCATAGATTTTTAATTAAATATAAACAATAAATAAATTACATGTGACTTTGAAATTGCAGGGCTTTTGAATCTTTTTTACTTATTGGAATATCAGTGACCACAACTAAAATGCCACATCTCACATTCTTTTCTCACACTAAATTCGTCAACCACAACCGCTGTGACCTTTCTTAAAGGAAATGTAGATCAATGCTGTGTTAACCTCAATTTTGAGAAGTTTAATGCGCAGAATATTATAAAAGTTTTTAAATTAATAAATAATAATAACACAAACTACATTCAATACCTGTTTAGATTTTGGTACATTTCATGATCTAATGAAACAAAGTAAAATAACACTATTATTTAAATGTGACAGTTCATTAGATCCAACTAACTATAAATTAATTTGAGTGTACCATAACTTTTTAAAATCTTTGAAAAAATAATAATTTTTTTGGTCTCTTAGGCATCTCGGAATGCGCTTGGCATTTTCTATGAAACATTAAAGACGTTTGATGTATCAAACATCATGACATTCTTATTAACAAATCACAACATTATAGAATTATATAAAAGGCCCTTGATTTGATTATTTCATATCTTGTTGACAAAATTCAGGAAGTAGACGTGAGTGGAAATAGTTCCTTTGGTTCATTTGTTCGAATCGGCATACCACAAGGAAAGCCTTGTGACATGCAATATAAATATATTAGGGCCTTTCCGGTTCCTCGTTTACATAAAAGACTTATCCCACCTCGTGAGGGATAGACAATGTGAAGTATTGTGGTTGTGATATAATGATACCCCTCTTATCTTTAAAATTAACCGACGACAATTAGTAATTGGCGATGTAAATATTTCTGATTCAGGTGTTGTACGATGCTGATAATATGTTGCTCTATGTAAAAAAGATAAAATGCTTTAAGTTTAGCTTACCAAACAAAAATGTTGGAATCAATGCACAAATAAATAATATAATAGTGTTTTATCTGAAGACTACCTTGAATTTAAGATTACATCGGGGTTCTCATTTTTGCGATTCCTCTAATAAACTTAGTTCTGCCTCATACACAATTCAAAGAATATACCGGTTAAAAAATGTTAAACAGGTTAGATTAGGCCTAGGCCTTCACACCGAATTGATTACGATGGTTCTTGTTGTTCGCATATCGTTTATTAAATATATTTACCTTTGTGAATGATCACATTAAAAAATACTAAGCCCAGTTTGTTTTTTGGTTCTTCTCATTCAGGGCACGTTTGGCACTCTTGTAGCTTTAACTATTGAGTTGGACAGTATCCATACGGAAGGCTTATTTCGATAAGTTTTATATCAAAATGGGCCTATTTTGACTCCTCTAATTGTCATTCATAAGTGATCACTGATATAATAGACTCAAAGTGGAGAACATATAAATAAATAAATTTTGTAATTATCCTATAGTATAGGCATTAAGTAACATTTTCTTTTTTTAAATGGCTGTTTACCAAATGTCCTGAACAGCAGCGCCTAGGTTTAGAAATCCATTAAGGTCGGTTTTTATTAATAGTGATGATGATAAATTAAATAAACTTAATAATTATAATTAGATTTAATTATAAAATTTTCAAGTACCGGCAATCATAAAAATTACAATTATTGAATACAAAACTCTCAATGCAGATATTTTTGATACAAAGTTTCGAACTTCATGTATTCCCGTGGACAAACATACGGTCCAATCTGAAAACTTCTCATTTTTCATTTCCCCTGAAAAAGGTCAAAGGAATGGAAAAATTCAAATCACTTGAAATAGATTTATTCGATTGTCCAGATTTCTACGAATTTTTAGAATATGTTTTATTGAACTTTCCTGAATTTAAAAAGTATATTTGACAATTCACCATAGATATTGATTACATAAATTTTTTTATTATCTAACTTTTCAGGAAGTTCTTAAAAAAGACACAATTCTTTAATTGTTTAAGTTGTTTAAAAATTAAAAAAATAAATAATGTTTATTCACAAAAAAATTTGAAAGTGCAAATAAAAGAGTGTTTGCAATAAATTTCATAGAAAACTTATTTTTTGTTTTTTATTATTGCCATTTAAACGAAAAAAAAAAATTTTAAAAAAAGGTTAGTAATATTATTTTTAAAAGTTATTTAAAAATATTTTATTTATTTTTATAATTAACTATTTGTCGGTTCTTATATGCAGTTTACTTTCATGTGAGAATTTGAAATGGTATTCACTTGACCTAGTAACGAAATTTGAATTATGAAGTTGGATGGTAAATTCGAATATTTGCATTTAGTATGTGAAATGCCAAGAGTTGGATTTTAAAATCATTTTTCCATAAAATTAATATGAGATATTGATTTTATTCAATAAAAGTGTCAGTTTTCTGTGAATTTCGGGCAATTGCTGATGCATTTCCCAACTTGAGATTGAGATAAGTTGAGAAAAAGATAATCAACAAGGAAGAAATAAAGAGAGGTTTGTTCTCTGTGATCTGAAATTACTAATAAATGTATTTTGTCATTCTTAGTATTATTTATACGAATTCTATTAAACGAAAACGATCATACTTACGTAGATGACGTTATTGTTGCATATCTTTTAACAGCTAACAAAATTATTGATATTGTTTTTATCTCTATTTAAATCTCTATCTCTAAAGACTATAAGTTAAAGGTCACTTATTGAAAATATATTTTCTGGAAAGTAGGAACCAAAGTGTATGGACGGTATAAAAAACGTCTGCTTTTAATTAGTGAAATAGAATTTAACAAAATTGGCATTTCATTTCGATGCTTCCTGAAGTTTTTCATTCAAACTCTTCACCAATCCTTCTTATCGAATCTATACATACATTCCTGTACTCTAGACTGTTATAGCGCGCGCGTAAACATTCTTAAAGATACACATTAACGATAAATAAGTATTACCAATTGACCAAGAATAGTTATGACCCATTTGTTCGCAGTAGTAGCGGACGCAAGAGATATAACAGCGAAATCAAATACTCAAAAATCTTGGCTTTTCTAGAACTACGATCACTCCATTTCTAGCAAGTACTGCAAAAGTGGCATAAGTAGGTAAATTTTGTTAAGTAATGAGAGGAGCGTATACCGTATACCGTCAAGGTGAGCGCACATTTAAAAGGGCCAAACTACTTAAACCTACACAAGCTACCCTACTTAAACCTAGACCTTGGTCGCGAGCTCCGTACACTCCTCTCTCTGCCATACCATGGGCATGGGACCGCCATGATCCATTAATAGGAAGAAACGTTTTTTCCAAGTGAAAGCCAAAATTTAATTAAGCTGCTTATGCTGGATGTAAATTTATTATAGGTTTCCATATACAATGTTTTTCGCGTTATATGAAATACAATAATGCTACTGTGGAAAAAAAAATTCTACATTTAACAGCATTTGGATATGTTTTGTTTATTTTCAACTTAAATTTTATTCCTCCGGTGAAACTTGTCAAAATTAGATTAAGTTAAATTAATTAATTAATTAATTAAGTTAAATTAATTAATTAATTAATTAAACATTACAAATTATAAAATAATTTCGTGGTACTCAAAAATAATCGAGAAGCAATGTTAAATTATCACCGGATGAAAACTAATTCGAACACAGGATTAATGAAAACTAAATTGAAAGTTGACTTCAACTTGCAACTCGAAGTGTTAAAGTTTAATAAAACTGGATGTTCCTCAATGAGATGTTACATGATGTCGATTCAAGAAGTCATTATCTTATTTACACTCTAAAAAGAAGTAAAACTTATATAGTATTTTTATTAACTTTGACATTGTCTTTCTCTGGTGTAGCCTATCCTTATTATTAGCACATTTTACATAAATAACAGGGCGTTTATCGCAGTAACTAGAATCTTATAAAACAAAGCAGAGTTGTTAGAATTATTAGCCTACAAACCGGATACACACACATGATTATAATATAGTTACAGTATAGAGAAATTCAATAGACGACATAAAAAAAAAAGACGATAGTGAGATTCAAAAGAAAATGTATCTATACGATCTTTGTCACAGCAATTGCATATTTTTTTTAACACTTCTTTTCGTAAATACAACATAAATATTATTATTGATAAATAAAGTAATAGAATATTATGAATCAAAAACATATATTTTTAATGTAAACCATAATTTTTTAGAAATTGCCTCCAATTTATCGATAATGTAATTTCAATCACTAATAATCATTTATTTGTACAAACTAATATCCGCGCGGCATACTGACGATAATTTGGCATTTATAGAGTTTCCTTTGAAAACACTTGTTTTTGACAGCGAATGAAATAGGCTATTGATCGAAATATTGCCTGTATTTATAAACTCAATGAATATTTTTGTGAATCACAATTTTGCCTTTGTGATGACGTGATTGAAGTCTATTGTACTTATTATCTTGGAGTTTGTTCTCAAATATCTCATAATCATTAGCATCTCTTGTCTATGTTTTAATAGACTTTTAATGATCATTATTGTACACTTTTTCATGCAGCTTGCAGAGATTAACCCATAATCCGCATCTCTTCGACTTGACTTAAATATATATATATTTAAGGTTACAGTTTTCGTTGACCAATCACTGACAGGTTAATATTTATCATAATTGAATAAACGTAAATTCAAAATGAAATTTGTTGAATCACTTCCTGGTTGGCCTGTTTTAGCATTGCTTAATTATTAAAAAAAATGGTTAGCCATGAACGTTTGTCAGCTTCCTTTATATTTAATATAAATTTCTATATTATAAACCCAGTTTTTTAACTTTGTATCAGTTGCGGCTGGAGTAAAAAACAATAATGAAGTGCAAAAATTACGAAAGTTAGCTGAAGTGAACGGGTAAAATACGCAATATTTTATAATAAATTATAGGAAATAGAAGAATAATTTTTCAGCTCTACAAAGAACAAAAAAGAATAATAAAGGTTGGAGTAAAATAGGAATTACTAAAATTAAACAAGATGTGACAAGGCTGTTGATTATCTCTCTCTATTATAAGAAAGCTTTCCACCTACTGCTTGCGGTTCCACCGCGGACGAACGGTTTTATTTACTATTAAGATAATTAAGGGTAGTAACGTAATGGTAGATAGCTTATTCTTCTCGTGACCCTGTCTATCATAATAAGATAGTTTATCCGATAGTTTTGAATATTAGCACGTTTACACAAACAAATCTTTCCGCTTCGTTACATAAGTATAGATAATGACGTTCGATAACTTCTTGTCCGGAGCATTGCGTTGTATGTTAAGGATTGAGAACGTGTAAGATGTGGTGGTATTAGAGAAGGATGAACGGGGTCAGCTGGACACCAAATAAAAACAAATGAAGAGTTTTGGTAATAGTTAAGGAAAAACAATCCATTTTAAAACCAATAGAAAGTAAGAGAGAAATAGGGGTAGAGGAACTCTTCCACAGCAACTAAGATCGAGTGAAGGAGATAATAGAAGTGTTCTACCAGGAGTTCAAAATGCGCGCAAAAGGTAGAGAAGAATGAAGATTACTCCGTAGATAAGAGCATAGCTTTTAAGAAAATAAAGAAGTTTCATAAACACTCTTGGAAATAGGACCTTTGCTGAAATAAAACAAATTCAAACAAAATTTGTAATTATTAGCTACAATATTGTCTGAGTTCGCTTGACCAATGCGAGCCAAATATCTTAGTGAAGACGGCTTCTAATTGCTACATAGCTTTCTACTAAAAAAAACCGCACCACAAGCACTCCATCGTTTAGAAGTTAGGACGCCACCAAGTTTTAAAAACCTATATTACATTCAGTCGCAAAACGTATACAAAAATAGATATTTTTTATAAGAAACACTAGCAATTCCAATAAATTTGTTCTATAAAATAAAATGCGTTAAGAAAAATCTGTCAATAAAACACTCTTTTGCAAAGTTATTAATTAAACAGTAGGTGATGTTTCACAACTAGTACGTTTTAAAACTGAAAACAATATTTTCATTAAAAGTTTTATAAAAAGCGCTCTGTTATCGTTTGTTTACTGTCGAGAAGTAAAATTTCAAGCGAATTTTACGTGTCGTGGAACCAGGCGTGAATTAAGTTTAGTAGAGGATAGATTTCAATTTAAAAATACAATTATAGTGTTATTGGTTTATATATTTATTGATAAATAATGTAATTCAATGATTGCATATATCGCCAACGTCGTCCGTGATCTGAAGACATTTTATATTTAAAAGATCCCCAAAATGTCATAAAAAATTCCATCTACTCCACTCGGCTATCCGCGTGTTATATAATTTTCACCCCAAATCGTATTTGACCTAAACGCAATAATACTTAGCGTTATGTTCCTAGTAGATTGCTCTGTCGATGTAATATTTACGGGAGGTTATTTATAGCGGCCAGAGGATGTGGCTGTGTTCAGGGAATCGGTCCCGGCTCATCATAATGGGGCTGAAAACAACTTTGAACGGTTTTATGCGAGAAGGTGACAGCAAAATTTGAAGTTGTAAAATGGATCCTATCTTTGATGCTTGGTTTTGTTTATACTCATTCTTGTTTCATACAAATAAAATCTGTTTAAATTCTTTTATTTCCCACTTCACTGGAATAAATCTGGACTTCAATTAAGTAATCTTTAAGGAGCTGCAACTTTTTACCTCTGTAAAGTATCTTGAAGACTTAGTCTATTTCTAAACTTTGAAACACTCGACTTAATACTTAGCGAGGCAGCTGTAATTCGTTTGGAAAAAAACTTTAACTTTAAAACTATCACCGTAAAGAAGATTAAAGTGATAACAAGATAATGAAAAATGTTCAGGAAATACGACGATGAGGATTATAAAGTTGTTAAAGAAAATAAATATAGCAGGGTTTTACTTTTGTGATTGGGAAATATTGCCTCTTTAATATACCTGGCTTTGTGAGTGATGGCGAATGAAAGTCTTGGCTGCAGTCATTTGACATAAGGACCTTATTTTTAATAAGTACCTTCAAAATTAACTTTAACTTCCTTTACTACACCGCTGTTTATAGAAAGTGGTTCCAACAATCTACCAAACTATAAAAACAATATATCTAAGTATTTTTCTGTGAAACTGCCAACAGAAACCAAATCCCAGTCACGTCATTAATAAATAATTTAAAAAGTCAGACAATCCTCTGAAAATAAATATTACTTACCTGAAAAATAATTTTAATACCCTTTTTAAATTTATATTCAAAAAGAATTCGCCTCGTTTTAATTAAAGTTTCATCGTTGTGAAGTTATGTGTGATCAACTCAAAATTGTCGCGGTATAAAATAAAATTATACATTTTAATGGATTTAATAAAAGTCTTTTGTTTTTAAACTTTTATAGTATCGTTATTTGAATGAACGTTTTATTAATATTGAATTTTTTATTTTATATTCAAAGATTGTTGCTTGATATTAATATATCAGTTATTGATTTTTCGGTGTATTAGTTAAGTGTATGTATGAAAATTTCAATCAATCTCAATGACCCAACTCTGCTCCAAAGGGTGGTTCGTTTGAAATCTCACACCAAACAATAATGTGAAACTTATCTTTGTATTAATATATGTACTCTAAAATGTTAATCTCAGTTTATTTTTTGCAGTAGTTAATAATAAACAAAACATCAATTAATTCTTTAGCTGTTTCGTTGTAAAAATAAAATAAATGCTATCAATATTCTATGAAATTGCAAACCGAAAACCAAAAACTCAACCTATTGCCAAAAAGCAAATGTTATTTTATCACACAACATGCGGACAAAACAATGTTAGAATACTCGTATTTTATTTATATTTCTACGACTAACGGTTTGTTCAACAATTGTTTAAATCTCTGTAGAGGTTTACATACTTGTGGAATATTTTAGATTTAACAATATTTTACCTTGTTTGTTGTTTCTAGTTAATAGCCTCTGTAGTTTTATTATTTAAACATTCGTGATCCATGATTATATGTATGTATGTTATATATCGCGCTTGAACACTTCACGCCATGCAGAATTGAATGGACGTCAATTTAAAGTGAAAGTTTATGAATAACTCCGTTGGCCTGTTTTAGCAATGCCTAATAATTTAAAAACGGCTATTTCACACGATTCCCCCATGATCAGAGCTCATAAATATGGTTCCAAATGGGTTTGAAAGTAGTCGGGCAAATTCCGATTGTAATTACGTGAGTGCAGGTGATAATTATATTATATAATGACTGAATAATAGTCTCTTTTGTACCTAAAAATAAGTTCTATTTTGATTTAATATAAAAATATAATGATATAAATTACTGTCTTGGTATTTAATTTTCTTAATTTTTTTGCTTAAAATGTTGTATGAGGGCATTTTTAATAATTCTTCAAATCTTAAATTTAAACCATAATCCGACTTTGAGGATTAAAATATCCTAAGCTTGTCAAAAGAACAATCTTAATAATTATTATATTTATCTTTAATATCAATAATCTTACAAAAAGTAATTGGTTTATTGAATGAAATTTTCACAAAAGATAATAAATACAATACCTTTGTGCTATCATAATTACAGGATAGTGTGCTGAAAAAGTGACTGAACTGCGAACTCATGGTAACGATTGCAAATAAATCGTACAGCTCTTTTTTTTAATACCATCTGTATTATTTTTTGTTAAGCTTATTATTTGTACAGATAGAATAAATTATATTTGTCTAAATTTTTTAAATTTTATATTCCAATTTAACAATACCAAATCAAACCAACTGTACAACATTTTTAATTATATTCTAAAATTTAGACGATACCCATTTGTTATAAATAACTTCTGACGTACAAAAATACTCTGGAAATATAAAGAAATAATATTTTTAATAAAAAAATATTCTGTCAACCCCCTCCAACCCCTCATCAATATTCATCGATGTCAGCGGTAGATTTATTAGGCCCAATCATATCATTACGGTACATCGGGTCAGCGTATTATGATACGCGGATTACACGGACAGGTTAAATAAAGAATGATGTATGCGAACGTCTGCTTTATCATTAATATTGTTTGTGAAAGCCTTCTTGTGTTTCAGAATCATGATAATGAAACTGCTGTAATGAATGATGCGTGTCGATGGAATACTCGAACATTACGCGTGTACTTTTTGTAAAAATTTAATGTATGTTTCTGAGGTTATATTCAAAATGACGGAAATTTGATGAAAAAATGATGTATGTTTATAAAAAATAATTGAAATATGTTTTGTATCTTTCTTTTATAGGATAAAATGATAGAAATGTATATGAAGAGGCAGGATGGCCTTCATTATAATTCGTCTTGTAAAAGATGTGGGTAGGAGGGCGTGGACAAAGAACTTACAAGTACCTCTGTTAATGAAAGTTATTTAATCTGCACACCGTTCAAATCAGGAAATTAATTGACAGTAGCACAATTAACCTGATTGATCTTTACTACTCAAATTTTCAACTCTTTGTTACCCTACTCCTCCTTCAATTTACGAGGTACACGCACGAAATTTTGCACACACGCGCATAATAAGCAAAACTCGGTCTGGATTGAAAATCAGCCGAATCGTAACTGTAGTTTTCGAGATAATTGATAAAATGTGTCCCATATAGTTAACATATAGAACGCCAGGCTAACCCCGTTTGCGTGGACCTAGTAGTTTAATACTCAGATTCATAGCTGTTCGTCACAAACGTGGTGCGCAGGCGCCGTCTCGAACAAAAGTGAAGTCAAGACGACTACCCCTACATTATTATTTTGTAAATGTAAATGATACGGTGTTAAAATCCTTCACCACAATACTGCGTTCCTTGGTGTTAAATAATATTTAAGTTTTATTATTATCATTCGTTATTTAATTTTTTTTCTATCCTGCTTTTTATTTTCTTACTGCAATTTATTACCATAAGTTAATTAAATTTTAAAAAACATACCTCTATTTCTCAATAATAGAAAATACTATTAAATTCAGTATTAACATAAAGTCCTTACTATTAATTAGATTATGTAATATCTTTTCGAGATAATCTCTAGGGCTTAAGGAGATATCAAGGATTTGTAAATTTGAATACAAATTACTTACTTGAACCTAGAATTCTCTTGGAAATACAAGAAATTATATCGATAAAAATGGTAAAATATTCTTTTATTATACATCCCTATACATATCTATGTAAAAGCTTTAGAGATTAAATAATTCATGGAATGGAAATGTCAATGGTATTTATACTTTGGTAGGAAAGATTCAAAAATAATAAAAAATCAAGACACTACTAATCTTTGTAACCGTGGAAGGAACTGACGGACGACTTAATGTACTAGAAAAAATAAAGTTTTTTAAAGTATTATTTTATAGTTTTTTATCTAGAAGTTCACGTGTATTTTTATAATCATCGTCTAAGACTCGCACACTTAGCGAAGTTTTAATTACATAAAAAGTATGGAGTTGTAATTAATCCTTTATAAAACTTTTCGGATTAAAAGCTAATGGATTACGGTGTTTTGAATTTTAAAGAGTACTTAAATGATTCAGTTTTTAACAGACTAGAGGTAAAGCTGTTTTAAGTTAATTTATTAAGAAGAACAGAAACAATTCAAAACTCTTGAAATTAAGTCTTTTTAAGTCTCAAATTACACATAAAAATGTAGATTTATGGTTGAATTTTCATATAATAATATACATGGCACATATATAAAGATATGTTGTATGTGCTCCACGCAGTCCATAGGTCCGGGTAAATATCAATATCTTGAGAAAAATCTGCAGTCAGCAGAGCGCACGTGATGGCAATAGCTGAGATTGTGCCTCGTTTACTTACACTACCTGTTCTAGTAACTCACACAAAAGTGACGATAAATGTCATTGACTCTGATCCATGAATTCTTACACTTTTTAATTTATATTTATTAAAAAAAAACTTTGTTTTCCAATAAATAAGAGAAACAGAAGTACTACTAGTAGTAGTAAGAGTACTTACTCTTTATATATAAAATAGTTTTAAATATTTTAAGTTGCATTTTTAAAACAAAAAATTTGCATAAAATTTTTTTATTTTTAAAAATGAAGAGACAAATATCAGTTGTTCCATGAGTTACTGGCGCCACTGACTATCCCATACAAACGGTAAATATCTTTACACGTACAAGAAGCATCACGTGCTCCCACTTACTGATATAATTATTCGACGAATTGCGGCCAACCTGCTCACCTCTCATATTTAATATTACAATTGTAAACCAAACTATATTACAACCATGAAATCAATCTCATTTATTTATAAAAAAACTTACATAATATGAATCTCTAATATTTCTAAAAAGGAGACAAAATATTTTTTATGAAAAGATAAAAGTAATTACAAGAAAATAAAAATGTAATTTTGTATAAATCCATTAAACTAGTGCTCGTTTTAAGACAAAACTTTGAAACTTTAAAAGTTTGGCAAAAGTTTTTATTTCCAACGAAAAGCGTTTTATTGTTATAACTCTTATTTGATAGCGTTCAATAAGTTTTACATTAAATAAAACTTTTAGCTTCTTTTTAAAATATTATATTCTCTATAGTCTTTATTATATCATACGTTTTAGTCCTTATAAAACAATTAACATATATATATTTTATGTATTAAAATAAATTTATTAGAAAGTATGGCTTTTATATTTATAAACATTATTTAAACAACAATTAATAAATAAGAATTTATAGAACATTTTAATATTCATAAAATAATTTTATAAAAATGTAAAATGTTTACTCAAAAGATGTGCTTGTTAAATTTTCTTTTATAACCAACTTATTAGGTCCTTACATATAAGATTAACGTTTAATATTTAAAAAGTCTCACATTATATAAAAATATATATTTAATTAATCAAATTATTATCTATAAATTTTCGCTATTTTATAGTTAGTTCTTTGATTTGGATTTTATTGCCGAAAATAATTTAAAATAAATAAATCATTAGAGATTTCTGAGACTGTCTCATCGGTATTGATTTTTTTGCAAGAAGTTGTTCAACAACAAAAATGCTAATCTGCTGGAGCGAGGTGGAGATGATGGTCATCGGAGACAATCAGTCGCAGCTCCTTTAATTTAGCTTTTGTCTGTTGTGAAGTATAAGGTATCCTTATCCTGAAGTATCAGTGAATCCCGAAAAATTCACTCTTAATTGTTTAGCAGCTTTCTATCAGAAATTGTAATTACTAATAACACAGCTCCACAGTAAATATCTGGAGAAGTCGTAAGTATCTATAGTGTATGACAGATTAAACCCAGCACTAGAATATCAAACGCTCACTAGAACACTTTGCGGGGTCAAGCTTCGCTTTGGATTGTATTTGTCTTTTTCTCTACGGTTCAACTACTGTGTTGAGCATTTATAATTATTATTCAGGATCTATTATAATTATAAATAGCAATATCATTTAAAATTTAAATAACGTATGTAATGGAGTCTATTTTTTTTTTGGTAAGCTTCACTCAATTCATAATTTATTTTACAGTAGCTTCCTGAAACTGTTCTGTGAACTTCGAGATCTATTTGAACACTAGACGCAAAATAGATATGCATACTATAGATACCAAGAAAACGTTACATAATTGACATCAAAAGTCCATTTATTAAAAGCCATTAAATTATAAAATACCACTTATTTTTATAAAAATATATTTAAAAAAATGCTTATAAGAATAAATATATCCGAGTAAAACTATTCAATAGTACAATAAGTTTTATGATTCATAATTATCTTCACGGAAGTGCACCATTAGTTTACATGTTAGAACGCTCATACTAAATTTCATGTTTATGCTTTCTACTTTAATTAAGAGGTAAATGTTATAAGTTCGCTAAACTCTAATGGTTAAAGATGTGTTATTAAATTATATACTTATATTCTTCAGTAGTTTTAGCATAATAACAGTTGGAACCAGATGTGCAAAGAATAGATTCTTAATTGGAGCTTGTAATTTATATAATTATATATATAGCGAAATTGATCACTATAGATATAATTTAAATCAATTTAAATCTCTAATAAGAGACAACAAACAATGAAATTTAAATATTAATTAAAATTATGAAAATACAACACTAATAGTAAGATTAATGATATTAAAAAATATTTACTGTATGTGATCCTACTGCCTGCTCATCATGTATGTATTAAGTGAAAACTTAATTGACTTGTGTATGAATTATTTTTTATATTTTATGTTTATTATTGTAAATGCTGTTTGTTTTCCTCAATAAATAAAAAATAATCTTTTTGGGCTCGAATTAGGTATATGTATTGTATTATATTTCTATTAAGAACAGTTTTCTATGTGAAGCTTTGTTTCTATCACTTAAAAAAAAATTAAGATATGGTATATATTTTATGTTTATAAGAATTAATGCGAAATACAGAAATGTTTTCTGTATGTTTGTAAAATCTGCTACGCTCAATGAAATGGAGACGTTTAATTCAATGCACTTCGGTTCACCAACGCGTTGCGGGGACTTGTGGTTTAACAGTTCTGCTGCGTTCACCTCATCCTGAATGAACTCAGCTTGAATGGAACAACTTTGAAGCGAGGTACTAAATTTTAATTTGGAATGTTAGGTTCTTAATTATTTAATTAATAAATATTTTTTTTAAATATTAATCAATATAACCTAGCTTATTGATATACTGCCTCAATATAGGTTACTTTAACTTTAGACGTAGTGTATTTTATAAGATTAAAATAGATTGAGTGATATTCTTTTAATAATTACAGAAACTCAAAATCTATTTAAGAATCATGTCATTTGAAGTAGTCGAATTTGATAGCGGTATCGTACTCGAGTGTGGCAGTGCCAATTGATGTTTCAGTGGGTATCCTCAAACAAGTGCGTTCAGCCATATTGGCTATTACCTATTTATCGGGATACAATGGATTTTGAAATGCAAAAAAAGGACATGTCATCTGCAATGTCCGAAAACCGACCTTACAATTATAAAACATTCAGTCATCAATTAATTAAACATTAAAAATTTAATATCTAATTACAAATAATAATATTAATTTAATACTATTCACCTTGCTTATACAACTTCCCTCAAAGTACAAGCTAAGTAACAAAGAGCTGTGATCACAACTGCGTTAACACCGCTCAAGGGTAAATAATTGTGCATACTGTGATGTACTTACTCCTTGTTCACATTTACCCCCTCTCCCAGTCCTGGTAGTCTTACTGACCTCATTATTTATTTAATCAAAGCTTATTTAAATTATACATAAGAAATTATTTACAATTAGTATCCGAAAATGAACAGTTTAATAAAATATTACTCTTGTCATCTTATAACAAAAGTGATAATATAATATTAAGAAAAAATTGTTATATAGTCGGTGAAATTTATTAAATCGTTAGACAATATACTTCTCGAAACATTTTCCGTATCAAAAAATATATATATTGATCCTGTATGTATAAAACGAATAGTTCCTGAAGCATTACATAATTGTAAGTGGATTATATTTATGAATGGAGATGTACTCCTTGACGTATTGAAGATAATTATTAACATTTTGGAAGTTTTTTTATATAACAGTAAACATTGACTGATATTCAATAAATACCATCATATTAAACTTTAAAAAATCTTGTTAACATTATAAATAAAACATAAGATTTGAACACACATTGATACGATAAACATATACATTTTTCAACTTTAAGAACCGAAAGATGTTTAAAGTACTTCGTACAATCCTAGCTCTACTCTTGGGGTTAGTCTTGTCTTCGCTTTTAATTTATTTTCTTTATAATATAAAATAAAGAAAACATTTATGTTGTATCCTGTTTATTTATGTCAACTTAAAACATTATCCATTAAATTGCCAGTTTTCATATAAAATAATAATAATAACATGAATGTTACAAAACTGTACTTACTATTTCTTTTTAATTTATTTATTCATCATTGGTTTCCAAGCAATATTGTTCATGCCATGGAACTGCCGTTTCAAATTTTGGCCGTCTGCCCATTTAGAGTCTAAATAGTTATCATCGTCATCTTGCTCTAATTTTTTCCATTCTTCCTGCTTCCGATAAGCTTGAAGCATAAGTTGCTTTCTTTCGTCTTCAGTAAGAACTGGTTCACGACCTGGTGCTCCCTCAGAAGAAGAACACAGCTTGACTGTTACTCTGGATTTATCGTTTTTACCTAAAATTTGATAATTTGGTAGTTACTTACCGAAATAATAACCAGAAAAAAGAAGTAAAAGTATATTTGAAATACATTTAAAAAGATATTAAAAGTGATATATACCGAGATGATCACTTAGAAGATTTCCACTTAGAAGTTTTTTCCCACACGCCCAAAGACATGCTCTTGATGGATCGATTACTTCATTAGCTGCTTGGGTACCAGACAGGTCTTCAACGTTATCTAGTTCCATTCGAACTGGATCGTGCGGAGGCAGGCCGGCTGGGAAAACTATCTTCGTTGCACCTCGAAGCTCATCAAGGGCTCTGGATATTTCTTTCTGGGTCATACACTTGCGGAAATCCACCTGTCGCGTTGCAATTATTTATTTTTTATCTATATTTTGTATAAATTAACTTTTGCTGAAAGTATTTTTTTCTTTTTGCAGCTCTTAAAAATTTATAAATATTTAAGTGGATTAAATTACTCGAATGCGGTGGAAATAAAATTTGGTGTGCCAAAAAATTAAAGTCCGACAGTTGTAAAATAAGAAGTTGCTGATAACTTTTATCAAATGGAACAAATTTGTCGGAATTTTGGCAAAAGCCACATACATACCTTTTAAAAGAATTGCACCCTCAAACCGGATTGTGCAAAACGGAACTTGCCAAGATTTATAATAACGATAGTTTACTTCAAACTGATCAAGAGGTGATATATTACAATTGTTGTCTTAAAGCAACAAACTTTTTTTATAGAAATTATTTAATCGAAATAAAAGTGCTTAAAATGTGAAGGTTTGCGCATGGGTTTTCTAATTGGGTACAGTTACACGATATGAAATGACCTGACCTCAAAACTAAACCATAACGTGTAACATGCTACTAAATATTAAGTTGGCTATAAATTTCAGCTTCTCAAAATAATGAGATGTTAAAGAGAAAACATGGAACAAAAGAAAAAATATATACGTAATTGAGAATAATAACAAAATGAGACGTATGTATTCGTATTTTGTTAATATCCACATTTTATATAGAACATGTGTTACATGTTTCTTGCTAATGATCTCTTTAGCTGTCTCGGCAGCTTTCTTTAGGACTTCTTGAAGGTTAGGGGGAGGAGCCAGACCACATCTACGACCCATTTCATCTTTAGCCTCAATGTAACCAGCCGGTGCACAACGCTTAGCCCATGGATCTTCTAGTTTAAGTTCTTTAATCTATTAAAAAATACAAGTTTTTTAAATTTAATTAAATACTGTGTATACTTTACATACATTTCTGTATACAACTTAGTATATGTATATATGCGAGGTAATTATTATAAATGTATATATTTATTTTATTTATAATTTTAGATTACTACCTGTTCGTCAGTTAATCCTTGCATTTCCAGGGGAAGAAATGTTCCATGTTTCTGTAACTCCTCCAGTTCATAGACAATCCTCGTCACTTTCAAACGTCCATTAAAAATGGCCACAACGTCTTTCACAACATCGTCGACGCTGTTCTTCACGCTGGTCTCATAAAGAAATTGGTTCTCATCGCCTCTCTTAACGTGTAGGATCACCATTTTTGTGACTTTTTAATAACTTGATACCAATTTAAGGAGATGTTTTACTATCGCTTTATTGAACTAACGAGAGTTGCTATGGTAAGCTATGTTGCCATAGTTACTGTTGCCATGGTAACTTTTTTATTGAACTTCTGCATTTAGAAACAATATCTGTAAACAATAATCTTACGTTAAGTGTTATATTTTTGCATCTTTTTAAAGTTATTGTGTTATTATATAGTTTCTTCACAATCTATCATTCACAAAAATATGGCATTTTAGAAATATGTATGACAAAAACATATTTTGATTTAATTATTATACCGAAAACCTAAAAAGACATTACAATAGGGTTGTCAAAACATTTATTTTGATTTCAAAAGAATAAATTATATAAATCTATATGGAAAGATTTATGACATTTTACATGTTTAGAAATTCATTTTAAACATATATAAGCTTATTTAATTTTAAATAAATATAAAATAAAAGAAATATCCGACTCTTGGAATGAGACAGTACTGTTTCCCAAAGGCTCTGGGTTTGAATTCTGCTCGTTTCGATAAATTTTTCTTTATTTATTTAAGACATTTTTTATTTTTGAAAATCACCTTTTAAACTATTCTAAAACAATCAGCTCTTATTTAGTGACATGGTTTGTTCACAGTTATGATTATAATATTGCAGGCACGACAGAAAGACAAATAAGTAGGGATTGGGAGACTGTGTATGTATTAAAATGCAGATAAAAAAAAATCGATTCGTAATTCAATTAATTTGTTTATTTTTTTAATTCCAATGTTGTTAATTGCCATCGGCTAGAGCAGTTCTATGAAAACTGGCTAACTTTATCGGCTCTACGATTATACTGTACAAACATGGTGTCGTAGAGTGTGGTAGCGTGCTTACAGAGAGTTACTAATAGTACAGAGACGTGACTCGACTGTGCCACTGACAACTGACAAATATCATGATTTTAAAGTAATGTTCGAAATCAACTTTTAAATATTCCTATTTTGTCAATGATAAAGTAAATAATTACTATTTTTATTAATACAGTAAAACATTTAAATGATATCAAATAAAAATCCTTTCCAACTCTTCCTTCCTCATCTAAGTCGTTTTCTCCATCATCAGTTTCCTTATTCGCATATGTCTAGCACCAAGGGTAAGGGATTACAATAACAAGCTAAAAATACAATAAAGTGCACAAAGATCAAATAAAAAAAATTAAAAGCTCTAAAATACAGATGAAGAGTTCAGATGATGGACTAAACATGTAAGGCAGTCTAGCATAGAGGCTAGTGGTTCCACCTAGAAACGCTCTGGGTAACATTTTTACTTGTCAAATATTTAGTCTTAAAGTATTTTAAATGCTATGCTGTATTCAAATTTATTTATTTATATCAATATCAGTTATCTCTTCTTCTTCTCTTCTTATTGTCAAATTGAAGTGTTAGAAGGGTCTCTTTCATTACCATAGTTATCCAAAAAAACCCTTCTTTTAAGGCACTCTTCAACTTAAAGTTAAGGCTACGAGGGTTCTAAACGCGCCCTGGTCATAGAAGAATCACACAACAAAATCAGCAGGATTATTTTTTTTATTAAATATTGTTTTTCTATTGTTATATCAGTTTCAGAAACGTATTTATTTTATATTAGTATTTAATTAGATTTCATGTACTAAAGAATGAACCAATATATTGTATAAAAATAATAATCGACAGATTAACGTCAGCGAAACAAAGCAATATCGAGCATTATATATCATTGTGTACGAAAACATTACGAGGATCGTATTAATTTCACATCATTTCATTTTACAGCTAACAGGAGTGTAACTTTATATATTTGATTATTCGACTTTTAACTTTATTAATTATGAAATTGCTGACGGCTAAACTATTATTTACTATATATTTCATACCGAGAAGCAGTAGAGATAGCACAAAAGAAATATTTTTATTTTTTTTTCATTTTATCTTGAAAACACACTACAGTAATATGTGTTTGTGTGTACCATAATTGTATTTAAATGTATTCTTTTTATTTTTAACAATTTTAGGAATAATTTCTTAATTCTTAGTTCTGATTAGAATTTAACCATAATATATTCTTATCTATTTAATTTGTAAATGAATTAACTGCAATAAAAACTTTTACAGTCTAAACCATTTTGGGTTGAAATTTCACAAAACACCGTCTCAGCGAAACTACATATAATTAAGCCTTACGCAAGGTAGTTTTGTTTAGTCAATGAGATTTCTTGATACGTCTGTGATTGGTATATCGCTTTTATTTGTATAGATTAAAGAAATAAGAATTGTATATTAAACTGTATGTTCAATCATACTGTGACCTATTTAAAAATATAGTATTAAGTAAACAATCTCGTAATCTTATCACTTGGTCGAGGATCGGTATTACTCGGCCCACTGAACCCTCTCAGTACATTAGACAATGGTTTCGATCGAGGGGCCAATATAAAATATTGTGTCAAATTGATACAGTACAGTGTACATTCAAGAATAAAAAGTACATGATGTATTCTTATATTTCGTGTTTTTTCTATGGAAACTTTCGTGCTCCATGTTTACTTTAATACTATCAGAATACATAAATACTATCAGAATTTGCCTGACTACTTTCAAACTCGTTCGGGGTTCATGAGCTTGAGCCTGGCGGAATCGCGGCCTGTATAGGGCAAATTTCGATAGTAATTAAGCTAGTACAGCCGAATAATTTTATATTTCGTATACTTATAATTAAAGTTTGTGGATATATTTAGTTGACTTGACAATTAGAATACATTATAATACTTGTAATAGCAGTAAATATTACTTCATCTCTCAATCATGTGAGAAATTATTTATTAATATATGTATTAATATCTTTGTCACTTTGAATCCACATTTGTTATTAAGTGGCTACTTATACGTACAAATGGAAGTATCAGGGGAGCTGATTTTAAACAGCTTGTAAATTGAAAAAAAAAGTGTTTTATCCCTAGTATATTTTTTAATTGAAAAACTTATTGTTACATATATTTCTAAATATTTTCAACCAGCCATTACAATCGTTGACATCGTTCAATAATTTAAAGCCGAACCGAATCCAATACATTTTGTTCCATGTCGATGGTAAGTTGAAAACATTACGCTGCAAACGACAGCTTTATCGATATTTTAGACCGCTCTATTGGAACAGGATGCATTTAGTATGAACATGTCGCAACCCATCCAGACCTACTAAATATAGCCCTCTATTGTTCTACTCTGTTGCAACTTTAATGTTTGTTTGTGTTTTAATTTTGTAATAAACTTAGATATCAAACCTCTTTATTGTAAAATATTTCATTTCAATATTATTTAATTGAGTATTTAAATATATTTTCATTATATTTATTGCAGATACCCGGTCGCTGTGCGCATAGACACGGCCATGACGTCACTACAGAGATGCCTGAAGTGTTAGAGACACACCATGATAATACTACACACCATGGAAAGGTAATAAGACTTAATAACACTCTACAAATATATATTTATATATTATTATTTTTTTCAAGAAATATACAAATAGTTTTTTATTTCAATTATATTTAATAAGAACAACTGTCCAAGCGAAGAGGCAGGCTTGATATAATATATGTATTTTAAAATAATGACATAAATAAAGCTGATGTATTTCTGTGACCTATACTTTGATATCGAGATAATAAGTTTAATGTAGAAACTTTGGTGAACGAAACCGGCTTAGATAGGTACTGTAGCAATATAACTAAAGCATACATATTGTGATATTGAGCTAATATATACTGGATTGTTCAATATCTTACATAATTTTTAGCAGTAGTTTACACACCGTCATGGTAACTGACTCTAAAACATATTTACTTCTCAAACAATTCCTACTCAAACGCAACCTCATCGAAAATAAATTAAACATTCATAGCAAATATCACAATTATTTACTGAGGTTTCTCGCGTTTGTTTGTGCCATCTGCGGAACGATTATCATATTTAGCAACGGATTTTAATATAGCATCGTTTAATTCTGAAATTGGTTAAAGATGTTTTTAAAATAGTAATTAATACAAGGTCTCGAAATTGCCTTTAAAAATACAAATTGAACCTTATAATTGACAGGTTAACGGTTCAATCAATATATTTTCTTCTAAATCCAGTCGGTTAAGAACTCTAGTGATAAAAGGTACATAATATGAAGAGACACTCTGTTGGGCGCCAGCCTGCACTTGAAGGCATAATATGTTAAACTTCCCACATTTTCTATAACTCTTTAAGACGTTTCCCCGCAGCTGGTGGATATATATAGGTTAATAACGTTATTATTTTTCTATAACAAAAGCAATTTTAGTGAATTCAGACGCCCTATTTTTTTGACTGAGCATAATAAACGCATTAAATTTGAACATAATACTCTATACTGCATATTGGAGTTGCTTGCACAAGCAAAAATTTATACGAAATATTTTAGTTCATATTTTATCATTGTTCACGAAACAGATATTATAATATAGTAAATACGTGGCATTTGTTCATCAAGTAAAGATATTAATGTTTGTTATCTAATTTCAACCTTATTGTTTGTGGCTTAACGTTCATAAATCTTTAAGCTGTAAGCGAAGTGTTGTAAAAACAGCAGTTAGGGGTTGACAAATTGAATTCGGCTCTTGGAGTTAAAATTTGCATATGCCACTGTTGTTTCGAATCATGTCGTTCGACGTTGGAGCGAGTCATAGGAGGTAGCGATTAGTACATTTAAAACACTATCATTTTCTGACGTATGTGTTTATCAATATTAAATCATATTTATCTTAAACGTAACTTAACTTTTATATGTGTCTTTGTGGAACTCGTCTGGCATCTTATTTAAAATCGCTATACCAGAACATTTACACCAGATTCAACCCTTTGCAATAGATCGTAGATCCCAGGCCTGGTTTGTTTTTACTGGTGCCTTGTTGTGATGATAATGCGGGAGACAGGTTGTTTGTTCATGTGGATTAGTGAGCTACTCGCCATGAAGACTTTATTAGTTTGATCGTCCTAGTTATATATTAGACATACTTTGGCTCGCGGCTTCGTCCAAAGATAAACAATTTTTAATAACTCAGCATCAAAGCCACTAGATGCCAGATTAATATTTTTTTGGCGCTTAACCAACTTGTATTAAAAGTACATAATAGTGTATGCTTGCAAGTTGTTAACAACTTGACTATAGCAATCCTATCAGCAAAGCTCTCGACAAAACAAATTTATTGTGTGAATCTGACCTAACTCGGTTGAGTTGTATGAAGTTTATGTATTTGGTTTAATAATAAGACAAATAACGTGAAGTTAATTTTTCTGTCTTAGATATTGAATATACACATCACTTAAATATTTTTTTATTTTTATTTTAAATGTTCACAAAACTCAAAAATTTATTATGATTTTCTAAGATATAGCAATAAATGTAACCTGAAAAACGTTTCCCCGACAAGAGCGCCGTATATACCATAAGAATAATAGATAACTATATTCAGTCGATTTTCTGTTATGTAAAATATTTGTAATTAAATTCCTGAAACACTACATCGTATATTAGAGGCGAAATAAATAGAACTTTTATTTGATCGCTCGTAAAGAAAAAAGTAATATGAAATGAAAAAGTTTTTCAGAAAATATACGGGCAGTAAGTTCGCGACTGTACATGAGATGTAATATGTGAAATTGCTTTTAAGTTTTATAAATGTTCATATTAAGTTATTTTCTATGTAAGTTCATAGAAATTAAATTGTTGCTTGCATTTTCGCTCGTATCGTATCGACTCGTAGTTAAATATTCTGATAGAAAATTCCAAAGTGATATTTGTAAATAATAATATGAATTATAGTGTAGCCTTTAGTAAATACAGAATGTAAAATCCATCAACATGTATAATACATTAACCTGACTCCTCTCCTATATTGTCCGTGAGGTCTCAGGTTCAAGTACCGCACGTGTTGATGAATTTTTCATTCTCTTTTTGTTTAAAATTTATAATAAGATTAACATGGTCTAACATATTTACAGACATTTCAAAAATATTTCTTTATTTTAGCAATTTCATTATTATATTATAAAATATATTAATAGCGTAAGCCTCATTTTGACCTCTAGCCGTTAATGGTGAAAAATAAAGAAAACCAACAAGAAAAAATAAAAAAAGTAAAACGGTTTCATCATAGGACAAGTTTAAGTGTAAACTGTTTCGAAATTCCTAGAATCCTAGAATCTGTTGAAAAAACAAATAAAGTTACGCAAGCGACCCGCTAGTTAGTTGTAATGCTCTCTCCATCCAGATAAAGACGATTATATATATCAAATAAAACTATTTTTACGGATTATAACTCGCGTATAATTGTCTGTGTGTGTCACAGACACTTACATCTCGTCTACCCGTGAACACGATTACTGCAAAGTATTCGAAACTTCGGGTTAAAATCAAAAATGTAACCAAATTATACGCGGGTTTTAATCCGTAAAAATAATTTTATTTGAAATGTGTACTCGTGAAAATCTAAGAAAATACTACGATTATATATATTCTATATATATATATAACCGTATTATAATAGCACTCTTGATAGCATCACAATGAACACGGTAGTTGAACTAGAAGAGCGACGTGATGGTATCCCAGAAGTCTTAGGTTCATGTCCTGTGTGTAAATAAATTATTCACTCTAAATTTATTTTAAAAAAATGTTTATATTTTGTAATTAAAACAAATTATTTTTTTTAATAAAGTTTACATATAAATACATTTATAGATAAGAATAGTGCTTCAAAAATACTAAGGAAACATTTCTTATGCGCTGAGAAAAGTACACAAATCCTATGCATGAAGCAAACCGTCGCTTCCTTTTGTTAGCGTCGCCGAGAGCAAAATGCACAAAATAATTTGATTATTTACGATTCAAGAAATCTTTTATCTAAAACTATTTTATTAACAGAAGGTATTGCTTTTGTTGTTAAAAGCTTTAATTAAAACTTGTTATATTTTATAATTTTTTATTTTCATCATTACTCAATCACCGTAGCTATAAAAGGACTGTGTGTTACTTATTATTAAATAAATATAAAAGTAAAAGGAATTCTTACTCACAGACTAACATTTAACATTTAATATTACTTTAATTACTTTCAAATAAATAGCTAATTCTAGTCTAGTTTCTCATGTATCAATATTCAGATCGCGAGAATTATCTGAAGATATTCTAGATTCTTTCATCGACAAGTCCAGTTGATTATTTTTTAAATATTTTAAAAGTTTATAATTAATAAAATTAATTCATCATGAAATTTCATCATCATCATCATCATGAAATCATCGTACTGGGTTTCAATCAGGGAAAAAAATACCTATGCTGTTTAAGTTCTGGTCAATATGTACATATGTCTACTATGTATAATATATTATAATACAAACTTTCTTATAATGTTTGTCTTTTCTTCACCAATGAGGCAAACTCACTCATACACGTCAATACAAATATCAGGTTGTTACAGTAACCCCTAGCGAAGCTCTCTATGAGACATCTTTCTGCATCCTTTGTGCCAGCATCAATTCAAAACGTTATATCTGAAAATTTTCAAAGTTTATACATAGATAGACACCAGTCTGGTGGTGGTTTAAAAAAAATCAATAAGTAAAAATGTAGTAATGTGTCTCATCTTGAAAAATAGTTGAGGACAGAATGCGTCGACGTTTTGTAAATGCAACTTCGGTGCTGTTTGCACCTCACGTCGCTCATATTGAGCGAAACTAACACATAGCGACATTATGCGAGCGCAGCGAGTCAACATTGAGTCTGATCTGAGACTGGTCCGCGCTCCTAGTATTATATTAATTATGTATTACCGTCAGTTTGTTGATAAAACATATTAAAAGTGGACACAAGAATACCTCAAACTTACCTTATCCGGGTTTCAGTATCAAGATTAATTGAACTGAACGCGTACTACTATAAATGTACACTAAAATATGTGTTATTTATAATACATTAAAGTACAAAATCGGATACTTTATAGATGTCTTTTACCATATTCCTGTGGATATAATAATTATTATTCCGGTCAGAAGTATGTAAAAAGGGAACGTGAACAAAATATCATATTGCGAAGAAAAAATGTAAATTTATTAGTTCTTACGATAGATTGTTAATTTTTCATTCTGCTTGATGCATTTTATGCAGAAAATAGATATAATGATCTAAATATTGAATCAAAATAAATAAATACATATTAGAAATAGAAAGAATTATCTTGACTATAAATATGATAAGAGAAGAAGCCGACGGAAGAAGATATGTACAGAGGCGATAAAAAATAACTTGTTACTGAGATGACATGTGATAGAATAGTCATAACATGTCAAATGTTGTGTCGATCACAAAATAATTGTGATAAGTGCAGCGGATGATAGACGGCTGACGTTTAAAAAAATATATAAAACAAATAATAAAAATAAATAACAATAGGAATTTATTTATTATAATTCTGAATACGTAACGCGCCTGATTTACACAAATATTTCATAAATGAGTCTAGTACATTGTTGAATTTTTATGAAAATTCCATGAAAATTCGTTTCGTAGTTTGTGAGATTATTGCGAATTGACAAAATGAGAGAAGAAAAACTGGGAGACAAACATAAGAACGAAGAAACGCGGCGATAAGAACGTTTATTATTGATATAATTATATTGTTTAAAAGCTACGAACAAATTACAAACATTCATCTTGTGAAAGAGCTTAAGAGTGCTACAATTAAATTAAATTATAAAAAATATATTTTATATCTCACAATTTTATATTTTATTTAAAAACTATTTGTCAAAATTATATGTCATCTGCAGATAAAACAGCTTTAAAATCTAAAACATATATCAAATAATTAGCAAAGAAATTTATAGTTATTAGAACTTATGTTAGATTCAAGTAATTCTATCAGAGCTCGTAACATTCTGTTCAATATCACTGTTACTTATCCATCAGAACAGTGCTTAATCTCACTTTAAGTAATTCTATTACCTCTCCCTTCCCACTGGTAATTCCTACACTTTACGCCCTTCGTACCTCACTCGCCCTCGCGTAGAGCCTTTATAGTAAGTTCCTGCTGTAAAGAACTCGTGGGAATACCAAAATCCTTTTATTATTAGATTCGTTACTTAGAGCAATTATATAAAAGCAGGTTAGGTATATATAGTAAGAAAGCCTGGTCATTTTAAAATAAATATATATATTTTTTTCATAACCAATTGAATTATTGACCAATAGGGATTGAAGAGGAAGAACTACTTATAATTTGTACATTCATTATAATTATACATTCTTATGTTATTACAACAATAAACTTCTTCTAAATTATATACTAGAAGTATAATATAAGAACATAGTTATGTTAAGTATTTCTTAAGCGATCTATTGTTTACTTTATCTCAGTACAAAATATCGTTTACAGTTAATCTATTTTGGGTGTCCGCCAACTCGCTACGGAGTAATGGCGTCTCGCTATTTTCCTTGGAATCTGCGACAAACCAGGCTTTATATGAAACACTAGATTATGTCTCGGCTTCTCGGAGATTATAAGATTCTTAACTTGTTTGTGGTACCGATTCTCGAATGTCCTACATTTTTAAATTTATTTTTGATTAGCCTCTTACAGACGATATGGTCTAAAATAAAGTTTATATAAATCAAATTCATCTCAACATGTATAAGCAAAATACAAAAGGCTACATAATTAGACATGGATATCAAAGATAACTGACAACATTTTTAATATAAAGACATCTTAATATGATACCATCTTAAAAGTTATTGATTGTTTTACGTCAAAGTAAACCTACCATATGAGAATATTTTATTACAAGCTCTGCACACACCAGCTTTCTTTATTTTTTAGCTTCACGTCGTATCGAGATGATGCATCAAGTTTACTTTTCAAAACTTTCTGTTATAAAATCACCGTTATAAATTTTCTTAAACGCAAAGAAGATAAAACCACGGTAAGCTTTATGCTTAATATTTTTTAAAGTTACATTTTCTGTTTAAAAAAAATTAATGAACCCATAAATTCTTATATTTGAACTTTATTGATCCATGATTGCTATCATATATAATTATTCAACAATACTCACTTTACCGTTTTATATTTACAATGAATATTGGAATTTAATCCGACTACTTTCGAACTTATTCGAGATCTTGAACTCATTCATGAGCTCTGACATGGCAGACTAGCGGAATGAACAATTCACGCTACGATTTCGGGATAGTCAGGTAGATTCCAACATCCTAAATTTTCGCAATGTCAGTCAATTCTGGTATCGCAATGATTGGAATTGGGGTAGAACTTCCCGTGACTTCCCGTGACGTCTCATTACGAAGCAGAGGGCAACCATTGGTTTTTAGTGGGTAGCCTTAAAAAAGGCAGCATCCTCTATGCTACCGGGTAGTCCCACATCACCTCCCGGCCGTCCCCCCCTTGGGCCGACGGGGTACCCTTAATGGGTTATTCCAAAGGATAAAAAAAAAAGACTTCCTTTTAAAAGGAAAACTTGTCTTCTTTAAGTAACTAATACAATAAAACATTGAACTGATTTTGTCAGTAGTTTTTTGCCTTTTTTGACTTTTAGAATTTATTTCCGACAGGGAGTAACCGCTAATTACATGTCGATTGTATTTTAACATGTATTTTCTTTTATCAGGAACGCGGTGGCTGGTCTCAATGGAGCGAGTGGTCGCTTTGCTCAAGAACCTGCGACGGAGGCGTCTCCCGCCAGCTTCGGACCTGCTCCTCTCCAGCTGGCTGTCGCGGAGAACCAGTCAGATACAAGATTTGTAACATGCAGGTAAGAAGAGAGGAAAGTATATAGGTTCTCACTCATGGAGCTCTGCATGAGACTCCAGCATATAGCTATATAATATAATGCTACTCTGAAAGAACACAGATGAATGTTTATATATATATATATATATATAATAATAGAGGATTGGGGATTTAGTCAGTAATTATTTTTTAATGAACGAGAGCAGCTATATTTTATTTATTATTTACGAATAAAGGTAGCTGTTACGACATATCGTTTGAATGATTAATGATCTTAATCAGACTGCGGATTAATGAAAAACATGCGAGGCTTAAGACCTCCTTATAATTAATTTTCTTTACATTTATAGCAGGGATAAAATAATTACAAAGGATACATCCTTAGTACTTATATGGATTATAGAAATTCATACATTAAATAGGTATAATATTTTTTATTATTAATATCTTCGTATTTTTGAGGTCAATGTGTTACACATAGTTTACTAATTAATTATTACTTAAGTGAGTTAAGAGATTAAGACTTAAAAAGTCTTAACCCAGCCACAAACACTAAAACTATATACGAACCAAAACCCAGTTTATTCAGCACTTAGTTTCATTACACTTTTCTTGGTGAAGCTTGAAGGTGATTTTTAGCTGTAAAACTTTGATTTATTTTTCCCAGCTGGAAATTAGTTCGGTGCTCGTAAAATTCGAAGTAGCAACCCTAAAAATTAAATGCCTGGTTGTAAATGGTTTGTGGTTGTTTTAGAAAATTTTATTTTGTTCTTACTTACGTATTAGAATAGGAAAAATTATTTGTCCAATGGTACTTCAATGTCATACAGAACATCATACACATCAAATTAGTACTTTTTTTTTTTACCCGTTAGGATTAAAATCCTAAAATTGCCAAAATTTGGGATTTCCAAAACTGTTATTCATACTCAAAAAATATTCTCTCCATACATTAAATAAAAATTTAGATGGATAAGCATTTTTATAATCTAAATACTTTAGATTGTCAGATATAATCTTAAATAAAAGACATTACATAAATTTACAGTGAAAAATATATCAAATCATTGTTCACATATTTTAAAAAGAGCAACTGTTGAGTTTCTGGCCAGCTCTTCTCAACAGAACAGCATTCCGAGCTGGTGGTAGCTTAAGGACGGACTGAATACTGACATTTTTATAATGTAATAATTGACGATTCAAAAGTACGTGTAAATGCCTACTTGAATAAAGATATTTTGAATATGGAATTTGAAAAATTAATATTCAAATAATAGTCATTATGAATCTTAGAAAATTGATTCGAGGGCTTTATCTTCAAAAGAAAAAGTGTCTCAGTGAAATACGTTTCTAGACATTACGATTTTTCTGCGTCTCAGGAGTCACAAGTGTCGCCTGTGTTAATGTAACATGGAAAAGTCTCCACTAACTACAATATTAAGAGAGACTGGCTTTTGAGGAAAAAAAAATTATTTATTTCCTTAACATTAATTGTAAAATATAATTTATTTCCAAATAATAAACGACAAGGATTTTACATGAACTCAGTCTATTCTTGTTTCTTTTTTATTTATTCCATTTATCTTCCTACAAACAACTGATCCATCAAATACTAGACCTATTTTATTCCATTATAATGTAAATAATATTTTATAAGGATTTTCTTAGAGGTTATTGAATTTTTTTTGATAAAGTACAATAAACCCGACCTAATACATATAGATCATGAGCTCCTGTAACAAATAAGAAAGTGCTTTAAAATAATGCATATTAATAGAACTTATGAGGAAATTACTGAACATGTAGTACGTTGGTGCACTTAACAAAATTTAAATTATTTATTTGACCTAGATTTATAAATAATAAAATCAGAATTTTAATATCTCTTGGATTTTAAACTATCTATAATCCTTATTACAAGTATATTAAAAAATAAGGATAGTATATAATGTCACAGCTTATTAGAAATTATACATAAAATCTTTATAATTTTACATTAGGCTTAGTTTTCTCTCATTTTCTCAGAGGTGGATATGAGTAATACCAGTTAATCTCGAGTCGGATGCTGGGAAGTATTTTGAACCTACCCGATGATATATTTGATACAAAGCTCTTTAACATTCATTTTAATATCGAAAATTTAGTATTATATTTATTTACTTTTTCAAAATATTCAATATTATAAACAAAGATCAAAAGTCAAAAATAAAAATTAAATTAATTTCAAAATATCAAGTATTTTAATATAATCACAAAATAAGTTTTAGTATAAAACTACCACAATGAGAAAACAAATTTAATATTCTGCACTAAACTAAAAGTTTCAACTGCGATATAAAGATCATATTTCCAAAACTCGCAGCCGACTCTTATTATAGTTAGAACTCTGAATAGACGGTCGTATCAATGGCCGTAAACAAATTCAGTCATAATAGCTGAGGTGCAAACTTGGCTTCTCACCAACAATGTTCCATGATTAATAGTTTAAACTTAACTTTAGAATTACTTCAATGTATTTCCAATAAGAGACAAGTACTAACGTACAGATTAAATGAAATTAGTTAATAATATTGAAATAACTTTTTAATTACTGGAGTTCTCGAACAATATGCAATGTACATAATTATTGCTTAAAGTGTATTTTGTAAATTTTTTGTTACATAAATAAAAAAATATATATAAATAAATAAAAATATTATAAAATAATGATTGACTAAACACTTTTTAAATATTTTCGTAACTCGCAGTTAATCTCTAGTTGTGGTAGACGACGTCGTTTCAAGCTGTATATTTTTCTTCCGACCTTTGTTACATTTAGAACTAGCTTTTACCTTCACAATGAAATAGCAGAAATTCTGATTTTACTTGAATTTTCTGTCATATTCCGAGGGTGACAATGAACTCATAGCTATTAGTCAATGCCGTTTGCAATTTGAAAACGGTAAATTGCATTCTTGCACTTGACGCCTTTTTAAAATTTAACTTATAAAATTGCTTTAAACATAAAATAAGATGTTTAAAGTATGTTTGAAAAACTATTTCTTTAAAAAAATATAAATCACTAAATTAATTACAGTTTGATGGTAAAAAAGCTATTTTAATATAATTTTTTAAGCATCTCACAAAAGTTTGACAAAGTGCCAAAAACGGTAATATAAAATGGGTAAAAGAAAATATTGAAAGAACCTTAATTATTATCCTAAAATATATTGTAATGCACCAATCTAAGTTGGTAATTGCAATGTACAAGCTTGATTAGATAAAATAGATTTTCTGTTGTTAGAAAGACAGTATATTAAAACTATATTCACTAAACAATTTAATTATTTTAACATAACTTAAACAAAATATAATAATATAATTTTAATTAAAACTAAAGCACTGATGAACTTAAATTGTTTCTTCCGTGAAATATTTCAACGTCGAATACGTCAATATAATATTTCAAAGAAGTTCATTGGAGAAACAAAGCAGGCACCAATCAGATTTAAGAGTCAGCAGTCAATAAAGACGGCAAATAACAATTCTTATTGTCATTCTGTTCCACCCCTCCCTGTCTTAGACTGGGCTTACACGACGAAAAACATTAAAGTGGAGTTTTTTACACTCATAACATACGGCTTACACGATTTAAGTTTCTTACATTCTGAAGAAATTTGCAACATAATTTTGAGTTTTCTTACACTATGAGAAAATATAAAACTTGGTTTTGAGTAGGTATTCAATAAAAATTATTATTATTATTGAATACCTACTTAGAACATATATTATTATTACTATTACTGTTCATATCGTTATGTGTATGTGTTAGTTATATAATATTATTGAACGTCTGATTTTTTTTATTAATCTGGTGTCATATAAGCCTAGGGTCGGCCTTTAGCCGTCTTCGAAAGAAATTCCGAGTGCCGATTAAATTCATAAGTGATTGGTCGGGTCTTTTCTGTTACGAGTCAAAATTTTCTGGCAAAAATCACTTTTTACTGCGTTGCTATAATCATATTTTACGGTATATAGTAATTTATAAGAACTTTATTATAACTCGCTACTTTATCGTGAATTTCAGGAGCGATTTTAAATATTTTTTCATAAAATGTTTTTCGCGAAAGCTTTATATTCATTTTCAATACTCATTTGTTTGATATAACAAAGGACGGTACATTTTTTTTAATACATTTTATAAGGCCTCGAGCTACTTGTTAATTATAATAAATACTATTCTAAAGCTCACGAAAAACAATGCCAATTCGTTAGTAAAAACGGAATAAAAAAATTATATTCAAAAAAATGTATATTTTTATTTATTATTGATTGATATCCTAATTAAAAAAGACATCAATTTGTAGCCATGTCGCGGAAACGTCTCACTTTTAGAAGAGGACGTCTGGAGGGAGCAGCAGTGCAGCGCTCATGATAATACACCATACGGAGGAGAGCTGTTCCACTGGAAATCACATAGAGATGATGATGAACCTTGCGCCCTGACGTGTCGAGGTACTCCACAGCATTCTGGACAAAGTCCTGAACCGGTAAGTACGTGAAAGTTTCAAGCAGGAGTTCAATGAACTTGCACTAGAAATGACCTAAGAAACCATATTTCGTAACCGCCATACCCAAATAGCGGCAGTGTTGGATCAATACACCAAAACTGTAACTCACCATCCCTTTAAAATAGGTCAAAGTTAATACTATATTGTATGCATACAATACAAAAGATAGATATATATATATTTTTAATTTAAACATGCATGAGAGCTGTTTATTAATATTTGTAATATTCAAAAATGTTTGTTCAAGAATAATCCGAGAATGTGTCTCATTATTTCTGTTATGTTTGCCTTATTTTCGTATTGTCATTAATGACTTAACAAAAGAACAATATATTACTAACATTAATAATGATACATTTACATCCATCTAGTTTAATATAAAGAAATTATTTTTATTTTTATTATCATTAAAAAAATATATAATAACCTCATTTCTTTATATAATATTTCAAAACTTTACGTAATCTGAATTCAGATCTTAAATATTATCAAAATGAATTCTTTGCTTGTAACAGCATATTTGGGAAGATCTTTAATTCCCAAAACTAAATCTCAGACTAATCTCAGAATAAAATCAAAGATCCATGATTTCTTAACCAAGAAAAAACAGTAAAACTATTTTAAAATCTTGCAAATTTCTACCATTCCGTGGACGTGTCGGCGCGAACACTTTCAGTGAGACACGTGACCAGAAGGAAAACCGTTTTGCAGCACCGCGACTGAAATATTTTAAAACAGTTTTATAACTGGTGTACAGTTTGATTATTTTGTTCTAGAACTTATTGATTTTTAATATATTATTATATTTCCAAGTAACTGTATTGATATAATTCTGACTTACTTAGGTTTATATTAAGTATGGTATATTGTACCTTTGATGAGTTATTTATATCATGAAATAAAGTCCCTGAACTGTCTCTGTATGTCTGTCTATATGTACGCGTTTAACCCATAAACTAAATAACTGATTTTTTAGTTCATCAATAGATTGTATGTTTTTTGAGGCAGGTTTAGGTGTAATATTCTTTATGGTTTAATGTAAATTGGCTAAAATATAAAGATAAACCTTGAAGACGTCCCAAGAAGTTGCTAAATAGATAATATGGTAATTAAAAAATGTCCTAATTAGAAAATAATAGTTTTGATTAACAGTTAACGAAACTCATGCAGGCTTAGCTGATGTCGGACTCTAGTTCTATATACTGAAATATATCAATATGGTTAAGCAGAAGATTTTAGAAAGACATGATAAGTAAAAGACATATTCCAGACGGTATCTCTTGATGACGAGGAACGCGTGGTGGTGGCTGTGCTAGCAGCTCGTGTCTCTGACGGCACCCGCTGCAGGTCCGGCAGCCTCGACATGTGTATAGACGGAAGATGTCAGGTTGGTTACTATCTTGTTATTATAAATGTATTTAGTTTCTGATAACTACTTTAGCAATTTGTTATTCTTGATTAATGATTGAAGAACAGTTATCATTATTTTACTCAATAAAAAAATTGTTATATCAAAATATATAACGACTCCATTTTGAATTTAAGATAAGTATATAACTTCTAGCGTACGCTGGAACTTATCTTACGTACTTTTGGGATCTGTTATTTTACCTATAAATAAAATGTGTTTATTATCCATAAGCAAAAACCTTATTCTGTTACTTTTGGCAACGTCTTCCAAGGTCGCTATATATTAATGATGAAAAACACTCCAAAGAAATAGCAAAATCCAAAGACTCAGCGAAATAAAGCGAACAATTCTCTTTTATTTACACCCATATTAACAGAAAGTCTCGAGTGTTTTCCTATTTTCCTTAAAAATTCCGAACGAGCACGCCCTCGCGGTAAAATCACCCTTGTTTACGACAGCGCTGTTTACAAGATATGAACAAATATACATGACTGTTTAGCGCTTCACATAACTTAGCCAGTTATAGGACGTGAACGCTTTACACAAACTTTTGCTTCACTTTTTTTATACTAAGTGTGTGTGAACCATGTTTTTATTGCTTTCTTATTGTAAATGTGTTATTTGTCGAGTTAAAAGTTTTTATCTGTTTCTGGTCATAATATTAAATACTAGCTGACTCAGCAAATGTTGTTTTGCCTAATAATAAAATATGAGAGTACAAAGCCTTATAAGAATCCATTAAAACGTTTCGGAGGGGTTTGGCTAAAAACGCATATCCCCTTGTTGTTGTACACATATGAACATTTTATATATTAAGTTTGTCTTAAGTAAGTACTTGTGGTAGGAAAAATATTTCTTACAAAAGCAATTACATTAAATACATTAATTAGCCTATATCTTTGGTCTATTATTCATATTTATTTCTTCAGCCGCATAATTCATGAGCACACGTGGCCCTTCAAACAATAATATTTCTTTTCCTTTTCATATGTTTAGCAGATATTTGCTTTTCATGTCTAAAGATGAAGCTATTTATAGACCCAGAGTTAGTTTAGGATTTCATGTATTTAAGGGTTAAGTGAAATATATTCAAACTAAAGATACATTTTATAAAAATATGGTGTAATATCAAATTTCTCGCTGCGTGTGTCTGTATGGATGTTCCGTAATTAGGATATGTCATCAGAATAAACTACTAAGAGAAGTAGAGTAATGCTGGATAGTATTAAACTTTTCTTGTGAACCAACCTTTAATAATCAGAAAGAATTTTTCGAATCCATACGGTAATTTCGAAGAGTAGGGCGTTTAAGTATAAATATTAACTTAAATCTATAAAAAACAAAGTCCATCAAAGTAACTTTCCCATTTATTCACGTAATTCTTTTAGTTAATAATAACGTGGGTATAAAGTACACTTGCAATAATCCTATTCAGCTGGAGCTCAATTTTAACAAGGTCTTCATTTTATTTACAAGGACGTAATTAAAGTAATCACAAGTTGTGTAAACGCAATCACGGATGTAGAGATTAAAGAAAAGCCGCAGTGGTTATTCCAGTACTTAAAGATCCGGTGAAATTGTTTGGAAGGAATCCAAAAAAGGATTGCGCGAGCTGGTTAAGTAATCGCAAAAATGAGCTGAGATCATTCGGGTCCCAATAAAATCGTATCTCGCTATTTCGTTTTAAATTAATATACTTATAAAACGTAAAGTAAGAGGATTGGCCTAAAAAAATATTTTTTTGTCTTGGCTGCATTTTGAGTTAACTTCTTTCGGCAATTTGAATATATATCTATTATCATATAAAAACCTTAGTCATAACATTAGAATCCGAAAATGCTATAAATATATTTACTGTTATACATTAAAATTAAAATACAGAAATATTGAGTTTATACGTTTTTCAATAAATAGGACATAATTTCGGTAAAAATAGTAGGTTTTCTATAATATCTCTCCGATATTAACAAAACGTAAAATTGTGATAAGAAGAATCCAACGACAAAATTTAAAATGAAGGCAAGTAATCTCTCAATCCAATATGTATTTACATCATGCTCTCCAAATCGATAGCTTCTATCTAAATACAATCTTAAATTTACATAACATTCTTATTTGGTAGGTTTTGAGGAAAAATGTAATCACTAGTTGCTCGTATGAATATTTATAGCTAGTTTTATGTGCCGTTTACAGAACATAAAATATTACTTCAATGTTCATGCTTAGATATTTCAAAACTATAATAAATATCAAATAAATGAATAAGAATGTTTGAAAAGTAGTAATATTCTATAAACGCCAAAAAAAAAATAAACAAAAATAGCTGCTAAAAGTTTTACAAAAAAATCATTATATAATAAATAAAAAACAGTACTGCAAAGCACCAAATCACCAAAAGTACCAAATTCATTTCGTTATGGAATGGTAAAGAATTCTAATATTAGAATATCTAGTGGTAATAAATCAAAACCTATTTATGTACAAGAGCCGAGTCGACGTATTGTCTCTGTATCGCTAGTTGAAGGGTTCACTTTAAAATGGTTGTCGAGACGATTAGCATACACAATGGGATTTAATTATTAAGCAAACTTCGTGAATCATTTGAATTATGTTGTTTTTACAGTTCGTAGATTTGTTTTATTATTACAGTTGTATTGTTTTATTTAAATACTGTACAGTCATAAATACTAATCGCGAAATCTCGGGTGCCGTTTGCATGTTGAGCGAAGCGAGCCAAGCCGAAGGCTTCGTCTTGGTGTGGGAAAAAAAAATTAACAGGGGGACAGTACAATTCGATTAAAAAAATTCGGCACGCGCATCCACAATGAGACTTCAATTTTTCGCGCAAATTTTTTTACAATGAAGTCTATGGGTGTGATGTTTTGTTGGACATTATTCTTCAACGACAATGAATTTTTTTGAAATTTTTTTTTACAAACCACACATGTCAGCATGGTATTTGTGCAAAATTTGATGCCAACTTTGTAAAAGCAATGCAAATTCTCTCCAGTAGAGCGCTCCGCTCGCTTCGCTCAATAAACATTCACATATCAGCCGGTGAAATAATTTTTCTTTCATTAACATTGGCCCACGATCGAAACGGGTCCCAGTTTCAATCCCGGGCCAGATACAAATATTTTTTCAATAAATACTTATACTCTTGTTTGGTCATTAAAAGAAAATGATAATTTGCATGTCAGAAAAATTTTACGCTATGTAACTTGAAAAAATGTAGTGCAGCCATGTGATGTTTTATGCTCCTATCTCCCTTAACACTGGATCATATAAAGATATTTTATTTTTATATTATACCAGCCACTGTACTGAGATCAACCAGTAAAATATAAATAAAAATAGCGTTACAACTGCACATAAAAATAAGAGAGGTTTAAGAGCTATCTATAACGACGGAGTATCATCATTTCTTACTTATAATACATATTTAAATAAAACCTAAAATATTTTGCAAGTAATAAACAAGTTTTTCCCATTTACACCTTTTCGTATAAAGTCTTTGTACCGTTTTCTGTGTCCTTTTAGACTGTTAATAAGACGAACGTTTTGTAAACGATTTATAATACGTTTGTAGTTACAAAGGAGATTTAATATTGTAAAATTGTGAAATATTGTTTGTTATGAATAAGTCTTTTTCAATAGAAGCAAAATTGAATTTATTTTACAGAATCTTACCTTTAAATGTTGAAGAGGTTTTCTATAGTACTTGAATGAATAGTATCCTGAAGTGTACTTTACATATTTGAGGCAAGGAATATAAAATATGCTTCATCATCAAACATTTTAATTGAATTACCTCCTTTGAGATAACTTGTTCTATTGAAGCAAATTTTCATAGAAATATTTTGTAAATACACACGGCCATTACAGTTTGACGATATAAAATATTTATTCATTTTTTTTTTTCATTTTTATTGTTAGTTTTCATTTCTAGCAAATGTTTTAAAGTTGATTTTACCGTCTTGTAAAGTCAGGCTCTAAATTTAAGTTAGAGGCTAGTCGATATTTGACTGTACTTCGACCAAAAGCGAATTTCATATTAGTGGTACCATTCTCTCACAGAAAATTGCAGTAAAGGAACTATTATTATAGCTACATTACGTATCTGTAAGTTTCAGAATCCCAATTTGTTAAATAATAAGAATAAATAGAGATATTTCGTTAAAACTCAAAGTGAACAAAGTTCATAGGCTAGTTAGCAGTGTGTAGGATCAAAGCGTTGTTCATAGAATGATGGCTCTGATTTGTATTGAAAACGCCTGAGTGGTGCTTTGTTTATGTACAAACGAGAGATCTGTGATTGGCATCAATTAATTGTCTTAGTATTGTTAAGTTGTTTTCAATACAACGCTGCCATTTTTCATCTATTCTTACTTCAGATAAAAGGTTAAGGCTGTCATGTTATGAGCAATTGAAAGTGTGTGTGAGTAAGAGAAAGTTGATGTTATCATTTGGAAGAAAATGAATATATAAATAAAATTATTGCGTCACATTTCATATGATGATGTTTCGTTAGTCTAAAAAATTTTTAAAAGCAAAACTTAAATATTTATGTAAATAAAACTAAAGTATCTGTTTTTTTAAAATTACCATGTTACCTCAATTATTTAGAAATATAAAAAAAAAGTATTATATAATATGATATGAAAATATAAATAATTTTATTTTTATCGGTCTGTCTGTTCTGATTTGCCGAGTAATTTTTGGAAAAGACTTAACAGATTTGAATGGAACTTTGACTGTAATATAAATTAGTCTGTTTGGTACTTCATCAAACATTTAATCTATCAACCAGAACCTATAAATTGAAAAAAAATTCAGATTATGTTGTTTTTTTAAACTATTCGAGTTCATCACAGTTCTAAATTAATGTTCTGAATATGTAATACGCATTTAATTCTTAACTAGTTCAAGCGGATAGAGTCGCCGGTAATAGCTAGTATACAAAATGAGTTTAAAGAAACGTAATGAGTGTCAGTAGTTACTCAACAGTGTACAAGTAGAATGGAACTATAACATATTCATAAGACGTTTTAAGGTACTTTAATTTAATGAATAATTCAGTGTTAAATCGTTTTGTATAATGGTATTACCTTGTTCGGTTTGTGAGGAAGTAGCTCGAAGGTGTACTGAGACTTGTAAAGATTCACATTCTATATCTGGTTAATGGATTTGATGTAACAAATATAATCTTGTTTTCATTTTATCTTAAAATTGTACTTAATTATTAAAAATATTTTACAATTGTTAATTATTTCATCATAATTGTATTTATTACTATATTTAAATGCAAATTTTCTATTTCTTAGCATAAGAAAATGACAAGACAGTACAATGTTGAAGTAAAAATTAAATTGTTACTCCCTCCAGTTAAATACTTAAAAGTAATTTGCATAGTGGGCACCGAGTGCCAAATTTGATTATAAATACCGAGTACTGTCACAAAACATGCCAACATTACTTCCTTAAAGTAATGCTTTTGAAATTATATTCTCATTCAAAGATTTCAAAGATTTCCTGAACATTGTTTACTTTTATTTATCATTGACTTAATATTTAGTTTAACTTACAGTCCTTTGTATGTATTGTTCTAGATATGTCAGTTAATTATATTCTATTATAACCATATTAAAATACACGTAATTTCTTTACAACGGACCTTTTTTCAAGAATCCCAGTAAGTTATTTTTTATTGAAATTTGACGTCACAGAGTAATTAAAGAAATAAATAAATTTAGAAAGAAAAATAATCGTCGTTATAAAGTTTTTCAGTTCAGTTTTAGAGTTCGTGATTTTACTAATATGTTTTTCAATAGATTTTAATATTTCAGGCATTTTATTTAATTAAGTATATTTTTACATAATTATTCTTTGTTATCAACTAAAACACGTATTGTTTCTTCCCATGTCCCCTAACAATAATTATGATAATGTAAATCCAGCCAATGTCGAATAACGTTTATAGAACGTTACTAAGAAAACATTTTTATTACAATACTGTATCAATTAAATATATTTTTATAAGACAGTACTTTCTGCGTTCTTTATAAATCTGTATAATATTTTTCACAAAAAATAATACTCTCCATAATTATGTAAAATTGAGCAAAACATTTCGAGTTTGTTAATTTTATTATGTTTAAAATTTCGTAAGAAGTCATTATGAATGTTTACTAACTCAGCTTTCAGTTCTTGTATTGATGGAATGTAATCCCGGTTTGTATTGAGAAAGACGAGAGAAATCTAAACAATGCAATCGTTAGTCTTATCAGAAGGTAAAAAGGAGATCGCTCCGAGAAAATCTAGAAGCTGGACTTGTTTTATTGCTTAGATAATAGCTCTTAAACGGATGATCAAAGAAAATATCTTCTTACCACGAGTAGAGCTTTTAAATTTATAATTGTGCTTATTATATATATATCAAAAATATTTCATACTTTTTAATACTAATAATGTATTTTTATACTATTTCATACTGAATACGTATGATTTTTCATTAACCAAAAAAATTATAAAACTCTACTTACATATATCTGAACTAGTAGCAGGACGTGGCTTCGTCTGGAATTTTTTTTTATCAAATTACACGTTTCTTTTAAAATTTTGGATTTCTATATGAACTAACGTTCCTCAGGGATGGAATTTCTGAAATTCTTGCCGTAGTGAGTGAGTCCGACGATATTCTAGAAACCTATGCTTATTTTAAGTTCCGCATACTATGTCTTGATAAGTCGGTCGAAATCTTTGTATAATATTTGAATAACATATCTTAAAATGCTTCTTCAAAAACATTTGAAGAAAAGCTACAAATGACATAAGTATTCTTTTTTACACGCTCGTATTTCGTATGAACAGCCTATGTGGATGAAATAATAACTATTTATTTTTAAAAAGGTGGACTTTATAGCAAACGAAATATTACAAGGCATTCCAGGCCGCATAGTTTTAATTTTAGAAACGAGAGCAAACAGTACCTAGACAAAGGCGAACCAGTGTGACTGCTGGGACATGCCACAAGATACACACGACCGCGAGCTACGACCGGTGGAATGGGAAGATTCACCAATTTTGTTTTATGTTGAAGGTTAAATGAGCAGCAATGATATATTTTCTTAATTTTGAGACGCCAATAGAAATGTGTATTTCCTAAATATAATTGCATATTTTACTTGTATTGTATGTACAAATGTTACAAAAAAAAAACAAAAAAAAAGTGTTGTATTTGAAGTACACTTTTCAAAACATTAAAATAAAATTATAAGTTTTATATTGGCGAGACAATCATTAAATATTAAAAATTCAACTCGCTACAGTTGATTCTTTACTCCACAAGCGAGCCTTATTATTTCGCAGCCCCATTCCCTGATGATGTCAGGTCGCATCCGGCATTGTGTCACGAGGTTTCAATCCACATTTTTTGTTCAACCATAAAGGTTTGTTTGCTCGAAGAGGCTTTTAGGAATTGTTCTTGCGTAAGTAGTGATTATTTCGTCGTTTCGCTTTTGGGGTCTTTCCGTATTTTAGTGTTATTGGATTGGTAATAAAATAATGAATGGATAATGAACGAATAAACACAGAAGTTTTCTTTTAATAAATATAATGAAAAGCAGGATTCACTTTCAGTTCAGATACGTGCCTATTCTGGTACTACGAAAATGGTAACGACACAAAACTTGTGATCCAGAAATTCTCCTAAATTTTAATTAGTTATTACTTTAACGTGAAATCGTTATATACATTCATAACAACATTTTAATAAAATACAGCAAATTTAAAGCCCAAACACATAACAAACAGTAAAAAAGGCTAGTTGGAAAAATGATGAAAGTTGAAAGGAAAATTATGAAAGTTGAAAAAAGATTGAGGCGCGTCAATAATTGTTCATAACAGAACCACAAGACCTTCAATACGAGCGTCTTGAATTAGTATTCGTTGCTAAGGAATAGGATTATGCAAACGACTTCACAAAGTTTCCACTTAAATAATATATGAAATTATGCAACCAGACCAGTTCGCACTGGCGAGTGAAAAGTTATATGACTTCTTGGACGCAGTCTTCGAAACTTCCATGAATACGTGACATTTCACTAATTGGGCATAAAACATTGGACTACATTTTGCCAATATCGGATCCAAAGTTTGGGCAAGTCACGTCCTTATCACTTCCATTTTTAAAACGAGGTTTTTATCAAAGTTCTGAAGTTATATCGATAGACCAATTTGGACCTAATAAATTTTGAAAATATTAAGATTGACTTAGGCGGGCAAGTGAAACTTTTTTCTTAGGTCATGGTGAACCTATTTGTTCATTATCAAATTAACAAAAATTTCTATTTGATAGCTAAATATATAAAATTTATAAATTTAATTACACAATACTTCCTTTTGTTTATAATTTCAACATGTCCATATATAAGTATACTTATTTGATAATTCACATGATTACAATATAATATGACTTTTCATATTAGACTCTGCACAAACTCAATGTCCCATTGTGCATAAATCAGCCATTTTGATTATCCACACATGAGAGGCGTATTACAATTTCGCCTGTGGTAATTAAATCCACTTAATGTGAATATGAATTGCAGTAATAAAATTGTGAGCAATATTACATCTATCTTACTCCCACATATCAGATGTGGTTAAACGAGAGGGGGATGCAAGATGCTACTTTAATATGATAATCCGAAAATTCGGCACATTTGTGTGGATACCGGCATCCGACTCGATTTCAGAGCGCTGAATAAACGATGAGGTGTCATTGTACATATCTGAGTAATTTATAAGTTCAAGTTTGGAGAAACTGATTTTGAAGGTTTTGAATTATAGTATCACCTGCCTTATGGCGAAATTGTTAATATTAATAAACTTGAGCTATTCGTAAATCGTAAATGTACCTCAGAATATTGTCGATCGATGTAACTGGTAAATAGAGGGTTTGTTTTCTCACATAGATATTATTATAAAGCATTCCTAATTATATGAGATTTCATGTTATATCTATGCCTAATACCTATCTGAATTAACGTTATGATTCTTAAGTTTAGTCTCACAATTATTTATTTTCTTAAGATATTTTATAAAACCTATAATATTTCACAATTTTTTTTAAAATTATATGTAGTGTGATTGTATAAAATTCTTCCTTATGGATATAACAATGAAAGAAATGATATGTTATATTTATACATAAGGTTAAATACTAAAAATTAATTAATATTTTTTCATTAATTATACAAGTTTCCGATAAAAAAACCAACATTACCAAATTAAAGTCTGTTAAATATTTGCTTTCACAGCGAGTCGGCTGCGACTTGCGAGTCGGTTCAACTCGGCGAGTCGACGAGTGTGGTGTTTGTGGTGGGGATGGGTCATCTTGTTCCCGACCTAGATACCACTGGCTCTCCACCCCTGGTTCTTTGTGTTCAGCCACTTGTGGTGGGGGTAAGTTCATAGAATTTTTTAAATATTAGGATGATATATAAACAGTTATATAGATATATATAGATTTGTTTTTTTAATTTACATTATTTATAGGTTATACTTGTGGTTGCTGAGTGTAAAATATATTAAAATAACAAATATCTGTTGAAAAATACGAAACGTTAGTTTCTTAGCTTCTCTCTGCAGGAGTTAATTATAATAAAAAATGTTAGTGTTTATTAAAATGAGCGCTGGCGTCCTCTTTACTCTATTCACAGATCCGTAGATTGAAAAACATTTTCTCTTAAAATATTTTGAAATGCTTTGTAAATTCAATGTACCTGCATATACTTGAAATACTAAATATTAAAACTATTTTTTTACAAGCAATAGAAAAAAAAATTATTATAAAAGTAATTTAACATTTTAGTAATCATTATATACGAAAATAAAAAGTTTAAGAAATCTCAAATGTTTTAGACAATAGAAAGTGGAAGTAATTAATGCTTTTATTACCGTCATAAACCACCGACTTACGTAAAGTGCTTAGGTCAATATAACGTCATGTCAAGATCAGACGTGACTAGTTTGAGGTCAACTCGTCATTATGCTACAAATTGTTTTATATTTTAATAGTATAATAATAGTAAAGTCTAAAAATATTAAGCTTTACGTCATGGGTGTGCGCTAATTAAAAGTAAAATATTGTTTTAATTAATAAATTTCTCGCAGTACTTGTATTAATTAGGCTTTTTATTGCCAACTTGATTTGTCGAAGTTAGTACTACGGAAACGCAAAGTTTGAATTTTTTATAATTAGTAAAGTTTCCTTACATATTATGTATATGGAATTATATTTAGATATTATTTTAATTATTAAATTATGAACATACATGAAGTAAAATTTACAACAGATAATGCGAAGAAAAGAGAGATTTATTTGTCTGTTTTATATTAAACTATTTTTTCTCGAAATCTAAAATTTGGATCACGTTTATTTTATAAAAATCTCTCAGCCGAAGATATAAATAATATAAGTAATATCTCTCTTTTGTAATTAATTTGAGCAATAAAATTACAGTAAAATATATTTCCTCCGAAAGGTAGAATTCCTCTGAAAATATATATCTTTGAAGGCAAGCCAATAATTCTATCCCAAAAATCCATAGCACCAACAACCCGTCGAGCAATCTATACGTATAATATAATATAACTGTTAATTTTACCGTCGTCATTTATAACGGAGCCGCCATTAGTCGTGCCGCTGATAAATCAGTGAGCGAATTCCTTTTGTCTCCTTCAAGCAACAGTTCTCGCAGAAAACGTGAACTTGCTTTTGTCTGCGACTGTCTTTTGTATTAGTTTTGTTTTCCAATTCTTATGAAGATATCTTCTTCTTCTTACGGATGGATACATACGAGTATATGTTTATATTAGTCGACTAAAAATAAATCAAAGATTAACGATTAACCGTTTATATAATGTAAATAAATAGTTTAACAAAAAATATAGTACTTTTTCCCGAAGTGACAGTATTTTTTTTTTATTTTTCTTCGCTAATTAATCGCACATAATTATAAATTGTCATACTTTAGTTGCACGATTACCTCACTGCAAAAAACTACAAGCATACTCTGTTAAATTACTTAACTTATGTTTTGGTGATTTACCTATCAAGTCATAGTTATTACAAGAAATTGTGGTTCCAAAAGAAGTCTTTTTCTAGAACTAGACTGCTAGTAAAAAATGTATGTTTAAGTATGCTCGCTTCCTTATATATACAACTTTTGAAGAGCCAACAAGTACAAGTGTGTCAATGTTTACGCACTAACTATAAAAGAAAACAAAACTGTCGCAAGTCTGCAATTCCTCGTCCAAAACAAATTCCGCGACCTGATTCTAATTAAGAAAGCTGTGAAAGATGAAGACCGAGATAAGAACCATCAAAGGTTCAGTAGAATAATTTGTGAGTCAAATATTGAAATGAACCGCTTGATCAAACATTGGAGCCAATGTTTGTGTTGTAGTTAATTTGCCAATAAAACTATATTTCACGAGATTAATTCGTGTTTATTTTATCAGACGCTCTCGGGTTAGTCATAAAAACGTAATTTATCAAGTCGTAACATTGTTTTGAAATAAACAAGTAAGTAAAAAATATATGCACTACTGAGACCATAATTTATTATTTATTTCTTTTCCACTTTGAATTAATATTAGTAATCATTTTGTATATCGACTGTCACTGCTCATATTGATACTATACTTATCGAAATAAGCCCTTCTGTAAGCCTGGTATTTTCTTGTTATATAATAGCTGGTCCACAAATATCAAAATATTTAATAAACAATTTGTGGACAAATAGAACTATCATATGAAGGTCTCATCAATTTAGTTAATTAATATTGCAAACTCGACCTGCAAGACCTGCAAGACTGGTCTTCGCAAGCAGCACCCGTCCATAACACAAGGTGTATTTGAGTGAGGAGGGCGACCTGACCTCCAAAGCCACCGCAAACAAAAATTAATGCTATATCCTAAGTTATTATAATAACAATTTGGTAATAATACAATTCAGGAAACTATTTATGTAAATAATCGTATATTACAAACCCCGTTTGTAATTTACATAATATTATTTGTCAGTTGGAGAAACAATTATTGATCAAACGTTGGTAAATGTTTGTTTAATAGTTGTCTTAACATTCAATATTACAAGGGTATTTCGTTTATTTATCTCTCCTAACTTCTTAAAAAGTGTCAAGATCACATTTTAAATGTAACATTTTTCTTTTTATATTTACTTTAATACAGCGATTGAAGGCACGGGTGTAGCTTATTTCATATGGATACAGCGTAACCAATTTGAAATTTAAAAAAATCGAACTGAACCTTAATTTTAAACATGATATAAACTGTAATATGTTTTAAGTTTATAATACTTTTATCTTATAATGTATATCTTTATAGGTATGTTATATTTTTCTTAAATATTTTATCTTTTATCTTATATATTATCGTGGAAAACACTTCTTTTGAAGACTAAAATACAATCAAATTTTGTTAAATCAATTATTACCATGAAAAACAATATTTTTCCGGACCGTGTAAGTGCCGGAAGCGGACCACCGAACACGACGAACGACGAACACGACGGGCAATGAGCACTACATCGACGTTACAAACGTGTTTTGTAACCGCAAATAACCCTACTAATTTTACCTGGCGTGTATCTGCCTGGGTCTCAAAGGTCGGCCTTCAAGCGTTCAATTGTTAATTAGGCGTCGGGACAATGATAAATAGCCATCAGACGCTTTAGGGTTGATTCTTACTCTAATGTCAATTTCGCTTTTGTTACATTAAAGAGTTCATTTGTGTTTATCCGAAAACTAATTGTTATATACTAAGATTGTGATATCTACTCTTTAAAATGTGTTTTTGATATTCTTTAAAATATAAAGTGCAATATCCTACATTTTAATTCACATTTTAAAATGCAATGATAATAAAAACCATATTTCACGAAGTAGAAAAGACTTTTTAAAGCACAATAAAGTTCTGAATGTGAACAAACTTTTATATTTGCAATAGTATTGTTGGCAAGGCAATAGCGGGACTTAAAATATTTCACAAAAGTTCCTCGTACACGAGACTTCGTAAATCATAACGCGAAACCGAATTGAGAACATTATTTTCACGTACGAAGTACACGTGTGTAAACGCCTTTACTTGTCTAGAAATACAAAAAAGAACGAATGTAACTAGTTTTACAAGAAAAATGCATTTGAAAATGGAATTTTTACTAGCTCACAGCCCGCAGTAGGATTTTTATTTTTGGTTTTAACCGGTCTCTCCTACCGACCGGTGCGTTTGTGTTATTACGCTTTTACTCTTAAGAGGTTATGAATTAAAAGCTACGTTCACTTTTATATACTCTTTTTTAAATCCATTTCATGCCAATATTAATATTTTCACAGTACACTTTTGTTCTATTATATATCTGTTGTGTCCATTAAAAATACGTTTTCATAAATAAAATGTGCATTTTTTGATCACTATGTTTTATATTACGATTTTATTTACCATTACTAACTAATAGTAGTAGCGTATAGTAGGAGCCTATAGCCTTTCTCGAAAACCTGCCTGTCATAAATAATCAGAAATAATTATTCAAAACCATCCGGTACTTTTGAAGTTTAGCGCGTTCAAATAATAACCAAACAAATTCTTCTTTGTAACATTGGCATAAATATTTTGTTGTCATATAGAATAATACAAAAATGTAACGTTTGTACTTTTAAAAGTTCTAGAATAATTTCAATTTATTCTAATATGTTTTAAAACTTTTGTAAAATTTAAATCAAACAGAAAATTCTGAAACAAGTCGAAACTTTGTATAAATACTACAATTTTAATTTAACAAAGTGCTTCAATTCAAAGAATAAAAGCGAAATCGTTCGACAGTTTTGTATTCAAGAATCTGAAGCCAAATGAACTTATCATTATTTACATATTTATGTATTCAGGGAAGTTGTTTCCTTGGCTCGTTAAACGTTACCATCACAGAAGATCGAATATCACTGGAATAGACATATTTGATACTTAAAATAAATATATTTACTACATATATACTTATATAAAATAAATACGAATAGAATAATAACTTCAAAATAATGAGTGAAATACATTTGTGCTGGGAATTCTTTCAAAATAATTCTTCCAGTAAAATATATTCATGTTCTGTAATTTTGATTCCAAGAGCTTTTCTTAATGGCTATTTAAACACTGCAGGTTTTACAGAATTCTTTCTCATGACTATCAAAACGCTAGTTTGTAAGGAAAATTCAGTCTAAAAGCCACTGTTTATACAATAGTCGCTTTGAATATTCTTTTGCAATGACTTTTTTTGTAATTTGAATTGAAATCTTGAGGCCAAAATTTAAAAGAAGCTATACAGTTGCTTTGTGATGATTATGGAGTATCCGTAATGGCATATTATATATAAATGTACTTGTAAAGAAGAGTTCATTTATATATCACTCGCTGTGAGCATCGCTCCATATATATTAAGCGGAAGTTTCGACGATATCAATACCAAATGTTATTTCATCTCATTAAAAAAATGTTTTGAAAAAGTCATACATTTTCATCGGTTCGTCTACATTGTTTTATTTTATTGTTTGTTTATTTCTTCACAATGGGTTTTTTGGTGGTAATGGACCGGATTTAGGAATAATATTTGTCCTTTTATTATTTTATTAACGGGAATTAACGCGTCATTAAAGATGTATTACATACTTCTTACTTGCCTGATGTTTCACCAGGTGGCACCGGCCGTGGTCACAGGATGACTGCCTTAGCGGTGCACGCTCTCTGTTGTCGAATCCATGAGATCGAAATTTCTTCATCTACCCGCACGTCTTCGTTATTATTTAAATTGTCTTGTTGCCATGTGCCGTCACATACAATACTCACAGTGTTCTTATTCCGTAAACTAATCGAAGAGTTTAATATATTATTATATATATACCGATATATATTTATACCTATAATATATATTATATATATACCTATAATATATATCTATTTTGGTGTTTCACCAATTCCGATTCCAGCAATAAAAATTCCTGCTAATAAAATAATAAAACATTATGCAACGCGAAAGTCTAAAAGTTACTATTTTTTCATAAAATTTTTGCAAATCGACTTAATTATTAAAATTTTGTTACACCAGGATATAAAATGTCTCTGGCTGTTTGTCGAGATCGACTCACTGGCTTGGACGCTCCAGAGGAACTTTGCGACGGCTCCAGAAAGCCATCATCGGCGGTGGTGAGGTGTAACACGCATCCTTGCCCCTTCAAGTAAGTTTAACAATGGGTTGAGTAGTTTAATTTGAATTAGTTAATTATTTACACTTTATACAAATAAATAATAAACCTTCTAATAAGACTAATGGCCGTCCATTGGCATACAACATTCTACTTTGATATTTATGACAGAAGGAAGTTACAAATAATTATGTAAATCCAGTAAGAAAAATGATTACCACATTCACTATATTTATTTTGTTATAATAATAAATATTTTTATTAAAACTTTCTATGACTGATTGTAAGTTTCGCTTAAGGCTTGATTAATTCAAAAAGACAAATCGCAATTTTCGAAAAATATTATTTTGTTAATAAATAATATATTACACTTAGAGTTAGTTGATTTTTTTTCTTTTTAAATTAGTTGTTTTCGAGCTTTGACTGCAAGCGCTCATAACCGGCGGGGGACAAGCTACGCTTGCAGTCGTAGCAGTAGTGTAAAATAAGTTTTTCATTAGGGTCAATTTATTAAGGAGACGGTGAAAAGAGGGAGAATGAAGATGAGGTGAAGAGGGGCCGAGTGGAATATTTGATACGATGTCCACTCGTCCCTTCCTTGCACAGTTAGCTATGTGTAGGATATCGTATGAGTGTTGTTCTCGCGAGGTGGTACGTGGGCGAGTGGTCGTCGTGCAGTGCGTCGTGCGGCGGCGGGCAGCGCGCGCGCCGCGTGCTGTGCGCGCGCTCCGCTAACATCACACGCACTGACACCTACGACCCGGGTGAGAGTTACATACATTGTAAAAAAGGCGTATATTCTTATGTCCAAGGCCGGCAAAGTTCTCGTGCGTCTTCGGATGTTGCAAGAGTTCGCGGGCGGCGGTGATCACATTTGACTTGTAACCCGCACGCTCATTTGCCTTATAAAAAAAAAAAATTGTAACAGGCCTATATTCATATTATAAAGCTTCGAGTATCACTTTAACAAAATAACATAAGATAAGCCTGCCGAGTTTCAGTTTCCTTTAAAAGATTGATTCAGATATTCTTGAAGTATAATTAATAATAAAAATAATAGTAATCATTTATTTGAAACCAGGCAAAATTAACAAAGTTTAACATTTTAAGTTCACTACCCCCCACCCTAGGTAAAAACCTATGTTGTGGAAGATAGTCTTCATCGTCTAGAAAAGTTACAATTAATTAACTATATTGATTAAATGTATTACATTAACAAATAATACATCAGGAATATTTAAATATCAACATCATACAACAACTATAAGTTATTAAGCTATACAACAATAAGTAAAATTAATAAGTAAATTTGAGTTTCCAATAGTGGCTGCTATAATAATAAAAAAAGATACTATATATTGTTAATAGACATGATGATATTCTTAACGTTGTAGTTCATCCTATACTGTATCACAGAAACGAGTTCAGAACCTGGATGCCTCTCCCCGGCCCCGAGGTCGTCGCAGCGCTGCAACGAGCACGCCTGTCCCGCCTGGCTCGAGGGAGCGTGGTCCGGGGTGAGTTGGGAATGGGAGAAAGAGATATTTAGACAGATAAAGAAATAGACAGAGGAAAGAAGGACAGAAATAGCTAAGAAAGAGTTTATCTATCTTCTTCCGTTTATTGATTTTGAGTTTATTTTTTATCATTACTACTAATAATAATTAGTGAAACATAACTTTCTGTTATTTATTATAATTTCAACTAATTTTATAATATATTACCAAACGTTCATAATATTTGCGTTTTGTTAAAAGTAAATATTTGTATAAAAGTCAACCGCAACCTTTTCGACTCATTTCGTTTGTGTATTTAACATATTTGAAAAGTTACTGAAATTTGATAGTAGTTCGAACTTTTGATAAAAATGTGGCGCTGAGTAAATATATTATAAATATTTATAGCAAATACCTTTGAAAGCTTTTGTGTGTCACCTTTATTTATACACTGCACAGCTAAATATTTAAATCTGAAATAAAGTGGTTCAGGGTGGAACAAACAAATATACATCCTAACGACGAGAGCAATACCACTTATTACCATCATGAAGTTTGTTTGGGAATTTTAAACAATAAAATTAGATCCTTTAAGTAAATATATAAAATTAGCTTTTACAACAACATATCAAGACACAGAATCACTACTAACTAATATGACATAGTGTGCTATAGAACACACACATATAATAACGGAACTACCATCCTCTGGACAAGCATATCTCGTTATTGAGTTATGGTTATATATTATAGATGTAATTATGGCCAAATCCTGCCTCTTGAGTCAAGGGGCCATGTCTTAAGAAACATATTTTTTTTGTTGTAAAACAATGTATGGAATTTTGGTTGAATAATTCATAGTAGGTATTTATATATTTTTTTTAAAGCTGATATTTTAAAAATTTACCATGTAAATAAAAATAATTGTTACATATAATCAATTAATTTATTAAAAAAAGAGCATCAAATAATTAATATTACTTATTGCGTCTCTAAGATATGTCTCTCGAAAAATGTTAATTATATAATTATCTGAAACATATTTTTGGGTTGTAAAAACAATATATGGTGTTATTACATGTGATGTCTTTTTGACCAATAAATTCATACTATCGAAACCACAGCTAAGAGTCAGTCTCCCAAAACTCCATCAGAATACGAAGCAAAATTGTTGTCAATCCTTTGTCAATCAAAGTCACTTCCGGCAATACGACGACAATTTCCGAGTTTTTCGTTTGAATATATATAGACAAAATCTCTATTTTACATAGTAATCTTATATGTTTTATGATATGATGATGAACAAATGATATAATTTTTGAACACTAGCTTTTAATTGATTGAACTTTCACGAAGTATCGAGTTTCTTGCAATTTAAATAAATATTAAATTATTTAAAGATAGAAATAAATGTACTATATATTTAAAATTATTCGTGTGCTACCTTGGCTTGTATAAAATTCATATATCAGTGTTGAAAAAGAATAATGAATGCCGGTATGGCGCATTATGATTCTGGGGTAGCGGTACGACGGAGCAACATCGTAGCACATTTTACGTAGATCGCATTGAAATTTTATCACGAATATAAAATATATATATAAAGGTTTATAGCCACGAATATGGCAAAATTGTGTTTTAACAATGAGAATACAATATTTCTAAACGAGCAATTTATGTAAGTAACAATAAAAATCGTAACGCCTTATACCAAAATCTTATATTAAAGCCTTTTTCTACTACGCATAGTTCAATAGTGGATAATCTTTATTTTAATAATAGCTGGTTTAATATCGTAAAGTTTTATCCAAGTTTTGTAGGTTACTCGACCCAACTTGTATTTCTAACTTATATTTACAATTATTTAATGGAGATATCGGCTCAATAAGGCGCTCTTTGACAACTTGTCTTAAATATACTTTGTCTCTATTGTTCCTTTAGTCTATTCCTGTCGCCATCTATTTGATCCCAGCTTTCATATATTAGGACATATATTAGGACTCACAGGTGTCACATTATTTTTAGACGACTATAGTAATTCTATTTTAAGTATTTCTGTTTTGCTATCCAAATAAAAGTCATTAGAAAAACAATCAAAAAACCTAAATTTCTCAACTTAAAGGGAAGCATTGCTACATCAGATTAACACGATAAATTAACAAGAAATCTTATTAATAACTATAACAATATTATTATAAACTGACAACTTAACTGAAACTGTAAATTTTTAATATTTGTAGAGGACAAATTAATGTTAATTGTTCCACGAAAAGATCAGGCATTCAGGATACAGGCAAGGATCGGTCCGTTCCTTGTAGTCCGAACTACAGGTTTAAAATATATTACCAAATTGACTGTTCTAAAGCATAACATAGTTTTTCTTAATTTCTATAAATACTGGATAGTGTTGCCTTATACATATAAATTATATAATACAAACAGACCGTAATATAAATTATTTTTATATAGTAATTAAGGCTATTTGCGGTATACGTCAGTTCTATTTTAATGAAAACACCAGTTTAATTACTGTATAAATTAGAAATGTCTAGTTTGAATCAAAACAGTCTTTTGTTTTCAAATCTAAATTGTTCTGTCTCTGTGTGTGTATGTGTGTGTGTGTGTGTGTGTGTGTGTGTGTGTGTGTGTGATGAGAAAGATCACGGAAAACACTACTTAACGTTTCTAAAATCAAGACCGAGAAACTTAGACCAGTTAATTAGAACGTACATTTTAATTCTGTTGCCGAAGTAGTTTCACTTGGAGTTCACTTTGCTTTGAATTTACGTAGTCGCCGAAGTGCAGCATAATTAAAAGATTCGAGCTGAAGTATCTAAATTATTTAAGATGTACTCGAAAATATCCAACCTAGTTCCTTAACAACATTCAGAAACAAACTGGCTTAATGATCATTGTTTTATTTTTATAATAATATAACAGGATCTAAGTACTGTCATCATCGGAGACGTTAATAGTAATAATAACAGTTCATTCGAAATTTCGACGCATTTTGTATCAATTGTGCCCTACCTTCGGTTGAAGCTACAAGATAATTATCTTAGACGTTCCAAAACTAACACAAAGTCACCGGACAATCTATTCGCAAGTTGTTACGAAATAAACTAGCAACAAGATACAGTAAACTCGATTCAAACAAGGGACATCCTATAAAGAAGTTTGTGTCAATACGGTTCATAATTACACGGTTAAACTATAATGTAAAGTTCTAGATTTTGTTCGCATATAAAGAGTAATGATAAGTTATCTTGAAATATCACTTTTGAAAATGTCTTTAAAAGTTACTTTGCTGTAAATGTTTTTCCAAAGGAAACGTATTAATTAAATTACTTCAGTCGATTTGTATAAGTTTGCGGTATCTCGTCCGATGTCTAAAAAGTAAAAAAACTTGGAACTTTATCTTCCGTTTCAGGGAACCGATATTGGACAAGAACGAAGTTTGCCTACTATTTCATTTCTCTTACGTCCGCAGTTCCAATTAATGCTTTTAACGTTTTAAAAATAATTTACTTTAAAAAATATATATATTTTGCAAACTGGTCATAAAAATATATACTTTTAAATTTTCTTTTCATAGAAGTTTAAATACGACTACTACAAATTTTGAAGCCTTTTTCCTTTATCCCACAGTGCTCAGTATCGTGTGGAGAAGGCGTTCAAGTACGTGGAGTGGAATGTACTCCATCAGGAGGTGGATGTGATCCAGCAACCAGACCCGAAATATCTAGACCTTGCTCCACTGGTATCAGTTGCCCGTCATATAGAGAGGCGGAGGAACCGGAGGTACTAATTATATTTCGAATGCCACTCTTTATGGATTTTTTCAAAATAGACATTAACACCAAACAAAATTTATAGGACGATATAGAAGCACTACTCCCAGGAGTAGTGTACCACACGCAGCCACTTATCCAGCAGTACCCAGCAGCTGAGCGTCTCATCGGGGAACCCGACGTGCCAGTTGAAGCTACGTAAGTTGTTTTAATGTATCTGTAGTATTGAGGTTATTCGTTTTGATTATTTTTTTTGTACGTTTTTTTTTTTTGTTTAAAAATAGAATAATTTTAAACATTTTGTAGGGGTACTTTGCAAGGATTCGACGATATTAGTTTTTAAATAAATATTTTTTAGACCCTCGTTAATTTTACTTGACTTCAAAACGTTACGATTTTTAAAAAGTGACTATAATTCAAACTATACATATATTAGTTTGAATGTCTCAATACATTTTTACTTTTTTAATATAATTGTAAATTTTGCATGGTTTTTTATTACATTATATGTAATATTATTTAATGTAGCTATGAAAGTTTATTATACAATTTTAACTCGGCAGCGCAATGTCTCATAACTATCTATTAAAAGCTGGGTCACATTTTTATCTTTTACCTCTTCGTTTGCTTTAAATCAGGTTTTAAGATAAATAATTCGTATTAGTTCCTTTAAAATTTATCTGATATTACTTTCAAATGACTTTGTTTTTCAAATACAGTCATTAATACTGAAATAATTACATCATTTATATTCATACTCTACATAAAAATTGGGATAGGTTCGATTTTACCTACAAAACATACGCTGACTTTTGACTTAAAATACATCAAATTAATCTATTCTATATTATGTATCTCCAAAGCTCAGAGTATTTTGTTGTTGTTTCCAGCAATTACAAAATATTCTTTGCGTGTGGCTGGTTGTATGTAAGGTATTGTACCTTATCTAGTATTAATTTAAAGGTTTCACTTTTAAATTCAAAACAACATCACATTTTTTACAATTATCAACATTACCTTTCCACCCCATACACACTTCCAGTGGCTGTTCTTTGTTTTTATTTTAAGCTTTCAATTCTTTTAATCGTCGTCTTCAAACCATTCAACCAATGGTTTAAGGACGATTTTATATTGTATTATTCAATATTATCAATTTTTTTACCCGATGACCTAGAAAATAGATGGCAATAAAGTTTATACGCAAAGGAAAATCAACCGTGAACTCTCAATGTTTTAGCTCGATACTGGTCATTTCCGTGTGCACCATCTTCGATTATTCCACAAGAACCCTTCAGTTCATTACCTGTCATGGACCATTGCCTTTTCTGAAACATACTTTTTCAACTCTACGCACTGCACAATAAAGTTTGTATTTCCTTGCACATATTACACTATCTAAAGTTTCTCTACTTTTTGTTTTGCTTCGAGATACTTTTCCAATACTAAGATACTATACATCTGCACTGACACTAACAAAGCTGTTTTTTCTCAGATAACTTTTATTAACAGAGTGGTGTGACAATAGAGTAGTTATTGGCTACTTTGAGACAAAATGTTTACGAATTTACAGGATAAATTGGCAAACCATACTTACAAACACTGGTGCACATACTTCTACATATACCAGCCAAAACTGATTGTAATAGGATTAGTAGTAGTACTCTTTCTAAACGCAAGCACCTAGCATGACTTAACTGTGTGGAATCCCCTTAGACAAAAAACCTTAGAAAATTGAATGTTTTAACCACAATTTAAAGCACAAGAATATAGAAAAACAATAAATGGGAATCATATGTTTAGATATTTTTAATAGAAAAACTTATAAACGTCATTTTCAGTGGTGGATTGCACCAGTTTATTTAAAACTAAATGTATCCAATATTTTATTAGTTATATGCTAAAACATTACGTAATCATCTTGCACGTGAAATCCTATTTGATCACTTTAATGCCAAAAAAACCGTTCTGTATTGTAATATTTCTTATAGCTATATCAAAGACGATGAATGGACCCCATGTAGTGTAAGTTGTGGGGAAGGATGGAGAAAAAAAGAAGTTCATTGCAAGATATTCTTGGAATTTAGTCGGACGATAGCCAAACTACCCGATAGTAAATGTATGGGACCAAAACCTACTGAAGAAACTGAAAGATGTGTAATGGAGCCTTGTTCTATGGCATATGGAACTTCTTTTGGAGATTCTAGTGCACCAGCCTATAATGGTGGGGACAGGTATGTAGTAATAAAACAAAATAATGAATGTATGTTTCTTATTTATTATTAACTAATTACAAGGTTACAATTAATTTAGCTCCAAACAAAGAATTTAACAATAAAAAAATATTTATTTTATCGTCATTTTATTAATTGGATAAGCTTTTCCAATACTCCATTATTTATAGACTCATTCACTACATCATTTACACGTATTTTTAAACTTTCGTATTTTGGTACAATCAAATTGTCATGTTCTTTTCCATCTTCGAGTACAATTTCATCATTAAGTGAGGTCGTTACTATTCTTAATTCTACCAGAGCAATTAGTAACCCAAATGGCAGCATTTCATTTATATCATTTTCAAATTCTTTCTGTGGATATACCTTATCTACCGAAATATTAAATTCATCTAAATATAAATTTAATTTGTCATAGTATGCTGTTTTAAGACTTTCAAAATTTTCAGATCTGAATTCTGCGTCGGTACAAATATATAGAAAGTACAGTATATCTGTTACTGGGCTTGCATATCGCAAAGCTTGGTAGTCCAAAAAGCACAAATCTCTTTTATTATCCTGAAAAACAAAATATAATATTCGACTTTAAATGAATTGGTGACATATTTTGGGGAATTGGCAGTACACGAGTTTGTACATTTATGTAAAGTTCAATTTATTTTAGTACTATTGTAAATGGGAACATGGCTACGTTAGTATTTACTATGTATGTTTGATAAAAAATGGAGACAACTATATTTATGAGGAGTATAAAAACCATATTAATGTACCTGGTCTCTGAAAAGGATGTTGTTAATCCAACAGTCACCGTGGCAAAGAACATTGTACTTTTTCGGTTCGGTATATCCTTTCAATAATTCTAATAATTTCTCCATAACTTTTTTCAACTTGCATTTAGCGTCTTCGTCGATAATGAGATTCAATGATAATTGAAATGAGTCTTTGAAATAATTTCTTAGTTTTGCTTTATTGAGAAAAGTGTCTCTAAAAATTAAATCATTAAATTCTTGGCATATTCCTTCAAAACCGTCTTCTTTGTTTTCATAAACAAATGACAATGCATGAAATTTCGCTAATTCTGTTATAATAAGGAGCACATGTTGATAATCTAATTTTTCTTGTGTTACTAATCTGTTATCCATCTCAAAGCCTCGTTTTGATAAATCTTCTAAAACAATTATTTCATTGTTTTTCGACGTACTAGTGAATAGACACTCAGGAAGTATCAATCGTCTATTATGAGGTATATCATTCTGGAACTCAATATATTTGTCTATTATTTTCTCGTATGCTTTAGCTTCTCTCTTATGTAATTCTTGAAATAGTTCTTGTCTAGGGGTATTTATAAGAGTTTTGACAATAACACTGAAACTATGCTCACTTTCAGCTTCTTTTATTATTACTCTGAATACATTAGCTATAAAATTTTCACCATTGCCACAAATAATATCGACATGATAAACAAAATCCTTAATACCTTTAATATTTGCTACACTTTTAATACACTCATGTAATTCTATGCAGTTAAATTCATCCGGTTCGCTTAAATTTACATCTAGAGACATTATACCACTTTTTATGTAACACTTTTTAAAAACGAGAGCTTCTGTTAGTCTGTTAGTTAGTTACTGAGGAACTCCTCGTTACTAATCTACAGATAATGTAATGATAACAACGATTATCTTATTATCTCTCTGATATGACAAAACAAGTTTTGTTAATAGTGTTATCTATAAAATATTGAATTATGGCATATGAATCAATATATGAAATAAGATAGTAACATAGATTTCGCTTTATATAACAAAATGGAATTAATACTGTTTCTTTGGACAATTTTTTCTATTATATGTAGTAGCTTACTCTTTGAATCTATATAATATATTATATTACTTCACAACATTTAGATACATAAGAAAAAAATAATAAGTTACATAACAGGACTTTGCTTCCCAGCAGGTCATTAATCTTTGGCACTTCAAGCAACATAAGAGTGGCGCCTGGCTCGCCTGGAAAATCGTATTCATGGAAAGAGAAAGGCTATACCAGCTGTAGTGCATCCTGCCTGAGCGGTGTACAGGTATTGCTGTCTTTGCTTACAAATTGATTTTGACTTATTTACATCGTTTTTAGATAGACAAGTTCAACAGTGTCCGAAAATAAAAGGAAAAATATATTATTTCTTTTCCTTGATCTATTTTTTTTTCTAATGGATTATGGATTTTTTATTATATGTGTTATTCACTAAATTTTTGTTATATTATATATCTTAAATATTATTCTTAACGTCGAATAATTAATATTCCGAGTACAATAAAGTTCTACGTTTCATTCCCAGAAAGGTTAAAATTCAAATAACTCGCCTTCCTAATTTTGGGAGCTGGAGCTCGTGTAACATACATAACAACGAACAATTCGTGTGGTTCCTTGGCATATGTAAATATTTTCTCATATGTAATATAAATTTATCTAAACAAAAAAAATCTTAGTTCGGACACAATCGGGCGGACTTAAAAAAAATGTTATTAGGCATAATTTAATAAATATAAATAAAAATTTCCGATAAACTAAAGAAAATTAAATACTCTCAACTTAATGTTCTATATGTCATTCTTAAAATGTGTTATTAGTTTCTATAATTCTTTTTGCTACTTCGTTTTTGCTTCTTTTTGTTTCTTTCTATTCAATGCTTCTTGTGCTGTAGCGTCGTCTCTCTCTTCCAGAACTTCATTTAATTCTGGATTTCATTGAGAATATGTTTAAATATAATTCTTTTAATACTTTTTTTTATTAGTATAACTGCTGTACTATAAAGTCTATAATCCATTACCAAAGATATAATACAAACACAAGCAAACTAAAAAATTGTACCAATTTTCTAGGAGTTAATCATTCAGTGCGTTCGGGACGAGGATAGCAAGAATGCGTCCCCCTACATGTGCGACCCTCTCACCAAGCCAGAGAACAGAGTACGGACCTGCAACGACCACCCCTGCCCGCCCAGGTCAGACACTCTTGACGATGGATTCTTCTTTTTGGACATTATTTTTATATTGGGATTTGGTTACAAATTTAATCATAATTAGTTATCATTTTCAAATTGAGACAAACTTGGATACGTGATAACTTTATCTTTCTAAAATGTATCTATTGTATAATTTTTTCCTATTATTTATTCATAAAAAAAATATTCAACAGATAAACTTTTTAACCTAAAACAAAAGTTTTAAAGAAATCTTGGCTCATACAAAGTTGCCGGCGAATACTATTAGAATATGTCTCAGTGGGCTTTAAAATATCCAGGTAGGCTTTACCAAAGAAAATTGAAGACCTGCATTTTGTATGATAAATGATCTGAAGTGCTGTAGCACTTGAACTTGCTCACTTCATGCCGAGATTATCCTAAGCCTCTTTTATATTTCATACGAATGATGACTGAAATAAAGATAGGACTGAAAATAGATGAAAATAAACTTTATTTGGCAATAGACTGAAATTATAGTTCAGAACGCAGGGCTAGGGCTATATTATAGTCGAAGATTCAATTCTCACTCGATCTCATATTATTTTAATTATTTACGTACGTTAATATTTCTAATATCTCTTTTAATATATGATTGTAAATAAAATTAATATTTCAAATAACAGTCGCCATAACATTTAAACGCATAACTGTATACTGAGGGCTTTGTGTCTAATTTAATGTTATTTCCACACACGCTTTGTGAGATTTTTCATGCGATTACCGCCTTTTTCATACACGTGGTAGAGTGCATAATCGGCTGATTGTAATTTCTTTTGGTTCACCGTAATGCAGTGTAAACGTGTTAAGTATAAATTTTGCTAGTTTCATCGTATAATGCATTAAAAATAAACAATACAACGGCGTTTGAAATATCACCTGGCAGTTGCTTTGTGGGTTATCTGTATGATTTGTGACCTGATCCTATTGCGAAGTGTATTTGTTTTTCACACCCTAACGACAGAACTTATGAGGTTGTTGGGAAATTTGGAAATATAAACCACTTAAAACATCTGGTACTTTTTGCATAGCAATATGTTAATTTAGTTTTTGATACAGGAATATATTTTTAAATTACTTCGTAGTACAAGTAGCTAGATCCAATTATTAAATCGTATATGTTTATTTAATCGTAAATTTTAAAATATCAGATTATTTTCGAACTTGTTTTAACAAATAAGCCATTTTTTATCTATTTATCGAAATTGTGTATAATATTTTCTCTCTCTTACACTGTAACTTAATTTTAGACAAAAAGACAGATTTAATTAAATCTTAGTTTATTACCCCTCGGGCTAGTTTCTTGGATATAGATTTCAATTTGAATGATTTCTTGAAGTATATGTCATCGATATATATAATAAGATAAATATAGTAAACAACTTTATAATGAATAGAATTGCATACTTGGACAGTCTTATCAACTAAATGTTTTGCGAAAGTTGCAATCTGTATTTTGTAAGATGCAAAATACAGTAGAATATTTAAAGTATTCAAACTTTTCTCTGTCGTAGATGGAACTACACGGAATTCTCCCAATGCACAAAGTCATGCGGAATCGGTATACAGACTCGTGAGGTGACCTGTATTCATGAGGTAAGTTTTATTGTTGAGTTCTTAAATCCAGTTGTGTTTTTTAATTCTTTTTATTTACAGGTATATTTATTATGAGGAATATTGAAAAATTGTAATAGTTTTCCTATATAGTTTACTTTTACTCATAAATATTTAGATATAATATTGCACTCCTAGAGCTCGATCATGAGTAATTATTCTAAAGACACCTCATTTGTCAATCCCACCAGGTGACCCGCGGTGGTACCAACACCGTGGTGGTGCCAAACAGCATGTGTCCCCAGCCGCCTCCCCCCGACCGTCAGTACTGCAACGTGCTGGACTGTCCCGTGAGGTGGCACGCCGCGGACTGGAGCAAGTGCTCTAAGACATGCGGGGGAGGGGCGAAGCAGAGGGAGGTGGGTTCTTTCAATACTTTGAAAATTTTACAGATAAAATAAACAAAAAAGACTTATTTCAATAAAACTACCTTCCACGGATACAACTCGCGTTTGTTATTACTTTTTTTCTTAAATTTAAACCCGACGTTTCGACATATTACGACGTGTTTCGAGTTCAAAGAGCTCTCAAAACGTCGGGCGTAAATTAAATAAATTCGAGTTATATCCGTAGACTAGTTTTATTAAAATATTAATTACTCGTGTAAAACTTAGAAAACAAAAGACTTATACAATAAACACATTAATAGATCAATTTTATTAAAACGAATTAAATTTCATTATCAGGTTATTTGTAAACAAATAATGGCTCAATCGCACGTGGTAGAGCGTCCGGCCTCTCAGTGCAACTCGCCGAAACCTGCGACAACAAAGTCGTGCAACAGTCGCCCTTGTCTCTTAGACACTTCAGCACCAGAGATATCGCTGGCCAACTCCTCCTACATACAGCACGACCCCAAGAAAAAGAAGGTAGCATTTGCTGCAATTTCATTTCGACCTTTTTAAAAGTATTATTGTTTTATATAATATAAATATAATTGCTAGGTGACAGTGAAGGTTGGGGGCTCGGCGACAATATTCTACGGAACACAAGTGAAGATCAAATGTCCAGTGAAAGGGTACAATAGAACAAAGATTCAGTGGGCCAAAGATCATCAGATCATAACTAAATCCAAGAAATACAAGATATCCAAAAAGGTATTATATAATATTTAATAAATTTATCATTTCTATAGTTCGCTGATGCTTCAACTACAAGTTCCTTAAAATAAATCTGTGTTGACCGTCATTTACAAAACAGACCTCATACTATTAAGACATGTTCGCGTTACTTTTTCCATACTACAAAAAGTGTATATGCTCTTATCTCAGATTGTTATCTCTCTCTCTCATCTCAGACTCAGACTGTTAAAATTTGACAGAAGAGCTTTGCTTTAGGGATGTTTCGTCAAATAATAAATAAGCATAATTTAAAAAAACAAGTTGTTTTTTTAAATAATAACTGGTATTTTATATTATTTTATTTTATAATTTATCAAGAATATTGATAAATTAGAATATCGTGATTTGGTCAAACAGAGACCGAGGAAAGTTTCCGGTGCCATATAGTTGGCTAAGCGGCAATGTTCTAGGTCAGTTATTTTACATACTCGAATCAATAGAGGAAAGACTGCCTTTGGTGCTTTGAGAGCTCTATTTAAAAGTTCCTTTGAAATGGTGAGTAAGGATATAGATGCTCGTGCAGCTTTTTGAGATAACTGAATATATCTAGAACAATCTATAAAATCCTTTAAGCAGGACTTATTTATAGTTTGACATAAAAAGAAATTCACTTAATATAGCTTTTAGTGAATTTTCTGTGTGAAACTTCTTTTGAAACTCAATAAAACCCAAATTGCAAACGGTAAGAGAAAAACATCTTTCAGTTTACATCTTACAAACTTGATTTAAATATAGGGCTATCTTTGTTACACGCATCTAGTGATGAATTGTCGAATTAAGGTTTAAATAAAAAAAAACGGACTACACGAGTCAGAGTATCCCACTGAAGATTTCGTTCAAATTGGTAGGTCACAAAAAGCTAAAGTGAACATATTAGCCTTCGATTTGACTGTACTTTTTTATTGACGTATTTCTTTGTATAACACACATTTTGAGTAAAAACATGAAATCTGAATAATAATTTATAATAAATATAATGTAATAATTTACTTCACAATTTAATTTTTTTTTTAATCAAGATTTTCAAAAAGAAAATCAATTTTGTATTCACAGCACCGTCTAATATACGTTGGGTCTGAATCTTGGTAACGTTAAAAAAAATAAAATTTAAATCAATATAATATTATGTTATTCTGCCGAGATTAATATAAATATATTTAATTAAATAATATCCAGTTATAGTTGTTATAACAAAAGCATATTTTATACATTTTACTTCATCAAATTATCGAATACATAACCACAATTGTTTTTGTTACCGACAAGAAACAAACCATGATCTCAACAACCCATTAATAACTTAAGCAAAACATTTGACAAAACAAGTTATGTTAATTGGTTTATAATTTGCAAGTCGTTAAAGTAAATCAAAGCCTTGAGGTCGAAGACAGCTCAGTTTATATAATTTATACAATTTATAGCAATTTAAGTAGAAAAAGTCACCAATTACGTGTATGTTATAGAAATAAATATATGGTATTTCTCAGGGTTCCTAATTAGTTCTATAAATATTTATAATATATTAATTTCAATTTATATATTATTTATAACAGTTAACATAATTTTATCAATAGCTAGACCCTTGTACATTTTGAACTCCTAATTATTTAACAACTGAAAATTTCTCAAATATAACTTTTGCGATACCTTTTCAAAGTTTCGGATTAAATAACTAAACAATACAATCTCTAAACAAAGCTTCACTTTGGTTAACCTTTATAAAAAACTCAGACATTATTTGAAAATATATTATGTCTACGTTTTACGAAGGTTTAATATGATTATTAAACCTTTTTGAACTAACCTCATTTATTCTACATCTATTTTCAACTTTATTAAATAATATTTTGCCTTATATTTTCATTATAAGACCCAATTTAAATAAAGGTACTTTCGATAAATCCACTATAATTAACCTCAGACTAGAATTCAGAATTTAATTTTATAAATATTATATATTATTTATCACGCCCTCTGTCTATTTTGCACTCAGGGTGCTTTACGTATAACATCTCTCTCTCTCCGTGATCACGGAGTCTATACTTGCGTGGCCGGACGGTCAAGCGCGAACCTGACATTGCTTGTCAAACCACGGCCCGGAGAGTTTCCGTCTAGCGAGGAAATTGAAAGACATAAAGCTTTGGATGAGCCATCTTCTCCTCTTTCCGACAGGTATGTTGAGACGTGATATATTGTCATCTTTTGTGTTATAAATAAAAAGGGTATATAAATAAATCTAACAAAATATTTGACAGTAGCGAAACACTTTAAACTAAATAATTACCCAATAAATGACAGAGAAAAAAATCCATTTTTTAAATATATATTTAAAAATAATAATCTTAGAAGACATAATGAATAGTTTAATACATTTTTAAAATGTCACACCAGAGCGGACGGTAGATACCGCGCCATGATCGGTGGTCGCTCAGACGACCACTCACACGAGCAACGACCACCCGACCAGAAAAAGAATTATAAAGGCCGGCAGAAGGGTAAGTATAGTCAAATTTTACACAATATATATACTATGAAGGTAGAAAGGTTTTTATGTAATTTTTGACCAAAAGAAAGAGTTTGTATTTTGCAATATGCTATAAGTGTTTTTTAGTATCAAGGAATTGTATTTATGTAACGTATTTCGCTAAAATCAGGTAAAATCGACAAAGTTCGTGACGCCCTCTACGGGGCTGGGACTACTAAAGCCTCTCCCAGCTACAACTCACAGGCGAGGGACATATATGATGAAAATGAGGTAAGACCTTCTATTTTAATACACTCTTTTTTAACTTGCTTGTTCCTACTTATCTTCCAACAAACTGTCTATCGTTATTGAAATCTTAAATGTTCCTCTAATATAATACGTAACAGTAATGGCAAACCAAGTAGAAAAATGTATAGATAAAATATTTAACACGCCCCTGAGCCATCTTAATGAATATACATTTAGATAAAATAGTGAACGACCAATTAATATTAATGATAATTAGGCGATGTCTTTAGTGCAAGCAATTTTCTTATTATTTTTGGTAACATCGAGAAATAAAATCACGAAATGTTAGCAAAAAATGAATGTAACTCTATAAGGACGTTTATTTGATTATTTATGATCAAAACCAACTATCAATTTCTTGATCAATAAAAACCGTCTAGATCATAAAATAGAAAACCTTGTTATATCTGTAATAACTATATTTTAGGTTAAAATGAAAATAATAAATCTCTTTTACGAGCCTTGAATATAAAACACGATACCCGTTCATTGTAGTAGTAACATTGACACTTTGTATGTAAAACATATAAAGATACTGCAAACCTTGTACAACATTGAAAGTTACATAAAAATCTTAAGAAAGAACTTTCCTTCTTGGTTTTATAATTATGTTTAATTTATTCATCTTTACTGTACATGGACATCAATTAATTACAATTAATTTATGGGCCTAGGTTCAATACCCGGCGATTCTTTTAAATATAAATATTTTTTTATTAAGTATTTAATATAATACGTTTGAGTACATGCTCTTCCAAACAACCTTGGTCTCTTTAGGGTGCACTAGTGTATAATACACATTCAATAATAATTTTATTATAGCTATAAAGACTGCTATAAACTTAACTGTGCCGATTTTATTGTTGAACTTGCCTGAATTGCTTCAGATCAAAGGATAGGGCCACCTTAGATTTCTTGCTATGTACATAATGTTATTTACATTTCATCTAGAAACATTTAGCAACATTTAAATAAGAACCCTAGGAGCTAAGAGTATAAACATAAAACAAAAAATAAAAATATATACATCTTTTAAAACAGGCTTCGCATCTTGATAATCTACGTGTATATATATAATTTTATTGACAGGCCTATCTATATAATGACACTTTGCTTATACATATTAACTAATCGTCGCAACATATATATAATAATAGATAAAGATAAACTATTTTACTTCTTGGATTACTTGTATTTAATGTTTCCTAAGATTTACACGAGTACTACACTTTTCAATAAAACTATTTTACGGATATAACTCACGTTTATTATTACATTTTTTAACCCGACGTTTTCGAATTCTTTGCACCGAACGTGTTCGTGGTCAGACACCATCATCTCGTCTTACCGCGAACACGTTTGCTGCAAAGCATTCGAAACGTCGGGTATAATTAAAAAATGTAAAAATAAACGCGAGTTATATCCGTAAAATAGTTTTATTGAAATACTTGGATTAATTGTATCTTCTTTAAAAAAGATAAATGATAAATTTACATCATGATTAGTTCAACCGTATTTTTTTCGTGTACTAGTGTACTACACTACACTACACGATTCGGTTTACTCAGAGGTGACACTAAGGTATTACCGGCGTGTTCCAAAGATGGTTACATTTCTAAAGTTCTATTTATTATTCATACTTTAAACGTATTTTCAACCAAAGCCTTCAAACACCTAGTGTGAGAACTAGACGATATAAGCCGGTCGTTTTCACCAGAATAATTTTCAAAAATATATTAACATACTCCCCACACTTAAATACTTGCGGATAATATTTGACAAAATCATTATTTTTAACCAAAACGAACTCAGCAAAAGTTCAAAATTATGACACAATTCTAAAACAAGGTAAAAAATGCATAATAAATTAAATTGTCAGCCATCTAGTCCACTAAACTAATTGTGTCTAACTAGCCGTGACGTAACCTTAATATCTAGCCTAATAACGCTCGTACCTGGCTCCCAGGTGATAAGCTTGACCTTCCAGAATAATTCTCTTAACATGTCAGAGATTTTCATTATCTCCGACATGTTAACGTAGTTATTAATATTTGAACATAACTTTCTATATATAACTACGTTATATACGTATATTTTTTTATCACTGATTGTATCCATCTATATTTTATTTAATAAGTATGCTAAATATATGTTAAGACCTTGTCGTAATGAGGTCACACCTACATAAAGATATATTTATATTATTCTGGTGTAATTTCTTACGCCTTGACGTCATATATTAAAAGGTCATGTTAGTTGCTTGATACTGTCTAGCGCTGCTTTTAATATTTTCTGTTGGAAGTACATTAAATTTATTAAAACAGCTCAGCTGAGAGCTGTTCTGCAGTCTATTCTTCTTAAGTTTTACTATTTCATTTTGATCAGGAAGTTTTTGTTCAAGAAGGTGAGTTCACGGAGTGACTAAAAGAACCAATGTAAATTATATTTCATAAATACTAAGTTTTATGTTTAAATAAGTTTCAATACATTAAAATATCCTGTATATATTCTTTAATTTTTAATTATATAATAATCCTTAATTACTTAAAAAAAAGTTATAATACTCTTATACTCCAAGAATTTTAAATTAGCTTAAGTAATTATTTTAGTAATTTTTGTCGCTTTAAGATCCTCTAAGACGTGATTGTGTTAAATTAATGAATTTAAGCGATAATAAATAATAATAATAATTATAAAAAAAAAAAAATTTCTAAGAACATTTAGTTCATGGGGTAGATACGGTAAAAAAATACCTTAATAATAATTATAAAAAAACATATTCCTTTCTTAAGAACACTTACTTTCAAAACGTTTTAACGAGTCCCCTCATAGGCATTCCTATTTTGAAATGATATTAATTTGAATTCTTACACGCCGCTATGGATATTTAAGAAGAGTGCTGTGTCATCTCAGATGCTACCACCCAAAAGCAACGGCGCCTCTCGACTATTACCGTGTCTGCATTACCTTGTAATGCAACTCCAGGTGAGCCGATTCCGAAATAGAGCATGGCTGATAGATCCGACAGAAATCATTGTGGGAGATCATAAATAATTAAATTTCTTTTAAACACCCTTAGTTTTATAGCTGGCGCATGGATCTTCAGTTAATGCAACGTCTTCTTATAATGGTTTGGTTTCTCGTCTTTTATGAATGTTTTCATCTAACTTCTTATCAGGATTTATCCTTTACCATCATTTATCACTTCTGTGGGACGACCTAATTTCTGCTAGTTTTAATTTTTGTTTTTTTTAACAACGGAAGACATCCTTCATATTTCATATATACTGACGGTTACATTTGATCTATTAATTACATTTTTGGGATTTTTCGCATTATTTAAGAACAGTTAACATTGATATGTTCAGATGTTTTGGAATTTTCAGACAATCGGGAACTCGAGGGGTCAAAGGATGGTCGATCCTATAATCATGTATCGAAACTATGGAACGCCGACCCAAGCTCAAATTGTAAACCTACAAGACAAACAAATCGTATTTCCTGTAGATGATGACTCCGATATTATAATAGTAAATGAAGATTATAACAAAAATACTATAGAGGACAGAGTTGATAAATCTGACCTTATTGAAACAACGACTACGATGAATAAGTATGTTAATATTATTTTTACTTTTAAGTTTTTCAAATATAAATATAACAATTAATTTGTTTTTGCAAAAACCCGCTCAATTATTATAAATTGCACACATAATATTTAAATTGACGACCGACTGATGTAATGGTAAGTGGTTGGAGACCTTGTCTGCTGATTCGATGGTAGTGGGTTTGATTCCCACATAGGACATTTGTTTGTTTGATCCACAGTTATCTGTTTCGTATCTGGATGGTACTAAGTAAAATCCTCCACCACGTAGAGACTGTTCCTGTGCGGGAGTAGTTTAAAAAAAAAAAGAAAAAATGTGTTATTATTTACCATGTAAAAAAAAGTATTAAAATAAACTGTTTTAGGATAATCGCATTAGATTATAATGACTATATGTGGATGACAACAAATTGGTCTTCTTGTTCTGCACCGTGCGGAAAAATCGGCCATCAGATACGGGGTGCTGTATGTCAAGTAAGTACTTATTAATTTCAACCCACTTTACACCGCAAGACTTTAAAAAAAATTATATATATTTGGACGTATTAAAGCTACCGTTGAGGTCAATACTTATAAATAAATTAAAAGTGATGTGAAAGTCAAATAGTATAAGATTTGACCTCCTAATAGCTTCAGTCATAAAATTGTCGGTCCAGTTCTTATATAAAGAAAAATTGTTTATAACGTTCCCTGAAAACACCAAATGGACTTCAAATAACTGAGTTTTAGAAAAACGAAATGAAGTTTGTATATTCGTTCTATATTCGTTCATTTTGTTATTCAAAGCTGATCTAGATTCGGATTTAATGAATGGAAATTTCCATCTCAAGAAACTCACTGAAACTATTTAACTAAAAGCCGAGGAACTTTTCCAATATTACATGAATATGAAAATTTCATTTCAAGCTTAATTTAATTATAACATGAATTATCGTATAAAAAAAGTTGTAATTTTTTTCTATTATCGTTTTATTAATGGAAAACAGAGGAGAAAAAATGTTTCTTACACTTATTTTTTTGTGCGTTAATAATCGAGTCTGATAGAAATTTTTCTTGGCGTAATTAGTTTTATTTATTAGAATATAATATATTTTTATCCAGCACAAAGTACAAAATACAACAACATCAGTGGAGACCGAGGAGTGCATATCACGTGGCCTGACTCCTCCTACCGTGATGAGGAACTGTGAGAGCGATAGTTGTGCCACTTGGAGAACATCTAACTGGTCGGCCCCGAGGTGCTTGTTAAGTGGAACTGGTGAGTATGAAACCGTTGCATTGCTACCCAAAAAAAAGTATTAGCATGATAAACAATTATCTTATGTATCATTTATCAAAAGTATAATTGAATGCCTCGCTAACCTATCCGTGGAGGATGATAGATCAGACAATCCGTCCTGTGTGTAAGTGGTGTCGGTGCTTATCGACATGTTCCACTTATAGACGGTAGCGTATACGTTATTTTTACATATGGTTTTTTACGAACCGAAACCGAACATCAATATGTCAAATAAACCAACAACTAAATCGAGTGTTTCCAACACCTAGCCATCGTCCGTCGCAGAGTCCAGTGCGTCAGCAACAGCAGCTCTCCGCTGCCGTCTTCGTCGTGTGTGTTCAGCTCGAGGCCTGAGCGTGTTCACCGCGTGGCGCCCTGTCGTGCTGTGTGGGCTGTGGGGGACTGGAGCAAGGTGACTGGGGGACTGAGTTAGCCATTAGCTGGACATGATTATTAGCTTGTGCTCCATTTGATTCACGTTTTATTCCTTAGTGCAAGGGCCCCTGTGGTCAAAGTAAGCAGCATCGTGTGCTGCGCTGTGTGTGGCGCGCTCCCTCTCACCCCCGTGACGGCAGCCCCGTGCGAGCGAGACGGGAGCGTCCGGCGGCTGCATGTGCGCAGACGAGACCCGCTGTCGTAAGAGAATGTCAGCAGACTAGCTGTGTTGTGGGTAAGTTTTGAGAAAAAGAGTTATGAGTTATAGAAGGTTATATATATATATATATATATATATATATATATATATATATATATATATATTCATATATTTTTGTCAACAGATGGCGTTTGCAGAGATACGTCACGATTTTGTGATAACGTGCGCGCCATGAACATGTGCGCGCTGCGACGATACCAGCAACAGTGCTGCAAGACTTGTGATGATTAACTTTCTAGAACCTTCCAGATTCTTCTAGAAGCTTCTAGAATTTTAAAGAACTTTAAGTTGGCGTTCGGATCATTCCCGAAATAGAATGGTCCGATACGATGTGAAAAACTACCTGTATGGAGTAGGTCATTTTTAGATGAATTTCGCAACAATTTTTTTCCTTTTTGTTAATTTATCTTAATAATATACTTAAAGTGTAATATTGTTAATCTAAATGGTTTATATGTCCATGAATTGTCTCTGATATACGTGACAATGGCGACTTCACGACGATTAGTTCGAATAGATGATCTGAAAATCTATTTCTCTGCGTTGCTACAAATTAACTTGTGTATAATGAAAACATATAAAATATAGTTCAATCATCCAGTTCTTATTGAATTTAATGAACCTTTGATATTTATTTTAATGAAATGAGTAACGTTTTGGAACTGATAGATTTAGTAAATGAAATGTTGATCAGCACGTTATCTAGTCGTGAGTACACTTAGCTTAGACGACACGACACCGACACGACAAATGAATCGTTGCTCATAAAAGTTGTGTTTCTCAATCGGTATGCTTTTAATTACTATAACGTTGTACATTGTTAGGAATTGATGACAGAGTTCGTCAATTTCCTGTAGCGTGACTAGTTGTGAATCTTAATCCGACAAATGTAAATTATTTAAAACGATAGATTAAATTTATTTAAATATAACAAAATATTTAGTAAAAATGTTTTGTATTATAGATGTAAATACATAGGCATAATTACTACGCTTACTATTATATGCACAAAATAGCTATGCAATAAATGTATAGAAAATAGTGAAATTGCCAAAAAATTACACTGGCGTAAAAAAGTGTTACGTGAAAATTAGTAAATTCATTATTTATTGTGACGAATTGTGTTTGAAGAGTTGAATATTTATTAAATAATATCTATCAAAGTTCGACTCGCAGCTTTAAGGCATATGTAAATTTAATCTATTGAAAGTATACTAAAAACCTTCTGATTATTAAAAGCAATATTATGTCGCTTAAATGTATATATAATAGTTGTACTGTGTGTTTGTTATCCACTTCATGGAATGTGGCGTAGACCGACCATTTATATAGGAAAAAATATTTGATTCTAGCCGAGGCCGCGTGTAGTATTCGTCAATTCTAGTAAATTTTAATATTTTATTTTTTAATATAATACTTGTGAAGTTTTTTATTTTCACTCTTACTTATGAACAAATATGTATGTTGTATATTTTTTTGTAATATTTAAGTCATGGTACGGCTCCAGTAGTAATTAAAATATAGAAATGCTAATATTACTGCGACTTGAGTTATAAATAATCGCAATGGCTTGATAAAGATCTGATTAAAAATTAAGTGAACTTTCATATCGATATAAACTGCCATTTGAAGTGTAACTTGTGTCGCTGGTTGTACGCATTACTGCCTGTAAAGCCAAAAAATGTGTCGTTGTATTGGAAAATAAATCTTGTATGCAAAAGAAAAGAAAACATTTTCTTTTCATATTTATTAAAAAAACACCCTTGAGGGAAATATATTCAAAAAATAAATAAAACTTATTAATTTTCATCGGTTTATATTTCAATACAACATTACTTTTTAGTCTTCAATATTTGTTTTATATCCTTAAATTAAGACCGAGATTGTACATTGTATCAAAAATTTTCAAATATAAAATATATTATACGAATAAGTTACTGAAAGCTTTGTTTTAATTAACACCCAAAAAGTTACCTAAGAGAAATTATAAAAAAAATCTAGAGCTTGTGTCCGCAACAGTACACACGACAGATGCATATAGCGTCATGAATTTCTGCAATCATGGACATCGCACAGTTCATTGTCTCGAATCACAATATTAGATATCAATAGTTTTTTAAAACACTAAAAAACGTATTTCAAGCGAAATCAACTATTTTTGCTGGATTTTGTGCATCAGTGGGAGTGAGTCAACCTAATGGTAGAGTCGGTTCTCTCGCTCCCTCAAATAAAAGGGACAGGAGAAAAATTATTTAGACTTTTCAACGTTTTCATAATACTATTATATATATCATATCAACTGACAGACAGCGCAGTCTAAATCTAGTCACATGTTATTGATTTATAAATTTATTTATTTATAACTTTTCCACTTTGAATCCATATCAGTGATCACTTGTGAACGTCAATTTGAAGAGTTAAGAGAAATAAGCCCTTCTGGACACTCTCCAACTTAAGAGTTAAGGCTACGAGGGTTTCAGATGCGCCCTGTTCTGAGAAGAACCACATAACAAACTCAGCTGGATATTTGTTTTTATTTGTTGGCCGCAAGACAAGCAGCCATCGCAAGCAGCACTCACGAGTATAACGCAAGGGTATTTAGTTACATATTTAGCTACGTTTATTTATATTTTATCAACTTTGTGATATTTATCATTTTATAAATAATGCTTCAGGTATTTTTCATTTCTAAGTATTTGCGTAAGTGAAAAACTTTAGTAACATTCATATATATATATATATATATATATATGGAAAAGGAGGGCAAACGAGCATGCGGGTCACTGATAAAATGTGATCACCACCGCCCATGAACTCTTGCAACATCCGAAGACTCACAAGAGCGTTGCCGGCCTTGGAGTTTGGAATAAACGCCTTTTTTGAAGGTACCCATGTCGTATCGATCTGGAAACACCGCTGAAGGAAGCTCATTCCACATCTTTGTGACACGTGGAAGAAAGGTTCTTGCAAACCGCACAGTTGAAGAACGCCATGCATCCAGGTGGGAAGGATGGTAATGAAGGCGGTGACGTGCTGTGCGGTGATGAAATTCGGCGGCAGGCATCAGATTAAATAGCTCTTCGGAACACTCCTCGTTGTAAATGCAATAGAAGACGCACAAGGAAGCCACGTCTCTACGCAATCCCAAAGAGTCCAGCCGTTCACAGAGCACCGGGTCCCCGACAATCCGTACGGCTCTCCGTTGTACGCGGTCAAAAGGTAGAAGCTGATATTGGGGTAATCCGGACCAGAGATGAGAATAGTACTCCATATGTGGCCGGACCTGCGCCTTATAGAGCGCAAGTCTTTGGCCAGCAGTGAAATACTGCCTCGCTCTATTGATCACACCCAATTTCATCGAGGCCAACTTGGCCTTGCTCTCCAAATGACCACGAAACCGACAGTCGCTCGAAATGTCGAGTCCCAGTATTCTGATACTTGGCGAGGCGGTGAGGGGTGTGCTCTCGAAGAGCGGTGACACGACAAATGGGGTTTTCTTAGTGGTAAACGCGCAAACCTGTGTCTTTAGGGGATTAAACTGAACGAGGTTCAGTTTACCCCATTCTGAGACCGCCCCCAGGGAGGTCTCTATATATTAAAGAAACTTGTATAAAATTTACATGAGAATAACTAAAGATACAAAGGTAATGTATATGATATTGATTATTCACTAACTATGTAATCAAGGTAAATTATCTATGAGTAAGTTATTAATTATTAAGATTAAAATTATTTAATTTTCTTTGTAATAATTCTTTCTCCAAGCATCTGTAATATTATATATATATGTCGGCTAGCGATAACATTTAGACTCGGTGGCAAGGGGGCTCACATTGTCAGTGTGGCAAAACCGCCATATCGACATTGCTACACTTCGCTTCCATACATTACCAAAGTCGTACATCTCTGTAACACCCATTCAAACTCAAACATACAAAACAACCAAGTGACCAGGTCCGCGCCTCCAGAAGAATTGATCGTCGACCTATCCATACTTACAAAGACGACTCTGTCCACTTGCCGCCATTACAAATCATCTGACGTCACAATGTTTAAGCTACTACGTAACAAGTTGACCAACTTTAATTAAAACAGTATTTATATCTGTGACATATTAAAATAAACTAAAAACTAACACTACTAATAATAATTAAAACATTCTTCAATATATAATAGTATTAATGCATTTTCTAACCAGTCTTTACAATTTTATAAAAACGGTCAGTCTTTGTGCCAATTTAAATAAATAAAAACTAAAAAAAAATCTAATTGCCTGTATTCATACATAGAACTATTTGGCACGAGTTCTCAATAAAGCGAATTGATTGGTCCACAAAATTGCTGGAATTATTAATTCGGTTTACAATATTTCAGTGTTTTTGTGATTTAAAATTGAGTTATTTTTAGAATTCCTGTTGCAATTACCTTGATTTACATTGCAATATATAAAAAACATATTCATATTCTGCAATCTTTTTGTATATATTTGATAACTAAAATTTTACTAATAAATAAATTTCTCGAAATCTGATTAAGAATTCGACTTGTGCAGTTAATACTTTGGAATACTTTGTCTTATATGTCAGGGTGATCTAACTGATTGTAAAGGATGTCTTCTTCATAGATATTATTAAAATATAGATAGTTTAAAAATCGAATTATATAAACAAATTAAAACTTATGAAAATAGTGAAATTATTCTTGACGTTGAACTTTCATTGTTGTTAATGTCAATCAAATAATTCAAAAAGTCTGTAACAAGTATTGAAAGATTTAAAAGTATATTAAATTCATTCAATGTTGATTAAAAAATATAACAAGATTAATTAAAATTAAAAATATTATGCATTAGTATTCTAAACTGAATTAGTTATACTTAATATTCATACTGTGTTTTGTTTACAGAACCAGAAGTCCATACCAAAGACCATCTCGGAGTCAATAAGCTGCCAATTGTAGAGCAATTCCTCTTCGATCCCAACGACTTAAGATCAAATAAAACGAGGTCTCTGGTCCATTTTCTATAAAAATCATCAACCTGAAAACATTAATGATAAATAAATCTATAATGTTATCATAATTTAATATTTTAATATTATCATAGACATGGCCTATCAAACAATCTGTCTGTGTAAACGTAGCTTTAGTCAAAGGCATTCAGCATCCAAATCTTATCAGTTATACGATAATCTCTGATGCCATTAACAGGTACTGCATCTCAACAGTTACCATAACATCGATAGAGAATACAATTACAGGACTGAACATGATATATAGCAAATTATCATATTCTGAATCTGGTTATTAACATAGTCTTCTATATCTCTTTTTTTCGAAAAACTCAGTTTTTCCTTCCGATCTGTCTGTCTGTATGTGTGCCTGTGTGTCTGTGTGTCTGTGTGTCTGTGTGTCTGTGTGTGTGTCGAATTTTGAAAAACTAAAGATATATTTGGAATCAGCATCTAAATGTAAGATTTACTTTTCAAAATTATGATGATTGTCCAACGGGAAGGTGGTCAGATCGGCCGCCGAAGTTTAAAATTTAAAATTTTTTTTTATTTTTTATTTATTTTTTTAAATTTAAAAATTAATTAATTATTAATTAATTTAATTATTTTAATTTTTTTATTTTTCTTTTGTTTGTTAATTAATTTGCGAGTTATAATTTGCCGATTAGGAGTTTTTCATAGCGGCAAGCTCGATTACCGCGTGTCTGATGTTTTCTTTTATTTTTAGCATTTTAGAAAATAAACTTCGAAGTTTAAATAAAAATACTTTTTATAATATACATTTTTCTGAATCTTGTAATTTGTAATTTCAGTAACAGACAATACGAAAATATAGGTTTAATACAATATTGAATAAGATGAAAATAGCTTTTGATGGTTATCATGGATAGATAGATTTCGGTAAATCCAAGCCCTTACAGGACCTGAGACCGGCAGGCTGCAAAGGACGGCGCGTTCAGTGAAGCGTGGGCCAAGATAAGAGTGAAATACTATATTTAGAATTTAATATAAGTTAAGAAATACTCTCAAAAGTTTTACATCTTGAATTGTATTTTGGTCTTTGAAAAATATATTATAATTTTAAAACATTAAACTTTTTAAATTATTTAATTTATTATACATATAAAGACCGCAAACGTGTAATGTTTTTTTCAGAGTTCAAAGGAAGCTTATAGAATAATTTGGTTGTCCGTCTGTATATTCGTCTGTCTATTAAAAAAACGATTTATAATTAAAATCATACGCTTGGTCTTTGGTTCCTCGGCGATGTGAAAAAATATGAATTTTATGCTGAAAAAAAAAAAACATTTCAACACTTTCATAGGAATCCAAATTGTTTGAGTAGTTCTGGTTTGAACAATTAAATTTACACAAGTGACAATGTTTAAAAAACGTTTAAGCAAAAATCTGAAAACTTTAATTAAAATCTACAAATTACAGTTATTACTGGATGTAGAAATTTAAAATTGAAGCTACTAGTTGACGTGAGCTGGTTATATGAATGGAAGTAACGTGAATATTTTAAAACCTATTTTTTTGCGGTGCATAAATTTATAATCAAAAAAAAATCAAACATCCTTTAATGTTTCCTTTCACTAACCAAATGGTTTGGTTTTTTAGCAAATAAATCTATTCTAATATTAACACAATAATTAAATCCTCAATCGCAACTTGGACCACAATAGATTGAAAATAGTTGTTTTAGAATACAAACGTCCTTTGTCTACATATCGGAGCGCGTAACGAGGTATATCCTATTATCTGCACCTGTGTATTATTAGCGTGTGTTCGTTGTTAATGATGGTCTGTTTATGTGTTACGAAAATATCTGTTTTTTTTTTCAGTTTATGTATTTATACAATGTTACTTTAATTAGTAACTTTAAGCAGTTCTCATTCGGTCGAGCGAATCCGTGTACGAGCTGCAGTCAAAAAACTATAGCTGCCAACAATATTGTTAATTGTTAGTGTTGACAGTTTTTTGATTTACTGTTTCATACTTTTTATAATAGTTTTAAAGTTTTATTTCAAATGGTCAAAACAGTTTGATTAAAAATGTAAATACTGTGCAATATTTCAAAAGACGAGGAAGACTTATCTATACCAGCAAAATGTTATTATCAATTCTGTAAATAAAAAAAATATATATTTTTAGTGAAAGGAATGCCCATTATATAGCTTTACTATATCAAAGATTAATTAAAATGTTATATATATGATATAATATAAATATTAAACAGCATCAGCGGTTACAATCTTAGTACTTAATCAGATTGATATGGAAATTCCGTAGCGACGGAACATAATCTATTCAATTAGACCTGGAACTACTCCGAGTCCAGGACTCCTTGAGTGCTTATATAAATGTATATAACTTTACTGTAGTAATTTGTTAATTAAAAATGATTTTAATTAAAAATATTAAACAAATGCTTGGGTAAATATAATATTTCAGAAAAATATTTTATTTAGCATTAAAATGTAAGTGAATTTAGTTGAGTATTAATAATTTAAGTTCAAAAGTATTGGAAAAAGGATAATCCAAGTAAAGTAATGAATGTGTTTGAACCGATCATCGCCCGCTCTATATTATATTATTAATAATCTCTGTTGGCCAAAACTCTTTCTAAGTGAATTGTAGAATAATCTTCAACGAATTTGAAATACAAATTTAATTCGTATTTTTGACAACAGAGACGACGAATAAACAAAAAATTATATACTTCTTATCGGTTGAAATTACTGTAATTTAGTTATATTTTTTTTTTATTTTCCCAAAATAAATTATAAGTATTGAAAAATACTTTGTAGTTACTTTATACATCTGAAGTAATGGAACATGCATTTCTAACAGTTTTACTTGGATAAAACACTTATTTTTTAATAATAATTGAATTAAAAAGTAAATAACATGTCGGTGAGGGGGAATTTGAAAAAAATATGATTAAAAAATTAATATTATGATTATTTTTGTTATTTATTTTTATATTTTCTATTGTTTATTTATTATTATTATTTTAATTATTTTTTAATTTTTTATGTTTTTTATTTATTTATTTTTATTTTAATTTAGCATTATGTTTATACAATTATATTTTTTAAAGCTTTTTAATATAATTTGTATTTCTCTATCCAAGATGAAAACAGAGAAGCCATATCTAATTAGATTGGTATGGAAATATCTTTCCAACGAAACGACCAATCTATTAGCTTTAGAGGAACTCGAGTTTCAAGACACCTTAAGTGCTTTCAAAGTATCAAATTTTAAATCATTATTGTAACATTACTTAATATATAATATAATATATAATATTATATATATATATATATATATATATATATATATATATAATATTATATATTTCATTAATAATTAAATTGCAATAACCTATTGTTAATTAGGCGTTATTTGGTGGTTTTATATTAAAAGAAACCTCAAAGAAATACGAAAGAACTTTAGTTCTAAAGTACGAATATATAAAATGCAATAAGCGTAGAACTTAACGTAACTTTTATATTGTTGCAATCACTGTCAAACAACATTCTTTATTCTTGAACACCATAACAGCCTTCAATATATAAGTCAGACTAGAAGTCAAAGCTCTTTTTTCATATAGTTTTATAAGTACAATTCCACATCGTACTTATAAAAGTTTAACTCTAGTTATGATAAATGTTGATATATATTTTTTTCTAAGATTTACAGGAGTACTACACACTTCAATAAATCTATTTTACAGATATAACTCGCGTTTGTTTTTACATTTTTTAATTTAACCCTACAATTCACACTATCATCTCGTCTTATCGCGAACACGTTTGCTGCAAAGCATTCGAAACGGGTTAAATTAAAAAATGTAAAAATAAATGCGATTCATATCCGTAAAATAGTTTTATTGAAATGTTAATATAATCATTACTCAATATATTTAAATCTATTGAGATCTTTGTAAATATGCTGTAACTGAGATAAAAAATTATTGAAGTTTATCTTTCAACCAAGAATATTAATCGTGGACTTAATTCTTAATAATTAAATATCCCAGAATAAGAATTTATATAAGTATAAGAGCGTGTGAATCGATTTTTGTGTCCTTTTGTCACCAGTACGACCTCATAACTCTTGGACTTCTAATATCTGTAATAAAATTCTGAGAGGTGCTATTGAATGTTCAGAAATCTAGGGTTTATAGAGTTTCAAAAATAATATTAACAAAAAGTTATTCTGAAATAATATTAGGGGTTATTGTGCACTTTTAATAATAAATCAAAAAGTTATTCTCACTTACATACAATGCTACTTCATATATGCATTTGAATAGTTTGTGTCTGTCAGTTCGTTTGTACTCGCTTCATTGTAAAAGTTAGTTAATTTTTATTTCTATTTGCGTTGCAATATGTTTTTGACTAAGTTGTATATAATATCTACTAAGATTTACACGAGTACTACACATTTAAATAAAACTATTTAACTGATATAACTCGCGTTTATTTTTACATTTTTAATTTAAATCCGACGTTTCGAGTACTTTGCCACAAACGTGTTTGAGGTAAAATGAGATGATGATGTCTGTCACTCAGTCAGTCTAAGTGACTGACTTGTATATTTTGAGTTAGTGTAATACTATAGTACTGTGACCAAAAAAAACTTTAAAATCACTAAACTGATGTGGGTTATAAATACAGTTAAACTCTCTGTTTGGAGATTATTATTGATCACTACTCCGGTAAAGTTACCTTAATATAAAGGACTGCATTGCTATAGATACAAATAATAAATTTGTTCCAAAATTGAACCTAAACATAGAATAAGTTACACAGACTTACTCCCCAGAGCACGGGCCGTTGAAACAGGAATAACTTGCTGTGACGTGTTGCGATCGACCCGTCCTATCGTATTTAAGAACACTCTTCCAATTGAATGGATTGAAATCTAATGAAAAAGATAGAATCTTTTCAATTTATCTCCGTGAATTTCAGGTTATGTTACCTGAAATATTTTTTTACAATATTTTATACAAACGTTTCATTATTTAAAAACTCATATTACGACAAGGTTTTCTAGTTGCAACGAATATAACAATAAAAATAATTATTAAAATATATATTAATACTATCTATGTGCATATAAAAAGACATATATTGTAATTATAATAGCATTAATCTTAATTTAACAATATCATAAACAAAATTAACTAGTGTTGTATATATAATGTCGCCAGAATTACCTCAATCAATCAAGTACACTCGTAACGACTTAAGCTTAGAAAATATATCAGGCGAGTTGGCGACAGTGTAACCGATAAACTGTTAGTTACAGTTTTATAGGCACTAGATTAAATACAGACTAATATAAAACATTGTACATTAAGCTTGATATACAATATAAGATATTAAACATTAATAAAGTGTTGTTTCTCTTAAAATAATGATTATTTAATATATTGGTTGATGACTGATTAACTAACTTACTAACACACACTTACATCTCGTCACGTGAATACGATTGCTGCAAAGCATTCGAAACGTCGGGTTAAAATTAAAATATAACCAAATTTTACGCGAGTTTCCGTATAAAATCGTTTTATTTCTAATGAATATTTATTTGCATTATTCCATTTATTGCCCTCCAATTACAAGTATATTACAACAGAACTGTGTTCAACACAAAACACTACGAAGATACGCTAAAATTTGCGTTATATTTGAATTTAGTGAATAAATTTAAATGTGCATTTAACTAGAATAGAACATTGCACAATGTGTCTCTTTATAAATTATAGAATAGGAAGAGTAAATCTACTATGGGTATTGTTATAAATGATCATTATATTCCATATCATAATATGGAATATATCAATATCAATTAAATGTAATTGATAAGGTATGAGATAGATGGCTCATTATCTCTATATTATAATCCTGAATATGACAAAGATATAGCCTTACTGACAGGTTTATTTTCAATCTCTTTATTTGCAACATTCCGAACATCTGCCAATTAAATAATTTAAAAAATAAGTGTAAATGTTTCGTATTTTTAAAATGTAATTCCGAAAAAGAGAAAGAGAGACAGTTTATTAGTAGCAGTGATATTATTAATTGACAGACCTTTATAACTTAAAATAACAAAATTACTAAATAACAATTAAATTATAGTTACTTCACCAAAAAGCATCAATTAATTTAATAACACAGTAAAACAACATTTAACTATTACGTTCAAACGAAACTATGAAACAAATAAACTATTTTACCAAAATCAAATACATTAAAATTCAAAGCTCCATTAGCTCGGCCTACATGTGTAAAACGCTGACCTAAATAACAAAGTCAAAAGTGTAGCAGAACAACTACAATAAAATGACTTACATACAAGTATGTAGGCTGAGTCGCAGGATGTAAATCTAATGGCGCACTGCGAGTGCAAGACCCAGTGTTTGAGGAATTGCATAGAGCTGCTTGTTAATTATTATATTAAGTACTTTTTTTGGACTCGCACCCGACGATAGACGATGAAATCCGATGATACACGATGAAACCCCCATCGGGCACTCTTTGATGGATTATTATGTATTTTATTTTTTATTATTATTTATTGACTATGAGATAACAAAATACTTTTATTTTTTTAATCTTATTTTTCACTTTCTTTTTTATTCTTTTTTGTTTTCAGAAACAAAACGAAACGAGTCGTTTTTTTTTCAAATTGATATCCCTTTTTACTGACATTCACCTGTATTTATTAAATGTCCTATAATCATACTAAGAACGCGAATAGACATCTGAACAAGTTTTTTTTTACTTTTCACCACAAATAATTAAAAAGACAGACAAAACATATTTGAACATGAAAATGAATTAATCATTTTGCAAACACCACGAAAAGATAAAAAACTAAAGAAAAGATAAAAAGCTGCTTCAATAAACAAAAAATCTTATACCTGTCATTTAATCATTTCCAAATGAAAACACAGTAAGAGGTATTCGTTCATTTAATGTGTTATTGGTTCCCATATAACTTACCCGTGCGTAACTTTCAATTATTACATTTATGGATGTTATAATAACCCATCTTTATATTGTGTATTAAAAGGTATTTAAACCCATCTTTAAATACTATTTTATTATATTTATTATTATTTTATATATCCTTAACGTAGACTAGAAGTATTACAATAGAAACATTTTCTTTGAGAATAAATATAATTGTTATAGACATTTTAATAAATTAAAATAGTAATAAAAATATGAATAGTTAAATAAGTAACAGCTCTGTGTATGTCTTCAAACATTCTATTTGGGCTGCAGCGAGGATATATTGATATCACAATGTCTAACATTGTATAGAGGAACACCGTATTTTAGCCAAATAACTATAATTTTCGGCTCGCCAATTAATTTTGAATGAATTTTGGCCATAAAGTAGAGACAAATTTGGTTATCAAAATACCGTGAAAATAATAAACGTCAGTATATCAGAATAGTTCATGCTTCATACATTTATTATTCAATAACACTAAAATATTGGTTAATGAAACTCGACAACCGTATACAAAACAAATTTATTAAAAATAATATTGGAGTAAAAAGCAAAGTACAACTTAAGTAATTTGATTCGGGTCTAAATATATTTAGATATAAAAAGTACATATTTTTCCTAAAAGAAAAATCAAAGAGACATTATTAATATTTATAAACCACAGTGTATCGACGACGCGCGTGAGGAGAATCTCTTGTCCAGCAATTTGGTACAGATTTTATCAACGCCATGACAGGGCAATTTATATAACACGGAGAGACAATATACTTTTATATAGATATTTATTACCAAAAAATGTTATATTAGTTATAAACTGACAGTATATTATAAGAATTTTTGTAGTTACTTAAAGCTTGAAGACACGTTTTATAAAACTTTTTGTTTTGTATATATAATATGGACTTATTTTATTCCTCATTCGCTAATCTGAAAGCAGTCTTATTGTTTATAATATTATGTTTGTTATTACAAAAACTGTTTCGGTATTGATGTAATAATTTTATATTATAATTATAGCGATAGTGTACACTGTTCAGAGATTAGACAACACTCGTAGAGGGAGTGTTTCTCTCCACGTGACTTGAATCACAATATAATAGTGCGGAGAGAAACAAAGATTACACAATATAAAACAACACATATTTGTTTGTTCGTTTCTATCCAAATAGTTAGAAGTGTTTAGGTTGAAGGTTACGTTTGGTTGCGATGTATTCTACTTAGAATTCTAGTACGTGCTAGAAGTAAAACCGTGTTCCGGCTGGTGGTACACAGAGGTGTAATTGATGTCACGTGTGAAGGCACCCAGCTGAGCGGAGAATGGAATGGTATACTAAAACGGTATATAGTACGTACGAGTAGAGTTTATCATATTTTAACAGAAGAAAAATTCATCAATACCGTAAAATTATAGTAAATGTTCGTTGATAATAAGTATATTTTTTTATAAAATATAAAGAAGGAATACCTAATATTTTTTCAAATCTCTCAAGTACAAATCGTTTTACAAATTTTTTTAGTCTAATTTAATTGTCAGGTGCTTAATGTAATTTTCATTTAATACTTACTTACTCAATGAACATTTTATTAAAAATATAAAGAACGCTTACCAATCATTTAATGGACACAGACTATATATTTTAATATTATGATAATATCTTCCCTGAACAGCGGGTGACGCGCGCAGATTGTATTCGGCCATTGTATTATATGTTGTCGACATAATTTATTACAACATAATATACATATACCAGAAAAATAGACATAAATAGTATAATGCATTGTTTTATTTAAAATAATATATTAAGAATTTCGACGTCTTTACACAAAATATTTAAAAAATTATAATTGCGTGTCAAGTATATGAAACGAACTCAAGACAATAGTTTTTAAGAATCATGTGTTCGTATGTTTGTTTGATCTTGTTAAGATTTTAATATCAAGGACTATTGCACATTAACATAAAGGCTTCTTTTACCTTGATTTGTATTTGAAAGCACATAAGCTATACAACCGTACAATAAAATAGCACTATGTCGCTCTACCACTCACGTGCCGAGATATGTATACGGAACGCCCTCTATTTCCAGCGTCTCCGCCATCATGAAGATCTCACTTTTTCAACTTTAAAGCTTGGGCAGATACAGGAAACGAAAAGTCTGTATTCCTGTGGCAACAGTTCGCTCAGAGATGATCAGGAGACAACTCGATTATTTGAATGTGTCAGCGAAGCTCCTGATATGGCTCAACATCCGTACCTTTTAGTGCAGCTCGTCTTTCTGAGGAATCTCAGTGAATCATCAGGACTGGTCGTTCCAGTCAGCGGGGTCTGATAGTATCTTATTTTGCCTAATGTATAATAAGTAAAATATTTCATATCTTTTTAGTAATAAATTTAATTTTTCTTTGATTTTAAGGTGGTTCCAAATTATAAACGTAATGAAGATCTCAAAAGTAATCAGTTCGAAGATGATTGCAACAAGTTGCAATTACATAGTTTGCTCATTAGATTCTCTAGTGTTTCCTATTTTGTTCCGATGGTGTTTCAAGACGGTATAATTGACGTGTGTCATTTAATTTCTTTTATGTGATTTTACGCCAAAAAAGTATATAATTATGTTAGTTTAAAAATATAATTACTGATAATGATTTTTTACAAGAGATGTTTAATAAATAGTTTAATGTGTATATTGTAATTTTTTTATTCTGAAGTATCCTATCTGTCCTCGGTCTTCCGTCCATACCAGATTCGTATTATGTTAACGTTAAAATGGTTATTCAGTTAAATTTATTATTATTTGAATAATAAATCTGGAAAATAGTTATTACTAACTCCAAAAATCGAAACCACATATTTGTTTATATCTATCCATAAATATTGTTTATATTTTGTTTGAGCTTTTACAATAACACTGTTTTATTATATTTGACAGTATTATTAAGTTAAGAAAAAAGTATAGACAATGATGATATAGATAGAAAACAATTTATATTCTCATTTCTGCTGTATATCTGTTTTATTGTCTCCAGAATTTATTACATATATGAAATAATAATATAATACAATCTGGTCACTTGGTATATCCCTAACAATAGTTCTATCTTTGATGTTATCTCTCTTTGTCACTACTTGATGATTATCTCATGTGTTTCTGTGTAATCAACTATCAAATACTGGATTTTCTCATCTGGACATATTCAGATATGTCCTGATGAGAAAATGAGACTATCATAGTCTCAAAATGATAATTATGAAATGAATTACTTATTTATAATTATTAAATAAATAATTCAAATAGCTTTGAGCCTTTTTAAACCTTGTTTTAAAATAGTAATAACTTTAGTGTTAACATGTATTTGTAATATATTTTAGCTGTATATTATTAATAGTTAATATATATGAGATAAGGTTTGTTAGTCACAAAATATTCAGGTGATGTGAGTAGTTCACACCCAAACGTGTGGCCCATATTTTTTCGTAATATGCTTTTTTTTAAAGTAAAATGATAAAAAGCCACGATATTCAGTCGTATTCCACTAGCTCCAAGAATTATTATAATAATATAGTAATAAATATTCCGTTCAAGTCTCGTATTTTACTATCATCCTAGGACTCATAACCAGAGGCACTATATATATGCAATAACTAGAGCAAAAATGTATTTTAATAACAATAATATAGATACGAACCTACTAGAAACTCTAATGGGACTAGAATATTCATAAATCCTGAGCAAATACAGCCAATTATCAGAACAATGGCGTCATGAATTATTAGATAAGCGCCAGGCCTTCATGAGCAAGCACTTATATAAGTATGTGTTGAACATATATAAAAATATTATGTGTTAATATGTTTTAAGATTACATATACATCAGGGAAGGTAATTTTTTTGTATGTTTATTTTTGTGAGATTGATTGCAATACTTAAGATTGTTTTAAACACATCAAAATAACCATTATACAAAAGAAAATATATAATCTTTATTACTAATGTCACATATTTTATATACATAATATCATTGTATATTGATTCATAGAAAGTTCCTTCCAAATATACTATTAAATTTATAAATAATATACATATGTCTGAGAATGAGATAAACAATTATATAAAATTATATTATTATATTATATTATATAAAACAATTTGTAAGTAAGTTTCGTAGGTGGACAGAAATATAAACATTATTTTAACTATATACAAATTACTAAACTTTTTGAATAAGCAAATATGTCAAAATAAAATCCGTTAAAAGTCGAAACACAAGCTCGTATTTAATCACTTCTCCCTGTAGAGGTGAACTGTAAAAATACTGGATGAATGCTCTATCCATCTGCTATCTACCGGCGTGTATCTCTACTGATGTAGAGTAAAATATACATTTATACAATTTTAAGCTCACAATATCAAAGCCGAGTATATCATGTATAAATATTGAGTTATATTTTAATAATATGACTTTTATTATTTAGGAAACAAATTGTGTAATAATAATATGATATACTATATAGAAAATAAATATTAATTTTGTTTATATCATTTTTTTTACAGTTAACTTAAATAATAATATTTTGTAATGAATTAGCAGTCAGCTTGTTGTGTCTTTGTAGTCATAAAATGTAACTGAACAGACAAACAATAACTAAAAAAAATTATAGCTATTATTCTGATGTTTTATTGACAGACACTTTTATATATAGTCTATCAAATTAATACTCTGAGGTATTTCATAATTTATATATACTCGCATATAACCTTTATAGAGCATCGCTTTTTACCTAATATCTCTTCTATAAATTTCCCCAACTCTATGTCCATAACACAGGTCTGTAGAGTGATGACGTCATAATTCTGAAATACCGCCTTTCAGTTATTCATAGCCGCTGTTTTACAGCTTCAGCGCCCCGAGTCGTATCGATGTCTCGTTTTATTAAGAATACGATGTAACTTTATGAATTTCAGCATTATAGTGTGTAGAGATTGTGTTAGAAGACTTTACTAATTACAAATAATAACTTATTACTTATATATAAACTTCATAACACTTACAACTCTCTCGTTTAGGTTCATGATCGATCACCGTCATTCTGTAAAAATAATATAAATTATATTAAATAAAACTTTAAAAATAATTTTAATATGAACAATAAAGAAATACAGACAAGGCACGTCACTAGAGATGTTTAGTTCCTGAGGTTGAACTCAAATATTAACTGAGTTGTGCTGCCAAGTTATTAGACGGTTAACTTATGTCTCGCCATGGTCTTAGTTTTATTTGAAAAGGAATGATGGTGATGTTTTCTGATTAGACAGTATTTATAGTTTTCGCTTGAATAAAAGATATGACAGTAACAATTGTCACGATAGCACAGTTAGCAGGACGATGTCGCTGTGCAGCAAAAGTCGTAAGTTTGAGTCTCGAAGCTATTCATTTTTCTTTGTATTATTAAATATTACATTTTTTAGTTTATTCTGTAAATGGTTATCTTTAATTCTAAAAGTAGTACATACAACTAAACCCCCAACAATCCAACGCGCTGAATATGTAATGTCTCAAGTAGATTGCTTAATTCACCTTCATTTTTCTCCGTATCCAAGGTTCATTCATAGTTAATAATTCATACTAAGTACAATGAGCCACGTCTAAAATATTATCCTTAAACATTACACAATAAGATCTATCTTCGTCTAACAATACAAGCGGTTAGTTGTACAAAACACGAAATGTAGACTAATCAATTATAACAACTTAGACACATTAAACTACATTAACATTTAAATTTATATTCAAATAGTATCTTAGAGTTTTTATTACTTTACTGTTTGCAAGTTTTATTCAAATTAATTTGAAAGCGGGACTTGCTAATTATTTCTTGTATTTTTTATATATTTTAAATAGATTTATTATTAAGTGAAATCAGATTGTTTATCTTAATCGGGGTTAAAATCAATATATATTAAGAATGTAAAAATACTTAAATATTTATTATTTCAGGTAAAATTCTTAAATAAATGACTTATTCAGCTTTGGTTCAACACATTTTAGACCACCTACATTAACTTTGGCCTTTAATAAAATCTAAAACTTCTCATATACAGTTGAATATATTTAATTTTCGATAGGAATTTAATTATTCACAAAGAGCTACATTCACAGATAGGCCGGTTCTTCCGTGTGTGCCGAACCTAATGATATTTCATTAATAATGTAAAATAAAACATGGCGGCGGTTCATTCAGAATGAAACCTCGTTTTCCTACACAAAGCGCTCCACCTATTCACTTTAAAACGTGAAAGACTGCATAGAGTAATGCTTTGGTCAGACTGATATTATTATTCTATATTTTCAAGAATAAAATTTATATTCTTAATAAAAGCTTAATGTATTTCCAGAAACTTTATTTCGTAACATGTTACAAACTAAAAGTATCAGATATTTTTTATGAACTTTAATATAAAGAAATACTATTCCTAATTATGTTAAGCAAAATCTCTACTTTAATGGAATTTCGCATTAAGATGCTTTTAAGCTACTACATCTTATTTAGTCTGTGTAAATTAATGCAAGAGCGTCGGTTGGCGGCTGGCGGCTTCCTTAGATCAGATTTTGCTTTCACGCCAAAGATTTGCCGAGGGCCCCCTTTCTTTACCCGAAGACCCCACTTTCACTAGCTATAATTCGAAATAAATTGTGTTACTTAAAATCTAAAATCATACTATTTTAAGTTTTTTAATGAGTCAGATCACATAGTATATTACACTTAAACTCTTACAATTTAGACAGGGCTTTTAAAAAAAAAATAAAAGTTTTGCTGCTAAAAAAATTACATTCTTTTATAAGAATGAATCATAATAAGTTGACGCAAATATAATACATATTGTTATAATCAAAATAAAAACTTTATATATATATATATATATATATATTATTATAGTGTTAGTATTATAATTATAATACTGTCATATAATGTACATAACTCAAGTATGTCCGATGATTATTATTCTCGACACAGTTTATGCAAAACTGAGAGCGAGCTTAAACTTCAAGCTGTGATCAAGTTGTTTGTGCCACAATTATATTTAAACAATCTTTGCATATATTAACTATTTCAAACTTATGTTCTACTTTAATTATACCATTTAATTTTATTTTTCCTCTTACTATTATATTATAAAAAAGAAAAAACTACGTTATTTATTGATATTTTTATTTTCAACTTTGAAGGGACTTTTAATTTTAATGGTAAATTTAATTGAGGTTATATAAAATATTTTACCTTATAATGATAAAACTATGAATATAACGACTTACAATTGTAAATTATTTTACTTAAATGAATTCAATAGATATGATATCAATGACAATAGTTTAAAAAAAATAATACATATTTTTATTTGATGCGTGATTACGTCGAATATGCTATAATAATATATCGTTATACGTTATATGTTATATGTCATATGTCATATGTCATATGTCATATGTCATATGTCATATGTCATATGTCATATGTCATATGTTATATGTTATATGTTATATGTCATATGTCATATGTCATATGTTATATGTCATATGTCATATGTCATATGTCATATGTCATATGTCATATGTCATATGTCATATGTTATATGTTATATGTCATATGTCATATGTTATATGTTATATGTTATATGTTATATGTTATATGTTATATGTTATATGTTATATGTTATATGTTATATGTTATATGTTATATGTTATATGTTATATGTTATATGTTATATGTTATATGTTATATGTTATATGTTATATGTTATATGTTATATGTTATATGTTATATGTTATATGTTATATGTTATATGTTATATGTTATATGTTATATGTTATATGTTATATGTTATATGTTATATGTTATATGTTATATGTTATATGTTATATGGTATATGTTATATGGTATATGTTATATGTTTGGTTCTAATAACTGAAAGATAAATTGATATTACAAGCTGTAGTAATTACATTTGGATCGAAAATAAATTCCGACAGACAAAGTTTTTATTTATAAAAAGGTACATTAACAAAATTCTCATTAAACATAAAATGATCCCACAATAAGTCAACAGTATCAGTAGTTGGCGACCAACATCATCGCCTAATGAGTCAGTGTTGAAAAACAGTACAGCGTTCAACCATCAATTTGGGATTAAAAGACTCATTTACATGACACGATTTCTGAATGACACGATACGATTTTTATTATGTTTTTTATTGAGTATTTTTTTTTTTTATCTAATATATTTTTTAATTTAATCATACAATCTTGAATTTTAATCAAAAGATTGAGAAGGAATATAATAATTGTTCTAAGAAGACATATGCTTAATTTTAATGTTTTATTTATTTTTAATAAAATATCACAAATAATGTAAGAGAATTAAAAAAAGAGGCAGTCACGTGGACTGCCGAAAATATTATTAACTTCAAACTGTATTTTGAAATTTTAAATTAATTCATAATATTTAAATTAAATTTATTAAAATTCATCTGATTTTAATATTAATCCGTACACCGAGCAACGCAAATGAAAAAATTATATGTATATATATGAGCGGGTATATATGGTTTATTTATTAGATTAACTCATTATGGTTTCGTAAACACAATAGAAAATGAAAATAAAAGTTGATAAAAATCACAATCAATATTTATCCATATATTATATACTTTCTTATATTCTTTTTCATGATCATAATTTTATATTGATATTACATGTCGCTGACGCAAACTCACAAGTCCTTATTGGAAATAAAACTATTTTTTTTGGATTAAAACTCGCGTATAATTTGGTTACATTTTAATTTTAACCCGACGTTTCGAATGCTTTGCAGCAATCGTGTTCAAGGGTAGACAAGATGTAAATGTCTGTCAGTAAGTCAGTTAATTACTCTACCTACCTAAACTATTTACAAACCTCATATAATAGTTATTTCAAATGTGTACTTGTGAAAATCTAAGAAAATACTAAGTCTTTATTCATCCAAAAAGCGTCAAACGCACATACAATATGTTATTGTGACTCATGAACGTAACTGCCCTCAGCACGTTGGTGACGCGAGCCCATACATTTTCCCCTTGTAAAAAGGTTTACAGGTGCTTATTAACTAATTTAATCAAAAGCGTAATCGTAATGCTCGAACCTAAAAATAAATATATCGTATTATCTTAAGAAAATAAGTCGTCTTACGATAATTGCCTCACACTAAAAAAGTATATCAACATACCAAAGCCAACGTAAGACAACAAAATTACAAGCAAGGTACATCACTGATTACAATATTTATATTTCCTTGGAACTTATATAATTATTTTCAACTTTTAACTTCAAAGAGCAAAATCTTATTTTATAAATAAAACAGTTATTAAAAAAATCTATACTATAATTATTTGAAAGACTTATAATTCTACATTCAAAAACTTTTACTCGTAACTCATTTTAGCTTTACAAATATGATTAAAAAGTAAGTCTTAGCGCGGTCTAGATTTTGTTAATCTTGAATAATATATTTGAAGAATAATAACATTTATTTACTCAAGCAAGCTAACGCAGCTAAGAACAACAGATATATATAAAAGTGTATATAATCAACGGTCAAACCGTTTAAAAGTTACGTCATGTTAAGACCGTATCAAATTAACAGTAGTAGAAATACTACTTGTTAGGGCGCTGGAGTCTCGAAGTCAAAGTCAAAGTCAAAGTGAAGTCAAAGTACGATTTCAAACGAGCATACATTACAACAAACGTCAGTTGGATGGTTCTTTGGGTAAGCTCATGGAAACGAAGTTCAGCCTTGTAATTTGATTTCTAGAATTTAAAATAATAATATACTCTCTTCTCTATTAAAGTAATATAATTTATTTATATTTTGTGTCTTTTTACCTCTTACTATAATTTTTCTTTTTTTAATATATATGTAATTTCAAGATCAATATCTTTATAGTTTATATTATATTATGTATAACAGTATGATACACTTATTTATTTATACGTTCGCATTTTATATATTATCTATTTATGTCTGTATTTATATACATGTGTACTATTAGTATTTAGAAATAATTAGTTATAGTTTTAGTAAAAATTTTGTTTTATAATAGTGATATTTTTCAATTGATTATTTTATTTTTTGAACATTGACTGATAGCGAGTATTCTATAGCATTAGAACCGTCCATTGTACATTTTTTATACAACAAAAATAAAAATAAATAAATAAGTATACGTGAAAGTGTATGTAAATAATAAAAAAAAATCTGCTTAACATTTGTCGAACGGATAAATTAACATCCCCTGAATGACTGAAGGGTTCAATTAAAAGCGTCTGATTGGACTCCGCTTCAGTGTCTCTTACTTGACGGCAATGTCATGGAAAATGAACCTCAAGGTCTTCGAATACGGTTCATTATACATTGACATTTAAATATACTAATTTAGAAGTGACACGTTAAATTAGTTGAGAACAATTGATGTTAATTCAATTTTATTTTTTATGGTTTTGTTTTGTTATTATTTTAAAATTACATATATTTTTCATTTGGTTTCTAGTATTATTAGAGAGTATTTGTTTGAAAGATTTTAGTTTGATAATCTAAGGATACTAAATATTATAATTACTAGAAAACTTGCTTAAATGAACAGTGATATAAACGCATATTATTTGTCTAGTCATAAATATAAATTATATTATAATAAGTATAAAAAGTGGTTGAGTCTCACAATCATTCCAACTTACATAAATTTTAAAACATATTTCACCGCAGCAACCTAAACCTGTTGGGGTTCCCGTCACTGGTGAAACTTTAAACCTGATATCGACAGCTGCGGCCACTGAGTGATTGAACTTAGGCCAACTGAACTACACTATATATTTATTTAATATACAAATAACTGTTTGTAAAATAAAGACTAATGAGTAATTTAGTTTTGAGGTTTTTTGTTAGGGTTCTAAAATTTTTATTTTCTTTAGAATTGAAATTATAAAATAAGATTTTTGTTTTTTCTAGAGAAAAACTGTATTCAAATAAAAAATATATGAAAATATTTTTTTTGTAACTAAAAGTTATATTTAGTACTACTTTTTAACTACTTCCAATAAAAAATAGACTTTTTTTTTTTATTTCACACAGGATTGCTCTTATGAAACGTCATACTCTTGTTAAAAAATCGCCAAAAAACTTCTTGGATAGAGAATATTTAAATGATTTATAAAATTATAGTCAATATTAGCTACTTGATTCATAGTCATATTTGATATGTCAAAAGAAATTAGAATACAAGTCAAGTATGGTGCAGACATAAGACTATAATATCTAACCACAGCTGTGGAGATGTGGTTAGGCTTTCTAGTTTTTCTAGCAGTAGTTCTATGATGCTATCACATTTACAAGAGCTTAAAGGTTAAACCTATAATTGACTACATCTTTTTTTTTTTTTTTTTTTTTTTTTGTTCGTTGGAAAAATCCGTTACGGATACCCCGTCGGCCAAGAAGGTGATGGCCGGAGGGTTATGTGGGACTACCCGGCAGCATAGAGGACGCTGCCATTATTAAGGCTACCCACTAAAAATCCAACGGTTGCCCTCATCGACATAGTGGGACGTCACGGGATCGAGTTAACACTCACCGTGACGTATAATTGACTACATCTGCGAAGGTTACAATGAAGCAACATGTACAGACTTGTCAACAATTTGATTATTGCAAGACGTTCCTATCTTCAACATGCAACTTTGTATTATAATTTACTTTTTACCGTTTTGGTTTTGGATTGTATATTTTTATTCGTTAGTTCTGTAAACTAAAATTTATTGTAAAACGAATTTTAATGCAAAAAAAAAAAAAAAAAACCTTTTGAGTTTTAGTGGTTCTAAATTTTGGAATTAGTATTTTGTGATTGAGATCTACTATTGATACTGTTTGTCTCTTTTCACATAATGGTGGAAACTTTTGCAAAACATACATTTTCTAAAATATAGAGTGTTAGAGGCGTAAGTATTGCAACGTCTAAAAAAATAATTTTCGATACTCCCGAGGACTCATATTATATCTAGGTTAGACACAAGAAAAAAAAATATTTTTTCTCAACTCCTAACTTAATAGCATACTAGCTTAAACTCCGTTATCAGTCTGTCTGTCAGTTTGACAGTAAGTGCTTCTGTCATAGCTCTTAACTTGGACAGAGTTGAGAGCATACATTATAAAAACTTCCTCTATCAGCTTCCCATTGACTGTTATTAAAAAGAGATAAAAAATTTAATGTTTATGTCCAAAATAATAGTATAGATACTAAATTAAATGGTAATATAATATAACATTTGCTGAAGTTCAAATACTCTGCGGTTATGTACCGAACTCGGATAGCGGTGGAAACTCGTCGCAGTATGGTCGTATTCCGTAAGGGATTTACGCCTTTATTATTTATTTCATAGCTTTATCGGATAAATTATAATAGGATAATTTATTGCTCATAATACATAGCATTCGAGCTTTTCAGTTGTGTTCAATTGTGTTCAGTTCTAGATAAGAATTTAGTTCATTGATTGCTCTAATAATTAAAACTATATTTGATTATAGTTTTCATTTTATATAACATTCACTTCTCATATATTATGTGATTAAAATAAATATAATTTAAATACAAAATATATTTTTGTAAAACCCTACAAAAACTTATATAGAAATAGTATTTATTTAATATAATTTTACGATTTCAATTAAAGTTACGAATTATTCTTGTTATAATAGACTGTCTTACAATAAAGAAGTTACACAACACATTATTGTAAGGCTTAAGAGGTAATTAGTTCTATTTCATCTCAATTTCGACACAAACTGAACACATTGTTAATTTGACCGATATTAATATATAAACAAAGACCAATTTAAGCTGAGTCTGCACAAAGGAGATTGAACAAGTAGCCTTGAGTTGTGGTATATTGTTTGAACTTACCTGTGTAGAGGGTGTATGTGTGTGTGTCTGTGTGAAGTAATATTACTTCTAAGCATTTTGCTTTTAACATAACTATTATTATATTTGTCTATTATAATTTAATCTATTATATACTAAAACATAATATTTTAAAGTTTAATATAATCTATACAATATTTTTATTTGTTTTTTCATCAAACTCCCAAAAGTAAAAATATATAAAATTATTGTAACTAGTTAAAAAAAATCCGCTTTTTAAATTGAATCGATTTTATAACATATTTTTTTATTACAAAATATAAGTAAGTCATGGTATGTATTGCATTATAATTAATATGTTTAACATAATAATGATACGAAAGAATCTTGAAGATTAAAGAGTAAGAAAGCTATATCGAGGAAAAGAGAAAGCTCTATCATAAATTCCTGTCGATATTCTATTATATCCAAATTTGTCATATCCAACCATAGAATAAGTAAAGATGAAGAAAATATATTTTAATCATCAATCAAAAAATCATGCAAAAAAGCAACAATTTTTACAAATAGTTCTGAAAATATTGATGTAAAAATATATTATTCTTGGTTTCAAACCGCACACAAAATATGTTTCCTTGTTCTAGTATTAAATGTATTTTGGAGTATTTTGTTTCATGAATATAATACATCACAAAAATATAATTACATGATAATCTTTATAAAAACATTTAATAGGCTGAAACAATTAAAAAAAACATGTATTTTTGTATGTTATCTTTCATGATTACTATTATGTATAATAATTAGACTGTACTCATGTTAATATTTTTGGAATTTTCGCGACTAGTTTCGAACAATATCGGAATCATTTTTCATGAGCTCGGAGCATGTCGGTATCGCGGCGTGAACTGACGTGAACATTCATATATTGTTCTCATTTAAGGTACAGTTTTAACAAAAATCTTCTTTATATCTACGATGTAAAAGCCAACTTATTAGTGTAAATAACAAATTAATATTAAAAATTTTCACATTAATCTTAAAAATTAATTTGAAACCAAATTACGACATAACTCAGTCATTCGTAAATTGTGTAAACAACTAAATGAAATGTTGTTTTCAAAACACATTTGAAACAAAATAATTCATAATAAAATATCAAATAAGAAACACCAATTACATTCAAACCGAAATAAAGCATCAAAGAGAAGCTCAAGTTGTTCGAATGAATAAATGTATATTTTTCCCTAAAAATAAGGGACACGCTGGGTACTATGCCGCGGCTACGTACGTTGCTACGATCATTTTGCGTATCATATAAAGATATACATACATACACACACAACCAATTTTTGTATTGTATATTTATATATTTAACTCAAATATTATATACTTTCAAATTAATATGAATTACCCCCTCCAAAACCAAGACAAGTAAATAATCGAATCAATTTGACGTACACAAGTGACCATTGGCATTGATTGAAAATGGAAAAAATAAATAAATAAATAAAAATAAATAAATAAATAAATAAAAAATAAATAAAAAAATATATAAATAGGTCTATTCCATTGTGAATATCAACAGTTTTAAATACCCAAGTGTATTTCTTTACATTTTTCTGTTCTATAATCAATTTTATAAATTCAATATATATTTATAAGGAAACGAAATTGTTCTATCGAGAAAATATAATTACAGATATTTCAAATATTAAACTTGAAAGCTTTGACAGTTTGCGGCACGAAATTCTACAAATGAAAAGATTCAATATTGATTTAATAAATATGGCGGCAATCAGAGTTCAGACGCGAAGACAGCGGGGCCGTCCCATCAGCTAATATTCATGGACTGGCTACTTTAAACATTACTCTTTAAAAAATATAAAATATAACTATAAAATTTAATATAGAGATAATGATTATTTTACAGTATATTTTCTGGATATTTTTTTATGAAATCATGCTATCGATAAGTGCATATTATTTAAAAGAAGGAAAGAAGAACACTCTTTATTTTATTGTATTATTTGTTTAAGTAACAAGAAATAGATAATTTTATTTGGCTCATAAATTAAGTGATACTTACTTACTAACTTATCCGAATGAAGTCCGCATTTCTCAATCATGGTAGAGAAGTCAAATTAGCTGAATGTGAACTTGCTAATTCAACCGTATGTGTGACATCTTTGCGTCTGGTTCAGTCTTTTGACAAAATCCCTCTAATATATTTTGTTTGTAAGTCCCCTTTGCTACGTAATGAACTGCGCTTCAACGAATCACATCTCTATTTACTTATCAATATTCACATATATATCGTTTATTAATTTAAACTGCATTGCATTTAATTATTTTAATTGATTAATTAAATAATTCTTTTGAATTTCAATCATGTACTTAAAAAGTTATGATTTCATACGGTTTTAAACTTAAAGTATACAATAAATCATAATAATAGCAACATTCCCCCAGACATTATATAGAAAGATAAATGTACACTTATATTTCAGAACCGCGGAGTTTCAGCGACTAAAAGAAGCATGTGTTAGAATTTTATCAATTTGTTACTGTTAACACTTTGGGGTGAGGTTCGGTGTTTGCTACTTTTTTAAATAAATTATTGGTTTTTACATATTTTTGTATCTCATTTGTACACGCTAAGCTATGATTAATGATTTTCAGAACATATTGAAAAACTGACTGCGTTAAAATTATATAATCTTTATATTATATTACAGAAATATATGTAAATATAACAAGGCAAAACACACACACACACACACACACACATATCACACGCTATCATCCATCCCTAAATTCTAGGTGACTAAAAAACAAAAAGTTTCTATAACTTCGTCAATTTGCAGCGAGCCTTTATCCAACGCGGCAAAACCTCAAACCCCTGCAGACAGAGTTCTTTAGGCCCGCGAGACTCAAATGTTTCTGACAAATGCGAGTTTATACTTAACTTACATTACTGAGCCATTTTCAATATTTATATCGATATGTTTTATTTGATTTTGTTTGTTACAAAAAGTAGCTTGTATCTAACATAAATTGTTACTATTAGAAAGTTAATCGATTGTGTAATTAATTCATTAAATATATGCTTCAGGTTTTTTCGTTGTATCCCAACGAATTTTAATAGATTTTTTATTAATTAGTATTTTCCGTGAAAATAATAATTCACAATAAATGCTTATTTATTTATAATATATTGATTATAATTTTATTATTATAACTTATATGACTTTTTATTAATTATATATAAACTGAGACAACTTTATTACGTTGTTTGACATAATCTTTAGTTCTAAATAAAATTTTCCTTGCAATTAATTATAATACTTAAATAACTATACAGGATTTCCAATCTACTTCCCCCTTCTTCTACCCCCTAATCAAGGAGGAAAAAGCTTCTACCACTACCCAATAATACCTGACGGCAACTCATCATGTGTTAGATGGTCTACTCAGTTACTTACTACTAGTATAAAAAGAATCAAGGTCTCATAAAAGACCCAATTCAAATGAAAGAGACAACAATAAAGAGCCAATAAAAATGCAAGCTCAGCTATTATAGTATAAGCACGTTTGTTATTCTTCGTAATCAAAGCTAAACACATTTCCCAATCTCCTTTGAGCTTTGTTAGTGTCTATTTCAATGGTCTATTCATACTGTTTTTCTACCTTCTATTGAATATTACCAGATTCTCTAATTTAAACTCTATTACGAATGAAATAAGGGTTATTAGCAGCATTACTATGCATTTCGGCCTAATGAATCTTTGCCTAACAAAGGCAATGTGTTTAAACGAATATGCTGTACCTGGATTTAGTCTATTTATGCAAGTTGTTACTGCTCTATATTTATAGGTTTTTTGTTATTTATTATTTTTGTATTTTAGTCAAACTCTAAAACAAAGTTATTAAACTAGTCAAAGGCTTTAGTCGCTTTTTTAATATAACTTTTAATATATATATATATATATATATATATATATATATATATATATATATATATATATATATATTATAAAATATAAATATTAATATATATTATAAAATGTCTACAGAGTACAATAAATTTCTATAAAACTCATTTATCGATAATTCTCGTATTTCATTGAGGTGTTTGCGATTTTTCGGCTTTTGTGAAGTTGTTTTTATAAAAACTGATGAAAATAGTTTTATTTAAACAAAAATATTTATATTTTTATTTTAATGTCAGCAACAAAAAGACTAAATAGCGATCTCGGGAAGTTTGAGTCTCAACTAGTCGCTTTGCATAAACTGCGCGAGGAATATTGATGACTGAAGCGAGGTATTATTCTGAAATAACGATGCAATGCAAGAAAGATATCATTATAAAACATTATAATAGGAGCTTCACACAAACATACACTAAGAGTAACTTTTGAAGTTTTTAAAATATTAATCGATTTTTTTTTTCAACGCTTATTATTATATTAATGGTTTTTGCATAAGACAGACATTTAACAAATTTTTTTTTTACTATTATTATTATTAATATTATAAGTTCGATTTGTATAGTTTATAACTCTCATTTCATATTTATAAAATACATTATTATGTATTATTGTAAAAAAAAAATCTATAAAAATAAGTCTGTAATTATTTAGTTTCTTCAATAATCTTATTTGGTTTCATAAAATATATTAAATATTATACTAATAAAGTTTACATAATACGTACAAACGATTGTGCAGATTCGGTGTGTCTATTGAATATTAAATTCAGTGGCATTTACAGCTTCCACATAACCGATCTCTGATGGACACAATTAAAAAGTGTCTCAACTTTTACATTGTATTATTAATTGGAAAAACTTTTTATATGCTAAACCAATGATATTTCTTTGTGACGATGACACTTCTATTTTCCTATTATATTTTTTTTAAAACTAGTTGCTTTTCGGTGGCTTTACTTGCATTATAATACGTCAATCTCTCAAAATGTTTTATATATGCTACTGACTGATTGCCTGTCTGACAAAATGACAAAGAGACATCTCTATCAGAAAAACCGTTTAAAAGAAATAAATTATAGCTACAAAGAATTCTACTAGTAGCCTTAAAAACCATTTTCAAAATAATATCATTATGCGCGAACAAAGGTACATTGCAACAATAGATAAAAATGGTGGCTAATTTTCAAATATTTATAAATTTCAACATTAAAACTAAACAAAAACTAAAAAACTAAGGCTGACTAACAAATAAATATTTGCTGTTAAATCCCAGCGACAGTTTTTTGAATGAGTGACATTATGACAGACACACCATTACAAATCTTAACAGTGCTGTTAAATCATTAAAACCTTAATCTTCTTTCCACAACAAAATCATTGAAAAAAGTTTTTAGTTTAATGAATTCAAATATTTTTAAATTGTTCTCGATGCGTCCACTCGTATTTCGTTGTTGACAATTACTTTGAGCTCGAACGATGACTTTCAATTAATCAGACATGATGTTGACGTTTCATATTTTGTTAACCGGCTGTCGGTGCTGTAGACATGCACAAAGAAATTCACAACACTCAAAAAAATTTGGTGTCGGAACTACATTGTTTCATTGTTTATTCATGTTATAATATTTAATACGAAACGTATTTTCTTAGTCAACATATGTGATAATTTTTCTTAAAAATCAAATACGGAAACTGGTTTCTACTATAAATAATTACATTAAAAAAATAGAATTGATACATATTTTTTAAGAGATGGCTTATTACATATTTGGATTAGGGGGTGAAAAGATCTGGGATTACCTCCCATACGTTATTTTAAGTAAAACTCTGAAGTATTTATGAAATAACCTACCCCTTAGATCAGTTGAAAGATAAAAACGAAAGGTGTTTTTGCAATTCAATTTCCTTTTTCACGTTACACGTAAAATCAATGCACTTCACGAAACTCTTTGAACATCAAAATATGCAAGCTAGAGAAGTTACTATTGAATATTGCAAAATATCGGTCACATGCCTGCCGCCAATACAGGCAAAAGGTGTTGCATTTTCCGTAATCTTTCTGTGTTAGAATATTTTTCTCCTTTCTAAGGATCCGTATTCCCAATACGAGTTATAATTTATATTTCTTAAGTTTGACTACAAAATATTCAAAAGGGGTAGTACATTTTCACATCATTCATCACTTTTTATTATGAACAAATGATGGATAGAGACTTACCATCTCAATACGTCATTCCCACGACTAGACGTGACGTAAAACAATTGTGATGCTACATGCCAGTGTATAGTCAGTGTTAAGCCCGCACTAACCGCAGCCGCAACACTCCATCTTAGCCTTTCTAACAATCACTATACAGTCTATTTTAACATCCATTTTCGTAAACTATACGGGACATAAATATCGACAAGTTTATACCTGACATAAGGGTGAGTGTACAAAGCTGCGAAGTGACATATTAATCGTAGCTGCGATAAATTGCATCCTAACAGAATCGAGTGTCAGACACAGAATAGGTTCATTATGCGCTCGCCCCAACACGGTACTATGAGCTATATTGATGGTGTTGTCATTTCGTAGACATATTGTATAACATATATGCAGTTGAGATTGGTAATGAACATTATAGATACTAATTAAAATTGTGTTACGGAGTTTAGTTTAGTCATATAAAAAGGAAATTATTGTAGTTCAAAATTTCTTTAGATCAAATCGAAATATAACAAATACATTGTATATACGTTGCATTGTGTTGGTCTACGAGCTGCCTTCACCGGATTAGTCTCATTCTCTCACTCAAGATTATTATAAATCAGTTATATTGTAGCAGCTGAGTTCGTATGGTGAATAACAAAGCCGAATGACCAAATTCTTTCTCTTTCTATATCGTATTTAAGTCTTCTTGTTTACAAAATTTTCAAACCTTTTGCGATTTCCTATATTTGTGGATAAACCGTACTCTGAGTTTGGAGATTGGTCTTCAATTATGATAAAAATAATAATAATAATATTAATAATAATAAAAATACGACAGTCTTTATCAAATTTCAAAAAATATCTTGAAACAAAATAGACCCTTGTTTAAAAATTGCTACGAGTATTTATTGCTGACAGTTGTGGTGACTGCAGTTTCAACACTTTTTGAGATATCTTCAGATATCGATGACGTGTGAATCCTCAATTCAATTGATTTAATCTATTCGATTTATACAATACCCTACATTCTTGGTCAATATTTAAAATAAAATATGTACTAAAAACGACAAAAATATAAACAAAATATGACTCTAAATATTGTTTTGGGTTCTGTTATGTCTTTATGTTATAGAATTTAACACGCATAGTCGGTCTCTTCACTAAGTATAAATGAACGCAAAGTGTCGAATCATTCTTTACACCCAAAATATATTTCCAACACAGTGTGAAAAACCAATTTTCTTACTTAATATAAAAAAAAAGGGTGTAAGAAAGCATGACCCGCCGAATTATACAAAAACAATAGACTTTGATTTATTACAAGAAAACATTTTTTGGTATTACTTTGTGTTAGTAAAATGTTTTACTGTAATGAAGATAATATTACCCCAATTTTACCAAATAATAATATACTTGAAATACATATTTAAGAGTTACAACTGTTACACATTTTTTTTTGCAAAACAATATCATAAATATTTTTGAGCAAAATCTCGAGTTACTTAAAATCAGTTTCAAAAGCGAGGAATTTTTAAAAACAATATAATATATATATATACCTGTGTCTAAACATGTAAGCCAATTTGTACATACTAGCCGCCATCCAATGCAGATGATTATATATAGAATGCTAAATTCATTAAGGCGAATAACCCCACGTTAGCTCAGTTGGCAGAGTGATGATGACAGTATAACAGAAGTCGCAGGTTCTATTGCTGGTCGTGTTGATGAATTTTTATAGCTGTAATCTTTAAAAAAATAAATTATTAATAATAACTCCTAACTAAATATTATTTTCTAGATTTTAGTTATTTTGACGCATCTTAATAAATAATCTTAAATTTAATTTTTTGACGTTTTTATCATTAACAGAAAGCTAGAGGTTATTTTAAATACAGTTTTATTTACAAAAATATAATTGTACAGAATATATATGCATACTCAAAAGTATCTTTTTGACAAATTAACTCTGTACACACAGACACAGACAAACACAAATCAAATGTTACATTTAAAGACTAAATATTAGTATTAATAAAGGATATAAAATTAATTAATACAAAAATAATTAAATCATCACTTAATTGTCTATTAGAAAGCAAAATATTTATTTTCAACTAAAAGTTAGACACCCACAAGATTTTTATCCAATTACATGTACACAGAGTAATATTACTATATTATATTTTAACTTTAGTCTACATTAGATAATTTTATTTACGGTAAATATCCGAAAACGTATAATCCTATATTTCGGCAACGATCCAAGATACAGGGAGTAAATTACTGCTTCAGTTGATAAATATCGAGATCGTGGCCTTAAAGAGAACCAAAATATTAAAAATATATGACATAAATATTAAAAATACATTGAATATTGTTAAGTCTCTTATTTTTGGACAATTTAAAGACATTTTCATAGTAGTAAAGTGATAACGCTTTTTCAATGGCTATATTTTCAACATAAACATACATATGGGTTTCCCAGGTTTTACATGAGTAATGGAGAGAATAATAAATCTTATTGGACGTCGCAGCAACGTCGACGAATATTGATGAGTGTACGGTTCACAAAAAAATTAATAATATAATAAAGTGCATGTGCGATGTCTGCTGTCCACGATACTGAATGAATAATTAATATCTGATGACTTGTGTTAATAAAACTCATTGTATAATTTTTCAATTAAATTATTAAATTAATTTAAATTTAAATTTATTACATTTTGCACACCATACGTCATTTTATACAATATCTGTATAATTTAAAATATGTATTATATACGACGAGACAATAAGAATCTTGTTTAAGTTAATCTCGTGTTTTAGTTTAAGATATAATAAGAGAATGAGATGAACTTTTCTCAAAACTTTCTCTGAAAAATAAAAATATACGTGCACATTTTTATTGTAGTCAGTACCAACATAATAAGGATTTAGGTAGATTTTTCCGTTCACGAGACACTGATTAGTTGGTAACCTGATATCCTGTTTCCTGTATCCAGTGGCATGCTGGAAAATAATTGAACATATGAATATTGACGCATTTTTGAATGATATCAATCTCAGCCACAATTTGTTTATTTTTAATATTTATTGTAGTATCGTGATTTTAAATACTTATATAGAAAATATTTGTTATGAACATGAGACTTCCTTCAACACCTAGTGCTAGTGCATTTAAGGTTTTTTTTGTAAGCATCCCAGTGCTCTCAATCGACGTCGCCATCCTATTAAGTGTCTTAAGTATCACTTACCAAGTTGTCTTTGTTAACAAGAACCTTTTGTTAAGTTTCTACTCTTTACACGTTCTACTGATACAGAATTACTCTACGATCTAGTAAAAACCCTAATAAAATAACAATTTAATATATATATTTTTATATAGTTGATAAGTAAAGTGTCATTTAAATTACACAAAAAATATATACCAACTTTACAAGTTTAAACTTGCTTATTACAGGAACTAAAAGTAGCGTACGAATAGTATTTTAACAATAGATAGTTCATTAGCCAAGAAACTTTGTACAATCGTTTCAACCAATATTAGAGAGTTGATTTAAATTGTATCAAACAAAAAAATTATATTAATAATTTTAAGCTTAATATATGTTAGACATACTTTCAAATAATTTATAACTTATTTAATTTTTTTATTATTATTTTTCTTTTTGTTTCTGTTATTGATCGTACCGCACATATTTAATTCAATACTCTCTCCCACTCAAGGGCAACTTGCAGAGATCTCTTAAAGAGATAAGTTGATAATTTGTACATTTAGTTTTATTTTCTGTGTTAATTAATTTTTGTTATAGTGTTCTTGGTACATTAATAAATAAATAAATAAAAATATTTAGACCCACAGGAACTACAATAAGCTCTACTATGTTATATTAATTAACTGGTATTGCGACACAGAATACGTTAAACAGACAAAATTAGTAATTTTCGTGAATTCTAGTTTTAAGCGTACGAATACCATTAAATAGCGCCATAACGAATAGGCCAGGAGCTAGTGAGCTTTATAACATTTAAATATATATTATTTTTAATTGGATTTAATAAGTAAATATTTTATCATAATATTCTTAAATTAATATTAAAAATTATCTACTAAAATGTATTTTTAAACTATGTTAAGCGTATTTGACTAGAAACTGCTCCTGTGATATCGTCCCATAATTTTGTATTTTTAACCACCGTATATAATTTTTTAATTTACAGTAGTTGAAAATGCAAAATCTAATCATGTTTAAAATTAACTTATTGCCAATTTACTGAGATACTATTCAGTAAAAAAATAACCTGTATTTTGTAACACCTTAGAAAATGAAAAAAACTAAAACTTGTCTTTTAATAATACAATTTTTTTTTCGACTAAAATTTTTGACTAAAATTTCTTCTTTATTACGTGGTTATTATAACTTCAACGCTGACTCCTGGTCTACTAACTTGATTACTCCTAACTATGTAATTAGCTATTAACGCACCGATTCGAATCAAATTCTGCTAATTTATAGGCGAGTATACCATAATGGTCTTTGTCTTAACCGTGTGTTCGTAAAATATATAATAATTAGTTTTAATTGTATTAGATTTGACAAAATTGTCTATTTATTTAGCTCAGTTGTTTTATATGTAAGCTTTCGTGATCCATGATTAATATTATAAATAAGCAAAGCAGAATCACGGCGTGAACTATTCACGTCCCACGGTGTACTGCTATGAGCTAACCAATAAAGATGAAATGATTAAAGAATGGGTTCAAAACTATTCGAGCAAATCCCGATAGTAATTACGTATGTACAGCTGGTTAATATATATAATGGATCACTGCTTTTGAAGACAACCATAAACATTACGTATATGATTGTCTTGTTATTGTATAATATTATATTATTATTATCATTCTGCTATAGTTATTATCACTATATAATATTTTTCATACTCTCAAATCTTTAAATTGTGACCAAGTACTATCTATACTACAGTATCTATACTAATATTATAATAATAATCTTTATTTCATCCTCATGTGCTCATATAAAAGTTCATTTGTAAAAGACAGAATCAAAAGATAAAAAAGTAAAAAATAAACCAATTATAAGAATAAATATCACACAATTCTAACAAATCAACAATAAAAAATATAAAGATAAAATTCACAAATTATAAAACAGAAAAAATATTATACTAATATGTTTGTTTATACGCGCTAATTGATTTGATAAAAATCTATTGTAATAAGCATGTTCATGTGTAAGGCCTTTTTTTTTTTTTTTTTTTTTTTTTCCGTTGGAAAAACCCGTTACGGGTACCCCGTCGGCCCAGCGGGGTGACGGCCGACGGGTTATGTGGGACTACCCGGCAGCATAGAGGATGCTGCCATTTTTAAGGCTACCCACTAAAAAACCAACGGTTGCCCTCTTCGCCGTAATGGGACGTCACGGGATCGCGTTAGCACACACCGTGACGCCCCGGCTCATGTGTAAGGCCTAGCTTGTATATTAGTTATCCTAATATAAATAAAATCATTCGTCCGCGTGTAACAGACAGTCATTTATAATGTTATAAACTAAACGTAACATACATTATTAATACAAGATAAACGCATGTTGAACTTGTTTGTCCAAATATAGTTATTGAAATCGACTGTAAAAGCATTGAGAAATATTTGAAATTCACTTTGTATTTTCAACAAAGCTTTGACCAGTACTATTGTTTCAGTAAAATATATATATACGTCTATGTTCAAATAATAGTCTTATGTATTAAAGAACGAATTACAAAAAATATCAACATAAAAGCATAGAAAAAAAAAAAAGAAGAAATATATTATATCTTTAAATTATGATCATTTCATATATTTTAACTTCTATAGTAATGGAAGTCGTAAGAACAGTATTCTGGAATGATGAAAATTAGTTTAAAGATCAGCTTCAAAGCTATCAGCATAATTCATGTTTAATTAATTTGTATAACTCTATTGTATTTCCAAATAAATATAATACTCGGTGATAGTATTCGCTAGCTTTTTCCTGTGGCTTCACTTGTGTTGAAATATTTAGGCTGAAGATTTTTATAAGTCTTTGCTCTCAAATAAAACTACTACTACTAGGATGTATGTTAAGTATATATATTGTTATTATAGTAAACTTGTATAATTATATCTGTAGTATACCATTAAACTTATATAAAATTTTCTGCCCTTCCAACCATTTTTGACAAAAAAAATTGTACATTAGTTAAATATTATATTATAATAAATTAAAATATTATAATTAATATCCTTGAAATATGCAAATGAACGTACTAGTTATTTAGTTAGTTTAAACTGTTATAATATTAATTTCAATTAATTTATATGTTAATAGTTCGCTGGGTGATGTTGGTTTTGCTCTAATATGTTCTAAAATAGTCGTAGAGTCGACTAAACGACAATTTTTATAAGTAATATGAAAGACTGCATATATCCCTTTGACAGAGCAACAAGGAGGGATAGGAAAAAAAATATTATGGATAAAATATACAATAATAATGTATTTATTACTATGTACTGATATATATATTTTAAATTAAGTATACCACAATGTATAAAAGATTTTTTTATCGGTTTTTGTGTTTGGTCATCATAAAATAGTAAGTTGTATTTTATGATTAAAATTTAGGAATATTTTACTGCCCCAAATATAAAATATTGTTGACTTGGTAAATGTTTGTAATTTTTACAGTATATAATCTCATATATTATTACCGTAAACTGATTTTTGTTCCAGTGGTTATGGACTGCACATAGACATCTGATATGGTCTCAGTTTGCAGAGCTCCAGCTGTAGTTAAAAGACGAAAAATAAAATAAAATGGTCTAATGATTTTTGGCGCCAAATTTATATGAGTGACTTGCAGTTTACAATGAAACTAAATCAAAATAAAAACATGGTTTTGAATTTTTAAGTTTTTCGGGCAACCTACTAATACCAGAGACTCAAACTGTAACGACTTATTGTATTTTAAAAATATTTAATACAAATGAGCCATCCTTGTTATTTGAAAGAGTATTTTATATCAAATTATTTTTAAATAAACAAAGATTTTAAATCAAAATCTTGAACAACAAACCGACCGGAAAACTCACGTAGAATAAACAAAAGGCACCTCTCGGTTGCATTCTGTTTATAGAACTTTTTTGCAAACCGTACTCAGAATAGAATAATACATGCGGACTCTCTCAATAAGCGTATTCCAGTGAAATCATAATGCTACCTACTGAGGTACGGTCTAAGTTGTAAACGATTATTTATTATAATATAATTATATTTATGATAATATTCAGTATTACAACAAACTAAAAAGGCATAAAATGGAATTATAATAATAGTACTAATAACAATTATAATAATAAAAACTAAACACAAAATGTAAGACGTTTACAATAATATATTTCATGTCTATATAATTATAGTGATAGTAAAAATATATTATAGTGGACTGTGTTTTTTATAATCATTAATATCTCATTGCGAATGCACTGGTTTTCGTCATTCTGCCAGAAATGGCTACAACACTTCGAACTATATATTAAAATTATATATTTTATAAAAAAATATAAATAATTGTTCTTGTATCTACGTTCAGGTTCCTAGATAAATATATATTTGTAAAATTTGCAAGCTCTTGGAAAGAAAAATCATTTGAGGTTTTACCAGAAACCACTATTTTCAGTCATTAACAGAGATTAAGAGTGAATTATTATAACACTCATTTAACACTCCTGTCTTAATAACTTACCTGTCATAATGAATGTTTATAAAAAACTATACTATACTTATAAGTACAATATAAAAACTTTTGTAATAATTGATTTTTATGGTTTTTGACACATATTTTTACTTTGTCTCAAACATAACTCAATTTAGCAAAGAGTGTAACCAACTAACCTTCTAAAAAATACTTAATATTTAATTAGATGGAAAACACGTGTTAATCATTCTGATTGGTTGATATCGTTATTGACAGCCAATCAAAACTCTTGATACATTTATTTCAATTCTTTTTAAATCATAATTTTAATTCAATAATTGATTGCATAATACGCAATCTAAATAAAATACTCTATTTTCCGCTCGCATGCTATAACTTGCACCTCAGGTGAGCTGTTATTTCACGAGCGATATTAATCCGCTCAATAGATATGGTCAACTCAGTACTTGCGTCTGAACGCATTTATCTAAACCATTTTAAATCGTGGTTTCTATTCAAAAATATTTTTCAATTTTCTTTTATTCAGAAATATGGTGCATTGATATCCACATCGCAGCCTGAGTGAGCCAATCCCATTACATTATGATCCATCAAATAACAACAAAGAAAATACATAATATATTTTGTAAAGTAATTACTTATATATAAACATTTTAAAAGTTCATTTCTAGCTTAAATGATATCCAAAAATTAATTGAGTTCATCTAATAAGTTGACTACGTGTTGGCTTGTAATACTCTCAACTGATATTAATTAAAGCAACCTACACACTGCATTTATAAGCTGTTTTCATTATAGAAAGTCATCGCTGAGCCTACACGTCACGTTTAGGTTAAGGGAGATATATACTACGCGCACAACCCTGCTATCCTCCGTAATGAATATCATATTCTCTAACATTTCTATGTAAATATGTTCGAGCAGCTTTAAGCGTTACATTTGCACAACAAAGTGTATACCCGCCTTAAGATTATATCATTTTATTTTAAAATATTAAATTTACACAGTTGTCAACCATTTAAATGAAGAAAACAATACGGTCTAAAAAATTAGCCTGTATGGATATTAAATTATATTTAAAATAATTATAACGTTAAAGAAAATATTTCAATTATTTATTTAAGAGTGAGTTTTTATGAAGAAATTGACAACTCCTGGAATATTAAAACAGTAAGTAATTGTGAAATGTTCTACTCATTTCATGTAAAAGCAACATTTACTGTTTTTCAGCCCTGTAATTGATTGTGTTTTAACGAAACAAGATACTGTCGGAGGCTATTTCGTACTCGATAGTGTGAGGATAAATCTTATCGATATGAATATATTTTTATATAAAATAATTATTTATTTTATCATTAATTTTCTGTAGCATCCCTTTTATTTCATGGTAAATATTTAAACAAGTAATCGGCTGGAAAACAAATAAATACCAATGAATATTTATTCATTCAGTGAATCAGATAAGCTCTCCGTAAGTACAGCGTTTCAGCGATTACTGAATCACCTCTTGTTAAATAATATTTATCTTGCTTGATTTATAATTTAATAGAGAACTGAAAACCGGTAGGGCCTTTAAAATATATAAACTGTAATCTAAAACATCGATAAACTTTTCAGATTGGATAGCGAATTACCATCCTAGATAAAACTATTGTCAAATCGTTAACGTTAACAGATTTCTTTGATCCGTGGAGATCTGCTTTGATATATTCAATAATTACTAGACAGAATAAAATAAACATAAATGCAGTTGCAAATTATTATTTACACAATTTTTTTATTCTGAGAAAGAAACTACTTCTCTTAAGAAAATTATTTATAACCAAAAAATACAATAAAATATTATTATTAAAAAAATCAAACCATTCATGAAGCACGCACTCGTGAACTCAGGTTTGTCTTTAATAACTTCGTATCTTAACGCACCATATAACAATGTGTATGTCGAGAAAAAAACAAAAACGTTGCTCCGAGCTTTAAAAAAGCCAGCGGTGAGTAAAAATCTATTTTACAGTTATTGCCCTGTTAAAATAAATAATAAAACTGAATCTTGCGTAAAAGAAATATAAATATATACTTATATACTTTTAATATCTTAATTAATTACTAGATGATAAAACAAATGTTAGGAGTAAATACTTAATAAAAAACAAGACATATAGTGATTATATTTTTACTAAATTTTCATGAATTTCAATTATATATTTGACTCATATAAAAACTTGACGTTTACTTAACACAGATAATTTATAATGTTACAGGAGTCCTGTAAACAAACAAATTTAAGTATATTTCTACGCGTATATAATAATGAGGAAATGTTTCAATATTTGTAACCAATACACTTAATAACTTATCTTCTGATTCCAAAATTCTTTCATCATTAGCATAAATTATCTCTGAGAAAAAAAGACTATATTTATCTGTATATGTATGTATGAACAGCGAGTAACAGCTAGTATCTAATACTTCATTAATAAAACAATGCATCTCACTATACTTAATCTCTATTTTTCTGGTATATGTATATTGTGTTGTAATAAATTATGTCGTCAACATATAATACAATGGCCGGATACAATCTGCGCGCGTCACCAGCTGTCCAGGATACATATTATTACCGGTTAATCTAGATTCACTTTGTATTATTTTAAAGTGAATATTGTTTAATAGAGAAAAACTATTTGCTATTTTTATGACTGTTGAGCTAAGCTTTAATTTATGTGTTATATGTTTTAGGACAATATTTAACTCACTATTAGACAGACATCCTTTATAGTATTACAATCTATTATACCTAATTATTCAGCTGTACTTACGTAATTAATTAAGTACAAATAGTAATATGTGCGTGAACTTTTCACGCTGAAATTCTTGCTTAGGGCTCATGAATAAGAATCCCGAATGGGTTCAAAACAAATCGGGCAAATGCCGATAGTAATTACGTGAATACAGACGGATATATAATAGTAATTATGAATCACGAAAGATTACTTAAAAAGTGTTACAATCTTACTTTTTTTTTTAATGAGAGTAAGGATTTGTTTTTGCTTTTAAAACTAGACACCATGAGTCATTCTATAAAGATAGATATCTTTATAGAATGACTCATGGTGTCTCTCTCTCTCTCTCTCTCTTCTCTGGTTAACTTCATTTCTTATAGCTTCGTCTGGTAACAACAGGCACATTTCTCACCCCAGTATTATCATTGTTATTCAACGAGTGAACGTAACTTTCAGGCCACTATTCTCAAATGTAATCAAAAATGTAGGTATAGTACTTTTTAAATGCTTTAAAATATATTATAATATTTTAAATAAAATAAATAGACACAAAAATGGATACATATGGTTTAATAGAACTTACAATTTGAAGACAGAAGCAATAACCAACTTCAGTAGCCACATTTCCCCCAATTTAAAGTTTACTTTCAAGTTGAAATCACAACTTGGTCGCTTTAGATAACTTTCATTTAAAAATCAAGATATAATAACATACGGGTTAAAGTTATTTAATCTCAAAATCGATTTAAATCAATTAAATCAAAGCATATTTTTAATGTTTTTTAAGCGTGTATATTAAATGCTTACATAACAAATTGACATGTTTAAAAGCATTTTAAAATATTTTCTAGTTACAATACTTTAATAAATATATTCATGTAAATATAATAATTAATATAGAAATTAATACTATCGATAATATTTTTTCACAGCACTAAAAGAAAACACAAACACAACTTGAAGGTACAAGACGGATAGCATTTTCATAATTTTATCTTTTATTACACCATCGATATTACAGAGTGCAGTCAGTATACACAACATATATCGATTTTCTTTATAATTTTACATATTAAAAGTTATTGTAAATAACTTGTTATAAATGTCATTCTTTTTATATATAACCAAATATAATTATTATTTCGATACTACAACGTTACTAATCTATTCAATAAAATTAAAATGATTGTTATTTTATTTTAGAACTATTATAATATATTTCTATTATTTTTATTTGAAAGTGTCAATAGAATTTTTAAGATTTTAATTGAATGTAGAATGAATGAATCTACACGGACAAGGATCGAACCTGCAACCTCTAGGATTTGTATTGTATGTTCCACGTTTTCTATTATTCTTTATTTATTAATATAAAATAAATAATTCATCAACACGAGGACTAAAATGTTTTGCTACCCCTTTGCGTCCGTGTCTGAGCTGTCTGGGAGCTCGGCCAATTGAACTACGGTGACGTGAAGAGAATCGTAATGCCTTGATGTTTGTAACATAGAAGTATATATATTTATATAGATGTATGCATCTCCTTTCTATCTTAGTTAATATGTACACACACTACACACAACGTGTCCTCTATGCTGTCTTCTTAATTTAATTCGTTGTCTGGAAGAGATTACTCTCAAGCAATAAGGCGGCCATACGACATTTCATTGAAAACAATATACGGAATTACAAAACATAATGACAAAAAGACAAAAATCCACAACTGGTATGACAAACAAATAAAGATATGAACTTGTTTTAAAGCAAAGTTTCAAACCTCGGCGACATCTTGCGAGTTGAGACTTTACGAGTAACATATTCAGTTTTTGGATATAGTTGAGCCTTGAGCGAACTACTTCTTATTTATTTTAAGGAATGGTTTTATATATCATTGCTTTATAACCGTTAATTATATATAAATAGATATACCATTTTTACCTCTCAACTGTCCGTCTTTATGTCTGTTTGCGCTTCAGTTAAAAATAAAACCAGTTAAACATTAATTTTTATTTAAAAGCAACGGGCGGATCATTGAAACCACTAGAACGTAGTGTATTATTTTTCAAAAAGTCACAACAAAAATAAAATAAAGGGCAACTAAAATGTAGTTAAGTTGTAGTTTATTAAATAACATTAGTAAGAAAAGATCCCAACAACAAACAAATAATAAGAAAACGAAGCTGTAATTGTCGTTAAGTATAACAATAACGATGACACCATCATCTCGTCTTACCGCGAACACGATTGCTGCAAAGCATTCGAAACGTCGGGTTAAATTTAAAAATGTAATAATAAACGCGAGTTATATCCGAAAAATAGTTTTATTGAAATATGTAGTACTCGTGTAAATCTTAGAAAACATTAATATTGAAGTATCTTGTAATGCAAAAAATTAACAACTTAATACCTCTTTACACCATCGGTAAAACACGAAAAAATGACATTTACAATAGTCTTACACAAGAATTGTATTTGAAGGTTCATTTTAAGACGAGATGCAAAGTAAAGTTGTTTTCTATTGCAATAGGAATCTAGTTTTCCCGAAGGCACGTACGTTATGTTTTCAATTTTGTGTAAGGCTTCATACACACTGAGTTAAATTTTAGGTTTAGTTTACATAACGAATTTCTTATTCAATAGGTTATTTTGGTACAGAATAACAAAAATTATTATTATTTACTTTTAAGTCAAATGACACAAAATGTCGTAAAATATAATTAACATTGTATTGTTTAAAATAATAAGAATACCTGAAAACGTCTTAAATACGCTGCAATTCACTGAAACTGAAGTGAAAAAATTGTTGAGTTATAAAATGTAAGGTATCTATTGGTTTTATAAATTTAAAAAGTAGTTTTAATTTTTTTCCTAACTATGATAGTATGTGTCTCTTGTGTGCACTCACCCCTACAGCAACGCATCGAATCTTACATAGAATTTGTTTAGGAAATTCTTCAAAATCTGATAGAAAGCGTAAATTTATTTCAATATAATATATTTTTATTTTGAATAATTTTATTAAATGCTTCGTCGAATTAAGTTATGAAATAGAGATAATATGAAAATATTTTACATAAATCTATACCAAATACACATATGCACCCAATAAGAATCCGTAGAAATGATTTACCTCAAAACAATGATTTTGTATTTTTTTATATTTAAATTTTGGTGATCTATAATTATTATTAAATACTATCTGAATTACCCGACTAGTTACGAATTCATTCGGGGTCTGTACTCATGAGTTCCGAGCATGGAGAAATCACGGCGTGAATTTTATAAGTAATGTTATGTAGATTGCAAATGATTCCAGATGTATACACTATAAAGTGTTCGCTAATTCCAATAAAAACTGTACGTACACTGTATAATCAATTAAGTAATAGCCAGTTGTTATGGAAACGTCGTTAGGTGAACTATCGGAAGCTTTTAGCACGCTAATGACGAGCTAGGGTTGCTACTGATAAATAGAGAATGGAGAAATAAAATTGAAGGCCATAAAATTAATTCCAAAGAAACCCTTAACACTTTATCCTTTTCTAAGATAAAAGCTTGAATATAATGAGATACGTACGAGTATTTTAAATATTTAAGTTTTTCCGTTCGTACCATTAGGCTTGAAACATAGTAATAATAATAATTAAACTAATCAAATAAAAAAAATATTTTTAAAAGTTCCGGAGTTAAATATATTTTCAATTATATATCAAAAATTACTGTATGTGTGGGAATATTAAAGATAAAACATTTAAAAAAAGCAACAACAAATGAAAAAAGAAATTGTTTCGTTAAAAGAATTTTTATTTTTCACATCCTTGCACCCAGTTAGCTTAGTTTACGCAGCGACAGTTTGGGAAACACTCAGATGGGTTGCTCTTCCCTTGTTATAAAACTCTGACACGAGATCACATGTATCCTATTGCATTATGATAAAGGCTATTTTGTAATGCTTTTATCTCGAATTGCGGTTTAAAATTTGATTGTAAACTTTCTGTATCTAAAATAATTTTGGTATAAATTTTATTTGTATTCGTAAAGGTTTAGCAATTAATTGAATTGGATGTTACGGATTAATCAAATCAACGGGGGCAAATTATTAATATTTAAACAATCTTTTTCAATATTAATTAAAAATAATACATATTTATTTATGAAATAAATAATGTATTAATAAAGCACTTAAATATTCTTGAAACTTCTCAACCGCTCTGTTATCAGAGATCAGAACGTGCCGCGCGTCGGTCACAGCATCAGATATAACCCTTAACTGCTAAACTACGGAGATGATCTCATCTTTTACTTGTACTGTAACAGAAATGTATTGATCATATTTTTAATAATTACGTTGACATTTAAGGAATCTTTGAAGTAGAACGGCCATTTTTGTTTTTATTTCATACTAAAATTAATACAGCAGAGCTCATGTCCATCCTCATTCAGATCGTCCAATCCGTATAAAAGCCCAGACTGATACTGATAGATTCCAACGGTTTAGTTCGTCGCAAAATAACTCATGCACACTAAGAAACAAACTATTATCAACAGACATATTTTTTAAATTATCTTATATTATTTACAAAACAATAACTTTCAAAGATTTCCATAATAGACCTCCATTTAATTACACCTACTATATTGCAAATTATATTTGTATTAATAAATTGTTTATAAACACAATAACACCGACAATAATTAAAGTAAATATTAACGTCATCTGAATTATTGCATTGACTTTCATAAACAACTGCTTGTAATAATGAATTCAGTTTATTTTTAATGTGTATTGAGAATACCAACTACGAAATGAATATTGCATTTATGAAATTCATTGTTATAACTGTCTTTTTAGACGGAATGATTACAGGTGAGATTAAGAAGTCTAATATTAATTTATAATAGTTCGATTTAAATGATTTTATGTTTGGTGGTTAAGTAGGTGGTAGTGTTACCCATAGATGTTTGCAAATCTGAAAATAACGTTAACTGTACTATTGGGCGAACGGAGCGGTGATGTGAAATGTAAAAAGAAGGCACTTTAGTTGGATTTTGCTGTAATTTACAACTAGTCACGAGCTGGCAGTGTCAAAAAGTAATAAATCGAAAATCTAATGAGAACATTTGAAATACACAAGGGATTAGAACCCACGACTTGGATTAAAAAATCCATTTTGTTCTCATACATTTTCAACACTCCACACAAACTTTCTGTGATAGGATAATACAACTTTAATCAGTCCACTAGTAAGTAGAAGAAAAATGGCTACAACAGGTTCTACAAAACTAATACTGTCAATGAAAGATTATTGCTAGTTCAAGTGACATAAACAAGATTGTTTTTTTAGTATATGTGCCAAATATAACAATACCAAGACAAGCGCTCAACAAGTGCGGCTTAGACAAGTCTCCAATCAAAGTTGTGTACGAGGGAGATGGAAGAATAGAAACTTACCCCTGGTTGGGGATATTGTTTTATGAAAGTAAGTAACAATCATAAAAGAACTTTATTTACCTTAACACACCTTCTCTAAAAATACGTAAAACTGATTAATTTTAAAGTAACTTAACAAAGATGTACTAAAAAGGAGTGATCTGTTTTCCAGTTCCCCCTGCCGACTACGATATTAAATACATTATAGAATGTTATGATACTTTTGACCAAATCGTTTGCAACTTTTGACAAGATAGAAGCCACAATTTGCATTGAAACCTAATTGCATAAAGTTTTGTAAATATTTCATTGGTGGTGGAATCATTTTGAAACCCGCATTTTGAAACCGCAAATTTAAAGATTTCTCTAAATAATAAGGGAAGGTTCAGTAACAACAAAATAAAAAAGGGACGATCTAATGTACAATTACTTGAAGCAAATTCTTTAAGCCAGTTTATTTTGTAGAAATATGTACCTTTTACCAAATTTTCTGAACTTATAACTCTTGTAAGGCTAAAAGTTTTTTAACTTTATACATAAAACTCTAGTGACCCTGTATTTGTAATTCTTCTTATATTACTTTAGTTGGACCCAGTAAGTTGATAAAATCCAGCAAAATTTTTTAATGTTCAAACCAAAAAAATATTTCAAATTAAAAAACCTACGAGTCCAAATCTTACACAGCACCTTCCATAATTTTTAACGAACTTTCATTTTTAAACGACGGTTAGACGAGATTTTATGATTTTAATTTTTAATTTCAATATATGAGAAAATGTAAAAATTTGTTCGTTCCTAAAAAATGTACACCTATATATAATTATATATGTTTTCAGACAAGAAATTGTATTCGACGTCGGTAGTTCTGGTGACGCTGCAGATTGTAATCGGCTCTGCTTTGGACATCGACAGATTGCCTAAAAGCGATTTTAGGTGACAATATTTTTTTCTTTATTACTTATTGGTCACATACATCCGCCTTTATGTATAATCGGTCACCATAAATAAATTTATGAAATGGCCCCCTATAATATTTAGGGAATTGTTACAAAATTTTTATTACCAACTGTGAGTAAATATTACCTTCAGTGTATAAATACTATTAGTAATAAGAATGTATAGAACTGTTCTCTGAATTTCTACTTTAGCCAGAGGTACAAAAAGTCTGAAATAAACTAAAAGTTACCAAAGAAGCAAGTCAAAGATATTTTCTCTGACTAGTCAGTAACAATTATTATTTAAGTGTGTAGCTTTGCATTTATAGTATGTATTCATGTGTATGTAGTGGTGAATTCAAAGGACGACCGCCAGCGCTCGAAGTTATCAACTCTAATTGAAATGTATTTAATATAACGTGAAACGAGCTGGAAATTTAATTTTATATTTGACTTGTTTGCTTTTGACGAAACTATTCCCTGAATTTAGTTTTTGGAATATTAGTTATTTTTTAAACTATCGTACAGTACTTTCTTATCAAAATTATGGGATCTTAATCTTGATCTTTACGTAAAAAAAAATAATAATAAAATCGTATCCATATTTTGTATTGGTGGACAGATCACGGGCGCGGGTCGTTCTCGGACACAACTGTTCCAGATCTGGTATCAAAATAAGAGACTATAGTTATCACCCAGATTTCTCCAAGAATACTTACAGCACTCTGGCTCTAATACAGCTGGAAACAAATTTTAGAGGAATAGGTATTTGAATGACAATATTGTCTCCTTACTTTCGTTATTAAGTTTAAGATATATTAATATTATTCAAAGAGGTCAAAACCACTTAATGAATTCTCAATTGAGGTTATAACGTTTGTTTAACAGTGTTTACAATAAATATGTATGTTCTCGTAACAATTATTTTGTTACCAATTATTACTACTACTACGAAATAATATATAAATTTATAAGTATATTTCAATTACAGACTTTCATCCTATTTGTGTGTCACCGAAATCTTTGGAAAATCCACAATTTTATGTACTGGCATTATCGGATGGTAATATAGTTTTTTTGCTGTTTTAGCTCTCAATAAAGTATAATTTTCCATGTTTTGGGATGCAGCAGGAAATGAAACAGTTTTTTTTATTTTAGTTTTATATTTGTTCTTGTGGCAAAAATAATTTTACGACCAAAAGCATTTAGTTACTTTTACTCAATGAGTATTTTTGTTAGAACCGTCATAAACCGCTAACCTCATATTTTATTTGCTGGCTACTTTTCTTTGATATTACAGATATTTTAATTAACTTTTACGCAAAAACAGATTGCAAGAATTCAAAAATAAAAATACACAAAATGGCATACGTTACTCCGGATCAATGTAAGGCATACTACAGACGAACAGATGTGAGTTGAGACTACGTTACCTTTTTATATTATATAATTCTTTTTATATTTTCTTTTGTAACTAGAAGGTTTTGTGATTGTTATTTTTGCCCATTGCCTTTGTAATATATTTTTTAGTTGTCGGCTTATTAATACAAAGCTTTTAGCTTTATTGTGAGGACTTATTCTTCCCGACTATTGACATTTTATTACTATAGTATAGTTTCTATATCATTAGGAATGTACACATTAACGACTCAATGTAGTTGCCGTATATTTCCTAATATTTCCTAATGCCTATACTGAATTTAATTAGTAAATTTGACTTTAACTTTTACCACTAAAATCATAAAAATAAAGTAATTTTATTAGACAACCAAAAAACAAAATCAAGATCTTTATTGTTATCAAAGCTACCAGCACTTTGGAAACTTTTTAAAAGAGCAGTCGTCAGAAACTCAGCGGGCTTGTCTTAGACTATTTAGATTGTTGAATTCGAATTCATTGCCTCAAAAAAGAGTCACTTTTATGACTTGAGTAACAGTTAAGACGAGCTATAATGCTCGATGCTCAATTAAAGCTCATTCTTATTAACGCGTTAAAGATTTTCTATTCGGTACTGATCAATAACCGTGAGTACACTATCCAGATCTCAGTTTTAAATACTTGTAAATATTGTACATTATTTTAAAAGATATATAATTTATATCAAGTATGGGGGAAAAATTAAAAGTCAAATCATAAATAGATTTTAGCATTGTAAGGTACTTTTATTCTGTTGCTACCTTTGTCTCTGTCTTTGTCTGCCGCTTTGTCGGCATAGTGTGTTAATGAGAAATCCTCAATAGCAAGTTGCAGGGTCCCTTCGCTTCAATCTTCGCTTCAAGCCGCGCAGACTCATAGTAGCCGACGCACGCTAAGATAGTTCTCAGAGGATTATTTCATATTTAGCCGATATTTATCAATGTTTTATAAATGTAGCTTATAACGGATTTGTTCTGATTTATAAGTAATATACTACTGAAAAGTTATTTCACAATCTGATTTTTTTCTTCTATCGCAATTTCAACGGGGAATGTTCCGAAGAGCTATTTGATCTGATGCCTGTCGCCGAATTCCATCACCCCACAGCACGTCACCGCGTGCATTATCATCCTTATCACCTGGATGCGTGCCGATCTTCTACTGTTCGGTTTTCAAGGACCTTTCTTCCACGTACCAATAAGATGTGAAATGATCTTCTTTCGGCGGTTCTAGATCGAAACGACATGAAAATCTTCAAAAAAGGCGTACACTCCTAACTCCAAAGCCGGCAACGCTTTTGAGTCTTTGGATATTGCAAAGTTCTTGGTCGGCGGTGATCATATGTCATCTTTGAACGGCACTCGCGTTTGCCCTCCTCTTTCATAAAAAAAAGTAGGAGAGAATAGAATAAAATTAATAGGATAACAATATAGGAAAAAAAGTAGATTAGTAGGTAGTATATAGATCAGACCTTTATTTCAGAATATACTTTATTACAATAGTTATTTCTCTTAACGCTAATTCTAAATATATATATTTATTAACATTAGCTAGATGAGGAAAAAATGTGGCCAACATACACGATATGCGCAAGAGCACTGAGAGGTAAAGAGTGCATTTGGAGAAATGGAGCTGTGCTTCTTTTACGACAGGAAAATAAGTGGAGTTTGGTATGTAGAGCATTTTATTTCTAATATACTTGTATAAATAATGTAAATAACAAAATTATTTATTAACTTTATTAATTATTCTAATTTTTCTAACTACTGTAAAATTTTAAACACTCAAAAGTTTAATTGTTTGTCTGATAGATTGGTTTTGGTATCCAAGGACCTGGTTGCCGAGCGCCGGCTCGATTCCTGGATTATGGGCAGCATAAGAAATGGCTGAGGAGAAGCGTGGAACTTATCGGCAGACCTACTGTCACCAGGATATCAAAGAACCAGCTCGTACTGAGAAGAAGTAAATACAGTTTTAGTTAAAGTAGATCCCTGAAGCTCTATCTTGCTCTTCCTCAATACTCTTGTTGGCAACTCATTATATGTAATATTATATAACATCATTGAGTTATATCTACCATTATAATAACCGCTTGCTCATTGACTACCTCGACAATATTTTAAAAAATTCTAATGTGTGTTCTAAAACACAAATAGTGAAAGTACTCCCCACTGTATTCATAGAATTAATAAAATTGTATAAAAATGGTATTATTTGCGATTATTCAAGAGAAGCAGACTAATCAATATAAGATTCGAATTCAAATTAATTAAATATTTATCTAAATGCATTTGTCTATCATCAGCCCTTTCCAACGTCCAGAGGTACGGGCCATGTGATCCTGAAGAGATAAGACAGGAACTTTACACCGACCGCACCACCGTGCACCGCTACCCGACGAACAAAGTACAGCATGCTAGCTACAATGTAAATATGATTACTTGAGATAGTCACTACTATTGGTCTAAGTTATATGATAACTTAATCTAAATAACAGATTTAAAAAACAAAGATAAATGAATCCTAAGGATTTGGTTAGGTATACATCTAGTAAAACTGATATAATCTAATTGAAAGTATTAATTATATCCAAATTAACTATTTTCAGTTCACAATATTTGCAAATTTGGAATACTCATGCGTTGTATTTCGAGTATTTCACTACATTTATCCAAAAGTTACCAGAGACTTACCGTTCATCAGTCTCAAACGCATGTGCTTGTCTCCGGAACCGATCTGCTATTCCTTCCAACTCCTGCAAATAGATTTCAGTGTGGAAATTAACTTTAAGGAGTCTGTGACATACCACGTAGCGGCGTACGGCCGGGAAGTGAGGCTAGTGGACATGAAGAAGTTAATGGCACGTCTGAACAGCAGGAAGCCGTTTGCAGAAGTTGTTTATGGTCGCTGAAGCGTTTACCATGAGTAGCAGAGAGAGATTAAATGCTTACTGTATATTTTTTATTTGTTATTTTTGTTTATTCATGTTACTGATAAAAAAAATATTTTATTCTGGGTGTCATAAGTCGTAGACAGGAAAACATAAATGCGACCGCGACAAATCACCTCATTTCTACTTGAAAAGTAATAAGTATATTTCATTCATTGAAATATTCTTATAAACTTTCGTCTTAGGTAGCGGCACATATTCAACTTTAAATAACAATAATATTATACAAATTGTAATATCAAAAACACTTCTGAAATGACTGAAAACAAAAATTTAAAATAGATTACAAAACCAGAGCCAAATGATAGAGCCAAAAATTGCATGACTAATCACATATTGAAACGTTTAGATATGGTCTTACGTGATCTACACTGTGACCCAATGTCAATGTAATGAGATGTCTGCCTCAATTATGAGAGAGGTGACTGAAGTTATTATAGGAAATCTATTCAACGTTAACTTTGATGGAATCTCATGCTTGACTTATTTCTTAAAGTACTGTTTTTCATAAAATTAGGATTTGTAGCAGTGATCGTATTTTTATGTTTGCTGGTACGTGTCTATTACGAATAGTAAAAATAAAAACTCTAAAGATGATAACTGTTATCCTGTACATTTATAAGAGATTATTTTATACGAAAAACACGAACACTGGTTTGGTTTGATGTGCACTAATTTTTAACATATATTTATTTTAAGAAAGCTTGTTAATTCTTAAAGATTTAACAGCAGATGTATTCGCTGCATTATTGACTTTTTGATGATGAATTACATTATGCTACACATCGTTATCAACAAATCTAAGTATATTTTCAAAGTTCGAAGTTACTAAGAAGCTGTTCAAAAAAAAATCTTTTAAAAGTTGAAAGCAGTTCCAGCGTCCGAATAGAAGCATAGCACTTGTTTCAAAAGACACTTAACACTAAATAAAACTTCCTAGAGCCTGGAAAATGAAATTTCATTTATTTTAAATGTTAAATTTAAAATACTAACGCAAAAAGATATTCGATAAATTAAATATTCTATTAAAGTCATGTGACTTTTAGGACTTGAACTTAAATTAACCAGTTCAAATAACTTAATATAAAAAATAAATATAACCAAAAAATATTGTAAATATAATAAACCTTTCGTTAAAAGTTTCTTCATGTCGAAAAAAATCACTTTCCTCGTTCCTATGACTACGTAGTCCGTAAAAAATTAAGAAATCCACTTTGTATAAAGATATTATAGCTTCAAATCAGTTATAAATCTAAATATTGAGCTATTGATCCGTAGAATAAAATATATTAATATCTTTACTAAAAGTTGGTAATTCAGATAACGTAATAGGTCTATGTACCGAAATGAAACCACAATCCACCTTCACACTAAAACTATTCTAAAACTGAAACTAGATTACTTTAACTTTGTTTTTCCCACAACTAATTTATGGGACTGATGTGTGCATGTAGTAGTTTGATCACGAATACCATATATTTATTAAACCTTAACAAAATCTTTTTAAAGTTAAACGAGCTGCGAATACACGTTAGGTGAAAGAAGTGAATATTTCAAAACATTATAATTTGTCTTCATTTCAAACCCTCAATTTTATATATTAACTTACAAATATCTTAATACACATATGTCAATGCTTTTTGACCGTCTTTACAAACCAGTGCAGCAAACTTAAGTACCTATTAGCCACTATTTATATAATTATAAAACATGTTAACAAAATTATTACTGTGTAGAAGAATATCAGCGTCATGAAACAGTTGTAAATTTATAATTAAAACACAATGCGATGTAGTTCATGCAACGTGGTATATTTACAATCATTATTGGAGATATCGGAATTTATCTTTATTTACAGAACATACTTTTATTTTATGAGATAAATATATCAATTAAAATTTAAAAACTCACCACTATACCCGACAGTATAAGTTTAAAATATTATATCAAATTTATATTGCTCAAAAATTCCATAAAATTGAAAAGTATTTTATATGATAGTTTTTAACATATATATATATATTCTTATGATATGATACTAATTACTTGCATGATAGAAGGTACATTGCTAATCATTCTGATATGTAATTTTAAACACTTTGCATATGGTAGGTACATAGATTATTGGTTTTATTTATAGTCACCGAATATATTCTTAAATATTAGTGACATTGATGGATCTATCTACTAAATATTCAATTTAGAATTTATCTTACTAGCACTAATAAATTATTTTATATGTCAAACTAATTAATTTACTAAAATGCAACTATGAGACATTGGACTAGCATTTGTCTCGCCAAATAATATTCTAATGTCAAAAGGATTTGAACAAGAAATTAGTTTGAAGCACTAATTGGAAAGCCTGAGAGAAATTGCAAATGTACCCTGAGCGGCGATTCAATTAGCTGTCAGGGTACATTTACTATCTAGATATTGCCAATGACAAAACAACGATATTTTAAACTTAACACAGATTTATAAATAAGCATATAAAACGTCATGTCCCATCATCTCGGAATAAAATTTTATATAATTTTAAAACATTTAGCAAAGTTTTATTCGTAGAATTATTTTTGAACACTTTTCCATAACAAGTAAATTTCATTTAAAAATCAAAAGCCGTCAAAACCATTCCGTAAAAACTAATGGATTTATATTTAAAACTGAAATCTCGAAGCTACCTAAATTTCAGTCTGACAAATTTAAACGTCCCATTTTAGTCTGTTCGTTGACACCTTCCGTACGTTCATTTATAATTCATTTATTCACTCACGAGTCACGACCTGAGGCGTCATCTCAGTCGAGCCTCTTCAGAGGATATGTCTATAATGCTACTAAATTGTAAATGACCGTGTCTACTTTGAGTGAACTTCGTATTTCAAGTATTTAAATTATTCATCTTAAATTGGCCGTGTGTCATGAGGGCGACGTTTTATAAATAATTTATTTTGTTTTAATGTTAAAGTAGTTTTAATATATAAAACTTATTAAATTTACAGATTGCAGAAGTAATTTATTGAACAAATGTATTATTTATGATTTCTTATCAAATTTAAATTTAAGAATCATAAAATATAATGCTTAATAATTCTGATATATATAAATGTTATGTCTCAAATTCCTATCCCCCTACCACCACCCTCCTTTTTTAAATCACGTTTTTATTTTATTATCACGTATTAATTGTTGTAGTTAGCATACTTATTTAAATAATTTTTACTAATAACAGTTGGCAGTAAAAATCCCATGACACATTTTGTAATTACAATTTGTTTCTTCAATTATTATTTTTTGTATGTTTTGAATTCATGAGAATATTAATGAATTAGGACTGCAATAATTTATTTAAATCTGTGTAAAAAGAAAAAAGTGGTTGCCGAAGGCCGCATTGAGGCCGCTTCTATTTTTTAGGTGCCACATTATACCCTACAGATTATACACCCTTAGATGATCCGGTAACTTTACTATTATTTATATATTTATTTTTTTATTCTTTCTATCATTCTCTCTTTCTTTCTTTTCCACTTTGAATAAATACCAGTGACCATTTTTGTAAGTCAAATGCAAATGACAGAAGGGTTTATTTTGACACCACACTTATCGAAATAAGCCTTTCTGTTCGGACACTCTCCAACTTAAAGTTAAGGTTACGATATATTCAAACGCGCCCTGGTCTGAGAAGAACCAGACAAAAAACTCAGCTACTATTTTTATTGTGGTCACTGATTCACAAACGGCAAAACAGTTAATAAATAATTAGCCAATAACTTGAACCATCGTAATGAATCTGAAAAGCACTACTAATGTTTTTAGTAAAATGATTATTGCAAACTAATATTGTCGTAAGTTATTAAAATAATTAATTACAGATTTTTTTAAATGAAGTCATATATACATGTATATATATATGATTATTAAAAGTTAAAATTAATTGTAAAAACTTAAAAATATCATTAACATGTAAGATGATAAAATGTAGGAGTTATTTAATCAAAGCATACAAGTTATTGGTTCCTGGAACAAAAGATGTTTCCGAAGTGACAAATCAACAAACTGTTTCGGCTAAGACGTATCTGTAGGAGTCTAACTACAAAGAACTGGCAACTCCTTACGGCTTCCGTCGCCACAATCACTCTTTTGTATAAAGATGGCACATTTATTTGTCTTCCAAATACGAGCTTGTTTTATTATAAACCCTATTTTGTAAGGTTGAAAACAAGTACTTGTTAATAATCGCCGGTAAAGTAATTTCAAAAAGCTATTGTCATATTGCCTAAAATCGAGAATCAAGGATTAGGCGCATCGTTTCTCGTCAAAACAAAGGTTCGCTGCCATCTTACCAGAACTTGTAAAAATGATTGGCAAAGAGCTTAAGTTCTTGACACAAAAAAGCATTTATAATCAGGAAATATTTAAGCCTCTGATATAGATTGATTTTGTTTTAATTTAAAACCTTGCATCATTTGATGATCTTGTATCAATGTACAACTAACATTTTTTTTAACTGTCGTTATATTAATTAAAATAAATATTTCTTAAAGGATAATTGGAAAATGATATCTACTATATTTTAAAAATACTGAACACATGTTATGGAAAAATGGCGTTTTATACAGGTATTTAAATTTACTAAATTGTTGTTTACTTTTCTCTACTCTTAAACTTATATTGTTTATTTATCGAGCTACAACTAATATTATTTATTTATTATTTAGTTAATTTAGTGAGTGGATCGAGCGAAGCTCTCTATGAGAGACACTTATGCATCCCTTCTGCAAGCATCAATCAAAAACGGTATATTCGAATATTTCAAAATTTTGCACACTGACACATCAATCTGGTGGTAGTTTAAAAAGAAAATTTCCGAAAAAAAACAAAATGTAATCCTTCGTCTCGTCTTACAAAAGAGTTGAGGACAGAATGCGTCGACGTTTTGTTAATGCAACTTCGGTGCTGTTAGAACCTCGCTTTGCTCAATATACTAAGGCATATTGTTTGCGAGCCATGCGAGTAAAATTTGAGGTCTGGTTTGCACTCCTAGTTTTATTTCGGTCTCATATAAATAAGAAATTTAAATGGTTATCGGGATGTTACTCATGTAACCATTTAATGTTTATTTCACTTTTTTCTTTATTGTAATTAAATTCGCAATTCAAAACATACTCATATTTTAATTTCTTGGACATTTGAAACAACCAATTTGCAGTGACTTATCACCGTGAGGGTTTAAGCAAAAAAGTCCTCTCAAGTGAACATCCTCGTCCAGATTATCAAATCCAAACAATAACAATCTAGACTGATCTAACATCTAACATCAAGTACCATATCCTAGACTCCAATGGTTCGGTTTGTCACACAATTAGCCACAGATTATTATTAACGGACAATTATTTTTTAATTATTTTAATTATATATAAAGGAATGATAGATTTCTTTGAGCCTTTAAGGGCTTAACAAACAATCTCTCATTTAATTTCATTACCATTTCCACGACATATGAAACTTAATTTGTAATTTACAATACAAATTACAAAATAACATTTGTATTAGAATTGTTTGTAAACACAATAACACCGACAATAATTACTGTAAATCTTAACATTGTGTGAATTTTTGCAACAACTTTTACATACAAATGCTTATAGCAGTACAATGATTTCAGTTTGTTTTAGTGTGTCTTGAGATAACAACCACGAAATGAATATTGTATTCATAAAAATCATTGTTATAATTGTCTTTTTGGAAATAGTTACAGGTGAGATTAAGAAGTCTTATTTAAATTTATATTAGCTAAATTTAAATTGTGCTATTTATTTTTTTAATTTTTTTTGTTAGCTAGAAAGTGATTTACCAAATGGTATGTGGTAGCGTAATGGTTGCATCTATACATCTGTAAATATGAACATAGGGTTGGCCCTAACATACTATTCTACACTATTCGAAAACTAGGCACGAGCCTCCACTATCTAAAAGTATAATAGCGATTCATACCTTGAGAAATAGAACCGACAGTCTGACTTTCTTTATGAATTGTAACAATAATATACACTTCACGCAGGAGATCTGTGATAGGGTATAACAAGCCAGCCCGTATACAATTCAACTATAATAGGTTCTACAAACCTGATCCTGTCAATTAATTATTTTTTTGGGAGTTCGAGTGATGGAAACCAATTTTTTTTAGCATACTTACCAAATGTTACAATAACAAGACAAACGCTCAACAAGTGCGGCTTAGACAAGTCTCCAATGAAAGTTGTGTATGATGGAGATGCAAGAATAGAAACCTACCCCTGGTTAGGAATACTGTTTTATGAAAGTAAGTAATTCTTCTAACTTTGAACATAAATTTTAGGATTCCTGTGTTTGTAATTCTTCTTTTAAATAACTTTTAATTATATAATATATTTCTTTTATTATTTCTATTACTTTAACTTTAATTGGGCCTAGAAGGTTGATGTTTTCGAGATCTAGAAACCTTTTTAATGTTCGAAAAAAATATTATTTTCATATATACTTGGACTTCTTAATTAAAAATTACTACTGCGAAAGTTATCCAGCATTTTCACAAATGTTACATTAAATAACGAGCTTTCATTCTTAAACGACGTTTTATTATATTATCAGAAAATACAATTTGTTTGTTTCTAAAATACACACACCTATATACAAATATATATGTTTTAGGTAAGAAATTGTATTCGACGACGGTCGTTCTGGTGACGCTGCAGATTGTGATCGGCTCTGCTTTGGACATCGACAGATTGCCTAAAAACAATTTTAGGTGATAATATTTTCACTTTTTTCTTTATTACTTATTGGCCACATATTTTCGAATTTACCATATAAAGTTACCATGAATAAAGATATGAAGTTGCCCTCTACAATATTTAAGGAATACTATAACTCCTCCTAGTTATAAAATTTTAATTACCAAAAATTGTGAGTTAACATTAACCTCAATGTAGAAGCACTATTTGTAATAATAACTATCGTCTGAATTTCTAGTTTAGCAGAAGTATAAAAATTGTTAAGTAAACAAAAAATTACCAAAAAAGCAAGTCAAAGATATTGTCTGACTGGAGCAGTCGACAACAATTATTATTTAAGTGTGTAGCTTTGCATTTATAGTATGTATTCATGTGTATGTAGTGGTGAATTCAAAGGAAGACCGCAGGCGCTTCGAAGTTATCAACTCTAATTGAAATGTATTTAATATAAACTGGAAACGAGTTGGAAATTTAATTTTATATTTTTAGAGTATTATTTATTTTTAGAGCAACAGTACTTTCTTACCGAGAGTAAGGGATCTTCATCTTAATCCTTATGTAAAATAGGAATAACATCGTATCTATAATTTGTATTGGTGGACAGATCACGGGCGCGGGTCGTTCTCGGACACAACTGTTCCAGATCTGGTATCAAAATAAGAGACTATAGTTATCACCCAGATTTCTCCAAGAATACTTACAGCACTCTAGCTCTAATACAGCTGGAAACCAATTTTAGAGGAAAAGGTATTTAAATGATACTATTATCTCCTAAAATAAAAGATTAAGATTTATAAATATTAGTCAAAAATGACTAAACCACATTATATAAATGAATTCTCGTTTGAGGTTAAACCGATTTTTCAACAAACTAATCAATAAATAATACGTCGCAATAATTAATTTATTAAAAATTATTAATACTCCTATCCGGATATAAAATTAATTTATAAATATTTTTTAATTACAGATTTTCATCCTATTTGCGTGTCCCCGAGATCGTTGCAAAATCCGCAATTTTATGTACTGGCTTTATCAGATGGTAATATAGTGTTTTGCGTTTTTTGCGGCATATTAAACTACAATTTTTCCATGTTTTGAGATACAGCAAGAAATGAAAAACCGTTTTTTCTTTGAGTTTTATAGGGTTTGTTTTTGTTGGACAAGTAATTTTACGATCAAATGCATTTAGGTAGTTTTACTCAATGACTATTTTTGTTGGATCACTCATGAACCATTAACCTGATATATATTTATTTTATTTTCTGGCTATTTTACTTTGATATGGCATACATTATTACTCACTTTTTAAAATAGATTGCAAGAATTCAAAAATAAAAATACACAAAATGGCATACGTTACTCCGGACGAATGTAAGGCATACTACAGACGAACAGATGTGAGTTGAGACTACAATACCTCTTTCTATAGCTTAAAAATATATTCTTTTGTAACTAGAATGTTTTGTGTATGATATGTTTATCTAGCCTGCTCATCATTAATTTTTCAAAAAATTTTTAATAATAGTCTATTTTTAAACATAGCTTAGCATTTTTTCTTGTTTCATTACTACTATATAGTTTCTTGTTCAGGTAATTTCCTTTATTTCAGGATATATTTTTAATAATAATATGCATACTAACACTATATATTTTAAAATTGCACATTAGTTAGATGAAGAAAAAATGTGGCCAACGTACACGATATGTGCAAGAGCACTGAGAGGTAAAGAGTGCATTTGGAGAAATGGAGCTGTGCTTCTTTTACGACAGGAAAATAAGTGGAGTTTGGTATGTAGATCATGTTACGTATAATTTAGTGACATACATTTTACATTTTTAGTCTCATATTATCGTTTTAATTATTAGTACCTTATACTTTTAAACACCTGAAGATTTAACAGTTCCTTCAACAGATAGGTTTTGGTATCCAAGGACCTGGATGCCGAGCGCCGGCTCGTTTCCTAGATTATGCGCAACACAAAAGATGGCTGAGGACAAGCGTAGAACTAATCGGCAGACCTACTGTCACCAGGATATCAAGAAACCAACTCGTACTGAGGAGAAGTAGATATAATTTTAGTTAAATTAGATCCCTTAAGCTCTATCGCAATCTGAGTTGGCAATGGTGTTATATATTAATATAAACTCATTATATGCAAATATACTTGAGCTATAACAATACCTACCATTATATTAACCGTATGCTACGTGAATACTATTACAAAATAGATTGAAATGTGTGGCTTAAAGGTAATTCATAATATTACCAAAACACAAATAGTAAAACAAAGAGTTAAAAGTTCATAGGGTTACTAAAATCGTTTAAAAAAACCATCGCAATTGTATTGTGTGTGATTATTCAAAAAGAGCGAGGTCAATTAGTGCAGGTAATTAAAAATGTAACTAAATAAACTTGTTTATCATCAGCCCTTTCCAACGTCCAGAGATTCGGACCCTGTGACCCTGAAGAAATGAGACAGGAACTTTACACCGACCGCACCACCGTGCACCGCTACCCGACGTATAAACGACAGCATGCTAGCTACAATGTAAATATCATTATAAAATATACTTCTTTTGGTCTAATAAATTTAATATGATACGTTATACAAATAATATATATAAAATAAACTTCAATTCTAATCATGACTTTTTTGACATGATTTGGTTAGACAGAAACCTAGTAAAATTGATATATTTTATTAGAAACTATTTAAGCTAGACAGATGCAACTATAACCAATTAACTATTTTCAGTTCACAATATTGGCAAATTTGGAATACTCATGTGTTGTTTTTCGAGTGTTTCACTACATTTATCCAAATATCATCAGAGAAATACCATTAATCAATCTCAATCGTATGTGCTTGTCTCCGGAACCGATCTGCAACTCTTTCCAAGCCCTGCAAATAGACTTCAGTGTAGGAATATGGTTTAAGGAGTCTGTAACATACCAAGTAGCGGCGTACGGCAAGGAAATAAAGATAATTGACATGAAGAAATTAATGGCTCGTGTGAACGGAAGAAAGCCGCTAGTAGAAGTTTTTTATGCGGGATGAACTCTGTAGCTATCGCTTAGTTTAGCAAAACGTCACACTGTTATGTTCTGCGTCGAGAAGTGACAATTAAAAAGTATATTATGAAATTTCAAACTAATATTTAAAAATTGTAATATTTATCTGAATTTCAAACTTATCTCTACACCGAGTAACAATTTTAAAAATATAATATGTATATATGGTTTTTTTATTTGTAATATACATGCAGTGTATTGAAGTGAGCGCACACTTAAGCATCTGCGCGCGCATTAGCGTGTTGCTGACGTGAATGCATAGAGTTTTCCTCTGCTTTAACGTGGCTATAGAGTTTATGTTTGAAATATTTTTTTTGATAATATGAAGCGCTTACTGGGAGAGGTTTCGGAGAAGTAGATATAGAAATTTATAAATATTACTACGATAACTCGCTTAATGATATTATATTACTAATATTAATAACATTAATATTACAACTATGTAACCTCACCCCCAAAACACATTTCTGCTTCAATTTAAAAAAATGATGCGTGAAATTATTATAGAATAACTATTCAATGTAACGGTTGATAGAATCTCATGCTTGATTCATTAGTAACCATATTTTTGTCTGTACTGTACTGATACGTGTCTGCAATGTACGGTGCTCACAGACATGAACACTCTTGAAGTAAAAACTCTCCTTCTGTACATTTGTTACAGATAATTTAAACTAATAAAGAGAAATACCAGTTTCAGCGGATATTTACTAAAACATATATTTATTTTGATGAAGTGGTTCATTCTTAGAGACGAGGGAGCGATAAAGTCGCTGGAATCTGTCGTATCTCATACAATAAGTATTTATTATAGTACTTTACTATCTTTACTGTTTGATAATGAGTTACTTCGTACGATATATCTTTACTGAAAATACTAAGTATATTTCTTAATTCAAAGTAACTGAGAAGCTCTTTAAAAAAATCTATAAACAAATAGTTAATAGTAAATCTTTTAATAGTTATAAGTAGTTCAAACGACGAGAAGTACATCTCACTTGATTTCAAAAACAACATTAAAAAAACTTTACATTATAATCTGGAATATGAAATTTTGATTTGGCTCCAATGATAAAATTAACACATGTCTGAAAAATAAACAACATATTCTATTAAAGTATAACTCATATATCTCGTAGTACCGAGTCTCAATGTTTAAAGTTCATGTAACTGAGTAAAAAAAAATAATATACATATAAAAATAATTAAGCAAGCAAAACGTCCTCTAGAACAAGTTTCTGACCTACAAAATTAATTATTATCCACAGAAATTATAAGGAGTTCCAGCTTAGTTCGATATTTAAATATAAGCTATTGAGCTGGTTGAATGAAAAACTATTAATATCTTTACTGAAAATTGGTTTATCAGATACCGTAATTGGTCTATGTACGGAAATGAAACCACAATTCACCTTCACACTAAAACAATTCTAATACTGAAACTAGATTATTAGAACTTTGTCTCTTCCCACAAATTTATGGGACTGATGTATGCATGTCATATTGTGATCACAAATAACACATATTTATTAAACTTTAACAAAATCCTGTTTAAAGTTAGTTAGCTTCAAACATACGTATGGTGAAACAAGACGTGAATATTTCAAAACATTATAATTTGTATTTGTTTCAAGTATTATTATAATCTAAATGATAGGTGTGACGTCCTAATATACATATGTTAATGTTTTTGCCCATCCTATAATCTAATCCAACTAACACGGTAGTAGTCTTGCTAGTCAATAATTATATAATTATAACACATATTAACAAGCTATTATAATAACATACTACTTTTAATGTTGTGTTTCGACACACTTTTGATAGACTTCTGTATATCAGTGTCACAATTCAGTTGTAAATCTATTATTAAAACACAGTGCGATGAAAATTCATGCAACGTGGTATATTTGTAATCATTACTGGAGATATCTGAATAATGGTTTTTATTAACAGAACATACTTGTATTTTATGAGATAAATGCATCAATTATAGTTTAAAAACTCACCACTACAAACTATACTTTTAAAAAATAAAAGTTTTTTTTTCAATATTATAGCAAATTTTAATATGATTGAAAATCCGATGAACTTGATACTAATTTTATATGATTATTTTAACCTTTTTTCATAAGATGTAGTTACTTGAATGGATGAAGATAAAATTTATAATTATTCTGATGAGATGTCCTCTTAAGAGGTGACGACCGGGAACTTGTATCTTCTATAATTTAAAACCACTTTAATAACTTTTTCCGTCATGATGACACATTTATTTCCTGATTTTTTAGTTTTTTTTTTTATTCAATTGTATATTTTGTAAAATATTAGTTTTTAAATTGTGAAAGTACATAAAACTTTTCAATTTTATAGTTATAAGATTCCAAATAGTTACCATAATAATAAATAATATTAATATTAATATTATTTATTATTATGGTAACTATTTGGAATAATATTATTAAAATAGTAATAATATTTTTTATATTTTATATAAATATAGCTTCGTTTGTTTTATGTTTAAATATGCCATACCTAACAAATTTCTGATAAATAATCAGTCAATCAATAATATATTTTGCCAGGATAATAAAAAAATATCAATCATATTATAGTTCACAAACCATAAACATACATTAAGTCATATTAATGATGTAACGCAAAAACACTTAAACTGACTTGAATAACGACGACTTTGGAAAATTGAGGACGATGAAAACGGAGAGGGAAATGGAAGGATTGCGTGAGACATGATATGTGGGAACGGAAATAGAAAGAAGAGGAAGAGGAACTCGACACATTAATAATTTAAACATTAACGGAGCCCGGGTTTTATTGTCGATTGAGGCGAATATTGTGATTTGTGTCTGAGTTGGTTATTGTCTGTTGTGAACGATTTATGGAAAATTTAAAGTAGGTATCAGAAGAGATCATGTGTATTTCGAATGTGATCAAAATACAGTATCTACTTTTTTATTTACATGTATATGAATATATAATTTCAAAGCATATTGGTTATTATTCATTCTTAGACCTTTTAGTGCAATACTATAATAATGTTTGAAATAACTTTAAGATTATTGTCATTTTCATAAGGCATTGTTTAATTACTATATAGATTAGTTTTAATTTCGAGAAAATTTTTTTTTATCATTTAAGTATTTAATTATAAGTTAGTTTCGCCAAGTCATATTTTAAATGTAAGAATGACATTTTAAAAATAATAAAACTTAACCAAATACCACTTATATGTGGTTTCAAATAGCAAACTAATTAATTTACTAAAATGCAACTATGAGACATTGGACTGGCATTTATCTCGAATATTCTAATGCCAAAAGGATTTGAACAAGAAATTAGTTTGAAGCACTAATTGGAAAGCCTGAGAGAAATTGCAAATGTACCCTGAGAGGCGATTCAATTAGCTGTCAGGGTACATTTACTATCTAGATATTGCCAATGACAAAACAAAGATATTTTAAACTTAACACAGATTTATAAATAAGCATATAAACCATCAATCCCACTATCCTGGAATAAAATTTTATATCATTTTAAAACATCTACCAAAATTTATTCATATCATTATTTTTGGACACTTTTCCATAACAAGTAAATTTCATTTAAAAAACCATTCTATTAAAACTAATGCTTTATATTTAAAGCTGATATGCCGAAACTGAAAGAATTTGACAAAATTGAACGTATCTGTCCCATTTTAGTTTGTTCGTTGACAGCTTCCGTACATACATTCATAATTCTTTTATTTACTCATAAGTAACACACCTCAGGCTTAATCCCAGACGAGCCTCTTCAGAGAATATGTATATAATGCTCCTAAATTGTAAATGACCATGTCGACTTTGAGTGAACTTCGTATTTCAAGAGTTTAAATAATTCATCTTAAATTGGCCGTGTGCCAAGCGGGCGACGTTTTATGTATAGTTTAGTTTTGCCGTTAAAGTAGTTTTATATTACTTATTAAAATTACAGATTGCAAAAGCAATATATGTCGCAACACAATAATATTGTTTTCAATGAAGTTCGTCAATTAATTACTCAGTGATAGAGTAATCGCTATGACGTCAGCTGATTGGTAAAGGCAGCAGACTGGACAGTCGTTTTTGTAAGTGTGGATATGCCCACTGTCTCCTTCTGCTGGCGCGGACTTGGTCAATTGGTTTTGCCGCGTTTGGTGAGTGTGTTATAGAGTTGAGACTTTGGTTATATAGGCTATGGAAGCAGAGTGTAACAATAGCAATTATTGTTTGCCACATTGTCAATATAGGCACCCTACTACCTTGTCTAAATAATAACGGCCTTACCGCCATTGCTGAACTAGTTTGTGCGAGGCTCATCTGACTTCTAGTTACTATTTAAATTCAAAAAACTAAGATTTTAGAAGTAATAAAGTGGTTATTGTAATTTAAAATACTTCTTGTAACAATTAGATAATTCGGAATATACATAATCTATATACATATTCTCCCTTATTCTACCAAACTATAAAGGATTGATTGTTTGATATACATTTATTGTATAATGTAGAGTTTTCTACTTACGAACACATTCGTTTTTTAAGATTTTGGTTTTATTTTGATTTAATAGGTTTTAAAGAGAATAAGACCTTCACTTATGATAACTTTTCTAATTGGGGGTCTGTTTATCTTTTAGAAACCTGATATTTTTTCACATATTACTGAAATGCTAGCTTCTAATTACAATCCGTACAATTTTGGTGCAAGGCATATTGTGGCAATTCATGTTATCTACAACATACGTAACATACTTATAATATTATCTACCAACCAAATAGAAATTTATGAATTTACAATAATAATACCATTTTTACAATGTATTGAAATAATTTTAGTTTTACATCTATTTATATTTCATATCCTTTGTAAGTGATTAAAATAATCATTTCATAATATATATGAAGCAGGTCATGAGTATTGTAATTGTTAAGTATTTAAGGATCCGAATTCAACAATGTTTTCATTTTTACAAACAGAAAATAAATCCGTAAATACACCTTATCTGCTACATGTAAGAGTTATTTAATCTATCCAGAAGTTATTGGTTCCTGGAACAAAAGATGTTTCCGAAGTGACAAATCAACAAACTGTTTCGGCTAAGACGTATCTGTAGGAGTCTAACTACAAAGAACTGGCAACTCCTTACGGCTTCCGTCGCCACAATCACTCTTTTGTATAAAGATGGTACATGTATTTGCCTTCCGAAAACAAGCTTGTTTTATTATAAACCGTATTTTGTAAGGATAAGGTTGAAAATTCGTATTTCTTATTAATCGTCGGTAAAGTTATTTCAAAAGGCAGTCCTCATATTGCCTCAAGGCGAGAAGCAAGGATTACGCGCGTCGTTCTCTCAAAAACAAAGGTTCGCCGCCATCTTGCCGGAACTTCGAGAAATGACTGGCTCAGGACTCAAGTTCTTTACATAAAAAGTCTTTTACAAGGAAATATTTATGAAAAGTATATCCTGTTTTACATATTGTCTCTGTCAGAGATTACTGACTAACTGACTCTATGAAGCTTGCTGATAAGTGCACGAGGAATAGGATTTTTTAAGTCTTTAAAAATGTAAGAAAGGTCAATTAAACCTCTAGAAAAATAATTTTTTAACCATATGTATCTCTAAAAGAAAAAGTTTTAAAAAATAATATATTTTATATGTGCTTCAAGCACACTCCTGGAACTCAATGTCTTTTATAAACTTATTTAACTATACCTGAATATTATTTACTTTTCTCTTCTCTTTTTTCATATTTTCTTATCTATATAACCACTTCTTACTGAAGTTGAAATCTCACTATTAATATCAATGTCATATTTTCATTTCTTATACATTTTTCACCAAACATTTTACAGTAACAAAATACAATACTTAACATTATTATACTTTTTGACCAAGTATTTAATTATTCATCTCTATATTAAACAAGATTGTGATGAGATTCAATATTAATTTGATTATTTATAATTATTTATTATTTAAACAGTTTTAAAACCTTAAAGAAGCAAGTAATTGAATCGCCTCTCAGCGCTGTTTAAGTAATGGTAATGACCAAATAACAATAAAGTATATTGTACATAAAATAAAACATTATAATAATGTATAATATATAAATCTCACACACAAGCTTTAATGTGGAATTAAAATTGTATAGTGCGAATGATTTTATATAGTGGACGAAAACATACATTTGTTTCTATACTGATATGTCGGCCTCTTATACTTCTTTACTTGAAGAGGGGAGAGACAAATTTAAGTTAATAATATATAGAAGTCAAACCCCCTCTTTTGCATACTTGCGATAATTGGAATTGAAAATAAGCTGAAATGGAGATTGTCAAAAATTTGTAAGAACTATAAATTCAGCTTTAATGGGGATGAAACATTATTATTGATTTTTCTTGTAATTGAATTATCTTAATTATTTGTAATGTCAACTCATGTTACGTCATCAGACCGTCAAGTGAGGTCACGTCATACTAGTATTGATACATCTCTAATAGATTAGACAACGAAGCTGTTTCGGCTTAATGTAATTGAGAACGTGTATCAAGTTATTAGCTTGATTAAAATCGACTATCGTCTTCTGAGGAAACAATCTCACCTTATATTGTGTGTACTTGGCAAGACGAGTTCACTTGAGAATTTGAATTAGTCCAGCCGTACAAAATTAGTTACGATTAAGGCAAGTATCAAAAACGAAAATACATTTTACATTATTATAATGATTTTGTCCAATATTCCTTCTTTAAACTTATAAAAAAAAATCAATTTATTAAAAATTTTTACATAAAACTGTATAAATAGCTGTAAAGACTTCACCCTAGAAACTGTAATCATAGTAAAAGTAAAAGGCTCTATAATAGTTTAAATGCAGGGATGTTAAACGAAAAAGCTAATAAAGCTCTCTTACAGGCTAAAAGCTGTTTCACGATAGAAATAAAACTACATAGAATTAATCATGAAAGTCTTCAGTCACTTATCAAGAGCTAGAAGAATATAGATGCAATAAATCATCATCAAATTACTAAATTGATAATGAAAAAACATTTTTTTTTATTTTTTATTTATGGAAAAGGGTAAACGAGCATGCGAGTCACTGATCAAATGTGATCAATGCCGCCTATGAATTCTTGCAACATCTGAAGACTCACAAGAGCGTTGCCAGCCTTGGAGGTAGGAGTAAACGCCTGTCTTGAAGGTACCCATGTTGCATCGATCTGGAAACACCGCCGAAGGAAGCTTATTCCACATCTTTGTTAAAAGTATTCTGTAGAGTAAGTTCAGAAGATTAGTGACACCCCAAAGTCTCACTGGTTTTAAGAGTATTTCAAAACGATAGACAGCCACAATTGCATTTTAACTGTATATTAAGATTTCGTCATTGGATATATCTAGATTGCAAAGGTGCGCTGAGAGCCGATCCAATTACTTATCTCAGGCTTCCAAAGTATGTCCTGTGCGAATGTATCAGTATAATCAAGACTTATCAAGCTATTTCTTGCAACAAATGTATTTCAATAATGGATTTACAAAGTTGGCTTTATCTGAGAAATCGAATATAAACGTTTTATAAATATTTAGGATCAACTAAATCTTTCATTTAAATCCTCGAACTTTCTTCAATATTGTATATATAAATTTGTCCTTTTTTCAAAATAAAGCAAACTAAACCGACGGTCATATACTTTTATGAAAATATTTGATGACAGGTCCTCTTCAATTCTTTTCCTTCTTCACTATTTTTTACTTTCTTTTTATACAAAAAAATTGCCATATCTATTTATTTGGTTATATAGTTGACATAGATTACGATAAAGAAATATAAAGTATTATTTTGGGATTTGTCAAATATATATTAATTGTAAATAGGCTACATCTATAGATATCAGGCTGTACTCAAGTTAATTTTGGTGGAATTTGCCAGACTAGTTTCAAACCCCTTATGACCTCCGAGCATGGCTAATAAATTTAATGTGAGTAGGTACAGCCAGATATCAATAGATATGGATAATAGTAATTATGGATCACGAAAGCAAATGGGCTATTTGCAAAATATATTTTTATTTAATAATAAAGGATCTTAAAGTGGACCTTACAGACCATACTTAACCGGACCGTGGGCCTTCCATGCCGCTAAAGTTAGATTTTGACAATATGACAGTTTATTGTGCACATCTAACATCATGAACGAATACTACGCTTTCTATAATGTAACTATGAAAATAAAAGTGTTTGTTTGTTTCTACAAGAAAGTTTGTTTCTCAGAGGGAAAACTCTTTATTGTAGACAAATTGAAATAAAAACATGGCTTAAGGTGGAAGTCTTAATCCACCTGAGGCTGACTGCTTTGCAGCAATCGTGTTCACGGGAAGACGAGAGGTATGTGGCTATCGAAACTCGAAACGTCGGGTTAAAATTAAAATGTAACCAAATTATACGCGAGTTTAAATCCGTAAAAATAATTTTATTTCAAATGTGTACTCGTAAAAATATAAGAAAATACTATGTAATGACAGTTTTTTGCAATCACGATTTTCTTTGCTTATTATTGGTATATTTGGTAGCAGCTCTATTCACAATTATTCAAGGAAAACTACGTAAAAATCAATTTTTTCCTTATAGAACATGTTATTTTCTGATATTTGTGGCAAGCTGAAAAACCTTGCTTTCGTAGTATTTTCTTAGATTTTCACGGGTACACATTTTTATTTTAACCCCGACGTTTCGAATGCTTTGCAGCAATCGTGTTCATGTGTGTGTGTATGTGTGTATTGTCACGTTGATTACACTTAAGAAATAAGTAATCGTAAGACATGAATTTGTAATATGGCAGTTTTAGTGTTAGTTTCGATTGATCTATATATTCATATAATAAAACTGTAAATAACCTGTGTCTGTAAATTGAACATGTTTAAAAACTTTTATATAGCTACCAAATAATCAAGTTTTTAATATTTTGTCTGTCTGTCTCTGTGCAAGCATAACGTAAAACCTACGCTACGGATTTAGGTGAAAATTGTTTTGGTTATAGCTGGAATGCCCTGGTAATTTAAGATAACTTTTACTGTGAAAATGTCTTATTCCTAACTTTTTACCGGCATTAAATCAATACTCCACGCGAACAACGTTGCGGGTATAGCTAGTATAAAATAAAAGCAGTGCCAATGGCGTTACTGTTATCTCAAATCACCCTTAACACGAACGCGATCGGGTAGGTTAAAAACTGACGCTAGACACTTGAAAAGATATACGGCATAATACAAGGATGTTTCATTTCATCCAAATAGAATTGAATGAATTTATATTTAAATTTAGTATTTTCTTAGATTTTCATTAGTACACATTTGAAATAAAACTATTTATTACGAATTAAAACTCGCTTATTTTTTTTTCGTGCATCATTGCTGGAAAGCATTCGAAACGTCGGGTTAAAATTAAAATGCAACCAATTTCTACACGAGTACTTAATTTTTTTTTTATAGAAACAACCAAAATTCGAATCCACCATAATTTTGAAATAAATATATAGACAAAATATTTCAATCTTGCTTCTTAAAGAAATTTTTAAATAGAATTCATACAATATGCACATTATTTTTAGTTTATTAAATTCTATGTTATTAAAACATTCAAATAACACCTACTCGTGTAATCTGTACCTAAACGTGTATATCTCGTTAAGTCGGTGCACTCTTTTAACGCAAGTGATGTAACTACTTTTATTTCGCGCTAGAACAGCTTTCAACTTTTAAAAGGCTTTGAGATAAAATTTTTACTAGAATTTTTCTTTTAACAACTTCGCAGTACCCACTCTAAGTTTTGAGTGACCTGTCTAACAAAATAATTACATTAATATGCCTTCTATTTGTTTTAAGTTATTTTAAATATGTTTGTTCAGATCTCGATAAAATTTAAACTCTATTTTAAAATAGTTTATTACAGTTTTATCAATGATATATTTTGAAATACAGGTTGGTCGTAACCCAGATATTTTAATATGAATCCAGAGTTACTCATCGGCTTAGATTAGGTTTTTATTTCATACCAAAAAAAACGACTTTCCTAGTCTTGCTATAAATATGGTAAGAAGGAAAAATATAATCAAACTACTGTAATGTGTGTTAGTTTATACATTAATATAATAAAATTATAAATATATGAAGCTCATTAAAATTATCTCATTTGGCGTTTATAGAGACTTTTGATGTTGGAGCTATTTGTCAATAAAAAATACGCCAGGGGAAAATTCTTTACTGCTAATGTTATGGATTGTTTTAAGAAGTCTAAATTATCATGACGTTAAGATTATGGCATCCTCTAAATTCTAAATTGAAAATAAATTATAATCCAGGGAATTCAGATTGGGTCTAGAACACGACCAGTCTTTGGTTCCGATGAAATCTGAAACAATCTAGTCCAACTATAGTTACTAGGGTGGATGGAGCGTTATGACCCGATGCTGTCTTGGTAAAAGGACCAGCCTTGGATATGGAACATGGTGTTGTTAAGAGTTTTAACCAGAATCGTCCAGAAGTTTAACTAGAACCTTCTCACGAATCGTCTCCTGATACACTGCCGAGGGCACTTTGGAACCTTGAAACCTATGTCACAAAAAGATGGTTTAATTACCTCTTGACAGCCAACAGCTGATGCTCATTAATTTGGAAGCTTCTACAAAGCTATGAGCATAAACTCAGCCATTCTGCTTGTTGAAACATTGCTTAATAGTAAGTCGTACCGATTAAGATGTTTTGATTTTACCAACATATTCGTTTTTAAATAATCAGTGAAATAATGTCCAGTGCGTCTGTCATAGACTGCATAGTCCTAACTCATTTCTCAAAATACAAAACATGTTTCTAGTTATCACATTAAGATAAATCAGAATCAAAATTTCTTAGAAATCTTTCCTTCGCTGCTTTGTTAGCGTTTTTTACTAAGGACGCTAAGTTAACAGGCAGATCTTTTTCTATCACAAACAGAAGACATTGTACTTCTCAATAGCGCGCTATTTACCACGGTACACAAATACTCGACTTATATCAATCGAATTTCAAAAGCGAAGCGAAAACCGGTTTTAAAATTACATGTATTTCCATACCAAATCTGTGTAATGATATCACAGCAATTCGGTTCTCGTTATCACCGCACTCCATAATTAAGACCAAAAAAAAATAATACGGATTGCGGAGAAATAAGAAAACAATGGATATTTATGTGAGAAAAATATTTAAAAAATTGTAAAAAAATATATATAAAGTTTATTAAATAGCCGACTTTTAATATTTGAAAACTAAAACGCTAAGCAGTAAATCTTCATGTTTGTATTTATGGTTATTATTTTATATTTATAAATATATTAGAATATTCAATTTAATTCACGTTAAATTTGACTATTACCATATACATTAGAAATACACACAATTGTTCAATAAATCAAAAAGTAATGACTTTAATACTAAATAACTTAAATCTTCATCAAACTACTTTAACGTCAAAACTCTAAATTATTCATGTAACGTCGCCCGCATGGCACACGGCCAATTTAAGATGAATAATTTAAACACTGGAAATACGAAGTTCACTCAAAGTCGACACAGTCATTCACAATTTAGTAGCATTATAGACATATCCTCTGAAGAGGTTCGATTGAAAAGTCGCCTAAGGTGTGTTACTCATGAGTGAATAAATGAATTATACTCGCAAATTGATTATTGACGAAATTAAATATTTATTAGATGAAGCTATGATATTAAAAATTGTCTTGTCGAAAAAAATATTTAAACCAATAATACCTAATATTAAAAATTTCTTTCATCTTCCTACCATTTTTGCTCGTATTCTTTTACGCTATTTAAATTCGTACAAAACCTTAATATATTTTTGTTTTATTTTTTTTTTGGCCTCAGCACCTTTACATTTTTATATTGTTTATTAGAGGGCTAGCTGGTAGAGAAAGCCTGTGGCCTTGTGCTTGCCTTTGCATGATTTGAGCAAAATTATATAAATAAATAAATAAACAAAACCCACTCGAAAACATGTATTAATTAAATTTAGAAAGCAAAATCCTCGGAGAGTAATTATAAAATAAATTGTGGTACAGTCCACAATTTATTGTAAATTAAAACTTGAGTGCATGAAAATCCTATATCGAAATACGTAATATAAGACTTATTTAGTTCTAAAGTTCGTTAAAAAGTAAGATGGCGGCGACCTTTTTTTTGGCGAGAAACGACAAACTTTGAGTAAACGATAATCTTTGAGTCTTGACATCTAGCAATATGACGAATGCCTTTCAAATTAACTTTACTATCACCAAAAAATGTATATTACAAACCTTATTACAATACAATAGATTATATATTAAAACGCAGGAATACGTATGCCAGTCATATAAATGTTATAGTATTATACTGTATACAAAAGAGGGAGTGCAGCAACAGGAACCGCAGGGAGTTGCTAGTTCTTTGTACTACCAATGTACAACTGTCTGTTTGTCACATATGCACAACTTGTCAAAGATTCGTGAATTGTTACTTTTTAAGAGATATTTTCTTTTAACGACCTATAAATGTGTTTTTTACTAATTTTATTTCAAAGATTCTAAATTGTTTTTTTTTAAATTAAATCCAATGCTTTATTTTTAATTTAATCCATCTTTGTTTATCTTTTTAAAAAAAAAATTTAGAAATTATATTCTTATAAATGGATTAAATAAAAAATCTTATTTGTTATTTCTAAGTACTTTTTAAAATATAATTTCAAAATTTATGTCTTTATTTCAGACGAATTTAAAAAGTTATTACAATATTTAATTAAAATGTTATATAATTATTATTTTAACATTAAATATAAATACTTCACACATGTTACTTTTTTATAATATACTAGTTATGCCACGCAGTTTTACCCGAGTATAATCTTAGTACTATAAACTATATTCTAAGCTATACATAGAAAAAATTTGTGAATCACTACGATTATTTAGAAGATTAGAGCGTTTAACAAACAAACTTATCCACTTCATAATATTAGTATAGATAACTACAAATATGATGTACTTTAATGGCCTATTAGCTGATAGGAAACTTCCTTCTTTAAAGTGGACCTGCTTAATAGATAACAAACAGATGGAAACAACGTTGCAACAAAAACTACTTCAAAAACACAATATACATAATCGCATACAAAATATAAATATATTTTGTAAGCGATTATGTATGTCAACTAATTTGCAAGTCTTGTTAGTTTCTTTTAATTGAAAATATTTACACATTAAACTTTATTTATTAAATATTAGTTAAGGTTCATTTTGAAAAGTGCTTGAAGTATTTAAACCGGAAACTGGAAGTGTCGCGTTGTTACATGTGACGTAACGTATCTCAATTCGCCTATTTCTGACAGAAAGTCAATTACAAATTGAGTTTTATTGTCCAATTTGGTATAATAATAGTAATAATTGAGAGGCCAAACTTATATTTCAAACAAAAGTGTCTAATTTATCGTCGACATCAAATGTGTCTTGTTGTCAATATGTGTTGCCAGACGGTTAATTTTTACACCAACATGAGTTTTTAATCTCAAGAAAAATATATGCAAAAAACAAAATCATTGTCTTTAATAGTTCGCCATTCATTTAATAGTATGGCACTCAAAGGTTCCACCTCTACCGTTCCGTACTAAGATCTTTTTCTAATTCTTATTAATAAGAAATTCAATTAAGAGGAACAAAAATAAAAGTCTATAAAAACTTAATTTTTGTAATGTAAATTATATTAAATAATGTTCATCTAAGTAAAAATCATTTAAAATAGATTTATTAGAGATATAACCCTATTTTTTAGAATAAGATGTTGTATAACCAAATTTTGTCCTATTTTGTAGAGAGTTACAAGTCCGTTTTAATTGCAACACTGTTCATTTTTGACGTTTGTTAAAGTCCAACAAATTGTAACACCGAGAAAACAACTTATATATTTATGAATTATATCGTTGTCATCCTCAATTTAAAATATATTTACCGTCACACAGTACTATATAAAGTGTTACTTTCTTGTATTGATTAGTGTTGTATTCGTTTGAACTGACGTGTTACTTGCTGATAGTTGTAATAACAAAAATACATCGTACATAACCAACTATTCGAGTTTTACATCCTAATAATTTATATTTATTTTTAATAATAATATTCAAGTATATTCGTAATTTAGGTCACAATTTTGAAATTCATTTTATGATAAATACTAAATTACAAATACAGTTATTTCTCTACAATATTTACGCAATTTAATATACGTGTTAAGTTTTAAATTTCATAAAATTAAGAGGTAAGATTAAAAATATTTTTTAAATAAATTTTAAATAAATGTGAACTACTATTTCTATAAGTATATACATAACTTGTAGTATTTGAATATGGAGGGAAAAGACTTCAAATCATTGCTGCAGATGTCGAAAGCACTCACTAATGAGAGGTTGAGCCAGGCTTTGACGGATAAATTTGAGGAGCCAGTAATATTTACACATTGGGAGGTAATTTTATAGCATTAAGAGATATTCATGATTAATTTTATAAGAAAAATATTTTAAAATTATATTTTGTTTTCTCTGTTTCTTTTAAAACCGAAAAAATTTTATTTCTGAGAATTATATTTTTAAGGGATGTATTTCTTTCAATAGAAAGAAAAAATATATCCTGTCTTCATTAAAAAACAATTCAATCTTTTGCGGTATTGAAATGTATATAGATGTCTAATTAATAGATAGATAAACTACAATCTAAAATCAATTATAATTTTAGATTACTCAGATCAAAGGAAATTTGAACAAATTTGTGTACATAAAAACAATTGTGGGTGTAGATAAATGTCACATATTGTATTGTTAGTTTGTTTGATTACTTTTTCATACTTAAAGAGTCTAGTTTGATTTTGTAGACAAAAGCTGTGGTAGGCAGTAAGTCAACAAAAAATAAGTACTAATTCTGTCTTCCTTAGTACAGATAGTTTGTAACTGGCAAATATTTCAAATAAAAATTCAAAAAACTTTCTTTGGACATCACACAAATGTACATAAAAAAATACAAAACATAAATATAATCAAAAAGCAAAACACAAAACATTATTTCTATTATAAATATTTATATCTATTTGCTGAAAGAAAACACCAAGTGGAAAACTGACAGAGATATTCTATTCTATATAACCCACCAAATATAAGTAGATATCGATTATAAGATATTTTGTTAATGAAAATATGATGAAATTATTTTCATGAAAATTAGTAGATAAATTGTTATATCAGTATCATTATTTTGAAGATAATGATAATATGTCATTGGTAAAAGTTATCAAATTAATAGTAGAGATAAAATATTTTTTTTGTTATATATTTTCTGCTTTATTTATTTATATTAGGCATTCTTTGACACTATCAAACAAATTTAGAAAAATGTATCATTTTGTTTTTTATTATTTAATAAATAAATATATGGAGACATATTAATATAATTTATGTATCTCAAAATACTTACAGGACTTTTTAAATTCTTAAGATTATTTTTACGTCAAGATAACCTTAAAAAAGCTCTTTCATGGCTCCCTTAGAAATTTTACTTGCGCTAGCGTTGGGGGTCGGGTTGCGCTCCTCCCTCAAATATGGATTAGGTACCCTTGCGATATGCTCGTGAAAGAGAGTGGCTTGAGGTGACTAGTTGGCCATGATTTCTTTATTTCACTTGTTCGCTAATTGCTCACTAAATATTGATGTTTGTGTAATAGTGACCAAAATAAATATCCTATTCAATTCGTTGTGTTGTTCTTTCCAAAGGCGCCCTCCGTTTATAATCCTCATTGCTTTTAATGAAAGTAGTAACGTATCCTTACAGAAGCGCTTATTTCTATTAATATACGGTAGTAATAACTGATATTAATTCAGAGTGAAAATAATAAATAAACAAGCACCACACAACAGATTATTTTCACAAGTGTCAATATTTTACTAAACATTTACCCCTTAACTAATAAAAATAATTATACTCAGTAAAATATAATATCTGTTTTGTCACTGTCACACCTTTGACGTAAGTCGTTAGTGAGAAAGTGACAAAACAGAAAAGAAGTTCTATTCGGTTTAATACTTTTATTACTAACGGCACAAATAAATATTTAAAAAAGTCTCAGAGAACTTTAAAAGTCTTAAGAAACTTTTAATTTTTGAATCAATATTTATGTAAATCACGTTAAAAGTTATTGTATACATAAAAGTAAAGCGTTCTATTTTCTTTTGTACATTTTTAAAGTTGCTGTTCTTTTTCAGTACGTCAGCGATACAGGAAAGGGCGACTCGTACTTAAGCGAAGTAATGCGAGTTAGAATATACGGAGATGCTAACGGCGTATCCAGACACGTCCAAGTTATTGTAAAAGTCATTCCAAAAAATGTGTGCAGACGACTAACTTACAAAAGTGACGAATTCTTCAAAAATGAAATAAATTTTTATCTCTACGTTATACCTGGGTTATTAAAATTCGAATCTAGTAAAAATGTTTCAAAACCTTTTAAAAGTTTTACGAAGTTATTCTTAGCATATTCTGATGGATTAAATGATGTTATATGTCTGGAAGATGTTGGCTTAGAAAACTATGTAAGCGCGGTCCGACAAGAAGGAATAGATTACGAACATTGCAAAATCACTCTTAGAACTATGGCTCAATTCCATGCAATTTCGTTTGCAATGAGAGATCAGGAACCAGAAGCCTTCGACAAGTTATCTGATTACATTTTCGAGACCTACTACGACCCAAGACTTTGGGACTGGTATAAGAAATTCTTTGCTAGGATTTGTGGTATTGCCATAGATGCCGTGGAGAAAGAGTATCCAAATTCAATTTACTTGGAGAAAATAAAAGAGTTCGCCGTTCCAGAAACTTATCAAAAATGCGTAAGAGCCGCACGGGATGGAACAAACAGAGTAATATCGCATGGCGACTCTTGGACCAACAATTATTTATACAGATACGAGAACGGCGTCGCCATTGATGCAAAGATTTTCGATTTCCAAATCTGCAGATGTGCGAGTCCTGTTCTAGACATCTCTTTTGTCTTCTGCGGCTGTACCGACCAGAAACTGAGGACGGAACACTATGACGAACTTATTAACTATTATTATGAGGTTTTATCAGAAAGAATAACGGAATTGGGCAGCGACCCAAATAAAGTGTATCCTTACAAGACATTCATGGAGGAATTGAAGAAGTATTCCTTTTTCGGTCTGACCTTCAGTTTTGAATCTACGCCATTTATCATTTTGGCGCCAGAAGACGCCGTTAGTATGGAAATGCCAGTAAGTTATTTTTTTAAATGTTATATTATTTCAGGATCATTTATTATAACTACAATAAACATAATATTACTTAAGATTACTAACAATATAAGCCCGTGAAGATAATGACTACTCATGTTCCTAATCAATAGTATATAATTTAATTGCGCAATTATTAGTACTCTTATCAATTATGCAATATGTTTAAATTAAATTACATTGTATTATAAATATTTCATAGTGATAACAGATTGACTCGCTTTGACGACGCTTTCACCGAGTTTTTAAATATTTTTTATCTTTCCCTCTTTCAAGGAAAGTCTGATATTATTTCATTATACATTATATTATTTTCGTTTCATATTATGCTTAAAATGTTAATGTTTATAATATACACAGGCTCCATCCCCTCTCTTTCTCCCACCTCCCACCCCCTGACATGATGGTGCTGTTATTATCTATTTATGGTTTATTACATTATTCATAGTTTACTATCGTAATATTTTATTTAAAAATATAGTTTTTGTGTTTTCACGGAGCAAATGTTCCGTCTGTCCTTTGACACGGAAACTCTGAGAAGAAGGTTTAAAGCTGGCAGCGATATAGATTGGTCTACCTTTTCCGGAAAGCCCTTTTTTTATTTTGTTCTTATTAAGTTTCTAAATTGATTTATTTTTCGTTTTGAATTTTATTTAAAAAAAAAAACTATTTTTTTCTTCGTTCAACAATTTTTTTTTGTTATTGTTTCAAACTGTTGGAGTCTTATTTATTTATTTGAGACAAAAAATACAGTGCGACATTAACAAAGACAGTCTGAAAATAAATTGTCTTACTTTAATTCATTTTAATTTCCAGGGCGATGAAAAAAAGAATATCGATGATTTTTGGTCAATACCACCGATCAAAACCAAAGCCGGGCGTCTTAGGGAAGCGAACAACATAGTGCACTGTGTGGACTACGGGTACATATAGAAATGCATTATACAATTTGTAGTATCATATAAATGTTTTCAAATACGGGTATTGCAACATGAATTGAGTATTATAATGAAATTTGATTTTTTATACACATATTTCATACTTTTTAGACAAACTGAAAGTTTATTTTTAAATACAATTAAAACAATAGACGTTTAAGTCAAAAAAGAAAAATTATTACCTATTTTTGACGAAATTAGACAGAAACATTCCGCCATACATCAGAAACATATTGTTTAATAACATGATATTACAGATATTAAAATATTTTACAAATAACTATTTTTTTTTTATAACCTGTACCAAAAATAATTGTTTATATTGTATATTGTTGTTGTAATAAGCATCTAATATATATAAAAAATAAGTACATCCTGACGTCTCGTGTCGTGACGTGTCGTGTCGTTCTAAATGGAACAACATCCAAAGACGACTTATTCCGAATCCTAGAATTCAAATAAAAGCAACCACTAGAAGCGTGTTACTTTTCATAATAGTTCTCGGTGGTGGTGGAGGAGGAGGACACGCTGACACTGGGTGTGGAGTAACGACTGAAGGGATTGGGTTTCCCTGTCATGAACTCGAAGAAGAACGGTAAGTTCATCTCCGTCGTACTTCTGGGCGGCTTCGTTGTAAGGTCCATTGGTTTTGCTTTTTGCACCTCTAAAACAATATTACTCCATTGAAGTAATATATATAAAAGAAAAAATTGTGACTCGAAATAAGAAAAAGCGACAAGCAAACCAGGACAGAACCCGAAGAGTTGGAAGAGGGTGAAATCAAACGATAAAGTGATAAAGAAGAATTCTAGGAATGTTCAAAAGATAAAAGATTACATAAAGGGCATCCGGGGATATGACGTAATTAATGGTGGTGTGACTACAATAGTAAGTCTTACCATCTCTTTTCTTGGTCGTGGTGGAGACGGTGGTTTTAGGGCGAGGACTGCTGGACCAGTAATCGTAGTCGGGAATCCAGAGCGAATCTACGAGTGGTTCAAAACCAAATTCTGTTTCATGGGCGGGACCCCTGTACTCGACAGGTTTCATAGAAAAGTCCTCGTAATATGTTCCTTCCTCATGTTTCCACGCTTGGATGTCTATGAGAGTCATATTCTTATGCCATCCCCACGCGTACATTTCGAAACGCGCCGTGTCAGAAAACATTATGTACATACTTATGTCGAATACGGAACCTACAACCAGTACAAATTAACAGTATAAGCATAAAATTTATATAAATTGTTTTTATAGTGACAACAAACAATATTATATCACCTACACTACTGGTTATATTTTATAGTTTTAAATTGTTAAATGAAATAAAATAAAAACTCTAATTTTCTCACTATTATAAGTTCATGGAAATATTTCACAATCAGGTCGGCCCAGCCCTTTTGTCACTATTAGCCAGCCATTTGTGCCTACTATAACACTAATATCTCATTGTGGCTTCATCAATATAGTAGTGGTCATAAAAGGACGCCTCAGAGCTATGTTAGCGCAATTTCAACACAATAAATAAGAATAATGGGCACTTGAAGACCTTTGTAAGTGTAACACGGAGGGCCACGAGACACCCGCGGACAGACGTGCTTGATCCTCATCTCGGAGACGGCAGAAGCGTTCACCAGCTCCAGGGTCAGACAGGAATACTCCACGTTGTCGTATAAGGAGAACTAATGTAATAAATATATTGCACGATATAACGCAATATATTATTTTAAAAAAGTTTTTCTTTATATGTTACATAATATATTTTTTCCGAAAACAAAAAGGGTACTAAAATAAAAAAGTATTCTATAAAGAAAGTAATAATGGTGAATATGCCATACTCACCATTGTTTTTTGAACGAAAATAACCACAGATATATGATGCATATTAACTCTTGTCTTCGAAGACAAAGATATATATATCTGTCGTTAGTTTAAAATAAACTATGTCTTACATTGTACGTCAAAAACTGGTACAGATTGTTGTCCGTTCGTAATGCAATCCTTTCACGGTAAATTAGATTTATTTTCTCCTCATCGTCGCAATTACCGAACCGTTGATAAGCGCTGCCGGCTCCTGTACAATAGAATGTAGAAAATTATATGTATTTTTAAACGGTTTTATTGTATTGAAACTTTCGTGATCCATAGTTACTATTATACGAACAGGTAATTATACACCTGTACGTAGTTCACGCCGCGATTTCGGCACGCTTTGTGTTCACGAATAACCCCGAATGAGTTCGAAACTAGCCAGACAAATTCGGATAGTTTTTTTCGTGAAAACAGCTGAGTAAATACTCGTATATAAATTTAGATAAAAGCGTAAATAATAAAGAATATCTTACCTCGCAACACATATTTTTGTTTGGATATTCTTGAAATGCTAATCCTCCTGAACTTGTCCAAACTGTCCTCGATCCAAGGATAGTAGCTCATCATGTCCAGATATCTCGAGGGTGCTCCGCAACCTGGACCTCGGACCCCTAGACCTAACTGTAAGATATATAATGATTTTTATAAATATATAATTTATAAGTATAGTATTATTTCAATTTAAAACTTTTCCCGAATTCATATTGAAAGTATATCGTTTTTAAAAATCGTCAATTTACGTTTTTTATTTTCGTTATTATTTGTAAATTTATTGACTATACATATTTAACATGTCTTTAAAATAAAAATGGTTTCACGGCTAACGGTATCGACACGACAGCTTATTTAGCAGAACTTATAAGCACCTACAAAAGTAAAATCTCAAGAGTGAAAACTGCACTTTTAAAAAAATAAAAAGGCAACGGTCTCCAAAAAAACCCTGTCCCCTACCAGCTGCCAGCGGCCCCACGCGTCGCGCGCCACCAGCGCCGCCCCCGCGCCCCACACACACACGGCCTGCTGCAGACACACGGCACACGACACGTGCGGCGGACGCATCCTCTTGGCGTACAGCTGGAGCACACGACTGCTTATTACGACTGCTTATGCCTTGCAGTACACGTCGAACACACTTACATATACGTTCGTTTTTAGGATCTCATTTCAAACCACAGAATAGTACATTAAACAGCGTATGACTTAAGTTGTTATCTGTTTTCACCCGAGCCCGGCGAGTGCAAAACGTTAAGTCCAACTGAGGACACACGAAACATAAACGGGAGTATAATATTGAAGCCCTTGGGGTATGAGGAGGGCTTACGGGTGGTTTTAGAGTGCAGGCCCCCAAGGAAAAGATTTAAGTGACATTTAATACTGGTTAGGGTGCTAACTTGAGCCGTAAGAAGATAGTAGACAACTTAAGTCGCACATATTGTAACGTATATATCTACCAATGATGTAACTATTCTGCACGAGGGCCGCGACAAATTCGCCGGATGGGGCCTTTAGTTGACCTATGCTCGCAATCTTTTCGGAACACAGATCCCCTTTTGACTAGGGGCCCGAGTCATCTGGTCGTTTTGCTACCCTATTATTACGCCACTGGTAAATATTATTAATACTTTTAACTATCACTTGCATCTTAACTTTAACTTACGTTATGTAGTTAATCAATTAATTTTAGATTGCTCGTCCCCTTTGAAAAAGACAATTCATGATTGATTTCACAACGCTTACAAAATATAAGAATTGGCTTATATAACTCATGTTTTTAAACCATTTTAACAAATGAGGTATATATTACAACTTATAACGTTTCCTACTTTGCAGTAAGACTGTATTGATATAAACTTCACTATGAAACATTCAAAAATTAAACCTACATTAGCTTGAAGATAAAAATCCCGACACAATGTAGACCCCACGTGTGTCACTGGTAATACTTGTTTTTGTAGTTGATTGAAATCTGAAAAGTTACTATATATATAATTCATATTTTGTATTTTGTGAGTAGTTGATTTGACTAAGATTCAAATGGTGAGTAGTACGTCCTTTCCAAAATAAAATAATAAATTGTAGATTTAACCAAAATAATTAGAATCAATGAGGCATAATAATATAAATTATTATTTTAATAACGTGCTCATTATTTGGAATTGTATCTATAAATAATTAATCAACTGTTTTGCGCTTAAAATTTTGGACAGTGAATCTATCGTATTCAAACGAAGAAGAAGTGCTAACTACGAGTAAAATATTGTGAAATGTGCATAGTGTTTATGTATTTTAATTCCACTCGACGGTGTCTAAGACATATTTCATCTAGATAGAAACGTGGCGTGACTTTAAATGTCTAAGTAGAATTATTACAACTGAAGATTATATTGGTTATTTTTTTCTAGAACTTCTTAAATGAGGGAACTCCCACATTCAAGAAGTTTATTCTATATGCTTTACCATGTGGTTTTTAATATTTCTTTTTTTCGTACTTACCTTCATTGTCTTTAAATTTAACAACATAAAATTCTGGATTTTGCAATCTCTCTGGAGGTGGACACAGAGGTTTCAAAAACTCTGAAAATTCAAAATGTTTATGTTAACATATGCTGGTTAACTATATTTCTCACTAACACCATCAACCTATAATGGAGATGTACATGACCTTTTAAGAAAGGTAGCAAGTTCAAAACTAAATTTCATGTATTTTGTTATGAATATTCTTAATGAAAGATAAAATTAAATAAAATAGCTTTATTTGCACAACGCCTTAAAATTATATTTTAAAAAAATTGACTTCATAAAAAATTTAAAATTAAGATAAACACAAAAAACCACAAGACTTTGTATGTCATTCAGTTTGTTGAGAGCGATGTTCTCAGCGCCAGGCTGGCAATGCGGGTCGCACGCGGATACCGGACGGTGTCCCTTGAGGCGGAAACAATCCTGGCCCGTTTTCCGCCCCTGGATATCCTAACCGAGATGGATGCGAGGGTGTATCACGGGCACCGCACCATTCGTCAGGAGGGTAGAGGCGGACCAGAAGAGGTGATCGAAGGCCTACGACGGCTGGAATAACAGGCCGCTCTCGCAACGTGGCGCAATCGGCTCTCAGAAGAGCACGTAGCGCGCAGACACGTCGTGGGTGTATTCCTGCCGAAACTTGACGCCTGCATGCAGCGACGGGTTGGAAGGCTCATCTACAGACTCCCACAGATAATCACCGGGCATGGGTGCTTCGGTGATTATCTTTGTAAAATCAGAGGCGAAGCGACGGCGGACTGCTTCCATTCCGGTGGGAAGGAACAGGACAGTGCCCAGCACACTCTGGCCGTGTGCACTGCGTGGAGTGCAGAGCGGCAAGTCCTGGTCACCCGGATCGGTCAGAATCTCTCCCTGCCAGCAGTCGTGTCGGCGGCTTGGCGGGGATACGGCGTGGAGGGCCATGGCCTCTTTCTGCGAGACAGTGAAGTCCCGGAAGGAAACCCCTGAGCGGGATCGCGAGAGACCCTTGGATCCCGCTCGATGAGGACGACGCCGGGGCGCTGGTAAATCTCGTCGCGGCCCTCCTGGTGCTTCCCCAACGTAAGCGGGGACTCTGGGGTCGCAGACACGTCAGGCGGAGACGGGCCTTTTTCTCCATCCTCACGACCTCGAGAAGGACGGCTGACGGGCCGCGGTAACGTTTCGCCGTAGCTAGCACACGCGAGGATGCTGGGGAGAGCGCGTGTCAAGCTCTCCCGGTACGGGGCTAGCAATAGCCAGTGGATGGGGGCCCTGCGATGTTCCGCAAGGAGTTACGCGGGCCCTCCTACTTCCCGTCGAAGGCGGACGTCTGTCAATTTTTAGTGGGTATTACCTCGGTTGAGTCCCACATACACCAGACTGCGCCCCCCGGCGAGCCGGGAATGCGCGTAAATGCATTTCCTGACAAAAAAATATAAAAAAAAACGGTGGCTGTCATTAATGAACCGTTAATGTTGTTTTTATCCCTTCTATTCGAAAGGTGTTTCTTTTTTCTTCTATATGTGGGAGCAAAATAGCTCCTTTCCGATAGGAACATTTATATGGAACATTTACTTTGAACCCTTCGCTCTGCTCAGGATTCTACGTTAGAATCCCTCGCTATATTCGGAATTCTACTCCAAAGTCCGAAACGAACCACTCGTTCACATCACCGAAGAGAAATCAAACCTGCTCGATTCTCTATTTGCGGAGTCTTTACTTCTAAATGCTTGATTTCCAGGTGTTGACCTGGAAAACAATAGGATTTCTTTCAATATTTCCAAGGCCTTTGACAAAGTTAGCTTATAGGAAATAGCCTTATAGGAAAGCTTTTCTCTAACGGCTTGCCCTTAGGTTTTTACGTGTTTATCAGAAGTATTGAGGAATCAATCAATAAAAGTGGTCATTGATGGCTGCCTGTCTGATCTAATGACTATCGATTTCAGTGTTCCTCAGGGACAATTCCATAAAACTCTTCTTGCTGTAATATTAACGATTTGCTTAAACCCGTTAATCCTTGTGTATATCAAACGTTGAAGCGAGTCGTTTTGAAATCCAGCTGCTCAGGGAGGCCATGGTTTTGAAAAAAGCCTTTTAGTCACACTGCACGTTCATCAACTTAAAAGTAAACGCTACGAGGGTTCCTAACACAACAAACTCAGCCAGTATTATATTTAATGTGATCACAGTTTCGCAAACCTTAAAATATTTAATGCGAACCACTAGAAACATCTCAATCATTATGATATAGAGGACAATTTTTTATAGATTTTAGACAATTAATATTACAAACTTGGTCTACAAGATAATCACTTACCGCAAGCAGTACCAGTTTCGGTGCCTAGTGAAAGGGTCAGCCATTACCCCTTTTATCATATATGACGAAATTACCTATTTTATAGAGCCCAGTAGCGGGAATAGTAGTTTTTTTTATTTCTAGTATTAGAATGAATTTTCAGAGCAATAACTGCTGCAGAGTCATTGAAAATTCTCAAAAAAAAAAGATATGAAAAATAATGCAAATGACTTACGCTTGTTATATGGCAGAAGTAAAATTCATTGTCGAGTACTCACCACTCCTCACTGGTGTACGAAGTTGTATTAAGGCAATAGTATTTAATGTTTCTCCGTACTCGGGATGTATAACATAGTTACGGACCCTGAGAGACCGAGGACCCCAATCCACCCCCAGCAATACTCGTGAATGTGATCTGAAATGTATTTTGATAAAAAACGTTTTTTTTTATGTCAAAAAAAAACGTTATAAAAAATTACCTATAAGTTTTTTTAAATCATTGACTATCCTTGAAAAACGGTTTGGGTTGCTATAATCGTCATACTAACCTAAAATCAGATTTGGGTATAGGTGCAATATCTGCGGCTGAAGCTATTACAAACTCAGCCTGAATCAAAGCTACGGTTGTGACAGCTCGCAGTTCACCATCACTGCCATCTTTAAATCAGATATTTATTATTTGTAATTTATTTATTATTCAGATATATTAAAAAACTTTTATACGAATGAAAAGATGTTTAAACTCTCTTAATATAACGTTACCAACTTAATATTACTGGGGGTCTGACCTATACTCCTAAATTAATATAAAATAATTTTACTGGATAGTAAGATTTTCTTCGTACCAACATCTATAAAACAACATCGTTTGTATATTGTGTCCGATTCTTTCCTAATGGTGATTGCTTTTCTAAAATCTCAAAGTTCTCAAAAAGTAAAATTATTGTAATATTGAAAACAAAACTGTTTTTAAGTTTTAAAGATTTAATGGTAGGCAACCTGTTATGAGTAAGAACATAATTCTGAAATCTTTCCTTACTTTTCAAAAAATATTTATCTTTATAGAACATACTTACGATAACTATAAAAGAATATTCCAACCCAAGGATACTTTTTTATATCCACCTCTCCCTCACTCACGTCCATCGCGTGGTCTATACCACAGTCTATAACATCAAGTTCTACGCCGCACACCGATGAAGCTACCAAGTACATATAACGTAAAATAATACATAAGTAAATAATAAACTCTCTTTTGATATAGAAAAAAAACTTAAGAAATTCATAGACTCAAAAATGTTAATAAGAAATTAAAGAATTTTTAATTAAAAGCTAAATAATGATCACTAGAATATAATTAAACACATTTTTATATTGAATAGTAAACAATTTATGTTATTGAAGAAAATATTATGTAAATAAAGAACTTATCACTAAAACAGCTCCTTTATAAGTCAAATAAATTATATTTTCAAATTTATTGTAATAGGAGCTTCAAGTATCAAAAGCATTATTAAAAAAATACATACCATTAAATAAGAGACATAACAACACTGGTATTAAAACCATTTTTTTAAAATACTTATTGAATTGTACTTATCATATTCATTAATAATGACAAACTGATTTTAATTGCTCAAAAATACCAATGAGAAGTACATTGTTTATATTTTGTCATTAATATAGAGGATGTTGTGTTGTCTTAAAATGTTTTGTTTTGATTCAAATTAAAACAACAAATATTTACATTAGAACTTTATTGAAGATATGTGTAAAAAAATATTGAGAATTGTTTTTTTTGTTTATCTCCATTTTGTAGATATAAAGAAACTTTTTGTACTTTATATCAAAAACCATACAAGTTAATATGTTGTATACAACTAACCTTACAACCTAGCTACAATCTATGCACTTCTCATTCCAGTTATTTTTCGATAAGCACTAAAATGTTCTAGATACTGGTATATAGTATCTATAGGAGTGTATATCTCGTTCATCCGACTCAGCAGATGCTGTGGCGGTTGAACTGGCACAGTGGGTCCGAGCAGACCTTGAAGGAACTCTCGCAGGAGTCCCCAGACTGCATTTGCCATTACACATGGACGGTATTCTACCTGAAAAAGGATTTGTTTTTTTTTAATTGATGATTAATTATAAGACATCTTTAAAAAAAAAAAGATTATTAAAACAAGTATATTTATTATATTATTATTATTATTTATGGGTTAGTGGTTTTACAAGTTTATTTTTTTTTCATGGTTTATAGTTAGTTCCCTTCAAGCCCTTTTATTTGACATCCATATTGGATGGGTTTTTTTGTAATCCGTCATTTTGTTATTATTTTAGATTGATAAAAATTTATTTCCAACTGACACAAGTTTTTCAGGCAAAACCAAAACCAAACTTTCTACTATACTCTTCAGTTCCAACCGAATACGGAACTGAAAGTTAAACATATTTAGTTTTTATTGTATACAGAAATCTAGTGTATTTTTTTATATATTTACAATTGCACATCAATTTGTATTGATATATATATACAAGCTGTTTGTGTGTAGCGTTATAGGAACTAAAAGTGGCTTCCAAATTTCAGCCCAATCAGTTCTGATTTACTGTTTCAAAATTAACTTCCAAAATTTGTAAAACATGCTTGAAAAAAAAAATTGTGAATGTTTTGAGAGTAATTAATAAATAATAAGTTAATTTTTTATGGATTTATTTCTATCTTACAACTTACTTTGTAGTTTTAAGTAATCTCATTTAGTTTTAAGAATTATAATATTGAGCACAATTTTTAATATTTATTATATTATTAATATTTGTTAATCTGTCTATAGTCATATTTATTAATCTCTCTATGATGAGTGAAACAGATGAATATCATATTTATTATTCTATCTATTATTAATATATTTTATATTCTAGTGAAACAAAGACAAATATTAAGTCTAGAATTATTTTAATTGAATATGATAAATATTACTTACCTCAATAAGTATTCCCTTAAAGTTTTGATTCATTGTGACCGAGCCAAGCTTAACACAAAAATCACCAAGTTCAAACTTAGGACCTTTACTCTCTATTTTAGTCTGCTTTTTAGATGTGTAATGTTGGGAGAGCTTCATCATTAGCAGGTCAAAGAGACCGTCAGCTATGACATGGATGTTTTTTGTTCCACTTTCAAGTATTGAGAAGACGGATGCTGGTTGCTCGGAATTGTGTAGAATATGTACTGTTTTTGTTGAGCCTGGAACAATTTTGTCGTAGTTACTAATGCAAACTTTGCAAAAAACAAAAGTAACTATCATTCTGATATTTATTTCTTGTAGTGATCTTAATGTAATAACAAAAAAAAAAAAAAGAAAAATTTTTAGAGTTAATTATAAAAAATTGTATTACCCATTGTAGGATGTGACAGGTAGCTTTCACAGTCCACTAGAAACTGCCCTTGTTGAGTTGCTCCGAGAGCTAGTATCCTTTTAGTAAGTAACTCTATTACATACGTGCCTGTCTTATTTTCTGGTACAGGGTATTGTTGTAATCTATACAAACATACTTAGAACTTAAAGAGGGTGCATCTATTTAATCTATATCATTGTATTGAATACTTACACCGTAACACCCATTATTTGTTTAAAGTAACAACTGTTTAAGGTTAAATTTTAAGGCGCTTAATAAATTAAGGCATTATCATAAATATAAGGAAATAAACATTTAATTTAGATCACTGTTTTAATTATAGAAATAAATATATTTGTATTAAATGTCTTAGATCGTAAACATACGCGCCGACAAAACAAACAATATTTGATAGTACTACTGTCAAAAATTGACGTTACTGATGCTGAATACCATATACAATACTGACACTGCAATTTGCGATAGAGTAGAATTTTATTTATTTTTCTTTAATGTTTGTTATGTATGTATAAGAAATATCTATCAATGTTCAATTAACAATATATATATATATTTTTTAATGTTGTGATACTACGACAAATTTATTATTATGTTATCATTAAAAATAAAAACGCAAACCAAAAAGGTATTTTACAGCCAATGAGAAGTAATGACGTCTACGATATCTCTAACCGACCAATAGATATTTAGAAAACGACAAACTTAAAACGATTTTTCATAACCATACACTATTTGTCGGACCAAACCAATCAAAACTAGCCAAATAATTTGATGGAAAATTGACAAGTGTGGGGCACTATTATTTTACGAAGTATTTATTTACGAATTACGCTTCACCAGATTATTTCAGACTTTTCATTAGTAGAGACTTCTAAGAATTTTTATGATAAATCTTTCGTGACTATCATTTCTTGTCACCAGTGATTTAGAAATATTTTAATTATAGTGTTTATGTGATTTGTCTCTATTATCTAATACTGTTTCAATTGGATGACCAAAAATGATACCAGATAACGTGACACTGATTGTTAAGGCACCAAATCAACAAATTGAAGACCAGAACATCGAGTGCCAGACGTCTTGGACCGTCAGACAGTTGAAAGGACATCTATCCGAAGTATACCCCAGTAAACCGGTACATCTTTTATTTTTTATATCCGAAGGTTGAAATAACGTCATAATTATGTAAATATTTGTTCAAAGTCCAGTTCAAATAAAATAACTTTCTGATTATAGTTTACAATAACATACTAAAAAAAATATCTTATACTCTTTTAACTCTTATCAGCAACAAATACGAACAGTGTAATGGCTGGGTTAAACAGAACATTCTTATCAATAGTACTGGTTTATAGCAATACCTAAAACCTACATAATAATTTAATTATTTTTCTATTTTACATGTTTTGTGCTAATTTCTTGATATTAATTGTTTCTTATGAACTTTATGTCCAATGTTTATTTTATATATACTACTTAGTATATCAATCACTGAACATACATTCTTAATATTTTCATTCATAAATTAAGTTTTATTTAAAAACATTCTTCCTTCCTCTTGAAGTTATTTATTTTGTCAACAACTGCGTCCTTGTATCTTCTATATTGAAATTATTTTCACAGTGGCTGCCTTCAATAACAATATGTAAATATTTTTTTGATAAATAATACTTATTAAATAAAAAGTTTTCAGTATCTGCCCACTTTCCCAAAGAAAAATTCTTTAGATAAGTAAACTAAAAAGAATTTATAAATAATATTGTAACATGTGTTTTTTAATCGTTTTATTTTTTAAATAAAACTTAAAATAAATTTGAAGATTGTGATAACAATGCAATAGACAAGTCTATTGTTATCACAATGTATGGAGATTGAAGCCTCATTAGTGATTATGTCAAATAATACTCATAACGATATTTAAGAATTAATTTAATTAAATTATCTATATAGATAACTAGATAATAATAAAAGATATATAAGAGACTTGACTCAACTTGAAACTATTTCTAAAATAAATAGTTATGAATTTGGGACCTTTATACAGATTTTAATAGCAAAATGTATATTCACATTTTTAAATCCTAAAAAAATGTGTTGTTTTTTTAGTTAAAAATGTTATTAATCCAATAAAACATACATAAAAATTGTTATGTAATAATTTGTGTGGGATAAAAATAACAAATTTTTTAAAAATTATAAATCTTAGTTGCCTTTAGAAACAAAAAAAAGGCTTTTTAAATATTAAATTAATTATTAAGTATTGTTATGTAGATTAGTCATATGGTTTCAATCACTTGGACCCTGACGAAGAATTGTTTATTGAGTCACTCATATTTAATGGGCAAAAGCAACTTTGATTAAAACTAATAGTGCCACTACTTAAAGTTAGTGTATGAAAGAGAGTTGAAGAGAGAGTGTATGATATAGATGTTCTCATTTCCACAAGGACTTTTAATGAGTTTGAATAACTAACTAACATTTATATAAATGATTTAACAGATGTAATTAAACAGTAACAATATTTAAAATTTTTCGTTTAATTATCAGTAGCTATTCCAAATATTCATGAATAGGTATTTAAAAATATATTTATTATTTATTGTCAACTTTTATAATGTTGTATTAACTTAAGGCTCATCCTAACAATTCATATGAAAATAAAACTGTTAAAATTAATCTCCATAATATCGGAACCTTTATTAAATAATTCTATAACTTACTTGTTTTGTGTTTATTCACCTTTGACTAAATATAATTATGCTAATTAGTTCGTAAACAAATAACTAACGATAATATCGGTTCTTACAATAAGGTATTTATATTGCATTGTAACTACTACTTACCTGATAAGACCTGATAACTGATAAGACACTTAAAATTATACAAACATTACGTAATATTGTGCAAGTTAATCGCATAACCGTGACCATTGTGTATATCTATAACATATTATATTATCATTGTTCCAGAAAGCAGAAGAACAGAAGATAATTTATTCTGGTCAACTTCTAGACGACAGCAGTATCTTAAAAGACGTGCTGCGAAAATATGAAAGCCAAATAACACATACTATGCACCTGGTTTGCTCAAGCAAAAGAATGGAGAAACTTCAATTGCCACCAAAATCTGAGTTACGTCAGAGAAACGTCACCGAAACTCAAGGTACAACTGAAACGGTTTCGAGACCTGAAACTAGACAAAACGATCAGAATCATAGCGTCGAAATGCAGAATTACTTGAGTTCATACATGAACAACTATGGGAGAGTCCCTCCCTACCCAAATTATAACTTTGGAGAGGGATATCTTCCTGTACCTAACGACCCCGCGTCCATGGCGAATCATATGATGATGATGCAACAGGCTTACATGCAGTACATGCAGCAATATGCCAATATGTAAGTAAATTTCATCTATTAAATAAAAATGTCTAAAACTAAACCTAAAAATAATTATTTTATAATTTTTTACTTTTGTTTAACTTACTTATATAATAGATAACAATCTTGATTATTGTATTTCATATAATATTACATACAGAATGTTACAACTAGATACAATTTACAGAGGACGTAGTAACTAGTAAGGAGTGCATAACTTATTAAAGTACAGAATTCACCTAAGTACTGTCTGTGAAGGGCGCGCGTGTCCCCGGCCGCGCCCCCCGCCGCGCCGGCGCCGGCTCCCCCCCCCGCGCCCGAGCCCGAGCACGAGGCAAGGGACTGGGTCGACCATCTGTACGCCGCCTCACGGGTCGGTATCCTTCTATCGCTGTTTTGGCTGTACGGCAGTCCGGCCCGGCTGCTGATCGTCATACTGTTCCTAGGACTGTTTGGATATCTGTAAGTTTGGAAAATTTTTGAAGCAACTAGTATTATATTATGAAGGCATTTGATTTACTTATACTAATAACAATAATCTCTACAGACCCACGATCGGACTTTTCCGTGGCCTTCAACTGAACGATCGTCAACGTAACGACCCGCGTCGCAACGGCAATAACGAGAACCAAGGACAAGAGGCCGCGCAGCCTAATAACGAAAATAACCAAAACGACGATAACGTCAACCAACAGTCGTTGCTGGCCGTCACTTGGATGATATTCACGTCATTTTTTGCGTCTCTGGTACCGGATACTAATTAGGTAACATTATTTTGATCTCTAAGGCCATATTTATTGGTGGTATTTCAAATTATTCTCTTTGTAAAGTTTAGGTAGTGAATTTAAGTATTTTGTTTCATTAAATAGTGCTTCTATAGATAGATTGAGATAGACGTGGAAAAAGGTTTAATGTAGACGTCTTTCTTTGATCCAAAATTAAAATAAAGTTAATGTATTAGAGATGGGTGTTTATATTTAATTTATAGTTAACCAGTGAAAATGAACATTTAATCCAGTCATTTAATGAACTGTAAATAAAATCAGATAGAAATTAATATTTCATCCGGTACATTATCTGTCTAGAAGATAGGTTGGCTTACTATTCTAATATAAAAGTGTAACGCGTGTGCGTTTTGTGGCGTTAAAACCAAATACTAATTGTATATAACATAGTTGTTTAATTTAGTATACATTTATTTTATTCCTATTCATTGTTTAAATTAATTTTGCCCAATGCCCAATATGTGATTTTTTTAATTAGAACCTTTTAAATTCAGTATCAGTTCTTGGGAACTTTGGAACTTTATTTATACCATTTGGCTCATTATGTACTTTTAAGGCAAAGATCATGCATTTTATAAAATAAGGTTATTTATATTAACTGATATTAGCTTAATTAAAATCATTTACTGTGATAAGTTTCGTTTTGTTTCCATTCTCGCAAATAAAGTAAAAATATATGCCATTTGTATTTTATTTCTTTAGAATAATTCCAATGAATAGTAAACCTTCTTTACTAGTCACCGAAACCTGAAGTGAAAAGGACAAACTATTTATACTGTTTCTTTTTTCCTCGTTTATAAATTAATATTCAACAGGACAATTTTAAGATTTAAATGGAAGTGTCCTTGATATTTATATAAAGGTATAGGAAATATGTATAAAGTATTAATAAATCTATTTTTTAAATTTTTATAATGCATACATATTGGAGTAACAAAACATTCAAGTTAAAATGTTTTTGTAAATTGAGCTAAATCCAGTTAGCTAACGATTTCGTTCAGAACGACATTTATAAAATCCCCAAGTTAATGCTAGGGACAGTGTTAGACTACCAACGTTATAGAGGGCGCTGCCGTTTTAAAGGCCATCCAATGAAGACTAATGGCTACTCTCATTGAGTGTGACAATCGCTTCCAGAGTCAACCGTGAAATGCATAATAGTGGAAACCATAATAAATATTTAGAAACAACAAATAATTTATTTATTAAAAATCATTAAAATCTATGTCCATTAGCTCTTCATTCAATTCACATTCATTGATTTTTTTCTCCTTTATGCTTTCTTCATCACCTTGTTCTGTACTTCTATTAACATTTTCAGATATTACATTACTAGTTTTTTTATTATCATCATTAATAAAAACTATGCTATCATGATTTTCTTTATACTCTTTGCTACTTTTATTATTGCCATCATCTTTATTTATATAAATAATTTTTTCATCTGTATTAATAGTATTAATATTGTCTTCATTGTTATCACTTTTATATGATTTATTTAAATCTTCTCCCTTATTTATATTTGTTTCTGAATTGTTATGAACATCAACTACAATAGATTCATTCATTACTTCAACATCTTCATCTGAACTCTCTATAACATTGGATCTGTTGATTCTTCTTGACTTTCCAATATCAACTTCAACATTTGTTTCATTTGTTATTATATTTTTAATATTGCTGTCTGTTTTATTAAGATCGTTAGATAATCCTGGTATATTTTCAACATTATTTACAGTACTTGCAGCAGATTTAAGTCTAGCAAGTCTTCTTTCTTCAGCCAATTTTCTGTTCCTCATCATTCTCTCCTTCTGTTCGTCATTTATTGAAGGTGATGTTGCTTTTGTTTCAATAAAGGATCTGCAACAAAAATTTTGTGAAGAAAACTGCTAAACAGTTTTATGAAATTAATCCTAAGACTATTATTCTAAATATTATTCTGAGATACTTACACATCTCTCTGAGGGCTCACTACTTTATCCATCTTTGTGTTTTCTGAAGCTCGAGCTAAATCAATTTGCTGTTGCAAAAGCTTGTCAAACTCATCTTGTGGTGCCTCATCTTCACTGGAATCTTTTTGCACTATTGTCTCTTCAGCAGTAAACTGATCTGATCTTATCTTCTGTAAATTTACCTGGAATAAAAATGTTATAGGATTTATAGATATGTTATTACATTTTACATATTACAAAATTCTGCTAATATGAAAAATAAACAACTACCAAAATAATCTTAGGTATAACATTTAAACTTGATAGTCATTTATAATTTGAAAAAAAAAAATACTGTTTTCTTAGAAGTTTTGATCTGTGAACCAAAACCTACATTTAATTATTGAACATTACCATAACAGGTCTCTTTTTCCCAAGAATTTCAATTTTTTTAAGACAATCCTCAAATTGAAACTTAGGGTACAATCTATAAGCCCAGTGTTCAAGTTTCTTCATAACCAAATCTAAATCCTCTTTTTCATGACCTTTGCCTAAAATAAAAAAAATAACACATTATAATGTCTGTTAATTAAATATTTAATTTAGATGTTGTACTATGTCTACATACACTTGATGAAACATCTACATACACTAAATCTATTGAGATGGGAACAAGTGGTCACATTGAACAAAAATATAGTGTTAACTGTACAGATTACTACCCCTAATCAGGTCATCAGTTTATGATCTGATAGAGCAATTTAAGATTTCTAAATGATGTAGTGCATAATACCTTTGAATTTAAAATCTTTAAAATGATCTGGTATGACATGTATTCCTCTTGGACCAGTTAGTCTTGCAGGATTCAAAACAAATCTGGGATTTTTGATGACTCGTCTTGTTTTAGTCGAGGTTGGATCTACTTTTCTTTTATCCTCCTCTAAAACAATAATGTTTCTTAGCGAATTGTTTATTTAATTGAGATATTCAATGATTAATTTTATTACATATAAAACCTAGGTGACAATGAAAAATACCGGCTTCATTTTCCTGCTCACTATTGTCATCACTATCTGACCTAGACCGTGGTCGGTCATCATATTCGTCTCCTTCTATAACTCTTTCTAATTCTTGTGCTTCGTTCGCTTCATCCTGGAGAAACACGTCTTCAAGCAGGGACATGATTAACTTTTTACGTATAACTTTCACGAGCAATAAAAATATTCCTCTATATAAATCATTTAAGCAATTATTTATTAGTTTTAGCTAATATTATATCAAAACGATTAAATTGTTATTTATAAATTTATAGTATATTATATTGTAATTTGTAGGTATATTTTGACATTAAAATCATAAAATCCGGCGGGAAACTACGTTTATAGTTAATACTTTGTTCCACAAACTACAAAGAAAATATGGTAGAGGTAAGGAGTAACAAAAAGTTAATATATGAGAAAAAAAAATAATAGGTTCAAAAGTACTAAAAAAAAATATGTCACTACAATAGTAAAATGGTATAATTAAAAAAGTATAGATAAAGTGAATTTTTGAGAGACAAAGTAACAAGATTAGACATAGATAGAGAATGCTATAATATTGTGTAGTAGATAAAACGCCATTTGTTTATTTGTAAAAAAAAAGATCTGAAAAATAAAGAAATGTACGAAATAAACTTATTTCACTATTTTTGAAACGATATCTGATATTTAAAGTGTCGAGCAATGTTAAGAATTTCTAAAGTTTTTGCAAATTTAACAACTTTTTTTTCAGTTCTTATTTCTAATTTTAAGCTTTTATTTTTTTAGTACAGTATCACTCTCAGTACCATTTGACTGTTGCTTTAAGATTTAGCTATAAGATTAAAAGCAAGGAGAACCGTTTTGTACAGCTTAGCAGTCAAAAATAGTACTGTATGATGAATAATATTGTATAGTAACTAAAAAATAGCTTTTGCGTTTGATACACTATGATATAAAGTTAGCTATCATATATTGGGTAAAGTGTGTTGAGTTAAAAAAAATTTCCTAACCAAAATACAAGACCTTAACTACTTGCATAATCAAAAATCATTTCAATAAGCTTGGGAACTTGCTTCATTAGCTCGTAAATCAGCACTTACAAAAGCAAGATAATTTTTCATAATACTTTTAAGGGCTATGATTTTAATTACAATTTTACCTTTAATGCTTATGATATAAAATAAAGTTTTAAATCATTTTAAAAAATAAAAATTATTTTCTTTTCAATACAATTATACATAAAGTTTTTTGTTGCTGATACAACATTAAATGTTAATCTCTAATAATATTTTTAGTTATAGATCTTCATAAATGAACTTTTACAAAAGTTAGACAAAAATAGTTTTAATATCATCCATATTTTAAATTACAATATCTGAAAAAAATTAATAATACTAACTACTATTTTAAAACTGGTATTATTTAATTTAAAATGCTTAGCGATAATTTATACTTATATATGTTTAGAATCATGTTTGCTCTCATATCACTCGTTTTATCAGTTTTGATAATATTTAATGACATGGGTTACTTTGTTTTTTAGATAGTAAAAACTGGCCATTCTTTGAATCGTAAGTTTAAAATATCATGGGACATCACTAGAGGGTCACGTGACCAGCTTGCGTTTTGAGAGCGCATTCACAGGTATGGAAATTCGTAAAATTTATTAGAAATCGTGTTAATTTACGGATTAAGCTTTAGTTCTAAGGTAAAATCATTAATAAGGTTACAAAATGTGTTGTTATGTGCATAAATGACGTGTGAATATGTGTTGTGAACGATTATTTCGGCAACAAAGAATGTCATTTTGATACCAAGAAAGGTGCTTCAGGAATGGCGTCCCCCACATGTGCCGCCTATTAAATTTCTTCTTAGTCAGAAGTTAAGACATTTATGACATGAGCTCATTTAAACCGTGTCGGGGCTCTGATAGTTGGTTTTTGATATTTTCAGAGGATATAATCACAACTAGATTTAAAATACAATGTAGTTTTGGCTCTTATGATTCATTGTCTTAGTTTCGGCACAAATAATACTAATAGTTGTTATTCTCGTAATTTTGAAACACATTCAGCAAGTATTAATTATTTCACAAACATATCCTTAAAAAAAACCGCTAATTATTTGGTTATCTCTTTAAGTGTTTGTTTATTTTCCGTTTACCACTTTCGCGGGGTCTTTCGTCGCGTAGTCTCAAACCATTTGTACTTTTATAGTTTTATTTATTCAGATAACTTAATTCACAGAGTTCTACGATTAGTAACAATTGTGTACTAGTCATATGCAATTCATTTTGTAACTGACATTTAAACAAAAACAAAGATGCAAGTTAAAATCGATATTCGATGTACCTACTGTATTATGTATAGTTTGATAGGATTCAATCCTTTAAGGGCTGAACCAAATTGCATTTGAGTGCTTTATTTGGTAAAAAATTAAGTTTATAAACATTTTACACGTGATTTCGGTGAATTCATTCGATATTTTAATTTTATGTCTAATAAGATTTTCGTAATGTTCTAAAACCGCCATTATTTCATCTCTATGTATTATTTTTTCAATATCTTTGTTGCTCTGTTCCAAATCTGTTTGTGATCATTAATGATCAATATATTTACAGAAATTAAATAATTGTTATTAAAGTATGCTCTCTACAAATTAGTCTTCTGGTAGATAATAGGGTTTTATTTGTTTTTGTCTATATTTTGTTATTAGTTTAGTATTATTTATGTGTATCTCTAATCCAATGCAACTTGAGAGTGCCTTACAGATATAGTGCTTACGGGAGTAATCTAATCTTTAAAATATTAATAAATGTTTGTTTTTATCAATTGCAATAAAATACTTAGCAAGTAGTTTGCTAAGTATTTTATTACATCTTATGAGATTTGATGAATCAGTGTGATATCTTAGTTAGCATTTTGTTTGATCCAACTGCCTGTAGGTATAGTAAATATACTTAATGTTTGTAATTTGGCACCTATTTGTCATCAGTGTGCACTGAGAAGTTTGAGTTTTCTCATGGTTTCTTAATATGTTTTTTAACAATATTATTAAGAATTACATAGTTTCAAAAATTTTGGGGTTTATATTGTTTAGACATCAAAATCTTGTTTAGAAGTAAAACTCCTCCAGTTTCATCTGAAAAAAAAAATTATTAAGAGATAGGTCTTATGTTTCTTTATTTTCCATTATTTTGTGTTTTGCACTTTAAATTTATTTATCTTACAATCTATTATAAAATGTTTGTTTTATAATTTATATTTTTATAACCATCTCCCATTGGGGCGGGGCTTCTTTGCTTATCATGCATTTGTTACCTTGGCTCATGTCTCTTTACAAAATATTTTTTAATTTCAGCTGCTTGTAAATAGAGGCTGTAAATATAGCAGATAAAGATGAGTTTGGGTGCTCGCGCCACCAAAGGTGGTGTGAAGAAAGACGGGAAGCAGGACAAAGGCAAGGTTGCCGAGAAACCTGCGCCCAAGGAAAAGACTAAACCACAGGTCAATAAACTTTTTTATTTTATTTTATAAATATACATACACTACTATAATTTTAGTAAACAATAGTTGTTTCTTTGTTATCTTTATATGTTTAACTTTTTAGAATTTCACGGGCTATAATAATGTGATGACTGATTTAAGTCAGTTAAGAGTTGGGTTTTATGAGAGACGTCTCAGCAATTATACTCGTTTGGTCTTCATAGTTATTATTTTTATGAGAATTGGAAGGAAGGGTATTTCCATGAGGATAATCATGTTGATGACATAATATCCAGTCATTGATATTTTTTTGTTGTTTAATGTTAATGTCAGCAAGATAACTTTTTAGTTCACAGTCTCATTTAAGATCTCAATCCTGTATACTAATTCTAATAAGTGCTTAGACATTTTGGACATATTACTGTCGATTCTTGACAGGTGCTGTATATATGTTCCTTGAGTTTCTGCGACGGTTTCTGCCTGACCAGGGGTTAAGACGTTATCGTTGTCTGTGGAAATACCTCTATTTTTGATCCTTATACAAATAAAAATTATGTAGACCAAAAGGGAGTTAGACAGGACTCGCGACACATAGAACGACGCTGAACTGCCGGCGAAATTCCGTCAAAACCTACTAAACTGAAAAAAGTTCCTTTAAGTAGCTCTTTATACCGGTTATTTTACTTTAAAATATGAGAGTTGGTATAATTAAAAACCATGGATTAAGTCCTTACAGGACTGTTTATTATGTTCAAAGTTTGATTCAAATATCAGATTTGTGTCCACGCAGCGAAATATAAAGTATTGGTGGTGCAGTGAATCAGTTTTATAATTTAAAAACAATTTTAAGATTGCGAAGCAAAATGTTTGAATAACCGACACATTGCATAAAAGTCATACTTACTTCTGTGTGTCGGCACTAAAATGGTTTAAGTAAATTAATTATTGCTGAAGTTATGAAACTAGTTTTAAATTATACTCTTTACTTTTGACAAGTTTAATAATAATAATTATATTTTCAAAAAATCTTTGATAAAACTCTTACGATATAAAGAAATTCAATAAGTTGTTAAATCACAATTTCAGTGGTAATTTGAATTTGTGAGATGCTTCAAAATTTAAAAAAAAAACAAAAATTTTTGCTATCCTATGCATTAGCAATTTATCAAATATGTGAAAAAAATCAGTAATAAATACAGATGTCAGAACATTGTATAAACACCCGTGTCTCGCTCGCGAAACTTAACGTTTATTCAACAGATATTTTCAGGTTTGTTTTGATTTCATTTTATTGTAAACTTCAAGTCACTCATTCTCTACATTCAGCGCCAAAATGATGAACTCTTTTTTTCTTATTTTTTTTTTTATCTAAACTTACGCCCCCGGTATTAATATATAAAGACATTTTTAACGGATTTATTTATATGTTTAGAGGAAGGTTGTAATACACACTTACATCTATTCTACCTGTGAACACGATTACTGCAAAGTATTCGAAACGTCGGGTTAAAATCAAAATGTAACCAAATTATACGCGAGTTTTAATCCGTAAAAATAGATTTATTTCAAATGTGTACTCGTGAAAATCTAAGAACACACTAGGTTGTTATAATTGAAAACTTTAGTTTTTGCCATTTTCACTACAAAAACTAGAATGTATATGTACAATAAAGACTTTATTCTGAAATTTTAAGGCTTCTATCATAATATATCTAAGTTACAATTGTCTATATTTTAAACTTTTAAAAAAGTTGTGTGGTTTTTGTATTATCGAATATATGGACAGATATATATAATAATATGTATAATATTCCAGAAAAGTAAATTTCTCTAGAACTTATTTATCATCAAAGTAATATCAATAATGTTTTAATTGTTCTAGGCCACTACAGAACAGCTACGCATGGCCAACATGATAGACTGCAAGAGTGAAGATGCGTCCGATGTCCGTAGGATGGTGAGATTACAATCTTTATTGTTTTGTTATGGGAATGTAACAGATAATTGAGTGTCGTTAACCTTTATAATTATATTGTATAATAGATATGATTTTAGATATGATAAACGAATTTATGAAATGAGTTATAAAAAATATCAATATTTAAAGCCTTTTAGTTAATTAATACTTAAAATAGTGTTGGTTTTGATAAAATAAGTGGTAATAAATATCTGCTATGGAAGTGAAAGGTTTTATTTTAGTGAGATTTGTTTTAAAATTAGCCATTAGTCCTTTAAAGGTTGGCAAAGCTTTTATAAATTTATTGTATTTCAAGAGACTGAGCGTGAGTGGTCTTGGATTTTCGTACTATCAATCAATCCATACTAGCCGTTGGTCAACAAATAAGTTCAAGTTTAGTAACTACAGCAGTTCAGATTGCTTCTAGGAGAATTCTTCGATATGTATAAATAAGATAGCTATTTTATTAAATTGTGTAATTGTGAAGGACACCTTGCTACTTGGCCTCCTATTAATAAAGATTATAAAAGTAAAGCTAGTATAGAATATAACCCTTTTCCCCCCTCGGTGTAGGTGACGGAGCTGATGGAGATGACGCGTCGCACGGAGGAGGAGGTGTGCTCTGCGCTACACGACTCCGACAACGACCTGCAGGCCGCCTGCAACCTGCTGCTGGAGGAGAGCCAGCGGATACAGGTCTCTTGTTATAGCTCTCGTTCACATGTTGAAAAACAGATTGCTTAGCCTCCTTTTTCCTATTTAATTTATAAGTTCGGAATTGACTTTAGCCGATTTTACGAAAAATTCATCGAAGTTTTTGACACTTCACATCTACTTATAAAGTTGACTCTTGGTTTGATTTGTAATTCTTAAAAAACACTGACCCAAGTATAGAGTCCAAAGTGTTGCCATCCTCATAACCAACTCCACTTCACCAATAATCAGTGTTTGTCTGTCGAGTTTCTGGTCAATAGGTGGTGAAAAGAGGATCAAGTTTTGTACCTCTATTGCACACTTAATATCTTATAAAAACTGATAGCATTGGTGTTTGAAAAACTAAAGATTTACTTTGATAAAGGTTGTTTCATCTACAAGTTTTTTGGCTAGAATTATTTCACCTATAAAACTTAACTCTTCTCTCAACCAATTCCAACGCTAGTATTTTGCTGGTTCATAAGAACAATGCGGTCAGTACTTTTAGCAAGATCAAATTTGTACTTTATTCAATGTGAACAAGTGTTGCAGCTTGAAGTATCGACATATCTTCGACAGTATACTAAGGTTTTTAGGGTGCTTACATTGATTTTAAAACTTAATTGTGGGAACTAATTAAAATACGAGGTTATGGACAACCACGAAGGTTTATTTTTAGGGGATCTGAAATCGTAATCGATAAATTTTAGAAGTAGGGCCAGATAAAAAGGCATCTTGATAAGAATAGACACTGGGTTTTGTCATCGATTGCAATCAAACCGGGTTTAGATAATCCTAGTTGGAAAGGTTCCCGAGTTTCATCCGGCGTCTCCGATGGACTGATTTTTCATTGCATTAGAGTTTGTGCGTTTGATATATAGTTCTTAATAACCGAGCTGTCATCTCTCGTTATTGTTTCATAGGGGTAATCATGTTTTACATATTTTTATTTAGTATACTAGCCGTTAGTCACGGTTTCATTTGGCGATTCTGTTTATTATTAAGATACATAAGAGTAGTAGTGTGATGATAAATAGCTTATAGTCCGCCTCGTGAAACTTTTTATTATAATTAGAAAGATTTACTTCAATGATCACTTAAAATAATATACACGATGACCGAAACGAAACCATATATATATTTTCAGGGCGAATGGCAGACTAGCGAGAAAAAAAAGAAAAAGCCCCCCGCTCCCGGCGGCAACGGGGACGCCGACAGGGACGCCAGGGAGCGCGACACACGCAGCCGGTCCGGCCCGCGGCGTACGTACACACATACGCGCGCCATCACACGTGCAAATAAACGTATACGCACACTCATAAGATGCACACATACGCAAAAACACGCACACAAATACGCCAGTAGAATATAACATAGATTAACCATTTCCTTATTACGTGTGTTTCCTCGTGTGATAGTGTGAGTGTCCTCAGGTCGCGGCGAGGGCGACCCCGTGCCGGGTGCGGGCGGGCGCGGGCGCGGGCGCGGCGGCTCGCGCGGGGGGCGGGGCGCCGGGCGCGGGGCGCGCCGGGGGGCGGGGCGCCGGCCCGACTGCGCGCACAACGCGCACACGGGGGGCGGTGGCAACATCGACTCCTTCCCCACCACGGAGGACTGGGACAACGAGGAGTGGTCCGGCTCTCTCTCCGATACGAAGGTAGCTCTTTTGCTATCGATACCGAAAAATACGCTAAGAACATCTCGGAATTATTTATTATATCGACGGAGACCGATGAGATCGAGTGAAATAAAATTGACTTAATAAATAACGGTGATAATATTTAAGAAAAGATAAAGCTTATTTTGCTACGATATTTTTGTTTTTTTACCACTACGATATATATCATACGTGTATATTAAACCGATATAAATGTCGAACCAAACATGTAAATCGGACACAAAACAATGTATTGCACGCCTACAATAAAGTATATATCACACTCGCGATATGAAATCACAGGTAGCGCTTCGAAGTATATATGAGTAATCCGTTATGTACAGGTGTTTACGCCCAGCTCCAGTGCGCTACCGACTGAGCCCCCTCCGCCTACCGTGAGTACACCGCAGCCGTTATACTAAATATTATTAGTATATATGAGTTTAATATTGTTTTTCGTTAATTCTTCGACAGGAGGATTGGGAGTCGGGTGAAACGAACGGCGGAGAACACATACCGACATACACGTACCATAACACGCATCAACACATACCTGTGAGTACATTCTGTACTACCTACCGACGAAGATGTTTAATAACATCGTAATAATTTCTTTAATTACGATTCCATTCTATCAGAATTTTAATAAGTATAAATTTCTAATAATGTCTTGCATCTTTTAAAATGTGTTTTCCTAACAAACTTATAAAGCAAAATTTTATTTTCAATGCATAGTGGTTAATTTTCAAAACGACACTTCTAATTGCAAATATATTTTTATCTAGCAAATGAGCAACGCGAATGCCGCGTCGTCAGTACCGGCCACCCCGGCCTCGGCAGAGGAGTACGGGGGAGGACACCATCAGGTGAGGGGGGCCATGAATAATAATTACTAGAGGGGTTTTAAGGTGTCTGGAAGAAATAATTTCCTTTTATTTCTATCCCAAAGTAGATATAGATTTACTCGTTTACTTAGTAGCTTTCACGTTATGTATTAAGATTAAATGCGAAAATAGTTATTAAATTTGGCAAATATATTATTTGCTATGAGATGTTTTGTGTTAGTTATAACCAAAAAATCCCGAGTACGAATCCAAGTACTGTTCTAAAAATGTCCGTCACTGGGAGTTCCTCCCTGTTCATGTCGTGTGTCTGACCGAGCTCGTGTGTTCCAGCCCATGGGCATGTCGGGCTCACTGAGCGCGGCACAGACGCAATACCTCTCGCAGTTCACGACACAGACGAGGCACGATGGTGCGTACAGCAACTATATTATTTTAAATCTATTGGCTATTAAATTGTAGAAACTTTAAGTCATGTGAAGCATTTAGCAATTACTATTTAATATACTCATACAACAGACGGTCAACCATATCATATATAACAAAATGTATATTACCTAAAAACGTTCTAAACAATGAGACCATAAGAATTTAAAACTAATTTAAATTGAACACAAAGAAATTATACCCCAATTATTAATGTTGATATGTACTAATAAGTTACGTCCCGTCCCGCAGGAGTGTACGGCTATGGTGTGTACGGCGGCGAGGCCACGCGCAAGCAACGAGCGCGCGTGCCGCCGCCCTCTAAGGTGAACACATTATATACTGACATATAGTAGTACAATAGACTATAAAATGAAGATGCTTCTCAGTTAGTCCTAGTTTGTCTTTCTCTCGATGATGGTTCCTTCATCATACTCATCATTCTTTAATGATTACTCGTTTATAGATCATTGTCATCATAATAAAGTTACCTTAGTTGTTTTTATTATTAAATTGGTGTATGTCGAGCCGATAGATAAGTTGATTGACTAAAAGATAAGTCGTCTTACAACCAAAGGAAAGAATGTTCCAATCTTCCAGAGTAATAATAAATTTTACAAATTTCCAGATACCTTCATCGGCCGTAGAAATGCCGGGCGGCTCGGATAGCACCAGTAACGTCTTCCTCGACGTACAGTTCGGAGCTCTAGAGCCCGATACGCTACACGACCTGCCACAACCGAGCCACACGAGCCAGAGCCACGTGAGCCACGCTGTCCAACCGAGCCAAAGTCAAACCTCCGTGAGCCAATCACCTACTATCCCAGTCCAAAATAACAAACAGGTTAGTTTATGGTTCAGATGTTCTGATGTCTATTAACAGAAATTATTGAACGTACAATACCGAAAATTGATTTTGAAGTTTATATGAAAATTCTTCAGCAGGTGACCCCGCAAGCAGAAAGTCAGTCAATACCGAGCCATGAGACGACAACGGAAGCGCCCAGTAATAATTATTCAAATGCTAATAGTATGGTAAGTAATAAAATTAGTATGGTAAGGAATAAAATTTTTGTGTAATTCACATGTAAATATATTAACTATTTAACACACCTGTGAACAAATTGTTTCTCATTTATTTAATATGGATACAAATACTATACAGTTAAGTGAGAGCTTATCGGCGGTAGACACGACGCCTACGAGTCAACCCGTCACGTCGGAGTCAGTAGTCACTAACAGCACCTGTGAGTATTTAAAGGAGACAGAGCTTGATTACATAGATTCACTATGTGGTGGCCCGGCCTATCCCTGCCGGTAGTGAAGTGCAAACAGTTTCTGTGACTTACTCCCCGGTTTAGGTTCTAGAAGTCTCTTTAAAATACATACAAGCTAACCTTCACAGTATAAGCACCCCTCTCTACCTAACCAAATTTGAAACGAACCTATTATACATGCTGAATTTGAAATACGTTCTGAAATGGAACAATGATAATTCTAGAGAAGCCAATAAAATCTTTAAGAAGGTTATAGAAAAATTTTATTATAAATGTTATTTTCTTCAGATGACAGTGTTTTCATAGAAATTGTTCAATATAGAATTAAAGATACTACAATATTTAACTATAATATATCATAAATATTTGTAAATCAGAGAAATAAATATTATATTAAATATATTATATTTTTGAAAGAAATTTCTCCTTTTAAGTGAGCATTGAATGTTACAAGACCAATTTGTATAATTTCAGCACTAGACAAGCTTTCTGCGTCGATGAAACAGCTTGGAGTGTCGGGAGCGGTGGCGGGGGGCCCGCCGGGGGTGGCGGGAGTCCCGGGAGGGGGCGACCCTCCGCGACACCACTACGCGCACCACAGACCGAAGGTCACCAGCCCAACTGCCTACCAGGTCTTACTTTTTGATACTATCTAATATTTTAAATATGAAGAATTATATCTCAATTTAGTGGATAATCTTTATTTGTTAGCCATGGCTATCAATTAAATTAATCTTCTATCTCAATTTATGTTTGGGAATATATATTTTGAATTTATTTTATCATCCGCAATGTCACAAACGAATTAAAATAATTCTTCGTAATTAACTAGTAACTAATGTTTTCGATTAGTATATAATACTGAATATATGGGCAATGTCGTCCAATGGTTAAGGTTAATTTAATTCCTTGTACTGATTAGTTAAATATATTACAATGTACGTTTTTCAGTCGGTAGGTCAGCAGAACGTGTACGCGCCTCACCACGTGTCTCACCACCCGCCGGTGTACGGAGCCAACGTGTACGCGCCACAGGTAATCATTTATATTATATAGATAAAGATAGATATAATATTTAATTATAATAACGTAATATAAACTCGATCACACTACATTTTATATTATATGTATGTGTATATGGTGTTTAAAAGTTGGTTAGATCGTTTTATAGATAGTCTCCATTTTTAATCCTATACCTTTTTTTTTTTAAAAAAAACCTTAAGTTGTAAAATATTCATTCTAAAAGTATTTTTTTTATTTCTATGTATTCATCCAAAATTGATTTTGTTGATGTTAAGTTAAATAGTTTAAATTAGTGTAACCTGAAAAATATGAAATTGTTACCACAAAAGCAATCCACTTATATATTAATAACGCTCGCAGCTAGAACATGCCGCCGTATGTCGGTATGAGTACACACCGAGCTACAGTACGTGGCTCTGACCTCCATTTATTTTATATAAGTATTTGGAGCCTACAGGTCACATATTATGTATAAGTATATGATAGTAAATTTTAAGATTAAAAAATTTAAGGCTATTAAGGATATTGTAAATTTAAACTATGTTTATGGTACATGTTTTTACATACCGTTGGGCTGTTTAATTTATGTTTTTTAAGATTATTCAAAAAAATATTTAGGAAAATATGTTACTTTATTTATGATAATTATCTAAAGCAGATACCCTTTAATAACCTATAATAAAAATATCATATGATGAACCAACCATAACAATCGTTAACCGCATCAAACCCAACAGTAACCAATAAAATGTAAGAGTCGTCTACTAATATATTTTTGAAATAATCAGGTAAACTCGACAAATGCGTCTCTAACGGGCGCTTCCATGGCTAGCGGCTACCCGTCCAGCGTCACACTCACACAGTACCAGCCTATCATTAACTCTTACCAGGTTTATAATTATGATTAACTTTAAACTTAAAATAATTAATACTAAATAGTCTCTTATCTTCATTCCTTATAATACTTTTAATTTTAAGGGTAATAACATCATTTTGTTATTTTCACATTCTAATGATATATGTGCTAATTAATTTGTCTTAGTTGGTTTTTTACATCAAGATAATTTGTAATGCGCAATTTTTCGTCAAAAGTCTATTAAATTGTATTTTTCGGGACATCTGAATGCTATTGTAATAACAATTAACTACTTTTAAAACTTTTAAAAGTAATGAATCATCATATTTCAATTAATAAATCTAACAATACTAACATTCTACGACAGCAACAGCAACAGACGCCTTCAACAACTGTGTCAGCGGTGTCGGTGTCAGCGTACGGAGGCAGCGCGCTCTACACGGCCGCGCCCTACACGGCGCCCCCGGCGCACCACGCCTACCACCACGCGCCCAAGCACCACAAGGACAGCGCACAGACGCCTCAGGTACTGTACACGTTGACACAGCCCACCCCGACCGCCCCACACCCGAGCACTACGAGGACAGTACACAGACATACACCAACTCTACCACCAGACACCCGAGCACTACGAGGACAACGCACAGGTGACTCAGGTACTCGACAGTTTTACACACCACCACGTATCGAAGCACCACGAGGATAGACTCGGATGGCTCAGGTTCTGTAAAAATTAAAGCTCACTACCATTTATTTGCGCACAAGGACGGACATGTTTAGACCCCACATGTTTCGTGTACGTTGACACACACCACCTCTATCACGTATCCGAGCACCACGAGGACATTTTACAAACGTCGCAGGTACTGTGTACATCCAAATACTACGTTTTAATTTATATAATTTAAAATAATCTTTTAACTCACTAAACGCAATCACCCTTCTATGTTAATCCTACAAAACGATTACCATTATTACGTTGTGTCATTATAGTAAACCGTATCTTATTTTTTTGTTACAGTACGACAGCTCGGTGGCGTCTAGCAACAGTTTAACGAGTACGTCCACAACACAGACTTCGACGGCCAAAGTGGCCACGACGACAGGTAGGTGTTTAAACGAGTGAGTAGTAAGACCGCCTCTCCCTCTCTTGCTACATGTGTGTGCTACTCCGCAGTGGGCGGCGCGGCGTCGTCGAGCGCGGGCGGCGCGGCGGCCGGCGCGGGCGCGGGCGCGGCCTACGCGGGCGGCGCGCTCTACGGCGGGGCCTACGCCTACGACGAGCAGATCATGAGGGGCACGCTGCCGCACCACATGGTAACACGCTGACACACACCGATCATAATTACGAGTTCAGTCGCTTAAGGGCGTCGACGATTTAACTCTAACGACAGCGTTGCGGTCAGTTTGACGAGTCGGTGACGGGAAGCGGTACTGACTTCTGAAATAAATGAATATTGCAGGGTGGATACTACGAGGTGGGCTACGGCGCGAGGGAGGGCACTTTCGGCCTCGGAGCGGGGGAGAGGTTTGGTAGAACTGACGCCGCCTCGCCCCAACAGGTGATTTTTATTTTTTCACTTCTTATTTAAATTTTATTGTATAAAAAATAAACTTTAATACTTAAGTCTCTCCTATTTGATTTTTTTATTTATTTAATTTTGTACGAGTTTTTGTTCCTATAATTTCTTAGCGATCGGTGTTATTTGAAGTTAAACAAGATACGCAGTGACTTGTATCTATTTTCGAGGTCCAAATTCTATATCCAGCTGAGCCGTAATTTAAATTTTGTGGTACCTCAGGTTCCGGCCGCGCTTCCTCCCGGTTACGCGTACTTCTACCAGCCGCCGCCTACGTCCTACCAGTATGGAGTCTACCCTCCTGTGAGTACACGCAGACTAGATACATATTTACAATCAGATATTTAATAGATGATTTATATTTCGAAAGAAAATTATAAAAAAACACTTCCATACAAAACCGTACATAAGTAAGTTTATGTATATGTGAACGTCATATCCATAAATATGAGTATGGAATAATATAAACACTTACTGGAGTTCGGTGTAGTCCTAAGCTGAGAATTGTACGCTTGCGCGACAGTTGTATATGTAAAAGTACATGCCAGCAGTACGGCGGTGGTTCGAGTGTGGGTGGCGTGGGCGGCGTGGGCGTGTCGGGCGGCGGCAAGGTGTCGGCCTACACGCAGCAGCAACAGCCGCCCTACGACGCACAGGATTCCTACAAACCAGGTCACTTTGCACTTCAAATTTTTTTCTTTATCCTTAATCTTTATGGAAAAGACGTGGCCATTTGCCCGATCCGTAATTGTTTTAGAAATTTTTGTGACTATATTATATAATATAATATATTCTCAAAACCATTATTAAAATAATTAAAAAAACGATTGAAAAACAAAATTATCCTTGACTTCTTTAAGTAATAATTTATTTTTATTAAAAGGTGGTCCGTACACAGGCAGTGCGAGCAAGACGGGAGGAGGCGCCAACGATCTCACTAACACGATGTACGCCAAGACGCACGTCGCACTCAACAAGGTCAATGTACGTAAACAATCACAATAATAACGCGCCTGTAATCTCTATAAGGAAATAATCTGTTAATCGTTACTCAATTGTCAATTACAGAGCTATGAGAAGGCCGGGTTCCACAGCGGGACTCCGCCGCCGTTCGGCGCCGGCTCGCATCTGTACATACCAGCGCCGCCCCACCACCACCCACACCACCACGCGCCGCAGCAGCATCAGGTACACACACACACACACATCTATATGTACATACCAGCGCCGCCCCACCACCACCCACACCACCACGCGCCGCAGCAGCATCAGGTACACACACACACACACATCTATATGTACATACCAGCGCCGCCCCACCACCACCCACACCACCACGCGCCGCAGCAGCATCAGGTACACACACACACATCTATATGTACATACCAGCGCCGCCCCACCACCACCCACACCACCACGCGCCGCAGCAGCATCAGGTACACACACACACACATCTATATGTACATACCAGCGCCGCCCCACCACCACCCACACCACCACGCGCCGCAGCAGCATCAGGTACACACACACACACACATCTATATGTACATACCAGCGCCGCCCCACCACCACCCACACCACCACGCGCCGCAGCAGCATCAGGTACACACACACACACATCTATATGTACATACCAGCGCCGCCCCACCACCACCCACACCACCACCCACACCACCACGCGCCGCAGCAGCATCAGGTACACACACACACACATCTATATGTACATACCAGCGCCGCCCCACCACCACCCACACCACCACGCGCCGCAGCAGCATCAGGTACACACACACACACACATCTATATGTACATACCAGCGCCGCCCCACCACCACCCACACCACCACGCGCCGCAGCAGCATCAGGTACACACACACACATCTATATGTACATACCAGCGCCGCCCCACCACCACCCACACCACCACGCGCCGCAGCAGCATCAGGTACACACACACACACACATACAAACGTCTATATGTACATACGAGCAGCGCCTCTACAACACCCACACCATACGCGCTGGTACAACACCAGGTACACACACCCAAACACAAGTATCTATATCAGTGCTGTGAAATAAGAAGCCTATTCGTCCCACAGACGTTGTGACACTGCGACTTAAAAGAAGCACATACAAGCACTGTTTTAAAAGTATTCATAGGTTACTGTGTCTGTACGGGTTCGTGCAGTGTCCCTGACGTTCTCCTATGGTTTTTGTCATGACATATTTACTTTAAAATGCATGCACACTGTTTTGTATTGAACCAAAATTCTTACAATATCAGTTATTTTAGAACTGATTTTTTTATTGGTTGCTTACAATTGGCTTTAAATTATTGGTCGGGTGTGTTTTTTATTATTTATTTGTTAAGATTATTGTATCTTTTTTTTCAAATTTATTCTCAATCTTATCTTTTTTAAAGGATAACTATAAAATATTATATTTATTTATCTGTATTACAAATTATTATGACGTTGTGATGTAATAAGACCGACCTCAAAATGAGGTGGACTCCTGGAACATATGATGTTCCTTCATTAGTTTTAACCATCATATGTAAATATATTAATCAAGTTAAAACATTGGATATCATCGATATATAAACAAGAAGCACATAAATGCATGTTATAAATATATTTTATATATTTAGAGTTTGATTTCGTTTGTAGATGGATGGTCGGGTCAACAGTAGTCATAGGCGGGTGAGTTGTGTGTTTATTAGTCTGTATGTGCTGTTATTTATATATATATATATATATATATATATATTTATTGTTATACCCCCCCCGACTGTGTATTGCATGTTATATATATATTGGGCTTATGTTTGTCTATTCGTATTTTTTTTGTTTTTAATTGATGCCAATTTCATAAATGAATTACAAATAACATATATATTTTTCTGTGTTATAAATGTTGTTATTGTTATGTAGAAACACTATCAGTGCGCTTATTTAATAAATTAACACATACCAGCGTCACATATCTACAGAAAAAAAAGACTTCTTTCATTCATTTGTCACTAACCATTGAGATTATAAACAAATGCGAGTTAATAAGTTAAACGGTACTTTTGCGAACATGAAAAGTAAAAAAACTGAATTAAATAAAATTTAATACATTTGTGTATAAATAGCTCTACCAGTGGGTAACAAACAAATAAATAATGCGTGCTGTTGTTCCAGGAGAGTGGTTCGGGAGCGCGCTCGTCGGCGAAGCCCGCCGCCAGCAAGACGACCTACTCGCAGTCCTACTGGACGCCCAACTAGGTAACACATACAAATTAATTCATTACAAATATAGAGGCGCTACAATTGTTATTCAATACTTTTGATACTACACAAAAACAAAGATAGCAGTGCCCTAACAAAAATAATTATTTAATAGTTTCGAAAAACACAACGGTAGCGAGTTTAACAAATAAAAAAAACCTGGCGTCATCTATTTTTGGACATCAAAACTAATTTTTCTGTAGGAATTAGACATTTTCATGTAGTAATAGTTATCTTAAATGTTGACCAGGACATTCAGCTATCACCCTACCAAATTTCCTTAAAATCCGCCTCGTAGATTTAGTGTGATACGAGCATAAACATACATGCAAATAGACAGGCAAAACTTTAAAAAAATGGTAATTATCTCTGTCGATTACTTATTATATCACATTAAAAGTTTTAAAATATACTAAATGTATAGAAACAGGTTATTTAAAGTTTTATTATATGTATAGACATTATCAACAGCGCCATCTGCAATGTAAAGCTAAGTGCCATCTCATATCTGTAATGAACAGGCTATTGCCGCCTTTTTATTTTGCTTTGAGTTTTCACGTTGTCGTGTAGTGTAAATATTAAAAGAGAAGATCAATTATTAGATCATATATTTATATAGAAAATATAAATGTATATTTATTTGTTGCAGGCTCTCATCAGATGACCACGTGTACATAGACGACCCTCTCCAAGGCGTCTGTCCGTTCGTCGCCTCACTCATACACTCACACACACTAGTTCCCGTGCGCACACCAACACGCGGCTCTTCGTAGCGTTTCTATGTGTCAATTTGTATTGAAATAATAAAATGATAAATAAAAATAGTGTATAGGTCGATTTGTAAATGCTCTCCTTAATGTAATTCGCCGGCGCCCTCTTGCGGCCGGAGCCTGTCTCTCGCTGTATTATATCGACGTGTGCGCACTACACTGATGGCGTGTATTTAAACGTGTAATTGTAAAATAAAATGAATGATTAAAACAGTGTTAATAACCGAAATTCCTAGTATTCGAGCGTCGGGACTGCTTTATTTACATTTCACTGCGAGATTAGGTTGGTTGTTGGCGAGCTTAGGGCTCGGACACACTGCGGTGAGTAGCGCGCGGTGTGTGCGCGCCCTATTGTCCCGGCGACTGAGTCGTAACGTAAATTTAAATTAACCGTAGTGCTACTCATATGTATATGTATGTAAGCGTTTGGTGCGCTATGCGCGCCGAAACTTTTGTATTTAGTTGTCATACTTTTTGTAATTACATTATATTATTAAAAAATAATGACGTCATTGTACGTTTAATCTAACAACTTAATTGTATTAGACGAGGTCTTTTTTATTGTGAACGAATGACGAGAATTTCTCGCGTTTGAAAGTATGAGGGAAATACACATATTGGAAACATGAAAAGTTTTTTCTTACCCTGTTTTACACATTAAACATTTTAATTTTAATAGTATTTTTTGCAAGTCCTTAAAGATTTTAAAACATCAATAAAAACAAACCCCTGAAGCAGCATTATTAATCACTTCTAATAAGGCAACTATATAACAATTTCGTTTTATACGAGCTATACCACTAAATACTAGTTTTGAGCAATGATACATATGTAAATGAAACATTAAAAAAGTATGCTTACATTTTTTTTATTTATTTATAACAAATGTTTTTACTATTACCATGTTCACATATCTTTATGTACACAATATATAGTTAAAGCAAATTATGTTATTGACAATTCATTATAAAAATATAAAATCTTTAAAAAGTCTTCATAATAATAATCACTTTGCATTAAATACCTCCTTAACATGGATCTTTGCTATATTAAAACATATTAAATATATGGTATCTATAAGTGTGTGGCAGCAGCTTCATCAACAATCCAAAACAAAGAACCTACAGGATTTACTCGGGCAGCTGGAAGGTCTTCCTTGTCTTTGAGAATGCGCTGAAATAAGAATTAAAATATGAAAACGTTAGTATTGGTTTTGATTTTTTATTATAAATGTTAAAGCATCTTCACTGAAAAAATGCCTTGGCTAATTGTGATGAAATGAAAAAAAGATTTTTTGACCTCAAGAAGAAGAAATATTTATTATCCCCAAGGAACAAATTATTCCTCAATTTATATGATCAAGATAACTCATTGACAACTGTACTCTTCAAGATAATGATCATTGGAAAACATTAGATACATTTGATTTGTATAAAAAAAAATATTATATAGAGCTGTGTACAGCTCCAGAGGTATACCCCTCAGTGTTTTGTTATAAAATATAATTTTTCCCTTTTTCAGGACAAAATAATGGTTAGGTTTTTTATTAAAATCAGCTATATCTCATTAAGCTGCTTAAATATGTTAGTCGTCTTTAACAAGAAGTTACCTTAAGCGCATTATTCTTTTGAAGAACTTCTAAAATATTTTAATGGCAATTTGTGGCTGTGGAATTATGAAACTTGTTTTTCTGTAAGTATTTGCCGGCAAACAATTTGCAAATTATATTTATAAAGTGGGGCTACGTTATATTAAAAATAATAATAAATTTGTCAATAAGCAGTCATATATAAGTCCATTTCCATTTTAAAGTAAGTTAGTTTATTGAGCAACTAATGACTAATGAATAAAAAATTGCAATAATAATGTATAAGGTTAAAAATCCCATAAAAATATCATACCACAATGTACTTACTCTAACCATATCAGCTTTACCGGCACCACTGATAGCAAATATACAATTTACAGCATTATTTATGACTGGATAAGTTAGTGTGATTCTTTCTGGAGGAGGTTTGGGTGAATTGGTTATTGAGGCCACTTGTAAAGTTGTTTCTTCTAGTAGTGGATGATTTGGGAATAAAGAACAAGTGTGGCCATCTGGACCCATTCCCAATAAAAGTAAGTCAAATTTGAAATTTTCACACCCAAAAGCTTTTTTTAATTTTTCTGTATAGTCTTTGGCTGCTTCTTCAGCTGCAAGGTTTGAGATATTGGAATAAATATTAAATTATATGTTATGTAATCTTAAATATAATTAATTAACCAAAATAACATACCCTTAACACCCTGCTTTATTACAATAAATTGGTCTCTACACAAGTGAGTCTCTGGTATTAGTTTTTTGTCATAAGTACCAAAAGTTGAATCTTCATTATTTTCAGGCACTACTCTTTCATCACAAAAAGCAAGCACCCATTTAGACCAATCTGTTTTAATTTTTGGCAGCCCTTCACATAAATATTTGACTACTGATCCTCCTGTAATAGGAAATCCATATAAGATATGTCTTGAAACAACTTTGATATTGATTTAATATCAATTTACAATTTCGCAATAAATGAACTTATGTAGTATTTTCACAAATAACTTGAGCATATAAATAAATAATAAATTATGTATTTTAGTAAGCATTAATTAAAAAATAAACAACTTTTGATACATTACCAGAAAGACCGACAAAAAATTTGCCCCGATTAAGAATAGCGTCATTTGAAATTTTCTCAATATATGAGGATAACTTATTAATAATTTCTTGTTCATCTGCTACCTTAATTATCGTCATCTTATAGAATTTAAATTGATAGGATCGAGTAAAAAGTAACAACGAACTTGCAAACTTAACCTTTAATTGACATAAGATGATAAGTGATAAGACATTTGACAACAAGAACCTTGAGCAAAGAACTTCATTAATGTTATTGTGGTAGCGTTCAAATATATTTTTTATATTTTTAACACATACCAGCCATTTTATCCAATAAACTATAAAGGTAGTATAAAAGGACTAATAATTTCGAGTAAAATAAACATGAAAAAAAAAAATGCAACATTAAACAAAATAAATAAGGTACACATGAAAGTTAAGACTTCATTTGTTTCTCTTTTCATTCGTGGTCTTTTTTTTTATATACACAGACCGTAGTCGTACTTACATGTATGTTTTATTCTTAAATCATTCTTTTAAAGTCAACACATTAACTTAGTTATTTTCCAACAAATATGTTACAAAGAATAATATGGATTTTTTTTAATAAAGAATTTTTTTTTGTAGTGTCCCTTACATTCTCTGACATAGATCAACCCCTCTCAGCCGTCTCTATGCTAGCATTATAAAATGTTTCTTAGAAATAAGTTAACGTTTTACAAAGCTTACATTTTTGTGAGTTATGTTTGTTTCATATCATATAGGAGTGTCCTTTAATGCAATCCTGTAGAGCATTTCAGAATGAGTTCATGATAAGCCAGAGTCAATGTAAATGAGGAAATGACTTTTATAGCAACATAGGTGACTGTGCTCGCTCGTTAGTCATTGTTAATTCACATGATAATATTTAGACAGTACCAGATCAAAGAAGTTATACACGGGAGGATAAGAGCTTCGTGTCTGTCTTCGATCGAATCCAATCAAAAGTTGAATTGAAACTTAATATTAAGCAAAGATTCATTAATTAGAGCAAAACTCAATAAAATCTTTAACATGACCTTTACATAGCGTGTTAATAGTATTTAGTTTACAAATATTGAATTAATTATTCTAGAAACTTTATAAGTTTTCATAAACACTTAACAATTCAAAACGAAAAGTATCAGCCTAATCGATAGAAACTAAAAATTGTTTTAAAAGAGTAAAAGAGAATTGTCAGAAGTGGGATTCGAACCCACGCCCACAGAAGTGGACTGCGACCTGAACGCAGCGCCTTAGACCGCTCGGCCATCCTGACATGTCAATTGTTGCTGAAATTAATAATAAATATATTTTTTAATTTACTAAATTTTCTGGATATTATTATATACATTTTATATAGTCTTAGTAAAATACTAAAATCATACATCAAAAAGTTTACAAGATTTATCAAGTTAGTTTTGTTTAGTTAAATGTAAATAATAATAAATATATTTGATAAATAATTAGTAGAATACATCAAAACCTTTATTCAAAAAAATTTTACAAATTGTTATGTTTAGAACACTTTTGAGAACAATAAGTTCTCTCTATTCGTTACTAGATGTCGCAGTTTACATTGCAATTTTATACATTATATAATAGATGGCGTTGGAGATCTTTTTCACATTTGTAGGGTAAGAAAAAGTGAAAGTATAACAAAAAGGAGCACGACGACCGCCCAGTGCGGTTGTTGACCGTCAAAAATATTTCTGTATGACGTAATTGTTGTAATATATCGGTGACTGAAGAAAATACTTTTACTCTCACTTGCTTGATGAAGCATTTTAAATTCAACTGATTATTTGTATCTATCAACCATCAATAGTAACCAGTTTTAACATATTTCGCAATATTATTAAAACAATATAAACTTTGAAAAGCAACTTCGTTTAATTGCCAATTTTTAGTTCTTGAATGTGATATGAGATATTTCCTATAAGAGTTATATATTTGAAGTAGTTATATCGCTCATCTGAAATCATCAGTTTTGTACTAATATAATAATTATGGAGAAGCAGATCAAAAAGTCATATTTAATATAAATAATATAAAACATTAATATAATATATCTAGTAATGACTTTAACTATATGTTAATCCCATAGACAAGGTGTGAGCATAGAAATTTTATTGGTGTACTCAATGTTTTTTTCGAATAGCTTGGTTTATTAATCTACACATAAATATTGCAAATACAGACCTACCATTAATTATAATCAACGATGTACAGACAGACATGTAATCACTTCTCATTTTTAAATAAATCTTAAAAAATTCCTTGACCTATCATTGAATTTACGCGGCCCTGCGGTCTGTTGAGTTGAGTTTAAATATTGCTAATGTTAAATAATGAATTATATGCAAATTAAACCGACGAATATTTAAATTATGTTTATGGAGTTTGTAATATATAGTTAAATTGATTTATACGTATATCATTTATTTACATTCATGTTTGTCTGTTTTAAATTTGATGGCGTAGGTTTTAAGTGATTGTAAGCTCGGATAATTTATAATATAAATTAATGTAATATTATTTTTGTAACACTAGAAATTTATTTTATAACTAATCTTATGACATTAGTATTTATCTGACTGTTTCTTGGGTAAATAAAATAATATATTTTACAGAGTGTAGAGCTATGGAATATCAAGTGCATATTTATAAAATTTAAAGATTTAAAATTATCAATATAAGGGACACTGTCTCTACTGTATGAAGGAATTGTTTAGCTATTCTGTAAATATTTTTCAATCTAAAAAATATGTCTTTGTTTGATAATTATTAGTAATTAATTATTGATAAGTGCTATAAATATAAATGGCGTGCAATAAAATTAATGACTATTAACGGCCCAATGGCGGTGTATCCGAGTGTGCTCAATTAGTTTTTAGGAGCCGTCGGCCATTTTACCGAACGGCCTTCTGATATTGAAGTTTGGACTAAGATTTATTATCACGATATGTGATTTCTGTCTTTCGAGATAAAATTTTATGCTTACTTTATTACACAACTATTATAAATATATGTTTAAAGTTCAGTACAAAGTATAGAAGTGAATTTTAACTTATATATATTATTATTTAGTTGTACAATGTTTAGATTGATTTAATATATTGGTTATAAATATTAATTTTAAAAATCTACAATTAGTTATATAATATTAAGTTTAAAGTAAAAGGCTGTTGCCTTAAACTAACATAATAATTATATTAAAACAAATTTTATCTTTGAAAAATAAATTATCAATATTATTTTTTATATATGTACCCAAAAGGCGGGCAAAGGTACACAACCATGCAGCCTAATAAGTTTATAAGTATTGACAAATAAATTAAATTCAGGTATGTAGGTACTTAGCCTTACACATGACTTGTTGCCATTGACCCACATGTGTTACTTTCAGCAATTATATGATAATATGTGATATATAGACACGCCTTGATAAAAGCTGTTGGCGGTGATATATATTATATTTTATTATTCTAGTAAATGTGTATACGTTAGGTGTTTCATTTAGGTGTTAGGCATTAATTTTTTTGTTTTCTTTTTGTTCAGATATGAATATATGTGTTCAAAAACTATTGAAGTCAAGTAGTTTAGTCTTGACGTTTAGAAATAATGATTTGACAATTTCGTCTAAAGATGGTTAGTTGTCTATGACGTCAATAATCCGTCAGAAAAGTTATACAAGAATTTGGTTAGCTTTCTAGAAAATGGCATTTGAAACTTACTTCAACGTAGTTACTTTAAAAACCTTATAAAATATTTAAGTATATCATATTAATCTCAATTAAATGAAGGTTCTAGTTAATAAAACTGGAGATTAACATTAAGGTTATGAATTAAACGTCTATTACTAGCGTGAACGACGCGCCCACGTCATATTAAGAGCACAATATGACTTGTATAATTAATATTTATTACCTTTAAGTTGTGAGTAATGTAATCTTCAAAACTAATTATTTAAAAAATATGAATATGAATGGCTGAACGAATTTTATGTTTTTTTTTAACGCAAAATTGACTAAATTGTTTTAGATTACTTATTTTTAATCTTCCAATTAACAGCCATTTGACAGCTTTTATTAAAAAGTCATAAGTCAAAAATATTTCAAAAGGCATTATTAAGTCTATCACCCGTCCGTGTTTTCTTAGATTTGCCGTGTTATAGAGTGCGTCTTGGGATCGCCTGGAAGAAGTTGCTTGGTGAAATCCAGAACCACAGGCAATATATTACAAGAAAATATTGATTACTAAAAATAAATATTATTAAAATAATAAATTATCATAGTAATAAAAAAATATTTATCATCGAAAACCGACGCTGAAAAATAATTTATCTGTTAATGAAATCGATTTTTTATTTTTATTGTTATTTTTTTTCTGGAGTATTCGAGGAACTAAATACATTTACAATACAGTTACAATTATTATAGTTTTTTTAATGTTAGTGTCACTTTCTGTCACTGAACTGTCAAGCGCGTGCTGTCTGACGTTCAATGTCATTTACAGAACAATATGTCTTACCTCAATGCCGAAGATTCAGTCACGAAACACAAACATACCTTATTGATATATTCTATTTATAAATTTGGTATTAAGGATAAATTGTTTATAGGAAATAGAAGAAATCTATGTTTTACAAAGAGTGAGAGATGAGATGACAGCAGCTTCCTTCATCCCTCTTTAGTTCTTAATCTCTTTATTAATCCTTCCTTTCACAAAGTTCTTTTAAAAACTAAATTTAAATCTAAATAAATTATTTATTTACACTGCATTTCTCCTCGTTCATCTAAAAAAAAAACAGTAAAACAACAATTAATTAAATATTTCTAGATCATTGAGGAAAAAGTTTTTAATAATTGCAACAATATATATTTTTTCTATGATGAAGCAAGCGTTGGCAATTCTTTCGTCATCTGTAAAACTGTATAGGACATCTCGTTCACCTTTCTCGGAATAGATATTACTCTAAATATCCTTAGGCCCAAGGCCCACCACCAGGTGACCCCTCCCCCCTCTTATCACCACTCGGAGGGTCAGCGACCGCGTGTACACTAATCACTTCATATGTTCACTTATCCGCCACATCAATCTTGGTTATGAACAAGTAGAGATAGAAAATAAAAAACTAAAATAAAAATAGATATATTTTGTTTAAAATAAAGGTTGTATATAATATTAATCAAACTGTATTGTATGTTTGTTATATATATATATATATTTATTATATAGGTTTGTGCTGTCGCTACTATATGTATGTCGAGGGAGCGGCACGAGTTGCGTATGAGATCCGTGTGTGACTCTACTTATTTACTGTACTAGATCATTTAGTAATATACTATATTTATCCCGCGACTCCGTCTGAGAGACTTGTTTGACTGAACCTGGAAAACAAATAAATGATATTTATTCCCGATGTTTAAAAATAAAAAAAAATTATAAGGGTCGTAGTAAAATGTTATATCGTGTTTAATAAAGAGAGCCAAATATTAGTTTCCTATCGAGAGAGATTGGTGACAAACAAACATACTGTAGGTGTATTATATTAGTATAGATTGCTTTCTATATATTTAGTTAATAGCCAAACCCTACCCATTTGTATGTGTTCTACTTCTTTTCACTCCCATTATTTTAAGGGTGGTAAGTTTCTATAACACGTTATTTTACAATTAAGATATAATATAAATTGAATAACAACGATAGGTTTTTTTATCTTTTTTTAAAGATATCATGATAACCACAATTTTTATACAAATTGAAAATATCGGCGTATTATTTTTATACGGCAATATTATCTGTGGTAAATTATTATATATAGATTTTTCAGTTATAGTGTTTTCTTTCTAGTTCTTTTCTAATACATTTTCGATTGAAACTGTAATAAGAATGTGATATTGCATAAATACAGTATGTCGGTTTGAATTAAAAAATCTTTGACTTAGAAATATTTAAATCGTATAATAATAATTATGTACATAAAATAAACGATTAGTATGTATGTACTTATATATCTCAGCCCCGACACCATTGGCTGTAAGCCAGATTCTGGCTCTCATAATTCTCAGATTTTAAATATTATTCATCTATTTCATATCATATGTTATAAAAACACGATTTCTATTATGTATAATTTTCAGTTTGTACACATGTAATTACTATCGGAATTTGCTCGACTAATTTCGAATCCCTTCGGGGCCCTTATTCATCAGCTCTGAGCATGGAGGCATCGCGTCGTGAACTACGTTCAAAACTAGTCGGTCAAATTCCAATAGTAATAACGTGAGTACAGACGGATTATTAAATTTAATAATTTCATTGGTATTTAGTTTATATAAATTTATGTTGTCCAAAAAAAAGTTTTTTAATTTTGATTTGAATAAATTAAATTTTGTTTTTTTTTAAGAAAATTGAGTCTAAATAAATAGTTTTATATTTTAAAATAAATGAAAATAACAAATAATTAAAACAAAATATGTCGTCCAAATTCCAGCTAATGGCAAAAGCATTTTTGGAGTTAAACATAATTTGTTACTTGGTTGTCTATAAACATGTTTTGACATGAAAGCTAATGCTACACTTAACCTGTTTCCAAGAGGTTGTAGATTCGAGTCCTGCTCGTATCGATTATTCTCGTTCTAAATATATTTATATTTAATTATTAATAATTTTATTTAATAACAACCTAAATATACGCTATATTTAAGAATCTTATGTGATTTTATATACAAATATAATTTCAATTAAGGACAGATTGTAAACAAATAATTTTTTGTTATTTCTTTTATTATATAATTTTTCTGTTAATACTGACATTTTATAATATAAGTGACAATAATATTTATGTTACAAGAAGTAGAATAATATTATTGAAATTTTCACAAGTTTGGTCAATTTTATAAAACTTATGAAGAGCTCGTTTCGAAAAACATATTTATTACTAGCTGTTACACGCGGACATAACGATTTTCTTTAAACTATAGCCTTCCTCAAGAATGTGCTTTTAATCAGAAATAATATATCAAATCAAACCAATAATTACGAAGAATTACGTTTAAGGAATCTTTTTCGATTTATAATATTAGTATGACAATTCGTTGCAATTATTGTCTGTAAGAATTTTGGTAAACTTTATTATAAGTTGGGACTTCAGTATTTAGTCTTGTAAATCTATCAACGTATTAAAATATATTCATTATTTACAATGTCATGCTAAAGATAATAGTATAATAACCTAGTATTGTTTAAATAATAAATTGAAATTTCTCTTATAGGTATAAAATATTTTTCATGCCGACTAATAACATCTTTTTACAGATATTTTATTTAGCAGTTACAAACAGAATTAAAAAAAAGTCTCTAACTCTTCTCTTTCTCTCTCCCATTCCTTCTTCTTTCCTCATTTTAATATATGTATTAAATGTAACTAGTAATTGCACTTTATAAATGTTTGAACGGATAACATTATGCATATGTCAAATACAAAATGGTGAATTTATCAACTTGTATATTGCGAAATTACACACGTGCGTTTCGACACGCTTGCTGTAGTGATGTGCTGTGATATCGATAACGCAGTATCGATGACTTTGAAATATTCAAATTTAATGTAGCTTGACAAAGAAATCCGTGTAGCACCGTAGCAGAAAGTCGTAGCACTGATTCGATATATACGTAGAATGCACTATTTTTTGAATCAACTATTAATTCAATGTTTTATTCATGTAAAACTTAGAGTTGTTGATAGCTTAGCTCGTTCTAAAATGTTTAAAATTTTTTGTAACATTTGAGGCACTCAGGTTATAAAGAAGTGTGGTGTTACATGAGTGGACAAAGTAAAAAATTAGTTTGTAGGAGATATTTCAATGTAACTATTTTTCGGATATAACTCGCGTTTATTATTACATTTTTATATTTAACCCGACGTTTCGGATGCTTTGCAGCAAACATGTTCGCGGTAAGACGAGATGATGGTGTCGTCTTACCGCGAACAAAGCATCCGAAACGTGGGGTAAATATAAAAATGTAATAATAAATGCGAGTTCTATCCGAAAAATAGTTTTATTGAAATGTGTAGTACTCGTGTAAATCTTAGAAAACATTTTGTAGGAGATAATTTGAAATTAGATGATAGAAAAGATGAGAAGTAATCGGTCTCGTAATAAGATATTAAAGCCTGAAACAAGAAGAGTCTTAAGTAAGAATATTGATGTTATAAGAGAAGAAGCCTGCTGGAGAAGACATATGGAGTGCAAATGATATAACAAAGCAAGACTCCACTGAGATGACACGATAGATGGGCAAACAAGGTATAGACATATTCCATCGACACCAAATATTTACGAGCTGATGATGATTCTCAAATATATACTAATTTTATATTTTAAATAATACATCTTATCTAACAACAATTTAATTAAATTAAATTTTAAATCCTTATATAGAATACATTTTATTTGAAACCAAAAGTAATTGATCAACTTAACAGTTATTGAAGACATAATAAAACAATATTTATCGACTATCGATATTGAAGTTTGCCATCACTAGTCCTAAGGCGTGGTTGCTCTCCTTGCACACATGGGTTGCGTACTTTATGATCTTATCGGTATGTACAGTGGAGTTATTTATATTATATAATGTATTATATTTAATATGTATATGAACTTTTGAGTTGGCAGCAACAATGTAATAATACTGTTAAATTGTAACTTACAATGTTTTTAACTGACACAATTAAATTTAAACTACAGTTATTTTTAATGGTTAATTAAAACATGTTCTTAGATTGTTTTTAATATAAATTCTTTAATTCACTTGTCAACTTTGTTGCTAACTTAATTAATTCTTATTAATAATAATTATTATTTTATTGAAAGGATACACATAACTACATATTTGTACTAACTCTTGGTCAATTTGTCAATTATTTCGTAGTCAATATTAATGTAATATACAATTATTCAGACGGTTGACTCCATAGAATGTCCACTCTGAATTCATGATACGAACTAGACTAATATTTGTACCGTGGGTTTGCTTGTAATTTTATTATATTTTTTAGAACTGTAAGGATTTTGGTTGATTGTTCTTATTTTGTAAATCGTAATCGTAGTAAAGAGTTTAAATTTATATTGTAAATAATTTTATGTCATATGAATTTGCTGAATTTTATTGGTTTTAGCATTTATAAAAAAAAATAAGCGATAAGTTTGTTTAGAAGTTAAATTTGGATGTAAGTAAGAAACCTTATATATTATAAGTCGTTGATACTGACTCACTGAAAAACTGAAAACGATTCTAAGAAGTTTGTAAGTAGTGAAAAATATAGAGAATGACATAATAAAGAAATAATATGCAGATTCTATTCAAATCTAAGATAGCATTTTCGGAGATCAAACAAATATTTTCTGTTATAATTTTTTTTACCGATATTATTGGAAAACACAGTTTTAGAATATTAATAAAAGTTTGTATTTAAATCGAAAATTTTTAAAAATCTGTCGTTAATTAAAAAAATCGTTTTTTTTATTAACGAAACTTTTTGTTTTAAATTCTATATCAATTATGAATAATTAGAACCTTTAATAATGTCATTAAAATAGGTTGTTTAAAATTAAAATAATATAACTAATCATAATCCTTGTTACTAAATAGTTTTAATACAGACGGCATTAACAATAAAATTGAGCCTTAGCCGCAATACTCAATAGGATTAAGACTCAGCGATCCTATTAGGACTTACGCTCTATTTAATACTACATTCTAAAATACACCTTATTATCATTTAAATAAGGGCGAGATATGTATGATGTGTTTACATATATGTAATTATATTTTGTGAAATAGACTTTATTTGTATATGGTTATAAGGTTTAATTTTCAATGTATGTTATGTGAAGGAAGGATGCTTATTAGATTAGGTCTTGCTCCTAATAAGCAGTGGTATTCGTGACAATTATGTAATAATTATTATATGTAATTATTAAGATATATTGGCATACTGTTAACTGAGCTATCGCTTGGGGGTGGGGTTCGAAGCTCGCTAGTGTTAATTTTTTTATATCGAAATTTTGTGTTATTTATTTTTGTTTAGTTACGAGTTTTGTTAAAATTTCTCATATTATTTTTTAAATGGAATTCACAGAAAAATAATTAATTGATTTTTTCGTCTTCAGAAAATAACAAAAAAAATTATTTTAAATTTTACATACTAGAGTGAAATTTAAATTGTATTCTTCAGAATTTTTACAATGTCGCGATAGCTTAGTTGACTTTGTGCTCTACAAAGGAAGGACCAAAGATATCGGGTTCCAATCCTACTCATGTTATTATTTTTTCATTCTATATTTACTTCAGCATTTAATGTTAATAGATGATATGTCATATATATTGATGTTTCTCTCATACAATGACAATGTAACTTCAGAACAGAAAGTTGCACTGAATCAGCATTTAACCAATGAATACTGAAATATCATATTAAATTGGCACAAATATAGCACTTAATGGACTATAATAAAGGCGATAATTGTGTCAATATATATAGATGTGGACCACCGTAATCGTATGGTACATGTGTGGAGCGAACTGTGTCAGGGTCTTCCACTGTTTTTTAAAAATATCTTCTTATGCAGCTAGTTGTAACCATGTCACAGTAACATTTAATATTAATACATGGATATTGATATGCAGTTCTTGTTTGCTAACTTTGACATGGTTGTATGTTGAATGAATCAATGCTAGTCTGTGTGTGTGTGTGTGTGTGTGTGTGTGTGTGTGTGCAGGGTTAGCGGGAATTTTTTTTTAAATCTTTTTAATCAGCCTTGGACTTTAAAGGAAAAGGAAGTTCGACTTACCAATCTAGGTTCAATAATCAATAATACTGTTGATGTATGTGTTTGTTTACATATGTATAATAATATATAACAATAAATAATCATACTAAAATTAATATACATATTTTGTATATATTTTTTGCGTCCAAATTCTGATAGTAATAGAGTCAGTACAGACGGATAATAATATGTATATCGTTTATAAGAAAATAATATAGTTTTTATTTTTTTTTTTTTGTAATATATGAAAATACTTTTTAACATTGTATGAGTTTTTTTAATAAGACTGAATAAAAATGGATGCTTTAAAAATCTCTTAATTCAAAAATATATTAATAATTATAATTATATAATAATTTAGTACGGATGTTGTAGTTCTGACTCAGATTAGTCTTTTTATAAAACATGTAATCAATTATAATTTGAGGAAATAAACGTTAATTAATTACATATCATTAAGACAAAAAATATATAAGTATACTTATTATTTTTATTTTAATAATATCCGTGTAATAAATAATAATATATATGTATGTAGTATTGTATAAACAAGATGGTTTTAAAAGTATTTCTAAGATTAAAAGTACGACTTAACTAAAATGTTCTAATTAGTTGAGATGATCGAAGCGAAGCTCTTTATCGGTCAATTCGATCAAATTTTGACAGCTATCTCTCGATACACCGATCAAGCTATACTAACCAAATTTGGACCAGTTGATTATCATATGCCTAATTTAAAATTTAAAAATAATTTTTATTGTAGATTAAGAGTAGTTTGCAAGTAACTTTATTCTGATACAGATAGTAAATTTTTACTAAAATTGACATATACTTATATAATTTTTTGGTAATTTTATTTTTCGTGTTATATTTTTGAAGATAGTTACGAAATTCATTATTTATATAACACCATCAAATTGTAAATTCTTTTATTATTTTTTTGCAATTTTTATATATTTTACGAAGTCAAAAAATTTACTTGTATTGGTTTAATCTTATTAATGAAAAACACTAATCTGCAATATAAGCGTTATGAGTAAGAGCTATTTCGTAATAATATTGTCTGTATGTCTGTCTGTCCGTCCGTGTAGTGTCCGTGATACATAATTTAGGGCTAAAAAGTAATTTGTTTAATGAAGATGTTTTGTAAAGGATTATATGTTAGAAATTTGAGGCTTCTAGCTGCCTTTGGGTATAGTAATATATGAGGTGAAAAGTCACAACAGGCATGCACTGCATATGTACAAATTTAAGACAAACTTACACAGGTAATTATTTTATTATATACTACAGCTGTTGCAATTTTTTTTTGAAGTAGGAATTTTTATTTCAAAAATCTTTCACTATGTTAGGCTAATAACTGGTTAATGCTTAAAATTAATAAATGATCTGAAAATTGATTAATATTCTCCGATTGATCCTTTGGGTTTTGGCTTTCATAATCAAGCAACAAAATGTAATTCTATCTGTGGTAGCCAGAATTAAATATATTATTAATTTCTACCATAGTATACGCAATGTAAATATATGATACTGTTATTACGAAATGAATCTCGCAGAAACAGTTGCTTGTATTTTTTTATTTACATTCAATAGAGGTCTGAGTTCATAAATTATATTTTTTAGGATCGTAATTACATATATATGGTTCAAGAATATTTATTAATCTAATTGTTATATGTTAATTGTTATATGTGAATATGAATTTTTTTTGATAACAATTTTTTTTCAATAAATAATAGTTATTATTATTGTTTTTATTTAATGTATTAAAAAAACTGTAAAATGATTTTATATATTAAAGTCTCAGAGGACTCACCAACATATACTAAAGTAATATTACAATAATCTTACTTCACATTTTCGTACCACGAAATTAATAAAAGCATATTTACTAAAATCAAGATTTACATTTTTTTGCGGGTTACTATTTGATTTTCTAAAAAATATATTAATATTGAAACAAAATCTTTTTACACAACAATTTTAAAACTTCATGGTAGGGGCCACCCGTGTGTCACTTAAGCTAATAGACAAAATCAAAATGGTTTTCAGTTTGAACGAGGCCAATCTAGATTATATTAAAAGATTTTTAATCTATCTTAAAATTACAATATCATTTTACATCTAATCGTGCACAATTAATAGTTTTTGAACTGTTATCAGTACTATCTTATTTGCTTATTACAAGGCTACTGTGACAAATGATTGATTTGAATTTATTACATTCAAAATAGTCTTTATGTCGATGTGATAAGGTTCACATTAAAGCCTTTTTAATGTAAGCCATTGTAGACTTTAACTCCTTGTAATAAAGTTGAAATGTAGTGTTTGTTATTCTGCTATTGTCACACAAATGCGACATTGGGGAAGGTCGTGTTGCACAGACTAGTACAGACAGCAGATTATTTAGATTATAATTAAAAATTTATGAAATAAATTGAGTGAAGTTCTCTATGAGAGACTTTTCTGTATATTTCGGTATATCCGAAAATTGACAAATTTTGCATACTGGTAGACATCAGTCCGGTGGTGGAAGAAAAAAAAAAATCAAAAAATAAAAATAAGGTAATAATGTGTCTAATCTTGATAAATATTTGAGGACCGAATGCGTCGACATTTTGTAACGACCTTTTGTTTTGTGCTGTTTGCAGCTCGCTTCGCTCAATATGCTAACACATAACGAGATTATGCGAGCGCAGCGAATCAAAATTGAGGTCTGGTTCGCGCTCCTAGCCCATTTATATGTTTTTTGGTTACTTATAATGAATCGATGAAAGTTTTAATAGAAATCATAATAAGAAAACAAGCTACTGAGGCTTAAGTGGAGTTAACTAGTAATCTAATGTTTATCTCAAATTAAATATTTTAAAATCTTATAAACATTATGTCATTGAACGACGCCGGTAAACATTTTTTTGTAATCATATAAAAATCTTGAAAGACATGTTCAGAAATCCTATTTTGTTAAAAAAAATAATTTTTAAAGGATATCAAAAGCACGATATAAACTAATATTAATAAAATAATCATATTAAAATTTGAAGATAAGAAATAAATGATTGCATTCTAATATTATTATTTATTAATATATTTTTTAATATATGTTTGTTGTTGTCAGTACACTATCTCTCACCGGTAGCGTTTCCTCGCTGAATTGTGAGGTCAATATGAGATAAGTAATATCTTTAATAATATAACTTATGTATATTAAACATAATTTATTATATATAATATTCTATTTTTAGTTAGTAAATATATTATTTACACAATCTATAATCGTAAGAAAGTAATCAATAAAACAATCAAATGATACTTCAAATAAATTCTATTTAAATCTCATTTTAATCAATGTTGCAAAATGCGCAGGCGCATAAAATTATCGTTTTATAAATATCAAAGGAAACAGGAAAGGAAATTATAGAAAACGGTATTGTGTAATTTTATACATAATTAATTATCTTTTCCTTTATTAATGTAATAATTGATATTGCATAGGGATAAATTATTTATTGCAATTAGAAAAATAATGTTATCAAGTGTCGCAATTAATTGCTAAGGAAGAAATAAAATTAGATGATTATTTTAAAGAATTTTCATTGTAAATAAAATTTATTAATTCTTGTTTGTTACGAACCAATCTTAATCCATTGTTGTATAAAAATATCATTTGATTCTCTGAAACAAAATATTACTAATTACGGATCAGAACAGCTATATTAAGAAAATGGTGTATGCCTATCACGTGTCTCCAATAATTTTATGGTAAAAACATGCAATAGAGGTATGGATTTTATCTGTACATTTTAATTAGATTTTAATATAAATCTCAAAAATATATCCGCATGTTTGTCTGAGAATTACCAATACAGCACAACAAAACCAATTATTCGAATTGGTCGATGATTGCCTTCGATAGACTATTTACACTTTAATACTTCGATACATCGATACATGTGACAATTATTTGACAGTTCCATCTATTGGCTTCTAGCTGAAATAATAATAAACAAATAAATGTTTTATCTGGATATGATTTTCGTTAAGAAATTACATAATATAAAAAATAACAAATATATTATATTTAAATTTATAACATTTCATTCAGAACTACACTTTATTTAATAATTTTAAGACATAAAATAATATCGAAAGGTGTCACGTGTCTCTGGTCACTTTCTAATAACAAGTCACAGCGAGATAACATTATCATAGATCATAACTATACAAGAATTGTGCGAATCAATTTGATTTCAAAAATTAATAATCTATTATTTAAAATGATTGCTAAATTTTATAATTTTTTAATCTTTTTAATATACAAAATTGACTACAGATTAAATATAACAAATGTAAATAGTATTTATATGACTTTATATAAATATATAAAGACAATATTAGAACAAAATTGATTACATTAATTTAAATATAAGTTTATATATAATAAATGAACACAGACTTTCTCATAGGTTAGATATCAACAAGGTTAGGGCCTAGGTTATAAATAAACACTAGGAAGTACGTCACGGAAGATATCACCAGAGACAAGGATGAGTTGAACGCTAATGGGTTTTATTGTCTATTAATTATCATTATTTTGTTGTGAATAATGTTTTTACAGGTATGTATATTTATTATTCATGACCACAATGCTCAGTATAGATCTTTGGAGCGTTAACAAACATTTTGCTACAGATTTAATTTGTGTTGTTTGTTGAAATCAGAAGGGATTCTCCCAGATCCAGGGAAGGGAAGGCATTGAAAAGGGATTTTGTTGGAAAATCTTCTTTGGAAAAGTCTTTAATAAGGGTTGTTTTCGCTAATCTGTAAATAAAACAGCACTAACAAATAGCTACTAATAACTAACAAACAACTATATCAAAAGCTCGAATTATTTGGATTGAAAAAGTATTTTTTTTTGCAAAAGACTTTCTTGTATATTGATAAGCACTAACTAAAATTTTTTTTAACTTCTGTTACATGATGTAAGAATGAATGAAAGTCAAAAGTTTTTTAAGTTATGAATTTTTTTTTATCTTAGAAACTGTATTTTGTTTTGAATTTGAAACATTGAAGATTAGATTTTCTTTACGAAAGAATTTGTCATTATGTAATTTTTCGGTAGAAACTTCATACACCAAAAGTTATGTCAAGATATGTTATAACTTTTTCTACCTGCCTAACTTGATAAGATAGGTGGAGTCACTGACAAAAGCTAGTATATCCTGTTTCTAGAATGACCAAAGTAAAGTCATTAACTTCCGAAACCATTGCAAGTAGTTTTTTTATGGAAACTTCTAATTGGTACTTTGGGGTAACAAACTCAGTTGTGTAATGTAAAAAACAGAAATAGATCTTACTTCAGATAACAATTGATTTAAATTATAACAAAACTAAGCATTACATTCACTATTTACTTTCTAAACACGTGAAAAGAATATATTTATGTTATCTGTTGCATTAATCCGCTTCCATATGTTTTATTGCAGCTACTTTCTACAAATAAAAAAAAAAATAATGAAATAATATTAGTATGTCTTAATAATATTTTATGGTTTAAAAGAGTTTGAAAATGGTTTTAACTTGTGACAGCTCCTCCATTGTCTATGGTTATATATAAAATGGATGTCAATAATAATATTTCTTCTACAGATAATCTCTAGTTTCAATAAAATCAAAAGTTTGACACATCTTTCTAACTGCCTTAAATATTACTATAGCAAATTATTTAAAATTCTATAAACAAATTAGATATATTTGTGTCATTGACCTTTGAATTCGTGTTGTATATAAATTGCATCAGCAGATTAGAGTTTTATAATTATTAGTGTATTTAAAAACAACTAAAAAAAAGGATGTTCTGAGTTTGACTGCATGTATAAATTTATATATATACATTTTATATTTTTAGACAGAATAGATTTAAAGTTTTTTTTATTTATTTAGATTGCGTTTGACTACAGCCTGCCTGATGTCAAGCATGTCTAGTCTAAGATGTGCCACACTTACCTAGAAAGTACCTATGAAGTCTAAAAATTTTTTTTTGATGCTTAAGTTGTGAAACTCATAATGAATTATAGTTGTAATTATATTGCTTAATCCAAAATTGTTTAATCTTGCACATATGTTCAGTGCCCTTTATAATTAAAAAAATCAATGAGGTAATTTTTGAAGGTTATAAAACCGCAATGCAAGTGTGTCAGACTTTTTCTCATATATTTGAGTTTCACCTTAAATGTTTTGCTTAACTTATGACTCAGGCAATCTATTATCTAGGAATGAATTCTCTGAATTAAAGTTGGTTTTGACGATTCTTGGATGGTGATATAAAATTAATATTACGGTTTTTAACATATTTACGGTTTATTTAATAAATGTTCAGAAAAATCTTCAGTTAAATATAGCTTCAGTGGAATCTTCTAGAGTTTTTTTTGTATATTGTGTATGGTTATAAATTTTCTGGTCATACAAAGAGCTAAATAATCGTATTAAAAATCCAAACAATTAAAATTAACGATTAATTAAATTGTTTGTGACAAAATCGATTAATTTCTTCAAAATACATCGTAAATTAACCGGCTTCTTTTAAGTTTATTTACGAAGTAATAAATATAAACTCTTTGATATATCGGCATTAAAATATGTTATTACCTGTTAATTAAATAATTAAAAAAAACGAAAAAATGTTCCATAAGGTCAATGTTCAAATTTATTTTTACAATTTTAAAGAATTTTCTTAAAAAAAAACAACAGCAACTTTTTGTTTTATTGTTTACATATTTATGAAACTCATCATCTTGTCATATGTCGACAATAATGTGTTTGATAGTGTACAATAGAAAGTTTTTTATTTATCTGTAAGCTCTTGATAAAAACATAAGTACTTATTGTTATAAACAAATAAGAATCAATAAAGTGACAATCATCATTTTTCTGTGACACAGGTGAATAGAACATGTGGTGTGGTCCAAGTTATGAACTTAAAGATAATATAATATAATAATGAAGATATATAATGTGTGAATTTTTAAATTTAAACTTTCGTGATCCATGATTACTATTATATATATATATATATAATAGTAATCATGGATCACGAAATATCTATAGGTATTCACAATTCACGCCGCGATTCCACCATGCTCTGAGTTCAAGAAAAGGACCACGAAAAGGACCGAAAATAGTCGAGCAAATTCCGATAGTAATTACATGGGCAGACGAATAATTATATATAACTGTCTTAATTTTGTACAAAAATCTTTAATAATATTATTAAAAAAAAATATCATTGAATAAAAATATTTTGGTATATTTTACTTCTAATCAAATATAATTCAAATAATTTTATTTACGTATTATTACAACTATTAATATTGAAAAATATTTTATGTAGGTATATAAAAGGTTTGAAAATATCTGAACATTTTTAACGGGTATTATTTAGTAATAAGAACGCCGTTGCCCTTTTTTTTATCTGTCATATACTTATGTTAAGTCACACTATGTCATATAATTGGAAATTTATACAATAAAAAAAAATAGATGTTTTATTTGCTTTTTGTGTATTATGGGAGTTGCGATTGATGTCTCCGGTTGTGTTGGCGATTCCCAAAAAGCAGCTCACTTGACCCACCACAGGTCTCAAAGAACTTGAGTGCTCAAGTATGATCTTGGCCTTATTATATTTTGGCATTGAAAGTGTATGCGAATGGAGTCGTGAGTGACATGACAGCTCTTAGGGTTCCTTGATAAATGGTTTTTTTTTCACTATTGTACTTTAATTAGAGATTATACACCACATTTGGTTCTCTATGTATTTGGTATTGGATCTTTAATCTTTTCTTATATGGTGTTGAATGGGATATGTTTGGCTGATATAGAATTCGTGGTGCAAAGTTACTGAAGCGAGTTTTGAATAAAGATATTATTTTGTTTAAGTAATTACATCATATATATACATACTGTACATGTTATCCCAAAGAAAATAATCCAAATATTAATAAAAATAAATGAAAATACATAAAAAATACGTATATCTATTAAAATAGTGAAGAAGCAAAAATAGTATTAATTTTTTTAAATAATTAATTTATAGATATTAACATGATACTGACATTTGGACTTTATTTTTGTATGTTTTTCTGTTTATCTTTTTGTTTAGACATCAATCAAAGTATTTTTTGTCTACAGACAAAATAATGTTTTTCTTTGTAGTTCAACAAAAGCAGACGAAGTCACTGTCAAAAACCAGTTAATTAAAAAAAAAACATATACAAGTACAGATAAACATTAATTTAATATGTAAGACTAAAAATAAATAATAAATATTATTAAAAACAATTCTCACTAACTGGTACCATGTCCTGACCTTATTTCCTTCCGTTGTCGGCATTGAGGGCTTTACAAATGGCAGTGTTACATACAAAACGATTTAGCAATGTATAGTCCTTATAATCATGGTATAAGGTTTATTTTAATTATTATAAAAGTAAAGGTTTTGATCTCCGTATATGGCGTGTGTGTGCGTATGTGTGTGTGTGTGCGTGCGTGTGTGTGCGTGTGGGGACGGAATCTATAGGAAACCTGTTACTTAAGTGTTGGTTGATGTATGACCTGGATTTTATTTATTTGTACGGAAATCAATGATAGACAAAAAAGGGAAGGTTTTGAAAACTACAATCATTTTTATTAATTTATTTATTATTTTTAATTAATTTTCTCTTTCCATATTTTTTTTTGGCAATATTTTTATTTTGTTTCAAAATCTGTTTTTCTTTAAATATATTTGTTAAATATTCAACTGTAACTGTAATAAGCAAGTAAAAAGCATTAAGCTAATTATTTTTACTAGTTCACTGATAACGATTTCCTCAGCACGAGGTCATCCTCGGCTGGGTTTAGGTCACTGGTAGAATTTTTTTTTAGATCGTTTTGAATACCTGCAACTTAAACAGAAGCTTTACTTGAAGATACAAGAAGAAATGATCCATAAAGCAATTATGTGGTATCGCCAGAAAGCAATTATGTGGTATCTCGAAAAATGCAACTTCAAATTAGAGCTAAAATTTATAAATTTTAAAATATTTGCAAAAAAATCAACAACGTATCTAAGAAAAAGAATTTTGTAAAATATTTAAGCTTGTATCATTCAATGCAGTATATTTTGTATTTAAAAATACCTCAAATTCCCATTTTTTCAGTCACGACTAGAATGCTTTCTGTCGCCTATATTGAAGTAGACCACACGCGGGAAAGAGAGAGAGGCTATAGCTTCCGGCTCTCACTTTCAATGTATGATGCGTATCTATAATCATCTTAATTCAATCATCTTTATATCAGACTTGACAGAATCAAACTAAAGTATATAATATTTATATTACTTAACTTTTTTCATTTTTTTTATTAATCTTCCGCACTATTTAAATAATCAGTTTCGCAGAGGGTTTCAACAAACAAATAATGAACTCAAAAAAATACCCGGGTTCCAATGAGCAATCTGTGTATCACACAACCAATTTTCCCGTGTGGGAATCGAACACACGACCTTTCGTTAAACAGGCACGAACTACTACTCCGATCTGTAGTCAAATTATTTTTATTAGGTTTCTGAGGAACTAATTTTAGGAATACATGACATGTCTATTGTGGGTAAGTGGAAAGATTGTAACATGTACAATTATAATTATTCAATATATTTTGTGACTAGAAATGAAAGCGAGTGAAAAAACAAAGAGTGCGTGAAAAATGATATAGCAAAGCAGCAAGTCCACTGAGTTGACGTACGGGAGAAGTGCACAGAAGTGATATATACCGATCCCAAATAATAGTAATAATTAATATTATTGTAATTTTTAAAAGATAGTGGTGGGTTAGTGGTAAAAAATACTAGCTGGCTTTCCTCCAGGAAATTAATTTCATTGTAATTTTTCTGGGTTTAAAAGTAGCACGTCATTTAAAACTCATAGTGTAAAATGGTGTGTCTATAAAAATAAAAAAATACATGCAAAGAGCTACTTCATAATTTTATTAGGCTTCTCCTGCTAGAAAAATGCTATGTACAGTAAATTCCATTTTAATATTTTGCCTTTGATCAGAATCATTTTCATTTTTTTTTTTATCAAAATATACACAATAATCCGTTTACGGATAAGTTTAAAATAATACATATACTTTGGAGGAAATATAAATATTTTTTATCTATATATATTACACCGATATATTTTTATTCTTTCATTACATTTATCCGAATATAATCTATGAGGTCATGGTATTGACCTTAAGTTAATGTTAATACATTTTGACAAAATGGCCGCAGGGGAAAGTGACAATCTGTGATATGATCTTTAAGTAATTTTAATACTCATTTATTATATCTAATGGGGTCAAATATAATATTTTTTGAGATAACTAAAAGAATTGTGGGTGTCCTTGCTCCAATTGATTGGAGTCCTAACTTAAGTAAGAGAAAACATTTCACGCAAATCCTATAAATGGTAACATGTTATTTGAATCCAAGGCCCGAATATTTAAAAAAAAAAATCGTAATTTCGATATATAATATAATTTCATAACTGTCACAGATTGTATTCTGTCAAAATAAATTATTAATATTAATTAAATTTGCTTTCAATTACGGGAATTTGGATATTGTTCAGTGATTGGACAATTGTGAAAAGTTATTTGTTCGTTCTTTCTTTATCCGATGTACTAAAAAATCCACAGAATCTATGTTTATTATTTTATAAAATTAAATCTATTGACAGAAAAATATGTTTAAAAAAAACAAAGCAATATTTACGCCAACTTCCTTAATTATATCTAGTTTTTTTAACATTAACTCGAGATGTTTTCGTATTCCGCACATCTCAAGGTCATTGATCAAGATCTCGGTCATTTCAAAAACAAAACAATGTGTCATCTCGTGAATTCCTCGACATTTATACCCACGGTCATGGATTTTATTTACGTTACCAGAAGCTATAATTAGATTTCAAAGTTAATATCAATCAAAATGTCTCTGATTCTTACAACTTTTGAATTCTTTGTAAAGTATGTTTATTAAAATCAAAATATCATATAAGAAATGGTGTAAATAAGGAAAATTACAGACAAGGAAATCGCTTTGCCGCTAAAAATGTGCGAAGATTACCGATTACACTACAAAGGTTACTGTTTTTGTCACATAACCTTTGCGTGTCTGTTATTAAGGTCGTGGTATCGATGGCTAATGAAGATGCGATTTGTCACGGTAGACATGATTGATTGTACCTTAACAGTCTTTAAATGCTGTCATTTATATTAACATCGAAATAAATGTGTATTAATGATCTTTAAAAAGCTTAGAAAATATAAAAAAGAACAAAAACATATGCCCCGGGTGAGGATCGAACTCACGACCTTAAGATTATGAGACTTACGCGCTGCCTACTGCGCTACCGAGGCTGTTGACGTGGCAGTTAAAAAAGAGAAATATATTGTTAGGTTACAACAAAATTATATTATTAGGTTAAAAGTCATTAATACTTTTTGCGTTTAACATTGAATTTTGCAAATTAAAATATCGTTATTGTGAATTAACACTTAAATACTAAACAATCAGATTTCTCTTTCTAAGGCTAGTTAAATGCCGTTTCAAATAATTGTTTTTTGTATGAGATTCGGTGTTGCCACATGCCCTAGATTTTGATAAAGGAGTTGGCGTGTTTTGATGATCTATTGTAATTAAACTTAATTATTTATTGCGTTCAGAAACATAACAAATATGAATCATTTTTTATATTCTGCAGATAAAATGAATATATGTTAAAACATATATTTATACATTGAAATATTCATACATTATGTTAACAATGAATTCTACATACTCTATTCTTCATTTATAGTTCGTTTTCGAAACAATTAATTGAACCTAATAGTCAATTGTCTAAGAAGAGTCGATACTTTTTAGTTTTCACTCATTAACTGCGTTTATGAAAGCAAAATAGCGGGTAAAATTTAGTACATACTTTTTTCAACATAGATAAAAGAACTATACTTATTTACATTGTTATTAATAATTAAATAAGTAAAAGAAAATGTATTTTGTAAATAAATTGTTATCCAAGGTTTTTGACCAATTTGTTAAAATTTATAAAAAAAATTGTAAAAACGAAACAAAACAAAAGACCAAGATTTGCTGCTGTTATATTAAAATTAAATAGTAACAAATTTATTACTTTTTTAGTTACCATTGCTAACTAAAAACATATTACATTGTTATTAAGTTAGCAATGGTGCTAACTTAATAACAATGTAATATGTTTTTTTCTGAATCCGGATGAAAGGCATTTCATAAATTTAATATGTGAATATATATTTATGTGGTTCTGTCTGTGGCATCAAATCTAAAATTAAGTATCTTAAGTACCGATTTGAGTGTTGTATTTTTTTTTACGATAGTTAAGATAGTTGTTGTAAATTAAGAAGTTAATTGTGTTTAGTCTTAACAAAACAATTCTACGGCAATAATTTGTGTCGTAGCTTACATCAGCAGCTTCAAAGTAACGTTACATAAGAACCAAAATATATTGTAATAGTTTTTGTATACTTGTAACTTAGAGGGCTTAATTGATTCTTTGTAATACGTTCTATTTAATTTTATATAAAAATAAGGTTTTATATAAGTTTAATTTATTGAAAGAAGGTTCTAGTTTTTTTTACCTTTTATGATCTGCGGATCGAATCACGGTCTTTGTCCATTTAAAGCTATGAGGTCAAGTTGCAGGAAATATTAAACGGACATGAGGGAAATACGAATAATTATTATGATTACATTATATTAATAGTATTTTTATTATTAATAATTATTGTTTATATAGATTTTTCAGTTTTCTGTTTTTTTACACACGCAAATTTCGAATTTTAGAATCGTAAAATATTATATTAAATAAATATTAGAGTACAAAAAATCGTTAATATTTAAATTGACAAATATTGTCTGTGGTTTATTAGTTAGATGACATTTATCGAGGGGATTGTCTAATGTCTATGGTTATTTCTTTTGTAACCTTCAATTTAGTGAGTTATAATATTTATTATATATATTATATAATAAATATTATAATATGTATGTATAACAAATGTCTGTAATCGTCATATCCGAGCTGTGACCCAAACATTGTATAATAATCTCTAAATCGTATTATGACGTAACATGAGGTGGGTGTGTTAATCTGTTTAGCGTGGTTTTACGTATATTATACATAGAAAATTTGAAAATGTCATTCCTAATTTGCCGGGAAAAATGATATATGTATATTAATATTATTGAAAATTGTTTTTAACGAGATAATATTCGTACAAGTACCGGATGGATTTAGAAAATTCTTTCTATTTATGATAGGCTAAAACGTTACTATGCGATTGGACCTGCGAGTAATAAATGGCTAGTAAATTATTTTAAATACTGACTGTTTTTTTTTCAACCCATATTTCAAAGCCAAAACAGTTTTAACTAGACATATGTAATATTAGGATATTAATAAAATAACTTGTAAAGTAATACGTATTTACTTAATTTCATATTTTATTTCATTTATACAAATTTGAATTATGATTTAGTACTCTGTCCTGCTGAGTCCACCATCTCTTATAGCAATATTACAATAATCTTATTTTCCCTTTTCATACCAAGATATTCCCAAAGTAATATTACTTTAATAATGTTTCGACAAGAAGTTTTGATCATATCATCCTTAAGCGTTCCTTTACGATAGAAAACAATATTATATTTTTTTCATTTCAAAAAATTACAGGAAGAAATTTTTTTTTATAAATTTTGTAAGAAGGTTCTAGTTTTATATTTTGTAATAATAAAAATAATATATTATTTTTATTATTACAAAATATAATTATTATATAATTGTGATATTGAAACAAAACTTTTGATGTATTATATTTTTCAGCGCCAATACCAATATATATTATTTTTTAACAGTATGATAATACAGTATAAAATATAATTCTATAATAAGTATATATTAATCCGAAGCCATTGCATGTTCGTCACACCACTGCGGCTGAACATCGTAATATGTAGTATCAACCACGCCCACAATACTTACTTACCGAGTATAATATTATTAGTATTATAAGTATTTCTTTAATACATAAACTTTTCGTTCTTAAAAAAAATATTAAAAGAAAAATATAATGAAATAAAAATAAAAATAATAATACGCAATACTTATTCATTACGAATATAAGAGAATATCTATACATTTATCTATAGTATTATGCTACTAAATGGAATCGTTTTGAACCACGAGCAACAAATAGTATTAAATAAATCTGAAAACTCCTGAAAATATTTTTGTTTCAGATAAATATATCAATCAGTGAATTTGTTATATCCTATAATAATATAAAATATAATTTTAGAATATTCACAATAAAACAATACATTTAAGTCTTGAATTTTTATTGAAGTTAATTTACATATAATTATAATATATTAAGTTATCAGTAACAATGAAATATAACAATATAATCTTAGAGGTTTGCACGAAACCAAACAAAAATATATAATTCATTGGGCGTGGAGATCCACAGACTGCTATTGTTCATACGACCTTATTATTATTATGATAATTACAATCTGACTTGGTTACTTTGACAATTAATTATTCAGAATTATACATTACATTATATTCATAACAACTTTATTTATTAAGACTAGCTGTTACTTGCGGGTTTAGCTGTTACTAGCAAACTACCGATAATAGTAATAGCGTAATGTTAAATAGTCAATGGCTTTTCTCGTGAAACTGCTTATCATAAACAGAACGAATTTTTCAAATCAACTAGCCCAAATAGTCTAGTCTATATATTTTCGAAGATAATCGCGTTCAAACAAACAAACTCTCCCACTTTTTAAAAATAATATAGATATAGAAATGATACATGATAAATGATAATTATTAGTTACATTTATAATTATTTCAATGATAGACTATTATGGAGTTAATCAATTGGAATGAACTGTTTTCTATCGTAATATATGCATATTTATTTGATGTCATGTTTAAAAAACATAATTTAATGGGTATTATTTAAGTATAGTATGAATAAAGTAAATTAATTATTTGGTCCTCATGTTAGCGCGTTAATTTATAGCAGCCAGTACAGCGGGTGTCGTGCCAGATTTATAAATAAGCACTGTTTTAGTAACAGTTAAAACAGTGGCACGCACTGCCACTGCTGAGCATTTTGTGGTACAAAAGTTAAGTAATATCAAGCGTCTCATAGTCTGCAATGTCATCTTGTTGTTTCCGAACGCCTTTTACCGCACATCCCCGCAATATTATAAAACCACCGACACCGCGCCGCGCGCTCGCAGTTGAACCGCGCCATCGAGCGAGTCGCACGCCCCTGTTATGCTAAAGTGGTAATACCACGCTACAAACATGGAGGGGACCCTTCCGAGCCAGGTTATGCCCGATCCCGATGAGGGTATCGCCACCGATCGCCGTCCGTCCACCGATGACCATGCTGACCTGTCCGACACTGCTTCTGAGACCGGATCCGGTGGAGGGAAAGATTCAGGTTGCGAAGTTGCTCCCGATCCTCAAGAACCGCCATATATACCCCCGGACGAAGAACTAGCAAATCGGATTGTGTCTCAAGTGGAATTTTACTTCTCGGACGCTAATATCACTAAGGATGCCTTTTTGCTCAAGCACGTGCGACGAAATAAGGAAGGGTATGTGTCCCTCAAGCTGATATCAAGCTTCAAACGCGTCAAGCATCTCACAAAAGATTGGCGAGTGGTTGCAGAAGCTTTGAAGGGGTCAACTAAATTGGAGATTAACGAGCCAGGGACGAAGCTGCGCAGAATTGACCCACTGCCTGCTTACGATGAAACCACTCCCTCTAGAACTGTTGTTGCTGTTAAAATGCCCATAGATCGTCCCACAGTTGAGAATGTATCGAGATTATTTGCTAGTTGCGGTGAAATTGCCCTAGTGCGGGTGCTGCGGCCGGGAAACCCAGTTCCGGCTGATGTTCGGCAATTCTTGAATAAGAACCCAAGCTTGGTGAACTGTGTGTGTGCTTTGGTGGAGTTTACTGAATCGGAGGCGGCGAGAGGCGCCCTACGTCTTCAAACATCTGAAGAGGAAGGTATGAGAGTGTACGAGTTGAATGGCGTCCCTCGGGAACCGAAAAGGAAAGCTCCAATTCGTCGTCCTCCAGCACGCCGTCACGAGTGCGAGTACTCATCGTGTTGCAGCGGCTCTGAACCTGAATATGAATATAGGAACTACGGAACGCCGTTTTACAGAAGAAACTCTAGCGGCTTCTTCACGCCTCGATCTCCTGAAATACAAACATGGGTGCCAAGAAGACAATCAACTTGCAGCCACAGTTCCGATTCCGGGGTGTCATTCTTTTGCGGATCAAGAAGGGCTTCCCAGGCGAGTACCGGTAGCGCCAGCAGTGGCGAAGGGTGGCTGGCTAGGAGGCTGTCCGGTTGCTCTTTGACAGGAACAGAATGTGGGGGAAGGAGGCTATCCTGTACTCCAAGATTTGAACCCCGAGCCCCCGTAGTACCGGACGGCACGCGGGGCTTCCACGCGGCCGCTCGCCAGAGACGGATCTCGGACCTAGCGTTGTATTCGCGCTAGAAAGCGCCTGCCAACCGTGACACCTTTCTAATCACGTTGGATAACCACCTTTCACGTTCTGGCCACTTGGTTTTTATTTCACGAGGAAGCGATTCGTGTTCGCGTGCTATGTCTTAGATTTATTATAAAAGAATGATTTTAGAGAGTTGTATAGAGGGTATCAACTGGGGACTGCGGTCTTCTAGTTACTGAGTCGGTTGACTATTGTGATTGAAGCTCATTAAGATTTTTAGATAATAATATTATTTATTAAGTTATTATTTATTAACGCGTATTTATTGCGGGTTGCGCGCGATGTGGGCGAGTTTTCATTAGAGTATGTCTGAGTTGTGAGCACAAAACTCATTGAGCAAAATCGACATAAATATGATTGTAGACTCAACATCTGGTATAGAAGGTGAGCGGAGCGGAGATACGGAGCGGGGTATTGCGTTAATATTACAGACGCACTATTTGCATAATGTAACAATCTATGGATGCCACAATGCGCGACGGAACCAACCGTCCTCTTAAATATAAATATAGAGTAAGTCAGTCGGGCCATGTCATGTTAGTTAAGTTTTTTTGATAGTTTTAATATAATTTTATATAAGTTGTTGTGATTTTTTGTGTAGTGCGCCTCAGTAATTATATCATCTATATAACATCTTTTGTATATGCTTGCTTCCTACTTCTATAAGTATGACTCAAAAATCAAGCTGTGAAAATAATTCTTACGATGATATAGTTTACTCAGGCTTTTTTATATTTATTTTCTTGAGGGTGTTAGCCCGTTCAGGTGCTCTAACTCTTACTCCTCTGGTTACTGTAATTTTTTATAATATAAGTTTTGAGAGAAAGTTGTTTTTTTATGAACGAGACCTTCGTGAGGGAAAGTAGGTTCTTTTTCGATCCCTGTTCACCTTGACTGATCGAATTTTAACAGATGTTGCTTCATAGGGCGCTACTGTGGGCCCACATCATGAGCAAAGCATTCAGCATATGCTCATTGAATCACATAAATATATATTTTAAAAACAATACGTTACTTTAAAAACAAAACTACAACACAAAGTAGCAAATATATAGCTTAGTATAAAAATCTAATTATAATAAAATGAATTAAATTTTATCACAGATTAAATTTAAAGATTTAATCAATAATAGGCAATATCAGGTAACACATAATATATATATTTCCGACTGGCAACAAATAAGGAACTAACAACTTTGTTTACGGAAACATGTGATCTTCACCTTTAATTAGCAGCTTCAATAAAAAATATTACTGTCAAAATAAGCGTGAGGTGAACGACCTTGACATGCTATATTTTTTACCATAAGTCATTAATTAGACTAATTTCAAGAGGTACGTGACTGATCATTACATCATGATCAATATTTGCTCGTTTGACCTCAATATTTATTATTATTGAACATTTATAGACCAATAATCTATATAACCTACATTATTTTATATCATTCTACAATTTAAGAAATCAAAATTTTTTCATTTTAGTAAGAAAATAATTAATTGGTATAAAGATCATTCAGTATTTATGGTATATTGTAGATAAATGTTATAGATATTAGTGTCGAAATTTATTATATAAGGCCCAGGGAAAATTCACCAGAAGGGGCCCTCCTTCCCTATTTTAAATAAGTTCAACCAATGATGTAGTATTTTACAAACAAACTTCCATAATTGATTTATGTTACCTTTAATTTAGAGGGTGCTACAGGCCCCCAGCAGGAAGTGGCCCCGCTCTAAATTAAGGGCCATTTCCCGCTGGGGGCCTGTATCATTTTGCTAGCATGTCACCCTATTGTTACGCCATTGAGATAAATCCTAATAATAAAAATAGTATTTGCATAATCTTTCTGAAACATGCAAGTGTGATAACAACAATTATATATTAATCATTTATCTCTTAATTAAACTGAATAAAATAATTAAGTTAAGTTTAGTTAAGTTCAGTCATCTGTAAAGTTGCCAATTTTTATTTATTTAGTCAAAGGTCATAATTGCAAAATTGAAAAGTGGGTCAAGTTTATTATATTTAACTTATTTATATACCCTTAATATATACTATATATGTTACAAGTCACTGTATTTAACCAGACCAACATACAAACCTTCACTTATATGTAGCTGATAAGTCCTTAAAGTAATTTGTGGATATATGACATACACCTAAACCCGATTATATATATAGGTACATAATTATCCGGCTGATCCGATAGTAAATCAGAATTTGCTCTAGTTTCGAACACATTCGGGGTTCATTCATGAGGTCATGCTGCGATTCTGCCATGCTCAAAGATTCCAAACTAGGCGGGCAAATTGCGACAGTAATTACATAAGTACAGCCTAATAATTATATATAAAAGTATTCATGGATCACGAACGATTAAGTACAAAAATATATGTGTAGCTACTAACTCATTGGATTGATTTACATGACCGTATCCCACGAGGTTGAACCAGTGCGGCGCCCCAGCCCAAGGAGCTAAACTGGGCGCGCGACGTCAGCGCGCCCGTGTGGAGGCCTGTGGAGGCCAAGCCGCATGCCGGGGACAGCGGATGTCGCATGAAGCGTTCCCGCACCCTTCGGTGCTGCAAGCGGCAGAGACAGTTCACCGCAGAGTTTTAGTGGGTGCGAACCCCACATAACCACGTCAGCGCCCCCGCGGTGGTGTGGTATGCGTACAGGCATTTCTCTGGAAAAAAAAAAAAAAAAAATCCCACGAGGTTGCAGGTTCAAATCCTACCCATTTTCCTATTTTATATTAGTTATATTTTAATAAAAAATTAATCATTAAAAAAATTATCGTAGCTCTTTGGTTTCAATTACAAAGCTAAAGCCAAAGTCTTAGCTATAGAATTTAGGGATAGATTAAAAGTTATCTCAGATAGCTTATTAAAACGTAAATATTACAGATAAAGTGTGAAAACAGAGTGAATTCATAATAAATTATATTATATAATGATAAAATTAAAATTTTCTAGAATTTAATTGGTCATTACAATGTTCTCGTTGTTTTGATTATTTATTCTTTTGTAATCGATATAAACTAAATAATTACTTGAATAACAGAACATTATTTATTGTTGTTATAATCAGAACAAAAAACTAGAATAAAAATGAATCAATTATTTTGAACCTATAATTTACGATCCTTTGAACTTATTTTCATTTTAAACTTAAGTTTTTCATTATTTTTTCATTAATATTTATTTATTTATTTAAAACTTTATTGTAATCCTACAAACTAGGGTAGAAAGGGGAGCTTATTGTTTATTGGCATTTTCCACGTCAACCCTTGATGACGTAAGAGGTGGCGGTTGGTACTTAAAATTAAAAATAATATACCTATTTATATAAGTATATAAAAATATAATGTATACATATATAAAAAAGTCATAAATAAAAATAAGTAATGAGTAAATAAAATACTTAAATTACTATTATTAGTATAAAATTTTAATAAAGTCCTATACATTTTTCATGAATATATAATATCAATTTGTAGTCTTGAAACGAAAACACAAATCATGTCGGGGGTAAATTTCTATAGAAATGTAAATATAAACTCAAAAGACGTTTTACTTGAGTTCAAAACAAAAAAATTAAGTTCTAATATATTTATATTTATTGTTGAAATAGATAATAAATCAAAAATAAAAAGTAATTTTAAAAATAATTCCGATTTCTTAGTTTAGCAACAAACCATTGTTTAAAAAAAATTTGCTGTCAAATCAGAAAAAGGTCACTTTCTGATTGGTTAAAGTCATAAGGAACAACCAATCACAAGTCTTGACACTGCTGTCAATAATTTAAATCCAATGCTTCTAGAAATTTTTCGCTAGAAAAAGCGATATAGGTCTTGTCAAATCTTACTAATTCTCGTGAGAAATGGTTGCGATCTAAATAGAAAACCAAGTAAAGCCTGGTCTACATATACAATATGTTATATATTATGTATATTATATACACGAATATTACTCAAACATACGCTAATAATAGCTGTAGAGTTAATGATTTGTGCGATAATTTATGTAATCTGTATGGAGATTTGAAATTAAACTTATGTAACGTTATAATGAAAAAATGTGTTGGAAATTTCCATTACGAATTGCCGTTTGAATATTTTTTGATACATCTGTAATTTTTTAAAATTAAGATTGTAACCCTTTTAGTGCCATACATATTCTAACAATACATGTTAAAATGCCAGTAAAAAAGTGCATTTTTAGACAAATATTCACCATTTCCGTTAATCATAATTTTATCAAAATTCTCTTTAGATGATAAAAAAAACAAAGAAATTGAAGACTACACATTTATTAACAAGAAAATTACAAAAACAGAGTGAACTGTGAAAAGGAGCGCTATCGCGACGCTAACATTTTTCACAACTAGCGAAAGCAGCGCGAAGACGCTCCTTGGAACAAAAAGGGGTAATTTAAAAAGAAAGAATATTATTATACTGTTGTTTTCGTTTTATGTAGAAGTTACCTTCAATTTGTTTGGTCACAGATTACATACTAAAAATATTAAGTATATTTAATCCTTCCTTTTTTATTCATATTTATAAACAAATCCCTTTACCAAACTAATCTTACTAGTTCATTATGAAATTACCTCAAAAGTTCAATTTAAATAATAATCTCATTTCTACCGTAAACATTGTATCATGTCTCAGGATAAAAAAAAACCAACAACAGTATCCTTATGTTAAATATAAATAATTTTATTAAATACAATACTTTCACAAACAGCGTGAACTAATCTATAAACACTTATAAACCTAAATTACAAAATAAAACATTAATAATTTAGTGTGAAAATGACAATTAATATACTTAATGAACACGATACATATTATATTTATGTAACAGATCATGTAACAGTATGGTTGAATGACCGCGACCGATTAACTCGTTCAATTTTACCGCCAAAACATTTCATTATGAGTAATCAGGGTCCATACAGCCGGATCTAGGTAATGTTATATTATAATTTACTGTTTTGTACTATTTTTATCATACTTCTAGACATAATGTATTCTTATTAATTTTCTTATAAAGTTTTATTAATTATAATAAGATTATTAGTAAATAAAAATATAAATGTTTATGCAGTAAATATTTAGATCTAGAGGTCCAAAATACACATTGTAAATACAAATATGTAATGTATGAGTCAAAAATATGTATTAATAAAACAAAAATATGCTTATTAACTGTTAAGGAATCTTCATTTTAAATGAGATGAACAGAAAAGCATAAAATACATAAACAGATTTGTTTGTAAATAGCAAATGGCAGCACTCAAGGTCATGTCACGGTTAACATAGGAAGAGATAATTTAGCTAGCTCTAACCGCATTATCGATAGTTTATTATACTCTACTAATATTACGTATTTATATTAATAAACATTGATAAATATATTCATATTAAAATATTTTGGATGAATACTTCATGCCTTTAACGCGTCTACAATATCAAAATAAAAAAAAAACGTATTCTAATTTTTTGACGTATACGAGTGATCACTAATATTAATTTAAAATGGCAAAATCATAAATAAAAGAATTAAAAGATAAATTATTACATACTCATTAAAATGTCTAAATAATTGTTTCGAACATGTTTAATTGTATTTATATTTCGTTAAGTTTGCCTGTGTTAGTATCTTGAACGGAAGTTTTTATCATATTTTGTAATAAATGAGTTTCCAACACGTTAATTAGTTGAACGCTGACCTGCTGGTCCACTTATTAATATCAACAATCAGATTAGTATATTAGGATCTACTTCTTAACTAATCTCAACTTAAATAATATATATCAGATTTCAATACTATAACGAATACTTTTCAAATTATTTAATCACATGTCATATAGTAACATACAATTAACTGATTATTTATTTAAATTACAATAGGCATATTTACATAAAAATTATATGTGAATATAATTACTTATTATTTAAAAATATTTTAAACCAACATTTTATAAACGATTCTATTGTTTATAAATTCAGCTAGTCAACTCCGCTTTCATACATAAAAAGTAAGCATAAGTAATACATATTTTATCACTTATACATACTTACTTTTTATGTATGAGTATGAGTATAGAAGAACATTGATTTATTTATTAATCTCATATGAGTTTAATATGAATAATAATTATATTACTTAGTTTAATATTAATTTTATAATTACAACATTTTAGTTAACATATCACAATTCAATGTCATATTAACACATATACTATATATAGAAAAACATAGGTAGAGATTTCTATGATATTAATTTTAGAAATATTCAATAATAATGAACAAAGTCGTGGTAAACAGCTTGTGTTAAATAAATGTAATGGTATTTGCATCACGCGTGTTCAAGGTTCGCGAAAGGTCGCCTCATCAGAGGAACAGAGGAAGTAAATACCTTACACTAGGTTATACACGACAGGATTTAAGTGTTTATTATAATACAGTAAATATTGTAGTCACAAAAATATTTATAAAATTAAAAAAATATCCATTTTATTTTTTTCATTTATCTGTGTATATATAACAGAAAGCAATTTCCATATGTTTTTCAAAATGTGTTTAAAATATACTTCCATCCTATTTTTATTTGTAGTAATAATTAATATTCATTAATTATTGCTAAATATAAAATTCAATTTTTTAAAGCATCAAAGAATATAAAATAATACTTACATATTTCCAAGAAAATATTAAAATGATTACGATAGTATGTGCGTATTCGTTATAAAGAGAAACATCTAGAGGCCGTTTAAAGGAAATGCAGACAGGAAGTGGAAAGTGCTATTAATCTTTTATTTTCTTCCTGTTGTTGAATAATTGAAGATATTTCTTAATATAATATTTATAACTAATAATTAATTCATAGTTTTTATTGTCCTTCCAAAAAGACAATTCTCTATATCAAAATAAAAATATAAAGTTTTAAAGAAAGAGAATTTAAATTGAATCAATAATACTGTTTATTCATGTCGTACATACATGGTATTTCTGTTAATGTTGGCAAGCTTGAAAAGTGTCATGGCGATTGGCTTAGCATTACTTGGCTCATAGGGAATACAACAATTTTAATAAAAATTACATATTTTTTAATATATATATAGTAAATAGTTCACATATATTTTAGATAAAAAAATATTATAAAAATATTATAGCAGCAAATCTCATCTCAACATACTATAATGACTAAAAATGTTATATCACGGTCCAATTTCTTTAGTGTTGTATTACGGATTCTTTTATTAAGTCGTTACTGTCTTAAAAGGAAGTTATTCGTATTATATGAAGAGTAAATAATTATTAATGTAACTTAATGTTCTATTATTTTTTTTTGTTATATAAATACATAACTGACTTTACGAAGAATACCAAAGACTAATCTTTCATAAAAAGATTAAAAAATAAAATATCGTACTGACGCTATTGAACTGTCAAATATTGTAATAAAAATATTCTTTTCAAATATATATATATATATTTTTTATAAAATTCAGGGAAAATAATAAAATGATATAAGTACAATTCATTCGAACTTCCCCTTTAGGTACAGTAAGATTGGCGAACAAATTTTTATATAACACGTTGACTTTCACTGTCATTACTATAGCAGATGTTGGACTAGTTAAGGGATAAGATTGCACAAAATATTTTATTATTGTCACAATATCAATAACATTTTGCAATTTAATTGCTCTTTCAAAATATTTAAAATGACATTTGTTTCTGTTTTAATTTTCATTATTAGTTTCAAATTCCCTCATGTATTAGGTTAGGCTAGTGTAGTTCGGAATTTAACGTCCTTAATAAAGCGTTAACATTAAAAACTAAATTTTATTTTGGTTTCTTTTATTGTGTAGTATATTTGATATTCCAGTGATAGTAAAGTAACAGAAATTTGTTTCGTTACAACGATATTACTTATAATTTATTTAAATACGCTTTGGGTCCTAAAATATTTGAAGTCCAAACTTTCTAGCAAAAACAACATCTCAACATTCAAATTAAATAATTGTCTCAAGTATACAAATAATCTTTTCTGAAGTGATAAATTTTTATAATAATATGAAGGGTGAACAAAATGCAGTAGTGACATCTATCGTCAAATAGTTTTATATATGTTTTTAACAAAACATAGATGGCAGCATTTTTTTAATGTCATAGCTAGTGATCATATGACAAAACGTACTTATTCGGGAACTTTTTATTATATTAATTTTATAAATATTAATGTATATATAAAAAAAAATATTTCATAATTTCATTATTTACTAGAATTATCTATGGATATTAAAACATTAATTTTATGATAAAGGTAACATTTTTAACTCTTTACTCTTTAGTTTATGGCGGGATCACTGCGTGACAGTTGTGTGAAGAAAATTGGGAATTATGAAGTAGGATACTTTCCTATTTATTGTGTTTAAATGACAGTAGGAAAAGAAACCATGGGGTAAGTTTGATTATGATCATTATTCTTTATAATTTCCAAATCGTCCAAACCCACGTTCTGCTTTGTATATTGAAAAAATCATTTTTCCTCAGATTTCGATATTTTAGGGAGGGGATGCACTTTACCAATGCGAAGGGTTATTTTCGTTTTTCTATATAAATAGCCGATGAAAGCTTAAATAAATCACTTCTGTAATTAGACAGTTTAAATGATAATATGTTATAAATATATTAAAAAAAAATCCTTTTTAGCTAATAAATTTCGCAATGTCCGGACCACTAAGTGATTGCATTAGCTAAGAGAATTGATTGCATTCGATTGAACGCTAGACGCTCACCTCGGCAATAAGGTCGTTGGGGGACGTGGGGTCGTCGCTATTTATATTTTTTATACTTGAATGGGTTTTGTTTACGCGCGAATAAATTTGCTAAAAACTCACATGAGCTAGTTTCTTCGAAATGATTTGCCTTATAAGAATACTTCTGTGAATAAACATTGTAAAATAATATATTAAATGTAATTTTATACTTCTTCCAAAAAAAAAAGAAATATAATCAATACTTCATAAAACATAATTCTGATAAGTTTGTTATTGTTATTGATAAGATATCAACAAAAAATGACAGATATTTGATACAGTTGTATCAACAGCTGTCAGTTGCCAATGAAATTTGTATATTTATATTTAAAGACTGCTTTATTTATTAATCAATGATGTTAATATTTATAAATATTAAGCTAATTATGATATTTCAAATAATTGAAATTTCAGAAAGTATATGAAATTATTTTCTAAGTTTTATTTGATATGTTATAAAGAATCTGTAACAAAAAAGATTTAATCATTTATAGGGTTCATTATTTTTTACATTTTAACAAAAGCTCTATACATTCGAATGGCTCTTCTTTCTAATTAAAAGTTTAGTAGAAAAACATTTATTAACAATATAGTCATCATATATGAAAGACCTTATTGTAATGCAGGATATTATATTAAACATACCTACTAGACTGTGATTCATATTTGTAATATCAGCAGTATAAATTACTTCTCTATTAGTTATTACTAATGGAGAATATACTAGAAATTGGTAGGACCTTGTAGACAGACTTCTCCATACTTTTTCAAGAATGTTTAGAATCAGACTAATGGTTAAAATAACTAACCAGAAAGAAATACCATGAAATGCCAAAGAAAATTCGGACCTAACTTAATAATTATCCCAAATCCGTTGAAATATTTTAAAATGTATATTATGCACCTTTTAAGTAACTAGGATAGTAGCTTGATAGACTTGTCAAATGATAAGATTAGAAAATAGGTTTGACTTACAGACAGCTCAAGTAACACATGTAGTATTTTGAACAATTATTCATCTTAAAATTAGATAGCTTATCAATATTTAAGTGTAACAAGTTGTGATATGTTATCAGCCCTTTCTGTTGTGTTCTGTCATTTTGATAGAAAATTAGGTCAGTTGATTTATTCTGTTACTTTGTGATATGGAGTTATTTATGTGTGACAAAGTTATAATGGAGGACTACACAGAAAAAACGTAAGATCTTTACAACATATTTGCATGAAACTATTTTATGGAATTCATTCGTGTTAAATCTGTATAAAAGTTCTAATTCAAATTATTAAAAAAATCATTTTTAGTAAAGTATATATGGTTTAAACCTTTTAAAATAGATTTTTACACATTTATTGTAAGAGATACATAAATAATGAGTAATGACTTTATTTACAATTCTAATAGTTCGTTTTATATCTCTGGTATTTCCAGATTGACTAACTTAAACTTTAAACATCAGCGATTATTCTAAGCATCTGATATTTTTTGTTTAATCTTCATCTTTATGACAAATTGAGAATGTTATACAAGTAGCATGAATGTTTCAAAAGAGGTATGGAATTTCTGAATACTAAGTTTTTCATTATGCTTTTGTTCTAAAAATTTACTGAATATCATAAAAAATGTATATTCATGAAGCTTGTTAGTCATTATGTGTGAATATGAAATGGCTTACCAAATTTAAAAGTCCATTGACCTTTCTCTCATTTCAAAGACTAAATCTTGTAAATGTTTTCAAAATTATTTCTTAAAAGGACGTATTTTAAAACCACATGTATTTCAAGTTTTAAATTTTAAAATGAATGCTGAAGTGATTCTTGTATGTTAATTACTTGGGGCAAGGCTTTTATGTTTTTGTTTTTTTGTTTATATGTCTGAAGCATTTAGAAGTACATTTAAAAATGACTACCATTTTATAAAATGCTTAATTTGCTTTCAAGATAAAACTAAATGCATCGTGACTCTTTGTCAAAGGAACTTCTTGAACATAGCTTAAATGAAAAAATGTTGACCAGTAGGGATGCCTGAAGACTCACTACACAGTATTGAGGTTTTGTGAAGGTTTAACCATGTAATATGCCATGTTCTCAATGGTTGTTACTAATTAAAAGAACTATATAGCTGTGCCATGTTTCTTTCAACCATCACAGAAAAATACTTTAAATTATTTGTCTATCAGAATTTACAAAACCTTAACACTATCGTAATATAATAAAAGAATTATATAAATATATTCCACAGTCAGACATATTATACAGATCATTGAATCAGTCGTATCAGATTCAGTCGTATCTTATTTATCTCAAATGACTATCTTTAGATATATATCTTAATCTTAAGATTGCAAAATATTTTAATATCTTGTCTCAAAAATGTAATATAGATCTGTTTGTCCTTATAAAATCGTAATCTTAAAATATCTCAAGTTATAAGTGATATTTTTGTAATGGAATGAATATATTACAACATATTACGTTAAAAACGCGACTTGTATACTTTAAAATTTTGTAATCAAACATTAAAGAACTGCAGAATATGTAAAACTTTAATGGACTGAAAAAATGCTCTCATGTATAAACAAACAATTCTTAGAATGCTGAACCATTTTAATTTGATACCTCAGATCCTTCAAAGAGGTCTTTAGTTAGAACTTATATATTTTTATAGTAGTTCAAGTTACCTAGGTTCGCATTGCATCCTCAACTATGAATAACATATATCCGAAATATATGTTGCCTTTGAATTTAAACTCATGACAATTCAATTGTTTGGTAAATTCTGATTTACTATGGGTCTACGTTGTGAAGGAATGTAATATCTAGACAATGGCGAAATTATAATCTGTGAGGCCTGGGGCAAAGTCACCGGATGGGCTCTTCCTTCCCTAATATAATTCAACTCAACCAATGATATAGTATTTATTATTTTGGACCTCTATATAAAGAAGTTACAAACAATGGATTTCTAACTATAAACCTATGTTTAAGACCGGGGGCCCCTTCCCGCTAGGGCCTGCGGTATTATATCACTCTATTATACGCTACTATTTAAGTAACCTACAAAAAGTTTGCCTTACGTAACACCGCAAAATTGTCTTGCGTGAGGTCATTGCCCTGCAACATACACTAGTAATAAAACTACAACCTATTGTTCCAGAGAGCAGCCGATTTTCACGTGCAAAGCTCACGTATTCCACATAGACCCTAAGACGAAGCGCTCGTGGATGTCGGCAAGTTCTGCCGCGGTGTCGGTGTCGTTCTTCTACGACTCCTCAAGGAATCTGTACAGGATCATCAGCGTTGAAGGAACTAAGGTATTGTATATTTATTATAAACCTTTGTATAACCTTATGTATGTGTATTAAATGTTGTTCCGAAAAAATAGCGAAGCTTAGGATTGTTATAACTCATTTAATTATTGATTATGGTACTCTTATTAAAACTTTAATTATTAAACCTAACAATCAAATTACACCAATTTTGAGTTTTAATTAAAATTATTGTTAGTTTGAGTTGGAGTTTCTATAAGGGTTAGATCAGATTTACTAATATTTTTCACATCGATGGGTTACCATTAGAACTCTCCATTCAAAGAGCGTCTTCTCGCAACATAATAATTATACATTAAATTAAAATATAATATAATAAAATAGGTTTTCGTATTAAATAGCTTTTCGGTTTCGGCGTGCTTTTTTCTGAAGTTACATTATGCTCCAGAGGGCAGAGTGCTCTTACTGTCGAGCACAAACAAGTCGTAATTGGCAGAGGCAACTTAACAACCACAGCATTGTGTGCGAATTAAAAATATTTCTTACAACAAAATTATATGTAATTCTGGAAATTTCTATGAATTATGTTGTTTTTTTTAAACGGAATTACCGTACATTGTTAAATCTGACCTGACAGGGGAACGTGTGATCGATTGCTACATATCGCAATGATTTATAGTTCTATAACGTGAATGTATATAACACTGGCAGCTACTGCCATATCGCTGATATGAAGCCTGTAATTAAATTGTAATCAATATCGCTTTGTATTCTATATGCTTTCACATTTTTTTACTTAATTTTAGAAATAATATGTTATGTCATACTAAGATACTTTAATAAGGTCCTTACTCCTCTTTACATTTGTTGGAACATAATGCATTTATTGGCTATATAAGATTTATATACAAAATTTATTATATATACAAGAGGACCTTAATTTCAAGAAGAAATGTGTTCCTATATTGTTCACCCCAATTATTTTAGACAATTAAATAATAGTCTTTATTCGTCTAATACGAAAGAACTGCGACATTCTATATTATAAACAACTAAAATTGTCCTTCGCTTTTCCGCTTATAAAAGATAATAGTAGATAAACTCGAAACATGAGAGTCAGAGGGACTCCCAATTCCCAAAGTTCAATGATGCAAAAATTACACTTACATAGTTTTTGCTAAAAAAGAGGAATCAAAAAGTAGTTACATTTAATATATTACTTTAGGAGTACAATTACAATTTAGACAAAGCGGCCCCCATAACAATATACCGGAAGACCAGCTATAGAAATGAATAACGTACCGTAACCTAAATGAGAATTAACTAAATAAACACAAACAAATGCTATTTCATTAATTTTATAAATGAGGCCTCGTGTCTCATTTAATGAATTGATTATCATTATAAGTATAATAAATTTATTGGATTAAAATTGTCAGATATTTTTAAATTGATCGATGTATATTAGGAACGGAAATGGACCTAAAAAAGGACCCTGAGTGATGGTCCTATAAATCTGATCTTAAAAGGGGTGTTAATCTTACTTAATTATTTAATTGTTTGTTGTAATAATAAATAACAAGGGTCGGTATTTTGATACAGCACAATCACGGATTGAATTTTTAATATTTATAATATAATACAACATCTATTTCGAGAAAATGACTGTTATGTTTATAGGCTTATCAGTTTTAAGATCAATTCATCCAAAATGTTAAATCGTCTCCTGTGGTAAAGATAAAACCACTTTGCAGAACTTCCAGGTTTAACCTTTTTAAGTTATAAAATAAAATATAAAATGGTTATCTACACAAACAACTTAATCTGTAATAGCTTAACACAGTTTTGTGTTAATATTACAATAATTCTGCGTTTGAAATTTGAGTATGTGAAAAAGGGCAATCAACTGTAGTAATCAACAAATGTAGGAAATTGAATAAAATAATATTTTCTTTTACATGTAGTAGTACGCAAAGGGAAAATAACATTTTGGTAATATTACTTTAAGATGGTGGTCAGGCCCCTCCTTGGCTCTGATCATCCGTTATGTCTACTTCTTTTTGAGCTACTCAATATTTAATTGAAAAATATTTTGGTTTTAATTTTGCCTATATCGTTCAAAAATGGTTTAGTAGGAAATGATTTTGCCGAACCTTTTCTCGGCCATTAAACTTCAAACGCAGAAATTCTACAATTACTTTGATTTAAACGAAATTGATTTAATTTCTTCGATACTTAAAATATTTATACATTTACTACAAATTGTTTTCACTGTATGCTTGCAATTTCTTGAAAAATTATAGGTCTTTTTTAATGGTATATACTAATATAATTAAGTTTTTAGGCTTTTTTTTGCCTCTGTAGAATGCTTATTGACGTGATATTGTGTCAAATATTATTACTGTTTTAGTTTTGCACATTTTGCTTGCAATGGATCACGACAGAATTGAAGTTGCAATTATTTGAGGAACAAAAACTGACGGCTCACATAGATGTATCTTTTAATTCTCTATAACCTAACAACAGAACTATATATAGAATCTATATAAAAACTGTCAAAAAATCAAGTGTTTTTCCAGTAAAATATCTGAGAATTGAAAATCCGTATAGTAAAGTTATAAACAATGCTGTCGGTAACATGACCTTGTATTCGACTAGTTACTGTAATTAGAATGACAATATAGTAATGAGACTCATTTATACTACAATAGTATATAATTTGAGAAGTATATTTAAATATATGTATGTAATATGCGAATGACATGCGATATATGTAGTTATTATATAACTTTTCTAAAAGTACAGATAGAGTGCTAAATTCAGCATAATACACTACAGCTCATTGAACAGAGTGTTGTTGGTTTCTCAAAAGTCGTAGGTTCAAATTCTAGTATTACTATACATTTAAGAATGTTACCTGTTTAAGATAAACATTTTATTTTATTATTGCACTTCCATTGGGCTGATGTAAAAATTGTATACTCTTCCTTTTCTTATTTGTTCGTAATAATACTAGTAAAAAGAATGTTTAATATAATTTTCATATCTTAAACTAAATGATAATAAATATAACATATACTTAAATTAAATGTTACTAATATTTTGATTCTTTGGATAAAAGAGAAATATATGTATTTATATAAACTTGTACTATGTCTACTAAAGTTGAGAACATCAGCATTTCTATAAAATAGTATTCATGCTTTCTATAACGTTTTGAAAACTCTATTTTGACATAAAAAGAAGTTTTATTTAGGTCCAGGTTCGCTGTTTCTGTAGAAGTATTCAGACTAAATCAAAAGTAAGACTGTAAAATATGGGTTTAAATTTAAGAGATGAAAATTGTATAATTACTTTTTTTACATGAGGCCGTTTCTACATTATTAAAAACATTCCCTGACATTATATTTTTTTACATGAGGCCGTTTCTACATTATTAAAAACATTCCCTGACATTATATATACCGATTAAAAAAAGTTAAAAAAAAAATCTTTATAGAAACAGTCTTAATTGTTTCAGTTTAGAAATATTGGCTACATAATGTATTTTTATTGAGCGAAGCTTTCTATGAGCGACTTTTCTGCATCCTCTGTGCACGCATCAATCCAAAACTGTATATTCAATAATTTTCATATTTTGCACACTGATGACGATCAGCTGCTGGTGGTTTAAAAAAAAGTTTGATGTGGTTGAGGAATAATCACGGAAAAACTAAAATCAATAGATTCAATTCAATGGGTAAAATTTTTTGCGAGAAAATTTAGCTTTACAATATGACATGCGCAGGCCGAATTTTTTTAACAGCTTTTAGAATGATTTCCTTTTCTTTTATTTTTTTAAATTTTGAAAAATATTTGAGTACAAAATGCGTCGACGTTTTGTAAATGCAATTTCGGTGTTGTTTTCACCTCGCTTCGCTCAATATGCTAACATATACGGAGATTTTGCGAACGCAGCGAGTCAAAATTACGGTCTCGTTCGCGCTCCTAGTTTTAGTTAAGATAATAAAAGAAAACATTTACCTGATTAACTTAGTAAGCTGAGACTATTACAAGTTTAATTGTTCACGACAGTCATAATGGTACCAAAACAAATCTAATAATTGTTCCAGGCGTTCATAACGGTACTGTAAAAAATCCAATGTTTATTCCAACCAGTCATAACTTACTACAAGTGTAATAATTGTTCCAGGCGGTCATCAACAGTACCATAACAGCTAATATGACGTTTACTAAGACGTCGCAGAAGTTCGGTCAGTGGAGCGACGTGCGCGCCAACACAGTGTATGGACTGGGGTTCGCTTCTGAAGCTGAGCTGGGGAAGGTGAAAAATATTCACTATATAAACAAATAATATATATGTTGTATATCAATATTTGTTTTATGACGATATGATAATGACATTATAATCTATAAATAAATATATTTCATTCATTTCATTCATTTCAACTGTACACGATTGTAGATTTGAGTTTTTTTTTCAATTAATTGTGAAAAGTGAAATATTAATTTACAAAAAGGGTTTTGTTTAATTTTTTATCGTCGTTCTGAAATTAATTGTTCTGAAGACGATAAGGGTGTCATTCTCATTTTCTTTTGAGTAATAGATTTAAATCTCTCGGGTGAGGTCGTTCTTTGTTATTTACATAATCATTTTTACGAACTCTCAAAGAACAGATAAGAATATAATTATGGGTTTTTAATATTTCTATTCATACTATATTAAATAAATCATCACATTATTTTAGGTTAAAATATGCTATCGTATTTTAATTGGTATCTTAACAGTAGTATTTGATAAAGGTTCATTAAAAAAAAATTACAAACATCGAAATATAAAATTGCAGTTCATCGAGAAATTTCAAGAGGTGAAAGAGGCGATCCAAGCCCAGCAGTGTGGCGCCGCCAAGACCACCAACGGCTCAGGCGCGGCCACGCCCGTGGCGTCCGCGACGGCCAGCCCGCTGCTGGCCGCGCGCGCGCCGCAGGACGAGCCCGCCGCGCTGGCGCCCGCGCAGGTAGGGGCCACACGCACACGCACGCACACCAACGGAAATGCACTCGTACGTACACACGCACTCGTACGTACACACGCACTTGTACGTACACACGCACACACGCACGCACACACGCACGCACACACGTACACACGCACGCACGTACGCACGCACACACGCACACACGCACGCACGCACGCACGCACGCACACACGCACGCACACACGCACGCACACACGCACGCACACACGCACACACGCACACACTCACACACTCACACACGCACACACTCACACACGCACACACACACACGCACACGCACGTACACAGGAATAGTAATTATGGCACAGTTGAGTAACACAGTACCACATGCATGGATTGTAATATTATAAATTAATACGTTGATATTGTCGCAGCCCAAAGTGGAAAACGATGACATGATGGTTCATCAGCGAGCTCACTCCGTGTCGTCGTCCTTACAGGTAATATTTTATTGCATTTTGATTTATATATTTTATGTTACTTATTCTTTAACAAAATATTCTTCCTACAATAGGAACAAACTATCTTAACAGAGTTTACTTAGCTTTGAAATTTTAATTAAGTGAGCGAAGTACTAGCTAAGGGACATAATTCACATCGCAGTAACGTAGATAGAGAATTTTAAGTTAAGGCACTGGCGTTAAGGCGTGGCTATTTCTCTAATAGTCTACAATTTCTTGTCCCTCTAGAGTGGCTATGCGACGGTGGGTCGCTCCCCGCGCCCTCCTCCTGTAGTTTCAGGGGGCCTGGTGGGGGGTCCACCGGGGGGCTTGGTAGGAGGCCCGGTGGGAGCACCCGATGCAGATGATACGCAGCTGCGGTACGAGAACGATCGCCTCAAGTTGGCGCTGGCGCAGAGGTCAGTGGTTTTTTATTTAATCGTTTGTCATGTTTTTATGTTTTTCATGGTGACGCACGGACTAGTGTATGGTATTAATAGTTATTGTGGTAGCAGTATCTTTGAGCTTATTTAATGAAAAGATATATTTATATATAAAGTAAATATAGTATTGTTGAAGATGTTGACTACGCCGACTAGGACACGTTGTAAAGCTGCCTCGGAGGGTTGTTAGTGTATAGATTGATATTAATTACTTTAATTTAGATAAAATTTGTATAGACTCAAAATAGGTTGTAATGAATTGTGAAAGGAGATAGGAACTCTCGGAACGAGCCAATTTTATCGCTATTGGATTTTCCTTATGCAGCATTAATCCTACAATCTAAGCTTTCATACCCATAAGTATTTTACAATTTAATTAAGACTGAGTAAGGTTTTGGTTTCTATAAAATTTTTTGTTTTTTTATAGAGAAAACAATTTATGCAATTCCGACTTTCGTAATCTTTTTGAATGTATGATTTTTAATAAAATTACACTAGCGACAGCTCACAATAAAACTTCAGGAGCTAGAAGAAGCTGTAGATTTGGATATATAATGTGGAGGATAAAACAATTTTTTCTTCATGCATTTTACAGGACAAAAAAAATAAAAACTTTTATAAAGTATATTTGATCTCAATTTTTTGTACAAATCTTATATCATAAGGTACAGTCTCATCGAATTTAAGAAATAATCTCTATTAAAGCATAGTTTACATAATGAATAAATAGATCGATTCCAGTCATGGATTTTATCAAATGACTCTGAATAGGTCTGAATAGGTACTGAATAGGTCGCTGAAGCAGAACCGATATCTTGACGACTTTATTGTTTGAAATATCAGAATTGGAGCGATAGTCATGTCTTAAAAACTAATTAACAACGAATTAATTTTAAATTTATCTTATGAAGTTTCTAAAACTAATAATTGATCTTGAACTTGAACTTAGACATAATCGCAAGAGTGAGTATTCTTTTATAATTAGTCATACAACAAACATTAGTGTTCATACTTTCCCACTATTGGTACGAAGCCATCATCTAACTGCTGGTACTCATGTTGGTATCCTTCATACACGGGCTTGAAGTCTTCCTCTTTTGAAGCCACTTGGAAGTATACAGGTTTACTGTATTCTTTTTCTTCGGATGCAATCTCATGGTACACCGGCTTAGTGTATTCTTGTTCTTTGGGTGTTCCTATTTTGTGAACGACGGCGTTGAAACCGTTCTTATCGTCTGCTTCGTATTCTACTATACGTTTAGTCCCGTCTGTTTCTACAAGAGTGTAAGATCCTGAAAGAAAATAATTTGTCACTTTATCTATGTGGGTATTTCGATAAAATTAAAAATATATATTTTTTCTCAGAATATTAGATTCGAGTCTGTCTATATAAGATTTCTGTTTTGAGTCTGAGTGTTATTTTAATGTTAGTGAAATCCCGAAGGACACAGATTATTTATCAAGTTCGGAAGCTTTTTTTAAGCTGTTTTTAAAGAAGAAGAAAAAGACTTTGCAAAGAGAAGGGTAAATAATAATTAATAGAAGAAGACATTATAATCGACAAAATAAAAGGTGAATGACCTAAAATATTGTCCTAACCGCGATGGAGTACAAAATCTACTCAAACACATGAAAACACAAAAAAGAGAAGTAGTGCCTTACCCTTCACTTTGTCACCGTCCCTGGTCTCCCAATGTTCTTTATTGTCTCCGGTGTGAGGATCCTTGACCGAATAGTCGAAGGAGTACTTTGGATGTGCCTGAAAAACAATGTTTTAAATTTCTATATTAATATTATATTTAATAACGTAATAATTATAATAAACATCTATAGAATGACAAAACATTAAAAAGACCTGATCGGAACCAGTTACCATATGTATACGTTTCCATCGCTTCGTAAAATAAGATATCATGTCACTGATTTGTTGAATGAATTTAATATAATTTATTTTTCAATAAAACTATTTTATGGATATGACTCGCGTTTATTTTTACATTTGTTATTTTAATCCGACATTTCGAATGCATTCGAAACGTTCGAAACGTCGGCTTCAATTGAAAAATGTAAAAATAAATGCGAGTTATATCCGTAAAATAGTTTTATTGAAATGTGTAGTACTCATGTAAATCTTAGAAAACATTATACTTTACTTGTCAATCCTTGGGCCTCGAAGACTTGTCACGTTGTTAAGAATATCAATGCAACCCACATTTTAAAATAATAAATGATCATAAACCGTTTTTTTTTTAATTTTCTTACTCCAACGAAGGTAAGAGTAGTTAGTTGCAGTCTGAATATTAATCGAATACAGTAATTGTTTATTTTTTTATTTTATCTTGCAATACTTATAACTTTATTGTCATAATGTCCTTGCGAAGAACTGTTTGTTTTTTTTCAAGGGGTTAATAAATATTTTTTTAAGAATTGAGAAGGATGGGAAAGAACTTTGGAAAACTTATTTTTAATACTTTTTGTCATTTAAGTTTTACCTAAAAAAAGGAAACCTGTACTATGTCTGTTGAATAAATTTTAAAAATTTGATAATATTTTTATTTCGGGACATCAGTCTCATTTAGCAGAGTATGACGCCATAATGGCAGTCACAGTTTTAGTCTAGTTTGTTGTTGATTTCATTTTATTTAGATTTGGTAACACTTCCAAAGTCCAGACCGTTATCCGTAAGAAATAACAAGTTTTTCTATATTTTGAGCCGCACAAATATTGCAGTACTCCAGAAAAGACACCATCACACTACTGGTAGTGGTTCTAGTTTGTTGTTGTATAACCCATGACCTTATAAGTGTTCTATCAAATATGACTAAATTATTCAATCCGACTGAATTTGTTTGAAATTTTAAATAAAAAAGTAACCTCTTTTATGTAATATTGACTAAAATATTACTTAACTCACATGATAATCCACATCATATTCCTCTCCGTGATGATCTCCAACTGACTCATGGCTTAGGATTGGATTGTGTTGATATCCCTCGTAGCTGTCGTACGAGTAGGCCTCCTGCTCGGCGAGGACTGACGCGATCAGGAGACATAAGGAAAGACTCTTCTGAAAACAGATATATTAAGAGATATATAAACGATATTCTGTAAGCCACACCTTAAAATAAGTCATGTTTAACATCAGGCGGGCTGTAGTCAAATACGTACTTGTTTCTGAACAAAAAAAAAAAACATTTTATAATTTTCGAGAAAATTATTTTTTATTACCGCGCGAAATAGGTTATTACATAGCTCTTAATTGCCTGACGTTTCTCCCAGGTTGTACAGGCCGTGGTCACAGGCTGACTTTTATGTAATAAGTATTTCGCGAGTTAATTCCCGTTAAAAACAATAATATATTATGCAAAGCCAAAGTTTAACATTTAGAATAATATTTTCAAAATAATATAAACTTAAAATATTGTTTTTAATTGATTACAAATCTTACTTAGGTTGTTTGCTATTCATGTCTTAACTCTCGGAAAATATGGATTAAAAAAAACTATAAGTTAAAAATGGCCGATATACAAATGAACTAATTACGCGGTACATTTATATTTTTGTATTAATTTATTATAAAAAAGTGAACAAAAATACAGTATTAGTTTAGGTGTCTTCGATATTCACGTAATTCAAAATATTTTAAGTTATTTGCGATATTAAATCTTTTAGAAAGTATAATATTAATAGAAGTTGTTTGTCATGTTATTACATAGTTTGTAATTATTTAAATAACTTAAAAAACAGTGACTTGTTGCTTTTAAAACATGACTTCGCTTATTTATAATCAGTTATTTATATCTGATTTCTCTTACAAATAAATTCAATAATTTTATTACTAATAATTTGGAGTCTACAATTTTACATTCACGGATATTTTCATACTTACATATTACCTTAAAAGGTTTCTATATATACAAATAAAAGTATTTTTTTTATATGGTTTTAACTTCCTTATAATTATTGGTTACATTTTAAACTTAACTTTAAATTCATGTTTGATACGTTAGTAAAAGCAAATAAAAACAGTTTTATCTCAATGTGTTTTTCTCAACATCTAAGAAAATATATATATTTTTAGTTGTTAAAGATTTTAATATTTCCTAGTTGTAAGTCAAAACAACATTAAAATAACATCGCGGCGAGTAAGTAATGACTGAAAGTATTAGTATGTTATGCGATATTGAATAATAATATGGTGCATTGTGTTCATGTATTGTTTTTTTTTTTAATTGAAGTGAAAGTCATTTTTTATTTATTGTTTCGGGCTTAATATTATTAACATGTTAATCTATTTGTTTAAACGTGTTAATATTCGAAAATAACTGAAATATGTTAAGTCTTACTGATTATAAAACGTTCAAGAGGAAGGCTATCTAGTTTTATTCTACTCTGAATTGCGAGAGCAACCGCTAGTAACTGCTCGTATTGGATATAATTATTTTAAAAATTAATTCGGATAGAAAATAAATTAAATTATAATTTAATAAATCTATCTATCTTTCCAGGTATCGTAATTTATACATAAACAAACGGTCAATCTTACGTATTTTTTAATTATAATTAATTTTTCCCAAATTGTGTTTAAACATTACATACAGACATGTAACTCAAACATTATGCGAGTGTCATTTTACTTTAGTATTTCGAAAGTCACTCTATCTGATTTAGCTTTGTCATGTTAGTTTTAATACCAAAAATGTTTTCTAGTTACATGTATGGAAATTAAAAATTAAAATTAAGAATTTGACATTATAAAAAATATTCTAATATTAATAATAATAATTATAAAATTACAATAAATTACATCTTTAAAAGATGTTATATTTATGATTTGACATACTAGCTATTGCCTGCGATTGTTTCTGTTGTTTTTAAATAATTTGCAGTTTAATCAAAATATTTTTTCGTATTTTCTTACAAAATTTCATGATTTTAAAGATTAAAAATGATTTTGTATTTATTAATATATATTTTTAAATATAGTATTATTAATTGTTTTTGGTTTTAAACATTTAATATATAATAATAATATTTTTTTTTTCCAAGTCTGTCCGTCTATTTATCATCGTGTTTCCGTAATAATTCAATAACTAAACACTTCCATCGCGTGTCTGTGATAGGAGATTTCACTCTTTAGCTTGTGTTTTGACTTGTACGGTACGTTGTACTGTTACTTTTAATAAAATTAGTTTTAATTATTTATAATTAATTAATTTATTGATTTTTAATAAAAATATATTTTTTCGTTGTAATTTTATTTGATTTATATTACAATTAGAATTATTTTTATATTTATTTTAGGCACTTTCAATATTTAAAAAAAATAGTTTGTATTAGTAAAAAAAATAAACAATTTTGATTACTTTTTTGATAAACACAAAAATACTTTTTTACTTAATAAAAAAATTATCAAAAACATATTAATAATAAAGTCACATCACAATCACACACAAAAATATACTTACGATTATTTCCATTTTTGTTTTGTCACAGTATCGCAACTAGATACAAGTACGAATGCAAATTATTGATGCGCGTGCGCACTTATACCCGAGAAATAGTTAATTCTTTCACCCCTCCCCCTCAGTGTGTTATTATTAGGTGGCAGACCAATTTATCTTGTATGTTATTGTAATAATTACAATAATTATAAAAAAAAAACTATTAGGCATTTTTAACAATTTTTTTGTAGAAAAAATTTTTTTTCGTTAATTTTTTCGTGTTCGTATTTATTTTATGTTTTTTGTATGAGGAATGTATTTACATTATATTTTATATATTAGTATAATTGATATATGTATGTTTTATATCCGTTATTCTTTATACAAAAGATGACAAAAAAAAAATTTAAATACTAGGTTCTTTGATTAAATAATATTCAGTTTAATTGTATGGGGTTCATTTAATTTGCTATATGTAGCATATCTGATTATATAGTTATGTAAGATCTTGTAATAAAAATAGTTATTACTGTGGAGTTATTGTTTTAATTCTTGTGACACACTTGTATTTTAAATTAATATACATATATATGTTGTATTGTCCGTGTGTCACAACAATTTAACAATATTTACCATTTAATATTAACTTAAAACTTAACAAATTTTGATCAACATTAAATAATTATGCAACTCCTAAATTTGAATTATTTGTTTAGGAGTTATATTGACAAACATACAACTTCAACTATATATATGTTATTGTATAGAGAAAAGTAAACAGGAAAGTGAAGTGATATCCACTGTACCAAGTGATGTGGAACACAATTAACTTTAAACTGTATATATTTATGTTATTAATACATCACTAGATATTAACTAATTATTACATGTCTTTATTGAACTGTAGTTTTATTAGTGTTAGGTAATGACAGACTTAGCTGCTCCGATTTGATATATTATTAAAATTTAAAATAGTAAATTCAATTTTATTTTTGTAATACTATCTTTTGTCAGCAGCTTTGTTCGTTTTCAGTAAAGATGGTAAGTTTTTAGGATAGCGTGAATATTTTTCAGTTTAAAAAAGTTCACGTTAAATAGATTTCGTTTTACAAATAAGATATATTTGACAAAAACATTTTTTTCAAAAACCTTAGATAGTCATTTTCAGCCGTATGTCATAAACTAACTAGACTAATTAGTATTAGTAAAAATTACTAATATTAATAGACTTCGCAACTCTACAGAATATTCCTTCTATTTATCTTCGTCCAAGTCTAACGGTGCCTGTGTTACGCACATCATAACTCTCAGATATTAGAGATGTTAGGATTTCTTCCTAGTTTCTTGACATCTGTTGTTATATTATAGAAGATTAAAACAATATATTATTGAATTATGAGCTATATTTATTTTGATAAAGAATAACATCTATCTATCGATTCATGCGTCCATTCCTTCATCCATCCTCCAGTCCGTTCATCCATCCATCCATCCATCCGTCCGTCCGTCCGTCCATCCCTTCATCCATCCTATCTATCAAAGCCAGTATTAGTAGTAGGAATATATGGCATAGCTTTTGTGTCAGTAAAAGACGTTGTGTAACTCTTGATGTTACTTATGTTTACAATTTTATTATGGTCCGACAGATGGCGCTATAGTCAAGTTATTAATATATAATCATGAATCTTGCATATAACGGGCGTACCCGTAAGCATGAGCTAGTTAAAAATAAAACGCACTTACATCATAATACAAGTGATCTGAATACGTAGGAAATCATTAGATCTTGATGCTTATTACAGATTAGCGGAAAATTATACGTTAAGTAACCAAGCAAAATAATAAAATTATTGTAACATTACTTATTTATCATACTTTATAGTTTTGGGCGTTGTACAAGTTTTTAATATCTTATATAAAAAAGTAACATTTTTATTAATGACCAGCTTTGTGGATAGATTCTAACGCATCGGGAACCTAGAAAGTGTATTTGTACTTGATTATGGATGTTTGTATGCGACAGTGTTAGGAGGTCTAAAACACCCATGTCTGGTTACCTGGGGATGATAAGATGAATGTATTTCAAGTCCTCTCCTTCAGTTTTATCAGATACGTTCATAATTTTTTTTGACACTCCTCGATCTTTGGAGGTCCAAAGGACCCACCCTCGGTTATTGGAAGAGGTTCAAATTTACTATTCGTCTTCTTTCATCAAGAGCTTTCGATTGACGTATTGCACGTGTCGCAGCGACGTTTCGTTGAATTTCGGAGATGCGACACCACAGACAAACAAACTGACAGAATATGGAGATTATATATAATAAGATGATTGGATTTCCTTTGATTAGTTAAATGTTTTGGATTTCTTATAGCAATATTAAATATTATTAAAATGTAAGAGTAGACTTTTTTTGCAATTAGAATTTTAATACAAGTAATCTGTAATCTATTGCCGGCAAGTAGACTAACTAGCGAATATAATTTGAGAACAACACGCAGATGCGTACGATAGATGTGAAAAATGGTAAGGAAATACTTTTAATGTATTTTCACTTTTATAATATGTTAATAGAGTTCAATTTTAAATACTAGTAGCTTATTGCAAAATATATATAACCATAGAGATTGTTTTTATTATATCGTTACGATAATTTTTTCGAAACAAGTTTTTGTTTTCCAAAATGGCGTTATGTATTATTAAGAATTACTAGATTATGCCTACAGCTTCCGCCCGTGTGGCTTTAGTAACTGAATCTTTTTGGTCATAATAAAAAGCGAGTTATTATTATTATTATTGGTCGCCCGCCCAAAGATTCGACTTTATTTAATCAAGATTAGTTGGTATCCAGCCTAATGGTGTATATTTGAACCAATATTGGCACCAACTGCACACAGACAGCAAAAGGGTAGCTTCCAAGCTTATCATATGTACTAAGTCTTTCTCTTTGTACTAAAACATACGACAAATATATCGTGTGGTTGTCGTTTAAACATATCGTAAGAGGCTCCGGGTCGTTACGTAAGTATTATTTTCTCAGTTTATGATCGAAAGTGTTTCGGATGTGTTCACACGTGAGGCGACGTAATTGTTTGCTTGTTACATATATTAAATATTTTACTCATTGGTTTCTGAACTGTTACTTTATAATTGAGCGAAGCTGTTAGAGACTTTTCTGCGCCCTTGTGCAATTTCCAAATTTTGCACACTGTTCAGACACCAGTCTGGTGGTGGTTTAAAAAAAAAAAAAATCTAAATTTAGCTTGTATAAAATAAAATAAAAAAAAAATAATATTAATTGAGGACAGAATTTGTCGACGTTTTGTAAACGCAACTTCGGTGCTGTTTTCACCTCGCTTCGCTCAATATCCTAACACATACCGAGATTTTGAGCGAGTCTAAATTGAGGTTTGGTTCGCGCTCCTAGTTATAATAATAATACATAAGTAACAAAACGTAAAAGAGTATATAGTATGTTTTTCGGTTTACATAGCTTGCCAACGTTTATATATTATTATAATTTTGTTGCACTCTAAAAATAAAGAGCAGTTTTTTAAATAGTGGTAACTCACGACACCACTCTAGTTACTTTCTACATATTTAATATGTGTAAAGTTAGCAAAAGTCGTTAATTTGTAAATCAAATTATCATGAAAATATATATTGCTGTACTTTAAATATAGACAGACAGACAGACAGATATATGTTTCTGAAAAAATGTTTTAAGGTGTTAGTTTCTAGAAAATATTAGGTGCTAATGAAGTATTGATTTAAAAACATTATATATACACTTACGTAAGAAAGTGTACGTGTTTTTTGTTTTTATTTTTTGTATTGTGTTATTTGTGTTTTTTGTTTTGATAATAATTAAATGACGTTTTAATTGTAATTTAGGATATGATGGGGCTGATACATAAATCTGATAAAAGTCCCATAAAAATAAGAGAAAAAAAATAGAAAATATTGTGACTTTTTTTTGGACAAACTTTCTTCTTCTTCTTCTTCTTCTTCTTCTTCTTCTTCTTCTTTATTCATAAATAATGTTGTTTTCTCAGTTCCGCCAACGCGAAGAAATGGGAAGTAGAGTTGGCGACGCTGAAGAGTAACAATCTTCGTCTCACGGCTGCTTTACAAGAGAGTACCGCCAACGTGGACGAGTGGAAGAGACAGCTGCACCAGTACAGGGAGGAGGTGGCGCGCGCCAGACACTACGCCACTGGGAAAGGTGGCAATTCCGCTTTAGGGTTCATTTTTAATTGAGAGTCAATAAACATATTTAATTTATGTTTCTTGTATTTAAACTTTGATATATTCTTTGATATATAATTATTCGACTGGACTCACGTAATTACTAACAGCATTTGCCCGATTAGTTTCGAACCAATTCGGGGTCGTTTATTCAAAAGTATGACGGCATCGGAGTTATTTCAATACCGGGTTTCTTTTTTATGATTTTGTCATTCTTTTTAATTAATCAAGAATAATAGGTGAAATTAATTTTAATACAATAAGATTAAGGTTCCTTATGAGACATATTTTTGATTTTGTTAAAGACATTTTGAATTGCAATTATATTAGAATTGTAATATTAATGATTGCTAATGTCTCAATAATGTCTCAGTAAAAAACTCTCCATTTCCTAGTCTCTTTTTCTCCTTCTTATTTCATTCTTAAGGATAATAACTCATAAGTATTTATATTTGTTAATTTATCTGTTCGACGGTAGCACTTATTGTTGTTGTCAATTCGTTTGAAGTAGATTGAAATAAAAAATTTTTTTTTTTGCTTCCCATCACAGCAATTACGAATTTCTATCTATTATTATTTCAGGCGGCGACGCGAACGAGGTAGAACAACTCCGCCAGCGCGTGGCACAACTGGAGGCAGAACTAGCTCAGAAGAATGAAGAGTTGGCTCAGATTACAAAATCTAAGAAAAGTGAACAGGTAAGGATTAAGAAGAACCAAAAAAAATATATAACTCATACTAATGAAATTAAATAATAATTAAGTATAAGTGACACCTACATCTCGTCTACCCGTGAACACGATTTCTGCAAAGCATTCGAAACGTCGGGTTAAATTTAAAATGTAACCAAATTATACGCGAGTTTAATCCGTAAAAAATAGTTTTATTTCATTACTTTAAAAGGTTTTAATTATTAAAATAATTTTAAATTTACATTATAATAAAAAATAAAAGTGTACTTTGATTTTAAAATTTATTCAACGAAATGACCCTCTCCCGGTGGTGCTCTCGTTCCAGGACGCGGAGGCCAAGCTGGCTCAGAGTCAGCTGGAGCTGGCGCTGGCGGCGCAGGACGGACAGCGGCAGGTCATACACGCGCTCAACGACCAGCTGGCGAGACAGATAGACGAGCTGGTGCGTGCGGGGGAGGGAGACGGAGCGACCACACCTCCAGAGACTAACGCCTGTGTCGTTACAGAGCACCGTGCACCGCGAGATCAGCACAGCGCTGCAGACATGAGCGCAGCCGGCGCGCCGCCCGCTGCTGCTGACACGCCGCAGACACACGTGACACACACACGTGACACACACGGACAGCACGGACGACGCACACGGACGCACGCTCCCTCACGCACGCACACGCACCCTCACGCACGCACACACACGCCCTAACGAAAACTTCCCGCGCACTCACACATCCTCACGCTGCACCCCGCACCCTCCCCTCGCCCTCCCCCGCACTCCATCGATGCGGTCGCACTCGCACGCTTTTATTTAATTTCACTCCACTCTATCAGCAGCTCAATTCTTGACCACAAGTGAGGTACATTTGTTCCGACCACTAACATACTTGAAGCTATATATGAAGCGGAGAGGACCGTAGATGTTCAACTATTTGTTTGTAGAGCCTCCAACAAGTTGGGGCTTTATTTATTAAAAATATATCAAAATGTGGCATTGTCTCTATAAGTAATTTATTATGACTTGCACATGTTTACTGATTCTTAATTATTTAGTAAAGAATAGAAATTCTATAGATAATATAAAATTACAACCAATATCTCATTTTCTCTCATATACTATCAATGAAATTGTGTTTTTTTTCATACATAAGTATTTACGGTTGGCGTACACGGTGCCAATGCTACCAATATAACATCGATTTTTAAATCGATTATAATAATATTGTAGCTCGAAATATGAGAACTAATATAACATAACTATCGATTATAATCGATTATTAATTAACGATTCCTGTATCGTTTTGCAAATAATGCATAAAACTATCTAGATATAGTAATTACACTTTTAGTTTCATATTTTGAAAATTCTTTACTAAGTATAATTTTACTTATACTATATATATAGAACAGGACGACATTTTTAAATATATAAAAAAATGTCTTTAAATTTAGACTAATTAACAATTGACCTCAGTCGGTCAAGTCGTTCAGAAATTTACGATTGAACGTTCGTTCATATATATGTATTTATATATTTTCTCATAGTCAAAGAAAATATACTAATATAATTGAATACGCTCTGTATCAAAGTATAAACACATTGCCCACCGCAGAGTTGTTAGATATATATTATATATCAACACAAACTTTAGCCATTATTAGTTAATAAAATTCGTCAAATTATGTAATAATTCAATATATAACTAGAATATAAGTGAATGTTTCTAGAGATCTAAATGTTTGTTTGGATAAAGACTATTTTAGTAGTTCATTGTAACTTAAGTTAACATACATAAGGTTCATTTTTCTTGTATATATCTGTGTCATATATAGTTAACTCCCACCGGCGATGTGACGTCGTTTTGCCAAAAATATGTTACGATATATCACAAGTCTTGATACTTGACCGAATATAATATTACCTTTTATTGTTTTTAACAAATATTTAGTCAATTATTTAGTAAGTTATTTTTTGTTGATTTAGAATCTATTGATTTTGATACTTGTACGACCACAAATATACTCGAAGTGAATTTTGATTCGTGTCGGTCACCAAGGGATGCTGTATCTTCTCGGATTGAACTTTTTGAATTATATTAAGATATTACGTAGTTATAAGTGTAAAGTAAGTAATTCCTGGTAACTTCGATCTGTACTGCATTTCTTGATATTATTTTCATTATACATTATTTATAATAAAAACGCTTTTAAAAACTTTTAATTATATTTTAGTTTAATGTATCTTTCAGTAGTGTAACATTCCTAGATATAAGAACAACTAATCATCACTCTGTCCGTCTATGAATAACCTATTTTATGTTAAAACCCTGTACGCATAGACCCCTTAGCAATTTAGTTAATATTGTACCACAGATAATAGTCTATTGGTCTGTAAATGTCTATGGTTGTCTATTGTCTATGGTTCCGTTGTTTAATAGTTATAAATGTCTTTTTTTTCGACTATTATCTGTGGTGATAAAGAACGAAACAAATAATATCATTGAAAAAGGCTGAGGACACAATTTTTATAATATACAATGTCTTCTTAACAGGGTACGTTTATTTACTGTTGTGTACGTTGAGGCGTTATTCGATTTTGAGCTCTCGTCCGTTCACATCAAAGTACATTTTCGTAGACAGCTCTGTAAGCTGTAAATCTCTTATACAACTCTCGTACGTCTCTAGCTCCCCGCAGTTGTTGAAATTTGAACTTTATTTATTATATATTAGGAGTAATTTTATATTCACTTATTTATTTTATTGTTACTTTCACAGTATATGTAAAATTTATAGATAAATTATGTAGCGACCGAATGATCTGTTGATAGACTAAGTGTTACTTTCGGTCTCGTGAACCGTCTGTGTGATTACAATATGACTTATAATGACTTATAATATATATATAAATGTGTGTCCGTTTACACCAGATTCGATATTCATAATGAACAGCCAGTCGTATGGCCGTTGTCCCACCGTTTTGTTTGGTGTGCCAATGTTAGTATTGTTTCGTAGGTACTGCGGCTGTCGCGACTGGCGAGGTTGTTGTATTGTAATCGCATTATAGTATGTAATAATTTATTATTAGATAGTCTGCATTGCGTTTGTTTTTATTATACAGAATTGAAAGTTATACTCCAATATGTTCAGTATTTTTTATTATGCAATATGTTTGGTGCTATTTGTTTGGAGATTATAATATAGCGGTTTTGGTTTGTTTTCGCAAGTGCAGCGCAGACTATACTATGTGTACGTTATATCTTCCATTAGAGTTGTAGTCGCTGTGAGCTACCATACGCGTATTAACAATAAATTGATGATGATTTCAAAGTGTATATTTTATTTTAACCCTCCTGTTAATAGAAATTTTTAGCCTGAAAACTGACGGAAGTCTGGTACTGTTTTTCACGCCTTTGTTGGGGAAGTCAATCTTAATTCTTAGATCGACACGATGCAACATGAAAGTCTCGTGTTTAAAAAACCCAAAAACTATTATGGTAAAAAACTGAAATTCACACCCTTTTAAGTTTTCAAATCCTTATTTTGGAAATAAAAAAACCCATAGACTTTACGTCCTATCGTCTGGTTTAATAGATCGCGGTGTTGCCCTGACTCCTGTTGTAGGATTTAATGTTAAGGAAGTTTAGAAAAGCTGGTGTATGACTTGATAAAAGCTTAATAACATTACTATCAAGACAGTATTTTCTTGGATTTTCACGAGTACACATTTGAAATAAAACTATTTTTTACGGATTAAAACTCGCGTATAATTTAGTTACATTTTAATTTTAACCCGACGTTTCGCATGTTTTGCAGCAATCGTGTTCACGGGTAGAAGAGATGTAAGTGTCTGTCAGTAAGTCAGTTAATTAGTCTGAATAATTAACCGACTTACTGATTGCTCAAGAGCATTCGAAACGTCGTGTTAAAGTTAAAATGTAACCAAATTATACTATCAAGATACTTAGATTGTGGTCAATATACCTAGTCTTTCAAAAATATTGTAAGCAGGTATAATTGCACTCTTCTGACCAGATGCGATGCTTCTACAGAGCTATGAGCATAAACTCTGTAAGCTTGTTAAAACAGTGCTCAATATAAAAAAAAATCCCATGAGAAAATAAAATTTTCGTTGCCCTCCCTTTGTGTACCACTTAAGAAGTTGTTTTATTATCACCACTTAATACGTTTTTAAATAATCAGTTAAATAAAGTCCAGTGCTCTAATGTAGGCTGCACATCTTAAATCATATTTCAAAATACGCCACATTGGTATAGGCGTCGTATACCTATATTCATTTCTCGAGGTAAAATCTTTGGATTTCAGATAGGATGTCTACAAACTCTTTTCTTCACTTCTTTCGTTGATTTTTTTCGTACGATCACTATCTGGAGGGGTAGATTTTTCTATCAGAAACATTGCACTTGTCAATAGCGCGGTATACAAATATTCAACTAATACCAAGGGGATTGAGAGTTTCAAAATATCTGTGTGTAATGTTATTAGAGCATTTCAGTTCTCTCAATAGCCACAATGCATTTTAATTTCATAAAAATGTTTAAAACAGATTGACGTGAAACTAAAACACAATGAATATTCATGTAAGAATGACAGATTCCAAATTCAAATGTAATGTTGTTTTTTTTTTGTTTCAGTATTTTTGACCAGACTAAGTATTTATATTTATGAGTTCTGCATAAACCGAAACACTCCACCAGAAATAAAATATTGTCAGATCATTTTTAGAACTTGACCCACGTAAACGACTAAGCCTCTGGTACCTTTGCCAGATCCTGATGTTCTTATTAAAGTTTGTTCCTGCAAATGTCCTTCGAGTGAATCAGAGAGACTTCATGACTATTTCAGTTCAAAATTATTTTTAAAAATTACAAAATGGGCCTTAAAAATTACGCAAGCCGATATAATAATGCCAATTAAGTAATTTCCAGATTTGTTGCCGACGCATTATGAAAATGACATACATACATAAATCGCTTCAAGTTATTGATATCGACTTTGCAATATATTGTCATATATATATATATATATATATATATATCTTTATATTACTTTTTATATAAACTATTTCCTTTTTTTTTAATAAGACTAATAAATATATATAAATAACAACGAAAATAATCAGAAATTATAATAAAAAAAAATAAAAAGGACATAAGAAGTAATTAACATTATATGATTAATAATTAGACAATCCGTACATAGAGACAGGTTTGGTTGCTTAGTAGTCAGTTACTATCTACATCTGACGTCGTCCCATTTAGTATAATATGTCTCAGGTCTCCACTTACCGGTACACAAGATAAAATATCTATAAGTCTAGTACAAGCCATGGAGAAATTTTAAGACTGGGATTGACACACTATTGCCAAGACCATATTATTTTCTAATACTTATCTGTTCAAATAATAAATTAGACGAAGGTGTTATAATACAAACAAAAATGAATTATTCATCATACTATATATTGATATGTATATTTCAATTATTAATTTATTATTTTATAAAATGAAAATCATCATAAAGAATTGAGGTAAGTACATAAGTATAGAGTGTTGAGAAGATTTACAAAACTTCTTAAGATGGCGTCTTAACACTTTGGTCAAAGTCTGCACTAAATTTCACAGAAATTAGTATGTTTTATTACTCCATGACTCCATGAATATCGATGCACAATGACAAACACATTTTTGGTAATTTGATGGTAATCACCACTTATTTAATCGACGAAGTAATGGAATTATCACCATAAAGGACAGTTTGTTATTATAATTGAATGTGCACCTCCATCAGCAGTTCGTTTCGTTAAATTTTAAAAAGGTGTTTCCGTTAATAATCTGTGTTTAAGTTTTAATAACTGTTATCGGTTTGTCACAACCCTAGATTTTAGCAGCTATCACAAAACGTTTTAATAACCAGTGATATGTCAGTCTATAAAATATATATATCTGACCTTCATTTAGTGTCAAATCAACCATGAAACTTATAAAAATCTGCTGACAGCACGACTTTGAAAGGGGCGCGCTTTTACAAGCCATTTACAAAACCGTTTTCTCATCGATTTCCTAAAGCGCATGTCACATTTCCCGCCATTTCGACAGTATCGCGCGGCCATTGTTCGAATGAGCACGTTATACAATTGTATATTTTGACAAAAATAGAAAAAAAAATCAATCCTGAATTACGGTAGCAGATATAAATAATAAAATTAACTTAGAAAAAATAGACAAACATTAGTTGACAAATAAATTTTATCTTTGCATTAATTTATTAAGTGTTTTGTGTTTCAAGTTTCGGATACGTTTTGGTAGAGATCGATATACATATGTAAGTATATATATTTTAATATATTGTTTTTTCTTATAATTTTTTAATTTAAAAAATATTTTTTTATTTAGACTTAATAAAAAATAAATATAAGTATTATTTTGTATTAAAAAAAAATACAATAATAAAAAGGTCATTGTATTTTAACAATTCAAAGTATGTTGTCATAATATTAAGCTAACAATGAAGACAGGCCGATTGGAAAATTTATCATAGAAATGGTCTCATATTAGCATTTGCGTCACGATGAAAATTGCAATTTCGTTTCGGTCTGAGCATAACAAAAAGGTTTTTGTAAAAAAAGTTTGTAATTCATATATTTTGCAGTATTTAAATATATATATGTATTTATACATATATTGTTTTTGTGGGCGTGAATATAGTAAGGGTTTTATTCTTAAATAAATAATTTATAGAATTTAATAAAAAAATAATATCAATGTTTTATAGTATTATATATTATTTTGAATAATTTTATTGATAAATTATTGATACTACTTTTCACCAGTTTTTTTTACCCTCAAATCTAGACGTTTTTGATAACATTTATACTTATCAATGTAACGTTATATACATAAGGTATATGTTATAGGTATAAGTTAATACATAACGTTATATACATTTAGATAAACGTAATGTAACGTACGTAAATATATAGGCCAGTCCTTGTTTGATATTATCTTGGGGTGCTGAGATGACCCCAGTCACCTTTAATTGGTGTACATCTCTATCTATCTCTATCTATCTCACTCTCCTTTAAATATCAAATAAATATACAAAAAAAATCGGTAAAGAAGTTTATATAAAGAATATTTGGTTCATTGCATCGACATTATATCTCAGTTGGAAGACTGACGCAATGGTTTCCCATACAACACAGGTTCGACACCTGCCCGTGTTTATTAATTTTCATTTTATATCTATTTAAAAATAAACTGCATGTTATAACTAAATATATATACATTTCATTTAAGTTATTTATTTATTTTATTTGGTGAAAAATAGAAATACAACGATTTCTTTAGAATATGTTTATTTACAAATTTCTTTTATTTTTATATTATATAAATATATTTCTATGAAATATTCCTATTCCATATTATAGTTCCAGTCCCTCAAAAGCCCTCTAAAATTAGACAAAGCCTATTCTGGGAGTAAGATTTTGACTTTGAGTTTACCTCATTTTGGTTGGTTAAAAATATAGAAGTATATACATATACTTCTATGAAACAATATGAGATTTCTTTTTCATTGAGTCAAAAATTCGATAATTCGTGCTACGAAATATTTGTATTGGTAACATTTAAGATAAAAACTATTTTAAGGAAACTTACATATCTTAAAAGAAACTATTTACAGTTTACAGTGGAGCACCGTTGTGGACTGTAGAAATGATATGAGGAGCTATTCCCAGCTGTGAAACATTTATGGGCTCTGTAGGCTTAACAAATTTGTTTTTTTGTGTTCTTCTGTGTCTATCTGTGGAGTAGTTAGTGAATAACCAAAGATAATACCGCACCCCCTTCCCCCTCCTGAGACATAAATCATTTAAATTATACCTATCACATCTTATAATTTGTAGTTATATAAGACTTGAAATAATAATATTAGGTCCTTATTGCGATACGCATCAGATTACATGTGCTAATTAAATTCGAATTTTGTTATTTTAATAAATATTTTTTAACACCCAGAGTATTATAATAAATGTGTATTTGTATGTTTGTCTGTATCATATCTTATAAACGGACAAAACGATTCAAGTGAGTTTTTATATCAGAATTTTTGTCTGTCAAGATGTTTCTAAGCTATTTGTGGAAATGAAAGCTGTCATTGTAACTAGTGACAGGATTCCATTCAATATTGAAAGTAATCATATTATATTATTAACAGATTCGGGAGACAATACCCTGTTTTGTCAAAGAATATTAAAGTGTAAATCTAGAAATAAGATTGGATACTGCCAGTAATGTATATCAGTTTAAAAACTATCAAATAAATAATAAATTAAAAAATTCTAAAACAAACAATACAAGAACCTCTAAAAATAAAATAATAATATGTTTTAACTCTTTACATATAATATAAGAAGCTTTTTCAAAGAATTAATGACAGTAGAACAAATAATAATGACTCTCTGCCTTCTTTCAAACAGAGAGCGAAAAGATAAAGAATTTTCATTTAACCGTCGTTGCGTCGAGAAACACTAATTAATTAAAATACCATTAAGACAAAAATACACATAAGTTACATATATAATAAAAAAGGCATATATCAAACTTATATATTAAATGGTTGGTCCCTAGTTATTATCTTAATAAAAATTCAACAAATTCGCAAAATACCGTCAAAGAAGTCTATCTTCATACTTCTCTCCACCCACTACTTTTCGCGATCTTGAAGCGGGCTTATTGATGCTATTATTAACTTCCACAAGAAGTTCTTTAATATAAATTCTATATTTTTTAATTAGTAGTTTCTCGATGCAAATTCTATTGATATGTAAGTGAATTAAATAATCTTATTATATATTAATTCATGCTATTTTTAGCAGGACGGTAGAGCACCAGTACTTATTGTTGAAAAGTAATTTTTATATTTTAGATTGAAGATAATATTTTATAGATATTATCTTCTTCATATCGGTTATTCTTTATACAAAAGTCAAATCTCATCATCTATTATTATTTTTTTAGTGATTATTCTTTGTCGGTGATTTTGAAAATTAATTGCAAAAATTTTTAATATATTTCTATTACAAAATAAAAATTTTTCAATGTTTTTGTTTACGACGCAAATAATTAATATATAAACTTAATATATTGTACGTTATATGTTGTAGATATACAACAGACAAGCCCACATATTATCCCCTATTTGATATACCAAATCCAATATTCTTGTTAGTAAACATAAATATTTTTCTATGAATGATTCACGAGGTCGTTACAAATAAAAAAAATCAAAACCTCTCGAGGAAATTGGAAAGTTTCTGTGAGATTCAAAGTTACCGTTAGTGCATTCTATGTACATTCTGATCTATTAACGTATTTTAGTATCATGATGAATTACCTGACTTACAAACACACACCTACACCTCGACATTTCCTCTGAAATATCCGATTAAAAAATGTACTACGAATAAAATTCCTGAAAGAAATTTAATCTGAATGCGTAGTACCTCTCGTTAAATCATGAAAAAATCTCGTAAAATCATGATCTTGAATATATATAATTAAATAGAAATTTATTTATTTTACGATGTTTTATAAAATATCAATCTATACTAATATTATAAAGCGGAAATGTTTGTTTGTTTAAACTCGTTAATCTTTGAAACTATGTGATATATTTTAAAAAAATGTGATATATTATATGAGTGGCAGGTTCATGAGGAAAGTTGTAGGCTGTATCATTACACTATTAGTTAATAATAATAATAATAATCTTAATTATCCTAATAGTAAATAAAATTATTCGTTCGCGAATGAAATCGCGATTAACAGATAATATTATTATTTAAATCTTTGTTTTTGATATATTTCATATTTTTCTTTGCTACAGTATACTAGGAACGCGAATTGGACCTCAATTTTGACTTGCTGCGCTCTCAAAATTTCGATATGTTGTAGCATATTGAGCGCAGCGGACATTCAATTATTTTAAGTTGTTTTTAGAAAAAAAATTTAAAACCACCATCAGACTGATGTCTATGTGTGTGCAAAATTTTTAAATTTTCGGAGATACCGTTTTTGTTTGATGATTGCACAAAGGATGCAGAAAAGTCTCACATAGAGAGCTTCTCTCGCTTCGCTCAACTACTCGAGAAGAATGGAATTTTAGCAGTGTAAAGCTAGTAAACCCGCCAGCCAGTGTAAGTGTTAAGCCAGTGCTTAAGACATTAAATATTAAAAAACTAGAAAACCAATAAAACTAAATAATCTTAATATTGCTAATATCTTTATAGAAAATATCAAACAAAATTCTTTCAATTTCTCTTTCTTTCTTAACATTTAGAGCTGGATATCTGCGAAGAGTAATCCTGATAAGAAAAATAAGTAGCCTTCATATTTACGATTACAAATATTTTGAGTAAACTTGAAACTTACTGGTAATATCAAATTCAGATACCAGAGAGATATTAATATTATTGACTTAGGATTGTAGAATTATTTCATTATCATTATAGATATAAGAATATGGTCTTATTTTTATCACTTAACAGTTCTAACGCTATTTTTTTGGTTGCCTGAGGACAATATATAGTAATTCAATTCACTCCCATATATATACAATATGAGGGAATTATCATAATGACTACTTCACCCAGATCTGTTGTGAGAAGCTGCAGCCAATTATCTTTCGCTACTCTTCAACCTGAACTTATAATACAAAATAAAATTAAGTCAAAATGCTCCATCATTTTGATTTAATTTTATTTGAAATATATATGAAGTCACAAGTCAAAGTCAAAGTACAAATTGTTTATTACAAAACATTACAGTTATGAAGCATACTTTAGTACGGTTCCAAAAGATAGGTTCATGGAGAAGAATTGACAAGAAACTTCATGGACACTATTTTTACGGATTAAAATTGGCGTATAATTTGGTTACATTTTGATTTTGATTTTAACCCGACTTTTCGAATACTTTGCAGCAATCGTGTTCACGGGTAGACGAGATGTAAGTGTCGATGACACCAAATTATACGCGAGTTTTAATTCGTAAAAATAGTTTTATTTCAAATGTGTGTTCGTGAAAATCTAAGAAAATACTTCATAGATACTCTTTTATCTTATTTATCAAAAGAAATAAAATATGGTATTTTCTAAAATTATAAAAAAATCTTGTTGATTGAATACTATCTAAACAGATACTAGATTTAAATTGAATCAAAAATTCTTATTTTGGTTATATGGTTTTTATTACTGTGTTAAGTGACACCATCAAGATTAAAACTTCAGCTTCCTTCAGATGAAGTCATCTTGATTATTAGGACGACTGCTTCTCGAGTTTGAATAAAATAGTAATTTATTACAAGATACGTCTTGATGTCTTGGTGTTTGTAAATGGCTGATCTACAATCAAAGTTGTTACCACTGAAATCTTAATATATAATGAGAAATGTAATCTGATATTTTTGTATATAATACGAACAGAAAACATATAATATAATGTTAATTTTAAGAAGCAAAAAAATAAATTAGAATCCTTATTAAGTTTGGGGAATTGGATTAGGATCCATTATTAATCTGGATTGTTAACGATAATATACCCATATAATTAAAATTAAATTAATTAGTTCGATATAGATTTAATTGCGATAAATTATGGAAACTGAGATATTATTCACAGATTCATTGGGAGTTATATTTTGTATCAACGTATCTTATAGCAGCTGTCAGTCACAGTTACACCTGCATACAGACATTTTAGAAGCAACGAGGAGAAGCGTAATGCTGGATAGCCTATAGGGTGGCTAACCAATGGTACGCGTGCCATGTTTACGTTTGAAAGTTTTGATGGCACGCAAAAAAAAAATATATTTTTTATACTTTTTTGATAAAAAGGAAAAAAAATATATAAATCTACACTTAATTAATACAAAATTGTTTAAAGAAGAATTACTTTTATTTGTTTATTTAAATATAATTAGTCATAATTTCACCGCTCTAACGATTTCGAATAACTTTTTTTGTATCACGTTACCTATTTCAAAATATTTTTTTTAATTTGTGGCACGGACACCAAAAAAGGTTTGCGATCTCTGGCCTATACCTAAGCCTTCCTCTAAAACCTGCCTATCATAATCAGAAATATTTATTCAAACCCACGCTGTAATTTAAAAATTTCACACGTTTAAACAAATAAATAAATATGTAATAATATAAATTAACTTTATAATATTAGTAGAGATTACTTATGTTACATAATTATGAAAAACCCTCAAATATTAAATGGTTTTTGTTTCTTTTATTAAATTATATTTCAGATAGTGTTGATGAAACGCTTTATTTAATTTCTTCTGTCTGTTAGTTTGTAAGTGATATATAAATCTTGAAACAGAATTTTGAACCTTTAACCTCAACCAATTTCATTGAAAGTTGGAATTGTCGTAATAAAATGTCGGATTACGTGTTTTTGACCATTTTTAACACTATGGGTATTAAATGAAATGTCTTGTAGAATACGAACATCGTGATTAATAATATTAAATGAAATAATAATTTATTTTCATCCTTCCAATACTTTAATTACTTACTTACACTAAAATGTTGAATAAAACTTATTGCACAATTAGAATGTATTGAAATTTTATAAATATAACAAAAATATGTTATAATTTTCTTTAAAACAAAATCTAAAAGATATTTTTTTTTAGATCACTTTTTGCTGACAATAAGAAGTATCCATTGTTACTACAATTGTCCAATGTTTTATATAAATCGCATACGAGGTATTCAGTTTAAAATTAAAACTATAAAATTGTTGGTAGTTGAAAAACTAATCAATTCTATATTATGTGAACATGCATTAATTGGTTCTACCCCCACCCCAATTTCACAATTCTTTTTTATAATTACAGTTTTCGTTTAAAAAAACTAAAAAACCGCCTGGTCGAGTTAGTTCCAAAAATTTTAGAAAAATATTGTATTAAAAAGTGGGCATAATTCGAATATCTGAATACGCGTTGATTACGAAAATGAAGTCTATTCTTTAATCAGAGTGAGAGTGAAAATGGTGGAAAATAATGCTTTTAGACATATATACACACACACTCACACATGCACACGCACACGCATGCAAACATATTAGAAAGTGTCTGGGATTACTCAAGAGACCCCAAAACGTAACGAATACAATAACTTCCTTGAATAAAAAGTAGGTCAGTAAGTTTAAGATAGCCGCCGTTACAAAATTATGGAGTACATATTTTTGGTAAAACTTCCATGTAGGTATGAAATGTAGGGGTTTTAGGAGTAGGATATAATTCACCAAGAAAAAAATAAAAACCAAAATATTCAGCGAATTACGTTTCAAAAAGCCTTCTTTCTTAAAAACTTTTTATAAATAGATATTTAAGCAAAAAAAAATTTGGAAAAAATGTTAAAAGCAGAGGATCGCTTTAGTAATCTTCGTGTTTTTGAAATTTTTAAAATCAGTTATAATGTTTTCACAAGTAGAGAAAAAATACTAATTGGTCATTATTTGACAAAATAGATTTAGTAATGTTTTCTAAGATTTACACGAGTACTACACATTTCAATAAAACTATTTTACGGCTATTATTATTACATTTTTATATTTATCCCGACGTTTCGAATGCTTTGCAGCAAACGAGAGATGGAGACACCATCATCTCGTCTTACCGCGAACACGTTTGCTGCAATAGTTATATCCGTAAAAAAGTTTTATTGAAATAGATTTAATGAAATAAAACAAAAATGATTTTAAAATGCTGCTGTAGTTTAAGATATTATAGAAATATTTATAAAAATAAGAACAGTCATATAACTAGCACAATACTTGGTACTTATAAAAAACATATATAACGTGCCAACACAGGATGTTGTACAAACATTGGCCAAAATTGGTCCAATACTGCTATACGAGATTTCACAATGCGCAAAATATAATTCGTTATTTCAGTGTTCGTTGGTGCTTTGATAACTCAACGCTGAAAAGTTGAATTGAGAAACCTCCTTTCAGATAGGAATTTATTTTTAATCAATAGTTATATCTGATGCGACCATTTTTATCTAGAAATGTTTGGAAGAACAGAGAATATTTTTTCAAAATGGCAACATGTGTTCCAGTTTCTGATAATGACAGTTGTGAAACTTCAATTAAAATAATTAAATCATTTTTTAATTTCATTCCAAATTTAATGATATAATAATAAAAGCTTCAGGGTATTAAGTTGAAAAGAGTGTAGTTTTTAACATTTATGTCGTTTTATTCCTAACGATGTAAAAAAAAGTATTTACTTTGAAATAACAAGAAAGATATTTTATTAGCTGTCTTTTTAAATTTACCGTTTCAAATGTGAAATAAAAATAGAGAAGTTAATTCACAGTAACTCTTTTGTTAAAAGAGTGATCTAAAAGCAGATAGAGTAAGAGAATGATACAGACCGTAGAGTATAGACGAATAGTTACGTAACGTAATTGAAAAAACCATTAACAGAAAAGATCAAAAATCATATTTGAAATAAAACTATTTTTAACGGATTTAATTCGCGTGTAATTTTGGTTACATTTTAATTTTAACCCTAGGTTTCGAATTCTTTGCAGCAGTCGTGTTCACGGGTAGACGTCCATGATGGACGGGTCCATTTTCTGTGAAAGACAATATGCATCACGTAGGAACGTCGTATCTCTATGCTTTTTTTTATAACATTTATTACGTAGAGTTTTTGATCTGAACCCCATCGCCAATTTTCATTATTGCATTTCAGGCCACTGTTTGCAGTACCATCCGTATTACTGCAAGCGTAGCGCTCTTGAACACGAACACACCACGACGTATGAACTTCCTTTGGTGGTGTTACCAGATCGATACAAAGTTGGTACCTTCAAAGTGCGCTTACTGCTTCTTTAAAGATCGGCAACGAGCTTGTGCTTCCCTTGATAATACAAGAGACTGTGGGCGGCGATTATCACTTTAAATTAGAAGAGCCGTATTCTCGTTTGCCCTTCTTTTAGAATAAAAAAGAAGAATACGTATTTAGTGGTGCCAAGAATTTGAAATTTAAATTCCTTCGATACGCTCTCAGGGGAGCAGCGGAAATATAAAATGTGACTCGCAAAGGGTTGTAGGAATTAATGGGAAACCATGCGTGCACCGACCTCAGAATCTAAGGCAGCTCCAGCCAGATAATCCTCGAAGGTCGACGGCGCGTAACGGTAAACAGTTTATTTACACTGGTCGATTCCACAGGAGTCCCCTTAACACTCACGGTCACGATTTGGCACTACCACTTAATAGCGAGAGACTATAACAATGTCTCTTCACGATCCCGAAGTGCAATATTCAAGGCTCGGGCGGGAAGCTGGAGGTGAAGACGGAGTTGTAGGGCTACGTCCTCTGCTGATGCGATCAGAACTATCTATGATGCTTGGCTGGTGAATACGACTAAAAATTAAAGAGTGGTTCAAAAATCATCTAAATATAAAAGAACCATTTAGAGCGTCAGAAGATATAAGTCTAAAAATTTTTTTAAGTATCGTAAATATACCTCTAATATTGAAAGTTTGATTCCTGTGAAAGTGTTCATTTAAATTAACACATTGTTGGGTATGACGTCAAAAATCGTTTCACAGTCTTGATAATTAATAGTTCACATGTATTATTACAGTTATTAGAAGGGTACCTGGAATTACAAGTTATATAACTTCTACTCTTTAGAGTACGCTTACAAAATATACTTTCCTTTATCATTGACTACCTCGTTATATTAAACTAATGATCACTTCTAACTCCTTAGAGTTTCTATTTACAAAGTTTCCAGCGCAATAATAAACTTTAATATCCGACATAAAAATCATCTCTCTTTTTCAATGGAAATACTATTTGTTTTGTATTAAATTATTGAAAATAATATATCTTTATTTGTCCCATAAAGTGTTTTCGTTCTTAGAGGTGTCAGGGCTGAGTCCGACTTGTTTTATGGTAACAGTTTTATTACGTTTTTATGTTTGTGTATTTTTCTCGTAAATATTTTCGTTGATATTATTTGATCTTTATATCACTTGCTATAAGATATATATGAGGTTTGGAACATTTATTTATTATTAGTTTTTGCCCGCGGCTCCACCTGCGTGACATACACAAACGCATTATTTATATACAATGCTTCATCTCCCTTGTGTCCGCCTTAGCGATGATAAAAAAAAAATCTTTTCCGGACGATATTTTATCTATATTATATATATTTATTTATATATATTCCGGACTATATTTACTATAAAGCCGTTTGAGCTTAAAGTTCGCAAATAAACGAATTCTCGCATTTATATTATTTCTTATATAACAAAATAAATGTTATAAGGTTTACTTGTGCAGAAAGGAAAGAGCTAAGATAAAGATCCTATAGGATCCTAATTTTCAGGAAATGGTATATATGTTTCATAATTCCATACAAAACCATATATGGATTTTTAAAATGATTTCAATTACTTACAAATTTATATTCTTAATAGACTATTAAAGATAATGAAAGAAAGAAAAAGTGTACAATATGTGCAAAGTAAAAAGACAACACTAAGAGCTTGTAGCTGTAGGATATGATAATTTTATTCATAAATACAGCATGCATTTTTATTTCCGAGCTCAAACTAGGGCGAGGGTACTTTAATAAATAATCTCTATTGGCATGTCTTTGTTTCCCCTGTATATAAAGATACTAGCTGCTACACGTGGTTCTACCCGCGGACGAACGATTTTATAATATCTAAGAGCACTAATGTAATACTAGATACTCTATCTAATATATATGCACATGAAAAAGTAGGTTTATAGGTTTATATATTGTAACTTTTATTCCTTGCAGTTTTGGCATATGTTGTAGTTTAAGATGTTATAGAAAACTCCTATGTTGTAGTTTAAGCCATAATATACTACACTATATGTCTTTTAAATGGAATTTCTTATAATATTCAAAGGAATTAATACCACAATTTGTTTGTAAGGTAATTAATTTAAATTCTGTTAAGAGCTATCTTTCCGTCTAGACCGTTAAGAATTAACGGGGGGTTTACTAGTAATCTATATATATATTATATATTCCTCATGAATCTGTCTATAATAATCACAAAGATTTTTTCTAAGTCATCTAGTAGTTTCGAAAATTAGTGCGTTCAACCAAAACGAACAAACAAATAAGAAATTCATCAGCTTTATAATATTAATATAGATTTTGTAAATTAATAAATTAATATTATTTCAATGGAATCCATTCACTGTAATATCAATTTGCCGATGAATTTTAATCAACTTTTGAATGGTCGTACCATCACAGACAGAAATACGAATACAAAAATATATTAAATTTTGCTTGTTGATTTAACAAGGCCTATTGTGTGTTTTGTATTAAACAAGTGATTAGGAATTGGAATAATTAAAAAAAATATCCATTATTAAAATGTATTATTATTGTAACATTGCTAATATTAATAGTGTATTTATACTTAAAATATATGGTTGTTTGTTCTTTTCATATTTTGTAATTATAATTCAATATATCTTTATAATAATATCTCTTAAAAGTAATTATGATTTTAAATGTAACCCAGTTGTACGTGTTTTAGTGGTTACAGAAAACTTGGATATCAAAAAAATTTGCAATATTTGAACAAAAAATAAGAAAATACCCTATATTTATCTATATTCATATTATAAAGCGAAAAAGTTTATTATTAAAGCTAGGATTCTTCGCTTCGCTCTAGAGTCATACTACAACCCTCGCCGTGATAATACTATTTTAGTCCCTTGTGATACAATTTACGATTGTTAGTTCACTTGCTTCATTCAATAATTAAAATATGTTACATTACAAATTCTTGTTTTGTTTCAGGTAAAACAAAATGGTGTATGTGTGAGAGAGGCATGTGCTAGTATGTTGTATGTGTGTACGTCTGTGTGAGGGGGGTCATGGAAAAGGTTAGCTGATCTAGGGGGGGGCCGCGCAAACCACGGAAGCGGCTTTTTGCGCGCATCATGGTAAGTATTTTATTATATTAACTTGAATAATCTGACTTAAAAAAAATTAAAAAAGTTCAAATAATTTCAGTCAAAAAAATTTCGCTTGTATTATTATTACCAAGTTTAATTAAAATATTTATACATACGCTGAACTGAAAAATTGAAATTGAAATTCATATTAATTTCATTTGATAATTGATAAAATATTTGTAATAAATTATATTAAAATTAACTTTTCATACATTTTCTTTTCAATTTATTTTACAATTAAAATTTTTGGATAGATTAAAACGAACCGTAGTTTTAAATTTAAAAGTTGTACCAGAACTGTGCAACTACTGTGAACTGTGAACTAATTTAAAAGCTTGAAAAACAAACACATGTATAAGGTAAAAACCGTGTAATTATATCCTTTATATTCAGACGGAGATTATTATTTCATAACTCCGCAGTGAAGTTGGAATTATTAACACAGCTGACGCAGAGCTCCAGACACTAACTCTAAATCAAACATACCCTGGAAAGCTGTACTATCAGTATGCAAAGCACGTTCTATGCGCGTATGAAATCACCTTAAGGATTTATTAGACTAAGTTATCAAATTAAGACTTCGATATTCTGGAATAACGCAGCTGTCCGTGATTCCAGCTCTTGGATTATCTTTTAATCAACATTTGTTATTTATTGGATATGCTGCAAGTTTTATGTTTGTAATAATATAGTGGTAAAATGCCTCGGGCCCCCAGCTAAAAGGGGCCTCCAATCTGAAAAGACCATGTGCAAAGGTAAAGGCCCCATCTGGTGCATTTGTCATTGGCTTCACACAGTATAGTTATGCCACTGGTGTTTGTTATTCTGTATCTCGAAATCTCCACTTCAATTTGCAAATAGAATTTGGTACGGATTCATACATATATTATAATATATAGAACTGAAGAATTTTTTTAAACTTTATTTTTTGAACTGGTAATAAATTAAAAGAAATTTTTAAAATTTTATACCCTATTTTTGATGGCAGGTTTATTATAATATTACACTGTGGCTCTCAACAGTTGTGCTTTAAAAATACAGAAAATATGTAGATAAATGTGGCAAATCTTCGGTTTCCGCTTTCTGTCTGTAGTTCCAGATTAATGATCTGAACGTGTACTCCTTGTGTAGTTCACGCAGACAAAGTCTTTGGCAACAACTAGTATATAATAAAATATTACATTCATACTTATGAGCAAGAAAAAAGTACTAGGTTAATATAAATTGTTAGCAGGTGTTCGGCGAGTGGGCGCAGGTCGAGGTGGTGGAGCTGGTGAACGATGGGTCTGGACTCGCCTTTGGGATTGTGGGGGGTCGATCCTCGGGGGTCGTTGTCAAGAGCGTGCTTCCGGGAGGCGTGGCTGATAGGGTATGCCGTCTCTCTCTTTTATGTCACGTTCTATCTCTTCTTGTGTTTTTGGTTCTATCTTCTTAAGTTTTTAATTAATAAGAGGAATAAAAGTTCATAGTATATTTAGTGTACATGCATGTTTTTCAAATCTTTTGAAAATCTCAACCAACGATAACTCGGTATATAAAGATGTCTAGGCGCAGGTTCGATTACAGATCGTCTTTTTGACCGTATTTGCTATTTAAAAATCAATTAAAGACATTGTTAATTTGTATTACCTTTTATATCGTAGTTAAATTACTAGGTCCACGCAAGCGGGGTTAGCCTCGCGACGCAGCGCTCGCGAAACAAAAACGTTCTATATTTTAACTCTATGGGACACATTTTATCAATTATCTCAAAAACTACAATTACGATTCGGCTGATTTTCAACCCAGAACGAGTTTTTCTCATTAGGCGCATGTGTGCAAAATTTCGTGCGTGTGGCTCGTAAATTGAAGGAGGAGTAGGGTAACAAAGAGTTGAAAATTTGAGTAGTGAAGGGCTTCGCTTCGCTCAGCTCAACAAGAATAACTTGCTTAAATGATAAGAAAGATATAGATGATAAGTTTGTTCTCATTGTTAGTTATTCCACTCTTCTCGGTCTCTTCATCACTGACTTTAATATCGAGTTTCATTAATCTGATTGACGCTGATTTCATTTCGGATGCACTTTATTCAATCACTCTTTCGTTGGAAAGGTTTCAGAATAATTTGCATGGCAGTCAGCGTTTCATGAAAAATACATATAAAAGTTTTTAAAATTCAGTCCTATTTCAGTTAGTTTATTAGATGATTAGAATAATATTTTACTTTCTTTGATGAAAAGAATATCAAATTTGTTTTCTTTTTATTATATTAATTTTGTTTTATTGCCAGCTACAAAAAAGCAGTTTTTGTTGAATATTGTAATATGTATTTTAAAATGCAGTGACGAATAAAAATTTTATGGTATTTCCATTTTATTTCTTTCAATAATATTATTGAAAATGTAATTTCTTATATGACGTGCTATTTTGTATGTAAATTTCATGAAAAATGAATAACAGCTTAGGAACTGTAGATGCAATAAAACTGAGTAAAATCAGATTCTTCGAAGATGTTCATAATAAAATATTTATGAAGATCAGTTATTTTATTTACTTTCTGAATAACTTTTCGATATCAAATATATAACTTATAAGACTTTTATTGTTTTCCATTTAATACATCCCATACATGAATATACAACAAAAGATATAAAAGTGTTTTAAATATATAAAAAGTACCAAAGTGTCCTAGATATTTCATATTTTAGGAGCTTCTAGATTTAGGTATATTTTTATGATGTCTGTTTTATTTTCGTCGCAGTCACTTAACCTCAGAATTGTTTACTAAACCTCAAAAGCGTATTAAAGCACAATGGAAGTTCAATATGATATACTTAAACCTGTTCATTCATTATATATAATAGTCCCCTATTTTGTCTGTCTGTCGGATACATTTAGAAGCCTTTAAAAAACAGCACGCATTTTCAAGTGATACCTAATTTTTTTTTTCTAAAATTGATATTTTGCGAATGTTACGATAATGGCCATTTATTTGATAGCATATTGTAAATAATATTTGTTTTATTATTACAGTTTAATTACATCTTATTTATAATCAATCAGCTTCTTTAGTTATATGTGTAGTAAACTACCCACCTTTCTACCTATTTATCTACGGGTTGAAGAGTTTCTAGAAAGACATGTAACTATGTGACTAGTTTTAACCCCGGATTTGTTATTAAATTAGGCCCTAAATAAATGGGAATGAAAGAGTCAAACAAGTAGATTTCTAACTTGGGACTCTCCAAGTATCATATTATCTTTACTAACTAAGTTATTATGTTGGAGCCTGCCTTAATGATTTCAGCATTCTTCATTAAGGTCTTAATCTGAAGATTGGTCTTATGTCTAATGTTTTAATGTTTAAGTATATTTATGGAGAAACAATACACAGACGGTTTAATATATTATATTTTTATTTGTTACAGTTTGTTTTACCTTTTCTAGTTTGAAACAAAAACACTAAAACATGAATACACATCGTCTGAAAACATTCTCCTTAAGAATTCCTGTCATTTATTTTATTTATTACAAACACAAAGAAATGTATTGTTACGAATATTTTCTTTTACTTATAAAATAATTTCTTCTCTCCAGAGAGGATTGCTTCTGTACTCGTTATTTTTATTTATTTTTTATTTTAATAAAACGACTACCGTAATAGAGAAATACTTGGTGTCCTGGGAAGTTTGAAATATACAGAAATAACTGACACAAATATACTTAATATCTGGTAATGATTGTCTGTTACTAATTTACTATTTGTGTTTGTAAGGACGGTCGCCTGCGCAGCGGTGACATGCTCCTGCGCATCGGGGCGGTGTCTGTGGTGGGGATGTGCGCGCGCCAGGCGGCCGCCGTGCTGCGGCAGTGCGGCGCATGCGTCAGGTTACTGGTGGCCAGACCCGCCCATGGAAATACCTTGCAACCGGTGAGTTGGCTAGATATATTTGATATATATAGCACGTTTCTATTCTTTCCTCTTCGGGTTCTTTATTCTTTCTTCTTCGGGTTATTCTTTATTTGATTAGGTGATGTATATTTTTAAAATAGAAGGGGTATTTTTTAACACAGGTAAATTGTTCTAGAAGTAGGATGATAAAACACAAAATGGACGAACTATAAATATTAAACTCAATTTTATAATTTTGTACTTCTTTCTTTACTTTTAATCCGAAAACAACTCCAACATATTAATATTTATTAATGTATACTGTAAGTCGGTCTATGTAGAATCGTTTGAACGTGCCTTCTCGACTGAAACGAGACTCATGTGCAACTACATGTTAATAGAAGATTCAATTTGCAACTTGGGGTTTCCTTAGTTGAAACTATCTCGTACGTAACAGGAGGCGGATTAATTAAAACCTGATAATAACAGAGTTTAGACGAGAAGGGTCTGGACATGGTGTATGTATATATATACATACCTATTATAAAGTACATGATATATGTTAGTATATAGGTACATGGAGGAAAATTTAAATAAGTTTGTGAGTTATAAAAGAGCAGAATAAATAACTTTAAAACGAAATATGTTAATTCGTTTAATTGGATAAATTGTTTTATGTATATAGGTCTTTTTTCATTCTTATGAAACAAATAATATGAAATACAACTATAATTTGGATTGCGCAAAAAAAAACCATAGAAATTTTCATTTAATTATTTTTTTAGTGCTGAATTAGTTATTATGCTTTTTAATAAATGTAAATAAAATGATCATAATTTAATTTAATATTTAATAAAAGATATTATAAACTGTTAAACATATTTCATGATATTATTTATACTGAAATATGAATTTCATCTTAACATCGAGATTTCTAGGATTTGAAGAATATATTTAGTGATTTAAGTCACGTACCTCTTGATTCTAGATTTAATACTGTCAAATGCTTTACGAATATCAATTCGATATCGTAAGAATAATATAGAATGAAAATAAGATATCTATATTATCTCTATTTTGAATTTAAATACTGCTTCTATTTGAGTAATATATTATTATTGGAAACGTGGGTAAGACTTGAATTGCCTCCAAATTCCTAGTGCTTGTTGAGCTGAGCGTAGCGAAGCTTTTTACCACTCAAATTTTCAAAGCTTTACGAGCTACATGCACGAAATTTTGCACACATGCGCATAATGAGCAGAACTCGGTCTGGATTGAAAATCAGCCGAATCGTAATTTTAGTTTTCGAGATAATTGTTAAAATATGTCCCATATAGTTAACATATAGAACGTTTTTGTTTTGCGCGCGCGACCATTCCTACTACTACTACTACACTGCTTCAGAGGCGTCTCACGTGCTTTGACATCAAATCATAATTTGTATCCATAAATAAATATCAATATGTAACTCTAGACATTGATGCGCTCGACTGCGTCGCGCGGCTAATCCCGCTTGCGTGGACCTAGATAGTATATTTTCAATAGTTATTTATACTAATGTTGTAAAGCTTAAGAATTTGTTTGTTTATTTAGTTTAACGCTCTAATAAACTATTGGATGGACTTAAACAAATCTTTCTTATTATAACAGGCAGATTCATGAGCGAGGCTACTGGTTCTCTACCATTATGTGACTGCTTCTAATTATAATAATAAATAAAATCATTCGTCCGCTGGTGTCACCGCGACTAAAGTATCTTATATGTACTATATGTATGTTGGATAATCTCTTCACTAACAGAAGAAATGGAGTCTTGACGATTAGAATGTTTTAGGCTTCGTTTGATAAGTTATATAAATATTAAAATCAACTGCATATCTAGAGCAGTGTTATGTAATATATCTAATCGATAACATATATATTTATATGTTGGCTGGCCGCCATATTTGTTTTGTCGCCATATTAGTTCTGAAACGTGTCCAAGTTGTTCATAACTTTCAACTAACACATGATCTCTTAGAACTTGGGTTCACTTGTGATGATATTCTATAACACTGACAGAAATATATTCTTTTTATATAGTTACAAAATTATTAAAATAATGAATTTACCACCGATATAAATAGCTTCAAGTGGTACCACTCTACCGCGTCTTAACTACGATTAAATATATATTTCTATTTTGCAACGAGAAAATAAACATTCCTTGTAATGTTAATGCTATCTTTTATTTCTTTTCATATTTGTTCATTTGTTTGTTATTTTTTTTTATATAACATATAAAAAGCGCTTAATAATTTACGGTATTTTTGGCAGTATTAATGTTTTATAATTTATTGTTATTAAAACACGTTTCAACTAACACTGTATACATATAACATATAGCAACATACAGTTTTATAGTGGCTGTAAGTTTCACGAGCAAGTCGCTTAGAGTCGAGCCCACGCTGCAATATCCGGTTTGTGTCATCTGTCAGGAAGCGAGCCGCAATTACTCGATGCGATCATTTGACACTGAATTATTACTTTAATATTGTTTTATGTATTATTTATTTCTTGTTAATTATATACATATGATATTCAGTTCGTGTATCGATTTCTCTATTGGCTCTATCCAATATTTGCTGAATCAATTATGAATCTGTTTTAGAGTTGTGTTAATAATAGATCTGTGAATTCAGTTTGTATATATTCATCTCAATTTGTTTTGGTTGAATTAATCTTTATAATGATATAAATTAATTGAATTTCGTTACCAATAAATTATTCTACACCATACTATATAGTAATGCAATTTGTAATATTAGTTTTATTAGAAACATTGGGAGATGACGATCACATCATCAGATGTCGGAATGACTGCGGTGGTTCTAGTTGTTCACCAATTTATTAAAATATTTTGACGTTTGTCAAACAGTTATCATAATACAAAAATCCCGGCTGAGTTTGTTGTGTGGTTCTTGTCAGACCAGGGGGCTTTTGGAATACTCGCAGCCTTAGCTCTAAGTTGGAGAGCGTCTCAACCGAATGGCTTTTTTATATAAGTATGATGTCAAAATAGGCCTTAATATCATTTCTATTTGACGTATACAAGTGATCACTGATAATGATTTAAAATATTAAAGTCATCTAGGATAAAAAAGTATAGGAAGAAGTACTTTTATAACCGCTTAAGAGACAAAAACTTCTGGTACCATTTTACAGTCTGAACCAGTTACATCATGGGTAGAAACTCTTCATTGAGCTGACAAAATATCACTATTAAATGGTTGCAATTTGAACACCTATCTTACCTAAATAAACAAATTGGTTTATTTTATAAGAAAAATACCTTTTTCAAACTATTCTGTAGTTGATATGTTTAAACATGTTTATCATATTCTCTGTATCTGAAACTGCACAAAGGCAAGATTTTACAAAATTTAAATTGGTCATTTTATAAGAAAACTCTCTCCGTATATTATTCTGTATGTGATATGCTTGAAGATGTTTATCATATTCTGTATATGTCTGAAACATAGCAGAAACTCAAGACTTCACAAAATTATCAAGTTTCAAGAAATTGCGATTACAATATTGCTATGGCTCATTCTATAACAGAAGTAAAAGAACTATTATTGATAGTTAAAAAAATCTTATAAAAATAATATAAGATTCAACATTTATTATCTTTTTTTTTTATATAATTCATGGTAATTTAAATATGAAGAGCTTGATATACGGAGGGATTTTTCTGAACTTCTTGTATAAAGATTAAAAATACAATTAAATATTTTAAACATTTAAGAACTATTTTATTATTTTAATTTCAATAGCATTAATTACTTTGTTCTAATTTAATGCCTTTTAAAATATTATTTATTTAATTTGATATATTTATTACACTAAAATACATTATCTTGTATATCTTTTCACCCGCCTAACATTAATAGAGTTGCTTCAGGCTTGTCCGCAAGATAATATCCGGCGGAAGGTTGAGGGGGAGGGGGGGGGAGCTGTCACTTCACGATAGTATTGGTGATATGAAAATTGCTTCTATAATTAAGCAAATTATATTTTTTTAATCCAATACATACCATATCTTAGACTTTCCTATTTTATCTTATGTATTTCTGTCAAAATTGATTTAAATACTCTTAATTTTTTAACAAATATGCAAAAACACACATAACTGTCAAGTCTAAATGAAAATAAAATAAAGCTATATAATAAAAAAAGTTTTTAAATAATTCAGATACTAAACAATGATACCGCGATCTTCCTTACATACTAACGCCATCTAGTACCCTAAAAGATAACTTCCGTATCTCCTTTGTTCCCGATTACTACAATTAAATGAATATAACACTTCGAAAGTTAAGCTTTATTCGCTTGTAATAAAAATATTTTAAAAGTAATTGCTCAACTCTACACGTCGGATTTTAATATTCAATAACATTTGAATTTCAAGCTCTGTTATAAAAGTCAAAGTTCAATCGGTTTGGAATTATTAAAGTGATATGTGAACAAGTTTACATATATGTTACATTACTTTGTTATATAAATAAATAGGTCAAGTAAAGGGAACATATTAAAAAACTTCACAAGAGCACAGTTACGTGGAGAGAGCTTGCAAAGTTTTATTAAAAACCGTAAAAGGAGAAAATTATAAATAACTTGTAATAACAAGTTCGTTCATATATCACAATTATTCTACGCTCAAACTTACCTCATAAATCTTTTGAATTAAAAGCACGCGAAGATATTAAAAGTTGGATGCGGCATTACTTTTATTAAATTTATATTTATATTCTAAGCGCAAAAGTAACATGGCTACATATATCTAGTCATTATTTGTAATATAATATCAATGTAGCCAAAGTAGCGCTCAATAGTAAGTCCTAGCATTAATAATGAAATTGTATTAATCAACCAAGTCGTTGGTGATAAAGCTTTGCTGTCTCTCCCACTAGTTCTATGTTGTCCTATATTGGGCCATTGGCGCTCTTTTTATTTTGATTCTATATTGATTTAAACTCTTCTAGTGAAAATGACGTGAAGTTGCTTTTATATCTATGTATCCGGAGCTCAAACGTCTTCCTTTCTTCACCTGGGATCCTAGTTGCCTGCATTTATCCCATCCTTCAAGGACAGCCTTCACCTGGGATCCTAGTTGCCTGCATTTATCCCATCCTTCAAGGACAGCCTTCACCTGGGATCCTAGTTGCCTGCATTTATCCCATCCTTCAAGGACAGCCTTCACCTGGGATCCTAGTTGCCTGCATTTATCCCATCCTTCAAGGACAGCCTTCACCTGGGATCCTAGTTGCCTGCATTTATCCCATCCTTCAAGGACAACCTTCACCTGGGATCCTAGTTGCCTTCTTCTATTCCCATCCTTTTGTAATAGCAAAAAATTGTTTATCTTTTGCCAATTCCTTTGGGTTTAACCCAATGCTTTACATGAACTAATTTGCATTTCGTCGTCAGGATTTTGCTATACAATTTGACTTGAATGACCGGTTTCATTAATTAACCACGAGCGTTTAACTCGTTTAAGCTTATTCAGCATGAACTGATTGCGAACCAAATGCTTAGGCTCTGAGATGTTAAAGCTCAAAGATGAAGTTAAGCTATTTAAGTCCTGATTCCAAAGATATTACTTTTAATACGCAGACGACATACAGCAATAGCACGAAAATCAACAAAAATGGAGAAAAAATCAGTGCTTGTTTTCCACCAAAAAAATTAAGTGCAATTAACTACAAATTTCGTTTCGTAAATTTAAAGTTGAAACATTTATACAAATAACCATTTACAAGCTCTTTCGAATATTCAAGTACGTAGAATGATTATTCTTCTGGAAGTTACCGAAACAGAGTTTTAATTTGAAATTCACTACCAGTTTAAGTTGTATAAAAAATAAAAATATGTTTAATTATATTTCATGATAACTAGTATTCGTAACAAATGACAAATGTGAAGGTTTTATAAATAAATAAAAACCAATTTATTTCTTTAATTCATAGAAACTGAAAATAATCTTGATTACAGGTTTCAATAAAACTATTTTTCGGATATAACTCGCGGTAAGACGAGATGATGGTGTCTCGTCTTACCGCGAATACGTTTGCTGCAAAGCATTCGAAACGTCGGGCTAAATATAAAAATGTAATAATAAACGCGAGTTATATGCGAAAAATAGTTTTATTGAATTGATTACAGGTGTCACCACAAATTGTTAATATTTTTAAATAACGTCAGAAAATAGTGCAGAATAGTTACTTTATCCCACATACATACATCATAATCATACGTACATGATAAACAAATTACATACACACATCACCATGTATACTTTTTTTTTATTAATATAAAATGAAAAATGTATCGATACAAACCAGTTTTGAACTCGCGACCTCTGAGTAACCTATAACTCTACCTTTAACAATTGAGTTACCGCCTAACAGCCTTTTAAATGAAGTTATCATTTCATATAAAACCATCTTGGGACAGACGCGACATCTATGTTATTTTATTATACTAAGTGAAAAGCATTGATTTGTATTTTCAAAAGAAGACTGATAGAATGAACAGACACCCCTTTCTTGGTTATATATATTTAAATTTATTGACAAACATTTAAAATGTTAATTTTTGTCTTTTTATATCCTAGTGAATATTTTTTAACAAAATGTTAAACAAATAGATTGGTAAATGATTAAATTTCCATCCAATACCTGGGCGGTGTGGGCGAATTGAAAGAAATTATTATTTTCTCTGGCAGCAGTAATAGGTAAGAAAAATCACAAATATTTTAGATCCAATAAGAAACATTGTAATTTAAAATACTAATACATATATTATTACTATAATGGATACTAATAATTACTATCGAAGACCTTATTATACTATTGTTAATTTTATTTTTAATTTTTTTATTATTTAGATTTATTTTAGTTGTTTCCCAAATAATTAAATAAAGTCAATAAAAATTGTAAAATCTTAAATTGCATTAAGACAAAACCACAAGCCAATTTTTTTATAAAAATTAACTTGTTTTTTGGTACTAAAATAAGGAACCATCCGATTGACCGACTTCTCTGTAAGTAAACATCTAAAAATATTTAATATATGTACGTGTGTTAAAAAAACAAATGAATGAATTATTCCTTTATATAAAAAAGGTTGTGTTACAAGGCTTTAGAACTGTTGCTCCAATTAGCGCTTACTAGGTTTCTGAATGTACAACTCTAGATGTAAGTCATTTACACTTTCTTTCAGCTAATTTGAACTGAAAGAAAGGCCTTATTTTCTGTAAAGTTTTTAAAAGAAACAAATCAAAATAAATCAACAAATTGCTGACCTGAAATTGCCTAATTTATATAAATGAAATTATTATTATATTCTATCGAAAACAACGTCTGCATTATTTCAAAATATATTGATTTTATATTTATCATCTATATTTATGATATTTATGATGCTGAGGATAAAGACGTTGTGAAAAAAAGAAATTATATAATTTATACTAAAACCATATTCATAAATTGATATCAATTTTGGCAGTCATTGGGCGCGTCCCAAGCACCGGTAGTGCCTTCACGGTTGTTGGCTGACCCCATCGAGCTGGAGCGGAGTTTGGCTGAGGCTGGTCACGATGGGTTCGGGGCACTCTGTGAGGATACCACGCCCACGTCACCACCACCCACCATTATTGAGGAGCATTTGCATCATCGGGTGAATTAAACATATTTTTTTTTACGTAAAAGTAAACGTTTTTTCTCAATGGTAAAGGGGCATGTTTTCCATAATATTTTTTGTATCCAAAAAGAATTAAACTTTTAATAGAAGAAATTGTATATGTTAAAAGAATAATATATATGAATGTATGTATATTAAATGAATAAAAATGACCAATATGGCGAGTTTTAGAAATACCGTTTTATATTGTGTTTCTTTTTGCAATGTAAATAAATTGCCTAAATCTGTCTAGCCCGTAGCATCTATAGTAGCAGTGGTACCACGGGGAGCGCTCGCCCCCTCCCCGCGACCACGTCCCCTCATCACCACCTCGGAACCACAGCCACCACCTCTTCGGTAAGTGGGAGATAAATAACCCGAATTGGCGCACCCATAACTAACGATTGTGATATATCACCAGATACGGTGAGTGCTTTTAATCAGAGCAGAGTTATATATCATATAACATATGACGATATATTTCAGTATAATCAGTGAAAGCCGTGATAACATAGTGTTTCATAATTGAACTATGAGTCATTTTGTTAGTTTTTGTCAGGACTTTGATATGAATTTATAAATTGTACTGTATAATTACAGAAATTTTGGATAACTTGGGTCGTAAAATTTTGCGGTTTTGAGCCCCCAATGGTAGCATTTGTTCGCTTAACGAGATTGTGTAAGGTCCAATAAGTGTATTCGAGATATTCAATTAAATTGTTTGATGAAAAGGCAATATTACACGTATTTATGTATTTTTTTTACTATAAGGTGCACATTTTCTAAATATGGGCTATAAAAGGGATGGGCCTATAGTACCTATTCTTTCCACATCATCAGATACTGTGTTCCACTTCACCTGGCGATCAGACGCACTGATTTAATATTACTATATTATTATTTTTATATTATTTAATATTCACCATTCATGAAACATACAATAGTACAATTATAATAAATTAAAACTACAAATTGGACCTCTTATTGCTTTAAAGCGATTACTTTCACTTGAATTTTAATTCTCACAAAAAATTATCCTTCATCAGGCTTCCACTAGACATGGCAGTCCGTAGCACCGAGCCGGAGACTATCAGCTATGAGGTGGACCTCAACAAGGACTCCGCCCTGGGACTAGGAATCACGGTTGCTGGATACGTCTGCGAACAGGGTGAGTCAAATCAACGTCAAGGGAAAGACATCAATCATTTCAAGTTGACTCGATAATTGTAATTATGGTGTTCATATCAACAGATCTATAAAATCATTATAAAATTTAAAAAATCTAAGTGACAGATTACAGGTATTATAAGAAAAGAAAAAAAAATTTTGAATTTATAATATAATCATAACAATAATAAAAAATTAAGGAATTTATAATATATCGATCGGAGCAGGATTCGAACAGGTGACCTCTGGGAAGCAATCCCGTTCCTCTACAAATAGAGCTATCATATAAAATCTTAAGTGTTTAATAAGTTCAACATATACAGGATGTCCCAGAACTCAATGTCAAGCCGAAACTGGATGATGGGATAGGTAACAATATGATTTTTGTCATGATAATTACCATCTATCCTATCACCCAGTTTCGGTTTGACGTTGATGTATCTTGCAATAACTTACTACTAACACATTAGTATTACTCGCTTATAATTTGGTTACATTTTTATTTTATCCCGACGTCAGTAACTGACTTACTGACAGACACTTATATCTCGTCTACCCGTTGAACACGATTGCTGCAAAGCGTTCGAAACGTCGGGTTAAAATAAAAATGTAACCAAATTATACGCGAGTTTTAATCCGTAAAAAATAGTTTTATTTCAAATATGTACTCGAGAAAATATAAGAAAATACTACATTAGTATTACTTGATAGTATTACTTGAGTCTATCCATCTGTTTCGAAATAACTTACAATTTGTTTTCACCCTAAACATTTGTAATTTAAATTCTACAAATGAGAATATCTTTATGTATGATATTAGCCAATCAGGTGAAGATAAGATAATCGTAATATCCTATCAATAGTAATATCTAACACTGAGTAAAGTGCACCTGACTCGTAACAATAAATTATTACCCTACAAGTAGGTTCGCAGTTACAAAGGACGGAAATATCTCTACGGTCCTTGCGTTTGGTCTAAGTTATGAACTTCTTCTGTGGTCAGAAAACCTAATAAAATTATTTATTAAGTTATTCTTTGGAATTCAGATATATTCTTATTTCGTTTTTAAAGTTTCGTGCTCCATGATGATTATTATATATAATTATCGGGCTGTACTCATGTAAGAAGTACCCAACTAGTTACGATGCCATTCGGTGTGAACTCTTCACGCTGCGATCTCACCATGTTCTGACGTCATTAATAAGGACCCTAAATGAATTCGAAACTACCTGGGCAAATTTCGGGTAATTATATATAAAAACAAATTATAGGTGTATTATTTTTTCTATGACGTAACATTTTAATTTTGCTTTGCTTATACGATTTATGTAATCTTAAATTTTTCTAACCGATTATATTTACTCAGTTAGTTAAAATGATCTTTTTAAAAGCCACATATATGTATATATATTATGAGAACTGATTACCATATTATTATATAATTCTGTCTGTACTCACGTAAATAGTATCGGAATTTGTACGACTAGTTTTCAAACATCGCGGAATTTGCCTTGCCTCGAGTTCAAACTCCATACTTCTCTCATCACATTCCAATAGAATTGACGTCAGTATACGCGGATAATTATATATAATAGTGATCATGGATCACGAAAGTCTTAATACAAAGACAATCTTGTATCCCGAATGTATAATTTCGAATTATTTAAATTAATAAAAACTGCAGAAAATTAAAATTTATATCGTGATCTATAAAATAAGATTATAAATACATTGAAGGATTTATTGTTTTATTAACACTTAAAATAATGTGTTACATAATATATGATATCCATAATTTAGTATATATTAGTTAAAAACCCGAAAAGAGTATATTGCACCATGATGGGGCATCAAAAATATACGCAACAATTATAGGTTAATTTTGCACCTTCATAAATATTAGAACATTGAAACTCAAATTATAGGAAGGATTATATTACTTCATAATACTAATATAATACTTCAACTTTATCCATCTATTTGTAAATGTTCGTTCTAATTAAAGTTGTGAACATCTTGTGACTTGTACCACAAGTAATCTTAGTAATGGACACCACATACCTTAATATCCTCTAGAGCGAACAAATATTTAATGAAATTTTGCGTAATTACATCATTATTTACCTAAGGTTAGTTATTGCGTTAAATCGATAATGTATTGGAAAGTTGGCTGAGTTTTTTGCTGATCATACTGCGGGGTTAATTATATGTACTAGTATAATTTTCTTGTTAAGAAGAAACCAATAAAAATGAGTATTTTGTTATTCGCATGCTCAAATTATCTCCTTTATTGTATAAATAATACATTTTAATAATTATATATTTTTACGAGATGATGGTTGGTGAAGCATTCGAAACGTCGGGTTTAACTTAAAAATGTAATAATTATATCCGTAAAATAGTTTTATTGAAATATATTTTTTTAGTCTATAATTATAGCCGGATATTTAGAAATATCTTGAACCAAGAACGTTTGTATACTAAAAAAAATGTAATGAAAACTCTTTGACAACTATTATTTAAAATGTATATTTTAATGTGACAAACAAACAAAAAAGATAAATGTTTTACAACAATTGGATTAAATACAAAGAATAAAAATAAAGCTTAAAAGCGTCCATTAGATTTCAAATCCATTTATATTTTTTTTGGGGGATAAAAAATATCATAGAAATTGTTATCAGACAAATTCAACTACACAATGCTTTATACCCTTTCAGAAGTACATCAACAATATCTGAGGATTTTTCATGATGGAATTAAAAGTTTGGAATAAACGTACTGTCCTGGGATTAACGTATTTTTATATTCATTTTAAGTTGGAACTCGGAACAATATATGTATAGAAATATTGGAAATATTTGCATAAATATATTGCAAAGACAATAGTACACAGAATTATTTGAGGTTTTTATGAAGATTTTAAAATAGATGTAAGGTTTATAAGTATTCTTTGTGAAGTTATTTAATCAGTAAAACCCCAAGAACGTTGCTATAAATGACAAAAAATTGCCTCAAATAAATTTTAACCCCAATATCGTACCCCTTAAAGTAACCATAGAGTCATATAAAATGCTGATGTATATATAAAACTATTTTACGGATATAAATCGCGTTTATTATTACATTTTTAAATTGAACGCGACATTTCGATTATTGTCTAATTACAATAATATACATAAATATTGTATAGTTTTGAAGTCGATCGCAAACACCAATTCAATGAAATATAACAATGTTTAAATGTTTCAAAATTAATAATATAACAATTTGTCTATAGGAATTGATTTTTTGTCTATTTAATATAGTTTTTTAAATAATAACATTCAGGGATGGAAGAGGTTGCATTTTCTAAACCTGCGTTTATAGTTTTCAGTGGGTTAATAAATATCTTAGCATATAATATTTCACTTTTATCGGAACAAAGGATATATATTTCTTTTCAAAATCGTATACTTAATTACAAAACTGTTCATGCCACGTTCTTAGAGCTTTGGTTGAGACTCAGAAACCTGTAACTAATAAGTAGAAAATGAATTTACTTAACACGTACATTCAGTGGCTTTCATGCCAACTTTTTCAGTTTTTCAAGCGAATTATTTCGGTAACTTTGAAGGAAAAATTTTCTAAAGAACAGTAACCAACGGTGACACAATATTTTATTATTTATTCGTATTCGTAATACATATTTTTTGCAATACAATGTGAATGCATTTAAATAAAATATTTTATACAATAGAAGTTAAAAAAAATAATAAATCTATTTCATATTTATTTTAATAAACATGCTTTTGTGTTCGATTCTAAAGAATGTTGAAATAATAATGTATATTTTCAATAGAAATAGGTCGAGAGAAATATTTTTTGTACGAGTACAATGGTACAGCAGTACAACAGTACATCAGTACAAGTACAGAAATGCATTTGGTGCTTTATCTACGATTGTATACATTTTCGAAGTTTATGCAGTCTGTGTTTTGATCAGTAGTTCAGCTTAGCTTCATTTTCTTTGTGCAAATATATATTTGATCTACATTTTAATAACATTTTTATATATTATTTTAAAACAAAAAATATATCAAAATTTATTTGTTTTTTTGTTGTTTTATTCTTAATTGTTTTATATAATTTAAAAAAAAATAACGTTGTTCACATCCGACGAAAAATGCATTATAAATAGAATTAAGTGACATATATTCCAGGTGAAGTAAAATGCTAAATAAGATTGAATATTGTATTCTCAAAATAATATAATGTAATATCTTCTTAGAGGAGCTCAGCGGCATCTTCGTGAAGAGTGTTAGCGCTGGAAGTGCTGCTGACCTCTGCAAGAAGATACAGGTCAACGATCGGATTATAGAGGTAAGTTCTTGTTAAGGAGGACCCATTTTATATATATATATATAAAGTAATGTTATTTGTGTTCACTATATGTACCTGATAAAACTACTGCGACTACGAGCTTTGTACGCGGAAAGATCAAATACATTATGGGTGTTCGTGGGTGTGTTTGAATGATATCCACCGTCACACGTCACCAATGCACCCATGCATTTTCTACCACTGAACAGTTATACCAATTTCAAAAAAATTTTTACTTTTATAACTTCTATAATTATTATATATCGAAATCTTTACTTATATTATATATATCTGTCCATTTATTAATCTATGTATGTAAATAAAAAGTATAATAATTGTGTGTTTTGCGGCTAAGCTAAGCCCTTTTGTGATGAAATTTGATAATATAATTGGGAGCCTGAAATAGGCCGTAGCGTACTTCTATCAGCACACCACGCGAGCGAAACCGCGGGCGGGATCTAGTATCGCTATAAAGTTTAATCAAAATATATTTTGCATATAACATTTTAATATTATAAATTCAAGTTAAAAGGTTTTATCCATTTATCCATTAATCTTCAGTATATAAATAAATGTTGCGGTTCAATATAGGTTAAATATATATAACATATGAAATTTAAAATGTAAAGCTTTACGGATATCTTTTTCATATAATAAATAATATATTTCTAAGTTTAAAAGCAAAAAATGGCGAAATGGCTTTGAAGAATTCAGATGAAATTTTTGATTGGGTACCATTATACACTAAATACTCTTATAATTACACTATCAAAATAATATTGATTAGATACGTGAAGAAGAAAGATGGATGACTTCTTTGAAAGACATATTCGAAGTTAATAATATATACGGAATCAATTATTGCTACCAATATAATGAGTTACAATCCTTTTTTTGAGTTTATTATAATAGACACGAACAAAGACTTTTTTTACACACTCTTTGCCTTAATGCCTTAACATTCCTCTCGTAATTCTAGACACTTTAAAAACGTGTATACGTGTATAGGTATATGTGTGTGTGTGTGTGGGTGTATGTGTGTGTATGTAGGCAAGCGTTTCTTACGGTTCCATTTTCTCGCAACCTGATTATACAAATTACTTTATTTTGGTACCAATTGGTGCGTTTTCCCGTAACATAAAGTTGATTAGTTGTCAAGCGAAATCGAACAAGATGTTTTTTAGTTTTATTGAAAAAAACTAAAAAGAATTCGCGATTTCTGATAAACTAATCAATTTTTTTTGGTTAATTTTCGTGATCTATGTTTACCATTATATATACTATAATTATACATCTGTGTCACGTCCATACTATATATATTTACCTGACTACTTTCGAAACTATTTGAGGTCCTTATTCACGTGCTTGGAGCATTGTCGAAATCGAATTGGTTCAAAACTCATCGAGCAAATTTCCATAGTAAAATAAAATAGCAATCTATGTAGTGGGTATTAAGATTATCTTTTTCAAAAATAATTGCTTTTTTTTAAATAAAAAATGTAATTATATATATATCTACATATTGTCGAGCGAAACCTGGAGCAAAACTTATATAACCTCATGTGACAAATTCCATCTTATAATTCGTCATATCCGTTTCATACCAAGTTCGGAAACGGGCAAGAATTAATTTACACCAACACGCCACCGGAACTCTGCTAATTTGTTTTTAAACTGTTTAGTGCTGGTAACACTGCGGTCTTGATATTTGATTGATACATGTATATAATATACGCTTTTATTTTACACACAGCTTGTTAAATATTTTTCGTATTTCATTTCTTTTGTGGTATTGAAAAGAAGATTTACCACATCAAATATTTAAGTTCCACAGACAGTGATATATGATTAATTATTGTATTTATTTATATACAAATAATATATATAAACTTGTACATTGTATTGTTTTATGTTAAAAGATGAATAAAATAACATATTCACAAGGATAATAGACAATAGCTTGGAACATAGAGGTTAGAAGCTAGACGTGATGTTGAACGTTAATTGCGAGTACAGACAGCAACTACATATATTACAATAATGAAAAAATATCAATTTCATGTAGATATATATCATGTGTTGTGTGAAGGGATTGTTACCTATTGCGAATGTAAGAATAAGGGTGAAAAAGGACGTAAGAAAGTAAGGGTGGGTTGCGTGAGACACGAAATGTGTTAAGGGAGTGCTGAGATGGGGGATGATAGGAAAAATAAGTTGTATTCACCCTGTTTTAATGGAAAATGGGGACGCGGTAATTATACACATTTATTAAATAATTTATTGCGAGAAATGTTAGAGTAATTAAAAGTAAGAAGTTTGTATTTATTGTAAAAAAAAATTATTTGATTATATGTATTTTATGCAGTATTTTTGATAGCTAGATTATTTTTACTTGAAGTTTTTTTGCAGTCTGTATCTGTAGGGTCGTTCAGTGAAGTGTCATGGCCGTTTTAAAATTGTAATTCAGAGCGCATTGTCCGGTTTGCAAATGTCAACGGTAAAAGGAATTTATTGTGAAATCCGAATGAAATGAGGGTTTGAATGTTATTCTGTGTGTCAATGATTTTAATTTATCTATACTATTATTCATGGAGAATGTGTGTATTGTCTTCATAATAACGTTCCTATCATTAGTATAGAGTAATTGTAGACTGAGTCTGAAACTTGAACTAGAGTAAATAGTAGTTTGAAAGACTTGTATTAACTCTCCTATTGTTACTAATGAGCACTTTTTAGTTGAAAATCAAGAAGTTAAGAAACTTAAGTAATTTTAAGAAAGTTATTTTAAAATAAACAAAATATTATGCTCTCATAAAACATAATGATTGTTTGAAAATAAATATATTGTTAACATAATTTGGGGATTCCTTTATTAGCTTATTTTAAAATTTTATGTTCACTTATTTTAAAAAGAGCAACTGTTGAGTTTCTGGCCACTCTTCTCAACAGGACAGCATTCCGAGCTGGTGGTAGCTTAAGGACGGATTGACTATACTGACATTTTTATAATGTAATAATTGACGATTCAAAAGTGCGTGTAAATGCCTATTTGAATAAAGATATTTTGAATTTGAAATTTGAATTTAGCCATAACATCGAGACACATATGTTTAATATGACTTTACGAGTCCCAGATTCAATTTCTAGAGTTGATAAAAATATGTATTGACGATAATTACGAGCTTTAGATAAATTTATATTCTCAATGAATTTGTGTAGAAGTATATATTAAAATAAATATCTTGAGAGTTCCCTTTCTTTAACAAAAACCTGCGTTATAATGTGTTTAAAGTAATAATACAACAATCTTACATTCTTTTTTCATATCTAAACTTTCGCCTTTTAAAGATTCAAAGGTTTCAAAAAAGTAAAGTTATTGTAATACTGAAACAACACTTTTAAACGTTGCAAGAGTAAGTCACCAGCTTCTTTAGTGACTGATCTGTTTATCTCCAATGTCTCATCAATTTAAGATGATATAGATAAAATCGTAAGAAAATAATAAAAGCGTATGGAAACGTATATTATTATAGATTTAAACTTCCTTAATCCATGATTATTATCACATATAATTATCCGGCTGTAGTCATGAAAATACCATCGCAATTTCTTTACTAGTTTTGAACTCATACGGAGCCCTTGTTAATGAGTTGTAAGCATGGCGGAATAGCGGTCATTTGTGTTATTGTATATCTAATATTGTGTCAGTAACAGACGGACAGACATGACAAAGTATTCTTGTTTTTAAAACTTTTGTAATTTTTTTGTGAGTTATATCCTATACCACAATTCTTAAAGATAGAGTAACGTAATATAAAATTTACAACGCTTTGACTATATATTGTTTATTCAAAAATATATAATAAAATTCTGTAACAGATTTACATGTATGTTTTACATAAGATAGTATATAGAGACTGTACTCACTCGTAGTTCTGACAGAGGCTTTATAGCCCATAGTCTATCCATGGTCTTATATTTTCTTTCCTCTTATCCTAACAGGAAAATTTATCCGACTTAACGGCAGAAATATTATTACGTAGAGATGAAAAGACTTGTAGGTAAAAGGTTGTTGATGGACCATTTGAATTGATTTAATAACCAGCTTCTTTAGGGATCTTTTTATGATTATAAATAAATTAAAATTAATATAGTGAATGCTTGGAAGTAATAATAAATTGTATAGAAAATTAAAATATACAAAAACGTGCACTAATAGTTAAGAAGGTTTTAATAAATATAACTATAACTTAATACTAGACACAAGTCGAATTTAAAAATTCAGTTCAAAAAAGACTTAACTTAGAATCTCTTTCGATGAAAATAAAAATAATAAAGTCAACTAACTTGTGCAAAATATGTAATTAGTTTTATGATGTCTGATTTAATAGATCAAAAGCAAATAGGTATAAATGAAGTGTGTTATTTCTTGAGAGTTCTTCCTGTATTTCTCATCTGTACTATTTAATAAATTTGCTTGTATAGTATATATAAGTTCCAAATAAGCTTGTCGATGTAATATATCTGTATGTTCTAAGAGTAATTAGCTAATGTTGGCTAAGATCCAACTGAGTTGAATAGATATACTTGACTTCAACGTAATGTCTTCTTATGCAATTGTAACTAAAAGACTAGAGTAAGTATCAACTGACGTAATAAATTAATTATATCAATCTTAAGATACATATAGAAATAATACGTAAATATCAGTTTCTTTTACAATAATATAAAAATAAACAAATAGTTAAGTTATAAACTAAACTGAATCAGAACTTCTAATGCTAACTTGGAACATTATATAACAATAACATTATTTACATTGTAATACGTTATTATGTTATGAGAAAAAATATTATCATTTTAATAATCTTGATAGAATTGTATAGAATAGATAATATCGCTATGTGTTAATACAGAAATAAGGCTAGTAGGCTTTTAGATACAAATTGGAATACCATCTGATTCTTAACGAAATTTCAGACTGAAGAAAATAATAAAGACTTTGATTGTTTCTGATGTTGCTACCGTCTATGACCAGATATTGGAGGTTCCAAAATTCACGTCGGGTTTTGAAAAATTCGTTAAAGTTGGAATTTCTTAATTTTGGAACTTTTTTTTAACTTACTGACGCAGCTGACGCACTTCCTCTTAAAAATAAATAATATGTGTGCTCTGCTAAAGTGAATTATTTAAATAATATCCCATCAATTTTTCTCACTAAAAAAATGCCAATAAAGATATTATTTAACTTATTTAGTTGAATAAAAATATAAAAATACATTCATCCAGAATACCTAAGTACTGTCTAATCTTTAAAGAATAAAATATTTCTATTACCTTACTAATAACAAGGAAAATAACTTTATTTTATTATAGTAATGTCATGGAAAAAGCATTTTTGTCTTATTTTTTACTTCGTATTCTTTTAAAATAAAGCTTTACGTGTTCCTTCAGTTTAATATTTCAAAGTAAATTCGATCTTCAAAGATTCTTGCATGAATAGAAAATAAAAGTCTTTCTCGTTGTATTATATTATGTAATATATATATATATTTGTTGAAGAATTTTATTGTGTATCGTTGAACGGAACAAATTAATAGTTCTATATAAAAATGTGTACTCATGAAAATGTAAGAAAATACTATTCCATATACTAAATTCTATTGGAATTTACCCGACTAGTTTGAAAGTATTCATGATCTCGCAGCATGACGGGGTCGCGGCGTGAAGTGTTTATATCTTTATTAGACGTAGTTTACTAACAAGAAATAAATACTTATAAAGAAAATCATTTAATTCAGTTCATTCTCATATGTAATGTAGTATGTTTGTGTTTATAATTGGTACAATAAAATATAGTGCACTGAAATCCACTTGAGCTAATTCTATCCTAGTTGTTAGTGTATTAAGTGCAATATAGTGTATTAATTATTGAGTACTAATGATATCGGCTGAGTCATTTAAACATTATTTTATCTAGGTTTTGCTTAGATGTTAATAACTAATTATTTTAACGAACATTCGGAACACTTCTCCTATAATGATAATGTATATTCAAGTCACATTTTGTTAATGTATTTCTGAAAAGCAAGGTAATGCCACGTGTATATGTTACAATAGTTGTGTCTCGCGGTTTCACTCGCGAACAAATAATGTTATTTACTATTAGGATAACTAATATTATTAGCATCATGCCAAATAGCTTATAGCTTACAATAATCTGGTAGTTTTGAAGATTAGAGCATTTAAAAAAACAAACTTTTTTTCTTTAAAATAAAACTATATTTTACGAATTTAACTCGAGTGACATTTTTATAACATTTAAATTTTATTTTTTCTTCTTTATAATATTTTTAAAGATTACCTTTCCATCTCTTGATGTGAGGAACCTTTCTGTATATTATAGAGTATGTTATACAAGATATCATAGTATTCAAATAGGAAATCCTTAAAGAGCGTGTCGTCAACAGTCAAAGGTATTTAACATAGTAAAATAATATTAAAATCAGTTTGTTGATATTTCTTTCAGTTTCTTCAAACAATAAGTATAGTAAAGTATAAACTGCGACCGCTACAATTACTGTCACTCGACTGAAATGAAATAAAGTTGTTACAGAGTTTGTTTATTTTCAGCTGAAGACAATTTATCTTTCAGTGAGATAAGTTTCTCACATCCCTGCTCCAGAGATGAGATAACAGTTCTAGAAAAATACTTTCTTTGTAACTCTTTATTTATTATAAAGCAAAGGTTTTAAACTAATATTGAAGAAGAATTTGGGACAGTTTTTCAATCTTTTACGATCGTGCTGTATAATCGATCTACAATCTCAGATTGAAATCAACCCTTAATGGCCGTCTACCCAATTAACTAACAGGGCAGTTAATAGTTTAGAAAAATACAGAAATTAATTATAATTTCAATCTTTACCGTCAAAAATAGGATAAAGATTATCGATTTCGTTCTTTTCATTCTCTCTATGTAGTAAATTTAATATTTGCATTTACTAATATATTCTTACACATTAATTAATAAATTGCATGAATGTGAGAAAAAACATCTCTTGAGCATAAAAGGTGTTTTTTTTTCATTCAGCTTGTTTTAGATTATTTAATAAATAAGTTTAATTAATTCAGTACTTAAAGAAATTAATTATAAAACTATGTTATTTCCCACTTTGAGTAATTTAGTTTTTATTCATTCATTTCACACACCTGAATAAATAGAACCAAAGAAGGAGTTAATATTATTTTATTTATATATATGTTATTATTTGTAGTTATTTCACAGGAAAGGCCGTTCCTACAAAATACATATTTTTAATTTCGTTACGTAAAATAAATGTTTTCCGCTTTGAGGATTTTGTAGACTTTAATAATTCAAAAGAGGAAAAATTTTGAAGACCACTTATTTTGTGGACACACGATATTTGTAATTAGATTAGGTGTTGTATGTATCATACTGAAATCGTATACACTTTATGTATAGAAATAACTAGGTAAATGGTATATTTGAAACTAACTGGTTTCTAAACTCAAGTATTTATAAATTTATTATAAATAAAAATAAAAAAACTATTTAATAAATCTAAAGCCAACCTCAGCCCTGTCTGTCTGTCCTGTCGTTTGGTAAATGTTGTTAATACGTAAACAAGTCAACAATTTATAGTCAATTTACTCTTTGGTAAGTTCAATCTAGCAACTTAAAAGTGTGGATAAAATACATTTAATTATAATTTTGTGTTTCGAAATAGGTTTTAAGAAAATTATGAAAAATACTATGAATTGTGAAAATACTTCTTTTATTCCTGACAAAATAAAAGTCAGATTTGATGTCTCTTATTCTCCAATCCTGTGTGTTTAGACATATGTATATATTGTCTAATATTTTAGGAACATAGTGACAGTTTAGTATTACCTGGCACGGTTTCTATTGTATATACTTTAAATAATACATATTTTTGGAATTAATACTTAAAAAAAAAAAGATTTAAAGTTCCTCATCAATCATCAAAATCTTAATTAACATTATTTACATCACGTAAATCTTAAAATGAACTGCTTAAAGTCAGTAAGTATATAATAATATTATATATAATAATATGAACAAACCATTATATCTTCTGTAGCTCATTGTTATTGACAGCTCATCGTCACAGTTACTTCTCTTTCACTAACACTGTTGTTACGTGAGAATTATAACAACACACTAGTGTTGCGTTATAAGTATATAATATATATGTAACTAATATCATAAGATATCTGAATATATAAGTACATTTGTATAATGAAATTTCCTCATAAATGAAGAAGAAGTCATTGTATTTTTGTTATATACTCGAATAATTGTAATTATAGAAATAATAACATCCAAATCCCTCATTATTTTTATAGGTTTATTCTATTTTCTTTTTGAATTATAAAAAATATATTTGTAACAAAATAAAGTGTTTTCTTCATTACATATCATTTCTATATAAAATGATCTATTCTAAAACACCAGTAGTAATCCTTAAAACCCATGTTGTGTGATCACACAATAGTTTTTAAGCCAATAGCAAGAACTCAAACCTAATATAAGCCACTCTGTTGACGTTCACGTCCAGTTGCTTCATACAAATGAATAAAAGCTTAAACTGTGGTCGCTAGTACAAAGAACAGTAGCAAAGAGTTTGTTTATTTTCAGCTGATGACAATTTATATTCTATATTATATTTTTAGAAATCTTGATTCCTAGAATTTGTTTTAATAATTAGGATTCTGTTCTTTATTTAACGTTAAAAAAGAATAATCTGAGGATTTTTAGACACTTATATTAATAGAAGACAACATTTTTTGTTTGTAATGAAGCCTAAATCAATATTATATCATATTTTTGTAAATATACACAACAAGCTATCTGAACTGAACTAACACTATACATTATTTTATTTCAATCATAATATCTGAATACGACTCACCAAAATTTCATACAACCATATGAATATTTAACAAAACAGTAAATAAGCATATATACAAATATAGATTGTAAACACATTTTTTTATTAAGAAAATTTTATTTATTGTATCTTTAAGTCATACAAAAACTACTCGAAGAATCTTGAAAAAACAGAAATTCTTTCTTTGAAGATCGAATTCACTTTGAAATACTGGACTGAAGGACCTCCTGAAGCGTTATTTTAAAACAATACGAATTCACAAAGAAAACAAAACATAACTGTTTTTTTCTTCTTAAGATTCTTATAAAAATATAACATTCTCTCTCGAAAGATAAAGTTTTTTCCTAATTAATAGAAGGTATTAATTTTTTTTTTATTTTGTCAAGATTAAAGTGTATTATACAAATATAATTATATATTATTATTTTATATATTTAAAATAGGTTCAATAATAAGTTTATTGTAATTTAAGGAAAATGAAGGAAATATTATAAAAATATTCCTTTATTATTCAAAATCTACATGAATTCTGAAATCTCAAAAATCCGATCATCATAGTAGCATCATCATAAAATATCACAATCGTAGATATCTTCTTCATCCTGAAATTTCTTTATGGATCAGATAGTATTTTATTTTTATATAAAAGCCCACTTGCCTTATTTCTATATCAATACAATATCAATATAACCTATTCTATACAATTCTATCAAGATTCTTTACATGATAATAGAAAGAAGTATATTACAATTAGTTTCTGTAATTTTCAGAACTAATGACTGATATTTTTGCTGATTTTGTAGAAAGCTATTAAGGGTTGATTTCGATCTGGGATTGTAAATCGACTATTCAGCTCAGTCATAAAAGATTGAATTATACACAAAAAGGTTCAATAAGTGTCCCAAATTCTATCATCAATATTACTTTAATATAAAAAAATATAAAACCTTTATTATTTTTATAATAAGACAAAAGTTATTTATTTTGTAACTTTTTAACTGTATTTTTCTAGAACTGTTATCTCATCTCTGGAGCAGGGATGTGAGAAACTTATCTCACTGAAAGATAAATTGTCTTCAGCTGAAAATAAACAAACTCTGTAACAACTTTATTTAATTTCAGTCGAGTGACAGTAATTGTAGCGGTCGCAGTTTAAACTTTACTATACTTATTGTTTGAAGAAACTGAAAGAAATATCAACAAACTGACTTTACTATTAATTTACTATGTTGAATACCTTTGACTGTTGACGACACGCTCTTTAATGATTTACTATGTGGAGAAATGTTCCTCATATTAAGAGGAAGACTATTCTAATATTATAATATATATAGACCAGAATAGTTTGTTTAATTAAACTCACTAATCTCGAAATGGATACCGGATTTGAACATTTTTTGATGATTATCTTAGGTCATGAGAAAGACGCTACTACTCTTAGTTTTCCTAAATGTTAATAAAATTGTTTATTCGCGGGTAGAATCCCGAGACATAACTAGTGTAATATACACGTGACATGAACTTGTGTTCTTATAAAACATTGACAAAATGTGACTTAAATATACGTCATAATAGGAGAGGTTCTCGAATATATGTTAAAATAATTAGGGTATTTCTGCTCTCAATCTTAATTTCACATCGAAAGTCAAACCGATGTCATTAAATACTCAATAACTAGGAGCGCGAACCAGACCTCCATTTTGACCAAAATCTCGGTATGTGTTATCATATTGAGCAAAGTTATGTGCAAACAGCACCGAAGTTGCATTTAGAAAAGTCTCTAATAGAGAGCTTCGTTCAATTAATACTAATCATTGCACGATATAGACTAAGAGCTAGGATCAAATTAGTTAAAGTGAATTTTATTCTACCTATTATACACAGAAATATAAGACGTTGTAACATAAAAATCGTTTTGTTGTTTTTAAAAACATTTTGCTATCAGTTAGACAGATATAAGCTCTTCCTCAGACTGTAAAAAGAGTATTATATGTCAGTGACAATCTGGTAATATTCATAATATTGTCTTGTTAGGTACTAAATTTTTATAAGTGAAAATATACATTTATTTATTACTAGCTATTACTCGCGGTTCCATATACAGACGAACAGTTTTACTTATAGATAAATATAATTGTGAAAGAATTTTAGAAAGCAGTCCAGTATTTTTTAAAATTCAACAATTCAAAGTATTTATAATATTAGTATAGATAATTTCTTCTTTCAGGTGGATGGTGTTTCCCTGCACGGGGTCACAAATCACAGAGCAGTGGCCTTATTAAGAGACGCGAGGGGTCCCATCGTAAGATTAAAAGCTCTGAGGTAACAGGATCGATACAGATTACTTTTATATACCTGCTATATAAAATAATTATTATACCTTCATTTCATATTGATTATTGTTATGTATGAATATATTGTAATTAGTTTAAATTAGAAAATTATATTTAAGCGAATTTTTGCCTGCTATAACAAAGAAATAATTAAAGACCAATAAATGAACTTTGACAGATACCTTCGTGGCGCGGGGTTTGAACGCCTGCAGAAGGCGCTAGCAGCCCAAGATGGCCGCCGCTTCCCCATGGCTCCTCCCAGTCCATCTGTTACCTCACTTGCCAAATATAGTTTTAGTGTGGTAAGTACGAAATCATGAAAACCATACGAAGATCTAAAAGCAGAGAATATTAAAATAAAATACATTTATTACCAAAAAGCATAGTTTAATTGTAAATATAGTGCACTACTTGTTACTTGCAGTTCAACCCGCGGACGGACTTTTTTTATATTATAAGTATAACTAAGTTCAGTATTGTAATGCTATATAGCCTTCCCAACGAACCTTTCATAATTGGAAAAAATTTGCCTATCGCTCTACTTGAGCTACCGTATCGCGACTCTCTTTGATGAAATTAGTATTCTATATATTACGACTGGGCTTTATCGGAGGAGGTGACACCTAATAGGGTTTTACAGTAAACAGTAAGTAGTAAACAATAGTTATACTATTTCTAACTTTGAAATAGAGAATACCATTGAAAAGTAGTAGAAATAAACCGCAATATTTAAGGTTGAAAATTTTAAATTTGTTATTATTAAAAGTGCATACTAAGTAGCATACTATACCTATCATAGGATAATACAATTTAATATTAATATTAAACATTGTAATAGTATACTTATAGGGTATTATGTAACTCTAGATGTGAATAAAATATGTCAGAACTTGTAAGGAATTATTGAACCCTTTGAGGATAATTATGGAATATCGACCACCTTCTATTCTATTCTATTCCAGAATACGTTTAGAATAGACTCGTCAATGTCAAAAGAGAAATATAATAAAATAAGTAAGATAATAAAATAATAAAACATAACGCAGACCTGATAGTTTGTTTTGCATATTTTTATATGCCGGTTAGCAGATTAATGTATATTGACTAAGATATGCATTTAGAAATTTAGTTAAGCATTTAGTTAAGCATATTGACTAAGATATGCATTTAGAAATTTAGTTAATGAAGAATCTAATGTAATGCCAATATTTCATAATTTTCAGTACGACGAATCCACCGTAATAGAGGCAGAGACGGAGTCCGAGGTCCAGGCGCATCTTCCGTCTCCGACCTCTCCCTCCGAGGAGGCGGAGATCGTGATTGGAAGAGACGATGACATCTCCGAGAGAGAGATAAGGAGGATACAGGACAAGTGGCGGGATGTACTGAAAAACGAACCGGACTGGCCTGGACATGAATACTCGTATGATATTATTGTAAGTATTGTTAGAAACATTTCAGTGAATTTATTTTTTGATAAATGTTTCAAGTTTTTTTTTAGAATTTTTACTACATATAATTGTAGGAAGCGGTAAGCTCCCCTTTTGTGTGTCTGTGTGCAGTTGGTGCTACAGTTGGTTCCAATATTTGACTTTAGTCCTAATAAGGCCGAATATTTGCCCTTGCGGCCAACGTCTCATTTGAATAAGGGAAGAGGATAATTGATTCTTGCGTCATCTCTATTCTCTTGTCTTTCTCTCCGTTCCCCAAAAAAATACAAAATAAAACAATTTCATGAACCACATGCAAAATTTTGATTACATTAAAAGAAAAGAAAAAGACAAAGAAATATATCGTACTGTTTTCGATACTTTAGGTAGGAACGATCATGCGAGAAAGAGACAGCGGACTCGGCATATCGTTGGAGGGTACGGTGCGAGTGGTTGCGGGGAAGGAGGTGCAGGCTCGCCATTACATCAGAGCCATCGCGCCTAACGGGCCTGTTGACAGGATGGGTATTTTTAAAGTGGGCGACGAATTGCTGGAGGTGAGACTATAATTATTTTAAAATTGTCTTAATTACAACGTTTGTATATTATCTTTTCTCTTTTCTTAGCAATAAATATAACAACAACAGGAGAACATTTCTAGAATCTCGAAAACTTTATTATTATAGTTGTTTGCAAATAGGGTCATTATTTCTTTCGTATGTAACATATAGAGGCGACGTTGAGATAGGTTTGTCAGGATAAAAAATTAGTTGAAATTTTCAATATATTTTTGCTTATGCAAGGAGCAGTTTTAATAGTATATTAAGTCCAACATTTCGGAGAAAAAAATGGATTTTATCACGACTTTTATAACCTCTTTCTCTGCCCTTTCTACGTTTATCAATTAAGTGTTGGCAGCCTCTCCACAAGATTTAAAGGGATAAAAAAAAATAAGTAATTTTGCATCAGAGTTTTTGAAGGACTTAAAAATATATGTCAAGTGCTTAACCCTTTACATCATGAACTCAATATATGTCTTTCAAATTGTGGGCAATAGTCAGGCAAAAGATTTATTTAAATACAGTTTGACATTAACAAAGACATGATGACACTGCAAAAGTTATTAACTGTAGCGCAGCATCAACGATCACACAATTATGGACAATATTGATCCAAAAAAATTACATAACTCAAGACAATTCAGAACGCTTAATACAATTTACATACGTATGTATAATCGCTCATGTGAGTATACAAATGTGTGTGTGTGTGTGTGTTTGTGTGTATGTGTGTGTGTGTGTAAAAAGTGAGTTAACAGTTTATTCGGGGAAATTGATAATTAAGGACTCGGTCTCATCATAAGATAGAGTTAGAAGCCAAGATGAACACTTGGATTTGCATTTGTACTTTGTAAGAGGATATATATCATTTTTTTTATTAACTTTATTTTAAAGCGAGCAACTTAGGTAGTGGAAATCGCGACTTGCTAAAATTGAATTACGCTGTTCTATAGCAAATATTCTATTAGCACGACGTTTCGACAACTCAGGATCATAATGAAGAGCAGAGTGTTTACGTGTTATGGTTGCTAAAATAAACAACTGCCTATCTGTTAAAACCTTGCATTGCGAGTAGAGGGTTTGAGTTGGATAAAGACTAGGTTTAAATGTCATTACTTTACGAATTGTCCTCGGCGCTCTTTCAACTATTAACATGTGAGTTTTGGCAGAACCTTCCCTAGGAATGAAACTAAATTCATGCCAATAAAATGAGAATTTTATGGTAGAAATGATGGCAGTGGTGAAACAAAAAGAAATAATGTATGTAGGAAACAAGTACGTAAAACATAGTTTCAAAGTTGCACTTTTAACAAAAAAAATAAAGATCGCGGTGTTATCGTGGTATGGGCAGATAATGAGGAGTGAAAATAATTATCTAATATAATAGATATACTCGTAGGAATACTGAAAAAATATCGATAAGCTGTTTGATTGATTACACGACGACGCAAGGGGTGGGGGGAAAGTTGTCAATTGCCAGAAGTGAATGGAAACAGGCTGTCTCTTTGTATATTTCTAGAAGTGTCATATGTGTTTGTTGTTTGTTTGTTTTTAAGTTTATGTTTTGATTTTTATTATTTATGTTTAATAAGTCAATTCTATATGGTTTTAAAATCGCTGACAATATATTAAATTTACAAAAATAATCTTTTCATATTAATTTTTCTAATGCTTTTTGTAAAATAATGAGAACTTGTATTTTTCTGTAATTGTTAAAATTACCTCTTTCCCCAGGCATATAAATAGGATGCGTTCAAACCTTTTAAAACATTTGAAACTCTGTGAACTGAATTGAACTACAGCATCAATGCTGGAGTAGCATATAATAAATTGCGATTTCAATTTGAATATGAGTGTGAATCTAGATGATTAGCAATTGATGTTAAAATAAACAGTCTACGTCATAGTTGTCTTTGTGATTTAAATAGTCTGGATTAGTTATGAATGTTGGAAATAAAGCCATAGCTTGCGCAATGATAAAATTCTGATTAGATTTAACTGACGAATTACGAAAAGTAGCGGTTATGAAAGCTGTAGCGGAAGTTGTGATTTGGGATTCTGGGTCATGCTTGAAATTTTTAAAGTCACTTCGTTCTTATACATGTGTTATCTTGCTCAAAAGATTATTACAGAACTTACGTACTAATGTTATTTTTAAATATTGATTGTTAATAGCCTTTTGGTTACATTTTAATTTTAGCGACGTTTCGAATGCTTTGCAGGAATTGTGTGGTAGACGAGCTGTAAGCATAATAATTGGTTACGTTCTAATTTTAACCCGACATTTCATGAGATGCAAGTAGCGCGTCTACCCGTGAACACGATTGCTGTAAAGCATTCGAAACGTCACATTTAAAATAAAAATATAATTATACGCGAGTTAAATCAATAAAAAATTGTTTTATTTCACTTGTATGCTCGTAAAAATCTAAGAAATTACTATGTTAATATCCTTTTTCGGTTTTCCATAAGCGTTGTCTCGATGTCATATGAATTTTTTTTTCAAAAAAAAATGTTTTGGAACTTTTTCAATAATTCATGGAAAACTAATTCATTCAAAATGTTATTCAAATTCTTCAAGGAGTTAGTATTTCTGTATGATAGTGTAATATGAAGAGTTTGCTTCATGAAGAGCAACAATGATAATGTTAAACTAAAATCAAAGAGAAATAATAACTAAAACTTGAAGAAGGTAGATTGAAATATTTTCTTAACCAAGTATCTGACAAAATAATTAATTCAACTACCAAGCCGCTCATCAAAACTAAGAGACTAATTGAAATCAGCTTAATTGATATCCCTGAGCATACATAACGCTTTGTCTCTCCCTCTGTGTGGTGGTCAGTATGTGCTCATGTGTGTGTAGGTGTGTGGGCGGCGCGTGCTGGGCGCTCACCACGTGCAGGTGGTGTCGTGGCTGCGCGGCGCTCGCTCGCCCGCGCTGCTGGTGGTGGCGCGACGAGCGGACCATCATGTACGATATTTTAAGAATCTGTCTATTATATATAAAATATGTTATATAATATTTAAACCCAAGTGTTAAACTCTATGCATGAATATTAGAAACTGTTGAAACTTGTTAAAAGAATTAATCGTGTTACCTAATTGTTACGATTTTGTAAAAGAAAATTTTCGTGTAATATTTGTATAACAGCGGAGTTACAGTTCTGGTTAGTGAAGTCAATTGTTCTAAAATAATATCATTTATAATAAAAACATAAGAAAGTTAAAGGGAAAATGCAAAGGAATTAGATAGGCACTTTTAATTTATCTAATGTAATTCGGAAGGATTACGGAAAGATACGGAAGTAGTTCATGTTTTAATTTTCTTAGTTTAATTACAGTGAAAGTTTTTAATGTCCAATTCATTGGTTTATAAAATGCTATCATAAACAATACAGAGAGCTGTAACTGGCGGTAGTCTACAAGACCTATTATCTCCTCCGCAACGCCTCATCAAGGCTAAGTCAGAGAGCTCGGTGGCATCGCTCTGTAGCGCAGCCACCGTGCTGTCGACGGGACATCACCATGATGGTGAGTAAATAACTGTTTTATATAATATGATTATAAAAAGACCTACATATATAATTATTACGGTGACGGATATTCTTACCAATTTAAAAAAATCGTATCTAAAATTTCGCTTACACTTACAGAATTCTGCTCTGATGACTTAGAACGAAACCGATCTAGGTCGCTAGAACCGCTCAGTGGTCTAGCGATGTGGAGCGATCAAGTGGAGTACATACAGCTACTGAAAGAGGACAGAGGCTTGGGGTTCTCAATATTAGATTATTTGGTATGTTGCGTTTATTTTACTTTAATTTTATATAAAATATTTAAGATTATAAAGGATGGAATTAAAAATAAAAATATATTTTGGTTGATAAATAACACGTTTTTCATGATAAATCGATATTACTCATTAAGAAACTTAAGAAATGGAATTGATCGTAAAATAGATCCGTTCCGTATCCCAAGCATCTCTTATATTATCTTTGGGTCAAAACTTAATCATCATCATCATTATCATCATCACTTCAGCCCAAAGATGTCAACTTCTGAACGTAGGCCTCCCCCTTCAACCTCCAAAGAGACCAATTCATGGCGTTTTGCATCCAGCGTCTTGCTGCAACTTTTCTAATATCGTCGATCCATTTTGAGGGTGGTCGTCCAACACTGCGCTCGCTTACACGTGGCCTCCATTAGAGAAACTTTCTGCCCCCATGTTCATCGGTTACTCGAGCTATGTACCTTGCCCATTGCTACGTGCTAATTCAATTGGCCATGTCGGTCACTTTAGTTGGTCTGCGAATCTAAAAAGTAAACTTTATTGATATAAGTAAAAGGAATTAGTAAATGGAACGTCTGCCCATGAATTCCTCACAAACATTATCAGCTTGCTCTGTGATCGTGGTGCGCTCGCTGGTGTCGCGTGTACTGGTCGCTAGTAGTCGGTGTCGCTGTGTGCAGGATCCGTCGGACGCGTCGTGCTCAGTGATCGTGGTACGCTCGCTGGTGTCGCGTGTACTGGTCGCTAGTAGTCGGTGTCGCTGTGTGCAGGATCCGTCGGACGCGTCGTGCTCAGTGATCGTGTTGCGCTCGCTGGTGTCGCGTGTACTGGTCGCTAGTAGTCGGTGTCGCTGTGTGCAGGATCCGTCGGACGCGTCGTGCTCAGTGATCGTGGTGCGCTCGCTGTTGTCGCGTGTACTGGTCGCTAGTAGTCGGTGTCGCTGTGTGCAGGATCCGTCGGACGCGTCGTGCTCAGTGATCGTGGTGCGCTCGCTGGTGTCGCGTGTACTGGTCGCTAGTAGTCGGTGTCGCTGTGTGCAGGATCCGTCGGACGCGTCGTGCTCAGTGATCGTGGTGCGCTCGCTGGTGTCGCGTGTACTGGTCGCTAGTAGTCGGTGTCGCTGTGTGCAGGATCCGTCGGACGCGTCGTGCTCAGTGATCGTGGTGCGCTCGCTGGTGTCGCGTGTACTGGTCGCTAGTAGTCGGTGTCGCTGTGTGCAGGATCCGTCGGACGCGTCGTGCTCAGTGATCGTGGTGCGCTCGCTGGTGTCGCGTGTACTGGTCGCTAGTAGTCGGTGTCGCTGTGTGCAGGATCCGTCGGACGCGTCGTGCTCAGTGATCGTGGTGCGCTCGCTGGTGTCGCGTGTACTGGTCGCTAGTAGTCGGTGTCGCTGTGTGCAGGATCCGTCGGACGCGTCGTGCTCAGTGATCGTGGTGCGCTCGCTGGTGTCGCGTGTACTGGTCGCTAGTAATCGGTGTCGCTGTGTGCAGGATCCGTCGGACGCGTCGTGCTCAGTGATCGTGGTGCGCTCGCTGGTGTCGCGTGTACTGGTCGCTAGTAGTCGGTGTCGCTGTGTGCAGGATCCGTCGGACGCGTCGTGCTCAGTGATCGTGGTGCGCTCGCTGGTGTCGCGTGTACTGGTCGCTAGTAGTCGGTGTCGCTGTGTGCAGGATCCGTCGGACGCGTCGCGCTCAGTGATCGTGGTGCGCTCGCTGGTGTCGCGTGTACTGGTCGCTAGTAGTCGGTGTCGCTGTGTGCAGGATCCGTCGGACGCGTCGTGCTCAGTGATCGTGTTGCGCTCGCTGGTGTCGCGTGTACTGGTCGCTAGTAGTCGGTGTCGCTGTGTGCAGGATCCGTCGGACGCGTCGTGCTCAGTGATCGTGGTGCGCTCGCTGGTGTCGCGTGTACTGGTCGCTAGTAGTCGGTGTCGCTGTGTGCAGGATCCGTCGGACGCGTCGTGCTCAGTGATCGTGGTGCGCTCGCTGGTGTCGCGTGTACTGGTCGCTAGTAGTCGGTGTCGCTGTGTGCAGGATCCGTCGGACGCGTCGTGCTCAGTGATCGTGGTGCGCTCGCTGGTGTCGCGTGTACTGGTCGCTAGTAGTCGGTGTCGCTGTGTGCAGGATCCGTCGGACGCGTCGTGCTCAGTGATCGTGGTGCGCTCGCTGGTGTCGCGTGTACTGGTCGCTAGTAGTCGGTGTCGCTGTGTGCAGGATCCGTCGGACGCGTCGCGCTCAGTGATCGTGGTGCGCTCGCTGGTGTCGCGTGTACTGGTCGCTAGTAGTCGGTGTCGCTGTGTGCAGGATCCGTCGGACGCGTCGTGCTCAGTGATCGTGGTGCGCTCGCTGGTGTCGCGTGTACTGGTCGCTAGTAGTCGGTGTCGCTGTGTGCAGGATCCGTCGGACGCGTCGTGCTCAGTGATCGTGGTGCGCTCGCTGGTGTCGCGTGTACTGGTCGCTAGTAGTCGGTGTCGCTGTGTGCAGGATCCGTCGGACGCGTCGTGCTCAGTGATCGTGGTGCGCTCGCTGGTGTCGCGTGTACTGGTCGCTAGTAGTCGGTGTCGCTGTGTGCAGGATCCGTCGGACGCGTCGTGCTCAGTGATCGTGGTGCGCTCGCTGGTGTCGCGTGTACTGGTCGCTAGTAGTCGGTGTCGCTGTGTGCAGGATCCGTCGGACGCGTCGTGCTCAGTGATCGTGGTGCGCTCGCTGGTGTCGCGTGTACTGGTCGCTAGTAGTCGGTGTCGCTGTGTGCAGGATCCGTCGGACGCGTCGTGCTCAGTGATCGTGGTGCGCTCGCTGGTGTCGCGTGTACTGGTCGCTAGTAGTCGGTGTCGCTGTGTGCAGGATCCGTCGGACGCGTCGTGCTCAGTGATCGTGGTGCGCTCGCTGGTGTCGCGTGTACTGGTCGCTAGTAGTCGGTGTCGCTGTGTGCAGGATCCGTCGGACGCGTCGTGCTCAGTGATCGTGGTGCGCTCGCTGGTGGCGGGCGGCGCGGCGGCGGCTCAAGGTCGCCTGGCGCCGGGCGACCGCCTCGTCGCCGTCAACGGCCGCGACGTCGCCCGCAGTCCGCTCGCCGTCGCAGTCGACGCCATCAAGAGCGCGCCCGCAGGTAACTTAAAAATAATTTTGTCGTTGTATTTGGTAATTTTTCGTTTCTTAAGTAGAACATTTACTTTTAAAAATTGATCTTAAGTTCGATAGTATAACTTAGGAAACAACATAAATGTCAATAAATAAAGTTGAAGACTACTCCATTTGTGTTGTCATGTTTTTGTATTTTTAATTCGCGTTAAAAATATTAATTCCATAATTATTAAAAAAAATGAAGTATAGATGACTGCTAGATATTTGACTAGTTCTCGACCACTTCAGATGAATTCCTGTTATCTTAATATCATATTGTTACTCATTATATACTTAAATATTATGTTATTCTGATGGCCTGCCAGGAACTCTTAAAACTCACATAGCTCAAATTTTTGTCTCAATAAAAATTAACTTTTTGAAAAATTTTAATTTTTAAGAGAAGAGCAATCATCTCACAAAAATGTGAAGTACAAAAATTTTACTGAAACATTTTTTATAGATGTCGTGATACTTAAAGGGAAGTTAAGGTTGTTGTAATGTTATTCTTTTAGGTTTCTATCTCATCACCACTAGTTATTTTTTCTATAACACCAAAAGCATGGTAATAAGGCTCCTGGTACACTGTCCCTTACTCCCTAAGGGTGTTGTACTAAAAAACCTATATTCGTGCCCGTTATCCAGACTTGACTCCATTACTTAATTGATATTAATATGCGTCAGCTCTAGTTCAAGGTCGCTCTAAAGATAGCTCCCAAACAATTTACGTTACAGATCTCGCAATGTATCATTCATATGCTAAATGTTTTCTTTAAAATTGTTTGTTTTAAAACTCATATTAATAGTTTGAACATCAAAACATTTCTGTGTAACTTTCTGTTTAAATTATATTTGTTTATGTGTGTGTGATATGGTTTTTGAAAACTGTGTTTACATATTTTTTAGCTGTTGTAGTGTACAGACGTTTCTGCTTATATTTTTTGTGTTATATAAGGGTTTGTTAAGTTTTAAGTTTATTTTATTATTTAATGTGTTCGAGTATTTTTTGTGTCAATTATTTTTTGCTTTTTAAATAAACACAGTTTTAAATTGAAATAATATCAGTAGCGGAAAGTAGTAAATAAAAAAAATAAATACCACGTGTCACGTCACCAAGTGGCTAATATTTTGTTATTGAAATGCAGTGTACTCGTTTTCTGGATACTGGAGTTAAAGGCAAAACATTTTATTTTGTCTTCGTTCGAATCAAACGCTTTACGGAAATCCATAACTAATACATTATTTGGACGATGTGATTAAATAAACATTTTTAAGATATTCTTTGTCCTGTAACAATAATTTTAAAAGTATTTCGATAAAATGATATAATTTCAATAAAACTATTTTTTGGATATAACTCGCGTTTATTATTACATTTTTATTTTTAACTCGACGTTTCGTATGCTTTGCAGCAAACGTGTTCGCGGTAAGACGAGACGATGGTGTCTGACAGTCAGTCAGTTTATTTGTCACCTACCTCCAACGGTTCCTGAGTTTACTGAGTTTGTTGCAAAGCATCCGAAACGTCGGGTTAAATATAAAAATGTAATAATAAACGCGAGTTATATCCGAAAAATAATTGAAATGTGTAGTACTCGTGTAAATCTTAGAAAACATTAAATGATATAATTTTGGTTGAGTTACGACATTGAAATCTCAAATATCTGGTGTTAGGCTCGGTTGTTATTTCCTTATCTATCTTATCAAATGTAAATGAATATTAAAATTAGTGTACATATTTGTATTTTTCTTTAAATGTGATTATATATCACGAGATGATTATTTTGGTTTTGTTGATATAGAGGGGGGGGGGGATAAAATACAGTCCTTAAATATGGTGCTTTTAAATAAGGCTGTTGTATAAATATTTTGACCCGATGATTATGTTGGTTTGAGTGATACAGAAGGATGGGGCGGGGATAAAATACAGTCCTCAAATACGGTGCTGTAAAGTTCTCAAAACAAGTTTCATATTCCGTTTCTGATGAAATTGTTGCAGGCATCGTTACTATAGGCATTACTAAGCCATTGCCCTGCAGTACTGTGGTGGGGGGAGAGCGAGCAGACGAACGCAGCGCACAGAGCAGCCAGGTAAACAAATAATATATAGAATTACATAGTTTATATATATATACTTACGATTAAGACAAAATTATTATTATATATAATAAAGTTTTAAAGCAAAACTGTTTTTCATCGTATTACCGACACTAGCGCGTAATATTTGTGTTGTGTTTTGTACACTGAGGGGAAAATTAAAGTAAGTCATTTTATATATTAAGCTTTTCTCTTACGCTTAGAGCAGTAATAAAATTCTTTAGCATGCATTTCTGATTTGCATTTTTTTGTACAATAAAGGGAATAGAAATACCGCTCTAAGATACTAGATTAATTTAATAATAATTATAATATTGATATAATTTTCCCTTTAGTGTACTGGAAAATCTTTTGCATGCTGCATTTTTATTTGAAATATTTTTTATTTTATTATAATATCGACTTATGTTAAAAACCTATTCATTTTTTCCAGAGGTTGGAGTACTTCACAAAAATCCTTCGCCTCATCATGTCTCTTCACCGCGACATCATGGAGCTGCAGCTGCAGTGCTCTGACATCAAAGACGCCCCCTTCAGAGTGCCCCCCAAGATAAAAGCTGAGATTATATTGAAATAATATCACTGTTTGAGGTTTTGAATGAATACTTTAAATATAATTAATTTAAATAATTTAAAATGTTGTTAGGTTCTAAAGTTTAAATAATATAAGAACATTTGTTACTAAATCAAAATACGTGTGTCCTTTTCCTCAGGATTTCCTTATTGTAAGAGAGAATTGAATTATTATTATTATTATATATTTTTAAACTCTCGTGATCCATGATTATTATTATATATAATTAAGCGGCTGCACTCACATACTGTATAATTTCGCCGAACTAGTTTGAAACCCATTCGGTGTTTTCATTCATCAGCTCTGAGCATTGAGGAATTGCGGCATGACCTTTATTGTCATATGTTCCAAATATATAGAAGTATATCCAAATATTAGAAATAATATATCCACATCTGTAATAACTTAATATCCAAATAACATAAAGATATATATACGTTAGAATGCTTTGAATGTTAAAACTAAGTTTTAACTCTACTTGAATAATATATAGTCGTTGAAGATTTAATGTTTCACCTATACTAGTTATTAGTATATATCATTTATATATAAATACTATTATAGCTTAGTAATGGTTGAAGTATTAACAATAGAAGGAGTTTGTATTATTTTATTGACCGATAAAGAGACATGTATAATTCAAACTATTTAATTTTCTCACTCTTCTATGGCTTGTTCTGTTACTGGAATCCATTAGCCCACGACTCATCAGACTCTTCTCACTATCCCACAGAGCTATAAAAGTTACATTCTTTATAACTGTAATTAAAGTCTTATAAACTTAATGCCTTCTAAGATTTACACGAGTACTAGAGTACTAGATATTACAATAAAACTATTTTACGGTTATAACTCGCAATCGAATAACAATCGAATGCTTTGCAGCAAACGTGTTCACGGTAAGATGGTGTCTGTCAGTCAGTAAACTAATCTGACTAACAAATAAACTGAGAGACGGATAAACTGACTGACTGACAGACACCATCATCTCGTCTTACCGCGAACACGTTTGCTGCAAAAGCATAAACGCGAGTTATATCCGTAAAAAAGTTTTATAAACTACACTTTAAACTATAAAGTAAAATCTAGTTAGTTCTTACGAGTTCAAAAGCTGAACTGTCGATAGTCTCATAGCTGTCTAGTATTATAGAAATTCCAAAATAATAATATAAATGATGTTAAAATAAAATAAAAAAAGTAACAGAAAAAATATAGAAATACGTTATATATTTTTTATTAAGTACAGTTATGATATTGCAGATATATTTTTAAATGTTACTTCGTTACTTTCTCTTTCTGATTAAATATGATCTCGTTTCTTGTAACTCCACTTACAAGTTTCATTATTAAAGGTAGAGCCACTTATATTGTAAAAGGTTGTGTAATATATCAATTTAATGTTGTAGTCAATTAAATGTGATAGTTTGTTTGTTTATTAATAAATTAATGAATTAAAAATATAAGATATAGATTTTATAAAGACAAAACTAAGTCTAATGGTTTTGACCTTTCTAAAATTAAAATTATATTATTAAAGTGTTAGTTAAAAATATCAGTTTTGTCTGTCCAGTGTAGTCTAATAAATGTTTTTTTTTATTATTACAGGTAATTAAGAGACATATCATAGAATGTAAGGCTTTATATTAACCCTATAATTGGATTTATGCAATAATTTTAATTTTTTTTAATGAAATTTAATTGTTTTATAGAAGTTTGTTTATGATTTGATTTAACTCAAATTTCAGTTGTAATTTATATTTAAATCTGAAATTAACATTCTGAAATTATATATTTTCAAACAGCATTACGTAATTGGCAAATTGATTTGTAATTTGTTATATATCTTTAACTGATGACAAAATTATTTAATATATATATCTGTTTCATTGTATTTTAACTTATTAAGAAATAAATTCAAAAGTTAAATAATATATATAATAGTAATATTTAGTGTAAACTCATTGTTGTTAGAGGACGGGTAATATTGTTGATGTTCAATGCTTTAATGTTAGTTTTAAGTGATATTGAAAGCTTTGTTGTATGTAATAAATGTTTTTATTATTACTATTGTTTTAATCATACATTGATTTAAATCAACAATAGATTTTTCGTAAATCTCAAAAGAAATTATAGTGAAGTTAATATAAATTTAAATTTGTTATTTAATTTTTTTAATTTTATTTAATTATCTTAAGTGACTTGTTTTTTATTTTGATTTATTTCAAATAAATAGAATTGAAATAAATTTTTTTAAACAAAAACAAACAAATAAATATCATTTCAACCTGTTGAACCAAATTTTTGATGTTATTATTTTTTTTTTCAATTAATTACTAATTTGATATCTTTTTTGTCCAGGAATGCATTAACTCTATAGCGTCTGATGATCACACGGGTATGGATTCCTTTCACGAATGTTTACAAGAGTATGGTGAGGGGTTAGAAGTTGTACAAATATGCCTGGAACCAGAGGACGCATCCATAAAAGACGAGGAATTATCTGCTTTAGCTGATATAAGTTATGATGAATATAAAAAAAACAATAAGATAGGCGATGTTATAAAAGTCATAGACAACAAAGACGATAAAAAAGTGAATGGTGTTCTAGAAATGAAGTCATCGAAATCAGAAGGGTCATTGGATGATCAAGACGATGACATGACAATAACTGAAGATGATATCTTGAATGCACCTCGAGAATTAACTATGAGAAGTAAATCTGCAGACAGAAAAGGTACTGAAAGCGAAAGATTATTGTCAAAACAGCAGAGTAAAGAATTGTCAACATCAGATGAAATGGTTTTCGCAGTTACACCAACTGGTTTAGAAAGAATTAGTTTTGAAAGATATTGGAAAGATGGTGATATTAATACAGATCAAATAAAAAATGATGACAGTTGGAAGGAATGCCCTAATTCCCCAACGGACAACAGTGTTAGTTTTTATGACGCAAGCACACGAATTTCAGCACAGGAACAAAATAACTCGCTTTTGTATATTGACCATGATATCGATGGTTACGAAACATGTCTGGACGATGACTCCTCGTCTGTTAAGTGTTCAGAGAAAAGAGGCCATAAAATAAACGGGGATAGCGAGATCAAAGAATTAGATAAACAAAATAAAATAGACGTCAGTAACAAAGACAACGATGTATGTGCCAAAGCTAATAATGATCAGAATACTGCCCATTCTGTAGAAGATGTGTCGTCGTATGACCATCCTTATATAGAAGAACATATTATTAAACAGATGAAATCTTTAAGAATAGAACCATTAAGTATACATATAAATACTAAGAAAATAAAGAAGAAAAGCCCTTCCAAGTCCAAAAGTGAGCGTCGAGTTGTTGAGTACTACAACGATCAAGCGGAGTGTTTAAAAGAAATCAAGCTAAAAAAGCTAGAAGAAGAAAAGAGAAAGAGTAAGGGAGAGCTTAAAAGAAGCGTAGAGAGTACTAAGACTATGGAAAAGAAGATGCATTTTACGAAAGATCAACCAAGTGAAGAATCAACAGACATAGAACCCCATTATGTATCAGGGTGTCACAAATGTTTTCTAGAAAGTTACGCTTATGAAATAACAAAAGCGTATATAGAAGAAGCAACCGCTTGTAAATATTGCGAGGTGATTCGAGATATGCTGGAATTGCCTAAGATTATTTCTAACAGAAGAATGTCAGCTCCAGCGTTGGTAAATTTAGAGAGTAATGGATCTGAATCTGATGATGAAGACCTTTTGGCGGTGCCTGCTGTTAAAGATAGAAGGAAATCCACAGGACCTTTAGTTTTTCCAGTGCCTGCTAGAAGATCAAGGTACGTAATAAATCAAGTCCCTACATATCATTAACAATTATTTATATTTTTAATTTAATATTCTAAAAAATATATATCTGATATATATTTTTTATACGTAATATAAGTAATCTTAGAAACAATATAAATGGTTATATGTTTGTTATGTCATAGTATTTTGGTTGGTCAAACTTATGTATATTGTAAATAAACTATATATAAATAAATAAACAATTCCGTCTCACGCATTCACAATACATTCTAACACGTGCACATTAATGCGATGAAACCCTATCAATAAGGACAAACTTCTTTAAGCTTAACCACTCCATTCAAATATCAATTCTTATAGATTTCAATACAAGCGATATTTGAATAACACAAGAAATTCTCATTCCGATTAGCACAGCAATTGAATATAAACTCTATTATAAACAAGTAAGATACAAATTTACTTGCATTGAAGTAAAGGTATATTTGCATATATCAAAATTCAATATCAGTTTCCTAAATTCAAATTATATTGACAATATAAGAGTATGCTCTGAACGGTTGTTTGGAGTATTTGAGTTATAATATCCTATATAGTTAACTCTTGCCATAAAATACGAGTAGTCTAGGACAGGGATGGCGAACCTTTTTTGATGTCCGTGCCACAAAGTAGAAAAATGTCACATGCCACAATAAAATTTATTTCGAAATGTTAGCTGAAACTATAAAACTGAACCTACACGTAAAATTTTCTTTGTTGCAAATCTTTACATATAATAAATGTTGATTTATAACTTTTAATTCATTCCTATCATATTGTTGCTCGCGAGCCGTTGGTTTGTCATTCCTGATCTAGGATAAAGAAAAATAAAGTGGTATTCCCAAGAGAACGTGTCACTTAACTAAATTAGTATCTAGTAAAATAATCTACTAGAACGTGGCTCTTCAGAGACCTGCCGCAAATTGATTGGTAGTTATTAAAGTGGGCTTTAGTTTAAAGTTTTATGAATTTAGTGTACTCTAGAGAACAGCTAATAAAGTTAATTTTATACTAGTAAGTCCCCGACTTCTTTCTTTTCATGTCAATCTATTTATCCCTTTTAACTTTCCGTTGTGAACTGTTTCGACTCTACTTGAGAACTACTGATTAGTACCACAATTTTTTTATTTAATATATATTTAGTATTTATATTTTCCATAAATATTTTATATTTCATCAGATGTCATATTTAAAAAATATATATATGTTTAGCTAATTCGTCTGATCAATTAGATAAGCATCTTATCATTTCTTGAATTCACCGTGCGGAGGCTGGCCCCATCACGTTACAGGGAGATGATTCCAAACATTGACTGGTAGTTACGATCCAGGTGTAGGAATAAGGGGCCTCTGTAAAATGAGCGTAGACGCTCACCGTCACTCTTTATGCTTCTTTCTCTACCCAACCAAATTTGAAACGAACGTACTAATGCAGTCTTTGCAGCATATTCTAGATAGGTTCTGATGATAGTTCTAGAGAAGCAAAGATCTTTAAGTATGTTAAAGAAATATTTCGCTGTAATATCTCTCGCTCCAACTTCTGTAGCGTACAAATTTAATATTAACATTTTGTTTACGAAAACATATGTATTTATACATGTATAGGATAGAAATGTATAGGAAATAGAATTGACTAAAATATTCGCCATAAAAAATAATGTATTAAATGAGCCCGTTGATATTAGGATAAATACTGAAATAATTTATATATTTCAGTAAAGAACTGCTCAGGTACTGAATAGGTCTTTTAAAGAAAGTCTTAAATCTAGAAACCTAATAACTGTAAGGTCGCTCAAACGTAAACTACTAACGCCAATGAAAAGAAGCGAAGATTAAAACGAAGCTGCCTCTGACGTAGTGATGTGATTAGCAATGGGCTTTATATCGATAATGTGAAAGATAAATAATGCTTCAAGCTCGTTTGTCCTTGACATTATTATAATTCACAAACAAGTATAACCGGTGACATTTTTTGGGCCAGAGTTCGGTCCAAACTGTGATTTAACCGAAAAAGTTTAATAATAATATTTTATTATGATTTTTTTATTAATGACTGGATATAATACTAATATTGTAATAAGCATTAGTTGCGAATATTAAGTACCATAAAATCAATTTTGGGTTAAATAACTGATAATTATATAATACAGAAAACGATAAAAATAAATAAAAATACTTTAGTCATAAATAACAACAACAATTTTAAGAGTCAAATATATAATTTACTTTTGATTATGAAATATTGTATGTCTTGTATATTGACATAATTTATCGATATAGATTTTAATTTCATCGATGATCTCACATCACTAGAAGTAAATTGCTAATACGTATAATTGAGTTATGGTTAACCGACCTCAGTGCACCATTACGGATTGACATCTTGTTGATTCTTCACGTTTATATTTTCGTATAGAATTGTCAAAAATTTAGTTTTTCGGCATTTGTAAGGACATGTAGTGTTGTGTTTGCTGATTTTATTTCGATATCGGTGAGTTTCTTTTGAGAAATATTTCTTTTTTATAAATTTAATATATTTGGTTTTTTTTTTTGTTATATGCGTTATCTTTGCTTAATAAAAATAATAGATTTTTTTTATTTCAACTCTCTATCAGATTATAATACACCTACTAATATTGGTTATTTTTTACTAAATAGTTGACCCCTTACAGAATTGTAGAGCAACATTTTTTAACCGTATTAACACAATATATTGAACACATCCGCTCCTCGTTACGAGCTGGTGGTCTTCTATTATCAGACTGAATGATGAAGAATTTTCTGAAGATATTAGCATTAACTTATAGGGTACTGTAAATATTGTATATTACAAAAAGTTCTACTAAATCAATAATTTTTAATTGTGAAAAGATAAGAAAGATAACTTAGAATGCAATAAAAAAAAATCGTATTATCTTTATTATAATATTTGCGTTTATTATAAAACAAAAACAATAGACCAACTTTATAGGATCCTAAAACCCAGAAACTTTGACGCTAACAGAGATATGAAGTTTAGTACAATATCAGTCGGGTTCAAAATTGTGCATTCAGTGCATTGAACCGACTCAAATCATCCGTTCAGTGAAGCATACTAACTAAGAAGCATAAATGTCTCTCATATAGCAATGAATTAATATTAACAGAGATATTTTTATTATCTTGATTTTTTTTTGGATTCTTTCAAATCTTATCTTTCGAATAGTAATCTCTTCTTCTCTCTTAACTCTTCTATCCTTCTAAAAAATGATATTTTTATATTTTTCTACATACTTTTTAAATTATTATTTATATATTCAAACATTTAAAATTAAAGATTAATAGTATAATTAGCGGTCTAAATTCAAATCATTTTCTACCACTCTACCAACAGATTTAATAAACAATGAAGTATTGAAAGAAAATGTACAATGTTTGGAAGCACAGATTTTCAAAGAAGATCATACAGTAAAGTTCTCAATACACATAATAATATCAAATAATAGATATAGGTGAGTCTATAAAGCATTGAAATGAAATGGAGTTCACACCTACAGTACACATGACGGTAGGCGCGCGGTCGAGCGCTTAGTTCTAAGTGATTGCGATGTGTCCTGTACTGTCGCGACAACAAGCTGTATCAGTATTTTATTAAATATACTTATAGAAATAATTTAAATATTATTTCAGTTTTAGTCAACAGTATTACTGAGCTGAGCGAAGCGAAGCTCTTTACTACTCAAATTATCAACTTTTTCTTACCCTTCAATTTACGAGCTACACGCATGAAATTTTGCACACATGAGCATAATAAGCAAAACTCGATCTGGATTGAAAATCAGCAGAATCATAATTGTAGTTTTTGAGATAATTGATGAAATGTGTCTCATATAGTGAACATATAGAACGTTTTTGTTTCGCGCGCATTGCTTCGCGAGGCTAACCAAGAAGAAAAGTTCTCATTATAAAAATTTTGTACAAAGTCAGGATTTACGTCAGTTAAATTGGAGGCGAAATTTGGTATAAAGGTGTCATAATTATGTAATAATTTATCTTTTTATTTTGAAAATATGGACCAAAAACTTAGACTATTGGTACAAGACTTTTTATTCACGTGCAATGGATAATAATATAATATTAATATATAAAGACAATATATAATAATAAATTGACGAATAAATATATTTTAAATAAAACTACAAGGCTAGGCAAGGCAATAATTGTATAATCTTATCTAAAATAATAGAGTTTATTTATTTATTACATGGAGTCGTCGAAAAACTATATCTATAGTGGAAAAGCCTGAACTATTAGACAGTAGGTATTTTCATATAACTACCATAGTAAAAAAAAAAAACAACATCGGGGAATACCTGATGGAAGTGCCAAGGTTGTACTATGTTCTGGACTTTGGAACTCTCTGCTTGAGTTTATGATTTTTGAGCATTATACTTGCAGTTTTTAAATCTATAGAAAATAACTTTTAAGTCAGCGTATCTCTCTATCTCTCTATCTATAAATCTAAAAAATTTTGTGTAAAAAACATGGAATATTTTAAATATTATTTGTTTAGAGATCTGATATTATTGTCATGTATTATTATATATAATTTTATTATTAATAAATATTAAAGTAATTCTAATTAAAAAAATAAATATAAGGAGTTTTTCTCTCAACAGTATTCGATTGAGCGTTGGAGGGACGGTTGGATGCATCATATTAATAAGTTTGTTTCAATTTTGATCTGTTCTTTGAAACCAGAATCAGATAACATACATTTGTTTAAAATAATTGAAATAAGAGAAAAGTTATTAAAACTTTTTATTTATTTATGATTTTAATTGAAACTTAACAACATAAAGATTTTATTGTATATTAAGATACAATATAAATTATAATAATTATTACATTTTTTGTTTATAAAATATTTTAAACGTTTTTTTTTCTTTATTTATATATCTTCCAATCTGAATAATTATCAGTGTTCACGAGTATGTACATTAATTAGAGTCAGATTTTGATACCATATATATCGAAATATGCCTATTTATAGGTTATTTAAGAATTTTCTCTGTAGATTAAAAAAAAAATCGGTAAATATTGAAAAACTTTTATTTAATTAACTGTTTATAAAATATGTTATTAAATCGATCTAACATTTTAATTGATATAAACTCATAAAATAAAATTATAATGTACATTTTTCCTAATCACATACTCATATAATGTCACAGCGTTTTATCCAAATTCTTCAAAACGGCTAGACCGATTCTTATGAAATTTTATGTATATATTCAGTAAATATGATAATATGAGGTTAACTATTTTTCATACCCCGAAAATTTTCCCTATTACTTTTTGTACCAAGTTTTATTAATAATTTTTTTTGTGACTCGTCATTAAAAAATACAACCTTAAATTTTCTATTTTAAAATAAAACATAGTTTGTCGGTACAGCTAGCTTGTTTATAATGTATATGTTATATATAAAATGTATGTCTGTCTCTTTAGCTGCATAATGCGAAGGTTCCAGTTAGATAATTAACTTACCGTTTAATTAACTTAAACTAATAGGCTTTACCGCTGAAGGACTCGAAACTTGAAACCCATCAACGTACGTTATATGTACAAGAGTTGTGTTTCATGAAACACTTTTCCAGGATTTATATTTTCTAAAATTAATACTTATTTTAACGTTGTCATTACATATATAGAGAATATTAGTTGATGCCTAATTTTACTATTAAATAATCAAAATTTTACAGAAACCATCCATTAAGTTTAAAAATTCTTATTTCTAACAAATATAAATAGTTAATATATAAAAAAATGCTCAGAAAACACAAAATAATTGTTCTATATTATTTATATTTAACAAAGATTCTTGATCATAATAATGTACAATAAATATTTATTTTAAAATATTATATATACAACATATAAAATACTATATGTATAAATCTATACTAATATTACAAAGAAGAAAAGTTTGTTTGTTGAAACGTACTAATTTTCTAAAGAATAGGATAAATTTGAATTTTTTTTTCTGATTTTTCTTGTGAGGAAGTATAGGTTATTTAGCATTATGTTTCTCTTAGTGTCGTTATATAAAACATCATTGGTCCGCGAGTGGAGCCGCCAGTAATAGCTAGTAAACCGATAACTTGTATTTTTATTAAAACACGTCGATTCTGCGGTGCAATAGCAATAACATTGAAAATGAACAATGCCCACATTGTGAGTGATTTAATATATTTCTATTTTAGATCAAAGAGACTTTGAATGAATTTAGCTGTAATTTATTAAGTTTGAAGAATAGAATGGACAGACAGACAGAATGGACAGATATTACACATCTATATTAATATTATAAATCAGAAAAGTTTGTGTGTTCAAACTATTTACTCTTCTCAACTACCGCATGAAAATAATTAAAAAAAAAATAAAATAAAATTGTTCGCCCGGGAATGGATACGCATGTAACAACTGGCTTATAACAATACAAAGATTAATAAGAAATTTATTATACATACATTTTAAGAATTTAAAACCATATAAGACTAAATATACGTCAAAGTGTTAATATCACTCACGTGCGCCTCTTAAATAATATGGTCGTACCCAGGTGACACCCTCGTTCCATTATACATGTTATAGCAAACTCATACATAAATGTATATAACGAACAGACCTACACAAAAATTATAAGGAAACTGAACGTACAATATACATATATATATATATATATATATATATATATATATATATACAAATTATATTACTTATAAATTTCCTTTAAACAAGAGATATTTATTTTAATGTTTTTTTTCTTTTCTCTGTTTTAATTTAGTGTGCAATAATCAATCCATTTTTTTTTAGCTAATAAATTTAATTTCAAGCTACAGCTACTAAAAATAAATAACAAAGCACTGCATTGATTTTTTTTTTTTTTCTATGAACCAATGAGTAATGGGTTCGATTCCTATCCGAGCCAAAAATATTTTTATGATAATCACTTATATTTGGATATGGTTGTTAAGAAAATGTACAGATATAAATTAGAAACAATACATTTTAAACACTCACACCATCTGCATAAAAAATGCTCAGCTATGAGATATATAGAGTATATATAGATATATTATGTCATAAATGTATATATAACTATTGCCTTTTAACAGAATTCAGGTGTCTATCCAAGTTCACAGGGTTCGTTAGAAAACTCAATAAAATGAATAAAAAAAAATAAGAAAAAAAAAATAAAACACCTTTTGTGGTTTAAGTAATAAGCTAATAACACACAAATTTCATTAATAGTTGTGAAGTACTTTTAATGCGAAACAAATAAAGAAATATCATTTAAAAATCTGTTATTGTGGGGTCCGTATTAAGAACATCGCACAGTATTAATATTATATTATTACTTTATTATATCTATAGATGTGTTTCAGTTACGTGCCTCAAACGATGACAGTGACAGTGTCCCCTGATCGTCGGGACGGGCCCGCCCAGCGCTGGGGCGCGCCGCGACGTGTCACGCTCAGACGTAAGCACGGCGCGCCGCTGGGAGTCAGCATTGTGGGAGGAAAGGTAAGATATGCTTCTTAAAATGTTATAACCATTTATCGGCAATTAATATTGGACCGGTATCGATAAATTGAATTGTCGGAATTTATTATCAATCTAATCAAAATATTGTAATAAAACTATTTTTACGGATTAAAACTCGCGTATAATTTGGTTACATTTTTTATTTTAACCCGACGTTTCGAATACTTTGTTCGAATACTTTGTAGTAATCGTGTGCAGACGAGATGTAAGTGTCTGTCTACCTGTTAACACGATTACTGCAAGGTATTCGAAACGTCGGGTTAAAATCAAAATGTAACCACATTATACCCGAGTTTTAATCCGTAAAAATAGTTTTATTTCAAATGAGTACTCGTGGAAATCTAAGAAAATACTAATCAAAATATTATTCACTTGACTTGGGTCAGATACAAAAAGATAAAAAAGTAAGACTTCTCCCATTTAATTCAGAATTTGCTCTGATATTTTTCGTAGCTCTTAACAAGGCTCTGTTTCTCTGTTACTGAGTTGAAAAATGTATCTCTAAGAATAGGGCTAGAATCTCTACTTATAATTTGTACAAGTAGAGATTTACAGTCAGCTCTACCATTTAAGACTGAATATTTTCCATTATTTTTTTCATTAATATTATTATAATAATTCTTGATTACTGAAACCAATTCAATTAACAGGTAGATATCATTTCCAAACAAAATGGAGACACCGGTGGCGAAGATAAAGCAATTTTCGGCATTTTTATCAAAAATGTTGTTCCCAACAGTCCAGCGTCTCTCTGCGGGGAGCTACAAGTAAGAAACGATGTTATTAATAATGTATTTGACAAGAAAAATATTATGTGTAGTTACCAATATTGTAACTTGACCGAGATAACGTATTATTTTTCTCATCAATGGGAGATTATTGAGTGAAGTAAGTGAGTGAAGCGAAGTTCTTTGCTATCCAAATTTTCAACTCTTTGTTACCCTACTCCTCCTTCAATTTACGAGCTACATGCACGAAATTTTGCACACATGCGCATAATGAGCAAAACCCGGTCTGGATTGAAAATCAGCCGAATCGTAATTGTAGTTTTTGAGATAATTGATAAAATGTGTCCCGCTTGCTCGGACCTAGTTTATTTTGCTACAAAGGTATAGATAGGTCCAGTGTTAATTAAACCTGTTCCTCAGACTGGAGACAGGATCCTGGAGGTGGATGGTGTCTGTGTACGTACAGCACAACACGAGCGTGCTGTCGAGCTGATAAAGGCTGCGAAGGACGTGGTCATACTCACCGTGCAAAGCCTTATGGCGTGGGTGAGTCAATAGTTCAGTTCTAAATAACTTTTTCTATCTATCGAACTTTTTTCAGCGTGCGTGGTAACTTTTTGTATCGACAGATTTTTCTCGCGATAACTAATAATAATTTTTTTTTAAATAGTTCTATACAATGTAGTTCATAATTATTTCATATATTCAGAACACAGACTCCTCAGACGTAGAGGCCTCCCCCGCCACATCCCCACCGAGACCTCTGAAAAAAGCCCAAGCTCCAAAGCCGCCGCAACATGAAATAAAGGTATAAAACCCTCTGTCTTACAATAATCTGTATCTTTTGTTATGAATTCTTCTTTTCTTAGCCTGTCTGTGCCATTTGTTTTAGAATTCTCATTTTCATAATGATTTATCTTCGCATTAATTATTTACCATGCGTTTGCGTTTCTACAACTTGGATGAGCAAACATTTAAACATACATACATTATAAATATAATTAGTAAATTGAATTAACATTTTTTTAGTCTACTATTTTTTGCTTTAGATAACAGTAACGGGACCAGAAAAAGAGAATGAGCAACCAAAAGACGGAGATCAAAAGGAAAAAGAGAAAGAGTCAGAGAAGATGAATGGAGAAGCAGAACCGAAGCGAGTATATTCCGACTCTGAGAGTAGTGACGAGGAAGATGAGAGGGAACTGCAGGGAAGGACCTACTCAGACAAGGGAGTTGAGGTGAGATATGTTCACATACATTTTTAGAATTTTAGAAATATTATAAGTAAAGTAATTTGTTTACATTATAATAATTAGGAGCGCGAACCAGACATCAATTTTGACTCGCTGTGCTCGCTAAATCTCGGTATGTGTTAGCATATTGAGCGCAGTGAGGTGCAAACATCACTGCAATTTCATTTACAACATCAAGGCATTCTGTCCTCAACTATTTTTCAAGATGAGACACACTATTACATTTTTGTTTGTTTTTTTTGAAAATTTTAAAACCACCTCCAGACTGATGTCTATCAGTGAAAAAAATTTGAAAATTTTCGGATAAGCTATGCTTGCACAAAGGATGTAGAAAAGTTTCTCATAGAGAGCTTCGCTCAATTATATATCCTATAACAATATATGTATAAATTGTTTATAATACTCTGAAAAAAATAATAAGTAAAAGAATATATAAATTTCGTTATTAATATGCAGAATGAATTACTTTTATATGTGCCGATTTCCGATTCAAATAAGAGTCTAACAAGCTCTTTAAGGAATTCGTGTCGTGACTTTTGAATGTGTTTTGAATCTCTTGAGAAACATATTACAATATAAATGGTATCCTTCCAAGACTTCTGGCTTCCAAGGACGATTAAACTACAAATTTGGGACATATATGCTTTATATTGAACTGGCTTTTACTCCCGGTTTTACCCGTGGATATAAGATTTTATTTACTATTAAAATAACTAAGAGTTGTAGCGTAATAAAAGTAAGAGTAATAAATAGAAAAAGATAATCTTCCTCAAGAAACTATTTATCATAATCAGAAAGAATTTTTCAAATTTATCTTGTACTTTCGAAGACATGCGTTTAAACAAACTAATTATTTCACTTTATGATATTTATATAGATTTGTGGCGTAAAATTAAAGGTTATCAAAATGTTTGTTTGATAATATATAAAATGTTTTAAAACAACAATATTATATTTCACTTATATTTATATAACACGTTCCAAACATTACCCGTTTGTTGTTTTGTTAAATTGAAGGCCAGATAATAAAATAAACCTTTTCGTGAGTGTATACGTGTTAGTTTCAAAAGGTCTTTTTGTTACAAACTTCTTCTGCTCGAACAAATCGCTGAGGTGATTTAGAAGGGACGGGGTCGCGTGTGCCTCAGTTATGAACCATTTTATTTTAAATAAAATACAAACTATTTGTAACTACTGTTACATATAAACATATATATGTTTTACAAAAAAAACGATACTAATTAATGATGTAGAATTTGTGAACATTTTTCAGCGATTTGATTCATTTTATCGAAAATTTTGATCATGAAACAATGAAATTTAAAGTTCTTTAAGATAAATAAAGGTTATCGGTTAACTTCGTGTTTCCGAAGATGACCGACATATCTAGGCAGTCTAATGATATAGAGCTGTCGTACCAAATAACTTTAATCTTTATATTTTGTACGAGATATAACGATATTGTGTATATTGCTTCTAAAGTAGAAAACATAATTAAATCAATCAAACTGAAACAACAACCAATACATCTAGTACATAATTTTAAATATTTGGGAAACACTACCATGATATTAACAGTATTGCAATAATAATAATTTTATTACAATAATAGTAATAATTTTATTTACAAATTAATATAAATATTTAAATGTATTTCATGGTGAAAAGGAGATAATTTTTATTATTATTAGAAAATACAATGGATTGTTATCAGCTCTATACAGTTCCAGAAAACAGTAGCGCTTATATTTCGTTCTTTTAATGCTAATACGAATGTTTCCGATGTTGTCCGATGTCAATTATATATCTTGAAGTACTGTGTATCTGTGTGTGTCAAACAAAGACAAAAATAAGTAAAGTCCTTAATGTTGTCTTCCTTCCATTTTAATATAATAAATATCGCCGTTAAATATAGATATCTGAATAAGATTGTACAGTAAATAAATTAATATAATGTTTTTCTACTAGATCGACCGTGCCTCCGCCGGAGCTATTAAGCGCAGCAAAGAAGAGAAGGAAGCTGATACAGAAGAAGAAGACGACTTCGGCTACACAACCAGTAAGTGGAAAGATACATTATTCGCGTGTTTTAATTTCACTTTTTATATCCTACATGTGTACTTTTATGCTTGTATTGTGGAGCACAGTCGATGAACGACGTCGATAAAAAACTATCGATGTGTACAGGATGTAAGTGACAGCACAGCGGAAATTAATACTATACCCACTATAATATTAAAACCAATGAAATTTACTAACTTTTGTAAGTAATATAACTAAGAGTTGTTCACTAATAATTGAAAACAATAAATGTTTGTTTTAGACGAAAATATATCATTAATTTTAAAAATAAATAATTCCTAAAACAACCCTCAAAGATTTTTGAGGGTGTTTTCGAGTTAAATATTCATCACAATTTGTAGAGTTAATTTTCGAATTTTTATATATACAATTTAAAAATAAAATATACTATTTTATTCAAGTGATATAATTATTTAAATTTTTAGGAAATTAGGTAAATATCGTATTACTTAAAAATTTACACTAATTACTTACTTATTACACTGTTTACTATTTTATTACACCATTTACACTAATAGTTTTTTATATGTTTATTATTTTTACACTGGAAAATAATTTGGTGACGTTAATTAAAATGCTGTCAGTTCATTAATATTTTTGAACCCCTCATTAGAAGGGTGTTGGTTTAAAGCGTTGAAAGATGAAGGTAAAATGGTTTCACTTTAACTATATAAGTTCAAGTTAAATGACCATTTTAATATGAACCGTGGAGTATTAGTATTGAATTAAATAACTATATGTAGTTATTATTTTCCAGTAATTGATAATAATTTGGAATATTTACTAAATTATATGTAATTTCTTGACTTTTACAATGAATTTGTAAAAACTTGTATTTCATGAAAATATGTGATTTACAAATTAATTTTATAATTGAACCTTTGTATGTCTGTTCGTGCATTGGCAATTGAAATACTTTTAAGTTATTTTTTGATTGGTTGTTTCATATCTGTTGAATTGAAAATTGAAAATTTTATTAATTACGAAAAAATAATCTTCTGGCTTCTCCCAGTTATTTCGCTGATTGAGTTCATTATATTTGTAAAAATGGCTGACATTAACATTTAATTTACCAAAATGGGCTTTTTATTTTTTTTTAATAATGTCTTTTCATTCGTATATTTTATAGCCCAAAATAATACAAGTATATATCTAAAGGTATTATCCAGCTGCACTCACGTAAATACTATCGATCTTAGTCTGGCTAGTGAAGTACCTATATGACGTCCTTATTCATAAGTTTACAGCGTGGAATCGCGGCGTGAACTATACAATATATTGTATGAACATTCATAAACACTACTCATGTAAATACTAAAGGCATTCGCCCTAGTTTCTCACCTAATGCGTGGAATCGCGCCGTGAATTATATAATGTATAGTATAAAAAATCATACATACTACTTATGTAAATGCTAAAGGAATTTGCCCGACCTTCGAACCTATTATGTGGAATCGCGCGGTGAACAATACAGTATATAGTATAAAAAATCATACGTACTACTTATGTCAATGCTAAAGGAATTTGCCCGACTTTCGAACCTATTATTCGCGCCGTGAATTACAAAATATATGGTATGAGATACAAACATACAGTTCTATATTCCAGTTATATATGTATAAAGTTTGAACCAACATGCTCTTGAATACACACCTGAGCTGAGCCAGCGCTATACTTAGAACTCCAAAACAATCGATTTAATTCACATTTTACTATTATATATGTACCTGACTTTGCTTATGGATTTGAAATAATGTTTTTTATTAAAAAATTCGTGTATTTTTTTAAATACATGTATTTTTTTAATAAATTTACTCGTATATATAGAAGGTGGAATTTGGATAAAATAATTTGTTTAGAATAATCTTCAAGAAATTGGCTGAAATTTTGTATTCAAAACCTATTTTTAGTTCCTTTTAACTTTTAATAATATAAAAGTATTAAATTATACATACAGATGTAGGTATATATATGTATATATAACTCGCAATGCCAATCTTGTTTAGGATCAGTCCAAACACTGGTAAATGTTAAGGAGGATACACACGAGAAATTAATAATTATAATATTTATTTTTCTTACATTTTTTATAAGTGTAAACAGATTTTTATAAAATTTTATTTTGAGTTTTGAGTTATCATAGAACATATATAGAGGAACATTAATTTAGAAATGTTATTTAAAAATGTGCTAGATGCAATAAATAAAACAAAGTTACTAACTTGTTCTTTGAGTAGAGGTCAAAGGTTAAATGTGACCTCAATTTGTTAATATAAATATAGTTTTTGTAAGTCTATGACGTTATTATTATAGACGTAAAGTTGATTAGAATTATAAATGCGTATATTTTGGTTATCTTTGAGATATTAAATATTTATTTTTAAACGACCATGATGTGTCTGTACCTTTATAAAAACATTTTGATCACGGAAGTCCATATTGTTTATATTTTAAAGAGAATTAATTTTATATTATCACTAGCTGTTTTTCGCGGTTCCACTCGCTGACTAACGATTTTATTTTCTATAATTAGGTAGTTCTAATAATATTAGACAACCTTTTGACCTTCCTATCAAAATAAGATAGATTTCCTCAAATTCATACGATACTTTCGAAGATAAGCACATACAAACAAACTGTTCCGCTTCATAATATCAATATATATTGAAACAAACGCTTTTATAAATATATATATAATTGAAATGATAATGGAACTAGCAATTATGAAAAAATCTGTAAGAATTTTTGTATTGATATTTAGAACATATAGTTTTCGATTTTCGTGAACCAACTTGAAATTGTAATATTGGCAGGTAAACTTTTTTTAAAGCTTTGGAGTTACTCGATTTTACTGAGACAAACAACCAAATATTATACGTCGGTATTTTTAAGAAAAAATCTATACTATACGCACATTATTAAATAGCTTGTATCATTAAAATATTTTTGTATATAATGTATCTTTTCACTTCATATAAATTTATTTTATTTACTTATTAATTTAAATAATGTATACTTTTGTAATATTATACTGCAAGTTAAACATTATAAATTTTGTTTTTTTTTTTATTGTGTTAAAATCATATAGCGTTTCTATTATTATACCCAAGTTTTATCAAAAAAGAAACTTAAAAATCTATATTATTAGTTACTGTCTGCAGATCGATACTCGTCTATTATTATCTGAAGGCCGAGCGGAGAGCAGGTGGTAAACTAACAAAACTACTGGATTATATATATTGTTTATTTATATATTTTTATAAAAAAAATAACACTCTACAAGACGTCACACAATAATGGATGAGAAAATTTTTTCGAAAATCTGACATATGTCAAATATTTTATAATTTGAATCTATTAAAAGTTGTATAAAAAAAAGATAGTAAAAAAAAATTATGTAATTTTATCTATGCGCGTTATTGCACCGATAGATGGCGCTGTGAAAATTATTGAACTTCGAAATACAAATTACAACTAAATATAATATAAATACTATTATAATTTTTAAGTAACGCCGGGTTAAGCACTTGTATTCAAGATATTATTTATCAATATTTTAACTCAACATCATCCTATTAGTTATTTTCGTTTTTTACGAGGTTATAAAATCTTAAAATTTTCGATTTAATCCGCGTTCATTTTGTCGCTGACCAGTTCATCTATTTTAGAATCAACCAATACAAGACTGATCCTAACCTACTTTAATTAATTAACTATTTTCCATTACAATACAATTCATTCAATTAACTTGCCTAATGATTGGAAAGAGTTACTTTAGTTAATACCACGTCCTACTAAAGAGTTTTATATTGACAGTATTTGTTTCTTTTTTCTTTGTGTCTTTATTTTCATAAAGCAAATGATCAGTGTCATTCTTCTTCAAAAAAATTTTGAAAACTCGAAGTTACGAATGTTGCCAATCATTCATGAGAGCGTTACTTAATACTTTAAATAGTAATTTTCTATATATAATAATCAGTATCCTAAAACAACACAAAATGTTAAATTATTCTATTTATGTATGACATTGTCATTGACATTTCAATGCCATTGAATTTGACATTTCATAACTTTCCCGCTAAAACTATAAAACGAAACGAGTAAAAAATAATATTTGATAAAAGAACTTTAAACTAATTTAAAAAAGTAAAGGAATATAGAAAACAGTACAAAAACAGATAACGTTTGGTTTTAATTAAATGTTTGAACAATTTATTAAGTTAAGAAACTAAGAACGGGAATGTAAAGCTGAGCAGTCTGCAAATTCAAGTTTGTGTTTGTGTGTGTGAGTATGAGAGTGTTGAGTGTGTATGTGTGTGTGTGTTTGTGTGTGTGTGTGTGTGTTTGTGTGTGGCTGTGTGTCTGTGTGTCTGTGTGTGGGTATGTATGTTTGGCTGTGTGTGCGTGAGTGTGTCTCCGTGTGTGAGATACATACTTAATTCTTTTTTTAATCTATTTGAAAATTAGTGATCGCTTATTCATTCTTATTTTGTATATATGCATTTTTATTCGAATAAATGTAAATAAATAATTGTAATTTATTATAATTTATATTTTAATTGAACCTATTAACACTTCATAACTTTCATTAGTTCCTAAATTTTATCTTTTCATAACAACAATTTTGTACATAATGAAGTAAATGGAACTATTTTTAAATAAGCACAAGTACGACATAATTACGGGTGAAGAAGTACTCTCATTTGTAATTCATAAAGAGATATTATATCATTTGTCGCGCGTGAATTTTTGCACATCATTACTCAAATAATTTTGCCGTTTACAACAACATTACAAATATATTTTTGCGGTTGATGTAATGTAAACAATTATTATTTGGAAAACGTGGATCTTATCTTTATAGAGCTAAGGTTCTTTTTTTCTCTTTTCAGTTTCGTTATTTGTTAACGTGCGAAAGTGACGTGTGTTTACATTCAAAAGCTGGATTCGTAACGAGCCCGAAATCTACCGATTTCTTCCGAACTAGGTTTTCCATTGTTGGAAACACAATCGCACTTAAAGTTGTACCTTCAGTGATTGCATTAAGGTCTAATTTCAGTTTTGATGTTGCGAATGAGTAAAACTTTGTTGTTCTCTGATCCGTTCAGTCGTTTTCCGATTTTATTTCTTAATGGTCGGTAATAAAGTTTGTTTTGCTAATACTGACTTCCAAAGAACGTCTTTGTAGCAACGGGTAGGATATTTTCTGCCGCACGTGTTTAGATTTTCAGTGTCGCGATAGAAATAACCGTATGCGGACGCTGTGACGTTTCGCGCGTATTTCGACGTCGCTCAAGTTTATAGTTCGAAATTTAAATTTTAAATGTTTCCTTTTGCTATAATGCGATGTGATTAAAATGTGATGGTCAGTTGTTTAGAAATATTAAGAATATTGTGTGTTTTGTTGAAATTGAGGTTTTCAGTTTTGTGGCGGTTCACTTATTAAAAAAATATATATTTTTTTTTAATATAATAATATAATTTATTTCAATTAAAAATTATATTTAAAAAAAATTACGAATAAATTTAAATATATAAAATAATGAATAAAAAAACTAAAATATAAGAGCTGAACTATTTGTAGGAAGTTTCGAATTAAATTCTTGGGAAATCTTAAGATCTTTCTGGAATCATCTAACTTAAATTACTTGGGGTATTATTGTAGAGTTTTTTCATACTTTTTAATTAATGTGAATAAATTTTCAATTTCCTCTCTTTCTCTCGCTATGTGAGTTTACTAGAGAAATCTCAAAATTATTGATTATATACTATAAAGAGTTCATAATAAAATACAGACCTACAGAGAACAGTTAGTAGCAATTAACGAAAACTATAATTTTATTAATTACAAGTGTATATTAATGAAACCACATTTAATTATATTCGAAGGTTATCTATTATTTGTAAAGCTTCATTAATATAAAAATGATATGATACTTATTTTTATTATCTGGGAATGAGGAAAATAAATACATAAAAAACAATTAGTTTTAAAATGTTATGTAACATATAATTTTTTTGTAAATGCTATATTTTTTTTGTTCCATATATATTATACAAATTTTCTTTCCTTCTACGTAGTGAGTTTTTCTTATCATTTTTATTCTATATGTTCCAAATATATCTCGAATATATTTCCGTCTTGTATGAGACTTCTAGAATACGAGTCAGTACATTACTAACATACTAACATTAAAAGAATACTTGACGATATTTTAATCGTTTATTCGTAAATGTACCTAAATGCTAAGTTAATAAGATTAATTTTCCAACAAAATGTAATTAATTAAACACTTCGGATTAAGGGAGAGGTTTAACAAGCCTCTGTCATAAAAATTCACATCAGGGTTAATTGTTCCCGGGTTTTACAAGAAAAATATATTATTTTTAAATTTATGTATGTTTGTCTTGGAATTTCTAAACAATATATATATAAATATAAAAACAATCTTGTATATCGAAAAAATTTCACACTAGAACCGAAAAACTGTAATTTTTGAAATATTTACTAGTACATTTCTATTTGTCTTTGTATTTATCGGTTTCATATCGTTCTTTCAAATGTGTTAACAATATATATAAAGCAATCTTGTGGTATATCGAAAAATTTCACAATAGAACCAAAAAAATAATAATTTTGAAATATAAAAAAATCAACAGCATATTTAAAAAAAAATTTTTTTTATAAAATTTAAAGTCGGTTCTTTTAACACATTTTTTTTTGTTTCAACGAATATATCTCATTCGTATTTTTTGAGTTACGATGAGATTGCTTGATACATCTAAATGTGATCAACAGACTCGCATGGTGGTAACATGGTGGGATAATCTCCCTTCTTTTTATACAATCCTGAATTATGTCCAGCAGTGGGACCCAAAACTTCCCAAAAAATACAGTATTTTTCAGTATTAACAAACGTTTCTTTCTTGAAGATAACATCTCAACTCTATTAATTCTTGTAATTTATTTAGGCATTGAATAATAAAATAAATACACAATTGGGATTTGGTTAATGTAATCTGTAGATCTAGATTGATCTGGATTATATCCAGTATTTATTTTAGATTGTCTGTCTGTAACCTTTCTTATAAAGAAAATGGAGACGTTTGATATTAAAGATAATATATAATTTCAAAATGTAGTCCAAAAATACATAGAAAAGATCTTTTAAAATAGAGTTTTTACTAGATTTTTTTTTGTTTTTATAATAAGATATACCTTAAATATTTATCCACGAACTCTTTGCATTTGATCATGTTATTGCATGTTACTGCAGAAAAGATATTAATACATTTGTATCTAATATTATTTATTATATACGTATATTAGTTTTTGGGGTTATATGTCAGTGTTTAATATGTTATATGACGTAATATGTCAATTTCTCTGCTTCTATCATAAATAGGTTATATAATCTCAATGAAAGTTTCCTTCTTCTTCTTCGCTTACTTCTCATTACCATCTACATTTATACTTAAGATTCCAGTTGTATTTTATCCCTTATTACGTGACTTGTAATGACATAACAATGACCTTGTAATGACTGAACAGATTATTACTAAACAAACACAATCTATATATTCGTTGAATGATTGTCATAAACAAACTGACATTTCAAAGCGCACGTTTTATAGTTGAAAGAAATCACCATTTCAAGTTCAATGAAATAAATGCAAGGTTCTTTTCGTTATGAGACATTTTTATGAATATTGTCCTTAAATGAATTTTTACTTTAGAATAATTCGTACCTGTAGATTAACCTAGATCATGTGTAAGCTTTTTAGGGAAATGAGGTTTTGATAATTTCCTGAAAATACTTAAGCTAATAACTGTTTTAACCATAATGAATTACTAATTAAAAGGTTTCTGAAATTCTGAAATAGTCATAGTAGTAACTATGTAACTATTAATCTTTTAGAAATATTGATAAAAATTTTAATTATAAGATTTAAAATCATGTTTAAATTATGAGTTATTTATTGTTCTTGTTTTCTAATTTGCATAAAAAAGTTTTTCTATCGATATAACCTGAAAACTATAGACTGCACTCTCCCAGAACACTTTGACTAAAATATTCTAATATATGGGATCTTATTCAAGATGATCCATCTGCCCCATTATGGATGCACCACATACATCTGCACCATTATAGACGCACCACATAGATCTTTGTATGAATTCGTATAATTTTGTAATAAAAAATATAAAAATAGATAATAAAATGATAAACCAAATAATAAATCTAGTCTTGTCTAGTAAATCTTAAAACAAACATAACACAATACAATTATACAAATTATTTTCAGTTTCAGTGAGGGATAACGAAGTTTCAAGATTACCTCAAAATAAAAATTGTATATTGTATATGTAAATTAAAACTGAAAAAATATAATAAATTAAAATGTTTATTATTGTGAACAAAGAATTTTTGTAATTACAAAATTTTTATTCACAGAATCAGAAACTTATTTTTATGAAACTTTATTACTATTAAACATTATTTCTGAGTGAATATTTCTTCATAGCAAGCCATTAGATAGTTTAAATTGCTTTGTTAGTTCAAATTACTTTATAATGAACTAAACTACTAAATACAACTACTACATAATACATGATATATTGAATGGGATTCCGTGTAACTGATATCTGTTGATAGTATTATAACATTAATGTATTGATCAGATCTCAAAAAAATAATACTAATTTGATTTATTTTTAGTCATTACATCATTATACTTTGAAACTACCACGTTTCATAATATATTATTTTATCTTTTGAATAGGTATTACATATAATTTATTTGTCTTAAATTTCAACCATATTGCACTGAGTGTGGTCACAGCTTTACTGTCGTAAAGTTGTAAGATCTCGTCGAATCCATGAGTCCCAAATTTCTTCATCTAAATCTTCGATGAATATCGTCTTTTTGCCATTTACCATCACGCAATACTCACAATGTCCATATTCTGTAGGCTAATCGACGCGTCCCTATTCTGGTGTTAAACCGATTGCGCAAAAGAGGTATGCTGTTTATAGCCGGATTCCACGCTGCTGATAACTAAAATCCATTTTCGCGATTGAAAATTTTTTATTTTATAATGTCAATAAAAATCCATCTTCATAATTGAAACATTTTTTTTTTAAATTTCAATCGCTTCAGTACAACTCTTGAATGAAAGCGTCATTCTGTGGATTAGACTTGAGCACACTGATATTCCCTTCTAATGCATATTCTGCTATCACTGACTTGATAGTCTGGTGGTTCTTACAGCATCAATATGTTCTTTGACCCTTTCAGCAACCTGGTCGAACCCAACAAAAGATATGTCATATCCATTTTTAAATTATTTTTATACATATACAGCCATTGTAAGCATATTAAATTTTAAATAAATATATAATTTACAATTTATCGACACTATAACGACACTGACTGACACGGTATACTGACACGGTAGCTCAATTGGAAGAACGATGAGACGATTTCGCAGAGGTCGCGGGTTCGAATCCCGAATTTATTTATTAATTTTACATTATATATTTATTAAAAAAATATATAATACTATTCTTAGCCTCTTAATAACCAGAGATAAAAAAATATGACATTTCATCAAAAAAATTAACATTTCAAAGAAAAAACCCCAAATGAAGTTTAGTTATATATATATATATATATATATATATATATATATATATATATATATGTTTATGTAAACTAAAAAACTTGAAAGGAAACATATTTGTTCATGATACGTGCTCTATCAACTCTTAAGATTATATATCTTATTACAATGTTTACTGAAACATTATACATAGTCTGAAGAATCATCTTTCAATTATGTCATGAATATATTTTAATTGATATATGACATAAAGTTTTTATATTAACAGGAATTTGTTACAAGCTCTCTGTATGACAAATCTATGTATTTTTTTTATTATTTTTTTTTAATATTCTAAATAAGTACTCTGGTATCTTTTCATTAAATTAATTTTTAATGATTATTCAACAATAATTAATCTGATTTTTTATAACACATTCAAGCATATGTAAAAAAAAATATTTTTTTAATTTATTATGTGTTAAAAATAAAGTTTCTCTGGCACTTATTTATCTGGCCAATTTTTATGCTATACTTGGTAAGGGTAGTTACCCCTAGCTCTGAGGAAAAGTGATACTATATCGTATAATTATAATGTGTATCTCAAAATGATAGTTTAAATATATCTAAACATCTACCTATATGTTGTATGTAATAAATAAATTCCTCTAACTTTTATTTTAAATTCGTTACATAAATATTTATTAACTAAATATGATATAAAAATAAAAGAAACAATACATAAAATAAATTATAGATAATTTATAAAATTTATTATAGAAAAGCTGAAAAAAGCTTCGATAGTTTTATTTAAAATTATAAATTAAACTTATATTTCCGTCTCTTAATTACTGTTAATTAAACATAGTATTCTGAGTGTAAAGTCATGTTAACGTCACTTACATGACCTTTCACTCGAAAAGTTTGACCCTACAGACTATAACCGGCCGCTATCGCTTTAATGACTTTTCATATATATATGTTATTTATTTTACTAAAACGTTTTATATAGGATATTATGTTTGTTTGTTCGTATCGCAAGCTACTTGATTTTGATACAATTTTATATAATTTTCTCTTAACTGAATCAAGAAATATGATATTTTTAAGTTTGGGAAACTTTGGAAACTGGAGCTGTACTATTGTGTTTCCTGAAACAGTTCGGTAATCAAACAAACATCAGGTAGTTATATATATATATATATATATATATATATATATATATATATACTAAGAACTAAGCACTTTAGTCGTAACATAAAAATGCATATATGAGATATATTCGTCGTATAAAAAAATACTGCAACGAAATGAAATGGTTTAATTAATTTTATACGAAATCCTTTGTTTTTGGATACGTTATTGTTTTTTTTTGTATATATTTCCAACTTTACAGTTTTTTGGTTGTTGTGTTTTTTGGTTAGTGTGTTACAAAATACTACAAGATTGCTTTCTGGCGTCGATGTATTTATCAGGCATATAAATATATATAAATATATTTCAATATGCATATACATCACTTGTATATATTATCTCAATTTGAAATCAATTTCAAAATTTTAAATAATTTCTACAAGTACATATATATTAATAATTATTGTACACTTATATCTCAGTATAAAAAATAAATAATATATGTCAATTCATTGACATTCTCAATGACCATTGACCGGACTCCACTCAGGGGTGTTTGTACCAAGTATTATGCAGTCTTGAGGACAGAGACTTCTGGTAAACTCCCTTTTATGTGATAATGGACTCTTATTTTATAAATATAATTGTGTTTTTCTGTATATTAATTGCTAATAACATAAAGAGTCTGTATGTTTAAGAAAATCTCTTAGGAAATATTTTTTTAAATGTCTAGTGTTATTCTGATTGCTACTTTTAGTATTTTTACGAAATTTCTGGTTTTATATAATTTTATACAAAAAAAAACCTTCAGTTAACTAAGTTATATATTTGTAGTATAAAAAAAAGACTTTATTCTTATTTGATGATCTTTTGAAATTTTTATGTCAACAATATAACATTTTATAAGAAATTTAACCGCTGTACAAGCATTAACAAAATAGTTATTATATCTTTTGTATATGTTTGAAGTTAAATTTGCATTCAAAACATAGGACGAAAATATTTATATATGATTGATTAATTTTCAATCAATTTTCAAGGAAAATAGTAATAATTAATTGCTGCATTAAAGTAAAAAAAAATAATAAAAGAAATAAAATGTCATACATTAAAGGTTGTCACAACGGCCATTTTGGAACACGTTCAAAAGAAAACCTCAAAAATTAAACAAAGTGTACGGTGGACGGCACGGACGTTATAAAATCAAATAGTGTATATAAAAATGAACCTTATTTGGTCGTGGTGAGAGTGTAAATCGCCACGTTGACGCACCCGTGTGCTGAGTGCGCGCGGCGGGCGGCGCGAGCGCGGGCGTCGCTACGCGAGCTCGAGCCATGCGCTGACCGGGTCATGGAGACCATCTCTGAAGATGCTGAAGCTGAACTGGAACTTGGTAATTTTATTTATAAGAAAAACTTTTGCTCTCTACCTGATAACAATAATTACTTACTAGGAACGCCACCAGACCCTTAATTTCGACTCGCTGCGTTCGCGAACTCTCGAGCGCCAAGCCGAAGGCTTCGTTTTGGTGTGGGAAATAAAAATTGAACAGGGGGATAGTACAATTCGATTAAAAACATTCGGCACGCGTATCCACAATGAGACTTCAATTTTTCGCGCTAATTTACATTGAAATCTATGGGAGTGATATTTTTTGGACATTATTCCTCAACGACAATGAATTATTCTGAAATTTTTTTTTTACAAACCACCACACATATCAACATGGTATGTGTGCAATTTGTGTTGTGTTTTGTGTGCTCCGCTCGCTGCACTCAATAAATAATAGATAGTATTTTCTTAGATTTTCACGAGTACACGTTTCAAATAAAACTATTTTCTATGGATTAAAACTCGCGTATAATTTAGTTACATTTTTTTTTAATCCGACGTTTCAGTAGTCAGATGACTATTTTACTTACATCTCGTCTATGAGTGAACACGATTGCTGCAAAGCATTCGAAACATCGGGTTAAAATAAAAATTTAACTAAATTATACGCGAGTTTAAATCCCAAAAAAAAAACAGTTTTATTTAAATTAATAGATAATTCAGAAAAAGTTACAATTTTTCATTTTTAATAATTGATTTTTTTCATTAAAAAAATATATTAAATATAAATATCGACTGAAATAACTTATTGAATATAAATATCGAACTGTACTCATATCCTGTTCACGCCGCGATTTCGCTATATTCACAGTTCATGAATAAGGACCCCGAATGGATCCAAAAATAGTTACAAATTCCTATAGAATTGACGTCAAGACAGCCGAATAATTATGTATAATAGTAATCATGGAACACAAAGATTTATTTAAGTACAAGAATATAAGCCACTTTGCATTTGTTAGACAGATATTTTGTGTGTTATTATCATTGATTTAAATAAAAAATTATCGTAATGTTTATTATAAAATGTTCAATACTCCTGTAAAATTTAATACGTTACGTGACAAGCTGAAATAAATCTGAAATGATTGAAGCTTATCTGCAGTATTTAAGATATATCTCTGACTGTCTAGACGAAACTGAACATAATATAATGTCCGAATTAAAATAATTCAGTAGCATGTACTGTGACGTGAAAAAGTTATAATGTATAAATATAAAAGTTCATTGACACTGATTTATGATTACGTTTTGCACTTGAGGGTATATATAGGTAGAGAAGTGTTACAGTTTTATTTTAGTTAAAATCTTTTTGATTTTGACCTTTCACGCCCTTTGTATTGGAAGTTATATAAAGACATAAGTCAATCTATCACTGAACGAGAAAAATGATTGTTCGTGACTTTTCTCTTGTAATTTGGTTTAGTTTTTTTTCTTTATAATGTCGTAGTGTATTATACTGAGCTCTGCTGTTTTCTATAACTATTATTTTAAATAGTAATAAATATATTTATTCCAAAGATTTTTAAGTACAAAGTATGGATTTAAAATAAATAACGAGCATCGGAAAACATCGGATAACATCGGAAACATTCGTATTATTGAAAGTTTCCGATGTTTACCGATGTTTAGCGACTCCCATTAATTATTTTAAAATACTATATAAAACTTTTTAAAAGTTCTAAACAAAATTAATAGAACATCAATAAATGTATTTTCTTTACTAATAATATAAAAAATTAAATCATTAGCACACAACAAATCATTAAACATTTGCACCTTGGAATTCTATATTATTGAATAAACCGACAATTAAAACTTATAATGACCTCAAAAGTTTCGTAATTGGAGACGGGATCAAAGCGTTTAAATCCTTTTTTAATTGCTCTACTTAGAATTTACTCTACATTCATTAAAAACAAATGTTGTTATACTTAACTCTATCTTGTGTCTTCTTCCACATAGAGAAGCAACTGAAATTGAATCTGATCCTACACCTTCCGAATAATGTACTACAAATTGCCCAAAAATCAAATTGGACCGGTAGTAGTGTTTAATTAACTATATATCCCTTCATTTAAACTTTTCAGATATATTATGTTACTATATATTGCTACGTTCTGTAATGTTGTATTTAATTAGAAGTAATTAAGACAATACACCTGCTGATAAGATAATTATTATATATCACAGATGTGTTGTTGTACTTGTAATTAAATGCTTAGGATTGTTAATTGTTAGAACTTGCTTCACAAAACCAGACCTCAATATTGACTCGCTGCGATCTTAAAATCTTGGTTAGGTTTAGCAAATTAAGCAAAGCGAAACATTGAGAAACATTGCATTTACAAAACGTCGACATATTCTGTCCTCAACTATTTTTTTTAATATTTATTTTCAAATTTAATTTTTAGCGAAAAATTTTTCCTATTGAAGTCTATGGGATTCAGTTTTTCCCAACGACATCGAATATTTGTTTGTTTTTTAAAACCACCATCAGACTGATGTCTATCAGTATACAAAATATGAAAATTTTCGGATACACTGTTTTTGATTGATGCTTGCACAAAGGATGTAGAAAAATATCTCATGGAGAGCTTCGCTCAATTATTATAAAGATCGTAATTGTGATAAAAGTATATATTTTTTATTAAAAACTTTTTTCAAAATCTACTATTTTACATCGTGTAATGGAAAAGAGAAATAAAAGAGCTTTCTCTTTTATTTCTCTTTTCCAATAATATACTCTATCTCGCTTTACTTGCTCAACGATTCCGTAGAGCGAGATGTCTCTCTCTAGAGATAGAGTGGGAAAATTATATGAATGAAACAAACCCCAGATAAAGTTTTGTCATATAATCTGTTCTATAATTTAACTAAAGTTGGACCAAAACCAGTCAGTATTCTATATAGTCCTATAAAAGGATATTTTACATATAAAAACATTATATATAATTATCCAGCATCCAAATTTTCAAATTTTCTCCAAATTTTTTCCAAATTTTCTCCAAAATTTTCTCCAAATTTTCTCGACATAATTGCTGTATATGAGTCCGGAGTATCCGGAGCAAGGACACGGCGTGAACAGTTAACGCCACATTTCGAAATCAGTCAGGCAAATGTCGAAAGTATTTACATTAGTACATACAATTATATGTACAAACATATATATTTCTTAAAAATTCGTACGATATGTTTTAACAAAAAAGTATTCAGACATAATAAACATACTGATATTAATAATATAATTCAAGTAATTTGGATGATTAAGGGCATAAACAAAATTTGGGTAAAAAATTCATCTGCATTGTCATTAGCGTCCAGCTGAAACATCCAGCTGAAGTATCCAGAACTTATATAGGTCAGAGGAACTCCGTCTTTGTATCTCCAACTTTGGTATATAATTAGGAATACATTAATGTATTATGTATGAGGAATAGTTTGTTGGTTTAAACGTGTTAATTTTGATTGTAATAGACAGGTAAATGGAAAGATATACAGTCTACATATTCTTATACACACAGTAGTCACAATAAAAAACATACTGAGTTTGTTGTGTGGGTCCTCAGACCAGGGCCTCGTATCTTAATTAGTTCATACAATTGAGCTTTGGAATCAATGTAAGGACGTCATATACCTTGGTATACTGTCGAACAATTTAATTTAATAATGTTAATATATTAACATTTTCATATTTTGTGAACCGTCATCTAAATTTAAAATTAATTCAATACTATTTCAATGCTTATTGTGACATGATGATATCTGTTTTACTTATATATTATAACAGATAATGTTTGCTTGCTTTGCTCGCGATTATATATTAACTAGGTCCACGCAAGCTGGGTTAGCCTCGCGACACAGTCGAAGGCATCAATGTCTAGAGTTAAATATTGATATTTATTTATGGATAAAAATTATGATTTGATGTCAATACTTGTTTTGAGCAAATTTATAATTAATTTACGTTTCACAAATGGTTGAGGTGAAAGCACGTGAGACACCTCTGAAGTAGTGTAGTAGGAATGGTCGCGCGCGCGAAATAAAAAATATCTATATGTTAACTATATGGGATGCATCAATTATCTCGAAAACTACAATTACGATTCGGCTGATTTTCAATCCAGACCGAGTTTTGCTCATTATGCGCATGTGTGCAAAATTTCGTGCGTGTAGCTCATAAATTGAAGGAGGAGTAGGGTAACAAAAGAGTTGAAAATTTGAGTAGTAAAGAGCTTCGCTTCGCTCAGCTCAATTAATCAAATTTGTACAGTCACTAAACTAAATATATATATATATATATTTATATATTTATACTAGATGTACCGAATTAATTTAGGATAATATATATGTACATAGTATCGTAAATTACTTTTTTTGAGTGTTTTTTAAAACAAATAAGAAATAAATATAAATTTATAATAATTATTTTGTTAGTTGTGTTAAATTAACTCCATTAGTATTTATTTCAGTATAATAGATGTCTACTCTAGTGGACACTTAACTCTTAAAACGTCTTTTAAAGTTTGAGATATGTTCTGTCCTCGAGTATTCTGTCATCATTTATAAAAGTCACAACGGAACCGAGATCTTGATATATTAATACGGTTTAAAGTTTTCGATGCGGAATCCTTTTTTAATAGAGATCAAGTTTAACTAAAGATTATTGACTTATAATTTATATTATATTGTAATCACCCCAATTTTAAAAATGTTTTTTTTTTTGTAATTACGTTTTAAAGTGTGAGTAATTCTAGAGACTTTAAAAACATATGTGTGTTTGTGTAAATGTAAACGTTTTTTACTCACAATTAAAAATATTATCTTATGGTTTTTCAGTTCTTTAAGAAAATTAAAAAAAATAATAGTATTACATTTATTTATGGTTATAAAATATGTTGTATCTTTAATAAATTGTTTTAATGACTGATCGAATAGATTTTAGAAAAATTATATATTAATTATATAAAATTTTTCTTAACCAGGAAGTCAATATGGCGTTACCGCTTGAGTTTAAAAGCGTGGTTATTAATTTTTTTTATTTTTTTCCCACATTTCCCAGCATTGTGTCTTCATTAATGCGAAGTATGGGGTCAAGTGCACTCATGCTTATATGGGCCTTAGTGAGATGAAATCGATATGGCATGATCGGGAAAGGTGGCGAATATCAAGAATAGGAAGGTTTCAAGTGAAAAGCTATTTTAAGGAAAAATAGATAAAACACAAAAAAAAAAGTTATCCAAAATAAACTTAACACACTTCCATACAATACATACTATGTTACTTCATACATTTATGTTATTATTAGAATTGAAATAATATTAATAATAAAATAAATATCAGCTCTAGAACTTTATTTTGTTTTAGAGTCGTTTTCTAGAAGGGAATATTGAATTTAAATATTATTAAATATTAGTTCTAACAAGAGTTCTGATTGGTTGTTTATCATGATATTAACCAATCAGAGAGTAGTAGGGTTTTGATAACAAATTAGTTAAAATTAACTCATTTATTATCTATTCTAGTATAAAGATAACTGATTTATATATTTGAATGTTAGTAACAAATCTTGAAAACTACTGAACAAAAAAAACTTTCACAATTGTAACATTGTCCTTAAGTAACATGGTCTATATTATATTGCCTGGTTTCAAATAAATGATTATTATTATTATTATTTATCTATATTTAGTAAATTCCTCGTCAGTAAGAACAATGGAAAGAAACATGGTAGTTCATATTAATTAACCTTCTAGAAGCTTGCACTTCTGTGTAACAATAGTAAATAATAACAGGCGATGGCCTATTTATTATGTATTTAACCTGAAAATAGACCATCCCCCTATTTACCCGATAAATCAAAATCAGTAGATATTTATTGAACCCACAAAATAAATATATATATTAGTAAACAAGCCAATGAGACCATTCCTCAAAGCAGTTTATGAGAGTCAATAAGAATCAGTGCCTACCTTACTGGTAGTAAACTGTGTTTATATTCGTTGATTCATAATTTATATACACTAGCTGTTACACGCGGTTCCACTTGCAGATTCACAGTCTTATTTCTTGCATAATATATAATTCTTTTTTCTATCATAACCAGAAATAATTTAAATCAATATAAGATCAATATAATATAGATATATCACAGTTACAAAATCTATATAAATAATAAATATACCATGTACATACTTTTTAAAAATAATTATGGGTTCAGTATGAAAAGAAATTCATTTTATGTTTTTTATTTAAAAAAATGTCTTATGGATATATTAAAAAAATTACTAACTTACTGTGTTATATGAAGTTATTTTGTTTAAAAATATAATACAAAGAATATTAGATAATTCATAACTCCTAAAGTTTCTTTGAGTCAATATACATTTAATTCAAACATTGTGATCCTGAAGCACGTCGAGAAGTTTCAACAAAGAACTCCAGTACTTTCAGATATTTTATCTCGAAGCTGAATGTTATATAAGACAACATCTCATCTCATTTCTCACAGAGCGGCCATAGGCCTAAAAATGCCACCTCATTCTCATATAATTGTATATGGTGTGGCATTTCTCTTGATATATCTATACTAATATTAAAAATAGAAAAACTTTATCTGTTTTCTTAATAAAAAAAATATATGAGAATTTATTTTCTGTTTTGTCTCTTTCACACCAGTGATTTACATCAAAGATATGAAAGTGACAAAACAGTAATTTTATTCGTTTTATTAGTAAAAGGAGGTATTGGTTCGAACGGGCTTATCTTCACAACTACTGAATGGATTTGAAAAATTATTTTTAATTATGATAGACAGGTTCATGGGAAAGGTTATAGGCATTTCTCTACTGCTATTTTGTATGTATTATATCATAATTATATCATATATAGTTTATTATATTTATATTATATATCATAGTTTTGTGTGCATCCTGAACTCTATGCCCGTAAACTCAGGAACCGTTGGAGGTGACAAATAAACTGACTGACTGACAGACACCAACATCTCGTCTTACCGCGAACACGTTTGCTGCAAAGCATTCGAAACATCGGGTTAAATTTAAAAATGTAATAAGAAACGCGATTTTTATCTGTAAAATAGTTTTATTGAAACATAATTATATCGTTAATAAAATAATACTAAATAAAATTCTTCGTCCGCGTGTGAAACCGCTACCAACAGCTAGTATTATATTTACATATAGCACCAGCTGTTGGGGACATCTACATGTTACAACATACAATTATTATCAAGTAACATATATGTTATATACTAAAATCACTTCAAAGGTTTATATGTTTTATAGTTCCCTCAGTGATATGTTAAAAGATTGAAGACTCCCAATATCCAATATATAACACTAAAAGATTCATTCAACTTTATGATAGAAATATATATCTTATAAATAAATAATTCTTATCTAGGATAAATATAAGTTAGCTTCTCTGTTTTTCTTGTGATTTCTTTGTAAAGAAAAAATATATTGTTTGTACAATAATAACTACGAACTTGGAGAGAAACTTTTACTCATTATTGGTATGTACTAAAAATAATATTTTCAACGTTAACTCAAATAAAGAATATCTTAAAAATGTTTAAATATTACTCATCTGTTATTTAAACTTTTAACATATTTTTTCTGTTTGTTTCAACTGACGTGATTATTATTATATATTCAGTTAATACTATGAGAATTTGCCTTACTTTCGAACCCATTCGGGGCTCTTATTCATGAGGATTAGGGCGGATTCGCGGCTTGAATTATCAAATTCTGGCTAATTCCGACAGCATTTATGTGAGTAAAGCATGATAATTATATATAATAATAAATAATGGCTACATATTATGCTTTAAAATTGTTGAGTCATAATTGAGAAGGTATCCACAGAAAATCATGGGAAATATATTATCATTTAAATATATAAATATATAATCGCCATGATACTCTATTTAAACTACATATATTATGAAAAACATGAATTTAATGTTATGTAACATACTGCAATATCTTAATAAGTTATATATATATATATATACATGTGGTTAAAAAACTACTTATTTAAACAACGAATCTGAAAAAAGAACTATCAAAGGAAAATTCGCAGCGGAAATTGTGTTATCCGATAAAAGTGGTGATAACAGGTCTAACTCGTAAATGCTTTAATGGGGTTTTGAGGAAAAATTAAATATATTATTTGAAATACTTTCCTTCCAAGATTACTCAGAACTCCAATATTTAAATTATATATTTTGTTCATATTTTTTTTTGTTTTATGTTATAGTCAATTGTTGTTATTAAGTATTTGTAATTGTTTTTTTTAATACAATTTTTTTTTTCTAATAACTTACTTAACAATATTTATATTATACTAATATTATTTTTGCTTCACTTCTGAATGTCTCAATTTAGTGAATGAGTTTTATGAATTGAGGGTTAACTTTAGTTCTTCCGTTTAAAACTTACTTTTAATTTATATTATACAAAAAATTATAAAAAATAACATCATGATTCATCCCATTGAAAAATGTTGTTAAAATCCTGAAATTCATGTGCTATTTTATTATTACAAATACATATATGTTTTTATCTTATATATTAGAAGATATTCATATATTTTAGTGTGTTAGTAACTCTCTAACCTCTGAACGAATTGACCGATCGATGTCGTATAGCCAATGTATTTGTTCCGATGAAATAATATTTGATAGCTGTTATAGTATATGTGGTGCCCTCTATCTATAAAAAATATATGAAATAGCCTCAATTATAATTAGCAGTAGAAAAAATCTACCAAAATCAACCAATTTTAATTGTATAATAAATCTAATTGTTGAACTCCAAGCAAAGTCGCGGTCAAGAGCTAGGCACATACCAAGTCCAACCAAGAAACACGGCGCCATTACTAACTCATATATATATTTTATTATAACTGTCTTTTTATGGATAAAGTTTTTATGTCACAGTTTTATTTATTAAGAGTTATTTGTATTTAAATGTATTGAACTACGAGTCAGATTACAAAGAGATATGTTTGTTTAATTTGTTAATGATCTTAAGATTACAAAATGTAATAACAGATGGCGTTTTTTAATATATTGAAAATGTAGATCGCGGTGATTGTATTTTGTAATTATCATTTATATAATCGAAAAGACAAAATTGGTGATGAAGTTAAAGGTCAATATCCTAAGGTCCATTTCACCAATAACTTCCAACTCGTCCAGTATAGTTCTTGAACTAGAGTATATTATTAGAGTATATCTTCAATTTCCACCCATTATGGTCGATGACGTAGTATCGGTATTACATATAGATATATATATATATATATATATATATATATATATATATATATATATATATATATATATGTTTATTTGACGTACTTTTTCAAAATTTGGTAATCTATTAGCATTTATTTTCTATTTAATTTTCTTCTGATAATTAAAATAAAAGTTGAAATTTTTTTGAATATTATTTTAATATGCAAGATTTTTTGGCTGTTTTGTTCTATTTATTTGTGGATCTTCCACTAGTGTATGTAAGAAGCACATCTTAAAGATTTGAAACACTAAAACAGTGTATCAGGATTATCCAAATATTACTAATTTTAGGCATAGATTTTAAAATATTACTAAATAAATGTAGTAAGCAAAATATATTAGTAATTTAAATGGTCTTATATGTTTCTTCATAAAATACATCATGTATCATATAACTATATATATAACTTACCAACTCAGTTGGTACAACTGGCGAGTGCCAACTGATCAATGCGGTGTGATTTAAATCTGAAACCACAAACAATTTCAATCTGCTGCATCGTTTTAACGAATTGCCAATTTCTGAAAGAGCTGTTACTACAAATATGATTGTATCATATGTAACAGTTAAAATTAAACGTTAATGTCAATCATATAAAGCACATTTTCGAATACATTAATTTTGGGTTTAATGAAAATCTCAAACACTGTTTCAATGTTGGTTCAGGAATCCTAAAAGTTGGATCCAACAACCCGTAAGTGAGAACAAACAAATTATATTTACTTATTTGAACTTTAGAAAAGCTCAAATTTTAACATGTATGTACATTTATGTTTCGTCATATGTATATAAAAGATTATTTTTCTTTTTTTGATAAAACTTATATCAAAATCTATGTTTAAAATGCTCTAAAACATGCATAATCAGGTTAAGTTTATTAAATTAGCAAAATTCGAACCTGCGACCTCTGGAACTGTTTCCCAGAATGTTGCTGGTTCAAATCTTGCTCTTATTGGTAATTTTTTCATTCTATATTTATAAAAAAAAAATACAACTGTAGTATTGATGTATTACTTGGTGCAAGGCCAGCACATCAAAGGAGATGAAAAAAGTAGTCGAAAAATATTATTTTCTTATCCAAGTATCTTATTTCCAGATAAAATCAAAAAGAAGTATGGGTCACTGGGTGACAGCGTGGTGGTGGTCAAGTTGGAGAGGACGCAGAAAGCAGGGCTGGGGCTCAGTCTCGCGGGGCATAGAGACAGGAGTCGAATGGCGGTCTTCATATGCGGCATGCATCCAGCTGGGGCAGCTGCTAAATCTTCGCCACCTATCAAAGTTGGAGACGAAATTTTGGAGGTAATTATATATTTTTTTTATACCAAAGGGCAAGCAAGCACATGATTCGTGTAATGAAGCAGTTATCGTCCCCTGTAGACATCTGCATGTATAGATGCAGACTGAGAACAAAAGAAGTGAGGGAGAGGAAATGGATAAAAAGTTTATTGAGGAGTCCTCTTCTATCCCAGTAGAAGAAACTCGTAATTTCTTGTGATACAGCGAAACCACAATACCCATATCAAAATAAAGTTACAATAACGAACAGAGAATGGTCCTTAAAATTCCTTTTGTTTTGATCAGAAAATATACTGATATATATAAAATAAAGTACTAATAGTATTGGTGTTTCAAAATATAAAATACATACTATGAGGAAGATAGAGTGAACGTGTCTTACAGCTGGAAACATGTTTCAGCTGTATTTTAAAGTTTTTGAGTTTCAATTTATTTCGAACTACCTCTTCAGAGGACAAAGTTTACCTTCAAGCAAATATCTATATTTATGTTATAAAGAGGAAAGGTTTGTTCATTTGTATGTAACGAATAAACCAACAATTTTCGGACGTATTTCATAAATTATATCATTATAATGTTATATTATCACTGAGTAATATAGGACATAGCTATCTATATATAATAATGCTAATCCGCAAGTAGAACCGCGAGTTTTAAATTAACTGTACTCTGTATAGATGATGTACACAAAATTTCTAATAAGTAAGATTTTCCACACGTATATTCTACTGAAACGCACGCTTTCAGAACTACCTTTTATCTAAAACAATGGAGTCTGTAAACAAAAACACATTAAAGGGTATGTTTTCCTTAAAAAATCTTGGCAACATTAAAAGTTCTTGGTAGGTCATGATAAAGGCAAGTCTACATGCTAAGATTTTCGACAAACATTGGCTTATTTTTCGACCAACATTGGTTTGCAATCTCAACAACAAAGAGACTGAATAAAATACATTTTCTGTCTATATATTATAATAAATTCTTACCTTAATAATGTATGTTAAAATCACCATAAATCGTTTAAAATAATACAAACTTCAATCATATAATATATATCAGTATACCAATTCCTAAGTTATGTCCATTGGAGGGATGCCAGCGCTACGATAGAGATGCGAGAAGAAGACAGATCACTGAACGAATGAATGGATAACAAGAGGATAATGAACGAAGTTAATTTTTCAGTCTGTCAACATCATTCTTGTTTACAAAGTAACTTAAGACACAAACAATAATAAAAGGAACATTTTTACTTGAATTTATATGTATATAAAGATTTTCTTTTTAATCTCAAAAATTCGTAGTTTCAAAGGTTATTGCGTTTAAACGAACAAACTTTTCTCTTTATAATTCTAATATATATATCAAGTGAGACTTAATCAAACAAAAGAAATAAACACGTAAATACACAATTCAGTCTTTCCAAAACAGTAAAAAGCAGGATGTTTCTGCAATTATATTTGTTTTATAACATTTATTTTTACGCTTGTGTTTGTGAATCAATACTTTAATGTTGACGTATTTCGAATATACGTTTATTTTAACAAATAAATTAAAAATATCCTTGCGATTTGAAAACAAGTAAGATCTTGTTCAGTTTTATTCTTGGACACAATTAGAATTTGCTCACAATAATACTTTTAAGTTTTCAGACAGTGAAGTATATTTTAAATTTAAAATTTAATTGTAATTAATGTTATTTACTGAAGAATTTTCGAATATTCAAAAAAAACATTAATTATTACAAAGATTAAACGAAAGTTGTATTGAAAAAAAATTTAGATCAAAACAGATTCAAACTCTTAGTCAGATATGTTGGCGTATTTTAAATATTAATAAGCATCTAATTTTAATGGGAATTCAAAACATTATTTAAACAAAATAAAACAATGTTTATTACGTAATCAAACATTGCATTAACCAATCTCTTGAAATGGACGTACCGTGGTCTGGAGAGTTGCCAACACGAGCTGTGTATGGCCCAAACTTACCTACACAGCACTTGACCTCTTAAACTTAAATTTTAAGTATTTTGATCGTTAAATTTCAAACAAAACACAACCATTTTGTTTTTATTCCAATTATTTTTAAATTTATCTCACATTTTGGGTATATTAAATGTTTTTTTTTTGATTAATTAGTTCGATTAAAATTTTTTGGTCTAATAAAACGTATTTTTAGACCAGTTCCGCTACCTGCTTTAATATAAACAGCGAAACTGAAAATTTGGCCCGGAAACTGGCCCAGACATACTATTCTTGTTTAACGCTCGTGATTGAAACATTACTATAAGCATGCGCCCGCGCAGATTGTTATATCTTCGTGTTATCGAATACCAATCGCATACCTGGATAATGTTAAATGTTTTATAGATATATATAAAAAAACTGTAGACTAAATTATTTATTTCAATTTTACAAGAAATCTTTATAGAATTGAAAGATTTTTAACAGAAAATCATAATTGTCTTTTGTTTTTGACTTACAAATTTCTTTTTATTTTACCATCCTTTCATGACTTTTACAGGACCCTATAATTAAACCTGAAAAGTTTTATTAATTAGTGATTCCTTTTCCTTAATCAGATATATCTTTTATGTTGACTTTGATATTATTATTACTGGAAATTTTCTTATTTTCTTAGACAGTTGGAAGACTAAGAGTTATCTTTTGATGTTATAACATTCTCTGTTATATCTTCAGAGAATGTTTTTTTTTAGTTTTTTTAATTATCAATATTACAGAACACGAATTTCAATTAAGAGTCAGGAGAGCTTATTTAATTCCATACTTATTGAAATAAGCCCAAAGGATACTCTCCAACTTAAAATTAAGGCTACGAGGGTTCCAACCAAAAAGAAGAACCACACAAAAAACTCAACTGGATATCACTGTTCAATAAATATCAAAATATTTAATAAACAATTTGCAAACAACCAGAACCATATTTATAAATTGCTTTTCATATTTTAGTTTGATTAGTTTCGCAACTGTTCAAATAGTATGTTAATGTTATTGTAATGTTGTTTAATGTCTGCAGGTGAATGGTATTGTGCTGCACGGCAGGTGTCATCTCAACGCATCTGCTATTATTAAGGGTCTCGTTGGACCTGTCTTCAAAATTATATTACTAAGGTTAGTAAATGTAACAAATTAATATAAAACCAAAGCATATCTAGGACAATAATTTAATATATATTCTATATAGCTATAGCAATTGGGGAATAAAAAAATATATCTTCAAAAATATTTCTATATATCAATGGATGCGCAATTTTATACTGAATCTAAAAAACTCATGTTGAAACAAAATTTTACAAAGAAGTTATGAGGGAAAAATTACAAAGTTACATTATTTTTTCTGATTTTTAGATCACATGTTGTATATCAATCTTTGCGGAATTTTTAACTAGTAGTGTAATAAGTATACATTTTTAATATTTTGCTGTTTGTTTGTTCATGCGTCGTATACAGAAGTACTGGACACATTTTGATTAAATTTCACTTTATTTATTAAGTCAAATTAAAGCTTTAATGTAGAAGATTTCGTTATTTTAAAGAAAAAACATAAAATCGGTTTTAAAGTCTTAAATAAAATAAAAATTTATGGGGATATATTATGGGAGGGAGGGGGGGTAAGATCAGTTAAGATCTCTCTCTCTATATATATAATATAGTTGTCATGGTTCCCATATCTTATTATGTCACATAAAATGACATTAAGAGGACAAGGGATCTTTTAACCGTTTTACAAAGATATAAGATAAAAGAAAGAGACAAAAAAAATATCTTTTGAAGTTATTTATATTAATCATGTTGTTTTAAATAACTGGTATATCATCAAAATGGTCGTAGATTCAAATCCTGTAGCTGTTAATTTTTTTTTAATTATTACAAAACTTATTTTATTAAGTTTAAGTTATAAATAGCACATAAGTAAAAAGTATACTTATATTATATTTTATATATCTAATGTTATTCTTCAACATATTTCAGATACTTGAATATTTTATCAAAGGGACTTAACAGTACCTTACAAAACATTTTATAAGACATACGAGCTCTTTATAATCTCTTTGCGTTACTTAAGATTCAAATTTATTATGGAAAATGTATTTTTTAAATGTCTAAGTTTTTGCCTTAACAGGCTCATAATATTTTATTCTTATTATCAATATATTCATTTTAAAAATATGTTTTCTATTGTCAATAACCTCGACATATATATTTATTGTTATTTAATATATTATATATGATAATGTTATTTATCACTAAATCATAGCTGTGTTCGTGGTTCTGTCTGTGTATTTAAATGACCACATACGCCTTTTTTAATAGTTTTATTAAACTTGGCCTGTTTTTTTTTTGACAAATTTAATAATTGAAATTGTTCCTCCTTGCAGTTAATAAATTTAATCTGAAATTTGGGATAACTTTAGTAAATACCTTTTAGTGTCTTTTATTGTAAATCCATTATGGCCGCTTTTACAAAATGGCGATTTAAAATAATTTGATAAATTTTTGTTTTATTTTTACCTAAAATGGTGTCTTAAACTTAACTTGTAATAACATTATGCTACAATAATTATTATTATCCGATGTGTTTATTCTATAATAAGCTAACAAAGAAATAAACAAAAAAAAAATGTTATTATTAGTATTAATCCTTTACAATGGATACGAAAATGAATACTGCAGGATATATTATGATTACATAAATGAAAGTAAAATATATATGTCTCTTTCAGGTAATAATATATCTTTGTATAGACATAAAAAGCAGATGTAGTCGTCGTATTTCCCATATTCAGGAAGAATCTGCATATTCGCTTTATGATCAATTTTTTTGGGTGTCAAGTCACGACACGTTAGTTGCTATAAATTTTCTTTCATGAATATTCTTCAATAAATAAAGTTTTGAACACACTGGGTATTAATTTTGTCTAGTGTAAAACTGCCTTAATATCTTAAAATAAAGTTTTTCGGTACTTTAGATATTATTAGTTAGTATCCAATTGCACTAAGTACTATTAAATTAAAATTCACGTACATATTTTCAGACGAAAAGCAGCTCTAGAAGACGTAGCTGTGAAGCCTCTCACTCAGTTTCCGGTTGCTCTTGATGAAGAGGTAAGAAATATACTATTATATACTATAATATACTATGTTATTAAAGTGAAAAGCCAAATAGTAACTATAGAAAATAAACAGTTACCTACACTCTAAACTATTAATAAGAAGTTTTTTTTATATTAAATAATTAAAATCACAAACGACTTGTATAACTTCAGTTTTTATCTTACCACCGTGTTCTAAATACCTTGGTCAACCCCATCTAGTGACGAAATGTAGAACTAAGGTTTAAAAAACCCCTAACGACATTTAATTGCAGTTAAAACTTAACCTTGCTCTAAATATAAGCTTACTTTGTTCAACATCACATTAACTCTAAATTATTTTAACGCCGTAAATGTTGTCGCCGTGATTTTTTATTTTTATGTTTCCTATGTTAGTTATCATAAGCCTCATACATGATTTTGTTCACTGTAAAAGCATATACACAAAATAATATATAATATATTTTGTAACATTTTATTACAAAAATAAAAAAAAAAGCTTGATACAAATATAACAGTAAGAAACTATATTCTATCTTTCTCTACGTTAGTTTCACGTTAGTTTTCTAGGTTAGACACACAAACGCACTCACGCACACACTCATACACCATTTTATATATAGAAGTCACGAGAATCTTTTTAACTATTTCTATTATATTATAGTTATAACATTGAAATGAAGGTCTTCGGTTCGATCCTGATAATGAACTTTGAATTCGGTTTAACCGTTTAATTATATATATTTATAAATGATTGCTCATTTTTTGATAATAATTTTGACAAATAATTTTGATTCTTAAATATAAATAATATAAAGTTAAAAATAACTTATATACTATTAAATACCAGTAATGAAAGGAATAAGATAATAGGAATCTCCAACATAATTTGTGATTATAATATATTTGTATATGTACATCTGTTCATGTAACAGTTATCTTACTAAAAAAATTAAAATTACATGATATATACGTATAACTATATTAAAAATATGTCTTTTTCTAAAAGTCAAATAATTAGAGCTGTCGAAATATAGGTCAGATATTGATTTTCGATTAAAAAAATCTTTTATCTGACAACATAAACTTTATGGTGTAGATATGGGGATCGTAAACCTAATACCATAATACATACGTCAGCCTACAGCGTTACAAAAAAAACGTATCATACTGTATTATATATTATCTATGAGACTGGCTGAAATTTAAAAACTTTATTTTATATTTTAGCGCTAAATTTAAAAAAAGAACATTATACGAATTGAAAGCACATGCTAGACATCGCTAACCTGTTTACTTCTAAACAGAATGAGAAAGCATCATAACATTATTAAAATTACATATTATTGTTTATTCGCTCGCTGACCTTGAAGTTATTATCCCTCTCATTCGCACTTAAGAGCCGGTGATTTCCGTACGGTTTTCCTATGATAATCCGACGATTTGAAAATGAACCTCACGACTATAACGCAGCGTACAAAATTAATTACTATCACGTTTTTCAATGTTTATCTTTTGCTTGTGTTGTAAAAGGACGCAAGTGTTTATAATAGATAATGAAATGTGAAATTTATTGCATGGAAATAGGGTCAAAATTGCAATGGTATTAAAACTACTGTTACGTTGATAGTTTTGAGAAATTCTTATGTTATCTCCCATTTAGCAATGTCATACAAATGCTACATACAGTGCGGAGACGCCGTCGCGCGTGAGTGACGACTGTATAGACAATTTAATTATTAAATTAATATTATTGAGTATTAAATATTAAAGTTAAATTGTGGTGTTCAAAAAAGCGATTCAAACTGATTCAGTGACAGTTAACTAGTAATGGATATTGTTAATGAAGATGTTTTACTATTTATGGAATTTGAACTCATGTGTTCTAAGTTTTATACATTCATATATGTATTTTTACTTTAATAGTGTTTCTTAGAGAAATATATTCAGATTTAAGTAAATATATATATAACTTGCAGGGAGTTTCAAATAAATTTGAATATATATAATGTAACTTAAAATATTTTATCTCATATATTATATACTTCGGTAGTTTTGTTTTTAATAAAATGAACTCAATGAGTCTACTGCTTGTTTGTCAGTTTGTCAGAATTTTTGTTTACATAAATTTTATTATCTTTAAAATTTTTATTAGTTTGCTCCAGTATTCTGCTATAATTATAATTTAATTAGTAATTAAAATATTAACCTTAAATTTAGTGAATTCTGGTTTTAAAATATACATCAAATAAATTATGCTGATCTTTGCCCAAGCGTGGGATAGCCGTGGGATAAACGAATTTGCGTTTATCCACTACTTCATATGGTATAGTTAATAGTAGATACAATATAAGTAAATCTTATGTAAACAGGATTTATCATCGCTATCTAGAACCTTTACTGTTTACACATAGTCTATGTACATAGTGTGTGTGTGTTGAGTGTTGTGTGTGTGAGTGTGTTGTGTCTTAGAAATTATAATTTCTGTTTCATTTCATATATTTAGTTGAAATGTCTGAAGTATATTAAGCTGTTATAGTATTTTATGAGTGAGATTAAAAACGATATAGTAGTCAAATTTCTATTTTAATAATTTATGTTTGTTTCTTTTTATGATTAATGATTAAGTTAATTTTATTTTTTTCAATAAATGAACATGAGAATTTTTAATATTTAACTTTCATTATTTTTTTCTAATATTTCTGTACCTAATAATTTACAGATTTTTTTTTCATTGTCTTTCATTGTTACAGAAATACAAATAGTAATTAACTGTTTTAAGACTATGTAAATTCTATGTAGAGATTTTATAAGTAGAAGATTGTGTATTTTATAGTAATTGTTCTACAATAGTGATAAACTGACCAATACAAAAATTAAAAGTGAAAAAATTACTGAATTAATCCCAAATTTGAAAACGCTACAGAATTTATTCATAAGTGAATCCGTCCCATATTTAGCTAAAAACTGAATACGTTACAAATTTGACCCCAAAGTGAAAACGTTACAAAGTTGTCCTCAAATTGAATCCGTACCATAATTCAAAAAAACTGTATGTTACAAAATTGACTAAAAAGTGAATCTGTGCTATAATTGACCCCAAAGTGAATCTTTCCCATAATTGGCTAAAAACTGAGTACGTTACATAATTGTTTTCAATGTGAAAACATTACAAAATTGTCCCAAAAGTGAATCCGTCCCATAATTGGCGAAAAGTGAATACATTATAAAATTGTTTAGAAAGCGAATCCGTACCATAATTCAACAAAACTGTATATGTTATAAAATTGCCCCAAAAGTGAATCCGTCCCAATTATATAAAATGCTGTAATATTATAAATACCATGCAGTGATGACTGTGATGACAGAAGTGCGCAGGCGCGACTCGGATTATTATAAACCAACGGCGTTTTTGAGAACAATATGGCGGCGTACTTTATCACTCAAAAAGAAAAAGGTAAGACATACTAAATGACAAATAAGGCAAATCCCGTTCTCAACTCTGATTGGTTCATAAGAGACTACAACTAACAGCAACCAATCACAGCACTTGACGGTGCTGTCAAATGAACTTGACTAACCTTTCCCGCCATAAATGTGACAAATATGTCAACACAAAAACCTTTTGACTTTTTAAACCACTTATATTAACTTGTGTTTTTTCGTCTTATAATATTATTTTATGAAAGATTATTTGAATTTATTATGTCTAAAATATTTTATTGCATTTTTTTAACTTTTATATAATTATAAATAATATATACCTATTAAAGTCGTTATAAGGAAAAGATAACAAGGAAAAATATTAGTTTTTTGGCAATTATATATACTATTATAATAATACCTCTTCCTCTTGTTGCAGCAATTATATGCTTATAATAGATAGCTATGTAGTCGCGTTATCTTTTTATATTTCACATTTAAATTTAAAAAATATATATACATTTTTAATTTTCAGTTTTAAAATCGGTTTTAAAAATCATAGACTTTTGACTCATCATGAACTTCAAGAAAGTCACCCTATTGACAGATCTTGACTTGAACTACGAACGAACTGTACGAAAAAATTAGTCTTATGTTTGACCGATTTGTTGTTCAAAAGTTATGAAGGGTCAAAGTTGGAAGGTTAGATTATTGAATTACTTGACCGAATTTGGTCAAACTTAGAATTCTTATTAAGTTAGTAGTTGATTGAACGATTTTTCATTGCTGGAGTTGACTGGTTCAGACCAATTGATGGATTGTCTATAATAAAAAAAATACTTAAAATATAATCGAATGTGGTGTGACAATATAAAAAAAACGATAAATTATTATTTTTTTTTTTATCATCGTGTCCAAGTGTTAATTCATTTCAAGTATGTTTCAAGACTTATTTTTTGTGTACATATTTTATTCACTGTTCTTGAGAGCTGAGTGTGTGTTTTTGTATTCCATTAAATTGTGTTTTAAGTGTGTCAATTATATACTATAAGAGCAAACTAAACAATGTAAAAAATTAAAAATTAAATTAAAATAACAATAAAAATGTTTATTAATTCAGATAACAAAAGATCCATAATGGTGAGTAAAAAAAAATATAAAGACTTATTAACTATGGTTAGTACTTAATACCTAAAAAACTTTAAAAAAAAAACGCAAAGTAATACAAAAATAATGTCAAAAAAAAATCTTTACGTACTTTTTTATCTTAAATTGTCTTTTCTTACTATCATATACTTTTGAAATATTATTTTCTTATTAGTACACCGCTTGAAATATAGGAATACATATTTTTAGAAAATGGTATCCTTATATATAGATATATTCAAATAATATTGTAATACATGAATCCATTATAACGCATATTGTCTCTTGTTACTTTTCTGATATTTACTTTATTTATTTCTACAGGTGTACAAATTATTTGTATAAGTAAGTTGTAACGCAATGAATTGCAATGCAACACAACGCAACGCAATGCAATGCAATGTATTGCAATGTATTGCAACGCAATGCAACACAATACAATGAATTGCTGTGAAATGCCGTTGCTGAAGTTGCGACCTATGAAATTGAATTTCAGCAATCATTTTGTCATACTTTCAATATTTTTATCTATTTTAAATATAATATAATACTGACACTATAGACAGGATACTAAAAGAAAATAAATACAACCAAACATTATTACAATAAAATATTTTTTGGCAGCGCAAGCGCACATACACGTCTCCGATATATATTTATATTTAGTATTTCAACTTTCTTGTTCCATGATTACTATTTTATATAATTATCCCGTTGTACTCATGTAAATATTATCGCAGATTGCCCGGCTAGTTCCAAATCCATACTGGGTTATTTTTCATGAGCTCTGAGCAGTGCAAAAGCAGTGCGTAAACTGACTGATGTGACTAAGGAACTAAACCAAACGGGCAAACTGCGATTATATTTACGTAAGTACAGACAGATACTTATATATATTTATATATAAAAGCCCTGATTTTATTTTAATCCTTTTTTTATATATAGTTTTGACATTTAGATAATTTCAAACTTTATGTACTACTAGTAGTTTTGGTTTAAAGTGAAACATACATGGATATTCATATGATGGTTTAAAATAAGGAAAGGCCAACTATGGCTTAGCGTAACTAGCCGACTGGCCGACTAATCAGCCGACAGTCGGCAAAAGAGATCATCTTTTTTTCAATTTTTATGTTCAATTCGTAATTGTTGAAGTACTTAACTTTTACTGGGTAAACAATTAGATTAATAAGATTAGTAAAAATATTTTTTTTTATATAAAGAGTTACCATATATAATAAATCATCGGTTCTTCACCAATAAAAACTTTTTTAATATGACACGAGCAAAGTGAACAAATTAAATTTAAGATCACCCGTCACCTCTCGCAGTCTCGTATTTAATAATATCTTCTTTCACTTCAAGTAATTTTCGTTATATAATACTTTACCCTTGTTGATAGATATTGGAAAAATATATTTCAACTTCTAGGGTTACTAGTAGTATTGTTAAAGTCTCCCTGGGGCGTTACGGTGTGTGCTAACGCGATCCCCTGACGTCCCATTACGGCGATGAGGGCAACCGTTGGTTTTTTAATGGGTAGCCTTAAAAATGGCAGCATCCTCTATGATGCCAGGTAGTCCCACATCACCCCCCGGCCGTTACCTCCATGGGCCGGCGTGGTACCCGTAACGGAAAAAAAAAGTAATGTCAAAGTACGAGGTCCGCCACTGTGTTGCATTGTGCCATGAGAATTCTAAACGAGATCAACAGAAAATAAAAGCATGTTTATATAAATGATTGGATTATTGAATATAACACAGTTGTGTTTCTTATCACACACATTAACTCTATGGAACACACTTTGACCATCTAATATAAAACTACAATCACAAATGTCACCAAAAAACATTCAGGATTCAGGACCTATAAGTCACTGTCCTCGACAACTCTGACAATTTTCGACATCCTACCATTACTCGTCTAGAAGTAGCATTAGTAACGAAATACACTTTTGACCAGTAAGTATCATTAATTACATTATATGACTCGTTAGATATATATTATATATATGTATTTTAAGCAAAATCATATTTTATTAATATGGCTATAACGTAATATTCCTTAATGGCCTTATCATCGATCCATCATCCTTCTTTGCTTTTTATATGAAAAACTTAATATTAGAGTAATCTTTCTTATCTTATTTTGAACCTCCAATTATTTGATAAAAGATAAAACATTTAAATTAAAAGTTAATTCTTTCGAAACATTTATTTAAACATTTAATTGTAATAAAATAATAGCTATAAGAATTATGTTTTCTATATATTCTCTATTTCCAAATTCTCCAATTTAATTTAACATGTAGAGCAGCTGTCTGTTCTTCATTACGAGTTTAAACAAAACACTCGGAATATTAACATCTCTATAGAAATGTTTGTTTCATCTTTGCACAAATCACGATATTCAAAATAATTATATATTTTGCCCGCGACTTCGTTCGCGTGAGTTACAGCATTCGAAAATAAATATTAGCTATCTAGTAAAACTCCCGTCAAAATCTTTCCACCTGTTCAAGACTTTACACGGAATATAGACAAACAAACCTTAAAAAAATAATAATAAATTTATATATAAAAATTTTTATTTATTACAAACAGACACTTCAATTTTATTTATTTGTATATATAAAGACATACCTATTTGACAATCTAACATAATTATATGAGCCTTGGACTTAATGAGCAAATGCTTATACATATATAGTGTTCCAGACCCTTGGATTAAGAAAGATAATACTAGATGGCGCTTACTGTTTTACTGTTAATGTAAGTCACGGTGGCAAGATTTTATTGAGCTGAGCGAAGCGAAGCTCTTTACTACCCAAATTTTCAACACTTTGTTACCATACTCCTTCAATTTAGGAGCTAAATGCACGAAATTTTGCACACATGTGCATGATAAGCAAAAGTCGTTCTGGATTGAAATTCAGCCGAATCGTAGTTGTAGTTTTCGATAAAATGTGTCCCATATAGTTAAAATATAGTAAGTTTTCGTTGCACTAGTTCGTTCTTTTATTTCGTCAACTGCCAGCTGCTTAACGAGTATTTTGGAGCTGATGAACAGGTGATCTAAAAGAGCGAACGATTTGTTCTTTATGGAATTTAGAAAACGGCAATCGTTTTTATGTTGTTAGATCTATCTATTATCTTATGTTGTTAGGTCTACCTAAAAATGAATATTTCTAAAATATATATTAATTATATTTTTTCTTATGTTATAAAAATAATCTTGAGTCCTACAAAATTGGTTCTTATTGAGCATCTGAGAGATGACGAACAGATGAACTAAAAGAACCAACGATTTGATTTATTGAATCAAAAAAAGCATTCGACGGAGTTTTATATATATTTAAGTATATAATATAATATGCAGACAAAACTGTTTTTCTATTTACTTACTATATGCATAAAGTAACACTAACATATATATTTACATGTATATTTATCTGTTTTGTTATCCACGTGCCTCGACTCAGCTGTTCAAACAATTACAATATTAATATTTCTGATATGAATTCACTTCTAGAACATACCGTGTTGAACTCTAGTGCACTGTGACGTCATCTATTTTGAAATGTAACTTATAAAAATTGAGTTTATTTTTTTATCCACTTTAAACAATGGAGGTTCTTTTTTGAGGATTTCGAGATTGATATTACGATATATTTAAAAAACCTTAAATATTAAAAAAAAATTTTTTTGATACTGAATTAGGTTTTATTAATAATTTGTCTTTATACGTAATTTTTTTTAAAAATTAAATTTCTTCAGAGGTTAATAGTAAAAGCTATTAATTTAGAAATGTTCATGTGTTATAAATAAAAAAAAATACATTTTTTTCTAATTGTCTCTTAGACTGAAGATAGTACATATTAACCTTTAAATATATGTTAGTGTGCGTGTATGACCGTGCGTGCGTGCTTGTGTGTATATACACCAGCTGTTCTTTCACTCGCCTTTAATCCCACTACTAAAGCCTTCTTCATGAACATGCCTATTTGGTATTATTGAGCTGAGCGAAGCGAAGCTCTTTACTACCCAAATTTTCAACTATATGTTACCCTACCCCTCCTTCAATTTAAGAGCTACACGCACGAAATTTTGCACACATGCGCATAATGAAAAAAAACCGGTCTAACCTAACCCCGCTTGCTTGGACCTAGTATTAAATCTATCCGGTAGTTTCGAACATTAACGCGTTTGAACAAACAAACTTCTGCTTTATAATATTACTATAGATAATTAAATTTATATAATTAATTGGATATTTAATTAAACCTTATTAGTAATGTATATCACGTCTCAACTGTAGTATCCGCTGTGAGTGACGTGTCTGTCTTTACACACATGTGTGGATGGTCTTTGATGTACCGAATAGGAAAACCGAGTTCCAGTTACGTTTCTTTGATTTAAAATCTTATTGTGTTTGACTTATAAGCTAATTAAAACATAAGGATAATATTGAGATTATTATAAGATTTATTCACATTCTGAGTATTAATAACCTTTTAATAAGAACTCATAAAATATAATATTTAATTGAACAAACCTTTACAACTTCTAAATATTGTTAAAGAAAATAATAAAAATTACTTTTGTTAATATGATTTTATAATTTATTTAAAGTTTTTTTTTTTGTTTTTTCTTTACATTATTTTGTGTCGTTGAACTGAGGGTTCATTGACCTTTTGAGGGATTTAGATTATATCAAATATAACATTTGATTTAAAACTTTTGTTATTGACTTTGATATTAACAATGTATCCAAACATTTTCCCATGTCTCCTTTTCTCCAGGTCCTTGAGTTAGTACCAGAATAACATATTAATTTTCTATTTTCCAGGCGGACGACCGTTTTGCAGGATACAAAGGAGTACGAGATATAACCATCAAGAAGGTAGTAACTATTAATAATGAATATATTTATACTTTTTAAAATATTTTATTAATATATATTTTATTACTACATTTAAACTCCAGGGTCCGTCTGGTCTCGGCATAATGATCATCGAGGGTCGCCACACGGAGGCTGGGCGCGGTATCTTCGTATCAGACTTACAGGAGGGCAGCGCGGCGGAACAGGTACATATATTTATTTGTTTGGGATCAATCTAAAGGGAATATCCTCATTATTTGTACAAAAGGAGAGTTTTGGATTCTTAGCCTTCCTATGAAAGGTTTAATAATGTTATTTATAATCACACTCTCCCTCTGGGACTGACTGACCCTCAGCAAACATGAGATTTATTATATATGTTATGGAGTGTATTTTACACAGTATTTTCTTTTTGAAATTCAAATTCAAATTAAAAAAAAAAAACTTTATTCATATCAGACACTGCTAAATTACATACTTGATAATATATATATATTTGTACAAAACAAAATATAAACAAAAAAATATTGCACAATAGTGTACCGACACAAAAATGTAGGTCTCTTTTTCAACTCTCCTAGAAAATTTTAATAAAAAGATACTAATGAATTTTTGTTTGCTGAGGGTTGCTATTTAGATGATGATGCACCCTGGGTATAAAGCAATCGCTGCCAGGACATTACAATTTTTATTACAAATATAAATTCGGCTTTAAGTATGGTTTAAAAAAAAATAAAAGAAGCTGAGTTTCTGTCACCAGCTCTTCCAAAGCCTGTGGTAATCTGACCGATCTGGTGGTAGCTTTGACAATGGTGTTTGTTAAAAACTTATTTTTAATAAAGATTTTTATTTATTTTTAGTTATATCTGATTATATTTTTAGGTTATAATATGTATATTTATATAGACTATTGTCTATAACATATAAATGTATACTATATATTTATAGTATACATTTATATGTTAGTGTTGTTATAAGTTAAACGTTATTATTTTAATAATTTACCCACCTGCTGTTCTTTCACTGTAATTTATAATTGGAAGAGATCTCTTGATAAAGATATGTTATCCAATGTACAAAATTATTATTTAAAAAAAAAAAGTAAAAAAAAAGTTAGTGTTCTAAAAGTTTCTGGTACATAAATAAATAAATATATATTTGTTTTTATTATTTTAATTATTTTTTAATTTTTGTATTATATTTTTCAGGCTGGTCTAAACATTGGAGACATGATTCTCGCCGTGAACAAAGATTCTCTGATCAGCGTCAGTTACGACGCAGTAAGTTTGATTTAATTGTGACGGTCAAAGTAAATTATAATCTGATTTTAGTTAGTATAAGTAATTTGAAATGTTTTATAGTATTGGGTTGGTGTAATGGTTAAAGACTCAGCATTCGACGCTAAGAGTAGCAAGATCGATTCCCAACGGGTCGGACATTATTTTTAATTTTAAATACGTTTATTTTATAATAATTAATAGGTTAATATTAATTATTTAATATTTGAGTGGAACATTGATTCGGAAGTGAGCGGACGTGTTCTTGTGTCGATTTAGAAATATTCACTTACCGACATATAAGAAAATATAATGTACTGATGAATATAAGGTGTGGATTGTATTAAGTTCTATTTTTGTGTCAGCTTCTTTATACGACTAGGGGTGAGTTTTATATAATATAATAGATTAAGTAATTTTTAGTTATAAAGCAAAGTTAAAATGTTATTTATTTGTTCACGTAGCCTATCGAAACGCCTTCTTTTGGGAGAAGTCTTGAGAACGCATACGTAACTCAAACCAATGCTCGATGTAATAATCCGATGACTAGCAATTCTGGATGTGGAAGGGCATCAGCCATAAAATAACTAGTGCATAACCCTCCTGGCGCTCAACTATTTGTATATGTGTTCGTGAAAGATTAAACTATGTGCTCCTCAATTTTGGTTTGATTTGAAGCATCTACGGCTAGATTAAAATGTGTATTATGAGACATAACATAATATTATAATAACCGATTTACTCATTGAAGTTATTTTTGTTGTTTCTCTTTAAAATAATTAAATAAATATTTAATAAATAATTAATTTAAAAAAAAAAATAAAAAAAATACTTATGTTATTTATAGTAACTTGCTAAATGATAATATATTTTTTAATGTTGCTAGAATCATGATCCTAAAATCTATATGAATTACATAAATTATTAAAACAGATCAAACAAAAAATGACCATCATCGACATTAACGTATTTTTATCATATTATCAATTATACTTACGATATTTTTTCCATTTAAATGGCTGTAATTAATTCTAAATATCTCAAAAAAGTTATTTCTTCCACCAGGCGGCAGCAAAACTAAAGCAGACGGAAGGTGTAGTGGTACTTACTGTGTGTAGTCCAAACATGAAGGATCCCTCCGAGAAAACTGACGACGCCTCTGGAGCATCAGGTTAATTACTCTAAAAAGTTATTTTAATTCACACAGACTTTGTTGTTTTTAACGTACAAATTAAAAAGAGTTCTGAGCTTATAAAACTCATTTTAAGATTATTTGTATTGTAGAAGTAAATACTGACTCTGATTGACTAAAAATAACAACAAAGAGGTAGAAAAAAAGTGTGAATGTACATATTACAGAAATCTACGCTTAGCAAATACAATAAATCAAAACAATTTACTGAAATATTTTCATTTTTCAGGTAAAAACGATCCGTCCCGTTCGACTACACCGAAGCCTGCGCCCTCACCAGTTAAAGGTAATTAAAAAACTAGTTAAATATATTATATATAATATAATATATCCTATATACGTAATGATGTATTTCAAGATGTTACAAAATAATTTTGTAATAGTTATCGGCTTCATTCTAACAGCATTTTAATAAACAGATATTAAGTACATATAATTCATTATTTTCTTTCTTAATATATATGTTATATTATATATTAATATAATCTTTCGTGATATTAGATCAGCCGGATAATTATATATCTAATATATATAATTATCCGGCTATACCCACGTTAATAATATCGGAATTTACCGAAATAATTTCGAATACATTCGGGGTCCTTATACATGGGCTTGGAGTGTAACGGAAATTTTTACTTAACTTAGCCCAATAATTATATATATAAATAAATATGAATAACGAAACGATACTTGATTTTTGACAAACAGTCATTATTACTTATCTTGGTGTTTTCCAAAGTTTTTTCAATTTTATCAGTTATGAAAACTTTTGAGAACCTTGCCGAGACAAACCAAAAATTTGCCACCTTCAAAAGAAATGTCCGTTAAAGCTTAAAATTTTTTTCAAACTCATCAGCTATAACACAAATTTCTAATCTAATACAATATATTTAGTAATAATAATATTTATTAACGCTATACACACAACATAGTATTAATTAAAGTTCAAAGTCTTGGATACCAATAGATGTGCTTTGGTGCCATATCTAAGAATTATATTAGCACGACGTGTCTTAACCTGCCTCCGGTCCCTCAGCGGAGCCCCCGGCGGACCCCGCCATAGCGCCCATACGACCCAACGCAGACACCGTCATAGAGGTCGCCGCCAACAACGAAGTACTGGGCATCGCACTGCTGGGGGGGAGTGACACACTCCTCAATGTAAGAGGGGGGAATTTATATTCTCTATAGATATTATTTTTATTGCATATTTATTGTCCCTTACTATTGCTTATTATCCGTTTATAAGTTATTATTACCTTTTACTTTTACGTATAAATGACTACACCATTACAATTTGTTGTTTAGTTTTTTGGACAATTATAATATTATTATAAATTTTTACAGTTATTAATAGATAGCTTTCTTTGTCCAATTACAAATAATTTTGGGATATTTTTACCCAATTCTTCAATTAAATATAATTTTCGGATACTTCAAGGATTCCTAAATTTTGTTTTGCTTCCAGGGTCCAGCGGCCGTAGTTCTAGAAGTTTATAAGGACGGAGTGATATCAAAGGACAATAGAATAAAAGTTGGTGATCAAATAAGAGACTGCAACAGCATAGTCATTAATAAAGATATGACGCACGAGAGAATCTGTCTGTCTATCAAGTTGAAAGTACCAAAGGTAAATTACAGATGATTTTAATAAGATTATTAAGTATTTAAATATTATTTTATTTAAATATTATTTCATGGATTTTGGTGCAGATAAGTCTAGATAAGGTTCTTAAGCTATACTCCATATACATCGTTAGGTTAATATGAAAAATTGAAACTAATCATATATTTTCTACATCACATGTAATAAATCTGTGGCATTCCAGCGTTTTTTTTTTCTATTTTACAGTTAAGAATGTCAATATATAGACCTGATCCCATCCAGTACGACGACATAGAAGTAGAGCTCACCAAGAAGTCTGGTCGACCGCTGGGACTCAACTGTGTTCAGCCAGTGGAGGGGACAGGAGCCTACATCGGGGAACTGGTGAGACATTGACTCGATCACGTTTGTCTCTCATTAGTATTGTTAAATTTCATCAACTTTTTTATAAACTGTGTCTTGCCAAAAGTATAAAGGGTACGAGTGTTAAATTCGATAAGCTGAAGTGTTTTAATTTAGTTTCTTTGGAATCGCCACGTTATTAGATCTTAAATAATGAAAATTTCTCCAACATTTTAAATCATATAATCTTTTATTTTTATTAATTTTTTAAAGTATATACTATCTCTAGTCTGGAAATCGACGTTACAAAATTTGTCTTAGCAGTCTTGGTCATAGCGTCCATATTATTTCATTTACTTCTGTTGTTCCAGCTCCCAGGCTCAGCCGCTGAGGTCGACGGGCGCTTACAGCGCGGCGACTTTATCTCTTCAGTGGACGGCAAAGACCTCTTCAGCGCTGAATTCCTCGCCATAGCGGCCGCGCTCAAGCTGTGCAACAATAAGACCACCATTAAAGTTAAAAGATTCAAAATAGTACCTAGGTAATTGTGATAAGGTTGATTTTTGATTACTTGTTTTTTTAGTATATAAAATGTAATTATATAATCATACATTTTTGTTATATATTTTCGTAATATATTTTTATTTTTGTATCCACATAGTAAATTATACACTTCTAATATTTCTTCTAATCCTTTTATTATTTAGATTTTTATTTTGGTCATTTAGCGATAAGTACAAAGCATTCAATAAAGGCCTTCTTATATTAAGATTAAGTTTATATTTCAATGCTTGAATGTTAAGTGACTAGACAATAAGATATAGGGGACGTGTCTCGCGGAATAAATAACTTCATCGAGTAAAAAATAACCTCTAAATAAATAATTGAGGTGAGATATTATTAACTATGAAAAACAATAAATGCGATTTTAATTTGAATGTTATAAAAATATACGTAAATAAAAATGTATTTCGAATAAAAAGTTCAAATTTAATTATTATTTTCTAATTAAAATAGTTATTGAAGTACAACGTCTTAGTTATAAGTTAGTGCGTGTACCAAATTAGTTTAGTGCGTTTATTCCGTAATGAAATTCAGTATTGAATATTAGAAATGAAATTATTTTAATAATTTAGTTAGTTTTAATTTATTGTTAGGCCGAAATAACCCTAAACGCATAGAATGTAAAGGTTATTTTCGTATGTAGTTGGCAAGCGGTGCATTATTAATAAAATTTATATATTTTATTCAATATTAATAATTTATCTAAAAATGTTTTTTCAGTCTTGATAATTATTTTTTTCAAATTTATTCAATATTCATAACTTATCAAAAAATGTGTATTAATAATACATTTTTCAATCTTGATAATTATTTTTTCTTAATTATTTAAAGTTTTTTTAGTATGTATTTTTTAACGGCCGCTTGCTAGTTATTTTCATAGTCTAGTCCGCTCTTATCTGAAGTATTTGTTTCTATAAAACGCCTTTTTAGTAGATAATAGTTTATATTCAAATAATAGAGAGCTAGATGTAGCCTTGTTAATAATAAGAGTCTAGAAATTCATAAAAAAATATACTTCCTTCATAATTCTGTAGAAACACTGAAGTTAGTATTTTCTATATCCTCATAAATTATTAAAATGTACATAATAATCATAAAATCTTGATTTATTATTTAAGTAATTTCTGTTTATTTTGTTTATTAATCAAATCAATAGCCATAGTATAATTAAATATTATAATAGTGTAAAAGAATTTAGTTTTAGATACTAATTTAGTGCGACCTGTAAATAGAACTTCGCATACAAAAGTGAAATGCGTAGAATTATTCTAAATCATTGTAAATAGTATATTATTTTTATCTTCTATTCTTGTTTTAAGAAATAAAAAGTCTCACCTTAGCTACTAGGTGTTAGGTACAGTAGTTAAAAATACGCTTATTGAGACGTCTGGCCGATTGAATTATAAAATTTCAAATATAGTTTAGATTTAGTCCAATGCTTTTATTATTGATAAAAAAACTGTAAATGTGAATAAAATAATATTGGCCTACACGCACAACTTACACTCATTAATAGACAAATTATTATTATCATAAGAAATACACCGATATGACCCCAATATGACCTTAATATGACTTACCATGTTGGATGAAGATATTTGGAAATAAATCAGCTATCAACATATAATTTGTAATCTGTTACGTTGCTGAGTTACTATTTCAAAGATTTCATAGACTTAACAGAATTAGAATTCAAATTCTATACATTTTTCTTATATAATAGATAAAAGGCCAACAATATTCTATTGCCATAATATAAGATATAACTAAGACTTTTAATCACGCAACTGTTGCGTGGTCATTATAAGTCTTAATTTAATCATCGCTTCACAACACAGTTGCGTGATTTATAATTTTTTAGTTATTTTGAATGTTAGATAATTTAGAAGATATAGTAAATGTAGTTATAGCATTTCAATTTTTCTAGTGAATTTTAATTCCTCTAGCTATAAACCAATATTTCTTATAATGTTTACAATTGGTTTGAAATATACCTACTGTTATACCAAAAATAATGATATGATATAGTGTTCTGTAATAAATTGTGCGCTTTTTTCATTCGTCTTTCATTATTATATTTAACCCGTAATTTAAAGAAATTTAAAAGTAAATAAATATTTTTTTTGAATAGATAATATATTTTAAAAATGGTTATTAATTGTTGTTTGAAACTATGGTTTCAAGCTTTGGCTTACTGAGAACCACTGACGCATATACGCACACAAACACACAGACACACAGATGTCATTTACCAAATGCTAGGTCTTAAATCACAATTAGGAAGTAAATCACAATTACATCATTTCAATGATTATATATGATGATGACATCATCTAAACAAAATATATTTGAAGTTTAAATTTTGTTACAGTATTCGTAATTTTGTGTTAGTGTTGTCATCTTTAACATTTCTTCAATCCACCGGCTACTTGGTACTACACATATTGACTGGCTTAACATTTATTATATTAACTAAAGTTCACGTATCTGTTGTGAGCGAGCCGCAGTCTGCAAACACCAAAAAATACACAACCGTCGTGCGGCCGCAGTAGTATGTGTTAATAAATAAAACTAAGACAATATACGATACTAGCTCTTACTCGCTGTTCCCTTCGCGGATGAATTATTATATTTATTAGTTAGATAATTCAGAACAATATCGTAATGATAGATAGCCTTTCATCAATCAGAAAGTATTTTCGTAGATTAATGCGTTTAAACAAACAAACTTTGTAATATTAGTATAGATTATTAAAATATCTCAATATATAGAATTTTCCGGGTTATTAAAAAAATTGTTTTAAAAATGTCGTACTTTCAAGTTTTCGATAATTTTATAACAAGGATTTTCAGGTCTCAATTTTTGGCCCACTTTGGTTTCTTATATGTGACGTTAAAAAGATGTGTTTGTTTTTGTCTGAATTATTTAATTTACCGATGGTTCATACTTCCAGTGGATTGTATTATTTATAGTAATTATTAAAATAATTGTATTTGATTCCATCCGTCATGGTATTAAAACCAAGGACAAGTTCTCGCTTCGTGCACATTTAGTAATTGTTGATTTAATTACAAATAAAAAAGAAAATATATTTTGTATATATTTATTCTTATATTATATACAATGACATAATTCATAATTTACTAAAACTAATCAAACAGATCAATTTTTATATTATAACTGGGAATCAATACAGTTCAAGGTCAAATAGTCACTGGTGGAGGGTTCTATACTTTAAATAATATTGTGACTAGACGCTTATTGTTCAAATACTGATAAGTTATTCAAGATTTAATTTAATTATATACTTAATAGTTATGTATATGAAGATATAAAATTCATTATTTAAGTTGAAAAGTAACTTAAAAATAATGTAGTCTGAAGTAACAATTCTTAAGAGATTGTGTCATCATTCTATTGTTTTTTAAAAGTCAACAAAATGTCATTTTTATATGTCAAACGTAAAAATAGTTTAATAAGTCATCTCAGTTGACTTAATTTCTGTAAAAGTTTAAACGAATACATAAATAAAATGTAATTTATAATAATTTAGTCACATTTAAGAAACATTAGTAAAACCTATTCTCACAGTCTTTCCTCCGAACTCTTTCTTATAACTAGCGGCTTTAATCTACTTCTTAATTTGACTAATCTTTTGTTAACTCTATCTGCTGATGGATTTCTTAAATCTGGCATTGACTTGCTTTCATGAACCGCTAAGTTCTCCAAAGATTTGGAGACTGCTCCGTAATATCTGGGCATGCTGAAGTCGTTTTGTAGAAGCATAGCAGATTTTTGCTTTATACTCTGCAAGCTTTGTTCTTCTTTATACTCAGTTAAGGACGGACTATCCGCGAAGAATCTTGGTAAATTATTACTCTTTATAATAGGAGTGTCAGGAAGAGAACTCAACTTCAGTTCACTTTCAGCTAAACTTGGAACTCCTACAGTCGATTTGCTTTTAGTTAGCGGAGGTTTTTCAGGAACTAAATGTGCTGGTATGTTCAAGAATGAAGCACTTCTATGAGGTACTCTTGCTAATACTTTGTTAATTTTAATTGGATCTATGTTCTTCAAACTTTCAACTCTGTTCAACATTGGCTTAATTAATTTCCCCCCACTGTCCACCCTTTCTAACGTCCTTGCACTATTTGTTCTAAGTATTCCTTTAACACTTTCTATTCTTGGTAACGTAAGAATGGATGGTAGAACCATTGCTGATATTGGATCATATTCGTATACAGAGTGCGGTGAAGTTATTTTTCTTTCTCCTTTAATTGTGACTGTGCTGGGTTTGATCACATCTTGTTTCTTAACAGTTACGTTCATAGTGAGCCCTTCTTCATCAGGGCTCTTTTCTTCTTCTTCCTCTTCAATTTTGAATATATCGTAATTAGCTATGAGTTCGTCTTTGAACATTATTTCGAAGTCAGTAACCGGCGAGTCTAGTTCATCTTCGAAGTATACTTTAGTTCTGTTTGGTTTTTCTGATAAGTAATCAGGTTCAGACTTAGTTTCTAATTCATCTAGTGTATCGTTACTTCCATTCTTCAGTTCGTGTTCGTCTCTAAATATAAGTGATTTGGAGAAAACCTGAAACCAATAACTTGGATTTAAACTCTAAATATAAGCATTTAGATTTGATATATCTAAATAATCAGTTTTATTATGTTTGTAAAAGATATTGGACTGGAGTTACTTAGAAAAACACGCAGAGGAAATGACGTTTATCTGATAATTGATTTTATCTCGTTTGTGTTCAAGAAAATCTACGTTATTTATATAATAGTTGGAAAAGCAAACAAGAAAATTATAAACGGTAAATATTTCTGTCTCAAAATTTGTTTTTTTGCATCTGAAAAACAGAGAAGGTTGAAGGAAGGAGAGGAAGGAGAAACTGGGCATCTTGTATGAACAGGAGGTTAATAACTGGAGTTTAAAATTGACTAATAATTTCTACCTCATACAGTTTATCAGCGTGTAGTGGCAACTCGTTTATCTCCCTCTCTGATATCACTCTCTGTGGGAGGTGATTGTTATTGATGGGCTGTGACGTCACCACGCTGTCCAGACTGGCGCCCATGTTGGAGTAGCCATTTGGTTGCTTCTCTTCTAAACTGCAATTAGTTTACACAACGATCAGTTTGTTTATACACGTATGGTTTTTTTGTATCTCAAACTCGTGCTCAAATTGCAAATTATTGTATAACAAATATATAATGATGTTAACGATTACTGCAAATATCTTCAAGGAAACAGTGCGAAGCGTTGGAAAAATCATCTTTTAAATATAAAACAGAAAGTGACTAAGAATTAGTTAAAACTTTCCAAATATTATTATTACAACAGTAGGTAAGAGATTAGGTTATATTTGTAAAATATTAAAATTAAATTACTACTATATTTTTAACAACATAATAAAGAAAGTAAATTTAACATATATTTGTCGTATCTGTTTTTATACTTTAAATTATTTTTAGCTCAGGCAGTGACAACTACAGATAAAAATAAATAATATACAGCGATATAACAAACAGTGCTAATTCCATCTATCTATAATTTTCGTAGGGACTTTTTAGCGGGCAAACACATTCACGTTATGACAATTGATAAAGAAATATAATTAATATCAGAAGACCCTATACATATGCTTCAAAGTGTTCGGAATACAATTGATCCAAAATTATGAAGAATATCAGAATACCCTACATATAATTTTTAGACTATACCAAAGCGTTCGATACCTTACAGCATCCAGCAATATAGAATGCATTAGCACAAGACATATGAGAAAATTATATAGAAATGTACAAAACATATATTTCAACTTCCTGTCTTAAATCAGGATGGATAAAATCTAATATTTACTATAAGTGTAAGATACAAAAACTTATCCCTAAAAATATTTTACATGAACAAAGAAAGACAAGAGAAAATGGGAAGTTTTATTAAGACAAGATGATTCAAACCAGGTGCAAGGATAGATGGAGAAAACTGGAAGAGGTCTACGGCTTAATGGCGAATTCTACAAATAAATTAAATTAATTTAAAATTAATGGTTTATTAATGATGAAGATAAAATCATAATAATTTAAACTAATTTATGTAAATACACTATGTCAATTTGTAAATTAACTAATTATATTGTATTTAAAAATTCTGTCGAGATGGTTCATTACTTTGTTCGTAGGTAGATCAGCAATTTAATAATCATGTAATAACATAGCGCTGTCGGCTTGATATCTGTTCCAATTATATCTTTATCTAGTTTATTGTATTCTTATCAGTACAATGAGAGCTTAATGCGTTTTATTATATGAAAAGTGTTACCTTGTTTGATTGACATCAGGTTTTGAATGAACATTGAATTTATTTATACAAAAACCTAATAATTAGATATGGATCGACTATGACTTTGGCCGACTAGCTGACTAGCCTGTTGATAAATGACCGACTAATCGGCTGTCAAACGGCGATAAAGACATTGTTTTATTATTTTTTGAAAAGTAGGAACCGTACGATTTTATTCAAAATAAGTACGTAATAGTCTAGGAATATATCAATAATAAGCTTTATATCTAAATTAAATGAAATTCAAAAGGTCAGATTTTTTTTACTAAAACTTATTTTTATTTAAGCTTCATAATAAAAATGACGAAAACATTTGATTTTTTTATATTTCAAGTCTAAAATGATGTAAACATCAGTAAAAAGAGACGACTAGTCAGCTCTTTTTGCGAAAAATTAGTCGGCCATTATTATAAATAGAGTCAAGAAAACTTCCCATCACAGTTAAGAGCAACAGAGTGACAATATATCGAAACTTACAGAATTTAAATCTTTTGATCCTATAATAAAACAATTTAATAAAAGAGCAGCTCGTATGGAAAAAGTATTGATTGCTTAACGAATTGGTCAAAAATCTCTTAAAGAAATTCTGGATTTTCTCTCATCTGGAGGAAGAAACCAGCGTTTACGATGGGAAGGTGAACATGGACAAACAGCTGATGCAATTTGGAGGGTAACCTATGTGAAAAATGTGGCTCTAATCGACATGTCAGATATATAATAAGTGTTAAATATGGACATGCAAGTAATGTTTTTTAATATTTTATATAATGTTTAATGTACTGTTTATTTTAAATCCCTTTTTGACTTTTCAATGAAGGGTTCCAGGTTCGAATTTCGGTCGTCGATATATGTTAACTATGTATAAGAAGGTGTGAAGAAAGTATCCTAATCTTTGTAAGGTGTATGAAGTTTACAACATTTTTCATAAACAATTATGCCCAACAGTGGGATATATGGGCTAAGAATGAATTTTATAATGTTACCTGTTTTTATAACAAAATTTATACATTAGGATGAACTATATAAAGATTTTTATTTAATAATGGTCAGGGAAACCAAAAAATTAATTTTTATTTTTCAGAGAGTTAATTCTAGACTAACAATTTTTTTTTCAATTAATTCGTGATATAAATGACTTAATATGATTCTATTGTTTTATTTATACTCAGATTTATAATTATTTACTTTTACTTATCAGGATTTCTTATCTTTTTATGATTTAAAACACTTTAATTATTATTTGTTTGATTTAAATTAGATGATTATTATTTGTTTTATATTGTAAATGCAAAAATTATAGTATATATAAAATTAAGACTAATAGTGTGTCTGTTAGTAACTCGACCTTGAGTATGCAATCAGTTGTAATCTTCTCAAGAAATTTCTTGATATTGCTTGCATTGATAAGATACGAGCTGTTAACAATTTTATATAATGATAAATAATAAATAAAAAGAAAGAAAAAATGAACAAAAAAAATATTTTGTACATTTATATATAAAAATATATGTTTTATATGAATATTATTAAATTAATTAATTATATAATATAGAAATTTCGCAAAAAAAATAATAAAAAAATTGCCATATAAAGAAAAAAACAAAAAATATTTTAACAAGCTTCTATATGTAAAATATGATAGGATTTAGTATAAATAAAAACATACAATTTTTTTTTCTTAATTTTTTAAACTTTTTAAGTGACATTTTTGTTGAAAATAACTTAATTCATTAATTACTAGGTAATATACAAGTTAAGTAAAACTTACGAATATGAAGCGATCTTCTTATCGAAGCAAAATCTTTCTTCGCAGCATCTCCAATACAGCGTCTCCAGACAGCTGGAAGAATATGTAAATATATTTTATTAAAAAAATACAAAAAATACTATTTAACAAAATATTTATTTGACTTTTTTGCAGAACATACTTATTAAATAAAATATTTACTACACTTGTTTACATTAATTTTAAAAATATATAATTATTTATAACTTTTTGTAAATATTTATTCATGAAAAATGATTAATTTTTGTTGTTTATATTAGAAAATTTTTATTAATTGCAGATATTTTAAACGCATCTTTATGATTTATATTTTATATAAAAATTATATGTTATTATAAATAATAGTTATTATATAATAATATCATTTCAAATACTAAAAAATTCTTCATCTCCCTTGTGGTCAATATACATTTCTTCCACTCCCTTCTGTCATACGTTTAAGGAGAGAGAGAGTTTCTTTCATGAGATCTATATCGTCTTTTGTGGAATTCTTCTCTTATAGTATCCTCACTCATATTTTAGACTATCTCGTTCATTTCTTCTTCTCTTTATAAATACTTCCCAAAATAGAAAATATTTCCCAAAGTAATCTACTTATTACGTCATTTACGTCATATAGTACTCAGGTTGGGTTTTTTTTATTGTCATGTTTTTATCTGAAGTCGGAGGATGATATTATCTATTCTGGGCCAGTATATTTTAAGCTTTATAATGAATAGGAATTGACTAGCATAGGTTTTGTATTAAAACATACTTTTTTGACATCTGGAAGCTTTTATTGATAGGTCTTCCAGGAGGAGGTTGATGGTCGGATTAGCAGTCCCATAACAAATGCTGCCATTTTTAAGATTACCAACTAAATCAGTCAGTTGTCTTTGCCGTTATAGTGGGCAACCATGGAATCGCTTTTGAGCTCCATTACAGCAAAATGTTAAAAAGTAGGTTTGACAAAATTTTAAAGGAGTCCTCATAACCAAAATAGACACTAACTTAACACGTCAGTCAGGTGTTATCATGTTCAAACTGTTATCAGTAACCAGTTATCAGTTATCATGAGTGATCTGTATTGAATTTGAAGCGTGCGTGGAATATCACAAGATTTTCATGTAATTTAGATAATTTAGTTAATATTTATAATGTAAATATGTTTGTATGTGTCTTATGAATGTTCATTTTAACGTAGATAAACATAGAGCCAGATATTTCTGAAAGTGTTGATGACCTTATTTTATATTTGTTAGTATCCGACCGAAACCCAAACCGAAATCTATTTTTCGGTTTTACTCTCAGTTTCGATGAAAATCGAAAGTTACTTCAAAATACTAAACATTTTCTTTTGGTTTCTTCCGTAAATAATGTGAACGAAATAAATAAACATTTAAAAGTATAGTTTTTTTAGTTTGAGAAGCGAATTAGTTGCGAAATTTGTCGATCGATACGAATTCTCTTAAATTTCGGCCATTTTTTAGTCGAAACCGAAGCTAAGGACGAAATTAAATTTTTAGGCCAAATTTAGCCGAAATCGAACTGAACTTTCGGTCAGTTTCTGGTTTTTATTACTTGTATGACCTAATAATGACAGACCTATTTTTATTACTTAATTATTAATCATGTTACGTCATATAATGAAATGACATACATTTCAAGTCTCACTGGAGATTATATTCCATAAACTTGTGAGAAAATTTACAATATACAAAGTTCCAGTATTTTTTATGTTATTAATAAAAAATGTAATTTTGACTTAAAAAAATAATAATAACAGAAAATGTTAAATTATATTTTTTAGTAAAGATAAATAAATCCATTTAGAATTGAATCCATTTCATATATATATTTACGTAAAAAAAAAGTTATATATACTCTTTACAATAACTGATATATTTCTATTCTTATTAAAGTTAGGTACGTACAGACAAGATAAGTGATACTTACTATTGGCAGGACTTGCATAGGTTTAACAGCATCTTTAGAACGGCGTGAGTTACATAGCGATAGCTGACAACTGAAACAATATATATATATACTGATTATATAAAATTTAAGAGTTTGTTTGGTTGTTTAAACGTGCTAATCTTCTTAAGTACTAGATTAATTTGTAAATTTTTTCTGGTTCATGAGTATGCCTATGTCTTGTCGACGGTTGAAACCGCGAGTAAAGACTACTCTGTACATATAAAACAATATTTATTTTACTAGTGGGCCACGGAACTTTTTATTCAACAGATTTTTCAGTAATTTGGAAAACTGTGACAGGTTTTGTTTTATCTGTCTACAATTGGCGCCGAAATAATGAAATCACATGTTTTGCTGTTTTTGGTTTTATTATTATTTGGTTGAATTATTTGCAAATCTACAGCTCGAACTCTTCAAATGAGACCATAAACAATTTTTTTGTATGCATCTATCGTTCATAATACTTATCGGAGACTGTTTAAAAATGCTTTTCTTATAAATCTTAAGACAAACTGTATTACATTAAATATTTTCGAAATTTGTTATAAATTACAAATATGACGTCATATTCCATATTAATTCCCCTATCAGGGAATTATACATTAAGAGGTTTTACACACATATAGGTATAGGTGATCTCATAGTACGATAGGAGTTGCCAGGTTTATATCCCGGGTATGTCATACAAAAGTCAAATGGTTGGAAAATAGGATTCGAACCTTGGACAATATCGTTAAACACAACCAATATGTTTGATTATAATTTTGCAATAATAATTAGAATGATTTTAAAATAAAAAATATATCGAAATGTTAAGTAATACGGTAGCACAATAGCTTAAATAGTAGAATGCCTTCTTTTTCTTCCCACATCCAAGGTTCGTGTCCAGTTCGTGTAAATGATGAACGTGAACATTCATTTATTATTTATTTTACAAGAAATGTCAATAAGTTTAGTAAATTTTTATTAAATACGAGAATATAATAAATCGAAAAGCGACAGAAAAGGCGGTACTTCTCTCGACGGTATCATTTTTATTTTCAATAACATATAATAGATAAAGATATACAATAGAAGTATAATTATTTACACAACTTTTTTAATTTTATAAAACTTATATTAATTATTATTTATAAATATGATATTAAATTGAAAAATAGACAATTATACTGTAAAGGAAACTTAATACCTAATTAATAATTTTCCTTATATAGTTTATTATTATTGTTTATAATAATTCTATATGTCTGTTTATCTTAGTGTTTTAGTGCTAATACTGAAATTTAAATTTTATCGACATATACAAAAGTATTTAGATAAAGAAAGAGAGAGAGAAAGAGAGAAAGTATTAGATTTGTATAATACCAAAACAAAGTAAACCTCGTTAATTAATTTAATAATTGTAATTAATATAATTCAATTATATTTTAATTGCATTATGTCGTGTTTTATCTTCAATATTTAAATTGAATTGACTCCAATAAAACAATTTGTAATATAATATTAATTAATCTGTTTGAAGGTGAGTTGTAACAATATTATCACAATATCTGGGTCGATTATAAGGTCTCATTAACATACAATAACTGGTACAATCTTAAGTCGACATCACTTCCGGTGATGATATAAAAACTTAGCATTTTAAAAGTATTTTTATTGACTACAAGCTATGTTTATAAGGTTGGCCAACCTGAAGCGGAATAGCTTTTATTCGATTCGATTATATGCGACTTTTATTATATATTTTTGAAATCGATTTTAATGTAAGATTATAAATCTATGATAGACTTTCTGCATCCCTTGTGAAAAGCATCAATCAAAAACGGTATATCCGAAAATTTCCAAATTTTGCACACACATAAACAACAGCATTGTATAATATTGTATATATATTGTATATTTTGATACATATTGGATATCGTTAAGGAATAATCACGAAAAAACTAATATCCCATAGACTTCAATGGCTAAAATTTTTCGCGAAAAAATTTAACTAGGAAAAAAAATTGTTGAAGACAGAATGCGTCGATGTTTTGTTAATGCAACTTCGGTGCTGTTTGCACCTCGCTTCGTTAAAGATACTAATACATATAGAGATTTTGCGAGCGCCGCGGTTCAAAATTGAGGTCTGGTTCGCGCTCCTAGTATATTTACAATTGAAAATGAGATCCGTAGCACAGATAACGCGAAGTTACCCCAAAAAGAATATCTGCCTGCATTTATCTTAATTATTTTGGGGTTGGTCCAATATGTCAAAATATATCATCCCCTTGGGATTTGCCAAAAATTCTAAAGACCGGTAATAAAATGACGTCAACCTTTTTTTTTTTGAAAGAATGTGAGTGTAATTTCCAGCCACCTTTCAATTAAGGCTGGTATACACTTGTATGTTGTACCTTAAGCAAGCATTACACTATTCAATTTTTTAAGCACTAATTGCTTCACAAAATAGTGAATTAAAACTATATATTACAATTAGCTCCCTAAAAACGTTTTCAATACAATATAAGAACCCCTTTTTAGTATGGTAGGGGAAACGTGACATATTGTCTTTATAACTAAACTTAGAGCTCAGGGGATGGTCTGAGGGTTGAGAATCCCTGTATACCAACACTGATTCCAGCGTGGACACATGCAAGGAACTATCCACTAAACCAACGACAGCTACTCTTAGTGGAGCGCCACTGGATCGCATGAAGATTCATTGTAATGCCCTGGTTAATCTCCACCCCCAAGAAGAGTTCTCCAAATAAATATAACCTAGCACTTTAGTTAAGTTAGTGCTTAGTACTTTGTATATATGAAAGATATATGGCACACCTATCTATATACAATTCAAGCTCCATAGAGTTATTACTACTTATTTTTACGTTAAAATCATAAATACTATAAATATTCATAAAAACATATAATATCTTAATAATAACAGGTATAGTAAGATTATTTAGATTAGTTTTCCTCATGAGATTATTATCAGTGAATCCGGTTTGATAATTCGCAAGCATTATGTTTTCGATCTTTGTTTATATAATACTTTGAATATTTAAAAAAAAAACTCGACATTTTGACATTTTATAACGATAACTGCAAATTGTATAAAATAATAAGTGAAATGTAAAATCGATTCTAATCCAATTTTAGGTACAAAATATTTGAAATTAGAATCGCTTTTTAAATTGTTAGTGTCAATAACCTTTGGTTTGAGTTTGTTAGAACCAATGCTAGTAATTTGAACAATTTAAATATGGTTTCTAGACGTATTAATAATATCTGCTATCTGTACTATTGTTTATAAAACTATAATAAAAAGAAACGAGTTTTCAGCATTGATGACCAAAGAGGTTATTGAAGCAAAAACTTCGACCTTCATAGTAACTAGTAACCGCAAAGTTTGAAATATTCAAAGAATTCATTTGAAACTAACAATGACCATGACAACTAAAACATTTTTTTAAATCTGCACTTTACCTTTGTATTAAATCTTTCTTTTCCATTCAAATTTGTATTTATTTTTACGTTTAGTTTCATAAAAAAGGTATATTGTATGAAGTTTTGTTCACATTTAGACGTTCCAAATTTTAAATATTTTATGTCAATCAAATTGTTTCATTTTAAGTGTAATAGTTTCATAAAAGAAGGATTATTTAATGACGTATTTTTGTTCATATTTAAATGTTCCAAATTTAAAATGTTTTATATTCAAATTGCTCGATTTTGAGTGTAGTAGTTTCATAAAAGAAGGATTATTGAATGACGTAGCATTGTTCACATTTAGATGTTCCAAATTTAAAATATTTTATGTCGATTCAAATTGTTCGATTTTGACTGTAATAGTTTCATAAAAGACAGATTACTGAATGACGTTATTTAGATGTTCCAAATTTTAAACATTATATATCAATTCAAATTGTTCGGTTTAAAGTGTAATAGTTTTTTAAAAGAATGATTATTGATTGACGTAGATTTGTTCATATTTAGATGTTCCAAATTTAAAATATTTTATGTCCATCCAAATTGTTCGATTTTGTGTGTAATAGTTTCATAAAAGAAGCTATATTAAATGACGTTCATTTCATATTTAGAACATTTTATGTTCTATATTTAAAATATTTTATTGAGTAATCTCTATTCTTGATTTAATTCTTCTGTCAACCCAAAATGATTTATCAGAATGTTGAATGGAATTGCAATCTTTAAGTACTCCAGAAATAACATGCCATTGTGACGTATTTTAACATATATACAATTATTTTCTATATATTATATGATAAATGCTACAACCATTTATAACAAATATTATTATTTTAAAAATGTTCTCAAAAATGCGATAAAAAAATTTCTAAATTAAAAATATACATTGTTTTCTTTCAAAAGCAATGTGACTACATAAAAACAAAAAACTTCATGATTTACCGTAACTTTTTATGTTAATATTTTTTCTAAACATGATCTTTTTTCTCTAAAACCGTATCAAAACAAGTTGACGTACAGACATAATCTATAATCTAAAATATTTTGCACAATCTACCTAATCTTAATCACTTGTGGCTTGCTTTCAATGACCGAAGTATCTATGGTAGATATAATTATATATTCGTTTTTATTTTTCTGTATAGACAATTCTTACATTTGAAATAAAACTATTTCATACGGATTAAAACTCGCGTATAATTTGGTTACATTTTAATTTCAACCCGACGTTTCGAATGCTTTGCAGCAATCGTGTTCACGGGTAGGCAAGATGTAAGTGTAAGAAAATAAGATGTAAGAAAATATTAATACCTACATAGTATATGTTTTCTACAGAAGTACCTAAGAAAAATAAATTTTATTTCATAACGAAACTTAAAACTTCATAAAATTCAAGAAATGCAATACACATTAAAACGAAAATTATGCACCTTCATTAAGAAACTGTTGAAACCAAAATTCTGGATGACTTTTAGAATTACATAAAGAAGAAAGACATCCATATTCCTTTTCTCTATGACGTATACAAAATATGGACAAATTTGTTATACAGAAATCAAACTTGTCAGTTTAATAGCAGGTAACGGTACCACAGCAGACATTTACAATTATTAGTGTTATATTTAATAGTTTAAGAACTTTCTAGACCATTTCTTACAAACCTTTATATGACTAGAAAGGTACATCAAAAAACAGCCTTTCATTATATCATAACTTTAAATTAGTTCCAAATTTAAATTCCGACGCATTCACTTAACAATTGTATTTGTGTCAGTGAAATAAATTATTCATTGAAAAAGATAAATAATCTACTAGACAGCGCAAAAGAATTGTAAATTATCATTTTTCGGTTAAGACGCAAGAACTCAATATGGTGATAAGTTTTAAAATATACGAAGTAAGATTAAAAAACAAGTTGGTTAATTGTTAAAATGGAACTAATTTATTCAAAGCATGACGAATTCAAAATCTCTTTAAAGTGACATTAACGACTCATAGCTACAAATTACTTACATTTCAAAATTGAAACATACCAATCTTATTTCCAATTTTATGCAATTCCAATTTCAAAGCAACCATATTTTATAATTCCATAAATAAATAAAATTAATTTATTCCAAGTTCCGTAAATAAATTCCAAATTCAAAATAATATAATGAAATGAATAAATTACAATAAATTCCAAATTCAAAAAGAAAATAAATTGTATAAATTACCTTCAAATTTATTTCCAAATAACGTCACAATAAACACTGAATCATAAATGTTACATTGAATCACTGGATTTATAAAATTGAATCAAACAGATGGCGGTTGCTGCGAGCGGCGGCCGTAGTGAAACTGTTGTGGAACTCGTGAGTCGTGTCTCGTGCAGTGATTCATTGAGGAATCACTGCGGTTCAAGATATAGGTGGCGGCGGTTATATAAAAATTTAATATATTTTAAATCGTGAATGAATAAGGAGAGTCAAAATTATTGTAAATAAATTAAAAAGTATATTTTTAATTTAAACTTTTATTCAAAAATTTGTTTTATTATAATTGAGCGAAGTTTCTCATGTGACACTTTTTTGCATCCTTTGTACAAGCATCAATCAAAAACGGTATATCCGAATCTCCACAAATTTTACACACTGATAGACATCAGTCTGACGGTGGTTTAAAAAATAAAATAAAAATGTAATAATGTGTCTCATCTTGAAAAATAGTTGAGGACAGAATGCGTCGACGTTTTGCAAATACAACTTCAGTGCTGTTAGCACCTTCGCTTCGCTCAATATACACATACCGAGATTTGTCGAGCGCAGCAAGTCAAAATTGAGGTCTGATTCGCGCTCCTAATTATTTTATTTTATTAACTTACTTTTGAAATGCAATGACTAGTTTTAAGCTAATAGTTACTTACCGCTGGTCGCTTGTACCTCAAAAAATATTTTTTATGATTAAAAGTCAAATCAGGTTTTAATGATAGTTATAACATTTTTGTTAAAATTCTTGAAGATATTAGACCTATGAAAAAATATGACATAATATAATAAAAAAGATTTCTGTATTTAAAAAAAAGTCAATATTAATGTCGGTTTATTTGAAATACTTAATCATAACTGGATAGATTTTTATGGAATTTTGTGATTATAAAATCTAAATTTATGTAAATGGATACCTTTTTGATGAAAATTCTTGTATATTCACGGACAAACACAAAAACTGGTTTGGGCTGTAATTATAATGAAACAAGATACGGTTTTTGTACAAATTGTACGTGGTGATTATATTACTTGGGATACACAAGATTCTGACTTATTTTATAATAATATAATTTTCAGAATAAATAAACTTTAAATATAATTTCTTTTCAAAAAAAATTATTTCTGATTTACACCAGACTAGTTTATCTTATATCGAAAACTAAGTAAATTATTAAGGTTTTACTTTTTATAACCTATTGTTTTTATTCCGACTCTGTCTGCGTACCAAGAAATATTATTGTTCGCTTCAACATAACCTATCCAATTCTTATTATCTTCTGCTACTTCTTCTCACACAGTGGTGACAAACATCATTGTTAATAAATTATTTTATACTATATACATACCTCATATTTTGCTCAATTTACAATTAAAACTAAATATTTTAGAAGTTACACAGACATACTCACCATTTATGTTATATATGTGTAAAATGGATGTCACTTAAATAAAAGATAAAAGAGATATAGAACACATTTATCTTTAAATTTTAAAAGCTTAAGTATTTCAGTTAATCTCTTAAAAAGGATGGAATTTATGTTTGAACTAAAAAGGTTTATCTGATATAAAATATTGCTTTGATAACGCTTTTAAGATATAGAAAGGACAAGTCCTTTGAGTTCCTGTCGTGGCTTCTTCACAGCTCTATGGTAAATGAGACTAGATACTGTTCGTTTTTGACAATTAAGTAATGTGTATTAATAAAGATATTAATTATTTATACCATTGTTGAAGTGATTTTCCATTTTCCTGCGTTCGATTCTCGTCTGTGATATTTTTAATGAATAGTATATTTTCGGATGTTTTTGGAACGTAGAATTTTAGTATATTTAGATGTAATTGAAACGTTTTATGATGATTATTTTATATTATATTTCAACCAGTAATATTGCACTACGATGATGAAAACATTAGCCAATATTTTTTAGGTAAATTTTAATTAGTTTGGTCTGTAATATCAATGTATGTTCAAAATATAATATATTTTGTAATATATCAAGCCTTTAGTAAGATACCTCACTAACTTATTCAGGTCAAAAAGTCAACCCCCAATAGTTCAACCCCCAACTTTTCTGCCACAAGCGTTTGTATCCAAACTCGTCCGAAACGGCTTGACCGATTCTTATTAGATTTTGTGTGTCTAAGGATAAAAAGTAAACTATTTATCGTACCCCTAAGTGACACCGATGGTCCACCCTAAAAAATTGCTTTTATTTTTAATTTTTTTATATATACATACTTAAATAAAAACCCAAAATTTTATTATTTTGTCACCAACATCCATTATAAAACAGTTTTTTATATATTTTTACTCTTGTATAACGCCAAACTTTACTGTGAGATTATATTACATGATTTGATTAAAAATGTACAGACAGACACCATCATCTCGTCTTACCGCGAACACGTTTGTTGCAAAGCATCCGAAACGTCGGGTTAAATATAAAAATGTAATAATAAACGTGAGTTATATCCGAAAAATAGTTTTATTGAAAAATGTACAGTTTTTATATTTTGTTAAAGTTGTACTATAATAGCTTGTTACGTAAAAAATTTCATAGTTTTTCGTCAACAGAAAATACTGTATCAATTTTGATTCTCTTGAGTGAAAAAATATGTATTTTTTGGGCATAAAAAGGGATGTTTCTTATGTTAGATTAATTTAGAAGTTTTATATTTTTTGACAACTTTAGTAGACTTTCAATCTAAGTATACAGATTTAATTTCAACTTAATATCTACGAGTTTCTGAAATTAGTGATCTTAACAATAAAAAAGGATAACAAAGGGATCCTATAAAGATTCAGTTTTAGTATTGAATTACGGAACCCTAAAAATATATGCCTTTTTATTAAAAACAAATTGTTTATCCAAACAGATATAGTATTGTCAAAATTCGTCAAAATATATAAATAGTTACAAAATACAAGCAAACTGTCATACGATTATGTTCGATATTATTATATTGATATTATTCTGATCACCTCTTTCGCCTTTTGCAACGGTATTAATAATTTTACTCTAAAATACACTTTATTACATTGTATTAAGATTTATTTTATATATAGCAATGTATAATATAACTGTCAGTCACATCTATTGTTGCGTATATAAGGCGGTTTACAGACGAATACGACTTATATTTTAATTTATTTTTATTTATGATTATTTTATTTGCATAAATCTTGCAAAAGAAATACACAATAACACTGGCAATTTTTAACACAAATAAAAAAAAATAAGGAAATAATTCCATTGAAAATAAAAAACAAAACAAATGATAAAATATATATTTCCGAAAATGAGACAATTTGTATTATGAAAAAAAAAACTAGATCGAAGTATATAATGAAATGTAATTAATATACCCAATTTAAATTATAGAATACGAACCACAAGAATTCGTAAAGAAATATTATTAAATACATATATAAATATATGTATATCTATATATATACGGTTCATAGTATAGGTAGTCTTAAGCCCTCCACTCGAACCTCGCAAGGGCATTGCAAAATCGGATATTGGACCATTCGACCTCTAACATATCAAAAAGGAAGTCATAATGAAATTATACATGTCTCATTACATATAAGGCTGTTGATAGACTGACGATAGAATTGCCGCAAGTTTGTAGTATTTAGACCTTAATTTTTTTTTTATGGTTATCGTATACTTTTTTTTTAAATATAAATTTTATAAACATATTTAACAAGTGTAGTCTTTAATAATAAAATAATTTATTTTCATTTTCTTCTCCAGTTTCTGAAAATGCTTTACCGATTTGGATAAAACTTTACAACATGAATAAAACTTTAAAACTTAAAACTATATTATTGTTTTTATTTTAGTAATATTAAATGTTTTAATCATTTTTATATGAATTTATAATACAAGTATAAAATAAAAAGCAAGCTACCTATCAACCTTTAATGAAGTAGAAATTTATTAATAAAACTTACTTCCTTGTTCAATCCTTCTTTCTTCATCTCGAGAATCTCAAGGATATAGTGACGTCATTTCCGAAGTCACTCTGTCTGTTTATTTTAAGATATTTAAAATTATATTTAAAGAAGGTGGATGAAGAAGAGATGGTATTATTGAAAAAACATTGAAATTCGCTTTTGATATATAAAATTATTATTAATTCACTGAAAAATATTAAAATCATAAAGAATTTTAAAATTATCAATCAACTCTTATTCTTTTAATTCATTTAGTTCTCATTTTTTATGTATATATTATATCAAAAAATATTACATATACATATAATACATGTATACATATTAATTTTATATAAGAATTATAACTAAATCTCTCCTCAATAGTCAAGTAAATAGTATATCAAGACTGTATTTGTTTCTTTTGTATATGTTACAATAATTTTTTTAATTTTATAAATAATAGACATCTTATATTAAAAAAATATTTTCTCTTAAATATAATATTGTTAATGCTTTGACTATATTTGGATAAGTTCTGTTGTCTATGAGATTAGCTTACTCATAACATATTTCGGACCCCGGATATATATATATATATATATATATACGTGGCTAGACTCGTTGAGGGGAAGTACCGGGAATAGATTATAATAACTAAAAATGAAAGTAAAACTGAGTGTATATGCTATTGCTATGGCTTCTAGAAGATGGTAATTAGGTCTCCATTAGAACCTTGTTTTTAAATAAAAAAATAATAATAATTCAAAAAAATAAATAAACAAATAAAATTCCATATCCATGTATTTTCTTTGTGGGTGACAAACATACAATGTTACATATATATTATATATTACTATAGTTGTCAATAACAACTATTATGTTATACGCAGTCACTATCACGTATTTCTTTAGTGATTCATAAATATCTGTATATTGTGGGAAAATTTCCTTTAATACAATCTTGAGACACACATCTTAACAAAGACTTGTTAATTACTATTAAAGGATTTTCCGGGATTAAAATTAATTTCTTGCACTAATGTCAACCAAAATGACGTCAATTTGTTATTTTAAGAGAAATATTAATTTAATAACATATTTACTTATTTATTTGTTTTGTTTGTTTGTTTGTTATTTCGTTCGTTCTTTCGTTCGTTCGGACGTTCCGTCGTACGTTCGTAGCTTCGTTTGTTCGTTCGTTCGACTGCTTATTTGTTCACTTATTTATTTATATATTTCCCAATATGTACAGAACCTTATATGTACAGAAAGATGTAAAAAAATACGAGAAAAAAACTCCATCTGCAAGCAGATTTATATAAACTATATAAAAACAATAATATATATAATTACACGGTATACAATATATTTTAATATAAATTAATTAAGACATATAATTCTTAATAATTACATAAAAGGTTGGTAATATGACTTGTTGGTCCAACATGGGCCAATGTTGCATACATTGGCCCATGTTGAGCCTTCATGGCTAAGTAGAGCACTATTAATAATTTATGATACTTCTTGCACATTACTAACTAAATAAGGATATATAATGACAAGGAAAAATCAATCTTAAAATATAACAATAAGGTTCATTTCAGGTTGTTCTTTATTCTAAAAAATGGCGGGAAATATTATTGTTCTTTAATTAGCAATGACAATTTTAAATTTTGGAACACGGTCATATTTAAGTACCTATTTAATTATTATATTGATTGGTTTTTGTTTATTTTTTGTAATGATTTTCGTGTATTTAAAAAGAGAATGCATTGCAAGCTTTTAATAATTTCGAATAAAAAAAATAATTTTAAACTTGGAAAATATAAAAAGGAACTTTTTAAACTCTTTTATAAAGAATAATTATTGTTTTATAATAATATAATGACAATTTTCCGCCATTTTTAATGTTGTAATGAGTGAATGAAATGGACTACTAGAATGACATTTTAGAATACAATCAAATATAGGTGTTATTCCGTTGATTTAGGACTTATTTTCTTATAACATTTGTAATTTATGTAGTTTACGTTCAAGGTCATATTGTTCACGTGACAATAGATTGTTTTTGAACCAAAACATAACATCGAAGATGTTTAGAAATTCCTTTTCATATACGAATCGTTTTGAATTCTATGAGTACTTAATACAAATATTAATTGTAACTCTTTTAAGAATATAAGAAAATAGAGGGTAAAGTCTCACCAATAATAATATGCGATCTTGAATCCCATTTTTGCATATCTGTGTCTCGCGGTTTCACCCGCGAATGAAGAATTTTATTGAGCGAAGCTATTTATGGGAGCCTTTTCTGCATTCTTTATGCAAGCATTAATCAAAAACGGTATATCCGAAAATTTGTAAATTTTGCACACTGATAGACATCAGTCTGGTCGTGGTCTAAAATAAAAATGTTGCTCAAAAATTTAGCTTGAACAAAAAAAGAAATATATAAATTAGTTGAGGTCAGAATGCGTCGACGTTTTGTAAATGCGATTTCGGTGCTGTTAGCACCTCGCTTCGCTCAATATAATAACATATACCGAGATTTTGAGAGCGCAGCGAGTCAAGATTTAGGTCTGCTTCGCGCTCCTAGTTTACCATTAGGATGATAGATAGCCTTGTCACTAACTAATGTAATCAGAAAAAATAGTTCAAATCCATGCTATAGTTTAAACAAACAAACATTTCTACTTTATAATATTCATAAAGAAGTATATATTAGTATTCGTTTTTGGAATTTTGCAAGACATATTAAGTTTTGAAGCAATATAAGTTTTAATAAAATCAATTATTTTTTAATAAAATAATATTGTTTTCTATGTAATTAACTCGGAATTTACTACGCGGTTTTACAAGTTGCGTGTTTCAAGTAATTATGCAGTTTCACTAAATGTTTTTTGTGATACACAGACTCATATTAGATACAGTAATTATTAGTATTTACAACGGATCTATGGAATATCTATTTGATATGTCTGGTGTAGTTGAAGTAAATATATATATATATATACGATGGCCTTAGACAGGTAATTGCTCTATTGCTTAGTGGTTGGTGTCTTTGCTGAGTTTAAGAATGTGGATTCGATTCCCACAAGGGAATTGTTTGTCTGATATACAGACTGCTGTTTAGAGTCTGGGATTAAAACAAACAAAAGATATAATTTTAATTGAAGGTTCTCGGATTCGATCCCCGGTTGATGTGACTGGATGTATTCTAGTCCTAAAGAAGTCCTTAAAATAATAACCAAGCATTCGTTGTGTTTTCTTATTTACATGGACAAATATAAAATTAAAGTTAGATCATATAGCTTTAAACCGTCAGTACGTTTAGAAAATTACCGAAAAAATTCTAATGTATTTGAAAATTTAAATTTACTAGAATATGTTAACATAATATCAAAAGCATGGTCGTCCTACTCGTGTATGATCTAGATTCTAGAATAATCTAAAACTATCGCCAAGTGCCATGAAGGTTCTAGAATTATTGCAAGTACATTCTAAAGTATAATATAGGTACTTATTACTGTGAAAAACTTGTGATGACAAACTAACAAACAAACAAATGACCTCTAGTAGTGTAATATTGAGTCACGAATAGCAACATCATTTAGGAGATTATTATTATATATTATTTACATTGTTTATTGATATTAACTACCAAACTTCATATAACTTAGTTTGTTATAAAAATAATTAAATATACTATTGAAATGTTCAGGCTATCCATCCAAATTGATATTAGAAAAAATATATAAAAAAATTGTGCAAATTACGAATAAAACAAAAACAGTTTTAAAGATGCGATAATAATATTTGGATATACATATATATATATATATATATGTATATCCAAATATTATATTGTAAACGGTTAAGTTTTAACGAGACCTCGTCATCGGAGTTGCAATAACGTAGCTAGCCATTTTTAAAGATGGGATAAAATATTTATAATTATTAATTGGTGTTATATAAGTATAATTAAAATAATTTTTTAACCTTTTTATTTTATTAATTTATAGTAATATTAACATTTCAATAAATATAAAATAAAAATAAGAATATACATTTGTACACGACTTATAAACTGCATTCAGTAAAGTGATGGAGTTGTTACGAAATAAACATGATTAATATTGTTCTAACATTTGTTATAGAGGAAAAAAAAGTATCGATATTTCACAATTATTTTTACCCATCTCTAAAAACGTCCACCTACCAAATTGCACCTAACTATAACGGGTCTATAACATGTTCTGTGTTATAAGTAAAATAATCATCTCTTGACGTCATGAATCATTAAAACAAACTTAAGTGTCACGAATGTGATGACGAAAATAAAAAGATATATTACGGACGATTGCGCCAAATTCATTTCCGAGCTGATAAATAAGGTTCCGGAAGTTTCTAACAAATCCGAAAATATCTACCTGAGTACAGTTAGATAATATATAATAGTAATCATGGTTCATGGATAAATACAAATTTTATTATTTTTACAAAAGATATGCAATATTTAACATACTTATATTATATAAGTAGTTACTTAGCTCCCACTAAAACTGCTCTAATTGGTTTTACACCTGACACCTAAAAATTACGTAAATATATACTTAAACAGAAAAATTAATAATATATATAAAAAATAACCACATCGGTAGTTTGTGTCAATTTCATAATAAAAGTTATGCTTACGTGTATATTTCATTATTAAAAAAAACTAGATATAGAATACGTCACCTCCCCTCCCCCAAACCCCTAGATGGCAAATTGTTTATGCAATGTGCCATCAAGTATATATTTTTTTTTGTCATAATAAGAGCACAATAAGAGTCGTATTTAAAATGAAGCTATCATTTTAAAAATATATAATTTGAATATATATAAATACACTTGTCTTTGTTACAATTTAATGAAGAGATAAACTTGTTTTAAAAACATATTTTATCAAATTAATTCCAAATTGGAATTAAATTAACATTCGAAATGAAATTTATATAAAACAAACTAAATGAAATATATTGATAATAAAAAACTAAGTTTAAAAAATAATAAAGGACACAAAAAATTAAGAAAATATTCTTTTGCCGAATGCCTTTTTTCAGAACGAAAAAATATGTCAATTAATACTTAAAATAAAGAATGAAAGAGAAAATGAAATACAAGAAAATTTCATATGAAACATGTACAACAGTTCATATTCATCAATTACATGAATAATAGTCGAATAACCTATTTCATTTTTAAATAAATTATATAGTAAATAGCAGATAATTTATAAGATTTTTATTTGCTTAATATTAATAATATAATCTCCAATGAGGAAAATAGAAACTAAAAGATAAAACTTTTTGCAACTTATATTAAACTGTTTATTTTGGCGAGGTTTTACAACTATATAGGTGTATATATATATATCTTTAATATCATAACTTACTTTTATATGTCAAATTCCCAAACACAATAAACAATAATAATTATCACTGAAACACTAATCTGATTTTAAATTAACAAAAACATTTTCAACAAATACAAATTCGCAATAATTAAATTTATAACAAAAACGTCCGATCAATGCGTTCGCGCCATTTACACTGACACTGATACGCCATTACTGTCATACTTCACTAATTTATTCCGAACAATTTGGATATACAAGAAAACAATTATATTATTTTTTTAGACAACTAAAATGTTTTTATTTAAATAAGTCTTCTGCATGTCATAGGTCTATTGGTATATTATTGATGTACTGATTTTTATAATTAATAATATTAGGCTTGGTTTTTTTTTTCTTTTTATGTGAATAAAGGATATACGCAAAAAGGTCCAAACATAGGAATGTTTCTCCCATAAACAAAATGTAAAATTATAATTTTAAACGTTAACATTAATTTTAATATTATTAATGCAGAAAAAACTTGACATTTTATTTATTCAAAATAGTATTTTAGTTTTTTTTGTTTTTATTAAATTTAAAACAAGTACCCGACTCGCTCTTGACCGGTTTTAATTTCAAATAATAATTTTCGTGATATTTTAGAACTGGTTTTATTTATTATTAAACTAATTCTATTTTATTTTTTAAAAAGTTTTTATTGTTTCATCTTTTTTGTATTTATACTTTCGTGATCTTTTATTACTTATATGACTTATTACTTTACAGTTGCTTTTATTACTTACTATTTTTATTACTTTACAGTTGTAATTTGCCTAACTTCATAAATAAGAAATTTGAATAGATTTTAAAGAAGTCGAGCAAACCCCGATAATATTTACGTGATTAAATATTATTAATAAACCTTTTTTATTTGTTAATAAATAACCCATTTAAAACTATATTACTTTTTTATTTTCATTTAAAACGTCATCAGTATAAAAGCATAAATCCTTTAAATAATAATGACAGAATACCTGAAATGAAAATCATTTGGTTCCGCTCAAACAATAAGATATATTAATCTATTTTAGATATACAAGTGTTATTTATGGAATACTAACTATTGCACCCGGTTTCTGTCTGGTGATAAATATAATATAATTTAATGTTTTAACTGCACCTGTATATTACCATATTAAATAAAAGCCGGTTGTCAAATTGCAAGTTTATATTTGAATATTATATATATATATATATATTATGTTGCACAGCTTAGTCTCCTCACCACGATTGCTGAAGGTAATATTACAAAAATATTACAACAGTAATATTTTAGATATCACGATTGAAAATAAATATATTTTCGTACCGTGACATGTATTTTTTTAAGTGTTACTAGTTCGCCTTTTGCCTAAAAATTCAAAAATCTAAATATTTTTATTTGAAGAAAATTATTATATATAATTATCCAGCTGTACTCATGTTAATAATATGTTTATTTGCCAAACTAATTTGGAATCTAATGTCAAATAATATGAGCTCGTATCAAGAAGAAATCGCGGCGTGAAATTTGTCGAACAAATTCCTATATTTCTCTGTATTGACAGACGGATATTTATAGATAATAATAAACATAGAAAGTATATTAGAATATAATAGTATGGAGCGTTCACAACAAGTGGAAATTTTATACATATATATACATAATTGTATATACATTGAACGGACATCCAATAAGGAGTTAATATATAGTCAACAATATTGCAACTCTGCACTATGTAACATATGTAAAACAATAGAATACAAGCAGTTTTAATAACATGTCTGAGCGTCACGAGATCTTAACACACTAACTGACTGTGACAAATAATGACAATTAACTTAGCCTTATAGCCTTCGTGACTTGTGGAGATAGAATAACATATAATAGAATTTAATATATTTAATTTATTGTTAATATAAACTAGACTAATCTTATTTTCTTTTCATTTACCGTCTGGGCCCCAGAGATTCTCTTCACGGTCGCCAGTCAATATATATTCGAAAACCTAAAATATCTTTAAAAGAAATCGACAAATTTAGACATGATTTTAATATTTGTAACAAATATCAACTTACTCTGCTTTTTATTCGATTGAAAAAAGTGAGTAACTCTTTTTTGGGTCAATATATACATCTTTACAACCAACTCTTAGAAAACGTGAAATTATTAATATATAACAATTTTAAATAAAATTAAGAACATGTATGAGTTAACGGATATTATAGTGTCTGAATATTTAGATCATAACGTTTCCTAGGAATGAAATCTTCAATGTCAGAATATTTCAAGTTTATAATAAGTTGTAGTAGTCCTATAAGTTTTTTTAAACTTATTATAAAATTTTTCATTTTATGCGAGTATCCATCTTCACTTTGTGGACAATCCACCTGTCCGAACGAAGCGCTTTGCTTCATCTTTCCTGATTTGCACGGCGAAGGATTGGAACAGTTTGCCTGCGTCGGTATTCCCGTGTGGATACAATGTGGGTGTCTTCAAGAGAAAAGTGAATACGTTTCTAAGTTATTGCGTCTTACCACCTAGGACTACATTTCCACTTTCCATCAGGTGGATTGTAGTCAAGCATTAATTTAGACTGTGTAAAAAAAATCATTTTCATTTAAACTTTCGTGTTACTTTTATTTATTACTAATATTTATAATTTCAATCTATACTCAGGTATATACCATTCGTATTTGCTCAACTGGTTTCAAACCCATTCGGGATCCTTATTCATGAGATCAGAACCTGATGGAATCACGGCGTGAACTGCACGCAATGTTAACGAAGTTAATTGTTCAGCTGCCTTTGGATCTTGCCGCTGTTGGATATTTAGTTCTCAACTTCTAGAAGAAGTGGATTCCAAAATGCTTCTTTTAGATTTTTAGTTAAAAAATTTCCAAGTCGTGTTATATTTAACGCTTTAGAAAAACGTCAGAAATAATAAACATTTTATTATCTCTTAAGAGAATAACTTATTTGTAAGGTTATTTATTTATACAAAGTGTTTCAAACTTCAATGATCTTCTCGTATAATAATTACGACAAATGTAAAAAAATATATATTGTTTGTATGTCTTGCATTTTCAGTTCAAATCAATGGGGAAAATCTTCTCAAAACCTGTTACAATGAAATCTTTTCAAATGTTCTTTTTTCATTTTTCAAATGCATCGAAAATAACCTGAAAGTTTAACACAACAGGAGACTTTATTTAATTTGATTGTTTAAATATATCTGACATGTTAATGACAATGTCATCTAAACATATTAGCACCGCACACATATGATAAACTCTACATTCTTTATGTGATTCCTGAACAAATATGATATATGATATGACACTCCATTCATATTAATAATCGTGAACGTAAACTAAAAGTTTATAATATTACGACTATCAATGTACAAAATACTATTTTCAAACAATTCAAATATTTCAAAGAATATGACAGAAATGTGATCCTATAATACGATAGGTTTTCTGAACGATATCGGTTGTTTCATACGTTGTTCATATGTAATAGTATTTTTTAACAAGTATATTTTAATATTATTGACCATTAGATGAAATTCATTGTTTAAATTTAATTACCATTCTGCCTCCTCACATCTCATGCATGGTAGAACCCTGAATATAATGAAATGGAGAGTTTAGCACACAAGTTTCAAGACCTCTAACTCACAAGTCAGAAAATATTGCAACATGCCATCCCAACGAAGAAACTCTTGTATTTTCAGAAACTTCAAAAATATATCTTAACTTCTATTGTGAAAATGATTCATTTATCGAATATTCTACTCATTGACAGCCACTTCATTATTCAATATTTATGATATTATTCACCAGAAATATATTGAGAAAATGATAAATAACTTGTCGTCCAATTTCATAGATTATTGGAAAAATATCGTCACTGAATTAATGAGTCATGATTTTTGAAGGTATGAAAAAATTGTAAGATCAATCGCGTAACAATAAGGTGTGATGGTCCCGGGCTCCCAGCAGGAAGGGGCCCCATGTCTAAATTAGAGGAAACTGAAAATCTTATATCTTATATTATATCTAAGTCAAAGTGTTTGTTTTTATTTCTAATAGGCCTGGTTTCAAAGAGTTTCTATGAAGAAGAGACATGGACATTCTTTTAACTTATTTATATTTATACAGTTAATCAAAGTATTGTCTAATTGAGAGCAAATTAGAATTCAAGTCAAGCGAAGTAATAAAGTAAAACAATACGTGTGGTATGATGCTCTCACATTGACAAGAATTACAATAAAGCATCATATGCAGTTGTCAACCAAATGGCAATTTTTAGACCTACCTTCAACATTCTTCTTAATCTTTTATCAGCTTTAAATATTTTATCAGTTAGTTCGGTGATAACTTTGGCAATTTATTTTAAAAACAAATTCCATTACCCAAAAATGACTTTAGGTTTTTTTCTACAAAGGCTAAATTTAAGAATTATTGTTTCTTGTAATAATTATAAAGGTCGAAGTATTATATATAAATTCTGTAATCAATGGGATATGAATGAATGAAATGAGACGAGACGAGACGAGACGAGACGAGACGAGACGAGACGAGACGAGACGAAACGAAATGAAATGAAATAAAATAAATTATTGTTGTCCGACTTAAAATTACATATTTTAATAAGTTTCAAAAATTATTGGTATTGACTGAAAGTTCCTTTTCAGAATTTTCAGGCCAAAAAAAAACTGTCGGGTTAAAAATATTTCCGAAACTTTCACAACCCAACTCGAGTGTTCGTGTATCATCGTTTGTCAGTCGTCGAATTTTTCGACTTACTCGTGTTTTTCCGCTTTTTTTTTTAAATATTTAGTGAAATCTATATACTCTTATTTAAAAGAAGTAATACTTTAATAATTGTATTTGATTTATATTTTATAAACAAATATACATTATTTAATGAACTTAATAATGGATATTTCAAATATGTTAAAATAAGTTTCGGTTTCGGTTTTGGCCGAAACTGATAACAAAACCGTTATTTCGGTTTTGGTTTCAAATAATAAACCTGTTTTATTCATTAAATATTATACGGATATTATGTTAGTATAAGAAAATATATAGCAACAGGCATTAAATATAATAATTTAATATATCTTACAAATTACTACACTTATATTAATATTACGAAGGTTAGGCTTATATGTATCGATATTAATGAGGCCATTTTGTTTTATTAGTACATTAAAGCTTTATAATCTTTATTGATATAGCAATAAATACTATAATACTATGCATGTAATGTTCGTGTAGTTTATACTAATATGATAAAGCGGAAAAGTTTGTTTGTTTAACGACGGATTTTAAAAATTCTTTCTGATTATGACAGACAGGTTCATGAAGAAGGCTAGAGGCTGTCTATCATTGAGCTGAACGAAGCGAAGCTCTTGCTGGTCAAAAGTGTGTTTCGTTACTAATGCTACTCCTCCTAGAGGAACAATGGCAAGATGTCGAAAATTGTCAGAGTTGTCGAGGACAGTGACTTATAGGTCCTGACGTTTTTTGGTGAAATTTGTGATTGTACTTTTTTATTAAATGCTCAAAGTATGTCCCATAGAGTTAATATGTGTCATGAGTACAACTGTGTTATATTTAATCCAATCATTTTCATAAACATGGTTTTATTTTCTGTTGTTCAACTGCTCTTAGTTGTATTAATATTAAATAAAATTGTTCGTCCTCGAGTGAAACCGCGAGTAACAGCTAGTATTAACTATAATTATGAAGATATTTTGTAATAGTTTTGTAGTTGTTGTTTTTAAAATAAATTAAAATAACTCTTTTAACCTCGTCTGTTTTTATTAATTTGTGCATAATTACTTAAATGTTTTATCCGAAATTCTTGTCTTATTTAAAGAATACTCTCGTAATAGTTATAATCAAATAAATACTAGGATTAAATGATTTTAATTCTCAATTATAATTATCAAATTAATATCATTTATATACTATTTGAATCCTGCAGTTTCGCTTGTGTGGATTTCAATTTGTGTTAAAATTAATAATAATAAGTCAGTTATTTAGGAAAAAGGATTTATTATTTATTTAGACAAGTTCTTTTTGGATTTATTATTATTAGCAATATTCGTTGTATTTCCGTTAATTTATACAAAACCATAATAAGTATTTATAATAATATTTACACATCTTAATCTGCATCAGGAATCAGAATATATATTGGAGAAAGTTATACAAAAATCAGTTCAGTAGTTTTTGTGTTTATCACATTTATATAAACAGACAGACGCAACTGGTGGGCTTCATCAACTGCCAGGTCAGACAGAGTGCAGGTGTCTCATAAGGCAGCCCTGGATCAGGTCATCTGCATATTTGATTCCTGATATATTTTTAGAAAACTGGATATTATACTTAACTAGAGATACTGTCTATTTTTAAGAAATATATTAAAAATACTGAAATGAATGAATATTTTTTTTTTTACTTTAATAATTCTTAATAAGTGCATTTCCTTTCAAATAAGGATATGTTTCACTTCCAGTAGCTGGTTCGAATCCGGCCGTTTATTAGCAATTATAATTACGATACCGTATAGCTCATAAACTAAGGTCTAACATACATACTATATTGAGACAGGGACATGCGTTAATAATAGAAATATATAAAATTAGACTTTATTTATAGATAAATAAGGTTTTTTCCGGATTATAAACATCTTTTTAATGTTATAAATAGCTAATTAAGAGGTATTTACTAAAGTGTTTAAACATTCAGTAATTAATTATTAACATATTATAATTAATACATATACATATAATTAAAAATATTATAAGCTGATATATTACGTAATATATTATTATAAAAAAAGTAAAAAACACTCATTATTTTTTATACACTATTTTTTTTTCATAACTCGTTATTGCAGCAAGTTTTCTGTTTGATAGTTTAAAATTCTGTATATAATTATTTATTCGTAAATATATCGATTTACAGATATAGTATTAAAATATATATAAGTACCACATGGTCACTCATTATGCTTACACAACACGTAACTGCATAAAAAATCAATTATGAGTTTCAGCCGTAAATTTTGGAGCCGAATAAGGAATAATAAATAAATAGCGTTAAACAAATAAATAAAGAGAACAAAGAAAAATAAAGAAAACTTTTTATAATTTTGGCACAAATTGATATAAAGATTTGGAGTTAATAATGAAATTAAAACAAAAAAAACTTGTCATAGGTTCCTTAAATTCTAAAAAATCTGTCAAAAAACCGAGAAATTTCGCTTACAAATAAAAATTGTGAAACAAAAAATAAGAAAAGAGACAGCAATAACAACTTATTTGGAATAAATATGACTTTACTTGTAATTATTTATTTAATGGCGTCCTTTACTCATGTTAAGTATGTAATTACATGGTCCTTATGTAAATGATACGGCGGTATGTCTGTATATAGAGTTAATTCAAATGATTCAACCTTATAAGATCATATATATTTAGAGTATTTGCCTTTATTTCTTTTCCACTTCGAATCAATATGTGGAAATAATAATAAGTGGAAATCAGGAGGAGACATGTTGATACTCATCGAAATAAGTCCTTCTCTCTCTTTCCAACTTAACACTAAGGCTACGAGGATTCTGAGGTCTGACAAGAACCACACAACAAACTCAACTGAATATCATTTATTGTGAGCACTGTTTCACAAATGTCAAAATATTTAATAAACAATTTACGAGCATTTAGAAGTATTGCATTTAATCAATATGAACTCCTAATGATTTTATTCAATTATTATTGCAAACTGTGTAAGACAGTCAGTCACCGCAAGCAGCACTCGTTCATAACACACGGGTGTATTTATGTATATAAATATATGTACATATTATTGTCTGTTTAATAATAATTTTCTTGCAATTCGTGGTTTCAACTTCAGGGTTTAAAATTTGATACCCGACCATATACATAACAGCTGCACTTACTACAAGCAATAAGCAATAAGTTGCACTTACTACAAGCAATAAGCAATAAGGTGCACTTATTACAAGCAATAAGCAATAATCTGCACTTATTACAAGCATTAAGCAATAAGCTGCAATTTTTTTAAGCAAATACAGCAATAATATAACGTATCCAGGGCCGCCTCCGGGACACTTCTAGTATGTATTATATTTATGTATCGTAATGCACCCATGCAGAGGGCTCCCTTTCACATTTGTGTCATCTGTATTGTTTTTTTACTAATAATAATTATGTAGTAGATCTCTCGCTCTCTTCAATGAGAGTTGATGGTAGTACAGCTGTCCAGAGGATTCATCTTAACATATCACTAGTTGTAGAGATAGTGCATATTCCTAATATCATATATACAGACATATACTGTGTATTATCCACGATTAATAATTATTAATTACAAACAAAAAAACAAATATACAAACATATCTTATTAATATTATTATTCGTTTATAAATTACTTTCATAACGGAAGAATAAAAGAAATATATTTCCGTACTCAATAAACATAATGATAAGTATTGTATAGTATACATTATAACGACAGTTGTTATCAAGAGCAAATTAACTATAACTGTAAGGCTGAGTGCACACCTACAGCTATATATAGCAATACCTATAAAGATATAGTCTACGGACTTGTAAATAAAGGTGTGTATTAAAACATTAGTTTTTTTGCTTGAAATAACATCACGCGTGACATGTTCTCAGCTCCAAAATAGTTGAAAATATGTTTTGAATTTTAGAGACAATTTAAAATATTTACAATATTAGAAATATTTAAATTGCTATCCTAAAGAACTTCTAAATAAAAGATTATTTACATATATTCTCTTTAAAATTTTATAAAAAAGAAAAATAATATATGTACAAGACGCTGGAGAGCGTTTATATTTCTACATATATTACTGATTTAAGTATTTCAAACTTTAGTTAGACTATAACGAATAGTAACCTTTTAACCCGCTTATAATAATCAGAATTTTTTTTACATCCATCCCGTAGTTGCGAAGATTAGCACGTTTAAACAAACTTATTAATATAGATAAGAAAATTATATTCTTATTAATATAATAAAAAAAATACATAAATATATTCAAATATTCTGAATTACTCTTTAATATCTAAAACTTTTCATACAAATTGGTAAAAGGGTTCATAATATTCCTGTCATTTTTTTTAATACTACTTTTACAAGTCGTTAAATGTTCAGTTTTCCATCAGATTAATTACTTCCACGGCTCTGCTTACGGGCATTGAGGAGATTAGCTTTGCTGTGGATAAGAAAAAACTAACCAGCTTAAATATATTTATTTTTATTTATTGAACTTTGAATCCATATCAGTGATCACTTGTGTAAGTCAATTGGAAGAGTTAGGAGGGCCCATATTGATACCATACTTGTTACAATAAGTCCTTCTGGACACTCTCCAACCCTATAGTTAAGACTACAAGGGTTCCAAACGCGCCCTGCTCTGAGAAGAACCACACAAAAAACACAGCCCGGTACCTATTTGTTTTATTGTGATGACTGTTTCACAAACGTCAAAATATTGAACATTTTTTATGAACAATTACAGACATCGCAATCAATTCAATGAAAGTCCAAAGGTTTTAATCAATAATTAATATTACATTATGGTTGCAAGACAACCAGCCATGACGAGCAGCACTCGTTCAAGAATATGACGCAATTAATATTTACAATATATGCATATATCTTGTAGTATTATTTTATAAAGCTTTTATTTCTTATCGCTCTATTTACCAATACTTCATTAACATAAAATGTAACCAATTAATATAAACCTACAGTTTCTTATACTAACTGAAATTGTAACACAAAGAGATCTCTTGTGTTTATTGTAAAACTTTTAGTGCATTAATAAATATAAATAATTAAATATAATACAACTAAGATAACTGATAGATAATAAAAAGAATATGAAAAAATAGCAACAAAGCAAAAAGCCAACATCACGCGGTGTTCCCAGGCGGTCACCCATCCAAGTACTGACCGCGCCCGACGTTGCTTAACTTCGGTGATCGGACGAGAACCGGTGTATTCAACGTGGTATGGACGTTGGCAACAGAATTCACATAATTATGCTACTAAGGTTGTTACCAAATAAATAGATATTTTAATAAAGATAAATCTTTTCGACATATTCATAATTAGTATTTGAAATATGTTTCAACCTTAAAAAAGAAATATATTTACATAAAAATCGACAAAATAAATAAAATAGTTTAGAAGAACTAAGACAGACAGAACATGTCACATGATATCAAATATATATCCGAAAAAAATATATAAATGCAAACATTTTTAAATTCAATTTTGCTGTGTATTATTAGAACCAAAAATGATATAAAATGAAAGACACATTACTTAAAACTAACATTTAATTTTAATAACTTTGTTAAAATATAATAATTGTCTAGTTAACATAAACTATATCTGTTGCTTTGATTAGTTTTTAGAATGACAATCAGTCTTACGTCCTCTTAAATAAGACTGAAAGTTATTATAAAAATATACAATATTTCATATCTATATATATTAAATATTTATATACAATATTGACTTGATACGGTTTATTTGTTGATTAACAAACTACGAAACAATAACAAATAAAGATTTTTAATGATATTTATTAAAAATCTTAAACAATTATTTGTTACCTATTTGGTAAATATTTGACACATTTTTTATACATACTGTACATAAGAACCCGCTATGTACCTATAAATGCATTTGAAACCGGTCACAACCGGTCAATAAATAGGTTATATTCTAAAATTATGAACTAGCTGTCGCAGGTGTAACAGGTGACCTCTCAGATGTCACAGATATAACCGTTGAAGGAGCCTGTGTATTGCTGTTAATAACGCTATCGTTATTGCTGGCAACGACGTTCACGTTTGTGGCGTCTGTTGTGTTTGAAGTTTGGGCGAGCGCTGTGGATATCGGTTGTGCAATTGGCTGGAAATTTGGATAATGGATGCCAACTACCTCCTCGTAGCTTGGTGGCGCCATTGCCTCTGTAATAATAAACAAACACACATTATTATTTATAAAAAAAAATATTCAACTATAATTATATATAACTATCTATCGTGAGTATCGGATAAAATTCTTTAAAATTTAGTTAATTTTAGTAAGAACGCGGCCTGAACTGAATAGTTGTCGCCGAAATTATGTTTCCATTGACGTGAGTACAGCTGCATAGTTATATATTCAATTATAGTTAAGATTTTTAAACACTTAAAGAATCTTTGTTTTGTTATTGATCAATTAGCTTAATTAAATTAATAAAAAGATATATTATATTCTTATTTCTTATGATTATAGTAACGTAGGTTCTGGAATATAATTTCAATTAAATAATGTTACTAACATTACCCATGCGAAAAACAAAACTATTTTTTCAATCTCACTTCTTATCAAATTATCTATAAAATTATAATCATTATTCTATTATTGTTTTAGATTGTGATAGAGATTAAGAAAAAATGTGTATTCTATAGTTTTTAAATCATTGCTTTAAGGAAAACATAATGAAGTTTCATATCTATAGATAAGAAATTATTGTCTTATATCGATCATAACATAAAAGTCCCTTCGATTAGTATTCGACTAGTATTATTTGTATAAACTTCACTTATATGAAATTAATGATTAATTATAATTACTAGGAAGTATGAATGGTCATAGTTATATACCTTGAAATAATGAAGTACACAGATCTTCAAGTATTGTCGACGTCAACTATATGCTATTTTATTGTTTGTTTTTTTAGTTGTTACTATTTTTTTATAAATTAAAGGTAATAAAATAGTTAACATACATATTTCCTATATGCCAACATAAAAACAACAGAATGGATTAGTTCTGTTGTCTATTTCGATATTTGTATATACAGAACAATATTAAATTGCTACTAACCATATTTGGGGGGTGGGGGTAAATTGGCAGGACTGACGTATATGGTAGGCTCTGCTTGTGTTACTGAAGCACGCTGACGAGAACCCATGTACGTCCGCCTCTGCTGCGTGTTGCGAGTCTTTTGTCCTGGAATTAAAAATAATCTATTATTACATGAAAAAAGTTTCAAACAACGTGTTGCTTAATTTTACAATACGTTATTTATGAAATATACAGGGAATGAAGAGGCAAGTGCCATATTTATGTACCATTTCTTTATATAATAAATTCACTTAGACTAAACTATAGCTTGATGTTTAGACATAAGTGAATACATAAATGTTATTAGACTATTTAATTTATTGGAAACTTAATAAACTATCCATGATATTTAATGTCAATTATTGTTCATAGACTCTTTTTGAACCGTAAATTAGACTGGTCTATCCAGAAATGCAATGTAAATAAAAGTACTGACTAAGTCATAACACCACTAACTATGTAAAAATAAGGAAAGAAAGATATACAATACCTATTTGTAACATCCTTACAAACACTAACAACGAAAATAAAAATATAATGCAAAAGCAAGATATAGTTATATAACCCACAAAATTAAGCACAGGTGTACTATTTTTATCACTAGAAGATTCACTGAAACTAGATTCCATTTTTAAAAATAATATAAAAATAATTTATTCGTTGCTTCATATAACGTAAATGTTATAACGTTGCTCGTTATAACGATAAACCGAAATTTATCTAATTCATTTATTAATACATGTCTATGTTATGTCTAACAGGAAATGTGGCGTACAATTAAATTACAATTTATTTATATGACTGTTTTATCAAGATACAGATACTTGTATTATTTATAAACAAAGTACAGTCACATACAACCTAAATCTAAATTATTATCTATTCGTTTTAGGTTAATCTTATTATTTAAATATAATCATTTTGAACGATTTTAATCAGTTTTTTTATACATTAATCGTTATATGATTTTATATCAAGAACAAGAAAAGTTAATTCATTAAATAATTAATAAAAGTTGCTCGAAGATTCTTTCGCGTATTATAACATTCTGAACTAATATATCGAATAGTGATCTAAGAAAGGACACTAACAGTTTGTGTTATATTTTATAATCACTAAATATACTATATGATATGTATTTAATTAAATTATTTAAATAAAGTCTCTAATAATTGGTAAATACAAAAAAATATATTTTTTTAAACATCTATATCTTGAGACGTATTGTAAATATTGTTATAACATATTATTATCCTAGTAGTGCGAACCAGATCTCAATTTTGACTCGATGCGCTCGCAAAATCTCGGTATGTGTTCGCATATTGAGCGAAGCGAGGTGCAAATAACACCGAAGTCGCGTTTACAAAACGTCGACGCATTCTGTCCTCAACTATTTTTTAAGATATGACACATAATTACATTTATTGTTTTTAAAACCATCACTAGACTGATGTCTATCAGTGTACAAAATTTGAAAATTTTCAGATATACCGTTTTTGATTGATGCTTGCACAAAAGATATAGAAAAGCTTCGTAGAGAGCTCCGCTCAATAACTCAGTTTTAAGTTCTATTCTACTTTAGCCGTATTGTACATGTATCCTTCAAGCCTACTTAGAATTTAGGCGACCATTTTGAGTAAATGACCTACTTACTACAAGTCAATATCTATTAAATAACTTGAAACAATCTGATAAACGCCAAAAAATCCCGAAACAAAGAGGCTTTTAGCTTATCTTAATTAATTAAACTTTTGCTAAATGGCCGAAATTAATAATCAATCCTGATAAAATTTTTGATACTAACGTTAATTCGGTTGCTACGGCAATTGTGAGCATGTTGTATTATATTATACGTAAATATCATAATATTTATTCATTTTATTTAAATCTTTATTGTACCAAAAAGTTCATGCTGTAGAGCATTCTCAACCATAGTAAAGTAAAAAATATATATATAATGAGAAGGAATAAACAATAAAATGAAATCTTTGACATATATGAAACTAAATTTAAATTAAAACTAAATTTAATTTATTTCTAAATACCAAAAATACACATATTAGTAAATACATATACATATTTGTTACTTTGGATATAAAAATGAGAATATTTAATTACATTATTATAATACTCATTCATATAAAAGCAAGACGTGATATATAAGTAATAAAAATAAAATAAAAATATTATAAATGTAATAGGAACTTAAGAAATATAAAATTAATTATATTATATAGTCTACTATAACATCTTATACAATACATTATACATCAGACAGCAAGTAACTGTCATTCGTAAACATGGCAATAGAAGGATGTTGGACATGTTCGTCTCTGAATGCGGTGAAATTACAAACGTTATAGACAGACAATTAGAGTATCAATATACATGATCTAAGTACGTCCAGAATCTGTTAATATTTAGGGAACAAGAAACCCAATTGTAACATCCATTTCATATCTTTTTACGTACGTACGTACGTATTTGTGGTATCACCCAGATATATATGTTGAGGGAAAATTGCATTCCATCTATTGCATATAATGGTAGACATGAAACAATAATAATACGTTTTTAGACATTTAGAATCATTTGAATCAGCTTTAATGTCCAGACAAAAAATCAAGTCTAGAAAACCAAAATATTTAGTTTATGTTATAAACAAAGCTTCCGAAATTCTCAATTTTAGGCAAAGAACAGCTAACTAATTTAAAAGCTTTGTTCTGCGGACTGAACCAGATAAACAAATATAACAGATTAACACTGAAACATGTTTACTGAGGTTCTGTTTCTCAATTGTTATAGTTGATCGCGCTATACTTTTCCCTTTTACCATGTCATCTTTCACAAAATCCATGTCTTTTTTGGCCTCCTCCAGCCACATAGTTATCCACAACAGAATTCTACAAAAAGGCTTTAAATGAAATCGTCTACCTTCCTTCAAGAATCAAAGAGAAATTCCATTCAAAGAATGTGATTCTCGGCTGAAATTCCAAAGTCTCCTACAAAATGTTTTGCTTCTATATTTGTTATAAAGACAGCAAAACTTTAGAAGTCTCTACTTAGGTCGGTGTTTCTGGAGAATTACAATCTAAGGGTCTGGAAATGTTTTGCAATAATAAAATCTAATCAAAAAACTTTGATTTAATTTAGACCCAGTGTTTGTTGGAAAGACTCCTATGTTAGAAATAAAGTTATCCTAAATAAAAAAAAACAAAAGAAAATACAATATCATGAATAGCAATTCCGAATTATTTTAAAAGCAATATTTTATAACCAAACTAGTCGTTAATTGAAATAACTTTTGTTTTAAGTTTTAAGGAAACTAAAATACAGATATTATAAGATACTTATTGTGCTTGTAAACAAAGAACCCACATTGGAATTAATAACCTTAATTCTTTTCACACTTGTTCATTAATTTCAACCATTTAATATCCATTAACGTATAGTATAAGTGTAAATTAAAAAATAATATCAGTTTTAATTTATGAAATATATTATAAACATTAATTAACGTATAAAAATAAAACAAGATAATATATATGGGTTCATATGCGATTACCACAGATAAGAAATATCATGGATCACATCAGTCACATGACTTTTATCAAAAATATAACTGATACCAAAAAAATCGATAATCTTTTAATTTAAGTGAGTATTTGAAATAGATCAATTGAATATTTTTATAACAATTGTCTTCTTAATAATATTAAAATAAAGAAAACCACATACGTAATGTAATCATTCGTAAGCAGAAGTAAACTAAAAACCACATGACGATCAAAGACAGCAACACTACAATGTACCACGTTGTGATACTCGTAATGCTAATATCTTCTTTGTTCTCCTCGGGGTCATCAAACTTGTAGGGGATACCGTACACGGGAGGCATTGTACACTTTATACACTTTTCCGTTAATTTCAAATTTCTTTATTGCTTGCGTAACAAGCAATAGAATTTGATTATTTTTCGTTAACACTCTCAAAAACTTGTCAGTACAAATTAATTGAGTGTAATAATACTTTTAAATTAAAAATCACTTTCCAACACTTTTGTAAGTAATAAAATTTTATTGTTCATTTTGTAAAACCGTAAAACGTTTGTTTGTTTGAACAAAAATGATTGATAATCTTTATTGAAGTCTTACAATCTTTTTTTTATCTATTGATACACAGACATATCTTACTTGAGATACAATAGCGATATATATTTTATTAATATAAGGTTCTTTATTTATTTCTTGTCTATATTGATATTTGAGAATTATCTACTGATGACGTCATCATAATATCATTCATATTAAATTCTATAAATAATTTTGGGATATTCTTTTAATATTCTACTGGTTAAGGTAAGAACTATAAAAAAAAATTCTGCCTGTTTGATTGATGTGAAATAATTGTTCATCTCTACTATTGTCACAATGGCAATGGTTGTAGAGATTGTAATATTTTTTTTCATTTAACACCATCACCGTAGTTCATTATTTCTAAAAAGGGGAAAACAATAGTTTACTTATTTATAATCAGTCACATGTTAAATAGTAATATTAAAAGTTAAAAACTTTTTATCGCCTGTCAAAAATTAATATCAACACGCGTAACTCCAATATTTTAGGAATTATAACCATATACAGCGTTGTTTTGATCTTTAAAAATATGAAACATTGTTTAAACATGTAACCAATAATAAGCGAATTAAATCCATTAAAGTTGTAGTAGAGATTATTATGATTTTTAGGACAATACCCTTATAAAAATATAAAACTTTTTTAGTTGAATACAAATTTTTTAAAATGATTTTTTTTTACCAAAAAACAATTCCCCAGATTATTATTACAACTAAGTTAGAGGTAACATACAAAACCTTGTATATCCCATAAGACTGTATTGTATGTTGAAATACATTTTTAGTTTAGTTTTTTATATAATACCTACGTCATATATATGATAAGGATATCTTGAAGGAATGATGAAGTTATTACTATATTTTTCTCTTTTGTATTTTGTATAAATAACTATAAAATAAAATTAATTACTCATTGAAGACACCTTGATGCACAGTATCACAAATGACATAACAAGAAGTGTAGAGAACACTGATATATATGCAATTGTAGCTGCGGAACTATTTGCAATCGGTCTTAATATTTCCGTATGATCAGCAATCATCTTGACGTATTTACAATACTCTTGTTACACAGAAATTCACACACTCACTTCACTTTTACGTTAACATACACTTGTAGGCTAAACGACAGGTTTATTTATTTTTTTTTAAGTTTAATAACTTAAAATCGTTTTAAATTAAAATGATTTAAGTTAATTAAATTGTTCAATAACTTCACGCTAATAAGTTTGTTTAACAAACTTACTGTGAGTTAAATAAAATATTTGAACTATGAATAAACTCTGTACGAGAGCAACTAAGGAACTATTTTTTCCTATTTAGATTGAATGTAAACTGATCAGCTCAGGATTATTTTAAATAAAATGATAATGTATTCTTTACACAATTCTGAAACCTATATCTTTACACTAACGTTTGAAATTGTATGAACAAAATAAGACATAATTCAAAAGTATTTGATTATATAAGTTGGTGTTATTCGATTATCGCATCTGTGTTAATGGTTGAAGGTATATTTTCTCTTGTATTTATATGAGAACGAGGTGTCAAAAGAAGGTTTTGAATAAAATGAATTGCCTCTACAATCTCAATAGCTGTCAAGTTAAGTAAGAGTGGAGAAAATTGACTTGTTGCTACTTGGAATTAAAGAGCTTGAAGATTTATAGTTATTTTATAGTAATTTACAGTTAGAACCAAGCTAAGGTTTTCATTACAGTATCAAGCAGTTTATTAAAGAGACGTTTTATACACAATGATTTATTAGCTCTAAGGTATCTTATAATGAACGATAAATATAAAATACCTACTAATTCGTTATTTTATTTAATTTTTATTTATTAAACTTTGATATTATAATCGGCTGACTTAATACTTAAGCATTAGCTACCAGTCAAAAAACACTGATAATTGAAAAAAAGTATACAAAAGGAATAAGAAAAGGAAGCTAAAATAAACTAAGAATAAAACTAATGCACTATCAACATAAATACAACATGCAACTTCAAAAACCATCATAGTTCATAAATCTAAAATATACTAAATACATAATATTAATATATTTATTAAAACAATTATGTTTAGGACATGACGTAATTGTGGAAGAAAGGGGTGATAAGATCAAGAACAAATTGAACAAAGTACGATGTCCAAAATGATTCTTATAGAATTGATCTAAGCTGTAGACAATACTCAGTTTGAAGTAAAAATTTACATATAATTGTAAAACAGTTACAAGTTTTGGCGATGATATATCAAATACTCTTTAATAGTTTCTCAGTACAGTAACAAGTAATTAGTTAATCAGTAATAATTATTTGGTATAATGACTAGAAATATTAGTAAAATAAACATACAAAAACTGTGATCTAAAACTGACAAGAACAAACATCCAATTATTTTGGAGTCAGGGAGTATGTAATTTTGTTCTTTTATCATACGTCATTTCTGTACAGAATTGCACGGTAACAAGAACAGTTTCTCTACACTCAGCTCTGAATTTAGGCGATATACTCCGTCTGAACCTTAGGTTCCTGACTTGGTTATTCTATACGAAGCTAGGAGGGGAGGTGCCCTATTCTAGTTTAGATGCACGTAAGAGGAGCGGATGGATTGTCCATTACACTCCAAAGACAGACACAATATAGGAAGGCATAAACACTCAAATACAACCAAATACTATGCGTCTATACAAAAACGAGTTTCTTAAAGTTGCAATTGAAACAGTGATAGAAACAAAAGCATAACATAATTAAAAAAAGGAAACATGATAGAAATAAGATGTGTGATTATGTATTATTATACATAATCACACATCTTATTTCTCCACCCGCCGTTTCCAATACTTTGCAGTAATCGTGTTTACGGGTAGACGAGATGTAAGTGTCATCTTTGCCTTACGTCGGGTTAAAATTAAAATTGTAACCAAATTATACGCGAGTTTTAATCGGTAAAAATATTTTTATTTTAAAAATAACCATGGTTTGCTTGTCATTATTATAAAAATTTAGATTTTTGATTTCGTCTATTAATTGTTATTTGTTTATAAAAATACAGACAAAAACATTCAATTATATATATAACTTACTAGCACGTTGAAATCCCACAACCAAGATGAAAATTAGTAAAATCGTCAACCAAAACAAAAATGCTGCATACATTGTATTAGGTCAAAACAATACACTTGATGATTAAATAACTTTTATAGTAACACTTAGTAGTTAAAAACTTGGAACAAACTAAATAATTTTTTTGATACAATGAAAAAAATTTCACCAATCTTATCATTTTATCTAAGCAAAATATAATTTACCGATAAAATTAATTATTTTGTTGCCTGATAATATTAATTTATACAGAGTACTTGATAAAACGTTTTATTCAATTTTATTTCTTATTTTATAGACATAAAAGTTATTTTAGAATACTCTTCCTACTGTGATTCATTTCTTTTTTTTCTGATGAAATTTTCAATAATTTATTTATAAAAATTATGAATACACTAAAAGGTTTTTGAATATTTTTGATAAAGATAAATATAATAAAGATCTAAAGATTTAACGAAATAATATGTTGTAACACAATAAAATATAGATAAAAAAAAGAACAAAATAATTAACAAAACCGAAGAAATGGACTCACCGAAAAATTTCACTAAAAACGCGTACAAAATCCAAAATAATATAACATTTAAAATCATAAATATAAGTAAAGATATTAATTCAGACATTGTATTTGATACGGAATTAACACCACAAATGGATGTTTTATCGACAACAAATAAAATTAAGAATGTCATTATGATATTATATCTAATAATTGATAACGACTTAATTATTGAATACCTAATTACAAGTTACGTAAATGACAATTCATTTAACAGATAAGTGTGAGTTAATTCTGAATTAACAAGTAATATAATATTTGTGGATTCAGACGTAACTTTACAAACAAAATATTTGTAAATTGAGACGTAACTTACAAATAAAATATTTGTAAATTGAGACGTAACTTTACTAAAATTTCAAGCATATCATAAAGAGACTTCTACTCTGAGAGAACTATATTCTCTGATTAAAAAAATGTTTTATAGCTTCTCTTTGTATGGATGACAATTGCTTTAGATTAGTTTTAATCAATGTTGATAGAAGCTTACATTGTAAGGCAATTTGTGAAATTTCAAGGTAACATAAAATAAAAAAAACTATATATTTTGTAAATATTGTAACTCTAGGTATTAGCAGTAGTGTAATAGTGTAATAGATTAAAAGCTTTCTCATAAACTAAATATCATAATCAAAAAGTAATATTCGTTTAAATGATATTCGTTTTATAATACTAAGTAATATTCGTTTAAATAATATTCGTTTTATAATACTAGTTTTTATCATTTAATTCAATCTAAAAATATAACAGAGATATTTTATAGATTGGATTTGAATTTTAATTTCAAATAACGTAATTCCATCCAAAATATTAAAGTAACAGCGATAATTATTTATAAGGATTATTAGAAAAGTCCTAGTTTTGCCTGTATTGAAATAAACTGTAACACACGTTCTTGCAATTGTATTTATAAACGACTTCCTTTTACGACATCGTTATTAATATGGTCTCGAGAGTGTCGCAAGTACAGTGTATACCAGGTGCGGCCAACTCAATCGAACTCGGGATCTACAGTTTGCCTTTCTAATTTTATATAGCTAGGAATTTTTTAACAATACTCCAATAATTTTCGTAATATTTAGGACGAGGATAGGTAGGCACGCGATCGACTGATCTATGAGCCGCGATAGAAGGGTTGGCGTCCCCTGGTCTATAACAATATAAACTTTAAAAAAAAACGTAATATAAAATTTTAATCGTTAATAAAATTATTAGTTTATAATTGTCCAGCTGTACTTATATAAATACTATGATAATTTGCCTGACTGGTTTCGTATCCATTCAAGTTACTTATTTATGTACTTGGAGTATAGCAAACATCGAATGAGTGTGAAACTAGTCGAACAAATTTCGATAGTAATAACGTGAGTACAACCGGATAATAAACATATATAATAATAATCATGAATCGCTAAGGTTTAAATACAAAAATATTATTAATCTTTTGTCTTGTGATCTGACAGGTCGCTAGTGAAGCAGATTGATAATCAATTATAATACATATAAGGATTAAACTGATACTATAATATTATGTTGGTTTAAAAATACAAATTATTACGTGGCACTGACGTTACGTTTTTTTAATACCTTGAGTATATAAGAAATATAAAATTATTAACATCCTTAGTATTTACGCCATATAACATTCCTAACATCCTTAGTGTATATTAAATATAACCTTTCTAACATCTTTAGTATATATGAAATATAACCTTTCTAACATCTTTAGTATATATGAAATATAACCTTTCTAACATTTTTAGTATATACAAAATATAAAATTTTTAGGGTTTCCATATTATTATAACCATGTTGACGTCTAAGAGGGTGTTGTTCTTATGAAAGAAAAAATTATTTCAAAAGTTGTACAATTTTTTTTTTAATTTGACTTTGAGATATTTATCCAAAATTCTTTATTCAATGACTGGTTTATGTTATCTGTTTATCTTATGAAGAATTTCCTCAATGTATGCCGAGTGCAAATTATTTAAAATAAGTTGAAAATGTTGATAGAGATATTATTTGTCCTTAAGAAACATAATTTAACTAGCTAACTTTATTGTGAGGGAGTGATGTTTGACTACCCAGCTTCTGCTATTTTAAAGATTACCCACTAAGAAACCAACCCTCATAGGATACAGGGACGCCTCGAGATCCCGTTCGCACTCACGTTGACGTTAAAAACTTTTTGAGGTGTACTACGCTTTTTGAGTCTACAAAATCTCCAGAACTAAAATTAAGATTATATTAAAATATTTTTTTGTTTAAACTACTGTAGTTTTCAAGGTTCACAGTCGTGGGCCACTTTGAAATTCCACAGACCAACAACTATTAAATAACTGTAATTTACATACAAGTGACATAATAAAATAATTAAATTTTTGTTATTAGTTTAAACAAACAATAATAACTTACGTCGTTTGATACAGCTTCCAAAACAAAACCACATCCAAAATAAATATAAACACATAAATATAAAAATACCGATCATAATCGAGGACAGCAAATCCATTTTTACGAACGCGCCTCAGCACTCGACTAACAAATGAGGTCTTATCTATTTATCGGTAGATAATATTGAATATATAAATTATAACATTTCATTGTTTAACAAGACTTGACGGCTGAAGACACTGGATGGACTGCACTGACTTCAGTTACTGACTCTACACTGAGCGGATGATGGACTAACATACTTATAACGATACTTCTTGTACTAATAAGCGATATTAAATTTAATTATTTTTATTTTTCATAACATTCATTCATTTCATTGTGGAAAGGTGTTAGATTAATTTTATCTATATATCAGAAAGCTATATATATATATTTTATATATAGCTTTCTGATAAAGCTTTTAAACACGAGCAATTGAATTGAAGTATGTTCAGTTATAGATCAGAATTAAATAAATAATAGATATTTTTGAAAGCTTACCCATCCAGATACAAAATCTAAAAGCAGTAGAAACACACACGATGAACAATAATAAAAGAATCACAGGCAACGCGATCGATAACACAAACAAGAGTACATCCTCCATATTGAGGAATGATGTTAATGACTTTATCATTAAAATAATGAACAATAATATCATTGATAACAGTTATCTTATAAATTAATATCTTTTATTACTCGTTTTACTATACGTGATTTATAGTTTCATAATCATTTTAATCTTTTAAAAGAATAAAAAAACATTTTTTTTTATTGTTTTATTAAAATAATCTTTTGTCTTGTGACCTGACAGATACTTAGTGAAGCAAAGAGATAATCAATTATAATAACACGATAATAACGTGGTAGTAAAATATGTAAAAATGTATAAATATGTATAAAATATAACTTTATTAACATCTTTAGTATGTATGCAATATAACTTTTTTAACATCTTTAGTATATATGAAATATAACATTTCTTACATTTGTTTTGTATGAAATATAAAATTTTTACGACTTCCATATTATTATAACCACGTTCACATCTAAGAAAATATTAATGTTATGAGCTACAAGTCATTGCAAAAGTTGTATAAAATTGTTTTTATTTAAATTTGTTTTTGAGACCTTAATCTTAAACCTTTCATATCAATGACTGCTCTAAGGTGTGTGTTGTATGTTTATCTTATGAAAATTCCTCAATATGTACTGCATGAAAATTATATAAAAACAGTTCAACATTTTTATACATATATTATTTGTTTTTAAGACACATTTGTTATAAAACACATTAACTCTGGATCTTTTGAGTCAGTAAACTAACTGATTTAAAAGATATAATTTTATGTTTGATTAACGAAACCCCTATCAAAACCCCTCTCACAATTATGATAGATAAGAAAATGATATTTTATTTTAAGAATTAAATGATAATATTACATCTATTAAAGACATCTCTTAAAATAATATTACAACAATCTTATTACACTTTTTCCTATCAAAATGTTCAATTTTTTTATATATTTTTTGTGGTGTTACAAATTGGTCTTCAGCTAAAAACTTAAGTCTAAAAAAGTGATATTATTGTAATATTGAAACAAAACTTTTTAGACTACGAAAGTTTTCAGAGTTCATGATTCATCACACAGACCTGTTACTTCCACAGACCAAAACCTGTTAAGTAACTTTAATTGTCTTGTCTTGTCAATGTCTCATCTATTTGTCTATTCTCAAGAATTACACTTAAATAGTTATATGTTTTATAAGTACTAATTGTAGCTACTTGGCTGTTGAAGAAGCTGGTTAACGTTACATTAGCTTCTTTGCTATATTTTCCATAAATTGTTTTCATAATTTATTGGAAACATTTGTTAGTCTGTTATACTATTACGAGAACCAAAACTCTTATAAAAGACATTAAGCCTAAAACTTAATACAAAGTCAGACAGAGAATTAGGGTGTGTATACATAGTATAGAAGTATGTTATCAGTACAGGTCCTGACACTTCTAATTGATGTACTCAAGTGATCATAGCTTCTTACGAAAGTGAAAAAAATATAAATTAGAACTTACGTCGTTGGATACAGCTTCCAAAACAAAACCACATCCAAAATAGATATAAACACATAAATATAAAAATACCGATCATAATCGAGGAAAGCAAATCCATTTTTACGAACGCGCCTCAGCACTCGAATAACAAATGAGGTCTTATCTATTTATCGGTGGATAATATTGAATATATAAATTATAACATTTCATTGTTTAATAAGACTTGACGGCTGAAGACACTGGATGGACTGCACTGACTACAGTTACTGACTGTGTAGACAGTGTAGACTGAGCGGATGATGGACTAACATACTTATAAAGACACATACATGTATATTTTAATGTACATAATAACCTCCTCAAAGTTCATCGGTTAAATATATTTTATCAATTTAATAAAGTTTTAATTCACCAAAAATAAAATAGTAAATTTGATTCTAACTAACTGCAAAAAAATTATAAAGAGGTTAATAAAATATATATTTTATTTTATTTTAAACCACGACAAAATATTATATATATTATTAAAAGCTCACCCATCGAGTCACAAAATTTAAAAGCAGTGACCATACAGACGATGAACAAAGTAACAGATAAAACAAGCAGGAGTACATCTTCCATATTGAGGAATGATATTAATGATTTTATCATTAATGAACAATATCATTGATAACGGTTATCTTATAAAATTAATATTCCTTTGTTTATGTACTATGATTCAAAGTTTCTTAATCATTTTAGTCTTTTAAACGAATACAGAAGAAAACTTTTTGTTTTATATTTTTAATGATATATTTACTTTAGTTATTAAGTTTAGTCTACACGTTTAGTTCGTAAAAAAAGTGTTGTAAACATCTTGTGAATGATATATATATTTTTTGATCTCATGATTCTATCAGGTACATATTACTTGCAAAGAACTTAACTTATTATTTTATTAGTATTATATGATAATTTTACGTTTTAAAAAATTATAATTATAAGTTGAAATGAAAAAAATTTTTTTCAAAAGGTGTTTCCAAAAAAAATCTATTTTTTTCCTACACATTAAGCCACGTGACAATAGAATACTTCCTACCTTATACTTTGAACTGATAACAAACTTCGATAAAATCTAGATAACAACAAAATGATTATTAGTTTAAAGTGTATTATATTATCTAAATAGATCTAAATATATTTGAGCAAAATAATGTCAGTAGCTCATTTTTATATAATTTCTAATTTATTTTGCTGACTATTGTATGCTATTTATACGATAGAATAAAACGCCTACACAGTAAATAATATAACATTAAAAACTATTATAGTATTAAATTCCTTTTAATCTTACAGAGTACTGATTAAAAAAAAACTTTAATTCTGCATTATGCACTTCATGGATGCGCGTGCGCATCGTTAGGTTTCGAATAAACAAAAATCATTTTATTAATACATTTAAAAACCTAATATTAATAAAAATAAATACAGATAAGTAGATAATTTAAACTTTTATTTTAATAAAATATTTAAAAAACGAATAATATAATAATTATTAATTTACGTATAAACGTTAATTATATAATAATTATTAATAATTGAAATAAAAAAACTACATTGATATTATCTTGCTGTCGCTACACAGGATATAATTATCCACTTGACATATGACCGGCGTTGGCTCATTGAATCAGTGCCCATGTGTACAGTGCACAAATAACATAAAATATATTATTAAATTTATTAATTTATGCATATATATATACTTTGCAGTGTAGACCATTTTTTCAATATTTTTTTCTTATAGATATATATATAACGTTTATCTAAAAAAGTATTACTCATAATAATTTAAAATTTAAAAATAATTTACATTTTAAGTTTTCGAACAAAAACGCTAAAGTCTATCATGGCGTCGCTTAACAATATCATCATTCTACATCTGACATGAGTAGAGTTGATTTTTTCGTATTCTTCTAGCAATTCTAATTGAATGACATCTTGCTTAGAGGGGCGTTACGTCACACACCTTTTGCGGTCAAATGATAACAAGGATAAAATATTAAATTTTTCATAACAAATTTAAATAATATTATTATTATTATAAGTATATGAAAGTGTGATTATCCGTAATAGTATATTAAACTCTACCAGAAAAAAAATGTCTATATTTTCTTTTATTGTCTCCACCGCTATTGCAAGGAAGATTATGTATGTTTTACAGTTATTTCTATCAATTTGACGTTATATAAATAATGACAGGTTTATTTGTTAAATAATTGTCTATAGATACTTCACAACTATTTATAATAAATGATATGTTCCTGATAAGGTTTTAATATATTTATTGAGTCTAGACTCAATAACGCCGAAGTACTATAAACATAAAAAAATAAAACTCACCACACAATAATAAAAGACAATATCTAACACATATACAAATAAAAACAGTGACTACTATTACACCAGGCAGTATGATGACCACGGAATTATCCATTTTATTAATTTTGTTCACTTTTTAAATAGACATTTTTAATAATATATTGTATAAAACCTCTTTAAAAACTTGTTTCAAATTTACAATGAAATGGATCGCATCATACACGATATTAATGGCAACTAAATATTAAAAAACATTTTGTCATTAGTATCAACAATATCTTATCTTTCATTTTCGTATCGGGAAACAGGATTCAGAAGTGCTTTTGTGACGTAAATGGTTAGCCCTTGAACAGGAGTATCAGCTTTTGTTACAACTTAAAAGTGTTCCGAAATAACCCATTAGTAATTATTTTTAATTATAATTTTCTACATATTCAAATGTGAAAATAGATTTTATTGATTGTCATCTAAACACACATATTCGATAAGAAACATAATTGTTTTAATTTATAATTACTTTGTTACATACGCCATCTAACGAACTATAGTAGAACTATTCTTCTTAGAATTTCGTTAAGAGGTATATCTAATTTGACACTAGATGGCAGTAAATATTTTTACCATGTGCAGTTTAAATGACAAAAATATTTTTTTTTTTTGCCTTTGAACAAAAAACAATTTTTCACGTAAGTTCTATACAATACATAGAACCCATCTGGCACATTAAACATTTGGTAACATTATACAACCATACATTTACAATGTAAGTTCGTTTAAAAATATATTGGCTGAGATTGGCCAATGTTGGTCGTTGTTTGAAAATTAAATTTCTCCCTCTTAATTTTTCTCCCGTCTTTGTATTAGCTTAAGAGCTCTGAAGGTTAGATGATAGATGTAATAAATGATTAAAATCGCCAATAGAGGGCCTTGATGCTTTTTCCAACTTGAACTTGACACTTTTTCTTGATTCCAACGTCCAAATACTTTAGAAATATCTCATAATAGCTGCAAAAGCTTTAAAAACAGAGAACTAAACTAAAAAGATATAACAGCTGATTAGTGTTGTCTCGAACCAAAGGCCTCTTGATTTCCGCGGGAACCACAGGACCGTTGTCTGTGTGATCAACAGATTGCTGTTTCGTGGTTGTGTTTTGTTATATCTGTGTTTGTGAAGCCCACCGCGACACAGATTACGTCTCTATTGTGTTGTGTTTTTTATCATCTAAATCTGCAGTATTTTAAGTAAACAGCGAATCTATAAATATATCTATATCTATAGATGCAGAACAAAAATCTAGGTTAAGCTTACTTTTACCAATTAAACTGTTTAACTCTCACAGATAAGATAGCAAATATAATACTCAGTACATAAAATGAACTGTTTGATATTAATGAATCTAATCTGTTTATTTAGATGATAGTAATTCTAAGAAACACTTAAGAAAATACCGACATTAGGTGACGTAAAAATTCTAAGAAACGTTAATAAGTATAACACCGAGAACTCAATTTCTGAAGCTGCGGATAAAATCTAGTTTCCTGAGACATCGAACCAGTTATTGATATAACTAACTCACATGATATGACTTACTATTATCATATGACTTCGTTTAATGATCAATGAACTTATTAAGATTTATGCTCGAACAAATTGTATATTGCTTAAATTTTTTTTTTTTTGGACGAGTTTGGTTTACTATGGGATAAATAGTAAGTATATATATACATATTATATGAAATTGCTTTTAAACTACTAATTACAAATGCAATCAAATATATTACATATTGGATACGAACACAACTTTCACATACATAAAATATGTACTGATTTCGTCAATGCATTTGATAGAATCGACCAAATTATGTAATTTAATTAACTTTTATATATATAATCCAGGCAATATTTTGCAATCTTTAGATTCCTTCATTGAGAGCTAATAGTAATAAAATATATATCAAAAAGGCTTACTGTCGATTTTTTTTGGTATCTGGGGTTCCTGCAAGGGTATATTTTAGTCCCATATAATTTATATTTTTCGTTAATGTAAAATTGTTCTATAATGAATAAAAAATTTTTAAAAATATATATTTAAGACAAGCACGCTATTGTATCTTGGATTACTTTACAGTTACATTATTATTTATTTTTAAATTATGCAAGGAAGTAAGGCTTACCAATTTTATCGTTATCTTTTCGCAAGATAAAAAAGATTTCATGGCCGGAAACGACCGCAGTAAAAACATTATTTACAAAATTTATTTTAAATCATCATCTGTATAAGTATCTGATGATGAAATAGATGTTATCATTTATATAATATTTGCATTCAAGACAGAACATATATAATTTAATAACATATTTAAATTCTATAACAAACTTTTAAATTCTATAATAAATGTTTTGGTTTAATCTGTTTGTTTCTATTGTCTGTCCTTATTTGCTTTTAGCACGATATTTAAATCTATTTAGTAAATACAGACATTTTTTATATATATAGAGCTATTCCGTCTTGAAGAGAAGGATTTTATATTTCTGTAACGATATATTTAATAGAATAGGTGGATATTTTTAAAAATATTTTTTTTTTTTAAATACCAAATAAGAGCATACATGCCTTATTTTTATCTGTATTCGTTCATAAATTCGCGATAAGAATATACTCACATTTTTTCATTACTTTTATAACACTTCCACAGTAAAAATAATAACAACAAAATAGTTATTACAAATGGTGTTACCACCATTTTGAACCATGCTGATGTAACAATGTCAGAAGTTATTTTATCCATTAAAAATTAAAACGCACTGTTCAAACAAAAAAAAACAGTTTAATATTCAATTTTAAAACAATAAGCGCACTTTTTAAAAAAAGAAATATGTCACTATCAAATTTCCCGCGGTTTTGAAACAATAGATTAATTTTCAGAGAGGTTAGAACAAAAAGATCGTATATTTGACGGAAGCAATTATATTCTGTTTGCATCAAAATGATTGACCGTAAAACCCCCCATTATAGTTATTTTATCATTATCTGTTTATCTTTAACACGGTAATGAACTAATGTTTGCTTTGGAGATTGCAATAATGTTTTTTTTAATGGCATGACGTTCCGTGCTGCGTTAAAAATTAAACAAATTTGTATATAGATAAGAATATAAATACTATTTTATTAAAAGTATTTTAATTGTTGACTCTTATTTATTCTTATATTTTCCTGAAATATAATTGTGATTGATGATATAGTTAATTGACTTTTAATCCTTTGCAGGAAACAAATGAAAAATAATAAAGCTGTAATTGTATAAAATGATTATATTTTTTATTATTAAAAAAAATCATCAAATTGTATTGTTAGTGATGTATTTCTTTAAAACTTTCGTGATCCATGATTACTATTATATATATTTGAGCGAAGCGAGCGGAGCGCTCTACTGGAGAGAATTTGCATTGGTTTTACAAAGTTGGCATTAAAACGGCTTAATGGTTCGGTTTCAAATTTTGCAAACATACCATGCTGATATGTGTGATGGTTTGTAAAAAAAAAATTCAAAAAAAATCATTGTCGTTGAGGAATAATGTCCAAAAAACATCACTCCCATAGACTTCAATGTAAAAAAATTAGCACAAGACATCCCACATCAAGACGAAGCCTTCAGCTTGGCTCGCTTCGCTCAACATGCAAACGGCACCCGAGATTTCGCGATCGCAGCGAGTCGAAATTAAGGGTTTGGTTGCGTTCCTAGTTATCTGGCTGTACTTACATAATTACTATCGGAATTTGAACAATTAGTTTCAAATCCACTCGGGGTCCTTATTCATGAGCTCTGAGCATAGCAGAATCACGACGTGAACACGATCAGTACGATCGGATCGAAACGTCGAGGTAGGTGTCATACGCTATAAACCTTTTATTAACATATTAATAACGCAAATTATTAACAAGTTTCTTTAGAAATGTCGAAAGAACACAAGAAATTTGTTATTTATTAATAAAACAAAAAATATATAACAGATAACTGTGTGACTGATAATAAAGAAAAAAATGTGTGCCTTGTATTTTTTTACCTGACAGTGAAATATGAAAAATAAAATTGATTAATTATAAAGATAAAGAATTATAATGAACACAAATGATATCTGATGATAAATGACGATGTAAAACATTATTTATTGTGCATATGATAATTGCAGCAACGGAACAAATTAGCCCAATACATATTCTCTGTTTTGTCACTTGCACACCTTTGAAATAAATCAGTGGTGAGAAAGTGACATAAAGAATACGTTATTTACAAATGTTATTAGTACGGTGATTTTGTTTTATTATTATTCTAAAAGGAATATTAATGTTTAAAAGGTAAATAGTTCGATAAATACTAATTTATAATGATTAGTCAATTAGTTACAACACAATAATTCAATTTAGGTATATACAAATGTATTTTCTGTTGTGGGAAAACCATAACTACTTTTAACAGGGTTATGTAATTATTACTTTAGCGACTTTAAATATTTATTTATTTATTTATTTATTAAGGACAACCAACAAAACAACACAAAAATGCAATCACATATATTAAAATTTTAAAAATATATCAAATTAAGTGTCGTCTTACTTACAGGCTGCCAAATAATGAAGACAAAAAGATAAACGTACACTAAGGCATTAGCTTATAAGTAACTGGTAATATTTATAAATATTTTTATATTAAAACATTGCTCTCATATCCTAAATATCGCTCGAACAATTTCGGAGGGTGCAGTAATACTAGATAAGAAACAACATATAAGTTAACAGCCTTCACCACTAATATCAAAGAAAGTAAAAATACCATCACACTTGAGTCCAAAAGAGGGTTGACGTCAGACGAGCTGGTCTTTTTTTTTTTTTTTTTTTTTCCGTTGGAAAAACCCGTTACGGGTACCCCGTCGGCCCAGGGGGGTGACGGCCGGGGGGTTATGTGGGACTACCCGGCAGCATAGAGGATGCTGCCATTTTTAAGGCTACCCACTAAAAAAAAAAACCAACGGTTGCCCTCTTTGCCGTAATGGGACGTCACGGGATCGCGTTAACACACACCGTGACGCCCCGGCGAGACCCCCCGAATGAGGGTGCCCCGAGCAACGTAGAGCACCCTCCCATCGCAGGCCTATGTTAGGTAAGAGGGGTCAACCTCCCCCCTCACCAGGCCTACAACTGGGGAAGGAAGCGGCGGGCGTATTCCCGCCTCCTTCTACCCAGTCTTCCCCGACGGAGCGGGTCAGTGGACGAGAGACCAGCTGGTCTGATCTTGCTACCAGTTGAAAATTTATATGTAATAAATTCTAATTACACCAATTAGTGCCTTATCTTTCGTCAATATTCGTGTTGCATAGCAACAGGCTAAACCTCTTTTAACAAATGTGCTCCCAAGTATTTACATAAATAGTTTCATGTTCTTTGATGAGTAATTTTTTACATGTGAATTACTAATAACTTTTGTAATCCTATAAAGATAGAGTAACCAATCAAACATGGCAATTTATTTTTATTAAACTTAACATCGAATTCTTTGCTTTCTCATAGTTATTGAAGCCTCAAATCCTACATATTTTTCCCCCAAAGTAAGATATCATCCACGAAAACTTCAACTTCTGGCATAGAAAATATTTTATACAATTTTCTATGAGATATATTAATTGCGCACTTTCTACCGAATAATATTCTTAAAAAACAAATATCTTTTATACAACGTTGAATATCTTCATAGTTTTGAGCTCTCTTCATCTCGTTGACCAAAAAACCGATTTTAGCATCTAATTTACTAAATATATTTGTCCCTGTCAGATTACTTTAAATCTCTTCTAATGTAGATAATTGAAAGTAACAATGAAGTAAAGCGTTACTTAAATGAAATGGATTTAAATATTTTAGAAGTTTCCCGGTTTCTCAACAATCACAATATTTGAAAAACACTGCAACAACATTGCTACCGTTAAAATAAAATTATTTTAAATAATAAAAAATACTCAAATAAAACAAATAATTCTTTATATAATATCTATAAATAAAATGAAAAATTAATAAATACGAGAAAATTGTTTTTTCCTCTTTGCCCTATTTTTCGGCCTTTTTAGAAATAAACATTTCTTAAAGCAAGGTTTTTGATTATATTTTTTAGTCGGAATTTTTTCGTTTCAACATACTGTTATTTTAAATAAATATCTTTATTCTAGACACGTCTCAAGTCATTATAATTACTTAATATATATTTAAATGTATTTTAATTACATTGACTTTATTATCCAATCGTTTAACATAGCGGTATAACGGTTTTTTTATTATTATTGATTTAAATTTAATTATGTTGAAGATATTATTTTTCCAGAAGAAAAATAAAAATTTATAAAATGTATTTATCTTATTTATATAACAAAAATATGACAGCTGGAATTTAGATTGAAGACCGTAGAACAACACGAATATTTTTTTGTAAAACTTGTAACTATTTAATAATAATAATAATTTTTTAAAAACATTTTAAAAACATACAAACAAAAATGAAAATTAACATACATAGCACCCAGACTCAAAACTACAATCTGTGGAACCAACTGTCTCGTGTGGCAACCTTTGCCTCAAAAATTCAGTCGATTATCAAATAATAATATATCTATTCAAACACTAATAAAATAACCGTTTTATATTAATTACTAAAATATTATAGTACAGTTTGAAAGTCAATAAACTAAGATATTACGATGCATGTTAGTATTATATTTATTTTTTCTTTCTGTTCCACTTTGATTTAACATCAGTAATTTCTGTGTACATCTAATGGAAGTGTCAGAAGGGACTATTTTGATACCATATTTATCGAAATATGTCTTTCTGTTGAGATAATTAACAACTTAAAGTTAAGGCCACGAAAGTTCCAAACAAACCCGGGAATGAAAAGAACCACACAACAAACTCAAACCGGTTATTTTTCATTGCTATCGCTGTTTCAAAAACGTCAAAATTTAATAATCAATTTGCGAATAACAAGAGTCATCGCAATCAATCCGGTAAAAAGTCCTAATGTTTCTAATTAAATAAATATTTCAAACTCGGCAAGACAACCAGTCATACCCAAATACATATAATAAGTTTTATATAAATATATGGACCAAACTTCAAGTTCTTAAAAATTCGATAATTTAATTATCATTGATTACTTAAGAGAATTAGACTCCTACAAGGTTTCACTCAAGGTAACTCAATTACTTATAATTAACCTCACAGAAAAATATTGCAATTTAAGAACATATTTCTGTAGAAGACTGCATTTTACATTGCATCGATTAAATAATAATAGGTCTTGTTTATTTTTTTATGTAAAATATGTTTTCTATATAATGTTTTACTCAATAAAGAGTTTTGTTCAAATGTTTTCAAATCACAATATGATGATTATTCATTGGTAGATGAAGCTTCAAAAATATTAATGGAAGGAAAATATCATTTTGTATCAAAAAAAATTTCAAATATAGAATAATTCAATACAATTTTGATTAATGATATTTTTTTTGATCTTCTTTTCGTTGAAAAACCTATCCACAAAATAAAAAAAGATAAAAAAAACACTATGTCACTTACCGTTACTTTTATAAATGATGAAAGCTATTCTAACAAATAATACTAATAACAATATAAACACGGGTATGAGTCCCAAAAGTGTTCCTTTATTCATGTCCCTTTCAAGTTTTTCTTTTTCAGAAATGATAATATCCTCTGATAGTTTAATGGGTTCACTTTCTTGTAACACTGTTAGATCCATTTTAATTATTAAAAACTTTTTGATTAAAACTTTTTATTTTTAACTGTTTATTATCTGTGCACTTTATACATAGTCTGTGGTGTTGCGTGACAGCCGCGCTTCTTAACGTCTAAAGACTATATGACTCCGCGCCAACGATTCACATTACTGTCTCTTATCATAACCTTTTCTATTTTTACACTCATTTATAATTATCAAATTAATTTGCAAAAGAAGGAAGTTCTATAATTATTATTATCAATTTTAATCATTCTGATAATCAGAACACTGTTACGTCATAGTTGCCATCGATAACATTATTAATATATATTCTTTATGTATTATTGACACATCACAGACCCATCGCCCATGGACTTTGAGATCTTAGACATATTTGTTAGATTTAAACTGATTGAGACACAAAAACGTGACAATAGATTTTGTTACTCGAAAAAATATATAAAATCATAATTATATTAATATACTATGTTATTGGGGTCAACATCAATTCTAAGGCTATATAATAAAATATTTAAATTCTGACGTCAAATCAAAGTCATACGAACGCAACATGATGACCTTGACGGTCAGCTGTGATTGAAAATCAAATACAGAGGTCACATGACAAACCCAGAGGCGAAGAATAAAGAAAAAAATTAACTAACTCAATTTTTTTTTGTTTTACAAAAATATATTGATTTTTGTTTGACAAAAGTTTAGTTATAAATAAAATCGAATGTCACTTCCCTGGCTTCATTTAATAATTTCCCTGGCAGTTACGAGAATCATAAGAAATTATACATTTTTTCCAAGGGCAGCTAATAAAGGCGGAAACATTTATCCTTTGTTTATTTCGTTTTGTTTTCTTTGTTTATAAACTATGTATTTGGTATAAAAGATTTAAGAAAATTAAATTATGGATTTTAATATACTTTTTAAATTAAAGATGAATCTCTTTTCCTTCATGTATGTTTTCTACATAATATTAATTCTTAAATAAAATACTCTGGATGAAAATATTAACATTGAATATTTGAGATCTCTAAACTGTCAATATCTTAATTTTTCAAATTATTTTATATAATATTAATTAAATATTTTTATTTATAAATTTACTATTGCTTCAAAATATAGTAAAACTTTTTAATATTTAATAAAACTTCTCTGTCTGTATGTCCATAGTCATTTAGTATATACATTTTATATCATATTCTGTATCTGTCTAGATCAGGGATATCGAACCTTTTTTGATGTTCGTGACTCGAAATCTTTTTTTTTTTTAATAGGTAACAAGCCACAATAAAATTTCATTCAAAATGTTAGCGTGGTGATACTATATGTTAACTATTAAATTTGTACCATTTTTATTTTTAGATTCAAGTGTAGATTAATCATTTTTAATTAATTTCTATTAAAAAAAATAACTTATAAAAAAAAATTTCGTTTCTGTGCGTGCCATCAATACTTTCAAACGTGCCACTTGTGGCAACGTGCCACTTGTGGCACGCGTGCCATAGGTTCGCAATCCCTGGTCTAGTTTAAACATACCTACATTCGATTATATTTTCGATTAGTAAGTAGGTAGCCTAGTAATCTAATTGATATAAGAAGATAAATATTAATCAAATTTATTTCTTTTTGCTTTGAAATGTGTTTCAAGATATAAAGAAAATATATATATTTAAAAAAAATATGTTATATTTATTAAAAATAATCAAAGACTATACAATAAAAAACATAAACACTACAGACAGTGACTTGTCATTTATTGTAATGAATCATTGAAATTATTAATATAATATAATTTCAGTCGGATATAAGCCTTATAGCATAGACAATAAGGATAATAATTCCTATCTCTAATTTATATCTTAGTTTATATCTCTTTTCTTTACAAATCATAAGTTTTATACGTCAATAAAAACTTACCAAACAAAAATGGATGACGTTACGGGATGTTAATGTAATATTCGCAGCGAGCATTCGTTATGCCGTGTAAAATGTATGTCATTGTTCGCAAGCTCGTTGTTTACTAATGGTACGAACGTTCGCCGTCACACGTTACATAACGCCCAGTAAAGTCATTCAGTATCCACCTTTAGTAAAAAATGTTATTTGTTTACAAAGGCTTAAGAGAAACTTCTTATCAAGTTCAATGAACTCTATAAATATAATAAAACTATAAAGATAAAAAATGGGTGTGGTTGTCTTTTCGACTTTTAGGTTACAAGACTGTCAAAGTATTAATTATTAAAACCCCTCAGCTGTGTTTGTCTGTATGTATCAACGTGATAATCTGAAGAACTACACAATGGATTTTACTAATAGATAGTGAGATGATTTATAAAAAAAGATTTAGTTTAATTATTAAGAAGATGTCAAAATCTGGCGTTAAAAAATTAGTAAAACAGTTCATTTAGAATATTATAGCTAAATATAATTGGTTTTTAATAATAATAATAATTATAAGGATTACGGTTAGCAATTTCAACGCAAGCGAACCTGCCGGCGGATGCTAGTGTAGAGGTCAATGACAGTTGCTATCATATAACTGTATATCAAGTGTTTTTATTACTACTATGTACCAAATATATATCATGTATAATAAAAATTATAATTAAATATAATTTTCCGACTGTACTGACGTAAATACAATCGGAATTTGAGAGACTAGTTTCGAACTCATTCGGAGTCCTCAGAGCAATGTGGAATCGCGACGTAAAAACAAATATTACAATGCTGTGAAATTATAGACATATACAATTAAACAATATAATATAAATGTCACAATGCGACAAATTATCTTCGAAAATTGTAAAATATTTTGTTAATATTTATCGAACTGTGTTATCCTGTTATCATGTTTAATAATTGGGAAAGTCAATACTTTTTTAAATTCAGATTATTATCTCAAGATTATAAAATAATAAAATTAATCTTCTCTTGTGTTATTTTTAATTTAACTTAAAAACTGAAAATATTTTCTCGCATTACCAAAGAAATTAGAAAATATTAGCAAAATTAGAAATGAGTTTTCACTTTAGTTCATTAAAAAACAGTTTGTAATCAAAAAAAAATTTAAAATCTACATTTATACTATAAAGATGAAGTTTATTTATTTTTTGGTGGAACTCTCTAATCCTTGAAACAACTGGATGAATTTGATTTTTTTTCTGAATATGATAGTCAGATTCTAGGCAAGTTATAGGCTATCTGTTATTCTGCTACTGCTTCTAATTATCTTAATAATTAATAAAATCACTCGTCCGCGGTTAGAAACGACAGTAACAGCTAGTATAAATATATTTTCGTTACTAATTATATTTTATGGGACCATTACCATCAGTTATAAAAACTATAACAAAAACCATTCATAAACAAAATAAGTAATAATAAAATATACATTTTTGAAGTGATAACTTCTTATGGGAAGGTAAACCGCTTCGTAACGTAACGCGTGACGGCGCCAATCTGTCTGGCTTTTCTCTTTCTCACGCATATGGCAGCGGCAGGCAGGCTGCTACTCTCTCACTCTAATCCACAGCGCTAGCCTTATTTCGGTAAACAGTATAGCCGTATTTTGAATAATTAAATAATGATACTAATAATGTACATACACAAAATTCTAATGTACATTCAAGAATTTTAATTGAGACTAAAATATATTTTATAAAAGATATAAGATTTGATTAATAAATAACATTTCCTTACATTATCATATTAATATATATAAAATATAAGTAATAACCTAAGCTTTTCTCAAGTTTCAATATTAAATAGTTCAACTTAGATTAGTTTCATTTACTTCTGTCTGACGTCAACATATTCTGTTTTTATTAAAATTAAAAACATTTATATTGGCAGTAGTAGACAAAAAACGTTACGAAGTACGAAAAAACTACGTCAGAAGATGGGCTTGTATAAAAACCAAGCTTTGTTAATTAAAACGTAAGGAAACATCAATAATAATATTTACAATCATATGGAAAATACCCAAATTACCACCTAAATTCATTTATCATAACAAAAACCCTTTTAAATCCGATAAACAAATAAATAATTGAAATATCAGAATTAATTATAAGTCAGTGGTATGACCTAAGTATGACACAGCCAGATTATAACAAAACAAAATACAAAGAAAACTTATCTAAATTGTATTACATACTCTATAAACTAAATATTGTAAATTGATTCAAGAAATACTTAACTTGTAAGTCCATACATGCGAATCATTAAAAATAATGTGTTCGTGGAAAAAAACGTTTCAAAGAAAATGCTTACAAAATTTTAGTAACTAAGTGGATATTTTTTCATATTCGTGACCATGACGAATCTATAATACAAAGATATTTATTGTAAAATATATTGTAGAATACAATATATTTTCTACTTTGTCACATAAGCAAATGTATCTAGTTAAAGTGCTGTATTCGTATCCTATTATAATATATATAGTATAATCGTAAGTATAGATTTCTGCAAAAAAAAGTAGTTGTACATAAGTAATAATTCTCATATCAGGAACCTTACCACCATCTCTTAAAACAATATTACTATAATCTTATTTTATTGTACCAAAACGTCTAAAACAATATTGAATTCTGTTTTAGACGTTTTGCGGTTAATTATTTTAGTTGTTACTAAATGGCTCTTTTAAAAGTTCGGTCTTAAAAATAAAATTATTGTTATATTGAAACAAAATTTATTTTAAGTTTTAAAACATATTGCTGATACAAAGGAGTCATATAAAAAAGAAAGATACGCATATAGTTGGGAATTTCAGCTCAATTTTTCTTATTCACATTGCTACTTTTATATAGTCTTACCATAATTACGAAGAGCCAAACCGGGACGCAGAAGAGAAAGAAGCTCATTTTCATTTTTCTTTTCGATTAATTTGTGTTTTTCATATTTGAAATGCAATTAAAATTATTATGAATTGAAAACATATTAATAAATGTGAATATATTTTTTATTAAAATTTATTATTATTGACCGAGACGCCGGGACAGGGATCTCAAACCGGGACTATCCCGGTCAAACCGGGACGTATGGACTACTTTTAGAGTATGTCTGAGTGTAGCACATATATACAGTTGCTATAAATATGAGTTAGTTTTTTCCACACTGGCCTGACCTCATACCTATTGGATTCTAGAAACTTACTTTACTTGAAACTTACTTCCCATGACCTAATCCTGACTCAACCAGGATCTAAAAGTAACATTTTGACAAAAAATAAATCAAAAAGTTTTTGATAAAACCAACAGTCAGAAGAATATAATAAATTATTATCAAATCAGATAATCTTAGTACTAATATTAAATAAACATGTTCTTTAATTATTGTTATAGATAAAGTAATTTTTATTTTTATATCAGATTCATGTGATTAATTAAACTTAATAAAGTAATTAAAAAAAACTTATGTGGAAAGATATTTAGAATATTTGTTTTTTTTTTTTTTTTGTTTTATAAACAAATTCCGACTAGGGAAATGATCTCTATGTTATTGAGATTTTTACAAAAGCATACATAATTAATACAACTAATTCCCAGACTCCAAACAGCAATCTGTTGATCACACCAACCACTGTCATTGGAATTGAACCCACGACCTCTGGCTCAACAGAGATCCACCAACCACTGACTAGTCAATCGGCCGTCAACATTTTTATTACTAGGTATGAAGAATGACACTCCTATGACTTTAATACAATCGCTTAAGATTTATAAAATACATATTTATAATTAATATTTATGATTATTGGTAAAAAACTCATTTCCATTTTTTTTTCAACTGTAACTTATTTTTTATTAATTACTTGAATATGTTTAATTTAAATTCATCATGCATATAATTACTTAGACAATAATTGATTACTATACATTTCTATTAGCGATAAGTTTCATTAAAATGGGATAATTAGACTGCAATTTTATTTTCCATTGTTTCAATACACTAAGTAAAATAAGTATACCAGTTACATTTTAAATGTTGTTTTAGCCTTGTTTATATTTATAAATACTGATTTCCTCAAACTCGATATTAAAATATTTAAATACAAAACCTTACAGAGAAGAACCTTAAACTTGATATATAGTTTTATTTACTATTCATAATTGTCATATATTGTATATAATGAAGTATATTAACAATAGAAGAGTGCTGATTTTGATAAAACTCATCACAAAAGTATAACTCTTCAGAAAGAAATTTAAAACTAATTTGAAGTAAGTATAAATCGTAAAAGATTGAAATTTTTAGTAATTATTTAATAGGAGTGAGTGAGAGAGACATCAAGAGATACCTCACTCACTCTATTATCAGAGTAAGAGAGACAACAAACTGACATGTCTAGGAACTTTCTAGTATTAATTATTGATTGAATGAATGATTCATTGACATTTATTTCTCATACTATAATAAGATTGTATTTTACCCTAGAATATAATTATTATGAATTGTTACAATCTACCGCAATTAAGAAATAACCTTGTATTACACAAAGTATTAATCTGTTATTGTAGATAATTGTTTAGAGAACAATACAAAGTACGATACTTTCCAATATATATATATATATAAAGATATATATTTATGGTGTTTCATAAGTGAGGTTTAAATTAGTTTTGTTATTGTTTGAACATTGTATTTCATCAGTATGTGTACAGAGATTTCAAAACGCACAATACAATTAAATATAACAGTTCACAAAATATATTTCTAAGTAAATACTTTTTCTATTTTATTTTCATACATTCATCATGTGAAAATCTTTTTAATTTATCATATATACAGGTTTCGTTAAGATTAAGTAGAAAATTATTATTAATATTAAAATTATTATTCTAACATCCTAACAAATTAATAATATGTATTATTAAAGGTTCTATAATTTCTAAAACTGGCTGAGAGTGTTATTAATATCCGAAACCTCCAGATAAAATATTTTATACGTCAGTATATAAATATATATAAGGTTTTAGGATATAAAAGAATGTATCAAACGCGAAAACACTGTCTAATCTTTTCAAATATGATTTCAAACTTGAAACAAACTAGCGACCTCTATACAACACATTGCAAGTAATCAGTTACATTATTATGCCTACTGTATACTAGATGTCACTACGTAAAAAATGGATCAAGATTATTTTAACATTTGTTATTATAAATATTCAAAGCAAAAAATATTTAGGTAAACTATTGGTTTGTAATATATATTTTTAATAATGTTTTTTTTTTTGTTTTTCATCTAATAATTATGGCTTTAAAATAAAAAAATCTTAACTTCAATTTTATAAATGGGACACATACATATGAGGTTATATTGAAAAATGGCTGACGATAATTATTTCTTTGTTATGAAATTGATTACAATACGTTATCTTTCTTTTATTCGTCTATTTCCTTATTATTTGATAACTTTAAAACCAATGCCTATGTCAGAGTAATGTGATAAAACTGCGATTATGTATTATGACTATGTTATATAGATTTAGATATAATTATTACGCAATGAGATAAATTTAAAAAAACTCGTAGAGGCATCTTGATTTGTATATATTTTTGATGGTGAATCTAAGTTATGTAGATAGAAAGAAATAAAAAAAAATAAAAAAATTATATGAAAATACTTTTAACTATAATATAGCATTATACTATACGTCTTTAAAAGCTTCAAAACCATATTTTAATACAAATTAACATAAAAACACAACAAACAAAACTAGGATTGTTATATTAAATTAAAAAACTTTAAGCGCTTTAAGCGCGTTAAAAAAAAAGAGATAAAACAACTGAAATAACTAAAATTAAAACTTTAGTCTGTTCTAGAATTGAAAAAAGCTGTTAATTTAATTAATAAACGCATTGAAATGACATGAAGCATCCACATCAGATTTAACAAAAAAAAATGACGTCATTGAATTTCGTATTTCAAAACATTACTCATAAATATACAATAAAAATCGACTTACCCAAGAACTCGACGCAGTGTAAACACACACACGTGAAACCGTACATCATCACCAGCAATAGGAATGGAGAGAGCAGATATATTTGGTCCATTTTAGGAGCTTATTGGAACCTCGCTAAATACTCCTCCAACAAAAATAACTCGGTAACTGATAACAGTATCAATTCACGTCAGATTTGATAATACTATAATTAATGTTTCAGCTGATATACAAAACCAGATTATATTTGGATAAAAATAAAAATGAAAATGCTTTTATCCAAGCTGTTATTAATTTTAAAATTGAAACATTAATTTTTGAATTTGAAATATTTTTTATTATTTAAATATCAAAATGATGTATAATGTAGTTTAATTAAAGAGATTTTAAATGATCTTCAAAAATAATAACAGTAATACCATACTTTAAATTTTAAAATTATTCCTAAATTTATAATTAACTTATAAATATCCTGGCATTTTAATATTTTCCCAAATTACAAAAGCATCCAGCAACAAGAAAGATACAAAAATTATAATTTCATAGAACAAATATTCGATAATATTAAAATAAATACTATATTTTTTGGAGTAATTAAGTTTTCTTTTCATTGAAATAAAAGTTTTTGAAAAAACCTCAAGCAACTGTTCGAACAGAATTATACAACAATTTTTTTTTTTGTTGTGTTTTTTTAAATAGGGTTTACTTTTAGAGTCTCAGAGTCCTATTAGGTATCCGAGTTTGAAATCCCAAATCACAACGTTATCCCATTTTAATTTTCTGGGTTCTGAGGGTGGTACGTCACCACACTCGTCTCATCAATACCTATTATATGTTCAATAAAAGAAGAGTAACATTTTTAAAGATCATCATGCTGTCTCCCTCTAACCCTATTATGTTTTTAAACCTTTTCTATTCAATTCAAGTTGAGTCTGAGTTTCGAGTACAGAAAGAAAATATATATTTTAAATATGTTATATTAGAATATATTTAATAAACCCAATTAATTAACTCGCGAATTAATAATAATTTTAAAATTACCCACATTTATATTTAAAAATAAATCAATTATTATTATACATGTCATATCTTGAGAAGGATTTGACCAAATGGTCAATAAAAAAAATTAAATCATAAAAGAATTGCTGAAAAAATTAGAAAGTAAAATCTTATATGAGTCAACATTTACGATTTTCTATTATTCAAAAATTATATAATTTTTATGGTTGCTACATGTGTAACATTTTTCAGATATATATATATATCTATAACATATATAAAAGGTTATCAAATTTATTTATGTTGATCGGTAAAAAAATATTTTTTTCAGTCAAACAGAATGTTCAACCAAAGTTGTTGGCAAAACCTAATAAACAGAATTCTTATAATTTAGTATAAAAAGACTTACCAAATATTTTTAATACATAAAATCTGATCATGACGTCACATACTTGTAGATACAAGAACACTAACAACAGAATAACAACAGCGAACAACAAAAAACTCAACTCCTTGATATCGAAATACATAACTGAAGTTATAATATAAGAAATTTTAACAAAGCATTGTTACCATTTGAAGTAAAAGCAATTTAATATTCCATGTCATAAGGTCTAATTTTTAATGTCATTTAAATATAACAAAAATTTGACAGATTTTAGATGGCTCATAATCTTTGTAATCTTTGAATGATTACCAATTTCAACCTTATATCAAGCACTTTAGAGTATATTTTCCTTTAATTTTGGTTCTTAGATAATCTTAATAGATCTACTATCGTTGATGAATCTGTCAATCATAAAATGAGCTCTCAAAAATCACGAGTGTGGGTAAAGTTATATAAATTTTTTAAAAATGTAGAAGCAAAAGAGCTCAATGTTATTTGGTTTAAAATAATACAAGGTTGATCATCTGATGATTTACAGATTAAAAATATTTTTACTCTGAAAGATATTGTTTTTAATCTGTAGAATTTTGTAGATTTTTTATATATATATAGAAAAGAGTATATATATTTATATATATATACTCTTTTCACAGATATTAAACTAGTTCTTATTTATTTCAAAGATATTAAACTAGTTCTTATTTAATAAATTATAATAGTGGTTTTAATGAATTGCTTTAAATAAATGAATAAAGCATTTTATCGGATTTTATAAATTAATATTACTGATTTGATACGTGAACCTTTGTGTTTAGTTCGAGTTTTTAACTTCCTCAAACGCATAAAAGAAAGAATAGATTTCTATGGAATATGATCAACGCCATCTAGCGGAAGTAAGTTACTCTTGTTTCACACAAATTGAAGTTAACGCCAATTCGATCGAGTAGATTAGAAGGGCTATGTTACTTGCAATAGAATATATTTTTATAGGTCTAAAGTGTTTTATATCTATCGTAATATTACCTATAAGTTATGTTTTAATTTTTATACTTATTTTGGGTATGATTCAAGTAATTTCGTACAAAAATTTACACTTTTTAAACCTCCCAAATTTCTTTCATCAATCAAATTTTTTGATCTTATTAAGTATAATTTAATATGAAAATAACGATCTGATTTTAAATTAGTTTTACCAGGCAATGAGCAAAAACTCTGTTATATTTTTTTTTATTTCATATTTTTTTTGAAGTTTGTGTTTTTATAAATAACAGTAGCTGCAAAGCGAGTTATTACACTGAACCATTCAGACCCACGTATTACAAGTAACGTCAGAAGAAAAAGTATATATGAATACAAATAAAAATAATTTTACGTTAATATAAATATTTAATTTATGTAATTTTTTAATATTATAAAATACTTTGAGTGTATTTCTTCACTATTTCAGGAAATAATTACAATTTCTATCAATCACTAGCATTTTGCATCTCGAATTCACTGAAAACATGTTAGAGCATAACTTCTTTTACCTCTGTATCCAGCATCTCCAAAATCTTAAAAAACCCACCTTTTCCTCTTTATAGGCTTTAGTACACATTTAAAAAAACCCTTATTCCTATGTTCACCGTTCGCAAAGCTGTGATCAGGAAATTATTCCATTATTTGTGTTTTTCAGTAAGTACCTATAGCGCTCTCCATCAGTAAACATCAGCGCAGCTTGTTTTTCTGGAGGACTTTTAATGCCTTTCACATACAAAAAGACTCGCCACGCTAGAAAAGAGATGTGTAATTTTGCTCTTCCCTTGAACCTCTTTCCACCTGCTTATTCTAGCGACAAGATTGTCTAATATAGGTCACATAGCAGACTGCCTGGAACTTCCGCTGACAACTGATCTGGATAGGTATAGTGTCAAGATTTTCTCCCCTTTGGGAAGATTTGAGCATTGTCTGGCTAAATCTGTGTCTACTTATTCCCCAACTGATTTTGATCCCCATTAAGTTAGGAGACTTGAAATCCAAGTCAGTAGATTAGGGGGAGATTTTTCACCTTTTTTCGTTTAAGACTTAGTGACATATCAGCTTTGGAGGCTCCGTCTAGTTGTGCGGATGCTATAACTAATTTTTCCATCCCTTTATGTGGCCGTCTTCAAGGCTAAAGTGAATAAGCTTTTGCTAAAATAATGCGCCTTATCACCTACTAGTACATTACCACTTTCCATCAGATGGAATGCAGCCACGCATGAACTTTGATTATAACAAAAAAAAGGAGGATTCAAATGGTGTGTGGCATTACTTTCGACCGCCACTAAACCATCGTGAGAACTTACTATAATAATTGATATTAATTTTATTTTGCTAACTGTACACTCCAAAAAGGATATGTAAATAAGAGCACTCCTGATTTATCTGCAATTGTCCTCTCTTGTAGTTTTTATTTGCATAACTAATTATCCGATACAAAAATAGCTTCTTTGTGTCCTGACCTAGACAATAAACATATAAGAGTATATAAAAACAGAAAAGATAATTTAAATTATACTATTTACCAAAACGTTTTCAATAAAAAATTAAAAAATTTAACAACTTGTGTGGCACTCGAATCTGGGACTTGGGGTATCATTCTATCCCTTATTATCTATATGTGGCTGTCTTCTAGATGACCACATATGGATAATAGAACACGGCCCTAATATGGTTTAATATTAAAAATAGTGCCAGGAAATCCTTAGCCCATGGGTTCAAACAAATTTCGAGATGGTGGGTTGGTTCGTGGTAAGATTCGGATGCTGTTCATTCCCTCAGAGACGATTATCACCTGTGGCTACTTTTCTTACGATGAGTGAGATTACACGATGCTTATTAATTGAGTGCATATTTCGTTGTAACATCTTAGCGTTTACAATCGTTGTTAGTTTATTTATTATAACAAGATATTTAATGTTTATCTTAGTGTATAAGGTAGGGCTTCCATTGCTAGCTATGCTAGCTAGCTATTAAAAAAAGATGCGAAATCTTAAACTTTAAATAAGTAACATTTATCTCTCAATAATTATTTTACGTGACATTATATACGAATGAATGTTCATCTAAATTCATTTAAGAAATAAACAACAACAGAACGGAAAATCTGATGACAAATGATAGCATTATACTAATTAGAAACACAGGAGTATTGCGAATATGTTGTTACTTTTTTGCTTCAACGACTCAATATAGTGTTAAGTAGAAAAGGAAATGGACGAAGAACTATTTCAACGCGAGACTATGGGACACCGACAAATAGGTAGAGGATTCTTATAATTAAAAATATCTAGTATTATATTGTTATTGTAATATAGCTTTATCTTATATTGCAAGATATAAACCTTACAATAGAAACAACTTTATTACAAATAATGGTTTTATCGCAAGTATTTAATGTATAGTTTCGCTTGTACTGTTGTACAAGATTAATAATGTTTTTAAACAATTACAAATTTGATTGCAGTTTGTAATTAATGATTGTCATTGTAAGATTTGTTTTATTATGAGCCAGAGATGCGTTTGTACTTATTTTTATTTTTATTAGGTTTGTTTGTGTGTGTGATTTGTGTATTAATGTGTATCTTATTAATAAAAATGCATACAGAATTTTTGGGGTCCTAAAATTAATTATTATTATTTCTAATTCCTATATTATAGTATAAAATGTTTTGCTCTTAACATTTACATTTTGAAACTAATGGAAACTAGAACTTTCTGGAAAAACTACCATGACGAAAACAGCTCAAACAATCATTTCGAAATTTTCAAATTGTTATATTTTTTTAATGAAAAGTTTTGTTCCTTTGTGTTTTGGAATCAAAAGCATAGAGTTATTCACATTTCTGTATATTTTTATAGATATAGTACATGGATGGCAAGCCTTTCTGTCACCAGAGCAGGTGAAGAAGGCTGGAATCCTGCCTTGGATCGGTGTTTTGAGAGTGCGATTAGGTAAAATAGGTCGACAATACAAGTACTATTAGCAAGCGAGTGTTATAAATTTAGTTTTCTTAAAGAACATTACCTATTTTTCCATGATAATTTACTCGTTTAATCGATCAATCGATCGATCAATCAATCAATCAATCAAATATACAGTAAATAATTCGAACGATCAAGTCATCAAATAAGGTCTATTTGATGATGAAAGTCGGGTTCTATTCTCATCTATTCCAAAAAAGGTATTAGCATTCATTAGTAAAAAAGAAATAAAAGTCCATCACCGACTTATTGAAAATAAATGTCAAAATGTTTAGAAAAATTAATATTCTTATAAAATTAATAAAAATTTTATTCTTCACGAAAAAATACGAAAATATATTATGAACAGATATTATGAAGTTTGGAATTACTGACAAATTATAATTTCAAGGTAACACGGAATTTGCGACGGGTCTCACTCTGATATCTGAACGTCTGGCTGCAGCCAACTCTCATGATATATCCAAACTTGACAAGAATACATTAAGGTACAGAATATTCGAAAAACTCAGTTTTTCCTTCCGATCTGTCTGTCTGTATGTGTGTCTGTGTGTCTGTGTGTCTGTCGAATTTTATTTTTCGAATTTTGAAAAACTAAAGATATATTTGGAATCAGCATCTAAATGTAATTCACTTTTCAAAATTATGTTGATTGACCAACGGGAAGGTGGTCAGATCGGCCGCCGAAGTTACCGAAAAATGGAAAAAAATTTTCGAATTTTTAAATTTTTAAAATTTTAAAATTAATTAATTAATTTAATTTTTTTATTTATTTTTTTCTCTTTTGTTTTTGATTAGGAGTTTTTCATAGCGGCAAGCTCGATTGCCGCGTGTCAGATGTTTTTTGTTATGTCGGATGACATAATTTAATAAATAACAACAAATTCTCAAATCTCAATCCTGTCACCCATATTATTAGACACAGAGCTCAAACACAAATTCGCACACACACTCACACACACTTTCATACACACACATACTCACGCATATATACATCCTCATGCACACATGAGTGTATATTACATTACATTTAGATACATATATGTTTTTCATTTGTTTGTTTTACATCAATAGTTTTTAGTCTCTCAACTGTGTTTGCCATTTTTTTATCCATTGTTTAAGAGATCGATAAACATTCATTAGTGTATAGTTAAGTATTATATAAATCAGAAGAAAACAGTTATTGGCTTTATGTTTGTATGTCAAATCATTGTCTAATTGTTGTTCTTTTCTCCATAATTAAATATATAAATAAAAAATAAATAAATAAAATAATTATCTTCTTTTAGATTAGCAACTAAAGCTATATTTTTCACACACAATATCCCCTGGTATTGCGATGTCGCAGACTATGAAATTCATCCTGACTTTAATGATATAACTTTAATAAATACACTGGCTGTACTTTTTTTAGACTGTGACAGACAAAATTGTAAGTATTTTTGTTTTCATTCCTGTCTGTATAATATTTTAATGATTTTTTTATTGAATATATATTCTTATATCCTATAACTTCACTAACATTTCCACCCCATTTTTTTTATTCTGAAAAAACAACTTTAAATGAAAAATTTTGTATTAATTACATTAATAGTATTTTATTAATGGCTTGGTAACTTCAGTAAATTACATTAGAATTGATACAAAACCTAAAGAAGGTTAGGGTAGTTTAGATCAAATTTCATTTTTTGTCTAAAATATTTCGCTCCTGAAAAAATAAAATTGTCTCTTATACTGTTTTGGCAAATCCCAGATACATATTTAGCAGAATTGCTGCTGTTAATTCGTAAGTACAAATTCTATATTCGAGCTGACGAAGACTGCAGTATACTCCTGTCTTCTAATTAACTAATGTACTGGAATGTAGAAGGAAAGAAGACTTCTTCTTTCCTGTCTTTGTTTCCGTAATTTCATTTCTCATATGCAAGTTTTTTAATCGCTGGTTGAGTCAAATCTGAAAACAACTATTGAATGGATGGAAACATTGAATGGAAAATACTTTATTGAACATTTGTTCTTCACTTCAATTCAATTCAATTCAATTCTTGAAAAATTACCTTAAAAATAAAATAGAATTTTTAATCCTATAAAAAAAACTATAACTGTTGACTGCACTTTTTTAACAAGGTGGTAAGGTTGTTTTTAGCTAAAAATGTAGTGATTTTTATATAAACTAAATGACCATCTTCTCCAGGGACATCAATAAATTGGCCAGATCAAAGGAAAGATTGGGACAATGTATTTGTAGTCGGATTAAATGATCGTAAGTACCTGCATTTTTATCCATAAGAATATATCGCAGACAGGAATATTGTTTTAATTAAAGTTCTTCAACACTTAGTACACGATGTGACGTCAGATGATTTGTAATAGCAGCAAGTGAATAGAGTTTTTGTGAGTATGGATAGGTTGACAGTCATTTCTTCTGAAGTAACGGACTTGGCCACTTGGTTTAGTTGTGGTTGGTGAGTGTGTGTTTAGAGATACAATTGTGGTTACGTACAGTATGGTAGCGAAGTGTAACAGTGTCGATATTTTTGTTTTGCTACGCTTACAATGGGCACCACTATTGAGTCTAAATGATGATGGCCATACATCTCCGCCATCGCTGGCGCCGACATATATTACAATTTTTACCGGAAATAAGAAGAAATCTATGTTATCCATTTTATGAATTCATAAATATTTATTTATACTAATGTCATTACTTTTTCAGGAAATTATGATTTTGAACAAACGATTTTCAGGATGAAGTTTGTTAATTCAAGCAAATGTTTGAGCTTTTACGTTAAAGAAGAGGTGAGCTTACAATAAGTTTAGTTCAAGTATAATTGCGTACATTAATTTTATATAAATAACGAAATATTAAAGTAATATTATAATATTTCAGTTAGACTTTAAAAGACTTTGGCCAAAACATTTCTTGTGTTCTAAGGCGGTGAATATGAAAAAAAAATGTGTTTTTGATTCGGGTATGGCTTTGGTTTCCGTGAAGAATGGATATTGGACCTTGGTAAAATACTGTAATACTGAAAAGATTTGAAGCTGTTATTCACTGATGTGATTGACGTATGTTTTGACAGTTGGGTATCAGCACACGAGGTCCTGGTTGCGTCCTACCGTCTCGGTTTATAGACATCTTGCCATATACATCCTGGATGAACGAACAGAGAAACAAACAAACGCTTAGTTCTAGAAGACAGATGGATAACAATAATAACGATGAACAGAATGATGATGACAATAATAATAGTACAGCTATCGACCCAGCTTATGACATCGTCAATGATGTCAGCGACAGAGAAGATGATTTTTACGTCCAAAAATTGAATGATTCGACTATGGTTTTGAGACCAAGTAAGTCATTCATTATACTAATTTACTCAGGGTTAACAAATTGTCAGAGCAAGAGAGCTGAAAGTATTTCTTCTTTTCTCTTTATATCCCATTCCCCCTGTAGCTTGTATATTCCAAATTCTCAATACATTTTTAAGGACTACACTCCTATTATGAAATGTCCATTGATGATGATGACCATTTATCATCAGTATGAGCGTCACTGAGCGCCACGTTTTATCATGTACAGTGAAGACACTGTACATGAAAAAACGTTATTACTATCGTTATTATTATCTGAAATTTCATAATTTTAAATGAGTAATATTAGATGAATTTCAAGTCTCCACAAAGTTTCAAGTTTATTTTAGAAAATGCAAATGTAAAAGAATTAGTTTATGGAGATTGTGAAAATGACAAGGGAGTTATGATGTACAGAGATGCTGGGATTGTGAGGACAACGAAAAAACCTGCAACTGGAGTATACGCTGTAAGTTATAATTATTACAAAAAATTATAAATTTTCATGAGTTTAATTGGTATTTCATGTAGCTTGAGTATGCTTGATTTTCTGCCTTTTACAAAGTTAGATAATTCTTCAATGTTCTTTTAAATTTTCTTCGTGTTTTCGTAATAGTAAAAAAATATTTTGCACATGCAGATGTTATTTTAAAAATACTCGTGGGGATATAAAGTGTTATAGTGATGTGTTATAGTGTAAAATGAGGAGTACATAAATAAGATTTTGTTTTAATAATGAAATTATTTTATTCCCAGCTTTCTTTGTATGACATGAGATACTATGGGGTGACATGTGTAATGGTGACAGTGGTTTGTGATAGTCGATCACGTACAAAATTTTGGTATGAAATGGGATTCAAGGCTGATGACTTTGAAGATCTTGTTAAAGTTGTCCCACATTATGTACGGGGACTACCATTTCCACCACCCAAAATATTATTTATATCCGACTCCTATTATAACTACGAACATATACAAACATCAAATTTGGTTTTTAAGTTTGAATTTACTGGGGAAGCAACTATAAATGTAGACTTCTATGGAATTCGGGTTACTACTACTCGACTACATACGACAAGTAAGTAAATTATACAAAGATGTTTTAATCAAATTTCAAATAAGTCGGGCGTGCGTTAGATTCATTGGTTGGTAAGGTTCATCTAGTTGGACATATTGAACCTCATTGTCCTTAGTGTCTGCAGATTTCGACATTGTGTAAGTGAGCTGATAAATGGAAAATTTTAAACGGAATTATATCATATACATAATCATGGCACAAACAACTGTTTTTGTCAGAATTTCATTTCATTTCTCGTTATCTAAGATGACGTTCAAATACAATATTTTCATTGTGATTCTTAAACATTTTTACTCTCCTGAAATCTGAGAGTTATATACATTTAATATATATTTACGAACACAAAATTATTAAAATCTAATTCTCTTAGAAGACTTTATATAGTATATTTAGAGTTAAATAGTGTTATTACAAAATATGCAACAATTTATTGATCATAATTACATTTAAGATCATTAAATGTTTATTCTAACGTTTATTATTATAAAAACTGTAATTAGTCATATAATAAATACAGCAACAACAACGCCTCGCACGAGGGGGACACATCGCTATCACCTGTACCGAACTCCAGGATGGCTTCCTGATGAAAATGCTCGTAGAAGCGGTGGGAAGCAGGCTTTACCACCCCGTAGAAAAACAAAGTATAGAACCAAGAAAAGGTTTTAAAAAGAAGAATTATGAATAAAATGTTTTCCATTTTCTTATCATAAATATATTCCTATTACATTTTGGTGGTTTTGTACTTCATATTTTGTTCTTTATTTACAATTATCCAGATGTTCTCATATCATTAATATAGGATTTTGCTCAACTTCTTTCAAACACATTTGGGCTTCTTATTCATGAGCTCGAAGTATGGCGGAATTGCGAAATCGTGACAATGGCGGACAGATCGAAACTACAATGCATCAAGATAATTATATATAATAGTATATATAATATATAATCTGGTTCACAAAAGTTTAAATACAAAAAAAATATGTTTTATTTGGAATCATTTCATTTTTATTTATTTATATAATATTTTAGATAATTATATATGTTTTATGTATAAATAAATATATAGAATTATATATAACATCCAGTATCCCAAGTTTATTTATATCATAACAAGAACATCAGATCAATTTTAAGACAAGTCTTCATAACCCGAGGCAATCATTCAAGTATAATATCAAAATACCTCTTTGATAGTAACAAAGTTAATAAATAATGACTGGTCAATTAACTAGTTAATGCTAGCATCAACATATTTACAAGGCCTCATATATACTAATATTATAAAGAGGAGACATCTGTTTGTAACAAAAACTCCAAAACTGCTGGAAGGATTTCAACAATTTTTTCATTATAATGTTACAAATAAAATCGTGCGTCCGCAAGTGGACCCGCAAGATACAGCTAGTATAATATTTTTAATATTTCAAATATTGAACTAATAATTAAAATATTAAATAATAATAATGATAGTTTGTCATTCTGACATCGTCATCTAATTAATATATTATCTTGCTTTTAAACTATAAGACATAATATAAAAAAAGTTTTAGAATTGCAAAAAGAAAATACAGAAATTTGTTTTAATTTTAAGAATAAAATACACACAAAATAATTGCTTTTTTGGTTTTATAATTAGTATTGAATTTAAAGTAAAATATACTATATTTTAAAAATAGCAGTGTTGTGAACTTGTGACTATCTAAATATTGCAACGCCTTTTAATAATATAAGCTATAGTGTCACTGTACACTTAGATATAAATTAGTAAGAAAAAAAAGTTTGTTTGAAAAAAATAAAGCATGTTAAATTTTAAATACATACTTTTGAAAAAGGTAATATAGCTAATGTTTTTTTTTAAATTTCAACGAAACCTTTCTATAAAATTATTTTATGAATAAAAAAAAAGATGTAAAAATAAATGCGAGTTATAGAAAGTTGTAGAAAGATTATTTCTTACAAATATATATTTTTTTTAAATATACCACACATAGAATCTATTTTGATATTAATCGCAATTTTTTTTTAATTTTACAACCTAATTACCAAATATAATTCTGAAAGGGTAGCAAATATATAAATCCAATTGTAATATAATTTTATTAAGGGAAAACTCTATTACTTGAGAAAACGCATTTCATGGATCGTATAGTTTTGTCGTTACACAGTTACTATTATGTTAATTACAGATATAAAGTAAAATCATTACAGGGGGTGAATCCACCCTTAACTTAATTAGTAAATATCCATAAGTATAAGTCACTCTTAGATTATAACTTCTTATAAAGATCAAATTTGATAAAATGTAATTCTAATAAAGAATATCATTTTTTATCCTATATATGAAAGAAAATAAATTTAAAGAAACTTCTAGAAGAAAACAGCACTTAAAGTTATTCCTTTCTTTCCTCGATCGTGGTTCCGTCAATTTCTGTAAGTTAAACAAACGGAGTCGCAGGAGAAGGTTATATAAAAAACAATGACTTTAGAATACTTATATTTGGTCTGTCGCTGATTCAATCCATGGTAAATATGTAAACATCTGGAGAAAGCGGCTCGGAGCAGCGCACCCAGGACCCTTTATACCGAAACCAATCTGAAAATAACCAAATTATTTACATTAAACTCAAAAATTTATTCAAAAACATTGAAACTTAAAGAATTAATTATTTAATAGATTTGAGTTTTATTTATAATGAAGATAAACCGACACTACACCGTGATCATTAATTACCATTATATACAATTATCCAGCTGTACATACGTTACTTACTATCGGTAATTGCCCGAATACTGTCATTGCAGCGTGAACAGTTCACGCCTTGATTCCGCCATGCTCAGAGCTCATGAATAAAAACCCTGAATGGCTTCAAAACTAGTCGAGCAAGTACCGATGGTAATTACGTGAGTACAACCGGATAATTATAAATAACAGAAACTACCATTTCCTTAAAAAATGTTAGAAGTTTTAATATATATATTTTTTAAAGTTATTTGAAGAAACTGTAAATTACTGACGTACTAAAATATATCTATAATTAGAATGTTTCTACAAGATATGCGTAGCGTTAGTTTTGGATAAATGTAAAGTTTTTATGTAATACAACGTCTCTACTTGCCAAAACCCAAACTCCAGTGGTGTTGGACGCCAGCACCATGCCGTTCTCCCACACACAATGCTTCATATTATTGTGAGCAAACCCACAGTAATAACTAGTCGGTTTATACAAAATACTCTTATACCTAAACTGTGAATTATATTTAATTATTAATAAGTATATAAAAATAGAATTTGAAACTACAAATAAAATAATTTTATTTCTATAATATTTTACATTAATATATAGGAAAAGTTACTATTTATAGTTAATATTAAAACACTATACAATAATTAAACATTATAATCAGGCTGAAACCTCAATTTAAGAATTACTTTTAAACAAAACATTGAACGCGGTTCAAGTCGTATAGTAAGTATAGCAATATAAAGCGTATAGCAAGTATATATATAAGATTTTTTAAAATTTGTTCAGTAATTTTTGAGATTATTCGTTAATTCGTTACAAACAAACAAACCTTTCCTTAATAATATTATAACGGATATATTATCTATAAGAATTGAACTTCTTGTTACTTTACTCCGATGCGATTGTAAAAGTCCTCACAGAGTTCCTGCTTGACAAACTGAATTTTATGAATTATTTTTTCTAATAGCCTGTTATCTGAAAATTAACACACTACTGAAACTGAATAAGTTATATAAGAATATCTATATATTATAACAAATATTGATATCAATCGGATTATACATTAATTTATTACAATTACTAATAATTTGTAATTTTTACTATTGTTACTAGTAACTTCTTAAGATTTATTTTATAACAATTTTATTTACAATATATATAAAAATGAAAAATTAAAAAAGAGACTATTAAATTCTTTGGACACATTCTACAACAATTAGTCTCACAAATTACTGTACCGTGAATCGAATCTACGTCCTTCACAGCAGCCGTGCTAACCACTACACCTACAGGTCATTTAATGTAAAGAAGATTATCTAATAATAAACATAATATATATTTACCATCAACGAAACCGAGAGCGTACAAATGATTTGATGTATTATAATTATTATTAGGTTGACATATTGGAGTTAAGCCATCTGCACCATCTGCAATCAATATACAATTTTTAAATTTCTATATTCATTGGGTTCGGGGTTTGAAAAATAAATATCATTAACAAAGTATTTAACATAGAAATAGTTTCAAAATTACCAAAAATTATTGTACTATAAGACTTTTTAATTAAAAACAGTTTTGTATTACAATTTTTGGTCAATGAACCTATGCAAATTTAATCTATTATTTATAGTTTACCATCGTCCTCAAAATCCAATTCAATCAGCGCAATAGTGTTATAGGTAGAGTATTCATACTCAGGGTGCATCATTACACTCTTCACACCACAGGACCACGTCTCCCGATCCTTCAATATGAACATGGCCTTACTTTCTCTCCTAAACAGAATAGAATCAAATCAAATCAAATCAAATCAAATCAAATCAAATCAAATCAAATCAAATCAAATCAAATCAAATCAAATCAAATCAAATCAAATCAAATCAAATCAAATCAAATCAAATCAAATCAAATCAAATCAAATCAAATCAAATCAAATCAAATCAAATCAAATCAAATCAAATCAAATCAAATCAAATCAAATCAAATCAAATCAAATCAAATCAAATCAAATCAAATCAAATCAAATCAAATCAAATCAAATCAAATCAAATCAAATCAAATCAAATCAAATCAAATCAAATCAAATCAAATCAAATCAAATCAAATCAAATCAAATCAAATCAAATCAAATCAAATCAAATCAAATCAAATCAAATCAAATCAAATCAAATCAAATCAAATCAAATCAAATCAAATCAAATCAAATCAAATCAAATCAAATCAAATCAAATCAAATCAAATCAAATCAAATCAAATCAAATCAAATCAAATCAAATCAAATCAAATCAAATCAAATCAAATCAAATCAAATCAAATCAAATCAAATCAAATCAAATCAAATCAAATCAAATCAAATCAAATCAAATCAAATCAAATCAAATCAAATCAAATCAAATCAAATCAAATCAAATCAAATCAAATCAAATCAAATCAAATCAAATCAAATCAAATCAAATCAAATCAAATCAAATCAAATCAAATCAAATCAAATCAAATCAAATCAAATCAAATCAAATCAAATCAAATCAAATCAAATCAAATCAAATCAAATCAAATCAAATCAAATCAAATCAAATCAAATCAAATCAAATCAAATCAAATCAAATCAAATCAAATCAAATCAAATCAAATCAAATCAAATCAAATCAAATCAAATCAAATCAAATCAAATCAAGGGGTTGATGTATCGTGTATGTAGTTTTTATGAGATAAATGAATTTCAATAAAATTAAAAGAGAAAAGTATGATCTGGAAGAGTGAAGGAGTTCTCTCCTTTTTCTAGACCTTTTATTGTTTTGCCAGTTTTGTTACTTATAATATGAAACACAGCTATATCTCTGGACTATTGTGATTCTGTGATTACTTTAACTATAATATGATTACATCTCAAATTATATCAAACAATCATTGTATACAATACAAAATACCCAGATGAGTTTGTTGTTGCAAGGTTCTTCACAGACCAGCGCGCGTTTGAAACAATTGTATTCTTAGCTTTACATTAGATAGTGCCTCAACAGAAGGGCTTATTTTTATAAGTATGGTGTAAAAATCAATTGAAATACACAAGTGATCACTGGTATAGATTCAAAATGGAAAAAAAATAAAAAAATAAACTAATTACTTAAGAAATATATGATAAATAAACAAACTTACCGACTAAACAAATATCTGATATATAAAAGTTCAAATAAAAACAGTAATATATTTACATAAGGAGCCCTTTTGGTATCTGTGCTATATCCTCTGCGTGAACTACAGCATATTTAGGTTTCACTAAAACCAGACCAGTAATGCCTATTTTTAAATTGCCATCTTCATCTAAAAACATTTTTATATCATTTAGAAAGAGACAACACACCATTCCATGGATTCACCGTCAGGGTGCTGGATCGTTGCAGAGAAAGGACTGCAAAAAGTGCTGGATCTTACGACACAGGTGTAAGTTTATGGGGCCCCTTTACTTTTATTATATGCCCGATGAACTGGTTTTCTGGGGCTTGAGTCTTGTTCATTATAGTTTTTCTATCAAATCTTATAGATTACAGTTTTTCTATCAAATAAAAGAAACTGTTTTCGAAAAGTGAGGCAGTTTCTAAGCTCTTGTTAGCTGGATATCCGAATAGTCGGACAGAGTCTGACAATTTTCACTCTTTTTATACAGGTACAGCGACTACACATGGTTTTCGAAGTCATTTGATTTTCGGAATTATGAATCCGACATATATAAAAATTACGTAATAGTTAAAGAATTGCGTAATACAGTACTCTTCACAAAATTTTGTAATATTTTGCAATTTGGAAACTTACGTGAGTGCACTCGTAGTACTCCTAGCCACGGGAATTGTCCAACATCGCCAACATTACCTTCTGGTAGATTTGTTTTAATTGTATTATCACATACCGGTCGTTGTAAATTCACTTTATCTATAAAAATACAATATCTTACCAAATTAAGGATAATCAAAACTAAGAGATTAAAGATTTAGTAGAAGAAATAAATGAAATTACAAACCATATGCAAATACAAACACAAAATAGAAAAGAATTCTACAAGACATTATTGTTGAGACATAAAAGTGAATGAAATAACATGAAATTTACCGATAAATTGAATTTTCTCCAGCGCAGAACTATTATTATTTCCGATATAATTTAAATATTTTAATAAATAGACTCCATGATTGTTTTTTAATATTACGCATTTACGTCCAGTACATGTATGGTATAAAATACACTAGTGGACACTTAACTTAAAAATAAAAAAATAAAATAAAAATAAAAATGTTTATTATTTCGGATAACAAAAGATCCATAATGATAAGTAAAAAAATTAAATAAAGACTTAATAACTAGTGTTAGTACTTAATAACTAAAAGTGACCTCGTAATGTCACACAAGTGCTCGACTAGCGAACAGTCCCCACTCCTCAAGACATTGTTGCGGCTGTCGCGCACTCGTCTTAAAAGTTGCTTGCTTTTTTGCTTAATAACGTTTTAATTTATTACGACTTTCATTACAGCAGAGAAAAAATATCGATATCGATGTTTTAATTTTTTTTTACCCATCTCTAATAAGCTACCAAATTGCAACTAACGATAACAGGGTATATATTTAATTGGTCATTAAGTGTTTATAATCTTCATAAGTGCATCTTTGCCTATGTTTAAAATTTTTACTTTTACTTTGACATTATCAAAAGAATGAATTACAAATATCATTAAATGAATCATTAGTAAATTAGCATCAGGCAGTATTGTTTTTCTTACATATGACAACATTCATAGTGACGATGTAAAAGTACTTCCATGGCAATGTTTTATAGTGTAAGAAAAATTAACTGTATACTTAGATATTATCCGACCTTATAATAATTTTTATGATAAAAAATTGTCTTGATAAACAAAATTGCAAAATCGTTAGCATGTTTCATACATGCGGCAATTGATTTTTATGTTTATAGATAATCAGATACAATATCATGCGAGCACACCCGCGGGCAATACATATATTATAAGGCTGAATACCGTTGATACTACACAGGTAATTTCCATAAGTTGGTGGACATTTACTAAGTATTAAGGTGAACCACCAATAAACATTGCTTATCTATACAAAGCTATAAAAAAAATGTGAAACTATATAAAATGTCAATATTATCTGTCTATCTGTGATTTGTTTTATTATAGAAAAATAAAACCAAATAAAATATGTACAGAAAATAGTTATAAGAAGCGATAAAAAAGAAAAAAATAATAAAAAAAACTATATAAAATTATAATTTCGTCTGTTTGTTAATTATTTTAATATAGAAACTAAAACAAAAAAATATATAAAAAATAGCAATACGAAGCGATAAAATAGTAAAAAAAAATAGTAAAACTATAAAATATTTCAATTTTGTCGGCTGTCAATTGTTTTAATATAGAAAAATAAAATTAACTAAATAAATTTTCAAAAAGTCTACCAAAAAAAAAAAACTACCCACCAATATGAACTTGAAGAATTTACCATTATAAAACTTAGATTATATAGCTCTTGGAATCAGTGGAGTACTGAGCTATCCAGAATATTAAAAGATAAGCATCTAAGCATATCTCATGCTGCAGCTAAATTGCATATTGTTAAAACTATTATCAGAACTTCCTTGCCATGATAATGATAATTTGACGTGGATGCATGTTTCATCCAGCATCCAGGCGGTGGGGGGTAAATTATATGATAGAATATATACAACAGCTTTAAAATTATGATTTACAATTTATTGAATCAAATTTTTACAGTTATATCTAGAAACTATTTGTACATATTCACTTCTTTCTTGTATTATCGAGCTATTATTGCTAATATTATTAACCTTAATACTAAGAGAATTTTCCCGACTGGTATAGAACAAATTCAATGCTCTTATTCGTGAGTTTGGTACTTAGGAGTTCACGTCGCGATTCCACTAAGCTAGTCGGGCAATTTCTAATAAGTTTTAAGAGTACATTTAGATAAATACAATTAGAATCCTATTTATCTCTCAATTTTGACCTCTCTTTTAGTTGACAATGTCTTAAAAATAATAATAACAAAAGATGTACAAAATTATTTTCAATATAAATGTCTTTGTTTAATGTAATATTTATTATAATGTAAAATTTTTTTCTTTTTAATTTTAATATTAAAAATGAGATAAATACAATATGTGATAAGTTGATGACTGAAATGTTCATTAACTAGACACTCTTCACTCGTCACTCTACGAATACGGTATAATGTGGCATTCCCCTAATTAATTTAGCATTCTATATTTAAAAAGCGAGTAGTGACACGATAGCTCAGTAGACAGAGTGGCAACGGACCCCGAAAAGTCACAGTTCAAGTACAGTTGGTACATTTTTAATTCTATACTTATTTTTAAATTGTGTGAGCTTAAGATGGTTAACATGTTTGTATATCTATTTAGATTACTTTTTAATGAAACATATATTTTGTTCTACTGTTTGTTTCATTATTTGTTGTTTTGATCCTGTAACGTATGAATTACTTTCTCTATAGCCAATATTTAAAAAAAAAAATATACATAAAAATGTTATATTTTATAATTATTCAAAATTGGAGCTAAGAATAAAATACTTTAAAGCAAGCTGAGATAATCAATAAATTTAAAAATAAAAACAAAAAAATTGTTCTATTTATGCGCACGCGCAGCGACAGGACCACCTCTGCTATCGAGTCTGTCTCTACAAGCATTGTTCAATACACCTTGTTGTTAAGTGTGAAGTATTTATTCTTAAGATAAAGTTACTTCTTTGTGGAGGATTTTATATATAAAATAAACTGTCTGAGATGTTTATAAAAGTTTAATTGTCATGATTAGAGATAGAACTATTAAATAGTAAGTACAAAATATTAATTTTCATTACCTGTGCTGTGTCAATCCTAAACAACCTTTATATATTTCATCAGGATTGAGTTTCTGAAACATTAAAACACATGTTTCTTTATTTTATAACACAGAATATCAATTAAAATATTACCATTTGATAATATTTATTTAACACTCATTCTCTTTATAAATATCATTATATGAAAATTGTTTATTTATAGACATTTGATCCTCAAAAAAAAAAAATTATTACATGAACGTTGAAGTACCCTTCATGTATCTGTCACCAAAACAAAATACAATGAGTAGTTGTTCCGTAATGTACGAATAAGCAAATAGATTAACAGACAAAAAATTTACATTTTAACACTTGAAATTTTGAAATTAGTTGTCTCAACAAAATACAGATTTAGTAGATTTTTATATTATATATATAGATTAGATATTGTTTATATACGTACGCAAGTTCGACAAAATTAAAAGATAGTATTAGAGTTAAATAATTCTAAAGATTACCCTGGAACAAACAAACAAGGAACCAAAAATCTGTTTAGACAAAAAAAAATATATCAAACGATTAAAAAAAACATTTTTTCTAAATTCATAGAGATACAATAAAAATCTTTAAACATTATCTTTCTTGTATCCTCAGTTTCCTCCAACATAAATATAATCCATAATTACCAAGATAATCCCTAGAATTAGTATTAACTTAAATCTGGAAAAGCTAAATTACAGCACATAATAGACTATAACTTAGACCATAATGACTGGCCTGTTCCCACATAAAATACGTCATTACGTCCTCACTATACTATAATACACCTACATCTAAATCTAATCACTTCTAGGTATTGTTCATCTTAAACGATTTTCCAAGACCAAAAATTACCTTGTTATTTTCCTCTTCCATCAGTTGATTGATTACATGTTTTGATATCAAGAATTTTGCGGAATCATGTTTTTTAAACAGATCTTTATAGATAAACTGTTCTACGTCACTACCATCCCCACCATCTTGATACGTGGTGCTCTTTAACAGTGTGATTTTCAAGAGATCTGAAACACCAAGATGAGTATGAACTTCCTTTGTCGGAATCTTCAGATGGATGGGTGTAAAGGACGCCTACTGCTTCCTCAAAAGCTAGCAATGCTCATGTGCATCACCTGATAAATCAGAAGCTGTGGGCGGCGGTGACCCTGTGCCAGGTGACCTACATACTCACTTCTCCTTCTTTTTTATAAAAAAAAAAATGCTTATAATCTTCGTTTGTCCTTATCCAAGTATCAAGAAAAAACCTCTTTCTTAATAAAGACTGCGAGGTACAACTTCAACTTGTTAAAACGTTTTATCAGAAAACTGAATAAAGATATAAGGAAAATATTTTTTATTAATATCTGCTTTAATTATTAATTCTCGACATATTTCTAAAACTATTCTATAGATATGTTAAACTATATATTTGTATTTTCTTTGATTTTCTCGAGTACATATTTGAAATAAAACTATTTTTTACGGATTAAAACTCGCGTATAATTTGGTTACATATTAACCCGACGTTTCAAATGCTTCACAGCAATCGTGTTCATAGGTAGACGAGATGTCTGTCTCGTTAAAATGTAACCAAATTATACGCGAGTTTTAATCCGTAAAAATTTGTTTTATTATATATTTGTATTTTATAGTTGAGTCATAATTTTAAAAAATATATAAAAAATACAAACGTTACCGTGAACTCGTGCATAATAGATTTATCAAATACAAGCTGTTACTCATGGTTCCACCTACGGAGATATGATTTTTTTATTATTAAGGTAAAAAAAAAATATCGTAATGCTATATAGCATTCCTCAATAACCTGACTGTCATAATCATAAAGACTGTTTAAATTAGGTCCAAGGATTTGTACGTCTAAACAAACAAACTCCTCCGTTCTATAATTTTATTGTAGACAAAGTATAACCTCTCTCTATATATAGAGGCCACATATATAGATAAAGGTTAATAAAGTCCACGTGTTTAGAACAACACATGAAGCTTACAAAATATTGAACATAGTCAAGGAATGATCAGTGTATAGATGGGATACGATTCAAGCGACTATATTCTTCGAACATGAGCCAACTTGATCAAAGTTTAGATTTAAGAAACTCTTTATTCTTCGAACTTGAGCCAACTAGTATGAATTTTGTTATACAACTTACAGAAGCATAAACAACTTGACAGAAGCCAGGCGATATATCAACCAACAAAAAACAAAACTTACAAAATGTCGCAATGTTGAATAAAAACCGGTAGAGTTTAATCATCTTCAAAATTGAGCTTGTTAAAACATTCATATATGGTGCGCTTCTCAGACGTGATGGACATTCTAATTTGATGCTTATTTTGGGGACAGAATATACATATAATGTATATTTTAATTATTAAGGCCATTATTGTGGTTTCATTTCATTTAGAAAATACCGATTTGAAATCCGATACAAAATAGCTTCTTTTAAAAAAACTTTTAACATACATTTTATTAGTATTTCACTGTACTTTGTAAAATAAATATTTTGTTTATATTTAAGCCTCGTAACGAATTGTCGGCGATGATTCTAGCTGTTCGTAAATTATTTATTAAATATTTTAACGTGTGCGAAACAGTGATCACAATAAAATATACGAAGCTGAGTTTGTTGTGTGGTTCTTCTCACACCAGCCGAACCTTCGTAGCTTTGAAGCTGGAAATTATTTTCATATGAAGGCTTATTTCGATAAGTATAGTATCGAAATAGGCCCTCCTGTATGTTGTCGTACTGTTTTATAATTCGAATAGAAGTATCCATTCGACGTACAAAAGTAATCAGTGATAATACAAAGTGGAAAAGATATAAATAAATAAATATGTATTAAAATTCGCACAATTAAAGTAGGATTGAAATACCTTTATAATGCATTATTTATCTTTTCCCATAGTAAATAAACCGATACCGAGAACTTAACATTTATGGGAGTTGATGGTTCTTTGATTTATGAGAAACACAATAATAGGTAAATACAAGGCCGTTTAATGGAATTATTACATTCAATTGACGTTAAGACAATAAGATAATGATAATCATTTATATTTGATCAATAATTATTGTATTTACCTACTTATAGTAGAAAAAGTATTTTGTATGAGCAGTAGGTACTTAGTTAGAGTTTTTTAAAAATATACTATAATAATATTTTTTTTTTGTTTATTTTTTATTGAATAAAAATTCATATGTCATTTATCTGTCATATATCTGTCATACATCTGTCATATATGTGTCATCTTTGATTGTAAAACTTTAGAAACATTCTCTCTTTAACATCATTATAATACATTTAACTTCACGTGAAAGCTAACAATAATCTTAAAATGTATCTGTAAAATATTAAATATAAATTTTATCTTTCTTCACTGAAATAACTTTTCCCAACCTTACTTACTTCGTGCCACTTAGTATAACTATTGTCAATAATAATTTGTTAAGACATCAGATTTCTAATCTTAAGATAACTAAACCTCAGAATACAATTCTTATTTTTAAAATATATTCTATAAAACTTAGATACAAAATTTAGGTCCGTATTAAATCTTATTTGAGATATAATTGAATTTTTATCTAGATAATAAATGAGGTATATAAATTAAGTTATTCATCTCAATAATATACGAATAATCAAAAGAAATATAATGATATATCATAATCCGACTTTATATTACGCGGCGTGAACAGTTCACGCCGCATTTCCGCCCTGCTTAGAACTCATGAATAAGAACCCCGAATGGGTTTGAAACTAGTCGAGCAAGTTCCGACAATAATAACGCGAGTACAGCCGGGTAATATATAATAGTAATCATGAATCACAAAAGTTTACATACAGAAAAATACCAATTAAATCTATAATAAAATATATGACATTGTTAATATGATACTACTGTTATATTAACCACAAGAGTGAAACCAACCGCCTTGTTTGTCAGTTTATTTGATCTGACCGCAGGTATTCAGTACAATACGTATATACACTGTTTCTAATGCATACATATATTTTGTCTTGTGTGAAGTTAAATCACAATATTTAATATACACAATATACTGATTTTTATATAATTATTTGGCTGTATTCACGTAAATACTCTCAGGTTTTGAACAAATAGTTTCGAATCCATTCATGGGCTCTAAGCATGGCGTGTTCACAGCTTGAACTGAGCACGCCAACTCTCTGGGCACTTTACGACGATTTTATGGATTGGTAGTAGAATGTAAGTATTTTTTGTTCTTAAGAAAGTCGTTTTAGTGTGTTGTTATTCCTAAAGTTATACAATACGTAAATATAATATTTCTTAAAATTCTTATTAATTTATTTTTAAAGATTCGGGATATAAAAAATAAAATTTCCTATATATCAAAAAATCAAAAGGTTAGAAACATTTTAAAATATGAAAGAGAAAAGAGCGAGCCGATCGTGATTTAATACATTACAAAGGAAATACAAAAGATAGACAAACATTCTATCGCGGGCTATCTCATAAATCTGTGTAAATAATATCGAAGCTCTTAAACCGGCTCGAAGGACTCGTGGTAGGGTTGCCATCATTTAGTGTCTATTAAAACTTTAATTTTATTTTATAACAAGAAACTGAGTTTTATCAGCATTATATTTAGTTAGTAACTAGGAGCGCGAACCAGACCTCAATTTTGATTGATGGATTAACTAGGAGCGTGAACCAGACCTCAATTTTGACTCGCTGCAAAGTTTTGGTATGAGCGAAGCGAGGTGCAAATAGCACCGAAGTTCATTTACAAAACGTCGACGCATTCTGTCCTCAACTATTTTTAAAATAAAAAAACTATATAAAAAAAAAATAAATAAAAACTTATAGATGTAAAAAAAAATCGGCATTCGCATGTCATTGTAAAGCTAAATTTTCGTTCGAAAAATTTTTCCCATTAAAATCTGTGGGATAATATATGGGATTTTAGTTTTTCCGTTATTCCGACATCGATAATTGAATTTTTTTTTTAATAAACCATTGGAAATGTGCGAATATGCCGTTTTTGATTGATGCTTGCACAAAGGATACAGAAAAGTCTCTCATAGAGAGCTCCACTCAATTATATGTCTTTTTTAATAAAATCGAAAAATATTTTGTTTTAATAAATTTTGAATAATATTTGTTTTTTTTATATGAAATTAACAATATAAAAAATATTTTAAATCATAGCAACCCCATTGGGAACTCTATAATCGAGTCGATGACATGTTTACGAGCTCCGCTACGCCATGAGACCACGACAAAAAATACATTTAAATTGTATTGCTGATTGATAAAAATGTTTGATACTGTGCGCATGCGCATGTCATCTTTATGTTTTAGATGAATTTGCGAACTATTTTCTCCTGTTATGATGATTTTTGAAACATGCTCTCGAGGATTTTATCATGCAAAATGATACTTCCAACTGTATTCATAATTCCGGCATACAGACATTCTTACATATATATAACAATTCACAAGTAATATCCAATTTCAAGCTTTTGTAACTTAGCTAAAATTATTATTTTTTTAACTTTTTTTTAACATTTTACTCATAAAAAGTATCTCATACATTTTACTCAAAAAAGTACGAGCGGCTTCCAACCCAGGACCTCTATAGTAAATGCGCTCAGTTTCTAAAGAGATCAAGTGAGGGGCGGTTCTAAGAGTATAATGATGTAAAAGGTATTAACAAAAAACATAAAAGGATCACCCATGTGGTTTGGTGTATATTTGTATGCTCTATTGTCACTGAAAGTTTGTTTCCATTGATTAATAATTATTTATATATTTTAATCTCCTCATTACGTATACTTCCAGCAGTGCGTCACCCCCCTTTTGACTTAGTAAATATATCTAATATTAAAGATTATTAATACGCATAATATATTTTAACCCCCTACTAATCTTATATAACACGTGTCTCCTTAAAAACGTAATAATATGTAAATATAATCGTCATAGTTTGTTGTTATTCTAATAGATTTTTTTTTGTAAAGACAACCACTTGCTTGTCTTGCTTGCTTGTCTTTTCGTCTCCTTGTTGGCTTCAGTTAAAACTTTTGTCAACTAAATCGTTTAACAGTGAAACTCGTGAGCTAAGCTCTTTTATATAGGGCTGGATGTTGAGCGAGCATTTGTTTTACCTGATGGTAGGTGCCACCATCTTTAATGAACATCTTCCATGAAGAATATCGTTCTTCGGAAGATATTCGAAAAAGGGAATCAGAAAGAAAAGTATTCCTCGTTCGAGTCTAAAAAGCCAAAAAGTCAAAGTCAAGTCATCTGTAGATGATGTGACCTAAGACTAGGTCTAAAGCCCGTATACGAGACAGAGCTAGGCTTTACAACGTAATAATGATATTTCAGTAAAACTAATTTACAGACACCAACATCTCGTCTTACCGCGAACACGTTTGCTGCAAAGCATTCGAAACGTCGGATTAAATTAAAAAATGTAAAAATAAACGCGAATTATATCCTTAAGATAGTTTTATTGTAGTACTTGTGTAAATCTAAGAAAACATAACATAATTATATGTTTATTTAAAAATTCCATAGAAATAAAATATTGTTAATTATTTTATTCTTCTTATTCTACATCCAGAAATAACTAAAATAGGCAATTAAATAATATTTATTAGTTATAATCGTGTGTCAATGGACACACATTCCCAAACTCGTAACTAATCTCCGCGACACATAATACTTCCTCTTATGAATAATGTGAACACAATCCATTTGTTTGAGTTATCGACTTTTTTCTTTGATTTAAACGATTTAATACCTTTTTGTTAGTTGATGTACGATATCATAATTAACTAGGATAATGGAAAATGATTTGTATTAAAGTCGTAATGGTTCTAATATTTTTTATACGAGTTAGTTATGAGTTTTTTTATAAATATTTCTATATTTATTTTAAAAAGGAAGATTTTAACTACTACACATTTCAATAAAACTATTGAACGGATATAACTCGAGTGTATTTATTACGACACCATCATCTCGTCTCACTGCGAAAACGTTTGCTGCAAAGCACTCGAAACGTCAAGTTTCAATTAAAAAACGCGAGTTATATCCTTAAAAAAGTTTTATTGAAAAGTAAGATAAGGTTCATTAATAGTTCTTTGATATCAAAACTTTCACAAACCGATTTTTTTTATGTAAACATATTTGTGGAGCACCTTGTAAGTAATCACCTCCGTTCATTGCATATCTATAGGAAATGGCCAGGAACATATAACCACGTGAGGTAGACTTAATTGTGAGACATGAATGACAGTTGCTTATGAGAAATGTTTCCAGCACCAGATGAGAAATGACATCGTGAAATGCACTACTTCTTAGATAAGTAGTATCATAAATTAAATTATTACAAACAAATTGATATCAAACTTGATTTGTAATATAACTGCACTTATAACCCATCCTGGACAGTAAAATTAATTATTTATTTCCTGGTAAATGATATGTTCTAGCAGATCAGCATGAAGTAGCTATTCATAATATTGTGATAATAAACAGGAGAGAGCCGGTTACCGAAAAACCAACCTACCTCTTGTGGATCCTACTCTCATCCACTTCCCATTTAGTCTTAGGTGCTAATAATTAAAAAACATCATTTATTCAAATGACACCACTTACCATCTGGACTATCTGCTGTATATTAAAATAAAAAAATGAACTCTCCTATCATAACGATATCATTTATTAGTGATCTATGTCCAGCATTGAAAGAGCCTTTGGAAAAAAATAAGAAGTTTAACTGTCCACAATAACAAGAAAGTTCTTTTCCAATAGCAATGGATTTAATTTCAAGAATATTTCTTGAAAACTGTTATAACTAGCTTCGTTATAAGCGAGTGCTCGTTATATTATACAAGTAGCTTATAACTTGTCACTACGATGACGCTAATGGAGTATAATGCTTACGAGAACTGCTAAATTGTAGCTTTGACACGCTGGCAAATGTTTATGATACGAAACGGTAATAATAAAAGATTATATTAGACACATTGTGATATTATTAATATATAAAACATAATAAATATGTTTGTATTTAAATAAAAAAAATATATATAATTTATTTCGTAATGGTTAATGCAAGCCATTCAAAATATTTTAAGATATACTGCACTTATTCTGTCTCTAATTATTCCAATTTTAGTTGTAAATTTAATATAAATATGTAATATATTGGAGTTAAAGTATTATTTGTATAAAATAATCCTCTTTTAGTAATAAAGTATAATCAATTATTATAAATACAAACGTACAAATAGTTATTGAAATAACCTGTACCGTGAAATAGTATTAGAAGTGAACTATACCTCGTACTGGTAGGCGTTTACTAAAATATTGTAGTTTTGAACAAAGTTTAGTGATGTGCTTTATGGTACAAATATTAAATTAAAAAAAACATTTATAACAACTATACTATAGTAGTTTTATTGTTACTATATATATATTTTAGTATGCATATGATTATTCTGAGTATTTAACATCGAAAATAGAGTCTTGGGAAAATTTCCTATACTTATAATTATGATAATATAACTTTGGATATTATAAATTATATAATACATTTATATTTTAATAAATGGGAAATAAAACAATTATAATAAGAATAACAATACTGATTAAAATATATTAGTTTTAAGATATTCTTTAAATGTATACAATAAACATAATACATAAGATAGTAGATATGTTTTTGATAAAGATAAAATGTTTCAGATATTTCATAAAACTTGTAGTAAATTTAATATTTAAAAATATATACTATTATTAGATTCAAAACAAAAAATGACATCCATTTCTAAAAACAGTATTTTTACCAAAATCGTGGGCTAAAACTTATAAAGATTTATAGTATATTATATATAAAACAATAATTTTCATATAAATCGTAGGAATTTATACTTCGTATGAAATTCGTACTTTATTTCTGTTTGATACCAACACTATTATAAACAAAACAATATACATCTGACTAATTTATACACGAACAGATATTTTATTGATTACTGTTGCGATTAATGTATTTCGCAGGAACATGGCATTATCTTCATAACTATTGGATTGGTTTTGATATTTGGAATAATTTATAGTATTAGTATAGAAATAATATATTTAAATTCTTATTTTTGTTATACAATATTTTAAGATATACAATTTGGTTCATCAAGAATATTCACAGAGATTCCCGACGATTTCCGACGATTCCCGATGTCTTAAACAAATTCGTCTTTTTAACCCTTTGGCGGTTGATTATCAAGAACATTCACAAAGATTACCGATAATTACCGACGATTCCCGATGTCTTAAATAAATTTGCCTTTTCAACTCTTTGGCGGTTCATCCTGAAGTATATTTACAAAGATTCGCGATGATTTCCGACGTAATAAACAAATTTGTGTGTTTTTAATTCTTTGGCATTTATACACAAACCTTGTTTCTACATCACAAAAGCATTCATAGACAACCTTTCGCGTTTCAACTTGACGACTAATTAATTACAATGTACTATCAAAATTAGCTATAATCACAAAATCATTGAATAAACAAAAAAAACGTACAAACCATAACAACCCTTAACGTATTAAGAGTAGAGGTAAAAATCAAGTAAATCATTTACATACACGTAAAACTCATTGTTGTGTAAGATGCACAGCGATTCAATAAAGCCTCCACACTTGTTTATTATCTGTTACATCTTCGGACATGCCTATTTGTGTACAGACAACAATATCATCATATTAATATAATTATACTAACATTAATAATAGTTACATACATATATAATTAACAGACATATTATATATAATAATATGTAATGTATCAGGTTGTAATTGTGTTAATTTTACCCAAATTTGCCCGACCTAATTAGCAGTAAAGTTCACGCCGCGACTCTGCCCTGCCATAAGCTCATTTACAAAGGCCCCGTACGGGTTTGAAACTAGTTAGGCAAATTCAGATGGTATTAACGTGAATATAGCCAAATAATTATATATTATTGAAACATTAATCACAAGTATATATTGTATATTAAAAATTAACTGCATTTTTTTAATTCCTTCATGCTGACACGCTACAGAAGAAACTGATATCTCTTCTCTTATCTTTTTTCTCTCCTGCTCTATGTCTTTCTTTTTTATTAATTTAAATATAATAATTACTGTTATATATAAGAACTAAATTCAATTCTGTGGGCATTTGCTACACTAGTGTCGAGCCCATTCAAGGTCTTTATTCATGAGCTCTGAGAATGGCGAAATCGCGGCGTGAATTGTTCTTGCTCTGAACTTGACTACAGCCAGATTATACATATATTATATATATAATGTATAATATATAATAAAATTAAAATTAAATATTTTTGCACACGGTACTTGTAAATCAAAGATTGGTGTCAGTCTTTTTATGAATATTAAACACATCTGTGGTATTGAGAGGTGCAACAAAACTCACGTCATTTATAACTTTCACAAATGCTATGGTTTCAGAGGTTTGTAAAAGACACACATATCTTAATAACATATATACACACTATCATATACATTTATCTTTATTAGATATAAATAAAGATATATTAACATAATATATATATTTGGTAATTCCATTACTTTTTATTATTAAATTCAAAATGGAAAGTACTATTATAATGAATATAATCTTTTTATGTTTAATTTAAAATTTATCTATCTATAAAAGAAATATAAAATCTATTTTGACAAGAATTAATAGCGACTGGTTTTGATAAAAAAAAAGTGTTAAATGACCCATTAAATGGTCAAAATCTTATCAAAGAATTTTATCAGTGAAATATTTTAGCAAATTAACAGCGCTGTGTGGCCATTAGATTGCATAATGTCACATGCAACAATGACCTCTTGGTTTAGTGATGGGAGCAGCGACAAGCGGAGCGGAAATGTAAAAACATATAATTATTAATATCCAAGTAGCGATGTGTATTGACTTTAATATACTGTTTTCTAATATTTACAGTTACTACACATTTCAATAAAACTATTTTGCGGATATACCTCGCGTTTATTGGTGTGTTGGTGTCTGTCAGTCTCGCGTTGGTTTTGGTGTCTGTCAGTCAGTCAGTCAGTTTATTTGTCATCTACCTCCAACGGTTCCGGAGCTTACGAGCATAGAATTCAGGATGCCCGTAAACTCAGTCTCTCTAACAACATCTTACCTCGTGGTAAAACGTGTTCGTACACGTTTTGCTGCAAAGCATTCGAAACGTCGGGTTATAATTAAAAATTTAACAATAAACGCGATTCATATCCGTAAAATAATTTTATTCAAATATTGATTTTAATGTTAATTAATTTATAGTATATATATCTTTTCGGTAATAACAAATTAAGAATAGTTTTGGATATATAAAATATTATTATTGATTACACAGACAAAACTAATTAACTAATATTTTTTATCTTAAAATTTTAATTTAAAACGAGTTAAATTCTTGTTTATTTTAAACTGTGTTATTTAAATGGTATTTCTCACAATCTCTTTGGACTCAGCCCTCTCCCTAATCTAATATAAAAAAAGTATGATAAGCACGGTCGCGTCGAAAACAATAAACACGTCACCAGGTGTCGCCTCAGAAATAAAACCTCTGACGGATCGCTACTGTGAACAGACCTGACAGGGTTCTAGGGGCCCGCTGGTTTATATAAAAACGGCATTAAAATCTTTTTGCTTTAGAAATGTTAACTTTTAAACATAGCTGTGTGCTTACAATTTTTTTTGCAGTCGCATTATGCTATTGACTTTGTTTTGGTACAAATCGATAACTATTGACGTAACTTAGAGCTGATTAGTTTTGTAGCGATTTCATCTAAATACTTTTAGTTTTTTTAATAAAACTAAAAACTACATATTCACTATTTAAAAAACTAATTGCGTGAGAATAATTTTTTTAGAAATTAACGAATCGTGGTGGTACCAATTGATCCCTATTCATAGAACTGATTAGTTTTTCAGCAATTTTTACAAACCTGTTATATAAATAAAATATGTAAGTAATAAAACGATGATAATGTTAGTCAGTTAATTTTATGGGTCTCGTACCCAGTATCGCTTTTTAATTATTTTAAAATAGTAACCAAGTTTTATTCTAAAACTTTGTATAGATATAAACATCAGTATTATAAAGACGATAAAAAGAGAATATTTATAAAAGCATACAGAATAGACTATATCTTTTCAAGTGACAGGTTCGAGTTCTGTCCGAAATTATAATTTTCATCATATTTTTAATTAATTTTTGTGAAGACTCTAAATTGTCGAGTCTTTTAAACTACAACTAAAATCGAATTTTTGGAATTTCTTTTATTCACAGGGTCCCTGTCTCTTCCTTACCTAGTCTGCAGAGCTTCTGTTGGAGGAGAAATGACCGCTCTCACCTTATTAAGTCTGCGTCGTGAGAGTGCTCGAAGTTGCTCGAATCACCCTCATATGGGGGGTACTTCTGGGGCGTCACGGTGAGTGGAAACGCGATCCCGTGGCGTCCCACTATGGCGATGAGGGCAACCACTGGTTTTTAGTGGGTAGTCTTAAAAATAACAGCGTCCTCTATACTGTCGGTAGTCCCACATAACCCCCTGCAATCAGCTTCTTGGCTGACGGGGTATCCGAAACGAATTTTTCCAACGAAGAAAAAAAAGCAAAAGGGTTGAATAGAGGTTGAAAGTAGAGGATAGTCTTTCCAACTGATATATATTTTTAAATTTTCATTTTATATAATTCGACCACGAAGTAAATACTCCAAAAAAACATATACATATTATGCAGTCATCCATGGTAGCAAACACTTATTATCACCAGATATAAATCTATAAAATCGAAAATATATACGGAACCATTTTAATTTGTATGAAGATTTCAACAAAAAATGTATCCCTTTTGATCCCTTATTTAATGGACCGATTGTTTTAAGAAACCATTTGTTCACAAATTAATTGGTAACAAAAATACTTTTAAGAATTTTAATACTTTTTTTTAATTAATCTTTCTTGTTAATCTTAGTTCCTTGAAATTAGTTCATATCATTACTCAAAAAAAAAATATTTAAAAAACTTTAAAAGAATAATAACATTTCAGAATTTATAGTAACAATAATATTTGTAATTTTTTTTTATTCACTTTATTAAGCTTTGTTATAAAGCTTTCTTATATTTTATAGCCACATTATCCAATACAAGAGTTCATTTCATTACTTAAATTAAAAAAAAAAAACTTCTAAAAGACTTTAAAAAGAATAGAAAATTTCAAAATTAATAATAAAACTAATATTATATATTATATTATATTATATATATAATAATAAAACTAATATTATTTATTAGTTTTATTATATTTTTTTCACTTTATTAAGCTTTGTTATAGTTAAAACCATATTACACAATACAGGATTTCATTTCATTACTTAAATGAAAAAAAAAACTTCTAAAAGACTTTAAAAAGAAAAGAATGTTGTAGAATTAATAATAAAACTAATATTATATATTAGTTTTATTATAATTTTTTTCATTTTATTAAACTTTGTTACTGTTAAAACCATATTGGATTACTCAATACAGGGTGTATTATATGAACTTGTAACGGAACAGGTATTGTATAAAAAGTTAATATAACTACGATACAAAAAACTAATAACATGGGTCGAGCCCGCGGCGTTCCCTATCTCATTACTCTGCTATTACCGTGTCATGTATGTCCGTCTGTCACAATTGTACGAATGATTATAATTTTGTATCAATTTTAATAGTTTAAAAATATATGCATTATTCAAACTCTAATTTTAGTATTTTAATAATACCCTTTATTCTTATTACTTTTGAATTATTGTGATATACGTATCTGATATTTTTTGTTCATATTATTTAGTTTTTTTTTGTATTTTTATTCAGAAAATGTATATAAGCATTAAAAATATAGAAAATGTATATTTATTGTACATTTTACACGTAAATATACATTTATTGAAAATGTGTATTTATTTAAAACATTTCTATAATCTTTAATTTACATATTATATTTGACACATAAAAATCACATCATCTCTTTTTAAATAATTTGTTTTATTAATGAAATGCCACTTAAAAATAAAAAACGCTTGTCAAGAACAAAATATATTATATAATAAAGAATTCACTGAAGATTAATGATTAAATTTCTTGGTCCGAACCAAAACAGGTTGTCAAATCCTGAACAATATAATAATAACAAAGACAGATTTGGAAATATATTTTATACAAAAACAAAGACGCATTTTGCAACTAACTTACAACTTGAGCCGTCGCTGGCGGTGTTGAGTTACACAGTACTGTTTAGAGACGATTTGGTACCGACAGCAAAAATATATAATAAAAATATAATATCACATAAAAACAAAAAACTTATCTTTTTATAATAATAATCAGAAAAAAATATATTATAACATAAAAAATATGGAACATATATAAAAGATATGACATTTTCATTGTAAAAAATATATACTTATTTTTAATGTATATTTTTTTACTTTTTTGCTATCCCTACCCCAGATATTAGGGAAATCTGCGGTCTGCGGCTGAAACGGTACCTAACTGTAACATACTTGAATAAATTCATGAGTTACTACTACAACTACTGTGTTGTTCTAATGTGCATACTATAATATAATATTATATGTAGCCTCCAAGTTGTCGGTTTGGAGGAACTTGGAACATGAAGAACATTCTATTTGTTCTATATTGTATCTCATTAGAGTATTCAAGATATGCGGTTCGTTTAGTAGTTAGTTTAGTAGCTCGTACATGCCCCATTTAAAATATTTGGGGATGCACCGAATGGTTGGATTATTTTAAAATAATATCTTATGATCCAATATATGACTCTCAAATTTCAGCTTTATGTACTATACGTTAAAATTGAAATAAAATACAAAGAGAGATTGTAAATTTTTTATAGATTTCTAAATAGTTATCAGATATTTAAATATATACATAGTAATAACAATTTATATTAAACAAGATTAATTACACGACTCACATAATAAAAATGTATTTAGACATCATATTTACGAGCTGGGACAGGTTTGGTTACCGCTACAACGAGCTGTAGAGAAGACATCAACGGGTGCGCGTTTCATGATCAAATTAATATCTTATTTTTATATACATATTTTAATAAATATATATTTATTTAGGATTTTTCGCCTCTGCTTTTGGTAAGAATTATATATTTTAATAAATAGCTATGAGATTATTGAAATATAGCCAAATATTTAACCCCTTCTGACCCTTACAACTTAACTAAAATTATCCAATGCATAATTTTGACTAGATAAATAATAAAATAGTCAAGCATATATTTTTATAAAAAAATATAATTTTTTTTAATGAAAAAATATTAAATAATTCTCGCGACGTATGATTATTTCTGTATACAGCTTCTAATAAGGGGTTTTACAAACATAGAAATTACGAATACCAAAAAAACACCCAGACCCAACTGTACCGTCAACAAATTAAAACCAGGACTGATGCAGGAGGAGCAGGACCTCAACAGGCTGGACCACTAAACACGAAACCAATCGGCCGACTCATTTGACATATATTCTCCTTATTTATATTATAATATATGTTGATATAACCTTAAATATTTATATGGTAATTATTTTTATGATCAAAATAGTATTGATTTAATCAATTATGATAAAATAAAAATAAAGATCAAGCATTTCTAGACAAATTATTTTTTCAAGGTTAAACAGAATTTTCGACGCATCTAATTATTTTAGCAGAACGAATATTTTATTAATAATTGCATTTAATTTTATTTACAATAATAAAGTTTATGTATTATATCAGAGATGTTTAACCGATCTAGAAATATAGGTAATTTTGACATAGTATTAGTATAATTTTAACTTTAATTAAAAATTCATATTGTTATTTCGAGTTCAAACAAATGTATATAATATTTTATTTATTGTTTAGATTTATATTGATTTTTTATATATTTTAAGAAATTCTTTATGACAGTACTAACATAGTGTATAACATAGTGTGATAGCCTTTTAGCCAATGATTTTTATATGTAAAAGAGTTTTATAAACGGCAGACTGTTTTTCTTGCAATGTCAAGGAATAAAGATATTTGAGACACAAAAGAGAAAAAAGAAGAAATGTCTTAAAATATTATAATAGAATATAAATATATATGTAATGGTCGTTTTATATATGATTTTTCATTAAATATATTTTTTTAATTGTTCTCATATTTACAAATTAATAATAAATATATAAAATAATAGAAATGCAAAACGTGACAAAGTCTATAAATAATTTGCGCCGTCTAGCAAAACGTGTCTCGAAAGAATATTCGTAAAAATGTTATTTAGGATTTCGATTTAAATTTGTAATAACAATATTACTACTGGTTTATTAGTTTTTAAATACTATTCTTCTATTTTTATTGTACAGACATCGTCTTCTTGATTTAGGTACTGAAAGAGAAAAAAGAGAGAAAAAGAGAGATAGCAAGAGATCGTCATAGAGCATAACTCTTTCACTCCTAAATGATTTCTGACATCACAAAAAAATTAAAAAATAACAACAAATAAAAATAGCTAGTAAAAATAAAAATATTAATAAAAATAGATTTGTCACATTAAAAAGTTTTTGGAAAAAAAAGCTTGAATAATATAAAATAATTCTTCACAATGTTATAATGTATATATTATTTATTTTATGTAGTACTATTATAAACTAAATGCAAAACCAATCCGTCATATCAACAAATGATTAGAATCTTTGACGCCTGAAGTGGATAATCTTACTCGGTAACTAGTTCTTCTCATGTTTATTTATTTTATTATTTATACAATATATAATAATGAGAAATTATTTACATACATTGCAGTGCATTTCTTTCTTTTTTCTCATTTCTTTTCTTTTCTTGGTTATTTCTTTCTTTTTTTAAACAAAATTTTATTGTTTTAAAAACATAACCTAATATATTTTGTTATAACTTAAAAACCTTATTGAAATGTATATCATAACTTTGACGAACGACGTATAGTCGTATGTAAAAAACTTCCAATATATCTTATTATATTTTTAATAAAAAACATTTTTATTAAAACAAATAAAATAAACCTACATTAAGTAATATAATAAAGCAGAAAAGTTTGTTTGTTTAAAAGCGCTAATCTTTTAAAACGATTTGAAAAAGTCTCACTTAGGTATAAAATAGATTAAATTCGTTTATCCGCGGGTGAAACCGCAAGTAATATAAAATGTGTTTTCAACACACAAAAATTCAGATAATTTCCACTGAGTAAATAATCAAAATCTATTGCACCAATTAAACAGCAATTGACAAATTACAAGTCACAATGTATCTGATAAAACCAGATCGGTCCATATGATTTTCCGTCTAGTGGATGCTGAGAGTCTGAACCGAGCGGACGCGCTCCCGCCGTCTCTGTTTAGTTTACGAATTGTGGGTGATTGTGTTTCTAGTGACGTGTGTTTGTTACATGAGTGAGTATTTTTATTTTAATATGGTTTTTTATTTTGTGTGTTTTATATTTTGTTTTTTTTTTTTGTAGGATTTATGAAATATTTATTAAAATTCTTATTGAGTTGCAAAAAAAATATGTCTTATACAAATAAATTTTGTATTAAAAATCTTTTATATTTTTAAGGATAAAATTAATTCGTTTTCACGATATTTTACTAAAAACGGGACAAATATTAAAATTGTCATAGTTGAAGCGTGAGTTTAATAACTTTTTCTATTACCAAAAAAAAAAGAGGAAAAATACCTGAAACTACAGTTATTTTTTTCAACATTTCGAATATTAGCTGTTTAAAAGATTGACATTTAAAAAAAATAGATCAGGAAAGTTGTTAAACAATTAAAAAAAAAAGTTAAAAAATTAAAAAAAACATGTCTTTACGTCAATGTCTAACTTACAAGTTATTTTATTTAATGTAATTTAATGTGTATTAAATTACAGATTAAATTTATATACATATTTTTGTTACGCTTGTCTCGATAAATGGTTGAAAACAAATATTTATAAAAAATAATTAAAAACTAACCTACTTCAAATAACTTCTTTTTTGTTTTTTTTTTAACTTTTCATTTTTTTTGTTTTTTTTTAAACTTGCTTTTAATTGCTTCCGTATGATTCATTCATAAAAACCATTATATTACTCATATAAGACATATTTCCATGAATTACAGCCCCATTCCCCGTGATTCAAGTTTATCAGATTGATAAATTATACAATTTAATATTAATAACAACATTTCTAGAGCATTACGATTTATCGGTGATTTAGCTCAGATAAATGTCAGAAACAAAATAACTTTTATTTAATCATTTCATACGAAACGTTCTTATTTTAAATTTTTATTTCAAACCACACATTTAAGAAGTATTTAATGTACTTATTTCAATCATATTCTTTTACCCAAACAGTTTCATTAAGAGAGTATTTAATGTTTCTATTTTAAACATTTTACAAACAGAAAAGTTTTATTCAAAGAGTATTTAATGTTCTTACTTTAAACTTTTTTTTACACCAAAATATTTTAATTTAAGGAGTATTTAATGTTGTTATTATTTTTTTAAACCAAATAGTTTTATTCAGAGAGTATTTAATGTGCTTTTTTATATATTTTGAAACAGTTTATTTTATTCCAAAAGTGTTCAATGTTCTTATTTTAATTGTTTTTTTATAAATAAATAGTTTTATTTAAAGAGTATTTAATCCAAACATTTGAACCATTCATAAAGCCGTTAACGCCACGCTCTAGTTGTTTTGAAAGAGCTTTTGTCACTAAATTCATTCATAGTGAATACTTTTATATACATTTACTTGACACATTCTGTTGTGACAATTGTTAAGTACATTAATAGTCTTAATGATTTATTACTTTTTATTAAAAATATAAACGGATCTTGAACTTCTGACAGTTGTAATTTAATTAATATATAGAAATTTTATTGAATTTATTAATAAGTATATTTTTTGTACAACATTGAAGAACTTTTTGGAATAATTGAACTTTATTTTACACCTCAAATTACTTAATTATATTTTATTAGTAACCTTTAGCATAAGTAATTATTTCTTAGCCACTATTTATAATTATAAGAATTTTTTTTTTCCTTTGCCATGTTTAGTAAGATAGTTGGTGAATCATCCAGTCAGGACACCTTAGATATAAAAAATTGTGTATTCAAAAACCCAATTTTATTTTATTAATTATATGCAATAAAAACATAACAATATTTTTGTATATGAAGATATATTTAAAATAACTTTGTAAAAAATAACAAAAAATATACTAATAATATATATAATAATAAGGTCAAAAACCTGTGCCTATGAAAAAAACAACTCAAAGAACATAAAAAAAATAAAGATATATATGACAATAATTAAAATATATGTGCTTAACAATTATATATAATTAGTAGGCTGTACTTACGTATACACTATCGCAATTTTCTCGACTTGTTAAGAACCCATCCATAATAATTCATTAACTGCATACAGTTCGCGCCGCGAATTCACTGTCAACAGAACTCATGAATAAGAGCTTAATGAGTACAAATACTGATTTTATTTAGGTGAGTACAGCCGGATATTATATTGATAATCATAAATTATAAACAATTAAAAACAGACATATGTAAATATTATCTTATTTATTAATATTTTTAAACATTTTAATTTTGTTTCGTTTAGATTTTAACTACCTTTGAATATCTTTTGTTGTCTTACAATAGTTCTGTGTTTTTATTAATATGTGAAGACTTTATTGGTTTATGCACATTTTTATTATTCATATGTATGTGTTCTATATAACTGTCTTCCTAATAAATAAATAAACTGATTAATTAATAAATTAATACATTTAAACTTCAATAATTTTAAAATAAATATACCAATAACAAAATAAGAATTATCGTAATTAGAAAATGATGTAAAATAAAACAAGTTCCTTTTCAAATGCAGATTTGTCAGAGATACAGTAACAAGTCCTTTATGTCGTCACACATTATTTTTTAAGGTGTTTAGTAATTAAATTAGAAAATTAAAAAAAATAAAATAAGTTCTTTTCATGTGCAGATTTGACAGAGGTACAGTAATGAGTCCTTTATGTCACCACACATTATTTTTTAAGGTGTTTAGTAATTAAATTAGAAAATTAAAAAAAATAAAATAAGTTCTTTTCATGTGCAGATTTGTCAGAGGTACAGTAATAATTTCTTTATGTCGTCAGATATTATTTTTAAACTTGTTTGTTAATTAAGGCAACACCTGTCGCGAACTTCATTTTAGGCGCCAATTAACCTTTTCCCCGAAAATTTTAACACCGTTACGTCATGAACCAGTTTTTTGACATTTAACGGTTTCATTAATTTGATGAAGTTTATTAATTGAGTTAAAATGTTAACATGTTCTTTTTTTTCTTACTAGCTGTTACTCGCTGCTTCACTTGCGTACAATTTTTTTTTACTTTAAATATAACTAAAATGAAACTTCCTCATATGTACGGGCCTATCATGAACAGAAATATTGTCTCTCATCCAAATAATTTTAAATATAATCGCATTTAAACATACAAACTTTTTCGCTTTATAATATTAGTATACATTAGAGATACGTGGGTTTTAAATTAAATCCATGAGACCATTGTGTTTTGAATTTTATGCTCAAACCGATGTAAATAACAGAAGCTACCATTTTTGTCTAATTGGCTATAAATTTTAAGTATAGCAGAGCTCGTTTGCATAATACTTACAATAAAACAGCCAATCACTTAAATCATACTAATTAATTATATTCCAAAAAAAATATAATCGTATCAAACCAAAAAGATCAGACCAAAAAGGTTTTGAACAACCTCTTCAGATGTTAACACTATAACAAATTAGTTGAAATCAATAAAGAATAAAAATAAAATGTTTGAATTGAGATTTTGTTTTTTGGTTTACAATATTTTTTTATGTATCAAGTGACATGTTAGTCATTATTTTTATTATTTATTTTAAACATATATAATATAACATTAATCAACATGGACAGAATCAAACCCGTGACCTTCAGAAGTCATAGCTTGTCGCACTATCAACTGAACCATCGTGACATTAGGTCTGAAATGAGAATTGTAATTATAATTATCTTTGTTAAGATGGAGGTGATATCATTTATGATTTTATGTTTTATCTTTCACAATATACTAAAAATTTTTTTTTTCTGGCCAAGTGAGTTATTTGCCACCATTGAAGAAGTAATGATAGAACAGCACCAAAGTAAAACTACTTCATGTATGTAAAAATATAAGTAACAAAATGATAGTTTAAAAGTTTTGACAACAATATCAAGAGTTATGATTGGTTATTACTTGCGACTTCGACCAATCAGAAATTTTAACAGCGTTTGATTGCAAAATTAGTAAGTTTTTATTAAACACCTTTTAAGACACCTGGTGTTGAATTTACTTATTATTTAATCTTATTGGTTAAAACATAATCATTTTCTATGAATGTTCACATCAACCAATCATAACCCAGATTTATATATAACTGCATATAAAATTACAAAAAACATTTGAAAGGGATTTTTAAATGTTTTTGTCTATTTTAATGTATATTTTTAAAGTTTCTAAAACTGCGGAAACAATTCCGTAATGTAAGTAAGCGGTTAGTTCTTCTCTATAAATCTTTTCATCTAGTTTAGTGTTCATTTATCTTAGTGTTTCAGTATTTATTTCAAAAGACTAGGTCAGTTAGTTGGTGAATTTACTCATACAAAAATATACCTAAAAACATATATGCAATTTTTAATTAAAATTATATTATTATATTAAAAAAATCTTATATTATTATATAGTTATGTTTATTATCACAAAATAGTATAAATTGAATTACAATTCCAATTATATTAAAGAAGCACCAGCCTCCAGACTAATAAACTATACAACAACTTGTTAGCAGCGAGTGTAAAATAAACACATTACATATAAAAAACATGCTTTACAATAGTTATTTTCTGTTTAAGATCGTAAAGTGTTTATGATATCAATTAAGATATAAAAAGAAACTTTATTTTTATTAGTTTATAGAGATTTGCTATTTAGATCCATTGGTATAAAATACCAATTAACGCGGTCAGATGAAATAATCATAAAAAAAGACAGTAAAGATATATACTGTAGCTGTCTCTTTCTAAGACAAAACGTAGTTATTATAGCTATATTTTTTGTAAGGACAATAAACATCAGTCATTTAATATCTTAGTTTTTGTTTATATTCATGTCATATCACCGTCACCGTCAGGTCATGTCATGTCATTATATCTACTACTACTTAACCAATATGACGTAGCACAAACTTCTTTGTTTGTTCCCTCTAATCTTTGCACATTATAATAATATTATATTTTGGGTTATTTAATTTTTTATACGTAAATATGTATTAATTTTATTTATTTGTTTGTTTGTAAAATAAAATTTTAATGTTATGTCGCAAACATTGCTAATTACTTTACTGCTTTTAATACTATAAGAAGATTTTTGTATTTAAGCTTTCGTGATCCATGATAACTATTATACTATCGAAATCTTAGTGTGAACAGGATATTTCACGCCTTCAGTCCGTTGAAGTCATGCTCCGAGCTCCTGAATAACCCCGAATGGGTTTGAAACTAGTCTGGTAAATTGTAAAAGAATTTACATGAGTACAGCCATATAATATATATAATACGATAAGAAGACTTGAAAATATTATGTACAACAATATTTTTAATATTTTTTGACAGATCAATGAACTCTAAAACAAAAAAAAAACAGATGTCAGATTAATTAGTCACTAATGACGAGAAAAATGATATTCAAAACCAGAATCCGAATTATTCTGACCTCTGAGAATATGGTCAACGATCAACTTCACTCTTCCTTGCATCAGTCGAGGAAAAAGGATTTCAATTATCTACCATATTAGGAAATACCACCACACCATTTGAGAGAAATATCTTAGATTAAGATGGGCTAGATTGGAATTTTAGATTCAAAATGGCGATTACAATATTACGATACGAATCTCACACATAATTCAGTTAGGTTGTAAATTGGCAATCGTATATTCATTATATTTGATATAGAAATAATCACTAAATATAATAAATTAGCTGTTCCAAGTGACTTATGTTGTGACAGAGCGTTACATATTCTTATGAGAATGTATGTAGAATCACGGTATGATATTATATTATAGTAAATGTCCTGGAAAATAAATAAGAAGCATCTTTAAATAACAAAGAATTTTTAAATTGTAGAAGGTTTTTGAATCAACGCATTAAAACAATAAACAATAGTCTTAACAATAACAATAATATTTTTTTATATAAAAAAATATTTAATAATCTTTATTCTAAGAAAACTACTTAATTTTATTAAATTCAAATAAATAATTTATTTATTAGTCACGAAGAAGTCTGTTCTCGAAATATTCAACTAATTAGAACTCTAAAATACAAACTTCAGCTATAATTATATATAATTATGCGGCAGTTATAAGTAATAATTATTATCGGAATTTTTCGACTAGTTCCTTATTCATTAGCACAGTCTGCTCGAAACGTGCGTGCGTGAACATGGCAGAATCGCGGCATGAAACTAGTCGGGCGAAATTTAATATGAGTATAACTAGAAACTTTTCGTGGTAATAATCGGATAGATAATTATATATAATAGTAATCATGGATCACGAAAGTCACATAGTATTTATGACTTATGTCACTCTTGTTAAATAATTCAATTTATCAATCATAACGTAACCAATAAATTATTTATTGTAAACTATTCGATTGCTTTGACTCAGAAGACAAGGATCTGAGCTGACTTCATATTCAATGAATATATTTTTATTATTTTTAACTAGCTGTTACTCGCGGTTCCACCCTAAAACGATTTTATTTTCAATAAAGATTATTAAAATTATTAGCATATTGCTATATGGTAGATAGAAATTTGGAATACATTGCGTTAGATTATTTCGTTAAATTCTAATATACAATCGACATACATACAAAATAGTATATTAAATAGTAATATTTTGTTTACTAGCTGATACTCGCGGTTTCGCCCAATGACGAACGCTTTTATTTACTATTAGGCTAAATAAGAGTAACGTTATATAGCCTTTCTCATGAACCTACCTCTCATAATCCGAAATAACTTTTCATATCTATCAAAAAGTTTTGAAAATATAATATTAGTATAAATTAAATTATATCGCATAATTCATTCTTATTCATTTTTATAATATTTTATCTGAATTGGTTTACATAAAACTTCCAATGCAATTTTTGTTTCATTTTTCGAGACACATTCCAAAAAACAAAAGATTTTTTTTATATTTATCCTTAGAAGTGTTAAATGGTAATTTTTTTTTTTTTTACAATAAAACGTTACTATAAAATTAATTATTTATTTATGTTTGTTTTCTTTTTCTTTTTTTGTTCTATTCTCTTCTATTCTGTTTTTTAAAAGAACTTCAAGAATAACGTAACATGTTTAATTTATATTTTGAACATAACACTACTTATTGAAAACCATCGTAGATAAAGATATGTTAAGAAAGTTTTTGTACAATTATTATAGATTTACAATTCTCGAAAACATCAATTTAATATATGTGTTTAAAGCACCATACGCTAGTAAATCTTAAGACCTTGTTTACTGATAGACAAGATTTTTTGGCTACACCTTTAACAATAATCGTTATATTTCAAAAAATGTACATAAGCCATACATATATATAGTTAATCTTACCTCAGGAATGTCTATTTATTTGCGAAAACATCAAAATACGAGTGATCGTTTTGGAGCTTAACACGTACATAAGGACAGACCGACGCTGCGGATGGACTTCATTTTATATGTATAGTTGTAATAATGATTAACCAACAATGCAACATAATAATTACATATATTTTGTAATTTTGCGTGAGCTTGACATAAAAGTAAAGTTGTTGATACATTACGATATACAGCATACAACGTTAACTTATATATATATATATATATATATATATATATATATATATATACACATATATTTATATATTTATAATTTCCATCTTTCATATTACTAGCTGAATCTCCTGGTTTCACCTGCGTATAACTATGGTTTAGTTCCCAACTGGTAATCGCGGCGTGAATTGTGCACTGTATTCCCCTCATATAAAAGTTCATGACGCTACTCCGCCATGTCATGTCAGCTCATAAATGTCTCGAATGCCTCCGATACTAGTTTGGCAATTCCGATGGAATTAAAACGTATACAGACAGATAATTAACATTACTATTATGTTACCATCATAGATAAAATACTAAAATAAAGACGATTTTGTTATGTACCTAGCCTTACAGTAAAAATACATAAAAGGTTAGGTTAATACAATGTCTAGTATAAATCAAAGATAGTCCTAAGTTTACTACAAAGATTATTATTTATATATATTATTATGCTGTATATATTATACGAGATATATTATTAAAAACTTTAAATGTATACTTGTGGTATTTTTCCTTATATATTGTCAGGTAAAATAAAACAAAATTAAATTAAAAAGAAAAATGTCTTTAGATATACAGTTGAAACTTTACTTGTTTGTATTTTTGTTTGTAAAGTAGCTTTTAAATGAATATGCAGATTATAATGATTGTGAAACCTTAGAAAATTATGGTCGGTTTTGTATCAAAATCTGTTCAGACATTTTAAGATTTAAAAAATAATAATAATAATGTCACATATAATTAACTAGGAGCGCGACCCAGACCTCAATTTTGACTTGCTACGCTCGCAAAATCTCGGTATGTGTTAGCATATTGAGCGAAGTGAGATGCACACAGCACTGAAGTTGCATGTAAATGCATACAATTGCAAGTTGCATGTAATACTTTTTGTAGAAAAAGTCGACGTATACTGTCTTCAACTATTTTTTTTTCTAGCGAAACTTTTGCGCGGACACATTTTCTCATTCAAGTCTCTGGAATTTTAGTTTTACCATGATTATTCCTCAACGACATCGAGTATTTGATTTTTTTTAAACCACCACCAGACTGATGTCTATCAGTGTGCAAAATTTGGAAATTTTTGAATATATCGTTTTTGATTATCGCTTGCACAAAGGATGCAGAAAAGTCTCTCATAAGAGAGCTTCGCTCGCTCCGCTCAATTAGGTGATTTTTTGTAATATTGACTTGGTGCAAATTATAAAATATCATAAATAAGCGAGTGAATCCATGAATAAAAGCTAGTGTATTAATAAATCGCTATTACTTATTCCTGATGTGATTGGCTCTCGAGGTGTCACTTCCGCAAACCTTTAAGATTGAACATGACTTTTAAAATGAACTGATTTCTCACACTTAGTAATAAACTTATAATATAATCCCTGACTTTGCATGTAAATACGAGGCACTATTATAATATTTTTTTTTTGGCTTCTATATAAATAATATAAAATTAAATATATATTTTGTATAGTTCATAAAAAACAACGGGTCTGTCGTTAAATTTTCATTTAAATAAAAACTCATTTAATTATTAAAAATATATAGTTTTTGAGAAATGTTGCAACAAATAGACAATTAGACTTGTGTCAGTCATTACAAATTTTAATAAGGACCTTTTCGAAGAATGGTATGATATTCGTCAAATATATTGATCCAATGTTTGATCAAATAAATAACCAACGAAATATTGTGTATGATTATTTTATCAATACATATAATTTATTAAAAATCATGAGTATTATAAGAAAAATAAAAAAAATTATCAAATCCACAATCAATAATACACCAGTTTCATAAAAACCTAAATTACATGAATGGTCTATTAAATTGGAGTCCTCGAGTAATTGGTAATTGCTTTCACCACTTGTGGGTAGTTATTACATATAATAATAGGTTTCATAAGTCGATGCTTACACTAACAAACAATAACTTACACAATGATATTATATACATTTTTATACAAAAAAAACGTAGTAAAAGTAATTTAGAATATATATAAAAAACCAAAAGCAGGTAAGAAAAAAAAATTTCATATATATGCAAAGCGAGCAGCGGTGCGATGCCTCAATTGGTAGAACGGCTTGATACCTTTCCAGAGGTTTCAAGTTCGAATTTTGCTCGTATCCATAAATTGTTCAATTGAAAAATCATATAACTTATATATATATATTTTTAAAGAATTGTAATACAATTGTTTATTAACAATACTAAAAAACTGACTAACTTGTATCTTTTAGAATTAATGAATTTTCTTATATATCTCAGAAATATAAATAAATGTTATTTAAGATAAAGAATATAAATGACATTATTATCAAAACAACTTGAAAGGGTCGATTTAACTCAAATATATGAATATTTATATAAATACTAATTGCTGTATATCTCACGTCACTGTAACGATAACGATTTAATTATAATATTATATTAGAGTACTTAAAGAACACAGAAACTGTAATTTTTTCAATTTAATAAATAGGAAAATATAAAAACAATATTGTTTTAATACAAGTTCATCAATTGATAAGTTAGTAGTAGTACAAACGTAGTGACGTCATCTGATTTGTAATGTCTACACGTGGACAGAGTTGTCTCTGTAAGAATGTTTAAGTCGACGATCACTTCTTCTGTTTACACGGAGCTGGTCACTTGGTTTAGTTGTGGTTGACGAGTGTGTATGTGTTTGCGTTTGTGTGTGTGTGTGTGTGTGTATATATGTGTGTGTGTGTGTGTATGTATGTAGGTGTGATGAGCGTGTGTTATAGAAGTCATTTTGTTATATAAAGTAGGGAAGGGTAGTAACAGTGGCGATATTGTTGTACCACACTGATAATATGAACCCTGTACTGCTGAATTTCACTGATGATGGCCTTATCGCTGCACCATCGCTTGCGCCTTCAGATCAATCTACATCCAGCTTTCCTACAGACAGACAGAAAAACACAAAGTAAATAAAAAAATAAAATTAGATTTTTGTTACTCAAAATGATACGTGCAAAGTTGCAGAAAATCACTAGTTTATAAAAATTAAATTTATTAGAAAAACAAATAGTTATATCATATTATAACTAAGTGTTCTTTAGCAATAAATAAAAATAACATTCATTAAATCGTTCAAACAAAATTTATTCATGTTGATAAAAAGAAATCCCAGATAGCTTCTATAATTAAATAAAGCGATTTAAATCATATCATAAATGATTTAAACCGTTATTTTACAATCCGATTTATAGCAGACCACCTGTGATGCAAAAAATATATGACCAATTTAGATAATCCGATGTTTGATGGACACGATATTTATTTTTTTGTATTTATCAAACCTGTATCTTAGATTCGAACTATTTTTAGACGATTAGAACTATTTTTTGTATAAAAAACATTTTACACAAGTTATATCTACTACTATGTATATTTTTATAAAACTTCACAAAAAATGTATAGTATTGTATTTAAACTTTCGTGATCCATGATGACTATTCACTGCTGGTAGTTCACGCCGTGATTAAGCTATGCTCAGAGCTCATGAACGAACCCCGAATGGGTTCGAAACTAGTCGGATAAATTCGGATAGTAAATGAGTACAGCCGGATAATTATATATAATATAATATGAGAAGTTGCATTGAAATTTTGACACTTTTAAACTAGGAATAAATGAGTGAATGAATGTATGAATGAATACGTTGATTGGAAAAAGAATGATCCAAATCTCTTACATACAGAAACCAAACAGTAATAGCTTAACGTACATCTTGTATGTGAGCGAGTCAGCGAGCGTGCGAGCTTCTACTATTGGCTACGTAAGATTCTTCTATCGCTCTATAATCTAATTGAAATTTTTTGTTTATTATGATATTACTTTAATATTATAACACTAGCTGTTACCGGTGACTTTGTCTTCTACATCTCATTTATTAAACCATCTATTATTTAAAAGTTCATACAAATCCAAGCTTTTCCTAAATCATTTTCATTATTTACTAAACATATCTATACTAATATTATAAAACAAAATGTTTGTTTGATTAAATGCGACAATCTTCTAAACTTCTGGATTTAAACAAATCTGATTGTGATCGGCAGGTTCATGAGGAAGGCTATCCTTTAGCTTTCTAGTTCTAAGTTTTATAATACTGAGGTTATAAATGAGCGAAACCGCGAGGCACAGCTAGTGTGAAAAAATCATACAAAAATAAAAAATATTTGGCATTATATAATTCCGAGTATTTATTACAAACACAAGCGCAAATTAATTCATTTATAACATTAATAACATTTTTCATCTAAAACCTGTTAAAATAACTGAAATAATTAATTTTAATTGCATTCCTTGGACAATCCTTACATATTATTCTGGTCTTATATCGTATGTAATAAAGACTATAGTTCAATAAAACTTTCACAATCTCTCTTGCAACTTTTTTTAATGATTTTAAACAGTATGTATCGTATAAAGTTTTGCAACATTATCATTAATAAAAACATTAATGTTTTAACAATATTTAAAAATACGAGTGCTGAATAAAAATAAGATCTCGTTAACCAATTATTATATAAAATTATTTGATTTTTTTTTTCTTTTATATTAGTATTTATATTATAACTAGCTTCCGCCCGCAGTGTCGCTCGCTTTGTTTTTTGTAAACGTAATTTGTTTGTTATTATTTTGAATTGTATTATTTCTGCTTAAAATATTCTCAGCTTAATGTATTATTTATTTATTTATTTTGATTTTGCGAACCTTTTCAAAAATCGGTATATTTCAGTAAATTTTGATAAAACCATATTGAATTTTACACTTAAACCTTCAGCAATCAAACTATCTATAAGTAAAAAAAGTACAAAAAAATAGTACGAAAAAGTAAAAAAGTACCCAAAAAAAATAGTAAAAAAAAGTACAAATATTAATTTTGGAGTTTATAAGGTTCATACAGACAGACAAATTTGACCAATAAACCAAAAAGTAACAATACATATATAACTCTAAGAAATCTTCTAAGTAAACATGATATAAGCACACATTTAAATTCAAGTAACTTCATTGATCATTTAGAAGGAAAACATTAATTTCAATTAACATATTAATTATCAAATTGGGTTGTTCATAAATGATATTAGCAAATTATTTCTCTTGTTAATTTATTCAAGTTTGATTTAACAGTTCAATTAATTATAATTCAAATAGACTAGAACATTGTTTTAAATGGAATTAATATTGTTAAACAAATATTTTGTGAAAACCAATTGGTGTAGTGGTTGGTGTAGACTTGTTGGGCCAAAGGTGGGTTTGATTCCCACACAGGATAGTTTGTGTAAACCACAGACTGCTGTTTTGAGTCTGAGTGTTGTATCAAACATAGACCAATAAGACAAAGTCATTGTAGATTGAATTATATTTATCTGTTGTATTCATTAAATAATTACTATAAGTGTAAAGGTGTAAAATAGTGATGAAGAAAGCTGTTAGTATAAGTTATTATTAGCTAACTGGGTTTACAGCTTGCAGCAGTTTGCAGCAACCAAAATAGATTCCATACATAAATGAAGTAAGAATTACGGAAGTACTTCATACTTACTCATAAATTATAAGTTCCTCAAAAAATTATATCGATTTTGATAATGTTAAAAATAAAAAGTTTGATAATAATAATTGCTATTTTTTTTATGCATAGAACATCATAAAACCAAGATATCAGAGTTGTTATAAAATTATTTTCTAGACAGAATTAGCTATATGTACTAGTTTTAGAACAAAATAAAATATGTTATCACAAAACTGAATATAGTACATTTCTTTTATAATATACGATTTCTATACTTAGAACATAATACGTGTCCGTCATTCAAGTCAATGAACAGACAATAACATTACAAAATAAACTCTAAAACAATAACAATACAGTCATATTTACATCACTGTAAATTACAAGAGATATTTCATATTCATTCAAAAATATACTTCAATATTTCAATTATAGGGTATATTTTTGATCGAGTGTATTCCACTAAGCGTATATGGTTGTGTTACAGGGCCAAGTTTTTCTGCCAACTTAAAGCTATCAAGAGCTGGTGTGAGCCATACGTGTTCCAGCGCTGGTTCCCAGACTAGTAATTAAGAGTAATGAAGCTGTAATTAGGTTGCTTAACCCTTTAATTGAGTATGGCGTAACTGTTTACGTGAAATATATACTTTCACATGAAATAACTTACTTAGTAGTAAACAAAACTGAACCGCCATTAGGACAGCTCGGTTTACTTGAGACTTAAAAGTAATTAGTGTTTTTTTTTCTTTCTTTTGTTTCCTTTAAATTTATTAGTACCACGAGCTCTTCGCCCATTCTCTCTTCTCTCCGCTGGATGGAAGATATATAGACAGATAAACAAAAAAATAAAAAATGACACAAAATTCTTTAGTTTATAATAAAAATAAATCTAAAGGTTTTTATGACTTCACAAATACAAACAAACATATGTAATAATGTCGTTATTATTATAATAATAGTTATACAATACTTAAACAGTCTGATACCTATTTTAAATGCCAAAACTACAGAAGATTCTAGAATCAATTATATATAAACAAAAATTGTCCAATCGTAGATCTTGTTAAAAACCACTTTCTATACGCAATTGGTAATTGTCAATTTGTTTTTAGGACACGAGTTACTTTTAATTAAAAACTACAAAAGATTAATAAAGTTAAGAAAACATTTTAATAAAAAATAACAAGCTCAGATACCTCATTTAATTCTGAAACCTGATTTAAATTTATGTAATTATTATAAACAATGTTAATGCAAATTAATTTACATATAATTTATGAATATTAAATTCAATTTCTATGACTTTCTTGTATTAAATCAACACGTTGTCATGTTATTGCTGAACAGACGTACAGACACTTCATAATCCTCACCGACATGTCTACTTGACCGGGAAATCGAACCTGCTAACGAAGCGGTATTTAATCATGTTTGCACTTATCACTGTTTCATTGACTCTCAGTCTGATAGAGAGTTATGTCTATGGTTTTACTTGTACAGAGATATCTGAATATTAATTCAATTGATTGTAATAGGAGATTCAAAAGAAATAACAATAGCTTATGAACAAACTCACTTTTACAGAGAAACAATAAATTTGAGAAGGATCTGCGAAGTTGTAATTTTATAAATAAATTAAAAGAATATCCTTTAAAAGAGTTTCTTGTCAGTTCTTCTCTATGGACCTTTGGAACCGTAATAATTAATATAAAATATATTTATTAACAATGGAACAGCACCCTCTATCGAATACCAATAAAAAGTTCTTACCAATCGTTCAAAAATAAACATATTTTACGACTAGACTTTACTAGCAGTGTCATATTTCTTATATAAATAATATTATATATTTCTTATATAAATAATGTTTCTCTGTATTTTTTTTATTTTTTATTATTATTGTTTTTTTTTTTTTTTTAATTAAATATACTTTTACCACCCTCTTAATTTATGTTAGTTAGCCTTTAAATGGAAAATGCTTTTATTCAACCAAATATTACGATATGATTTTTTCATTGTATATCACGTTAGCTTCCTATTAAATAAATAAATAAATAAGTAAGAGCAGTAACGCAATACTAGATAGTCTATAGCCTTCCTTATAAACAAAAGTCAAATAAATTCATCCAGTACTTTCGAAGATTAGTGCGTTAAAACAAACAAACAAAAAACTCTTCAGGTTCAGACTTCACTTAGAGATTATATAAGTTTCGAATGTCTTATATTCGAAACTTATATAATCTCTAACAAATACATAAGCAACATGTGTTATCATTATTCATTTATAATAAACATAATAAATGGAGATCCACAAATGTAAATTGTTTCAATAAATGTGTATGATGAATAACTTCTCGTTGAGTAGGAGTGTATAACGAGATTGCTTTTACGGAACCAATCATTAATGAGTGCAATCTCACACCCACGATACTAAAATCTTAATTTACCCACACATATTACAACATTTAAATAATTCTATATAGCTACAGTATTTTGGAAGAAAAATATATAAAATATTTCTATATATCTATCAATGCGGAATTTTATACAGAATCTAAAAAACCAACACTCATGACAAGCCAAAATTTTCCCTAGAAGTTATGAGGGAAGAACTACAAATAATCTTAAGTTTCTTAAACACTAACATTTTTAATTTTAATAGAAAAATACAGAGTACAAATACGCATGACCGTTTTTGAACGATCAACGTCAAAATAATTTGACATCTCTATCGAGAGTTATGATTGGCTACTGATTATCTTATCAGCCTAACGCAGGGAATGACAGTGACAATAAAACAAACACTATGACAGATTATAAACATCTGACACGCGGCAATCGAGCTTGCCGCTATGAAAAACTCCTAATCGGCAAATTATAACTCGCAAATTAATTAACAAACAAAAGAAAAAAAAATTAAAATAATTAAATTAATTAATTAATTAATTAATTTTTAAATTTTAAAAAATTTAAAAATTCGAAAATTTTTTTCCATTTTTCGGTAACTTCGGCGGCCGATCTGACCACCTTCCCGTTGGACAATCAACATAATTTTGAAAAGTGAATCTTACATTTAGATGCTGATTCCAAATATATCTTTAGTTTTTCAAAATTCGAAAAATAAAATTCGACACACACACACATACAGACGGACAGATCGGAAGGAAAAACTGAGTTTTTCGAAAATAGTCGCTAAGGAATTGTATTATAATATTTTGCGAAGTAATAGTAGTACTAAGTCCGCCACTGTGCACGGCGGATGGCGCTGAGTGAAGCATTGTTGCTGAATGAGTTTAAAATACTTGTAAAATTAGCAGAGTTAATACTGGCTATAATATTAAGCGTAATAAGACTTAAGAGATTTCAAAACGTTCCACATATTAACTCTATTCGACACACTTTGACCATTTAATAAAAAACTACAATAAAAAATGTCACCAAAAAAATTCAGGTCCTCGACCACTCTGACAATTTTCGACATCCTGCCATTATTCGTCTAAGAGGAGTAATATTAGTAACGAAACACACTTTTGACCAGTAAGAGCTTCACTTTGCTCAATAATATTTTCACAATATGTTTTGTTGGTTTCGGTTTTACATCTTAACTATTCAACTGATCATTATGTCATTATGTTCATACATCAAAGATACACAGACATCTTAGAAAACTGTCCGACATATTAATATTGTTTTATACCAATACCAGCAAAGCCACTGCAAAAAGTAACATATAATGTTCAATTTACATAAACATAAGGTATATTTAAACATAAACATATAAGATCTTTATCAGAAAAAAAATGGATTGAATATTAATACAATCTCTATTCATCATTTATGATTGACAGTCACTTACACTGCACCAAATATGGATGGAGAATAAAAATACACTTAAATATTTATGAGACTCACTCGTATGTACCGAAATATTTATGTATATGTGACAATTAATAAAACTTTAATGATATAATGAATCACTCTACTATGGTATATTAATTAAAAATTATTTCAAATACATTAATAATTAAGTCATTGACCAATATACGTTCGTAAGGAATTAATTTACGAAAGTATATTGGTGTCGTTTAAGGGCAGCCACAGAATACCAGCTTTGAGAATATTGTTCTCAACAATCAGCTGAGTGGCAAAACTTTTTGGATAACTGTATCTTTTTTATTAATTAGCTTCAATAGTGTTAGTTGTAAGTGTTTTGTTGTTTTTTTTTTGTTGTAATGTACAGGTTATCCAAATAAAGATTTTTGATTTGTTTTGATTTGGTTTGATTTTTTTAAACCAATCATGATCATTATTCGAATTTTTGAAGGTTGGTTAGCAAAAGTTATTGGCTTCTGTATATTTGGTAGCTTTTCTGATTGGTGGGTAGTTTATCGGTTTTGTCTGGTGATCTTTCTGATTGGTTGAAATCGTGTGTGTCATTTCTGTAACCAATCAGAGCTTTTAAATAAACCGAGACAGGATTCCAGATTTGTATAGGAACCTACAAAGTTTGAATGGAACTCTCTGTGGGCGAAATTTAGACCTCATTGTTGCAATACTATTTATACTTACATGTTATAAAACGGAACGTATCGGTCTGGAAGTTCGTCTTTGCGTTTAAAATGTATTGACATTTTTAGGATTTAATTTGTTTTTTCTCTTTAACATGAACCCTTGAACTGAGTATATTTAATTTAATTCGTGTTAATTAAAACAAAAGTTGCGTTGTGGTTGTGTAATAAGAGATAGCTAATATAATTATAAATGTTGTCAAACCAGATAAGTCTATTTTTCTACGTAATAAAGTCACAATTGAAGTTACATTTGCAAGTTCCGTAAAAGTTCAAGAGAAATGCAAAACAATTCTAGTTGTATATTTAAACACACACACACACTCATATGGTAAGTGTAAATACACGACTAATCCTAAGGCCTCCTCTTTATATTATTTATCCCTACGATATACAAGCAATTTGTTGAGATTATCAATATTTATAGTTTCCCTGGATTACAATCTTAATAACTTTGTATTTTATATAATTAAGATGGTGATTACTTTAATATGTAATACCAGTTTTTTACTTGGATCTGTTTGTGATAACAGATATACTGCTATATGATAATTCCATCTACTGCTGTTTTCGGGTTTCTCTGTTTTTAACTTAGCTTAAAGTCAGCCATTTTTTTTTTATTTTATATAGGCATATATTGTACTCATACTCTTGCTGCACGGTTCAAAGTGTAGGTTCATAGAGAAGAAACGATATGGATACTCTGACTTATATATACAAGTACAAATAGTATTAGTATTGACTAGATATATACTTATTTGATACATAGTAAGAAGTATATATATATATATATTTGATTACTTATCTTATATAAAAGAACAGACAAATTATGTAAATATCACATCAGTTGGTAAGTTCAGAAGTTATCCGAAGTCTAACAGATTTTTGAATAGATATCCATTTTTAAAGTAAATGGTTTTCTATGTATATTAATTTTGTTGAAAGTCTGGTAAAGTTTACATCGATTATTTAATTAATTTCCATTAATTATTATTAAATCTATACCATTATTATAAGCTTCTTTTGTTAGTTATTCCTTTATTTGATTATACTGTATCTTAGGAAATATTAAAGAATATTTCTTTCTTTGAAAAGTATTTACTTCAGGTGGACTATGCCATTTAATTTTTTAGAAAATAACGTATGTAATTTTTTTTTCTAAAATTACCACCAACTCGGAGATAAAAATACACCAGTCCTGAGAAGAGCGACCGAAACTCAGCAACCTTTTCCTTTTATTGCAAAACTTAAGATTAAAAAAATGAAATCATTAACTACTACTGTTTTTTTTTACAAGAGAAAAAACCTAACAAATAAATAAAGTTAGATATCCTGGGACTGGTCTTGCCTTAAAAGTCACACCAGGATGTTTCGTCAACAGAACATAAGGCCGCTGTAATGTATAATGTATAATACAAATTATACAGTCGATAAAGTATTGATTATTTTATAATAAGATGATCTGAAGACTAAGTGGGTTTAACGAGAATCGTTTGCTTGTAAAGTGAAATAATGGACTTAATAATGGCCGCCTTGGTTTAGGGTTCCTTGAACTAAAAAAAAAACAAACAAAATATTTAGTTCTTTAAATTTTTTTTTTTAAGAAAAAATTATATACAAAAGCTTTAAGGTTGTCTAAGCAGATGCTTTAATTATAAGTTTTTTTATGCATGCATTATAAATATTTTTAAATAATACTGAACCAGTTCATAACATGACGACCTGATCACCTTCTCGCTAAGCGAGTTGTAAACTACTTGTACTTCGACTATTGATAAAAATACATGGAAAACAACTTGAAATAAAATTACATTTTTAATCACATCTTACAACTCGTTATATACAACCGAACAAGAATGTTTTAAAATACTTTTATATTACTCCATTATCAAATATTTATTATTATTTTAAATAAGATCAATAAATATTAAAAAACTTATAAAACAAGCTTTTATTGAAGCTTATTAAACTTAACGCCATTTTGTTTTAGTTATCTTGATTTGAATTCTATTTCATGGTGTATTGTATTCTACTAGTCAAGCCCTTTCACTTGGTACCCATGTTGGATGAGTTTTACCAAAATATGAACTATACCATCATGTGATGGCGGCCATTTAAGATTTGTTTTTTTTTCATATTGTAATCTAAAAACCCATATTACATTACGTTGATTGTACAAAAATATGTAACCCCCCCTTTTGTTACGAAGGCCATTTTGGATAGATAATAATATCGACTAAACTTATTTGCATTGTCATGTGTGTGAAAATAAAAGTGAATTTCAAACTTCAGATCAAATGTTCAAGCTAACTAGTACAAAATTCTGCTCCTAAATTTAACTTACTAATAAACCAAGAGACAGTCAAACAAATATATACATACATAGATGTGAAAGGAGTAATGTTCATATTTTTATCTAGATCTCTCTTCACGTACTTAGACGTAACAGTCGTACGTAAGATATCTAACAAATGCTAATAAAACAAATAAATATTGCAGTTCTGACACAAAAGTGAAAATCTGAAAGAAAACATATAAATTTAATATACAAACATACAAACGATTAATAATAATATTTTAAGTAAATAAAAATTATGACCAAAAAAATTAAATTAATAAATATTGGAACTAAAAATGTATAACAAATAAACCTAATTGAATAAGTAACACATACAAAGACAATGTTATAATAATCATACAGACAAACAGATCACACACATATATATCAACCACACACATAATGTAGTTCAATACTTATAAAACAAGGTGATGTTAAATTAAAAAAAATATTTATTCATAAAACTCTTAAAGGTAGTCAATTGACTACAGTTCGAATGTGACTGGAATAGTAGATTGATTACTTGCTTCTTTATTAATTTATGTCTTTTTCTACTTTGAATCAAGATCAGTGATCACACGTCAATTAGATGTCAGGAGAGCCTATTTCAATACCATATTTATCGAATAAGCTATAAATAACGCTACTAGGTTTCCAAATGTGTCTGATCTGAGAAGAACCACACAACAAACTCAGCATATTTCTTTTTTGTGATAAATGTTTCATTAAAACATCAAATTTTATTGACAATTTCCATTAAAAATAATAAACAACTTGACCCTTAACAAAAACCAAAAAATTTTATAAATTAAAAATTATTAAAATACCGCTATATGTTTTATAATTATATACTTTCATTAAATCATTTAAATATTTTTTATGGGTCTGATTTGTGTATTAAAAAAAATTAAAATTAAACAGTAATTTTATTTCCAGATCCTGAGCAATGCCACGCAATGCAAACAGACCGACAGTAAACATGTGTGTGTATATAAAAAAATAATAATTAGGATGTGAGACAATGTTGGTATGTGTGCGTCGCGCGATCCCAGTGGTACGCGCGTCGAGAGGACACCTGCTAACCAATAGGATTGCGTTAATTCTGCTGTTTTGTTCTGTACTGAGGTGAGTTTTAGCTTTAGTTTAACTTTAGTTTTACATTAAAAATATAGTTATTTTTTTTAAATATCTTAATTAATTTACGAAAAAAGTTGACTTTCCTTTTTTGTATTTATACTACAGTAAAATTAAAATCATTTACATTATTTTATCAAATTACAAATATTGGAGGTCATTTCACATAAATATGAAAAATACGAAAATTGCTGTTCGTGTCTTTACCGGAATCGTTCCGTACATCTTCTTAGTATAGTAGATGAACTTCAAAGCCACGCGGACAGAGTCAGGAGCAACAACTTAAACATATGTAAACACAATAAAACTGAAATAGTTTAAATAGGCTCCGTCTCAAATATTTAGGGGCAAAGATAAAATAATTTAATTTTAATTTTAAAAATCTTTATTGCACAAAAAAAATCAATACAAACGGCGGACTTAATGCTAAAGCATTCTCTACCAGTCAACCAACATGGTAAACAGAAAAGCATAGAGGGGGCACAATATAACAATACAGTGAAAAAAATATATATATCGAATTAAATCGACGACATAATTTTAATAAATAAACAAAAAAAATATATATAATACTAAAACAAATAAATAAAATCAAATCAAAGAAAAGAAAATAAATAAAAAGCTAACAATATATTGAATTTCTATATAAATATACAAATAATAAATATAAATATACATATTACTATCATTATAATAAACATAATATATATTTCTATAACTATTAATACACATACATAAACAATATATATCAAAACGCTAACAAAGGAAAAGTAAAAAAAATAAATAATAATAATAATAACAATAATAATTAATAATAAGAAAGTTATTGTTCGGATAGATATTTACGGACACGTTTCTTAAAAACTTGCTTATTGGGTGCTTGTCGGAGTGCATCAGGAAGGCCGTTCCAGAGTTTTATTGCGTGTACTGTGAAGGAGTTGGATAAAAAACCAGTATGGTGTGAAGGTATGCATAAACTGAGATTAAATGAAGAGCGTAGTTGCAACTCATGAGTGTTCCTAAGTAATTGAAATTTACATTTCAAATACTCTGGAGAAGACGGATCATTAAGAATAGAAAATAATTGACAAAGAGTTCTCAAGTCTCTTCGTTTGCGGATAGGTAGCCATTTAAGCTTAGAACGATATTGAGAGATGTGATCAAATTTACGAAGATAAAACGAATACAGTTATTAATAAGACGATCCAATTTGTCCAAATTGGCTTCGGATATGTTAGAGTAACATACATCGGCATAGTCAATGAGTGGTAAGATAAGAGACTGCACCAACAGAGTTTTAGACCGAATAAAAAAAAAAACCTAAGAAAAAAAATCCGATAAGACACTCAAAACTCATTATTAAATTATTTAAATGTATGTAATTATGGTTAAAATGTAAAATGTTTTGGTCCTACTGATTGGACTTCTTTATAATTACCTAATAACAATTATCATTTAGAAAATTATATTATATTACAAAGTAAAATAAAATAAACAATACTAAAAAAAAAAATCTACTCCAAGGCACAATGCATTAGTAAACTCAGTATTTTTTTTATGGTACATAATAAAAGCAATCCAAAAATAATAAAAATGTAAAAAAAAAAATACATATTTATTTCATAATTACCAATAGTTTAAATAACTGTAATTTGTAAATCATTGAGATAGTATTCTGAAACTTAATACAAACACCGAATTATTATATGAAACTTATAAAAAATATTACAACAAATAAAAATGAGATATTACTGTACCCTGTAATTACGTTTAATAAATTTGCGAATATAATATGGAGCGAACAAAACCAATTTACAATAAAAAAACAATGATGGGATCCGAATCTTGAACAAGCTCCTATTAAGTTTAACATGAATAGGAATTAACCTTTTAACATATATTTTGTGGAACACTAGCTGATACCGCGTCTCTGCTCGTTTATTTTGTTCACAAAACGACACACCACTTCACACCATGTCTAGTGACTAATCTACATCTATTTTATACATTTGCTAATACGCAATGTAATCATTTTTTTTATTTAAACTTTCGGGATCCATGATTACTATTATATATAATAATTCGGCTGTACTTACATAACTGTTTTCGACTTTTTTCGAGGCCCTTATTAATAAGCTCGGGGTCTAGCGTAATCGCGGCGTGAACTGCGTGTAGTACCTTCCAGGGCGCGCCGCGACGGTTTGGCGGGAACGGAAGTATATAGCATCATCTTCGGACGTTTCATGCAGGTCTTTGTCAATCGCTAATCAATACTTCAATAGTTCATTAGTACAGCAGGATCATTTTATACATATAGTAACAAACCGTGACCAAAATACTCTATAATTCCAAAAAAATATTGTATCAAATCAATAATTTATCAGTCACGAATACACAAACATACAAACGGATATGTAAAGATATGTAACATACAATATACGAGTTTTAAGAATTTTGCAATTTCAACCCATCAAGTTTTTAGGGAGTCTTGTTAAGACACGTTATACCAAGTACCTTTTTTGGAATATTATAATTTTTTGTATAGACATACGTAAACTTACTAAACATATTATACATACTTATTAAACAGTTCACAGATTATTATTTCATAGCAATAAAATCCTATATATTCTTAAGCTAATCTCAAACTACTTCATCAAGAAGCACCAATCCCATAACATTGTTAAACGTAACTCGATACCATCAAACCCTATTATTACTGCCAATCCTGACAACCACTTAATATAATACTAAAATTATACCTTATGTAATTATAATAAGGATTGAATTTGAGCACAGAAATTAAGAAAAGATAGTCATATTTCAAGTTAGATTTAACCCATTGACGATTCAGTAATTTTGATTACAGGAAAGGTAACAACTTATTGAGCTGATCGAAGCGAAGCTCTTTACCGGTCAAATCGATCAAATTTTCTCCGCCATCTCCTGCACCGATCACGCTATACTTACCAAATTTGGACCAGTTGATTATTACATGCCAACCTATCTATAGCTAGATTTTTGAAAAACAATCATATTATTGATTGAGAATAATTAACTTTATTTTTCATTGAAACTTTCTATTGCACGCGCAGATGGTAATAAAGTAATTCCATCTGCGCGTAAGTAGTAAGAACTGAGACTGACATATGTATAATTTTTTGTTAATTTTGTTAATTGGGGAAGTCAAAGCAAAAATTTTTATGATATATTATATTCTTTTCGCTCAGCTTTCCCCATTTGCGTGCTGGCGGCCCTGGTACTGATGAGGTTCACGTAAATTATATGTACTTAGTAATATGATTAGAACTGTCACTGGAGATTGCGTGAATGACGATAGATGGAGTCACGATACTTACATTATCTTATGCAAGGATTATATAGAAATGAGAATTATTAAATATATTAAAACTCTATCTCAGACAAACCAGTTTTATATTCAAATAATACTTTTTTTTTTAACTTTGACTCTATATAAGTAGTGAAGTGGTCAAAAATACAAAAAAAAAATAATTTTCATTCATAAGTAAAATAAACCTTATAGTAGAACCTTTTTTCTTAAATGTGACATTCCTGAGATACCAGACACGTTTATAAGAAAATAATTAAAAATACAAGTATTTTTATGATACACCACTTCACCAGTTCTATTAGAAACATTCATGTATTAAATTATTTATAACATAACCAAAGCAACCTTCTAGTTTTTTAGTTTCGTAATATTTGAAGGAAAATATTAAATTAGCAAAAACAGCCTCAGTCCTTTTCCAAGAACTCGTCAAATCATTAGGCTTATAATATCCGAAGCCCAAAATTCCTCAGGCCATTCATAGAACTACTTAAAATCCGAACTTAAAATTCAAAATGTCTAGTCCCTTTTTTTGTTTTATTTTAGATGTCGTAACAAAACAACCTTTTTACTGAAATGTTCGTGATTTTATAGCTATAAACTTTTAAAAAAGTAAGTTAAAAGTACATATACATAGATAAACAAACAAAATATATATGTAAAACACATTAACATTAGAAAAATAGACGGTGATATTAATATTTTTATACGCTGGATTAGAAATGGTTCTACGGGGGGCAGTGAATAGGAGTACCCCTCTTTCCAAGCAGTTCTTGATTTTGGCAGACTTTTCAGGCCAATTGATTTTATTAAATATGTAAGAAAAGTTTAGTGTTTCTAGTTTTATTAGAATAATTAGAATCAACAATAAAAAAAAAATGATTACCAATATTTTTTAGATATACTTGGATGATAATATAAAAATATAAACCAATCAAATTACTTTTCCAATTATAAACAACATGTTACTGGCTGTTTTGTTATCTGATTACAAACTTTAAAACTCATACGCAATCATGAATCTAACTGTACATTTAACCTTTTGTTTTACGATGTATTAAAAACAAATTAAACTCGTTAAAACTCAACACTTAACCGTTAACATCGTTAACCGATTTAACGTACAGCAACGCCGAGGTTTATAAACTGTTAATTCGTTAAATTTGCAATCATTTAAAATCGAATTCTAAGATCAATTACAATTTTATTACAACATTAAGATGTTTAAACTGATTTGAACTGCACTGAATTTGTATACTTATTAACTTAAACAACCAAGTATCAAAAATTTGTGAGGACCATGCAAGAAGCACATTGTTTTAACTTCGTATTTTCTTAGGTTTTCACATTTGAAATAAAAATATTTTTTACGGATTAAACTCGCGTATTATTTGGTTACATTTTAATTTTAACCTGACGTTTCGAATGCTTTGCAGCAATCGTGTTCACGAGTAGACGAGATGTAAGTGTAACTGACTTACTGACAGATACTAATAAAGTAAAAAATAGTTTTATTACATTGTATTGAGTGTTTCTTTACGTACGTTATAAAATTGGTCTGCACGAACAGCATTTACATCGGATTAATCTTAGCACCGGTGAAAAATTCTTTGAATTCAAACAATATTACTTTTATTTAAAAACTCCTGCAAGTACAAAAGAACACGGACACAAATAAGACCAGATTCGAAAATACAATTTGTGGATCACACAACTAACTGTTCCGTGTGAAAATCGAACCCACGATCTTTGACTCACCAGTTAGTGCTGCAATTAACATCTAGACCAATTGGCTGCTAAAAGAAAACATAATAATTTTTACTGTGATACCTTGACATCTTAAAACCGCTTAAGCCTTTTTTTCCGTTGGAAAAACCCGTTACGGGTACCCCGTCGGCCGTGGGGGGTGACGGCCGGGGGCTGATGTTGGACTACCCGGCAGCATAGAGAATGCTGCTATTTTTAAGGATACCCACTAAAAAACCAACGGTTGCCCTTTGCACCGTATTGGGACGTCACGGGATCGCGTTAGTACACACCGTGACGCCCCGGCGAGACCCCCCGAATGAGGGTGCCCCGAGCAATGTAGAGTACCCTCTCATCATAGGCCTATGTTAGGTAAGAGGGGTCACCCTCCCCCCTCACCAGGCCTACAAAACCGCTTAAGCCTTAGTCTAATCAAATAATTATATGTATCGCTTAAAGATAAGAAATAGATATCTTTGATTGAGTTTCAATTTACCTATAAATTGCTTATTTCTATCTGCAGTCACATTTAACTCTCTTTTATTATTTAAATGTAGAAACGCATTTATAAATAGATATCGCTATTTCAATCGTAATGAACACAAAGGATATTGAAACGGATTAAATTAAGAAGATAAATAATTTTCGTAAAAATTTATTTATTTATTTATTTATTTATGTATTTATTTATGTACTTACCCTTTATTGTTAAATTAACTAAAGGCGAAGTTAATGCCTAGTGGCTTTTGCTACCAGTTAACCTTTGTGAAGATGAAAAATTGTTGTAGGCGTTTATAAAAAAAATACGAAAAACAATACCAATAAAATTACAATATTATACTAATTAACATATATTACTATATTACACAATATAATACTTTATATACAATACTTACACATACATAAATACATATATTTAAGATGAATTTAAAGTGTTTTAACGAGTTTTATATCATACATTTCGTTAACGAGATTCTTTAATGTAAAGAATAAGAACAAATAACCCATCAACACATCATACCTAATAGTAAGTTATCGCGATACATGTGTACACACCCTGAAATTCCTGAGGAAAAGGAAAGGAAATTAAATAAAGGAAGGAGTTTTCCTATCACTATCACCGTACTAGTCAAGGATTTTACTAATCTATAAAATATACTTGTATATAAATAATTACCCGGCTGTTACATAAATACTATTGGAATTTGCCCAGCTACTTTCCTACACATTGTCCTTAGTTTGAGATCTGAGCATGGTGGAATCACGGCTAAAACCCATTTTCACCCACGGTCCATTATTGAGTACACTCGGATTATTATATATAAAAGTAATCATGGATCACAAAATCTTATCTACATTAAATACATACATATGTTACATACATATATTGTGTGCATATATATTTCCACTCTACAGCTAGAGTTAAGCAAAATCTTTCAGAAAATCCACTTTCAAACCTATTTCATCTCTCAATCCTTAGACTTTTAGAAGAATTTAAACGAGTAACTATATCCGATGTATGTACTATCAGATAAAATTACAGCTCCTTGATCATCAACATATAAATATATAGTATTTCTAATATAACAAAGTATTTAAATTAAATTTAACTAACAATACAAATACCCGTCGGCGCCACGAATATAATCAGATATAAATAATCAATTTTACGGTGGTCTAGACATTCATTTGTTAAACGTGAGAAACTACCAGCTTATAATCGATATTATTAAATTACTATTGACTATTAAACCTATTACATATTAATGAAACTGTTGGTTTATGTTAAATCTGTGTAAATTGATTTAAATTATATCAAAGCCACTCCTGAATTGATTCAATCATTTGGTCTGTCAAGCAAATAATGTTATTTAAGATAAATAATGTGCATCGGATAACTTCGTGTTTCCGAAGATGACCGATACCCCTAGACAGTATAATATGGAGCTGTGTTACCCAATATTTTATACAATCTCCTACTATTCTCAACAATATTTATTTCAGGTGTCCTAGATTGCAGACGCGTAATAAAACATTATTTTTCGTACCAAAGACTGAAACAAATTGCGCACGTAATGTGTATCGGGCTTGCAATGTTCACAACTATTTATTTCAAAATAAATTAAATGTTAATGTTAACCTTTTTAATGTTAAACTTAGTAAATTGAAGATCCAAATTTTTAATGGCCTTTCTTCGTAGTTTTGTATTATTAATTCTTTTCGTTTAATTAGATTTTTTTTTTTTTTTTTTAAATGTCTACCAATTATTAGAAATGTATTTTTTCTTATTTTTAAACGCTTTAAACATGTATCAATTTTGTTTTGTTTTAAATTTTAACTACCATTGAATATCTTTTGTTGTCCAACGATAGTTCTGTGTTTTTATTAATATGTGAAGACTTTATTGGTTTATGCACATTTTTATTATTCCTATGTATGTGTTCTATATAACTGTTTGTCTTACTAATAAATAAATATATATATATATATATAAGTAAGTAAGTAAATAAATAAATAAAAGCAATGGCTTCATATGAACCCCTTTTAGTATAACTGTAGTAATAACTGTTTCTTGTATAACAAAACTTCATGGGAGTTATACAGCTCTATATAGTTCTACAAAATAGTAGCACTTGTCCTTCGTGCTTACAATACTATTACGAATGTTTCCGATGTTTTCCGATGTTTTCCGATGTTTTCCGATGTTTTCCGATGCCCTTATTCTTGAAGTACACAGAGTACACAGAGTATAACGTAACAGATTCTACGTAACATATGTATCTCTAAGAAAAAAATGTATATTTTTAAAACCTATCCCTAAGGATTATTCGATTAATTTCAGATTTTATCAAGGATTGTGATGATATAAAAAAATATATTATAATTATTAACAAATATCTATTTCCTGGATATATAAAATAATAATATAACTAATGTTTTTACACGTTTGAAAATAATTTTATCAAATATATTCTCTATGGTTATAACAATGCAAGGCTGCAGGCTGTCGTAAAATATAATTACCGATACTTAACATTATATAATAATATAATAAATTAACATTTTTACGATTTTATGTTATTGAGCATAAATTATATTTATTTAAAAATTTATTCATAGAAAACACAATACAAGCCTAGAAATATTATTTTTAATACTTTGAATATATTTTAAATTCAATTACATTATGTAATACAATTATATTATAGTTCAATTATTTAGTTAAAATAATAAAACTATACTAATGATAGAAACAATTAACCTATCAGTATATAATATGCTCATGATATTTAGATTTTCGGGGGTTCTTAATAATCCACGAAAAAATATATAAATACAATAAAACCTACTTTTATTTCTATCTATATCTATATTAATATTGTAAAGCTGAAGAGTTTGTTTGTTTGTGTTGTAAAACGTGCTAATGGTCGAAACTACTAAATGTGTTATAAAATTTCTTCCTCATTATAAGCGTACTGTTTCTAATAATAAATAAAATCGTAGAACCGCGTGTAACAGCTAGTATTAAAAACGGCAAAATATGTATGTATGACAGATACTTACATCTCGTCTACCCGTGAACACGATTGCTATAAAGCATTCGAAAGTCGTCGGGTTAAAATTAAAATGTAACCAAATTATGCGCGAATTTTAATCCGTAAAAAATAGTTTTATTTCAAATATGTACTCGTGAAAATCTAAGAAAATACAGGATGTATGATTGTTTAAAAGCGCTTATCTTCAAAATTACCAGATGGATTAGCAAATTCTGTTTTGATTATGAGAGGCAGGTTTATGGGGAAGGCTATCTAGCATTACATTACTCTTAGTTATTCTAATAATAAATAAAATTGTTATATAAAATTGTAAAACAGCTAGTAAACAATATATTACAATGTAATATACTATTATATATATATGAAGATTATATATTAGTATTTAAGGCAATAATCTAACGTAACAGACATTCCTAATAAAATATCCTTTTATTCCAACTTTCACAGAAGCATTGAATTTGTAATACTTTTCTTACCACTTAATAATTTTAATACGCTTACACTGATTGCTCCGTTGATCCGCCATATTTAATACAGATTATATATAATCTTATAAAGAATGTCTTGATACTAAAATTTTATACGTGAGGATACAATTAAGTACATTTTTTTTATTAAAACTGTCGTAGACGCCTATTGATATACAGCAGAAAAATATTTGATATTTTAATCCAAGATTATTACGAGAAATTCAGTGACTCGCTGACAGAGTAGCTCAGTTGCGTAGTAGGATTTTTTTTCCGTAAGTCATAAGTTTGAGGACTTACAATGTTAATAAATTAATAATTTTATAATTAGTAAAGAAACAAATATATGTTCAATCGCGTAGAGGATGAAATATCAGGATCGATTATTAATTTAGTGAACAAACAGTTGCATAACATAAAAAAATCATTGATTCGCTAGCACAGTAGCTCAGTTGCTCAGTTGGATTCTCTTCCGAACGTCTCAAGTTTGAGGTTGAACTTTGTTAAGTAGGGTTGCCAGCAGGTTTCGTGGGAGACTAGGGAGACGGATGCGGGACTATGCCCGCCGCTTCCTTACCTAGTCTGCAGTGCCTCCGTGGGAGGGGAGGGTGACCTTTCTCACGTCTTATAGGCCTGTGTCGTGAGGGTGCCCTAAGTTGCTCGGAGCACCTTCAGGGGGGGGAACCGCCGGGGCGTCACGGTGAGTGCTAACGCGATCCCGTGGCGTCCCACAACGGCGATGAGGGCAACCGTTGGTTTTTTAGTGGGTAGCCTTAAAAATGGCAGCGTCCTCTATGCTGCCGGGTAGTCCCACATAACCCCCCGGCCATCACCTTCTTAGCCGACGGGGTATCCGTAACGGATTTTTCCAACGAACAAAAAAAAAAAAAAAAAAAGGGTTGCCAGCAAGCAAGCGGGGAAAGCTGAACGAAACAAAAAATATATTACAAAAACTTTAACTAACATAATAATAATTAATAATAATTAACATAATAACAGCTTGCAATTAACAAAAAATGTTACATATATCAGACATAGTAAGATATTACCATTTGCGCGTGTAAAAGAACGTTTCAATTAAAAATAAAATTAACTGCAAATTACTCTTAATCTCCAATTACAATTTTTTCAAAACCTATCTATAGAATAGAGCACATGCCCTCTATTCTAATCAACTGGTCCAAATTTGGTAAGTATAGCTTGATCGGTATAAGAGATAGCGATCCAAATTGGACTCGACCGTTAAAGACCTTCGCTTTGCTCAGCCAAATAAATTAATACTTTTCTATAAAACTATTTTTTGGATATAACTCACGTTTATTATTACATTTTTTTTTCGAATGCTTTAACGAGATGATGGTGTCTGTCTCGTCTTACCGTGAACACGTTTGCTGCAAAGCATTCGAAACGTCGGGTTAAATATAAAAAATAATAATAATAATAAACGCGAGTTATATCCAATAAATAGTTTTATTGAAATGTGTAGTACTCGTGTAAATCTTAGAAAACATTAAATTAATACTTTGTTATTAGTAAAGTGACAATATAAATACATTATAAAATATAATTCTCAATCAACATCTCAACTAGAATAACCTGTATAGCAAAATGAACACTTTTTAAGACAATAACTGTCGAATTGAGAAGCGTAACTAGATATATACGTATATCATTACGACCGGATACACAGACTGACATTGACACGGTCTGGGAGATCAACACAATGACAATTTTTATTATACCTAAAATGAATTGTATGCCCCAAATTATATTTATACATTATAACAAATATACTTATGTATTATATTTAAATAACATAAACTGTTGCGATGTACGTCAGTCCGTATGTCTATCTGTCTGTAGCCGAAACGATTTTCTTAAAACTACTCTACCGATTTTGATCAAACTTGGTGTGCAAGTTACCTAGGTAAAATATTAATTACTGACAAAATTTCAAAAACCCAGGTAGAGGGTGCGGGGGTGTGACAGCCCCCGTAACGACATAATGTAGTATCGGCAGCATTTACACTGCGAGTGAGAAGTCATAGTAAGGAAATGAAATAAAGACAAAGGCCGTTTAAAACTGCTTATTCACCAGTCAGTTGTAACGGGCCCCCCTCTCTAGTATGTATATATAGACGCTAGAAAGCAAACAAAAAGGCGAATATAAGATATATTCATCGATTCACAAAAAAAAAAAAAATTCCTAGATACGCTATTGATTTTTTTTTTTTTTGGAAATATTTGAAAATGTATAGTTTTTGGTTTTGGTGTGAAACTGCATTTTTCGAGATACTACAAGATTGTTTTCTATTGTCGATAGTCGATATATACATTAGAACAAATTTTATTAATCTTTATTTTGTTTTTAAAAAAAGGATATCCCAGCTGAGTTTCTGTCGCCGACTCTTCTCAGGACTGAGGCATACATCTTTGTGAGGCAAAAGTAGCTTTCACTATGAAAAAGTGTTATTTATAAATTTATTTTCAATAAAAAATTTTAATCAAATTTCATATGAAAGAAGAAAGTTTAATTACAGTAGCATTATAATTCATATTTCTTTATAAGTATTAAGTATTTCCAAAATTTATTGAATTAATAATAATAACAACAAAAACCAAACCTAAATAAATATGTTTAATAGTTTAAATAGTAGTCAAAAACAAAAAAAAAAACACAAATATAAAAAATAATTAAAAACTATTATCGTTTAGAAATTATGGCAAATATTGCCAGTATTTACTATTGAAATAACAATAATTCTATAACCTTAAAATGAATTATTGTATTTATTTGAAAAAAAATATATATTTATATATTTATATGTTTACTGTGTTTTTTTATTGTTTAAAAGAATCTAATAAGAAAAATAACAAGCTGTTAAAAATGTATCTCTTATGGACTATCAAAGTTAAAACAAAAACATAAAAAAATATATTTCATATACAGATCATAAATAACTCTAAAACAATATCGGCAGGAACAAAAGACCGGAATGCAGTCGCGGCATGCAAATAGACAGGAGTCGCTACAAAAAAATTACGGATTAGCGGGAACAGAGACGAGGTGGTCTTTTGGAATCGAAATTCATTATAATATATTACGTAACTAGTTTGTTCTGCTTTGATCTTTGTTTAAATGTTATAATTTTATATATTTACATGTATATGTCCTTACCTATATAATTGTTCAGTCTGTTAGATTGTGTAAACTTTAATTTCTGAACGAATTTACCAATTGAGGTCATTCATACAATTTTTTAATTTCTTGAGATGCTTCATCAAAGTTACTATCCATAATTTTTTTTGTATCATACAAAAATTTTTGTAATGAACTAAGTCACAGACAATAGGAGCTAATTATTCAAAATTATTACTGTTCAATAGTTATTACTATACAAAATATAAAATTAATAAATTATAAAAAACAATAATTTTCTAAACGTTTCTTTTCAAAAGAACTTTTCTTTTCTCTTTCAGAGTCTAACATATTTAAATGAAAAACAAATATAAATATAAAAATAGTACAAAAGCGCCAGACGCAAGAGGAACAATTCGTTTCCGAACGCTCGATATATTATCATTAAACCGATACAGAATTATCGAATCTCATTAAAATAGCTCCCCTGATTTATGTAAACACGTATAAAGCATGTAATAGACTACAAATTACAAGACAACATTAGTGTAATAATATGATAATATGAGAATATATTTTACATCACTGTGGGTTTAACAGATAACCAATACTCGTATACTTGTATTAATAATAATCCCATAAATAGTATTTACATATATTTAAAGATTACAATAAAAGGACTTTTAAAATCTTAATTTATATCTTCAAATCCATCATTGACAGCTGGAAATCTAATATTTTCTATATAGTTATAGTATTTGGGGAATAAAAAATTTTAATCTTAAAAAAATATATATTTATATATCAATCGATGCGGAATTTTATACTGCATCTAATAAACCAACACTTATGACGAGCCAATTTTTTCCCTAGAAGTTAAGAGGGAAATTAATTAATTATAAAAACAAATAAAACCTTTTTTCTCAAACGTCAACCTCAACTGACATTAATGACAGATAAATCCGTTACCTCCAGTCACAACAGGCGGTCTAAATAGGTTCAACGACACCAGCCTGACCCAATTTCTATAACTAGTTTATATCCATAAATCAATTATTAATTACAAGCCAATAATGTTCACAATTAATCATTTTAGAGTAAAGACGATTAGTCTTATGCAAAATAGACGTACTATTAAAACTTTGACATCATATTTTAATTAATAATAAATAAATTATGCATTGATTGGTTATAATCTATATATTAATAATAATAAATTTAAATAGGTTAGAATCCTTAAAATAGATGAAAGTTATTCAGTTATTTTTAAATATTGCTACATGAATGTTAACTCAGGTTACTTTTGCTCCTCCCAAATATATGAATATTTGTCTGAGTCACTTGTAACAATATGCTATGCTATGCTTCACCAACCAGAACCAGACAGAAGAAGAAGATATGATAGGATAGGTGGAAATTATAAAGTAATTACTATTGTTGCAAAAAATAGTATTGCTGTTGGCTTCTATGTTGACAAATTTGAATAAAGAAGAAGAAGAAGAATATAGATAAAGAAATAAGATGGCTTTACACTCTTTTTAAAGATTTAAAAAACAACTTTTGATTCCTAACAAAGGTATAATATTTATTTTATCTTCTTCAACATATTTCAATCTTCTTATAAATTTATAAAAGCATGTAGCCATGAAACTAATTTATAAATATTGTAACAATAAACAAATACCAAAATTAGAGGTCAAGTTGTCAAGGTCAAGTTGTTACTCTCTACAAATGTTATTTAAAACAAAACAAGAACATGGAATCGAAGCAAGCATTCGTTAAGATTGTTTAATCGAAGACTACATAAAAATTTTACGATCTAAATAATAATACACACGGACTTACTATTCAACAAATAATGTATTAACAGCTGCCGCTGGATTCTGTAAAGTATCAATATTAATAAATAATTTGATAGCATTAAAAAATATATTTTCTGTCATACCATCAAACAGACAGACAAAGAGTTAATAATAAATTTAATAGCAAATTCGTAAATTTTTATATTAAACAACTTTTAAATAACCATGCTTAAATATTTTATATTGCTTAATACATATATCCATCTAATAGGATTTCACTAATTTTTCAACATAAATATAATTTAGCATGTATATTATATCTAGATATAAATGATATTAATTTTTAAATAAATATTGAATGAAAAATATGAGCGAAATTCAAACCTGCGACCTCTGATAACCGATTCGTCGCTCAACTAATTGAGCTAGCGTAGCTCTACCATTTTGATGAACTTAGCGTCGTATTTTTAACTAAAATTATAAATTCAAAATATGTGCTTTTGTCACTCTTTCAATAATTTCGCCATAATATAAGGATAAGTATCGAACACTGAGCTACATCTACAATTAAATATAATACTTTTTTAAAATACACATTTTAGAGTATTTACAATTTTTGTATAAAAATTTACACATTAATCGTTTTTAATATTTAAAGAAAATAAACTTTTTCTTTACACGAAGTAATGTAAATAAATAATTTTAAAGTTATTACGATAAGATTGAATTGAATGGAGCGTCATTGAGGGCGTACTATAAGTTGTCGCGGCGTGAAGCGAAGGTAAAAGGGCAGTGCAACTTGCTATTTTCTACTTTTCATCAAAACACCAGACGAGCAAAACTGACGGCAGAAGCTAATTCTTTATATAAAATATATAGGGACGAGATCAAATCTTTTGCAATATACAATTTTATTAATAAAATATTTATGAATATTAATAAACGTTGTTTAATCCCCACACCCGTGTGTCTCAAATGACAAGATAAATGGTCAGCTCTGAGCGCTTCTCTATCTATAACGTATTGATTGTCACTTTAGTATTATGTATTTTATGTTCACGCGAGGAACGTTTAAAAATCGAACGTGGGGGGTAATAGCTCTAGTATAGGTACTTAATAGTCTATGGTTGTTTTTTTTTTAAGAAAAGGCAGGAACTGGCTTCCATCAGGTTGGCTGTTAGAAATAAAATAAATATAGCTTATAAAAGCTTTTATTGTGTCATTTTTAGTAGTTTTCATTTAAAAAATCTGTTGTTAAATACAATTGTATAAAAATACAAAAAATAATAAGTGTTAACAAAATAAATGTTTATTTTGAAAAAATGGAAAATGGACGGATATTATAATATTATTTTAATATGAACCTTTTTAAATGTCGTAGTAAATAAAGTACAGATACTTATTATAATAATATAATCTATATTTATAAATATTCATGAACCAAATTAAATCAGGCTACAATGTTCCAATACATTTTAACCTATCGTTAGTAATTTGTAGAACAGACAACCTGTTACTAAACATTAATATTAGCTTCGACAACGAATTTATTATTCATTTTCATTGCTTAAACATTGTTTTGTTTAAAATATAATGTGGACATAATTTGTTTATAAATATTTTGTTTATATAAGTACGTTTCGTATATATGTTTATATGTTCGTATGTTTCGTAACTATGTACAAGAGAGAGTAATAAGTCAGTCAAAACAAAAATATTTTATAAATTAATAAAAAAGTATAAGAATTAAACTGAAAATCTATTCTTGTATAAATTTTCATTCACAAGGGTTCAATAAAATTCTCTCACATTTTCAATTATAAGTTTCAAATGTAATACTTTTTAATTATTGTTTTTTTTTTCATTATTCCGTATGTTTACTACCAATTCATTATTTTAAAATTACAAATTACTAAATACATTTTTTTAAAGTTTCAATAAACAGGAAAGCTATGATGTGCTCATTTAAATGTTTTACTATATCTGAATATATTAAAAAAAAATATTATAAAAGTTTTTTTTTATTTTGCGCTTATAGCAGGTATCCAACACAAAAATTAAATTAAAAAAAAAACATTAATATTCTGTCAAATCTCATGTTAACCTTTCTGATTGGTTGATATCGTGATAGACAACCAATCACAACTTTTGACAGTCCTGTCAAATCATTTCAATCGTCCAGAAACATGATGTAACTGATGCCACTTAGGACAAGAATGTACGAAAAGCTGAATATGTGAAAACATATACATATATAATATTAAGCTTAATATGCATTTCTTAATACTGTATCATTTATTAGACTTTAAATTCTATATTTACTTTATATTTATTATTATGTCTTAACTTAGAATATATAAGAACTAATATTTTCTTCTTAAAAGCATTTGTAATACAAATTAATAAACTATCAAAATTATAATTATACCATGTTTTATGACTTGTTATTCAACGTTCGGAAACATAGTTCTCGCACTAAAGTCTAAGCATTATAATGATAAATTATTGACTGATATGAATTAAAAAAAAACTATTATCTATTTATTTTTTATTTCATAATTTAGCTACATAATATTTACTAAGATTTTCACGAGTTAAAGGCCGACTGGTGTAATGGTTCGTGATTGTGATCTTGCCTACTGAACCATGCCTACCTGGTCGTGGGTTCGATTCCCGATTGGAACAGTTGTATGATCCACAGATTGCTGATTCAAGTGTGGGTTTTATTTGCGTCCATTATTTTTACGTTTTCAAGATACTGAAGTGCTCTAGTGCGGGAGTTATATAAAAAAAAACTATTTTACGTACACCTACATACCGCGAACATGCCATCTTGAAACATTTGACAGGTGAGGTTATAGTTAAAAATATAGTTATAATAAACGCAAATGAAATCCGTAAAATAGTTTCATTTAAAGGTTCATATTTTCATAAAACTAAATTATCATGTCATTTTTTAATAAAATCATTTGATTCTTTAATCCCCTTAATTTTATTCATAACTTCTCGTTCATAACTCTAACTTAGATTGTAAATACAGTTCTAACAATAACCAATAAAGGCGTTATACTTTATCCCACATCTAACGAGGATGCGTGGTATCTATGAACCTCCAGCATTATTGTAATGTAACATTAGGCGGCGGCCTACGTGATAAGCGGAGCGGATATCAATATTATTTTTTTGTTATTAATATTTCTTTAGCAGCAACATTTCCAAAATTTCTGTGTGAGATATAGTTGCCAAATGTTAAATACGTGGCAATAAAAAATAAGTTAAAACCAACATAATTTTTTCTAACTTATTTTTTCTACAAAGATTTTTTTAATCTGCTCCAAAATTATTAGTGACAAACAGTTCTTAGAAGAAGGCTGAATGGTCTGCTACTACTAAAAATGAGTTTAACATTATATAAGCTGACGATACAAATACCTTTAAAAATTTAAACCGAGCTTACGTCTTTATGCCCAAAATATATAAAAACCTATAATAGCTAATTGAGTTTTAAAATTTTCATAACCCAAGATTATTATATATAATTATTTTTGACGTGAGTGCCGCCAAATAATTTTCTGGATCAATACGGATGTGAACGGTATTGATGACATCCGATAGTACAGCGACTCAATTATATATATGTCGTGAAAAACAATATCGTTTTATTTAAACTTCGTTAATTAATTATTTTGTAGTAGCTCAGAGCTTATGACGTCAGCGCATTCGTAATGGCGGCATGTGACAGACTCGTTTTGATAAAAATGGAAATGCCAGTGGTCACTTCGTCTTCTCCGATACGAAACAGTCGTGATTTAGTTGGTGAGTGTGTGTCATAGACGTAAGATTGTGGTTATAAACAGTAAGGTAGCGAAGTATAACAGTACTAATGTTATTGTATTGACACCCTGACAATATGAACCGTGTACCACTGAGTCTAAATGATGATGATCGCTCCGCCATTACTGGTGATTCAAATAATTGAGAGACTTTTCTGTTTTTTTTTGTGCAAGCATCAATCAAAAACGGTATATCCAAAAATTTCCAAATTTTGCACACTGATAGCCATCAATCTGGTGGTGTTTAAAAAAAAATCAAATGTCGTTGAGGAATAATCGTAGAAAAACTAAAATTCCATAGACTTCAAAAAAATGTTCACGCAAAAAAAAATATCTTAAATAAAATTTGACGACAGAATGTGTCGGCGTTTGGTAAATGCAACTTCGGTGCTGTTTGCACCTCGCTTCACTCAAATGCTAACACATACAGAGATTTTTCGAGCGCAGTTAGTCAAAATTGAGGTCTGGTTCGCGCTCCTAGTATTAATAAAATAATATTTTTATTATAAATCGCTACCTCTCTTGACGCAGCCCGCACCATCCTGTCAAGAAGTATCTCCCGTAACGACATATTATTTTATACATTCAGTTATCTTTATCTAACAGATAAATATAAATAGTTGACTATTAGACTTTAAATGTGCTTTATTATAAAGATTGATAATATCCTGAGTATATGTTTATAGGAATTAAATTAAATAATCACGAAATAATTATTGAAATGAATGTTTATAACCTTAATATACGGATTGTAAAAACAATAAATAAAATCGAAATAAAATCTTTAGAATTTACTATGATTATTAATTAATATTTGAATTAATCTTAAAACATTTATTGTCAGATATATAAATTGTAACAGGATAAGAAAAGAAGTCGAACCTACCTCATAGAACGTTTTCTATATGGAATGGCTTCACTCTACCAAAAAACCTGACGTATTCCTGGTTTCTTTCAAACATCATAAACAATGTTTCTAACAATGCAGTATAGAACAACATTATAAACATGACAAAACCGAAATGTCCTAGACGAGGCCGGTTGAATATATTGTCCTTATCGATAATTTTTTCATTATATATTTAACACAAATAGCAGGTTTAATACCTTCTTTGTATTGAAAAATTTTTCACTCTACAATTACTAGAAAAAATATGATTTAAAACTAAAAGAAAAATATATTCATAAGTAATAAAAAAATGACTTCATTCGTTACACAATGTTAAAAACACAATAATATAAATAAATTATCTATGAACTAATGAACTAAAAGCAGTACAGACAGCACAAACCTATAAATCAATATATTAATTGATCTGGAGTCTGCAGCGTGGGCTCCCTCCCGTCAGCGCGGTTTATCTCAAAACTATATTTCAATTTCAATTTTCAATCACTTAAATTATATGAAATGTATGTAAAAGTCATGTTTATTTATTAAAATTCAGATAAGTAACAAATGATAATAATATTTATTTAATTATTATATAATATTTCACTTAAATTAATTGTATTAAATGTTTCTTCGACAAATAACAGTTTTTATTTGTATATAAAAGAATTCTACTGTCAAAGTCCAAGTCGGCCATAACTATAGTAATATAGACTATGATTTGTATATCTAGTAATATATATTTTTAAAAAATATATATACATAGATTAAAAATATGGATATTCAATTTAAACAACAATATTTATTAAAATTAAATTATCCAGAAACATTACAACAAAAATTTGCTTAACGCTTAAATTATTTTTTTTAAATATATTGAAAATATATACTCAATTAAATACTAACTCAAATTTAATTATATTATATATAAAAATAATCTATATGTCAAAACAAAAATAAGTTTAACTCACAAAAACTTTAATTTTAGTAACTCGTATATTCTAACCAAATCAGACAAAACAATGTAAAACGTAGGCAAATATTTTACAAAATAGAGTTAATAAACTTCATACAAATAAACTTCATACAAATCTAAGCACAATTCATACAATTAAGTGTGTAGGTTACTCCGATCCCAAAACACGATACTGCAAATTATGTTTCCTGAACCAATCCATAGCTTGATAAGAGATAACAGATAAAATGTATTGAGGAATTGTAGAACTCTTACTTTGTAGAGCTGTCTTGTACTCTACGTAACTGTTACATAGAAAATTGTATGTTTGAATACAACGATTTTACGTACATTTCAAACTTCGGATTATTATTAAAAATATTATAATAAACGAACTTAAAAAAAATATTTTATTTATATATTTTGTACTCTTAAAAAACATTTTTGGTATATTTAGTACTATCTATATTAATAAAAATATAGGTAGAGTTTGAAATAGAGTTTGAAGACTCACGTAAGGAAGTCAGTTAATATATAATATTTAAATCGATAATGAAACCATATCATATACTAAGTAATTTTGAATAAAAAATATATACAACTAACAATACAAATATAAATTATAACTCAGATAATAGAAAAACAAATAAATAATAACTTCAAAGTATCCAGAAAAGGAAATATCGTTTAAATATAAAATAGAATTTAAATCAAAATAAGCATTGTGAGGATTTCTAATATATAATATATCCCACACAATACAACTATTTGCTATTGCATTTTATTACCTTTTCCAATGTATAAAGAACTATAATCGCATGCTGTTACATTGGACAATATAACCATGGCTTCATTAATACATCGATGGTAATGACATGTACCAATTAACGTTAAGCCGTGACAGACTGAGAGGCAATTCACACAACCCACACGCTTCGGTGAACTAAACTATACTAGTGTTTAAATATTACGGGAATAATATATTTTGTGACCAAAACTATTGGTATTTATGTGTACATGTTCATGTAAAATAAAAAATCCCTCAAGACCAAGGCCCCCTAAAAACATGCCTAAGGGGCCTTGAGGCCACCTTTTTCAATACATTTCAACATTCTTTCATAGCAAAATTATGTCTTGTTTAGCAGAAATATTGGGATTGTTTGCAAAACTTTTTTGAATCATATCATAAATTTGAAAATTATGTTAATTGTGAATTATTCAGATTATATTTGACATCAACTATTATAACTAGAACCGCATGTTCAACGAGCCGTCACCAAAGCATAGCTCCAAAACAAACTCATTTGCCAGTCACTGAACACAAATTGCAAGCATTGTATGACAAACCGAGTTCCTGATGTAGTTTCCGTTTGTTGATTGTTGAATGAAATTTAATAATAGTAGCCTTGAACCATAAAACAATAGTTCTTTATAAACCAAAAAAAAACTACACAAAGTGACTGCGAAGGTAAAGTCGAATACAACGAGTTCTTAAAAATAAAAATTTACTACCGACTGCAAAAATGTGCTATATTATCATATATAATCCGGTTGTATTCACGTAATTACTATCAGAATTTGCCAGCCTAGTCTTGAACCGGAGTCCTTATTAATGAACCCGGAGCATAGCGAAAATCGCGGCGTGAAACTAGTCGGGCAAATTCCGATAGTAATAACGTGAGTACAGTCGGATAATTATATAAAATTGTAATCATGGATCACAAAAGTTCAAATACAAAAATGAACTATACTTATATAAAGTTTTTTAAACACAAACATAACTTCAAAAAGAGTTATTCGTAATTAATAACCTTTTGGTATTTTCTATAAAACTATTCCTATCTTATTAATAAACAATGTACGGTATGTCAGAAGTGGTCTGCTGTAACTCTTTCAAATATTCAGTTTGTATAACAAATAACCGATTAGAATCAATTCACGTCGACATTTATTACCAACTTGATAATTAATCTAAAACTATCATTATAATACAAACGCATCGTAAATTTAAAAAATCCTTCGTTTTTTTTAAATTAATTTACTTCAATACTACAATCAGAGGTAAGATTACTAAAATTATATGTTTCCTTTCTGTCCCTGACACGACAGCCAGCAGCAATACTACTACAAGAAAATACAGCACACTTACAGCAGTAGTCAGTTATAGTAATACCTATTTAAAAAAAACGACACTGTATATTGACAAAATAAATGCGTGTATCGATTTTTTGTCACAATAGCCATTGACACACAGAAAAATAAAAATATAATAAAGAAGTTTTTATAATTTTCCCGCTAAATATAGATGAGAGACTTGCAATGAAATCAAATCAAATCAATTGATCTGTCGGTTCAGAAATACCTAAATAATTTATCTGTTTAATAAACGCGATGTTACGCGGGCAATCATCTAAAATACATTTAATTATCCTTTTTACGCTACCTTAAAATAATCTAAGCTAAAAAAAAAAGAATAAAATTTTTGAAATAATCATATATACAAAAACATAAATATGTTTTACCAAAGTTATTTATATCTCAATTAATTCATACAACGCTGGTAAAATGCTCAAAATACACTGAATAATATAGCATTTATTTGTTTTGTCCAGTGTGGCAGAAGCAGTATCGCTGGGAGCGCACCTCGTCTGCGCTAGAGTTGCTGGACTGACAGACAAACAGCGCGCTATGTGCAGAGCCTCTCCAGCCGCGATAGCTGCTGTTGGAGACGGACTGAGGTACTGACTGATGTATCACACTCAAATATCACCAACCCCATTTAATATTAATATATGAATTAAATAAAAACTGCAGAACATGGATGAGGTCCTATTCATACCAAGTTTAATATATTTTATATCTAAGCTTATATAATTAATATAAATATAAAAGAACGAGCTATTACATGTTAAAAATTTTTCAAATCAGACATTAGTAGTAATATATAAAAGACACAATTAATATGTTCAAGACCACCTACAGAGTATTACCGCCAGAGATTGTGGACACAATGTATTATAAATGATAAGTATTATACAAATTATACATTTCATTAATCTGACAGAATGGCGTACGCAGAATGCCGCTCGCAACTAAGCGGCTATAGATGGAATTGTTCAGGAATTGGTGATGGAAACGACTTCGGACACGTCATGCCATTGGGTAAGTCCATGATAAATATTTCTTTGTATAGCAATAGACATATAAGTGCTAAATGTCATATACAACATTTTATGCTTGTCTGTGTATCATTCATTAAAATTCACATTCAGTATTAACACACACATACGCACACATTTCACAACCCAACTTTAATTTCAAAGAATGACAAGAAAGTTCTTTTCTTGTATAATAAACAAAAATATAAGTAAGAGGTGTATAAAAAGTGAAAAGTAATTAACAAACGATAAATTTACATATACATATGTACAAAATGAGAAAATTAAATTTAATTAACAAATTGTATAATCAAACTTTCAAAATCTATGTCGTGGGTAGTCACTGTTCAGAATAGTTTTATGACTTCCATCACAGTGGGCAACCGGATAATTGATTTTGTGTTCCTTAAATATATGTAAAGTGCACATAAGGAATTAAAAATAAGTTTATAAAAACAATAAATGTTTACAATCGTGCTCGCAGCCTCCCACTGACTCGTGATCGAGAAATCAGACATCGTTACTGAGTAACAGGTTGATCTTGTAAAGTATTATATTATAATTAAATATTTTACATTATAATATAACATATAAAATAGCCAAAAAATATATATACGAAAAACAAAATAACATTAAAAAAACATTAAAAATATGTATACATATTAATATGTTGTATAACAATAAAATTAATTAAATAATGCAAACATTTTCAAAGCAACCTGTATGTTATTGGTAGCAGGTTTCATTGAGCTGTCTAGGTTATTGGCCTTAATGGACTTTTATGTAAATATCTTAGGCAATATTTTTTTCCTACCTTTATTTATACAGAAAGCTATTACAGCATAACTTTATAATTAAAATACTGAATAATGTATTAAAGCTTCACGAAGGAATTTAAACTTGAAAAAATGGTTTATATTTAGTAATAAATTATATTTTTAGTATTTTCTTGATTAATATTTTATATAATTTTTTGGATGTACTCATGTACATATTATCAGAATTTTGTTGGAAAAAACCAGTTCACGCCGCGATTCCACTATTCTTCATGCTCATGAATTAGGATCCTGGATGGGTTCAAAACTGTCCGAGTAAATTCCAATAGTATTACATGAGTAAAGCCTGAAAATTATATATAATAGAAATTATAATATTTTATAACACATTTGTTATTAATATGTTATAAATATATATACATACAACACGACAAGCTACTACAATAAGAATCGATCATCAATTATACACCTAATTAAACAGACAGATATGACAGACATACATATGTTATATGTTGACACTAATGTATAATGTAGCTTATCATTATTACTAAGTATTATCCATTATGAGTATGTTAAAAGCTTTTTTTTTAATAACTAAATAGTTTTAATATATATTTTGCCATACAAATAGATTTTTTGTTTGTATGCATAAATCTTTATATTTTAATATCAAAATAATCTACGTAATAACTTTAATACAGTAATAAATTTTGTTAACTGACGTCATTGAAAAACATATTTAAAAATTATAGAATACTTAGTATCTTTTTTTTTTTGTTATTTTTGCAACGTCGCAAGCACCATGAAAATGAACTAAACTAAAAACTAAAACACTAAATATACAAGTTACATTAAGATCTTATAATACTTTAGTTAAATACCATAGTTAAAAATAAACATCATTTATTTGTTATAAGAAAAAAAATTCTAACTACAGACATTTTTTTTTATAAAGAATTTTAAATCCTTCAAAATTGAGAAAAAAGTTTTGATATGTCGTTCAGAAAATCTCTCGAATAGTTAAACAAATTGTTTCATATAAAAGATACTAAAAAATAACATTATGTTAATATTATAATTATATTGTCAAATAAAATCTTAATCTATTGTACAAATACTTAATAGTTAATCAAGAAAAAATAAACTATGCATTGGAAAGCAAATAAGCATCACACCCACATTGACAATGATTTATAAGATAGGACTAATTGACTTGTGTTTGTTTAATGATCATTTATAACGAACGATTTTATACTATACGATTATATTGTATACGACACGACATTTCAATATTTTATTTACTTAAACTTGACAAATAAAAAATTAAAACAAATGATTATTTTACTATATAAAACGAACAAATTCAATGTCAACTTTCAATTTAAAGTCTTTTGTTACTTTCACACTCTGACGTATGAATTATTAGTTAGAAAGAGACAAAACAGAAAATAAGTTCTGCTAGATATAAATGTTTTTATTAAAAACAGTATGTACTTAATTTTATCATAAAAAAGAAAAAATCAATAAAGTCATTATAAAACAATTTTCTTGTAATTAAAATATATACAACAATATCTTTTACTTTCAAAGATATTAATAAACTTATTCGGATAAACTATTTAAAAAAGTATGAAGCATAGTCGTGAGAAGATTTAAGAAAAAACCATAACGACTACGACACGAATACGATACCTTTGTTCATTTTTCTCATGTATGTTTACAAAACATTATTTATTTTATTGATACCGACGTTAATTGAGAGACAGGTCGGAATGACGTTTGAACGCCATTTTGTTTTCATTTCAACATTTCGTTGACAGATTGTTTTGGCGGTAAATAATTATGAGCGTATAAAAATCTTTATTTATGTAAATTATCTCATTAAACATACAAATATTTACGACTTTTAAAAATTTATGATTCACTAACATCTTTATTTGATTAATAGTGAAGATGTTAAACATGAAAAACAACAACTTGTTAATAATATATTATTATTATAAATCATTATTTTATGTGCTATTTTTTTTTGTGAAAGTCTAAAAAGAAAAAAGTTGATCTGTTATTAATATGCCATTATAATTTTGGATTATATGTTCTATGTGTATTTGTCTAATTTGACTATAAATATTAAATATCTGACACGCGGCAATCGAGCTTGCCGCTATGAAAAACTCCTAATCGGCAAATTATAACTCGCAAATTAATTAACAAACAAAAGAAAAAAAAAATTAAAATAATTAAATTAATTAATTAATAATTAATTTTTAAATTTTAAAAAATTTAAAAATTCGAAAATTTTTTCCATTTTTCGATAACTTCGGCGGCCGATCTGACCACCTTCCCGTTGGACAATCAACATAATTTTGAAAAGTGAATCTTACATTTAGATGCTGATTCCAAATATATCTTTAGTTTTTCAAAATTCGAAAAATAAAATTCGACAGACACACAGACACACATACAGACAGACAGATCGGAAGGAAAAACTGAGTTTTTCGAAAATATGTTTATATTTAGGTTTAAAAACCCAGCGATAAAATGAAATTTATTATAAAAATATTGTATACATATACTACAATTTTAGAATTATTCATAATATATTGGTTTGCCATTCCTTTCGTCTATGACAGGAAGATGTTTAAAGTAACCATCTATCGTAGTTTAGTTTTTTTTAAACACATGTTTTTACGATCAGAAAAAAAATAAACATAATTCTGTCGTGATTTAGTAACAAAAAAAAGCTTGCAGTTTAAAAAACGAATTAATGTAATCGATATAATATTAAATAAATATAAAGTCTTTTTATGTACAATATTTGATCTAGATAATTTAAATGTTAGACGTTATCGTTACACGATACTAATTGAGTTATTAGCTTGTCGTGAGACTTGACAACTTTGTACATTATAAAGCTGGGTTTACATTAAGGAATATCTATTTATGTACATTATTTTTAGTTAATAACGGAAAAAAACAATCTATATAATTTGACATATAAAAACTGACAAATAATTTTATAAAGGCAATGCTCATATCTTTTTCAGTTTTTCATACACTTGTCAAGTTCCTTTACCTTCCATTTTTATAAAAAAAAAACGAATTGACAACTATTGACCTATTTATGAATAGAGCAATATGCAAAAGGCTAAAAATCTATAAACAAGAATAAATGACAACTCCACGAATCCATAGAGAAGATTAGAAACATTTGACAGAAGTTTCTTCAAAACAAACTAATTTGTTGTGTGGTTCTTCTCAAACCGATTGGAACTCTCGTAGTGTTAGCTGTTGGAGAGTGTCTTTCGATAGGTTTGGTGTCAAAATGGGCCCTTTTGTAACTTCCATTTGACGTACACAAGTGATCACTGATATTGATCAAAAATAAAAATAAATAAAATAAAATAATCAGTTTGAAGTGCCCTCTTTAGGCTATTAAGTTACAATATAACAAAAACAAATATTTGTTTTATGTTACATTCAAAGTAATGTTTTGATCGACGTGAATCATTTTATAAATCGTGTCTTAAAATAATTAATCGTCATAAAATAGGTGTTAATTTGAATTAAATAAATTGATTTATAGTTGTTTTGTTTTGTTTTATATAGAGTTTAATATTTTGTAATATATACTTATATAAAGCTGAAGAGTTTGTTTGTTTGTTTGAACGAACTAATCCTAAAAACTACCGGATGGATTTGGAAACATATTTCTGGTAAAGGCAGGTTCATGAAAAAGGTTATAGGCATACCATTACGCTACTGTTCTTAGTTCAGCAAAGCTCTCTATGAGAGGCTCTTCATCTTTTGTGCAAGCATTAATCAAAATCTATCTATAGTAAGGTGAACATGATCACACGCCATGATTATTAAATCAACTGGTCCAAATTTATATGTAAGTATAGCTTAAGTGATGTAGGAGGGCAATATAGCGGGCAAAATTTCATTCATTTGTTCGGTAAAGAGCTTCATTTCGCTCAGTTCAATCATCTAGGCCTCAGTGTATTCCGTTTCAAATAAAACACATTTTGTTATTTAGTTTGTATATCAAGACTGCCACGTACCACTAAGATGTGGAATGAACTTCCTTCAGCGGTGTTTCCAGATCGATACGACATGGGTACCTTCAAAAAAGGCGTTTACTCTTATCTCCAAGGCCGGCAACGCTCTTGTGCGTCTTCCGATGTTGCAAGAGTTCATGGGCGGCGGTGATCACATTTGACCTGTGACCCGCACGCTCGTTTGCCCTCCTATATCAAAAAAAAAAAAAAGACTTTCGTTACATTTATGTTTATATGGGCAATGTAGACCAATTTTATCCAATGTAGACCAATGTAGACCAGGGATACCACCAACTATTCAGGCAACTAGTTCGACAACAAATCGACCAACTACTCGACCAACTAGTCTACAAACTAATTGACCAACTAGTCCACCAACTATTCGAGTAACTAGTTGACCAACTAGTCTACCAAATAGTTGAGCAACTAGTCGACTAACTAGTTGAGCAACTCAGCAAAATATTCGAGCATTTAGTCGACCAATTACTCCATCAACTAATCGGCCAACCATTCAAGCCAATATTAGTCGACCCAATATTCAACCAACTAGTAATAAAAAAAATATCTACTTTTTTCTAGACACATTATTACTAACAAAAAATTGATTAACGAGTCGAGCACTGTTGCTCGAGCATCTTTTAGATCAACTAGGTACAACCAGCCGAGCTACTAGTCGAACAAAAAATCAACCAACTCAAGTCCAAGTCCATCAATAAGTTGACCAACTATCAAAAACGTTGTGTTAAAAAGTTGCCCATAGTATTATTTTCATATAAGTAAGAAATGTATTTGAGGCAACAAATGTAAAGTACAATATTATAAATATAACTTTTTACAACAACAAGGAATGAAACACAAATAAAGAAAATAAGAAGTCGTTTTAAGAAAATAAAAAATGTACTTAAATTTACACTACTTAAATCTTGTGTATATTAATAAGAGTTAGTAAAACTTTTTTAAAAATCCACCATTAAAATTATTTTAAAGTGTTAAGTGAGCAAAACTCGGTCTGGATTGAAAATCAGCCGAATCGAAATAGTAATTTTCGAGATAATTGATAAAATTTGTCCCAAAGAGTTAACATATAGAACGTTTTTGTTTCGCGCGCGCTGTTATTAACACCCATTTTGAGTTCATTGTTAAAATCCGTTAAGGATACACCATCGGTTATGTGGTACCTATTAAATAACCAACGGTTGTCCTAGTCGCCTTAGTGGGACGAAACGAGAACTAGTAGATATAATTAATACTATCAAAGTCTTACGAAGGGAAATATCATCTTTTATGTCCTAAAACTTGCTGACTCAAAGTTTCTATTTTTGACTATTCTGATGAGAGTTATGAGCTGCTTGATAAATTGAACTGACTTTACAATTCGTGCATCCATTTTTTTTTTGGTTTGCAAAAATTTGATCACGTTTCAATATTCAGGAACGCTTTTAATATTTATTATATCAATATTTTTATAGGAATCGACGTAAGGGCTCTTGTTGGACTGAAATTCCTTGAAATGACAAGAATACATTTTTTTTATCGTAGGTTCTTTTCTGTGTGTTTACAATTCGATTTTTTTATTAATCTATCTGTAGAAGAAAGGGCATGTGATAATCAACAGCTCCAAATTTGTTTAGTTTAGCTTGATCGGTGTAGGAAGAGATAGCAAACAAAATTTGATCGTATTGAACGGTAAAGAGATTTGCTTCGCTCAGCTTAATAATTATCCGGCTGTACCGTCAATTATATCGGAATTTACCCGACTAGGTTTGAGGCATTTTTCGATGATCTCTGATCATGAAGATGAAGAATAAGGGGCCCGAATATAACTTCATCCGGAAAATTATACATATTGATAACCAGGGATCACAAAAATCTTTAAAAGACCCAATTCCTAGACCCAATATTTAGAGTAAAAAACACAATTTATTTTAATTAATTTATTTTCACGTAAATATATACACATTACACATATATATATAGTAAAATCACATGAAAATAATCGATATGTTACATCTCTCAGTAATAGCACAATCTTCTTATCAGATAATAAATATATCACAATATTTAACTTAACACACATTTAACTTTTATTTTTTGAACTTTTAAAAATTTTAATATATTTTTAATAAAAAGTTATAAGTTCCGTTAATGGAATTATAATTATTAGAGTTTTAATATAAATAAAGTATCATTTTCTTATCTCTTAATCATACTCAGATAAAATATTTTCTAAAATTGTATTGGTATCGTGAGCTATAACTCTAGTTCCTGAATACATTTCAATTCCATCTGTCTGTCTGCATAGAGTAGGACTTGTCACAGAACCATCTGTATATAGACGTCAGAAACTTGTTGTAACTCAAAAAAACGAATATGAAATATATTCGTCGAATTAGTAGAAAATACTGAATGCATGATCCGGGTTTTTTTTTGTAAATATTTCAAAGTTTATAATGATTTTGGCTCTAATTTGAAGTTACTTTTCGAAATACCACAAGATTGCTTTCTTTTTTTGAAATATATACAAATAATTACAAAGTATGATTCTGTATGTTATGAACTAACTGTCTATGTATATTTAAATGTATTTCAGGTTCACAAAACAAAGATTATGGTATGGCTTTTGTTTTGACATAAAATTTTGATTTCTTGATCAAAGAAATGTCACGTCACGTCGACAGAAAGTTCAAAACAAACCGATGTGCCGCACCCGATTTATTAGATCATGTTAGTGTCATCTACTTTTTATATATTATAACTATAACTCTTTTTGTATGTCTGTCTATTTTTTAATTTCTGGTTTAGATTTTTATATACAGACTATTGCCATCGCCCTCAAATTATAAACCATCTATCCCTTACATTTTTATAAATAAGTATATTTATAAGTTTAACAAACAATAATAAATTATAAAACATATAACGAGACTCAGAATCTGTGAACCGTGAGAAGAACTGTCTCATGTGATAATCAAACGTTTGATCGAAATCACATCACCGCGTACAGAGATATGGTTCTAGTATAGAAATGATGACCGTACATTATAACAGTAACAATTTAGTCCTGAACAAGGCGGGGTCGTGAGACCTACACGAATATACAAGCTCGTAGGACACAAGTAAAATCACGGTACACAAAAATATCAAAATAGTTTGATCACATGTGTATGTATACAATGCCTAAGACAGTTTTAATGTGTCTAAATATTATATCTTTGATTATACGAGCACACAATCTCATAGGACACGAGTGAGTAAAATATCTGAACACAAGTTCTATGGATTATACAATGCTTTAATGTTATGATTTTTGTATAAAGTATACCTACGAGTACACGAGTACACAAGCTCGTAGGATACAAGTGAGTAATATATCTGAACAGAAAGCTTAACCGTACATGTGTACGCTGGTTAAAAGTTTTGATGTGTGTATATATTATACCTATGAGTACACAAGCTCATAGGACCTGAGTGAGTAATAAATCTGAACACACACCTTAACTATATATGTGAGCTCGTAGGACACGAGTGAATTCACAGTACACAAAAGACTGTTTCCCGTGTATATTATACCACCGCAATCTAGTCTATGATAATGACATTGAGTACTCTGTCTCCTTGTATGCTAATACGTTCAGAATTTATATTTATTGGTTTAATACTGTCAGCGGTTTAACTAGATGACTTCTTATTTATAGGACATTTGCGTGTTTAATAATTATAAATCTATCATTTGCTTTATATATGTGTGTATGTGTATATGTTCATATTATATGCTGGTAGCCTGTTCATTCTTAATTGATATATCCTCACTTAGCAGTAAATAACTTAAATTGTTTAAACTATTGAAATTAATAAAGACAATGTAAACTTTTCTTTATCTTATAAGTACCTATAACCAAAACTAGTCTTCACGAAAAGCTCTTAGTATAATTTAAATGTATATTTTGTTTTAGCGACACGGGAGGCAGCTTTTACTTACGCGATCACATCAGCGGGTGTCACCCACGCGCTGAGCACAGCCTGCGCTCGGGGTGACTTACCAGCTTGTGGGTGCTCTTCTAACAGGTCAGAACTATAACATCAACATACCTGGTACTCATAAAAAAGCTAGAATAATACAAATAATTTTACAAATTGACTACGTTATCAGCTCGTAAATTCCTATAAAAAATGGTAACTTTTAATTAAAAAGAAAAACCTTGCACATACTGCGGTAGCATTGGTTAAGCAAAGTAGTACAACTCAATTAAAAAGACTAGTTAATTTATGGAGATGGGACGAGTAGTCAGCCAACAGGCTAGTCGGCGATTAGTCGGCAAAGTTGAATAAAAATAATTTCATGTTTTATAACTATTAAGTTTATTATTTAACTAAAGTTTCTATTGTACAATACCATTACTTTATGATCAATTGTTTCACACATGGGTAACTGGGAGAAATTTCTTTACCGGGATATTATATATGTTTTTTAATTGTATGTAAAATAAGATACAATAATAAATAAATTGTGGCTCTGGGCTCTTTTAGTGACTGCATCCATCTGAAGCTTTATTATTTATTATTTTAATTATTAATTAAAATAATCGAATGATTTTGCTATATTTTTTAATAATTAACTTTAATAAACAATATTAATTTAAGTTTTAATTCAAATTTGCGTCTACTTTACACTTGTAAATGTCATATAATTTGTTTCTATTTTGTATAATTTTAATGAGATTATGTTATTATGTTATTCCTAAAAAAATTTATTCATTTTCATCTATAATTTAGCATTTTATATTTACCAAAGTAGCATTATACTTAACAAGTAGATGTGTTTGATTGAAGTAGATGATGTTCAATACTATGATTCTCCAAAACTTACCGATTAAACACACGAAGTTTTTTTACCTTAGAACTTGATTAAATTTTTGATAAACAGTTTTTCAATTGCATATGTTCGAATTAATTATATTCATCAGAGATACGCAAGATTTTGTTCTGTATGTCTTCATCCATTTTTTCTGCAGTAAGTTCACATTAGCTAGTTAAGCAGTTATTTGGACCCAAAAAATAGATCTTTAGGTCTGTCAAATCAGTTCAAATGACCTGAATACATTTCTATCAGAACAGTTCCACTTACACGTTTAATTTGAACCCCTTAGACGCCGACCCACTAGTCCATCGGAACAGTTCCAGTGGGGGGGATGCGGTGAGGCTGCGTATGGAGCTCGCTTCGCCCGACGATTCCTGGACTCACGGGAAATGGAGGCGGATGGCAGAAGCCTCATGAACCTTCATAACAATCGAGTGGGACGGAAGGTGAGTGAGAGATATATATATATAAATAATTTTTATGCCCGCAAACAAAGGAACCGTTGGAGTTAGATGACTAATTAACTGACTTACTGACAGACACATTTCACATACCGTGAACATGATTGCAAAGCTTTCGAAAGGTTGGGTTAAAATCAAATGTAACAATATTACGCGAGTTTAATCCGTAAGAAATAGTTTAATTTCACACGAATTATTTATTATTATTATCTATGATTAAAAAAAAACAAAATAAAATGTATATCAATCGACTATTTAATTAAATTTCAAAGTACTGTTCATTACTATCTAATCAAATCAGTATTCATACCTCTGATAGTCAGTCGACGTATCAACAGCAATCAATACTAATACCCGTATCTGAATAACTCCAATGCAATGTAATTTCTTCGAATGCATCCGTAATACAGTATGAAATTACTAAGCGACTTAACTTACAATCAGTGAACTCATTTAAAATAAACTAGCTATTACTCGCGGTTTTACCCGCTGATAAACAATTTTATATAATATTAGAATAACTAAAAACAGTATCGTAATGTTAAATAGCCTGTAACCTTCCTCACGAACCTATTTATCATAATCAGAAATAAATTTTTAAATCCATCCTGTAGTTTTGAAGATAAATTCAAGCAAACTTTTCCCCTCTGTAATATTATTATAGATTGTAGATTGATAAATAATATTACTAAATTTAATTTATTTTTATAAAATAATTGATTATAAAAATAAAAAGTAATTAGTTGTACATATTTTAACGAATTCAAAATTTTTGTTTTTTTAACGAATACAAAAGCAAATTTTCAAATTCAAAAGTGTATATATTTTTGATGTTTTAAAATTTCACATTATATGTTTTTAAATTTTTTAATATATAGCATTGATCTATAGAAAAGTAGTGTGAATATATAGAAAGTTTACATAGTAGACACACTTATAAAGGATATTATAATTTTTATTGAATTATTTTAATAGTAGTTTGTTTTAAGAATTTTATGTAATATATAAAAATCTGATTTTTTAAAAGATGAATAAAAAAATATAATTTTAGATAATTGCGCCAAAAAACACTTCTGTGTTGCAACCTGAAAATATATTTGAAAAAAATCATTAATCAAAAATGGACGCACATATCCGAGGCGTCTCAAACATATACAATTTATTTACTCCTATAAAACTAAAAAAAACATTTATGTATGTGTAGAGAGTATCATTAAACATCTCTTAAACTTTCTTAAAAGCCAAAGGGTCCAATTACAATTATACCTCGATACCCTCATTAGCCTGGGGCCAGCCAGTAATTTAGTTTTTGTATGTTGGTACTATTGCTAATGACGTAATTGAATGGACAGCCATCTTTATGAAATTGAGGTATTTCAACATTTAGCTTTCATCATAATTATAGACAGCTCGATTTTTTTTTGAAATTATACTTTTTCTTTCCCTAAATAACGAAACGTACGTAAACAATAATAAATTTGGTAATTTTGTTGTTTTTGTATAAACAATATACTAAACTAAAATATTGTCTGTATTAATAAGGACAGTCAATGAAAATACTATCGATAGATAAAATAATAAAATTTTATCGATATTATAATATTCGATAAATGCACAACCACATATAAAAACAAAAATGACCGAATTTAGAATACAAAAACAATTTTAATTCAAAGAACGTCTATACCAAAACGAGAACTAGTTTATACATTTATCATACACGAACACACATAAATAATAAGCTGCCTGGGGATAATATCATTACATCATTACCAAGTTATGAGTTAAAATACATGGTTTTATATCAATAAACCTTTCTGCAAGAAGGTAATTGTTTTAAAACTGCATAGAGTTTCCATATAAGGTATATCCTTGTTATATATACTCGGCTGAGTATGTTATTCTTGGACCAGAGCGCTTTTGGAACCCTCATAGCCTTAACTTCAAGTGTCAGAAAGGGCTTATTTCGATAAGTATGGTATCAATATGGACCCTCCTATCTCTTCTAATTGTCGTATACAAGTGATCACTGAATATGGATTCAGTGGAAAAGTTTAAAATAAAAAATATATTATTAGCATAAGCCGATTTTTGTCCCAGTGATTATGGACGATAGCTGCACATGGAAATCCGTTATGGTTGTTTGAAGAGCTCCAAGTGCAGATGTGCAGAAAAATAACATTAAAAAAGGTTTCACAACTTTGGCGCTAAATTTTATGAGTGACTTGCAGCTTACAATAAAATGAAATCAAAACAAAATATCTGTTTAATAAGCTAAATTTTACCTATTAGTTTACAACATGACATAAAAAAATATATATATTATAAAAAATATTAAAAAAGATGTTTTAAATTACTATCTGTTTAACCGAAACAATTTGCAAATAACCACAGATTAAATATACCTGTTCCCGCGCATTTTATGAAAAAAAATGGCCGCAGTTTTAAATAATGACCTCCATTTCCTGAGCTCGTTTTAACTTTAATGTGCAAATGGTTTAGTTCAACAGCTTGTAATCAGTCCTTGACATTCAAAACGAATAATCCGTAATTATCAAGGACACACCAGACGATTTCTTATACTTGCCTATTTCCATGATATATACTCATATTATAATTTATAGTAATAAATTAAGTTAAGTAAAAGTTTTTATTAATTTATATCTTTTCCAGTTCGAATCAATATCAGTGATCACTTGTATATGTCAATTTAAAGAGTCAGGAGGGCCTATTTTGTTACTATACTTATCGAAAAACGCCCTTCTGGATACTCTCCAATTTAAAAGCTAACGCTACGAGGATTCCAAACGCGCCTGGTCTGACGAGAATCACACAACAAACTCAACCGGCTAGGCTAATTTTCGAAATGGAAATGGATTTGAAAAATTCTTTCTGATTTTGATAGACAGGTTCATAAATAAGGCTGTATATCTATCATTATAAACTGCTCTTAATTATCTTAATAATATATAAAATCATTCCTCCGCGGGTGGAACCGCGAGTAACAGCTTGTGCTTAATAAGTGTTACAATATGTCAACCATGTTAGTTTTTTAGTTTTTTTTATTACAAAAAAAGCAAAGGATGTGAAACGTTATTCTCTCATTGTAAGTAGGTGAGTCCTTTACAGAGGTTACAAATTACCTTGGTTTGAGTAAAATATAAAATAAAATTTATGTAAATATTTAATTATTAAAATATTTTCTATCTGTTTAGTTTTGCGAACTTATCTTTAAATTATGAAATATTTCTACAAAATATTATAAAATTAGTATTATTACTGTTTTAAGCTACTATTTTTCGTTATTATTAAATTATGTTTATCAATTATTAAATGTTTCAATTATGTATGTATGTATGTATTCATACAAAGTCAGCTGATTTTATACAAATGTCAGTACATAACGCTTGTAAAAGCCGACACTTAGCTATGAGTTCTCGCGACATTACATTTTAATCCATCTTATTGATCAATAGTTATTTGGTAAAATTATTGAGTACCTGTAATTATAGAAAATGTATACAAACTTATTTAATGGGATTCCGTCACCAATCGTTCTCGAAAATGTCCAATAACTCTGATAGAAAGAGTTTTTTATCGAAAAACTCCGTTTTTCCTTCCGATCTGTCTGTCTGTATGTGTGTCTGTGTGTCTATGTGTGTGGCGAATTTTATTTTTTGAATTTTGAAAAACTAAAGATATATTTGGAATCAGCATCTAAATGTAAGATTCACTTTTCAAAATTATGTTGATTATCCAACGGGAAGGTGGTCAGATCGGCCGCCGAAGTTACCGAAAAATGGTAAAAAAATTTCGAATTATACTTTGCCGATTAGGAGTTTTTCATAGCGGCAAGCTCGATTGCCGCGTGTTTTAACTATCTATATAATAATGATTTATTTTGTCAAATGATATATGTACCAACAATTTTGGTTTTAATATTTAACAATCATTTTGATTTGTATTAAATAAATAATTAATTAACATACTTGATATTATTTTATAGAATGAGATGCCGTCATAGGTTGTTTGCAAGCTATTGAATATGAACTATTGATTGAATTGGTTTAGATTTATTAAAAAATATGAGGGTTGTTACTAAAGGGTAAAGAATAAAATTAAAAGATATACGTCTAGAACTGGCGAAAAAAAAATAATTTAAAAACGGTACTTGTCTTCTGTCATTGCTACGAAAAGGCGTATTTGGTGATTGTTAATAACAGAGCAAGATGCAATTTAGTTTTTTCTAGAGCAAAAAAAAATATTTAAAAAAAAGAGGACCTCACCTAGCTAAAAAATGCGGTTGATTATCAGCTAAACAAAATGGTGTACGTTGCTATAGTAACTCAGTTTAATAACCAAAGGCCGTGTTCAAATTCTTTTGTTTACTGTCAATCTGTCGCGGTAATTTTCAAAATTTATATTAGGTTATGTTAGGTCCACTTTACTTTTTTAGAAAAAATATCTCGCTCCTAAAAATATAAAATTACATCTTGTTCTGTTTTTTTTTACAAAGACCAAATACGTGTTTCCGTAGCACCAACACTTCTGTTAATACTTCTTCTGTTGACAAATCCTAAATATACATTTAACAAAATTTCAGTTGCATCCGTTAAATATACATATGCACAGCATTTTTCGCTGCGTGGCCTTTGACAAACAAGTTCTATAAAAACTGTTTCTTATATTATTATATAAAAAAGATTTAATATTGAGTTAACACCCAACAGGCTGTGAAGGACCTGGTGCGTCGGGAGTGCAAGTGTCACGGCGTGTCTGGTTCATGTGCTCTCCGCACGTGTTGGCGCGCGCTGCCGCAGTTCCGTGCGGTGGGCGCCGCTCTCAGAGAGAAGTACTCCAGGGCGAGGCTGGTGGTGCCTCACCCGCCGCCCGACTCACACGCCCCACAGGCACATCTTGTGATACGCAGGTGTGTGGCACTCCCACTTCTTGACATTCACAATAATTGTTACCAAATATTCCAATTTTCTAGACTAAATACTAAAATATTTAAAATAATAACAATTCTTTATTTTTACTCACCTGCATCTTTTGTCAATGATGTGCACATTGTTTAGACAATTATCACAATTATTCAACAGTTAATACATTTTTTTTTTTATTTCTTTAAATCAAAAATATGCTATCGTCAAACTATGTAATAAAATCATATACGCTTCCGCACCCGTACTTTTTTACGAAATTACCTCTACTATTGTAAAATCATTAACTTGTGTAACATTTGGAGCCCTCGTAGCCTAAGTTTAAGTTAAAGAGTCTCTCAACAGAAGGGCGTATTTCGACAAGGATTGTGTCAAAATAGGCCCTTCTGTCATTTGCGTTTGACAAACAAAAGTGATTAAAAAGTGATCAGAAAGTGATCTGGTGTTGATTCAAAGTGGAAAAGAAATATATAAATAAATAAATAAAAACATTTTAATTATATTAACATAAAATATAAAATTCAGCACGAACATGACTAGAATCTACAACCTCTGCAATAATAACTATACCTTTATTAACAGGTCAAGACAGAACTCAGGCATAGGAAGGCAACCTCGTAAATCAGATCTAGTATTTCTAGAACAATCTCCGACCTACTGCGAGCCTGACACCCTATCTGGATCGTTCGGGACACATGGCAGACATTGTAATAGAACTTCCAGAGGTAAGACATAAAAATAAATATTATTTAAAGCCTTCACTCGAAACACCAAACAGAACATGTACTATTCCACATTAAATTAGGTATACTAGAGTAAATAAATATACTAGAATCATAAAAAGTATCAAAAATGAACAAAGAAAATAATAATATACAGTTAAGTATCTTGATAGTCCACAATCATTTTTATTATAGACTTGTCTAGAGACAGTGTCTCTTAATACGTTTAATATAAAACAAATAGAAGAAAATGAACACATTCTTTTAATATCTTTTTACAAATTAAGAATTAAGAAAATTTGTTATCATATAATTTTAGTTTTTTAATTTGTATCTTTTAAATGAATTTCTATTTATTATTTTTATCTAATCTTATCACTATCTTCATCCTCATTTTTATAGTTTTCTGATATCAATTAGTAGATCTCTATTTTCCATAATTAATAAAAGAATTCTGTTTTATGTGTGTGAAAAATATATATATATTTTTTTGTTATAAAATAATTTATTCTGTTTATTTATTTTTTAGGCGAAGAAGGCTGTGAAACTTTATGCTGCGGACGCGGATACAACACAGTTAAAACGCAAGAAGAAACTAAATGTCACTGTCGCTTCCATTGGTGTTGCCGCGTTTCGTGTGACAAATGTATCACAAGGAGCGAAACACACGTTTGCAAGTGACGCCATCTAGTAATAGATAGAAGTGGTCAAGAAGTAGCATATGTAGTGACGACAGAAGCGCCATGTAGTGACTAGTAGCAAGACTATTGTGAATTATGTTAGTTTTTGACAGTTATTACTGTAAAATGCTTTAAATATTTGTCTTTAATTTTTAAAACAATTTCTAAAGTAACTTTTTCAGTTGCTGTTATGTGTTTTAATTTATTTTTGCATTGTTTAGAATGATTCGGCCAGTTATTGCTTATAAAAAATATTTAAAAGACTCATAGACTAAGATTTGCGTTGAGATATTATTTGCTGGTTATTTTAAGTCATACAATAATCTTATAAAACGCTTACATGTATCTAGGACATAGAATTTTAGTATTGTAGTTAATGTATCAAAAAATGACAACTTATTTATATGAGGAAGCAAAGTGTTGCACCTAAACTAATCTCATTAAATTCTTTTACTATCTAGAAATTTCCACTCGAATAATATTCACATGTAAATATAAACAGCACATTTTAACCATCACATTTGCGTTTAAGCAAACACATGCACACAATACTTTTATACGGATTTAGAGTTAGCAAAAACTATCACCCCAAGGGATATTCGTTTTTTTTGTAACCAAAAACGAGTTTTGTAAAAGTACAACCTGCAATTAGCACTATAGTATGGAACTACCCTTAAAATCATTTAGTATAAGTCAGTGATTTTAAACTTGTACTTATTCACTTGTAGGATACAAATTACCTTTTAAAATATTAAAAAAGGTGTTTCACGAGTACCTTCTTTTCTGTATTTATTAACAAAATAATGCAAATATATTTTTTTGTATGTTTGTATATTTTTCAAGCGCAATTGTTTTTACTTAATAATTAATAACTGCGGCAATCAGCTACTTAATTATAATATTTTATGATGTAAGGTCAGTGAATGTAATTTTATAATTGTTATAAGTACTTTATAAACCATTCCGATTAGTTAAGATCTAACTTATTCATATCACTCTACAATTTTTGAATAAACTTTTTCACATGTATCCACTTCATTTATTTTATCCCGCCTTAAAAATATATTAGTATAAATAATAATTACATTTAAACTATTGGAATATTCTCGACTAATTTCGAACCAAATAATTCACGAGTATGGCAAAATTGTATCGTGAACTTCGCCGGAAAATTTCAATAGTACTTAGTACTGCCGGCTAATTATATAAAAAAACGAAAATTTAATTACAAAAATATATATTACAAAATTATAATACAAGCAGAATGCTCTAGACTTTAGAGGAATTATATAATTAATAATGTTTTTTAGTGACTCCGTGTGGACATTAAAAGACCTTTCGAATACTGTTATTACAGAGCAAATGGGACATGGTAAATATAATCAATAACTTCGATATACACAATATTGTTGGATATTTTTTTATTTTTTTTTATTTATTAATTTATTTTTTATTTAAGCTCTCACGTAAGTCAATCATTATCTGACCATTATTGTAACAGAAAGACTAATTTGAACTTATTATTTCCCACAAAGTTTTAACTGGATCATTAAAAACTTATGTCAAAGGTTTTCCTCTGATCCTTTAAACATCATGTTCAAAAGTTATAATGATCTAAATTCAAAGCTAAATACATTCAAAAGTTTTAAATAAGCTTGTATTTACTGTAAGAGATTTCAATGTATGAAACTTTTTCAACATAAGACCCGACTGAAAAGAAAATTACAACTGCGAATATATAATATTAGGATGTACTAATTATGTAAGTGAAAAAAAAGTATGGAAGAAAAATAATACAATTTTCATTCAAGTCATTCATTTCCTTCAATAGCGACTCCTTTCATAGAGCCTTCGTTTTTTATCAAGATTTTGATACAGTTAATTAAAATAACACTTTATTCTATTGACATATAATGAAGGAACAATATTTTACAAGTTGAATTTGTATTTCAACATTTTGTGTCGAAATATAAATCGAATAAATAAAGGATACATCGTGAAACATACATTAAATAGTTTTTAAAAAACCTCGTAGGATATAACTTACCAACTAATTACTAAAATAGTACGTCCTTTTTAAATTTGAATATTACCAGCAAAGCTGGTAGTCGGAGTTAGATGGCTCGCAAACAGAACTGCTTCTGCTTCTGCTGTAACTTCTTCTTAAAAAGCTAAAATATATTTATATCCACTTAAAAAGCATGATAAGCCAATAGAGACTTTTGGTACATCAGTTCCATTAATTGAAAAGGGAAATAGTGACAAGTATCATCGTCAAATGTTAAACATTAAAATAATTAAGTGTAAAAATGTATTACTTGTTCTTATATATTATTTGCTAATTTTTGTACTGACCCAACACACGCTTAACCATTTAATATATTATCCCAAATTTATTTCTAAAACAAAGAACTAGTGATTTCTCGAAGACTTCCTGAAGATTTCTTTATAGTGTGTTGTGGATTGTGATTTCTACACAAGACTCAGAAAAGAAAATTATTAATTCAACTTTGCCAATTGGAAAAAAATACTTGGCGTTTTAATGTTCTCGTTTGTTTACAAGTTCATCGCTAAATTGGATGACTTTTACCATAGTTGTAAATTTCACACAGACCGAAATCATGACATAAATCTTAATTTGTAATAGTTTGTACGTGATAAATTAAACTTAGCAATGTCACCATAAACTATGCGGTAAAATAAATTCTCCTGACGTGTAATCAGATACAAACCATAATTTACGAAAACGAGATTTATATGCAAATCAAGTGTGAGCTGAGCAAAAACGAATGTTATATTTTGTTTTGTCGGGCATTTTAGTCATAACTAGAGCATATAACATTACGAATAACCGTAATGTTAACTATTTTATATCCATACCCTTATAAAATAAAAAAATTCTACTCAATAGTAGATGGCGCTAATAACTATTATATATAATTGTATACGCTCACCTTTTAAAGCGTTATTGGTCATAAGCAATATTTCATTAATTCGCTTATTATAAATACAATTTTGTAATTTTATTTAGATACATTATCATTTAACAAACAGTCTGCTGTCTTTTCTCTTGACATTTGACACAAATGGTTTTGTATTTGTAAAATGTAAATACTAAATCGTGACATATCTGTCAGCGTCTCTGTCAAACTCAATATATCCAATGTAAAATGTTATTGTTTTTAAAAAAAAAGTAGTACACAGAACAGTTTTCATAGTTCTTACTGAAACTAAAAGTTGAGTAAAATGCCAAAACCAACTTGTGTTCAATGTAATTCGAACGATTCGTTACTTTGGCGGAGCGCTGAAAACGGTCAAATATGTAACGAATGCCATTTGGCTAATACGGCGAATAATGAATCAAATTCTGATATGGCCATTAAAACTGAGAGTGAGGATAAAAAGGAAGAAAAAGAGGACAACGATGCCAAAAACGTAAAGAGTGAAGGTGAGACCACGCCAGCCAAAGCGACTGGAAAAGGAACTCGAAAGAGTACTCGTTCTACGAGGTATAAAGCTAAAGGACCTGCTCCAGCTCCACCCAAGCCGACTGCTCCTCGCGGTAGAGGTCGCAGGAGCATTTTTAAGAGGCAACCAATAAAAGCACCCACGGCCACTGCCACTGTAGTTTCTAGTGAATCTTTATTTTTTAAGGTAAAATATAATATTATGTAAGTTTAATAATAACTGTTTTCATGTGTAACAGTAAGTTAACCAAAGTATTTATGTAGAGATGTTTATTTAGTATCTTGTAAGAATGTTTAAAAAACAATGCTGTATTTATATTAATTCTTGTAATATTTATGTTGATAATAAATTTGAAATTATTTAATTATTAAATACTTCTAAAACACTAACAACAGTCTTTAAATGTAAAACAATTTATTTTTTATTAAATTAATTTTATTATTAAAGAACCCTGTCACGCAATATACAATAATATGGTCTATACCAAGTCATGACCAAACAAAGTGAACTTGTCAATGGTATATGATTTTTTTATTTATTTTATTACTTTGAGGTTTTTATTTTCCAGGGTACATATATGCAAGTTGGTGATATAGTGTCAATGATTGATATTGACGGAGGCACATACTACGCTCAGATCAGAGGCTTTCTCACTGATCAGTATTGTGAAAAAAGTGCTGTTGTTACCTGGTTGTTGCCGACTAAAGCTAGCCCACCACCTGAAAAGTGTTTTGACCCAGCAACATATATAATAGGTATAAATGAAATACTATAACATTTTTATACATAGATAATATAATTGAAGAATCTTAGTAGTTAATTTAAATATTTAATAATACTAAAATTTTAATTTGATTTATCAGGTCCAGAAGAAGATCTCCCTCGAAAGCTGGAGTATATGGAGTTTGTGATGCATGCCCCTTCAGACTACTACAAATCAAGCACCAGCCCCTATCCTCTCACAGATAGAGAATTAAACAACTACAGTGGATTTATATGGACATCTATGGAACCTAAGGAAAGAACCTAACTTAGACTTATGTTTTTTTTTTTAATGTTATTTTAAGTACTTTGTAATATAAACAGTATTTTTATTTTTATTGCTTTTATTTTTGTCCCAGAATTAATATTTGAAATAAGATCACAAACAATGAATGAAATATTATAGTGCGATAACTAAACGCAAAGCATCAAAACTATTTGACATTAGAACTCAAAACATAGAAATTCAATTTCAGACGTACAAATTTAAACAAAGTAAATGAATTAGAAAAGTCGCCACTTTGTTTCGATTCCTTTTTAATTTATATTACTTTAATAAAATTAAAACAAGTGTTACAATTACCTTAAAATGAGTCGCAAGGAAGCGCTGTCATCGTTTATTCAACAAATTCACGGTCGACCGGTAGTTGTTAAACTAAATAGTGGTGTTGATTATCGAGGTAATGATTCCGTATAAAATATGTAAACATATTATTCAAAATAAATTAATATATAATTTGTTCGTTCTCCCCAACATATTAAAAAGCCAGTATAATAAGTAATAAGTATTTTTGAGGTTATGTTTATAATATCATTAATTTTGAAATATGCTTTATTACAAATTTTAATTATTAAACATATAATGTAATGTGAATTTATATTCCTATAATATAAACTAAAGTAATTTAAAAGAATTAACATTCTTCCAATAAACCTTATACTTTCTTCTTGTATACTAATACCCTATATTCATTTTTGAACTAATGGTATATAAAAAACAATAATTCATAGTCTTAACAAAATATTTTCACTAATAATCATATAAATAAATACTAAATCTTCATTGTATTCCACACAATGCAAACATTACATCAATGTTATACCTAGTATTTTATGCCATTCAGCAAAAGGTCAAGCTAATAAAATAAGCCAGCGTACTTTGTACTTAGATATTTAGGCTGCTATAGATAATTCTAAAAATATAGGTGCTTTATAACAAAAACAAAATGATTTAATTGTAACAGGAAAATAAAAATAAGAAGTTAAATAAAATGTCTTATGTCGTATGTCTCACTGACATTAAAATTTTCTTTTATAGTTTATAATTTGTTTAATGTATCAAATTTTCAATTTTTGTATACAAACTTGTGATTCTGATCTATTATATATAATTATCCGGCTGTATTCACATAAATACTATTGGAAATTTCCTGGATATTTTTATTTATTTATTTTTATTCATGAGCTCTGAGCATGATGGAGTCATGAACTGAGTTTGAAACTAAATGGGTTTGAAGCTAGTTGGGCAAATTCCAATAGTAATTATGTAAATACAGCTTGATAATTATTTATAATAGTATATTCTGTTATATCAGGAGTCCTAGCATGCCTGGATGGTTATATGAATATAGCACTTGAACAAACGGAGGAATATGTGAATGGTCAACTGAAAAATAAATATGGAGATGCATTTATTAGAGGAAACAACGTTCTGTATATAAGTACACAGAAGAGAAGAATATAGAATTAAAATAATAACAAAATATGTGATTAAAACACTCTATGAAGAGTTTGTGAAATAAATAAAACAAATATATTGTATTCATTATTGGATCAACACTTAAACTACCCTCCCTTATTCTATCTTATGAATTATATATATATATATATATAGTCTTTGCACTATATTTAAATAATTTGTATATTTTGGTGTTTGTTTTTGTTTACATAAACTTTTAAAATACAATAAATTACATTATTTCATTACATTATTAATACAATTATTATTAAAAATACTATTTATTATAATTACTTAAATTATCATTCTTAGCTCCAGGATAAGTGTAATAAAACTTTACTTCTTCTAAATCCTGAAACAAATTTTCAAAAAAAATATTTAAAATAATTATTAATGCAGATTAACATATTTTGATTAATATTTCTTTATTAACCTCACCTGATTATGCTGAGGAGGACCATTGCCATTTCCCAAATCAGCTATTAATTTTTCACCTCTATATCCATATTTATTTTTAAAATCCTCCCTCCTATTTATTCCCGCCTCTGGGTTAAATGGTATATCTACTCTGTATCCCAATATTTTGGGGTTAAAAAGTGGTGCCCAGAAACTTGAAGACGGAATGCACTCACAACACACCAATGCTGCCAATATAAGCAATATTTTTAAACTCATTTTACCAAAAAGGTTGTATTATTTCAAAAACTTGAGTACAAATGATCCACGGCAGGAAATACAAGCGCTTGGATATGAAGTAAACATAAATATGATTATACTACCTGAACAAATAATTTTATATAACGTGTTAACATATTTCAAGGATTGTCATTAAGTAGCTTTTGTCTTAAGATGCAGTAAAACTCTTGTTTATTTTACTTCCTGACCGTGCGAGGTTAGTATAAAAAAAATAATTTTAATGTCATTTACAAGAACTTTCAAATTTATCGTTCATTGAAATATAATATTTTATATTTATTTAATAGTCGACCCAAATAAATATTTTTTTTAATTGTTATTTTAGAATATTTATTTATTAACAAAAATCTAATAGTTATATCCGATCCTTAATACCAGTCAACACATACAAGGATTCATCTTTGTAATTTATAATATAAATATTTATTCTCTCAAAAGTAACCGGCCTCGTCTTAATGACCATTGACAAGGAGGTTTTTGCCCCTCTTGAATGAACGCAAAAGAGCAAGGATGTTATTATTATATAATACAACTATGTTTACGTTTCAGTAGTACGAATGAAATAGGCAATTAAACAGTAAGTGTTATAATGAATAATGAAATAAAACCTCATACGCATTTATATTTTTTATTATACTAGAAAAATATTTTTATAATTATAACAAAATAATGCAATACTTAATCAATATGTCATACTGAGATGTACAAAACAGAAGCTTTAGTTGCCGCCAAAATATTGATTTCAGATAAGCTGTTTTTTTTCAACAATACGCCATAAATGTTTACTGCAATAAAATTCGGTTATACACATTTAAATAACCAAATACATTTTAATGTATTCCTTCTAATGGTGAATAAGATTTATATTGATGTAACTCTGGACCACCGTAGCCGTATAATAATTTTCCTTTGCCATTCTCGTCGTAGTATGGATATCGGTATTTCGGTCTGAAAAATATCGTATCTTAAACCTATTTATAAATAATTATAATATGACAAATAGTTGTAGATTTACCTTTCAAAATACTGGAAGTTAGGAGCTCTAGGCTGTGGGACTACGGATTCTGAAGTAACTAACAGAGACACCACCATGACCACCTACAACAATTAAAAAAAAATAATTTTCAACAAAAGTCAGGTTATTAGTTTAGTTTACTAAAGTTGAAGATTTAATATATCATATGTCATTGGAGTCATTTGTGAAATATTTTCATGATAACTTATTTTTTTATTTAAACTTTCGTGAACCATGACTTCTGTTATTTATAATTATCTCGCTATCCTTTCGTAAATAATGTAAATACAATTACGATTTCGCTACTCTTCAAGCTTACGAATACTAGGAATGCCACCAGACCCTCAATTTCGACTCGCTGCGATCGCGAAATCTCGGGTGCCATTTGCATGTTGAGCGAAGCGAGCCAAGCCGAAGGCTTCGCCTTGGTGTGGGATGTCGTAATTGTAGACCATACACTTGCGCTAATTTTTTTAGATTGAAGTCCATGGGAGTCACGACAATGAATTTTTTTGAATTTCTTTTTACAAACCACCACACATCAGCATGGTATGTGTGCAAAATTTGAAACCGAACCGTTAAGCCGATTTAATGCCAACTTTGTAAAATCAATGCAAATTCTCTCCAGTAGAGCGCTCCGCTCGCTTCGTTCATAAAACCCCCGAATGGGCTCGAAATCAGTCGGCCAAATTTTTGTAATATTTACCATAAATACGACTTTTATTTTATTGTTATAATCATTCAATGGTTATTTCATCTACTTTTTAGTCTCCACAACTGTTTCAAGATTATTATTCAACATATAATTGCAAGATGTACTGCAATACACAGTCAAAACAGTTTGCTTTTGTTTTTACCTATTTATTGAACAAATGATTGTTGCAGAAACATTTTGCGGAGCAAATTTTAACTAAACTTTGTAAACACTGACATCTGTTGGTGAGTAGTGAAACTTTTTTAAATATTGGTTTTAAATTATGAAACCCGCAACATTTATTATATTTTGTATATGTATGAAAAGCAATAAAAATGGCTTCTAATTTTAGTTCAATTTTTTTCACGAGATGTTATTAATAATTTTTATCATAACATATATAATACACATAAATGGGCACATTTTAGACATTCGATATTTCTATTATAAATCAAATTGATTCGAACAATTCAATAAAATTTATAATTACGAACAATTATAAAGATAATAAATATGTACACAATTATATTGAGTTATAAAAACAAAAATATATAAAAATGTATTTAAATCGATTTACCGTAATCAAGAAAAGTCTCCAAAACATGGTATTTCAAATATATATCCTGTTAGATCCAAACAAACTATTGAAAAACACAAATAGAGGTAGATTCAATCACCCTGGCGGACGTGCGTCACTGTATGTAGCGGTTACAAAACTGGTTGAATACCTCTAGAAAGTGTGCTTTGGATGCTAATGCCTTCTAATAACCTACTTAGCTCATTGGTTTTGTTTCTTTGGCCTTGAACGGTGTCCCATTTAACAAATGCGGGACTAATGAGATTTAAAACATTAAAAACAGGTTATTGACCTACAGGATAACGGATTTAGTTACGTAATAGTGACAGATTTAAATTTTAATACTTGATTGCTTATTACGAGGTACACGGTTAGTTATTGTAAATAACTGTTACTTGGAAACATACTAAAATTTTGTTATTTTATCATTGAAACGTCCGGCAATTGAGACGTGTGTAATACCTATTTGGCGCTTTAATTCCCGTTAATAAAATAATAGTATATCATTGAATATCTTTTTAAAAAATATATATATGTTTATAACTACTGAATTAAGAAATAATTGAAATACAGCTGTATATTTACAATTTTAAATCTTTACGTTACTTAATATCATGTTACATCAATCCACGTACGTTAGTCTGTGGCTGAGAAGTGAAAGTTCTACTCTGTTATATCAGGAATTGTTCTTCTCTTTCTTGTTTAAGACTTCTCTTTCTAGCATATTCACGAGAACATAGTCCGTTTCTTTAATAATTATAAAATTAGATGATGTCCTTAGTGTTTATAAAATAACTGACTTACTTTGGTTATACTTTTACTACCTAATTTATAGACAAAGTATAACCATAATAAGCATTAAATCGAAATAAGCAAACGTCCAACTAATATTTCTTTAAGATACAGGACAAGTACAGGTGTTTGACTTTAGACTCAATTTTATTGTCATAAAATATTATCTTTATATCAAAAGAATAACTAGTTGAACGTGACTCCTTCCACATCAACTTAAATTAAACTTTCACTCAATTTACTTTCCAAAATTGGTATTACAGAAAAGTAACTTAAAAAGGGTATACATCTTATGCTCATCCGAAACATAACAAATAAAATTTGTTTATAACTTACTTCTGCTTTGGAAAATTATTTTAAGAAAATACCAGTTTCTACCACTTCATCTCTACTTTTTTCTGTTGCTGTAACTTAGTTATTACTTGAAAGATATTAAAAACTGTAAATGTAATTAAATTTAAATTTCAAGGAATAATGCAGGCGTGATTTTAAGTCATAAAATGGTACAAACAATGCATACACAAGCGATTGCCGAAATCGTAATACGGCTGTTGCAGTTATTTTAGGAGCTTCTTAGTCTGTCTCCGAAATAAATGATCTTCTGCAAATTGAAATAAAAATACAAGAATTCCCTTTTTTTTTAAATTAAATAGAATCATCGAACCTGGTCCACACGGTCGAAAGTTATCAAGTAACGAACATAAGAAACCAGTCGAATTCAGAGCCTCTCTCTATTTGAAGGCAGAATAATAATTTCCTCCACAATAAGCACTTCCATTTAAAAAGTCGTTCTAGAACTGACAATTTTGTCCTTATCTTTAGATATATATATATTTGTAGAATGGGATAAAGCACAGGATACTCTTGCATAATTCTGAGATCTATTTGTCTTCAGCTTGAAATATAAGACAGGAAATTGTATCACTATGGCATTAACAATAATTTCAAACTTAATTTTTTAACCGTCCAATAAAATTTAGAGGATTGAAGTTTATGGAAAGAGATCGTCTAGACCCTAGACTCTAGGGTTTCGATTGATATAGGATTCCTCAAGGTGCAACCTTAAGTCCATTTCTCTTCCTTGTTTATGTAAAGAACCAACCTTCTTTTGTAAACAAACATTGAAATAGTTAATTAAGATTCTTAGTGACGAGTCTACCGAGAACTTGGTTTATTATAGTTATTTTCATAGCAAATCTGGACCGTCTGGACTCTAGAGAGAGTTCTTTACGAGAATAGTATTATAATGTTACATTTATTGATTTAAACACTTTTACAAATTAAAGTAATTGAATTTTAATAAAAACTTTGATACATATTACAAGGGACTATGACCTGTCTAGTGTTAGTGAAACCTCTACTGTATATTTGGTCTATGGTCAAACTTGAGATTTTAACCCTAATTGGAATGAACTCCTCATGGGACATATATAAATTACTTTTAATAAAAAAATGTAGTCTGAAGTCATATATGTCCATACTTTAAAAATATTTTTTATAAGTGAAATTCTCAAATGCAATATTTACAATTATCAAAAGATAAACCTTTTAAAAAAAAAATATGTCCCAAACTCGAACTTATCAAAGATTTGGCGCCATCTTTAAAAGGACTACAATAAAAAATTATCTATATAATAAAATAACAACACCCCATAACTGTACATAGCTGTTTTATTCTTAAAATATAAAAATGACTAGACATCATTGTACTTACAAAGATTACATCAAGTCTTCAATTAAAATGCAATATAAGATAAACAAAACAAATTAACTGACTTGAGATACAGTATTTAATACTATTGCCATTTACCACACATAAGTACTAAAATAAACAACAATATATATTTTTATTCTAATAATCTTATTACTAACTAATATTCGTTGAAAACTTAATTGTTTTCATTAATATATATTTAATAAAAAACGTAAATCTAAATATCACAAGGCTAATTTTTTTTTTAAGCATAGAGTTTGTTTTTATTAAACTGTTATTTTTATATACATAATGTACTAAGTACTCAATAAACTCTATATTCGAAATTCTATTCCATTTTATTGCTAGTAATTATTATTTGTATAATTTTTTTATAGGCATTTAATCAGAACAACAGCAGACTTAAAATCTTGAAAACCTTATCTAAATAATGCTAAAAGTAGTTCAAAACTACTTATAATTTATATTATATGGTTCTATCCAACATTATCAGCAGGAATCCTGCTGGTATCTCAATAGTCAGTTAGCATGAGACACACCCATCAGCTGTCCCCGGTAGTGCACATAGTCCATCACCTGCTGTGACAAGGTGCGTTTCCTGATCAACATGGCGGCCGCCTGTTCGAACTTGTGTTGATTCCTGCGTATGTAGGCTTCTGTGTCTGTTATCATGTTCTGTAGCTTCTCGGGGTTTATTTCGTCCATAGCGCACTCCTCCATCAAGGGCGGGTTGAAGCGGTAGTAGTTTCCAGGTGGGAGGAGGTCGTTCATCACTTGGTGGATTCCTGGAATTTTGAAATTTTTAATGTTTAAAAATAAGGTTCTATAATCATTTCTAAAATATTGTGTATATCATTATTAGACTTGTGGTACCTTCTGTGTCGGTTGCCGAATCCAAGATCTTATTGAACTTGTCTTTCCAGCTCGTTCCGGATGTCTCCTTGCCCATACCCTTACTCAGCAGCTGGTAGTCCAGGTGTTTGTTTAATGCCTGGCCGGTACCCACGGATATGACCGTGCCATTTTTGATGGTATCCGAACCAAATAATAGTTTAGCTTCATGCAGACCAACACCGGTCGGATTGTTGACCATTATCCCACCATCCTGTAATAGAGGCATGCCATGAGGTTATCAAATGGAATGTAAGTGTGCGTGTACGTATATCTATGCGTATGTATATCTATGCGTGTACGTGTGCGTGTATGAGTGCGAGTACGTATGTGTGCGTGTACATGTATGAATGCGTGAATATGTCTGCGTGCGTGTACGAATATGCGTGCGTGTACATGTATGAATGCGTGAATGTCTGCGTGCGTGTACGTATATGCGTGCGTGTACGTAAATGAGTGCGTGTGCGTGTATGTGTCCGTGCGTGCACCTGGTGCAGCAGTCCGTGCAGCCTGAACTCCGTGAAGTAGGTCGGCGCGGCGGCGGAGGCGCGCACGGCCTGCCACAGCGCGGCGCGCGCGGAGCCGCAGAACACGGAGCGGACACGGAACCCGCACTCGTACGTGCGGAACAGGAAGGGCGCCAGGCGGGACCCGGAGTTCACCACGCACGACACTAGCGCCATCTGACACCACGACCAATTATTACAAAATAGAACAGAATATAAAGGACAGATAATAAATAAGTACATATAGTCATAGTGACATCCAAAACCGATGACTACTCAATCTCTGCTGAAACTTTTTTTTAAATTATTTAATCAGGTATATCTTTCGATTATAATAACTGCACATATATTTTATAGAATTTTCGAGAATATAACATTTATCGAACAAGTTAGATACACTCAAACCAAACTATATCAAGATCACTAGTATGACACTAGCGCCATCGTTTCCAGAGATACTTACTATACAACTATATTATACTTTTCTGAATAACACTTATTTGTTTTTCTTTTAACGCACCCACACCAAAAGTAGTATTTCTAAAATATAACATTTATTATCAGTGTATGTTTAACATTAATGGAATATACCTTAGGCGTATTATGTCTGTTGCATTCGGTGAGAGTACAGTCTCTTAGGTTATCTTGAAGCAGTTTCTCCCAGGCGTCGGTATCGTAGTACGAATGCGTCCATACTAATCTTGATGTGCCTAAGAATATATAAATTATTAATTATTCTTATATCTGTCAGTAACTGGCCTATGTAAATATGATTTAAAAAATATATACTTTTTCTGTTATAAAAAAAAATATCTGGACCAATTTCAGAACTGGTGTAACTTAGTTAACACATAACAAAAGAAACATTTCAATAACTTCAAACACCTTCTCTATTTTAAATTGTTTGTGAAATAAATCATTTTAATTACAAACCTTCACACATGCATAGCTTACCTCCAATAAGAGAGGTATTTCCAAACATCTGCTTTGACAATGTGTGATACATATGATTAGCTGTATCCAGATTACCGATGCCACTGGCTGTAACAAATAATATAAATAATAAGTATATATCAAACCTATACTACATAGTTTACATTATATATGTGTGTAAATATATTATATTTATAATTGGGCCTCATTAATGCCTACGCATTAATGCCTGGAAGGCATTTAGTGCCTTACTAGTAAAAATCTTTATAAAAAGATTAATAATTCTCTGTTTTATCACTTTCTTACTAATGATTTATGTCAATGATGTGAAAGTGACAAAAGAGAATATTTTATACTGGGTACAATGATATTTATTATTAAAGGGGTGTTAGTTACAAACATATAGGGTTGATATATTTTTATTTTAATAATGTATTACTTTTAAATGAAGTTATTGTTATATTTAAACTCCTCACCAATTACAGCAGCAATGATAGCGCCAGTGCTGACTCCGATGATGTAATCAAAGAGGTCCTGCACCCTCCGACCCGTCAGCCTCTCTAAGTGTCTCAGTATCTCAATAGCTATGATGCCTCTGATGCCTCCTCCATCTATGGATAGGATGTTGGGGCCTCGGCTTTTCGTGGGTCCTGTGTAGCCTAATAAAGCCAAAGCCTAAAAAATTATATTTTATATAGTTGCAATCTTAATTTTTAGTTATTTGTGGCAGTAAATTAGTATTATTATTATTAAAGTAATAAAATATTTTATTTTAAAAACAATAATATTTATTACCTCATTGACAATCCCACTGACTTCTTTATTCAGTGGCAGTTCAAGGTTTTTCTTTAACTTGTGTTGTACTCGCAATAGAGCTCTGACAGCACCCTCCTGTAATGAATATAATATTTATAATTCATTACTTTCATTATAAATAAAATATCTATATCTAAATTCTGTACGACTTTATATAATACCAAAATAAAGAAAATAGCTAATTCGGTAAAAATAAATAATTACATATTATTTTTGTCCAAATTTCTATCAATGAAAAGAGTGGAGATTATAACCGAATTGTTTTCCTATGGGGTCCCATTATACCAAATATCTTTTCTGAAGTTTGTTACTTTCTTTAACTCTCTCTCTTACTCTCTCACAAACATATCCATCATACAAGTAACATCATAACCTGGAATTGAAATCATTCAACTCAAAACATATTAGCTACCTTAATAGCATAATCCCGTGCTTCAGGAAACTGTTGTATATGTTCTATGAAGTGCTCGCTTCTCTTCAGCAAGCACTCAGGGGTTTCGGCCGTTACGATGGCTGATATCACGTAGGCTGTACGAGAGTGGATAGATGTCTGTCAAAGAGTAGATTATTATAAAAAAATATATATAGAATTTTTTATGGTGTTATATGGATAAACAAACTATGTCTTTTTGTGGGATTAACTATATATAAGATAAATATGCAGTTACAAAAAAAAAATTGTTTCATAATTTCCAAATAGAAATAAACAAAAACAAACCAAAAAATCATATTAATAATTAATTCCATTAATATTTTGCAAATATTTATCTGATCTAGATTTAATTACAATCTCAACACGGAAGGATTAAGCATAGATAAGAAAAAACATTTAATTAGTATTTATCATTGATTTATCTTTAAACTCTTCTCCCGAGTAATTATATTTACTAATTTATGTGACATCTAAAATTATTTAAATAAAAAATAAATAACCCACAGGAACAGATAACACAGATAAGTAATTTTTCCTTCTCTCATTTATTGACACAATCTGAATAAATATTTATTATCAGGTGATCATGCAAAAATAATGTGATTATTCATAATCTGTTCTAGGTCAAGTGATATTATAGTTGAAACAAACATTTTATTTTACTTAAAAATGTTTTATCTCATTTTGTATTATTCTGTAGTCTATACTCATGATAAAACAAAAGTTTGTTTGTTTAATGTACTAATCTTCAAAAGTAGATTAGATTTTTTTTATTATATTAGTCTTATTATAATAAGCAGGTTCATGAGAAAAGCCGTAAGGCTATGTTTACATTATTTCTTTTAGTTATCCTAATGTAAATATAATTGTTTGCCAGCAAGTGGAACCACAACTCACAGCTAGTAACTTATAATAAGAAAAAATTAAACTGAACAATACAAACAAAACAAAACAATATACTTGATTGTTATTATAATATCTTAATACTTAATAAAATATACCTTTAATTTCAATACTAACCTTACTAACAATGGGTTTGTTTGATTTCCAACTAGACTCTGATATTTTTCCAAAATGCAAATCCTTCTTTAGCTTCAAGCCTTCCCAAAGACCTTCAAATGTAATTTCTTTTGCATCTGACCCTATCGTTAGTCCGGCCTGAGTAATTTTTTCCTCTTTTTCACTTTTTTCCTTTGCTGGTATTTTAGAATCTGTTTCTTCGACTGTTGTTGCATTAACTATGTGAGCTCTAGGTTTTAGATCTGTAGCTTTCACATCCTGACTAAATTTTGATGAGACTGTTTTTTCAAATTTCTTAATTAATGCTGAAACAAATATTTTTTTTTTTAAATTAAATTTAACAATTGTAAGGTAACATATTAGTTATTTAACATATTTGAAATGGCTGATGATAGTTTAATTTACAGCCAAATAATTCCAAAGCATGAACACATTTCTTAATATTTAGTAATTTATATCAAAATTAATCTGTCTCTCCACAGACAGACAGATGAACAATTATAAAAAACGTGTGAGGTAAGCATGTTGCTTCATGTAATATATAAAATTATACGTTCATTTTAGATTCATATAAACATTTAGATAAACCTATCTCATAAAATTAAAGTTTGTTTACCAGTATGAAATGTAATTATAATAAATCATATAGTAACTTTACAACTAGGTACTTCGTTGGCAATGATTACATCAATATAAACGTCATAGTATAAACGATTTATACTTACACTCCCATTGTTCTGGGGAAGCAGGTTTAATTTTTTGAACTAATTTTTCAACTTCAGCATTCAAATTGCTCATGGAAAGGTAATGTCGAATAACTCGCCATTGTCCGCCAAAAGATGACATTTTTACTTAAACTGTTTTATTCAAAACTAGTTATTAACAACACTTTTAAGAACTTAAAGTTATTAAAAGAGCGAGTGACACTGCTCGCTTACTAAACTTGTTTCAACGATAACTTCGAGGCAACTGATTATAAGAATGTCTGGGCTCATAGACACCACTAATAGTCTTCAATTAATAATACAATTCGCAAAACAAGTTAAGATTCGCGTAACTCGTTTGCAAATATATTAAAATATGAATATTATTTTTAGATCAATGACAGCCTAGACCAATGACGTCAAATCGCGCGATCAGTTCTACCAACGTAGTAGAATCAAAATAAACAAGAAACATATGCGCAGTCCGTTCACTTTAGACCTCAATTCAATTTTAAATCTTCCTACAATATTTTTTCAGATAAGTAGTTCACTTGTATTCAGAGCAATAGCAAATTAAATACTGAAGCAATGAATACGATGCAACTAGTCTTATACCATAGTAAAAACATGTTTTCGAATGGATCTCAATTTACGTGGAGTATTTGGCCACACCTCCTGTCGTAGTCAATGAAAATGCTTAATATTGTAAACAAACATCGTATGATTATAACGTGATTGTAACGGTGCCAGAAACTAAATATTTATAAAGATAGATGTAACGATAAAACATCTACTAAATATTTATTGTTTTATTGGTTATTCTGGTTTGTCTTGTTATTAATAAATGTTAACTAGAACTTATCACATATATATTTTATAATCACAATTCTCGCATAAGTAAAAGTAATAATCATATGGACATCGTCACAGACAACATACTTATATTGCTATTAAAGTTATATAATCTTAAAATTATACCTAAGTCATTATAAATATCTTTTTAATTGGTTAGTCAGTTAATTTTATCGAATGCTTAATGCTTAATTACTTAATTCCTTAAGTATTTTGAGTTGATTAAAGTATAACATCCACATGATCAAGCGCAATATAATAAAAAATCCTCATTATAACAACATGTTATTTAATATAGTATTGTTGTATATGCAACTACATAGCTAAGTATTATGGTTTATAAAAATTGTCGTTAAACAAGATTCAAATACACGAGGAAAACAACCCACTTAAGTAATTTGCAAAATGAATAGATGAAGTAGTTGTATTCAATTCTATGCCAATTTGTTATTTGTTCTTTTATATTAGTTCAACGAACTAGAAAGTAGTATAGGTGGCGACAATGGTCAAACGATGAACAAAACACAATACGTTAAAATTATACAAAATAGAATTTTAATATCAGTAGACAGTCTGGTCGCAGACAAATGGCACTTCGAAGAAAAAGATAGCGACATGGTATTCTTTTAGTACTAATAACGATGAAAGGGTCTCTCGAATCAACTCCCTGGCAACGGATAGCTATCTGACAGCTATCGGTGATCGACCAAAATTGGGTAGGTATATTTAATTAAACAATAATACAAATATGGTTTTGAATTAATTATATCAGAATTAATGAAATTAATATTTTTGAAAATAAAAATATCTCTTAAAAATTATCTAGAAATACCTCGCGATTCTAATACGCAGTTATTACTCATTGTTGTTGTTATGATGTTCATAAATCTCTCTTATTTTGTCTAATGTTGATATTCATAAATTGTAACAAACACTTTTCTATAACTTGCACTTGCAAAATATTATTCAATCTTGAATATGACCTTGGGTTATGTACCTACGTGTGTTATGATGTGTATTAGATATTGGCGCCATTTCATTTATGAATAATAATGTTTTTAAACGATAATTGACATTTCTTAAATAATTTAAACAGCAAAGCATGTAATATTTTGATATTGACAATTTTTATTATTTTTTAAAAATTATACAAATTAATATTTTACGGTAATTTTATAACAATATTCAATAATCTATAAAGACAAATTATAAATTAGTTAAAAGTATAGAAAATAAATAAAGTAGGAAAGTCACAATAATTCTATGAAAAAGAATGGAGTTAATATATAAAAGGAGGACGTATTTATAAAACGTAGCAAAAAATTTGCTTAGCAAATATTTTAGACATGATAATGTTGGCCTCGAATTGCAACTGCGTAGTTTTATTTTTATAACTTTAGATATAATTATATAATACTGTTATCGGATATTTACTTGTTGGCATATTTTTTTATACTACACTGTGTAGTTATTAAAATTTAAAAAATACGATAGGCGATGTCACTGACGAAAGCTAGTACATAAGTGTTATGTAGTATGTAAGCGTTAAGTAGTATATAAGCGTTTTGTAGTATATAAGTGTTATGAAGTATATAAGCTTTATATATATATAAAATCGAAAAACACTCGACATTTCGATCACTACTGAGCCAATAACAATCAAATTTAGGTACGGTACGGGAAGGGTACGTTGTAACTAGGAGACGTCCACTAAGAAAGGAGTTTTAAAAATTCGATTCATAAAGGGGTTAAATTAGGGGTTGCATGATGATTAATTAACTGACTTTTTGACAGACACTTACATCTCGTGTACCCGTGAACACGATTGCTGCAAAGTATTCGAAAATTCGGGTTAAAATTAAAATATACTCGAGTTTCAATCTGTAAAAATAGTTTTATTTCAAATGTACTGTACTCGTGAAAATCTAAGAAAATACTAGGTGTTGCAAGTTTGTATGTATCTCCGTCATTTTTAATGTTTGACACATAATATTTTTGATTAAAATTTGTGGTTAGAAAAAAATAAATAATGCATGAATGGGATTTTAAAAATTTCATGTCTGATAGTCAGAATAGGCGTTGCAAATTTATACGAGAAACTTTTCTTTTTTGTTGGGCAAGCCGTCGATAGATGACGCTAGGAATAATTTTAAATGTCGGTATTGGTTTGTCGTTCGACTTTAAACATCCTGTGTAGTAATTGTGATTTCAAAATTAAAACTGCACATGTTACTCACCCACGTTTATATCGTCAAATCATACACAATGACAGGTTGCTATTGGAGCAGAATAAAAAGTTTTATTTTATTTTATTTATTTAATTGACTCTGAATGTTCAACAACAGACAACAAAGTAGGTTTTAGTAAAATTTGTAATCATGCCCATGATATGTATATACATTTTGTCACCAATGTAGTTCATATTGATCTCAAATATCCACTGCTCCAGGATTAGAGATTAATTAATTTTGTTAAGCGTCTCTTAAGTTAAGCCCGCACCTAAAGGAGTTAGTTAACGGTAGTATGACTTCTGTCTCGCTCACTAAGAGTCGGTGCGAGCGAGACAGTAGTCGGCTAGCGGTGCGACCCCCCTCTCCCCGGCGATTCGCAGCGCCTCTCCTTGTAGAGCTGTGTTTATGTGTGCGTTGTGTAGTTCAGCCACCTGTGTGGAGCACGCGGCCGCTGGGTCACCGGAGCCCGATAGACTGCCTGTCCTACATTTATTAAATAAAATCCACCTTTATGTTCGTTTTTGTTTCATTAATAATTTTCCCACAAACTCATGCTATCTATCGTATCTCTTACCAGAACTCGTTCCCAGGGTGTGCGTTTCCGTCCCAGGGGTACGTCACCACCAGCAGCTTGCCCGCGTGCTCCCCGGATAGTGAGGAAGACGGCTCGCGATTTCTCAGCTGGATGTTTATACCTCCTATATAAAAATCTTTGATTCGAATTATATACATCGATAGCTCATTTAGTATGGGTATTGGATGATAGATAGATAGATGTCAAGGAGGAAAAGCAAGAAAAGAGCATGAAGAGGAAGCGAGATAGCGATTAAGTAACATCATTGTATATAACTTTTTTATTAATCTATTAACCTTTTGGATGTCCTTGATATGGTATTAATTTTTTGGATGTATTGTCAAATATAGCTGAAACAAAAATTTCAATAAATAAATATAAATTTTTGGTTACGTTTATTTTTATAGGTTTTTATATTAAATGCCCTACAATTAAAAATAAAATAATGTACAGATAGGATCACAGAAGTTACAAAACTTATATATCACACCTCGGGTGCTGTCAGACACTCTGATATATGCAAAGTTGACATCACTGACGTGATTAAGTAAGCCTTTTTGGAGCAAATATTGTATTCTTTGGACAAACGTAAGAACATATACATCCGATTGATGTGAAGATATCCGCCATACTCCTAAACCTGAAAAAATAAAACGTTGACATTAAGGCCTAAAGAAAAATATTTGACGCTGTCACTTGTCACACAAATAATTACAATAAAAAAATTTTTTTTTTAAACAATTCTGTCAATTGTCAACCAAATACTAACCACAGCCAATGACATTGACAAACGAATATTTCTCACTTTCCGTAGCCCTGTATTCAGCTTCCAATAAGGTAGTATCTGCCAGTACAGTAATTCTTTTATAATATATTTCGTTATCGAATACTGTTTCATTGTTTAATCTAACATATTTATCTTTGTATTTCTGTATTTCATTATCTGTTTTAATTGTGGGTAGTTCTTCATAAGTGAGGAAAGGAGTCTAAAATATATGAAAAAATACTTTAAAATAAATAGATATAAAAAAAAGTTTTTTATAAGTTAGCTGAAGTTATACTAGGTCCACCACTTTGCACGGCGGGTAGCAGTAGTAGGTAGTAGGTAAAAGAAGCATTGTTGATGAATCAGTTTAACATACTTATAAAATTAGCAGAGTAAATAGAGGCTATAATATTAAGACTAATACGAATTCGAGCGTGCGATTTCAAGACGCTCCACATGTTAACGCTATGGGCCACAATTTGACCATTTGATAAAAAACTACAATCACAAATTGTCACCAAAAATCTTTAGGCCCTATAAGTCACCGTGCCAACAACTCTGCTAATTTTCGATGTCCTACCATTGTTCGTCTAGGAGGAATAGCATTAATAACGAAACATACTTTTGACCAGTAAGAAATTTGCTTCGCTCAGCTCAATTATTTTTATTAATATTATGTATCAAACAAATAACTTACTTCATAAAACTCGGACCACAATTGGCGGTATTTTGATATTGAACTTTCTGTAGGTAGTCCATAACCATTTTGTTCAATGTTTTGTTCTTTTGTTATCAAAATATCTTCATAATCCATTTTGTGTTCACGCTCAAAACGTGGACCTATTAGACCTGTAAATTATACAGTAAATATTTTAAATATTGTAAATATAAAAAATTACTCAAAACAATCCATGTCTATATCTTATAATACTTATTTAAGTACTTTTTATGCATACAAATTGTGTATATTATTTTATATCAAACAATTTAAATATTTAAGTAATGTGATTTAAATGTAATATGATATTATAATTATTATTATTTGAAACTACCTATTCGAAAACTGAAACGTATCGCACTTGCAACTTTTATTAATTTACCATTCAACAACTGAATTCTTAAAAATTCATGAATTCTATGTCGAATTGAACAAATTTTAATAGACAGTGGTGGACATCTTAATTGAACCTAATATTAAAATAATTAGACCAATTGATTAAACAATATATTTGATATAACTTTTGTAAAAATTCGAAAAAGCTAATACTGAAATTATTACTTTCATTATTTGAGGTCCCTATTGAAACCAAGATGGTACTAATTTGACACTAAATATATTTAACGCTTTGGAGGAATCATGAACCGGGTTCAAAGTGTTTTATCAGAAGCCTTTGATGGTGTATGACAATGTTTAAAATACAGTTATCTGTTATAGAATTCCTCCTAAATAGTCAGGATTCCTCAGGGGTGCATATTAGGTCCTTAACCTCTTACCAAACAAAATTATGACAGAACGTAGATAAATGTGGGTAATCAAACTATTTATTTTTAGATTATTGAAATAAAAATAATCAAACTATTTTTACATATTTGGATTAAAACGCCATACCTTAGCTGGAAAGAGGTGGTACTTACCAATAATAACTGCTTCTTCTTCCACCTTCTCCTCATCCACCACCCCTGAGTTGTTCCTCCTGCCGTCGTTGATGCAATACGTGTACCCGCTCACATACAACATCGCAGACAGCTTCATCTCATCATAGCTTAGACAGTTCTCCAATAGAAGAGGTGGTGTTTGTTCTGGTGTACCCACCGATTCCCAACCATCAGTACTGAAGACCATATTACTTGTAATTGTTTTTAATTCCCTAGGTTTTTTAATTCTATATACAATATTATCTGCTTTTTACGATAAAATTTCTATTACTTTTTTATAAAGTATGTAACGTGTGGTTCAAATGTAAATGGTTTTCAGTTAACATCCAAAACGAATTCTTTAACACAGAATTACTGTGGATCTTTACAAATCAAATAAAAGTCACTTTTGCATTAATCAGTAGAAAGTTTAAAATTTTAGTGGTTCATAAAAAAGACCGTATAGTATAAATGAAATATATAATACTTTTTTTTATATTAAATAATGTGTAATAGTGATTAGTAATTTCCTGTAAGAACACGTCTAATGATTATTTAGATCTAGTTAGAGATAGGTCTTGGTTCGAATACGTCAGAATCATGTTTTCTACAATTTCTACAACTAAACATTCAAATAAACTTTTCTCACTGATTTAACTTAGAAGTCGTTGAGGGTAGATTAAAAAAAAATATGTGACTCGGAGTCGGAAAATGTAAAAATTTATAAAAAACGAGTGTTAAATCCATAAAATAGTTTTATTTAAACGTAAGAATCAGTTTCAGTTGCAGGATTATATAGCAAAGAGACCACATCATCTGGGACCTAGGAGATCCTATGGTATTGCGGATATATATGTAAGCATAAGATCGACAAGTCATAAGTTTCATCAAATATAGCATCTACTCACTCCTCAAAACTGGCAACGGAGTAGCGTTGCACAGCAGTGCATCTGATATCTCAAGATACCATGAGTAGCACTCGAGATAGCCTATCACCATATGATCCTCATATTCTTTTACCATACATACAAGAATACTGTCCTTATTATATAAGGAAAAATATTGTTGAAATAAAAAATCAAATACTATAAACCCCCTAACCTCCTAACCACTAACAAATATAAATATTATTAAATATTTTTTTTATAATAAAGTATGTTAACCGATTACCAACCCTTCTTCACCATTTAGTAAAATATAATTATCTTCTGAGTTCATGAAGGTAACAGCTCGTTTAAGGAGAAGTCTGTCCACAAATTGGGGGATTGTCATATTTTTATATAAGTCTTTCTCGATAAGTGATCCATATTCTCTGAAATAAATCAAAGTATTTTTTTTTTAACAATTTTAAAACAATTAAAATAAGAAATAATTATATTTAAATAATTTTATAACAAGCTTTCTCACAAATTAAAATATAACATATTGTTATGTAATTTATTTTTTATGCATTGTTATTAATTTTTTAAACAGAAAGATCAGTTTTTTGAAAACTTATAAAATTATTTTAAACAATCCAAAATATATATTACATAATTAATAAACTTACTTATATAGAAGTTAATTTAAATTAGTACCTTTTGTAAATAATGAAGTTAATCATCTGAAGCAGTACTTTTTCATGTACTAATGGATAAGTTGAACCAATATTTTTTCTTAATTTGTCTAATGGTTTTCTCTTCTTTAGTTCTGATAGTCTAAAATATATAAGTATATATATATATTCTAAACATACTTTAAAAATACATTTAATTTACTTATAAGTTAAACAATATTAATAAAAGTTAATTTCTTTCTTTGATACTTAAGTTCATTAGATATTTTGTTGTGATAAGGAAAATGTTAAAATATATCATGTCTATGTCTAAATGTAATCTGATATTAAAAAATACATGACAGAAATATGAACACAAAAAATTTACCTTTCAAGAAAATTTTAGAATAAAATCATTGCTAAGAACAACTTATGATGCAATCAAATATTTTAACATTACTAATACAATTTAAACCACCATAATAATACAAAGAAGGCATTTACAAACCTTACAGTATTTATTGGAAATGGTATGGGGAAAGAATTACTTTTACTAATAAGGTCATTTAAATCAACTACTATCTCCTTTTTTAACGAATTTGTACACTTTTTTAGCAAATCATTACTTTCATTATTTGTGTTTATAAGGCTCCAATTAGGTTTATACCTGAAATAGTAAATTAAATATTATTGTGAATTTATAGTTTTTTAATATTATTTATAATCAAGTATACATATAGTTCCATCTTTCTTACCAAGAAACATTTTTAAAATTCTGACTGATATTCATTTTGTGAGAGATACATTTACCCTGTGAATTATAAAAGTATGTAAGTATTAATTATTTAGTAAAAATATATGTATTCTAATTGATTTTAGTCATTATTAAATGATATTAAATATAGAAACTCACAAATCTCCGAGCAAGCATGCAACACGTTAACGAAGACAACATGAAAAAAATATAATATTTCATTAATATCATGGTTAAGGAGTTAGTTCTTGAATCTTTAGTAAGGAATATATAGCTATTTCTCTCTAGCGGGATATTTAAAGGTTTTTGTCTATGATATTACCAACTAACAACTGACATTAACATATGATATTTGACGTATTAGTCAAGTTTGTCGATTTGCGGATTTGCGTATTATAGAATCAAGAAGCAGTCTCATGAAATGCGATTTATTGCACAATTAGTATTTGTGTTTGTATATTATAATTGTCTTAGAAAATCCCCTTTTAAACTTGTGTACTGGTAAAACGACGTTTAAGGTTTACAGTTTAATAATATTATTATATCTTAAACAGCGAATGTGAAAATTTCGCACTACTTTTATTACAGTATAATATCCTAAATTGCTAAAACATTTAATAACATGGATATTTTACGCCATTTCCAAAACATTGCCTGGTAAGCATAAATTGAAATTAATTTTAATATTTGTCAAGGCTACAGATTTGTTCTAAATATTAATTATTAATTAAGTTTTTAGTGATAAAAAACTTTATCCTGTGTATCTTTAATTGCAGGTGTAAACCAGATTGGTGTTATCCAAGTATGAGTAAAGAAACCAATGAGTTACTTCGACAATGTGTTGATTTACCACAAATAAAGTTGAGTGATGATATTCAAGAGATTATTAAAAAGAGTAAAGCTTTTCCCATACCATTTCCCATCAACTCTGTCAGGTAATATATAATATAGAATTATAATCAATAGAATAGTAGTGATAAACACACACTAGTTAAATATTTGTCTAATTATTAAAGTTAAAACAAAAGACAGTTAATTTATATTTATGTAAGTATTTATTTATTTATTAATTTATGTACACACGGAATATAATAAATGTACAATGTTTCAGGTTGGAAGAGTTAAAAGCCTACAAATCATTAGATAAATTAAAAAGGAATATAGTTTCCACATATCCCTTAATACATGAGAGAGTTCTGTTACTAATGACTCACTTTCTCATCTATAAAAGGTGAGAAATGATGAAATGTTTGATAATAGATTATATATTTTTATAACTCTGTTTGCAGTTTCATAATTTTGTTAATTTCACAGAGAATTTGGATCAAACATTGAAAAAGTTTTTTACAAAGATATGTCGGTACCAGACTTGATTGAAAGAATATTGAAAATTAGAGCCATTTCGTTTTTGGGACCACGGGATAGATATCAGCTTATTACTGGAGAAACTGGGTAAGTTACCAATAACACTTATGAATGAAATGAATGTTTTTTTTTAAATAATTCACTCTTATTACTTTCATTTATTTAATTTATTTATTATTTAATTTTAAAAACAAAATATTTGAAAACCACTTTTTACTTTAAAATAAACTGTGTTTTTTTGTTTATTTGAATTAGAGAGAAATATCTTTGATGGTACTTGCTTAGTTTTATTTTGTGTTTTTTTTAATTGTTAATACTATTTTATTATTATGTTCCTATCCTTACTGGTAACCATAAAAATAATAAACAATTTTTACAACAATTCCGTACCAATACAAATTCTGTTTCCCTAAAAGAAGCTTTTTACAATTTGACTTAAATAGATTGATCCTTTTGCTGCATGATTATTTTCAGCTCTGATTAAGAATCTAAAGATCTTAAAATTTTAATTTTTTTTAATTTTAATTTTATTAAAATAAAATTTATACCATTTATTTTGACACTACATTAGACTCAAACTAATTAAATAAGTGTTCATTGGAAATAATTTTAATGTGCAGAGCAGAGGGCTGGGAAGCAGTGGGTACATTACAACAGAAGCCACCACTCGTACTAGAGAACTGTCTAAGCTATGATGAGATGAAGCTGTCTGCGATGTTGTATGTGAGCGGGTACACGTACTGCATCAACGACGGCAGGAGGAACAACTCAGGGGTGGTGGATGAAGAGGGGGTGGAAGAAGAAGCAGTTATTATTGGTAATACCTATTTCCAGCTATCCAGGAAAAATTCCCTTATAATAGTCAGTTACTTAGTTGTACGTTATTAAGTTAAATCTTTATGTAACATTATTCTTAATAATTAAAATTAGGATTAATTGGCCCGCGTTTCGCACGTCGTTGTCGCATGGATAACGAAGACATTCTCATAACGGAACAGCAGAATTGTCTAGAAAATGGGTATGGGGAGGAAGTGACCCCCACCACATGTCTTAACGTATTGAAAACAACGTACGTCAGGAACAACCAGTCCGCTAAACACATGTGGAGACAGATGTGGTCAGAGTTTTATCAAGTGAGTCATTCATTCAATCGTTCTTTTATAATTTGAATAAGTAGCTTTCACTCGAAGTACTAAAAATATTAATATACGTAATAATATTCCTCATGAACCTGACTTTCATAAACATAAAGATTTTTTGAGAATAAACGAATATATCCGGTAGTTTCGTAAATTAATGCTCTTAACAAAAAACTTCCTGATTTAAAAAAATTACTATAGTTAAAGAAGCCAATAAATGTTTGTGAAAATTATGGGGGATTTCTATATTAATTGAGTTTTTGTTATATCTTCATTCATACATTCAATAATTTTTTTATAGGTCCACAGCTATACGTACGAAGAGCTGGCATCATACATAACAATACAGGATAAAGACAGAAGTCATATGGAAAGATACGTGAAGAAACCTAACAGTGAAGATATATTTGATAATGAAGTTTATTACAAACGAATATGTATTTTGGCGGAAACAACTCTATTGGAAGCCGAGTATAGAGCGAGTGAATGCGGGAAGAATGCATTTATTAATGTCATTGGATGTGGTAAGTTGTTCGTTACTCATTCTTTCATTCACTCAATTTTTTTTTAGTAAAAAAAACGAATGTTTAAAGTTTTTAAAATGAATGAAAACTGTGTAACAGAAACTATATTTGTATTTAGAATCTGACGTCATCCCAAATTATACTTTTTTTTGCCTTAAAAGTCATTAAACTTACTTTTTTATAATCTTTTGTTCAAGGTTATATATCTTATATTTACTAAGAAGTTTTTATTAAGAATATCTTCTTTAATTACTGAAGATACAACATAATTATTTATTTATTCTTTATTTATTTTTGAGTTTAAGTTTAAAAAAAAACCATAGACTGTCTTGTTATAATCAATATAGTCTTTTTTTGAGACGTGTGATGCAATAATGAGTCAACAGGATTTAAAATTTAATCGCCATTCTATAATTACATATTTGGATTACTCACTCCAATATTCATATTCATAAAACTTTTTATGATTGACTCATCGCATAACAATTGATATATCTGTATATATTTTACGTATAATTATGTATATATATATATGTTTATTAATTCAAGGTCTCGGTGTCTGGATGATATCTCCTCATCAAGCAGATGTGTACATTCTAACATTTTTGGAGAGAATTCGTGCTTTTCTGAAGAAAGATCTTCTGAATCACGTGACTGATGTTAATTTCGCGTACATAAAAGCCAGTAAGAGTATAAATGGTGAGAATTATGTTTATTTATGGCTTTTGTCGTGTCTCAATCCGCGTGAACTATTGAACCGGGTTTCTTTGTTTTTTGCTTTTGGGACAATAAAATGATAATGATTTGACAGAACTGTCAACAGTTCTGATTGGTTGTTTATCATTATTGAAACCAATCAGAAAGGGTTACTGGAATTTGAAAGATGATTTATTTTTAATCATCTACCTTCAAGAATCTTGATATTTGGTAGTGAAAAATATTTTTGTATCAGATTAGTTCTTAAATGAAAGCTCACAAACGGACAGGGACGTTGTATTATTATACATAAATTATATAAATATATATATGAATACGGATAAAAATTGTATATAAATTCTCATTCCAGCACTCTTCACAAGTTCAGAACAAAACGAGTCTCCAGTGGAAAAGCGGATTTTCTTTGAAAGCAAACGGCATCCAAATGGTAAGTACTTTTTGTCTTCTATTCAAATATAGCCGTGTTGTAGCAGTTAAGAATACTGCAATCTCTAGTACAGGTGCCATAGAAGGTGAACAAGGATTTAATTTTTAATCATTATATTACTCTCCCATGACAATAGTCAAATTTACAAAATAACCAGGTTTTATTCAAGACTTCCATAGATTCTTGCCTCGAAACAGTGGTTACTTAAAAGATAGTACTCTATAGGGATAGCGATTTCTCTCTAGAAGAAAAATCCCCTCCCAGGCGATTACGTCATACCTGTAATATTTAGTGGAGGGCATTAACTCCTCGGTTAGATTATAAATATGGATTTTAAAACGAATTTTGTAAAATTATTGAACAAGCCTAATTACCCTATTGTATTGTATTCGTAAAAAAGGATATCGACTGCTATCCATTTTGGGAATTTGAAATAGTATTAACACTGGCTCGTATAGACTAGATGAATGTATTTTCTTAGATTTTCATGAGTACACATTTGAAATAAACTTATTAAACTCGCGTATAATTTGGTTACATAATAATTTTAACCCGACGTTTCGAATGCTTTGCAGCAATGGTGTTCACGGGTAGACGCGATGTAAGTGTCATAATTATACGCGAGTTTAATTCGTAAAAAATGGTTTTATATCAAAGATGAATAATGTCACAGTTAGTCTGCATGTTATAATTTGGTATTGTTTAAATGGTAATTGACGACATACTCTCTCAGATGAAGTCAGAGCCCTCAGTAACTTTAATTCTTACTATACTGACGTTCTTGGGCCAACTGTCCCTGATTACTTCTAGAGATTCGTGTGTGACTGTGATATTAGATTGGTTTGGCAAGATCGATTAATGTATCCTCATAAACCTTGCATATTATTGACATTGCGGGTAGAGAAAGCTAGCAATTAGTAGGGATATTGCGAAAACCTTCGGTAATATAATTGACTAGGCATTTTTCTGAAGCTATCTTTCTATGAGATTCTATAAGATAACGGTTCGTCAATCGAAGTCAAGAATGTTTATTTCACATAGGCATAAAATGCATTTATTAAAAGGTTACTCTAGTTTCACAGTTCAAAAGGGTAGGCCCATGGTGAAAAACCCGCTAATCAACTCCATGGGTACTCATGATTTTTCTATAAAATTTCAATTAACCGTAGTCTTGATAATTGAGCTACAGTCATACTTGATATTTTAATTCAAATGTAACATCTATTTCTTGAATTGGGGGGAAGTATACAGATTGTTCTTGTTGGTGTATTGCATACTTGGATAGAGGGGTTCTCTCAAGGTTGCGTGTTATGTCCCATACTATTGCTTTATCATGTTCTTGCCATGACATGATTTATCATATAAATGACATGTCCTTGTTATACCAAATCCGTGACATTTATTTTTATCTTGATGAATGACGAAAGAAGTACTCGTGTCTTTTATTGAGAACCAGCTAGGTTTGTGAATTTATTAAACAGAATGTTATCATTTTTTTGCGTTTTTACCATTAAAATAAAAAACCACGAGTTGCTGGAAATGTCGGGGAACCATTTTTCTATATAAAAAAAAACTTTTGCTATGCGAAGGGATGTTTTTTACTTCGTCCACTGCATTTATCAGGGAGAATGTTTCAAAAAGCTTAATTTGTTTTCTAATGCCCATAATTGCACTTCACGGAACTATTACAGTATGCTATACCCCAACTGGGTCAGTGGTGTTCTCTTGCATTGAGGTGCTCAAGATTTTTTATTGCAAGTCCCATCAAAATATAAAAATTCTTATGTCTGACAATATTTCCAGATCTATACAGCATAAATAATTTTAAAAATCTCATACTCTCTTCTTAAAAGTCGACAATGTTCCTGTTATTTCTGACAGTGATCACTTCCCACCGGAAATTCTTATATCAAAACCTTTAATTTTATGGTTGTATTTTTTTATCCAGGCGGTATAAACATACAGCTATTAAACCGCGAGCCCTCGTCCGCACTGACCGGTGAGCACGCGGGAAAGCTGCTGGTGATGACGTACCCCTGGGACGGGAACGCACACCCTGGGAACGAGTTCTGGTAACGATATTTTTGAATATGTTGGGCTAGAACAATGACAAGTAGACTAGCTATTTGCATCGAGTTTGTAAAATATTGATATTAGACTTACTTTGGTTTTATTATTTTGATGTTTGTAAGAAATTTCCTAATATATTTTTTTTAAATGACCCCCAAAAAACAGCATATTTTGTCGCGTTTGTGGTAGATTATTCCAATTATAGGTTTGGATCGTTAGTAACCTCCGGTGACCCAGCGGCCGCGTGCTCCACACAGGTGTGTGAGCTACACAACGCACACATCAACACGGCGCTACAGGGATATGCGCTGCGAATCGCCGGGGGGAGGGGGGTTGTACCGCTCGCTGACTACTGTCTCGCTCGCACCGACTCGTAGTGGCAGAGGTGTAAGCGAGACAGAAGTAACACTAATTCTAACTGATTCATAGAGTGCGAAAGTAGGCGTATACCAAAATGTAACAACTATTTTCGTTTTTGGTCTAAATATTTTTTTAAAGTTTAATTAATATTGTTTATATGTTTAAGTTAAAACAATTTTTGTTAAAGGTTAAAAAAGCTAACATCATCGGGTGACCCGGCGGCTGCGTGTTCCACTCAAGTGTCTGAACTACACAACGCGTACATTAACCCAGCAGTGGGTGTTCATAATTTACGAGTGGCTGGTCGGAACGGTGTCAAACCACTCGCGGAGTACTGTCTCGCTTTAGCATCTGAGTAAATCTATACGTGTGAGAGAGCACTGGATATGGCGATGTGATCCGTGGAGCATGCTGTTTTATTCTTGCCAATGTACAATATATTGTATGAACAAAAGACTACCAAGTGCTACCAACTCAAAAGTGTATTTAAATATTTGAGTTTTAGGTTTTGTGCTATCTGGCTCGTAATAATCGAGAAAACAAGGAAAAAAAATAATTTATATAATCGAATCTATACAATATTGCTATCTGTTTTTTATAAATAGTATATGAAATGCAGTAGAACGAATTTTACGTTACAAAAATGTTTCTAGATTATGTGCATTATATATTTTTTATTTTATAAAATATATCTTAGATAATTATTTCATAAGTCATAATAATACAATCAATATGAGATCAACGCACATGATTGATTTATCAAATATTAATTCAATATTATGTAGAATAATTTCAATAACATCCTTTTAAATGGCTTAGGGAATAGTAACATTAATAAAAAAAAACTGTCACATTTCCATGACAGACATTTAGCCGTAGGTATAGTTTAGTGTTATATTAGTGAACTTAATAATTTCATAGCCTCCAAATATATATAATAAAATGTTTCGCTATGGACATTTTAATAATAGAATAAAGATTGTTACAAAAAGCATTTACAACGGGAATTGTTTCTTAAGCAAAAAAAATGTCTGCAAATAATTACGAGCAGCAAATAAGTAATGAAAATGTCGATCGATTGTTTAAATGACATAACATCAATATTCAAGTAATTCGATCCAAGGGGTAAGTAAATAAGACTGTGATTTATATTTAAAATATAGTCGTGAAGACAATTATTAGGTTATATATAAAATTTATGGAATTACGTCGAACAACTATTGATAACTTTTTTTGCATTTATAAAATCTAACAAATATATAGTATTTAGTATTTTCTTAGATTTTCACGAGTACACATTTCAAATAAAAGTGTTTGTTACGGATTAAAACTCGCGTATAATTTGATTACATTTTTATTTTAACCCGACGTTTCAACATGATTGCTGCGCTGCGAAGCATTCGAAACGTTGGGTTAAAATAAAAATGTAACTAAATTATACGCGAGTTTTAATCCGTAAAAAATAGTTATATAGTATTTCTTAAATTTTCTATTTTTTACGGATTTAACTCGGGCATATTTTATTAACCTGACGAAACGTGTGACGAGGGACTCCTTACAACTCGTCTAACCTTGAACGCGATTGCTCCAAACCGAAACGGGTTAAAATTAAAATGTAATTAATAATATGCGAGTTAAATCCGATAAAAATAGTTTTAAACCAATATATAAAGTTGTGAAGTTGATACATTATTTTATTTCAAATAAATTTATATGCTTATATTTTTAAGCATAATATTTTATCTGTACAATCTTACACTTGCATTTTGTTTGAATATAACGGGCGCTTACGCATCGAATTCGAACATATTTAAAACATTTTCCTCAAACGTTGCGTTGCAAATAGTATCTTCTTTCATGGTTGCTTTCGTTGCATTGCTGTGAACTGTGATGGTACTGTACGTTTATAGAAGCAAGAGGTAATGAGTTATTGATACTTTCTATTTACACCAAATATGATGAAAAAATTTGCTCTTTATCATATTCAATATGGTTAATTCTAGATACTTGACATTTATTCGCTATAACGAGACGAACAAAGAATTACGAAAAATTCGTGAACATTTAGTAAAATCGTATTCAGTATGCCAATGTCCAATTTGAAAACATAGTATGTTAGGTGCAATCAAAAACTGGCAATAGACACTTTACCATGTGGCACAGAAAATATTTTCCAGTTTCACACCATGGTGCGTTTTTGAACCACATTTAACTTTACAAAGCGTTGTGACGTCACTCGTTATTAACAAGGAATCTTTACATCATTAAAAAATAAGGCCCCTGGCTATGGAATATATAATTCAAGTAACAGATAAAGTCAAATTGTGATTAAGACCACTTCTAAAAAAATGTATCTACAGCTATTTTTGACTAAAATTTTCGGATTCTATTTGCCGAGAGAGAGATGGCTAGTCACCGCGATCTCGTTAGCATAAACTGCGATTTCTATAAAAAACAAAACTGATCGAATTTTGTGTATAACCAAAAGGAATATATAATATTTTTAATTACTGTTTGTAATGTATTTAATATAAAAAATATAAATGAAGTATTAAAATATTAGTTTTAAATATGTATTATTGTATTAATTTTTTTATGAAAATTTATGTTCTATAAGAAGTATTACAATAACACAGTTTACATTTTTTTAAATATACATGTAACATTTCTGTTGTCAAAATTTAATGTAAATTCTTTCAGTTTTTTTATAAATTGTTAAATGTTATCAATGTAGATGAACTAGATGACAATATAATAAATTAATGTTATTTGGTAGATAATTAGTATTTATTTATATTAATCTGTTATAATCAATAGTAACAAAGTATAAACATTAAATTATTGTAAAAATCATGTCAATCAATCATTGTCATATCTCATCGTTAAAAAAAGGGGGAAAAACGTAACTGCTAAAGACAACACTTGTTCTGAAATCATTTTCATAAATACATATAGTTATAACTTAGGATAATTGTTTATATTTTACGTAACTGCAAATTATTACTGTTTAAGTTTATAACAAATAATATTTCCTATTTTTATTTAAATATAGAATAAAAATAGTTAAATCTTCTCCTGTGGTTCTTTTATTTAGTCAATCCTAAGTTATCTTCTAACCAATCTAAAAAATGAGCTATGGAAGTTAGGCATAAATATAACTTACCATCTTATTTGTTTGAAAAACGTGCGGAAATAGGAAAATGCGCTCTCTTTAGAATTTATACTACGCTACCGCACTACCACCTTTATCGTACTTATTTTTATAAAGAACTTAATCTTATAAGATGTAATATTAATCCTTTTAATAATAAAACGAAACGCTATTCTCAGCAAATGACAATTCACAGTAAATATTGTCATTTGTCAATGTCATCAAGGGAATCCAAGTTGTTTTAGATTTTGGCGGTTCTTTTTATTATTTTCAAGTTTAAATGGCTTAGTAATAATAATAGGTAACCGTAACTAATATTTTAGTCTTCACATCATCACATGAAATGGCAGAATTACAACAAATACGCTCTGAAGTAAATAGTACCTTTAAACTGAACGGGTTCACAATACGAAAAGAAGCGAGCACTTTTGTTGCTGAAGAAGTGGCTACAGTGTCTAAAGAAGAGCGTAAAAAAATACTTGACAAATTGATTGCCCACCTATTGCATCAATGTCTTTCCCAACCAGTTTTGGAGAAGGAACATATAGAAGTAGCCTATAGAGAATGTCTTTCTTCAGGTCTCGAAGAAACCGAGACTGTTTTAAATGTAATCGATGCTTTAGAGGTTCCCAAACTACATTATGATAATGACAGAAAAAAATTCGTTAAAGAAACAAAAACAAATAATAATTTGTATCCAGAACCTAAATTTAAATCTCAGTTATTAATTGAGCGTTATACTATTATACAGCAGAGGACAGTACGGAATAAGTTATTCGCAAGAGAGGCTTTGCCTTCTATGAAGAGTGAAAATCGGTTTCAATTACACACAATTGAAGTATTGCAAAGTTCTTCCAGCAGAGTGGATGATGTGATTGTTTTGGGTCTTATAACCCAATTAACTGAGGGTAAATATTATTTGGAAGACCCCACAGGTAGTGTTCCTCTTGATATGACTCAAACAAGGTACCACTCAGGCTTATTCACTGAGAGTAGTTTTGTTTTAGCTGAGGGATATTATGATGATAAAGTTCTGCATGTAATGGGTTTAGTGCTACCACCATCCGAGAGTAGAGAAACCTCATTGCCATATTTTGGTAACTTGAACACATTTGGTGGCCCATCAAAAACTTTATTAAAGAATTCTAAAAATTTATTGAAAACTGAACAAGAAAATGAAGATGGCATGATTATATTCCTATCGGATGTGTGGTTTGATAGTTTAAAAGTGATTTCAAAATTAAAAACATTATTCTCTGGTTATAATGAATTCCCTCCAATAGCTATTGTATTTTTGGGTGAGTTCCTCTCTTGTCCTTATGGATTTGAGCACAGTACACAGCTAAAAGCAGCACTAGGCAACTTATGTGACATGATACTTCCCTTTACAAAGCTTAGAGAAACATGTAAATTTATATTTATACCAGGTCGTGGAGACCCTGCCGCCCCAAACATATTACCACGATCAGCTATACCAAATTTTATTACGAAAGACATTAAAGATAAATTGGGTGATTCGGTGATATTTACTACTAATCCTTGTAGAATACAATATTGTACTCAAGAAATAGTAGTTATAAGACAGGATTTGGTCACTAAAATGTGTAGAAATTCAGTACATTTTCCTGAAACAGGAGACATTCCTGACCATCTAACAAAAACATTATTGAGTCAGTGTACACTCTCCCCTCTGTCATTGGCTGTCCAACCTATTTATTGGAAGCATGCTGATGCATTAAATCTATATCCAATGCCCGATTTGGTGGTAGTTGCCGATACCTTCCAGCCTTATACAAGATCATATCAGAATTGCCAAGTTATAAATCCAGGGTCATTCCCTCATACTGAGTACTCTTTTAAAGTTTATATACCTGCTTCAAGACTTGTTGAAGATTCTCAAATTCCTAATGAAGAAACTTGAAATTTTTATCAATTGTAAAGAATTAATGTTGAATTGTTACTAGATTATTTTTTGTAAATAAAAAATATTGTTGATTTTATTTCAACATCCATGCAATTCTCTCATCAATCTTATAGAAAATAGCAATAACACTGAGTGTTATATTTTTATGAATGTTTATTTAAAATGATAATTATAGCCAATAGTATAGTATACAAAAAAAGACAAGCTGATGTTCAAATTTTTTATTTAACAATTATATTTACAGTCGTACAATTAAATTAGTAGCCATTCGCTTATCAATATTATCAATTCTATAAATTACAAAAAACCTCGTACTCAGGTAACTAACAGCTTTTAGAAATTTCAACTTGAATGCAATGATTTCAAAACTTTAACACAATTCAATTGTCGATTGTCATTTTCATAATAAAATAAAATTCTTGAGGTAACTAGGTTTAAGGCTATGTTCTAAAAACTAAGTAAATGATTGGTGTATATTTTTCGATTTTATATTACTTAAGATTATAAATAAGATTATTACTAAGTACTAAGGGTAAATATTATTGACAATAATAAATAAACATATATAAAAAAAATGGACGCAACATTATATCTCATAAGACGGTAGTATTAAGTTTTACTTAATATAAAATAGCAAAACTGATATCTATAACAAATAATACGTCAATTACACAGATTACATTAAAAGTTAGATTAATTTTTGAGGTTTAAATACAACTTTCATCGATTATTAACAATAAATTATATTATTATATTATTGTCTGAAAAAAAAAATCACAATATATTTAATACCTCTACATAGAAAGCAATCTTCAGACTTCTTACATAGTTTCAAACCATCCTTGATTGAAGGTGTCTATACTCAATCTTTGCTAGAAAAACTTTAAAAGTTCGTCTGTTTCTTTTAAACAAATATAGAATAAAAATTCATCAAAATATGTCTCGAACCGCGACTGTTTGATTTAATTAAATTTTTAAATATAATCTTTCCAAAATCCCATCTAATTCTATATATGTTTAGAAGATCAAAGTTTATAAACAATTTAATATATTTTTTTAATGAAAGTTGAATACAAACGAAAATATAATAACAAGTTCCGTATATGCTTTGCATAGCCAAAACATTATAATATATAAGAGCACTGTATAAATAAGTCAACATTTGTGAAACAATTGCCTCATGTAAGTAGTAAGTTACTCCACTAAGTTAGTGTAACTACTGATGGGGGCTAAGACGGCGAGACAGATCATGGCGATTGTGAACAGAAGAATTATTGGCGCGTAAACTCCCAGGAGGTGCTTTCTGAAGGTTGTGAACTGAAATAATAATTTAAATAATTATTACAAGTACGGGACATTTAGTTCGGGAACTCGACTCAAATAAATATCACAAAACTCTAGAACAAAAACATGCTTATTAAATCATTCTAAAGTGTTATTATGTAAGGTAATTAATGTACAGTTGTTTTTGAAGTTGTATGTATTTGTATGAATTGAGTTTTGTTCTTTCCAAGGAATGCTAAAATACTTTTTATTAATCTAAGTAAAAAGTTAGTTCTATTGTTAACATTTCTGAAACGAAACGAAAAAAGATAAATTAGCATAAAGAAAAAATAAGTTTTAAATATGTTAAAAAACACAGATAAAGTCAAACTTTATCAATAAGATAAAATACTAGAAATCCAGAATAAGCAATCACTTTTGTTAAACCGTTGTGATTTTTGTCTTAAACACAATCGTGGCATTATTTATCTTTAATTAATTTTACAACTATTAGAAGATTATTAAATAGGTTAGTTATCCACCTAGAAAGTATATAGAATTAACACCAGTACACCAAACATTAAGAAGAAAAAATAAAGAAGGAACCAACAACCAAGGAAAAAAAAAACAATAGACAATAGTTCAGATGAAGAACTCGAGAACTTTTGAAATTGTTTCATGAAGTTCCGAGACTCTCACCGGCGCGTCCGAGCTCCTGTCAACAGTAGTGACTTGTCTAGAGTGTCCCATCATGTCCTTCATGGGGAAGGAATTGACGCGACCGTTGCTGATGCGACCCTCAGACACGCATACCGTCAGCTATAAACATGTCATGGAAGTAATGTTTTTTATATTATGGTCGAAATTTAACCTCTACATATTTAAATGTTATTTTAATGAAATTTTAAAAAGTCCGTTATTTTAAGTTTATAGCTTAACGAAGTCTACTTCGTTTAATCATTCTTCACCGTGCAATCATTCACTACAGCACAATTTTTGATGTCAAATTTTCCACAATCCGAAAAATGGAATAATTATTTGTTGGGTAGTACTTTTGTAGTTTTATTGGAGCGCGTTGGCCCAAATATTGGCTCAACTAATCATCACACATCTACCACACTCACCGATAATATAACATGTGTGATGACATGGAACACCACGTAGGCCGCCATCACGAACACACTCCACGAGGGGAGCTCCGCCTTCACGAGATATACCGCCAGGAAGATTGTGGCGACTAAAAGATCATGATAATAATGTAACGAAAAAGCCCTATTAGGCGACCACTTGTTTGATATTTTATATATAAATATGTAGATATCTTCACTCTACTTGACTTCACGGGATCGGAACTATTATCGTTTAATAAACTTTTCTGCTAAATAACATATCGATTCTCACTTCAATATTTATAGGATTTCTGTAATCGTTGCTAAAATTGAAAAATGATTGTCCGAAATCTATTTGGTCCCAATTTATATTGATCTTTTAAACTGCATTTAAAAATAATATTAAGAAAACATAAATACACTACTCGATTTGTTTGTAAGATTTTGTTATACTCACTGGCCAGTATATGTGCCACGTTACCGACCAGCCAGTGCAGCCAGTTGAAGAGAGGACGGTGTTTGGTTCCCGGGTGGGGACGGAAGTAGGCTCCTGGGAATAATATAAACTTTGATTATAGTTTCTAATGTTGTGATAATTATATTTCACTTTTGCACTTGTATTTTTTATTGCACTTGCAATAACACTGTATTTTAATATACCAATTTGAAGTCAATGTAAAACATGCTTTATTTTACATAGGCATAACTGCCACATGAGAAAAATCTCACCAACTCTAGTTCCACATTTTCTAAAGATAGGTTCATGGAGAGGAAGCAGTAAGAAATTCCATGGATTTATAATTTAATATAATCTATAATTGTGCATCTATGAGAAATTTGGCATGAAATTAGGAGTGTATGTTAATTAAATTTTATAAATAGTAGATGGGGAAATGAAGATTCTAAAATCAATATCATCTTACCGATGGGTTGTAGGAAACACAATATGACAGTGATGAGTCCGGTGATGGCATGTGGGTTATCTCCCGTTGGCTGCCATCCGCCCGCCTCCACCACTATCACGATGAACCCAATCATAGTGAGAAGCCATGTCACCACCATAAGGATTCTGTGAGACTAGATGGGGATGATAATATATAACTAATTGAACGGTATGTATTCACTTATCCAACTATGTACCTTTTCATGGAAGGTCAACGTATCATAATTTATTTATATATTTTATTTATTATAAGACATAACTGCAGCATTAAAATTAAAATTTAAGATTACATTATGGTTACTATGTATATATGTTAAATTTCCACCTCGATAACAGTTACGTACAACATGCAATAGATATATATGTACTCGTATATCACTAATGTCTAAGAGGTGTTATCACCTACTTACATATTTGAAAATGCACACTAAAATAACAAAAATATTAACAATCTTATATATTTACACTAATATAAATCATTAAAAAGAACAAAAAAAATCATTCGCCATTATTCTTTCCATAAGCGAAACATTTATGATATTATAAAAATAATCTGAGGTTCCTTTGATATATTTTTTGTCTATGACCAATGTGGCATATTCAAATGTAATTCAAATGTAATATTTTCGAAAATTTGTTTAGTAGAAACTCAAAAGGACTAGAATTCTGATTGTGAATTTTCGTATATATTTTTTTGTTGTGTTATAGAAGTGTTTGTGCTAATATTAATATTTACCTATTAAAATGATAAACCAACAGTATAGTTGTCTAAAATTAATTTAAATTATTTAGTTTATAAGTTAAGTTATTTAAAAAAAAATTAAAAGAATATAAAATACTTACAGCGAACCATATGTCTTTTCCTCCAAGCGTTTTACCGACCCAGGTTTTTTTGAAATAGCTGAAAGAAATAAATATTTAATTACTTAACTTTGAAGACTAACCTCTTAATAAACTACTTTTTGTAATATTTAAATATAATCTTGCAAGATCTGTACCGTGTATCTGAACGTATGCAAAGAGTACATAATTCTAAAGTCTCTACGTCTACTAGCTACCAATTAGTCATATTTCTGTTCATTTCAATAAAACTATTTTAAGGATATAACTCGCGTTTATTTTTACATTTTTTAATTTAAACCTGACATTTCGAATGCTTTGCAGAAAACGTGTTCGCGGTAAGACGAGATGATCGTGTTTGATAGTCAGATTTCATCGTACCTTTTTGTTCTACTTCAATAAGCACATTAATTCAGAAACATCATAAAAGCTCTTTCAATTTTAATTGTAGCTGACTCTTTCTTATCCTTAAAATCTGCTAAGCCTAGGGCCTTCTAAAACTGTAAGGAAGACGAATCTCGGCCTCGTATCAGTCGTGTGTCTCACCGCGCCACGAGTATCCCGAGCGAGGCGGCCCCGAGCCAGGCGGCCAGCATGAGGGCGGCGTGCAGGCGCAGCAGCGCGCGGGACGAGCCCGCCGCCGCGCCCGCTGACGACAGGGACAGCGCCGCGCCCGACGACGAGTACGCCAGGTTGTGGAAACCTACGCGGTCCGCTTCTGCGGAGGAGACGAGGGTCAGAATAGACAGGACGTGGAAGAGATGGACAAATATGGAGACTGCCATGTCGCAATTTATTAGATAGAATGATGTTTGGATAGTGGGACTCGTTGGTAATAAATTTAGTTACGAATTGTTTATGTGTTGTTATAAACGCCTGCAATTTTTTCATATTTGACGCGTCTCGAGCGAGACATTCACGTCGGCCGTGTTCGACAATATTGTTTTTTCTCGAGTACAGGTATACTCAGAAAAAACATTACAAACATTTTCTCTTTATAAAATAAGTAAATAATAAAAGTAGATAATAAAATTTCGTATTTTTGTACCATTTATTTTAACCAACCTTTCATGGACTCTCCGGACAGTACCATCAAATAGTACTTATTGTTTATCAGATCGAAAGTCTGTCCTCTCACGGTTGAAACTGCATCTCTCTTAAACTTGCAGTACAGCTTCCCGTCGATGTTCGAGGATTCGATCAACTGCGCGATATCCTGAGGCGATTCTGATCGTCGAACATACGGCTCCACTTTCGGATATGTCCAAGACGTAAAGAGACCGATTCGTCCATTATCATTCCTGACGCACTCCATCGCGCTATCGTCACCCATTTTGCTGTCTAAACTCAACCCGGCGGCTATGTATTTCGGATTTCCAATCCCTTGTATTTCGAAGGTGTAAATATCGCCAGCCACGAACACCGCTACAACTGCTTTGCAATTCCCACTCGAAAGACAGTTTTCTGGGACTCCAAAACATAGTTTGGTATCAGCACAGCCTTGATATATCGTGTCGAAGGGGGTTGGAGTGGTTTTCGGCTGAAATAATAAATGATAATATATTATTAAACAATGGTTAATTACCAGTACCTCCTCATATTATAGCGATAAAACAAAGTTATAATTTGCATGCTGGCCATTCAAAACTAGAGCTGGAGTCATGTACTCCATCAACAACTGAGTTACTGTTTCAGATAACATAGTTGTTTTCTTGAATTTTAATTGAATTCTATTATAATATTTTTATTCTTAATTGTGTTATAGTTTTTTTTTCTCTTCTTTTATTTCAACAAATAATATAAAATTTCATTTACATAAAATATATCATGTTATATAATATCATACCAAAAACTATTTTGTATTTTAGTTTAAATTATCTAATTTTCGATTTCATTATACGAAAAACAAAACGTTGAAACTATCCACGAATTATTAGTTACAAGTTCCTAGAACCGGTTAATTTTCGTTAAAATTAAGTAAAAATGTTTGCAAGTAGAATTTACTCTTTATCTAAAACTCAAAAAAGCTTTAAACAAAGGAAATCAAAGCAAAACGTTGATATATATTATTATTAGTAGACATAAAAAATTAAATAATCAATTCAGATCTATTTTTTTTTATTTAATTACTATGCCTTTCTTGAGTAAGTAATCAGTTCCCATAAACTGATCCGTGGATAAAGTTTGTAAAACGAAATCTAAGAAGACGTACGGTGCTGTGTATTTAAAAATAGTATAATAATTTTGGTGGTACTGCCACTTCTTCCCTATACATATCTTACCGTATTTTCCGCAATAACCGGCGGTCCTTGATCTTTGCTGGGAGTGGTGGCGACGGGTGTCGGAGTGGTTATAACACTATCTGGGGTCACCACCTCTACTAGTGAGGATTCCACGTTCTTCCAAAATGTCGCATAACTTTGGGCTACTGTCGCTCTGCAAATATAAATACAGGTCCAAGTTTAATAGACTACACCTGAAGAGGTTCCAATGAAGCAACATGTGGAGAATTGTCAACAAATTATTGACCTATGTAAGGAACATGTGGTAGAAATTTTTTTAGATATTTAGTATTATTATTTAATGAACGGTTATTTGCCGCAAACCACTTGATAAATAAATAGAAATTTTTATTTTGTTGTGCCCAATGTAAACAAAGGCCTCAGAAAGATCAATAAATATTTCAATATGATGAAAATTAAGATGCAAACTCTCGAAATGGTTGCGGCCAGTGCCACTACTTCTAATTTTTACCTATGTTAAATTTGAGTCATACAGTCTCATTCCAAAACGTAATTTAATTTTAAAAAATTAACACTATGAAGGTAAAAAACTAAAGGAATGTCCTTCGTATATGAAGTATTCAGACACATTGCATATTTGAAATTTGAAATATATGCCAAAATCATTGCTATTATACTAGCTATTATACAATTTTAAAAAATAAGTAAAAATACAGTAAAATTTGATTAATTTATATTTAATGCAAATGATGTTATATGCTTTTTAATGTTTTATAATTAATTTAATTTATGAATGATCCCTATAATTAAAAAAAATATTACTAATTGAACCCGAATGTACCTAAACTCAATTCCTCCCAAGAAGTCAGTGGGTGCTGTCCAGGTGAAGCTGAGCGGCGGCTTGTCTTCTGGAGAGGTGTGAGTGACCGTGTCGTTGTCTCCTCGACAGCTAGATATCTGAGCCATGCCTTCTGGTACTCGGACAAACTTGCCCACAATTTTATCTGGATCCTTATATATGAAACAATATGAAATTTTAATATATACCAATTTAAAAAAATCATAAAATTTTAAAATTATCGAATCATATAACAAATGGATATATAAATCAAAGTAAGATAAGATTATTTCCGAATAAAAAAAAAATATCTTTTTTTCAATAACATATTACTAATATAAAAACACACCTGTATCTGCCTAGCCTGTAATATGAATCCTCCAATGGGAGTGGGTGCGCCAAACGGACTCCCTATAGTCACATTGAGGGTGTCACCCTGACGCACTTGTGGTGGGGTAAAGATGGCGTACGGAGGAGCTGAAGTTTGAGCTGGGATGTCACTGTGGCGTGGCATTTGATCTAAACAGGCCTAAAAAAACATGAAAATATATAACATTATTTATTATTTTAACGCTATTTTAGTATTCACTATATTTTTCTTAAATTATAGTAATAATGTTTAACTAATAATTATATACATATCAATATATATGTTAAATAAGGTTTAATTATAGCTTCAGGATAGCTTGATAGCTGTAGTTATTAGTTATCTAGACTACATTATTGTGGTTAATTTTAACTAGAACTTATGATAAATCCTTAATGTCATAGTTCTAAATAGATTATATTAATACGACGTATAAGAGATGTTTTTTATATATATTTTTTCTTTTTAATTCTTACCAATGGCGGAGCTCCAGAGCCATATTGATGAGATAAATTGATAACAGATAAAATTGTTATCAGCGTCAGGATCGTACATCTTTTTCGTGGCATTTTTCTGAAAAAAATAAATAACATTAAGGATAAATATGTATATTAATATATCAATATATATTTTTAAAATATTTCGCCATGCTTCGAGCTCATGAATAAGGGCGGGGCCCTTGGGTTGGAAACTAGTCTGGCAAATTCCGGTACTGACGTAAGCATCGTGGCATACTGATATAATCATGAATCATAAAAAAATCCAAAATTTTTTATTTGATCTTTTTTATGTTTTTATGTTTATCAGTTGACGCAGCACGCTATTACTGACTTGATTTTGATGAGGTTTGTTGTAACTTATTGTTAAGTCAGAGGATAGGCTTACACAATATATATTTTTAATGTAGCAAAAGTTCTTTATTTCACATTTATTACAGGAAGTCATGAAAAATCAGGGCTATATTAACTATTAAAATAAATGGTATTTTTGTAAAAATGGTATGTCATGATGAATTGCATATTACTTGGGGGTGAAATTTGGGAGGTTATGGTAGGGAGAATAAGTAAAAGTCGCTGGCAATTTAGTATTAAATACATTTAAATATGTACCCATGATACCCTTTCACTTTTGCTATGAACCCACTTCCTTATTCCGAGCACACAACAATGACGACCGACATTCCACCAGATTACTATTATAGTTTTAATTCACTTTCAAATGCTTGCCCAGATTTTTTATTAGTATATGTAAAAGATGTTTAAGAGTAAAAAGTAAAGACTATTATATATAATTATCCGGTTGTACTCACGTTAATACTATCGGAATTTCTCGACTAGTTCCGAACCCATTCGGGGTCCTCATTGGAGAGTTTAGAATTTTTGGCGGAATCGCAGCGTGAACTGTTTGCGTAATTGAAAATAAAGGACGAATCCAACAGTATTGATGTAAATACAAATAATTATTTATAATAATAATCATGGATCATGAAAGTTTAAATACAAAATTAAATAAATAAATAAATAAACAATTTAATAATGACAAATTGGGTGGGTTAACCACGCTTCTCTGTGGGTTTAAATCGAACCCAAAACCCACCAATTTAGAGTAATATTATTAAAAGCAATGTGAAAAGCAGTGATCTCTCAATAAAATCATAATTACTGAATTTTCGATACCATATATTATATTGGTAATATTAGTTATATTATATTATCTGTATATAAAGTAAAAATAACGGTCACATATTGGTTTAACATATACATACAGATATCTAATTTAAGGATTGTTAATTTATGTAATTTAAGTATTTTATAAATATTTAATTTGTATATATTATTTATAATTGGCAAAGTTTACTCAATATGGCATTAAAATCAGGTCAAGTATATTCATACAATACTATAAAAAAAATGAAAAAAAAAACAGAATAAAAACGTTGCTGTTAATAAAAACGAAACTACGTTATAATATAAATTAAATATAGTGTACATTTTTAATATAAATTAACGTAAAGATCTCTTATACATGTTATATAGGTTAAGACGTGTATAGAAAGTGTATATTTGTATTTTTGTTGCAAAAATACAATATATAATGATAGAAATTGTTTATAAAATAATGGAATAATGTTTAGCCATGTTCCCTAAAAATATTCCTAGGGTCCTTTGCAACTTACTAAAAATATTGTATTTTGTAGAATAAAAATTAATTAACACAAACAGAAACCGAATCTGTTACCGTCCCAAAGATCGCATGATTTAGTCATGTGTATGTTGAAATGTATCGACGTCAGAAAACAATCTTGTCGTAACTTAAAAAAATTCGAATATAAGATATAATCATTATTCGAATCATAAAAATCATTGCATTCAATAATGTGGGTATGATGTTCATATTTTCTACAAGATTCTTTTTCTTTGTTACGCTTTAGATTTTATTTGTAAATATAAAAAAAAATATTTGTTTGGGGCTGGTGTGAAGTGGAATTTTTCGAGATACCAAATAAAAATAAATATACATATATATCAAATCATGCAGCTTATTTTGTAATTCATGTGATACCATAACCAACTACAAGAATACTTGTAGGTGTAACAATATTAATTCGTAAACGAACATATTTTGCAATAAAACTCTTTAACTACCGAACTAAGTGATAATAAGTGAAGGTTGTGACTTGATTTTCAAGGTTTTAAGCACTAAAATAAGTGTGACGAATGGTTTGTGAACGCGTTGCCTTTGTTTTTTTTATATATATAAAAACGAATAATGTAACAGTCAAGTTTGTTTGGAGGCAACTGTCAAAGTTTTTACAAGTGTATAATATATTTATAAGACTATGTAAGCAGGATTCCATCAAGAATACTCGATCAAAACTCTTTTGTTATATTTTAATAAATTATCAAAAAATCTTCTTATCTAATCAGTCATTTTACTAAACAGATGTGTTATTATTTAAAAGTATGTTTTGAGTTATTGTTTTCCCGCGTAAATGTTACCCTTATTATATCGTTCATTAACCTGGAGTAGAGTAAAGGAGTTCAGTGTGATCACAGAGGTTTTTTTTTTATCTAATCTTACATTTTTCATTCTTTTAAAAGTATTTATTTTTACTGAATTATCTTTCCAATGACTCATATTTTGTTTCCTCAACGAATATTAGTAACTCAATTTCCTTATTGATATATAAGTAATTGTTTTAAAGTTAAGTTGCAAGCATTCACCTTACAGGAGGAATGCCAAGGTTTCAAACAGCCTTATCCGCTACGGATTTAAAACATAGACAATTGTTAGAGAATAATATAATACATATGTATTATAATGGTGGTTTTTTTTATATATATTATAAAAATCATTAAACTAAACTAATTTAAAACATATTAAAAGATTGTAAATTATAAAAATCATTACATTAATAACTAGACACAGATTTCATGTTTTTAAATTAATGTTAGACATTTTTTAATTTATTTATTTTATTACAATTAACGTTAATTAAATTTTTAATTCTCTATAATAATTTATATAATTTTGATTTATATATCAGAATTGAATGAACGTGAGAATTTTTTAACATCATAAATAAGGCTATTTTATACCGGAATTATAACTTGTGATTCCCGTGACTACAGATTGCGGTACAATTTCCGGCACCTCAAGGGCAGGGTTTTTATCAAAGTTATGGATCGTAAAATTGCGTGAAACAAATTTTTACGGTTAATAAAATGTCTTGTAATTATTATATTATAGTACTAAGTTATTTATAAAATATTTTTTAAATGAAATATATTATACACACTAGCTGTTGCAAATGATTTCACCTTTACGTTCTTCCTCAAATAAAAAAAAACAATAAAAAAAAAAAATCATACCTTTCATCATTGAAAATTTAAAGAAATCTATAATATTTTTGCTTTATCCTACTTATATTGTTTTTTATTTATTTCATGATCCATGTTTATTATGATATATATCCACAAATACTTAAATTAATATTAACGGTATTTTAAAAATAATTTCGAACCCATTCGGGGTCCTTATTTGTGAGCCATAGCGGAGTCGCGGCTTGAACTATCCTGTATTGATTAATAAAAATATTTTTTTGTTGTTTACTGAACAGATTTAGCCTTTTCTTTTTTTTATATGCCTAATAAAGAGAATAATGATCCGTAATAGATATTAGGTGAAATTTATTAAATTTTTATGTTGGGTTTTATTTGTAAAATATAACAAACTTCATTAAAAGAAAACGAAATTAAAAGTTTGTTTACAAACCAAAATAAACTTATTGAGAATTACAGAATATTTCAACTTGTAACATCAAATAAAATTATTATACATTATATGGTTCAGTAAATTGTCTCAAGGTCTGTATCTAGCTTGCCTTGCCTTCGATTAAAATGGTGACAAAGATTTTGTGCAAAAAAAGTCTTGAAGTTGTCTAGAACCATATCAGACATAACGAACATATTTTTAGTTCTTTACCTAGTAAAGTGCTAGGTCCGTTACTGTGCACATCGGGTGGAGCTGAGCGAGGCATTGTAGCTGAATGAGTTTAACATACTCGTAAAATTAACAGAGTAAATAATGGATATAATCTTAAGTCTAATAAGAACTCGCGAGTGCGATTTCAAAACGTTCCACATGTTATCTCTATGGGACACACTTTGACCATTAAAAAAAAACTACAATCACAAATGTCACCAAAAAACTTCAGGAAACTATAAGTCCCTTTCCTCGACAACTTGCTAGTTTTCGACATCCTACCATTGTTCCTCTAGTAGCATTAGTAACGAAACATACTTTTGACCAGCAAGAGCTTTGCTTCGCGCACTAAACCAAAAGTTTAGGAGCCACAAAATAAATTAAGATTTAAAAATTACACAACACAGATAAAATCCTTGACCTCTAGGAGCTTGCACTCGTTGCTGCGTGAACTGAGATATCTAGTCGTCATATTAAATGCTAAATTCATTTGGGTTAACGACTTTTATTAAATGTACCTAAAGTACGTTTTAACATTTTAGAATTTTTTATGTTCTTCAAATATTTTTTTCAATACTCACTTTTCCAACCGTGAAAGAACTATATTATTTATTCTAAGATAATTAGCAGTAACGTAATATTAGCCTTCCTCATGAAACTTGCATATTATGATATGGATCATAATATGCAAGTATATATATATATATATATATATATATATATATATATATATATATATCATATTATGATTATATTTTTATTATCAGAAAGATTTTTTAAACCATCCGGTAGCTTCAAGATTAGTACAATTAAACAAACAAACTTTTCTGCTTTATAATATTTTATAGATTAATTAAATATTAAATTTATATTGGTTATTTATAACTCTTTGTATTTTTACCAACACATTAATCATTTATTACTAAATAATGACAATATTTATAGCTAAGAGTTAGTTAACTTACTATGTGTTTTGTCACTTTCTTATTAACAATTTATGATATACGTGTGAAAGTAACAACAGATATGTTATATTGAGTATAAATATTTAGTTTAGTAAGGGTTTGTGTAAATGTGTAAGGGGTGGTATTGGGGGCGGTCATTGCCATTAAAGAAATGTTTCTTATTAATAAGTAAATACCTGAACCAGGTCAGTGGAACTTGGGGTGTAATTAAAAATGCCGGGTCTTTTGTTCAAGAACTTTGAACTATTCAAAAGGATATGGAATCAGGGCAAAGTTATAATAAATTATATTGTAATTTAAAGTATTATCTGTTAATAATTTGGGATTAAATTACAAGAAAAAAAATGCACTACAGAAATACTTAATCTTTTTGTTGTTGTAATGTTATTGGGGGTTGCACAAACAGAAAGTAATAGACACAGGTAACAACCTCAAAACAGTCTATGGAACACACAAACAATTGTCCCGTGTGGGAATCGAACCCAGGACTTTGGACTTAGCAGTGGCACCAGCCACTAACCACAGATATTAGTGTGTATCTTTATCATAATTGATTTTTAGTTACCTTTAATTTAGTCTGGGGCCCTCTTCTCGCTGGGGGCCCATGGCATTTTACCGTCATTCCACGCTATTGTTGCGCCAATGATTAATAACTTTTACAAGCTCCTAGTGACGGATGTACAAACACCGGCATTTGGTTCAAAGTATTAATATTAATTTTACGTATTGAACAAAAATAATCTAAATATAAATAGAAAGAAATATTTGCTTTATTTTAATTATATAAGATAACATTTTTTTTTGAAATCACTGTTGAGGTTTCCGGAAAACTGGTCCATATTACGTTACCGTACCTACTGACCCAATACTGTATGTCGAGATACTGACTCGCCACAGACAAAACAACACTAACAGTTTAAAGCATTAAGTTTTAAAACAGTTTTTAATAAACTTTATTACTTTTATATTATTTATTATCTATACTAGTATAGAGCGGCAAAGTTTGTTGTTCATCTTCAAAACTACTAAATAGATTTCAACAATTATTATTTATATAAAGATAAAACCATGAGTATGAGCTAGTTTTTTTAAAATATTTTATTGAATTACGCGATTAAAGAATTTATTTAATGAATTTGTATAATATGTAAATTGATAATCAGCGGTTTTTAATCGCCTCAAGTCACGTCGGCTCGCGTGAGTTAATTCGTTTTTGAATCCTATTACCTTGTCTTAGCAAATTGCGTGGGAAATGTTATGACATTATATAGTACTATGGTTTAAAAGTAGGTCTTATTAATGTTTTATAAGATTTTCTGCTATACTAATTTGAATAAAAATATTCTGAGAATTTAACTCGATCTATGCTTATATTAAAAAGCTAAACAATTCTTTTTGTTATTTGTTTGAACGTAATCTTAGGAACTAGCGGAATAATTTGGAAAATTCTTTTTGGCTATGTTAGTTTGGTGCACGAGGAAAGCTATAGGCTGTCTAACATTATGTGACTTTTAGTTATTCTAAAACTAAAAAAAACCGTTCGTCCGCGAGTAGAACCGTAACTAGATATTATAAAACACGCTTGCTGCAAATCATTCAAAGCTTTGGTAATTAAAAAGTAATAATAAATGCGAGTTAAATCTATCAAATAGTTTTATTCATTTACTCTATAATATTTTAAATTTAAAGTTTTGTAAATTATAATAATAATGTTATTTAAATACATTCCATGATTACAGAGACAGATGTTCGAAATTATATATTATATATATTTAACAATGTTTTTTCTGTATATATAAGAAATATCGATGCGTTTTAATGAAGTTGTTGTTTATCTATAAATCTGGTATCAAGGTTGAGAATGAAACCGGTTTTGTCTTTAGCTACTTAGTAGTAAATACTTACTATTAAAGTTTATTTCAAATGTATTAGTATTATTATTACGACAGTTATATCCAAAGATAGATAGAAAAGGATCGAGTATTGCTATTAAGTATATCATGGCTAAATATGATATATCTTTTTAAACTAACACTGTTTTTTAGTATTTTTTTTAAACAATCCCCTAGACTAGAGAAATAATTTCTGTATTTCATCAATTTGGATAACAGGAATGTGGATAACACGAATAATTGTACCGTGTGGAAATTGAAACCATGACCTTTGGCTCAATAGACACGCTACCAACCTCTAACAACTAGATCTACTAACCAATAATATAATAATAATATATATAGCTTAATTCATCAAGACAACTAAAGACATGATAGCTCAGTAAATCGAGGGGATTGGAATCTCACACGCCCCAGGATCGAGTCCAGGTAACCAAGAATAAAATGACTAACGAAATATGTCTTAACTAAAATATTTTCGTTTTGTATACTTGTTATATTAGTATTTGCTTAGATTTTCACGAGTACACATTTGAAATAAAACTATTTTTTACGGATTTAACAGCAATCGTGTTCACGGGTAGAAGCTTACACCTCGTCTACCCGTGAACACGATTGCTACAAAGCATTCGAAACGTCAGGTTAAAATTAAAATGTGACCAAATTATACGCGAGTTTAATCCGTAAAAAATAGTTTTATTTCACTTGTTTAGTTGTCAAGACAGCCAATAATCATATCAAAAGATTTCCTTAACAAACAATAAAATGAGAACTTGTCTTAAAACCGGCTCCGTCCAAATATGATTACGTCAGTTTACTGTTAGATTTATTAGTTCGTGTATCGATGTTCAGGACTAAAAAGTAAAAGTTTGTGTAGACGTAAAAAACCGCTAAGTAAAATAACTCTCAATCTGAAAAATAATCTGCGAGATTCCACAATGGATGCTGCTTGCCCTGACTGGTTGTCTGGCAGGAGTTTGATATATGTATTGATTAAAATTATTAGGACTTCATATCTAAATGATTTTGGTGACTCTAATTGAAATCTGTATCAGTGTATCCAGTGTATTCTAGTACGAGTATATGTATTTGTATGAATATGTATTTGTTTATATATGTATATTTATATCTGCTTACCATTTTTTTTTGTCTCTTTTTTACTTTTTTTTGCACCCCTACTAACGTCCTCTTCTGCACATCTAAGGTTGGCTGGTAGAGAATGTTTTAATAGTAGTAAGCCCGCCTTTTGTACATTATTTTGAGTATTGTGCAATGAAGAATAAAAGAATAAATAATCTAATTCTTCTAAATATTTTGAGGTTTGTGAAAACGTTATTACAATACAGAAATATGCTGTGTTTGTTATGCTTCTTAAGACTAGGTCGCGTTTGTAACTCTCGTACGAAGTACAAGAAGTAGGAGAAGAAGACGACGTACAACAGTGTCCTTAGAGAAGGGCTTATTTTGATATATATTATATGGAATTTTCTTGACACTTCTAATTGACGTACACATGTGATCACTGACATTGACTTAAAATGGAAAAGATATAAATAAATAAATAAAAAAGTAAAAAACAAAAAGTACACTCAGACTGAACAACAACCTGTGGACAAGACCAAGTATTGTCCCGTGTGGGAATCAAACCTACAACCTCTGGCTCTGTCAGGGTCACTAACCAACAGGTTTTAATAATATATCTTAAACAAAATGGAAAATTATTTATTTCTGTATAAGAATAAATTTGTATATTAAGTTGTTCGGAAAACTTGATTTTACAAGGAAAATGATTTTATCAAATTCTTTATTGATGACATCTGTTGCGTTATAAAAATAAAAAAAACAAAGCAATTTCATTTAAATATAAAAATATATATGTATTTAATATATTTATTTCAATTATCCTTATTATTTGAAATAAAATATTGAATTTAATTCAAATGAAATGTACCTAGTTAAAGATGTTTAAGTAAGTCTTTAATTAATTATATATAATTATCCGGCTGTACTCATATAATTACTATCGACATTTGTTCAATTAGTTAGTTAGGATTAGTTAGGACTAGGCCGACTAGTAGGATCACGATGCATTCGCGGCGTGAACTATTGTGAATAAAAACCGATGTATACGTGAGTACAGCCAGATAATTATATATAATATATAATAGTAATAATGGAACAACTAAGTTTTTACTACAATTATAATTATAGTAAAATACAGTATATTTTAAGTTGACAAACATTGTATAGAAGTATGTTAATGTTGGTAGAGAGTTATTTGTCAGAGACTTTCACTTTTCGTCTATCACATGCTATTTAGTTTGATAGTATCATTGATTGTTATCATTAGGGTTGTCACATATAATTAATGTAGAAAATTTGTAGGATTTTATCATGTATATACAAATATAAAATATTTTTTATTGAACTGGGTTAAAGTTTTTGTAAAAAACATTATTATAAATTTGAAAAAATGTTCACAACCCTACTCTTTTTTGGCTTTATCAAGGATAACACTTATAGACGAAGTATATGTAATTTTTTATTTTTGTAAGTAGGTTATTAATTTACTCCTAACAGGGTAAAATGGGGAATCAAAGTTTGTGTAAAAATTACTTACTTTAAAAAAAAGTTCACCACCCACTTTTTTGGCTTTAGCAAAGATTACAATTGTAGACGTAGTATATGTAAATTTTTTATTGTTAGTAATTTTTTTTTGTCGCTATCGTAGTATTTTGTAAGAGTATTTTACAACTATTTTTATAACTGTAACAACACGCAAGACTATAGATCGATAGAGGTCAATGAACCTGGTTTTGTTGCACCTTGCACAGACATACACCCATTGTGACATGCAATGATATAATTGCGATGAACAACATGCCATATACTACATATACTAGGGTTAAGACAGGTGTGGTCTTCTATGAACTTGAAATATTTTAAGTTTAAAAATATTGTTTCAATATACAATACTACAATAATATTACTTTTTGGTACTTATTGAGCATTCAAAATAACTCAAAAAGAACGTGAATCATAGAACTTTGAATATACAATATTGTTTTATCGATGTTTTGCTAAGAAAATAGAAAATAAGATTATTGTAATATTACTTTAAGAGATAGTAAGGCGGATCAGCTTGTCATTTGTAATCAAAATATAAAATTTGTTATACTTTAATGAAATAGAAAAAAAAAAAAGTGAAATAATTATTTCGGAATATTGAAATAACTTTTAAACAAAGAGTTATTTCAATTTAAGTTATTTATTTCCTTATATGATCTCAGTTGATTGCAATCATATCTCAGCAATTGTTAATTGTGATATTCTTAATGTTCTTTAATGGCGTCATTTTATTAATGTATCGTTTTGTCGAACATTCTAAAATCTAGAAACTAGATTACAGAATGTCATTGCTAATTGTGACAAATTATCCATGTACAGAACATATTTTCATATTAAAAAAACATATAAATATGTCTTCTATATCTTTTCTATTGTTTATAATTTGTGTTTAATATATATTTAAAGTCTTGATTAAGGAAGCAACCGACTTTTGAAATCGTTTTTTTGATATCTTTATGTTTTAAGGTGTCCTGAGTAATTCTAGACTTTTTAAAAAACATGTGTGTGAGTGCATGTTTGTGTGAGTGTGTTTGTGTGTGTGAGTTTGTGTGTGATTGTTAAGCGTTTTTTTCGACTCCATTCTCTCGCGACCTGATTATTACTTTGACTTCGTTTTGGTATCAATAGGTGCGTATTTACGTATTTTAGAAATAATCACTTTTTTACACCAAAGTCAAACAAAAGATTTTGTATTTTTTTAAAACGAAATAACGAGTAGTCGCGATATATAAAAAACTAATTATTTACTTGATTTGGTTGATTATAGTATCAATCGATGCGTGTTATTTTTAGCAAAAAGTTATCGCAACTGGAAAAAAATATTTTTTTGGGTTTGAACAAATTGTAAAAAATAAATAGTATAAAATTAATGTTAAAAGTTGTTTTAATGCCTTACTAAAAGTAATGATGGAATGATTTTTTTTCAAAATATACTTATTATAATATAACATTTTTTTGAGCGAAAAGTTATGTAGGCTTGCACCCACCACTTGACTTGACGCTTTATTATTATATTATTTATAATCTTTATTATTATATTATATTCTAATTAAAACTCCTCTCTTCTTAATAAGTACTAATTATATTAAATTAAATAATATAATTTTAATTTCACTAAAAGGAAGTTATTTTTAATAGTTGTGAAGGTAAATATTTTAATTTACGGAATGTAGTCGAGGTCAAGAATATTTGTAATATTTTCACAAAATGGCCGCAGGGTTCGGAACCGGAAATGAGTAGGACATTAACATATTTTTAATAACGCAATTACTTTTTGGTGGAATAGGTCACCTGATAGATCTTGAGCTGTTGTAGATATATGTACTATATATTAATATATTTTGTTTATATTTTTATTAATGTAAGATACTGCATAAAATATAAAGCAGGTTTCTTATAAGAAATTTATTGAGTAAAAGAAAGAAAAATATCAAGGCCTAATTATAAGGAAAATGTCAATTTCTTTAAAAAGTGGGCGAGAAATTCAACAGTGGTCTGTGGAAATACCCGGTCGTGAGCCTACTTGTCATAACATAGTAGCTGTTACTAGCTCACTCGTGGATAAACGGTGAAGTGAGCTAAGCGAACCTCTTTATTCGCTATCTCCAACACCGCTCAAGCTATACTTACCAAATTTGGACCAGTTGATTATCTGTTGATTAGATAGATTTTGAAAATAAATGTAATTGTAGATTAAAAGGAATTTGCAATGAACTTTATTTTTGATTAAAATGTTCTATTGCATGCGCCGATGGTAAATTCATACATATTTGTATCACGCTAAAGTTTTCGTAGTATATTTTTCGTTCTCTATTTTTTTTTTTTGAACATTATCTAGTTCGTCAGGTATACCTCATGGGTGGGGGAGTCCTTGAAGTTGTTTCTTTCATTGAAGGAGAGTTTCGTTTAGCTTCAACCGCTTGAATGCTAGCGGCCCTAGTTTACTGTCAAAATAACTGCGAGTCGTAGACAGACTTGATGCTAGGCATGCTAGACTTGAACCTGCCTCATGAACCTGACTCATAATCAAAAAAGATTTTTTCAAATCCACTCATAAATTACAAAGATTGACGCTTATAAACAGTTTTCCGCTTTATAATATTAGTATAGATAAAATTAACGCTAAAATATAATTAGACAAGTGGCGTTAACGATGATCGAATAGAATGATATTTGTATAGATTTTATTGATGAATATTGTATTGATGAAAAACTAGCTGTAAACATAGCATGTGTGGGTAGATGCAGATGTGTGGTCTCGCTGAACAGAGATAGATAGCACAGTAGAGAGAGATGAAGAGATGTATTTATTATTAGACATCCTTCCCTTTTTAGATAAAATGTTATTCATATTTATTATTATTTATTTTTAAAATAGTCTTTTTAAGTTAATTTTTACGTTACAAATATTTATATTTCATGACTCAAATAATTCCATCTTTCTACAGTTGACATACAAACAAATCAGTAAAAACATTTAACAATTCATTTTAATTATTTACAATTTAAAATATATAATAGTTACGTTCATATTATCTATCGTAAATTATTTATACGTATATCCATGAGTATATATGAAAATAAATATACATATAATTGTTTAATAATATCTTTATATGATATTTCACGAAATTCTGCATATTACAATCACAAAGCTATTTGTCTGAAGGTCTGTCACGCTGCTTGCTCGTTAATACGTGTCAATGACATGGTTCCGTCATCAAGAGGGTGACCATGTTGTAACAGCAGAGACGTAAACAGATATACACTCGTAAATAGTTTACGTTAAGTAAATACACAACGATTGGTACCACAACGAAATCACAATCAGGTTGCGAGGAAATGGGGTCAAAAAAGAACCATATATACACACATATACATTTGTACGTACGTACATACATACATACATGGTTTAAAGTGTCTAGAATTACTCAGGACACTTCAAAACGTAAAGATTTAAAAATCCTATTCAAGAAATCGGAGTGATTACAATAACTTTCTTAGTCAGGAAATTAAAAACACAGGTTACAAAATATGTGGTTGACTAACAGCTGGAACAGATCTTCAAATTGATCAGATCTGATTATAATAAGTATTAGGAACCTTATTTACATCTTAAAATAAGTAAATGATAAGAAAAATGAGATGAGATTAATGTAAAAACAAGAAAGTTTTATCATTTTAAATGCAAATTTTCGAAAAAAACTAAGGTTTTTATAGCATTTTTAGAAGAGAAATGGTTCAGTATCAAAAATTTGTTTTACACACTTATACTTCCGAATTTGGTGGAAAATTTGGTAGCCCCAAAACATTATACACATGGTTAACATACTGGTACTGACAACCGCAACTGACCAGGTCTACCATAAACTCTTAAACTATCATAGTTTAAAGAGGTTTTATTTTAATATTAAAATAATATTACTTTTTGATACTTGAGTTTATCAAAGAGCAATCACCTAATAACAACTCGAAAGAGAGTGAATCAAAAAAACTCAAATGAAAAAATACTGTTTTAAGATGTACGAAAATAAAAAGTAAGGTTGTTATAATATTACTTTAAGAAATAGTGGTAAGGTCAGATGATCATTTGTTCTTGGACTAATCAAAATTTGTGTTAGATAAAAGCATGAAGTTATCTACTTATAAATATTTATAACCAAAAATTATAATTTATAAATCATTACTTTTCTATTAATTACACCTGAACTAAAATTGATATTAGCAATTCAAAATAATTTACAAATAAGCGTTAGACACGACATATATAAATAATTTATCACAAATAGAAAAATAATTGAATTTAATTGTTGAATGAATTATTAAATTCAATTAACATATAATTTAAATCAAATCGAATGAATTATAAAATTTACATTTAGTAAGTTTAACTTAGTTATAAAATTATCACAGAGCTAAAATATGAATTCATTTATTTTTTGCAACAAATGAAAAATTAATTTTGAATACAATTTTAGTCATTAATTACGTTTCAATAATATAAATGATGATGTATTTTCAAAACACCTTAACCAATTGTGGTTAAGTTTAAAGTATATTTCAATTTTCATTAAACCTTTATAATAATTATATTATTATATAAGTCAATAATAATATGTTTTGTTTATAATTATTGTCCATAAATGGTTCTAAAGATTCCATTAGTCATAATATACGTACTCTTTGAATGACACAGATATTATTTGTCATAAATATATTTTTGTTATAATCTTTTTTATTGTTATTATTGTTTGTTCTGTTAATTAAATTAATTAAAAGTCTATTCGTCTGTTTGACACAAACAGAAAAGGCTTACTCACTTACTCAATAAATGAATTCGTTATTGGAGGTAATTTATTGTTTTTTTTTTATTTTTTTTTTATCTTTTAATGTTTGTGATTTTAATTTTATATATTTTTTTTTATATATATAATTATAATTTTGAATATATTATATATATATATATATATATATATATTTTTATTATTGATTGTTATTGTACTAGGGCAGCTTGCAAGCGGGATGAGCTGAGGTAGACACAACCTTTATACAGGTTTAAAAAATAGAGCAAATCATAGGAAAATATGGTTTTTTAATAACTTGTAAAATGCTATGAAGTGCGAAAAAGTATTCGAATTAAAAACACACTTCTGTGGACATAACGAGTTGCATTGTTTCTCTAAGATTAGGTGAAGTTGAAATATTCTTTTGAAGATGCACATTTGAAACTTTGACAATCACCTCAGTTCCAGTTTGAAATTATAAATTGACGTGAATAAGTTACACATGCGTTTATAAAGCGACTTGTAAATCGCGCGTGCAATAGAACGTTCTGATTTTTAATACTATGGGACAATTTATTAATTATTTTAAAGTCTACAACAATGTTTTTCAAATGAAGTCCAGGCTTATAGGACCTATAGCTCTTTATACATGCAAAATTTCAAAGTTCTATTCGAACCGTCTAGGAGTAGTGACACAAAATTGCTGTTTCGCCGGTGTAGAATAAAATTAATTCATTAATAAACAGATTACAAATAATTAAATCATATACTAAGACTATTTTATACTACAGTTTCCGTAATATTTTTGGAAAAAGTAATTGTGTAGTAAGCGCAAACCTACCAGATATAAAAATCTAATATGTAAATTTGTATGTTTATCTGTTCGTTTGTATTACGATTTTCTGTATTAACGTAACTTAATGTAAGTACATGAAGGTAAAATGGTAAATGTAAAGAGTTGGGATATAAAATCGTCTGCAATAGCTAGTGCAGATTGTATTTTATGGTCAAATATAAAAATAAAAATAGATTTCTATGTAACAATATATAGAAATTATTTACAAAACATTTATTCTGTTTAAATATAAAAAGGTGTTTAATAATTAATTTAAACTTCTCAAGTTTAAAATCAACTTTAAAAGGAATCATTATTTAATTTTAAAATTTGAATATGATAATTATCATTTAATAATATAAATATGCTAATTGCTAATAATATTTTATTTTTTCCTTATTTACGACAATAACAATAATAATATATATACAAATTTGTATTATACGCGAACCTGAATGTATTGAGATTTCAAGAACTCTAAATAAAGATTTCAAAACAATAATATATAAACTAAGTATTAAAAATTCAAGATTTACTTTCAAACCAAACAAACCTGTCTTCGTGTGTGATTTCTAAACTCACTATTTTCACATATACCACTATTTTTCACAGGTAAACTTTTAACTATTACAATTAACTGTTTTTAATTCAATAAAAACAAATTCATTCATTAATCATTTATAGTTTTAATAAATGAACAAACTTGCAACTTGTTTTTAATGTTTAAAACTTTTTAAACGATCCCCCATATCAATAACAACACAACCTTCCCATTCGAAAGTTTACAACGACTGAGGTCTGAGAGTGAGAATGAATTAATTCTTAAAGAGGTGGTGTCTGCAAATGTTGCTAGCTGTATTTTATTATATTCCTTTTCGAAATTTAATAAAATTAATTATACATTATTTTAAATAATATTTCTGATAGTTGCGTACAGGACTAAAAGGCAATCCTTAAAGTAAAAATATATGTAGTATGTTTAGCATAATTTCGATGAAATAATAATAATAATATCCACATATAAAATAATAATTCTAATAACAACCGTCACGGTACAAACTACATTTCGATACAATTATTTTAGATTCTTAAACATCAAATATATTTTAATAAATTAATACTAACATATAGATTCTAACTCTTAACATTTCACTGGAGCTCGTATGGACCAGGGTAGTATTATCCTTGAATAGAAGGAGGCGGAAGTAAGTAAGTCTGTATGAGGTGAGAGAAGAGAGGGGTCACCCTCTCACACCATACAGACGTCCGCATGGGGGTGCCCTTTTTCGTGAGAGTATCCTTCTCAGAAGTCGTGATTCCGCCATAGCATCTCGATCACATGCGCTTGCGATCCCGTGGCGCTCGGAAAAGGCGATGAAGGTAAAAGTTGATGGTTTAGTGGGTAGGTCATTGCACGTGCGTCCCCGCTAACTTCAGCGTCGTCGCCCCAAGGGGAGTCCCAGGTACCCATCAGATCATTCTTTAGGTTCTCAGGATACTACCAACGGTATACTCGAGTCACCCAACGATAATAATAATCAATTAAACCTGTAGGAAAAAAGGGGTTGTATCACCCCGCCATAGATGATTGGCATAAATTGTTATAAGCACGTTTCGCTGAAAGAGAGAGAGAGAGAGAGACCCCCTATCTCTCCGTAGTTATTCCTTAGAGTATCACCATATTTGCAAATCTTTGCAGATGTGCGACGTGATAACAATACATTCATGTTTACCGTCTATTTTGTTTATAAAATAATCATAAAAAAATATTTCCTCTTGTATATTTTGCCACATTATTACAATATCTTTTCACTGGCAACACAGATCAGATGAATGACCGTCGAGGTAACGGCATTGAAGCATAAAGCCTAAAGGGGACAGCTATCCATTCGCATTTGTTTGCGAAGTCGGTTTTTACGTCAGAAAGAGAGCCTATGAGTCATTGTTTTGTATTATTTGATAATCATTACATTAAGTATAAAAAGTCAACCGCCTGCATATTATAATGTAATAAGAACTCCTTCGCCAAAGTTTTTTCAAATCTAATGACAAGATGTGGTTTTTTAATCTGTATAGTGAACGGTTTTTATTACCTTGAGATATTTTTTGCGCAAGAATGCAGAGACTTATTTTGAAAATCCTAATACTTTGTTTTTATTTATATTTAATATTTGACCATACCATACATATGGGTTCAAAAAACTTGTAATAAAGATATTAATGGAAATATGAAGATTTTTTTTATCTGTTCCGAGGTCATGTGTATCTTAAAATAAAACACAAATAAATATATTTTAGTGATATAATTTTGTACAAATAACGGCGTATAATACATCGGACAGGTCTCACATATAAAACTAACACTAATCAAGCTATTATGTCACAAGTTCTACATAAAAATAATTCATCCACAATCTAATCAAATAAGATAAAAACCTTAAACACTTGAGAGATTATTATTTCAAAATATATAAATAAAATAGAAAAAAATACTTGTGTATTGTAATATTTATTTCAATTAAATGTAAAAAGCGGGAATGGTATTTATTTTAAATAAATGAAGACAGTGATGACGTGAAAAAGAAATGAAGTATATGAATTAAGAAATTTGTAGGAGACCGTAACAAAGATATGTATATAAATAATTTTAAAACCCTGTGAAGTATATAATTGACAGAAATTATTGGTGAAAAGAAACACTTAGGAAATCTAGATTATAACGTAACATGAATTATACTCTAATTTATTGTTATTTTGGTCTGGACACTGTCATTGATCATTCATAAGTTGATTCAAATGTAATGGTGAATATGAATCAATATATGATTCATGTAAGGAATAACTATGTAAATACATATAAAGCGCATTTGAAATTACTCTACGAGATATATTTTCTATGATAGTGACTATAGAGCTAATGGTAACTAAAGCAATCGCGAAACAAAGCAACGTATACACTGAACACTTAGTATAGAAGCTCAATAATGTTATGCTATTGTAAGAGCTACGTACATTCATCTAAAATGTTCATTTGAAAATTCCGATACAAACGCTATGTTTTTACACTTATATAATAACACTCTCGTCCGTTCGTGATTAAACTAATGTTGAATTCAATACGCGTGCAAATCACTTGTACGACTAGAAATTTGTTTAATTTAATGTTACAAATAGTAATTTTCTCATATCTACTAGATAGTAAAGCACTTCGAAAAATTCCATTCTTTTAATGGAAAATTAAATGAAAGTAAATTTCATTAGTATAAAGGAAAAAGACACGAATATTTCAAGAAGTTACTTTTTTTTTGGTGTTTTCAATTTTTTTTTTCAAATTGACAAAATCGTATGTATTCAATTCAATTAATAGTTGAGATAAATTTCAAACACTCGAATAATAATTTAAATTTTCGTGTTTTATTGCCTCCGATTATTTATTATTGATATGTAAAGAACGGAGTATTTTTTACATTAGATCTATTATTACCATCGCTGACTTTGTATAAAAAAATGTAATCAACATAAATAAAATAAATGAAATATTTTATTCGTAATAAATGTGTATGAATCGTATTGATTCATTTATATGCGTTATGGTGTGCATCTTCCGACGTTATTGGTAATTGTATGGGGTAATTTAGACAATGATAATGGTATATCGAAATCTCCACTTAACGATATTTGTGAAACGCAACCGATTAAACCACTTTTGTATTTTCCCATGGTATTTATTTCTATTGAGGGTAGACCACCTGAAACGGAAAAAATATATTCAGTTTCTTTTTTATGTAACATTTGACTAAGATTTTAAGAGCTCATGAAAATTTGTAATTTACCTATGTATAGGCCGTTTTCAGTGTTTAATTGTTTCAGTTTCCCCGGTGATATTTTGCCAACAGAACCCAGTCCGTCCACTTCCAGTACTCCAGCTTGTCGGTTTCTTGAATTAGGAGTTTAAAAATTAATGTACTTCTAAATATATAAAACAATTTAAATTGTAAACTATAAAAAGTAAAAGGAATGAAGATTATTTCTTTGTGCTTTGGTTCACGTATCTATTAAAATGGCCGCCATTTTAATATTATGATTCTTAACATATATGTTAATTACCTGGTCGCCCTCGCTCTATGCCATAGTCCGTCGTCAACCTTCGTATGGTTAGCTATTATAACTACTTCACCGCTGCCTAAATCGTATCTGCAAACATGTATATTATTATAATTTCTGAAAACGGAATATGTAACAATGGTCTTAACTATATAAATCGCTATATAACTTCTTATCTTCGGAAATTTCTGAACGTGTTAAACTAAACTAATTTAACAATTCTTTCGTTCGGATATCTTCATAAGATACAGCAATATTGATAACTATACATGTATATTTGATCTATATATTTGAAGAACGCTTCATGATGGCAATAAAATGTATATTTTTAATAAAACTAAGTTTTGCTGTAACGAAACTAAATAAAAAGTGGTACTGAGAAAAGCCAAGAGATTTTTGCTAAAAAGAACGGCCGTACTTCGGTGCGTCAATGGATAGCTAATGCTAAAACACATGCATATAGACGACATTAGAAATATTTTTTAAGATGATTTTTAAATCATAATAATTTAAAGTGATAATTTCGGTACATCAATGAAATAATACTAAATAATATTTTATTTTTTATTAGATACATTTTACATAGAAGCAAAATGCACTTAAAATGCATGTAGTGTAATACTTTTGAATTCTGTTTTAACAGTATGAATCAATGTAAAAAAATCTACCTGAACACAAGGACAGAGTCCTCGACGGCGAGTGCCAGGAAGTCTCCGGCGCCCTCCTTCCCCCCCCGCGCCCCGCGCACGCCCCCCGCGCCCCCCGCGCCCCCGCCGCGCCCCGACCACACCAGCAGACCGCGACCCGACCACGCGCGGAAACGAATATTGATATCCAGCGTGTAGCTTAGCAACCTGTAGGATATAAAATATATTGTTTGACACTCGTTAAGTAAAATAAACATTGTTCAAGCCTCTTCAGAACTATTCAAAAAAGACCTGAGAAATAATACTATATAGTAGTCAGCGAGCTTGTCCAGGTACAACTTAACGTATCTTCTACCATAACTATACATGCATTATACATAGGCATATATCAAACACAAGCGAAGTCAAATTGTGAATTGACAACTTTGGAATTGTTTACCATCTTAATGTTAGACTTTGAATTGCTTACTGGCGGAGAGCGAAAAACAGTACCCTATAAAAGTGACATCGCTCCAAAATAGAAGGATTCGAGATAAGCCACTGTGGCTGGAGTTCATGGATTCGCTTTCACATGGCCAACGGGACGAAAGACGGGACGAAAAACACGTTAAAATACAACAGGGTTGGATAAAAATTGGCTTTAAATTTAATGTAATGAAGCTTTTTTTATTGGTCGTCTACTAAATCTGAAGTTCGCAAAGATGCGTATAAAGAAAAAAATAATAGATAAAAAAGAAATTACCTCTTCATTGTTTCCTCGTCGTCAATGTGTATGAAGCTATCCGTTCCACTAAAACTAGGATACGTGTTAGTGTCACCCCAGTTTATCTCATTCGAGTCTAGATACTTCACTTGCATGTATGTCTGTCCGTCATACGGAACCTCTGTAATACTTTGGTCGATGTCGTTCTGCATTTTTTCTACCTCATTTTGTGCTTGATATTTTTTAGGATACATTTTCTTTTTTATCTTTTCTTGACGATGTTTTTTCGACTTCATTTTATGGTATTTTATTTTGAAACCTTTCTTCGCAACTATTGAATGATGGATGTCGTTTGATAAATTTTGTGAGTAAACTGGCGTATGGTCCGTATTTTCTTTGCAATCACTTGAAAAAGAGTATTTATTTGAAATAAATGAATCATATATCAAATATTATTTTTCATTTATTTTTAATAAATGAATGAATAATTTAACTTCATTATTATAAATAAACCAAAATTGGTTTATAACCAATAAAAAATAAAACTTTTGAAATTATGGTACTTTTGACTTTATCTTTTATTATAAAGATAATAATCATTTTATTAAAGTATCCAATTCCTCGTTAATATATTAATAATAGCAATGTTGTTTCTAGTTGTTTTTAGTGAACTATATATTTAAGGCGCATTAATAACTATTAACACTGGTTTGACTAGGATTTTTGTTATACCTAAATATAACATATGACTTGTGAGTCCTTACATGAAACAATGCTTGGGTTAAGGCTTGTCTGTGTGTCAGAGAGAGAAAGAGAGAGATATATATGTTGTGTGTTTTCTGTATGTGTGTGAGTAGGTCGTAATGCATGTTTGTGCGTGTACGTACATGCAGGTGTGGTGCGGTGCATCACAATTGTCGACGTCGACACCTCCCAACGCCGCTGACACCACAGACAACTCCTCCTCGTTGATCACCAACTAGAGGGTAGGAGGGAAATCCGTTAAATACTACACATGTAGTAAACTAGGTTTTGACAAAATATACCTAATATTAGTAACAAAATTCATACAAGTTAAAATATTCGTTTATTTTTAATACTTTTAAAGAACTGACCTTTCCAACACATCCGCTGAACGATGTCTTCAAAGCCAGCCGCTGTGGCAGAGGGTAGGGTGCTCCCCCCAGCAGCATGGGCTGCGTAAGCGTGAGGCGCCGCGCCACCCCGCGGGACGTCACCGAGCGCGTCGTGTCCGTCACGTCGCTCGTGTCGTACGATCTAACGCGGAGCGATGCGTGTCGCCCCGAGCGGCTAATTGATATACTGTGCCACTTGTTTGCGGACAGAGGATATGCTGATCTGCAGGTTTTAAGCCCTATTATTAGAAAATGTTATGTTAATAATTAGGTTAAACAACTTTTTTATCATTTACCTAACGAGAGCAATTCCAGAGCCAAGATCGAACGCGAATTCAACAAAGTAATCACGAAGATGCAAAGAGAAGAAATCTCCATCCCCGCTTGGATTTTCCGCATCGTACAAAAGAAGCCCGTCCCCGTTTGTTGGTTTTACAGTTATCTGCAATGTAAAGACAAACATAGTTAGTGAAGTCGTTGGATGTAAAAGTTTTGGAAGCACTGAAAGTAAATTAAGTAATGTTTTCTTCGATAAACTGCATTTATTAGAATTAAAATAGATTATTTAATAATTTTTTTTATCACTTTAAAAATATTTTATTTACTCCTTTTGATTTTGATTCTTGTTTTTTCTCCTCATGTTTTATTTATTAATTAAAATATAAGTTTTTGATTTTGTATGTAACATTATTTTGTATGTGTTCTAAATAAAAAGAATCTTATCTTAATATATTAATATATATTCAATATTAATTATCTCTTATAGTTTCGTGAATACAAAACTAAAACGGACAAGTCCTTGTACTTAAACCGCACCAGCTGTAAATATAATAACAAAGTTTCGAACGTAATTATTGAAGTTTCAAGGAAACTTTGCCCTTGTATTGATACTTTTATTTATCTGTTTATTATTTCCAGTTAATAATGAACTTTATTGCAGCAGTTAAATGCTCTGACTCAATATATAGTTAATAGTTTTTAGCGGTTACAATTAAATCACTTTTGAACCGTTTTTGCTTTTACTTTTACTTTCGATATGTCATTACTTTTATATGTTTTTGTATTTTTATAGTCAGGTACATCAATTAAATAATATTTAAAACGTGAATGATATTAATAATAACATTTAATTCTAATCTTTTTCAGACATTTTGCACCTGAACATCATTTTCATCAGATAAATCATTTGTGTCAACTATAATTTATCTGATATTATATGTAAAGCCTCGTCCGTTCAATTTTTTTTCTTTTTTATTAGTATGTCGACAAACATAAATTTTTCCCCAGCTAATAATAAATTTGAAAGAACTCTTGTTCATTGTTACTTTTTTTTTAGAAATAGAACAAAAAATATTACAAGCCATAATAATAAACGTTATTTATTTGACATTTACTGACTATTTAAGTCAATGTATTTTCTTCTTCAAATTGTGGCGAACTTTTTTGTTTCAGACTGTACAAATAAATTTAAATTTCAAGTTTATAATCCCTGTAAATATACAAGTACTACAAATTCCAAAACGTCTGGAAAGTTATTTACCTCTACATATTTGTGTTTTCTTTAACGAATTTACATATTTTACTGCATTTATGAAGTTGAACGGATAATATAAAAGCTCTTATATATTTATATCGTATAATCTTCTGCTAACGAAGCAGGAACAAGAAGTTGCCAATTCAGTTATAAGTTTATTCAACAATATTATGTATTATATTATTTATGAATGAGTGATTGGTGAATGGTATAAGAAACAAATTGAAGGCAGGTGAATGAATAGACAACGGCGCAGATCCAGAGACAGCTAGAGGAATCTAGATATTTATCTAAGAACGCTCAGAAATTTTGCTTAAATACCAGGCGTAAAGAACTAGCATGGATGTATAAACACATGCAGGTGTTTGGTGCTCTTTTATCTTTGACTCCTGGTACGTGAAAGAATTTGTATGTGTGTGTATATATATAAGTGTGTATTGACCTGTATATCAAGCCATGATTGTGCGGAACTGCCAAGTCCAGGCAGTCGCAGGTAGGAGGAACCATTGAAACGAGGTACCTGAAAAAAAATAAGGCGTATGATAAAAAAAAATATTAACTTAAATAGTATTCAAAATAAAATCAAACAAAAAATAATATAGTTATTATATGAATTTTAAAAAAACAACAAAAAATATATCCATGTTATTACAGTTTTAAAATTAAAAATATTTTGATTACACTTACGGAACCCTAAAACATTTACAATTTACCGAAAGAGTTTGAAATTTAGAATTTCATAATTAATTTCAAACTAGTGTGTCGCTCGCGAAACTTCGCAACAGATATTTTAGGAATTTCGAAACCTATGACAGGTTTTGTTTTGATTTCATTTTATTCTACACTGCAAGTTTCTTATTTTGGTGCTGTAAACTCACATGCATTTGGTACCAAAATTATGAAACCTTTTTATGTTTTTTTTTGTTATTTTTGTTTGTTCTCATGAGACGATAACCAACTTTTATGTGCAGCTATCGTCTATAACCATTGGGACAAAAATCGGCTTACGCTAATAATATATTAAAATAATACAAATATAGCGTAGAACGTATATTTTCGTTTATAAATAAATTTAAACCTATGTCAAAGTCAAAGTTAATTTCCTCGTTCTATTATGATTATGAAAACTTATTTTTTATGAAGCAGTCTTTCAGGTTGCATATTAAAAGTATTTACGTAAACGAAAATTAAAAGGACATTGCAGAAGTACTTTTCAAAGGCTTCATATAAAAAGGTTCTTTCAATACAACTCTTGCAAATTATAATTTTAATTTTAACTTTGATGATGAAATTCACGACACTTTTTGCTTTGATTTACGTCATTAGCGCTCTAAGAAATTTTGAAGAAAAAATATAATTTAAAAATTATATTAAAATATTTATTTAAGTAGAAAAAATATTTAAGAAAAGTGTACTTCAATAGACGAGTTATTAAGTGTTTTCCAGAAATCATAATGAATAAAACAATTTTATCAAACAAAAGAAAACACCATATAAATGCAAACCACGCAATTAATTTGGGTGACAGAGAAAATAAGAGTAATTAATAACAAGTTAGAAAGAGAAAGATTATAATCGTAATGAAGATCATTATACTAATTATATCTATTTAATCTTCCTTTACAAAAGAATATAATTAATTTCATTAGAATAATAAGAATAAGATATATTAACGTATAAAAAGATATATTGATTAAAATCTTTGGTCATTCATATTGAATTGATTGCGATGGTTCTTGATATTCGTAAAAAATATTTCAATGTTTTGATATCTGTGTAACAGTGATGACAATAAAAATATTAGGCTGAGTTTGTTGTGTGGTTCCCAGACCAGGGCGAGTTTGCAACCTTCGTACCCTGAACTCTTAAGTTGGAAAGTGTCCAGAAGGGCTTATTTCGATAAGTATGGTATCAATATGGACTCTCCTGACTCTTCAATTTGACGTACACAAGTGATAACTTATATAGATTCAAAGTGAAAAAGTCATAAATAAATAAATAAATATATTACTTATATATTTTCTGGGAATTTTGTAATTGTACTAACCTTCAAATCCAAAGTAATTTCACATCTCTCCCCCGCATACCCCAAGGGACACAGGCATCCGTGCTCCAAACATCCTCCCCCGTGTTCACACTTACAATTCTGAACATCTTTCAGATCATTATCCACATCATTAACTTGGATTTTCTTATCATTAAGTACATCGTACTTATCATTAAATTTAACATTGTACTGTATTATAGAGTTATCCAGTTTATTGTGATCTTTCGCGTCTCTCATTACGATGTCATTATCTTCGAAGTGTACAATATCATTAATGTCATAGATGTGGGAGTTTTTGTTTGGGTTCCGTGGTATTTCGCTGGTTACTTCACTGGGTCTCCAAGGTGCGAGAGTTGGGGCGCATTCAGCTGTGAAAAGATTGCAATTTGTTAGTTTAGTCACGTGCTTACTCATATACGAGCTGGCTGGAGTAGCTCCACCATCTTACAAATGATTGGTGAACGCATTTGCAAAAACCCTCATGGTAAAAGTCCATTATAAACAGCACCATTTACTAGTACCATCCAATTCTATTTACCACTAACAATTCTATTTAGACTTAATATGGTGAATTTGTGTCGTATAATAATTGATAGTGCAAGAACAATATAAATCTTACAAGTTATAGCTCGCGGTTTCACCCACAGATAAAAGATTTTATTTAGTATTAATATATCTAAGAGAAGCGTAATGTTAGAGAGCCTATAGACTTCACATTCACCTGCTTATCTTAATGCATAAGAAATTTTCCAAATTCCTAGTAGTTTCAAAAAGTATCGTATTTAAACAAACAAACAAACTGTTCCACTTTATGATATTAGTTATATATTTCATTTTAGGAAATAACATTTCGCTTCCGAATTTCATTGAATAAGATTGATTGTTTTTGGTATGTTTTGAAGAAATCAAAACCGTTTTCCTTAACGAAATTCAATAAGAAAATACTCAGTAAATATCTCTAAATATGTTTCGAGGATATATTTCACTTCATAAAAAATCCGTGAATCCATTACGAATAAACCAAAAATACAGACAAAACCGGAATATTATTATGCAGCGTGAGAAATGGTTAAATATTCAAGAGTCGTCGCGAAATAGCGTTTTATCAATTCAAACACATGTGTGGGGAGGTGTCGAGTAAACAGCCAATAGGAATACGTTATTCTTGAAAATTCATTTTTACGTAAATCTTTAAATATAATTGATTTTATCATTTTCTTACTTTTTGTGATTGCTATATATATTATAATTTGGTTCTTTAATTATAATTAAATACATAATTTCTATAATTTTTTTAAATGAAAACTATCAGTGTTGTAATTTAAAAAAAGCAATTATTTCAATAGACCTAAGTTATATATACAGTTTATTTTTTAATTTCTCAAATAATAAATAAATTTAACGTTTAAAAACATTTTTAAAAACTGTAGCATATTTATGCGTATTCAAGAATCTTTATATATAAAACAGATACACAATATGTTGTCAAGCTCTGCCTCGCTCACGGTATTCGTAATACTGTTAAAGAAGTCTCATTTATCACAGAAGCACTTAATCTTTTAAGTTGTTGTTCCTGTCTGAGCGGAATAACTAGAAAAGTTATATGTGTTTTCAGGACACTTTGAAACACGGATATTTGACATATTACTGTCAAAATACGCGCGTCTCCGCCTACATTACTTCTGTTTATAAAACAAAACTTCTAAGCGTTTATTATATAACTTTTTATTTTAGCTCTTTTCTTCTGTTTTCCTCTTCATGCACCTACTTCTTTTATCTCTGCATCACCCTTGGTCGATTGGTAGAGAATGCCTAAGACATTAAGTCCGCCATTGTACATTGTGCATAAATAAATAAATAAATAAATAAATAAATAAATTACAATCTGTTCGTTATTTTTTGTTTAAATTAAAATAAATGTAATTTTCCACCTGAAATATTTATCATTACCATTTTATATGAGTATCCGGCTGTATTCATGTACATAAATACTATCGGAATTTACCAGACTAGTTTCAAACTCATTTGAGGATTTGAGGACTTTATTCAAGAGCTCTGATTTCGATAGTAATTACGTAAGTACAACCGTATAAGTATGTAATTGAAATATATGTATCTCTATATATACTAGCTTATATTGCCTATTAGGATAATTAAGAGCAGTTCCTATCTTAATCAAAAGGCCTCTTGTCAAATCCATACAGTAGTCAAGGATTAGTTTGTATAAACGTACAAATCTTTCCCGCTTTATAATATTAGTATATATATTTAAAGTATTCTACATAACACAATAATAGTCAAACTATTTTTCATATCATAGACAACAAAGTTATACATAGATAATATATGTCAATGACAAAATAAAATCTTAAATTGTAAGTTCAATTACCAATTTATAATAAAGAAGTATAAATAATGGGAACCTCCATTTCATAATGAAAAAATTTTTTGGTTAGCCGAGATATTTACTTTACAGCAGGTATATCTCACTTTACTTAATAACTGAACAAAGAACAATGTATACTAATATTATAAAGTAGAAAAGTTTGTTTGTTTAAACACTCTATGCTTAGAACTTACTGGTTAGATTGAAATATGTTTTAATTATAATAGTCAGGTTCATGGGGAAGGCTCTAGTCTATAATTACACTAGTTATATTAATAGTAAATAAAATTCTTTAGAAGTTGGATTATATATTAAAACGAAGTTCGCTATAACAAAAAATACAAAAAATAATAATTTAAAATAAAAAAAAATAGTATTATTAATAGTAGATTATTTCTCTTTACAGAAAGCGAAAGATAATTGGTTTGTAATATCTTTTAAAAAAATTATTATAAACAATATATATTTTTACATAGTTTTTAACGTTTTAATTATTATTTATATATATTATTCGTATAGACCGTTTAGAAATAGTGTAGTAAGTTTTTGCGGTCATCTTCTAAAATGGCGGATTGACACATGACAGCCAATATTAACCTGTACGTGATGTAGCACCGGTCTAGTGTTTACTAATGAGGGTTGCAAGGTTGTAATGAATTTGGCTATTTATCAGCTTGTGTACGAACAGAGTAATGAGAATTAATTATATTTTACATTTAGAGTTCCTTGGTACTAGAATTTCGTTTAAAGTTGGAGATGCGAGAGAGATTTAAAGATAAAATAAATCCAAATTGTAATATTTTCTATGTAATTGTTAAATAAAAATAAATCAAAGTCTTCATGCTTTTTTTTTATCAAATGTTTCTTGAATAAATAACACACACAGACACAAACACACACTCAAACACATGCTTATCAATTACGTAGTTCAGTAAGTTGGGTATAAATCAAAAAGCTCTTGGGGGGTCGTAAATAACGCGGGCCCGTCCTGTTATATTAGACCTTGTTAAATAATGTATGATATGCAAAAGTTATATTAACTTTTATTTTTATTGTAGACTTAATAAATAAAGGAAAAGTTTACGAAAACTTTTAATAATATTAATTAATTTCATATATATGTTAAGATTATTTATCTAATATTTTAATGTTTTTTTTTTGTTAACTGTACTGACAAGTTAATTCTAAATGTAAGAGGGATTTTTGGTAATTGTTTATTATAGAAATAAAATAAATATTATTATCATTATTGGCTTATTGCCTGCGTTTTCTGATAGTTCTATTGAAATAATAAAAGTTATTTACAAATTAATTCAAACATACATTTTTAGTATCATTTTTTTACTTTTCCTATTTAAAATTAACAATTTTCCTGAATTTAAAAAAACAAATCTATTTAAAAATAAGTAGATTTGTTTTTTTTTATTTCCAATTTTATTTATTGTTACTTAGTTTAATTCTAAAAATTATAAAAGTTTCCAATTTGAAAAGTATTATACATATAGAATGGGAGATTAAATTTATATATGATTCTTGATTTAAATACCCTTTTCATGCTGAAACTAATTTTCAAAATGAGTACAAAATAAACATATTTGAACTCTTCTTAATTAATAGTGAAATATGTTATTTTAATATAACTTTAGTTAAAAAGTTACAAGCTTTTGTCGATGTTTTTGCCCAATTATTTTTTCACCTTAAATCAATATCAGTGATCCCTTGTGTAAATCAAATGGAAGTATCAGAAGGGCCTTTGATAATATACTTATCGAACAAGCCGTTCTGAGAAAAATCTCCAACTTGATGATAAAACTACGAGGTTTCCAAACGCGCCCTGGTTTTTCTCAAGCCACACAAGATCAGTCGAATATTTTTGAATATGATCACTATTTCACAAACATCAATATCAAGAAGAATTTGGAAACAACAATAACACCGAAATCAATCAATATCCTAATGATTTTGGTCATTTAATATTGAAAACTCCTACAAAACAAGCAGTCACCGCAAGCAGCACCTGTTCACGAGTATAACGCAAGGGATTTAAGCCTGACTTGACTTGGACTGGTATCTAGATAGAGGATGGAGATGGACGAAGTCACTGGCAACAGCTTGAGTTTTGATTTTTTAAAACTATAGTAATAATTCACTCAACTGGATATTTAGTTCCTGTCACCTGCTCTTTTCAGGACTGAGATATATATCTTTACAAAGCCGGTGGTAACTTTGACTATGAAAAAAATATTTTTCTTAATAAACATTAATTTAACATACATAAATTACTATTTCTACCAATTATAAATTGTAATTATTTTCAGACTATTATTGTAATTCAGATAAAATAATTGAAGCCAACTTGATGTATGAAAACATTGAATTGTTTTAATTATATTATAAATTTATAAAACTTTCATAAAATCATTCGTTCAATACAGTTCATATAGGTCACCATTCAAATTGTGGAATCGATCATCGGCTTCCGTCGATAAAGTTAGAAAACCCGCCATTTCTATGGGAAATTGAGATTTTCCGGAAGCTTTATATTTGGAGTTGGAAACTTTTTTCAATAGAATGGAAATTTGTACTCAATTTTTATTGAAAAGTTGATCGAAATGTGTTCTGCCCTTGAGTGTTTGAATATGTTTTATATTTTCTTTTCTGCTTAATTTAATTCGTTAATAATTATTTTTCTTTTATATTCGCTATTCGTAATAATGGCTATTGAAAATAAGATTTTATTATAGAATGGGGGAATTTTATTATACATAAGTCAATTTAATTGTAAAACAATTTTGGCGCCATTTTTAAGAATGAAGTCTGTCATGCACGAGAGAGTTTGAGGTTTATTGCGAATTTTACTAGAAAATACTTCAAGACTATTAAAAAACTAAAGACATTGTTCAATTGGTCACTGAAGTCTTTGAAATTTCATTGAAGAGGAAAAATACTGAAGACAATAAGTTTCAAAGAAGATTGTAATTCTTAAGACCAGGCTGCATGGTGTTAAAGCCTTTGCCTGTCTTTTGAAGGACTAAAAAATTTAGATATGTGTCAAATCTAAGCTTAAATATGTTTTGTTAATGAAATACTAATATATTCCAAATCAAACTAAATTTGACTTTTGATTCAAACGTCAAAGAATTGGTGATACAGTGTAGTGTTTGCGATCTCAAATGGAATGCTAAATAGACATCACCTTTACACACGCCGTGTTCAAGTGACTCTGAATTGTTTGATTTGCTCTCAACAGATTTGAGAGTGGATTTGAACAGATATTTAGAGTACAGCGTTAGTATTATTCAGTTTCGTTTATACTGTTGAAAATTATATTTTTATATGGGTTAAATATATATTTTTTATCAATATACTAATAGTAGAAGTTTGTTTTGATTACATAAAATTTGTAATAAATAGTAAGTAAATATTTTTTTTCGTATTTTTCTTTATGTAAATATACAAATATTTTGGTGTACAATAAAAAATATAAATTAATATATAAAATGTGTTGTTTAATATGAGTACGATTTATTTATTGATGTGATTTATATCTATTTTCTGTTATTACTACATATAATAGTAGAATGGGTAAGCTATCTTTTTGTCTGTCTGTTTGACGTTGGTGCCAAAGTTGGTTCCAATGTTGGTTCAAATATACACCATTGGACTGGATACCAACGACTCGACTTAATAGGGTCGAATTATTGGGCGGGCGGCTAATAATAATAATAACTCATTTTTTGTACCAAAAAAAAAAAAATTACTGAAAGTCACTTTGACGAAGCTACGGGTGGAATATAGTCTTTTATAATAAAAGAAAACATGACTAACAAGAAAAATTGTCAAGTAATTCCGACTTAGCTAAGCACTGGGACTATCCATAATCCTTACTAACAAAACATATACGACAGACTTTTATGGGTATGTTATATAAATCTCTACTACAATAATAATAAGGGTTACATTTCTATGAAAGTAAATGTACATTCGAATCACGTTTCCAACATTAGCAAAGTGTACCGAGAAACAAGAAAATCCATTCACTACAAACAATATTATATATCGTCTGTTAGATATTTGTATTACTGAGATTTTATAATTATATTATTGTCACCAATATTGCTTCTCGGTTTCAAGTGGTTGTGAAACATTTATGTGTTAACGGATATTATGTGTCCGAATATTTAGATCATAACATTTCAAGTTTATTGAGCGAAGCGAGCGAAGCGCTCTACTGGAGAGAATTTGCGTTGGTTTTACAAAGTTGGCATTAAAACGGCTTAAAGGTTCGGTTTCAAATTATGCACACATACCATACTGATATGTGTGATGGTTTGTAAAAAAAAAAAACCTTCACTGTAAAAAAATTTGCCCGAAAAATTGAAGTCTCGTTGTGTATGCGCGTGCCGAATTTTTTTAAATCGAAGTGTACTGTCCCCCTGTTCAATTTTTTTTAACCACACCAAGACGAAGCCTTCGGCTTGGCTCGCTTCGCTCATTATGCAAACGGCACCCAAGATTTCGCGATCGCAGCGAGTCGAAATTGAGAGTCTGGTGGCGTTCCTAGTAATAAATAGTCCTATAAGTTCGTTTAAAAAAAATAGCATTAGCCTCTTCTTAGGACTGAGGAATTTATCTTTCTGAACTGGTGGTAGCTTTGACTATGAAAAAGATGTCTTCATGAACTTATTTTCAATACCATTTTTATTTCATTTCTTTTCATATAAATTAATTCGTATAGGATATAGTGCGGCTTATTCAATATTCTCCTCACAAGGTTTAATAAATCAAAGGTACGAAATTCCAAATATGAGTGCGTAGATAATTGTTTTTTATACAAAAGCTGTCAGTAATTTCAGATTATATATTATTATGAAATGTATATTATACTAAAGCCTGAAATATATTAAAATTTTTATTAACTCGCTACTCGTATCAGATGTGTTTTTTCTCATTCCAAATTATTATTTTTTTATTAATCTCGTCTGTTTCTGTTTAAATTTACTGAAATATTTGTTTTCAATTTATGTAATATTTTTTCATCATGTGTATCAAATCGAAATAAAAAAAAAATCTCGTTATTACGAATCCGAGTTTCACAGCAGCACGGACGCTGTAAAACCATATAAAGAAGTAAAAAGAAAGAACGGTAAGCTTTTTATTCCTATATGTATATATTGGTTCTGGAAATTTTGACTTACAGAATATACCGTGGACGACCGAAGACTAGTTGATAATAAAGAATTAAAGGTGATCCTAGAAGTGCATCCATTTGCACACCACATCAAGATTAGCAGCAGAAAAAGTTGGGGAGTGAAAACAGTAGTAATGCACTTGTAACCAATTAGGAAAATCAGACTAGAAGCAGGTTTCAGTGTTAGCGATTGTTATAAATTTCAAAAATAAAATAGTTTGGTACCGCACAAACTGGGTATAGCACACAAACAAACACGTATTTTCACGTTACAAAACTCAAAAATCTATCGTTATTATGATTATTACAATAACCGTATAATACAATAACCGTAATAAATAATCGTATCGTATTGTGATGGAAAATAAATATATGATAACTGTAAATGGTCTTCACACTGGATGAAGGAAAACCGAACCAAACCATGGTTTAAGCGAAAGAACCTGCGAAAGCTACTGGTGTTTTGTGGTCTAGTGCTGACTTTCTGAGACCTGGAGCTGGATTATGATGGAGCTGTATTATCAGCAATGGTATTTACCATCTGAAAAATACTGTAAAGACTGTAGTGTACTTTCTAATTTAATTTTAATATAATCTAATTTTATTGTTTTATTTAGTTTGTATCTCTACCATAGATCGATGTCGCATATATCTTGTCTCTTAAAGTTGTCTGGATAATTGAGATATATTGCATGTAATATACATTACCGACCTAGTTGTAGAGCTCTACATCAAGACGGACAGTGTAATTAACAATCATTTATATCCATCAGATATCTGATTTATATGTAAATTAATGTACTTTGAAGGAACAGATAATAAGAATTAATTTTGCAGTTTTTGAGTATAATTAAAAACTGCCAAAGTAATAATAAATTGGTTTTAACGTAGCAAAGAAAATGAAGTAATTTCTAAGAGATTAACATTCTTAACTATGAAAAGAAAATTATATTCAAATAGACTTTCAAGGACGCTTCAATATCTTAAAGTTTTTGTAGTTTTTACCTGAAAAACACGTTTTTTCAGTTTATATTTTCTACAAAAGAAAAAAGAAACATTTATGAAATAAGTGAGAGGAAAAAACGTTTTTAAAGCCTCGTTTTCTCATTAAGTGTTTTTATAAAATAAAATGTTTATTACATAATATTGTTAATACAATGTTTGTAGATCTGTCTGCTTTTATTTGAAATACACTTGTTCTTTCATGTCCTATATTATGAAAATATGATATATGACTGATTTGATTGTGCACCATATTACAATAGCTAATTACCTCATATTACCTATTGTAGTCAATTTGCAGTGACAACTATTGTACATTAGTTTGTACATTAGTAGGTCGTGTAATGTCTTCACGGCTGTGTACAAAATAGTGATGTGTACAACACATTCGTCTACTGTGACCACGGTTGTGTACAACATTGTCATGTACTGTATCCAGTGCTGTTTACTACACACTCGTGTACTGGATCCATAACTGTGTACAGTATAGTGAGGTGCTGTGTGCACGACAGTGTTCCCTCGCTCGTGAACTATCTCCATGTTTATGTACAACATAGTGGTATATTCTGTGGACTGCTGTGTACTGCACCATAGTTTACTGTGTCCACGATTGTTTATAACATAGTCATGTACTCTATGCACTGTTTTGTAATACACGCTGATGTACTGTGTTCACGACAGTACGACATAGTGATGTAGTGTGTCCACGCAGTGTGCTTTATAGATGTGTACTGTGTTCACGGTGTGTACTATAAATGGTGGTCTATTACAACTCTTTTCAACCCCATTTGCAGCCCGGATGATTATATCTCTGACAATACATTGCGAATCTTCCGACATGAGCTAATAAAAACAAGTATTTTTGGAGATATTATAAATTGTTATAACAAATTGGAAAGAAATAAATTTTAAAATGTTAATATCTCCCCGGATGTCGAGGCATTAATTAATAACTATTTAAAGTTAACTTCTAAAGTCCCAGATTGTTAATCCGAATTCACTGTAGTTATGAAACGTCACTCTGTACGGTATCCATGGAGCCCGTCCATGGAAAAGAAGATGAAGAACAAGGACATAAGTATGGATGTGGATATATTGGATGTCTTTTAATTTATTTAGTTATTTCTTTTTTTTAATTGATTGTTGAGTGAGACATACGCAATAGTCATCATATTGTAGTTTATTTTGTTTAAGCTTGGTTGGAAGCTGGATATCTCATTTAATATCCCAGTAAATTTATGTTTTATTAAATAATAAATACGTATAAAAAATAAATTGAGTACCAAATATTGAAATATTTCGAAACTACTAAATATGGTTTGATAATTATGTCTTCCACCCTAACACTCCCACACACATATAATATATATATATATATATATATATATATATATATTGAACAGGATATTCGTATCTTAATTATCTTGGTTTTAATATACAGGAATTTTGTTTTAATATATATTTTCAATAATATTTATAATAAATAAAATCCATTCAAGGTTCTGTATCTGTCAGTCTGTGCGTGTTACTTTTATTTGCTTTTATCGCTTGTTGTTTTTGTAGCTGTCAACCCTGAAAAGGATTTCCAATCGCTGTTACTTCAGAAATACCGCAATATATACAAAGTCTTGCGAAAAACAAAACCGTTTATTTTGAATAGCATTTCTTTTATATTTCTAATGTTTGCCAGACAATGTTTCTGCAATATATTTTTTTAATCTTCGTCAGTTTGTCTGTAACATTCGGTTTAGTTTTGAAAATTTTAAGTGTCAGATGGATTAGGAGTTTTTATTATTTACAAATCATTTACAAATAATTTTGCAGCATCTGAATCTACTCAAAACGCTTCCCCAGCCCATGGCGTATGATTAACTTTCTATATACATGTTAACAAAGGTAACTTCTCTTTTTTCACATGAGAATATATCGCATTAATAATATATCTGCACAAAAAATCTGCCTGTCATCTGATTGACTTCGGGGGATTATTAAATTATTCGCAAAGAATTTACTAGAAAATTCTCGAGAGACCCTAAAAGGTTAAAAGGACAGGAGCATCTCAAAGGTACGGAACTGAAGGAATTCTGCTGGTGTTTCAAATATTTCCCCTTCGGGAGAGCCATCAATCAACTGAATATATTTATGTCGAATTTATAAATATTGGCTTGTTTTTTTTCAGTTAACTTATTATTTTACGCTTTTTTTTTATTTAGGCTGTTTTGATCCATGATTATTATATATATACGGCTGTATCAAAGTAACGCTAATACTAGCGTAATTTTTCAAATAAGTTCGGACGTAAATTGTTCACGCCGTGATTCTGATAATCCGAGCTTATACATGAGCTCCCCGAATGGGTTCAAAACTAATCAGACAAATTACGCTTTATTGACCAAAATATGGAATTAGATGAACTTCTCTTTAAAGAAATCTTGTTTTTCTTAATAAACTTGAAATAATTGTTCTTTGTTATTTTATAATAAGAGGAAAACGTATAATAATAATATAAATGTTATATAATACAATAATTTGGCTGTACTCATTCGACTCATATCCCATTCGAGCTCATTCGAACCTATTCGCACTATCTAGCATCACAACCCATGCTCAGAGTTCATGAATTGGGACCTGTAATGGGTCCAAAACTAGTCCGGCAAACTCCTATAGTATTGACGTGAGTACTGCCGCATAGATATAATAGTAACCACGAAAGTTTAAACAAAATAATATAATAGAATTGTTATTAATAAATGTATTATTACAAATATTTTAACAACCCTTCACCGCTGTATTGTGGTCAGAAGATTTCCTTTGAAGTCTCCCACAGACGATATAATTTATTAATATAACACCCTATTTAAATAAATTTGTTATAATTGAACTAAATTATTTCGTTTATAATAAAGTTAATTGATTTAAAGACCTTTTAAACACTTCTGTTTTATTACAAATTAAACACAAATTAAGAGTTAAATTGCTTTGTATTATAATTAAAATAATTAATTAATTCAATTACAATCTAAATTATCATTGTTATTTAGTACTGAAACCGTAAATTTAGCTTTTGTTAGTTTGTTTTTGGTATATATTGTATTCATGTGGGTACTGTCAGTCTTAGATTAAACGCTATAAGAAACGCACGTCTCTTATTTATCAGTGGCGAACGAGGTTGGAAAAGAATTCTGTGACTACCTACTACATAGAAAATATAATAGTGTCAAGGCCGGACGTTGTGAATATTGAGAATTGTAATAAAAGATACGATAATAATATGGGAGTCGGAAAAATTGACGAGTTTGACGTTAAGTCGGGTAATTGGACTGAATACAGTGAGCGGTTAGACATGTATATTTTAGCAAATGGAGTACAAACGGAATTGAAGTTAGCTACGTTGATTGCGTTGATAGGGCAAGAGGCATACCAGCTGTTATCAACATTAGCTAGTCCAAAGAAACCTTCGGCGTTATCTTACGAGCAGGCAGTATTATTATTAAAGAATCATCTACAGCCGAAGCCATCTATACTTGCGGAACGTTACGTTTATCGACAAAGGCGACAAGCGGAAGGCGAATCTATTGCCGACTACGTGGCGGAACTAAAGAAGCTAAGTAAAAATTGCGACTTCGGTAGCTCACTGGAAGAAAACTTACGCGACCAATTTGTGTGTGGAATATTGAGTGAAGCTACACGACAACGACTATTCGCGGAAGATGACAACATTACATACGGAAAAGCAGTTAAGCTGGGAATGACACTGGAAGCGGCCGAAAAAAATGCAAGTGCAGTGGATTCTGATACTAAAGTTAACGTTAACAAGGTTCAGAATGGCTATTACAAGTGTATGGCGTGCGGTGACGACGGACATAAAACAGAAAGCTGTAAATACAAAAACTTTGAGTGTAGTTTGTGTAGGAGCATAGGACATTTAAGGAGAATGTGTCCAAATAAGACTGCAAGATTCAAGATGGCGGCGGGAATGGCCGGTTTTCAACAGTCACGCGGCGAAAACGCGACTTTCCACGGAAACAGAGGACGGGCAGCCGGGCGAGCGAGGAGTCGCGAGCGGGGAAACGGACGCAGTTATCGCGCGGTTTCGGGGTACAGCGGCGCGAAAGCGAGCAACTATTGTGTGCACGAGCACGCATCTCCGATCGAGCGACCGGGTAACAGTGACACGGCCGGTACTACCTCGGATTGCATAGGCGATGGCGAAGTAAGCGAATATGAAGAACCAATGTACCAAATGTCATTAGCGAAATACAAACCGGTATGTATCACCTTACTGGTACAAAACAAGCCACTAGTTATGGAGGTCGATACAGGTTCCGCAATTTCATGTATAAGTGGAAATACGTATTATATGAATTATAAAGATGTACAGTTAAAGAAATGTCATTTAAAATTAAAGTTTTATGATGGTTCAGTAGTTCAACCGTTGGGTTATTTGCAAGTGGCAGTTACTTATAAAACTTTGACAAAGAAATTGGATTTGTATGTCTTAAATAATGGTACAACGACTTTGTTAGGTAGGCAGTGGCTTACAGAATTGTGTATGGAAGTACCAAAGATTAATATGTTAAGTATGATTTTAGAAAAAGAGAACAAAAGTATAATTATAAAAAAATTAATTTCTAGGCATGAGTCGCTATTTGACGGCACGCTGGGTCGGTATTCGGGACCGCCAGTACAGTTTCATGTTCGCGAGGGTGCGGAGCCTATATTCTGTCGCGCGCGCCCCGTACCGTACGCCCTGCGACCGCGCGTCGACGCGGAGCTGGACGCCATGCTGCGCGCCGGCGTCGTGGAGCCCGTGGAGCGGTCCGACTGGGCCACGCCTTTGGTGATAGCGAGCAAGGCGGATGGCGGTATTCGCATATGTGCCGACTATAAGGTAACCCTAAACCGCGTCTTATTGGTCGATAGGTACCCGGTTCCGAAGGTAGACGACTTATTTGCTAATTTGTCTGGTAATCAGTACTTCACAAAATTAGATTTGTCACAGGCGTACAATCAACTTGTACTCGATGAAACTTCTAAATCATATACTGTCATAAATACGCATAAGGGTTTATTTAGATATAACCGATTAGTGTACGGGCTAGCTTCGAGCCCGGGAATTTTTCAAAAATTTATGGAGTCTTTGTTCAGGCGGGTCCCGGATGTTATAGTGTTTTATGATGACATTTTAATTAAAAGTAAAGATTTGAGTAGTCATTTAAAATCAGTGGAACAGGTACTAGACATTCTACAAACAAACGGGTTGAAAATTAAAATCAGCAAATGCAATTTTTTAACTGAGCAAGTACAATACTTAGGTTTTATTTTGGATCGGAATGGAGTGAGAGTTAACTCAGAAAAAACTAAACCTATAGTGGACATGTCCCCACCACGTAATGCCTCCGAATTAAAGTCATTCCTGGGTATGGTTAACTTTTATGGGAAGTTTGTTAAGAATTTGTCATCAATTTTAACACCGTTATACGATCTACTTAAGAAAGGTAAACACTTTATCTGGGGTCAAGAACAAAGTCAATCATTTGTGGCGGTGAAGGATGCTTTGTGTGGTGCGGAAGTGCTAGTGCATTACGACATGAGTCGGGAGGTAGTGCTGACGGTGGATGCGAGCTCGCGCGGGCTGGGCGCGGTGCTGGCGCAGCGTGGGGGTGCGACGCGGCCCGAGCGCCCGGTCGCGTACGCCTCTCGCGCGCTCACCACAGCTGAACGTAATTATAGTCAGATACACAAGGAAGCGTTGGCTATTATATTTGCGATAGACAAGTTCCATCAATATTTATATGGTAGAAAATTTATTTTACGTACTGACCATAAACCATTAGTGAGTCTTTTCGGTCCGAACACAGGCATCCCCACTACGGCGGCAAGCCGCTTACAAAGGTGGGCTATTAAACTTTCTGCCTATGATTTTACGATTGAATACATTAACACGGATAAAAATACAGCCGATGCTTTGTCTCGGTTAATAAAATCTCATAAAGAAGACACGCACGACGCGGAGGAAGAATTACCAGAACAGACATACCTACATTTTGCGACGGAAGCCCTATTAATAGATTATACTATTTTAAAAAGAGAAACCGCAACAGATCCTATCTTAAGTAGGATTATTAGTTACATATCTGATGGTTGGCCAATGAAAATTGAGATGAAGGAAATTCAACCTTATTTAAATAGAAAAAACGAATTGTACTGTGAACTGGGATGTATTATGTGGGGACATCGAGTGGTAATTCCCGCAGCGTGTAGGAAAAAGGTACTCGAGGAATTACACGACTCACATATGGGCATGGTGAAAACGAAGGCTTTGGCCCGGAGTTACGTTTGGTGGCCGGGAGTGGACGAGGCGGTAGAGGCGGCGTGCCGTGCGTGCGAAGTGTGCGCCAGCGTCGCGGATGCGCCACGCGCCCACACACCAAGCCCATGGCCATGGCCAAACCGTCCGTGGTCGCGATTACACATAGATTTTTTAGGCCCAATACACGGTGTGTCTTATTTAGTGGTGATAGACTCATGCTCAAAGTGGATCGAAGCCGTAAAAATGAACACCACTACAGCAGGTGCAGTGATAAGAGTATTAAGAGATATGTGGGCTAGATTTGGGTTGCCTAAGCAAATTGTAAGTGACAACGGTCCCCCATTTTCTAGTGCAGAGTTCGGAACTTTCATTAAAAGGAATGGAATAAGCCACGTTTTCTCTGCACCATATCACCCAGCATCAAACGGGGCTGCGGAAAATGCGGTGAAGATTTGTAAACGCGTAATTAGGAAGGCAAGAAAAGAAAAGATCGATTTCGAAACAGCGTTAAGTAGATTTCTATTAGTATATAGGAATACTGAACATTACGCCTCGGGGGAGAGCCCAGCTAAAATACTTTTCGGTAGAAATCTCCGAACACGCCTCGATAAGTTGAGACCTGATCGTTTACAACGGATGAGCGAGCGACAAGACCGCAATATCACTGAAGCTAGCGCTTCGCGTCAATTTCGGCTTGAGCGAACGGGGGAAGTGTGGTGTCGTGACTACCGCGGCGGGGATAAGTGGGTACCGGGTCAGATAGCAAAAAAATTAGGGAATACAGACTATACCGTGCGTTATAATGACGGAACCGAGGTACATAGACATATCGACCAGTTAAGGCGTAGGGTTGCCAATGTTAGCCACGGATCACAATCTCCTATAAAATCTAAAAATCGTAGACTTAGTTCCCTTGTAGTACCTACTAGTAGAGAGTGTATCTGTGAGAAAGAGGCCCGGGACAACGAGGGTGTTGCTCCGGCGTCGCCCCCGGCGAATCCGGAAACTTTTATAGACAAAACTAGCGTGCCTGATAATAAGACTTTATCACCATCTGTAGATGAGCAATCGAAACGTGCTATTAAACCACCTAAGCGTTTCGGATATGATGAATATTTTTAATCGCCTTTAAGTTCTGTTAAAGCTACGACACTGACGCTTGTTATTTTTGTTAGTAAATAAGTAAATGTAAAATTATTATGAATTGTTATTAGTTGTAAGATTATTTAATGAATTATGTATGAACTAAGGGTGAAGGTATTGGTATATATTGTATTCATGTGGGTACTGTCAGTCTTAGATTAAACGCTATAAGAAACGCACGTCTCTTATTTATCAGTTTTAAAATCTGTATAAACTGTCGTGGGACTATTCTAGAATAAAAAATTATATTATAATAAAATAAGTTTAATATAAAATAATGAATTAAACTGTTTTATGGGAAATTTTACTTTTTACTCAATTCACGTTTATATTTTTAGATTATGACATGAAAGTCCTTTTAAATTTTTTTAATGATTGTGCAAAAATTGAATATACATATTTATTTATTTTATGATTTATGAAGAAAATTGACTTACCAATATCCAGAGTGGATACAGCATCCTTGACTAGTCTGTAGGAGTCACCGTTGATTCTGAGGAAGTCCACACAGCCCAAAAGTCCTTCAGATAGACCCAGTTTGCTCTGCAAGCCTGTGGTGTTCCCTGCGCCTCCCACCCACACTGGTTCCCGGAAGGTCATACGAGAGAAGAGACCCTGGGACGGTTGGATAACATTTACATTGCAGAAAGAAAAAACAAAATATATATAATATCAACGAAACGAAACCAATTTTGAAATTTTGTTTAGTACTACTGTTAGTTAGTTTTTTTTATATATATGCATATATGTATATGTATGGATGTATATAAAAATATACACAAACATACACACCTATATGCATATACACATGTGTTATTACTAAATTTTCAAATAACGTATGAATAGTTAACTACAAGCTGTAATATTAATTTTTTATTTATATAAATATGTTTGATCAAGTTGTGCTTTTTAAAGTACTGTATTAAAAATAATAGATTAAAATTTTTCCAATACTGTTTTTCAAATTCATTGAACAAAGGTTTTGTTCCCGTTCCAAACCGCAAATTAAACGGATCCCTGATCTGGTACTTGGATACAATTACAAACTTGTCATCCGTTAGCATTTTATAGCCGGAATTTCATCAATTATTTTACAACATTAACTTGCTGAAGCGACATTACCAGCCGGCTGTTGGTTCATACATTTTTAAGTCACAAACGACAAAATATTTAAAACTAAACATCAAATCATAAAATGTAACTAATATACGACAATCATTTTAATGTTTATTAAAATTTCAACTACAAAACTCCGGAACGACCTCCCTGAACACACACATATATATATCTATGTATTTATGTTGTTATTGGTATGTATTGTATGTATATATTGTTATATGGTTGATTAGTCTTACAAAAATGTTTTTTGATTATTTTAAGTTAGTTTATAGTCATATTAGTTATTTAGTTTAAATTATTTAGTGAATGTTAACGCCTAATTTTTTTATTTTATTTTATTTTCTACGCCTATTGGACTGGCAGAGAATTCTTTAACCAATAAATCCGTCTATTGTACATAATTAAGGCAATAAAGATTTAATAAATAAATAATTTGTTAACTTCATGTAAAAAAAATACATTCCTCAAAAATTATAATCAAAAATAAGACACACCATATTGTTTTAATTAAAGTTCGTCAATAGACATACTAAGTGATAATTATTGATTACAAAATATGTAAATAAAAATAAAATTAATAAGTTGATAATCGCTACCGCTTATGTCTTATAAACTTCGTCTAAAGTCTTTGTCGCTTAGACTCTTAATGAGCGACGGCACCTCACTTTGTATTTAAAAAGTATATTTTGTTTATACTTTACCGGGTTTCCGTTACACTTTGACGGTTTAAAGAAAAACAGTTTACACAAAGAATATTATTATATAAATTTCTTTAGTATGCACTAGCTGTAACTCGCGGTTCCACCCGTTGATACACGATTTTTCCTATTAAGATAACTAAAAACAGTAGTGTAATGCTAGATAGGCGTCCTCATGAACTTACCTGTCATATGTTAAATGAATTCTTCAAATACATTCGGTAGTTGCCAGATTAGAACGTTTAAACAAACAAACTCTACAGCTTTATATTATTAGTATTGATTACTTTAGATAAACCTTTGAAAATATACATTTGAATCATACTATAACGATTTTCATGATGATGTTACTACTAGTATTAAGTGGGTTTTAAAACGATTTTATTGTTAAATAATTTATTCCAAATGAAAATAAACACTATTACTAATTAAAAGGACTTCTTAGCTTTACTAAATATAGTAGGAATACGGCGATTTTGTCTCTATGACGTTATTAATCAGAAACACAGAAAGAACATTTTTTTTTTCATTTGATAGGTTCATTGTTCCTGATATATATCATGTAACAATATATTACTTTAAAATAGAGTATTAGAAAACGCTTTCTAACAAGAATTGGGAAATCTGAGCTACTTTTCCGTTTTCGAACAGTAGTTCTGAACTAATATTCCGAGAGTACGCCCTTTTGTAGTTCACGCATGGTTGTATGTCGTATATATGCGTCAGAGATAGCGATAGCGGACTGATAAGACCGTCATCATTTTGACTTGGTGGTACAGGACTCATATAATCAGTGTACAACAGTGTACAGGGTTCATATAATCAGGGTACAACAACATCGCCACTGTTACTTCGCTTCTATACTGTTCGCAACAATCTCACCTCTATTACACACAAAGACACAAACGCACACATATACACACACAAACACTCTCACAGTATAACACACTCACCAGCCACTAACAAACTAAGTGACCGGGTCGTCGCCTCCAAAAGAAGTGAACGTCAACCTATACATCAGAGATGAGTCTGTCCACGTGCCGCCATTACAAACCATGTGACGTCACATGGTTTCCTACTACTAAGTAATCATTTGACGAACTTTAATTAAAACACTATTGTTATCTATGACAAATTTATACATTCATATTAATTTATTATTAATGGTTACTCTTATTTTTGTTTATAATTTTTGAGGAACGTATTTTATTTACATAAAGTTAACAAAATATAATAAGTATTTACTTTTATTACTAAACTACATTTTTTAAACTTAACTAACCCGTGTTTTACATAAAACCAGTTAAAATTCAAAGTAGACGAGCGGTAATAATTAACGAGTAGGTAGATTTACTGTGTTTTATTAAAACCTAAACTTATGAAAACGGTTCCTTTCAGTGATTTATATTATGCAAGAGAAATACGAGTACGAGGAATTTCATTTGAATAAAATAAATTACATAAAATGAAAATAAAAACTAAGAATATGCAGATATTAAACAGCTGGAATGGACCTATGAAACTGCTGCAAATACATCACCTTTCTTAGATTGGACCACAAACCTGCCCCCCCATAAATCTCTGACTTTGATTATATATTGAGTTTTAAAGACTAGACGAAATATTTTGTACGTAGCCAATCAAATTCATAAATAGGTTGGTATTATTTAAGAAATATACGAATTAACTGATACAAAAAAATATTTTCGAGTTTTGTTTATAGTTACTGTCAACTTACCTTAGACCTTCCCCGAACGCGTTTCCCATTGTTAAGCTTCAGCCAGGCGTCCCATCGATGCCGGTATACTGATATGGTGTTCCATCGTCCGAGGTGCACCGGCTCAGGGGAGCGCAGCACGCCTGCTCCGCTTCCACAGTCGAACCTGTTGATTTACTGGTTACAACAACTACCAACTCCCAGCTGAGCAGAGTGCTGGCTCTCTCCAAAATAATCCATGATAGTTATTGTAGCACAAATTAAATTTATTTCATACATGTATTAAATGTATTTCATACTGAAAACTATCATTATAACCTACAAGCCTTTAACTTCTAAGACAATGTTGTGCCAATAATTTTGAGATTTTATATTTATTAACAATATTCTCTACTTTTCTAACTCACACATAGAGAGTGTGTGTGTGTGTGTTTTTACATTTTCAATTATCTTAATTTACTTTATATAAGTATGTCTGGTACGTTTCAATTATTAATAATTAGAATATTAAATATTAAAATTTTATTTACAGCTTACGCTTACAATTACTTGTTTAAATTTCATTGATACAGAATTAGGAAGGTATTTCTGAAAGAAAGGTATTTCGGTAATTCGTAAATAGAGGTAATATATATCCGTAAATAGATGTAATATATATACATCCTTCTTTACAAATATTCTCACAGTAAGATAAGTTCAAGTCAAGTTTTTAAACTTCAAATAGGTACGTGCTTTAATCTCGTTCGAAAATTTAGTAATCTTCGAGTTTAACAAACTTCATGAAGTTTGTAAACTTTCGGAACTTGCATAAAGAAATCTGGTTAAACTTCATCTACCTTGATTTGACAAGGGACAAGAGAAAATCCAAGTATATGCTGTATATATAAATATAAATTTATTCTCATACAAAATTTTATTACGAAAACATCAGAGCAGTCAAAAACAGTACAGCCTATAAATTTCCCACAAAGATATTCAACAGAAATGAATTGAAAATGTAAATTCCGGATTTAATATCCACAGTGACCAATAGAGAACAAATATTAAATAAGCTTCGCCGAAACATTACGGCCATTATGGTGAAGTTAATTAGTTTGTCGGCGAAATAAACCCCATTGTAAGTTTACATAGACTACCATAAATTGATTTTTAATTTCTCTTTAAGCGAAAAGTTTCGTTTATTATTATAGGTTTAACATTATTTTGTTTGTAACTTTAATTTAGTATTTTAAGTCAAATGCGTTACTAAAATATATGCTAATAGATAGCTAAAAAAACAATTATAAAAGAGTATCATGAAAATATAATATTCATAATTTACCATTTTAAAACAAAAACATTAAAAAAAATGTTTAATGTACGCCAAACGAAATGCGCATAAATGTGTAAAAAAAAAACAAAGAATTTTCAACACCTTCGTTGGCGGGAAATTTAATTTAATTTTACGGATGCATATGTCAGTGACGTCAGTTTGACAGAGAAATGGACGACAAACCGTTCAATTTAGCTGACATTATTGACAAATAGATATTGTAATAAAAAATCGACATATTAAAAAAATATATATACTAAAGGTTGTTTTATAAATTATATATATATATTTATTTAGTAATTCCTTATTTTACGTTAGATGGTGTTATTATTTTTATGAACCGAAAATAGGAGTCTCTTTATGGCTGAATGCGGTTATGCGTTTTCATTATACGGACTCGTTATGAGAAAAAGAGTATCGTAACGAGTTTTACTTACATATATATCATAATATTCTTGAAAGTATCTATTTTCTTTAAAGTTTTAAGGTATTTTTAACTTCTAATTTTGTTAATAAGATTTCATCAATTCAGAGAATTAAATCTGATAGATTTTTTTATTAAAGTTTAAATTTACTTAGAATGTAAATAATAAATATTACATTTAGGGGCGGAATTAGAACCTGCAACTTATAGAAACGGTCTTAAAACGCTCTCAATTAAGCTACCGTGTGATTGCCTAGGTTTAAAATATTACTACTCAATGTAAAATAGTTAAAATAGATAATAAAAGATTAAGATAATCGAAATATTAAACAAGTAAATAAAATTTCTTATACGTTTAAAAACTGGAGTAATTTTTGAAATCGTAATTATATCGGCTCTTTTTTTAAAATATTCTAAGTTATATAGTCCAGTATTAAAACAAAGTCTCTCATATTATTGTCGGAGAAATATTTGTTTTGCTGTCACTCAAACATCAAGTTATGAAACATCATACTCTAGTTGCACGATTCTGAAGTGTAGGATCATAGAAAATAATTGAACATTTGTATACAGTTTCCAATCACAAAAGATTTTAATCTATTTGTACATAAAATAGGTTTCCTTGATACCAGAGTAAAAAAGAAGAAAACTGTACTGTACCCCTATGAAAACATTACCATTCCATCAGGTAAAAAGTAGTGATGCTTTAATATGATTGTAAAAAATGCGCTCTTCCGAATACATATATCGTTGTACAAAAAAAATGATCAAACCTCAACTCCACGTGTCCGTTCCTCAACAGTAGCGCGAGGTAGTCCCCCGACAGGTCATCGTGTTCCCCCGTGAGCAGCAACACGCCGCGGGTGCGCTCGGGGCGCACGCGTAGTCGTAACCGCACCCTCTTGTACGCACCCCTCAGAGCACGCAACGCCAGCCAGGACGTACCAGAGAAACGAGGGGTTGATACTTGTGTGTCTGTGAATACAGTTTTATATAAATATATACACTCTTAAGCCAGATGTTTTATCAGATATCCATATATTGCACTTTAAAACTTAAACTCAGACGGTACAGTGTAAAGAAGTAAGTAAAAAATGAAAGGATAACTCTTTTTAAATTTAAAAAGTAATTACAAATAATAATTTTCTATCTGTCGAATAAATTCTAAATAGAACACTCTTCAAGAAACCAGATTTAGCACTTAATCTATACATATATTTTATAAAGATGAAGAGTTTGTTTGCTTGATTAGTTGTAAGCGCTAATTCTCGAAACTATAGTATGGATTTGGAAATTCCTTCTAATTTTGATATGCTATAAATAAGAAAAACTATAGGCTATTTAGAATTACAGCACATGATTATATCAATAATAAGTGAAATTGTTCGTACGCGGGTCGTGAAGCGAGTAACGGCTAGTATGTTAATAATAAACGACTTGAATTGCGGTTGTGGTTAAATTAACAGGGTGGATTTGTTTTGTCTGTCAATCTATTTCCAGGATTTCCAGAATTTCCAGACTCTCTAATATATTAATAATGATTGTTTATTTATCAAACGAACTTGGGAACAAAGGCAGGTGTATTCAGATATCAACAAAGCTTGTTACCATCGAAAATTTAATAACTCATGACAAGGAAATTTTAATTATATCATATTTTATGCCACAGAACCTTTTATGTAAAAAGTTCATCATATTTGCGTTCAGATAACATCATTATTACATATATGTAATAATGATGTTATCTTTTAACACGTACAAAATTTAATATTAATTTCGGTATAATATTAAGGATTAGTAATAAATTTGGAAGTTTTATATAATACCTATAAACAATACATCAATATTTTAAACACATTGTATATTAAGTACTAAAAATTTGTCAAGGCCAAACAAAAATGAAATTGTAATAATTTAATTTAAATATTAATTATGTAAACAGAAGAAAACATGCTTCTTATTGAAATATTAATTTAAATTATATATATATATATATATATTAATATTTTAAAGCAGAAAAGTTTGTTTGTTTAAGCTCAATATTCTTCGATAGTATTAGATACAAGTTAAAAATTATTTCTGATTATATTAGGCAAGTTTATGAGGACTACGTTATTGCTCTTATTTATCATAATAGTTATTAAACATATATATATATATACACTTTATAGTACAGCAAAAAAAAAATCTTATACAAGAAAACATAAAAAAACACATACGGCGGCCTTGTTGCCTAAGGGCGATTTATAATCGTTTGTCGGCAAATGGAACCGCGTGTAACAGCTAGTATATAATAAACATAAAAGCTAACAAATTAAAGTAGAAAGAAAAATTACTTTGTATGCAAGCGAAAAACCTTTGATCATGTTTAATGTATAATTTAAACAAAACAAATTACATAAATTATAGCTTAATTCAAACACAAAGCTAAAATAACGTCTGATAAAAACAATTTGAAGCAAACAGCACATTTATCATTGTTAAAACTTCAAAGGTTTTCGAACTTTCTGATGTGGGGTCACGTGTGTCCAAGAACAGCTTGAATTAGATATAATATAATATTATTCGCTTTGAAACTATGGTTACTTTGAAATTTATTTATTTTATTTCACTAACAAGGATTTAAATGAGACAATATATATTATAGTGATATAGTGATCCGACTGAAACTTTTACTGAAAATAGACTGTGGCTTAGTTCTAAGTTTAGACAAACCGAAATTTACTTATACATATTTAAAATGCACTAGATTTTAATTTAATATATTTTTTATATAAACATAAAAAGATTTGTAATAATAATAATATACACCCAGATTATATAAAAAATATAAACATTAAAAACAGAAATAACAAAATGGTACAAATTTGGCAGCCTTACCGTAAAAGAACAGTCTCTTCCAGGCAACCAATTGGGAGGAGGAAAAATATCTGACAGAAACATTATGTGGGTGTGCTTAAACATTAACATAGAAAGAAAAATATTACGCAATCATACATATAAACCTACATAAAAACATATAAAAACATATATAGTATTACATAAATTTAAAAATACAATCACTAATATATTTAAATATAGATAGAGGATACATAATAGATATAAAAAATATATTTTTATATTGAGAAACAGACATTCGGTTTTTTAAATGTCCCAGAAGTTAGAGATTTAGTGGAAGCTTAGCCAAAGTGAAGATTAACCTGGAAACCGCTGGATGTAATGTTCCCTCATTATAATTTTAAATTAAGCTCCGTAGGATGTAAGTGTCGAGAGATTGCTATGCTTATTAAAATGTGGTTTCCTATACAGTACAACCAGTCCCGAGCTTCACATAATTTATATTTTATTTTAACATATAATAAACATATTGTTTTAAAGAATAATTTAGATAAGTATACGAAATATTCTTAATAAATTTTGAATATTTGTTTGTTTGTTACGTATCTCTCTACAAGTACTGGGGTATTGATAAAATATATTAATATAGCAATGAATATTTTAAGTTAACTAGTTGTTACTTGCGGTTCCACCTGCAGGCCAACTATTTTATTTGCTATTAGGATAAATAAAAGCAGCTGCGTAATATAATGCTAAGTATTGTTTATAGACTTCCTTCTGGATATCATAATATAAAGAACTTTTCAAATCTATATATGTATATATCTATAAGAGTACGTTAAAAAAAAACAAACAAATTTCGTTTTATGATGTCAGTATACATTTATTATTATTTGGGTAAAACATATTTCTCTAATTGTCTTGTTAAATGTAATTAATTAAATTAAGTAAGTAAGATAATTAACGATATATCATATATATATATATATATATATATATATATATATGAGCGTTTCTGAACAATTTTATCAGACTCCTTGAATAGCCTTCTGAGCCCCTCCGGATAGAACGCTAGGGTTGTTAGAATTATTATTATTATATATTTATTATTATTATATTTTATTATCTAGTTTAAGTCTTATTTGTTAAATATAAATTAAAATTCGTAAACCATGTTATAACAAAACAATATATTATTTATTATAATAATTATTTAAATAACATTATTGTATATAAAAAGAGAGAACACAAAAAACAAGATCTTATAATAAACTCTATTTCTTTTTTACACTAACGAGTTTTAAAACTAAAAGACGAGAATTGCAAAATATATATACTATATAATATACATACATAAAAGTATACATATATATCTATACTATATAAATACTATAACCGCCTAAAAATAACATTTTCATTTAAGTTTAAAGATTAAGTTTCAAAGTTAGTACTCTGAAATAGGACAGTTTTTCAGGTAAAAGATATAATTAAAATAAAAATACTATTTTAAATCTGTGCCAGTTTAAATATATATTATAACAATCTAAAAATAGCATATTTTCATTTGATCAAAAGTCGATTATACTCTGAAATATCACACTATTTTTGAAATAAGACATTATATTGTAATAGATATACACAAAAAATTAAAGATGTCTTAAACCTGTGCCACCCCTAATAAACTATAGATCACGGCTCTTTGATAACCACTTAATATAATTCCAGGTCATTCTTGTCCAGAGAGAATCGAAACCCTCTGCTCCATGCATTTACCTACGTTATAATATTATTAATTATTTATCTAAACATATACGATGATAAAATCCAATACAATAAAAACGAGCAAATCTTTTCATTCCACATTTTTATTCTCAACAGCTGTTCGATTTTTTTCGAACTTCTGTACGATTATGAATATTTTGTAAATTATATTTTCTCTGAAATGAAATTATTCATACTACTAAACACATTTTGATAAAATTTTGTGTAATGATCGTTTGAATTGTTTCTAGTTTTTTCAGCAAGATTTTTTAAGCCTAAGATAAATATACTGGACATAAAACTAAAAACACTAGAAGTGCACTGAATTTTATGAAAATTTTTGATGATGGTAAACCTATTTTTAGGCTGTATTATATTAATATTAGGAATTAAAGTATCGAAAGGCTTTAGAGAATTGTTTCGATCAAATAAATAGATTTGTACGACTTCTACTTTAAATATCTTTAAATGGTTCTCAATAATACGTTTAAAGTCAGTATTCCGTACAATTAAGAGCTTAAATCTAGAACACACGCCATTACTGTCTATCTTTTAGTGAACTTCAGTACGCATATTTTTTATTTTATCATTTTTTTTCGATCGGTATCGTTCATTTTTTCTCATCTCAAAATGTAATCTAAGATTAGGAGGGTTTAGGAAATTGCACATTCTTGTAGTAAAACGTTAGAACTAGGCTATTTTTGTTTAGTTTCTGAGTGACATACTTTCTCATGTTTTTATATTTTGGAGTATATATTACCTTATTAAAGCAAATTCAAGAGTTTTTTATTCAAAAGGCATGTCTCGCACTAGAGAAATAATCTCTGTCTGGTTTCACAGAAAGAATATACACAAATAATACCCAGATACGAAACAATAATCTGTGGATCACAAACAACTGCCCGTGTAGGAATTGAACCCACTACCTTTGGCTCAACAAGCCGTGCCACCAACCACTAACCAAAAGACCAATAAATCGTATAGGTTATTATGTTGTTCTAAGTTGTCTTTATTTAATTGAAAACTCAATTAGAAACAAAAAGCGACTAAGTATATTTTATGATAATTGCGTGGTAGTTATAAACTCCTCGTCAAGTTTCGATAGCGCGTCAACACTCCGATTCACCTCGACATCCGGAACTCATTAAAACTTCTACAAAGCTATTGTTACGTCATACAGTATTGGTAACTCTAAAAGAATGTAACAACTGAACGAATTTATTCCAAACTGAATATCTATACGATTCAAACATGTTAGCACAAGTTGTATTTCTTCATTCTCATTTTTTATTTGTGGCTTTTTTGGTCAAATGAATTTTATGGGGTCAAATGAATTTTATGTCAGTTTGTTGATTTTCTTTACTAATAGGGAGGAAAGAAGGAAAGAAGGAGTAGGTGGTAGAAAAAGGGGAGGGGATAGATTTTGTACAATAAAAGGCTGTAAATGTAGCCATTATTCTTATCTGTGTTCTCTGCTGTCTGTTTAGTCTGTGATGTTAGCTGTCATTACTTATGTCAAGTTACTGTCATTAGTCTGTAGCCTACTTGCTACTTGCGAAATGTCATCGAGTCCTCCATTTTAGTTTGTAGTTTCAATTGTCGAACAATATTCGTTACAATTCAACAATGGATAAATATTTGTAAAACCGAGATATATAGGGATTATCATCTAATGTAAAATAAAAATGTATTCATATATGACTTTTTAGATTAAAAATATGTAAAATCCAGATACATCTTTTGTAAATAGATTAGAAATTGTCAGTATGCATACAGCCTTATTCAAAGAGTTCAATATTTGATACTGATCTGAATTACTTTGTTTTCTGTGAAACATTATATGTTACCTATACAATACAAGGTCTAGTTTCCTAATTCCGGTCGTTTTTACCAGAGTATGTACTAATTGTATAATACTATTTTATACAATCATGAATCAGAAAAGTTTAAAAAACAAAAAGAACTTAAAAATATAAATGTTCGTATTATGTTCAGTCTTTTAAAAGCAGAAAACAAAGTGTTGAAAGTTAACTTTAATTAACTAATTTAGTTAACTGTAATTTTGAAATAATTCTCCGAACGTATAATGCTACGCGGGTAATATTATAACATATAATATCAATTCCGATGTTGAAAAATCTTCATATTGATTTCAAATAATACAAATAACTTCACCTTTAAGAGTCTCTTAAAATATTTTACCAGAGCCTTCTTCTCTAAACACCTTGAAGGTAAATTTAATTACTCCTTAGTTTAGTGAAATTGATAATTTTAATTTACTACAGAGAAAAATAGTATTGAATCATTGTAGTTTAACGCGATTTACAATAACGTTATTATATGCATGCTGAATTTACATAAAACCCACAACCTTTTAAAAAAGCAAATATAATATTCATGTCAGAAAAAATCTTCTGAAATTCTTTGAATTCTAAAAATAAGAATGTTGAGTGAAAACAATAATGATAATAAAAAACACATTTACCACAATAAAGACCACTTCACAAAACAACTCAAAACTTTTAATTAGCTACGTAGCTACGAAATGCTACGTCGTAGCCACTGCAGCTGCGTAGTAAAATGAGTGGATCACGTAGAATTGGATTCTATGTGGTCTACTTCAAAGTTCAGATGTTGAAGATAATGACATCTAGAACTAGAGACACATTTTTCATACAAGTTTGAAGGAGCGTCTTATTGAGACAATATATATAAACATATGCATACATGCATGATCAGTTGGTGATCGTAAAACAAGGGTTCTTTGTATATATAAAATATACATGAAGGAGATTGTAGTTTATTTAATAGACTAATAATTTTTATCTTTACTTTAAAATGAAATTTTACTTACAAATATATAAAAATATTGTTAACAAGTTTGTTTGTTTAAACGAACTATTCTTCAAAACCATCGGATGGATTTTAAAAATTCCTTCTATTTATGATAGGTAGGTTGATGAGGAAAGCTATAGGTTACATTTGTTTCTTAACAATAAAATGGTTCTTCAGCAAGTGGAGTCGCTAGTAACAGCTTTCTAAAATCTTTTTTGGAAACTTTATTTAATAGGATTTAACAATTTATTAAAATAAATGTTTTTTTAGCCACTGGTGGTTTTAGGAATTTATCTGTTGACACGATCTATGTCCTGTGGTATATCAAATCTGATATAGTGTTGCTCTTTTTGAGTGGATGATCGATGCACATTTATTTTTAGTGCGCAATAAGTTTAGTAACGAGAATGCTCTTTGGTATGTTGTATAACGGAAACGAAAGCAATGTCCAAAAACTCGTTGAAAACATGTGCATATACTTCCAAAACTCAATACTGATGTAAATTGCTATGTTATGTTACAATTCCGTTGACGTTATAATTAAAAAATTCGTAAAATAAAAAATTGATATATTTTTGAAAAAGATATAAATATTTTTACACTAATTTAATATTTTCAAATAAAAAATATGAAAAACAAAAAGATTTCTATAGAATTGTTACTTACTGGTTCTACATTTGCTGGGACACGAGCATCTCGTGTCAGTACAGGAAAGACAGTTACAATTCTCCACAGCGGTGGTTCTGGCTGGTGATGATGTGACTCCGGGTACCTTGTAAAAATAAGAAATTATAAAAACCAGAGGCTGTAAACATATATTTGAAGTTACAAAAAGTGATGATAAAGAATAATTTATATGTGATTAAGTTTTAAAATCAACTCGTCGAATTTTCCAAATATTTATATTATACAATCTAGGGGTCTACAAATTGAAAGTTACTAGGTATTTATTAGGCTACACCTTAGACTACAGCCTATGCTTATCAACATGCGGGTTGTAGTCAAACGCTTACTTTTCGTGGTTTAAAAAGCAAAGAAATTAATTATGTATACTGACATACTATTGATTAATTTGAATCCTAAAATCTATTAATATCGTATTTCTTATTAACTTTTGATGTACTTGAAGAACTGGTGCTAAATTATATACAATTATCCAGCGGTACTGACGTCAATACTCTCTGAATTTGACCAACCCCATAAGGATCATAGATTTCAAAACTAGTCAGGCAAATTCCGATATAATTGACGTAAGTACAAACCGAAAATTATAAAATGGATATGATAGTTGAAATATAAAAAGCTGTGTAAAATTCTGTGAATGAGGAAATTAAAAATTTAGTAAGTAAGGATTACTAAAATATTTTAAATCAATTGTTCTTACTTTTTGTTCCAAACTCGGTCCAAGAGTTGTAACTTTAACGTTACTAGCGTCAACCAACTCTTCTTTCCCATCTGCTATGATGTTTATATCTATTTTGCTGACTCCATCTTCAATAAGACTCTTCAATCCATCCACTTCTTTATAAATCTCTCCAGTAAAAGTGTAATTTGGTTTTGTTTGTAAGTATGTCGGCAGTGTTGGTATTTGTTCGATATGTTTGTCGCTTATGTTATATTTACTAATTCTATTGGACGGGGCTAGTTCAAGTTCTGCTGAGAAAGACACATCTTTCTGATAGAGGACATCTTCTAGTTTGTCTGTTGGATTTTCCGTAGCTTTTGTTGCGTTCAGTTCTGAAATGTTTTCTTGAATTAATTTCACATAACGATATGATTAAGAAGATTTGAAACTATATATATATGTAGGTCACATGGTTCAATAATACTAAGATATGATAATTATAATTTTTTTATGTGGAACACATCATTTAATTTCAGGAAATATTGTAATGAAAAACATATTTTATTTAGTTTTACTTTATTTCTATTTATAAAAGGTGTTTTTCTTTTATTAAAATACCTTTCTTTTTAAATCATCACCAATACATATAGATTGAGAAATTTTATTGATCGATACAAGCAGGTTATGAACCTGGGACTTCTGGACACTCTATCAATTGAGCTACTGTATCGGTGCTCGCGTCGCTTGCATTCAATATATAACCTTAATGGCGACGGTGGTGCCATCTAATAGGTTTCTTTCGAAAATCTCAACTAATGTTAATAACTGTTCATTCTAACAATATACTTTATGAACAAAATAATAAATAATTAAATAATACCTTTCTCAGATCTAATTTAGAATAATTTATTATGACTATTTATATATAATATTTTAGAACTTAACATCTTAATAATTTAGTAGAAGATAATATATGTAAGAGCTGACAATCTATTTTAATCTAAGATCCTCTTCGAGTTATTTTCTAGCACGTAATACGTTTTCTAGACTTTGCATAATTTAAAACTTGTCAGCTATTAAAGATGCTTTCAACTAAAATGAAAAATATAAAGGTTTTATTACTGAAACATACAGAATACTTATACATTTTACAAAATATAATGAAAATTGTTCTAGGAAAAATAAAGTCAATTTTTAAGTTAACTTGTTTAAAAAAAAAATGTTTGTAAATTTTAGTAAATTTTTTAAAATATTTAATTTTGTTATTGTTTGTTAATTTTTGTTAATATTTTTTTTTAATAGGAAATATAAAAGAAAAAAAATATCGATACGAGCAGGATTGGAACCCACGACCTCTGTGATTCTATATTTTTTTAAATGTAATAAGCTCAACATGTCTATATATATTAAAAATCTATTTCAAATATTTTTATTCATTAAAAAAGACAAATGCCAACTGTTATTATAAAAGTAATAAAAATGTCTTTTGGATATATATATTAAATATAATATTCAAATTAATTGTACTGCACTTTGTATGATACATTTTTGGAGCGATATTTTAACAATCGAATAACTTTTGAATAAATTTTATTGACTTATTAATAACTGTGTCAAGATATTATATTTATTTATTTAATAAATTAAATAAAAAAATATTTTATTTCATTTATAACTTGCAAATTAAATTATTAAAAACATCCTCATTTTCGAAATTGGATTTCTTTATCTTTATGTTTGGAGATGTTCTGAGTGATTCTGAATTCTTTTTAAAAACATGTATGTGTGTTCGTGTGGATGTATATACATACATATACACCACCACATACACATGTGGTGGTGTATATGTATGTGGTGTTTTGTTAGGCTCCATTTTCTCACAAGATTATGCAATGGACTTTATGTTGGTACAAATCGATTCGTTACAATCGATCGTTTACAAATCGATTTTTTATTCACCTAACTTAAAACTGATTAGTTTTCCAGCAAAAAATTGAACACATTTGCAAAAAAATATATGTCATAATTTTTATTTTATTTTTTTTTTTAAACATATGGAGTTGTAAAAAAATAGTATTTATTAAAGTTATCAAGTATGCTAAAATTGCTAGTTGTTTTAGTGAAATTAGCGCAATAATGACGGAATGGATTATACTAAAAAAAATATAATAATGATAATAATATGACATGATGGGGCTCAAACCCATCACCTCTTGTCTTTTATGTAGTCTAAGTCTCCTATACATACATTCCACCTGGTCATGATGGTAAGTCTTAATATAGTAGGTTCATCGTATTGGGATGGTAAGACGCATTATTTTTGTTAATAATGAATTACAAAAGGAAATACAAAAAAAATATAATATTTTTTATTATTGGCAGACGAAGCCACGGGCAAAGGCTAGTATTTTATATTCTTTAAGTATAGATATTTTGTATATGCAACTTCTAAAGAAATTGTACATATTGTTCGTCCGTATTTAGTTCTCTTGCATTTTTATTCTTTCTCTATTTTTTACCTTGTCTTTAGAATAAAGCTTTCTATTTTAATTTAATACCATTGTGATAGAACCTTAAAAGTAATATGAAAAGACCGGTATGAATAAGTATATTAATAAATTTCTTCTCGGAAAAACTTTAAATAATAATTCCGATAGTAATTACGTGGCTACAGCCGGATAAATAATTTATAGTTTTTTCCTCATAAAATCTAGGGAAAATTTTGGCTCATCATGAGTGTTGGTTTTTTTAGATTCAGTATAAAATTCCGCATCTATTGAAATATAGAAATATTTTTTTGGATTTTTTTTAATTTATTCTGCAAATACTATAACTATATATAAATCTTAAGTTAATATAAATCATATATTAAGATTAAATCTTATTGTGTGACGTAAAGATATTAATTCCATTATATTTTGAAACAAGGCGATATTCATGCAGTCATTTCAACGAACGAGGGTTTGAAACGTGTTCCTCATATAAATTCAGATCGATCCACACCTCTAAAGATGACTGGGAGGTACTCAAAGACCTGGCAAATTAAACACGTTTGTCACATTCGTTTAAAGCACTTAAAGCGCTCGTGAAGTCAACAACGCTGTGCAATGAAAGGGCTATGGTCTGTTTTTTATTGCTTTAAAGCGATTTTTGCTTTAATACTCCAGTTTGTTACCCTGAAATTTTAGCCACAATAGTGAAGATTAAAGTTGTGGTCAATTGTTAGCTTTGGGCGTAAGAGCGTAGCGTATTTTTTGGCAAGGATACAAACAATTTAGACCATTTTAATAATAACAGAATAACTTTTATTAATGTCTCTTTTTAAATGTAGTCACTTCTATTATAATTATTTATAAATATACATAGCGATTTTGTTGTGCTAAAAATGGGATTGAAATTTGTTTTGCACATTTCAGTAGTTTTTACGTGAGTATTACCGGATAATTATATATTATATAGCAATATTCATTATATATTAATAATAAAAAAACCCTTAAGATATAAAAACACACATAAAAGCCTGATCGTCTGAACTTTTCGAAGAAAATAAATTGAAAACCTCTCCTAAAGGGTTCTGTCTGAAGTACCAAAGTTGATTTCAAAGTACGATCCATTATTCTTTGAAGCAAGCGAGTTCTTTATTCTCTGAATTTCAGCTCTTAGTTGTCCGTCTATAGAAAATTGAATAAGACAACTGATTTCATTTGCTATTTTATCTCCCAAAAAACTATAATCTTTCATTATTGTATTATGTTCGTTCAAATATAAAATTATATATATTTTTTGATTTTTTTTTCTATTAATTTTGTTATTACAGTAAATTGTAATGATTATAATTTGATGTAAATATTTAATTTAATTATATTTAAGGTTAATAATACAATTGTCTAATTTATTGTCATAAAAAAAATTCTTAAAGGACTTGTGAACAAGAGATGATAAAAAATATATTGGCAATAAAATTTTTAACAATAAATAGGTAAATAGGAATGTGGCTTTTTTTTTTGTTAAAGAAGCTTTCGAGAAAGTTCTTTACCATCTCTTAAGGAAGCCCCTTAGTCTTCCTGATGCACACTATTCCTCGTCACTTCAAATATCCCAGACGTGCTCTATCTGGTAGACGTCGGGACTTTGAGCTAACTGGACAATAGTACCAACCTCTAACAAAAGTCTTAACATCATGAGGATATTATTTTGAGTGAAATTAGATACAACATGGACCTACAATATATATGGCAACATTTTAACTACAGGTTTGTCAAATGAACTGTCACCTCAAGCATATTTTCACTGTAAGGTGATATTTTCATCATACATTTCTGTGATCTCTTCTGCTTTTACAAATGCTTTTGAATAATTTTTGTAGTATTTAGATCTTGTTCTGACTATGTTAGTTATATATATATATATATATATATATATATATATATATATATAAGTATATAAGTATATATATAAATAATAATAAAATACTTTATTGTACGCTGAATCAATAAACAGAGAATAACAGAGAAAACATTAAAAAAAAGACTTATAATTAATAAGCATTTAGGTGCAACAGGCGGTCTTATCACTAATAGCGATCTTTTCAAGACATATATATACATATACTCTAGAATCAAGAATCTTTCTCTCATATATTTATCTCAAAATTTACTAACTAGAGTCTTGTCATTCCCTTGAGTCATTTAAACAATATATGTTTTATGTTCCACGTAAATTTAAGTTACACTGGAGTAAAGTTATATTTCCCTAAATGGTAATAAAGAGCTCCACACTCTTCATAATGATGGCGCAACAAGCGGTGCTCGAAACTTCATTTCTTGTTTTTTGTGATAAACTTCTCCATCAAAGTCTTAATTAACCTTGCTATACCTCTCTATCGCTTACGACGTTCATTGGAGGCACAGTTTTATTTTAAAATAATATGTAATGGTTTGATGAAAAATATTAAATCCCACGTTTGTGAACATAGACACAGTAAGTGCGTTTTGTGTGCATCCTGAACTATATTCCCGTAAACTCAGGAACCGTTGGAGGTAGGTTACAAATAAAATGACTGACTGACAGACACCATCATCTCGTCATACGTTTGCTGCAAAGCACTCGAAACGTCGGGTTTAAAATTAAAAAAAAATAAAAATAAACGCGAGTTATATTCGTAAAATAGTTATTGAAAATAATATGTTTAGCGTTTAATAAAACAATAACAAAATCATGTGTAATTTAAAGTAATTTTCAAATAAAAGGCTAACAAAGTTTATTTCGAATTTAATGAAAAGTGTTCATCATTAACGAATATTGATTGATTGATTCTGATCCGATGAAATAAAAAATGTTGTTAATCAATGAGAAGGTTTCATAATGATGGCAACAGCTGGTGCTTGACTAATAGACTCTCAATATATTCTCTGAAAAGCTGAAAGAAATGTCATTTTATGTCTGATGTAAATTTTACTATGATAATTTTACTATCTTGAAATTTACGGATAAAAACTCGCGTATAATTTGGTTACATTTTAATTTTCATTTTAACCCGACGTATCGAATGCTTTGCAGCAATCGTGTTCACGGGTAGACGAAATGTAAGTGTATCTTGTTTATTTATTTTAGTTAATTAATATTATATCAAATTGATTGCGATGTTTCATTTTGTTTTCAAATTTTTTATTAATATATTTTGACTTTCGTCAAATGGTGATAACTATATTTAAAATATCAGGCTTAATTTATTGTGATTTTAGACCAGAGCGCATTTGGTACGCTTTAACTTTGAGCTGGAGAGTGTCTTTTAAGGTCTTTTTACGATAAATATGATACAAAATAGCTCCTCTTAACTCTTCCATTTGAGATACACAATTTATCACTAATATTGATTCAAGGTAGAGAAGATATAAATAAATAAAAAATTAAATATTTTTATTACTAAATACAATTATCCGGTTGTACTCACGTAAATATTATCGGAATTTTTGCGACTTTTTTTGAACCCATTCGGGGTTATTCACGAGCTCTGAACATGGCGGAGACGCGACTTGAAATTTACGTAATATTTAATAGTAATGATGGATCACGAAAGTTCTAATTACTATATAAAAAACATCATAAGTTTCGTAAAAGAGAATTATTTATAAATATGTATAATAGGTATGGAGTCATTTTAGTATCAGTTTCAATATGTTTTTATTTAGAAAATAGGTTGCAAAGCTTCAGGTTGTATCACAAGAGCTGACGGTTTAGAATACTATTTAGGTCGTCTTGGGTTTCAATAAGCTGTCTGTCTGTGTATTGAACTAAAAATATAAAGTTACCAGTCTTTAGGAAACGTTTTACAAATAATATGAGTATAAAGTTAATATTTTGTATAAAATTTACATTATTTTGTTTAACGTTTTATAGAGTATATATAATTATTCGACTTTACTCATACTATCGGAATTTGCGACACTTGTTTTAATATTAAGGTTCTTTATTCATGAGCTTAGAGCATGGGAGAATCGCGACGTGAACTGGCAAATTTCACTTGTATTTACGTGAGTACAGCTTGATAATTATACATAATAGTAATTATATATTTTTATAAAGTAGTTAGTATACTTTTTTATTTTTTTCTATGTTATTTTGGGATTTAAACAAGTAATGTTTATAGTATTTTATTACATTTTCACGAGTACACATTTGAAATAAAACTATTTTTTGCGGACTAAAACTCGCGTATAATTTGGTTGGTAACGGTTCCTTAAGGTTCCTCAAGGAACCGTTGGAGGTAGATGACTAATTAACTGACACTTAGATCTCGTCTACCCGTGAACAAGATTGCTGCAAAGCATTCGAAACATCGGTTTAAAATTAATATTTAACCAAATTATACGACAGTTTTAATCCGTAAAAAATAGTTTTATGTAGTAATGTTTATGTTAGCTCTACTCACCCATACACCCGTAGCCGTCGACATGCAGTATGAAGCCGGGCCCGCAGCCACACTCGTACGTCCCATCATGCAGTTCTCTGCACAGCTGCTCGCAGGGACTGGCCTCGCCGCACCTTCCTGTGTTGTTGAAAAAAAATATTATTAAAAAACCATAGAAAATATAAGTTGCAACAAAAAACAATTTATGAATCACACAAACGACAGTGCCGTGTGAGAATCGAACCCAAGACCTCTTCTCATCAGACAAAACCACATGATCAATCGGCTGTCAATGTAAATTATTTTATTTTAATACTTATTTCACAATGCAGTCATTATTTTATAGTATTTTTCATGAGATTTTCTCCGCGAATTAAAATATTAAATTTTGTGGAATAATAAAAGTTTATGATACATTTACAAAAAAAAATATCATTTGGTTATACGTTTGACATTATTACTGCCGCCTCGATTTCCAGTCAATTATACGAGACCCAAAAAACGTAATAAAATGACTAACGATAGTAAAGCCCAGTTCGTGCCAAAAGCGATTTAAAAAAAAATACATGACAAATGATCTAAACCCATGCACCAAATAGCGAAAAATATGATTTTGTAAAATACAAAGAGAAAAAAATTAACATTACATGATATATCATGTATTCTTAACTTAAAATATAAGCTTTTTTTCTGACTATTCACATAGACCAAAAATATTGTTATTATAAAAAAAGCAGTTTAAAGAATAACTTTAATACATTTAAAAGAACCTTTTGCAAAATTTGACGTTAACAAAGCTCGCCGCTGTCAGAACAACCTATTAGTTTTCTTTGTCACTTGTAAAGTGGTTTCATCTTAAACGCAAGTCACACTGCGAACTAAACTAAATTAGTTTAACTTAGCTCTGTCTTGCTTCGAGGATATTTTTTAATTTCATATATTTATAGCAGAGATAAGCAAAACATGAAATATTCGTTACTGTTATTGTTATTAACAGAATGATTTTGTTTTTATCATTATTAATGATGTTAATGATGTTAATGACGAATTATTGACATATCAAAATTGTTACTAACAAAAATATGTATGATAATCTAAAAATTTTTTTTAGTATTGTATTATTAATGATTATATATTTCAGTTTCAGATGAAAACCTACATTCTTAGCGTTGTATGGTAAGTAAATTAATAATTCCGACCCTCTAACTTGGATGGCTTCCTCGAAACTCAATCCCCATATCAGTTATTACTGATGACTCATAGGTTCAGTTCAGTTCTTAGAAGCAAATTGGATCAGGATGGATAATTAATTTCGGTGATCAGATCGCATATACTAAGCTAAGCTATAATATATTTATTATTATTTATAAATCTAAAATAATACATGTGAAATATTTTTTATTCTCGTCGCTTGCTTTTGGATAAGTTTTCCTTTGTTAAAAGCAAACGTCCCTTTGTTTTGCGAAAAATTTGCTTTAGCGAAGTGTCGACTCGAGCTGCAATTCTTTTGAGGGTAATTGGAAGTGAAGAGTATTATTTTCCATTATGCTCTCAACATTTTAAATAAGGCTTTATATTTCTTACTTTTACAGATACGTTTCTGCAATAGGAGCAATGGAGTGGGACTTTTTTTGTAGAGGACGAATAGGTGTGTCCCTTAACAGTATTATGAGTAGTATACTAACTAATAATTTCATGAAGATATTTCTTTCAAACTTTATAATGATGCTTTGATTTTTGAAGAGTTTACTTCTTTACGGGAAATTCTTTGTGTAAGCGTCAGCAACACGCCGTGAAAATGAGAAAGGCGCCATCTGTGGCTTTCTTTTTGTACTACTAACAACTGCATAAATAATCTATAATAACTTATCACAGCTGATATCAGCAGAAATTGTTTTAATTGTAATCATTGTTTTTATTTAAATTTAATTTGAAAGATCAAAAATTCCTTGACAGTTAAAAATAGAACTGATACTGAGTTTTCATCAATAAATATTTTGTATATCAATCTTCATCTAGAGCGGTGGAGTCCTGTGGTCCAATGGTTCGGAACTAGTCGGAAAAAATACGATAGTAACGCATAACAAGAAAAGTATATTATTCAAAAGTCTTTTGCTCTTTAAAGGCTTTAATATACAATTTGAACAGATAATTATAAATATATAAAAAAGAAACATTATGTAATTGAATATCCATCTCATGGCTCGTCCGCCACGTGTTGCCGCCCGCTGAGCAACATGATTTTATTAATTTAAGTTACAAGCTGTAGGGGGTGAATATATTTTTTTATGCTTTATAGTGCAAGTAAGATCCTTCTCTTATTACAACGTGTTGGTTTGACCAAATTATTTTCTTCAAGAGTTCATGCAGCTGGAGATCGGTCATCTAAATAGATGTTATCCTTGGAGGAGATTACGACCCTCAGTAGTTGTATCAAATGGTGCCATCGAAGTTATTATTACGGTGTTCATTACACTCTCTATAACATATCTTATAAGATGTCTATACTAATATTATAAAAAGAATAAGTTTGTTTACTTAAACGTTTTAATCTTCAAAACTACCACATAGGTTTGAACAATTTTTCTGGTTATAGACTGTTATGCTACTACTCTTAATTATATTAAAAGTAAATAAACCGTCCACGGGTGGAATCGCTATCAAAAAGTAGTATTAAAATATAGTAATTATTATTTTGGTTGAATATTGCTATGTTTGTAAATAATTTTACATATTAAAATTATTTACAGTTTTATAAACTCTAACAAAATATTGTTATAAGTTCAATGTTACAATTAATTTAAAATTTAATTAATAAAATTATTAAGTCGTAAGTTCGTCACTTGTACCATACATTGATAAAGTGGATACGCTCTTGTTATTATTACATAATATCGCTTTGATCCTCATTCCAGATTAACGCAGACCATAATAGGATACATTTTATATCGACCGACTAACATCTAAGGACTATTTTCCCGTAACGTAATTATAAATATTGATACTAAAATTCGTTGTACAAACTCAAGTTATTGATGAAAAGTAACAAAATATTTTGTGCCCTTTTCAACGATTTTTTGAAACTTTATAATGTTTGTATTTTTAATGGATAGAAAATATATTTAAAAATATTTTAAACCTTTCTTTGTAATATAATACGAGTTAGAGACTTAAAAGAAATATATTGAAACACGAAAATATATTTTAATTGACATTGAGAATAAACACATGTATAAATATATATATATATATTTGAAATTGTTTTTAAACCTATGTAGCTATGTTAAACTTATTAAATTTATATAAATATTTAAAAAAATTATCGATATGAGCAGGAATCGAATCCACGATCTCCAGGAAACGTCTTATTTTCGTCAGTTTTTTATCTTTATTGGTTTGGAGTTTAATAAACTCTTAGATGTTATTGTTATCTATTTTTATGATAATACGCTAATTATTGTCTATATATAACTATGTTCATTATATATGTTACTAAAGAGACCTTCGTCACTTTGACCTTATCTCGGCTTTTCGGAGTGACGGCTTCATGCCTGGATATTACATTTAACTTATAATATGACCTTTATATTAAGAAAATAACATCAATTATAACCGATAACCATTTACAACTATTCTATCTTTTATTTGGTTTTATATCTTTTATATCTTTTTTTTATTTTTGAAATTAAATGTTTCGGAATTGTTTTCAATATAATAATATATTTTTTCCAAAGTGTCCATCAATGTGTTATAATATTTTAAATAATATTATTATAGTTGTGTTTTGTTTCATAAAAATCTACAATTTTATTATATTATAAGAGAAAGACAGAGATTGGATCAAAATTATATTTTGATCATTTTTATTCAGAAAATTACCCTCCAAATGCATGTAGATAGATCTGGAACTACGGAAGGTCAAAAAGAAGATGAATGGGTTGTGGAAAAGATATGAGGATAAAAGGAGTTGAGACAGAGATGACGGATGACAGGAGTGAGTGAATAAGGTAATAGGCCTATATAAAGTGTGATAAGGACAGAGAAATGATAATTATCAACCTCCAAATATAATTAAGTAATAAGGAAATTAAGGACAAAATTTTATCTTAAAGTAATTAGATAAAATAAGATAAATGGTGGTAATGAATGGAATTACAAAACTGTTTTTATCTTTTATAAAAGAAAGTATTTTATTTTCTTAAATTTTTTAACGACAATGTTTTAAATTACTTCAAAACAAGAATCTATATGGATAACTATTATATATAATATATTTAATTATAAGATAAGAAAAGATAAGATAAGATGAGGTAAGAATTAATTTATTTAAAAACAGCACACATACAAGAATATTGTATGTACAGAATCAAATGCATATATCTAAATTAATAATACAAAAAAAGGTAACATAAAGTGAGAAAAACGAATCAAAAATTATTAACTAAACTACTATTTATTTACAATAAAAAAATATATTTTTTAATATTTTTAAATTAAAAAAAATATTTATTTATTTATTTTTTCCACTTTGAATCCATCAATTGTGTACGTCAATTTGAAGAGTTAGGAGGGTCCATATTGATACCATACTTATCGAAATACGCCCTTCTGGACACTCTCCAACTTAGAGTAAGGGTTACGAGGGTTCCAAACGCGCACTGGGCTGAGAAAAACCACACAAACTTAGCTTGGTATTTTTTATTGTGATGACTGTTTCACAAACTTCAAAATATTGAACATTTTTTACGAACAATTACAGACATCGCAATCAATACAATGAATGCCGAAAGATTCTAATCAAAAAATATTGCAAAATGGCTGCAAGACAACCAGCCATGACGAGCAGCACTCGTTCATGAGTATAACGCAACTAATCTATATATATAATCTCCCAGTCATGTCTGTCTGTATGTCACGTAGAGACACGTGCATTGTCATTCAAAAGCTCTTTTCTTTAAAAGAGGAACGGCTATTTTGAAATTTTAATTTTTTCAAAATTTTGGCGAGAAAAGCTGTAATTAAAAAAGTAAGGATACAAGCTTCCACATATTACAGTTCTATAAAAATATTGCTTACAACGAATACTTAATTTTATAGACGCCCGGACATCACGGACGGACGGACGGACGGGCCACACAATCTTGTATATATATATTAATTAAAAACTAAAGAATATCTTCCCACTTCTTTCTTTCAGCGCCTCGTTTTCAATCATATTTCTCTTTTATGCAGCTAAAAGAACATTTCTTTGACATAATGAAGTCCCAATAACTTTAGTTTGAAAATGATTTTATGATTTTCAAAGCCAATTAAAAATTTCTATTTATTTTTAATGAGAAACCTTTTTTCAAACTGTTAATTAGTTTTTCAAACTAGTTTTCAATAGTAATCATAAATGTGGGCAGAACATTTTACTCAAAGGAATACAAACAAAAGATGAATTAAAGTATGCTATAGTATTATATAGATATATTGTGATAGTGTGTGTGTGAAATATTGACACATGCGTGTATGTGATATGTGATATGTGATAGTGTGTGTAACATAGTTATATAGGGTGATACAGTGACATAGTTCCATAGTGATATACTGCTATTGTAATACAGTATACATGGAAAGTAAGCGTTAACTATTTATAAATCTAAGATATATTCGACTGATATTATGATTTATTTCGTTTTCTTGTTTTCCTCATACACTTTTTTGTATTTTTTTTTATTAAAAAACCTGTTATTTTATTTTTTTTTACCTTCTTTGTTATCTTTAAAATTATTTAAATCTAAATATATTTGAAAATTAAGACGTGTTAAGCTTATGAAATTTTAATTAAGTATAAAATTAGAAATTTATCGATAACAGCAGGATACGAATCCGCGACACTTTAGGAAACCGTCCCGTCACTATCGAATGAGATACCACAGCGATACTGGCTTTGGTAAATTTAGCATTCTATATAATTCCGTCTTAATCCATAGGTGACCTCTATTAGAAATAAAACTATTTTTTACGGATTAAAACTCGCGTATAATTTGGTTACATTTTAATTTTAACCCGACGTTTCGAATGCTTTGCAGCAATCATAACTCGATTAATTAACTGACTATATGACAGACACTTACATCTCGTCTACCCATGACCCGTAACCACGGGTAAAAAATTAAAATGTAACCAAATTATACGCGAGGTTTAATCCGAAAAAATAGTTTTATTTCACATGTGTACTCGTGAAAATCTAAGAACACCTCAATTACACTTTATTAAAGATTCTAGACTAGTAATTGATAAAATATAAAATTGTTATTTTAATTTTTTATTTATTTATATCTTTTGAATCAATATCAGTGATCACTTTGGTATCTTAAATGTAAGGTTTCGGAGAGCCTGTTTTAATCTATCTTATCCCTAAGGATACTTTCCAATTTAAATCTAAACCTACGACCGTTCCAAACGTACCCTGATCTAAGAAGAACCAAACATCAAACTGAGCATCAGATTTTTTTTTTATCACTGTTTCAGAAACGTCAGAATATTTAAAATACAATTTGCGAACATCTAGAACCATAGAAATCAATTCGATATGAAGTTCTAAAGATTTTAATCAATAATATTGAAAACTTCTGCAAGATGTACCGTCCCCAAAAGCCTCACCCCTACACGAGCATAACTCAATGGTCAGCTATCATCCCTTTGCGATGTATGAGGGATGAGGGCAACCCAACCGATAGAGGAGTTAACATCAGATAGACAAACTGAAAATAACAGTACTATTATTTTTAATTAAATGGTTATCAGTTAGATCCTTCAAATATAATTTAGTATTTATATGATATACTTATTGTGGTCCTGAAATCTTTTACAATATTTTTAATAAACACTTAAAAGAAATATCGACATAAATATATTTATTTTCTCTTATTTTTATATAGTTATATTATTTGGAGAATAATAAAATGTCTTAAAAAATATATATTTCTATATATCAATCGATACGGAATTTTATAATGAATTTAAAAAATAGACATTCTAGACGAGCCAAAATTTTCCCTACAAGTTATGAGAAAAAAGTACAAATAAAAATACTAAAATATTTGTCGAATAAATGACAAATTTCAACTCATTAGTAATTTATTAAAAACCGAAATAAAAGTTTTTTAATTTAAATAAAAATTTATCCCTAAATAAAATAATAAAAATATAGTTAATGAAAATAACCAAAGATGATATCTCAATGAAGCCTTGTGTTTTCAATGAAGGAAAATTTAATAATTGTTAAATATACCAAGATAATTGATTTTTGTTCACAACAATACAAGCTCAGGGTGTTTTCTTCTCATTCATTGCAACAATTAAATTCATTTTAGGGTAATTGTATACAAAGATTGTTTCAATAATGATCAATTTGTTTGAATTAAAACAATAATTGAGAAGATTTATAGTTTGTTTTTGTATTACTTGCACCGCTGCCATTGTGTTGTTTCGTTGTGGTACAAATGAACATTTCTCTTGAATCAGCTATGAAGTTTACAGTTTATTATTTGTTTTTAATATATATTATCTAACTGTTACTTGCGGTTCCACTCAATTTTTTAGTATTATTATTTTTATTAGATAACTTCCTTCCTTCCTCATGAACCTGTCCATCATAATTATGACAAGAAGCGTGAACCAGAACTCAATTTTGTCTCGCTGGGCTCCCAAAGTCTCGGTATATGTTAGCATATTGAGCGAAGCGAGGTGCAAAAAGAACCGAAGTTGCATTTACAAAATGTTGACGCAATTTATTCTCAACTATTTTCAAGAATAAAAAATATAAATTAAAATTAAAAAATAAAAAATTCTAAAAGCAGTTAAAAAAAATCGGCACGCGCATGTCATTTTAAAGCTAAATTTTTCCCATTGATGTGAAAAAAAATTGTAGTGTATGGGATTTTATTTTTTCTGTGATTATTCCTCAACAACATCGAATATTTGAATTTTTTTTAAAACACCATTAGACTGATGTCTATCAGTGTGCAAAATTTGTAAATTTTCGGATATACCGTTTTGGGTTTATGTTTGCACAAAGATTCTCTCCTAGAGCGCTTTGCTCGCTTCGCTCAATTATAATCAGAAAGAATTTTTCAAAAACAGATTATGAATATTAGCTCATTTAAAGAAATACATTTTTCCTCTTTATCTTATGTTTGTAAAAAACACTAACAGAATGGTTGCTTACATTGAAATATGATTAAATTGAGTTGTGTCTGAGTTTTATTTTAAATTCACACACACACACATACACATACATACAAATTTAAAAGGCTATAATATTTAAGAATTTATTTTTTTTGCTATAATTCAATTGTTATGGAAGCTCGGAGTCTTCTGGCACAGCGATAATTATATTATTTGTAAAGAAAACTTCTACTTTGAAATTGAAATAAAATATTATTATTATTATTATTATTATTATTAAATTAATATTATTATATAAGTAGCTATGTACATAAAATTATTACTGAATTATGTACTGAATGAAAAGTTGTACCTTTTGTATTTTTATATGAATTTCTAAAACCAAACGACGTTATAAATTTCCGAACATTTATGGTTTTATCTGTGTATTTGTAGTCTATATCATTTAAAGAAACATTTTGTGGTATATCCAGTTGTAACATCTAGTTTTGTTAGCTTGTTATCAAACTGTACTTTGCCAGTGTTTCCAAAGCTCTGTGTTTAGTAAACGTTCGAGTACACTATTTCAAATGCAGTGAGTTGGTTCTCAAATGTTTCTCGTCTGGTCCAGTTTTAAATGAATTGGTTTTCGATACCTTTCAAACGAAACAAAAAATGAACTGAAACAAAAAATGAACTGAAATATCAATAAAATATTTATAAAAGTTTCATTTTTATGCTTATTTTGCTTTTAATAAAGATAATGTCTCCAGGTTTTACTTTGCGAGAAAAACTACACAGGTATCTTAGATTTATTATAATATCTATAAAGATTTGTAATAAAAACTTTAACCGAAATCAATCGGAACCGACACCGACCGACAGAAATCAATAAAACAATATTGTTTTCCAAAAATTTCTGGGATACGTTTTTAATTAAGTTGTTACTTTTTGATTATTCTTCTTATAAAAACTCAAAGGTTCTAAAAATGAAATAAAATAATAAGAAAGGATTTTTAAAATTAACAGATTTGACAGCACTATCAAGAGATCTGATTGGTTGATGACTTTTTATATCAACCAATCAAAAGAGCACAAGATTTGACAACCAATCAGTAGTTTTATTAATCCCACACAAAACCAGCTTATCCATCCTTGCATTTCACATTTCGTGAAAGCTAAACGGTTTATAAAGCCTCACAATCCAAATGAGTGCGCTATTAAAGGAACGTTTACAGACAAACGAGGCAGAAAATCCACTTGTTGTATATATACTAGCTTCCGCTTGCGACTTCACCCGGATACAGATATCAATGACTCGATTGCCGCACGTTTATTAGGAATATTAAACATTTTGGTTCAAATATAGATTATATTAACATCTTAATGTGTGCTATCGTAAATATTTATGAATAATAATGTTACGGAAACAAAGACGCATTAACAATAATATTATATTATATAATTATCCAGCCGTACTCACGTAATTACCATCAGAATATTGGAATTTCTAATTACGTGAGTACAGCCGGATAATTATATATAATAGTAATCATGAAAATTTACAAACAGAAATAATATTATATATAACGATTAATGCACAAATTTTTTAATATATAAATATACCTATATATTATGATATGATTATATAATAAGATGGAATTTGCGTTCATGGCTCTGAATTGATTGATTGGTTGGTTGATTGATCGATCGATTGATCGATTGATTGAATTTCGACTTAAGTGGTCTATACTGTCAAGATTACAATGATTTTAGGTTTAGTATTTTGGTTATTTTAAAGCAAATGTATATTGGATATCTATTGGTACTAATAAAATGGTGTTTTTTATATAAATTTGATGTATAAGGTCTTTCTATCAGAGATGTTATTAATAAAAAGATAAAACACAAATATATAAACATTAAAATTATATTTCAAATAAAACAATTTTTTACGGATTAAAATTCGCGTATCATTTGGTGACACTTTTATTTTAACCCGACGTTTCGAATGCTTTGCAGCAATCGTGTTCACTGGTAGACGAGATGTAAGTGTCAGACACTGAAAAATAGTTTTATTTGACATGTGTACTCGTGAAAATATTAAAATTATATTACTATTTGAATATATATTGGAATCATCATTAACAGTCGATATTGATACAAAATATGTTATAAGGGTTACTATAAAAAATATATCGAACATAATAAAAGAAACTCGTACGAGCAATAAATAAATACTTTAGAATCCACGCTAACTTCCTGGGATATAAGACCCCAATAAAATATAACAAACCGTTTACTAATACTTACTATTTTATATATAAATAACATTTGTGTATTTATTATTGTAAATAATATAAGTAAAACTATCCTGACGTCAGGTCAGTTATATATATAATTCAATTAAAATACACATTATAATTATAAAACAAATTAAATTTTGAAATGGAACATTATAATTTTCAGACCACATTATATTATAATTTTATCAAGAACAAAATAGTGTTTTTGAACGAGACTTAATCAAGTACGTGCGACCTAAATAGTTTCAAAAACACATTACCAATAATTAAATTCAGAATGAATATTTCATTTCAAGTACTATTAATATTTATGACCGCTGAAGACATCTTATAAAATGAATTGTGGACAGCTGGTACAGACAGCAAACATCTTATTAAAGCTATGAATAGTGGAATATCATTTTACTTTGTTTGCTGACTCTACGATTCAAATATTCAAATGAAGGCAACGCAGTTTGAAAGTGTAGCCGCTGTCAGCTTCAAGAGCTTTCCCAAGTAACACTTGTATATAAGGAAGTATTTCTTTTGAATTGTAATGTCTTTGAAATATATTGAATTTCAATTTCTTTTCACTATTAATCACTATTAAGCGCTATTAAACGCTGTAAAAGCGCTGTAAAGATATAATCAGAACTATTAATTTTCTATTACGTTCAATTACGTAAAACAAAATATATTTTTTATTTATATAAATGAAAATCATCAACCCTGGTTATGAACCTGCGACCTCTGAAATATCATTCCGTTGTTATAACAACTGAACCGGTAGCTCAGCTCAGCTTAAATTCAGCTTCGTTTAGCTTAAATAAGTATAACATAGCTTGTTTAGAGTTAACTTCAGAAATAAAAATACCTTTCATATTTGTCTAATAAATTTTCATGAAACAAAGATAATAAAAAAAGTTTTGACTTCACAACAAATAATAAAGATTTATAAAAACAGTTTAGTTATAAAACAATCAAAATATAACTGCCTTCAGACATTTACGTATATTTGAAATCCTTTCTTTGATGCAGACAGACCTCCGGGCGTTTATTTGTTTTTTTATCTGTATGTTTTATACATCTTTATGTCTACGTATATTTATTTACCAGGCTACATAGGCTAATCAGAAACTTTGGAGTAAAAAAAATTGGTATTTTCTTATTATTTAGACATTAAACAGATATATATATATAAAATTGTTTGTGTTCATGCTTACATTTAGTTATGAACAAAATTTTTGTAGAAAATGTTAAAAAATCTTTGCACAATTGTATAATCATTTAATAAGGGTAGAAGCCATCTTGAACTTATTTTTGGACTATTGAAGGCAATAGTAATTAGAATTGAATGTGAGTGAACTACAGCGGTTTCATTAGTAGTGTTCAATATGTAAACTCACATCATTTGATATAACTTTTCTATTATGAAAGAAAATAGAATCAATATTTTTTTTATGAGCCTTTTTTTAAATATCAGAAAAGTTAGACTTCAGACATTTTATGATGTTGGCGTAAAATGAGTTATAACATTTTATTTTTCATCAAGTAGGGATAGTATGACGAAAAAATGCCATGGGCCCCCAAATTTAAGGGGCCTTCAGTCTAAATTAAGTTAACTACAAATGGTACATGGTAGCATTTGTTACAAACAAACTTTTTCACTCAGAGATTTAAATTTAAAAAATGCTAAATAAATGTTTGAGCTTATTTATATTAATAGGGAAAGGGCCCCATCCGGACAGTTAGTCGAGGGCCTCACACAGTATAATTTCGTTTAGTATTATAGTTTATATAATCTGAATTATTTTCATTTCTAACGGGCTATAAAAATGCGTCGTTAGCAGTTTAATATCCGACTCTATAAAAACAAACTTTTATAGCTTATAGGAAAATGAAATCTGGATTTGTTTTTACTTTAGTAACATAAATTATGTGTGAAAATAAATTTGAGTTAAGTTCCTTTGAAAGGTTTTAGGTCTTTTTCAGAGTTATTTAGTCTATTTTTATCCACAAATAGAGTGAAAATAATGATATCGAAAACTCATTGTGTTCAATAGTTCTTTTGCAATTAATCGAAAAATGTAGAAGCATTTTAATATTCCTGTAATATCTTGTAGCTGTGCTGCAATTTTTTGTGGGTCCATTCCAATCGTCTAAGAAACTTGAAAGTTTGAATAAAACAACCTTCTGAAATTTCAACCTAATTCTGATCTTCGAAAAATTCAAGCAAGTTGATTATCCTAAAATCAAAATATTAACACCTAAAATCTCTACACACACAATAAAACAAGATGGTCATTTCAATAACAACTTCCCCTAACAAGAGAATATCACAATTACTTGGGGGTTGGTTAGCTCCATCAAGCTTTTATATTTATTTCTAGTAAGGGTAGGCCTTATTGCCAAATGATCGTAAATCACGCTCTGAACTGCCTTCAATTCAATTCCAGTTTCATCAGAAATGAGAATCTCTCATTAATTTTAAGTAGAACATATCCAAGTTGGTATGACAATGGTTCCAGAGATATTTTTAAAAATATTAGTCTTTTTTTTTTTAATGATTAATGGTTTAAATATTTTGTTCAGAGGAATGAAAAGCATAGGATCTAAAAGATAATTTGAGGTTTTACTAAATCAAAGATATTTTTAACATAATTCTGTAAAAAAGTTCGTGTTTTAATTTTGTAATAATATAAAAATTTCAAGTTACCTTCAATATGACAACATCATATGAGACGCATGTTGTGAATTATTGTAATTAATTTAACAATTGAATTAAAAGTATTTTTTTTTTATTCCTGATAATAATAAAAATAATATATATAAAAATCATTTCTTTTGTTTAAAACACAATATAGATACATTGCAATATTGTAAATTGGTTAAAAGATAAAAAAATTGCGTGTTGCTTAGATTTTTTTTATGTGTATATATTTATTAAAAAAACTCCAACTCGAATAGTTTCAATTAAAACTACCCATTGGTTTCAAAAGTCAAAATGACGTCATATCATTAGAAAATCGTTTATTGTTTATAATTTATATTTATACGAATCCTTAGGCCTAAATATAATTTTTTTTATAACTATACTAGCTATTTCTCGCGATTCCACCCGCGGACGAACGACTTTATTTACTATTAAGATAAGCGTAATGATATATAGCCTATAGCCTTCGTCATAAACCTGCCTACCGGTTTCAGAAAAAAAAATTTCAAAGCCATTCTCTTCCTTGAGAATTTCATTTCAATAAACAAACTTTTCCGTTTTATAATATTAGTATATTTAAAAAGATTCAAAATTCTTTAAAAATGTTAACTGTAATATATAAAATAATTAAAATCTCGTATTCTCTAGTTGTATAAATGTTGCCGTCTCATCTCAAAATTCGTGGTTACAAGCTCCGTCTAGTGTTACTGAAGGATCCTGATTTTCAGTTTATATTCGACTGAAATTCAGTCGGTGCTTGCAATTACTGACTCAAATGAAAAGCCGTTAGCTCTCACTATTTGAATATTTCAGCCTGATTTATATAAGTTCTTAAACTTTAATATCCCTTGAATAATTATTAAAATATATTACAAATTTTAAGTTGCAATTAAAATATTTAATGTTATTTTTATACAATAAAATCAAATAAAAATAACACTATTATATTATCTTTTGTATTTTTTATCTGTGACGTTTTATATTGTCTATTCCCAAAATAACTGAGGGAAATTGTACCCGAATTAAATTTTAAAATAAAAGTCATTCGCTAGATTCGTTACTAAAAGCGGCAACTGGTGTCAATTAACAGAAATTAAAATTAATGAGTCGCAAAAACTAATCAATCAGCTACCATGAAGTTTGTATTAACTTTTCTTTGTTCTTTTTAATCTGTGACTTTATAGATTGACGTTAATGACTTGCTTCATCTATTGGTTATAAATTCGAATAATTCATAATAATCAAAAATTTTGATATATATTTAATTAGTAACTTATGTGTCTGCGAAACTTCGCGTTTATTCAACAGATTTTTTAGTAATTTCTAAACGTGTGACAGATTTTGTTTTGATTTCATTTCATTGTAAACTATAAGTCACTCAACTACATATGGCGCCAAAATGATGACACATGTTCTTTTTTTTATACATTTTGCGTTTTATAATTTTTTCTATACATCCACGTCTAGAACTCTTCAAAATGAGAGTATATCCAATTTTTTAAGATGCAGCTAACATCTTAACATAAAAATGTCTTTAAGCTATTAATATATAAGATTAATCAAAAACTTATTATATTTATGTGTATTCTTTTTTAAATTCTAATCTCTATTATCAAATTGTAAGACAGCGACTGTATTCTATCGAAAATAATAAAGATTGAAGAAAAACACTCCTATCCCGCGGAAATTTGCTGCCTTTCCGCGAAATAATATAGGTGTAGCAAAAAATACTTGTATATTAGGGGAATTGGAGTGTAAAGACTCAAAAAAATAATGTATGAAAGAAAAATAATTTAAAAACATTACGTTTTTTATTTATCATTTCTGATTATTTCTCTGAGATTTAATCAATATTAAAAATATATAAATCCAAAAACTATGATGACTGTTGAATAGTTATGTCTAGAACAATTCACTAACAGTAATTCTGCTGTGATGGTTTCCTGTTACTACTTCCTTCCGTTAAGGTATTGATTAGTAGGAGTCTATTTAACAATAACAATATATATATTATTATTATTATTATTATTATTATTATTATTATTATTATTATTATTATTAAATGTAGAAGCATCATGGATAATATAAAATTGATATAATATAAATCTTGCAACTATAACTTTTTATTTTTGATCAGTTCTCTGTTGTCTTTTTATCGACATTTCTTTTAAAATCTTACTACTTGTTAAAAAATTTGTCAGTGTATGTGGGAACTTAAAAAAAACTTTAGTATAAATGAATCCTCAACAATTCCTATCTTTATATAGATATAGTTGTCCAAAAAGACCCCTAACTAACTAACTAAGCCTAAATAACTAACCCTAACTAAGTTTTATAACATAAAATACGGTGTAACATAAAACACTTGCGTAAAATGTGACTAAGTATTGTAAAATGGCGGGACTTGATTAAAAATGTTTAATGTTTGTCCTAAAACTTTTTGTGTAATCTGGCGCTAAGGGAGACTTAATTAAAAGTGGATTATTCAACCCATTTCAACAAACACGAATTACTGATACTTCGCCGCAGCCATTAAAAACATAAGGATTTAAACATGTTTTGATAATTAGAACTCATTATCAGATATTTTTGCGATCAATTTTGTGGTTGACTTATAAAAAGAATTAGTAAATTTTTTTTTTATTTCTTTTGTGATTTATCTTTATTATTATAAATAAATATCCGGGTGTACTCGCTAAACTAGCGGGCCCCAACAACGCCATCGCGGCGTACCCAGAGAGCTGCTGCGCGCAGTTCCAGGACTCCGCCATGCTCAGAACTCATGAATAAAAACCCCGAATGGGTTCGAAACTAGTCAAATAATTTAATGTGAGTACTTTTTGACGTTTGTTCCTCGAAACCCTTAAAAATAAATTGTGGAATACCTCAAGGGTCCATTTTTTTACAACTCTTTTTTTGTATATATTAACGTCCTGCTCAAACCCGGTATCTATGGGTATAATGTGGGAGGACTTCGAGGTAACAGTGAATAGGATCCTACTTAGTCAATACCTAATCAACAATGACTGACATTTTTACCTTCTATCCGGTGAAATGTAGTCATAAATTAGATAGTGTAATGAAGATTTCACTTTATATCAAAATGAATATTGGAATAAATGTGTCATTTATATTAATATGATGTCTATGATTTAATAACGGATTCAAAAGATTTAAACTAACTCTTGACTAAAATATATTTATAATACAGTGTTATTTAAAGTATAATAAGCAACCTTTTTGTTATGAGTAACATTATGTACCCCTGGCATCTTTGGCCCATTGATGTTCGATTAAAATGTATCAGCTCTAAGCGATGGGTTCAGCTCGTTCATAAGAAATAGGGTGCTAATTAGGATATACTAAAACTAGTAGTAGTTTTTTTATTTATATAGTTCGTTGGAGTATTTGTAATCACCATAAACATGAGCAATTACTAAATAACTAGATATTTATGTAATTCAAACTATAAGACAAAGCTACATTGACACACTAGAATAAACACAAAACGTGTTATAAAAAGTCGTATATTTATTCTAAATTATTAGGCATATCCTTTTTTTTTTATATAACCAATAGCGTAAATTTAAATACCGTTTAAAAGTGTATGAAAGGTTTTATTTTTTGTAATAATAAACAAGAAGTATGTGATGCTTTTAATATTTACACCCCATGTTATGTTTTTGACAGTTGCCAACCCCGTATCAAACGAACCTATTACATTTTATAAAAATTTGTTTTAACATTTTTAAATATCTGAATATTTTTGATACACAAAAAATTAAGCAACGATCCTATTTTGTGATCCCAAAACTTTCAAATTCGAGTCTTTTGTTGATGAAGGTTTTTGTCCTTTTTAACATTTTTGAATTATTAATTTATAAAAGAAGCGCCGTTGATTTGAAAGGTAAAAATATCTTTATTATTCTACATTATTAAATTCCATTTTAAGCATGCAAAATATAAATGTGATTGGAAATTGCAACACTACAATCAAAATGTTTGTGCTTTTATTGGTTAACGTTGTACCGTTCTCTACGTTATCTGTGGTTATGTCAACTAGTAATCAATGTCACTTATGCAAATTTGCATAAAACTATCACTAATGACATCTATTGTATCAACAATTTCATGAAGATTGAATTAACGGTTTAGAAATGAGGAAAGTTAAAATCATAGTTTTGCTAAATATAAATAGTTAAAGATGTCTAATTACCTATTATTATTTTTTTGGAAATCTTGGTTTTAATTGTTAAGTTTGCTCTTTTTTCGAATAAAGTAAAAAAAATATGTTTCCAGTATCATGTAACAGATGCTTATTTAATTAATATAAGTTACTTAATATTCTATTATATATCACAAATTAATTTTCAATGGGATTAATATATAAGTCTTCATAAATCCGATGGATATCAAATCTTACATATTGACATTAGAATGACATAACAGATTGTATATCATACATGTAATTAAAACCAAATACTCTTGTCTTTGAACCGTCTTTGATGACAAATGAGACTAAAACCGCCGGCGTACGTAACAATTAGTTATTCCTGTACAATTTACCTTGTGTATAATTATTATTAATGGTTCATCTAATTAAAGCGACGTCGAGATAATTCATACGTGAAATGAATAATCTCTTGTGTGTAATCAGATTTGTTTTATTATAACAGGTAACTAATCACAGCTTTTATAATATTTAAAATTACCTTTCAACTTAATTGTTACATTTAAAGTTAAAAGGAAAAATGAATAAATTATTTCTTTTAATTCATATTGTGAAGAGCCTTCGGGCATGAGTGAATTTATCTCATTATGATCCTGAATGACCTGGAGCTTATTTTTTATTCAATAAGTATTTTTTCTTTATTTCCTTCACTCCACTGAGTTCCTTTGTCGCTTAATAAGATTGTACTGGAATTTATAAGTATAGCGATTGTCTATGGGATAGCATAAAATATGTTTTTTTTTAAAACAATATATCAATAGATGTAAATGATTTTTATTGTACGTATATTATTGTTTTTATATTTGTTTGAGGAATGTTTTGATTACACCACATTGTATGTACGAGGGAATGGTTGACACATCAAAAGACTAAACAATTTAATCGACATACCTATCGATATTAATATTCGTTTTTTATTTAACAATTATAATCAAATGAATTATTATCGACATGTATACACATTTTTTTAATATTACCCATTTTGGCAGTAAATTTTCTCCTTTATTATATTAAAATCTTATTTTCCATATACTTCTAGGTAAATATATTTATAAGATACCAATCTTAAGTGGTTTTAATGAGTAAAATATCTCAATATCTTAGTACTTCTCTCCTAAAAATTGCCCAGTTATTGGTAAGTGATTAAACCATAATAGTATCCACATATTATCATGTTAAGTTTAAAAATTTTAGTTTTGCTATTATTAGGTTGCGTAGATCTTCCTAAAAAAAACGACCAACCCAGTCATGGGCAGTCCAGATTTGATTTGATTTGTTTTGATAATGTACCTTGAAACGCCGCCTCAAACAGCAAAGGGTCGTTGGTGGGCGCGCGCGACGAGGCGGCCGCGACCAGCGCGAGCACCGCGAGCGCGGCCACCATCTCACCAGCCATCTCCCATGCTGCAGACAGGACACTCTGAGAATAGACAATTAAATAATTTATTTCTTATAACTAGCTGTTACTGGCGAGCCAATGATTTCTTATCCTAATAGCATAATTAGATGTAATGATAGATGGCCTTTATTACGAACTGTCGTTTTTCCAATTCCTCCGGTAGTTTCGAAGACCAAAGTGGTCAAACGAGCAAACTTTTCCACTTTATAATATTAGACGTATATAGATTAAGGAAATAGATTTCAAATTAAAAATGACTTGACTATCCGTGGACAACATTAAGAATTTTATTATCAGTATTTTCTTTTCAGTATTACGGAATTTGTTTATATTGTTTATTAATTATTTTTTTTTAAACAAATTTATTAGTGTTCATGATTCCAGGTCAAAGTCTATTGATTTTAAATAGGTATACATTGCCCTTACGAAACATTATGCTCTAGTTGAACTGTTTGCGAGGTTAGATCTATGGAGAAATTCGGCAAGACACTAAATGGACACCTTTTTACCTTACAATTAATCAAAATTTTGAATTCAATTTGATTACATTCTTAATAAGTATATAAGAACAGATTATAATTTAAGTAAAACGTGGTACCAAAAATAAGACTAGAATAAGTAACCTAATTTATTTTAAAGTAAGAGTAGTCTAATCAGCAAAACAATAACAAGAGAGACATCTCGTGATTGTATGATATGCGTGTCTATATTACAAGCAAAAACAAACTCCCCGAAGTCTTATAGTCAAATGAGATGAGAAATAGATATAAGAAAAAACTACTTTATCCTTGTTTAACAGAACAAACATAAATGTTGCTAGCTTTCCGTTTTACAAAGTAGCGCCTTTTATAAATTCTCAAAAGAAATACATCCAATAAAAAGAAATTCTTTGGAGATCCATTTACTTTTGCAACATAACTTGCAAGACTTATTTTCCACGGCCTTTTTGGAGTTTCTCAGTTGCGAATAAAAGTCGAAAGCTATAACGCGCAGGCAGGGTTCGTTCGACCCTTTACTTAAATCGTCTGGATCGGCTATACTAACATTTTATTTTGTTCTACGATTGCCCGAGTGAACGTGACGGCTTGCGTTTGATATGGCTCTAGATAGTAATGCGTGTAAGACAAGTGCCTATTTATTTTTAAAATTATGATGAATTGCATTTACAGTTTTTTTATTATAATAATTTCTAGATTTCTTTTATTTCTTTTCTCGATTAACATTTTTTTATAATCTAACTACATAGATATTGATTTTAAAATGGATTTATAAGACATATGAACGTCAAAATATGACAAGTTCAGTCATTTGTCAGCTGTACTAGTCTGACGAAGGACCCGGGATGGCTGACAGCAGTGAGATTTAAATTTATGACGTGTGATAAGCTATGAATTTTGTTGTACAAACATACAAAGCAAAACAACTTTATTTTAATTATTTCTTTACATGTTAACTTAATAATAAAACAAGATTACCATAAAACCATCTCCTTGTAATATTTTAATATGATTCTTTATTTCTTTTTATTCATTTTTTATTTATATGGTGTGGAGCTTTTGAATAATGGTTTAGCTCGAAGACCTCCCATGGGATGGATGTCATGGGGCTACTATATGTGTGGCGTGGATTGTAAAAAGAATCCACATAAATGTCTTAAGTAAGGAATACCATTTTTATGTATTTACAAGTTGGACACCATATGTAGAAAATAAAATTAGTTACAACTTTTATTGCCGGTTTCTGTGAGATTAGCGATAAAATTAATTACTTATATATAGTATTTTTCATAAAATTTAAGCACCGAAAAGATAAAGTATATTTTTATATTAAATGTATATTTTCAACATCATAAAAATAAATTAATTACTTTATATATTTTTTTGAGGATAGAATCACTAATTCAATTAATTTTCTTCTGAATTTTTATATTCTAGAACATTAATTTTCCAGTGAAGAGCTAATCCTCTCAGTGGTTGATACATTTTATGAGGAAGGTTATCAGGAGGCAGGGTTTGAGTATATCATCATTGATGACTGCTGGTCAGAGAGGGAGCGAGACAAACTTGGACAGCTTGTTCCTGACAAACAAAGATTCCCTAGAGGCATGAAGTTCATTGCTGATTATGTGTGTAAATATTTTTTAACATATTTTCTGACTACATCTAGGCCATTGAAATTAAAAAATATATTTAATAAGCATTAATTATAATTTGCTGACTTTTAAAATTAAATAAGTTTAGTTTAGAATTATAAACATTACAACAAGTAAAAATACCTACATAGTAATTAGAAAGTCCTTAATTAAACACTTAAAAACTTTTTTACAAATGTTGCTGTTTTATCTGTGAATTATAGATACATGAACGGGGTCTCAAATTTGGTATGTACACAAATATAGCAGATGTCACCTGTATGGGCTTCCCTGGCTCGAGGGGACATTTTGCAAAAGATGCCAAAATGTTTGCCGAATGGAATATAGACTATCTGAAGGTTGATGGCTGCTTTGTTAGTGAAGAGTATTTAAATATGGGTTTGTATTTAAATTAATTATCTTATTAGAAACTTTGAGGTTAAAATGTTTAAAAAGGTTTTATCTTAGAATGTAGCAATAAATCTTTATACACATTACAGCTTATATAAAACTGGGTGTACATCTGAATGCCACAGGTCGCCCCATAGTGTATTCTTGTAGTTGGCCTTACTATATACAATTTATACACCATAAAAAGGTAAGTGCTTCATAATTGTTTTTGCCTGATGATAATGCTAAGTAATGCAAATACAGTTATCATTCGCAGTTTTAAACTGCCATATTTTTTCCAACTAAAAAAAACAAAACACATCTTTTTTTTTTTTAATTTTTAAACTTTTAGAGGACAGGCAAAGGCTTTTACACCATGCAGCTTGGTCTTAAGTACTCCAATCTTCATTGAATTTTTCCTATTTAATAAAAAAAACACATATAGTCAGTCTTTAAAGAAACTTATATTTTATAAGTAGAATAACAAAACTTTTTATCATTATGCCAAAATTAACAAGGAGATAAAAATATACTTTTTTATTCCCATTAAACATATTGATTATTTTAAAAACATTTTGTGATCCCAAACATGATATCATAGTAATTAAGTCAAAACTATTTTTCTGATACATAATTACAGCCAGATTATGGAAGTGTGGCACAATATTGCAATATGTGGCGAAATTACCACGACGTGGTAACATCATGGCTCGCTATTAAAACCATTATTACACATTATCAGAACCAATATAACGAAATAAATGCTTTTCATAGCCCTGGACAGTGGAACGATCCAGATATGGTGAGTATTTTACAAGATTCCATTAAATATTTGCTCAAAAAATCATGTATTTTATTTTATAGAATATTTTGTCAAATTTATTTGTATATTTTGACAGTTAATATTTGGAACGAATTCGTTAACCGAAAGTCAGAGTAGAGTACACATATCAGTATACTCAATGTTGGCGGCACCATTATTGTTAAGCTGTGACATGAAGAAAATGACGGATTACGAGAAAAAACTGTTGCTCAATTTAGATTTAATATCAATCGCTCAAGATGTTTTAGGGATTATGGCTAGACCTTATAACGTATGTAATAAGTATCATTTTATTTCACTACTTTAATAACAATGTCAACAGTTTGCATAGTTTTATGTCGTTATTGCATTCCAGCTACCGGACTCATTAACATTATGGGTAAAACAGCATTTACCAAGGAAAGGTGATAAATATCCTTCCTTCTCTTTCGCGCTTGTTAACCTAGATGATATAGAGCATTCTGTCTCTTTCACACCCGGTCATTATGGGTTAAATTCCACAGACACTTACTCAGTTATGGTAAAAAATATTTATTTTTTTATTTATATAATTAAGAAAAAAATTAAAGTATACTTTTTTGTCTTTAGGATATATTTTCAAAAGCATTTGTAAAAAATGTCACATTGACAGATGTTCTCAGCATTAAAGTTCCTCCAGAAGGTAATTTGATATATTGTTTTTTTTTTTAATATTTTCTTAACATATTAAATGATTAATAATATATTTTTTTATTTCAGATGTTATAATGTATTCACTATATCCGTTATAAAATATTTCAATTACAACTTGAGAATATTTACAGATTTTTTTATTGCACCATGTCTTATACATTGTCTTTTTAGTATATATAAATAATCACAAACAAATATTTTCAAAATGAATAATGCCTCTTTAACAAAACCTTCCGTTCAATTTAAGCTAACAAACAAGATATAATAACTTGAAATTGTACTGAGGAAGAAATTTAAAAATGAAAATAAATTACTTGAAGCATAAATGTGACTGTATGGAAAATCGAAACTACATATTTATTTATAAAATATATTAACTAAATTATTGTCTCGATAACTCCACATATTTTTGGCAAATTTATTTTCGATACGAAATTCCAATACATAGACACTTCTATATTTTCTAAATCTATTTATACGAATACACAGCTAAAGACATCTATAACATGTTTTGAGTTAGGTTGAAATACGAATACAGAGTACATACAAACAGTAATAAGATATTGATTTCTTGATACAGTACGCTAACCACGTACCCACTTTGACAATATGAGACTAAAGACTAAGTAAATTTGTATGGAGTGTGGAAGTGAAGTATATCATATCATTCAATTGGAAAGTGTCTGAGAGACTGAAATTACTTAGTATAGGTAGGGCATAGGTTCTTTGATCAATGGCTGTTAGCTATAAAATAAATTAACAAAAGCAATATTTAAAATTTATAAATTTAATTTTAGTAACCACCGTAAATACTTCAAAGGTTAAAAATTTTGACTTTATTTTATAACTACTTTTAATTACACTGCGCCCTCTAAATAGCATAGATTTTTATACAACGAAACACCTTACCTCTACATGTATAAAAGTAAGAAGTGTTTTGAAGCATTATTTAAAAATAATCAGTTGCAAAAAATTCATATATTTACTACTTTATTATTACAACTTTATTTTATGTATTACCATATTATTAGATTGATTAATACATCTCGATTACTCGTTTCTATGATTACTGTATTTGGTTCATCGACTATTCGGAAATTTTGGCAAAGGTCTTAAAAGAAAGCTGTGTACGGAAAGTCAATAAAAGAACACGAACATTTTTCTGAATTGAGGAATGACATAAGTTGTCCAAGATAGTGAAGATGGCACTTAACGAGCACTTAAACTTTCTTACCTTGGATGGTTTTTGAAGCGGATTGCAGTTAAAATACTTTTATATATCAAAGACGTTCACCTTTACTGGAAGAGAAATAAATTCAGATATTTTCAAAAATATACAGCATATTTACGCCAATGCATTATATTATAGACAAAAAATCTTAAAATGTTATTTATTACCAATTTGAATTTTTTAAAAAATGCAACAGTTAAATTTTTTTTTTTTTTTTTCCTCTTGCCATTTTCATTCATTGTATTTAATAATTATTATTTTTTACTTTTGAATTGTTGGATTCGTGCTCTTTGAAACTACATAGATTTTGTGGTAAATTATTATCACAAACATTTTAAACTCCTGTTGTACGGTTCGAATTAAATACATATGTACTCCTGCAACTAATAAGAAGCCAGAATTGCTAACTGACCTACGATATCGCGAGCAGCGCCATTTTGTTCAGATATTTAAAGACTTTATTTGCCAGATCATTATTTATTGTCAAAGTTCACTAACTTTTCTATAAAATATAAGTCTATCTATTAGGAAAAGACTACAAAAGATTGCCATGTTCTAGAAGAACAGTTATCTGCGCTAACATAGCCTTGAAGACAGTTCTTCCTGTGCTAATATTACTTAAGATTGATGGTGTGACAATAAGTAATCCTTTGTTGAAATGATCGCTAAAATTTGGATGGAGTACTTTAAAAACCAAACCTCACATATTCCACCTGGTACCTCTTCACATCATATGAAATCTTATTACCAAAGTTGACATTATAATAAAAACTACTATAACTGTATAACTCATTTACTTATGTATTTTACTACAAATGCTCAGAACAGGACCGGGCAACCTTCAAGTATGCGACCAGTCAGCTATGAACACTCTAATTCAAAGCAACGAAATTAATGTACTTATAAAATAAAGTTAAACCTAATTAAGGCTTTTTCACTGGTAATACTAAAAGATGTATGTAAACGATATTTTCAGTATAATAAAAGTAAATTGGAGTACCTAAGTTCAGTACATAAAATTATTTAACGATATATACATGAAGGTTCGTATAAAAACGATAAAGAAGAATGTATGGTAATGTATGCTATAACATGAAAGTACATGTATAAACGGTAAAGAATAACATCCAATGAATGTATGATTGAATCTAGATCCAAATTCAAAATTCTGTAAACTTTTATTGTTATATAAAAGTCATAGACCATGAAGACTAGTTTAAATTGAGTCCACACCATGTGCTTAAATAAGACCAACAATATTAAAAAAACAACTACTTGTTGGTTATTCAATTGTTATCCAAAGAATAAATTTACATCAACAAAGTCGAGTGTAAAGGAACCTTTTAATCTTAGCTTTTTCTTTAAAACAGGAAACATAAATTATGGAGGACCGAAAAAACACAATTTACATTAAGAGGTATCTGTTGGAACAAGACTCTATTTAAAAGTAGAATAAGAAATGTTTATTTTTTAATATTGATACTTGGCAAAAGAATCAAAAGTTAAGAATAACGTGATTTTAAAATTTTCTAGAAATAACAAAGCTTGTCAATAATAAAAACCTAGAAACATAGTAAATTTCATTAATTACTTTTTTTAACGTAAACAGATTCAAGGATAAATAGCTAAAATGACCGCAATGAAAAATTCAAATTAATATTTGAATTTTTTATACATAACATCTGTTCCTATATTCTGGGTGCCTAAATCTTGAAGTTCTTTGAAGTATAAGTTTCTATCCCCAGCAGTTAGGATAGTCCTATATCAATTACCGTTCAGTATGTGTTGGCATATTGAGCGAAGCGAGGTGCAAACAGTACCGAAGTTGAATTCACAAAACATCGACACATTCTGTCCTAAAGTATTTTTCAAAATGAGACACATTATTACATTTTTATTTTTGATTTCTTTTTAGACCACCATCAGACCGATGTCTATCAGTGTGCAAAATTTGGAAATTTTCGGATATATCCTGTTTCTAAATGATGCTTGCACAAAGGATGCAGAAAACTCTCTCATAGAGAGCTTCGCTCAATAATTAGAGCCACACTGTATCCAACAAGCCGCAACTAGCATACGAATTAAGCTTGGTAGTACTGTTCTTCTAGAAGAAGAGCTTTGAAACAGCTATCATAACTGGATTTCGTAAGGTTATAAGAGTTTTCTATGAAAAAGGCGTATACTCCTATCTCCAAAGCCGGCAACACTTTTGCGAGTCTTCGGATGTTGCAAGAGTTCATGGGCGGCGGTGATCATATTCCATCTGTGACACGATCGTTTGCCCTCCTCTCCCATAAAAAAAAATGAAAATGCTCTTCCTCCTAACTTTTCAGGTAGTCTAGTAAAAGAAATAATTATGCAACGTTACCATTTATTACCATTAAGCATAAAATAACATGAAGCTTTATATTATTTCAATAGGAGGGAAATATCAGTTATTGCTAAATTATAACACAATTTACAGAATGGCGAAAGAAACTTACCTATATATTTCATCAATATTTGAAGTAGACGTGAGCAAACTTGTCGGTGTTTAGTATTTATAAAAAAAACTAAAATAAATAAATAAAACAATTTAAACATAATGTAACAACATTGTCATTTAAATATGAAATCAAATGAACGAAGCACCTTCCTCCTCCTCCTAATTTTTAAGGTAATATATATCGAAAGAACTAATTATGCCACGTACTATTAAAGCCCAAATACTATTAAGCTTGCTATTATTTAAACAGGAGTGAAATATCAGTGTTTGTAAAATAATAATTAATGAATGAGTGTAGTCATCAAGAAAGAAACTGTCACCTTGTGTATTTCAACAATACTTAAAGCAGAGGGGGATCGAGTTGTCGGTGTTTAGTATTTGTGAAGAATAAAATAAATTAAAATAAATAATTTAATAATATAATATTGTCGTTTAAATATTAAATCAAATGGATGCAACACCAAATAGTACTGTAATCAAGTTATTAATAATTTTAATTTAAAATTTAGACATTTTTATAAAATTAATATGTACATTTTTAATTGTATTTTATTCAAATATGTAAAAATATAATCATTTAGTAACTAGAAAAATGAAAGCGTCGTAAGTTTTTAACTACATGATATATTATACCATTCTGTTGAGTAAAAGATTAAAGTATACTCAAAAAATATAATAATATACCTATAAAGAAGAAAATATACATTAATTAATAAAATTATTAAATGTATAAATCTCAACAATCTCACATCAAACAGTGTTCAAACATCTTTATAACGCTGTACTTAAACCGCATCACCTCACAATTAATTTAATTACATGTAACAAGAGTTCACAACTTCGCGAAATCTATGAGATTTGTTGAATAAGTCTTGAGGTGCTTGTTCAAAATTTGATTTATTATTAAGACATATGTCGTGATCTCTGTATAACAATAATATTTTAATTAAAGTTCGTCAATTATTTAGCAGTAGTGTACGCTGTGACGTCAGTTGAATTGTAATGGCGGCACGTGGACAGTCTTTTTGCAATGTTATTAAGAAAGGCGGTTGGTTCTGCGTGGCTTTCGTTTTATTTATTTTTTTTCAAATACTTTTATTTTAAACTTTGACTGCTAGCGTCTATAAGCAACCAAAGCAAGCTTGAGGAGCTTGCCCGGATTCCTTCCTAGCACTAGCAGTCGCAGCAATATAATAGTAAATAAGATTTTCAAAAGTTCAAAAAATGTAGTTTTATTTAGAAGGGTTGAGAACAGAATGAGATAAAGTGCAGAGGGACCAGGTGGAATATTTTATTTGATACGGTTTCACGTGGTTGGTGAGGGTCAGTGGATCAGTGCTATCGGAATTTGCCAGACTAGCTTTGGACCCATTCAGAGTCCTTATTCATGAACTCGAAACATGGTGGAGTCACAGTGTGAATAAGAACCCCGAATGAATTATGAAGAACTCCTAAATTATGATCTAATGAAGCTGTTGAGAAAACTTAGACAAGGGGATAAATTTTATTTAAATTATTAATACTCTAAACCTTTGTCCTATTAAAATGCAAAGTTTTACGTCACCGCGTGACCTGGTTAGATAATTTATGTTTGTAGTTCGAACTTAAACCTCAAAAACTTCCCTTAACTATATATTTACCATCTCGTAATGAACAATCGTCCCGTTCAAGTACACAAAGACTGGGTTTCTTTATGTAGTACCTACATATAGATTCCAGAAAGCAACCTTATGGTATTTCAAAAAATGCTTCTGGACACCAGAGCCAAAAAACTATACATTTTGAAGTAATTAAAAAAACAGCGTGTCTAAGAAAAAAATTTCGTAGATAATTTAAACCCAGATCATGTGTGTGTGTGTGTGTTGTGTGTTGTGAAGTATGTGATTAGTGCATTAAGCAATTTTAAACCAATTTAAACTGTATAATTGATAGAATAATTAATTAATTTAATTATCAATCATTATGCAGCAGTGGAAGTCAATGAGCTTGAAATAATTCGACATTTGATTAAATTAAATTAAATAATTTCAAATTTATTTTATATGTTCTCAAATTAATTGGATTTAATATATAATCTGTTATAAAATAAGACAGATTATATAAAAATTTAAAAAATCATAAACCTTATTCTTAATTAAGATAAGTGAAAATAATTTACAAGAAGTATCCTGAAGTTCTTCGAGACTAATTTCGAACTGTCGTGTGTGAAACTTAGTAGTTTATTCCATACCCTTTGCATATGTAGTAATTACGTAATTGGGACCCAAGAATCTGTTTTGTAAAGGGCTGGTTTTGGATTAGTGACTCTATTATCTCTCCAAGAATGTTATGTCTCACTAAATATAGAGAATTAAAAACTTGCCTCTGCTATGTAAATTAATAGATCTTTTTAGATATATCAGCTGGAAACATTGCCGCCATTTTGACATTTGACGTTTATTTTTTTAATAGAACAAATATAGTCTGTTTCAATTAAAATATGTTTAATTTAAATTATATATACTTGAAGAGTTGTACTTATATTATAACTGCCAATGTGCTCGAAATTAGTCAAGAAAATTCTATTAGGATTGAATAGTACCTATAAATATTAAAATAGTAATTAAAAGTAAATTTAATTATTTAATAATTTATTAAAATATTCTTGACTTAAATGCAAAGACAGAATGTGTCTTTATACTTATTGGCTGTATTTTTACATATGTGGTGTAAAAATACAGCCAAGAAAAGTGCAATGGTGCAATTAAGAAAATTATTAGTATTATAGAATCTATGTCTGTAAGTCTGTAGAGCTCTTAAATCTTATATTCAAACAAATTTCCGTGACTTAAATCCAACTAGCATTTGTAATAATTGCTCTTGGCGTATATCCAATACGTTTATATGAACTCATTAAAGCCTAACTCACTCTTATAACTTCTGTCTACTTAAAAGCTTGGCCTAATTGAATAGTAAATGACAATCAAAAGATTTTTTTTATTTTTTTCATTAAATTAAATTTGTTTCAATATACAACTATACGTTACAGTTTCCCTCGCGGAAAAACAATTTTATTTATTAAGATAATAAGAAGTATCATAATAGTAGCCTTCCTATATATAGCCTTCCTCATGAACCTATCTGTCATAATCAGAAAGAATTTTTAAAATCCATCAAGTAGTTTCGAATATTAAAAACAACAACCGAACAAACAAACTCTTCAGCTTTACTATAATATATAGTACAGTATAGATGTACAAAAGAACAGAAAATAAAGTAAAATTGAAATATGTTAAGCTTTTTTTACACCATCGTGTAAAAACCCACCCATAACCAATTTTATGTCGGATTAAGGTGAAAAACCTTGGACATTAAGCGTAGGATAAGAGGTTAAGCCTCCTCGATGTACCTCAAAAGCCTTATTTCTGACGTCTGCGTCAGGAGTGAAGGGACGTGTGGCGTGTGACTACTTTTATGCAATGTGAATTTAAATAAGAGAGAGAGTTGAATTATTTAATGCCTTTTGCATTTGCATATTATTTCAATATATTTAATGATTTTTAAATGGAATGTGGTTTCGTTTCTCATTGGTTAAAATGTTTCATGACTTTTAAAGACAATATTTGTTTTATTTATTATTCTGTTTAATTATTTCATGATAATAATAAATATTAAAAGTATCGAAATGATTTATTAAAAATGTTAATTGTGCTGTATATTAAAATGGTCCGAAATTTGTTAAAATATCTCAATATTAAAAGTTATAACTCAACCAATAGTTCTTGATATGAACATTAATCTTACTTAATAGCAATATTAAAATTTGTAGTCTAAACAATTAATTTTGGAATATTTTTTCCGCAATCTCCTGAACTCTGCCATGCTCTGAGCTCTTGAATAAGGGCACCGAACCGGCTCGAAACTAGTCGGGCAAATTCCTATAAAACTAACGTTAGTACAGCCGGAGTTTATATAAATTTAAAATAAAATATATAATACATTATTATATATAAAATAATTATTATTATACAATACAATATACAGCTAAATGTTATTTAACGGTAGAGTCATAACATAATTACGAATTGAGTAGACTATCTAATTTGCCTTTGAGATAAACTCCTTTTGAGTTTATACAAGGCTTGAATGTATAAGTTACTAGCTGTGCCCCGCGGTTTCACCCACGAATACTCCTGCTACTATACTACTACTATCTTCCTTATTAACCTATCATAGTCAGACAGTATTTTGTCATATCCTATAGTTTCAAAGATTAGCGCTTTTAAACATATTTTCAGAGTTTTTAAATATTTATTATTATACAATATACTCTAAAATAATATTAGAGAATATTATACGTATGCCACCACGCTATTAAGCAACTTTGTGGGCATAATCTTTGCATTATTATTTTTTATTTTAACTACAAAGTATCTCAGTCCAGCTAAAAAGTTAAACTATGCCCAGTGGGACAAATAATGGATATTTATATGTAAGTTAAAAGTCATTCTAAGAACAAGTATTTATTTGAATAAAGAAATAATGATTTATGTCATTTATTCAATTTATTCAATTAACCAATTTTAATTTATTCGTCAAATTTAAACTTTAACTCAATGTAATTTATTATGTGAAATATATTAAGACCCAAATGTCTCCTAGACTTCAAATGGCAGCTGTCTTAAGTAACAAAGAAGTCTAGCTGACTGTCTTCTATGTGCATTTTAAAAATGTACAGTCGAGTACACATTCTCTTAATATTTTTATTATATTTATTTATTTTTAAAATTGATGATTTTATCATCACTTTCAACAGTATTTTGTTCATTGCATATCTGTCTAAGATTATAAAATAAACTTCAATTTTAGCTCTTCCAAAACTAACATTTAAAAAAACATCCCGCCATCTTTAAAAAATATTTTACATATTTGATAGAAACATAAATAGTCACATATGTAAAGCGCATTAAATTGTTTCATTATAATATACAGATATATATATTATTATAACATAAATTAATAATCCAGTTCCACACGACCATACCATATCCGCTTCGTACGAGCCCTTACAAGTGAGGTGAACGTACGGAATGTCGCTATTTGATCAATATCTATTGTTCTACTTAGTTCAATGAAAATAAAGTTGTTATACATGACGTGTATATCAAGCTTTATATATTATAGTCATTATACACGACAGGAAAAGGCCGGATTTTTATTACAATTTTGACGGCAGGTTGGTATAGTGGTTCAGCCAAACTGTCGTAGGTTCGGTTCTCACTCGGGACAGTTGTTTGTGTGATCCATAGTTGTTGTTTCGAGTTGATTTTAGAGTCTAATGTAAAATCAGAAAAACCATATTATTTATTTAATGAGCGACTTATTTTTCAGAAGAAAGACACGAGAGGCAAAGCCACGGTCAAAAATTAGTTACAATATTGTTCATGAGTTACTGATCGTGTAACTTCTGAACGATTGAACCGTTCGATACTTGCTCGAGTAAAACCAAGCGTAAAATCATGTTTATATATAACGGTATGTTGGTTTAAACTTCAAAATTCCAAATCTCAAACAACGTACAACTTCTATCCAACACAATTTCTATATATATGTAGCATACACGTTACCAGTTTCCAAAGTTCAGAACTTTCAGATAAGAAATATATATATTAAAATTAAAAGAAATAAGTACCATGCGTGTTAATATAATATTAAACTAATTGCAATCTTCATATTGCGTGACTTGTTAAAAATAAATATCGATCGGACTCTTTACTGTAATTATTAAAGAAGTCAACTTAATATGGAGTCAAAAAAAGTTCTACTATGTTACTTTTTTGCTGGATAATGAGTTATTTCTTAGGATAGGTGGCTAAACATGAATAGATCATATCATAGTTTAAAAAAATGTTTTACTTATAGAGTTTTTAGATATCATTTAATAGTAACAACTTCAAAAAAAAGCACGTCGCAGAAGTTTGATTATAACAATATTGATTTGAAATTAAATGAAAAGAAATGAAAAATGTTTATTGAAAATAAGTCTATAAAAAAACTTTGTTTTTTTTTTTCATATTCAAAGCTACCAATTTTTAGTATTATAAATGTAGTTCGAAAAGGATAATAATGTTGTAATATTACTTTAGGAGATGGTGGTAAAGCCATACTGAAATTTAAATTGCAAATACAAGTCGAGCCTACTAGTACGTGTTCTAGGAAATGAGGCAGACACTCGTATTACCAACACTAATATCCTGTAGTGTCATTTAGTGCTAGTGAAAAATACGATGGAATTTGCTGTTTTAGCTGGTTTCTCTCTCTCTCTCTCTCCCTCTCCCTCTCTTTCTTTGTTTGGAATTTAAAAAGGCCTTACTTAGAGATGCAACATTTTATTCATAATTTAATTTGGATTAGAGATGAAGCTTCTTAGCATTGCATGAATTCAACGTGCTGGTACTGAGTCCATCTTTTTGCAGGGAAAGCAGTGCTAACAGTGCCTTTGACTTACGTTCCAGGTGTAAGTTTAAGGAGGCCCTTCAAATGAGCATGAACCTTCACTGTATACGCTCTTCTCACTATGTAACCCAATTTGTAAGGCACCTACTGATGTCCTTTGCAGTGCACCTTTGAAGTGCTTTCTAGAAATGAACTGATAGAGAGATTTCGATGTTATACCTTTCGCTTCACCTTCTACAGCGTAAATATACCCATACCTATTCTTGGTCAGTTCGTTGGTCAGTTCATATAACATATTTATGATCTTTGAGGATGTTTGTTTTCTAGAAATCATAAAAATATTTCTTTCATGTATCTTTGTTTCAGTTTATATTGTTAATGAAAATCAAAACCGAACTGCAAATACGTGAGGTGATAATTCTAATAATTAAAACCCCCAGTATTTGTCAAGTAAAACATATATTGTATATGTCAAAGTATATGTTACAAGAATACATTGTCTTAACACGTACAAGGAAACCTAGTCAAATCATCTTATGACACCTCAAGGCGTGTGTTAACAAGTATTGTACTGTCGTAGAGACAAGTTGGAAATTTGAAACTATAATACAAAGCTATATTAACAGATTTCAATTTACCTTATTTATATAATTAGATTTTGCATTATTTTTTGAGCGAAGCGAGCGGAACGCTCTACTGGAGAGAATTTGTATTGGTTTTACAAAGTTGGCATTAAAACGGCTAAACGGTTCGGTTTCAAATTTTGTACACATACCATGCTGATATGTGTGGTGGTTTGTAAAAAAAAATTTCTAAAAAATTCATTGTCGATGAGGAATAATGTCCAAAAAACATCACTCCCATAGACTTCAATGTAAAAAAATTAGCGCAAGTGTAAGGTCTACAATTACGACATCCCACATCAAGATGAATCCTTCGGCTTGGCTCGCTTCGCTCAACATGTAAACGGCACCCGAGATTTCGCGATCGCAGCGAGTCGAAATTGAGGGTCTGGTGGCGTTCCTAGTAATTAAATGTGATAGGTCTTCTACACCAGCAGAACTTGAACCTAAATGATGGGATATTTTTTCAACGCTCTGTAAACTAAGCCATCGTGTCTTTGACAAAATTGAGAAAAATGCATTGAATATGTAGTCGTTGATATTTGTTATTTTACTTAAATATTTAAATTATTTATTCCTTATGATAAAAATTTTCAAAACATAAAACGGAGAAAAGATCTTGTTGCTCCCTTGAGCTCTACTAGAACATCGTTTGCCAGGAATCAATTAAGCATGCTATCTGGCCATCTTTATAATATTATTAATAGGAAGATACAAATCTATAGTATGAACTCTTATATTTGTAAAAAAACATTAACAAAATGGTTACTTACATTGAAATATGAGGAAGTTGAGTTGTTTCTGAGTTTTATGACTTGATTTTACATTTACGAACACACACATACATACACACATACACATACGCATACACACACACACACTCACATGCACATACAAATTTAAGTCTGTAATATTTAATTTAAGAATTAATTTATTTTGTTATAATTATATTGTTATGGAAGATCGGAGTCTTCTGGCACAGGAATAATTATATTATTCTTAAAAGAAGACTTCCACTTTGTTAATATGTATGACAGTTTGAAGTTGAAATAAATTATTATTATTTATTTATTTATTTATATTCTTCATCTCAACAAGATTTTAATAGTTTTTTAGATTGAAATATTTTTGTTGCTACAGGTTATTAACGATGCCCTATATATTGGTAGATATAAAACTATATACCTATACTTTTAACAATATTGCCAGATCTATCTAGAGGTGCATGTTATTTTATAAATCTTTTTAATTATTTCAGTTTTTAACTGGATTGATAAAACTAGAAAAAAATGAAAATAAATTCAACAGATATACTCTTACGTATATCGAATATTCGAGAAAAATGAATGATATTCCAATGAATAACAACAATCCAAACCATTCTTCTTGATTAAAAAAAATACTCTCTATATCATAATAGCTGTTACACGCGGTTACACCCGAGGACAAACGATTTTATTTACTATTAAGATTAATAAGAACAATAGTGTAATGATATAATATATAATTTATAATCAAAAAGGAATTGTTCAAATCCTTTCGGAAGTTTAATAGATGAGGATGTTTAAACAAACAAAATTTTCCGCTGTTTAATATTAGTAGAAATTAAAGTAACTAAGAACAGTAGCGTAATGTTTTCTAGCTTGCCTCTGAAAAAAATGTTCATATTCGTCCCGTAGTTTCAAGGACTAGCGCGTTTAAACATTTTTTCTATTTTATAACTTCTTAAAAATTCTGTACCGATTGATTGATGTGATCTAAAAATCAGAAACAAATTTTCATATTTTACTTTATAGTTTTTCCTTCATAGGGAAAATTGTGGCTCGTCCTGAGTGTTGGTTTTTTAGAGTCAGTATAAAATTCCTATCTCCAAGGCCAGCAACGCTCTTGTGAGTCTTCGGATGTTGCAAGAGTTTATGGGCGGTGGTGATCACATTTTGTCAGTGACCCGCATGCTCGTTTGCCCTCCTTTTCCATAAAAAAAAAAAACATCGATTGATGCATAGAAATATTTTTTTTTAGATATTTTTTTTTATTCCCCAAATACTATAACTATATTGAATATTAGTATGAATGTTTCTATCGATGTCATAATTGAGTTCTGCTACTGAACTTCTAGTTCTACTGAGTTCTAGTTTTATATAAAGCTACGTTTACATAAAAAGACGCATTTTATGGGGCAGGTAGGGTCCGAGGCCTCTCAGCGTAAGTGAGGGCCTTTGTCCTCCATTATGCAGATACCTTAATAAGACCCCGATCAATTCATTTTTTGCTACAGCGCTTTTATTTTCTATGCATTTTTTACTGAATAATAATTTATCAGCGCCATTTTGATTGATTGTCAAAAATTGTAAATTAAATCGTAGCTACTCACGGCTGTAGCCGTCGACAAATAAAGGTTTGATTTACTATTAATATAACTAATGGATTTCTTCATGAGCTTTTTTTTTTTTTTTCTTTGGAAAAACCCGTTACGGGTACCCCGTCGGCCCAGGGGGGTGACAGCCGGGGGGTGATGTGGGACCACCCGGCAGCATAGAGGATGCTGCCATTTTTAAGGCTACCCACTAAAAGACCAACGGTTGCCCTCTGCGCCGTAATGGGACGTCACGGGATCGCATTAGCACACACCGTGACGCCCCGACCTGAACCTGCCTAACATAATCAGAAATAATTTTTCAGATCCATTCTGTAGTTTCGAAAATAAACGTTTGACGTACACGAGTGATCATTGATTGAAAGTGAAAAATATAAAAATAAATAAATAAAAATCGCGTTCTAACAAACTTTTCAGCTTTATATTATGAACAGTTTTGATACTAGTCGGTCAAATTACGATAGTAATTACAGACAGCCCGATAATAATATATAATAGCTAGTTTTTTATATGTTAATACTATGTTAAATATTATAGAAATATATATCGGGACTTTATCGCGTAAATATTTTTTAAGGTACGATACAGAGTCCATCCGTGACCACCATCGGTGCAATTCGATCGAAACGGCAGATAAATAAAAAGGTATTGTACCTTAAAAAATATTTAATTATAATTTGCTTTAACTTAGTTAAAACGTGAAATTTATCATAATATATCAATTTACCTATTTTATATTTCTTACTTAGTATAATACAAAGCAAACTCCATGATTACTAAACTTTTTATTTTTAATTTGTTCAAAAACTTTGCAAAATGAAACACGAACTACAAGGGCTTCAAATGTCACGAAGCCTAAAAGCACTTCGGGTACAAGCCCTCAATAAATAAATTCCGCTTTATAAAAATTCATATCTCTTTGTTTTGTTACAAACAAGCTCAAAGTAAAACAAAGAATCTTCCAAGTTCCGTTTTTTACTAATTAGCATTTATTGTAGAAATTATTCAGCTTTAGCGTGTTGTTTTAAAATATGAATTCAAAATTTTAAAGTTTCATTGAGGTTGAGTTTTAGATTTTTAAATGAAGAAACTTTATTACCTTCGTCTTGAGGTAAATTAATTTATATACTTGAACATAGAAAATAAACTTTGAACATATCTTAATTTTCAAGTTGCTTTTACATTTTGGTAATAAAATACTTATTAAAGTTTCTGTTTTCACATCAGTCTTTGAAACCAAGACACTGATAAATTATATGGTATTTTGCACATTACGTGGTTATTACGTTAAAAATATGTGCAATTTTTAACCCGGAAAAATACATTTCCCGCGAGAATAACGAGCCACCATTGGTCACCAAAGAAAGAACGAACGCCGCCATTTTATGTTACTTTAGTTATTAGTATATTTATAAAACCATCTGCTCCTTATCGACATTTATATAATATTATATTTAATACTATATAAATGTATTTCTTTTATTTCTTTTAAATAATATGTAGGTACTAAAGGTTAATGAGCAATAATCTCAGTTTTTTGACAGCAATGGCGTCTTAAGAATTCTTGTTATAGTTTTTTTTTAATTCTAAACTAATTAGACAATAATCGATCGGTCATTCAGCCAAAGATTGTTCAATAAAACTATTATGTATAAAAAATAAACGATATTAATAAATAAATAGTAACATATAATAATATAATCTGCAATACAAACAACACAAAACATTAAACATTCAAATGATCTATAGCGTCTCAAAAATCACATAAATCACTCGTCGGATCCGGAAGTAGTCTCAGTGGCGGATATGACGCCAGAGACTGACAGTTAATATCCGCTGACGTCACGATAGAGGATTATCGGCCATATTCCATTATCTTTGAGTGCCGTTTGCAAAGATTTCGTTTACGGAATGGTTCTTTGGTTTTATCGGTTCGTAAATTCTTAATTGATTTTTAATTTGACTGCAATAATAAAGAGCTCGTACATTCAAAAGGACATATGTATAATAGATTTTTTTTACATGCCTGCACTGATTTTGATAAATCATTTTAAAAATCAACATCTTTTTATTATAGCTCGGATTTGTTATTTTGGCATCTTCTGCCTTTTTAGCAAAAGCTTCTTTACGTGATAATAATAATAATATAATACAATTTTGTTATAAAATATTATAACAACATTAAAACAAGTAAGTGTTATATACTGAAAAAATATTTGATTAAAATTATTGACACCTAAAAATTTATTTATTTATTTTTTATTGTGAAAAAAACAGCATCATATTCAAGTTAATTTCACAAATAATATAGAAAAGATATGCAAGTAAAATTTCCTAAAAAAAATTATAAGGAAAGTTATACACAAGCAAAAAATTAACTAAAGTTATACAAAAAAATACTAATAAAAAACACAGAACAAAATGGGGTAAAAAATAAGAGAAACTACTATATAACATAAGAGAAAATACTATATAACATATAAAATAACCAGAAAAACATAAATATTCTTCTATCTTCTCCCAGACTATAAAATTTACGATTGTACGAAAGAGGTAATCGACTCTCATAAGCAGTTTAAATAGAGAAGAGAGAAGCTGTAGAAATATCAGACGTTTCTTAAAGAATTAAAGTTTAAAAGAAATCTTTTTATATCATCTCTGGATCTAATTATAAGGATTTAATTGATGTTGAAAAACTACTCAATGACCTCAGTATCCGTAAGCTTTTCTATTTGAATGTCGGTTTTTAATTAATTGTCGTTACAATTGACTTTAGGACTTTATAATTATAGAGTTTTGCTTATTTTGTAAATTTGAAACACAGATATTGATTTCCTTATTAAGAAAATTATTGTAATAATACCGATGAGAGTTCTAGGCACCGTTATAAAAATAGGTGTATATGATGCATGTTCCTGCGTGTGCGTGTGCGTGTGCATGTGCGTGTGCGTGTGTGTGCGTGTGCACGTGCGTGTGCATGTGCATGTGCGTGTGTGTGCGTGTCTTTACTTTGTTTTATACAATCTGTATAGATGGCAGTAAATAATTTCGGGTATTTTATGGTAATCTTTGCGTAATTTTATGGAGATTTTGTATGTATGTTTATTATACGCAAAAACTGTTAAAGTTATATAAATGAAACTTTCCCTTATATGTTAAAACAGTTCATAGATTAATATTCTATAAATGTTTTGAGTTAATTTGACCAAATAAAAAATTTGTTTTAAATCTACCATCCGCAAGTTGTTTTGTCATGGGTTGCAAATGAGAAAGACTGATGCAAATATTACAAGATAAAAATATTTATCTTAAATCGTTCTAAAAACTCAATGACGTAATGATTTTATGTCTAAAGACATTTAAAGTCGGTAAACTTGACCTTTGTACTGCGAACAAATATTACAAAAGTTTCGAAGAAAATTAATGCAATGTTGTAGTAACTAAACTCCTAAAAAATATTGTCATGTTTATTATAAACATTTTTATGACACAATCATGATTATACTTCAATTTCGAAGATAATGCAAGAGAAGCGGCTGGCAAAAACTGAACATCGTCATAATTTAAACACAGATCTATAAAGTTCTAATTTTTGTTTAATTTCTGGTACAAATTGGATACCTACTTTGTGATATATTTTTAAAAGTAACCTATAATTTCTGTAAATACGAAATAATCCAAATTTTATAAGAACTAAAACATATCACGGCAACAACAATTTCAACATATGGCTTAGATTTCAACAGAACGACAGAACTTACTTAATTCGCTAAAACATTCAAAGAAAATGATACAATCTATTTTACATATGAAAGTCATACTAAACTACACTACAACTACAATTGGAGTTACACTTTGTTTTCTTTGAATTGTTGTACTTTAAATTACGTAAATTTGGGTTATTAACTCTTTCTCTTTCTTTCTTTGTCTTTCTTTTTCTCTCTACCCTATCCCTAAAAAAATTCTCTACATTCATTATACATAAACTAAGTTAAAAGTATCAATTACGTAAATTGACGTTATTAAAATATTTTCTCTTTCTTTCTTTTTCGTTCCTTCTCTTTCTACTCTATCCCTAAAAAACCACTCTAGGTTTTGAGATAACCATTACATTATACACAGTACTAAGTTAAAAGAGTCAATTTCTTGATACTATTTAGAGTCGCATAAACCTACAAAATTCCCTCCATATAAACGAATTACGTCGTTTGAAACATACGCTGCAATGGACAGAAAACAAGGGTGTTAACATTTCTATTAATTAAAACTATTAATCATATTAAAAACTCTAGAACAATTATAATCATAATAATTTAAATACAATAGCGTAATAATAAGGTACTATCTGAATGCTAGGCATTGCGCAGATATGTTTGATCTAACCTAGGAGTACTGAGAATGTCAACTTAGGGTCTAAACTTATTATAAGAAATAATAGTATATTATAAATTTAATCATTAATAAATTAATTATTGGGATTAAATACAAAAAAAATATTTTGAATTTTCGTAACGTTTAAAAATTAATTAATATAAAAAAAAAATACATTGTTTTTTGGTGTCAACCCTTACTTAAAATAACAAGTAATTTAAATTAAAACGAAGCCCCTTGTCAAGAGAGACAAGATTAATGTTTCATCCATTGTCATTACATCTAATAGTAAAACGGTTGTATCAACCCTACCACTAAAATATATTAAAGCTACTTCTTGCTATTAGAATAACAATTTTGGTAAATATTTAGAATATTTTAATTGTAAAATTGTAAAAAAGACAACGCCATCTGGTCGAAGTAAAAGGCACTGCTTTTCTATACTAATGTTGTAAATAAAGTTTGTTTAAACGCTTTATTTTCAAAACTACAAGATGAATTTGAAAAATTTTTTCTGATTATGATAGATAAATTCATGAGGAAGACTATAGGTTAATATCATTCATCCTCTTAGTTACTGTGTTAGTAAATAAAACATTTGTCCGGATCGAAACGCGAGTAACAACTAGTAGCAGTATTTTCTTATATTTTCAAGAGAATATTTGTAATAAAACTATTTTTAAAGGATTTAACTCACGTATAATCATTGGTTACATTTTAATTTTAACCCGATATGTCGAATGCTTGGCAGCAATCGCTTTCACGGGTAGACGATATGTAAGTGACATGATGATAGATAGATAGTGATAGATAGATATAGTAACTTTTAGTAACTCTTTCATATATATCGAAGCCTTTGAAATCTTTATTGTAACCTAACCAAGCCTGACCTAAAAGTATATTAGTATTGACTTGATAAGCTAGATTACTTGTAATAAAAACATTGTAGATAATCTGATTTTCCACTGAATTCACAATTACAAAAGAATCCATACAATATATTAATTAAATAAAATGACATTACGTAATTTTTCAATCTAATTCATATGTAAAAAGCAACTTAGTATAACTTTTATGTTACATTTAACTTACTCTGTTCGTATGTTCATTTCAAAAAAGGCTGACGCGTTAGTTACAGTTACAAATTGTATTTTATATAACATATATTTAATTTATATTTCTTAATAAAGATTATGTTTTGTAAAATATATCTCAACTTAAAAGCTCTATATATAGTTATTTATACGAAGAATAATACTCTGCTCCATTTAAGAAATGAATACAAATTGTGGCACATTTCAGTCTTTTCAGGAATACACAGACCCAATTCTCAGTTAAGAATTTTCAGGCAATTCAAGAGTATTTTACGATTATTTTTAAAATTGTAAAATAGTTTATCTTTATTTGTATGTTTATACGTTTGTCTGATTTTTTGTTTGTTTATACATTTCTTTCTTTGTTGTTGAATTAACTGCATCTTGTTTATCATACATTATTATAGAATAACTTTTGCTCCGGAAAGATATTTTATACTTCGAAACATACAGATTTGTACGAAGTTTAATGTATTAACAATTAATGTATAAGATTTTTTTTAAAACATAAAACAATTTGGGTTTATAATTACAATAAAACTAACAATTATTTGTATATAAAATATACACAATTGTTTTTATAAAAAAAATATATAACGAGAAACCGACTTTACTAATAAAATTATATTATAATAAAAAGTCCTAGTTGTATATATTATAGCAACTCTTGCAATGGACATACGTTTTATATACCTCTCACATTCTTACCAGGCCATATGAAAGAGACAGAGGAATTAGGATTTGGGGTAAGGGTTGTCACTAACACCGGTAGGTACGAAACCACTAAATTATGTTATACTAAGAAATTGTTTACGTATTAAATTGAACATATAAAAGCTTTAGAAGGCTAATGTTTGAAATAAGTTAAATAATATATAATATATTTTTTTGAGTATTTAATCATATATATGAATTTTTTTCCTGAAACTATTTAACTGAAGTACCAGATGCAAGTCTAGTTATTATTTAAATAAATTTGATCAGAACTACTATAGTAAATTTGAAGGAAAATATCTTAAATATAATATTTAATAGGTATATATCATTTTATATAACCGATAAGCAGATAAAAAACAAAAACAGGATTTCCTTAGCAAAGAACCACGAGATAACAAGCACGTATGAAACGAACCAATCAGCGCTATCTGTTTAAATTTATATCCAATCAAAGCTGCGCTGTGGTCTGTGTGTAAATTGTGAATGGTCGCAATTAACGCTCTCAATGACAACGCGGGAAGTTTTGACGTGTCAAACCAATTTATCCGTTTAGAATTTGATTTTTCTTTTTAATTAGACTTCAAAATTGATTTTTGAATTGTTTGTTTGTAAACCAGACGCATACAAATATTAGCATGTGTAGTGTAATATTGAAAAAACATTATTTAGTAAAGATATAAAAAGTATGGTTTCGTTTGCTCTAATTTTGGATAGATAATATAAAATTGTGTTATAATGATGGTTGATAAATATGAAAATACTTTTAATAATAATAATAATATTCAATTATTTCCTTACCAAAGTAAATGAAACTATAATCTCGAAAGTTCTAAATGGCCGAATGCTTAAAAATAAAATTCAATTTCCCGTCCACACTATCTAAACATTCAAGATACTGATTGATTTATGACTGTTTGAGGGATTCTGCTTCAACAATGTAACAGGTTTTTGGGACATTTAAGCGTAATATTATTCAATTTTTTCGAGTTTTTGTTAACGATAATGACATTTCTACGGTCAAAAACGTTATACGTAGGATCTGTGATATCAAATCATTTTAATATTAAAGTTTTTTAATAATTATTGAATGAAATATTTATTAACACGACAAAAAAATAAAACTGTGCGGTTTTTGATGAATTTAAAATTATTCAAAAAAATCATCAAATTCAGAAAGTAAACTTCTTCATTTTTCTATTTTTATGTGGGCGGAGGCTTCTACAAACATAAATAATGAAATCGAATTACATCATAAAATATTTCTTAAAAATTTATCGCAGCTTATTTTATATGCGAAAAAAATAGAAAAAAAGAGAGAAAGAAAAAACAAAAATAGGAAAGCAAGAGCAAGAAGGAAAAAAGAAGAAAAAATTAGTCTATATATGCCCCAAATTAGCTTTTATTTTAGTTCATTGATCCAAGCAAATAAATTAGTTTTAAGTCTCTAAATTCACCAGTAAGCATATTTCATAACATCTGTGAACACCAACAAGGGCTATAAATACATATTAGCTGCTACCAGAAAGTTAAATGCGATTCTGTTTTATGGCGTTTTATTTTTCACAGCTAAAATATTGTATAGAATAAAAATAACATATATTTTTGTATGTTCTTCACGTTGTATTAAATGTATTTTTTTTTCATATTTATTTGAATAATAAAAAGTAACTTATGCAGGTTATAAATACTGTAGATATATGCTTTTACCTAGTTTGTTTTAACAGGGTTGAATTACTCATGAGAACTCGAGGGTAGTTATTATATCATAAAAACTCTTTTCATAATAATAAGTTTTAGCGAACATGAAATTATTATTTTGCAATTATAATTATTAGAGTGCAGTTTTGTCATGCCGTTAAATAAGCTTTTACACATTATTGGAATCATCACGTTTTCGAAATCAATTTTTATTTATTATAAAAATAAGTGTTTTATTAGTAATTGTAGTACTTTCCAATTATAAACTGAGGATTAAAAGTTCGAAACTTTATTACAGTGCATTATATCTATATGTTTTTAAGATTGTACCGCTGTGCTACAAATGGCGCCCAACGTGGGACTTGAACCTATGACACTAACTTGAGAGTCTCATGATCTACCGCCCGCGTGCTGCTCTATATGACACAAATATACATAGCAGACGAGAAATAAACCGGGTCAAACAAATCCAGAATATTTTTGTTGCATGTTTTCAATTCTATGTTGAAGTTTATTGCACTAAGTTTGTTTAAGTATATTGCACTTTGGATATATATATATTTAAAAAAATTTATAAAATGATATAAAAAACAGTTGTATTTAGAAATTTATAAATTGATTTTTTCTTAATAAATAAATACATATTTAAGGAAGACACATTTTGATTTTTTTTTGTTGAGAATCATATGAAAACTTTTAATAATATGAGATTATCATTGTTCCTAGACTCTCAATAGTATACTCCGTTTAATCTAATTCTGCTCTGAAAAAGAGGAGGATGTTGACCATCTCATATACAGTATAATAAAGAAGGAAGTGTAAAGAAATCTTTATTAGATTTTTTTTTTAAATGATTCATCCGACATTTTTTTGCTCTAGAAATTTCCATTATATTTTCTTATAGATTTGAAATTAGTTGCAAACCTGTACTCAATATATATGTATTTTAACATATGTCTGAAGTTAACATGTCGTGCACAGAAAAACAATAGAGTCTATTTATTTAAACTCTTCCAAAAACTTTACTAATATTATATAACTTTATTAAAATTGACAATATTCAAAATTCCCTTTACCAATTAAAAGAGTATTTTATTTAAATGCATCCCTGTCTTTCATTAACTTAATAGGATTGTAAAACCATTAAAAAACATAATCATTCCTGATTCAAAATCATAAATAGAAAACAACTGAAAAACAGACTGAAAAAACATCGTTGAATAATAAACCTGTATATAGGTTGTAATTCAATTCAGATGTCGGCTGTGACGGAACGGACACCATCATGATGGCTGACACGCATCAGCCCTGATTGCTTCATCACATGTACGGTAATTAAAATGAAATTCATGAATAAAACCCAATACTTTTGGATATTTGCATTTGTATATGTACTGGGTTTTTAAACTGCTAGACCTATTTTGATGATGATTTTTTTGAATTTTAGTCGATTTTGGATAGTTTCAATTACAATTAGAGGTGTTATTGTAATTGGTTTCTAGGTATTTTTATTTTTAGTTTAGGATAAGTTCTGCAGGCTGTTATGGAATTTATATATATCTTTTTAATTGTTTATCTCTGGGTATATATATAAAGGCAACAACTTATTTCAAAAAAACTATTTTACTGATATAACTCGCGATTATTAAACTCGAAATAAACGTGAGTAAGAGATGTTGCTGTAACTCTTAGAAAACATTAAGGTAACAACTAGAACAGCCTGTCTGTCTGTCTGCAAGACATTAACTTTTAGAAATAGTACCCAAAAAGATAAAATAAGAGAACTTAAATCAAACTCATAAATTTACAAGTTAAAAATATTTAAAAATGAAGTTAATAAGCAATTAATCTTAATTCAAAAATAATGTGGATAAAATAATATTTTCAAACTAATTTTATTTAATATTTAAATTAAAATCAAGTAAAGAATTTATTTTCCATTCATATTTTAAAGTCAAAAAGATAAAGAGATGAAAATTACATTTTTAACCGCAATATTCTGCACTTCGTGTAAATACGCTAATATTAAAATAGTCTTAAATGAGACTTGATGTTTTCACGTTTTCCCATTTGTAGCTGCAATTAAGTGCGAATTACTTAGCTCGCGTTTCCACCGGAAATACATTTTTCCCTTTTACGAAAAAGAGATTTACGTTCAGAAATATCATCATGATATTAATTAATGTTTATAAAATGTAACTTAAAATTATATTTATTAATAATGTAGTCTATATCATGACTACGAACGTGATTTGACTATTGAATGCGCCATGGAAATTTTTAATGGATAATCTTTTCCAAACTGATTTCATTGTATTTGCATTTTTTGCATGTATAAAAATATTATTTTTAAAAACTTTGCGTAATGGCTATCGCAATTTACTTCACCCTTATGTTGCAATCATAGCTTCGAGTTTTCCTCAAGTCCCCCGTTTCAAATCACCTTGCAATGTATAGAACCTTTTCTACATTATGAACTCTATCCCCTTGTTTTAAGTGCTATATACTCTTGTACTTAAAATTGAACGCCATTTCTCTGCCTTTTGGAAAACAATGCCTGCGTCTAGCTGTTTCTATAGCGGTGTTATCTATGTCTGTATGAGGGAGAGTGAAGTCCCTTAAGTTCGCAGTCTTGAAGGGATATTGCGAAATATTTAAGTTTTATAACTTCCAAAATACAATGTCACGACACGACATCACGATACGAAACATTACGACACGACACCTTATATTTTGGAAAATAAGGTAATGTAACCCAATTTGATAATTTGTTTGTGACAATTATTGAAATGATACAAATAAATAATTTTGGTGATTTTTCTTCATTTACAGATAAAATAAACCTATTTTTGTGGTCAAATAATGAAAATAATTAAGAAGACCATGATGTCACGAATTGGTAACTAAAAACTGCATATTTATACAAGACCTGAGAATATATTTTAACATAACTTATATCAAACATTTTGTTTCGAATGTTATAATATTTTAGCTTAATAAAAATTATTTTTGTTTTTTTTGTGTTTTAATACTTGTTATACAAAATATATACCAATAACTTATATAAGAATAATATTCAAGCTACCATCTGTATTTAAAATAAAAGGTACCATCTTTTACAGTCATCCATCGTGAAAGTGACGGCAAATATATGCTATCTCATTTATACGATCCATTTGAGCCTGGACCAAAATTAAACTTAACTAGACTTGCTGCATGAATATATGCATATTAAATAGAATTATAAATAGAATACCTTTAAAGGACAATATCTTTATACCGTACTAGATTCTGCGCGTTGCTTTGCCTGCGCGGCTTTCAATAACTATGAGTTATTTGGTCATTATAAAAAGTAAGTTATTATTATTATTATTATTATTATTATTATTATTACTATTATGTCCGCACGCCCAAAGATTCGACCCTATTAAGTCAAGAGTCGTTGGTATCCATTCCAATGGTTTATATTTGAACCGATATTGGAACCAACTTTTGCACCAACTGTACACAGACAGATGAAATGGTAGGTTTCTCCATCCTACTATTATATGTCGCGACGATTCAGTTTTATCTCATAACAATAAAATATAATCACATTTTAAACATTTCATTTCAATATATCGTATTTCAACCAGACAAAAAACATGATTATACTATATTACTATAATAAGAAGTAGAACTAGAAGTTAGTTCAAGTTAGAAATATTTTCAATATTCAATAGCTGATCCCAGCTATACTTTCCGAATCAAAATATACCACTCTTTTCGTATTTCCCGCAGGAATTGAGCAAAAATTTGCTCAACAATACGTATAAGCCAAATTTTAGATTCTTGTGTGTTCTTTGTTAAAAAGATTAAAAAGAGTATTTAAACCACATGTCATTCTGTGTTTAAAAATGCCCTGAATAGTATCCTATCAATTATTTTTCATTTAACGTCCAATCGCCTTTATAAGTATATACATATATATATATATATATATATATATATATATATATGTCTTTATATATAGTATAAAGCATCAACAACACATCAAAGAACAAGTCGAGTGCTGCTTATAAGACTTGTTCTAAATAAACAAATTCACCAACATTGCATGGATCACTATTATATATAATTATAATATTAAGTTCATGCCGCGATTTCTCCATGCTCAGAGTTCATGAATAAGGACTCTGAATGGGTTCGAAAGTAGATGTTCAAACCTCGATAGTAATAACGTGAGTACAGCCGGATAATTATATTTTTATATATAATAGTAATTATTGTTATATATAATAGTAATTACGAAAGTTTAAACACAAAAGAAATTCATGGCTTGAAGAATTTTATAAATTTACAAAAACTTTGTAGACGGTTTTACAACTTAAGTCGAATAAAATAGTATTATTTTAAATATTTTATATGAAATAACTTTGCACGTAAAAGCTTGCACGTTCTTACGATATATTTGTTTAAAAATAATACTTTTCTAACATGATATCATTCTTAGAACTAAATATATTCTGCTGCTTAAATAAATAAACGTACTTGGACAATTTTATCTAACCTCAATTGAATAACAAGACAGACAGACAGCTCTTTAATGTATATAACAACCTCATAAGTACATATAATCATCATACTTTGATATCTCAGTACAAACAACTACAGCTTTCCAATTTCACAAAACTTCCGATAGTATATTTATTATATTGAAACTAAGTTCGAGCTAATATTTGATATCTTACATGTATGTTAATATTATATAACGTAAAAGTTTGTTTAAACGCGCTAATATTTGTTACTATTAGATGAATTCTTTCTGATTTTAGTTATTTATATCTTTTCCACTTTGAATCAATATCAGCGATCATTTGTATACGTGAAATGGAAGTATTAGGAGCCTATTTTGATAATATACTTAAAATAAGCCTTTTTATTTAAATCTTTCTCACTCTCCAACTTTAAAGTCGAAACTTCGAGTCTTCCAATCGTACCCTGGTCTGAGAACCACACAATAAATTCAGCCAGGTATTTTTATTGTAATCACTGTCAAACGTCAAAATTTTTTTATACAATTTGGGACCAACTGGAACCATCACTTCCATATGAAGGTTCTATGATAGCCAATTGATATTGCAAGCTACACCTGTGAAACAACCAGTCACCTCTACTAGCAGCAGATTATGACAGACAGGTTCATAAGAAAAGCTATTGTAGTAGGATTTACAAAAGTGAAGCCCTAGGACACAAAGTTAAATATACTAAAATACCTTTACACAATTTAAACTTTAAATCTCGCAAACATCCAGACGGTAAGGCTTTGTATTTCGCATGTGCAAATCGCATTACGAAAAATGCAATTTGAATTTAAAATGTTAAGCGAATTTATGAATATATTAGGTGCGTTTTATTGTTATCAAGAAATTCAAGGGAGTTTCATATTTTTGAAGTTAGATATTTTGAATTAAATTTAGCTTCCTCTACCGCAAGCTTTATAAAGATACATAATAATATTAGAAAATGTATCCAAAATTATGTAGTTTATAAAAACACATGTTTATCATCTTTTATTAAATATTGTAAGTAAGTTAGTACTTTCTACGGAAAAATAAAGTGGAGCATGTGAAATGAACCACTTACTGACTAGCTTCCGCCCTTAACTTTGCCTGCATTGACGTCGATACCCCGTATCTTTTTTATTTAAACAGAAAATTGAATTATTTATGGTATAACTTTATTAATTTAGGCAATATTTATTACAAACTCTTTTACAATAACCGTTACGTTATAGTTAATTTACATGAAACCATAATAAATTATAGTAGATAGTTAATAATTTATATACAGTTTCAATCATTTATTTTGACGGTAGTTATAGCTTTTATAAAGACAGACAGACCGGAGAACCTGATTTAAAAATATATATAGATAATACTTAAACTATAACATTCCCAAGCCTTGCAGTAAATTAATAAAATATCGAATCACTGAAACCTCTCGAGAAATATATGACTGATTTTTAATCCAGTTTATAAGTTTGATAACGAAATTTTTACATTTGGAATTATTTTGCTAAAGTTTAACTATAACGCAAATAAGTATGTTTGTTTAAATAGGCTACTCTTGGAAACTATCGGATGGATTAGAACTTTTTTTTTGAGTATGACAGGCAGCTTCATAAGAAAAAGTAAAGTATAGTATCTATCATTACTCTACTACTCTTAGTAACCTTTATATTAAAGAAAAAGAAAAAGAAAAAGAAAAAGAAAAAGAAAAAGAAAAAGAAAAAGAAAAAGAAAAAGAAAAGAAAAAGATAAAGAAAAAATAAAGATAAAGAAAAAGAAAAAGAAAAAGAAAAATTAAAAACTAAAGGAAAGAAAAATGTAAAAAGAAATGGTCCGCGAGTAAACCGCGACTAACAGTTACGTTACAAAATTAAAAAGCTTTATTCTTATTATATTTACTAAAATTAATCCAGAATTAATACAAAGCCGTATTGTAAGCACAATTACTTATAATATCAGAACAAGTGTTATTTTCTTAATCTTTTCATTCCGTCAAAATTAAATTGAGTCTTGAGGTCAGTAATTTTTGGTCTTCTTTGTTATCCGCTTTATTAACCAGAGTAACGAGCGCTGTCTATGAGACTATTGTTCTAAATAAACAAATCCCGTCAGTAATACAGGGATTATCAACCTTTCTTAGAAATATTTTACAGGAAAAATTTTAAATATATTTGTATTAAAATATTAACTATATCATTTGATATTTTATTACTAGTTATAACGTTTCCGTATAAAAAAGATATATAAAAAATTAGACAGATTTAATATTTATTTAAAAAATTAAAAATATTTTTTTTTTAGTTCGAATATTAAAAAAAAACTAGATAAAAATTATCCTTCTCTATTTAATAAACCTTCTTTAACCCGAAACTGCTAGTATAGACACAAACACCAAATATCTGATTTCTGTATTTTTGTAGCTGTAGTTCAAAAAAGGCTCTTATTTATACATAACTATAACTATATATATATATATATATATATATATATATATATATATATATATATATATAGTTAAAGGGTTTATAAATCTGATCCTTTTTTATTAATTGACTGATGTAAAATACCAAACTTAAAAACTAAAAAAAAAACTAATAAAAACTTAACTAATTCTAATACTAACTTTAACATATTACGCTGAAGTATTTTTATTCTACAACACGCTGTATAATAAAAATTTTAAAGCTCACAGAACGTTCTCTAAGCTTATCAAAATTGGGTCATTTTGGAGGAAGTGGACGACCTCGCCCTATGCTGTAGTTAAACTGAACTGTGTACAGGAAGTTGAAGCGAAACACAATTATCTTAACCCTTACGTAGCTATACCAAGTATAAAGTGGGGTATAAGAGGTTTTCATAGGTTTAGTGACAAAAGCAAAATGTATAAGAATACATCAAACTACTACTAGAGTGTAGTACTAGTAGTAGGGGGATTTTGAGAGCATCGCTTGTAATAAGTCCAAAATTAGCCAGTACATTTTATCATTATTATTTGTAGTTTTTCTATCATTTAAGTCGGTGTCAAACCTCTGGCACATTATTTTTATATAATTATTGCATGCTGTGCGTAGCTGTCATCGGGATTGAAATTTAACATGTATCTATATTCACAATTAGGTAATCTTAAATTTTAATTTTTATCCTGTAGTAATGCCTCATAAAAATAAAATAAATAAATAACTTCTAGGGAATATTTTGGCTCGTCAGATGTGTTGTTTCAATTCAGTATAAAATTCCGCACCGATTGATATATAGTTTTTGTTTTTTTGAGATAACTTTTTTTTTATTTCTCAAATACTATAACTATATCGAAGTTATGTACTCAATTTTGGAGCGATTTTACTAGTTCTCATTAAAAATCTTATCACATCGCCATCTATCGGATTATAATATAAACAACCAAATCTCAGTCAAGTAACTCACCAAAGTACATATGTAAAGGATTTTGATACAAAAACTACATCATTTTTTCTTTGCTTTAATTTGTAACTAGTATACTATTATATAAAATGTCCTATTTCGAGAATTTTTTATATTTGTTATACGCGAATGGTTTCAATTGAGCCATTATTACAATAATTAGGTTTGTGATACACATAACTATAAACATTCAGGATATAAGGCTGATTAAAACATAAATTATATATATATTCAAATTTTTAATATATATAGAAAGTAATTTCAGCACAAGCAAGGCTCGAAATTGTGAACTTTGAAAAAAGAAGAGTATCTCAGAGATACGTGTTAAGAACTTTTTATTTATATTTAATTAAAAATCTTTTATATTAATAGCGTAAACAAAATTTTGTCCCTGTGATGATGGACGATAAATGCACATAGAAAAATTATGATCTCATGGAAGAACTCCATCAGAATATGTGCAGAAAATAAAGAAAACAAAGTAATCTAATTAAAAAAATAGGTTTAGTAAATTTGGCGCTAAATGTAGACAAGTGACTTCTTATTACGATGATATGAAATCAAAACAAAACCTGTCATAGGTTTCGAAATTCCGAAAATATCTGTTGAAATAACATGAAGTTTCGAAACCCACTACTAATATCAAAAACCATAACATGGCTGACATATTCATAGACATATCAGTCATGAATCAAAACTAAAAATAATTTTGATCGCAAAAATTATTCATAACATTTATTGAAAAACTCTTTTCAATAAAACATTGGATACTTTAATAAAAAAATCAACAGAAAAACGGACTCGATTAAAAAACCGTCTGTTATATATTTTTATTGCAAAAGTCCGAATTTGTATTTTAAATTTAAATAATAATCACTGATCCCCGCGGCTTATTCCGGACGGCTATTCGACTCTTTAATATTTATTGTTTTTTAAATTACTTTATAAAAGTTTACAGCTACAGATAAAGAAAACAGAGAGAGAGAAGGAATAAACTTTTTTAGACATTATTAATTGATTCTGTGAATCCTATTATTAAAAGATAATCTTAATTATTAGGTTCATGAATCAGGTTAAAACACATTAAAATGTCCCACTGATGGGCACAGAATTGTTTTAGATTTATGGAAAGGGTGCAGAAAGTAGGGCTGAGAAAATGGGTTATAAATCAGTTTCTTTTCTCTTATAATAAGGGCTTGTACCCAAAGAAAAACCTCACTACTACTCCGCCAAAATGTTTATCTGACTTTCACATAAAACTACTCGGTTCTTCCTTAATATGGAAAACAAACTTTAAAAAATATTATTGACAAATAACCAAAAAAATTATAGTAACATGTCACAAATATGCGTGTACAAATGTATGTATAATACTATTAGAATCGTTCTCTCTAAATGTGCGTGTGTGTGTGTGTGCGTGTGCGTGTGCGTGGGTGTGTTTTTGTGTGTGTGTGTTTGTGTCTCTATGTCTCACTCTGTCTCACTCTGTCTCAATCTCTGTACAATTAAAGTCTTATATCGTCAAAAATATAAAAGAATTAATTATCTTATTTAGATATCTAATATTCCTGAATAAGTATTCTTCTGGTGTTAGCAACGAAATTATAATTTTCGGGTATTTTGAACGCAATTTATCTTAACAAGCTAAACTAATCTAAATTTGGGGCCAAACTAGATCAGAATACAAGATGTTCTTTAGTAATTTCCAGATATTGCCAACATTTTTCTGAAGTAAGTTAATTACATCATTAGATGCTTAGTTAGTTTTTGTGAAAGTTACCTCCAATTAATTTTACCAAAGAGTCATTTCATCGAGTTAAAATATTCATTGGAATAAAACTAAAACAGGATTATAAATAAACTATAATTTAATCTTAAAAAATATATATAAAATGAAAAATATTTCTTTATTTATAATCGAAATAATAATATTAATATCAAAAAACTTTATTTCACATTATGATCCATATTTTTGTAAGTGATTATTTTTATTGACTATGTTAGTTAATAATTCATCATTAACATCATTTTAATAATAAAAAAAACAAAATCATTCAATTAAAAACAACATATAATAATAAAGCTACTGTCATCAATCCAATACTAAAATATACCAGCATGAGGGTCAAAAGAAAAAAATACCCTGCCTATCTCCAAATAAAGACATTTTCATTCAGACAAATCGTCTCAACTTGGGCTATCAAGGTAGAAGTTCTACGGTTATATTCGGAAGTTGGGCCGATTTGTCTAACACTGTTCTAGTTTACTAAGCATTCTACAGCCATTCATTTAACTACCTCCTTGTAAATAGCCGGCCTTCTAATTTATACGCGGCTCAACCTCAATGTTAGTTGGGTATTTTTAGATGGGTTATTTGTTATTAGACTTTGTATTGCAGTTTATTTGCAAGTTATTTTCGAGATTACTTCAGTTACTTACATGCTATAAAGCAATTAACATAATAATTAGTTGCCAACTTAAATAGCAAGTTATACGTCAAAGTTTTCGCAAAAAGAATTTTAAATCGTGCACTATAGACTTTGTTTTTAGCCCATAAGCGGCACATTTATAAATAAGTCTTTCATTATAATATGCGTTTTTGTATCTATAATATAATTCACACGATTTATTCATATCTTTTCCATTTTTAATCAATATCAGCGATCACTTTTGTTAGTTAGAAGATTTAGGAGCGCCTATTTTAATACCATGCTTACCGAAATAAATCCTTTTGTAAGGACACTCTCCAACTTAAAAGTTAAGGCTGTGAAGGTTCCAGACACACCCTGGTTTTGGAAGCTAGACCACACATCTAGCTCAAAAGCTTAATTTTTTTATTGTGATCACTATTTCATAAATATCAAAATAATTAAAGTTTTGAAAATAAAATAAAGCCCCAAACACATTCTATCATCTGAAAATATAAAATATTGTACACATATGGTCCTTTGCAGAGTATTTTAATATCACCAAAAGTGGGACTAAATTTCGATAAAAATTCTCACGACGTCTTTTCATATTCACAGAAGAGGGATTGTAACCCTTGAAGAAACTTAGCGAATAAAGAAATGACAGCAATTTCGCGTTGGTTTATATATGACCGTTTTAGTTTGTTACTCAAGATGAGAATAAAATACTCAAGACATTTTTATTCTATATTTTTTATGATGAGCACAGGTAATATAAGGTTTTTTAAACATCTTATTTCAGTCAAATAAAAAAAAATACACGTTACATTTAAATGGTCTAAGTTTCAAAAATGTAATTTATTGAAAAAATAATTATTCTTATTTTTTTTCATATCATTTTTATTTTCATCATTATATTCTTAATTTGTCATTAATCGAAAAAAATGTATAAACAAACAATTTCTTCAATTTCTCAAAGTCTATCCAAGTCTTTTTGTCAAATAAGCCATCGAGTTTATACCATTTAATGAAATTAGCCTTAAACTGTAGTATCACAAAACAAGTAAAACATTTAAAAAATAATAATAATAACCATATTTGTTTCTCCTCAATTAATCAAACTGATATGAATGTATAAAATTGTGCCATGAATAAATCAGTTACTCAAACACACAGTATTGCTACAAAGAGCTTACTGGTCTTTGAAAGTGATGCCTGAAAATGGCTTGTTTTTATTTTGTCAAACTCCTATCCGTCTCGTATCTACAATTTGATATATGAATATTCTTATTTCTTCCTTATTATAAAGTATTCTCGGCGAGAGGAAGAGGATTTATCTGTAAATAAACCTTAATATTATATTAAAGTTTTCATGTATGTTATTTGGTTTTATGTAGGTTTTTTCTTTTTAAATAGTATATCTTGATATAAGGCTATCGGTTTACGACTGGATGTTATACAACAAAGTAAGCTAAGTGTCCTTACGCCTATATCCTGAAATTAAAGTTTTTTTTTAATGTAACGTTTTCAGAATCATGCTTTCATTAAAAAGGTCTGGTTGAATAATGTAATTCACTGCAACAATATACTTAGACATATAAAAAATTTTCTTCTCGCATCACGATTGCTACAAAGCATTTGAAACCTCGAGTTACAAATAAAACTATAATTATACACTTTAATAAAATAAGTAAATAGTTTTATTTAAACTAAGAATATTTTTTTGTATCTCAAATAAAATCTTCGTTTTATTAATATGTTAAAAAAAAATAAGATATAATATTACCGCTGATGTTATTGTCGATTTCTAGTCTGTTATGCAATATATAATACCTATTTATTGCTGACATTTATCAATGACATTGACGTATCATTTAAAAAGAATTTCATTTTAAATTGTCAAACCGAGTTAACAATGTTTCTGAATACATACGTTGTCACGTGCGGAATCGATTTAGACAGCTGACAATGCTTACATGAGTTCCATTTATTTCGAATATGATAGTTCAACTGTAGCATGTCATGTTATTTGTCGACGCTTTTAGGGCTTGCCTAAATCGTATTACAGAGTACCAAAGTAATGTAGTGCTTATGCTATGTTTATACGATTTATATTTGCATAATTACTTGATTGAGGTTATGGGTCGTGGGAATCTGAGTCATTGGTATCATTCATTAGGGTTGAAATTGTAAATGCTTATTGCAAAATCATCCACGAAGAAAGGTGATCCTTTGTATCAGCCATCTTAATGGCGTTTGCAGAAATTTTGGCGTCGAATTCACCTAGGATGGCATGATAAATGGGAGGCGCAATCTGCTTGCCGTCCTGACGCTTCGCTTACGAAAATTTTGCAACGATTTAAGCAAATGTTCTCTTACGAACATATGTAAAATAGTATTTTTTAAAAATAAATTTACAAAGGATCTATAGAAGAATAGTTTTTTTATTAAGTCTCTTTGTAATTATAATGTTTTTTTGATTTTGTTTGATAAAATTTTTGAGTAATAGATATATATCTTCATCTCAGTCCCGTAAGTCACATAGCACGACTTCTCAACAACGTACACTGAGGTATCAATCATACTGACATGTTCTCATACCGCCTAGTCAATTTAAACTCCCTCGCGACGATCCATCATTCGCATCTTGTCTGACGCAGATACTCTTACAATCTCCTGCCTTCCTAGTATCACTAAATATCAATGAAATGTCTTCAAACGATAATTTTTAACAGGAATCTAAATTAAGACACTAAAAAATGTATTTTCTTCTGATTGATGACTCTCTATGGTATTTGGTCAGTGTTACGAGATATATCGATAAAAAAAAAACTAAAAAATAAAGACGTTTGCAATTTATTCTCATTTATTAGATGAAAAATGTAACTATTGACCACAGATGTCATTACTTTTATTGTAGGACTCGCTCATATTATATTTTTATAAAAAATTAAAAAACTTTTTTAGGATTCAATCTTGTTAAATTCCGTTATAATCTTTATAAATATTTATTACTTATAAATAAATTTAATCAAAATCAAGTTTCGAGAAGGTTTATTAATCTATAATATTTACACGTGGAGGCTCCATCGAGAAACTTGAGTGCTCGTCTTGAATTCAACAAAAATAACTTATCCAGTCACTGCCTCTTAAATTATTATCAAAAAATAACACTCGAAAACACACCTACCCTCGAAATGTGTAATTTAATTCCGTTCGTTAACGCTTCGAGTATTTTAAATTTTAATTGGAAGCACTCGGGCGTTTAGCTAATAGTTTTGTGATTAACTGGAATTTTCGAACAAAACAACGGATATGTGATATATAGCTTTACGAGTTACCACTGTTTGTTTTTTGATATGCTGACTATTTATTTGTAGGATTTTGTTTGTCATGGCGAATAGTAGTGGTACCATATGTATTTATATTAGAAACTAGTGATTAGTTTTGGTAATTTATACTTGATGACAGATTGGATGTTTTTATTATACAATAGGAACGCAAGCGATGGAAAATGATAACGGCAAATCTCTCTTGAAATTATTACAAGATTTTCATTAGACAAAGAAGTTTCTATGTGTTTTGTTAACAAATAATATGTGACCTATTATGAAAATTATTCCGACGAAATATGGTATATTCGATTTTTAAAAAATACAAAACAGGAAACTAGATAAAGATAGCAATGTAAAACTATCAATAAAAAATAATACGATACATATTATAGTCATGTTCTTTAATAAGTGAAATAGAAATTAAACGAATCAGATAAACTTTTTTATTTAAAACTATTATTGTGGCTTAAATATAAAATGCAGTTATATATTCTCTCTTGCTATTTTATAGAGCTACTAAAGAATTATATCTATGCGATAAATCTTGGCCATTTATATCAGACAGTGTGGTCAGCGCCCGGCAATTGCCTCGTTTTTCATGAAATGTATTTACAGACATAGTTATTGTATAAAAAAGTCTAATCTATTTCCGTTGAAATAATTTTATTTATGAAATTCTTGAATTCATCAGGATAGTATTATTTAGCTTCATGTAGAAAATCGTCTCTATGATGACGGAAACTGTATTCCTTTCAAAATTATAAACAATGCTTTTAATATTGTAGAGATCTAACAGACTTAATTCTTTATTTTCAGTTTTATTATTCTTGTTAAAGTGAGTCATCTGGACGGCCCAATATTTTTTGTATAGAATCTATGGGGTCTATATGCAACGATTCTTTGAACGACATCTTGGTACTTCTAAGCTTACCTGCTTTTATACTCAATAATTACAATCTGAAAGAAAACAGGGCCAGTAATCTTGCTGCTATTCAATGCAGAAACAAAAAGGAATCTTTTATATTCTAGCAATGTCTTTTAATTATCAGACCAGTTCTAATAATCAATATAATTGAAGATATATCTAAATAACACAAATAATATTATCATAAACAAGCTATGAATATTTCATTAATGATATTTTTATTCCGGTTTCCATGGCTACTATTTACCGATTTCCTGAATTATTCACATACTTCGCTTTCATTTCGAGAAATTACTCAAATATTATTTTTCATTTATATTCGTTCGTTTTATTCAGTTTTGGTTTATTATTACAAAATATAAAGTAGGTAACATGAAGAATGATTTTTTTAGTTACTATACCAACAATGTGATACTATTATGTATTGTATATAGCAATATTTTTTATTTTGATTAATCGACTATTGCAGGTACTGATGATTATGCGACATTAATTTTTTTGTTTGAAAAATTCTATAATTTATACCAAACATAAAATTTCAGTTATAAAAAAATATCAAAATGATTTTACCGTTATTGAAAATAAGTAGACCTTATGAAAGGTTTCTTTCAAATATTTCAAGACAAACATTTAACGTTTAAAAACTGGATTGGGTAAGATAATGTTGAAGTTTCCAATCGATATAAGGCGGTACTTGTTTTTCAAATGGACTTTAAAACTTTTCAAATTTCCCTCAATCTTGTCGAGTTTTAGGTACTTTTTATGTCGACGATATTATGGCGAAGATTGAGTATAGAGTTTCAAATTGTAAGTATTGTACTAAATTGGTTTTGATAACAAAATTGGGAATTAAATAGTTTTGAGAGATGTAAGACTATATTATTAATAAAAAAAAAATAGTTAAAGTGACTTATGTCTTTCAATTCAATTCCAAAGAATATAAATGCTCCATGATATACAAACTAAGCCTAAGCCTGCGAAAATGTTGCTATCTAAAATATTAAAATCAGGCCGTAAATGGAGAAAATTCTAAGCCGATAAAACAACAGCTCAGCGATATAGAATAATATTGCCATTTCCAGATGCTAAATGAGAAAAATATATATAAAAAGTCAGATAAAATGAGTAGTAAACTTCTTAACATTACTTTAGAGCCACCCATATTTTCCACAAGTTTTTTGCGAAATTCTATAACATTCCTTTTAGTCACCATTGTTAAAACTATTTATAATTGAATTTATTCATAAGTGCATAAAAAAATAACAAGCTAAAAACTTTACAATAAATACAGCTTTTATTATTTTTATAAGACGTTATTCAAATAACAACACACGCCATGCCGTGTAAAAACAAAATGGCGACTTTCTTTGAGGTCAAGGTTATTGAAACATTGTAAGTAACGATTAATTACACACTAAAATATATTAGAATGCCGACAGCATATATTTCAACTCTTTACATTTATATAACAGTAATTATTTATCAAAAAGTCTATTACTTTTATTTTTTTACCTCAATTTTTTTTGTGTATCAATGAAATAACAAAAGTAAAAAAAAACATTGACAAATAAATGAATAAATGAATGAATTATACTCACCAAAACATTAAAATGACGACAATATATACGAAAATTATGATCCATATTATTTTTTTCGATAAAAATTTTTGAGTTAAAAAATAAAGAAATAAACTTTTTGATAAATAATAACTTTTTCATTAAGATAAAGAGTTAAAAGATTTTTTACAAGAAAAAATATTTTCTTTTCGTTTAATCAACGAAAGCTTAGCTTGGAAATAATGTAATAACATAAAATAATAATCTATATAAGAAATAATTGAAACCAATGAATATTATAGTAAATACAAAATAATCCTCTTATTTAGGTCTCAATATATAAAATAGAAATATTACCTTAGTATTCTTAAGAGGTACTTATTTCTTCAAGAATATTAATATTCAAATAACTTTTGGAACTTAATAACTTTCTGGAAAAGTTTTGACTAATTTTATTTTTAGGATAGACTTGAATTGTTTTATCCCGGGTGGATTGTCGGCTGTGACAAAAGATAATGATTTTAGACCGAAAACTCTGCTCAACTGGTCTAGAGATATCTTAAAATTCCTTCTGTAGATCTGTTTACAATAAATATAATATAAAATTATCTAAAATGATAAAAATATTACTTATTTAGCATTATTTCCGATAATAAATGTATGTAGTCTTACATATAATTATCCTGCTGTACTCACGTAACTGTTCTCGGGATATGCCTGACTAATTTCAAACCCATTCGGAGTCTTTCATTACGCCGTGACTCCGCCATGCTCAGAGCTCATGAATGACCCCGAATGGGTTCGACACTAGTCGGGAAAATTTCGATAACAATTACGTGAGTACAGCAGGATAATTATATATGGATTACGAAATTTTAAATACAAATAAAAATTATAGGCAGTGTTCAACTTTATATCACAGCATAGCATTAAAATCTGTCTGCTCTAAATCCAACTGAATTATTTTCATAATTTGACTAATGAGTTACAGAGAATTCAACTAAATTTTATTGGTTCACATTATAATAAATCAAACATTAAAATCTATACCAATTTTTACCAATTATACAATTTTTACAATTACCAGCACTCTTTATTAGCAAAAATTGGATCGATTTATGACAGTTGCTTGATCAAAATTTTTCTTATAACATTAGTATTGTTTACGTTAGAAATTAATTTCTTCGAGCGTAAAGAATAAATAGGTGACGGGTATGTTTCCTGAACGCTTGATGTTTTTGCGTCGAAGTATTTTTTTGATAAAACGATACTGCTTTTCAGTAATTGTAATAAATCGTCTTGGCGCTTTTATTGTGAATAAAATATTGCTAAAATATAGATTTTATTTAGAGAAAATAATATACAATTATATAATCGAAGTTATTGATTATATTATTTATATTATATGCATAATTAATTTTTTAAAAAACGTTTTTAATTTATTTATTAAGGATGCTGTGGAACAAAGTAAAAACAAAAATATACAAGTCTCAAAAATAATTATTATTATTAAATGAGAACTTTTTTTCATATATACATACATACATACAAAACAAAAAAAATTAATAGTACTATACTTAAATTTAACAAAACGAACACAGAATATCTGAAGACGCTACAACGGAAGCAATAGTACCTAGTAACTTTACAAACGAGGGGAGCAAAGAAGGCCAAATTCAAAGGCAAGACGCGGAAGAAAATATAGACAGGACATGCTTCTTGTTAATTAACATGACTTGTAATATTTATATATTTTCAATTCTAAATGTTTTTAACATACTAATAATGTCGTCTATACAACGTTTGACTTTTTAATAAAATCATAATAGCATAAAATTATTTCATCCCATAATAAAATCAATGGATATCCTTGTAAATAAAATTTTTATTTATTTTATGTGTTAAAATGTTATAAGAAACATATTTGAAAAGCGTGTATCTTCTTCAAACAACCCGTTTGAACTACTTACGAGTTACGGCTTGCTCGAAGTGGTTCAATCCGGAAAAAAGCGGTTACTTCTGACGCTCACCGTCCTATAAGCACAATGCACTCTGAAAAATAATGTCACAACACATAAACACACAGATAGTTTAGGTTATATTAATTGTGACAGTAATTTATTGAAGCGGTAGAGTTTCAGCGAGACAAGCAATGTAGCTGCTTCGCGTCAATACACCGACTGGTGGCCATGACAGTTTCGCCAGGGGTGCTCTACGCATGCGCCCTGGCTAGCTTAAGGTCAGTCCCCATTGTTCATTCACGATTAGGCCAGAAAATTGATCACTCAAATTAGGAGTGAAACCTTTTAACTTGCAAAATCCAATTTCAAGATGGCTGATTTAAAATGATTCCTCCATCCATTAGAGTTAAACGGTTTACAAAAATATTTTCTTTGACATTGTAACCTGATTAGTCATGTTTTTCCTTTAATTTATAATAAAAATCCTAAATTTATATAATTAGTATGTCTGTTTGTGTATTTACTGGAACTTTAAGAAGTATTTTCGTAAATATTAATAATAATTACAAATCAAAACATTATTCATAAGAAAATGATTTGTTTGTTACAAAACGCATCTCTAAATTTTTTTCATATTTCATATGTATAAGGATTTTAGTTATTTTAAGAAACTATTAACGTAAGGTACACCAAACTTATATAGACTTAAACTAAGAATAAATACTTTTTTGAAAGAGAGATTTAAGATTATTTAAAATCTAAAATATTTATATTTTTTCCAAATATTACAAAATCTTGCTTAAATAACATTTGTGAAACTTAAATTGGTAACAAAAGTTGAAAATTGACTACAAAATGATCAAATCAACAACTTGATTACGATAATAAATTATTAAAAAAAAACGAATACACAGTCCCTCCTACATCCGATGTGCACGAGCCCCTAGTCGCCCTTAACTTCGCTCCACAGGCAATATGACGGACAGATCAAATTCTATCCCACATACGAACAGGATACTATCAGTTAGTACTTAATTGACTCGTTAGATAGGTATTGTATACTAGGTCATTAATTCAGAAAAAGACAGAGAGGAAAAAACAGAAAGAGAGAAAAGAGACAGAATTACACAATAAAAATGTAATTTCAGACTTACAATGTAAATATAATTAAGTATTTTAAAATCAAAGGAGAGATAGAAATTAATTAATGTTTATAATTTTGTTGTTAATTAAGAAAAAGAAATGATTTTGGAAATATTTAAATAAATGCAAGACTCCTTCATCTACTTTAATATTATAAAGCTTTATATTAATATTAGTATAAAGTTTGTTTGTTTAACGCTAATTTTTGAAAAAAAAATAAAGTTAAAAAAAATCTTTCTGATTGTGAAAAGCAGGTTCATGAGAAAAGCAATTAGTTATTTAGAATTACACTACTGCTCTTAGTTTTCTTAAATGAATAAGTTCGTGTGCAGGTGGAATCGCGAGTAACAGCTAGTTGTAAAGGCCATTAACTTTCTAAAACATAGTATGTTGCAAAAATAATATAAATAATTACAATTTATATAAATACTAGAAATATTAAATGACTTAATCTAGTAATTTCCACAGACCTATGAATATCTGTGACGTGAACCACCATACAGTCGTTTCAAGGCACCTCTTCTATGTGGGTGCACAAACCTGTGACCTGTAATAAATTCCCATGGTATTGGAAATACATTCATTTAATCCGATCTCTACATTTAAATCTTAATATGATTGGCAAAGTTCGTTGAACTCTACATAGTGCATGATTTGTACTCTATTTTTTGCACATATTTAAATCAACGCAAAAAGTTCCGAACACATTCTTTTTTATTTTCATTGTTAATCTTGGTCAGGAAAAATCAGTGTATTTTTTAAGTCTGAATCAATTTTATGTAAAGTCAGATGAGTTATCTCTTTCTCTGTCTTTCTCACTCATTTTCTCCTTTTCCTTTGTTTATGAGTTAACGGCTGAGATAATAACATTTTCTCTTTGGATAAAGTTTTAATAGGTAACATTAAACAGAAACTGGAATCTAATTTGGAAAAAAGCGATTTGAATTTTATAGCGTACTACTACTTACTGACTGAATATAAAACCTGAAAAAATACTGAAAAATAAACAATTGATAGAAAAAACCTCAGTTTTATTATATTAAGAATAAAAATTATAAAACCTCGGAATTTAAAAATGCCAGGAATCGGACACGTGATTTTGGAATTGGACATTGGATACTATGGTCAAGTGTCCAATTCCTTCAACCCTATAGAGAACCCCTATTAGATTCTTCAGGGGTGAAGGTGGTTAAATAGGGCGTATAAGTTTAAAATAAATTCAATACATTTCAAAGGAAATAATACACAATTTTATAATTGTGCTTTTAAATAGAAATTTGTTAAAACTTTCAAAAGTTTTTATTTGTAACGTCCCTTTGGGACAGTTGATGATTTAAAAACAGTACCCAAAATTCTTTCAAAGTAAGGGACCTTCGCACCTTAACCTCTTAAATTAATATACAACAATCTTACTGTCCCTTCTCGAAACTAAACAATATTGTATAAGTCAAATGCCTGCGATTCATTTCTTTTTTGGGGTTGATTTAATTGATTTCTTTTAAAAACTCAAGGTTCAAAGTAAAATTATTGTAGAATTGAAACAAAACTCTTTTAAACTATGATGGTTTTAAAATTCATGGTAATACAAGGAGCACTTTTGCCAATATTTAGTATTTAGATCGATTCTTAAAGTGTTATTTGAATTGATTTCAGATTACAAAAGCTTATTCCGGCTTTTGTTGTTCCCATTACAATAATAATTAACACAACGAGTTTTTTATATGGTACTAATATAATATAAATATAGTTTTTTTTACTAATAATAATAACATACATATATTTTTAAAAAACTGTTAACTTGATGATAAATGGCTGCTAAGATCTCAACTCACCTGAAAGACCCTCAGAATGAGAAAAGCAGAGTTTTAGGAAACAAAGAAGAAGTAAACGCGTTTGAGAAACGAACAAGAGACCTATGAAAATTCGATTTGAAAAATAGGCTAAGTTGTATTTAGTTTAGTTTAGTCAATAAAGGTTGGTGTACATCTAGTTTTTATGTCGTAGAATTCACACATATGCATGGATGTTAACCTCGTTTTGTCTTAGAACTCACACATATATGTGGGTGTAAATATGGTATTGTTTCCGACCCCACACATACGCGTGGGTGTAAATCTAGTTTTTGTCTTACAACTCCTCTAGCCAAAGTCAAAGCAGATTTAGTTATTAATATAAGAGATTATATAATATATTGTCTATTCTTATGTAAATGTGAACGCGCTACATACTGCCTTTGAATTAAGCTTAGGCTTTGAGGCTGAGCTCTGCTGCGAGACAGAGACAATGTACATTTAAATTATTTAGACGCGACTTATAAAGGTATTCAATATTAAGTTATGTAATTTAAATTTATAATCTCTTTTCCACAAATAACCAAGACTAGTTGTGTCCTGCGGTTTCACCAGCCTATAATCCTACTACTAAAAACTATAGCCTTCCTCGTGCCTATTACAAATAGTTTGAAAGATTAGCGCGTTAAAACAAACTTTTGCTACTTTATAATACTTGTATAGATTAGAAATATTCAAATATTAAAATTGAGTTAACAAGATTAAAGTGCAAATAATTTGTCGCAAGTAATTAGACAATACGAGCAGTTCAGAACGAGTAGAGGAAAATGAGGAAACTTCCCCGACTATCGCTCTGAGTAATTAACGTAATGTCAAAGTGAATGAATGAACGAGTGTAGGAACGAATGATGTACGCGATGTTTTTAATTAAGGGTGGGTGATATACCATACTAGCTTAAAAAGTAAACGATTTTAGAGATCTGTAGTAAAATTGCCCTTGCTAGGTTATGACTTGTATTAAAACATGTAAAAAACTTTAAATTTAAATCATTAAAAGTTTTAATATAATTAAATTTAATACAGCATATTAACATAAGTGAAAATGTTACTTGTCGCGAATATGTTCCGAACAATTAAGAGGTACAGTCGCCTACACTTGCAATTAGCGAATAATAATTAAGAGCATTAAGTAACGAGTTTGAATGTGTTATAATCACTTCATTCTAAACTCAAAATAATATTATGTATGAAGTTCTTTGTAGAGTCATTCACCCAAATTAATGAATGAACGAAAACGAATGATTTTGTAATCAATAATTCAAATAACAGTGTTACCAAAATAATAAACTCATTCCAATCCTTTACGCTTTTATATATATATTATGACTTAATCCCGAATCCCGGAAAACTGGCAAACGGGAGATATCAAAACATTTTCTACGTAATTTTCCGCAGAGGAGAGGGTTCTGAAAAAAGTATCTTTTTATTCTGTATTAATAAAAGAGTTCTGCCCTGGTTCAAACATAATCCAATTATCCTTGTTGTTATACACAGTTTGAAAATATATACATACTAGCTGTGCCCCGAGGTTTCACTCGCGAATAATCCTACTGCTACGGCTTATAGCTTTCCTCATGAACTTGCCTGTAATAATAAGAGAAAAGTTTTCAAACTTATCCGGTAATTTTGAAGATTTGCGTGTTTAAAACAACAAACATTTTTTTCTGCTTTATATTAATACAAATATATAATATGAAATATGTACAAATATTATTTTATACCTAAAGCAAAATAAGAAATGAAAATATTTGGCAACTCTAGTCTTCGCAAAAGTAAAATCCAAAAATTATTCTCACGAACTATTGGACTTGAAATTTAATTACTGGACATAATTTTAAAGCGAATTTCATTTCATCGTATCGTATAAGATTTATATATAAAATTAATAATATTATAGGACTTATGCTGTCGACTGTACAGGTGTAAATTAATAAGCAAGCGAGGCGTGTGTTGTAATGTGATCTTAGTAATTGTTTAATGGAGACAGGGTATCTTTAATATACTTGGAAACGGCTTCAAAACTATACAATGTAAGACACAAGTCTAGAGACTTTAACATAATTATTATTTTAATATTTAAGCGTATAATTAATTTAAGTATTTAAAAATTTTATTATAATACACATTAATAAATTTTTAAACAAATAAAAATTGATGAAGGCTGACGAACGAGAACGACAGAAGACTCAGAGGTCGCGATTTCGAATCCTGCTTGTATTAATAAATTTTACATTTTAAATTTCCTTGAAAAATTAATTTGACGTTGACAGAGATAATCTGTAGATCTCAAAATGGCTCTTTTTGTTTTTCTTGAACACAATTCACTTCTTGAACACTATTTTGAGATTCCACTCATATGATTTTTATGACGTCATCATCATCAGATCTAAATCTATCTGAAACTAGAATCTATTCATAAATATGGATAAATTTAAAAAGTATGTCAAAGTTGTCTGTTACAGAAATCGATTCTTTGTTTTATAAAAAATAGAATATCAAATTATTATTATATATATTTTGAATATGTATATAAATTAATATTAAAATTAATCAATATGTCTAATAATCTTCAAAGACACCATCATCTCGTCTTACCGCAAACGCGTTTGATTCAAAGCTTTCGAAACGTCGGGTTAAATTTAAAAATGTAATAATTATATCCGTAAAATAGTTTTATTGAAATGTGTTGTACTCGTATAAATTTTAGAAAACATTATAATCTTGTCCTATTTTAAATACAAACGGAATATTAAAGGTTACTTCTTGAGTGTGTTATTGATATTAAGTGATTCTCAAGTTATTTAATTATAATTTATAAAATTATAACAACTTTTATGTACGTCCTTATAATTAAGCAGTTTATTTTGAAAGTGGAGTGGAGTATATTTGATACTCACTCTGTATTAAAGTTGACATATTTAAGGTTTTTTAAAACTTTTAAAAATATGTTTAAAACTTATGAGATGATAGTTTTCCAGTTATTGGTTGGATTTTAAAAAATACTAAAAGATACTGCTAATTTGAAATTAATAATATTTATTAATTTCTTTTTAAAAAAGACTTATAACACTTTTAAAATAAACGGCTCATATATTGAAAGAAAATAACGTCGTAAAGAATCGAAATAAAAAAAACTTTATATGTCGCTAACGTTTTCTAAGATTTACAAGAGTACTACACTTTTCAATAAAATTATTTTACGCATATAAGTCGCTTTTATTTTTACATTTTTTTTTAATGCGTTTATTTTCATGTAATAATAAACGCGAGTTAAACCGTAAAATAGTTTTACTGAAATTATATGAAGCTCTACTGAATACTCTTGGTAAGAATTCGTTTCTTTACTTGTTACCTCATTTTTTTCCCAAATTGAATCAAAGCTCTGCAATAATGTGAAATACAAAATAGTTTTTTAAACCTAATAGTAATGTATCGCAGAGAAAACTGAATATTTCAAGGTAATTTGAAGAGTGTGACTCCTGTTCCACCTGCTCTTATGTGGATTCGAAGGTTCATATATTATGGAACTTGTTTATTAAAACTTTTGTCTTGTCCTTTTAGCATTTTAACAAATCAAGTTTAACATCACCTACTTGTCTTAAAACAATCTTACAAAATTGAGGGTACAATTTTTCTGATTCAATTATTTTGATTACAAAAGAGTGCGTTAAAAAAATAATAACACCCTTATTTTACCCTTATTCACTCACCAGACTTTGCTCAAATTACAAAATATTTAAATTATATTTTGCGGTTTTATTATGTCAATATTTTCAATTCTAACACGAGGGACAGAAAAGCAATACTAAAGTAAGTAAGTAAGGGGTTTTTAAAAGTGTAATTCTTTTAAGTTAACTTAAAGAATGTTATCAGAATGTTGGTAACATTACTTTAAACAGTTAATTACCTACATGTAACTTAACTTACACCACCCTCCCCCACCCTCACCCCCAAGTTGGGCACTATGTCTAACTTTAATACACATTTTCACTCATACGATGACAAAATTCATAAAAATACATTTTGTAGTTTTTGCAACATATACTTACAAAGGGCTGATGGCTGACCCTTGCGTGATACTGGTGAAGAGGTGCTGCTGACAGGTTGTTTTAGAGACCGAACATCAATATTAATAATCACTTGCCATGGCTCTTGTTATTCGTAAAAAAAATAGTCAATGTTTTAATTTATAAAATAGTAATCATAATAAAAAATACTCGGCTTAGTTTGTTGTGTGGTTCTGCTCAGACCTGGGTGTTTGGGACACTCATAGCTTTAACTTTAAAGTTGGAGAGCGTCCAGAAGGACTTATTTGGATTAGTATAATACAAAAATAGGTCCTCCACTGATATGGATTGAAACTGGAAAGATATAAATAAATAAATAAATAAATAACCTTACAAATAAGCAGAATATAAAAAACCTATGACCTATCCGTGTTTTAATAAGTACAACTGAACATGTCGTAAAGATCAATATCAACGAGCCCTAAACAAGTGAAGAGCTTCTAAACACGCATGGTCAGTTATTAGCTAAATTGAACTAATATCTACTTCGCTTCTCTAAATCGCTTCGTGCACTCAACTAAATGGGGTCAATAACCGCATTAAAGTAAATTATAGGGGGCAAAATGGAATTTATTTGGTTTCTTTTATAAATGTATTTATTGTACATATGAGGGTGAGAGGTATTATTTTCATTTCATAGTTTCTTTCATAATTTAAGTATAGCAAATGTTATCCAGGAATAAAACTAAACTTAATATAAGTATAAACTATATTTTGCATGACCGTACAGACATACTCAAGAATATCTATATATATTTAAAGTTATTTGTCAAACTATGCGATCTCTCGACGCTTCGAATTGGACTTTAAAATTTAACTGTAGGTTTATCCCATGAACAGACAACGATAATCCCCCTTAATAATAAAAATATATATATCCAGTATAACATATTCTCTATTTTGTCACTTTCACACCTTTGACGTTAATCTTTAGTTAGAAAGAGTCAAAACACAGAATAAGTTCTACTGGGTATAAATATTTGTTAAAAAGTTTTAAACTTTTTTTAGTTCCAAGCATCACAGGGTATGAATTGTGAAGAGGTTCATACTTTTCAGGCAGACTAGCCCGGTGAGGGCAGCGACTGAAAATATTAAGTGCAATTTTCTTTTATGACACAAATTTTTTTTTATCTTGCAAGTTTAATAGGAAAAAACTTTGTCAAAGTAACACTTTTCAAATACATATAGCGAAGTGGACCAGACAGTGTATATCTTCAGTTACTATAATTCCATCAATACACCAATTAAATGGTGCCATAGTTACGTTAAATCAATACGTAACGCTTGATACAACAGTGAGTAGTGTCTGGTCAGTTTATATGATTGTGAAATTAAATATGTTTAAAGTAAAACCACCAAACGTATATTTTGGACATCCTTCGCAGTTTTGGAGGGTAATACAATATTTAAAATTAACACAAAATGAAGTATGAGAATGGAACATTCGAAATTTGAAATTTGAAATATTAAAAAATTATCTATAAACCATATTTAAAAAACTCTTTTGACATTTAAAATAAAATATAAGAATAGAACATGAAAAATATTATACTTTAAATTTAAAAAAATATATTAAAATTAAACTTAAATCTCGCTATTATTTAATACTGTTATACGCTATTATTTTATACTGTTTTATAATGTTATACGATCTTTGTTTTTTTTTTAATATTTTTTTTTTACAGCAACGGAAACATGGTGATATGGAGCCTGTAATCAATATTGAAAATATGAAGAAGACAGCAGACATTGTAGACTATGATGACATCCATCTCCAAAAGTATGACAGTTTTTTTTTAATGCGTATAAAACTTTAGACTACATTTGAACGCTATAAGAAAGAATATAATTAGGTAATTGATATCTATTAGAAAACATAATTTAAAAAAATAAAATAGTTTATTTTAAATACATTACAGAGCCATTGTGAATAGAACTGAAGAAAGAGTGAGGCTTTTATTAAACCAAGAAGAAATAAAGCTTTGACATAGAAGAGAAGAACTGAAAAATCTTCTACTTAAAGAAGATCAAGATCTTATTCAAGAGTTGAGAGCAAAGCAAGCTATTAAAGATCGTAACTATTGTACAGAAAGAAATAGTAGAGTACAGAAATATGAAGAAGAAATAGAAAAAGAAAAAATGCGTGAATGTTTAAAGGCTCTAGAAAGGGAAAAGATGTGAGTAATATTATTATTATTTTCAATATAATTATTAAAATAATAGTTGAAATTGTTATTATTAGACAATGCAATTTTTATCTTTAAATCCTTAATGTAGAAACCTACCCTTAACTGTTCAGAGCTAAAGGTCTGCAATACACCAAAAGAGATGAAATAATTTTAAGAGAAATGCAAAAACAACAAATGAAAGAAAAGAGGAACATAGAACAGAGGCAAGCAGAGGTGGACAGGATGTGGCATCTCGTCCTTCTAGAGGATGTTAGATTAAAGGTAAAAGTTTTGCTGCTTGCTTATGCTAATACATTAATATAATATTATAAAAACCCCTAATCCAGGCCGCGATCAAAAACACACGTTTATGACAATGTTTCCAAAAAAGAGCAAGATTCATGTCATATAATATTTTATATCTTTTTTATCTTTTATAATTTTTAGCTTCAATTAGTTGAACACTAATTATTAGTTAGTTATATTTCAGGAGGATCACGATCGTTTAAAAGAAGAAAGATTGAAACAAGAGATGTTTGAGCGTCGCTTAGCGTACGATGAACAAATCAGCAGCGCAAATAAAATGAGAAGAGAAGTTCTACAACGCGAGAGAGAGATAGAGAACAGAAGGTTAGAAAGAATGAAGAAGAAAATGGAACTGGATTACTATGACGGTAATATTAAGTAATATACTAGGAATTTAGAAATCTATGACAGGTTTTATTTTGATTTCATTTAGTTATAAAATGCAAATCACTCGCCTAAATTTGGCACCAAAACGATGTACCATTTTTGTTCTTACTTTTCTGCACATCTATGGCTGAAGACATGGAGTCATAAGTACAATTTGATGTGCAACTATCATTCATAATCATCGGGACATAATTGACTTACGCTATGAATATATAAAATGATATTTCTGTGATATCTTTCAGCACTCAAAAGAAAAAAGGAACAACAAATGACAAACAAAACGAATTATCTAGAAGGATTCAACATGAAAGTATCAAGATTGATAAATGAGAAACAAAATGAAAGAGACGTTGACATAAACAATATACATATTGCGATGGAAGCTTTGCGTCGTGAGAGACAGCAGAAGTTAGCACAGATTGTAAGATTTGTTACCTGTAAATGTTTTACTCGAAAATATTGTCTACCAAATAAAAATGTATACCCAGTAGTATACTCTCTGTTTGTCACTTTCTTACTTACGATTTACATCAAATGTGTGAAAGTGACAAAGGAATATGTAAGACTGTTTCGAGCTTTTATATTTGTCAAACCAAAGACTGTTATTAACTAATTAAATATACTATATATACTTTCGTTTTCAAACTTTTATTGACTATTTTATTGAACGCGACAAAAAACAAACAAAATATTTGTATCACTATATAAAATTAATATCAAATAAAATGTTGTTTACAGCAATCTCGGAAGAAAGAAAAGGAGATTTTCATAGAGAATTACGAACGTGAGAGAAGAATAGCTAAGGATATGGAAGAAGAAAGAGAAAGAATAGCTTCAATGTGGAAAGAACAAGAAGAAAAGAAAGCTGATGTTGTCTTTAGAAATAATGAAATTAGACGACAAAATGATAAAATTGTATGTTTTTTTATTTAATTGTAATGAAAAAATAATAACAATTTATTTTAAGAGGAAAGAAAAAAGACCTCAATTTAATAAAATAATAAAAGCTTAATTTTTTTTTTTAAATACTACACAAATATATTTTTTTAGAAAGCTGCTCAAGATTACAAAATATATCTAGAAGACTTAAGCCGTGAAAAAGATAAGAAAGAAAAGGAAAGAAGAGAAACAATGGCGAGAGTGAAAGAAACAGCATATAATGAGTTAAGAAAAAAAATGGACGATGCTAACAGAGAATGGAACAGACAGATAGAATATAGAAATATATTGTCTAATCAAATAGAAGATAATCAGATCATAATGGTATAACTGCTTGTTTTAGTATTATATTATTACTAACTAGCTTTAATTATTCTGATAAATAATTATAACATATATATTTAATTTTATATAAAAAATTTGGTTATTTTCAATTTTCTTTCAATTTCGTCATAGTTATAATATTATTGTTGTTTCAGGAGTTGGAATCAAGAGGATTAGAAAAAAAACAGGAACCATTCGTGAAAAAAGCAATGACGTTTAAAGATTTAATGAAAGATAAAGCCTGTTTTGGAACAAATTGGTACATTAAATATATATATTATTTTGTTAACGGGAATCCATACATATATAAAAAATACAGAACATATTGTGAGAAAGTGATGATAATAGCTTATTCTCCTCGTCACCATATAAATAAACTATTTTGTTGCTACAAGTACTACGAAAATATATATGCATGATTTATAACTAAATCAACAAATAAATACTCATATTTAAAATATTTATTTGAGAAAATTTCTTTTGCAGTGAAAATGCGGTTCATCCGTTTAAGAGAATGATGCAAAAACAACCACACGAACAGACGGAGACGTTGCCTTTTAATAAAAAATATACTTAAGTGGCACTACATACTTTACTTAGGCAGGCCTCCTACGAGATGAACCGACTACCTGGTGAGGTTCGCCGGAGTCCGATGGATGAGGGCGGCACAGAACCGGACCCTTTGGCGCTCAACGGATTCCCGATTGAATGAATACTTCAGCGTAACGTCTTATTAAACTGAGGCAGCATTTAAATTATAAAATTAACTTAGCACTAGGTTAATAAAATACTAAAATTGCATTGTTAAAAGGCTATTAGTACTCTAATCGTTAAATATAGTTTTTCAATCACCTTATTTGTTAAAATAATTTCTCGAGGCTTAATAATATAAATGAAATAACTAATTTGCTGTCAAATCCTGTGCCATCCTTTCTGAACTCTGATTGGTTGACGGTATAATTAACAGCCAATCACAATTCATGAAAGTACAATCAAATTATCTTTAAAGCAATCAACTTTCCAGAAACCGGATGAAAATCTTAGAAAAGTTACAATATTAAACTTGTATCCATGTACTTTAGTTATTATTTAAATATCGTAAATGTTTCATTTTGTAAGACAACAGGCTTGTTCCTATTTTAAATATTTTTATTAATAGTATTTATTTTGACATTAATAAGTCTTGTCAAAATAGGTTAGTAATTCCCGCGCTACTGTTAATGGTTAGTAAGAACGATTTACAAAGAAACTTATAAATATGCACTTTAATTTTTGTTCACATTAAAGTTAAAAGTTATCGATGTTATAAATATATAAATAATTTATATTACTTTGATTATTTTTTTTTGCTAGAGTTTTATGAATTAGTATATATATAATTTTTTTCAGGCTATAGTTGCAGCGCAAAACATTTAAAGAAATAAATTAATATATAAAACCTACAAACAGACTACCAAGTAGTTTTCATTATGTGTAAATTAATTCATCATATATAAATAAAATAGCTTATATATTGATATAAAAGTAGTTTAATAAAAAAATTTTAGTATTTAAGTTTTATTTATAGTGAAATAAATTCATTAGTGCATTTAAGCATGTATATAATAATAGTAATTTAAAGTAATCTAGAAAACCCAATGATGGGTCATGTTCATTAATATTTATATGCTTCATCATATAAATATTAATAACCGTTGGAGCATAATATTTTTTTAATTTGTTATAAAGCATAATAAACAGTTTTATAAATTTTTATTTCTTTATATATTAAGACCTATTTTGAATACACACGTAATTATTTATAATATATACAACTACAATATGTTAACTCATGAAATTTAATTCCAACTGTATTAACTATTAACTCTTAAATGACTACTAGTGGCATCTAGTACTTTAGAGTTAAACTAACAAAATTTTATAATAGGTAAAAAACATATTTTGAAATATTAGAATATTTAAATATTTAGTCATTCTGTAATTATTACAATGCGATACAATTTTGACTATGATAATCATTAGCCTAAGTAACTACTAGCGACATCTTGTAATGAATTCACTGAAATTTGCGAAAAGTTTATACAAAATCTCATAATCATTTCGTATAATTTTTTTTTTAAATAACATTTTTTAGTTTCTTTATATAATTTAAAAATTTTGTTATAATTTCTAAAATTATTTTACCATCAAATGCCTTTTTGCTATTACAAAAATTTCAATTATAATATTTAAAGTATTAAACTTGCTTATTTTATAACTAATCAAAAGTCAAAACTATAAAGTCGGTATAAACAATTTGTCTGGAAAGTTTAAGCTGTGTTTAAACTTAAATTTGATGCTAATATTAATTTATTTAAAGAACATACATTGATAATTCATTTGTAGGGTACCCAAGACAGTAAACATTTTACAATGACTGTCGGAATCATTTTATTTTTTGAATGCACGTGTACCAAATTTAATAAAATCAAAGTTTAAAAATGGAAGACAAAGAAAAAAAAGATAAAGTATTTAGCTATAGCAATTTGGAAAATCGATCTTACAGGTATTTACAACAATTGGCAAAATCTTTGGAATTACCGGCTAATTTCAAGGTACTTACGTTTTTTCCTTTTCTAATTTATTTGTGCTTTAGCTTATAACTTAATAATTCTAAAAATATGATATATTATACGTCAAGCATTTTTAATGAGGATATAAATAATAAAATAGTAGCAAAGATGGTTTTATGGTTTATTTGCTTGTCAAATATATGAGTATATGAATATATGAGTTATTAGTGTATATATTCATTAGCTTATGAGTAACTTTATACTATTACTTATGAGTACTATAAATACAGAATTACTACTATAAATAAGTTATGTTACTATTTATTCATTTGTTTATATATTTTATTATACAATAAAACAAATTAGGAAAGAATTTAAATACTGAATTACTTGGATCTATAAAATATAAATCAGAATAAATGTAAAACTGTGTATCTATTTCACAAAAATTGACAAGACAAGTTCCTTAATATTATATTTCAGAAAATGTATCTTATAGAATTGATTCTTGCCAAAAAGCTTAAAAGTCAAGTTGAGGTTAACAGCATCATACAGAGAGTTAAAATTGAACGCCTCCAGCATGTGAGTGCTAGGAAGGAATGGTTGAGACGTAAACAGGTAAGTTATCAGTTTTACATATTAAAAGTTCTCATGAGTTTTTTAAAGTTTTATTTGATTTAAACTTTATATATGAACAGGTTACCCCTTGACTGTCATAAACATTTTAACTTATTCTATTACACATATAATTCATAATAGAATAATACATTAATTGCTATAATATAATACTGTATATAGTTTTAGTACTAGACTATACTTGGTAAGTAAGGTCAACCTTATCTACACCTCATCTTGAATCTTAAGAGAAAAATAATTTTAACATCTTTCAACTTTCTACTTAGTATTATTAAAATAAATAAAATATCACTTGTAATGTGATTGTGTCACAATTTTCATTTTGTAAATTGATAAGTTGTTAAGATAATTTGAAAGACATATATCCTTGTAAAAACTGTTTAATATTTTCCTTAAAAATATATATGTTAATAAACTTCATATATCACCAAATAAAGCAGTGGGACTTACTCTTTAAAGGAAAATTAAACTTTTTATTACAACATAAGTGTTTTGAGGTTCCACAAATTTTTACTTAAATTACCAAAAAAATCTAAATAAAACTAGATATTCAACTCCCGATAGATGGCGTTTTTACAAAACTGCGCTTTTTTTTTCCAGAATGTTGAAAAATCAAATAAACTATCTCCACCTATAACTACAACACCCAAAAGACTTACATACAGTCCTGAAATGAGACCAGTTCTCACATACAATTCCAAACGAAGCTTGATACGAAATATTAACGAACATAAAAGTTCTAGTGACAGAGTCTTACGAAGCTTTGATATAAAAACTACAAAACCTAATTACGCACTCATGAATATGGACGATAAAAGTACATTGCCAAAAGAAACAAGAATTAAAATTGTCGCAAACGGTGGTTTTCCGCAAATTAATTTGACCGCGAAATGTGTTGTGACAAGACACAAACCAAGTATGTTGAGTTCATCGGGTTTAAAAAGACCACTTATGTTAACACAGACATCAGTAAGTAACTTTATATTTGTATCGAATTTAGTGTGAAGTGGGATAAATGTAGGCTATTTTTTTAGGATTCCTTACAACCTATAAAACGTAAACGAACTCTAAGTGGCATTTACCCAATAGTACAAGAGACAGTAACAAGAAACATTACCACCGACAATGTTTGTTTACGTAAAATTGACGGTAGTCTCACAAAAATAAATGCTCTCGTACAAAAACGGAACATGGATATTATTCCGATACAAAAAAATAATTATAGAAACCAAGAAATAAACATACAGGACATCATGAACAGTTTTGATGGTTGTGATGATCAAAATTATTTGCCAATACAATACCCAAATATGTCAAGTCTGGAAACTAATAATGCACCTCTAATGGCAAGTGAGAGTTATAATGAGAGTGCACCAGATTTATACTCTGTGTATTATCATAAGAAAATTCGAGCAGAACAAATAAGATGTCAGAAAATAATAGAAATACCAGAAAGTCAACATTTACCGAACATAAATGATGTTTTTAGTCAATTTAATCACATCAATACAAAAGATTTCAGTGTGCCACTCTATGTGCAAGTTAGCACAGAGTCTGAGAAAAGTATGAAAAATTATTTTTTTAATAAAAATACAATAAAATGAGTAGAGCCTATATCACAAATGGCCTGCTCTCCTATTGACCTGTCTAGTCTTTATGAATTAAGTCTGTCTAGTCTTTATGAATTAAGTATGTTTTTGGATGTAGCTTTCTATTTGCTAGCTTTGCAAGATTTTCGTCAGAGTTTTAACAAACTATCCAATTACAATATTGAATTGGTATCACAAGCAATTTAACATCTTTAAATATCTCTATAAATAAATGTATAAGTATGGTTATCCAATTTCTGATTACTCTATTCTTTCTTCAGGTCAAAGTTATGCTTACCACGTGCCTCACGACAACTCCAACCCACTAATGTTAGAAACTTATTACAATATTAAGAACCAACAAATAAATACACCATTATTACAAATCGCCACAACATCAAACACAAAATGTGTCTATAGCACTCCTTTAATATCTACAGCGTAAGTAATACAATTATATAAATTTTCCAATTCTTTCATTTTAACACTAACATATATTAAATAAAAAAGGTGCTCTGTGATAGGACCCTGAAGAACACCAAATGTTTTATGCTGACAAAAATATCTAATAAAGAATACAGCTTTAACAAAAAACAGATGCTTTTTTGGTTTTAATTTCTTTTATATTATTTTAATTCAAAATATTTTATTTTACTGCACATGGGCTTAATGATCTTAATTATTTCTTATATTTGAATTTGTTGTTTTTTGTTTGTGCATGTGTTATCTTTTGTCTATTGCATCATCTAAGCTTTGTGCATGTTCAGAATGGCGCATCCTTCCACTGTTGTCTCTGAAGCTTGTACTTGTGAGTTTTCCTTCATTTATATTATTATTATTTTCATTTCATATCATTGTTTTCTTTGTTTTTGCATTAAGGCTTTTTTACTAATCTATCAATCTTACTAAGTAAGAAAATTTATTTTTAATATTTATTGTGTTTTATATACAAATCATTAACAGCTGGCAGCCACAAACTGGACGACATGTACGAGTTTCTTCAATTTACAGAATCTACGTTACGAAGACATTCAGTAGAAGGTAATATTTATTTAAAATTAAATTCATACTTTTATCTTTCTGCCTGTGACCCTTCTAGTTGCAGCATGTCAACTGCTTTTATATATATTTGTCAGTTATAATTTCCTTAGAACCAATGTTATCATATAATATTTTTTACAGCCCATCCATCTTTAATTTGGTTTTTCTTTTTGTATATAACCTTCCACAACCACAATTACATGCTCCTCGTATACTAAATTAAATTATTAAAAAGTTTGATGTATTTCCAGCTTCTTATATATTTTTTTGTTATGTAATTGGCAGAAGATATGTATATATATCCGTTGCGTTTGAAAGATTTTACTTAATGAAAGAATGTATAATTTATCAAGTATATTTGTAATTAGGAATCTATGATTGAAAGAATCTATCTCGGACTAGGGTGTTTGGAACTCTCGTATTTTTTAAGTCGTAGAGTGCTTCACAGAAGGCTTTCTTTGATCAGTAAGACACTTTAATTTAACGTACACAAGTGATCGTAGATATTGATTCATAGTGTAAAAGAAATAAATATGTAAAAACCATCCAAATTAAAAGTATATAATACAACTTTAATACTAACCAGATCGAAGTACGCCATCATCGCAGTGTTCTCAAGATGTGAGCACGTGTAGTATACCAGAGATGGTGGAAGACGCCATGGACATTATCAGACGGGATGGGGTAAATAATAGAATACATTCATCCAAAAATGTATATATACTTGTATTATGTTTCTTTAGATTTATACAACATAATGAGAAGAGATATAGGTCTATCCAAAACAACAATAATAATGCACCTATAGGATTTTTTGTGGCAGAGAATTACATTTATTATTTTGTTAAATAATTTTTTTTTCGATGTTTATGTAGTCGTTAGTGTTATTTATAAAAAAATACAAATACAATCATTTAACAACAGCATAACTACGAGGAGATTTTTGAAACCTTATTTTTTCATTTTCTAGAATTACATGCAACAAATAGAGATAGAGAGAATGCAATGCGCGCTTTGCGCATGCGTTGGGACCCGAGGGAGCATAGAAGGACATGTTAGGAGGGTATGTATTATATTTATTAATTAAGACTCAAAGGAAACTGTTGATTTTAGTCTACTAATATGGGAATATAAAACAATAATTCTGATCAAAAGGAGCAAAAAGACATTGTTGAAGTACATATATATGTAACCATAACAATGTTACCCGGAAATAGGCTTTTAGTCTATAATACATTTGAAATGTTTGTTCCTAAAAATTTATAGAAAAATATTACAAATATAGGTAGGTCTAAGGTTCGTTCATATTCTTATTTACTTTTTATCAAATAAGTAGTTCAAATTTTAATTAAATACTTTTACAAGTTTTGCCACACAGTATTAAATAACAACATCAAAGATATAATTATAAGGGTATCTAATCATTTCCAAAAGGCATTTTATATAATAAATAGCTAAATTGTTATTCTACTCTCCACGGAAGCATCCAATTACATATTCTAGAAAAGTATCAATCTTAATTCATTGCGAGGTATAATTTAGATTTTACATGTCATTTGCGGCCTTAACGTAAATAAATACAGATTTATGAATTATATTTATTCCATTTCACTTTAAGAGTAAACAATTGCAGATATAATTTGTATTAGGAAAAATTCCTGTGATATTTCAAACAACGGGGTTCCACTAGGATGTTTCTTGCGACCTTTTCTCTTTTCAACTTTCGTCAATCATTATTACAAATCAATTGATGAGAAATTCCATCGTCAACATAAAAAAAAATGTCACCAATATACGGCATTATTTATAAACACATTCTGCTTTGGTCCTTCGCAATGAAATGACCAAATATGCCATCCTTTTAGAAAGATACTAGTATACTGCAGGGTGTTTCGTTCAAAGTTCAAGAAATTTAGATAAATCGTAAATGGCGCCACGATGGTAGTTTAATCTGAGTTAATTCACAAATAAAGCAAGATTATTTCCCTAGAAGATGTCGCATTGTCCACTTTTCAACTATAATGTATAGTAATCCTTAAAAGCTTTGATATGATGACTTTCAAATTAATAGAACTATCGCAGAATGGTATCAGTGATCGAGTAGGACTCATCGACTAGACTCGAATAATATTCGCGGAATCCAGGAGCACTCGAGTCAGATCCTCCCGGGCGGGTGCGAGCGCGTGTCGTTCCGCGTGCAGGCGACGGGCGGCGCCGCGCGCTGGGCCAGCGCCGTGCTGGAGCGGGGCGCCGCGCTCTACGTGCTCAGCGTGCGCTGCCTGCACGACTGCCTGCAGGCCGCGCTGGCTGTGAGTACACTGCTGCATGCAGGGTGTCGTAGGGGGCGCTGGCGGTCGCATATTATATACAAAACCGATGTTGTGTTAATTTCATTTTTTTAGTATTATATTTTGGAGACAAATTTGGTGATAATATTTACTATATTCAAATATATTTTAATATGAATTTAAATTAATTCTTAATAGATCCTATTCGTTTATTTTAATTAATATATTATAACAAAAGGAAACTCGTATTTTTCAGAGTCTTTCACCAGATCCAGTACTAAAATATGGTTCAATAACGGTTTACAACAAGCTGACGGGGGAACCGTTTGCTTGGAATGGTCTCATACAGCCTCTATCCCCGAACCTTCCTTATGAAAACGAAACAATTTGCATCAAAATTAATCTAGCAAAGTTGGATTTATTTCCCAACAGCGCTAATTTAAAGTTAATTAATAGAGAATTGGTAACTGATTTGCCAACTAAAGTCGTCGTTGGACAGACATTAGTGAATGATATTGATATCGACGTGTTTGTTAGTATTTATTAGTTTTTGTTTATTTTCAAGTGTTTTTTTTTTGTTATTTATATGTTGAATTTTTTTTATATCATGTTGGATCATTTTTGGTTTTAATAGATGATCTGTTAAAACCAAAAAAAGCTTGAATTCATATTTGTAAGTGTGAACTATAATAATTATAGTTTATACATGGTCTTTACTAGCACAAATATTCATAACTTATTATGTCACTTTCACACATTTGATGTTAATCGTATGTTAGAAAGAGACAAGACAAAGAATTAGTTCTACTTGGTATAAATATTTTTATTAGTAAGATTGAGTGTATTTAATATTCTTGGTAGAAGCTTACCTTGTATATGAACTGTTTAGTTCATTGAAAGTGCCATATTATCATTTTCATATTTTTAATCATTTTTCTTTTAATTAATAGTTTAGTTTGGAAGTTTATTTTCAGTTTTTTTTTATTGATTATCAGATATAAAAAATTTAAAAAAGTTGTTTCACATTACAAGTGTTTTTTTTAGTTTCATGATTATGTTCTTCGTTTAAATATCTATACATTTTTATTTTAAATTAAACAAATCCAAATATTGTTATATTGAATCTTTTATTATCGAAACTATCAAAATATTTATGTAAATATATCAAATATTTTTGTTATAATATCAGTATATTTAATACAAGTAGGTAAATTATTTTTAATTATGCAAATACTTGTTCGTCGTTGTAAGTCTTATCAAAGGTTAAAAAAAAATGTTTCAATACTATTAATAATTTTACTTCTTTAAGTTTTTAGAAGAGCAACTTATAAAACTTCTTATAAACTGAATCGCCGTTAGAAAATATTTTTCTGTAAATGTAGTCGATAATACGATAAGAGGAAGTAAGATTATTATAACATTACAGTATTCTTAAACTATTCTCAAAGTAGTTATATTTTTCTTAAAGTACAGTTACAATATTCTTAAAGTAGTACATTTACAGTTTTCTTAAAGTACAGTTACAGTATTCTCAAAGTACAGTTACAGTATTCTCTAAGTACAGTTACAGTATTCTCAAAGTACAGTTACAGTATTCTCAAAGAAAAGTTACAGTATTCTTAAAGTACACTTACAGTATTATTAACGTGCAGTTACAGTATTCTCAAAGTATGGTTACAGTATTCTCAAAGTATGGTTACAGTATTCTCAAAGTACAGTTACAGTATTCTCAAAGTACAATTACAGTATTCTCAGAGTACAGTTACATTATTTTCAAAGTACAATTACAGTATTTTCAAAGTACAATTACAGTATTCTCAGAGTACAGTTACAGTATTCTCAAAGCACAGTTACAGTATTCTCAAAGTACAATTACAGTATTCTCAGAGTACAGTTACATTATTCTCAAAGTACAGTTACAGTATTCTCAAAGTACAATTACAGTATTCTCAGAGTACAGTTACAGTATTCTCAAAGCACAGTTACAGTATTCTTAAAGTACAAGTACAGTATTCTTAACTTATTAAGAAATGATAGTCTCTTTGCTTGTAAGACCCCAGTAATTCTTCAACTTAGCAGCCAGAAGAACCACTTCACGGGGACAGTATTTTCAACAATGAAAATATATTGAAATAAAATTAACCATCATAATACTTTTTTTTAATAAAATATTTATAAAGATTCTCTTTCATGCCTTTCTATATTTAAGAAAGCTGTCAAGCTGTAATGTCAAAATCATTGAGAACATTAAATAAAATTTGCATTTTGCAAATTATACTTTTCACTAATAATGTCGCAATTCGTGCAACCGTTTCAACCTCCAAGACAGAAGATACCTAAAGATGGTCCCGGGCCAAGAGGAGCGCCGGACTGTTACTATGTAAGATTTAAAATTGATAAGTATATCGAAAAATAGGTCTGTAAATACTATTTTAAATATATGTAATTAAACTACGGCCAATATATAGTAGAAGCTTTACTATATATAATATTAGGATGGAGAAAACTACGGTTTTGTTGTATGTGTGTAGTTGGTGCCAAAATTGGTTCCAATATTGGTTCAAATATACACCATTGGACTGGATACCAACGTCTCTTGCCTTACCAAGGTCGAGTCTTTGGGCGGATGGCAAATAACATTGATAAATCACTTTAGAATGACCAAAAAGAGTCACGCTTACTAAAAGCCTCGCGGGCGAAGCTGCGGTCGGAATGTAGTAATAATAATAATATAAGAGTAACTACATACTTATTCTGGTAAATTAATTTTCTTTAAAAGACGTCAAGGGTATTAAACTCTACATTTCGCTACGTGAAATTCGTTCGAAAACTGCGAGCTGAAGAGGAAGATCAGAGGAAGGGTGCCGAAAACAAGCTGAAAGAGCTGAAAGACAAACAGAATAGCGATTTCTTTATTCGCTGTGATAGACGGTTTGAATACATTTTTCTCGTTAATGTTCTAACATTTGATGTAACATTATAAATCTATTAGATATTTTGATATCATTATGACATCAGACTAACATTTTCATACGTTGTATTAAGATCTAGTAAAATATGATTCTTTATTTCACACCTGTTTAGTAAAAATTTTGCATCTAATTATCTTAATTAAACCTGTAATTAAAGAAGACTACACTCAAGTATCTCAATATTTACAAGGCCTCTATTAAACTGCCAAGAAATATAAAAACTTAACACAACTAAAATGGCGATAATATGAATAGGTTTTCATGATAATAATAATTATTAGATCTCTTATAAACAATGTGGCCCGTCGAGTGGATCTCTGTTTGGCGTCATATGAGCAAGATCTGAAGGAAAAACAAAAAAGGTCACTGAGTTCATTTATTAATTATCAAACTAATAGCCGTTTCTTAGGTTATGGCAAATTAGTGATTTTCTAAAAAACCTTTGATCACACCTAGTCCATGAAGTATCCTCAACTGTTCTGCCACATTTTGCATGCCTTCTGCTAATAGTATACTTATATCTGTACACTTAAGTAAATTGGTTTTAAAATATGATAAGTAATTCGAGTGTTCTTAAGACAGTTACATATCGAATTTCTTTAAAATCAGTTACATGAATTATTTCGTTTTGAAAAAGATTGATAGATCTTTACAAACACGAAGAAGAAGTAAACATTCGCAAATTCGTGGAACAAGCTCAAGCTGGTGCAGAAGCAGTTTGGAACGACAAGATGGACAGACTACAGTATTTATTGGAAAAAAGAAAGAAAGAACACGAGGAGAAGTATAAGGATACACCATTGTGAGTGGTTCCTTTGTTATGGTGTAGTTACCAGTAAATTATTGATGAACACCCTTCTTCTAGATCATTATCCTAACTTTAATTTGATTAATTAATAGCAAATTTTTATATTGTGAAAAGAATTAGAATTATATATCTTTAATCCTTTCTGCTTTACATTGCAATGAAATATATATTTTTTTTGTTTTTATATCAATCAGTTTGTACTATGACGAAAAATTAGTAGATTAATAAAATATTTCTAATTTCACGATAAGGTCTCGATGTGTTCATGTACTCCCCTGTATATACAAGCTTCGTGCAAAGGAAGCTGAGGAGATACAATTGTATCAGATAAGGGAGAAGCAAGCGAGGAAGATGGCAGAGATCGAGTTTGATAAGATGTGGCATGAGGTGGCTATGAAAGAATCTGATGCTTTGGTGAGTACTTTCTTTTTTACAAATATCTGTTGGGTGATTGTTATTCCACGGAGTTAGATATATATATAGTAAAAAATATAGTAGCAGAATACTCTTTTGATGTTGGAAATTCTTACTCATACCACTTTGCTGACCTGTTGTTGCAATATCTGGTACATTCACCATTGCATAGCATTGGTGCATAGCATTGGTGATTACTAGCTGAAAAAGTTTTTACAATGGTAAAAACTTTTTCAAAAATGTTCACCCCATACTTCTAACTATGAGGTCTAAGATTTTGTTTTTTATTGTATTTGGATTTGGGACCATATATCGTTTTATTACACAGGCTGCTCGAATGGAGCAAGACGTTATCGAGCGTCTGAGACGTGATCTTGAATGTAAGGAATTCACAGACATTCAGCTACAACAGAGGAAAATACAAAAAGAGAAAGAGAGGGAAATGTTAAAAGAAGAGGCAAAGAGGTTCAAAGCCATATGGGACGAAGATATTAGAAAAGAAGAGGAAGGTTTGAATTAGTTTTGGTATTAAATAAGGTATATATATACTGTCTGCTGTTTGTCGTCTGCCTAGACATCGTCAAATCGAAATTTTTTATCCATTGATCGGATAACTTAAGGATTTTGAAAACTCATACATGAATAGAACTGAAGATTTTGTAGGGCTGTAACCTTAGAACAAAAAAAATCATCCCAATTGGTTTATTCGTTTGGGTATATAACATTATAAATTTTTAGTAAACATATACACATATTAAAATAACATTAAATTTTATATAAAGCTGTAGCTAAGGCCGCTGATAAGCGCAAGGCAACAGCCATAGAACGGAAACAGATGATAGAAGAAGCCCAGCGCGTGCTGGAGCAGGCGGCGAAAGACAATAAGCTGGTCGCAGACACCTGGGACGAGCTCGCTGCTAAAGACCGCGGAGGACAGCAGGAGAAGGAGATGCTGAGGAGGCGCAAAGAGGTAACGTTCATATTTATCGATTTGCATAAGAGTAATCAATTATATGTATGGCGAAAGAGATTGCATTTATAGTTATAATCTTTCATGCTACAGCACAGCAAGGTTCAATTAAATAATAATTTTTATTTATAACTATAGAAATAACAAACAAGTTAAATACTAAGATTAGTACTTAGATATCTAAATCAGATAAGCTACTTCCTATTCTTCTTTTATAGAAAGAACTAGACATATGCAACAAGAATCTTTTAGAACTAAAGAAACAATATTTGGATCTGGATAATAACGTTGCTGCGATGGCAGAAGAAGCGAGAAAGAGACAGGAATATATTGATATGAAGAGATGTGAATATCTTGCGTGGGCTCAAAAAACTAATAGAGTAAGTCAATTATACACGTCTTGAAATAAAAACTAACTAACTATATTGAAAATCTTAAAGGTGCTAAAGATTTTTAAAAGTAGAGATTTTTGTACCAAAATTCATCGTTATATCTACGTTTGTTTGTTTGTTATGTTGAAAGTGAGACGGAAAACTTATTCCTTTCTCTTTTACTCCCTTTTTCCTTTTCTAATCTTAAAAGTTGATATGTCACATGTCATGATAGTGGCTGTGTCTGTGTGTCAGTGTATTCTTTCTTTCCCTATGTTCCAATTCTGATGGATTTTCGAATAATCCAATCTGATCTGATCAGAACGTGTCTTATTTTTATTTTTACTTCTTAACAATATTTACTTGTATTTATTTTTATACCTTGACGATTGATGAATCATAATACAAGGGAAAACCTTAAGTCAGTTGTTAAATATTAATTACAATTTATCTATGAAGTACCGCAATAATATTTATTTATCCGCAATACGCATAATTATAAGACACTTTAATAATAATTGATGTTTTTTTAATCTATTATATTTTTGTTTTGTTATATTGTAATTTTCGACACTTCTTTAATCTTTAAAAAAACACAAACCGAAGAGTTACATTTATAGTTCTAGAAGTAAGAAATATATTTTCTTAGTTTAAATTTTTAATACTTAATCATATAAATGGTGTAACCTCGAGATAAATATGATGGAGTTAACTATAAAATGTAGTAATAAATAATTGTTCCTCACGGCAACCAATCTTAAACAACACTTTCGTCCTTATAAATTATGATTATACTCTTCCTTCTCTATCAATAGAATAAATTATATAAAAAATAATAAACAAATGTAGGCTAATTATGATATTTAAAATAAGGAAAATATTTTTATATTTGTTATTTTAATTTATCTATATTATTAAATTCCATGGTATAAAGTAAGGAAAAAATCGATAAGTGTTCTTATAATTCTAAAAAGCAATTACTATTTCGAAGCAATGTACCGATTCGTTTGACCTCCGTAGACCGGTACAACACTACAGCGGGTTCAATAAAACTTGGCGCTTTTTTCTGACAAACATTGAATAAATTTATCAGGAAGTAAGGTAAAAACAATAATAATGACAAATTATTACAGGAAGAGGATAAAAGGTATTACCTTCATATATCCGAATATTATCACGTATTTTCTCGTGTCATTGTTCTTATGACGGACATGAAATGCATTTTTAATACCAGTTGACGTCACAGAACTTAATAGTACTGTTTCTGGCGATTTTCTAATTGTCAAATTCAATTGTCATATTATATCTGTTTTCTTTTTGTCAAATTTATCTCTAGACTATGCTTTTGCACTGGACATCATTTGTGCCCCTGACTATTATTATCATAATATATACTTTTATCAACATTTATGTTTCTTGTTTTATTGAATATATGGCTCATATAAAATTAGAGTACTTGTCTGTTAACGCTAACGCAGCAAGAAATGGAACTGCAGACAAAATTCTGTAAAACGCATGTAAGGGATTTTCGAGAAAACAAAAGAATTTTAGAATAGATGAAAAAATGAAAGTTGACCTAAACCTAATCTTACTAATTTTGCCAATTATCGTGACAGTTGATAGTAAATTTAATAATTTTGAACACGGCCATTGGTCATGCGATTGTTATTGAAACGAGTTGCCATAGCAACGTACGCCATGTTGTTTGCTGATTTTTATCTGCATTTTTTGGGTTAGGATAAAATAAAATAATATCTTGCTTGATTTTTTTGACAAATCCCAAATACGCATTTACCAACACAAAAAATGAAGCATTAAAGTATTTGTGCGTTGGCATCAACAGACAAGTATCAAAATTCGTTTTTTTTTGATATATGAAAGTAAAAATTAAGACACACTTTTAAAACAAAATATTATAATTAAAATACTTCGCATTTAATTGAAAAGCATTGTTCATAGGAGACCTTAATAACTATATATAATTACAATAAAACTATTTTACGGATATAACTCGCGTTTATTTTTACATTTTTTAATTTAAACCCGACGTTTTGAATGCTTTCCAGCAAACGTGTTCGCGGTAAGAAAAGGAGTGATGGTGTCAGTCAGTCAATTTATTTGTCACCTACCTCCAACGGTTTCTTAGTTAACAGGCAGAGAGTTCATGATGCGCACAAAACGCACTAACTGTGTCTATGGACTTGGTAGTCTGTTCACAGAAGTGGGATTTAATAGTTTTCATGATAGGATCCCAAGTGTTCGATAGATTCCAACCATCTTCTCTATTAAAATTGGGATGTTTTTTTAATGTCAATAGCCTCGCAAACCCTTTTTGGGGTTATATGTTTGTTCACGAGCGAGGATCTTTGGTTTATCAACGCGGAGAAAGTGGTTGGGCTTGTCATTTGTGTGCTCACACACTGCCGACTTCGACGTAAATCTGAAATGTGTTCATTGATTCTAGTACCTATGCTTAATTAAAATTCTTAGAAAACATTATATAATATTATATCTTATTTTTTTTTATATCAGGAAGTCCGTCAGGCAATGGTGGACCAAATAAAAGATCGTGAAGAAGCTAGAGAGAAGCTAAAAAAAAAGATGCAAGAACAAGACGAGTATCATAGACAATTGTTTGAACAGTCCGAGCAGTTGTTGGACCACAAACAGGTTACAGACGCCAAAAAACGAAAAGAACATCAGAGAAATTTGTTGGATCAGATTGAATACAATAAGACCTTGAAGGTTGGTTGGGCCAGTCTTTTAAACGATTTAAACACATTTTTTTTTACCTTAAAAGAAAAAATGATGAGGCTAAAAACAAAAATATTTATTTACCTTTTTTTTATTTACAAAATTGTAAAAATTATTGTGTTTTTTTAAAATGTCGTTCAGGAACGCGCTCGACAAGAAGAGTTGGATCAAATAAAGAAATGCCAGGCCGCAGCTGAAGAATACGAAGAAGAAATAAAAAGAATGCTCTGCAGGTGTGCACAGTTGACATTATTTTAGTTTTTTTTTTAGAATACTTGAGATCAGGCTGTATGGTAAAAAGACTTTACTTATCCTCTGACAGACTTAAAACTTTTAAAAATAGCTATTGACAGTGCAAATATATTTAAATATAAATGCTTTATATACATAAATAAGAATTAATAAGATGTAAATGTAATCTAGTGTGCATTAATATGAAAACAACGTGAGTTTTGATGACAAACACGTGTCCATAATAGAAACAAACATGGAGTACTCGTTTGATTATGAATTAAATTATACCTCATATACTTCGTATCTTTGTAAAATATGTATAAAAGATAACTTATCTTTAGTCACGATTTTAAGTCGTAACATAAGGATTAGCTTCCTTTTAACATAAAAAAACTTAAAATGCAATTGCAATTTAAATGACTTTGAGATATTTTCTTTCGCATATTACTTATTAGCTAAATGTTGGTACCATTGTTAATATTTTTATGACTAATTTATTAATATTTTTTATAACAATGATTGTTTCTAGACCATTCTTCAGCGATGAAGTTCATCCTTTTATGAAGCAAATGGCTAAAGGACTTACTATGAAGGAAAAATGTCCGTGTTCAAAGCCAGACTATTGCAAATAGTTGAAAAATTTTTTGTTAATTGTTTTACTGTTGATATAAATTTTATGTTTAATAAAAAAATTATTACAGATTTAAACATTAATTTTAATAAAAATAATTTTTGTTTACCCAAGATGCCTACGTCATTCTAATGTCAGAATTATTGCATTACAACAAAAGTTAATTAATCTTTATTTTATTATATATATTTTACTATATTTATACTGGGAAGTTTTTAGGACCAATCTAGCATATATCATGTATGTAGTTTGTAGTACAAAGGTGTAGGGGGCATGATAAAGTCAATATTTTGCAGCTTTCAAAACAAACTAAGCTTAAAATACTTTAGTTTAGTAGAAAAATAGTAAAATACTTTATCGTTATAAAATAAATTTTAAATTAAAACAAAATTATTTTTTGAGATAACAACCAACTGGTTTGTGGGAGAAGCCGAGGGCTAAACTAGATCATAATAAGAGCATTTGTACGTAAATATACCGATATTGTTCTACTATATGAAACATTATCCTGCCCTTGATTTATATCTGTGATCTGAGGTTCTCGGAAATTACGTGTTGCCTAATATTTATGCGGCTCACGTAAGATGAGACAGACCTGATGATAACAATATACTTGGGCTATTAAAACTATTATCATAGCATATACATAAACATCATATCATAGTTATATAAATATAATATCATAGATATCGACGTCCTAAGCTTCATCTGCTTTTAAGTTGAATGAAGTTGAATTTTTACTTTTTTTGTATTAAAATTTTTGATTATTAAATGTATCATCGATTTTCATAAATTTTACAAAAAACTTGACATGTTTATATATACAATTTTTAGTATAAAATAAAAATAATAGAAGATAATAAAATATTAAAGAAAATCTTTAGACAATGGTTTAATTTGTCAATGACTGTACCGTTCGTTTTCCTCTAGGAAGGACTTAATTAATTCAAAAAAATATACTTATTACGAAGGCAACTGGTAACTGATTTCATTCTAAAAATTTTCCTCAAACATCTTGAACTATATAAGTCTCCTACTTCCGAGCTTAGTCAGTCACGTCCTAGCTCTCGAAAGATGCATTTCAAACTACTAGTGTTACTCGCTTTGGTTTCTGTGGTCAGAAATCACGATGTATTGATTGGTTCTGATGGAGGAAGACTAATATTTGAAGACACAAGATTCGCCAGTCCTGCTATTTGGAGGCAAGTTGAAAATGTAACGGTTATTGCTGCTATAAATGAAGTCATCAGTAAAGTGAACATCACAGATTTGAGAGCAGATAAAGATGGTGATGTGAATATTGTAAGTGGCGGTGAAGGGGAAAAAAGTGTTACCATTGAAATAAAAAGTCCTACTGTTTTAAGGGGCTACGAATTTCATATTCAAGTGTATTCTGCACCTCAATCAAACTACGATAAATCTGAAAATGCTGATAAGACAGTTGACATGCCGGAAATGATATTAAATAATGTATATAAAACGACAGCAATACCACTTACTAGTAATTCTGCAAGTTCTGAGTCAAACAAAGATATTCCTGCATCAATTGCAGAAGATTCCGATGCTGTCAGACCTGCGCGAGAAACAAATAATGAAAACATTATTCAGCAATTGCCTGAAGGAAGTGAAACGTTATTAAAGTCCACTGAAACTCTATTTGAAGAAAGTACAACCACTGAAAGTGAATTTGAAGACAGTACAGCCACTGAAATAACAGCTACTGAAGAAAACAATGAAGAAACTACTGAATCAGTTGAGGGTTCAGGTAATGCTGAAAATTTTGTACCCTCTGATTGGTTAAGACCTCCACGAGGATCTGATTATGAAAACGATTTGCCGGAAATGCCTGTAGAAAATGATGATACAATAACGACTACTGAAACTTTAAATGAAGATTATACAACCATTGAGGATATTTCAACTCCAGATGACAGCGTTGAGTACCAAGACTCATATACTGAAATACCTGATGTTGAAACAGACTCCGATGTTGTAAGACCTGCCCGAGAAACAAAGAACGAAAATGAATCTACTATCACCACAGCTGAAGTTAAACCAGCATATACCGCCTTAAGCATATTAGATTATATAAAAAGTAAAGAACAAGGAAATAGACAAATCCGTCGAATTGAACTTGAAACAGGTGATGAACAGACCTCAAACGAAGGGCAGCAAAACGAAGAGCAAAATAATGAGAACGGAGATTTGTCATCAAGCATACCAACTGAAGATACCGATACCATCGGTTTAGTTCCACCAGAAGTAGACGCTCCTTATAATGACGATTTTTCCCCAGATATGGAAACCACAGAGGAGCCAATGGAATCATCTACAACTGAAGAAGCCACTACGTTAGATACAAATGAGGATTCGACTCCTTCGACTGAAGAGGTCACCACCGAATCATCACTTGAAGAAAAATCAAGAAATTCACGCAACATTGAAGATAATCTAGAAAACGGCGAAAATTTTAATTTGACTAACGAAACAGAACTTAGTGTTTCACCAGACAGCATACCAACAAATGACAAAATTTCGAGTGGTATTGTATTATTTAAGGGAGATCACGTTATTATTGCAGCCAATGGAAAACAAGTAGAATTCACTCTACCAATCGTATTAGTTATAGGCAATGAAAACAATTTCCCAATATTTAAAGTCGTTGAAGATCCAGCTGAGATTGAAAAGGATCTCGACCAATCAGGAAGTGATATGAATGACACTCCAATTATTAACATGGATTATGAAGACAAGGATGTAAATGATTATGCAAAGACCGACGAATATTCGTATTGAAACCTATGTTCTTATTTTGTTATATTGAATTTTATTTATACATTTTAAACTCTCCACTCATTTATTAATTTATTTTGTACAATAAGACTTAAATAATAAATATAAAATATAAGTTGTATTTATTACTTTACTGAAATAACAATAATATATTTATTCTGGTGTAGAATAAAATAAAAAGGCAACGGTTCAACTTTTAAGTCCTCATTTATTTTTTCATATTTTACTCACAATGTTATAATATGAACTTAATTAAACACGAAAGTAAGTTTTATAACTTCATAATGCGTTCATAGAGGAGTATAATTGTAAACAGAATACTATTGACGTACAGCTGAAGTGGTTGCTTGTTTGATAGAAAAAATGTTCTCTTTATTTATTTGATGAGAGTAATAGAGAAAAGTATTAAAGAAAATTAAATATCCTCACTGTTGGAAATTTTATGCTAGAACAAATAAAAAAATCCTAACATTCATTTCAAGTGATGTCAAAGTAACATACATTTGAATTATCTTAGACTTAGCATTAATAGATCTGGTTGGTACCTTACCATCGTCTCCTAAAGTATTATTAAAATAATCATACTTTCCCTTTTCTATATTTATAAAACAATGTTGTTATACTCAAATTTCTACGATTTTTTTTTCAGTGTTACTAGTTGATTAGTTTTCTAAAAGCTGAAGTCTCAAAAATTAAACTATCTTGATATTAAAAGAACGTCAGCTGTGATACCTTTAAGAGTTAGTAGGCCACGAGACACTCTTTTGATGTCTCAATAAATGGATCTAATAGGACAACTGTAAACTTAAATCTAGCTAACTTTAAAAGGTAAACAGCTTGTTTACGATTTGGCCCAGTCGGGTCATCGTATACCATATACTTGGTTTGTTAGGAATGTACTGTCTGAGATGATTGGAAGCTATTGTCGTTCACATTTATTCATCGACCAATAGGTCCTCTCGTTTAGGCACGCTTTGACATTTTTAATTGGCCATATTGCCCTAATTTCATGCAAACTATCATACCCTATTTAGTGACGGTGTCGTATAAGCTTATCGTTGAAATGCACAAACTTTTTTTATGACTTAGCGACATTGTATCCATAATCAGAAGAATTTCCAATTAAAACGTCCGATACACTAGCATATTTGACAACAGTGCCAACCTTATAATCTTATACTTTTTTTTAATAACTAAAAATGCATATGACTGTTTGGAATATTTTGGACAATAAATTTGTGCATTCATTCCACAATACAAAAAGTACAAAAAATATAAGTTTCAAATGCTATAATTAACTTTTAAATTTGTATTTCCAGTAAATAGTAGATCAGGTACTTAAAATCGTGCTTTTCTTTACTTATTCCTTTTGGCGAGAGACGGGAAGCTACGAATTCTAGTACTTTTAGTGATGGTTTTACTCATAGAATTCGAGAACTTCAACCTAGTAGGGCTAAACATCTCATATTTTATATGAGATGCCCAGCCCGACTAGGCTACTAATATTATTCGATTTTGTAGTAATTTCATAAAAAGCGTTACTCCGCAAAACATTTACTTTATTTTTTATTTAATTACTTTTTTTTTTTAAACCACTCTAACGACAAACGTCAATTTCATTCGATTTCTCGCTAGCCCCATAGTTACAGTAACGACATCTATACAAATTTTATTGTACAATTATTAAATATCCGTCGATTCTAATAATTTATCAAATGTCACAACTAATATTATTATAATTTTAAGATAACAGTAGTAGTCCTTATAAGAAACGGGGTGCCTCATAGGGTTAGAAAAAAAGAAAAAAAGAAAACACTTTAATTCAATAAAACAAATATATATCACACACAAGTTTTTTTTGATAAAAAAATAGTTACAAAATCCTTATAAATGTACACAGCCAAAAAACATTTTAATATTTATATGATTTGGTAAAAATTGAGCTATTCACTTATATAACTACATAATTACCATCTTTGTTATATTTTTATTTAATATTATTATTACTCAATATGTACCTATATATGTACAGATGTACATAAACAGGAAATTATAAATCAGAAAAAAGTATATAATATGCATAGTGCATAAAATAGTTTTCTTAAAATAAATATATCTTAATCAATCATATTTTATCAAGGAATGTATTGGTATACCTCTATTTTTTTCCCGGCCCATCAACGAACTCAACTCCATAATTACTAAACAACCAATCACATTGGCCCCACAATTTTGTAAAAGGGTGGTTGCTGCGTTAATTGAACCACCGGTAGCTATCAGGTCATCTATGATAAGGCACTTTCGACCAGGTGGAACTGCATTCTTTTGAATTTCAAGTATATCCTGAAATAGATATAAGACAATCATAATATATACTTTTTTTATCTTTGTAAGAATAAATTTGCATAAATACTGACAAAATTTATTGAAAATAATTAATAAGTATGTATTAAAAACATATTTACTAATATGAATACTATTTTATGGATTTTACTTGCATATATTATTATATTTTTATTTATAACACATGTCGTAAATGCTTTGCAGCAAGCATGTTCATCGGAAAGTTGTATACAAGCTTTAAATCATTGAAATACTTTTTTATTCAAATGTGTGTTATTCATAAATATCTTAGCCAATATTATATAAAATATTTAGATGGATTGAAATGATATAATGGATTATTAAAGGCTTAGATAACAATATAGTAGTATATTATCTATTTTCAGCAATTATCTAATTTAACTGACATACAATAAAAATTAATACATTAGTATTATGTTTAATATGAATATTCTTATCACTTTGAATATACATGAAGTTGATAAAAAGGTAAGAGGAATGAGTTCATAGCTACGAAATATGTTGATAAGGTTTAAAATAACTTATAAACAATTATATAACATGTCTAGAATAATCTATAGAGAAATGTAAATTAAGTAATTACTAAATAGATACATTATATATATATATATTTTACTTGAAATTTTTCTATCAATTTACAAAGTGAAAAATAATAAAAAGACAAGTTATAATATTTAAAAAAAATCCACATTTCTTTCACTTTCAATAACATCTTTTATAATTAATATGATGCTAATACTTACAGATCCATATTCAAGATCGTATTTATGTGATATAACTTCTCCCGCCAATTTTCCTTTTTTTCTGACTGGTAAACAGCCAATACCAAGTTCAGCAGCTACTGAGAAAGAAAATAAAAATCCCCTTGATTCTAGTCCCACCACAGCTTCCACATCTGGAAATTTTTCTTTTATAACATCGACTAGTAACCCTTGCAGTAACCGACACGTGGGACCGTCTGATATAGCTGAAAATATATCCCTAAAAGTATAGAGAATAGTTAATATTTTAATAATTAAGTCTTTTAATATATTATATTTAAAAATATATTTTAGTTTTTTTTAAGAATCAAATAACGAAATAAAAAAAAACTTACCAAAATAATATACCCTTTTTTGGAAAATCTGGAAAACTTTTTATTTTAGATTTTAATACGGCCACCCTATCCTCAAAATTAGAATCCATTTGGTAAAATTAGCTGTTAAAATAAACAATTATTAATAACAATATACTGGTATCATAATAAAACAAACGATAATAAAAGTTTTGAAATTGCGAAGTTAACTACTGTTTAATTTAACGTCCTATTGACAACATTGATAAGTTGACAAGTAAATGTTAAATTCCGTTTTGGCATTTGCCATCGTTGATACAATTGACGCTTTTACAATAGTACTTGAAAAGGTGATGATATTCTTATTAGAATGTAAAACACGATTTTAGTTACAAATAATAAATTTGATATAATGTGAATTGTCAAGACCATAAAAGTATATAAAATGACTATTATATTCAGAATTAAAAAAAATATATATATTACAAAATTTATATGTTATATTATATAAGTATGTTATAACAAAAAGTTTAATGGTAAATTACAAATGAAAGGAAACTCCAGGTCTTCAATAACCGAAAAAGAAATGAGTTTATGGCGCTACTGTCACATCCCATGTTACAAAACACTAAATAAAAAATGAACTTCATTGACTTTCTTAAACCTTTGACTAAGACTTAATATTTTTTATTACATAATATACTCATATATAAAATATAATGAGAAAATGTACCGTGCACAGGCACTTACTCGCTTTTATAACTTTATGGTCTTGCCTTTACTAGTTAATCAGATGCATAAGTTAGTCCTTCTTACCTCTGCTCTCTATATTGAAAATATATTTATTCATTTTCATCGTAATATTTTCAATTGGGTTACAAGACATTTTTTTAAACCTAAAAAAAATTAAATTATTGATATCAATGTAATATTGATAGTTGAAATAAAACTGTTGTCTTTTCTCACATGACAGTTGACGGTTCTTAGTTATTTCAAATTTGAGTCTCGACGGTTATTATATAAATAGTTGTACACATTTTCTTAAAATGTTGTTATTTTAACTTGTTGCTTTGTTTTAATTATATTGTTAAAATTAAAAAGTATTTTCGCATTTATAAGTGCTACATTTTGTTCGAACATTTTGTACGAACGAAAAGCAGTTTCCCGCCAGAAAGTAGAACTTGAAAATTTTAGTAACAATGTTATCAATGGAAGATTTAGAAAGCCTAATTACAGCTAAAAGGCGTGAGATAGACCAGGAGAAAATAAGTTTAGGTCTATCATCGGACAACAACGTAAGTATTTAGTGAACAGAATCTTAGTAACAGTTTTGCAACCTGTTGCTTACTCTGCCTGCAGTCAATGAATTTATCCTTTAGCACTATTGATTTTCTGCCACTGCCAGACGCCAGTAACCGGCAGTTTTCGTATCGGTAAGACGTGATCACTCGTCAAACCTTTTTTTTTTGTGTATTACAGGTCTTACGTCGTGTTTATTTACTTAGGTAAAGTTCGTTGTACTAAATGGTTTAATATATACGTCATTTTCGATATTATAATATTTAATTTTATTCATTTTTATAAATAACTTGCACTAGATTTGAACTTCAGTATATTGTACTAATAGGATGAAAACATAATAAATAAGGTCTTATGTTTATTAAATATGTATTGATATCATATACTTAATAATAGATTTGAAAATTTTAGTTAAAAGAATATGCAACTACATAATTATATAAAATATAAAATTCTGAACATTAAAAACATTTTAAAAAATAACAATAATACAACTCGTTGCTCTTGCGTTACATCAACAATCTCAATTTCTTTTAGGATGATAAAGAAACAAAAAGTTGCCAAATAGACAAGAAAGTTGTATTCAGACCGAGGGCCTTCTCCGAGAGCAATGTCTTACCAAATCAAACATCACATGAAGAAGAAATAACACCATATTTAGAAAGATATATACGGGTGAGTATTAAAATATAAATAAATGTAATTTTCTGTTTGTTTATAAAACAGTTATGTTCATAGTAGTTTAGTAAGTGAACCTTAATATTGGGACATTTGGAGAATAGCCAGCACTTTTCCATGGTATATTATAAACTATAGAACATTTCAGAATGTATGTGTAATAAAACCTTACATTTTAATTATTTACCAATGAATATATATTTTTTAAATATATGAAATATAAAGATATTTTTCAATCTATAAATCATTAATTAGTCAACTGAGCTTTATTTTTCAAACTATATTTGTGACATTTTAATAAGAACAGGCAAGTGCTAAACATTTGCTTGCTTGATCAGTTGTTTCTTTAAAAAATATATAAGCAAACTTTTTTGTAACATCAATATGATATTATTATGTTGGTACTACCATTTTTTTGTCTGTTCTAAATTCACTGTAGAATAATGTGTACAGAATTGCGTGTCCGTAATTTCGTAAGTCAGACTACATAGTACGTAAGTATATACAATGTTATAGTAATCAATCAGGAAATCTGTATGCTTTAACAATTCATATTAAGTATTAAATATTCGATAATAACAATTCGATTTTTACAAGAATATTCTTTCTTTTTTTAAAGTGTCCTCAAAAACCAACATCCGTAAATACATATTATTAATGAATAGAGTTCGAATATATTCGATTTTTAAAAAATGTTTTTTTTATTACTGTCCGCAAATAGTGACATTTATAATAAGATTAAATAAATTAATGGGTTCGTATGTTTATAATGTTACCTCTCTGGTTTTTTTTATTTATTTTTTTAATATTCGTAATTCAAATATAAACACGATTGTAAACAAAGATCTTAATCATAATGAATTCAACTCAAGGTCATGTACGCGATTTAATTGAGATAACTCTTAAAATAGATTTATCCCACTCTATAAAAACTAAACAATAGTATCTCTGTTCATCATTGTCAATGTCAAATCAATGTAAGTGCATTAAACTGTGCCCACGCGTGCCTGTGATTTGAAGGAGGTCTTATGATAATAAAACTATTTTAACGAATTATATATTTTTTTAATTTGTGTTATAGCGTTCCAAACGAAGGTGTAAATGATAAAGTCATTTTTATTGATAAAATATTGATAAAAATCTTAAAGAATACTAAAACACTAATAGAATAGAATAAATGTTTGTGTTTGACATACGATGTCGATATACTATCGCTTCCGTTTATGTAAATAGAATAGACAACGAACGGTTGCCATTTGGCATGATTATAAAGTTTAAATAATAATAAAAAAAATACTATAAAAAAAAAAATCTTTTGAACCGTATATATTTTAATATTCTTTAGTTTCAGTTAAATGAAATGATCAATACTAATGTATTAATATATAATAGATATATAATATCATTTAGCATTATTTATTATTGTATTTATTATATGTAACATACATTATTAATATACATATATATTATTATAATACTAAATATTACATTTGATATAGATCATTTCATTTTATAATTAAATAACTGAGTAAAAATTCTTAAAAGTGATATATATACGTATATAATATGTACGTCGTGCAATTTCAATCTGTACTAAATCAATTACTGCCGTTGAGTTGAATGCAGCATTGCGCAACTCACATCACTGCAGATTTTCATCCCCTCGTATAATATTACTGAGTCGTACAAAATTTAAATGAAAATATATTGAATTTTGTATTAAAATTAACAATTTCTTTATAATAATGAGAATATTTCACTTATTACAAATTTAAATATATTTCTAGCCATGTTTATTTATTATATTTAACATTTATGTACATAGAATATATATATATGATAAAATAATACAATGAATAATTTATACATTACACAAACATACGTAATTTATAAACGTTTGCTCGAAATCTGTTTAGTGGTTTTGAAAATAACTAATAAAGGAAAATAGATATTTTTTTATATATTATTTTTTTGGCAGACAAACCATTGAAAAAAACTTAAAAATAACAAGTCATTGTTATTCTAAATAAACGGTTAAATAAAAACCTAATATGCTGTCAAAAACAAACAAAAATGTTGAAATGAATTTAAAATATGTTAAACGATCATAATTAATTATCAATTATAATCCAATGTTGCTACTAAAGATTAAAACTACAATCCATAATTTGAAAGCCATAAATAATAATGAAAAAGCTGGAAAACTTATTTCTCCGGAACACAGGCTGCGACTTCCGTTGAAGGAGTATCGCAGGAGAAGAAAAAAAAATCCATAAGTGTACATTTGAACCAACTTTGGCACCAACTGCACACAGACAGACATAAGGGTAGCTTTCTCCATCATATTATATTAATGTATATTTCATCGTGCTCTAAAAATGATAATAAAATTTGTAGTCAGTTTGTTCTGAACTCTTCTAGTACTCATAAACGACCGCGAATACAAGGACGATGATGAACAGACAGACATATCCGTTGCTATTTTAATATTATTAATACACAAAAATATACTATAAAAGAGAATTAATATGACACAATATATTATTATTTAGAATTAAAATGATAACATCAATGTAATGCAATGCTTAGAACTACATTTTAATTAAAATTAAATATACATACAGTACATAATACAAAACGTGACTATACAGTTTACAGTCACGTTTCGATATACTAGAGGAAACAGGTTCGATGCCTGCCCATAAAAAAAATCTATATATTGAAAAGTGACTAACATTTTTTTTTCATCAAAAACATTCCATCCCAATCATCTATACATTTAATCTGAAACGAACGACCAAACCTATCTGAGTATATAAATATTTCGCCCACACCAAAACCGTAATAAATAAGCTTTGAATTTAGGATCTCTTGCTGATGTCATCATGATTGTAATAAATTAATTACTAAATACATTTTTTTATATTGGTTTTATAGTATTTTTAGCATCAAAGTTTTATCAAAATCGGAATATACGCGAATGCATAATATACTCATTGTGGCGGTTCTAATATACATACTTTTTTGTTAATATATATTTAAATGATACAGATAATGTTGTAACATTTTATTGTAGTTTTATAAAGTTTTTATAAAAAAAAAAAAATATGTAAGAAATCTTTGATTTTATTTTAGTTAGTTATTTAATATTATTATATTTAATATTATTATTATATTTTAATTTATAAAAATATTATAATATTTTGGTGTAGGTACCAGGCGCCCAGCAGAGTATAGGAGTCATGTAATTGTAAAACTACAAATACAAACGTCTGACATACATTCACACAAGCATAAATACAATTATATGAAGTATAGGTTTTTGGTTAAAGAAATAACATTTTTGAATTATTAAGTTGGTCTGTATGTCCTAATGGTCTCAAAAAGTAATTTTCCAATATAATTTGAATATAATATCCAAAGCACTATATTATTAATCGATACCAGGGGGTAAGTATCTAGGGGTGTGTTTAAGGAGTGCCAACATTACAACTACTTAACTAAATTAGGCACACCCTGTGTTTACACTGTTAGGAGGTAGTTTGAGATTTTAGAAACTATATTATGATTAAATATAGGGTTGTATTCTAATGTAGATATAGTTATTTTTTAGTATTTTTTTTTTGTATATTTTCTTAACAAATATATATATTTATATATTTGTAATTACGTATTTTCAATCAGTTTGTTTGTTGCAAATTCTAGTCATTATCCAATTTAATTATAGTTATATATATACAAGAAATTGTATACTTGAAAAATATGTAGTGTCAACTGTCTTTATGTATATTATTTAGTATTTAGGTTTTATATTAGAAAGTAACTGAAAGCTTAAAATAAAGTAATAATCCGCCCCTTGCGTGTTAGTGGTTTGAAGTCAGTTCGTGATCTGATGTTACAGACGATGGTTGCTGTTTATATACCGATTTGACGTTCCATTTTTGAAATATTGTTGTTTTCTTTATTTTGTCGTCAAAGATCGGGTTTGTGATTATATAAGTTTTATGGATTTGTTTATGTATGAGTGTTTATTTGACGTTTGAATTTCTTGCCGGTAAGATATACAAAACTTATTTTATATAAAAATTATTATAAGAAAAATATATATTTATCAACAATATTTATTTAGTTGCTCAAGAAAAACAATAATCAGTTCTAGTTTACAATGAAGTAAAACATGTAGAAACATATTTCACTATACTATATCTAATTAATTTAATATGTAACTACAAAAATTCAAACAAATCTTGTCCGAAAATTACATAAAAGTTTTGTAGGAGTATTTTTAAGTATATGTTTTAAGCAAGCTTTATCTCGCAGCTCCGTCTGCATCTGTAACAACAGTTATTTAATCTCATTATCGACTTCAGTACAATTTATTTCTTTATTATTAAAATTTAGATTTCTTTTTCTTTAAAAATATATTTATTAAAAAATATTCTCCTATAGATTTAATAACTATTAATCTATTATTATCTAAAGAGATCCGGTTGAACTCATGTTAAATTTATCAGAATTTGCCCGATTGTTATCAAACTCGTCCGGGGCTTTCGTTAAGAGCATGGCAGAATTCAAATGATTAGTTCACGCCGCGATTTTGCCCTGCTTCTCGCTAGCTAGGGCTTATTCATGATAAGGCCCCCGGGCGGATTCAAATTTAAATTCAAAATATCTTTATTCAAATAGGCATTTACACGCACTTTTGAATCGTCAATTATTACATTATAAAAATGTCAGTAGTCAGTCCGTCCTTAAGCTACCACCAGCTCGGAATGCTGTTCTGTTGAGAAGAGCTGGCCAGAAACTCAACAGTTGCTCTTTTTAAAATAAGTGAACAATGTTTGATGTACAGATTAGAATATCCTGCAAATGAGTCAACAACCAAAGCTCCACAACCTAACCTTTTACTTGATCGAAATACGATCAACTAAGAACTCTTATATGCTATAATAAGCTTTATTTAACAGTATACTTTTCATTTTAGATTTAAAAGCAAGTAAAGGAAGGTCTAAGATATCTTGTGGAAGCTTATTATATATGCGAACACTCATGCCCATGAAGGATTTTTTAACTTTTTGCAGACGAAATATCTGCGTTGGATGTTTATTTTTATTTTTAGTATTTATAGCGTCACTGTTTTTTTACATATGTATCCAAAATATCGTAAGACAAAATTGAAAGATTGGAAAATAGTCGGGCAAATTCTGATATATTGCACAGTACAGTCGAATAGTTGTAGATAATTCATAATATTAAATGGATCACGAAAGTCTTCATACAAAAATATTAATCTATTATTATATTTTATAATACGGGATGTATTATCGAAAAAATGAGTTACATTCTTTTTAATGTATCGTTAACAAACAAACAATTCTTCTCTTTTTAATATTAGTATATAGTTTTTAATACAAAATAAGGTATGTAATTTTAGTACTATTTTATTAATTTTCTTCCAAGAAACCTATTCTATTAACAAAGGTTGTATTCATGTTTATACACTGTTCCTTACATAATGGGTTTTAATAATTAAATTTCCTATTACCCGCTGCGGGTTTTCTACCCTTTAAAATGACTAGAAGTCATAAATAGAATATATAATAACTGATACAGGTAAAAAGATATATATTGAGCAAAGCTCGTCATAAGAGACTTAAGAAAATTATTTTTAAGATATTCGATGTCGTTAAAGAATAATCACGGAAAAACCCATAAAATATAAAATCCCATAGACTTTAATGGGAAAAATAGCTTTACAATAAAAAAAAACAGTTGAGGATAGCATGCTTGGACGTTTTGTAAATGCAGCTTCGGTGCTCTGTGCACCTCGCTTCGCTCAATATGCTATAACAGATTTTGATATGGATTCAAAGTGAAAAGTTATAAATAAATAAATAAATAGAGCCTTACCCACCAGTCTATTAAATAGTATTTTTTGGTGGTAGGGTAGGTCCATAATAGGCCGCGCGTTATCAACGCGTTCATCGGCAGCGAGAGGTGCTGGGTCGCAATGACCTCCTTCTGCGAGCAAGTCATCGCCGCAAAGGAGGCCGCGGAGCGGGTCATGGAGTCAGCGTCGTCCGCTGACCCACTGGGTAAAAGGAGGCGGGAATACACCCGTCGCTTCCTTCCCCAGTTGTAGTGCCTGGTGAGGGGGGAGGGTGCCCCACTTACCTAACATAGGCCTACGATGTGAGGGTGCTCTACGTTGCTTGGGGCACCCTCATTCGGAGGGTCTCGCCGGGGCGTCACGGTGCGTGCTAACGCGATCCCGTGACGTCCCATCACGGCGCAGAGGGCAACCGTTGGTTTTTTAGTGGGTAGCCTTAAAAATGGAGCATCCTCTATGCTGCCGCGTAGTCCCACATCACCCCCGGCCGTCACCACCCTGGGCCGACGGGGTACCCGTAACGGGTTTTTCCAACGGAAAAAAAAAAAAAAGGTTCATAAGTATCCCAATACAACATATTCTGTACAAATTTTACATGTAATAGAGCTTTCTAGTTAACGAATCAGGTTATGACGTCACAGATCATAAAATTTCAATCATGCTCATATCAATTGAATCGGATATATAAAATTTAAAGCGTTTTGAAAGTATACAACATTTGAAGCGCTTTAAATGCTATTTTTTTTAATGTCATCCTAGGATTTTGATTGAAAACAATGTTGAAATTGTTTATAAACATGTATAGCAATTTTAAGTTTAATAATGTCATATAGAAAATAAACTCTTGTTGTGTCTATTTGTTATAAGTAAGGGTTGTGCCCACACACTTTATTGAAAATATTTTTTTTGCAAAACATTTTTTCATTGTCAAAGCTACCACCAGCTAGGAACAGCTTTGCCACAAACCTTCTAAGGTCCCTAAGTTCTGGTGGAAGTAAATCAAAACTATGTGCTATGTAAAGATTGATAGTTTAGAATAAGGTAAGGTCTATTAATATAAGGTCTATAAAAAATATACAAATCCAACCCTTATGAAGACAGCGGCCGGTATATCCAGTGACTGGATTAGAATATCCAACCAAAGATAGTGGATTCGATTCCCACAAAAACAATACTTTCCGTGATCCATAGATTCTTCTCCCAAGTCTTGGATTATTCTGTCTTTTAAATTATATTTAAAGCATACGAAGTCGGTTAGCAATCAATAGTTTTTAATAATCTTTTCATCATACACGTATTATTACACTAATGTTTTCTAAGATTTACACGAGTACTACACATTTCAATAAAACTATTTTACGGATATAACTCACGTTTATTATTACATTGTTATGGTTATGATTACATTTTTATGGTGTCTGTCACAATCATCTCGACCCGTCGAAACGTCGGTTTAAATTTAAAAATGTAATAATAAACGCGAGTTATATCCGTGAAATAGTTTAATTTAAATTATTACACTAGATGTCGTGTTTAGTTTCAGACACAAATGTAACTATCTGGGTCACTGATTGTCTCGATTGTGTGGTAATTAGGGGTCATTGACCTGTAGAAACATGACGTATGTATTATATTTCTTTATGTATGTATATATATATTAAAATACCGATAACTCTACTTTGTTACGAAACATATATTAGAATAGCTAGGGGGCCTGTCACAAGGGTGAATAAGTGATTATAAGGTTTTTCTTTATTTACTCTAATTACATCCTTTGATTTATCCTTGCCAGTGTAAATGCTGTCGATGCTACATTATGTCGTTAGGGGTAGCTGCCGCACCCCCGCACCCCCTATCTGTGGTTTTGAGATTTAGTGAGTAATTACTATTTCACCTAGGTAACTTGCACATCAAGTTTGGTCAAAATGGGGCCGGTAGTTTCTGAAAAAATCGTTTCGGCTACAGACGGACGGACGACGGACATCGCAACAGTTTTATGTTATTTAGATATATCATTTTATTCAATTGTACGTTACGAAAGAATCAATGTTCTTCTGATATAAAAACAAAATTGAACTACAAATATGAGTGTAATGTTTTGTTTTGTTTTTTCATAAAACATTGATTCCTGTAATAGCTATTAATTTTAATATTAATATAATAAAATAAAATGTTACGTATTAATGACATCGTAGCAAAATTTCAACTAATTCTGAATTTTTTTGTGCTACGAAAATGTGTATTTAGGTTTTATCAAAAATACAGAACAATTTATTTAATAAAAAAATACAGGACTGAATTCCTTTTTTTTTTAGTTAAAAAGTATTTATACTCTCATCAATATTTTTGGAATGTGCCAGATTCAAACCCATTTTGGGTCCGTATTCATGACCTCTTAGCGCGACGGAGTCATGGCGTGAACTCTAATATAATACTAATAATTTACACACAAAAAAACATTCTATATTTTATCGTCTGTATGTGAACATTATATATATTGGACGACTTTTGAAAACCATTTATGGTTAATTCACGATAGTAGCTCAATTTATTGAGCGATAGGACGATTTCCCAAAGGTTGCAGGTTCGAATCCAGCTCGTATCTGTAAAAAAATCAATATTGAAAAAAGATGAAACATTAAAAAATATATAAAATATTTTTATTTTTATTAACATTTTTACTTAAAATTGTAAATGCTAGTAATTTTAATTAATAGTAATTTCCTAATACATTACTGTATAAAAAGTAATGAGTTAACATCATTAAGTTGTTTTCGTTAACAATGTGTAAATAATGTAATTATTCTATTATCATTAACTTAAAGACTTGTATACACGACATATTAATAATATCAAATACTAGTAACAACTCGCGGTTCTACTCGTGAACGATTTTATTATTAATATAAGTAATACTAACATAATGCGAGATAGCCTATAGCAAGGATGGTGAATTAATGGCACGCGTACCACAAGTGGCACGTGTGAAGGTTTTGAAGTCACTTTCAAAAACGTATTTTTTTGAACTTATCTTTTTTGATAGAAATGAATTAAATGTGATTTAGAAAATGTTAACAATACAAAAATGGTACAAATTTGGTACAAACTTAATTATACTAACTTATGGTTTCACCACGATAACATTTCGAATGAAATTTTATTGTGGCACGTTACCTATTTATTTTCGTCATCCCTGGCCTATAGCCTTCACAATTAGAAAGAATTTTTCAAAACAAGTAAGTTTTAAAAATAACTCGATTCAACAAATTGTTTTCTTATATTTTTAAGTTTCTGATTAAGGAAGTTATTATAACCACCCGATTTTTTAATTTTTTTTTAAATATTTTTTCATTTTGAAGAGTAATTCTGGACGCTTATTAAAAACGTGTGTTTTTATGTGTATACGTATATGTGTTATTTTTCGGCTCCATTTTCTCGCAACCTGATTATGCAATTGACTTTGTTTTGCTACCAATTGTTGCGTATTTACGTAACTTAAAGCTGATTGCTCCACCGAAGCCGATCAAGCGGTTTTTTTAGTTTAAAAAATCTGAAATAACTAAAATTTTTCGTACCGGGTGGTGGTGGTACCAATTCAGGAATTTCGATTTTGGCAAAAAAACAAATATATATATAGATAAATAATCATCATATTATCGCATAATCAAATGATACAATGTATTTTATTTAAAAAAAAATAATAAATATTAAGTTGTCCTTAACGAGGAAGTTAAGTTCGAACCCATTACCGCTTGGTTTTATTATTAATGTATTAAAATATATATGTTTGTGTGTGTGTGTGTGTGTGTTTTAACACTTTCTAAACACATTTATATTATTTGTAATAGTCATTCGAGCCGGATTATTATTTTTCTGAAGACAGAGATAACTCATCTCTTAAGATATAATTCTAGATTATTTGAAATGGTCCTTCGAGCAACATATTCTTTTTATATTACCTTTATACTTAGTATGTTAACTATATGCTTATGATTAATAGCTTACAATCACGCATCAGTTATTAGGATTTAATAAACGTGGAAAGAACTCTTTATAACCGGGGTCAATGAACTACCTGTCAATTATGGTACTATCTATATTACTTACATAATATGTTTTGTATCGTAGTAGTATATTAATTTATATATAATTATTCTGTACTCACGTCATTACTATCGTAATTTGCAAGATAAGTTTCGAAGTGAATAGTTCACGCCGCAATTCTGCCATACTCAGAGCTCATAAGGACCCCGAATGGTTTCGAAACTAGTCGGGCAGATTGCGATAGCAATTAATATATAATAGTAATTATTAATCACAAAATACATATAACTTAAATTTATTTTTATTTTCTGAAAATAACTGATTTCATTTATATTATTAGTAAATACCTGACATATAGACTCTATATGTTTGTATGTTTCATTGGGATTATCTATAAAAACTATTAAATATACCGTTTTTGATGAAGTTGTCCGCAACAAATTGATTCATGTAAAATATTTTTCTGTTTTCTCATAATTTGATTACAGTAATATAAGCGGTAATGGTTGAGTACCATCACATTAACTTTCAGATTAATGAAAATGATATATTAATACTATTATTAATTTATTTTTAAATAAAATTAATTCCATCATTCCCTGCTCTAAAGTCTTTTAAAATAAGTTATTGTATGTATAGTATGTTTCAGAAGTTTAAAAAAAAAACAATAAAACAATAAAATTGATACTATTTATGTGTTCTTGTTTTTTATAACCAATAAAAATATGATCTCATTGTGAGGACTTTAACTATCTATAGCTAACAAACTAAAGTCCATTGCATAATAAAATCGCAAGATATTGGAGCAGAAAAAAAATTACACACACACACACACACACACACACACACACACACCACACACTCACATTTTTAAATAGTGTTTACAATTAATATTGTACAATATAAATTAGGTGTCACTTCTTGGTATCCGTAATCATACCCATTTGAACCGTGCAAGTAGAGTATGACGTTTCATAAGTGCATATAAGCAATATGAAATAAAATACATCTCTTACTGCAATGAGACATCACTATACGACGAATAAAAATTTAAATTTAATTAAAATATCAATAAAATTTCAGCGTTACATAGGTCTGCCAGGTATGCTGAAAGCTGGAGAATATTCTCCAAACAACCCCCTAACTAGGGAGGAGAGGTCTGGGGGTGATGTGCTACGAGCGTTGGGAGAATATGAGCGACGACGACACACCCTCAGGAAGATACGACAGAGACAGTATAAGGAATATCTAGATCAGGTAAGTCATCTAGAATCTAGAATCCTAGATAGGTCAGTTTGCTAGATTATAGGATTCCAGGATACTGGATTTCCATGCTGGCATTAACATTTTAATTTATCTAATATATTAAGTTTGATCATTTTTATTTAATTTTTTATAATATTTAAAACTATTCTTCTTTCTGTCGAGTCTTAAAATCGATTAAATTTGAGACTATCAAGAATTGTACAAATTTCTGTTGCAAATTACCACCATTCTTAATATACATATATAACATATAACAATATAACATATATTCGAGTTAATAATATTTATTTATATAACTCCAGCAAGCCAAAAAGAAACAAGAGGCCAAAGAGCAAGCAGAAAAAGAACAGAAGGAGAAAGAAGAAAAGGAGAGAATTAGAGAAGAGAAAGAAAGAGAAAGACTTGAATTTAGAGACAAGAGTCCTGAAAGAAGAAGACTCAGTGTCAATGTTCTAGCAAACGAAAATTATGTTGCGTAAGGAATTATAATATACTAGCTGTTGCTTGCGGTTTTACATGCGGATTAACGATTTTTATTTATTATTAATATAACTAATAGTATCGTAATTATAGATAGCCTTCATCATGATTAATTATAATCAAAAATAATTTTCAACAATAATTCTTATTCTATATTTAATATATCAAGTAATGTTTATTATTTTCCTACATATAAATATAATTACTTACATCGATTGTGATACAAAAACATTGAAATAAAATATATCCACCACTTTTGGGAACGCATTGAGTTATCCAAAAACCCATTAAGTTCCCTGAGGGTTTTTCTCCATCTATCTTTTCGAAGCATGCAACTAGAGTATAAGTTTAATCTATGCCTACGTGAAATAAAAAAATATATTTTTACCTTAAAAGTATAAAAAGTCACTATTATAATTGTTTCAATGAACATACTATCTAATATTTTTATTATATATTTTAAGAAAGTAATATATAATTTACAGTAAAGTGGATACAGCAGTTCAAGTAGACCACACCAGCAGCCCCCTCTCAGTGGCCGTACAGACTGACGGACGAGACCTCATTGTGAGTAAATACATATATAATAATTTATATAAAATTTCAAAGGTGTATTTAGTAAAAAAAAACACAACATATGTTTTAGAAACATATAACATAAACATTATATTTCCTTTAACACAAATTACTACGCACTTAAAAATTAACCTAGCGTTGTTATTCCAGCTCTCCAGAAACATCACACAAGCGGAGAGAGAGCTGTCCCCCCGGAATGTAGGAGAGTTTTGTACGGGACGGAGAAGAAGTTATGGAGACTTCGATGGTTGGTTGGATATTAATAAGTAATAGTAAAATATAACTTATTTGTTAGGTTAATTACGACTAGGTTATTCTTTGTCTAGTTTAGTATATCCTGTCGTGCTTATTTTTAACAAGAAATATTTACAAAGTATTCTCGTACTAAAATTTATTTATAATTACTAACAAACAAGAACAATGAAATAATATTAGATATATTTTAAATAAAATTAGATAATAGTTTCTCTTTCCTGGGATATATCAGTATTAAATAAGAATGGAGTCGCGATTAACAACTAATTATCTTTTAAAAATCATTAAGACATTAACAATAGACGAGAACCTAGGATTCGTTTCGTCGCTCTGAGCTATAGTGTCAATAATATAATGAATTTTAAAACTCCATTTATAATTTAATTTATATTTTTTATATATTATTTTATTACCTAATGAGTTCTATTATTATTTTTCAGAACGCAATCGCGTCACCTCTGTCTTCGACGAGGACACCGTGATGAGACGGAACAGGAGAGTGGAGGAGGTGGGGCGTACTGTGATAACAGAACTATTATCAATTTAATACTTAATAGTTACTCTATTATGTTATTAGAAGTAACAAAAACATATACACACATAAATACATACATGTTTTCAATATTAATGATATACAAATATGATTTTTGGCTATCAATCAAATAGAGAAATTAATAGTTCATTTGAAAAAACACTAATATATCATAAATAAATAAATAAAAAATAGTCTCATTAGTGTTTGAAATTTCTTTTAAACATTTCCTTTTCCTTTAAACAAAAAACAAACAAACTTTAAGCTTAATAAATTTATTATTCATCTCTATTATTAGTATTGATAAAGTTACTAGACGGTTGCTCAGAGGTTGCGGGTTCGATTCCTGCTTTACTATAACGTCATTCTTTATTTTAAATTAGTGTCACTAGATAATGTAATTAATTTATATATTTTCAGGAAGCACTAGAGCGTCGTCAGTACTACCAGCAGGAACTACGGAACCAGATCCTGGAACAACAGAGGATACGAGAGGAGAGGAAGAGTAGAGAGAAGTGAGTCATGTAACATTATTAAAAATATATCGTTATAACTATAATATAACTTTAAAATTATTCACACTGAATTATAACTTCAAAATTGATTTATTTCTAATATATGTATAGTATGATGTTACTTCAATTTCCTATTTTTAATTATATAAATTATGTTTTAATAATACTAATAATAATAATTATTATTAAATATCTAAAACCTTAGATTTATTTGGTTTCGATTATAAAACAAAAATAGTATGTTACGTTTTATATTTCAGGATGTTAGAACAAGCTGAGATGCGTCGTCTGGAAGAACAACTGAGATCTCTAAAGATGGCGCAGGAGAGAGAGAGACAGAAACAGAGAGACAAACACACAGCAGTACGTGCTAATAATATGCATATACATTTAATATTCTTCATATAAACAATTTATTTCGTTTATATAATTATGAAATACATCTTAAATTAATGTTTATGAAGTTATGTGTATGAAGTTAAATTACTCATTAACTCCATTGCTAAGGATTTTTCCTATAAATTTAAATTTTGAAATAATGATACTAACATCTATATTAAACATTTCAGATGACAGACAACGCACTGGATTACGAGAAGAATCGAAGAACCCTCCAAAACGAAATAGATTATGAAAAAAAACTATTAAAAGTACACAGACACACACGCAGCGAATCTCCTAAACTACGTTACTATAGAGACGATAAACCGTATTCAACTAATATACCAGAAAACTCATTATTTTCTCCAAACTACGACGTCGAGAGCTACTTAAGGAGGAATCTAAACCCTTACAAAGATTTCTCACATGATAAAGAGAAGAGAACAGAAAGGAATACTGAAAATCAAAGGATAGATAGAAATATTTGTAAAGAAAAAGCTTTAGTAAATGAAAATCCAAAAATTGATTACGAGGACGCATTACCAATACCAGTTTTACGTCATTCACCGAAATTAACAGCGAACTTGGAAGAGAATTCAGAATTGAGTGAAAAAATGCAAATGGTGGATGATAAATGGAAGGTGCCAGTTGTTCAGAAAAATATACTGACATCTTTAAATGAGAAAGGCAAAAGTGTTAGCATTTTGACACAACTCGGCTCCATCAGACGACAACTGCAGCTGGAACAACTGAAATTAGATAAATTGTCTGAAAAATAATTAATTTTGTTATTATTATATATATAGTATCCGTCTGTACTCACGTTAATATTATAGGATTTTGCCTGACTACTTTTGACCCATTTTGGGTCAAATATGAACTCTGAGCATGGTGTGATCGCGGCGTGAACTGTTCACGGAATCCGAAACTAGTGCAAATTTGCGTAGTATTAACTTGAGTACAGATGTATATGTATATAGAAATCAGATAACAAAAATTTCGTTATTTTAAAAGTTTAGCTTGAAAAATTTTTTATTTAGCAATATTATTAAATATATGTTTCGTTGTAATTCAAATTTTAATCTTTGTTTGTTATTTATTAATTAATATGAATGTGAAAGAAAAACGTCCTTTAAAGATAAATAAATTTAATTTAGTTAAATATCGTTTTCTATTATAATGCTTATGCTTACTATTAATTTATTATTAAAAATGTGATATTACATGTTTATAAATATTCGTAATTTTAATTATTATTTGAACTAAGATATTAAATAATATTAATATTTAATTTATCAAGTTAGGTGATACAAACCATTTTGTTTAAAATCGGTATTTTGCTTATCCCTTTCTTGTATTTTATAAATATAACTAACTTATTATTATTATATGCATTTATAATAATAATAATATTTTAAACTATTGTCAAATTCAGACATTTTATGCTATTTTCTTTATATAAATATACTCCAGTTAAATTCTAAGTATTATTAGTCCCAAGCGTCTTCAATACACATTTATTTTTTGTTATACTGTAGTGCCAAAACTACCCTTGATATTCTTCCAAAATAATCCCCTTTTTTAATTACTCAAGTTCCAAAAATAGTAGACTTAATCTTATTTAAAAGATAGTAATTCAAAATGCTTGTAGGATTTGGTTTTTAAATAGTAAAATACTAACACGTAGAGATTTTACCTTAGACTAGTACTTTTAATATTGTTATATTTAGACAATTTTACTGTTTTGTAGTTATTGTTTTGTCTGTTTGTCCTGAGATTTATAATATAATATATACAATAAGCTTTCTAGAGCTCATTAATAGACTTGAAGTGCTTATTAACAGCGGGTATATATATATGAAGGGTGTTTTAACATATAATATAATATATAAATTTTGCATTGCGTGCAATATTATTGTAATTATTGTAAGTTGCATTTTATTTCGCAAGTATTTATAAAATTGAAAGACTGTCAGATAGAATAAGAATAGAGCTTGGTAATTGAAGTGAGATAATGGTACGGTATTTTTATAAGAGCTAAAGATATGTTTACACGCTTTTTTATGAATGCCAAACTGTCCAGCACGGTATGTAAGGATTGAGAGCATGATGTATACAATATATTAAATTCAATAAAGTTTCATCTATTAGCTATTTTTTGTTTTATTCCTCACAAGAATACAGGCTGAAACCAGTTGCTTTTCAGAGAAAGTAGGATTATTTTTCGCAGTAAATGTTTCTCTGTATATTCCCTATAAGAATTAAAAATTTCAAAACCATCCAGCGGGAACATTTCATAATATTGATAATTATGTGTTAAAATATTGAATATTTCTTCATTAAAATAATTTCGAAAACGATGTAATTTTTTTAATAACGCTATACATAACTTTCTGAACCAGTTAAGATTCTGAAAGCAGATTTAAATTGTAGACTGAATACTAATTCTGGATCAGACTAGTAAAAATAGCAAAATAATTTGTAAATTAATATTTTGCGACCATGAATTGGTGTATGCCAACCTTCAAAGCCCTGAACACAGGCGAAGAATTGCCGGCCTCTCAGTATTCTATAGGATATATTTGTGAGAGTGCACTGGAATGACATGATGTAATTCCGCTATCCCCCTTCCACCAACGGCCATCCCGACGCACGCCGAGTATCCATCCTTTATTTATGGACATTGCACCTGACCGAACGAAACGCTTTGCTTCGTCTTTCCCGATTCGCACGGCGAAAAATTGGATCATCTTACCTGCGTCGGTATTTCTGTCTGAATAAAATGTGGGTGTCTTCAAGAGAAGAGTGAATAGGTTACTAAGTTAATGTGCCTTACCACCTATGACTACATTTTCACTTTCCACCAGGTGAAATGTAGTAAAGCATTAACTCAGGCAGTGTAAGAAAAATAGTTTTGTTGATCCAAAATGAAGACTTTTTATATTAAAGGTTTTTGTAAGTAAAGTTTCCCGAGTATTATTTAATATAAGGCGACACTAGCTTGTCTATAGTAAATAAACAATATGTGTTTAAGTTTCACAGATTTACTGCCAAATTTATTCTGTCCCTAAGCCAAGAATACTATTATAAAATAATTATCTATTTGGAAAATATATTAATACCTTTCTTTGACCAACAGATAAACACCAATTGAATCTTTACTTTATAAAATTATTAGCAAATGACAATGTCACATAAAAATTCGCAACATGTTTTTATAAAAAATTACACAAATAAAAAAAGAAAAATAAAAGACTAACAAAATCAAATCACTTTAATGAGAATAAAATTTTTGTAATGATACCACAGACTCAACGAAACTATAACTAAGGTAACACAAGCGAGGAATTAAAAAATTACAAACACCATATGACAGTTTAAAACCTCAAATTAAAAGTAAAATAATTGAAAATTTTAAAAATATACTATAGTATAGTTAAAATTTTACAATATAAAAATATATTTACAATACAAATATATAAGTTTTATATTAATTTCTTTGCAAGTTGAGGAATTTGTAGTTTAGTCTATACAACCTTAACAGTTATTTGTATAATCTCTTTATTTGTAACATCCTCTCAAGTTCTGGTTTAAAACTCTATAAAATGAATTTGTTTCTTTTGAGGTCGTTTTCATAACAATTACCGATAAATATAATAATTACATAAAACACTTTTATAGAGACAGTAGTCCAGAATGTAATATCTTTATGATTGTAGACAATTTATAATCAATCTGTTTTATATTAATTTGGTTGTTTATAGACATTATGTTGGATGTTTTAAGAACTGTTCCAAGGTAGGTCCATTTCTTCCCAAAGGATCCTTTGGAAACATTACCATATCACCAACCCATGTGAACTGTAGAAGTCTATTCTCTATAACATGCCTCCATCTTGGATTTTCTAGAAGTAAATCCCTGTAGTTGTCTCCGGAGACTATAACTCCATCAAATTCTGCTGCACATTGAACAATGTACCTAAAATAAATAAGTTTAAATCTAGAGTCAGTTTTATTTATCAATCAAACACTTCATCAAGCGTATAATGATACAAGTAAAATTAATAAATTGTTGTAATATTATCAAACTCAACATATTTTATTTATTTTTAAACAATACTGACAAATGTTGGTTTGTTTTTAATATATGATACATATACTGTGAAATTGTTTCCAGGTATGAATAATTTTGTATTTTGTATCTATTACTTCCCTATGAAGCAACCCTGATGAATTTTTCTCTTTAGTAAAATTTAATTAAAACCAAACCTATCATCATAAGAAGTGATCATCCTGCCCTGTATCTCTCTGGAAGGTGTATACACCACCAGCCCTTGTCTCTCAAGATGGTCTAGGAGCTTACCATCAGTGCTTTTTCCAAATTTACATCTAGATATAAGATAAGATAAGTAAGATATAATTCATTTCATTATTCCTTAAATATGGTTTTTAATTTAATTGCATAACATTCAAAAATTATATACTTTGTATTTTAATATAGATATATAAGGTTCATATTTATAATCATATAATTAATATATAATCAAATTTTGGAACATTTTTATACATTGGATATACTAAGGATATAGAATAATAGTTTACCTGAAATGTGGTACAAAAGCTTTGACAACATGTCCACGACGAACAAAGTAATCTATACAAATCTTAAGAGCCTTCACCGAAAACACTCTGCCCTTGCTGTACCTACAAGTTGTGATAGGATTCAATAAGCTTTGGTGTACGTCTTTTTATATATACATTAAATATAAAACATAATTTATATATCTCACACATAGATTATAGTTTTATCAACTTCATGTTGAAATTGTATATGAACTTGATATAATATGAATATTGTATAACTTACTGCATGGCAACATTACTGCCATCAATAACAACCATTCTCAACCCTGTTTTATTCTTGATATCTCTCTCAGGGTTGTAAATATTACTGCCTATGCTGTTCCGTGAAGTGGCTTGACCGAGGATAACTTCTTTGATGTATGTGTCTTCCGCTGTTTCTGTGGATTTACTTATTCCCATCTGAGGATAGATACAGTTTTGAGAGTAACATTAGTCTGAATGAGATAAGAATATAATAATATCATTCTATGCTGTCAAGTCAGAAACATTAGTTAGCATTCTTGAAAGAAGCCTCACAGATATTGTTTATGTCCTCACAAGGATTTCTAGATTCCTACAGAAATGTAGTTCAGAATGAGGGGGGTCTGTTTAAGAGGTACTAAGTTTGAGTTCTACATGTGTTGATGAATCTTTTACTACATTTTTCCTATGGAAATATACATAATAGATTCTATATATTATTCTTATATAAAAATTATCTAAATTAAAGAAAATCATATCTGGATTTATTAAAGTACCTTGAGGCTGTGCAAGCTATTGTTTGTGCTGTTTGGTCCATTGCAACCATTAAATATTTTCTGAGCTATAAATTCTAGCAGTTTCCCACGTTCAGATGAATCCATATTTGCTATACCTTTAGCAAATTTCTGCATCTGACGACTATTCAGCTTGTTTTTTCTTTTAGTGTTGATTACTGTGACATCGGAGTCACCGCTCATTGATAGACTATCATTAGACAATGATATATGGCTTGTGTTGGCTAAATCGATAACTGTGTTCTGTGATTGATTAGTAGCATTTAAACTATCATTTGTAAGATCGATAGTTAAATAAGAGTCTTTGTTGTATTCTTTTGTTAAGTTTATCACATCTTCACAAAAGCTATTGTCTAAATCTATGGTATTGGTTGGAGGTGTTGGGTTAATTTTGCTCTTGGTTATTGGTGTAGAACATTGTAACGGGCAAGGCTCATTATTAACAACTAGTTCATCATCATCTCCTATTACTATAAGATTTCCATCTTGTTTGTAAGTATTTTTTATTTTTGGTGTTTGGATTGAGTCTACTTCTATAACCGTATTTTCTAATGCTGAAGTTGATACACTGTCGCGACGAAGTTGGTGGAATAATTTCCTGATGTTTTTATTCGTTTTGTTTAATGACCGCTTTCGTTTCAGATCACTTTTATTAAGATTAACCATTGAAAGGGGATGTAATTTCTGAAAATAAGTACAATTTAAATTTTATATAATTTTAGAGCAGTTCATGCGGGTGCAATGTTTTTAAAAATGACATTTAACGCTCTTCCATTACAAATATTATCGACAAAGACTGTTATTTAACATTATTTTAATTATTTCTATAATGGCAAGGTAAATAATAAATATTGGAAATTTTAAAAAACCTACAGAACGATGTCGGGGTGTACTTTTTCTTCCCATGTTAAATTAAATAACAAAAAATTATAAATAAAACGTTCAGATAAAATAAAGGTTTCTCATGCGAAACATTTTTAAATTAAATAGAAAATTTCGAAATTATAATTTTAAAGAATTATTTCTGCGACACACGTTTTATTTTGATTATTTAGAAAATTACAATTTACAAATATGGCTGACGATTAACGAGTTACGGCTGTTGGTTGACGTCAAAAAACTATGGCGCCGTCAAAAATGTTAGATACAGACTTTATATTCGGGGCACAGATGTCATTAGAAACAGTTTTTATATAACATGAGGAACAAGCGTATAGCAAAATATTTATTGATTTCTTTGTGTATCGCTATGTGTGTTTAAATTCTACACCTTGTAGATTCTAAACCTGTAAACTCTACAAGTATAAGTTACTTCAGTGGAGATACCCATCGAGGTTGGAGTTTAATGTTATACACATTTTCCGTTATTTTAAAGGTCGCTTTATTTGTATATGGTAATCTCACATAAGTTAATACAATAAAATAAAATAAATATGAATGAGTTTTTAAAATACTTATAATGACCAAAACCAAAATATGTTATAAAAATATAACTAAACAATTTTTTATTGAATAGTAAAATATAACACGTAATGACAATTGTCTAACACTTTGGGAAATGGATAATTATCAGAACCACATATGCCATTAGGCAATGTAGACAAGGCCCCTAGCTACTGCGGGGCCTTTAGGATTATAACACTGACTAACGAATTGATAGTACTTACCGAAATTAAAACTAATTTTAAACTGTCTTCATTATTTGAATAATTACAACTGCAAATTAAATATTTGTAACGTTTGGTGAATGATGAATATCCCTATATTAGGATAATTGTAAGATTTAGTACTTTTATATGTTGACAAAGCTTGAATAAGGCAATAAGTTTATGACAATCAATTACACATGCGTAAGTGCTGACAAGCATGCGTAAGGTTTGTTGTACAGGGAATTCCATAAACCCCTCCGACCATCTCATTTGGGTTTTGGGAATAGTAATAAAGGCCGTTCCACGCTTCCCTATTTATTAAAAAGATATTATAAAAGATTACCTTATATTTAGATATTTTACTTCACGCGATTATAACAAAGAAATAAAATAATAATGATTAAATATATTTATATATATATATATATATATTTGTTAGATAATAGTGAAATGGCCCCTTGACGTGTGTGGTTGAGGGGCCTTGGCAAGGCTTAAGGAGAGAGTAGGGTCAAGTTTTGAACCTCACCACCTATGGAATGTACAATATTATGAAATAAAATAACGAAATATATTTATTATATTTTATTTTCTGTTTTATAATTGAGCAATATTTACTACATCTTTTATTACATAAAAGAAATATACTTTACAAAAAAGACTACCTTCAAAAAAATTACTATCTATTTAAAACTAAAACGAGCCTCAACAATTACTAAATTATACTTATTACTCGCAAAATAAATATACAATAGTAAGAAAAATAATTAAATTATAAGTTATCATTTAGAGTCATTACATAAATAAAGTCTATTAAGTACTTTTCAGATAAAAGAAACAAAACATTGCCAAGAAAATATAAAAAAAAAACTATTTGTATTTTTTTCATTAATTTTCCAAGTAACAAAAATATAGTAAAGACTTATAGTTTTTTAAATAAATGTAATAAGGATGTTTTTATTAAGTACATTGCCATTATTATATTTCATCCGCCATTTGATGAATTAAAACATCTAAATACTTACATTCTGCCATCTATTTCCTTTGAATTCTATTCAAAACTAATAATGATTTAAATGCCCTTAGAGTAATTAAACGAATAGCTCTTGACCGATACTGCTATCCTGGTACATTTTCGTAAGTTACTTACTATTTTGAACAAAAAAGAGAAGAACCACGATTTTGGAACAATGCACCAAATACATATTTTATTTATAAAAATTACAACTAAAGTACAATTTTTTTCTCTTTACTTACTACATATAATAGTAGGATGGGGAAAGCTCCCCTTTTGCTGTCTGTGTGCAGTTGGTGCTAAAGTTGGTTCAAATATTGGTTCAAATATATACCATTGGACTGGATACGAACGACCCTTGACTTAATAAGGTCGAATCTTTGAGCGAGCAGCCAATAATAATAACACACTTTTTATTGTGATCAAAAAGATTCACGATTACTGAAAGCCACGCGAGCGAAGCTGCGGGCGGAATCTAGTAAATAAATAAATCCTAACACATATTGCTAATAAATAAATAAATTCGTACAATTATTTTATTTACAAGTATAGACCTCGAGGGTCCTGACACAGGTGTTACAGTCGACTCTACAGCACCAGTGGAACTTGCAGTCGCAGCGCTCCTTCACCACTGTCTTTTGGGTGTTGTATCCTCTGCCGCAGCACAGGAGCGAACAACCCTCTATGCCCGCTGATGTCCTGTTACATTCTCTTCCAGTTGTACCAAGGGAGCCCTACAAAATATTCAGTCTTACTTTACCTATCCTCTACATAAAAAAGCTTTTCTTTTTGTTGGTTTTTGTCTGTTTGTCTGTTCTCTTTGTTTTTCCAGTCTAAACTTCTCTTTGTCCTTTTAAGATTAGTATTATATTAAATAAAATGCAAAAGATTAATAATAAGGCGAATGTTAAAAAATCTCGGCTAATTTCGATGTCACTTTACTATATGACAATTATCTATATATATATATCTAACAAATAAGCAAAAAAGTATGTAGCGGTAAAATAAAAAAAAATAGACATTTCATTCAATACAGTTTATAAATTACGCGAAAAAAAAAAAAAAAATTACGCGTTAATGACATTTCCAAAAAAAAAAAAAAGAAAAGATATTTAATAGAATCGATATTATGAATGAACAATTACCATAGTATCATTACGTATACAGTAATTTGGCGACTCTTCCAAGTATACGAGATCTTGAGCCGTCGGTAGACTGTAGTTCGGATCGCTGAGTCTCAGTTTGCCTCGTCTTGATACTTTAACCTCAGTAGCGCCTTCATATTTGTCTCTTAAATAATCTCCTATAAAAAAAAAAATTAAGTTGTCTGTGGCTACTGTCATAGAATAATTTAAAAATATTATTGCTAATGCGACTGTATTTTTAAATAACAGTAAGTAGTTACAATAAATTTTAATTTAATTACAGTTCTGTGTCATTAGCATTTGAGAATAATAAATAAACTTAAGAATGAATGTTTTGTTTTATGCCCAGAGGCGGCAATTAAGATATCTACCCAGGGCTGTCATATAACCTTGGACACATTTTGAATTCCTATTAAATATATATCTATTATTATAAAAATATATGTTTATTAAAAAAATCATTATTTATGTATATTTTAAAATAATTATTATGATTTGCCATCTAATCGTACCAAATAATTAAAAAATGCTTAATAGTACCTTAACTGTAAATTCCAAATGTAAATGATATTTCTTTTATATTTCAAGCAACCCTAGTGTATAAATTAATTTATGAAGCCACCCATGCGAGATGTCTTTACTAAAACGAGTTTCATTATAATTTAATATCCGTAATTATAAGTTGAGGTTTTATTTGAATTACTATCGCGTGAACTGTCACAGGTAATATATGAATTGACATTTATAAACGTCATTCGTTTGGAAAATGCGACCTGGACGAAGGATCTACAAACCATATTTTCGTTAATTGCCCTAACATTGGCTCCTCCCTTTATGATTTTCTTCCCAAAATTTTTTCACTCTCAACTCATATTAAAAATGTATTAAACGCTGACCATTTAAAACCGCTCTAGAAATTTATAACACAAAATAATTGATTTATAGTTATAATTTCATAATTTTGTTTAATCAATTAATTTATTTATATATGTATAAGTATTGTGATGTGTTGTCTGTCTTGGTTCTTGTTTTAGGTGAAAAATTTGGCTTAGTTTTCAACAATTAGTCCTCATCTTATTTTTGTTTTTCAACATTACATAAAATATAAAAATAGGAATGAAGGATTAATTTAAATGTAATCGTAAAAATAAAACCAATTAAACGTACTTTTATAAATTAAAAAAAAAAACTAAATTAGTATAATCATAAAATAAAATATCAGATATCGAATAAGAAAATAATCTTAAAATAAAGGAGTTTTTAATGTAATGTGTATCGTAAAATACGCCTAGGTCAGATTATGTCTTTAAAGATATTGTTCAAGTCGTAAATAAGACAGTTTATGGATACAATCCCTTCTGTATTGATAACTGAGATAAGTCCAGTAGGATGCGATATCTCAAAGAATTATCTTAAGCCCCTTGCTGCATTTAGCGCGGATTACTTTATGTATTTTAGTTTACTTCAATGTAATAAAACAGATTATAAACACACACATACAAAGAATATAATGTCACTTGTTTGTTTATCTCTGTCAAATAAATAAATGAAATAATTATAGTAAAGCTATTTAATAGCCTACATTTGAAACTTCATCAAAATGTAACTTTATTATGGCGACATTAAATGTAATTTAATTTTATGAAATCGGGCCTGGTTTGTTTACATTTTTTAAATCAAGATTATATATTTAATGTAATAAGGACCAAAGTAGTTAATTTTGCATTTTTTTACACTTATAAACTATTATAAACTAACAATTTCTTTTTAAACGAACTAAACGTCATTACAAATGTGAGTCAGTCAAAATTGTTTTTTTTATTTAATATATATCTTACACAGATAATCGAAAAATTAAAGGAATATTTCACGATTATTAAAAACTTTATTGTTATTATGATAAAATAATAATTATTATATCTACAAAAAAAGAATCTAAGTTTGCAAAATCACTGTAGAAGGCTGGAGAAAAAAAAATAGATACAAGGAAAAAAATGTTGCAAGGTTATGAGCGATATAAATATATATTTTTTAGTAATTATATATAGTCTTATTATTATTATTACTAGATTCTGGTGGTTTTAATACCAATCGATGAGTGTTAATGTCATCAAAAAATGATCACAATTGGAAAAAGGGTATAGTTTTATTTTTAAGAAAAGGTTAAAAATAGTAAAAAGTTTAGTATCAAAATATTGGAAATTTTAAATTTATGAAATGCTATTATGTTATATAGGGACACGTAGCCATGCCCAAGGACCAGAGGTGGACCTATAAAATGACCATGTGGAGAGGGCCACAGGGAAAGAGAGGAAGAGGAAGACCACCTGCACGATGGGAGGATGAAATTAGGAAAATAGCAAGCTCAAATTGATGCAAAAAAGCACAAAATAAAGAAGTTTGGGCATCTTTGGAGGACGCCTTTACCCACTAAGGGGTTCTGTGATTTAACTTTTAAAATAGTAACTTATATTCGATTTAATGTAGTTAAGAACAAATAAAGGCTTTTTATTTTTTTTATTTTTATTATTTATTTTTTTTATTTTTATTTATTATGCTATATATGCCATTTATTCCATTTTTACTCTTGTAAAAGTTTAATATTGCAAAATGTTAGTGCTTAAGAAATTTAAGATTATTTTTAGATTTTCCCTCATAACTTCTAGGGAAAATTTTGGCTCGACATGAGTATTGGTTTTTTGAGATGCATTATAAAATTCCGCATCGATTGATATATTAATATATTTTTTGATGATATTTTTTTTATTCTCCAAATTACAAATTAATTAAATTAATTATTTTAGTAAATTAATTAATTCGTCCGTTAATTTCTGGTAATCAGACAAATAAGCTCTTCCTACTAGGATAGCATGAAGCGACAGGAGGATTAATTTAACTCATTAGTTTCATAGTATCAGATCACAAACACAATGTACGATCGTTTCCCGGTTCTTAGTTTGAATGTCTGGTACGAATGGAGCTTAATAGAGTGATTTGTAGAGAGAAATCTATTGCTGACGATTTGTACTCGTTAGTACAGTCAAGTCATGATAGCCTGGTAGTTAGAGAGTTATCTTTGGAATGTTTTTTTTTTGGTTGGTTGGTCCTAGAAAATCTGACTAAATTTTGTTTCACACAAAGTATTTTGTTTCTACAGACAGACACATTCAACAATAAAAATTTGAAATATACGGTACGGTATTAACTCTGAATATGGCGGATAGTATTTCGTGATTAAAGTCGTATGTTTCTTTATGTTACTAATCATAAGATAACGAAAGTTTAAATAAAAAAATATCTGTTTTTTCTCGCCCCCGGAACTTTGCCAGATAACGTTCACTAAACTATTATTTGTTTTGGATATTTCTTGTAAATATCGTCATTTTAACGTTATTATTTTTCATATAACCTTATCGAATAAATAATAAACTTTAAGAAAAAAATATAAAAATAATTATGTAATATAAGAGATTACTTTAATCTGATAGTTTTTCTTAAATTTGAATAAATAAAAAATATTAAGCTTTATTTAATGAGTTAAAATAGTTTAAACCCTTAAATAAAGCTTAACATTATCTTAATATTAACTTTTCCTGATTCTAGAATACTGACCTATCTCTCTGAAGCTAGCGAGCTGCTGCCAACATGTGATGAGGCTACAGGACCCGGATACTCCATGACACTTACACGTCACCCGCGACTTCGTTATGACAGCCTGGTATAATAAATTACAATTAACTTTATTGATATGAAATATTTATTAACTTTAAATTAAACTGGGAGCTCGAACCAAACCTCAATGTTGACTTTGAGAAGTAAACAGCACCGAAATTGTGCTTACAAAACGTCGATGCAATCTGTCCTCAACTATTTTTTTATTTTTGCTAAATTTTCGCGCGAAAAATTTGTCCCATTGAAGTCTATAGGATTTTAGTTTTGCTGTGATTATTCCTAAACGACATCGAATATTTAAAAAATCGAAAAAAAAAATTTTTTTGTAAATTTAATATTTTAACACCACTACCATACGGATGTCTATCAGTATACAAAATTTGAAAATTTTCGGTTATGCCGTTTTTGATTGATGCTTGCACAAAGGATGCAGAACAGTCTCTCTTAGAGTTTCGTCAATAAATATATAATAAATATAAATAAATATATAAAATATAAATAAATATAAAAAAAACATTCATTCATGTTACGTCATACAATATACATATATAATTTAGATGGATACATAAAGAAAATAGTGTATATTTTTATTTATATTCCATATATTTCATTTCATTTATATTTCATAGTATTATAATTATAGCTATATATAATATATACCCGTCTCCCAGCTTCGTTGTTGTGTCTGTTCATCAGCTGCCTGCCTTGCTCTCGGCTGCCTCTCTTCACCTTGCGCTCTCGTTCTCGAATGTCAACGAAGCCCTCCGTAAACCTGTTGGGTAATTTTGCTTAATAAATAAAAATTATAATGCCTCTATTAAAAATAAAAAAAGATAGTATCTTTACGGACTTTACTGTGTTTTTATTAATATTATTAAATTGCAATATTGTGAAACTGAGGTTTCATATTATATATAGTTATATATTTTTATATGTTTAGACCAAAACACTGGTAATATTATACTATTAAATATTATGTATACTTACACATTTTCATTATGTATAATATATTTTTATATCAATATGCGTTCAAAGTCGTGAGTTGACTCACACAAGTCCATTAGCTAAAGGCCAAAAGTTTTCCCTGAACTGCTTAAAGTTTTTCAACTTTTTGCTCCTGGTAGCTATCAAGTTTTAGGGTGCGAAAGCGATGGAAAATAGAAAGAGAGGGATATATCTTGGCTACGCCCACCGCTACAAAAGCTCTACGTAATATTGATTCGTAGAACTGAAAGTAATGTACACAATGAAATTCCAACCCTAACTCGAAGAGCTTTGAACTCAATTTTGATAAAAATTATTTTCAATTGAATTTTTTATAAATTTTTTTTTTCTCCTTAGCTGAAATCAATTTATCATTAAATAGTATTTAGTTATTATTTATGTTAATATTGCTTATAGAAATGTAGAGATAATGTACTATTTAATTCTTTAACCAAATAACCCGGATACTACCAAATGTTTCAGTGAAATACCGGATTAAACACCCCTATTGGTTTATGATTCCCTGGTAGATGATAACGGATAAGCGTGCTTAACGCGGTTTATCCGGGTTTTAGAGAATACCCGGTTATATTTTAGTTATAAAGCAAGCGCCTTTTGTACACATGCAAATGAAGTTTTGCTTTCTTCACAAAACCTATAATTAATTCCAAGGAGTTATAAATTAATATATTATGAAATAATGCATTTGAAAAGGTAATAAATATATATATAATAAATAAATAACCAAAATGAAAAAGCTTAAACCCATTTTCTGTACCTTTTATACTTGCATATCTTTTAATATTTAAGTGGAAAAAAGCCTTGTAATAGAAATATATAATATTTAAATCTTCAATTAGTCCGTTACCTTTTATTTATCTTTTAGTACAGAATCGTCTTTGTTCTAAACATTTAATAGGCCAATTTTCTTTTAATGTGATTTTTATTTTAAGAACTATTTAAATCAGTAACTAATGCTGTACGGAAATGTTTTGTTCTAAAAATGTTTAAAACATCTAAGAAAAATGTTTAAAATTATTTCGCTATTGGGCTTGGAAATCAAAAACATTCTACAAATTCCTATCGACCTCTAAGACGCTGATGCTACCCTGGTGTGAAAAATACTCGAATGCGGGAAAATCTCCTTTATGACGTAAAGGCACTTTAATTTTCCTTTCAAGGGGGCGTCCTTTTCCCCGTACTAGCCTTCATTCCTGTCATACTTCACCTCCTTGCCATTCTGGTGCCCTGGTAAAGAAAATTCAAAAGACCAAAATATCGAGGAGCTTTTTTAAAGTGTATCCTGCTAAATAAAAAGCGCCCTCAGGTCTATGTGTGAGTAAACATTTGCTCCGCCCTATGAGAAAGGTACGCGTGCACAAAGTTTGATTTCCGTTTTCCCCACGCTACAAATTTTCCAAGTGAATGTCTTTTCTTCGAAACTCTTAATATTTCTTGCTCTCCTAGTAATGCAACCTCAAAATTGTGACGTTGTGTGATGTTCTTTGAGACAAAAAAAAGTTACTATTTAATTTATAAATAAATAAACGATTTTCCTTTTCTTAATGAAATTACTTTTTATTTTTATGAAAAGATATAGCGAACGTTCTTTCAGAAAACAAATTATTTATTTACTAATTAATATTAAAAAAATTGTATGACCGTCTTCTTATTATTAAACTTAGTTTATTTAGTACAATAAAAAACAACCATTTTCGCTGGACATTTTACATTTACGTAGCATTCAACTCTTTCAGTACTAAAATGCTTAAAGAGAACTGTACAAAGTTATTAGTGTCCTTAAATATCTCCTAATACAATAATAATAATATACTACAAAAAATAAGACAATTTTATTTAACAAACAATGCGTTCTTGGTTTTTCTTTTTGGTGCAACTATAAAGTTAAAGAAAGGAGATTTATATTTTCTGAAATTTTATATTTTAAAGAGATGTGACCACCACTATACCAAAATATGTTAGAAATACATATTTTTGTCTTTTCGCACAACAAAAAAATTAAAAACTTTTTATTCGTACCTCTTTTTATAGACCGAATAAAAATTTGCCGTAGCGCGGGCTTTGGTAACAAACCCCCAACTACGCTCTGATGTCCTGGTAGTCCACCTGTCTTAAACCATGGTTTGACATCCGTGAAGGAATTCTGACAGCTAAGCTAATATGACCGTGACTTCTTTTCGCCGTTCTATTTAAGTTAACATTTTTTTTATTACTCTTATTACCCTAATGTTACTTTTATTTTCTTAAAATATTTTATTTACTTTTAGTTATCAAGGATATATATATCCTTGATAACTAAAAGTTTTTTTTTAATTTGAAAACTTTTTATTAATTGTTTTGTTTCTAATTTAAACAGACATTATTAACGTAAGGTACCTGAAGAGTACAGGTGAGTTTTTAACCTGTCTTACCTCGCACCTGAATACTGGGAGATAAGGAAATTGCAGGATATTGTACCTTTGCCAGGAACTTTTTACAATTTATGAATCAGGTGCTTTTGCATGTGTATTTTACGTGAAAATAACACACACTGCGATGATGGTGAGTAAAAGATATGTCGTTTCTCATTCTAGCTTAAAGGGAAAATACTGAAACGCCCCTTCCACATAAGTCTATGTATAGATTTAATGTTACTTGTATATGTGTGTACGTATCAGGTATATTTCACCTCCTACTATTCGTTGTTTTCCTGGTATACAGGTACGAGGTAAGACAGGTGATTTCTACCTGTAAAGTGAAGTAAATTTTTTTTCCGTCTAATAAGAGATTAAATTAATTTAAAAAAAAATAAGGTATATAAAATTAATAACTCCTTAGCATTAATAATAATAATAAAATAAACAAAAAAAAAATGCAACTCTAGTTTGTATGTCAAACAGAAATTTTCCTACAACTAGCAAGAAAAAGTACCAGGCCTGCAGAAATGATAAGGAACAGTTCTAAACGCAGAACGAAGCTACATATAATAATAATAATATAGGATCAGGAGACCATAAAACTATAGCAGTGTTACACCTAGTATTCTAGGTAAATTGTAGTATTCTAGTTGAAACAAAGTTGAGAGTACAAGGAAAACATAAATCAAAGGATATCGTTTTAGTTTCTAATTCTTTGACGATAGTTCTGTCCTTACTATATTATAAGAACAACTTATTAAGACAATATATTAAGACATGTCCAAACCATGTCGTTTTGCTAGAATCATATTTCTAACACACTTTACTTGATACAATAACATATATCACAAGAATTAAAGTGTTAGAATAACAGTCTATCATCTCTTTTATATTGAACTATTAGAATTATCGTATAGTATTGAACATTTTGAAACAAAAAACAGTACCTGTCCGACATGTAACTTTAAAATACGTACTCATAATTAAAGTTCTTTTTCAAGATTCAGTTGCATTATTTATTTTAATAACTCTGTATAAGGAGCTCCATATTGTGAAATGTTAATTGTCAACAAACTTGCGTCAAAATACTTATTTTGTTGAGAGTAAAATATGACGAATTTACCATTTATCATATGACTTGTAGAATCAATATTATTAAGTAGATACAAAGTATACTCACACTCGATATCAGAATCTGTGGACACAAAGATTCCCAGATGGAAATGAAACCTACAACCTTCAGATCACCCCGTCTTAAAAACTTTAACAACAGACTATCTAAAATTTATATTGTATCTATTATGAAGGCTAAAACTACCCTCATTTGCACTTATAACCAAAACTGCAATTTTAATAAATAAATTAATAATCAATTACTTGTATCCATACTCCAGGTTGTCCCCACAGCCCCCCCACACCCAGTCGTTGTGCAAATGTCGTGGTCGTGTCGCACGACTGCAGCCGCACGACGACAGGGAGCCGTCACGACACGCGCGCGACACGGCTAGCGACACACCCGCGGCTGTTACTGCGTTCGTGAAGGCTGTTTCACGGGATGCTGTAAGTAGAAACTCTCTGGATACGAGATTCTTTTTAATTAGGAAATTTATTTTTACATATTTGTTGAAATACTGAACATATATGAATCACTTAAATTATATATTTTTAATTGTAATGTTTCTTATTTTATCTGTTTTGTGTGTGTGTGTGTGTCTGTGTGTGTGTGTGTGTTATGAATATTTTTTTTTAGTTATTGTAGTTGTAGTATTTTGATTAAATCTATTTACCCAATACGGTATTTTTATCCAAATTAATGTTTCGAAACTTTATATCTTCACAATTATTTAAATTTAAAATCACCAACTGTTTAACTAAACATTTTATTTATAAAACACATGATAATTTATATAAAATATAAATTAAATTAATCAATTAAACAAATGAGTCATAAACCAAATAATAAAAATAAGATTGTAGATTGTAATATAATACTGAAAAACATACAAGTGTATGGCCACAAATTTATTTTTTATTCAACTTTCTTGAGTTTAAATATAAAACGGAGAGCCATAAATCAGGAGATGTCGACTGGACGTCTGTTGGCTAAGATTTAGAGGTTGCTATCGAATAGAAAAAGAATAATAGTAATAAAATTTCAAACTTTAACGGATTTTTAAATCACAAAACTTTTTTATATGGCCTCATTCACCGGAATATTTGTCCAAAGTCAAGTTTTTTAAATGCATATAACTGGCTAGTTTTTGACGTCACATTTGAATAAGCCTTAGCCGATTTTGTAAGCCGTATTGCATTTTAATTTATTATAATCTTTAGTCTCTAGCCATCAATCAATACGATATAATATCAACAACTAGAACAGCTAGAGTTGTGTATAAAAATATTAAATGTTTTGACGTTTGTGTATTTCTTCTTAGACCAGCATTTGGAACCTTCGCAATTTGAACTTTAAGTTTGTCCAGAAGGCCAAACCCAGGATGACCTATTTTGATACCACCATCAAAATAGGTCATCCTGGTTTTTCAAATTGGTGTACACTAATATGGATTCAAAGTGGAAAATATATAAAATAAATAAGATTAAAAAAGAAAAACACAGCTCAAAAATACTACAAGTGATAAAAATATTAATAGTGGGTAACTAGCAAAACGTCACGTTTATTCAACAGACATTTTAAGAATTTAAAAAACTGTGACAGGTTTTGTTTTGATTTCATTTCATTGTTAAGACACGTCACTTTATTTAGTACTAAAATTATGAAACCTTTTTATTTTTTTTATTCTTATTTTTATGCACATCTACTGGAGCTCCACACAATGAAATATTGAGCGAAGCTCTCTATGAGAGACTTTTCTGCATCCTTTATGCAAGCATCGATCAAAAACGGTATATCCGAAATTTCAAAATTTTGCACAGTGTTGTGGCGGTTAAATATAAATATAATGATATGTCTCATCTTGAAAAATAGTTGAGGACAGAATTCGTCGACGTTTTGTAAATGCAACTTCGGTGCTGTTTGCACCTCGCTTCACTCAATATGCTAACGCATATCGAGATTTTGCAAGCGCAGCGAGTCAAAATTGAGGTCTGGCTTATGCTCCTGGTCTATTTTCTATGTACAGCTCTCAACACATGACCACTGGGAACAAAATCAACTTACGCTATTAATATATAAGATTGGCTATTTTTATATGACGCAAAAACAATTAGCTAATGGTATTTGGATATAAAATAAAAGAAAGGAAAAGATAATAGAAAGATAAAATAAGTGATCTGTTACAGCACAATAACAGTTTTTACGATATTTTTATGAGGATATGTTAAAAGTTTTGGCCTCAGTTAGACAAATTTATAGTCACATTATATTGATAAGCGAGTATCGAAATATCGATATATATTAGGAAATGTTTTGCGGAAACAAAAATACTGTATAACTCATTCCCTCATTCGCTCATTCGTTCGTTTACTTAAGGTTGATACACCGGCAAAAAAAATAAAAAAATAATAATAATAATTGGCTACACCTGCAACACCTGAGTCTGCAATATGGGGGAGTTGTGACTCCTTGATGAGTAAAAGAGACAGGAAACGTGGTTGTTGGGTTGTATCCTCTTAATGAGATGGTAAATGGTGAAGGTCAAGGTTAGTTTACTTTTTAATCATATTATCTATTGTATAAAACGGAAAAAATGTGTTTGTTTAAACGTACTTATCTTAAAACTGTCGGATGGATTAAAAAAATAGTTTTTGATTATCATAGACAAGTTCATGAGGAAGTCTAGTCAGCTTTACGATAACACTCTTAGTTATAATAATAATAAATAAAATGATTCTTCCGCGAGTGGAGTCACGTGTGAAAACTAGTTTAATAATTTACCAATCAAAGTAAGAGGTCCGAACACAGTCTCATCAGCAGTTACAGTACAATTCCAGCGTCTGTCCTTGAATTGGTACTGGCACTCCTGAATCCCCTGCTTGACCCCAACCCCAACAGCAGGCATGTGGTCCTTGTGGCGTCTGCACATCCGCCTTTGACCTGGAGTGAGGCCTCGCAGCTTTGAGCACATCCTGGACTTATCAGAAAACAAATCCGTTCGGTTTGTCCATTCCTCAAACTCGAGAAGACCCATGTTGCTGAAATAAAATTAGTCTTTTTATATGAAATAAAATATTTTTTATATGTTATTAATTTTGACATAATGATTTTAAATAGTATTATTTTTATCCTTTTTTTTAAATAATATTTCAAATTCTATATAGTTGTAGCATTGAGGGAAATAAAAAAAATTCTATTCAAAAAAAAAAAATTTTTATATATCAATCGATGCGGATTTTTATGCTGAATCTAATAAACCAACACTCATGAAGAGCCAAAATATTCCCTAGAAGTTATGATGGAAAAACTAAAAATAATCTTAAGATTCTTCAACACTACCATTTTGCAATACTAGTAAAAAGAATGTACTTTAAAAAAGGATTTTTATTCATTAATTATATAAAAGATGAATAAAAGGATCAAGTCTTTATCTTTTACTAAAAGACAATAATCACTTTTATTCATATATTTATAATATCTTTAAAAATATATATTTTCAGTCTTATCTCCGCAAAAGGTAAATAGGAATTGGTACTAATTGGCCGATTCATGACTTCGCAGAATTTTTTATTTATCTTTTACTAATGTTAGGTGTAACTCGAAGTACCTATTTAGTTATCTTTCATATATTTAACAGTCTTTTTTTCTTATCAGGAACAGTTATTAGCCATGACTTAATTGATTTATAAATGCTTATAATTAATTATTTAATTTACAAGTGAACGATGATGTCATTTGGCAGCCATATTGAAACATTTTTTTTTAATTTTCTTAAGCACAAGGTTTCATTCCTTAATGTATTACTTGAAAATATTTTTTTTATAGCTTGTTTTGATAAATATTAACAATTTTATCATTTACTACGAATTATTTATTATTTTAAACTATAACGCTGATATCACGTTCTTTAATCAATTTGTAAACAATTTTATCAACTTCTTACAAAATGTGATTCATTAGAGGTTTTATTATGATTCTAGGTTAAGATGAAAAACAATTATTATTTGTATATGTGTGTGTTTTTACTTATATAGTGAGTGTGTGTGTGTGTATATGTATGAATAAGAGGAAAAAAATGATACTTAACTCGTTGTGAAATTACTTATTATAGAAATTACTTATTTATTTATTATATTTTACAATAATTTCGGAATAAATACAATTTTTAATAACGATATATATATTTATTTATAAATAAAAATAATTAACAAACTTAATTTATTAAAATGGCAAGTAGGAAAATACTATAACAAGTACCAGGACATCATAACCTATAAGTATCTACCATAAATGGTTACAGTGAAGTTGAATCCATGGTTTCTTTGGCTTTTCAGCTTGATCTTCACGAATCGCTGTCCCACACCACCAGCGGATATAATTGGATATCCTCCATTTCCGTCCACGTAGTGATCCTTCACATAAATGGATTTAATATAGGCATAGTTCTGCTGTCCTGGTTCCGGGTATTCCAGAATACTAGTCCTTACAACCAATGGGAAGCCGTATTTGTATTCATTGACCTTGTAAATGATGACGTCACCGTAGGTCGCCTGACCTACCAGCAGGTCGTGACTTTGGCTGCATCCAGCAGCAATCAAGCACCAAAGAGTTATTAAAGTCAAAGCACGCATATTGCCTTCGTTCGTTCGTTTCACACTAACTTCCTAATGAAAATGTATTGTTTTAAATAGAAAAAGACGGTGCTATGCAAGAGGGAAACATTAATAATTAAATAATATAATTATTTTTTTATGAAAGGAAAATGATAACGGTAAAATTAATTTTCTTAATTTTTATTTTTATTTTACAACAAAAATATATTCTGGTAACTTTTATATATATTCTGGTAATATAAAAAAATATATAATGAAAAGATATTATTTAGTTCATGATTAAGGTCAATGATATACAGTTTCATTTGGAATTAATAGCATTATCTTATAGACATTCTTATAAATTATATGTTATCAATTAACACTTATTTCAAATATACAATTACCTATTAATTAGCTTACTTAAATATAGTTCTTATATATTTTTTTAAACTAACTCACTGATAAAACAGCCTGTGCAAGAGTACTTAGTCCTTTTTACGAAACATTAGGTATTATATGGCTTTAGCGTTATTTTAAACTAAATTTCCTATAAAAATGAATATGAAAAATCATTTCAAAGTGCACCAAAACTTTCAATGTATTTCTAAAATTTCAGAAAAACTAAATAATATTAGCATCATTCTCTATAAAGCCATCCAAAGCAAACCTTATACTGTATATCAATCAAGACAAGACATATGACGACATATTCAGTGTCTGAACAAACATCTTTCAGAGCACGAAGTTTCCATGAATTTACACTGAAACAAAACACAAGGAATGACTCAATTAGAAAATTAAATTATCTTTAATATTATTATCGCACGCGACTCTCCATAATAAGTAATTAATAATTTATTATATATATAAAATTTTATGACGTATATTTTTATGACAAAACTAAGAAGTAGTTAATCGTTCAAGTCGTACAGTATTAACCGAGATTATTATATATACTTGCGTCTGTCTGCAACTTCGCCCGCATGGATTTCTGTAATTTTTATTACTATTGAAAATATTGAGTATTTGTTTAGGCAAGATTTTGGTGAACCACTTGAATAATCATTTTAATATTTTAATGAATTACACAATACCGTGATACCATAATAATAATGATTTAAATACTTTAAACTTCTATTATATATAATTATCCGGTTGTACGTTACGTAAGTACAGTCATGGACTTTTCACGCCGTGATTTTTTGCTCAGAGCTCATGAATAAGAACCCCGAATGTGTTCGAAACTAATCGGGCAAATTCCGATAGTAATTACAGCCTGAAAATTATATATAATTGTAACCATATATCACGAAAATCTACAACTTCCTCTGTTATTGAAAACCGTACTAAAATCTGTTAAGTAATTTTGAGTTTATCAGGTTCATACAAATAGACAGATGATTCTTTATAATATACATAGATATAAATATTGATATTGTTTTTAATATACAAGTGTAAGAAAACACCCCCAGCGGTTATTTCCCTATCACGAGGATAAATTTTATAAATACAATTTTTGATGTTCAAGAAATGTACTCTTGAAAATACTACAAAAAAATATTCAACAATTATGTATTTAATAATTTATGGGATTTTTGGAAATCATACACAGCGAGGACATTACTTAAGTATCTTGAAAATTAAGCTATTGCAATAAGTATTTTAAATATTACACTTATCAATACGGCAAGATGCAGCTTATGCAGTTGATGTTGTCCTCTTTACCGTATCAAAACTACATACACCATATAATATATATATATATCTCTCTATAACATATATAAAAAGGTTATAAAATTTATTTATGTGGACCGGTAAAAAAATATTTTTTATATTAATTTATACATATTTAAATTATGAAACACGAGTTTGTTAGTGACGTCCAGATTACGTCATGTTATTGTTTGAAAATAATATGAACTAGTTATATCCGGATTAACAAAGGCTGTTGTGGTTTATATTGACATTAGTAACAGCTATTTCATAAAATCTAAACATTTATTCGTATTTTACTAGAATCGCCTTCCTACGCTATTATGACCTCGGCCTTATCCACACAACTGTACAAAAATATTTTTTCCTGTCAGTTTCAGACTAATTGAGAAGCAAAAATTAACAAAGTAATCAGTCATAAGTGTCATGTGTTCTTATGATATTTATAGTTTTAATAATAAGTAATTTATGGTTAACACGTTTACTGCGGTCACACGACGCTTGTGTAATTTTTTGTGTAAAGAGATTGCTGCTCACTCACAACAGATACGTAAATTTTAGTAAATCATGACTGTTAACACACCTACGTGTTTTTTTTTTTAGCGTATCTTGAATTCGTCAAAACAATTAACACAAATTGATAATAAAAAAGTAAAAAAACAAACATGGTGTGTTAGCCGCAATCCGGGAAAGTCTTTTTAGGTTGACATTTGAACTAACACAACCTGTGTTAGAGTCGCCGTCAAAGATTAGTAGTAAAATGGGCCTCAGCATACGTGTTATAGAAATTGGTGGAATATGCACTCATAATGAACCTATTGGTGTAGTAGGAACGTTTAGCATAATTATTGAGTCGAAGGTCGCTGAAATGATTTCAATGGACTTTCTGTAATTCATAATTTTACTAGCAAAGATATTTTATATGTATACTCTGTGTACGTTTACTGTTTATTTGCTTACCTTCAGAGGCCTTTTTTGGTATATCATATTAGATTTCTTGCAAATAACGAGTGACGTCACAACGTGTTTTGAACTTAAACGTGATTTATAAAGGCACCTTTTTGTGGAATTGAAAAATGGGTTTATGTATAACACACAGTAAGGTGTTGGACAGTTTTTGATTCCACATAAGGGAAAATAACGTGTGTAAAATTTTTCATTACCGTCGCTTTTGATAGTCAATAGACTTTCCTCAAAGGTAGTTACGAATCTAAATCTTATCACATACCGTCAAGTGAAATTCAAATTCGAATGCAAAGTATTTTTATTCAACTTTTGAATCGTCAATTATTACATTATAAAAATGTCAGTATAATCAGTCCGTCCTTAAGCCACCACCAGCTCGGAATGCTGTTCTGTTGAGAAGAGCTGGCCAGAAACTCAACAGTTTCTATTTTTAAAATATGTGAACAATGTTTGATGTACAGATTAGAATATCCTGCAAATGAGTCAACAACCAAAGCTCCACAACCTAACCTTTTACTTGATCGAAATACGATCAACTAAGAACTCTTGTATGCTATAATAAGCTTTATTTAATAGTATACTTTTAATTTTAAATTTAAAAGCAAGTAAAGGAAGGTCTAAGATATCTTGTGGAAGCTTATTATATATGCGAACACTCATGCCCATGAAGGATTTTTTACTTTTTGCAGACGAAATATCTGCGTTGAAAGTTTATTTTTATTTCTAGTATTTATAATGTGTCTGTCACTGTTTTTTACATTGACCCTTCATATAAAGTTACAATTAAAACTAATTATGTGTTATGTGTAAATAAGTAGTGATCAAAATTCTACAAAAGGTTTTAAATTAAATTTTAATTCTATAAACAGATACATAAATTCTGAAAATAGCATTGAATACAAATTCGTATTGAGTTATATATTTTCCTTTTTAAATACTTTTTCCTTAAAAAGACATTGAAAGCGCCACGTCACTACTGTTTCTATATCTTTTGTTTTGATTAATTATGAGAAATTATTATATCATTTATGTTAGTTCCCTTCAAATACCAACGAAATATATATATATATATATATATATATATATATATATATATATATATATGAAATTATATTTTTGGTATATTTATAGTATAGTATAGTGTGGTATAGTGCGGTGCGGAGCATTGCATTTTCTCCTCCTTATTCCTCCTTCAAAGTGTCAATGTATCTTTTTTTCTATTTTCATATGGACCTATTACCCTGATTTTCAGCTAAACATTTTATTTGTTTGCATGTTTTTATATATAAAATATTCTACTTTCACGTATGACGACTTTAACCAAATATTGTTTGAAACGTGTCCAAGTATTGACTTTGTTATTTGTGGATTACCTTGATGCTCCTAGTCGTTAATTTATCATTAATTTACACGAGTATGTTAATTCTCTTAACAGTTCAATATTTCGATCATTTTGGTGTCATCGTCGGAAAATACAGACGTTATCATGTCTCTTGGACCAGTGTTTGTGCTATTGTCTGTGATAATACTAGCTGCCAGTCATGACCTGCTTTTGGGTTATCCAGATACTTCTTCCAAGATAATTTACAGCAAAGTACATCAAGAAAATCCAGCAATATGGGTGAGGTCAGAGACTATTACCGTCAATTGTTCAAAAAGTGAAGTGGTGAATGCTGTAAAAGTCCTGGATTTAAGAGAGGATAAATGGGGGGAAGCATATATCAAAGGAGGTGGAATAGGACAGCAGTACGTCACCATAGAACTGGATAGTCCGAGTATCTTCAGAGGATATAACTTCCTGGTAGAAGTGTATGCTATTCAGACTAACCATTTTATTTTTAAACATGGAAAATAAAAATCTTAAAGTATATAATAAACATTCGAGTATTCCCATAGACTTGATAAGAAGTATTGCCATATACAAAATAATGTAAAACTATTATTTGAATATTAATTAAATATATAAATAACTGATATATGACTTTTTTTGTTTTAATTAATATTATATAAAATTATTCCATTATAGTCACGTAAATATTATCGGAATTAGTCCCACAGGCTTCGAACCCATTCGAAGACTATTCTATGAAAAGTCCCCACCACGATTCCGTCAAGCTCATGAATAATTACCCAAAATGGGTTTGATACGTTTATTAGTAGTAATTACGTGAGTACACCTGAATAATTATACGTTTTAACTTATACTTTGAAAAAATCATAGATTGAAGAATATAAATCCTCAATTTCTAATAATAAAAGATATTTCAAAGTTCATTAATTTCACAAAATCACTGAGTCCTATTTCTTCAACAAGGGGGTAGAAGTAATCTTTAGCAATATTTTATAAGAAATACATGTATATGAATGACGTTAGAAATATTTTTATGTGTCATGATATTGACCTTGTCATAACGTAAAAACAGCAAATATATCAAAACATTGACTCATATACAGCATTTTATAAATACTAATATTATAAAGCGGAAAATTTTGTTTGTTTCAACGTATTAATCCTTGAAAATATAAGATAAATAAAATCATTTTCGCTGGTGGAACCACGATTAACATTTAGTATTAAAAAAAGGCAAAATATTTAAACCATTTAATCAGAAAAATATTAAGCGTATATTTCAATATAATATTTATAACCTGAACCTCTTTGGCTTTTTAATTTTATATTCACAAACGGAAATCCAATCCCACCACGTGTTATTGAGGCTTCAGCCAGACCATTGTCCAGGTCTCGTATAGATATACCCTTGATCTTCTGATCTCCGACTGGATATTCGTAATAAAGTTCCTGTTCTCTTTTTATCAAGGGAATTCCAGATGCTTCTACGGTTTTATCGTATATTTTTCGAGCATTATAATCAGATGTCTGACCGACAATCACACTTTTTGAAACCACAACACTTATTAAGGCACAAATCACGAGTACTTTTAAATACATCTTGGACAGGACCTCGCCTTTAGAGTATAAAGAGTCAAGTAATTTCTTAGTTGCAATGCGAGAAGTGAGTAAGGTTATATACAATCATTTACCGGGTCGATAAAATTAGGCTTACATGGAGATTAATTAATTTCCTCGTAGTTTTTTTTATAAAAACCTAAGAAAATAGTGGCTTACATGACTTTTATTTCAAACTACCTCTGACCGTGACGTCGTTCGCGTGGCTTATTGATTTAACGCCAATAAAAAGTTACCATGCGTGTAGGTTTTGCGTTATTCGTGTACAAATTTATAGACACAGACAAAATGTAAAAAAAATGGTAATAATAGTTAAATTGTTTAAAATATATTAAATGAACAGAAATAGGTTATTTACAGTTTTATTATATCTATAGATTGTAAGGACATTATTATAAAAAAAAAAAAATAATAATAAAGATATCTTTGTTCTTCGATAATATTTTCATTAATTTAATATTAATAATATTCTATTATTTTGAGTTTAGTTATAACTTTGTATTAAAATGTACATCGTTTTAGTAAAGGAGGATTTATTTCGATTTATTCTTTTCAATTTTGGAAAAATTGAGTTTCAAAAAATGCGGTTTTAGAAACAAAAAAATTGAGATCTTATACACAAATAATATTATAATAATATTGTCCTCTATTTCATCGCACGATAATAATTACCATTTTTTATTAATAGTTATTTGCTTTTTTTAAGAAACTTAAAAGTATCCAAAAGTAATATCATTGTAATTAAAAATGATGTGAAATAAAAATTAAATAAAAAGTTTAAAGCTATGATAGTTTTAAGAAATTTTAGGTCAATCAAAAAATCAAATCATATTTTCCTACATTCAATATATATAACATTATTCCCATTCAATATATTTTTAAGTCCTAAAAACAAATCAAATACGGCGTCATGTAAACTTAGCAGATAATTTCAATACACATTAGCTCGCATATCTCGCTATCAACAACGTTGTTCAGAGGTCAACATCTGTCCAAATGAGGATTTAAACAAACATAAACCTAATTACAACCTAATAAGGTTAATATTTAGATATTCGTTATACGAGTAATATATTTAATGTGTCGATTTCAATCACAAAATTATTTAGTAATGAAATATTTACTACATTTTAGTGGTAAATTCTATTTAGGTAAGAGTTCATAAATTATATTCCATTTATTATATATTTTATATACATTCTCCTAAAACTAAGACTATATGTAGATGAAATAATTTGGGTTTCCTGATTCATATTTTCTATATATTTAACCAATTGTTATTGGAATGGAGATATTATCAATTTTTATCCGTTACAAGTTTGTAATCTTGATAAGTGTGCGATAAAATCAAGTGTTCTTTCAAAAGATGCCATTTGAGTGCAAAAGGTACTCAACATTATTTATTATTTACTATAATCATCAAGAAGGTCTCAAATCCAAAATGGCGAGATACAGTTCAGTTTTACTCCTGTTTGCAGTTTTTTATAGTGTCCATACTGACAGTGTTTTTGAAGGTGCACGATACATTGGAGATAAATTGTTACATAAAAGTGAACATGTAAAAATACCTTATTTCTATATACGGACATCTGATGTTGCGTTTCCTAAATATTACGAGGACGCCGACATTATTATAACCGCTATTAATGTTATTGACAATCAAGATGGCGGGGCCTTTGCTGAGGTGGACTATGGCGGCGTAGGTTTTAATTACGCGAATGTACATTTAAGAAGTGCTCTGTTTGGTGGTTTTAATTACACTATAGAAATATATGGTGTTAAACTTTATTAAATTTGTGATATGTATACTACTTCTTTGTATAATATTATTGTTTATATTTCTATAATTAGATATTTATTAAAAACGCCTGTTAAAATAAAATGTCAATTACAATGACTATTTAGTTTGCTGTATCATTTGTAAGACGAGTCCTTTCAAATTACATTTTTAATAAAAAAAAAGTAAAATGTTAATTATTCACAACACATTCTGTGCTTAAAGTACACTATTTTTTATGGTGAGCGGCCTGAACTATGTTTTTGCTTTACATTTTTTTAACAAAATTGGTTTAATTTATAAATAAATTAAACCATTTTTGGAAACTATGTTAGTTATAATTAACAGTTTAAAAAGCTCTATCGAGACCTAAAAATTATATATTAATGAAACAATAATAATACTTTACATATCATTAATTTATTTAAAAAAACAATACGCGATATATGTCATATAAAATAATGATAAACTACACTTATAATATATTGAAAAATCATTATAAAACCTTTTTAGCACTAATACTATTTAATTGTTATCTGTGCACATCTACTTACCGCGCAATTATCATTTGTCAAAACTATGTTGTTGACGTAGCTCTTATTTTCTCTATGACATATTGATGACAATATGTATTAATTTATTAAAGAATAATAAGGTTTATCAAAGATTAGAATCTTAGCTTAAAATTAGTTTTAGTATTATTCTATTAATTATCCGAGACTTTGTTCAAACATCACTTTTATTTTATTTTTATATTTAATAACTAAAATACTAGGGCCGCCAGCAAGCAAGCGGGGAAAGCTATATATCTCGAAAACTTTAACTGGATATTGTCCGCAATTAACAAAAAATTATACATATGTCAGTCATAGTAAGAGTTTGAGATAAACGCGTATAAAAGAACATTTCAATAAAAATAAAGTGAATTGCAAATTATTCTTAATCTACAAAAACATTTTTTTTCAATATTAAGATAGGCATGTGATAATCAACTGGTCCAAATTTGGTTAATATAGCTTGATCAGTGTATCAGGAGACAGCAGACAAAATTTGATAGAGTTGACCGGTAAAGAGCTTCGCTTCGCTCATCTCAATTATATAAATAAATTCCCGAATTAACATAATACCTACTAAGATATTTTGAATATCTCAATCTTATCCACAAATCGTTTATCTAACACGTCTACATATAATTATTATCAGATAAGAGTACTATTAATATACAGGACAATTAAAAATGGCCTTAATTATTTTATATTGTCAGTGACACTCGGACAGATTAAATAAAATTATATAATATATAGATCTAATGAAAATAGTAATTCTTGTTCTGTATATCTTATTTTTAACCAACGGAAGTGCGGATACAGTTATAAATGAAGAGGAAAGTGATGTTATTAAAGATGAATTAGTATCTCATAATGTTATAACTGGCACGTTATATAGGACAGTGAAAAAATATTTCTGCAGCGTTCAGAAATCATATGGTAATTATATGTCTCTAAACTTTTGATGTTTATCAAACGTCAGATATGACATCTTTTCAATGATTTTTTTCCTTGCAAATTTTCATTGCAAAAATTTCATTGCAAAAAAATTCCTTGCAAATAACTAGTGACGTCACAAATCGCTGTAAGTTTAAACAAGATTAATAAACGCATAATGGCGTTTAATTTATAAATCGGATTCTGTATGACACACGGGATCTATGGACAATTTTTGGTTGTACCTAATACAGGACAACGTGTTTTAAAATTTTACATTTTCGTAACGTGGTACTTTCCGTCTCTGTCTGCCCATAGCGAATAAAGGTCCTGTATTTCTTACCCAAAACGACTTCGGATTAAAATTTTTCAAAAAACGTTCAGAGTTCTTTTTAAAGTAATATTACAACAATATTACTTTCCCTTTCCGTAAAACCTCTTTAAAACAATATTGTTATTCTATTTCTACTATTTTTGTTCTTTTTGGGGTCTAGTTGATTTTATAAATTAAAATATCCCTAAAAGTAAAATTACTGTAAACGTTTTAAGAGTTAATGTTAGGACGTCTATTCTTAACGCAATATGACTTCGAACTTCGTCTTTTCGAGAAATATGTGTGAAAGAATTTGAGTATTTATTTATGTACTTGGGAAACAAACAATATTTACAAACTTATAAATAAAATTAACAAATAGTGCATAACCTCCATAAAGCTTCCACTGTTATAAAAACAAACATAACAAAAACTTTAAAGCAAACATAAAAACAATAATATCAATCATTTATCAAAACATAAAACAAAAGAAAAAATAAAATAAAATTTATAATAATAGAGTATAGCTTTGAAATCTCATTTTCGGTGTTATTGCGCTGCGGCCAAAGTGTGTTTGTGAATAAAGAATATTCCCGTTTATAACTTTATTAAAACAGAGAGGTGTCATTAAATTAAAGTCTCAAAATTATCAAAATATCATTGCACTTTATTTGAATGTTCTGATGATGTTGTTTAGTATATGATCAAAATCTGTTCATCAATTTCAAATTCTGATTACTTTTTAACATAATACAAAAGATATTAGTAATACTTTTGTGGTTCATAATTGCTATTATATATAATTACATATAATTATATATAATTATATATAATTATCTGTCTGTTAATTTGAACATTGGAATTTGCAATCCTGAAGTTAAATATTACTTAGTATTAAGATTCAAAGAACACCTGGACCACAATTGAATTATTGTTTAAAATTTAAAAATATATAATATGAGTACAGCCGAATAATTATACAAAATAGTATTGATGAATCATGACAGTTTACCTACTTATATATATATATATATATATATATATATTAGTTTTATACAATTCAAGTCTTTGCAACAATATTACATCAGACTGATATATAAAAGACATTGACTATGACCAATATATCTTTTAATATATGTGTAACACTTATTACAAATGTGTTAACTAAATATATATAATGTATATATATTTCAGCGTCAGAACTGATACTGTATGACACGCGGGAGTGGTCGTTCCCGGCTCAGGATGTCACCTTAAACCTGGACTATCCCGCCAAGAATAATGTGAGATATATGCAGTATATAGTTTTCTTATTTAATTAATAACTTATAGTAAACCAAGATAAAGGGATGTGAGGGAATTGAACCCACGTCCTTTGGCGCAAAAGTGTGTTCAATAACCATTAGTGCAACAGACATTTAAATCTGATATAAATACCGATTTAAAATTTCTTTCCTTATTCAGGGTATAAGTTGTATTGTATTGGTAAAATAAAAAAATTAATAAAATCCGGAAAAAAGGAACTAGTTATAAATTTAAGGGATCATTTACGATAAAGATTTTGATCTAAATACTATTAAAACTCAAAGAAATATATATTTGTTTTCAATATTAGCCTTAACAGACAATATAATTAATGAATATAATTATTAATGTGAAAAACGAGTGTCTCTTTGTCCTTTTAAAATTATTATTTATTAACTTAATGCATTAGATATTGTCGCGTGGACTACTGAAGTTAGTATTATGCAAATTGGATTATCTTATATAAGTCCTCATAAATACTTTGTTAAAATCCTTAGTTTTACTTTTTTAAATTGTACAGACTATAATTTGAATTTATTTATGATATAACCTACTCACATATTAGTATATTAATTGAAATATAATATAACATAATTGTACTTATGGTAAAAATCATTCATTTAAGTCATTATAACCGAAATCTGTTCAATTAAAACTATTTGTATTAGTCAGAATAGAACCAGTGGCCTATATACTGTTTCCGTCACAGTAACCACTGCGCTATTGGGTCAATCAGATCGTATTGCCTATTTAATATATTTTTTCTAGATATAGAGACTATATGTATGTTTTGTAGTCCAACAGCATACAATACCTACTGACAGAAGTGTTGGTGATAGTACAGCTGCAAGGTTCCAGGAGCGAAGCTTTCATCACCAGCGGAGGGATGATGAGGGTAGGTTTTGGTAATCAAGATATACAGGATGTTTTTATTTTATGTTTTTATTATATTTTATTTTTTTTATAATTATTTTGACTGTTTCATTCATTTAATTATTTTACTGCGACTGCGTATTTTTTATTAGTTTTTTTTAAATATTATTGAATGGTTTTTTATAATTAGTTTTCTATCATCATTAACACTAAAGTTGCACTAAAATAGTTTTAGTTATTTTGAATTATTTTATATCTACACATAAACAGTAAGAGTAAAGCAAATATTATACATTTTTGAAAATATATTTATTATTTATTTTTCAGGATCACATAAGCATGAAGTTTGTTTTCAGTGATATTTCAAGATTATCCTACCAATTATATTTGTATGGATTTCCAAAACAGCAGCTTCGAAAGACTGAAAATTTTGCTAATGTTTATAATATATGCTGATATTAATAATTCTTTATAATTTACTTGTTTCAAATTAAATGATTAATAAAGGTTATTGATATATATGTATAACTAACTTTTTTGGTTTTTATCTGTATTATAGACATACATCTGTTCATAGAATAATTTTGCAAGCTTTTTATTAGCAATACTTTAAAATAATTAGTTTCTATATTTATCTGTTTGTTTGTTCAATTAAGAGAAATAGTTTTTGAAATTTTGGAAAGATTTATCATCTGTATATTTGGTTGAGTAAAAAGTGTTAGTAGTGAGATTCTTTAGTCAATATAATGCTTTGCCTTGCGATCATACCATAATGAAAAGTTAAGGAGTTTCGTACAACATTTACTTCATCAATCGCTTCACACTGGAAACATAAGTTAAATTTAAATTATATAAATGTGTATTATACCGTAGTGTCTTGGAGTTCATTAATTAAAATGGGTCTTCCTCAAGAATCAATGCTTGGTGCTTCTTTGTTCTTAGCTTATACTAATGACTTATCATATTTGACAATCAATAAATAATATAATATATTGCGCTGATGATAATAATTTCTATTTTTAAACTTACTAAAACTAAAAAGAAATTGTTGTGTAATGGAATTAGGTTTTAATGTTGTTAGGATATCACCAATAGATAAAAATGCTTATATTAAATAAGTTCTCATATCCAAAACCTAAATTAATACAAAAGATGTTGAAGTAAGAAGGTCAATTATCAATTTGATACATTCTGCACATGTTGCTTCATGGACCTCTTCGCATGTGTAGTCTATTATCATTCTTATAAAAGATATAATATAATTACTGTTATTTAAAATGTTTAAAGTTAGAATTCTTTAAACCAGTGTTTCCACACGTGGATCCCACGCCCTACAGGGGGGCAAATTAGTTGTTAACGGGGGGCAATTCGAAAATCGACTGGATACAAAGTGAAAGCGTACACCCTTTCACTCCGTGCTATTTAAGTGCAATGACTTGGGTGCCAAATTGAACAAAAAAGCTAATTAATTTCAGTTTTTATTATATGTTTTAATAAATTTACTTACTTGGATGATTTCCAAGTAATTTCTTCCTAAAGCTATCATTTAAGTTTCTTACAATTAAATTGTTAAATTTTAAAAGTAATGTATGTACATAAGAATTTTAGATTCGATAAATGACAGCACAAAAAAGTTGGAGTTGCTTTAAACCCTTGTAAATGTGAGAGCTTCAAATAATAGAGTTGGTTATTCAAGTCTTTTCGGTTAACTCTTGACTTGAATTTTATTTCAAATAAAACTATTTTTTACGGATTAAAACTCACGTATAATTTGGTTACATTTTAATTTTAACCCGACGTTTCGAATGCTTTGCAGCAATCGTGTTCACGGGTAGACGAGATGTGTTTGTCAGTAATTCAGTTAATTAGTCATCTAACTCACATATCAAGAATTAATGAGTCAATTAATCAATACTAATAACATTATAATTTTATAAATAGAGAGAAAGAGTATCCATATACTTGCCCTTTGGAACTTTAAAAATGTATTATCGTATTGAGAGCTTAGTTATGTTCAAATGTTTAGGGTCGGTGATACATGACCCTAGTGTCTTATCACCATCCCTTACAGTAATATTACAACAATCTTACTTTCAATTTTCGTACCATGACATCCCTAAATTAAATCCAAATTAAGATTACCTTCGTAACGTTTCAACAAGCAGTTTTGATGACGTCATACGTAATTATTTATTATTCAACTATAAAAAACAATATCAACTCTTAACATAAAGAAAAAAATTAAAAAACTATGAACTTTACTTTTTTTAGTTTTGTTTCAATATTAAAATAATATATTTATTTAAATGTCAAATTTAATTAAATATTGTTGTCTATAGTAAATAAATTTATCAAAAATATCATTAGTTTTCAAGAGTTCATGTTAAGATTACAAATCCCAAAATCCCATTCATAAAATTTGAACCAAACTAAAGCAATAACTACATAAAATGAAACTTAAGGCAATTCGTTTATTATTTCATGGCACCTGAGACTCACGTCTAGACGTATTATAAAACGTAGATCTGGTCGATACTAACACGAATACTTTTAAGTTTTTAAAAACTAAATTTTATGAACATATCAATAATACTGCTAGCATTTGGAACACGTAATAAATGTTCACGTTTAGTTATTTTATTTTATTTTATTTTTTTTTTTTTATTTTTTTTTTTCATTTAAATTATAATATTTTAAAATACATTCTGGATGTGGTCACTTGTCACGTCTCGTCTTTCTTTTTTTTGTGATTTTGTATTTTTTTTGTTGTTATTTTTTTTTATTCAAATAAAGATGAAATTTACTTTCTTTTAATATTAGTTAAAAACTAAAACTAATTAGAAAAATTTATACATATATATTATTCTGAATAATATTTTATTTTTCTATCAATATAAAGTTTTTTATTATTATGTAAGTATAAATGTTATTAAAATGTAATTAAGAATTAATTTTATTAGTTTTTTTCTACTTAAAATGATTTTTTTCTTTACATTTAGTTTATCAATATTTAAAACATTAAGAAGTATATAAAAATTGAGTTAAAATAAAATTAACTAGAATTATATACTCACAACCAACTCCCATTCGTCCAAGTACGTCTCCTGGCGTCACCAGCGCACGCCCCCACCAGCCCTACCAACACCACGAGCTTGAAGACACTGGACTCCATTTTGTGGATATGATCACATTTTGTTCGTATATTCTTATTAAATGCACTTAACTTTATAACTTCACATCCGCCATTTGTAATAAAAACTAAAAAATATCGTTCACTAATAATTTATTTGTAAAAAAACTAAAAACATCACTAATTATTAATTTCTAAAAAAAAATTAAAAAATAAGCACCAATCATTCGTTAAAAAAATGAAAACTCAATTACAAAAAATGTATTTGAAAAAAAATTTACAAATAATAAAACTGTAAAAAATAGTGATATTTATAAAATAATTAAAATATATTATAATCATAATGTATATTATTGCAATATTTTCAAATATTTATGTACAAATTGACAAAATTATTTATCAACATACAAACAACTCCACATAATGTAATGACCTTAATCGCATTAGTGTTTGAAGAGGTCATTGTTCTAGAAATTTAATATTTTTGTTAAATGAGGTCAATGACACTTATATTGAATTCATTTCAAACATTAAGTAACATAAAAAATCTGTATTTTATAAGAAATAATGTCTTTCTAATCAAATCAATACCAGTATTTTCCTACGACTTGTGTTACATAATTTCTTAGATTTCACCCCACGTATAAACTGACAAAATTTACTCTTTGATAATATTTATATAGATTATATAATTAATATTGTTTTAATGATTAACAAATCGTCCAGTTAAATTAGAAATAAATATTATATTTTGAGTGTCTTAAGATGATATTTACTGAATTAAAATAAATTCCTATAATACGTGCGAAAAGAAATTTTAATTTAATATTAAAATAAAATTAATAAAATATATATATATTTATCTATAGTAATAAAGAAGAAAAGATTGTTTGTTTAATCTTTGAAACTACGGGATGGATTTTAAAAATTCTCACTGATTATAATAGACAGTTCCTTGAGGAAGGCTATCGTCTATCAATACACTCCTCTTAGTTATATTAATAGTAAATAAAATCGAAATATATATACTAATTAAATAATTAAATGTAGAGTTCATTAAACCTACTTCTATATTTTTCACATTTTGAATAAAATAATTTGGTACATACATACATTTGGTACATACATCTGATAAGTAAATTCAATAGTAAAAACTAATTAATTAATATAATTGATGAAGTTATTTGAATCGCTTTTTATATTTAAAAAAACATAAAAAAACAATAACGTCTAAAGGATTTAATGCTTTCATATAGAAACTAATTAATTCTAAGTATAGGGCAGCTCTGTTATTAGAGGTTATTAATTATCTGTGGGTTGGAAGGGGTTCCTGTTTTTTATTTATAAGAGATATAAAACCTTTTTGTCTATTTTTTTTATATAATTCATTAAAAGCATTAAAATTTAAGCAAATTTTGAGGTTAAAAAAATACCAAAGTTTTCATGCAATTAAATGTATATATACAAATATTATAAAAAAAATAATATTATTAATGTTCGTTTTCTATATTTGTATGCTCTTCTATCACTAAAAATACTATATATTAATTTGAAATATAATCTAAGCAAAATATATACAGTGTATCACAGCGCGACTCCACCACTTCACGAAAAATAGTCCTCTCCGAGAAAAGGACAGCAATATCTTTCTACACGAACGAAGCCGCTGTCACAAGCTAGTTATAAATATACAGGGATTGTTCATTCAAATCCCTCCCCCTCCCCCCCCCACCCCATCCAATTTATAATAATACAAAATAGTTTGGGCTCATCATCGGATATAATTTTAATTTCTTCACAATAGACAGTCAGCATAACTTATTCAAGAATTGTTTACATCTCACGTATACGACACGACAGGACGATACAATCGATACGATGCGACAGATTTTATAATTATGTGATATGAAATGTTTGTATTTTATATATTTTTATAAATGAATATCTAATTATTTAATAATATAAGTAATGATAACTTAATATCGTAAGATTTAATAGTTTATATGACTTTAGTTAAATATATAACTATTTCAAAGTATTTAAAGTAATTATTATCCTTATTATATTTCATATAAAATACATATGTTATTAGTTTGTCTTTTAATACTATTTTGGTTAAAAACTATTTAAATGTATATTTTTATATAAAACTTTATTTATCTTTAAGTTTGAATAAGTGTATTGCATTAATTTTGTATTATTTTAATTTACTTGTAAAAAAATATAATTATCGTTGAGTGTTAAGAAGATTATAAATTAAAATAACAATATTTTATATAAAAGTGTAGAGGCGGATTATTTTCTTTTATTTCTATTTATTTCTTGTTTTTTTTTAACAAATTTTATTAATAACAAAACCAAAAAAAATTGAACTTTTCTATGAAATAAAAACTATAATATGATTAATTATTATTAAAATATAAATTAAATTATTTAAAAACGTAATATAAATTCAGTATTAGTAACAAAAATAAATAATCTCTTATAATAAAAATCAAATAGAAGATAAATAAATTAAAAGTTCAAAACTTTATTCATAAGTTCATCAAAGCAAGGTCACTAAGTTATTTATTAAAGCCCTTTGAGAATTTACATAACTTAGAATAATTAATAAGTAATTAAGATATCTTTTATAAATTTAATAAGTAAATAATTAAATGGTTTTATATAAAGAAATATAGAATAATAATAAATAAATTTTGGCTAAAACATTAAGAAATAAAAAATAACTTTTCAATAAATGAATAAATTCAAAACATAAAGATATGTTCACGTTATTTTATTATGAGTTTAACTTATTAATTTCAAATAACTTTTATATTTATTTGAATGGTTATTTACTAATAGTTTTATTTAGTTTTAACTCACTTTGTAAGTCCAGAACTATTTGTAATCCGTGCGACTTTCACCACAGTTCACATCCAACTGAACTGAGGTCTGTATGAAACTAGTTCTTACTTCGACATTAAATAATATACAATCTGTATCTCTTATTGTATTGTTTTTATTAATGTTAAGAATTGTATATAAATATCATTGAATTATATACAGTTGATACAAAGTGTATATGAAGGTGTTTTTAGTTATTGTATCAACATCATTTTTTTTATAAAATAATAATATAAAAAAATTTACATATTTTTTTCTTTTTTTTTAAATATTATAAGTGATTAGTAGTGAATTACATACGAGCTACATAATAAGTGGCTTTTATACAAATAGAAAACAAAGTACTGAAATAGATTGGAATGTTAAAGTATCGATTTTTTTTAATATATTTAGGAAATATTTGATAAAACCTTCCATGGATGCAAGTGCAGAACCTGATAATATTATAAATAAACATTTATAATTAAAAATGTAATGCTCTATGTAGATTATAAACATTTAATAATAATACCAAAAACGTTATAGAAAGAAATCATTAACTCGTGTTGTTATTAGTGAAAATAATTTACACCTTAATAAATTACTATATTTATTATTTGTATCTATTCCATCATAATGCTCTTGTCTCTTCATGAAGTTGGCGGATTATTCATTTATTATTATTTTTAAATATCTTCATATTGACTTATTATATAAATGTATATACAGAAGACCAGCTATAGTAAATTTTATATTATTTTAACTAACTATATATCAATGAATCCGTGGCGAATTAAAGCAAAATATACCTTTATAAAGATGCAGAATAAATCAGTGTTACCAGCTCGTAATGAATCATGTTGACATTTGTAACAGCTGTATATGGCAACACTGTCTATTATGAATATAATGAGACAGTACATTTATGTAATACTTAATTATAAACTAGTTTTTTCATGCTAACTCCGCCTACACACTAATAATTATTAGAACCTCAGCCTATATAGACTATCAAATATATTGGGTGAATATGACGTCAATTGATCAAGTCGTTCACAAAATACTGACTGAATTAATCTAGTTGTTCAAAAATTACTGACATGAATTCATAAGATCGTTCAGAAACTACTGACTCAATTTGATAAAATGGTTCAAAAATTACTGACTTCCATTGGTCAAATCGTTACGAAATTAATGACTACCTTTGATCAAATCGTTCAGACGGTATAAAGTTTTGAAATACGTAATTTTTTTTTCGTTATTTAGATATATACGTTCTGGTTAAGCAGTCATTGTGATAACTAAATATGTACCAATTTATAACAGCGAAATTAGATTTTCACCATTTTATAGTTATTTTTATTAAGGTGCTATATTATGTGTTATTATTTTTTCGTACGTCATCATTTTTTTTTTTATACGGTTCATGATTTTAGCCCTTTCTTGTCAGGCATGGTTTTGGTAAGATCTAAAAAGTTGTTTCTTCAATGTTTTTCCAAAACGTCAGAAGTTCCACAAACTGTCGACAGTCGTGTTTTCATTTCAACTGAATACTTTGAAAGTTTTGTTAAGTATAAAAGTAAGTTGAAGTCTCATCTCTTACGAAATATATGAGAAAACTTTTAGCGACTTGTGACTTCTCTAGAACTTTAACATTGGTTGATTCGATAAGAGGTTTTTGATGTTTATAATAAAAAGTATAGATTTATTTTATGTAAATCTGCAAATAATTGTTCATTACCTTGCAAAGACTGCGAATAAGCTGAAAATCAAATGGAAAGACCTACACCCAACCACCTGGAAATGAGTAAAAAAAATATATTCAGTATACTTTATGTAAGAAATGCAACTATATGACACCTTTTTAGAGATATGACTAACAATAGATATGAACTCAGATTATTCTAAAGTTTAAAATAAAAATATAAGTTATATGAAATAAAAACTATAAGAAAATATCTACTATACATATGTAACAAGTAGTATTATTGTATTAGATATATTAAAGTAAATAATTAAGAAAACTAAATCTAGATTTCTAGTTATAGTGAATTATGAACATATTTTGTGTATCTCATTAACTCATCGTCTATATCAATGCTACTAATAAAATCTTACCACCGTGATGTACATTTGCAGTAAATTTGAAAGCGCCATCTGTTATTATCTTCCTAATCCAAGGGTCGTGAACACTTTCTAAACACAATACTTACAAGTGCTTAGACATGTCTACAATAAAATACACACTTACAAGTGTCCCTCTCATATTATTATGTTTGTTGGTCTGAGATCAGAGAAAACACGGAGTTACTTAACAAAGTAATATATTAATATAAATTTAACTTTTCGAAAATTTTTGATGTCATCATCATGTCGTCATCGTCAAAGCTAAATAAATGAACATAAAAATGAAAAATTAAATGCATATGGTCAATTTGATAAATAATGTGAGCTGATTCCAATTCAATTGACTGGATTACTTTTTTTATGCATTGATTTATTCATACTAGGTATAGAGAGGTCTTTTTGTACCCAATAATAGACCAACTACAAAAGAATAGTACGTGAGGTATTGTCAAGCCAGCTTGAGCCCCAGTTAGCCTCCAAGTCAATATTCTAAACTAGATTCTACCATGAATGATTTAACAATTATTGAATCACTATCAGCACTCCGTCCATTCATATATTTTTTATGATTTTTGGATTATTTAAAAAATATATAAATTTGATTGCTATGTAGTGAATATCTAGGGACTTATTTATAACAATTGTATCTATTAAGATAATTAAAAAGAGTACATTTGTTGATAACAAACAAACAAAATTATATTCTTGTTTTATAACTTCAAAATCAATGACTTCTCTGTCGCTAAACACCGCAAGCAAGCACTCTAACCATCGACAACAATAACATACCATTTCGTTGAATATCCTCTCGACATTGTGATTGTTTCATTATTTTAATTCAATAATAATTATTTGTAGATAGAAAGTGCGATAGATTTATATACGTTTTAACATAATAACGGTATTATACGAAATATATTATCTATGAATGCTTTCTTAATTAATACTAATTAGTAACTCTTCTAAAAATTTTATTTTATATAATTAAAACAGTAACTAATATCTTTAATTTAATTAAATATTATAAGGAACATTATACATAACATTTTAAAATATTTATATAAGTGCCATCTATAATTTAGTATGTAAACTCTTAAGCAATGTTTTGTTTTAGTAGCTATTCAACGGCAGATGGCAGTTATTTTATTAGCCTTTCGCCAAGAGATGGCACAACAAATATATAAAATGTTCTACCCATTACAAAATTTTATTGTACTATAAAATATATATATTTTTTTTCGTATATGTTAAAAGTGAAGTTTGTGACTAATTTAATTCATACAATAAATTAAATTTTTGGTTTATGTTACAAAATTCTTTAGTGTAATAAAATAAAGCTTACCTCAAAACATTTTTGTATTCGGGAATAACAAAATACATAGATTATGTTATTAAAATAATTTATATTTATATTACATAACCATTTGAATGCAGTTAAAAGCCCGCATCTACATATTGAAAAGGTTTATTAAGATGGTACTCTCATAGTAGTAATATATAAAAATATAATAAATTGATATAAAACTTTAAATATGTTACACTTTATATAATGTCCTTTTCATAAAGCACAAGGATAATGAATATAATATTATGTGAACAAGTTTACAAATAATTTCGAAGTTTCGTACCCACCGCATCGAGAAAACCTGACAACATAATATCAAGCTTATCTCATACTGTTAGAGTCTATATTGATTTGAGCATTAATGAAGTGAACCATATGGCAACGTCTCAGGTAGGCGGCAAAAAAACTACTACAAAAACAGAGCCTCCGGCTGTCATGTCGCGACGAAAAAAAAATTATGTGAATCATACGTTCCAAAGGAATGTCGGTGGAAAGCACGTTCGAATTTCAAATTCAGAACAATATGTTCGAAATTTAAATCTTTAAATTCTTATTGATCTAATTTTGTTGCAATAATTTTTATTTTTTTAAATTAGTTAGACAAATGTTTTAATTTAAAATCCATCATTGAAACTTCAAAGCAGTTTGTTGTCTTTACCGTTGTTTTTTTATAAACAGCCTTGCGTTGGCATTGTTTTGTAAAGTTGATTGTAAAATCTAAGTCTATTGTATCTTTTTGTTGTGTAAGAAACAAGTTACTTTTAGCAAGTTATTGTAACAATGAAATTAATCAGAGAAATAAATTTACAACGCACTTGTTTAAGAAATAAACATATTGAGCTTAATGTATGTCTATATAAAGCCGAAAAGTTTGTTTGTTTAAACGTTAATCTTCGAAACTACAAAGGAATTGAAAAATGTTTTCCGATTATAATAGACATGTATAAGGATGGCTATGGGCTATCTAGCATTACATTACTCTTAATTATGCTTAATGTTTATAGTAAATAAAATCGTTCGTCCGCGAATGTAACCGCTAGACATAGCTATAGTATATATTAAAATATATTATATTACATACACTAATATTAATGATTGTATATTCTTAACCATAAGTAATTTTGAAAACTACTAAATGCACTCAAGAAACTAAGATCATATCTAGAGTTAGATAAAGTTACTTATAATATAAATTATAAAATGACTTGGTATAGAAACTGAAACGTATGAAAACTTGGCATTATTTTGAGATTCAGATTTTTCAGTTTTTTTATAATAATCATAAAATATGGAAAACTATAACAGATAATAATTTTAAAAGTTTTAAACATAAAGACTATATAATGACTTATTTTTAATTAACTAAAAAGTTTCCATAAGTTCAATACAAATACACTAATATTTTAAAAATAATGTGTTATTTTAAAACGCGAACCTATTTCCCAATGAATTAAAAAAAATGTAATTTCAAAAACAGAACGAGTCAAGTGGAACGGTTGACTGCACGCACGACGCACACTACTGTACCAGCTGATTTACATTCTGTGTTTATAATACTTACTAAATTTCAATATAAACCTTATTCACCTGAAATAAGGTAGATTATTCCTTGCTGCATCTTTGATAGTACACTCCTTTATTATTTGAAACATAAACCAGTTTGTACCTTAATTTTAAATAATTAGAGTTGATTTCACATTGTACGTATTACGGGGCTGCTTCTATTGTATGATTTTATATTGCTTTATGATTTTGAACTTTGTTGTTCTGATATAAAGTTGAATTTATTTATTGTGTGATGAATTTCCTATTCGGTATTCGAATACAGCTGCTTATAGATTGATAAGTGTGTGTAATTTTACCTGTATTATAATTTAAACATGGCCGACTTATTTTTATTTTGTTATAATTAAAGCTTATATTTTATGGATATATCCAGATTATGGATTACTTTTAAATATATTGCTGGGTTTTTGAGAGATTATAATGTTCCATTTCATTAAAACATAATCCAAGAGATACATACACATCCTAAAACGAAAAAGATTTGACGTTTAAAATTTTCTTCATGTTCAAACATATTTAACATATTTTTAAAAATAATTGTAGCAAATATTTTTTTCAAAAATATTGACTTAAGGAGGAACAATATTTTTCAATGAAGATTTTTTTTGGTGCGGTTCCTTCTGTAGTTTTTATAGCAAATCTTACGAACAAAAATATCTTTGTATGGGTAGGTTTAAGCTTCATACAATATATAATTTCTGATTTTCTAATGGTGTTTCAACATCCATTTTGTATCATAGATTAATTAATTTAATTATTTAAAATTATTAATTATTAATTAGTCATTATATTTACATTAGATACTTATATAAATATAAAATTAAAAAAAACTATATAACCATATATCTCCCAAAACCAAACATCTTAAAAGAAATCAAAGCAATATTAATTTTTAAAATGGAAGCGTTCCTTTCTGGGCCGATTGAATTCGAATTTCGAATATCATATTCAGCCAGCAACCGGTTGCCCTTGTAATAGTTGGCCGATGTTATCAGGCAGCCATTATATAAGACCTGTGTCATAGGCGGAGGATTTCCTTATTACCAGGCAGTTAAGTGTGTCGCGAACAGTGATAGGGGTCATAATAAAATGGTCCTAAATCGTCGGCAAGTGCAACGCGAACGAAAATATACGGCGCGCTGAGTTGTTTTGCCGCCTTATCACTGAGACCATAGAGTACTAAATTAAAATATGAGTTTTTTACCTAATTGTACGCAATTGTTGTTATCCGGCGAAGGATTATAGTAGTTACAGGTCGTCTAATTTGGGTACCAATCTACATCCATTTGAATTCATATTTGTTTCGAATTTCATCATATTTGATGGTATATATGTTTCTTGATGGAAACTATAAAAAATACTTTGCATCCTATCTTATGATTTAATATGATTGAAAAAATAAATAAGGTTTATTACTTTTGTTCAGTTTCACATAATTACTTTCAAGAAATAGAAAATGTAAGTAAACCAAACACAATAATTATGTATAAATATTAATTTAACGTTTAATATATAAGTACAAATATCTATTTAAAAAAAAATTATATATTTTTTCTCTATAAATATATATTTCTTATAGTTAGATTATAATTTATGTCCAGTTATTAAAATTTAAAAAAAAAAATTGATGTCCGTCTGTGTCTCGTCTATTCTATGCGCGGAGGTGCGGGGACCGGGGGGCGGAGGCGGGCTCTCGGGCCACCAACTTAAAAATGCCGCCGCAGAGCCTCCGAATCGATACACCGCGCGTCACGTGCGTCAGCCAATAGCAGCGCGGCGGGCGGGGGCGCTCGCCAGTGCACGACCGCGCGCCGAGCGGGACGGACGTGTCTCAATATGTGGTAGTGCGATGAGTGCGTGGACGGAAGAAGTGCTGTCTTGGCGAGACGAGCTCGGCCTCACCGAGCTCCCGACCACAACGCGGCGGAAGAACAGAACCGCACCGTACAGGCTACATCGACCTCATCTGTCGAGTCACGTGCCCGAACCCGAGATCCAGGGAACTCATATATCAAGATTATATCCAGAATTACTCGCTCTGATATTTGAAAGACTACCGGTGAGGGACAGAGGCAGAGCGGCTCAAGTTTGCCGATCTTGGAGAGATGCTGCCGACAGGAGATCTGTTTGGCGCGGAGTGGAGGCTGCATTACATCTGCGAAGGCCGGCCCCTGTGTTATTCGCCTCGCTGGCGAGACGCGGCGTCCGGAAACTACAGGTTTTGTCTCTACGCCGCGGCCTCAGAGACGCAGTCGCTTCCTTACCAGGACTAGAATCTCTGTCATTAAGTGGTTGTTATAGTGTGACGGACGCGGCCCTAGCCAGTGCGTTTGCAACTGAATTACCAGCGTTGCGAAGATTGGATCTGTCGTTATGTAAACAAGTGACTGACTCATCGCTCGGGAGGATAGCACAGTCACTTAAAAACTTAGAAGAATTAGAATTAGGTGGTTGTTGTAATGTTACGGACACCGGACTGTTGCTGATAGCTTGGGGTCTGAGAAAACTCCGTCGGTTGAATTTACGGTCGTGCTGGCATGTGAACGACGACGGGATAGCTCACCTGTGCGGTGGAGGTGAGGCGAGAGGCACTCCCGAGTTAGAACATTTAGGACTACAAGATTGCCAAAGGCTAACAGATGAAGCTTTAAAACACGCTGCTACAGGTCTTCCTAAATTAAAATCTATTAATCTATCCTTCTGTGTCGCTGTTACGGATGCTGGGTTACGGCATCTGGCGAGGCTTCCACATTTAGAAGATGTTAATCTACGAGCTTGCGACGGAGTATCAGACGCAGGCGTCGCTCACTTAGCGGAAAGTGGGCGATTGAGAGCTTTGGATGTTTCGTTTTGCGATAAAGTTGGTGATGAAGCGTTGTCGCACGCAACCCTCGGGCTATCGGGGCTTCGTTCGTTATCTCTGAGCGCCTGTAGGCTAACTGACGAGGGCCTGGAGAGGGTAGCGAGGCTATCGCAGCTAGAAACACTCAATATAGGCCAGTGCACGCGGGTCACAGATAGAGGCCTAAGAGCGTTAGGCGACGGGCTCCGGAATTTGAAGGCAATAGACTTGTATGGGTGTACGTGTATAACTCCTCAGGGGTTGGACCATATCGTGAAGCTGCCACGGCTCAGTGTACTTAACCTCGGCCTGTGGCATGTGCGGTGACCACACTAACCCAGGGTGAGTGCGTGACCCGCTAAGGTTGTACTGGACAGCGAATAATTAACCAATTATATGATATTGATATTTAGGAAACGGGGCCTCTCGCATTTTTTTTAACAATTGTTTTTGTTGAAACTTTGTTGTTTAAACTGTGATGTTTGCGTATGGTTGAGTTTAAGAGGGCTCCGTCCTAGTCGCTATGAAAATCTAGATCTTTTTGTTCACTTTATTTGGCTATTTTCTATTGTAATTATATTATGGTCACGAAAAGATCTGGTCTTTCTATGTATTGCTCCATTAGTTAAATGCCATTCTTTTTATTGTTTTAGTTCGACCTTCTGAGAATCCAATTTGTTAATAAAGTGGTTTCGGGGACGTTTCTTAGGCTATTATATTAACCCCAATGTATAACGTATGTAATACAGTAATCCTTATGTACATTCCATATTTTGTATAATTTATTAGATTTAAGTATAGATTTCGCCTAATAAGGTGAATTGCCAAATAAATTAATGAACAATGAAGTCTGGTCATTAAAATAAGTTTGGCTTTGACGTTCTTCCCCGCCATTTTGTATGTAATTTTTTGATGTTTTTTTTATTGTTTACATGTGAGGTCGAATTAAAATCTTTTTTTTATTGATATGTTGTGTACAAAATGAATGTATTATAGGTGAGAATGTATTAAAAGTCATCGGTTGAGTTGCTTTCTGACATTTTATTTATCCTTCCTTTAAATTATAAAATGGCGGATGTTAATTTAAATGTATCTGTTACGTAACGCCTTAGTATTTATTATCTTTGAGATAAAGTATATATAAGCTTTATCACACAAACAGAATTTTATATAAATTGTCAAAATATCATATTTTAATTGAAAACTTTTGATCATTTTGACTTTAATATATTGTGAAAATTATATTTTACATATACAGATATTTCGATGTACAATATTTGTTATAGAGGGTATTTAGAGTAAAAATTATTTGCCACAAGACAAGAGTTATGATTGGTTGAAATTGTCTAAATTAACCAATCACAGATGTTACAAAGAAAATAACAAAAAGTAGTAAATTTACCACAAATCCTTCGAGAAAAAATATTATTTATCATTATGAATAAAAAGTTTTTATAACATAGGGTACTTGAAAAATTTTAGTTCGATATTGTAGTATGATATTAAAAAATAAACTCAACGTATTTACTATTTTTTACACTTTATCTTCATGGTTACTTTTTAAAAGGAAGTTTTATCACAAGTGATAACGAAAATTATAAATCATATTTACGTCAGTAGTATAGTTTTTAATTCTTAAAAGTATGTAGGTAATAAGAATAAGGGAAAAACCACTAACACTAATATATTCCATAACTAGATTAAATTCTTATCATAAACCTAAAGATATTAGATAGTTTTGGTATTTTAGTATAAACTAAATTGATTTAAACATAATTCTTACAAATATTGTCAAAATACTTTTATAATGTGAAAAATTAAAAAAAATATAGCATTTTAAGGACAAAATATAAAAAAACATATCAATATGAAAAAACAAAACAACAATATATATATGTATTATAGTAAATATATTTTATCAGTATTAAATCTAATATATGTTGTTTCAAGAGAAATGTATAAACAAATATTTTAGAAATATCTCAAAAAAGTGTGAAATATAACAACCTGAAAATTATTAGCTGTTAATAACTTACTTTGTTTGGTAAAAATATGAAAAATTAATACATACCGAATCTTGAAAATCTAATAATAATTAAATGTATTGACTTGTATTATTACATTTGTTAAAACTTTAAAAACTAAATTTTACTTATTTCTAACAACTTTTAAATTTACGTAAAAGAGAAATTTCAGTGTTTATTTCGTAAACCTTTCCTAAATATCTAATCAATAGAGTATTGTTATTAATAAAAATCTTTTATTTCTATCTAAAATGTTACATCTCACTCGCTCTAATGTTATGTGCCACCTCTTTCTAACATTCAAAATCAAATACCTTCCAGTATGTAACAGACAAAGAGAAAAAGATGTAAAAACTCTATAAGTGCGAGCGAGACAACATATAAAGAGCCGTCGGTATCGAATACGCTAGAAAATGGTAATCCAGTCATAAAACAATAAACAAAATATCCAAGCAATTTTTATTAAAAACGAAAGTCATAAACAGATTGAAACATTTTGTAATAAAACTACCGTTATTTACAAAAATAGTTTTAACGTCTTCATTATATATTTCCAGTGAGTTATTGTTTTTAAAATACCATAAATATTTAGTAAAAATAATATAAAACAATGCAAGCTCAATAACAATTTGAAATCATTAAAACTCAATAGGTATATAAAATTAAAAATTCACACGCCATTTCAAGGATTGTCTGTCAGGAGTGACAGAGATAAAAGATTGATTTACGGATAACGTGCAAGTGAGACGGGCGACGTTGACAACGTCAAGAATAAATGTCAAAAATGTCACTCATTACGAAATGTCTGATTCACGAAATGTAAAATATATGAATGAATATTTTTGAATTATACAATTTATAAGTATATTATTTTAAAAGGGATAATAATGTTCATAGTTCATTGACCTGATAATGTGACAAACAAAAACACCTACATCTTATATTGTTTTTAGTGATACAAAGAGTAATGAATTACTGTAATAAGATAGTATTTTTTTTTTAATTTTTAGTCCTTCAGAGGACAGGCAAAGGCTTTTAAACCATGCAGCCTATAAGATGGTAATATGTTGTTCTGGATATAAGTATATATCCATATAGATAGATGTTTTTTTTAATTTAAAATTTTTAATAAGGCATAATATTTTAAAATAAGCATAGCAATAGTTATTTAACGTATTTATAAATATATTTTTAATGGTTTTAAAAAAAATTACTACTAAATAAGTTTTTTTTTTAATTTTAATTAAATTTTCGTGCAAACCTTTTCTTCGGCCTGTTAATATAATATATATATTTGTAATTAACTAATGGAAAATTAGTTGAATTGCATATATTATAAAATAATATTAAAACAATACTTTTTTACTAAAATTGTACTAGAATTTTGTTAAAAAAGTGTAACCGAACCTCTCAACTCGACCCCTAGGTGCTCTAGAGGGCTGTGATATACTAACATTCATATACATTTTAGTATAAGTATTAGGAATATCTATACATATATAATTAATTCTTGACTAGCACTTAATATAAAGAATATATTATTTATTTTATCATTGCTAACGAAAACTACAAAACATAAGGAAAATATATCTAACAGCTTTGTATACAAAAAACTAGTGTAAACCGGAAATATATGATCTCTTTGTAAGTGAGTTATAATAGATAAAAGAGGTCAATTAAAATGGTTGGTGTAATACATATAAATATATTTCTGTTTCTAACAGTTTTTAGAGAAGACCACCTGTGACTCTCGGTTCCACTCGTTGACAAACCACTTTGTATAGCTCAAGACATGCGCAAGCTCTGAGTATCCAACAATCTAGATTTGACGATTGATTCAGTGGTCAGTGGTTACGGCACTGTGTGCTAAGACAAAGGTTGTGTGTTCGATTCCCACACGCGACCGTTGTTTGTGTGATCGACAGATTACTGTTTTGAGTCTGGGTGTTATTTGTGTGTTATTTCTGTGTTTTTAAAACACCCCGACACAGATATTGTTTCTCTAATGCGAGAGTTGTTTTTTATTTAATAAAAAATAAATATGTATATTTATTTATTTAAAAAGTAAATTGTATATTAAACTAAAATAATTTTAATTTTTAAAATCATTTTTATAATATAAAAAAAAAAATACTAAAAATATATACATATACATATATATAAACAATACCTGTGTTACAAGTCTGTCCGTCGTCTAACGGTACTGCATTCTGGTCCCTTTTCTGTTTGTGAAGCCAGTTAGGGTTCCCTATACAATATTAGTTTATAGTAGAGAAAGATATAAAATAATAAGTTTTTAAAAATATTATTATAAAACTATTATATTTTAACTAAACTGAATTAATTAGTAAAATATAAAACAGACAAACAGAGCTTATGAATGACCCCGAATAGAGTTCTTTTTTTTTTTTTTTTTTTTTTTTTTTTTATGGAAAAGGAGGGCAAACGAGCATGCGGGTCACTGATAAAATGTGATCACCGCCGCCCATGAACTCTTGCAACATCCGAAGACTCACAAGAGCGTTGCCGGCCTTGGAGATATGAATAGACGCCTTTTTTGAAGGTACCCATGTCGTATCGATCTGGAAACACCGCCGAAGGAAGTTCATTCCACATCTTAGTGGTACGTGGAAGAAAAGTCCTTGAAAACCGCACAGTAGAAGATCGCCACGCATCCAGGTGGTGTGGATGGAAATGCAGGCGGTGACGTGCTGTGCGGTGATGGAATTCGGCGGCAGGCATCAGATCAAATAGCTCTTCGGAACACTCCCCGTTGTAAATGCGATAGAAGACGCACAAAGAAGCCACGTCTCTACGCAATGCCAAAGAGTCCAGCCGTTCACAGAGCACCGGGTCCCCGACAATCCGTACGGCTCTCCGTTGTACGCGGTCAAAAGGTAGAAGCTGATATTGGGGTGATCCGGACCAGAGATGAGAGCAGTACTCCATATGTGGCCGAACCTGCGCCTTATAAAGCGCAAGTCTATGGCCAGGATTGAAATACTGTCTCGCTCTATTGATCACACCCAATTTCATCGAGGCCAACTTGGCCTTGCTCTCCAAGTGACCACCAAACTGACAGTCGCTCGAAATGTCGAGTCCCAGTACTTTGATACTTGGCGAGGCATCGAGAGGTGTGCTATCGAAGAGCGGCGATACGACAAATGGGGTTTTCTTAGTGGTAAACGCGCAAACCTGTGTCTTTTGGGGATTAAACTGAACGAGGTTCAGTTTACCCCATTCTGAGACCGTCCTCAGGGAGGTCTCTATAGAAGACACAAGTTTCTTTCGGCACTCGTCGACGTTTTCCCGAGAGAGACCTGCACGGCCGGAATATACCGCATCCCCAGTGCTGTCATCCGCATAACAATGTATGCTGGAAATGTCCAACATATCATTGATGTGCAAGAGGAACAGGGTTGGGGATAGCACGCAGCCTTGGGGTACACCAGCATTCACGGGCTTGGGGTCCGAGCAAAAACCGTCGAGAACGACCTGTATGCTCCGCCCAGTGAGGAAGCTGGTGATCCACTTGCATAAACTCTCGGGAAGCCCATAGGAAGGAAGCTTCGAAAGAAGCCCTTTGTGCCATACACGATCGAAGGCTTTCGCTATATCCAGACTAACTGCCAGACCTTCTCCCTTGCTTTCAATAACCGCAGCCCAACGGTGTGTAAGATATAACAGGAGGTCACCAGCCGATCGACCATGGCGAAAGCCATATTGTCGGTCATTGATCAACTGGTGATCCTCAAGGTACGCGAGGAGCTGTCGGTTTATGATGTTCTCCATTATTTTGGAGAGAAGAGAGGTGATGGCGATAGGTCTGTAGTTAGCTGGGTCCGAGCTATCACCTTTTTTAGGGATCGGATGGACAAAAGCACACTTCCATGAGACCGGGACTACGCCTTTGAAATAGGAGTACCGAAATAGACGCGTTAGCACTGGAGTCAACTCAGGGGCACATGTTCGTAGCACGATTGGGGAGATGCCGTCCGGCCCACTCGACTTATGAACATCCAAGGAAAGTAGAGACCGTCGAATGGTTTTTTGCCGGAAAATTATTTCCGGCATTGAACTCTGACACCGCTGGATGGTAGGCGGTGTTTTCCCTTGGTCGTTCAAGGTCGAGTTTGAGGCAAAAAGAGTGCCCAAGAGATCGGCTTTCTCTTTTGCCGTATTGGTCAGAGAATCATTCCCCGAGTACAGTGACGGTAGGGATGGCTGGCAAAAGTTACCCAAAGTGGCTTTAGAAAGCGCCCAGAACTTGCGCGTGCCTGGTGGGTACCTTGTCAACTGATCCCCAATTTTGACGACATGCCTAAACCTTGCTCTAGCAATTTGCCGTTTGAAGAATCTGGAGGCACGATTGTATTTCCTCTTCAGAACTCTAGAGTTCGGATCCTTGATGACTAACGCATTAACCCAAGCCTGATACGCCTGACGTTTTCCGGCTGCTGCAGCCCTGACAGACGCATCAAACCAAGGCCGCGATCTGCCACCAAGTGGTACCACAGAGCTAGGTACAAATAGTTCCATGCCCTGTAGTATCACATCAGCAACAGCCGCAGCGCAGTCACTGGGATCATCGGAAGAGAAACAAATCGGCCCCCATGGGTAGGATGCAAAGAAAGACCGCATTCCATCCCAATCCGCTGACTTGTAGTGCCAAACGCGTCGGGTCGCAGGTCTTGTGCGAGCCGGACGTTGAATGGGCACTACACTCCGTACCAAGCAATGATCGGAGGACCCAAGGGGAGCCTCGACAATGACCTGGTACTTTCCGGGATGTGTAGTCAGCAGAAGATCCAACAAAGAGGGCATGTGGCTGTCCACGTCCGGTAGACGAGTGTGCGTCTGAACCAACTGGGACAGACCATTTGCCAGAGCAAAGTCAAACACAGATCTCCCCGCGAAGTCAGTGGAACGCGACCCTAGCCACTCGGCATTGTGCGCGTTGAAGTCCCCAAGGACTATGACCTCAGCGGAGGGAATCTGTGATAGCAGGTCGTCAATCTTCGCCTGTACATGGCCCAAGAGTTGTTCCGTTTCTGCATTACCACTATGGGATCTGTATAGGCACGCGTAGACTCTGACATGATCATCCATGTCCACGCGCAGCCAGAGGAGAGACAGATCCCGACCTTCAAAAATCTCGAGGCGACGGTAGCAGATATCCTCCCTTACGAACACAGATACCCCGGCGTGGGGTATAAAATGATGCTCTAATTTATACCCGGGGTATGAAAGGTACGCTGTGTCGTTAGGTTTGGATATCTGCGTCTCCGTCAAAAACAACAAGGCCGGCTGCGCCGTCTCAAGATGATAATGGACGGCGTTTAGGTTGGAATGAAGTCCCCCGATGTTGCAAAAGTCCACATTCAGGGTGGACCGGGGTGCCGCTGTGTTACCTCGTCGTTTGCCCTCAAAAAACACGAAGTGCGATTCTTTGCCCGCCCCAGATACGACGGGCGGCCCGAGCAAAATCGGAGAATCGTTTCCCCGATTTTGCTCGGGGAGGGATTCTCCGACTTCATTAAAGCCGGTACCCTCCTGGGGTATATTTATTGAAGTAACCGCATTCATGTTTGGCAGGGAGGAGGGGGGAGGGGAGGGGTTGGGCTTCCGGAAACTCTCACTCACCGACGGAACATAACCAAATAAATTTGGTTACTATACGTCGATCTTCTGTGAGAGGGTGGTCCTTCCCCGGTCGAGCCAGCCCAATACAAGCTGCAGTCAAATGACAACAGCTAGGCTCTACCACCTATTAAAACTAGTCATGCAAATTCTGATAGTATTTATGTGCATACAGCCGGAAAATTGTATATATATATATATACAATTTTATATATATATATATATATATATGTATATATATAAGAGTAATCATGGAAACTTTAACCATAAAAAGAATGCAAAATTTAAAACAGTTAATTATATTAAATAATACTATATCAAAAAAAAAGTGTTATAAAAATTAATATTTTATTATACGGAACCCTGATTCAATTCCGGTCTTCGCAAAATATAATTTTTATATTTTTTATATCCACGTCGGTATGATCAAAGGTGTCTTTGTCATAGACAAGACAATGTCAGTTTTTTTTCAAACCCTAGTCAAAGCTAAGCTATAGAGTTATTTAAAATATGTTTTTTTATAGGTGCCTAATAAAAATGAAAGATATATAACAGAAATTGTAAAATAAAAGCTGAACAGATTTTGATTAAATTGATTATATTATAAAGCGGAAAAGTTTGTTAACACGCTAAACTTCGAAATAGATGAATATGGAGAATTCTTTTTTTATTATCATAATATCTAATGAGCCTGTCTATCGACAGGCTCATTAGAAAGACGATACATATCTAACATTATGTTACTCTTAGTCATATTAATAGTAAATAAAATCGTTCGTAATATATATGTTAATAATATTGTTTAAGAGTCGGTGTCATATACAATAAAATCTTTAGTTTTTTTTTGCCATAGATATAAAATTAAAGAAAGTCAAAATATTAATATTATGTCTACTGACATGTATTCTTCTATACTTCCCTAGTTCTATAACAATTAATTACAGGACTCAATATGACAGGTAAAGAAAAAGCAAATGTTTTTGACAAAACAGAATATTAAATTATTTTATTAGTCCGTCAATTCTTTCATATTGAGTCCAGGCTTCTTACAAGTCCAAGATGGATGCCAATCAATTCAATAAGTCACTGTATTTGACTTTTCAGGCCTTTTACTTTTCTGGAATTGAAGTTGGGTTTAAAAAGATACCATATATTTTAAAATGGGTTTATTATTTTAATATCTGGTGGTTGTATACTGATGTGTTTGGCGAAATTTTCTGGTTATTCGAAGGTATTAAACTGGGGAAGAGTATAGATTTGTTGTGTGTGGTGGCGCCATGTTCAGCGTTATGTATGCTAAGCACAGCCAAGACCTTGCCCATGATGGTACACCACGAGACATTAAAGTCAGCTATCGCTAAGTTAAGATCAATCTACCCCATGGGTAATGACAGTTTCGAGAGACAGGAGTTGAGGAAAACCACCATGATCTTAAACGCCATAATAACTGTTCTGGTGGTGGGTGGTATTGCTGTGGTGATATTATTCCCATTGATGCCAGCATTTCTAATGGCATATGACTTTTTAACCACGGGGTCGTTTGAACTCCAGCTACCATTTTTCACAAAATATTTTTTTGATGTATACTCTGATATAAGATTATATGCGTTTATGTATTTTCATCAATTTGGGTCTAGTAAGTATATTTATGTTAGCAATAAAATCAATATTTTCGTATAAGTTGGTACCAAATTCCAAATAATATGGCCTAATTGGACCAAACAGTAAATTTCATGAATCTGAAATATTTTTTTTTAATACATATGTACACCATGTCTCGTAAAACGACGTCAAACCGGAAATGGAATTACCAAAAAAATTTCTGCCATATATTTATTACCGATAAAACAATATACAATGTGACGGTTTTTGAATCCATTACTACAAATTTTTGTAGTTTCTATCTTTTTTATTATATTAGTCCAATTAAAATATTAAGGTTTTTTTGTTTTTACGGCCAACTTGGACCAATAACCAATGAATGAACGGCCTACGTTGGTCAAGATTCAATAAAATCTTCCAGCGGCGATCGTAAGCCTGAACATATTCGCAGCAGATACTCTGTTCTTCTCATTCTGCTCGTACCTGAAGATGCATTTCAATATCTTGGCCCATAACTACCAGAATATAGTGGGGAGGTCTGATGATGAGACCAGGAGGAATATTAAGAAATGTGTGACCAGACACCAGGAACTGATTGAGTTTGTGACTTTTTTATTTATTTAACCATCTATATTAGTTACAGTATTTTTTGAATTACATGAAAATCTGTTCAGCACACTTAAAGTTAATTGAATAATATTAGTAAACTTAGCAATGGTAAATGGTAAGTAAAGTTTGTATATTTTATTTTGATTATTAAGATATCGAAGAAAAAAGCAAAAGAAAGTAAGAAAAAAGAGATAAAAATATTTGTAACTTCGACTACAAAAAAATGTTTTTTATGAATTTTAATTTCAATAAAACATTTATATTTTATTTCAATTTACTAATAATAAAATACTTTATATATCATAAAGATTTTTTTCAATAAAATTATAGTTTTTACATACGTACAAGTGTATGTCTTTATATACATATATAAATTTATTTATTTATTTTGCAGATTGGTTGATCAAATGAACATACTGTACTCTAAGTCTAATCTCGTCAACATCATGTCGAGTTCACTCATAATCTGCTTATGCGGTTTTAATTTAACGGTAATAAATTATATTTATTATTGAGCGAAGCGCAGCTCTTTCTGGTAAAAAGTGTGTTACGTTACTAATGCTTCTCCTCCTAGACGAATAATGGTAGGAAGTAGAAAATTGTCAGAGTTCTCGAGGACAGTGACATAGGTCCTGAAGTTTTTTGGTGAAATTTGTGATTGTAGTTTTATATTAGATGGTCAAAGTGGGTCCCATATTGTTAACATGTAGAAGGTTTTGAAATCACACGCGTGATATCTTATTAGTCTTAATATTATAGCCACTATATACTCTGCTAGTTTTACAAGTATGTCAAAACTCATTCAGCAACAATGCTTCGCTCAGCTCCACGCACCGGGCAGTGACGAACATAGTATATTTATATATATATAATATTGACGTCTGTCTGAAAATTTGCTTTTATATTTAAAAAAAAGAAGCAAACTTTAAGCTACTGATCCGATTTTGATAGGATTTTATAGATTTATCCGATTTTGATAAAACATAAAAACGATAAATTGATTTTTATAACGACGTTTGAAATTGGAAAACATAAAGGGTTCAATATTTTTTAATAAGATAATTCTTATTTTCAATAACTTACAAATAAAACAAAATAATGTTATTTCGTGTAAAGGACATATAAATAATAATAATAAAAATTTACTATAAATCTGAATGTTATTCACACGCAGATTAAATTTGTAATAACTATAAACAAAGGTTAAGTATTTATTTTATTTACAATTAAGTAGTGTGAGGTTAATATTTTATATTCTATATATATTATAACTTCCGGATAATATTTTTTTGGTAAGTATGTATTATTTATTGGAATAATTATTTGACATTATTTCATCTGTCAAAAGACAGACATTATTATGAATAAAAACTAAAAAGGTTTAATCAAAACAATTTTTTTTGGCAATGTTAAATTACTGCATAATAAAAATTTTATGCATTAAAAAAATAAAGAATAATATTATACTTGTAGGTAATTAAAAACAAAACTATGAGTACATTTTTGTTGTTCACGCCTTTTCTGGTGAACAGCCTCACGGAGATATTTCTGATGTGCTTCTTCGGAGACAAGCTTATAGCTTCGGTGAGATTTTCAATATTTATTTATTATTACATACTTATAATATATGATAATTAAAAAAACTATTCCTAATAAATATTTTTTAGTCTTAACAGCATAACATTTTTTCTGACAGTTCGAAATCAGTTAATTTTTGAGCGCATTACTTATTTGGTAAACTCTTAGAATATCGTTTTGTATAGTATTCATATAGGCAACTTAAGCTACTACAGCGCTGTTAGTTCTTAGATAGTATAGTCATAAAATCAAATAAAAGCGCTAAAGCGCTGTTTAATTGTTCCTGAAAAGAAGAAAAAATATTCATAAGGTCATAGCTTTATCTTTTATATATAAATACGTTAAGTCAACTTTAGTCCAAGTAATTATGGTTCCATAACTGGACTTCGGTCATAGTCTCATTTTGAAGAGGTCACGATGAACAGAAAAACTGAAAAAAAAAAAATATTTTAAAAAAAAAAAAAGGTACATAATTTTAGTACCAAATGTAGATGAGTGACGTGCCTTAACAATGAAATGAAATGAAAACAAAACCTGTCATAGGTTTAAAAATTACTAAAATATCTTGAATAACTTACTAATATAGGGTAGTAAAAATATACAAAAATAAAGGAAAAAAAATAATAATTTCATTATTTTAGTACCAAATGGTAATGTGTCTTGTGAGTTAACATTGTATTGGAATCAAAACAAAAACTGACATATTTTTAGAAAATCCTAAAATATCTTGATAATAATATATAGGACAGTAGCGAGCTTGGAGAAAAAAGTCCCATAAAATAATACTCAGATGTTCTCTTTCTCTCACATGTTCTCTTTCTCGTTTTTCTAATGTATTTATATAATAATAATTGTATTATAGAGTACACATATAACTCAAGCTATATACCACAGTCGCTGGTATGAAACGAGCGACGACGTGAAGAAAAGTATTCTACTCGTACTATTTAGGTAGGATTTTTTTTATTATATTATATTATAGAAAAACAATTTTTTTTATCACCATTCTGATAACCATTTTTTATTATTATTTGATTTAAATAGCATACATAAAGAAAAAAAATAGTTTTCGCAGTATTTAAAAAAATATTTGTAATTTCTTACATTTTTTTAGATATATTTTTTTAAAATTATATTATTTTTGACTAAAATTACACTTCAACTATATTTAGGTACCAATTTTTTTTTTGTTTTTTTTTCCTCATACTTAAACTAAACTAGGTCCCAGAAGCCCTGCAGGATGACAGCGGCGAGCTTCGCTGATCTTCATCTGCGTACCTTCACAGCGGTCAGTGGATATTATATTATTTATTAATATCATTAATATATTATAATAGCCTTGATAAGTGGATATTGTAAGCTACTTAAGTTTTTTTAAAAATTTTATAATCCATGTCATTTTACTCTTTTTTTTTTTGTTAAGAAAAATGTACTTTTTTTATTCTATATTTTCTTTTCTCTTTTTTATATTTATATTTAGTCATATAATTGTTTCTTCTTTGTTAAAAAAAAAAACATTTTTTTTTACATTATATTTTTTTTTCGGTAAAAATTTTTTTACCTAATTTTTCATATTCTATACTGTAAAAATGTACATATATTTATTAAAGATTTTTTTCAATATGTTTTTTCTTACAATAGGCCATTCCACCATTTTTTTTTTGTAATTATGATATTAAAATATTGTAGTATATAACGTTGAGAGATCTTATTAATCCTGTATATATTATATGTATTGTGCGCAGGTCTATATTTAGCTGTGATTCAGTATTCAAGTATTGTCAGCCTATTAGTCATCTAGTAGACTAGTAGTATACTGTGGTAGTACTTTTATTAAACTTAGTGTATTTATTACTTCATACTACTCTCTTTTATTATTTTCAAAATATTTTAGAGATAGAGATGGAGATTTTTTTGATAAAAAACAAGTTTTTGAAAAAAATTTTTTTCAAAAAAAAAATATATCTCCAAATAATATTCTTGTATTAAGTTTAACTTATACAGAATAAACTTTTGCTTGATATTTAAAAAAAACAAGGTTTTAAAAAAATAACATTATTTTTTTTAAATAGAAACTGACAATATATTGGTACACAGATTAAACAAACCAAGAATCAACTCAACCAGAAATTAAAATATACCACGTTATCTGTATTTGCAATGATATTTGTCAATTGACATATTTAACAAAAAACTTTAATATTTTTTCATTTAAAGTAAATATCAGCTTACTATACTATACTTATATAAGAAACATCTTCAAAAGTAAAGCTATAATAATAAATTCTAAAAGAAGACTTCCCCCCCTTTTAATAGAAAGAGGGGTTTTTCAAAATATTTATTCTAGAAATTACGTCAAAGACCTTACGTACGTTATCCATGAAAATATATTTATTCCTATGAAGATTAAAAATATGGTTTGTGTAATGTATTTAAAGTCGTAGGGGTCGAATAGACGTTGTCTCCCACTCTCTCCCTTTCTTGTTTCGATGTCTCCCACTCTCTCCCTTCTTTCCCCCATTTACCTTTTCTTCTTGGAAATGCCAAGAGAGTAAGGTCAGAACACAAGAATAAACCAAAACCACATGAAAGTCTAATAAAAGATGGTTAGACCAACAAAAAAATGTATGATATCTGCGCTTAAGATTAATTTTTTTGAAACCACCATTTAAGATGTTTGAAATTGTTTAAATATTTTTGCCCACAGACAATACCGCTCAAATTTTAGTTCAATAATATTTTATTTAATTTTCTTATTTTTTTGTTGTTATTTACATGATTATTTTTAATGAAGTAAAATTTATGTAAAATTTGTGTATATTTAAAAAAATCTTTAATAAAAAATGCGATTAGATTTCGAAACTGTACGATAAATATACAAGTTATAAAATAATAAAAAAATATATATTTTATTGACAAATAAAAAAATATATATTTAACAAATCTAGTAATAAATATGTATAAGAAAAAAAAATCAATGTAATAATGTCTTCACCATGTATATTCATGTTTAGAATATGTTATTATAAGTGTGTAAAAAAAATATATGTTTAAAAAAAAAGCGTTATAATATCTTGATAAGAATTAATTATAACTTCAGAGAAGTTTTTTTTTAAATTTTATGTATAATTTTGTTTTTTGTTCATTAAAATATTAGTTCTGTAATATGATTTCATTTTCAGATTCTCAGCCGTTCCTGGTCGTACTTCGCGTTACTGAGAACAATGTATGATTAGAAATAAATTTTTGTTCTTAATAAACACTCTTAAATTATTAAATTTATATTCACTAATAACATGCTCTGGAATCAAATCTGCAACCTCTGGGTTACTTTCCTGTCACAAAGATCGCAGGTTCCAATTCCATTTGTGTTTATTTTTTTCATTATAAATAAATTATTGAATACAAAAATTACTTAATTTAGAAAATAACATAATATACTTTGATAATATTATTTATATTACCTTTTCAGGATTCTTATCTTACTTCAAAGCAAACAAACAGCAAACATACTTAACAGTACTGAATGATTGCACTCTATATAGCCATAGAGCTATGTATGTAGGTCACAATCAGTATCAGAGACTTCGGACAGTTCAACTACAGAGAAAACTTTAACGCGGTTCAAGGGTTCTAATACAAATTTACTATTGCCTTTCATAACAACCTTACTGCACTACAATAAATCTTATATTCGTGTAAATAAAATAGATAATAACATTGCTGTTAATATCTCATTGTAGGTGCACTATAATTTCACCTTATTGTTAATTATAATAAGATCGATTTTGGATTAGCGAAAAGTTATAATCAAACTGTTAATGGAATATCGGTTATAACTGCACTGAAACATCAACCGTATAATCATATCGATAAAGTATGTTTTTTAAATATAAGTAAAACTTGTTTTATATCACATGCAGTAAAGGCTACTTTCGAATAACAAAAAGTGTTTCGGCGCGAAGTGAGAATCTAAAGGTAAGAATGCGTTTGTTCTGAACCTTATTTCAAAGCATTAAGGTAGAGATTCGTATAAACAGATGATTAAATAATTTTGTTTATGAACATGACAGCAACTCGTGTGCGACGGAATGCAACGGATATCATGCTACATATGAGATAAATAATGACTGAATTTTAATATAAAATAGTTTTAAATTCATTGCCTTTTTATGCAAATTAGATATTAAGATAAATAATTATTAAATATACTTAACTTCAAAAGAAATTATAAACGATTTATTAACAACTAAATGAAAATAAATCGATTTTTGAAAATTTTAAGGTCAATTTGTTAGGTTTGTTTTTATAAGTCTTTAGATCTGTCTGATGAAGCTTCGCCGTGTAGATGACGCTTCGAGTCCAACAGTTTAGTTTTTTTAGTTTTTCTACTTTCCTTATGAAATGTGTATCACGATAAGTTTTTTTGCGTTTAAAGGAAAAAATATTGAGAATGTAAATATGCAGCAATGAAAGTGGTGTTTCGTGCAAATAATAAAATTCAATAATTATAAATGCAAGTTGTAATAAGTCTGCTTTCTGTTTCGTAAAACTCATTTTATTTGAAATAAAAACAACTTCTTTTATTGTGAATTTTTTTGTTTCAAGTCGGTTATTTATTTTTTCTGTTAGATTAGAAAAAAAATTAAATATAAATAATTTTTTCTTAATAACTTTACGGACTGTTTATGGAGAAGATTATTATAATTTATATATTTTTTACTTAAAAAAATCATTTAGACATTTTTTACTTTAAGAAAAATAATGTAGATATTGTAGGTTTGTCCGTTTATATTTTAGAGTTTATAATTTGAAATAATAAATAGAAATATACATTTTATTATAATAACTACTGTTATTTTGTATAATAGTCATGATATAGATTAAATAATTGAAAAAAAAACTATAAAAAAGTATTTAAACAGGTTTTTACATTAAAAAACGTTAATTCTCTAAAATATCTTAATAATAAATTATACCCACAGAGTATAATTTTCTAACGTATTTAAAATACCGGTATTTTTCTAAACAAATCCTAAATATTTGAATTATTCTTAGAAAACAAGAAATTAATTGCCTCTTAAAAATGCAAAATATTTTGTTATTCCAATTTGATACTTATTTATTCACTCATAGAGTTTAAATTATCAAAAAAATATCACATCAGGTAGCGCAATAAAAATTGAGTCTTATATAATACAAGTTAAAGATAAAATTCACTTAACATTAATTATAAAACTCGAAAGCACATGGCAAGGGACCCCAAGAACAGGTTCCTTTAAATTTATGACTTGTCATTTTATATGTGTGCGTGTGATATACATGTGTGTGTATACACTTGCCAAACACTGCAGGGGCTTGACGTGCAAGGGGTGTGATTGTGACAGGGCTGGTACTTCTAATTAATTATTATTTTATAAAACAAAATAATTATTTGTAATTATATAATTTTATAAAACTTATTTAGATTTATCTCTATTATCTTGTCACAATAATTTCATACATATTATATATGGTTTGTGATAAATTAAAATATTTAACATATATTATTAATATTAAATGTTAAACTAATCATCATTTTTAGATTATTTTTTTATATAAATATTATAATATATATATATTTTTTGTGTGAACCTTGATCATAAATTCCCATAGTCAATACTGCACAGCAGGGGCGCCATACATCACACACACACGCACTTGTATGTGTGTTGCTAGACAATGTTATGTGTATACATGTGTCAAAAATGACGTGACTTTGACAGCTATTTCAAGGACGTATGAAAATTATTGTACTGAGTAACAAAAAAAAACTAAGTCCTTATGTATTAAAAAAAATAAAGTACTATTGCAAAAGTAATAGTAAATGAAAAAATACATTTCCTAGTTGCTTACAATTTTTGTATGTAAACTTTCTTGATCCATATTTACATATGAAATTTATATATGAAAAATAACATATAAAATTATCCGGCTGTACTCACGTATCACGCATGGCGAAATCGGAACTCATGTGAGTTCACGCCGCGAGTTTGATGGTAAAACCCCGATGGTTTAACAGTCGGGCAAACACAGATAGTAACGTGAGTACAGTCGAACTATTATATATGTTATTTTTCACATATTTATATTTTACCATCATTCTGTTTAAGAATAACTACAAACAGGTTACAGTAAATATTTATTTTTAATGAATAATTTATAAAAGAGAATTTTTTAAAACAATAATTAGTGGTTTATCATTAATGACAAGTATAATTAAATTTTTATTTATTAAGACTATTTAATATTAAAACGTACTTTAAACTTATAATTTAGTTCCAACCATTTTATATATACAGGGTACCGTAGGAGTTTAGTCAAATTGAAATATATATATTTTTTATAAAAACATATTTAATAAAATAATGTTACATTGAATAAAATCCTTTATTCTCTTGTTTTACATGTAGCTTCCAAAAGCTTGACTTTCAAATTGTGTATCAATTGTAAGTCAGTATAATGACATAACTCTGACATAAAATAATCTTCAGCTAGGGCTTTGCAAGAATAAGTTATTTGGATAAAGCGTAGACGGTATCTTCAAAGTTGTTTAAAATATAATTTATACTCTTCTTATTCTCCATTATAACCAGACGATCTTAAATTATGTTTCAATAAAACTATTTTACAGATATAACTCGCGTTTATTTTTACATTTTTTAATTTAACCCGACGTTTCGAATGCTTTGCAGTAAACGTATTCGCGGTAAGACGAGATGATGGTGTCTGTCAGTCAGTCAGTTTATTTGTCACCTACCTCCAACAGTTCATGGGTTGACGGGCATAGAATTAGAAATCTTTAAATTATGTTAATGCCTTTTCCCAAGCAATAGAGAACTAGGAAAGGAGATGAAATAATTGGTGTTACTAACTCACAAAGACAGCAAAGAAGACTAAAAATACTTTTTTTCACTCTATTGCTACTTTTACTTCGTCTTCCGACTCAAGAACTCACAAGAATGACTCTTTTTAGTCAAATCAGTATCTTATATACTTTCAATAATTTAGTCAATTAATCTTCTATACACATTTGTTTTAGTCAAATCAACAACTTATATCTTTAGTGGTAATCTAAACCAATATTTAATAGTTAAAAAACCGTAGCTATTTTATATATTTGTAAATTTAATTAATAGTCTTATTTTATATACAGAACCAATGAAATGTTACAACCTCTGTGAAGCCCATTGTATGATAATTGTAATTACGTTTAATCTAATCTGAATTAATACTAATTAATTTCTTTGTGTAATTAATTAATTGCATTATTTGCAAAATGGATTAAGCTTTATAGAAACAATGACAGACAAAATAACCATTAATTTTTTTTTAATATATATTAATATAAAATTATATAAAATAAATTAAACACTTTTGATCACGACTGTACATTTTTAAATATTTAATAAATATTGTATTATAAATATAATTACATGTTATATAATCTATAAAAGGCGCCTAAAATAATGTCATATTAAACAAAATGTCGCCCTTTGAGGTGACGGTTGCAAGAATCAATTTTCTTCTAAGATACTTCGGAATAACTTTAAACAAAATTATTGAAAAAAAGAGAATAATATTTCGAAAAGTGTTCATATTTAATTTTTTTTGGGTGATCAGCGATACTTTTGGTGGTATTCTGGTTATTTTGAATGGTATTATTTCGGATGATGGTTTTATAGAAGTAACATATATGGCGCCGTGTACAACACTCACTTTTATGTCATTTAGTAAAGCAATACTTTTCATATATTACGAAGATTATATCTGTAATTTGGCGGCAATTTTCACAGAATTAGACCAAGAACACAATATAGACAGGTCAGAAATAAAATCTGATATACAGTTCGTGAACACTATTCTTAAAGCTTCTAATATTCTTAATGTTATGTTATGGGTTATATTTTCGTTTAGTCCGTTAGTTGTATCTTGTTATATATATTTTCGTTCTGGTGTTTTTGAAATTTTGTTTCCATGTTTAATTCTATATCCTTTTGATGCTTATGACCCTGTGATTTGGCCCTTCGTGTACATTCATCAGATTATATCTGGTAAGTACTTTTGAGTCTATGTAGAGTAACTGCTATCTGCAGTTAAAAAAACTTTTTGAACAATAAAAGCCGTGATTTTATATATTTCTTTTAATGTTATAAATGCTACATAAATAAATAATAATTGTTGTAAACTATTAAAATGCTGCTCTTGTATTCATGTAATTCCTGCTAAGGTATACCTCATGGTGTGCTTTGGTCTGCTTTCGCTTCTCCCTTCCTTGTTTCTCCTTCTCTTACCATCAATGTTAAATTGAAATTATAACTTTTTGATTTACATTAAAATAGGTTCGGATTTGACTACAGTCTGACTGACGTTAAGTATGACTGTAGTTTATGAAGTTGCACGCTTATCTAGTAGATATCTATTTAGTCTGATTTTAAAGTCCCCTTGTTTGTAATTATCAGGAAGCCCCGACTTCGGTAATGAATTCCAACGTACTTACAAAGACAGTGGAGACTAAACTCTTTGTACAGGACCTTGGAACTTCCACAGTAAATCAACGTTTTTTGATAAACTTCTGGTTGTTTTGGAAAGAAGCTAGACATTCAGGAGCTCTATTCACAGTCTCCGAAATATATCCAATTAAATACTGACCAACTAGATTTCTTGTAACGATGTTCCAGACTTTGGAGTTTTAAAACCGAAACCATCTTTTTTCCAGTGGGTATTGTTTTACTTAATATCCAAGGGCCTGATTACTTCCTCTATATCTGCTGTACGTATCTCAGGGTACAGTTCCGTTTGTTATGTTTTGATTTGAAGAAGACGATCAATGATAACTACTTGTTACCACCCATGGGTTTTCAGAAGAAATGTATTCCTTTGATAAAGTGGCACCAGCAGTTAATTGAGTAAGATTATCATTATAATATCATTTATGTCATTTTTGAGTTTAAACTTTCATGATCCATTATTACTATTATATGTATTCAGCTGTACTCTCGTCAATGCTATTGGAATTTTCCCAACCTGGAATTTGCCCGACTAGTTTCCAACCCCTCCGGACTTTTATTCCTGAGCCTGGAGCATGGCGGAATCGCGGCGTGAACTGTGCCGTTTAGTTCTGAACAAAATCCATGTATTTACATGAGTACAGCCGGAAAATTAATGATAATTTATGTAATGTTTCCAAACTTCCATTTTGCTAGTGATACCTACTAAATTTTATATAAATATATGAATTATACAAGCAGGTTTCGAACATATAACCTCTTGAAAGCTGTCCCACCAATTTATATAGATTTATTTTGCATTTTGTTTATTAAAATTTAATAAGAACATGGCTGTATATGTTTAAAGACAATTTTAATCAAGTACTAATTGTATAGTGAAGGTATATTTTTCATCATACTATGATAGTTCTAAAAAGTAGGTCCATGGTCCATGAAGAAGAGCTATCAAGTAACACCATGAACACTTTACCTTAAGTATTATAAAGTATATGTTCTGTTTTCAGGATCGCCTCGAACCTGGAATTAGTTTATACTAAATCAACTTTAATTCACTTCATGGCTGCTTCGCTTCTGATATGTCTCACCGGGTTTAATGTTGTTGTAATTATGTTATTAATTCTATTATTCTTACTCTACTCTTTAAAAAACCGGTTCCGGGGGGGGGGGCGAATTACAAACATAACATCCAGTTTTGAAATAGCAATGCAATCTGTGGATCACACAAGCAACTTTTCCTTGAGAGAATCGAACCCACGAATCCCAGGTACGGTCACCAACCAATAGACCAGGGATGGCGAACCAATGGCACGCGTGCCCAACTGGCACGTTTGAAATTTGATGGCACGCACAAAAGCACAAAAAGTATATTATTTTTTGTTTCTTAGTTTTTTGTAAAACATTGATTAATAAAAAATTGTTTTAAGAATAATAACTTTTATTTGTTTATAATATATATTATATATACGTGTAGTTTCACCATTTTTTTTTTTTTTTTTTTTTTTTTTTTTTTGTTCGTTGGAAAAATCCGTTACGGATACCCCACCGGCCAAGAAGGTGATGGCCGGGGGGTTATGTGGGACTACCCGGCAGCATAGAGGACGCTGCCATTTTTAAGGCTACCCACTAAAAAACCAACGGTTGCCCTCATCGCCATAGTGGGACGTCACGGGATCGCGTTAACACTCACCGTGACGCCCCGGCGGTAACCCTCCATATGAGGGTGCTCCGAGCAACTTAGGGCACCCTCACGACGCAGGCCTATAGGATGTGAGAGAGGTCACCCTCCCCTCCCACCGAGGCACTGCAGACTAGGTAACGAAGCGGCGGGCATAATCACGCATTCGTCTACCTAGTCTCCCACGACGGAGCCGATCAGCGGTAGAGGCAAGCTCCCTGATCCGCTCCGCGGCCTCCTTCGCGGCAATGACTTGCTCGCAGAAGGAGACCATGGCGACCCAAACGGTCTCACTGTCCAGCATCTTGGGTATGACACTAGACAGTGAGACCCTGCTATCAACCACGACGGCCAGCTCTTCACGCTGACGGTCCCACGCCACACATTCCTCCAGAGTGTGACGAGCCAAATCCGTGGGCTCATCACAGTGGTGACAGCCAGGGGTCGCCTCTCTCCTTGCCACCCTGTGCAGATACTCGCCGAAGCAGCCGTGCCCCGAAAGTATCTGCACAAGGCGGAACGTCAGTGTCCCGTGCCGCCGGTCTATCCACTGCTCAAGGTGTGGTCGAATGGCCTCTACAGTGTACAAACCGGCTGCTGGGGACTCCAGTATGCGTCTCCACCGTTGGATCAGGGTCTTGTGTGCTCCGATCCTGATCCTTGCAGCATCAGGCGTGACGCCCCTGGCCCGGGCCTCAGCCCGGTGCCAGTACACTGCGGCGAGGACCTCGGCCTGGAGCTCCCAAGGAGGGTCGCTTGCCAACAGTGTCGCCGCAGTAAATGATACCGTACGGTACCCCCTGATCACTCTCACCGCGATGGTCCTCTGCGATTGTTGCAAGAGGGCCTTAGAATCGCGAGTGAGAGCTCCCGACCATATGGGGGCACCGTAGAGGGCCATGCTCCTCACAATGCCGGCATATAAACGTCGGCACGGAGCGCTCGGCCCTCCGACGTTGGGCAAAAGTCTACCTAACGCTGCAGCGGTGGAAACGAGCTTCGGGGCCAACGAGAAGAAGTGGGCCCCGAAGCGCCATCTACCATCCAGGGTAAGGCCCAGATATTTTATCTGGGCCTTAACCACCACCTCCGAACCCTGGAAACGTGTAGTTTCACCATGCTAACATGTGAATGAAATTTTATTGTATCATTAACATGATCTGTTTAATTTTTTTTTTTGATTTTGTGGCCCGGACATCAAAAAAGGTACGTCATCCCTAAAGTAGACCAATCGGCAGTCAAATTATTATATAAATATATAAATTATTACGTAATAACTAGCAGTTTCCCCCGGTTCTGCCTACGGATTTAATTTGCTATTAGGATAAGTAGCTAGAGTATATAGAGGTAGTTTATGAAGCAAGATCGTATATGAAGATAGGTAGGCTATGAAGCAAAATACAATATGAAAAAGGTAGCATAGGCACAGTTTGTGACAATTTCGTGGTCTAGTACTTGCAGCGATTCCTTGTATGTACACAGAGATTATTATTTACAAGATTTCTTAGTTGAGCGAAGCGAGCGGAGCGCTCTACTGGAGAGAATTTGCATTGGTTTTACAAAGTTGGCATTAAAACGGCTTAAAGGTTCGGTTTCAAATTTTGCACACATACCATGCTGATGTGTGGTGGTTTGTAAAAAAAATATTTAAAAAATTTATTGTCGTTGAGAAATAATGTCCAAAAAACATCGCTCGCATAGACTTCAATGTAAAAAAATTAGCGCGAAAAATTGATGTCTTATTGTGGATGCGTTTGCCGAATTTTTTTTAACGAATTGTACTGTCCCCCTGTTCAATTTTTTTTTCCCACAACAAGACGAAACCTTCGGCTTGGCTCGCTTCACTCAACATGCAAACGTCACCCGAGATTTTGCGATCGCAGCGAGTCGAAATTGAGGGTCTGGTGGCGTTCCTAGTTATTGTTTTTATAATAATATATATATTTATTATTTTTAGGAGTTAAATAACCCAGCGGTGACGATGATGTTTCTAGTGTTTCTTTCAACGAATTTGGCCCAAATATTCTTACTTTGCCATTTGGGAGATTTTCTTATGAATTCGGTAAGTAATATTATTATATTATTATATCCTTTCGTTATACTTGTGAACTGGTGCTGTTTCCGAGGACTGGATATCACGTCTGATTGATTGCGATGGTTCTGGCTGTTCGCAGTCTGTGAAACGACTGAGTTGTGTGGTTCTTCTCAGAGCAGGGCGCGTTTGGTACCCTAGTCTTAGCTTTAAGTTGGAGAGTATCCAGAAGGGCTGATTTCGATAAGTATTGTGTTAGAATAGGCCCTTCTGTTACTTCCATTTGACCAGTGATCACTTGTCACTGGTATTGATTCAAAGTGGTATTGATTCAAAGTCGTTGTAAGTTATATTGTTCAAACTGAAAATTTGCTTAACAGACTAAGAGTAACGAAAATATATTGTGTGAAGCTCCTGGCAAATTCACAGGATGGGGCCTTTCTTTTCTTAATAGAAAAAAAATCCACCAATAATTTGGTATTTTCTATTTTAAAACTAAAGAATAAAGAAGCTGCGAACGCTACCATAATTGAATTTTAGTTACCTTTAATTTCGAACGCGGGCCCCTTCCTGCTGGGGGCCGGCATTTTGTCGTCTTGCCACCCTATTGTTAGTCTTACTGTACATACGTAGTTAAGTTAAATTTCAGTAAGAAATTATAAATATTGCTCGGAAGATTCAAGGTTAAGAATAGATGCTATTGCCTTGCCATCCGTACCTGACTTTGAAAAAAAATTTTTTGCTCAAATATCTTTTTTCGCAACTACCTGCGTGGCTGTTACGGATGAGGTATTGTTTACAAAAAGTTGACCGGTATCCTGCTTGCTGCCTGCTTTTCATGAACTCCTGAAAATTTGAAACAAGTTTTGTATGATTGTTTCAGACTATGGAAGTACGTGAAGCGATATATGATACCAAATGGTATGATATGAACATCAAGAACAGGAAGATCCTACTTATCATACATTTTAGGTATTTATTATTATATCATAAAATATATATATAAAATAAGTCGGGTGTTATTTTAATTTTTTCAAAAAAATATTTTATTTTAAAATACAATTTATTGTTGTAAAGACCTGAATGTAGAACTTTACTCAATTTGACTCCAAATTATACATGAGGTGAAATCTGCATTCATATAAAGATTAGACTCCTATCTGGAGACTATGAAATGTATTTTTGTGCGACTTTAATAGATTGTGTGATTCTTGAAGGTTTAGGTTTAGGGTTTCAGTAAATTGATTACTGGTTATTGTTGAAGGGTTTTCAACAAATTATGGATAATATAATAATACAATAAATTGAGAATATCCTAAGCTCAAATACTTCTACTTTTTAATATTAACAAAAAGTTTAACGAAACGAATGCGGCCGGAAGGTAGTTATAAGTTCGGATGGACGAGTGTGTGCGCGCGTGTGTGTAACTTTGATCGAAAAACTCCGTTTTTCCTTCCGATCTGTATGTGTGTCTGTGTGTCTGTGTGTGTGTCGAATTTTATTTTTCGAATTTTGAAAAACTAAAGATATATTTGGAATCAGCATCTAAATGTAAGATTCACTTTTCAAAATTATGTTGATTGTCCAACGGGAAGGTAGTCAGATCGGCCGCCGAAGTTACCGAAAAATGGAAAAAAATTTTCGAACTATAATTTGCCGATTAGGAGTTTTTCATAGCGACAAGCTCGATTGCCGCGTGTCAGATGTTTTTTATTACTTTTTAGTAAGACTATGAGGAGATATATGGCTAGATATATATTATTCAAAGTAATTTCTGTTTTAAGTTATTAATATATATAGTTAAGTTATTAATATATATCAAAATAGAATATACGTAATAGAAACGTTGCCAATTACTTATGTAAATATTTTTCATATATAACAAAATACTTCCAGAGCTCAGAAGCCCTGCAAGCTAACAGCCTTCGGATTCTCTGACGTCAGTCTGAAGTCCTTCACGAGTGTAAGTTCGTAAAACAGAAAATGTTGAAAACTCAATCAAAATGGTTCAGCCATTCTGTTTGCGTCACCTTTAATTGTACTTCTCAATTGTGCAGTTTCGTTGATTTAAACATTTTAATGTTATTTTAATAATATATTATTTATTGTAACTTTTTTTTCAGATACTAAGCACCGCGTGGTCATACTTCGCTCTACTGAAAAGTGTCTCAAGCCCGGCTAAAACTTAATTAATTTATTAATATGTCAGTATTAATATTATTGATTTTCATATTATTATTTTGTTTGTTCTACATGACTTAGTAACTATTTATAGGATTTTTAAAATTTTCTTTAATGATATTTTCACATTTATACAAAAATAGGATTATTTTTTATAAACAACAAAAAATAACTGCAAAGACAAGGAAGACAAAGACAAAGAAGAAAAGCAAAAAGAATTTAGAATTTAGAAATATTCAACAATTTCAAATAAAGAACTAATCACATTAAAAATGAAGAGACTATTTAAATGATTACTAATTTTAAATTTTAAACATTTAATTTAAATTTAGAATGTTTAACATTATTAATTTAAAATTTTATTAATTTAAAATTTAAATTTCTGGGCTTCATGACTATGACTATGTATCGAATAGTATTTGATACAAATACAAACAGCAAAAATGACCGATGTTTAATATTTATATATACACGTGACGTCATTACTGTTTTTAATATGGCGGAACGTTGTCAGTTTAAATTATATATAAAATTATAAGAATATTAAATTAAAATCATGTCACTCTTTAAAGCTTTATGTAGTAGTTTTTGTTTTATTTTTTTTTCTCTATATTTAAGAGTTTTTTGTCGATTTTAGCCACTATTGTTGTTTCTATAATATATTGTTGTATCTTGTATATGAAAAACTACATTTATCACTTTATTATTAATTATATATTTAATCAATACTTAGTGTTTTATTACTATTCTATTTTTTTTAATCTTTAAAGAAAGATATTACTTACACTAAGTATTTTATATATATTATATCGTTTATGTGAAGATAATTCAGTGATGATGTAGTTTTTAATTATTTATTTCGTCTTATTGACCATTAGCCTTGGCAAACTGGCCAAAGCTTTTTTTTTTTTTTTTTTTTCCGTTGGAAAAACCCGTTACGGGTACTCCGTCGGCCCAGGGGGGTGACGGCCGGGGGGTTATGTGAGACTACCCAGCAGCATAGAGGATGCTGCCATTTTTAAGGCTACCTACTAAAAAACCAACGGTTGCCCTCTTTGCCGTAATGGGACGCCACGGGATCGCGTTAGCACACACCGTGACGCCCCGGCGAGACCCCCCGAGTGAGGGTGCCCCGAGCAACGTAGAGCACCCTCCCATCGTAGGCCTATGTTAGGTAAGAGGGGTCACCCTTCCCCCCTCACTAGGCCTACAACTGAGTAAGGAAGCGACGGGCGTATTCTCGCCTCCTTCTACCCAGTCTCCCCCTACGGAGCGGGTCAGCGGACGAGGCTGACTCCCTGTCCCGCTCCGCGGCCTCCTTTGCGGCGATGACTTGCTTGCAGAAGGAGGCCATTGCGACCCAGTACCTCTCGCTGCCGACCATCGCGCTGATAACGCGCGGCAGCGAGAGATCCCTGCCAATCACGCCCACCAGCTCAGTGCGCTAGTGGTCCCAGGCGGCGCACTCCGCCAAGGTGTGACGAGCCGAGTCGACGGACTCGTCACAGTGAAATTGGCTTAAGCTGGCCCAACTAGTGCATTGATTTGCCTAATGGCTACTGTGTTTAAGACTCAATAGACTTAAGTATTATAAAAGTGTGAAGTTAATACAAAAACTAGTGATATATATATTTATATTTAAATATACTTGAATAATGTTGACAAAAAAAAATTATTACATTTATCTAAGGTCATTTTTATGTCATTTTTGAGTGAAGTAGTGGGTGAAGATATATACTAAGTGATTTGGAGTCCATTAGGGCGGGAAAGTTGCTTTATTTTTCAGGTAATGTGAAAAGATATCCCTCTTTTTTTCAGGAATAAAATTTCTTTGGGAATTATTGAAAATACTGATATATTAAGATTATTGAAATTTATGATGAATTTCGTTGGTTCAATAAAAATATTATGTATTTATATAAAGAATTCTCCATGTTCCACCGGGGGAAAAAATATTTTATTTACTATTGAAATAACTAAGAGTAGTAATATAGTGCTATATATGTTATATAGCCTTCCTCATCTGTCTATCATAATTAGAAATTTGTAATCTATTCGGTAGTTTCGAAGATTTGAGCGTTCAAATAAACACACACATAAAATAAAACTCATCAGCTTTTTATTATTAATAAAGGGACTTATTTAAAGATCTTGGCCTCTCTACAACTATCATCTGTTCATTTCTAGAACATACTCCAGGTGGCAGGTAGGTTCGTTACCAATTTCTTTGAGTACAGAAGTTTGTACACAGAGCGTATACAGAGAAGGTAAGCTTTTTAATTAGGGTTCCGTAAAACTATACCTGGGTCCCAATTCCCAGGCACTGGTTGCACTCCTCTCCCTGGAACAAGATATACTTTACACCCACACAGTGACTCCATGGAATACTAAGAATCTTCGTCTCGTCTCAAATGATTTGAATATCAAAATTTGGTGAAATTTATTACGTATATTTGTAAGAGCCTTTTTTAACGCGCACTCACACACATACACGTACGAATTATTAAACGCGTGTGAATTTCTAACATTATGCTTTTTATTATATTTTACTAATATGAAATATAACAAATTAATTATAAAATAAATGTTATAACAACAATCTTTAATTGAAATGATCAGTCTGTATTTTATAAAAATAAAGTTTGTCATAAAATATATTAATTAAATTACAAAAAAATATTAAATTATAATCATAATGACATAATAATATTTATCATTTATAAGTAAAATACTTCCATAGCTCAGAAGCCATGCAAGCTCAGCCTTCGTGTTCTCTGACGTCACGCTGAACTCCTTCACGAGTGAAGTTTGAAGTATTTCAAAATGGCTGACATTATTATTTACACGCTATTTTATTGATATTTAACTTAATATGAGATTTAGTTTTGATTTATTTTAATTGTAAAACTGTAGTCAATCCAATATATATATTGCTATCACAAAAATGTTGTTTTGCTTCATAAAAAAGTAAAAAATATTTAAGTATATCGCTTTTATAATATAAGGGTTGATGGTAGAATTGTGAACATTGAGGGTTGTAAGTATTATTCAATAAGGAATCATAAAAAAGATGCCTAAAAATAAGAAGAAAAAATGGGGTGGACTATATAATTTAGGGGTATGTAAAATAGTTTTGGTCATATTCTCTGACCTACTCAAAAAAAACAAACTTTCATAAGATTCGGAAGAGTTTGGATACTAACTAAAATTTATTATAAAGAAATTAAAAACTTCACAACTCATAAGTATTCCCTATAAAAATGTAAAAATGTTCTGTTTTTGTCAAGGACATTAGAATTTGAAAGAACGAATACCTTTATAAATTATTTAACCTTTTTCAAAATATAATAAATTTTTTATTTTATTAACAAAAAAAAAATCAATTCTAAGCCATTTATTTTTTAAAACGAATAACACCCGATATCAAACACAATCTTCCTTTTAAACTGAACACTCGATATCAAAGAAGTTCCACATTTGAATATTCTGCTCAAAAAATTCCACTCTTTATATTGTTAGGAATTAAAAATAGAAGCAATTTTTAATGTTCTCTTTTTAAATAATCTCATATGATACTGCATTCTAAATTTAAAATTCCGCCTAAAATCTTACTGGCAATTTAAAAATAGAATTCGAAAATGCTTTATTTAGTCCTGCAAAGTGCATTGAAGTTTTTTTTTGCCATACGGAAATAAATCACCTGTTCCAGCTTCGTTGAGTTTTTATTTTGTTTGTGGTCGAGTATTTTTTCTTTTACGTTCAACAAGTTGTTGGTATCTTGTGTTTTACTGAAAAATGAGAGTATTGTGTGAATTATGTTTCATTATATAATAATATAAAGCTTCTTTTAATGTATGAATTAATAAAATAAAAGTAATATGTATTTGGAATTTTCTATAATATGTTAACACGTTTATATATTTTTTTTTGCCACATTAAATTTTTCGTACCATATTATATATAGTTGCTAGAATTTAAACACAAGTTTTTATATTTTAATTTGTAACTTTTCCCGCATAACTTCTAGGGAAAATTTTGGCTCGACGTGAGTTTGGGTTTTTAGATTAAGTATAAAATTTCGCATCGATTGATATATAGAAATATTTTTTTTGAAGATATTTTTTTTAAATTACAATAACAATAATTATATAGAACTATTAAAGAAATATATGTCTATGGAGTTTCAAAAAAAAACTTTCTGTGAGTTATTTTTACAATATATTATATAAATAAACATATTACCTAGTAATATCTCTAAAAAGTTTTTTAATATATTTAATATGTTGCTATTTTTATGTAAATTCTCTATTAACTATCTTATATATTTTAATACGACAGATATAAATATCTTTCAACTATACATTGTACATTGTAATTCAAACGTAGAAGCGAATGAATAAATAAAATTCTATCCGTACATGAAGTTGGCGAAATATGGCGTTCGCAAAATGCGAGTTTTTGTTTTGCGGCGTTTGTCATGATCTTGAAGGGAGGTGCAACATAGACTGAGTGGATTTTGATTTATTAATATATTAAAATATATTTTATACATTTTTTTCTATTTTGTAATAAAATATTATTTCTAATATATTTGTTTAACCAATTTTTATTATTAGTATTTTTTATTTTTTACTTGTTAAAATTCTTAATTATAACTGATTTAAAAAATAACAATATATTATTAGTAACTTATTATTCAAGGTAAACCAATAAATTAAGTTAATTAGAATGTAATAAATGAACTTGACACAAAATCTTATAGAAATTTATACAATAAAGAATTCGATTGGTTATAACCTATTTACCTGTTTTGATATTTTGTTCAAACTTTTTACACGATGCCTCGGCTTAACAAGGCCTTATTGTAATTATTAAGTAAAGTTTGAGTAATGTAATATAAAAATACTTTGTAGAGACAATAAATGTAAATTGGGAACATATTTATAATTACAGTATTATAACACCAAAAAACTTTATATTTATCAGTATGTACATAAGTAAAACCTCGTCTAACTAATACATATATCTAACCAAAAAATCACAATATATAAAAATAATAATAATTGAAGATTTTATAATCTTTAACAAATTAAATTATAGTAATATCTCACGGTCCGCAGTTGCACCTCCCTCACACCCCTGCACCGCACTTGTTGCTTCACCGCAATAGGTACGACTTATTGTGACGTGGGACAATGTCACAGCATACTGACACTTTCCCGCCACTACATAACTTTTTATTTTTATTTGCACGTAGATTGACAGCATTATTTTTTATTCATCCTGAGTAAGGATTTTTTAATTATAATTTATTATTTTATATAAACTTTAAACCAATTTATTTACTATGATACGTGTGAAGTTTTAAAATAATAAAGCATTTATTATAAGCTTTTATTTTTCATAAATTGGAATCGTTTATAAATTTGAAATTCATAAATTGTTCTGCTAATTGTTTTGCTAATTCAGGGATTGCAAACCTTTTTTTGTGTCCGTGTTTCAAAGTCTATTTTTTTTTTATAGGTAATGTGCTACAATAAATTTCATTCGAAATGTTAGCGTGATGAAACAATATGTTAGTATAATTAAATAAACATATAAAGGTAATTCTTCTTAAAACAATTTTTTATTAATCAATGTTTTACAAAAAGCAAAAATGTAAACTAAGAAAATATTTTTCAAAAATTTTAAAGCATAAACTATAAATTAACTGTAGATTTAGAATTATTAATTCTTGTCTATAAAAAAAACTGCTTTAAAAAAAAATATATATATATTTTGCTTGGTGTAGCTTGGTATAGTACAAAATATAGTTCTTGATTTATCTTAATTCTTTATATTCTTAATATTGTACAAACGTTAAAAATACTAGAGTACTTAAAACAAAACAAAAAAATGTAAGTAACGTTCCAACTTTAAATTAATAAATATACACAGAAAGACGCGACGGCATTCGAAATTTAAACTTCGTAATCCTTAGGTATTATTTTGATTAAAATAAGTATGTATATTATTACTCAAATTATAACGATAACTAACCTATAATTATTAGCCTATTTTATAAGCGAAAAAAACTGCAAGCATTTATTTGAAACTAAAAATTGTTATAGCTTCAGGCAAAACGTTTAAATCCGAGTAAAACCTCACATCAGGTAGATAACACATAGAACCCAAAAAGGTTAACATTTCCTGGAAATATTATTATCCATTTTTTTTATGTTATAGTTTGAACGAATTTAAACCTTATGAGATAATAAATAGAAGTTATTTTTTTATTTTTAACATAAAATTTTAGATTATTGAGGGTAACTTCAAGAATAGTATTTGAAAGGTTCTTTTCATTATTGTATTGATACTTTGCCCGCCTCTTCCTTGGCTGTTGAATTTATAGGAATTTTGTAGTAATCTGTTATAAAAAGAAATAATACTTATCTTAATAATTGTATTATAGGTAAATAAACAACAATCTTATTATCTTTATTATTTACTAGCTTTTAAATTAATAAATAAAAATCGTAATTAACTTTTAACTTAAAAATTTGGGGATTAGTTTTTAGAACAAAATAGGATATTAGTTTTAATAATAACTATTTTGCAACTTGAGTTGCAAAATAGTTAATAATTTTATATTTCTTTATCTTTACCTGTTAATGTAAAATAAAATCAAATATTTCTTCTTCAAACATTTCTATCAAGTCTGTGTAAATGTCGATAAAACGGTTATCGACTCAGTGGCGCCAACTCTGTTTTACCGACACTTCGCCAACTGTCATGGCGAATTGTGGTGTACGTTGTGCACATTAAAACATAAATAATGATTCTTAGAAAGAATATATTAGTATTATGCGATAAAAGATCTCGTGCTTATTGCAAAATATCATGATTAATGTGTGATAAACATAAATAGGGTGTGAGGTGTTAAAATGGACAAGAAAAATGCCATTCGGAGAGGCAAAAGGCCTTCCAAAGTGCTTGAAGAAAATTATTGGGATTGTAGTGTTTGTACGTACAGAAATAACGCTGAAGCCTTCAAGTGTTCAATGTGCGACGTAAGAAAAGGTAAATCTTATTTGATGTCTATAAACAATCATATTTTTGATTACTTCTTTCTCATTCTCACACATTCTTCCCTAAATCAAAGCTAATTTCACTGAAGTTGACTATATTTATAAAATAATTATGAAGGCAAAAGGAATTTGCAATTCACAATTGTACCGTTGGTCTACATTATACATAACCTTAAAACAAACAGGCAAAAGTATTGATTGGTTGAAAATTGTGTCTTATGCAAATAGGAAGGCAAATCTGCCGATTCTAATTGTTCATTAGTTGGCGACTATTAATTAAATTAGCAACAATTTCACAAAACTTGCATCTTTTGTAAACAATTAATTATAATTTACTATTAATGAGTATTAGTCTTAATAATTTATTTGTTTGTGTCAACTGAGAGTATATACCATACATTTTAAAACAGTTTTTTAACTCTTCGTAGTAAACAAATTCAATATAAAAGTATTACCTAAAAATTCCGTCATCATGGCGCTGTCATCGCTTTTCAGGTAACCCTGTCGAATACGATACCACTTAAAATAACGGAAGTTGAGTTATGAGACGGCTTTTTAAATTTTCCGGTTTAAAATCGTTGAACTCACACACACATTGATAACTTACACTATAGGCTATTAGTTTATTTCGAAAACATGATTCGAAAAGATTTGTATTTTCGTTTTTTATTTTTTATTTATAAGCAACAATTTTTGTATCAAGGTCTGTAGAGTGAAACTAAAGTTTAATATTAATTCTTATATTTATGTTACTGATTAAGTTAAGTTATTTTGCAGTTATTTTGTGATTATTTTCATTGATTAACTTGATTTAGTTATTTATTTTTGGGTTATTTTTAAAGATAGTATTACCAATTTTTTTTTATTTATTAGAATTTACCTTTTTTTGTATCATATTTGATACAAAAAAAGGTATTTTGATATGTATCATATTTGATACAAAAAAAGGTATTTTGATATTTCAAAAAACTGAAGTGGAATGGAAGTTAATGTTATTAATATATCTTATACGCATATATTTATTAATAAAACTGTTAAAATTGGTAATTTAATATCAATCGTTCTGCGGTTAGAGGATATACATACCTTTGTATTATATACTAGCTGTTACTCGAGGTTCGACATGCGGACGAACTTCGTCTGCATTTTTTCAGTAACCTAAACCTTATTCAGAACTCACACTATTTTTAAAACTATGAAAATCCGTTCTGTTTTTTGAGTTTATTGTTCATTTTGACAGACAGATGCTGGTTGACTTCTATTTTATATATTTAAGAGAAATAACCAAAAAAACATGACATACAATATGATTCATTTAAAAAACATTTTATTTCGTAACTGAAAAACATTTTATTTTCGACTCAAATTCTAAATAAAAAGAAAATAACTTACTTATCTAATACATTTAAACTCCTTTATTAGAATTGTATTGTATTGTAAATATAATTATGATATAATATCATAACTCTAATTTTTATTACTTTATTTTTATAATTATTATATAAGACCATTGGATGTTCGTACATTACGCACTGAATTGGCGTTTTCATATTATTAACCGACTTCGATGTAAGAAAGAGGTACACAATTTGTTTTTTTTTAAAATAGATAATACGTGATTGTAACATTCCAATAATTTTCATAATATTTATTATATTATATATTTGTGTACCGAAAATTTTTTCCTGGCCCGCAATCGACGGGTTCCCCTCCCCTGGTTATAGCCTTCAGAAACAATATTCCAAATCCATCCGATAGTTTCGAAGATTACCGCGTTCCAACAAACAAATAACTTTTCAGCTTTATAATATCATTATAGATTATACCTTGTTATAGTAATTAATTTTATATGGTAATTATATAACTGGCACCAAAATAAATTAAAAAATACTTTAATATTGTAAGAATTTAATTTTACTTTAATAGCGTGAACCGAATTTTGCATGTAAAAAAATCGGTTATTTTCTTATTTTAAAGAGTTTCTTAGATACGCAGAAGAATGAGAAGCACTATATATATATAATTTATAATGAATTGAAAAAACGCGAAATTTAGTTTTTTTCTATTAAACATTATTGACTTATAACAATAACATTCTCTGTTTTATTAATTAATTTCCGATATATATATACTGAAAATAAAATATAATGTTTATATTTATAGTTAATGTTCTTAATATAACGCCTAAGATAAGGTGAAGGAGGAATCTGATTTGCGCGTAGCAATATCGGTTTTTAGTACAACACTATGAAGTCCTTCACATAATTTTGTATTTTGGTTTAATCGATAATAAAAAAAATATATAAAGAGGTAACTTTAAACTACTAATAATTTAATCTAATTTGCTTCTAATATTCGCATATTACTTTTTATTTAGTTGTTTAATTACTTCATAACGATGAACGAATAGACAACAGTCGATCAGAAGTCTACCCAATTATTGAAGGGGGGGGGAGGGAATAATGTGTCTAGTAAGAGATTTAGTACATTTTTTCAGCCTGAAATCAATCCGTTTTGGTGGGAATACTTATTGATTTGACTTTCACCTGCAGGAAATGTGGTTATTTACGCAACTTGTATAGCATCTATTAGCAGCTTATATTTTGACTAACATTTAAGGCATCCCTCATACCAGAATAAGAGTCACTTACTGTTAATTTATCACTAAAATCTAAGGTATATTTAATTGACACACACTTACAGACACTTACATATCGTCTACCCGTGAACACGATTACTGCAAAGTATTCGAAACGTCGGGTTAAAATCAAAATGTAACCAAATTATACGCGAGTTTAAATCCGTAAAATGTTTTATTTGAAATTTATATTTAATTGCTCACAATATCTTGAAATAGTAGAACGAATATCGCCTCCTGAAAGAATTCCTATTTAAGTAAAAGATTTGACAAATAAATAATAAAATCAGATTTTATAAAAAGAAAAGAAGCAAAGAATAGAATTTTATAAAAATAAAAGAAAGGTAATAGTTATACGTGAAAAACTTAAAAAAAATATATTTTAAAATTTGTAAAATATAAAACATAAATAATAATAAAAACGAAATTTCATAATTAAAAAGTAGTTATAATAATAGTTATTAAAATATCATAATATTAGCTATAATAATAATATCTTATAGAAAAAAATGAACTTGAGATACTAAACGATTTAAATGTTTAAGGGGACACTTACCTTATATTATAAAATATTTCTTTTGTATCAATTAATTAACATTTTCAATTCAATTAAATTCTTTAAAAATATGGCTTTCATCCATAGTGCACGGTTTATTTCTGTAATGTCACGTAAGATGGCAAAGACAAAGAAAATTGCTCAGTTTATCCAATAATAATGTTCTATTCGAAAGTAGCCAAATAGTAGAATTATTTGTTAGTTCTACAGATATTGAAATAGATATACATTTAAATAATTATTACTAACAAAAAATATGACAGACTATATACTAGAGACGTCAGCACGCAAGCGGGGAAATCTGAGCGAAACGAAAAATATATCATGAAAATTTTTGCTTGCGACTTCCCCAATGACTAGAATTAACAAAAATATATATATGCGATATAGTAAGATATTACCATTTGTACGTGTAATAGAACATTTCAATTAAAAATAAAGTAAATTGCAAATTATTCTTAATCTAAAACTAGGATTTTTTAAAAAATGTATCTATAGATGGGTGGACATGTGATAATAAACTGGTCCAAATTTGGTTAATATAGCTTGATCGGTGTAGGAGATAGCGGACAAAATTTGATCGAGTTGACCGCTTAAGAGATTCGCTTCGCTCACCTCGTCTAATCGCAATTTAATTTAATTTAATATATTTGCAATGAAAACTATACACAAACATTAAAATTGTCACTATATTTAATATATCCCTAAGATATTTCAACCCTGTATAAATAACCCTCGTATATATAGGGGTTAATGCAAAATTTGTGTTGCTCCAAAGTATACAGGAAATTGAATTTCGTGGTAGCAGACTGGCTAAAAGGTTCTGCTGGTAGTATAGTTTTTGATATAAATAATAGTACGATGTTTTATCAATGTATTGATTTTATAATTTAACTTCAGAAGTTATGATTTTTAACGAGATCTTATACTACTTAGTATATTATTTACCCTTAGGGTAGAAGATATAAGGGAGGGGACACCATTCCGTCTGTCCCTCAACATTAAGTATATATATATATATATATATATATATATATATATATATATATATACATATGTCTCTCAATGACACAAACGTTGTATACATTTGTAATAATTTGAATTTAATGGAAAGTAACTGTATTTACTTAAAAAGATTGAGCTTTAAAGAAGTGCTTATTTCTTTTTTTTATACAATACCACTTGTTCCGCGTAAAAAAACATATACACATATATATATATATATATATATATATATATATATATATATATGCTGCAATACTTTGCAAGTTTTAGTTAATATAGCTCAGTACGTCTAAACAAACTCCGCAGCTCCATTATATATAGAAAGGGAAGAATAAAAAACGTATAAACTCTACATTGATGAAAAAACGTCACAGAGACAATAGTGTGCATGTGTGAGGCACATACAATGTCTTTGTGTGTATGTGTGCGTGTATTACAATAGCCTTTCCCCTTGCTTCTCTTGAAGGTACTTCAACCCGCAAGCCGCGTCTCAATCCAGCGCTTGTAGCGGCTCAAGCTGCTGGGACAGCCACCAGTTCACAGAAACGACCAAGATCAGCCAACTCGCTGAAGAAGAAGCGACGACCACCGCGTCTCAACAACGTGGATAGAAGTTCAGCACAAACTAGAGAGGTAATGTTATTAAAAAAAAATGTTCGATTGAATAAAAAAAATATATTTTATCATATCTTTGACCTGTAATCTGAACAACGAAATTATTGTTATAAAAAAAATAAACATGTAAAAATAAAAAAAAAAAGGACAAAGTAGAAAATTATAATTAAAATGCTTATAAGTATTAAAAAAAAAGAACCATGAAAAAAAAATAAGTGTGTAATATGTTACTAAGTCACGCGTCATCGGACCGTATCTTTTATAAATCATTCAACCATTTACAGGAACATTCATAAAAAATTGCAAATATTACCAAAACTATACGCCAATGAACTAATAATTACGTATTTTTTAATATTTATGACACGCAGGTGCTCATACACCTGCATTCGATTTAACGGTTTTAACAATTAATTCCCATATTTTATTTATTTTAAATTAATAATGTAATTTTTATTTTTATTTAAATTAATAATTTAATTTTTGTTTTTAATTTAATTATATATTAAATTTTTATTTCATGTCAAAGTAATATTACATGCGAAATTTATAATTGCATGTTCTTATTTGACCTGTTTAAATTTTACCATAGGATTTGTGTTCTATTAGAAATGATTTATAAATATAAATGTTTTTTTTTTGTTGTATTATAATATATTATATTTATTAATATATCTAATATTTTTAATTAAAATCTCAGCGATATTTGTTTTTTTTATATCCTCATGTGTATCTATGAAAAATATTTAAATAGACAGACAAATATAATAATAATATGATAATATCAACAGGTCACAGTGAGCGGTGTTACTGTGGTTATAACAGAATATAAACCTAAGAAATCAGTGACCAGCAGTTCTAGCGACATGGAGTCCTCCAACGACGCACGGCCTTGATCTCTTTACGGGACCTGTCTGTATGTTTGTAGCTCTATGAATTATATTTAAGGGCATTTGAGCTGTGTTATGCAATAATGTGTCAATGACAAACTCGATTTTGAAATTGGAATACAACATTTCAATAGTACTAAGTCCGCCACTTTGCAAGGGCGGGTGGAGCTAGCGAAGCATTGTTGCAGAGTAAATAGTGGCTTTAATATTAATACTAATAAGATATCACGCGTGTGATTTCAAAACGTTCCACATGTTAACAATATGGGACACACTTTGACCATCTAATATAAAACTACAATCACCAATGTCACGTATAAACTTCAGGACATATAAGTCACTGTTCTCCACAACCCTGACAATTTTCTACATCCTACCATTATTCGTCTAGAAGGAGTAGCATTAGTAACGTAACACACTTTTGACCAGTGAAAGCTTCGCTTTGCTCAATAATGATTTGAAAATATATTTTAATTGAATGACACATTATTGTTGAACACAATTCAATATTGTACTTTAGTGCTATAAAGAGTTAGGTATCTTTAGAGATCACAGTATTTTTTGTATTGAATACAATAAAATAGAATTAAAAATATACAGATAGGTCATTTCTAATTGTTTGATATTCACAATAAGCTAAGTAGTATGTATTCTTAGTATAGATTTAATTTGGTCTTAGTATTTATTTTAATTAATTTATATAAATTAATGTACGAAATAATTTATTTTATATATTTTGTATTTATTGTATTAATATTTAAATTCTGTAAGGATTTTAGCCTATTCTGTAAAGATGTATAGAGTAATAGTTTGACAGCACTATCATGGCTTCTGATTGGTCTATTTAACATATCAACCAATCAGGAAGTTTTAAAATATTTGATAAAAATAAATCATTTGGGAAACTAATTAATTCAATTTTAACTAAACAAGTATAGAGGGCAAGGCCTGCCCAGCTGTGGGATGTTAAAATGTGGCCGTAGTTTTAAAATTCGTGGTGTAAATAATGTGACCAGCGGGCACTGCCGAGATGAAATGTAAATAATAACTGAATAGAAACACCAATGGTGATTTAGTGGACTTCTTGGTAAGTTCTGTCTAGGAATGATCATATTTATCAAGAATATAATTAATATAACTGAAAATGTCTACATTTTAAAAAAGGTTGAATGTAGCCATTCATTACTGTGTAAAGAAAACAAAAAAGTATATAATTGAATTAAATGCCTTACTGCTTATTTAGATGGAAAAGCTTATTCTTGTGAATAAATATTATTAGCAAAATATATTTAACGCACAATTAAATTATTGGAATATATATTTGTATTAACAAAAAAATAAAAAAAAAATTGTGTCTCTTACTGTCATTGCTTATGTCTGTGAAATTACAGAACTGTCATAGAGGTGAATAAACAATACTTAAAAATATACTATGTCCGTCACTGTACACGGTTAGAGTTGAGCGAAGCATTGTCACTGAATGAGTTTAACATACTTGTAAAATTAGCAGAGTACATAGTGGATATAATATTAAGACTAATAGATATCAAGCGTGCGATCTTAAAACACTCATGTTCACTCTGATAACTTTCGACATCCTACTATATTATACGTGTAAGAGGAGTAGTATTAGTAACAAAATACACTTCTGACCAAGAAGAGCTTTGCTTCGCTCAGCTCAATAATATTATCCTTTATAATTAATTATTGTTTTATTATTTATTTATTTAAATATTTGTTATAGTTCATTTAAAGAATCTTAAAATTTTAAATACAGACATAGACGTAATAAGAAATAGAAGTAACTATTAATATTGTGTTCAAAGCATTATTAAGTATTTATTTTAACCTAAGATTTTTTTTATTATCTGAAGTATCATTAAATTCGTTTTGTTTTCGAAATTAATAATCGATCCTAGATTGATTAATTTTTTTTTATTCAAATTGATTTTACTTCCTTCTATCACTGACACAAAACCACAGAGTTGTAATTATATAGATAAGACTTAAATATTAACTTCTTTAATGTAACAATATTTTTATTATTTGTCAATGTAATGTGTAACTTTAATATTGATTTTTGAAAAAAATCTAAAATAAATCAAATATCAGGGCTTCAAAATTATTAAAAAATAATACGATAATATTTTTGTTCTTGGTATAAATAATTGCAATTAATTGTAACTAACTTATTATACTCGAAGAATTGACAAAATGAATTTTGTATAATTTATTTTTTCAGGCAAAATCAAAACAAATGAAATAGTAATATTAATTTTTTTTAATTTCTAGCCATGTTTGTAATGTTTTTGAGGGGCCTTAGATGTAAAAATATAATGACATTTTTTCAGGATTTCTTCAGGATAATAATCTTAACATATATCAATGAGTTCATCACATTTTTATTTAATATCCGCTGAATGTTGACTCAATGTGTAAATGTTAATTATTTGTAAGTTCGTATGTACTGTATATAAAGAATGTGGATACAATATGACTTTTATTTTATCTAAAAAACCTGTTAGGACTGCTTCCCATAGGTCGTGGGTTCGAATCTTCTTGTATTGATAAATTTTTCGATATATATTTAATAAGCTTGACATATATATATATAGTTGAAGAGTCAAAACATTTTATTTACTAGAATAACTATTTAAACCTACTTTATGATTAGAAATAATCCAATTGAAAATTCAAGCTATATTTTTGATTTAAGATATACCATAATTTTTCTGGACTTATATGTTTTTTATATTAAATATATATTACTATTATATATATATATATATATATATATATATATATATATATATATATATATATATATATTTATAACTAGCTGTTCCTCGTGGTTCCACCTGCGGCGGTATTATTTTATTAACTATTAAAATAAGGAGCGGACAAGCATATTGCTAATGTATCTATAATTTCAGAAAGAATTTTCCGAATCCATCCGATAGTTTCGAAGATTCACGAATAAACAAACAAATCCTTCAGCTTTATATTAGTATATATCTGTTGGTACTAAATACTATATTTCGTTCGTCTATTTGTGAACCCATTCGGGGCCCTTATTCATGATCGTGAAGCGTGGAATCGCGGCGTGAACTATTCGTGGATTAGAATTTGATTCAAATCTATCTAAATAAGACTAAATACAAATTTTTTATTCGATATCTTTAATAATGTAAAAGCATTTAAATCCTATCCTAGATTGAGGATGGAAAATGACGTAGTATAAGAATTAATCCGAGTTATGTAATGAGCGATATCCTTGTTTCTATCCGGACTTAAATCGATCGTGAGAAGCGCTCTAGAGGAAACATTTAGTTATTTGCAATCTATTGTTAATTTAATAGATTCTTCGAGATAAAATAGATTTTTAATTGTCGAAGGCAATAATAATTATTTTAATACTGTTTGTTTATAAATATAATGTTGAAAGTACATGATTTGAACATGTTCTGATAATATTTAATAATTATCTAGACATAGTCAGGAAATAGCTGCTTTTATTATAAATTGAGTATCATTTATTTCAAACTGGGACCTAACCAGCATCTTTTATCTAATATTACAACAATATTACTTTCCGTACATCTAATAAACAATTTGTTTTATTAATAATTAATAGCGTAAGCCGACTTTTTTCTCGTGATTGTAGAATGATAGGTTCACATAAAAATTAATAATAGTCTCATTTTACAAAGATGCAGCCATACATGTGTAGAAAATAGAAAGAAAAGAAAAGAAAATAAAATAAAAAGGTTTCACCATTTTAGTATCAAGTAGGTACCTGTCATAGGTTCAGAAATTACTCTAGTTTGACAAAAAAGTCCTAAAATTTATATATAGGTATTGAAACTATATGTGAATATGGTTTAAGACAGACATACAAAATATTAATATTACCGGGTATAGAAAACTAATATATAATACATATGACAGCTGTCAAAAGGTTAGAAATATACAAATAAAAAGGTTTTTAATCTAAGGAGGTTGTTACTATTAAAACTTTTTCTTACATTACAGTTTAAAAGGTGCAAATTATTTATAGGAAAGTGTACTTTATGTAATGGTGATAAAGCTTATTTTGTAATGTACTTGATTGTTTCAATGTATGAAGAAGAAAAAGTAAGAATGTTCTTCCCTTACAAGTTATATGAATTAATAATTAATTTTTATTAATTTTAATGATCTTTTATAACATGTTTGTGTTTTTGTATTGTTTATTTAAAATTGTTTTCAATATGTATTAAGTCGAATAGCTTTTTTACATAGTTCAAAGGACTTGGACGTTATTATTATGTTTTAATAAAAACATTGGAAAAACATTACAGATATAGAAATTATGTTTTTTGTACTTAAACTTTCGTTATTCATTATTATTATTTATAATTATTCATTATTATTATTTATACTATCGGAATTTGCCCGACTTGGCGGAATCGCGGTGTGAACTGCAGTGTTCAGAGCTTATTAATAATTACACTAAATGTGTTGGAAACTACTCAAATTTCTATAGTATTAATGTATGAAAGTACAGCCGGGTAATATATATAATATATATATTTTGGACTACAATATATTCGAAACAAATGTGTGGCTCATACCAATGTCCCATGTGGTAATCGAACCCACATTCATCCGTAAGAAGCCAGGACCACTAACCACTAGACCAACATGCTATATTGCGAATAAATTTACTTCTTTATTCAGTAGAGGGCGTTGACCTTCATTACTTTTATTAATGTATATCAGGGATTGTGAACCAATAGCACGCGTGCCACTTGTGGCACGTTTGAAAGTTTTGATGGCACGCACAAAAACCAAATATATTTCTTCTATCTGAATTTTTTTTAATAGAAATGGATTAAATATGATTAACATTTTTTTATACCATTTCAGGTATAAAAAATGTTAGCAAAACAAATTTGGTACAAATTTAATTATAATCATATATAGTTTCAACACGCTAACATTTCGAATGAAATTTTATTGTGGCACGTTAATAATTATTTTATTTTTTTTTTACTTTGTGGCACGTACATCAAAAAAGGTTCACCATCCCTGATATATTTACTTCAACATTAAGATAGCTTTGTTAAAACAAATATCTCTACTAAATTTTTTCGAGCAAACCTTAAAATATAACTTCATTTTATTAATAAATAAACGTGTTATAAAATAAAAGCAACGTCGTCAAACGAGCATACGCGTAAATAACCGCCATTTTGCGAACAGGATTTTGTTTAAAATGGCGCGAGTTTGACTTTGAATGAGTGAATGGTTTTATTATTAAGTAACAATCCACGTGAGTTTGTACGCAAAATTATTTTTTATTTATTAAAAAAAAAATATATATATATATATATGTAACTTTAATTATAATTATGTTTATAAATAAAATTAATTTGTTAATGTCGCATTTTAAATTTATATATTTTTCTACATACATACAAACAAATTTGGTTTATTCGTGTTAAATACATTCAGAAAGACATTATACTTATTAATATGTATTGGATTTTTGTGTTTTTTGTTTATTTTTTTTTAACATAACCTCCTTAGATACCTATGTCATATTTGTAATATTACATCGAAATCGGTACAGGTTAGCATTTCATATTTTATTATATTTTCAAGAAAACTCGTTCAACAGTCAATTTTGTAATAAAAATTTAAATAATAAATGTATATTTAAACAAATTATCGCCCTCGATCGGAACCGATCTGATGGTAAATGTTACCATCCATAGATATTTGTAAAATATGTATGCAAACGCCTACCTCCCTAAAAGTGGGGGAGATGAAAACTAAGGAATTCCAGTTATAATATTTATCTCACTGCGATCATGGAGGGTGGTACCACCCTGGCAAGATACAGTTGCAGTCAAGTGTCAAGTACCCAACATCAATAAAATAAGTAAGTATAAAAATAAAAATTTATAAAAAAATATTAAAGCTTATAATAATAATATTAAATAACTGTAATTATAATATTTAATTGATTTTATTAATTTTACGAATTTGTCAAAAAAAAAAAGTCGTTATACATAAAGAAGAAATAATTCAAACAAGTTAGCTAGTATAGATATTAGTAAAAGTATTAATATATACAGTCAATTTATTATATATAATGTTGATTTATGAAAGTAAAATTTACATATATATATATATCATGTTTTGTTATTTGTATTATAAATATATTTTGGCATTATTTCAATGGCATTTCATAACATTAAAAACATGGCCGTTATGGTAATAACAAAATATGAAAACTTATTTAATACGATAAAAAAATACTGAAACAAATTGAAAACTTGTAAATATATAAATAAAAACTATATAATTATAATTTCATATAAAAAATGTTCAGACTTATTTTTATAAAGTTAATAAAACCCACCATTGGTAAAGATATTTAACAATAAGAAATATATTAGTATTATTAAAATATTTTAAAATAATATATATCTAACATATAAATATTAATAACTGACATATTTTTTAGAGTTTTGACAGATTTAATGACTATATAATTTTTTTATAATATTTTTTATATTAATTATAATAAATATTTTATCAAAATATTTAAAAAAATACCAAATGACGTTTTAATATATTTTTACTTATAAAATAATCGTATTCAAAAAATATCTATCCAAATATGTATATATGTATATGTATATATTTTAAATGTACTTACCAAATCACGTTTATATACATTTTTACTTATACAATAAAGGTCATAAAAAATATCTTTGTCTATATATATGTATAGATTAAATGATTGAATCAGGATTCGAACCCTGGTTTTTTCAATATAGTTTTAATTAGTAACAAAGAATATTAATTAGAGAGGTAATAATAATGAGTGCAATATGCAGGTTCCGTATTAATACTGTAGGATTTAATCAAGTCGGAATGAAAAATGCCTGCGGGCCCCTAGTGGGGCGGTACAGACAACAAAATAATAATATTTATTTTTATATATTTATATTATTATAATATTAAGTAATTAAAATGTAGTTTGATAATATTAATGATTACTTTTTTTAATTGTTTCATTTTTTTTGTCTAAGATTAAAGAATATATGAATATTGTAGAATATTAACAAATATTAACAAATTTTTTATTACAAAACCATTGTTTTTCAAAAAATAAATTTATTTACAAAAACAGAATTATATATATGATTGTAATTTTGAATCATAAAGTTTACTTTGATAATATAAACTGTTTCTTAGAAATTTCATTTATATATATTATATATATTTCTAATTTTAAAATAAAAAATATAGTACAGTTATAAAAATATTTAATTACTATATGTGTTTTGCAAAAAAAAATATTTATTTTATAAATTTTTGTTTTTGTTGCTGTCTCTCCGAGGGTGGAATCGCAAAGGGTTGCAATAATGAGAAGAATGAAAAATGGCCGCGCCGGGAACGTATTAAAGTGAACCCACTACCGTGCCTTACATGTACCTAGACTTGCCTAATTATATATACTTATACTATACTACGGAAGTATTTACTTAATAACTCAAAAAATAAAAAAAATAGTAAGTTTTAATAAGTGCGAAATCCGTCACATTCACTTAATTAAGAAAAATATATTAAAAAAATCCATTCTATAATTTCAATATCAGATGCTATGATACTATTATATATAATTATTCGGCTGTACTATCTGTATTTGGCCGACTTGTTTCGCCATGCTCAGAGCTCATGAATAAGAACCCCGAATGGGTTCAAAAGTAATCGTTCAAATTCCGATAGTAATTTGTAGTCGAATAATTATATTTAGTTGTAATCATGGATCACAAGATGTTACATACAAAAAATATTATGATAGTATTTATTTTAAACATTTTCTTAAAAAAAAAAAACAGAAATTTACAAGATATGTTTATATAATTGTGATTACTTTTTATTGATGTTAGAACTAGCGCGCGGGCGCACACGCACACGCACACGCACACAGACACACTCAAATATACATATTTGTGTACTCCAAATGAAAATATATACAAAAACGATTTAAATCGGTATGATAACAATAATTTCCAATCATGCAGTTGTATTCCCAATATCTGATCTGATCTGATCTGATCTGAATCTGATCTGATCTGATCTGAATTGAGTATTTGAGTCAGTTTAAACCCTCATCTTTGAAATAACTGCATGGATATACAGGCTTTTTTTTTTATCTAAAAAACGTAAGCGTTTGACTGCGGCCCGTTGATACTACAATTTACAGACTACAGGTTCATGAGGCAGACTATATTCTTAGTAATTATTACGATACTGCTCTAAAGAATTTAATATACAGGAACAAAAATGAAGGAGGTTTGAATCTCAACAAACTTTAACTTATATACAATACTAAATATTACTTTATATCAGTTTAAATACAATATATAAATAGTGACGTCAGCTGATTTGAAATGGCGGCACGTCTCTGTAAGCATGTATAAGTCAATGATCACTTCTGGAAATACAGACTTGATCACTTGTTTTGTTTTTTTGTTTGTTTGTTTGTGTGTGTGTGCGATTGTTATATACAGTAGGCAAGGAAAGTAAAAGTGTAGATGTCATATTACCAACAGGATTACTTAATGGTAGAGATATCTTGTGAAGAGAGTCATTTTTTGTATATGCCTTATGTCTTTGCTCATATGTCTTCATTTCTGAAAAATAAATAAATGAGTGAATGAATGAACGAACGAACGAACAAACAAACAAATAAATTATTAAAGAAATATGAACCCTGTACCATCGAGTCTAAATGATGACAGCCTCATCACTCCGCCATCACTGGCGCCATCATACGAGTAGGTATATTGTACATAACAAATGTAAATAAAAAAATTACTCATAAACTAAAGACTAAAAATTAAATAAAAAATGGGGGGACATTGTATTAGGGGGTTATATACTATGTCCGTCACTGTGCACGGGTGGAGCTGAGCGAAGCATTGTCACTGAATGAGTTTAACATACTTATAAAATTAGCAGAGTACATAGTGGATATAATATTAAGACTAAAAGATATCAAGCGTGCGATCTTAAAACGTTCTACATATTAACTCTATGAGACACACTTTGACCATCTAATATAAAACTACAATCACAAATGACACCAAAAAACTACAGGACCTATAAGTCACTGGCCTCTAAAACTCTGATAATTTTCAACATCATACCATTGTTCATCTAGGAGGAGTTGCATTAGTAACGAAACACACTTTTGAGCAATAAGAGCCTCTCTTCGCTCAGCTCAATAATATTAACTTTGTATTTAAAACTTGGCTCTCTTTCCTAATTCTACTTTCCTAACCCCGCCAGTTCCCGAGGTTGTTCGCGTGAGCTGTGACAGACAGACAGACGGACAGGCAATTTATAATATGTCGTTATCACGATGTGCACGCTACTAGCGACTGGTGTTAGCTGACTCCTGTTACTAATACATACAAACATATATACATATATATTATTGTATATATATAGTTATTAAATGGACAGAACAGATAATAGTTAAAGATATTAATTAACTAGGACATACATATATATTTTTTTACATTTATAGCCATATATATATATATGTATTAATTAATGTCATTTAACTGGCCACAGAAACATTAACATTTCAAAATTAATGTAATTACATATTATTAAAATATAAATAAATCAATAACAAATAATAGTAAAATTATTATTTAATAATTTTTATTTAAAAAATGTAAAATTTTTAATGAAATAACAATAAAAAAAATCAGAAAATGAAACAGGTACAAATTTTCGGAGGCCAACTTACACTGGTCACTGTTACAACTGAGTGGCTTGATTTTTAGCGATATCTGCAATTTGTAATTATAGGGGGTTCGATACCACGCTATATCATTATCACTGAATCACTGGGGGTGGTTTTATCTTTAATCACACCATTTTTAATTAAAAATAATATACAAATTTACTGACAATATTAAAAAATATATTTATTTCCAAAATCAATTTTTTTTATTAAAAAAATGTCCAAATTTATTCAAAATATTTAAAAATTTAACACACTTTTCGTTTGAAATATACTTAAATATTTTCAGAAATGAATTATTTAAAAGAATATATATACAAATTTATTAAAAATCTTTCAATATTATTTTTTTTAATAAATATTTTTCATAATTCAAAATATATGTTTAAAAATATTTGCTGCCTGAAATCAAAAATAAAAAAATTACCAAAAATATTCTTGGAACAAAATATAAAAAATATTATATTATATTATATTATTAAAAACATTAATATAAAAACTGGCTGCTATAAAACTCCACTGACCTATAAAAAAAACATCCAATAATTTTTAAATATGGAACACTCGAACTCGAAACGAAAATAGCGTTTGAAATTGAGCAAGTTTTATTCCCGCCTGTTTTATGATTTATATATATTTTGTTATTTTATATAAAGAATATAGAAATTAATTGAAATGATTATATAACATCTACCTATCACCTACCTACCATCTACCATCTTAGCATACATTTTATAATTTAAATGAATTATAATTATAATAATAATAAAATGAACTTTAATTATCTTAATAAAATAAATATAATAATAGTTTTATAATATCTAATATTAAAATAATGTTTTTTGTAATTTCCTCATTAACTTTTATTTTAAGAAATTGTATTTAAAATCTTAAATTTAACATTTTTTTTATATATATTTATAAAAATTCAAAATCTCTGATCCAAAATTAGTATCTGTGTAGCAAAGTCTAACAATGCAAGCAAAGAAATAGAAAAGACAGTATACAACTTAAAAGTTAAATATCAAGTTTTATCTATAACATTTTCTACAGAGAATTTGAATTTAGAATGACAATAACCTCCAAGGTCAATTTCAAAATTTGAATTTCGAACATTCAAAAAATAATCCACAAATATGCTTTTTTTAAACTCTGGATTCTAAGATCCAAAACGGAATAGTCTAGTCGATAATGATCCCTTAGCAATATAGGTACTAAAACAAATGGGAGCTCTTGCTGCTGGGCAGTGCTTTGAATAATACAAGCAAAACAATAGAAAAAATACAACATAAGATTGAAATATCAATAATCAAAGATAGTTTGAATTTAGAATGTGAATGAATGAATAACCTCAAAGCATTCAATTTCAAAATTTGAAATTCGATCATCCCAAAAACATGCACAAATAACGCTTTTTTTAAAACTAATGCATTCTTAGACCCAAAACGGAAATGCCTAGTCGAGATAGATCCCTAAGAAATATAGGTACTAATACAAATAGGGGCTCTTGCTTTTGGGCAGTTCTTCAAACTTTCAATAATGCAAGCAAAGCAATAGAAAAAAGATGTATACAACATAAGATTGAAATATCGTATCAATATTGTAATAATATTGTATCAATTAAAGAGGGTTTGAATTTAGAATGTCAATAACCTCAAAGCGTTCAATTTCAAAATTTGAATTTCGAATATCCCAAAATAAATCTTTTTTTGAAATCCCGCCATTCCTAGGTCCAAGACGGTAAAAAAAACTATATACCTACTTAACTGTACTTATACAGGGCCGTACGAAAGTTACTGTTATCTTGGCATATCCTCTCTAGGCAACACGTCTATAAAGTATCGCTTTTATTATCTCAAACTCCACGAACAACGGTATTCGGTACTTGATGCACGCTTTTCTCCCCCCTCACTGCTATTGTTACGAAGTTCCCATAAAGTACGGAATTCGAGATGAATAATATTTCTACCTCTGGCGTCGACTTCTGGTTGTTATATTTCCAAAACTATAAATTTTTTGGAAAATATTTTATATCCATCTTATAAAACGAAAATTAATGTTTTTTTTGATATATAAATTATATTAGTATGTACTTTAAATTAGAAGAAATAAAGCATTCCTGAGTAAATTCCTTATCTCTCTGGCGTGTATTTTAAATGCCGTCCTTTATGGACGTGAACGCTCATGTAGTACGGTATTTCTTTGGAGCGTGAGTTTGTCGAATAAACTTCGTACTTTCTGTGTCTCTGAGCAACCCTTCGTCTTATTCTCCGTCCTTGTCTTGCGCGACGGTCGGCTGCACTCCTCTATATAAAGCAGCGGTCTGACTAATATTTAAAAAAATATATATATGTATTTTTTTATTTTCTTATCTTAATATTATATAAATATATAGAATATAATTTTTTAAATAAAATAAACAATTAATGTAACCTAAATACTACCCTTAAACATCTATTTTGAAATATTATCTTAAAAAGCTTATTAAGAAAATATTAATTTTGTAAATCTAATAGCTAGAAGAAAAATAATATTATTGAATATATTGATTGTGCAAAATTATATCACAGTGAAAAAAATTATAAAAATTATTGATAAGTGTAGATAATCTAACATACTTTAAAAATATATCAATCACATAAAGAAAGAACCAAAGCGATAAAATCTTAAAGTAGCTCTCATTCCAGCCGCTGCCCTAAGCCGTCCCGTTCGCGCCTACGTAGTTATAGCGCGAATGTACTTTTGCCCACTTTGAAATATAACGCACTAGATGTATAATGATGTATGTGAGAATTAATTTAAATATATATTTAGATATTTTTAGAATATATTAAAAATAATAAAAGACATTTGTTTGAAATAATGAAATATTATTCTATTAGTTTTGATTAAGCTGTAGTTGAGTACAGTTCGTAACGGCTGGATTGTCTGTGGTACTACCACCCTATATATCATCATAGACAGTTCGTTTGTAAATAGTTATTAGTTATGTAGTGAAGTAGATATCCTGCAATCAGTAATTTAGGCTAAACCCTCTTTATTCTTCATTCCTCACCATTCTTCATATGTAAAAATGATTGTATTTGTTTTATATAAGTATATATATATATATATATATATGTAAGTTACTAAGTATTAATGTCTACCTGAGTCTATCGGTATCTATATTAAAAATTTTACTAACCTAATGAGACGAGAAGCTAATGATTTTGTTATAAAGATAAGATATAACAATATAAGAATATATAAAGATAAGATTCCTTATTTCTATACATCACCCATATACTGTTAAAACTAAGAAATTTGATTTAAAATTCATTTTATTTTTTAATAACATTAACAAATAAATTATCTTAATAGGAACATATGTATGTATTAATATTAATCATCTTTTTATTTCACTTACTATAAAATAAAACTTTTACTAGAATAATTGCTAATTGCAATGTTATTGTATAATTTATGTATAATTATCAAGTAATGTATACATGAATATAATTTATATATGAAAACTTTTTTAATTATACAAAAAGTAAAACATGTTGAAATGCCATCTTAACATAATTTAATTTATTATTAACAAACAAAGACAAACAAATGTATTCTTAAGTTTTAAATATTTTCTTTAAATGTACTTGTATTGCGCTCTGTAGCAATTAAACTAGTCTATTTATAATAAAAGATCTCAACCAAAAAAGATATAAAACGAATATTTTAAAATAAAGTAGAAAAAATAAAAAAAAAATCAGTTTCATCATTTTATCTTTAGCGACTGACGGGCTGTCTAGAAGCGGGCGCTTTTTTTACATCGAGCCCATCCGAGGAAAACAAAAAGGATTTATATATTTTTTTATTATTATTTTATTTTATCTGCATTTTATTTTTAATATGTAGCCATTGTTTTTGCATTTTCGCGCTCTTTTGAAAACTGTCAACTGTCAATTATTGGCGGGAAAATGTTAGAGGTTTTATATAGATATGAAGACCAAGTCTTATATTAATAAACACATTTGATCTTGAATTTTTATAATATAATTATAAAAAAGGTGCCATTTTTTATTTTAGTTTTTTTCAATAGCATATTGTATGTTTTGCTTGTTTATAAGTATTGCATGTTACATTATATGAAGCTTCAGGCTCCCGTGAGAGTTCCATACACATGCAGGCTTGCATACAAATAGGAAATGAAGAAACTTCATTTAACAAATTAATATTATAAATGTTGTTTGAAAATTATTTTTTAACGAGTTAAAGTGTGTCAAAACTATATGAATATTTTGTATATATGTATTTAATATTATAATAATCATTATCGCAGACAAAACCGCTGTCCCTCGCTAGTGTCGTATAAATTTACATTCGCGTCTAGGACGAAGCGCGCATGCGTGATACAGTACTACGACTGATTGTCTTGATACTATTATTTTATAATTTATTATAATTTATTATTATATGCTGTACTGTCGGAAACATATTTTATATTGGAATTAAAAAATGTTAATAAATTTCTTATAAATTATTTCTTTATTGATTTATTACGATGTTATAAATATTTTCCAAATTAAAATAAATAGTTCTCCTAAAAATGTTATTAAAATGTTGTAGATATCAAACGTATAAATGAGAATTGAATAGTATACTAATTAAATAATTAAAAATTTATATTTATATATACTTTAAGACATTACTATCCTAAACAAATAAAACATATAAGAAAAGAATAAAGAAAGTCTTAAATAAAATTTAAAAAAAATGTTCCGAATTTAAATTTTCAACTTTAATTAGAATTTTGGTTTTTTATTTAATTATAGAAGTGCTTCTTCTATAATTAAATAAAAAATATTACACAACCAATTATGGGATGTTGAGAGACATCTTTATAAAATATCTTTGGAAAAAAGTAGTCATGTATAAACAATTAAAAACGGCAATTGTAAAGATAAACATATTTGCAATCGTTATTTTATAAAATATGAACTGAATAGTTTTGTTTCAGTATCAGTTAAATGAATTAGCCCCAATCAATACCTTCCTGTAACATCAACTTTTCTCATTAAATATTAGGAGAACAAATATATATTATATATTAGTTTTTGGTTATTAACAATCAAAAATTTCGTTATACCAAGTCTTATAGCAATATTACAATAGTTCTATTTTAGATTTTTATACACTAATATTAATGTAAATTATTCCATGAGGTATTTTTGATATTAGAAACATTAATGTTATATTGCTTTTAAATAACATTTAGACATTAAAGGAAGTAGAAAGATTAAAACTATATAATTTATGAATTTTTTGGTACGAAAAAAAATATTACTACGGAAAAATTAAAAGAAAACTTTTTCAAAACTATATAATTAATATAATTTAAAATAAACAACTCAAAATTACTCAAGCACAGTATAATCGGACGGTGTCCACTCTGCATTACAAGCACTTGGATGCATATATATAATAAATGTGAGCTATAATAGACTTTATATTACCAAGATAAGGTATACAATAGCGTGTAGCTTTTATAATTTTGATAATGAATCTATTTCGATGTATGTATTATTATACATACTTTTATATAGTCATCTTTTTATATGGAGTTTTCATATTGATTTTTTAAATATTGTTTAAAATTCATTAGTTAATTGGTTTTCGATATTTCTCATATTTAATTACTATTACTTAAATAAATGATTACGACTTAATGAGAAAAGTAAAATGAGTCACTAACTTCTTTTGCTAAGTTTAATGATGTATCGTTACATTCAGTGTTACAAAAATAAATTTAAATACAAGTTAAAAAATATATTGTCAAAGCATTTTAATATTCTTATTTTGTTTCCTATTTTATCATAAATTTTTAAGATAGTATATTTTCTTTAAACAAAGTAAAAACTAAAAAGATGTAAACATTATCATAAATTTTAAGTCTGAAACGACATAACCCTGCATTAACGCACACAAACACAATAATGACACACACAGCCACCTCATATGACAAACCGCCATTTTATATGAAGTTTAATAATTTTGCTTTATTAATATTTCGATATAATGAGATGGAACAAAAAATTTAAATATATAGAATATTCATTTTATAAAATAAGCATTTGAACTTTTGGGTATTTCTTTTATATTAAATTAATAATTTTTAGTTTATTTTAATTTGTAACTATGGTAACTCATGCAATCAGTACTACCAATATAACAAGCAAAATAGTTCTAAAACCAAAACAATTTACTATAAAGGAATCTTCAACTAACCATCGGCCCAAGGCGGGAGTACTCGTGGTTATGACATTATATTTAATACTAAATATTTATTATTATTATTTCTTATATAATTGTAGTTTATGTCTTTGAAATCTTTTAACAGCAATCGTAATAATGAATATGAATTAATTAATTCTAGTTTTATGAAGTGAAATCATATTTCAGTTAGAAATTACAAAGAAATATTTATAATATCCACATCTAGCTTAGATCATGTGATCTTTGGGTCCTTTTATATATTATATACCTTTGATAAGTAATAGTAATATGTATTTAAGAGATGGTACTAAATAAGCTTAAATTTAAATAAGGAGAGATTGAAATTTCTGATCCTACAGAGGATAATCATTCAATATAAGGACTAGATTTGTTTAATAGATTTGAACATTTTATTTCTTTTAAGTCGCAGAGATATTATGTAATATCAAGATAATTCTAGTTAATATTATAAGAAAATTCTACAATTGTAATATATAACTCTCATTACCATAAATATACAATAATCCATCACCGTAGAAGTTTTTATAGTGTATTATGACAATAATAAGTATGTTATAAAATATATACGTTTAAATTAGTTTGATTTTAAATCTTGTTTCGAAATCTTTGATATCATTTGAAGAATGAAATAAAAAAAGAATGTAAAAATATTTAGATTTTTAATATTCATTCATAAAAAACGAGAAGTTTGAATAATAATAATATATTAATAATCTTTGAAAAATATTTATTGTTACTCGTCCCAACTATAGCTACCAGGAATTTCTAATACTTTTACAGTAAAGATTAAAAAAACTCAGTATCAAACGCACAGACATTACCGAGAGTATCACCTTGGATTAAAAGCGATTATAGCAATTTTTCTTAGGTATTTTAATTTTAGAATCCAAATTTAAATTATATAATTGAGGGTTTTGACTTGATTTATATTTGATGATTATGGGATTTTGAACCTTACAATTATGTATATAAGATTTAGTTCTATTTGATATACAACAATTTCATATAAATAAAATATTCTGTTGTAAATGTTTTATTTTTTAAGGACATACTAATAATTGTCCAAACAAAACCCTTTAAAGTAAAAGTAAAATTGAACAGCGGAGCGGAACTCCACGCAGCTGTTTCCGGCCGCGCTTCCGACACAAGCTAACATTTTAAATTTATGTGAATCAGATTAAAATGAATATTTACCTAAGAACAATTAAAAATTAAAAGTACATTTAGTATTATAACTTCTATACTACTTTGACATTTGTAAATTTGAGTTAAACAAACATCATTTATAATAAATATTAACAAATTGTTTTAGAGAGATATGTAATGAAAATGGTTTATGTTTTTTGGTGTTATCCAAATAAATGTAGCATTTCTGTATAATTTTATTGTTAAATAGTTGTAACGCCCTCTAGACGTATATAGCGATAATATGTTTGAAATAGAGAAATAATAGTTCCGCTATTGTGCACTAGATGGCGCTTATAAAAATAAACTATTTGTAGACGTTAACTATACCATTAAAAAAGGTTTTACTAGTTCATGTTCATTTGCAGTATATTTTTGGAATCACTTATGAAAACCATTATATTATATTTTAGTATATTATACAAACAGTGTTTGCTCTCATTAGTTATATTTATTAATTGATTTTGAGACTGTCCATTTTATAAGAATAATCTCAAAAAAATATTGATACTTATGATATTTTTATGTCCCCTTCGTTTTATGGTTCAATCCCTTTTAAGTTAAATGAGTCATAATTTTTTTTTTCTGTGGTAAGATTATACAACTTTTTTATATCTATTTTTTTGACTTGTCTCTTATTCTTAAGAAAACACTTTTATTTGGAATTCTATAAAAAAATCTGTTGCATTTTAGAATTAAATAAAAAAGTAGGTGTAATAAAACAAATAGAGTGTATTATACGAAGATATTATATTTTCAAAGAACATGTATCCTTACATCAGCGTAGTCTCGGTCAATACAACTTGTGAAACAGCGACCACGGTTTAATATTACAATAACAAGTAACTAATATCATTTAATACAATAATTATTGTGATCATACATTTCGCTACACACTTGAATCGATACAAAAACCAAGCTGCAACGTTCCATTAAACAAATAATTTAATTCCCAACAACAAAACATCGCAGCTTGTCTATGCCCAACCTACCATAAATACGAACTACGTTCAGCGACATGTATCGAGTATAAAAAGCCAGTTTGCCAACTCCGAATTGTCTATGATAAGATTTTTCCAGCAAATTTCAATTTAAAGAGACAGCTTAACAGCTAAAGGACAATGGCCATTTTGGACCCAATAAAAATGATATTACATATTTGAATCAATTATTTAGTTAAATTATTTTATGGGAAATATTTATTATATTCGGAACAAGGACTCGTATCTTAAGTTACTGAATAATGAAAGTGGCCATAGTCCTTATATAGAAACAGCAAAAAGAGTAGTTTCGATGTCGTTCTTTCAACAATCAAATATCTGAAACCTGAAGGCAAAAAGCTTTGCCCAAAAACAGCAATAAAAATATTATGTTATAACAATATTAGGGATTTAATTTGAGTAAATAAAAAAAATAATTTACAAAGTGATAGTAGATATTTGTAAAGATATACAAAGCTCATTATAATAAGCCATTATCGAGACAAAACTCGTTCTTGAGCTCAGAGCGGACGTTTTAATAAATCCTTAGAATAAGGCAGTGCTGCAATGTTCTTACATTGTTACACCAAGCTAACGGCTGGCTATAGCTGGCTATAGCTGGCTATAGCTGGCTTCAGAGGCTCCGGTGCTTGATATGTATTCAATACAATAACAAATCGTGGCTAACTAGCTAAGCTTTAGACTTTATAACTTAATAAAACAATAACTAATGCGTACAACAATCTTAAATAATATGAAGCTTAAAACATTTATAAATTTGACTAGTATAGGATAAAAATAGACACTGAGTGTTTCTTCTAGAAGATTAAATTATTGCTCTATATAGGTATACATTTTCATTTATAACATGTCATATCTACAGATAATAATAAAATACTTTTTTTTGGTTCCATATCAATCGAATCTGTCAAGATGACACCTATGACAAATAAAAAAAAAATAAAAAAAAATATTTACAAACTCCTTGGTCTTTCGGCGCGGTTTTTGAACGGTTCGGAAATTGCAAGCGGGAGTTTTTTATTATGGTGGGAAAGGCGATGTGATAAGCGATGAAGGTAGCGGATGAGGTGAGGTGCAATGGATGCCACAACAAAGTTACGATTAGACTTAGCTTTGTGACGTCACAATACTGTCGCTGGGATGTCCTCTTCCTGGAAAAAGATTACTTTGAAAATGTTTTTTTTTATCAATGCCCAATAGTTTTTGATATACGGCTCTGAGATTTATATTATTATATCTGAAAATAAAATGTATTCTGTAACTTTAATTTATTATAATAAAAAATATTAGTATATACAAATGCAGAAAAATTAATATTTTTTGCTTAATTATTAGTTCTTTAATGGGCAAAATTAGTTGTATAAAAATAATAAAACAAATCCAATAGATTATATTTCAGGTTTTGGTGCCAGAGCTCTAATAATAAATATAAATTTTAGTACTAAGTATTTGTATTGTACTATGGTATATCACAAATTCCACACGCATTCTCAATAGGTTTTTTATAGTTACGATACCCAAAGAATTACATTTTCATCGCAGGCGGATATCAGATCGTCAGCGAGCGTCAGTACAGGTAAAGAACCTTGCTCTCCCTTGATTGGCTCATTTTGCTCACTTAAGTCAAGTTCAAAATTTAAAATTTGTTCATTCTGGAACACAATTTGAATTTAAATTAAGAACAGTGGGACAAAATTTTATGTGAATTTAAATCTGAATTTTCTATTGCCTTGACAGTATTCAATTCATTTATTAACGTGGTTACCTCAATCTTAAGTCTATTGAGCAGTTTGTCTCTTTCACTCTTAAGTAGAACGCAAGTTTTTGTTTCGCCTTCGTCTAACACTCCTTTTATTTCGTACTCAGCGATCTTGGAGTCCTTTTCAGTTATAGCTCCTTCTAGAAGGTCCTGACTGTAATAAATATAAGTTAGAACTTATTTCTATTTCATGTAACATGAAACATACATATTAAATATAACTATTATCTGTTAAATAGTGAGTCTTTAGAATAATAATAATAATAATAATAATAATAATAATAAAAATAATAAAAATGTATTTTCAACTTACATAACCCTAGACGAATGTGACAACACCTTCCGCCTGTTGTCCAAACACCTTCGGAAGGATTTCTCCACATTCTTCAGCGTCCTCAGCACCGAGGAACAAGTACCACAGCTCAGGATCGAAGCGTTCTGGAGGGAGAGGATACGCTGCTCCATTTTCTTCATCTGGAATTTTTGGGGTAATTGACCACAATTATACGACTAGGTAATGTATGTTGATATGTATAGAGTTGTTGTATGACTCGAACGTCATACCTGTATCTAGTTAGTGATTTAATCACTGAGCTCAAGGCTCTATATGTTTATATAAAGAATTTCATTATTGTATAGTGAGCACCATTTTCAACTTTTATTATACTATTTTCTATAATACAAATTGAAGAATTTCTATATAGTTTAAAAAAAATTAAGAAAATTCAATAAATTATTATTTTTACCTTTTTCAGTGTTTCAATTCTCTTTTGTTCTTCTTCGTAGAATACTTTTTCTCTTTCTGCTGCTATCATAAAAGATTCTCTCAAAGCTTCTTCAAGTTCTCGAATTCTTTTATCATTAGCACCCGTTTTAGGTTTCTTATTCATGAACTGTTCCAATTCAGTTATTCTTTCATCCTTACTCCTGACTACTGCTAACAATTGTTCAAATTCTGCTATATTATTATTTTCTCTCAGCGCATCTTCCAGGATGGAAATACATTTTTGTTGTTCTATTATTTTTGCATTTTTTATTTCTATTTCTTTTGCCATATTCGCTATTTTCCTTGATAGTTTGTGACTGTCAATCTGTTTGTTGCGATCTCGTATATTTATCAAATCGTTAAAACTTTTGCTAAATCGGCATTTGTCTAACCTATCCACTACCTTACCGCTTTTTTGGAGTTCGAAAAAACTTTTACTTCTTTTAAGGTTATTGAGCTCTCTGCTGTCTGATATTTTGAGAATTTCCGAAAGTATGAGAGATGATTCATTTAATTCTATTTCAAGATCTATAACTTTTATTTTGTTCTCTTCACATTTCGTTTTAAGCCTGTCTCTTTCTTTCAAAGTGTTGGTTAAATCAGTGATAGTTGCTATCTCGCTCTGTCGCGCACGCGTGAGTTCCTACATGTAGGGTAAGATGAAATAAAAATAAAAACGAAAAAAAAAATGAAATTTTATAATTTAATAACAAAAAAAAAATCCAACAATATAAACTCAAAAATAACTCGAGAAAGATAAACATAGATTTTCTTTTATTTGTCAATTGATATTTCGCTTAACAAGATTGAAAGCCGGGTAACATGACTAGTGGTCTTACTGCTCTACTTAGATACATGATTACTTAACAGTTTCAAGTTACCAATACTTAAAAAATAAGTCCCGCTGAACACGATTATTATTTTTTTAACATCACTTAAAATTATAGCTAAACTAATAATTTACCTTAGTTGTGTGCTGGTTATATGAACTGGGTAACCTTAGGGTTACCGACAAGATGATAATTATTATTATCTGAACACTTCATAATATTCAATACAAATTTTAATAACATTACTTATTTGCGATTGTAAAGCTTATATGATATATGTAAAGAAAGACGTGGAGTCCGGAGTAAGTCGCTTACGGAGTTAATGAACGACGTCAAAGAAATAACGAAAAGAGAAAATAAATAAACGACAGTCTTGGTGAGAAGAACTAACTTAGAAAAAGCTTTTGAGGAAGCCAGCTGGCCCGGCCTGCAGCGTGGAAGGAAAATTAGTAGGTATTAGTATTATTAGTATTATTTATTTAACCGACCAGAAAATATAGGACTTCATTCTTTGTTAGACTTCTTGCTTATCTAATGTGAAAAAAAAGATAGAAATAGAGATTTATTATAGCCTTAATTTTGGAGTCGGTTGATCTTTATTAGTTATTTGGATAATATTTATTAAGTTAGAAAAATTACAAAATTAAATTGATGTTAATTTAAAAGTAATTTTTTGTATAATCTGTATGAGTCAATACATCTTACCTCTTCTCTTTGTGCTTGTGCTTGTTGCTGACTTTTCAATTTGGCTTGAAGGTTTCTGATGGACCTAGAAAATGTTAGTTTTTAAAAAGATTGGATAAGGAAAAAGATTTTTTCTATAATAATTTGTTTATAGATCTGGGACTTGGAAAACTTCAAGTTACTTTAATGTTATACCAGTTTTGCTACGAAGTTCCTTTTTGGACAATATTTCCTATAATATCTGATATTATGGACTGTCATTTTACAAAAGATATTAATTATTAATCCCGGTCTATCTATACTTATTACAGGTACATAAGCTGATGTGTTATAAAAAATTACTATTAAATCTCGCAGTCTCCGAGCACTTTTATCGGCTAGTCTAATGCCAGAAAGACTCACTGCTGCAGGTCCATGATCTGCTTTTCCTTCTGCGCCTGCTCCTCCTGGCTCATCTGCACGAGCTGCAGCAGTCTCTCCGTCTCAGCGGCTAGTCGCTTGCTCTCCTCCTCGCTGTGTCGGAGCTGCACCTGTAGCTGCTCCGCCTCCTTCTGCGCGTCGCCGAACTTGCGGTTCAGCTCCGTCACCGCCGCCGCGCCGCCGCCGGCCTGCGGGCGGGACGGACAGCGGTTATACCCATACTATGTTATCTTTTTTGACCCACCTAAAGCTCGTGTTTTACTTTGTTTTCTCTAGATTTTAATAATCAATTTATAATTGGTATAGATAACTGTGCCTTTTTTTTTGTTCTAATAAAATAAAAAATAAAATATTTCGTGTAAGATCACACCGTATTATAAAAGTGCAATAAACATAAGATTGTTATTTTTTTAAATCTGTAATCTAAAAATGATTCCCACCTTACGGTTTAGAGCAGAGATTGAGGCATGAAAACAGTTCACAATTTCAGCTTTATTATAAGTATACATTACCTTCCTCAAAGATGCTTCCATTTGGTCCATTTGCTCTTTTCGTTTCTTTAACTGTCGGTCTAATTCCGTTAACGACTTCTCCTTTTCATCCACGTCTTTTCGTTTATTTTCAACCATTCTTCTGTTCTCTTCGAATTGTTTTCTCGCGTCTTCTAACTTCTTGAATTCTTCTTGCAGTTGTTTTCTAGCTTGCGCTGTATCTTCCCCAGCTTTGGCGCTCTGACTTCCAGCTGTCTGGAGTTTCTTGTTGGCTTCTCGCAAGTCGAGCTGTCATCGAAACAACTAACATTAACTAACAGAATTGCATGAGTTTTCATCATATTTACAAAATTTAAAAAATAATAAAATAGCTGTATCAATATTAACTCAAGCTAAAATCTGAAAAGTTTCTCAGTTATATTATTTAGAAGCCCATTATTACAAAAGCTAATTAATTATTTTATATAAAATTTGCCAAAGTATAATTGCAGCAGCAAATTCCATGACAAAAATAAATTTTCAAATACATTTTATAAAACAAGATCACGAAAATTGCAATTACAAAATCGATAGCAGCTGAAAAAGACAAGAAAATATAACAACATTATTCATTAAGCATATTTTTTTGCATCCATTTATTTTAACAACAACAATGGGTTGTGTTTGAACGAGTGCTTATGAAATGTCTGTGCACTCGAGTATGATCAAACATTCTCATGAAAGTGTCCAAATATCTTGATGATGAAACTAATAAAATAAATACGAATTAATGAGGGGTTGGAGGATGCCCTGCGGGCCGTGGGAGGCATGCTACTATACAACAATTATACATGACCGCGAATGATCCCAAATAAAAACTAAACGTATGAACATCCAACTCATAACATCTATGACACCGGTGCAATGGTTTAAGCAGACGCACAAATAGATTTAGGTTCAATCGAGATTGATACTTCAATAAAACATCAAATGTACAAAAAGTTATAGCATTTCAAACTCGATTCAACCCAGCATTGCCGTCGGCCGTGCTCGGGCGATCCTCCAACTGACCTGGCTCTTTTCCAATTCCTGAACGAGCATCTCGAGTTGCGCCTGGCAGCGCTCCCTCTCCACGGCGAGAGACCGCGCCTCCGCTTGCGCCGCTTCAAGCTGCTTTTGAACTTCCCGCACGTCGGACGGTCCACGTGCTTGAAGCTGCTGCAATTGCTGGTGTTGCATCTGGAATTGTTTTTCCAAAGACTGTAAACGTTGCTGGCACTCTGAATACGCTTTTTCTGCGGCGATTGCTTTAGTCTTTTCAGATTCGACTGCCATCTTCCATTTTTCGATCTCGCCTGCTTTCTGTGCTTCTTTTTCTGCCTTTTCTGCCCTTTGTCTGAAGGTATCTTTTTCTTTGACCACAGACTGAACCTGTTGCTGTAATTTCGCAATTTCTCTGTCCCGATTTTCAATAACTGATTTCGTACCGCGCTCTGAGTCTTGGACCATTTTTCTTTGATCTTCCTTTAATCTACGCACTTCCTCGCGCTGTTTCTGAAGTTCGGTCTCCGAAGAATTCAGTTCTCTCTGGAAGTTTACAAGCATATCCTGAGACTTTTCTAATTGCGCTACAAGCTGATCGCGTTCGATCGTTAATTGTTTAGTATCTGCCTCCAATTTAACTATTTGTTTTTCGATAGCATCGGCCTGTTTGTCCCTTTGCTCAAGAATAGATGCCATCTTTTCTCTATCACGAACCGATTGAGCTAGTTCTTGTTGTAATTTAACTAATGTTTCTTGCGTTCTGTGATCAAGAGTACGCTGTTGTTGTTCTATATTACGTCTAGTATTCTGTATTTCAGCCCTTAGTGCATCCCTTTCTTGTTCTATTTGGCGCATTTCTAAAATTGTACGTTCTAAACGTTCGTGCATTCTGCCTAACTCGTTAGTCATTCTGTCATATTCAACTCTTGTAGATTCATTAGTCTCCTGATACTTAGCTAGATGCATCTGTGACTTCTCGAGTTCTTTAGCCAAGCGACCTGCTTCCATTTCAGTAGCATCTCTGGCTTGAATAGCCTTTTCCAGTTTATCACGTAGTCGTTCAATTTCCAGTCTATCCTCGGTTCTGGCTTTATCACCAGCCACCGCTTGTAATTTCATCCTTTCAATCTGTTGTAATTCACCCTTAAGCCTTTCGTTATCTTTATCCAGCTGTTCTGAACGCAATTTTAATTTCTCACACCTATCTCTGAATTTCTCGCACTCAATATGAGCACGTTCTAGATCTGTACGTTGCTTTTCCATAGCCGCACTAAGCTTTGTCACTTCACTCTTAGATAGCTCAAGCTGTATATTAAGTTCGTGAAGTTTTGTTTCAGCCTGTTCTTTCTCACCTTGTAATCGTTGAATTTCAGTCTGCGATACTTCATGCCGTTCGCGGTATTTGTCTAGCTCTGTCTGCAGTCGGTTTACTTCCGTACTCCATTTATCCTGTTCGAATTGGTATTTACCTCGAACGCCTTCGACGCGCTCCAGTTCCGAGCGAAGTCGCGTAACTTCTTCTTCCGCCTTCCGTGCTCGTTCCAAGTCAAGAGTAGTCTTCTCTAGCCGCGTGCGCAGTCGGTCCACTTCTAGCTTAGTCCTCTCGTGTTCTTCTTTGGTATCATGATACTTTCCGTAACGTGCTGCATATCGTTCTGCCTCCTCCCTTGCACCGCTAGCATCCGTTTTCACTTTGTCCAACTCCGCCTGGACCTTCCTAAACTCAGCGGATATTTTATCATGTTTATCGTACATCTTTTCGAGTTCTATCTGGACTCTTGCCATTTCTTCCTGTGTTTTTTCATTTGTTGCTTGTGCTTTACCACACTGTGTCATGGCTCTGTCGTATTCGAACTGCAAACGTTCGTTATCAGCAACCATTTTTTCTTTCTCGGCTTGATATCTTCGCAATTCAATTTGACCCTTCTCATACCGATCGCGGACCATTTCGATATCAACACTGAGTCTATCCATGTCTTCTTTTGCTTTCTCTTCTAGTTCTTTAGTCCTGCCGAGCTGTAATGATGATCTATCGTACATTTCTTGCAATCTCGCTAGTTCATCTTGCAGCTTTCTCTGATCTTCTCTAGATTTTGTGGCCAAGTGAACATTCTTTTCATATTCTAATTCAATGCGGTCTTTGTCAGCTTCTAGAATATCTATCTTGTTTTGCAGTCGGTAAATTTCATTTTGTGATCTGGAAAAGAAATAAGGACATTAAAATTTTAAATATTTCTATTTATTTGGTCTAATTCTATCACACCATCGCCACCAACACAAGACGACACATATAACAAGTACCTATCATACTTCTCAAGCATTTTCTCGTATTCTTTGTGCGCTGTCTCCTTTTCTTCGATGGTCTTTTGTGTGGAATACAAGGCCTTGTCTAATTTCTCCTTCATTATTTCTAATTCTGTTAGAGCATCATCCCTTTCCATCTGTAACAATAGTTAACACTAATCATCAGTTTCTAACAATGAAAAAAATTCTTACCTTTAACTAGTTAACAGTTTAACTAGTCCCTATTACTTAAATATTTAAGTATTTTAAAATTTATTCTATTATTTTCATCTAGTTAGAGAGGAACCAATCTCGTCACTTGCTATTTTTTTTCCAAACAATGAAGTAACGTAATTAAATAAATATTACATTTTGAGTAAGTTTAAACATAATGTTTCTTCTAGATGTCGCTGACAATGGACCATCACTTTAAACTGTGCAACTAGAGCCAGGATTTATAAGTGCAACATATATCAATTTTAATTTATTCTGCTAATACATATTATATTTGAAAGACTCCGGCCTGGCTGAAAAAAACAATTCTCACCGTAAGTTTCTGATGCTGCTGGTGAGCTTTCTCCCAGCGCTCTCGCAGAACATCTAGCTCCGTGGCCGCGCTGTCTCTGTCTCTCGCTGCTCTGTTGGCTGCTGCTGAAGCTGCTTCCGCTCTCTCCCTACAGGAGGCTGCTTCGGATAACGCTGCATCTCGCTCTTTCTGAACACGCGCGACAAGTGCCTGAAAAAAACGATTATGTTTTTATATTTCAAACTTTGACGCACTTTCTAGGAACTACAGGATTGTCGAGTGAAATAATTATTAATCAAAAATATATATTAAACTTAAATGTTAAGATTTGATAAATATTTAGACTATCAAGCCGCCTCGGCTTTTGAATATTTGGCTTTTAAATTTTCTACTGTAAAAAACGACATTAAAATAAAATAAAACAAGTTCTTTGAGGTTTTTTCTGATATTTCACAGATATATGGCTTTTAATTTTAAGAATTAATATGCGAAAATGTTTTGCGAACAAATCGTTTTTAAATAAATTCAAAATCTAGATAATAAATTAGTTTCCAGGTACTATCAGTGGATCTGTTACTAAGTCAGAGGTAAAAGCCCCAAGTATGGAATATCTACGGCAGAAATTCGCTTGAATCAATATTGGTTTGGTGCCAATAAAGTGAATGTTACAGACAGTTTGCGATGTAAATGGAAAACAAATCTTGGATAAATTCGTGCGATAGATTTTATGAGTTCAAACTTCAAATTTATTGTCAACATACAAACGTAAAACTCTACTAGCAAGTATTTATTATGAACTAGCTTTCGCCCGCAGCTCTAGTCACATAAATTTCGGTAATCGTAATCCTTCTTTTAATATTAGAAAGTAAGTTATATATTTTATTTCGTCGTATAAGTAAACAGATTACCTCTTCAACAACAATCGATATATTTCAATCAAATTTACCTAAAACCATAATAAATTATACAACTAAACCTTCTTCAGGAGTGACAATATCCATCAATGAATACAAAAATCCATTTGACAGTTATTGTGTTTATCGCGTTCATACAGACAAATTGGATGCCGGGAGACTTCATTTTATATGTGTATATATTTATAATAAAAAATAAGTTAGAGGTATATTCTCATGTTAATAACTTTTAATATGATTTTGAATATCTTTTAAACAGAATCTAGGCAATATAAAAATGTCTTACACGCACGGTTACGTGATTACTTGTAATACTGTTTTCTTATCTTTATACTTTTATATACTTTATCTTTTATTATTCGGCTGAGTTTCTTGTGTGGTTCTTTTCACAAGGGCGCGTTTGGAACCCTCGTAGCCTTAGCTTGAAATATACAATTGATAACTGATATTCATTTAAAATTTAAAAGAAATAAAAAAGAAATAAAAAATATAAAGATCAATATATAACATAGAGTAAATATAGAACTTAAATTAATTTACGAGAAATATTTGTACAATTACGTACTTATAAAGTCCTGATTTAATATATTAAATATGTTTAAAAAAACAACTAATTAAATTAACAAATAAATGAAAAAGAAGATTGAAAAAATATAGTTTTTATTCTGTGGTTATTATTAAGATGGCGTCGTTTTGTCTAGACTTTGGACGCACAGAATTGAGGTTACATCTTATTTATTGTCATTTTATTATTGTATGCTGCCAAGTTTTACAAGGACCTATTTCATGGCCGTGAGTCATGTAAGCTTTAGGAGATTTTGCTCTTTTATACGTAATATGAGATTATATAATCATTGAACTAGCGATTGGTTAGTAGCCCATATGAACCAAAGGTATTGAGTTCGATTCCCACTTGACGCTTTTGTTTGTGTGATCTACAGATTGCTATTTAGAGACTTGGTGTTGTTTGTGTCTGTTATTTCTGTTTGTTGAACCTCTTGCGACACAGATTATCAGTCCGGTATGGGAGTTGTTTAAAATGTATATATTTTAGTCTGTCACCAGAAACGAATTTTAGAAGCATTTAATAAGCCTTTCTATATAAAAATTTTTCGTAACTTGGAAAAGTGTCTAGTATTGTGGAAACTGATAACTATATTATACTTTTATAGACAAATTTAATTAAATTTTATTTTTTTAATATATGTTTTTTTCAATGAGAAAGGTATAATCCCTTAGATTAGACTTTTATTTAAGTCTTTTAATTTAAGAGTTTAACTTCATTCTCAACAACCATCATTTGAACATTCTCTCAAAATTTTATAATTTTTTTATTATGCATTTACAGCCAGTAATTATAATTTAAAGCAGTGTTATTAACGGTTGAATTTATTGTAATTTTCTCAGTCCAAGACACATTTGGAACTTTGAGTTGGACAGTGTGTTTGAAGGACTTATTTCAATAAGCATGGGATCAAAATTCGACATATCCATTTGACGTACATAAGAGACAAAATTCAAAGTGGAAAACATTAAAGAAATATTCATTAGAAAGTATTCACTTGCTGACTGCAAGAGTATATCAAAAATGTGTAAGATATTATTTTTGTAGTCTGGTCAGCGAGGAAAGAAACAAATAAGTATTTTTTAATGTTAACATCATCTTACTATAAAGTGTTTGTAATTTTACAGTTATAGTTATACAGTTTAGTTATTTTACCTGTGCTTTTTCATGCTTGTCTCTAAACCGGTCTGCGTCCAGCTGTGCCGTGTCCCTCTCCTTCTGCAGTCTGCCCGCTTGACCCAAAGCCTTATCCAGTTGCGACTGAAGCGACTCGAAGTCATACGCTGACTTCTCACGATCCACTTGCAACTGGAGAGTTAACTTCAATGATTACTTAACTTATTATTTCACTTTTTGGCTCTCGAAATTCTTATATGTTTTTTTCTTAAATTACGCTTAGAGCTGCGGAAATTCGCAGCCTGAGTTTAAGTGGAGTAACAAAAATATCGATTACAAAATTTTATTCTAGTTACCTTTCTGTTTTCTGCAGCAGATTTGTCCAGCTTCTCTTGCAGCTTGTCTATCTCTGAGTGAGCGGAGTCCAAAGAAGCCTGCAGCTTGTCTTGTTGTAGCTGTGCTTTGCCGAGAGTAGCTTGTGTTCTCTCAAGTTCTTCTCTAGCTTTGTCTAGTTCGGCTATTGCTTTGTCGCGCTCGGAGTGAAGACGGCTTATTGATGATTGGACACTGGATGAAGAAGTAATAGTTTTATATTCTACTATGTATATGGGTAGGAAATAATATACTTTTTTCTAATAAAATAACCCAATTATTTAAATTTTTTGAACATAACTTTAATGTTGATGACAATTTAAATTTATTACATTTTAAATTTGTTTCTAAATGTGCCACGATTAAGGAATGAATAACAGATTGCTATCAGAATAAGTTTCGCGAAGTTCAGGAGTTTTAATACCAAGATAGCGCTGAGAAATTGCCTCAAAGAAACATTCAAGAAACATTATTTTAAGTGAAATTAGTTAGCAATTTAAAATTAAAAGATTTCTTGTAAATCCTATTATTCAAGGACATAGCGTAAAATATTTTATTCTACGAGAAGCAATTTAAATTGGGGACAAAACGTTAGTTTTTATATAACTAGCAAATATTATATATTCGAATAAAATACTTACCGATCATATTCTTCCTTCAGGCTATCTTGTTCTGTTTGTGCATTTTCAAGCTTTGCCTTCAAACGATAAACTTCACCTTGAGACTTCTCCAACTTATCTTGAAGAGCACTCGCTTCTACTCTACTTCTCTCGGCATCCGCCTGAGTTACTCTTAACTCAGCCTGGGTTCGTCTCAATTCAGCTGCTGATTTATCTGCTTTTTCCTGAACTCGATCTAACTCTTGGGATGTTGTTAGAGTGCTCCTGCCGAACGTGGTTTGAGATCTTTCTAACTCATGTTTCAGCCGCTCGTTCTCAAGTTCTAATCTAGCCAGCCGCTGTTTGGCTGCTTCCCAGTCCGCACCAGACCTACCGACTTCGCTTGCCGCCTTATCCAGTTCAGCTTTAGATTTGCCGAGCTCAGACTGCGAGCTTTCTAACTTAGCTTCAAGTCTGTCTTTCTCTGCCTGCGCTCTTTCTAATCTAGCACCCAGTTTCTCAACTTCACTTTCAAGAGCGTGGAGTTTCATTTTATAATCGGCTATTTCTCTTTCATGGAGCTCTCTCTCTTCATTTTTCTCATGTTCTGCTCTATCTCTCTGTTCACGGAGTTGTTGGATTTGCTTTTCTTTATCGCCGATGACTTCTTCAAGGGAGGAAAGCGCACCTTCAGATGAACAATGGTGCGCCTGCATAGCATTCAGTCTGGCTCTCGCCATATCTACTTGGTTATCTTTCTCTTTGAGGAGGTCTTCGAGGTTTTCAATCTACGAAATATCCACGAATAATTAATGTAACATAATTGTCTTGTAATAACATTACATAAAGCATTTAAATATATTTTTCTAATATTAAAAATATAATAAAATAATAAAACAAAGCCACATAAATAAAAATAAATAACATACCTTACAAAAAAGTAGCACTACACAATACAAAACAACAAAACAAAAACGAACTAGACTAAATCTAGTGTCAACAAAAAAATAATAATAATTTCAACAAATAAATGAGTGAGTGTCCTTACATATACATACTATATTTGGAATACTACATGGTATATTTGGAAAGTAGGTATAAATAAAATATTTAACACTAGGAAGGAACAATCATTTAATATAATATAAATACAAAATATATAGACACTAAAACTATTATTGAGTAATAAAATACAGGAATGTCAAAAAAGTAATAATCAAGCTTATAATAAATAGCTTTACAATGTTGACGTTTGTGGTAAGAACTCCCCCCCCGCCCAAAACCCACACATACAGTCATTAATAAAGAGCTCTCAATCCATAAAAACCCCCCTCCTTTCAACATCCTCAAAATCAATCTCCTAATTCCCAACTTAAATTCCGCTGCAAGCTCATGTGCCAAATCCATTAAACACCTTCAAACCGAAGTTCAAGTGCAGACACAAGAGTTAAACCCAACAACCCTCAAACCCACCTTCCTCTGCAGCACGTTGATCTTCCTGTCCTTGATCTCTGAGTGGTCTCTTAGCTCCGCCAGCTCGTGGGCTGCGCCAAGAGCAGCCGCAGTCTTCTTCTCCACCATTCTACTCTTTTCGTCTAAACGAGCCTTTAATTCCTCCACCTGTCACATCGTTAGGTTTTTGGATATATTTTTTTCAGGTTTTCAGCTAATTACCGTAACTACTGTGTGAAATAAAAATAAAGTGCTGATGAATGAAAATGTAATAATTTTTTCATTTAAATATATTTGTGAAAAAGTAGCAGTGTTTTGTTAAATATTAAATTTTTGTGCGTTTTAAAAAATCATCAATGAATCATCTCCCAATGCAAATGTTTTTAAAAATTCTTATATTTTCAGATTATTTATTTTATATGCGCATAGATATCAAATATACGTCATATTAATGTATGTTGCACGGTTGCAAAGGGTAGGTTCATGGATAATAACTGATATAACTTATTTAAAAAACTACAAAAAACTACTAGAGTTTAAGTAATTTTAGAATAGTCACAGGAATTTTTATTTCAAAAGATGTTATATGTTTTTTGTTTGGACAGCCAAGCGTTTAGAACCATTTGGTAGTTATGAACCGAAAAAGATTATTTTTGAATGTAAGATGTTACAATGAAAAATGAAAAAGAAAAATGAAATTTAACAATAAAAATCCAAAACAATCTATAAACCATTTTAAATTAAATTATTATTGAAACAAATAGCAATTCAAAATGACTAGAAAATATAGCTTCTACTAAGTAGTAGAGAGTTCATTTATACCTTATAACTTACATCAGTTTGGAGCATGCTGTAGTGCTCTTCCTTTGCGCACAGCGACTCTTTGAGGACGGCAATATGCCGCTGGTAGTCCTGATGCTGTTCTTCCAAAGCCTTCATCTTCGCAGCCATCGCCAGGATCTCTTGATCTCGTCTTTGGATCTCCAGTCGAAATTCATCCAACTGACCATCCAGCCATTCGTAGAGAATTAAATCAATCCAAACATAGTTAAGAAACACTTTATGAAATCCAAAAAAGATAAAAATCTATCTACATAGGCAAATAGTGATGGCGGAAATGATATCGATGTTAATTTAAATCTACTTAACGGTAACCATCAAAATAAAGTTAATGTTGTATCGATGAAAAGCGACGGAAGCTTATTATTAATTATATTAGTAATGTTCTCAGCATCTAACAATTATGACAGTAGTGCCATGGAAGACAGTATCTTATATGTTTTTACATGCAAACCACGCTTACACTCAGATTAATCAAAATAACTCGTTAAAGTGAAGTATAGAAGATCTTAGAATTATCGCCGGAAAACTTTCCATCTTAACCAATATATATATCAAGTTTAAGCTTAAATGAGCAGCGGTAGAAAGTTTTCCAGTGTCGAAATATCTAATAGAAGATGCCGACGATGCACGGGCGCCTAAGTTGTGATACATTTATCTACCGGTACTGTGACAGACTGATGAGATGGCGCTACATGAGAGGCCGGGGCGTGAGCTTCTAGTGATGACTGGGACCAAGCGTACTGGACACCGAAAGCGGAATGATAAGATCGGGAATTCACAAAACGCACCCGAACTCGCTTCACGCAAGTGCATACGACCTCAACAGTCTCTATTTAACAGTCTCCAAGTCTAATCGTCGATCACACGCTTCCTCAACCATATACTATATATAAAATATCGCACCTAGGACCCTACTTAACAAAAATATCATTCGACCGTTCAAGAAGTATAATCTCTTATTTTAATTAAAAATAGCTCTAACAATGAACAGGTACACAAAAATATTTCGAGTCGGGGACTCGGCTAACGGCTTTAAAGCGATAAATTGACACGGGATCGTCTCGGCGGGCGCGGGCGCTCACAGCGTGGTGGCGCAGGGCGCGCGCGGGACCCGGCGCCCGTCCTTGGTGATGCGCACGTCGTTCAGCAGAAAACTTACTTGTCGCTTGAAGGGAGGGTCGGCCTTATCGTATAGCGAGGCGTGCGAGGGCGCGAGCGAGGGCGGAGGACAGACGAGCGCGGCCAGCTCGCTCTCGAGCAGCGCGACCTGGCGCTCCAGCGTGGCGATGCGCGCCTCCTTGGTCTCCAGCACGGCGGTGAGCGTGGCGCCCGCCGAGCCGCCCGGCAGCCCGGCCGCCGCCAGCGCGCGCTCCAGCTGCGCCTGCAGCGCCCGCAGCGTGTCCGCCGTCGCCTTGAGCTCCTGCCAGCACGGCCGCCGCTACACGCCACTACACGCCACCCTCCGCCTCGCCCGCCCGGGGCTGCGCCCGCTCGGCGCAGCCCCGGGCGGTTTCGTCTCGGACTGAACCAATTCAATTTAACGAGACGGTCGTCGCTAGGGTTCATGTGACGGGGATAATGAGCTAAACATGCAATGTCGTGAGTCGTGTTCGTGTCGCTCCTTCTTTTAAATTTTGTCGTGTCGGGCCGAATCGGGGGTTTTGTTTTGAATTTTGTTTGATGTTCGGTAAGTCGACGTGTCGGTGGAGGGATCGATGAGAATTTAAAAGTGCTGAGGGGAAAAAGCTCGAAGTGTAACAGAGACCGTGAAGAGTAAGCGAAAGTCGGTCGGAATTGAATGAAGCCAGAGAGAAAGATAGAAGTCGATTGTTCACACAAGCGACGCGACAGTCACATTCGGCCGGAGACATGAATGAAAATGAAACTATCAAGAGCAATCTAAGAGAAACAGTGACTTTGATAAAGGTATCACAAAATAAAACGCCCATGTGTTTACATTTGTCCATACAGATATGAGTAAGCAAAGTGACATGCAGAACAACACACTTCTGGATATTTAAATTAAGTATACAAAATAGAAAACTTTCCAACGGGTTTTAATATTAAGTTGAAACAATCTACTTTGTGCATGCAACATTCACAACACACAACGTAATTACCTGTTTTTGTGCCATCGCCTGCATTTGCTGGAACATTTGTCTTTCTTCTTCTTTACCTAGAAAAAGTTTCCATTACGTATCCCTTTGTCATTCACAATTCAAATGCAATTACACTGATGGCTGCTATTTTCTATTTGTGGTTTAAATTAACGTTGGAAATTATTAACCATTTGATTTGATTTGAATTACTTTTCACTATCACTTAAAGTAATATTACAACAATCTTACTTTCCCTTTTTATATCAGCTATATATTGTTTTACTCAAAATGTTTAGATTTGTTTTATTTTAAATAGTAATTACTCAAAATTACGCAGTTATTAGTAGATTCAATTCTAAAAACTCATGTCTCAAAAAAGTAAAATTATTGTAATATTGCAACAAAATATATTTAAACTATAGTAGTTTAAAGAGTTATTTTTCGATTTCTTGAATCCTTTCTTTCTTTCTTTTTTTGAGTAGAAACTACTTAATAAATAACTTCTTCGTTATTAGTAGATTGATTTTCTAAAAACTCAAATGTATCAAAAAAGTGGAAATTATTGTAATATTGAAACAAAACTTTTTTAAACTACATATAATAGTTTTAATACTTCATAGTAGCTTATTTGTTTCGTAATATTATCTGTTGTACAAAAAATTGTGCAATCTGTTGTGCAAATTAATTCACCTAACAGTTCTATACATACCCATCCCCTTATTTTGCAGCATTTCCAATAACTTCTTGATGCTTTCGTCTCTAGCTTGTAAAGTTTGCTTCTGAGTTTCGATCCTCAATTCCAATTCCTGTTGAAGATTAATTTTCATAATAATCAAATATTATATATCATAAAGGTTTTAAGGAATTCGATATTAATTTATTATAATTAAGTTTTATACATAAAAAGTTAGTTAGTATAGTTTTTGAGTTTCAGTTTTTTTTTTTTAATATTTTATTTTGCAACAAATTGTTTTGAATTAGTTTAAATGTAATAAATAAACTAAGGCCCATCTTTATATAAGAATAAATGTCTTGAAGTTCTAAAATATAATTTTGCTGATTCACTTCTTATTGAAATCCGGATATAAAAAAGTTAATATTGTATTAAATTAGTAGTTTTAATAAATATATAAGAAACAAAGCAGAGACCTTTATGGTGTCCCTCAATATAGCAATCTCACGCTGCAGATGATCGTTCTCAGAGAACAGCGCTTCCAGCTGTTGTTGTAGCTCTGGAGCGGGCTGGCGCATGCGCAGGCGCAGTTCTTCCTCCAGTTGACGCACTAGCATTGCTTGTTTCTGTGAAAGATGTTTTGTTTTTAATAGAACCATGAATTTAATTTTCATTTATACGTCATGAATATATATTAATCCGGCTGTACTCGCGTAAAACTAAAAGAATTTGCCCGACTGGAACTAATAGAATTTGCCCGATTGGACCGAGGGGACCTTGTTCATGAAATACTAAGCGTGGCTAAATCGCGTGAACTTTGTTTGTTTTGTGCTCTGTTGATGTATTTATTAGGTTTTCAATGATTTTTTATATTCAAATGTTAGTTATTATACTCCGTGATTCTATAGTTTCAGGACTAAATATTGTTGTAAGCTGATTTTTGTGATTGCTGCACATGAAATATCTCTTATGGTCGCATTTTGAGAAAGTCCTGCCTTTTATATACAGAAAATAAAACAAAAAAAAGGAAACAATAAAAAGGGTTTAAATGTGTAGATTGTGGGTTACAATAAAATTAAATCAAACAAAACCATAGATTTCGAAATTCGTAAAATATCTGTTCTTTTATGATAGCAGGGCAAACGAGCATGCGGGTCACTGGTGAAGTGTGATCACCGCCGCCCACGAATTCTTGCAACATCCGAAGACTCACCAAAGCGTTGCCGGTCTAGGAAGTATGTATAGCTTTCTTGAAGTTACCCATGTCGTATCGATCTGGAAACACCGCCGTAGGAAGTTCATTCCACATCTTTGTAATACGTCGATGAAAGGTCCTTCAGGACTGAACGATGAAAAGCGAACTTTAGAAGAAGAAGATGATGATGATTATGATGAACTTTAGAAGATTGATGAAGGATGAAAACTGCACTTAAGATGATCGAGAATAAACGTGAAAATTTACTGGCAACCAACTATTATATGTAAACGGTGTCACCGTGTATTACTTTGTAATAAACAAATTAATATTCACAGAAAAATACATTATATTAAATGACTTTTTAATTCAAGCAACGTGTATGAGAAGTTTATTGTAATTTATTTGCTCATTTGGCTGCAATATTAATTTACTAGAACACGAAATTGACATTAAATATATTTTATAATTTTTATAACTATATATATTCGTCAATTATTATAACAATATCCTGTTCTTTAAATAAGATTTAAATCAAAAATCTAACATAACTATAGGAATGTTTTTTTAATTGAAATTTAATTTTATTATCAAAAATTTTAAGATGTCTCTAAAATATTTATATATTAATCTGTAACCTTCATTCTCTTTGAAAGCCAAAGAAGTTTTGGATTATTTCAAGGGTCCTTCAACTCTCAATCAATATGACGATACTGAATGAAATATTAGAAGTAGAAATTCCGTAATCTTTTTATGTTTTTCCGAATATTCTGGTTCATGTAAATGTGGTGTTTTGCGACATATTTTTTATTTTGAGTATCCTTTTTATATATATTTTATGTCCTTGGCCGAGTGCCAAATCGTCGACAGACAAATGTTTGTGGGAAAATACTACAATATTTATATAAATGAAAACTGTAAATAAGATTATGATATACAGACATACATTAGACGAATTCATGTAATGTATATGTGATGCAAATATAGCCTTTATTGATTATGGCTGAGTTCAAACATTTAAAATAAATTTCAAACAAGTTCCTTTAACCAATAAATGTGAAATTTGTATAAAATTCGGAAGCATCTGATCTGACACAATTAAGAGGCATGAGGAACTCTTCAGGTATACCATGTAGTATATATATGTAGCTAATCTATACTACTTTCGTTCGAGAAGTTTTGTTTCCTTAAACGCTTTAATCTTAGACACTACCGGATGGATATGAAAGATGATTTTGATTATAAAAGGCTTATAAGATTTATAAGGAAGGCTATAGGTTACCTAGCTTTCCGCTGCTGCTCTTAGCTCCCTTATTAGTAAATAAAATTGTTTGTTCGCGCGTGAAACTGCGTGTAAGAGACAGTAATATATAATCGTATTTACCCTTTTTTTGTACGTATCTATATTAATGCTTATAAACGTAGTTTGTAAAACAAACAAAGTTATTTCTTAAACAAACATGAATGAACTGTCTGGGTGTCAAAATTGACTAAAATCCTGTTAAAAAAGTGGTCGAATATTACACTTTTCTTAAGAATGCTCTTATGGTCCAAGCAGACAGAGTCACGGAAAACAACTAGAGCATATTTAAAGATATACTTTAGATTTTAATTATATACAACGTTTTAATAAATATTGTAATGGTATGCATGTATAAGTGAATTAAATTTGCATTTCTAATGAGTTTTCACACGAACCGGGACAGACAATTGGGTTAAGAACTTGACCTTAACTGGTTTATCTTGTACTGACGATATTTTGATTTATATTTTTAAAATAGCATAAGAAATAACATATAAAAATCCTAAGATGAATTAGGAATAAAATGTTGTTTGACCCGATTAGATAAAGCTACAAAAATATAGTACCATAGTATTATTTAATGATATTAATTTTTTTAATTCTATCCGCCAATTCAAATAGAAAATTTTAGATTATGTACTAAGAATATTATTGATAAAGACGATAACATGTAGATATATAAGGCATCATCATCATCAGGTCATCATCGACACAGTCACTCAATTGGAGACGGGAAGGTATCCTAGAGGGCGCAGACTCCAAGCCTGGCCAAGTTCATTAATTCATCAGGTCGTAGGAAAAAAGCTATCAAAGCAGTGAAGGAAAGAATTCAAAGAAAATTTTTCGGAACGCAAATAAAAATATTACGTGAACTGAATGCAGCTAGAACCATATAGCATATTTCTAAAAATGTGTTAGAATTTATATAAGTAACGCAGTGGATATTATTCAATGGATAAATTAAAAACGAATAAGGTGGTAAAGATAAAACAACTTCTTCAGCGGTACGGAAAGGTTAAAAAAAAATGAAAAATCATATTTACTGATGAGAAAATTTTTACTATTGAGCAATGTTTCAACAAGAATGATCAAGTGTATGCTCATAGCTCTTTAGAAGCTGTCCAATTAGTCAGTAGAATACAATATGAACTATCCGACTTCAGTGATGGTTTGGCTGGATGTTAGCTATCACGGGGTGAATATTTTAGAAAAGAGGGTATCAAAAAATCAGAACAAAATCAAGATACGATTCTTGAGAGGCTGCTTGTACCTCTAAAGAACACCATGTTCTAGAACCATGAGTGTTCTTTTCAGCAAGACTCATCACCGAGTCATAAAGCCGGATCCACCCAAGTGTAGTTAAAAATGAAGATTTCAGCCTTCATCAGAGCAAAAGACCGGCCTTCTACTCCTGGTGTCAATCCCTTGAATTATTATTTATGGTCATTTTTGGAGTCGTGTGTGAAGGCCTACCTAAACGAGAGAAATTTGGAATCCCTAAAGCAACCCATAAGAACAGTTGTAAAGAATTTTCTCATTTAGAGAATATTACAAGCAGCATTGTTAAATGGCCACAAAGTTTAAAGGACTGTACTAAATCAATCTAGATCATTTTGACTGCGCTTCATATATTTTTTATTTTATTATAATAATGTATAAAATAACACATTACAGTTTTACATTATAATTTTATCGAAATATAGTTTTTATTATCAACCATCTGACCAACTGGATCAATTCACACGATGTAAAAAGTAAACTTTGTCTTTTTATTTTTATTCAAATATTTATTTTTATAAGAGTGTCTAAGTATACGTGCCCAAGCAAAAGCAACCTTATCTATATATATATATATATATAATAACTCAATAATAACTCAAAAACTATTTGAACCAATTTTAAAAATTCTTACAACCTTAGAATGCTACATATATATATAATATGTAGCATTCTAAGGTTGTAAGAATTTTTAAAATTGGTTCAAATAGTTTTTGAGTTTTAGTTACAAATATACACACCTTATCTTTTTATAATATATATAAGTTCCAACTATCCTCTCGGGATTCTAACACCTTTATTAGAGATGTGTAAAATTAGTAATTTAACACAATCTTTAATACTGTACTTCACGCCCACGCAATGATGTCACAGTTATCAGAACACCAAGTGATGTGTTGTAATCAAATCTCAGTAGCCATCTTGCAGTATTTGTTTTGTGAGGTTGAGTATAGTTTGAACACTTACAAAAACATTTTTATCATTAACAAGCTGTTACATGCGGCTCTACTCGCGGAGGAATTTATTTATATCTAAAAGCTTTATCGTAATGCTAGCCTGTACTCTTAATCATAAGCCTGACCATTATAACCATAAAGAAATTCAAATCCATTCAATAATTTCGAACATTAACGTTTAAACAAACATACTTTTCTGCTTTATAATATTAGTATAGATTATTTTAAATATACTGTTCATTTTTGTTGGTTATTATTTAACGCATATATATTTTTTCTGTTTAATGTCTTTATTGAAAATGTTAATGTTTTGTTTTATATATTCGTAGTGCTATATGTGGGCTGCTTTGAATTATTTTTTATATTTCATTATATAGATTTTCGTTCATACGTGGAATCTATTGATAAAAGTATTCACCAACCAGACAAGTAGGTACTTGTCGGTTCGTAACTGTAACAAAATCCTTGAAACACAAGAACTTCGGAACTCATTTCGGGTAAAAAATATACGCTTTGAAGTTCTGATATTACGTGCTATATGCATTGTAAGCGAAATGAAGCGAAACTGAAAAATATTCCGGTAAGCGAAATTTATAAAGGAGAGGATATAGTACTGAATGTAGCGTTTTTTTATTATACTTTTGAAGCATGTTATAATATATTTGGTTTAAAATATCGTTGTGATATGATACAGATTTCTTTGTTTGAAATGTACAAAAATATTATTTATAATTAATTAATAAATATTTTTGTAGTTAAACTTTCGTGATTCTTCATTAATATTAAAATATCTGGCAGTACTCACGAAAATACTGTCGGAATTTGCTCATCTAGTTCCGAACCCATTCGGGGTTCTTGGTCTTGAGCATGGCGGAATCACGGCGTGAACCAGTTCACTAGTCGGGCAAATGTCGATAGTAATTACGTGAGTACAGCCGGATAATTATATATAATAATTAATAAATATTTAAATATGATTATCGCTTTAATAAATTTAACTAAGCTGGTGACAGACTTATTTGGAAATTTTGAAAGACCACCTAATTTTATCTTTATTTAGGAAGACAAGGTAAGTTGTTTCTATTTATATATCTGATGTTAATATGACACCCATTTTTTATTTAAGACTATTTTCAAGAGATATTTTAAAGCCTCCTATTTAAGGTTTATTTATATAAAATTGATAAAAAAATGACTAGTTCTTTCAGTTATTTATCGAAAAATATTTTTCAGTAAAGTCATGGCATGTGTGTAATATAACTAATATTATTAAAAGATTTAATTGAATTGTAAAGATATGCATTTATTTAAACGTTATGAAATTGTATGTTTCAGTAAACGTGGATATATAAAAATTATATCAAATTTTTTATTCAATCGCATAAGATTTTCAATCTGTATTTATTTTACAAATATTCCTTTTATGTATCAAACTATTTTGTGAGTTTCAAGATAAAGTTATAGGTTTATTTTTAATGACATAAACCTTAATTAATTAATTATTAATTTATTAATTTATTTTCAAGTCGCTTTTTCAGTTTGAATCTATCAGTGACAAGTGGTGTACTTTAAAAAGAACTTTTAGGAGGTCTTATTTATACCTACTAATCTCAATAGGCCCTTCTGGACACACTCCAACTTAAATGCCAGGAGGATTTCCAACGTGTTTCCAACGTGCCTTGGTCTGAGAAGAACCAAACAACAAACTCAGCCGTGTATTTTTAAAGTGATCACTGTTTCACAAATGTCAGAGTATTTTTTATGTGATCACTATTTCACAGACTAGAAACTAGAGCCATCGTAATCAATTCAATATGAAGGCCAGGCCTATTTTAGTCAATTAATATTGCAAACTCAGCCTGCATGACGAACAGTCACGGCAGGCTCCCGAGTGATTCTCTGACTTCAAGTATTACATAAATAGCCGAATATTTTGTTTTAAAAATGTGTTTTAATATAAATATACTTATACCCTCAGTGTTTCACTGTATATTTTTTAATTTACTCAATCGATATGTTCAAGCTTTTATTAATGTTTAGTCTCACAAATTAAGGCTTCGTAGCTACGAAATAATCGAAGCCTCCACCGGAAGCGTGACGTGACAATTATACACCAATCGATACAAAACCTGAAACCATTGGAAGAATTAAAAATGTAATGACATTAATATTATAATTAATAATTAATAATGTAAATTTTAAATATATAATTTATCAAATGTCTTAGGAAGTTTGAAATATATTAACATTATATTTAAACGCTTATCATTACAACATAGTAACATCTCAAATTTAGTATAAGTTGAGATATATAAAACGGTCGTAGCATTCGGGTCTACGATCGTAAAATCGATAGCTACGCGCTACGAGACTACGGCTACGGGGTGACACCCCAAAATAATCAGCTGATATATAGATATTAAAAATTCATTGTAACATTGTTTTGTGTCAAAAAACTAATGACATATATATGTACGTTTTCTGACAAATTTATTTGGAAAATATTTGATCAAATTGAAATATACTAAAAAAGAATTTGTATAAAAATCAAATAAAAAATATTCTTTTATATCTAAAATATTGATATTCGATATTTCTTTACACATATTAAGTAATAGGTTTTAAAATTTCAATTCAGAATATTTTGTTAAAAAATGAAGCAGAAAAGTGAATGGAATTGTATGAAAAAAACCGACTCACTATTTAAAAATATTTGTAAAACTGAATACATAAAACATATTCACGTTGTAAAAAGAAATGTGCTTTAAAATATATTTTTACTGACTTTTAAAATTGGATAGATTATGTTATGTGAACTTTTTTGACGTGCAGATTGAGATAAGTAAGGAGGAAGATGAAACGAGAGGGAAGATTAGTCTATCTCACTTTAATATAATAGTTGCTTTTTGCGATCTTGTCAGATGGTACTAACTCTAGAAAGTCTACAGATTATGTGTATATAATTTCAATAAGCAAATAAATAACCTATTTTATACAAAAGGCTTTATGCAAAAGACAATTATTACAATCTTTTGTTTTAATATTAATATTCATAGCCTAGAATCTAGATAATTTTAAACGCGACCCACTTTTGCGCTTTTAAAGTAATTTTGTTTTAATGTGATTGTTATCTCTTGGTATATATTGATTTATTTTTTATTCTAGTTTTTATTTACTGCTTCACTTGTTTGTTTACATGAGGTTTTATAATAAAATTTTAGTGTCAAACGTCAAATACAGATATATTTTTTATCTGTACAATTCAGAATAGAAATGAGACTCATTATGTCAGTTATAAAATGGATAAAATTTTACAGATTCATAAATTATTGGAATATTGTGTTTCGGTACAGGCTGTTTCGTAACGTACTTCATAACACTTAATGTGGTAAAAATGTCGACTACGTGTTATTTTGGGACGTGAATGGAGTACTTATATCGGAAATTGTATGAAGTGTATGAAATATAATTATTAATATCTATTGCGTGTTGAAATGATTGTACAAAACAGGCTTATTTACTTAATTCAAACATCAATAAAAATAAGTTGTAACATAAAAAGCCTTGAACCCTTAATTCGCTCCGCCCTCCACAAGATGGCGGCACGAGGACTCTTCATTGATCGTCCAAAAATAGTACAATCGATTACGCAACGCCATTCAACCATTTTTTATCTGTGATGTTTAGTAGATTTTAAAACTTATTATTATTGTTTGTTAACCAGTAAATTAAAATTTTGCATTGGCTTATAATCAAAGTAATATAAATATTTTATATTTTAAATTATATATATAAAAATGTTTGAGTTATTGGTAATTACGTTCAGAAATAAGGGTTGAGAGTGCTTTTTAACGCTAAGTGGTATGTTAGAGCATAAATAATTTTAATTAAAAGCTTGGAATATAAATCTATTTGCGTATGTAAAAGTTTTTTTTTTGCTACATTTATATTAGTATTTCATGAAAATTAAGTATTTACCTAAGTACCAATTTGCAAATACGAGATCTAGAATGAGATATAAAAGCTACTTGGTATGCAAAACACGCAGTCAGAGAATCTTCAAGACACGGAATACCAATTTGAGAAGACAATTTAGAAAATTATATGTATTCGAGAAGATATATGAGAAATGCTTAGTGTTTTTATGACGTCAGACGTATATATTAAAATATATATTACATTATTTACTGATTTAATATATATAACATTGAGTTATTATCATTAATAGAATGTGTTATTCTCAATTTGTGATTGATTTTCACGATTTTACTAATTTTTGCCAGAGGTTTTTCCCGCATTTTGTATTTAAAAAGTCATATCTTTCATCCCTGGGGATGGATAGTACCCCAAGTCTTTTTCTGTATTATTCAAAAGACATTGAGTTTGTTATTTAGTACATATCAAATAAATTAACATTTTTAAGCTTTCTTTGCTCTTACGTTAGTTTGAAATTGAGTGAAGCTGGTCTTATTCCTGAAATCTTTAGTATAAAAGGTTTAAAGGGTAAAATGTAAATTATAGTAGCCTTCAAATCTCCTCAATTGTTCAGTGAAAATCCTATTTCGCCGTAAAAAATATTACAACTGAAAAACAGAAAGATTATCATACGGACAGAAAAATAACAAAAATAATAAAGGTTTATGCTAGAGTATCCAAATAATTATAAGCATTTGTCAACATATAATAATACAGACGGAAACTTTTTATTTATTTATATATATATATATATATATATACATATACCATGAATGCACTCTTTATTTCATTTTATTTTAATAATAATTACGACTTTTTTGTGTACTTCATAAAGATATGATGTATAATAAGAAATAATTTCATTTGTAAACATATTAATAAAACTAGTTAAGAAAAGCATTAATACATTGAGATTATTAATATTACAATTGAAATAATAATACTAATACATTTTTTTCTATTAAACATTAAAATTATAAACCGTTTCTTGATATACTATACCAAAACTACGGATTAGGAAGCTACTGTGGCTTCTTAATCTTGGATTGCAGATCGATTATTAACTTCGGCCTTGAAATGATATCAACGATGTACTTTGAATCTTTTATAACATTTATTCAATCCAAACAATGAAAGATTTACTGTCTCGTAAAAAGTTATTGGAGATGTAAAATAATAGATATAAAAAATATGTTTAATTCTTAGAATAAAAATGATTATTTATTGCATTAGATATATGTTATAATTCCTGTTAATATGTTTCATAATATATATAGAGTTTATTTTAAATTATTTATTCATAAACAATTCAGTCATAATATTCCCAGACATAATTCTAAAATATCCGCCAGACGTGTTCAAATCAGCTGTTAAACAAAGATGGCGGCTAAATCTAATTTTATCTACATATTTTCCGTCTAACTCATAGGTTTATTTTCGATAGTCTGTTGCGAATTTGAAATTTATTTACGAAAAGATTCATTTTTTAGATAATTTTATTTAAAATTCAAGTTTTTTGTAATGTTCTGATGTAATCAACAATTTTATATTAATATATTTTTCCCTTTACAAAAAACATGTTAATATAAATTCAAAAATAATAAAATATACTATAATACGTTCTTACGTACGTACGTACAAAATGAGCCCTCGTTTCCAGAATAAGTTTTATTGGGCAAAGTAATTCTCCAAGGTCGAATCCCTAACCTATTGACCGTAACATCTGTAAAACAACAAATATTCCAGCTGTTGAGTCATTTGTGTTTCAATTAAATGAAGTACTCGCACGTGCTGGATTGGACACTACTAAAAAATATTGTCTATTTTCTAGTACCTTTGGATTTGAAAATTGTTGAAAACTGAGGAGATTATTTTATTTTATTATATAGTATTTTAATAGATTTTGTTGGCAATTTATATAACATCTATATTATGAAAACTTTTCAATTTAATCTATTAAGCAAACACATACATTTTTTATTATGGTGGTGGGTAGGAAAACGGTGTTCCTGCTGGTATGTCCATGGGTATGTGCATATCGCCAGAAAGCATTTTGTGGTATCTTGAAAAATGCAACTTCACACCAGAGATAAAAAACTATATTTTTTGAAATATTTAAAAAAAAATCTATATTTTGTAGAAAATTTTTATTTGGATTATTCAATGCAGTATTTTTTTCATCATCTCATTTTACCATATTTTAATTTAAAACATGATTGCTTTCTAACGTCGATATTCAGATAATTGCCAAATTGTACCATTTTTGGATCATTATTCAAAGATGGTAAATTTTTGGGACATTGGGACAGAAAGAAACTAGAATATAAATTAAAAGGGACAGTGGTAGGAGCTTCTAGATTTCTCAAGCACAATACTAAACGTTGTTATAATAGCTACTTTGTGTAGACTTCTGTGAGAAGATTTCACAGAGCTGCAGCGTGATATCTCCAGGTCTATTAAGCAGGTGTGGTTCCAATGCTGATGTCTAAATTAATTAATTTCTGAATAAATAATCAGTTGACGAACTAAAAAGTTGAATAACCTCTACAATTTAGAAGAAACTAAATCGTAGGGTCATAATGATATGACCCTACGAAATATGAATTTGAAAATTTTTTTGCCCATCTATACATACATACATACATATACGTCTGGGCCATGTACAGATTGTTTTTGCCATCTACAGTCTGATGTATCTGTTTTTATTATAGTACTTTTTAAAAATATAAACAAACTAATTTATTTCTTACAAGAAATAGACTAATTTATAAAAAATATTGTATCAGGTATTTAGTCGGTATTACATTACATTGTAAATACCGAAGCATTCCTTTGCGTTATGAAGCGAAAAGGAAATATAATATTCTGTTGGAAAGAGGGAGATGAATATAACAGCGTTAATCAATAACTGACGGAAGCCAAGTATATTTTTGGAAGTTAATATTTTTAATATTTTTTAAGCGTTCGCGTGAGAATTTGTTATTTTTTATATAAATATTTACTGAAGGAATTCAAATGAAACTGAGTAATTAAGTTCGAGCATCTTTAGTATTTTTTGTTCAACTAATTTTTTTAACATTATTTTTTGTAAATAACATCTAGAATAAATTTAGGATTCTCCCTTTTTTTCTTTCTAAATTATATTTTTAGTTCCTTTATTTAATACAATTATTCTATATAATGATTCTTTGTAATTCTTAAACATTTACAACGATTTTGTTCAAATATATTTACCCCAACATGTAAATAAAACGTATATAAATAAATGTTTAATGACTAAGCTGAACCGTTTTATGATAAAATTCGATATAGATAGCCATTGATAGGACTTAGGGTACTTTCTGTCAACACACCATGCAGGCGGAGCCGCGGGAGGAGTCTAGTTATATAGATTACGTAAGACGCAAAATTAAGATCCTTATTGGGTTCAGTATCGTAATGAAAGTTTATTACCCAACATTTAAGATAATTTTCTGAGCCACTGATCATTTAATGACTTAAACGAAGAGGAAAATAAAAACCCAGGAGAGTGTGGTATAACTGATTTGCTGGTTCAACTTAATAGGTCCTTAAGAAAATCAATATATCATCCATAATGTATTTAATTATCAGGCTGTACTCGCGTGATTACTATTCGAGTTTATCCGACTTATTTCGAACCCATTGGAGTCATTCATGAGCTCTGAGTTTTCTTGCACTAGTCGGGCAAATTCCAATAATTATATTTAATAGTAATCATGAATCACAAAAGTTTACAGACAGAATATCGTCTATGTATTGACAATTTTGGAAAGTAAATAGATTCCATTTCATTTAAAATATATATATGCCGATCAGTCGACTAATTAATCATTGACGGTCCTGCCTGAGGGCGTTGTCAAAGATCGTGGGTGTGATATACCGGAACAGTTGTGTGTTTGATCTACAGAGTGCTGGTTCGAGTTTTGGTGTTATTGTACATTATCTCTGTTTGTGAAACCCACTCGACACAGATATTTTTTTAGTGCGAGTTGTTTTGAAAGAAATATAAATATATGTATACTCTGTTTACCATATTAAGTTAGTTATAGTTTGAAGTGAGCCTCTCGTATTTTAAGAAATTATTATTCATTATTTTGATATATCTAATGTTTACAATAAGAATCCTATTCATATTTAGCAAAACAAATTACAAATCAACAGGTTATAACCTGTCAAGTTTTGAAGCTGGCTTCGCGCCAAAACTGACAGCAGTAATGACCACAGATTAAGTAAAACCGATTGTTAAGTTTCAGTTTCCGATTTAATGAATATTAATGCATTGTTCTAGCATCGAATTGTAACAATTGCTGCTTAATTTTATCCAATCGAATATATATATCTGCGTTGTTACAGATTTCTTCTTACTTTTCTATATGAAATTTATTTTATATAAACTTCAGGCCATTAGAACATATATATTCTTTTTTGTATTGTTTCTAAAATATTAGAATATAATAGAGTTACATATATTATCGTAATTTGGTTTGAAGAAATATTTCTTTTGTCTCACATATTAAATTTCATTAACGTTCCTATTCAACATTTTCGCATAGAATAAAACACAGTATAAATAACATATATTGAATAGAAATGGCCGCTTATTAAATTAAAAAACAACACTTAATATTTCAAAGGCATATAATTCAAGTTGGTTTGTTATATTCTATAATTATAGACAAGGAATGGCCGCTAATAGGTCAAATATTTAATACTTGCATAAAAGATGAAGTAAGTGAAACCTAACAAGTGAAGGAGGGAATGATCGCTGCATTCAATAATTCTTACAGACAGCTGCTACCTTTGTGTCTGTTGGTGTATTTTTAAACTGATTTTAAGTATTTTGTAACATAAAATAATTAATATATATACTAATATTATTAGCATAAAAGTTTATTTGTTTAAGCGTGTTAATCTTTGATTCTATAGAATGAATTTGAAAATTTCTTTCTGATTGTGATAAACATGTTTATTTAGTAGTAAGATTATATGTGGATGAAACCGCGGGATACAGCTAGTTGTATATAAATAGAATGGTTCTAAGTAAATATAAGATTCTATTATGATTACGGTTATATCAGAAGATATTGTCTATTCATATCTTTTATATTATTATACAGTGACCCAGAAAATTTACTGTTTAGTCTTAAATGTGAATGAACTCTTATTAAAGGAGAGGCGATGTGCACTTTCCTTAGACAAAGAATAAGGTACTACTACTATGAGAATTTGTTCTTTTTCGTTTAAAAATCCTTTCAACACTTTCGAAAATTGTAAGTTTTTTAGCCTTAAAAAATATGTACAATTATTAATACTAAATCTAAGAATACTATTTTATTTTATTATATAAAATAAACTCGTTTAGAAATGCATAAATAATTTTTTTATAGTCAATACAAAATCCATTTTTGAAGATGGCAACTATAAAAACAGTTTTATATTTCAGTTTGCGAGCACAATGCGGTGAGACTCATTATGATGCATTTCTCACTAACAATGGCTATTGATATTTTTAAGGTCACGTTAATAAGATACTTATAGGACATTTTTATATCATAAATTTATATATTTTATCATGAAGAACATACAATCTATGAATTAACTCAAAATAAACCTGTCTTATTTGACAGATAAGCAAAAAAAAAACACGCGACATTGATTTTATATGTAGAATTTAATACAGATAAAAGACTTAAAATAAAACTGTCAAATTTGACAGATTATTAAACATCCGCAATATTTATTTTATTATATTGAAATTAATACTTAAAAAAAAATACGCTACTTTATATATATACTTTAAATTAATACGTTAGAGATGAGATTTAAATAACATATCAGTTCACAACAGTATCCAATTTCCATAATCATAGCTTTCTATTGTATTTCTGTATTAATATACACATTACTTTTGCTGGGCAAGTGGAATAGTTTCTCACAAAATATTTATAGAGATAATCTATATATGCAGCTTGTAAATTATATTTATAGCATACTTTTGTATTCAGCTAATGTTTTCTAAGTTAATGAAATATATTTAAAGTCATTATTATTAATAATAGTTTTAGTTATTAAAAGTAAATATCTTAAAATAAACATTAAAAAGTATTTGTGTCAATTAATTAGTTTATATTTATTTTTGTATTTTTTAAACAAAATTTTACATCAAATTTTAAGAGCTATATCGATTGTAAAGTTTAATCTTGAGATATAATTGAAATAGATAAAAAAAAGATGCATAAAAATTAAGATAGAATGGACTCTTTTTTGAGAAAAGCTTATGTACTTGATAATAAAATCGTCTAGAGAAATTTTGAAAACAGCATAGCTATCCAACATACAGAAAAGCCAGTTTAAATTTCGTGAAATACTCTACAAGTTAATTAAGTGGGAATGAGTTCTCAGGTCTCGTACTGAAGTTTACAAAGAAATTCCGAGACATCTTTCCTTTGCTACTCCTAATATGTATGAACTGTAAGTTCTAGCTTTTCCATCTTTGGAACAGCTTTCGACTAACTATATTATCCAGTTTTTAATGTTTTTAAGTTAGTTAATTAAAATTGTCATTTATTTACTTTACAGGGCAGAACAAAGGTGAATGTTTTATGCCTAATGGCTGGTCTAAAATGTCATGCATTTTCTACATGACAACCATCGATCCTTGAGATGACCAGAACTACTGCTATCATGAGAAGAAATTGAGTGAATGGGAAATTAAACAAAATTTTTAAGTTCGGTTATAAGAAGGCTAAAAGAATTCAATAGATTTTTTAATCCGCTCTTTTTTTTAACAAAGAGGGTTAATGATCAGTGTTGGTGGTGGATTATAAAAATAGCAAAGCCTAAATTGAGCATTTGGTTTACACACTAACTGTAGGACACGTAACAATTACAGCTACTCAGATTTTCTATTCATCATTTCAGCTAGGAATCGTCCACTGCTGCACATAGGCCTCCCCCATTGAGCGCCCTAGGGACCGGTTCTGGGTCGCCCTAGGGGGAATACCTTAACTCAGATGTTAGGTCATCATGTCTCTGAGATTGCAGAGTAGATATCAGTCCTGATGAACTAGATCTGTCAATATATAAATTAGTAGCAATTTTCCAAGACTCCTTCCAGATGAAATAGAAAATGGAATAAGATGCTCGGAATTTTAAGAACATAATAAGACGTATGAATAGTATTAAAATTTGCCTAATTTTTTGTGGAAGACACTTCTAGTATTGTTCTCCTTTTTATTAACAGACGATTAGGATATAGAGTAAAAGACGAAATGAAAATCCTAAATTAATGAGTTTTGTAATACGAAGGGAGTTGCAGATTTTAGGAACTAAAGCAAATAAAATATTTAGCTTTTCAATGTCAATAAAAGAATCGAAATTATGCGAGATCGTGTAATATAGAAATCTAATTTTACGAAAGAGGTAATGGACGTAACCTGACTGACAACTGAAGAATTGTTGAAGATAGTTGATATTTACTTCCTGACATACGGATTTTTTGTTTTTCAACAAAAATAACGATTGGTTTTTATTAAAACCATTTTCAATTCAATTAACCAAATCTAATTGAAAAGTCCATTTTAAGATAGATATCTTCAGTCTGTTTCAGTATTTTTCAGATTTCTTTTTTTTTATCAACGAGGATAAAACTACGAAAAGGGTTTCACAGCTTTAGTGTCAACGAAACGTGCTGTAATTTGAAGTTTTCTATTTTCGTGAGAAACTAGGTTTTGGGGGTCAGAGTCCTTGGAGTCAAGAGCTACACTTTTGATATATGTTGTTTTTGTCTTTGTTAAGATTTACGAGATCTAGCAGCAGTTACTTTTTCTTACTTTTACGTGCTTGGAACGAACTTTGACATACATATATTTATTGTATCTAAATTATTTTGGAATAACCATATTCTTACTGGCAATTAATTCTAGTTCAAATATGATTTTCTTGAATTTAATTTATCATTTCAGGTAAATAAATGGATTTCAGATTAATATAATTGCTATATAAAGTTATTATACTATAGTTTAAGAATATTTGATTTCAAATATAGTGATTATTATATTATATATGTAAGAATTAGTACACTAACAGCTTTTTTATTCGATATTAGTAGTGTGTGTGTTTGTGTGTGTGTGTGTCTTCATAATGACGTCACTAATGTCTGCCTATTGGTCTGGACGCCTTGAAATTGGCATCAAGTATATTTGCTCTGGCAACTCCAATTTCATTTAACACTCGCTACAGCCTTATTGAGACTTTGCCAAAATATATTTTGGCATGTTACTTACTGTAAGGATATAAAACACATATAATTTGAATTTAGACAAATCAAATTGTTATTATTAACATAAAATATTTATTGTATTGATATTTTTTAATGTCATTTCACATTTTGAGCAGTTTTTAGACATAATGTAACGTTTTCAGTAAAAAGTAATCAGTTCAAAGCATTGTGGTAATTAGTGTTTTTTGTATTTTTTTAATAAAAAATTCAAAGATTCATCTGAAATCTGAAAAATTCATCTGAAATTCATGACCTAGTTTTTCAGTTATAATTTAGTGTCAAAAGTTATTTAAAAATAGTCTAATAATAATTTATAGTTATATATAAACATTTTCTTATTATATTTATTTATTTTAAATATGTCTCTATTTATTTTTAATTTAATTGATTAAGTCCTTAAGCTTCTAGAATTTATAGAAACTTTAAATATCAAAAAGTTATTGTAGAGATCGAAGATATAACTCTACGTTACGTAACCTATTATTGGATAGAGACAATTGTTCTAACGCAGTGAACTCTATCGTACACATATTATTATTGATATGTTTTTTATAATAATATTGCTCATTATTTATAAAATTTGTTATTTTTTTTAAATTTTCTACGATAGTTCAATAAAATTCATTTAAATCTGATAAAACATATTATATAATACAATCTTTCTCTTCATTTTTATAATTAATTTTTATCTCTCAATAAATCTAATTAAAACTAAATTCATTAAGAATTCAAAAGAACTGAGTCTGAAGAATAAAATTAGAAAAGTTTAACCTGAAATCTTACAAGAGCTGAGATGAATCTCATTCGCTCTGTAGACTGTAGTTGAATATCTTGTGAAGTACTTATAGTGAAGTAAAATTATATATATATAAATATATATGATTTTACACAGAGAACATTTTTGAAAGAAGATTTTTTAGACAATGTTAATTCTGTGACCACACAGTTAGACTTCATACTGTTATATAGTTCGCTTTGTGTACTGTAACTCTGTTCCCGCAAATTAGGAAACCAGTAGAGGTAATAATGAAATTAGTTAAAGATTTACATCTGGTCTTTCAATAAAAAAATGCTACAAAGCATTCGAATCTCGTTAAAAGTAAATTCAAATGTAACCAAAAATTATATTCGAGTTAAATCCATTAAAAAGAGTTTTATTTCAACTTTTTATTCAATTAAAAATCGAAATGTTATAACAATCAGGGTATTATAAAGTTAGGTTGTGCTTAAAATGAACTTCTCTCGCTGTGGACGAAAATAGGCTTCACTTAACTACCAATTAGTTTGCTTGGTTTTAATTATTGTAATATCATTGTGACCTATTTTGAGATTACTATGTAATATATTTGTCTGTATGTAAATACTGTTGCTATTTTACAGAGCAATTTCGATTATATAATTTATATACTACAGAAGATACAGAATTTAATAAGGATAATCAGAATTTAATTGTGGCTTTTTTTCCTAAATCTTTTCAAAAATGACTTGGAATATTTTTGAAATTTCTGATCAGTTAAAATCATTTATGTAGTAAATTTCATTGTTTTATGTCTCTTTGTGTGAGAAATATATAAGAATCTGTAGTTCTCTCATTGACCTGAGAATAACATCAATGAATAGATTTCAAGCATGCGTAGGACGAAGCGCAAAGGACAGGCGTAGAGGATAAAATACTATGCATTTGTAACCTGGGTTGGGCCAAACCGATTATTTTTGGCGTTTTGTTAAATAACTGCTGGATATTTTTAGAGTTTAAGAGTTTTAGGTTTTCAATAACAAGATAAAAGATACCTGCAAAAAAGACAAATTTAATTTTATGATACAAATTTCAGATTTACTTGACAGAGGTATAAGAACTTCTGCTTTATTTGACAGAAAAATCAATAAGAATTTAAAAAATGTCTGACCTGATTTTCCTGATTGAGCAGTTTTAGTTGGTCGTTTATCAGGCTATATTTTGCGCTCTCCTCCTTCCTCAACGCCCGCTCCTTCTTCAGCTCTGGGCTCCAGAAGGTCTTTATGCTGTGCATACTGGAGCCCAGCTTCTGATTTGTCAGTTCCAGTTCCTTCTTAAGATTCCCCAACTCCCGTTGTAAATCGGAGTTTTGGGATTGTAGCTCCCCCAGAAAAAGGGGGGGTGGTTCACGCCGGTAGTAATCATCTTCGGGGGGCGGCGGCGGCGCGTACGAGCGGTCGTAGTCCCGTTCCAAGGATTGGTATCGTAGGGGCCTGGGTCGTGTTCGGTGGTGAGCTCCGGCGGAGGCGGACCGGCCGCGCTCGTCGGGCGCCGGGGAGGGCTCGTCATCCCTTGCGAGGTACGGGCTGCGGCGGGACGGGCTGCGGTCCACCTGCGGCAGGCGGGTCCGCGGGGCGCTCCACTCCGCCCGGCGCCACTCCTCCCGGCACGGCGGCCGCTCCTCCTCGCCGGCGTACTCGCGGAGATACAGTTTGCCGTGTTTCCCGCGTCAATTCGAACGCATTGTGCACTGGACGTGGTGACGGTCGCGCGATCACTGAACGGGACGCTTGGATCATCGATCGTCCTGATATCGCGCATGCGCGGTGGAATACAGCAATTTAAGCGCTTTTACGCGTTCTACGTTGGACCGTGATCTATAAATGGGGGTATATTTAAGTGGAGCAGAGGTGTGTCTGTACTTTTTTTGGAGTCATATTCCCCTGAATGGGAACATTCTTCTATTCATAAGTGACATGTTAGTCTATTTTTACATTTGATGATGCAATAACGATATTAAAAATTTTAAAATTATTTTTCCTTATAATAATAAGGATAATAAATACATAATAAACTTATATAATAAGATGTCTATCAGTTTTATTGCAAACAAAAATGTTTTTAAAACCATAAAATGGATTACCTTCTACATTATTTGCAATAGAAATTTAAAGAATTGTAGTTTTATTATGGCCATTGCTTTATTCAGTATAAACAAATAAAATTTAGCATGCACTAAGACTTTGATTATGAGGTTTCAAATGCAAACGAACAATAGATATCTATAAAAAGATACAATAGAATGTTGCTACATAAGAAATAATTCAATTAATTTAACAAAGTATTTATTTATTTTAATTTACCGAAACCATTAATTATGTCATACCTCGGCTATTTATAGCTGCTTTCAGCCTCCCGTTCAGAGACGCAGCGATAAAAGCGCTTTACATCCGACTCGTTGCTTGAAGTTCCTCTTATCCCATGACCCACTTAGCATCTGTCTCTTGCTAACGTAAGCAATAGGTATATATCTGTCTCTCTTTGAGGTCGTCGTATCTCGGTCAACCGGGAATAGTGATGTGGGTTAGTCGATATGTTTCTTTATATGTTTAAAATAAATTATTAAAATTATGCTCAACAATAATCACCATAAAAAAATATATTTCTTATTATATATAATTATCCGAATATATCTTAATAATACCGGAATTTGAACTACTAGCTTCGAATTCTTTCCGGGTCCTTATTCATGAGCTAAGCATGGCGGAAACGTGGCGGTTAACATCTTATTACAAAATTTTTCTTACCATCATTAAAACTAAATTATAGGCAATTGTCTTGCAATAAAAATATTTATAAAGAAAGTTTATTATATTATATATTGAATTTTACTTTTTTACGTTTTTACTGTTCAAGTTGAGGAGTTATAAAACTTTTGTAAACTTAAAGAACGAGTAGAAGTAGTATCTTGAATACATATTTATGAAACACTGAAGAGAGATTTCTTGTTATTATTTTTTATCTGTGTGTCTGAAAGATTTTTAATAGAAAAAATACTTACTTACATTTGCTGTCGATATTCTTTATGACTTAAAGAGTTTTTAAGGGACTTGCTTTCAAAAAGATTTGACAGTCTTTCGAAGAGTACATGCAACCGTGAAAAGCTGCATATCCTAAACTTGAAGAACAGGAGTTTGGGATATAATTAGAAAAGAGGACATCTTACTCTCTCACTCATTACAGGTTATATCTAGTATGTACTTCAAGTCAAACTTCTGAGCCGGTGGTACCACTTGGAACAACCCAGTCTGTCATCTACTACTGTAAAAACAAAAACACCTGTCTGTTCTTTTAATTGTTAAATACATTTATTTTATTGGTTTTGTATAAACATTTTTATTTTAATGGTAGTGTAAAATTGTGTCGTTTGAAGAATTAAAAAAAATATATAAATTGTTTTAATTATCAAATTGTAAATTATTAAAATAATAATCATAAATATTGCAACAGAACAACTCTAACGCATCCTATCTTGAACTCATTTCCGTTTTCCGGGTTTTTAAATATTTCGCAGGACTTGTTAGCGCGACTACCTCATATGAATAATTGTGTTTTTATCGATTTATAAGGTAATTAAGAAATATTTCAACATTATAAACTTAAAATATAAGTATTTTAGAAAATACTCTAAATTTAAATATATATTTTTTTAGTTTAAAATGATATGTGACAATTTGGAATACTACGTTATAAATTTCAATAATATAAATTTTCTGATTTGCATTTATAAATAATTTATTTTCAACCTCTTCTAAATTGTCATAATTACTTCATAGCATCCATTTTGATCACTTTTATTAAAGAAGTATTGTAATACTATAGTATTGTAGTAGTTTATCATTATAGTTTATAGTTTATAGAGCTAACTGATAGTATATTATACAATGGATGTTTTGGTGAGATAAAATAAACATATTTCTATATAATTTATTTATTGATAATAATTTAAACTCATTACAACATTGGCTGAGATTTTGTGACTAGTTCCAATGAGAGCTGAATATCTTGTAGACGACTGCTTCTATTTAAGGAACATAGCTAAGAACCATGTATACAGTCATGAATTTTGGATAAAAACACATATAGATATATAAATTTATATATGCTAAACCTATAAAAACCTTCGACTTTTGCGACGGTTATTAAAATATTATTTATAAAGATTTTCTTAGATTTTCACGAGTACACATTTGAAATAAAACTATACTTATACGTGGAACAATTATTTAATATTATTGTAATTAATATTTTTTGTGTAATTGTTGTTAAATGTAATTTTTTTTTATTTTTTAAATTACTGTTTTATGTCAACTTGTCTAACGAATTGGTTGTAACTGTAATGTTAGATTTAAGTTTTTATGTTTAAATAAATAAATAAGTTTTTACGGATTAAAACTCGCATATAATTTGGTTACATTTTAATTTTAATCCGACTTTTCAAATGCTTTGCATCAATCGTGTTCACGGGTAGACGAGATGTGTCTGTCTCGTCGTCTAAAAAATAGTTTTATAATTTATAAATTTTACGTTGCATTTAATTTCATCACCAAAATTTCATATTTTTTCTAGATTTTTATATTTTTTATTTTATTTCCGTCTTAATAATATATGTTTAGAGGTTTTTTTAAAAGTAGATTAAATTTATAGCCTAATTATTAAAGAACATGTTCCGAGTGTGGTGGGTGTAGTAAAAAAACTCTTTAGGTAGAAAGTGTCGTGAAGTAGTCAGTAAGCCAAAAAAATATATATTTTCCATCAGTATAAAGGTATATTTTAAGTTTTTCAGTTTTATATAAAATGATGTCAATGAAAAATCAAATGATTCGAAAACAAATGACTTGCATTATTAATAAATATTTTTTTTTTAAGTCGACCTGTGACCACGATCGGTGCAATTCGATCGAAACGTCGGATAAATAAAAAGGTATCGTACCTTAAAAAATATATATATTTACGCGATAAAGTCTCGATATATATTTCTAAAATGTGTAAAAATCGTGAAAGTTTAAAAACAATGCCTTGCAAATTTTGAAAAAAAATATGTACAAATATATATTTGAAATAATTTTAATTCGGAATTCAAAACCAAACTCCACATATTTGAGATCAAAGTTGCCATCTACGATCTTCTACTTGACAGTGACAATACAATGCTGCCATTTTAAGATCCTTGAGTAAATCGTATTTATTATAATATATATTCTCTATGCAAATTAATGTTAATATGAATAAAAACCTCACTCTTAAATATATCTGTCTATTATATTTTAAATCGAAATTAGATTGGTAACGACATTTTTCACTCAAATTTTTAAATAAATAATATACATTCATGTAACGTCATATTGTGTATGGCAAAAACCAGAAACAAATATAAATCCATTTAATATTTTTTTTGTATTTCAGATAAGTTTTTTTGTATTTACTTTTAATTATAGAGGTTTTCCAGAATGAATAGATACCAGAGGCAAGACTATATATGGAGTGAGGCGCGGGAAAAATTCACCGGATGAATCCCTGCCCTAATATAAATGAGTTCAGTAGTAAGTACTATGTCAAATAGTGAATTAGAATTATTAATATATTTTTCTAAATATATTATTACAATATATTTTTACATAGAACGGGGACCCGTCTTCACTTTCACTTTTCGCTGGGGGCCCATGGCAGTTTGCCGTCTTACCATCGTATGAATAACTATTTATACTAAATTCGCTGCAATTTGGTTACTATATTATAAAATGTATAGATAACCGCATGCAGAAGCCTAATAGAATTTAAAAAAATACAGTCAGAAATTATTGTAGTACCTAACATTAAAAAAAACTATAAACCCAATATTAATCATGTAAGCAATAAAAAATACAATCACGTACGGATGACAGGGAAACGACATCACAGAGATGTACTTCCCGGATACGGAAGAAGAGTTCTAGAATACAATAAATAGGTTGCTGGCTAATAATCTATCGGTTTTTAGCGTTTGAATATGTCTCACTATATTTGCTGTTTTATTGTAATAAATTCTACTATCAAAATTTACGAGAAGACATTTTGTTTATATTCAATAATCTTTTTTTTAAATTTATTTTTCTGGTGGAAAATATTGTTTGTTAAATGAAAACAAAAATAATTATACTTTAAAATATTATTTTCCTGTCGAGTAGCAAATAATGGACGTGAACAATACCTAGTTCCCTTTCAGAATGGCAGGAAATAAAGTTGAAGAGCACGTACCCACTGCACCGGAAGTTGAGCGGAAATGTTTGCAGTTGACAAATATTATGCTTATTATTACTTTAATATATATATTGTTGCTTAATAGAAATAAAGTTATATATGTTGTATTTCAGGTAGATAAAATTTCTGCAAGATAGTATAATTATAAATTATTATTTAAATTTATTTTATCTCCTGAAAGACTTTAATCGTATAATGTTATGTAAAACGCTTAACTTTTTTGTTTAAAAAAAAATGAAAAATTTACGTACAACTTTTTTTTTATATCTTGTTTTTTGTGCATTATAAAAAATACATTTTAATTAATTGCTATTTTATATATAAGCGTTAATATTCTTAATCGAAACTCCCGGTCTACTAATCTAAACATTTATAAAATATACTTATTGATTAGTTAGATTACCCAATATGCAGAAAACCACCAATGAGTTTAGTTTTTTCATTGAAGTTCGTGATTCATGGCCACTATTCTGTGTTAACTATTCTTAAACGTTAAACATACCGTCATTACTTGTCAATGTGACATCTTCACAGAAGTCACATTTTGATGGTATAAGAAGCTGCAAGTGGCTATCATAATTTATTTATAATTATATTTAGGTAAATTGTACTAATTTTTGTGGTTATTTATTAAAAATGCCATTACCTCCAGCGAGTGGGACTGGAAAATATTATGCGTTAGCAGCTAAATCAATACGTTTGATTCGTCAAGGATGCACAAATAGGCCTTTTTTTCATATATCAGTTACTCACGTAAGTATGTTAAAAAAACTTATGTTATTGGAGAGTGTAACTTAATATTATAATTCGACGAATATTATTAAATTCACACTATAATTCAGAGTTTATTATTTGAAGTTAACTATGTATTCTACTATAATAAAAATGGTAATGATTTTTTATTTCAATTATTAAATATTGTTTAGCGAAAAAGACTGAACAGTCAGCCAGTAATAGAACAGTTAGGATCCTATGACCCAATGCCTAACATCAATAATGAAAAGCTGATTGCATTGAACTTGGAGAGAATCAAGCACTGGCTCGGGAAAGGTGCACATGTCTCTCCGCCTGTTGCAGAGTTATTAGGTAATAACTTTTGTTAGTGATTCATACATGGTATGGTAAAAAAATAGTAATTATATAAAAAAACTAATTAAACTATTTAGCCATATTTCTATAAGATATTTTTATAATCACTATAAAAAATACTACTAGCTTGTATAAAGTGATACATTGATTTTTATTGATTTAATATATAAAGTATTTTTTGTGGATATTTAAAATTGTGACTACTATTGTCTTGTAAAAAAAATAAGACAAATTGTTAAAAATTTACACAAGCAAGTTAACAAAATTAAGAGTTTTTTACAGATATATATTGTTTTTTTTGATAAGGCTGAAGAATTATTTATTATGTTAGTGAATAATGCTGTCATCATCCACCTATTTTTATTTCATTTATTTGGGGTCACACAAAAATCAATATATTCCATGCTCCCATACTAGGGAAATAATCTCTGTGTGGGAATCTTACAAATCGAAATATGGGATCCAAATAACAGCCAGACTTGAAACAGAATTTTGTAAATCACACAAACAACTGTTCCATGTGGAAATCAAACCAATGACCTTTGGTTCAGTAGGCAGGGCCACAAACCACTAAGCACTAGTCTAGTCCAATCGGCCATGAAATCTCAAAAGATATTTGATTTTCTATAATGTTTTTAAGACTCTCTTATTATTTTACCCTTATCTCTTAAAACCATCTACTTTAGCAATAAACTCTTTTTTGCATCCCTTCATATATTCTATTTTAACCCATGAGACAGGAATTGCAGTTGGTGATATAACAAGATTTATGCTACAAGTTGTTTAAAATATGATTTTTTTCAGGATTATCAGGTTTCTTCCCCATTCATCCACGATCATACATGACAGCATGGAGAAATAGAAGAACAGAGAGAGAAAACCAGGCTAAAGAAAATGAAAAGACATCTGAGGGTAGTTTATAAGTGTTGCTAATTCTAGTTTAGTTAATATATGTTATTAGAGTGATATTGTGGTTTTATTTAAGTGTACAATATATAAAAAAAAATATTTAGGAAAAACAAAATTTGTGTTAGAAAACACAAATTTTTCTTAATATTACTAATGAGTTGAAAGCTCTACTTTTGCAATATATTCATTATTAATAATTTTTTTATACTTTGAAGAAAATGACTTGTAATATGAGGTGTTATAAAAAAAATAAAAATAAAAGTCTACAATGAACTCCTTTTATTAAGTGAAAAAACGGTAACAATACATTGTGAGTACAATTGGCAGCCAAACGTTAAGAGCATACAAACAAGCAAAATACTCGAAACACTTACATGATTATATTAAACTAGTCATTTAGCAACTTTATTTAAATATCAGTGCATTCTTTAAATTTAAATGCATATTAAAAATGACAAAATTGGAAAAATATATATCTAAAGTACCAAAAATGGTTACAACGCAAACTTAACATCGACAACACAAATTTATTGAGCAAAAATTGAAATATATATTTAAAAAAAATCAATTGTACTACTCAGTAACAACTAACTTTTATGTGACAATGAAGTAAAGGAATTATAACTACAATTTTAAAACTAAATGATATTAACCGTAGTAATACAAAACCACTTAACTAATTAATACAATGATGATTTCACAAAAGCTCACCTTAACCCATTAATATAAAGTGCCTTTGAATGCTTTAATTTTTTTATTACATCACAAAATTCGATGTACAAAAATACATTTATGGTTTTCATTTTTTTTTTACCGATTGGCTATGGTTTTCTTGGTCGATGAGTGATCCGAAGCGCGTGTGAAAGCGGATGCAGTGTATTTGTACTTTTTGCTTCAAAAATGGCTTAATTGTTCTTCCTGACAGCATCCGCTACCAAGCGAGTAGCTGAAATTTTAGATTATTTTATTTACATAGATTAGTCATATTAGTTAAATAATTGCATTTTATTCCACGGACAAAATGAAAATTATTTATTGTTAAATTTAGAAATTTATAAAATTAATTTTAGATATACACATTGAAAGTTAGAAACAATAAAGCATAATCAAAATATATTTCATGATTATATTGATTACTGATTGCTGATTGAATTGGAAAAAAACTTAATCTGAGTACAATGTATGTTGAACTTAAAAAAAAACGGTAATAAATAATTATTATTAATAAAATTATTGGAAATACACTTTTTAATTTGTATAATCAGTGTTTTTTATATGTAGTCTTTAAACCACAATCTTAAGTTTATGTTTACTGAATATATACTTATGTAATGTTTCTATCAAATACAATTGGTATGGGTTAGAAACATTGATAAATATGTATTAGCTTGACTTGCATTAAAATATTATCCGAAAGCCATAACAAATAGATTCTTCACATTAGATATATATAAATATAATTTTCTCTAAACATTGTTGGAGTTATATAGTATAGTATATTGTAAAATTACAGTTTTCAAGAAAGCATACAACTTGAACCAATATCACAGAAGACTCTCAGGATTGAGTCCTTAAAGTATTATTTATTTAAAATCACATAATTTAAACATTATATATTAATAATATATAAATAGTTTAAGAATGAAGTTTCATACAGGTTCTTGGGGTATTTAGGTTGAGTAACAAAGTTATTGTATTGTAGGTATAATTAGGAAATTCCCTAAGTATTAATTTATCCTTACAACGGGTATGAAGTGGCTCTCAAATAGTTAATAACAGAAGCATTTAGTAAAGCTGTTACTATATAATATTTAAAAAAATATATATATTTATATTCAAACACATTTAAAAATAATAATATGCGGAATTGATTGTTAAGTTATTTTATGAAGCTTATCAAAAGCATATCATCCAATTTATGTTTACTTACATAACTGGTTAACTTGTTCTACTCTTGTTTACCTAGAATCAGGGGATTTGGTTAAAAAAAAAGTAAAAAAATTTTGACAAAAAAATTTAATTTACAAGAACAATTAAAACATTTAAATTATTTTCATTTTGTCCACAGAAAAAAAAATTACTGATATGTATACCCAAAATTTAGTTTCTTTTCTAGTGTGGTGTAACTATATTAAATATATGTGCTATACAAAGATTATATAGTTTTTTGTTAAATAGAAATAAGAAACTATTCTAAAAGAAAAAATATTGAACATACATCACTAAAAAAATGAAAATAACAGTTCAATCGGTCAATTTTTTCATCGAGCTATTTATCTTCCTAGTCGCACCCTCCACCAACTCTTGGACATTTACTGTTTTATAAAGAAAAAATATAGATTTATAAAACAAAAAAAATTCTGAAAATTATGGACTATCATAAAACTTATTTAATTTAAAAATAAGCATAACCCATCTGAAACACATAAAACTTATATGAACTTGCAAAAACGATTGCTTCATACACAGTGTCATGATTTGTCCATTATGATTTTTGCAAGCATAAAATGAAATAATATACATGTGTATTTTGTACCAGCACTTCTGTTTGATTCCATCACGAAATTAATGATATATGACCAATTATTTATTTCAAGATCTTTAAAAAGTACCCAGGTTTTTAGTTTATGTAAATTGATATATGCACAAGTATAAACACTAAATAATAATAAATAAATAAATTTATTCCTTTTATTATAATTAATAACAAGCAGCCCATAGAGAATAGAATAAAAGATCACTGTCATAATACTTCTAAATTCTTTGACACATAGACAAGTACAGAGTTACGAGTTTTAAATGAAATAGCGTTAAGCTTTATAAGCATTTTAAACCCATTTCTGTTATACCTACCTCATTTAATCTTTGTGTAATTCAGATAAAGTTTTGTTTAACTGCTTAAACGTTTTATCCATATTCTTGTTGGCATTCTTTATAACTTCTGCCAGGATGTCTAGAAAATAACCGAAAAAATATTCAACATTCAAAAACTTTTTATCTTTAATTCCTTTCATAGTTTTAACAGCCCCAAAACTATTGTATAGTGTGAATGTCTTCTGCAATATATATGTTAAATAGCGGACATGAAATAACCTATAATTTGTGGTTTATAATTTTTATTTTCAAAACCCTCATAGATATCGTTTGTTTCTAATAAAATGATCAGACATCCTAGAATTATCGACGCGGTTAGCAACGGGTAAAGTCAGATTCAAAAGTCGATGACTATATTTAAAGTTTCAAAATAGCTATACACTATATTACATCTAAACTGCTGAACATGACCAACAACAACAGTGAATGAGTATCATAAAAATTCAAATTATAATTGACACAAATTTATATTTATTTGTCATTGTCACGTTATGAAAGTTGAGACAAAGAATATGGCGTCTCTTTCGTCGCATTTCAGTTTTAAATCAGTGATGACACATTACAAAAAGAATATATTAATGGTTTAAAAACATTGTTTAATTATTAATTATAAATTTTTAATTAAAGATGATTTATTTTTATTTAGTCCTTCATTTTATAAATTCGACTTTATTATAAAAACAATGTATTTTTAAAGTGGCAATGTTAGTAATACCTTTCCATCTATTGTCACTTAGAACAAAAACAAACTTCAGAATACGTTAAATTAAATAAAATCTTTTAGGAACATGTTTGATGAATTTGACAACTTGACTTTTAGGTAATTTGAACTCTAATGATGAACTCCTTCAATATTGGCGTTAGTCATGTTCAGCAGTTTTGATGTAATATAGTGTATAGCTATTTTTGAACTTTTAATATGGTCATCGAATTTTGAAGCCGACTGTACAATTGGCATAACGACGGAACGGTATTTCAGAGGTAGCAGGTTCGAATTCTGCCGGTGATAATGTGTTTTTCATTCTTTATTTATTTATGTAAAGAAAATCTGTATAAAATTATCGTTATAAATTTTTTCCTAAAATACGTTTATCTTCAATCGTAAAAAATAACTTTCATATTATATTTTTCCCAACTGTTTATGTTTGTAGGTGAAATTAAATCACCTTACAATGAAAAAAATAATTTCGAAGCATACCTTAGTTACGAGAAGTATTCCCAGTGTGGGAGTGACATTTTGGACAGTTTGCAATTTCAGGATTTCCTGTTACTCTTGCACAACAGTCGTTATCTATAATTCATTATCTATCAGATCAACCTTTACATTGTCAGTTAATACTTATGCTGTTTTGTGAATGGTTGATATTAAAATCTATACATCAAAACCCTATTCCGTCTAATCATAATACCCCGTGAATGGTCAATATCAGAAATCTGTATAATACCTGTATTCTCATTGGTTAATAATACTATTTAATATGTCACAAACCAAGTATTGAAATTGCTTATTATGTATAATCAATAATTGTATACTGTGACAATAACTGGGTCATAATTACCTGAACTGGCGATATTATCAATGCGGTTGTGATGTTTCTGATAGTAGGGACGGATAAGACGGTTGTATATGATGAGGGAGCCGTTGTAGTCGGTGGGCAGGTAGCACCAGATTATAAAGATGCACTGAAAAATATAATTATTTAGTTAATTAACAGTTAACTCACTAGGGCCGCCAGCATGCATATATTTTCAATGAGAAAAACAACAAAAAATATATCACGAAACTTTAGTCAAATTTCCCAATGGCTGCTATTAAGAAAAATAATATATATGTCATTCATTGTAAGAATTTACCATCAGCTCATACGATAGATCAATTATAAATAGAGTTTATTGCAAATTACCCTCAATTTTCATTTAGTTGTTTTTTCACAATCATTTATAGAAAGGTAGGCATATGATAATAGGTTGGTCCTAATGTGGTTGGTATACCTTGATTGGTGTAAGAGATAGTAGACAAAATATGGTCGAATTGACTGCTAAAGAGTTTCACTTTGCTCAGCTTAATAACTTTAATCTTTGTTTAAAAATTTAATACATTGATCCAAAGAAAAGATGATGTTTGTACATAATGCAAAACAAAAATCAGCAATTTTAGAAATTATTAATTGGAAAAAGTATATAAGTTTGACTAAAATGTAACTGCCTCTATAAGTCATATCTCAAATACTCTTCCTAAAATAATCCATCAAACATTAAATAATGTAACTCTATAAAACTGTAAAATAATACTTGTTGAATAATATATAATATAAGGTCAACCTTTCACAAGATACATTACAATGTTATCTTGATTACAGAAAAATTAATAATCACATTTGTGAAGGTCAAAAGTTTCACATTGTAATATCAGTATATTATTATTATATACTGATTCAATAATTACATAATTAACTCTTCTTTTATATCTTAACGAGTTATTACTCATTAAGATATTATTTATATTAAGATTTATTATCATTATTACAATAATAATATAATAATAATAACAAATGAGAAAGAATGATTTTTTTAAATAATAATATTTATTTGAAGTAAAATACAAGTGAGATAATAATAAGAGATGTTCTTAGTACTGCAAAATTTATACTCTGTCGCCTATCTTTAACTCAAAATTAATTATCTATACTAATATTATAAAGAGGAAAAGTTTGTCTGTTTAAAGTCACTGCTCCTCAAATCTACCAGATAGAATTGAAATTCTTTCCGATTTTAACAGGAAGGTTTATGGAGAAGATTATAAGTTATCTAGCATTAAGCTACATCTCTTAGTTATCTTGATAGTTAATAAAATCATTATTCAATTGGAATTGTAGATCCAGTAACAGTTAGTTTATGATGTTGCTCCAAATAAAAAATATAATACATAATCTCACAAACTAGGCTAATATTTGTAGATTAAAAACATATTTCTTAGCTGATACTCATAAGAACCTTGAAATGAAGACAATGTGTGTCTATTTGTCATTCATTACTAATTGCCGAAGTAATTAGTTATCTCACAAGTGTTTATTTTGAACTAGATAAATTTAAAAATCATTTAAAGTGTTTAACTTTAGCCAAGCTTTATATCCATGATTTAAAATGTTTTCTTCACTCTGCATATTGAGGACTACATAGATATTTTCTCATATTATATAAAATAAAATTGACACTTAAATATAACATTATCTAAGTTTATTGATGTGTGATTTATGTTATCTTATGATAAAGAAAAGTAAATGAAATATACCAGATACTTAAAAAAAAAGAACCATAACTTCTTGCAACTATTCAACATGCAAGTATCCCATTTTTATTTAGCGATTTCACATTACTCTGCCTATTAGAAATATCATGACAAACTACAATTATAAGGTTTCATCATTTATTACATTCCAATTGACTAATTAATAATGTAATTGTAGATAGAACCCATGAATGTAATTACTATTTAATTCACATTATTTAAATAATGACAGATTGAATTTGATTTAATTGTACTATTACTTCACTTTAGGTGTGAGTTAAATATATTTTATATATTTTGTAGTTTATCAAACAAAGTTAACCGATTTAAAACCAAGAATTATTTTTTAATATCGATAATTCGTTAACCACATGGGTGTTTTTTACTAACCTTAATCAGCCAATAAAGAGGGAACCATCCAACAATAAAGTCGGAAAAGTACTCGACGATAGAAAAGCAAGCATACACAACCCAATACGTAAGCCACTTTGTGTCATCGTCTTTCACCGGTGATTCTAGAGCCTTCATGGACATGTACGCTGGATACACGAATCCAATCGAATTGCATATCAACTCAGCGCCGAATCCAAATACTAAATATAAACCGGTGAATGCCACCAAACCTGCCACACAAAACAAATGTCAAAATAATAGCTTAAGATATAAATAAATCCAATATAAATGATACTTACCGACGAAAAGATAAACCCGGTTCACACCGGTCCTTGATTCAGCATTTTCGAAGAATCTCGTCCATGGCTTACTTTTATCCATCAAGTTGCGCTCCAATGCTTCTCTGTACTCTTGTAATTTTGAAGCCATTTTTGGTTTTGTTGGTCTGGGGTTTATTGAAATCTATTTGGCACCTTAGCAAGTCCCTCGGCTACGACGTCAACTCACTGACAATTGACAAATGACAATGAGTCAATGACTAATGAATTGTCAGTGATCGTGGTAAGTTTTAAGTGTTGCTAGTTAAAAAATGTTATTACTACTAATATTATTTGGAGTTAATTTTATTAATTTTGTCTTATTTGTAGTATATTCAAATCAGCAATAATTATATTCAGCTGTTAGGTCCCCATACAAATTAACATCTTCTATTTAATGCTGTACAAGATTTTTGTGAGAAAAAAGTTGTTGCCCCTTAGAACGTATTATCCTATCAAGTTGAGTAAATAGCTTGATATATTTAACTAAAATTATACAATTTTAAATTAAGTTAACAAACTTATACGCTTTATTAAATAAAAGGTTAATAAAACCTACCTCGACGTTTCGATCACGTTCACGTTTGGTTCTCGTGACCACGATCATTGCAACATGATCGAAACGTCGAGGTAGGTTTTATAATCATTTTATTTAAAAACGCGTTTAAGTCCCGTTAACCTAATTGAAAATACATGTAATTCGCCAAAGTTTTAAAAATATAAAAAAATTATAAGATTTACACACTAATGGACTTTGTTTCTTTTTATTCACAGTATTTTAATAGGTGTCGGAAAACTTCGGAAACATTCGTGTTAGTGTTGAATTAGCAAGAAGCATTAATGCCATTGTTTTCTAGAACTACATAGCTCTATTTACACTCCATTGCGTTTTGCTATAAAAATAAAAATTATATCCGTTTCAGTATGAAGGAATTGCCATTACTTTTATTATTTGAAATTTATATGAATTTACAATTGAAAATATTATTATTATCATTATTGTTTGTGAAACAGTGATCACAATACAAAAAAAAAAACCCGGCTGAGTTTGTTGTGTGGTTCTTCTCAGACCAGGGCGCGTTTGGAACCCTCGTTGCTTTAATTATAAGTTGGACAGTGATTCTACAGAAGGGCTTATTTCGATATGTAAGGCATCGAAATAGGCCCTCCTGGCACTTCCATTTGACGTACACAAGTGATCGGTATTGATTGAAAGTGGAAAATATATAAAATATATAATATATTATAAGATTATGATTATTGCAATTCTAGTAGTAGTTTGGTGGTAATGCTTCAAAAATATTTAAAGTTTTGTACTTGATCTATTGTTATATGTAAGTTTAAATGATTTGAATTCAAATTCAAATTCAAAATATCTTTATACAAACAGGCATTTACACGCACTTTTGAATCGTCAATTATAAAAATGTCAGTATAGTCAGTCCGTCCTTAAGCTACCACCAGCTCGGAATGCTGTTCTGTTGAGAAGAGCTGGCCAGAAACTCAATAATTGCTTTTTTAAAAATAAGTGAACAATCTTCATGTACAGATTAGAAGATCCTGCAAATGAGTCAAAAACCAAACCAATATGTTTCATGTTCTATTATATATAATTGTCTGGCTGTACTTATGTAATTATTGTTGGGGTGTGCCTGATTATTTTCTAATATTCGGGGTCCTTTATGCGAATTTTGAGCATAGTGAAAGCGCGGTGTCAGTTCAGGGTTCGAAACTAGTCAAATAAATTCCGTTAGTAATTACGTGAATACAGCCCGATAATTATATATAATATATAAAGCATTCTTCTGAATATAATTATTTCTCGAAGAAAGTATAATGGGTTGGGACTATTTGGTAAGATCAGCTCTATATCATTATACTGCCTAAATGTGTCGGATATTATCGGAAATACGAAGTTAGACATAGATATATGAGGAAAAGCAAACATGGTTCATAATTAATATTTCTTTTATTTTCTTAAAATATGAAAAGCGTTAACGTTTATCATCACTGTGTTTTATTATTTGAAGAAAGTATTTTTTAAAAGAGGTTCAACATGAAATTCTACGTTGCATTTATCAACAAAAGATAAACTATAATTGTAAACATACTTTGAGCTTAACTAAAAATTTGAGCTCATTATTGATACAGTTTAAAAGTATTACATTAATCATATATTTCATGATAATTATTTTATATTTTAGCTTTAAATACTTGAACATAATTTTTTTTTTGGATTTTTGGAAGACCCATTCTATTAAACACACAAGAATTTTGGTCTTACACACTAGTGAAGCGTATACAAATTCAATATTATATTTCAATTTAAATCAGCTAATAACAATTTATTATTTTAAAAGTGCGAAGTGTACTCGTATCGAAAATAGATAATTGTGCTTTTAGATGTGCTTTATTTACTAATAAAACAATATTCTAGAAAAAGGAATTAAATAACAAGTGACTAGAAATTAAATAAAAGCAAAAAATACACTAAAAACATTTTTGATTTGTAAAAAGAAAAACAACACAAGAACAAGTATTTTAAAAAATAACAGTCGTCGAAAATATATTTTTATAAATACTTATTATAAAATTTTTGTGTAAATACTCTAAATCGAAAATCATTTATTCAGATTATTTCTAATTTGGCTGGATGTAATAAAAGCTAATTATATAAATTAACAAAAATATTGCTTTTTATTTAATGTGAAATACATATTATGTAATAATTTGTTAGATTGGAATAAAATACTATTATTATTGAGTGTTCATAAATTTTCGTTTTTAAGCACATTTTATTTAAAAAGCTCCAAGTTAATGACAGATATTCACTTAATATTCGTTTGATTTATAATAAGTTTTTAACATGATAGATATTATGTAGATATTATGTCATCTATTTCATGAGATTGGTCTCAGTCTTATTCTATTGTGGTAATTTTATATTCAAATAACAAAAAATATCACCTCTTACAAAACAATTCTAGTAAAAAATTCTAACTAGGTACATATACAATTTTTTTTAAGTTTTAACAATAATGGTTATTTTAAGCACGGACACTAGATTATACTAATTGTTCATGTTAACAATATTTCTAGCGAATCTAACACCAATCTAATGATTTAATTAATATAAATCATATAAAAGCATTAAAACTAAAATGTCTAAATCACAGATTATAATTATACTCTTGATGATACTATATAAAAAGCATATTTTTGATTGGTATTATAAGTATTAAATATTATTAGTATTAGGTAAACAATTAAAACCATATATTATTTGTTGAAATATGAAATGTGAATTTTATAGTAATATTTTCGGGAGGGAATTATGCTTTCATCGTAGCTTTGCAACGAATCAATTTTAGAGAGTAATGTCTGACATTAACAATAACGAAACATCTAATGGACGTAACAGGTACAATAATATTATTAGCAGATATAATGATTATTATTAAAATTATTTTATTTTTTTTATAATGGCAACCCTTATAATTGCTGCCAACAAAAAATTTAAAATGTGGATTGCTTATGACTACATAACGATTTTAAAAATACAATTAAATTAAACTTTATACATTTATCATTATCTAAACGAAGTATAGGAATAAGAAATGTGTCATTTAGGAAATATTTATGTTAATGTTACGATGTTTTGTGCTTTTTTCTTGCGTCTCTTCTGTTATCGCCCGGCGGTTGAGGTTTGAGTTCTCGGACGTCCAACTAGAAAAGAAATGTATTTTTTATGCAATGAAAAGATTTTAAGAAAGGTGTTTCTATTTGTAAGCATTTTTATCATAATTGACTTCATAGTCTTGTTTTTTTTATTGTGGCACAATACTTACTAATGTTTCGTCATCTGGCACCCGTGACAAGAGGTCAATTACTTCATTATTAGGTATCGTATGTGGTCTTAATATCTTTCTAGTAAATTTGTTGATACCTGTAAGTATAGTTTTATTTTTAAAAAGAAGTAATATTTAATTATTTTGTGCAAAACATAACAAAAACTGAATTCTTACCCCAAGCCATAAGAAGATATCTCAAAGGTATCAAGTAGAGAACAAACATGGCTCCCAGTAACATAAGTATTGCTATATAACTAAGATATGGTACTGTGAAGTTCATTAGGCTGAAAAAAAAAAATGTTTTAAAAAAATTAAAAATCATGAGTTTTTCTTTTTTGTTTAAACTTACTTTTTAACAGCTTCCCCTAGAGCAGCTACATAGCCTATCGCGTTTTGTACGGTTTGCGTCACTTCTTGTATTGCTTGTAGCCTTTCTTTTAAGGATTTCTTTTCCTCCTGAAAAGAAAAAAAAAAGATATAATTAAAAAACTACTTTATGCAATCAAATTAAAAAAAATATCAAGACTATGATTTTAACACGAAAAATTTTCAACGTAATTACCTTGTCCACTTCTTCTTCATCATCCTCTTCCGCCAGCAGGTCATCATCATCCACTGGCAGAAGAAGCGGGTTTCCATCTGGATATTATTTTATGTAGTTTTATTATAGATTTGCAAACAAGAAAATGGTAACATCAGATATACAGAAGTTAACGTGGTTGTCTTTTATAAAAAATACCACTTAGTTTTTAATTTTCATATTTCCTTTTATGTTATACCAATTTAAATGGTTATAAGTTTAAAAATTTTTTTTTGGTTTAATTAAAAACGACTAAATCGATTGTTATAAACATGACAGTAATTATAAGTTGCATAATCTAAACACTATTTGAACTCAAAATATTAAAAACTTTATATGAAAATTAGTACAACAACAAAATATTTGTGAAAACACAATGCGTTAGTAGCACCATAGTTTATTAAATTGTATAATGTAAGGCTGCAATGTTATTATGAGTAGTTTGTATTTTTTTTATTACTTATAACAAAAAACCTCTAATCGATTAGAACCGATAAATATTCACACACAAGTGAGAAAAAAAAATTACCAAGCCACGTATAAATACAAAAAAAAGATATACAATAGGTTCATATACTTGGTGTTGCGAAATAGACATTACTTTATTAGTACGATTATGTTTCTTATTTATATTTTAATTAAGGATGAATGTTAATTTTCATGCGAAATACAAACAACTTTGATGACTCACGATTACTACCAAAAAAATGTTTAAAGCACTCCCAAAGACTACATCTTCGATAATGTTTGTACGCAACTAAAACAATAAAAAAAAATGACTAGAAGAGTTTAAATGAAGTCTGTTTTTTATAATTTTTTAAGAAAATTTACAGATAGAAGGCTTAATCTATCCATATTTCGCTAATGACGAACTTATTTTCCAATCAATGAAATAAATACACATAGTTCACTAATTTACATCGGGTAATATCATTAAGTTGAAAACTTTTTAATTTCAATATATTACATTTTTAAAAAACTGCAGATCTTACTTGATTATTCTTCTAAGATTAAAATCTCCAAACCGGATTATCTTTTACGTTACTAATACTTTGTCAATCATATAGATATTTGTGCCAGAAGTCCCTTAGAGCCGTAAAACTACATATGCTCGAACCAAAAAAGAAATATTGAAATTCCATAAAAATCAAATTACCCACCAGTCAATCTATGAACCAGCCAGTTCCTCGCAAACAGCACCAGTATTAAGAAAGGCATCATCCACATCTGGTAGTAGTAACAGAACGCCAGCCACGCCGCCAGCCCGGCCAGCGAGCGGACGCGGGACTCCCACTCGAAACAGTCTCTGAAAGAGCGTACGGACTCAAAGAAACTTGTATAAAGCATTTATAACGTAATGTTATTCAATAAATTTATAAGTGGCAGTCACAGGAAGCCGTAAAATAGTAGATTATATGACAAGGGGGAAAAATATTATTCTTACGGCCAGGGACCTATTTTGAACCACAACCGAAGCGAATGATCCTAGAATTCTATCAGATTCTATCATATCGTATCATCGAAGTATGGACATTACTGGCTGGTACGTGTTGGTGTCGGGTATTCGCGCTAACTAAAAAACCAACAGCATACGAATGGCGTCTCTGTTCTTGTAATCAGTACATATTTTTATACAGAAAAGGGGTGAAAAGTAGAGTAAATTATTTTTCCAAATTCTATGTTAGAATCTCGCGTTACGTTGGGATTCTATTCCAAAATCCTTCGCTTCGCTCGTGCTTCAAAGTGACGCCCTTGACGTAATTTTGCTCCCTTGTCATACAATCTACTATTATACAAGATTTACGATCCCTTTTCAACCTTACAACCTTAAAAAGATAACGATAATTCTGTTACCTTTTTTAAAGCGGTAATATCCGTTATAAAGGTTCTTAGTATTTCATTAATACATATTGCTTTTACTCATTTTTACGATGATAAGCATCAAAATGTTTCGTTCTAAAATTGGATATTGTATAAATGTAACATTAACAAAAAATATCTATTGCAGTTCAATACATAAACCATTTATTAAATAACTTACAAAATATCTAACAGTAAAATAAAAACTTTTTATATTGACAAAATGAACAACTTTGGACTGATGATATTCAGAATAAATTTATGAATATTTTCTTTTAGCTGCCAATTCCGTTGCTACTTTTGGATCGAAATTGTATTTAAATTTATTGTTGAAGTCGTATCAATGAATTATTCAAAATCTTTACTTTTTCATATGCATGCCTACTTGTGATTGTATAAGAACAAAAAGCTGACTTATGACGTCAGCCACAGCTCAAACTATTAGATTGAGAACTTTTGAACAGAGTAACAATTTGCAGCAGGCAAGTTGCAATGAAGCGATATTGGAAATTTACAGCTATAGGAGGCAACCTCTGATATAATGTTTTACAGCTTGCAACTTCTGGGTCTTACATAGTTAACAAGTTAAATCCAAAAGCTAAAGATTTAAATTAATAATACTCGTTTTATTTATAAAATTTTACAGATACCTTTTGGCATAGTAACATAATCGATTATAAATAAATAAGTAGGTAAATTTAAAAACTTAAGGAATGCTTTTCATTCGACAGACTTCTGTTTTTTTTTTCTATAAAATATAAACAAAATAAAAATATATTTATATTATTTTATTTTTCATGACTTGAAAACAGAAATTATTTTGCATACCGTACCGTATTTTTCAAATTTCAAATAGTGTATGTCTGAATACTTAACTCACACATGTAAGAAGGTCATTCGTTATATTACAACAGAACTTCAAATGAAATGAGATCCGAGTATTAACTGTACGATATTAAAAGTACAAATTGTGATTATGTAATGTAATGTACTTACTGTAAAATTTTTCCTACTTCTATAAACCACATAATGATTGCTTTTAACCTCATAACATTGCGAATAAATAATTGTCTTTTGAATTTTGACTCTTGATACATATATTTTGCCTCCTTCGGATTCACTACTCGTATTCCTGCTTTTATCTAAAACAATTATTATAAAATGTTTAATACACAAATGTTTAATAAATGTTTAATACATAAATTTGTCTAGTGGTTCTACCATTGCGCTTTTATAATTTAAAAATAGACATAAAAGCTGTTCATTAAATGTCAGTTTGTTTATCTTTTTTAATATATTATAGAAGTCAAACATAGGCAATAACAAAAACACAATCTATATAATTGCAATTTGCCAAAGAGCAGCGGAAAGAAGCATTCTAAGAGTAAAGAAAGTGGATAGAAAAGAAATATCAACATTAGGAAAAAGTCTTCAAGTCTCAAGAGATAGTAAAATGAAAAAATGTAGACAACAAAAAGACGACGATGATATCAAAAAGTTTGTATTATTATTATAAAATATGGAACTTACCGGATTCCAAATAACGTTCATTTCGAGCAAAATCTGAGGGTAGTTTCCTTTCGCTCGTGCCCTCATTTTCTTATCTTTTAAAGCAAACCATCTCTTCTCTCCGTTTCGTATATGAAGTAAAGGTATCGCCAACTTCCCCAGAAATTCTACCTTGTGGTCGTGGTCTTCATCGTATACTGTTATTTCAAGGATTGAACTAATGTCTTTTATTGTACTGGAGAATATTGAATTATATTATTAGATGAGTTGCAATTAACATATAATCTTAGTATGGGTATAAGTGTTTAAATGTTAATATATTATTATTAGCTCAGATTATGTTCAAAGTTTCCATCAAGAAAATTTTTATAACCATAAAACAAATCTTATAAGAAGATCAATTATATAACAGAGATTATTATGTTCACAAATGCGTTTTTAAATACATTTTTTTTTATATGAATATTTTTTTATTTTTATTTTCCTCTTAACCACATTTTCTAGAAAAGTTGCGAGATAATGTCGTAAAAGTACATTCATCTGTCTTGAATAATAAACAAACAAAAAAATTCCAAAAATATAGATACAGTTGTTTGTCTTTTACAACAAATAACTTATTTTATTTATTTCTATAGAGAATATAATTATACTTTGCCATCAAAAACAAATTCTAATTGTCAGCATGTCAACAAAATGGAGACATAGTCAAAGGGAAGCCAACGTCTACTTATAAAACTTGTTTCTGGTTAGGACGTCCCAAATTTAGAAATATAATTTCCGGATAATTAAATGTCAAATTTAAGTTATATTGTTGAAAATTGTTTTAAGCAATTTTATATTCAACGCAAAAATGTAACACAAATATTCGAGAGAGTACAGTGTAATAAGTTACTAACAAATACATCAAATTATATATAATAAGAATTATATCTAATTGTATATATTAAGAGTCAAAGTTGTCATTCAGTAACCATTTTTATAAAAAGATTGTTATAGTATATATATCTCTTTATAACTATATTATTTGGTGAAGGACAATGGAAAAAAAAAGAAGGAAAAATCCACTTACAATGTAAATATCTTCATCCAGTTCGGGGTTAAAGTTTTATATTCTGTATGTGTTTGTAATCTTGCGTTCCCCAATTCAAGGACGCAGAAAGGGTCAGACTTCCCCCCTAAGTCAGCTGCGGCTAGCCCCTTGGCGCCGTACACTTTAACACATAACCAGCCAACGCCGCTTGAGTTCTCATTTATATTATACCACGCCTAGAATTGAAGATAGATAAAAGGGTTGATAGAAAAGTACTAAATAAATCAGTAACCTTTAGTCCCGTGAGGTCAATAACATCTTCAAAATATGTTGCAATTACAATATACTAATAATATAATAATTATAAAATGCTTAAATGTTTAAAGGTCCCAATTTTCAAAGCCTTTTATAAAAATTATGAATTAAAAAAATGAAATTATGGTAATATAAAAAATTATAGAATCGAATAGAAAATCTATCTTATTATGATAGGCTGGTTTATGGGGAAGGCTTCTAATACTTTTAATTATCTTAAGAGTAAACAAAATCGGGAATAACTGAAAGTATAATATAAGATGAAATGTATTATTGTAGCTTTCTTAAAAAATAACTTTGCCCCAATATATTCGTCCATCCAAGGTAGAAAGTGAAGTATTGGCATCATTCCAAACGCTATCAAAGAGATTGGGGCTTTGATATCTTTATAATCGGGGCGCATACTAAAGCATGTATGAAAGCAGTATTTTTTCAATTTTTTTCTAGAGTTTAAACAAAGAATTTTTTACTATTAGATATTTTACTATATATACGAGTACTACACTGTTTTTTTATAATATTATTTTCTTCAAATATATTTATTAATCTCTGGTACATAAAAATAATATCTCTTCAAATTCTTAAAAATATTGTAGACTTATAAAATAAAAATTATATTAAACCTCTTAGAGCAAGTAAAAATTATTATGATATCATTTTATACTGTTATACTTAAAACATCTTTGTATTATGTTTAATTTAAAAATACTAATAAAATTATAGTATTGATTTAAATGAATCTAAATTTAGGTATTCTCTTTTTCTATATAATAATTATATCTAATATATAAAATTCTCATGTAAGTGTTTGTGTATAAACTTTACTTGACTTGACCGTTTCTTATGAATATTGTATGTATATTCTTCAGTAGGTCTGAGAATAGAATTATTTTTGTATACCGCAAGTGGTAAGGATGGTCCACCTCAAATTTATTTATTTTTTTCTGCACAAAATTTATATTTATTATGTTTCGATATTAATTGATACAGCAACCCTAAATTTCCACAATTATACTAATAACCCCCATCTTTTAAAAGATATAAGACTTTTATGGTTTTTTAATATTTTATAAAAAAAAAAAAATCTTGCTGAGTCAGATTGTATATTGACGCAACAAAGCAACTTTGTCGTAACTCAAAAAAGAGAATATGAGATATATTCGTTATTTGAATCCAAAATACTGCATCTAATACTCGGATCGAGTTTAAATTTTCTACGAAATTCTTTTGCTTAGATACGTTGTTGTTTTTTTTGTATACATTGCAAAATGTATAGTTTTTTGGCTCTGGTTTGAAGTTGTGATATCTCGAAAATGATTTCGAGATATCACAACATTGCCTTCTGGCATAATATATATTTTAGTTGACTTACATATCGTCTTTCGATAGCTTCAATATCTTTTGGATTTTCTCTATAGCTGGCTAGGTCAGTAATTGTTTCAGATTGGGTGGTACCACTAATTGTTAATAGCAGAAATATTTGTCCGTTACCATCTTCTAGCTCTTGCCAGATGTTGTGCGTCTTCTCTCTTTCTAGAGTAGATAAATCTATTGCACACCTTGAATATAAATTGTTAGACCAAATTAATTCAATTTCTTTCATTACTTTTATTTCTGTAGAATTAAAAGATTTAAAAACATTTTTTTAACTATCGCTTTTTTTTCTAACTAAGAGTAATCAAGTTTTCACTGTTCATTTTTGCTTTGGAACAAAAATTATAAAGCATATTTTACATAAGTTTAAAAAAATAGATCATATTTTAATCACGTAAATTGATTACAAAATCAAATTCGGGACTATGTAAATACTTTCTTACCTTCCCAAAAAGTCATCTTTGGTTTGCTTGTCTTTATCCCACACTGTGACTTCTAATATCTGTTCCTGGTCATCGTAAAGATGAAGGTCAAACTGCTCCAGCCATGATGGATGCAGAGATTTCCAAACTACCTTACTTTTATATTTTTCATTACCTAACCTAAAAAATAATAGTTTAAAGATTGACATAATATAAATTCGACATATCCAAAATGTGTAAAATAACACATAAGAGAAGTATTATGTTGTATAGGTAAAGTGAAATGTTCCAGAAATGTTTCCATTTCGTAGAAATCTCAAAATAATAATATTTTTTTTATTTATTTATTTTGTCTCAGACATAGTCCATATTTTAATGTTAGTTTTACAAGGAAACCTTGTACCTAATGTTAGTAAAAAATTAAACAATCAAAAAAGTGATCGTCTTATGGACACGACCATTCTTAGACAGTATTTAGCCGTATCCAGTGGCGCAATAATAATAGATTCCTCACCTAAATTTACAATAAGGATCGCTAGTTCTGGAGTCCATGTCCATAGCCGGAAGGTTTTTAGCTTCTACCAAAACTATCGTCACCACTGAACTCCAGATTTGTGCTTTTAATCTCTTGTTCACATCACTAAGCCTTGTATTCTTTAAAAGATACTGAAATAAAATTATATTAATTAAAAATATATTAACAAAGGTGCAACTTTCTGTGAATAAATATATATTTATAGGATAGAATAACCTTTGTCAAGTCTTAGAAAAAACTATAACAGATCAAACTTATTTCTTGGTGTAACAGTCTAAATTGGAATTTGCTGGTCGAATATTATACAAAGCTACATTGTCATTGAAAAATAAAACACATGTACAACACCTTGTTAATTTTTAAATGTTTTTAATAAGTAAATAGATGTAGGTACCAGATAATTTTTTGTCAAAATCAGTCCATCTAGGCAGTACTGCCACAATTTTGTTATCTGATTAGAATTAATTTATCAGTGAGTTTGATTACTAAAATGCCATTCCGAAACCTTTTCAAATATAGTGATTAATCCTATCTTGTAAACTTTTTTCCAAATATTTAGTAGTATTATTAAAGGAGGCTTATGTAATTATCCGGCTGTTAATTTTATTGGAATTTTCCTCAGTAGTTTCGCCGCGTGGGTGCAGCGATTTCGCCGTGCACTTAAATTATATATAAGGGACCCGGATAGCTGCGAAACTAGTCGGACAAATTCCCATAAAATTATCGTATAAAGCTGGATAATTAAATATGATAGTAAGTAAATAGGTCATAAAAGTCTATACAAATCATTAGATATTAGGAAATATTTCATAAAATATTATATAATAAATATAACAACAGTTAATTACACTTTCAGTAATTAGGACAAACATATAACACGAATATTAACCATGCCACCATTTATATACCCTATGAAGTCGGTCGCCCTTGCTCTTAAGTCTTGGGAACCTGTTGCCAATTCTCTCTATCAGGTCAGAACAGCTATTGGTCGTGGCGGGAAGGTCGAGGGTATGAGCTGGTGGTAGACTTCCAGATCGTGGTCTTATGCTTCTGTTGAAAAATATTAAATCAAAGGGCTATATTAAATTCGGTATCTTATTATATGTTTCTTAACTTTGAAATTTGAAAATGATCCAATGATTTAAAATCGTACGGAAATTAATAATATTGTAAAGTAAACAAAGCGAGTCGCTACATATTTTTAATTAGTTTTTCATAGGTTCCGTTCAACTACAAGCTGCCAAAACAAATAACGCTTATTGCTTTGAGAGCGGATATTAGTTATGAAATATAAAATTAATTAATTTTTGTTGCTGTAAATATATTTTAGCACCCTGTTGCAATGATTCATTATTTATAATTGTTAAGATAAGAATCTCGAAAAGTATCTTGTAGGTAAGTCTTTTCGGCTTAAAGTATACATATATATAAAACAATGTTAAATTTACTTATTGGTTCAACTAGAACTGTTAAATGATAAGCTTATATTTGAATAAGATAAAACAAACGCAAATAAGATTATCTTTATCCTTGTTCAGCGTTTTATTCTAGGTGTGTTAACTATACCATAATGAGTATTTATTACTGTATACATTGCTTAAATGCTTACTAAATTATGTATTACTAGTTATTACTACTTACTAATAAAAGTAGGTGATAGATGTGTGTGTGTGTGTGTATGGTGACGTCATTAGTTTCTGGTATTTCCCCAATATCATTGCTAATAATTTAATGAAATAACTATCTGTTCGCGGTTTCACTTTAACAACAATTTTGGATAAAATATAACCTTTATGAACCTGCCTATCATTATCAGAGAGAATTTTTCAAACTTATCTACTAAATTCGAAGAAAACACTGTTTAAACAGACAAACTTTTCCGCCTCGTAATATAAATATAAATTATTTCTCTTACCGTTCATTGCTTGAAGATACACCAGACAAGAATGAATCACTAGAGCTGTAGAAATTGGAGTTATCATCCAACGTGAGATTTGATGTTGATACGCATTTTCGGTAAACTACTCCATTACTTTCTATGATGAGAAAATCCTTACATACTTGCTTCTCATCCATATTCCTGGGTTCATCAATGATAACAGATGGTATTACCATCTGATCAGATTCTGATGATTTTTCATCACCGTCACCAGAATTATCATCAACTGAACTTTTATCATCATACATTTGAGAGACCAATCTTGATATTTTAGATTCAATTTTGGTTTGGATTTGATCATTGAAATCTTCAACACGATTGTGAATTTTGTCGTGCAGTTTGATCAACTTTTGTTTAAATCTTTCCATTTTGTTTTCTTTTTCCGTCATTCTTAATTAATATTTAATGTTATATTCAATTGTATTATATTATCTTCATTATTTCTGTATAATTTAATTACAATTTAGCTGCGAAATCTCAACTGCTTTCAACTTCAAATAAACAATTCCAAGATACGAAATTTATCTTCTATTATTTTTGGAACCAATTGTTATACTTTGAACATCTGGCGTAAAATTCGTAGTAATAGTAAAAACGAATACATACTACAAAATGAAGTTATTTATATAAATAAGTGGGTACTTATTAAGAGTAATAATTTTACAGGGAATGCATACTACATGAAATAGTTATACCAGTAAACTACTTATTAGGAGTCAGAGTAATGACGTTGTAATTACATTGCTATTACGTTATAATTATTTGGAGTAAATAGTACGTATTTTCCTCACAATATGTTTTTATTATTTTATATTGTGTATGCTGTATTATTTGGAATTGAAATGTAAAATAATCACTGTTTACTACAATAATGAAGCAGAAATAAGTTGTATAATAATTTATATTAGAGACTTTATACGCAAATATGTATATGGAAGCAATAGAATATTCCCCTTATATAATAAAACAGGTTTTATATGCGGTCGAAGCGGTCACAGAACAGCATTGTCCAGTTCACAATGACCTTCGATTTACAAAGTGAGGTATGTGACGTCATATCTATATTATGGGATTATAACTCAGATGAGTAATTAGCAATATAGCTAGAAAAGTTAATATTATTAACCATGTAAAACATAAAAGTTGCATTTATATGAAGACGTCAGATCCATATAACATCTCCTTAAAATATTTTTAAACCACTAACTGGTCACTAACTTTCAAGTAATATAGCCTTCATTTCGCTAAACGACAAATCTTTGGAAAAATAGTATAAAGAAACAGCGCATCCGTTTTTATTACTATTTACTATTTTTTAGTTTATACTGAGTTTATATTTTTATAGTCAAAGATTGCATATGAGAATAGGGTTTGTTTTATTAAGAAATATTGTGTATATTAGATACTTGATGTTATATATTGTTAGAGGCAATTGTATATTAGAACTAAGGGGCATTTATCATGTTATAAAATAAAGAAACTTCAAACTGGGTTATGTTTACCACGTGTTTATCTCGTACAGTCTTTTTAAATAGAAAAAAAAATTAGATATCTGCCCGTGGCTTTCCTCACTATTAAAAAAATAGTTTTACTAACGGTACTGATAACTCAGTGATCAATTAAGGGTCATATTATTTAAAAATTAGTCGTGATTGATGAAATTTATTTTAGCGTATGTAAAAAAAATTAAACTAAAACAGTTATACAAAGTATACATTAACATCTGATGAAGATTCCATAATTTAAAAAATAAATGTAAACTCAATAAGATTTAAATTCTTTTCTTAACAATTTGCAGTTGTGTACTATAACGTTACTATTTACGACATTGTTGATAAACAATGATGACGTCACAGATGATAAGAGAGGTCAAGATAACATTAACTAAAATGACATAGATAATTAAATGCCATAACGCCATGTGGATGTGATACTTTGTGATTATCATTGATTCAATAACCTAGTTTAGTGTTATCACAGCAAGATGCTCTAAGAAAACTCGTACCAGAGAAATAATCTGCGTATCAGAAATAACAGTTAAATAACACCTTCGAAAAAGCAATCTGTAGATCAGATAAACAGCTGTACCGGATGGGAGTCGAACCCACGAACTTTTTCTCAGCAGGCATGGTCATAGTCAATCAGCCGTAAAATTGAAGTAAATATAGTATTTTCTTAGATTTTCAATTACTGCAAAGTATTCGAAACTTCGGGTTAAAATAAAAAATGTAACCAAATTATACGCGGGTTTTAATCCGTAAAAATAGTTTTATTTGAAGTAAATAGTTTAACTCTTACTAAAATATAGAAGTCGCCTACAAGTTGTCTATAAAAATTTGGTGTATAACAAGGAAATAACCTTTCTAACCAAGGGTTTTAAGTGAGTAAACAGGCATAGTAGGTAACAAATAGGAAAAGTAAGTAAAAGTAAAATAGGAAGCAGGTAAATAGTATAAAAGATGTAATAACTTTTATCGCTTATCCCAAACTCAATAAGGGAGCTCTCAATCTTCTCATAATATTATATTTCAAACTAGAAGCACTTAGTAAAGCACTTACGAATTGAGATTATCTTTAAAAGGCATATGAATATAATGTTAATACAAACTATTATATACTAATTATTTAACACATTTAAGAAAACTAACTTTATGTATAAGCTCCCAAATTCTCAATGGACAATAAGTTCTATGTACAAAAATTCTTAGGAATTGTTGAAATATATATATATATATATATATATATATATATATTTAAATCTGTCTTTTAGCATTGACTTTTAATAAAGAAATGTACATAAAATATATTAATTTTAATTTGGAAAGTGTCCTTACAGAGAGGCCTATTTCGTAAGTATGTATCAAAATAGGCTCTCTTGACTTTCATAACTACACAGACATACACGAGTGATCACTGATTCAAAGTGGAAGAAATATAAATAAGTTAATAAATTGAAGTAAAAGAAATATAAAAAAGTTAATAAATATCAATAAGGTAGTTTTATGAGGAACTTTGTTACACTCAAAGTTGATATATTATGATATAGGTATTGATAATATATTGGCAACGTCATATTATTTACAACCACGTGTTGCGATCAAGTGTGTGTTTTATTTACAAACAGTACATAATAAATAATTATAAATAGCTGTGTATACATTAAATAATATAAAAAATATATATAAAACTTATCATATTTAGTTTAATACGTTTTTACAAATTTATATTTATCACTTAAATCATCTGTGTTGTGCGTATCAACAACCTATACATAAAACGTAATTTTATCAAAATCAGTTTAGTGATTATATTTGACGGGATGAGCGAAATTACTGTGCAATTTTGCATGCGCTTATATATAAATGGGCTAGTTAAAAAAATCTAATAGAAATGGCTAGATAGGATATTCTTATATCTAAATTTTAAAATAGAAATTAATAAAGAAATCTATATCTAATAGAAATTATAATATTGTAATATAAATTAAAATGAAATACGAGACCACAGTATATCCAGTTTAGTCAGACAGGATAAGTGTTTCCAAACATATTAGTAGATTTTTAAGGGACTTATATAAATAGCAAATGTAACTTGAAAATTATTTAACTTTAGATAAATCAGTTCGCAAAAATATTACACAATATGTGAACAAAAAAATATTTACTGATCAAACACCAGACGTTCAAAAATCTACCGAAAAACTTAAAAATACAAGTGATTAAAAAGCCGACTTTACACTTTGCACTGAATCAATTATCACATGCACTTAGCACTTTAAAAACAGATTTCCAAATTTAATATTTGTTCCAAACGCACTTCAAGATTTATTCGTAAATTGAGGTTAGTTTGTAAACGGACGCGCGTATCTCACGACGTCTGCAACCAACTGGCGAGTGTTACGTGAATATTGTGTACTGAATAACAATATTGTATGGACACTAAAAAAGTGTAGCAATATATTGCCAATGGAAGGTAGTTTGATAAAAATATTATATTTTCAAAATAGTGATTTACTTATTTGTACTGATATTAGATATATTTTGTATAAAAATAATATAATATTATAAGCTTAGTTTATAACTAAATATTAGGAATGTGCCGACTATGACTGTCGTAAGTTGGTCTAATCGGCCTACTAGTCGGCCATGTCGATCATTGTTTTTTTTTTTTTTTTTTTTTGTTATCGTGATCACGAAATCACGATCAGTGCAACCTGATCAAAACGTCGAAGTAGGTTTATTATTCTATAAACCTTTTATTAAGGTTTGAATAACGCGAATAAGTTCCGAAAACCCTAATATAAAATGGTATAATGATATTAATTCGCGAAAGTTTTAAAAACATTATTATATTAAAATGGTCAGAGTTCCTATTACTTTGTTAAATAAAAATCAAAATCAAAAACTCTCGTAACAATATTATAAATGCAATATAAATGGATGTTTGTTTATCACTCAATCACGCCGAAAATAGACAGGTATTCACATAAAACAAGAACGGTTTTATCAAAACTAAGTACGCTGATACAAAAAATAACTCTGTATTAATAACTTTTATCTGTTTACAAACCTTTTAGATATTATGTATTGTACTTAGATAACTCGAGTTATTTATGTATTTTTTTTTATCCTTCTTTTACTAATGCAAAGGCTAAAATATGAATAGAAACAATTGAAATCGTCACTTAAACATAACCTAATTATTATCCTTCAAATGTTTTACATTTAAATTTCAACTTGTGCATTATTAAAAGGAACACAGACCGACCGACTAGTCGGCTCAGCTCTAATGTTTTTTTTATATAAGTCTAATAAGTTTAAGAAATAAAGGTAATTTTGTCCACCTACGAGTAAATAATTTTCCAAATCTGAGATTGTCTTGTATCTTGTAACTGCCTTTAGGCGATACAAGACCGTCTTTGGAATTAAAACAAAACAAAAACATTAATATTAATATATTTTTGTGAAACTTTGTCATATTTACGTATATGTTGAAAGTGGTTAAGGTATAATATAAATAAATATATAAATTTAAAGCGATGGCGAGATTTTTAGTATTTAGATATATATTAATATAAATTCATATATAACATTTTTTATATTATAGAATAAAGACTAAGAAATTATTAAAATTTTAAAGTTTTTAATTCATTTTATAATTTATAGTTCTTAAGATGTAGAACAAATTGTAAACTGCTTAATAATAATATGAAAAGTTCAATGCACTGAATGTTCCATGGTAAGGTACCATTATAATTGTAAAGAATTGGTCTATTCATATCTTATATCTATACTACGTAAATGTAGTTTCTATTTCGTGAGTTCTAGATTTTTTTGTCTGTCTATCTTTATGTTTATATGTAACTCAGCAAGTGCCTGACCGATTTCGTAAAAAATAGTATGTTTTGCTAAAATAATATGCTATATTAAATTAAAAAAAACTGGCAAAGTTGGGAAAAATCCAGAGAGATATATATATTATGATATATTTTAAATATTATAACTAAGAATTTTAATAATACGTGATATTTATACTATAATTAATTGTATTTTTAAATATATGTACATTTAAAAATCCTTAGTTACAAGTAATATATGTATTACATACAGTATTGTATACATATGTATATATTGTCTTAAATGCAGGAATATTTTGAATTACAAATAATTACCGGTTTAACATTATAGAATAAACAGTATACTTATATGAATTAATTATTATATAGAATGGATTTTATCTAGTTAACACAATAAATTATCATATCTCATCCAGGGCTATGATTTTTCGACATCCAATTCAACGAATTCAAATGTTTTTTTTTTTGGTAGTTAAAATGCTTCACTCAGACAGACACGACAGTAAAGGTGTTTCAAACCGGTATTCTAGTTAACAATATAGTTAAAAATCGGTTACCTGGGGTGTATAAAAAGAGAAAATAATAGAAGTAAATTACCAAAAATCTGTAACATTTTTCATTTGTAGATTTTTTTACTTGTCATAATAGTGAGAAGCGGAATATTATGGAAGTGGTTTCATAGTATTGTAATCTGCAAGTCAATATCATTTTCCTTTAGGCCGTAAAACAACTGTAAAGTCCAAGTTTGTTTGAATCACTCGAGTTTGTCACAGCTTTTGATTTTAGACTTTATAACTAATGAAATATAATTTAAATTCGGTTGTAAGATTTCTATATTGCAATTTGGATTTTACCATTATATACAATACCCAATATTGATAAATCATGCAAAGCCTTACTAATAACAATATATTTAAGTAGAACGTATTCTCTGTTTTGTCACCATCTCACTAACGATTTACATTAATGGCGTGAAAGTGACAAAACAGATAAAAAAATATATTTGTATTAGTAAATGAGAAGTTTTATTTGGATTTAATTAAAAATATAACTATTACTTAATACTGAGCATATTAATATATAGTTCTAATGAGCGGTGTTCATGGAGAATGGAGGAAAAAGATTCAGAGCGTAAAATTGTATTTGCCAATAGAGTCTGTATTACATACATAGCACTATATCTAGACTATACTTAGCGTTGTATCTAATCTAATAAGATAAAGAGCCTTTTATCGAAATAAAGAGCAAGAAACTTAAAAGAAGTTTATTTTTCTAAAGAAAAATAAACACAATTTTTTTTTCGTTTCTTATTTAATTTCTTCTCAAACTTTGTTTTCTGTAAAATGGAACGCGGTAGGCGTTTTAACATTTATTTTGCACTTTACTTTAGGGTTGCCAGGTACTATAATTAAAATAAATTCGAATTATTAGACCAAATTTTTGGTTAAAAACTGTTTTGTGTATTATATTTTTATTTTATGTATATCTATTTTAAACCTAAAATCATATTCAGATATTATCTGTTATATTGACGTGTTATTTTGTCACAAAAGGCAAACGTGAAACAAATAATTTAGACTAATTATTTCCAACATTCATTAAACGGAATTTTGGGTCAGAGTAATAGCTGTTGAAACAAAGAGGATTGTGGCTTATATTTGCTATGTTTTTAGAGCCCCTCTACCTGTTAAAAGGGAAAATAATAATAAGTCAAATATATTAGTTTGAAGCCAAGTTTCTGGAAACCCTACAGCGGAGCAGGTGTGAACTTTGCTGTAGCATTTCTGGTATGATTTACGAAAGTGTACAAGTTCTAGAAACATTGTTGTAAAGATATTTTAGAGCTTGTAGCTTAAACATACTCATGTAAGACATTTTAAAAGCTTAAAAGTTTGTTGTTTAGGAAATAATTTTTGAAGTAAGTTTTAAAATCATAGCTGCATTTGTTTTTCAACAAAAACTAGCCATACTAAATATACATAAATCTTAAGTAGAATAAAAGATATTTTAATTAATTTTTTTTGACAAGCAAATTCCATTTTAGACATGTTTTGAAAAAGTGAAATTTGTAGACTTATGTTTTATGAAATAATTTCAACAATTTGATTTGAATTTGTAATTCAAAAATATTTTTTTTCCTTACCTGTTCTTTATCTTCTTGAGACTTTGGATAAAGAGTAACGTTGAGAACAATTTCTCCCAAATCCTGATGAGTGAGTTTGCTGGGATCCCTCAGGCATAGAACCAGGTCTTGAGATCTGCCCAGTTCTAAAGCTGTTAGATCCAAGTGACACACTCCCATGAAGTCATCTTGTAAACCCCAATCGTAATCGAAGACCTGCATTACACGTATTTATATTTTGCAAGTCATAAAACAAATAAAAATTTGAACAAATTTTAAAATTAAAAACTGTTTTTTTATTTTTTATTGATATTGTAGTGAAAAATCAATAAAAATATATCATTTATGGAATCTAGAGATATCTACATTGTTTTTTTAACTCTTGGTCATGGTTGTCTTAAATTTTTTTACATATTTCAATTAAAATGCAATATAATAATATCAATATTGTAAATAATACCTAAATTAATTTTTATTTGTTATCTTGCATTCTAATCAAATGAAATTAGTGTTACAGGAGTTACATACAATTAAGTAGAAGTACTAACAAAGATTCTAATTATATTCTAAGACCCAAAGTAATTGGGAAACTTCTGGAACTCAATGAGACAAGTCTTTATTACAAGGGATCAGTATGAGAGATATTTTATTATTAAGAACATTCTAGGTGTATATGTGTATTTTATTAGATGAAAGTTATGTATGAGATAAAATAACTTTATACCGTTATATATTTCTTGTTTTTTGGGAATAAAACTATATCTTAAATATGTACTAAATAATAATAGTGGTAGGATATCACACAAAAAAATTGTTAAACCTGTACATTTTTTATTTTCGTTAAGAATACTAAGACTTACCTTTAACTGAACTGGCTGAAAAGGATCTTCTATAGGCACTGTGAAAGATTCATCCCAAACAGGGTTAAGGTCTCTGTACACTATCCGGGATTTATGCAGCAGTCTGCCAGCAGCTTTGAACTTCACGTATGGGTCGCTGGTGCCTGACAACAATCCTGGTTTTGGCACCCCACAAAACACGTATTAGAAAAAGTAAGAAGCGAAAATAATATAACATTTAAAGCTTACTTTCTAGGGAAGGGGTAATGGTACAAATATGGTACATTTTTAAAGAATTTCGTATATTTTTAACATAATCCTTTATAGCCTATAGCCTGTAGTCTTTATGGAATCATAATCTTTCTTACTAACTAGTGGTACTAATATACATACTATATGAAAGCAAATCGAAAATAAACAGTGCGTACTATTAATAAAATAAATTGTATGATATTTGCTAAAAAAATTTCTACGTGAAATAAAAAAGTTCGTTAATTGGGACCTACAAAGCTTAAGCACTAAAAATTGCAATTAAAAATAGAAGTGCGAACTAAAAATGACAAAAAGAATAGACATTTTATATTTATAATATATACATTTTTTTTAATAATTGAAGTGTTTTGTGTTTTCAGGAGACAATCAAATGGAAGCATTTTTAATTTAAAGCATATTTTTAAAGTTAAATTTACATACGTGTGTGATGTGATAATATTTTCATACACCAATGTTTAGGTTTTTGCTTGCTTTGCCTCATTTCTGTTCAAACGTTAGCCATTAAATCAATCAATCAATCAATCAATCAATCAAGTGTCAGTGTGCTGGTGTAGCATCAGCCTACGTGTGAGTGTCGCTGCATGTGTACATATCTTACCATTTTTGTCCATTGCTATTAGATTTTGACCTCTTTTTAAATGTATTCTTAGTTGGAAAAAAGAAAATTGACGTAACTGCTGGTCTCGAAACTTCTGCCCTTCATCTGGTTCCTAGAGACAAAGTTAGATGTAGTTTTCGTTTGTTATAGCTTTCTAAGGAAACTTTCATTATTGCTAGAATTATACTGTCTGAGTTCGTCTTCGTATTTCTGCAAATGTATCCTGTTATTTTTGTTCAGCCTTATTTAACGTTGTGGTTTATAGTGTCTGAATTTTTTGGCTGAATATTAGCTTAATATCAATAAAAATACATATATACGTATAATTATATAAATAAACCAAAATTAAATGTATTTTTAGACAAAAGGGCTCTATTATACAATATACCTCAGTTCCCCTCCAAAGATACGCGCAATAACATTAAAAGTTAACACACGAATTATTCAAAAGAAGTTGAACATCAAGCATTTTAGAACTTTTGTGAACTCATTCGGTTGTACAAAGTTAAAAGACAGGCTATTATTGAAAATATTTTCTCTGGCATCTAAAATGAACAGAGATTTTTTCATTGACTAACCTGATTTAACATAAATATTACATAATTATGACATAAGCATCTATCAAAATACATTTTAATTGGTAGTATCATGGGTATTGAATTGGGTAAACAAATATAACGTACCCCATATTGTGAGTAGTTCAATTATACCATGTGGTTTTGGAGTTAGTACTGACGAAGGTAGTATGTTAGTAATTGAGATCAATTAGGCTCGTTGCGCTATAGATACTATATGTGTAGATAAATTAAATTATCCCATTTTACCAGACATTAATTTGAAATGGCAGATATATTGCTCAAATTACGAACAGATTTGGGCTGTAGTAGTAACTCTTATGCGCTTATATCTTTTCTCTACATGTGTCTGTGTTTTGTATATGAATAGACTGTTTTAATTTATTTTGTATTTCTTGTAACTGATGGTTTATATAGAGCTCGCTTTTATTTTTTAAAACTAGAAAAATAACCAATATATATATTAAGAAGAAGTCACTTTACTGATAAGGTTATATATATTTTTTTTATTTTTATATTCTGTATCTATGTATGTATGTGCAAAAAAATCATAAGAACTAAAAAAATAAATAAATACATTTAAAAAATAATATTATTCATACTTTAAAACCCTTACTAAAATAGTAATTACTTTCAATACATTGTGAGTGATTTTTTATTACCAATTGTAGTAGATCAATGGGCGGACGCGAGAGATGCGCAGGAGTGCCGGAAGTAGACGGCACGGGTTCGATAGATGTTTGCCGCGTCATTGAAGAATCTGTGGACAATATAATAAAAAAAATACAATTCAATTCATTTCATTTCATTTTAATAAAGTTTCATTAACAATAGACTAACGATCAGTGACTTAGCAGTTATTTTTAATTAGTTTTATTCGTTTCATCTTTCATATTAATTCCTGTGTCTATTATCTTTCAGAGTATATTTTTAATAAACTTAATTAATAATTAATTATGATATCAATTCACTATCAGTGTTTTTAAAATAATATTAACATGTTTCATTTATTAGCATTCAGATTCTTTATTTTGTTCATTCGTTCATTTTCATTCGTCTGTTCGTTTATTTGTATTGTTTATTCCTCTGTAACTTTTATGAGAATGATTTTATATAACCAAGGAATAAATAATATTAATAACTATATTCCTATTGAGGAGGTATATTTTTTTAATTTGAATAATGTAAAAAATATCAATTTTGTATAGTACGTAATTACAATCATATATACAATTGTAATTACCCTTTGGAATGATTAGTAAATTTACAGGTTTTAAACGGATTTTAATGAACATTTTGCGTGATTATCTTTATTATAATCTCTTAATCATTTTTTATAATTAGTTTGTGTAAGGTTATCGTACATCAATATTGTTTTTACTTAAAAATTAAAGCCCCCTTATCAGTTAAGAAATATATTTTCTTAACTAACGTTTTTTCAAAAATTTTATGAAGGCAAACATTTTTTTGTAGTTGGTTTGTTGGTAATACATTTATATCTTTTCCACTTTGAATCAATATCAGTGATCACTTGTTTACGTCAAATGGAAGTGTCAGAAGAAACTATTTTGATGAAAACATTCTAAAACTTTAAAGCTACGAAGGTTTTAAACGTGCCCTGGTCTGAGAATAATCACCAACTCAGCTGAACATTTCTTAATTATGATCATAGTTTCACAACCTTCAATATCTAGTGAGTTAAGAGAATAAGTACATTTTTATTTATCAATATTTATATATTTATTCAACCATAGAAAAACACTACGCAATCTATTCTGTATATTAGGATCATTGATCTACCAAAGTATATATTTCTATCAAGAAATATATGAATGTGAAAAAATAGTAATTATTTATACGAAATAAATGAACACCTTTGAGCTTAAAAGCTTTTTATATTTTAAAGTGTAAATAAGTTGTCAAGAGCTTAAAAATATGTTTAAAATATCTCTATCTCGCTCATGTTCTAACTAAAATACTCACCATCTCTTTTCCGAAAGAGGCGCATTATACGCCACCTCTTGAGCGTTGTCTTAAGTTTCTTCATCAGCAAAAAATACACAATAACACTCACTTTTTGGCGCCATAACTGACACTTCTATTTTATAATCTGTATTGTCATTCATTTCACTTTTGTTATGTTTAAAATATAATAAAATTATTAAGTTAAATGAAAATCTTGATTAATTAGCAAAAGCTAGTTTATTAAGATTGTCTGGGATTTAACACTCTAGTATCGAGGATTATAAGTTAGAATTTTTTGCTTCCTAGCCGCCTTTGAGTGGAAGTTTTGAAGTAAAAGGTCACAACATGCAATAAATATATGTGCAAATCAAATCTGCAAGTTTCAGACAGATTTTCACAGTTAACTCTACAGCTTTTGCCGTTAATATTTGAAATACGAGTTATTATTCCTTTTGCGCTTGACTTTATTTTTTGCAGTGTAATTTGTACTTGACAATCTATCACTACCTTTTGTGTTTTAAAGATTGATTTTTGTATTAAAACTCGTGATCTATGATTACTATTATATATACTAGGTCTATGCATGCGGGGTTGACCTCGCGACGCAGCGCGAAACAAAAACTTTCTATACGTTACCTATATGGGACACATTTCATCAATTATCTCAAAAACTACAATTAAGATTAATCTGATTTTCAACCCAGAACGAGTATTGCTCATTATGCGCATGTGTACAAAATTTCGTGCGTGTAGCTGGTAAATTGAAGGAAGAGTAGGGTAACAAAGAGTTGAAAATTTGAGCAGTAAAGAGCTTCGTTTCGCTCAGCTCAGATATCCGCCTCATATTAATTTTACCAACTCGTTTGGTTTTCATTTATGGCAAAGGGCGTCGTGAACTGATTCCGAAAACAAAATCTTTATCATAAATAAATAGCATTATTTAACGACAACAAAAGTCGTATCCAAACAGTAATTTATTTAATATTAGTAGAGTGATAACGCTGATATAATATGTTCAAATTTCTGTTTAGAATAAAAATATAATAATAATCTAAATTATGTTATTTATATATTATAATCATCAAAATGTATCTGACACATCCTTTAGGAACAAGTGATAAGTAACAATAACAGCCCACGTATGGACAGATTGACACAATAATTTGTTTTATAGTTATTTAGAGGAACTAATATTTTGAAAGTGCACATTACCAATTAATTACCAGATATTTGAAAAAGAAGCATTTATAACTTTATTTATTTCGCTCAAAAGATTTTGCTACCAGAGCCAAAAAATACATTGATAACAGTATTTTTTATTTATTGCTATATTATTTTTTATAAATGTTCTTTTTGTTTCCAGAAAAATAATTTACTTAACACTAAAAAAGCTCTTAAAGTATATATTTTTTATATATGTCGCCGCGTGTGCTTTGCAAGACTTAAAAACGTCTAATTTCAATTTTTATTCTAGTTTGATTATGTTTGGTTATGATACTTGATTATTGTTACCATGAATATTAAATCAGTATTCAGTTGACTTAATTTAGAAATATTAAAATTGAACTGTAAACTGACAGATGGCAGCACTAAAGTTTCATGATTGTAAAATTCTATTTAAATATTTTTGTCATCCTATTTATTGAAAGCAATTTGTAAGTTAAATTATAAGGGTAAATGTAAATAATGATTAATTTACTTTAATTGAGATGTTTGCCATCATTGATTGTAAAAATAGTGATAAAATGACTTCTTGCGCGGTTGGCGCGAAAACTAGTCTAGCATAGTAGTATTTAAGACGCTGCACCAATCTCGGAGGGACCTTTTAAAGTAAGCTCTGGAGTGGTGAAGACGTTAACTATAAAACTTAATAAAAAGTGAAGTGATTGTGAAAAACAGTGTCACGTGATTTTCTTTAAAATCAATTAAAATAAATAGGAGTTAAAAATAAGTGTTTATGTGTTTTGCATACAAGTAAATAATAATAAAACCATAAATTCCATTCTTGCTCATTTAAAATGGAAAGTGATAGTGGCAGAACCAATGGCTCACCGAGAGCCAATGGTTCTACATCTTTTTTTTAAAAATACCGACATCTACAATTCGACATATATTATATGAACTGTATATATATTTGATATTGTTTTAAAACTGAATTAGGTTTGAGGTTTTGACAACAATTACATAGTATTTTTATAAATTTATAATATATAATGGGTCATTCAAAAAATATTAGAAAATCCTCCGAATTTTGTGTTCATAGTATATATAATACTTTTATTTATATTTTTATTCGATAAAATTCCGATAATATTGTAAAAACAGTCCGATAATTATATATAAAAGTAAATGTTATATATTATCTCAATTTTCCTTAAGAATGAAACATTCAATACATTCCATTACTTTGATATATATAAACGAACTGCTTGTTTGTTCATTACATAAGCGATAAGAATTAATAAATTTCCGTTACGAGTTTGTTCCAGGCCAGAATATATTTATGAAGCCAGCCTTATAGGCTCACAAAAACATCACTCAGAGATAACTTATTTATATTCATTGTTTATTTCTTTGTGGTATATAAATGGTCTGCTACTAGCTATTTATTGTGGTTTCACTCGCGGGTGGACGATTTTATATATATATATATATATATATATATAATGCCAAATAGTCTATAGCTTTCCTCTTAAACAAAAAAAAGATTTTTTTAAATTCATCCTGTAATTTCAAAGTTAAGCTTTTAAACAAACAAACTATTCTATTTTACAGTATTAATATAGATAAAGAGAGCTTCATATGAAATAATTGTATTATATAATTTTTTGATTTTATGGTTCTTGTATTCGAAAACTATTTAAATTTATGTTTTTTATATTAAATTATGATGAATATACATTAAAATACAAGTAAATAAAATCGAACCTTACTTGCCGAATCATATAAATTATAACATACTAGCTGTTACACGCGGTTTCACGCGTGGACAAAATATTTTATTTATTAGAATAATTTAGACCAGTGGCGTAATTCTAAATAGCCCTCAATAACCCGCCTTTTTTCAAATCCATTTAGTAATTGCAAAGATTCATTTAAACAAAAATATTCCGCTTTATAATATAAATATAGATAAGAAATGAAAAACATTGAATTTGAATTGAAATTTAATTTTTAAGCATCTATGATGAATGGAATAATTTTTTATTATAACAAAAGATAGGCTTGCGTTTAAACTGCCTTTATGTGGAGTACGTTTGAACAAACGAGTTCAAGGTCTGGCCTCGTACCGTAACCATTGCCAATTTAGCTTAAATTATTTACTGTTTTTTTAAAGCAGTTATTTGTAGAAAGGATACAGATATTCACGTGGCAAAAAACAAGATGACACATTAGGTTTTTAAATTTGTATAATCCATTTTTAAAATGCGTTCGAACACATATAAACCTGTTTTTGAAATGCGTCCGGATTTTTCAAATTTTTTTCGAATACATGTAAATCTATTTTTAAAATGCGTCCGACATATCAAAATATGTTCGAATACATGTAAATCTATTTACATTTAGTATTTTATATTGTCCAGATTTTTTAAAATATGTCCGGATACAAGTGCATCTATTTTTTAAATGCGTCCAAATATTTTAAAATATGTCCGGACGCATATATTGGTAAATTGCGTCCGTATTTCAAATACAAACGGAGTAGAAGAGTTACGCAAGCGGAATCACAGTTGGAACAAACATAAAAGGGTAAAAGCAATAAAAGATTGGCAAAAAAATACAAACGAAATTAGTATCATAAAACGTTTTTTTTTACAGACATAACTGGCCTTCCTTGTTTAATATTGAAATAAGTTTAAGTTAATAACATCAAAATGTTACACACATACACACCTCCATTCAATTTAATGCTATTAATATACACACACACTTACAGATTATTGCGCTAAAAGTTCTCTTTAAACCTGCGGTAAAAGCTGCAGCTTTACAAAATTTAGCTCTAAACGAATGTACCGTTTAATTTTAATAATCGATCTACAATCCGAGATAGAATTAAATTCAATATCACTCCATTCTAGAAAATCGAAGATTGATTTTCTAGATGTTATTTTACTGAGAACTTGAGAAACAGATTGTTATTTCAATCTTTAGTTGCAAATTGGATCATTATTGATCTCTGCTTCAATTTCTCCAATCGAATGAACGTTGGAGGATATATTTTTTTAGAGATATGTAAAATCAGCACATATGTTAATAATAATTATGAAGCTATCTAATGATTTCTAAGATTTACACGAGTACTACTCATTTCAATAAAGCTATTTTACGGATATAACTCGCGTTTATTTTTACATTTTTTAATGTAACCCGGCGTTTCACCAACATCTCGTCTTACCGCGAACACGTTTGCTGCAAAGCATTCGAAACGTCGGGTTAAATTTTAAAATGTAAAAATAAACGCGTGTTATATCCGTAAAATAGTTTTATTGAAAATCTACAATCTATCGAATAAGCTGAGGAGTTTATTTACAATGTATAATTATCGGGCTGTTCTTACGTAGTTACTATCGGAAACTGCCCGACTAGTTTCGAACTCAATCGGGGTCATTCATTAGCTCTGAGCATGGCGAAAATTCCGCAAGTTCACGCCGTGATCCCGCCTTGCCGGGCAAATAAGTCGAGCAAAATTCGACAGTTATCACATGAGTATAGCCGTAATACAGGGCAAATTCCGATAATAATGTAAGGACAGTCGGATAATTATATATAATAGTAATCATGGATCACCAATTACATACAAAAAAAGAGCTTATTTGTTTGTTCGTTGGGTTGAATGTGCTAATTTTGGAAACTACCGAAAAGATTTGAAAAATTGTTTCTGGTTATGAAAGGCAGGTTCATGAAGACTATAGTCTGTCTATCTTTACGCTACTGTTCTTAGTTATACATAGTAAATAAAATCGATCCACTGTGGATAAAAACGCGAGTAAAAGCTACTATTAACGATTTAATTAAAAAAGGAATTATACATAATAAAAATATTTTATATTGTTGTCTGTCCCTACGTGTAGGTACTCGTAAATTTGAACGCGCATCCCACAAAAAGCTCTTGACCGCTTTCAATAAAATTATGTTAAAAGCCTATTATCTGAATCAACATATAGGAGTAATATATATTATATATATAAATAAATACTAAATATATACCAAGTTATTTACCTAAATACCTTTACCTAATTACAAAGAATACGAATATTTTTTGTAATATGTTACTTGAAGAAAATTTCCAAGAATAAGTAAACAAATAATAAGAATATTATTTTCTAATTCATGTACGCATTTCTTCAGCTTTCTTTTATTCATGTAATGTTTTTTCTTTTTTCTTTTATGACATGTCTAAGACAAAGTTATTACTTTAGGGTAAATGGGGTTCCTATTAACCCCCGAAGTAAAAATGGGGGTGTTAAATATATTTTTTGTCTGTTTGTGGCCTTAAAGGCAAAATTAAAAAGATTGTCCTGTTAGTTGATATTATTCTTAGTTTTATATTAATACAAGTTTTCGTTTCCAATATGTAAGGCTTTTAATATGTGACAGTATCTTTGTCATTTTTAGTAATAAAAAATAATAAAAAATAAAATTAAGTTTGTAATTAGTATTTATCCTTTAAAAATATTTATATATATTTTTTTAAAAGTATTTATGGTGTAGTTTTATGAGAACATTTCGTTTGTAATTAATACTTATTTTCTTATAAACACAAACTGTATAGTACAGTTTCAGGCAATTAACTCAAATAAATAAAAAAAAAGGAAAAAAGAGATATACATTTACTGAAAATTTTTCTATTCAGTAGGTAGACCCAAGAGACTTTTCAAATTATCTAGAAATAGCACTGCTCTATGTATTATGTAGTGAGGTAAGAAGTATAGTGGTCTGATTCATTGAATTATTTTCTTTGTATTACAATTAATGTAATCTCATTTAAACTGTAGGTTTTATCTAGTTTAGTTATTTAATAAATAAGTATTATAAACTGCATTTAAACTGCAGTTACTTATTTGATAATTATTTAAAAAAATAAAAATATTAATATATATATTATAATTGTAAAAGAAGTTATTGTTTGAAAATGATATGTTCATCAATATATATCTCTATATCAATAAAGAAATGTTAAAAATAAATGTTGAACATTTTCTATATGCTTGGAATTCCCAGAAGAAATTGTATGACATGACAGGACTTATTTATTTTCAAAATAATTCAAATATATTTCATAACTATATAATGTGATCTCGTGGTTGTCGTTGATTGAATAATATTAATAAATAATCATGATCCATTCAATATTGGATTTAGGAAAGAATTTAAAAATTCGTCGACATTTGGTTTATGTAATTTAAATTATTTTTTTGCACTAACTGTTTAAGTAATATGTTTTCGTATTTCTCGCCCTTGCAACACTCACAAAAATATTTTGTTATGAAGACATATTTAATGTTAATTAGCCTCGCTTGTTATTTTTTAACTACATCATTTCCTGTACAAGAGCTCCAATTAGTCGTTAGGAGTAATTGATTTAAATAAAAGTGAATCTTTATTTCCGATTACGTTATAACTTGAGAACAACTGGGTCTTTGCGCCATTTTTATACACTTCTGAAAGTTTAAAGGTTCAGAGAAGGAGATAATAAAAAACGCGCTGAATCGAGTTGTAAAAATGTATGAATTTGTAACAAAATTAAATGACGTTTTATGTTTAATTGGTAATTGGTTGAAGAGGAGGCAGGCGAAGTCACTGGCAACAGTCAGTATATAATAGATGCTAATCAACTCTTTGATATTCAACACAAAAAGCAAAATTAACACAGTATTTTCATATGTATGTTTGTGCGCTTGTGTATGTGTGTGTGTGTGTGCGTGTGTGTGTGTGTGTGTGTATGTATGTGTGTGTGTGTGTGTGTGTGTGTGCGTGTGCGCGTGTGCGCGTGCGTGCGTGTGTGTGTGCGTGTGCGTGTGCGTGTGCGTGTGTGTGTGTGTGTGTGTGTGTGTGTGTGTGTGTGTGCGTGTGTGTGTGTGTGTGTGTGTGTGTGTATGTGTGTGTGTGTGTCTAAGTGTGTTTGTGTGTTTAAACAATTTATTATACGAAAGGGTTTTAATTATTATTATCTGTCTTGTTCATGTCACTAAGCCTTTGTTAAGCCTACAGAGACGTTACCAGCAGTCACGCGATGTATACAAACCTGCCCTAATGAGTCATTGAATATTAGAGTATGAAATGGCGCACCTTTGACAATGAAACTGACAGAAATTTGTTATATAACTCTATTTTTTAATGTATATAAGCTCACATATGACTTCCTCATCCCGTAATAGTATTTGTTTTAGCAGTTGTTAACTGTCAGAACATGAGTTTAGAAATAAATATTTACTGTATTTTTGGTAGAGGACATTTTAAATTTGCTACTACTTCATAGGTAAATCTTTATATATAAATATTATTAGTAAAAACAAAAATTGCGGTACTATTTTCAAAGATGTTTTCTTCATACCAACAAATTTTGAAACTACCATTTTATGAGTACTACTTATTCATTTGTTGTTTTCTTTTCAACTTCGAATACTTATCAGCGATCACTTAATTTGTAAGTCAATTTAAAGAGTCGGGAACAACTTTTTTTGAATCACCCTAAATAAGTTCTTTTGTAGACACTCTCCAACTTAAAAGTTAAGGCTACGAGGGTTTCTAACGTGCTCTGGTCTGAGAAGAACCACAAAATAAACTTAGCTGTCTATTTTTTCTGTTTGTGTGTTGGTATCACTGATTTACAATCGTCAAAACAGATTTTTTTTCGATAGATTCTATAGGAATGTCAATTTAGTATTACAATATTAGTAGGTACAGATATAACCTATCTCAGACGGGTTTTTATTAGGTTCCATTAAAAATGGCGGCAATCGCCGGAAGTCTTACAAAACCCCGGCCCTGGACCTTCTAGGTCGGAGTCTGTCTATAAAATGTTATGGATCTTAAAAGTATATGTAGAGGAATATTACCGAATAAACATATTTTATTAATGTTTATTAAATTGAAATATCTGAGATTATTTTCCTTTCATAACAAATAATCAATTATAAAATTTTTCATCTATAATCAGTTTAAAGAGTGATAATTTGATGGTAGATGGCGGACTAGAGTGGTAGGTTATTTCCAAGAAATAGCTAAGCATTTGAAGTACCATATTTATCGTCTAAAACTTATTAAATTTAAAAATCTTTAATGCCTAAGTGGTTTTTGAAATAAAATTCTACAACAAGCTTTTACCGTCTTAAAAATGTATGGAAGCTTAAGTAATATGGACTAAATACAACAGACAGCTATGGCTTAGTTCGTTTATTATAAAATAAAACAAAATATCTTAGACAACTTAAACATAAAGTCTAAAATAACTTATATAAATACTTCTTATGAATTTTAAATAAGAATTGTGTAAATTAGAATTTCATTCCTGTATTTCATACATCATAATCTATTTTATGATTTAAACGAAAGATTTAATAATTATAATGCAAACATAACCAGTTCAAAAATAACTTTAATTTAAAATTATTGATGTTCAAGACGGTTTTATCGTTATGCAGCGTTCTGTTCCAAACAACCAATAGGATTGAAGCAAGTTCTATAAAGAGAAATATTACAAAATGTTTCATATATAAATATATATATTTTGACATATGATTATTCTACATATTCATGATAAAATGAAATCAATAAGACGAGGAAGTATATACAAGCTTACTTTATATTCTAGCTGACGCCGAGTCGACGCTAATATGAACAACGTCATGGAAATAATATTATGCACAAATTTCTGTTAGCTTTCATGAAATAACATCATACTGTAAACCTGTCAACATATATATATGTATATACTATTTACACTATACCATGCTGTGATAATACTTAATTTATAATATAAAATTTAATAAAGCCTTTTAATCCGATACCTATTACAAAATCTATTGTTTTATATAAACTATTTCCAAGATTCTATTTAAACAATTTTTTATGGTTTATTGTAAAAACAATTGTTTTTTGCTATTTTCAACGAATGTATTTAATTTTAGTTTTATCGTATTTCATTTTTAATGTATTCTTCTTCAGAAGCTTTATTTTGTTTTGAAAGAGAGTATATTTATAAGTACAATATATCATAATACACAATAACAGTCGAAGTCCTTAGTTTTAGTGTATAAAGTTATTAAATTTGAATTATTATTTAACGCTATGTAATATATTAATAAAGCTATTTAGCTTTTGTTATACAATTTATTCTCAACTTGTCAATAAGTGGCGACGAAAATCAATCTAATCAATCAATTAGTCAATCAATCAATCAATCAATATGACTAATTACAGCACTCCATAAAAATATTTTAATTGAATATAAAAACCGTGGTATTTTTTTATGAAATCACTTTTATAGTAAAAGATATTCTGTAAAATAAATAGAAATAAGAATTAAAATTTTATCAAAATATGATTTCGAGAAAAATTTTGTTATTCGTTCGTAACTTAAATTAATTAAGCATTAACAAATTAAAAGAAATATATAATATAATTCGTCTGTACTAATAATTTTAAACTGAAAAGTTTGTTTCAACTAGCTTATATTCTTAACTACTCTATGAATATCCGAAATCTTTCTGATCATAATAGGCAGGTCTATGGCTATCTAGTATTATGCTACTGCTAAGTCGTCGTTCGTTCCAGGGTGGTACCGTCAGTTACAGTTAGTAGAAATTTAAAAAAACTAATACAGTTAGTATCTTAGTGTTAATGAAATTCAGACACTTAAAAGAATATGGAGGGGTTGGGGGGCTGCTTCTGGTCTGGTCTGGACTCCGCAGCTACTATTACTTACTGCTTCTAGTAGTCCATCTCTCAAACAAAATAAAGAATATAATTTAACATCTTAATGACTTTAAATGAATCATGAGTAGTTCTTAGTTGGAACTTTGTTGTACTTATACTTTCAAAGGAAAATTATGCAAATTTATATGAAAATTTGACTTTCTCTTATTATTTTCTGCTTTAAGGTGTAAATATTACTATCTTTAAAGATACCTTTTCTTTAATAAAATATATTTATTTAATTTGATTATTGTAATGATTATTATTTTGCATTTATTAGTTTTATATATAATATATTATATTTTATAAATAAAATGTTCACTTTTATATTTTGATATATATTTTCACAAATAAAATTCAGAAGAGCCATTTGAAATGAAAATGTGAATAACAAAATTAAATTGCTATTAAAAAGTTTTGATCAGTAAAACCACTAAAACAAAGAAGTGAGACAAATTCTATATTCATGGGGTTAATTATATTGAATGTATATTCCAAATAGTTATTGATATTAATTGCTATATATATATTATTTTGCATAAAAATATATTTTTAAAAGCTTTTATACATAAAACGAGTTACAACTCCGCTCGTCTGTTAGTTTGTTAGTGAGGAACAAATCTTGGAACTGAATTAGGAATTAATTAACCTGATTAGATTTAGCTGACATTTGGGAATTATCTATATTACCACAGACAATGCAATTATGTACAATTAATTCAAAATGGCCGCAAAATAGTTGATTACATATTTTTTCTTACAATACACTAAATATCAAATAAAAGGACTTGATTTGCAGAGTACAATACAATAAGAAAAAATCTCAGATAGCATCACATCACAAAATGGAGGAGAACATATTTTGGGTACCCGATATGAGTAATAAAAGGACTTGAAGACGAACACGACAAGAAATTTCAAACAAAGAGAAGCATTAAAAGACATACATTAAAACTCTACAATGAAAGCTTGTTCTATACATCTTTTATTCTATTATTTATCAGTTTGTAAGATTTAAGCTGCAATTTATAACATTACTAAAAATATTAAAGTGTTATAAAAAAAACTGTAAATCTTGTGAAATGAGAAAAAAAAAACAAAAAACGAAAATTATTTAGTTTTTTTATTTTTTTTAACAGGAATATTAAATAATTAAAAACCGACTGTCTTTAAGTAATTTAAAACCATTGGTATTAAGCTTAGCTTTGGAGTTCTCGTAGATTATCTACGAAGATGCTACGAAAGTGGATTATCCGCGAAGGTGCACGCTATTGTTATGTTAGAATTATTATTTATATTTTCTCTTTAAAATATATTGAAGACTATTTTATAATGTTAGTAGAAGGCTATAAAGTAAAATATATATGTACTTTCAATGCAGTTTTATATACTATTGATCTAATATATATTTATAAAAATAATATGCGAATAATATATCTTGTATTTAATCTTTCGTGATCCTTGAATACTGTTATATATATTTATCCGTCTGTACTCATGTAATAATTATCGATATTTGGCCTACTATTTTCGAACCCCTTTGGTTTACTCAAAAATTCGGAGCATAGTGGAATCGCGGCGTGAACTATTCACGGATTCATTTTGTTCATTGGTTTGCGATTAATAACGTGACTACAGCTAGATAATTATATGTAATACATATAATAAATTATAAGTATAAGTTGTTTGTCTGTCTTCAGTGAAAAGATATTTTTCCCTAAAATAACGAAAAATGGAACTGATAAGTTTTTATTCCCTAAATTGATAACAAATCAATAACAAAGAGACGTTTCTAGAATTATCTCGTACATTTGTTCGTTTCAGTTTCTGAATATAAATTGGGTGATAAATAAACCACTTAAATTTACTGAGGTTTGTTCTGTAGATAATGATGCTTTTTAATTAATTAAAATAATTTATAATTTATCTGTTTATAAACCAGATGAAACAAAAATTACATTAGTAAAGAAAAAAAGAATACATTGGATTAGATATCTCTAATAAGAAATCTGTACCAGCTACCCATGAGTGTGACAAAAATCATTTCAAAGGGCAGAAATAGGTAATTTAATTAAATCTACGTTAAAATATTAATTAATGGTTTTTTTTTTGTAAAATATGTTTTTAAATATGAAACCAAAAGAGTATTCGGTATTATAAAGAAGTTTTTCACTTCTCATATAATTGTCTCTACAAGTGGCAATTAGTACACAAAAGACTGTTTGTATTTTAATTAAAAATTAATAAAATCATCAATAAAACATAAAAACGAGTTAAAACTGAACATAAACATTATTTTACTTACAACAAATTTTAAATAATATTTGTCAAAAACATTGTAATCCTCAAATTGCTTCAAAAGGTTAATTTGAATTCACAAATAAAATATTCAAAGCCGTATTTACATGACATTTTGACACTTATTACCATTATTTATTTATTTTAAAACACACGTTTCGTTCTCAGACACTGCATCCATATTTGTCATTATTTGACAAACATTGTTCAACAAAGCACAGATAAAATACAATTTAAATGCACGCGGGAATTTGATTAGCCACGGAACAAGTCCGACGCGCACGGAGGCTGATGCCAGACTGAAGTCTGAACTGTGTCAAGAAGAGGGGATATTTGGTAATATTGGTTGAATTTTACTTCCTCAAAGGGCTTTGAAAAACGAACATGTACCAAATGTCTACAATTATAAGAGAAAACGAACATTAGTAGAACAAGATCCTGATGAACAGGTTCCTAATCCAATACTTATGTAATGTTATGTAATAGTAACCTTAACCCCTGACTTTGCTGCTTATAAAAATATGCAATAGCTATTTCATAGTTAAAGTTCATATTTCCTTTGTCAAACTAAGAACAACGTGATAATATTTTCAAACTAATACATTCGGTATAACACTGTCATAACAACTTTACATTGTATACATTATAATTTTTTCACTGTATAATAGTTCTTTACAAAAATAGATTTAAATAAAAACAAATAAAATAACCAAGATTTTGTTATTAACTAACAAAAGCTGATGAGATCAGTTTTGGGTATAAAAATATCACAGGGTTGCTATTTACAAAATTCTCGTAGTTTTTGCATTGATAACGTAAGCAGAATATTGTTATATATTACATATGTTTATTAGAATCAATATTTATTGTCCATTTACAAAGAGATCCCCAAAGCCCTAATCTCATTAATATATTACATTTTCAATATAAGACTCTAAATGTTGTATAATAGAATAGACTCATTGGCAGTTTCTTTATGGTATATTTATGAGGTCAGAAAGGGGTCAGGCAGCATTCGATTACTGACGAAATAATGACATTGACAACAAATATAGAACAAATTGTATAATCAAAAATAACTTTTAATGAATCTAGTTAATTAAAAGGGTTATCAGAAACCCTTCATAACCGCAAATTTATTTGACCCGTTATTTCGTATTGATCGATCGTTCAGTGCAGACTTATCATTCACATTTAGTTCAGTAAACTCGTTTAATATTGAACAAGAAGTGATCTGACATTATTTGAACGTATTCGAACGAATTTTGAGTGTAATTGAATTGTAAAAGACCGGATGGTACGTATGAGTGAATAGTGTATGAAATGAATGAAGGAAAAGAATGATTTTTGGATTTTCAACTGATATAGAATATTATATATTGTAATACAATTTGTATTACAATGCTTTGTAAAATTATAATAATTTTTGTAATAATTTATATTATAAATCCTTACTCGATGTCATTAATCATTTGTTTTTAATTATTCAATAACTAATATAACAATGAACTCTTTCTGTAAATTAATTTTCGTTTGACTTTTAACAGAGAAATTGTTCGTGGAGATAAGTTAAATACAAAATGATTTCTTATTAAATACTTGAATAAAAAAAACATTAAGGGCACCATCATCTCGTCTTACCGCGAACACGTTTGCTGCAAAGCATTCGAAACGTCGGGTTAAATTAAAAAATGTAAAAATAAACACGAGTTAAATCCGTAAAATAGTTTTATTGAAATGTTTAGTACTCGTGTAAATCTTAGAAAACATAATTAAGTCCTGTTTAAAGATATTATTATAATCACCCCGATTTTCAATATCCATTTTTTTTAATATCTTTAAAATTTCATTTTAAGGAGTTCCGAGTGATTATAGACAATAAAAAATATATGTGTTTTTTTTATGTAGTTTTTTTTCCGTCTTCATTTCCTTTGACCTGATTTTGAGCTTTTAGTTCCAATCAGTGGATATTCACGTAGCTTAAAACTGTTTTGTATTCGAGCGAAATAGACCAAGCAGTTATTTCATTTAAACTAATAACCATATACTCTAAGATTTCTTAAAAACTAATAATGTGTTAAAGAAGTACCAATTGACGCGTGTAAAAAAAGTGATCAAATTTATAATAAAAATATCTTGTTTTTCTTAACACAATAAAAAATAATAATAATATCAAATTATTGTGAAATGTTAAAAGTTATGAAGTATATTATATCTGTAATGAGATATTTTAATGACTTTGGTTATTTTTGTATTAACGATGGAATTGATTTATATAAATAATAATATTTTATTTCTTAACCAGGAAGTTAATATGATGGTACTCGAACCCATTACAACTTGATTCCTAATCTTGGGTGAACAGCATGATCTGTATATAAAAAACAATGTTTGTTTAATTACAGAAATGAGAGCCTTTTTTAAAAGATATTTAAAGCTAAGTTAAAAGTAATTATTACTAAACAGAAGTGCTTGTAAGTCAGCGATTGACCCAAGACTGAATGTAGTCTTCTCTTCGTTTCTCATCGATGGTGAGAACGCAAGGCGTGCGGTGTCGTCTTCAGCTTACACCGAAGCTTGGTGTCAGCATTTAGTCGTGTGAAACTAAGTTAATTCTTATAACGATTACCATAGCCAAGGTATGCTTACGTAATAAGCCTTTTATTGGTGGTACATAAATCATATTTACCAACACCCACGTATCATTATAATTGTAGAAGTCAATTATTTTAACCTTCATCTATCTCAAATACGTACTGACTAATTTATATAACAAATAAATCTAACTATTAACAGACATTTACATCTCGTCTACCCATGAACACGATTGCTGCAAAGCATTCGAAATGTCGGGTTAACATAAAACTGTAACCAAATTATAGGCGAGTTTTATTTATTTTATTTATTTATTTATTTATTTATAGGAAACTCAACAGCTATTTTACAATATTGGTACATGCATGATTTTGGCAATGGTTATGAACTTCGCCAATAACAGAGTTTTACGACATTGACATAATAAATCTGGAAACTAACAATAATTATAATATTAAGACAAGAAATGAAAGAAAATAATAATTACAATAATTGGATTACAGACGACAGATGTTTTTATGTCGTCTACATATACATACATACACTAAACACATTCATACATTACAAATATATATTATACATTTTACATTTTATTTTACATTTAACATTTTACATATATATAATACACATAACACTACACATTATTATTATTTTTATTTCACTTGCCAGCGAGAATATTAATAATTTGATTACGGTATGACTCCTTCGACAATTTCAAAATATCTACCGTTTCAAAAACTTCAGTATAAACACGAGGTAGTCGTGTCATAACACCATTTTTCCAATAATTATTTTAATCCTTAAAAATAGTTTTATTTCAAATGTGTACTCGTGAAAATGTAAGAAAATACTATTTACTAAACTAGCCTATTATAAACTGTTTATAATATTTTTTTAATACATATGGTATTAAAATTTGCCCTCCTGAAACTTTCATACGACGTACACACATGATTAATAATAAAAAAACAGCTAACTGACTAGAAAAAAAATATATATAAAAGTAGGATGCAAACATAAATATTACGGACACAAATAACACCCAGACACGATACAGCAATGTTTTCTAAGATTTACTCGAGTACTACACATTTCAATAAAACTATTTTTCGGATATAACTCGCGTTTATTATTACATTTTTATATTTAACCCGACGTTTCGGATGCTTTGCAGCAAACGTGTTCGCGGTAAGACGAGATGATGGTGTCTGTCACCGCGAACACGTTTGCTGCAAAGCATCCGAAACGTCGGGTTAAATATAAAAATGTAATAATAAACGCGGTTATATCCGAAAAATAGTTTTATTGAAACGATACAGCAATTTGTTAACAAACAACTGTTCCATGTAGGAATCAAACCCACTACTTCTGTTTCAGCAGGCATGGCCACAACGAACCACTAGACCAATACATCAATAATAAATAGCCAAAATCTGCAATTCTTCTGACTTGTCGTTGACGTGTTCCTGGGTCTGGTATCCCTTTGAATAACTCAAAGATGGTAAAGCAATATTCCATATCTGCAGATGTCTTAGAGTAACAATATACTAATGAACCATATTTGTAAATAATACTTTTAAAATATACTAAACAGCTTTTAAGTTAATTTTGTGAACATAAAAAAGTAATTAATGAATAATGAGAGAACGGGAGACGCAGAACAGACATTAATTTAAACTTTTTTACTTTTGAAATAAACATACAAAATTCTTTATTTATAAAGTGATGAATATAAACTCCGATAACAAGTAGTTACTTTTTTTTGGTAACGCTGAAATGATTGGTTTGATTGTAACAAATCTTTTGCATGAAACCTGAAGTATGAATAAAAAAATCTTCAAAAAATTTACAAATACAGATAATGCTATTTTAATCATTTTTTGCATTAAAATATTGCAAATACTGAAAAAAATGCAAATACAGGTAACGCTATTATATTTTTTTTTTTGGCTTTTTTAAAATTATTTTTTTTCATAAAAATATTGTAAATACAGAAAAAAAATCCAAATACAGATAATGCTCTTTTAAACTTTTTTTTAACACCAGCTTATTAGAAAATAAAACTTTTCCATTTTATTTAAAATCTTTTATTAAAATTTAATATAAACTTTTATTATAATAAAAACTTTTATTAAAATTTAATATATAAAATTTAAGTCCTACAATTTATATAAATATTATGAGTAATTTTAAATCAATAACACTGATATTTAATATTTTTACCTAAACAACTTAAAATCTTTGTATTAAGAGTAATATTAAATGTTTGATTAATGAAAATACGCATAAATGTAATGTAGAAATCTTTCCATTAATTTTGTTTTACAGAATAATAAATGAAGAATGACATTTCTCGGTCGTTTTATTGTTGTATATTTCCGAATTAATCTACGCTTTTGTAAGTTCTAATATCATTATTATTTCTATATAGAATAGAGAATTGTCAATATTTATTGACAATATTATATAGATACATACATACATATACTCATATATTTATTATAAAGCTAAAATTTTGTTTTTTTCATTTAAATGCTTTAATCTATGGACCTACTGGAATTAATTTATTTTTGAGTTTTTAGCCTAAATACAAAAATCATTCAAAAAATTGTATATTTATTACTAAATGCCTATTTATCTTATATTTTAAAATATCATATTTTAGTTGCTCAGTTCAAAAAAGAACTTATCCTTAGAGAAGTACTAACTCTTTTAAATTACTTTTACACTTTCATTTTTTACAATATTGTAGTCACAATATATATTTATATTTAAAGCTGAAAAGTTAGTTTTATTAACCTCAGTTACTCGAAGGTACATGTGTTAAGTTTTTCTGAAATAAGAAGACTATAGGCGATCTAACATTACGTTACTATTATTAATTATATTCGTTCGTAAATAAAGTCGTTCGTCAGCGGATGGAGACGGGTGTAGCATTTAGTACTAGATATGAGAAGAAATTGTAATTCAAGTCAAGCATGCTACTGAAAAGAAGACTTGAATCTCCAAAAGTGCTAAGAAGCTCTTACATTATTATATATTATTTTTTATTTGTAAAAACACAATAAACTCTTAATATAAACATGTTTAATATTGTGTATGTATTTAAATATTTTATTGTTTTCATTTTACGTTGATTTTATCTGATTTTTTCCAACTAGTTTCAAACACGTCTGCGGTCCTTATACATGAACTCGGAGCGTGGCAGAATAGTAGCGTGAACTGATTAGGTGTTTAAATGTTTAAGTGAAAATTAAGTTAAGTATAGCTGTATAATATATATCATAGTAAATTAACGTATTAGTTTTTATTTTTATTTTTTTTAAACGAGCATGCGGGTCACTGGTGAAATATGATCACCGCCGCCCATGAACGCTTGCAACATCCGAAGACTCACAAAAGCGTTAGCGCCCTTGGAGGTAGGAGTATACGTCTTTCTTGAAGGTACCCATATCGATCTGGAAGCACCACTGAAGGAAGTTTATTCCACACCTTTGTAGTACGTAGAAAGCCCTTGTTAAACATGGTGTTGTAAAATTAAAAGTTAAACATAGCATTGTAAATAAAAATCAAAATGGCTGCATGATCCGATACAGTTTTATATTTTGAAAGAAAATATAATATTCTAAAACATTTAATCGAGATCACTTATTAAAATTGTGATAAAAATATCATACAGGAAAATAAGGGTTGTTTATATACATGGAATAAATTAGATTTGAATTTTGATATGAACTTCAGTTTTACCGATAATAGAAGTGTCAAAGGATTATGAAGGATTTGAAGTTTCGAACTTATTTCAAGTGAAGTATGATTCGTTATTATTATTGATTTGTTTTAAATGATTAATAATGATTTTACTATAGAATTTTTTTTCTGTTAAATGTTTAATTTTATCAGATACCGGAGGTTGTTTGTGGGGTGGTTTGAATGATAAAGCCTACCACCACCCCGGCATACACCCACACATTCTCTAATTGCTGAACCGTTAATAAGATTTACTTGAAAACTCAGGGTAGCCGCTGGCGAAATCTCGTATGATAATTTTACTTTTGAAGACCTGAGTTTTAGAAGAGCAATCAACTAAAAACATTACAAAAAAGAAGTGAATCGCAAAACCAAAGCATAAAAAAAATGTTTTGAAATTGTTTTGGTAAAAAATAGTGAGTAAGATTGTTGTAATATTACTTTATGATATAATAAGACACCTGTTTCATAGTTGTGACAAATCAACTGACAACTGATAGGTTAAACCTTTTTAGATACTGAACATTTTAAAATGTTTTTTTGTAGTTTCATCCACGCAAAGTCAGGGACAGTCGCTAGATAATATATATATTATTATTATTATTTATATGTCAGAAGTGTCCCATCGTTATAACTTGTAGTTGCATTTACCAGAATCTAAGTTTGACTTTTAATGGCCGGTTAGTTTGAGAGTTTGCATAAGTTTGAACATTTCAAATGTTACATAATCAGTGGATATTTGTTTATTAAATACAAATGAATTTAATACAATCTAGTGAATAATGAAAATTAATGTAATTAGGTTTTGCAGAATTTAAATCTAACTTTTAGTTGTTTGAGTATGCCATATTGTTTTTGTTTTTAGTAAAGTTTATCATCGTTAATAAGTTTACTAAATAATTAGTCTAAAAATAAAAGATCGCACGGAACGCGTTGAATGTTTCTAACTTTTATAGCAGAACTCATTTTGTTATTAATTTAACTACGTATACTATTTCTTAGTTATTAATTAAAACAAAATTAATTTCAATTTAAATAGCTTTAGTGCACAAACTTAAATTATATAAAGAAAATTTTATGGATATAATTCGCGTTTATTATTAAAACGTTTCAGTCAGACACATCTCGTCTTACCGCGAACACGCTTGCTGCAAAGCATCAGTATAATAATAATAATAATAATAATAATATATATAAGTATATGTTAATATCACACATCTCTTTGTCATATTTACATAACCACAGATTGTCATAAAATTATTAGAGTTGAATTTAGAAATTGGCTTGGATCCTATCCAATATTTACGAATATTATTTTTATATAAAATATTAAATAAATTAATATATAATATAACATTAATATTATTTTTATTTTTAATATTTGTTAAAGAAACAACAAAATGGCACTACTACTACATTGTTTTGTAATTTATTTTCTATTTTTTATCATTACTAACAAAATGATAAAATAAAAACTACCTTATTAAAACTTTTATGACACCTTATGTTTTTGTAAAATATATTTCTTTGTAATTAAGTTTATTAATACAGGTTACTAATATTTTACCGGTTTCACCTAGATACTATTTTATAGGTATGCATTTTTAATGGATATTTATAAAATTTTTATATAAATATTGTAATATTCATGTAGTATTCATAGTAGGCACCACATTAGAGACATGGGACAACAATATTGTTCTAATTAAAGATCGTCAATAGATGACTTAGTAGTACGCTGTGACGTCAGATGATTTGTAATGGCGGCATTTGAATAGAATCGTTTTGGAACGTCAGGGCAATGGTCACTGCTGGAGGAGTGACCTGGTCTGTTCTTCAATGACAAGCTATCAGTTCTTCTACTGTAATTGGTGAGAGTGTGCTATAAGGTTGGAATTCAGTGCAATATAACAGCGCAGTGTTAAAGTGTCGATGTTGTTATTTTGCCACTAATAATATGGACACCATACCACCGAGTCTAAATAATGACGTCTTTGTCGTTCAACCATCGCTGTCGCCGTCCTAACTAAAAATGCGAATATGAGATATATTCGTTATACGAATCACAAAAAAATACTGCATCAAATGATCCGGGTATACATTTTTTTACGTTTTTTTTTGCTTAGATACGCTGTAAATATTTCAAAATTTATAGGTTTTTGTCCCTGGTGTGAATTGCATTTTTCGAGATTCCACAACATTGCTTTCTGCCGTCGATATGTAAATACGACCCTTAAAGCTAGTCAAATTTTACGAGAATACAAATATCAAGATTATGCAGGTTTTTCTTAAATAAAACTTTGAATAATATTAAGAGTTTTTTTAATAAGATTAACATGTTTACAGATAATTCCAAATAACTACTAAATAGTCGTTTTTAAATAGTCTATAAAGTTTCTGCAAAGTAATTGCTTTTTAAAGTCTTGAAGAAATTTTCCTCAGTATTCAAACGATTTTTCCTAGAAAACTTACAGAGATTAAATTAAATGACAAGAAAATGAGGTCAGACGACGATCAGGAACTTATATTTTTTCTAGTTACAATATTAATATCTCTTGGTATTTAAAAAAAATATTTTATAATAGATTTACCCACAGATATAGTAAATATAATAAAGTGGTTTTCTAGGGGGGACGAAAGAACATCTAAATTTCAAACAAAAATATGTAGATAATAAATTAAATTGTCCTGATTGTAAATCAAACTTTAAACAATACACTTTATATAAATGGTTCTTAAGCACATCATATTGAAAACATACTTCCTCTGAACTAATGGCGTAATAACACGGTGGCATGACGGCAAAAATCCACGGGGCCCCCGTGAGAAGGGTGCCCCGGTCTGTTGACTGGGGCCCCCTTTTGTTGTACCCTTCTTACGGGCTTTTAATACATTAAAAGGTAATAAAAAATTAATTATCATACCGTTTGTTTGTAACTACTTCACAAAAAAATTTAAATAAAAACTACATAATTACTTAAGCTTATTTAAATTAAGGAAGGCAGGGCCCCATCTGGTGAATATGCCCAGGGCCTCACACAATATGGTTGCCGCTGCTCTAAACGTGATGAAATGTAAATAATTCGTTGCTTACAGAAACCGGGACAGCTTTTAATATCTACTTGCACCGACTCCACAGAGGTCTTCATTAAGATCTCTTGATACAAAAACAAACTATAGTAGTTCTTAAAATACATTCATAGGTAAAAATAGATTATTGAAACAATATTTTAATTATAACTTTGTTATTCAAAATGTTATTGGCAATGGAACTAGAGCCATAAAGCCAACATTTGACCTTAAAAAATGTTCTACAAAGCTTTGACTAGAAAATAATTTATTTAATATAATATCCTTCGATAGTTTTTCCTTAAACAAAACAGACAAAAAATATAAACTATTGTTTGAAAATCTGCAATTATTTGTAATACCAACTTTTTTCGTAGTTATAAAATTTACTCATGTAGTTTATAAACTGGGCACTGCTAAGTGACAGTTTGTAATCCATTCGATCATGTAAAAGTTAACCCCAATATCTGTGAAATAAAAACAACGCCATCTAGCGGAAATGATGTAGCACTGCTGTTTAAACAAATATTATTATATACAATTGTACGTTTTCAATCGATTTACTTTTAGAATACTCGAACTGAGCACATTGTATTTATTAAACTTCACTTCTTTGAATGAAATATATATATACCGAGTAATGTATAATATACTTAATATATACTATACAATATACTTAGTAAGTTTATTATAAGTGACGTATATAATGATAAAATCATCAACACAAGAATCTATCCTACGAAAGGTGACTAAAATATATTAAAAAGCTTGAAATAATTTTTAATATTTGTTTTGTATTTGTAATAATTAAAGTCAAGTAAATAGTGTCTAGTGATATGTTATAGACAAGCAAGTATATAAAATAAATCTTAAAACAAAGATTCTGACAAAGCTCTATTGTTCTCGAGTGGTATTTTAGATCAATATCGCCATCCTTGCACTTAAATATATTAAATAAGGTACTGGCAGTTTCATGATTCTCTTTTAAATAGACTCTGCGACTTAACATATATGTATGATAAATTAGTATATTATATGTAAATTCAACATTTAAACAATTCATTTCATTTATTTCATTCAAAATTTTTAACTTAAAAAGTAATAATATTGTAACTTACTTAAAAAAACGTAAAATAAATCTAATATTGACATTTCTATTACAACAATGTAAATGTGGAATCCAGCGGTTGAGTTATGTAAACAAAAACAGTATCAGAAGAGAATTAAAAGTAGTGCCATTGTGAGTATGTTTTGCCGGACTCTAGCAGAACGTTATCCAAAAAGAATAAGAAGGAGAGTAGATTGGTTTTACAGCTGACAGCTGCAGCTTCACACCTCGCACTTCAGCTATCAGTTCGTGGCCACGATCCATGCAATTGGGTTGAAATATGGTATTATCAACCTTTGGTTCTGCGTATATAGCTCCATTTTATAATTAGAATGAAAGGGAGCTGTATATCCATTTCATTCTAATTAATATCATATATTAATGTGTGCTTGTAAAATTTGAAAAAAAGTCGATGTAGAGGGACAGGATAAGTGGAAACGCTGTCCAATTGCTGAGTAAATACACAAGGTAATAACTGTTTTTTTGTTTGAGATCATCTTGACTGTACGTCATTTAACAATTGACATTCTTCAAAATAAATTATCGCCTTTGTTACCCGTTATAAAAGTTTAAATGTGTTCAAACCACGAGACAAGTTTAATCTCACGAAAATCAAGTTCCTATAACACTATGTACGTTATATTTTTTCTGTTAAAATATTCTGAAAAAGACTCAAGAATTCTTATTTATTCAAATTAATCAAATTCTGAATGAATTTGAGTAATTTGAATACACTTATTCAAAACAGTCACGTTTCTGAAATTTATGAATTATTTATAATGTAAGTTATACTAAAATCTAAATTTGTTAGAGATTCATAATTAAGTATTGCTTTGAAGTTTTAATTATTATAGTAATTATCTATAGGTAGGTTTTCTTGTCTTTTCACAAGTTCCAGGCGGAGACTCGAAGCCGGGACCTATCAGTATAAATAGCATTGTTACTACACCATATGATTAAGTAATAGGAGTAAAACTTCAAGCACTATATTGCACTTAGACTCTTCAATGATTATAGGAAATAGTTCCTAAAATATATTACCGGCCATTGACCCCAAAAACAATAATAATATATTACTTGTTAAAGTTATTGTAACTTATTTGTAGTAATTGTAATATTTATGTAGTTATAATAGTTTAATTTAGTTACTGAATGTTAACAAATTTTTATTTTAAACTGTATTCCTTGGTTAACTTGCAGAGAATGGTTTTAGCATTAAGTTAAGTAAGTTTAGTTATAAAGTAAGTTGAGAAAAAAATAAATAAATAAAATAATATATAAATAATCTTAGGCTGTACTGACGTAATTTGTGTTAGACTTTATATATATATATATATATATATATATATATATATATATATATATATATATATATATATAAAGTCTGTGTAAAGTATAATATATATAGACTGTGTTGTTTTATTCCGGTATATTTAACTTTATTTTTCAACGTCAAGTCGAATATTAAGTCAAGTGTAATGAATGAACTCAACCGAGTTTTAAATGACTTACATTTGACATTTTAAATCATGAAATATGTATACAAGCTTCCGCCCACCGCTTCGCTCGTGGAAGTAATTAATTAAACGTAGTCTCGACCACACTGGTGCTTCGTATAAATTATTTTCCTTTAAATGCAAAAAAACAAACAAATATACACAACATTTGAGCTAATCTATATAAACGCCGAAATCAATTTTGTGAAAAAAGCTTCAAACCACAGTCAAAAAAACTATAGATTTTGATATATTTACAAAAAAAACAACAGCGTAAAAGAATTTCGTAGAATATTTAAACCCAGATCATTCAAACAACATTTTTTTGTGATTCGACGAATATATCTCATTCGCATTTTTTGAGCTACGACAAGATTGCTCTCTGAACTTGATATTTGTCGGAATACGGCCGAAATATTAGAAGTAAAATGCAGGGATTTTGTAAAATCAATCATAGATTTGATATACCTTCAAAGTAATGGCCCACTAATGACAGTGATGGACGCAGGAGACAGTCCACTGAGATACCAGTCTTTGTACCAAGTCGCAAACGTAATATACAGACTTTGTTATGTTAAATGTCTTCTATATATATAAAACTAAGAATGTATAAAGGATCCAAGAGTTTTTATTACAAATATTTTTAGCGTAAGGATCGAAACTTCGACAATTCGTATAACAGATGAAGTTAGGGTCACCACGACGAATTTTGTTTTTTATTTTTGTGTGTCCTCGCCTTATTTATGCGTGTATGTGTTTAATATATTTTGTGTGTTTACAGATGTCACATAAGCACGTAATACACACACACGAATATAAACCACAAATACAAGCACAGAAGAAACTTTCATAAGTTCGAGGATAGAATACATGGTGCGTAAATGCCGGAATATATTTATTGTTATAATTTAATAATATGTAAAAAAAATGTTTTGACAGGACTGTCAGTTAAGAGCTGTCTTTGATTTATTGATTTAAGCAGACAGTATTGGAAAAACGGAATATGGCAGCCAATTAAGAAAATTATAATATTCGTAGTTTCATTTACAAACAGTTATACCGTCCTCTTTCAATAATATCTTAGTTTACTAAAAAATCAAATAACTGTCTGAATTATTTGTAGGTCAGTTGTCCCTTTTAATTTGACATTTTAAATGTCAAGATGACATTTAATTTAAATGTCAGAGTTTAAAAACCAACAGACTAGTATTTTGATTTTAAAAATAAATATTATTACTTCTTCAAGTGCAGTGGTAAAATAAATTTGATATAGAAATATATAGTAATATGCTGTTTTTATGGTTAGGTATTTTATTAAATATCTAACCAGTAACCCCGCATCTGTTTCCTGTAAAAAAAAATAACAAGGGTCTGATCGTTTTACTTTTGTAAGACAAGTCCTGACAACATTATCGTTTTACTGTTCGAAGACCAAGTCCTGACAACAACCTTATCGTTTTACATTTCTGAGAAATGAAAACCATGCCTTTGTTGGAGTTCGCAATATCAGTCTAAGCGTATCTAAATTCTACGTCTTAAAATAAGCGCTCAGTTCTAACAACATGTCTGGATTCTACAGATTTCAGATTTTCTCCTTTGAATTCCTCAGATTATATGGAAGTTATACAGAATAATAACGTGTATGAATATAACTATTTGTTTATTTTTATCTTTTCAATTCCGAATCAGATATCATATGTGTACGTCAATTAGAGGTGTCAGGAGGGCCTATTTTGAAAGCATACTTACTTCGAAATAAGCCCTTTTTGTGAAAACACTCTCCAGCTTAAAGTTGGATTCCAAACGCGCCCTGGTCTGATAAGAACTACACAACAAACTTAGACGTGTATTTTTATTGTGATCACTGATTCACAAACGACAAAGTTTTATGCGCACAATTAGAGCCAATCTCTACTTGTTGAATATTTCAAAGCAACGTATATGGTTAAAGCGATCTTAACCGATTTCTCTAAATCAACTAAAAGATTTAAATATTATGTTTTCTCTATAGGTTACGAACGGTCACGCTATGACGTCACGAACATAGAAATATTCGTGACGTCATAGCTATTTATTTATTCATTTGCGTTACAAATATTAATGTTACAATGTAATATATATTTGTAGCAATGTAATATATAAGAGCGGAAAAAAATAGATTTAAAAAATGTATTTCTGATGATCTTGTGCAGATTGTTGAGGAATTCTTAATGACTACTAGATATAATAATATATAGGCTATACTTTATTATTATGTATCTTAATAGTAAATAAAATCCTTCAATTGCGGATAGAACCACGACTAAAGCAATAATCATACTATTATAAACATGTATGCAATGCTTTTAATTTAATTCCATATTTTTATGGAACTTCCAATAAAAATACCTATTTTTTCAGTTCCTAGAAGTACAGGAATAAATTCAGTCTAGTCTAGACCAGTATAGGTCTGTATGACGCAATCTAGTGTCTCGTCTAGATATATTGATTGAGGTATTTTAATTTAATCAATATATATTGACGCCTTTTATTATGTTTATATTTCTATATAGAATTATAGTTTAATCTAGGTTTTTTAATTGAAGTATAAAATATATAAATTATTTAAAGCACTAAAATATAATGTGGCATAAAAAAAAAAATTTAATATATTATTTTAATGATTTCTAAGATTTACACGAGTACTACACATTTCAATAAAACTATTTTACGGATATAACTCGCGTTTATTATTACATTTTTAATTTTTTAACCTGACTGGTAATATTTTTTTATTTAAATGTATTATTTTATTTTTTCTTATTTACAAGTTAGTCCATGATTAAAACTTAAATATTGGACTTTGTCTGTTAGTAATAAAACGTATTCGGGGCCTTCATTCATGAGCTCCGAGCATGGCAGATGTATAAACCTATTTCTCTTCTTACTTATTTGTTTACTAATAGTAAACGTAGAAATTTGAAATAATTAGTGATTATAGTTTTATTAAATTTTTACTCATAAAGGAGAAACATAATTTAGATAAAAAAAAATGGTTCTATTGTTGAATAAAATTAATGATAAAAAAAACTACCAATGGACACACACACATACATGCACATATATTCATATATATATATATGTGCGTGTGTTAGTTTTTACTTACACAGTTCAAGTTTCATGAACATTTAATAAAATTAAACATTTTGCCAAATCCTTATAAATTTACTTTCTTACATATACCGTGATAAATTGACTTTATTTATATTGTATGTTTATAATAAATGACAACATTTAATTACTCAAAAGGGAACGAAACTTTTAAGATGATTGAATTAGATTAAAACTTAGTTTCTAGATATATATATACTTATATATATATATATCTATATATATATATATATATATATATATATATATATATATATATATAAGTACTTATATTGATAATAATAGCAGTGAGCTTAGATAATGTCAAGAATAGTAGGTACATTTTATGTTATATCTATAGAATTTTCATTCTGTCTACTAAATAATAAACGCTCAGTTTCAAATATTTTATATTTCATTAAAAACCAATATAACAATATTTAATAAAACCAAACGGATTTCTCAAGGAATAGCTGTTCTTATAATATACCGTGTTTTATATTTTGTACAAGATGTTTCGATAGATAGCGCTTATATAAACTTTGTAATACAAAACACGAAACCCAACTTAGTTATAAGCTAAATTACTAGATGGCGCTAAGAAGTGTTGCGCCATTTATTCAAGTTAATTCTCCTAATTGTAAAAAAGTCTAAAACAGTCTAAACTGGCTTGTAACAATACCAAGCAAGAATATATCTTTGCAGATATACGAAAATATTTAGTTTTATTATTGAAATTGAAATATACGAAAATACTTAGTTCTTTAAAAAAATAACAGATGGCGCTTCACAGCAGTTTCATAATGTTCTACTAACATGAATGAAATTAAACGTCACCCCTATCGGGTGTCCACCCCTCACCCTGTTACTATAAAGCAAGATCAACGAGGGTTCAACAGATTATGTTACGTAACTGTCGGTTTTGCTACAAATTTCACAATAAAGAGATTACATTGAACTTCATATTCTTAGAACTATAAGTATTTTGAGATTCATTATTGCCCAAATTTAATATATCCTAATAGAGTTCTAGGTTCTCTTTATATATATATATATATATTGAGTTCTCTTAATGAGCAAATGTAGTAATACCTGTTTTAAAATGATGTTTTTTTTATTAATTAAACTTCTTACAACATAGTATTTTTAACAGTTTAGTATTTTTCAATGATATTGTTAGAGCCTCTGACCTTTTGTTATTCTTCGTCTTGGTGAGTTAGCGGGCGTGCTGTGCTCAGAGCTATGGTCTGCGTATTCCGTGCCGCTGCTGTCGTGACCAGGAGCTAGAGAAAGCACGGTTCCAGCTGGACATCTCTCTCTGCTCCTGCTGCGTTGCCAGCGACTCTGTAAAGCAATTATTTATATATAAATAATTTTGTACCGTATTGTAACTAGCGATAATGGGTATATAATTGTAATTAATTTATTTTATATTTATTATTATTATTTTGTATTATTGTTTCTTAGATTAATAACATTCATGTCGTCATTAGATTATTAAATAACATGATGCTATTTATTTTTTAAATATTAAAATAAAATAAAAATCTACTGGGATTTTTTTTTCAATTGTTATCACTTTTTACTGATATTAACAAGCATCGATGGATACTACAACCATATTAAATACGCAATTAGTCTTTTAGAAATTGCTAATAAGCGGAGTTCCATTTTTTTATTTAACTTAAAAAATCTCTTGACAGATTCGCTGAAAAACTAATTTAAGTTGCAACTGTAAGTTACTAGAATACGTTTTGATTAATACCAAAACGAATTCAATTGCATAATCTGGTCGCGACAAAATGGAAAAAACTCTACACACATACACACATAAATATACGTATATTTAAAAAAATGTCTAGAATTACTCAGGACATGTCAATATATTACAAGAAAACGATGTCGAAAATCGCGATGGTAGGTTAAAAATCACAAATTCTTTGTTACAAGTTTGCTTAGAAACAAAACTTCGTCAGGTGACATTTCTATTAGATATCAACACTCTGTATCACCAATATATACGAATGTTGTGTAACTTATTCAAGGTATATCAAATATTATCAGAGACTATTTGTATTGTTTTTCTAACAAATTTCCCAAATCTATTAATCTATCGGATAATAACTATAAGATTTTAATTAACGCGTATTTAAATCCAAAGCTTCTTATAAAACTAAGAATGTTGATATATCATATAGGGTGATCTGGCAATAACCTACTTATTAACAATTTAGCACATGTTGCTTCACTGTACTCACCTCCAAGGTATTGTCTATTAGCGTTCTAGTACGAAAATAAGGTATATAACATATATATTATTTATTATAATTATGAATATTTAAATTTGAAAGCCTTTAGTTTCTTGAAAATGAAACGGCGATATAGAATTAGTATTATTATGTATAATTATCCGACTGTACTCACGTAATTACTATCAGAGTTTGCCCGTAATTTCAAACCAATTCGGAGTCCTTATTCACGAGCATGGCGAAATCGAAATGTGTAACTAGAATCTGAGGCTTCGTAAGTGTAAAAACTGTCTTAAATAAAATTGTTATTTTGAAACATGACTATACTAATAAAGGGTTATTTCACTAAATTCCTATCCTGTATATTCATGAGATTAAACGTTAGTTTTAGTTAGTTAGTTAGTTAGTTAGATTGATGGAGTAATAAGCTTTAAGAGATCAAATGTCACTAAGTATTCTCTTGTTGGTCTTCTTAAGTCAACTGGAAGGGGACGGCCGCCATTAATACTTATTTATTAATAGACATACATTTCAAGGGCATGTCAATCAATAGCCGCCATTTTGTAAGATATAATTTTCAATTTTTGTTTTTTAATAAGTACATAGTTGAATGTTTTTGAATATTTCCATGTTATCTGTATAAAGACGAATTTATTTATTATAATATAAAATTATGTGCAATAAAAATATTATACTTAAAATAATCTTAATCTATTTTATCTTTTACTGATCGAGAAATATTTCTTTAGAAAAAATATATACAGCGAGAACAAAGCAACGGACGAAAGATAAGCTAAGCTATATATTATGAAGCTGAATAGCATCTGCTTTGTTTGTTCGGTTTTCAGTTGAAAGTCCACAGGTAGATGCACAACTGAATAATGAATATTTATAAGTTCCCGGTTCGGTCTACAGTATTACGTGTATTGAATTAATATTTACAATTTCTAACCACTTTTCAGCTATTATTGAGCGAAGCTCTCTATGAGAGACTTTTCTGCATCCTTTGTGCAAGCATCAATCAAAAAGTGTATGTATCCGAAAATTTCCAATTTTTGCAATCTGATAGGCATCAGTCTGGTGGTGTTTTTAAAAATAAATCAATATTCGATGTCATTGTGGAATAATCATGGAAAAATTAAAATCTCATAGATTTCAATCGGAATTTTTTTTTGCGCTAAAATTTAGCTTTACAATAATATTACAATTTCGGTGCTGTTTGCACCTCGCTTCGCTCAATATGCTAACACATACCGAGATTTTGTTAGCGCAGCGAGTCAAAATTGAGGTCTGGTTCGCGCTTCTAGTTAAAAATATAATAAATATCCTTAATTACATCAATGCAGCCGATATTATAATTTTCAGGTTTTCAGTTTTAAAAAGTTACTTATTTATTTTAGTACCAGCTGTTGCCCTCGATTTCTTCTGCTGTAAATATATATTTTTTGTTTTTTCTTTATACGATACATCGTAGTATATTTTATTTAAACCCTATCACTAACTTTGAAATGATGAAAACTAAAAAGCTGAACTGAAGTATTTAGATTAAAAAAAAAATAGAATAAATATTTTCCCTTATATTTTGAAGAAAAATTTCCAACTTCTTTTATTTAAGAAACTAATTTTTTTGTGATAATATTTATCTGTTGCTTGCGAATAAGTTCAGAAAATTATTAGAAGTGTAACTAACTTCTGAAAAAAATGGTCATAAAATTAACATCTATTCTTATATATGATAAAGCTGAAGAGTTTGTTTGTTTAGTTTAACGCACTAATCTTGGAACCTGCAGGATGGAATTGGAATATTCTTTCTGGTTATAATTGTCAGATTCATGAAGGCTATAAGCTATCTAACATTATGTTTATATTCTTAGTTACCTTAATAGTAAATTAAATAGTTCTTAGACATAGTAAAGCTATAAAAATCGGTTTTACTTTTAAGTTGTTAAAGAAGTGCTGGGTTCGATGAACCACGGAGAGTGGTGCGTGGTGATGCGCTGATCTGGCACGAGGTGGCGCTGTTTGTATCGGTGACGAACATGACAGTTCAGACGCGGATTTTGACAGACGTCCACTAAGCGCTTCTGACCGCTCTGAAACAAAATAAACCATAAAATACTTGATAATCTGAAAACAAAGTGACTTCTAACAATACTAATTAACTGACTTACTGACAGACACATCTCATCTACCCGTGAACACGATTGCTGCAAAGCATTCGAAACGTCGGGTTAAAATTAAAATGTAAGCAAATTATACGCGAGTTTTAATCAGTAAAATATAGTTTTATTTTAGACTTCTAACACATTGTTTTGTAACACTTTAGTGTCTATGTTTGAAAGTGTTTTTAAACATATATAGTCTTATCAAGCATATTCAATTTTAAATCAACCTATGTGGAGTTTTTTCAATGTTATTGAATTCTTTTCAACCAATGTTAGAAATTTGTAAAATTATTAACATTGTTTCAAAATAAACCTAATAGAGGTCACCTCCGTTCTTATAAAGACGGTCATATATGGAGTGCTGAATTCATCAAAGTGAGACGCGATACAGTAACTCATCTGTCTACCAAATCACAGCGGCAGTCCGCTTCCCAGAGGTCTCAGGTTCCAATCTTGATCGTATTGATAAATTTTTCATTGTATATTTAGTTAAAATTTAGTGCCTATAACTTGCAGATTAGTAAACAGTAATAGTTCACTATTATTTTTTAATTAATGGATAATCTCATATAAAAGTGTTTTTAAAAGTAAATGGAAAAAGTAAGTACAAAATAACAATTTGTATAATATAAGACAGCAAAATATGAAAATATAAAAAAAAAATATTTTGTTGAAAAAAAAAAGTAAATGGCTTGTCAAATGAAAAATTGTAAAATGATCAAAATTAGGTAATGTGACTCCCTTTTTGCCGTCAAAACCTCTTATCTGTCGTAACAATATCAATAAAATCAACAGACAGGAAGGTATTACGCCCTTGAGATATTTAAAAATTAATCTTTGATTTTTCCAATCTCTAAATTTTCTTTTTTCTCCATCATAAATTGCGTAAATAATATTGTAATATTTGTGCAATATTATTTTTCTTTCTTTAGCTCTTATCTATTTTTATGTGTTTACATAAATTTGTTTACAATTAAATATATTTTATTACTCCATAGCTCAAAAAGTTGCCATTGTTATAAAAAAAGATAATTTATAAAAAAAGATAAATATAAGAAGAAAAATAATAAATAGTATTAATTATTATCTAAAAATTAAAATGTAACATATGAAAATATAGGATTATTCTTCTCTATCAACTGATAAACCTAATACTAATAATCCTATACTTTCGAGAGAGAATTCTCTCCAACTGTACTGACAAAGTTTTTAAGTTCATGCGCAAAACAATTTGACCAAAGTTAAACATTTTGCGTAGTTTTTCATTACTGTTTTCCTGTTTTGTTATCTTGACTGGGTTTAATTGAGTCAGAGGATGGGAGGAACGGGTACTGGAACCCACCCTGAGAAAGGGTGGAGGAGAAGTTAAGAAATCCCCAAGGATAGATTGATCAAGATGTAGTATCAACGGGGCACAAGTTACTTATGACCACTGAAGCATTACATTATTGACTTAGTAACTTACTCAGTTATTTAGTAAACTAGAGGGGGGGGGGGGGCTCACAAGGGACGGGTGGATAAGTAGTTTTAAGCTGCCATTATTTATATATTTAGTATTTTCATTTTATCTTTTTACTCTTTCTTATAACTAATCATATTTTACTTTCTTCAAATATCTTTTGATTTGTCACTCCCAGTGTAAATTCTGTCAATTCTATACTATATCGTTTCGGGGGGTTGTCGTCCCCCGTACCCCCTACCTGGGGTTTTGAATTTAGTCAGTAATTACAATTTCATGTTTGTTACAAGTAACTTGCACTCCAAGTTTGATCAAAATCGGTAAATTTTTGAGAAAATCCTTTCGGCTACAGACAGACACACGGACGGACATCGCAACAGTTTTATGTTGCTTAGATTTGTAAGCCCTAATTACTAAATTCAAGTCTCTAAATTTAAAATTAAATCGAAAATTATTGTAATTGTATTTTCATAATCCTTCAGATATAATTATTTTATTTATTAAATGACTAACTACTAGTAAAAAGATAAAAGAAATATTTATTTATATCTTCTTGTGGGAGTGAATGTAAAAGGTATATAAAAAAACTATTAAAACAAAACCTAAACCTTTCTTAAACTTTAAAAACAATATTCATAAAGATACGTATTATTATTGAGTACTTATATTTTATAAAAACACTTTTCACAAGGAGAGAAGTCGGGAATCCCAGCTAGTATTATATATTTACTTAGTAAAATATTGTATTTCAATACAACCAATTCCTTTTAGAAAAAGATCAGTAATGGCTTTTTTATTTGCGTAAGACTCTGAAACTGGGTTAAAAGCGAGACAAAATGACGAACAAAAAAGTCGTTTGGTTTTAAGATTGATTTCTACGTTTTCTTTCTTATTTTTAGTACTTAAATTCCCTTCAATATAACAATATAAATAATAAATCATTTAATTAACGAAAACAATAGACTATGTGTGCACTTCGGGTGGAATTGAGCGAAGCATTGTTGCTGAATCAGTTTAACATACTCGTAAAATTAGCAGAGTAAATAGTGGATATAATATTAAGACCAATAAGAATTCGCGCGTGCGATTTCAAAACCTTCCACATGTTAACTCTATGAGACACACTTTGACCATTTAATATAAAACTACAATCACAAATGTCACCAAAAAACTTTAGGACTTCGACAACTTCGACAATTTTCAACATTCTACCATTATTCGTCTAGGAGAAGTATTAGTAACGAAAAACACGCTTGCCCTTTAGAGCTTCGCTTCGCTCATATAACATTACATAAATAATACGTATTATTGCTGCAGTAAATGAGATAACGATCATAATTAGATTTTTTAACGGATTATTCAGAGCCTTGCTGTGTAACTGAAGACTGTTATATAGAGATGTCTTGTATCTATGGTCACATATTTTTTATTGTAGTTTCTTATGAAGATACAAATTGGACTGAGGGAAGATGACAAAGCCAGTATATAAACCGCCTCTCATTTGTATCAGCATTTCTTACGATTATCCACGTCTTGGTGCACGAAGCGCTGTCTCAGTGGACTGTCTCCTATCTTCATTACTGTCTTTATGTCATATGTACTGTTACTTTGGTGTCTATATTGATTTTTATCAAATCTTATATCTTTACACTTTGAATCCATATCAGTAATCACTTTTGTACGTCAATTTAAAGTCAGAAGGACCCATATTGATACCATACTTATGGAAGTAAACCCTTCTAGACACTCTCCAGCTTAAAATTTAAAGCTACGAGGGTTTCAAACGCACCATATTCTGGGAAGAACCACACAACATACTCAGTCCGGTATTTTTTTTGTGATCACGAACATCAAACTATTGAAAGTTGTTTTCGAACAACTAGAGCCATTGCAACCGATATTCCACAATAATGTCTAAATATTTTAATGTATTACTACTCGGTCTGAAAGAGAAGCAGTCATCGCACGCAGCACCCGTCCACGAGAATAACAAAGGGTTACTCCTACATATTCATATTTTGTTGTTGTTTAATAAATGGCTTACAAAATAAATAAAATATTAGTGTACTTTAACTTATTCAAGTTTTATTCCCATTTCATAGCGTCGTCATTCCATAATAGATGTTTATAAAATTAAAATATACCAAATTTCGAAATTTGGGATGCTTTAATATTTAGTCAGTATAAAGAATTATATGTCGAAACTCATACAAACATATATCTCATCTTCCTTTTAATATGTTTGTTACAAAACATTAAAAAAATACAATTAATGACTTTTATGTTTTTAAGCATTTGCATTGGTATTATTATATATTATTATCCGGCTGTTATTACAAATTACATTAAGTAAATAACTTAACAGTTTTAATATAAAAAATATCAATAAATATCGAAGAGCGGTTCAAAACCTCGTTAATGTTGTAAATTTAAAGTGCACTTGAAAATGAAGCTTCACTGCACTCACTTCATAGAGTGTAATGATATAATGAAAACAAATATACTTAAATGTTATAGAACCAATTAACAATATCAGTTTTCATTTAGTTTCATTTTATACTAAAAAACGCTGAAGAGTATAGAAATAATGTTTTCTAATAATTTTAAATTTATATACATATATAACAATAGCCTAGTTTTTATTTATATCTATATTTAATTGAGTGATAAAGGAAAATATATTACTTTAACTCGATTAAAGAGTAAAAGTGTTTTCAGGTATTATGCAATTATGAATTACAACTTTGAAAAACCTAATTATTCAATATATTATGAAAAAAAATTAATTATTATGAGAGATACAACGAAAATGTGAGTTGATAACGTAAATTCATTTTATTATGTCAGCAGAAATTAAATTAAACCTAATTAACATAAATGAGATAATAGAAATGCAAAATAAATATTTTAAGAAATTCTAAATCAATAGTAATAGTCAGCCAACATTTTTATTACTGTTTCTAATAACATTACTTAACAGACACTACACTAGATTAAATCTCAGTATATGAGAAGTTGATTTCACAGCATCTGGCAGAGTAGCTTAGCTCTGACATGAAACATGGTATTCAGAGTAAACTAAATAAGTAGGTCGCACTCTTCCAAATAATTAATATTTAGTATACTTTGATATAAATTGCTCTATAATTCATATTCTTAATATATTTAATGTCTTTTTGTCACTAATTTTATTAACTTATTTTTTAAATAAAGTGAATGAATTCGATACAATACCTTTATCTATTTCTTCGAGTTATTTCTTGACACATAAGAATGTTTAATTAAAAAATCTTAAAGCTTTTACTAAAATAACTTGTAAAATTTTAAAAATTAACATAATATTGCATTTTATAAAACTCATCGGAATTTGTTATCGTTTGTACTGCGTTTTATTACAAAAAGGGTTGGAATTCTTTAGATAAATACGCGATTTCAGCAGTTTTTATAAAATAAACTGGAATTTGGAGTGGCATTACACAGTAAATGAATTAAATATTAGTCAATTGCCTGGATTTTTTCGCAATAATTGTTTTTTGTCATACACATAAGCCATAACAGTGAAGTATAAACATATAAGTATATTTAGCAAAGGTCATTCATCTATTTTGTTGATAAATGACATTTACATTTTCTTAAATATTTCGTATGCCATTAAAAAAAATGTTTTTAGTCATTAATAAAGCTCTTTCGATATTTTCAATAATTTATTCATCCATTTATTTGTATGATATATTTTTAATATAATTATTAAATAATAATTAATACAAATTGATTTTAAAAATTTTTATAAATATTTTGCCTCCATTCTTTTTTGTCGATGAACTTTTATTACAAACACATTAAATGTTACTGACTTATATTTTCCCACGCTTATTTCTTATTACTTTGGTATAGCTTATATTGAACACAAGTATATTATTAATAACTGCAACTGCGATATCAAAGAGGACTCTAATGAAAATTAAAAATGAAGCCAAAGTACAACCACGTACCTCGCCGGGCGCTAGTCCGACTCCGAGTACTAGTAATAATTTAGAAAACCACCCACAACCAAAATTATCGACACCGGGTAAGAACCTTAAACAGTAAAAAAAACGCATCGAAGTAGATGATTTTGATATTTGCGCAATACAAAATATCATCAACAGTTTTTATGCTGTAAAAAAAGAAATCCCAACTTTGAAGAATGCGATTAAGTCAATAACGCCAGCTGACTGGAAAAAAGAAGTGAATCACGTGGAGAGACTACAGCGAGAATACTGGGAAAAGGATCATCTAGCAGATGACAACATCACACAACTTTTAATATCACTAGGGGAAGACAGTTCGGAGAGTTCAGAAAGTGAGAGTGAGGAAAATACAATGTCAGGCATAGAGTCAACAATTTATAGTGACTGAGTTTAATAATAAATGTTTTGTAATCAAAATTATTGTTTTTTGATCACAAACCCTTCATTAATGTAATAATAAATTGATTTGAAAAGGTTAGTAATTTTTTCTTCCTCCACATTTCTCGAAAAAACTTTTTTTCACACCGTACCCAGATCGTCGATATGACGTCACGAGGTCAGGTGCAAAGATATTGTGACCGGGTTATATATTATTGTGATCCTTATTTGCTCTCTATATATTGAATAATAATAATAAGTCAGTCATGGCATGGGAAGTGGTATGGGTCGTTGCTTCTTGGGCAGCATTCCTTTGGGCTCAAGTTAGCCGTTGGTTAATGCCCATTCTGGGGGGTGTCCGCCATCAAGGTATATATTTCTTGAATGGCTGACTGGGTAGGCGGTTTCTTCTTCGTGGTATCCCATTTGCCAGGGCAGCTTGATCCTCTTTTTTTCTGCCTCTATCGGTAGAAAGTGGTCTTGAGCTTTTTTAGTTGAAGGGCATAGGATTTCTAAATGAGGGGTCAGCGTGAGGATGCTTCAGGTACTTTTCTGTTCCAAGAGTTGACCATGGTTTCAGATTCGACCGTGATAGGACATAGGATCGGATATTAAAAATTGTCTTACCTACAACAATTAACCAATCACAATGAATATTTATGATGTTTAATTTATTTAGAACAAAATGTACAATAAGGACTAAACACAAACATTAATAGACATTAAACATTTATGGAATGAGAAATTAAACAGAGAAGAATATTGTAGTGGGAGGGTTAAAATTAGTACGGGAAAAAATTAAAACGAAAGTACACAATGCCATCATTAGGATAACATTTGAATTGACAGATTTATTTGTAAAAATATATCTGATCATGAGTAAAAAGAAACACGTCAAAAAATTTGAATAATAGTGTAAAAAAAATTAAGTTTTTTGAATATAAAAATCATTATTACAAACTATTTATAGAAAAATACACCAAAAAAGGAATAAAATTTTTTGCAATAAAGTCAATAATATATTTTTAAACTTACTTATTTTCAAAAATGAATTTAAATTTAAAATAATAAATTATTCGTATTATATATAAATATTTAAACAATGCTATAAATAATGAGAAACCGTATCCTAACTTGTATTCTATATTTCCTTAGTAAAATATTGTATTTCAATACAACAATTTCCTTTTACAAAACGAATGAGAGGTAATGGCTTCTTTATTTGCATAAAACTCTAGAAGTCGAGTAATATCGTAACAAAATGTCGAAGAAAAAAGAGATTGATTCTTCGTTTTATGTTCCTTACTTGAAATATAAATTGGCTTCATTATAATAATATTATTAACAGGTAAGTTACAAAATGTTTTGATCAACTCATCGTCATGTTTTTATAATTGAACTCATCTAAATTATTATTTACAAAACTACGTATAACAAACAGTTTCGTTTTTGAAATTAAATGAATAGTACTTTATCACTAATTTAAAGAGTGAATTATGATTTTAATGTTTCGTGTTCTTTAATACAAATTACATTTCCATACAAAATTCAGCAGAATTATATTTTCATACAAAAGTCAGCAGTTTTTTATGAAAATATAATTCTAAATTCCTAGCGTCGTAATATTTTAGCGAAGATTTTTAGCGAATATTTATAAAATAAAATGTTTCAAACTTCTGATTACAACAATAGGAATAGATTTAAAATATATAGAAAAATATTATACAGATATTCATATGATCTTCATTTTAATTGATACAAGGAACTAGAATTAATAAATTAGGTTTTAACTTAAAACCAATACGTCGTAATTCAATAAAGCAAAAATTAGAAATGAAAATTGATTGAAACTCGTTAATCTAGTAAATTGAACACAGTGCACTTGAAAATTAAGTTTCATAAAGTGTAATGCTAGAGTAAATATAAATAGAGTGAATATACATAGAAGAACAAGTGAAAAATAAAAAAATAATTTACAAATATTGTCAGTAATTTTTTTTTATTTTATAAATACGTCTGAAGATTACAGATTAAATTTTTTTTTTATTTTATAAATACGTCAGAGATTAAAAAACTACAAAAAATGTTGTTATTTTGCTGCCACATTATATACTTGTTTCAATTGCCTTATATATTAGTTTGCAGTTTTAAAATATATTATATATTTTCACTTTATCAATTACAAGGTAGTTTAAACCCCGTAACTTTGAGCTCAGCCTCTTAACTTTATGATTTCCTACTATAGTTATTTAACTTCTAAAAATGAATTATTGTCACTGTCAGTAACGTTTCGTTTCTCTCTTCACAAATTTTATTTTAAATTTTCGTTTTTCCACATTCCTTATATATAATAACTGTAGTAAATTAAATTAAGCGCAACCAGAATGTTCTAGTCTAAAAATAGAGAAAAAATTTTGTCACAAAAAAAAATCATTAGCCCTATTTTGATTATTTTATATAAGTAATGACAAGTTCGTACACGGAGTTCCACTGCACAACTGAATAGCATATTAATTTTAACAACATTATTAAAGAGAACTTATGTTCTGAGTATCGAAAGCGAAAAAAATGAAATGCAAATAGTCCGTCCCTAGTCATGTGGTACTGACAGACGTCACCCACACGTCACAGACGTCACCAGCGCACAAGGGATAATTAGGCTTATTTAAACTAGTTCTACTAGTGCGGTATTCATAGGTCTGTTAAATTTTCATTGTAGTTCTATCAAGCCCCATCCCTAGAGACCAGCTCACTCAGTAGAACCTTTCTATTATATTACGAATACGATAAATGTTTATTAATATTATATTTATCTATTGTTTAGTTTTTAGTTTTTTTGATCATTTTTTAGTTTTTTTTAGTTTTACTTTAGTTGTCGTGTTATCATTGTTTTGCTTAAAAATATATATTTATTATAATTATGATAGTATGACTCAATAATAACATCAAATTAACATATGTATAATGTTTGAATCTTCTGTATTGGTATGTGATTGAGTTTTTAGCCATCATGTATTATGACTAGAGACATGACGTTTAAAAGATATACTTAAGAATTATATATATTAGAAGAAAAAGTTGTAATGGAAAAACACAGCTACAATTTATCACCAAGAGACGAAGGGCGCTGCTCTGACTAACTTTAGATATTAGTATTTTAAGTACTTTTTTTTCTACTTTGTCATTTACGACGAAGTTACAGGATTAAGCAAACATATTATATATTCTATAATATTTTACATTTAAGTTGATTAAAGAGTAATAAATGAAGGTAAGGTTATTAAGAATTACAACTTTTCATCGCTAACGATTCCTTCAACAGTATAATATTATGTATGTACAAAACACATTAATAATATTATTACAGACATACAGCAAATAGGCAGAGTTTATAAAACATAAATTGCACCTTATGTGAACAGAAATTGAATTAAATCCAATGGACAGGATTGATATATCAAACAAATAATCAAAATAAAATATATTTTATAAATATATTTTTAACGTCTAAATAAATCGGTCCATCCTTATAAAAGTTAATAATCATATTACTGTAAAACACGGCGAAAGATTGGAACAGCTTGCCTGGTGGGTATTTCCATCTGAATATAATGTGGGTGTCTTCAAGAGAAGAGTGAATAGGCTACTGAGTTAATGCGCCTTACCATCTATGACTACACTTCCACTTTCCATCAGTAGGAATGTAGTCAAGCATTAACTTAGATAGTGTAAAAAAATTAAATAAAAACATCTGACACGCGGCAATCGAGCTTGCCGCTATGAAAAACTCCTAATCGGCAAATTATAACTCGCAAATTAATTAACAAACAAAATCACATTTTTAAAATAAACAATTTGTTTTAATAATAATTTTTATTTTTTTTATGTAGTTTATGATAGGATTTTAAAAAATTTAAAAATTCGAAATTTTTTTTCCATTTTTCTGTAACTTCGGCGGCCGATCTGACCACCTTCCCGTTGGACAATCAACATAATTTTGAAAAGTGAATCTTACATTTAGATGCTGATTCCAAATATATCTTTAGTTTTTCAAAATTCTAAAAATAAAATTCGACACACACACAGACACACAGACACACAGACACACATACAGACAGACAGATCGGAAGGAAAAACGGAGTTTTTCGAAAAACAACTCAATCATCTTTTCGTCAGATCAGTAATGTAAGTATTGGTTTTCATAGCATCTGGCAGAGTAGCTTAGCTCTGACGTGAAATATGGTATTCAGAGTTAACTAAACAAGTAGGTCGCACCATTTCTCGAGTTATAAATATTTAAATATACTTTTAAATAATTTTTCTTCATAATTCGTATTCTTAACATATTTAATGTTGTATTTTCTTAAATTTTCACGAGTACATATTTGAAATAAAACTGTTTTTTACGGATTAAACTCGCGTATAATTTGGTTGTTTGGTTTAATACGACGTTTCGAATGCTTTGCAGCAATCGTGTTCACGGGTAGACGAAACGTGTGTCTGTCGTGTGTATTTAATGTTCTCTTGTCACTTATTTTATTAATTTTTTAATTAGTATGAACTAATTAATTTATTAAATTGAATGAACTTATTTGTTAACTTTTATGAACTCGTGTAATTGATATAATACCTTCATTTTTTTATTTAACATGTTCCTACACGCATTCAAAGCTAGTATGTAAATAATAGCTAGGTAGTTTAATTAAAAAAATCAAAGATATGTTTTAAATATTTTAAAAATTATTTATAAAATATGAAAAAATAACTGAATAAATATTTGACTTAATAAAACTCATCGGTATGTGTGATCGCTTGTCCTGCATTTTATTACTCGAAGGGTTGACATTCGTTAGATTTATAAACCATTCCAGCGGTTTTTATAACAAATTTGCTCTATAATTCACATTCTTAACATATTTTATTAAGTTCTTTTGTGACTTATTTTATTAACTTATTTATTTCATAAGTTGAATGAACTTTTATCATCAATCGATACAATACATTTATTCATTTCTTGAAATTATTTATCGATGTACTCATTATAATTAAACTTAAATTATAAGTAAAATTTTATCGATGTATTATGTACTCATTATAATTAAACTTAAATTATAAGTAAAATTTTTCTGAGACTTATGAAAGTTATGATGCTTTTAAAAGTCACTTGTTTTGTTTTTTATAAATCATTTATAAAATAATATAAATCAATGACATCTAAATATACATATAAATATTTTGTTTACACGAATCTCATGGGAATGTGTGACCGTTTGTCTCCCATTTTATTACTTATGGGGACAGAATTCTTGACATTTATACACGACTCGAGAAATTTTCATAACACTAAGAACAAAGAGTGATTTTTATAATAAAATAATATAATGGAATATATTAACAATCTATACAAATAAAAGAGAAAATTTCGTAATAATAGTGTATTCGCTATGACTGAACTAATGCACTAATCTAGCTGAAACGAATAAATCAAATACTGGGGGTTTTTCTTGGGTATAAATTTGGACATGATAATTAATAACAATTTTCTATAACTGATGTAACAATACACCGATTTAGGTAAAACTTTCAATAATTTAACGTCTGTCCATTTGTCTGTTTATGTATGTATGTATGTAGCCGTTTTAGGATGACTTTTGATGAAGATAGTCTCTTGCCTGGGTTAGGACATATTATATATACTGGGTACTGTCTTACTCACCACGCAAGCAAAGCCGCGGGCGGAATCTAGCATTAAATAATACTAAATATACAATATAGATAACAAGATATTATTTTTTTTTTAAATTGGTAAGATTTGAGATCGTTTTTTTTTGTTTTCTCCTGATATCTAAACCATATTATTTTATACTATGAATTAAAAAGTGTCGATTAGAAATAGGAATAAAATAAAATATACCGAAAACAACTTACATAATATAGAAAGCAACATTTATTCTAATATATAGAGTTTGAACAAAGATGAACAATAAAAATAAGTAGAGATCCTATTGTAGAGTAGGAATTTGTACTGACTAGAGACAATTTTATGAGATAAGTCCATATTCCAATGGGTTAAGTTGGTATACAAAAAGATGCTTGAAATTTATTAAACAAAAATAGGAACCGCGCTTTACAACTTCATAAATGTTCTACATATCAAAATACTCCTAATTTATTTACAATTATTTTAATTGTCAAACGAGGAAAACATTACACTTGCAATGAAAAATATACAACAAACATTCTAAAATAAAAAATCTATTATAATTACGATAAAAGTATTCTAAAACTATAATTTTTCATTGATTATAATAGACCATTTGTGCTTAGAAAATAATGAAGTGACCTAAAAACATTTTAGTGTATTAAGCGCGTGTTTTCTAATCTACTGGATCGCATAAGAGCAGTGCCACCTTACTTTCGCTAGATGGCGTTGATCTTAATTCATAGAAATTTGCGCTTAGTTCTACGCGGTTTTGCAATTTGAAAAGACAAACTCGCAATAGGCCCACTGTACTGTTCGTCAGTATACTGAAGTATTACAGTCACGTATTAACCTAAATTAATACGTAAAAATTCTGAAGCAACATGATTTCAGTTCTAAAACTGTCTAAAATATTTTTTTATCACCCCAATAACCGTAGCCAGATAGCAAGCGCTTGGTCACGCTCAAAATATTTCATTACGTAGATGAATGATATTGATATCTCAACTATATCTCAAATTTAAATTTACACTTAAATTCTATTCTACCAGCGTCTGAATTTTAACATTAACAGATATAAAACAGTTACGAATAAATGAGTCATAATACTCTCTCAATATTTAAACTACAGTTTAAAATAATTATTCATATCAGTAGTATGAGAACTATTTATCCTTTTAGACTCAGTACCCGTACCGTAACTCGAAAATATGCTTTCTATCTTTGGATTATAATTGGCTTAAATGTCACTGACATATACAATCATATTTTTATTAAGCGCGATATTTGGCAACTACTAACATAGTATACGTTATATTTAAATTTCTTAAATAAAAAATAAGTTTTACAAAAGTATAAAAGGTATTTCTAATAAATGGAAGATCCACAACTTAGTCGATAAATAGTTCAAACTTTAGTCAGACAAATGGTCAATTTTTTACAGCATGAACTATATATATATTCTTTATTGTACACCAATAACAGTATAAATTAAAAAAAAAAAATTGACCAAAAAAAAAGGCAATGCAATGGGCGGCCTTATCGCCTTAGGCGATTTCTTCCAGGCAACCATAAGAAAGGGAATAATTATATCTATTTCTATCTCTATTTTTTTTTTGTTGCGAAGGCATGGCACGATCCCTTTTTTACGAGGGGATCAGAACCCAGGGGATTGTCTGTGTTGCATGTTACTCACTGTACGCCAACGCTGTAGCACGTGAATTGGTGTACCCACTAAACTGCCAATTTACCCTCATTGCCTTAGCTTACGCGCCACACACTCTTACGCATTCGACCGTGATACTCTTGTCAACCACTCAGGAGAAGGATGCTTAGACAGAAGTTAACCTTTCTCCTCTCATCCCGGTTTAACAGACTAGGTATAAAGAGGCGGACAAACTCCCTCATTCTTCTCCCTTGTCTCCCCCGACGGAGTTGATCAACGGTATAGACGTACCCTCTGACCTACTGCTATTAATCTTAACACTACATGTCACATTCCAAACCAATTTAACTTTAAGGATATTTTATTTCTAAACATGTGACATTTTACACAAAGATTTAAAAGGATACTTTTATTCATATAAATTGTTATTGTTAAATTATTATGAAATATTATAACATAAGTTATTTACAGTTCAGAATATCTGAATAATTGAATATGAAGAGACCAAATAACAATCGACCAATTGTATACAATAATAATGAATAACAAATAAGCGTGGGTAGATAAGAATCAATAACATGTAATTGGTTTATAATTCGTCAATTATAAACTATGGCGGAAAAATTATATGATATTATAAATATATCACAGAAAAAAATGAACGGGTACACATTTCAACTAAAACTATTTTTACGGATTAAAACTCGCGTATAATTTGGTTACATTTTTTGATTTTAACCCGACGTTTCGAATACTTTGCAGTAATCGTGTTCACGGGTAGACGAGATGTAGATGTAGTCAGTCAATTTAATTAACTGACTTTCTGACAGACACTTATACGCGACAAATTATACGCGAGTTTTAATCCGTAAAAATAGTTTTATTTTAAAAATAAACGGCTTTATTTCATAACGCCGTAAACATATTATATCAAAAATAAATATGAAGTGTAAAATAAATGAATGTAAAAATGTAAGTGTGGAATAATTCTTGAAGAAATTTATGAATATATTATATTTTGTTTACACTTCACAATAACGACTTTGACAAAAAAAAAAACAGATAAATAAATAATATTAATTACAGATTGCATATTTTTGACGAATTAATAAAAACGCACTATAAAATATTGTATCTATTTATTATCCAAACTTACTCTAATTTCTTATTTTAA